>OU015597.1:0-10000000 GCA_907165245.1 Habrosyne pyritoides
GGTGTTGCCAGCTTAAATTTTTGTTTTTGCACAAAAATTACAAATTTCATACATTTTATATATAGATTTTCATACTAAAATTGCATTTTTTCCAAATTTTCCTTTTTCTTTTTGTCTGGTTTTCGTTTTTGTCGAGTGCCTCCCGGCGAGACGCGTCGACCTACCTTAGTTGCACCGCTCTCCGACCGACGATACCTGAAACAAAAATAAAACACATTAAAATTTTGCTATAAAAATACGTTTTTCCTCAAAATTTTCCAAATTTTCTATAGAAGCTGCTTCCGTTCTCTGCGGCGTTGAGTGTGCCGCGACGGGACGCGTCTTTTGACACCTTTCGCGCCACTCTAGGTCAAAGAAAACGCCCTCATTTTGAGAATTCTCAATTTTCACTATACGAAAAAGTCTTCATAGGCGATACAAATTCTAAGAAAAAGTATCGATTTCGACATAATAAATTGACCTAACTGCTTCAAATTTTTGAAAGCATCTGCGAATCACTGACCTACTCGCTGCTGCGATATCGCGACACGGTGTTGCCAGCTTAAATTTTTGTTTTTGCACAAAAATTACAAATTTCATACATTTTATATATAGATTTTCATACTAAAATTGCATTTTTCCAAATTTTCCTTTTTCTTTTTGTCTGGTTTTCGTTTTTGTCGAGTGCCTCCCGGCGAGACGCGTCGACCTACCTTAGTTGCACCGCTCTCCGACCGACGATACCTGAAACAAAAATAAAACACATTAAAATTTTGCTATAAAAATACGTTTTTCCTCAAAATTTTCCAAATTTTCTATAGAAGCTGCTTCCGTTCTCTGCGGCGTTGAGTGTGCCGCGACGGGACGCGTCTTTTGACACCTTTCGCGCCACTCTAGGTCAAAGAAAACGCCCTCATTTTGAGAATTCTCAATTTTCACTATACGAAAAAGTCTTCATAGGCGATACAAATTCTAAGAAAAAGTATCGATTTCGACATAATAAATTGACCTAACTGCTTCAAATTTTTGAAAGCATCTGCGAATCACTGACCTACTCGCTGCTGCGATATCGCGACACGGTGTTGCCAGCTTAAATTTTTGTTTTTGCACAAAAATTACAAATTTCATACATTTTATATATAGATTTTCATACTAAAATTGCATTTTTCCAAATTTTCCTTTTTCTTTTTGTCTGGTTTTCGTTTTTGTCGAGTGCCTCCCGGCGAGACGCGTCGACCTACCTCAGTTGCACCGCTCTCCGACCGACGATACCTGAAACAAAAATAAAACACATTAAAATTTTGCTATAAAAATACGTTTTTCCTCAAAATTTTCCAAATTTTCTATAGAAGCTGCTTCCGTTCTCTGCGGCGTTGAGTGTGCCGCGACGGGACGCGTCTTTTGACACCTTTCGCGCCACTCTAGGTCAAAGAAAACGCCCTCATTTTGAGAATTCTCAATTTTCACTATACGAAAAAGTCTTCATAGGCGATACAAATTCTAAGAAAAAGTATCGATTTCGACATAATAAATTGACCTAACTGCTTCAAATTTTTGAAAGCATCTGCGAATCACTGACCTACTCGCTGCTGCGATATCGCGACACGGTGTTGCCAGCTTAAATTTTTGTTTTTGCACAAAAATTACAAATTTCATACATTTTATATATAGATTTTCATACTAAAATTGCATTTTTCCAAATTTTCCTTTTTCTTTTTGTCTGGTTTTCGTTTTTGTCGAGTGCCTCCCGGCGAGACGCGTCGACCTACCTTAGTTGCACCGCTCTCCGACCGACGATACCTGAAACAAAAATAAAACACATTAAAATTTTGCTATAAAAATACGTTTTTCCTCAAAATTTTCCAAATTTTCTATAGAAGCTGCTTCCGTTCTCTGCGGCGTTGAGTGTGCCGCGACGGGACGCGTCTTTTGACACCTTTCGCGCCACTCTAGGTCAAAGAAAACGCCCTCATTTTGAGAATTCTCAATTTTCACTATACGAAAAAGTCTTCATAGGCGATACAAATTCTAAGAAAAAGTATCGATTTCGACATAATAAATTGACCTAACTGCTTCAAATTTTTGAAAGCATCTGCGAATCACTGACCTACTCGCTGCTGCGATATCGCGACACGGTGTTGCCAGCTTAAATTTTTGTTTTTTGCACAAAAATTACAAATTTCATACATTTTATATATAGATTTTCATACTAAAATTGCATTTTTCCAAATTTTCCTTTTTCTTTTTGTCTGGTTTTCGTTTTTGTCGAGTGCCTCCCGGCGAGACGCGTCGACCTACCTTAGTTGCACCGCTCTCCGACCGACGATACCTGAAACAAAAATAAAACACATTAAAATTTTGCTATAAAAATACGTTTTTCCTCAAAATTTTCCAAATTTTCTATAGAAGCTGCTTCCGTTCTCTGCGGCGTTGAGTGTGCCGCGACGGGACGCGTCTTTTGACACCTTTCGCGCCACTCTAGGTCAAAGAAAACGCCCTCATTTTGAGAATTCTCAATTTTCACTATACGAAAAAGTCTTCATAGGCGATACAAATTCTAAGAAAAAGTATCGATTTCGACATAATAAATTGACCTAACTGCTTCAAATTTTTGAAAGCATCTGCGAATCACTGACCTACTCGCTGCTGCGATATCGCGACACGGTGTTGCCAGCTTAAATTTTTGTTTTTGCACAAAAATTACAAATTTCATACATTTTATATATAGATTTTCATACTAAAATTGCATTTTTCCAAATTTTCCTTTTTCTTTTTGTCTGGTTTTCGTTTTTGTCGAGTGCCTCCCGGCGAGACGCGTCGACCTACCTTAGTTGCACCGCTCTCCGACCGACGATACCTGAAACAAAAATAAAACACATTAAAATTTTGCTATAAAAATACGTTTTTCCTCAAAATTTTCCAAATTTTCTATAGAAGCTGCTTCCGTTCTCTGCGGCGTTGAGTGTGCCGCGACGGGACGCGTCTTTTGACACCTTTCGCGCCACTCTAGGTCAAAGAAAACGCCCTCATTTTGAGAATTCTCAATTTTCACTATACGAAAAAGTCTTCATAGGCGATACAAATTCTAAGAAAAAGTATCGATTTCGACATAATAAATTGACCTAACTGCTTCAAATTTTTGAAAGCATCTGCGAATCACTGACCTACTCGCTGCTGCGATATCGCGACACGGTGTTGCCAGCTTAAATTTTTGTTTTTGCACAAAAATTACAAATTTCATACATTTTATATATAGATTTTCATACTAAAATTGCATTTTTCCAAATTTTCCTTTTTCTTTTTGTCTGGTTTTCGTTTTTGTCGAGTGCCTCCCGGCGAGACGCGTCGACCTACCTCAGTTGCACCGCTCTCCGACCGACGATACCTGAAACAAAAATAAAACACATTAAAATTTTGCTATAAAAATACGTTTTTCCTCAAAATTTTCCAAATTTTCTATAGAAGCTGCTTCCGTTCTCTGCGGCGTTGAGTGTGCCGCGACGGGACGCGTCTTTTGACACCTTTCGCGCCACTCTAGGTCAAAGAAAACGCCCTCATTTTGAGAATTCTCAATTTTCACTATACGAAAAAGTCTTCATAGGCGATACAAATTCTAAGAAAAAGTATCGATTTCGACATAATAAATTGACCTAACTGCTTCAAATTTTTGAAAGCATCTGCGAATCACTGACCTACTCGCTGCTGCGATATCGCGACACGGTGTTGCCAGCTTAAATTTTTGTTTTTGCACAAAAATTACAAATTTCATACATTTTATATATAGATTTTCATACTAAAATTGCATTTTTCCAAATTTTCCTTTTTCTTTTTGTCTGGTTTTCGTTTTTGTCGAGTGCCTCCCGGCGAGACGCGTCGACCTACCTCAGTTGCACCGCTCTCCGACCGACGATACCTGAAACAAAAATAAAACACATTAAAATTTTGCTATAAAAATACGTTTTTCCTCAAAATTTTCCAAATTTTCTATAGAAGCTGCTTCCGTTCTCTGCGGCGTTGAGTGTGCCGCGACGGGACGCGTCTTTTGACACCTTTCGCGCCACTCTAGGTCAAAGAAAACGCCCTCATTTTGAGAATTCTCAATTTTCACTATACGAAAAAGTCTTCATAGGCGATACAAATTCTAAGAAAAAGTATCGATTTCGACATAATAAATTGACCTAACTGCTTCAAATTTTTGAAAGCATCTGCGAATCACTGACCTACTCGCTGCTGCGATATCGCGACACGGTGTTGCCAGCTTAAATTTTTGTTTTTGCACAAAAATTACAAATTTCATACATTTTATATATAGATTTTCATACTAAAATTGCATTTTTCCAAATTTTCCTTTTTCTTTTTGTCTGGTTTTCGTTTTTGTCGAGTGCCTCCCGGCGAGACGCGTCGACCTACCTCAGTTGCACCGCTCTCCGACCGACGATACCTGAAACAAAAATAAAACACATTAAAATTTTGCTATAAAAATACGTTTTTCCTCAAAATTTTCCAAATTTTCTATAGAAGCTGCTTCCGTTCTCTGCGGCGTTGAGTGTGCCGCGACGGGACGCGTCTTTTGACACCTTTCGCGCCACTCTAGGTCAAAGAAAACGCCCTCATTTTGAGAATTCTCAATTTTCACTATACGAAAAAGTCTTCATAGGCGATACAAATTCTAAGAAAAAGTATCGATTTCGACATAATAAATTGACCTAACTGCTTCAAATTTTTGAAAGCATCTGCGAATCACTGACCTACTCGCTGCTGCGATATCGCGACACGGTGTTGCCAGCTTAAATTTTTGTTTTTGCACAAAAATTACAAATTTCATACATTTTATATATAGATTTTCATACTAAAATTGCATTTTTCCAAATTTTCCTTTTTCTTTTTGTCTGGTTTTCGTTTTTGTCGAGTGCCTCCCGGCGAGACGCGTCGACCTACCTCAGTTGCACCGCTCTCCGACCGACGATACCTGAAACAAAAATAAAACACATTAAAATTTTGCTATAAAAATACGTTTTTCCTCAAAATTTTCCAAATTTTCTATAGAAGCTGCTTCCGTTCTCTGCGGCGTTGAGTGTGCCGCGACGGGACGCGTCTTTTGACACCTTTCGCGCCACTCTAGGTCAAAGAAAACGCCCTCATTTTGAGAATTCTCAATTTTCACTATACGAAAAAGTCTTCATAGGCGATACAAATTCTAAGAAAAAGTATCGATTTCGACATAATAAATTGACCTAACTGCTTCAAATTTTTGAAAGCATCTGCGAATCACTGACCTACTCGCTGCTGCGATATCGCGACACGGTGTTGCCAGCTTAAATTTTTGTTTTTGCACAAAAATTACAAATTTCATACATTTTATATATAGATTTTCATACTAAAATTGCATTTTTCCAAATTTTCCTTTTTCTTTTTGTCTGGTTTTCGTTTTTGTCGAGTGCCTCCCGGCGAGACGCGTCGACCTACCTCAGTTGCACCGCTCTCCGACCGACGATACCTGAAACAAAAATAAAACACATTAAAATTTTGCTATAAAAATACGTTTTTCCTCAAAATTTTCCAAATTTTCTATAGAAGCTGCTTCCGTTCTCTGCGGCGTTGAGTGTGCCGCGACGGGACGCGTCTTTTGACACCTTTCGCGCCACTCTAGGTCAAAGAAAACGCCCTCATTTTGAGAATTCTCAATTTTCACTATACGAAAAAGTCTTCATAGGCGATACAAATTCTAAGAAAAAGTATCGATTTCGACATAATAAATTGACCTAACTGCTTCAAATTTTTGAAAGCATCTGCGAATCACTGACCTACTCGCTGCTGCGATATCGCGACACGGTGTTGCCAGCTTAAATTTTTGTTTTTGCACAAAAATTACAAATTTCATACATTTTATATATAGATTTTCATACTAAAATTGCATTTTTCCAAATTTTCCTTTTTCTTTTTGTCTGGTTTTCGTTTTTGTCGAGTGCCTCCCGGCGAGACGCGTCGACCTACCTCAGTTGCACCGCTCTCCGACCGACGATACCTGAAACAAAAATAAAACACATTAAAATTTTGCTATAAAAATACGTTTTTCCTCAAAATTTTCCAAATTTTCTATAGAAGCTGCTTCCGTTCTCTGCGGCGTTGAGTGTGCCGCGACGGGACGCGTCTTTTGACACCTTTCGCGCCACTCTAGGTCAAAGAAAACGCCCTCATTTTGAGAATTCTCAATTTTCACTATACGAAAAAGTCTTCATAGGCGATACAAATTCTAAGAAAAAGTATCGATTTCGACATAATAAATTGACCTAACTGCTTCAAATTTTTGAAAGCATCTGCGAATCACTGACCTACTCGCTGCTGCGATATCGCGACACGGTGTTGCCAGCTTAAATTTTTGTTTTTGCACAAAAATTACAAATTTCATACATTTTATATATAGATTTTCATACTAAAATTGCATTTTTCCAAATTTTCCTTTTTCTTTTTGTCTGGTTTTCGTTTTTGTCGAGTGCCTCCCGGCGAGACGCGTCGACCTACCTCAGTTGCACCGCTCTCCGACCGACGATACCTGAAACAAAAATAAAACACATTAAAATTTTGCTATAAAAATACGTTTTTCCTCAAAATTTTCCAAATTTTCTATAGAAGCTGCTTCCGTTCTCTGCGGCGTTGAGTGTGCCGCGACGGGACGCGTCTTTTGACACCTTTCGCGCCACTCTAGGTCAAAGAAAACGCCCTCATTTTGAGAATTCTCAATTTTCACTATACGAAAAAGTCTTCATAGGCGATACAAATTCTAAGAAAAAGTATCGATTTCGACATAATAAATTGACCTAACTGCTTCAAATTTTTGAAAGCATCTGCGAATCACTGACCTACTCGCTGCTGCGATATCGCGACACGGTGTTGCCAGCTTAAATTTTTGTTTTTGCACAAAAATTACAAATTTCATACATTTTATATATAGATTTTCATACTAAAATTGCATTTTTCCAAATTTTCCTTTTTCTTTTTGTCTGGTTTTCGTTTTTGTCGAGTGCCTCCCGGCGAGACGCGTCGACCTACCTTAGTTGCACCGCTCTCCGACCGACGATACCTGAAACAAAAATAAAACACATTAAAATTTTGCTATAAAAATACGTTTTTCCTCAAAATTTTCCAAATTTTCTATAGAAGCTGCTTCCGTTCTCTGCGGCGTTGAGTGTGCCGCGACGGGACGCGTCTTTTGACACCTTTCGCGCCACTCTAGGTCAAAGAAAACGCCCTCATTTTGAGAATTCTCAATTTTCACTATACGAAAAAGTCTTCATAGGCGATACAAATTCTAAGAAAAAGTATCGATTTCGACATAATAAATTGACCTAACTGCTTCAAATTTTTGAAAGCATCTGCGAATCACTGACCTACTCGCTGCTGCGATATCGCGACACGGTGTTGCCAGCTTAAATTTTTGTTTTTGCACAAAAATTACAAATTTCATACATTTTATATATAGATTTTCATACTAAAATTGCATTTTTCCAAATTTTCCTTTTTCTTTTTGTCTGGTTTTCGTTTTTGTCGAGTGCCTCCCGGCGAGACGCGTCGACCTACCTCAGTTGCACCGCTCTCCGACCGACGATACCTGAAACAAAAATAAAACACATTAAAATTTTGCTATAAAAATACGTTTTTCCTCAAAATTTTCCAAATTTTCTATAGAAGCTGCTTCCGTTCTCTGCGGCGTTGAGTGTGCCGCGACGGGACGCGTCTTTTGACACCTTTCGCGCCACTCTAGGTCAAAGAAAACGCCCTCATTTTGAGAATTCTCAATTTTCACTATACGAAAAAGTCTTCATAGGCGATACAAATTCTAAGAAAAAGTATCGATTTCGACATAATAAATTGACCTAACTGCTTCAAATTTTTGAAAGCATCTGCGAATCACTGACCTACTCGCTGCTGCGATATCGCGACACGGTGTTGCCAGCTTAAATTTTTGTTTTTGCACAAAAATTACAAATTTCATACATTTTATATATAGATTTTCATACTAAAATTGCATTTTTCCAAATTTTCCTTTTTCTTTTTGTCTGGTTTTCGTTTTTGTCGAGTGCCTCCCGGCGAGACGCGTCGACCTACCTCAGTTGCACCGCTCTCCGACCGACGATACCTGAAACAAAAATAAAACACATTAAAATTTTGCTATAAAAATACGTTTTTCCTCAAAATTTTCCAAATTTTCTATAGAAGCTGCTTCCGTTCTCTGCGGCGTTGAGTGTGCCGCGACGGGACGCGTCTTTTGACACCTTTCGCGCCACTCTAGGTCAAAGAAAACGCCCTCATTTTGAGAATTCTCAATTTTCACTATACGAAAAAGTCTTCATAGGCGATACAAATTCTAAGAAAAAGTATCGATTTCGACATAATAAATTGACCTAACTGCTTCAAATTTTTGAAAGCATCTGCGAATCACTGACCTACTCGCTGCTGCGATATCGCGACACGGTGTTGCCAGCTTAAATTTTTGTTTTTGCACAAAAATTACAAATTTCATACATTTTATATATAGATTTTCATACTAAAATTGCATTTTTCCAAATTTTCCTTTTTCTTTTTGTCTGGTTTTCGTTTTTGTCGAGTGCCTCCCGGCGAGACGCGTCGACCTACCTTAGTTGCACCGCTCTCCGACCGACGATACCTGAAACAAAAATAAAACACATTAAAATTTTGCTATAAAAATACGTTTTTCCTCAAAATTTTCCAAATTTTCTATAGAAGCTGCTTCCGTTCTCTGCGGCGTTGAGTGTGCCGCGACGGGACGCGTCTTTTGACACCTTTCGCGCCACTCTAGGTCAAAGAAAACGCCCTCATTTTGAGAATTCTCAATTTTCACTATACGAAAAAGTCTTCATAGGCGATACAAATTCTAAGAAAAAGTATCGATTTCGACATAATAAATTGACCTAACTGCTTCAAATTTTTGAAAGCATCTGCGAATCACTGACCTACTCGCTGCTGCGATATCGCGACACGGTGTTGCCAGCTTAAATTTTTGTTTTTGCACAAAAATTACAAATTTCATACATTTTATATATAGATTTTCATACTAAAATTGCATTTTTCCAAATTTTCCTTTTTCTTTTTGTCTGGTTTTCGTTTTTGTCGAGTGCCTCCCGGCGAGACGCGTCGACCTACCTTAGTTGCACCGCTCTCCGACCGACGATACCTGAAACAAAAATAAAACACATTAAAATTTTGCTATAAAAATACGTTTTTCCTCAAAATTTTCCAAATTTTCTATAGAAGCTGCTTCCGTTCTCTGCGGCGTTGAGTGTGCCGCGACGGGACGCGTCTTTTGACACCTTTCGCGCCACTCTAGGTCAAAGAAAACGCCCTCATTTTGAGAATTCTCAATTTTCACTATACGAAAAAGTCTTCATAGGCGATACAAATTCTAAGAAAAAGTATCGATTTCGACATAATAAATTGACCTAACTGCTTCAAATTTTTGAAAGCATCTGCGAATCACTGACCTACTCGCTGCTGCGATATCGCGACACGGTGTTGCCAGCTTAAATTTTTGTTTTTGCACAAAAATTACAAATTTCATACATTTTATATATAGATTTTCATACTAAAATTGCATTTTTCCAAATTTTCCTTTTTCTTTTTGTCTGGTTTTCGTTTTTGTCGAGTGCCTCCCGGCGAGACGCGTCGACCTACCTTAGTTGCACCGCTCTCCGACCGACGATACCTGAAACAAAAATAAAACACATTAAAATTTTGCTATAAAAATACGTTTTTCCTCAAAATTTTCCAAATTTTCTATAGAAGCTGCTTCCGTTCTCTGCGGCGTTGAGTGTGCCGCGACGGGACGCGTCTTTTGACACCTTTCGCGCCACTCTAGGTCAAAGAAAACGCCCTCATTTTGAGAATTCTCAATTTTCACTATACGAAAAAGTCTTCATAGGCGATACAAATTCTAAGAAAAAGTATCGATTTCGACATAATAAATTGACCTAACTGCTTCAAATTTTTGAAAGCATCTGCGAATCACTGACCTACTCGCTGCTGCGATATCGCGACACGGTGTTGCCAGCTTAAATTTTTGTTTTTGCACAAAAATTACAAATTTCATACATTTTATATATAGATTTTCATACTAAAATTGCATTTTTCCAAATTTTCCTTTTTCTTTTTGTCTGGTTTTCGTTTTTGTCGAGTGCCTCCCGGCGAGACGCGTCGACCTACCTTAGTTGCACCGCTCTCCGACCGACGATACCTGAAACAAAAATAAAACACATTAAAATTTTGCTATAAAAATACGTTTTTCCTCAAAATTTTCCAAATTTTCTATAGAAGCTGCTTCCGTTCTCTGCGGCGTTGAGTGTGCCGCGACGGGACGCGTCTTTTGACACCTTTCGCGCCACTCTAGGTCAAAGAAAACGCCCTCATTTTGAGAATTCTCAATTTTCACTATACGAAAAAGTCTTCATAGGCGATACAAATTCTAAGAAAAAGTATCGATTTCGACATAATAAATTGACCTAACTGCTTCAAATTTTTGAAAGCATCTGCGAATCACTGACCTACTCGCTGCTGCGATATCGCGACACGGTGTTGCCAGCTTAAATTTTTGTTTTTGCACAAAAATTACAAATTTCATACATTTTATATATAGATTTTCATACTAAAATTGCATTTTTCCAAATTTTCCTTTTTCTTTTTGTCTGGTTTTCGTTTTTGTCGAGTGCCTCCCGGCGAGACGCGTCGACCTACCTTAGTTGCACCGCTCTCCGACCGACGATACCTGAAACAAAAATAAAACACATTAAAATTTTGCTATAAAAATACGTTTTTCCTCAAAATTTTCCAAATTTTCTATAGAAGCTGCTTCCGTTCTCTGCGGCGTTGAGTGTGCCGCGACGGGACGCGTCTTTTGACACCTTTCGCGCCACTCTAGGTCAAAGAAAACGCCCTCATTTTGAGAATTCTCAATTTTCACTATACGAAAAAGTCTTCATAGGCGATACAAATTCTAAGAAAAAGTATCGATTTCGACATAATAAATTGACCTAACTGCTTCAAATTTTTGAAAGCATCTGCGAATCACTGACCTACTCGCTGCTGCGATATCGCGACACGGTGTTGCCAGCTTAAATTTTTGTTTTTGCACAAAAATTACAAATTTCATACATTTTATATATAGATTTTCATACTAAAATTGCATTTTTCCAAATTTTCCTTTTTCTTTTTGTCTGGTTTTCGTTTTTGTCGAGTGCCTCCCGGCGAGACGCGTCGACCTACCTTAGTTGCACCGCTCTCCGACCGACGATACCTGAAACAAAAATAAAACACATTAAAATTTTGCTATAAAAATACGTTTTTCCTCAAAATTTTCCAAATTTTCTATAGAAGCTGCTTCCGTTCTCTGCGGCGTTGAGTGTGCCGCGACGGGACGCGTCTTTTGACACCTTTCGCGCCACTCTAGGTCAAAGAAAACGCCCTCATTTTGAGAATTCTCAATTTTCACTATACGAAAAAGTCTTCATAGGCGATACAAATTCTAAGAAAAAGTATCGATTTCGACATAATAAATTGACCTAACTGCTTCAAATTTTTGAAAGCATCTGCGAATCACTGACCTACTCGCTGCTGCGATATCGCGACACGGTGTTGCCAGCTTAAATTTTTGTTTTTGCACAAAAATTACAAATTTCATACATTTTATATATAGATTTTCATACTAAAATTGCATTTTTCCAAATTTTCCTTTTTCTTTTTGTCTGGTTTTCGTTTTTGTCGAGTGCCTCCCGGCGAGACGCGTCGACCTACCTCAGTTGCACCGCTCTCCGACCGACGATACCTGAAACAAAAATAAAACACATTAAAATTTTGCTATAAAAATACGTTTTTCCTCAAAATTTTCCAAATTTTCTATAGAAGCTGCTTCCGTTCTCTGCGGCGTTGAGTGTGCCGCGACGGGACGCGTCTTTTGACACCTTTCGCGCCACTCTAGGTCAAAGAAAACGCCCTCATTTTGAGAATTCTCAATTTTCACTATACGAAAAAGTCTTCATAGGCGATACAAATTCTAAGAAAAAGTATCGATTTCGACATAATAAATTGACCTAACTGCTTCAAATTTTTGAAAGCATCTGCGAATCACTGACCTACTCGCTGCTGCGATATCGCGACACGGTGTTGCCAGCTTAAATTTTTGTTTTTGCACAAAAATTACAAATTTCATACATTTTATATATAGATTTTCATACTAAAATTGCATTTTTCCAAATTTTCCTTTTTCTTTTTGTCTGGTTTTCGTTTTTGTCGAGTGCCTCCCGGCGAGACGCGTCGACCTACCTCAGTTGCACCGCTCTCCGACCGACGATACCTGAAACAAAAATAAAACACATTAAAATTTTGCTATAAAAATACGTTTTTCCTCAAAATTTTCCAAATTTTCTATAGAAGCTGCTTCCGTTCTCTGCGGCGTTGAGTGTGCCGCGACGGGACGCGTCTTTTGACACCTTTCGCGCCACTCTAGGTCAAAGAAAACGCCCTCATTTTGAGAATTCTCAATTTTCACTATACGAAAAAGTCTTCATAGGCGATACAAATTCTAAGAAAAAGTATCGATTTCGACATAATAAATTGACCTAACTGCTTCAAATTTTTGAAAGCATCTGCGAATCACTGACCTACTCGCTGCTGCGATATCGCGACACGGTGTTGCCAGCTTAAATTTTTGTTTTTGCACAAAAATTACAAATTTCATACATTTTATATATAGATTTTCATACTAAAATTGCATTTTTCCAAATTTTCCTTTTTCTTTTTGTCTGGTTTTCGTTTTTGTCGAGTGCCTCCCGGCGAGACGCGTCGACCTACCTTAGTTGCACCGCTCTCCGACCGACGATACCTGAAACAAAAATAAAACACATTAAAATTTTGCTATAAAAATACGTTTTTCCTCAAAATTTTCCAAATTTTCTATAGAAGCTGCTTCCGTTCTCTGCGGCGTTGAGTGTGCCGCGACGGGACGCGTCTTTTGACACCTTTCGCGCCACTCTAGGTCAAAGAAAACGCCCTCATTTTGAGAATTCTCAATTTTCACTATACGAAAAAGTCTTCATAGGCGATACAAATTCTAAGAAAAAGTATCGATTTCGACATAATAAATTGACCTAACTGCTTCAAATTTTTGAAAGCATCTGCGAATCACTGACCTACTCGCTGCTGCGATATCGCGACACGGTGTTGCCAGCTTAAATTTTTGTTTTTGCACAAAAATTACAAATTTCATACATTTTATATATAGATTTTCATACTAAAATTGCATTTTTCCAAATTTTCCTTTTTCTTTTTGTCTGGTTTTCGTTTTTGTCGAGTGCCTCCCGGCGAGACGCGTCGACCTACCTTAGTTGCACCGCTCTCCGACCGACGATACCTGAAACAAAAATAAAACACATTAAAATTTTGCTATAAAAATACGTTTTTCCTCAAAATTTTCCAAATTTTCTATAGAAGCTGCTTCCGTTCTCTGCGGCGTTGAGTGTGCCGCGACGGGACGCGTCTTTTGACACCTTTCGCGCCACTCTAGGTCAAAGAAAACGCCCTCATTTTGAGAATTCTCAATTTTCACTATACGAAAAAGTCTTCATAGGCGATACAAATTCTAAGAAAAAGTATCGATTTCGACATAATAAATTGACCTAACTGCTTCAAATTTTTGAAAGCATCTGCGAATCACTGACCTACTCGCTGCTGCGATATCGCGACACGGTGTTGCCAGCTTAAATTTTTGTTTTTGCACAAAAATTACAAATTTCATACATTTTATATATAGATTTTCATACTAAAATTGCATTTTTCCAAATTTTCCTTTTTCTTTTTGTCTGGTTTTCGTTTTTGTCGAGTGCCTCCCGGCGAGACGCGTCGACCTACCTTAGTTGCACCGCTCTCCGACCGACGATACCTGAAACAAAAATAAAACACATTAAAATTTTGCTATAAAAATACGTTTTTCCTCAAAATTTTCCAAATTTTCTATAGAAGCTGCTTCCGTTCTCTGCGGCGTTGAGTGTGCCGCGACGGGACGCGTCTTTTGACACCTTTCGCGCCACTCTAGGTCAAAGAAAACGCCCTCATTTTGAGAATTCTCAATTTTCACTATACGAAAAAGTCTTCATAGGCGATACAAATTCTAAGAAAAAGTATCGATTTCGACATAATAAATTGACCTAACTGCTTCAAATTTTTGAAAGCATCTGCGAATCACTGACCTACTCGCTGCTGCGATATCGCGACACGGTGTTGCCAGCTTAAATTTTTGTTTTTGCACAAAAATTACAAATTTCATACATTTTATATATAGATTTTCATACTAAAATTGCATTTTTCCAAATTTTCCTTTTTCTTTTTGTCTGGTTTTCGTTTTTGTCGAGTGCCTCCCGGCGAGACGCGTCGACCTACCTCAGTTGCACCGCTCTCCGACCGACGATACCTGAAACAAAAATAAAACACATTAAAATTTTGCTATAAAAATACGTTTTTCCTCAAAATTTTCCAAATTTTCTATAGAAGCTGCTTCCGTTCTCTGCGGCGTTGAGTGTGCCGCGACGGGACGCGTCTTTTGACACCTTTCGCGCCACTCTAGGTCAAAGAAAACGCAAAAAATTGCCCTCCCACCCACCCACTTGTCATCCGCTAGCTGGACTTTTGTGGAACAGAGAAAAGCAAATTTCCCCAAAATCGCCGTTTGACACCCCAAGGCGACTCTGTTCCGCTGGGCACAAGCCGGCGAGGCAGGCTGAGTGGTTTTTAACCCAATCGACGGGTTCCTTTGATTAAAATAATAGGTTTAGTGTAGTTTTTTAGGGGTTTTATCGAAAATTGTATATATAGTGGCTTAAACCACTCAAAAATTTACATATTAACAGACAAAAGGTCTTATTGGGCCAGTGACGTCATCCGTTTTCGGAGATATATTTAATTTTAACCTGACTTGTAAAAATACTTGACATTTTTACCATATATACAATTTTAAAAATCTAATTATTTCTTACAACTTTTACAAATTTATTTTAACCTCTTTTTCTACACTTTTACATTGACGCGTACCTCCAACGAACATGTTTGGATACCGCACTCCCGCCAAAACATCCGGCAATGGAGCTCGTCCCTCAAGGTCTCCCGAACGGCAGGAAGTCTTCGGCCCTTCCAAGACCTCCCAAGTGCGCCGTAGCATAGGCGACTGGGAGGCGGGGAAGATGGACCCTCAGTCCACTCCCCCGACCGTAGTGGCGGTTCGGGCGGCCCCCCCGCAGCAAAAGGCGGCACTCCCAAAAGGGAGTAAGGCTCCGGCCCGGAAAGAACCGCTGGATGCCGCGGGGAGCCCGCCCGAAAAAGAGGTGTTCGAGAGTAGGGTTGCCGAGGCAAGAGCTTGCCTAAACAAGGCTAAGCTACACTTGGCAAACTCGCGCAACCTGAAATCGGACATCAAACTAGCAGTCACTCAGGCGATAGACAGACTGTACCAACTGGTGAAGGAGTCCGAGGCGGAAAGGAGCGAGAAGATGAAAGAACTGAAAGAGTCGGGAACGAGAGAAGTGATGGATAGAAGGGGATGTGAATGGAACGAAAAGGCGGCAAACGAATGGCAGAAGAGAATGGCAGCGCATGGAATGATGTTGGAAGCGGATGGAGAACAGATGGATAGATTGGAAGGAATGATTGGGAAGCAGAGCCTGGCCTTGGAGAGGATCACCTATGCGGGTGTAGCGGCGACTGGCGTTAAAAAACGTCTACCAGAACATGTCACCCTGCACTCGGTGGTGATCTCCTCCAAGAAAGAGAGCGATACCGCAGACCAGGTTCTGGCTTGTGTGAGAGAGGTGATGGATGCAAAGGATGGATGGGTGAAGATTGAGAGAGTACGAAAGGCGAAGGATCAAAAGGTGATAATGGGATGCGCGACAGAAGAGGAAAGACAGAAGGTCAAGGACAGACTGAGAAGGGTGGCCGATCGACTCAATGTTGAGGAGATCCGTAACAAGGACCCCCTTCTCATCTTCAGGGACGTTCTAGAGTTCAATACGAACGAGGACGTTGTGAACGCCCTGAGGAACCAAAATCGGTGTCTGTTCCTGGACCTAAGAAAGGAAGACGATAGAATGGAGGTCCATTATCGCCGGCGAACCCGGAACCCCCACGCTAACCACGTGGTCATGCGGGTGTCCCCCACGATATGGGCTCGGATGGTCGAGGCGGGAGCGGTGCACGTCGACCTCCAAAAGGTCAAAGTGGCGGACCACTCGCCACTCGTGCAGTGCTCCAAATGCCTCGGCTATGGGCACGGCAGGCGGTTTTGTAAAGAAACCGCCCTAAAGTGCAGCCATTGTGGGGGCGCCCACATGAAAACAGAGTGCGCTGACTGGCTCGCCAATGCTGTCCCATCGTGCTGTAATTGCACCAGCGCCAAATTGGACTCCACTGGGCATAATGCCTTCAGTCTAGAGTGTCCAATTCGGCGTAAATGGGACGCATTGGCCAGGGCCAGTATAGCGTACTGCTGAGGGTGTAAGGGCTGTTTTTGGGGGCGGAAATTCCTCCGACTTCATGGGAAGGTGGAGTAATTTCTCCGCCAACCCGAAAGATGCAGTAATTAAAAGCGCTATACAACATATTGGTCGCGTATTATTGAATACGCGTCACCAGCATCTGCAATAACGATAAGTCGCATATAATTCAATGCAGAAAGCAAAACGGGTAATGAACCGACGATAAGGAAATATGAGTGAATAAAAAAGAATGAAATTTGTTGATAAAAGAGGATTGAAAAACAGTGAATAAAGATGAAAGCAAGATTTTGTGTATATAAGAAAATAAATGATGAATGAAAAACAGTGTAAAGATGAAAGCAAGAATGTAGTGTATATAAGAAAACAGTTTGAAACTTGTTGATGAAAGATGACTGAAAAACAGTGAATAAAGATGAAAGCAAGAATGTAGTGTATAAAAGTAATAGTTTAAGTATGAAAGTTATGCGTAAAAGGTAAGATAAAAGCAAGAACGTAACGGATAGAAGATCGATAAAGGACAAATGAGTGTGATGAATGAAAACATAGATAGAAATGATGAATGAAAAAACTTGAGTGAAAACATAGATAGAAATGATGAATGAATAAACAGGAATTGAGAATGAAAACGTAGAAAGAAGAAAGACTGATGAAAAATAACGATTAACATTGGAAATGGATGTAAAAAAAAAAAAAAAAAACGAATGAAAATGACAACAGTGACATAAGATAGAAAGCTTGAGATGAAAATATGAAATGAATACGAAAAAGAGTACGAGCTGAAAAAACATAGAGTTAAAAGAAAGATAAACACATAAAGCCAAAACTAAAGGGAGCAAAGTAGCAAACATGTTCAAAAACAAAATGGGGCCAATAAATTAAATATGAGAAAAAGTACTAGAAACTGAAAAACTTAATAAAAGATTAAAATTATAAACAGAAACGAAAAGGGGAAACTGGGGTACAAATTGTTAGAATTATGATAGAAAATTAAAACTTAGATGGAAAAGGTCTCCGACTTCTATATTGGAGGTATAAGATGGGGTTGCTTCCTAGGAAGTAACCAATAAAAAAAAAAAAAAAAAAAAAAAAAAAAAAAAAAAAAAAAAAAAAAAAAAAAAAAAAAAAACCTAACCTAACCTAACCTAACCTAACCTAACCTAACCTAACCTAACCTTTTTTTTTTTTTTTTTTTGTTGACGTGGTGGGAAACCCATTATGAGTTCGACCCCCGCCCTGGGAGAGACGGGGGGATATGTGGGGCTCCCGCTCGCAAACTCCCCTCCTCATATCAAAAATGAGCAGGGGCCCGAGGGTATACCCACCAAAACCCACCACGGCGTATTTCCGCCTACCGGTTCGTTGGACACCCACGGTACCCGCCTAAGCATTACCCGCGGGTGCCCACCGGTCCTCGCCCCAGCCGAAGCTAGGGGCGCCCTCTCCGATGGGGAGGCCGAATACGCACAGCCATCCCCTATCCTCTTGGTGACTCGTTGAAAGGCGAGCGGGGGACTCCCATCCCCCGCCCGCAGTCACCGGGGGGTCAGGGCAGCGGGCCTCAGCCGCCCCTTAAGACCCCCCTCCTCTGTGGGACCCCCGGTGCACCGGGGGCCCACGGCGTACGGCGGCATCCGGCCCTCATTGCCAGACGCCGCCTGCCGCCCCTCTGGCGTTTTTTATAGAGGTTTTCTCCTCGCAGCCCAGGCCATACGTGACCCGGGCCCCCGGTCCCGATTGCTCAGGATTACGGGTTGGCAGACGGCTGGGCATAAAAACCAGCCGCCGCCCTCCCGTCCCCCCACGCTGCCGCCGGATACCGGACAGACGCAGCGCAGGTGGGACGCCCTCCTCCGCGGCGCCAGCCGCCCCTCTCCCCCGACTACGTGCCTACGCTGCCGCCGGACTCCGGACAGACGCAGCGGGCACGAGTCACCCTCCTCCTCGGCGCAAAGCGCCCCTCCTCACCACCGACTACGTGCCCTCTGCCGCCGGACTCCGGACAGACGCAGCGCGGGCACGAGTCCCCCTCTCCGGTGGCTACAGCCACCCCTCATTCGCGCTGTGCCACCGCGCTGCCGCCGAATATCGGACAGACGCAGCGCGGGCATCAGTCGCCTCCGCGGCAACCTAACCTAACCTAACCTAACCTAACCTAACCTAACCTAACCTAACCTAACCTAACCTAACCTAACCACCAAAGATACATTAGTGGCGATACCGCGTCCGTCACCAAACTATTCTTCCCCGATATAAAGGCGGCATACAGGATCACGAGGAAAATAGACATTACATACACACGGACACAACTAATGACGGGGCACGGTGGGTTCTCGGAATACTTGAATCGCTTCAAGTGTAAAGAGAGCCCATCGTGCATCTGTGATCCCGCGATAAACGAAACGGTGCCACATGTATTGCTCGAGTGCCCGGTCTTCGAAAAGGAACGGTTCGAGGCAGCACAGCGGCTTGACACAAACATACAGACAGACACAATAAAGGACATCATGAGAAGTAAAAACGTCGAAATATTTTTAAATTATTGCCAAACAATCGTGGAGAAGGTAGCCAAAAGAAACACAAACAGATAGGAAAATATTGTTAAACTAATATTTAAACATATTAAAAATTAGCAATAAAGAAAATAGTTACAAAAATGTATTAAAAGCAGCAGTAGTTTAAACTAAAAGTGTGCACAAAATTAAGATAAGATATAGTTTACCTTATAAGATTAAGAAAACTGTAATAGAATAAACAAAAATGATATATGTATTAAAATAAATGATAGAATAAGATAAATAATAAATAAACCGTGTTAGAATAAGTAGATATAAATACTCAAATTGTCATATAAAGATTGTGCTAGATTAAGCTTAAATAAAGATTCTAAAAAGTTATAAATAAAGATACCCCCCCCCCTGTGTACATTGACTGTCCAGAGTATACTTTAAGTAAAGTACTTAAACAAGAAATAAATAAATAATAAGAGAAATTAGGTTAGCGTAGCATAGGAAGCTGGAATGGGAACTCACCCAAAAAGTAGTAAAAGATGATGAATGCAAGAAAGAAACAGTATGGAGAATGAAAGTGCGAGAAGAATACATGCGAGAACTGGAATGAAAGAGGTAGATAAGCACAGGCTCCGATCATGTTGGAGGTAGAAGAGAAAAAAAAAAAAAAAAAAAAAAAAAAAAAAAAAAAAAAAAAAAAAAAAAAAAAAAAAAAAAAAAAAAAAAAAAAAAAAAAAAAAAAAACCTAACCTAACCTAACCTAACCTAACCTAACCTAACCTAACCTAACCTTTTTTTTTTTTTTTTTTTTATACAGGGGAAATGCTTTGCGCATACCACCACGCCTTGGGGAAAGACGCGGTGGTTATGTGGGACTCCCTTCCCGCAAACTCCCCCCCTCATATCAAAAATGAGAGGGGGCCCGGGAGGTTTACCCACTAAAACCCCTGTTTGCCGTCTGTGTCATTCTCCGCCGAGACAAGGGTACGCTCTTTCGAGCACTCGTCACTCGCCCGGCGGTGACCGGCATGACGCCACGTCTACTTACCGCGGGTGTTTCCACCCGCGGCTACGCCGTCATTCGCGCTGAAGCGCGCCCTCGCTGACTCTCTAAGAGTGGCGGGCGTCCCCGAGCCCGCCACTCGAGTCACTGTGATTTTTTATAGAGGTTTTCTCCTCGCAGCCCAGGCCATGCATGACCCGGGCCCCCGGCCCCGATTGCTCGGGATTACGGGTTGGCAGACGGCTGGACACAAAAACCAACCGCCGCCCTTCCGTCCCCCCACGCTGCCGCCGGATGCCGGACAGACGCAGCGCGGGTAAGACGCCCCCCTCCGCGGCGCGAGCCGCCCACCTCCCCTCACTGCGTGCCCGCGCTGCCGCCGAATGTCGGACAGACGCGGCGCGGGCACCAGTCACCCCCCATCACCGGCGCAAAGCGCCCTCCTCCTCACCTTTCACTGCGTGCCCGCGTCGCCGCCGAATGTCGGACAGACGCAGCGCGGGCACCAGTCGCCCTCATCTCCGGCGCGAAGCGCCCCTCCTCACCCCCGACTACGTGCCCACTGCCGCCGGACTCCGGACAGACGCAGCACGGGCACGAGTCCCCCTCTCCGGTGGCTAAAGCCACCCTCCATCGCGCTGTGCCGCGCTGCCGCCGAATATCGGACAGACGCAGCGCGGACACTAGTCGCCCCCTAGCGGCGGGCCTCAGCCGCTCCGACACCTACCACCATAGGTGCGGTGGCGCAATTGCGCCCCCTCCCCCCGCGGCGCGAGCCGCTACGACCCCCGCCGGCAGCAGGTTTCCAGGTGCAGGGCACGGAGCTCCCCCTTTCGGGGTATCCGGTTGCAGAGCTGGCCTACCCCGCCTTGCGGGTTACGGAGCGGCGTCGCAGCCGCCCCTCCCGAGTGGCGCAGCCACTCCGCCGCTCCGATCCCCACCGGCAGCAGGTTTCCAGGTGCAGGGCACGGAGCTCCCCCTTTCGGGGTATCCGGTTGCAGAGCTGGCCTACCCCGCCTTGTGGGTTACGGTGCGGCTTCGCAGCCGCCCCTCCCGAGTGGCGCAGCCACTCCGTCGCTCCGATCCCCACCGGCAGCAGGTTTCCAGGTGCAGGGCACGGAGCTCCCCCTTTCGGGGTATCCGGTTGCAGAGCTGGCCTACCCCGCCTTGTGGGTTACGGTGCGACTTCGTAGCCGCCCCTCCCAGGCGGCGCTAACCGCTTCGACCCCCACCGGCCGCAGGTACCCAGTTGCAGGGCACGGAGCTCCCCCTTTCGGGGTATCCGGTTGCAGAGCTGGGGCTTCCCCGCCTTGTGGGTTACGTTGCGGCTTCGCACCGCCCCGCCCCGAGTGGCGCGAGCCACTTCGCCGCTTCGACCCCCGCTGGCAGCGGGACTCCGGATGCGTAAGGCTGATCCTGCCCCCCCCAGGGCTGGTTCTGCCCGCAGAGCCGGACGTCCCCGCCATTGCGGGTGAGGAGCAGTCGTCGCGGCTTTGCAGCCGCCCCTCCCGGTGTTGAGATTAGCCGCCGGCCCAAGTGTGGTGGCACTTGAAACCGACGTTGCCCAGGGTGCGCCACGAGGAGGCTCTCAACTTGCACCCCAACCTAACCTAACCTAACCTTTTTTTTTTTTTTTTTTTTTTTTTTTTTTTTTATACAGGGGAAATGCTTTGCGCATACCACCACGCCTTGGGGAAAGACGCGGTGGTTATGTGGGACTCCCTTCCCGCAAACTCCCCCCCTCATATCAAAAATGAGAGGGGGCCCGGGAGGTTTACCCACTAAAACCCCTGTTTGCCGTCTGTGTCATTCTCCGCCGAGACAAGGGTACGCTCTTTCGAGCACTCGTCACTCGCCCGGCGGTGACCGGCATGACGCCACGTCTACTTACCGCGGGTGTTTCCACCCGCGGCTACGCCGTCATTCGCGCTGAAGCGCGCCCTCGCTGACTCTCTAAGAGTGGCGGGCGTCCCCGAGCCCGCCACTCGAGTCACTGTGATTTTTTATAGAGGTTTTCTCCTCGCAGCCCAGGCCATGCATGACCCGGGCCCCCGGCCCCGATTGCTCGGGATTACGGGTTGGCAGACGGCTGGACACAAAAACCAACCGCCGCCCTTCCGTCCCCCCACGCTGCCGCCGGATGCCGGACAGACGCAGCGCGGGTAAGACGCCCCCCTCCGCGGCGCGAGCCGCCCACCTCCCCTCACTGCGTGCCCGCGCTGCCGCCGAATGTCGGACAGACGCGGCGCGGGCACCAGTCACCCCCCATCACCGGCGCAAAGCGCCCTCCTCCTCACCTTTCACTGCGTGCCCGCGTCGCCGCCGAATGTCGGACAGACGCAGCGCGGGCACCAGTCGCCCTCATCTCCGGCGCGAAGCGCCCCTCCTCACCCCCGACTACGTGCCCACTGCCGCCGGACTCCGGACAGACGCAGCACGGGCACGAGTCCCCCTCTCCGGTGGCTAAAGCCACCCTCCATCGCGCTGTGCCGCGCTGCCGCCGAATATCGGACAGACGCAGCGCGGACACTAGTCGCCCCCTAGCGGCGGGCCTCAGCCGCTCCGACACCTACCACCATAGGTGCGGTGGCGCAATTGCGCCCCCTCCCCCCGCGGCGCGAGCCGCTACGACCCCCGCCGGCAGCAGGTTTCCAGGTGCAGGGCACGGAGCTCCCCCTTTCGGGGTATCCGGTTGCAGAGCTGGCCTACCCCGCCTTGCGGGTTACGTCGCGGCCTCGCAGCCGCCTCTCCCGAGTGGCGCAGCCACTCCGCCGCTCCGATCCCCACCGGCAGCAGGTTTCCAGGTGCAGGGCACGGAGCTCCCCCTTTCGGGGTATCCGGTTGCAGAGCTGGCCTACCCCGCCTTGTGGGTTACGGTGCGGCTTCGCAGCCGCCCCTCCCGAGTGGCGCAGCCACTCCGTCGCTCCGATCCCCACCGGCAGCAGGTTTCCAGGTGCAGGGCACGGAGCTCCCCCTTTCGGGGTATCCGGTTGCAGAGCTGGCCTACCCCGCCTTGTGGGTTACGGTGCGACTTCGTAGCCGCCCCTCCCAGGCGGCGCTAACCGCTTCGACCCCCACCGGCCGCAGGTACCCAGTTGCAGGGCACGGAGCTCCCCCTTTCGGGGTATCCGGTTGCAGAGCTGGGGCTTCCCCGCCTTGTGGGTTACGTTGCGGCTTCGCACCGCCCCGCCCCGAGTGGCGCGAGCCACTTCGCCGCTTCGACCCCCGCTGGCAGCGGGACTCCGGATGCGTAAGGCTGATCCTGCCCCCCCCAGGGCTGGTTCTGCCCGCAGAGCCGGACGTCCCCGCCATTGCGGGTGAGGAGCAGTCGTCGCGGCTTTGCAGCCGCCCCTCCCGGTGTTGAGATTAGCCGCCGGCCCAAGTGTGGTGGCACTTGAAACCGACGTTGCCCAGGGTGCGCCACGAGGAGGCTCTCAACTTGCACCCCCGGAATGTGGGGAGGTGCCAATATTTTAATTCCGGGCATAAAACGTAATATACTTCTCCTTTATCAAGTAGACCTATTGTGTTCCGGGTCTACTGAGAAACTCCTAAGATATCATATTATCAATTAGGGTGGTCCAGCGGTGACGTGCCTGGCTCCTAGCTATTAATGGAGACCGAAAGGCAAAGGCATCTCCAACATCTTGACGCCTTTCACCGACAAGGTTGATGGTTCCCATAAAGAAATCTTGGGATTTTAGCGTAACTGGTGTCCAGAACGCATCCAAATCTCCCTGCGGTAGATCTTCATCAGCCCATTGATTCTGGAACAATCTATCGGGATTACGCAGCCCTATGGCTGAATTGCTAACCAGAATCCTTTGATGACCAACTGCATCGAAATCAATAAGTGCACCTTCACTTAACATCTTGATTTCCTTGCGGGCGACGAATGATATGAAGTTCTTGACTTGGTGGACGTCATGCTCGAACTGTTCAATATCATAACCTGCAGGCCAGAACTCCTGTGGATTTAAGAGGACTGGAAAACCTGGATCTGGTGGAGGTACGCCATCTGCACGGCGCCTAACTCCTGCCCTGGCTGGCTGGTTCCAGCTTGCGAAGGGCAAAGGATTAAGATCATAAAACTGCTGTCGCTGAGCTCGTGGTGTGACGGGGTTCGCCATTGCAGTCACAGTTTCATTCAGGTTCGAGAACAAAATACCCAGGATAGGATCAACTGGGCATTTAACGTAATACGCTTCTCCCTCATATTCAAAATTGCCAACACCGGCAATCAAATTCGCTAGTGGGGAGAAGGTTAGAGCAGTCGCTTTAAGAACATCGCGATGCTCGATATCCAATCGGGGGCGGTAGTACAATCCAGCATCAATCCCCAGTGTGTTGACTTGGGTGGCTTTTCCGCATAGAAGGCGATATTCAAATTGCGCCAATGAGACGCGGTAAAAAGCGTACGGCGAACACTCTGGAATACGATCAGGTCTACGACCATAAAGCTCGTATATCTTCTTATACGTCCATTGTGTGTAAAACCCCACGGCCCTGGTAGTCACTGGGACTATTGCGGCGGTCTTCTGGATAGAGAAATCAACTTGCTTTTCAGCAGCTAATGAATCTCCGAAGCCGAAGTACAGTGCCTTGTTAATCTTATCTTCAATATCTTTTAAGGCTTGAGCGGTCTTCGGGTTGTTCTCTCTAAACTTGTCCTGCCGAGCTGAGTCGCGTTTACGCTGACTTGGCGGACGTGATTTTCGCTGGGGTTGAGCCTGCTGGGGGGGCTCATCTTCTGGTTCACGCCAGTTCCGATTGTCATTTCGTCTGTTGTTAGACGAAGGAGGAGGTCGATTATTACGATTATTACGTTGGTAATTCATGATGAGGTGGTGGGTCTTTTCTGGAATCCAGAAAATAGTGACCTAACCTAACCTTTTTTTTTTTTTTTTTTTTATACAGGGGAAATGCTTTGCGCATACCACCACGCCTTGGGGAAAGACGCGGTGGTTATGTGGGACTCCCTTCCCGCAAACTCCCCCCCTCATATCAAAAATGAGAGGGGGCCCGGGAGGTTTACCCACTAAAACCCCTGTTTGCCGTCTGTGTCATTCTCCGCCGGGACAAGGGTACGCTCTTTCGAGCACTCGTCACTCGCCCGGCGGTGACCGGCATGACGCCACGTCTACTTACCGCGGGTGTTTCCACCCGCGGCTACGCCGTCATTCGCGCTGAAGCGCGCCCTCGCTGACTCTCTAAGAGTGGCGGGCGTCCCCGAGCCCGCCACTCGAGTCACTGTGATTTTTTATAGAGGTTTTCTCCTCGCAGCCCAGGCCATGCATGACCCGGGCCCCCGGCCCCGGTTGCTCGGGATTACGGGTTGGCAGACGGCTGGACACAAAAACCAACCGCCGCCCTTCCGTCCCCCCACGCTGCCGCCGGATGCCGGACAGACGCAGCGCGGGTAAGACGCCCCCCTCCGCGGCGCGAGCCGCCCACCTCCCCTCACTGCGTGCCCGCGCTGCCGCCGAATGTCGGACAGACGCGGCGCGGGCACCAGTCACCCCCCATCACCGGCGCAAAGCGCCCTCCTCCTCACCTTTCACTGCGTGCCCGCGTCGCCGCCGAATGTCGGACAGACGCAGCGCGGGCACCAGTCGCCCTCATCTCCGGCGCGAAGCGCCCCTCCTCACCCCCGACTACGTGCCCACTGCCGCCGGACTCCGGACAGACGCAGCACGGGCACGAGTCCCCCTCTCCGGTGGCTAAAGCCACCCTCCATCGCGCTGTGCCGCGCTGCCGCCGAATATCGGACAGACGCAGCGCGGACACTAGTCGCCCCCTAGCGGCGGGCCTCAGCCGCTCCGACACCTACCACCATAGGTGCGGTGGCGCAATTGCGCCCCCTCCCCCCGCGGCGCGAGCCGCTACGACCCCCGCCGGCAGCAGGTTTCCAGGTGCAGGGCACGGAGCTCCCCCTTTCGGGGTATCCGGTTGCAGAGCTGGCCTACCCCGCCTTGCGGGTTACGTCTCCGCCGGGACAAGGGTACGCTCTTTCGAGCACTCGTCACTCGCCCGGCGGTGACCGGCATGACGCCACGTCTACTTACCGCGGGTGTTTCCACCCGCGGCTACGCCGTCATTCGCGCTGAAGCGCGCCCTCGCTGACTCTCTAAGAGTGGCGGGCGTCCCCGAGCCCGCCACTCGAGTCACTGTGATTTTTTATAGAGGTTTTCTCCTCGCAGCCCAGGCCATGCATGACCCGGGCCCCCGGCCCCGGTTGCTCGGGATTACGGGTTGGCAGACGGCTGGACACAAAAACCAACCGCCGCCCTTCCGTCCCCCCACGCTGCCGCCGGATGCCGGACAGACGCAGCGCGGGTAAGACGCCCCCCTCCGCGGCGCGAGCCGCCCACCTCCCCTCACTGCGTGCCCGCGCTGCCGCCGAATGTCGGACAGACGCGGCGCGGGCACCAGTCACCCCCCATCACCGGCGCAAAGCGCCCTCCTCCTCACCTTTCACTGCGTGCCCGCGTCGCCGCCGAATGTCGGACAGACGCAGCGCGGGCACCAGTCGCCCTCATCTCCGGCGCGAAGCGCCCCTCCTCACCCCCGACTACGTGCCCACTGCCGCCGGACTCCGGACAGACGCAGCACGGGCACGAGTCCCCCTCTCCGGTGGCTAAAGCCACCCTCCATCGCGCTGTGCCGCGCTGCCGCCGAATATCGGACAGACGCAGCGCGGACACTAGTCGCCCCCTAGCGGCGGGCCTCAGCCGCTCCGACACCTACCACCATAGGTGCGGTGGCGCAATTGCGCCCCCTCCCCCCGCGGCGCGAGCCGCTACGACCCCCGCCGGCAGCAGGTTTCCAGGTGCAGGGCACGGAGCTCCCCCTTTCGGGGTATCCGGTTGCAGAGCTGGCCTACCCCGCCTTGCGGGTTACGTCGCGGCCTCGCAGCCGCCTCTCCCGAGTGGCGCAGCCACTCCGCCGCTCCGATCCCCACCGGCAGCAGGTTTCCAGGTGCAGGGCACGGAGCTCCCCCTTTCGGGGTATCCGGTTGCAGAGCTGGCCTACCCCGCCTTGTGGGTTACGGTGCGGCTTCGCAGCCGCCCCTCCCGAGTGGCGCAGCCACTCCGTCGCTCCGATCCCCACCGGCAGCAGGTTTCCAGGTGCAGGGCACGGAGCTCCCCCTTTCGGGGTATCCGGTTGCAGAGCTGGCCTACCCCGCCTTGTGGGTTACGGTGCGACTTCGTAGCCGCCCCTCCCAGGCGGCGCTAACCGCTTCGACCCCCACCGGCCGCAGGTACCCAGTTGCAGGGCACGGAGCTCCCCCTTTCGGGGTATCCGGTTGCAGAGCTGGGGCTTCCCCGCCTTGTGGGTTACGTTGCGGCTTCGCACCGCCCCGCCCCGAGTGGCGCGAGCCACTTCGCCGCTTCGACCCCCGCTGGCAGCGGGACTCCGGATGCGTAAGGCTGATCCTGCCCCCCCCAGGGCTGGTTCTGCCCGCAGAGCCGGACGTCCCCGCCATTGCGGGTGAGGAGCAGTCGTCGCGGCTTTGCAGCCGCCCCTCCCGGTGTTGAGATTAGCCGCCGGCCCAAGTGTGGTGGCACTTGAAACCGACGTTGCCCAGGGTGCGCCACGAGGAGGCTCTCAACTTGCACCCCGACCTAACCTAACCTAACCTAACCTTTTTTTTTTTTTTTTTTTTTTTTTTTTTTTTTTTTTTTTTTTTTTTTTTTTTTTTTTTTTTTTTTTTTTTTTTTATACAGGGGAAATGCTTTACGCATACCACCGCGCCTTGGGGAAAGACGCGGTGGTTATGTGGGACTCCCTTCCCGCAAACTCCCCCCCTCATATCAAAAATGAGAGGGGGCCCGGGAGGTTTACCCACTAAAACCCCTGTTTTGCCGTCGTTGTCATTCTCCGCCGGGGCGAGGGTACACTCTTTTGAGCACTCGTCACTCGCCCGGCGGTGACCGGCCTGGCGCCACGTCTAGCTGCCGCGGGTGAAAAAACACCCGCGGCTACGTCGCCATTCGCGCAGAAGCGCGACCTCGCCGACTCTCTAGGAGTGGCGGGCTTCCCCTAGCCCGCCACTCGAGTCACTGTGGTTTTTTATAGAGGTTTTCTCCTCGCGGCCCAGGCCATGTATGGCCCGGGCCCCCGGACCCGATTGCTCGGGATTACGGGTTGGCCGACGGCTGGACACAAACACCAGCCGCCGCCCTTTCGTCCCCCCCACGCTGCCGCCGGATGCCGGACAGACGCAGCGCGGGTAGGACGCCCCCCTCCGCGGCGCGAGCCGCCACTCACCTTTCACTGAGTGCCCGCGCTGCCGCCGAATGTCGGACAGACGCAGCGCGGGCACCAGTCGCCCCCCATCGTCAGCGCAAAAAGCGCCCCCCTCACACCTCGGTGGTTGCGGGGTCCGTCTCCATCACCACCGCCTCCACAGGCAGCTGGTGTGGGGCCCTTCCTCTGCCGGCTTTGGGGGCTGGTGCGTGGCACGCCTTGCCCCCCAGCAGATGGTCTGCCGGTTTGCTTGCGGCGGCGCAAAGCGAGCACCGCGGCTTCGCCGAGCACCCCTTCGACGTGTGGCCAGCCACCCCGCAGCGGAAGCACTCCTGGCTCCTGTCGACCTCCGCCTTGCATTGGGCTCTTATGTGCCCCCTCTGCAGGCATCTGTAGCACCGCAGAGGTCTGGGCTCAAGGAGCTTGACGGAGGCCGACACCCACGACAGATTGAGGCTGCCCGCTGCGGCGATGCGATTAGCGGCCGCCACCGGGCACTCGACCCACATGTGCCCCACGCCGAAAGGGTCCCTCACCACCCCGCCGCTGTTCTTGAGGCTGGTCACGGAGCAGCCGCCCGCCTCGGCGACCGCGCTCAAAACCTCCCCGGCCGAGATCGAGTCGTCCAGGCCGGAGATCTTGATCTCCGTCGTCTTTACCGGCCTGGAGACGCGGACTGTGTCCCGGCCGAGGACCTCCCCCAATTTGGTGGCGAGCGCGTCGGCGAGTGGGCCGCTGTCCGGGTCCGCAACCTCGAACATGCGGGCCCCGGTCGCACACACTCGGAAACGTACGGCGGTGATCCCGAGGTCCGTTAGCCTGATTTTGGCCTTTGCCTCGGCGATCACCGCCTCGTACGTCACGCCTCTCTCAACGGCCTCCGGCATGAGGGCAACCACCACCGCAGCCGTTTTGGGAGGGGTCAGTTTGACCGGCCTCTCTTTGGCAGGTTTGCGGGGGGGGGCCTTCTTCGTCTGGCCCTTCTTTTTGGCCCCCTTCTTGACGACCACGCTCCAGGCCAGTTCCGTGGGCTGGGTCGTGGCCGCCTGGTCTGCGGGCTCCGGGCCTGCTGGGAGGGGTTCCGCTGCCCTCTCGCGACGAGTGCCGACTGTGCTTTGCACCTTTTGTCCCGGCTTTTTCCCCTTGGGCTTCTTCGCCCTTTGCGGCTTAGGAGCCTCCGGTCCACCAGAGTTGGCCTGGACCGGAGCAGCCTCGATCGGGGCAGAAGATGGCCCCGGGGAGATGTCGGGGGTCTCGAGGGCCCGCCTGTCCGCCGCTAATGGAGGCCGAAGTCGCCTTTCCGGCAGCAACCTGTCCTCAAGTGCCTCAAATCTGGCGCTCACCATCGCGCCCACCTGGCACAGAATGGTGCGCACCAGGTCTTCGGCGTCGGGAGTTGCCTGCTTTGGCTGGATAGGCACAGCCGCTTCGGCCTGCGGGCGCGGCCTCTCCATGCGCTCCCGCATTTCAGCTACCTCCTTTCGGAGCTGCGCGACCTCAGACTGGAGGCGGGCATTGTCCGCCTGCAGGCCACGCGTCTCCTCGGAGGTGCATCGGCTCTGGAGAATTAGGGAGACTTTCCTAATCTCGTCCGCCGCAACTTTTAGGGAGCGTATGAAGCCTCCCTTGAGGTTCCCCGATGTGGCGGCGATCCTCTTTATTAGGGCGACATTTTCGTCTATCGCGCGGCTCAGCGCGGTCGCCGTCATAAAGTCGTCGCCGCCGCCCGAGGACGCCTCCGACAGGGAGAGATCTCGGGTGCGCGCCCGAAGCTCTCGGGAGGTTGCCGTCACCTCCGCCTCAGCTCTTTGCTGCTCCGCCAGCCTTTCCGCCTCGACGAGCGCCAGCTTCGCCTTCGCCAGGCCCACGTAGTGGCCCGTTGTTGGCGGCCGGCCTCGTCGCTTCCTCAACGTCGGGCTCGAGACCCCATCCAGACTTATGTCCGGGTCCGAGTCGCTATTTCTGGTCCTTTTGTGAGTTCGCCGGGTCGTCGTTGATGCGACACTGACCATCGAGTCAGTGTCCCCATCCTCCTCGCTGCTCTCCATCATCGGTTTTTTGTTAAGGTTAGCCATTGTCATTTTAAAATCCCACGAGTAGTGGACGAAAGGGTGGTCGACCCCCGGGTGACGCCGTTCCGGGGGCAAGGCTAGTGCCCGTGAGGGCTACTGTGCATTTCGCCCGGTGTGCACAGGGTTTTTACGTCTTGTCCTGACGGGTTTTTAGAGAGTTTTCCTTTCTCGCGGGCCGGCCAATTAAGGCAAGCCCTCCGCTCCGGGTCCCACTACTCCACAACGCCATTTGGTGGAGGTCGTTGCGGGATGCCCGGGCTACGGATCGCAGAGGAGCGGCGTACCTCCTCCGGTTTTGGGCGGTTATTCCCGACGACAGTGTTACCTGCCGCCGGGCCCGCCGGGGAAGAGGGAAGGGGGGATGGGAAGGAAGGGGGGAAGGATAAGGGTTTTCCCTTAAAAGGATGGGAGTGGAAGGATGGGAAGAGGACCGAAGGGAAGGATGTGAGAGTCAGCCGCCAGCGCCAAGTGTCCACCAAAAGCTGGTGGGCACCTGGAGCTGACGTTGCCCAGGGTGCGCCACGAGGAGGCCTCTCACCTGCACCCCAACCTAACCTAACCTAACCTTTTTTTTTTTTTTTTTTTTATTTACATGGTGGGAAACCCATTACGAGTTCGACCCCCGCCCTGGGAGAGGCGGGAGGATATGTGGGCCTCCCTGCATCTGCCCTTCTCCTAGTGAGAAGGGAAGATGAGGTATACCCACCAAAACCCACCATGGCGTGCTACCGCATACCGGTTTGTTGGACACCGTGGTACCGCTGTAGCATTGCCCACGGTGTCCACCGGTCTCGCCCCAGCTAGTGCCGGGGCCTTCCTCTCCGGAGGGGGAGATGGCCGAGCACGCGTGGCCATCTCCCTGACGCCCAGTGACTCGTCGCGGCGGGCGGAGGACTCCCATCCTCCGCCCGCAGTCACTCCGGGTCGGGGCACGCGGCCCCGAGCCCTGCCGTCTGCGCCGGAAGTGGCACCCAGCCGCAGGACGTAAAAATGCCGAATGTTGGCATTCAGACGTCCATGCGGCCGTCTTCCTCTTCCGGCCGGCGAGCGTCGTCGGCTGCAGGTTTGGGTCTAGGGGGGCGGGCCGGTCTCGGCCTCGTCTCCCTGCCCCTCGTCCAGGGTGGGGAGCATCTGGTCCCTCCCATCACGTGGTCTGCCGGGAGGTTGGCGTGGTGGCAGACTGCACACCACACCTTTTCCTCCCAGCATTCTCTCGCCAGGTGCCCCTCTTTACCGCACCGGAAGCAAGATTTACTCCGGTCGGTAGTCGAGGGGCACAGCTCTCTCGTGTGCCCGATTCCCATGCACCTAAAGCAGCGCATGGGTGCCGGGCCAATCGAGTTGACCCTGGCGGACGACCAGCCCACCAGGATCCGACCACGGTCAAGGAGGGCCTTCGCCACCCCAATCGGGCACCGGATCAGAACCGACCCGGCGCCGTCATAGAGGGTGCGGATGCCCCCCACTTTCACGTGGGCCACGTCGCAGCCCCCGGCTTTGACGACGGCCGCCGCCACCGACTCCGCGGTCGCCGACTCGTCGAGCCCGGCGATTTGGACGGCGGCCATCTTCTGCGGGCGGCTCACGATGGCGACGTCGCCCACGATGGCCTGCAGCCTCTCTGCGAGCGCGTCCGCTGCCCGCACGTTGTCCTCCCCGGGGACCTCTATCACCCGGCCCCCCGTCATGGAGGCCCGCACCCTCACGTGCTGCAGGCCGACCTCATCGAGCTTAACGCCTTCGATGGCTCTTGCCATGGTGGCCTGCAGCGTGGTGGCGGCGGTGACGTCCTTTCTGAGGGTTATCATCACCGCCGCCGTTTTCGGGACTTTGAGCGCCCTAGGCTTGGGCGCTGCCTTCTTGACGGGGGGCACCGGGGCGAGAGGAGTCGGCGTGGCCTTGGCCTTGCCCTTCCCCCTTCCCGTGCCCTTCCGGGCCACCGTGGCCCAGCTCTCCACTGTCGGCTGCCGGCCCGAGGGGCCCGGTCTCTCGTCCGGGGCTGCCGGGGGGGCAACCGGGGCGTCTCCTGATGCCGGGGCGGGCGTCCTGGTCGACTTGGCCTTTTTCTTTTTGGCCTTTTTAGGCCGGCCGTCTCCCAGTCTCGCCCTCCCCGCCTCAGGATCCGTCGCCGTCCTCTTATCGCCCGCCAGCGGAGGGCGGACAACGGGCTCAGCGGGTAGGCGCCTGTTCATCTCCTCCAGGCGGACGTTCAACATGTCACCTAGGGAGACGAACAGGTCCCTCCTCAACTCCCCCAAGGCCTCCGCCAAGTCTGCGGCACTGAGCTGCAGGGACGGGGGGGCCGGGGGGGCCGGGGTCTCTTGCCTCGAGGAGGCGGTGTGGAGCCTCTTCAATTCCTCGTCGCGCAGGAGGGCCCGCTCTCGCAGCTTCCAATTGTCAGCCTTGAGAGCGCGGACCTCCTCGCTTTCGGACCTGCCGACCTCTACTGCGTCCATTGACGCCAGTATGGTGCGGCAGGCCCGATTGATCTGGCCCCACACCGACCCCTGTAGGTGTCCTGACTTGCGGGCCCCCTCCAAGATCTGACCCGCCGCCCTGCGGGTCGCTCCGACCGGGTCAAGCTCGGTCTCCTGCGCCACCGTGTCGTCCCCCCCCCCAGGAAGGAGCTCCGAGGAGTCCCCCCCGTGGGCGGTGGCGACGTCGGCGTCGTCCCGGTCCTGATGACCGGACGGGAGACCGCCGCGCTCCGTCTGCTCTCCGGTCTGGGCGGCCCAGGCCCCGGTGATGATTTTCAGGGCGACCTGGCAGGCCCGCTCGACCCGGGCCCCGAGAACTCCGCCTATGCCCTCATTGGCGGCCTCCTCCCGGAGCGCCTCCACCGACTTGTGGGCCCTCTCGAGCCCCGCGTCGTCGATGTGACCGCTCGCAACATCGGTGAGGGAGTTGCACCGGAAGATCATCCGGACCCGAGCGGTCGGGCACATGTTCCGGTCACTCAACCCCTTCGTGACCGGCATTATAGCCCGACGGACCACGTCGTCGGGTCTGTCGAACTCCTCGTACCGGCAGTCCGAGTCCTCGTATGAATCGTCATACGAGGTCTCGCCCCGCCATGGCACGGAAGTCCGAAGCCCAGCCCTCGCCGCCGCTGAACGCGCGTGCGGCCCGAAGGGTTTTCCCCTTCGGGCCGTGCTGACCTTGGGCCCGCTCTCCGGCCTTGGGTCGTCCTCCTCATCGGTGTGCCCCCTCTTTTGGGGGGGCTGGCGGGTTTCGACCTCGGGGAGGTCCATCTCGGACTCGGAGGAGTCGACAACGAAGCCCGCCCTCCTCCGAGGACTCCTCGGTACGCATGTGGGCGCGGCCGTTGCGGACCCGCCCTCCTCTTTTCGGAAGAGGATTCGCATCCCCTCCGCCTCTTTTGTGCCTGCCCGTGTTTGCACTCTTTCCACGACAGGCACCATCGTCTCCATCTTCCTCTCCACTTTTCCCACTTCAACTTCCACGTTCTTCCCCACCTTCCGATTGCCATTGTTGTTGTTTTTTTTTGTTTTGGTTGTCTTCTTCATATTTGGACCCACGAGAAATGGACGATTTAAATGTCGACCCCCGGGTGACGCCTTCCGGGGGCAAGGCTATACCTACTAGAGGCTGCTGCACAGGTCGCCAGGTATGTGCAGTGTTTTAACGTCTTGTCCTGACGGGTTTTTAAAGAGTTTTCCTTTCTCGCGGGCCGGCCAATCAAGGCAAGCCCTCCGCTCCGGGTCCCACTACTCCACAACGCCATTTGGTGGAGGTCGTTGCGGGATGCCCGGGCTACGGATTTCAGAGGAGCGGCGTGCCTCACTCTATCTTGGGCGGTTATTCCCGACGACAGTGTTACCTGCCGCCAGGCCCGCCCGGGAAAGGGGGAGGGGGGGTGGGAAGGAAGGGGGGAAGGATAAGGGTTTTCCCTTAAAAAGGATGGGAGTGGAAGGATGGGAATAGGACCGAAGGGGAGGATGTGAGAGTCAGCCGCCAGCGCCGAGTGTCCACCAAAAGCTGGTGGGTACTCGGAGCTGACGTTGCCCAGGGTGCGCCACGAGGAGGCCTCTCACCTGCACCCCAACCTAACCTAACCTAACCTTTTTTTTTTTTTTTTTTTTTTTTTTTTTTTTTTTTTTTTTTTTTTTTTTTTTTTTCGGAGGGGAAATGCATTACGCATACCACCGCGCCCGGGGAGAGACGCGGTGGTTATGTGGGACTCCCACTCGCAAACTCCCCTTCTCATATCAAAAATGAGAAGGGGCCCGAGGGTATACCCACTAAAACCCCTCCGATGTTCCTTCGCACACTTGAGCGCCGAGGGTCGCGGGCACGAATTCAGCTTCCGCAACCCCCGGCTGGTGCCGGCCCGCCACCGCGGGCCCCGTCTGGTCGAGGGGGGGGAGCGAGGTGTTAACTCCTCCCCCCCCGACTTCTCTGAGGGGCGCGCGTGGAACATCACACGCGCGCCGCCACCTCGGGTCCTTATGATGTTGTGGGGCGACAGACGTATCCCCGTGTCTGACGCCCCTGGACCCATTTAGGGGGGCTGGAAGAGGGCGTTGTCCGCCCTCCGCCGACGCCTGGTGCGTCTGCTGCGGATCGGGTGAGGGGTTGAAATCTCCCTCTCCCTTTCCGCAGCCTCCTTCTGCGAGATAACCGTCTCGCAGAAGGTTACCACTGCGTCCCAGGCCTCTTCGCCGCCGACCATAGACTCGATCACGGCCGGCAGCGAGAGGTCCGGGCCTACTCCGGCGATGAGGGCACGGCGCGGCTCCTCCCAAGCGGCACACTCTGCCAGCGTGTGCCGCGCCGTGTCCTCCCGGCAATGGACGCAGTGGTGACACCGGGCGTCCGGCTCCCTGTTTATGCGACACAGGTACTTCCCGAAGCAACCGTGCCCCGAGAGCACCTGCGTCGCCCGAAACGACAGGGAGCCGTGCCTCCTCCCGAGCCAGCGCTCGAGCACCGGCCGGATCGCCCCGACTATGTCGAGGCCGGCGGTAGGGCGCGAAAGCCTGTCCCGCCATTCCGCCACTAGGACCTCGCGGAGCTGAGACCGACGCAGCTCGACTTGACGCTGCATCGGTCGTTCGCCCCGCTCCGCCTCTTCCTCGCGCCACTGATACAGCGACGCGAGTACTTTGGCCTCCAGGTCCCAGGGCGGGGATCCGGCCAGTGCACAAGCCCCCTCATACGAGATCGTGCGATACCCCCGTATGACTCTGACGGCCATGGCTCTTTGCGGTTTCCGAAGAACCGCAATCGAGCCGGCCGTCAGGTCGTGGGCCCAGATCGGGGCCCCGTACAGGGCCATGGATCGCACGATACCCGTATAGAGCCGTCTACAGACGGAGCTCGGGCCCCCCAGATTGGGAAGCAGCGTTGCGAGCGCTCCCGCCGCGCCCAACAGCTTGGGCGCCAGCCGTCGAAAATGGGGTCCGAAGTCCCACCGGCTGTCGAGCACCAATCCTAGGTACTTCATGGTGGGCTCGACAGCGATTCGGACCCCCCCGACCATGATGTGTGAGTCGGGCGGCGGCGCCCGCCGGGGGCCATGGAACGTCATGGCCTCCGACTTGCTGAGGGCCACCTCCAGGCCCAGGCGACGGATGCGGCTCACCACCTGTGACACCGCAGCCGTCGCCAGCAACGCTGCTTCCCTGTGCGAGCTCCCCCGGGCGGTGACCAGCGTGTCGTCCGCGTAACACGTCAGGTCCACCCCCGGGCTGAGCTCGCCCCTCAGCACCCAGTCGTAGCCGATGTTCCACAGGAGCGGCCCAAGAACCGAACCCTGTGGAACACCGCACGACATCGGGCGCTGGTGAACGCCATCACGTCCCTCGTAGGTGACACACCTCTCGGACAGATAAGCCCCAACTATGCGGCGGAGGTAAGGAGGCACTCTATGGTATCGCAGTGCCTCCCGGATACAACTCCAGGGCAGGGTGTTAAACGCGTTGGCGATGTCTAAAGACACCGCCAACATCACCCCGCCCCGGGACACCGCTTCCTCCGCCAGGGCTCTTACCCGTGACACAGCGTGCACGGTGGAGCGCCCCTGCCGAAACCCGAACTGACTACCGTCCAGGTCCGGCCCCTCTTGGCACAAGTGGCTGACGAGGCGGGCTGAGAGAACTCTCTCGAACAACTTGCCCACCTCGTCCAGCAGCACTATGGGCCGGTACGCGGACGGTGAGTCCGCAGGGCGCCCCGCCTTTCCGAGCAGGACCAGTCGACCAGCCTTCCACAGACTGGGAAACTGGCCCCGCTCGAGGCACGCTGTGAAGAGCCCTCTCAGTTGGGGCTCTAGCTCCTTCAGAGCGAGGGCTAACACGCAGCCGTGGATCCCATCGGGCCCCGGAGCCACATTCTTGGCCCGGAGCCGGATCACGGCAGCCCCCAACTCTGGGTGTGTCACCTCAGGGACGTCGATGGCGCTCTCCGTCGTGGACTCTGCGGCCGAGGGCAATGCCATCTGCGGCGGAGTATGCTCGCCTCGTGCCGGGAAGAGGGCTGCTACCACCTCCTCGAGCAGCTCGGGTTGGAGACTCTCGGTGACCGGGGGCGCCGCGGTCCGAAGTTGATTTCGGACCGTGCGATAGGGCCGCCCCCACGGATCTCCGTCTAGAGTCTCCAACATCTCCTCCCTGGCACGCGTCTTCGACTCGCAGATGGCCAGCCACAGAGTCCCCTTCGCCGCGCTGTACACCTCATACAGCGCGGCCTCCTCCTCCGGGACCCGTCGACGTCTTCGCCGGTACCGGGTGTACTGGCGCCTGACCGCCACGCACTCGACGCGCAGCTGCGCGATCTCGGCGGTCCACCAGTACACCTGGCGCTTTGCGGACTGAGCGTGGACGCGGGGCATGGACGCGTCGCTGATTTGCGTCATCGCCCCGCGAAACCACAGCGCTTCCCGCTCGACGTCGACGGGTCCGTTCGACCCCCGGACCCAGGCCTGGACAATGGCGGCCTCCTCGAGTAGTCCCCTGTCGATGCGCTTGCGCGACCAGCGCGGACCGTCCGATCGCCGGGTCGGCGGGCGGCTGCCGCCCGTGGTCTGGGCGGAGACGTCGAAGCGGATGTATCTATGATCCGACAACGTCTCCACCTCCACGGCGACATGCCAGCCCGAGACACGGCTCGCGACAGCGGGGCTAGCGAACGAAACGTCCACTATAGACCCGCCCCGCTGCCGCACGCACGTGTGTACCGAACCCCGGTTGAGGACGATCAAGCCTGTCGCGACCGCCCACTCCTCCAGCGCATCGCCCCTAGCATCGGTCACTGGGGATCCCCACGCCGAAGATTTGGCGTTGAGATCACCCAGCAACAGCACGGGGCGAGGGTGGAGTCGGCCCACGACGGCACCCAACTCGACAAGGAACACCTCGAAGTCGGCGAGGCTCTTGTTGGGCGAGAAATACGCCCCAACAGTGCCGATCCCATCCACGAGGGCGGCCACCCAGCCGTGACCTCGGGAAGGACCGACCAGAGCCCCACCGATGATGGCCACCAAACCGTCAAGGTCACCCACCCAGTTGTCCCTGGGGGGGACGAAATACGGCTCGGCGACCACCGCCGCACGAATCGACCACTCTGCCATGCTCTGGAGCAAGAGATCCTGAGCTCTGGCACAGTGGTTGATATTGCCCTGGAGGAAATGGTATTGCGCCGTTATGCGCAATCCATTCCCTCCGCACCATCCCTAGGCCGGGGGTCGGCCTGAGGGCCGCCAGGCTGCGGGGGGGGTAAAGAGCCCCCGGCAGCTTTGGCAGCCCCTCTCCTCTTCTTCGGGGCGGGCGCAGCGCACGCCTTGCCCCCCGCCCTGTGCCCCGCGGGCCTCCCTGCAGCTGTACAGAGGCTGCAGTTCGGCGCCGCCGAGCACTCCGCCGCCTTGTGGCCGGCCTGACCGCAGCGATAACACAAATCGCTGCGGTCGACTTCAGCGGTGCACCGTGCCCGGACATGCCCCATGTCCAGGCAGCGGTAGCACCGCAAGGCCCTGGGCTGCAGCCGCTTCACCCGCGCTGCAGCCCACCCCACCAACAGGCGCCCGGCGTCGGCGACTTTATTCGCCGCCGCCACCGGGCACCGCACCCAGATCGTGCCGAGCCCGGATCGCTCGGCGCGGATCTCACCGGTCCGCACCTCCTCCGGCGAACACCCACCGGAGCGGGCGATGGCCGCCACGACCTCACCCGGGGTCGTCGAGTCGTCCAGGCCATCGACACGCAGTTCTGCGGTCTTCACGGGCCTGGACACCCGAACGTCCTCCGGGTTGAGGACCTCCCTCAATTTGGCGGCCAATACGTCCGCCTTCTCCGCGCTGGCGTCACCGGACACCTCGAAGAGCCGCGCTCCCGTGATCGCCGGCCTCACCTTGAGGCCCGACGATATCCCTATGTCAGGGAGCGCGACTTTCTCTTTCGCCTCTTTTAGGACCGCACTATATGTGATGCCCCTTTCGACGGCTCCGGGCTGCAGCGTGATGACTACAGCCGCGGAGCGTGGGGCCCTAGGCGGTCCTTTGGCCTTCTTCTTTTTTTTCCCCTTTGGTGCCGGTGGCGCTTTGGCGGGTGCCGGTGGTGCCGCCTTCTTCTTACGGCGGCCCCTCTTCACGACCGTCGTCCAGGTCTCTGCGGGAGACCCGGACGCGGCCGCCGAGGGCGCGTTCGCCGGGGGTGCGGCCGTCCGGGGAGCGGATGTGGGCTTTCCGCCCTTTGGTTTGCCGGCTGTGGCTGCAGGGCCTGGCCTCGTAGCCTCCTCCATTCTCCTCCTGTCCGCAGCGAGCGGCGGACGGAGGGTCTGCGCGGGGAGGAGCCTCGACTCCAGGCCCTGCAGACGGGCATTCACCATGCCCCCACACTGCAACATGCAGACGCGGACGATCTTTTCGATCTCCGCGTCCGTTCGCTGTGTGGGGGCAGGACGCGACGACTCGCCCGACGACGTGGCCGACGGTTTCGGGTCGGCGACAGGGGCGGAACCGGAGGCAGCAGGACGCCTCTGCTGCCATTCCGCCCTCTGGGCGGCAAGCTCCTGCCGCAGGTCCTCCAGCTCGGAGCGGAGACGGCCGTTCTCCTCCCATAACTTTGCCGTCTCCTCCGAGCTCGTCCTGTTCAGGAGGACCCCTGTCGCCTCCTTAATATCGTCTGCCGCCTCCTTCAGGGCGCGCGTGAAGGTGCCCTTTAGGCTGCCAGATTTTGTGGCAACCTTCAGGATGACATCCACGCCACCCAGAACTTGGCGGCTGAGCGCCACCGCCGACAGGCCCTCTCCAGTGGCCGCAAGTGCAGAGCGTCGCTCTCGAGCCAGCCGGGCCATCTCGCTGACCTCATCTTCTGCGATCGCCTTCCTTTGCGCCCGCTTCGCCGCGCTCGCCTCCGCCCTATTGCTTTGCAGCAACAGCGGGGACGCAGACGCGGCGGAGTCGTCGCTCCGTCTGTCTCCAGAGTGACGCGAGTCACTCTCCACGCCATCTACGGGCATCGGCAACGGTGTGGGGGGGCGTAAGAAGCGACCCCGCAGGTCGCGCGCCACCCGACCACGCCCCCTTTGCGCGGTTCCTATTTTGGGGGCCGTTAGGTCCTCCTCGCTAGAGGAGACCCCTGACGGCCCCAATTCTCCACTGCGGGGACGCTTTCTCCAAAATTTGGAGGAGCTCCCCGTGTCCCTATCGGGATTTGAGCCTACCCGGCCCTTGTTGCCGTCGTTTCCGACGACGGCAAGCGGTTGGCGTGTGGGGCACAGTTGCTCCAGGCTGACCCGGAGCTCCCTTTCTTGCCCAGCACGCGGTTGACGGGAGTCGGCGGTGTTGTGCCGACCCACGAGACTATTGTTGCCCCCCCCAGATACGGTGGGGCAGCCTTCCGAGGAAGGGCGGGATTCTCCCTCCTTTAAAAGGAGGGTACCCGCCTGGGGTAGTGTTTCAATAGCCTTTTTGTCCATTATGTCCTTTTTAGGGGTGAGGTCCCCTCCACTGCGCTAATGACCGGGTTCCCCCCCGGCCACTCATCCCCTCGGCACGCTAGACCTTGGGATTGGGGTTATTTATTATAGAGGTTTTCTTCCTCGCGGCCTTGCGGCCTCCGATCCCGACTGGGATTGCGGATTGTCCGACGTCGGCAAAAGCCGAGTGCACCTGGCACATCGTCGCACGAAATGGCCTTGTTTTTTAGAGAGGTTTCCATCCTCTTGTCCGGCGTCGGCAAAAGCCGAGTGCACTTGGCAAACGCACCGCACCCGCTGCATCCCCTGTTCCCTCTCATACAAAGAGGGATAGGAGCAGCGTCGCCCCCTCACTGGGGCCCACCTCGCCCCTCACTGGGGCCCACCTCACCTTCTAGCGGGTCTCGGCCCGACGGGGCCGGACGCACCGCTTGCCAACCCCCCAATATGGCCCAGTTCCCTTCACCGACCATCAAAGATGATCGGTGACTAGAACTGGGCCCTTCCCCGTGTGTTGAGATCAGCCGCCGGCCGCAAGTGTATTGTGGCACTTGAGACCGGCGTTGCCCAGGGTGCGCCACGTGGAGGCTCTCAACCTGCACCCCAACCTAACCTTTTTTTTTTTTTTTTTTTTTTTTTTTTTTTCGGAGGGGAAATGCATTACGCATACCACCGCGCCCGGGGAGAGACGCGGTGGTTATGTGGGACTCCCACTCGCAAACTCCCCTTCTCATATCAAAAATGAGAAGGGGCCCGAGGGTATACCCACTAAAACCCCTCCGATGTTCCTTCGCACACTTGAGCGCCGAGGGTCGCGGGCACGAATTCAGCTTCCGCAACCCCCGGCTGGTGCCGGCCCGCCACCGCGGGCCCCGCCTGGTCGAGGGGGGGGAGCGAGGTGTTAACTCCTCCCCCCCCGACTTCTCTGAGGGGCGCGCGTGGAACATCACACGCGCGCCGCCACCTCGGGTCCTTATGATGTTGTGGGGCGACAGACGTATCCCCGTGTCTGACGCCCCTGGACCCATTTAGGGGGGCTGGAAGAGGGCGTTGTCCGCCCTCCGCCGACGCCCGGTGCGTCTGCTGCGGATCGGGTGAGGGGTTGAAATCTCCCTCTCCCTTTCCGCAGCCTCCTTCTGCGAGATAACCGTCTCGCAGAAGGTTACCACTGCGTCCCAGGCCTCTTCGCCGCCGACCATAGACTCGATCACGGCCGGCAGCGAGAGGTCCGGGCCTACTCCGGCGATGAGGGCACGGCGCGGCTCCTCCCAAGCGGCACACTCTGCCAGCGTGTGCCGCGCCGTGTCCTCCCGGCAATGGACGCAGTGGTGACACCGGGCGTCCGGCTCCCTGTTTATGCGACACAGGTACTTCCCGAAGCAACCGTGCCCCGAGAGCACCTGCGTCGCCCGAAACGACAGGGAGCCGTGCCTCCTCCCGAGCCAGCGCTCGACCCCAACCTAACCTAACCTAACCTTTTTTTTTTTTTTTTTTTTTTTTTTTTTTTTTTTTTTTTTTTTTTCGGAGGGGAAATGCATTACGCATACCACCGCGCCCGGGGAGAGACGCGGTGGTTATGTGGGACTCCCACTCGCAAACTCCCCTTCTCATATCAAAAATGAGAAGGGGCCCGAGGGTATACCCACTAAAACCCCTCCGATGTTCCTTCGCACACTTGAGCGCCGAGGGTCGCGGGCACGAATTCAGCTTCCGCAACCCCCGGCTGGTGCCGGCCCGCCACCGCGGGCCCCGTCTGGTCGAGGGGGGGGGAGCGAGGTGTTAACTCCTCCCCCCCCGACTTCTCTGAGGGGCGCGCGTGGAACATCACACGCGCGCCGCCACCTCGGGTCCTTATGATGTTGTGGGGCGACAGACGTATCCCCGTGTCTGACGCCCCTGGACCCATTTAGGGGGGCTGGAAGAGGGCGTTGTCCGCCCTCCGCCGACGCCTGGTGCGTCTGCTGCGGATCGGGTGAGGGGTTGAAATCTCCCTCTCCCTTTCCGCAGCCTCCTTCTGCGAGATAACCGTCTCGCAGAAGGTTACCACTGCGTCCCAGGCCTCTTCGCCGCCGACCATAGACTCGATCACGGCCGGCAGCGAGAGGTCCGGGCCTACTCCGGCGATGAGGGCACGGCGCGGCTCCTCCCAAGCGGCACACTCTGCCAGCGTGTGCCGCGCCGTGTCCTCCCGGCAATGGACGCAGTGGTGACACCGGGCGTCCGGCTCCCTGTTTATGCGACACAGGTACTTCCCGAAGCAACCGTGCCCCGAGAGCACCTGCGTCGCCCGAAACGACAGGGAGCCGTGCCTCCTCCCGAGCCAGCGCTCGAGCACCGGCCGGATCGCCCCGACTATGTCGAGGCCGGCGGTAGGGCGCGAAAGCCTGTCCCGCCATTCCGCCACTAGGACCTCGCGGAGCTGAGACCGACGCAGCTCGACTTGACGCTGCATCGGTCGTTCGCCCCGCTCCGCCTCTTCCTCGCGCCACTGATACAGCGACGCGAGTACTTTGGCCTCCAGGTCCCAGGGCGGGGATCCGGCCAGTGCACAAGCCCCCTCATACGAGATCGTGCGATACCCCCGTATGACTCTGACGGCCATGGCTCTTTGCGGTTTCCGAAGAACCGCAATCGAGCCGGCCGTCAGGTCGTGGGCCCAGATCGGGGCCCCGTACAGGGCCATGGATCGCACGATACCCGTATAGAGCCGTCTACAGACGGAGCTCGGGCCCCCCAGATTGGGAAGCAGCGTTGCGAGCGCTCCCGCCGCGCCCAACAGCTTGGGCGCCAGCCGTCGAAAATGGGGTCCGAAGTCCCACCGGCTGTCGAGCACCAATCCTAGGTACTTCATGGTGGGCTCGACAGCGATTCGGACCCCCCCGACCATGATGTGTGAGTCGGGCGGCGGCGCCCGCCGGGGGCCATGGAACGTCATGGCCTCCGACTTGCTGAGGGCCACCTCCAGGCCCAGGCGACGGATGCGGCTCACCACCTGTGACACCGCAGCCGTCGCCAGCAACGCTGCTTCCCTGTGCGAGCTCCCCCGGGCGGTGACCAGCGTGTCGTCCGCGTAACACGTCAGGTCCACCCCCGGGCTGAGCTCGCCCCTCAGAACCTAACCTAACCTAACCTAACCTTTTAAATTTTTTTTGCAAGGTGGGAAACCCATTATGAGTGCCCCCCGCCCTGGGAGAGGCGGGGGGGTATGTGGGGCTCCCTGCATCTCCCTTCTCCTAGTGAGAAGGGAAGATGAGGTTTACCCACCAAAACCCACCTTGGCGTGCTCCGCATACCGGTTTGTTGGACACCGTGGTACCGCTGTAGCATTGCCCACGGTGTCCACCGGTCTCGCCCCAGCCACTGCCGGGGCCTTCCTCTCCATGGGAGATGGCCGAGCACGCGTGGCCATCTCCCATCCGCTCTGTGGCTTGTTACGGCAGGTGGAGGACTCCCATCCTCCACCTGCAGCCACAAAGGGACGGGGCAGGCGGCACACCGCCGCCGCCCCGGCCCTCGCCGTCTGTGCCGGAGACGGCACCCACCCGCAGGACGCAAGAATGCCAGTATGCCGACATCTAGGCGTCCATGCGGGTGTCTTCCTCATCCGGCCGGCGAGCGGTCTCTGTCGCGGGGGTGGGGCAGGGAGGACGGGCGGGTTTCGGCCTCGTCTCCCTGCCTCTCACTGTGGGTGGGGAACATTTTTGCCCCCCCATCACGTGGTCAGCTGGGAGTCCGACGTGGTGGCACACCGCACACCACGCCTTCTCCTCCCAACAGTCCCTCGACTTGTGCCCCTCTTTGCCGCACCGGAAGCATAGGTTGCTCCGGTCAACGGTAGAGGGGCACAACTCCCTCGTGTGTCCGACACCCATGCATCCGAAACAACGCATGGGTGTCGGCCCGATCAGACTGATCCTGGCGGACGACCAGCCCACCAGGATCTGACCACGCTCTAGGAGGGCTTTCGCCGTCCCCACCGGACACCAGATCAGCGCTGATCCAGTGCCGTTAGACAGGGGACGGATGCCCCCCACCCTTATCTGGGCCTCATCGATGCCCTCGGCTTTGGCGACGGCCGCCGTCAGCGACTCCTTGGTCGCCGACTCGTCCAGGCCCGCGACCCGGATGGCGGCCGTCTTCTGCGGGCGGCTTATGTGGGCTACATCGCCCACGATGGCCTGCAGCTTCGCTGCAAGCGCATCAGCCGCCCGCTCTCTGTCCGCCCCCGGGACCTCAATGACCCTGCCCCCGGTCATTGAGGTCCGCACCCTCACGTGTTGCAGGCCAACCTCATCGAGGCTAAAGCCGTTGATGGCTTTAGCCATGATGGCCTGCAGTGTCGTGTCGGCGGCGAGGTCCTTCTTTAGGGTGATCGCCACCGCCGCCGTTGTTGGCACCTTCAGCGCCTTGGGCCTTGCCGTTGCCTTCTTTTTAGGGGGGGGTACTTGGGCGGGGGGGGCACCCTTGCCCTTCCCCTTCCCCTTCCCCCTGCCCCTCCGGGTCACGGTGGTCCAGTTTTCCTCGGGTTGCTGGAGCGGGCCCGAGGTGCCCGGGCCCGCTTCAGGGGCCTCTATGGCCGCCGAGGTTGCTGGAGCTGCCGAGGCGGGCCTCTTGGGGGCCTTAATCTTTTTAGGCCGACCGTCACCCAGCCTGGCCCTTTCAGGCTCCTTCTGTGGCGGGGTCGGCGCGACCGGCCCTACAGTCCTCCTTTTATCGGCCGCCAGCGGTGGGCGGACGATCGGCTCCGCAGGCAGGCGCCTGCTCACCTCCTCCAGTCGAGTGTTAATCATATCCCCCAGGGAGGTGAACAGGTCCCTCCTGAGGTCACCGATGGCCTCCACCAGGTCCGTCGCGTCAAACTGCATCGACGGGGGGGCCGGGGGCTCGTGCCCCGGTGCGGGGGCCGGGGGGGCCGCTTTTTGGAGCCTCCTCAACTCCTCGTCTCGGAGGAGGACCTTCTCTCGCAGCCTCCAGTTGTCAGCTTTGAGAGCTAGGACCTCCTCACTCTCGGGCCTGCCGGCCTCGACCGCATCCATTGCCGCCAGGATAGTGCGGCAGGCCTCATTGATCTGCCCCCACACTACCCCCTTCAGATGGCCCGACTTGCGGGCCCCCTCTATTATAGCACCCGTGGCTCTGCGGGCCGCCCCGACCGGGTCGACCACAGGCTCCCGCGGAGCCTGCTTTTTGCCGATTTTCGGGACGGCTCCCTCCTCAATCGCGGCCGCCGGGCCACGGGTCACCTGAACCGGGTCCACGATGGGCTCCGGCTCCATTGTCCCTCCCTTCTGCTCCGCAGGACGGGGGGCCGAGAGGTCCTCCTTGCGGGCGGGGGCGACGTCCGCCTCGTCCTCGTCATCGGACGAGGCACTGCCGGTCTTCCACGCCTTGGACCTGTACTCAGTCTTGTACAGCCTTATCTCCTCCCTTACGCATCGTGCCTTGTTAAGGCAACTCTTTTTTGTTGCCGCAGAGGCGCCCGGCGCGTTAGCCTTTTCCAGGGTTATCCCCAGGAACGCGCGGGCCTCCTCTATGCGCGGGTCCGGCTCGGATTCCCACTCCGAGGCAGAATCGTCCTCCGTCTTCCTGGGCCTGGACTTTGAGGCCGCCATGCCGGAGTACCGACCCTTAGAGTTGCCTCTGCGGGCGGTGTTAATCTTGGCCTCGTTCTCGGGCCTCGGGTCGTCCTCCCGGTCCTCATGGCCCCTTTTTTGAGGCAGGGCGGCCCCTGGGAGGCCATCGTCCTCAGAATCCGAGGAGACGGCAACAACAAAGCCGTCCTTCCTCCGAGGGCTACCCTCCACCTTCGTGGATTTGGCCAAAATGGCCTCTTCCTCCCTTTTTCTGCCTGCCCGTGTTTGCCTTTTTGCCACGGCAGGCTCCTTACTCCTCTCAACTTCCTCCTCCTTCCTCTTCTCCTCGCTATTCTTTCTCGACTTCGGCATTCTTCGCATGTGATCGCTCGTCAAGGTACAGTGCTCTTTAGCCGTACCCAGTTCTGCCACTCCGTTACGGTGGTCAAAACTGGGACGTTTCCAGGGGACGCGACGTGGACGCAAGCACTGTGGGGGGTCCCCCAACCTTTTTTTTTTTTTTTTTTTTTTTTTTTTTTTTATACAGGGGAAATGCATTACGCATACCACCGCGCCAGGGGAGACGCGGTGGTTATGTGGGACTCCCTCTCGCAAACTCCCCTTCTCATATCAAAAATGAGAAGGGGCCCGAGAGGTATACCCACTAAAACCCCTGTTTCTTCCGTCATCGTCAGTAGCCGCCGGGGCGAAGGCACACTCTGTTGAGCATTCATCTTCGCCCCGGCGATGACCGGCTCGACGCCCCGCCTCGCTGCCGCGGGCTTTTTACACCCGCGGCGACCTCACCGTTCGCGCGCAAGCGCGCCCTCACTGACTCTCTAAGAGTGGCGGGCTTCCCCTAGCCCGCCACTCGAGTCTCGATTAGGGTGGGGGGGCGTTGCGCGCGTACGCACGCCTCCTCCGTCCCAAGCGGCGGCTGCGGATCGGGTCGGGGGCGTTCGCCTCCCGCACCCTTTCCGCCTCCTCTTTCAGCCCCATGACCGCCTCAGCGAACTTCTGGGCGGCACCCCATGCACGGTCAGTCTCCACCATGGAGGTCACAATGACCGGCAATGAAAGGTTACCGCCCACGGCGGCCACGAGCTCCCGACGCTGGTTCGCCCACGCCGGACACTCCTCCAGCGTGTGTTGGGCGGTGTCCTCTAGGCACCCCACGCAGTGGTGACACATCGGCGATGGCTCCCTCCCGATCCGGTGCAGGTACTTGCCGAAGCAGCCATGCCCCGACAGCACCTGCGACAACCGGAAGGTGAGCGCACCGTGTCTCCTGTCCATCCACTGCGTGAGCACCGGACGAACCGCCTCCACCGTCCGAGCACCAGCGCTCGGGTGTCGGAGTTGGCGTCGCCACTTGAGGACGGCGGTCGCTCGCCGTTCCTCCCTCACCCTCTCGACCGCCTCCACTGCCGGCGGGAGCCGGTGTGTGGCGATTTGGTTCTCGCGCCAAGAGAAAACGGACGCGAGAACCTCCGCCTCCAGTTCCCACGGCAGGGAGCCGGCCAAGACGCACGCCGCGTCGAAGGACACCGTGCGGTATCCACGGGCCACCCTGATGGCCATCGCCCTCTGCGGACGATGCAGAAGGGCGATTGTCCGGCCACTCAGGGCGCCGTCCCACACGGGTGCCCCGTACAGCGCCATCGAGCGCACGATGCCCAAGTACAGGCGCCGGCAGGCCGCCCTCGGGCCGTTCAAGTTCGGCAGAAGACTGCCGAGTGCGGCCGCCGCGCGCAACAACTTGGGCACCAGCCGGCGGAAGTGGGCCTCGAAGGTCCATCGACTGTCGAGCGTGAGCCCCAAATATTTCATTTGGGGCTCGATGTCGATGCGCACCCCGCCCACGACGATGTGGGATCCCGAAGGTGGCCCGTTCCGAGGTCCGTGAAAACACAGAGCCTCGGACTTGTTTAAGGCCACCTCGAGACCCAACGCCCGGATGCGACCCACGACCTGGGCCACTCCCGCCGTCGCCAAAATGGCGCACTCGCGGTGCGTACCGCTCCGGGCCGTCACGAGGGTGTCGTCCGCGTAGCAAGTGACGCTCACCCCGCGGAGGAGGACACCCCGCAACGCCCAGTCGTATCCGATGTTCCACAGGAGCGGCCCGAGGACAGACCCCTGTGGAACACCGCACGACACAACGTGCCGACCCCACGCCTCTCGCCCCCTATAGGCGACGGACCTACCCGAAAGGTAGTCGGCGATGATGCGGCGGAGGTAGTTCGGCACCCGGTGATACCGGAGTGCCTCCCTAATGCAACTCCAGGGCAAGGTGTTGAAGGCGTTGGCGATGTCGAGGGACACCGCCAAGACGACCTCGCCCCGGGCCACTGCTTCCTCCGCCATCTCCTTCACCCGCAGGATCGCATGCACAGTGGACCTGCCCACCCTGAATCCGAACTGCTTGTCGTCCAGTCCCGGGCCGACCCTCTCTAGGTGCTCGACGAGGCGATTGGCGATGACCCGCTCAAAGAGCTTTGCCGCCTCGTCGAGGAGTACAATCGGGCGGTACCCTGAGGGAGAGTCGGCAGAACGACCTTCCTTCCGCAGGAGGACAAGCGATCCGGACTTCCACGGCTGTGGGAAGCGTCCCTGCGCGAAACAGGCGTCCATGAGGCGGCACACCCTCTCCTCGTAGGCATCCGCGGCTAGGACCCACGCACGGCCAGGAATGCCGTCCGGACCCGGGGCCGCTTTCTTGGCGCGCAGCCGAAGGATAGCGGCCCCGAATTCCCCGGCAGATACCGGCGGCACTTCCTCGGTCCCGGCGATAGGCTCCCTCGGAGCCATTGATGGAGGGGTGTGCTCGCCCCTGCGGGGAAAGAGTGCAGCCACCACCGACTCGACCAGCCGGGGGTGGAGACTCTGCGTCAGGGGGGGCGCCCACGCCCGGAACTTCCCCTGCACCATTCGGTAAGGACGCCCCCATGGATCCTGATTAAGGGACTCCACCATCTCCTCCCTGGCCCCGTCGCGCGACTCGCCAATGGCGACGCTGAGAGCGCGTTTGGCCGCCCTGTAGGCCACGCGCAGCGACGACTCGGCGGACTCGTCTTGGGGTCCCCTTCGCCGTTGCCTTTGGTACTGGCGTCTTGCCGCTACGCATTGGATGCGTAGTTCCGCGATTTCGGCAGACCACCAGTACACCTGGCGTCTCGGCGGAAGGGGACCCCGTCGCGGCATCGACGCGTCACAGACCCGAGTCATCGACTGCTGCAGCGCCGTGGCCTCTTCATCGACGCTCAGTGAGCTGTCGGGGGGCGTCCACGTCTCGACTAGGGAAGCCTCGATGAGGACATCCCTGTCGAGTCGCTTGAGGATCCACCGAGGGCCGTCGCCAGGCAGCGCGCCACGCCCCGAATGGAACGGAGCCGCGGAGGACGCAGAGACCTCGAAGCGGATGTATAGGTGGTCTGAAAGTGTTTCTACGCCCTCCACGACTTCCCACCCATAGACCCGGCGCGCTATCGCAGGACTGGCGAACGACAGGTCCACTATGGAGCTGCCCTGCGGCCGAACGCATGTAGGCCGTGAGCCGCGGTTTAAAAGGTTGAGCCCCGCCGTCAGTGCCCACTCCTCGAGTACTGCACCTCTCGCATCCGTGGCCGAACAACCCCACGCAGAGTTTTTGGCATTGAAGTCACCCATTACCAAGGCTGGATATGGGTGACTCCTGCCGATGAGGGCCTCGACTTGGCCAAGGAGGCCCTCGAACTCCGCGAGGGTTCTGCTCGGGGGGCAGTACACACCGACAACGGTGACTCCTCCCACGACCGCCGCGACGCACCCGCGGCCCTTTTGCACGCGCTCGACCACCGGGGAGCCAGTGGACCTCGGCACGATCAGAGCGACCAATCCGTCCTCGTCCCCTAGCCAGTCGTCCCTGTTGGGGAGGACAAAGTAAGGCTCCGCAACCACCGCCACGTGCGTCGACCACTCGACCATGCTCTGGAGGAGCAGGTCTTGGGCCCGAGCGCAGTGGTTAATGTTTGCTTGTAGCAGGTGTAGAGCCATTACTGTTTGGTGGTTGCGGGTCCGTCTCCATTGCCTCCCCTGTAGGGGGCTGGCGTTTCAATAGGGGTGCCTTCTTTCTGCCGACTTTGGGGGCTGGTGCGGGGCAAGCCTTGCCCCCCGGCAGGTGGTCGGCCGGTTTTTTGGCTGCCGCACAGATGGTACAGTGCGGCTTTGCCGTGCATCCTTTGGACTTGTGCCCGGCGACCCCGCAGCGGAAGCACTCCTGGCTGCGGTCGACCTCCGCGCTACACTGAGCCCTTATGTGCCCCCTCTGCAGGCATCTAAAGCACCGCAGGGGTTTGGGCTCCAGGAGCTTTACGGAGGCCGACACCCAGGAAAGTGCTAGGCGGCCCGCTGCGGCGATGCGTTTTGCGGCTGCCACCGGGCACTCCACCCACATCTGCCCCACACCAAATGGGTCCTTGACGATCCCGCCATTATTTTTGAGGCTGTCCCTCGGACAGCCCCCCGCCTCGGCGACCGCGTCCATCACTTCCTCAGCCGAGATCGAGTCGTCCAGGCCGGAAATTTTTATCTCTGTCGTCTTGCACGGCCTGGAGACACGGACTGTGTCTCGGCTGAGGACCTCCCCCAGTTTCGTGGCGAGCGCGTCGGCGAGCGGGCCGCTGTCCGAGCCCGCAACCTCAAACATGCGGGCTCCCGTGGCGCTCACGCGGAACCGTACGGCGGCGATCCCGAGGTCAGCCAGCCTGATTTTGGCCTTTGCCTCGGCGATCACCGCCTCATAGGTTACGCCCTTTTCCGCCGCCTCCGGCGTGAGGGTGACAACCACCGCAGCCGATTTTGGAGGGGTCAGTTTGGCCGTCCTCTCTTTGGCTGGCTTGCGGGGTGGGGCCTGCTTCGACTGGCCCTTCTTTTTATTGGCTCCCTTCCTCACGACTACGCTCCATGTTTGCTCCTCCGGCTGGGGCGGGCTCGCCTGGTTCCCAGACTGCGGTGCGGTCGGGGTGGGCTGGGACTCTGCTGCCCTCTCCCGGCGGGTGCCCACTGTGGGTTGCCCCTTCTTGGTCGCCTTCTTCTTCGGCTTTTCCGCCCTTCGTGGCTTTGGAACCTCCGGTCCACCAGTGTTGGCCTGGACCGGAGCAGCCTCGATCGGGGCAGAAGATAGCCCTGGGGAGATCTCGCGGACCTCACTGGCCCGTCTGTCCGCCGCCAGTGGTGGGCGAAGCCGCTTTTCCGGCAGCAACCTTTCTTCGAACGCCGCGAACCTGGCGCTCACCATAGTGCCCACCTGGCAGAGGATGGTGCGCACCAGGTCGTCGGCGTCGAGAGGCGCATGCCCGGGCCGAACCGGCGCTGCCACCTCCGCCTGAGGGTGTTGGCGGTCAAGGCGCTCCCTCATCTCCACCATTTCCTTGCGGAGCTGCGCGACCTCCGACTGCAGGCGTGCATTGTCCGCCTGCAATCCCCTCGTCTCTTCCGAGGTGCAGCGGCTCTGCAAGATGGAAGCGACCTTGCAGATCTCGTCGGCGGCGTCCTTCAGGGCCTTCATAAAGGTTCCCTTGAGGTTCCCTGAAGTGGCGGCGACCCTCTTTATGATGGCGACGTTGTCATCAATCGCGCGGCTAAGCGCGGTCGCCGTTTGAAATTCGTCGCCTCCCGAGGACGCCTCCGACAGGGAGAGCTCCCTCGTGCGCGCCCTGACCTCACGAGAGGCTGCGGTAATCTCCGCCTCAGCCCTCTGCTGTTCCGCCAGCCTCTCCGCTTCGACGAGCGCCAGCTTCGCCTTCGCCAGGCCCACGTAGTGGCCTGTGGTTGGCGGCCGGCCTCGTCCTCGCTTCCTCATATTCGGGCTCGCAACCCCATCCAGACTGGAGTCTGGGTCCGAGCCATCGCTGCCTTTCCGTGTCCTTTTGTTCGTTCGCCGGGTCGTCGTTGATGCGACACTGACTATTGAGTCAGTGTCCCCATCCTCCTCGCTGCTGTCCATCATCATTCGGTTTCGGTTAAGATTTGCATTAGTCATTTGGATTCCCACGATAAGCGGACGAAAGGGTGGTCGACCCCCGGGTGACGCCGTTCCGGGGGCAAGGCTAGTACCCTTGCGGGCTACTGTACAGGTCGCCTGGTGTGTACAGGGTTTTTACGTCTTGTCCTGACGGGTTTTTATAGAGTTTTCCTTTCTCGCGGGCCGGCCAATGAAGGCAAGCCCTCCGCTCCGGGTCCCACTACTCCACAACGCCATTTGGTGGAGGTCGTTGCAGGATGCCCGGGCTACGGATTTCAGAGGAGCGGCGTGCCTCACTCTATCTTGGGCGGTTATTCCCGACGACAGTGTTACCTGCCGCCAGGCCCGCCCGGGAAAGGGGGAGGGGGGGGTGGGAAGGAAGGGGGGAAGGATAAGGGTTTTCCCTTAAAGAGGATGGGAGTGGAAGGATGGGAAGAGGACCGAAGGGAAGGACGTGAGAGTTAGCCGCCAGCGCCGAGTGTCCACCAAAAGCTGGTGGGCACTCGGAGCTGACGTTGCCCAGGGTGCGCCACGAGGAGGCCTCTCACCTGCACCCCAGGGGGTCCCCCAACCTAACCTAACCTAACCTAACCTAACCTAACCTTTTTTTTTTTTTTTTTTTTTTTTTTTTTTTTTTTTTTTTTTTTTTTTTTTTTTTTTTTTTTTTATACAGGGGAAATGCTTTACGCATACCACCGCGCCTTGGGGAAAGACGCGGTGGTTATGTGGGACTCCCTTCCCGCAAACTCCCCCCCTCATATCAAAAATGAGAGGGGGCCCGGGAGGTTTACCCACTAAAACCCCTGTTTTGCCGTCGTTGTCATTCTCCGCCGGGGCGAGGGTACACTCTTTTGAGCACTCGTCACTCGCCCGGCGGTGACCGGCCTGGCGCCACGTCTAGCTGCCGCGGGTGAGAAACACCCGCGGCTACGTCGCCATTTGCGCAGAAGCGCGACCTCGCCGACTCTCTAGGAGTGGCGGGCTTCCCCTAGCCCGCCACTCGAGTCACTGTGGTTTTTTATAGAGGTTTTCTCCTCGCGGCCCAGGCCATGTATGGCCCGGGCCCCCGGACCCGATTGCTCGGGATTACGGGTTGGCCGACGGCTGGACACAAAAACCAGCCGCCGCCCTTTCGTCCCCCCCCACGCTGCCGCCGGATGCCGGACAGACGCAGCGCGGGTAGGACGCCCCCCTCCGCGGCGCGAGCCGCCACTCACCTTTCACTGAGTGTCCGCGCTGCCGCCGAATGTCGGACAGACGCAGCGCGGGCACCAGTCGCCCCCCATCGTCGGGGCAAAAAGCGCCCCTCTCACACCTCGGTGGTGGCGGGGCCCGTCTCCATCGCCACCTCCACAGGCAGGGGCTGTGGGGCCCTTCCTCTGCCGGCTTTGGGGGCTGGCGCGTGGCACGCCTTGCCCCCCAGCAGGTGGTCTGCCGGTTTGTTTGCGGCGGCGCACAAGGAGCACCGTGGCTTCGCCGAGCACCCCTTTGATTGGTGGCCAGCCACCCCGCAGCGGAAGCACTCCTGGCTTCTGTCGACCTCCGCCTTGCACTGAGCTCTTATGTGCCCCCTCTGCAGGCATCTGTAGCACCGCAGAGGTCTAGGCTCAAGGAGCTTGACGGAGGCCGACACCCACGACAGATTGAGGCGGCCCGCTGCGGCGATGCAATTAGCGGCTGCCACCGGGCACTCGACCCATATGTGCCCCACGCCGAAAGGGTCCCTCACCACCCCGCCGCTGTTCCTGAGGCTGGTCACGGGGCAGCCGCCCGCCTCGGCGACCGCGCTCAAAACCTCCCCGGCCGAGATCGAGTCGTCCAGGCCGGAGATCTTGATCTCCGTCGTCTTAACCGGCCTGGAGACGCGGATTATGTCCCGGCCGAGGACCTCCCCCAATTTGGTGGCGAGCGCGTCGGCGAGTGGGCCGCTGTCCGGGTCCGCAACCTCGAACATGCGGGCCCCGGTCGCACACACTCGGAAACGTACGGCGGTGATCCCGAGGTCCGCTAGCCTGATTTTGGCCTTTGCCTCGGCGATCACCGCCTCGTACGTCACACCCTTTTCGACTGCCTCCGGCGTGAGGGCGACCACCACCGCAGATGATTTGGGCGGGGTGAGCCTCGCCGGACCTTCTTTGGTCGGCTTGCGGGGAGGACCCTGCTTCGCCTGGGTCTTCTTTTTACGGCCCTTCTTGACCACCACGCTCCAGCTCTGCTCCTCAGGTGGGGTGGGCTGGGACTCGGCTGCCCTCTCGCGAGGGGTTTGGCCTTTCTTTGCCGGCTTCTTCTTCGGCATCTTCGCCCCTTTTGGCTTTGGAGCCTCCAGGCCACCGGAGCCAGCCTCGGTTGGGGCAGATGATGGCCCGGGAGTGATCTCGGGGGGTTCCTCCGTCCTCTTGTCCGCTGCCAGGGGAGGGCGATGTCGCCTCTCGGGCAGCAGCCTCTCCTCAAGTGCCTCAAACCTGGCGCTCACCATCGCGCCCACCTGGCACAGAATGGTGCGCACCAGGTCCTCGGCGTCGGGCTCAGGCCGGCTAGGCACAGCCGCTTCGGCCTGCGGGCGCGGCCTCTCCATGCGCTCCCGCATTTCCGCAACCTCCTTCCGGAGCTGCGCGACCTCAGACTGGAGGCGGGCATTGTCCGCCTGCAGGCCACGCGTCTCCTCGGAGGTGCATCGGCTCTGGAGGATTAGGGCGACTTTCCCAATCTCGTCCGCCGCGTCCTTCAAGGTCTTGATGAAGCCACCTTTCAGGTTCCCTGACGTGACTGCGACCCTCTTTATTATGGCGACATTATCCTCTATCGCGCGGCTCAGCGCGGTCGCCGTCATAAATTCGTCCCCATCTGAGGACACCTCCGACAGGGAGAGATCCCTGTGGCGAGCCCGAATCTCTCGGGAGGCCGCCGTCACCTCCGCCTCGGCCCTCTGCTGCTCGGCCAATCTCTCAGCCTTAGCGAGCGCCAGCTTGGCCTTTGCCAGGCCCACGTAGTGGCCCGTGGTTGGCGGCCGACCTCGCCTCTTCCGCGTCGTAGGGCTCGCGACCCCATCCAAGTCTGGGTCCGAGTCGCTGTTCCGTGTCCTTTTATACGTATGCCTGTTCGTTGTTGATGCGACACTGACCATCGAGTCAGTGTCCCCATCCTCCTCGCTGCTCACCATCATCGTTCCTTTTTTGGTTGCCATTGTCATTATGAATCCCACGAGTAGTGGACGAAAGGGTGGTCGACCCCCGGGTGACGCCGTTCCGGGGGCAAGGCTAGTGCCCGTGAGGGCTACTGCGCATTTCGCCCGGTGTGCACAGGGTTTTTACGTCTTGTCCTGACGGGTTTTTATAGAGTTTTCCTTTCTCGCGGGCCGGCCAATCAAGGCAAGCCCTCCGCTCCGGGTCCCACTACTCCACAACGCCATTTGGTGGAGGTCGTTGCGGGATGCCCGGGCTACGGATCGCAGAGGAGCGGCGTACCTCCTCCGGTTTTGGGCGGTTATTCCCGACGACAGTGTTACCTGCCGCCAGGCCCGCCCGGGAAAGGGGGAGGGGGGGGGTGGGAAGGAAAGGGGGAAGGATAAGGGTTTTCCCTTAAAAAAGGATGGGAGTGGAAGGATGGGAAGAGGACCGAAGGGATGTGAGAGTCAGCCGCCAGCGCCAAGTGTCCACCAAAAGCTGGTGGGCACTTGGAGCTGACGTTGCCCAGGGTGCGCCACGAGGAGGCCTCTCACCTGCACCCCAACCTAACCTAACCTAACCTTTTTTTTTTTTTTTTTTTTTTTATACAGGGGAAATGCTTTGCGCATACCACCACGCCTTGGGGAAAGACGCGGTGGTTATGTGGGACTCCCTTCCCGCAAACTCCCCCCCTCATATCAAAAATGAGAGGGGGCCCGGGAGGTTTACCCACTAAAACCCCTGTTTGCCGTCTGTGTCATTCTCCGCCGAGACAAGGGTACGCTCTTTCGAGCACTCGTCACTCGCCCGGCGGTGACCGGCATGACGCCACGTCTACTTACCGCGGGTGTTTCCACCCGCGGCTACGCCGTCATTCGCGCTGAAGCGCGCCCTCGCTGACTCTCTAAGAGTGGCGGGCGTCCCCGAGCCCGCCACTCGAGTCACTGTGATTTTTTATAGAGGTTTTCTCCTCGCAGCCCAGGCCATGCATGACCCGGGCCCCCGGCCCCGATTGCTCGGGATTACGGGTTGGCAGACGGCTGGACACAAAAACCAACCGCCGCCCTTCCGTCCCCCCACGCTGCCGCCGGATGCCGGACAGACGCAGCGCGGGTAAGACGCCCCCCTCCGCGGCGCGAGCCGCCCACCTCCCCTCACTGCGTGCCCGCGCTGCCGCCGAATGTCGGACAGACGCGGCGCGGGCACCAGTCACCCCCCATCACCGGCGCAAAGCGCCCTCCTCCTCACCTTTCACTGCGTGCCCGCGTCGCCGCCGAATGTCGGACAGACGCAGCGCGGGCACCAGTCGCCCTCATCTCCGGCGCGAAGCGCCCCTCCTCACCCCCGACTACGTGCCCACTGCCGCCGGACTCCGGACAGACGCAGCACGGGCACGAGTCCCCCTCTCCGGTGGCTAAAGCCACCCTCCATCGCGCTGTGCCGCGCTGCCGCCGAATATCGGACAGACGCAGCGCGGACACTAGTCGCCCCCTAGCGGCGGGCCTCAGCCGCTCCGACACCTACCACCATAGGTGCGGTGGCGCAATTGCGCCCCCTCCCCCCGCGGCGCGAGCCGCTACGACCCCCGCCGGCAGCAGGTTTCCAGGTGCAGGGCACGGAGCTCCCCCTTTCGGGGTATCCGGTTGCAGAGCTGGCCTACCCCGCCTTGCGGGTTACGTCGCGGCCTCGCAGCCGCCTCTCCCGAGTGGCGCAGCCACTCCGCCGCTCCGATCCCCACCGGCAGCAGGTTTCCAGGTGCAGGGCACGGAGCTCCCCCTTTCGGGGTATCCGGTTGCAGAGCTGGCCTACCCCGCCTTGTGGGTTACGGTGCGGCTTCGCAGCCGCCCCTCCCGAGTGGCGCAGCCACTCCGTCGCTCCGATCCCCACCGGCAGCAGGTTTCCAGGTGCAGGGCACGGAGCTCCCCCTTTCGGGGTATCCGGTTGCAGAGCTGGCCTACCCCGCCTTGTGGGTTACGGTGCGACTTCGTAGCCGCCCCTCCCAGGCGGCGCTAACCGCTTCGACCCCCACCGGCCGCAGGTACCCAGTTGCAGGGCACGGAGCTCCCCCTTTCGGGGTATCCGGTTGCAGAGCTGGGGCTTCCCCGCCTTGTGGGTTACGTTGCGGCTTCGCACCGCCCCGCCCCGAGTGGCGCGAGCCACTTCGCCGCTTCGACCCCCGCTGGCAGCGGGACTCCGGATGCGTAAGGCTGATCCTGCCCCCCCCAGGGCTGGTTCTGCCCGCAGAGCCGGACGTCCCCGCCATTGCGGGTGAGGAGCAGTCGTCGCGGCTTTGCAGCCGCCCCTCCCGGTGTTGAGATTAGCCGCCGGCCCAAGTGTGGTGGCACTTGAAACCGACGTTGCCCAGGGTGCGCCACGAGGAGGCTCTCAACTTGCACCCCCGGAATGTGGGGAGGTGCCAATATTTTAATTCCGGGCATAAAACGTAATATACTTCTCCTTTATCAAGTAGACCTATTGTGTTCCGGGTCTACTGAGAAACTCCTAAGATATCATATTATCAATTAGGGTGGTCCAGCGGTGACGTGCCTGGCTCCTAGCTATTAATGGAGACCGAAAGGCAAAGGCATCTCCAACATCTTGACGCCTTTCACCGACAAGGTTGATGGTTCCCATAAAGAAATCTTGGGATTTTAGCGTAACTGGTGTCCAGAACGCATCCAAATCTCCCTGCGGTAGATCTTCATCAGCCCATTGATTCTGGAACAATCTATCGGGATTACGCAGCCCTATGGCTGAATTGCTAACCAGAATCCTTTGATGACCAACTGCATCGAAATCAATAAGTGCACCTTCACTTAACATCTTGATTTCCTTGCGGGCGACGAATGATATGAAGTTCTTGACTTGGTGGACGTCATGCTCGAACTGTTCAATATCATAACCTGCAGGCCAGAACTCCTGTGGATTTAAGAGGACTGGAAAACCTGGATCTGGTGGAGGTACGCCATCTGCACGGCGCCTAACTCCTGCCCTGGCTGGCTGGTTCCAGCTTGCGAAGGGCAAAGGATTAAGATCATAAAACTGCTGTCGCTGAGCTCGTGGTGTGACGGGGTTCGCCATTGCAGTCACAGTTTCATTCAGGTTCGAGAACAAAATACCCAGGATAGGATCAACTGGGCATTTAACGTAATACGCTTCTCCCTCATATTCAAAATTGCCAACACCGGCAATCAAATTCGCTAGTGGGGAGAAGGTTAGAGCAGTCGCTTTAAGAACATCGCGATGCTCGATATCCAATCGGGGGCGGTAGTACAATCCAGCATCAATCCCCAGTGTGTTGACTTGGGTGGCTTTTCCGCATAGAAGGCGATATTCAAATTGCGCCAATGAGACGCGGTAAAAAGCGTACGGCGAACACTCTGGAATACGATCAGGTCTACGACCATAAAGCTCGTATATCTTCTTATACGTCCATTGTGTGTAAAACCCCACGGCCCTGGTAGTCACTGGGACTATTGCGGCGGTCTTCTGGATAGAGAAATCAACTTGCTTTTCAGCAGCTAATGAATCTCCGAAGCCGAAGTACAGTGCCTTGTTAATCTTATCTTCAATATCTTTTAAGGCTTGAGCGGTCTTCGGGTTGTTCTCTCTAAACTTGTCCTGCCGAGCTGAGTCGCGTTTACGCTGACTTGGCGGACGTGATTTTCGCTGGGGTTGAGCCTGCTGGGGGGGCTCATCTTCTGGTTCACGCCAGTTCCGATTGTCATTTCGTCTGTTGTTAGACGAAGGAGGAGGTCGATTATTACGATTATTACGTTGGTAATTCATGATGAGGTGGTGGGTCTTTTCTGGAATCCAGAAAATAGTGACCTAACCTAACCTTTTTTTTTTTTTTTTTTTTATACAGGGGAAATGCTTTGCGCATACCACCACGCCTTGGGGAAAGACGCGGTGGTTATGTGGGACTCCCTTCCCGCAAACTCCCCCCCTCATATCAAAAATGAGAGGGGGCCCGGGAGGTTTACCCACTAAAACCCCTGTTTGCCGTCTGTGTCATTCTCCGCCGAGACAAGGGTACGCTCTTTCGAGCACTCGTCACTCGCCCGGCGGTGACCGGCATGACGCCACGTCTACTTACCGCGGGTGTTTCCACCCGCGGCTACGCCGTCATTCGCGCTGAAGCGCGCCCTCGCTGACTCTCTAAGAGTGGCGGGCGTCCCCGAGCCCGCCACTCGAGTCACTGTGATTTTTTATAGAGGTTTTCTCCTCGCAGCCCAGGCCATGCATGACCCGGGCCCCCGGCCCCGATTGCTCGGGATTACGGGTTGGCAGACGGCTGGACACAAAAACCAACCGCCGCCCTTCCGTCCCCCCACGCTGCCGCCGGATGCCGGACAGACGCAGCGCGGGTAAGACGCCCCCCTCCGCGGCGCGAGCCGCCCACCTCCCCTCACTGCGTGCCCGCGCTGCCGCCGAATGTCGGACAGACGCGGCGCGGGCACCAGTCACCCCCCATCACCGGCGCAAAGCGCCCTCCTCCTCACCTTTCACTGCGTGCCCGCGTCGCCGCCGAATGTCGGACAGACGCAGCGCGGGCACCAGTCGCCCTCATCTCCGGCGCGAAGCGCCCCTCCTCACCCCCGACTACGTGCCCACTGCCGCCGGACTCCGGACAGACGCAGCACGGGCACGAGTCCCCCTCTCCGGTGGCTAAAGCCACCCTCCATCGCGCTGTGCCGCGCTGCCGCCGAATATCGGACAGACGCAGCGCGGACACTAGTCGCCCCCTAGCGGCGGGCCTCAGCCGCTCCGACACCTACCACCATAGGTGCGGTGGCGCAATTGCGCCCCCTCCCCCCGCGGCGCGAGCCGCTACGACCCCCGCCGGCAGCAGGTTTCCAGGTGCAGGGCACGGAGCTCCCCCTTTCGGGGTATCCGGTTGCAGAGCTGGCCTACCCCGCCTTGCGGGTTACGTCGCGGCCTCGCAGCCGCCTCTCCCGAGTGGCGCAGCCACTCCGCCGCTCCGATCCCCACCGGCAGCAGGTTTCCAGGTGCAGGGCACGGAGCTCCCCCTTTCGGGGTATCCGGTTGCAGAGCTGGCCTACCCCGCCTTGTGGGTTACGGTGCGGCTTCGCAGCCGCCCCTCCCGAGTGGCGCAGCCACTCCGTCGCTCCGATCCCCACCGGCAGCAGGTTTCCAGGTGCAGGGCACGGAGCTCCCCCTTTCGGGGTATCCGGTTGCAGAGCTGGCCTACCCCGCCTTGTGGGTTACGGTGCGACTTCGTAGCCGCCCCTCCCAGGCGGCGCTAACCGCTTCGACCCCCACCGGCCGCAGGTACCCAGTTGCAGGGCACGGAGCTCCGCTCCCAGGGTGCGCCACGAGGAGGCTCTCAACTTGCACCCCACCCCAACCTAACCTAACCTAACCTAACCTTTTTTTTTTTTTTTTTTTTTTTGTTGCTGGGTGGAAAAACGTGCAGCACGTTCCCCCCGCCTTGGGAGCGGCGGGGGGATATGTGGGGTTCCCTCCCGCAAACTCCCCTTCTCCTAGTGAGAAGGGGCCCGAGAGGGGTACCCACTAAAAAACCACCCAGGCGTACTTCCTCACACCGGCTTGGTAGGGGAGCAGTGGCAATCGCTTTCGCATAATCCAAGACTGCTCCCCCGCCGGATCGGCCCCGCGCCCGGGGCCTCCTCATTTTGTTGGGGAGATGGCCGTACGCAGACCATCTCCCCACCGCCCAGTGACTTGTGAGGCGGGCGAAGGACTCCCATCCTCCGCCCGCAGCCACTAGGGGTCGAGGCCAACTCCCCGACCCCTGCCCTCTGCCTCACTTCGACAATTAAGCCGCAGGACGTCTGACGCCGATATGTCGGCATCTAGACGTCCATGCGGCCTTCCTCCGACGGGCCGGCGGCCTCTGCGTCGTCGGCGGGACGGGGGGAGCGGGCAGGTTTCTGCCATGTCCCCCTGCCCCTCACTCCAGGTGGGGCACATCTGAACCCCCCCATCACGTGACCGGCCGGGAGTCCGGTGTGGTGGCATATAGCACACCGCGCTACCTCCTCCCGGCAACTCTTTGCGAGGTGCCCCTCCTTGCCGCACCGGAAGCACATTTTGCTCCGATCGACACTGGAGGGGCACGTCTCCCTCGTGTGGCCGACACCCATGCATCTGAAGCAACGTATGGGTGACGGCCCAATCAGGGTGATCCTGGCGGACGACCAGCCCACCAGGATCTGACCACGCGACAGGAGGGCTTTCGCCGCTTCCACAGGGCACCGGATCAAGGCCGATCCGGCGCAACCTAACCTAACCTAACCTAACCTAACCTTTTTTTTTTTTTTTTTTTTTTTTTTTTTTTTTTTTTTTTTTTTTTTTTTTTTTTTTTTTTTTCGGAGGGGAAATGCATTACGCATACCACCGCGCCCGGGGAGAGGCGCGGTGGTTATGTGGGACTCCCACTCGCAAACTCCCCTTCTCATATCAAAAATGAGAAGGGGCCCGAGGGTATACCCACTAAAACCCCTCCGGTGTTCCTTCACACACCTAAGCGCCGGGGGTCGCGGGCACGAATTCAGCTTCCGCAACCCCCGGCTGGTGCTGGCCCGCCATCGCGGGCTCCATCTGGTCGAGGGGGGGGAGTGAGGTGTTAACTCCTCCCCCCCAGACTTCTCTGAGGGGCGCGCGTGGAACACTACACGCGCGCCGCCACCTCGGGTCCTGATGATGATGGGGGGCGACAGACGGATCCCCGTGTCTGTCGCCCCTGGACCCATTTAGGGGGGCTGGAGGAGGGCGTTATCAGCCCTCCGCCGACGCCCGGTGCGTCGGCTGCGGGCCGGGTTGAGGGTCAAAATCTCCCTCTCCCTTTCCGCAGCCTCCTTCTGCGAGATAACAGTTTCGCAGAAGGTTACCACTGCGTCCCAGGCCTCCTCGCTGTCGACCATCGACTCGACCACGGCCGGCAGCGAGAGGTCCGGGCCTACTTCGGCGATGAGGGCACGACGCGGCTCCTCCCAAGCGGCACACTCTGCCAGCGTGTGCCGCGCCGTGTCCTCCCGGCAATGGACGCAGTGGTGGCACCGGGCGTCCGGCTCCCTGTTTATGCGGCACAGGTACTTCCCGAAGCAACCGTGCCCCGAGAGCACCTGCGTCGCCCGAAACGACAGGGAGCCGTGCCTCCTCCCGAGCCAGCGCTCGAGCACCGGCAACCTAACCTAACCTAACCTAACCTTTTTTTTTTTTTTTTTTTTTTTGTTGACGTGGTGGGAAACCCATTATGAGTTCGACCCCCGCCCTGGGAGAGACGGGGGGATATGTGGGGCTCCCGCTCGCAAACTCCCCTCCTCATATCAAAAATGAGCAGGGGCCCGAGGGTATACCCACCAAAACCCACCACGGCGTATTTCCGCCTACCGGTTCGTTGGACACCCACGGTACCCGCCTAAGCATTACCCGCGGGTGCCCACCGGTCCTCGCCCCAGCCGAAGCTAGGGGCGCCCTCTCCGATGGGGAGGCCGAATACGCACGGCCATCCCCTATCCTCTTGGTGACTCGTTGAAAGGCGAGCGGGGGACTCCCATCCCCCGCCCGCAGTCACCGGGGGGTCAGGGCAGCGGGCCTCAGCCGCCCCTTAAGACCCCCCTCCTCTGTGGGACCCCCGGTGCACCGGGGGCCCACGGCGTACGGCGGCATCCGGCCCTCATTGCCAGACGCCGCCTGCCGCCCCTCTGGCGTTTTTTATAGAGGTTTTCTCCTCGCAGCCCAGGCCATACGTGACCCGGGCCCCCGGTCCCGATTGCAACCTAACCTAACCTAACCTAACCTTTTTTTTTTTTTTTTTTTTTTTTTTTTTTCAAGGTGGGAAACCCATTATGAGTGCCCCCCGCCCTGGGAGAGGCGGGGGGGTATGTGGGGCTCCCTGCATCTCCCCTTCTCCTAGTGAGAAGGGAAGATGAGGTTTACCCACCAAAACCCACCTTGGCGTGCTCCGCATACCGGTTTGTTGGACACCGTGGTACCGCTGTAGCATTGCCCACGGTGTCCACCGGTCTCGCCCCAGCTAGTGCCGGGGCCTTCCTCTCCGGAGGGGGAGATGGCCGGGCACGCGTGGCCATCTCCCTGACGCCCAGTGACTCGTCGCGGCGGGCGGAGGACTCCCATCCTCCGCCCGCAGTCACTCCGGGTCGGGGCACGCGGCCCCGATCCCTGCCGTCTGCGCCGCAAGTGGCACCCAGCCGCAGGACGTAAAAATGCCGTATGTTGGCATTTAGACGTCCATGCGGCCGTCTTCCACTTCCGGCCGGCGAGCGTCTTCGGCTGCAGGTTGGGGTCTGGGGGGGCGGGCCGGTCTCGGCCTCGTCTCCCTGCCCCTCGTCCCGGGTGGAGAGCACCTGGTCCCTCCCATTACATGGTCTGCCGGGAGGTTGGCGTGGTGGCAGACTGCACACCACAGCTTTACCTCCCAGCATTCTCTCGCTGCGTGCCCCTCCTTACCGCACCGGAAGCAAAGCTTGCTCCGGTCGATAGTCGAGGGGCACAACTCTCTGGTGTGCCCGATACCCATGCACTTAAAGCAGCGCATGGGTGCCGGGCCCAACGAGTTGACCCTGGCAGACGACCAGCCTACCAGGATCCGACCATGGTCAAGGAGGGCCTTCGCCGCCCTTATTCGGCACCGGATCAGAACTGACCCGGTGCCGTCATTGAGGGTGCGGATGCCCCCCACCTTCACCTGTGCCACGTCGCAGCCCCCGGCTTTGACGACGGCCGCCGCCACCGACTCCGCGGTCGCCGACTCGTCGAGTCCGGCGATTTGGACGGCGGCCATCTTCTGCGGGCGGCTCACAATGGCGACGTCGCCCACGATGGCCTGCAGCCTCTCCGCGAGCGCGTCCGCCGCCCGCACGTTGTCCTCGCCGGGGACCTCTATCACCCGGCCCCCCGTCATGGAGGCCCGAACCCTCACGTGCTGCAGGCCCACCTCCTCGAGGCGTACGCCATCGATGGCTCTCGCCATGGTGGCCTGCAGCGTGGTGGCGGTGGTGATATCCTTTCTGAGGGTTATCAACACCGCCGCCGTTCTCGGGACTTTCAGCGCCCTTTTTGGCTTGGGCGCTGTCTTCCTGACGGGGGGCGCCGGGGCGAGAGGAGTGGGCGTGGCCTTGGCCTTGCCCTTCCCCCTTCCCGTGCCCTTCCGGGCCACCGTGGCCCAGCTCTCCTCCGTCGGCTGCCGGCCCGAGGGGCCCGGTCTCTCGTCCGGGGCCGCCGGGGGGACAACCGGGGCGTCTTCCGACGCCGGGGCGGGCGCCCTGGTCGACTTGGCCTTTGTCTTTTTGGCCTTTTTAGGCCGGCCGTCTCCCAGTCTCGCCCTCCCCGCCTCAGGATCAGCTGCCACGATCGCAGTGGGGACTGACGTGTCCGGTCCCCAAGTCGTCCTCTCATCGGCCGCCAGCGGAGGGCGAACGACGGGCACAGCGGGCAGGCGCCTGTTCATCTCCTCCAGGCGGACATTTAACATGTCACCTAGGGAGACGAACAGGTCCTTCCTCAATTCCCCTAATGCCTCCGCCAGGTCTGTAGCGCTGAGCTGCAGGGACGGGGGGGCCGGGGTCTCGCGTCTGGAAGAGGAGGTGCGGAGCTTCTTCAACTCCTCCTCGCGGAGGAGGACCCGCTCTCGCAGCCTCCAATTGTCGGCCTTGAGGGCGCGGACCTCCTCGCTCTCCGACCTGCCGGCCTCCACTTCGTCCATCGAGGCCAGAATGGTGCGGCAGGCCTGATTGATTCGGCCCCAAATCTCACCCTTCAGGTGGCCAGACTTGCGGGCCCCATCTATGATCTGGCCCGCCGCTCTGCGGGTCGCCCCAACCGGGTCGACCACTGCGTCCCGCTCCGTTGTCCTCTCCGTCCCCCCAGGAGGGAGCCCCGAGGACTCCCCCCCGTGGGCGGGGGCAACGTCATCGACGTCCCGTCCGGACGGGAGACCGCCGCGCTCCGTCCGCGCCTCGGCTTGGGCGGCCCGGGCCTCGACGATGACTCTCATGGCCGACTGGCAGGCCCGCTCGATCCGGGCCCCGAACACCCCATCTATGCTCTCGTGTGTCGCCTCCTGCCGGAGCCCCTCCACCGACTTTTGGGCCCTCTCGAGCCCCGCGTCGTCGATTAGACCACTCGCAACCTCGGTGAGGGAGTTGCACCGGTGGAATATCCTGACCCGAGCGGTCGGACACATGTCCCGGTCCATGATCCCTTCCGTGATCCGCATTATAACACGGCGGACCACGTCGTCGGGTCTGTCAAATTCCTCGTATCGGCAGTCCGAGTCCCCGTATGAATCATCACACGAGGTCCCGCCCCGCCACGGCTCGAAGGTCTGGAATCTGGCCCTCGCCGCCGCCGATCGCGCGTACGGCCCTAAGGGTTTTCCCCTTCGGGCCGTGTTGACCTTAGGCCCACTCTCCGGCCTTGGGTCGTCCTCCTCATCGGTATGCCCCCTCTTTTGGGGGGGCTGACGGGTCTCCACCTCGGGAAGGTCCATTTCGGACTCGGAGGAGTCGACCACAAAGCCGCCGCTCCTCCGAGGACTCTTTGGCACGCTCATAGGCGCAGCCGTTGCAGCCCCGCTTTTCTCATTCCTGAAGAGGATTTTCATCCCCTCCGCCTCTTTTTTGGTGCCTGCCCGTGTTTGCACCCTTTCCACGGCAGGCACGTTCCTCCTCTCTACTTCCTCCTCTCTCTTTCTCTCCTCTCCTTTGGCTTTCGCTCTTCCCTTCATCGTATTGGTGTTCCTTCGCATTCTTCGCATATATAGCTCCGCTGTACAGTTCTCTTTAGCCGTCCCAGTTCTGCCACTCCGTTACGGTGGTCAGAACTGGGCCGTTACCAGGGGACGCGACGTGGACGCAAGAACTGTGGGGGGTCCCCCAACCTAACCTAACCTAACCTTTTTTTTTTCTCGGAGGGGAAATGCATTACGCATACCACCGCGCCCGGGGAGAGACGCGGTGGTTATGTGGGACTCCCACTCGCAAACTCCCCTTCCCATATCAAAAATGAGAAGGGGCCCGAGGGTATACCCACTAAAACCCCTCCGGTGTTCCTTCACACACCTAAGCGCCGGGGGTCGCGGGCACGAATTCAGCTTCCGCAACCCCCGGCTGGTGCTGGCCCGCCATCGCGGGCCCCATCTGGTCGAGGGGGGGAGTGAGGTGTTAACTCCTCCCCCCCGACTTCTCTGAGGGGCGCGCGTGGAACCTTTTTTTTTTTTTTTTTTTGTTGCTGGGTGGAAAAACGTGCAGCACGTTCCCCCCGCCTTGGGAGCGGCGGGGGGATATGTGGGGTTCCCTCTCGCAAACTCCCCTTCTCCTAGTGAGAAGGGGCCCGAGAGGGGTACCCACTAAAAAACCACCCAGGCGTACTTCCTCTGTCCGGTTTTGGTTCGGGGGAGCCGTGGAACCCGCGCTAGGCATTCTCCAAGACGACTCCCCCACCGGTTCAGCCCCACACATCGGGGCCCCTCTTTTGATGGGGAGATGGTCGTACGCGAACCATCTCCCGGCCGCCCAGTGACTTGCAAGGCGGACGGAGGACTCCCACCCTCCGCCCGCAGTCACTAAGGGTTGAGGCGAGCGTTGAAATGTCGCCGCCTCAACCCCGGCCGCCTACGACGGAGGGGATGCGCGAGAGGATCGTCCTCGCGCTCCCGCTCCGCGGTCTCCTTCTGCGAGATTACTGTTTCGCAGAAGGAGACCACTGCCTCCCAGGACCTCTCGCTGCTCAGCATCGCAGACACGACGCTATGCAGCGAGAGGTCCGCCCGCTGAATTGTGTGTGCCATGAGGCTACGCTCCGTGTCCCAACGACTGCACACCTGAAGGGTGTGCTCGGCCGTGTCGTCGGGACCTCCGCACTCATGGCACCGCGGGCTCGGTTCCCTCTTTATATTGTACAGGTGATGACCGAAACAGCCGTGTCCGGTCAACACCTGTACTAGACGATAAGTCGTCGCGCCGACTGCCCTCTCACACCATTGGTCCATCACCGGAAGGATCGCCCCCAAGGTACGAGTACCGTAGGGGGAATCCTCCAGGATGGACTTCCACCTCTCCCGCAGCCGGCGCGCCGTCATCCGGCGGGTGGCCTCTACCTCCTCAGGGTCCGGGCGTTCCCCTCTTGCCCGGGCCCTGGACCTAACTAGGTAGGTTTCCGCCTGCACCTCCGCGTCCAGCTCCCACGGAGGGGTGCAGGCGAGGAGGCAGGCCGCTGCGTAGGCCACAGAGACGTAGGCCCTTATCATCCTCTGGGCCACAGTCCGCTGTGGCCCCCGCAGCAACGCCCTGTTCCGGGCGGACAATCTGTCCGCCCATATAGGGGCCCCGTACAGGGCCATACTTCGTACGACCCCGGCGAAAAGCCGCCGGCACGGGGAGCTCGGCCCAGCGACGTTGGGCAGAAGTCTGCCCAGCGCCTGTGCGGCGCCCTTGATTCGGGGAGCTAGAGTGGTGAAGTGCTCCCCGAAATCCCACCTGCGGTCCAGAGTTAGCCCCAAATACTTTAGGTGGGGCCTTATCTGGACCGCATTTCCCTCCACTGTGAGCGCCGCATTGGCGGGCAGCTTCCAATCTCTGCCCCACCCCCCGAAGACTATAGCCTCAGTCTTCGGGATGGCCACCGCTAGGCCGAGCTCCCGGATGCGGCCGATCGCCTGGCCGACCTCCTCCTCCGCAGCGCGGAGGGCTTCCCGCAGGCTGCTCCCGCGCACAGCCACCATCGTGTCGTCCGCGTAGCAGACGACGAGTGTGCGCGGGAGCAGTTCTCCCCTGATGGCCCGGTCGTACCCCAGGTTCCATAGAAGGGGGCCGAGTACGGAGCCTTGGGGCACGCCGCAGGCCATCGCTCTTTCCCCCCTTCGCCCGTCCTTGTCTTCGTAGAGCACTACCCTCTCCGATAGGTAGTGCTCTACGATCCTCTTCAGGTAGTGAGGCACTCCGTGATATCGGAGTGCCTCACTTATCGCCCCATAGGGGAGGGTGCCAAAAGCGTTCGCGATGTCAAGGGACACCGCAACGACACCCTCCCCCCCGCTCGACGCGTCTTCGCTGAAGTCCCTCAGCGTCTTCAGCGCGTCGAGCGTGGACCGTCCCTCCCGGAACCCGAACTGTCTATCAGACACGTTCGGGCCGGCGGTCTCCAGGTGCTGCCGGATCCGGTGGGCCAGGATGCGCTCAAACGCTTTCCCGGCCTCGTCCAGCAGCACAATGGGGCGATAGGCGGACGGGCTATCGGCGGGCCGACCCTCTTTTCGAAGGAGGCATAGCCGCCCCTCTTTCCACACCCTCGGGAACCTTCCCTCTCTCAGGCAGTCGTTTAGGATCTGCCTGAAGCGGCTCCCGAGGTGCTTCAGGGCGACAGTGAGGACACGACCGTGGACCCCGTCTGGGCCCGGGGCTTTTTTACAGCCCCGCAGTCGGTCCATCACTATTTCGAACTCGTCGTCGCTTATCGGTGCGACGACGAGCTCGGCCTCCGTCTCCGCTGTGGGGTCGGCCGCCGTCGGGGGGAAGATCGATGGGGCTGACGGGAACAGCCCCTCGACGACCCTCTGTAGTAGGTGGGGCTCCAGGGAGTTCATGGGGGGGGCGGTGCACAATTTGTTGCGCACCATCCTAAACGGCCTCCCCCACGGATCCCTGTCCAAGGTGGCCAAGAACGAGGAATGTGCCTCGTCCTTGGCCCTGGCGATCGCCACTTGGAGGGCCCCCTTTGCCTCTTTGAGGGCCCTGTGGAGCCCCACCTCTTCCTCTGGAGTGTGCCGCCTGCGCCTACAATGCTGGTAGGCGCGGCGGGCACAGTTGCTGGTGGTCCGCAGGGTCGCTATCTCTGCGGACCACCAGTACACCTTCTTCCGGGCGGACGTGCGTCCGGCCCGGGGCATGGCCGCGTCGCACACCCTCTGTAGTGCGACGCGGAACCTTGCCGCCCTCTCCTCGACGCCGAGAGCGGGGGGTGGGGCGGCATTCCATGCCTCCGCCATCGCCGCCTCGTCCGCCCTTTCCCTATCAAGGTGGGGCAGGGACCACCTAGGGAACTTAGGTTCCCTCCGGCCCCCGCCCCTTGTCCCCCCACCTGGGGTGGGCGACGGCTGGACGCCATTCCTGGAGACCCTCATCCTGATGTATAAGTGATCAGAGAGGGTCTCGACGTCCTCCAGGACGCGCCATCCCGTGACGCGTGCGGCTATGGCGGGGGTCGCGAACGTGACGTCCACGATAGACCCCCCCCGCCTCCGCACGCACGTGTCGACGCTGCCCCGGTTCAGGACTACCAGTCCCGACGCCGTCACCCAGTCCTCGAGGGCGACCCCCCGGGGGTCCGAGATGGGGGAACCCCACGCCACACTTTTGGCGTTTAGGTCCCCCATGACCAACACTTGAGACGGGGTAGCTCTCAAGACTACCCCGCTCAGGACCCCCAGGAACCGCTCGAAGGCGCGCAGCGGCTTGTTGGGGGAGAAGTACACCGCCACTATGGTGGTGTCACTCCCCCACTTGGCCGCCACGTAACCCGGGCCGCCCTCGACCCTCGATAGGGGGGGGAAGTCCCCGACCGCCGGCACTGCTATCGCCACCATTCCGTCCGGTGCCCCGACCCAATGTTGAACGGGGGGGACGGAATAGGGCTCAGCCACAACTGTGACGCCAATTCCCCACTCCACCATGTGCTGCGAGAGCAGGTCTTGAGCCCTGGCGGAGTGGTTGGCGTTCACCTGCAGGATGTCCAAATGCCGGTGTACTGGCATTTAGACATCCATGCTGTTGTCCTCACTGGGGCCGGCGGCCGTGGTAGCTGGGGTGGGGCGGGGGGGGCGGGCGGCTCTTTGCCTCACCTCCTTGCCTCTTACTACTGGGGGGGAGCATTTGGCTCCCCCCATGACGTGGCCTGCTGGGAGTTTTGCGTGGTGACATATTGCGCACCACGCCTTTTCCTCCCAGCATTCTTTTGCGAGGTGCCCCTCTTTTCCGCACCGGAAGCACATCCTGCTGCGGTCTATGTCCGAGGGGCACAACTCCCGCGTGTGTCCAACACCCATGCATTTGAAACACCGCATGGGTGTTGGTGCGACTGCGGCGACCCTGGCGGATGCCCATCCCACCAGGATCCGGCCACGTTCAATCAAGGCCTTTGCCGTCCCCACCGGACACTGGACCAGGGCCGATCCAGTGCCGTCGTATAGGGGACGGATACCCCCCACCCTTATATCTGCCTCGTTGCAGGCCCCCTCCTTAGATATGGCCGTCGTCAGCGACTCTTTGGTCGCTGACTCGTCCAGTCCGGAGATCCGGACGCTGGCCATCTTCTGCGGGCGGCTGATTGTGGCGACATCGCCCACGATGGCAATCAGCTTTTCAGCCAATGCATCCGCCGCCCGACCGTTGTCCGCCCCAGGGACCTCAATGACCCTGCCCCCCGTCATCGAGTTGCGCACTCTGACGTGCTGCAGACCCACCTCCTCAAGGCTCAAGCCGTTTATGGCCTTGGCCATGGTGGCCTGCAGCGTGGTGGCGGTGGTGAGATCCTTTCTCATCGTGATCACCACCGCCGCCGTCTTAGGTATTTGCAGCGCCTTTTTAGGCGCTGCTCTCTTAACGGGGGGCGTCTGGGTGGGGGGGGCAGAAGGGGCCTTGCCCTTGCCCTTGCCTTTCCCCTTTCCCTTTTTTCGGGTGACGGTCGCCCAGCTGTCTTGTTGCGGGCCCGAAGGGCCCGGTCCCTCCGCCAAGGTCGTCTCTACGGCCACAGCCACCGGGGCGGGTGCCTTGGGGGCCTTGGGGGTCTTCCTTTTCTTCTGGGGGCGGCCATCCCCCAGCCTAGCCCTTCCAGGTTCCGTCGTTGGGGCCGGAGCAGCCGCCGGCCCCGCTGCCCTCCTTGTGTCGGCCGCCAGAGGGGGCCGAATTATGGGCTCGGCCGGCAGGCGCCTGGTCACCTCCTCGATGCGGGTATTGATCATACCCCCGAGAGAGGTGAACAGGTCCTTCTTCAACTCGTTTATGGCCTCCGCCAGGTCCACCGCACTAATCTGCAGCGCCGGGGGAGCCTCAATAGGCGGAGGGGCCGGCGGGGGCATGATCTCGCGCTCCGAGAAGGCGGTCCGGAGCGCTTTCATCTCTTTCCTCAGGTTGAGGAGCTCCTTCCGCATCCTCTCGTTGTCGGCCAGAACCCTTTGGTAGTCATTTTGGACCGGGTTGACCTTTACCTCATCCATTGCCCGCATTATTGTGCGGCAGGCCCGGTTTATTTGGCCCCACACCTCGCCCTTTAGATTGCCCGACCTTCGGGCACTCTCCAAGATTTCGCCCGCCGCTCTGCAGGTTATACGGACCGGGTCGGTTTCCTCCGGTATATTCCCGCTCCCCTTCTCGCTTCCCTTCCCCCCCCTGGGGCGTAGCTCGGAGAGGTCTCTACTGTATGACGCGGCACCAACGTCTGAGTCATAGAACTCTATGGGGTCCGAGGCCTGGGGCTGCGGTCTGGTCGACCTTCGGCCCGCGGGCGCCCGCTTGGCGTTGCCCCTGCGGGCAGAGCCTACTTTAGGCCCATTTTCGGGCCTCGGGTCGTCCTCATGGTCCACGTGGCCCCTTTTTTGGGGCTTGGATGAGGCTTGGACAACCTCCATAGAGTCCTCCTCCTTGTCGTCGAGCGCTCCCTTCTGGGGCTGCAGACCCGTGAGGGCGACCTCTGGGAGCTCGTCCTCCGGGCGCGTGGAACCTAACCTAACCTAACCTAACCTTTTTTTTTTTTTTTTTTTTTTTTTTTTTTTTTTTTTTTTTTTTTTCTCGGAGGGGAAATGCATTACGCATACCACCGCGCCCGGGGAGAGACGCGGTGGTTATGTGGGACTCCCACTCGCAAACTCCCCTTCCCATATCAAAAATGAGAAGGGGCCCGAGGGTATACCCACTAAAACCCCTCCGGTGTTCCTTCACACACCTAAGCGCCGGGGGTCGCGGGCACGAATTCAGCTTCCGCAACCCCCGGCTGGTGCTGGCCCGCCATCGCGGGCCCCATCTGGTCGAGGGGGGGAGTGAGGTGTTAACTCCTCCCCCCCGACTTCTCTGAGGGGCGCGCGTGGAACACTACACGCGCGCCGCCACCTCGGGTCCTGATGATGATGGGGGGCGACAGACGGATCCCCGTGTCTGTCGCCCCTGGACCCATTTAGGGGGGCTGGAGGAGGGCGTTATCAGCCCTCCGCCGACGCCCGGTGCGTCGGCTGCGGGCCGGGTTGAGGGTCAAAATCTCCCTCTCCCTTTCCGCAGCCTCCTTCTGCGAGATAACAGTTTCGCAGAAGGTTACCACTGCGTCCCAGGCCTCCTCGCTGTCGACCATCGACTCGACCACGGCCGGCAGCGAGAGGTCCGGGCCTACTTCGGCGATGAGGGCACGACGCGGCTCCTCCCAAGCGGCACACTCTGCCAGCGTGTGCCGCGCCGTGTCCTCCCGGCAATGGACGCAGTGGTGGCACCGGGCGTCCGGCTCCCTGTTTATGCGGCACAGGTACTTCCCGAAGCAACCGTGCCCCGAGAGTACCTGCGTCGCCCGAAACGACAGGGAGCCGTGCCTCCTCCCGAGCCAGCGCTCGAGCACCGGCCGGACCGCCCCGACTATGTCGAGGCCGGCGGTAGGGCGCGAAAGCCTGTCCCGCCATTCCGCCACCAGGACCTCGCGGAGCTGAGACCGACGCAGCTCGATTTGACGCTGCATCGGTCGTTCGCCCCGCTCCGCCTCTTCCTCGCGCCACTGATATAGCGACGCGAGTACTTTAGCCTCCAGGTCCCAGGGCGGGGATCCGGCCAGTGCACAAGCCCCCTCATACGAGATCGTGCGATACCCCCGTATGACTCTGACGGCCATCGCTCTCTGCGGCCTCCGCAGCAGAGCGATCGAACCGGCCGTCAGGTCGTGGGCCCAGATCGGGGCCCCGTACAGGGCCATGGATCGCACGATACCCGTATAGAGCCGTCTACAGACGGAGCTCGGGCCCCCCAGATTGGGAAGCAGCGTTGCGAGCGCTCCCGCCGCGCCCAACAGCTTGGGCGCCAGCCGTCGAAAGTGGGGTCCGAATGTCCACCGGCTGTCGAGCACCAATCCCAGATACTTCATGGTGGACTCGACAGCGATTCGGACCCCCCCGACCACGATGTGTGAGTCGGGCGGCGGCGCCCGCCGGGGGCCATGGAACGTCATGGCCTCCGACTTGCTGAGGGCCACCTCCAGGCCCAGGCGACGGATGCGGTTCACCACCTGTGACACCGCAGCCGTCGCCAGCAACGCTGCTTCCCTGTGCGAGCTCCCTCGGGCGGTGACCAGCGTGTCGTCCGCGTAACACGTCAGGTCCACCCCCGGGCCGAGCTCGCCTCTCAGCACCCAGTCGTAGCCGATGTTCCACAGGAGCGGCCCAAGAACCGAACCCTGTGGAACACCGCACGACATCGGGCGCTGGTGAACGTCATCGCGTCCCACGTAGGTGACACACCTCTCGGATAGATAAGCCCCAACGATGCGGCGGAGGTAGGGAGGCACCCCATGATATCTCAGTGCCTCCCGTATGCAACTCCAGGGCAGGGTGTTAAACGCGTTGGCGATGTCTAAAGACACCGCCAACATCACCCCGCCCCGGGACACCGCTTCCTCCGCCAGGGCTCTTACCCGCGACACAGCGTGCACGGTGGAGCGCCCTTGCCGAAACCCGAACTGACTCCCGTCCAGGTCCGGCCCTTCTCGGCACAAGTGGCTGACGAGGCGGGCTGAGAGAACTCTCTCGAACAACTTGCCCACCTCGTCTAGCAGCACTATGGGCCGGTACGCGGACGGTGAGTCCGCAGGGCGCCCCGCCTTTCCGAGCAGGACCAGTCGACCAGACTTCCACAAACTGGGAAACTGGCCCCGCTCGAGGCACGCTGTGAAGAGCCCTCTAAGTTGGGGCTCTAGCTCCTTCAGAGCGAGGGCTAGCACGCAGCCGTGGATCCCATCGGGCCCCGGAGCCACATTCTTGGCCCGGAGCCGGATCACGGCAGCCCCCAACTCTGATTGTGTCACCTCTGGGACGCTGATGACGCTCTCCTCCGTGGACTCTGCGGCCGAGGGCAATGCCATCTGCGGCGGAGTGAACTCGCCTCTCGCCGGGAAGAGGGCTGCTACCACCTCCTCCAGCAGCTCAGGTTGGAGACTCTCGGTGATCGGGGGCGCCGCGGCCCGAAGTTGACTTCGGACCGTGCGATAGGGCCGCCCCCACGGATCTCCGTCCAGAGTCTCCAACATCTCCTCCCTGGCACGCGTCTTCGACTCGCAGATGGCCAGCCACAGAGTCCCCTTCGCCGCGCTGTACACCTCATACGGCCTCCTCCTCCGGGACCCGTCGACGTCTCCTCCGGTATCGGGTGTACTGGCGCCTGACCGCCACGCACTCGACACGCAACTGTGCGATCTCGGCGGTCCACCAGTACACCTGGCGCTTTGCGGACTGAGCGTGGACGCGGGGCATCGACGCGTCGCTGATTTGCGTCATCGCCCCGCGAAACCACAGCGCCTCCCGCTCGACGTCGACGGGTCCATTCGACCCCCGGATCCAGGCCTGGACAATGGCGGCCTCCTCGAGTAGTTCCCTGTCGATGCGCTTGCGCGACCAGCGCGGACCGTCCGATTGCCGGGTCGGCGGACGGCGGCCGCCCGCGGTCTGGGCAGAGACGTCGAAACGGATATATCTGTGATCCGACAACGTCTCCACCTCCACGGCGACACGCCAGCCCGAGACACGGCTCGCGACAGCGGGGCTAGCGAACGAAACGTCCACTATAGACCCGCCCCGCTGCCGCACGCACGTGTGTACCGAACCCCGGTTGAGGACGGTCAAGCCTGTCGCGACCGCCCACTCCTCAAGCGCCTCGCCCCTAGCATCGGTCACTGGGGATCCCCACGCCGAAGATTTGGCGTTGAGATCACCCAGCAACAGCACGGGGCGAGGGTGGAGTCGGCCCACGACGGCACCCAACTCGACAAGGAACACCTCGAAGTCGGCGAGGCTCTTGTTGGGCGAGAAATACGCCCCAACTGTGCCGATCCCATCCACGAGGGCGGCCACCCAGCCGTGACCTCGGGACGGACCGACCAGAGCCCCACCGATGATGGCCACCAAACCGTCAAGGTCTCCCACCCAATTGTCCCTGGGGGGGACAAAGTACGGCTCGGCGACCACCGCCGCACGAATCGACCACTCTGCCATGCTCTGGAGCAAGAGATCCTGAGCTCTGGCAGAGTGGTTGATATTGCCCTGGAGGAAATGGTATTGCGCCGTTATGCGCAATCCATCCCCTCCGCACCATCCCTAGGCCGGGGGTCGGCCGGAGGGCCGCCGGACTGCGGGGGGGGTAAAGAGCCCCCGGCAGCTTTGGCAGCCCCTCTCCTCCTCTTCGGGGCGGGCGCAGCGCACGCCTTCCCGCCCGCCCTGTGCCCCGCGGGCTTCCCTGCAGCCGTACATAGGCTGCAGTTCGGCGCCGCCGAGCACTCCGCCGCCTTGTGGCCGGTCTGACCGCAGCGATAACATTGGTCGCTGCGGTCGACTTCGGCGGTGCACCGTGCCCGGACATGCCCCATGTCCAGGCAGCGGAAGCACCGCAAGGCCCTGGGCTGCAGCCGCTTCACCCGCGCTGCAGCCCACCCCACCAACAGGCGCCCGGCGTCGGCGATCTTGTTCGCCGCCGCCACCGGGCACCGCACCCAGATCGCGCCGAGCCCGGAACGCTCGGCGCGGATCTCCCCCGTTCGCACGTCCTCCGGCGAGCACCCACCGGAGCGGGCGATGGCCGCCACGACCTCACCCGGGGTCGTCGAGTCGTCCAGGCCATCGACACGCAGTTCTGCGGTCTTCATGGGCCTGGACACCCGAACGTCCTCCGGGTTGAGGACCTCCCTCAATTTGGCGGCCAGTACGTCCGCCCTCTCCCCGCTCGCGTCCCCCGACACCTCGAAGAGCCGCGCCCCCGTAATCGCCGGCCTCACTCTGAGGCCCGACGATATCCCTATGTCGGGGAGCGCGACTTTCGCCTTGGCCTCTTTAAGGACCGCACTATAGGTGATCCCCCTTTCGACGGCTCCGGGCTGCAGTGTAATTACTACAGCCGCGGAGCGTGGGGCCCTAGGCGGTCCTTTGGCCTTCTTCTTGGCCTTCTTCTTCCTTGGTGCCGGTGGCGCCTTTGCGGGTGCCGATGGCGCCGCCTTCTTTTTGCGGCGGCCCCTTTTGACGACCGTCGTCCAGGCCTCTGTGGGAGACCCGGACGCGGCCGCCGAGGGGGCGTTCGCCGGGGGTGCGGCCGTCCGTGGAGCGGACGGGGGCTTCCTGCCCTTTGGCCTGATAGTTGCCTCTGCAGGGCCCGGCCTCGCGGCCTCCTCCGTTCTCCTCCTGTCCGCTGCGAGCGGCGGACGGAGGGTCTGCGCGGGGAGGAGCCTCGACTCCAGGCCCTGCAGACGGGCATTCACCATGCCCCCACACTGCAACATGCAGACGCGGACGATCTTTTCGATCTCCGCGTCCGTTCGCTGTGTGGGGGCAGAACACGCTGGCGCGCCAGATGATTTAGCCGCCGACTGTTTCGGGACAGTGACAGGGGCGGAACCGGAGGCAGCAGGACGCCTCTGCTGCTGCCACTCAGCCCTCTGGGCGGCGAGCTCTCGCCGCAGGTCCTCCAGCTCGGAGCGGAGACGGCCGTTCTCCTCCCACAACTTCGCCGTCTCCTCCGAGCTCGTCCTATTCAGGAGGACCCCGGCTGCCTCCTTAATGTCTTCAGCCGCCTCCTTGAGGGCGCGCGTGAACGTGCCCTTCAGGCTGCCAGATTTCGTGGCAACCTTCAGGACGACGTCCACGCCGTCCAAAACCTGGCGGCTGAGCGCCACCGCCGACAGGCTCTCCCCGGCAGCCGCCTGGGCAGCGCGTCGCTCCCGGGCCAACCGGGCCATCTCCCCCACTTCGTCGGCCGCGATCGCCTTCCGCTGCGCCCGTCTCGCTGCACTCGCCTCCGCCTTATTGCTCTGAAGCAACAGCGGGGACGCAGACGCAGCGGAGTCGTCGCTCGGTTCCTCTCGTTTTTCGGAGTCGCGAGAGTCGGTCTCCGCGTCATCCACGCGCATCGGCAACGGCGTGGCGGGCCGCAAGAAGCGACCCCGCAGGTCGCGCGCTACCCGACCACGCCCCCTCTGCGCGGTTCCTACTTTGGGGGCCGTTAGGTCATCCTCGCTAGAGGAGACTCCCGACGGCCCCAAATCGCCACTCCGGCGGCGCTTTCTCCAGAATTTGGAGGAGCTCTCCGTGTCCCTATCGGGACTTGGGCCTCCCCGGCCCTTGTTGCCGTCGTTTCCGACGACGGCAGGCGGTAGGCGTGCGTCGCACAGTTGCTCCAGGCTTACCCGGAGCTCCTTTTGTTGCGGCGCACGCAGTGGACGGGTCTCGGCGGTGATCTGCCGACCCGTAAGACCAGTGTTGCCCCCCCCAGATACGGTGGGGCAGCCTTCCGTGGAAGGGCGGGATTCTCCCTCCTTTGAAAGGAGGGTACCCGCCTGGGGTAGTTTTACATTAGCCTTATTTTCCATAATGTCCTTTTTAGGGGTGAGGTCCCCTTCACTGCGCTAACGACCGGGTTCCCCCCCGGCCACTCATCCCTTCGGCACGCTAGACCTTGGGATTGGGGTTATTTATTATAGAGGTTTTCTTCCTCGCGGCCTTGCGGCCTCCGATCCCGACTGGGATTGCGGATTGTCCGACGTCGGCAAAAGCCGAGTGCACCTGGCACATCGTCGCACGAAATGGCCTTGTTTTTTAGAGAGGTTTCCATCCTCTTGTCCGGCGTCGGCAAAAGCCGAGTGCACTTGGCAAACGCACCGCACCTGCTGCATCCCCTGTCCCCTCTTATACCAAGAGGGGTACGAGGAGCAGCGTCGCCCCCTCACTGGGGGGCCCACCTCGCCCCCTCACTGGGGCCCACCAACGCCCCCTCACTGGGGCCCGGCAATCGCCGGCAATCCCTGGCTCGCGGGTCTCGGCCCGACGGGGCCGGACGCACCGCTTGCCTCCCCCCCAATATGGCCCAGTTCCCTTCACCGACCATCAAAAGATGATCGGTGACTAGAACTAGACCCTTCCCCGTGTGTTGAGATCAGCCGCCGGCCGCAAGTGTATTGTGGCACTTGAGACCGCCGTTGCCCAGGGTGCGCCACGTGGAGGCTCTCAACCTGCACCCCAACCTAACCTTTTTTTTTTTTTTTTTTTTTTTTTTTTTTTCTCGGAGGGGAAATGCATTACGCATACCACCGCGCCCGGGGAGAGACGCGGTGGTTATGTGGGACTCCCACTCGCAAACTCCCCTTCCCATATCAAAAATGAGAAGGGGCCCGAGGGTATACCCACTAAAACCCCTCCGGTGTTCCTTCACACACCTAAGCGCCGGGGGTCGCGGGCACGAATTCAGCTTCCGCAACCCCCGGCTGGTGCTGGCCCGCCATCGCGGGCCCCATCTGGTCGAGGGGGGGGAGTGAGGTGTTAACTCCTCCCCCCCCGACATCTCTGAGGGGCGCGCGTGGAACACCGCACGCGCGCCGCCACCTCGGGTCCTGATGATGATGGGGGGCGACAGACGGATCCCCGTGTCTGTCGCCCCTGGACCCATTTAGGGGGGCTGGAGGAGGGCGTTATCAGCCCTCCGCCGACGCCCGGTGCGTCTGCTGCGGATCGGGTGAGGGGTTGAAATCTCCCTCTCCCTTTCCGCAGCCTCCTTCTGCGAGATAACCGTCTCGCAGAAGGTTACCACTGCGTCCCAGGCCTCTTCGCCGCCGACCATAGACTCGATCACGGCCGGCAGCGAGAGGTCCGGGCCTACTCCGGCGATGAGGGCACGGCGCGGCTCCTCCCAAGCGGCACACTCTGCCAGCGTGTGCCGCGCCGTGTCCTCCCGGCAATGGACGCAGTGGTGACACCGGGCGTCCGGCTCCCTGTTTATGCGACACAGGTACTTCCCGAAGCAACCGTGCCCCGAGAGTACCTGCGTCGCCCGAAACGACAGGGAGCCGTGCCTCCTCCCGAGCCAGCGCTCGAGCACCGGCCGGATCGCCCCGACTATGTCGAGGCCGGCGGTAGGGCGCGACAGCCTGTCCCGCCATTCCGCCACTAGGACCTCGCGGAGCTGAGACCGACGCAGCTCGACTTGACGCTGCATCGGTCGTTCGCCCCGCTCCGCCTCTTCCTCGCGCCACTGATACAGCGACGCGAGTACTTTGGCCTCCAGGTCCCAGGGCGGGGATCCGGCCAGTGCACAAGCCCCCTCATACGAGATCGTGCGATACCCCCGTATGACTCTGACGGCCATCGCTCTCTGCGGCCTCCGCAGCAGAGCGATCGAACCGGCCGTCAGGTCGTGGGCCCAGATCGGGGCCCCGTACAGGGCCATGGATCGCACGATACCCGTATAGAGCCGTCTACAGACGGAGCTCGGGCCCCCCAGATTGGGAAGCAGCGTTGCGAGCGCTCCCGCCGCGCCCAACAGCTTGGGCGCCAGCCGTCGAAAGTGGGGTCCGAATGTCCACCGGCTGTCGAGCACCAATCCCAGATACTTCATGGTGGACTCGACAGCGATTCGGACCCCCCCGACCACGATGTGTGAGTCGGGCGGCGGCGCCCGCCGGGGGCCATGGAACGTCATGGCCTCCGACTTGCTGAGGGCCACCTCCAGGCCCAGGCGACGGATGCGGCTCACCACCTGTGACACCGCAGCCGTCGCCAGCAACGCTGCTTCCCTGTGCGAGCTCCCCCGGGCGGTGACCAGCGTGTCGTCCGCGTAACACGTCAGGTCCACCCCCGGGCCGAGCTCGCCCCTAAGCACCCAGTCGTAGCCGATGTTCCACAGGAGCGGCCCAAGAACCGAACCCTGTGGAACACCGCACGACATCGGGCGCTGGTGAACGCCATCACGTCCCACGTAGGTGACACACCTCTCGGACAGATAAGCCCCAACTATGCGGCGGAGGTAAGGAGGCACTCTATGATATCGCAGTGCCTCCCGGATACAACTCCAGGGCAGGGTGTTAAACGCGTTGGCGATGTCTAAAGACACCGCCAACATCACCCCGCCCCGGGACACCGCTTCCTCCGCCAGGGCTCTTACCCGTGACACAGCGTGCACGGTGGAGCGCCCCTGTCGAAACCCGAACTGACTACCGTCCAGGTCCGGCCCCTCTCGGCACAAGTGGCTGACGAGGCGGGCTGAGAGAACTCTCTCAAACAACTTGCCCACCTCGTCCAGCAGCACTATGGGCCGGTACGCGGACGGTGAGTCCGCAGGGCGCCCCGCCTTTCCGAGCAGGACCAGTCGACCAGACTTCCACAAACTGGGAAACTGGCCCCGCTCGAGGCACGCTGTGAAGAGCCCTCTCAGTTGGGGCTCTAGCTCCTTCAGAGCGAGGGCTAACACGCAGCCGTGGATCCCATCGGGCCCCGGAGCCACATTCTTGGCCCGGAGCCGGATCACGGCAGCCCCCAACTCTGGGTGTGTCACCTCAGGGACGCTGATGGCGTTCTCCTCCGTGGACTCTGCGGCCGAGGGCAATGCCATCTGCGGCGGAGTATGCTCCCCTCGTGCCGGGAAGAGGGCTGCTACCACCTCCTCCAGCAGCTCGGGTTGGAGACTCTCGGTGAGCGGGGGCGCCGCGGCCCGAAGTTGATTTCGGACCGTGCGATAGGGCCGCCCCCACGGATCTCCGTCTAGAGTCTCCAACATCTCCTCCCTGGCACGCGTCTTCGACTCGCAGATGGCCAGCCACAGAGTCCCCTTCGCCGCGCTGTACACCTCATACAGCGCGGCCTCTTCCTCCGGGACCCGTCGACGTCTCCTCCGGTATCGGGTGTACTGGCGCCTGACCGCCACGCACTCGACGCGCAACTGCGCGATCTCGGCGGTCCACCAGTACACCTGGCGCTTTGCGGACTGAGCGTGGACGCGGGGCATGGACGCGTCGCTAATTTGCGTCATCGCCCCGCGAAACCACAGCGCCTCCCGCTCGACGTCGACGGGTCCGTTCGACCCCCGGACCCAGGCCTGGACAATGGCGGCCTCCTCGAGTAGTTCCTTGTCAATTCGCTTGCGCGACCAGCGCGGACCGTCCGATAACCGGGTCGGCGGACGGCGGTCGCCCGCGGTCTGGGCGGAGACGTCGAAGCGGATATATCTGTGATCCGACAACGTCTCCACCTCCACGGCGACACGCCAGCCCGAGACACGGCTCGCGACAGCGGGGCTAGCGAACGAAACGTCCACTATAGACCCGCCCCGCTGTCGCACACACGTGTGTACCGAACCCCGGTTGAGGACGATCAAGCCAGTCGTGACCGCCCACTCCTCCAGCGCCTCACCCCTAGCATCGGTCGCTGGGGATCCCCACGCCGAAGATTTGGCGTTGAGGTCACCCAGCAACAGCACAGGGCGAGGGTGGAGCCGGCCCACGACGGCACCCAACTCGACAAGGAACACCTCGAAGTCGGCGAGGCTCTTGTTGGGCGAGAAATACGCCCCAACTGTGCCGATCCCATCCACGAGGGCGGCCACCCAGCCGTGACCTCGGGACGGACCGACCAGAGCCCCACCGATGATGGCCACCAAACCGTCAAGGTCTCCCACCCAGTTGTCCCTGGGGGGGACAAAGTACGGCTCGGCGACCACCGCCGCACGAATCGACCACTCTGCCATGCTCTGGAGCAAGAGATCCTGAGCTCTGGCAGAGTGGTTGATATTGCCCTGGAGGAAATGGTATTGCGCCGTTATGCGCAATCCATCCCCTCCGCACCATCCCTAGGCCGGGGGTCGGCCGGAGGGCCGCCGGACTGCGGGGGGGGTAAAGAGCCCCCGGCAGCTTTGGCAGCCCCTCTCCTCCTCTTCGGGGCGGGCGCAGCGCACGCCTTCCCGCCCGCCCTGTGCCCCGCGGGCTTCCCTGCAGCCGTACATAGGCTGCAGTTCGGCGCCGCCGAGCACTCCGCCGCCTTGTGGCCGGTCTGACCGCAGCGATAACATTGGTCGCTGCGGTCGACTTCGGCGGTGCACCGTGCCCGGACATGCCCCATGTCCAGGCAGCGGAAACACCGCAAGGCCCTGGGCTGCAGCCGCTTCACTCGGGCTGCAGCCCATCCCACCAATAGGCGCCCGGCGTCGGCGACTTTATTCGCCGCCGCCACCGGGCACCGCACCCATATCGCGCCGAGCCCTGACCGCCCGACGCGGATCTCGCCCGTCCGCACGTCTTCCGGCGGACAACCACCGGTGCGGGCGACGGCCGCCACGACCTCAGCCGGGGTCGTCGAGTCGTCCAGGCCATCGACACGCAGTTCAGCGGTCTTCATGGGCCTGGACACCCGAACGTCCTCCGGGTTGAGGACCTCCCTCAATTTGGCGGCCAACACGTCCGCCTTCTCCCCGCTGGCGTCACCGGACACCTCGAAAAGCCGCGCCCCCGTAATCGCCGGCCTCACCTTGAGGCCCGACGATATCCCAAGGTCGGGGAGCGCGACTTTTTCTTTGGCCTCTTTCAGGACCGCACTGTAGGTGATGCCCCTTTCGACGGCTCCGGGCTGCAGTGTGATAACTACAGCCGCGGAGCGTGGGGCCCTAGGCGGTCCTTTGGCCTTTGCCTTCTTTCTCGGTGCCGGTGGCGCACTAGCGGGTGCCGGTGGCGCCGCCTTCTTTTTCCGGCGGCCCCTCTTGACGACCGCCGTCCAGGTCTCTGCGGGAGACCCGGTCGCGGCCGCTGGGGGCGCGTTCGCCGGGGGTGCGGTTGCCGGGGGCGCGGCCGTCCGTGAAGCGGGCTTCTTGGCCTTTTTGCCGGCCTTCTTGGCTGGCCTGCCTGTTGTCTCTGCAGGACCCGGCCTCGCGGCCTCCTCCCCTCTTCTCCTGTCCGCAGCGAGCGGCGGACGGAGGGTCTGAGCAGGGAGGAGCCTGGACTCCAGGCCCTGCAGACGGGCATTCACCATGCCCCCACACTGCAACATGCAGACGCGGACGATCTTCTCGATCTCCGCGTCCGGTGTGGGGGCAAGAAGCGATGGCGCGCCCGATGACGGGGCCGACGGCTTCGGGACAGCGACAGGGGCGGAACCGGAGGCAGCAGGACGCCTCTGCTGCCATTCTGCCTTCTGGGCGGCGAGCTCCCGCCTTAGGTCTTCGAGCTCGGAGCGGAGACGGCCATTCTCCTCCCACAGCTTAGCCGTCTCCTCCGAGCTCGTCCGGCTCAGGAGGACTCCAACCGCCTCCTTTATGTCGTCAGCCGCCTCCTTCAGGGCGCGCGTGAATGTGCCCTTCAGACTGCCAGACTTCGTGGCAACCTTCAGGACGACATCCACGCCGCCCAGAACCTGGCGGCTGAGCGCCACCGCTGACAGGCCCTCTCCGGTGGCCGCGAGGGCAGAGCGTCGCTCTCGGGCCAGCCGGGCCATCTCGCTGACCTCGTCCTCCGCGACCGCTTTCCGCTGCGCCCTTTTAGCAGCGCTCGCCTCCGCCCTGTTGCTCTGCAACATTAGCGGAGACGCAGACGCAGACGCAGCGGAGTCCCCGCTCGGTCCGGAGTGACGAGAGTCACTTTCCGCGCTATTGACGCGCATGGGTAACGGCGTGGGGGGGCGTAAGAAGCGACCCCGCAGGTCGCGCGCCACCCGACCACGGCCCCTTTGCGCGGTACCCACTTTGGCGGCCGTCAGTTCTTCCTCGCTGGAGGAGACCCCCGACGGCCCCAAATCGCCGCTGCGGCGGCGCTTCCTCCAAAGTTTGGAGGAGCCCCCGCGTGTGTCCTCGTCGGACCTTTTGTCCCTTTCGGGACTTGAGCCTCCCCGGCTCTTGTTGCCGTCGTTTTCGACGACGGCAGGCGGTAGGCGTGCGTCGCACAGTCGCTCCAGGCTGACCCGGAGCTCCTTTTGTTGCGGCGCACGCAGTGGACGGGTCTCGGCGGTGATCTGCCGACCCGTAGGACTAGTGTTGCCCCCCCCAGATACGGTGGGGCAGCCTTCCGTGGAAGGGCGGGATTCTCCCTCCTTCAAAAGGAGGGTACCCGCCTGGGGTAGTTTTACCTTAGTCTTGGCTTCCATGATGTTCCTTTGGAGGGTGAGGTCCCTTACCGCTGCGCTAACGACCGGGTTCCCCCCCGGCCACTCATCCCCTCGGCACGCTAGACCTTGGGATTGGGGTTATTTATTATAGAGGTTTTCTTCCTCGCGGCCTTGCGGCCTCCGATCCCGACTGGGATTGCGGATTGTCCGACGTCGGCAAAAGCCGAGTGCACCTGGCACATCGTCGCACGAAATGGCCTTGTTTTTTAGAGAGGTTTCCATCCTCTTGTCCGGCGTCGGCAAAAGCCGAGTGCACTTGGCAAACGCACCGCACCCGCTGCATCCCTTGTTCCCTCTCATACAAAGAGGGATAGGAGCAGCGTCGCCCCCTCACTGGGGCCCACCTCGCCCCTCACTGGGGCCCACCTCACCTTTTTGCGGGGTCTCGGCCCGACGGGGCCGGACGCACCGCTTTCCACCCCCCCCAATAAAGCCCAGTTCCCTTCACCGACCATCAAAGATGATCGGTGTCTAGAACTGGACCCTTCCCCGCGTGTTGAGATCAGCCGCCGGCCGCAAGTGTATTGTGGCACTTGAGACCGCCGTTGCCCAGGGTGCGCCACGTGGAGGCTCTCAACCTGCACCCCAACCTAACCTTTTTTTTTTTTTTTTTTTTTTTTTTTTAGGAGGGGAAATGCTTTGCGCATACCACCGCGCCCGGGGAGACGCGGTGGTTATGTGGGACTCCCTCTCGCAAACTCCCCTTCTCAATTAAAATGAGAAGGGGCCCGAGAGGTATACCCACTAAAACCCCTCCGGTGTTCCTTCACACACCTAAGCGCCGAGGGTCGCGGGCACGAATTCAGCTTCCGCAACCCCCGGCTGGTGCTGGCCCGCCGCCGCGGGCCCCGTCTGGTCGAGGGGGGGGAGTGAGGTGTTAACTCCTCCCCCCCCGACTTCTCTGAGGGGCGCACGTGGAACACCACACGCGCCGCCACCTCGGGTCCTGATGTTGTAGGGGGGCGACGGACGTCCCCGAGTCAGTCGCCCCTGGACCCATTTAGGGGGGCTGGAAGAGGGCGTTGTCCGCCCTCCGCCGACGCCCGGTGCGTCTGCTGCGGATCGGGTGAGGGGTTGAGATCTCCCTCTCCCTTTCCGCAGCCTCCTTCTGCGCGATAACAGTTTCGCAGAAGGTGACCACTGCGTCCCAGGCCCCCTCGCCGCCGACCATCGACTCGACCACGGCCGGCAGCGAGAGGTCCGGGCCTACTACGGCAATAAGGGCACGACGCGGCTCCTCCCAAGCGGCACACTCTGCCAGCGTGTGCCGCGCCGTGTCCTCCCGGCAATGGACGCAGTGGTGGCACCGGGCGTCCGGCTCCCTGTTTATGCGACACAGGTACTTCCCGAAGCAACCGTGCCCCGAGAGCACCTGCGTCGCCCGAAACGACAGGGAGCCGTGCCTCCTCCCGAGCCAGCGCTCGAGCACCGGCCGGACCGCCCCGACTATGTCGAGGCCGGCGGTAGGGCGTGAAAGCCTGTCCCGCCATTCCGCCACCAGGACCTCGCGGAGCTGAGACCGACGCAGCTCGACGTGACGCTGCATCGGTCGTTCGCCCCGCTCCGCCTCTTCCTCGCGCCACCGATACAGTGACGCGAGGACTTTCGCCTCTAGGTCCCAGGGCGGGGATCCGGCCAGTGCACAAGCCCCCTCGTAGGAGATCGTGCGATACCCCCGTATGACTCTGACGGCCATCGCTCTCTGCGGTTTTCGCAGAACAGCGATCGAGCCGGCCGTCAGGTCGAGGGCCCAGATCGGGGCCCCGTACAGGGCCATGGATCGCACGATCCCCATGTAGAGCCGCCTACAGGCGGAGCTCGGGCCCCCCAGATTGGGAAGCAGCGTTGCGAGCGCGCCAGCCGCTCCCAACAGCTTGGGCGCCAGCCGCCGAAAGTGGGGTCCGAAGTCCCACCGGCTGTCGAGCACCAATCCCAGATATTTCATGGTGGGCTCGACAGCGATTCGGACCCCCCCGACCACGATGTGTGAGCCGGGCGGCGGCGCCCGCCGGGGGCCATGAAACACCATGGCCTCCGACTTGCTGAGGGCCACCTCCAGGCCTAGGCGACGGATGCGGCTCACCACCTGTGACGCCGCAGCCGTCGCCAGCAACGCTGCCTCCCTGTGCGAGCTCCCCCGGGCGGTAACCAGCGTGTCGTCCGCGTAACACGTCAGGTCCACCCCCGGGCCGAGCTCGCCTCTCAGCACCCAGTCGTAGCCGATGTTCCACAGGAGCGGCCCAAGAACCGAACCCTGTGGAACACCGCACGACATCGGGCGCTGGTGAATGCCATCACGTCCCGTGTATGTGACACACCTCTCGGAGAGATAAGCCCCAACGATGCGGCGGAGGTAGGGAGGCACTCTATGATAACCCCAACCTAACCTTTTTTTTTTTTTTTTTTTTTTTTTTTTTTTTTTTTTTTTTTTTTTTTTCGGAGGGGAAATGCATTACGCATACCACCGCGCCCGGGGAGAGACGCGGTGGTTATGTGGGACTCCCACTCGCAAACTCCCCTTCTCATATCAAAAATGAGAAGGGGCCCGAGGGTATACCCACTAAAACCCCTCCGATGTTCCTTCGCACACTTGAGCGCCGAGGGTCGCGGGCACGAATTCAGCTTCCGCAACCCCCGGCTGGTGCCGGCCCGCCACCGCGGGCCCCGTCTGGTCGAGGGGGGGGAGCGAGGTGTTAACTCCTCCCCCCCCGACTTCTCTGAGGGGCGCGCGTGGAACATCACACGCGCGCCGCCACCTCGGGTCCTTATGATGTTGTGGGGCGACAGACGTATCCCCGTGTCTGACGCCCCTGGACCCATTTAGGGGGGCTGGAAGAGGGCGTTGTCCGCCCTCCGCCGACGCCTGGTGCGTCTGCTGCGGATCGGGTGAGGGGTTGAAATCTCCCTCTCCCTTTCCGCAGCCTCCTTCTGCGAGATAACCGTCTCGCAGAAGGTTACCACTGCGTCCCAGGCCTCTTCGCCGCCGACCATAGACTCGATCACGGCCGGCAGCGAGAGGTCCGGGCCTACTCCGGCGATGAGGGCACGGCGCGGCTCCTCCCAAGCGGCACACTCTGCCAGCGTGTGCCGCGCCGTGTCCTCCCGGCAATGGACGCAGTGGTGACACCGGGCGTCCGGCTCCCTGTTTATGCGACACAGGTACTTCCCGAAGCAACCGTGCCCCGAGAGCACCTGCGTCGCCCGAAACGACAGGGAGCCGTGCCTCCTCCCGAGCCAGCGCTCGAGCACCGGCCGGATCGCCCCGACTATGTCGAGGCCGGCGGTAGGGCGCGAAAGCCTGTCCCGCCATTCCGCCACTAGGACCTCGCGGAGCTGAGACCGACGCAGCTCGACTTGACGCTGCATCGGTCGTTCGCCCCGCTCCGCCTCTTCCTCGCGCCACTGATACAGCGACGCGAGTACTTTGGCCTCCAGGTCCCAGGGCGGGGATCCGGCCAGTGCACAAGCCCCCTCATACGAGATCGTGCGATACCCCCGTATGACTCTGACGGCCATGGCTCTTTGCGGTTTCCGAAGAACCGCAATCGAGCCGGCCGTCAGGTCGTGGGCCCAGATCGGGGCCCCGTACAGGGCCATGGATCGCACGATACCCGTATAGAGCCGTCTACAGACGGAGCTCGGGCCCCCCAGATTGGGAAGCAGCGTTGCGAGCGCTCCCGCCGCGCCCAACAGCTTGGGCGCCAGCCGTCGAAAATGGGGTCCGAAGTCCCACCGGCTGTCGAGCACCAATCCTAGGTACTTCATGGTGGGCTCGACAGCGATTCGGACCCCCCCGACCATGATGTGTGAGTCGGGCGGCGGCGCCCGCCGGGGGCCATGGAACGTCATGGCCTCCGACTTGCTGAGGGCCACCTCCAGGCCCAGGCGACGGATGCGGCTCACCACCTGTGACACCGCAGCCGTCGCCAGCAACGCTGCTTCCCTGTGCGAGCTCCCCCGGGCGGTGACCAGCGTGTCGTCCGCGTAACACGTCAGGTCCACCCCCGGGCTGAGCTCGCCCCTCAGCACCCAGTCGTAGCCGATGTTCCACAGGAGCGGCCCAAGAACCGAACCCTGTGGAACACCGCACGACATCGGGCGCTGGTGAACGCCATCACGTCCCTCGTAGGTGACACACCTCTCGGACAGATAAGCCCCAACTATGCGGCGGAGGTAAGGAGGCACTCTATGGTATCGCAGTGCCTCCCGGATACAACTCCAGGGCAGGGTGTTAAACGCGTTGGCGATGTCTAAAGACACCGCCAACATCACCCCGCCCCGGGACACCGCTTCCTCCGCCAGGGCTCTTACCCGTGACACAGCGTGCACGGTGGAGCGCCCCTGCCGAAACCCGAACTGACTACCGTCCAGGTCCGGCCCCTCTTGGCACAAGTGGCTGACGAGGCGGGCTGAGAGAACTCTCTCGAACAACTTGCCCACCTCGTCCAGCAGCACTATGGGCCGGTACGCGGACGGTGAGTCCGCAGGGCGCCCCGCCTTTCCGAGCAGGACCAGTCGACCAGCCTTCCACAGACTGGGAAACTGGCCCCGCTCGAGGCACGCTGTGAAGAGCCCTCTCAGTTGGGGCTCTAGCTCCTTCAGAGCGAGGGCTAACACGCAGCCGTGGATCCCATCGGGCCCCGGAGCCACATTCTTGGCCCGGAGCCGGATCACGGCAGCCCCCAACTCTGGGTGTGTCACCTCAGGGACGTCGATGGCGTTCTCCGTCGTGGACTCTGCGGCCGAGGGCAATGCCATCTGCGGCGGAGTATGCTCGCCTCGTGCCGGGAAGAGGGCTGCTACCACCTCCTCGAGCAGCTCGGGTTGGAGACTCTCGGTGACCGGGGGCGCCGCGGTCCGAAGTTGATTTCGGACCGTGCGATAGGGCCGCCCCCACGGATCTCCGTCTAGAGTCTCCAACATCTCCCCCCTGGCACGCGTCTTCGACTCGCAGATGGCCAGCCACAGAGTCCCCTTCGCCGCGCTGTACACCTCATACAGCGCGGCCTCCTCCTCCGGGACCCGTCGACGTCTTCGCCGGTATCGGGTGTACTGGCGCCTGACCGCCACGCACTCGACGCGCAGCTGCGCGATCTCGGCGGTCCACCAGTACACCTGGCGCTTTGCGGACTGAGCGTGGACGCGGGGCATGGACGCGTCGCTGATTTGCGTCATCGCCCCGCGAAACCACAGCGCTTCCCGCTCGACGTCGACGGGTCCGTTCGACCCCCGGACCCAGGCCTGGACAATGGCGGCCTCCTCGAGTAGTCCCCTGTCGATGCGCTTGCGCGACCAGCGCGGACCGTCCGATCGCCGGGTCGGCGGGCGGCTGCCGCCCGTGGTCTGGGCGGAGACGTCGAAGCGGATGTATCTATGATCCGACAACGTCTCCACCTCCACGGCGACATGCCAGCCCGAGACACGGCTCGCGACAGCGGGGCTAGCGAACGAAACGTCCACTATAGACCCGCCCCGCTGCCGCACGCACGTGTGTACCGAACCCCGGTTGAGGACGATCAAGCCTGTCGCGACCGCCCACTCCTCCAGCGCATCGCCCCTAGCATCGGTCACTGGGGATCCCCACGCCGAAGATTTGGCGTTGAGATCACCCAGCAACAGCACGGGGCGAGGGTGGAGTCGGCCCACGACGGCACCCAACTCGACAAGGAACACCTCGAAGTCGGCGAGGCTCTTGTTGGGCGAGAAATACGCCCCAACAGTGCCGATCCCATCCACGAGGGCGGCCACCCAGCCGTGACCTCGGGAAGGACCGACCAGAGCCCCACCGATGATGGCCACCAAACCGTCAAGGTCACCCACCCAGTTGTCCCTGGGGGGGACGAAATACGGCTCGGCGACCACCGCCGCACGAATCGACCACTCTGCCATGCTCTGGAGCAAGAGATCCTGAGCTCTGGCACAGTGGTTGATATTGCCCTGGAGGAAATGGTATTGCGCCGTTATGCGCAATCCATTCCCTCCGCACCATCCCTAGGCCGGGGGTCGGCCTGAGGGCCGCCAGGCTGCGGGGGGGGTAAAGAGCCCCCGGCAGCTTTGGCAGCCCCTCTCCTCTTCTTCGGGGCGGGCGCAGCGCACGCCTTGCCCCCCGCCCTGTGCCCCGCGGGCCTCCCTGCAGCTGTACAGAGGCTGCAGTTCGGCGCCGCCGAGCACTCCGCCGCCTTGTGGCCGGCCTGACCGCAGCGATAACACAAATCGCTGCGGTCGACTTCAGCGGTGCACCGTGCCCGGACATGCCCCATGTCCAGGCAGCGGTAGCACCGCAAGGCCCTGGGCTGCAGCCGCTTCACCCGCGCTGCAGCCCACCCCACCAACAGGCGCCCGGCGTCGGCGACTTTATTCGCCGCCGCCACCGGGCACCGCACCCAGATCGTGCCGAGCCCGGATCGCTCGGCGCGGATCTCACCGGTCCGCACCTCCTCCGGCGAACACCCACCGGAGCGGGCGATGGCCGCCACGACCTCACCCGGGGTCGTCGAGTCGTCCAGGCCATCGACACGCAGTTCTGCGGTCTTCACGGGCCTGGACACCCGAACGTCCTCCGGGTTGAGGACCTCCCTCAATTTGGCGGCCAATACGTCCGCCTTCTCCGCGCTGGCGTCACCGGACACCTCGAAGAGCCGCGCTCCCGTGATCGCCGGCCTCACCTTGAGGCCCGACGATATCCCTATGTCAGGGAGCGCGACTTTTTCCTTCGCCTGTTTAAGGACCGCACTATAGGTGATCCCCCTTTCGACGGCTCCGGGCTGCAGCGTGATAACTACAGCCGCGGAGCGTGGGGCCCTAGGCGGTCCTTTGGCCTTCTTCTTCGTCTTCTTCGGTGCCGGTGGCGCTTTTGCGGGTGCCGGTGGCGCCGCCTTCTTCTTCCGGCGGCCCCTCTTGACGACCGCCGTCCAGGTCTCTGCGGGAGACCCGGGTGCGGCCGCCGAGGGGGCATTCGCAGGGGGTGCGGTAGCCGGGGGCGCGGCCGTCCGGGGAGCGGACGACGGCTTCCTGCCCTTTGGCTTGCCGGCTGTGGCTGCAGGGCCTGGCCTCGCGGCCTCCTCCATCCTCCTCCTGTCCGCAGCAAGCGGCGGACGGAGGGTCTGCGCGGGGAGGAGCCTCGACTCCAGGCCCTGCAGACGGGCATTCACCATGCCCCCACACTGCAACATGCAGACGCGGACGATCTTCTCGATCTCCGCGTCTGTTGGTGTGGGGGCAGGACACGACGGCGCGCCCGACGACGCGGCCGACGGTTTCGGCGCAGGGACTGGGGCGGAACCAGAGGCAGCAGGACGCCTCTGCTGCCATTCCGCCCTCTGGGCGGCAAGCTCCCGCCGCAGGTCCTCCAGCTCGGAGCGGAGACGGCCGTTCTCCTCCCACAACTTCGCCGTCTCGTCCGAGCTCGTCCGGTTTAAGAGGACCCCGGTTGCCTCCCTGATGTCCTCAGCCGCCTCTTTTAGAGCGCGCGTGAACGTGCCCTTCAGGCTGCCAGACTTTGTGGCAACCTTCAGGACGACGTCCACGCCGTCCAATACTTGGCGGCTGAGCGCCACCGCCGACAGGCTCTCCCCGGCGGCCGCCTGAGCAGAGCGTCGCTCCCTGGCCAGCCGGGCCATCTCGCCGACCTCGTCGGCCGCGACCGCCTTCCGCTGCGCCCGCTTCGCTGCGCTCGCCTCCGCCCTGTTGCTCTGCAGCAACAGCGGAGACGCAGACGCAGCGGAGTCGTCGCTCGGACCATCTCCGGACTGTCTCTCTCCACTTTCCACGCCGTCCTCGCGCATGGGTAACGGCGTGGGGGGGCGCAAGAAGCGACCGCGCAGGTCGCGCGCCACCCGACCACGCCCCCTTTGCGCGGTACCCACTTTGGCGGCCGTCAGTTCCTCCTCGCTGGAGGAGACCCCCGACGGCCGCAGATCGCTACTGTGGGGGCGCTTCCTCCAAAATTTGGAGGAGCCCCCCGTGTCCCTTTCGGGACATGAGCCTCCTCGGCTCTTGTTGCCGTCGTTTTCGACGACGGCAGGCGGTTGGCGCGCGTCGCACAGTCGCTCCAGGCTGACCCGGAGCTCCTTTTCTTGCAACGCGCGCGGTTGACGGGAGTCGGCGATGTTCTGCCGACCCACGAGACTACTGTTGCCCCCCCCAGATACGATGGGGCAGCCCTCCGAAGAAGGGCGGGACTCCCCCTCCTCTGAGAGAAGGGGACCCGCCTGGGGATTATTAACAATAGCCAACTTTTCCATGATTTTTTCCTTTTTTTTTTTTTAGGGGTGAGGTCCCCTCCGCTGCGCTAGGGACCGGGTTCCCCCCCGGCCATTCATCCCATCGGCACGCTAGACCTTGGGATTGGGGTTATTTATTATAGAGGTTTTCTTCCTCGCGGCCTTGCGGCCTCCGATCCCGACTGGGATTGCGGATTGTCCGACGTCGGCAAAAGCCGAGTGCACCTGGCACATCGTCGCACGAAAAGCTCTTGTTTTTTAGAGAGGTTTCCATCCTCTTGTCCGGCGTCGGCAAAAGCCGAGTGCACTTGGCAAACGCACCGCACCCGCTGCATCCCCTGTTCCCTCTCATACAAGAAGGATGGGAGCAGCGTCGCCCCCTCACTGGGGCCCACCTCCCTCACTGGAGCCCATAACTCCCCCTCACTACCCCAACCTAACCTTTTTTTTTTTTTTTTTTTTTTTTCTCGGAGGGGAAATGCATTACGCATACCACCGCGCCCGGGGAGAGACGCGGTGGTTATGTGGGACTCCCACTCGCAAACTCCCCTTCCCATATCAAAAATGAGAAGGGGCCCGAGGGTATACCCACTAAAACCCCTCCGGTGTTCCTTCACACACCTAAGCGCCGGGGGTCGCGGGCACGAATTCAGCTTCCGCAACCCCCGGCTGGTGCTGGCCCGCCATCGCGGGCCCCATCTGGTCGAGGGGGGGGAGTGAGGTGTTAACTCCTCCCCCCCCGACATCTCTGAGGGGCGCGCGTGGAACACCGCACGCGCGCCGCCACCTCGGGTCCTGATGATGATGGGGGGCGACAGACGGATCCCCGTGTCTGTCGCCCCTGGACCCATTTAGGGGGGCTGGAGGAGGGCGTTATCAGCCCTCCGCCGACGCCCGGTGCGTCTGCTGCGGATCGGGTGAGGGGTTGAAATCTCCCTCTCCCTTTCCGCAGCCTCCTTCTGCGAGATAACCGTCTCGCAGAAGGTTACCACTGCGTCCCAGGCCTCTTCGCCGCCGACCATAGACTCGATCACGGCCGGCAGCGAGAGGTCCGGGCCTACTCCGGCGATGAGGGCACGGCGCGGCTCCTCCCAAGCGGCACACTCTGCCAGCGTGTGCCGCGCCGTGTCCTCCCGGCAATGGACGCAGTGGTGACACCGGGCGTCCGGCTCCCTGTTTATGCGACACAGGTACTTCCCGAAGCAACCGTGCCCCGAGAGTACCTGCGTCGCCCGAAACGACAGGGAGCCGTGCCTCCTCCCGAGCCAGCGCTCACCCCAACCTAACCTAACCTAACCTAACCTTTTTTTTTTTTTTTTTTTTTTTCTCGGAGGGGAAATGCATTACGCATACCACCGCGCCCGGGGAGAGACGCGGTGGTTATGTGGGACTCCCACTCGCAAACTCCCCTTCTCATATCAAAAATGAGAAGGGGCCCGAGGGTATACCCACTAAAACCTACCTACCTACCTACCTACCTACCTACCTACCGACCTACCTACCTACCTACCTACCTAGCCCCGGCCCCTAGTTCCCCCCCTTGGGGTGGGCGACGGCTGGACGCCATTTTGGGAGACCCTCATTCTGATGTACAGATGATCAGAGAGGGTCTCGACGTCCTCCAGGACACGCCAGTTATTGACGCGCGCGGCTATGGCAGGGGTCGCGAACGTGACGTCCACGATTGACCCCCCCAGTCGCCGCACGCAAGTGTTGGCGTTGCCCTGGTTCAGGATCACCAGTCCCGATGCCGTCACCCAGTCCTCCAGGGCAGTCCCTCGGGGGGTCGTGATGCGGGAACCCCACGCCGCACTCTTGGCGTTCAGGTCCCCCATAACCATCACTTGAGTCGGGGCAGCTTTCCTAACTACCCCGCTCAGGACCCCCAGGAACTGCTCGAAGGCACGTAGCGGCTTGTTGGGGGAGAAGTACACCGCCACTATCGTGGTGTCACTCCCCCATTTGGCCGCCACATATCCCGGGCCGCCTTCGATCCTCGTTAGGGGGGGGAAGTCCCCGAACGCCGGCACCGCGATCGCCACCATTCCGTCCGACGCCCCCGCCCAGGTGCGGAGGGGTGGGACAAAATAGGGCTCCGCGACAACCACAGCGCCCATTCCCCACTCCACCATGCTCTGCATGAGCAGATCTTGAGCTCTGGCGGAGTGGTTGGCGTTCGTCTGTAGGATGTCTAGATGCCGGTGTGCTGGCATTTAGACATCCATGTGGTTATCCTCCTTTTGTGTTTGGCCGGCGGCCGATGTTGCTGGGATGGGGCGAGGGGGACGGGCGGATCTCTGCCTCGCCTCCCTGCCTCTAGCTACTGGTGGGGAGCATTTCGAGCCCCCCATTACGTGGCCGGCTGGGAGTTTGGCGTGGTGGCATATTGCGCACCATGCCTTCTCCTCCGGGCACATCTTGGAGAAGTGCCCCTCTTTGCCGCATCGGAAACACATCCGGCTGCGGTCGATGGTCGAGGGGCACAACTCTCTTGTGTGTCCAACACCCATGCATTTATAACACCGCATGGGTGTTGGATCGGTTGCGACGACCCTGGCCGATGCCCATCCTACCAGAATCCGACCACGTTCTTGTAGGGCCTTTGCCGTCCCCACAGGGCACTGGACTAGGGCCGATCCAGTGCCGTCATGTTGGGAACGGATGCCCCCCACCTTAATGTGGGTCTCACTGCAGGCCCCGGCTTTGGGCTATGGCCGCCGTCAGCGATTCTTTTGTCGCTGACTCGTCCAGTCCACTGATCCGGACGGCGGCCATCTTCTGCGGGCGGCTGATGTGGGCGACGTCGCCCACAATGGCTAGCAGTTTTTCTGCTAGCGCATCCGCCGCCCGCACGTTGTCTTCCCCGGGGACCTCTATCACCCTGCCCCCCGTCATCGAAGTCCGCACCCGGACGTGCTGCAGGCCCACCTCTTCCAGGCTCAGGCCATTAATGGCCTTGGCCATGGTGTCCTGCAGCGTGGTGGCGGTGGTGAGGTCCTTCTTCATGGTGATCACCACCGCCGCCGTCTTGGGAATTTGCAGCGCCTTGGGCTTTGGCGCTGCCTTCTTAACGGGGGGCACCTGGGCGGGGGCCTTGGCCTTGCCTTTTCCTTTCCCCTTGTTTTTGCGGGTCACCGTCGCCCAGGTGCCGGTTTCCATTTGTTGGCCTGAGGGTCCCGGACCCTCTTCTATAGTCGCCGGAACAGTTGTGGCTGCCGGGACGGTAGTTTTGGCGGCTTTGGGAGCCTTGGGGGCCTTGGCCTTGGGGGCCTTGGCCTTGGGGGCCTTGGCCTTGGGGACCTTGGCCTTTTGGGGCCGGCCATCTCCCAGTTTGGCCCTTGGCTCCTTTTTTTTTTTTTAAAATCATAATATGTATTTGTAATGCAATAAAGCTGTGAAATTTTTTTTTTAAAAATATTGATTTAATCAATTTGTTTATAAAAAATTATCAACAAATGGCGGGATTTTTTTTTTGCAAATCAATAAATATCTTGTATTAATAGAAAAACGATAATATGATGATTTAGAAAAAAAAATGTTTTTTAACAACATTACTTGATTTTTATGTTTTTGTTCAAGTAAAAAAATTTTTATAAACAAAGTATAGATATTTTTTTAACTTTTATGGCACGATCTTGTTAAGTATATATGTAAGAAAGGCTCTACGAAGCGAAAAATTTTTACGACCATTATTTAAACATTTTTTTTCACTTACAATTAAGACAGTAGTACAAAAAAAATCGTTAGTTAACAATTGTTTAACTTGTTGAAAAATTAACTTTAAGTAAAATTTCCAACGGGAATAAATTATTAATAGTGTTCAGAATACACAATAATTTTTACAAATTAAAAAAAAATATTCAATACCTTAAATAAATTAATTAATGTGCCATACTCGCTTTTGACGCCTAGCGCGCAACCTAAAAATGTCGCGCGCAGGCCTATTTTCAGCGTTAAATTAAAATAATAAATAATGGAGATAGAGTTCCGGGAGTTAAGAGTTTTTTGTTGGAAATTTTCTCCTTTTTCAGAATCTTTTTTTGAATTTTCATAAATTCTTTTGCAATTTTTTATGTGCTAATACACGCTTTTGGCACATTTTTCTAGACGTCATTCCGGATCCAATGAGCTATCGCACATAATTTTAAGAGTAGTATCTCTTTTTTGTACCATTTTCAACTTGTCGACTAGACTAAAAATCATAAATTTAAAAACTATATTAGGAAAATTTTAAAAGAAAAAGCGTGTTACAAGGCAGTTCATTATATTGAAGATAAAAATGTATGCAAAAAGCTACTCTCTGCACAGTGCACCTCTAATTTTCTTGTCTAAGTTGTAAGTCATTATTGTTATTTTCTATTTTGTAGTCTTGATATTTCTTTTTTTTTTGTTTTGTTTTTGTTACCTATATTAAGTATTTTGTAATTGTTAAATGTAAATTATGTAAAATTGATATTATAAAATAGCCAAAAACTCAGAATAGATTAAATGTATATAAAAATTATTTAATAATAAATAACAAAGAATCTAACCTTGCTGAGATTTTTACGCGTTCTACTCAGTTGAAGGCTGACTTCCGAACCGGTTGTAGCTTCAGTAACTTTAAATTTGACCTTCATAAGTGCCTTCCGAGGGTCTAAACTGAATAAATGGTTTTGAATTATTTTTTAAATTTTATGGACGGACTTGCAAAATTCATATTTGTTTTATTTCTTTCGTAGAGATCTCAAGTTGAATTTCAAAGACGGACAATGGAACTTTTTTTTATACCACATGAGCCGACATACAAGCAGACGGTCCACCTGGTGGTAAGTGGTCAACGCAGCTTATGGACATTTGAACCCTAGTGTCATCGCCAATGCGTTGCCGACCCTGAGACGTGAAGTTGGTAAGTCTCATATACCTGTAATTTCACCGGCCCTCTTACTTTTCTAACCGTACTTAATACAGTGCACCACGGCTTTACGGCGGAAATGGTTAAGGTGGTAGTACATCCCCGGACGAACTCTGCACTAAGAGCTCTTCTAGTCTTCATTAAATGCAAGCAAATCCACCGCGGCAGGTGCTATCGCATATCTATGCTTTGTATAGGCACTCGCACAACATGACATCACACTAACTAGTACTACTAGTAGAACTAATAAGTTGTTATATACATTACATCTAATTACCTACGTAAAGTGTGTAAAAACCTAAGAAAAAAGATATGCTCAGAACAGAGACTCCAATTGTTTTTTACGTTTTTTGTTTTTAAGGTAAGTTAGGCTAATTTGTAGGTTCATTTATTAGATTAAATATTTTTTCAGGGCATAGAGGGTTTTTGAAGATAGTTTTGATTATATATTTTCATTTACTTATTGTTAAATATCGACGTAATTCATAGAAAAGAGCTAATAAATAAATAATATAATTGTAACTCTGTAGATGACAGGTTGTTCAATAAGTTTGGTCGTTCGATAAGAAAAACACAATTTTATGGTTCAAATACACTTTATTATTATTTATTATTTATTTATTAACCATGAAACTTACGTCTATCTTTACAGGCAAGCCTAATGCGACAGAGTAGTTGATCTTATTATCTATCTTATATCTAATCTATACTATTCCCAATATTACTTTGTTTTCCTCTACAATAAAATACAACAAATTTAGGTACTGCAGAGGTAATAATAAGCAGCCTTTGTGAGTTCGTTCAGTGAACATGAGAACACATCAATTTGGTCAGACAGTGTGTTGAGCAGACGCAGCGCCCGCACGAGCGGTGCGCGCTGCAGCAGGTTAGTGCGCCCATGAGGCACCGCCAGCAGTGGCGGCCCTCGGCGACGCCCCACGCACTCATCCGGAACGCATAACTGAACCGCCTCTAAGATATCCGGATTGTGAATTTTACCGCGCATTAGTCTAAATATGTAGGTGGCAAGGGCTACCTCCCTTCTTACTTCGAGTCTGTAATATCCCACCATTCCCAAAACAAATAAAGTAGGATATAGCAGTGGGTACCCTGGAAACACGCCATACTGCTTCATATATAAAAACCTAAGAAATTTGTTTTGTATGCGTTCTAACATTAATTTGTATTTTTCTTCGTGTGGAGACCAAATGACCGCATTGCACTCCAAGTGGCTCTTTACGAGTGCTTCGTACAGTGCTTTCAAAGCCCTAATGTTTGTAAAATTGTTAGCCTGGCGCAAAACCATCCCCAAATTCCGGTACGCTTTTTTGCATATGTCTGTGATGTGCTGCCGAAATTGTAGGTCGCGCTCGAAACGCACGCCCAGGTCTCTTACCTCCGTGACCCGCTTTAACGGCAACCCATCCATGACATATTGATACTGGCTCGGGGCTTGTGCCCGTACTAAACGATAGTACGGAGCACTTGGCCACATTGAAGTACAGCTTATTGTCTTGGCTCCACGCTAAGATCCTATCGATATCGTGTTGTAGTATGCTATGATCTGCGCTGTGCTTTATTTCCAAAACTAGTTTTAGGTCATCTGCAAATAATAAAGGTATTGACTTACCTACTACCTTCGGGAGGTCGTTGATCGTCAGAATGAACAGCAAGGGCCCTAAATTGCTACCCTGACTCACACCAGACCTTGTAGAGTAGGGATCCGACAGGTGTCTGTCCCAATCGACATACTGACATCTGTCACGTAGATAAGAGGCAAAGAATGAGAGCGTGTGCGGGGTGCACCCCACACCAGCCAGCTTGGACAAAAGTATGTCATTGTCTACGGTGTCAAACGCCTTTCGGAAATCAAAGTACGCGACATCAACCTGTAGCCCTGCGTCCACTGCCGGCACTAGATTCTTCATCAGAACCAGTAGGTTACCTGTTGTCCCCCGCCCAGGGCGGAATCCATGCTGCGCATCAGACAACTGAGCACTAATCTGCGGATGGAGACAACCATGAATGGCCGCCTCGAACACCTTGGCCGGAGTACACAGAACCGCCACGGGTCTATAATCAGTCGGCGCAGGCCCTTCCCCTTTCTTCGGCACCGGTACTACTCGGGTGAGCTTCCATCGATCGGGATACGTTGCAGTGTTAATACATACGTTAAATAAATATTGTAAAGGTTCCACCAGTACTGCTCCACAATCCCTAAAAATGTATGGTGGGATGCCGTCCGGCCCCACCGAACGTTTGGGCGGCAGGCTCGCGAGCGCGCGGCGCACGTCGCGCGGCGCGAGCGGCGTCAGCGCCACGCGCGCGCCCGGCACGTCCGCCGCGCCCTCGCTGGCCGCCGCCACGCTCAATGTCGCCGGCTTCGGCGTGTATACAGACTCGAAGTAGCGGGCGAACTCTTCGGCGCTCTCGCGCTCGGATAATACCCTGCCGTCGATAACGAGTTTGCGGCTGGACGAGTTGACTCTCTTAACTCTAATAAAATTCCAGAACGCTCGCGGTTCACTCGCTAGGTGGTATTGAACACGATCCCGGTACTCGTCGTGAGCTCGCGAAGTCTCGGCCTTAACTCTCGCCCTACACTGTGAGAATGCCGCGTAGTCCTCGTTGGACCTGCCAAATTTATATCTTTTATGCAACACGTATTTACGCTTTATGTCTCTAATAATTTCGCTGGTATACCACACTAGGTATATATACCTACATTTTTTAAACTTAGCTTTTTTTGTCGGCACGTACATATTAAAAACTTGATATATTCTACCATAAAATGCATTTAATATAGCGTTTGGGTCATTTAAGTTATATAGATCACTTCAGTCTATTTCCCCTAAAGATTGGTATACATTATGGAAGTCCGCTTTATTGAAGTTCCATTGCGCTCGGTTTATCGCGTCATGCAATAGCGGTGATACCGTCTCAGTAGTATCAGTTGGCGTCGCCGCTGCGGACGCGGGTCGCACGAGTTCCAGGCGAACATGCAGCGGTGGGTGGTACCCGTCCACGGGCTGCAGTCCCTCGTCCGCAGCGCTCACCTCGGCGCCGACGCCGCGCGCACACAACACGAGATCCAACTGCCTACCACTACAATTCGGCACATCATTGCACTGAACGTACTCACAGAATGACTTAAAATAATCAAAATAATTTACAATATTACGGTTGCTAGAATACAAATTAAAATCCCCTATTACTATTACCTTATTACTATGCTTAACACATATTTTTTCTAATATATTGAACAGTACCATGTACTCATTCTCATCACACTGTGGAGGAATATACACTATACAACATGTAAATAAAAAGTTATTTAGTTTATACACATTACCACAAACCAATTCGAATTTGTAACAGTTAATATTGATGCCACCTGGAAGCGCCACTCGTCGCAGTTCGAACCGCGGTGCGGCCACTAAAAGCACGCCTCCATGCTTGCGCCCATCCGCGCGATCGCACCGCAACACATGGTAACCCGGAACTACGAACTCCGCGTTTTGTATGCTTTCATTAAGGCCTGTTTCGGTGATGGCAAATAAATCTGATCCAGAAGATTCCAGTAGCGACAGAAATTTCGTGGTTTTTGTCCGAAGACCTCTTATATTTTGGTATAGTATACTAATGTATCTACTGGGTTTGCTGTAAATTGGAGTTGCTTGAGCTGCGAAACCAAATCCACTCACTATATTCTATATTTACTGGCCATATATCCGCATCACAAAGTCTCTCAAACTTATCTGCTGTAACGCCAATCCTGAATGAGGCATAGACTCGTTCCGTTTTAGGCTTCAATTTCGCAATAAATATTTCGGTATCCTTACCTAATATTTTCTGAAGATACTCCTTTAAATTATCCTCCGTTGTGCATTTATCTAACCTCCAAACATGAAGATACTTTTTCTTTCCACTGCCTTTAAAGTCACCACCGACGTGCTACCGCCTTTCTTTATTGGATTCCGTCTTTTAACTTCCATCCAAATATTATCACCGCTATCGTTTTCCGCCGTTTTCCTGGCCATCGCCGCGTAGGTATCCTTTGCTTGAGGCTGCGGGGGGTCGAGCGCCTGCACCGCGGGTGCGGGGGACACTGGCGGGACGCTGTTGTCATTATTGCTGTCCAGCGGTAACCCATGATTATTGGTAGACACTGACATAGGTTCAGGGCTTATCTTGGTTTGTTTCGGGTTATCTTTTACTACTCGCCGTTCAGTTAACAACGTAATTTGTTTTTCATACAAATTACATTTAATATTAGATTCTTTCAATTCTTGTCTTAGTTTAGTGTTTTCTAACGCCAAAATGGTAACTGTAGATTTAAATTCCTCTTCAAAAACACAGATTCTAGCCGTTACAACATTATTCATCTTTTCCAATATTCTTTGGACTACATTATCCAAATCCTCTGACCCCGCCTTATCCTGATGGAGAATTTCATCATAAGACTGATTCAGTAGCTCCTTCGCTAACACACCTGAGCCAACACCACGCACAGGAGTTTCGTCCGTCACTCGGATTCTCCTGGTGACGTTTATGCAGGAATTACATTTGAACGTCCGCTTTATATGGCCTTCCTTGACACACTTGTAATGATACCCCATTTTGCATCCATTACATTTAATAATCTCCCCAACATCCGTTTTTTTCGAACAAATTACACAATTGATTTTGAATTCTAAGAATCCTAATAATGCGCGACTAAGACAGAACTATACAGTCCGCACGGGAGTGAGAGAGCGCGGTGCACCGCTCAACGTTTCACGCCACCCGCGATTATTGCTAGTCCACTCACAAACAAATGCTTATAAGAAAGTTATTAATCCACGTATTAATCACTGTACTCCATATTCTATCGATGAAATAACGTCCAAAGTTCAATTTACACACATTTTTATCACAATTAAGTCCGAATTTACTACTTTATAAATAAATGGTCCGAGAGCAGTTATGCGTTCAGCAACCATTAACTACCCACAGTATAATCTCCCTGAATATTAATACACTTGCTCCAACGATCCTCCAATCTGTGGATTCCATCCATGAAGTGAGAATCCGAAAGGTCTGCAAAATACGCTTCAACAGTCCTTATGACATCTTCATTTGATGAAAAACGCTTGCCACGCATACATTTTTTGAGTTCTGGAAACAAATGGAAGTCGATGGGGGCCAAATCTGGTGAATACGGTGGATGCTCCAACAATTAGAACTTTAATTCATGGATTTTAGCCATTGTTAAAATGCTCTTGAGACACGGTGCATTGTCCTGATGAAAAAGGATTTTCTTTTTCTGCAAACCGGGTCTTTTTTCACGAATTTTTTCCTTCAACTGGTCCAAAAGGTTACAAACAAAATTCCTTTCGCATCCCAAAAAACTGATGCCATAACCTTCTTAGCCGATTTCCGGGAACGAACTCGTTTCGAAGCCGAACAACCTGGTTCACACCACTCTTTAGCCTCTTGTTTTGATTCAGGATCATGATGATAGACCCAAGTCTCATTCATAGTGATGAATCGACGCACAAAATCCACTTTATCTTTTTTAAAACGCTCCAAATGTTGCTGAGAAAGTCACATTCGAATTTGTTTTTGTTCCATTGTTAGCGAATGCGGCACCCATGGTGCACACAGCTTTCTAAAACCCAAAAACCCACTTAAAATATGGCTCACACTGCCTAATGAGATGTGTAGAATATTAATCGCTTCTTTGGCAAAATTCTTGAAATTCTTGATATTCATTTATTATTAGATAAAATAAATATAGATATATTATGTTTTACAGAGACATGGTTGAAACCGGGCACTATGCTTTTTAATATTAAAAACTTTACAGTTGCCAGTATATTCAATAGATTATCTGCAGAAGGTGGCGGCACAATAATTCTTATAAATAATAATATTAAATTCAAGGATCGTAAAGATATTTGTAGCCTCTCTGTTGAGCGTGTTTGTGAGGTGTCTTGTGCAGAGTTGCAGAACTATATCATTGTTTGTGTTTATAGGCCACCGGCATCAAATTTTTTATTGTTTACGTCTATAATGGAAGAGATTCTTCGTAAGTTATTTAATAATTCTAACAAGTCAATAGTTGTATGTGGCGACTTCAATGTAGATACTCTTAGTAATTCATCTGAAGGTCGGAATTTTGTTGCCTTACTCAAATCGTTCAACTTAGATTTATTGTTTAGTGAGTCAACAAGATCTACAGCCACTTCGGCTACTTGTATTGATAATATATTAACTAATAGTAGTATACTAGGGAAATCGATTATTAGTGGTGTTCGCTCGGATCATAAGGCTCAATTAATAGAATTGCCATTTAAAAGACAAGTATTTAAAGTAACGAAAGTAATTAGACCTACTACTAAGGCAAGATTAGACACCTTTAAGAATAATTTAGAGCTGAAACTCTGTAATACAATATATCATAGTGATGAGCCCAATGTCTTGTATAAAGGTTTATTGTCTGGGATTTGCGATAATTTTAATAGAGCCTGTCCTACTAAAATAGTGAAGGTAAATAGTAAAATGGGATTTAGTGACTGGGCTACAAAAGGTATTCGTAAGAGCAGGGATAGGTTGTATGAACTTTATCATTTAAAATCTCTAACTCAGAACGAAGAATTTCATAAATATGTTAGAAAATTTTCAAAGACTTTCAAGTTAGTGTGTAATCAAGCTAAATCTTACTTTATATGTAATAAAATAGGTAATGCTAATAACAAAATAAAGACAGTCTGGAATGTTATTAATACGGAAACTGGTAAAATTAGAAATAATAATGAACAGGTAACTCTTAAAATTAATGATAAAATTCTAACAAATAATTTAGATGTAGCCTGTGCTTTTGAAAACTTCTTCACGAGTATACCTGGTAAAACTACTAAAAGCCTTAAATCATGTCCTATAGCAGCGGAATCTTTACTCAAGCAGCATATTCATAATACATTTCCATGTTTTAAATTTGACCATATTAATGCTAGCGATATCATAATAACTTTTAATTCTCTCAATATGAAAAGTACTGAAGATTTATGGGGCTTATCAGTAACAATCGTAAAATCAATAATAACAGTGATTGCACCTGTTTTGTCAAATATTTTTAATGAATGCATTGATCAGGGTTGTTTTCCTGATTTAATGAAATATAGTAAAATAGTACCTATTTTCAAGTCCGGTTGTAGGGAGAATCCATCTGATTACAGACCAGTTTCCGTTCTGCCAGCACTTAGTAAAATCTTTGAAAAATTGCTGCTTAATCAAATGTCAAGTCACTTTACTAAGCATAAGGTATTGCATGGTCACCAGTTCGGTTTCACGAAGGGAAGATCTACATCCGATGCGGCAGCAACATTGCTGAGGCACATTTATGGCGCATGGGAGGATTCACAGGATGCGATTGGCATTTTTTGTGATCTGTCCAAGGCATTCGATTGCGTTGACCACCGTACGCTACTACTAAAACTTGACTTCTACGGAATTCGTGGAACTGCTCATGATCTTGTTTTATCTTATTTATCAAATCGCCAGCAAAAGGTAGGGATTACCGGCACAACATCCAAGGGCTCTTTAGTCGAAATGGGGGTACCCCAGGGTTCAATTTTAGGTCCATTTTTGTTTTTAGTATATATAAATGATTTGCCATATGTTGTAAATGACCTCACAGATATTGTCTTGTTTGCTGATGATACATCATTAATTTTTAAAGTTAATAGAAAAGACGAAGATCTAACTAAAGTTAATCATACTATGTCAATTGTCTGTGGGTGGTTTGCTACAAATAATCTATTACTAAATTCAAAGAAAACTAAATGCTTAAGGTTTTCTTTACCAAATGTAGCACAAGTAGATAGCCAAATAATAATAGATGGGAGCCATATTGATCTTGTAAATAAAACGGTATTTTTGGGTCTTACATTAGACAATAAATTGCAATGGGGACCTCAGGTTGATACTCTAGCTGCTAAATTAAGTTCGGCTGCTTTTGCTGTTAGGAAAATTAAACAATTGACGAATGTTGAGACGGCCAAATTAGTTTATTTTGCATATTTTCATAGCCTCTTGTCCTATGGTATTTTGTTTTGGGGAGCAGCAGCGGATATAGAATCAATATTTATTATACAAAAAAGAGCAATTCGTGCAATTTACAGTATGGGTCCCCGTGAATCATTAAGAGATTTATTTAGGGAAATAAATATAATGACATTACCTTCACTATATATTTATGAAAATATAATGTTTATACGTAGAAACATAGGAATGTTTGAGTCAAAATTAGATATTCATAGTATAAATACAAGACAAAGGGAGAAGTTAGTTGTTCCATACTTTAGAGTAAGTAAAGTCAACAAGTCATTTCTTGGTAATTGTGTTCGATTTTATAATAAGATACCGCTTTCAATAACCAAAGTGTCTGATCATAAATTTAAAAATTATATTAGGAAAGTTTTGAAAGAAAAAGCGTATTACAAGGTAGTTCATTATATTGAAGATAAAAATGTATGGAAATATGTAGCTGCTCTCTGCACAGTGCACCTCTAAATCTCTTGTTTAAGTTGTAAGTACCTAATTATTGTTATTTTCTATTTTGTAGTCTTGTCATATTTTTTTTTGTTTTGTTTTTATTAATGTTACCTATAATAAGTATTTTGTAATTGTTAAATATAAAATTATGTAAAATTGAAATTATAAAATAGCCAAAAAGTCAGAATAGATAAAAATTTATATAACAAATAAAAAAGAATGTAACTTGCTGAGTTTCTTGCCGGTTCTTCTCAGTTGAAGGCTGACTTCCGAACCGGTTGTAGCTTCAGTAACTTTAAATTTGACCTTCATACGTGCCCTCCGAAGGCCTAAACTGAATAAATGGTTTTGAATTTTGAATTGAATTTTTTAGAGCCTCTATTAAATCTCGCTCAGTCAATCGACGATTTTCCAAAACCATATCCTGTATTTTGGCTACGATTTCTGGTGTTGATGCGCTTTTTGGACGTCCTTCACGTGGATCGTCTTCAAGGCCACGTTTAAATTCAGCAACCCATCTTTCTACTGTTCTAATTGTAGGTGAACAATCATTATACACTTTTAACATTCGTTCGTGAATTTCTTTTGGTGCTACACCTTCCAAAAATAACAATTTTATCACTGCACGATATTAAATTTTTTCCATTGTAAAAAAATACTGTGACACGGCGACACTAAATGGCTTGTAAACAAAGAATGAATTGACAGATTGAAATGAAACTTCACATACGTTCATAATGATTGTAATTATGTTGTAAGATGTTTTTAATAGTAATAAATAAATAAATAAAAATATGGAGATTGTACTAACAAAACAAAAAAAAAATTGGGCTAGTGGCAACGCCCTCTCTTATCGAACGACAAAACTTATTGAACAACTGTTACATTAAAAACTAGGTTGACTTGAGAACACCCTTCTTTTTTTGCGTCTGTTGAAAGTAACCACGTTCAAACTTAATATTTCGCAAACGGATACCCGAATCAAAAAATATCCTTCCCAGTATTGAAAAAATCCATCGTTGCTGATCAATGACCGAACGAAGAGTAAACAAACGTCCCGCATCACGTGTAGTCCATCGAAATGTTACATGAGCATTTTTTAGGGGACCCAATTTTATTTTTGGGACATGTTTGGGGGGTCAATAGAAGCTTAACCTCAAGTTTGTGGGGTCGCCACCCTTGTCCCCCGGCCGCCATCTTGGAAAAAGGGGTGAAAACACTTTTTTCACGATATCACGGAAACGATGCGTCTTACAAAAAAATTGTAAGCACATGATTTTTAGCAAATTGTTTTGCCTACAAATATGTTTCTATAACTTTTAGCCCAAAATTGAAAATTAAAGAAGTAATAAGCAAAAAGGTGAAAAATATATTTCAAAATATTTCGTTTTTACTCTAGAACTTTTTTTTGTATAAATTTTTTGTGATACAACATCAGCAGCATATGGGGAAATTAAAATTTATAAAGAAACCGCGCTATTCCTGAGTGAGAAAGTCGATCCATCTTTGCTCACTCTTGTTGGCGAATGCTTTTACATAGCTTTATACGGCGGTAATTAAGACGAGACACTAGACGGTTTGCGATAAAAACGATTTGCCAAGACAGTGATTAAAAATTAATTTAATTTATCAAAAAAGAAAACAAAAATAAGTTAAACATTTCGTTTTGACCGGATTCTCATGAGCATTGACGAACTCGGTCAACTTTGGAGCGCTGTAACAGCGTTTTAAATGAATGAATTTAAAAAATAATATAGGGAAAACTTTTTCTCAAAAGATCATCTACAAGATTGGTCTGAGGTAATTTTTTTGCAAAATGTATAAAAAAAATTCTAGATCAAAAAATAATTTTTTTATAAAAATTTTCTCACTTTTTTGCTTATAACTTCTTTGATTTTTAATTTAGGGCAAAAAGTTTTATAAACATATTTGTTAGCAAAACAATTTGCTAAAAATCATGTGTTTACAATTTTTTTTTTAAGACGCATAGTTTCTGAGATATCGTGACAAAAGTGTTTTCACCCCTTTTTCCAAGATGGCGGCCGGGGGACAAGGGTGGCGACCCCACAACTTGAGGTTAAGATTCTATTGACCCCCCAAACATGTCCCAAAAATAAAATTGCGTCCTCTAAAAAATGCAATATTCGGTCCTTAAATTGTAACATTTCAATGGACTAGTGGGGGATGCCTGGCTAACAATTGTAGTACACAGATTTGTTTGCGAGACGCATACGGCATACCTGACAGTACGCGGACAGACGGACATACTACGGAATCCTAAATAGAGTGACAATAGATTTTAGAAAAAAAAACAGTTCTACCCAGATTTTTTATTTACTGTGACACATACATTATTATTTTTAACGACATTAACTACTATTGGAATGTACAAGAAAACTCGATAAGAGGAAAAACCTGACATTTAATGGGCCTTCATTAAAGTGTTTGTACGCTTAATACGCACTAGTTTTAACCGCACGGTATACTTTTGTTTATTAAGGAACCCGGAATTTCCTTATTTTTTAATAATTTGATTTCAGGTCATTAAATACGTTTTTACTAATAGTTTCACGTGTTTCCAAAATATAAATACGGGGAGCGACGACATCGCCAGCAGTCGAAGTTTGTGTATCGTAACTAAAGCATCAATACTACGTCGGAAGAACCTGCTCCAAATAGTCAAAATGGTGAAAAACTACCGCTCAATGTTGCTGCTGGTCTGCGTGACATTTTTGGTGATCGTCTCATCTCCCTACAACGGTGTGGAAGCGGACACGCACATCGGCAGCTGCGTGTGGGGTGCCGTCAATTACACCTCCGACTGCAACGCCGAGTGCAAGCGGCGCGGCCACAGGGGAGGCCACTGCGGGAGCTTCGCTAACGTCAACTGTTGGTGCGAGGGTTAACATACATTTCCAGACACACGATATATATATTATGTACCAGCAATCTAGCTACTCTCAATATTCGTAGCAGGAATTGACAACTGACATCACAAATTAATATAATTGAATAATATCCGTCGATTTTATATATAAAATAACTCTAGAACCGGATTTACTGCCTTAATATTGAATGTTATCCCCTATTACGCAGGTGTAAGAATTTCCAAAAATCCTTTCTTAGTGAACGTTACAATAAGAAAGTTGGTGCAAATAGCCATATATAGTAGTCCATCCAGCCCATCTTTATCAACCTTCAATTTCCCCGATCGAGTAATTTTATGTGAAAAATATAAAAATATGTTTCTAGTTAAATTACTCCGAAAAATTCAAATTATCTTCAGTGTAGTCCTATCAATTTGAAAATTAACCTCTACACCCTTGATATTATGTCGCCGTAGAAGGGTAGTCTTTTTTAAAGGCCTTTTCAATTTGTCTATTGAAAGCATTGATATGTTCAGCTGCAGTGTTATTTTGTATGTATTTACCTACTTGTAAAGAGGAAGTAATAGAATTTAAGTCGATATCTTTGGATGGATTTTTCTATGATTCTGAGCTGTCTATAATAATGTCACGTTAGATGCGTTAAGTGAATAAAAATATTATATGTAAAAGGTGTACACAATTTTATTTAATTAAATCTATCGGCCGCATGTACTAGTACGTATACGGCATGTGGGTGTTCGGGGGTGGCTGGTGGCAGCAGGCCGCTCTTGAACTATTGGTGCCGGGCATAATGGATGTGGTTACCAAACTTATTTTTTAAACAAACAGCAAAATTAAATATGAAAAAATGACCTATATGAGTGTAGATAAAGGTATGGTTTGGTTTGGTTCAATTTGGTCTCAGTCATAATCAGCAAAGTATTCGAAAAGATTATTTTAACGCAACTACTTGCTCACTTTAATTTAAATAAACTTTTACACAGTGAGCAGTACGGTTTTACTAAAGGTCGCTCCACTATTGATGCCGGGGTAGCACTCTTAAAACAAATTTTCAACGCTTGGGAAAAGTCGCAGAATGTTATTGGAGTGTTCTGTGATTTATCTAAAGCTTTTGATTGTGTTGACCATCAGACACTTACGCGTAAATTAGACCATTATGGAGTTAAGGGTGCAGCACTTAATTTGATGAAATCGTACCTTAGTGAGAGAACTCAAAGTGTTAATGTGAATGGAGTTAAATCATCTGGTTCTCCTGTGCATATGGGTGTACCCCAAGGCTCTATTCTAGGGCCTTTTCTATTTTTAGTATACATCAATGACCTACCATTTTACGTAAGAAATACCTGTGGAATTGTACTGTTTGCTGACGATACCTCACTGATTTTTGGTGTTGATAGACTGAAATACAATTATGACGATGTAAACGGTGCATTAGCCCAGGTATTAAATTGGTTTACTGTTAATAATCTTGTTTTAAATGCAAGAAAAACTAAATGTATTAAATTTGCATTACCCAATGTTAAAAAACTAGGCTGTAGTATAATGTTAGACAGCGAAGCTCTTAGCCTTGTTGAGTCAACAGTTTTCTTAGGAATTACTTTAGACTCAAAACTTCAATGGGGGACACAAATATCATGTCTTGCGGGAAAACTTAGTTCAGCAGCTTACGCAGTTAGAAAAATCAGGCAGATTACAGATGTCGATACGGCTAGATTAGTTTATTTTAGCTACTTTCATAGTGTTATGACCTATGGCATTTTGCTTTGGGGTAAAGCTGCTGATATAGAAACCATTTTTATATTGCAAAAAAGAGCTGTTCGAGCCATTTATAATTTGAGTTCTCGAGCTTCCCTCAGAGAAAAGTTTAAACAAATTGATATCCTCACAGTTGCATCGCAGTATATTTATGCAAACATAATATTTGTATATCAAAATATTAGTCTTTATGTCAAAAAGAGTGATATGCACTCCATCAATACTAGAAATAAGGATAAACTTGTCACTTCTGCATATAGACTGCAAAAAGTGCAAGGCTCATTTTTAGGACTTAGTGCACGCATCTATAATAAAATCCCTACTGAAATTTTAAATTTGCCTTTACAAAAATTTAAGGAAAGAATTAAGACTGTTTTAGTACAAAAGGCTTTCTACAACACAAATGATTATTTTAATGACGACAATGCTTGGGTGTAGCGCTCGCTCCAGCAAGACACATCTTTATGTACAAAATCTTATTTTGAAAAGAGTAATTGCTGAGTTTATTGCCGGCTCTTCTCAGTAAAAGCAACCTTCCGAACCGGTGGTAGAGTCTGACCTTTCATAAGTGCCTGTGAAGGCCTATTTGAATAAAATATTTCATTTCATATTTCATTTCATTTCATTTCATAATCTGAATAATAAAAGTGGGCACTGCGAGCCCCGAACCATGAATTAGTTTACGTACAATGGCAATAATGGAATAATACATTTGGGAAAAAAATATGCGTGAGTGTCGTGGAACACTCGGCTGGAACGAAGTTCCTTTCCTATTATTGGAACGAAGTTCCTTATCGCGCGTTGTGAAAGGGGGCTGACGGATGGAAAAAATTCATACGAAAAGTTGTAACGATACTTTTTTTAGAAATTCAAATGATATGGTTTATTATTGGGTTTGTTTTTTTCATAATTTATTTAAAGGCTACATACAACATGTTTAAAATTCTGTTCCATTTATATGTAGTATAATTAGTAATTATTAGCACAGACTTGATCTTTTATTGAAGACCTAATACTAAAGACGAGAGATTGCAAGTTTTTCTCAACACTGGACTTAAACTCAGCGTTTTGGTCAATTCCAATGCGTATCTTCGTTCCATCCGGGTGTCCCTTGACACCTCTCAAGTTTTTATTTATATATGAGTCTGTATTTTATATTGAGTAGTAGAGCTTTTAGTGCAAGGTTCGTCCGGGGAAGTACTTCCACCTTACCTATTTCTGCCGTAAAGCAGTTGTATTACTGGTGGGTCGATACACACATGCATACACACACGGCATTTCGTTACGGAACGATTTCTAATAAATCGCACTACCCGTAAACCGCGTTAAAAAACCTCGTTCCATTAAAATTTAAGTATATTTTAATTTAAATTAATATTATACTTACAAATTGTGGTTATCATTTTTAGGATCGATTAGTTATTGCCAATGCGGCGCAAGCAACGAAAGGAAGGGATCATAGCCCAGGTTAAGGGCCTAGCCAAAGGGTGGGGTAGGTCGATCACCGGTCTTTACCGAATGTAGCACAAGTAGATAGCCAAATAATAATAGATGGGAGCCATATTGATCTTGTTAATAAAACGGTATTTTTGGGTCTTACATTAGACAATAAATTGCAGTGGGGACCTCAGGTTGATACTCTAGCTGCTAAGTTAAGTTCGGCTGCATTTGCTGTTAGGAAAATTAAACAATTGACGAATGTTGAGACAGCCAAATTAGTTTATTTTGCATATTTTCATAGCCTCTTGTCCTATGGTATTTTATTTTGGGGAGCAGCAGCGGATATAGAATCAATATTTATTATACAAAAAAGAGCAATTCGTGCAATTTACGGTATGGGTCCCCGTGAATCATTAAGAGATTTATTTAGGGAAATAAATATAATGACATTGCCTTCATTATATATTTATGAAAATATAATGTTTATACGTAGAAACATAGGAATGTTTGAGTCAAAATTGGATATCCATAATATTAATACAAGACAAAGGGAGAAGTTAGTTGTTCCATATTTTAGACTAACTAAAGTAAACAAGTCATTTCTTGGTAATTGTGTTCGATTTTATAATAAGATACCGCTTTCAGTAACCAAAATGTCTGATCATAAATTTAAAAATTATATTAGGAAAGTTTTGAAAGAAAAAGCGTATTACAAGGTGGTTCATTATATTGAAGATAAAAATGTATGGAAATAGCTGCTCTCTGCACAGTGCACCTCTAATTTTCTTGTTTAAGTTGTAAGTAATTATTGTCATTTTCTATTTTGTAGTCTTGTTATTTCTTTTTTTTTTTGTTTTTTGTTTTTGAATGTTAGCTTTATTAAGTATTTTGTAATTGTTAAATATAAAAATATGTAAAATTGATGTTATAAAATAGCCAAAAAGTCAGAATAGATAAAAAAGAATTTAATAAAATAAAAAAGAATGTAACCTTGCTGAGTTTCTTGCCGGTTCTTCTCAGTTGAAGGCTGACTTCCGAACCGGTAGTAGCTTCAGTAACTTTAAATTTGACCTTCATAAGTGCCTTCTGAGGGCCTAAACTGAATAAATGGTTTTGAATTTTGAATTTTGAATTTAACCGGTCGTAGATGCGACCTTATCGATATCGACTACTCGCTTGTAACCGGCAATAACAAAACATCGCTCAGAAGTTGCGGAACGTCACTGACACTCTTCACAGTAACATTCAGTGTCAGAACGACCCATTAGGAAGATTGATTCAAACAACACAGAAGAAAAAAATATTTTATACCAAATGATGGCTAGTATTGCTCACAAGGTTTTTGGTTTTCCCGAAGTCTGAATAGCATGGGAGTGCAAACAATGTAACTAAAGCAAGTAAAACAAAATAACTGAACCAAAAAGTAATAAGTAAAAGATGAAGAGATTCATATGTATAAACATGCAAAGTTAAGACTTGTTTGTACCGAGAGTTTCCGAATTAAACCGGGGACAGGCAGACGTGGCGAACTTATAAGGGTTCCTTGGCGATTACGGAACTATAAAAACGATTTTATCTAAATATTGCTATTTTGAGTAACATATTGTAATATAAAAATGTCGATGGATGAAATAACTAAGTAGAGCCAATTTCATGAAACTACCTACCCCTACTTTTAGTGTCATTCTATTTCAATACATATTTCGAATACCACTCAAATAATCATAAAAGGCAACAGAACCGCTGTCGTCCGTTGTATGTATGTAGTTCATTTCACGGCGGCACCTACGCACGGAATTTACAAGAAAACTAGGAATGAGAAAAAAAGTGATCCAGTTTAACCTTTAGTTTTATTTATTTATTTTGTATTAAAACAAGTTTTTCGCTATTAGCCTTAAATGTATCCAGGAATATAAATACGGGTTGCGACGACATCGTAAACAGTTGAAGTTCGTGTCTCTTAACTGAAGCATCAATACTACGTCGGAAAAACCTGCTCAAAATAGTCAAAATGGTGAAAAACTACCGCTCAATGTTGCTGCTGGTCTGCGTGACATTTTTGGTGATCGTCTCATCTCCCTACAACGGTGTGGAAGCGGACACGCACATCGGCAGCTGCGTGTGGGGTGCCGTCAATTACACCTCCGACTGCAACGCCGAGTGCAAGCGGCGCGGCCACAGGGGAGGCCACTGCGGGAGCTTCGCTAACGTCAACTGTTGGTGCGAGAATTAAGATTCTTCACCAAACTCAAGATTGGTATATACCCGATATATACTCTTAATATACTTAACGGGAATTGATAATTGGTGATCACACTTGGCACACTGTTCCCTCGAAATTATATGAGCGGCTGGTTCACTCGAAGCGATTATAGTTTACTTATTGCAGTTCCACGCTTGCAAACCAGCCTAGCGAGCTGCACGGTTCATTTAAAGTTACCTTATTTTAATGGCAACTTTGTTTAAAGCTTTGGTAATATGAACATTAGTTGTTCAGTCAGTATTTTACTGTATCATAGAGATGGGCAAGCGTTGTTGAGCTGATATTTTTTTTAAATACTTGTAATGGTATGCATAAATCGCTTCCAATGATGGTGTTCATATAATGTCGATCGAATTTCACTTGGAACTTGTTAAGAACACAAGTATTTCTTTTTATTATGGTATACCTAATAGCGATACTCAATTTTTAAACTCTCTGGACGACTAAAACATTGCATTATTTATAATCATAATAAATTATACAATAATCTCTGAAGAGTCGCGTTATTGTGCTGCAAACTCGATTGAATCGTTGACTATTTCATTATTGTAATATCGAGCAGATGAATACTGGAGTTGTTCCAACCGTAGCCGGCAGTTTTTCTTATTGTGTCAAGTAGTTAACATTAACACGAGTTTGTTGGCCTTGAGGGCGGCGCGGCGGCGCGGCGGTGCGGTCCGGCGGTGCGGCGTGCCGCGTGCCGAGCGCGGCGACTGCGATCACCTCCACGGTCATTCGAGTATTTATAATTCAATAACTTAATGTTTGGGAGTAAATATCATTTGGAATGAGGGTTATTATAAGTAATAAATAAAATTACAATTTTGGCACAGTATTTTTATTTTATTTATATAATAACTAGCGGATCCGGGAAACGTTGCTTGGCCATATTTACTTTATTAAAAACTATACATGAAAATTTATCGTACTACAATCATTATATTCGATAGCTGACCCGACAGTCGTTGTCCTGTTTTAACTATGAATATTGAATACGAACTGGTCTGATTAATAAAAATAAATCCAAAAATATAGTATTTACGAACCTAGTGCTTTAAGATACACAACAATTGCACTTTTTATATGAGGCGTGATTGCTCGGATCTAACAAATATAAATCATAAAATATTCCGATTGAATCGACTGTGAAATGTGCACTAAGTAATGATAAATTAATTATTTTATCGAAATGATTCCGACCCATGCCTCTGTTTTAAACGATATTGTCAAACACCATAAGGTTATATTAGAAAAGTTAATATGGTCATTATGTTTTCTTAAATTTTCAAATTTTCCGCGCAATATTTTTTTAATTTTTAGTTCCATAAGAACCATCTCCTGACAATAACAAACACAATAAAAAAAGAATTAGCGAAATCGGTCCAGCCGTCTATGCGTGATGCCGTGACCAAGGGAAATAGGGATTCATCTATATATATAAAAATGAATCTTTACATTGAAAAGACTTTACATTATCTGATTTATTATTAGTAGTTCTTTATTTCAAAACAAAAAACAGCAATGAATAAATATGAGAGAGAGCGCGGCTAACGTCCACGCCGGTGAGGAGGTGTATTGTGTAGTATCGCGAGCTGAAGATTCGGATGCAGCTGTCTGGGCTTTGGTGATTTCGTCGTCAGACTCGGCGAGGGCGAGCCTCGGTCTGCCAACGCGACTGATACGGGACGGAGTGTAGGATTTTTGTGGTTAATTGCAGAATCGAAATGGTTACAATGTGCTAGATCGTCGCTTCCTGAGTGGATACCGACATTGTACGACCACATTTGCCTTTTATTAATCATAATTCAATATTCATAGTTAAAACAGGACAACGACTGTCAGGTCAGCTACCGAATATAATGATTGTAGTACGATCAATTTTTATATATTATACATTTTAATAAAGTAAATATGGCAAAACAACGTTTGCCGGGTCAGCTACATAGTTTTTAATATAAGAAGATGTATTAATTTATTATTGCATCTGCAAGCACCGATTTCTTGACGTTCAATCCAAAAACTAACCGTGTTTGTCTGTACGCTGGTTCGTCCTTCTTCACGCCGCAACAGAGCTACGAATTGGCGCGATTTTTCGATAATGCCCAGTTTTATAACCCAGAGAATACATATAATACTACTACCCGTAGAGGGAATCATGGATAAGTTCTCATTACACAAAAGGATTTTTCTGTCAATGTTATGATATTTTATTAATCAATCAATGTGGTTTGAAACAATGTTAATGTAAATATAATAATCATTTATTTTATATTAAATATACATATAATAAGAAAGACAAATATAATTGTTTCAACATCCAGTCGATTTTATGCGGTTACAGCTTGGTGTGTGGAGTTACATTTGTAGGGTTTCTCACCTGGCGTTTGGATACCTCATTTTATCTTCTTTTACCATACTGAGACTGGTTAAACATAATACAAAATAATTGAATACAATAAAAACCAATGTTTGTTTGTTTGGCCGTAGTTAAGTGGTGCCATCTTACGTTCATCCGATTGGGATAAAACTTTGTCAAAATATTGCTAGCACTTGCGTGAAGGTTATTGGCAATAGACATGGTACAATTTAGTCACAGACGATGGCGCGCATATCGTATCGGAAAATATATTTGAAAGGGCATTTGTACAATTATACTTTCCTTTCAATTAACACAATTCTCCGGCAGCAGCGCGCCGCCCCGGGCTATAGGCTATATAGGCTTATACCTTATAGCTAGTAAATAAATAAAAACTTGAATGTGTAAGAAACATTAAAATTCTCAGTGGTCCTGTATAGGCTATTTAAAATAAATTGGTATTATCATTGCTGCATCCAAACAACTTAAGTTGCATCGCAGTATAATTATTACTAGTATTTGTACCTTTACAAGCTTTGAACTTGACTTGTAACTGGCATAGCCGCCCTGCCGCCTGCGTCACTGCTTGCGCCAGCCGCTGGGACCGACTTGCTCCAGGTTGTCCCACACTAACTTCCTTAACGGTGTATGAATATAATTTCTCGGGATTTATATTTTTTTATGACCTCTCGAAATTCATCGAAGCAGCATACATAATGATGTGTCATTATGACACTCATGTTCTTAAAGTACATTTTTTTATTCTGTGTATTACAATCTTAATTTTTTATATGTATAGTAGGTATGTCAGTACTATTGTATTTTTTGTTGTAGCATCAAATGGGTATTAAAGTATATTATTATTATATTTGCAATAAAGAAATCGATATTATTAAATCTAAGTGGGTTTAACAACAACTTGTAATTACAAGCATGTATCCAGGTGACAATACAATAATGTAATGCCTATGGAGCTGATCTGATGATGGGAGCCAGGAGGTGGGTCGTGGTGTTCTTCAGTGACTACTAGTAAACCCTTTGTATTTGGTCTATTTTTTTTGTCTTAATGAGTGTTTTTTTGGCAACTATTTATAATAATTTTTGTACCTGTGCTGTGAGTAACAAAGTAGGTATATGTTTGTGAAAAAACCCTTACGTAATCATAAATATTTAACGGGTTGAATTAGATCGTTTTAGCGCAGCTTATGTTATTGGAACACTTGTTGTTTTGTTACCACAACCACACAACACACAGTTATTCAGCCGCGGCCATCTGATCCCAGCTTAAGAGGCCGAATGTTGGGATGTTTGTTACTCTTTCGTGCAACGGCGGAAAGCGAAGGAGTGGAACTCATTGCCGGCGTCCGTGTTTCCCGATTCACATAATCTAGGAGTCTTTAAGGCGAGAGTGAATAGGTATTACTTGAGTTCAAATATAAATCGCGTTTTTTTATCGGTAAGATTCAAGTGCTCTTCTCAGCAAAAGCTACCTTCCGAAATGTAAACGATATTATTTTTTGTTAAAATCTCTTTAACATTGCTTAAATATTTCTTTGCTACAAAGTTTCGGTTGACACTGCATAGGCATAGGCCGCTTGCTTTTATCGATCGAATCTACGGATGATTATAGTATAAGTCACGTTTCCGGGCGCGGGCGCGGGCGAGGGCGAGGGCGAGCGCGAGCGCGAGGGCGGGCGCGGTGACATCGGTCGGCCGGCAGTCTATTTATCGTGCGAGAGCTGCAATTAGCCCGCGCACAGCGCTACATGTGCTTACAAGGCAGTAGCGATGGGGCGCGCGACACTCGCCTTGTAGGGGCGCGGCGGCGCGGCGGCGGCTGCCAAGCGACGCCGCGCGCTGCTATATAGCGAGCGGGCGCCGGCGCACCGCACACTGCACCTGCACTCTCCGCTGCGTGAGCCGAGCGCGCGTGAGTCCACTGTCGCTTATCTACTACCCGCCCGGACCCAGCCCGGTCCCGTCCCGGACCCGCACCGACCACCGACCGCCATCGCTCCGGCGCGCTGCAAACGTTGTCACCGGCCGTTCAGTGAACAGTGAGCTTTTTGATAAGTTGAATCCAGTTTTGTACCAGTAGAACTCATCGTACAAGTGTTCGCTATAGTTGCAAGCTAAAAGTGAAACTATCCATAACGTAATCTTAATTATTAAGATCAGTGATGACTGAACAAGATTAAGATCTGTGTCACTGCTTTGTCCCAGTACAGTGAGTACTTAAAGACGAAACATAAATGAGACCCTTAACTGACTCTTAAATAATCATTTTAAATCAAACACAAAATTAAAACTGCTGTGGGTGGATATTTATATGGCTTCATTAAAAGGCATTAGAAAACGAAATTATGTGGAAGACAACTTAGCAAAAAGCACCGCATGTGTACCGAACGCCTAAAATGGCAATCATTGTTTGACCCATCACTGTAAAGCATGCACCTAAGAACCCTTTTGAATATGGACTAATAATAATTAAAGGTAAGAAAATTATATAAATTCCTTTGTAGTAATTGAAGGATATTCCCTGATCAAAGGGAAAGCCTCGTAACTGAGCAACAAAGTTACCCTCCCGCCCTCCTATCGGTAGATGAGCTTTTTTTAGTTAGATGCGATTTTCGGCATAAAAGACTGTTGTAACTCTGTGCTGTGTTTTCAAAGCAATCTCACTGTATATTTTACTGTCTGTCTCATCGATTTTGGACTAACGATGGATTATCAAATGTCCACAGCGCATTATGAGTAGGTAATTTGTTGTTTTGCAGAAGGAGCCAGAGTCGCGATATTAGTTCAGTGCTCGTTGCAAGTAAGCAGTCAAGATGTGTGACGACGATGCGGGTGCGCTGGTAGTCGACAACGGCTCCGGCATGTGCAAGGCTGGCTTCGCGGGCGACGACGCGCCGCGCGCCGTGTTCCCCTCCATCGTGGGCCGCCCGCGCCACCAGGGCGTCATGGTGGGCATGGGCCAGAAGGACTCCTACGTAGGCGACGAGGCCCAGAGCAAGAGAGGTATCCTCACTCTCAAATATCCTATCGAGCACGGCATCATCACCAACTGGGACGACATGGAGAAGATTTGGCATCACACCTTTTACAACGAGCTGCGCGTCGCACCCGAGGAACACCCCATCCTGCTCACCGAAGCACCTCTCAATCCTAAAGCCAACAGGGAAAAGATGACCCAGATAATGTTCGAGACGTTCAACTGCCCTGCGATGTATGTGGCGATCCAGGCGGTGCTGTCGCTGTACGCTTCCGGTCGTACCACCGGCATCGTGCTGGACTCGGGCGACGGTGTGTCCCACACCGTGCCCATCTACGAGGGTTACGCGCTGCCGCACGCCATTCTTCGTCTCGACCTGGCCGGGCGTGACCTCACCGACTACCTCATGAAGATCCTCACCGAACGCGGTTACTCGTTCACGACGACGGCCGAGCGCGAGATCGTGCGCGATATCAAGGAGAAGCTATGCTACGTCGCGCTGGACTTCGAGCAGGAGATGCAGACGGCAGCCGCGTCCACGTCACTGGAGAAGTCTTACGAGTTGCCGGACGGCCAGGTCATCACTATCGGAAACGAGCGCTTCAGGTGCCCGGAGGCGCTGTTCCAGCCCTCGTTCCTGGGTATGGAGTCGTGCGGCATCCACGAGACCGTGTATAATTCGATCATGAAGTGCGACGTAGACATCCGTAAGGACTTGTACGCCAATACGGTACTGTCGGGTGGCACCACCATGTACCCAGGTATTGCGGACAGGATGCAGAAGGAGATCACCGCGCTAGCGCCCTCTACGATTAAGATCAAGATCATCGCGCCACCCGAGAGGAAGTACTCGGTGTGGATCGGAGGCTCCATCTTGGCCTCGCTGTCCACCTTCCAGCAGATGTGGATCTCCAAGCAGGAGTACGACGAGTCCGGGCCTGGCATCGTGCACCGCAAGTGCTTCTAGAGATCGCACCCCACTATCTCACCTCGCGCCTCCAGCGCCTCCAGGGCCGCTCGGTGCGGCTCGGGGGAGCTCGGGGGCGCTCGTTCCACCGTTCGCTTTTATTAACATTTTGTACGTGCCACTGCGCACACTCTATATTATGTATTTATTTTATAAGACTCGCTGTCGGAGACTGCACGCTCATGCGTTATCGTGTAAGTGAGCTAATTTAAGTTGATGTGGTTCATTATAATTTTTGTTACCGAAATCGTGGTTTGTATTTAAATCCCTTATCGAGTCAAAATCAAGGTAGCTATACTGAATGTAATATACAGTTGGAATATTATAGCCAGTCAAAGCGTGTTTTAGATCATGTAGTTAATAATGATCGTTGACAATGTCCATATTAGGCGCGGCGGCGGAGTAGAGCCGAGAGACACGACGAGTATAAATAAATGAGGTGTCGATCGCTCGGTGCAGTTTAATTTAGTATCGATGCAGTCGCCAATAGTGCGGCTGATAGACATGCAGCCGCGCCCGCGGCGATTAATGCGCGTCGAGCGTCCCGGACGTCCCGCCACTGCGCGTCCCGGCACATCCCGGCACAGTGCGTCCCGGCCACGTCACGGCCCACACCGGGATCGCCACCACTGCACATGCAACACTATTTAGGTAGATTTTCTCTATTTATACAATAAACTGATCGATTTTTACTTTGCCAATACATATAAAGTAGTGATAGGAAGACCTATATTAAGTACCTGCCTAATTATTTATTACTGTATATAAGTAACATATATATACAATATAGAATCCATGATTTATTTAATATGTCTTGACCCTGACCATGCCTGTCGAACAAGTTCAGGTAGATAGCACCGGTATGAAACATAGATCTCCATCTCCCAGATCAAGCTATGTCACCGACAGCTGTAGGTCGGTTGGTGCTCGGGAGAACTTAATAGGTAGTTCAACTTAATAATTCTTATCGATCAGGGAGTATACTCGGAAACCGATAAGGTCACTGTTAATAACTTATTTATTGTGAGAACACCTGTATGATTGAGAAGCGTATTAGTCAGTCGATCCACATTAAGCCCTGCGTCGTATCTAGTCGCAACTAGCTATTTCGTAAATTGAAACCACCTATTCTCAAAGTGCCGTCTGCCGACAATGCGGCCACGTCGCGCGGTGACGGCGCGGGGCGGCGGCGGCCGGCGAGCAGAGCGCGAGCAACACAACGACGATTGACAAAGATTAATTGGCAATCCTTTATTGTTGTCTGCAGACAGTTGACCTATAGTAGCACAGAATAACTAATAGTACACATTCCAATCGGTGCGTGACATGTATGATAGTTTGGCTCAGAGCTGCAACGGTCATGAAATAGAAACAACAGATTCATGTAACACTTTTATATTTTCAATTTACAAAACTATTTACAAGTATTTACACGACTACTTCGACGGTTCGTGTGTAGATTGAATATAACTGTTAGGTAAGTAGGTATAGGGTGATTTTGACACCTATATTATAAAATTAAAAAAATTATAGGTTTTGAAATTTGCCTATTTTATGTACACCCTACAACAAATGGTAATTTCAACAACATCCCACAAAATAGATAACCGATTGTGAACTGTTAAAAAACTCATAAACTATATTATAAACGTCCGGCATGGTACCGGGAGTAGGAAATTAATAGAACTATATACACGCAAAACTATTGTGTGCGTTCGGTGTTTTCAAGTCTTGAAATAGTTTTGGCCACTAGGTACGCTTGTTTATACACATTGTACTGACTAATATTTAACATAATCCCCATTAACTGCAAACACAAACAACCTAGGCGAGCAAGTTCAATATTGATCAAGTAAACAGTGCTCGTGTTGATCCTGGCGGACAGACAGACGGCTCGTCATTCCTCCCGCTCGCTTGTACCAGACACCGGTCACACGGACCGCACTCGCTACAATCCCTACCGCGATATAATTGTCAAAATCAAAAGTTCAAAGTTATAAATAAAGAAACAAAATGTTTGTTCTAATTCGTTCGGGGACATTGTAGTCGATTAATATATCATTATGTAGCGTATGACGAGATACATTCATAGGGAAATAATTAAAAGTAGGTCAATTAGAATAGATAAAGTGGAATTTCAATTCTATTGATCGATAAATATCTGTAAAGGAGGCTCAATGATCGCAAATGCCCACTGGTGCCAATAATTGCCCAGTTAACGATGACCGCGATGTGGCAGAAATTTAAGTGCCACTAGTCAAAATTCTAAGTGACCATAATGAGAAATAATGTCATAGCACAAAAATGTATCGTGAGCACTCCGGGTTTGCTAATGTGATCGTTTCCGCAAGTGTCATATCAGAATTCTCTCTCTAGAGTCTTTTAATCTTCCCACGTCCCTAACACGTTTCGGTTGTAATGCTCGCTCCTATCTCTACATTATTATTAGTTATTAGGCAGGCAGTACCCGCTTCACCCGTTATTCGCCGGTAACACTATATACACTTATCTACGGTCAACGAGACGACGTCATAATACTTAAACACTGTTTCTCGGGCCTTCTAGAGGCCGATCACTTCGAAGTATCCACTCCACGAAGGTCCTCACTGACCGCGCTGGCCGACGCCGACGGCGACTGCGACGTGTCTGTGGCGTTGGTGGAGTCGGCGCGGGCGGCGGGGAGGGGGCGGGCTCAGCTCACAGCAGGCGCGTGTCCGGCGGAGCGTCCTCGTCGCTGTCCACCACCTCGAAACGGATGTGTCGCGAGCCGCTGCGGCGCCGCTCCGCGCCCGCCCCGCTCCCGCCGCCCGTCTCTCCGCCGCCCGCGCCCGCCGCTAGTCACACCTTGTCCTCACCGGCGCCCGGTGCCGCCGACCGCACGAACTGCAACAAGCGCACCGATGAACCGGAGTCCCTCTTCCTCCGCTCGCCTCCACCATCCCCTCCCCCTCCCCTAGACTCACTCCGCGCCCTACGCCGGCGGCTACTCACCGAAACTGTGGTGGCGGTGGTCGAGTTGGCACGCGGCCGGAACGTGAGCACGCGCCAGCGCCGCCGCAGCTGCGCGAGAACCTCGCCGTTGCAGAAGCAATACAGCACCGCCACGCAAAGTCCCTGCAGCGACGTCGTCAGCGCCGCCGTGAACTCGTACGCGAGCCACCACGACGCCGTCCGCGACGGGCGGAACGGCATCAGCAAGTATTGCAGACCCAGCAGCGGTGCCAGCAAGCACGTGGCCCGCAACGCGTGCAGTGCGGTGGCAGAGGGCCGCGCGGGCCCGCCGGCGCCGCCCACGCCGCCACCGGCCCGCAGCTTGGTGCACAGCACGCGCACTATGTTACACAGGAAGGCCAGGTTGAGCAGCACGGCGCCGCACGCGAGCAGCGCCAGCTCGAGACGCGGCGCATTCTCGTCCATCCAGCACAGCTGCTCGCCGGCGGCGGCGCGGCGGCCGGCGTGCACGGCCACCGAGGGAAGCGGCAGCAGCCAGCCTGCCGCCAGCAGCGCGCGCACAAGCCGCCGCTCGGACACGAACGCGCTGACGAGCACCGTGTGCAGGTACAGTCCCTCGCACAGCATCCACGTGTAGTTGGTGAGCAGCGCGTACTGCAGCGCCGCGTTGAGCGCGCGGCACCAGCCCGGCGAGGCGGCCAGCGTGGCAGGCGTGCGCACCACCAGCCCGTACCACGCCAGCCACAGCGCGTTGTTCAGTGCGAACGACGCGAACAGGTTCATGTGCACCGTGATGCGCGCGCACCGGAGACTCCTGCCGACATGTACGTACATACGATGCTAGCCAACTCATCGTTCGTGCATAGCTATGAGTGCGCGGTGTCGATGTAGTCGAGGACTCACTTGAAGTAGAACAGAATCCCGAGCGAGAGCAGCAGCGCGACGAGCGACACGCTGTAGCCGGCCTCGTACACCGCGATAATGTCGCCCACGTCCTGCACACACATGACACTGTTAGCATCGCCTAGTTGGTGCGCCATTTATTTATGCATCGGTTTATGTGGTCGACCATTTACAATGGTTGAAACAAATCTTAAGTTACTAGTAGATCAGATAGGTATATCAACAGTTACATATCGACCCTCTGGTATTGGAAGATTTAAGAGTAGATATCGCATAGTGTGATCATTGGAGCGATACCGACATCCTCGGGCTTGACGCAGGTGGTGTAGTTGGACCAGGCGCGCCCGGTGGCCGGGTGTCGCCACCACGATCCATTCGCGGTGCACTCCTTGTGCGCCAACACTGCACACACATGTACATACGTTAAGTTTTTTTTCTTAAATAACCTGTGCCCTAAGCATGAACATCTAACGTGATCGTAGCGTCATCGTATCGTGTGCGCCAAAAAGCTAATTTGTATGAAGAATCGAACATTACGCATACCGTACGCAAACGGAACTTAGAATAGGTAGCATGGGCAGTTTTGACACTTGCCACGTTTTTCTTGCGTGACGTTCACTTGACGTTAACGGGGATATGTATGTAATATTGTACTATTTGGCAGCTCGAAGCGTTTTTTGACGTAAGGTATCGCCACGGACGAAAGCCAGCTATCGTCGATGTTTTCACCGGCAATTTTGAAGTGAGAGCTTCATGAAGTTTAGTTTTATTCGATATTTTGTTTGAAACCTCGTAAGATATTTTAGGTGTTATTATATTTCATTTATGCTTAAGAGTTTATTTATTTGTTTTTTAATGTTATGAAATATCATTTATTTACTTGTTTCTAAATGTGGAGACTGAGAAGCACCTATTTATATTCAGATATTTTTGATAGTTATCAACATGAGGAAGAAGTTAATCGGTAATCTTTTTGCTGTTAAAATCTTAATTATTGTGTAATTAGGTAGGTGCCTACTTAGATATTCAAAAAATAAACTCCTAGTTAGCAACTAATCATTTATTTACTTAATACTTATAGTGATATTGATCAACGCCGCCGCCTCAGGAATTGTTTCGACCCAAGTAAAATCAACGATCTAGAGTTCTACAGGCAGTATAGATTAACAAAAGAAGCATTTTACTGTATCGTTGACAAATTGCGCCATAACACCAACTTGAATGTATCTAAAAGAGTCAGCTTGGAATTGCAGGTTAGTTAAAAATAAATTAGTCAATTTTTAAGCTTCTTTATTATCTATTACAAATAAACAAGTCGCGCGAAATCAATGCTAATGACTAGGGTACCTAGTCACATAGTAATTATGCTTGTTGAGCATTGGAAATACCTATAACATAAAGTTTTCATTGCAGGTGATTCCAGTTACCCTAAACGGTCCTGGCTAATGACACCGTATCACGACCCAGAAATAAATTCCCGCAAGATAAATACAACAAAATGCATGTTCCCGCCGGGTTATAATAAAGAATTACATTTGGGGTTCTGAAAAACCTGTGCAGAGATGGTGAGAGAGTCGAACACTCGGACAGACAAGGTCTCTAGGGGCAGAGCAATGCGGGACAAATATCTAAGTCGATAATATGTTAAAATTTTGTTATTAATTTTAAACCTCATTAAATAAGCAATTTATAATAAAAATCTATTTATTCTGCCTAATATTTTAATATTATATCCGAAACTAAAAAAAAACTTTTATTCATAAGAGATTTCCCTCCCACTAAAATAGCTATCTTCCTTGAATTCATAAAATCTAGCTCGTCTTTATGTTTTCGAAAACTGCAACCTCCATATATACACATAGATTGCGCGCCAAAATATAAAATTTTCAACTTTTCAACTGACAGCCATGACACCCTTTTTTCGTTCAACATTATTTAAACAATTTATTGACAAGTTCATTAAATTTATTTTTTAATAATAGAAGAATTACTTATGAATTCTACTGTAAAACTATTTATCTAAGCATAATAACATGTTTTCATATTTATCTTTTCTTGTTACTCCTTGTAAAATATATTTTATTGGTGATATAAATATTTTACATAATTTCTAAACGAATCAATCATTCCTTGCAATGCAATGTCATTCATTCTTTTCACGATAGTGAAACGCAAACGGAGTTTTACTAGCGAATTGACGTTAACTAGAATGTGAGCGTTCGTGCTGCCAAAATGGTATCGCAAGCGTAACGTGTGCGAGTACTCGCTACGATGACGCTACGATCACGTTAGATGTTCGTGCTAAGGGCACTGGACTAATCCCCGCGCCACATGTACGGTTACTCACACTCGGTGCTGAAGCCGGGCACAAAGTCCGGACAGCGCGCGTACGCGGTGGAGTTGAGCGGCGTGGGCGGCCAGCACAGCCACGAGTCAAACGTGCCCTCGCAGTACAGCCCTGCCGATTGTTAAACATTTTATGAATATAGTCAGCTTCGACAGATTTCTTATGTAGGTGTCTCAGTACGAGCCATGTCACCTGGCGGCGCGGGCGGCTCGGTTTCGTTGAGTAAGGCTGCGCAGGCGTCGTAGTCGCGCGCGATCCTCTCTGGATCCTCCATTTCCTTCCGCTCACCGAACACCGCGCGATCGGATACGCGCTGCCGGGCTTAAACGACTCTCTCTTGACACATCCCCGTTAAGTTTTCTGCGTAGTTTCCTGCAAAAGAAAAAAAATCGTCTAACAATTGCATAATAATCACTAAGTTGTCATAGACACTGTATAGTAGATTTAGGACGTCGGTAATATATTCTAACGACCACTATCCGAGAACAGCGGCTCGCGGCGGGTGGCGAACGGCGGTGCCTCACTCGCTATAAAGCTAATGTTACTGAGCTAAGCTGAAGAATTTATTGTAGAACGTTTGTAAGAAATGTGCATTTTTTTTTATATTTAAGGAACGAGCGTAGGTCGGGGCAAGGTCGTCGGGATGTATCAGTACTATTGTTTCGTGGTCGTTTTAGAATTTTGTTTTTCACAATGCTAAATCTGCCATTTTTGGTTTCTAGTGGTTTATTTGTATATAAAAGGATTGTATAAGCAAGACAAAACCATTTCGCTGCGGGAAAATAACCACCAAAATTTCACGGTGTATCTATATTATACTTATTAGTAACTTTAGTTAATAACTTAAGTAGTTTTTTATACTTCGCAGTACCTGCCTATTTTGGAGCGGATTTATCATGATGTCCTTAAGTTATACAGATATTGGCTTATCTACAAGTTTAAATATATGGTCTTAAACAAGAGATTGTTAAAAACGTAATATTTTGACATAATAGTATGTACCTTTGTAGCAAATAAGCCATCTCGCCAGGGGCAATTCAACACCGCGTGACTAGCGCAGGTAAATACCGCGTAAGTAACGAAACCAGCCAAACCACGTTGACGTGCTAGGGCGCTCCGGACTACGATACTTATGATGATAAAAAATGTACCCGATCTTAATTATCCCCAACGATTTGTTGATCGAATGTTGATGAGAGCTCTAATGTCGCCATCATTCGTTCGTTAGATACCCACCTAGTCTGACATGTGTCATATATTCCGATACCCAGCTTTAAGGAAGGGAAATCTGCGTAATAAGTTGAGCTTATTTCGAAGCAGATGATTTATTATTTTTTTATTTACATTCATCGCTACCATTGTGGCATGTTCGGCGAGCAGTCTTTAAGTAATCAATTACATACTAAAACGATAATAATTATTCCGTTAGATAATCCGATAAGCTGTTCGGAGTCCACTACTATGCGATTTCTTTAGAAAATCTTTATTAACGACTTTCTATAGAATAAAAGCAAACAATTAATCAGTGCATTTGAAGGCACCGGTTTGAGACAATGAGCGTCCGACGCAGGCTCGGTCGGCGTCCGCCCCGTCCGGTCTCCGTCTCGTCCCCGTCCCATCGCCGTCTCGTCGCCGTCGCTGCACGGAAATGAACGAGGTTCCTTCCCTTCACCAACCATTACGATTGAACCATAACTGACTGATTTCTAAATATACCTTTATCTGTATGTATACTACATCGACATATGCAATATGGGTATTAATAACGGGCCAGTTGACTTGGTGGTTTGAGAATTGACTGCTACTAGCATTAGTGTGAATGAACAAGTCTGTTTGTTCTACGCCTGGGTGTCACTATGTAGGTATTTATAAAATGTAAGTAGTATTTGTAGAATAACTGTTTGCCAGATTACAAATTCTGCTTATAGATTGTCCCGAGATAGCTATTAATAGGTTTTTGTTGCAGAATACACAGTTAGTATTACCTAGTTAGTAGTTGACTCTCAAGTGCCACCGTCAGAGTAAATTTGGCAACAAATCAACTTGAGGCTGGTCGGACGGGTAAGTCAACCATCACGATCTTTTCCTTCGGTAAAATCTCAACCTCATCGCTTGATTAGAACCAAAAACCTTCGTCTGGACGATCGAGGATCGCAACAACTGAGCTAACATCGCTTCAAAATAATGTATTTTTTTTTTATTTACACGCTTTATATTAGCTTCACCTGTATGTATGTATGTATGTATGTAACCGACCCCTTTGAGCTCGATTTTGTCCTACTTTGAACGATCAGATTTAATTCAAACTTTGCTCACCTGTCAAAGACCGATGACAATGCAATAATCCGATCAAAGCATCCGATTATCCTAATTAGATTCGCCAGGATTAATTAATTTCTTTCCGCATCCTTTGCATGCGAGTAAGAGAGATAGAGCTAGTGCGCGAACTACGCATGCGTGCAGTTCCAGACTTACTCTTTCGGGCACTCAAAAAAATTTAAATAAAAAATGAAAAATAAATAATAGTTAAAAAAAACTAAAAAACACGGTTTAGATAGAAAACCAAACTAAAAAACAGAAAATAAATTTTATTAATTATTAATTAAGAATAATGTATTTTTTTTTAATAAATATAAGTTATTATAAACCAAGATAAAGATGACGAGATGACACATAGTGAGTCGGTAGTAAACTGAATATACTCTGCATAATTGTTTTTTATGCTTTACTGATTTTCGCTCTAAAACTTCTCAAGTTGCTTTATTAACTCCCGCGGGCAAAATAACCTTCTGTTTCAAACTTTAGTTTCTAGATACAATTGATTTCATTTAGAATATAATGTTTTCACTGGTGTGCGAGCAGCAATTTCTATTCAAAGTAGAATTTGAAAAGAAACGAGCTTCGGCTGCGGGAGTAACGGGACGAAAATCTTCGACAAAACGTTGAAAAGTTTTGGGTCTTTCACTTCCCCCTCGCCTCGCCGCCTCGCTGCCTCGTCGCCTCGCCGCCTCGCAGCCTCGCCCAACTCACACGCTACCCGATGCAGCTTTTAGTTTGACATTTATCGATACGACGACGACCACAATCAAACCCATCACGATTGAATTCCCCTACATTTTCTTAAAATTATTACCTATACTAATATTATAGCGAGAGAGAGATCTATACAATAATAAATCCTATTACAAAAATTCTTTCACTATGCCAAAGGTACATAATTCCAGATGGCTTAGGTTGTAATTCCGGAATACATAAACCTCCCTTGAGAAAGCTGTTAAAACCGCGGAAGTGGCTTGTATATCGCGCTAGCTATAATATGAATCAGTAATGTAAAGAGTTCTTTATTAAGTTACGCAGAGAAGTAAGTACTCGCACAGTTTAAGTGTGGCGAGCAGGCTGCGAGATAACAACGGATGTTTCCGCCGAATTCAGCTCGCCTCGGCGTCGCCGCGCCCGACGGAGATACCTGCCGCAATGTTACCAGATCCACGAAGTAATTTGTTTGGAAATGGTCACATTATTTTATTAAATACTAGCTGTCCCCCGCGGTTTCACCCGCGTTCCTAAGGGATTTACATTTTCCTTGGATAAAAAGTAGCCTATGTTACTCGGGGATAATGTAGCTTTCTAAAGGTGAAAGAATTTTTGAAATCGGTCCAGTAGTTTCGGAGCCTATTCATTACAAACAAACAAATATTTCCTCTTTATAATATTAGTATAGATTCTTTAAACATTATTTCAGGTGAGTTGTGAGGTTATTGTTTCTGATTTGCACTATTATTCTGCCAATTGAAGTCAAAATCCTGATTATCACTAATATCATAAATACGAAACTGAGTTTGTTTAAGTGTGTGTTACGTTTTCACGCCTAACGGCAGAACTGATCTTGAAGAATTTGACACACGCCTATAATACGGAGAGACGTGAGCTACTATTATGTAGTATACAAACGCGAGGAAAACCGCGATGTCGAAGCTAGTTATTTATAAAAGTACCTTATTGGATTTGGTAATAATAGACTCGATCCAAAGGTAAAAGTTTGATAAACCCAAGTAAAGCAAACGTAACCGAGGACGGCAGCAGGTGGGCCGCCGCCGCCGCCGCCGCTGCTGCTGCCGCCGCCGGCTGGTAGCCTGTCGATGAGCTTCTTGTCCATATTGACAGCTGAAACTTCCCGACAAGGGTTTGACATTCGCTCTCCTAAGAACGTCATCATTGTTATAATATTGGCTGGCCAGTTGGCTCGGAAGTCTTAGACCGCTTTAGTCGTGGGCTCGATTCTCACCAATATTAATATGCTCACAAATATTTGTGTGCTTCATGCACATGTCTATTGTGTTGTGTTGTATTGTATTGCTTGGGTTTAAATATCTATAGCATGTTATTAAAATGAAACAAACGTACTTAGCTCTGCTTGGTGTGGGCTCAGACGGCCGTGTGTAATGAATTTGCCGGGATACTTTTAAATCAGTACATAGTATAAAACAAAGTCGCTTACCGCTGTCTGTCGGTCCTTATATTTACTTAGTGTATCTTGAGAGTTTTATCTTTAAACTTCGGTACGTGGGTGAAGCTAGTTTATTCATATAAATATAATAATATCTATGCACACATGCCTCACCAAAATCATCAACCCCTAAACCGAACCGCTGCGTCCGGAAGCACGAAATTTCTAACAGGAATGCCTTATTTAACGTGAGTGAACATTAAACATCCTTGGAAATTATGCATTAAAACCTACAGTGAAGCAGACTGGCGAAATCCTTTAAGCTGTTAACAGTCTTTTATCTGCTTTGAAACTGCTGGTCGCTGGACCATCAGGGACGCGGAGGGCTGAGGGAGGCGGGGGAGGTCTCGTCACTTGGAGGCAATTATTCAAATGCCCCGGCTCGGGCGGAGTGCCTCGCCGAGCTAATGGAAATTCTCCACTTCATAAGACGATGAAAATTCCTCTATATAAAAATAAAACTGGATCGCGACTCGGATCCGTCTCATTCTGGAAGAGTTGGAATATAAGGTAGATATATTGTAGACGCGTCCCGGCGGAGTGCGGCGGGCTGACGGTTTCTCTTTATATGATTTGAATTCCTCAAAGCTACATGAAATTAGAAATCTGTTTTTCCAATATACGAACTGTAATATCTCCAGCTGATTTCCATACGTCGGTCGAGTCTGCGGGGACGATGCAGCTCGCACGGAACCCCATCAAATGTAAAACATTCAATAATATTATCGGAGTTAACAATTGATGAAACAATTGTATGACGATTGCAGGAATAGCACACACACTTGTACGGCGCCTCACGCTCGCCGCACTTATAGGCCACATTTATATTTTACTGCGATATTAGAAATTGACACTATTGTTCGGTGTTGGCGTTTATCGCGGACTTATAACGCGAAGGTCTCGTAGGGCGCCCCCCATTACTCCCCCCGGACTGGGTGAAGGGGGGTGTGGGGTGGGGATGTCCGCTAGATCGCCAATTATGCTATAAAGCCGTCAGCGCATAGAGGGCGCACTTTATGGCTCATATACACAGACTTATTGGATGTCGACGACATTTACAGCGCAGCGAGGCGCTGGGCCACGCGACCGGCGGCCGCCCGCCCCCGCCTCTGCCGTGCTCGCACCTGTGGCCACCAATTATGTGTTCCCAAATAATTTATAGACACTAAACCCTATCGCCACTTGACGTACAAGCACATTCAATATAAGATATGGAGACCGATAGACAATACAGCTTTATTTAATTAAAATTCAATACCTTTTCAGTTTCGTACTTTAACTGTCATAAATTCAAATAGTAAAGTACGTAAGTAAGTTGGCAGGTACATATCTACCGACGGGTGTTTGGCGATAAATATTAAACTGAAAGGTGGCCAGCCAGCCGGGCGGGTACTACAAAGTGCCCTTCGACTATGCAAACCACGTTGGCCGTGAATATATGTTCAGTTAATATATAGAGATTATACAAATAATAATTTAATTAATACAGCATAATTCATTTTCACGCTCACTTTATGGCTCTATATCAGATATCTAGTATGTCATATAACGCGCTCGTGTATGGTGTGTATATGTAAGTGTGTGTGTGTGTGTGTTGTGAGCGGTGTAATGTGACTGATAAAAGTAATGTTCACAGTGTACGGTGTACATTACCGGGCGGCGACGCCTCGCGCTCGGGGCGCTAATGGCTGCACATTCATTGTTCGATTGCACTTTGAATTGTACATACACACTCGCCCAGGACTGGCTTCTACTAACACTTCCAATGAGGACATTTCATTAAACTTCTATTTCTATGTATATATATAGTGAGTATTATAATAGTGAAGCTGACATAGGTACGTGATACATCCCTACTAATATTATAAATGTGAATGTAAGTTTGTTAGTCACGCTTTCACGCGAAAACTACTTAACCGTTCATCAAGAAACTTTGTGCACATATTCTTGGAGGTATAAGAAGTAATACAGGATACTCTTTGTGCCGGAAAAATGTTACATACCTCGGGAACGCGGGTGAAACCGCGGGGGATAGTTAGTTACATACAGGTGAACATATAAACTAACATTTGGCTCATTATAACATTAGAATAGAAACAGATAATAAAATATTGTGCTATTTCCGAGCAGGCGACGCCGTCGCCCGCGCCGGGGGGCACCGCTAGTGTCGGCTCAGCGCTGAGCGTGTTTATGAGATTGTAACAGTGCCAGTAGCCACCCACTAATATGGACGTAGGTAGCGTTAGTTCACCTTTTACAACCTCATACATTTTATAACCTCACAGATAGCTATCCTATCTGCTTAATTTACTTAATTAATTTATAGTTGCCACTCCCCAACCTCGGCCGTGGTTCTGAAGCCACGGCGACGGCTACTAGGCGTTGGTAAGCGAACAAATCACTTTAGCGTAAAGACCTGTTATGTCTTATCGGAAGGACCACGAATCCAACGTTATTTATTACAATAGCTGACGATATAAATCAGATCGGTTCCCATTTGAGTCCTATTGTAGTCGGCGAGGAGTGACGAGGGTCCACCGACACATATGCTCACCATATCGATCAGCTGTTCCCGACCGTTCAGTTGACAGTTCGGGAAGCCGGAAGAGATTACTTCCCCTCTATCACTCCATCCAGAGATAGCTCGTAAATACCCGAACGTGTCCGGCGCGGCGCGGCGGTCGGCCGGAGTGAGTACAGTCAACAAAGCGATTGACTTATTGTTGATCTGTCGTGTAGTGTACTGTACATGTACAGAACACGGCACTGGCTCCGACTTACTCACAAAGACCTAGATAGCAATCTGACGAGACAACTGTACCTACACGTGGAGTGGAGTGGACACACATTGTCGTATTGTTGTGTCCTATACAGGCTGTAACAATATGTATACCTATACATGTAATATTTACATATTACCTAGTATTCCACTCCATAGAATATGACTAATACTCTCTGTGAAATGACGATACAATATCGAAATAAATAGAAATGGTGTTCCACACTTTTGATCGCACATTGGAGTTTCATATGTCATGTGCTGATTCTTGGATGTTTCCGTAGTAAAGTTCATTATGTAAAAATTACACCTTTAGCTAACAGCCTGTAGTTAATACATTTTTTATGACACTCTGTTTTCGGTGGTCCAGCCGGCTAGGGGTGAGGTGGGTGAAATCCGGTGTGGGTAAAAGTGGGGTGCGGCTAAACTAATAAAGGTATTTATAGTATCGACACGTCGCGGTCGTCTCGCTGCTCGCAATCTCAGCCGGACGCAATCGTCGCCGAGCACCATAATGTAAGTATTGTGGCGAGCGAGAGCACCGCTCACCTGAAGGTATACCTACATTATATATTCCGAGCGGTTCTGTGCTTTTGTGAGATGGAGAGTGGCGTGTGCCGCGCCAGGTAGCCACTCGTACGTGCCGCGCCGGACTAGCGGCGGCGCGCTGTTTGCTCGCGCCCGGCGTCCGTCGAGAGTGGAATTCCTTGTCTATTTAAGTATATAGTCAATGTTATCAAAACATTTCAATACTCCGTCGGGTGGTTGGCCTTGTGATTAGATACATAGTCAGTCATCAGACAGAGATCATGAATCCGGTTGTCGGTTCTATTCCCGATCAGGACCGACATTTGTGTGGATATGTCGGAATATTCGAAGAATATCCCATGATTATTCTATTTTTTATGACAGAGTATGCGGGTTGCACGCACGCGCCCGTCGGCACGTCTGTTCGCGCAAATTCTTAATTTCAGTAAAAGAGATATCACAAAGCACCGGCGCTACAATAATTATTCAGCGTGCGGCTTCTTTGAGCGCGAACAAAGCGAACTGAAAGTTTAGAATACTTCTCCAAAAAATGTTTAAAGTTGTCGGCGCTCGGGAAGTCGTGGAGAGTGGGGGGCGGGGGGCGGGATGGGCGGGACGAGACGGGACGCATACATTTCGCCATTCGCAGTAGGTAATCAGTAGTAAATTAATTCATAGCGACACTTGGCAAACAGATCAGATCAAGAGGCAGGTCTGTATTCAGTGTGAACCTCCCCACTTCCCCCCCACGGTCCACTCACCGCTCGAGTAGGCGCTACGAGGGTCACAGAGTCCCGGAACTTTTTCCCTTCACCCGTTCTTCGGAGCACTCTCATCTATTGTTTTGCGATAGAAAAGTTGGCGAGTGCTATTTCGGTAACGAGCACATCTGTTGCTCCGCAGGCGCGCTCTGAATGTTACGGCGCAATTAAACCCGCTGTCGAAGCTTTTAACTACAATAAGCGTGATGGTGGATGTTCTGTCAACGACACAATTATGATTACACGTTTAGCTGAACGCATATGTTGGATGAATCGCGGGAACTTTTGGAAGGCTTGTAATAAGTAATATCATGAATAATTTCTTTACACCCCCTTTTTTACCGCCCCCCTATCTTTCTAACCGAATGTCTTTCTAACCGAAAGTCTTACAAGTATATAATATGGTACTGCTTCACGGTGGAAATGGGTAAGGTGGTACCTCCCCGAACGAACTTTGCACTACTACTTCTGAAGTTTCGGCAATATCAGATCCATAAATAGTTCTATTACTACTTACATCAACAAACTTTTTGCAATAGTTGGGCCATCTACAAATGAAAGAGGAAGTTATGTAAAACTCATGTAATAAAATAATAAAATACCTGTAGCAGTCAGGGTATTTAGCTTCCACGCCAACCTGCTCGTCAATAGCAAGAAGTTATTTTGTTTGATAGCAAGAATACCAAAATGCTTGTATAGAGGGTTACTAAATCAGACGGGGCGCACGGCGGGGCGGCGGCGCGGAAACTCAAGATAACTCCAATACACGATAGTCCTCACATTCGATCGCACACAGCTCCACTCAATCACTATGTTTTCTTCTCCAATTCTATTATGAAATGAAATGAAATGAAATGAAATATTTTATTCAAATAGGCCTTCACAGGCACTTATGAAAGGTCAGACTCTACCACCGGTTCGGAAGGTTGCTTTTACTGAGAAGAGCCGGCAATAAACTCAGCAATTACTCTTTTCAAAATAAGATTTTGTACATAAAGATGTGTCTTGCTGGAGCGAGCGCTACACCCAAGCATTGTCGTCATTAAAATAATCATTTGTGTTGTAGAAAGCCTTTTGTACTAAAACAGTCTTAATTCTTTCCTTAAATTTTTGTAAAGGCAAATTTAAAATTTCAGTAGGGATTTTATTATAGATGCGTGCACTAAGTCCTAAAAATGAGCCTTGCACTTTTTGCAGTCTATATGCAGAAGTGACAAGTTTATCCTTATTTCTAGTATTGATGGAGTGCATATCACTCTTTTTGACATAAAGACTAATATTTTGATGTACAAATATTATGTTTGCATAAATATACTGCGATGCAACTGTGAGGATATCAATTTGTTTAAACTTTTCTCTGAGGGAAGCTCGAGAACTCAAATTATAAATGGCTCGAACAGCTCTTTTTTGCAATATAAAAATGGTTTCTATATCAGCAGCTTTACCCCAAAGCAAAATGCCGTAGGTCATAACACTATGAAAGTAGCTAAAATAAACTAATCTAGCCGTATCGACATCTGTAATCTGCCTGATTTTTCTAACTGCGTAAGCTGCTGAACTAAGTTTTCCCGCAAGACATGATATTTGTGTCCCCCATTGAAGTTTTGAGTCTAAAGTAATTCCTAAGAAAACTGTTGACTCAACAAGGCTAAGAGCTTCGTTGTCTAACATTATACTACAGCCTAGTTTTTTAACATTGGGTAATGCAAATTTAATACATTTAGTTTTTCTTGCATTTAAAACAAGATTATTAACAGTAAACCAATTTAATACCTGGGCTAATGCACCGTTTACATCGTCATAATTGTATTTCAGTCTATCAACACCAAAAATCAGTGAGGTATCGTCAGCAAACAGTACAATTCCACAGGTATTTCTTACGTAAAATGGTAGGTCATTGATGTATACTAAAAATAGAAAAGGCCCTAGAATAGAGCCTTGGGGTACACCCATATGCACAGGAGAACCAGATGATTTAACTCCATTCACATTAACACTTTGAGTTCTCTCACTAAGGAACGATTTCATCAAATTAAGTGCTGCACCCTTAACTCCATAATGGTCTAATTTACGCGTAAGTGTCTGATGGTCAACACAATCAAAAGCTTTAGATAAATCACAGAACACTCCAATAACATTCTGCGACTTTTCCCAAGCGTTGAAAATTTGTTTTAAGAGTGCTACCCCGGCATCAATAGTGGAGCGACCTTTAGTAAAACCGTACTGCTCACTGTGTAAAAGTTTATTTAAATTAAAGTGAGCAAGTAGTTGCGTTAAAATAATCTTTTCGAATACTTTGCTTAGGGCTGGCAAGATAGAAACGGGCCTATAATTGGTTGGATCACTAGGATCTCCGGCCTTGAACAAAGGTATAACTTTGCTATGTTTCATTAAATCCGGAAATTTACCAAAATCTACGCATCGGTTAAAAATTAGAGCTAAATGGGGAGCAATATTATCAATTATACCCTGCAAAACTGTTACTGATATACCCCATAAGTCGCCAGTCCGTTTAACTTTTAAACTTTTGAAAGTTTTGATGACATCGAAAGGTGTGATATGCCTAAACCTAAACAATTCATTGCACTCTGATACGTTAGTTTTTAACAACGACTCAGCATCTGCCGGTGAAGAATCCAAGGAGCTGGTTGTGGCTATAGGTATGTCACTAAAAAAATTATTAAAAGCAAGTGCAATTTGGTCATCTTCACAGATAATATTTCCGTTAATATTTAATTCAATGCGCTTATTATTGTTTTGAGTTTTACCTCTTTCTGAATTAATTATGTTCCAAGTAGTTTTTACTTTATTATTTGATTGGCTTATCTTATTTCTTAGATATATAGATTTTGCCGAAGTGCAAGCTTTTTTAAACACTTTGGAATATTTTCTTACATAATCAATAAAATCGACATTTTGATTGTATTTCTTCATACCATACAACTCATACAACATAGCTCTACTTGTATAAATACCAACTGTTGCCCAGTCGTTAAACTTAATTTTATAATTTTCGTTGAAAGTCTTAAGTTTAAAAGCCTTATTAAATTCGATTTTTATAAATTCAAAGAGTTCAGTATAGAGACCATCCGGCTCGTCCTGTGCCATGCTAACAGAAACCATATTTTTATTAACGTTATCTTTAAATCGAGCGATACGATTCAAAGTGATGGGCCTACAAGTTATTTTAAGCGGCATATCATTCGATTCATTTACAAAAACTACCTTCTGGCCGCAATGATCAGAAGTTAATTCTGTAATAATTGATTTCTCAAGTGCATCACAGCTGCAAAACACATTATCGAGACAAGTGGCAGAAGTTCCCGTAATTCTGGTAGGCTCACAAAATAAATTACTAAGATTAAATGATTTAAATAAATTAATAAGTCTTATAGTTGTGGGAGAAGCTACTAATAAATTGACATTGAAATCGCCACATACTATAACATTCTTATTACAAGTTTGAGCTTTCTGTAAAGCATCTTCTACCACCATTTCAAATAAGTTATAGTCACCTAAGGGGGGACGGTACACGCAAACTATAACAAAGCGCTCAAGCTCCACACAGGACAATTCAACAGTGCGCTCGATAGATAAGTCTACAATATCTTTGCGGTTTTTACCTTTAATGTGATTTGAAACTAAAATTAAGCTACCACCGTGTATCGCTGTCTTTCTTACGAACGCACTTAACAATTTATAGTTAGGAATACTTATTAACAACTCAGAATTCTTCAACCAATGTTCGGTGACACATAATACATCAACATTATGGTATTCAACAAATAATTGTATTTCTAATTCTTTGCCAGCTAGGCCCTGAATATTCTGATGAACTATATTTAATTTATTGAGCTTAGCTTTTGTCCTAATATAAGAAAATCCCCCCCACCACTGGCATTATTATCAATAACACCAGTGTCAATAGTCCCAACTAAGCTACTTGTAGCTTGGTCATAAATGTGTATATTTCCTGCTAGCAATGTAGCGATCTGTCTCTTATACTTAATGGGCAGATACATAGTATCTTTTGTCAATTTAAAATTAAATGTAAAACTATCAATGTCAAAATAAAACATGGCGTCACTATGACGATGAATTAAATTATATAGTGTCATATTCATGTCATATATGTGCTTATTCTGTTCCTGAGACAAGAAGTTAGAATACGGAAAGGCACATAAAAAAATTACTAAATTTAATTATAAAACAACGGTTGTTCTCTCTGACGGGCCACCACCGATGGAGCTATTGCGTATGGAAATGTCATTTTCTTGTTCTCTTTTATATTGACTGACCACGCAGGGCTTTTACGAGTCAATGAGGCCATCCCTTGGCCTACGCCTACGCAGGCCCTAAATGTAAACAGAACAATTCGGGAAAATGATAGGCAAATTCAGTTGGACGTGCCAGTTAGCTCGGTGGTCGAGACCCTGACACATGTCGTGGGATCCATTCCTACCCACGAGACACATTTTATGCGCATGAAAATGTCTGTTTGTTCTGTGTCTGGGTGTTAATATCTATATAAGTAGATATCTATATGAAAAATTTATAGTATATGTAGTATCGGTTATCCCATTATCATACCACCATACCGAGCTGTGCTTAGTTTAGGATCAGAGGACCGTGTGTAAACAATGTCCTGGGATTTTATTAGTTTCATAAAGTTAATTTCCATTCGTTTACGCGTATGATACGTTACGAATAATATCGTTTCTGTAATTGTGTGCGTAATTCTGTAGTGGTGTTGTATAGTAAACTCGACTTGACCTAATCCGACAATCCGTTGAGAGATGGCGAACCCTCCGCACATCTGCTCCTCGCCGCCGGGCGCCCGCGCCCGCGCCCGCGCCCGCTCGTTCGATCGCGGTGTCTTAATGTATGGTTCGCGAACTTCACGCCTAGATTTATGATGTTTTCCTTGTTCACGCACCCGTTGCCATGGAATGGGTACATTTATTTTGTCGAATGGACTTTATTTAGGGCTCTGCTTCAGTCATGTACCTATCTGAATGTACACAGTTCTTCTGATCTAGTTTAGGTAATTTTTTTTTTTTTTATTTGATTAGGATTTCCAACAACAAGTACACTGTGTAAAAATACGAATTATTATAATACAAAAAATTGCTAAGTGCCCTGTTAATTATAGGAAACCTCAGCATGCGACAAATTTTAATTTAATTAATTTTATTGTTTATAGTTACAGTAAATAGCTAAACTAGCTGTCCCTCGCGGTTTCACCCGCGATTATCGATATCATATGCCTATAACTATATATCGACGAAAAATTCCGCGTCGAATGGTAGCAGTTCCATCCCGATATGTTCAGTAGTTTTGAGGTGATGGTGCGTCAAACACTATTTTTCATATATATATATATATATATAGATATAGCTGTCCCCCGCGGATTCACCCGCGTTCCCGTGGGATGTAACATTTTCCCGGCACAAAACGTATCCTATGTTACTTCTAATACCTCCAAGAATATGTGTAAAAAGTTTCATGATGATCGGTTAAGTACTTTCGCGTGAAAGCGTAACAAACAAACTTACATTCACATGTATTATATTAGTAGGGATATGTATAATATAATATTAGGATTATAATTCAAAAAATTAAAAATAAAACAAAACATATTTTTAATGTAATGTAAACCGGCTGTTTTTTGCTAGTTCTCCTCAGTTGGAGGTAGAATTCCGAACCGGTGTTCAAAATTTACAAAAGCTACAACCGGTTCGGAAGTCAGCCTTCAACTGAGAAGAACCGGCAAGAAACTCAGGAAGGTTAAATTTTTTTTTATTTGTTATATAAATTTTTATCTATTCTGACTTTTTGGCTATTTTATAATTTCAATTTTACATAATTTTATATTTAACAATTACAAAATACTTATTATAGGTAACATTAAAAAACAAAACAAAAAAAAATATGACAAGACTACAAAATAGAAAATAACAATAATTAGGTACTTACAACTTAAACAAGAGATTTAGAGGTGCACTGTGCAGAGAGCAGCTATTTCCATACATTTTTATCTTCAATATAATGAACTACCTTGTAATACGCTTTTTCTTTCAAAAATTTCCTAATATAATTTTTAAATTTATGATCAGACATTTTGGTTATTGAAAGTGGTATCTTATTATTAAATCGAACACAATTACCAAGAAATGACTTGTTAACTTTAGTTAGTCTAAAGTATGGAACAACTAACTTTTCCCTTTGTCTTGTATTTATACTATGAATATCTAATTTTGCCTCAAACATTCCTATGTTTCTACGTATAAACATTATATTTTCATAAATATATAGTGAAGGTAATGTCATTATATTTATTTCCCTAAATAAATCTCTTAATGATTCACGGGGACCCATACTGTAAATTGCACGAATTGCTCTTTTTTGTATAATAAATATTGATTCTATATCCGCTGCTGCTCCCCAAAATAAAATACCATAGGACAAGAGGCTATGAAAATATGCAAAATAAACTAATTTGGCAGTCTCAACTTTCGTCAATTGTTTAATTTTCCAAACAGCAAAAGCCGCCGAACTTAATTTAGCAGCTAGAGTATCAACCTGAGGTCCCCATTGCAATTTATTGTCTAATGTAAGACCCAAAAATACCGTTGTATTTACAAGATCAATATGGCTCCCATCTATTATTATTTGGCTATCAACTTGTGCTACATTTGGTAAAGAAAACCTTAAGCATTTAGTTTTCTTTGAATTTAGTAATAAATTATTTGTAGCAAACCACCCACAGACAATTGACATAGTATGATTAACTTTCGTTAGATCTTTGTCTATTCTATTAACTTTAAAAATTAATGATGTATCATCAGCAAACAAGACAATATGTGTGAGGTCATTTACAACATATGGCAAATCATTTATATATACTAAAAACAAAAATGGACCTAAAATTGAACCCTGGGGTACCCCCATTTCGACTAAAGAGCCCTTGGATGTTGTGCCGGTAATCCCTACCTTTTGCTGGCGATTTATTTATTTATTTATTTATTTATTTATAAGGACAGCCAACAAAACATACACTAAAGAATATAATACAATGGTCACAAACAATACTTAAAGCTAAGTGCTGTTTTAATTACAGGCTATCACAACATGGTAAAAGACAAAAAGACATGTAAATATTATAAATTTGAGGTATGTTAAGACATAATTAAATCAAAGATATAAAAATAAAAATGATGATAAAACAAAAATGATAATAAAACAAAAAAGGCTTAAAAACCAGCATATAGTTACCCACAGACGTGATCATTTGGCTAAGGTTTGAGTTGAGAAGAAGGTCCAAAAGAAGCCAAAACTGCACGTTTAAATGCATGCGCTTTGTTTGAGAAGATGTCAATGTTATGGTTATTCCTATACATGTTGTTATATTGACTTTGAAGTCTATTTAAAGTAGCATGCTGACCCAGGTTAGTTTTAGAACATTTTACCAGGAACGGAGTATATTTAATAAGACGAGGTAACTTGGAGGGGGCGTTCAGATTAATTGATTCTACTAAAAAAGGACAATCTATGATACCGTTAACCACGTTATATAGGAACAAATGATCTAGCAGTTGTCTCCGCTCACGTAAGCTATTCATTTTGAAGTATGTGAGACGGTCATTGTAGGAGGGTAACAGCTTGGCTTTATTACATTGGTATGAAAGATGCCAAAGAAATCTTTTCTGTACCCTTTCTAAGCGGTTAATATGCACGTCATAATGCGGGGACCAAACTTGTGCACAGTACTCGAGGGCAGAACGAACCAGGGTTGAATACAGCATGATTTTAGTGTCTGGTTTTTTAAAATCCTTGCTGTTTCTTAAAACAAACCCCAGCATCTGAAATCCCTTGGTTGCAATTTTGTCGATGTGCATATGGAATCGTAGCTTCCTATCCAAACATACACCAAGGTCACGAATGTGATCCACTTCCTCTAATATCGTGTTATCGATACAATATGACTGTGAAGATTGGTGCAAGTTTCGAGAGAATCTTATAGATTTGCATTTACCAATATTCAAGTCCATATTATTGACATCACACCAATGGGTCAGTCGGTCAATGTCTTCCTGGAGTAGTACGGTGTCAGACTCAGACTTGATCTGCAAGGCTAATTTGAGGTCATCAGCATAAAGAAAACATAAGGAATGTTCAAAGTGGGAAACAATGTCGTTCATAAATATATTGAACAAAATTGGTCCAAGGATAGAGCCCTGAGGGACTCCAGACATGGCCGGGAAACGCTCTGAAGTGTACCCACTCACAACCACCCTTGAATATCGATCACCCAGGTATGAAGTAAACCATTTTAGCAAATTACCTGCGAAACCGAATAGAGATAGCTTGTTGATTAAGATTTTATGATCAACGGTATCAAATGCTTTGCTTATGTCCGTATAGATGGTATCAACAGGGATGCGAGCGTCCATAGAGTCGGTGACAAATGAAACAAAGGATATGAGATTTGTTGCGGTGGATCTAGATTTGTGGAAGCCAAATTGCTGTGGCGATATCATGTGCCTAACATGCCAAGAAATTACGGGACGCAGTAATGCTTCAAAAATCTTCCCAAAAACTGGCAGTATCGATATGGGTCTATAATTTTTAATAGAAGCAGCATCACCACCCTTGTGAATAGGTACTATTCTGGATTCTTTCCAGGCAGATGGAAAAATACCGGACGAGAGGGAGCTATTGTATATAATAGATAGAGGTAGGGAGAGCGCTTCTCGACATTGTACAATAAGTAGAGGTGGTATTCCATCAGAACCAGGACCCTTAGTTTGGTCCAGACTTTGGAGGGTTTTGAGTACCTCTTCGCGTGAGAACGCCACATTACTTATGCACTGCGTCAAGGTAGGACTTGATAAGATATTATCAGGGGTATTAATACTTGAAGATAGCAAGGGCTCTCTATATACTGACGCGAAACAAGAGGCGAAAAAATTACATATATCATCGCCTTTAGTAGCAAAATTATTGTTTAGATACATTTTTGAGGGATAGGAGCCATGGTTACGTCTTTTATTTTTAATGTACGTCCAAAAAAGCTTAGGGTTTTTCAAGAGAGAGTCTTCCAAGTGATTAATATAATGTCCATAGCATGAAACTGTCAATAATTGGCAACGCTTTTTCAAAGAGATAAAAGATAGTTCATCCATTGGGTTTTTATACTTACGAAACCTTATACGCATTCTATACTTTTCACGCAATAAACGTATAAGTTCTTTCGTATACCAGATGGGGTATTTTTTGGGTACCGGCTTGGATTTGGGTACGTGTGCTTTAATCGCCTCTCTGATAACATTGTAAAACCTAGTAACCATTGCGTCAACGCTTGTGATTGATGATAGTTCTTGAAACCAGTTCACAGAGTTCAAGTGAGTTATAATTTTATTAAAATCAGCTTTATAGAAGTTAAATCTGTCACTCGGAAAACCAGGAAGTAGATCGGGACATCTACAATCAGCAATGTTAAATTCTAATGGAGGGTGGTATGGGTCAACAGTACTAAGCACAAACGTACTTTTCTTAAGGTTATCTATTTTTACATTGGAGAGAACCAGATCCAGAATTTTATTTTTTTCATTGAGAATGGTATTATATTGCGTTAAGCTATTGAGAGCTGTAAAGTCGAGCAGTGTGTTAGAAAGAATGCTGTTAACCGAGCTTGGCGAGAGAAGGCCATCGTTTATTTGATAAATAAGATAAAATAAGATCATGAGCAGTTCCACGAATTTCGTAGAAGTCAAGTTTTAGTAGTAGCGTACGGTGGTCAACGCAATCGAATGCCTTGGACAGATCACAAAAAATGCCAATCGCATCCTGTGAATCCTCCCATGCGCCATAAATGTGCCTCAACAATGTTGCTGCCGCATCGGATGTAGATCTTCCCTTCGTGAAACCGAACTGATGACCATGCAATACCTTATGCTTAGTAAAGTGACTTGACATTTGATTAAGCAGCAGTTTTTCAAAAATTTTACTAAGTGCTGGCAGAACGGAAACTGGTCTGCAATCAGATGGATTCTCCTTACAACCGGACTTGAAAATAGGTACTATTTTACTATATTTCATTAAATCCGGAAAACAACCCTGATCAATGCATTCATTAAAAATATTTGACAAAACAGGTGCAATCACTGTTATTATTGATTTTACGATTGTTACTGATAAGCCCCATAACTAACTTCAGTACCTTTAAAGTGCCTGTTTGGTCCTCAATTTAAAAAATGGTTTTATATTTATTATTTATATTTTTACGGTCGTACAAGTGCACTACTGCTTAACGGCGGAAATTTATCAGAAAATCTGGCTCCGATGCCTCATAGTAACACTCTTGTGTCTTGATGAGCTCTAAGGTTATATCCGACACAACTGGCATAAGTTCAGGGAGAGCTCATAACATGACACAGCGAATTCAGGTGTGTAGTCGCGGGAACAATGGAGGGTCAGGTGCGGCGCGGCGCGGGTACGGCCAGTAATACCTGAACAGTTACATTTACAATACACTGCCGTCCCGCGGTTTCACTCGCATTCACGAGGGATTTAATGTATTTCGTAACACAGCTTATATCACTCGGGAATAGTGTAGGCTATCAGTTAAATTATGTTGATATCGGATTAGTAATTTCGGGCATTATCTCCATGTTCAAACTTTATTTGGCAAAACGAGAGGTATTTTGGAATTGCTTCAAGCTTAACCATAATATTTTCTGTCTATTAGCTACTTACGTTTCTGTCGGTACCTCCGTGTCCCCCCCCCCCCCCCTTCTCACCCTTATCCCTACCCCCCCCTGTACTTGTAGCCAAATGTTATTAATGAGTGTTAGCTGTGAGCACCTCCACCTACTTATGTAACATAAGGTTAGTTCCAACACGAGGGTTGATATGAGTTAATTATAAACTTGATCCAGGCGTGTACTACGTTTTATTCTGTTTATTGAGGTCTCACTTATTTCTATATGACCTTCATAAAGTAACGCTGATTTATTCATTGTCGGTCTGCAAAATTTCATTCAAATCCGTCACTTGCTGCGACGGGATGAGGTCACAAACGACCAATAAGAAATTTAGCATCGATACCCAAAGCCTTCTCATTACATGTAACGAAATCTAAATAATGGTTCATTTCATACCGAGTACGTCTACTACTCGTCGTATACTCGCCGAATCACCACAATGAGACCTCGGAGAGCGTACCTCTCATGTGATTGTTAAGGAAAGAGTGAGCACGGCCGCGACGAAACATCGTCGAGCTAGCGTTATTTATCTTACATAATTACAACCCAAGGACCCCACAAAGCTAAGCCTATTTATGTTTAAATGAATGTGACTAGACCCTAGACTAGACCGAGCGCCTTAAAGCCCTGTAATTGGACCTAAGCTCACATCATAAGTATTCATAGAAATCTAAACATGTTTGTAGGACTGGCTTCTATGTTTCTATTCAACCAAATAAGGCACATGTGCCAAATTCTTCTCTTATCATCGATCGATATTGTTGATTGTCCAATTGGCTTGGTGATTTAATAAACTGGCCACTACTGGGCCACGCCACAGATAATGGGTTCAATTCCTACACAGATCAACCATTTGTGTGCATGGACAGGTCTGTTTGTTCTGTGTCTGGGTGTTAATATCTATATAAATTTAGAAGAAAAAATAAATTATGTATGTAATATATCAGTTACCTGGTTGGTTACCTATTTATTTTATTGTTGTGCTACATTACAGTAACGCAATCAAATGCTTTTAATATTTTACACTATTACTTTAAGCTGTTCAAATAATAAAAAAGTACGTCGCTTCTGCCTTACCTACTACTTCCGCCCTTCGCGAGCGACACGCCCGGGACCAGAGACACCCACATTACTACATTATTAACATGTCTCTCAGTACCACACGTAAGTATATTACGCGTAATATCATGAAGCTCCAAAACAATGATAGGCTCAGTGTACAATCTGGTTGCGTCGCGGCGGCGGCGGCGGTGTGCCCGCGCCCTTGTACGTGAGCTGAACACATTCAATCACATAAACGCATTTACGCTCGGTACGGGAAACATGAACACGAGGCCCGAGGAAAGAAGGCGGCTTTTTTTTCAGGGAAACTTCTGTATCGTATGGGAGAAATTTTATAGCAATTTCACATTTTTCTGTTACGCTCGACCCGCACGTGCCATGATGTTTATCAAAATTCAGAAGTAACTTTAATAATTAATATTTTATTATTTAACAGAAAATTTTAAATGTTTTTAAGCATTCCTTTAACAATAAAATAGCTTTCATTTAAAAGGATTTTTTTTTTCGTTTAGACCTTACTTAACCAATTTTTGTTAAGTTGTAAATAGTAGAAAAAGGATATGGTCATTATAGTTATTTTGTACTTGTGAACACTATTACACACCCTTATTTACTTTGTAAAGGCGTGTTTGACCATAACAACACTATGGTCGGCCTCAGTTTGTTAAGTTTAAAATTCCGTCATAGCACTCAAATATTGGTAGGTGGTAGGTGAGACCAAATCAATGTAATAAAGCTACATACAACAAAAACAAGTTTGCGTGCACTTCGAAATCTTAAGTTAACACAGTTATAAGTTTGGCCGTAAGACACTTCGCCCACCTCGCGGAGATATAGGATTGGGAAATATTGGGCTAAAAACTAATGAAATCATTTAATTAAAGGGCTATAAAAATATCTGATCGAGAAATTTCAGAACTTATTAAAACAACTGAACCTCTTTCGATTAAATTTGGCACACAGTTCAGTACCCGGATTATTTTAATCTCGGAAAAAGGGTGAAACCGCGGGGCACAGTATTAAATATGCTAGAAGTGCGGCGCCGGCTACGTAGCGTTGATGCGAAAGCCTTCGTATCATGCGTTATTACATCGTTATCAAATAAATTATGTACATAGTTGTATACTTACTACTGCGAGCGGTGCCGAGTGCGCGACAAGCGACAATAGGCGCGGCGTCCACGGCTGACACGGGAGGAGAAGAGAGATGTACGTACAACCAGTACGATTTTATTATTTACCTATTTTCTCTCTACTAAGTAGACTAAGTACTTAATCAGGGCGATACTCCATACTACAAAACCTGTTTATTTTGGTATCAGATGGCCGTATGTAAGAATGTCCCAAGATATTTATTTGCTAGCGATGACACACAGTTTAGCAACGCTATCAGCGGCACATGCATTTAATATTAGCTCAGCTGCAGTTGATAGATTCTCGCTCCTGAGCGTCTTCTTTCCTCTCCACGATGGTGGAGCCCGCACCGCTCCCGAACCGTTCCCGCGCCCGCACATTGTTTGTTGCTTCCCGTTAATTCGCCTGTCACGCGTCATGCGTCACGCGTCACCGTAACAACATTAATTCATATTCGCGACGCACATACCAGTACACCGCCGACGTTCATCGCGACACACGAACATGCAATAGTGAGTGCTCACATGATTGGTGAGTTGTAAAAATAATTGTAAATAGTTGCGATCGAAAGAATCTCAGGCTGACGTTTACACGGCTGAACGTGTCTTGATGAAATTTGGCTTGATGGTTGAAAAAGATTGTAATGAAATGAAAATGAAATGAAAATGAAATGAAAATGAATGAAATGAAATGAAAATATTTTTATTCAAATAGGCCTTTACAAGCACTTATGAATAGTCTGACTCTAATACCGGTTCGGAAGGTTGTTTTTTACTGAGAAGAGCCGGCAATAAACTCAGCAATTACTCTTTTAAAAAAAAAAACAAACTTAGATTTATTACATAAAATATTATTTAGTCTCATTGACAATACCTGTGTGTTATGGCAATATTGCAGAATTATTTAACAATAATATAATATTATAAATATCTAATGAAAAAAAAATACAAACAAACTAAAGCCGACCAGCCCCCACAAGCAGCACCTGTTCACAAGTATGACGCATGTGGCAGCCATCGCCCTCCTCGCCATATTGTAGGGAAGTGAGCGACCCGCCACACGACGCCGCCACAAGCAAAGGCATTAAAGCGAGCATGACTAACTTAAGTTTGAAGCACATCAAAAAAAAAAAATTATGAATTTTAGAATACACACAAAGTGTTATCACTGTGACCATAACATGTTCAAAGTTATAGATAAATTTACATTGCATTCAAATAAAAAATAAATCATACCATACAACAATACATTTACAACCAGGCACTATTATCATTTAAATATTCATTTATGTTGTAATAAGCCTTTTTTACCAATACAGCTTTAATATGATCCTTAAATTTTTGCAAGGACAAATCTAAAGTCGATGCAGGGATTTTGTTATAGAAGCGCGCACCTAGTCCCAGAAATGAACCTTGTACTTTTTGCAGTCGATAAGCAGAGGTCACGAGTTTGTGCTTATTTCTAGTATTTATTGAGTGCATATCACATTTTTTAGCAAAATGACTAATGTTTCGATGGACAAATAATATGTTTGCATAAATGTACTGTGATGCAACTGTAAGTATTCCTATTTCTGCAAACTTATCTCTAAGGGAAGTTCGAGAACCCCAATTATACATAGCTCGCACTGCCCGCTTTTGCAAAATAAATATAGTTTCTATATCAGCAGCTTTGCCCCAGAGCAAAATGCCATAGGACATAACACTATGAAAGTAACTAAAATATACTAATCGTGCTGTATCTACATCTGTTAGTTGTCTAATTTTTCTCACTGCGTAAGCTGCCGAACTGAGTTTTCCCGCAAGGGATGATATTTGGGTACCCCACTGAAGTTTTGAGTCTAAAGTAATTCCTAAAAATACTGTAGATTCAACTAGATTAAGAGCTTCATTATTTATCATTAAATTACAGCCTACTTTTCTCACATTGGGTAACGCAAATTTAATACATTTAGTCTTCTTTGCATTCAAAACTAGATTATTTACTGTAAACCAATTTAATACCTGGGCCAATGCACCGTTTACATCGTCATAGTTTGATTTCAGTCTATCAACACTAAAAATCAGTGAGGTGTCATCAGCAAACAGTACAATTCCACAGGTATTTTTAACATAAAATGGAAGGTCATTAATGTAAATTAAAAATAAAAATGGACCTAGGATTGAGCCCTGCGGTACACCCATATGCACGGAAGAACCAGACGATTTGACCCTATTTACATCAACACTTTGAATTCTCTTCCCAAGGTACGATTTCATCATGTCAAGTGCCATACCCTTTACCCCATAATGACGTAACTTACGGATTAGTGTGTCATGATCGACACAATCAAAAGCCTTAGATAAGTCACAGAAAACACCAATGACATTTTGTGACTTCTCCCAAGCTTTAAAAATATTTCTTAAAAGCGCCACGCCAGCGTCAACCGTAGAACGACCTTTCGTAAAACCATACTGCTGACTATGTAAAAGTTTGTTTAAATTAAAGTGAGTAAGCAATTGGGATAAAATAATCTTTTCAAATACTTTACTAAGGGCTGGCAAAATGGAGACGGGCCGATAATTAGAGGGGTCACTAGGATCTCCAGTTTTGAATAGCGGTATAACTTTACTATATTTCATCAAATCCGGAAATTTACCTGAATCAACGCATCTATTGAAAATCAGAGCTAAATGGGGAGCGATAGTATCTACAATCCCCTGTAAGACCGTAACAGACATATCCCATAAATCGCCAGTGCGTTTAACTTTTAAACTTTTAAAAGCTTTAAGTATGTCGTGAGGTGTTATATGCTTAAATTTAAAACACTCATCACATACAGATACATTGCTTTTCAATATTAATTCCGCGTCTGTTGGTGAGGAATTTAAGGAGCTCGTTGTAGCTATAGGTATATCACTAAAGAAGTTATTAAATGCATGTGCTATTTCACTATCTTCACTTATAATCTTAGTATCTTGGAGAAGGACTTAAGCTGCCTATTGTTTAAAAAGTAATATTTATTCTTTATAATGTAGGTGAAACTGTGGGAGCTAGTAAACATTGAGATACTAGACTTAGGTAGAAAACTTACTGTACAGTTACATTGTCGCCAAACTATAACCGGTTTATTCTAGCAGAAACACTCGAAAGACAAATTTCTTCAAGGCTCCATGTACTTGCTTTAACAGTAACAATAACAAATTAAAGAGACATGTCGAGATAATGATCAAACACAAACCCTTCCTTTAATAATATACACTTAAATGTGTCATAACAATGCTTGACTCTCACATATACACGTTGTAGAGAAATTAAACAAAATCTATTTCAAAAACCTGTAATTAACTTTAAATCAAAGTAAGTTTATTTAACTTTATACAACTTGCGAGCGAAGAGTCCTCCGATACTTGTTGCCGACCTACGAACGCTACATGTGCTACGAGTGCTACGAGGTACAGACGCTAAGAGCTACGAGGCGCTACGAGGCCGGAAGGCTATGTAGAACCGTCCACTAATTGATTAAATGAGGTCGCTTCACCTTCGTGTGGAAGTGTGCACTCGCAGGAAGGTACGTAAAGAGTTCACTTTATAATATTATTTGCACACTAGCCTTTGCTTCGTGGGTTTACCTACGACTCCGAGGGATTTCATGCTTTTCCGGGATAAACAGTGTGCTGTATTAATCCAGAACCTTCTTTTCCGTGTGTCGTGTTAAAGTTACATTGAAAACACTTAAATAAAAGATTTTACATTTATAAAAGACTAGCTGTCCCCCGCGGTTTTACCCAGGTTCCCGAGAGATATCACATTTTCCCGGGATAAAAAGTAGCCTATATTTTATTCTAGGATATATTATATCTATGTGCCAAGTTTCATCCATATCCGTTTGGTAGTTTTTGTGTGAAAGAGTAACAAACATACTAACATACAAATCTTTCCTCTTTATAATATTAGTATAGATGAGGATAGAAGCCACGTTCTCATCTTAATCAAACTAAAGTGTAAATACTAATATTATATAGAGCGGGAGCAAATTTAATTAGTTTCTTTATATGTTTTATCAATATTAGAAATTCTGTCACAATTTGGAAGGAACGTTATTGTTGGTACAATTGGAAAGGTCAGAACTCTGGGACACACGGAATCCCTCGGGAACGCGGCTGAACACGCGGAACGCAAGCTGGTGTTGTGACGCGGCGCCCTTCTTGTGTTATTACTCTTTGCCTCCGTCGTTCCTAGCCGCAGATAATGTTTTTCTGAAAAATGTATTATTCAATATTTTTATCATTCCATCGAAAGACAGCGTCACAGAAAAGTCTATGATTTATTACTATAATCCAATATTGTAAATAGTTTGTTTTATGAGCGTCAGACTCAAGTGAACAATAGTTCAGTCCATGAAACACTTTGGTACAGTTGCTGTTACAAATGTGATCACTATTATACCATCTGTGAACAAATTCAAGATAGTGTAGCATCGTTTAATGTTATTTGTTATACCGGAATACGATAGGGGTATGTATGTGTGTTTATTTGATACCCACCCTTTCAACGTAATCTAAATAAATTTGACTAGTCAGAGAGTGTTTAACTTCCTTATAAATTTAAAAAATCAATTGATTGGAAAAAATCGTAGTTCATATTATTAATACCCTCTGTGCCGCTACGGAGGGACTTGGAGGACTTGGAGGACTGCGCTGTGACTTTGTGATTTGTATGAAGCAATATCCACAAATAAATAAATATTCTGGGAAACATTCTACACGCGCGCGCATCTGCGCAAGCCGCAATCTAAACAGCTATATATACCTACTATGTGGCTATATCTAAATGTAAATGATTGTCGATATAAACAAAAAGTTTAAGTTGGTACTTTTATTAATATTATTAATATTTACCGTAAACACGTATATAATATGTTTGTCCTAGGCGGGAATCGAATCTACGTATGACGTAGCAGTTAGAGTAACTAACCACAACTCCAACAGGCACAAAAAATATCGTCGCGTTTCAAAAGGTGAAATCTGAACATAAACTACGTAATTCACAAAATTGCTATAACTAAGGTAAGAGCGTAAAAACGAATAAAGAGACCCGCAGGAGTTATTAGCTTGAAATCCCGGCGCGAAGGTAATTTCCCCTTGGAGCAAGCGGCGCGGCGCGGCGCGGCGGGACCGTGAGCCGCTCGGGGGCTCTGGGGGGGTCGGCTCGGGGTCGGGCGGGGGCGGTGTGTGTAAAATATGACGTCACTTGACCGTGATGACGCTGTCGTGTGCACAGTGCATCGACTAGGCGAGACGGCCGCGCCGTCGGCAAGTTCAGCGAGTACAAATTCTATTTGAAACAATTTTCTGCTTTTTGTCACTCATTCACTGACTAATAACCCTCTATCTTCTATACTATAAAACTGTAGAAGTGTCCTGTTTTTCCATTAAAAACACTTCTGAAAACTGATTGCGAGTGAGCTGATTTATCAGTCCGTTTACTTAATGGAGAAAAGATTCAGAGGAAAATGGAACTAGCTTGGGACATATAAGCTTTATTTATCAAAATTTGCTCACGAAAGAAAAGAATACCTTAATAGTAATTAGGCGTACGAAACCGCGGCCAAGTCATGTCAGTATATAAACTCGACACGAAATATTTTTGAAGGGATTTCTTATAAATATATCATCGATCAACAATTCTGCCGAATCTATCGAAATGCCAACCTCTTAACCCATTTCCGCCGTGAAGCAGTAGTTAACAATATGCGTGTTTAATGAAAATATTTCAATATTTGCTGTCATGAAAGTGCATGAAATATTTGAGGATACGATAACTGCGACCTGCAAACATACATTCAAATATGACTGAGAATATCTGAGAGCATATCAACCTAAAGTTCCAAAGAGGAAACTCGTGGTTACTTATTTTTGACGACGGAAAAGGGACATTGTCATATTTTAATCCCATTTAAATATAATTAGCTCTGAAAGTGTAAGTTAAACAAGAAGTGGTCCCGTGTACCCGGCGCTCGGCCCTCGGGCTCGCTCGGGCTCGCTCGGCCTCGCTCGGGGCGGCCACGTCACGATGTTCAGTTCATAACTTTTACCTCTCTGCATTTGTAACTCTTGAAAGAAGATAAATTTTCCAAATTTGTTCTCTTCTCATTTCTTCATAAGTATTATATTCAGAAAACAGTAGTATATGTAAGTAGTATCAGATAGCCATGTAAATAAAGTTTCAAGACCTTTATTGACATTGTTTCATAAAATAAGATTTTTTCGGTATGATCGCTGTATTGTTCCATTTTTATAAAAAAATCTGTCGAGCTTACTGTTAGTTGTAGGTAAACTTAGCCTAAGGGTTTGTTATTTGACAAATTTCCTCCTTCGCGTGTGTCCAATATGATTATAAATGCCATAACTGAGTTAGTTTGTATCGCGGATCGCGGCGGTTCGATCGATGCCTAACATGGCCATTAAATATGTACTACGAGTGATGGAACCCATCGGCGCGGCGAGGCCGAGCGGCGGCGGCGGTGGAGGCGATCCTATAATTACATACTATATGCCATAACTTCCCACGACACGAGCCATATGACGCGTTGAAATCCTATCGGCTCGCATGAACGCCTCTCAATAGCGTGCCTTCTGTTTTGAGAAGCGACTGATAACGAATATTTGGTAAAGTAATAAACACAGAGCTAATATTTAAGTTGCGAAATAACTCCGAGTGTAGACGTAAATGATGGCACGCCGGACAGTCCGCAACATAAGATTCCAACAGATCCTCTACAAAACACCTGTAACCGATCCATAAAATGGAAGGTGTTTTGTTAATATGCCTCTACAGAAACCTACACTATAACCTTTCTTCATTGTGGATTAGCTTTAAGGTACAGGTGTTTTATAAATTTGGATCTTGTAAGCGACTGGTGTAGGTGAGCGTACCTTCCGAGGGCGCGCGCCGCGGGAGGCAGCGGCTTGAGGCTCGTGCAGGCCCCACTTCGCGGGAACTCCATGAAATTGAATGGTTATGTTCAAATATGCGATGAAAATATTTATACAAAGAGCGAGGATCGCGTTCAACACGTTTTTGTATAGCACAGATGAGTTATTAGGAAATAAAATGTATGTTTATGTACTTGTTACAACATAAACTGCGGTATGGTTACAGCTGGATCGAGCGATGTTATTAACCGCCACTACTACTAGGGATTTCGGTTAAATCTGTAAATACGATTCATGTGCGCAGTTTTTCATAAATTATACTAGAGCTAAAATAGATTCCAACGATATTACAGAGGCACCTGCCAATGCCAGTAGGGTGTGGAGGGGCCTCGTGGCAAATTGACCACTAATTGGACTATGATAAAGAACAACATAGGATGGCTGTGGGGTCGGACGGCACGTGTCGAGTGTCGCACGTCAGTAAATATTTATAATTTAATTCCGGCTGACACTGACTACGTCCCTCCCCCCGCACTCCGCCGCCGCTCCCGGGCGTCTGTGTCGTGTCTCGCACTGCATCCCGACGGAATGTAGCGCACATGATTAATTCGGAGGTCCTCACTCGTGAGTGCGAGCCAGACCCTCACGTCTCTGTGTAAATTATTTCCTAATTTAGTAATTAGTAATTAGCGCGGCCGCCTCGAATGCTTGCTTCTGTAAAAGATGGGGTAATTTAATAGAATGAGAAAGTAATACGGTTTTACGTTGAAACAATTTCGCGTATTAAGGTACTCATAACCTTTTACCGGCAAAGGAAATTGTTTAGAAGCTTGTAACCTTAACCTTTGAAGATAAATCTTTTAATAACATTGCGTAGTATTATTTCACAGTGTAATTGCAGCTCTTGCCCGTGTCGAGTGACCGGGCACCTACAGTCGCGCGTTCTTGACACATCTGCTTTATTTAAAGTAAAAAGTAGTATATAATATCTGGTTGGTATACTTCGCTCAAAACTAATCTGAAATCAAATAAAACCAGCATCGCAAATCGCGGCGCGTCGCGTCGTTCGGTCTCGTCGAGTGCTATCCACAATTTCACACTCGTGCCCGCATCGCTCTCCGCGGCGAGCGCACACAGCACGACACGGTGTAGCACTCCCACGTGCACCCCGAATGCAACTCAGGTGTTCGTGGTGTTGCTGGAAAACGCACACTTTTAATTTCACCGTACGTTGGATGTGACGTTGTGTTTTATTTAATTTCGCGTCGAACGCAAATCAAATGGTTTTCCGATGAATATGGTAATCTGTAGTCGCATTTAATTAACGGTAACGTATTAATGGATGTAATATCGATGATTAATTAAATATTAAATCCTGACAACAAATAGCACGATGAAGTGATTTCGCATTTGTACAGACAGTAGCATATTTTTGGACAAAATTCGTAAAAAAACTTCAATTATCATCAACTGTGCGGTGGCGACTTCCACCACCACAACTTATTGTAAGGCCTACGTAAATGGCGACTAAAAGTATACCGATGCACTCTACCTTGCCCCGAGCGGCTAACAAAAGCATTCTGAAGACGGTTACTATGTAGAAGAGGCCGGCCTTAAGATCTAGGCCAATTCTTTTGTAATGCCACGAATTTACTCGAACATAGATACCTACATATAGCTCTGCCGTGAAATGGTTGAAGGTAGAGATAATGATGATGAACTATGCAATAATTAGTGGGAATAGTTTATTCGAGCGTATTAGACGCTGTGGAATGTGAACGTTCGCCGCGTATTTTAGTACAATAGGGGAGGATAACAATAAGGGGATAATGAATGAGCAGCCGCGACACTACACGACGCGACGAGACGCGCGCTTTGGGGTTTGATTCAGTAAGGTAAATGAAACTAGCTCGACGATGTTTCATGGTTTCTGTCTCTTTTGTTAACTACGTAATCACGTGAGAGGTTCGCTCTCCAAGTATGTACTTCCTTATAAGTACTTACAAATGATATAACTCATATGCAAGCAACCTAGTAGATGATAACAAGCAAATTAAAAGATGCAAACATAAATGAGACCAAAATTGATGACAGACCAAATAGGGCTCGCCCGGGGCTCGTCCGGGACTGGACGCAACCATTCGGAACGGACAAACAGCAGGACGAATAAAATGAAACTACAATTAGATCAGACCGCGGACTGAAACAAAACAAGGAGTGCCCGCTTCGTCACTAATTGTCGGTCGTCGGTTGGTCTCTGCGCTCCCTCCACACTTCGAAGCTATATGTATATTAAATTATTATAAACTTGTTAGGTAATTTTTTTATTTTATTTATATTTGTTTGAAAGAAGTTTAATACCCTATAAGTATACAAAAAAATAAAATAAAATGTAGTATAAAAATAATCACTTCAGGATTTTAGTCAGTTGAAGGTTAGTATCTGAATCAGTGGTTATTACAGTAGCTTTGACCCTTGACACTCACGCTCAACGCTCTGCACTTCACACTCGGTCGCTACTCATTTCGATCTGTAATCAGCATAATAAGCGGAGGCGACCAGCAGTAGGTACGTACCGATCTACAACCTATTTATTATAAGTAGGTGAGTGATAGTTAACTGTGATTTATGATCTGATACAAAAGATTTCAACGTACATGTTATATTCGTGCCACAAATATTTGTGTTTTTCTGTTTTCTTGTCAATAAATAGCAAAAACAGCGTGAAGTACAAGCCGAGACTTACGAGGTTAACGTAGCGAAGTGACAGCAAAAGTGGTGGGCCTCAAAATAAAATAAAATATTGCGAGGAACGTGGGAATCTCTGCGGGGCCGCGTGACGTCACGTGATGTGATTAATGTCTTGGAGCGTGACGTCACAGCACAGTAGGCCGCACACGGCCGCTGCATCCCAGTTCCTTCCTAAATTCTATTATAATGATCGATAAGATTCGAAATACCGGCTCCCTTCGGTGTTTTTTCCTCGTACTGAATTATCAGGATGTCAAATAAATATTGTATTGTATAGGTTGTATAATTCGGAGGCAGAATGTAATCTTAAACGAAAAGTATTTTTATAATACATGTTATTATAGTATAGACAAATTTATTTTGTGTTTATGGGCCAATCTCTAAAAAATATCTCGTATAGATCAACCTCTGCTTAGTTTGCGCTCAGATGGCCGTGTGAAACAATGTCCCAGGTTATTTATTTTGGCTTCATATCAGGATGATTGTGATCTTTGAGCTTATGGGTTCTATAAACCCATATTGAAAAGTAAGATACGTAGTCAAAGCTCATTTTAGTTATTTATTTTATACTTTTAGCTATCACCAGCTCTCCCCCGCGGTTACACCCGCGTTTACAAGGGGTAATAATATCTAGATGTATAAAAATCAAAATCGTTTACTTATTCAGTTTACTTTCACTTACGAAGGTTAGATTTAAGGTTACTGAACCTCACAACCGGTTCGGAAGTCAACTTTCAACTGAGAAGATCCGGAAAGAAACTCAGCAAGGTAATTTTTTTAAATAATTTTATTAAAATTTTATCTAATCTGAGTTTTTGGCTGTTTTGTCAATATTATATATGGTTTAATATTTGGGACTAATATGATTTTCATAATTTTCTAAAAATCCTGTAGCTACGAAAAACAACATAAAGTTTAAAACTTGTAACCCGACTAGGGATAAATAATATATACTTAGAAGTACGAAACAAGTTAAATACTGATTGCTTTCATCGTCTTATTGTGTAGGACAAGTATGTTGAGATCTTTCACATGTTTCTGTTTATTTATTTTATTCTATTGATATCTTCTGACAATTTCACATTCATAACAGATAACTCAATTGATATCCCGAGCGTGTTATGTATCCTTGTTTGATGGCACTCCATTTGTTTGTCTGTCAAATTAGAATGTTTGCTTTTTGCAGTTGACAACGCACGACCGCGGCATTTGAATTGAATTATAGCGATATGAATATGAAACTGACACCAGACTTCAACAGAATAAAAAAATCAGACATATTCAACAAATCAAAAAACTAAAACTATAAAATATCCTAATTGGAAATAAATGTTTTGTGCTCGAAAAAAGTAATGGTTAAATCACACTAAGAAATGAAGATAAACAATTATCGACGAATAGAATCTGCTGTTTCCTTCCTTATGGATTTGTCGCAGTCGGGTAATAAAAATAAATATCCTTAGTCCTCTTCTTTCTGAAGTGTTTAAATAATGCAAAATTTTCGGGAGGATTGTAAGAATCAAAACAAAGAACCAGCGACCTCGACCCGCGGCCGCGGCCGGTGCGTGAGGCGGCGCTATTGACCGACATAGTTGCGGCCGACAATTTCAAACAATCTCGATGTAGCGATAATGACCCCTCGCTTTCCGGTGTTGCCGCCGCGTGACGCCGCGCCAGGCGACAGATAAACAATCAATTCATTACCAATGTTCTTGGTTTGGACGATGGCTCAGAGGGGTTTTTTTTGTGTCAAGTAGGCCGACAATCACGCAGACGGTCCCCTGGTGGTCACCCACATACAACGACGGTAGGACTTTATAGTACCAATTGTCACCTACCTATCAAGTACTTAGTTCCTATGCAATTGGGTGTCACCAAGTAGGTGCCTATCGAGAACAATTTATATACATAATAATTTTATAAACATACGTACATAGCCGCTAAAATCATAACCGTTTCCATTGGCTTTGCCGTAGTCGGGTTACAAAACATAAAAGTATCAGCTGTAATCAGGTATAGGTGTAGGCTTAAAAAAAATTGAGGTCCAATTGAGAGAAAACATAATATGAACACTTACAATAGAGTAATCCACCGGGATTACAAATAGAGCCGACATCATGTATCCAGAGGAAGAAATCGACAAAATCCTTGACAGTGATCAGCAAATGTCTTTACCGCTGCGACCGTGTACCCCAGCAGAAGTATGGAAAACTATTCAAAATCTGAAGAAGAAAAAGGCACCAGGATTTGACCTTATCACAGCAGAAGTCCTGAGGCATTTACCAAGAAAGGGAATTGTCTTGTTAACCATTCTTTTCAACGCAGTGTTCAGACTCCACTATTTCCCGCTTATCTGGAAGATGTCAACAATAAATATGGTAGCTAAACCAGGAAAACCCTCCGAATGAACCTTCCCTTATTGTCTAAACTGTTCGAGAAGATATTTCTACAATGTCTGCTACCTATACATGAAGAACAAAGTACAATTCCTGACCATCAGTTTGGCTTTCGAGCACGCCATGGAACAACAGAGCAAATTCACAGAGTGGTTTATACGATCCGGCAATCACTGGAAAGGAAAGAATACTGCTCGGCTGCCTTTCTGGACATACAACAAGCATTCGACCGAGTCTGGCATAAAGGCCTCCTGTGTAAACTTAAAATCTCCTTACCAAACACCGCATACATGCTGCTCAAGTCCTACTTGGAGAACCGAATGTTCCAGACTAAATCCGGAGATAGCCTATCTTCTTTTTATCCCATAAAAGTTGGAGTACCTCAGGGATCTGTGCTGGGCCCGGTTCTGTACACTGTCTACACTGCTGACCTACCCATTTCAAATGAAACTGTTACTGCAACCTATGCCGATGACACAGCAGTCCTGTCATGTGATAAAGACAACATTCGTGCATCCACAAAACTCCATGAACACCTGGATAAAATTGGATCATGGCTGAAAAAGTGGAGGATTAAAACTAGTGCTGCAAAGTCCGTCCACATTACTTTCGCCCTAAGAAGCGGAGAATGCCCGCCAGCGACACTTGATGGAGAGGTTCTCCCCCAGAAAAGTACTGCCAAATACACGCTGCGATGCGATACGATGCTAGGTATGCACATCGATAGAAGACTTACCTGGCATGAACATATCAAGGCCAAAAGGGACCAAGCAAGCAGGAAACTAGGATAAATCTACTGGTTAATAGGCAGACAATCTTCACTTAGCTTGGAAAACAAACTGATAGTTTACAAATGCATCCTAACACCTATATGGACTTATGGAATAGAGCTGTGAGGCTCGGCAAGCCATTCAAATGTGGAAATACTACAACGCTTCCAAAATAAAGCCCTGAAAACCTTGAGCAGCGCAACATGGTTCACAAGAAACATTGAAGTTCATGAGTACCGTCAAATACCGAAAATCAAGGAAGTAGTAGAAAAGTCATATATGACTTATAAGCAAAGACTCCAGCGACATAGAAATGAACTCGCTGCGACACTACTGAAATCCTCAGACTCTACCTACCGACTTAAAAGGAAACGAATAGCGTCAATCTGATTACCATCGAAACATAACGGGATGACGCATCGCTGGATGCGAAGAATCTCAAACTGCCAATGAAGCAACAACCAATCTGATTAAAGCCTAAGGCTGATTGCAGATATTAAAAAAAAAAAAAAACATACGTACATAGCCGCTAAAATCATAACCGTTTCCATTGGCTTTGCCGTAGTCGGGTTACAAAACATAAAAGTATCAGCTGTAATCAGGTATAGGTGTAGGCTTAAAAAAAATTGAGGTCCAATTGAGAGAAAACATAATATGAACACTTACAATAGAGTAACCCACCGGGATTACAAATAGAGCTTGTATTGTGTCGGAGCGCGCGGCGGCGGCGGCGAGCGGGGCGGGGCGGGGGCGGCGGGGGTCCCCAATCCCAACCCATTCATTCATGCTCGAATACAAAGCGAACGAAATTTGGAAAGTTTGCAGTTTAACTTTCCGCTTTCGCCGCTAGTTGGCGAAGTATCCCCGACGCGATGCGATTATCCGATTTGATCCCGAATGGGACTTTAGTGCGGCCGCGGCGTGTGGAGCTCGCAGCCTGTCTCTATGTCTAGTTCTATTATAAGTCTCTCCTACTAGTCGGCAACGAGTCGTCGGAGAGCGGACCTCTCATGTGATTGCGGAAGAGACATAGTGTACGTAGAGGCCGCGCTGGTAAACCCTTGAACTATTTAAATTTCCCTAACGGAATTACACTACTATTAGGACCCGTATCCGCTAACTGTCTCATTGAACTGAACGTTTTTGGCTGCGGTTTTGCTTCGGTATCACGTTCGGTTGACCACATGTCGCACCGCACTAATAGTTTAAGGGGAAAATGTTAAGCTTTTATCTGGAACATATCTTCGTCTGCGATCGGTTAAACTTTTTAAACAGATTTTCACAACTTCTTGTCTTCAGTGAAACGAATATAATGCGCGATACCACTTTTGACCTCTGCTAAATCATAATCAAACAGTTTCATTCAAAGTGACAGTTAACAAAAGCGAACACTACTCCGTGTGCATTACTCGTGGCCACACGCACACATGCACGCCACTCATGTAACTGCTCTTGCCCATAATAAAACAAAGCATGCACTTTGGTAGCGAACGCAAAGTAATAAAATTCTGGAGATCGGCGCCCGGTGTGCACGTAAAGCGGGACGTATCGAGTTATACAGGTAAGTGCAGGGCGAAGTGGAACTAGAGCAGAGCACTTTGCTTACAGATAACGGGGTTTAATGTTATGAAATCTTATCTCAGTAGGGGAGGTAGGGGTGCATTGGGCACTTTTTTACATATATGTTAATAAAACTGTCATTTTTTATCATAATCAAAATTTTATTCCAAATATATCGAGTACACATATTTGGCAGTAATTATTGCTAAGAAAAGTTTTGGTATTATAATTAGTCTCAAAGTTACAAAAGATCTTCGAACACATGTCCAAAGTGAGTCCCCTGTAGGGAGGTTTGGGCACTGTATTTAATTTGCACGATATTGCTTTACTATGCTTAAGTATTATTTAACATTGCTATAAAAAATTATATATACAAACATTTATTCTTATCATAGACTTTAGAATAATTAAACAATGTGACTTAAAATCAATACTACACGATGTTGGACTTAATTAAACTTATCTTATATTTAGTATGACCCAGAGAGGCTTGTCAAATTTATATTTTAAGCTGCCACGTTTCATCCATGTCGTTGGTGTAGGCAATTTTGAAGGTTAGTCCTAGGTATACCATATTTAATCGCAGTAGTTTTAATTTTTCTTCCTTTAGAAACCTCTTCCAATGCGCGCAAAATAACATCTTTAGGGCTTTCACGTCGCTTATTTTTCTTTTTAAATGAAAACGGCATTGTGCTGAAAATAAATGATTAACCATTCCATCCAATAGGCATAACAAAAAAGCAGAAAGTATGACACCAAAATGAACTAAAAATAGAGGGAGCATTGGGCATGCCCAAACCTCCCTCCTACCTGCGTGCCCAATGCTCCCCATCACCTCACTTTTCAAATAGATTTTAATAAGTTTATTTTTATAAAATGTTGAATCCTTATTGACAGGTAAATATAATCGTCATTAAATACAAAAGAAGATGTTAACATAGATACATACACTTTCTTGCAAATTTTTCTGTTATGTTTCTTCAAACCACACACAAAATATTTACTTCTGTACGCAACAAACCGTTAAGCGCATGTTACTTGACAACCAAGTAAAATAACAGCTGACACTTTTGATAAGCTGTATTGCCAGTTATTGAACTACAGTGCTGTGGTAGAAAACAAAAAATATCTAGAATAGATTTTGAGAAATGAGGTGGTGCCCAATGCTCCCGACTGCCCAATGCTCCACTACCTCCCCTACGTGATTGTGCAAAATTTCAACAATGGTGCAGAAACATGAGTATTCTTGGCACAAACAATGCAATTTTGGAGATAGCGCACAGTTACACGTGTTGAATCTGCTGCTCGTAATAAAAATGTTATTTTGTTCCCAATTTTGAATGTCAGTTGTTGAACTCCCATTTGTTGATGACTGAACAGAGTGTCTTCAAGCGAGCATGCGACATACTTCGACACTCCGCCCAGAATCTCTCAAGTAAAATGAAGCATTAAACACACCAGACAAGTGTAAGCTGGACGAATAAATAAATTTACGCTGTGTCAAAAAAGGTCCTGTAGTTTTATTAGTAACAAAAAGCCAACTAAAGTGTTGTTTGTGCTCGGCGAGGCGAAGCGAGTCGAGGCGAGGCGACGCACACGCGAGGTAATCTAATCCCCGGCCCACGCGCCTCGCGCCTCACGCCTCGCGTCTCACGCCTCGGAGCGGGCGTCAACAGTCCCTCACTAACAATACCTGTATATCTGATTGAGGCGATACGTCCGCGTCAGGCAAATAATATAACGAAGATCAACACAAATATTGGAACTGTATTATTTGAGTTAGTTTCAAGTGACGGGGCAACTTTTGCACCACGTTTGTGTTGACCCGAGAGAAAATATTTGAAACGTTCGTGTGTACTTTGAAATAGATGAATAATTCAAATACAGCGTCGATGGCCGGTTAGGTTAATGCTAACTCCTGAGGTTTCTTGGTTGTAAATGAAACGCCTATTAAGATTAATATTTTATTCTTGATAGAAATCTTGACACGTAAAAAGAGTTTAAAACGAAATCAATAGCAGTCGTTCGCGGAGTGTCAATAGTCAGCCCTCACTGTCACTATAATCAACTAGGTATCATTTTAGTGGCGCATCGAATTATTTATGTTTTTACGACTCGTTAAAAGAAAGAAGAAACTCAATAGGTAAATTAACGTAAAAAATATCAAAACGAGATAATGCTACATGTAGCATTATTCCGATGTCCCTGGCTCAACAAATCGTCTGTGAGCGAGCGAGGGAAGTGACCAAACAATTGAGGCAGCTTATTGCGCTACGCTCGAGTGCTCCACGATAATCGCTACGACGCGCTACGGCTACGAGGTGCTACGAGGCTACGACATCGCGTTATGAAAGCTTTTATTGTGAAAACTTGTTATTTTAGGCGCAGTCACGTCGCAATCATTCCACTTTAGCTATTACTCCATTAGAGGTGTAGAAATAACAGGCTTCGAACGGAGCAAAAAAGGGAACAAAATAAGGTTACCGAAGTTGGCAATCTAATCATAGAACGTTTAAAAATTTAATATATTAATGTACAAGACTAGCAATATAGTTCCTTTGGATAGTTGTTAAATTGTCTATGAAATGATGGATCGCATTAAGATGTATCATTGGTTTCTGGATTGTTATCACGTTGTGAAGCGGTGACGGCTGCGCTGGCGGAACCTTTGATGGATGTTTATTGCTCGATCACGGTTATAGAAAATATTTTGATCCTCATTGGGAATTTTGTTAAAAAATATCCTAGGCTGGAATAACTACTACTAATAATTAATACTAAACTATGACAAAGATTTACAAATTAAATATCTGTTAGATATCTGTTAATTCAGATTATAAACTATACTTGGTTTTGCCAAGTCCGTTTAGCAGTCTTTCCGTGAAAGGGTATTAATGTACCGTCCGCCTCCTTCCACGAGCTTGCGCATTTGTAATATTAGTAGTATTTTATTATCTTAGTTCAAATGTGGTTTTCGATACTGAGACCGCTAACTACCTTTACTCAGATAATAGGAATAAATTATAAATTATAAATACACCCAAGCCAATTTGGATTGTCTGAGTATCTACTACCAACGCGCGTATTAAATATGCCATATTTGTGTCGCTGATTTAAATAACAAGCTCATAGTAGTTGGGTTGATGAGCCCCGAGATGAGCTCAGTGCGAGTGCCCCGGGATAACCGAGCGAGCGAGCGAGCGAGCGAGCAGTTAGTATGCTAACGAGCAACGCCGCGGGCTCACGGCCGTCCAGGGATTACGCGAAATGATGTCGATGTTGTACGATGCCAAAATATAGATTAAGTTCACATTCACTTTGACACCTCAATAATATCGATTAAGTAAAAAATATACATTTATTCGTAAGAAATGTGTAAAATGTTGTATAAAATATAAAATAACGTAGAAATAAGTGGTTCATAGTTCAGCGGTTGTCGCGTCGACTGCCCTCAAGAATCTTGTGAAATCAAAGTCCTGAAGCTGTTGTGGGAAACCATCATTGTATGATCTTTGTAGTAGCGGCCTGGTTGTCTACCAATTTAAAGTTGAAAAATACACTCTGTGTACACAACACAACACAGTGTTGTATTAGGGTGTATTTTCCAACTATCTTTTCTAGATTTTCTTGAATTACAGTTCCCTGCCTGGCTTCATGTGCACCTTCGGCTCCTCACTCAACAAGGTAAGATGGTGGTCCAACATAAACCAAACAACAGTAAAAAAATATGTTTACGCCGGGAATTATCCAGCGAAACAATATTAATAATGAACCCTTTTAATAAGTCCATCCGAATAATAAAAGCTATTTACCAAAAGGTATGTTAGTTCAAACAAAGGTTTCGCGCTAAACATAATCTCAGGTAAAACAAAAAGGTCGACTATTAAAATATTACAAGATAATCTAGTAATTTTGTGAATGGATTCTAAAACCTATTATGTTACTTTGCTTTCATTTTCTAAATTAAGAGTATTAAGAAATATAATACAACATGAGTCTATATGATTAAGTACGCGAGTAATTACCGACTCAACCAACGAAGCTGTTCTTTAATATTGGACCTGTCTAGAGTCTCCGGTATCGCAGTTTAAGCCGCCAATTAAAACGTCTATTTCAAAACACCTTCAATTGTATCAAATATTAATACTAAATTGATTCAACAGCACAGAATAATGTATCTTGTTATATCGTTTTAATTTTATATTAAGTATTTGACAAATGTTAAACACTTGAAGGCATTGTAAGAGCCGGAAAGTCTGATTAGAAAATATAAAAATAATAAAATACGTTACCTCGCTGAGTTTCTTGCCGATACTTCTCAGTATATGGAGGCTGGCGTTACACCCAACAGCAACTTTGACATTCACAAGTCCCTATCGTGGTTCTAAACCGCTTAATGCTGAAACGCTTCAAATTTTGGAAACCTGTCCTGTGTGTCCCTAATTATATAATGATACCGTGTGTGCGACACAAGGGTAGCCAGTCACTCAATTGAGGTCCCTGTCCGGCAGCCGGCCGCCTGTCCGGAGAGGAAATTTATGTTGAAATTGTCGGACGTGACCGCACCTGTAGCTCACTAATACCGAACAAACCAGAAACTGCATGCTCGCTTGAAGCCCTTGCTTGCAGCGACGTCGCGGCGTCGAAGGCCGCGAGCAACATGGGCAAGAGAGCTTAAAGCGGTCCACGGTAGTATGTCTAATTCATAATTTTGTAACTAAAGCCCTTTTTTCTGAAGCTCTTATATGCTGGGAGTTTTATTTTAAATGTTTTGTAGTTTTGAAAAGCGAATTTGCAGAGCTTATTCCAACTCAGTCAAACAACCATCCGAACCGGTATTAAAGCCCGACTATTAATAGATGTTTGTGAAAGCAACTGGTGCTTTCATAATATTAGATATATATAAGAACAAATGTCACAGTAAAGTCCCACTCTAAAATGTACTCCTAAAACTTTATTGAAATATGTCACTTAGTTTTGATTTCTAACGCCGCTTCTGGTTTGTTTCAAACTGTGAGGTGGTTAAGAACATGCAGAAGGGAAAAGAGTGAGTAATGAATGAGACAATTAACTCGTGTCCGAGTCCCCCCCCCTTACCCCCCTCGCCCGCCGTCCCCCGCCCCGCCGCTTCCCACAGAACAACGCATGAACACCGAATGGGTTGAATATTTATTAGACCGTTCAATTGTACCACAAGGTAACGTAAATTACATATAATATCATTTTTTTATATATTTCTCTACTGAGTTATTCAATTAGATAAAGCGTCGAGTATGAAACGAAACACAAACAGTATATGAGTACCTAGGAGACACGATTACGTTTGGTAAATAACATTTACAAGAAAAAGTTTATAAATAAAGCAAGTAGTCGTTCCCGCGATGCGGTTTTGTATTTTTTTGTCATGCTTTTCACAGGCGTACGTAGAACAACTCACTAAAGCTTCAGCGCTATCGGGCACATAGTTTAAGAGCGCATCTGGTACAATATTCATTTATATATATATAGATAAATGCTCATTTCGGATATCCTTCAACAATGCATGTTTAACTTCCACATGCAGCGAGCGGGCCGAGTGCCGCGGGCGGTCTCGACTAGATGTGAGCCGTCGCGTCTGTTTGTTTGTTTGTTCGCTTGCGCTCAAAGGCGCGCAAACAGAGCTAGTTTATGACCGTTGCGTCGCGTCGTGTGTAGCGCGCCTAATGATGCTACTTTATAAACAGCGCCTCGCCTGTGATACCCTAACACATCTCTACAACAACAAACTAATTATAATCTACGAACATATTTTAGTTAAAGCGAACTTGGCACAACGCATCAATCGCACATCGCCTGATAAGTTATTTAGTTTTCTACGTATTTGTTATTGTAAAATATGTTATGAAAAAAGGCGATTTATTACAGCCTGTAAAAGTCTTCCTAAATAAATATTTTTATTTCATAAGTGTTTCGTCCGCTGAAATTGCATCGATAATTTCAACTCGTGGTATTCAAATTCATGATAAAATCCATGACTTAGTTGAATGCAACGGGTTATCGTTCCCGCGCCGCAACAACGACTCGCGAAAGTGTACTTAACTGAAGTGCCATCAATTTTGGTGTTGTAACGCATTAGTAGAGTCGTTCTCGTCAGAAAAGTACGCGTTGCTTAACGACGCTAGCGAGCGTTCTTGTAAAGTAACTTTCCATGAGCTAAATGGCGATCAAGCCTATCTCCGAACAGTATTTCTTTCTTACGCGAAAAATGTCGGCGCGAGCAGTCTGCGAGGCGCGCGAGCCTCCATTCCACCAGATTTATGGATCAGAATGAAATTACGTTTCGGGCGATCGTGCGCCGGCCGCCGCCGCCGCCGCCGCCGTCGTCTCTCTCCACTACCTTCGCCGCTAACAATATCCCATTATTAACTCAGACGTTATTTTAGTTGCTACATAAAAATGTCGAAGGCCGAGTTAGCTTCGTAAACGAAATTAGTGGAATTTCTCGCTGGAAATGAAGTAAGTTTAAATATTTCTGTCATTTATCGTTCCATTAGTTCTGAGTTGTGCCGGAGCGGGCGAACCTGTTTTAATTGAAGGTCCGAGGGGAATTTCGTCGCTTCGTCAACAAACTTAACTTTCGGAAACGGCTTCAATGTCAAGGATATCGCTCGATTGTATTTCTGCTTTCAATTTAGATTTCAGAGATTGAATCGTCGCGTAACTATTCCATAAATTACAACGCTATTTTGAATTACTGTTGTACGATGGAGAAGATGAGGTGCTAAACAAATATATTTAGATTAACAATCGCCGATAAATATAAATACTCCCAATAAACTGCTGTGTTTCGGATCTGGTAAGAGTTGTGAGAAGCAACAGCAGTATTTTGATGCTCCTTCCACCGAGTGGCCAACTAAGGCATACCCAAGGATGTTGTAAGAATTATGTTAACTCTCTTGTAATAAATAATAATGCATAAATAATCACGAAAGGTTTACTGCTAAGAGTACAAATTGCGCCGACTTCAATTGATTGAGATGAGGTTCTAGTAACATAACTGATTAAATATAACCCTTAATAATAATCCTCGGGATGTGGAACAATTTACAATGACATAAATAAAGTCTAAAATTACGAAACTCAACATTTTAAGACATTTATTCAGTTAAGGCCTGCGAACTTCATGAAGGTCACTGAAATTACCCCCACGAATCAAAATAATTCGATCAAAGCTGTCTTCTAGTTCTTCAATGTAGTTTCTTAAATGTTTAATCTAATTTTTGTCACAGTATCAGATTCAATTTTATAGAACAACTTTCACTACGACGCGACGAGCTGAATTGAAGCTTACAAGAGACTAATTTAATTATTAATTTAGTCGGCACAAACACCACTACACCGGCACCGTTTATTTATATTCCGGCACATTGGTCAGTGAATTTGTTAAACGAGTATTCGGTAGTAGACCGATTCGGTAGTAATTGTATAATTATAACTTTGATTACATATCAATTTTCACACTCGAGGCGCATTCTTAAGTAATTTGTGATGTCGGCGGCACGTGCGGCGGCCGGCCAGTTCTCACGCGTACGTGCACGCTATCGTTAACTTTGTTGCAACGCAATAAAGCCTCAAATCTATTTTGTTATCGTATGTCGGAGTGCGATGGTCGGTACGGCGATTACCCGCGCCCCCGCGGTGGACATGATTGATGGTTTTCGGAACTAACAGACTTTTTCCTCGAGTACGGCTCGCGACACACGTCGCGACGCGATACCGATCTTGACATGCGGCGTGTGCGGGGAACCAGATAAACGAGTTATTGATGATCTCTGCACCTTGTCGTCGACGGCTTTGTGAAACTAAATGAGAGCGCTGAAATCTTAGGTCGATTCTGTATATTTTCCTCTCCTCAAAAACGATCGTCCATCATGGCAATGCAGCGTGTCGCACAAAAGATTATTATTTATGACGGAAGCGCTCGCTCCACCGTGTTGCGATAATTTATGTGACCGCGCCAGCTCCTAAAACTTTTGTAAAATCCGCATAATAAAGTGCTAACCACAGAGAAGATACGTTAACGTTTTGCTACAAAACGGCTAATCCGTAAACCCATTCTGATATGAATTCTAATAGCGGCGAACATACGCCGAGATTGCAAGTTTAGAAACAAACCGCCGAGTGCCGGGAGGAAAGGAGCTGTACCGTCATTACCGGACGCGGCGACCGGAAGATATCGCGCGGTGCGGTGCCGGCGGAGGCGGGGCGGGGGGAGGAGAGGGTAGCTGTCGGAAACTATCGCGGAGGATAACATAGCACAGATTGTATTCGTAATTGCGTACTATTCTACCTTGCGGGCGGTGTGTTATTCTGTAAGGTTAATTATAGCTCGACGATTTTTATTTATGCTCTGTTTTTATTATTAACTACGCAATCCCGAGAGGGCCGAGGTATAGTTGCGCCGCCGCGCCGGCTCGCTGAAGACATTTGCATTACATCATGTGGGGGCTGGAGAGCAAGCTTAAAGATAATTTGTGAATCAGTAAATTAACATATGCTATCATTTAATCTAATTTTGTAACTCGATGTTCTCGGGTGAGTACATTACCAAAATTTTTGTGTTTCAGTTAATTGCAGCGTTGCAGGTCGAACTCTACTTCTCAAACTTAGCCAAAATTATTATAAGAGTTACGAGTCCTTACAACACCAGGAATCCCAGTGGGGGCTGGAGATCGTCATATTGTAAAATTCTTTCTTCTGTAAAATTAACCTTATGTAAAACACAGTACTTTAAGTACCTTTGTTCGCAAGTACAAAAAGTCTTTAATTATTATTAACTACTAGCTGTTCCCGGCATGCGTTGTAATGCGACGTTGCGTGTTTTCCTCCAGGAACCTACGCAGGTTTACTGGCACTCACTAAAGTTTCATCACTATCTGCTAAATAGTATGGGAAGGCATAGGTATAGTACTTTTTTCTTACAATAAAACATCTCACAATAACTTTATCATAAACTTACTGCTGTTTTTAATATTTGGCCCTTCTACAGAGGTCTTATCCTAACCGGGTAGAAAACGAGAATAGATAAACACAGTTATATTTCCATTTCACTTGCATTTACAGAATTGCGGCATTTCATTTGCACGATGCATCCAGTAAGGTAATTAGCTATTTATAAGATTGAGATTTATTTATTTGCCAGAAACATGGTTATGAATACATAGCTTTAGTCAAAGTCCTTCATGTTTTGCCATAATGGCGTGCAAATATACATTGTCATTAAATAAAATACAAGCCAATTTATCACACAAAAAACTACAAATGTCTGATTCAATCAATTAAAGCATACAATAACTCATTAATAATTCAAATTAAATTAAAGAAAATAAAAATATAATTACGTCAAGTTCAGTCAGTTATGTTACAATACTTGTTATTTATGTTTGGCTAGCAAAAAGTCATTAACGGAATAAAAATTATTTTCATGTAACCATGTCTTCAGTCTAGTTTGAAAAGACTTAATAGGTAAACTTGTCATTTGAGAAGGTAAAGCATTGAAGACTTTTATGCACATGGCGTAGCAATTTTTCGAAAACATTGCTGTTCTTGAAGGGAACGACTAGTCTATTGGAGTTTCTTGTGCTCCTTGGAAATATATCACTAGCTGCAGAGAACAGCTCAGAGTTCTGTTTAACGAACATTGCCACTTCAAGAATATACATACAAGGCAAAGGCAATATTTTTAGGGTTTTAAATAAAGGTTTACACGATTCATAGTTTGGTTTGCCACATATAGCCCTGACACATTTTTTCTGGCCAACAAATGCTTTATTTATAGTTGCCGAATTACCCCAAAGTAAGAGACCGTATCTCAGGATCGATGCTACATATCCATGATATGCCATAAGTGTGAAGTCCTGTGTTGAAGATTTTCGTAATCTGTTTAGTGCATACACAAATCTATTAATCTTACTGCACACCCTATCTACATGCGACTTCCAATCTGAATGTTCATCAATGACTAAACCCAGAAATGTTGTTTCGTGTGTTGCTTCGATCTTAACATCATTGTATTGAATATTTAACTTATTTATTTTACTGCCTCTATTATGGAATTGTATATATTTTGTTTTAATAAGATTCACTTTCAGATTATTATTATCTAGCCACTGTATAATTAGTTTTATTGTTCTATTAATTTCATATTCATAATTCATAATATTGATACATGTCACTATAACTGAAATATCATCAGCGAATAGAATGCATGGATATGGAATAACGTCAGGAAGGTCATTTATGTATAATAGGAAAAGAAGTGGCCCCAAGACACTGCCTTGTGGTACGCCAAAGCCTTTAACCTTATATTCAGATCTGTATGCTGTTACAGTATTGTCTTTTGCTATTTTTGATATCTCTACACATTGCTTCCTGGTATGGAGGTAAGATTTAATCCAATTTAAGGCAGGTCCACGTATTCCATAATGTTCTAGCTTGCTTATTAAGATGTCATGCGAAACAAAGTCAAAAGTTTGTTGTTAGTATTTGTTTTTTGTTCGTAAAACAATGAGCGGAGCGCGCCGCCCGCGCCGCCCGCGCCGCCCGCGCCGCCCGCGCCGCGCCGGCCGGCTCGGGAGTTCGCTTGCTAATTGTAGTTTACGAGTATTGTAACATAAATAATCCGTATTACGACTTTAATTACTCGATGTGAATGCGCCCGACGCCCGGAGGCTGAGTAGTGTAAAACTCGGTGGGTTCGATCCCGATGATAACCTGTAGCTTAGAATATCTTTGATGGAAAGTGGGTCACTTTACCTGCCTACCTCTTTTGGGTAATGGGTGTGTAGATATATTATGAATGCGCCTTCAAACTCCGGTGTTATAATTAATCGAGGATGTACAGCCAAGTTAAACGTTATTGCCTCAAAGCATGAGTTACTGTCACCGCTCGCGTCGACACTTCATAATTAAGAGGTAATTTGAAATTGAAATTCCTTTCATGTAACTTATAATTACGTACTTCAAATGGAGTACTACAGGTACTGTGACTGCTAATTCGTCTGAAATAATCACACTAGCTTCAATCTCGCGGTTTCAACCGCGTTTCTGAGGCATTTTATGTTTCTCTGCGATAAAAAAATATAATACGCGTTAATTTGTAATATATTTAAAGTATGTGCTAAATATTATTCAAATCTGTTCAGTAGTTACAGAGTTGATTGCTATCAAACATACACATAAACATTAGCATTAATAATATTAGTAGCAGGTACCTACTCCAATGAAATGAGTCTCGTAGACCCCCCTGCGTCTACGGAGCTAGTGTCGTAGCACTGGCTACGTTATGATGCTACGAGAAAACTGTCAGGAATTTGTTCGGAACTCTATAATACAGTTAATAAGTCTTAGATTTTTTTAAATATTAAATTGGTGGCGTAGTGTTTAGGTACTCCTACTGTGAAGCTACAAGTCTGTGTTTGATTCCACCTAGAAACATGTTTGTCCATAAACACATATTTTTATTATGTGTCTAGATATAAATATAAAAAAAATTAGATAACAGTTATTTCTTCATTCTAGTACAAAGTTCGCTTAGTTTGGGATCAGATGGCCGTGTGAAATGGAAATGTTGGAGGATTTATTTATTTATTTATTTAATTGCAGGCAGCGCGAGCGCGTCACGTCGGCGTCGCATACACGAGTCGGCAGTAGTGGCGCGCGCGACTATTCAAATAGAGATGGATGTTACTTTATCCTGCGCTTTCTATTTTAAACTTCCAGAGAAATCGATTAGAGAATTAATTTTGAGCTTCTAACTTAAGTTGCAATTCTAATAATAATAATAATCGATACTTCGTTCCGTTAAAATAAGCTAACTTTTTGAACGATATGTAAAAAAAACTAGTTTACGCAACCAACGACCTGCGCCGTGACACGTTATCTAACCACTAAGCCAACCGGCCAGTGTTCCCATAGATATTAAGGAGCTATAGTTGTCGGTTGTATTATCACAAAGCCTTCGCCCAGTTACGTATAGAATAAACATTGGTTTTGGTATTGTTTTCCCCATTAGTAAAATATACAGGGTGCTCAATTGTGTGGCATGCACGTCAGCGCGGTGGGCTCGAACCCCCGCACCCCCCCCCCATCTCGCCCCGCTCCCCGCACCCCGCACCCCGCACCCCTCGTCTGTGACATGCGGTCACAAACTATAACTAGGAGGGTTAATTCCACCATATTCACCTTCATTTTAGCTTCATATCTAAATAAAATATATAAAAAAACAGCTACTTAGTGTATTCGTTTTAGGAATAGTAGAACTCTTAAAGCTCTGACTATTAAATTGGTTGAAACTGGATTTAAAATTTTAGAGTTCCTATCGTGAAGGAATAGTGTACCTTATAACCGTGTTTCGGTTAGAAAAGGAAGGCTGCATTAGTGACATTAGTATCATGATTTTCAAAAGTGTACCCCCTGCTGGTCTCTGGCGTACTTGATATAAAAACTATTAGTTGAATCATTTTAGATATAAAGCTACGAATGTCGCAGAACCAGCCCCCGGCCGATCTAACGCAATGTATAATATAAATGCTTACTTCAGTAGCGTAATATTAAGAGAGATACATCAAAAACAAGCATACTACGAGCAATATGCGATAAAGGTCGCACGGAGCAACATTACGTGTTACGTCGTCGGGAAGATTTTGTTTATGTCGCTATAACAACAAACAGTAAGTAATGTAGGCAACCGTAAACGCTTGATACTGTCCATAAATAAAATAACATGGCTTTATGAAGGTGCGCCGATAAAAAACTAATATAATGTAAGTAAATGCTCGAGTTTAAGTTGTAGAGAGATATTAGCTGAGACTAACCTTCGTCACAGATGATCTTCGTTAAACCAACCTCCAACCAACCCAGGACAAACATTTGTGTGCATGTACATGTCTGTGTGTTCTGTGTCTGGGTGTAAATATCTATATAAATATGAATTTAGAAAAAGAAAAAGTTGTATATGTAGTATATCAGTAAGAATGTCCCGGGATATTTAATTAATTTCTACTTCAGAAATTTTTTTTTTCGATATAGTCAATGTTTTTGTTAAAGTAACGAAAATTTGGTTTCGCTATAAATTTTGAATATTTTCTAAACAATACATAACTACTAGTCATATAAGAGCACCTGCCTCATTCTTATACGCATCTATCATATTTCCCAACCATCCGAATATTAGTCTCACAATTACATTAACTAGTGTGTTTAGCCAAAATCTTTTATTTCATTATATTGCATACATATTTTGTAGTGACTGGTATTTTGTTGAGCAACCGTAATGAAATGAAAATATTTTTTTAATCAAGTAGGCCTTCACGAGCGCGAATAGTCTGAATCTAAAACCGGTTCGGAAGGTTGTTTTAACTGAGACGAGCCGGCAATAAACTCAGCAATTACTTTATCAAAACGAACTTAGAATTATTACATACAATCTATTCAGTCTGGCAATATTTGCGTGTTATAGCGGAAGTTATTATTATATTATAGTTGTAGCTTCAGTAACTTTAAATTTGACCTTCATAAGTGCCCTCCGAAGGCCTAAACTGAATAAATGGTTTTGAATTTTGAATTTTTTTTGAAAAAGTGAATATATTATTTAAAAAAATGTGAGCCGTCACGGGACGCCTGGCAGATGTGGAACATCGAAATTATTTTGTACAAGTAATATGTATAAAATAACAGATTACGATAGGAACTGTGGCGACATCTATGAACACGCATAGAACTAAATATGTATGCATAATGTAAAAAAAATATATTACGATTTATTTCCACAAAAATAATAACTGTTTATTTAATAAACATTTATTTTCATTAAACTCAAAAATATTCAAATTTGGCATGCGTCGCCACGCCAGAAATCGGTTTTACGTGCGGCTATAGATGTTTCATATCAAAAGTTAAATTAACTACTTATAGAAAACGACAAATTAAAGCAGTCGCCCCATAAGCAACACCTGCTCACAAGTACCTATGTATATAATATTGTACTATTATTTTTGAATAACAACATTGACCCGGACACGAACTAGGAAGGCGAGTATCCACACAAACAAACTTAAGGTGTTATAGTGACAAGCGGCTAACGAAGGGCTCCCGTGACAGGTGCCTCGACTGCCTCAGCACCGACCCGCGTCATTATGGCGCCGGCCGCTCTTTGCGCCCGCCGCCACACTCGCCATCCCGCTATATACAAGAATTTATGCAGGCTTATAAACCTCACCACCTTATTAATGACTAGTTTCCCGCCCCAGCTTCGTCCGAGTGAGATAATATTGATGTACTAACTGTCCCCTGGGGCCTCACCCGAGTTCCAGAGGGATGTTACATTTTTCAAAGATCCTATGTGTTTATTCAAGTTATTATCTATCATGTGCCAAGTTTCAAACAAATCTGTTTCGGTAGTATTGGAGGAGTTACACACATCCACATAAACATTCGAAAATGTTTTTTATTTTTTTTTTATTTATTTATTTAGATCACCAACAAGACACACACTAATACATTCAAATTTATAGGATTTTACACATAAATCTTCCGGAAGAATTTTTCAGAATTATTGTGACAACCGCATCAAAATCTGTTACGTAGTTTAGAGAACTAAGCGTACAATCAGACAACCAGGAATGATGATTTTCTTTTACAACCATGCAATATATCCTTCAAATTTACGTTCCATATTTTATGACTAAGGAAGTTTGAATTTCTACCATCACAAATATTTGTTTCTAGTAGTTCATCCCGCAGTGTCGACCGTGTTCCCGCGAACGTCATTCAATATCGGTCAGCTGTTACAGAGTCCAAGGATCACTAACACTGACACAAACTCTCACATTTACAATAGTAGTAAGATGAGCTGAGAGATGAGCGAGATAAATGTGCTTTAATCTATCAATTAAACATTCATGTATAAATAAGACTAGCTATCCATGGTGCGATCCATGGTTGCGTATCTGGGTTTGCGAGGTATCTAATATGGACCAGGAATTATAATATAGCCTATCTCCATCCGGAATAATGTACCGTTCACGATGAGAGAATTTTCCAATAGGTGCCGGGAGTCTACCACTTTGCATACATACTAACCCACAAAATCGCACCGTCTCTGTATACTATTACAGTAGGTTTAGATAGTATAGATTTCATGGAAGTGCTAACACATACCTGCAGTATAAATCGCTTTTAATCTCTCAGTAAAACAATCTTGTTTGGTTAAGATTAAGCAAGGCATTTGTTCTCGGCACTCCGTTACGGGGTGCAATAGCGTGTCGGTGGCAACATGAAGGAGTAAGATATATTTCAGTAGCTGCAGCTGGGAGCTGGCGGCTGGCGGCTGGGTGCTGGGTGCTGGACGCTGGCTGCGACAGTTGGCCGCTCGCCAGACGGCTAATTGTGCTCGTTAACTTTATGTACGTAGAGGGGCGGAGAGTGAACGCCGTACACACATCATTTAGCTAAGCTGTTGTTAGATTTGCCCGCGTAAGGGGGTAAAAATCGTCAACCTTTTTTTAATTTTAAATACATAGTATGTTGATCTATTTTTTTATTAATTATGTCGAAATCCACATTTGAATCAATTGGTAGTTGGTATTTTCTTAAAAAAAAAAATTTAAGGTCTTTGAATCTTACAGTATATTTATTCAGTATTTGCAGATTTGGACATTCATATGTGACCTCCGCAGGCCTATCTCTTCCCTAAATAATATAAAATCAAATCACTAAATATGTCTGTCTGTTTGTCCGTTAATATTTTTTTAAGTAGTAGATATTGATGCGGTTTTCACCAGCATTTAGTAAATTTCTCGTGAGAGATCTATGCTTACTATATTGCATTAATATTATCCCACTCACTTATAGCTTTGATATTCATAAGTCCCCGGACTCTCGGACTTTTAATTTTGTTTTTATTTCTTCGACGTATTTCCAATATTTCTTTGTTGAATAATATTTACAAAACCTCTGATACTTTAGCTATTACAAGTGAGGTACGTTGATTACGAGAAAAAAATCCTTCTCTTTGATAGATGTATTTCTATTCGGATAAATACACAGTCGATGAAACCGTAGTTAATTAGGAAAACCGACGGCCGCAAAAAAAGGGTCCGATCCATTACACCGAAAACAAATCGGTTATAATGTCGGAGATACGCCGGATCTCATCCGAGACTGAACCAGTAACTCAATTCATCGGCATCGCTGCGCTCTCTTCTAAAAATAATAAATCCAATAAAACATGGCGTTCCGTCTCATTATTACATCTTATTTACTTACTGAAAGAATTACTTCTCTCGTCAATAAAATATTTCACCGTCAAAGTTTACTATGCAGAATATAAACGCTGTTAACATCTTTGAGGAATGTTTAGTATTTTTAATAGCTCGGGCGTATATACTCGCTCTGGGGCCGGCGGGCCGGGGGGCCGGGGGCCGGGGGGCCGGGGAACGCATGAGCACGACAGAGACATGCCTTTATAATGGAATTCAATACCCGATGCAAGTAGGTTACCGTCTAATGAAGATCAAATAAATGTAAGCTCAGTCAATAAAGGTGGCACGGGGGTAGCTCCGCCGGCATGTGTGCCAGGGAATGCGTTAATGGAGCGAAGGTCAATGACGACGGGAGGCGTCATCGGGCGACGTCGGGCGGCGTCGGCCCACGTCGGCCAACGTCGGGAGGCGTCAGGCGGCAATAGCGCTGAGTGTCTTCGTAAACGCGTTAACGGTGTCTATAAAGTGTGCATTAGATGGACGGTTTATTGGCGGACCTTAAAGACGGCCATTTAAAGCCCGCTCTATTAAAGTGATACACTTTGAATAAAAAAAAAAAAAAGGGTCGCCACGTTGGGACTTATGGCGCTATTCAAAAGTTAACGAACTTTAATGCTGAATCAAAATTGATGTTCGATAGAAACGAATATTGTGGACTTGGTTTTACGTTTTATCGCGGCAACAAGGTCGTGCTTCAGTGCCGAGTTTATTAACTCTCGGCAAAAGCCACCTTCCGAACCGGCTTTAGTATCACAATTCATAAGTAGGTGAAGGACTTTTTGTTGAAATATATATATATATTTTTTTTTTTTTATATAAAAACTTGAGCGCATTTGACTAGATCTCACCTGATGGAAAGTGACGATGTGGTCGAGGATGGTACACGCGAACTCAAGTAATGCCTATTCACTCTTGCCTTAAAGACTCCGAGATTGTATGAATCGGGAAAAATTGACGCCGGCAATGAGTTCCACTCCTTTGCTGTCCGCATAATGAAAGAAGAAGCAAAACGCTTCGTGCGGATAAACGGAATATCAACAACAAAAGGATGGAACCCCAGCCGGCGCCTAGTCGCCCGCATGTGGAACGGAGCAGGGGGTATGAGGTCGTGTAACTCCTGCGCACACTCTCCGAAATGAATCCGGTAAAACACCGATAGGCAGGCAACTTTGCGGCGATGCTCAAGATTTTGGAGCTTACTCGAGACTAACTCGACGTCGCCTATAAGTCTCCTTGCTCGGCGATCTATAGCATCCAGGGCTTCTAGCTGGTAGCGGGCTGATCCATCCCAAAGATGAGAACAGTACTCCACACAGGAGCGGACCTGAGCCTGGTATAAAGTAAGAAGCTGTCCAGGTGGGAAGTACCTTCTCACCTTAGAGAGGATGCCTAGCTTCATTGCAGCGACTTTTGCCCTAGATTCAATATATCGGCCGAAATTTAAATTTGATGTAATGTTAACACCAAGGAGCTCAAGGTGGTCGGATATTTTAATGGACTCACTTCGGAGAGTGGGAGTCAAGGTGAAGGGACTACTTTTGACGGAAAAAAGACAAGCCTGTGTTTTAGAGGCATTGAACCTTACGAGGTTGTTGTCACCCCATTCAGACACTGCCTGAAGTGAAAGGTTCATGCGCTCTACCATGGCCCCTCTCAGGGACTGCGTCTCGGCGCTGGTGGCCCGTGCACTGGATAAATATCTGTCCACAACTGTGCTGTCATCTGCATACCCAATTATACCGGGCTTCAGCAGGTCATTAATATGCAGCAGAAATAGAGTTGCGGAAAGAACCGAACCCTGAGGTACCCCGGCGTCGATAGCCATTAGGTCAGACGAGCAGCCATCGATGACCACTCGGATCGACCGTTCCCTCAGAAAATCAGATACCCAGTTGCACAGGCTTGCAGGGAGCCCATATGAAGGAAGCTTGCCTATAAGGCTAGCGTGCCAAACCCTGTCAAAAGCCTTCGAGATGTCGAGAGACACGGCTAGAGCTTCTCCATGTTTCTCAATGGCTTCGCCCCATACATGCGTAGCGTACACTAGAAGATCCCCAGTAGATCTGCCACGGCGAAATCCGTATTGACAATCACTGAGGATGTCATTATCTTCTAGGTACGCCAGGATGCGGGTGTTCAATACACGCTCCATAATCTTACAGATTATAGAGGTGATTGCAATGGGGCGGTAATTGGCAGGGTCAGCCCGGCTGCCTTTTTTGGGCACAGGTTGCACGTTGGCAAGCTTCCAAGACTTAGGTACTAATCCTGTTTTGAGCGAGAGGCGGTACAGGCGTGTCAGAACAGGAGACAACTCAGGAGCGCAGTTCTTCAGAATAACGGCTGGTATACCGTCAGGCCCACTGGCCTTATTCACGTCTAGATTGTTGATTGTTTTGAGTACCTCTTTTTGACGGATACAAATAGGTGACATTGTGGTACCGCAAGGAGGCAACTTGGGTGGCATTTTGTTTACAGTGTCTAGACGCGAATTCTCAGCAAACCGACAGGCAAATAAGTTTGCCTTATCAGTAGCTGTGTGAGCCAGTGTTCAATCCGGCTTCAGCAGAGGAGGCAGGGACGGGCGACAGAAATTCGCCTCGACCGATTTAGCCAAGGACCAAAACGCCTTACTCCCCGAGGGATAGGAGGCCAGTTTAGATCCGATTCGGCTTATATGGTGAAGGCGTGCTCTGCGCAGGGTCCTCTTGCAGGACTTGGCGGCTCTGTTAAAGGCTTTCTTCTTGTCTCGCGTATCCGGAGCTTTTCGACTTCGAGCATCAGCCCAAGCTTGGTAAGCCGAGTGTTTTAGTGCTTCAGCAACTGTGCACTCGGCATTGAACCATGGGCGAGCTTTACTCTCAAGAGGGATGTCAGAGAAAGGAATGAAATATTCCATCCCCTGACAAATCACCTCTGAGATTGCAGTCGCACAGCTCGACGGATCGCCAGAAGAAAAGCACGTTTGCCGCCAAGGATACGATGCAAAGAAATGACGCATCTCATCCCAGTCTGCTGACTTGTACCGCCAAACCCGTCTAGTGCCCTTGGGGCTGAGATCGGGTGGTGAACAGGACAGTACGGATTTCACCAGACAATGGTCAGAAGTTCCCAGGGGGGACGAAACTGACACACTGTATCGGTCCGGTTCTGTAGTCAGCAGAAGGTCCAGGCAATTTGCCGAGTGGTCATCAACGTCAGGTACACGCGTTGCTTGTTCTACCAGCTGGGACAGATTCAGCGACAAGGCGAGCTTGTACGCCTCTCTGCCAGCATGGTCAGTCCTCTGGTATGGGAACAGCCACTGCTGGTGATGGGCATTGAAATCCCCCAGAAAGACAAGTTGAGCAGACGGGTACCTGAGTTGAGCCTCGTCGGCGGCCACACTCAGATGTTCGAACAGCCCGGTTGTCTCCTGATCACCGCTATGTGAACGGTACACACAGGCATAAACTATTTTGTCCACACCTGTGTCGACCAGTACCCACAGCGTTGAAAAGGCGGAGTCCTCAAGGTTACGGAGACGCTGGCAGCAGATATTGTCGCTGACAAAGACGCAGACACCAGCGCGGGCATTGAAGTTGTGCTCCAGGGAATACCCCGGGTACTGCAAATAAGACACGTCAGCTGGTCGTCTGATTTGCGTCTCCGTAAGGAAGAGCAGCTGCGGCTTATCAGTCTCAAGGTGGTGGTGGACTGAAAAGAGATTTGAGTGCAAGCCTCTGATGTTCGTGAGGTGCACTTTAAGTGGGAGGAAGTGCCGCCGCTGTGGAACTCTATGCCTTTTAGTTTTCCTTTTCATTGTTTATTTTTTTTATGGAGTGAATAGGCAGGGAAGACGGAAGTTGTACGAGGCGCTGCGCAGAATCCTGTGGTGAACACAGAGACGCTGCACTGAAGGATAGGCTAGTCTGGAGACCGCGGGGACGCCCGAACCCCCCCGGAGATCGCCATCGGGTCCTCCCACCCAATCGCCAATTGGCACGATGGAGCAATTCCGGGATTATGCGTAAGGTGGCGGGGCAGCCTTTCGTAGGTGGCTGGCCTACTACTTGGGCCCCCTACTGCCTACGGTCGGCCAGCGGTGCACCGTGCTTCGGATCCCGCTGCCCTCCATGACTAGCCGCCAAGTGCAGCGACACTGTGACACCAAATCGGCATACTACATCAGCGCGACTGTACAGACCCGCCTTCCCAATTAGCTTCTCCAGGCAACACACCGGAACACGTCCGAGGACGCTTGGCAGCATGACTCTGCCTGGAGGGTGGTGACAAGCCACGGCCGGAGCCTACCACCTGAAGAAACGCCATTGCCTCGTCTGTTGTACAGCAGGGTGCACCGCGAGCAGGTGAGGTTGGCTTGGGTCGCTAAGATGTTAACGGTCCCCTTACACCTCAAATATTTTCAACAACCTATCTGTGCATGCATAATGTACTTTTCAAATAGAGCAAGACTTTATCAAATAGCCTCCGAATACCTTCCCCATATACAAACTTACCTAATTCGCATTATCTCTTAATGATATTGTATGGATTTCATTCAATTCCATGGTAAGTCAATTGCGTACAGATTTCTGTATTTAGTGTAGTTTCGAACAAATATATTTATATCAGATACATTAATTCAATTATGGCCCGTGGAGGGCACTAATGAGGGTTTAAGCTGCTGAATCAACAAACGGTTTGAGAGACTGCCTTCAACTGAGAAGAACCTGCAAGAAACTCAGCAAGGTTACATTATTGTTATTATTTGTTATTAGAGCTTGAGAGATCTCAACGAACGGTACTCAAGGTGTTGCTGTATCTACCATTTCGTCATCCAACGCATAAACTGTACGTAATGGCTAATGTACTTACAGTTCGTAAATTTTTTATTTACCAGTGTGTTCGTAGATACCATGAAAATTTACCGTTATTAGAACATTCAAATAAGCGACGGAAGCGGTATCCTACCCCAAAGGTTAATAGTAGATTTGCACAAATGCAATATAACTCACTTGCACCCAGACTATATAATATAATAAATGATAACTACGACGTAAGTAATGTGTCCAGATATAAGCTAAAAGATCAAATAAAACTATGGTTACAACAATTAGATTATACAAGTACAGAAAACCTATTCCTTATTGTAAACTAATTATTCAAACAGACACGCACACGCGCCTACAAGCACATGCAAGTAAACACACACACTCACAAACACACACATACACACATGAAATGGTAATTGATATTGTATTTTAATTATATAGTTTTTTTTTTTTTTTTTTTTTTTGTTAAATCAATGAGAATAAGGCAAGCGTTGGGTGGGAACTGTCTTCTGACACACAGCTTGCGCTAGTTTTGAAGACAGGGCTGCATATGATTATGTATTTTGATTCAGCAATAAAAAACATTTTTATTTATTTATTTTTTTTTTTATTGTGTAAACTTATCAAATCTAACATTTTTACTATTTATTTTTGACAAATTTATTATTATTATATATTAAATATCCATACATTGCTACCCCCGCGACAATTCCAAGAACATACTCCGAAGCCTATTTTCAGCAGTATGAGGAAAATGGTAACAAAAGACACAGCTTACCCGAAACACATACCGTCTGTGGGATAATACGTAAGTAATCCAGTGGAAGGTACCGACGGGCCCTCGCCAGGAGTGGCGGACGAGGCGAACAATGCCCGCTCACCCAGCCGCAGCGGTACCAGCGGCCCTCACACACACACGCTGGAACGCTTGGCCGCCGTCCAATATTTTTAATCAGAAATACTCGTTGAATAAACACGGTTTATACCTTTTCCTGGAGATATTCAATGTCTCCCTCGGAGTTACGTGTTGTGTAGAAATAGTGCGTGTACGAGGCTGAGGTGGATGATATAAGTTCGGAATTTCGGCTAAGGCCGGTATTAAAGTTTATTGAGTTGTTTGTGTGATTTTTTGGAACAGATGCCAAATGGTTATGACAGAGTCAAAAAAACTATTTATTTTTATTTTATTTCAAATGCAACATCACCCACATTAACACTACACTTTGATAGGTACATAATAATAAATATATAAAAACTGATATTTTATTTTGATTTATTGAAACTTAAATTATTACGGTACACCATTTACAATAATTAGAAAGATTAGTTAAATTAAAATTAGATATAGAAAGAAAGAAGAAAGAAATTGTTTAAACATTTTTCGTTTAATACCGAAGGAGTATGGCGAAACTGATACACAAGGTTTTTATAGTTGTTCATGATTAACTATCTAATTTTATAGTGATGTACCAGTTCAGACTTTACTATATGCAGGAGGACTTTAACCCCGGATTGAAAGGGGCCCCAAAGTGAAGAAACCCAGTGTCTTTATTTTTTAACTAAATTTATAATTATTTAAATAACATTGTTGGTGCATAAGCTATAAATAAAACACTTAATTACTTGACAGAACTTTCCTTCGGTTCAACAACAGTTCCTTCGTTACAACACAAATGTACATTCTGATGTTTTCATTATCTTTTATTATTATAGTAACGTAGTCTGCCACCCTTATAGGAACCCTTATAGTTTCGTAATGTCTGGTTTGACCAGTTTAACTCAGTGTACTAAAAAGCTGTAATTTGAAAAGGCTATACATCAATTATGCTGACAAATTTTACACGTCTATTATTTATTTATATTTATTAGACTCTATATATGTACATACATATTAACAATGTGTGTGGTGTTTTGTTGGATGGGATTCTCCAAAATATTCGGGGTCTGTGAAGAAATATTTTTGATTTGGGGATCGGTTTACGCAATATTAAGATTTATAGTGGTGATTCTTGTCAGAGTCAAACCTAATCTTCTTCAACTAAATCGGCATTTTCTGCGTGTGTTAGAAATACCCTAAGTCCAAATGTAAAGCTCAAGTGGACTGACAATGATTGATTTCACTCCGCAAAAGGGCCCGTCTGTATGTGAAGTTCAGCATTAGACCGGCCGGGACGCTCGGGACCTCTCGTCTTCACTCGTTTGATAGTAATCGACGCTACTCGATTATCGGAATATGGAAACCCAATCAATTTTATCTGTATTCTCAAGTTTGAACTCGGGATTGCTTTTATCGAGATCGCTTCACATGAACTGCTCCGGGGCAGCTTCCCTCTATCTTTCTTAATCTATTTTCAAATTGGAGTTTTTAGTATCATATTACTGCGTCCGTTCTTTATTTAATATTGCGATCATTTCTATTTAATCTTCACTTGTGTCTAAGTTTGTTATTTATTAGGTATAGCTACCGTCCCGCGGTTTCGTCCCCGTCCTTAAGGGATATAATATATACCGGGATTATATTGTAACCTACACTCGGGAATAGTAGCTTACTCCGTGAATGATTTTTTCAAGTAGTACACTCACAAAATACGTACTCTCTTTCTGTATTATTAGAAAAAAGAATACTTTCACATATAACATAGCACTACACGCCGATCTTAGACCAAATTTTCTCTTTAATCTCTCTTTCATTGTGACATCACCTTCATAATAAGCCGGCTGGCGGCCGAGGCAGGCTGGTAATTGAGTAACCGTCCCACTTCACTCACACCCTCGCCCGTCCTCAGTGAGAGGTGCTCGCACTCCGCCGATAAGTGAAATTTATTGTTGATTAAAACTCAATAATTGTGATGGAGTCGAGTGTGTGCCGCAATGAGCTGCACTGTCCATTAAGACTATTGTATGGGACAGTCCTATAATGTACATCGAGAGATAAGTTAATGGTATAAGTAAAAGTTATGTTACCTTTAAGCGATGACAGCTGCCACCGATAGTTGGTTGAGCTTGAGCTTTCAGTGAATGAAAATATCGTGATGAAACTTTAGCATAGGTAGGTGCTTAGTTGTGCCCGCCTTGCTAACAGCCGCACTTGGGAGCCAATTCCCTTCTAGACTGTATGTGCTAACCGCCGGCCACATCATTACTCACGATGGCAAGATTAGGGTCCAACTACAGGATCAAACACAACCCTATTAATAGACAAAAAAGTACTTTGTTAAACTACACACGTAACGCTGCAAAGTAAATTGGATACCCGACTTCAAATTGGCACATTCAACCTTTAAGGTTCAGCGTTGTATTACGTAGTGTATAAAGCAATAACGTCTCAAAAGACAAAATTGCCGCCACACGAGCTCCCGGTGAGAACAAAGAGCGGGTTGATCAAAGGTGAACAACAAAACTGGTGCTAGACAGAGTTATCCTGACTTCAATATTCAGAACGAGCGCGTTGAAAGAATAGAAACGTTCATGTTACAAGGGGCCCCTGCGAGTGAGCAATAGGTCTCAGGTGGTCGGAGTCTCCGCCGGAGAGTCGAGAGATATAGCGGGACCAATACCGACACACCTCGTAAACCGCGTACATAATGTATTAATAACATTGCTGTTTGATTTTGATTTGGGGACAACGATACATGTAGCTATACATTGATTTAGTGTAACATGTGCTGTTGACGTACCTTCTTGAAAATAAAATAAAAATAAAACATGTTATGTTATAGTGGTAGCGATATCATCCCCGCAGCTGTGAGTGGCCATGTCCGGGGAGCGCACACACAGAGCAATTACTCGATACGGCGAGCATCGCTCACCGCAAAACTCATTTAACTGGACATTTTTAACATAGTTCCATCGCTCACTACAAGATTGAAGCTTTGTGTTACAGGATTGTTAATAAAACAAAAAGCTACTTGGAATAAAAGAAATACAGAAAATGTTAGTAATGTATTCTTGATGACTCAATTAGTTCGCCAGTAAACATAGGATCGGAAACGAGTTGTGTTACACAAACAACTCAATCGATTGAGGCGCGGGTGAGCGCGGCCAGGCTGTCTGTAACGAGCCGTTCACGACGAATGAGGGTCATTACGGTACCAGCACCATGTCTTGACCGTGCCTGGACCTTGCTTGGATAATACCGAGTCAGTAGCGGGACAGTTTCATACATGAGATGGTTACATAGCGATTTGAAGGTACAGAGGAAGAGCGGCTAGCTCGAGACTAGGCTGAGCTACAATAGATCAATTGCAAGTTAGCTATTTGGGTGCGATGTCCCTGACAAAAAAATTTAGAAGCCTGTGAAAGTATTATCTTTATTTAATCTTCGAACAATAACTTCTCTAGTAATTTCGTTATCTTGTAACGTGTTTTTAGTTTTCAAATTCGTACAACCATTTTCTGCAACTAGGTCATTTACCTAACCACAAAATTGTGCATCGGTTCAATGGACTGCAGAAAGCACAATACGTACCATATGGGTGGAGCGGCGACCGGGAGCACTTTGCAATAATTGCCAATCGTCAACGATCACCGATCAATGCGCCGACTCTACCGGAGGGCCGTCCGACACTCCCGCGCTCCGGCACTCCCGCACTCCGGCACGCTCCACACATCAATCATCAGTCCCGTGTAATTACCTCTTTGAACCGCAACAGTAATTAACAAATGTAGCGCATCTCTCTCGAGCTGACACACATTACCGATGCAGACTATACGCACACACCACTTATTACCACATCAATCGAAGCTGTTTTCAAATAATGCCTCATTGTATTTAGTACACAATATAAATTTGGCAGTTCGCCATATTTAGATACTAAAGCAAAACAAAATTAAGTTAGAAATGTAAATATTTGCCTGAGTTATTAAGTTGATTCTAAAGACAATAGATAACTTTGTTTGATGAGACTCGATGATATTATAACACGGTTTTCTGATCTCAAATTAAGTAGAACTTGTACCTACTATGGCAACCAGATAACTGATATACTACATATATAACTGTTATAATACATAATTATACAAACGTTTATAGGGACAAACATAGAAAAAAAGACATGCATACAAATATTTGTACTGGATGAAACCAAACGGCAGTGTGATAGACAGGATATTCAACCACCACGCCACCTGACCAGTAAATATGATGACAGCTCAATATCATAAATGAGTGTTGGTAATACTAATTGTATGAACATAGTGAAAATAAGTAGCAACTGGTAATTAGCTGCAGGAAGCCCGACCGTAATATCGTCAATGGCGCGCAAAGTTTCAGACACAATAGCGGGTAACGCGGGCCAACTATCATTACCATAAAGTAACAGGCAGCTAATCCGGGATCCCGCGCGCCGGGACTGTCCGGGAGTGGTCGGGACTGGCCGGACTCCCACGGGATTACGAGCCCTCGTCGGGATTAGAGCCCACATCGATGCCCACCACGCCGCTAATTACTTGCCCCTTAATAGTTGAAGCAGAAGTCATTAATGCTAACTGTAGATGGCACTCGAACGATGCAAGAAAAATTTTATTGCGATTTCGCTTCCGATTTTATGTATCCCTGGATTATAACATAGCCTATGTCCATTCGGAATAATGTACCTTTCAAAAGGTGAAACAATATTTTTAAAATTGTGCCGTGGTTCCGGAAATTACCTATCGTCCGTTATCTAACTAACACTACATACAAACTCACAAAACTCGCACTCACTTTTTTAATATCAGAATAGATTAAAAATGAACTAGGAACATTATCTTACGGTTCAAAGTTGAGTTCTACGTCTACTCTGAGAAATTAACAATCATAATATTATGAATATTAATAAATCAACAGAGCTCGACTATCATTTAAATTAGGGACGAGTGACGTGTGTATTTCTAACGAGCGAGAACTAATTTGTGCAGCCAGATGGAACTGCGTCGAGGCAACGTGTAACGAGCTGGCGTCTCGCAGCGCACTGTATCATAACAATTAATTTGGCAGAGACACATATGTGATACAAAGCTAACAAAATTGCTGCTTAATGCTAACAAGTGACTCGTACGGAGCGGTGCGGGGACGACCACGCCACGACGCGTCGTACATCTGACGCGCGACGTATGAAGTGCGATGCCAAATCGTATTTGATTCCATTTCGTTATGAAATCCAATCGAGTTTGTTCTCCGACGGCCAGACGGGAGCGGGACGTGAGCGGGTCGGAAGCAGGACGGGACGGGACGGCAGCGGGACCGACGGCGACGACTCGATTCGATAACTCCATTATTCACCGACCACGTCCCGCACTTCATTTTGAAAGCGAGTTAGAGCGTCCCTCGTCGCTCGAGTGTCCAATCTTTCACTACATGGACGAGCTCCGAGCGTCAATACTGTTCGAATGGTTTTCTGATAACTACTTTATTGTAGTGTGTCGATTTGACAATTTATTGTACCTACAGGCATAAAATCCCATTTCACAGACTTTAAAGCAATTTCATTTTAAAATCTAATCTGCGCACACGAATGGAACGTGCTTCAATTATGCAGGAATGTGTCGGCGTGGCGTTGTGGCAGGAGCACACAGGTAGTGTGCAACGAGGGAGTTATCATATCAAGGTGTCATGAATGTGAGAGAGCACCGCGAGCGCCGCAGTGACCGCATCACGTCCCGTGTTAGTGACGCCACGTACACGTCACCGTCTCGCGGGACGTGTCTCGAGCTACTTCATCTTTCATGTTCATGTACTGCCCCTCGTCGTCACTTGCCACAAGTTCACAGCCATCTACCCGCTGCTGGAGACTAACATCAGCCAGAATAAATAATATGAAGTTACGAGGGGTCTTGTAATATTTTCCCAATGGCTATATTTATAGCGTCCTCGTGTAGGAACTAGTCTCTAACATTTCCAAACATTACTTTGATTTCAAATAAGGATAGAATTACGCCTAGTAAGGAAAACAGAAACTTTTCGATATTGATGGATTTCCGCAAAATGACGCCAGACTCCATTAAATATTAAATGTTCCTTTGTTATCAACTCCGGGCGAACTTCATAGATCGAACACGCCTCTAGCTACGTATTGTGTGAATTTGAGTGATGCGAGAAACACATTCAACCTACTTCTATTGAATCAAAGAAGCTTTTATCATTTGAAACAAAATTAAATTACTAGTAAAAGAGTATTATGTAGTAAATCAGCGATTTAGTTACCGTAGTACGTAATATGAAAACTAAACAGTTTAGCTACAAGAGAAAGCTCCGCAATTTGTGAGGCACCTGCCGACGCCGACGCCCGAGTCGTCACACGCGGCAGAAAGCTCGTAAACAAGGTTTATTGCGACTGTCTCAATCACAGCGCGGCAAGGCGCGGCAAGACGCGGCAAGCGAACCCAGTAAACGTTTTGACCAGACAATATAAACACTACGATAATCAAGTCTGTAGAGGCGTAGGTACTCCAGCTCATATTAAGGCAACGTAGTTCGTATTTAGCCGCCAAAGTTTTATATTACTCACGGGAGATTAGTTTGTCTTGTGCAAGTAAGGTATTCCTTTACTCTGTAGTTCTTTTGTTGTTACTTAAGTACAGCACTTCGCTTGGAAACAAAATAGTATTATCCTAATGCGATGTCTAGATTACAGAATACAGTCTTACTGTTTAACAAGAATGGGAAGATAACAAGAGGATGATAAGAGAGGGCGTGTAATGTAATGAGCCTCGCGTCTGATGGACCTCAGATAAGCCCCTGTTCGGCTGCTGGTGCGCGCTCCGGTCGCTCCGGGATTAAACAATATTTATTACTACTATTCTACTGTAATTTCTAGCTGCGTAACCGCGTTTCACTCGCTTTAAAAAATGCCTATGTTGCCTCTCCGGGTGTGCCAAATCTCAGCTAGATCAGTTTAGTCGTTTAGCCGTGAAAACGACATAGACAGAGATACTTTAGAATTTATAATGTTACTAGGTTTCCCCCGCGGTTTCACCTGCGTTTCGGAAGTATGTAAATTTTTCCAGGGATAACATTTTGGATATCTAGGTTACCTATGTACCAAGTTTCATCCAAATCGTTTTTGTTGTTTTCGCATGAAATAGAAATAAATATCAAACCAGCCATCCTCCAAACTTTCGCGGTTATAATATTAGGAATAGGATATTATAGTATACGTATTGTGCCTTACCCAGGTTTATAAAAATATATGCCAAACTATATTATAAAAATAGAAACTAAATAAAACACCCAAGAAAATAAAAGAGCCATATTATATGAAAAACATACTGAATTTCTAGCCGATTTTCAGTTGAAGAACGACTTTCGAACCGGTAGTAACTAGAGCAGCTTGGATCTTCATTAGTGGCCTTCTAGGACTTACATTAAAAGGATTCGAATAAAAAAAAAACCTTGTCATCCCAATATAGCTGCCGTCCGTTGACTAAAAGGTCACTAAGTCACATAGCGAATGTAAAGAGATTTTTTTGGATGTTTCAACGTTCTTAATTCGACCAATACCAATCCTCCTATCCTATCAATTAATCTCAACTCTTAAGTTTTCCCACGATTTAACTTCATCTCAAAACTTGGTATTGTAGTATTTTTTTCTCTTAGGTAATTTATTTATTAGAATAGCTTAGCGAACTTGTAGTTAACGGATAGCAGATACGCAATTTGAATAGTTTTGTTGCATCGAGTTGTGCGCCCCTGTTTTTGTAATCAGTGTTCATTCGAGTTCACTGATTCATAAAATTCATGTTTATTTCATAGTTTATTCCGATGATGCTCGCCACGTTAAGCGAGATGACTAATAACCGCGTGTCATAAACTGGTTTGACGAACCGTAATAAATGGACATCATAAAACATTATACTTAACAACTTAACTGTAGGACAGGCACCAACATTTTTTTTCGTTCGTTGTTTTAACTACGAAACTCATATGTCAATTAAGATTGAACTTAGTGTTATCATATTTATTTATGGTATAAAGCAATAATATTCATAGGTGCTTGTGAAGCCTTATTTGAATCAAAATATATCCATTTAAATAACAGAGATATAGAGCGAGTAAATTAGGATTTAGGAGGTACCTAATCACCGAAACTGCACGACCAATATCAAAAATTATTTCACTGGTAAAAAGCTACTGTTTCCCGAGTTACATAGGTTATGTTATAGTCCCGGGATATATTGAATCCTTCGGGAAGGCGCAATGGACTGCAGGACGGAAGACAGTTATAAAAGTAGGTACGTCCTTTAACGACAAAACATACAAGTCAAAGTCCGAAAATGAAAAGACACACAATGTAACTAATGTAGGACATGAGACTAGCTCGAGCAGTGACAAACAAACTAATATTACTCGTTAATATTAGCTGTTGGATCTCGGTCGGAGGTCGGCGCGGTGGGCGCGCGGCGGGCGGCGGCGGCGGGCGGCGACAGATCCATAGCTTTTGTCTAATCCACGCGCAGACCCGACTGTCACGGCCGATGTCCGATATTTCAACCGCAAACATTTCATACTATCTATTTGTTATTACTTTATTATTCAAGAGCTATGTAGGACGTTTAATAAATTACGCACTAATTAATCAGTTTGTTCTGTAACTCTTCGGAATCAAAATAGCCGCTTTTATTGTAGTTTCTGATTATAATGAAACGAGATAAATAATATACTATGATTTTCTAAATATATACTGACACAGAAAAATTTTGGTTCTGGCTGGAACATTGATCCTGTGGAGTGGCAACCAGGGTCTCCACTGGATAACCACCAAGCCAACAAGCCAACTTGTCCGTTTTGTGATGGCAGGCCATTTGCCGTCGTCATGCCTGTCATGTTTTTTAATCATTTGCAGTCGGCACAACGTGTATGTTTTCTGTCTATTCAGTACGGTCCATTACATACTACATGACATTCTGTAGAGGCTTAACTCGGTGCAAGGTGTAAAGTGGACATGGTCATCAGTATACATTTAAGTCACCCTCACAACACCCATGAGAGGCAGCAATCGCTCCCACGCAAAACTAAACAATAAGTTATTTAATAAAATGGGTTTTACTTAACTCTGTTACAATCACACGTCATCGCGTCGTAACCAGTCGTTGTTTTTACTAGTACATAAAGTGTTGAGAGCTAATGCACGCCGCCCCGCGCCGCCCTGCGCCGCCCCAAGCTCACAACACTGACAGCTAAGTAATGCAAGTGCTCCGCATAAACTGTCATAATATAGAGGTTGGATGCACTTCGACCGGTTGTGTTAAGCCCCAGGGCCGCCGACACTCGCCGACTGTCCTCGTTGCTCGATAGTTGACAGGAGCAGGCGATGTAATCCATTAGTGCAGTTTTATCACACACCTAGTATCAATATTAGCATATTCAACACCACTCTGCAGCGACGCAGTTAGATAGACAATTTAATTTTCAGCTCTATGTTACTAGTTAGTAGTTTTTACTTAGCAAGGCAGGACAAACATTTGTATGCCTGAATATTTCTGGGTGTTCCACTTGCGTTTTGGATTTCAACAACTGTGACACACTTAGTAAAATTGTTTCACAGAAATCAGCTGTTTGGTTTCAAGGTCTGCTTAGTTTGGGAGCAGATAAACGTGTGTGAAGAATGTCCTAAGATTCAAATTAAAGGTAATTCCAATACTCGAAAAACAAGCAACGTGAAGGTCTAGATTCTAGAAATCTAGATTTGATTATCTGGTTTCATTATACAAGCTCCGCTTAGTTTGGGATGTGCGTAAAGAATGTTCCAGGATATTTATTTAAATGAGGATCAGGATTTTCAGCAACAGAGTCGCGATTAAAATTGTACACGAAGACTATTAATTTATATCTCCACGAGTAAATTGTGAGTTACGCTTGTTGGGCTGAATATTATTCACTGGGTTACACGCCACTGATTATAAATGATGGCAGATGTGAATTCAGAATTACAATAATTCAGACGTTACAGCGAGTATGATCGTAGTCCAATTAATAAGCACTAATAATATTATTATGCTCGACGCGCAAGATTTATGTATAGTCCCGAGCGAGCGGAGACGGTGCGACCAACGCTCGGGTGAAAAATACCGGATAGGCCGTTGTGCGGATTATCCCTCCACGAAAAAAATACCTCTAATGAATTTCGAAGAATCCATGACTTATTTGAGTTCTTCTAATTAATTTGAAAGAGTACACGGTAATTTGTATCATGGTTTGAGTTTCATTATGTACATACCTATGTTTAGTTATACTCTTCATCTAACTAACTTCATCTTTTCTCTGATTTACACAGTTGTGTAAAAGACAAAATTATGTCTTATTATTTAGTAATTATGCTTTATTGCACTCGAATTTGTTAATTCTATCTAGGTATCAACTGTTTTAATGATTTAATTTTAACTAAAATCGAAACGGCTGATTGAGTGGTAAGAAAAAGTTGACGAACGAGTTTAAAAATGTGCCGCATAGCATCGAATAATCCAGATAAACTGCCTCGAACGCGGAAACAGCTGACATAAACGAAAAAATAGAAAATTGAAATTCGCAGCGATTTTGAAAATGACGAGGCGATCATGAAGCGATCCATAAAATATTCAAAATGTGCTGAGAGGCGACATCACGCCGCGGCGCCGCCGGAATGAAACGTAACGTGTCGCAGATTCGCGCTAAATTATATTTATCCGCGTTTTTATTGTAGCAATGTGTTACGTGACTTAGTTACGACCGCGACGCGGATATTTCACTCACTAAATATTTTTTGTAGAGTAACTTTGTAAGCCACTCCGGCGTACGCTGCATTTATAATTAGGATTAAGAATTATACTACCCACAGTCCTGTAACAATGGTGTTCATATTCAAAGTACTCAGTTTTTTATCGACTTGTAAAATAAGATGGGGATGTTCACAAATGCGTCTTTAAAGATTTTTCCGATTTCTATGATATATTTTATACCGAAGAGATAAGTTTTGTATATCGAGCTATATCAATTAGTTCATAATAGGTATGCCTCATAAATTTTGGAGATATTACAAGCTTCCTCAAGGATTAACACATATGAACTTTTTAATCTATGATCTAACGACCTTTAACCCGGTTAAATATATGATCCTTCGGGACCGCGGGTCGAAACCACGGTGCGAAAGTACCTAAGCTATTCCAGGCGTTTCAGTGCATACCTATTCAGGAGACGGTTTATTTTTGCCGTCTCGTGGCGAGGTGGGGCAACTAAGATCAAAGCTTTATCCATAATGTCTGCGCGGAACAAAAGGGCTGTCTCAACATAAATATTTTTTATGGCACTGCGTCGGTGACTTCACCCCATTATAAGGTATTCCCATCGCTTACCACGAACAAATAGGATCGAGGTGAATTTTAATGTCGTAATATTTTAAATGGCTACACTACATTTTCAACCTCTTTAAATTGTAAACAATTTATTCAGGATGTATATACGGTTAAAGTCGTCTACAAAATGTCCGGTGTTGTGTATCGGGCGCACGTTTCGAAAGTTTAAGCTAAAGGGGCTTACAGACGTGTCGAGGCGCGTGGAACATTTAACTCAATAACGCAAGGCGGCGGCGAGGCGAGGCGAGGTCTGACAGCGGCCGGTCTTTAGCCGACTTCGGCCACTGCTGTCTGTAATTAGTGAGCTCACACCAGCACCGGCTGCGGACTCAACAATACGGAGAGGTAAGAACTTTTGCGCTCGCCTTCTACATAATAAATCTTGTTAAATTACAATGTAATTCCGTGTGCAGTAAATTGCTCGATGTGAAGCTTCTTGTCGAGTTCTAATACCAGTTTACAATTTAATGCTAGCGATTGCTGTGCTCTTGGTAGTATATGATAGCTTTTTTTAATGCTATGAAAATTTACAACTTTTAATAAATGGCAGTAGTAGTGCATATCAGTTTTGACATAACATTTACAAAGGTAAAAAAATGTTTCATAGCTTTTGCACATTCACATATCCAATTTATCAACATACAAGCTCAAACGGAAGAAATGTAAATTTTACAAGAGATCATAAGTATCAGCGCATAAAAGGAAGTCCCTATTAGTGTCGGAGTCTCACAAACAACATGTTACGGCACATTAATGTGTCTCTTTCCCTTACTACGTGCGTCATGTTAACAATAGTGTTGTCACACTTTGTCATAAATCAAAGAGCTGTTACAAAGAAGGTTACGCGCATAATGAGATGTTGAGTTCTCAGGATATAACACATTAAGTAACCAGTCACTAACTCCTTTTGTGATTCTATTCGGACTGAATTGAATCTTTTCCGTATTAAGGAATATCAGATACATCAGACATACATAAATCACTTCTGGGAAGGTTACATAGGCTTTATCGAAACCTTTCTATTTCAAGTCTTCATCGCTTTTAGTAGTCCACTGCTGGACATACTAGTCCCCAAAGAGATTGTCAAGGTCGTCGGTCCATAAGACTAAAGGGCGTCCCACACAACGGTTGCCACGCAAAAATAAATAGCGGTGTATTTTCATTTATGAAGAAATGAATGTTTTTCTCCTCCGGGTGAAAACAATTAAACTAAGTTACCTTTAGACTAAACTTCGCAAAACAATCAGTTTAAGTTAATTAATTTAGTTAGACAGATGATTTAAAGTTATGATTAATTTTGAGAGGCACATTATAAAGTGAAGGTAGGTGAGGCGAAGTTAGAGCTACATTTTCCTGTGTTTACTACTAACTTATAATATAAGTAGGTATTATAAGATTGTTAAATCGTTTATGACAGAAGGTTTAGTTAAGTATTCTACAAGCTTAATCTTTATGTAAATCATCGGTGCGAGTGTTTGTAATTAAACTCCTCCTAAACGGCTGGAATGATTTTGGTGAATTTTTATTGTGTGTGTTCCACTGGATCTGAGAATGGTTTAGATTCACAATTGGGCTCGGTAAGTGGCGGTGGGATGTTTGAATTGTTTTTTTTTTACGGAACGTTTGTATGTACTTATCTCGACAGGACGATGTCAGTCCCGACCGCTAGAATATCTACAAAATAATACACGGTAGGCTAAAGCAGAAATGAATACGTTGCATCGTTGACTGTTACCATCATCAGAGAAGTTATTCTAGTTTCTACCTTAGTTTGGATAATTAACTTAAGTCTACCTAAAATAAACAAATAAGTCAAATATACGATGGAGTAGGATAACTTTATACCCATTTTGTAAGATTTTTTGCAAATGCAGACTCTAGCCCTCACAAATAATATTATTTTCACAAAGTGTGATACAACAAATAGAACCATAAGAACATTATCCCATCAATAGAGCAAATAAAAATATTATGAATAAAAAAGCTCACCTAATAAATCTTTCTGGATGTTGTATGGTATAAGGTCACTGTCGGCCTCCCTTCTGGATCTGCAACAATTACTCAACATGAACTCAACATAGCTTACTAATATGCATAGGGTCGAATACCCGGAGGAAAGTTGTGGATTCAAATCTTGCAATTAGCCTTTAGCTTTCGATGATGGAAAACATCATGAGAAAACTATAGAAAAGAAAGAAAGAAAGAAAGAAACAAATTTATTTGTGACAGGGGGAAAAATAACACATGAAAAAATTAACAAATAGAAGCAAGGTACACAATTGCCACAAATCGGTCCTCCAACTCAGCATATGGTTGGCTGTACGTGCCAATGTAGGTACGTATTGCCAACGCTGATCTTCCGTTGGGGCCGGCAAGTGAAAAACACGGCAGGATTACTACAGTATACACTATTGCATTATAAATAACAAATAAACAGCATAGCAATTCCAAAATAAAACAAACAAGTATTCAAAAATGAAAACTAAAAAAACAATATTTTTCATGATGTTCGGTACAAACAGAGTGCTGGGCATAGGTATATATACATCCTCAACAAAAACCACGTATTCCATATTAATAACATGAAATGTACATTGTAGACATACAGGTAAGTATTTTATTTTAAATATTTATCAATACGACACATTTTAATGTATTCCTATATAGCACTTGTGTCGTGGCGTAGCATTTCTTGGTTAAGTTGGTGCATAAAAAGATAATTTTTAAGCTTAATTCTAAACCTTTGAATACTTTGCAGGTTCCGTATCGGCGGAGGGATATTGTTCCAGCACTTGGTAGCGGCGTAACGGAAGCTACCTTTAAAAGCGGCCGAGGAGTGCCGGTGTGTCGAGAGATGCAACGCGCATTGCCTTGGACCACGTGACTTTCGACCATTCACCCAGGAAAACTTTTCATATAAATAAGCGGGAGTTTTATACTTTATAACGCCAAAAAGAAGACATGCTAGGTGTAGTTTTCGACGGTGTGCCATTTTTAGTGAGCTTGTTAATGCTCGCGAACACTCACACGGTGACACTAGACCCTAGCGCACGCACTGACAGCGCTCACTTTGCGATTTATGGACAAATTATATTTTTAGGGACGTTAAATTACGCTAGCGTATACTCTTAGTAAGCCGTCCGTGACGTCACTGATTCTATATAGCATAGCCGCTTGGCTGGCTACCACCCACAAATCAATGTACACCTAAAACTCCGTACCCTTCCAGTCTCTGCGTGCCTATCCATAGTAAAAAAATTCGGTACAGCAGTAGGTAGTGTCTTTAAATATATAACTTGATGATAGATGCAACGGACATTACTATTTGATCGGCCGCTCGCGGTAATTCCGCCACAGATGGCGCTCTGTGTTCGCGCTCTCTCACGATCGTAAACGAGTAACAAATGCGCTGCGTCGTAACTCTTTATGGAGACAGATATTATAATCTGCCGGCGAACACTGAACACATGCCGCTAGGCACACGCGACGCGGCGCGGCGCGGCGGCGCGGGCAGCGGCAGTCTGACACATCCGTTATTTTAAAATCTCTTCTGCATAAAATATCTTAAGTACCTATTCAAAGAATGAAAATAAGTACGTGTAGGCATATATTATATCGGCTGCCGCGACCTCTAGGTATTCAGAATCCAATTATCTCATGATGCCGGATAAGTGGGTAATATGATCTCCATTAAATATTAAATATTTACATTACCATCGGGCGTCGCTCGCACGCACTGAATATTCAATTCGGGACCGAATTAATTGTGGTATCGGGCATTCAATTTGGATTATTAGTTGTTCGTCTCCAACTACAAGTTAAAGTGACACCACGAAGTGCATCGCTCATATTTTCGGCGAGTTTATTTTCAACGGAATCTAATTTTAACATCCACCTTTTTATAAACGAAAATGTAAAATAGGTGGCCGTACGAGAAACTTTCCCAACGGCAAATGAGATTGTAATGTGATCAAGTTTGCGTTGAGTCATAAACAAGCCGAGCTGGAGCCGTGACACTCACTCAATATTTGAGGAATAATAGGAGCTGGGGCCCGATTCTCAGATATGCGATGAGATTAATGTAAATATTTTTGATTCGTATACTGCTTATTACAAACGAGTTTATCTATAATAAAGCGGTATAGGTAGATATTCACATAGGGTAAATTTAGACCAGCACGTGTCACAGAAGGCTGTCCAGTTATCATTCTGGATGATAAATAAAAATCAATGATAAATAGCAGAACCGCTAAGAAATTGAGCAAGGCTACACTTATGACTTTTTGACTATTTGACATGTTCATTTCTTTTAAGTTTTGAAAGCTAAAAGCAAACTCCTACTAGTGCGACTAATAAGACCTATAAATGCAAACGTTTGTGAGTATGGATGTTTGTTACTCTTTCACGCAAAAACTACCAAACGAATTGTGATAAAACTTAGCACATAGATAGAAATTCAGTTTATGAATATTAAAGTTCGCGATAACAAGTGACTAATTAAGTAATAAGTTCGTTGCGGAGCCGACCGCTCGTCAGTCCGCGAGCTCAGCAGACTCGGCTCGTTAAAGTGATGATAAAATATTCAAAGTGTATGCCCAGAGGGATAACTGATTTAGATTGCTTTCAATATCGATTTGATTATTTTAGTAAAGCTCAATAAAGTATGTAGTAGCGAAAAATACAAATACAAATAACAGAACTAATCATAGGATAACATGAATGTATTATGTTCAAATCACAATATTTTGGTATATTAATGTATGTACCAACAGAATTATACTATAATATTTTATTGTACACCAATAATTTACATTTAAAACTTACATAAGAAATGTCATGTACTTAGGCGAGCTTAACTTAAAATTGAGTTTTCTACCAGCAAACCTTTGAGTGATAGAGATAACTACATATATTGAGGGTATGAACCAGTGTACAATTTAAATAAAATACTGTGCATAAACCTATTTAATACAAAATAAATATAAATATACATACACAAATAAATAGATTAATAAATAAATATACCTAAATAAATTTATACATAAATAAATACCTACTATGCTATTTATAAAGGAAATGATCCTTTATTCACTTCTTGAACACGTTCAGGGAGGGGCTGTCGCGTAGTGAGTGCGGGAGAGAATTCCAGAGACGCACTGCACTGATAGTAAAGGAACCATCGTAACGGCTGGAGGTGTGACGCGGAGTACAAAGAAGAAGAGAAGAAGCTGAGCGACAGGCCTGACCCCTAGGAACGAGGTACTCAAAGCGTTCACGAAGATAGTTTAGAGAGTTGGGGTTATGTAGAATAGTGTAAAGAAGGGAAAGGATATGGGTATCTCAGGACGCCGAATTGGTAGCCATTTTAATTTGGCCCGGAATTCCGACACATGGTCGTACTTACGGAGACCAAAAATAAACCGGATACACAAGTTCTGCAGTCGTTCGAGTTTGTTGAGAAGTTCCTTTTTTGCATCAAGAAAACATACATCCGCATAGTCTAAAAGCGGTAGAAGAAGAGTTTGCGCAAGAGTGACCTTAGTTTGAAGTGGTAAGAATTTATGGAGACGTTTCAGAGACTGGAAGGAATAACAGACTCTTCTACTCACTTCTGTAATGTGAGCATCTCAGGAAAGGTTGGAAGCAATAAGAACACCTATGGCGGTTTTCGAGTAATCTATGGGTACGGTATCATACACAACCTGGGGGAGACGCTGATGATCGACTAAGGTGAGCATGTATTTGCCACCAACAATGAGGGCTTGAGATTTAGTTGGGTTAACTAACAGACCGAAAGATTTAGCCCACTTGTTGATTTTATCAAGGTCACTGTTGATGGCATACACAGCTTCAGCGAATTCCCCTACTTTAAAATGTCGATAAATCTGCAGATCGTCATCATAGAGATGGTAGTTCGAAGTCAATATTCTGGAGAGGTCGTTTAGTCGGAAAAAGCCTCGTTACAGTGTACAGACTGCGAGCGTCCCCGAAGATAAGGAATAAATCACTCAATTACTGATGAAGAGACATTAACTGAGGATAAGATTCCCAAGAGGATGTCAAAATCAACTGAGTTAAAGGCGCTGCTAAAGTCCAGTAAGACCAGTACTGTGAGACATTTATTCTCCATAGCTAATCTCATATCATCAGTTATTTTAATAAGGGCAGTGACAGTGCTATGGCCGGTGCGGAATCCAGACTAATATGGGCTTAGCAGGCTATTAGAAGAGAGATAATGTGACAGTTGATTCTGAACAATACTCTCAAGGACCTTAGACAGAATGGGAAGAATGGATATAGGACGAAACTGTGATAAACAGGAGGGATTTGGAACTTTGGGGAGCGGTAGGACGTGAGCCTTCTTCCAAGCTGAAGGAAAGGAACATTTATAAAGAGAAACATTTACTATATGGGTTATGACAGGAACTAATTCATCATCATAGAAGTCTTGTATTGTTTGTTTTTTTCTTTATTTAATGTTGTTTGCGTTTTGCTTGATTATATCTATATTTGGATTTATTCTGTGTAACATGATGAACTGTTAGCGTGTATCTTTTATTGGAGATCTATACACATTTTTTAATCCTACTTTCTTACTATTTAATACTATTTCTGCGAAAGTTTTTGAGCATGGACGTGTGGCTGTTTGTAACTCTTTAACGCTAATACTACCAAACTGATTTGAATAAAACCTAGCACACAGATAGTTTATAACTTGGAATATCACATAGGTCTTTTTATGCCGAGAAAATGTAATATTACTACGGTACTATTAGGTATTCCATGTCCTAGCGTAATGTATGTATATATCACATAGGCTATATTATAAACCTAGTATACATAAAATCCCCTGAAAACGCATCTCATGATGCCGGATGCCGGGCAAAATCGGGGGACGGAAGCTATTCAATTATTTAGATATTTACACTCAGAAAGAGATCAAACTTGCTATAATTCTCAAGTTCATGCACAAAAGCTTTATGTAAATCGAACCAAGTCAAGATTGTAATGTAAGCAGTCGCAATATTCGACAGTATAACTTGACGGTGCCTCCGCCTCGCGTTGAGTGCCGCGGTGTTCGCATCTCAACTCCATAAATAAGCTCGGATAAGACAAAGCGAACTTTCTCAATTTACATAGTTTAAGTGAGTTCCCTAAATACGTGCCGCGGAGACCGCAGATCAATGCCACTAAATGCCTGTATCTTGCCAGATGGTTTAAGAGCTCGTGCTCCCAGTCAGTCGACGGCGTTAAGTTGTTGACTTATTGCTGTCACGAGGCCATTTTGAACTGGCATGTCACTTTTATACTAATAATAAATACGTGCCGCGGATACCGCAGATCAATGCCATTAAATGCCTGTATCTTGCCAGATGGTTTAAGAGCTCGTGCTCCCAGTCAGTCGACGGCGTTAAGTTGTTGACTTATTGCTGTCACGAGGCCATTTTGAACTGGCATGTCACTTTTATACTAATAATAAATACGTGCCGCGGATACCGCAGATCAATGCCGCTAAATGCCTGTATCTTGCCAGATGGTTTAAGAGCTCGTGCTCCCAGTCAGTCGACGGCGTCAAGTTGTTGACTTATTGCTGTCACGAGGCCATTTTGAACTGGCATGTCACTTTTATACTAATAATAAATACGTGCCGCGGATACCGCAGATCAATGCCACTAAATGCCTGTATCTTGCCAGATGGTTTAAGAGCTCGTGCTCCCAGTCAGTCGACGGCGTTAAGTTGTTGACTTATTGCTGACACGAGGCCATTTTGAACTGGCATGTCACTTTTATACTAATAATAAATACGTGCCGCGGATACCGCAGATCAATGCCGCTAAATGCCTGTATCTTGCCAGATGGTTTAAGAGCTCGTGCTCCCAGTCAGTCGACGGCGTCAAGTTGTTGACTTATTGCTGTCACGAGGCCATTTTGAACTGGCATGTCACTTTTATACTAATAATAAATACGTGCCGCGGATACCGCAGATCAATGCCGCTAAATGCCTGTATCTTGCCCGATGGTTTAAGAGCTCGTGCTCCCAGTCAGTCGACGGCGTCAAGTTGTTGAATTATTGCTGTCACGAGGCCATTTTAAACTGGCATGTCACTTTTATACTAATAATAAGCCTTTTTATTTGCAAGAGATTAAGTTAAAGAAGCAGAAAAGTATTTGAAATACATAATTAAATATGACATGGCCCCATTCGGGTATAGGCTACTTCGTATTGCTTCGATTTTTTCCTGTTTTTAGCAAGTTTCATCCATTCCGATCCTGCCTCCTTTAGTATGTCGTTTATCTAACGAGATCTCACTTACTGCTCGATAATAGAAGCTGTCAAATCCCGTTTTAAAATAATGATGATAACAAAACTAGTTCAAAATATTTCAGCCTTTAAGCAGTGCTCTAAAATAGATAAAGTAGACCGACACGGATTTGATTAAGAAAGTAATTAACTAATAGAGTAAACTTTGCAAGTTCCCTTCAAAAAGTCAAAGAACCATCCATTTACGTAAAACTTACATTTTCAAGTTTGAATACCTTTACCTAAAACAAGATTAGATTTAGGTTCGAAAATGTTTAAGTTCACAAGTTTATTAGTAACTCAAAACAAGATTATCGTAAGCCGATTAATTAATTAGACTAGATTTTGGGACGTATTTATTATGACGGTGCTCGCTCATTATGACCTGCCTGCCCTGTTCCTTAATTTTGGTCGCCAGTTATTTCTGATACGGTTGCTCTTAGCATTCACTCTTTTCCTCACACGATCAAATGTAGCACGGAAACACTCCAACCATACCCTTTCGATCGTCCTCTTCCCGTCTCTCCACCCACCTTTATATTCATCGTCGATACAAACGTAAATAATTTGATTACTTCACCACATCAGAGTCGCGAAGGTAACAAAGGAGACTCGTAAACTTTATGATTAAACACATAATCGTAAATCTGGAACGAACAGTTGTTAAAATTGAACCTTATCACAATTACCATAGGATCCATACGACAGTACGTACTGTTGAGATCATGTGTACACGCATGGTGAGTCATCGGTATTGCAGAGTGCTGAGAGCGGAAACAGAGTTGTGTTATTGTTGTGATTGTTTCGCGTCAATCGGATATCCCAAACAAGCACACATGGAGCAATTACAATTTAAAAAAATCCATATTAGGCTGATATCTACACATAAGTTCCGTATTCAAAATTGAACCTTCCAACTGCATTAAGGCAATGATATATTAGTGATAGCGATGTTGAAGTCCGTGACGTAAGGTAAATTAATAAAAAATATTATAATAAATATCTTCTGAGATTCTTACAATATTATTTAATATTTTTATTTTAAGATGTTGTGTAATATATGTACGTTATATTAGCAAAATGAATAAATATCCTGATAAATTCTTTACACACGGCAATCTGATCCCAAATTAAACAGAGGCTATGGACACCAAATAACTGATATATTTACATCCAGACACAGTTCATGTTAGATCAGGGCAGAAATTCAACCCTGGTGGGGCCGTCAGGGTCTCTAATCATCACGCTAACTGAGCTAACATGTATTTGTGGTATCAGCTGCTAAAACTACAGTTACATAGATGTTAACATCCACACGTGTTGTCTTAGACGCCGTCGCACACATGGAGGCGAGGCCGGCCATGTGCCAGCTACTGGGACGCCTGACAGTCGGAAAGTCCCACCGCAATTACAGTCGCAGCGGACACGTGGCATGCGCGTGCGCGTGCGCTCCTCGGTGACATGACCATAACCCGAATTTACCGGGTTTGTGCGACCAAGCTATGCTGAAGTTCCATCTGGTAATTTGATCCTATATATAGTAATCCTACTATTATTATTATCATAACTGTAAAAGTATGTCTGTTTCTCTAACAGTTATCTTTTTTACTACTATACGGGTGAACCGATCTTGAAAGGGTATACTAGTTACTTTAACGCTTTGGATAATGGAATAGAACACAAGGTATTTTTCATCACAGGACCGCGCATAATGTAGAGCGGAGCTAGTCTAAATTAATCGTCATAATATAATAAGACATACAGTCGAAAAACATCGAGTAAATTAATAATTTCAAAACTGAAGTGTTAAACCGGAAATCCGAGATGTGAGTTCCCAGCCCAATCATAATAAGAAAAGAAAATATAAAGTACTGATATAAAGAATATCATTTTCTTTTATCTAGTTTGAATTATAGCTATTGCGGAAATGATTTCTCCGCAGATTAGGAAGCAAGCAATTAAGGGAAGAATTATACGATTCTAAGCTGTAACTGAACACTTCCTGCTGGCAGCGAACATTAATCAACAGCTCTGTTTTGTATACATCCGCCTTACGCCCTCCGCACTCCAATCCCGCACTCCAAAAAGAGAGGAGGGGGCGCGGTTCCAATAATCCGGGAACAAACGGATGAAGCCATCCTTAATTTGCGGCCTTAATCGATTCCCAGATTACTGGAAGCGTAAAAGCTACTGTTATTTTAGAATTGTTAACTTCACACAGGTTCTTACTAACTCTTAAGACTGCTTCAATATTCATCAGCTTTTTAATGAAATAGGCAAATCATTTCGAAACCAGCCTCACGTGTTACTTTAGGGTAATCCTAATGAAAATTTAGCAGTTCGGTTTGCTCATAGCTTGAACTCTTGATGCAGTTTTTGAGGTGAACAATTGATTTAATCAATCATTAATTCAGACTGTACATGTTGTTGCTGCAGTTTGTAATTCAGCTTAAAAGGATTATTAAGTCGAAATCTCACAAATGTTTAGCGTATTATAGGTAGTCGTGGGGATGGTTAGTCTAGCCGTCTATCTGTCTGTCAGTGCCAGGACCTGACAAGCTAGTTTCCAAATGTTCAGTGTTGGCCCTATTGAGTTTCTAATGGTCTTCAGATGAAGCTAACTTTCCGAACTTGCACTCGGAAAATTTATAAGTGCTGTGGATGAAAAAAAGAATTTCAATAAACCAAGGATTCCGTCTCAACTTAAATATTCATAATAATACCTACAAGATCGAAGGAACCTTCGAGGAGCCATTAAATGCACGGTTGAATAACGAAATAAGTTCCTAAAATAAGTCACGGAACAAAATACGGCAAGTTTGGAGCGAGCACTTGCCGCTCAACTTGATCGGGAGATACTGCAATTACGCTTTATGCGAGTTTCGTCAAGTTTCCGCTTCGCTACAAATTAATAAGCGAACCAGCTGAGCGCTGCGATGTGCTTCGAGCACAATGTGCTGAACAACTTAACATTGCTTTATTTTAGTCAGCGCTATGAAAGTCAGGAAACGTGGTAACTAATTAAAAACAATCTTCCAACGCAGTTTGTAATTAACAGAAGACTTATGACCACTACTGTAGCTTTGCCCATTATAAATGACTTCCAGAGCCACCACCAAATTAAAGGATTTGTCTTTGAAAGATAACTTCAATAACACGATAACATTAATAGTAGTCCGAATCCCGGATGCAACCGATGCCGGGCCGCTAGCATGTTTTCAAAATGCCCTGAAACATTCATCAATTCATACAAAGCCACGCTCCGTACACAATAGCACTGAAATAAAAGGTCAAGTACTACAAACGTTGCATTGTTTGGGCCGAGATTAACGGCCACTATGACAAATCTCATCGGGACCGACGTTTGTCATGCGACGTTATTGAAAAGGAACGTTACAAATGTGAGACCATTACTTACTGCGGGAGAGGGCCGCTTACCTTTTAGCTGTTATTTTATGGCGCCATAAGTAATCCGGCATCAGTTACGTGATTCAAAATGGGAATAGGCACGAGAGGGGATTGGATAGCACCTTTGTGAACCTTTCTCAACCACCTGTTTGATCTTTGATAGAACTTTATGACAAGGCTGTGGAAAATCAAGAATTGTGAGATGAAAAAAAGAATATCCCTTTGCAAAGGTGAATTACAAAATTGTTTTGAGCCGTCATATCTTGCCATTTCTAAACCCTACCAAATGAGGTCACAAGGTAAAATTGGACCCTCTCAAATGTCAGGCTAACCTGGCGATAATTATATCATCTGGAAAGATATCGATTTTTCGGGATGTAAGTCAAATTCCATGACGCAGCCATTGAGTTAAGGCTCCAGAAACCACGCACCCAACGCATCTTGGGCGTCGTAAAAGGTTAATAAGGATATATCGATGACCACGTGCACCTTACATACCATGTAGTCATTTCAATAGACAATTGGCAGGAGGTAGGCTATAAAGATCTACCGAATCTCATGTAACTCCAAATGGCGACACACCAAATGATTAAGAACACAATTGTCAAAGCTACTGAAGCCACCACCGCGCACCGGTTCGGAAGCGAGCAGCCGCGCCGCCGCGCCGCCGCACCGCGCGTCGGAATAACAATATTAAGTATCTGTATTATACTCCTTTGCGGGAACAGTTTGTATGTATGAGGATTATTGTATCTCGGTATTGTATCTCGGTATTGTATCTCGGTATTGTATCTCGGTTTAATATCGCTTCTCTGCCAATATTGCACTTCATTCGATTAGTTTTATTTAGTAGTGAACTATGAAATACGACGATCTCTAACTTATGAAATTAATATATACCCTATTGCTTCCAGATACGCAGATCGCAGATCGTTCTCATAGACTCGTTGAAAATGCAAATTTTGAACAGAACTCCTTCGGGCAATGAACGTTTGGAATCTTTGAAGCAGTCCCTTCGGCCGGCAGCCTCGAGTGCTAACGAGCCGCTGGGGGCCGCATAAACTCCTAGAAAAGTCCCCGGCTAATCTCGTGAGTCTTACCATATTCTTCATATCCTCAATAAACATCGAACTCCTAACAAATGTAATTCTTCCATTTACTCCAATTTATTCTAACTTACTTGAGAGAGTTCTTATACTTCTCGTCATGTATAACTTTTTATCGACGCAAACAATCTCTTTTCTGTGAATTCTTTGGCTGTAAAAATGTTATTAAATATTGTGTATCGTCAAAAGGTTATAAGAATTCGAGCCATAAAATTGGTCTTCGTGATTTTATACTTACTCGTACCTTTTATGTTACGGTTTGTTACTTTCAGCCCGTGTCAATATTTTGCGAGTTAAAAAATCTCGTGAAGCCATGAGTAACCTTATCATCCAAATATTTTAAACGCTATTTTGTGTTTGCCCTGTTACCGGCTGCTCCTTACCTGCTGAACGAATTTTCATTAAATTTGGCCTATACCAACTTTAGGTCCAAGATCAGGAGCTACACTACTTTTATATCGGGTAAGCGAGCGAAACCGCGGGTCGGAAGCCAGCTTTAGATACGCGAGTATTTCAGTTTAAATATAAACTTTTTCTGAATGTTTAGGCTGTTTGTAAAATAAAGAAAGGTTAAAAGGCCGACGGCTGGCGATAAATCGAAAGATAAATGAGCGGGTATCAGCTCCGTTCCATCTCCTATCAGTATCCTAGACAAGTTTAATATTAGTTTCCAGATTTATCGCCTTAATCTCGAGATAAACAAAAAATATTATAAAAAGTAATCTCATTTTTTCCCTGTAGGTAGTAGGCAGTAGGTACCAGCGTCGGAATATGTTTATGGAATATCGCTTCAATGTAGCGGCAAGCTTCGGGCAACTGTAGAGATAATAAATAAAATACACCGCATGTTTAGCATTGTAGATGACAGTTCGATTAATTCACGTATGCCGGTACGTGCATGCATAACATTTTAAAATTCTCATGTTATTTTGATTATAATGTTCTGCGTAAAGAGATCACAGATACAGAGTTCTAGTGTTTATTTAATGTTTAGTATATTGAGAATGATAAGCATTCATAAAAAATTGCCAAATAAATTCGGCTTTAAAAAATGTTACATGTTGTGATTCTAGGCGGTTCTTCTCATACGTAGGCTCACTTCTGAACGTCTGAGTGGTAATATCAGTAGTATTTACATTCATAAATAACCTTCTAGGGCTTAATTTTAATTTCTAAATATTTTTTTGAGACTGGCGGAATACAAAATTCAAACGTATTAAAATACCAAAATATATTAAAAAATTATTAATAATCATTATATAGTATATCAGTTATCGGGTCCTATGGTATATTAGATATCACACTGCCATGTGTGATGGATTCTCTCTGCATATTTGTTATTAATTGATCTGACTGGTATCACGTGTATATTTACTTAAGGGTACACCCAACCTCATTGACTTCAAAGTGATCCTGGAAAGGTAAGACGCTAGAGTAGATTAAACCCCGTTTTCAGTGGTTGGGACACAATATGGTAATGTTGGGGCCCCCGGGGCCACCGGGGCCGCCGGGGCACACGCACGCGGGGCAGCCGGACCCGGCTCGAGTTGCGTCAAGCTTACATTAATAATTCATGTCTCGAGTGTTACCGCGCCATATTGGGCACCGGTGACTGCCGCCCGCACCGCGCCGGAGACTCGCACTAATACGCTTAAACGTTTAGAGTAATTAATCTGTTTTGATAAGGCATCACACGGGAGCGCTGTGTACTCACGAACGTGTATAGCCGTCATCCATTATAATCAAAATGTAATAAAACGCTATTCGGCAACTTAATTGTTTATCTGTCCATATCGGTCACTCAATGCATATATAAATATTCACAGCCGAAAGAGCAAAACAATAATATTATCCATTCTCGTATCAAATCAATTGGTCACTTGTGTATTGTGATGTGACAAACAAACGATGTATCACGGTGTGGAAACAACAGAGAAAACAATAGAATACAAACCGTTCGTCGTTCAACCGGACGGCCGGATAGGAAAAAGGACAACGCTTCACGGAATGGGAATCAAAAGGGCAATAATGGTTTTATTGGAACAAAACGCTTGCACGACGCTGGGTCGGCGTCGAGTCGCGTCGAGCGCACCGGTCGTAAAGTGCTAGAGCCCGCGAGGGTAATATCCGGAGTGGTCGCAAATAAAACTGTGCTCCGAACCGAACGACGAGAGGCGTGCCTACGGCCGGGTGTACACGCGCGGGAGCGCCTCGTGTGACGTGCGACGCGACGCGCGACGTGCGCCTCGGGAGACTACTTCGCTCAGCCTTATATTGGATCTTTCTTCCAAATATGATTAAGAACTCACACGACACCCAGTCTTAGTAATATATGCTGTAGATTCATAATTTGGTGGAATTCGGCTTGAGATTGTCAAATAATTTCTAGATAAGAATACGGATATTTTATTATTTAGATCCATTACCTATATGTATGCAACACGTACACATGTGAACTCTTCGCCATCAATAACTAGCAAATTGCACCAAGCCAACTGAAGCGAGGCTGATTTAAAAACGAACTTTCGATCACCGGAGACGTGCGAAACGTTACAATCGAATGTTGTTCCATGAATACTATACACGTTTCGATTTGTACACCATTACGTATTCCACATGCAATCTCGGAGGTCGACCTCGCACCGCCGTGCCTCGAGTACCTCGAGGTGCCTCGCTCACGTCTGTCCTCAGCCGAAATGCTTATTTAAAATCCTATTTCTTAAAAGACGACGTAAATCACCCGGCGGTATACACTGAGACGAGACACCAGGTTTTTTGTCCAGCTTCAAGCGGAGCCCTCGTGTGCAGTTGATTTGGTGAATATCCGAGCTCAGGATATCTCGGAGTCCTGCGATGAATGTGCTACTAAAATTTACAACCGAATAGTAATACATTGTGAGTAAGTTCAGTGTGCGTGAACAGAATAGCCAAGGTTTGCAAGATATCTTTACACTTTGTTCCAGAATGCGATAAAGTTTAGATCCGACGTGGCCTGTGATCAGGTATAAAGCATCTGGAAATCATAAGCTAGGAAACGAAAAGTATGTAACAGAGTGTGAAGGTAACGTATTTATGACTAGCTACCGTCTCGGTTTCACTTACGTTTCCGAGGGATATTACGTGGCCTATCACTCAAATAGTGTAGATTTATATCACTGAAAGATTTTCTTTAATAGGTCTATTGGTTCCGGGGGTAATAAATGGAAGAGAAGGGAACAAAAATACCGGCACATACTCTTGAAATCATAACGACTTTAAAGCGTGTAGAGTAATTGTATAAACTGTAGGTAGAGCTCCCTAACGCAGACAAACAATCTACCCTAACCTTAAATACGTACCAATTTGCTATCCGAGTCTCGCTGTTTGCTCAAATAATATTGCAATATAAACAGAGCTGGAGTTAAAATTAGCTGCGGAGTTAGTGGTGGCGCCAGTGCCGGCTCAACTCGCTCTGTGATTGTTGCAACAATGCAGCGGGTCGCGGCGGCGCGGCGCGGCGCTCGCGGTCGGGCGAACAGAAAGCTTCCTTACTGCAGGATTGCCACTTACATAATTAGAATTACTAAACTTATGAAGGTGCGAACTCAGCCGAATACCGTTCGGAGAGTTGTTCAAAATTTCAAAATTCAAAACCATTTATTCAGTTTAGGCCCTCGGAAGGCACTTATGAAGGTCAAATTTAAAGTTACTGAAGCTTGAAGTGGGTTTAAATACTACAATGAGCTTGAGTTTTGAGGTCGAGTGTATTATAAAGTTATAATACACGTCAGAACGACCCTGCCGATGTGTTCCGACAGCTGCACTTGAGAGACAGCCCCTTCAAAGATAAGCCTATAAATCGTAAAAGAAAGGAACGGGCACTAAAGAAAATTCTACCTGTGTCTTGGTAAAAGGTCAAAACGTTTCCCGGCTTCCATAATGGATTTACTGTTACAACTATTTTTAGATTTAACGTGTTTCATAAATAAACAGCATTTTCTGTGTGTCCGTGTCGATGAAACAGATCCTAATGTGATTAAAACAAAACACTATTCAATAAACCATTGGCGGAATTCGGAAAAAGAATTCTGTGTTTGAAAATAACAAAATAACATTAGCAACTTTATAGGTGAAGCTCTATTTTATGTTTATAATGTAGTTTCAAAATTCTCTACCAAAAAACAATAATAAAACAAACTATATGAAATGTTAAAATAACTACTTCTTCAATTTTTATTTTATTCAGAAGAAGTACCAATAGCTATTTTGCCTCTGCCTATTTATATGTATATGTAATTGATAAAACGAAGTATAATATCATTTAAGTATACAATATAGTTGATCTGCTAAGTTTGTGATCTGGGGGCATTGTGTATAATCTCCGAGCATATCATTATTTAAATTATATAAACAACCTAGTTCTAGTAACTTAAATTTCAAATTCCAATAGGTAGCAACCCTATCGCAAATCTGAAATATTTGCGAGAATTTACATCGGCTTGTGTAGAATGGACTCAAACGCCACTAACTCTCGCATAACTCTCGCAATGGATCCTAACTCCGCGCAACGATTTACATTGCTAACCGATATTAGTGCACTCATGGGTGTTTACGAGCGTTTTGCTTCGTATTTATGTGTTACAGATAATATAATAGACTTTTGAAGCGAGGGCGCATGTTGTTACGGATAAATATAATTGGAAATCGACAACCCTAATTCAGTTAATACAAAATATCGTAACAGGGCCCTGGAGAGCGGACCTCTCACGTAATTGTTTAGTTAGCCAAAGAGACAGAGCAAAGAAGCCGTGAAATATTTTCGATCTATTGTATTACCTGACAGAATCACATCTAATCGTTCTCTTCAAATCTCGTATTTAGTTTAAACAATGATCATTTTAAGTTTTAAATGTTTTTGTTTTAAGATCATGTGTAATAAGTTTACGCATGCAAAGTAAATAAATATCCTGGGATATTCTTTACACACGGCAATCTGATCCCTAACTAAGCAGGGCTTGTACTATGGAGACCAGACAATTGATGTAGAACATACACAACGGTTTTTTTAAGAATCAGGCACACACTATGTTTGTCTTGGCTGGAATCGAACTCATGACCTGTAGCGTAGCAGTCAGGATCTCTTGCCACCAAGCCATTTGGCACGTCATAAGTAAAATCTTTAATTACAAGCTGCGGATGATTTTTCACGCTTGACATATTATATGCTTCAAGCCACGATGTGAAGTATTATTGTGTGAGCGGGACGGAGGCGGGACCGGACGGCTTAAATGTTCTCGCTTCATCAAGCGCGCTAATCTCGTGCTGACGCGCGACACTACTTATTCACGCGCCGCTACAGGCCGCCACAGTACAATAGAGGAAAGTAACCAAATATGGAATACCGTTTTGTTTTTTATGCATAAAACAAACAAATTTATAAAATCAAAAAACTTTTAATTATAATTTTATTCAGACATATATTTTCGCTTAACATAGTAACAGTCTTGTACTATATTTATTCATTATAAGTACTATAATTTGGCTATAACAAAATCTACATAAAGGTACTAATTATGGAGAAGGTACCCCAAATATGGAATACTACAATAACTATCAAAGATCAACCTTAATTCTATGATATACTTTAGGAACTTTGGTCAAATTAAAAATGAAACTTAAACTACTTGAAATTATCGCAAATCCAGGGGTCGAAATCTGCACCAGCGCAATCATTATGTGCCCAGAGTCCACACATAAGACATTTGACCCAGGTTTCTCCTCGACTATCATCAGACAACAGCCTATGACAGAACATACTCGTACACTCTGCATGTTCTGAGTTCGGGGTTTCATTTCCTATCAAGGCATCTGGTTCACTGCCTGTGTCAAACTTTACCATCTCGTCATCATCTGAATCAGCTTTATTATTCTTAGTTTTGGTTGTTTACCCTTGGCTTTCTTTTCGTTCTGATTTTATTCTTTGCCTTTATCAATTTATTTTCTTTTTTTTTTTCTATTTATATTTACAGTTATTCGAAGTGATATTTTGAAAAATATGGTGGTGTCGAAATATGGACTATTCCATATTTAGGTGCTCTAATACTTTCAAACAAATATTTAAACAATTCATACATGCAGTAACATAACACGATTTCTAACTACACCGCGAATATTTCTTTTTTACCTACCTTAAAAAGTTTTTTGACGGCGACAAAACTAAACGGTCTCACCCCGCCTAAAGTATTCGCTCGACTGATAAGTTGAAACCTACTAATCACTACTTATTGCGTTTAGAGGTATTTAGTTACGAGAAATTACGGTATTCCATATTTGGTCACTTTCCTTTACTACTCAATTGTTATGGTATATCCTACTAATATTATAAAAGCGAAAGTTTGTGAGGATGTACGTATTCAAAAATTCAAATTCAAAACCATTTATTCAGTTTAGGCCTTCGGAAGGCACTTATGAAGGTCAAATTTAAAGTTACTGAAGCTACTATGGATGAATAGCTAGTAGTTTTTATACAATTATATCTTTACTTCTAGTTAAAAGAAAACACAAAATTGCTTAAATGATTAAAGATCAAATAGAGATAATATCTGCCTCCATAAGCTTAAGACTGGACTGAACATTATGCCAAGCAATGACGCACCCTGCTGGTCTAACAGTGCATATATGTTTTAGTTTAATACGCTACATCGTTATGAAAGTTCGATTACTGTACATTGAGTGCACTAGGCAGCGCTGCGAGCGCGCGCGGCGGCGCGAGCTAAAGTGAAAGATTAATCGTACGACGTGCCCCGCTCGACGTGCCCCACACACGCGAGGTGCCCCACACACGCGACGCAGTTCATTACTTACCATCAAGTTCACTACACTTCGCTAATCGGACAAGCTGTCATAAATAAGATGGCGATACGATTTAGTTACTATATAACATTGTAAACTGTATTTATTTATTAATTTATGTCAAGTAGGGCGAGAAACAGGCAAACCCACTGGTTTCGCCAATGCGTTGTCGACCCTGAGACGTGAAGTTGTTACGTTTCATTTCGCCGGCCCCTTACCTGTCTAACCGAATCTTCAGCCTCACGGCGGAAATGCGTAAGGTGGTAGTACTTCCTCGAACGAAGTCTGGACTAAGAGCTCTACTACTCTGACAATAATCTGATATACTAGGTGACAATGATGATAACAATACCATCGTATTCCTAATGAGCCTATCACTTTACTAAGTAGCTCGTCGCGCGCTACTCAAAATGATTTTATTGACTAATCTGAAGCGAAGCGCTCGCCGAGTGTTATCAAAGAGGAAGTGAGAGACATGAAGCATCGCCTCGAGGACCTTCCCGCATTTAACCTTCAATCACTCTATGAAATCTTTTCCAATTTGAATTAAATTCCCATAGACTAAAAAAGACTAACCGATTAACAACAAAAATAGTGTTTGTTCAGTACATTACCAGCAATTGCTCCTAAAAGCCAACAAAGAAATTAATTAATCAAAATATCAACGTTGCTCGGCATGAGCGATAATGAAGTGTATTCTTTTGTTATGGAAATTAAAACAAAACAAAGTACCAAAGGGAAATGAACTAAACATTTTCAATAGCTATTCAGAACTGTAAACAATACAATCAGAACGTTCTATTATATAAGTCTTATTAGTCCTAACTAATACTATACATGTGTAAGTGAGTTTGTTTTTACGCTTTCACGGCTGAACCGATCTTGTTGCGAATTGGCACACACAATTAACCTAGAAACGCGGGTGAAACCGCGGGGTACAACGAGTGTTATTAATCCGAAGTTTTGTGAGGATAGATGGATGTTTCACGTTCATGAAAAAACTACATAACGGATTTGTATGAAACCTGGCAAACACATAGGATTACATTTTATCCCGGGAAAATGGAACATCCCCCGGCAACACAGATGAAACCGCGGGGCCCTGCGTGTGTAAAAACAACAAAGTATAATAAAAAAGCCCTTATAATCAACAAAAACAGAACACCTGTGGAATCATCGAGAACCCTAGCAAGTGAAATGGGTCGCTCAGCGGCTCACTGTCATTCCGCGCTCGGGTCCTCGCGCCGGGTATTCGGTTCGGGAGTCGGGAGACCCGACAACACAAACAATATCAATTTAACTTTGTCAAGTAGACTTTATACGAGTTCCTTCGTCATCCCTTTTTAAACTGTCTTTAATTAACCGCCGAGTGAAATCCTCTTCATGACGCGCCCCGCGGCCGCGGCCGGCTGACGGCCGGAGCTCTAATAACATTATTCAGGACCAACTTAAGCTTTCAGAATGTAAACTTCGTAAGGAAGTGGATCTATCTGTACTTATATTATAAAGCTACTTATCCAGAAGGCATGTTATAATTCAAAATTCAAAAAATTCAAAATTCAAAACCATTTATTCAGTTTAGGCCTTCGGAGGGCACTTATGAAGGTCAAATTTAAAGTTACTGAAGCTACAACCGGTTCGGAAGTCAGCCTTCAACTGAGAAGAACCGGCAAGAAACTCAGCAAGGTTACATTCTTTTTTATTTGTTATATAAATTTTTATCTATTCTGACTTTTTGGCTATTTTATAATTTCAATTTTACATAATTTTATATTTAACAATTACAAAATACTTATTATAGGTAACATTAATAAAAACAAAACAAAAAAAAAATATAACAAGACTACAAAATAGAAAATAACAATAATTAGGTACTTACAACTTAAACAAGAGATTTAGAGGTGCACTGTGCAGAGAGCAGCTATTTCCATACATTTTTATCTTCAATATAATGAACTACCTTGTAATACGCTTTTTCTTTCAAAACTTTCCTAATATAATTTTTAAATTTATGATCAGACATTTTGGTTATTGAAAGCGGTATCTTATTATAAAATCTTATAATCTTATAACCTATCTTATAATCGTAGGATACATTCGATCCCTCGGTAATGCGGGTGAAACCACGTAACGGTAGGTAGTTAAGTATAATTTACTTTGTTATTCGGTTTTGGAGGATTTAACTTCATTATCATCAAGTGGTGGTACGGCCAAAGGTGGGACTGAAAGTTAACAAACGAAAGGTCCTTAGCGGTAGACTTTCAACTCGAGGGTGGTTCCCAGCAAGGCGGGTACTACTAAGTACCCAATCACCGTGCATCACACACTGCTTATTAAGTGAAATATTAAAGCGCAAAGGACGAATTTAATAAACGCAAAAGTAATTTTAATTTGCAAGCAATTTAGAATAATGATCAAACGCCATAAATAAGATGGGCATGTTGTCAGCTTTTCATAAATTTGCCGCGGCACCGAGTAATTGTTCAAATTATGTTACAATTATTATATTATTTATCAGCCGGCGCTGCCACTCAAGTGCGGATCGTACCTACGCTTTTAGCGATGAAACAAATTGTTATGAGCATACGCATCGGGTTGAATAAGTCTAAAGCTAGACTGACTGTCGTGAGTGTGAGGATGACGAACAAAGAGGGGTATATATTGGGCCTTATTATACGGCACGAGATCATTTTTTTATTTTAGAAGTAAAGCTTTTAGTGAGAGTTCGTCCGCGAAAGTAGACTTTGTCAAAGTAGTCGTGTCATTTCAGAAGATGCAGAAAGCCGTAAAGAATAGATTGGAGTGAGGGAAGCAAAACCGTCAAGAGCCCAGCGCTTTTGATCAAAAACGCCTCTATTGAATTTCGATGAGGAAATGTTGAAAAATTACAAGGTTTGCTTATGACGGTTGAGTTACCTTCGAGACGCGCGGAAAGACGGGGCGTAATATAATATTTTGTGAGGTAAATTGGCGTCTGAACGTGAGGTCCCGTCTCGACCCGGCTCCCTGCAAATATTACACGAAGCGGCGCCGACGAGCAAACGCTACGTAGCGCTGACCACGCGCCGCACCGCTTTCACACTTGAACCAACCGAAACGTATTGGTGCGTTGAAATATTCACTAAACGTGAACTATTGCTTCAGAATATCAAATATCAGGAAATGTGACTATGAATACAGATATCTTCACATCCATTATGTCCGAATAGGTAGACACATGTCTCACTAATGGGACCCACATTCCACCGAAGACACTAATATTATAAAGAGGAAAGATTTATATTTTTGTATGTAACGAATAAACATAAAAGTACTGGACCGATTCAAAAATTTTTTCAGCGTTGTGAAGCCACACTATCCCCGGATGACACAGGCTATATTATATTTTCAAAGAAATTAGGGATCCTTACCAAAACTCTAATAATGCAACCCAAGGTATAAAAAAATCCTTGCATTGCGTGCGCTGCGGAAATTATTGATGATAGAAAGAACACTATAAGGTAATGTAACATCCCTGGGAAACGCGGGTGAGACCGCGTATCTTCAATATATTATGTGGTGGGCATTGTCACCTTACTATTATTACCTTATATTATTGGAAACGTAATGAAACATTCCAGACCCGGTATTCGACCCCCGGACCTACTAAATCCTTATTTTCCAATTAACATCTCTTTTCTAAAAGTATTAAATTAAGACTTTAGGTCATAGTGAAAGCTATTAAAACGCTTTAAAGACATCGTTTGACTGACAAGATACTTTAAACTGTCAACATAAAACACTTTACAATCGCGTTCATAAGAAATGGCAATTCCAGCCAAGTACATGTCGACTGGACTCGGTAAATAACAGCCTCTGTCAGTGAATGAAGACGCCACGCCGCGCCGCTCCGGGTTGTTAGCGGCAGATTGCAGTACAGCGCGGCACGGCGCGGCGGCGCGGGCCGGCGCGGCGCTGCTGAGCAGGTAATGGAATTATAAATGAGTTGCAGAAAACTTAGTCGTATTGGGAGCGCCTGCATTGTTACGGTTTTAGAACTTTATTTCCTCCTAAGATTTATAAAATGGTTTATAGAGTAAATACTAATTAAGGGCAAAACTCTCTGTGTAGTTTTTAAAGGTTATTACGGTTTTTCCACTTTAATAACTTTTGGTAATTGGTTGAAGTGCTGTGTACTTCATAAGGCTTCATTGCCCATAGTTAATTCTATGTATTTTTAGATAAATATTAAACGCCTGCCGAAACGTTTTGTTATTATATAGTTCACTAGCTGACCCGGCAAACGTTGTTTTGCCATATTTACTTTATTATAATCTATACATGAAAAATTATCGTACCATAATTATTATATTCAATAGTTGACCCGACAGTCGTTGTCCTGTTATAAATATGAATATTGAACTCGAACTGGCATGATTAATAAATAAAAATCCAAAAACATAGTATTTATGAATCTAATGCTTTAAGATACACAAAAATTGCACTCCTATATCAAAAAACTCAGTTGAATCGACAGTGAAATGTGCACCAAGTAATGATAAATTATTATTATCTTTTCTTTTTTTATACCACATGGGCCGACAAACAAGCGAACGGTCCACCTGATGGTAAGTGATCACCGCCGCCTATGGACATTTGTAACACTAAGGGCATCGCCAATGCGTTGTCGACCCTGAGACGTGAAGTTGTTAAGTCTCATGTGCCTGTAATTTCACCGGACCCCTTACCTTTCTAACCGAAACACAGTAACACAACTGCTTCACGGCAGAAATGGGTAAGGTGGTTACTTCCCCAGACGAACTCTGCACTAAGAGCTCTACTACTCGATTATTTTATCAATATAATTTCTCTATTTTAAAAGACATTGTCAAACGACTGACATTTATGTCAAACACCATAAGGTTACATTGGAAAAGTTAGTATGGTCGTTATGTTTTCTTAAATTTTCAAATTTTCCGCGCAATTTTCTTTATTTTTTCTTTCATAAGAACCATCTCCAGACAATAACAAACACAACAAAAAAAAAATTAGCGAAATCGGTCCAGCCGTCTATGCGTGCCGTGACCAAGGGAAATAGGGATTCATTTGTATATATATTATTATATAAAGATTGTAAATGTATTTTTGTAAAATAGTCTTTAGTAAAAAAAAGATCTGACCAGTAAAGACGTTAAATTTGTAAACTTATATGTAAAAGGTTAATCAGGTTAATACCGTCATAAGTGCCCACTGCGGCCCTAAAATAAAAAAATGGTTTTAATTTTGTATTTAGCTAAATATTACTAAATCTCACTTATCTGCGAGGCAAATTCCAGCGATGCTTCCCGGGTGCCTTCTCAACAAACATCAGTATTAGTACCGGGTTACAAATTACACAAACGAGCAGATATCCGTGATCCGTTCGAGCTCAGTGGCAGTTTGTTTGCAACTCGTCTACAAACGTCCCGGAGCGAGCGAGGTTCAATTGAAAACAACGCTCCGGCCTCAACACAAACAGTTGCGCGACTCACTGACTCCCTAAAAACAAATTACAATTTCATCTTTGTAGGTACCAGAACTGTTGGATCAAAGTTGGCCGCTAGTTTCTGACTACAATTCAGTGGAATTAGTTAATCGTTTCTACTAATGTGGGGTACGAAGTTTATTTCTGTTTCCGCTCGCGGTCATGTTCGTGAACGTAGCTAGTGCTTACTTTAAACTATTTCAAATAAATTTATAAAATTACAATTTATTTTATAGATAATATAAACTTATGACACATAATTGCGTGCTTTGTAGACTCTTTCATTGAATATCCATAACATAGGTAAAGGAAGTAAAAAAATATCTCTTGATAGTCGCCATATTGGATTTTGAACGACGTCAAATAGCTTATCGCTATAACCAAATGTGTGTGCAAAATCATCAGCTCATCGGATAGGGGATAATCAATGTTCAAATCAAAATTAAAAACCATTTATTCAGTTTAGGCCCCTTTGGAAGGCACTTATGAAGGTCAAAATTAAAGTTACTGAAGCTACAACCGGTTCGGAAGTCGCCTTCACCTAATAAGAACCGGCAAGAAACTCAGCAAGGTTACATTCTTTTTTATTTTTATTAAATATTTTTTTATATATGTTGTCGCCAAACTTGTACTAATAAGTAAAATAGGTCTAGCGAATACCTGATAAATATAGGAATTATTAATGATAATTGAAGGTAAGTAAATGTACCTATAGATAGTAAATAATTCCAGCCTGGTTTCCAAAGAATCTATATATCTAACAACGCAGATGCAGTAGACATCAATTCCTTATTTTATACAGGAATTGATGCATCATATCTCAACTGATAAATAATATGCATGTAGATGATCTGAGTGGTGATTGTCTGAGAGCAAACTGTGTTGAGGGTTTATACTCTTCATTTTACTATACACTTCTGAGTAATAGGCTGAGTCAATAGTTTATGGACTATTTTTAAGTCGCCTCCGCCACCCCTTATAGCGACCCCTTTCCTCTCATGTCCATCTCAGTTTACCTGAGCAATATGACTGGCTGAGTATCGAGCATGATCCAACGATCATCTCCTTACCAATGTATGTCTGAGCATCGAGCATGATCCAACGATCACCTCCTTCTCCATACCAATGTATGTCTAAGCATCGGAGCAGTATCTAACGATCATCTCCTTCTCCATACCAACGTATGTCTGAGCATCGAGCATGATCCAACGATCACCTCCTTCTCCATACCAATGTATGTCTAAGCATCGGAGCAGTATCTAACGATCATCTCCTTCTCCATACCAACGTATGTCTGAGCATCGAGCATGATCCAACGATCACCTCCTTCTCCATACCAATGTATGTCTAAGCATCGGAGCATAATCCAACGATCATCTCCTTCTCCATACCAAAGTATGTCTGAGCATCGAGCATGATCCAACGATCACCTCCTTCTCCATACCAATGTATGTCTAAGCATCGAGCATGATCCAACGATCACCTCCTTCTCCATACCAATGTATGTCTAAGCATCGAGCATGATCCAATGATCATCTCCTTCTCCATACCAACGTATGTCTGTATCTGCACATGATCCAACGATCATGTCCTTACCAATATCCATCAGAGGCAAGCAGGCACATCCTACTATAGCAAGTAACAACAACCGTAAGTACAAAGTTTCTGAACCGCACGCTCGAATGTCAACTAGGTACTTGGTATTACAATCAACTAAATCTAAAGCGCTCACCTAGGCCTCCCGCAACACGCGCACCCAGGTTGCCAGACTCACATCTCTCAATCTCTGTCTGGATAGTTAGTTATTTGCTTTGTTCACACTTTATAATTGATTTTTTATTTATGTGGGTAGCAGTCGCGAGAAAATGTGTCAAAGCCGGTGACAGGACCTTTTGGGTTGCCAGTCTTTAATATTAACAAGGTTTGATGTTTTAGTTATTTACAATTTATGGTACATTTCGCGACGTAGTTCGCGACATATGTCATAATAAAACTTATTCAGGACTTTATCAAACATTGCCAGTATTGCCACAAGTTAAGTAAACAGCCGGGGATATTGTGTATTATTTTAGGACAATTGACAGTCAATACAAACACTCGGCCGGCAGCCAACGGCTCATGATGGGTTACAGTGGCGCCAAAACTGTAGCTTTTATACTGTTTGGTTATAACATCACTTAGTTTCAAAACACATCTATCTACTTTTATTCACCCTACCCTCACCAAGTCTATTATAATTACAATATAACAAATATGATATGTGATGAAGTAGGTACTTACGTATATGAGGTAACGTACGTACCTCAAAGAAATAAGTAATTTAGTAACTTAAGGAGTGAATGTTAAATAAGTCATCCCTCTTATATACCTCTGTGGCTTTTTGTGAATGATATTATGTTTTATTTTCTCCCTGTATTTTATTTGTTCAATAAAAAATAAAAAAAAGAACAAAAAAAGTCACTGGCATCAATATTTTTTTAATAAAAAGAACATGAATATTTGAGTTCAATAAAAGTAAAATTTATTCAAATTGCGAGCAGCTAATATACGCGAAGATAGTATGTCTGAGTTAAAGGTCCTTTGTCTGACACCAATCGGATAAGAAGGTTAAACTAAATCTCGCGCTACCTTTTAGCTCTAATTACATTTTGTTTTACTATAAACGTGTTTTCTATGGCACATTACCCACTAGCCACATTGTGATGAATGCTCAGTTAATGTTGATGAACGGTTCATACATTATGCAGGCAAGCAACATTCGGATCATTATCGATGCGCTAATATATTAATTAATTTTGACTATAATTATTTGACATTGTTTAGCATACAAATTAATGCAGACCGCTCGGTTGATTAAAACATTGTTTTAAATTGAAGTGTATAACAATATCTATTGTTTGTGTACAATGTAATTAATCGTAATTATAGCTATTTGTACTTTAGGACCAGGGGTCGTGAGTTCGTTTCCTTGGCAACGAATCGACGTTTCTTTAGTAAGGGTTTTGTTTGTTCACCACCTTCCGTTACCAAGGTGATCTTTCCTATTAACTACTACAATCTTTAAAGTGTATTTCTATTTGTACTAATATTTTATTTATATTTTTTATCAGACCCTAATATTTTTTTAATTATATATTTTTCTACCAATTCATACAACTCGGCCAACTATGCTAACTCAGCTAACTCAGCATACTCATCGAACTAGCTAACTCGGTCAATTCCGCCAACTACCAACACAGGCCGCAGCAACAGCTGGCCCAGGCGCGTCAATCAGCCGCGCCGTGAATGTCCACGTTGAATCACCGAGAGCGAGGCTATTGCCGCTGATTTGACACGCTCGCTTGTAAACACGAGGCGAGACGAGACGCCTTTATCGCTAATAATGTAGTAACTACCTTATGTAGTTCTAGCTGTGCCTCGCGGTTTTACCCGCGTTCCCGAAGGATGTTACATTTTCTCGCGATAAAAAGTAGACTATACGTTATTTCAGGATACGCTCTATCTATGTGCCAAGTTTCATCCAAATCTGTCCGGTAGTTTTTTTCAGTGAAATAGAAACAAACATCCATACATACAAACATTCGCATTTATAATATTAGTTCTTACTAACTAGTGGGACAGCTGTATATGCCTAAGAATTAATAAAAAACCGCAGACCTTACTATGTCCATAATTTGTCGCTTCTGGTAGTACAACTCGATTATTACCAAAATACATAAATTTAAACAATATCCTGGGACATTCTTTACGCTATCTAATCCCAAACTTAGCAAAGCTTGTTCTATGAAGACCAGATACCTGATATCCTATAGGCTCTTCCTTTTTTCTCTGTATACATACTTATCTATAGTTTTTTACGCCCATACAGACACAGAACTAACGGACATGTTCACGCAAAAAATGTTTGACCTGGGTAGGAATCGAACCCGCAAACTATGTCGTAGCAATCAGGGACTCTAACCACCTAGTCTACTGGTTCGTCATGATACTTTTTATTTAGACATAAAGAATGCTGTAAAATCATAGTTCCCATACTATTTTATTTCCTGAACAATCAAGCACTAAGGAGCCGAACTGACTATACCAATTTGAAACTAACGTATTTTCTGTGCAAGGATACTTAAAGAAGGATAGATATTAGTTAATCTGGTAATAGCTTTGAGCTGCATAAGTGTTGTTTAAAATAATTAATCAGCACAATGACAGCTTGGCAAAGTAACACGTCGGTGGTGCTAGTGTGTCGAGTCAGTGACAGCGGGTCTAAGATGATGTTTCGTGTCGAAGCGAAACACGTGTGAGAGTTGTATTAAATCTCATATTTAAAAGAGTAATTGCTCAGAAAAAAAACATAGCCAACTGGCATAATCTAATAATGCAAATATGAATGTAAAGCCTATTTAAATAAACAGTTACTTTAAGTTAATTTCAATACGCAAAATCATTAAGAAAATAGGCTCTACATAATAACCATCATACCAACAGTTTACTAACAGAGCATTACTAATTTATTTAAACCATGTCCTGGCTTAGAACCATTAATAATCGTAATAGTTTGTCCCAATAGGCGGCTCAATAGACCAATTAGTGTCGACTAGTTACAGCAAAACAGTCGTGTCTAACTTACGTACGTACAGCGACTCTTAGACGTCGTCCTAACTGGCGTCGATCGTACGAGCGAACGATGCGTTTTCATCGCACGACGCGATGAAAACACACATTTATTTAGAGTTTCTTAATTGAAGCTTACAAATCATCGCACGAGCACAGAAAGTATATGATGACGGGATTATGAAGCTACAAAATCCCGTTTATTTTTTGTGATCTACGTTTACTTTTTTCGATGTCACTTGCAATTTCCAAAGAAATATTGCTCGACAAAAGTGTGCGTCTCTGTAAGGAGCCATTGATGAAATGACGCCGTTGCAGTTACGGCGCGGCGGCACCGCCAAATAGGTCCTTTACATCCACCCCACGATCATTTTTATCCCGCGATGAATTCGCATAGTTTGGTCTTACGATCGTTAGCCAATTACGACAACGCCTTATAGCTCCGTCGGCACTGTATCGGCGACAACGCCGCTCCCGTAGCGTTTGAAGCGTGACGCATGTGAAATAGAAGCCCGAGTCGGAATCTTTCTTGTTCCCGCTGCTATAAATGAGCACTGAGTAACGACTAACGCTCGTAAAGTTAGCGCACGGTTTAACTGTTAAACTAATATTTTGTTAAAGCGATAGTGGCTCTAGTCACGCTTTTTATTATGCCAGCGACACGGCAGCGGCGTCGCAGGTACAACATGAAAGAGTTGGAAAATAATATTAAAATAATTACTTGATACATCGTTGGCGTCATAAACTCAATTTTATTTATTTGATGTTTGTAAGATTATATTTAGCAAAGCTTTGTTTCACGAATATTATTATTATTCCACTATTAAGTATTCCATTAGAATTATTAACCAACTAATACTAAATCAGTGACATCATAGTGTTCGTTTGTCATATCCTCTAATTTCGAGTGAAGTCGCCATACAACTTGCTTGTTACGTTTTCAGGGCTAAACAGCTGAACGAATTTTAATGAAATTTAGGTAGTAGATAAATTGTATCGTGGGATATGACATAGTCTCCCTTATCCTGAATCCTGGTGAAACCGTGGGGCAGAAGTTAGTACCATAATAATATGAACTTACCGAAGAGTCCAAGTCTCTTCTACTATCTTCCCTGTCACTTCTTATTTGTTATGTTTCATTGAGTTGTTACCTGAAACAAGAATTATAATTGTAGTTTCTAAACAAAGAATTAAAGTGCTGTAGAATTTTCAAGAACATAGCTTTAATTTTAAGTCGTAGGTAAAATAATTTGGGCAGACTGTCCGCCTGATGGTAAGTGGTCACCGTCGCCTATGGACATTTGCTATGCCAGAGGGATCCATTCTTCTGTGGAATGCACTCCCCCTCGAAATCAGAATGGCTACCAGCAGATACTCTTTTAAGATCAAAGTACGTGAACACCTTTTAAAGTAATTTTTTTGGCAGATTAGTGTCAGCATTTGACCGGTTAATTGTTATATATATTTGTGTATGTTTATGTAGTTGATATATAAGGTATATGTGTAGTTTAAGTATAATAGTTTAGCTAGATTAAGTTCATATTAAATTATCTATTATTATTTCTGTGCATCTACCATGTTATCTCTGCATCACCCAAAGGTCGACTGGTAGAAAATGCCTAAGGCATTAAGTCCACCTTGTACATGTTTCTGTATGAAGTATACATAAATAAATTGCCTATGCTTTCACATTTTCTCTAGAACTGAAAATGTATATCTTTAGCAGATATAAAAAAACTGTAGTGACCGGGTGTATATTTTTTTCGTGAAATAGTATAGGTAATGGTACATATTATATATCATTATGACTAAATATATCAATCCGGATAAGGTTTTGAAGGAAAGAAAATTTTAAGAGTGGAAATAATCTTTAGTGAAAATTTGGACTAGACGACGTACATCGGGTCAGCTTGTAAATTTTCTATCTGCGCAATACATTATCCCTAATGCAAAAATTATATGAGCATTGGATACTGTCTTTCGCCGTACTCCTACCATCGTTGAGGAATACCGTCTTCAATGTCAATAATCATATTATATCAATCAACAGAAAAAATGGCGCCAACCTGTTTTAATAATAAATGAAAAACATCGAAATTGTTTCTGATTCAGTGAAAATTTCAACTTTCTACCTATTATGGTTCATTAGATATAGCCCGTTGACAGACAGACGGGACTAGCCCGAGACAATCATCCTTTAAAAATAAAATATATAAAAAGAATGAATCTGCCAGTGTTTATTCCATGAAAATGTTAACTACAGCGAACAACTAATTTTAGAGTGACAGCCGACGAGTTCAAGGCTAGGCGATGTCCAAAATCGATTCGAACTGCCAGCACTGTCCAAGGCAATCATTCTACTAAATTAAGAATTCTCTCGAAAATTCAGAACTTTTTTAATAATCTAGTCAGAAATAAACATCTGCCGAGAAAATATCTAGAAAGAAAGAAAATAAATTTATTTGCGAGAATTTTACTAAAAAAGTCTCGTTAATTAAATTGAAAATCCCAACACAAAACTTTTAAATTATCTTTGTTATTTGTAAACTTTAAACATTAATAAATAATATGAGGTACTTATAAATAATAATTTTATTGTAAAAGTATTATGAAGTATCAAACGGCTGAACAGGGTTCCATTACCTAAATACAGCTTTAAAAAAGTCATGAATGATTCGTTGACTACGCGATAGATCCACAAGATCAACATATTGATGCATCGCCGTTGAGCTCGCTGCGATCAAAGCTAGCGCATAAAAAAGCGGTAAAAGTACATCGTTTGTTATATTTATCTCTGACAGCATCAATCTCAATACAAATCCATACAAATCCTACGGAGATTGGTTCTTTTACCCGACCTGAAAGATAGTACATTTAAAAATATTAAAGCGAACTATAACTGGTTATAATAAACTAGCTTTCGACCCCGCGGTTTTACTCGCGTTCTTTTCTCTATATAAAAAAAAAACTATATGCATGTTATGCTCAATCTATGTACCTAGTTTCAACCAAATCCGTTTAGTAGTTAAAACGTAGCTAAAGCGTAGAAGAGTTAGAACAAACATCCTCATAAACTTTTGCGTTTATAACACTAGCTGTCCCCCATGGATTCACCCTCGTTCCCGAGGGATGGTACTATTCCCCGGGTAAATAAAAAAAAATGTATAATTTTTGTTAATCCAGATTATAAACTATATATGCGCAAAATTTCATGTACATCCGTTTAGTAGTTTCTGCGTGAAAGAGTAACAAACATCGATACATCCATTCTCACAAACTATCGCATTAATAGTATTAGTAGAATTATAATATTAGGTAGGATAACTACGTTTAGAGTGAAGCGGCTACGGCTGAAGGTGGATGACGTCACCGCTGGGTCCAGGTCGCAGGTGGAGGTGAGCGGCGCCGGAGGGCAAGTATGCGCATTGCTTAACTATTTGCGTTTAACTATAGACATCATTTTGACACTTCGTATTTGAGTTCGTTGAGACGTCGAACTCTGATCTATGGCTTATAGCAAAACACAGGCAAAAGTCAGACTAGAAAATGGAGAAATGTCTCAGCATAAATTAAAGAACGTTAATATTCATAAACCCATAAGAACCTAATAATAGAAAAGCGAAGTCAAACAAATTGATTCGCGACGTAATAAAATAACAAACTCTCCGACAATACAATATATATTCATGGAAGAGTAAATATTTTAAGCGAGGCACTTAGTTAGAGATCCGTGAATTATTCCGATCGTGAATATGATAAAAATAATTATTGATTGAAGCCAATATGGCTTGAGGTGACACCGATCTGTGGTTTAATACTGTAAACAAATGAGTGAATTTAGCGCGGCCTCTACACCTTGTCTCTTTCGTTATCTATGAGATCATGTGAAATTAACAGCTATTTTATAAAGGTTATTTTGGATCCTAAAACAGGATAGGCTGTATCTGTCTTTTATTTATTATTAAGTAAAATGAAAGCAAGCGTAAAATTGACAAAAATACAGTTTTAATAATTTTAATTACTATCTATAACTAACCAAAGATATAAAATTTAATACAGAGGAGTGAGTAAATACGTACACATGAAGTCTATTTTGACATTTAACTATGTCATAGAATAATGAACCCTATTTCTTTACAATAAGGCTCGCCTTCATTGTCATTACTATATTTTTGATCACTTACTACGTAAACAAAGTAATCGACGAGCGGTCGAAGAAATACTATCAGCTATCTAATCTAGAAGCAACCAGCTATTTTCGTGAAGCATCATTCGAGACAGGAATTGCGCAAGTTCCCAACACTTCTTTACATTTTGTTTAAATTCATAATTTAGTGAAACATTCATAGCTCACTCACTATATGTGGAAATACACCGCGCACGTAAAAAGCGATCGATTCCCGAAATACCTTCTATATTTGTGAAGCGATTGCTAAAACTGTGCCATTATATAAACACGTAGGCTTGCTTGTTTTCGTTTCTCGCAGAAACAACCAACATTCAACGGTATTAGTATACAAAGTGATGCCCTAAAGACTCCGCAACGACGATAGACATGCCACACGATCCTTTTCTACTAATATTATATATTGGTGTATGGAAGTTTGTTGCTCTTACTCGCAAAATCTACTAAACGGAATTGAATTAAAACTTGGTACATTTATAGTTTATAAGCTGCATTAATACATACAGTACTTTTTATCCCGGGAAAATGAAACATCCCACGGGAATACAAGTAAACCCGCGAGGGACAGCTAATACTATAAATGCGAAAGTTTGTGTGGATGTTTGTTAGTCTTTCATGTGAAAATTACTCAACGGATTTGGATGAAAATTGGCACATATATAGGTTATAAGCTGTGTTAACACATAGGACTTTTTATCCCGGAAATTTGTAACATATCTCAGAAACGCGGGTGAACTGCGTAGAACACCTTTCGTAGACCTGTATTCTGGAGTAAACTGTAGTTCGACCAGTAGTTCCATAGTTACCTCTGACATACAAACAAAGAAATGATACAAAAAAAGAACAGTTTAGGTTATGTCCATGTCAAATCAGAAATTGAGCTCCATTATTTTCTATTTAATCTTAAGTCAAAGAATACCTTTACATTACTCTTTTCACTAAGTCGTAAACTCCCTAGTGTTTTCTTCACGTTTGTTAGTCAAAGATTAGATTGTTTGATAGACTGAACCTGTGCGCCTATTTTTAGCGTATTGTGTATTGTTCATTCAACTCGGTGACTTCGCGAGAGATCGGTTCGCAACTCGGGATTTATGCCTGTCATAGAAGTATTACCTACACATGGAAGGTTTTTACGTCCATACCTATTCATTTATCATTTTACAATCTACACCGTTGGTGGTAAATGGAGTTAAATGCAAGCAATAATGAACCCTATCGGTAATAGTAATAGAGCTCCATGATGTAGCAGAGAAGGCAACATTATAGTTAGAATAGATATTGTTATATTTTACTGATACGTTTCCTACCCAGGGCAATATTCGTGTGCATCGTTACATTTGTACAATATCTATATACCTAAGTATGCGTTTGGAAGAAAAAGTAGCATAAATTGTTATAGTCGGTACTTAGTTATATCAGTTATTTGATTTCCATAGCACAAGCTCTGCTTAGTTGTAATTGTTATAGTTAATTGTTATAGTCGGTACTTAGTTATATCAGTTATTTGATTTCCATAGCACAAGCTCTGCTTAGTTGGATAATATGATATGATATGTTACGGTACGATATGATAATATGTGTAAAGAATGACCCTGGATAAAAAAGCAAGAAGTTTCGTAAAGACACCTGATAGAAATGAAACTTTTGAATTACATGGTAACATTTTAATAATTCATCAATCAATTCTGAATAGCACATATTCTTCATCATTCGTTTATTTTTCGTCACGCAAAATAGTTGCAGATCCAAATTATAAAGTCCTCCTATAAAAGTATTACTTCAAAAACTGATTAATAACAATCTTTTCTAAAAATGTGAAAGTTTGGAAGTTCCAATGTTTGCTACCACCACATGTGTGGTGCCACGAAAATTAAGAACATAAATAGAATATGTACAAAAATTATACTTTTAACACCTAACGGGTTCGCGGGTGTCACCGCCAGGACCGCTTATATTATTATACAGTAGTTGTAGAGCAGAAAACTAATTCAAAGTTAGTTATTAATTAAAAGTCCTGCTGACTAATTAGAATGAATTAATGCAAACGAACAACAATAAATTGCATCCCATTACGAGCTACGCGAGCTTCTCCACCGGCCACCCCGGAGCGACGAGCGAGCAATAAGTCGCGCGACAATGGCGCGATCCTCGCTCATCAAATTTAATAACGTCCCACAGTCGCGGGCGCGCTGCATTTCGCATTATTACGTTGCGCTCATTAGTGGCGCTACGCTGTTAACTAATTGTATATTCTGTTGGTTTGAATATTTTACCAAGCTAATGATACTTGACAGGCCAATTGGCGTGGTTAGATAGCCTGACTGCCAAGTCACAGGTCCTGGGTTCGATTCCCACCCAGGACAAATATTTGTGTGCATGTCTGTTGGGTCTGTGTCTGGGTATAAATATAAAAGATTGTATTTAGAAAAAAAAAGTTGTATATGTAGTTTGTCAGTTATCTGGTTTCCATAGTGCAAGATCTGCTTAGTTTGGGCTCAAATGGCGGTGTAAAGAATGTCACAGGATATTTATTTATTATTATTTACTTATTTTACTATACCTTGGTCTGATTTTAAAATGGCCAGTAGTGCGGTATCTGGCTGTTTTTATTAAAAAATAGAACAGTATATATCTAGACATATCCGGGAAAACTATCCGAGGTTTATTCAATGATTATTTTATCTTATCTTGTTAAAAAGTGAATTTCTTTTTAAAAAAATTTATAAGACTCTAAAGTAAAGCTCACGTAAACTTACGATTTACTTACAGATACTGACTGCTTCGACATGTGCGGTGGGTGGCAACCCACACTGTACGACCATATGTTTTCAAAAACATGTCTGTTAGTTGTATCTAGGAATAAGTTTGTATCGTAAATAGATATAAAAAAAATGTTTTATTTTTACAGTGAAAATGTAATGTTTTAATTTAAACTAAGTATATAGGTTAGAGATATTAATGGAAATAATGGAATTGTAGATATACAGTGTAAACTCTTTATAACGTTATCCTTTATAACGATAAACTCCCTATAACGTTGAAGTGAGCCCAAGTTGGTTGGTTTGTTCACTTTGTTTTGTTTTTTTTTGTTCACTCCATATAACGATAACTCTCTATAACGACAAAAAATGCTCAGTCCCTTGAGTTTCGTTATAAAGAGTTTACACTGTATTTGATAAAGTAAAAACAAACCAAATTTTAAATAGAATTTTACTTCTATTACCGGCTCAGTTATGAAGGTAGAGAGGCCGGTGAATTACTGGCACAACAGACTTAGACCACCGGAGGTGACCACTTACCATCAGGTGGACCGTTTGCCTGATATCAGCCTATTAAATACATAAAACGCACGCAAGCGTCAGCCACGAGCAATTAATATAATTTGAAGAGTTGTAACATAGCCTTCAGAGACAAATTTTCCTTGGAAAAAACAGTGGTTGTAAGCACTCTTAACTAAACAAAACGTGACGAGTAATGATGCCATAAAGAAATTATCAGTTACTAGCCGACCCGGCAGACGTTGGCCTGTCTTTAATGAATGTTTATTTAATTCGAATTGGTATCATAAATAAAAATAAAATAACAAGAACATAGTGTTTATTATTCTTGACAATTTAAGTTTTAATATAAGGCGTGATAAATATTCCGATTGACTCGACTGTGAAATGTGCACTAAGTAATGATAAATTAATAATTTTATCAATATAATTCTAACCCATGCCTCTGATATTGTCAAACGACTGACATTTATGTCAAACACCATAAGATTATGTTGGTTTTTAAACGTAACTAGCTTCATAAAACGCTTGTAATTACTGATTCCCTTTCCCCGCATACCTCTCTTTCCTACATGCACCGAAACGCATATGTGCATCTCGCTCACACCCCCGCGAGTGCACGTCTAAGAACAAAAAAATTATTGATTATCTATGATGATTCTATTACTATTGCTTCAACTTTTCGCCCGAAAACCACGATCTTTCTCGCGCGTGATTAAATCTATAAATTAAGTGTCCATCCGCATTAAGACTATGTGAAAAAGACTTTAAAACCATTTAGAAGGGTTCTCCAGGTGTAGTGCAGTGAACATTTTCATTATTTCTTCAAATTTTGGAGTAGATTGCCCTCGCGCTGTCCGCGCCGGCCATCCACAAACTGTGACATTTTTTTTGAAGTGGAAGAACGAGAGGATTTTCAAGTAAGTGCATGTTTTCCTTTCATCTGCAGCCAGTGAATCTCTTCTCCCTACTCCAAAAGTCCTAACACGGCTGCATCTCCTGCCCCTTTCAGTTTTTTTACAAGCGTATGAAAATCACACATAATTCAAATACAGTCCACTAAATAAGCTATCGAATTTATTTCTTTTCTGTCGCAACAAAAGTGTGTGGTGACCAATTTCCCCACCATTTTTTCTGGTCCTCCGATCCGGATCATTTTTTCTGGTCCATCAGATCCAGATCATTTTTTCTGATCACTTCGGATTCAGATTTTTATAAAGTAATTCGTGATTTTTCATAATTATAACGGTAAACTTAAAGGACACCTATTTTTGTTCATACTAACATAATATCATATTTAGTTACGTAGATCGACCTATTTATTGCATATTATTTCATTATATTTGCATTCATTTCTTAAGTATGTACTCGCATAAATGTAATTAAATTTAATGTCTTATTGATATTTAGGAATTGTTTGTCAAATTATTATTCCACACCCCGCATTGGCAACCATTTTCTTGTTTTCTTTACCCGCAATATTAAAAGCATTAAATTACTATTATTTTGTGTACTGCTGTGAGTGAATGCAAAATTACCCGCACGCCACTTTTGTTTTATTAATATTTCGTAAAGCCGATTGATTGTAGGTAGATTCATATTGGATTGGATTCCATTGCCCGGCGCATACGGCTCGCTCGATTTCCGCTTATGGCCCTTGCTAGCATAGATATAGGGCATCCTACCGATATTCCAAGGTCAACTTCACGCGCCAGCCGCTTAACTAAATAAACGTTTGTTTACATTCTTGTTTACAAGTTCTTTAATAAAATTTATTACGCGCGATCGAAATAATTTTTATTCAATTCACAATTATTATTTTTTCTTGTGTACGCTTACACATTCCGCTATTGTTGAGTTTGTAACCGCTTAGTGGGTAAATAAATTAACGCTATTAAATTATTATTCATTGTTAAAAATGTATAAAAAAAGTAAGTTAGGTGAATGTGAGGACAGTTCTACTCAGTGTTTTGAAGTAACAATTTTAAAATCAAAACTCGAAGTTTATTTTCAACGCATGCAAAATATTTATGATTCTGCTAAGGCTGCATCAGCTGATTCACAACATTTACCATTGTTTATTCAACAAGCTGTAAGTATAGAGGAAATTCGTACTAAGTTTGAAACATCATTAGATGAATTTAATTTATGTTCATTAAAGTCGGATCCAACATACAAAGTAAATTACAACAAGTGGTTAGCATTTGAAGATTTGTATTGTTATGTTAAAGAATTGTTCTCTGTTCACACACATCAAGCACCCTCAGCTGATTCTAAGGTAAATTTAAAGCCTAAACAAAAACTTCCTCCCATTAATTTGCTTTCTTTTGATGGGGATTTGAGGAATTGGCCCCTTTTTTATGCCCAATTTGACAGTCTTGTTCACAGTAATAGATTTTTATCTGACAGTGAAAAAGTTTTTTATTTGGTTGGCAAATTAACCGGTAGTGCAACTTCAATTTGTGCAGGTCTGCCTGCCACCGCAGATAATTACATTCTTATTTGGAATGCTCTCAAACAAAAGTATGATGATCCCCGTTTGCTGGCATGTTCTTATGTTAATCAATTATTGGATTTTAAGCCATTGACAATTAATAGTGCTGCTGGTCTTGAGTTGTTTATTAATAATTTTAATTCAGCTATTCAGGCTCTTAAACAATTAAAATTAACTAATCTTATGGATTTTGTGTTTTTACATATTGCTCTTCAGAAGCTTGATATTGAAACTGTTAAGTCATTTGAAATAACTTACCGCAAGGAAAAAATTCCTACATATGAACAACTTTTTAGTTTCATTTGTGAACAAAGTAAAGTTTTATCACACACTTCCAATAAAAGTTTTGATGTGTCACAGAATAAATATCAAGGTAAAAGTTCATTTAGGAAAATTATACCTACTCCTAAACTTACAAAGTCCTTTATTAACACAACTTCTAATATCAATAAAAATAGTTGCTTGCTGTGCAAATGTGACAAACATGAACACATGTACTCTTGTGCTTTGTTTATGAAGATGACTCCACAAGAAAAATATAATTTTATTAAAAATAATTTTTATTGTCACAATTGCTTAAGTTTTCAACACAGGACCATGGCTTGTACTTCTAAGCATAACTGCACTCATTGTTCGGCTCGACATCATTCTCTTCTTCATTTTAATCTGCCAACTCAACCGCGTTCCAACGTAACAGCTTCTTCATCGGCACCCACGGTTAATTTTATACAAACTGTACCCGCTAATGTTCACACCCTGTCCTCTGAGACAGCCGCTAGCTCGGGATGTTCTGCCATCCAGAGTTACGTCGATTCTTCGATACCGCATACTTCTGTTCCCAACAGTAAGTCTTCTTTTTGTTCTATTTCGCGTGATCACACTCTTCACACTCGCACTTCTACTACTACCTTATTAGGTACCGCAAAAATAAAAGTATTTGACAAATATAACCGCACTCACTTCTTAAGATGTCTCATCGACCCGGTTCTCAGAGTGATTTTATTTCGCTAGATTGTTGTAATAGGTTATCACTACCAATTTCGACTCAAAACCGCTTTTCTGAAGTTAAAGGTATTGGAGGAGTTCCGCATAAAATCAACGGTTTTACAAATCTAGATTTTACTTCACGCTTTGATAACGGTCACATTTATTCTATTCAACCAATGGTTGTCGAACGCATCACGTCACAACTACCCGACGCGCACGTAGATATAAGCGCAATGGAAATTGTTTTTCGTGACTTACCGTTAGCGGATGATGAATTTTCTAAACCAGGTCCCATTGATTTACTTTTAGGTGTTAGGGTTTATTGTGAGATTTTATCATTTAACAAAGTCAGTGGTTCAAAAAATTCCCTAATTGCTTTAGAAACTACTTTAGGTTACCTCATCATGGGTGACGCACCAGTTTTATCAGCGCCCGTGTCTACCCGTGTATTCTGTGCTTTTACTCGTGATCCCTTGGATCAGTCGTTAGAGAAGTTTTGGTCAGTAGAAGAAATGCCCGATAAGAAGTTTTTAAGTCCTGACGAGCAAGTGTGCGAGGATCTTTATGCCGCTACGACTACTCGCAATGACGACGGGAGTTTCGCAGTCCATCTTCCTTTCAAAAATAGTCCGGATAAACTAGGCAATTCTTACATCACCGCCAAACGACGCTTATTATTTCTTGAAAAGAAGTTCGCAAAGTCGCCGGAATTACGCGAAAAATATAATGAGGTCATACATGATTATATCGATAAAGGAATTTTATCGCGAGTGCCGCCAGACGAGTCAATTTTTCCATGTTTTTACCTTCCGCACCACCCTGTGATACGTGATGACAAATCTACTACACGCCTCCGCATTGTGCTAGATGGTAGCGCCGCAACTAGTACTAACATGTCTCTTAATGACATTCTTCACACCGGCTGCAATTTGCAAGCTGACATTTTTCACATTCTTCTGAATGTTCGCATTTTTCGTATTGCTTTCCTTGCTGACGTAAAGCAAATGTATTTATGCATTTACGTTCACAAGCCACACCGCAAATTTCAACGTATTTTATACCGCTTCTGCGATGATGAACCGATCGAGACTTACGAGTTTAATCGCGTTACGTTCGGACTCTGTTCATCTCCATTTTTAGCTTTGCGCACTCTGCGCGAACTAGCCGCTCAAGAGAGAGACAACTATCCTCTCGCCGCCTCAGTCTTAGAGAGAGACGTATACATGGATGACTTGGCTTCCTCTGCTTCGTCCTGTACTGAAGCAGCGGTGATAGCTCAACAGCTCATTCAGCTATTCAAAGCAGGAGGATTCGACTTGATTAAATGGACAAGTAATTCCCTCGAACTGCTTGAAAGCATCCCTGTCTCGCATCGCCAATCCGAATCTATCTCTTTCGATGACGATAGTGTTTTTAAAATTCTTGGTCTTCGTTGGCTTCCAATGACTGATAATTTTAATTTTTTGACTGTGCAACCGCCGTCTCTTTGTACAAAACGCGCAATTTTATCTGCAACCGCACGGTTATATGACGTCTTAGGTCTTGTCGGACCCGTAATTCTTTTCGCAAAGTTGTTAATCAAGGAGCTATGGCTTCTCAAGCTTGCATGGGACGATGTTCCTCCAGATCACATCGTTAACTTATGGCAGCGTTATACGTCTGAGTTGCCATTACTTTCTCAACTTAAATTTCCCCGTCACATAGGTGTTGAAAAGGACAGGGGTCCGTCCTAGGACCACTCCTGTGGAACGTCGGGTTCGACTGGCTCCTGCGGGGAGCTCTCCTCCGTGGCACGAGTGTCATCTGCTACGCGGATGACACTCTTCTCACTGCCCGGGGGAGAAGTTTTAGGGAGGCGGCCGACTTGGCCTCGGCTGGCGGATCCTTGGTCGCGGGAAGGATCCGTCGGCTGGGATTGAGGGTGGCGCTGAATAAGACCGAGGCGGTGTTTTTCCACGCGCCTCGGCAGCGCACCCCGACCGACGCCCACATTTTCGTGGAGGGCGTCGGGGTCCAGGTAAGGGCCCAGATGAAATATCTGGGCCTGGTGCTAGATAGCAGGTGGCGCTTTGGCCCGCACTTCAGCGGGCTGTCGACGCGCCTGCTGAAGGTTGCGGGGGCGCTTTCGTGGCTCCTCCCGAATATGGGGGGGCCCAAAGCGCGATGCCGGCAGCTGTATGCCGGCATCCTGAGGAGCATGGCCCTCTACGGGGCCCCCATCTGGGCGGACTCCCTCCAGAGGAGGGAGAACTCCGCCGCGATCCGGAGACCCCAAAGGGCAATCGCACAGCGGGTGGCGAGGGCCTACCGCTCGGTGGGCTTCGCGGCGGCGTGCGCTCTGGCGGGCACCCCTCCTTGGGAGCTCGAGGCGTGGGTGCTCGCCAGAGTGTACGAGTGGTCGGCGGGGCGCAAGGCGCTCGGGGAGCGCGGCGACCCGACGGTGCGGGAGGCCGTCCGGCGAGAGGCGAAGGATGCCATCGTCCACCATTGGGCGGAGGACCTCGCCTCCGCCGTGTTCGGCCGCCGAACGCTGGACGCTGTCGGGCCAGTCTTACGGGATTGGCTCGAGCGGCCCCACGGTTTCCTCTCGTTCCGTCTGGTGCAGGTATTGTCCGGGCACGGGTGTTTCGGATCGTATCTGCACCGGATCGGGCGGGAGGAGGCCCCGTCGTGCCACGGTTGCGGCGCGGCGGAGGACACGGCGCAGCACACCCTCGAGGTGTGCCCGTCGTGGAACGAACCGCGTCGCGACCTGGTCGCGGTGGTCGGGCCGGACCTTTCGCTTCCCAGTGTGGTCAACTCCATGCTGGGGGGCGAGGCCGGCTGGGCCGCGGTCGCCTCCTTCTGTGAGGATGTGATGTCACAGAAGGAGGCGGCAGAGCGCGCACGGGAGGAGGACCCTCTTGCGCCGCTGTGCAGGCGGAGAAGAAGGGGTAGGAGAAGGCGATTATAGTCGCCTTCTCTCTTCTCTTGTGGTGGTGAACGGCGGGAGACAGACGTGGAGGCGTCTTCTCCCGCATTGCACTCGTTCACCATCTCCGTTGGGCGGGAACGGTAAAGTCGCTGCCGTTTCCGGGCCCCTCCTTGCAGGGGGAGGGGCGTGCGGGCCCCGCCATAAATGGTGGGCGGTCGACGGGGGGGGGCTGGACGTCAAGGCTCTGCCGGTTTCCCAGCCCCTCTCCACATAGACGATGCCTGAGCGCCGCTGGGTCGTTTAGTGGGTAAACCGGGCCACTAGGGTCCGGGAGTCCCACATACCCCCCCCATCCTCCAATGGGGGGGAATGCGGAACGCATTTTTCCCAGCGTAAAAAAAAAAAAAAAAAAAAAAAAAAAAAAGTTGTTGAAAAGGACTCTAGCGTCTCGCTACTTGCTTTTGCCGACGCGAGTGAAAAGGCATACGGCTGTGTTATTTATTCGCACGTTGAGAACGATAATGAGAATCCTATAGTTTCCTTACTTTGCTCAAAATCTCGGGTTTCATCCCCAACTAAAATTGTTACTTTAGCTCGTCTAGAGCTCAATGCTCTCGTTCTTGTGGCGAGATTGCTTCGTACAGTTTATGATACGTTGTCGCAACGTCATCGTATTGATAATATTTATGTTTTTTCTGACTCCGTAGTCGCTCTTTGTTGGGTTTCCGCTTCTCCCCATAGGTTCAGCACTTATGTCGCAAACAGGATTTCACAATTTCAATCACTTTTATCTCCTGACACTTTGTACCATATCGCAGGCGTACAGAACCCTGCTGATTGTATTTCTCGCGGTCTTCTACCTTCTCAGTTGGTAAGACATGAGCTCTGGTTCTCAGGACCTCCATGGGTCTTATTACCAGTTAGTGAATGGCCTATTCAAAAATTGTCAGTTAGTCATGAGGGTGAATTGCCTGAAATGAAAACTGTATCACATTTAATTAACACACATGAAGTAGAAAATCCTCTAATCGCACTTGCTTTAAAATTTTCTTCTTGGCAAAAACTATTAAGATCCATTGTTTTTATTCTTCGATTTATTAAAAAATTGCCAAAGCATTTTCTTATCACCGCTAATGATTTAGATGTTGCTGAATCTTTTCTTATCAAATCAATTCAACATTTTTCTTTTCGTGGGGATATTCGAAATATTCAAAGTGGAAAATCACCTTCTTCTGGTTTGAGAAAATTATTTCCATTCATCAATGAAGGAATTTTAAGAGTTGGTGGTAGGCTCGGTAAGTCAACCTTAGACTATTCTCATAAACATCCCGCTCTTTTACCCAGAAAGGGACATGTTATTGATCTTTTGATTGATTACTATCACCGCGAATATTGTCATGCCGGTCCCCAACTTCTACTTTCCCTTATCAGACAAAAGTACTGGATCTTATCCGGAAGTCGCGCTGTTAAGCAACGCGTTTATAAATGCTTAAGATGTTTTAAACTTAATCCTAAACAGACTTTTCCAGCTATGGCTGACTTACCTCAGTGTCGTGTCGAGGAATCAAAAGCATTTACACACACAGGTGTAGACTACGCGGGTCCACTTTATATAACCTTGACTAGGCAACGTGGTGTACGAAGTCAAAAGGCTTATTTATGCATTTTTATATGTTTAGTAACTAAAGCGGTTCATTTTGAACTCGCTTCTGATTTAACTTCCGCTACATTTTTAAACGCATTAAAGCGTTTTTTGTCGAGACGTGGTCCTTGTAAGTTTCTGTATAGTGACAATGGCACAAATTTTGTAGCTTCAAAGGCATATTTAAACGAACTTTATTCCTTTTTATTAACTAATGAATATTATCAAACTTTTAGTTCGGAGCTTGCAAAGAACCGTGTTACTTGGCACATGAATCCTCCAACCGCTAGTCATTTCGGTGGTGTCTGGGAGGCTAACATTAAAAGCGCTAAATCTCTTCTGTTCCGCGTCATAGGAAAGCAAATTTTGACGTTCGAGGAAATGCTCACTGTGCTAAATCAAATTGAAGCTGTGCTTAATAGCCGTCCGCTTAGCGCATTGAGTTGTGATCCATCGGAACCTTCTGCACTTACGCCAGCTCATTTTTTATTAACCGCACCCTTAGAATTTTTGCCCGCAGCTGACTTAAGTGGAGAACGAGCAAGTCTATTGATGCGATTTTCCCTTATGGATTCTTTAGTACAAACTTTTTGGAAACGTTTTAGAACAGAGTATCTCCATAATTTACAAGTGCGTGAAAAATGGAATACTCCTTCGAAGCCACTCACAGTAGGTACTGTAGTACTAGTAAATATGGAAAACTCTCCTCCTCTACAGTGGCCATTAGGTATTATAACTCGCATTTTTCCTGGCCAGGATGGTGTTGTCCGCGTTGTAGAAGTTAAGACTTCGAACGGTGTATACAAACGGCCAGTAGTAAAACTATCACCGTTGCCAATGCAGTAGAGACTTTAATTTTATTTACTTTCCATATTATATCTTAACCATTAGGTACATATCTAGATTGTTATAGGTATATATCTCTAGTATTAATTTTATATTTTTTATTATTTATCTTTTAAAGGCGTACCTTTAAGGCGGGGGGCATGTTGGTTTTTAAACGTAACTAGCTTCATAAAACGCTTGTAATTACTGATTCCCTTTCCCCGCATACCTCTCTTTCCTACATGCACCGAAACGCATATGTGCATCTCGCTCACACCACCACGAGTGCACGTCTAAGAACAAAAAAATTATTGATTATCTATGATGATTCTATTACTATTGCTTCAACTTTTCGCCCGAAAACCACGATCTTTCTCGCGCGTGATTAAATCTATAAATTAAGTGTCCATCCGCATTAAGACTATGTGAAAAAGACTTTAAAACCATTTAGAAGGGTTCTCCAGGTGTAGTGCAGTGAACATTTTCATTATTTCTTCAAATTTTGGAGTAGATTGCCCTCGCGCTGTCCGCGCCGGCCATCCACAAACTGTGACATTTTTTTTGAAGTGGAAGAACGAGAGGATTTTCAAGTAAGTGCATGTTTTCTTTTCATCTGCAGCCAGTGAATCTCTTCTCCCTACTCCAAAAGTCCTAACACGGCTGCATCTCCTGCCCCTTTCAGTTTTTTTACAAGCGTATGAAAATCACACATAATTCAAATACAGTCCACTAAATAAGCTATCGAATTTATTTCTTTTCTGTCGCAACAAAAGTGTGTGGTGACCAATTTCCCCACCAGATTACATTATAAGAGGTTTTATTGTCAAAAGCGGTAAGGTTACATTAGAATGTTAATATGTTTGTAATTTGAGACAATAACATTCCTGACAATAACAAACACAACGCAAAAAAAATTGGCGCAATCGGTCCAGCCGCCCACGCGTGATGCCGTGACCAAGGGACGTAGGGATTCATTTTTATATATATAGATAGAGATAGATAAGTATTTGTTTTATAAGTAGATTGATAAGTTAAAGGCGCTGATAGCTTAGTTGTTGCTAGTGATGTCGAATGCCGTGAGACTCGTGATGAAACCATGGCAAATCGGTTTCCAAGTATCTGTCGGTGTGTTCTAACAGCTGCACTTGAGAGTCAGTATCCTCCTAGGCTTTGTATGCTGCATCATAACTTACCATGACGAGATTGTGGTCAAATACCTACAGACAAATGTATACAAGTTTTACATGTATCATACAAACTATTGGATCAATAAATGCACCTTATAGCAAAAATAATAGAGTTTATTTTTCAATGACATCCTTAAACGGTAAAAATAGTGTGCCAGTAGATTAGCAATATGGAATGAGTATATTATTTGAACCGGTACTAAATGATAAGGGTTGTGACACGCGACGCGACGAGACGCGACGAAGCGCCGATGTACGCGTCGCCGCGCCGCGTGCCGGCCACCTGTTGTCTGCCTCGACATACCTCCTTATTATAAGCTCTGCAGGAAATTGACTATTCATATACATAAGGGTAACGTGCGATTTAAATACTTGAGCGTTGAAGTAACTTTTGATGGGAACACCGTCGACAAACTCAACAATAACCTGAGCATTTGTAACAATAAATTCTGTCCAACAAGCATCATCCAATCATTGTCGTCAAATTAAATCAGTTACATAATGACTTTTCCGACCTTAAACGGACTTAAAAAAATCGAGAACATAAATAATAAATGGAATTCACTCTAACCATAGCGTTGTAAGTGCAACAGAAGCGAGCCGATCGAGGAACAGAATACAGTAGGGCCTCGGTAATCCGGACTCCCGCTTGTTCGGTGATCGCTGTAATCCGGCCGGGCAATGGGATTCGCGGGGGAGGCCCGGGGCAGGGTGAAGGTGTGGGCTGTCATGCGACGCCGTCAGTCTTTTGTTTATCGCCTTTCGTGTAATACGTAGTGTCAATTAAGCGCGCTCGCTAACATCATGGCACCACGTAAACATTCTACATTGACAATAAAAGACAAATTGCGGATTATAGAAATGTTAGATAAGGGTGACAAGTACCCTGTCATTGCTCGGAAGTTTGGGATAGGCAGGTCAACAGTAGGCGACATAAAGAAAAACAAAGACAAACTCTTGAAGTTTGTTAACCTAACAGAACGTGGTCCCGGTGTACGAAAAACACTGAAGCAATCGGAAAATCCTGTTTTAGAAGATGCTTTGTTTACGTGGTTTTTGCAACAAAGGCGATTGCATGTTCCTGTAAGTGGTGATATGATTTGTGAGAAAGCTCGAATTTTTCATCGCCAGATTACAAACTCCAATATCGAATTTAATGCAAGCCGGGGATGGTTAGACAAGTTTAAAAAACGCCACGGAATAAGACGTTTAAAAATGACCGGTGACAAACTGTCGAATGATGAAGCCGCTATCGGACCATTCCAACTAAAGTTACAGAAAGTTATTCGAGAAAAAAATTTAACAGCGGAACAGGTTTACAATGCTGACGAATCTAGTTTGTACTGGCGATTATTGCCAGATCATACATTAGCCTCTGGCAATGAGCAGTCGGCTTCCGGAAGGAAAATGATGAAGATGAGAGTGACATTCATGCCTTGTGCAAATGCGGCTGGAACTCATAAACTTCAATTGCTTGTTGTCGGAAAATCAAAAAACCCGCGGGCATTTAAATCAACACGTCTTCCTGTTTGTTATCGTGCACAAAAAAATGCTTGGGTTACGAAAGACTTGTTTCTTGAGTGGTTTAAAACGGAATTCGTTCCCGCGGTCCGCCGCTATCTTTTGTCTGTTAATTTGCCTCCTCAGGCACTGTTATTGTTGGACAATTGTCCTGGGCATCCATCAGCAGATGAACTTGTCTCTGAAGACGGCCACATTTTTGCAATGTTCCTGCCACCTAACACCACGGCGTGTATACAACCAATGGATCAGAACGTTATACAAAATGTGAAGTTAAATTACCGCAAATCACTTTTGGTTAACTGTCTTGCATTATGTTCTGAAAACCTCATGGATTCATTAAAATCGATAACTTTAAAGGACACAGTTTTTCTTTTGGCTAATTGCTGGGCCAATGTTAAGACATCGCTAATTAACAAATCATGGAAGAATTTGCACCCTGAATTTCGCACTGATAATGACGAACCAGAAGATGATGTCCCTTTAGCCCAGCTTTTTAACAGGTTGAGGGGACCCAATGATCCTCAAATAGGTGAGGCAGAAGCTCAAGAATGGGCTGCTGGAGGTGCCGAAAGCGAGTTACAAAGATATGAAGTGTTAACTGATGAGGAGATTGTGCGAGCGGCTATGTGTGAGGACGATGAGCAAGATGAGGACAATAGCGTTGAAATTCCAGAAATCACAAAAGTTGGTAATTCAGAGGCAGTAGGAGCTTTAAACACTGCTTTAAAATGGGCTGAAGATAACGAATTTGATAGCCACGAAGTTATGTTTCTCCGTCGACTTAGAGACCGGGCTTTCGAAATGATGTGGAAAAATTATAAACAGAAGAGTATTACAGACTTTTTCAAGAAGAATTAACTAATGTTTTATTTTAACTTACTGATTTCCTTACATGGTTGTAATTTTGAACATGTACATTTTGTCTTCATGCTATAATTTAAAAATTGATTAAAGAAACTAAGGTTAAACATGTGTTTTATTAACATTAAATATTGCATACTATAATCCGGATACCTCGATAATCCGGAAAGGGTCGTGTTTTTGCCTCTCCGGATTAACGAGGCCCTACTGTAATTACGAATAATTATCGAGGCCTATACAAACCCCAGACGTGACCAACGCCAATAAGAAGCAAACCCAAACAAACATGCACGCCTTACTAACCTATCCGACTTAACAACAAACGCGTGAAATGAGATAGCTCTACTTCAGCCCCAACTAGCCCCAGAACGATGTGGCCACCGTCCAAGCTCGCTTCAGGCCCTTGCCCGGCCAGAAGGCTCATTAAATAGCAGTTTTCGCCCGTGTCCGGAACGCTACCGGACCGTCACCGGACGGCACCTGTACCGGCGGCGAGCGGCTCCGGGTATACGTGGAGAGATTAATGGCCCACTTTGTGGCTCACTCGAGCATTTCGTTACCATTGAAATAGTGTACACATGAACCAAACAAAAAAAATGGGAGTTATAAAGATTTGGGCGGAACTGGCGCTAATCACTACGGACAATGCGAAAAATACGAGAAAATCTGTGTCAACGATACAACAAATATTTAAAAAACTTCGATTAACCTTTAAATAGATATCCTGGGACATTCTTTAAATAAAACCATCTGATCCCGGACTAAGCCGAGCTGGTACTATGGAACCAGATAACTGATATAGTACATACCTGCGGCTTGTCAGACAGGGTGTCCAACCACAAAGCCAACTGGCCCGTGAAATGATTCAGTTCTTTCTCAAAGTTCCTGATATAGTCAAAGCTAATCATATCTAGTAAATTGTAGTTTCTACCACATCCCCGCCCCCCTCCCTTTGACCTAAATTACCAAGAGCAAGTAACAAAAAACAATGTAAAACACGCAGAGATTAGAACCCAAATTCCTAAAATGCACAGGAGCGTACCGAACCTGATCAAATATTTGAATCGATACATCTTTATTCTGATGTTCGTAGTGGCGAAAATCGAGCGCCTTCCTCGTGCGTTTAATAACATCATAAAATATTACTATGTTGACTTATTTGCATTATAAAGTCAACACGTTTTCTTTTTAATTCATTCACAAGTCAGTCGAGTCGAATTGAGTACCGTGAGAACACTCCACATCTGGCGCCAGTATTACTTAATAGACTGAAAATCACCGCGCAATCTTTACCTTTAAACTTGGAGCTGTTCTTTTTATTGCTGATTTTTGACCATAATTCACCAGCGTGGTAACTAGGCTGAAGATGTTTATCTTCGGTGTGATGATTGAGATGTTTAGCTTATGTGTGTTTACACAGCCTAGATGGGAGCTGACTCTGGTGTTTCGTGAAAGATTTCTTACTTAAAGGAACAGTTTCTACATGATGGTTTCCTTCACCAAAAGTCCATGTATATGATTCGAACCTACACCGTGACATCCCGACTACTTTCTTATAAAAGCCTAGTAGTGACTGGAAATATAGTGACATTATTAGTTTGTAATTAGACGCCATTTCGCCAATTCCCCAACTAGTTACAACTATTCGCAAGGCGCGAGTGCCTTTCGCCTAGCGAGGAGGCTGCCTTAACTGGACTTATGAAGTACACATTAGTTGTTAAAATTGATTATGTATCTATAACTTATTAACAATAATATACCCACTCGAGAGCCAGTTTGCTTTTCTAAGCTTCTTTAGGTCGGCAACTCAATGGCGATATAATATCTATTGGTGACGGTGGCCACTTACCATCAGATAGACCATCTGCCTGCTTGTCAGCAATGCAACATATATGAAAATTTTAGGCGGTCCAATAGGGGGCTAAAGATCGTATAGGATAAAGGTACGTAAACTTTTTTGTAGAAATAAGGTTTCATAATTTTTAGAATAACTTTATAGTTGAAAAACAGGATAATTAATTAGTTAAATTAAATCGTTGCAATAATAAAGATCGTACTTCAGATTATAGGTGTAATGGAAATGGATAGCATTTAGAAGAGCCTAAATTAATATCAATAAATATTGGCGGCAGCCATATGTTTACGATTTTTACACATATGCACGTATATACACAAAATGAAACCCTAATAGAGTCCTGTCCATAGGTCTCAGTAATTTTACTCAGAAACCACAAAAAATATTCGGAAGATTGGTTTATGTTGTAATCAAAACTAAATTAAAAGTTGTATGTCTGGAGGCCAGTGCTCGAGATCAGAGCAACGTGGAACACAACGCAAGTGTAGCGCCATCGTATCGAGTGCGCCAAAAAGCAGTGCAATGGAACGCCCAATGTCACGGTATGCGCGGAGTTCAATGTTCCGTACAAACCAGCCTCAGGTGGATGCATGTAAAGAATGTGTCTGGATATTTATATTCTTTGAACCGTAATAATGTGGGACATGCAACTGTCTGACATGCAATTGGCCGGTTATTTTAGTTCTGCCACTTCAGACCCAAAGTAAACTCAAACAACTCGACTAACAAGTTAATCACTTTAACAACGTCTGCGCTATAAATATCTTAACAAGAGCAAAGTTCACATCGAGCTGTAATATGCATAGTAAAGTAGGCCCCGAACCTCGGCAGGCTTCGGTCCTCGGTTATCAGAGCGAGTCATAAACTTTTAGAGCGCCGTAGAGGCAGTATGTTTAATAATAGGTTAATAGAATGAGAGCGAGGACGACGGTAGCGCCGGCGGCGGTCTCGGGCAACTCTCGGCACTCACTCGGTAACGAGCACTGACTTGTGTTTTAACAACAAATTCCATCAAAATGAAGGGCCCTTATTATTGTTGCGCCACACAACCGGCGGAGAGCGGGGAGCAAGCGGGTCGACTGCGAACAAACAGAGCCTAAAAAGTAGTAAGTAAGTAGGGCTCTAAGTGCAGAATTCGTCCCAAGACCAGATTGCAGAAGAGAATTTTAGCATTCGTACAAATTCTCAAGATTCGTTAGTGACTCCACTCATCCCGCTGTTCTCATGGCTGCACACTTATAGGAAGAGAACAGAATGATGATATAAACGCAACCCGCACTCGCTCCTCCGCCCCCCGCACATCCCCGCCCCGCACTCCGCACCCCGCACCGGTAATCAAAATAGGTAATTCACCTTCAACGACTGTTGCTTCATTTATAATGTACCCGAGCCGCTTGACCTCCGCACCGGGTACTTAAGAGCCGCTCAAATCGTATTTACATTATAGAACACTATAAAAATAAAGGTCCGTGATTATTGTGAGGCTCCCGGGGGCTTTAAGGTACAATATTTAAAAACGTAAATAATTTTCAGTATCACGAGTCTATTTCTGCAGAAATATACAAAGGAATTATTGAAACAAATAATTCCGCGAACTGGAGAGAGCCTCCGATGAAATGAAAATATTGTTGGGTCGTCACTAACAAAGAAACGGATTATTACCGTCGATACACCTGCCCACTGCCGCCTGCCGCCTGCCGACTGCCGCCCGCTGCCTGCCGCCTGCCGCCTGCCTCTACAATATGAATACAACAAGAATTTCGGAGACTGCCGATAATTGAACGTTTCTTGAAAGTACTTTCCCAATCTAAGCGAGGTTGAGTTGACATAAAACTGTCGGCCGTTAAATTCGGCGGCTCTGCCCGATTGGCGCGGCGCGGCGCGGCGTGGCGGTGGCGAACTCTATTTATTTTCAGTAACATTACTATTTCAGATGGTTTGTTGAAATGTATTTTTTACCTTGTTCTATTCTGGGCCATTGCGGCTTACTCAGTATCCAAGCCACAGGTCGGTTCGATACCTAAACTGGACAAATTATTTTGTATATGAATATGTCAGTCTCTTCTGCACTTAGGTGTACATCTATATACTTATATGATAACCTAGAAAGTGTCTCAGTCTATCCGTCTGTTCATCAAACATATTCGCCCAAACAAGGGGTGTAACAAAGGGGGGGTACATTGCTTATTATTTTATAAATAAGTAATAGTTTGTATACATTTGAGAATTTACATTTACATTTACATTTACATTTACATTTACATTTACATTTACATTTTCAAACTTCACTTTTACCTTTTAATTCTATGATATAAATTATTTAAATAATATTTTTATCATTTTCATAATACAAGCTGTTAGTTTGGGATCAAAAAACCGCATCCAAAGAAATATCCCACGTTATAACTTGAATATACCAAGCGACCCGACGATGCTGGGAATAGTGGAGTGTAAGCTCTATCGAAATCAATTTACTGTGTTCTTACACGCTGTTACGTCTCAGTCGATCCCGCCGCGCACTCGAGCGCCCGTTAGTTTAAATGTTACTACAATTTCCCCTCGACCGCGTTGCAACTTCAACTTAATATGGGTTGAAATATTCCCAACGCTCGACCGGCGTGCGATTATCGTGAATCAGAAGTTACACAATGAGATTACAGACTCCGTCCACTGAAATCCGATCGGATTTTTTCAAATCACAAGTAAAGCTTTCCGGGAACACCTCGGAGTACCCCGAAATATCCTAGAGTACCTCTGAGTAGATAATATATAAGATGACGTATCATGCTCGCGCCAGATTCAATTTGAGCGGAAACGGTGGTTTATTACGATGTTTGTGGAATATTGAAAAATAACAGAGGCACGCGCGAGCGCCGATAAGAGCCGAGTGTGACCGAATACCGTGCGAGGTCACTCATACAGTGAGCTGATACCGCACTGAAAAACTATATTTTTAATTTATCATAACATGTAAAAAACTTTTGTGATCCAAAACTAAGCAGAGCTTGTACTGCAACCAGATAACTGATATCCTACCAACGTTATAAATGCGAAGTTTGTATGTATGGATGTTTGTAACTCTTTCACGCAAAAACTATAAAAAGGAATTAGATGCAACTTGAGACATAGATAGAGCATATCCTGGAATAACACATAGACTACTTTTTATCCCTGAAAATCGTGTTATCGGGAACGCAGGTAAAACCAAAGGGGACAACTAGTACTACATATCTTAATATATATAAATCTCGTGTCACAATGTTTGTCCTCAATGGACTCCTAAACCACTTAACCGATTATAATAAAATTCGCACACCATGTGCAGTTCGATCCAACTTGAGAGATAGGATAGTTTAAATCTCAAATTATAGTCGCAATTTTAATTTATTGCTAATTATTTGTCTGTTATTATTTGACAGTCACAATTATCTGTTAACTCCAAATGATTCTAAGAGATGTCGATACCTTTCGACTGGGTTGAGTAAGTCATCAATAGATGGCGCTGCTATGGTAAATCTACGAACGTGTCATATAAGCTACAATTCAATATCATGATTACCACGTGTTATTGAGGCTAATGTATAAATTAAATTTATTTTGTAGTAAACGAAATACCGTGAAATTCAATTATTTCTTCTTTTTTAATACGGCTGGACCGATTGGAATGTTTTTTTTTGTTTGCGTTTGGGTGGTGCCCTGGATGGTTTAGATTCACAATTGGACCCGGTAGGTGGCGCTGCGAGCGAATTCCTGCATTTTTGTATGGACTTATTTCGACAGAACGACGTCTGTCCGGGCAGCTAGTATACATATATATTTACACCTTCACATAGCACAAACAGATATGTTCTTGTTCGTGAATACAAATATTTGTTCTGGATGGGAATCAACCCACAACCTATAACGTGGCTGCCAATATTTAATCACCTAATGTTATTACAAGATAAAAGTACCAATTGAAGATCTTACATTGCAAGAGTAACTCACAGGAAACCAATATATAAACAAATAAAACTAACCAAAGTTTACGGCTGACTCCTACAGGGGCCGCACCACTCTTAATGAAATCCATTTCCGGTTCTACTGGATTGTTGTGTCAAAAGACGTCAGAAATAATAAATGTCCCGGGACATTCTTTACACACGGCCACCTGATTACAAACTAAGCAAAGCTTTCACTATGGAAACCAGATAACTAATATACCTACTAAATATGTATACACTTTTTTAATTTTTTTCAAAATACAGAAACACACAACAAACAGACACAAATATCTGTCCTGGGTGGGAATCGAACCCACGACCTATGGCGTGGCTGTCCCTAACTACCAAGCCAACTGGCCTGTCAAATAATATAAAATCAAAATTAATAATAATAATGTGATATATCTATGCACGAAATAAATTCCCAAGAGCGAATTTCCTCAAAAATCTTAACAAACTACTTAATAAACAGAAATCCAAAGAGGTATCCAGGGTAAGAAAAAAAAACTTGTGATTGACCTGTGCAATAACTATAGGTAAAATTTGAAATGTATTTACTTGTGCTGTGTGGTAGCGGCGACAATTACCACTCCAACTCATCTCTGTGGCGTTGTAAGACAATACCGATGAGCGATGACCACGTGCACTTACACCTTGCACCAAGCGATCAACAAAAGCATTTCCAAGCGGTTGTGGTCAGGCGAGGCGGCTGGCTGCCATATTTCTTATAAAACGTAATGTACCGAATGTGCAGAAATAATTGGGAACAGGACAGGCAGATGAGGAAGAAAATAATTCAAATACAAACCAGAGTTCTCGTCGTTGAGGCGAGAAAGAGAGGCTGTGTGTGACAGGCACGGATACAGAATTTGTGTGATGTTACCTACCCTCCAGAAAATTGGTAGTTACGTGTAAGTGCTCCGGTTGTGGGTCAGGGGGCGGGGCAATAGCACCCTTTGCAAGCCTGGCACACCATGCTGTGTCAACACTACCTGCACGTAGTGTAATGATGAACTCTTATCGCCCTATTGATTTCTGCCATATTGTTTTAATAAATATCGACCGTGATATTAATCGAAAGCTTGAGAATAGAAACCCTTAACTTAGTTAATACACGAGTTGTTTCGATGTATCCCATACAATGAACACATATACTCGTATATTAAGCGCGATATATTAATCAAAAATACAGAAATAGGTTACGTATCTACTTGAAATCCATTCCGCGAAGTTGTCAGTAAAAGCTCGTGTAAAATTTTATAGTCGAAACGGCGGAAATTAAAAAGCATTCGAGTGAAGCGCGGAACTACATCGTCACGAACGAATGTAGCCGTGTCGTCGGCTGTTGTCGGGTGTCATCGTGTCGTGTGACGTCGGGCGGGCGGCGCGTGTCAGCCATTTACAGTAATTGAAGTTAGTTTTTGACACTAGCCGCTGGAAACGTGTGGACATTTCATTACAGATATGTTTAATTTTATAACATATTCGCACGAACATGCTGAAAAATAGAGTAGGGAAATTCACTCTACGAGGGAGAAAAACTTTGTCAAAATAGTGTATGTATGTGAATGCGTTATGTTCCTTTTAATTACGCTACAGATTTTGATGCGGTTTTCATTATCATTCAGGGAATTATTCCGGAAAGTTTTATGTAGATACAATTATGAGCATAAATATTATGTAACTAAGGAGAGTTCTGCAATAATATACCAGTGAAATCATTTGTTTTCTTTCATTTGTAGACGGCTTAACTCTAGCAACACTTCTGTCGCTGTAGGTAATAACAGTGATGTTGAAGAGTGTCAGATATTATTTCTGAACTCTCTAACCCACTATACGTTTCCCACTCAGGCAAAGCTGGGGCGGGAAGCTAGTCATCAATAAAGAACACTTATTAATAATCATGCTATAATAAATCCCAAGAAACTTCGAAAGAAATCGATGCAAAAGCTTCTTGTAACAAAAGAATTATGACATCAAACGAGTCTTCAGATGTTTGCATCGAACTTAACAAAGAAATGACGTCAAAGCATTTTTAAATCTGCCACTTTTCATCAGTGACTCATACATCAAATTGTGATCGTCGAAGACCGAAATAGACCGTGAAAAGCTAAATTTATTCGTACACACTACCTACATCTAGTATCTACTTATAGAAATACAAAACCACAGTAGCAATTCAAAATTTAGTCTAAGTTAGTCTAGTTATCGCCTGTGAAATCAAGGTACTGCAATTTGAGTCCTTTCTATTCATCTTGCTTAATGACTCAAAGATAAGCGTGATTAAGTGGAGCAAAGTTGCCGGGAGGCTGTACGGAAGTAGTAGCGAGGGAGCGAGATTAGATTGTTTCAAACAAGTCGTTATACAACAAAATACAGAAGTAAATAATTTATTATTAAAAAATCTTTTTTTATCCTGAAATAAAAATAAAATTTCAAATGAAAAATGAAATATCTTCCTTCATTTAAATAGACTACACAGGCACTCTAATTCCACTAGATCTCCTTCTCTGTCAAGTTCCAAACAAGAAAATTCAACAGGAAATCGACACGTGTTTCACTTCCACACGAAGCATTTTCAAGACGTATTAGACCCGCTGTCACTGAGTCAACGCACTAGTACCATAGACGTGTTACCTCGCCGACCGCCGGATAGAAAGTCTTTCTGTCCAGCGAAACTGCGAGTCAAACTAATAACTAACAAAGTTAGTTTGACGGACCAGTTGACTTGGTGGTTAGAGACCCAGACTACCATGCCACAGGTCGTGGGTTTGATTCCCATCCAGAGCAAACGTGCATAAACATCTCTTTTTTTTCTATGTCTGTCTATATATTATAGTTGATATACATTAACACCCGTTAATACCTATTAAAGAAGGTATGTACCTATGTTTTTAAAAATAAATTGTTATATTATGTAGTACTAATTGTCCCCCGCGGTTTTACCCGCGTTCCCGTGGGATGTATTATATATGTCACATGTATTATACATCAAAACCTTCCTCTTCAATCACTCTATCTATTAAAAAATCGGCATCAAAATCCGTTATGTAGTTTTAAAGATTTAAGCATACATAGGGATATAGGGACAGAGATAGCGACTTTGTTTTATATTATGTAGTGATATCAATTATCTAGTGTCAATAGTGCAGGCAGTAACAAGCTCTACTTAATATAGGATCAGATGTCCGCGTGTAAAGAATGTCCCGGGATATTTATAAGTTGCAAATAATATGAACTGCTGTGTGAGTTTTCTCGATGACAGAGACATTCTACACTCCTTACAATTATCTATTGCATGCGCCTCACACATTTCGTTTTAAATTTTACAAGTAGAAAATGCTTGTAGGCTATTAAAATTCAAAATCACGATTTTTTTGTACAATCTCAATGGAGTAAGGAATCTTTATAGGTCTAGGATATTTTTTATTTTGTTTTGAAGCGTGATAATTTAACAGCGCCACCTACCTTTCCTAGAAATAAATAAAGTTTAGCTCGCGCAAACGTATGTTTGGTTTATACTTAGTTATTGCATATTAAAGATGAATTTAGGCAATAAAGATTATCCATTCCACAAACCAAATCGAGTTTTATTTACAAGAACAGTGCCGTTATCAAAGATTTGAACAAGCTCTACGACTGTGACGGAGCACTTCCAACACTTTAATTAATTATTATTACTTTGCAGTTTTTTGTGTGAATATTTAATAACTTTTTTAATCATATTAATGACAATATAACAGAGAAATGTGGTAATTTTCAAGTTTATTTAGCGTTGGCTTAACGGTATGGACGTACAGATACAGAAAGTAAAGTTAATATTGCTTCGTCGTCCTGGGGCTCGATTCTGTAAGGAAAATGACACTAACTCGAGGATGTTTCGTCGCGGCCTCCGTGCTCTGTCTCTTTCGCTAACTACGCTAATACTACTAATCACGTGAGAGATAAGCTCTCCGAGGCCTCCGTGAAGCAGCTCGCCGACGAAGTTTGAATTAGATGAATAAGGAGGCTGTTCCGAGCCATGTTTAAAGTTCCAATACCCTAGGTCATCTCGAATTTTATAAAATCAATTGCAAAATTTGTACCGAACAGACAAAAAAACGAGATAATTAAATTAAATAAAAACTCAAAAACCTTTTATTGAGTTTAGGCCCTAGAAAGTCAAAATCATAGTCAAAGCTACTGAAATTACAGCTCGTTTAGAAGCCTGGCTCCAACTGAGAAGAGCCGGCAAGGAACTGAATTATGTAAAATGTTGAGAAATAGTAATAGAAAATAAATAGTAATAAAATTTAGAATAGTAGAGTAATTTCTGAAACTAGTCATCAAATTTCAAAATTCTTTCTCTGATTGAAGCTACACTAGTCCACAGTGACGTGGGCTATGTTATCGTCCCCGGATACATTAGATACCTCAGGGACGCGGGTAAAACTGCGGAATGGAAATTAGTCTTTTGTATTGTGACATTTTTTACTAAGCATTTAATATTTTTAAATTTTACTGTAACAAAATGCCAACGTGAATAAAACAATATACTAAAAGACGGACCATTCCACGTATTATTTAGCCTGTGGGGAACTCCAGCCATTTACTAATGGGTTTCATTACTTAAGCCACCATAAGCGACACTTTTAAATGAATTACAGTTAAATTACACATCATTAAAGTTCAAAATACTTTCGGAATTGTTCGTCGAAACGAGTCAATTAGCGAGACGGCGCGGCGGCGTCAAGGCGACGACGAGGCGACTGCGGGACGGGAGCGACATAATAATCATAATATCCGGATATTCTTTACGCACGGCCATCTGATCTCAATCTAAAGAGAGTTTTACTATAGGAACCAAATAACTGATATACAACGTGTTACAAAATACCCTGTAAAAATATAATAAATTATATTATCAAAGCCAACAACCCTAGTAAGCTGTCATGTCGGGAAACCAGATTATTTAACAAAAAGGCCTACGTACCTATTTTTCCTAAAAATTGACTACTTTAATAGTTTTTCTATTTTCCATTCATAAAAATCAGTTTTTTTAATTTTTTGGGGTTTGTTATACAGCGTTACTACGGTTTTTAAATATTGTGAGAGGGCTCGTTATAAGGCCCCGTTTAACCTCCTTTTGGGTTTACTGGTAGTTTTGTAACATCCTGTATACTAGACACAAATTCACTTGTTTTTACATACGTATTTAGATTTTTTATTTATTTATTTAGTCTTTGGTAAGATTCCCACCCAAAACAAACATTTGTGTGCATGAACTTGCGTGTTTGTTCCGTGGAACGGAAAGGATGTAAATATTTCTATATAAGTTATCTAGTTTCCATACATGCTCTGCTTAGTTTGAGATCAGATAACCATTAGTTTAGAATTTAATTTAGTAAAAATTATATTAATGAACATTTAAGAGACATGTTCATGCACATGAATGCATGTCCTGGGTAGGAATCGAACTTTACTACCTTTAAGTAGATCTCTTAGAGCAGAGTTGTGCGTAGAGAGAGTAGTGCACTTGTACTACTGTTTCGGTTAGAATGGTAAGACGGCCGGTGAAATTACAGGCACACGAGACTTAACAACTTCACGTTTCAGGGTCGACAACGCGTCGCCCCTGGTGTTGCAAATGTCCCTCACCCGGCCATTTCGCACGCAAACGATGTGTGAAAACTAATACTTTAGGGCCATCCTTAAATTATGAACGGTCAGCGGCCACGTCTGAAGAAATCAACCCTTTTCGCTGATGTCGCGAGAGAAGGGGAAACCAACCGTATCTACCTACAGCAACGTCACCTGAGTAGGTATGTTATTTATATAGCATTTTAAGCTCTTATTCAACTTTTCAAGTGTATTTTAATATTACAAACATATTTTCAAAATAACTAGCTGTTTCCGGCATACGTTGCATTGCGCCTTTTTACAGGAACCTTCGCGTTCCGTTCGCTTCCAACATTAAAGACGACAATGAATTTCCAAAAATCTATCATCGTTTGATTATTGAAATCTATAAAAAGTGAGGAATGAATTTGGTAAGTATGAGGGTAACTTTTTGAAGGAAACATTCATTAAATCTATCGGGAACGTGAGTGAAACCGTGGGACGGAAGCTAGTCTACACTAATACTTTAAAAGATAAAGTTTTGCGTTTGGGTGCAGGAGCTTTTCTCCGAAACTACTCATGCGATTTCGAAAATTATTTTACTGGTAGTTAGCTACTCTATTCCCAAGTGATATTGAGAGTGTGGAAATATAAGATCTCATGAAAGTTATTATTATAGTTACAAAAGTCCTTTTGCTATGAAGTTGTCTGCACATTCTTTTTAAAATGCTACTATTTAGGTTGGGGAAAAAGTCTTTTCGCATTATAGTATGTATGAACTTGTAATAAAATCTCTTTGGCTATACTATTTGTATCTGGCTGGTTTTGGTATCATTGAAAGTTTAAATTTTAAAGAACATAGTTCCAAATTCAAATTAGGAAAATGTGTGACTTGCATTTGTTTTTCGTACCGCCAAGATGAGTGAATCTAATGAAGAAATTCGATTCATTTTAAAATTTTGATACAAAAAAGGTAAAAATGCAACGCAAGCCGCGAAAAAAATTTGCGATGTTTATGGACCTTTGTGGTCGCCCCATTACGGATAAAATGGATGCCATTTTTGAAAAAGTGGAACAAGATCGGCATATCAGTAGTTACGACGTAGCTGAAGAACTGGGAATTGACCATAAAACAGTTTTGGCGCATTTGAAAAAAACCTAATGAACCGTGTACTCATTTATTACTACGACTTACGACGTCATGAAATCGAACCATTTTTGAAGAAGCTGATAACTGGTGATGAAAAGTGGATCACGTACGACAAGAACGTGCGAAAAAGGTCGTGGTCAAAGGCCGGTCAGGCTTCACAGACTGTGGCGAAACCCGGGTTAACTCGCAACAAGGTGATGCTGTGTGTGTGGTGGGATTGGAAGGGCATTATTCATTATGAGCTGTTACCACCAGGCAGGACCATCGATTCTGAACTCTACTGCGAACAACTGATGAGATTAACACTAAACATACCATAACTGGGTCAAATGACCCATTTTGAACTTTGCATTGAAAATGCACGTATCATCTTATTGCTTTTGCACATTTGACTTCATGAATTTTTCTTACTAATTAATATACAGTTATACTATTTATTTCCGTTCCTAACAACCATATTTCATACTTACAAGCAGGAAACATAAAGTCACATTTGACCCGCTATAGTAGAAATTGGTACCTCGTAAGTGTTGGTAAGTGTGTTAAAACAAGAAATTGAGAAAAAGCGGCCGGAATTAATCAACAGAAGGGGTGTGGCTTTTCATCATGATAACGCTAGACCTCACACGTCGTATAGTCCTGACCTTGCACCTTCAGATTTCCACCTGTTTCGGTCTCTTCAGAATTCTTTAGGCAGTGTCAGGTTAACATCACGAGAGGACTGTCAAAACCACTTATCGCAGTATTTTGATCAGAAGTCCCAAAATTTCTATAGCAATGGGATCATGTCCCTACCTACAAGATGGCAAAAAGTTATCGAACAAAATGGTACCTACATACTTTAGTTAAATGTAAATAAACTATATTAAAAATGTTTTGAATTTTCTTAAAAAATACGAAGGAACTTTTTCCCCAACCTATTATAATATTAACTTTACATGCCTCCTAAAGCCACTATAAACTTAACTCCTCTGATAACAAAAATGTAGACAAAGGAAAAATGTTAAACAACAAGTGGTGCTCATCATTCGAAACTACAGTTCTGTTTTTGAGAGCCATTCCAGGAGAGTTCAAGTACTCTGGAAAATACCTAACTGAAGCCGAGAGACGAGTTTCCACTTGCGTAACACTAGTGAAATAGAACAACTATAGAATACTGGAGATGATTATGAAACAAACAAAGGTATCGTGTTGCATTAATGACGTCATTGCGACTTGTTGGAACTGGGAGCTATATTGTTATTTAGCAGCTTTGGTCTCCGTTGAAATGCTATATTTTTTTTATTTTATCGCCGCAAAAGTTGAGTGTATGTAGCTAGGTTAATAGGTCGAAGGTTGATTCGATTCCCAGGTCAGGTAGTTAACCTTTCATTGATAGAAATTATTTTGAATTGGTAGATACCTGTAGTAGATGTATTCATCCAAAACTTATTTCTGTGTGTCTATATTATAAATATCTGTTTATACCTATTGGAGCTGATTCGTAACAAACATAAATGAACAAATTTTCTCATATATATAATGTAATTTTAAATAGTACATATCTCCACCCTTATTAACCTCAAAAAGGTAGGCAGAGGGGCTCAGTAATGAGACCCACAATACATCAAAAATATTACAAGTCGCAACGTGACATGAGTCTCTCCCCAAAGTCCTACAAATATTATTAAACAGAAAGTTTGTGAGCGTGGACAAATATATAGACGATTGTTACTCTTCCACGAAAAAACGACTAAGTATGCGTACATTATATGATGCATAGAATAATGCATGACAGATTATCTTGAAGACAAATCCCTCGTGAACGAGGCTGTACGCTAGTCATTTCTAAACAAAGATACGGCCCTACCGAACGGGAACCGAACCCACGACGTCTAGGTTTCTAACCGAACTTTATACTACTCGACAACCGAGAGAATTTAGACGATAGATTTGCTGCTCGTACATTTTGCAGCATACAGTGACGAACACACATATCGAAGCAATTAACACAGTGATTGTCACAGTGTGGCCACAGAATGACGTTACACGCACTCTTGTAATAATGTATTAACACGTAAACCAGAACCAGTTGGTGGCTAGCGATTCTAACTGTCACGCCACAGGTCGTAGGTTTGATTCCCAGAACAAACATTTGTGTACATGAACATGTCTGTTTGTTCTTTGTCTGGTTGTAAATATCTAAGTATGTATTTAAAAGAAAAATGTAGCATACATAATATATTATTTATCTGTTTTCCATAGTACAAGCTGTCCTAGTTTGGGGTCAGTTGGCCGTCTCTCAATCCCAGGATATTTATTGTTATTATTTATTTTTCATAGCATAATCTTGTACAAAGTGCTAACATTAAAACAATATTACAGAAACATATTTTTATTCGCCGATAGTGACGGAATTAGACTCATCTAGACTCGGAGGTCTTAATCCGTTTTGCGGGTCAGGCAAGTTTAGAACTTTGACCTATATACCTAGATAGTCCTGTCCAAAAGTCGTCGACAATAATAAATACATACTTTACTTATATAGATATTTACACCCAGACGCAGAACAATTAGACTGCACACAAGTGTTTGTCCTGGGTGGGAATCGAACCCGCGACCTGTGGCTCAGCAATCAGGGTCACTAACCACCAAGCCAACTGGCCTGTCAATGCTCACCACCTACGCCTTAAGTGCCTATCTCTTAGGGCCTCAAATGAATAAATGGATTGAGCCTTATAATATCTAGTAATTGAAAACTTTTTTTTTTTTTTTGTCTTATGCGAATTGTCTGTTATTGAAAAACCGGATTGATCGCATGGAGGATTCTGTACATCGACACTAATATTATAAAGAGAAAAGATTTGTATTTTTATTTGTAATACAATAAAAAAATAATATAAATAAAACTCAAAAATTACTCGACGAATTCAAAACATTATTTCAGTATTAGAAAACTATTTTATCCAGAAGTAACAGGGTTTGTTAAATCCCCAAATACATTAAATACTTCCGGTAGGTAACCGCGTGACGGAAGATAGTGCATAATAAATTCAACTTAATTTATCATGCCAGTAGTTTGAGAATCGGTCCACAAATGGGGGAGAAATCGGTGAACATACATAACAAAAAAATACATACAGTCGAACATAGAACCTTTTGAAGTCGGTTAAAAAAATAGATTATATTTTAGAGAACAAAAAATGTATTGGTAGTATAATCTTTTTCACATAGGATGAGTCATTTACCTCTATCTTGTGAAATAGCACTTTATTACTCTGAGATACCACTACACACATAATGCTTCATGAGACCTTGCACTGTTACGGTATCCCCTTATCATGTCGAATTAAACATAAACCATTGAGAAATCTTATAAAACACCATGTGTCTCCCAACTCATGCTATTTGAAAAATACTATAGCTTGAATTATAATAGATTTTTGGTTACAATTTTCAATAATAAGAGAATATAACTCTGTGCCAAATTTCAAATCAACAACACATCCTGTTGCTAAGAAAGACAGCTGTCACATACGGACAGGAAGACACAGAAACCATACCATAATTTAATTTTCTACAATTTTAGTAGGTAACCCTAATATACATATAATGTTTTTTGCTGGCAACATTTTGGAGATTATGAGGTACAACTCCAATGAACAGACGTCGGTCGGGGCGCTCGTTATGGGGTGGAATAAACGTCGAGTAGCAGCTCCCTCCCGCGTGCCACTCACAGTCACTCCCGGAGGAAAAACAAGCGGTTAGACATGAAATAATAAATAATACTTTGTATTCTTAAGGTTTCGTATCTCAAAATAAAAAAGGAACCCTTATAGTTTCACTTCGTTGTCTGACTATCAAGGTCCTTTTTCTCAGGAACGCGTAAAGGTATCAAGTTGAAATTAATATGAAAAAACACAGGTCTGCCGTGGAACTATGAAAAAAATAAAATTCTAAGTTAACGCAATCAAAAGATACGGATACCAATTTACGCCTCATATTTTGATACTCGCAAATAAATCAAAACCTATTGGATACTTCCCGTTGACCTAGAATCACGAAATTTTGCAAAAACACTATCTAATATTTGTTAACCGCAAAAGAAAATATTTGGACTCCTCGGTAGCCCTGTCCGACTCCCACTTAGCCCGTTTTTTTATATAGACATGTCTCACCAAAATCTCACAACTGTAAGTGATGTGGTAACCACACACTGTTCAAGGGAAATGGCTGTCAGTTGTAGCTGCCGGAACAGACAGGTAAGTGCTTGGAGGCAGATTTCCTCTCCCAGAAACTTTAGGGTTGTAGCCAGAGAGGCGGGTACTACAAAGTACCCGTTTCCTACACTGAATGCTCACACTCATTGTACAGTTTGCAATATTCAAGTTATTGATACAAGTACGCCTGTACAGGGAAAGCTTGCGAATACATTGGTTGCTCCCGCGGGTAGTCAAACTAGGCTCTCGTGTGGATTGTAACTTTTCTCTGTGTTTGGACGCTATTTTCGGAACCTGACGTGTACATACCATTATTTTAGTTACACCGAATAGTTTTTTTTTCCTTTCCTACTATTATTTACTTATCTTTTACACAAAGCATAGAGCCCAGCCGTGCTATTCACAAATCAAAACTCAAACGAGTGGTCACTCAAGTGAACACGCGGATATGGGACCTCTCATCTTAATGCAGAGTTGCGAGAGAGACATGAACGATGAATTCATCGTCAAGTTTAATTGCAGAATATCACAGCAGCTTCTACACTCTCTTGCGAACACACATACTTTGAGACTTACTTAATTATTCCCAGCCCATGTAACGTGTTTCATCAAAGAGCTAGGCACTCTACTAAGCACACCCACATTTTACTAACACGGACTAACACCTTACAATATTTTAAGACATGTTGTGAGAATTGCTTCTGTGTATACAATAAAGATCTCGGGTTACGGAATTTTAAATACAAGTATACGTCAATAGGATCTTAATCCCGGAAACTTAAAGCCTTTAATTTATACGTCTCGCCTACCGCAGTGATCATGTGCCGATCAGGATAATATTATGATATGCTTTGTGTTTATTTGATACAAAACCTACTTCTTATAAAATAGTTGTTATAATAGTGTTGTTGTCTACTCAGTGCAAGATGTAGAAGGCACGTTGTCATCGGTATGACGGATGAGTACTCAGCAGAACACTTAGATGTTCCAATGATTTACCCTTAAAAATTGCTTTGTTTAACTCGTACATAATACCTACAACAAGACACCAGATATTTCTTCTCAAACTTCTTTAGATAAGCCTTGAAGATTTAAAGCTGAAGTAATATAATATCTTTGTAATATTTTGACGAAATAATGGTTTACTAAAGCCGCTGTAACTGTAACGGGCATTATGTATTCTTTAGAATCTCATTTAAATATATGTAACAACATATTTACAGTTCTGCATAGTTAATATTTTGACCTATTGTTTAATTATGCGCATTCTTCACACACGGTTATTCTGATCCCCAAAGTAAGTATAAGCATCCTTTGTTTTGGAAACCAGATAGGTATACCACATCCCACTGGAATTATAAATAGGTTAGTTTGTATGTTTGCGACTCACTCACGCATAAACGGCTGAATGGATTGCAATAAAATGTATACACTCTGATAGCACATATTCCGCTTTAACACATAGGATACTTTTTATCCCGGGAAAATAATAGTTCCCTTGGGAACTAAATATCTTTTTTAAATGTAAACGTGGAAATATAGTGCTTATTTAACAACTTATTCCAAGTGTACAAATTTTATTCATCCTTTCAATTAAGATTTTTTTTATATAAAAATAACTCGGACCTTAAAATCAACTGTCATAGCGATCCAATTAGGGTTGAATTGAATTGTTTTTATGTCAAAAGACGTCCTATAAAAAAAGTGACGTTGTCAGAAAAGCAAATACGTTTAGGACAAATTGAAACGTAATTACACCCGAGTAAAGTTCATTTATTGATGTTACAAATTATTGTAAAATACTCGTGTGCTGTTAAATAAAAATAAAGTTTGCGTTCACTTGGAAAAATTCAAATATTTTAACGTTATGATAAAAGTAAATAAAGAAATCTTATTAATAACGCTATCTTTTTTAAATACTGACCATTTCAGCTTAAAATTTATTTTGTATTTTTAAACAAAGAACAAACGTTTTAAATAAAAATCTAAAATTTACTTTTTGCAAGTGAACGCAAACTTTTTATTGTTGTGTGTATATGTCACCCCTACAACTGAATCAACTACACACATTCACACTCAATTGATCTGGATTGGCTTACAGATTGAGCTCTGATTGATGCATTGTCGACTTGCTACAACACTTGTTCAATTCAATTGCGCGCTAGATATTCTACCATCTATGTAATTGATTGCACATTATATCTAGTTTAATTTCCACCTATGGTATTTCAAATCGAATTGAGGACGTAAATTGAATATTGTATTACATACTAGCTACCGTACCGCGGTTTCACGCGTTCCCGATGGACCTATTAAAGAAGATTTCTAATAGTGAAAGAATTTTTAAAATTGGTCCAGTAGTTTTTGAGTTTATACATTACAAATATTTTCTATTTTTAATATAAGGTAGGTAGTCGCAAATAAAATTTTCCTACATTTTTATTTCCGTATCCCTCTTATTTGTATTTTGTGCCCAAAGAGGTAAGTTACTTAGTTATCTTGTAAAAGTGCTCTGAAATACACTACAATGGTTCCAAAAAAGGGAATAATAAATAAGAAGCTAAGGATTAGAGACCGATTCTTTTCAGGATGGAAACTAAAAGTAAGTCAGCCAACAACAATGTATTATAATATATTATTCGTGAGATAATCGAAAATACATAAAACAAAGAACTTCAACGAGATTTGTTAGACCAAGACTATATTTATATTTGGAGGTTGATATATAATGTTATGACTGTTATATACATCTGGTACTCCTCGAGGCAGACAGTAGCGGCGTGAGATTTCAGGCTGATTTGCCAACGGACCAACAGGTGGCCGGCTTCGGATACCGAACGAGCTCAGAGAGTTACCGCTGTGATATCAGTCAATTATTAATTACTAAATTGATTTCATGAAATTAATTTTATTAATTATAACTGAAATTTCGATTTCAGTAAAAATGGTGTAGGTTTTTTTTATCAAAAAAAATATCGCTTATTGCACTCATAAAATTCATACCGCAAATATCAATTGCATTCCGCCACTGCTTACATTTTAGTTAATCTGAAAATAACTTTACGACACAATTTCATTGAAAATTACAAAAAAGTTACGAAACACTTACCGTGTGGCTGGAGAGTTCAAAAACCAGTAAAAACCGGTAACAGTGTATACCGTGTAAGCAAAGGTTCACTTGAAACAATTGTTCACTGCACTTACCGCGTGAGACACAGACTCGACACAGTAGCGACACGCGGTCGGCACGTCAGCTCGCGCGGACACCGGCATACGACTGGCGCCGACACAATCGCACGGGTACGCTCCACCGAGGGACACTGTGCTATTCTATACTGTGGTATGCTCAAATAATCGGTGTAAATAATTGAGAAATGAAACAGGCATGATAAACTGAAATAGTCGCGAGATAAAGTTAAAGAGTTATATTAAATACTAAATTGACGTCTGGTTAAAAATATTTGAGCAGAATCCAGACTGTAGCTTCAAAATAAATTTTACCTGTGTCTATGATCTGAATAGCCTAGAATAGAATAGGTCTTGAACTTTGGCTATTAACAGATTAGCCCTTGGACTTATTTGGGACAGATTTAACACCCACAGTAAAAATAGTACATATATGAAATATTTCTTGTTCCCAAAATACATTAAGCGGGTTTTATTTAGTAATCGAAGAGCAGATATTGCCGCGACCGATCGCAACACGATATATTTGGGGTAAGAAGTTAATGGATGCTGGGCATGGTCTAAATTAGTATTTATAGTCTGTACTCGAGTGTAGTCTTGCTCATTATTTTATTAAAGTAACTACTCATTTTTTTTCTCTCACTGCCTACCCTCGTTGTCTTATCTGTACTCATTAATATTATAAAGAGAGTCTATTTTGTAAGTTTGCTTATACGTAGAGGGTAAGCTCCGGAACCACTGCACCTATTTGAAAAACTATCTCACTAATTGAAAGTTACATTATTCCAAGTCAGGTTTGTTATAATCCCAGGACACATTCTATCCCCCTGGAACGCAGGTGAAACCGCGAAGTGGGAGCTAGTAACAATGGCGATGAAAAGTTAAAAAAGCCAGTTGGCTTGGTGGTTAGCGCTCTGACTGCCAAACCGAAGGTCGCGGGTTCGATTCCCACCCAGGACAAACATTTGTGTGCATGAACATGTCTGTTTGTTCTGTGTCTGGGTGTAAATATCTATATAAGTATGTATTTAGAAAAAAAAGTAGCATATGTAGTTTATCAGTCATCTGGTTTCCATAGTACAAGCTCTGCTTAGTTTGGGACCAGATGGCCGTGTGTAAAGAATGTCCCGGGATATTTATTATTTATTTATTCTTCAAAACTGAATTTTTGTATAAACTACTACGATTGAACTTTTTTGTAGAAACACTTGTTGTCTACTTTTCACAACAATTAGTTTCTAGTACAAACTCAAGAGTGCTTAAGTTAGGCGGTAATGCTCGTCGCGGCTGATGACTAGTAATTCTTTTATAATAAAAAAGCTACATTATTCCTTTCATTATGATGTATGTTATTTGTAATCCCGAAGTACTTGATGATTACAAGACCCTGGAACGTGGGTGAAACCGCAAGACACAACCTAGTTTTGATAAAAAGAGTACGTACGTAGAGACCATTAAAAAATAAAAGGTCTTAAAAAATAATGAGATAGTCAAATAAAATTAGAGGTATTAAATAAAAATATGATATCTTTAAGAAGTCAGAGGTGAACGAATGGTATTTGTGAAAGACAACAAGTTAATTAAATATTCTGGTCGCAACGTCCCGCATCCGGGACGAGTGGCTGTGGTGGGAAAGGTAGGGGGGGGGAGCAGGGCAGCGACAGTATTTCTAAAAACTTCCCGACAAAGCGGACTTAATGAAAAACTCCCTGAAATATAAACGTCGACGACACAATCTGAATGCTTACAAACTTATATTATTTCAGCAAAGATTTTTTCGCTTTTAAAATATTTTAATAAAATATGGAAGCCGTATGGGGTCTAATGAAAAACATGATCAAACATCGCAGTTATTATAAAAACATAGCATGTTTGTTGTTTGTTTGTGTGTCTACATATGGGATCTAATAAAATGCGCCATCCACGTTTTTCATACAAAATTCCACTTTTCAAACGTTCATTTTAATCTAACTTAATCATTTATTCCTATGACAATGTGGTTCCACATAAAACAAGCCGGTCAAATTAAAGCCTTTTTAATCAGTGTGCCATCATGCAGCAGCAGTGCACTTGTATTACTGTGTTTCGGTTATAAAGGTAAGGAGGCTGGCGAAATTACAGGCACATGAGACTTAACAACTACTCGTCTCAGGGTCAACAACGCATTGGTGATACCCCTGGTGTTGCAGATGTCCATAGGCGGGCGGTGATCGGGATGGGACTGCTACCATTCAACGCTGAATTTTCCCTAGATGATTATAGGCTATATTATGCATGATATCGATTAACGCGGGTGAAACCGCGAGGTACACCTAGTACTTTATAAAATTATCAATCTAACGATTATCTGGTCACTATACTACAAAACTCAGCTTAGTTCGGTACCAGATCACTTTATGCAAAGAATAGGGACATTCTTTAGTACAAACTGAGTACTTATTGAGTATTAATTTACGAATTTCCTCGGAGAGAATGCAATTACAGCAGTAAAAGAGAACTTATAACTTCATAAACAATAAAGAAAGGAACATAAAGTAAAAGTTAGGTTGCATTTCTAGTATATTTAAAAACATTTCCTGTTTTATGTAGAATTGTAGAGTTCTCAGAGAATTAAAACCGGCAAGAAACTTCGAAGCTGTAAAGTGATTACAAACTAACTTTGAACAAACTCGCCTGACAAGTTTATTAAATGGTACTCTCATTCTTTTTAGGGTTCGGTGCCTTAAAAAATCCTTATATGATAACTTCTTTGTCCGTCTGTATGTGTGTCAAGACCTTTTTTAAGTCTCAAATCGTTCAATCGGCGGTGTCCGCCAAGGAAACACTACAATATACCTGGCAATAATAATACGAGAATACTTTAATAATTAAACACATTTAACAGCTCCCCTCCCGCCGCGGCCCCGCGCTCGCCTCTCGCCTGGTAAAGTCGCGCGTGCGACACAAGCACATCTCACCTATAACTATGCATGTAGTTACAAGCGTACGTTGGCAGACACCGACTCCAAAAATAACAATAATTGTAACTACAGTATATTATCGTAATAATTTGATTGACTTTTAAGTAGTCTAATAATGCAATTATTTTTATTCTTTTTAGTGCGTATTAGTTTGTTTTGGAATAGTTTCTTTTTTTTAAAGAACGAGTGGAGGTTTCAAAATATAATTAATATTAATTTCTCAAGTCTGAAATTCCTTGGAGCTGTGAAATAATCTACCTTCTAAAGTCAACGCAATCTAAAGATACAGTCGTTTATGCCGCACATTTTAACACTCGCATGGAAATCAAAACTCATAAGGCACTTTCTGATGACCTATAATCATGAAATTTGACAAGTAGCAGTGTCTTATAGGATAAATAAAGAGACAAATCCTAAAACTATAAATATTTTATTACATCACAAAAACTGGAAATGTGGAAATATCCCGGGACAATCTTTACACACCGCCATCTAATCCCAAATTAAGCAAATGATGTCGAATAGTAGAGCTCTTACTGCAGAGTTCGTCCGGGGAAGTACTATCACCTTACCCATTTCTGCCGTGAAGCAGTAGTGCACTTGAATTACTGTGTTTCGGTTAGAAAGGTAAGGGAGCCGGTGAAATTACAGGCACATGAGACTTAACAACTTCACGTCTCAGGGTCGACAACGCATTGGCGATAACACTAGGGGCCTAGTGTTGCAAATGTCCATAGGCGGCGGTGACCATTTACCATCAGGTGGACCGTCTGCTTGTTTGTCGGCCAAAGTGGTATAAAAAAAATACATATAATTTGTGTTTTCTAAATACGTAATATTTACAACACAGAATAAACAGAGATGTCTATGCACACAAACGTTTTTCCTAGCTGAGAATCGACACCACGACCTGTGGCTTAGCAGTCAGAGTCTCTAAGTACCGAGCCCTCTGGGTCCTCAATAGGCATCGACAGATCTCTCTATTAATCTAAAAAGTCCCACTACTATGTACTTCTGAAAAGGCGGAAAATATTACTCGTTTCCTGAAAGCTTTCCAAGAGCAGCTTATGCTATTTGCTCACGAACCAAAAAAATTGGATATCAGATTTTTCCTGGATATCGAAATATCAAATAAAAATAGTAGATATGTCTTTTATTTATTCGATTCATACGGCTACGGTATATACGTCAAATAAAGTAAACTAGCTGTCCCCCGCGGTTTTACCCGCGTTCCCGTGGGTTGTCTCATGTTTTATAAAAAAAAACCTTCCTCTTCAATCACTCTATCTATTAAAAAAACCGCATCAAAACCCGTTGCGTAGTTTTAAATATTTAAGCATACATAGGGATATAGGGACAGAGAAAGCGACTATGTTTTATACTATGTAGTGATGGTAGACATTAAATAATGGTACCTTATCGAATTTCTTGCGGTTCTTCTCAGTTAAAAGCAGTCTCCATAAGTAATATCACATGATCTACTCGTATATCAAAACTGAGTATATATGGCTTTGATTTTAATCACCTTCTCTATCTACTGTCCCTCTAACGAGCTTTTGTTTTATTCCACTTGGGCCGACAACAAGCAGACGGTCCACCTCTGGTGGTAAGTGGCTCTGTCACCGTTGCCGATGGGCATTTGCAACACCAGGGGCATCGCCAATGCGGTATTTTCCGTTAACTTATAAGTCATGTACTTGTCATTTCTCCGGCCCCCTTATATTACCTTTCTTACGGAAACACGGTTAACAAAACAGCACTACTTTTTTACTCAAAATTTTAAAATAGGCAATGTAGTACTTTCCCGGACATCCTATGCACTAAAAACTTCTACATCACTTCCTCTACTCTGACATTCTACATAAACTCTCTTTGTAAAGCCACTTTCATCTTACCACATAAAGCCTCTGCAAATTCTCTGTTATTAAAAATGGGGACTGTAGCAAAGCTCTGGCCTTCATAAGAGGCCTCATAGGGCCTAAACTGGCTTTACTTCCAACTTTTCATTTGAACTTGATTAAAAATTAATAATGTAGTACCTTACATCTCTTAATTTCCTTCGTGTGTGGTTCGGTGAAGTACGCATTCCGCGGGCGCCCCCCGCCCCCCCGCCGCCGCGCCGCCTTTGATGATAAGCATTTAATTATATCGATTTCAATATAGGCACAGGTTTAATGGAAAATTTCATTTTATTTAATAAATTTAATATTTCAAGAGAACACAAGCTCTTGTTAGGGCTGAGTGATAATTAGAACATCGGCTACTGTCTGTTATACACTCAAATATACAGTTGAAGAAACATTTAATTAAAACAAGCTTTAACCTAAAAAATATATATAAACTGACGTCACGTATGCTGCTCAGCAAACCCTTTCATTAGATACCTGTGACATGGAGGTGGCTAATGAATTAATAAATGACCATCTCATCACGTCCGCCATAATGGATTTAGAATGAGGTCACTAGCCAATCGCACAATGTCCACAAAAACAATTGAATGAGCAAAAGTTCAGCTCGTTCCATGAAGAAGATGGTGTGAAATTCAGTTACAAGATTTGTTCCAAACATACTGCAGAAGTCAAATAAAAGCTTGTACAAATGATCTTGTACGTCGGTTTGTCAGAAAATTGACAGATGGGAGCTCGAAATCCTGAGTATTATTTTATCCGTGCTACGAGCATGAAACCGCGGGGCACAACGAATTTATCATACGGCCAATGGGTATGACTAAGCTATTTTATTGACAAATAGGATAAAACAACGGGATGTTTTCGTACATTTTGATGACCGGCACACCCTTATCAAAATACGACAGTTTGGAATATAATAAAACTGACAAAACAATTTTTTTTCAACCCTCCTCTCGTGTAATAACTTTTTGTACAAATCCTAATTAGCCAACATGTATGCTTTAAAAGAATATTACATCTTTAGGTGGGAGTGGAGACTGCTTTAGGGAAACTGAAACTTTCAGCGATTACATTATCAGGGCGAGATGAATATCTGGGGCGGGAGTTCGTTTATGGAGTCGAGTGCCGACTGCCGAGTGCCGAGAGAATGTCTCGGCGAAAACAATTGCCTGTCACCTTTATACGCAGCGTCGCAGCACTAATGTGCTCTATATTGCTCTATGTAAAGAAGGACTAATACGCTCAAAGATTTTTCAACGACACTTAACAAAATATCGAATTAAATAGACAAATTTAATCCTAACCCTATTTAATATAATTATTGTGTCAGTGGGTACTGAACCCATCTTGCTGAAATTCATACGGAGAAAGACATGGCCAAATAAGTTAAAGCTTTAACGGATTGAAATACTTTCATTATTTTTCTTTCATAAACGGGTAAAAAACATGTTTTTATAAAATCATTTTCTTTTTAATGCATAACATTATGATAACGTGTAAAAGTGTGGACCCGCAGCGGTAGAGGGTAAATAGGTGTTACCTGCCCGCGCGTACTCTATGACCTCAGGTGTTAATTACTGAGTTTAATAACGCAACGCCCTTTTTTTAATATTCCCATTCAATCTCTAGACAGAGACGGATAATAAAGTGAGTTGTCTTGAGTAATATTATTAATAGGAACCTTGTTCTTCACCATTCTCTATTACAAGAGAATTGGCGTGTTTTGAAGGCCCTGAAATGTGACCGTAGTAAGTATCTTATGAACTCGTCTGTGTTCCCTGAAAATTACAATTGGGGGCTCTTCAAGAAAATAGTGAATAGGCTAGTAACGAAAGCGAGCTCCATCTTCGGCCTCATCTTCACTTACCATCAGGTGAGATTGAGGTCAATCGCAATACCCTTTAAGAATCTCTTCATTGTCCGTCTATCTGTCTGCCAATACCTTTTTCATTGAAATCAAATGCATAGCGAACTATCTCCATACAAGTTATAACCGAGACCGCGTTCTTTAGTACCATTCCTATAGTTTTATAGTCTTAAAAGTCCATACTGTCATAAATATTCCGGCAGCGAGTCCTAGCGTGACAAATCGTTCGATTCCAAATGATAAGAAGCATTCATAAACCCAGATATTTTTATTATAGAACCACTATTATTGCCAAGTGAATTAAAAAGATAAACTTTACGACGGACTTCAAGATTAAAATAGATTAACTGCGCAATATTAGCTTTAGAATTTTTTATCTGCAATAAAAAATATAATTTATATCCTTCCAACACCGGGAGCCGAAAATGATCTTATAACATTAAGTTTCATTATTCATTCAAATAATGCATCGAATGGCTATACAATTTGTGTCGACCTCAAAGCTACATAGTAAAACTAGCTGTCCCCTACGTTTATCAATATCATATATAGCATATATCCATCTACAAAAAATCCGCGTCGAATGGTAGCAGTCCCATCAGGAAAGGTTCAGTAGCTTTGAGGTGATGGTGCGCCATAGGAACCCTATTTTCCTTATATACTATATAGATATTAATACGTGAAAAAAAAACATTGTATCCCCTTTGAATCACATATTTTATCAACATAGCGATATGAAATTATAATCTATAGAAAACCACAATAACGTACATACTGAAAACAACAATGAATTCTGACAAATTTCAACCACTACTAAAACTAAATACATATTGATACCAACAATCAATTTAAACATAAATATTTAGTTATTCTAAATGTGCGGGATTTGCACTAATCTTTAATGCATCAGTGCGCTCCGGTGTTTGCAGTGCACATGTATATTGACGGATATATCCGTTATTGCACCGGATCCGGACTTCGGCAGTCCGGTCACGAACGGACTATATGTATCTAGTTAGTTACAGCTATGTAATGTTTGTTTTTCTCTCGAGTCCTCATAAAACGCAGCTTGAAATGCCCTAACGTATTTCATTTTTACTCGCGAAGGAACGGAAGCGGTGTGTGCGGTAGTTTGTTTGTGGAGCGCGGCTGTCTGTTATCATTTTTCTAAACGGGTTTACTGGTGGCTTTAGATATTAAATACCATTTGAATGAATGCTTTCTCAGCCTTTATTTTATGTTGTTAAAAATTATGAAATCTTTGATCTATTATCTTTGAATAGATAAGACAAGCACACGACGATCCACCTGATGGTAAGTGGTCACCGCCGCCTATCGAAATTTGTACCACACGAGCACCGCTAATGCGTTGTCGACCCTGAGACATGAAGTTGTTAAGTCACATGTGCCTGTAATTTCACCGGCTCACTTACCTTTCTAGCCAAAACAAAGTAATACGCACTAAGTGCACTACTGCTTCACGGCAGAAATGGGTAAGGTTGTAGGTATGGTTTGTTCCCCGGACGAACTCTGCACTAAGAGCTCTACTACTCAATGTACGACTCGTCCCATGAAAAAAGAGAATAAAAATAAGCCATATTATGAAATATGAAAAAATAAGTTAGGTAACTGAGATATTTATTTAGCGATCAAACAACATAATAACAAGGTATCAAATCTCCAATCAAAAACACTATCGAAGCTAAATTGCCAATGAATTTTAAATCTCAACACTATTGCATTAATAACACATTCTTTGACATGCAAACTTCACGAACAAATTTCAAATAAAACCAGCCAAGTATTACCTGGACTCGCGCGTAGAGTGTTCCGTACTATATAATAATTAAATAAAAATCAATTACATACATTTTGTGGTTAATTCAATTTTGTAGAATTGCACTGTTGTAATTTTGCTGTATTTTAACTAGTAGGCGCAACAAACTATAGATGTCGGTATAAAATTTAAAGAGATAATTAAATGGTCATTTTATTGAAATAATATGTGTTTTAACGGTTAATATTATTTTATATTAGAATAATTTTGGATGCAATTAATATTCAGTAATAATATCCTTTTTTTTAAATCCTTTTTTAGGCCATAAACCGCTTATTCTGCTTGGTAAACCCTGTCATTGGATATCCATAACAGAGGTGGTTTATGAATCAATAAATTACAATGTTGTCACATCCATCATATTGGATTTAGAATAACGTCACTTAGCTAGTCGTGCATGTCACCAAAACCAGGTGTGCGTGTAATATCGGCAAATCGGATGGGGACCTTGTTTGAAATTCATTAGCAAAAATGGATCCTAAAAACTAACTACCTAATAGGGGAAGCAGTAACAACTTGTAACTAAACCTTCTCACATAATAATTTCATGAACGTTCAAGCTCTAGAAAGTTTCTTGTATAGAAATACCCTATCCATTTTTTTTTTTTTGTAAATGTATGATAATTTCATCTAGCTACTTACCTCGGTTCAACAGTTACGGCCCTGTTACAAATAGTCATCTAGACGGTAAAGTTAAAGGGTTACGATGAATGCGGAACCCTAAAAACGAGCTACCCCTTGTTGGTTTAAACTGAATCAAAAAACATGAGGACAAAATAAAAGTCAGTGCACTTCGTCGATCCCGGACTGGCCGCCGATCCCGTGGACGAACAAAGGAAAGAAAAGTTCAATCCCGGGCTGCAGGATCCCGCGGGATCAGCGCTCGTGATGCAACTACCCGCATGCAGCAAATTGGAACGTAAATAAGAATGCGCTTCGGAATACGTAACACAGGACGGTCTTCGAATCAGAGTTGTAATCCTCTGGAAAATCAAAGGATTTCTTATCTATAGTAATATATAAAGCTGAAGAGTTTGTTACTTTGTTTGTTTGGTTGAACGCGGTGGTCCGAATAAATAAAATATTTTGTCCATTTATCGAGGAAGGCTATAGGCTATATAACATCACGCTAAGACCAATAGGTGCTACGAATGACAAATGGGACGTGTCCTGTATTAAAGATAAATGATCAAACACTAACCAGTGCATTGAACATCCAAAAATATACGAAAGCATTAAATATTATCAAAATTAAATCATTAATGTGATTTTTCAGTACCTAATCTAGTCACAAAGAGTATGTTATTTGATGCTGTACAATTATGACGTCACCAACTTGCTATTTCATACAAAACTCCATACATTCAATCGTTTTGACATTTCATAAAGAATTGCTGATTTGACATGTTAGGACACATCCCTAATATGACAAAAACGGGATAATCTTTAATTCAATTAAAATTATGGATGCCAGTGTCATCAAACGCCATGATGAATCTTTGGGTTCGAATCCTACATTGAGCTCAAGCTTTCGATGAAGGAAAACATCGTGAGAGCCACTGCATGATGGTAGGGTATTTTGTTGTACCCGTCTGGCTGGTTACAACCCCATATCTGGCCATGGACCGTAAATTTTTTGAGAAGCCTCTCTTCACCAGAAGGCAACTCTAGACTGATGATTTAGGAGGAATATGTGTGTATAGCGACTCAACAATTCAACGCCTGAACGGATTTTAATGAAATGTAGGCTTAAGATTGAATATATTTAATGGGACCAGATCGCCATGTGTAAAGAATTTTCAGGATATTTTTATTAAAATATTCTGAGTAAACAATTACATAAATAAATTGAAAATTTGAATTGAAATAATGAGTAAATTTTATTATCGGGACACCATAAAATACCTTATACATATATGCGGGAACCAAGCCGTTCGAATTAGTATAGTGTACAGTGCACCTTAGTGAAGTATAGTGTAAGAGCTGTGTATAAAGAACACGACAACAATGTGTCTTCGCCTTAATAATAGAGACAATAGGAAAGTGCCGAAGGGCACATTCTTTGAATTTAATATATAAGTTTATGATAGATTTAAATTACTTATTACTTAACCTACCTTGGCTAGATTGTAGTATAATTAGGCGATATAATACTTGTATTGGGTACCCTAAAAGATAATATATATATATATATATATATATATATATATTGTATTAAAAGCGTAATGAAATAACGAACGAATGGATTCCTCAAATATAACTTAATATATATATAAAAATGTTATGTTGGTTTGTGTACGCCTCAAAAACTCAAAAAGTTCTGCACCGATCGAGCTGAAATTTTAGCATGATATATAATCCGCATCAAGGATTGTTTTTATCTATGTTTTGCATCAGTCACATATCCGCGACCGTCTTTGTTTTGTTTCTCATTTCTCAACCATTCAATCACAATGTGCCAAAGCGAAGCGTGGCAGGGTATAGCTATATAATTATAATATAAACCACAATCGCTCATATTAACAAATAATTATAATCAATGTTACGCGAGCGACGAAACGTAACACCGAGTTCGAGCGATTAGTTTTCAAACGAGACATTTGAAACACCTCAAATAACTTAAATAACTTGAGCGACAATTAGCACAAGGTCCTGCTAATGAAATTTCCAGTTTGTCGCGTCGCTCACAATTAGTCCCACTTTACAAGTAATTCCATAAGTTTTATTCCAACCTTCGAATAACTCCGCAACAATGGAGTAACAGGCGTATTTGAATAATTGGAACCGATTTGTTGTTATTATACTGATCATTATTGGTATACTTTTGACCGTTTGTCAAGTTTATGTATTATTCATTGTATGGAAGATACGCTTAGGTATTATTACAAATGAGAATTATTGTTTCATTACGCATTTCCTTGTCAAACGTAATTCTAGTAAAATTTGAAATTTTAAAGGATTTACCATTAAAATTTCTTCGAGTAAATACATTAACGGTAATAAGATTAAGTAAACGAATAAATCGTGCGATTTAACCGCAATCTCTGATTATGAATGTTCGACATGATTGTATAAGCCCTACGCACCAGGGACACGCACCGCACACGTTTTGGCTACACGAGCGAGGATTAGTCGCCGGAGAGTTGCCGGCGTGTGGCGCGTGGCGCGTGGCGCGTGGCGTGTGGCGTGTGTCGCGGGTAGTTGGTATTCTTGTCGCGTCATATTGACTACATGATAGCGCGCGTGACGCGGCTGCTAAACGTTATAAGGTTGCTCACAAATGACTTAAAAATAGTATTATTGTACTCACGTAAAGAATAAATGAGAGCTTACTTTTAGAGGACTTTTGAATGTCATACGTTTTTTAAATAAATTATCATGTGATGAAACCTTTAAGGGATTTCGAAATACGACATAAAAGTTCTTAATGTTATAATTTGATCATAAAAAAGCGCCTTAGTAAAACTAATTCAATTAATTATAATATCTATTTATTATAGTACAGTGTTCGAACAACCTAAATTTATAGTTACCAATATGCGTCCCGCTACGGGGATCATGTACGCGTAGACGGCCCGGCTACGTCGTAGCTCCGTAGAACCCCGTAGCATGGGCTACGAACATGATTGATGAACCTCTAACGTGTGTTACAAAAACCCTACCGGAAAATATCCCTTTTTTACACCCTTCTTATCCAATATAACATTGTCAATATAATTTATATACTGTATACGTTGAAAGATTTTTTGCTACTAGTTTCTAACTCGTGGTTTCACCCGAGTTCCCTGGAAAAGTATTTACCCACAAAGTAACTTTACGTCAAGATCGGTTCAGACAATAACTAGTCACTGAAAGGTAACAAAAAGACTATAGCTATATTAGCTTTTATAATTATAGGTATGGATGTCAGTATTATGCATACATTGTTTCCTAATGACACACCAAAAACATACTTCGCTCATCCTTGATGGGGAAGTGAGTTTCAATTTTATAAATGATTGAATTCATAAATTGCTGTATCGCATGTTTGGTTGAACAAATGATGATCATTTTCATTTCGAATTGATATACAATTTAATTATTATAAAGTGGGTTAAAATTATTAATTGTCGTTTAAATTTGAATGGACAACAGATTAAATAATGCTTTTTAACAATATATTTTTGAGATCGCGACCGGTACTTATAATGAATAAATTAATGGTTATTATAATCTAATAAAAAAACAAAAATTGTATTCTGTGACAACGATTTTTATGTTCTTAGAAATTTAATGATTATCTGCAGTCCCATGTCACGTTGGGATTTAAAAAGCCCTGGATGGAATATGGGTCTCACTGCTCTGCCTCTTTGGATATAATGGGCGTTAAAATAAAAGAGATGAAACGTAGAATACTTTTTATCCCAAGAAAGTATTTCCACCCTCAGGAATGTGGGTACAACCGCGGGGCACAGCTAATCGTTCAATAAAGCAATGTAAGTCTAAATAAAATTCATTTCAAAATATCGAGCGAGCGCCCGCGCCTCGCCCTCGGGCCGCGATGAATGCCGAATATTGCCGAGCGAACGGACCCATTTAACCCTGTTTAAAATTCAAATTCGATTCATTAATCCAATATCTCCGATTTGCATACATCGCCAATAAATACAATTATTGCCCTGGATTTTTTGGGGCGTTTTATTGAATTACTCCGCCGCCGCCCCTCGCGCGCCTGTACGGGCAATAGGATGCGAATAATTGCGCGGATGGTTGGGATTGGGCCGGGTGGTGTAGAGGTTCGATACCCTGGCTACCACACCGCTCGTTGTGAGTTCGATTCCCTGTCATGATAAACATTTGTGTGCATGAACATGTATGTTTGATTGAGTGTAATAGTATACGAGTATGAATTTTAAAAGTAGTTTTATTAATATAAGTAGTAATATTAAAAATCAAAGAGCTGGTCGCCATAGTACAAATTAAATACTAATTATTGCTTTTTACTGTTATTTATATTGTTTAAAGCACATGTTTTAAGAGAAGCAATAATCAAACAAATACATTTTTTTTTCTCAATTGAGATATAAGATATAAGTAATTACTTAGGAATTGATTTTGCAACAAGCTCTGGATAATTAACCGGATAACCGTTTGTGAAAAAGGTTCCCGGATATTTATTTATTATTTTTATTTATAACATCCCTTTTTGAATTAGGGCTCGTTGGTTTTAATTAACATTTGTACAACGATAATAAGTAAAGATCTATCAGTCACCAATTTAAGTATTACTTCCATAAAAAAATATCTCTAATCTCTAATTCAATTTCATAAATAAATCAATAAATATCCTGTGCCATCTGATCCTAAACTAAACAGAGCGTGTATGGAAATCAGATAACTGATATACTACATATACTATATATGTATGTGTTTATTTTTCTTAATACATACATAAATCGATATTTACATCCAAACACACGACATACTCGTACATGTTCACACACATAATTGTTTGTTCTGGATAAGAATCCAACCTACGACCTATGGCGTGGCAGTCAAGGTATCATAACCACAAAGCCGACTGGCCTGTCAAATAAATATAATAACGATCAGTTTGTATTTTTTCTGTATATTACGGAAAACGTTAATTACCTGTACTTGATCAGAAGTAAAGTTTTTTTGAATTGTTGTAAAGTCAATTTATGAGACACTTACATTTTGCTATAGCGAGCCTGCCTGTAAGAATTCAATCAAATTAGAATTACTATAGCCAATGTCTCGCGGTTTCACCCACCCTTTTGAGATAATTATTGTATCCCGGGATTATATTATAGCACATCTTATGTCCAACGCGCCAACCGGCTCGATGCGTCTGATTGCCTCGAGGCATAGATTTTTCATGGTCATTAAAACTATCAGAGCGTGAAGCGTGTACACGACATCCCGTCCCCCAGCCGCATATTGATGAGCACCCTCGTCAGACGGCCTCCTGGTGACCCGCGGCACCTCGCCATCACCAGGTCCAGACGGACCACACCCATAGTCTCGTGATTAATGGCCATTTCACATTTGACGACCAATAGACTGCTATGTCTAACAATCAAATTAGTTACGATATAACTCTAAAGGCTATAATAAATTAACCCCTAGAGGGGCGAATTAACTATAACACAATAGACCTAGTCATTATAGTCAAACTTAGAATGCACAGGATTCTTCATAAATTTATCATTTTCACAATGACAAACATACATTTTCATTCTAATACAAACACACAATATAAAAGGTTCACTTGAAAAACTAAAGATGTTTTATGGTCATGATAAAGTTAACAAAAAAAAGTTTATGAAAATGCTATCTTGTTTAAATAAGAACCATTTAAGCGGCAAAATAAATGAATATTATTTTGTATTTATAACAAAGAACAAATGCTTAAAAATAAAATTAAAAAGAATAACAAATTTTCCATGTTGTACGCAATTGTTTTTTGTTGTACAACATTATGTACCTAATTATATTATTTTGACTTATGCCCACCATTTAGACACCAAGGTAGTACCTTATTTTAATAATTTTGTACAGGGAAAGGTTTTCATGAAAGGTACCCTACAACTCTAAATATATTTCTTCAGAGGTCCTGACGCACATTATTTATAGGTACTCCTGCGGTGGAGAAAGTTTAAGGACCATCAGGGCTCAGCTATAAACTCTTTTATACCACCATTTCCTATAAATATCTCAACATTTATACGACGAGGCGCACAGAACAAAGCTTGTTTGCATAACGACCTTCGTCTCCCCTTAATGAGCTGCAGCGTCTTACAAGTTTTTATTCGCCTGATATCGCTTCAGCTCGCACTGAGGCATTTAATTAACCTTAATAGCGCAATCTAGGTTTCATATAATAGTATTTAATATATGTATATTATAGTTTATAATCATTTTATATGATACTAGCTTTTAGGTTTTACCCGCGTAATAACATAACCGCATAATAACATAGCTTTTGTCTATCCGGAACCTTTGAAATGATGAAATTCCTTGAAAGGGAGATACCCCCCACATATATACAAATTCACTAAATTCACACTCTTTCTTTACATACATAATTATTTTATAATCGTGAGCGTCGGCCAGAAAGATCAGCAGTTAATCAGAAGTGTCAATTTTCTGTTAACACTTCTTCATACTTACTCTCTCTCTCTGATTTTAATCCTATTAATATTATAAAAGCGAAAGTTTGCGAAATCTGCTCTACAGGTTTGGCTAATATTTGGTACATAGATAGTTCATAACCTGGCAAATATAACATCCCTCGGAAATGCAGGTGAAACCGCAGGCTAGTAATATATTAGACACTGCTAATTATCTGATAGTCAGTTTAGAGTTATGGAGCAATACAACCCAGCAAACAAGAATCAAAGAAAACGAAGACTTGAAGCTTCAGACCTCGCATACATCAAGCTACGATAATACAAACAATAAAAATTGCGAGTTTGTTTGTTCCCTATATTTAGAATCCTTATTAATAGTTCAAGCCGTAGATTTCGGATGAAACCGCGGGGCGTAAGCCAGTTAATAGGAAAGCGATGAAACTGGGCAAACAAATTAAGAATCAATGAACAATTTCGACGATTGTTTGATTGGAAAATCAATAGACCATCAAAATTAATGGGAGTAAATGTCCAATCCGGTATAATAATTTAGCGAGTCAAGGTTGAAGGGTAGATATCTCCACTTCACTTTGTTATATGTACCTATATACCTTCTTATTATGTTCAACGAGTGACCACCTATCTATACTAATATCATATAGTTTGGAAGAAGGAGGTCATCTCTCAAATAACTCATCCGATTTCAATCATTCTTTCATAGAAAGTTACACTATTCCCGAGTGACATAGGCTGTTACAATTCCAAGATACATTAGACCCGGGAACAGATTTAAATTAAATTCGACACACATCCCGGAAAACAATAAGATCCCCGCGTGAAAAACAGCGGACGGGAGATATTCATTAATAAAAAAGAAATCATAATAAGCGTATTCAATAAAAGGTATGGTATTAATTAAACAGAACTCAGTGATAAATTAAACCGTATTTAAAGCTACGAAACCACAATTTTGTTTGAGAACTGTTGTTTAATTAGTTTGGAATCCGTAATTTTTCCTTCGGTTGAGTTTTAATGAAAGTTACTGTGACGTCACTTCGCCGCGCGCCCTCTACCGGCCGACAGCGGGCCTGTGTTTTGTTTTACGTGAGCTCATTTGCGTTGAAGTTTTACTTTCCACTTCCCTCGCATCGAACTTTACACTTTACATTTGTCATTTGTCTTCAAAGACGTAGATTCTAATGAGGTTTAAAACGATTTACTGTACCGGAGTAAAATATGTTATCCTCCACTTGATATTATAAGACGTATTGTAGGAAATTTTTCATACAAGGTTCTCTACTTTTAAACTGAGCAGAGCTTTACTATGGTATAATACAGTAAATGTATAATACAAATAATATTATCTTATATTTTAGGTATTTTAGGTATATTTACAGTAGTAATCGAACCCGCGACCGGTGTCTAGCCTCACTAGTCTATTTAATTAATACACAAACATGCTCATTAAATTGCCAAATATTATAAATGGAATGTGAAGATTTTTGTGACTCGGTTACGCATACCCAGCTGATCGAATTTAGATGAAATTTGACAAACGAAGGGCTACATATAACAAACTTTAAATCACTCTCGAAGGCGGGAAACAAGCCTGGCTGTGTGTATAGAATGTCACAGGCTGTTTTTTTTTTATTTATTAAATAACATCTAGCAGTTTTACTCGCGTTGATAAAAAGAAGCTGATGTTCCTCATCGTACCCATTAGCTACTGTGTGCCTAAATTAGGCTTAATTTTATAAATATTTTTACCTAATCTGTAAGGGTCTTGTGGACGTTAAAGGAAAAGCGGACTGTATTAAAATTGGGTGGTTTTATTGCCAGCCAAAAATATCAAAAATAGTGCGTCGCTGACGGGTTCCGATAACGCAATTGGTGCGCTGGCGGCTGACGCGGCGTCGCCGGGCCCCCGGCGCTGGTGGGGGTACGCGCAATGGTAGACGGAGTGGTGTCCCCCGCCCGCGCGTCTCCTCCCGTGCGTAAATCGTTAAGATAATTCTTAACATAATCTGTAATGTTACTTATTTAATCATTAAATAACAATAAATGTCTTAATCCCAATTAAATTTGTTTCAAACTTTATTCAAATATGTCCAGCCGTTTTCCAGTCATGGTAACAAACTTTAACATTTATAAGGTTAGTAAGGCAAGACATGATTTTTTATTATGTGGAACGTACATTACTTTCTTTATGATATTATAAAGGCTTCATACACATTCAGTGTCTATATGAGAGCTCATAAGAGGTTATTATTACAGAGACAACTAGAGCGCCGTGGCGGCGTGTGACAGCCACACCTTAATAGAGCCTAAAGCCAGGGCCGTCTTTAAACTATTGGAGGCCCTGGGCACTATAATATGGTGGGGCCCCTAACACTATGAGAGCACTAAGAGCGCGACCCACCGATCCGATCTACCGACATGATACAGATTGCATACATTCTGTGTAACCTATGGCCGTCTTACGGCTTCGATTCCTTCCATAACATCGGTTATCGATTGTTATTGTGCCAAGAACTAGGGGGCCCCATGGATCTCGGGGCCCTGGGCACTTGCCCAGAGTGCCCAATGGAAGAGAAGGCCCTGTCTAGAGCTCTTGATAATCTTGAGGATCTTTGTTTTACTTACATATTTAAATTGAGGGCACTAGTGGTATTCATAAATATGATATAGCAGATAGCTATTTAAATATCGTAGAAACACACTGGCATGAACTGGAATAAATGTATGAAATTGACATTAAATATATGACATTCAAAATATTATTCGAAGAGACGCCTAATATATGTAATAGGCCCCTTTTGACAGCCTAAGAGTGTTAGAGGAAAATTAGCCCTATGGCGTTATCATTAGATTCAAAACCATTGTATCATAGATGAATATTATCTTGAAAGCATTAATATGACATTTATAACTAACAAAATGAGCCTTTTGAATCTAGACGACTTTAATATTATTTGAAAAAAATAGTTCTTTTGATTCATATCACATAATGCTTCAACGGCACAACCAAATATGATAAAATTAGGCACACACGCAGCATATATCCAATGGAGTAGGAAAAATATACATTTTATCTCGGGAAAACATTAAATCCCTCGGGAACGCTTGTAAGTCTCGGGCGGAAGCTAATGATAAGATAAGAAGTTTATTTTTAATATTATATTGGCCACTTCTAGCAGACATAGAAGCTTTAAATTTAGAATGCAGTCAATGTTTAGTGTATAAATCAAGGAAAAACTAAAGTATTTCGCAATTTCGGTCCATTTTTCTAGATACACTAACTGCATATAAAAGTATATGTCACCCTGAGGTACTATAAATAATCGTCTAGTACTTTCTGAGATCAGCGTATTCAAATAGACAAACAGAACTTCTGCGTTTTATTATGGTAAAAATTATTTGATTAATACAGTGCCTTAAAGAAAATTCAGCCCTAGTTGAGGTCTAGCTTTATAAACCGTAATTTGTAGCACAGTGCTACAATTTTCATGCACTGTAATTTACTATTATTTTAAAAAATGTATTATTTATTGCTCTAATAAATTAATTACGCTTTTTTTACCCCAATAGACTAAAAATAACCTAAATGTTGTTTTTAAATAATAAGGGTAGAATATACGCCTTTCCTAATGGATTTCTCGCCTAGTTACTGTCCGTTATTTCAGTACATAATGCTATTTATATTAGAACCATCTGCCGGCGGCCGGAGGGCTGGGACGTCGTCAAGTGTTGCCAGATCGCAAACAATCTAAAGGTTAATTCTATTAAATAAATTAACAGTCTCGGTGGTTTATTGAAGATAATTTACGTTTGCATTAGGTCGTCAAAATGTATGTTCTTGAAGTCATCATTTATAATGATGATAGTATTTGATCGTGACAGAAGTGTGGGTTCGAGCCCTACATTAAATATCCGTGGACATTCTTCACACATGATTACCTCATCCCAAATTAAGCAGAATGTACTGCTGATACTATGGCTACCATCTCTTTTCAAATACATAGATATATTCATTGAGCTTGAGCTTCGATTGAGGGACACTTTGTGGGCAAACCACAGCAGCGTGGAAGGGTACCTTTTAATACCCTGGCTGGTTACCTTCAAGTTTTTTTTTAATATCCTGGGACATTCTTTATTCACGGCCATCTGATTCTAAACTAAACAGAGCATGTACTATGGTAACCAGATAACTGATATACTACATTATTTTCAATATAGTTTTTTTTGAAATATGTCATTATAAATAGATTAAAATCTATCGCTTAGCACCTGTCGAGACCCAGTTTCCTTTTAGGCTCTGTGTGCTTATCACTACCGGCCAGATCACCACTTAACATGGCGAGATTGTAGTCAAACACAGGCTTTTAGATAAAAAAGTACATCGATCATAACGAGACTAGACTGAAATTATAATTTGACCATGTATTGTATGATAGAGGAATCGGCCTTCAGATCTTGACCTTGCGTGTGCCGGCATATCTTACACACACACACATATACATCGAGCCGTCAATCAACGCGCTGCCCCTAGAACAAACAAGCTATTATTTCATATAAAGCCTGACATACATGGACTATTGTGTCGATCTTGTACTATTATATATAAGAGAAAACAAGTCTAGTCTGTGATCCTGTGATCAATCAAACAGACGTAATATCTCGTCACTCTTTTCTACTGAAGGAATAGAAAGAGAAGTGCATAGATTTAAATAGAGCTTAGCACAATAGAATCAGGACCTTCTAACTAGTTTAAATAGTTTGTAGAACAAAGAATCTTAGTTTAATTACATAAACCAAATCACTAATAACTTTACAATCTACGTCTTACCTTAAAACGAGCGGTTTAAACTGAGTGTGTAGAGATAAATACTTCCTGTCAGAAATACAGTGGACAGTGGAAAGCAACACACAGTGTAATGCTAGCCTTACGCAATGGGGCGAGCAGAGCGCGGCGTGTCAGACGGCACCGCACTCGGCTGGTCCAATATTTACACATATCCATCTATTGGCAAATAATTAACTTCACACGCCGACGCGCTATTATTTTTATCGACATCGATGAAGGGTTATCGACACGTATAAATTAGTGCCTACCTATTTAGTTATTACTCAACTACGGCTAAGGCAAAAGGAAGGTATATGATTTTAACAGCCTATGTTTGTATTTAGGTATGTTCCAGTGTAGTGCCTAAACTATGGAGCCGATTTTGATAAATGAGGTTTCATAAATATACAAGATACAAAAGTACAAGCTCTGCTTAGTGTGGGTTCAGATAATCGTGTATTAAGATATGTCGCCTTATATTACGTAAATCTCATCTGTGGTTTAGGCTGAGGTCATTGGTTCGATTCCTGGGTCCACCAAGGTAATTATAGGTTCCAGGTTTAGAAAAGAATTCGTATAAACCAGGGATCGGAACAGTACCCGAGGAACGGAGACATTGTTCACCATTTCTCTTTGGTGGAATGTGGATATTATTACTGATACTTCTGCCTCCCTCTTACGGGATAATGGGTGTGATGATACATGTACAATATCGATTTAGGCTCGCAGACAAACAGACTTTGCAAAATTTCTGGTGTTTTATCAAATATTGTTTATAAAGTCATCAACCCAATTTATAAATAATTATATTTTGTAAGTATGTATAAAAGAATGTAAATAAAAACGTTATTATTTATTTATGTATATTTTAAAGTAGTATATGTAGTATATCAGACATCTGGGTACAAGCTCGGCTTAGTTTGGGATCAGATGGCCGTGTGTAAAGAATGTCCCGGGATATTTATTTATTTATAAGTAGGTGAAGACATAAACTCTAATACAGGACACATTTCCTAGATGTTCTAACATCACACACACTGACAAAGCAATAAGGACGAAAGCTCCAAAGAGGTCATTTCTACTCTCTAATTACAAACGTGTTCGTGTCTGATAAGACATTCAAATTGACTCTTAGGGTAAACGTTTGCTGTACGATATCCAACCTTAAATGGGTCCTAAATTAAAGTTAATGTTATTATTATTGCACTTGCTAAGCCGCAGACGAAGATAATGCTATTATATTTCATCTAAAAGCCTACTAATATTATAAATGCAAAAGGTTGTATGTATGACTGTTTGTGACTCTTTCGAGTTAAATCTATAAACCGGACTTAGATGCAACTTGGCACATAGATAGAGCATATTCTAGAATACCTAGGCTACTTTTTACCCCGGGAAAACGTGACATTCTTCCAAAACGCGGGTAAAACCGCGAGGGACAACTAGTAAATAATAATGCACAACATTCTTAGGATATTTTCCACACGGCCATCTGATCCTAAAGTAAGCTGGGCTTGTACTACGAAGTCCAGACTACAGTACTACTTTTTCTTCTAAATACATATTTCGATATATATTTCCACCCTCTCGCAGAACGAAATAGACATTTTCACGCACATAAATGCACTGGATAGGAATCGAACCCACGAATTTTAGTGTGGCAATCAGGGTCTCTAACCTCCAAGCCAACTAGCCATCAAAGGCCCATAAGGCAAATAATATAGTTTAGCAAATAGGGATTTTTATTTCTTCAATTTCAATCAACGTCCTATGAATTAGTATTCTTATGATAAGTATATATGGAAACAGAAATTAATTACAGAAAAACAACGCTCAATGGACATTTAATAAACCAAGTATATATGTCACCAACCTTATGTACTTCCACCGGCCGTCCCAGACTAGATAGCTTCTTTATGATCGAAATTCCTGGGTTAAACAAGGTATGCACAAATTCACTAACTAATTAACTAACTGAATAACTCTCAATAAATTGCCTTATATTTTTAAGGAGTGCGACGCTTAAACACCTGGAGATTGCAAAAATTCTTTCTATCCCACACCTATACCGCGAAATATTATCACGAGATGTCGCAAATCAGAGACATATTATTCATCATATTAGTGACAACGTTATGATGAAGTGTGTGTTATGTTTATTTTAAATAATTTAATGTAATTCTGTGCATTTTATATGAAAATAATACCTTTACGCACTTCTTCTCCATATAAACAGGCGGGGGTTAGCGACTCTGACTGCCAAGCCTAAGGTCGCGGGTTCGATTTCCACCCAGGACAAACGATTGTGTGCATGAACATGTCTGTTTGTTTTGTGTCTGGGTGTCAATATCTATATAAGTATGTATTTAGAAAAAAAATATAGTATATGTAGTATATCAGTTATCAGGTTTCCATAGTACAAGCTCTGCTTAGTTTGGGATCAGATGGCCGTGTGTAAATAATGTCCCAGGACATTTTATATATATAACTGTGTCAAATTTCACGTTTATTCGTTCTCGCAAGTTTTTTTAATAGGGGTCAAAAGTTTTCGCTTCAAGTATTATTATGTATATAGATGATAACCTTTATTTATTGTTCCATTAGTATATAAAAATCATAATAAAACCATATTCCTCCTCAAACCGAGAGCCTCCACTCTCAAGCGTAAGTCTGTCTCGATCTTTTTTTGTATTTTAAACAAGCACTTTCAAGTATTGTCCCTCTTAGCATTTAATTTCATTATATTTGTAACGATAAGTGTAGGTACGTGAGGAATTTGTTATACAAATAAGCTCACAAAACAAAACGTTTTTAAGAATAAATAAATATATTTTTCGCCCATTATGCCCGTTTTTTTTTATTCCACATTGTCCGATAAACAAACAGACGGTCCACCAGATAGACAATTGAAACACTAGGAGAATCACCAATGCTTTATCGACCCTGAACCGAAACACAGTAATAAAAGTTCACTACAGCTTTACGGCGGAAATAGGTAGTACTTTCCTGGTCGAACTCTACACTTAAAACTCTACTTCTCAAAAAATGGAAGGTAGAGGTCTCGGACCTGAGTTTCTTTATTCCACAGAAGATATTTCAAGTCCGAACATGCAGTGTGGTGAGCGTTGTCGCCGTCTCTCGGGCAACAGGTAATCATTTCTAACAAAGAAACCATTCCAGAACCCTAATGCTTTTGCCTTTTCCCATTAGATTGTACCTAAATAAAGTAATATTATGTTTCTTCCTATTCATTAGAAATCTGTTATTTTTTTTTATAAGCGACTACACGACAAATAAGCTGACGGCCCGCCTGATGGTAAACGGTTACCGCAGCCTACCGACCCTTGCAACACCAGGGGTATCACAAGGGTAGGCCGCTGCAATAATCTCTTCACACCCTTCGTGAAGTATTTGCCTTTGGCACCTCATTTTAAACCTTTATTCAGCGCGTATTAGTGGTTGGTAGGTACGGTCAGGAGGGCGGAAGATCTGCCCACCTGCGACTCCTGGGAGAGATTAATTGAATCTTTATCGGCAATCCTCATTGAGCCTCGCTCTTCAAACCTCATCTCATTTGTCTTAGGGCTGCCACATGCTTAAAACTATTCGTTTTCACCAAAAAATATTATCCGCAAAAGAATTGGGTATATCAAAGTCAACAAATGTTTGTTTAGTTCAATTGTAAATTGTTTTGTGCTGTTTGTGTTCGTTAAAAAAATATTCGTCTCTCTTTTAATTTAGAGACTTATGAAGCCAACCGAGGAGTTACTACCGTATAAAGAAAAAACAATTGGCCTTGCTGAGTTTCTTGTGGTAGTTTCAGTAACTTTGACCTTCATAAGTGCCTTCCGCGGGCCTAAGCTGAATAAATGGTTTTTCATTTTGTTTCATTAATGTATGTTTTCCAACATTTACATGTCTACTCAACCCGTATTTGTACCAAGAAGTTAGTTGGAAAAAGCCTAAAGAATTTTTGTTTCATATAGCTTTCGATATTGCGACTTGCGAGTGGCAACCCTACGTTTCCCACGGGTCGTTGATTGATCAGAAATCAATGAATGCATCGACGCCAACGTTGTCGGTCCTCGGCTGACTGTTCCAGAACCTCGATTCTTAGGTGTTCGATTAAAAATGACGGGCCATACGACATGGTGGTTAGATGTAATACCGGGGTAACCATATTATGCCGCAGGTGGGTTCGATTTTCACTTAGCACAAACATTTGTGAGCCTGCACATATATGTCTGTTCCATTTGCCGGGGTGTCAATATCTGTAGGAGTATGTATTTAAAATGTAGTAGGATATCAGTTATCTGGTAGTCGGTATATAATTTATAGTATTAGGAATAAGCTTTCCATCCTATTTCATTCCAATAATAAATTTACGAGTATCACACTCGATATTTATCGAAAATAACTGTCATATTTATACATTACAGCAATGTTTTTTTGATAAATATCGAACGTTATATCGAAAGTTGAGAATCGCCCCCTGGTCGGCCGGCATCGACGAAGTACCTATTGTCCCACGCTAATTGGGAATAATCCACCGATAAAACCGCCATTCGCTCTTTTCAATAATCGAATACAAAATACGAGTTCGTTAGAAAATTCTGAAAATGGAAAATGTCAATGGAAGGCAAAATCTTATGTTCAATATTGAATTGGCGGTTTATATTTACAAGCTTGACTTCAGCTGCTGTTTGGGAAAAAACTTGCAAAGAAACCTTTTTGACGGTATCCCATCCAATCGAACTGATATTTTTCACACTCAATTGTTTTTGTTGACATTGCAGGATTGGCTAAGTGACGTCATTCTAAATCCATTATGGCGGACGTGATGAAATGGTCATTTATTATTTCATTAGACACCTCCATGTCACAGGTATCTAATGAAATGATTTGCCGAGCAGCATACGCGAATGTCAGTGTTATTTGTATTACAACTCAAAGCTGCAATAAAGAACATTTTTTAATATACCAGTATATAATGAATACTTATTACTGATACATCAACTAGTAACAATAAATAATAGTAATACAGTGGCTTATTTGGTGTTTCTCAACTCATAAACAGTCGTTAAAATTTGCTTGTTGTACTTTACTGTAGTGATCTGTAATTTGAAACTGTCATGGTTCGATTCTGCAAGGTAAACGTAACTGCCACGTGAGAGATAGAGAATACAGAAACACAGTACCTAATACAAGTGTACTACTGCTTCACGGCGGATATGGGTATGGTGGTAGTACTTCCCCGGGCGGACTTTGCACTACGAGCTACTTCTGAACCTATTATTTTCGAACCAGAAATAAATACAAAGAGCAAAACTTTATTTTAGTGACAAAGAATACGGACTTTCAAATTGGTGATTGCTCCAAAGGCATTGAGCTTTTTAAGGGTCTTAACTATATAAGTAAATAGTTTAGCACTCTTGTTTTAAAAGTTCCGTACCTCAAAAAGGTCAAATGAAAGCGTTATAACACGCGTTGATAGATGTCACCGCATCACTCTGGTGCGGGCGGTGAAGGGTTGTAGGCGTGTTCATAGATGTCGCCACACCATAAAAAATCGGCCATTTACGTCACATATTTTGACTCTCGCTAATAACTAAAACAAAATCTTTACAACTTTAAGTGGGCGAGTCTAACTTCAACTAGTCCGGTTTTCAAAATGACACCTTCCACCATCACAATCAATGGTATCTACCATTTAAAGTTCCCACCGTCACATGACGCTCTAAAATTCCTCAAAGGTATCTCCGAGCAATTATGCTTAAACAAACCGTGCTCCACTGAAGTGGCTCGACAACAACGCGCCAAGAATATTTAATGAGACTTTAAACTTAATGTAAATGACAAGTTGCCAGTATATTCAATAGATTATCTGCAGAAGGTGGCGGCACAATAATTCTTATAAATAATAATATTAAATTCAAGGATCGGAAAGATATTTGCAGCCTCTCTGTTGAGCGTGTTTGTGAGGTGTCTTGTGCAGAGTTGCAGAGCTATATTATTGTATGTGTTTATAGGCCACCGGCATCAAATTTTTTATTGTTTACCTCTATAATAGTAGAGATTCTTCGTAAGTTATTTAATAATTGTAACAAGTCAATAGTTCTATGTGGCGACTTTAATGTAGATACTCTTAGTAATTCATCTGAAAGTCGGAATTTAGTTGCCTTATTCAAATCATTCAACTTAGATATATTATTTAATGAGTCAACAAGATCTACAGCCACTTCGGCTACTTGTATTGATAATATATTAACTAATAGTAGTATACTAGGGAAATCGATTATTAGTGGTGTTCGCTCGGATCATAAGGCTCAATTAATAGAATTGCCATTTAAAAGACAAGTATTTAAAGTAACGAAAGTAATTAGACCTACTACTAAGGCAAGATTAGACAACTTTAAGAATAATTTAGAACTGAAACTCTGTAATACAATATATCATAGTAATGAGCCCAATGTCTTGTATGAAGGTTTATTGTCCGGGATTTGCGATAATTTTAATAGAGCCTGTCCTACTAAAATAGTGAAGGTAAATAGTAAAATGGGATTTAGTGACTGGGCTACTAAAGGTATTCGTAAGAGCAGGGATAGGTTGTATGAACTTTATCATTTAAAATCTCTATCTCATAACGAGGAATTTCATAAATATGTTAGAAACTTTTCAAAAACATTCAAGTTAGTGTGTAATCAAGCTAAATCTCACTTTATATGTAATAAAATAGGTAATGCGAATAATAAAATAAAGACAGTCTGGAATGTTATTAATACGGAAACTGGTAAAATTAGAAATAATAATGAACAGGTAACTCTTAAAATTAATGATAAAATTTTAACGAATAATTTAGATGTAGCCTGTGCTTTCGAAAACTTCTTCACGAGTATACCTGGTAAAACTACTAAAAGCCTTAAATCATGTCCTATAGTAGCGGAATCTTTACTCAAACAGCATATTCATAATATATTTCCTAGTTTTAATTTGAGCATATTAATGCTAGCGATATCTTAATACTTTTAATTCGCTCAATATGAAAAGTACTGAAGATTTATGGGGCTTATCAGTAACAATCGTAAAATCAATAATAACAGTGATTGCACCGGTTTTGTCAAATATTTTTAATGAATGTATTGATCAGGGTTGTTTTCCTGATTTGATGAAATACAGTAAAATAGTACCTATTTTTAAGTCCGGTTGTAAGGAGAATCCTTCTGATTACAGACCAGTTTCCGTTCTGCCAGCACTTAGTAAAATTTTTGAAAAACTGCTGCTTAATCAAATGTTAGGTCACTTTACTAAGCATAAGATATTGCATGGTCATCAGTTCGGTTTCACGAAGGGAAGATCTACATCCGATGCGGCAGCAGCATTGCTGAGACACATTTATGGCGCATGGGAGGATTCTCAGGATGCGATTGGCATTTTTTGTGATCTATCCAAGGCTTTCGATTGCGTTGACCACCGTACGCTACTTCTAAAACTTGACTACTACGGAATTCGTGGAACTGCTCATGATCTTGTTTTATCTTATTTATCAAATCGTCAACAAAAGGTAGGGATTACTGGCACAACATCCAAGGGCTCTTTAGTCGAAATGGGGGTACCCCAGGGTTCAATTTTAGGTCCATTTTTGTTTTTAGTCTATATAAATGACTTGCCATATGTTGTAAATGATCTCACAGATATTGTCTTGTTTGCTGATGATACATCATTAATTTTTAAAGTTGATAGAAAAGACAAAGATCTAACTAAAGTTAATCATACTATGTCAATTGTCTGTGGGTGGTTTGCTACAAATAATCTATTACTAAATTCAAAGAAAACTAAATGCTTAAGGTTTTCTTTACCGAATGTAGCACAAGTAGATAGCCAAATAATAATAGATGGGAGCCATATTGATCTTGTTAATAAAACGGTATTTTTGGGTCTTACATTAGACAATAAATTGCAGTGGGGACCTCAGGTTGATACTCTAGCTGCTAAGTTAAGTTCGGCTGCATTTGCTGTTAGGAAAATTAAACAATTGACGAATGTTGAGACAGCCAAATTAGTTTATTTTGCATATTTTCATAGCCTCTTGTCCTATGGTATTTTATTTTGGGGAGCAGCAGCGGATATAGAACCAATATTTATTATACAAAAAAGAGCAATTCGTGCAATTTACGGTATGGGTCCCCGTGAATCATTAAGAGATTTATTTAGGGAAATAAATATAATGACATTGCCTTCATTATATATTTATGAAAATATAATGTTTATACGTAGAAACATAGGAATGTTTGAGTCAAAATTGGATATCCATAATATTAATACAAGACAAAGGGAGAAGTTAGTTGTTCCATATTTTAGACTAACTAAAGTAAACAAGTCATTTCTTGGTAATTGTGTTCGATTTTATAATAAGATACCGCTTTCAGTAACCAAAATGTCTGATCATAAATTTAAAAATTATATTAGGAAAGTTTTGAAAGAAAAAGCGTATTACAAGGTGGTTCATTATATTGAAGATAAAAATGTATGGAAATAGCTGCTCTCTGCACAGTGCACCTCTAATTTTCTTGTTTAAGTTGTAAGTAATTATTGTCATTTTCTATTTTGTAGTCTTGTTATTTCTTTTTTTTTTTTGTTTTTTGTTTTTGAATGTTAGCTTTATTAAGTATTTTGTAATTGTTAAATATAAAAATATGTAAAATTGATGTTATAAAATAGCCAAAAAGTCAGAATAGATAAAAAAGAATTTAATAAAATAAAAAAGAATGTAACCTTGCTGAGTTTCTTGCCGGTTCTTCTCAGTTGAAGGCTGACTTCCGAACCGGTAGTAGCTTCAGTAACTTTAAATTTGACCTTCATAAGTGCCTTCTGAGGGCCTAAACTGAATAAATGGTTTTGAATTTTGAATTTTTTTTTGAAAGCGAAGACGAGTCTTTGAACTCTTAAACCTTCGGCCATTCCGCGAGGTTATGTTAACCGTAAAATAATTATAGCTTATCTTGTAATGAATTGGATTTACTGCGATAGACACTTACTTTTGATTGAATTTCAATACTGTAGTCAGTTTATTTTTCGTGGGTACTTTATGGCGATTTTTTTATGGACAGTTAGGTCACCTCAATAACCTATATTTAGATTAAATATACAGCGTCTTTTGAGTCGAAAAAATTACTTTATCTACTGAGAAATTTCTTCTTAGAAGGTGATTATTTTAATGAAAACAGTGTGGTTTCCTCAGTGTCTCTATTTCCTATTTATAATTCGTATCCAATTCTTTTTTATTAATGGTACACAAAAATTTCTATCGACATTACGATTTTAAGATTACGAATTTTGCAAAACAAGGTCATTTACTCATCACAAACTTCCTCAAGATAAGAACTATATCCTAACTATACGATTTTCTTCCAAAAACATTAGGCATAGCTTGAAAAATTGGTAGGAAATTAAATAAATAGATATCAAATATATACAGAAACTTTAGCGTTTATAATATGACTAGCTACCGTTCCGCGGTTTCACTCACATTACCTATGTCACTGCTGGATAAAGTAGATTTATAATAATGAAAGAAGAATGATGAAAAAAAAATGTTTTTATTTATTTTTTATTTATTTATGCCAAAAACTTACAACTATCATTACAGGCAAGACCTAATTCGACAGTGAAGCATATCTTAAACCCTGGAACATAAGATATATTATAAAAAGATATCTTTGTGAGTTCACTCGGTGCACAATGGAAATTAATGGAATGGGAATTATTCAAACCTGTCCAGTAGTTCTTGAGTTATTTAATTACAAACAAAATACAAGTCTGTTTTCTTTAGAATGTTAGCAATGATGATGATGGTTCCGACCGATTTCGGCCATGGCGACCACTTCGACCCCTAGTCCGAGTGATGGCGCTGGTGCACCCGAAGATGGCTTATGTAGCCTATCTTCGCGGCGAAACTCCGTGCACACTGAGGGCACGTGAGTACGCCGTTCAGATAATTATAAGTTATGGCAGCAGGTGGGCGAGCCTTTAAGTGATCGCGTTTGGTATCAAGGTCAGCTTTACGCTGAACCTCGAACTCGCGTACTTGGCTGTTCACAATCCTGCGCCATTCTGGCCGCTGTGCTGCCAAACGTTCCCAACGTGAGGGCTCTATGTTGCATCTCTTCATGTGTCGCTTTTGGACATCCTTGTACCGGAGTAGGGGACCGCCATGATTCCGCTTGCCCTTCTCCAGTTCAGAGTAGAAGATGCGCTTCGCCACTCTATCCTCCGCCATACGAGATACGTGACCGCACCACCGAAGCTGTCGACGCATTAGATAGGCCTCAATGCCACCAACATTGGCTCGTCGTAGGACTTCGGTATTTCGCACTCTATCGGACCATCTGATCTTCATGATTGTACGAAGGCATTTAAGGTGGAAGCGATCCAGAGTGCGAATGTGGCGGCGGTATACACACCACGTCTCAGAGGAGTATAGGAGGTTTGGCAGCACGATTGCCATATATACTGATATCTTTGTGGCCAGCTTAAGGTCATGCGAGCAGAATACCTTGGTACTTAGCTTGCCGAATGCCGCAGCTGCGGCACCCACCCTGCTATTGATCTCGGCATCGAGGTCACACTTAGATGTTACAGTGTTCCCCAGATAGCGAAATTTATCCACTTGCTTCAACACATCCTCACCAAGTTTTATGGTCAGTGTCTCGTGACCGTGTATGTCCAGGGACATCACCTCCGTCTTATTGACACTGATCTTCAGGCCGAACTTACGGCAGGCTTGGTGGAATGCAGACATCAGCTGTTGCAGGCCGTCTAGGGATTCTGCTAGGAAGCACAAATCATCAGCATACATGATCTCAGTGATCAATGCGTATGAGACTTTAGTGCGAGCCTTAAGTCTAGCCAAATTGAAAAGGCTGCCATCTGTGCGGAAACGGATGCGGACTCCTTGTGAGACAGTGTGTAAGACTTCTCTAACTACCACCGCAAAGTATAAGGCGAACAGAGTAGGCGCTAAGACGCATCCTTGCTTCACCCCACAGGTAACGGGGAAGAAGTCTGTCTGTTCACCGTCTACGGCAACGCAGCATTGCATGTCATCATGTAGGAGTCTAAGAAGTCTCACAAACTTTTCCGTGCACCCGAGTTTACCTAGCACCAACCATAGAGCTTCCCGAGGCACGCTGTCGAAAGCCTTCTCCAGGTCAACAAAGCAGAGGTACAGCTGACAACCCTGTTCTCTGCTCTTTTCTTGCAGTTGACGCACAGAGAATATAGCTTCGCACGTACCTCGATCTGGGCGGAAGCCAAACTGGGTTTCAGGCAGAATCTTTTCAGACAAGTTCTTGAGGCGGTTTAATAGAACTCTAGCAAAGGCCTTTCCGGGGGCTGAAAGGAGCGAAATGCCGCGGTGAGAGTTGCAGTCAGATCGGTCACCCTTGTTCTTGTAAATGGCACTTATGCGCGATACTTTAAAGGTGTCCGGAACGCGCTCCTCCTCCCACATGCGAACAAATAGTTCCCACACTAACGTGTGTAACTTCTCTCCGCCGTATTTTATTAGCTCTCCCGGTATAAGGTCAATTCCAGCCGCCCGTTTATTTTGTTGCTGTCTGATGGCAGTAAAAACCTCATCATGCAGTAGAGGCTCGTCCAGCTCAAAGGCAAGAGGGAGCTGAGGCATTAAGCCGATACTCTGCAGATCAGCTGATCGATCCACATTTAGCAGAGTATTGAAGTGCTCCGCCCAGCGCTTTAGTACATCTTCCTTGCTCGTTAACAGGAGACTACCGTGTAGAGACCTTAAAGGCACCCTTGCGTGGTAGGATGTACCAATCAGCTTACGTACCTCACTGTAGAACTCTCCCAGCTGGTTTGTATCGGTGAGCCAATGCATGTGACTAGCTTTATCTTGCCACCACTTGTCTTTCATATGTCGAGACAGCTTGCGCAATTCGAGGTCACTAGCTTTAACCACCGCAACGCTTCCTCTTTGCCTCTTGTGCTGTCGCAGGAGATCTCGGTGTTTTTCGAATGCTGCCCGCAGTATTTCATCATTCCCATCAAACCAGTCATCATTGCAGCGGATTTTTTTACCCAGTACAGTTGAAGCGGTATCCATGATATGAGATGACAAAGATCCCCAGGCAGCATCAACATCACCTACCTCATTAGCTGGCAATAGCTTATCAGACAGGACTTCAGCGTATTTCTCCCTGACCCCGAGATTTGTCATCTTATCCACGTTCAAAGACGCAAGTTTTTTAATAAGAGATCTACGCGGGCGACGGAGGCGGATTCGCAGCTTTGTGACAATAAGTCGGTGGTCAGACCAACAGTGCGCACCACGCATGACGCGGGTGACCTGCACTTGGCTGAGATCTTTTTGCCTCACGATTGCATAGTCAATCAAATGCCAATGCTTGGATCTTGGGTGCATCCATGTAGTCTTGTACTTGGCGGCAAACATAGTGTTCGTAATTGCCAGACCGTATTGAGCACAAAGACTGAGCAGCAACTGACCATTGCTGTTCATGTTGCCAACTCCATGTCTACCTAGAACTCCAGGCCAAGCCTCATAGTCCCGACCAACCCTGGCATTTAAATCGCCAAGCAATAAAACCTGCTCTCTGGCGTTTATGCTATCGAGGCAATGAGTCACTTCCTCATAGAACTTTTCCTTGATGTCATCAGACTTGTCTAGCGTTGGAGCATAGACACTGATGACATTAAGGTAGTTGTCTTTGTCCAGGTGAAGGCGCAGTGTGGTTACGCGGTCTGAGATATGTACAGGATACTCCTCTAAACAATTTGCTAAGTGATTCTTGATGGCAAATCCCACCCCTGATCGTCGAGTTTCGGAGGCAGCGGAACCTTTCCAGAAGAAAGTGTAGCCGCCACCTACCTCCACCAGCTCACCTTCATCGGGGAGATGTGTTTCGCTGAGAGCAGCCACATCCACTTTATAGCGATGAAGTTCCCGAGCTACTATGGCGGTCTTACGTTCAGGGCAGGCGTTGCCATCTCGATCAAGAAGCGTTCTCACGTTCCACACGCCGAATGACATAATAGATGTTCTATTTAAATTACCTTTGCGACGTCGACCACGATTTGAATGATGCGATGATAGCCGCGGTTACTATCATCTGCCAAGTCGGGACGAGCATTTTTTTAGGGCACCTTTTCTAGCCCCCTCCCCAGCTGAGCGGGAAAGCAGTGCCTCCCTAAACAGGGCTGCTTTGTCATCACGAGTGCTGCCGAGCCCGTGCTGTCGCCCCAAATTTGCAGCACGGAAACGACCACGACGTGTACTCACGCCCCCGGGACCGCCTGCGTGCAGGTATCAGACAAAACCTAGCTTGCATCAGGCTAGACCTCTCTACCTTTACCCATCGCCACAGGACTTTTACGTACTCGGAGTCCAATAACGGAAGCGGTCAGATGCGCAGGATATATTTAGGTGCACAAGTATACGCGCAGGACACAGGTGCACATACTCATCCTTGCCCTTCTGGATCCGGTGGAACGGAAACCGTTACGACCGGAGAAGAGGTCAGACAGATAGAACAGTATCGTGTTGAGAAAATTACAAGTAGTCAGTACTTTCTCACACTCCCGTAATCGCCTTTTACGATACCCACGGGAAGATATGGGGTGGTGGTATTCTACTCTGCCGGCACCACACAGCTAAATCAAATAATATCTAAATAAAATGTTAGCAATAATATATATTAGAAGGACGAATGTGGCTATAAACCAAATTCATGGATTCCAATTTATATATTTGGTTGGGTACGCTCCCGAACACCTGACCCCAATTGTCCGTATGGCCATCGTGACCTTACCTAATTTAAATTCTAATGCCTATTCGATAAACCTAGCAACTTAAGAGCTAATATAAACTTCAATGAAGCCGCAAAATGCTTTCAACGCGTGTAGTAATGGATAAGTAACACTAGCAGATCTCTAATTAATTAAAAAACAACTGTAAAGCCACCATTACTAAGGTTCATTTGTTTCGACGCAACCAACGCTTTTAATGCATTAGTATTAATTACAAAAGTACTGGTTTACGACATCGATGTCTTTACAACTGTGTGCAAATTAGACTCTTTGGGTAGACAGGTAAAGTGTATAATTGATTGGCAATGTTTGAGGCGTGGTGAGTTACCTTTGGGCAGAATAAAGTGAAATGAATGTGGAATCTATTGAATTTTATGTGACTTCAGGTCGCGCCTGTACCGTTATATCTAGCTACTATCAATTGTCCTTTTCTCTGTAAGTCTATCTAGCAAAACCCTTTTTAGGAACGACTTGCTATTTAAAGTGTTTGTTTGTTCATTTGCCACAGTCATTTTGCTCCTTATCGACTGGACCGATAAGGTTGAAATTAAGTACACATGAATTTCTGTGACCCAAACACGAATGTGTAAAGTGAGAAAATGAATTTTGAATATTGGATTACATTTCCTATAAGAAAATTAAAAAAAAAACAGGGTGTCGTAAAGACACACGATAGATAGATAGAAACTTTTGTATTACAGTGAATTTTTTTTATTAATCACTTTTGGGTAGCATATATTGTGTGTATCATTCATTTTTCGTCACACAAAAAGGTTGCGGAGCAGAATTTCAAAGTTCTCCCATAATAACTTGCACTTCAAAAATTGCCGACTCAAGATCAAGGCAGTTTATTTTACACATAACTACCAATTTTCTGAAGAATAGCTAAAATCACACGAAAATTGCAACCTTCCAAATGCCAGTACCCGCCGGAAGTAGTACTTCCCCGGACGAACTCTGCACTAAGAGCTCTACTATAGGTACCTGAAATAGTTTTCTCTTTAAACATTCCCCTGGATAAAATGCGTCGGAAAATAGCGCCAGTTAATAAATCAACGAATTATACTGAGTAGAAGAAAAGCTTTTTGTGTTTTGTAAGCACTTAGACATATTTACATAACAGTATGTTAGTATATATATACTTAGAAACAAGTAAATAATGGAAACATAAATTGTGCCACGTATTGTAGTAATGGGTTCTATTTGTAGATAGATGAGTAGGTATTATAAATAGTAAGGTACGTGTGAAAACACATCATGTATCACCGTCTCGCAGAATCCATCTATTTATGTATATATTCAATTTAAATAAATAATCCCATGACATTCTTCACACATGGTTACCTGATCCCAAGTAACTGATATACTACATATACTACTTTTTTAAATACATACTTATATATATATTTACACCCAGACACAGAACAAAGAGACATGTTCATGCACACAAATATTTGTACTGGGTGGGAATCGAACCCGCGACCTACGGTTTGGCAGTCAGGGTCCCTAACCACCAAGCCAACTGGCCCGTCAAAGTTATAAAGTGATAAAGTCTCTATGCTTGTATGTTTGAATCCCCAAAACTTCTCCAATTTACATAATTAATTCACTTATAGAAACCTACAGTGTTCTCGAGTGACATAGGCTATTTTATAATCCCGGGAAACATTAGATCCCCCGGGAACGCGGGTGTAATCACGACGATAGCTAGTGCCCTATAAACTAATATAATTTTCTTTTCACCACCCCACACTTCTCCCTAGCTTCCATTCCGCTGTTCCACTGGCTTCATCATCAGAAAATCGTTGTGAGCCCAAACTTAATAGCTTTACTGGTAGTCATTGAAGAGTTTCATGAGATCAGCTTGATGGCGTCAAAATCTTGTAAGGTCTTCTGGATCCTACATTCTCGCAAAGTTACTAATCGATAAAACAATTACACGAAGGTAAAAATCGAAGCCAATAGAAGCGTAATAATAAGTCAAAGAAATATATAGTTTACTGCTTAGATAATACAGTTTACAAAGTACAAGCTTTACTGGGTTGAAGATTAGACATCCGCGAGTAAACAATGCCATATAATCTTACCTACATTATATAAAAAAGGTTAACGAAATAGACGCAGGTAGTTTTTATAAGGAAAAAAACATACATACTGATCAAATCTCCTTACACCTCGTGCGACCACACTTTCTCACAAAATCTTGAAAATACATACTGTCCATTTATTATCCACTTTAGTCAACTTACATAGCTGTAGAACAGAAATATTGCTTATTCGCGTAGGCCTTCACAGGCTCTTATACATCGTCTTTACATGGTTTTTTTTTTAATATTACACAATATTAAAAAAAATCACAATAAAATACTTAGATAGCTTGTCAGGCGAGCAATTCATAGCCAAATGTTATTATCCTCTAAAATTAGTTCCTGTAAGTCAACTATCTGTAACTGTAACTTAATCGATTTAAAATAAATAAAACTGAAAATCTTTTGTGTAATGTAAGCGACGTCTCGCCACATCGCTTACGGAACTATAAAAGGGTAGGAGGAGAAAATTATCATATACAAGAGAACCCTAATCTTCTTTTAAAATATCAAATAAAAAAAATATACATATTATTACCCTCCATTTAAAAACCTACTGGTGGTACACCGAATCCGACAACTAGGTACTCTTCAGAGTCAGTCCTACTATACTTACACTCAGCAAAAATGTTGATTCGAAATCCGTAAAAATATCGTACTTTTTAACTTATGAGAAAACTAATGTAACATACGAAACCAAACATAATAAAACTAGAATGGCTTTCAGAACTTATGAAACTTCATTATATTGTTTGTGCTCAATACATCTTTTCTTTCACGAAAATTAGGAAAGTATTTACCGCCAGTGTCGCGTCGGGGGCGGGCGGCGGACGTCTTGCCTCTGTGCGATGTGTCTCTTCAGAAACAAAAGTATTTTCCTCCTTATATATTATTATAGCCGTTTTCCAATAACTTTGATGTCAGGTATTGAAACATTCTGAATACAGAAATTCTTGCAGCTGCCGTCGCAAATGTAACCAAATCATACTCAAAATCAAACCTTGAGTGAAGTGAGCAAAACATTTAATTTCATTGAAAATTTATTAATCGGCACAGTTATAATATAATATTAATAAGTAAGTGTCTAATATTTAATGTATTTTCATAATCGCTATGTTGAGAGCCTCCTGTAATAGTTACTTAGACACACTACTAATAAAATACTTAGATTTGCATGCGTAAGGGTGTAAGAGCCACCAGAGGCTAACACCTTAGTCCTTTGCAAAAAACAAAAAAAAAACATGCTAACATAAAAAAGGTAGCAAATAATATAAAAATTACTTACATATTTAATTTAATCCAATTTTTGAGTATGTTTTAATAAGAAAGGGCACTGGCTTCTGTAACACAGGTATGTATGCCTAGCGCAGAAGTCAAAGACTGAATTTAAATTGTGTAAGATTATTTATGTGAATAAATTTATTATTATTATCCAACATATTACTAAATATTGAATCATTTCATTTCATAATATTACATCACAAAATGCAATATTCTTATTGCCTTATATTTTATTTTCTAATAAGAGCCTTGACACTGTGGAGCCTTACCATCAACTCTCTGTATCTGCTATTCAAACACTGAACAAAATAGTTTTTATATTAAAAGACACTGATAATAGTGAGTTTTGACTTAAAAAGAATCAGTTTAGGTCGGTCTCTGGATCCTTCACAAATCTTAATACTACTGTGTGATATGATAGTGGAAAAGTAATGCATATAAAACAGTAGTTGCATGAAATGTGTTTCTATTTTAGGGTCGATTTTTATGTTAATGCTTCCCCAGTTTAAATAAAGTTAAGTAAATAAGATGTACTCGTATTTACTTTGGTTATTTCAGTTATAAGTTCTCATGAAAGTAAATATATAATTCTTATGAGTATAAAGTTTCTTAACCCCTAATACATTCATCTCAAATCAGAATATTCCAACTACGAGAGTAACAAGTCGGCATCGCAACACTTTTATTTACAACAGCCGTCTATAAACTCGGCTATTTCCGACTGTTCCCGAGTACACGTCGGGTCGCGTAAACAAACACGAGGGCACACCTGCTGCCGGTTTTACAATCATTATAATATCATCTTTCAGTAGATACCTATAGTTACATACCGTCCGTTTTGACGTTTGAGAATGCCATAGAAATATAACCTTTATTACTTTGGAAATTAAGTGCATCTAATGATTCAATACTTGATTGAATGATGCAGATAAACCTTAACATAAACCCACAAGGTTAATTTTCCTATGACATTCCAAAAAAATCAATAATGCCATCGCAGCGTGCCGTTAGATTAGTAACTTTACCAAAAACAATAATGACCTGCAGCCCGGAATTGGTAAAGTGCCCAAAAAACGGCGATAATGCTGCCCTCATGTCACTCTGGGACAAAAAATATTTTTTTGTGGTATGTAGAACTTCTACCTATCTCTATAGGGATAATCGGCGTTAAGATATTTATGAATTCTAGCATAGTTGAAGAGGTAACTCGTAGAGGTGATCTTAATGTCACTAAACACGTTTTCCAGATGTTTTTAATTAGAAACAGCGCTTTCTTTCGGTTGTTGGTTGCGCTTACACGATAATACACATCTTCTTTGTCACAGACTGAGTGCTACATTTCTCCGCACATCGGTCATGAAGTCATTACAAATATATTGCTATTATTATACATGTAAAAGTGTGACTGAAAGAGTTAAGATTTGCAATGTTAACAACGCAAACATTTAAATTTTTTTTTTAATCATATTAAATTGATTATTGCCAACCTCTTTAACGGTTCAATCCATTCCCTCCCAAAAGGTTAACACCGTAAATATTATGAACATAATCTGTTAATATTCGGGAGCGCCTCTACAAAGAGCGCCTCAGTGATGAGCGAAACTATTGTGATGAAATTCAAAAGCGAGGGTCGGACAGAGTTGCGAATAACTTTTCAAAGGATTCCGTAGGTATCCCGTGAGAACCACACTTCCAATAATGAAGTAACTCCTGGGACATTCTTTACTCACAGCCATCTGACCTCAACCTATACAGATCTTTTGCTGTGGAAACCAGACAACTGTTAAACTACATAATACCAGATTTTCGAAATAAGACAGAACAAACAGACATGTTAATGCTCACAAATATTTGTCCTGGGTGGGAATGGAACCCACGACCTGTGGGGTAGCAGCCTCGGTCTCTAATCGCCAAGTGGTATGTCAGCTTTGTGCCTTTCATCATCATCAGCCTATCTCCGTCCACTGCTGGACATAGGCCTCACCTATGGCACGCCACTGAGCTCGATCTTCAGCTCTTTGTTTCCAACCGCCTTGTTGTTTGTGCCTTTAATATATTATATTTTGTTTTTGAAATGTGTACTTATCAAATAATAATATAACTAGTAATGCTATACAATTCAGTTTCAGAAACAAAGTTATTAAAAATGTTAATGTCAAAAAAGAAATAAATATAATTCTTATAACAACAACTGTTTGTGCTTTCTGTGATGTCCTATAATTGAAGAAGCACCAGTGTATAAACGCTGTTATTATTGTTTTAAATGAGACGTGTATTCCTTGTTGGACATCCAAATAAAATAAATAAGTAAATCTCAAGTTACTATGTAGCCTTGTCGTATCTAAGTATCTTTAAAAAATTTGTAGTCTTTGGAGCATTGCTAGTCAAAACAAAAAGGAGATTAGTAAAGATAGTAGTCATAATAATTAGTAGTCTTTGGAGCATTGCTAGTCAAAACAAAAAGGAGATTAGTAAAGATAGTAGTCATAATAATTAGTAGTCTTTGGAGCATTGCTAGTCAAAACAAAAAGGAGATTAGTAAAGATAGTAGTCATAATAATTAGTAGTCTTTGGAGCATTGCTAGTCAAAACAAAAAGGAGATTAGTAAAGATAGTAGTCATAATAATTAGTAGTCTTTGGAGCATTGCTAGTCAAAACAAAAAGGAGATTAGTAAAGATAGTAGTCATAATAATTAGTAGTCTTTGGAGCATTGCTAGTCAAAACAAAAAGGAGATTAGTAAAGATAGTAGTCATAATAATTAGTAGTCTTTGGAGCATTGCTAGTCAAAACAAAAAGGAGATTAGTAAAGATAGTAGTCATAATAATTAGTAGTCTTTGGAGCATTGCTAGTCAAAACAAAAAGGAGATTAGTAAAGATAGTAGTCATAATAATTAGTAGTCTTTGGAGCATTGCTAGTCAAAACAAAAAGGAGATTAGTAAAGATAGTAGTCATAATAATTAGTAGTCTTTGGAGCATTGCTAGTCAAAACAAAAAGGAGATTAGTAAAGATAGTAGTCATAATAATTAGTAGTCTTTGGAGCATTGCTAGTCAAAACAAAAAGGAGATTAGTAAAGATAGTAGTCATAATAATTAGTAGTCTTTGGAGCATTGCTAGTCAAAACAAAAAGGAGATTAGTAAAGATAGTAGTCATAATAATTAGTAGTCTTTGGAGCATTGCTAGTCAAAACAAAAAGGAGATTAGTAAAGATAGTAGTCATAATAATTAGTAGTCTTTGGAGCATTGCTAGTCAAAACAAAAAGGAGATTAGTAAAGATAGTAGTCATAATAATTAGTAGTCTTTGGAGCATTGCTAGTCAAAACAAAAAGGAGATTAGTAAAGATAGTAGTCATAATAATTAGTAGTCTTTGGAGCATTGCTAGTCAAAACAAAAAGGAGATTAGTAAAGATAGTAGTCATAATAATTAGTAGTCTTTGGAGCATTGCTAGTCAAAACAAAAAGGAGATTAGTAAAGATAGTAGTCATAATAATTAGTAGTCTTTGGAGCATTGCTAGTCAAAACAAAAAGGAGATTAGTAAAGATAGTAGTCATAATAATTAGTAGTCTTTGGAGCATTGCTAGTCAAAACAAAAAGGAGATTAGTAAAGATAGTAGTCATAATAATTAGTAGTCTTTGGAGCATTGCTAGTCAAAACAAAAAGGAGATTAGTAAAGATAGTAGTCATAATAATTAGTAGTCTTTGGAGCATTGCTAGTCAAAACAAAAAGGAGATTAGTAAAGATAGTAGTCATAATAATTAGTAGTCTTTGGAGCATTGCTAGTCAAAACAAAAAGGAGATTAGTAAAGATAGTAGTCATAATAAATAATGTTAAATAAATCTTAAAACAGGAAATGTTTAGTAAAACGAATAAAGACACGAATAACTGCCGAGGAAAATACCTAATATAAGGAAAATCCCGACTCTTGTAAAAAATAAAGATAATGTATTTTTTTCATCTTATATTTTAAAATTGTGTATTTAATTATCTCATTTAAAGATTTCAGACATTAATATAAGTAAGTTAATTTTGCATGTAAAATCAAAGGAATAAATAAATATCCTGGAACATTCTATACACACGGCCATCTGATCCCAAACTGTTGGTTCTATGTTTGGTAGTGCATCATATTTCAGTCATCTGGTTTCCACAGTACAAGTGCTTCTTAATATGAGATCAGATGGCTGTGTGTAAAAGAAATGTCCCAAGTTATTTATTCTGTTTCGCAAACGTAACCCTACGACATGGCTCAAGCGCAATGATTAATGAGCTAGTATGTTGTGTATCCCGGCTCCCGGCTCCCAGCCCACGGCCCACGCCCCACGGTGGTACCCGCCTCGCGATGTAAAGAGACTTAAAATTCCAACGGAGATTACAAAGCGTAATTAAAAAATGTATGCCGTGTATTTAGAGCCGGCGAGCCTCGGCCGGGCTGCAATGTCGCCGTTACGTGCCAAAACGTTTCCACTGGCCCTCGTCAGTGATAAGGATATTAACGTCATTAATTTGTGCCGTCTTGGACTTTAATTTTATCGTTTTGAACGCTGAAAGAGTTTGAAATAGTATCGTCATGGTGTAGCTACAGAATATTTCCCTTAGTCATTAAAAGGCGATAAAAAGTTTTGACTTTATTTACGCGAAGGTTGACAAACAGGCAGGTGATCCTCGTTTGGGTAAGTAGTCACCGCCTATGGACATTTGCAACATCAGGGGCATTGGAGTGCATTGTCGTCTCTGAGACGTGAAGTTGACAAGTCTCATGTTACTGTAGTACTGCCCCGGACTGGAGGTATTCCCACACGCCCACACGGGGGCGTGGCTCTATTGTTCGGGGCGGTGCCCCTTTCAATGATGGCAGTCGCCGCCTACTGAAGTAGGCGGGTCCCTGGTGTGCGGCGTATTAGATACGCCGCGATGGTGTCACATCCGGGTTGTCACTTCCGGTGGGGTGTCGCTACGCCGGCGAGCCAAGCACCACCGGCAGTAGCTCCGGTGGGCGGCTGCGAGCCGGCGGCGACGGGGGTCATTGTCCAGTGTGGTCCCGCGGCAGCGGCGTCGGCGAGGTCGAGCCCTCCGGGAGTGATTCCCGGTGGGCGCCCGTCAGCCGGCGCCGGTGCGGGGGGGGTAGGTCCGGTGGGGGTTTCCGCGGGAACTAGGTCCCGCGGGAACGGTCGGTCCGGGCGGTGTTGCTCGTCAGGCGGGCGCCGATGGTACGGTGCCAGCTCCCGCAAATGGCGGAGGCTGGACCCATCGGCGCGGCGGAACATGTTGGCGCTTAGTCGGCCGATGAAGTCGTCGAGACTCTCCATGTTGAGGTCCCTGGAGATAGTAGCATTCCTTACGTAGCGAGGGGCGCCTACAATAGCGCGCAGCGACAGCGATTGCTGTGCGCGCAGCTGCTGGCGGACACGGTCCGACGTCAACGCGTACCACGCAGGTGCGGCGTACGTGAGTCGGGACCGTATATATGCCTTGTAGACGCCCAGCTTCGCTCGCGTGGGAATGCTGTGGGACGTCAGGACGGGACGCAGGAGAGCTCGAGCGGCGCGGACTTGGCCAACGATGTTCCGGACGTGGGACTTCATATTGAGACGACGGTCAATGGTCACACCCAGGTACTTCACCTGCGGGGACCACTCGACTTGGCGGTCGAGCAGGGTCAGGGGGGACGGGTTCCTGTTTTCCCCGAGGGAGATCGCCTGGGTTTTCGCCACGTTGACCGTCAGTCTCCATTCTTCCAGCCAGGGCGGGAGGGCATCCAATGCGCGCTGCATTTTGATGGCCGCGTGAGCGGCGGTAAGCGACGTGGTAATGTACGCGGCATCGTCAGCGTACAGCGCAAGCATTGCGCCTCCGGCTGTCGGGATGTCGTCCGTATATCTGCCGTAGCAGACGGGCGACAGACAGCTGCCCTGGGGCACGCCGGCCTGGGCGGGGCGCTCCGAAGACAGGGTGCCTTCAACCACCACTTGAAAGCGCCTGTCTTGGAGGAAGGTGGCCACAGTCTTAACTACTCGGCGAGGAGTAGTAGACGTGGACAGCTTGTAGATCAGGCCGTCGTGCCACACGCGATCGAACGCTTTCTCCATGTCGAGAAACACTGCAGTGGCCCGCTCCTTTTTGTTAAGGGCGGCCGTGAGGTGGTGCAGCGTCCTCGCGAGCTGTTGCGTCGTGGAGTGTTCGGCGCGGAAGCCGAACTGTTCGTCGCGTGGCTGGATGTGCGGGATGAGGTGCAGCAGAAGAAGCTTCTCGAAGACTTTCGAGGTCGTTGACAGCAGCGTGATGGGCCGATAGCTCTCGGGCCTCAGTATGTTTTTCCCCGGCTTTGGCAGCATGATAACTCTGCCGCGCTTCCAAGGCTTGGGGAAATGGCCAGTCCGCAGAATTCCGTTGAATAGCTGCGTCACTTTCGCGATAGCGCGTGGAGGTAGGTGACGCAGGGCTTCATTGGGGATCTGGTCTGGTCCGGGGGCCTTCCGTAATGGGGCGCGGCGAATCATTCGTTGCACTTGGCCGGGGGAAAAGACTACTGGGTCTTCCGTGGTGGCTATCGGCGCGTCGAAGTAGGACTTCACACGCTGCTGGACGTCTTCTTCGTGCTGCACTGAGGAAGCTGGATTCGGCCGGAACTGACTCTCCAGGTAGTCGGCAAAGTTCTCCGCGCGGTCCTCGGCGCGGTAACGGGGGGTTCCGTCACTGGCCAGTAGGGGGCGTACCGGAGTTGCCTTCCCGGAGAGTTGGCGGCAGAGTCGGTGGATACCCGTCCAATCTTCCCCCGCTCGCTCGATGGCGTGAAGCCAGGACTCGGTTGAGACTGTTTCCAGCTCTTCCGAGATCCTTAGCGCCAGAGCATTGAGCTGGGTCTTCATGTTCGGGCACCGGGTCGATTGCCATAGGCGTCTCAGCTTCCTCTTCCGTTCAATCATCGCCACGATGTTCGCCGGTAGGGGAGGTGCCTTGCGAGTCGACGCTGCGTCTCGCTCTGAGGCTCGAAGCGCCGCGGTAATTGCGGCACTGAGTTCCTCGGCGAGCAGGTCGACATCTGCGTCGGTTCGGATGCGGCGAACGGGCGAACGTTCGCGAGCGAGCAAATGTTCGCGAGCAGGCGAATGTTCGCGAACGAGCGAATGTTCGCGAACGAGCGAATGTTCGCGAACGAGCGAATGTTCGCGAACGGGCGGTTGCTCGCGAGCGTAATGCTCGGACAAGTGCTCGGCGAACGTTCGCCAATCGTAGACGATGCCTGAGCGCCGCTGGGTCGTTTAGTGGGTAAACCGGGCCACTAGGGTCCGGGAGTCCCACATACCCCCCCCATCCTCCAATGGGGGGGAATGCGGAACGCATTTTTCCCAGCGTAAAAAAAAAAAAAAAAAAAAAAAAAAAAAAAAAAAAAAAAAAAAAAAAAAAAAAAAAAAAAAAAAAAGTCCGGGTTGGAGCTCTGGGTACTGCTAGCAGCACTGGCTGGTGGTCCGAGAGGACGTGGTCATCCAGGACGTCAAGCGACGGTGCGACCGGCAGGTCGCGGGTGATCGCCAGGTCGATGACGTCCGGTGCCGCGTTTGCCTGGTACGGATAGTGCGTCGGGACCTCTGGTCCCAGCACCTGGTAGCCGTGGCGGTCTGCGTCGTCCAGAAGGCGGCGGCCCTCTGGGCAAGCGAGGTTGGAGTTCCACGCCATGTGTTTGGCGTTGAAGTCGCCGGCGATGATGGTCGGGCCAGGCGAGTCCAGGATAGTTCGGACATCAGCCATGGCGAGGCGGTTTTGCGGCGGCTTGTAGAACGCAAACACACGGGTGGGCTCGCGTTCGACGCAGACTTCTACGCCCAGGGCGTACGCGGTCTGGAGATCCGTAGCAGGCAGCGGCTGGTGGATGACTTTCCTCTTCACTAGGACTGCTAAACCCCTGTACGCAGTCCCAGCGGGGGAGGTGTGGTCCTCTCGGTACACGTGGTACCCAGGCATCTTCAATCGGGTGCTCGTCTTGAGGTGTGTCTCGTTGATGAGGGCAACGTCGACATGCCGCTCGGTGAGCAGCAACCTCAAGAGTCTGGCCTTCTCGGGGGACAATCCGTCGGCGTTCCAGTACAGAATGCGCAGCGGACTACCGGGCATGAGCGCAGAGATCCGCCACGCACTGGATAATGATGGGGACGGGGTCCCGTCCCTCCTGGAGGGCCATGAGCACCCGATTGAGGGCTCCAATGGCGAGAGTCAGCACCGGGTCCACTTGCGTCTTGGCCGAAAAATTCGGCTTCGACGCGGCAACCTGCTTCGCCTTCGTCCCCCGGGGTGCGGGGGCGGCGACCACAGGCGCAGTGGCTGGCTCTAGCTGTGTCTTCTTGGTGGTGGCATGGGCGGGGGCGGGGGCGGGGGCCGGCTTTTTCCCCCTTCCCCTCCGCCCTCTGCGGGATTTCCCCTTCTGCTGCGGCGGGTTGGCCGCAGCCATGAGGGAGCCGGGCGCGTTGCCGTCGGTGACTGCATTGGTGGTGGAGGTCGGAGCAGCCGGCGTCCTGGTGGCGGTGGTGGTGGCGGCGGCGGCGGTGCGAGCGACAGTGCCTGCCTTCGAGTTCCGTGCTTCCTTACGGAAGACGGGACAGATGGCACTGTTCGCTGTGTGCTCGCCGCCACAGTTTGCGCACGTGGGCGGCTGCTCCAGCGGTCGCGGGCAGTCAGATGCGTGGTGCCCCTCCCCGCAGCGCACACAGGCAGGTGGCCTGTGGCAGTTCTGGGAGGAGTGCCGGAATTGCTGGCACCGATGGCATTGCGCTGGCCCCCGTTTGCCGCGCCATGCTTCAATTTTCACACCGGGCATGCACATCAACTCAGTGACGTCATATATGCCCGGTGTGAGGTACGGGGTTCTGCGCAGCTGGGCGTGGAATAGACAACCCGGTCGTCCTTGCCGCGCCCTGATGGCGCGCACGAACTCCGGGTCGTATCCCAGCTCTCTGAGCTCCGCGACGACATCCTCCGGAACGGTGTTGTTCGGTAGCCCCCTGATGGCTACCTTGAGGCTGCGTTCCGCCGGGAGGGAGTAACTGAACCACGAGATTTTCTGGTCCTTCTCCACCTCCGTCAGGTACCGCTGGATCACGCGATACTCGGCGCTGCTCTTGGGTATGAAGCGGACTCCCTTCCCAAAAGCGCGACCGTTCGGCGCGTGACCCAGTCGGGCCTTTAGCGCCTTGAAGTGCGCGGGCCAGTCCGGCAATACCTCCACCACTAATGGCGGGTAGCGGGCTGGCGGCGCGGAGGCTGTGGTACCGGTGGCGGCGGCTGGGGACGTCACTGGTCTCGTGGTCGTCGTCGTTCCCGGTGCGGTCGCGGCGGAGGCAGCGTTTGCGGTGCTCGCACAGGGGGCACCGATGTCCATCGGCGAGTGTGACGTCGCCGGTGGTGATGTCGTCGCGGGGGGTTGGGCGGGGGGCGGCGTCCTGAAGACGGCCTGCCTCTTTCCCGCGCCCTGCGGTGGTGATGGGAAGCGGGCCGGCGCGATCGTTGTGGCTGGCGCCACAAAGCGCGGTTGCGGCTTCGGTTGAGGCTGCGGGGCGGTAGGGGTGTCGGTCCGTTTCGGGGCGGCGGGCTGCGGCGGGCGGCCTTTGGGCGGCGCTCCTTGCGGCCGTGGTGAGGCCACCGTGGCCCACGATGTTGAGGGCCGCGTTGGGTTTAGCTGGGGGGCCCCGAGAGCGGCCTCCAGCGGCGGCATAGAGGGGTTCTCCTCCCCCTCGGTTGATGCCGGGGTCCTGGCACCGGACCCCGGGAAGAACTCTTCGCCCCCTCCCCCCGGCGATGAGGGGAGAGAGGGGGTCAGGTCTCGGATGCGGGTGGCCAGCTCGGCGGCGATCATCCGGTCGAGCGCCGTCTGGGCAGCCGCACCCTGAGAGCGGGTGAATACCCTCCGCGCCCACACGCCAGCGGGGCGTGGGGGGGGCGGGCGCGTGGCCCTACGCGAGGGCGGGAGCGAGGATGCCGGCGGAGGCATCTCGTAAGCGCGGCGCGGTTGTCGCGGGCGCGGGGACACCGGAGCGCGATCCCAGCCGCGCTCCCCGGCACGGCGAGCCCGCCGACCCGGTTCCCGGGGCTTGCCGCTGGTGGCAGACCGGGAACCGAAATCGACGGTGAACTCCGCGTGATCCGAGGGAGTACGGTGGACGCAGTGAGGTAGGTAGTCCCCGCGCAGCTACGTTGAACGGTGCGGTAATTTAAGGGTCCGAGCGCGTAACTTCTACTGAAGATCCCGATGATAACTGCATGGATGATCTCTGCTACTCCTACTTATTTATTTCCATTTGGTACAAAAGAGCATATTCATCATCGTGCAGTACAAGGCGAAGATAGCTGCATTAGTCGAAACCGTGACGGGAAGATCATGAACACGTCCGTTGGTTGAGTGTCTGGAGAGTAAATATATTATAGTAAAAAAAAATTGTATATATTACCTGCTTAGTTTGGGTATTGTATACCCGGAAATTTTTGAAGCAAAACTTCTTATGGGAGGGCTTTGAAATTCTGATCTGCAGAAGAAAAACAAATTAATGATAAACAAAAACAATATATGTTATTAAAAAGTCATTGATGAATAATTAAAATCTTTACGACCCTCTTTTTTCCTGGTACTTATTTCTTTTTGTTTTAAACTTTTATATAAAGTACTTTTTAAATGATAAACATAAAAAGGAAATTATAATCTTTCCCTGTTACTTCTACTTTTCATCGACACACTCTGTTTTTTTAGGTTGTGTGCGTTATTAAATCTTTGCGAGTCTTCATAACGTCAAAGCGACCAAGCGCCGCAACTTTTCTGAACATGCGCATGAAGTTTTCATTGTACATTATGTATACTAAGATTATGAGATAGAAGCAAGTGAATATCTACTACATATACTGAAGAGCTTGAGACTGCAACCGCACTTAAGTGCAACATTAAGGAGCATGCATAAATCACAGCTACTCGAGCGCCCCACACCGCACCTACTGCACTACACTAGACGCGTTTATAAATTCTATTTTTATTTTCTTCTTTAACCTAGAGTAGCTCTTAGTGCAGACTTAGTCCGAAGAAGTACTACCTTTCCCATTTCCGCCATGAAGGAGTAGTGCACATGAATTACTGTGAATCGGTTAGAATGTAAAGGGGGCCGGTGAAATTACAGGCACAGGAGAGTTAACAACTTCACGTCGCAGGCAGGTAAAAGCGTCAGTGACCACTTAGCGTGTGGATATAGCTGTTTTTCGCCTATGTGGTATAAAAATAAGAATGCAAAAAAAACCTCACATGATTTGATAGCAACATACTCTAATAATAATAAATATTTTTACTGGCTAAAGAGACGAAGGTTTTGGGTTCGATTCCAGGATTGGGCAAAGTAATATTACAGTTTCATCATTTTTAAATGATTACTTGTAGCCCGGGATATCTAATATTCCCGAGACGTTGGGATAAAATGGTTCAAAATATCACATGCTACTGACTGTTTAGATCATTATCTACCTCTTTGGCACCATGTTTGACATTTATATTGGATTTAGCATCTGCCACACAATTTACCCAATTTTTAGTTCAGAACTAAGTTTTATCTGTGTGTCAAATTTCATACAAATCCGATCTGCCATTCAGGAAAGATGCGTTGAAAAATGAATTATAGATGATTTCAGTTGTCAAACGTCAAAGAAACTTTATTCACTTTAAGCAACGTTGCAAGTCAAGTGATCCCAATTTGACTTTAAGCTAGCGACAATCTACTATAGCCGTTTTAACATTTAAATTTTGCATACCAAAATCAACCCTATTATTTTATGATATGGTTGTATCTGCATAAACATACAAATAACTATCAAATCAATTAATGCACCTTATTTCAATAGGTGTAAAGTTGATTTTTGTATGACATCCTAAATGGTAAAACGGCCATCAACAAAAACAGGCTTGTGATGTGTTGCCAGTAGCAAGTCTTCGTATATAATTCAAATGGGCAAGGGTGTAGGAGTCGTGGGCCTGGAGCCCGGGTGCCTACGAGCTGCGTTATCTATTATGCACGTACGAGCCGTAATGATCCCGCTGCTTGTTAACTACGCACTGAGTGTTCGTGTATTAATGAAGGCTACTTGGCTGACATGTACCTACACACTTTTAGAGCCTTCTCATATAGCTGTAAATGTTAAGTGTAATTGCTTTCCTGGTAATTTTGTTTTTATTTAGTAGGCTTCAATATTTCTGTGCTTCCCTTTAGGCATAATCTAATTAGATTATTAGGGCGATTGTCTAATACTGTTGGAATCGTCGTTGCAGTCAATTTTGTATTACATTGACGGTACTACGACTGTTGACCCACAGTGCTCGCCCGTCGAACCATTAATCTATTTAGATTAATGTTTCTTATTTTCTTGGATTCAATGTTGAACCCCTGTTGAAAATTTCTAAATATGCGTGAAGGTTCTACCTAAGACATTTGTAATTGACGAAAAAACGGAGTATGAGGTTCCGAAGTCATTTTTTTATACATATATGACTCATAACTTTCTACAGGGTATTTCGATGATGATTATATTTTTTTTATAGCACAAAATGGTATAAATGAAAATAACTTAATATTTAACATGATTTAAAAATAAGAAATAAGGGGATAAAATCTGAATGAGGTGTTTATCCAAAATATTTATTAAATATTAATTAGGCCGACAAGCAACCAGACAATCCATCTGATGGAAAATGCCACCGCCGCCCATGGACATATGGAAATTCATGGGGCATCACCAGTCGTTTCGACACAATAATACAAGTGCACTACTGCTTCACGGCGGAAATGGTACAACGGTAGGTCTGCGGTTTCACCCGCGTTCCCCAGGAATGTAATTATCGCATGATTATGATATTACATATGTCACATTGGATTTCTAACAAGGAAAGATTTTCTTTAACTGGATAAGTGGTTTTAGAGATTACCACCTCAATAATAATAATAATAAAGATTATAAACTTGTTGATAGTAAGAAAAAACGATCATAATTTTAATAAATTAAATGATTATTATTATTGTACGGAACCCACGCGAGCTCTTTAACTTGACGTAACTTAAAAAAAGACGAGCTCTCAGTCTAATCACCGGTATAAACCGCACAAGAGCAGAAAGTATCGACGTGAAAGCTTAAACCGTTTCGGTTACTCTGCTCGAGTGCCGGTTCCTCGGCAACCGCTGAGCGTCGAGCACCGAGCACTTGCCAACAACTTTAATTGGAACAATTTTGTTCGAGTATTTCAAACAAATTTAAGAACTGGGCTTGAAAATATTTATTGCAACGTATGATATCAATTGTAATAATTGAATAGCCTTTCTCAGTTGTGTAAACATTCTGCGAGGGTGATAAAAATGACAAAATAACCTATTAATTACGATAAATAAATTAGATAAAGCAAAATTATCAGTCGTCTGAGCGTTTCGATACAAAGTTGGCCAGGTTTTTTCACCATAGCGAGCTGTTTGAGATAGCCTACTTATAAGATATTATTATTTATATATTCTTATTTTTTTTAAACAACTAAGGTGATAAATGAGCTGATGTTACCATCGGCTACCCAAACCCTTAAAAGGTAAAAATAAATAAACTTTAAAATTATTTTAGTATTAATAAACTTATGTCAATGGCATTTCAATTACATTTGGCAGATTGAAAAGTTTCTGGATAAACACATAGACCCCATGTGTACGCGGTTAAAACCGCAGGGCAGAAGCTAGTCATCAGTAATCTTACTAACCATTAAGGGCAATTTAAATTAAATTTTAATCTCGTTACGGACTTTCGTAAATTTGTAAGTTCCGAAACTTCAGTAAAAACTTTACTTCCGGGCGAATACTAAAAGTTGAGCTTTCAATTCTGGCAAAAAATAAATTGTTCTGCAGCCGCTGCGTCCGGCCGGACGGACGGTTACGGACAAGTTTTCCAATTTCCCACTCGCACGCGTGTCACACCTGAATCGCAAAATGTCCAGGCTGCGAGCGCGGCGGCGGCGGCCCGCGGAGGCGAGCAATCAACTGTTTCACGAACGAATAATTTCATTGTATTTTCAATTAATTTAAATATTTTTGTGTGAAATAAATTGGGGTTTTCGTTTAACCAAAATAAAAGCGGCCAAGTGCGAGTCGGGCTCCGGAAAGGTTCCGTATCACCGTCATATATTTAATAAAACTACAAAAAAAAATCGGTTCTTTTATGGGGACAACCTTTTACTTTTTATCCTTATACATTTTTTATTACGTATTTTTATTGCGACTATAGTCGTACACACTCTCTGTTATGCTATATATTATAACATATATGGGTTGATAAGATACAGCTATGTGACAGACGGACGGACGCACGGACGGAAAAGTAAGCCTGAACATTTCGGATTTATAAAATTTTGTACTTTAATAAGATGCTTCTATAAATCTATGGTTAATTGTATGCTGATGTAAATGAACCTTATCACAAAGCAACCAAATAAATTTTTTTTGGCAATGACCAAACAACTATCGACATTTGACAAAAGAACATAACTTATTATAATCCCTACTAATATTATAAATGTAAATTGTTTATTACGCTTTCACGCGAAATCTACTTAACCGGTCATCATGAAACACATATTCTTGGAGGTATTAGAAGTAACATAAGATACTTTTTATCCCAGAAAAATGTTACATCCCTCGAAAACGCGGGGGACAGCTAGTAAAACATTATAGTTATTTTTCGCCCAAAAAAATATATTATCCTATTTTTAACCAAGTTTCTTATAAAATTTAGAAGATCTTTGTAACACGAGTTGCGCTTTCACCTATTTGGCTACGGTACCCAAAAAAAACCTCAAAATGACGTAGGGATTACACGACCTCCCCGCACCTCCCGCGCCTCCCTGAACCTCTTGCAGGTACACACGCCGCGACACAAATGAGCTACAAAATAAAAACCTAAGCATAGTAAATCCGGCATCCACTTCAACATAAATACGTTACAGGTACCGCAGACAACATTTTAAACATGAATATTTTATTTCACAGCGCATTTTCAGTGAATGGAGTTTTACAGGGAAGTGATAATGGATGTCCGAGCATTCAACTCGAAAAATTTCCATGTATTGCACATCCGCGTCCACTCCACCGCTAGGTACCATTTCAAATGCGACGCAAAGAATAGCTTTACCAATTTGTATTCTTGTGGAATTTCAGCTTTAACCTTCCGCTGCGGTTGACACTTAAATAAAGCCGAATTTAATGGTGAGAGGGTTCATTAGGACAAAGTGGCGAGCACAAAGAACGGGGTAATTCATTACGGAGCCATCGGGGTAATTAAAGTATCCAAGAGAAGCGCGGGGCAGCGGCGTGGCGGCGCGGCGGCGCGGCGGTACCGCAGTAGGTCGCCTCAAAGATTTGTTCGACATTAGAGTATTATATTCCTATTATAATCATCTTGAACTAAAGGTTTCGAATTATTAGTATATTTTGCACTCCCGTTTTACCCCCTTAGGAAGTGAATTTTCAAAAATCTTTTCATAGTGCTCCCCTACGCTATAAAAGGAACCCCTGTGCAAATAGTACAATTACCTTGTTACAGAGGCGGTATTGTGAATTTTATTTATTTCATTAACACAGTACAATATGAACGAAAACACAGACAAACTTTTGATTAAACAAACGTGACATGTGATGAGTGTAGCCGGCTCTCTGGCACTTTACCAATTTCGAGCTAAAGGTAACAATAAAACGTAGTCTAGCCTGGGAATCAAACCATGCCCCTAGATTCTCTTTCAAAATCTTCCCTGACGTATTCAAACGTAAGTAGGCCCAAATCAATTGTTTCTCCGTCTCACTGTACAGTGACCTCCAATCCTCGCCTATTGTATATCAGCTATAGGCCATACATAAATATGTAGATTTAGTTACACACTATACTATTTGCACGCACATCAATAGCTGGCAACACAATGCTCTCAAATTCCCCATTATTTCCACCAGACTATTGACAATGGTTCTCAAAGTTGCGGTCGACGTCCCCTCTTTGAAATACACTTACTATAAGAGCTAGTAATAACAAGCACTTAGCTGTTCTTAGATTACACGAGGCTCTTGTTAGATAGACTCCAATGAAATTAAATACTGTACATGATGATTAAATTTTAACTTATTTAATGTTGCAATATACGCCACGATGAAATTTTATATTTTGATCGTGCCACTTTATAATAATTTACTAAAAATATTTTCAATACAGCTCTAAAATTACACACTACATTATAAAAATCCTTGCTAAAGTTGTCGAGACTTAGAAAGCATGTTTTGACAGTTAAGAATATCATGGAAAAATTATCATTATTGCTTTGAAAATAAGATTCATCAATTGATAATTGATTTAATAATGATAATGTACCTTATCTAAACGCCATAGGGTTAGTTTTTCTATAACACTCTTAGTTGTCAAAACGGGCCTGTTAGACAATGACAACATTTGTAAAAAGTTAAACTAAGAGATAAAATAAGAATTATAATTAAAATGTTTATTAAAATAATACGTTACAGGTACTATATCTATATATGATTAGATATGTATATGTTATTATTTATATATGAAATACATATATACCTAACCGTTATTTTTTCGTTATTACGATTATAACATTTCTCGGTATTATGTATATCTCCGTAACCCTTTTCGAAGAGAGACAGTAAAGGGTTACATGCCAAAAGTTTGAGAGCCACTTAAGCACACGAATACAAACTTCGAGACGCGTGAAATCCTTCAAATATGTGTCCCTTAAAGGTCCATTAGAAATTTAGAGCGGTATTTAGTATGGAGTGACAAACAACTATTTGTTTCGAAGTAAGTAATACCATTTCACCATTCCACAAATATTAAGAAAGTTCAAGGTTGAACGATTATCAATTAATTTTGGCAATTTTGGATTGATTTTGGTACAAAGTTAATGTTTTTTATACTAATTAATAGGTTCCTTTAACCTCGGAAACACGAAGTAGTTTTTAAGTTGCTAGTAGTTGAATTTGAAGACATAATTACTGTAGTTTTAGAAGTACTAGAGCTTAAGAGCTCATACGAAGAAGTAACTTATTATTTTCGCCGAGAAGCAGTGCCACTTGTATTACTGTATTTCGGTTAGAAAAGTAAGGGGGCCGGTGAAATTACAGGCACATGAGTCATGACAACTTCTAGATTTTTTTATAAAATTTTGGATTTTGTTACATAGTATGGAATATTTGATTTTCTGCCGGATCTTCACAGTTTAAGATCCAAATATGTATTGATTTTAATAAATATCCTTCTAGGGCTAAGACTGAATCAAATTTAAATAACATTTCATAATTATAAATATCCTGGACACCTTTGTTATTTTATTTATTGTGATACGTTAGATATTGTCCTGTCGAAATAAATTCATAAAAAATCCCCTAAAAACTAGCAAAATAGCATTATAAATTTTTCCCCAATTTTCAATTTTTTCTTAGCGTAAAATCCATGTTCATGGATTATTACGAACATTTTTAAAAAGGATTTTGCCACATCGGTCCAACGTAATGCGCTTATAAACGAACAGCATCAAATTTTAATTTATATAGATTACGCAATTTACGCACCGAGTATTCAATGTTATCTTGTCAACCCTTTGTTGACAAAATAACCTAAGAGTAATTTATCTTTAAATTGGATGAGGCTCTCGTCAGCTGTGACTGACCCATCGTTAGAGGAACTCCATTTAAGGAGGAAAATGAGACAACAGATGCAACAGTCGCGCTGGGATTCCTTTATCCTACTTATAAGGTAAGGTAGTATAACTTCACCAGATAAACTCTACAGTAAGTACTGTTCTAATGATAATAAATAGATAAAGCATGCCCTAAAATAACATATAGGCTACTTTTTTTATTTGAGTAAATGTAACATTATCTAAGAACGCGGGTGCAACCGCAAGGGGCAGCTCATAAATAATAAAAGTTACTGTAAACAAATATTTATGTCTTCCGAAGCTAAAATTAATAACGACAATGCTCGGGTGAAGCGCTCTCCCACAAGACACATCATATTGTATTAAATCTTGTTTCGGAAAGAGGGAAAGAGTAATTACTGAGTTTATTGGCGGCTGTTCTCTGCAAAAGCAACCTTCGGAACCGGCGTTAGAGTCTAACTCATAAGTGCATGTGAAGGCCAATTTGAATGATATATATTTCATTTTATTCCTGGCGAGGGGCGCGGCGCACCGTGCCGTGTATAACAGGTAGTATATTAAGTACTATATTATATGTATGACAGCAGATGACAGCTCAGCATTTCCCATGACGCTAGGGCTGTCACTGGAAATATTCCACTTATTATAAGTCTACCTGTGCAGCCTACACGCGTTCTCAGGATGAAAATTATCTGGTGTCTTTTCCATATCATAAGCTATGTGTGTGCCAATTTCAACAAGATCGGTTCAGTCGTTTAGCTTTGGAAGTGTAACAAACAAACACGCTCGTTTTCACATTTATAATATTATTAAGGATTATATTCAAATAGGCTAGGCTTGATGGTTAGATACCTTGACCACTACGCCCCTAGTCGTCACTTCGAGCGACCGTATAAAAATATAATAACTAGTATTTATAAGTAATATTGTAGAGTTGTTTCCCTCTCTTTTCAGCAAATGAAACCTTCTGATCTGGCGTTTGAGTCTGATAACTCACAAGTCCCTAAAGAGGCCTATTTAATAGTTAATTGTTTAATCTATATTTTTCAAGTTACAGAACAGTGTCGAAGATCCAAGAGAAGAACAACAAAGACCACAAAATTGTGGTAAACAGTAAGCTTATCGATCGAGAACCTTTCAGTAAAACCCAGCTGCTGCCAACCCTATGGTGCGATATAATTTCACCACAAGCACCAATATGCTGCGCCGATACCAGGGAGCTATGATACACATTATATATGTTGTTTATTAGATTATATGCGTTCACAGTCACACACACATAACAGAACCAAATAACAAAGTTATCGGGGCTTTTCGGAGGTGTTCGGGCGCATCCGATTCAAGTTACAATTCTGGCCACCTTCAGGGCTTCGATTCTGTTAGGAAAATGACAATAGCTTGACGTAGCCTCTATGCTCTGTCCCTTTCGCTAACTACTCAGTCACGAGAGAGGTAAGCTCACCGCGGTTTCGATGCGCCGGCGAAGTTGGTATAAGCTGAATAAGGGGGCAGAATTAAATGGCTTTTATTTGTAATATCTAATATTTCTTTGGAGGCAGTCCATTTTATTTAATGAGGCATTCAAGCGCTGCTAATAATACTACATGCAAAGCATCAGTATACATTTCATACGGAGAAATTATATATAAATATTATATATTTGTCCGGGGAAGTACTACCACCTTACCCATTTCCGCTGTACCTATATCTTGGTAAGGTGTATTACATATACCTAAGAATTAACTAAGACAAATCATCGTTTATTTCCATGGAAGATGAATTGATTTACTACTTAAGTAGTTGATCAAAACAGCTGAACATAATAATGAATCCATAATATGGTTAATTTTTTTAGAAAGAAATCCTTTTGCATTATAACGTTTACTCTATATTTCCAAAGTATAAATAATATAACAGGTAATATTTTTTTCACTCATTCTAGTTGATGACTGTAAAACACAGTTACGATAGTCATCCTAGATGAACGTAGAGTTCATTAAATGACGTGACGTATCCATTCCCCATTTTCCTTCCTTCCTTCCCCCTACCCCATCTAACTTACGAAATATTTGTCAATTTGTTAACCTTACATTCTATATTTACCGCAGGAACTTACGACACATTAAAACCGAACTGATTATTATTATATCGCAACGACATCGCTGAAATTACTACAATAAATAAAAATTAAATTTTAGTGTCTAATTTAAACAAATTACAACCAAAATTCGAAACCATTTATTCAGTTCTATAGTAGGGCAGTTATAAAGGTCAAAGCTGAAGTTAGCACAGGTTCTGAAGTCAGTTTTCAATTGAGAAGAACCGGTAAGAAACTTATTGAAATAAAATCTGCTTAATTTGCTGTTTTAGCAATTTTTTTTCAAATGTAACGAAATCTAAATACTGACTAATAAAAAAGTAACTATTTCTCGAATTCATCCTTTTTAGGTTCGTCGTTAAAATGATGAAATCAATCAAAAAAAAAAGTAATTTATCCCCCATACAAATGATCCGGGACTCCGTAGCACCACCATGTTACACGTAGCTCGTAGACACTCGTAGCGGCTCGTAGTCTCGTAGCTTCCGGAGGCAATCGTCAAATATTTGATATCCAGTCAGTCGTGCGGATTCTATAGAACGCTTCCAACTTCTCAGAATATGTGAAATGATTACGGAATCACTCGTTTTATAACTTCACACATATTGGGAAATTCCTGTCACACATCAGTGGTTGAGCATTGTTGGATGTTATATTACCTGCTAGCTCTTTCCCGCGGTTTCACCCGCGTTCTCGAGGTACTTCAAATTTTCCGGCAATGTAAAAACAATCATTATATGATGATCTTCACGCCCATTATCCACCGAAGGTATTTTAGGGTGCATTGTCGCCGTCTCTACGGCACATTACTAATCTTCTTGACCTATAGGTAGTAATTTCTAAACAAATCAATGTTAATATTACCTTGCACGACCCGGGAAACAAACTCAAGACCAAAAGGTACAGCCGAGGTGTATACCACTTGACTGCGGAGGCGATCAATATATTCTACTTGTATAAAAATTTTCATTCAACTTCGATCAAGCGATTATTCTTACTGTATGATGTATATACTGTAATGTATATGTATATTATGTACTATATAATGCTACATAACTGTAACCAACCAAACACAATCCTTCCCATTTATAATATTAGCGTGATAATATACCATTACAACTCACAATTTCCATTTCCATTTCCGCCGTGAAGCAGTAGTGAGCCTGTGTTTCGGTTAGAAAGGTAAGGGGGCCGGTGAAATTACAGGCACATGAGACTTAACAACTTCACGTCTCAGGGTCGACAACGCATTGGCCATGCTCCTAGTGTTGCAAATGTTCATAGGTTGCGGTGACTACTTACCATCGGGTGGACCGTCTGCTTGATTGTCGGTATTGAAATTTTGTAATATTGTAGGTAAAACCGCGATGTTTTTCTGAAGTTTTTGTTTGCAGTTCTGTATTAATTAGTTTAAAACCGTTTTGTATCTACTATAGTGTTAATATAACCTTATCAAACGTTTTAATAAGAGAAAATAGTAGTTACTGTTGAACTCTTTAATTATAACAAGTAACAGTCTGCTGCAAAATACAGAAATTCAAAACATAGTACGCCATCTATTGAGTATTGGTGGAACTAACATTAAAATAAGTATACCTACCTACAGTTATCTAAAGGAGTCTAAAGCCCCGTTTAGGCTCCTTAGAATATATATCATTACATAGTATAAAACAAAGTCGCTCCCAATGTTTTAACAAAACTGATTTTGATGCGGTTTTTATCAATAGACAGCATAATTCAAGAAGAAAGTTTATGTGTATTAGTATTTACATTGCACCCGTGCGAAGCCGGGGCATGTTGTTGGTTATATATAAATAAATCGTGTTAGTTACACCATTTACAGTTTTCAGTTTAAATAATGCATAACTATACAGCAGCTGGAGAACCGAAGTTATCGACATAGCTCAAAGGATTAGCAAGCTGAAGTGGTAGTGGGCTGGTCACATCTGCCGTAGAACCAATAACCGTTGGGGTAGACGTGTTCTAGAGGGGATACCACGGCTCAGCAAACGTAATGTAGGGCGCCCTCCAGCTAGATGGAGCGATACACACAAACTGGCTGGCAGCGGTTGGAAACAATGAGCTGAAGATCGAGCTCAGTGGCGTGCCATAGGTGAGGCCGATGTCCAGCAGTGGACGGAGACATGCTGATGATGATGATACAGCAGCTGTATATCCGTAGTGTTCCTGTATGTCTGTCACCAGGCTGTACCTCATGAACTGTGATAGTTAGACAATTGATTTCGCAGAAGATGTATTTATGATGCTAAAATACAGAATAAAATAAATATTAAAGGGGGCTCCTATGCAACAAACGTTATTTTAATACTCGTTTTTTTATTTATAATATGTACCTACAAATTTGTGACTCGCTTTTGTCCGGTTTTTTCCTTTTGCTAGTGTAGTGCTTTGCTGTTTATTTGTTTATTTGTTTATTTAAAATGTAATAGTATTTATTGTAGTGATCTTGCCGTGTTTTTACTTGCCAGCCCCCAAGGAAGATCAGCGTTGGCTATACGTACCCACATGTCGTACAACCAACAACATGCTGAGTTGGAGGATCCATTTGTGGTAATTATGCACCTCGTTTCTTCATGTAAGCTTTTATCATTTGTATTTTTTCTTTTTGTAACAAATAAATTTGTTTCTTTCTTTCTTAATATTAAATTTATGTATATGTATGACTGAAAATTTTATATTATATTACTTTGTAGATAATGTAGAACTGTGTTTCTAACTTCAACACAAACACAGATGGCGTTGATGGTTTTAAATCGCGCCATGATTTTGTTCCAAGATAGAAGCCCGCAGCAATGCTAGACAAATATTGTTTAATTTGCTCTAATGCATGTAAAATTTTTGAAAACCCTTTCTTTACTTTAGGAAGGTTTCTAAATGTCAAGCCCCGTGGTTTTACTCGCGATTCCGAGGGATGTTACATTGTAAATGTGGTAATTTAGGTTTATACTATATGTGTGCCAAGTTTCATTCAAATTTGTTTAGTAGTTTTCGCATGATAAGTTTTTTTTAGACTTGCCTCCGTTGGCTCTTACACCCTTAGGCGGACAAATTCGGCGAGCGCAGAGGGCTCTCTGCCGAGGGATGCGTGAACACGTTACAAACATCCTTACATCCATCATTACCAACGTACGCATTTTTAATATTAGTGGGATGTTACTGGGCCGGGCGTTGCATACGATGCGTTTTAGAATTGGAAAATCCTTTTAGTTCGTTGTTAAGCGCACTTGAGAACGGCTTATTTATTGACTATTAGTGGTCCCCTGTGGTTTCACCCACGTTTCCGAGGGATGTAACATTTTCCTGGCACAAAAAGTATCCTATGTGTTATTCCAGAGCATTTTCTATATACTCGTATGTGCCAAGTTTCATCCAAATCCGTTGGGTAGTTTTTGCGTTAAAGACGATAAAATAACCAACATCCATACAAACTTTCGCATTCATAATATTAGATCTATATGGAGTTTGTTGGTGAGTTAGTTATTCTAGGCTTCCTCCGCACTTAGCCTCTTGAATGGGCGATTGTGTCAGCCTCTTACTCCAGCCATCCCAGAAAGCTAGCAACCTTTTCAGGTTGCTGCAGGCTCCCGGGAGCGATGCTGGGGAGTATCTGTGCCCGTTGGTCTGCCACGCTAGAGCACTCTATAAGCACGTGTTGTGGCGTTTCTTCTGCCTCCATGCACCCTCTGCATAGAGGGCTGTCCGTCACACTTATGGTACATAGGTGTTTGTTTAAGGGACAGTGACCGGTTAATATGCTAATGACCTTGCGGATCTTTTCCCTTATTAGTCTGGATGGAGTTATTAGGCTCATTTATTTGTGAAAATGTTCTTAATTGTGCGAATAAAGATAGTAGGGAAAGAAAAATTGACCGGAAAACAGCTTGGGAATTTTGATTGGTTGTTTGAACGTTTGATTTGTAGGCGTATTGCAACGCATGCCGAGAATCATTGGTGTATATATGGTTATATCTATGGGGGAGTCTGGCCCCATTAAAAAAGCAAATATTTCGTTCATCTTGTGTGAAGTTATTTAGGTATTCTAGAACTTCGAATCGGTCCAACATCCTGGGGGGACACGCCCCTCACCCCCATATACGCCTATGCCGGGAACCGCTAGTTATTGATAAAAATAACCCTATTTAAAAGATATGTACGTCATGAGACAATTTACCATTGGATTAATAGATCTTATTTCAAAAGCAATAAAGTACATTTTTATAACTGGAGGACGCCCGCGTATTAGTATAGCAATTCAACCATAATTCATATTTTTTTTAAATGTTGAACGTCATAAATGTTATTTTGGTAAAAAGCAACTTCTATCAAATTTATTGATCGTCCATCAAAAAGGCTTACTAAAATATAAATGAATTTTTAAATGACATTAATGCTTGCTTGAAGATTTATTTATTATTTAGTGCTATAATTATTATTTATTGCAATAGATGGGCTATTGGTTTATTGAACATTTGAATGTTCACTAGAGAGATAGAGAGAGAGATAACACTGCGAGGGCGATGGCGGCCACATGCGGCACACATGTGAACAGGTGCTGCCTATGTTTTTTTATTGGATATTCATAATATTATTTTTGAATAGTTATTAATTTCCGCTATAATACATTAGTTTTTTCAGTGAGACTAAATAAATGTTTTGAAATAAATTAATTTTAAAATAAACTTTAAGTCGCAAGTCCGACCCCATATGGAGTACTGCTCCCATCTGTGGGCGGATACACCTTGATACCAGCTTGGGCCTTTTGACTCGGTGCCGTCAGAATTATCAACGATTCCGAGCTCACACGCGGTTTGGAGCCCCTAACTCTAAGCAGAGACATTTCCTCCTTGTGTGTCTTTTACCGCTTGTACAACGAACAGTGTTCTGAGGAATTGTTTGACTTGATGCCTACGGCTACCTTTTACCAATGCACCTCTCGCCATCAACGGGAAATTCATCCTCATAAATTGGAAACAAACTGGTCTCACAAGATGCTATTTCAGAGGACCTTCCTACCGCGCACGTCCAGGTTGTAGAGTGAGCTCCCCGCCGTGGTTTTCCCAAGTGAACCCCATGCTGTACTTCAAGAAGGGTGTGAAGAGATCCTTACAGGGTGGCATCGCGCGAGTGATTCTCAGGGTGTTGCAAGTGTCCATAAGCTGCGTTTACCATCACGCAGGCCGTCAGCTGTTTGCTACCTTAGTAGTAGATATTTCCACCATCGGACATCCCGTCGTACGGCGAGTATCCACCCCTACGTTATCGAAACTCCTACGGTCTGGACTAAGCGTTTCGCCTCGTCGTTTATACCGCGTACATCGAGGGACTGGAACAACTTGCCTGCTGCGGTCTTCCCGAGCAACTATAATTTGGGTGTCTTCAAGGCTAGAGTGAATAGGCTCTTAATAAACTAGTGCGCCTCAACATCTAAGATTGCATCACTGCTTACCATCAGGTGGGATCGCAGTCAAGCACTAGTTTATATTATTAAAAAAAAAATTAAAAAAAAAAGATATAAAAAAAATTTATTAAATCTAAGTCAGTTTTTAATTCTAGTTCAGTGAGTGCCGGCTCTTCTCAGTCAAAAAACAACCTTCCGAACCGCTATTAGAGCCGATTATTCTTAAGTGCCTGTAAAGGCCTATTTGAATTCAAATATATCCATTATTTTTTATTGTAGATTTTTATTGTTTTTTGTATTATTACGTTAGCTGTGAGATACGACACATAATACACGAGAAATACGAGATTATGTGTTTGGCATTGGCAGAATAAACGTAAACAATGTATTTGTAATACATATTATTCACTCTTTGGCAGCTACTTCGTTCTCGCTACAACAGGAAGTCATTTAGTTCAGGAATCCGGAAATTTACTCTGTATATTATTTTTTTTGTTGATGTCTTAAAAAAGTTTTAGTTAAGGCTTCTTCATACACAAATTGCCATGCACTGTCCGGTGCGTGAATTGTAATATCCGTAGTATTGCTAACACGGGAGTCGGCAACATCACTGTGGTGTATGATAAAACTCCTTACATAGTCTCTATGCTAAATCGCCAGATGCCTTAATTATAACGACATTATAATGTCAACTGTCTGTATATATTAATAAACGATTTTACATAATATCATGATTTATTATTGGCGACGAGAAAAAGTCAAATAAACATTGTGTAATTAGATATTATGAAATGGAAAAAGTAAGAAAATATCGTGGCACCCTACGCGGGATGCTCACACGACTCGACACCTATGTCGATCAGAGGGCAACGATGTCTGACGAAGACATTGCTGCTCGCTTCCGGAGCCTGAAGGAGACGATCCTGGCTATACGGGAGGAACAAGAGAAAATCGAGAACAAGACCGTCGACGACAAGGACGATGGCGCTTATGATCAAGAACAAGAATACAGGTACGAATTCGAAGAACTTCATACAACGATAACAACTAAACTTTTAACAAAACAGACACATAATGGAGAACAACAACACGGCCAGCAACAGCAACAACACATAAAACAAAGTGAATCCAGGCATAGAAATACACCGAAGATACAATTTCAACCCCTACAACAATCAGAAACTTTCAACAATTTCAAAAAAAAGCTAGAAGTATATTTTCGATTGAACGACATATCCGAAGGACACATGAAAACGAATATCTTACTGTCAACATTATCACCAGAGCTCCACGAGAAACTTTGCGATTTAACATTACCGGAAGAACCAATGAATATGTTATTTACTGATATTACTGAAATACTTGACGACTACTTAGACCCAAAACCTAGCAAATGGGCACTACAACACAAATTCATAACAACAACTGCTACAGAGACTCAAACTCGTACTCGATAAACTAAAAGAAAGTAACCTTCGAGTAAACAAAGACAAGTGCCATTTTTTCCAAACAAGTATAAATTACCTTGGACACACTATCGACAAAGACGGTCTACACAAAAACAGGGACAAGATAAACGCAATAGTTAAAACAGAACACCCAAACAATACAGCAGAACTAAGAACATTTCTTGGGATAGCAAATTTTTACAACAAATTCATACCAAACCTAGCATCGATCACGAACCCTCTAAACAACTTACTAAAGAAAGAATCTAGCTTCTTATGGTCTGCAGAATGTGAACAAGCTTTTATACAAATTAAGAAAGAAATTGTAAGTGAAAGAATACTGATACACTTTGACTCTAAGAAGCCGTTAGTGCTTTCAACAGACGCATCGCCACTGGGACTCGGGGCAGTACTATCACATAGACTACCAGATGGATCAGAAAGACCTATAGCATTTGCTTCGAGAACACTGTCAAGTAGCGAGAAGAACTACAGCCAAATCGACAAGGAAGCTACAGCGATACACTGGGGATTGAAAAAGTTTTTCTACTATTGTTATGGTCGAAAATTCATCCTCGTTACAGACCATAAACCGCTGACGATAATTTTCCACCCACATCAAACGCTACCAGCAATGAGTACGATGAGGTTGTTTCACTACGCTCACTTCTTATCTGGATATGACTACAACATTGAATACAGAACTTCAGCGAACAACTCAAATGCAGATTATTTATCCAGATTTCCAGTAGAAAACACCAAGACCAACAGAATTGACCAAAATTACAGTTTTCAATTTCAGCAAATCCATACCATTGATATTAATCCAGATGTCATAGCGACAGAAACAAGAAATGACGCCGACTGTACAATTTTGCTACACGCATTGGATACTGGCCAATCACTAAAAACACTCGGTTACAAGGACAATGAATTTACTTTGCATGATGGTTGTTTATTTAGAGGATCACGCGTCTTAATTCCAAAAGCACTTCGCGAACAAGTGCTAGACGAACTACACCTCGGTCACCCAGGTATTGTAAAGATGAAGCTATTGGCTCGCAGTTTCGAATACTGGAAAGGAATTGACAACGAGATTGAGACCAAAGTCAAGTCATGTAGAACCTGTAGATTGCAACAAAATGAACCAGAGAAAGCACCACTGCATCATTGGGAACAGCCACATGGCCCCTGGCAAAGACTTCATATTGATTTCGCTGGACCTGTGCACGGACACCACCTATTAATTATTGTAGATGCATTCTCAAAATGGACTGAGATTATACCAACCAAGTCCACTACAAGCTCTTGGTGCATACAAAAATTGAAAGAACTATTTTGCACCTTCGGAACACCTCACGTCTTGGTTTCAGATAATGGTCGACAGTTCATTTCGGAAGAGTTCGAAAAATACATAAAATATTGTATGATCACTCATAAGACCTCCGCCCCATACCACCCTGCAACCAATGGGCAAGCTGAGCGTTTTGTGCAGACAGTTAAGAGAATCTTACGAAGCTTAGAGGGGGAAGGAGGTAACCTAGTAGAGAAGCTAGTGATAGTGAGAACTCGTCTCCGACGGACACCAAATGCTAATGGTCAAACTCCGTACCAGCTTATGTTCGGCAGGGAAATACGCACGGCACTACATGCTATGTTTTTAAGAAAAGGAGAGAAGACCGCACCAACCCTTCAAGAGGTTAATGTTAGACAATTCAACCCAGGCGATTGGGTACAGGCTCGTGACTACACGAGTGCCACGCAGCGGTGGCAGTTTGGAAATGCTAAATCTTAAAACGTTTGGACTGACTTCACTATATTGTTCGCACCGACAACGGTGATGTCTGGCGCCGACACCTCGACCAGCTCTTGGGTGCACCCTTAATCCGCAGCAGCTAGGAGGGGAGAGATGTGGTGTATGATAAAACTCCTTACATAGTCTCTATGCTAAATCGCCAGATGCCTTAATTATAACGACATTATAATGTCAACTGTCTGTATATATTAATAAACGATTTTACATAATATCATGATTTATTAATCACATAACAATATGACTCTATATCTGCACAGTAAGTTGATATTGTGTAAGATTTCTTGCCGGTTCTTCTCAGTTGAAGGCTGATTTCCTTTAGTAACTTTAAATTTGACCTTCATAAGTGCCTTCCGAGGGCCTTAACTGAATAAATGGTTTTGTATTTTGATTTTTTTGAAATTTTGATGTTATTCTAGCGAAAGGGCACGACGTAGCTGCCCATACGAGAAGCAGCTTCTCTCTCATTCAGTCATCAAAAACTGGATAATATAATGAATATAAATATAACTCTAGGATAAGAAGCAAGAAGAAAAAATGGACAACAGATGTTACGGAACGGTGCCCTCGACACATGAAAAGAAGGAAAGGGCTTCAAAGAACTAGAGTGGAAGATAATGTCAAATAAGTATCATGGAATAACATGGCAAAGAAACGCCAGAAACAGAAACACCTGGAAAGACCTAGGGGAGGTCTACGCCAAAGGGCAAGCTGTTAATGTTACCTAGTTAGACTAGACTTATTATATTATTATTTATCAATAATTATTAACCATAAATATATAATTTAACAGAAACGATATCCAATATTTATAATAATTGTAAAGTAAGTCATTCTAGGAGTAACAGGCTATGTTATAATCCAGGAATACATCATTTTCTTGGAGAACGCGGTGAAAACGTGGACCGGTATTGGTTGGGGAAAAAGTCTTTTCGCATAGTATGTATGAACTTGTAATAAAATCTCTTTGGCTATACTATTTGTATCTGGCTGGTTTTGGTATCATTGAAAGTTTAAATTTTAAAGAACATAATTCCAAATTCAAATTAGGAAAATGTGTGATTTGCATTTGTTTTTTGTACCGCCAAGATGAGTGAATCTAATGAAGAAATTCGATTCATTTTAAAATTTTACGCAAGCCGCGAAAAAAAATTGCGATGTTTATGGACCTAGTGTAGTGTCTGTGAGAGTAGCACAAATTCGGTTTAAGCGTTTTCAATCCGGAAATTTTGATGTCAAAGGTGCACGTCGCTCTGGTCGCCCCATTACAGATAAAATGGATGCCATTTTTGAAAAAGTGGAGCTAGATCGGCATATCAGTAGTTACGACGTAGCTGAAGAACTGGGAATTGACCACAAAACAGTTTTGGCGCATTTGGAAAAAACTGGGTACACAAAAAAGCTAGATATTTGGGTACCTCACGAGCTCACTGAAAGAAACCTAATGAACCGTGTACTCATTTGTGATTCTTTATTACGACGTCATGAAACCGAACCATTTTTAAAGAAGCTGATAACTGGTGATGAAAAGTGGATCACGTACGACAAGAACGTGCGAAAAAGGTCGTGGTCAAAGGCCGATCAGGCTTTACAGACTGTGGCGAACCCGGGTTAACTCGCAACAAGGTGATGCTGTGTGTGTGGTGGGATTGGAAGGGCATTATTCAGCTATTACCACCAGGCATGACCATCGATTCTGAACTCTACTGCGAACAACTGATGAGATTAAAGCAAGAAGTTGAGATAAAGCGGCCGGAATTAATCAACAGAAGGGGTGTGGTTTTTCATCATGATAACGCTAGACCTTACACATCTTTAGCCACTCAGCAAAAATTAGGAGAGTTTGGCTGAGAGGTATTAATGCATCCGCCGTACAGTCCTGACCTTGCACCTTTAGATTTCCACCTGTTTCGGTCTCATCAGAATTCTTTAGGCAGTGTCAGGTTAACATCACGTGAGGACTGTCAAAACCACTTGTCGCAGTATTTTGATCATGTCCCTACCTACAAGATGGCAAAAAGTTATCGAACAAAATACCTACATACTTTAGTTAAATGTAAATAAACTATTTTAAAAATGTTTGAATTTTCTTAAAGAATGCGAAGGACCTTTTTCCCCAACCTATTATTATATCCTATTTCCTACTCTATCCTCCCTATGCTACAATATTATAAATGAGAAAGTTCGTGGGGTCTGTATAAATGTTCGTTACTCTTTAGCGTAAAAACTTACAAACGGATTTGGACGAAATTTGGCACATGGAACATGCCCTAGAATAATTTTAGTCTTTTTTTATCACCAGCTGTCCCTCGCGGTTTCACCCGCGTTCCCGTGGGATGTAACATTTTCCCGGCACAAAAGTATCCTATGTTACTTCTAATACCTCCAAGAATAAGTGTACAAAGTTTCGTGATTATCGGTTAACTAGTTTTCGCGTGAAAGCGTAACAAACAAACTTACATTTATAATATTAGTAGGGATTATTTTTTATTTATCGATACCCTTCCTGTAATTTTAAAAATATTATGACGTTACTTCCGTGATTATCACAAATCCTTGACCTCGATGCAAAGCCAGCCGTGTACAAGATAATTAACAAAACTCAGAAATATGATACGCAGTGTAGTGTTAATTAATAATTTAATTTGCATAGAAATGATGCGTGTCGAATGTACCTTAATTGTTAATTATACATTACATTGTGTTTATGGCGTGAGAATCACTATATGATTAAATAGCTACATGCCTGGGTTTGTCCGCGTTCCCGGGGGATGTAATGTATCCCGGGATTGTAACATAGCCTATGTCACAAGGGAATAGTGTAGCTTTCTATCAAAGTCGTCTTATCATGTCCATAGGCGGCGGTGACCACTTACCATCAGATACACCTAGGCTTAGCATCACCTAAATTGCCAACGCCGGATAAAAACTTAACCCGGAACATTTAGCTTAAATTGGGTTTTTTCCTGGACATACCTGAAAAATATTATGACATTTATAATTTACATTTTAATTGTTTGCGGTTGGTGAATAAGAACAAATTAAATAACTGCTTATCTACCAACAGCTTGGGACCCTGTCACAAGAAGTGTCCCCTGATGCTCCCCGGACACCATCTAAACTAGAACAAACCCGGGGATACCCGGACGGATGGCAGCCCTACTTTGACCTATATGGCGTTAAAATAAAAAGTGTGTGCGTGTTACCTTTACGCGCGATTGAAGTAAACTTAATAAAATAAAAAAAATAATCATATATTATAATTTAATTATATTTATTATTAATGTGCTTTCAAAGATTATTCAAATGTTATATTATGTGGTAACTATAATGTGAAATGCTACTTTTCTTGAAAATACAGCATCTATCGTTGTATGTACCGAAACGCGATGTTGATTGAAGTCGAGAAGTATTCATAGATAGATCAAATTTTTCTTCTAAAAAATCAACTAACGGCTGAGATCCGTGAGAGCGAAATTTAGCATTAAAATCTCCAGTTAGTATCATCGGTAATTCATGATAATTACTATTTAAAAGAGAACCTTCAATTGTGAAGTGAAGTAATTGCTGATAAATAAATTTTATGATATTTGTTAGGCTAGTATTTGTAGAAATAGAAATGTATTGAACAACGATAATCACAGGTTGGTCATTCGTATTAACACATCGAACCAAGGCGATATCACCAATTTATGGAACCTCATCGGAAATTTGTGATAATATTGTTGGTGAAATATTTTCAATTGGTGTTGTTGTTCAGTGTATCTGTAGATGAATCGTCAAAAAATTTATTAATAATTTATTTATTACAAAATGTGAGATTATAATATTTTCGGCCAGCTGCACGTTATTCAGGTAAACTTTACAGCAGCTGTATATTCGCAGTGTTACCAATACATATATGTATATAGCTACCCGTGGATTTGATCCTTATTTTAAGTTTGCCTTCTATAGCCATTAGAGTATTTGATGAGAAAAAACGGACGTCAGAAGAAATAATAATAATAATTTATTAATTAACAAACAAGGTTATAGATTTTACATAATATGTTACATTTCACAATAAGTATATATATGAAAACAATTAAAATGTCAATATAATCTCTTTTAAGTAACAGAATATAAACTGAAATGAATTATTGCAATAACTATTATTATATAAGACTGAAAATTATATACATATTATACATGCATAGTAAGACTGCTCCCGTAAAGAAACTATACATTATTTTTCAGAACGTTACTTCCGTCAGAAAAAAATCTGAGTTATTCCCTAGTCGCGCCTAAAGAAGTTTTACTTCAAAAAAATGTTCCAGGATTACCTGTATCTAAACTTACCAACTACTTTACCGCTTTTTTAAAATAAATATAAATATCCTGGGACATTCTTTACCCACGGCCCTCTAATCCCGAACTAAGTAGAGCTTATCCAACGGAAACCAGATAACTGACATACTACACAACTTTTAAATGCACTCTTAAATAGATATTTACATCCAGACACAGAACAAACAGACATGTTCATATACACAAATGTTTGTCCTGGATGGGAATTGAACCTACTAGCCCGTCGTGACTTATTATGTTGGTAGTATTCATTATTATTGTTGAGAACTTGTATGCAGAGTGTTATTAATTCCAACAAAGACAAACCTCTGTGGTTTTTTAGCTTGTATCGATTAATGTTATATTGTAACAAATAAATTAAAAGAAATTATATATCTATATGTCGGAATATGGGGCCGAATCATAGGTAGAATCATCACCGTCAGATATTATATGGGCGTAGATATGTTTCTTTGAGAAAATAAAAAGTCGTAGGTAGGTTAACTTGCTTAGGTACTTTAATACAATCACACTAAACACAACGAAATGAATGTCTTCGTAATCTCGGCTCGCGCGAACACAGGTCCAGACTCTGTCAAAGCGCTGACTTCATAACGCTTTCGCCTCGTTGTCAAATCAACTCCCGTACTAATGGCTCTTCCGACATATCTTAATATATATATTTCTTGTGTGCGTGTGTATGTGACTGAACTCCTCCTAAACGACTGGACCGATTTTGATGAAATTTTTTGTGTGTGTTCGTGGAGATTCGAGAATGGTTTAGATTTACAATTGGACCCGGTAGGTGGCGCTGCGAGCGAATTCCTGCATTTTTAGCAGCTAGCAGCTAGTATATATATAAAAATGTTATGTTGGTTTGTGTACGCTTCAAAAACTCAAAAATTCTGCACCGATCGAGCTGAAATTTTAGCATGATATATAATCCGCATCAAGGATTGTTTTTATCTATTTTTTGCATCAGTCACATATCCGTGACCGTCTTTGTTTTGTTTCTCATTTCTCAACCATTCAATCACAATGTGCCACAGCGAAGCGTGGCAGGGTACAGCTAGTAATACTCGTATATAATTCAATTCCAATGCCGTGGTCGTGCGTCATCAACTGCAATTTGCAATTATTTTGTTTTGATAGACAAGTAACACCAATGTTGGTGCCAACATTCAAGGATAAATAATACGGTATTTGAGTTGAGTTATCTGTATATTAATACGTGAAGTTTTAGACCCCTTTTTAAGCATATTGCGCACACGGAGTCGAGTGACATTTGGTATACTTAAAGTTTATATGGAGAAGGAGGGCAGAAAGCGGCAATGTATAAATATGTATTGTTACAATTACAAATCCTATACATTGATCACAGAGTTATATACTCTGACAAAAAAACCTCAATAAAGTTATAACTTGAAATATATATAGAATAGATGTTCCCTGCCACGCTTCGCTGTGGCACATTGTGATTGAATGGTTGAGAAATCAAGACGGTCACGGATATGTGACTGATGCAAAACATAGATAAAAACAATCCTTGATGTGGATTATATATCATGCTAAAATTTCAGCTCGATCGGTGGAGTACTTTTTGAGCTTTTGAAGCGTACACAAACCAACATAACATCTTTATATATATAGATTACCGTCGAATCGAACCTACGACCCGTGTGGTGGCAGTAAGGGTATCTTACCATCAAGCTGAATTCTTGGATTTCCACACGCGAAATCTCTTTGTCTGTTGGTTTCCTTTTCAAAACTAAAAAAAAATACCGATATTGATGAAATGTATACAGGCTGTTACAGAACTACACGTAAAGCAGAAAGGAGGTTAAGTGGGGCCTTATAACGAGTCCTTTCTTTAATTTAAGAACCGTAGTAACGCTGTATAACATTCCCCAAAAAAATAAAAAAAACTGATTTTTATGAATGAAACTAACTGAACTAGAAAAACTATTTAAGTAGACAATTATTAAGTAAAATAGGTACGTAGGCCTTACTGTTAAATAATCTGGTTCCCTGACATGACAGCTTACTGGGGTTGTTGGTTTTGATAATTAATTATATTTTGTAACACGTTGTATTATGGTATATACATTTATGTACAATTTTCTTTGTATAGCTGAACGGTTTATTTTTTTTTTTTTATGATTCCATACGTAAAGTTTGATTAATGTTTTGTATTATATAAATTATCACTCGTAAATTAAATAATAGGTTGTATAAGAAAAATAATGTTTTATTGTAAAAAAAAAGCGTGGGCACCATGCAGGTGTCAATAGTTATAAACATTTAATTGACAGATATGAGAAGGATTATCATTTCGATAATATCTTGAAAAGCACCCCCGCTTTTTTTTAAATAAAACATTATTTTCTTATTCAAACTGTTAATAACTTATATTTATTATTTTTTTTTTACATTATCCTTAATTGATATTTATTTTCTGTTTTTTAGTATGGTTTTCTATATAATATAAAGCGTGTTTTCTAGTTTTTTTAAACTATTATTTATTTTTCATTTTTTAATTAAATTCTTTTGAGTGCCCGAAAGAGTGAGTCTGGAACTGCACGCATGCGTAGTTCGCGCACTAGCTTTATCTCTCTTACTCGCATGCATAGGATGCGGAAAGAAATTAATGAATCCTGGCGAATCTAATTAGGATAATCGGATGCTTTGATCGGATTATTGCATTGTCATCGGTCTTTGAAAGGTGCGCAAAGTTTGAATTAAATCTGATCGTTCAAAGTAGGACAAAATCGAGCTCAAAGGGTTCGGTTACATACATACATACATACAGGTGAAGCTAATATAAAGCGTGTAAAAAAAGGAAGGTGTATCAGAAAAAACGCCAGAGAGAAGCCGCGGCGCGTCACTAGTTCTATACATATAAATACTAACTATGCCCCGCGGCTTTTCCCGTGTTCCCGTTGTCGACCCTGAAACGTGAAATGAAATGAAAATGAAATCAAAACAAATCAAATGAAATGAAAATATTTTTATTCAAATAGGCCTTTACAAGCACTTTCGAATAGTCAGTCTCTAATACCGTGAAGTTGGTAAGTCACATGTGCCTGTAATTTCACCGGCCCCCGTACCTTTCTAACCGAAATACAGTAATACAAAAGCACTACTGCTTCACGGCGGAAATGGGAAAGGTGGTAGTACTTCCACGGACGAACTCTTCACTAAGAGCTATACTACTAAAAAATATTCAAATTGTTGTCCATTAGCTTATTTATTTTTACCTACCTTGGATTTTAATCCACTAATTCATTTATCTTACGGAATCACACGTCTTTAGAGCATACCAACTCACAGAACCAGATTCATATCTAAATAAAATTTATAGACAGTAATTCTGCCTCGAAATATTAGATTTAAATTCAGGTATGAAGGAAATATAAAACATGAAAAGCCTTGGCAGCTTCTACAGCAAGTTTTATGCTTGCTATATCTGAATTGATTCATACAACTGAACTTTCACGGCACACTTCCCGGACGCTCACAACTGAGACCCGATAACTTTAGCACATAGAAAAGGGTCGAAGTGTGAGACAGTCTCGCACACGAAGGGTTCCGAAGCACTGTATGTACTGTATTTACCAAATTGCCGAATGAAACACGTTTCTTGTATATAAATTAATAAATATCCCGGGACATTCTTTACACACAGCCACCTAGTCCCAAACTAAGCAGAGCTTCTACTATGGAAACCAGTTAGCAGATATACTACATATTATACTACTTTTTTTTTCTAAATACATACTTATATAGATATTTACACCCAGACATGTTCATGCACACAAATGTTTGTCCTGGGTGGTAATCGAAGGCGGGACCTTCGGCTTGGCAGTCAGAGTCGCTGACCACCAAGCCAACTGGTCTGTATGGGGACCTACTTAAAAAAAAAAAGGAGAATATTTTAACAAACATTAAAGAACACCATCCACACAAAGTTAACAATTAAGGACAAAGCTTACAGTACATAGGAACAGATCATAATATAAAATTAATTATTTCGCAGACAACTATCTGTCTAGAGCTGCTATGGTTTATATTATTAAAAAAAAAAGCATTCCTGACTAGCAAGCATGTATCGAGGAACCCAAATTTTTAACTTTGTTTTATTTCTTGCATTTATTGTTATGTTTGCAATAGTAGTACACACTGTGAAAATTTCAACCGTCTACCTATTACGGTTCGTGGGATTTAGCCCGCTGACGGACAGACGGACGCACGTAGGTACGGAAAGCGGAGCCTTAGTAATAGCGACTCGTTAGCTACCTTTGGGTACGGGACCCTAAAATCGATCTAAAGCTGAAATATGTGAAATATTTAAAATCTTCAGCTTTATAACATTTGCGAAACTTAAAGGTTAAAGTTACCTGTTGAGGAGCAACACTAGCAAGTGTGAGCGCAACAACGGGTAACAAAAAGCTTTAACTGAAACTTAAAGGTTAAAGTTACCTGTTGAGGAGCAACACTAGCAAGTGTGAGCGCAACAACGGGTAACAAAAAGCTTTAACTGAAACTTAAAGGTTAAAGTTACCTGTTGAGGAGCAACACTAGCAAGTGTGAGCGCAACAACGGGTAACAAAAAGCTTTAACTGAAACTTAAAGGTTAAAGTTACCTGTTGAGGAGCAACATTAGCAAGTGTGAGCGCAACAACGGGTAACAAAAAGCTTTAACTGAAACTTAAAGGTTAAAGTTACCTGTTGAGGAGCAACATTAGCAAGTGTGAGCGCAACAACGGGTAACAAAAAGCTTTAACTGAAACTTAAAGGTTAAAGTTACCTGTTGAGGAGCAACATTAGCAAGTGTGAGCGCAACAACGGGTAACAAAAAGCTTTAACTGAAACTTAAAGGTTAAAGTTACCTGTTGAGGAGCAACATTAGCAAGTGTGAGCGCAACAACGGGTAACAAAAAGCTTTAACTGAAACTTAAAGGTTAAAGTTACCTGTTGAGGAGCAACACTAGCAAGTGTGAGCGCAACAACGGGTAACAAAAAGCTTTAACTGAAACTTAAAGGTTAAAGTTACCTGTTGAGGAGCAACATTAGCAAGTGTGAGCGCAACAACGGGTAACAAAAAGCTTTAACTGAAACTTAAAGGTTAAAGTTACCTGTTGAGGAGCAACATTAGCAAGTGTGAGCGCAACAACGGGTAACAAAAAGCTTTAACTGAAACTTAAAGGTTAAAGTTACCTGTTGAGGAGCAACATTAGCAAGTGTGAGCGCAACAACGGGTAACAAAAAGCTTTAACTGAAACTTAAAGGTTAAAGTTACCTGTTGAGGAGCAACATTAGCAAGTGTGAGCGCAACAACGGGTAACAAAAAGCTTTAACTGAAACTTAAAGGTTAAAGTTACCTGTTGAGGAGCAACATTAGCAAGTGTGAGCGCAACAACGGGTAACAAAAAGCTTTAACTGAAACTTAAAGGTTAAAGTTACCTGTTGAGGAGCAACATTAGCAAGTGTGAGCGCAACAACGGGTAACAAAAAGCTTTAACTGAAACTTAAAGGTTAAAGTTACCTGTTGAGGAGCAACATTAGCAAGTGTGAGCGCAACAACGGGTAACAAAAAGCTTTAACTGAAACTTAAAGGTTAAAGTTACCTGTTGAGGAGCAACATTAGCAAGTGTGAGCGCAACAACGGGTAACAAAAAGCTTTAACTGAAACTTAAAGGTTAAAGTTACCTGTTGAGGAGCAACATTAGCAAGTGTGAGCGCAACAACGGGTAACAAAAAGCTTTAACTGAAACTTAAAGGTTAAAGTTACCTGTTGAGGAGCAACACTAGCAAGTGTGAGCGCAACAACGGGTAACAAAAAGCTTTAACTGAAACTTAAAGGTTAAAGTTACCTGTTGAGGAGCAACATTAGCAAGTGTGAGCGCAACAACGGGTAACAAAAAGCTTTAACTGAAACTTAAAGGTTAAAGTTACCTGTTGAGGAGCAACATTAGCAAGTGTGAGCGCAACAACGGGTAACAAAAAGCTTTAACTGAAACTTAAAGGTTAAAGTTACCTGTTGAGGAGCAACATTAGCAAGTGTGAGCGCAACAACGGGTAACAAAAAGCTTTAACTGAAACTTAAAGGTTAAAGTTACCTGTTGAGGAGCAACATTAGCAAGTGTGAGCGCAACAACGGGTAACAAAAAGCTTTAACTGAAACTTAAAGGTTAAAGTTACCTGTTGAGGAGCAACATTAGCAAGTGTGAGCGCAACAACGGGTAACAAAAAGCTTTAACTGAAACTTAAAGGTTAAAGTTACCTGTTGAGGAGCAACATTAGCAAGTGTGAGCGCAACAACGGGTAACAAAAAGCTTTAACTGAAACTTAAAGGTTAAAGTTACCTGTTGAGGAGCAACATTAGCAAGTGTGAGCGCAACAACGGGTAACAAAAAGCTTTAACTGAAACTTAAAGGTTAAAGTTACCTGTTGAGGAGCAACATTAGCAAGTGTGAGCGCAACAACGGGTAACAAAAAGCTTTAACTGAAACTTAAAGGTTAAAGTTACCTGTTGAGGAGCAACATTAGCAAGTGTGAGCGCAACAACGGGTAACAAAAAGCTTTAACTGAAACTTAAAGGTTAAAGTTACCTGTTGAGGAGCAACATTAGCAAGTGTGAGCGCAACAACGGGTAACAAAAAGCTTTAACTGAAACTTAAAGGTTAAAGTTACCTGTTGAGGAGCAACATTAGCAAGTGTGAGCGCAACAACGGGTAACAAAAAGCTTTAACTGAAACTTAAAGGTTAAAGTTACCTGTTGAGGAGCAACATTAGCAAGTGTGAGCGCAACAACGGGTAACAAAAAGCTTTAACTGAAACTTAAAGGTTAAAGTTACCTGTTGAGGAGCAACATTAGCAAGTGTGAGCGCAACAACGGGTAACAAAAAGCTTTAACTGAAACTTAAAGGTTAAAGTTACCTGTTGAGGAGCAACATTAGCAAGTGTGAGCGCAACAACGGGTAACAAAAAGCTTTAACTGAAACTTAAAGGTTAAAGTTACCTGTTGAGGAGCAACATTAGCAAGTGTGAGCGCAACAACGGGTAACAAAAAGCTTTAACTGAAACTTAAAGGTTAAAGTTACCTGTTGAGGAGCAACATTAGCAAGTGTGAGCGCAACAACGGGTAACAAAAAGCTTTAACTGAAACTTAAAGGTTAAAGTTACCTGTTGAGGAGCAACATTAGCAAGTGTGAGCGCAACAACGGGTAACAAAAAGCTTTAACTGAAACTTAAAGGTTAAAGTTACCTGTTGAGGAGCAACATTAGCAAGTGTGAGCGCAACAACGGGTAACAAAAAGCTTTAACTGAAACTTATACGAAAGTTTCATAATGTTATAAAGTGATTACTGTTTGGATGCACCGTGAAGTTTTGTACGAGCATTTCACCCGCGTAACAAAGGACCATAAACATATAAACCTTCCTTTTGAATCATTATATCTATAGTATAGTAGTAACTTTAAATTTGACCTTCATAAATGCCCTCCGCGGGCCTAAACTGAATAACTGATTGATTTCTTTTCCGTTGTTGCCACATTTTAACACGCTTTCATGATGTTATATAGCTTTTCTATATATTATACCACGGCATGTTCTATGTGCCAAGTCTCATCCAAATCCGTTCGGTAGTTTGTGGGAGAGTAAAAAACATCCATTATCACAAACTTTATACATTTATAATAAATATCCTGGGACATTCTTTTACACACGGCCATCTGGTCCCAAACTAAGCAGAACTTGTACTATGGAAACCAGATAACTGATATACTACATATACTACTTTTTTTTTGTAAATACATACTTATATAGATATTTACACCCAGACACAGAACAAACAGACATGTTCATGCACACAAATGTTTGTCCTGGGTGGGAATCGAACCCGCGACCTTAGGTTTGGCAGTCAGAGCGTTAACCACCAAGCCAACTGGCCTGTCTTAGTAGGATATATTTTTATAATCTAAAACATAAAAAAACAAAAGATGTTTTTGGTTTTTAGCTTTAAAGTTTATATTCAAAAACAAAAATGTATACGTAGCCAGGTGTCCGGCTCCTCGGTGCTATTCAGAGCTGCACTGCAGTATTCAAGGCCAATTTCCGCCGGTAAACGGTCACGTAGACTGAGCGGACGTCAACTTAATTGCGCTGGAGGCCAGACGGCGGATTGCCGCTCGCTGGGGCCCGCAGCCTGGAGGGTAGAGGTCACGGCCCCAGGTGCCTATAAAGACAATGCTCGCTTTTTAATTTTCCTCCCTGAATATACCACCAGTGATATAAATATGTATTGTGTGTCTGTGGCTGACGCAAATGGATTTATATGAAATTTGTCACACAGATAGGATATGTTCTGAAAAGTATTGAATAGGTACTTAAGAAAAAAATAGATGTATAACTTAAGCAATGTTTTATTTTTATATTTACGACACAGCGTTAATAATATTTTTTAAACAGATCAAATATAAACGTAACTTTAGATCAATTACATGTAACCTTATTCAAACACTGAAAAAGGTGGTAGTAGAGCTCTTAGTGCCGAGTTCGACCGGGGAAGTACTACCACCCTACCCATTTCCGCCGCGAAACAGTAGTGCAAAGGTAAAGGGACCGAAGAAATTACAGGCACATGAGACTTAACTACTTCACGTCTCAGGGTCGACAACGCATTGGCATTGCCCCTATTGCCCCTGGTGTTGCAAATTTCCATAGGGGGCGGTGACCACTTACCATCAGGTGGACTGCATGCTTGCTTGTCGGCTTATGTTGTATAAAAAAAATGTGTGCTGATGACAGTTTATCTTTATGGTAGGGTTATATGTGAGCACGAAATACTATCGTGCTTTCATTAATTGTACTTCCTGCACAGTAACCATCAATTTGAACCAACAACCTCCACCGCAATTGACGTCACCAACAAGCAATTAAGCGAACAACATAATATTTTAGCAGCAAAAGTACTGTGTTCAGTCATTAATTATTATTTAATCTTGACTTTTTCTATCAACCCACAGATCATAAAAGTCAAAAGTCGTTCATTAATCCTTATTTCATTAACATTTTAAAAAACAGCACATAAAAAATAACTCTTTGACGTCAAAATGTAGCTTCTATTTTATACCTGCTCAATTAAAATGAATCTGACGTAGACTCCTTAAAACTAACTGCACGCGGCGATGGCTGTTTTTTCAGTGTCATCGGAAAATTAACCCTCTTACTTTCAGAATTAGGTGCATTTAAATAAATAAATATCCTTGGACATTTTTTTTTTATTTTTTTTTTTATGCTACTTGGGCCGACAAACAAGCAGACGGTTCACCTCATGGTAAGTGGTCACCGCCGCAAATGTCCATAATTTGCAACACTAGGAGCATCGCCAATGCGTTGTCGACCCTGAGACGTGAAGTTGTTAAGTCTCATGTGCCTGTAATTTCACCGGCCCCCTTACCTTTCTAACCGAAACACAGTAATAATACAATAGCACTACTGCTTCACGGCGGAAATGGGTAAGGTGGTAGTACTTCCCCGGACGAACTCTGCACTAAGAGCTCTACTACTCTGAATTCTTTTACACACGCCCATCTGATCCCAAACTAAGCAGAGCTTGTAATATGTAAACCAGATAAGTACATAAGTATATAGATATACTCGTATACACCCACAACACAGACACAAAACAAAACAGACATGTGTTGCACACAAATGTTTGTCCTGGGTGGGAATCGAACCCGCGACCTGCGCCTTAGCAGTCAGGGTCGCTAACCACCAAGCTAAATGGCCTGTAAAATGTATTGATCATTTATTGATTTAATAGTTAGTTGTACGATGAAGTAGACACACAGGTATCTGCAACTCAAACATAAACCATTAAAATTATCCAAACGCGAGTCAGTCTCGCACTCGATGGGTTCTGCACCTCCGTACAATACATATCTAGGCTAACAATAAGCTAAAAATCCTATTATTATACCTTTTTGTTTATTTTTAATTACAGTATATTTATATTTGTTGTTATAGCGGTCATAATACTACACACTCTACGAAAATTTCAAGTATCTATTCAGTACGCTTCAAAAGATACAGCCCAGACGGACGGACGGGCTGACAGTGGAGCCTAAGTAATAGGGTCTCGCTGGCCGCCTTTGGTTACGGAACCCCAAAAAAGAATTCCCTGTACACACAATGCCACAGCTAGCCACAGTTACAGTCACAACACTGTAAACTATTCAGGGAGTGACTGCAGGCAAAGTGAATACGAGAGTAGGACAACAATATTTTTATTCCAACAGCGTACCTACGTGCAGAATTAGTTTGTCTTTCTGTCGAGCAATAATACATAATGTGACTATAAATTATTATATAAGACCTCCAGGATAGGTCATTAAATAACCTTTATAATAATGCTTTCTTAATGAAATCCGTACAAACTGAGCTACACAATAGATTGACAATATTTTTAAACAAGAAATAAATACACAACAAAAAATTTCAGTTAATCCGCAATTTTTTTGTAGTTGTATGATTTGACATTAAATATTAGCTTTTAGGAAAATTGAAATCATCGTTATTTTTTTAATGTTTATCATTTGGGGTTCAGTTTAAAAATAATTCTTTAACAATGAACCAAACATGTTGATCAAGAATCCATTTAAACATACTCCTTTTTCTTTACTTGAAACATTTTCTAAGGACTTTTAGATTCTATGATAAATTATTCTAAGAAAAATTATATTGCATTTTTATAAATTAACATCTTTCCGCGCTCGCTTAGCTCGCTTGAGCTGAGGCTTGTGATTTCTTAAATTCATACAATAGTCTAAGTCAGGTATACGGACCCGAGCAGCTGCAATTAGCGAAAAATGGAGCCCAACTCACCGATCGTCTACCTGACATTGTAATGGGTTTTAAATATAGAAATACTCGGAATTTTGTCACCAAATTTTAACAGTATATTTTTGAAATACTATACTTTCGAAATATGTAAAAAAAAAATCGATTTTTCGAAAATTCTAGACCACCAGGTCCCCTTAATATATAGTATTATATTTCTGTCTTCAATTACATAAATTATTAAATTTATAACATAAAAATTTACGTCAATTTAGTTACTTAGTAACTTACTTTACGCACTTTAGTTTAAAAAAATTCGGTCTCGGATGGTTTTACCCCTTACATTTATCGACAATACTTATTGCAAAGTAGAGAGAAAACCCTGAAGCCGGAATTTCCACTCTTTCGAATACTTCACTTAACAACACTAAGTGCGTCATTTGGCTATTGTAACCCATTAATGCCATTGAAAGTCAATCTAAATATAAAAATATTCGTCTATCGATAACATTCAAGTCGTAAATCTATTTTATAACCGCGTGTAATATCTTCGATCAGAAATATCACCGAAGATCAAATAAATACGTAACAATAAACTAACACATTTTTTTAAATATACCGTAAATTAGTTCTTAAAAGCTTCCGCCTCGCGGTTTTACCCGTCTTCCGGAGGGCTCTCATACTGTCCCGGGATAAAAAAAAGTATTTACAATATTCTGAGGTTAAAAAGGTTAAAAAATAATTATCAAGGATATGTCAGCAACACTTTTCAACCTTGAACAACATTCTAGTGATCAGAATCTCAAAATTCACGGCTTACCGGAATTCAATAATGAGCAATTAGTTAAATCAGTAGTACAAATAAGAAAGGCAGGTAAGCTTCCAGTTGAAGATTGCAAAAGAATCCTAAAGCTATCGTTACAAAAATGCGAAGCAACCGTTGTCGGGACAATATCCTCGCTGCCGTTACTACATATAACAGAGAAAACCCAAAAGAAAAACTGAATACCCACCCAACCGGTTTCTGTTTTCATGACCATGTACCTAGAACCTGAAGGAAAAGCCTCACATACGCGTCAGAAAGCTAAATCTCTGGGGTACAAGTTTGTTTGGGTCCGCAATGGTAGCATATACATTCTTAAAGACAAAACATGAAAGGCCAGACAAATTAGCGCTTTAGCCACGTTAAACGTTTTAGGATACATTTTTTGACATAGTTAGTGTTTTGTCTTATTGAATTTAAATTAAACGTTTATTATCAGAATGTATATGTTAATAGATTGCCAAATAATTTGACCTATACATATTGACTTCTGATATTGCTAACAGTGAATTTATCGATTCTAGATATACCTACAGTCTATCGAAAAGACCGCTCCGTCTATCGTAATGACTTTGGATATGCTTTGGTTGATTTCATGGGGTTGTCATGCAAAGAACAGTATAATAATGTCCGGAATTGTAGTAACACAATTTTAGATTTAATCCTTTCCAACACATTTAATTTCTCGTTAAATAAACAAATCATTTTGATTTTCTTCATCCTCCTTTGGAAATAACAATGAATATCACGCGCAACCTGTCACTCGTGTCGAATCTCGTTGCGATTATAACTTTTATAAGGCAGGAATCCCTGTTACTCTATTCATTTGATCGCATCAAACGAATTAATCGCATCTTTACTCAATATATATCATTTTCTGTACCCCGTAAACGGTTTTAACGCTACCAAGCAAATCTGCTAACAATAAATATGTCATTCAGGCCAAAAGCCGAGGCTATATCATAACCCTCTAGGACATTAAAGGGTACTTATGAAAGGCTAAAGCTGCAGAAGTTACCACCGATTCGGAACTCAGAAGCCTGCCTTCGTCTGATAACATTCTATACCTATCAACCGAACTGATAAGTGTAGACGTCTATCTTTCAAAACAACCTTTCTAAAGCCAAAATTAGCCACATATAACTTTAGATTGTTTTGAGTTATATGTTTAACTGCTCTGAACTAAAAGGCGTTAGAAAACTCGAGTACCAAATATTCCTGTACCACTTATGAAGTAATAAATTGTACCATGTGCTAGGTATTCAAGTGGAAGTTATATGAATTATAAAATGTATTATTTAATTCGTTTCCTGTGCAATTATAATAAAAAAGTTATATATAAACGTTTTGTGCGTAATCTAGAGTCGGTGCGAGTTCAGAAAACTGCCGCGTTATTCAGTTAATGCAAACGTTGTCCGCGAGCCTTCAGAGGTTTTAGAGAGCGGACCTTTCACATGACTGCATAGTTAGTGAGAGAGATAGAGCAAAGATGCAGCGATGAAACAATGATTTACCTTACAGAATGCCCCTGATGGTAAATTATTGAGGTTATATTCTAGGCGCCACCTCTGATGTTCTGTTTTGTAACATAAAACATTGTCCCTTCTTGGAACAATGTTTCCTATGTTTTCTTTATGATGTGTTGGTAATTGGGCGTTATTAATAAATCAGACCTATCCAAATGTAGATACAGATTAACAAATTTCATTTAGAAATTACATACAAATAGTTTGCAATGATTTCAAATGATTTCTTAAAAGCACTTTTCTTCTGACTGTAGGTAGTAGTAGTAGATTATTAAAATAGTATAAGAATGTAGTCAGGTTGTATAAAATAAATGTATTGTTAAAAGAGCAGAGCGTCTACAGACTGCTGAGCAGTTTGGCGAAGTAAAGTGTGTGACTATGTACCAAATATAATTGTAAAATAAATAAATATCTCGTAGAGAAGTTTAAATAAATAAACAATTTTTAAAGTACTATAAAACTAAATTACTTCGTTTAAAAAACACCCTATTGTCTGCTTCTTTAACTTTGCAATCGACTTCCAAAACTGGAGGAAGTCTTTAATTCGACTGTATGTTTTTTTTAATTAGTCTCAGTATTTTTTTACCCAAGATTTATCTTATTGTCATGACCAGTACCAGCTGGCAGCCCTTGACTCAGTGGAGCGCCGTGCTAAAAAGTTAATTGGCGACACTACTTTGGTTGAGTCCAAGCTCCAGAGTCTCGAACACCGTCGCATAATTCCTTGCCTCTCGGTATTTTATCGGTTGCATTTTGGTGAGTGTGCTATGGAACTTCATGACTTATTCCCTCCATCACCTTTTCGTCATCGGACTACTAGGCGTGGGGAGAGTTTTCCCCCTTTTGTTGTAGACATACCACCTGCTTCTTTCCTCATGCGCACAGCTAAAGATTGGAATTCTCTCCCCTCGTCTGTGTTCCCACATATAACTTGGGGCTCTTTAGGAAAAGAGTGAATAGGCTACTAACGGGAAAGCGAGCTCCATCTCATCTTCACTTACCATCAGGTGAAATTGGGCCAATCACAATCCCGTCTGAAATAAATAAAGACCACCACTTCATTCGATTTAGATTCATTCAATAGAATTCCACTTTATGTTCTTTTTTATAAAAACTTGAGCGCGGTTGACTGGATCTCATCTGGTGGAAAGTGACGATGCATACTTCCGCCCCCCGGTTTCATCTGCGTTCCTAGGGTGAAAAGAATGTCCTACACATGATCTAAATGACCAATTTAATCAAGATAGGTCCCCTAATTTATTCTTGATAGTGAAACAAAACGTCTTTTAAATTTTCATACCACTTGGACTGACAAACAATCAGACGGTCCACCTGATGGTAAGTGGTCACCGCCGCCTTTGCAACACTACTGGCATCGCCAACATTGTCGACCCTGAGACGTGAAGTAGTTAAATCTCTGTGCCTGTAATTTCACCGGCCCTCTTACCTTTATAACCGAAAGGAAATACAAGTTTACTACTGCTTCACGGCGGAAATAGGTAAGATGGTACTACTTCTCCGGACAAACTCTGCACTGAGAGCTCTACTACTCTAGATACGTTCGAGTTACTTTCGTATTTGTAATTTTAGCAGAAAAAAGGATTAGTTGGCTGTCAATGTCGGGATGGCTAGATTTTTTTATCGGACCAGTTGACTTGGTGGCAAGAGACCCTGACTACCACGCCGCAGGTCGTGGATTAGAGTCGAACCCTGTTCAAACATTTGTGTGATTCAACATGTCTGTTTGTTCTGTGTCTGTATACCAATTATCTGGTTTCCATAGTACAAGCTCTGCTCAGCTTAGGATCAGATGGCCTTGAGTAAGGATTGCCATGAATTTTGTAGGCTTAATTTGGCTACAATTATTAAGTTTCATAAATATGTAGATGCTATTAAAAAGGTTCGCTAGAATAATATTGTGTGATTGTATAATTAATTGTTAACAACAAAAAAACGGCCAAGTGCGAGTTGGACTCGCGTATGAAGGATTCCGTACATGTATAAAAGCGGCAAAAAAATCATGTCTGTTGTATGGGAGCCCCCTTAAATATTTATTTTATTCTATTTTTTAGTATTGGTTGTTATAGCAGCAATAGAAATACATCATCTGTGAAAATCTCAACTGTCTAACTATCACGGTTCATGAGATACATCCTGGTGACAGACGGACAGACAGGCAGACAGATGGACAGCGGAGTCTTAGTAATAGAGTCCCGTTTACCCTTTGGGTACGGAACCCTAAAATAGTGTTAATAGTCGGTCGATTATACGTATTTAAAAGCTACTACGTTTCGTAATGATTAGATTCCCTGTCAAGCCACAGTCCTAGGTTCGATTACCACCCATGCAAAAAATTGTGTTGATGAACACGTTTATTTATTCTGTATTTGGGATAAACATCTAAACAAGTATGTATTTCAAATTAAGTATATCAGTTACCGTCTCTGCTTACTTTGGGATCAGAATATTAATTATTGTTATTCCATAATATATAAGGGAAATAGGGTACCTTTGACGCACCATCACCTCAAAACTACTGAACATATCGGGATGGGACTGCTACCATTCGACACGGATTTTTTTCTTGATCGTTATAGGCTATATATGATATCGATAAACGGGAGTGAAACCGTGGGGGACAGCTTATTATTATATAACTAATGTATTTTTTATCATTGATTTAAAATATAAAGTCAAGTAGTAGTAACAAACATGCAGACGATCTACCTGAAGGTAAGGTAGTAGAAAGGATATCAGTGAAGTATGTAATTACCTCACCATGATGACCACGTGGTCATTTGCCGCCGCCTATGGACATTTGCAACACCAGGGTTAACGCAATGCATTGTCGACCCTGAGACGTGAAGTTGTTAAGTCTCATGTGCCTGTAATTTCACCGACACCCTTAACTTTCTAACCAAAATACAGTAATACAAGTGCACTACTGCTTCACGGCGGACATAACTATGGTGCTAGTCATGTCCCTGACCAAATGCACTTAAAGTTTTATTACTTTCAAAATGATTGGGATATTAGTTTCAACTATTTTTATTGATCAATATTTATTTGATGACGTCTTTCATCGCGAGGTTGTCTTTTATATATATAGTTATATAGTTTTAAATAAATTACATTGTAAATGATGAATTGTATTAAATTGTAAATTTTACACCGTATATCAACGAACGACGATGATTCAAATGTGCGTAACATTTGAATCATCGTCACGCTATAATAACCTTTAAATAACACGCAATATTGTAAATAATTGCCTTAATAGTTTCAACTTACTTCACGCATCATTGAATAAAATATATGTATAATATTATATAACGCTTTAATTGCATAAGTACTTGTGAAATGATATTAATTGACAACGCCCACCAAAATGGTCATTTATAATAACTATCCCCAATTTGTGTAATATAACCCACGGTCGGGTGTGAAGCCCTTTTTAACCGACGAACAAAACGAAGGAGGTTAAAACATTATTATAAAAAAACGTATGACCATACATAACTTTCTACAGAGTACCTAGTCAGATTACGATAACTCTTCTTTTGGATAGGATATTCTTTGAAGTTAGCCCCATTTATGCTCAATGAACTCTCTACCCTGTGCCCAAATGACAGGATTTATAGTAAATTAAATATTATACAGTATATCGAAAGGTTTTTAGGAAAAACAGTCAAATAAAAGAAATTTAATTATCATATATTTTTATACTTAATAAATAAATAAAATTCTAAGCTAATAACAATATATAATTTAAATTAGCTAAGTGATACACACTACACAAGTCACTGTTATACTGGAAACGCGAGAGAAACTGCGGGATAAAGTAAGTCATAATGCTAAAATAAGGTTAGTTTATGGGGTATGTTAAACATTTTAACAAGGACAACAACACATAATCTATAAATTATTTTATTGTTGTAAACCTAACAAAAAAAACACAAACAAGTTAACTTGACAATCCACAAGTATTTATTTCTGAATTAAATTATTTTAAACCAACGCTGTTGTTTTCATAAAACCAATGCAAATACTTCAATTGTTCGTGGAGCCGGAGCGCTGACACACGACACGCTTCCGCTTTGATAATAAATGGAAGTACAAACGTTCCAACACTATTATTTCAACAGATCACTCGCGTACCTACAGCTTCCGTAAAGGATTTCTCATCCAAATACTTTTAAATCTACAGTCTTTGCGAATTTAAAACCAAATCAAATAGAAAATGTAAGTATTGTTTGATTAAGTGATGATGGAGCTGAAGTTGGTACATGTGGCACGATGCCCAGAAAAAGCTGACCGCCAAGTGCAGCTGCCGGAACACACCGCCAGGTTCTTGGCGACAGATACTAAAATCTACCTACTGTACTATATTTTTCTGTGGTAGTTCTCCACCAAAAGCTCAAGGTCGTTATAGGATTCGAGCCCACGTCTCTCGTCACGGCTTTCAGTAACACTACCAAGTGAGCTATCATCGCCTGCCATTATCAGGTGCCCTCCCTACATTTGAGATTTATTCAACCATCATTTGTTTATCTCAGAGGTGTATATATTCTAACAAGGAAAAAGATGAATAATAATACTTGATCGTTATAAATCACAGTTTTGACAATAATATTGTTGATGAAAACCATAAAATATTTTTATCTCGAGCAGTTTCGCACGCTCGTAAATTTTATTACTGTTTACGCCATTGATATGTTCACGCACACAATTTTCTGAATTCTTCCTCAGTCAATAGGTAAACTACCGAGAACCATCTAAACTATTATGAGGTATGTACACTTATTTATTTGGTAAGGCATTATATATACAACATTGTATAATTATATGACATAACACATCGGGTGCTCTACTTCCCGACTCCGAGATCATCTTCTAAAATGAGGTCGGCAAGCTTCTCTGCGACGGCGATAACGGCGGCCGCTGAGTTCCCCCGCGGCGGGCGCGGCAGCACGCTGGCGTCCCCCACGCGCAGCCGCCGCACGCCGAGCACGCGCAGCCGCGAGTCCACCACGCGGCCCAGCGCGCTCGTGCCCGTCGCGTGGTAGCCCGAGTACGTCATGTACCGCACGTTGCACCGCCAGTACCCGGCGCGGTCCGTCTCGAACGGTGGACACTCGGGTAGCGGCACGCGGAATAAAGTCGCATTGTATCGCGCGAACGCCGGCGTCCTCACCAGGTCCTCCATGATGCCGATCGCGCGCACCATCTCGTCGACGTCGCGGTCGTCGTCGAGGTAGTTAGGGAAAACGACGGGCGGCATCAACGGGTCTGTGCTCGCGAGCCGCACGTGCCCGCGTGAGTGCGGCTCCAGCACCACCGGCGACAGGATCAGCAGTGCGTAGTCCGCATTCACCATCTCGAACTGGTCCATGATGTAGTCACCCAGCCCCAGCACTCGCTGAATCAAGTTGCGGGCGAGCGGAATCAGATTCCTCTCTAGGAACCCGTGGATGACCTGTAACGAGGGCACCTCGCAGTCGGCGCGATCGGCGACTAGGCGCCGGCGAGCGCGGTCGTAGCAGCGCGTGTTTGCAAACGCGGTGACGCTGGTGAGTCCGATCGAAGTGAGAGGCCCGTTCCCGCCGATGAGCGCCTGTAGCGCTTGGGAAGCCAGAGTCGCTATCGGCAGTAGATCATCGGCCGCGCTGCGTCTGCGATCCACCAGCACCGGCACAATAGGCAAAATGTGATCCATTAAACCGTCTCCCACGGGCAGGTCGACGCGCACGGGTATACCCATCCGTCTCAAATGGTCGGCGGGGCCCACGCCCGACAACATCAGCAGCTTGGGGCCGCCCACCGTGCCGGCGCTTAGGATAACTTCTCGTCTCGCATATACATGGAGTGTTTTATTCCACTTTCCTTGGACGACCGTGACTCCTAGAGCCGTGTTGGTTGCGTCGATAATAACTCCAGTGCACATGGTGTTTTTGGCTAGTTTCAAGGTACTCTTGACGTCCTCCCGACCGAGGTACCCGCGCGCGGTGCTCATGCGCTCATTCTTGTCAACGTAGCCGATGACTTTCGAGACGCCAATTTGCGATTTGGCATTAACGTCGGGATTATAGGGGAACTTAAGCGACTTGAATGCTTTTACCAATCGCGTATACCAAGGGTTCCCGGAATCTTCGAATACTCCGGTACGAATGGGCCCTGAAATATTATGGTAGGGGATAGAGGAGGGTGGCAGATAGTCGAGGTCCTGAAGGCCCTCGTACTTGAGGAAATAAGGTTTCATATCGTCCCAGGTCCACCCGGGGACACCGAGGTCGTCGAAGTCTCGCCGGTTGCCGCGCACGTAGATCATGTGGTTGATGCTGGTGGAGCCGCCGACGCACTTGCCGCGCGAGAAGCGGCATTGCTTGCCTTGCGATAGTAAACACGACTTCCCGTTCGAGACCGTCTGGTATTGCCAATCCAAGTTGGAGCCTAACAAGGCGAGTGCAACGCCGGGGATCTATAGCAAAGAACGCATTTAATATCTACTTACTACTATACTAAAAGATAGACTTAAAATGATACGTAAGTGTTTTTTATGGATTTACCTTGGTCATAATCCCCGGGTCTCCCCCCGCCTCCACCAGCAGCACGCTGGCACCGGCCAGCGCCAGCCGGGCCGCCAGCGCGCACCCCCCCGCGCCCGCGCCCACCACTATGTAGTCGAACACATCTCCGTCTAAACATCAAAACACACACTTACATTATTAAACAACTTGTTTTTGGTATGTTGGGGCAAAATACGGTAACTATTCATCCGATTTTTTCACAGGTTACAAGCACCACTATTCACGATAAACATGAAATCATGAATGGGGATATGTTCAATTGCCGAAAGTAATTTTTAAATACAATATCAGTAAATTAAATCTTACCGTGAAGCTCTACATCTCTGGGCAGTGAGTAGTCAGTTTTGAAGACGAACCGCGACGTCGGCTGCACGGACACCAGCACCGACAGCAGCGCCAACGCGACCAGCCATACCCTGACATGTTTCACAAATTGTATATTACTAACTTAAACCCTGAACAAACGGTCATAATAGAATAATAAAAGTACATTTTTTTTTAATTAATACTAAGTTTCATGTACATTATCACATTATATTCATTTTCAATATCAAATTTAATTTTAATTCAAAAATATATAACCTATATAGAATTCCCTAATGCTATCGAGAGAATAAGTCAAAACGGAGAAGATTTTTAATTAGCATCAGCTTGCCCTCAATTTCTTCGCATTGACTGACGCTTACCCTCTTTGGGAATGCTACAATTGACCACTAGGTGCAAGGCACTCTTTGCGACCTTAGGAATAAGTTGTGGTAGGTAGCACTCGTCCCCGCTACCAAACGGCCACAGACGCTAATTTTAAACATCCTAATATTTCACACACTTTACTTATGCTTCTTTAAATAGACTTTCATTATTTGCATAAAATAATAAATTAGAGCTCCGTTAATAGATTCATATGCTTGCCATTCTTGGTGTTAATGCTCTAATGTATTTATGTATGGATATCCAACATAAATGACAGGGCAGCTGGTTTAGTGATTAGCGACCCTGACTGCCAAGTCGCAGGTTGCAGTTTGATTCCCACCCAGGACAAACATTTGTGTGCATGAAAATGTTTGTTTGCTCTGTGTTTTGATGTAAATATCTACAAAGTATATATGTATTTAGAAAAATAAAAAAGCAGTATATCAGTTATCTGGTTTCCATGGTAAAAGCTCTGCTTAATTTGGGGTCATGGCCGTGTGTAAAAGAATGTCCCAGGATATTTATTTATATTTATTATTTATAAGATACACGCCAAAAGTTCAACATTATAACACACAGAATATATAAAGTGGCGAGTTCTTACAATAAAAGGAGACCAAAGCATACAAAAGCAGAAAAAAAATTACAAAATAAAATCAATACAATATTATCACGATCATTATTTTTTTATTCCGCTTCTGTGCCACCCGCACAGTAAGTAAGAAAACCCGGAAATTTTACAGAAGCGTAATTTTATTAAAATAGGCCTTCACAGGCACTTATAAATGGTCAGACTCTAACACCGGTTCGGAGGTTAGCTTTACTGAGAAGAGCCGACAATAAACTCAGCATTTACTCTTTTCAAAATAAGATTTTGTACATAAAGAATGTTATTTGTTGAACAACTGGTTTGAAGTTGTGCATTGTCGTAATTAAAATAATATTTTATGGTGTAGAAAGCCTTTTATACATCTTAATTATTTCCTTAAAATTTTGTAAAGGCCAATTTTAATTAATTTATTTTTTTAGTACGTGCACTAAGTCCTATATACATAATTATATTAGATGAAATGTATTATATTAAATAAGACACCTATAGGGATATAAAAAGGTAAATAAGATTTTATGAAATTTTCTCTGGAACACTGGATTTTTTAGTAGAGCTCTTAGTGCAGAGTTCGTCCGGGGAAGTACTACTACCTTACCCATTTATGCCGTGAAGCAGTAGTGCAATTGTATTACTGTGTTTCGCTTAAAAAGGTAAGGGGGCCGGTGAAATTACAGGCACATGAGTCTTAACAACTTCACATCTCAGGGTCGAAAACGCTTTGGCGATAATCCTAGTGTTGCAAATGCCCATAGGCGGCGGTGACCACTTACCATCAGGTGGACCGTCTGCTTGTTTGTCGGCTAAAGTGGCATAAAAAAAAAACGGGTTCCCTGAAAGTATATCAGTCATCAGAACATCATAGTACAAGCTCGGCTTAATTTTACATCAGATGCTCTTCTGTAAATCAACATCCCAGATAAAATAAAAAAAAACTACCAGATCGCGTACCAATAATACAGTAATAATTACAATAAAAATATATACACACCTGGATAAACTCCGACTAGTTCTGGAACTAGTGAAGGGTAGAAATGACTTGTACATTTCGTAGACAAGCACAAACACGAGTTAGAGTAACAGCCTTGATTTTTTTGCCTCTTCTATTCCTCCAAATTAAACTTAAAACGTTTGTTCACCTGTATGGTGCTCCCTTACGAATGTTTATGTAAGACCCGCCTATATTTTGGATTCGAATAGCACAAGCACGGCTCCTAACCTATTATATAAACTAATGTATTTTATAGCAACGGGTTTTTAGAATTATTCATTTCACTGAACCCCACATGACCAGACAATTATTCCGAGTTATTTCTTCTTATTAACAAACTGATTTACATTTGTCCCTAAATAAATAAAAATAAAGGGAAAAAAAATCCAACCACATGAAGATACACTGCAGTAGAAGATCTCAACACTGACTGTCACAGTATAAACCTGTTAAAAGGCAACCTATGTTTACGTCAGAGCCGTTATCCCGACAGACAACAAAAATTAATTAACAGATTAAAACTCGTTATATAACATATTCGGCTATTTCTATAAAATAAAATGGGTTAAGGCGCCTTCACACGAAAAATAACGCTGTAGCGTTGGTAGTTTCCTACACAATAAAAAAACACTTTTGTATTTCCTGTACTTTACACTTCTATAAACAAGACTAATATCAACGCATTATTTTTTTACTTTTATGTGTGTTATGCTTGTAATTAATTGTCAGTCCTTCAAGCGATCGTTTACTTAAGCGTTTCATGCATTTCCGCAAATCAAAAACCCTGAATTATGCTCAAGTTAACTTGGTTCCTTTGTGTGTATTTAAAAGTGGGTCAGTAGGACAAATTTAATCTGGATTTATTGATTGCACATACATCGCAATTTACCGGGTGAGTTAAGAAGATAATAAGTGGCCGACAAACTGTCAGAGTATCCATTTGATGGTAAGTGGTCCCCGCCGCCTATGGACATTTGCAACACCAGGAGCATCGCCGATGTGTTGTGCACCTTTAGATGTGAAGTTATCTTGTCTCATGTGCCTGTTATTTAACCGGCCTCCTTAACTTTTCTAAAATGAATCAAAGTTATACAAGTAAGACTACGCATTTAAACGCATGCTGGGAATACATAAGACCAAATAAACATCTTCATGGACACAATAGTTTGTTAAATGTGTTCCCACTTTGAAGACATTCTTTACACACGGCTATCTGATCCCACAAAGCAGAGTACTATGGAAACCAGATAACTATAAACTACTTTTTTTTCGAAATCCATACTCATATAAATACAGTGAATAGACTCATTTCAAAAGCGATCAGTTATTTTTTTTCTACGACACTCATTGACGTCTAGTTTCGTATGAAACACCTTTACACGCACCGACAAGGCCAATGTCAAAATATTCGACAGTTACGGGCAGTCAGCGGCTCCGGTCAAGGAACTGCGGTCATAGAGGTACACGTGAGCCTATTCAATTTAATCCAATAACTTGAAGAGTCCGATGTCAAAAGAAGGACATTTTTGCGAATACTCCGCTACTGACTCTACCTACCCCGAAACAATAGGAAAAAAATAGAATTACTTAGTATTTAAAATCAGGGATTTGTTTTTCTTCTATAGGTACTATTTTTTAATAACATCATAGATAAAATAGTGATCATAAAAAATATCGGCTCGATCTAGAGGCATAAGATAAAGCTAAAAATCCTGAGGTCCTGGTTTGGGATCATTTTCTTTTTTTATAAATGATCATGATCCCGAGATTGTTAAAGTGCCCAAGAGACGGCGATGTTCTTATTACTGAGACCTCTGCCAACCTCTTCGGGGATAATAGACGCGTATACATCGCACCCTCAGTACGATAAGGGCTTAACTCAAAATTTTGCGAAATGGAGTTACGATCATAGAGAGACTAAACAAAGTACGCTCTATGCTATGAATAGTAAAACATAGTCAATTTAATGATAGAATGAGCATACCGATACTTCAGCCTCTTTAACACCGGGACCCACCCTCCCCACTCAGTGCGAAAGTGACCCAATTAAAGATGTGCCAAAAGTGATTTTTGAGTTAAGCCCCTATCGTTCTGAGGGTGCGATATGTATAAATATATATATTAAATGTATGCGATCTTGCCGTTCCTTCTCAGTTAAAGGCTGACTTCCGTACCAGCAAGTCAGCAGTCAAAAGTAACCAGTAAGAGGAATAACTGTACCTAAAACATTAAGTAAACGCCGAAATTGTCGGGAAAGTTGCAGTAGCTTGTGGCGACATCTATGAACATGCACGCGAGAATCCTGCATCCCTCTATCGAAATTTTATATTTATAACAAAACTAGCTGTCCCCCGCGGTTTTCCCCGCGTTCCCGTGGGATGTCACATGTATTATACATAAAAACCTTCCTCTTCAATCACTCTATCATACGTCATCTACAGCACTACATAATGATTTAAGCATACATAGGGATATAGGGACATACCCACCGCCATCCCATGGCCTGACCAACCTTGCGGTCATACAAGCCGAATCGTGGGGGTCGCAAGTCGCACATGACGGTACGACAGGCTTTACCCCTACACCGTGTGGAATCGCCTGCGAACAGGCTTTAACCACACGCTGTCCCCTGCTAACACCCCGAATGGAGGTGCGCGAATCGGATCTTTTTTTTTTTTTTTCCCCGGATTATTTCTCCCCAGTGCGAATGCACTTGACGCCACACTTACGACACTTCGTCGTCGGGCCGCTCCTCCTCTGTGGCGTCTTCTTGTGGTTGCTAGTGCTGCACGCTCCGCCTCTTGTGCCACTCCTTTGCGAAGCGCCGAAGCCTGTGGAAGTTCGCCTCGGTGCGGACCAGGTCTTGATAGTAGACCGGTCCACTCTCCACTCTGTCCAAGCCGTCCAACATCTCGCGCCTTTCATCCTCATACAACGGACAGCTCCATAATACATGCTCGCGGTCCTCATCAGACATACCACAGTCACAGGTGCTAGACTCATTCAGTGCCATATCATGCAGTCTCTTACGGTAACATCCGTGCCCCGTGAAGAGCTGGGACGTTTCGTAGTCTGGTTCGACCCAAGTGGCCGCCAGACGCCACCGAACATCCGGGAAGAAACAGAACAACTCCCTTCCTTTCTGCTCTGTCTCCCAGCGTTCCTGCCAAGCAGCCATGACAGCCGCTTTGATGCCTTCCTTACGGGACCCAAATTCCCTGCTGGGGCACCCCTTACGCGCCTCGTACGTCTCCCCCGCCCTACGGACCTCAAGGTCCGCCGGCAGGACACCGGCCAGTACAGGCAAGGCGGCCGAACTCGTGGAACGGTAAGCCTTCGTCAGCAATATCAGTGCCGGCCGCTGAGTCCTCAGCAGCGAACTACGCACAACATGAAAGGATCCACGCCGATACCATATTGCCGCGGCATACGTCACCGTTGCGACGAACGTGCCCCGGTACAACTCTCGCAGACCTCGGTATCTGATTCCCCAAGAGGAAGAGGATACCCGCGACATCTTTCCGAAGCAGTTCGCCGCCCTCTCCCCGATCGACAACGCATGCCCCGCAAAGGACAGACCCGGCTCGAGCACCACGCCCAGAACCTTCGCTTGCACCACGTTTCTGATGGAGTCACCGCCCATCTTGAGAGTGGGTGGTCTCTGGAACTTCCCTTTGCAAGTCATACTTTCAGACTTAGTCGCAGAGAAGTCCAGGCGATTTCGGACACCCCACTCCGACACCGAGGCTAATATTGCCTCAGCCGCGCGTTCGATTCCCGCGCGGGACTGTGACTCGATCAGAACCGTGACATCATCCGCGTATGCGGTAAGCGAGGTATGTTCGGGCAATGGTAATCGCAACAAGTCGTCCATCAACACGTTCCACAGCGTGGGTCCCAACACGGATCCCTGAGGACACCCCATTGTGGACCTCTTCCAAACCACGTGGTTTCCAATGAACAGGCCCACCCGGCGCGCATTGAAGTAGTCAACCAGCATCCTATAGATGTTTGGCGGACAACCCCAGGGGGGTTCACACTTCGCTTTGACCAGAATCATTGGCCACCACGCGTTGTCGAAGGCCCCGGAGATGTCCAAGAAGATCAGTTGCACGTATTTCGCCGCTGACCCCTGCACCGTTTCAATGATGCTGCCGAGCGCGGTGACTGTCGACCTACCCGTGGAGAAACCATGTTGGCGCGCAGAGACGCCACGCTGCAAGCCGGGGGTGCACCAGAGCATCACCCTTTCCAAAACCTTCCCCAGTACCGGCAAAAGGGTAATCGGCCGGTAGGCCTTGGGGTCGGTGAGCGGCCTGTCATTGCCCTTAGGCAGGACAATCAGCCTTCCCGTCTTCCATACCGTGGGGAAAACCCCCTCTATCACGCATCTACCCATGATGTACGTCAACTCTGCCGCTCCCAGTGCCTCACTAGATATAGGAAGCGCGTCCGAGCCCGATGGTACAGGGACAGAGAAAGCGACTTTGTTTTATACTATGTAGTGATATAGAAGCATCAACAGTTCGACTAAGGGCCCTGGCACGATCACCTAGCCTGGCGGAATATCTTTCCTTTTAAATAGAGGAGCCTCATACTTCTCTCCTCCATAAACTTTATCGTGTAAAATTTAATCGGAACACATTATTGCACTCTTCTTAAAATCCTACTAGGCATTACCTACCTTCGCAAATTATATTGACCTCTGGGTTTCACGAGCAGCACCTTAAGTGCATTTAGCTGTTCTATTTTTAGATAATTTATAATACAAATTTAATTAAATTAAACATGTTATTTTATTTAAAACTGGCGTCCGCTTATTTTATGTGTTTTTAGAGAAAATATATTATTTATATGCTAAAATTCAAATGTACGGATATTTTTTTATAATTGTGACATCGTGTAGGCATCACAGACAGGCTAGCATATTTGTTTAGATTTACATACATGTATGTACTGTTATCTACACATGTCACTTTTTAAAAAAATATACAAAACCAGTTACATTTTTAAAGTCGGTAATGAAATTATTTGTCTACAGTCAACGCCCGCGCTTTTAGTATCTATATTATCTATAAGAGACTATGTGACTTACTGGGCGATATTTTTTTATTACAAAGGCGGGACAGCGTACTTAAAATTAAAAGTAAAAAGTACTTTTTAATATTACATTCAATCGAACCAATCCAGGGAAACATTAAAAGAAACTTAAATGTAATTATTTATTTATTTATTAATTGGATATGACACATCAACAGCATACATATTAAGCATTTGCATTTTATAATAAGGTAATGTTATAGTATTCTGACTAATAACTTTAAAAATACTTTATGTGTTTGAGCAATTATTTTAATGCGTACTACTATTACATAAATACATGTATAAACTTACTGTTTCTGTGGTTCCAACTATCAAAAATAATTTATTTTTAAATAAGTTTATTTTTAGTCTAAAATATCATGAGTTTGCTTTTACTCGCGTTCTATTTAATATTTCGCAATAACCTGTTTTAACAAACCTCCTCAATGGATCAGGTAAGCTAAATATTATTATCAATACCTTCTACAATCAGGCAGCCGACCTGAGCGCCGCTGAGCTCACGGATCAGGCAGGAGTAGAGCTCTTAGTGTTGAGTTCGTCCGGGGAAGTACTACCACCATATTCATTTTCACCGAAGCAGTAGTGCACTTATATTACTGTGTTTCGGTGAGAAAGGTAAAAGGAAGAGGGGTGGAGAAATTACAGGCACATGAGACGTAACAACATCACGTCTCAGGGTCGACATTAGCGAAGCTCCTGGTATTGAGTGTCAGATGAACCAGCCTGTTAGTCGGACTAGAGGTCAAAAGTCTGGCATCTAGGGAACGCTGTGTTTCTAAATTCTGAGTCAAATGGCTTCGTCACTTTGCAAAAGGCTACCTTGGCTATACATAACTTATTTATATTCTAGCTGTCCCCCGCGGTTTCACCCGCGTTCCGGAAGACTGTAATTGTCAAACGCGCGCAAACCTCTCAAAAGGAATATTTTTTATCTCGTTTTTGCCATATTTTTCATTGATGCTCCGCTCCTATTGGTCGTAGCGTGATGTTATATAGCCTTCCTCGATAAATGGACTATTCAACACAAAAATATTTTTCAATTCGAACCAGAAGGTAGTTGAGATTTGCAAGTACAGACAAACGAACAAATTCTTCAGCTATATGTATATATTAGTATAGATAACTAGCTACGGTTCCGCGGTTCCACCCGCGTTCCGTAATGATCTAATAGGTATATACCGGGCTTATAGCACTTGTTACTTCTGCATTAACTTCCTAATAGAGTACCTAGAATAGACTACCTAGAGCTCTTAGTGCATAGTTCGTCCGGAGAAGTACTACCACCTTACCCATTTCCGCCGTGAAGCAGTAGTGCAATTGTATTACTGTGTTTCGGTTAGAAAGGTAAGGGGGCCGGTGAAATTACAGGCACATGAGACTTAACAACTTCACGTCTCAGGGTCGACAACGCATTGGCGATGCTCCTAGTGTTGCAAATGTCCATAGGCGGCGGTGACCACTTACCATCAGGTGGACCGTCTGCTTGTTTGTCGGCCCAAGTGGCATAAAAAAAAAATAATAATAATAGCGAAAAATTGTTTTGAGTTTATACATTACAAAAAAAATCTCTTTATAATATTAGTGTATCTTTAAATAAAGCTAATAAATTAGGCAAAATTGGTTCATAATGGAGTCATAATCTACAGAACTCACACTCTTTCGTTTTAAATATACGTTTTTTTTTCTATTTATTACTGTAAAACAATGCTCTAAACTAACGTGTTTCCGACCCGCGGCTTCGCTCGCGATCAACGTTCTTCATCTATCCGTTGCACCATTAGTATCAGCGGTTCCCAACTGCGGTACCGCTATGATTTCTTTGTAGTCAATATAACCAGACGGTCATAGGCAGACAGCTCACCTAGTAAGTGGGAACCGCTGACTAGGAACATTTCCAACACTATCGCCAATGCGTTGTGAAGTTGTAAGCCTGTAATTACGGTGTATTTTTTTAACCAAAACACGTACAACAAATACACTACTGCATCACGGCGGAAATAAGTATGGTGGTGATACTTCCCCGGAGTATGAAATCTGACCCTAAATCACTCGGGTATAATGTCGCATTCTATCGGATGCACCTATAGTTTTAGAGGTTACCTCCTACATCCAAACTTCTACTTCTTCACAATATTAGTGTAGATAAATGTAAGGTACCTAAATTATCAGAAAGGCGATATTAAATAAAAACGCTTCAGCTCCCACCACGAGACGTAACGTATCGGCGAACCAATCGTTCCCAATTATCAGCAATACTCGTGATAAATGTTCCATCGTTGGATAATTAGCAACAAAGCACCAATATATCCTGCGGGACCTCTGCTACACCCTGTCGCTGTGTTCAATTATCTTCTCGTGCGCCTATCAGCTAACTCGAATGTTACGACAGTCGCGCAATCGAGGCCAGCGACCACGTGCGTGTAAGTATATCAGTTATCTGGTTTCCGTAGTACAAGCTCTGCTTAATTTGAGATCAGATGGTGTGTCATGAATGTCCAAGGATATGTTATTAACATCTCATCAATAATGGAATTTATTTTTATTAACCGACTTAATAAAATAAAGAGGAGATTTTTAAAGTTTTATATTTAATAGTTCGAGCATAACTTGCTTAATAACCCATTTTGGTAATTATTTTTGACGGTCGAATGGTATCAAGCTCGCGATAGAGACCCGAGATCCTGCAGGATGAGTTAAAGTCTTGTCCATGAGAATGGACTGCTTTCCTCTTCGGAGGCAATGGGCATCATATTTTATTCATATAAAATATATAATGACATTCGACATATCACCCCTAAACGAAATCCGGAAGTGCTCCAGTCTGTTTCACTTAAAAAAGGAATTACCTATATTAAACGTAGGCTTAGTTGCGAAAAATACACAGTCAGTCTGCCAGCGGTATCTGCGGTGTGGCGCATAATTATACAAGCGAGATATAAACGAGAAATAAAGAGGAAACACCGAGTGAGAGGGCAGAGGAGACACGAGGAGAGGGGTGAAGTTGGAAGGAGGGTTAATTGCTTAGGGATACCGTGATCCCGGAGCGCCACGTACGATTGAGTGTGCACTTTCACACCGCGATAACTTATGGCCAAGATTACTGGCGTTTTTTATCGTTAAATATGCGGTGATCCGCAGGTTTATACTCAATCAGCGATAAAAAATCAAATCTCTACTCATCTTACAACCGTAAACAAATATTTTTCTTATCTGAGAACCTTCAACGGAAGGTATAAGAATAATTTAGGTACCATTCAAAATAGAGGCCCCAATTAACCAGCTAAGTATAATACTGTCGATCGACGCGTCGCAGGAAAATCGTTAATTTAAATTCATATAAAAATCGGTTTCATCGAGCCAGCTTATCTCGGTAGTGGCGGAGTCCCTGACGAGAATAGAGAAGTAATTTTATACAGCTGAGTAGGTTAGGTGTTTGTTCAACCTACGAAGAGATACGAAAGCTTGAAATTTTATCATAATTATATTAATACTATTGGTAACTAGGAACCTTCGCCTCGCCTGAGTGGTATAGCAACTACACATAAACCGTCCGAAACTAATTTGCTACATTATACTGAAAATCGCATCTAAAGGTACTGCGTATTTTAAAATAACTAGGCGAGAAACACGGACAGAAATGACTATTTCTGTCGACGTTGTTTTAAATTATAACATTACCAAGTGCCCTCTTCTACCTCTAAAAATGTACAAAATTAAACGTCAAACAATGATCACAAATATAAGCATAACATTTTCTAGGTTAGTGAAATGAGCATACGATTTTTACTTTAAAAAAAACATTGCATAACACTTTGTCCATACCTACACACCCAACCCAGTTGGCAAGAATCATTTAGGGCCTAAATGATGATATAACCAAAATTTTAGGGTATTCTTTTCCTTATAATTTACCCGCTTTTCACATTCAGTCTATTCAACACTGTCCAATCTTTTGCGTCCATCTCTTCTTTCATACAGGACCTCTATACATGTTGTCAGATATCCTGAGCCAATGGCCAAGATGGCAAAAAAACCTCGAAAAGAAGTCGATGGATTGACTTGTTTTTTTTTACAGAACATTGTGTTTCTATATAAGAGTGTTCTTATATATGTACTTTTTATTCTGAAGATCCCGCGGTAACGGGAAAAAAATACATCCTGCTGAGCCACGGCGATGTGAACTTTATAAACTGTAGCCGAAAATTAATATCATAAAATCAGCATCGAGCTGTGATAGGTTAAACTATTACCGTGAGGCATGTAGAGTGCTACTGTTTCGGTTAGAAAAGCAAAAGGGATCGGTAAAATAAGAGGCTGATGACACTAAATGAAATGAAGTCTTTCGTCAAAGTTATCGACATAGCTCAAAGGATTAACAAGCTGAAGTGACAGTGGGCTGGTCACATCTGCCGTAGATCCGATAACCGTTGGGGTAGACGTGTTCTAGAGTGGAGACCACGGTAAACGTAGTGTAGGGTGCCCTCCAGCTAGATGGAGCGATGATATTCGCAAGCTGGCTGGCAGCGATTGCAAAAAAGGAGCTGAAGATCGAGCTCAATGGCGTGCCATAGGTGAGGCCTATGGCCATCAGTGGATGGAGATAGGCAGATGATGATGACACTTAACTTAATGTTGAAAAGGTCGACAAAGCATTGGCGAACCCCTCGGTGGTCCCCTAGGTGGTCAAGTAACTTAATATAAGAACAACGGCTAAGTGCATGTCGAGCCACGTGCAGTGTAGGATTACGTTGTTGCCCGCCACAATATGGTTTTCAAGTTAGTTGACTTTTACTTGTTAACTTATACTGTAGTAGCTACTGTACTTAGCTGTAGTATGTTTCCTTGTAACTTCGTTAATTACTACTACCTAGATTTCTTTAGACAAAACAACGGTTTAGCTAGTAAAACGCATTACTAATAATAACTACCAAATTAAAACTAAATATGTCGCAAATGGACTCGTGAACCGAAAAATTTAAAACCTATACAACAAAACCCCACACGATGGAATAGACGATTAAAAAACATCCCTGCTTTGGGTTCCTTGTTAACGAAACCCTAAGAGCCTGTTATTTTGGGTGGCATGCATTTACCTATGTTTTTTGTGAGATCTCAGATCATCATCGCCTGCTCCATCTCTCTTAACCTGGATGCTGTCGCTTTATAGCCGGTATAGCTTATGATAATAGCAGTGGGACAGTTGCCTTAACCCGAACACATACCCCAATAATGTGTTTGAAAACTGTCCCTTGACATGAGAACAGCCCGTGTTGCCTCGCAAGCAGCTCTCCAGCGAACGGTGTATTACGAACACGTCTATACCTAATTGGGGCGAAACTAAATGGAAACGTGACTACAGACACAACGCTAGACAGATAATTTATCCTAAACACATTATTAATGCAAAAGTTTGTGAGGATGGATGCATGTATGTTTGTCATACATCACGCAAAAGCTATCTAACGGAATTAGAGAAAACTTGGCAAATAGATAGAGTATGTCCTGGAACAACATCTCATATGCTTAAGGATTTCTTTACCGAATGTAGCACAAGTAGATATCCAAATAATAATAGATGGGAGCCATAATGATCTTGTAAATAAAACGGTATTTTTGGGTCTTACATTAGACAATAAATTGCAGTGGGGACCTCAGGTTGATACTCTAGGTGCTAAATTAAGTTTGGCTGCAGCTTCGGCTGGGGAGCAGCAGCGGATATAGAATCAATATTTATTTTACAAAAAAGAGCAATTCGTGCTATTTACAGTATGGGTCCCCGTGAATCATTAAGAGATTTATTTAGGGAAATAAATATAATGACATTACCTTCACTATATATTTATGAAAATATAATGTTTATACGTAGAAACATAGGAATGTTTGAGTCTAAATTGGATATCCATAATATTAATACAAGACAAAGGGAGAAGTTAGTTGTTCCATACTTTAGACTAACTAAAGTAAACAAGTCATTACTTGGTAATTGTGTTCGATTTTATAATAAGATCGGTATCTTTAAGGGTTTATCTTTATCGGTTTCAATAACCAAAATGTTTGATCATAAATTTTAAAATTATATTAGGAAAATTTTGAAAGAAAAAGCGATTACAGGGTAGTTCATTATATTGAAGATAAAAATGTATGAAAGTAGCTACTCTCTGCACAGTGCACCTCTAATTTTCTTGTCTAAGTTGTAAGTAATTATTGTTACTTTCTATTTTGTAGTCTTATTATTTCTTTTTTTTTATTTCTGTATGTTACCTATATTAGGTATTATGTAATTATTAAATATAAAATTATGTAAAACTGATATTATAAAATAGCCAAAAAGTTAGAATAGATAAAATTTATATAAAAAATTATTTAATAAAAAAGAATGTAACCTTGCTGAGTTTCTTGCCGGTTCTTCTCCGTTGAAGGCTGACTTCCGAACCGGTTGTAGCTTCAGTAACTTTAAATTTGACCTTCATAAGTGCCTTCCGAGGGCCTAAACTGAATAAATGGTTTTGGATTTTGAATAGAATTTTGATACATTTGCTTTTACTTCTTTAAATAATGAACGAAAACGCCATCACATTTACAGATTACAATATTTTTTTAAACATACACATATTTATTACCGATTATTTTCGGTTGACGAACGATCACCGAACCGTGTTTCAGTTGCCTTCTAGGTGCTAAATCAAAGACTTTAAAAATAAAGGACTTAAATATTATCAGTCACTTAAATGCTTTCGTCCAATACCAAATAAATTATTACAAAGAACGATCTATCCTATGATGCTTTTTTTATATTTTTTTTTATTTCAAGTATGCCGCCAAATCAGCAAACGCTTCACCGGATGTAAGTGGTCACCGCCTACTACTGACATTTGCACAGTGACGGCATTATTTTAGCGGCAACATTTTCAGAACCTCAAAAATTTTGGAGCGGAAAAATGACAGAATAATGTTAAGTTGATAATGTTTGTGGATATGCTTCTAATGAATGAAATATTTATAAAAACATTGCAATATTGAATTTACTTATTTATTTGTCGGTCCAATACGAGTTATTTCTAAATATAAGCGTTTAAAAGAAATAACACACAGATTTTTTTGTAAATTCATATTTTGAATAGTGGGAAGTTAAAAAATATTTGATGACTTAAGGTTATTAATGGGTTTTTTTAAGGAACTAAGGTGTTTCCTCTGATGGCATTTACACCCTTACGCGGACAATTAACTTGAACCAGAAGCTCTACAACTCATATACTTTAACCTTTAGATGGAGACGTGTAGCGCCATCTGTGGTCAGCAGTACTAACTAAGGTTCGAGTTTGGATGCAACCAAGGATGTTTCAGTATTCATTGAAAACGGGGGTCCGTTCGGGTGAACCCGTCAGGAACAAAATTTCTTATTTTCGATTAATGCGGTCGGTAATTAATGTTTTTTTGATGATAATAGTCAAATTCAGCACGTTGCAATTTTGATTGTAATTTCTATATATACCTTTTAGGTCGTTCAGCATATATTTCGTCCGTGAAAAAAAAAATACGAAAATTTATAGTTTTTATTAATTATAGTTTATAATCTTATAACGCGGGTGAAACCGCAAGCACAGCTAGTATTATATAATTTAATTATTATAATATTATACAATACTAATTATAGTTATATTGGTATACTAATATTACCATATTTTTATTATTTTATTTTACTAGTTAAAATAGAAAATGAAAAAGTCTGTAATTGTTGCATAATCTCATGCAAACAAAATCTCATACATACCTGCCAAGATTCGAATGGTTTGTTTGTTGTATCTTTTTACGATTCTGCTGCAATTGGTTTTGACATAGAGCATTTGTTTTTTGTATTTTATTTTTACTCTGAAGTTGTTTTTCGTCATTTTTGCGCTTTCGATATTCATTTGGACGCAGAATACATGATACTCTACAATGTAAATAGTAAACACTCAAACGACATGTACAATAAACAAATATAAACAGGAAATACTTTTATCTTTAGAGATAGTATCGCTCTTAGTGCAGAGTTCGTCCAGAGAAGAAACACCTTACGCATTTCCGCTGTGAAGCAGTAGTGCACTTATATTACTGTTTCGGTTAGAAAGGTGAGGAGGCCGGTGAAATTACAGGCACAGGAAAACTTCAAGTCTCACGGTCGACATGTTTTGGCGATGCCCCTCGTGTTGCAAATGTCCATAGGCGGTGGTGACCACTTACTATCAACCTGACAGTCTTAGTTTGAGTGGCTTAGAGGCATAAAAAAAATATATTAACTTACATTTCTAATCTGTATAATACAATTTTGTTGCTGTTTCCATTTCTCAACTTAAGTTTTGCAATAATGAAGCAATATAACGCACGTATAATTTAAAACTAAAACACAAATACCAAATGAATTTCAACGAAATTTCTAGGTGTATCAATCAGTATTGAGTTTAAATTATAAAAAGGGACACAGACAAACACAGAAGGAGAAAGAGTTGTGCACCCGGCTGCGCACGCACTGGTCTGCTCGTTCTGTTATAATATCCCGTTGTATATTAAATTGTTGATACCGTGCTCACATTCTTCCTTAAGTTGCATAGTAAGCATTTTAGCATTTCTCACGGTTGGCACTTAGGCCACCCGTAGTCAGTTAGAGTCAGTCCGATTCCATCCTTCACACAGATCATTTGCTGCCAAATTTAATTAAAAGACTATTAATTCATTCGGAAATATAATTAGTTTATTTTTTATCAAACATCTTTTTTTAAAAACATATCCGAAATCTAAATTTTAACAGTTCGATAGTCGCTCGAATCTTGCATATGTTGCATTTCGTTACAGGACGATTTCTTCAGTCATTTTTTTTCCCCCTTTTTTTTTATACTACGAATGTGGCAAACCTTACTTGGCCCCAAGTACCGTTAAAGAGTCTAAAGTGTTTAATGTTTACCTTACCTGTCTCTAATGCACTCTAATTGATACTGGATCGACTTTTGGCATTATCAGTGAGCAAAAACGCACTCGCAAGTATCAATCAAAGTTGAATGGTATTGCTAACAATATTATAAATGTCAAAGTTAGGATTTTTGCGATTCGATCATGCAACAATTGTTCAAAAGGCTGAATATGATCTGAACACTATCGAGATATCGCGGGGAAACAATTAATTGTTTTATAAATAAAACACATTTTATTATACTACATTTATTATATGATACAACATACAAAACATAGATTAACAACAATAATATACAATTAATATTTTATTTATCAGTTAATCGACTGAATGGAATACTCTGCGCTCAATACAATACAATACAAAATATATTTGTAATTTATTGCACACTATTTCATTTGGACGCCAATACACTACCAAAAAAACACTAGCTGTTTGAATTTATAACTTTAAAAAATATGTCAAATGATCTGGTATCTATCTAATAATGGAGTACTTAATTTGCATTAATGTTTTAATTTACATATTCTGAGAAGCGAATCATTTTAATATTAAATACCAGGGATGTTATGAAATATCGGATCTGGAAACGGAAATATGGGTTTCATATTCGGTTATGAGATTATTCTATTATCCGATAGTCTTGGATAGTTTTAATTATATATATTTTAAGAATTGTCAAACGAAAATACATACAAGGCAATGATTTGACTTCATTAGTCGGATGTACAAAAAATAAATTTGCCTTCAAAGTGATTATTATAGCTACTGATTCCAAGACTCCGAAACTTTAATATCAGATTCGGTTACGGTTTCAGATTGATTTTAATATTCGATACAAAGTTCCATAACATCCCTGTTTAATATTTTGGGGCTACCAGAGCCGTGTAGCGAAAATGGAGCCCCTGATGATAAGTGGTTACCGTAACCTATAAACAATAGACAAAGAATTGCAAATGTTTTGCCTAACCTTTGGCAAATGCCAGACCACACACACCTATATTAAACTTGATTTTGGTTGCTATATATTAAAATGTAAAATAAACATTGTTTATATTTGAATATGTATAAGCAGCTCCATTTTCACTACAAGTACTTGTATATTTTTTTTCTTATTTATGACGGTTCTGCGATTGACCTTAATCTCACCTGATGGTAAGTGAAGATGAGGCCGAAGATGGAGCTCGCTTTCGCGTTAGTAGCCTATTCACTCTTTCTATATATGTATATTATGTGATTACTGTATTAGTGTTGTGACCTCAAGTTTCTGCACACCTTCTATCGTTAATTTGTCTATAATCTATATGATGTTGCTCGTGAAGAGGTCGGGGGGAGCTCCACGGCTACACTACATTTAAAGCTATGTATACGTTAATTGTTCGAGCATACGGGGTTATCTGTTACCATACTAGTACAATATAATACTCTGTAAACAGTTCTGTACTTAGTACATACGTTGTTAGAACATTTAATATTTGGCATCGGAATGTCTTTTGAAAACCATCGAGTAAATGAATAATGGAATGACTTCTTATTATTAAGGTGGGTACAGACCGATGTTACGGGCGTAATCTATCATTCGCAGCAAGTATGTTACGTTACGCTGTGCGCTTAAATCCGTGTATATCCGCTCCTTGTTTCTCCCCGAACGCTCGCTGTGTAACACGTTACATTACGCCCCCTAACACTAGTCAGTAGCAACCTTTTGATATAAATATATATATATTAACAAAATGTGTGATGTAAAGCTATTTGTAACATGAATGTTGTTATAATTATAGGCCATACTAACTTACCTATTGGAACACTTACATTAACGTTACGTTTCAATTCCGTTTCGCGTCACGCTAATATTACTTGCTTTATTTCTAGTTACGCTATGTTTTGAGGGTATCTAATGTGCGTGTTACAAAAAACCTTATATTACCATCATGCCTACCGTTAGTACTATTTCTGTGTGTGCACTTAGTACTGTTATAAAAACAATTTAGAGAATTTCATCCAATAGGTTTCTGTGTATAATAAAATTATATTTATTACTCAGGAGAAGCCGGGGCGGGTCGCTAGTGAATAATATGATCCTGATTCTACACCAGGGTATGACCCATCATAGACTCAACTGACAGTCGCCACACGACATATATAATATGGAAAATAAAGTTACACTGCTATATTATTTCATTGCGAATTAGTGTAACAGATGACTTGTTAATTTGGATATTGCAAACTGTAGTTTTTATTATATATAAACATTTTGTTTTCTTTTGCACAAGTGTTTTAATTAGTTTTTTTTTCTTTGTGGTTTATTTGTATGTACAATACTATCGTATTAGGAACGATAGATCTGTAATGATAGATTATTTGGCTAATAAATATTTTTTTGTGTAGGTAGAAATTGACCAGCTTTTTCAAAAAACTAATTTTGTAGAGCATGATGGTGATATTATATAAATAAAATAAATCTAATTATATTAAACGAAATATTTAGAATTTAAATTAAATATTTTTGGTATAATTCAGACTCAGCGACATAAGATATCAGTCCGGGGACAATTGTCAAGGTTTCGATATCAATACCGCTTTGAAAAGGACAATAATTTTCGATAAATATCGAATGCGATACTGATATCGATAACCAAAGAATATATCTGCTGGTATTCAACAACTCCTCCAAACACAAAATGGTTCAATGTTGTTGAACATCATCCCAATATATGTAATTTTTAAAATACAATTTCGAATGTTAAAAGTGTAATTTAAATCTAACAGTTAATTAGTAACACCGATTGTTCAAGTATTTCCATCTACAAGAACTTTTATTTTCTTAGCAAATATTCAGCCAATAACACAATATTTTTATTAAAAATACATAAACTTTGGTCTATAGTTATTTAGTATAAACTTAAAGCATTTTTGTCATGAGAAGGTATATAACTGCCCTTTAATTTCAAAACGAAATAAAAAAAAACATATTTGATAGACTAGAAACATTGAAAATAGGTCAACTATGCCTCGATCAGGTTACAGAATAGAACTTTCAGTCCAATGGAGTAAATAGTAAACATTTATACATATCAACTTACGCTATAACAAATGCTATGCATTAAATATTTGTCCGTATCAACTAAATTGTTAACTAACAATAAAATATAATTTATAGTCTTTGGCAGACTTACAATAACGGTACAAATAAAGCAGTTATGTGAATGTTTGACTTTTGTTTCATAAATTTTATATACTGTTTGAGTTGTAAGCGCACCGAAAAGAATAATACCACCGGGGTAGAAATATTACCCAGGGAATGCTATATATCCTTTCATATTACATTTGGCTGCCTCAACTCATTAAAGTAACACTATTCTTATCGACGTTACATGTCAATGGGTTCATAATCCCAAATAATTTAAACAATGACATTAAATATTCTGACACTCAATAAGTTTAGAGAACATTGATCCCCACACAATAACTAGATACGGTATGAGATCTAGCTTAATTTTAACACAAATGACAAATCAGCAGAAATATCTAGCCGTTGCTAGCTTATACGTCGAGAAATATTAAAATTGGGGTTACAAAAGTATTCGTTGATCGTAGCTCTTCAATATCGAAGAACCTAAAGACACAAGTTACGAATGATCAGAGTCCCCGAGACATTTGTGATGGTAGTATTCCATGAGGTAGTGATGATGGAGTAGTGTTCATATGAGCGTACATTTGGCGATCTTCCTGCGGCAACCTTGCGAGTTCTTTGGCTGCGGGTGGTTGCGGATGATGCGCACCAACTGTAGTGGAACGTTGAGATTTATTAGTCAACTCGCACGTGTAAAAGGGGTGGGGGAGAGTGTTTATGCATAGGATACCCGTTGAAATAGCTGTTGTAGGGCGCGCCAGCTCGCGGCCCGCTAGTTGTATGTAGAGCTAGAGTGTCTGACCTCGTGGAAGGCGGCGTCGACGTTGAGCGGCGGCTCCTTGGCGCTGGTCTCGATGTAGGGCGCGGCGAGCGAGCGCGCCAGCTCGCGGCCCGCTAGTTGTATGTAGAGCTAGAGTGTCTGACCTCGTGGAAGGCGGCGTCGACGTTGAGCGGCGGCTCCTTGGCGCTGGTCTCGATGTAGGGCGCGGCGAGCGAGCGCGCCAGCTCGCGGCCCGCTAGTTGTATGTAGAGCTAGAGTGTCTGACCTCGTGGAAGGCGGCGTCGACGTTGAGCGGCGGCTCCTTGGCGCTGGTCTCGATGTAGGGCGCGGCGAGCGAGCGCGCCAGCTCGCGGCCCGCTAGTTGTATGTAGAGCTAGAGTGTCTGACCTCGTGGAAGGCGGCGTCGACGTTGAGCGGCGGCTCCTTGGCGCTGGTCTCGATGTAGGGCGCGGCGAGCGAGCGCGCCAGCTCGCGGCCCGCTAGTTGTATGTAGAGCTAGAGTGTCTGACCTCGTGGAAGGCGGCGTCGACGTTGAGCGGCGGCTCCTTGGCGCTGGTCTCGATGTAGGGCGCGGCGAGCGAGCGCGCCAGCTCGCGGCCCGCTAGTTGTATGTAGAGCTAGAGTGTCTGACCTCGTGGAAGGCGGCGTCGACGTTGAGCGGCGGCTCCTTGGCGCTGGTCTCGATGTAGGGCGCGGCGAGCGAGCGCGCCAGCTCGCGGCCCGCTAGTTGTATGTAGAGCTAGAGTGTCTGACCTCGTGGAAGGCGGCGTCGACGTTGAGCGGCGGCTCCTTGGCGCTGGTCTCGATGTAGGGCGCGGCGAGCGAGCGCGCCAGCTCGCGGCCCGCTAGTTGTATGTAGAGCTAGAGTGTCTGACCTCGTGGAAGGCGGCGTCGACGTTGAGCGGCGGCTCCTTGGCGCTGGTCTCGATGTAGGGCGCGGCGAGCGAGCGCGCCAGCTCGCGGCCCGCTAGTTGTATGTAGAGCTAGAGTGTCTGACCTCGTGGAAGGCGGCGTCGACGTTGAGCGGCGGCTCCTTGGCGCTGGTCTCGATGTAGGGCGCGGCGAGCGAGCGCGCCAGCTCGCGGCCCGCTAGTTGTATGTAGAGCTAGAGTGTCTGACCTCGTGGAAGGCGGCGTCGACGTTGAGCGGCGGCTCCTTGGCGCTGGTCTCGATGTAGGGCGCGGCGAGCGAGCGCGCCAGCTCGCGGCCCGCTAGTTGTATGTAGAGCTAGAGTGTCTGACCTCGTGGAAGGCGGCGTCGACGTTGAGCGGCGGCTCCTTGGCGCTGGTCTCGATGTAGGGCGCGGCGAGCGAGCGCGCCAGCTCGCGGCCCGCTAGTTGTATGTAGAGCTAGAGTGTCTGACCTCGTGGAAGGCGGCGTCGACGTTGAGCGGCGGCTCCTTGGCGCTGGTCTCGATGTAGGGCGCGGCGAGCGAGCGCGCCAGCTCGCGGCCCGCTAGTTGTATGTAGAGCTAGAGTGTCTGACCTCGTGGAAGGCGGCGTCGACGTTGAGCGGCGGCTCCTTGGCGCTGGTCTCGATGTAGGGCGCGGCGAGCGAGCGCGCCAGCTCGCGGCCCGCTAGTTGTATGTAGAGCTAGAGTGTCTGACCTCGTGGAAGGCGGCGTCGACGTTGAGCGGCGGCTCCTTGGCGCTGGTCTCGATGTAGGGCGCGGCGAGCGAGCGCGCCAGCTCGCGGCCCGCCTCCTCGCTGACGGCGCGCACGTGCACGAGGTCCACCTTGTTGGCCGCCACCAGCATCGGGTACGACTCCCTGCTCGGGGCAACCACAACATCAGCTACGAGTCACCACTACCACCATACCCGTTACCGTGAGTAGTGCACTTGTTTTATTGTTTCGGTTACAAATGTATTATTTATTGAGTTAAATTTAAACAAAAACACCAAATAGGACTCATACTGAATTAATGGAAATATTTTGAAGTTCTTAACACTAATATATGAATTTCATTACGATAAAACATCAGTTTAAGACCAGGAAGTAATGAATATCCGGCACGTCACTAGCGAATCAATAATTTTTTGGGTGCAGATTTGGTGCATCAAAAGTTAATTTATATCTGTAAACCTTGTGATATGTTTATGTTATATACCAAGTTATATGGCATACCTGTCCTTGACTCTCAGTATCTGCGTGTGGAAGTGTCGAATGTTCTCGTAGCTCTGCTTGTCCGTGACGGAGTACACGAGTAGGAAGCCATCCCCCTTGCGCATGTACTGCTCGCGCATCGCACTGAACTCCTCCTGGCCCGCTGTGTCCAGCACTGCCATTCAACATCAACAACTATTTTAGCCACCTACTAGAGTGAACAAAAGAATTAAAAATCCCTGCTTTTGCATGTGCTTAAACCCTATGTGACACAGTCATATCTGCTACCAACCTGGTCTAATATAAATAAATCAGTCAAGGATACTCACCATCCAAAATGCACCATTGTCCATCAACCTCAGTATGCTGTATGTACGAGTCTTCAATAGTGGGATCATAGTCAGTGACAAAGAGTTTCTGGAAGAACTGAATGGTGATGGCGCTCTTGCCCACGCCCCCATCTCCGACCACTACTAGCTTCACCTGCAATTATAAATGTGTTATGAGACAGCGCCAACTAAGTGATCAGAGGGAATTAGACTACACCATTCTGCATTGCTGAGTTGAGGTGGTGTTTGCGGGGGAAAAAGTTGATTTAAAATCTATTTGCATGCAGTTATAGGTTTAGGGATTGGATTAATCCAGGATAGGATTTGGATTAAATTATTAAATACAAAGTTAGGGTTTTCTATTCACATTAAGACAGCTTCTCTGTTTTATTTAAAAATATCGAGCAATCTACCACTGTTTCAGAAATTATTCTGAAATATATACTTGCTAGATAGAAACTAATGTTTCTTCTTAGCGAATACTACCTTTAAAGGCACTCAATCTATCATTTATTATCAATAATAATTGTAAAATATTAAATGTATACAAATCTCTTGTGATACAGAGACAAAAGCTTAGTGATCAACAGAGAAACTATCTTGAATGAACAACAAACCACAATTCCACATACACTGTCACTGTCTTTGAATATCGACATTGCACTGCGTAAGCACTAACTACACATCAGTTCTGCAAAGAAACAAATGCAACTTAACCACAGCACTTAAGATTAACATTAACATGACAACAATTGCTTAGGTGCTTCAATGAATGAGTTAGTAAGCAATTATAATATCAAATATTCTTATTAGGGTTCCAACCTTAAAAGAAAATGTGTTTAAGCGATAATCTATTTTTATATTCTCACAACTCTCAAAGAGCGTACCGCATTATGTAACCATAGCATGGACATTTTGAAATTAAACTTAATATTCAAAAGATATCAATTTCAGACATTATTTCCTTCTGGCTTTTTCCTTACCACCCCTACATCACTTACCTATAATAATTAACAAAATAAACACATTTTTTAACAAGAGTTATTACAAACTATTTCTTTTGAGTCTTGTTATCCATTTTCTATCATACAGAACCCTCATGCAAATACAGCCCAAACTTAAACAGATTTTTTAACAGCCATTGTCTCTATGGGTGCCCCCTAATTTTAATTCTCTGAACCCAGTTATGGTGACACAATAGATCAATAAAAGCACTTGTTACCAATAGGTAATGAAATAAAGTATTTGTAATGACATAAATTCTTTACATAAAGGACAATAATGTATTTTAGAAGTCATATTAGTAAACAACTTGATAAATAAACCTGCTATATACCTACAGCATTTATTATGAAGTATCATAGGTAATTAAAACCCATAAAATGATTACACCAGGATATATTACTCAATAAACAATTAATGGAGTGTTTTTCAAATTAAATAAAAATAAAAACCTGTCTGACCTAAAAGAACAACTAAATGCTGATTCATTATACCAGATGGTGCTCAGATCCTGACTGTCACACAACAGCTTTTAGATTTAATTCTGACCCAGGACAAACATTTGTGTGAACATGTCTGTTTGTTCTGTGTCTAAATATGTACATAATTTAAATATGTAGATAGATGAAGAAGAAATGGATATATGTAGTATATCAGTAATCTGGAATCCATAGTACAAGCTATGCTTAATTTAGGGTCAGATGTCTTACAGAGAAATATCTCATGTTAATTTATCATGTACATTGCTAAATTATAATAACAAAACTAACAATAATATACTTTGGTTACATATTTTTAATTATATCATAGTTTAAGCATTAATCATGCATCTTTATATGGTGAATCATTAACAAGACCCCCTACTCAATCTTTGAATGTTTAGCAAGAGTTTATTTACTTATCATACAATTTGTGATAAGAACATATAATCAATACTACTAAAGCTAGTAGAGTGAATGTTTGTGAAATGAATGAGTTTGAATGTTTGAACATGCTCTGGCACTACAAATAAGATTTGTAAAATTCTTTTAGCATTTGATAGCCCAATTCATGAGGAGGGTTATAGACTATTTAACATCACGGCCTTGAGGAGCTGAACATAACTAAAAATGTCAGAGAAACGAAAATGAAGTGACATCGCGGGCGGACGCGATTTTTTGTAAATATATATTTTATAGACCAAAGAATACATAGTACTTTTATCCCTAACCGGAACGTGGGTGAAACCGCGGTCGGCAGCAAGTTGTAGTAGTAGCAGAAATAAATTTTAAAATAGAGGACATACCGTAGGAAGGTTCTCATTAGGTGGTCCAGGGCGCGTCATCTTCTCACCGGTACGCTCTTAGCCGTAGCCACTGGTGGTTACTCGAACACCAACAAATCACGATCATGGGATATTATCTGCAAATTCACCACCGACCGAAAATTATAACTAACAGGGAAAATATTTTTTCATTGCTTATTTCGCGAATGTTGGTTGGCAGCACTGCTCCCACGCCCGTGAGCTATACAGCTGATTGTTTAGACGCGTAGTAAGAAGGAAAATAAATAATATACGTACCTCATAGTTATTAGCTTTTTGTGTCGGTGCTTGCTGTCGGGTTATTGATAACTAAATAAATTGTAGCACACATGAAAATCCCACTTAAAGTTTAGTTCGATTGATTTGAGTAAATACGCGAATATTGTGACGTGACGTAAGTAAAATTTTAAGAATGAATAGTGTAGTGATGTGATCGTGTGTGATCGTTTGTTCGTTAGCGACTAGCGTTTTGCGTTGCCTTTGACTACCACAGACTATACTAGGGAACCGACAGTTATGGCGAACGATTCAGAAGTTGTACTAGTTCAGGAGCAGGATAATCAAAATGAAAATGTTGCTGTATCAAGCAATTCAGGTAATTTCAAAACACATATCTAATAATGATTTGTTGTGTATAGATCTTGTCCGTACGTCTATTTTTGTTTTGTAACATTGTTTTTGCAAAAGTACTTACGGAGAGCTCAATCTTGCGCTAGCTAGCTGTGAGCGCGAATATGCAACATTCATAAATTTTAAATTAATTAAATAGTTAATTAATAACCAAGTATTCATATTTGAAACAAATAATCAGATTATATAATCTGAAAATATTCTACAGAAACAACACTTAGTATTATTACAAGTCATGTAAGTTAATTTTGTTTGTGCTTTAATAAACGTCAAATACTTTCTGGACATAATATGTTCTTTTTAAACCAAGTGGGTGCTAATATAAGTACACCACTCACTGACTGCTTCAAGCCAGAAATGTCATGAGTTTAGTTTTAATATAAACATCACTTCACCGGCAATCAAGTAACTGGTCTATGCCAAAAGTCAGGCTGGGCAACTTAGCAAAAAAGTTACGATAAAGCGCGGTAATTTAAAAAGCTTTGGTATTGTTCGAAAACGCTTACCCACTGCGGTTTTACTGTTTTTGAAATAAAATTATGTCTTTTTCTGTCTGGTCAACTAATTCCGTGCAACATTTTTTATCGATCCGCTGCTCCGTTGAAGATATGAAGGTAGGAGAAATGTAATTTGAATTATAATAATGTGTTATTTTTATCACAAAGGCAAATCAGTCACCGCCTATCAGAAAGCACACAAGTCATGTTTTAGTAATTGGTAAAGAGTCACATAACTGATGTATGTAGGTACCTACCTTACGTTTAATGGTTACCTACTAAAATGATAGAATTTCAAACAAACACTGTGTGTTTTCTATTCTGTTTCCTTGCTCTAGATGCCTAATAACAAGCCTATGTTTATTCAAACCGGTTCTTCCACCGTAATTTATTTTAATTGCTTTCTGACGGTTGGCCATAGCAATATTAAAAAATATATAATCTATATGAAGACAATCCTATTTGATTTTTTTACCTAGTCAGTAGTTTTACATAGTAGGTATACATACCAGATACAATTATAATAAATTTAGTTATAAATAAAATGTTGCTAAAAATAAAGAATTGTATATTTACTTGTTTACTATTTTTTTATCATAACTAGACGAGTTTGTTTTCTTTTGATGCAATAATTTTGAATATGGGGTTATTTTAGAGAAATATTGTATCTATGTATTTAGAAGAAAAACATAATAAGTATTATATCTAGTTAGATCGGTTATCTGGTTTCCTTAAAACAGGTACAAGCTCTGCTTAGTTTGGGATCAGATATCTGTATGTAAAGAATGTCCCGGGATATTTATTTATGTATTCTCTCCCGGAAGAATTCAATCTGTGTCTGGTGCATAAAACACAAATTACGGTGCCTACCTACGTCCTAGCCCATAACAATGAAGGAAGCAATGCCTACCTACCACCCGATGTATAAATAACCCTCCGACCCACTTTGGTTTTTGCGCGGATGTAAAATATTCAAGTTCAAAGGTAGAGCCAGGTGACGTAAATTTATCCCCTGTACGTTTACGATGAATCGTTCCCCTGGTTATGCGACGGCACGAACCACTGCAGAGGAAAAGTTTATGGAAACAACCTATATAAATAAGTACCCTGACACGAGCATCCTGTATAAATAAAACATACACACGTTCGATGTAGGTAATCCATTATCCGAGTTGAACAATTTGTTCTATTCTTGAATGAAGTCTATAAATAAAATGGTAGAAATCGACGACGAAATAATTCTACCATCAGAAATTTCCGGCAGAGGTATCCAAAAAATACCCTACCTGGTCTAGTCTAGGTACCTTTACAATTCCTCAAGTAGAACCAGCAATCTTCGAGTACTTAAGGCTCAGGGTATCATGCCATAGCTCCTGTTTAAAGTAGACCGTGCGAAATTGGTGTATCTTTTAATTAAAACTGTACCAAATTACTTGTTATTTAATACTTTAGTCTAGACTTTTGTGTAACAACTGAACAAACACAGTAGGCACTCTTCCGCAAGGTGTATCGCCATAGTGCAGAGGAATTGGACGACTGCTACATTGGAGGTAAAAGAATTATACACAATGTTGTTATTGGTGGCCTTCGGAGGCCGATTGTCCAGTTCGATTCACAATGCCTCACTTCAAAGGAATTAATTCAACCGATGAATTTATGATGATAGGACATAATACCTACTTTCTACAGTTTTATAAACAATTTCTGATGGTGAGTAAAACAATTATTTAAGTGTGTAGGCTATAAAGCATCAGTTATAATTTTATCGTAAGTTACAAATATTATTTTACATGCCGATTAGTTTGTTTATATACTTTGATTAGGTACCAAGCTAAGGTAGTGTTAGATTTCCACCAAGAACAAACATTTGTGTGCATTAACTTGTCTGTTTGTTCTGTGTATGGGTCTAACATATCTATTTAAGTAGTTATAATAGGTATAATTTCAGTTGTCTAGTTACCATAGTACATAGGTACAAGCTCTGCTTAGTGCTGGCTTAGATCGTCGTATGTAGTACAGAAAAAAAACTTTAAAGTATGTGTGTATAGTAATGTTTTTTTTTTTCCTCAATCATATTAATTTTAGATACTGCAACCGGCTTTATAATTTACTAGCTGTCCCCGCGTTCCTGACGGATGTAACATTTTCCCTGCTCAAAAAGTATTCTATGTTACTTCTAATACCTCGATAATAATGATCGGTTAAATAGTTGTCGCTCCATAGCGTAACAAACAGATTAACATTCACATACAAATATAAAAAATACAAATACAATTTTTTTTTTATTTTCCATAACATGTTTTACATTTTTCGGTACAGTAATTCGATGCCTCCTTTTAAGTATAGAATACCTGTATTAGGAGCCATCGCTCTTCCTTAACATACTTTAGATATTTTTACAAAAGACAAAAACATGAAAAAAATTATATTACTTTAAGAATCAAAAATAAATCAAAAAATCAGGTAGGTAATAAATAAAATTACAACAATTACAATTCACATTTATAATATTAATAGAGATCTTTATTTTTCTATCTTCATTATAACTTGCAGGATCAGGGTTACAATTAGGTTTTTATTCACTCACCTGTCGTCAAACTCGCAGAAATTAAACAATATTAGTAGGAGCTTACGACGCTGGTGTGAAATTTAACACATCACCGGCGTACACGTGTAGGGCCTATTTGGGGAATATTTACGGTCCCCACGAGCCGAAGCCTCGGAGGGGTCCTGTCGTTATTTATTGCCAGTTAGCTCTCAGTGGCGCTTAGTATTTCATTCTTGTGTATCGAACCCTCAATCAGGAACATACAAGGCTTTACTGCATTGGCTTTAAATTAAATGGGTGTCGTGCATCTAAACTTTTAACTACTTAGTTTTAAAATGGTATAACACAATAATTCCTTGACATATAAAACAAGTAGGACATAAACAAAAAGCTCAAAAAGTTCTTACTTGGTCGCTTGGAGTTATGTTAATTGTTACGTGCACGCGAAATGCAAAAAAGCGGCCAAGAGCGAGTCGGACTCGCGCAGGAAGAGTTCCGTACCCTACAATATTAATTGAAACAACAAAAAGAAAATCTTAAATGAGGACATTCTTTAATTTATATCTTTATTATATTTTTATTATTTCTTGCTATAGCACCCATAAGAAGTAGACACGCTGTGAAAATTCCAACGCTACCTATTAGATACGGTTCATGACAGACGGACAGCTGAGCCTTACTAATATTATAGTTTCCAGCTGGCATCCTTTGGGCACGGAACCCTAAAAATTACCACGAGTACCCCTACTTACCTTACTTACTTACTTACCTTTAACAAAATATAACACTCAGGTACAGAACACGTTGACCTAATTTTAACTAATTAAAGTATTCAACAATATTGTTACTGTAGGGAAGATAGGCATCTCACGAAATAAAACCTACCTAACTGAAATAAAAAGACGCCACAAATCATTAAAGGAAATTAATGGAGTCTCGCAGAATGAACGCAGAAAGCATAATCTCATAGAAAAAAATGGCTCACAAGGATTCGAAACAAAGCGAATTGATCCGAGCGATCCTTCCGTGACGACAAAAAACTTTGACCAAAAGGGGAACTAAACTTATGTCTAACATAAGATTTGCAGTTGTTAAGTCTCATGTGACTGTATTTTCACCGGCCCCCTTACCTTTCTAACCGAAACACTGTAAGACAAGTGCACTACTGCCTCACGGCGTATATGGGTATGGTGGTAGTGCTGACCCGTAGCGTTCTTCGTTTTGCTCTTTATTTTCCATCGGCTAATCACAAAATTTAACCTTAACATCCAAAAACCATTTTCCGCTGAAATACAGCCCGTAAACAATTTTCGTTTTTTTCATTCCCTTAACTTTTGTGAGTAGTGTAAAAAAACATTGTTTTTGAATTTTTATTAGGGAATAATTAGGGGCCTCCACTCCTTCGTTGCCCCAGGGCCTCCACCCAACCAAATCCGGCCCTGAATGCACAGTAGAATTAAATTATTTTTTGGAAAAATAGCAACTCATTTTATACAATTCATTCTCTAACCTGGCGTCAGGCAGGCGGCACTCGCAAAAATTGTGCCGAATCAGAATCTCCTGTAATACATACACAATAATACACCGAATAGCGAAGGACCAAGCATATAGCGCCGACAACGATGATGATTTTGAATTCATAATATTTATTGATTCAGATTTATAAAATTGCATTGAAAAGGGAATGGTATTTAGCAATTTTGCCCCAGCGGTCCTTTTAGGCCTCCAGAGCTCCCCAAAATTTAAAAGTGTACATAACACAAGCTAGATATTAGTGAAAAAATAAGTGATGACTCCAAACGAAGTAGGATACATCTGCAGGCATGTAATAAAATACTTCACCGAGTAACAGTTCTAGAAAGAGTTCAATGATGCTATTGAAGGTTCGTAAAGTCGTCATAGCAACGCGCTTGCTCTCGCAAGATGGCAAGGTCGAATGGCTTCCCGCGCTTTCATCACTTTCCCGCCATATCGATTCGCAGGCGTTCTGAAACCTTATGTAATAAGTCATTGAAAGGATTTTTGACGAATCACTTTGCTTTTAATATTTCGTTGGAAATATTTTTACACGGGTACTTGATAATTCTAACCGAGATTGTTCGACGTGCAGAGAAAATTAACGAACCAAGAATCCTGTTGTGGATGGTGTTATGGAAACCCAGGTCAGTATAAAGGTATTAGAGTCAGACTGTTCACAAGTGATTGTAAACGCCTATTTTAATAAAAAGTATTATTATTTCATTAAAGACCTTAAGAAATTATATTTGGTCTCAGGCATTACTTGTTTATTAATTACGCTGATTCAAAGCTCGTTGAAATAAGGATAAGCCTGGTGCTATTATAACTTATTTTAGTAAGAAGTGTTGGTGTAGTAATATATATGTAGGTCATGGGTAAAGTGGATAGGAACAAATTATGTTATTACATCCGACTATGTAAGACGACTAGGCAATACCTATTTCACGTTTTATTTCCCACTATAGGAACTGCTATATAACGGGTCAAGTGTGCAAATAAGTTGTCAGACGGAAGGTTCAATGTCCTTCCAGCTAAGGTCTCGTAACGTTATGTAATTTAGTGCAGCTGGCACGTCCGACATAGCCTTGGATAGTAGGTCCTAATACAGCTGACCGGGAGTCTAAAACATGTTGGGAAACGGACCAAAATAAAACGATGACAAAATTCGGTATTCTACGTAGGTATGCGGACTCAAAAACCATGTCACGTAGAGTACGGCTACTGTTTGCCAATGTCAAAAGCACAGACATCGTAATCTGATGGAATGATGTGATCTTGCTAATAACCAGCACTTCCTTCCTATTAAGTAAATTTAAAACCTCTCGCACAGTACGTCGCGAAAAGTATTTCTTGTGATAGGATATATCTTTTACGTTCATCAGAAACGGTTCAGGTCGGGTCAAAATAACTAACCCATATTTGGGGTTACGCTACAGGCATGAAGTTTAATTTTTATTATGTAAAAGTGCGCGGCGCTTTAAAACCAGGCGGTTCAGAACGCACCCCGCCTGCTTCGGCTCGCGTCGCACCGAGCCCCAGTGCGTCGCGCAACACCACGGCGACCGCGTGTTGCCACCCGAAACGCGCTTCCCGGTTCAATGTACTCTGCGACCATCGCTCTATTTTCACAAAGAAAACATTAAACTATCATTCAATGTTGCGGCAAAGTTGAAACCGTGACTTCGTTTGTTTCAGAGAATTGTTTTAGTGTTATGTGAATGAATGAAAGTTGTGTTTACAAAACTGGGATGCTGTAAGCCGGTGAGTGCAGCAAGATAGAGCAAACAGTTCTCGATGGCGCTGAGCGGTAAATAATGCTTAGTATTGTGACGCGTGCCGTGGTTTACTTACCGATGTTAGATAATTGAGATCGGAAGGGGCCGATTCTTTTTGAAGTTCAATTTTAGATTTGTTGTTTCAATGATTTGTACCTCACTAATATCATATCCAATATGATATGATTTTTTAACAGCCTATACAAATATAAACCTAAATAACTTAATATTATTTTATTTGCCAGTTTTATTAAGCTTGTTTATAGGTGAAACTTAGTCTTGAACTACCTCCAACAAATTGGAGTTCGATTAATATAAACCACAACAACGCAGTTATATAATGGATGAAGTTACCTGACATTTTAAAGTATTGGTTTGTAAATCCACCAATTTGTAGAAACTTATTAAAAATTTACTCAGCCCCGCCAGGTAAGGCCGACATGGCTTTCTGATGCTTTCATTTGGGGAAAATAGCAAAATTCTGAATTTAATGTGAAACTTCAGTCCGTACAAAAAGGGTGTAGGGTACATTGCAATTGGCGCCCAACGTGGGGCCGCGGTGTGGATTAGCTTAGTGTGAATATACATGCTTTTATTATATTTAAAAGCTTTAGTTCCTACATTTGTACAGGACAAAAATTATGCTCCATTCATCAAAACACTTAAAGCATATGATATTTTTTACATTAGACTAATCACTACCAACCAAAACAATAATTTCCCTTCCGCAATGATTTCCGGCATTCAAATAAAAATCAGCCTTCCACCGTCGATTTCAAAGCACATTTAATCAAAGTTACTTACGACACTGCGTCCCCTTGTTCGATTGTTCCTGACCTTTCATTCAAATTCATACTTTAAAACTATGAATTTGTAGAACACTTTTGTTTGGTGGATAACTCGTGGGGCGAGGGTCGTTCACCCTCTTGTGGCCCTCTCCGCAGCCGTGTTATGCAACAGAGGCTGTTTGTCCGTCGAGTCGACAAGCCAAGGTGATAATGGGCCCGTGTAATTGGGAATCTGCATTATTCTAAATATTTAAATTGTTAGTTTTATTGCCTTTCGATTTACTGGAATAAAATTAATGCTCACTTGGGAAGCGTACTAATATCAGAAAGGTAAAGGTTTATTTATTATATTACCGGTATCAGAGCTACATCAGCTTCTATACAAAATACCCGTAGCCGGAACAAACAAATGTGTCCAAAATATTCGCGGGAGAGAAAATATTCTGGGAGAATGGAATTGCTGCGTTACGCACGGAAATTTTATAATTTTGTTGTTATATAATATTCCGGCAACAAAGTTACGTAGGTATGAGGCATTCATAAAACCGGGTAGTAATTTTGTAAACCTGTTTAATTTACACTTTTTTCGTTTTAACAACCTTGTGCACAAATTTTTTTTTACCTTTTTTTTCACTTGCGCTGTAAATTGGTACATACTCGTACCTAGTTATATTATATATATAACTGATAATTGATACCGCGCGGCCACACTCGGCTATTTCTGAAACTAATGATTAAATTTATGTAATTTTACCAAGTTACAATATTATGTTTGACGTGCCATTTGGCTTGGTGGCTAGAGACCCTGAGACACTACCACGGCGCAGGTCGTGGGTTCGATTCCCACCCAGGACAAACATTTATGTGCGTGTGTATTTGTTCTGTATCTGGATGCAAATATTTATATAAGATGTATATAAGAAGTATGTATTTCTAAAGGTACTATATGTAGTATATAATACCCTAAATAGCTAGTGCCAAATGAAAATATTCTGCTGGAAGTTACATATAATAGAACGAAAAATATACTACGTTTAGTTGAATATCATCCTGGAATCGCAAGTGAAACCGCAGGGTGAAATGAAAGCTACTAATATCATTGTGAAAAAAACCAGGTTAGTAGATAAAACGAAAATGTGACCTCATAAAATAAATATTTGCCCAATTTCATAAAATATTATAAGATTAATGTATGGTTTGATTAGACTCAGCATGACTCATATTCCAGACTGTCCTAATCTAGATCTAGAAGGACGTTAGTCAACTGTTATCTTTTCCCCCGCTTCCTAATATGATCTGTCGTGAAGGCGCCTGTGGAGGGAGGAGGGCGAGGATCATTTATCACAATCCTGGGGGGTTGAAATCCGTTACATTGGAATGTCATCAATTCCGCTCCACAGACATTTCTATTGCGGATAGAATTATAAGAGCTCGTTTGTATTAATTGAGGCGGATATCTGGATACACTTTAGGACATCTATTATGGATCTAAATCAGTACGCCAAGATTTATTTACTGGCATGCTAATTTGAGACCTAAAATAAAAGGTGTTCGAAAATCTTATACGATACGAACAACATATGGAAATAGGTAGAATAGAATGAAATAAAGACAGAGAAAGGTCAAGTATAACATGGACCAAGTAAGAGTCAACAGTAGACATGGGTCGTAGCAAGATGTGCAAGGAATTAGGAGGTCCATGATGCTTTTAAAAACAGAATTAAGTGGAGGAAGCTACATCGACAAGAGCCCAGCAAAGGTCATTTCGGATCATCAATATAAAAATACATATTACCTGCTCTCAAGCAAACACAATACGGTATCTAAACCTGCGGATCATTGTTGAGGGAATAATAGGTATACAGAGCGGTTTTGTTGACTCTCATCGACATATTATATAGTAATCCAGACAGAGTACAGCACAAACTACAGTTACAGCAACCGTGTTCACAGCCTGTTACTATTGAGAGACAAATCCAATTTGCTCAGCCCTCGGAGGGGTCCCGTCGCAATCCCAACACCTGTCTGTGTGAGGGAGTCGCTTCCCTCACGTATTGAATATGAAATCATATGCTTTTGATGCAATTTTAGAAAATATCGTTGCGGTGCGCTGTAGGAAACATATTTTCGGGAGTGATGAATTTGAAATTGTCTGCGAGGCAACTGTAGCTTTCGAATCTTAGTCTTTATAAGTAAGGTTCATCTATTGATCGAATGGTTTTATTTAATGTATTATGTAAATTAACCTTGTCTTAAAGCGAAAACGTAAATTTTCATTAACAACTCTTAAACGTCAAAAGTGATTTTTTACATTGGACAAACTATACTTAGTAGGTACATTTTATTATTCTAACTATTAAGAAAAAGGAGAAAGGAAAAAAATAGAGGGACATAGATAATATACTGCTTCAAACAAATTTTAGACAAAGGACTAAACTAGGTTAAATATTAACGAGACTCGATTCTTAACTAACATTGATTCCTGCAAACCGTTGCCGGGATATCCACATAGATATCCACCTATACATGGCGGAACCTGTTCCAATGACTTAATCCAGTTATCGGCCGCAGTCCAGCCGACCTTCAACCTAAGAATTTTACACAAGACTTAATATATTATTTTTATTCGACCATCGTCTGCCTCGACGACCTTCGACCAAAGATTAACACGTAATAATCGTATAGCGTTTTATGTTGATAATGATTATTTTATTGCGCGTGGATGGATCGCAGACTCTATCTGTAACAGGCGGTCGGCGTGGTGTTTAGATGTCCTGCCACGCCACAGGTCATGGGTTCGATTTTTACTCAGAACAAACATTTATGTAGGTACGTGAACATGTCTGCTGTGTCTATATAAGTATGTATTTACACACTTTCAAAAGCAGTGTATCGTTATCTGGTACCATAGTACAACCTCAGTTTAGCTTAGATATCTTCCTAACGATGAGAAATCCTACCTTTATAAATGCGAATGTTTCTGAGGACGGATGTGCGGATGTTTGTTACTCTTTCGCGCAAAATTGAGTAAAGAGTGCTGGACGAAACTTGACACATCTCTGTGATCTTTTTATTCCGGGAAAATGTAATATCCCTCGGGAACGCGGGAGAAGCCGCGGGGAAGAGCTAGTAGTGTACAAGTTTTGGTAAAATCTAAGGTCATTGTTCCGCCATCGCTAGCGCCAATGTAACAGTATAGTCCTCAATTAACAAAACCGATGCGGCAGTCTAGAGCACTCGTTAGCAAGCTAAGCGCTGAGACGAGACGATAATACCCCCTTGACTCCCAACCCCCCGGCGCCACTCCCCTTGCCCCTCAACCCACCGGCCACCCCGCCGGGTAGTCACATTCTACCGGGCAGCGTTCAACACTGAATGCCAGAGATTGAAATGAAATGTTTTGCAGTTAATGGAAACGTTTCCAGTGCAATGATTCGTACGTACTTTGTGGGGATTGATTTGAAATGAGTCGAGATGGTTTATTATGGAGTTGGCTTCGGTCAGGCTTCGTTCGTAGGTATACCTACGTACAATATCGTAATGGAAAAGTGGTGTTTCTACTTAATATTGTAAAGTGGATGCAAAGGGCTTTCTGGCGTATTAATAAACAATGTAGTATCGAGGCACTCAAGAAATGGGTTACAATTTTGTATGAAAACTGCGTTATATTTTTACACCGGGTTTATGATGGCTAAGAAGGTTAGAGACAAGAGTAAGTTTCAGTTAATGAATTCCCAAATTTATTGCGGATGATCAGACAGTTTAAAATCGAAAATAAAACATTCTTAATTGTTTCACCCGCGTTTGTGAAGGGTGTCGCATTTGCTCAGTATAGGCTAAACTACACCTTATGACATCAGCTATCTACCTACTAGTGGGTAGTAAAATCGGTTCAGCCGTTTCGGAGATTAACCGGAATAAACGAACAGGCAAAATTAAATAAATATATGGTTTTAGAGGTAAGTACCGATTAGGTATACGTTCAGATACACTTTGTATAAAGCTATTATTTTAACATTACAAATAAAAGCTTTAATTAGATTTACTGGTACCTACATATAAAAGACAATTCCACTCACAAACCAGCTGTGAACAGATGCTTCTTCCGTTAAACACGCGTCAGTGAAACTTAATAAATGTTATAAGTCTGAGTTCGGTTTGAAAATAATAATTACTGACTTTTATCAGTCAAAAACAACCTTCCAAACCTCTATTAGAGTGCCTGCAAAGGCCTATTTGATTCAAATAGTTTCATTTTTCAACCTAACCTAATCTAGGAGACTCTCTAACACATGTAAAATATTACAAAACTAACTAGATAGATAAGTTGAGACATGGAGTGCTTAAATTACCTCGATCGAGAGCCCTTCACTGAAAAGCCCGCGTAATCCCATCTGAGGCTAACCTTCTAGTCTGTCCCAAAAAAAGGCTTGGGTTTTTACGAGGACGATTTTTTATTCCATTCGTGTCGGTAGCATAATGCGCCAGTTACAACAAACATTCCTGAAATTAACAATGAAAAGGCGACGAAGGCGATAACTGAATAGACCATTACAGGCATTTTCGTGACAGGCTTTAACGCGCTGTAGTGATTGTGTACACCCACACTTCCCATTCACCAATAGTTCAATGACATGCTGATACCTGACCTAGCAATTATGGTAAAACATATATCTGTACTATTATTATTTATTTAAAAAATACTAGCTGTCCCACGCAGTTACACCCGCTCTATCGAGTGATGCTACAGTTTTCCGGGATTAAAAGTATCTTAAGTGTTAATCCATGTTATAAACCATATATTTGTTGAGTTTTATCCAAATCCCTTTGCTAGTTTTTGTGTGAACTAATAACAAACATACATACATCCTTCCTCACAAACTTTCGCATTTATAATATTAGTAGGACCGGATGTCTAACTTCCGACCCGCTGTTTCTTTACTTATAATTTCAACAGTTTACATTAATTTCTTTTATAAGACAACTCTAATGAAAACCACAATGGTTCCACCCATCTTCCTGGTCAAACTGATATTTTCCGGGGGTAAAATTCCCGATGTCCCTCTACATGCCATGCTACGTGCGTGACAAATTTCATAATTGATGGTTGTGCCCCATGAGTATATTCTGTGGTTGTACCGTAGAGGCTTCAAGAAGTAATAAGCAACAATGTCACTTTTAGGTTATAATTTTTGACAATCACAGACATGATTTTAGCTAAAGCAAACATGTACACTTATAAGGCAAACAAGGTAGCGTCAGTTACTTCAGGTCATTCACAGGCGACCTCGACTAGCATAAGACCAGTCAGTGACCCTCATTGTTTATATTATCACATCTAAATGAGGGGTCACTGCCGACGAGGAGTCGAAGTAAATTGTCAAACATGCCACGTAAAGAGAAGGGTTATGGCGGAGTAAGGGGCGCCGGGGCAATTATGAGGTCATTGTAGTTAAATATTTAATGAGCCACTTTTATAGGTTAGGTCACAAAGGTTTATGGACGGTTGTAAAATCTTATACGATTTTGACAGAGAATATCGTCATCATATTGGATATGTCAATAGAAAATCTGTAGGCTGATGACTCCGGCCTTTTGACGAGATATCACACTAGTATCATGAATCCCAATGTTTGGTTTATAAACTACATTGACGCAATTGTATTCTATTCTATAGGATGTTTGTGACTCGATCAGCCATAAAGGCGGTTACGGATTTACATGAAATTTGGCTTAAATATAAAAAGTACTATCCCGGAAAAAACGTAGATTACAAATAGTATTATCCCTGAAAATACATTGGATCCCATAGAAACTGCGGGGCTGAAGCAGCCTCCTTATTCGTCTAATAAAAACTTCGTCGGCGAGCCGCTTCATGGAAGCCTCGGAGAGCTTATCTTTCACGTGATTAGTAATATTAGCGTAGTTAGCGAAAGAGACAGAGCACGGAGGCCGCGACGAAACATCCTCGAGTTAGTGTAATTTTCCTTACAGAATTGAGGCCCTGGTTATAAATAAATTCTCTGTCCACTTTTAGTAATAACCGGATCTTTTTACCCCACAGATATTATTAAAAATAATGTAGGTTATCCTAAAAATAAAAAAAATAAAAAATAAAAATAGTATAGTGGTATCCAGAAGAGTTTTCCGAGACTCCGAGGAAAGATGGAAAAGTTTCACCCGTTTTACGGAAACTTGTTATCCACTTAGAGCTGCGGATAGTTGCGGCAAATGGTTTTTATAAAAGGATCTTACATTCCTTTAAAATGCTGGGCGGTGGCTGTGGCGAATACTTCAACTTCGAATCTAGGGTATCGTAAGAGACGACTAAAGTACTGACTATGCACGAGCACTTTACACCTTGTATCGAGTGGTCAAATAAATCATTCCTAAATATTTGTTAGTTAGGTTGAATGCTGCCAAAGCTCTTGTCGGATACAAGCATAGGTCTTGCATACCATGATTTTACGTTTCTGTACCACCTATTCTGAATATAATCATACTAAGTAAGTAAAATTTAATTGTCTGTTTGTAATATCAAATAAAAATAATAATTTTTCATATTTATACTAAATACATAAATATGAAAGAATGTGTAGGTACGGTACCTACTCTTAATTTTTTTTATTTTTTGTCAGTTGTTCCGGCTAAACTTTGAAATGGCTGGACTGATTTTAACGGGAGATTCACGGACAGATAGCTGATGTTATGATTACTTTTTATCCCGGAAAAATTTTACATCCCTCGGGAACCGTGGGGGACAGCTGGTACATAATATTAAAAAGAGTTCGAATTTTTTAGTTTGTATGCATGCGAGTCATAATCTCCGTTACCACGGCACCTATTTGAAAATTTCAATTACCATTTAAACGTTGTAAATACACGAACGTATGTAATATACAAGATGGACATAAGACATGTTATTATCTCGTAATCTATTAGATCCCATGGGAACACGGGTGAACCACGGCACTGAAAACTAGTCCCACATTACGTTACGACCAAATTTTTGTTAAAAAAATGTCCTCCCTCAAAGCAAACACACCAGCCATTTCCTTTCTTCTAACCAATATTTACATGTTGTAAACGGTAACTCACCAAAACAGGACCCTCCTGTATTTCGGAGGCGGGAGGGTCGCATATACTCAATAAGCAATACTCATGTACACACGAGGAAGCGTAGAGGGCCAACAACGAGCCCTGAGGGACGCCCGGCCATTTCATTTACCCCATATACGGAGTAGTTGAAGATTTTTTGTACGACATGGGAGGGTAGTGATGCATTTCTTTGAAGGGCCTCATATGTCTTTGAAGTCACGTATTCTTAGATTAATTTAGGGGCAGTAAAACAAGTGTTGTTCGTGTGAGTGAATGTTTGTATGTGTGTGTATGAAGGGCGAAAATTTAATTTATTTTAATAACATAGAATTGAATTGCTTTTTTGCATTACGTAATAGAGAAACTGTTAAAAATGTTGTGCTATGCTATTACTATATTATAAAAAACGGCCAACTGCGTGTCGGACTTACACGTGAAGGGTTCCGTATTGTCCCACAATAAAAACAATCGTTAAAAAAACACGGCTTTCCTTCACACGGCGGTGACAACTTGCCATCAGGTCGACTTATAATCTACCCGTAATCGTACTCTTAATCATTGGCATAATTCCCATAAATAATAATTGTTGTATTGTTACAGATGAGATGTGGAGCGCGGTAGAGAGCGGGTGCAACGGTAGCTCGCGGGGTGGGGCGGGCGCGGGGCCGGCGCCGTGCGGCCGCGGCAAGCACTCGGCGACGCTGCTGGCGGGCTACGTGTACGTGCTGGCCGGCCGGGGCGCGGGCGGCTCTGTACCACTACGGGATTTCTGGAGGTACAGCCTGGGTATGTATCGAGAAAGGCCTAGCTTCTCAGACAGCTGCACTAGCTAAGACAGCTTCGACGCTTCCTACGGTGAATATCAAACCAACTGGCCCATCAGAATGATTATGACAAAAAAATATATCAGACTTTTTATAGTATACGGTAGATAGTAACTGAGTATTACAATTGCCGGTCTTACCACTATTAGTGATCTAACAGGCAACCTTTAGAGACGTAAAAGACGCAAAATTTGTTCCTAAATAATTATCTATAGGTAGGTTACTATTTACCACAGTTTACATTATTAAACATCTCAAATACAATTTGAAGCTTCAGTAACTTTAAATTTGACCTTCATAAGTGCCCTCCGAAGGCCTAAACTGAATAAATGGTTTTGAATTTTGAATTTTGAAGGATCTAACAAATTTTGTTCTATTAGCACTGAGAAATCCTTACACCACCCATTCGATTTATTGAAGTAGAAGCCAGTACCTATTATTTCTAAGAAACTTTATTTGAAGAATCAAACATATACTTTCCATAGACCTAATTAAGGATTGATCTCAATTAACGAGTGTCAGACAGGCGGCGTCGGTGGTTGTCTCGGCGCGTGACCGAGTGCACTCCGCACAAATGTGTCGCCAGCAATTCCTTTGAGAAGCGTTCATCTCCCACTGTCATTCAATACTTACTCGTAATTAGGTCGACGGCTTGTCATCTCGTCGAGACCTAATTATAGCGCCATAACTCTCACATTCGAAATTCTTACTTTTCATTCATCAATTGTGAGACTCCAACGCCCACTCTTACAGAAATCACATAAAAATAAGCAACTGTAACTTGGTTGGCTTAACTCTACCTCCGTAACTTTATGACTTACCCTTCTCTATTCCGTTTCCAGCGACAGGGCGATGGGAGCGGCTGGAGTGTCGCGGAGACCCGCCGCCTTCCTTGCAGGAGCACAGCGCGATCGCCCACGAGAGCAAACTCTACGTGTTCGGGGGCGAGGCAGGCACACTCTCCAACGAGACACCGCTCTGGATTTATGATACAGAAGTCAGCACCCCAAATATCTCTGTAGTTTAAGTTTTGGAAAGATGTTTATCAAATTACATCTATTTAATTCTGAAATATGTAAAGACATTCTTAATTTTGTCAGGTTGATCAAAATCATTTACTTACATACAATTTCATACACGTGATTTTAAAGCGTGCCAGCGCTTGTCACCATTAGAAACTATGGCAAAAGCGAGCTTGATAGGCTACATTTAAGACCCTCTTTCTCCTTTAATGAAATAAAATACATTATAATAGAAAGAGATGTAGGTAATTACGTTCGGCGATGTACTAAAATCAGCACCATTTACGCCTCTCCCATAAACTCCAAGATACCTAAAAATTAAGTCATGAATTCTTTCATCGCTAAGACCAGCTCCAGAGTACTAGATTTCCTCGGTTTAACACAATGATGGCAAACAAACCTACGGCTCGCCTGATGGTAAAAGGCAGCACGCTAAATTTCTTCATATACGATTTGACCTTTCAAAGGAGCACGTTTCTCTCCACATTAAACATAAATTGCAAAACTCGTGTGGCTCTCCTTGTAGGGATCACAGATTTAATTGCTGACTGGACCAAAAAGAAGAAGCTTATAAATGGCAACCTTTTGTAGCTACCGCGTCCCTATTTACATACATGGAAACAAACTCATATGGCAGTAAAGGCATGACTCTAGGTAGGTATGTATGTTGTACATATTATATTTTATTCCATATTACACATGGAAGAAACAAATTTCTGAATATATACCTATTATTACTATGTTTGATTAGTTCCATAGAAACTCACAAAACAGCAGGACACATGTATTATGTACAAAATCTTATTTTGAAAAGAGTAGTTGCTGAGTTTATTGCCGGCTCTTCTCAGTAAAAGCAACCATCCGAACCGGTGTTAGAGTCTGACCATTCATAAGTGCCTGCAAAGGCCTATTTGAATTAATATTTCATATCATTTCACTCCTTTTCTGTTATGACGTCACACGTAGTACCTAATTATCAATATATTTTCAACTCGCCTGTACGGTGTACCTATGTACGGCACATTTTATATCCTCAATCTTTGGAAATACTAAGCCACAAAATTTGGCGACTAATTTCGACTAATTAGCACAAATTCTGGGAGAAAATAGATCTCCACTAGGTGTTGCAGTTATTGCGATACAGCCGCCAAAACACCCTTATTTAATTTTGAATCAGGGAACGTCAAATTCTGATATAAAGCTACTTTTAGGCATCTTTTTTGGTCCAGACAGCATTAAAATCAGTGATCACAGCCCTGCCGGGAAGTTGTGCAGGAAGTGCCACACGTAAACACTCCTGATTCGGTAATATCTAGGTCAAAACGACTGTTCAACCTACATTCGTATAGCGCCATGTTTACGATTCCGACGGTCGCTAACAAAACAGAATAACAAGTGAAACGAACTTGTAATGTTGAAACGAATCGTTTCGAAACGCCGATAAAGGGTCGCTTGCACGTCGCGTGATCGAATATTAACGATTATAGTCTTTGACACATCATCGCTCGATATATCAATCACGTTCTTCAAATCACGCAACTTAGAAACGGCCATGGCGGACCACCGTCTTGGAATTCCTTTTTGCTATTTCAATAAAGCTCACTAAGGGACCGTAATATAATATAATGCAGAATGAATAAGATAGGCTACTGAAGTTCATTTTATGGTTTTGGTAACGCAGTTCAGTGTCTGCAAATTTAAACCAAGGCTAGTCAACTGGACACCTTTACGACATCCATAAATAACGTGTAATCGTCCAGATGCCGTCCTACTAATGTCATAATTATTCATAGACTCAAATATGGCGCAAGTTACCCGGACAGTCGAACTACTCGGCAACATTACGAAGGAGAGGCACGAAGGACCCGCGCGGGGCCGGAGTGGGCCCCCGCGGCCGCAGGGGGCACTCCGCACATGCGCTGAAGGACTGCCTGCTAATCTACGGAGGGTACATGGACTTGAAGGGATCTACCCACGAGCTGTGGGCTTTTCATTATGGTAACTATGATTATGATTCACCGCCCATAAAACTAACTACCTATCTCATTTTCTCACAGGCTAAATCGTATTCTGCTACATTTCCTTGACACTCGACCGCTTCTTTTCGATCCCAAACCTCGTCGGTCATGCACACAAGTGGAAGTGACCACGTCATATCGACTGGTTCTTCCGTACATATGGGTGTACCGCAGGGTTCAATCCTAGGTCCATTTTTATTTTTGATTTACATTAATGACCTTCCATTTTATGTTAAAAATACATGTGGAATTGTACTGTTTGCTGATGACACCTCACTGATTTTTAGTGTTGATAGACTGAAATCAAACTATGACGATGTAAACGGTGCATTGGCCCAGGTATTAAATTGGTTTACAGTAAATAATCTAGTGTTGAATGCAAAGAAGACTAAATGTATTAAATTTGCGATACCCAATGTGAGAAAAGTAGGCTGTAATTTAATGATAAATAATGAAGCTCTCAATCTAGTTGAATCTACAGTATTTTTAGGAATTACTTTAGACTCAAAGCTTCAGTGGGGTACCCAAATATCATCCCTTACGGGAAAACTCAGTTCGGCAGCTTACGCAGTGAGAAAAATTTGACAACTAACAGATGTAGATACAGCACGATTAGTATATTTTAGTTATTTTCATAGTGTTATGTCCTATGGCATTTTGCTCTGGGGCAAAGCTGCTGATATAGAAACTATATTTATTTTGCAAAAGCGGGCGGTGCGAGCTATGTATAATTGGGGTTCTCGAACTTCCCTTAGAGATAAGTTTGCAGAAATAGGAATACTTACAGTTGCATCACAGTACATTTATGCAAACATATTATTTGTCCATCGAATCATTAGTCATTTTGCTAAAAAAAGTGATATGCACTCAATAAATACTAGAAATAAGCAGAAACTCGTGACCTCTGCTTATCGACTGCAAAAAGTGCAAGGTTCATTTCTGAGACTAGGTGCGCGCTTCTATAACAAAATCCCTGCATCGACTTTAGATTTGTCCTTGCAAAAATTTAGGGATCATATTAAAGCCGTATTGGTAAAAAAAGGCTTGTTACAACATAAATGAATATTTAAATGATAATAGTGCCTGGTTGTAAATATATTGTTGTATGTTATGATTTATTTTTTATTTTATTGCAATGTAAATTTATCTATAACTTTGAACATGTTATGGTCACACTGCTAACACTGTGTGTATTCTAAAATTCATAAATTCATTTTTTATGTGCATCAAAATTAAGTTAGTCATGCTCGCTTTAATGCCTTTGCTTGCGGTGGCGTCGTGTGGCGGGTCGCTCACTTCCCTACAATATGGCGAGGAGGGCGATGGCTGCCACTTGCGTCATACTTGTGAACAGGTACTGCTTGTGGGGGCTGGTCAGCTTTAGTTTGCTTGTATTTTTTTTTTTATTAGATATTTATAATATTGTATTATTGTTAAATAATTCTTCACTTTTGACATAACACACAGGTATCGTCAGTGGGACTAAATAAATTTTATGTAATAAATCTAAGTTCGTTTTTTAAAAGAGTAATTGCTGAGTTTATTGCCGGCTCTTCTCAGTAAAAACAACCTTCCGAACCGGTATTAGAGTCAGACTATTCATAAGTGCTTGTAAAGGCCTATTTGAATAAAAATATTTTCATAACATAAGCGACCGTTGATTGCAGAGTCGGAGTCGTGGCACCAGGTGCGCACGGCCAGCCCGGGCCCGGCGCGGCACCGGCACGCGGCCGCCATGCACGACAACCGCCTCTACGTGCACGGCGGCCAGTGCGACCTGCGCGAGTGCGGCGACCTCACCTACTACGATACCAGTGAGTACACAAAAATTGCAACCTCTAAGTCACTCCATGGGTACGATCGGGTCGTGTAGGTACGCCGTGAACGCCGAGGCGACGTCACTACGGGCCGTCACCGTTAAAAGTAGATAGATTTATGACCCAGGTTCATTCGCAGGGCAGAATGCCCCCCACGTTTGCATAGAACGACAAAGATAAATTTCCTTATATATCCTATGGACATTCTTTTACACGCGGCCATCTGATCCTAAACTGAGCAAAGCTTGTACTATGGAAACCAGATAACTGATATACTACATATTATACTTTTTATTTTTCTTAATACATACATATAATATATAGATAATTACACCCAGACACGGAATAAACAGACATGTTCATGCACACAAATGTTTGTCCTGGGTGGGAATCGAACCCACGACCTCGGACTCGGCAGTGAGGGTCGCTAACCACCGAGCCTGGCCAAAATTGGCCTGTCATACGTGTAATATAATATATATAATAATACTCGGACAAAATAAAAAAATCAGGTATCCTAACGTCGAGCTAATTAAATATAAACTTAACGTGTACCTATCGCCGCGGCAGTGTCCCGCTCGTGGCGCGCGGTGCGCGGCGCGCGGGCGGCGCCGGGCGCGCGCAGCGGCCACGCCGCGCTGCGCGCCGGCTCCCACCTGTACGTGTTCGGCGGGGAGGCCGCCGGCCACGCCACCAACGAGCTCTGGAGGTTCCACTTCGGTAGTACCCGCCATTTGTTATCTTCCGTTCCGAAGCCCGATTACACCCTTCCGCGGACGGTTCGGCCTTTCGACTCGCAGCTTCTAGAGTAGCCCGGACGTCTTTGATTTTGTTTTTCCGCTCTGTGATCATGTTGCTTCCGGCTCGGTACCTGGGTCCGTGGCTAACGTGTAATCTTCGTCGTTTTTCGATTCGCAGCGACCGAAACCTGGGAGCGTATAGTCCAGGGCTTAAAATGGCCGTCGCCGCGAGTGGACAGCTGCATGGTACTGGTGGCGACGGCTCCGCTGCGCGTGGCGTCGGCGCCGGCGTCGCGGCTGGCGGGGCCCCGCGCGGGCGGGGCCGGCGCGCGGGGCCGCGGCGAGGAGGCGCCGGGGCTGCTGCGCGAGCTGTCGCGGCTGTCGGGGCTGCGGGTGCGGCGCGCGGCGGCGGCGGCGGCGGCGCGCTGCTCGTACAGCGTGCTGTCGGCCGACACCGACGCCGACTCCACCGAGAGCCTGGCGCTGCCCAAGTCCCGCTCCGCGTACGTCATCGACAAGCGGCACCGCGCCGACGACGACGGCCACGAGAGCCCGCTCGAGGGCGACGTGCCCGACTACCGGACCGAGGTCGCGCGCGAGCCGATCTCCGTCCCGGACTTCGCCGACATGATCCTCCCGACGCCCGTCCTGTCCCCGATGGAGGCCACGAAGCTCGTGTACCTGGACTCCGAGGACGAGGAGGACGTGCGACGCGAGATCGAGAACCTCCGCCGGCGCGACGGCGGCCCGCGGACGATCGTGGCGATCCCGAAGTCCGCGTCGGTGCGGTTCACGAAGGAGACGCTCGTGACCGACGACGAGGGGGAGTCCTCCACCTCGGACTACGCGAGCGCGGAGCGAGTGAACAGGCTGTCGGGCGCGTCGCTGGGGTTCAGCAACCCGCACTACCTGGGGCCGGACGTCCGCAGCCTGGGGGCGGCGCTGACCCCCGACTCGGGCGTGGGGCCGGGCGACATCGAGCTGCAGGACCTGGGCGGGGCGGGCGGGGCCCCGCGGCGAGCCACGCGAGGGAGCCCGCTGCACCTGCTGCTGGTGGGCGGCAAGGAGCCGCCGCACCTGGCACTGCTGCAGAGCCGCCTCTCGATGTGGACCTACCGGTTGTTGTAAATGGCCTTCTCCGAGTCTTAGCATAGTGTTTCTACGTCCATTAGCGAAACCGATGTGAGTCGATCCTCCCGATGTTCAAGGGGAAGTAAACGTAGCCGTCGAGATATAGATACGCTTGATGCGATAGCGTCCTTAGATATTTTGTGGTTCTTAATCATTAGGAGAATTATGAAAGCTCCTCTATTAGTCGTTTGCCGAAAATGGCGATTTACGGACGTTATATAGTAATGGAATTTTACTGTAGTGAGAGATATTTAGAAGCGCGTAGAAGTTATCACTTAAAAGCTGGACTCGTTCTAGAAGCACCTGACGAACGAGAACGAGTTTTTTGAACGGGACTACCTGATTCCGCGTTAACTGTAAGTCAGAGCTCGGTAGAATATATTTCAAAGAACTTGGAGGACAGAAATCTCTTCTAGAACGCGTTTGAGCTAGGTACTTAGAGTAATTAAGTATTTGTAACGTCCAATCGAACAGAAATACGATAATATAATACGATTGTCTGAGAGAAGTAACTGTAGGTACGACAGCCGTGCCAATCCGCAAGCATTTGTATATTCCACTCGACATTATTTTAAGTTTATTATTATCTTGACATGTTAAAATGTTATTCATTGCGTTGAATTTAGGTTTCTGTTATATTGTTTTTGTATTTTTAATGAATTAGTACAATTTAATTCCAATATAATTGTGTTTACTGGCTACCATTTTGTCAGTCCCTATAATAATGGATATTCCCTAGCCAAGTTTTCTAAGATTATTATTATATTTTAAGCCTTTGTGATACTCAAACCAAGTCTTGATTATTTATATGAAATCCATTTAGTTTATAGAATACCTTAGTTGTCAAATATCTACACAGGAGTAATGTGTTCCGTTAGAGGCGTAGCTGAGTCAACCGTTTATAGCATTGCCAAGACTGAGTAGTGTGTAGCGGTTACTTTACTCGGGTTTCCATTTCATTCGGGCCAATTCTGTTCTGCATCGCTAGTTTAATTCAATTGTATACTTCTTTCTACTTTAATAAGTTGAGAAGACAAATAAAATCTTAAATTTAGTAGATATATCACGGGTTTCAAACGTAAATGGACAAAAATAAAATGTCGTTAATTATTCCCAAATATCGGAATTTAGCGGGTTTTGGTTTAAAAAATAAGATGGCTGTTTTAGTGGCCTGCCAAGAAATTCTGGAAGCCAATAGATTTTTGCTACGTGGTGTAGATCTCGACTTTCCGTTAAGTAACGATTTTTTTATTTATTTATTAATAAACCACCACCCTGCCAGGAAGTCCCTCAAGGTAAACCTTATCAAAGTGGCTTTTGCCTATTTTAATCGCGTAACCAATGTTTTGTTCAAACTAGCAAAGTAAGAAACTTCGCTCTTTTAAATTTTAATGAAATTAAATATATTTATGCTTCCAAGGGCACTTATGAATGGTCAGAATCTAGCGCCGGATCGGAAGTAAAAAACATTAGGGAACGAGAGATTTCCTGTTAAGATGAGTTTGATGCACAACAGAACCTGGTCCAGTGTAGGTATAGTGATTTTGTTGTTGTTTTTTCATATGTAGAGCGGACATTATTAGAAAGACTGCGACAAATGTGTACAGCATGAGTATGCTGTACACATTCAGTATAACGATACTTAACCAAACCTAAGGCGCCACTTTTCATTCTCAGCAGAACGAGTGACAAAAACACGGTTGAAATTTGCCTCAGCGTGGCGATTGTGTAATTAAAACTGGTGTGCTTGACGGCCGGTATCTCTCTCTGCGCCAGTATGTTGGAAAGAGATAACAATCACCGAATCATTAATCTATGAGAAAAACGGTACTTAATCAAACGATAATGTTCGCTCTGCCGTAGGTGTTTTTGTGTACAATATCCAAGCATTTTTTATATCTGATCATTGTGATAAGACATACTCTTCGAGTCAAATATTCGAAATGTTATTAAATGTAGTAATGTCCAGCGTATTGTTTTATTACATCCTTCAACTGATTCTATACCTACCAATCTGCGGTAGCACCTCCTAAATCTTGTGTGAATGTAATAAGACTCTATATCGATCTTCAAATCCAAGAACGAGAAGGTACGAGACCTTCTCGTTCTTGGAATTCAGACATGGGGTAGCACGGGATACATTATTATTTATAATAAAATGTATAATCTCGATTCATTTATATAATTTAATGTAGTAATATATTTTAGTAGATCTAGCACAAAAATATCTACGTCACCTACTGAAAGCTTATCCAACTATAATTTCATACTTATAATAATATTCATTCGATTTTTTGCCGAATAATAATAGGTATCATAATTACACAAAATATCATTTTCTACGTCAACATATAGGACATAATTTTTTCCAAGGAGATACTATATATTAGTACCACAACTCGCCAGCTCATTAAAAATCTTAATCTAAATACTTACGTCTAGTGAATTCAATAGAAAATATTAAAACTAGAAATCGTGTCATTAGTGTAAAAAATTAAAGTACCATCGAAAGGAGTTACTCGTTTTCTAACGCTACGAAACTTATTTCAAAAATTACAATATACATGTAAGGTATACGGTACATCGAATACATAAAAATAAGGGCCCGGACATCCGTGCATTCACACGACCTTGACGCCGGGGGCGGGGCCGGGGCCGGGGGCGGGGGCCGGGGCCGGGGCCGGCGCGGGGGCCGGGGTGGGCGCGTTGGCGTTGGCGAGCGCGTCGAACTTGACGTTGAAGAGCGCCAAGCACGCCGCGCGCGCCGCCGCCTTGCGCGCCTCCTTCTTGTTGGGCGCTGCGGAACAATAACGCCGGGTTACTACACGATAGTAGGAGTGGGCGATACCTATATGTTGGGACGATATCCAACACCTATATATTGGACGGCACTGAATCTATATATTGATATCAGGTATCCGCGAACCTATAGTGAATACATAACAACACTATATCACTATCGTATCGCAATATCTATGATATTCGGTTCGAACTGATTCGGGTACAGTACCTAACCTACAGCAGCACAATTCCAGCGTGTCCTTGCGCGGGCGGGAGTGATGTAGCTATAGACGAACGGGTGAGAGAGCGCGATACGCTAATGTCTAATACTAACTTTAAACATTATTTACAGGATCATAGAGTATAATATCGAATACATTATTTTTTAAACACTACATCTAATAAAAAATATATATATAAACCAAATCTACTATACTAGTTTAATCTATATATAAAAATGTTATGTTGGTTTGTGTGTACGCTTCAAAAACTCAAAAAGTTCTGCACTGATCGAATTGAAATTTTACCATGATATCAGGGAGACTGGTGAGATACCTTCGATACTTATGGAGAGTACTCGGTACTCGATTCTCGTTAAAATGATGTAATAAAATTAGGTGCTTAATTTTTGACCAAAATTTCTCTAAAAATAAGTTTAATGTGGATATTATACTCTCTAAACACGCCGCGGTGTTTGTTGTTTAAGTCGATCTAGTCACGTGCGGCTAGCGCTAGTCCCCCCGATCTCATTTCTCCAAGATAAAAAGTTACCAGACTTCGGTTAGACTATTTGAATGAAATTCGGCAAACATAAAATATGTTAAGGATTTTAAAAAATATACTGAGAGAAGATTCCACTGCTCGCGACCGGGGGTCTAGTGTAAAACTAATACTATTCGCTTCGAGCACCGAATTGCAAAACGGTACGTGTGGGTGGCGAATAGCACCGAGTCGGAGCACTGACCTTTCCCCAAGTAGGTGGTGCCGTCGACGTCGACGCCCATGGTGAACATCATGTTCTGCGGGCGGTCCCCGTCCACGGCCACCTCGCGGTACTCCAGCACGGGCCGCATGTACGTGAGCAGCATGCAGGGGTGCATGGCGGCCGCGTTGCCCGGCAGCGGCTTCAGCTTGCAGGCGCGCGGGGCCGCCGGCGCCGGCGCGGGGCCCGGCGCCAGCGCCGCCTCCGACGCCTCGCTCAGCTGGGGATGCCGACCGCCGATTGAAACGTTATGATATTTTGGAAGCAGATTAAATGACCGCCGCAGCGTCGGTACCTCATTCTTAGTAGACTGAAACGTACTTATGTGACTATACCGCGTCCGGTTGGGGTATAGAGATTAGATGTCAGACTTTTCATCGACGAAAATCGACACGCTGTGCCCCGGCTACGAGTCGGCGTAGGTGATGTTGGTTAAAACGAGTAGTTCTGTTTTTTGATACCGCCGACAAATAATTGCGTAGTGACATTTATCACAGGAGTGAGCGGCCTTGCAGGCGTATCTGAAGTAAATTTTAATAGCACTACCCACGGTTAGACGGGAACACGACTGAAATACGGATTTCCTACATCTCATTGTGGAAGTTCTGTCACCGCGTGGCATTCATACGAGCTTCCTACATCGACACGGATCTTTACTTTCAATCGGAAGAGTATCACATCCCTCCATCATAACTGAAAGTATATCTTAAGAACAGTTTTAGGTAGTGCGTAATCTTACAGAGTAGGTGGTGGCCTTCAGCTGCGGCACCTTGTGCCCCTCGTACTCCCACTCGGCGAACAGCTTGTGCAGCGCGAATGAGGCCAGCTGTATCATGGGCAGCGCCTCGTCGTCCACGGCCTGCTCCCCGGCGCCCGCTGCCGCCGCCCCGGGCCCGCCGGACCCGCCCGTCCCGCCGGTCCCGCCCGTCCCGCCAGTCCCGCCCGTCCCGCCCGTCCCGCCGGCTCCTGCTGGGTATCGCAAATTTAGGCTTTATGAAGTTCAGAGCAATGATAGTTACCACAGGTTCGAAAGCAACCTTTAGCGGAGACGAACCAGTAAACTCGACAAGGTTACATCTACATAAATTTACGAAAAGGTTAAATTTACATGAAGGATATAATCTCCGAAGCCCGGGGCCCCTAAGACTCGTTAAGCCTCTATGTTATGAGAGCTCTAAGAGCGCGAACACACAGATCCGATCTGACGACACGATCTGCCGCATGCATTTTCTGTAAACCCTGGCCGTCCAGCGGCTTTCATTCCTTTCGAACTAGGAGGCTCCATGGATCGCGGGGCTCTGGACACTTGCCCACCGTGCCCAATGGAAAAGAAGCCCTGTTAGTTAGGATAAGATTAAGATTTAGCATAATGCTCACCGTCCTTGTCGTTGTTGACAAGCACCTTGGTCATGCGCTTGATGATCAGATCTCGGATGGCTTGCTCGGCGGCCGCGTTGCGCGCCATCAGCTTGTTCTCTCCTGCACAGTCACCACACCACCATACAGTACAGTACTCACCCACCCATGACTTCACCAAATCGAGATTTTGAATATATACATATTTTCTTCTGTGGCAATCAAATGTATTGGACAGAGCATAGAAAATGCCCTTTTTACCTCCAAGAATCCACTATTGAATCTTCTTACACCCAAGAGAGGTGTAAGAAAGTTCTTCAGAGAAGAAGATGGGAGAAAGAAGATATCTTCGTGTTCCGTGCGCTAAAGATAGTATTATTGATTTTTTCAAGCTTTTTTTAAAGCTCGACGCGTTAATTTGCAGCCGAGTACTGTAAAACCTATCATATGACAGCGATGGAAAATGAGCTTAATATAACAATTTATAGATTAGAATTCCTGCGGAGCTCACCATAGCCTCTGTAGTTGTTGCCCTCGACTGTGAGATCTGCGCAGAAGTTGTGGAGATGCTGCGGCTTGTAGAACTGGTTGTTAACCGCTGGCTCCACTTTGAATTGCTGCAGCAACAAATAATTATATTTATACATTTTTAGTTTTGAAACAGATAGACAAACGCGTGCAACAGACTGGACTCACGTTAGCAATCTGTTCGTTGGGCATCATCTCGTTGAGCACCATGAGCGCGTTCTTGGGCGTGAGCAGGCGCCGCAGGTTCTCGTTCTGCCGCCGGCGACGCTCCTTGTTGCTGATCTTTTTCACTGCGAATGCATACACAATCACACAAACATGCCATTTGCTAAATAAAGCCGACTTTCCACCCAGTGGTGAATTCAGTTACTAGGCCTTTATAAGTGCCTTTCGCGAGCCTAAACAGAATAAATGGCTTTAAATTACAAAAAAACAATTAAACTATAAGGTGTGCGACTGAAATGATGACAAGACATTCATACATAAGCGTGTGATATTCTATAGTCTTCCAAAATGAGAATGACTAAGTATTTACCAGCCCGAAATGATGACTTTATATGGGATATGGGAAGGAACCCTACATTCTACCTGACTACAGCTGATAATAGGATTGTTTGACCACAGAATCGCCATGGTGTATGATGTGACTTACCTCCGGGCAGCTTGGACTTCATCCAGTGCGGACGTACGCTGGAGTCATCGTTTGCTGCTGACGTGTCCAATTGTACATCGACTTTCATATCCTCTTCCAACTGTGAACAAAACATGAAGTAACTTTTAATGTTGCAGCTCTGTGCTGGACAAAATAAGGTACATTTTCGTCAACAACGCGAGAATTTCGGATTCCAGTGTTCTAAAAGCATTACATAAAGCACATGTGTACTTTACAACTTAAACTGTGTTCTTTAACCGTAACTCTTTCATACATAGATGCTGTGCATTTTTTTCTTAATATTAATCAAATTAATGAGATCAAGAACATCAAATATTTTTATTAGTATACTCATATAGAGAAAAAAAACTTAGGTGGAACCTTTATCGTTTGGAAGCTGTGTTGCCTCACCGACTGCTGCGGCGTCTCGTCAACCATCATCTGGAAAGGTTTTTGTTGATGCTATTGGCGTTGTCGCTGCTGATGGCGATGTGAAACAATTGTTTCTTGGTTTTATTATTGACACAAGAAAGAAGGAAAGAAAGAAAATACGTTTATATATATTCATTTATATATATAGATATTATTTATACACAAGAGTGTTACCCTCATATGCCTTTACAACTTACAGTGACAATGTTGCACATCTCGTCCTTAATTTGTAAGGGGTTTCCTTTTTAAAACAATGAAATTGTTAAAAGTTGTATCTGTTCGTATTTATTTCTCCTCTGTTTATCAAATGCTGATTAACAAAATCGATGGAAAAAATAATGTATGCCCAATATTTATTTTTATCAATATCTGTTCTTTAGTCATGCTGACACAATATTCACTAGATAGCTCCTTCTCAAACCTATAGAATAGCCAATTAGCACTTCCTTCCTATTCAAATTTTAGTTAAAATTATTTTCACCAAAATATGCAATCACCTCTATGGTTGTGGTACATAGTTCGGAGACCGGAAGTTCTGGATTCGATTCTCAGGTCGGGCAAGCGACAGTTTATGTTTCATTGTTAGATATGATTAGCCAGGATTGAAAGTGCCCGAAATGTTCACCACATAGGCTAAATAAAAAAACATCGTTACAAACCTTTATGATTTCTAAATGCTGAAAATAACGATTTTGATGTTTTTGTATGTTTATACTTACTTAAATTGGTACAAAATCAAATTAACATTACATGTTGGGACATAAAATACACATAACTATAAAAGGCGTGTAGAAATGTGTGTAAGTTATTTTAATTTTCCTGGTAATATTGTTCAATGTGTATACAAAGTTTAATGATCTCAACAGAAATCATAGTATGTAAAATTGCACAAGTCCAGCTACTTACAACTGTTGTGTGTTTGACGGCGGGTTGGAGGGCGCGGATCAGCGCGTCGCTGGGACTCAGTCGCTGTGCGCCCGGCACCAGCTGGCGTCATTCAGCCGTGTGGGCGATGTCTGCCACTACTCACTCACACACACTCGCTCACTCACTCATCACAACATTCATAAATAGTCACCAGTGCCATCTGCCCTGAGCACGAACTACAATATGTTGGTGATCAGTGCCCATTTTGTCAATATGATGATGGCAGTGGTCAGACAAAACATACTAGGTAGGGAAATTGTTTTGAGAAAGATATGCTTGCTCGGGAGTATGAAGCCATATTTAAACACCATTCATTCAGCAAGTGTGACTCACATCACCCACCAAAAACCATATTCCTCTTATGTTTATCACCCAGTGAAATTGCACCAGTTTTTCTGTAGTATACTCTCCCCTATATTCCTAACTTGAAATATGGACCATCAATAGAATTTTGATCAAACAACCAATATCAGTTACAATTTCAGAGGGCTGTCACATATTAGGAATCTGGAGTAGCTTAATGTCTATATAAGTCTGGAGAACCTGGTATGTTCATGAAGCTGTGCCTCATGACCATAATACATTCTCAATACACACAGATACACTCTGAGAGACATGTGTCAGCATCTTTAGCCCTCACCACAGACTTCGTTTAATAATTAATGTTGAAAGTGCCTTTGATGGAATGCCACCATTGTAATAGAATTCACACATCAATTTGATATGATGTTTTTATCTCTTACAATGTTGGAAGGTAGATGATTATGACACGAGTACAGTCAGAGGGCAGCTGTTGACTATTCAGCCAGTACCAGGGCTTGCAGGGCTCCCATGATGCTGTCATAACAAATGTCATTGTTTACCTTTTTTGAGTATTTGAGTATATTAGAAAAGGACACATTTATTAGTAAACTAATCAATACTACAAAAAAAAAAGTTTAAATTTTCCAATTAACAGAGAAGCATGTCTAAATAAAGTATTATATTAGTTTATATAATATAATATATTTACTGTTGTAATAAAATAAAATAGTCACTATTCAATATTTACCTCTGCAGCTGGGACAAACTGGCCCGGAATATTGTAGCGGCCTGCATTTCTACTATTATCTGGTAACAATGATTTACATTATAGTACAATAGGTTATGCTTATTATTGATCATTTATATCACTTTACAGAATTCTTGTAATCTAGTGATTGGTCACAAAAGTTTGTTTTTAGTTGTCAAATCTAGAGGTTCTAAAAATATATCTCGTTATAGCTGAAAAACCCACGGTGTCAAATAAAAAGCAGCCGCGGCCGCGGCGACGGGAGCGAAAATCAATATAACAACGAATACTGTAATTTTATAATCAGAACTTTTATTTCAATTATGTTATGAAATTTCCGCATTGAGAGTCTAGGAATAGTCTGTCTGAAAAGAAAGTACCTATCCCATTTCGTTAGGTCCCATTATTAGTCGTAATTCTAAAGGAAAAAATACTAGACTTACATTTGTTGTTGTATGACATTCTGTTATTAAAGAAGAACCGCGCTGAAACTAGGATTAACTTAACCAGATTAGCGTGTACACCCAACTTGCAATTAAATTATATTTTATAGTAAGATCGTTTAAAAACGTAATGTTGCGGCAAATAAAAATCAATTGTATTACTCACTCGACACTCACTCACTTGTCATTCACTAAATTTCACTCACTCCCTAGCCGAGCTGAGTAGCCGTCAGTAATAGAGATGATCGAGTCAGGCTGACTCGAGTACTAACTCGAATACCTAGATAGTACATACTCGAGTATTAAAAATACAGAATCCGGTTTCACAATACTCGATACAGGTTTCGAATACTAAGTCATCATAAATCATTTTATTATTTTCATATTTTTTCCTAACGTTATGCATAAAACAAATATGTGTGGCGTCTCTATGGTCGCACCTTTTGATAACACTGGTTGGCATTACTGCCACCGGATCTAGTGAGGTGTCACTCATGATCCTAAATATATGGTGTATACCACTTTTACTAAGAGTTCTTCTTTTATTCCGGGTGGTATTCTATACTAATATTATAAAGAGGAAAGATTTGTTTGTTTGTAATGAATAGGCTCCGAAACTACTGGACCGATTTCAAAAATTCTTTCACCTTTAGAAAGCTACATTATCCCCGAGTAACATAGGCTATATTATATTTAAAAAAAATTAGGGATCCTTACTAAAACTCCAATAATGTAACATAAGGTGTAAAAAAATGACCTGAAAAATTCCTTAAGTCGCGTGCGCTGCGAAAACTATTGATGATAGAACAAAATCATTTACTACGACTTTGCAGAACTCATCATTATCTACAAAAAGTGTCGCGACAGCATATGTCTAAATATTATAGTTATGTCACAGTAAGCAGTTTTTTATTCTAAAATATTAATTTATATATGCCGCCTCTTGAAAAGGCTCTTCATTTGTACCTTGGTATTAATCCTCATCAAAATAAATTACTTTATATTCAAGACGGCTTTAATACCTTTTTATAACTTTTTGAATTATTCAATTCGGACATTTCATTCGGAAGATATCACGAGTTTAAAAATGCAAGTATTAGAAAAAAGTCGCGTGGTTGTCGCTCACCGCGCTCAGCTAGCCAGCATGCGATGTAGGCTCCATGTAATCTACACTAATATTATAAAGAGGAAAGATTTGTATTTTTGTATGTAACGAATAAACTCAAAAGTACTGGACCGATTTTAATAATTCTTTTTTCATTAGAAAGCTACATTATCACTGAGTAACATAGGCTACTTTTCATCCAGGGAAAATGTAAATCTCTCAGGAACGCGGGTGAAACCGCGGGGGACATCCTAAATATATTACTTAGGGGCAAATATATTATGGAACATAAAATTTTGACTCAAAAAGTACTCGAGTCCAGTAAAGTCCTCAAATATTTTAAACCATCGAGTCCTCTGACTCGTGTTCTGGCTCGATTGTTTTTTTAGTGAATACTAAAAATAATAATAAAAATTGCCAACTCGGCACATCTAGATGTCATGAACAATGATTGTACAGAGGGTAGTCAAAACACGGTACTACCGTACATATTCCTAAAGCTACCGTACCGGTTTTCTAGAATAGTGAGTTGTCGTCACACAGTGTAGCGTCGAATGACGTCACTCAAACAATATCTAAAGAAATTGACTAGAAGGATGACGTCAGGCGTCTTTGCAATACTGAACATTTATTTATCAATAGCTGACCAAAATAAGTCACAACTACCAGTCGTCAAACTTTGATATAGAATATATATGTTATAGTCAAACATCGAAGCATCGGCGCTTCTAGGTTTGGCTAGTCAAACCCTAGGTCTGACATAAAGTCTTAGGCAAAGTCCAAACCAATATCGTTTTTTTACCTTTGACTAACAAAATTTTGTCTAATCCTAAGAGTGACTAGTTTGGACAGTCAAACGCCGAAACTCATTTTAATAAAATCGGGGTTTGACTAGTCAGACCTAAATTTGGTACAGGACTGTGTTAGTTTGTGAGATTAGGTATAATAAGAGCATATTTTTAAATTTGAATGTTTATTGTTTCAATACTATAAGAATGGATTGACAAGTAATCAGAATAAATAATAATATTTTTTGTTATTTTGTATTAAGACAATAATCAATAAACAAATTACTATTTATTTTGACAAGGTGACGCGTTAACTTTCAACGTTTGACTAAAAATTTAGGTATTTCTAGGTTTGACTAAAAATACATCATTTAAAGGCCGAAATTAAAATATATTTCGTAGTTTGCCGAAAGGCGCTGGTCAAACCTAGGATGAACCAGTTATTTCGCGAAGAGACTGCACATCGATCTTTGACTATAACATATAGATAGATGATATATCTAATAATTGGACTGGTAGCGGTATGGAACTATTCTTGTATTGTCACTATTATGACGGCACGCGGCAGTTCCATTATAAGTCCCCCATTTTAAAATTTTTAATAAATGGTCACTTTTTTAGTAAATGCTGACACTTTTGTGTGGATGGTGAGTGACTTACTGACTATCTGAAAGTGCCAAAAATTACATTAATTTAAACATAAATATAACATGACATTGGCTAGAAATAAGTCCTAGAAAAGGAAGGATTGGCATTCTTAAAACTAAGAGCTATGGACTCTGAAGAGAATCTCTCTATTCCAGTGTCAGCAGACGTACAATTTATTATACACTAGCTGATCCGACAGACATTGTCCTGTCTTCAATGAATATTTATTTCGAATTGGTATCATTAATAAAAATAAAATACCAAGAACATAGTATTTATTATTCTTGACAGTAAAACTTTTAATATTAGGCGTGATGGCGCTCTGAACTAACCGTGATGAACAAACACTTCTTAAAAAACTCACTGTTCATTACAATACAATTTTCCGATTGAATCGACTGTGAAATGTACACTAAGTAGTGATAAATCATTTTATCAACAAAATTCCAACCCATGCTTCTGTTCTAAACGATAGGTATTGTCAAACGACTGACATTTATGTCAAACACCTTAAGGTTACGTTACATTATAAGACTTTATATTGTCAAAAGCGGGAAGGTTACATTATAAAAGTTAATATGGTCGTTATGTTTTCTTAAATTTTCTAATTTTCCTCGCAACTCTCTTAATTTTTTCATTCATAAGAACCTTCTGCTGACAATAACAAACACAACAAAAAAGAATTAGGAAAATCGGTCCAGCCGTCCATACGTGATGCCGTGGCCAAGGGAAACAGGTATTCATTTTTATATAAGTATACATAGATAGATGTATCATATTCTCATGAATTTTTCAACCCTCAATCCAAAGCGTACAATCTTGACAAAAATACAATAATTATGAAAGAAAGCAATTTTCTATATAAAATAATTTATAAAACCAGTTACATACAAACAACAGGCTCGAGGAAACTGTCCATGCGGTGGGATCTAAGTTCTTTAGAACCTGGAGTTACTGAAACCGGATTCACAACCAGTAAGTGACGCAAGAGCCAAGTTAACCCGACATTACACCGAAGATATCACGGACGTCAGCATGTACGAGATTGCGATGGCTCTGAAACAGCTTATTCAAATTCAAATTCAAAACCATTTATTCAGTTTAGGCCTTCGGAGGGCACTTATGAAGGTCAAATTTAAAGTTACTGAAGCTACAACCGGTTCGGAAGTCAGCCTTCAACTGAGAAGAACCGGCAAGAAACTCAGCAAGGTTACATTCTTTTTTATTTGTTATATAAATTTTTATCTATTCTGACTTTTTGGCTATTTTATAATTTCAATTTTACATAATTTTATATTTAACAATTAGAAAATACTTATTATAGGTAACATTAAAAAACAAAACAAGAAAAAAATATGACAAGACTACAAAATAGAAAATAACAATAATTAGGTACTTACAACTTAAAAAAGTGATTTAGAGGTTAATTAAAAACAACAAGGCGGCGCGTGAAGACGGAATCAGAACAGTGCTTCTGAAAGCTGGTGGAAAACCCATACTCTTAGTCCTTCAGAGGCTGTTTTAATTCCGTCATACGTGAGCGTATGACACCTGAAGCTTGGAGTGAAGGCGTGGTGGTTCTCTTTTTCAAGAAGGGTGATAAGGCCCTTCTGAAGAATTACCGCCCGATAACACTCTTGAGCCATGTTTTTATTTTTTCGAGTAATTACAAATCGTCTCGCACGCAGGTTTGACGACTTCCAGCCTCCCGAACAAGCCGGTTTCCGCAAAGGCTTTAGTACCATAGACCACATACATACGCTCCGCCAGATTATACAGAATACCGAAGAGTATAATCGGCCCTTATGCTTGGCATATGAGGACTATGAGAAAGCCTTTGATTCAATCGAGTCATGGGCGGTGGACCTAGGACAAATTGTCCAACTAGGTATAGTATAGAAACGAGGACATTCGTAGAAAAACAAAGGCTGTAGACATAGCTCGTAGAGTCAGCCAGCTGAAGTGGCAATGGGCAGGCCACATCGCTCGAAGAACTGATAACCGATGGGGAAGACAGGTTCTCGAGTGGCGACCACGTACAGGAAAACGCCGAGTGGGACGATCTCCCACCAGGTGGACCGACGATCTGGTCAGAGTCGCTGGAAGCCGCTGGATGCAGATGGCTCAAGACCGTTTGAGATGGAAATACAAGGGGGAGGCCTATGTTCAGCAGTGGATATCCCTGGGCTGATATGAGATAAAACAAGTTTCTAAATATAATGTATTATCCGCCATGATTTTTTTTATGGCACTAGAGCTGACAAATAAGCAGACGGTCCACCTGATGGTAAATGGTCACCGCCGCCTATGGACATTTGCAACACCGGGGCACCGCCAATGCGTTGTTGACCCTGAGACGTGAAGTTGTTAAGTCTCATGTACCTGTAATTTCACCGGCCCCCTTACCTTTCTAACCGAAACACAGTAATACAAGTGCACTACTGCTTCTCGGCAGAAATGGGTAAGGTTCAGTACTTCCCCGGACGAACTCTGCACTAAGAGCTCTACTACTCTTAAAATAAATAAATAATAAATAAATATCCTGGGACATTCTTTACACACGGCCATCTGGTCCCAAACTGAGCAAAACTTGTACTATGGAAACCAGATGACTGATATACTACATACATATACTACGTTTTTTTCTAAATACATACTTATTATACATGTTTACACCCAGACACAGAACAAACAGACATGTTCATGCACACAAATGTTTGTCCTGGGTGGGAATCGAACCCGCGACCTTCAGTTTGGCAGCCAGAGTTGCTCACCACCAAGCCAACTGGCCTGTCCAATGCTGGGTAAATGTTGTTTTCTTTTAAATGAACATCCTTCCGTTAATTTATGCCTAATAGATAGCGTAACGATCGCATAGTATGGACAATCAGCCTACATTTAATATGATCTTATATCCTTTAGCACGATCTTATTGAAATGTTTGATTCAAATTTCCCGCCATTATCTAAGTGAGTTCTCAAGTATATATTAGATACTTGACTGAAAAACTGCATTTAAAAAAAAAATTAATAATTGCCGGAATAACATTTAAATAAAATTATTTCAGTGAGTCTCTTTTAAATTAAAGCTTTTAGACGACAATTAAATCCAGTTTTGAAATAATTTTACGGCCCTGATACGATAATATTTTTTCACGGGTCTGACAACACTGCTCTATACTGAATTCTGATTATCTCTGACTGACTGAAGTGATACCTTCTACACTCCATAGTCAATACCTAAGTTTGATTCTACTTACGTTGTCGTTTGTTTGTTTTTGAAAAACTTTTTCTTGTTTAATAAGTTTATTAATACATAATAACTTTAAAGTTTTTATTTTAATTAAATCTAATCGTTTAAGCACATGATTTTTGACTGTTTTTATAACATCGAATCGAAGAGTGTGAATGCTATGATTCAAAGAATCTGTCAACGAAAGCTATGATTATAAGCCAGGCATTTATTTACAAACTAATTAATGAGCCTAAACGCAACGACTGTATTTGTGTGGACACTACATTGTTAAGTCGGTCATGACTAAATATATTATGTGATTTGGTGAGTACTGTTTGATTTATATTTGGTTTAATCACCACAATATAAACAGTGCATTTGTGGTCAACAAGACATTATCATTATAAAAGTTTGATAAAACTTATAGAACCAACTAAAGCGTTATTAGAATAGAGAATCAGAATAGGTATAGGACTGCATTTTGTTGACACCCTGATAACCTAAATACAATTTAGTAAGTGAGTTGGTACTTTGTCCTTCTTTCACAAACTAATAGGCCACAATGGAACGAATTGGGTGTTAAATCTGAAAAAAATACTAAACGCCCCTAAGGATACATTCTGACACAAACAAGATAATAAGAATTTGAAACTAAATTTGTTGATTACTCATATTTAGGTACTCTCAATTTCTAGACATAGTTTTTAATGCAACATTTCTGATGATCCATACACAAAGCAAAGGCTAGGAGGCTGAAGACCAGAAAACGATAAAGTTCCAGGATAAAGAGCAATAAGGACTTTCATAGTATGATGTAGGCTGTGTAGTATCAGCTTGCATTCTATGTTCATGTTTGTGGCAACAAACTTCGCTTTATGTCATGACTCAAATCACTATAGAGTGCTTTTATTTTGGTGCTATGAGTAGCTATTAAGTATGTCATGTGTTATAAATTTACCTTCAGGTACACCATGTCCTCCGTTCACTGCGTCGTAGTCTGGGAGTGGCAATCCAATGGGTACTGGCTCCCGCACACACCTAGTGTGGCTCGAACCCTCGAGAGGGCTCATGCCAAGAAATTGACTAGGGTGGTGCTGGCCGATGCTGATCCAGCTTTGAGAGGACATTATGTGAACCTTCGGACACTAACACAAAGCTCAGATACACCAGGTTCGTACTTCAATAAAATTTCTAATTTTATATTGTCCTCTCACAGCACATCAAGTATCTAAATAAAGGCTAGATCCATCGCCAATGCTAATTGTCAGTGTGTTTAACTCTGTCCTGTGCAGTTTTGACCGAAGCTACGATAACTCCAGTATTGTGGTCTTAGACAAGCTACCTAGCTGTAAGTAGGTTAGTTGTAGATGTGTATATTGTTGTCAGATGGCGGGTCGGTGGAGTGCCTGGTGCGGCGCGCGTGCTACGGCGTGCAGTCGCCGGCCGGCCGCGGCGCGCGCTGGGAGTGGGCGCGCTTCGTGCCGCCGCCGCTGCACGGGGACCTGCACTACGAGCCGCTGCCCATGGAGGTACCTGTCACACATGAAAAATAACAAGATAGGGTGTTATTCCGTTACTCAATAATAAAACTGTGACTACCACAGAATCAGTATAAATTTCATACAGTAAAATTATTCCTAACTATGTCGACCTATGAGTAGGTCTCTAAGTAAATGTTAAATGAGCGGTGGACTATTTTTCTTTTGAATGAGTAACATTCGTCCCAGGTGCAATGTCTAGCGGAGGAGGCATGGTCGAGAGGCGGGGAGGGCGTCTCGTGGGAGGGTTGGGCCATTTCCATGTGCCGCATGACGGCCCGGTACAGCGGGGCGACCGGGGCGCCCGGGGCCGCCGCCGGGGCGGGCGCGGGGCTGCGGCTGGTGCGGCGCGCGGCCGTGGCGCCCTACCCGCTGGCCCGGTCCGCCGCGCCCGCCCCGCCGCCGCTGCCGCTACCGCTACCGGACCGAGCGCATACTGAGAGTGAGGAACATCCTACTTATTTATCGGTCTATTGAACTGTCAACTCGTATTATGTTAAATAATAGTTCAGAAGCTACTTAGCTCGATATAATTTGCTGCTGGAATTATTTTCCAAATAAAATTATTTACTTCCCACTCCCCTGCAGTTCGAAGAGCACGCATTCCGCAGCAGCATACGGGGTCCAGTGTGCACTCGGTGCAGTCTGTCCACTCGAGCCAGAGCGCCCACGGAGCCCTGGCGCCGCCGGCGGGCGCCCGCAGCGCGTCGCCGCGGGAACGCAAGGGAGGCCTGGCGCGGCAGATACTGCACAATTTGAACATATTTAGTGAGTATTTTTCGGGTAGTTATCAATTATACATTTAAATTATGTTTATTATTCTAAATAAGTTTATTTATTGCCTTGTCGGTTTACTTGTGGAACTTTCTAATATTAAACTTTCTTGCGGCAGGTAACGCTAGCAACAAGCAGCCTCCAGCTGAAGCGAAGCACGCGGAGGAGTCTCAGAGGCCGCAGCTGGAGCCCGAGCCGGAGCCGGAGCCGCGGCTGCTGGACACGGAGTGCGGCAGCACACGCTCCGGCCGCCGACACAGCGTCGACACCGTATCCACATACCTCAGTCACGAGAGCAAAGACAGCTTACAGGTCAGCCACCACAATTTAAATGAAATCGAGTTGCTTGATAACCTTCATTACAATAGACAAATCACAAGTAATCCTTTCCTTTTTTAACCAAATTTTTCTTACAATGTAATTCTAACTTCTTCACTGACAGCGTCATCATCTTTTTATATGTTATCTATTTGTAATTATTTTTATCTTCGGTAATTTTATATAACTTTATTAATAATATAAGGAGTGAACTTCACTGTTATACTTACGCTCATAATGTTAATCTCTCCCATGTGTTTGTAAACGTATAATGTAGTCGCTTGTTACTCCAAATAAATAAAATGAAACTTTCGTATCCTCAGCGAGGGTCGGTGGGCGAGCTTCTCAACTGTAGCGCGGGCAGCGACGACGTGTTCGACGCGCTCGCGGCGCCCGCGGCCCGGGACGAGGTGCCCACCGGGGATATCCTCGTCGGTCAGTTCCGAATTTAATATGATTTAAGTATCGAGCTAGGCTCTAGCTCTCGGACGAGCGCCGCCTAGCTCGGGCGCGATCGGCCCACGCGTAAAAAATTGTTTTTCTCGGTGAATTTGTTATCGTTCATCGGACCATAAGCGAAGTCGTCGGATGACGACACGGCTCCCCCGGGGGGGTAGCCATCGCCCGTCGACTTCGGCAAATCTGGGACGAGTAGATTTCGGTGCGGGGATAGTCGCTATACGTCGAGATTCTCGTGACTTTCATAATTTTCTGTGAACCAAGGAGGAGTAAGGAGCGTCGCAGGAAATTGATTAATAACTTAAGGTGTGTCGGTTCAGGGTTGGAGTCGGAGTGCTCGGGCTTGAGCGCGGAGCCGGGCGGGTGGGGCGGGTGGGGCGGGTGGGGCACGTGGGGCACGTGGGTGGCGGCCGTGGCCGTGCCGCAGTGGGGCGCGCTGTGCCCGGCGTGCCTGCGCGCGCTGGAGGGCGGCGCGCCCGCCGTGGCGCTGGTGCGCTGCCAGCACATGCTGCACCTGCACTGCCTGCAGCGGGACCTGCAGCACCGCCGCGACAACCAGGTCTCCCTCCCTCTATCTCCTCCCGTTCCGCCCTGATAATGTGCACCTGCGACCGTCGCTTCCCAATCGAGTGCCGGACGAGACCGAGGGTGTTGTGTGTCGACCCGCTCGTCGCCGGCCCGTCCGGTGGTAAGCTTTGCTCTGTCGAATTTAGGATGGTATTATGTCGACCCCCGGAAGGGATGTGGTAGTGTGCGTTCATCGATTTTATTCTCGTAAAACTTGGTATCGATGTAGCCGCGTGAGCTGATTATAATACTTATTTATTTATTTTTTTATTTATTACGGTACACCAACAACATATATACATAGCACATTAAAGGATACAGACATAAAGTTACACAATCAAGTACATACATAAATAACAGGTGTACACAGCTTACACAGGGACACATTAACAATGTAGGTAGGGCATGAAAAAAACATAGAGAGCATACAAATAATAAAAAAGAAAATCTAAGCTACTAAAACAATGAATTAAAAACGAAAACACATCAAGTTAAAGTTAAATGATATTATATACTAATTATGATATTTATAATTATACATAAAACAAAGTACTAAAAAAAATATATATCTTAAAAGAAGCAAAAATGTCCCAAAGTTCCTAATCCAAAGCAACTAGTTGCGCAACCTTGTTTTTGAAAATCCCGAAACTGTCGAAAAACACGTCCAAATGCTGATCTGGATAGTTTTTACACAAATCATTATAAGACTTGCAAATACGATGAACTGGTGAATTTTGACCAACTTTAGTCTTTGACAGAGGAACGTAAAACATAGTTTTTTGTATGTATCGTGAACTAGGCCTGGGCACTTGGAACGACAAACCACTGAGGATATCTGGACATTGAATTTTATTGTTAAGCAGCTTGTGAAGGAATGTTTGATCAAGGACGCGGCGCCGGTCACAGAGTTGAACCATTTTAAAATAATCGAGACGGTTCTTATATGATGCACGACTACTTATACCAGGAGCAGAGAAGGCTAAATATTTCGTAAATTTACGGCTAATATGTTCGATGCGATTATTGTGTAAAGAGTAACAGGGATTCCATATAACAGAGGCAAACTCAAGAACACTGCGGACAAGTGAGTTATATAATATTATTTTGGATTCGGATCGTTTGAATTCTTTAGTGATGCGTCTAAGGAAACCCAACATTCGTGCAGATTTGTTGATAATATAATCGTAGTGGGCCCTGAAAGATACATTAGAATCTATGACTACACCTAGGTCTCTGACTTCGTTCACTTCTATAATCTGCTCACTGTTTATGAAGTAAGAAGACAAATGAGGTTTTCTTTTTTTTGTAATTTTTATGAACATACATTTAGCAACATTTAAAACCATTCCATTACTTTGGCACCACGAATAAATAGAGTTAAGATCCTCTTGCAGTTGATCTACGTCGAAACGAGAATTAATTGTCTTAAAAATCTTCATATCATCAGCGTACAATAAATAGTTACTATTCCTTATATGATTACCTATGTCATTTACAAATAAAACAAATAATACTGGGCCCAAATGAGAGCCCTGGGGTACACCTGATGTTGCAATGTATTCATCAGATACATGTCCTCTGACTACAACGTGTTGAGGTCGGTCAGTTAAATAAGATGTAATCCACAGCAACAGCTCACCGCTTACACCGTATGCCCGTTCTAGTTTGCTTATCAATATACGATGATTAACTTTGTCAAAGGCACTAGAAAAGTCCGTATAAACTGTATCGACTTGAAGGCCCTTATCCAAAGAATCGGCTAGGAAGCTCACATAATTAAAAAGATTAGTCACAACAGATTTCCCAGTGCAAAATCCATGCTGTCTCACAGTAACCGAGCTCATTGTATGGTTTGTTATAATGGGACAAATCAATGATTCAAATAATTTAGAAAAGGCTGATAAAATGGATATAATACGAAACGAATTATATTTCTACGATGAAATTTTCAATCGGTTAAGTAATGTACGCACGTAGGAAGTTATATCCGAAATTATAGGTGAGAAATACTGCCCTAAAAGCATTTTTTACTATTTAGTCGTGAAATTGTAGTGTCCGAACTCTTTGCACCTGTCTGTAGCAACGAGTAACAATTTTTGACGTTGTTAGGTTATTATTGACAATAACATCATTACTCACTCATTGACACTGATGGTTGCGATTTATGCGATGTTCCGTAGAGACCGTTATCAGCTAACTTCATCCGTGAGAATTTTGTGTTACACTGATGCGAGCGCATTTAAAAATTGACTCTCATAATTTTTTCATAACGCGCCTAAAGAAGTATAACTTCAATTATAACGCTGAGATAATTACATCATCACGCTTTCGTGACAGCTCGTGCAATTCCGGAAATCTTCGGCTTCGAAAGATCAAGAAAAGAACTTATCAAGAAGCGATATGGTTGATTTTCCTATGACATTCTGGAACATCAAAACTGCATCTGTCTTGATTACATTTTACATTCAATCAAATACTGACAATATAAAATAACGTTCTTTATGATTTGAAATGTCACACAAAATCCAACCTTACTCCTTCACAACATAGTTCACTTGTATCATCATACAATAATCCAATTTATATGACATTCCTTTGAATTTCTGTATATGATTCTAAATTCAAACCTGATATTAAGTAGCAACTTTAAATAATGTCACACAAAAATGAACCTTACTCGTTCACAACATGGTTCAACTGTATCATCATACAATAAACCAATTCATATGACATTCCTTTAAAGATCTGTTCAAGATTCTAAATTCAAATCTAACATTGAGTTAAGAACTTTAAATAATGTCAATCAAAAATCTTACTCCTTCACAATATGGTTTATCTGTGCAATCACATAGCAACAAACATGGTAGCGTTAAAATTTTAACGCAACCATGTTGGAAGTCGCATTAGAAGTATAACTTCAAAAAATAATATTAATAATAGTCACGGTAAATATCGGGACCTATTTTCGTATACGGTGACAACTCCATTTCCACGACATCCTCTGTCGCTTGAGGTGATGATTTCTCATCACATTTTTCATGGGTTATTCGATATATACTTACCTAATATATTTATGTGTATACAGCCTCAACTTAATACGATCAGCGATAGATAGCGGCGAACTTATTACCCGAACAACGCACGACAATTCACGAACTCGGAGATTCGGTGCGGCCGAAACTTTCGGCCAATTTTTTGCCGATACCGAAACTTCATTTATTAGCCGAAACTGACCGAAACCGAATTCGAACTTTCGGCTGGTCACAAAATTTACCAGAAATAGTTAAAAAAAAACTCGCTTTATATAGAAAACCAAACTAAAAAACAGAAAATAAATATTAATTAAGAATAATGTAATTGTTTTTAATAAATATAAGTTATTAATAGTTTGAATAAGAAAACAAATATTTTATTTTTTTGTTTGGTTTTCTGTTATACAGCGTGTTTTTTTAGTTTATTTTAACTATTATTTATTTTTCATTTTTGAACTGCACGCATGCAAAGGATGCGGAAAGAAATTAATAAATCCTAGCGAATCTAATTAGGATAATCGGATGCTTTGATCGGATTATTGCATTGTCATCGGTCTTTGACAGGTGTTCAAAGTTTGAATTAAATCTGGTCGTTCAAAGTAGGACAAAATCGAGCTCAGAGGGTTCGGTTACATACATACATACATACAGGTGAAGCTAATATAAAGCGTGTAAAAATACGAAACGTGGGCGTCGTCTGCCAAAAATTATCATCCAATATTTGATAGAGCAAAGATTCGCTGATACGTCTCATGTCACGGTGGGACTTGAAAAGTGAGTCTTATTACTGAGACCTCGTCCTCGACCTCTTCAGGAATAATGGGTGTAGAGATATATATGTATCTTATTTCCCTCTATTTAGTTTTGGCTAATTACGAATCGCAATAAATAATAATAAATAAATAAATATCCTGGGACATTCTTTACACACGGCCATCTGGTCCCAAACTAAGCAGAGCTTGTACTATGGAAACCAGATAACTGATATACTACATATACTACTTTTTTTTTTTCTAAATACATACTTATATAGATATTTACACCCAGACACAGAACAAACAAACATGTTCATGCACACAAATATTTGTCCTGGGTGGGAATCGAACCCGCGACCTTCGGTTTGGCAGTCAGAGCGTTAACCACCAAACCAACTGGCCTGGCAATGTTTTTAAGTTTGTGTTGTATTCTGTACATAGTTAGATTTCAAGATGATGTTAAGTAAGACAATTAATATTCTATTTACCCTATATTTCCCTTCAGGAACCGCTGTATATCGAGTGCCTAGTGTGCGGGCAGGTATACGGCCGCCAGAACTCCCAGCACCCGCCGCCACCACGGCCCCTGGCGGAGGTCCCGCTGGCTGAGGGCTCTCTGGCGGAGGGCCCCCAACCCGCTGGCAGCATGGCGTGGTGCCTGCAGCCTACCACACTGCCCCAGCATCCGCCCTGCACCAACTCTATATTGGTCACTTATAAGTATGTCGTTGTCATTTATAGTTCGAACGACACACCGAGTAACGTGACACTAGCGGAGCGTCGGTATCCTGTTTTAGTTCTTATAAGCGACATATCCTGCCTTCAGCCAGTTCTCTGTTAACTTGCTTGCTAAATTTATTATATGCAATTGTTGTGTACAGCTGGAGTAAAATTCCGCATTGCTTGAAGGCAGTCGGGTACTGGAATTTTAAATGCGTTGTTTTGTGTTCAGCTTCCAGTCGGGACGGCAGGGTGCTTTGCACCCCGCGCCCGGGGCACCCTACTACGCGGTGGGGTTCCCGCGCCACTCGCTGCTGCCCGACACGCCGCTCGGACGACAGGTAGCTACGCGGAACACGATGCTTCGATACAAATGAATGTAGTGCCGTAGAGGTAATCTGAGTAGTGATCTCAGTACCGATAATGATGTGTCGCGCAGGTGCTGTCGCTGCTGCGCGTGTCGTGGGAACGCGGCGTGCTGTTCACTGTGTGTGCCTCGCTCACCACCGGCCGCGAGCATGTGGTGGCCTGGCGCGCCGCCCCGCCGCCCGCCGCCCCGCGCCACTACCGGCCCCCGGCCGACCCCCGCGCGCTGCTCGCCGCCGCCCGGGAGCGCCTGCACGCGCTGCTGCAACAGTGACTACCGCCCCTCGTGTCCCCCCGCCCGCCGCCCCGCGCCACTACCGGCCCCCGGCCGACCCCCGCGCGCTGCTCGCCGCCGCCCGGGAGCGCCTGCACGCGCTGCTGCAACAGTGACTACCGCCCCTCGTGTCCCCCCCGCCCGCCGCCCCGCGCCACTACCGGCCCCCGGCCGACCCCCGCGCGCTGCTCGCCGCCGCCCGGGAGCGCCTGCACGCGCTGCTGCAACAGTGACTACCGCCCCTCGTGTCCCCCCGCCCGCCGCCCCGCGCCACTACCGGCCCCCGGCCGACCCCCGCGCGCTGCTCGCCGCCGCCCGGGAGCGCCTGCACGCGCTGCTGCAACAGTGACTACCGCCCCTCGTGTCCCCCCGCCCGCCGCCCCGCGCCACTACCGGCCCCCGGCCGACCCCCGCGCGCTGCTCGCCGCCGCCCGGGAGCGCCTGCACGCGCTGCTGCAACAGTGACTACCGCCCCTCGTGTCCCCCCGCCCGCCGCCCCGCGCCACTACCGGCCCCCGGCCGACCCCCGCGCGCTGCTCGCCGCCGCCCGGGAGCGCCTGCACGCGCTGCTGCAACAGTGACTACCGCCCCTCGTGTCCCCCCGCCCGTGACTTTGTATTTTTAAGAAAAAATATTTATTTATCAATATTTATGTTGTCCCCTTCAAAGTATCTTCAAAGTAAATATTTTCCAATCCTCAAAGCACTTTTCGGTATAGCCTTGAGCTCTTCCAGCGACGCAGTCTTTATCTCTTCAATCGTTACAAATCTCCTTCCTTTCATAGCGCCGAGCACTCAAAACACTTATAACCTTAACGCCCACTTGAAACTTGGTACAGATGTTCGGGAAGAGTGTACCAACATAACAAAAAAAATCAATAATCGAAAGTACGTTGCCTCCTTACATTGCCACCTTACTTTTTGAACACACTTCGTACATGAGACATGGAATAATTAATAAAAACGATTGCAACAAGAAATTTATCCGTAAAAATGCTGCCTTAAATTTTATAACAAAAAATACAATATCTTGTACTAAAATCGATTTCCAAAGCATGCAACCATAGCGTTGTAAGGCTTGCTGAAAAATATATGTCTACTTTGTCCTTATGTCTATGACTTTATTCATGATAAATTCAGAATTAAACGAATGCTCAACTTGTTTGTATGTGATCGAGTTAGTTATTGAGATGTATTATATTTAAACAAGAAAGGCCAAAGGCGTTCTTCTGTAGTTACAATTTAGCGAATCTTTATACATCGAAGTTGTACCTTGTTTTATAAAACAACTATTTATTTTATTATAGGTTAAGGCATTAACCTATAATAAAATAAAGGCACAGTATTTTAAATGTATCTCTTCATTCCTATAGCAGTATTTAGATCGGAATGTTGGATCTGCGTTTAATATAATATTTTTAACAACAATATTTATAACAAACATGTCATTTTGCACCTTACGACATTACAATACCTACGATCAATTTTTAAATGTCATTCTTATAATTCGTCAAGAACTTCCAATAATAAACAGATTAAAGCAAGCTTATCATACAGATTGACCCACCCTATTGTAATGTTATATGGTTGTTTTTTAAATGCAATATACAATAGTAATGCAGCTCAGAAAATTGTACTGGTTTTAAAATAATAATAATAATGTCAGTTCTTCCATAGACAAACTCTTTTCAGGAATACCATTGGTTCATATAAAATCGTCTGGAAAGTAAGATATTTTTTATTAAATTTTAGTGCATTTATTACATGACAATATTAAACAAATATTTTTATAAAAAGTAGTTAAACTTAGTAGTAGCAATTGTAGATTTGTTATCAGTAGATAAGTTATGTGTATTATATGTTAAATTTATATTATTAATAGAGATATTGACATGTCACAAAACGCATTTTACAACCTTAAAGAATCAAATAATACATTTGATTTCACTTATCAATGAGTGTTGAAATTTAGTAAAATCAATGTCAAGTACAGTATCCGTAAGGAATACATATCGAAGCTTGGAGAAATAGAAAGATTATGAATGAAAGAGACATCGCTCTACAATGCCTAAGTAGTTGACCATATCTCTTTCTATAATCCGATGTGTAAAACCGAACGAGTATTGTAACAATGTCTCTATAATCGTAAAAGTTCTTCCAATAGGTCTTCCATAACATTGTAATATTATAGTCTTCCCCTTTGCCAATTTATATGTTTTTTTATTAAAGTTTAGTTGGTTAATAGATTATTATGGTAGCTATATATAAATAAGAGACTGATATATATGTATAGCATAGAATATTTACATGTTTGCGTGCTGTAAGTTCGAAATATTTCCATAGAACATTTTCTATACAAAAATCAGTATTTTGAATAGTTTTAGCTTAAGAATCTTGCCAGTAAGTGCCTTAGAATGCTTTAAACATAAATTTGTATAGAAATATTTTATTGTTATATTGCCATTATTATGTCTTCCTTAAATAAACTATACATTCTAATGTAGACTTTGTTATTTATATCCTAAAGTTGTATATCACTAATTATTGATTTTAAATATTAGGTACTTTATTTATTGGTAAAATAAAATTTGTCCATAAAATATCAAGGATATACAATACCTGGGAGTAAAAAAAATGCTATGACTTATTTAGTGGAAATTTTGCTATTTTAAATCATATTCTAACTGCATACTAGGAATTTCCCCCGGCTTTGTCTTCGTCGGGTAATATGATAAATGTATTATATACATAAATCATTCGGGGGATATGCTCTAAATGTTAGTGATATTCGCATAAAAATATTGCGTAGCTGAAAATAACTAAGCGCAAACAGACATAGTGACATTTTTTTATATCTACAATTTAGAGTTGCATAAGCGAGATAGTTTTCTTCAGTAAAGTAGTTTATACATTCTGAAACTTGCTAAACACTCTGTATAGGTTGGTGGTAGAGTGGTATAAACCTCGGCTTTGAGACTAGAGGTCCTGGGTTCGATTGTCACTTGGGGCAAGTGACAGTTGACGGTTCTTTAGAAATTATTAGCTGTACGGGATTGGTAATGTGCTAGAAAGACGCGACAATGCTCATCACATGTCACGTTGGGACTCCAAATGTCTGCGTTAGAATGTGGGTCTTAATACCTCTTCGGGGATACCTCATGGGCGTGAAGATATGTTTTACCTTAATATTTTTATGTAAGATTATTCAAGTAGTATAGGTATTATTTAAAATAATATTAGTTAAATAAATTTATATTATATCTATATTATAGTATATAATATATATAATATTCTTAAAGTAATATCAAATTTTAATGGTTTTGTCTTTTGTAAAAATATCTAAAGTATGTTAAGGAAGAGCGATGGCTCCTAATACAGGTATTCTATACTTAAATGGAGGCATCGAATTACTGTACTGAAAAATGTAAAACATGTTATAGAAAATAAACATTTTGTATTTTGTATTTGTATTAGTAGTATTATATAGGTAATTAAAACGGCAGACGTTCCGCTGCTTATGTATGGTGTGTAGTTGAACGGTATACAAGTTCAGCCGCTGCAGAAACCTTATACTTAAACCTTAGAAGGGCCTTTCGGAGGTCAACCTTCAACTGAGTAGAACCGCCAAGACTACAAGGTAATTGTTTTTAAATATTTTTAATTATCAGTTACATTATTAAAAATATTTGGCAATTTTATTTATTGATTAATTGGCTAATTAGTTTTTTTTTTTTTTCGAAGAAACGCCTTGTGTTAGCTTTTATGGTGATTGGTCGAACTGTGTTGGATATTATATGGTATATATAGATTCAGTATTGGGTATATAAGTAGTATGTTGTGTAGAATATAGTTGAGGTCTTGACACTATAAATATAAAAACATTTTTTTTTATGACGGGGTTTTAATTCTGGCATAGTATTCTATCGGTATATGCCAAATTCATATCTAAGTTTCACACATTTCGCGAAGACTATAACTTTTACTGAACTTGTTCAAACATCAAACCATTTATTCACTTTATATTAGGCGGAGGAAGCTTAAGAAGGTCAAAATTACTGCAGCACCACTGGTTCAGAAGTCTGCGTTCAAATGAGAAGTACAGACAAGAAACTCAGCAAGGTATTTTTTTTTATATTGATCTAATCTGACTTTTTTGCTTACTCGCAACATCTTATCATAAACTCTTAATACTAGTTTAAAAACAAGAATAGATGACCCTTCAGTCCGGGAGTGCAATCAACTCAACAAACTAACGTTTTAGTAAATTATCAAAAAGTACACATTGGAAATATTTATTTGTCTGGAATAGTATCTCGCCATATATTATTCTGTATTACTCAATATTTGCGCATGTCGTGAACTTGAGAGAACAATGAACGCGTCTCATCAAACATTCAATCCTTCAGCAAATTTTACTTATCTAGCGAGTAGGGGTGGCAGCCTCATTCAAAATTCAGTAATTTTAAACTATTTATTCAGTATAGACCCGCGGAGTACTTTGAAGAAGGTCAAAGTTACTGAAGCTACTACCGGTTGGGAAGTCCGCCTTCAAAGTGAGAAGAGCCGATAATAATCTTTTAGTTTTATTAATTCAATTTTATTTTTCAATCGTTTAACATGTACTGAATATCTACATAGTTTAAATATTTTATTAATAATAATAACCTCACAATATCATAACAAAAATTAACAAAAACACGACGAAACAGTCGAGCTAGTGTTATTTACCTTACAAGTTAGTAGATTGGAAACTAGTCTCCAAAAGCAGTTGGAACATACCTGCATTTCCCAGGTGCATGTTACCAAGTACCTTCACCAAAAGCTCATGTCAATAATATTTTGTATTCCAACCTAATCCGAATGTACAAATGTACAATTGGTGATTTCCATCTTGGTAAAAAGCAAAACCCAACGCTCGACCTCGAGGTCGCTTATTATGTTCAGTGGATGCGAATTCCAGATTGGGCAAGGCATGTAGTCCGGGATTTGTAATGTTGTAAGACTTCTGCCTCTGCCTACCTCATCTAGAATTTTTGCGTGAACATTTTAAATTAAAAGTTAATTATTAGGGAAATTATATAAAAACTGAACCATAATATCTGAAAAAAAATCGACATTCAATTCCATCCTTACTCAATTATTTGTCGCCGTGTCATCTAGATCGAATCGATCAGATGACGCAATATGACTCATATTTCCATGAGAATAAAGATGAAATTGTACCTCGATTACTCTTAAATTTTCATATCAAAATAGAACAATGAACAAAAAGGTTCTATTAATATAAATTGATATGGCTAGACTATAAAACGAGTGTTGATATTGTTTCGATGTCTTTACAACTGTTCGAGAATTGGGCCAACATGGTGGGAAAAACACTAGGATCCAAAAAGTGCTACAAACTTGAAGAAATACTTAATGAAAAGCAGCTGCGTCATGTTGTTAAAGAAGCCCTAGGGGTAGATGAGTGGCAATTAATTAGTTTCGACGGGAGACAAGCGGTCGATGGCCTCGCCGGTTTCCTAGGAGACCACATAAGAATGAAACTGCAGGTTGAAGTGGAGGAGTCTGTAAAGACGATCCACATGTTTGCGAAGCGAGTCCCAGTCGGGAACAAGCCTAAAGCTGACTTCATTGACGAAAACCATTACTTTAGAAGGGAGAGGATGATGTTCCACTTGTTTAAGGAGCTTGGTGGTGCTGAAGGTAAGGTTACCAGTACATGCGTCTCTTGGTTATAATATTACCTATAGATTATTAGCAGGTGTACTCCATACAAAGATTATATATTTCAGGTTGGCACCCATGGAGTACGAAAGCCTACATCTCCACCGATTTCCTGCTAGTGATGCCGGACTTAGTAACAGAAGGGTACAGGACGCTACCCCTGCTCGACACGTTTGACTTGCCGCACGTAATGATCGCAACGGCTTCCATTGCTCGTTTCCACGCAGCCTTTACCAACTTCGAGACAAGGAGAACATTCGATGCAAACCGTCCATACACCATTCTACAAGAATACGGACATCTAATGACGGAGCCAACGTTCTTTGATTCGCCCTGGCTAAGATCATGTGCCAAACTTACAAAGAACTTGCTCTCAGAATTTTCCAACAAATATAACAGCTCCAATATATCAGATTTGGAGGACAAGTTGGCTCAACAATACATACTATCGTGTGATCTGTTAAAAGATCACGATGACACACTAAACGTTATGATTCACAAGGATTTATGGACCAACAACATAATGTTTAGATACGACAACGGTATTCCTAACAATGCAATTCTAATTGACTACCAGTGCATCAGATACGGACCCCCTGCGTTTGACTTGATGGTTTTCTTATATTTGACAACTTCGAGAAGCTTTCGAGAGCAATACGAAAAGGAGATCATGCGCCATTACTTTTCTATCTTCTCTGAAAGCTTAGAAGATGCCACTAAGGCTAGGTTAAATAAATTGGGATACGATGAACAAGATTTTTTCAAATGGTGCGAAAAGAGTAGAATTTTTGGGGCATTTGAAGCGTTAGCCATTTTCCCTTTTACAATGATGGATCCTAAGACGGCAGAGATGACTTTCGACGACCCTGAAACTTATGAGAAATACATCCACGAAGATAGGACGGTGCCCGTGATTGAATATTGTGGAAAGTGTCCGGTGTACAGGGATAGGCAGTTGGAAGTGTCCGAGGAATTTGTTGAGAGATACCTTTTAAATATGTGATTTCTCTTTAGTACTTCCTACCACTTTCTTTTACCCTTGTTGCAGAAAGCTCAAGACTGTAACTGAAGTTATAAGAAAATATTTGAACCTAAAGGTCCTAACTAAGAGATTTGGAAATTAAAAACCCCTTAGGGAAAATGTGATATGAAAGTATCGCTGATTTTCTTGTAGTTGTGAAGTTACCTCCGTGGTTTAAAATACAAGCGCCTGTTTCATAAACTACTGCAATTGCGCGTTGGATATATCTTGACTATTCACAAAAGTATAATTTGCAAGAACTGCATATCGTTATTTACTATTTTAAAGTTGTTATGTTAATAAAATAAAATTCTTTATCTTATTCTTTTATTGAACTTCAAAAAGTGACCTTATAAGTACTTTGAAGCATTTCCCATCATAGCAGAGGTAAGAGTTATCGTGCGCTAGCTACACATCCGTTTTTAAAAATAATAATCATTCTGAATTCCCAGTTTTGTTGATCTGTTGCATGCGACATCGTTATGATCTCCTATCATTTTTCTCTGTTTCATTTGTAAGATTAATTCGGAAGGTTTTTGTGCTAGCTTTCCGTGCCGCGTTTTCACCCGCGTTCTTGAAGAATCCCATAGCGTATGTCCATTCGGAATAATGTACCTTTCGAATGGTTTAAGAATTTTTGTTGTAGGTTATAGGAACCACATTTTCCGGAGATCCCCGCATACATATAAATACAAACTCTCAAAATTCTAGGTCCATATATTTTCTACATTGATTAGAAAACTCCCGCGTCTATTTTACAGTCATACCTCGTCAAGTTAGTGAACCTCCATACAACACGTCCATTTGCTTGACTGTAGGCCAGCAGTCGTGTGTTTATGCTAATATCATTCAATGTAAGCCTACGTTACAGTTATTCAATTAGATACAAACACAACTAAATTGCGTTAGTACGTATAAATCCATCCAATCTGCCAACGTCTAATCCCTGTCTCCGAACTGTCACTGATGCAACCATCGTACACAGTAAACTATAGCTGTTGGTTACAGTAACTCAACTCGAGTATTTTATTTTGTTATATGGCAATATATTGGAAAAACACAGGTGGAATGTAAGAATGCTTTTTTGTTGCTGGTGCTTTTTGCTGTTATTGGTATCAACAGATTATCCTACTGTATTCCGTTCCCTTCTTGAGATCATGTCTTGAAAATAATAAAAGCCTACGGCCATAATCCCAAACTAAGCAAAGCTTCAAATTTGGAAACTGATTTCGTATAGTTTTGATTATTTTCCTTAGTTACTAACAGATACAGACCGATCAGACATGTTCATGCCCACACCTATGGCATTGCAGTCAGGGTCTCACCACCAAGCCAACTGGTCCGTCAAAAGTCAATGTATATACTGTCTTTTTTTGCCAATTATTCCTTAAGGTTAGGACAGTGTCTTTCAATCTGTGGGTCTCGGGGGGTCGCGAAGCTTTAGTCAGAGGGTCGCCGGCAGAAGGGAAAAGGCAAGGTAGACTACAATAAAAACACAATTTTAGTGAGAAGGATGGGCTTGTTTAATTTTTAGCAGCGGCTTCTTGCAGACTAATAAATAAAGGTATCACAATAAAGACAATCATTATCGAAGCCTTTTAAACTATAAACTCTTCATCTGTCTGACAAGGGGGTCGCCAGAATTTTTCAACCTGTTTTTAACCATGAGGTCGCGAAATCAATAAGATTGTAATACACTGGGTTAGGACTTACTGAAGTTCGGTTCGGAAACTAGCCTTTGCCTCCAATCTAAGATTGATCTTTCCTATTCAGCTGCACTACGTTTCTTGCAACTTACGGTGTTCATCCATCTCTTGCATACCAGGGTCTATAGCATAATCTGTACTTCTCTGCTTGTTCTTAGTTTACTGATTCGTCTTGATATCGACTGTTTATTTGGCGAGTGACCATATGGTCAGATGGCGTCCATATGTTCGCCGAGTATGGTCAGTGCTCAGCCGCGAACTGTGTCACTTGTACGCAGCTATGGATATGTCACGAGTACTGCGCGGACCGGACCGGACGGCTCGCCTTATCGAGACTGGGAAATAGCTATTTGCCAACAAATGTCGTTGATTTAGAGTACCGTAGCAATGTAAAAAAAATAAAGAAAGTCCCATGCTTCGAGCTTGTTGACAGAGACATAACAACTGCATTGGAATTAAGGTATTACGAAGGCATTGGCAAGTTCCTTGTCACATGACTATAAAGGTCCGAGGAAAGAGTTTGATTGGCTGAGCGATGACAGCTGTCAAATAAAGGTAGTCTCGCCCCCTCTAAAAAGATTTTTGTGACACTTTTTCTACACAAGCGTAGTGGGGGCAACGATGATCCGAGGCTTGACCATCATCGGCGAAGAACCGTCCAAAACGCGGCGTGGATGAAGACGGGCCTGGCTGGAACAATTGTTTACTACTTAGCTCGTAATAGAGTCCTATAATATGGTAGTAGAACAGATAAAAAAAAAAGATCTTGAATTTTTAATAATTCTAAAACGTCATAACAAAATAGTTTTTTCTTTTTTGTTACTAATGTAACAACCTGACGACTAGCCTGATGGTTAACGGTTAAATATCCTGGGGACAAATAAATAAATATCCTGGGAGATTCTTAACACACGCTCATCTGATCCCAAACTAAGCAGAGCTTGTACAATGAAAACCAGATAACTGATATACTACATAGATAGACATGTTCACGCACACAAATGTTTGTCCTGGGTGGGATTTGGCAGTCAGGGTCGCTAACCACCAAGCCAAATGTCCTGCCTTTATTGAGTTTCTGAGTTTATTGACGCTTGCAACACCAAGATTATCACTCGCGTGTTACCCTGTAATAAACTCTTCACTTCCTTGCTCGATGAACTCCATGCTGTACTGTTGCCTGAAAGTCTTTAAATCTAACTAAAATGACCTATAAGCTACATACAGCTTGCGTGTGGCCACAACCAATAGTTTAGTACACGAGCATCGAAGGACTCTGGCTCTCGAGCACGGAATCCTGCAGTAATAAGATTCAATGTGTGCTTGACGACTTTTATGACTTTTTTTGTGTCACTTTTTTTGTATTACTAATGTAATGTAATGTTACACGTATGCATTAACAAATACTTACACTATGTTTGGGTAGTCGACATATCTGAATGGAGTCAGATTGACAAAAGAACCTTAGGTATAAGCTAGAACATAAAATGAATTAAACAGAGTTTTCAAAGAATCAATAATACCTTACATAATATTGACTTGAAACTTTAAAATGGATGCCAAAACAATAATAATACCCAAGTATGAAATAAAATTATTCTTTGTGACCTGAATGGGAGCGGTTCTCGGGCCGGTTCCAGTGATGATGATTATGAGACCCCACCCACAGCTTAAGCTTTAAGTCGTGGGCTCGATATACTTATCTATATCTTTTGCCCAATATAGAAGAATTTAAACTGAATTGTATTGAAACCAGAACCTCCAGTCTCTGGCTGAACTTCATACCACCGGCCACCGACTGAGGCTTTAAAGTAGGACTGTTGATAAAATATCGATATTATTATTTCGAAATATCGATATTTATTACTAATATTTTTTTGGACCATATATCGATAGTTCGATATTGAGATGTCGATATCGGTGCTCGATATTTTTTTTTAATATTTTTTTTTTCGTATTTCTTTTAATCTACAAAATCATCGTAAACTTAATCTACCGTATTTTATTTATGAAAATTAAGTTAGCCACCACTCAACAATTTCTGATTTTTCTTATTAATTAAAAATTAGAACTAAAAAACTATTTGAAAAAAAATCCGCGTATAATTTTGAGTTTTGGTACAATACCTGCTGAAGCAAAGCTTTTTTTTTTAATAAAGCCGATATATCGAAATATCGATATTTTTTTTCGATATATCGAACTCCGATATTGATATATTTAAAAATATCGATATATCGAAAATTTCCGCCGTGAAGCAGTAATGCAATTGTATTACTGTGTTTCGTAAGGTAAGGGGGCCGGTGAAATTACAGGCACATGAGACTTAACAACTTCACGTCTCAGGGTCGACAACGCATTGGCGATGCTCCTAGTGTTGCAAATGTTCATAGGCGGCGGTGACCACTTACCACCAAGTGGACCGTCTGCTTGTTTGTCGGCCCAAGAGGCATAAAAAAAAAAAAAAAAAAATCCGATATTTTTAAAATTATCAACAGCCCTACTATATAGCCTTTGCGATAGGGACCAATATAAGTATGTACATATATAAAATGTAACATTTCAATTACCTCCGCTTAATTTGGTATTAAGGTTTGGTTAGTTGTTCTATACTTTAGACTAACTAAAGTAAACAAATCGTTTCTTGGTAATTGTGTTCGATTTTATAACCAACGCTTTCAGTAACCAAAATGTCGGATCATAAATTTAAAAATTATATTAGGAACGTTTTGAAAGAAAAAGCGTATTACGAGGCAGTTCATTATATTGAAGATAAAAATGTATGGAAATAGCTACTCTCTGCACAGTGCACCTCTAATTTTCTTGTTTAAGTTGTAAGTAATTGTTGTTATTTTCTATTTTGTAGTCTTGTTATTTCTTTTTTTTTGTTTTTTAATGTTACCTATATTAAGTATTTTGTTATTGTTAAATATAAAAATATATAAAATTGATATTATAAAATAGCCAAAAAGTCAGAATAGATAAAATTTATGTAAAAAATTAAAAAGAATGTAACCTCGCTGAGTTTCTTGCCGGTTCTTCTCAGTTGAAGGCTGACTTCCGAACCGGTTGTAGCTTCAGTAACTTTAACTTCAGTAACGGTTTCGAATTTAGATTTTTTTTGAAAAAGATAACCGTTTGGGAAGAATGTACTTGGATTATCCTGTGCATATGGGTGTACCCCAGGGCTCTATTCTAGGGCCTTTTCTATTTTTAGTATATATCAATGACCTTCCATTTTACGTAAGAAATACCTGTGGAATTGTACTGTTTGCTGACGATATCTCACTGATTTTTGGTGTTGATAGACTGAAATACAACTATGACGATGTAAACGGTGCATTGGCCCAGGTATTAAATTGGTTTACTGTTAATAATCTTGTTTTAAATGCAAGAATAACTAAATGTATTAAATTTGCATTACCCAATGTTAAAAAACTAGGCTGTAGTTTAATGTTAGACAATGAAGCTCTTAGCCTAGTTGAGTCAACAGTTTTCTTAGGAATTACTTTAGACTCAAAACTTCAATGGGGGACACAAATATCATGTCTTGCGGGAAAACTTAGTTCAGCAGCTTACGCAGTTAGAAAAATTAGGCAGATTACAGATGTCGATACGGCTAGATTAGTTTATTTTAGCTACTTTCATAGTGTTATGACCTACGGCATTTTGCTTTGGGGTAAAGCTGCTGATATAGAAAAAATTTTTATATTGCAAAAAAGAGCAGTTCGAGCAATTTATAATTTGAGTTCTCGAGCTTCCCTCAGAGAAAAGTTTAAACAAATTGATATCCTCACAGTTGCATCGCAGTATATTTATGCAAACATAATATTTGTACATCAAAATATTAGTCTTTATGTCAAAAAGAGTGATATGCACTCCATCAATACTAGAAATAAGGATAAACTTGTCACTTCTGCATATAGACTGCAAAAAGTGCAAGGCTCATTTTTAGGACTTAGTGCACGCATCTATAATAAAATCCCTGCTGAAATTTTAAATTTGCCTTTACAAAAATTTAAGGAAAGAATTAAGACTGTTTTAGTACAAAAGACTTTCTACAATACAAATGATTATTTTAATGACGACAATGCTTGGGTGTAGCGCTCGCTCCAGCAGGACACATCTTTATGTACAAAATCTTATTTTGAAAAGAGTAATTGCTGAGTTTCTTGCCGGCTCTTCTCAGTAAAAGCAACCTTCCGAACCGGTGTTAGAGTCTGACCATTCATAAGTGCCTGTGAAGGCCTATTTGAATAAATATTTCATTTCATTTCATTTCATGAATATCCTACTATAATTTATTATTTAGCAGAATTGACTGGAATTCCCGATCGAATACTTTTTCGTGTTACAGACGGGCACTTTTCACCTAGTAAAATCAAGGATTCACAAGCAATACCTGCTGCTTATAATTATTTATAGAAGACCTTAGTAATTACCTCAAAAGGAAGCGATCCAACAGTAAGTCAAGGTATTTAATTATGCATTGTTTCTTGGAATGGGTCCTCCATATGTGATGTATGTCTCTATAATCCATATTGATGAGATGACTGCTCTGACTGTCGGCAAGTGGCGCCACAACTTCCCGCTAGACGCTCTGCATCTGTACGATCCATTCATGTTCATTTATCACACGATGCCTACCTACTTCGTGCAGTTTTTATTATTATGCCGGAAACATTTTTTGTAAGTATTGTTTTAAACTGATATTATATTACCTACGACTTACATATATAGATACAAACTGTATCCCGCGGTTTCACCCGCGTCCCCGTTCCATACCATAGGATATGTATATGTCAAATTTCAGCCCGATCGGTTCAGTTGTTTAGCCGCGAACGCGTAACAAACAAACTTTCACATTTTTAATATTAGTTAGGATTTACAGAACATGGAGACATTTTCATGCCAACAAATGTTTGCCCTGATGGAAATTATACTCATGACCTACAGATCCTGACTGATGGATTGAACCATTAATCCAACTGGCCCTTCAATTAGTATATTCGCTTCATCACCATAATGTGACAATTTTCAAAGACGTGACGTGATGGGCATACTGTTTTGCCCTGGCGCGACACGCTTATAAACCGCCATGTAACATATTGCGTATTTTGAACTGGTTCTATTGGTATTTATTTTATGTCATGTCTGAGCATGATAAGGATTTGCAACACCAGGGGCATATTTTGTCTCCAATTTAGCGGCCCCTAAAATCTTCCTTCTAAATCTTCCACTGGGGTAATGTATGACATCTTTATTTATAAGAATTAAACTTCTGTATGTTTGTGTCCGCAAAACTCAAAAACATATCGATGGATTATCTTGAAATTTTTACACAACGTTGCAATGTTATATAAGATTGTTCTTATATACTATTAATTTCGAAGTTACCACGGGAATAGAGAATCATTAACATCTGACTGAGGTACAGCGAAGTGTGGTCGGGCTTAGCTACTATAATATATAAATAAATAAATATCCCGGGACATTCTTTACACACGGCCATCTGGTCCCAAACTAAGCAGAGCTTGTACTATGGAAACCAGATAGCTGGTATACTACTTTTTTATATTTTTTTTCTAAATGAATACTTATATATATATTTACACCCAGACAAAGAACAAACAGATATGTTCATGCACACAAATGTTTGTCCTGGGTGTGCCTCCTTACACGCGGCCATCCGATACCAAACTATGCAAAACTACTATGGAAACCAGATTAATATATTTTCTCTTTTTTATACTACATACCTACTTATATATATTTATAGTCGGAAGCTATAAATCGAACCCTCGTTCTGTGTGGCGGCAGTCAGGATCTCTAACCACCCGGCCAACTGGCTCGTCAATCTGATAACTCCAATATCTCTTTGACGTTTTTAATGAACGCACATCATTAACTGATTGTATACAATTATTTAACAATCAACACTATGTAAACAGAATAACATTTGATAAATTATATATTTTACGTTTTATTTATGCTCGGACACAAGACTGCGATTATTGTACTGGAAAATTATCTAGTGATGACTAAAAAGCTTAATCGATGAACGATGATGATGTTATAATTTAGATATACTAGTGTCCGATCGCGGTTTTACTCGGATTTACTAGTATAGGTATGATATCCTTGTCGTTATCGGTTAGGAGTTGAATAAAGGATAGACTAACTCCATTTTGCAATTGTAATATTGGTCTATAGTTGTAGTGGTCCGTTGGTTACGTTGATGATGGGTTCGAACCCCATTCAGGACAAACAATTAAGTTATACGCGAAAACTATTTAGCTACCTGAGTCCAAACTTGGTTTATATAATTTTCTTTAAGCTAAACAAATTTTAAATAAATTTTATTTTATAAAAAATGTTTTGTGTAAATTATTATAGCAAATGTAATGCTAAGTTGTCGATTTTTTTAACTTAAACTTTGCGAAGCTAGACTAAATGAAAAGAATTCGGAGATACCATTATAAATTCCGACTTTTAACACATACTTAAAGTCTGACCAAAATCTATGTACGTTATATAGATCTCAGCCTTTAGAGATGGCTTGAGATGATTCCAAGCTTATCGCTTGTTAAATCGATAGTGTCAGAAAGACGCCGGCCGCGGCCGCGCCGTATTGGGCGACATACCGCCCTTGTCCCACTCACCAGGCGTGGGGTGACTCACAGGGCTGTCATTCACAACAAAAAAAAAACGGTTTACAATCGGTGAAAATATCACAATAAATACATCGAAGAGAGAGTTTCTGGTTCCAATCTCTAAAGCACCTCCTGCTTTCATCCATAAACACCTGCGTATTTAGGGTATATAGGGTTATATATAGGGGTATATAGGTATGTAGGGATTTTTCAGAGGGAACAGGAGGGGGACAGACCCCCGCCCGTCTATCCTCATTATAAAAACCTAATCTTGTGTTAAGTTATGTATTCTAGAATTTCGAATCGGCCCAACATACTAGGCTGGGCAAGGCCACGGACATAAACTAAATTAATGGTTTTGAAACTTGAATATTTTTGAAAGATCTTAATTATATAAAGTACTTTTTAGTGTCATAAAATTACTAACATTATTGTTTAAAATAAAATGCCATAAGTAATAATTTTTAACCACTTTCTATTATATAATATATTTTTATTAATCGCAAGAACTTTTGCCTGCCAACCCTGCGTGCAAAATCGGCTGAATTATATTATTCCTTATAATATCAGTGTTCAAAATCCGATGCGCCGATGGGGTTCGATTATGTAACGTATATGACACTAGCTCGACTGTTTCGTCGCGACATCCATACTCTGTCTCTTTTCTTAACTATCCAATCATGTAAGAGGTAGCCTTTCTGAAGCCGACTGGCCGACTATGTTTGTAACAGCTGAATAAGGGAATTGGACCAGAATACCACAAGATTTATTGCCTGATGCAATATGTATGGGCTAGAGACAGACGGCCACCGGGCGGCCTTCCACGCTTTCACACACCACCAATTATTTCGGTGAATTAATTACTTTTTAACATACCTATATGCGATCCTTCCAGTTTTAAAATAAATTCTTCGGCCATTCATCACGATAAAGATTATTATTCGTGGCAGTTCAAGGTTCAAAATACTTTAGCTCAACGTGGATTCCTGGGTCTGGGGACATTTCTTCATGCACGTCCACCTAATCGCAGACTATGAAGAGCTTCTATTTTGGAAACCAGGTATTTAATATACTTCATAAAATATTATTTGAATATTAATTTTGTCAAACATAATATAAAACTAGTAGGTAGAAAATTCCATCATGGTTGGTTTTGTCGTGTAGCCCTGAAAATTGCTATTTTCAAATTTACCTAGATACAGACCAAACAGACATGTTACTGCACACAAATATTTGTCCTGAGTGGGAAAAGAACCCACGATATTTAGCATGGTCTCGTATGACCTTACGAAGGACCATTCATAATTCTGCAAGTTAATGTTTATGATCTCATTTGGCATACAAAACTAAAATAGACTTGTTTTGTTTACAAGCAAATGACTGCACACTCACAAGATACTCCCATATCTGTGGAAACACCTAATATGGGTCGGTCGAATTAATAATAGGAGGAAAACGTATGATTTCTTGAAACCTGCTCGTGCGCCAGGCGGGCAGCGGGCATCAGTGATCTCACCGACCCTGGCGTATTTGTGTCAACTTTTTTACGACATGAATTACTAGGTAATGTTTTATAATTTAGCTATTTCTAAATATTGCAAGCTTGTTTACATTAATGTAATTTTTGTATAATCCACAATTTAATGTGAATTATTGTTTTGTGAATCAAAAACATAATTTAATCCTCCTACATTGGTAATGCGTTCGAATAAAAAAGAAACCGGTCAAGTGGGTGCCGGGCTACGCGCAGTGTAGGGTTCCGTAATTGCACCTAGTAATAAAAATTAAAGCATTTCTCAAACGGATCCTAGAATCTAAAAATGTCCTTGACACACCCCCAGTATTTTTGTAGACCTATCAAAGGACACTCCTCACAATGTAATAACGAGTACAAAAAACATCCTCGCTTTTACGTGTAGGCATGCAATAACATTCATGAAAAAAAATCCACATTTTATTTCGCAACTTCGTCGGCGTAATTAATATCTATAATCATGACTATTTCCCTCACTCAGTTAAATGTCCACAATTTAACTGAATGTTATTGCATACCTACACGTAAAAGCGAGGATGTTTTTTAACGGATTATTAAACTATACCTAAGGTTTCCTAGTTGACTTTTTTGTTGACGGAACCCTAAAAATTGTACAGGATCGACCTTGGTGGACATTATTTGTCGGCATAAAAACACTATGTGTCAAAATAATTGATTTGAATGTTAACACGGTAGGTAATTATGTTTACTTATTTTCTGTTTGTATGTAGGTATTTACTATACTCCCCACTCCCCCTCGCAATTGTTATTTGAAAAGCCATAATTTGTGTTTGACAGGCCAGTCGGGTTGGTGTTTAGAGACCTTGGACTTCCACGCCTATTATGGCGATTCCCCAACCTGCAGCAATATTACAGTTGAACATGTCTGTTTGTTCTGTCTCCTAACAACATTTATATAGTAAGCTCTGCTTTGTTTGGGATCAGATGGCCGTGTTAAGAATATCTCGGGATATTATTTGTTTACCCGTTAGTTTATTACTACATAGTATAAAACAAAGTCGCTTTCTCTGTCCCTATATCCCTATGTATGGTTAAATCTTTAAAACTACGCGACAGATTTTGCAGTGATTGAAGAGGAAAGTTTTTATGTATACATGTGACATCCCACGGGAACGCGGGTAAAACCGCGGGGGACAGCTAGTTATAACCTTAAGTCTATGGAGGAGCGAGGTGTAAGACTCCTCCATTTAAAAGGGAAGATCTTCCGCCAGGCTAGGTGATCATGCCTGGGGACTGCGGTCCAACTGTTGATGTTGGATCCTTGTATATATGCCAAATCCTGAGAGAATCTTGATAGTGCGATGTAGGATTCTCGTGTGTTTCTACTCGTTCATAGATGTCGCCACATCACTGTTGTGCGGGCGGTGAAGGATTTGTAGGCGTGTTCATAGATGTCGCCGCATCACTCCCTTCCTAGACCAGAGTTCGATCTGTTGTTGCTGCATCATTGCTGATAAGCTTGCAAGTGCCAGTGCTGCTCGGAAGTCTACGGTGAGTCGAGACTGAGCGGGATTGCTGCGATGGGTTGATGCTTCCCACAGTAGTCCACGTGTGCAGAAACCGCCACGCCGGAGAGTGAGGAGCCAGCTGAGGTCCGGACGAGTGCTGCAGGTGAACTGTGGTGTGGGCGATGCGTGCTGTCGCATGAAGTGTGCCTTGCAGTACCAGGAAGCACGGTGAGTCGGCTGCGATGGAACTGATAAAGGCGGAGCTGGCTTGCTGTGTGAATGCAGCTGAGCTTGAAGCGAAGTGATGGGGGATCACGTCGGGACAACCACTATGGAGGAGCGAGGTATGAGACTCCTCCATTTAAAAGGGAAAATCTTCCGCCAGGCTAGGTGATCATGCCTGGGGACCGCGGTCCAACTGTTGATGTTGGATCCTTGTATATATGCCAAATCCTGAGAGAATCTTGATAGTGCGATGTAGGATTCTCGTGTGTTTCTACTCGTTCATAGATGTCGCCACATCACTGTAGTGCGGGCGGTGAAGGATTTGTAGGCGTGTTCATAGATGTCACCACAAGCCACAACCTGGCAAGCACCTATCGAGAGCCGACTGCTTAAAAACTAGCCATCTTCGGCCACATCATCACTTTCCACGTGGAGATTTAAAACATCTGATAAATGAAATAAACACCGAGTAAGAGCAGCCAGGCAGACTTCATCACGATAAGTGTCCGATATCCAATCGCTTCATTTGTCAACCGATCGTGATCTCGAACAAACGGTACTTACTGTTTGTTTTTTTTGTCACATTTCACTGTCACTTTCAAAGCGGACTTTCCTACCATCCATAACTGTAGAAAGTGATTTATTGCGTTACATTAGAGGCTTTTATCGGTAAAATGGTAAAAACTCTAATGCGTATCTATTAATATTGGAATTTGGCTCGATCAATTTGCGTGTGTATTGAAATGAAAGAATTTTGCTTACACTGCGGCTACAGGGTCGCTAGGTGGTTCGTTATGGGTGGGAGGCCTGTTTGTTACTCTTTTATGCAATACAACCACCAAACTAATTTGCATGAAACTTTGGCTCATGGGAAAATGTAACATCCCACGGGAACGCGGGTAAAACCGCGGGGGCAGCAAGATTATTATAAAATTCGTAGCTTTTAGGCACTGAGCTACGTTACGGCTGAACGGATTTTCATCAAATTTGATAAATAGGCTTCTCATTTCGGGAACGCGGGTGAAACCGCAGGACCTCAGCTAGTAATGAAATACGTTTAGTTAGAGGAAATGTGGAGTGCAGTGTAATGTTCACGGAGTTATTTAGGCCCAGTTTGCGGCGGTCGCGTCCCAGGTGTAGTGTTACACGGCGAGGTATACCTGGTTGCGACATGTCGCGCCCTGCGGCCGGGCTTGCGACATGCGTGTAAGCTATCCCTTTGTTCTGTGCCTGCGACACTAATTTACAACAAATTTTACTAGTTACCTGTAGCAGTTATTTTGAACCCTTGAAGTTCTAAGTTGTTATATTGCTTACATTGGTTGACACATTCTTTATCGAACATTGACAAAAATTTAAGTAGGGGTCTACTAATATCAATTTTATTTCCTGTGCAGTGGTGACTCCTTTGTTCTGCATTTTTTTTATGTACTAGGCGGTCGTGGCCTCTGATGGCTTATAAGGCCTTACGTTGTAAACTGTTCAATAAGCGCACTTGAGCTTAGAGATCTTCTTAATATATATGTGCCTAATTCTTCTAATTTTTGGGTTAAATATCTGCCCACTCAGGGATCTGACTCAATTGTATCTGCAGCACACTGTTAGGTGTGAGGTAGTTTTCTACTTGAGGATCATATCTATTCTGTATCTTTCTGCGTTTTCCTTCATATTCGAACCCACTCAATTTAACGTCACTACGCTATCACTGCCCTATCATCTGGTACTTGAAGTGGATTCCCAAAATGGTATCCTCGTCATATCTGTCAAAACTACAAATGTAATCGAATGCCTGTCAAAACTTTTTCATGCTAAATAACACAGTAATTATCATAAGTCGAGTATCAACACGCGTACTGTCAGTCCGTCACATCAGCGCCTTAGCAAGGTCTCGCCCACGCACCCGCGGTACAACTTGAGTCATAAACCACTCATTTGCAATTTATGATAGGTTAACTTGATCCAATTCATTCACCCTATAAAAGAAATAAAAATACTATTTGGAAGGTCTTCCAGGGCCTAAAATAAAGACCCGAAGTTAGCCATCAACCGAAAACTAACTTTAAAACTAAATTAACTTTAAATAATATAATTTATTAAAACTACCTCGTATTTTCACAAAAATCAGGTTGGATATTTTTTATTGATCTACCGCCGAGCTACGATTCCACGCTGCATATTTTAGTAGATTTTTTATCTGCTCTTCCCCGGATTCGGTAACTGGTGAAATTTGATGATAATCTAGGTTATTTGCAAATTTTAATCAATTAAATATCTTAGTATTCCTCCATTTATTCCAGGACAGGTACTAAGATTGTTTGCTTCTATAAAATATAAGTAATATTAGCTATCTATTTTCTATTTCGATTCTGTAGTTAACCACAAAAATCTGCTAATAGTAAAGGCCGCGATCTAAACTCCGCCCCGAATAAGTCACGTACGCAGACAGAGGCACGTCCTCGCTGAGTCTGACGACTAAATCACTATAGCTCAAATTACTGTCACAAAATCGTCTGTTCCGATATCATCCCACGGCATCTCACCCCGTCTCATCTTGTAAGTCCGCCCCGGGTCGCCTCCCAAACCAAGCCGAAGTCCTAGGCCCTCAGGGGCAGGAGCACACTCTTCGCAGTGGCTTAAATTTACCCTCGGTAAAGAGGCCTCTGCGCTCGCTAAATTGTCCGCGTAAGGATGTGAAAGCCAGCAGAGGGTCACACATTCGATTCATAAAAAAAATATGCAGTCCTTCCATAGACACAGACTACAGCCGGCCTCGCACGTGTCTTGCTTTTATACACAAATCGCACAATATAGCCTATTCCGCCAGCAATTACAAGGAAGCTAAGTTGATTTATGGTGCATGCACCCCGAAGAAGTAAAAATAACCGAATGCTGCACAATTTTACTCTGGTGTGGACCTTTAGATGACATAATTGGTCTACTTGTGTCCTACAAGATCTTTGGCATCTTTTAATAATCGGCTCGTCTCATAAGATCCTTAGCAAAATACCTTTGCTTGTAACTAAATACCTTAGCTGGTGAAGCTGCGAACTTTCTTTTCTCATTATCATTACTTTCGATAACTATTGCGAAAAACTGCTAGTCGTAAATATGTTAGGTACATTTTAAGCAAAGTACGGAGAGACAGCTACTATGCAACTATAATACTATTACTCTGCTTTTATATTGCTGACCATCTTGAAGCGGTTTTTGACTAGAGTAGTTTTTGTACCGACTATGCGACGCTATAAATCTATTCAAAAACTATTATATATAAAACTGTTGGGTAACATGGATTATTTGCTAACTGAACTGCGCAAATTGTAGCCCTAGGCTCACCTAGCCACCAGTCCGCTCTCATTAGTCGCATTACAACCAAGTTATCTTAATTATGGATGTCAGTAATAGGTTAATTACTGTTATTAGATTAAAGTTTTGCGCAGAGAAGTTTGTATTTCTAAAGGTTTGTTATTTAAAATAAAATTCTGAGTGAGTTTATTTTCAAACTACATATGTACACATTTATTGTATAGCCAGTTGGCTGGGTGGTTAGAGACCCTGACTGCCACCCTAGGTCGTGTGTTTTATTCCCACTCAGGAGCTACATGTATGTGCAAGAACATGCCTCTACTGCATCGAGTCTAAATAAGTCTTTCGATTCGAGTCTATTTAGAAGAAAAAAATTGGTACCACATTATATAGTCAGATATCTGATTCCCATAGTACAAGCTCTGCTTCGTTTGGAATCAGATGGCCGTGTGTAAAGAATGTCCCAGGATATTTATTTACTTTGATAAAAGTTTGATCCAACTTAAACGTTCAAAAGATTCCTCTATAAAAACATGTCTGACAACCTTTTCCAAAGAGATAATGTGCATTTGAAATGTTTGTTGTGGCCGACACATTAACGATTCAACGGTATTGTAACAACGATAACTTAAAGTGACTTCTTTCTTAGATAAGAGTAACATTTTTAGTTTGTCTTTATTGAAAGAGGTTTTATCCATAAGGATATGGTCATCACATCGTATCTTGTAACTCTACATAACATCTTGTGAAAACAAATGAATAAAAACGAAATCAATTTTCTGATAAAAATGCTCAACCGTGAATGACATAAAAAAAGAATAAACATAATAAAAAAAGTTCGCGTTCACTTGGAAAACTTAATACATTTTGTGGTTGCGATTTAATTGATAAAAAATGTGTTATATCTTGTTTAAATACGTACCATTTGAGCTACAAAATGAATTAATATTTTTTGTATTTTTAAACAACTAACAAATGCTTTCAGGATAAAAAATCCAGCTTTTCCAAAGGAACGCAACCTTTTTTGTTGTGTGTATGCTCGCTGAAGCGATTGAGTCATCCACAAATTGAATTGCTATTTTGTAATTTATTACCATTTGTATAGAGGAAATCGATACACGATCACGGTTAAAGAAACTACGACTACCGCAGCATTAGCATACATTTAATATTTTTTTTTAAATGTTAAGTAGGTCGACAAATAGTCAGACAGACTTTCCACCTGATAGTAAGTGGTCGCCAATGCGTTGTCGACCCTGAAACGTGAAGTTAAGGCTAGGTGTAATTTCACTGCTCCCCTTACCTTTCCAAGCAAAACACAGTAACACAAGTGCACTATTGTTTCGCGGCGGAAATGGGTAGGGTGGTAGTAGTTCCCTGGACGAACTCTGCACTAAGAGCTCTACTACTTCTAAAATTGTTCCTGCCGATCGAAATGCCACCCTAGGAGGTCAGAATAAGGAATCTTATCAGATGACGTTACGTTTTAGGTACAACAGAGTTAAGTCTGAATAAAATCGACTGAATTAGTTCAACATCATGTGACACGCTATAATGACCGTTTTCAAGATAAATAATGTCACAGAAAAATTTACCTTATTATTTCCAGATATTTGTATGATAAAGTAGATACACCTCTAAAGTAGATCTACTTTATCTTTCAAATAACTATTCGATTAATAGAAACACCTTATTTCAAAGCTATAAAGTGTTTTTATCACGATATGTTTGAACGTCAAAACGGCCATACCGTGCCGCTAATTCTTTTCTGCGAGGTTCATTGACGCCACCATTGACGAATAAGTAGGTGAGGACTATGATTAATTTTGTTTTGTCTTCGTCAGCAGCTGAGGGGCATCAACCACATTTGTACATGTCGGCTTAAAATGATTGCGGAAAATCGAGGGTGGATACACATACAGCAACTCAAGCTGCCATGAGCTAATAGGCCCGTTTTGGCAGCAAAGAGTGTTACAAAAAAGGACCCAATGGCGTTATGCTAGCGTTCACTATCATCATTATACAATAAACCATTGGATCAATAGATGAACCTTATCTTAAATGCTATAAAGATGATTTTTCTATGACTGCCTGCATGACTGTCAAAACCGGCCTAATTTCAATTTGAAATAATGACCTCCCGCTCTCGCGCATTGGTAACACCCTTCAATCTCTTCTCTCTTTCTCTCGTTATTTCTACAGTTCTTCGTTTTGGCAGATAGTGGCCGAAGCCGAAGGTTCGGTAGGACACTACTATAAATATACAGAAGTCTATAGTTAGCAAAAACTACCTGGTTTCCATAGCAGCTCTGTATAATTTGGGATAATTTATATTAATTTTGTTTAACTTTATTGTAGTTTTAAATCATGTTAAAGGATAGTTGAATTCCGTGCCCCCGCACTTAAGTCATCCATATAGGATCCTTTCTTGTATAATGGTGATTTCATTCACAGATCGGTTGCAAATATTGAGCTGCGAGGCGTAGGTGCACATGCCGCGCGTGAGGCGTCGAGGTGCCCCTTATATGGCGCCAGCGCGGCAGCGGTTCGACCAGCCTCACTGTTGAGGTAAATCGCTAATAGTTTGTATAATAAGCGTCGATAAATGATAATTCTCATCTGGTCTCGACTGCACCGACCGTTTCGTTAGGTAACCTGTCGATGTGGATAAATTGTTGACATAGAATTTGCAACGATTTACTGTGGGAATGGTTGGTGATAAAGATTAATTTGGTTTGTGGGCAACTGTATAAAGTAGGGTCTCGGTTTGTTGTAATTTGAAGGACTTGAGTAACACTCGCTTCGGTCCGCATAACCGAAGGATCTTGTAATGTCTTGAAAGTATCCTCTGCATAAATCCAGTATTTATCTATTTGTATGTCCAATTCTATTCTAATGCGATTAACCGTTACGGTGCTAAATGGTCTCATAAACACCCTATTTTATAATTGTAGAAGAAAAAGATAATTTCCTTAATTTGCACTTAGTTATTCAAAAATGTGTTAGAAGATTAAGTAAAAACGTGTACAATATCGCAGTTTTTGTGCAAATTACCAAGGTCGTTGACATTTGAATAAGTTTTTATTTCAAAAATGCCAAAGTACCATTTATCATTGTTTAAAAAGCACATCTTCTATATCGGGATGCGCGTGGGCAAGCGCTTCGATGATCTATGAGATATAATAGATCACAGATATCACTATTGACTTTTTTCATGTAGGCGAATGGTTACATTTTTAAAGTGTAGACGGACGGGCAGACGAATAACCGACATAGTGATAAGCCGCCTCTAAAAGGGGCCAAAATACTTATTTTGTTTTTAGTCTAAGGGATCCCACGAGGATGATAATTTCATTCCAATAGATACCTTATACCGACTACATAAGTCTTACTCATGAGTTATGTAAAACTTAGAAAACATGTTTGTTTATTTTAATGTCAAGTAGGCCAACCAACAGACGGCCCACCTGATGGTAAGTGGTCACCGCCACCTATTGTATAGACATTTGCAATAACTGAGGCATCGCCCATGCGTTGCCGACCCTGAGACGAAGTTAAGTCTCATGTGCCTGGAATTTCACCGGCCATCTTACCTTTCTAATCAAAACATAGTAATAGATTACTGCTTAACACCGGGAAAGGGTGAAGGGTAGTAGTACTTCCCCGGACGAAGTCTGTACTAAGATCTCTATGATTTCGAAATATGTGTATCATATGTATTGAAACACAATATATAATAAGATTTAAGATATAATAAATGCTGAAAAGGACACTTTTAGAAGGAAATTTATGATCCGCCAACGCTCGGATTGGCGACTTAAATACAACGAGACGTAGCTTGGAACAGATTTATTGATGTTGTGATTGATTTTGTCATCAAATGCAATCAATGCCCATAAACGCCTCGATGGTCAGTTTATTGATGACATATAGATCTAGAAAAACTTATGTGACAACGAACACTATTTTTGGAAATTCAATTAGGTACTATCGTTAAATAAAATTGTTGCTAAATTTTAAACTTAAAATAATAAATATCTCTAGGACATATTTTTCACAAAGTCTTATCCTAACTAAGCAGAGTTGTGCTATGGAAATCAGGTAACTATTGTACTATAGGAATCCCTACTAATATTATAATTGTGAATGTAAGTTTGTTTGTTACGCTTTCACCCGAAAACAACTTAGCCGATCATCAAGAAACTTGTACACATATTCTTGGAGGTATTAGAAGTAACATAGGACATTTTGTGCCGGTAAAATGTTACATCCCTCGGGAACCCGAGTGAAACCACGGGGGACAGCTAGTAGATAAAAAAATTATGAATATTCCGGAACATTCTTTAACACATGGTCATGGGATCCTAAACTGAGGAGAGCTTGTACTATGGAAACCAGATAACTGATATAATACATATACTATTCGTTTTCTGTTTTTCAATTATATTAATAATAAACGGACATGTTCATGAACACGAATGTTTGTTCTGGACGGGAATCGAGCCCACGACCTGTGCCGTGGCAGTCAGTGTCTAACCAAGCCAATGCGTCTACAACAAAACAAACTCTTAAATCAAGTTTTGGTTGAATTAAACTTGACTTTACCACATATTTGATAGCATTCATAGCCGTACTTAACAAAGCCCTTATTATATATATCTATAGTTATATGTATATATCTATAGGTAAATGATATATGTTAAAAGTTCAAGTATTTGAACTTTCAATAGGTCACACATAACTAAGCACATTCGATCCGAGGTTTAAACTCAATAATGTATCATAGAATTGTTAGTGTTGGATCTTAAAGATTTCACATTCATTTTGAATTTGAAATCGTTTAGACTTTATACTTCCGATTTCTAATACCAAGTATTAAGTCGCTATAAAATGAACGAAATTCAAACCCTGTAAGTTTCGGCTCTAGAAGACTCGTAAGTTCAAACCTCTTGAATTGACCACAGGTTAGTTAGGTTCAGCCTTTCACTGAGAAGATCCACCAAGAGAGCAAAGTAACTCTCTCATTTTGGCTTTTTATTTTTTTCTGATGTTTCATAAACACAAAAAAATGTAATTCATAGTTAAAATCACAGAACAGAGAGATCTTTTTCCGTGGTTAGAATAGTGTTTATTGACAGGAGGTCCCAAATTAGACAATGGCCTGTGAAAACAAATGAATTAATACAGTTATTTTAAAAACATTAATTTGCAACGTATATTAAAATTTAACAAGTTCGTTCAGTGACAATGCGTTTTTTTTGGCAAGCATGTCCTTATCTACAGCCACAACTCCTCAACGGTCAGCAGCATAGGCACGAAGTTTTGTAAACACATTTAACTTTGATTGGCTGTCTTAAATTGCATTGACTACTCCCAGCTCGAAAGCCCAGCGAAGACACGAAAAATATGGTTTGAAGAATGTTTTTTTTACAATTGTTTTATTTGATTTTGATTAAAATTCGATTCGGTGTAGCAACCGCCAGCTTTTACACCAATGCAAGGTGGCACAAAATACCCAGTGCCCCGGATTCGATTCCGAGTTCCGACAATGTGTGTCGCCGTCGCACCCACTTGCGTCCACAAACAATGACATGGCATTGTACCAGTTAGGTTAATATAACCAAAATCATAACAGTTAAACGTTCAATTGAGGATGTTGCGTCATTCCATACATTTGTTTTGTTAGAATTTTTGTGCTGCTGAGTTTGTCAACATATTCTTAGGAACCATAAGCATTCTGGGTGCTTTTTTTTCGCTGACGACTACTGCTCTTGCCATAGACTTGATCCCCGACTGGAGATAAATGCGAGGGTCTTGGTTATTTTATTGAAGATAAACAGCTAAAAAACAATATCTTGGGACATTCTTCACACACGGTTATCTGATCCCAAAAGAAGCAGAGCTTGTTCTTCTTGTACTATGGCATCTAGATAACTGATTATGGTATACTACTTTTTAAATACATACTTAAATAGATATTTACACCTAGATACAGAACCAAATCTTTGTCCTGGGTGGGAACTGGGAGTCCAGATTAACTAACCAAGCCAACTGGCCAGTCAAATCGTTCACCTTTTGGTTCATTTTTTCTCTGGTCCAGCTTATTGTTAATTATCTTGTCCTGTCAAATATTTTAGTGGATTACCATTTTGTCACGTGTTGTCGGCCGGTCATGTCGGTATGTAAGTTAGACAGCCCAAGCACCCAAGCATAATTCAACATTACATTATTGTTTTGGTAGTAATGTTTGTTTGCACTGGTCCTGAATTAAAATTAATTTAAATATTACTAATACATTTAGTTTTTGGTACGCCGTGTGTGGTTTAAATAACTGAATTGATTTCATTCTCCTTGCTTTAGTTTCAGTTGGAGAGGTAAGTGAAAATTATAGAAACATGGTGAAATTACAGACACATGAGACTTAACTTCATGTTATATGGTCGAGATAGAATAGCGATGCCTCTGGTATAGCAAATGGCCGTAGACGGTGACCGCCTTCCATCAGGTAGACCGTTAGCATATTCATCTGGCTACATGATATATGGAAGGCGTCTAACTTCCCAGTTCATAATGAACCCTTCTAAAATTGGAGATCGTATTGGTCACTAGCCACATTGCTTTCACATTTAATTGTGATTTCTACATGCAACTCCGCGAGGCAACAATGGCGGCTGATTCACGGCCACTGTCTGGTTTGTATTGTCCAGTTATGGCAACTCTTCAATGCACAATCATGCTCCAAGCGATTGTGATGCAAATGTGTGACGTCACTGGCACCTTGGTCAGTGAAGTCATGGCGTAGGCGAGACCTGAGACATGCTTAGACTCGACACTTTCTCATGGAACCTGTTAAGGAGTTATGCGTCCTACGTTCAGAATACGCTACCGCGACGGAAATTAAGCCGCGTAAGATACGCGAAAATTTGCTTGGGTGTCTTTTGTATGCAATATATACCTGGCTGTCGTGCCGTTTGAACTGCGGTTCGTGTGATGCCGTAAAATAGTTCGATACTTAATAGCGTATTACTTACTCAAAATACAAGATACGTAGGTATTTATACATATAGTGCTTTTTAAATACATACTTATTATATATACCCAAAAAGAACAGTCATACGTGTATAGGTACACGGAAATATAAATATTCTTTATTTATGTAGGCTTTTACAAGCCCTTATAAATGTATAACCATTTGTTCTGGGCTGGAATCGAACTCGTTCTCGTACGTTCTCTATACAATTCAGTTTATTTACTTTTGAATGACCCACTTTACATCATCATGACGTCATCGTTAGGGCAGGTCATGGGTGTAGAGCTGACTCATATTACTAAATTCTTGTATGCAAGATTTTATTTATTTATAGTTGGAGGACCAACAGCTTACAAAGATTTGATCAGTTTCATCATACAAAATTGGTGAGCCATTTAGAGGTCCTTACTGATAAACACACAATAATATTAAGATAATCGTTAACTTTATACAAAAAAGGCGAAAAATACAACAGAATAATAAAAAAAAGAAACAAGGAAACTTAGTGGAAGAACAAGTATGGTGAATTATTATCTATGGAAGAATTTAATTATCCGTAAACATTGTTGTTAACTCTGGTCTGCACTATTTGGTAAAGAATTGGCAACTAAGCTGACGCCTCAGGACGGGGATGCTCGTATTGAATAGGTCTTTTGTTACTATCTTTCCACCCTTTCTCATGCAATATTACATACATCCCGTATTTCACCCACCTAGATCCTGACGATTTTTGCCAAAAATCTAGTATATCCGAACAATAAAGCAAATTAAATTAAACATGAACCCGACTACGTTAATAATGACTAAGTTGTGAAAAACAATCATGTATGTTACAACAAAATAGATTTATTTATCAAGCATAAAGCAGGGTGTGTCGTAAAGCCACACGGTAGAAGTGAAACTTTTGTATTACAGGGAAGCATTTTGATTATTCATCAATCAGTTTTGAATACCACAGATAATGTGTTTATAATTCAATTAATTTCGTCACAAGAAAAGGTTACGGATCAAAATTTCAAAGATCCCATAAGAAGTTTCACTTTAAAACAAAACGTTTATTTGTAACTTGTAACTAGCTGTCCCCCCCCGGATTCACCCGCGTTTCCGAGAGATGTAACACTTTCTCGCTACAAAAAGTATCCTATGTGTTATTCCAGGGCATTTTTTATATATGTGCGAAGTTTCATCCAAATCCGTTAGGTAGCTTTTGCGTGAAATAGTAACAAACATCCGTACATACAAACTTTCGCATTTATAATATTAGTAGGATTTTAATGTTTCCACTTATCGCCATCAATTGAACGATGCGTTTTCCAACATTCAACCCGCTTTCGGGAGTCGGTAAAAATCAGAAATATTCCACTAGGACTTACCCATAAAAGACCTTAAAACAACCCACGCCATAAAACTCCACCGTCTCCGTTACACATGCATATCGTATGTATTATTTAATGACTTCTCGTAATTAGATATAGAATAGTCATTCAATTATAGCATTTACGGGCATTATATTACGAGTATTCAAATTTAATGGAAAATCTAGTCAAGATGCTCAAAGTGTTAAGGCTCTTTCCTGATTTGTCGGTCCGATATTGCAGTATTTGTATCCTTGCACTTTTGATGTGACAAACAAGCTTACAGTGCCTTTACCATGAGTTTTTAACGTACGTACTCGCTAGCGACGGCGTAAAACATTTCTATGGCAAATGTGTACAGCGCCACTAGCGGTCACGTAAAGATCTAAAATCGATAGTATGAGTCGATCGGTAAAAAACCTATCGAAATTTAAACACCAGCGAGTAACGATTTTTATAACCTTTGCTATAGTAATTCGGTACCATGAGTCACAAATTTGACAGTTGCTTTTGAGAAATACTGTATCGATAGTAGTTTACTCGCTAGTGACTAAAGTAAGTTTCGATAGCAACTCATGGTAGAGGTACAGCTCGCCTGATGGTAAACGGTCACCGACGCCCATTGACGCTTGCAGCACCGGGGCACAATTATCACACTGTAGGAGCAAGAGAGAGCAGTGCGCGCGCACATTTTCTTTCTTTTTCTTCCTCTCATAGCCAGTGCATGAAATATATTATACAACATGTTACCTATTATAATAATTAATTATCAAAGCCAACAACTCTAGTAAGTTGTCATGTCAGGGAACCAGATTATTTAACAGAAAGGCCTACGCCTTCTATTTTGCATTCATACAAATCAGTTTTTGTTTTTTTTTTGCTGTATGTTATACAGCGTTACTTAGGTTCTTAAATATTGTGATTGGACTCGTTACAAGGCCCCATTAAATCTCCTTTCGGCTTTACGGGTAGTTTTGTAACATCATCAGTATCTCTGTCAGTTCGTTTGCGTATTAAATATTCTACGTATAAAGTGAATAAAATTTATATTTATTTTAAAGTACATATTTTGTGAATTTTCGGGTGAATATAAATAAGCCTACCACCAAACATGGAACTACAATCGATGCAGTTTTCTCTACATATCTTTCTAATTTTCATTCGAAAACATATGTATACATGTATCTCTTTCCTCATACCACAAGCCTATTGTCTCACAATCAACCACCGTATTCACTGATGTATCCGATAATGACAATAATGAGTAAAAAATCTATTCAAAAAACTTATTTATCAATGAAAACCCATAATAAATTTAAATATTAGTGGAAAATTAATATATATACGTAATTAATGTTCAAAGTTCAAAACCATTTATTCAGTTTAGGCCCTCGGAGGGGGCACTTATGAAGGTCAAATTTAAAGTTACTGAAGCTACAACCGGTTCGGAAGTCAGCCTGTAATTTAATTAAATACATATAGAAGGTTTACTTCACTTAAAATAATACTTGAATTGACATAACGCCCAAGGTAAGTTTACCCATTTCAGCATACGTAGTAACACGAATATTCTGAACTATGTCGTTGTGCTCAGTCTTATTGAAAGGATTATACATCGTCGTTATGACTATCCCTTTAGCTTCTCATAGATGATGTGGGCGGCACTGCAATGCCGGGCCGACGGGAGTGGAGCGAGCTCCGAACATCCCGTCTGGATACAAAAATCAGTTTAATATACTGGTCCCTCAGTGAGGTAACTTTCAGATATTGAGCTGAAAAGAACAGATACTACACTTTGATGATAGCCAAAAGGCCGAGAAGCGATGCCGAACGCAGTCTCCGGAGAGAGTCATTAACTCGTTAATCCGTTAATCGTTAATTAACGAAGTTAAAATATTGATTAATGGATTAACTTTTAAGTTAACTTTTAAAATTGTTAACGGACACGTTAACTTCCGTTAATATGCAGAAGTCCGTTAATCGTTAATCCAATGGCTAATAGTTACCGCACGGCACTGACAAGTCCCGGGCGGCACGCGGCAGCGAGTGAAACAAAAACAAAACTAGATATATTTTCCCGGCGCGTGCGAGTGAGAAAGAAAACTGCGAAGAGATTTGTTTCGTTTGATCATTTCATTACTTAGCGCCGGTGCTTAGAGTGACGAGTGTTTTGTTTGTTTGTTTGTTGTTGTTATAAATTACTGTCAGTGATCATTTGCGTGTTGATAAATTAATAAAGAAGAGTGCAGTGTAATTTAGTTAGATAGACAAAGTGTACTGTGTAGTAATTAAAATAAAACCATATCTTGGATGTTGGAAGACATGGAATCGGATCGGATTGGATTTCAGCGGTCCTGAGGAGAATCCATGGCCACATTAGACTGAGTCTGTGGAATTTGTATCCAGATCGGGCCAGCAAATACTGTTTGCGTGTAAGCGATGCTTGCCGAATGACACCAAAATAAAAGTTCATGTATCAAGCCTGATAATTTGAATCATTCTGACCATGACAATAATACCGGATTAACGATAAACTTTAGCTTGCGTTAATTCTTCCGAAATGTAACGCTTTAACGTTTAACGAAGCTAACTTTTTATGTAGTGGATTAACGATTAACGAAGTTAACTATTTGATTAACGGTGCCCAGCTATGCCTAACTATTAAGTGATCTATGCTTACGGCCCCTAAAAAGTGACAATATATATTATATCTTTTAATTTTTTTTTAACTTTTTTATAGTACTTTTTTTTCGATTGATGGAAATGTCTGCTTAATAATAATAATAGGCCGTTGTGTAAATTATTAAAACCGGTGTATTTAATAGACACTTTATTTCAGCTTTTCTCGGTGCTGCAAATACCGGCATATGAGGAAGGGGCCTTTTAAATTCTTCCGCACGCACACCTCATGTGAGAGCATGAAAATCGATACGCAAAGCTGCTTCAAAAGGAGGTTATGTAGTCGTATGCGTCCCGAGACACCCTATTCCATATTTCTCCTTGACCAACTGGCATTTATAATATTAGGCCCTTACACATGAAATTGGCGTTTTGTCAAACTGGTCACGATGATCTCAAATATCTGAGGTTTGGTTAGGAATTCAAAATTCAAATGTTGGCTTGTGTATATGGGTTTCGAACTTAGCGATTCATTTGTTTTCGCGCCATTCGATTTTTCTTTGACATAGTTCTGTTGACAATATGGAAAACTTAAAATATCGGGTTATTTACGAAAACGAGTTCCATCGCAGTATCAGTGCTGCAGAAACAGCTCGAAGGGTTAATTATGTGTATGGGAAAGCCACCGTAAAAGAATACTCGGCACGTTTTTGTTTCCAAAGTTTTCGTTCTGGAAATTTCATATGTTAGAACCTAATATTAATAGAATCGACCCCAAAAGATTGGAGACGGCATGCGGCAGACCGCTAATGAAATGTGTTCACCTGGACACTGTCATGTCCATGCGCAATGTTTATCCTACGTAGGACTGGAACCTATGAACTGTGGTGTGCCACTCAGGTTACTCGACCCACAACACTAATATGAAAGTCAAAATCAAAGCTTTCTGACTCAAACTAGATGTTACTACTATATTATTGCAAATTCTAGTGTTGCAAATGTCTATAGGCGGCGGTGACCACTTACCATCAGATGGACCGTCTACTTAACTTACATAGCATGCAATTACTCAATTCGTAATAAAATATACAAATTCATACAAATACTCATTGGGTTGATTGACTGGTCAGTTGGTTTAGTGGTTACACGCTGACTGCAACGCCGCAAGTCGTGGTTTCGATTCCCACCCAGTACAAACATTTGTGTGCATGAACATGTATGTTTGTTCTGTTTGGATATAAATATCTGTAGAAGGTTGTAGTTAAAAAAGTACCATATTTAGTAATCAGTTATCTAGATTCCGTAGGACTTAGTTAGGCTTAGTTTGGGATCAGATGGCCGATTTATTTAATAGATGAACTTTATTTCAACACCCATAAAGTTACTTTTTCTTTGACATTCTCAGCTATCAAAACGGAGCTATAAGATTGCAACCACTTTAGTAAGCAATATTGCATGAGGTTTATTATGTTTTCAGGTCTTCGGTACTTGATGTTATTTAATTTTCTATCGTTTGCACAGTTTTCCTCATCGTTTGAATACATAATTGCATTGATTTGTCTTTTAATGTCCGATGCGGACATACCTGGTGGATACATTATTGGGATATTATGAGTGTAATAGTCAAAATAAAAGTATAAACATGCAATATATCAGTTATCTTGTTGCCGTAGCACAAATTCGTGGATTTGATTCCCACCCTGGACAGCAGCAGCAACAACAAACAGATATTTAGAAGGAAGAAAACCATATGAGTTATTAGGTTTCCATAGTACAAGCTCTGCTTAGTCTGGTATCATATGGCCGTGTGTGAAGAATGTCGCGGAATATTTATTTAATGTTTATAAAATGTTAGTATTACCTACCTCAAAATTGATCGTCAATCTTTATTAAATAAAACGCTTGTTATTTAAGCTCGCATTTCGCTGCTGATTTTCCTTATATTTTTTCATTTAAATCAAAGTGTGCAGTTTTAGTACACGTTATGTCAGCGGTAATAGAAATGCCAGCGATACCTCAAAGCAGTCTATTACCAATGTTACCATATACAAACTGTTTACTGGCTCGCTTGAAAGTGGTTGCAGCAAACATTTGGCATTTTTGTACCTCCTTGTTTGGTCACTGGTACGATGTATGGTTTACGTTACATAATTGAACTGCAACACTAACTGGGTTCTCTCAACCATGTTAACATGGTTGAGATTTTTTACTACACGTAAAATTTGTCGCATTAAAAATTGCGTTTACAGTCACAAGAGAATTTAAGATTCGGATGTAAGGTTTGTCCTACAAGATCGGATCCTACGGTCAAATATTCGAGATTCATCGGAATTGTTCGGGTTTCGATCTAATTTTCATTTGGAACCAGCCAATACTGCGATTGCCACAGCATCGGCATAAATTTGTTCCTATCGATCGGAATGGCACCCGAGTATGGTCAAGGGAGATTAGCCTTCATGCTTGAATAAAATACTTGATGTGCATTCTAAAATTTTGCACAGTTACCCACATGACTGGGTGCCTCTCAAGTTGTCAATCTTTCGCAAATACAATGTGAAATAGAATGTCTATAGGCAATTTGCCAGCAGGTGTAAAATGTACTTTACTGAAATGTAAAAAAAAATATGTCTCAAAAATGATTTAAGATTAAACCAAATGTCTCGAGTATGTGTGGTGTCTAGTTAGCACTGACACAAAGTAGGCTTATTAGATAATATGTGATTTTTTCCTTTGCCTGTGATCATGATTTATTCTTCCTATTACTATGTTTCCTAGAATATACTACTCTAAGAGTCTAGGTTGTGTGTAAAAATAGATGTGATTTTGGATGGGAATTCTACTACACCCTTGTCAATGATCCCATATCGTCACAATCACTAAGTGAGTGCCAGTGCCTCACAGTAACCGGACGGTCGGTTCCGTTGTGTCGACAATGGCCTCTCTAGAGGCTGCCGTCATTGTCCACTATCGCGATTTCATCGTCGCGGCCCATTGTGCAACTACGATCACTTTTCGATACCTCATTGTCTTTAATATCTCTAAACTCTTCTAAACGTGACACTCTCAATAGCTTTTGTCCGAATCCTTTTGTTTCATCATTACTTTCATACGAGACGTGAAATGTACGATACTCCGCTCGAAAACCATAAACAGACGAGAACACAAACAGGCTTTTATCAATACTTAGACTAATTAGAGTCGTATGTGATGGAGGCGCTTTCTCGGAACGCGGTCAATAATTTAAATGTTTGAGGGCACGAGAGCCTGCCCGCTGCCTGCAGCCTCCGCGCTCCGGCCGCGTCGCGCGTCGCAGGGAGAGGGTGAGGGAGGCGCAGGCGGGTCGGCGCGGGCGCAGCACCGGGCTGGCCGCGCGCGGGTCAGGCTCAGGCAGGCAGTGATCGCTCGGACGCCGCACGCGCCGCACGTCGAAGCCGCACCAAACCCCACACCACGCGAAAAAACAATAAAACCGATCGACCCCGAGTGACCCCAAAAGTGCATACCGAGCGGCCGACACGAACGAAACGACTTCGCGAAGACACTTTAACTCACGACAAAAATTAATAGCACCCACTAACACCTCGCTTGGCAATAACACATGTGAGCTTCGATTAACAGTTAATATTTAAGTTATAATTAACGTTAAAGGTGAAAAACAATAGACTGTGCACTGGACGAGAGTTTAGTTCGAGGCGAATATTTTTAAATGTTAACGGGCGGTCGACGCTAAAGCGGCCGGCAGCGGGTACTAGAGATACAGGTGAGTCTTTTAAATATATTTATGAGTTAATAATTTATGATTCCGAGTCTCACTCAGCTGAGTAACGAAATGGCGGGGTTTTTGACAGTTGTTTCTTTTTTACACGTGTCTGCGCATATATTAGACTTACGTATCCATTGACGGGCCGCAGGCTCGATCGCTATTATTGTGGACTCTGCTACTATTCTATAAGGATTAAAATTGTCTGAGATAAAATTGATATTTTAATTAAATGTATTGTTATTGTGTGAAAAAGCGATGTTATGATTGTCGAATGTTTAGGTGTTGAGTGTCGGTGACAGACATGTTTGCTTAGTTTGTTTGTTTCGCTAGCGGAATGCGCCCGGCTTTGTTCTCCGCCAGTATTGTCATCATAACAAATATCTTCGCGTCTCGGTGCTCTTGGCTATCATTAAGACTTGATGTTTGTACATCTGCTTTTGGAATTCTTACAAGACTCATTTTATCACCTACCTACATACGGCTGACTTTGAGCCAGATCACGTATGCTACCTTACCCTTTTCCAGTTTTTGTTGTACTTAGGTAGCTCACAGGATATTTTACCGGTTTTCTGTGTCAGGTTCTAGGTATTCGCATCGGCGTAGCGAGTTTAAAGAGCTATGTCATCCATTGATAATGTAGAAGAATCTCATAGAAGCTCAAAGCTGAGTCCCCTAGTGCCTCCCCAGTGCTCCTGCGTCGTTAGGTATAAATAGCTATAGCGAATCGCTTGTAGAACCTGCAGGGCGGGTTACAGTCGGGATCCTGTTTGCTCACTGATTTTTTCACTCGAAATACCTATATCATATAGCCTCTTACGTCATAGTTTGGCGTTGAAGAAGCCTTGAACGTTATGATTTTTTTATTCCGATTTTGCGGTCCCTTTTTACTTAAATTGATATTCATTGGGTTCTTTTACTGAAATTTAGATCAGCCTTGTTTCAGTGTTGTTACTTTTGCCTTGAGAAATTAAAGTTTTATATACATTTTTTTTTAAAACTATGTAAATTCATGCGCAAACACTTGTAAAATTCTCGCAATTAAAAAGAGTAATGGTTTCAGGAAAATATGGACTTCTTGGAAATGAGAATCAATAATCGTTTCCATATTTAAACTAAGCAGTAAACCATGTCATTTCTGTGATAAAGTGGTTCATCGGCCACCACCTTTTATTCAGATTTAACTTACTTTTCAACAGTTCTTCTGTCAAACGTAATTTTCATGTCACTAAGTTGGCAAACACTTTTACGGACCACCTGATGGTAAACTGTCACCGCAGCCTATTGACGCTTGCAACGCCACGGGTATAACTCGAGTTTCTTACCTTGCAAAAATCTTTTTACACCCTACATAAAAAGCCCATGCTGTACTCACTTGGGACAACCACGTACATATCTTCGTCCTTTTCCATACGTACTGATGTTTTTCACAAACACAACTCAGTTCAGCGAGAATTTAAGTTCCAATTAGAGTTGCTCTTGAGGCTTGTCCTTAAATTATGTACTGCAGCTAAATGCATACATTACATAATTAAAGGAAACTTCGTGATAATGTGTTGGAATGACCTCGGCGCAACTCATCGCATCATAACCAAGCCATCAATATTTGCCCGTGTTGTCCCTTTTACAGAGTTTTTGTCGCATATTCGTCGACCGTGACATGATATCAGAGATAATTTCATCGGCTTATTGAAAAGTTATGGCTTTGTTGACTAGTTTTAAACTTGATTCTGACTTGAAGTCATGTAATATATGACTTTCGGTTATCGTAATTTAAAATAATCGTTAAAGAACTGTATGTTCGGTTTTGCACCAACAGATTCATTATTATGTGGGCGGATTTTGTATCCTTTCATTGAACGGCTGTGTTTTATTTGCACAGATGATGAGTCACTATTTTCGAGGGTTCCGCAGACTGTGCCTGGCCATATACCAAAAGCCATTTACATAAATCTTGTTTGGGAAATCAGATTTAAGGCATTGATATCGCAGCTGGTAATTAATGCATAAAATTAAATTTCCGTTTAAGGAAATCATAGTAAGGAAACTATAGCAAATTAGTAGGGTACTCTGTAGTTTCCGCCTAGCTACCATCCTCAACTCGAAAATCTGTCGTCAAGCACTTCTTGATGTGCTCCACCATCACCATCGCCATCGCCGACCATGAGACAGTATCATTCTCGATGACTGTTATTAACACTAGCTTCCATAAAGGTTTTCATCTCGATTTGTTGTCATAATTCAAAACCATTTAGTCAGTTTAGGTTCTAGAAGGTCATAGCTACTGAAGCTCCACCAGTCAGGCTTAGTAAGGTAAAATTATTTATAATCAGACCGCTGGGAAATTTTATTTTATTATTTCGTTTCAATTACGGTTCAGATGACGTAATGAAGGCAACGATGACAATGTGTCCTGTAAAGGATTGGATAATTTAGTGTAATATGAAGGTAGACAGGGACCAGTTATGTGGATCCTTGCTGTGGGCGCGCGGCTCGTCTCGTAAGGTCGCCGGGTGCAGCTGTGCACATGACACAAGCCTTTCGCCTTCGCTGATGTCAGTTTTATTGTTTTGACTCATCGGTTGAGGTTATCGGAATTGCATTGGCAGCAATTTTTATTACACCACTCAGGTTTTGTAGAATTTATTGCGTAGGCTTTTTATCAGTGGATTTTAAATGTAAGGACTATTTTGTCTTGTCAATAAGCAGTGTTGGATAATAATAAAATCCGCGGACGTTTCTCTTACACGCGGCCATCTGAACCCAAATTAAGCAGAGCGTGTACTATGGTCACCAGAAACCTGAGGCTGGGCAGTTAGACGGTATTCATAAAAAGAAATAGAAAATAAACATAATTGCACACTAGTAGCATTGCATTCAATACACACCATTTATTATCCTTTCAGGCCCTCTGAGGGCACTCATGAGGATCAAAGTTACTGAAGTGACCACCTTTTACATGCAACAGGTACATTTATTCAGTTATTCTTCTAGCCCGACTCCACAATTCTTTATTACTTTTATTGAGTGGTATCACCATTAAGTTAATATATTCATTAGGGTCGTTAATCACCTGCGCTTATCACTTGTTCGTTCGTAAACAGCCCGATGGTGTTGCCACATTCCGCCGGTCGGTCGTTTCTTGCGCTTGCGTCTCCACGCGTGCCTCCGTATCGAGGTACGCACGTGCATTATCTTGTCCTGCATTTATTACTATATACACTATCATATCATATATTACATTTCCTTTAAATATTAGATTTAATAACATTGAGTTCATTACTGGAACTAATTGTCAATAAGTTTTAGGCATATTTTGACTTGACACGCCACACTTCGGCCTCAAATACTCATTGTTATTGTTTAAAATATGAGCTAAGTACGTTACACAAGAAATATTAAACATAATAACGACACTACGAGGTGCTAAACAAAGCAGTCCAATTTTGGATGTGACAACATCGACCAATCACGGGCGAGGCGTAGCTAATTGTTGGCTATTAGCGTTCCGAGAAAAACCACAAAACTATGTGAGCTAGTGCACTTATTTAGTCTGTGCACACAACGATCAGCTGACGTGGGCGGCAGCTATGTTGACACATTGACAATGACGTTTGACATAATTATTTTGTCAAAATGATTTGTTATGTTTGGCCTTTAGAATGTTTTCATGATATAATGGGCCCGTTTTGACATCCAAGAATGTTATAGAAAAATGAATTCTATGGCGTTATGATGAGGTTCGAATCATCATAAAATTAACAATTGGATTAATAGATGCAGATCAGAGAGACTCTTAGCTGTCGTCTCTTTCAGATCTCAAAAACTTTAATGAAATATAATTACATATTTTTATTGAAATTAATTTATTAGCCCTTCATGGGCACTTATGTGTGGTCAAACAATAACGCCGGTTTGGAAGGTTTCTTTTGCTGTGAAGAGTCAGCAATAAAGTTAACAATTACTCTTTTTCTATACAAGATTTAATACTTTGAGATGTGTCCTGCACGAGCGAACACTACACCCAAAGATTGTCATTATTAAAACAATTGTTTATGTTGTAGAAAGCCTTATGTACTAAAACAATCTGAATTGACTGTTACCAGAGGAAAACACGTCTAAAAATAATTTTAGTAGTGTTTTAAAGAAACTTGTCTATGCAAAATTAAATATGTAAAAATATATTATATCAGTTGTAAGTTTATCAAATGACATGCTCTGTTAATTTGTGATGTGTGAAGAATGTCGCAGATGTTCAAACTTGGCCTTTTTTCACACTTCTGTTTTTATTGGGTAATAATTTAATCCAGGCATATCATATGTTACAAATTCGTATTTAAAAAAAAGCTACCACTTTTTAAACACATACTTATATAGATATTTACACCCAAACACAGAACAACCAAACATTTTCTTGGGTGGGAATCGAATCCACGACCTGCGGTTTTGCAGCCAGGATCTATAACCAAGCTAACTGGCCCGTGAAGTGTATTTTATAAGATAACTTAGAATTGAAGTAGTAAATACTGCATAATCTGTGCCTAATTAGAATCTGTCTCCCTCGTGAATGCAATTAGAAACTTATGTTAGAAGTGGGCTAAAAGCTTTCAGTGATATTATTCGATACGTTTGCGAAGTTACGTTTCCGGCCGTGGAAATTATTGCTTATTGTTTATTCGTGATTGCTCATTAGTTTTCATAATTAAAATCTATTAAATATTCTAAATACATATTTTACATGATTATACATATATATATTATATTGCACAAAATATCTTCGTCTCGGTCGAGTGGTTATAGCTATGCTTGAAATGAGAGGTCCTGGGTTCGATTCCCCGGTCAAGCAAGGTACAATTAACGCTAGTTTTTAGCCCGTGATTATGTGCCTGTTAGACAATGACAATACTCACCACATGTTACGGTTACAGAATTGTCTGTGGAATGTGACCCTGTCTACGTTTTTAAGGATAATGTGCATGAAAATATTTATCCTTTTCATTAATTGATCTCTCCTGTGCATATATTTTTTCTCACATTTTATCTTAGACTTAACAATCAAAATGTTTTCTGATATTTTTTTTTATACTACTAATAAATCCGCTAATGATATCTAGAGCGAACATTAGATCTGATATTTTTTGAATTTATTGAATTAGATACGGCTCAGGACAGAACTGAATCGTTTTTATTTCAGAGAAATATGACAGATAAAGAAATCAGAGCTTCGATTCTGTTAGAAACATTACACTAGCTCGTCGATGTTTCGTCGCGGCATCTTTGCTCTGTCTCTTTCGATAACTACGCAACCACATAAGAGGCATGCTTTCCGAAGCCTCGTTGCACCGACTCTCCAACAATTTTGTATTAGCTGAATTGGCTAATAAGATTAAGTTAAACCACAATAACTTAAAATGTAAGGCCTCCATGAATTCAGAAACTTTGCAGTTTAGCAACTAAACAATACGCCTCGAGCGGATTTTGAGACACCCCGGAAATTCTTGAAATTTCCATAAATCGCCGAAGATAAACAACTTTAATCCCGTCGCGTCGTTCCATTTAGAGGTATAGGCGCGGCTTGTGTCGTGTAATATGTCCTATTAGCGAGATGTCCCCCTAATGGTGGGGTGGGGGCCTGACCACACCACTGACCACACGCAACATGACGTTCAATTAGAGGTACAAGAAGCGCCGGCCCCTTGTGGTCACTAACTGACCATAACGTGGATGCTGTGTTTATTAATTCAAAAGTTGTTTGGTTGTCATTACTGATCAAATTCAATTATTAAATATAGGCCCACCAAGGGCGGTTTGGAAGTCAGCTGAAAAGAATTGCGAAGACTCTGTGAGGTTACGTTTTTTTATAATTAACAAATTCTCTATACAAGGCCTTGTAACAAGTTGTAATATTATTATTTGTTTCTTCAATCTAAATGAATTCTGGATGTTGCTGAAGGCTACGGAAGATTTGAATGTTTATTTTGAAATTTGACCCAATGGACTAGTTCCTTTTTCTGAGCTGCCCTCATCTCACGTACCAACTAAAAATATTCCGCGAAAACAATAATTAGTCTACTGCGACTCTGTCTCAGATAACGGCGGTGAAGAACATTAAACAATTGTCCTATCAGATCTACAATCATGGTGAGTTATGAGACAGGTAATCCACTCCATTAGCTTCCTAGAGGCTGTACCTACATGACGTCACGCGTCAACGAGCGCGGCGCGTTGCTAAATAATCAATCACACATTTAACGGCGTCCTGAGTCCATTAGACACGATCGCGCTGCGTGCATCTGCGGACAGATCCGCCCACGCGGCTGCACTGCACCGGTGCTATAATCTCCTGGTGATCAAGGATGGTGGGACTGCACGACGATAAAACAGGTAGTTTTAGGTAAAAATTGATGAGATTTTGGTGCATCTGCAATTTTATTACTTTGGTTGACAAAATCTAGTTTAACATATGATTTAAATGCATTATGGAAAAATTGCTTTTTTTTTATAAGGTTTCTTTCTCATTACTTGTTTATTTCGCTAAGAATAGGTACTTGTTTTTCAACGTGATAACCTCGCCAAGGTTTGATTGGATTTTTGCACATCGTCTTTTAATATAAACATAAATAAATGTGACATAATATCACTAATCCTCGACAACTCACTAGAAACACTTTTCACTTAGCCTTTGGTTTGGCCATAACAATTTGGGTACTGTATTATAAATTTTAAGTATAAAATAATATAATATTAGCAAAGAATTCATAATTAAATAAATATTCCGGGACTTTCTTTACACGCGGCGATCTTATTTCAAACTAAGCAGAAAATTATAAATACTATTATATATAAACCAAATAACTGATAGACTGCTTTTTAAATACATATTTATATAGATTTTACATCCAGACACAGAACAATTGGACATCTACATTAATGCTAATATTTAATATCCCGATGAAGTATTAACGAGATGTGTGAACCCTACTGGTCGCCAGCTGCGCCTGGGATAGGATAAACGCGATTGTAATCGAAAGCCGCGAGTGGCGTCACTGGCACTGAGGATGACATTGTCTATTGGTCAGGTGGTGCCTGCCCGGCCACATGGAGCAGTTTTACACCACGGCTTTTCAAAAGCTAGCTGATCATTATCTTGATGTATCTCGTTTAAGTCTTTTGTTCTGAAATCGATAATCTTCATTACGATTTGCGATTTTTTTTTTATTTAAGATAAGTGGAGCTATAGCAGCGACATTCGTAAGCATCTAAGCTTTATCTGAATTTAATAGAAAAATTATAAATAGTTAAATAACTTTTTCTTTTTTCCTTAATTTATATGATCCCACTGCTGGGTAAAGGTCTTCCCATCTGTTTCCACGAATCTCTCCAGTGCTATTTGCGACCAACATTAATGACAAAAAACACTGATATAATTATGATGCTTAAGACCTCTCTGTTAGCTACAATACTGCCCTGTGTGTTGGTCTGCCTATCAATATCATTTGATTTTTGAAAATCTATCACAAAATGTTATTTATCCCTTGAGATGTCACAATCGTACTCCACATGATAATCGTTCGAAAATTTTCAAAATCAAAAGCATATAAGTAAGGATCCTCCTTAAAACCGCAGCGTGTGCGCCGGCTCATCTCTCGTAGCCTTCAGCGCGTAGGCACAAATCGAGCGATTGTTTCATCTAGGTAACCGAGCCACCCCCGCACCGGGCCCGCTTCGATCAGCCTCGGCCCACGTTCGCGCCGCGCTCGCACTCGCATCTCACCTCGAGCACTCGCCCGCTGCTGTGGCCAAGTGCCGCTTGTGCTTCGCTGTGATTTCAACTCCAACCGCTGGATATACGCCTTTTTTAGGCTACCTTCTTAGTTCCCAGTGAGTTTGTACTCGGTGAGTGTCTTTTAATTTGTGATATTGTCGGTCGTTTTATTAGTAACAAAAATGTTTTTGTCGTGAATTGTATGTGTTGCTGTGATAGGGTGAAGCGTTTAATTTTTTTGCAAATTTTAAACATATTCGCATGACAACACGTTTAAGAATAGGATGCCTTACGTGTGAATCAAGTTCAAGTTTGGACGACCATAACCGATAGCCGTAGGTGTATATATCTTCTGCTTCGATATATTAATAATTTGCAAATATGGTGACAAAATGTTTTACTCATGAAAAGAACAATCGTCAAGCAAATTATACCCATGCTTATATCCGAATAGCTTTCCAGGAGTTCTAAGTATCTATGAGGTGAACACTGTCGCTTTTGTTTTTCTTGGACGGACTAGTCGATTTTGGCGTCAGATTCTTTTTGCGTGGCATTTTCGTTAAGCGCAGAGGATAGCTACCTAGGTAATTTACCTGACCGGCAACTCCGCTGAAGGTGCTCAAGTTGGCCCTTATCTGACCAACGATTTCAGTTTTAGCCAATATGCCGCATAATTCGGCGAATGTGGATGTTGTCATCACGTGCGGCGGCGCATTCGCCAAGTGTCATCTTTGTTACCCTTGGAATACGGAACAAGCTATTTTGCTAGCCGCTAGGTTGCATGAATGGCGCATACGGCATACCACAGCCTTCTACCAGTGACTTAACATACCGGTGATGATCACCTAATACATAAAGTTGGGGTGATAGTTAAATATTCTGAATATGAAAACGCGGTTTGGCGTTTCGTTTCTTACCCAAGACAAACATTTGAGTGCATGAACATGTCAGTCAGTTTCTGGATGTAAAATCTATATCAATATTATGAATTCAATTTAAAAAATGAACAGACAGAGCCGATTTCGTATTTTCGTTTATGTGTGGAGGGCAACCTCCGGAATCACTGCACTTTATTTAAAAAATATTGTACTATTCAAAAGATACATAATCCCAGACGGATCCCTCAGGAAGGCGGGTGTGACCGCAGGTCGAACGTTGAATAAATAATATGGTAATGAATATATAGGTATACCATTAACCTGGTTACAATCGTATAAATAATTTTGGAATATGGAAATACTACTTCCAAAAAAAGGCAGGACCTTGTAGCTTTGAATAAGCAGTCCCCTTCCCTGAAAACTGTCATATTGATTTTTAAATAGAATATAACAAGGTCACTATTTCTGTCTGTCTGTTTATCCACTTATATCATAAAGGTCGCAATATATTTTAATGTGGTTTACACCATATTTTAGAAAAAATCTTCCGAAAGCTGTAGATAACTCATGTTTTGTTTCGGTGATAATTTGGTATTATATTATATATATTTTATATTATAGCGATAGTAAATATAATTCAAAAAATATTATGAATGACTAAAAGTAACCACAAACTAAAGCACACAAGCACTAATTGTTATCAATTTTGAATTTAATTGGGATTATTTTAGGCTATAGGTACTCCTGTATTTTGTACTACCTTGTTCTGAGCCTTGACACAAAATCAGTTAGACAGTATAAAGTCATGACTAATTTATTTACTCTACTCTAGCGGGTAATATGAGTGTATTTCATCGTAATTATTGATGTTACGCGTGTGTGCGTGAGGCGTCCACACAACGTGCGCCTGCGCAGTTACCTACTCGCCAATCCGTCATTTAGCACTAAACTATAAGTTCGTGTGTTTATTTTCCTCACATTACGCTATCAATTTAAAAGGAAATCGGATTTTTGAATGAGGACAAATTAGTACGGGAATACTACTAATATTATAAATGCGAATATGAGGATGGATGTACGGGTCTAACGATGTTTGTTAGTCTCTCATGCAAAGACCTTTAAACGGATTTGGATGAAAAATGCCAAATAAAAAAAAACAAATATTACTGGACATGAACCTACACACGGCCATCTGATCCCAAATTAAGCAGAGCTTGTACTATGGAAACCAGATAACTAATATAGTACTTTGTTAAATACAGACATAAATAGATAGTTTATAATCTGTATTAACATAGGGTAATTTTTGTTCCGGGAAAATATCAGATACCTCGGGAACGCGGGTGAAACCGTGGACAGTTAGTAGAATTGTATGTACAGGTAATTTGACATTAATATTAAATGAATCATTGTATATAAATATTCATTTGTCAACGTCTTCTATTTATGGTAGAAGGAAATAGGGTGTCTTTGTTATGTAGCTTGGTTGCATAGTTAGCTATAGGTATTCCCCGTCCTCCTGCGATTTCACGGTAGTGTGGGCACCCTATTTTATTAGCTTTACCTTAATGTTGTGTTTGCAACGGATACACGAGTATGTTCAGTTTAAAAATATCTGCCTCGCAGTTTTACCTCCATTCTTCATATGGACGAGGATGAAGGAATCCTTACTCTAATGAAATATTCAAATTGATCCTTCATATAGCACTTACCAATGATCTGACTGTAATGCAAGCTCGAAAGGGTGGTTTTACTAAGAGCTGTAACCTACTGCTTTAAAACGACATTTTATTTTTCTTTCCCCGGGACATTCTTTACTCACGGCCATCTGATCCCAAACTAAACTGAGCCTGCACTATGAAAACCAGATAACTGATATGCATATTTTATTTTTGTAAACAAAGGCTTATATTTGCATGTAGTGACTTAAGAAATAAAAGAGTTACTTAGTAAGTGACCCTTGCAAGCACAACTGTTCACAAGCATGACGCCTAGAAAATAAAGGACCATAATTTTTCTTACTTAAATTTGTTCAGAAATCATACTATAGGAAGAGCTTCAGAGACAAGATTGACTGGCCTAATATAAAAATCGCTCGATATAACTACAAAAGGGGATGGGATGGATAGCTCCCAAGCTGGGCAAAGACATCCCATCCAATATATAATTTTTTTAATGGAACAAAAAACGCTATTAAAATTATACTATAATGTAAATAAACTTGTCTGTCTGCTTGCGCGTTTATTTCTTTTAAACTGCGTAATTTTTATTAGAATTGAATCCAAATCGTTTGTATAAAATGTATATTATCCCAATCGGTCGAATCCGGGGCTCTCTAGTTAGGTTACATATAAATTAGTATTCATTCAAGGTAAATTATGCATTTTGTAATAATAACATTAATAATATTGCAAATATTCGATCCAAAGAAATTAATGCGTCACCCGGCGGCGCGGCGGTGCTCCGGAAATAACAACAGAGAAAGATGTACGAAATGTATGGGGACGATATCAAATTCTTTCGCTGCAACATACCATCGCATCGGTCGTATGCAAAAACAAGTCGATAACAATAAAACGTTTATCTCTTCCTTCTGATAACAAACATTTCTTAGTGTACAGCAGTTCAGTTTTCTGTCTCACGTTGGGGAATGATTGTGTTTTTCTATAGTAATATTATAAAGTGGTAAAGTTTAAGTCCTGAAGGGCATACGCTATGTTATTGTCCCGGGCTACTGAGATCCCTCGAGAACGCGAGTGACACCGCGGAACGGTAGCTAGTTAATAATAATTAGACTGATAGTACCCTTCAGGCCCCATCTAGGCCCTAAATATTTATTAATGGGTTGATTTTTTGATGATTATTGTTAGAGCTCTAACTGCAAAATTCGTCCGGGAACTACCTCCGTACCTATTTCCACCGTAAAGGAGCAGTTGTATTAGGTACTGTGCTTTGGTTAGATATGTTCCTGGAACAGGCATATGAGACATATCAACTTCAGGTCTCAGGGTCGACATCGAGGCTATGCCCCTGATGTTGCACATGTCCAGAGGTCCCGGTGACCACTTACCTTCGCATGAACTGTCTGTTTGTCAGCCTACTTGACATAAATTGATGCTCATGTTTATTTTGACTTGTTTATAAACTTCCCTCTTACTATCAGCTTGTGTTCTAAATAATCAATAATTTAATTTGACTTGAATGGTTTGAGAGAGAAAATAGCTAATATAATAATGAATCTACCACCCTTTGCTGTTATGTAATACTGGCTCGTAAAGGAATCCTTCCCAAAGACCACTTTCCCGAAACCCCGTTGAAATTAGACCTTATTGCCTTAGTAAGGTGCTTGTTAGAGCTGGTCTACTTGAGCTTAGTGTTTTATAAGTCACTCATTCCAATTTTTCGCTTAATTGTGGCCAGTGATACTGCCAATGGATTATATTGGAACATCTTATAAATATATGTTTGTTTTGATTGAAATTGCCAAGTTTATTGCCGGCTCTTCTAAGTCGCCGAACCGGTTTTAGAGTCGAGTATTATGCTTGTGAAGATTTAATTTCCATACACAGTAGGTACATTTGTATGGCACATAATGCTTAATACTTGTAGGGATTTTAAATTGGACCTCTGGTTTTCAGTAAAATGGTGATGACGACTTCTCCCAAAGCTATATGTGTTGTCATTCTTAATTTGGGCAAAGCAATCTTTTATTAAAGATTACAACTAAAAACTAATTTAAGAGTTCCCATGACAACCTTTCGACTTTATTATCAGACCACCACGATGGTAACATTGCATTGTAACCGAACGAACATAACCAGATTTCAGCCAATCGGCCAGAAAGTGGTTGAAAAATATATTGCTAATTTGGAAGAATATACGTTGCAAATTCAACAAAAGCTTGTAATAATATTTAGTTAAAAACACAGATTATTAAAACAAGCTTAAACCATAAAACAAATAAAACTGACATCGCATTTGCTGTTTCACAAGCCCTTTGATTAGATACCCATGACATGGAGATGGCTTAAGAATTAATAAATGACCATCTCATCACGTCCGCCATATTGGGTAGAATGATGTCACTTAGCTAATCCCGCAATGTCAACAAAAACAATTGAGTGTACAGCTCGATCGGATGGGGGATCAAATCTAAAATTCAGTTGCAAGATTTGACTCAAAGATACTAACAGGTGAAGTTACAAGCGTTAAAAGAGAGGTTATAATAGAATTGCGACTTATGTCTTAAGAATGATTGCGCCAAACCTTTCTCGTGCGGAACCCTTTATGCAAATGAATCAGAGCACTTGGCGTTCATATTGTTTATTATAATTAAGTGGCGTACGTTTAAGTGCAAGTTGTGTGCATTACGAGGAGATTACTGAAAGGCAACAGGTTCTAGCGCTGCCCGCGCCGGCTCCGCGCACCCGTGAAGGACTCGACCGTATCATGTGTTCTCATCTATTCACTAGCACTAGCTCATGTGTACCGACGCCATCGCTAACACATGGTTACAGCCATCTGGAACGTTTACTTTTATTAATTTGTCCATTTACCCTACTTAATATTGTAATTGCGAAAGCTGTGTGTTGGATCTAAGAATGATGCTCTTTTACTCCAAAACCACCGGACAGACTTTTGTGAAACTTGACAATTTGATAGGACATGCCCTGGAATAAAATACCTCGGTCTCGCGAGTGGAACCGCGGGGAACAGCTGGTAAATAATAAATTCGAAAGCATCTGTCAAATTTTTTGTACGTTTTCACGGCTGAACGGATCTCGATCAAAATTTATTAGGAGATTATATCTTGAGGAGGGACATAGGCTACCTTTTTATTTATTTATTTATTTGTCTCAAAACTCTTTCCTAAAGAGAGAGGGTGCGAATCTGGTGAGGTTATGTATGCGGAGGGTAATCTCTGGAACCACGGCACCTATTCGGAAATGATTTCAACATTTGATTCACCAAGATCATTTAGGAACTAATAAAACCGCGGGACTATAAGCTAGTCCTTTATAATGCGGGTGAAGCCGCTGGGTGAAGACTAGTCTGTCCCTATTAAGGATTGTTAAAATGTCCAATGTTTAATCCGCTTTTGACGATCACGTCAGATATTAGGTTGGCTCCGAATTCTGACTTCGTAGCGTCAAGACGTTCTGAGACGACGGTAGTGTCGCCAAATATGATGAAAATCGTGAGGAAACCATACCGGTAGGATGAATTACCCGGTTGCTGGCTCCCACCTCATCTCAAACTTATCACTGAGTGCCACTTCCCTTCTAGGCTTTCAATCTAGGCTTACCATGAAAAAAATGTTGTTAAACTCAAGCCAACTATAATAACTAACTACTAGCTAACTATTTCAAGGACTATCTACTTTAAACCCTACAGCCAATACCTATCGTATCGTGTGTCTACATTAGAATTGCAGTGATTATTCTAAACATGACCTCACATTTGTCCTCAAGGGCGTAGGTAGACGTTCGGATAGTGTAGGCCGGCACAAATAAACGCGATCGAAACCTGGTGCACCTCCGACGCCCCCGCACCTTCGTGTCCTTTCATCCTACGGAGATAAGGACATCCTGGAGCGTGTACCGGCTGGGGTACATGGATTTAGGATTGTGTTCTCGTAGCTATTGAATTTATAAGTGAAAAGATTGAGGGAGGCATTGCCATAATTTCTACTGGATTAGAATTTTACAAGGTCTTCGTGTTTTCGTCGGTGGGATAGTGTAGTAGTTTCGGTTTGAAAGACAACGGGGGCGGTGAAATTGCAGGCATAGTAGATTTTTTATTATTATTTTACATTTTCTATGGACTCTTAGTCCGTACTCTTAAAAGTTTTTATGATAACTTATTGATTGTAAAATTATATAATACAATAGGCACCTGAGACTTAACAACTTTATGTCTCAGGGTCAATACCAGAGACAATGGCGGGTTACCGAACCTTCAAAATTCTCTTCACACCCTTCTTGAAGAACCCTATGCTGTACTCACTTAGCAAATACACGGTGGGGAGTTCATTTTATTTGGCATCATGATTTTAATGCAGATACTTCTACCGAGAACTGCAAACTATTAACTAACGATTAAGATCTTTCTGCTTGAATGGATTACTTCCAATGGAGCTTATTATTTCATGGGAACTTATACTGATAGGTATAAAGTTATTATTAGAGAACTAGTGATCCGTCCCGTCTTCGCTTGGGCGAAATAATGTACATAAATAAATATCCTGGGACATTCTTTTCACGCAGCCTTCTGATCCCAAACTAAACGAGCCATGGATACCAGATAACTGACATACTCATTTTTTTTCTCTTAAATATATTTTTTATAGATATTTACACGCAGAAACAGGATCAACAGATATCTCCATGCGCTAAAATGCTGTGGCAGCCTGAGTCTGAAGAAGACTAGCCTGTTATAGATACATTTTCCAGAACTATAAGAAAAAAATCTCAGAATGATGGTGATAGGCATCTAAATCTATTGCGTAGTTTAAAAGAACTAAGCGTACAGACAGAAAAATAATTAGCTTAATTACTATTTAGGGACTCAGTTCAACCTTATATACAATTTTAGTATCTAAAGTTCTCTCTATGACGATGTCTATTGGTAAACTTATCCTGACTTAACTTTGTTTTAAGTCCAAGTTTCGAGTTTCCGTGGAAAGTGTGGCAACATTGCCGTCGGTTGTTTGGGCTCGTGTTTTGAGAACTACACACTGATGTATCGGGTTGCGTCCGCATGTTCGTCCGCCCGTCCGGAACATGCGAATTTAAACCGTACACTATCGGCTTTAGAATATATTTATTTATGTAAGACACACCAACAGCGTACATACTGACACGTATCTTAAATTAGTGCTTACATACAATTAGAATTCGGATATATAAGAGTTATGTTCGTTTCCCAACAGGACAATGACATGAAATAAACATAAAAAAATACAATATCCATTACAGAACTAAAAAAACAAAAATATAATACAGAAATGGAAAACTAGAATTTCATTCGATGTTATTTTGATACAAATGAAATAAAATAAAAAAAGAAAATGAAGTGCTATGTAATTTAGTTGTTAAACGACTAAAGAATAATTAAATATATCTATATCCTGTGACTTGTGACGTGTATGACTAAAGTATTTGTATTTCAAAAGTAGTATGTTTATTATCTGGCTTTCGTAGTAGGAGGTTTGTGAGTGAAGATTTTTTTTTTCGGACGAGATTGCGATTGACCTCAATCACACCTGATGGTAAGTGAAGATGAGGCCGAAGATGGAGCTCGCTTTCCCGTTAGAAGCTTATTCACTCTTTTCTTAAAGAGCCCCAAGTTGTAAGTTTCTGGGAACGAGGGGAGAGAATTATTATGTAAAAGTAGTGTCGCCAATTATTATTATTAATTAGTAGGATTATATTAATAATAATATTATTTCAATTTATATCCCTTAACATCTCTTCCAACACTGGTTTCTAAGAATAAAATCACTCACAATCTTGCCTTACCAGCAATTTTAAGAACCAAGCTTCCAATAAACATCATTTCAAATAGCACTCTCATGTACAAACAATAGAGTTGTAAATCGATTGCTGTCTACGTATCCACTGAGTGCTAGGGTATATCATGTGATATAAGTAAACACTAGACTTTTTCCTTGAAAGCTTACGGAGAATGTTTGTATGTTATTTTGTTAAAGTTTTGATCTAATTGGTGTGTTATAGTAAAATGAACTCTATGGCGATTTGATAAGGACCATCATCATCCAATTAGCCATTAGATCAATAAATTAACCTTATCCCATGACGATAAAGTTGGTTTTACTATGACATCCTTTAGCTGTCAAAACAGACCCTTTGGATCTCGAAAACTAGTTTATTTATTTTGTTTACATAGTGAGTTTCTTCTCGGTTCTTCTCAGATTAAGGCTGACTTCCTATTAGCCCATGATTTCAATAGCGCTGAGCTTTATAAGTGCCTTAATGAAAAATATATGAATGGATGTTTAGTGGTCTTTCAAGCAAAAGCTACTAAACGGATTTTTATTAATATTTTTAATAAATAGTTCATTACCTGGAGATATTACTGTAAGATCCCTCGGGAACGCGGTTGAGACCGCAGGTGACAGCTAGTATTTAGTATTACAAAAGTATTCAAGACAGTCTTGTCGCCGGGGCCTCTTTATCACTACGCCGAATTACTTTTTAATTATTCGTGCGTTCCGAATTTCAGTAGGTGTAATCGATGTAGCGTATAAGGCAATTGGACAAATCAACTTATTTTATTTACACTTCAGCCCAATAACCTCTGTTTTTGGTATTTAAACCCACATTGAAATGTAAACTCTACCTTTTTGATTTAAGGTTTCTTTTACCCAAAAACATTAATCGGCCTTAAAAGTTAAATAGCACATTCATATTGGAATATGCAGATGATCCAAATTCCTAACCATTCATTGATTTTTATCACGTTTATTTAAACTGTAACACTTTATTTTCACTGAAAAATATTGAATTTTACGCGAACATAATATGCGGTAAGCATTTCAAATCGCAAACAAAACTACACGCTAGCTATGGCTGTAAAACTGTCATAGAAAAATGAACCCTAAAACTTCACAATAAGGTTTAACTGCATCATCATACATCGTCATTGGATCAATCGTTGCACCTCTTTTCCAAAGCTATAAAGTAAAATGTTCTATAGCGTGCAGCCTAAGAGTTATTGAGAGCCGTATCTGTAACTACCGATGTACTTAACTAACGTACGCGACTTTGCTTATAAATATGGCATTAAAATAGATATCTGGATAGTCTTTGGTTAGTATGATTCCTTACTTACTAAATGTGTACTATACGTGTCACGCGCCATTCGATTAATAAATGTAATAGCGAAAGAAATTGATATCTTCACTGTACCATGCTGAAGTGTACGGATGCAGCTCTGAGATGTATCGAGTATAGTGACACATTATTATGTGAATCATTAAGAGATTTATTTAGGGAAATAAATATAATGACATTGCCTTCACTATATATTTATGAAAATATAATGTTTATACGTAGAAGCATAGGAATGTTTGAGTCAAAATTGGATATCCATAATATTAATACAAGACAAAGGGAGAAGTTAGTTGTTCCATACTTTAGACTAACTAAAGTAAACAAGTCATTTCTTGGTAGTTGTGTTCGATTTTATAATAAGATACCGCTTTCAGTAACCAAAATGTCTGATCATAAATTTAAAAATTATATTAGGAAAGTTTTGAAAGAAAAAGCGTATTACAAGGTAGTTAGTTCATTATATTGAAGATAAAAATGTATGGAAATAGCTACTCTCTGCACAGTGCACCTCTAATTTTCTTGTTTTAGTTGTAAGTAATTATTGTCATTTTCTATTTTGTAGTCTTGTTATTTCTTTTTTTTTTTTTTTTTTGGTTTGATGGTTACCTTTATTAAGTATTTTGTATTTGTTAAATATAAAAATATGTAAAATTGATATTATAAAATAGCCAAAAAGTCAGAATAGATAAAAAAGAATTTAATAAAATAAAAAAGAATGTAACCTTGCTGAGTTTCTTGCCGGTTCTTCTCAGTTGAAGGCTGACTTCCGAACCGGTAGTAACTTCAGTAACTTTAAATTTGACCTTCATAAGTGCCTTCTGAGGGCCTAAACTGAATAAATGGTTTTGAATTTGAATACCTTTAGTTATATTGTTAAACATTTTGTTGTTGTTAGTCGTTATATCATCGTATTGGTTTTTTTTCTCTGAAGATATTATAATGAATGTTGAAAATAAATCATAATAATAATAAATAATTTGGGTTTAAAGTTTACAAACTAGCAGGACCCATTGGGCATTCTGGCCAAGTGCCAAGGGCTCGGTAATCCATAGGGTCCCCTAGTGCCTGTCAGATCACCAACTGAGAACCGATGTTACAAAAGGAATGCTAGGAATTGGACGGCCATAGTTTGTAGAGAACGCATGCGACAGATGGTGTCATCACGCGTCAAGATACCATTGTCTTTGACTATTCCATTATTTTAAAGTGGTCAGGGTCTCCAATAGGCTAACGACGGCCCTGGAAGAAAGGTTAACCTAACTGAGATTTAATTTGGCTTGACAAGCACTTATGAATCTCTTTCACACTATCGCTCAGTGTATACCAAAAATCATAACATTCGTAGTGACGTTGCTCTATCGGCAAATCGGCTTCTACATCGATTCTGAGAGATTAACACATTTTTTTTATAAATTCGTTTCTGGCTGTAAGCACTTGAGAAGCGGTATCCTCATCTTCTGTCTCCTCATCACCTTTAGCTATTTCATCAGTTACCAAAAACCGATTGTAATCAAACAAACCGAAATAAAATAAAGACGAAGTTAGACAGCGGTACAATCCCAGCAGTGGTATTAGGTAAAGCAGCCGCGCGGTCGTCTCACGGTCGCGGCCGCAAACCTGTTCGTGACACATTATTTTTGAAATTATGTGCATCTATTCAAATGTGGATTCAGGGCGATTTTTGTGTGATTTAACATATCTTCCAGATAATAGGAAGTTTGTGTAATAAACGATTCTTTTAAGCAGTTGTAATTTGACATTATAAAGGGCTTCAGATGTTCCCCGACCGTATCTGCGTTCATTGATCCAATAGATATATTAAATGATGATGCAAAAAAAAACTTTATTAAAAAGCGATAAAGTACATTATTCTATGCAATTTTAAGGCCATCATAGTTTTAAAGTCCGTCCGTCCCGTGTTAAGATTTGATTCTGTAAGGTATTTCTCTGCCTATATGCTCTGTCCCCTTCGCTGCCGTATCCGAGCCTCCCTTGCGCCGCGAAGCAAAGAAGTTTGTATTAGCTGAATAGGATATAGACTTGTGCTTGATCTCTATAGCATTAAGCTATTAAACTATTTACCTACTAGCTATCCCCCGGTTCCTCCCACGTTTATCAATATTATATGTCGCTTATTATCCGCGCAATCACGTGTTCTGTCTATATGACAATTTTAATCAAGATTGATCAAATCGTTTTTGAGTTCTCAATGAACACACAGGCAGATAGGAGTGTTCTGTTAAAATTAATTTGTATCACAAAACTTAACAAGAAAATGTTTTTTTTTTCCAAATCAAAATCCTTCTTTGCAATAGAGGCTATAAATGATGGTACAAGTTAAAATGCATGTGAGTTAACAGACAGATCCTACAGATTTATATGTAGTACCTAGTATAGATATAGTATTGCTGTACTCCTTAATAATCTTCTCCGCCAATATAAGCGATATAATCTATACAAATATGAAACAAACGTGTAGAACAAACTTCTCGCGGTGATTCACATGTTTACGTTTATGTAAGTTGTTAAAGGATATTAAATGTAGTAAGTTAAGTATCGTTATAGTTATTGTTAATGCATGAAGACTGTGGCGTAAGATATCCTCTCGATTGTTACATTTTTAGGGTTCCGTGCCAAACTAGAACGAGTCTACGAAAGAAATTTATAAGTATTGAGAAAAAAAAATTATGAAAAATAAAAAGAAAAAAAAATGTTACCTTGCTGAGTTTTTTGCCGGTTCTTCTCAGTTCAAGGCTGACTTCCGAACCGTTAGTAGTTTCAGTAACTTTAAATTTGGCATCCTAAGTATCTTCCGCGGGCCTAAACTCAATAAATTGGTTCTGAATTTTGAATAATAGATCTTATTGCATAGAAAATTAGGGATTTATTGTACAGAACCTAAAATATAATATAAATTTAAACAAAATTTCCAAACCCATGAGATCATTATAATAACTCATAGGAAAGTGAAAGAGAGACAACACCATTAGTCTTCATTTAAAGTATTACATCTATACTTCCGGTTTACAATCTAAAATCTACTTAGCGTCATGAAACAAGTAATTAATCATTGATTTACTTGAATTATAATAGAATTAGCGAACAATCGGTCAAGTGAGCGAGCAGGCGCAGCGACAACGCGCTGTGGGCGGCTGACTCAGGCTACTGGTTGAGTTTGGGTTGCAATGCGAGCGGGGAGCGGACGCAAAACAATAGTCTCAATGAAATCAAAATTCAAAAAACTTCAGTTCATTTAAAAAAAATGTACCTTAAGTGTTTTCTCCCCATACAAAAAAAAACATATTCTTTTTTCTCACTCGTGGAGCTACTTATACCATCCATACGTTAATTAATCCCTAATAATAATTATTATAAATGTGAATGTAAGTTTGTTTGTTACGCTTTCACGTGACACTAGTTAACCGATCATCATAAAACTTGGTACACATATTCTTAGAGGTATTAGAAGTAACAGTGGATACTTTTTGTGCCGGAAAAATATTACATCCCTCGGGAATGCGGGTGAAAACGCAGGGGTCAGCTAGTATTATATAAAAAGTCGTACGTCAAATTGCTTTCTTTAAATTTCTAGTGCACCGGTTTCAAAGTAAGCTTTCAACTGAAAAGATATTCAGAGCCGGCGCTAGCCATCTGATAAACTAAACATTAGTTTCCCCGCAGCAGTTTATGACATAGACCGTATCGCTCCCCGCTCGCAGTGGAGCCCCAGCCGAATCGTTGTTTACTCTTCAAATCGAGCCTTGTTTGTTGATAAACCCACCTGTTGAGATCATTCGGGACCACAACACTTAGTTCTAATACTAGCTAGACTTGTTGATGTCATCTCGGAAGCGACTATTTTGGACGATATGTTTTTATTGCAATTTGAGTTTTATTATTGTCTGACATTTGGTGGGAAGTTGTAAAGTCAATCTTAATTATTGCTAAGTGCTGGGTCGTTATTGCTCAATTTATTCACGTGCATTTTGTTAGCTTCGTAAATTAAAACTGCCTGATTCTAATGGTCTAGATTTTTTTTCCTTAGAACTTCTTAACAGATGGCTTTTCCCATACCAAGCAGAGATTATTCCATGGTAACCAGATACCTGATATGCTATATCTACTAGACCCTAATATTCTGCTCAGAATTTAAGTAAAAGCAAATTTCGTCTCACATTGAACGAATAAAAATAAATTTGGGACTTTCTTCACACAAGCCCATCTGATCCCAAATTAAACAGAGCTTGTACTATGTCGAACCTACGACCTGTGGCGTGATAGCCAAAGTCTCCAAACTAACTGGCCTGTTGCTATTATACTCTATCCCATTTACGCTACAAAATGTAATCTACACAAGCTGTTCCCCGCGGCTTCACCCGCATTCCCGAGGGATGTAACATTTTCCCGGTACAAAAAGTATACTATGTGTTAATCCAGGTTATATACTATGTATGTGCCAAGTTTCATCCAAATCCGTTTGGTAGTGTTTGCATGAAAGAGTAACAAAAATCGATACATACAAGCTTTCGCATCTATAATATTAGTAGGATTGTAAACTGATAATTGTTAAATTATATCATCAACAATTTTGGTTATGACGGCGATATTTATCCAGTCTTGTTTATACCTCAGCGTGACAGCCTTCAGTGAGTCACCGAGCCCCGGCGATCCGCGAGCGAATTGCGCGTTGCAGTAAAATGGTATTATTTATGAATATAATCGTGCCACCACAGTTATCGAGGGCCTTCGGAGCCAATCGTCGCGACTGATATCATCGCCCGCTATAATCATTGACTGAATGAATACCTCTTTACCTTTGACAACGTATTTAGCCGGACCGGTTAGTACTAGCCCACACAGCCACATGAGACTTAACAACTTTACGTCTCTGGGTCGACAATGCATTGGCGGTGACCACTTACCATCAGGTGAACCGTCGGCGTGTTTATCGGTCCACGTGGTATAAGAAACATGGGATTCGATTTCAACCTAGGACAAAAATTAGTGTGAAAGGACGTGTCTGGGTGTAAATATCTATAAAAGTAGTTTTAATTTTATTTTTTTTGTACCACTAGCTACTACTACTGTTACTATTATGCTCTATTATAGCTCTGCTTATTTGGGTTCAACTGGCCGTGTTTAAGAGTTTCACACTTGGATAATATTTGTCGTTTTTATCGGGATGCAAAGAATGACTAGAGGAAGTAGAAAACAATGTTGGCAAGGATATAACTGTGAGATATAATAATATGTTAATGTCGAAGATGTATATTAATATAAAAATGTTGCCTTGCTGAGGTTCTCGCCGGTTCTTCCCAGTTGAAGGCGGATCACAAACCAGTAGTACTTTCAGTGATTTGATCTTCATAAGTGCTCTCCACGGGGCTAAACTGTCTAAATTATTTTGAATTTTAGAACTATGATTAGTGTCCTGGCAGTTTATCTAGACAAATATATATATTTGGGCACGACAAATAGAAACGAGTCGTGCATCGGACCTCGAAATTATGACATTTAAGTACTTCCTGCGCGTTTGCTTGTCTTACAACAAGGACATGCAAACATTCATACATATTTGTGTCTCTTAGTTATAAATTATTAATGAATGAATATCCTGGGTCATTTTTTTCACACGTCCACTTTGTTTCTATAATAACCAAATACAAAGATACAAACAGATCTGTTCATGCACACAATTGTTTGTCCTGGGTGCGAATCGCGCCCACGACCTATGGCCCGGTCAGGATCTCAAACAATCAGGCAGGCTCGTCAAAAAGAAACAATTTCAGCTTAGGATTTTATGCTTCTCCGGGATATGAAGTAGGTATCCTATATAAGAAAATACAACATAATCTCTGTTGCCAAATTTCAATCTGATCAACCATTACGTTGCTGAATGATACCAAACATACACACCATTTAACCTTATTAATATTATAAAGATAAAGTGCGTGCAAATTTTATGAGTTGGTGTATGTGGAGGATAAACTACGAAACTAGTGGTTTCGTAGATTATCCTTCACTATTTAAAAATAGTTTTACGGTTAGAAAGCACAATTCTCGAGTGACATTGGCTATATCCCGACAACCATAAAATCCCACGGGAACGCGGACGAACCCACGGGATGGTATCTATCATTTATAATATTAGTAAGATTTCAAAGAATACAGTAATATAATATTTAGAAAACTTATGTCATCTGTGGAAGGTTACTTCGCTGCAGCTGTTCGGAACCAGTTTGAGATGTTAATCTCTGACGATATTTTACTAGGTATCTTGTTTTATTAATTGATTACGTTTAAATTATATTAACCCGTATTTATTGCTATTAAATTGTAGTGTTTTTATGTTTATTTTGATTTATAGAAAAAAATCCTGTATAAACATAGTGAAGATGTAAAATAATAACGCATTCCGATTGGAGTTACATTATCTCACGTATTCACATCCGGTGAGAGAGTGACGACTAGGTATCAACTTTTACGCAAAACTGTAAACACCAAGAATGGAGACAGTTCAATCGCACCCTGCATACCAACAGACAGGCCGACACACAAGGAATATTCAATGAGCTATCCAGCATCGAGATTACAGTTTTACTTTTGTACACAGGTTCTCAAATTGTCCAAAATTGCCCCCTTTCCATAGATATAGTGATAGCCAAAAAAAAATTCCTGGGACTTTCTTTACACACGGCAATCTGATCCCGAGCTAAGCAGAGCTTTTACTGTGGAAACCAGATAACTGAGATACTACATATACCAATTTATTTTTCTAAATACATTATTATATATTTACACCCTGACAAACATTAATTTACAAACAGACATGTTCATGCACACTTATATTGGCCTGGGAATAGAACCCACGACCTGTGTCGAGGTAGCCAGGGTCTATGACCACCAAGCTAACTGGCATGTTAAATATTTCATCTACAAATTAGATACAAATTGATGATTTTCTTACAATGTTAACCAACTGTTATAAACTGGTAGGAACTTAAATGATTAAGTGGCGATCATTAGTTAGGGTAGACCCTGTAATTAGTGCTCTAATAGCTTAGAGGAACTTGACCGCAGTTATTGAACCTTCCCATAATATACCGTAACTGTATAATATCAACATTACATCGCTTCTCTTTATAAAACAAAAAGTATACCATAATTATTTTTTTACTGTGTCTGAGTCTACCTGAATGGTTACTTTGTGCTGTGCATCTTTAATAAATCGCTTTTGAATCGATTGAACCGTTATCAAGATAAATATCAACATTCAAGTGACACACACAAACAAATAATCTCTCACCCTAAACATATATGTACCTTCACAGTTCCCTCGCGGGTAAAAGGGGCTTAAAATGTACAATTTTGAGAACCATTGGCCTAATGTGATAGTGAAAGCTGCACCTATCAAGACGTGCTGCAAGCATTCCCTTATAAAGGACTAGTTGCTGACTCCCTCTTCACACTAGTAGAGTTGTTTTACAGAAATAGACACTACGCAGTTTCATTACAATATTATTTATCATACTAATAGATACACACGTTATAGAAGTATCAGTATGTAAAAATGGCTGCTATAAATCTCTTTAATATATAAAACATCAACCAATTGCTATTACCAAAAATAACTTAGTAGTTATTTTGATAACTATTGTTATTTTTGTGGTCAAAATCTCAACGTAGTAAGGGATGATGTGGATTGTGGTCCCTTAAAGGGCATTGGCTGTTAAGGTTGTCGGAACATATCAGTGGGTACTTCGGGACACATTTCAGATTGATTCAACAAAAGCTCTAGCTCGTGTTTTTATCGGCAGAAATCTATTATGAATGCGAAACTTTGTATGAATGGATGTTTGTTACTCAATCCAACCAGAACGTATCGTATATATAGTCTGGTGTAGCACATAGGCTATATATACCATCTCTCGAGAACGCGGGTGAAACCGCAGGGGACAGATAGTATGATATATATATTTTTTTTCCTGGGACATTCTTTACACACGGCCATTTGATCCCAAACTAAGCAGAGCTTGTACTATGGAAACCAGATGACTGATATACTTTTTTTTTAAATACATACTTATAAGATATTTACACCCAGACACAGAACAAAGAGACATGTTCATGCAACACAAATGTTTGTCCTGGGTGGGAATCGAACCTACGACCTTCGGGTTGGCAGTCAGTGTCGCTAACCACCTAGCCAACTGGACTGTCATGTTATGATTATATGAAACATCAGCGTTTGTATAACTAAATTTGTTATTTCCTTATTTAAAATATGAGCTAGATTACCATAAAACTAAAACACAGTAGCTCTGGTGCCGTCACCAATTCGCCCCGCACCGAAGGCTGATCGTCAATTTATGCTAATTACTCTTTTAAATTCGCAATAATACAAACATGTATGACATTTATATTTCTACAAGCGACCCGCGCGGATTTGAGCGGGATAATGCATAACCGAACCGTCCGGAGAAATATTGTGAAAAATGAATCAAATTTTAAAAATATAAGCGGGCAAAAACATAAACAAAAACATAAACAAAAACATAAACAAAAACATAAACAAAAATAGTGACTTTGTTTTATACTTTTTAGAGACGCGAAAATTGTGAAAATTACAATTTACTTACTCATTAGTAAAGAGATTATATTAATTTAAAGAAGTGCCACTTGAGGTTAGGTTGAAATTTGCTGACAAGTCACATGCGGCGCCGGACAGAGCGGCAACTGCTCTGACTGAAAGGGGACTTTATTATGTGTTTTACTGTATGTATCTCTTAATAATATTAAGTATTTAATTAATGTTATGAAGTGTCACACCTGAAATAAATGTTTTATAACAAAAAATATAGGTGATAAAATAAATTTACAATTAAAGAATTATTTGAAGGAGTAACGAACATGTTTTATTTATATTCATTAGTAATATTATTTCAGAACTATATGGTTACTAACTGTCTCCCGCGGATTCACCCGCGTTAACAGGAAACTTTATTTCTATCTCCCCGGGGTTAGCGGGGCTGCAATTTCTAACTTAAATAGGTTTATCTGTGAAAATGTAACAGTCATAGACTGTGTGTACTTTCGTGTCCATTACATTTGGTGAACCAGCGTTTATTTCCACTGATTAAGTTGATTATTCTAACTAGCTGTTCCCGGGAAGTCTTGCAATGCGTCGTCCTATTGTAAGTTATAGTATTGAGTACGTACAAAAATGCCATAGTACTACGCACTACTTATAAATGCCATAGTACTACGCACTACTTATAAATGCCATAGTACTACGCACTACTTATAAATGCCATAGTACTACGCACTACTTATAAATTAACAAATCTATCAGCAACCATTAAAAAAAATGTCTGCTTAGTTTGAGATCAGATGGCCGTGTGTAAAGAATTTTCTTTAAGATATCTATTTATATTATGGAAAATTGCGAACATTGAATTAAAATAATAAGCCAAATCGGTACTCAAGTATGCGCTTAACAACGAGCAGCATTTCATTTTAATTTATATAGATATCCTCTTAGAGGCTGTTCGCAAGTAGGCACTTTCACCAACTGTATTAAACAATTCTTTGACCAGTCTATGGTAATGGCGAACGAGATTCACATATAACACCATATAATGCGAGGTTCAAGGCCTGTGCCCCACTCCCCGCCCCCGCGCCCCGCCAGTGCTCGGCCGCGGCCGCCCAACGAAAGTGACCGAGTTGCGTGCGCACGCGCACCGCGGAACTTACACGTTTAATTGTGTCAGTACCTGGACGACCGTATTTTTAAGAGTAAAATGGCGATTTTCAGGAAAAACACATAAATACATTTACTTATACAAACTATATTAAAACCTCCTTTGAATACAAATTACCATTAAAATCGTTAGAGCCGTTTCTGAGATAGCAATGTTTGTTATTTATAATATCCTAATATTATAAATCCGAAGCTTTGTGAGGATGGACGTTGGACGTATGGATGTTTGATACTCCAGTGGTGAAACCACGGGGTATAGCTCGTTTCTGTTTGTGCATACTTTGTCCGGGGAAGTACTCCCACCATACGCATTTCCTATGAGATTTAACAACTTCCTGATTTAATGACAACGGCGATGCCCCTCGTATTGATATTTAAATGTCCATAGACGGCGGTGGCCACTTACTACTACTTACTAAGGTAGGCCATAAGAGAGGTCTGAAAAAAAAATACTATCTACAACAATGACCAGTGTCAGATTAGTCATACCTATATCCCTAGTAAAAAAACAAAAAAGACTCGAAATATATTAATTAACTTAATGATCACGTATGATCTCAATACTGGTACAGTCAAAAGTGTATTACATTAGCACGGACAGATCTGATATTGATGGATCATTAATTAATTTCTCTTTCATTTGCGACGGCCTAACTATTACGTCTCTGTCAGATATTTCCGAACTGTCCATGGCAAAATGTTAATGCTTGTAACTATACTGACTGTTTTGTAATCGTGTAACGGCTTAAATGCACTCTTTATCTAGTAATCCCCGCATGACGCAACGCTTACGGGTGGTCAGATAACAGGGATCGAGGATCTGAACTGTGACGTCACTATTGCGTGGTTTCCGATTACAGAATCAAAGCTTCCATTGTAATTTATGTTGTTACCTCCTGTCGTTTGAGAGCTACTTTTATTTAGAGCTATTTCTACACTCATATAAGGCTCGTACAGGGCACTAATATGGGTTAAGTGGGATAACCTCTGGGTAAAAAGACTGAATCTTATATTGTAATTTAAAGTCGCCCAATCAAGGAACAAAATCTATAAAATATTTGATGTGAAATGGTCTTAAGCTTCGCTTAAAGACTGGAGGTCTTCGGTTTTATTTCCAGATCGGGAAGGTGCATTTGATGATTCTGCGTCAGAAATGATTACCTGTTAGTTATAGCCTTGGATTGGCAACATGCTCTTTTAAGCACCTTGGGTCGGCTTTTAGCGACAATAGACCACATGTCACGTTGGGACCTAAAATATAAGTCTATCGCTTTAGTGATAATGAAAGAAAGAAAGAAAATCTTTTTATTACAAATACCATACTAACAAAGTTAACATAGATAAATGAAAATGACGCAAAATATGGCTTGTAGATTTTTATTACGCTTACGAGAATATTTCAGTTCTAAAAACCTTCAGGTACCTATCTATATACCTAGGTATCATCAGGATCGAGTGTAGGAGTCACGTCTTGTATTTGATATGCAATAACCAATTGTATCTAATCCTCTAAATTGCAGTTATATTACAACTACCTGTAATTTTCATTCATAAATAAATTGTAGCAATGCTATAACCACGTATGGGTGCTAACATTTACATATTTAATCTCAGTTCTGCGGTGGCTTCTCTTATGACTTCCTCTCATGGTCAATGTGAACATTTAACTGATTGATCAGTAATATAAAGGCTTGTTTACACCAACGCAATATTCCCATTGATTCAAGTTCGGAAATTGGACGTGTTGACAGGTGAAGCATGTTTTAAGTGACAGCTATGTCACATATTGTCCCAAAAATCATCATTAGAAGCTAGAGCGGTGTCGCAAGCTTCACTCACGGGTTACGAGAGGCGGTCGCACCTCGGGTCGTTTATCACCGGACCCATTAGGCGATATTTGTGAGCAATCACCCGCAACGGCCCGTCCACGTCGGTCATTAGGTGATGTCACGTTTAACAGTTCCATGTAGTCGGTCACATGTCTTGTTTTATTGTTAGAGTAATGTTCGGGGTATTAGAACGGATCGCTTCCAATTGTTCAAGTGGTCTATAAATTTATAATCCATTGATAAAGATTGTATATCGTGATTGTAGGGTCGGAGATTAGTTTAGGAAGGTGGCAAGCACACATAGTCTAGAAGGGAACTGGCTGTCAAGAGGTTTGGTAACAGATTATTAACTTGAAGGTCCATGATTAGATACTACCGGAACCCATCCGCATGATCTTTTCCTTCATCAAAAGCTCAAACTCATCATAGGAACGAATCCCACCAGCCACCCTCCTCGCGGCATCGCAATGCGTTGTCGACCCTGACACGTGAAAATGTTAAATCTCATGTGCCCGTAAATTCGCCGGTAAATTACTAAATAATTAAGTAATTTTATTAAGACTGATAATATTTTTAATCAAATGTAGGCCATGCAGACGATAAACAATATTTTTTCCTCATGTACAACTAGTACAACATTTCAATAAAGCTCACCTTAAGTGGTCAACGACAAAAAGTAACAAATTCCATATAAAGCGTTATCTGGTCGAAGCGCCGCGGCGGTATCCGGGACAAGGGCGGCGGGGTGGCAGTTTATGGCAGCGACCTTACTGCGTGTATACAGGTCACCACATGTCGCGCCGGCGCCGGGGAAATGCACTGAAGGTTGTGCTCATTAGTGGGCGTATTGTACGATGGTTATATCTCGAAAGGAAAGGGATCCCGTGTAGAATGCGCTTCTTGGGAACTCCTGCGTCTTTAGATAAGGGTGGTTATATTGGATTTGGGTTTTGATAAGGATTGGTTAAGCTTTTTTAAGGTTCCATGTACCCAAAGGGTGCCCACGGAACCCTATCTCTAAGGCTGCGTTAACCCTCCGTCTGCCTTTCAGTGGGCTGTAGCTGTAACTGTAATAGGTAGACTGTTGTCGGAGAGTGTGTATTACTCTGACCTATATAAAAATGAAAGGGGTCCCTATACAAGAAATTTGTTCTTTTCGTATTGTAATAGTCAGCTCTTTCAGTCATAGTCAGCAAATTGTGATGCCCCGTGGTGTTGCTAGCGTCAATAGGGTGGGGTGACCGTTTACCATCAGGCGGGCCGTCAGTTTGTCACCTTAGTAGGTACTTAGTATAAAACAAATATCGTTCATCATCAAAACAACATATTTCCTGACTTATTGCCTTTATATATATTATAATAGCGTATTTGTTTGTTTGTTTCCAGCATGTCCGAAGGAGACGTGTCATTGATCCGCGACGAGGACGTGCTGCGGCGTATGGTGAGTTTAGAGGACACTTGTTTTACTCTTACTCTTCCGATCATTGCGCAGGCGCCGGCGCCAAGTGATCGAGGTCTTTACTCAGACAATCAACTTTATTAGCTTCACTTATGAGTGAGGCACTGTTAGCATATTTGACTTTCAATCTCGACCAATTAAGACTGAATTTAGATTGCGAAAAATTTGAGATTGTTTAGATCTGTTATACTGACATAACATTAAACGAAGGTACCATTTACAAAGTTTACTCCGCTACTGTTAAGTTTAATAAATCATTATTTATTATGTAACATGTCTCCGTGCCGCGGTTTCACTTGCGTTCCCGAGGGATCTTATGTAGGCATACAGTAAAAGCTCCGTATTCGCGCTTCCTTCATTCGCGGTTTCACTATTCGCGGATAAAAAAATGCGACCCAATTCCTATATTCGCGTATAAAGATTTCTTTATTCGCGGATCTAACCTGTACATAGGTACATGTATACGTATGTATTTAAAAAGGATTCGGTATCCTTTGTAAACGCGACGTCAAATGGACTAATAAAAAGGTAAAATATACCTTATTACAACTACGCCTAAAGTATGTTGTAATTGATATCGTCGCTGTATTGGTTCCACTTTTCCATTGACATAAGCCGCCTTCGCCACGGTCGGTTTTTGAGAATGTACACAAACAGAATGTTTAAGTAAAGCAACATATTAGACGTTCAATATGGTCATAAACTACTAATTGTAGTTTTTTTATATATTTGTTTTTTTATTTTGTCACCTAGGAACGTATCCCCTACAATCCCATATAAATTACCATTCCATATACACGGTTTCTGTATTCGCGGCATATTAACGGAACGTATACCCCGCGAATAAGGAGCTTTTACTGTATGTCCATCTGGATGAGTATACCTTTCAAATTGTGAAATCATTTTCATCTTATAGTACCTATAGATTTAGGTCAGAGAGCAGTCACTACAGGGCGAGTATACCATAGTAGTGTAGAACTATAGATACTTTTGGAGTTAGTAGGCAATACCTTAGATACTTACCTACACCATGTAATTTTTTTTAAAAGAAAACGTCTGACCTTCGGAATTTCAATCATTTCATCACGCCAAGAACTGACTCATCTAATGTACCTGTGTTATATTCATGAAGCTCTAGCTTACAACTTACCCATAAAGTAGAAATGTAGTGTTACTTTTAATAAACACATTACAAACCATACTTAAGTTTACTTCTATACGACTTACGATATTACCCACTGCTATCCTTTAACATCAATCTTAACAATAAAACCTATTACTGTCCCATAAAACAGTGCATAAATCTTATTAAATTATATCAGGAAATAAAAAGTTACTGGACAACTGACAGGTATACCAGTTGCAGAGAATCTTGGAGATTATCCAAGTGTAGAGCGCCTGTTGAAAAAAATATAGCAAAATATATGCACTCACAATTGCTCTAATGTTTTGTTTAGGAGTATTAATACTTTTGCCTATGTAAAAAACTAGTTTTGTGTTTTCAATAATAGAGATAACGATTGATCTACAGGCTAATATGTTGCTATATTTTGACAATTAAAATCGAATGAGAGGTCAATATCGAGCCTAATCATCGAGATCGAAATCGAGGTGATGGGGTCATCAAATATTAGGGGATAGCTTCTGTGTTTTATTACTAATTATTTTGGAACAGAAACGGTTACCTAACTATATAGTAGGTACTCAACTTTCATAAAATAATTAATAATGTTTCTTTTATCTATTATAAGTATCTATTAAACAAATATGTGTCCACAACATTTAACGCGAAGTTTAAATAGGGGATTAAAGTTTGTAAGAAAATTTGTTTGGAACACGGAAAGCTAGATACTGGCTTTAATAAAAAACCTAATGGCTTTACTGTGATGTTAGCGATCATCTTGATGTCATCTATCGCTTTCCGGGCCACTTCAAAGTTAAAGGCATTTATTCACTTATAAATCTACTTCAGCTACATACGAAAACTAAAATTTATGTATGATGTGCCTACAGTGGCAGCAAACGGAAGACTTCTCTCGCAAGAAAGAAATACGCGCGCACATGTACCGGCTGCGAGAAGAGCGGCTGCGCAACCTCTACTCGCCCGACCCACCCCACGGGCCCCACTCGCCCCACGCGCCCCACGCGCCCCACGCGCCCCAAGCACCAATCGCGCCACTCGCGCGCATGCACGGGAAAGGTAACGCACCCCTTCATCTTATAGCGTATGCATAAGAGTGTTCCCGAATGACCGACGAACTTTGGACTACCACAAACAGCTCCTCTGGTTTGTATACATAGAGGTTAGAATTCGTTTTATAGCGCCTTTATTTCTTTTAGGTAATTAAAGTAGTATATTAGTGCCTAGTAGGATAGTAATTAATATTTCTTAAAGAAATCCTAAATATAATATATTTATATTGTCCTATTTTCACAGTAACTTTTTTCATAAATCAAAAATTAGTAATAGAAATATTCTCTAAAAAGGCTTATTTTTAAAGTTAATACAAGCAATGCATAAATAATAAAGAACTATGAAACAAAATTGGTATTCTCATGCCAGCAATTTTTTGCCGTGAGTTATTATCCAACCTTCTACCAAATTATTAAAACCTTCTTGATAGAAATTTTTCAGTATAACCGTTTAAAATTGCTGAACTTTATACGTATAATGAGTGTAATAATTAAATATCTTCAAAAGTTTCTCACGTGTAGTCACCAAACCAAATCAAGTCATCCTGAATTTATCGAACTTTTGCACGTCCTGGTATATGTATAGGTTCTAAATGCATTTAAAATATATTATGTTTAATAAAATAATGCATTGTTGTAACTATAAACCCTGAAATAGAGGCGCTATTTTGAATCTTATTCATACTCTTTTTTGTCTGCAACAGTTTGGGAAACTGCTCCCTTATACAAGCGCCAATTTCTATCAGCGTGAAAGCCTTAGGAACAGCTAAGGATCAGTTTTCCATTTTTTGTATTTCAACTATTTTTGTAGTAGTAGACCTATGCAGAGTTTGTCTGTGGGCAGTATTGCACTTTTACTACTGTGTTTTAATTAGAAAGGTAAGAGCCGGTGGAATATCAGGCAGATGAGACTTAGCAACTTCACGTCTCAGGGTCCACAACACATTGTCCCTGGTGTTACAAATGTCAATTTGAGGCAGTGCCTTCCATCGGTGTATTGCTGAGTGAGTCAACTGTATTGGCATAAAAAATAACGATCGGTGTCCACGCTGACAGAAATTGGCCTGCAGTTCTCCACAGTAAAAGATGTATCATAATCTTTACCACCAAATCACTGCTTTAAATGTTCTATTCACGCACGTTATGATATGTTTGGAACCCCCCTAGTAGTTAGTACTAGTAGAAGTGTTCTGTGTTTGCTTCCGTAGTTACATTTCTCACCAGCCTTACCTAAATGTTTGTTTTAACCTCTTGTGAATTACTGTCCTAATATTTTGTGTTTGTTGTTGTCACATGTATCTTTCTTTTATTTCATTAAAATTTGACGCGTATATAAAATACTCGCTTAGCAAATTGAATTCAGATTTACTAGTGAAATGACAGTACCCACACCGCTATCGTATATGGCTTGTTGATGCGATACTTCTAGAGTAGTTCTGGCACAATTCGACAGGTTGTGAGTTCACGTCGGCGCAGGACCACGTGACGTCATTCGCGGACCAGAGCTTCCAGTCCATGAAGAGCAAGGAGGTCCGCGACGCTGGCTCCCCGCCCAAGGAGTTCACGTACAGCGGCCAAGGTGCCTACCGCCTACTGCCTACCGCCCACCGCTCACTGACACCACTAACATAACAGCACTAATGCTTATTAACCGAGTCACACGGCACGGGTACAGCACCGGCTCCGATACGTTAATGCATAACGACTATGTATTTTCAGATCTAAAGGAGCTGTCCAATGCTGGCTGGAACGTGGAGTCCGTGGACAAAACGACCGACGACGGTCGCACTCACGTCAAGTCCGTCAATGCTAACATCGAAGGGAAGTACGACGTGGAAGGGGGCCGCGGACAGTTCGCGGCCGTGGACCGGCACCGCCAGGCCCTCACGGAGTACCACGACGACAACACAAGTCTCAGGAGAAACGAGACCTCCTCCGACACGGCGGCCCACGAACAAGTCGTGAGGAAAACAGACGATGGGACGCAGTTCTCCTCCACGACCAGCTCTTCGACCTCCACCTCCAAGTACCAGCAGATGTCGACGAAACAAGAATCAGTGCCATACATAACCGATGACTACGACCTTAGAAAAAACGATACTAACCGCAACGATGAGACGAGAAGGGTCACTAGAAATGACCAGAGTCTGAGGACGACCGATTACGAGAGCGGGGATCTAGTGTCGAGAAAAATCGACTACCCTGATGACAACACTAGGGTGATAGTAGAGACGCGCTGCTTGCCTGACGGGTCCCGGGTGACCAGCACGCGGCGGGAGTTCCGCGCCCCCGCCACGATGGACCACCAGCATCACCAACACCACACCCGGAGTGAGACCAAATCTTCCTATTCCACACAACAACGCTCCGACTCCAGAGAGTCTAGAACCACACGACACGTCACCGACAACCGTATCAACGACATCGTCGACTCGCAAAGAAATGTTGACGATTATGATTTCAGAAAAAATCAAGTAACAGATTATTTGACTCGAGATGACGACCATACTCAGACTCGCAATAACCGCAACGAAACTATTATTAACAAGCAAGAGATTAATCGTTCCAATGATGACCAATATCAATCGACTCAGCGCCGAACTAACGAGCGCTACGAAAATAAACAAAGCAAGCAAGTTATTGACCATTCTACGACTGATCGTTCTACTGTCAATCGTTCAACCATTGATCGTTCTACAGTGGATCGCTCTAAGGTTGACCATACTCCGCTTGATCGTTCTACGGTTGACCGTTCTACGGTTGACCGTTCTACGGTTGACCGTTCTACGGTTGACCGTTCTACGGTTAATCGTTCATCGGTTGATCGCTCTACGATTGATCGTTCATCGGTTGATCGCTCTACGGTTAATCGTTCCTCGGTTGATCGTTCAACGGCTGATCGTTCAACGGTTGATCGTTCGATGGTTGACCGTACTCCGGTTGATCGTAATCTGGTTGATCGTTCCACGGTTGATCGTTCCACGGTTGATCGTTCCACTGTTGATCGTTCTTCAGTCGACCATTCTACCGTGAATTATTCTACAGTTGAACGTTCCACGGTTAATCATTCTACTGTTGATCACTCTACTGACGATTGTTCCACGGTCGACCATACCAAGGTAGATCGTTCTACAAGAGAGAACGATGAGTATTCGCAAATAAAGCGTATAAACCAACAACAACCTCAGACAAAGGATGAGCCTGATCGTCGTGGTGTAACTCCTCGCGACATTCCACGCCAAGATGCCAGAGAGACTTACGTTAAAGATTCCGAGGAACGGATCCAACAGATCATGAGAGATAAGAAGGAAGATATCGTGGAAAGGAAGACATCGTCCGAGCATCAAACAACATACCAGACCGATTACACCCAGAGGAAAATCAGCACCGACTGGAGTCCGTCTCACACAGCTTGGGCTAGCACTCTTCGTGCTGACACTCCGTCTACGACGAGGCCGTCGACCAGGGCCTCATCTCCCGGTAGCAAGACATTCAAATCAAGCACTTCATCGATCAGAAGCAGTTTGAGTCCTGATAAGACTTCTAGGAAGCCATCCAGCCGCGGTGGCAGTCCGAGCAAGGTGGATCGATACTCTCCGACTCGCACATCTACTTCCGACAGATATTCCAGTCACTCAACTCATTCGGTAACAGAGACTAAGACCAGCCGCGCTAGTCCTGACAGAAAGCCGCCGCACGGTCGCTCTCCGACTAGACCTGAGTACAGCCCCGACAGGAAATCTCAGGATGGTTATCACAAGAGACCTGGTGTTAGTCCGGAGAAAAGTCCCCAGGACTTTACTAAGAGGCCAAGTGCGAGTCCTGAAAGGAAACCAGGGTACAAACCTGCTGAAAACTACCCCAGAGGTGGGTTGCAACCTGTGGACAGAGATGGAACCCCGACTGGTCCTCGTCAGAGTCCAGAAAAAAAGCCTTCCAATAGAACTACTCCGTCAGATTGTTATCCTAGGACTGGCTCACCTACTCGACCAATCGACAGAGATACGACTGCTACTGGGCTTCGTCAAAGTCCTGAAAGGAAGCCAGGATATATGTCTAGTCCGACAGACAGCTACCCTAGGACTGGCTCTCCTACTCGACCCACTGACAAAGGTAAGGCTCCGACTGGACTTCGTCAGAGTCCTGATAGGGAGCCAGGATATAAATCTAGTCCAACAGACAATTACCCTAGGACTGGTTCTCCTACTCGACCGGGTGACAAAGATCGGGCTCCGTCTGGGCTTCGTCAGAGTCCTGATAGAAAGCCAGGATATAAATCTACTCCAACAGACGCTTATCCTATGGATAACTTTCCTACTCGACCTGCGGATAGAGATGGAACCCCGTCTGCTCCTCGTCAGAGTCCAGATAGAAGACCCGCATATAAAACTCCCTCCGACGGCTATCCCGATTCTCCTACTGAACCTTTAGACATATATAGTTCTCCCAATGCTCATCGTCATAGTCCAGATAGACCAGGATACCAGCCTGATGACGTGATTAGCAAAAATACCAACAATAAAACTCCTTCAAGGCATAGTCAGAGTCCAGACAGAAAACCAGGCTATCAACAACCATCTAAGAAACCTGAGGCCCCCACAGAAAACTATCCTAAGGATTCAACAAACAGACCTAGTGTCAGCCCTGATAGAAAACCAGGATATATGAGACCAACTGCTAGCTCACCAACTCCTGACACTCTCAAATCGAAGCCAACAGCTAGTCCTGATAGAAAATCTCCCATGAAACATGTGCCTACCCAAAGTCCAGATGGTAAACATCAAGATAATAACAAAACGACCAAAGTTAAGGAAGAACACTACAAATTTGTTGATGAAGAAACAAAATTATACACTCGTACAGATAAAAAAGATGATGTGAAGCAAACGTCTAGTACCACTACTGTGACTGAGGATTATTCGTATCCTAGAAATAAAAGCCCATCGCCAATTAGAAAAACATCTGAAGATACTACTGACTTCAGTCGACCCAAGTCACCTTCTTTAGGACAACCTAAGGATGGCAGGGCCCCGTCCCCACATAAAGGTCCCGTTACCTTCACCGATACACATTACGATCGAGTCGGCAAAACAGTAATAGATAAAAATACTACAATGTATCAAGATATAACGAATGTACATCGTAAACAAAACGAATCACCTAGAGAGCCTTCCCTTTCAAAACAAAGGGAACCATCACCAACAAAATTTGGTACCTATGACAAAAAGAAACCATATGTTGATGAAGAGACTGAAACTACTACCACCACGAAAGATACAAAAGATGTTCAATATACTACCCACCAATCACCTAAAGATAAAGATTCACCAACTAAGACAGATTTGCCTCGGGAACCTTCACCAACAAAGCATAGGCAACCATCCCCTACAAAGCATAGAGAACCCTCTTTTACAAAGCCAAGGGAACCCTCCCCTACAAAACATAGAAATCCTTCCCCTGGAAAGCATAGGGGACACTCCCCAAAATATGGCACTTACGATAAGAAGTCTCACGTTGAAGAAGAAACAGTTACGATAACTACAACAAAAGATACTAAAGACGTTAAATACGATTCTCTGACCCGGCGTGAGAAGACACCTATAAAGAAGACCGGTGTACCCCTTTCGCCTAGTAGGAAATCTCCAAGAGACAGTATTTCACCTGCAAAATCACCATCTAAAGACACCAAATATAGGAATACAACAGATTTCCTTGCAACCGAAAGAACAACTGAAGAAATCAATAAGAAAACCACAACAAAGGAACGTCCAAGGCAACTAGTCACTCCGTCCACGAGCCCGACGAGAAAGCCTAAACAGTCTGAACCTGAACCTTCAACAGGTCAAAGTTCGCCCACCACTTCAGTGAGCGGATTTGTGTACTTCGGTTCTCCTCGCCAGGAGAAAACAATTGTAACTGATTTAGATGATGAAGAATGCTACTCTGAAACTAATACGACAGAACGAATTAAGACTACGTATCAAAGACCGGAGACTCTTGATGTGAAACGATCTCCATCACCTTCAAAAATCCCGTGCAGGTCTCCTTCCCCTGAAAAAATTGTCACTCCGAAAAACAGTTTGCCAAGAAAGAGTTCCTTAAAGAAACCTTCTACAGATACTAATCTGGTATCTCCAATGGAAAAACCGCCGTCTAGTTTCCGGGTATCGCCATCGGATGAGAGTCCAATCTTCCCTGAACACAAAGTGTTGAAGAAAGATCAACCTGGTGAGCCTGAGACCACATCGCCGATGAAATCTAAGCCACCGTTAGAAAGACGTGAAACCTATGAAGAGCGTTGTATGAAAATACTGGGCATGGTAGATAGTACTAATACTACAACTGAAACCGTTGTAGAAGAAATTAAAAAACATGTGATAGAACCTAAATCAAACTCCAGCTCTCCCAGTGTTTCACCATGCCGCAGTCCTGTCCCAAATGAATCTTCCACCTTTAAACAGTACCCAACAAAGACGGTAACTCGTGATACTAGATCGAACGTCACTGATTTCATAACGCACGAAAAAGAAGATATAGTTAAAACTACGACCCCTCGTGGCGACAGTGTTCCGACAGACAAATTGAAGAGTCCTTCAAGGGACACGTCTCCAACCAAACTTCAAGATATAATATCAAAAACTAAAACGGTTGACAGACGTGATGAGACCACTGATCACACTGAAGATTCAACTATAAAAATAGTAAAATCAAGGGAAAGTCCAGAAAAGAAACCAGGTGATAAAGTTAGTTATCCAGAAAAATCTTCTAAACGTGAATCTCCTACTCGGCTCAGTCCAAGTCCTGGCAGGAAACCAAATATTACAAGTCCTAGCTCTACTACCAAGTACCCTCAAACAACTTCTCCGTCGACGCCTCATCCATCAGATAGCACCCAAACGCGACCTAGTGCCAGCCCTGAAAGAAAACCAGGATATCAACAGCCAACTGCCACTCGTCCCGATAAACCAGGAGACATGCATCCTAAGGAAACATCACCTACCAGATCGAATTTGAGCCCTGATAGGAGGTCAGGTTACATGAAACCCACTGCAGCAATAACTTCGAAATATGAGGTCGAAACTACCGAGGATATTCAAGAAACTGTTTCTTCGAAAACTATTGAACATAAATCAAGAACTCATATTGGGAAACAAAAGTCGTATTCTGACCATCCAAGACATGTGTCGCCCTCCAGTTCCAGTTATCCAAATGAGAGGGAAAGTATAAGCCCTGAACGTAAACCTGAGTATAAACATCCGACTCCGAGCAGAGAAAGTCCCGGAAAGAAGCCCGCAGATAAATATCCAAAAGATAGTTCTGAATTACCAGGATATATGAGAGGAACGACAGCCACATCATCTAAATATGACACTTCGACTACCGAAGATGTCCAAGAGAGTACGACGATCACGTCTAAAACTGTTGAAGCAAAGCATCCAACTTCAAGACCCTCAGGATCCCCAACTCGTAAAACTTCAAACCCATCAGATGAACAACCCAAAACCACTTCCCATCCACGAACAACATCGCCATCTAAGCCTCGATCTCAAAACTTAAGTCCTGACAGGAAATCAAGCAGGGATAATAAGCCTATCGAGGATTACCCTAAGGTCTTATCGCCCACTAAATCAAAACCAGAAACTCCTGGATATATGAAGACGACTGTTTCAGCTGTTTCAAGGCATGATACGTCTACTACAGAAGATATTCACGAAACTGTCACATCCACAGCTGAAACAAAATATACATCAATTCGGCAATCTCCTAAACCTACAAATTGTGAAACCAAGCGGACGTCTGAATACCCACGCACAATCTCACCATCTAGACCTGTAGACGGATCTGTAAAGAGGCAAGATATTAGTCCAGAAAGAAAACCTGGCTTCAAACAACCAACTTCTTTAACAAAAGATGCCCCAGCTCGGAAACCTGAAGAAAAACATACTAAAGACACTCCGACTCAAAAACAAAATATTCCAGGTTATATGAGAACTACGACTTCTGTATCGTCTAAGTACGATATCACTGCGACATCTGACGAAGTGGAAGAAATTGTAACGTCTGAAGTTGTTGAAACAGAAAATCGTCCATCGTCGCCTGGTCGTATACCTTCCAGACCGGCAGAAGACCAAGAATTCCTTAAAACTGTATCTCCAAGGAGACCTGCACGTCCGACGGATATTTCCCCAAAGATACAGGCACCTAAAGAAGAACCAGGATATCAACATCCATCTTTACCTATTAAAGCAACTCAAGAGAAAAAGCCTTCCGATAAACATCCCAAAGATGCTACTCCGAGTAGGCCAGGAAGCAGCCCTGACAGAAAACCAGGCTATATGAGACCAACAACTGCTGTAACATCTAAATATGAAACCACAACAACGGAGGATGTTGAAGAATTTATTACATCAAAAGCTGCTGGTGATAGATATCCATCGCCGAGGTCAACAGTGTCACCTTCACGTACAGCACCTAAAGTGCCTTCAGATACCTGTAAGCCTGGTTCCCCTGATAAAGAACCTGAAGAACCAAGGCACCTGCGCACTCCATCGCCAATTAAAAAGGTTTCCAAGATAACTGAAGTAAACACAGACTTTATTTCTTCTGAAAGAGAACAAGAGGTATTAGACAGAGTTCAAAAATCCTTGAGAAGGTTGTCACCTGAACGCAATCAAAGGTCTCCGAGTCGCGAGAGAAGTCCATCTAAAACTACAACTAGTTTGGAAGACATCGATATCACGACTACCAAAACCAATAAATATACAAGCGATGATGTGACAGAAATAACTGAGGAAGTATTAACATCTACTGTTGATGTAACTCGCCCTGGAAAAACGAGGGATGAGAAGCCTAAAGAACCGAAGGTTTCGAATAAACCACCATCAAGGACTGTATCTCCAATAAAGAAGACGACTACTGTAAACGCTACTAAAGTAGATAAAAGTCCAGAATCGCCAACTAAATCTAGAAGTATATCGCCGAAAAAGCCTATTTCTGATCGACCACAATCACCTCAAGTACAAAGGGCTAGTGGTATTAAACCAAGAGATCCGGTCCCATCTCTCTTAACGCGGAAACCAACTCCCGCCACCCTAACGCCCAGCAAAATCGAGAAGCTAGTATCCTCGGATATTAGGAAGACAGTAGGCGTTACGAAGCAAAACAGTTTTACAAAAACTATAACATCTAAAACAACAAATAAAACCGTTCCATCACCTACAGGTAGAGCAAATGAGCCAGAATCCAGACGTGCACTGACACCTAAAGGCGTCAAGGATAGCACAAGCCCGAGAAAAGAAATCGGCACAAGAGTCACCCGAACTTCTAGTGATATCACTATCAAAACGAAGAATACATCTCCCCAGAGGATGAAATCAAAACCTGAAATCCAAGTGAATGATGTAACTACGACTAGAACCACAACGACCACTTCTAAAATTCATAGACCTGTTATAAAGGAACCTCATGCAAAATTGCCGAGCAAATCAGCGACAGCTTTAAATACATCAACCGATGAAGATGACATGATCATTGATGTGCAGCAATCTAAATCGTCGCGAGAGAATTCACCAGATCGCATTTGTCCTACTCCGGTCAACTTCGGTGATGATGTCGGTACGCCAAGATTCCCGGATGAAGTGAGCGAGCCTGATGATGAGTACCAGAAGAGATCGTATCACACTATCCATGAAACTGAATCGATTGTCGATGACATCGTAGAAATATGTGAGGAAGATGAATTATTCGTAAAAAAAACCGATGTCGATCAAATTGTAGAAGAGGATGAAAGCCTCCTCAGTGTCAACGACAAAGTTAATCGTTTCACTAATAAAATCGAGACGGTAAACAAGCCTAAAGATACGACAACTGTATTTAAAGACACAGAAAAAAGAGTACACTCTGACTTCGTCGAGGAGAATTTGAAATCTGATGAGTGTTTGTTGACCGTATCTGAAAAAGTGACTAAATTTGCTAAAGGACCGAGAGATACCAAGGATAGCAGAAGTCCTTCACGCAAAATCGTTGATGAATATGATAAAGACACTACATACCAGGACAACTACACCAAATTGAGTGTCAACGACAAGGCTCATCTGTTCGTTGAAACAGCTGAAAATGTCAAGGCACCCAAAGTAAAACCGGTACAGAAAGTAGAACGACCTGATCTAACAACTGTCGACGACTCTTTAAAGAGTGACGATTGTCTGCTCAGCGTCTCGGACAAAGTAAATAAGTTTGTAAAAACTGCTGAACAGTTTTTCACGGAATCTCATGAAGTCGAGGAAAAGGAGAGAAAAATAAAAGAGCAACATGATAAGATAATGAGAAAGATCGTGGATACCGATGACGAGGAGTCGTACGAGTCAAAGACAACTACTGAACGTATAGAGAAACCAGGTAGGCAAATTCCAGACCATCCTGATGATGAATTATCATACACTGAGGAAACGACATCATCTATTGCTAAAGTTCGCGACAGTCCTAATCTTAAACCTACTGACAGGGCACCTCCAGTCAAAATAACGGCACTCCGCAGTAGCGTCGGTGTAAAGAAAGCGAAAGCTCTGTTTGAGAACATCGCTTCGATGGCAAAGAAAACCAAGGAGACCGTTCACTCGAAGACCACTAAGTTAACAGACATCGGCGTAATGAAGAAATCACCTAAAACCGACTCGACAATAGCTCTTCATCTTTCCGTTGAAAATGCTTCGCCTTACATCACCGATGTAGATAGCGAAGCAGACACTCCTCACGTACTGGAGAGACCGTCGAGCGGGACGCTCTTTAAGCCGCGCCAGGACGAAAAACCGCGAGCCAGCCCTTCTCGACTGACCACACGATCCCCCGAAGTGCCGAGATCCAAGTCACCGATGCGCCAAACCGTTGAAATGACTACGACCAAAACGGTTCTATCGAGATACCCAGGAGACAGAGCCGAATCCCCGAGACACCGACCCGAGGACAAGCCGGAGAAAGTTCCCGGGTACCTACGTCCTACAAAAACCAGTCAGATTAAGGAGGAGCCCCGGCCGGACGAGGGCGAGGCCCGCAGCCGGCGTGGCAGCGGCAAGTTCGGTGTAGAGCTGCGTCGCGCCAGCACCGACCGTGCCCCGGTCACGGCCGCCACCCCCACCGACGACGAGCGTCGCGATAGCTTCGACTCCCAACAGCCCTGCATCGAACATGTCTTCGACCTCGACCTGCTGGAACAAATGGTCAGTCAATACCCCATTTGCATGCTCCTTATTATCCTTTATGTGTCTCTAAAGTTCCTGCTATTTTACTGACTCTTCATTTTCAGTTGGAAAAGGTCGTGGGCTACGAGCAGAGGCGGCGTATTAGAGCTCAGATACGAGTCGCTCGGAAGGCGGAAGAGGAGCAGGTAACAACTACCAGCAGCACGCGAACTATTAAAAAGATAAACCAGAGTGTGCCTAAGAATCGGTCTCCGGAACGTAGGAAGCGAATCTCTCCGGAGCGCGCTCCTAAGTCTACGCCTCAGAAAGCTCTATCACCTGATCGTCTATCGAAACCAGAGCAAAAGATTACCCTCGAGCACACCCAGCCTAGAGAACATAATCAGCCAAGGGAGCACACAGTACCCGTATTGAATGGTCATGCGAAAGAACCATTTAAAACAGCTGCAGACAAGAGGCGTCCTCAAAGTCCTGAGAAAGCAGCTCCTAAGTCAGTACTCAAGACCAGTAGCCCAGGTCGACAGCCGAGTCCAGATAAGAAGACGCGTACACAATCTCCGAACAAAACTACGCCCAAACCTAAATCCAACCGCTTTAGCGAATACGCCTCGGCTTACATGAAGCGTGTGGGACTGAAAGAGGCAGATAAAGTTAAGTTGTCAGACACGAAATCTAGAAAGGCTGTGACAGATGATCACCAGACTTCAAAGCATGTCGTTGAGCATGTCACCGTGGAGAAACATTCATCTAGCAAGTCGTCATCGAAGACTTTCACCGAAAGGACATCGTCAAAAGATGTGATAGAGTTCGTTCATGTTAATGGCAAGAGGTCTCCCTCGCCAGAAAAGAGACATAGTCCTGAGCGAAAGGCACACAGCCCCGAGCGAAAGGCACACAGTCCTGAGCGAAAGGCACATAGTCCTGAGCGAAAGGCATACAGTCCTGAGCGAAAGGCACACAGTCCTGATCGAAAGGCATACAGTCCTGACCGTAAGGCACAGAGTCCGGTGCGTAAAGCCCAGAGCCCCGAACGTAAAGCCCAAAGTCCCGAGAGACTGCACCAGAGAACACCGACCCCAGATTTCAAAAAAAAAACAGACGCGACCAAAAAGGAGACAATAATAAAAACTATATACGACATCGAGAAAAAAATCCACCCGAAACCAGTACAAGAGGAAAAACCGTCTTGGGTGACCAACAGGAACCTAAAGAAGATCACTTCGGAGTCGCGAACGTTCAGCACGAAAAAGGTGGAAGAGAAGCCGAAGTACCGAGCCCCCAGTCCGTCGAAGGTGATCTCAAAGCCGATTGACGTCATCACGTCCAGTTACGGGCCAGGGCCGAGGGATGCTGATGGAAAACCACTCTTCGGTATCAAAGCACTGAGGAACGGGGCTACCAATTATCAAGGTATTTATAACATTGATTGTTAAAGTCATCTTAAATTCCTATAAGGAATGCAAAAAGACAGCTGTCCCTTCATTTTATCATTTTGTCTCTGAGATTATGAGACGGACGGCAAAGTCTTGAAGGGAACTATTTTTTTGTAACACAAGGTTCGTTCCATCCCGCGGATTTACCCACGTCACTGAAAAAAAAAATGTTATGCCGGGTTAAAAACTTGCCTTTATCACTCGAAAATAAATTAACTTTCCATCGGTGAAAGCTTTTTTTAATTTTATGTGTAGTTTCGGAGATTATCCCTTTCCTTAATCGAAACGTACAAACTGTACCTCATTATAATGTTAGTATAGATGTACATATTTACAAATGAATCATGGGCGTACCTAATATAAAATTTCTGTTAGAAGATTAATCAGCATATTTTATCTCCGATAACATTCCACAGATTACGAAAATGTGTTATTACTGTAAAACAGCACCATATTTGAGTACAGCGAGTCTCTTTAAAACACGATAATGATAGTATTTACTTTACTGTATTTTAGTTTCTTATGTGTGATTCAAGAGCGGTACATTATTCATAGTTTACATATTAGCACAGCTGAAAGTCGGTCTTCGGAGATTACAAGACGACTTGACTCGTTACTCTTCATGGAGGCGCGCGTCCGCTCGATCGATGTCTCTCGATGAGTAAATCCGTGTTTATTATTTCCTATCGCGTGCAATTGTTTGTAAACGGTAGTAGCGTCTCGATAAGTGTTTATGTTAGAAAGCTGTTGTTAAAAAAGTAAACAATACCTTTAGTTTTATTGAATAAGGTTATTTTCGGTATAAATAATAATAATAATTGTGTAGTTGTGAATCAAGTAAAAGAAAAAGAAATGTTTTGATTTGAAGCATTTGTGCGAATCTTACAGGTATCGAATTGTTATTATCGTGGAGAATATCATTTGAGTCAGGTACGCGTAATTTATAAAGCTTCTTGTGATATTTTCCTGTGTTAATGTTACAACAGAGAGCAGGTATCGTATAAAATCCACTCGGCTCTGTAAAAAACTGGAAATATGGATTATCATGAACAGGATATAGAGTACTTCTCACTCCGAGTAAAGGTAGTAAACTTAGTCAAAAGCTTAAAATGATTTTTCCCACTTATAATGATGGTAGGAGTTAGTTTGCTTCGCGCACTTGGTCTATGTTAGAAAAGGACAAATGTATGAAGGGCAACATTTTTAAAGACTCTTTAACTCCCAGTGAAGGGCACTGTGATCCGACAAGAGTTCCACTCTCGCAACGGTGGGGAGCCTACGGGCACGGTGTCGGTGACCGCGTACTCGTCTGAGCCCGAGGAGCTGGAGCGGCTGCTGCGTTCGGAGCCGGGCGCCGCGGCCCCCCCCTCGCGCCTGCACGGGCTGGCCGCCATCACCACCACCAAGCGGTTCGGCGGCGACACCGGCGCCAGCCTCGCCGACGTCTGCACGGTAACATTTTTTTTTTAAGTTACTAGTGTTATAGAAACTCTTATGTATGATGCCACATCTATGAATACACAGATGAGAATCCTACATCGCATCATCGAAGTTTTCTCAGGATTTTGACCTTATATAGAAACTTCCAACATCAACAGGTCAACTGCTGTCGCCGGCACGATCGTTCGCTTTTAAATAGAGGTTATACCTCGCTCCTCCATATGCATCCCGGGACTATAACAAAGCCTGCGTTATTTCGGGATAAAGTCGTTTTTTAGTAGTCAAATAATGATTGTTATAATCGGTCCAATAATTTTTAAGTATGTTCATTACAAACAATTTTTTTTTCCTGTAAAATATTAGTACAGATATAAATATTATAGGGTTCGTTAATTGTATGACGAGGTCAGTCTTGTCTTAGAAGCCAGTGAATCCCTAGAATCGAACCTATAAGCCCATATAGTTCGCCACTACTCCATCACAACTATTTGAGCGCCTTATTCATATTGAATAGCAATTTCTCATGTATGCTTGTTTGATAGTACAAATAAAAAAGGTTTTTCAAAATCAAACAATAATACCAGTAAATTAACTATTATTAGCTCGTCAGGTACCTAAATATAAGTGCAAAAAAAAAGTTTTTTGTTCGATGTGTAATGCTTAGTAGACAAGGTCATATCTTTTGTTACGAACCTACTTTTACAAAACACTGACTTATTTATTACTATTATTTAACTTTGGTGAACGATTGTCTTACTAGTGCTCCTGATACTTATACAATTTCCAGGGCTCTACCGCCACCTCTTATTGCTAGTGTACTTGACCTGAACTGATATAGTTTTCTGTCTAAGGTCACACTTTCCATACATCTGTCGTCTTGAATGTTTCGCCCAAGGCCCAAGAAATTATCTATTTAAAACGAATTTCTCTGACCCGCAGAAAGAAGAGCGTGCGAGCCTCGAACAGTTCACGCACAGTGACCGACGCGTCGTCGACAGCAAAATAGAAAACATTCTAGAAACCAAGAGCTTCGACGCCACACAGGTTTACGAGGAAAACCTGATACCCATCGAGAGCAGGCGTCACGAGAGAGTGGGAGACGGACAGAAAACAGACACCAGGAGTGTGAGGAGAGAGGAGAAACTGGACTCCAAAAGGGGGCAGAGGGTAGAGGACAGACGGGAGAGGATGGAGAAGCGTGAGGATAAGAAGATGGTGAGACAGAGCTCTGTCAAATCGCTCACTGAGAAATACATAAAAAGTGCAAGTAAGTAAATTTTCTTTAATATCGTAATTCTGATAAGGCGGCGGCGGTCCAACTGATGGTAAGTGTTCACCGTTGCCTGATAACAATAACGATCTGTCATTCATTGATGTTGTACTGTTAAATAAGTACCTTTGCTAACATTACAAACACTCATTTCTCCATTTGACATTTGACCGCTATAGGTCGTGGGGTCGATTCCCACCTAGTACAAACATTTGTGTCTGTTTGTTTTATGTCTGGGCGTGTATTTTGGTAGAATTTATTTAAAAACGTATTCGTGGAAGGTATGTCACTTATCTGGTTAACATTGTACAAGCTCTGCTTAATTTGAGATCAGATAACTGTGTAATGGATGTCTAATGTTTTTTTCTACGACTTCATATCTTACTCTTACGTCTGGTAAATAATAATATCTTAGTACAGAACGGCAACGTAACGTATACGTAAACGCGCGCGTTAATGTTAGCGTGCTAACGTACAATTTACATATTGTTACGCAATGACTTTCTTGCGCTTATAGTGCACTTGCTATGTTAAAGTTTTCAGTCGTCAGTGAACTCGCACGGTAACGGTGCTCTTTGCTTAATGAATCATTTATGAGTTACATTTAAATTGAGAAAATGAGGATATACAAGTGTGAGTCAACATTTTCTACGTATTGTTAATTTTAAGCTTTTAGTTCATATTACAACGGTTAATGGTTTGATGTTGTTTGTTACTATTGCTGTATAACTGTAGGGGTTTTAAAAATACCTTTTTTAATGGATTTACTCTCTGGCCGAGATGAGCTCTCACCGAAGTACCATTTTCAAGAAGATGTGTAGGTATATATCGGAGTTAAGCGAGCCATCATATTTACTAAAATCCTGTTCTATTACCACCCTTCAGCTATATATTTCCGGCTAGCAACCATACTGCCGTTTTAGCTTAAAAAAAAATTGAATCAGTTTCGGAGATTACCTCACTCAAACTTTACCATATATTATTAGATGTTAACAGTTTTTCTTTGTTACAGGTGAGTCATCTAAGAGCGAACGCACCACATATCCGAAAGCTGGATTGATCCTGCGCACCGCCACCATGAAGGACAGCGTCTCCAGCGACTCCTCCGCGCATGCCGGTAAGTAGTTATCTATCACTAGCTGTCGCTCGTGGTTTTACCCGCGTTTATCGATATAATATATAGCCTATACCATCTACGAAAAACTCCGCGTCGAATGGTAGCAGTCCCATCCCGAAATGTTCAGTTGTTTCGTGGTGATGGTGCGTCAAAATAACCCTATTTTTAACTACTTATCTATCATTAAAGAAGGCAAACAGATAGACGGTCCACTTGATCGTAAGTGGTCACCATCGCCTATAGACATTTGCAACTCCAGGGGCATCGCTGCATTCCCGACCCTGAAACGTGAAGTTGTTAAATGTCATGTGCCTGTAATACACCGGCTTTACATTTCTAAACGAAACAGTAGTGTGCACTACTGATTTACTGTGGAAATTGGTAGGGTAGTAGTTCTTCCCTGGAAGATCTCTGCGCTAGAAGCACTACTACTATATATATTAGAGATCTACCAGACATGTTTCAAAATAATCAGATATATGGAACATATGTGAAAATGACTCTTATCGGATAGTAGCATTGATTTTGTATTACCTTTTAGAGGTACAGCTTCAGTATATTTGACTTTGGCTTTCATAAGTGACCTCCGCGAGGTTAGTCTGTTTTATTTATTACTAGCTTTCCCCCCCGGTTTCACCCGCGTTCCCGTGAGATGTAACAATTCCCGGGGACGTTTAATTACCCTATGTTATTCCAGGGCATTTTTTATATATGTGCCAAGTTTCAGCCAAGTCCGTTTGAAAGTATTTTTCGTGAAAGAGTAATAAACATACATACAAACTTTCGCATTTATAATATTACTAGCTGTCCCCCGTTCCCGAGGGATGTAACATTTTCCCAACACAAAAAGTATTCTGTGTTACTTCTAATACCTCCAAGAATATGTGTACAAAGTTTCATGATGATCGGTTAAGTATTTTTCGCATGAAAGCGTAACAAACAAACTAGGATTAAGGAATTGCCCATAGGCTGTAACTGGATCCAAGTGTAAAATATTTTCATACTTAGGTTAACTAAAACCTCAATTTAGTTAGAAGTAAATATTTTAGTAGTTAATTGAGCGTTGCTTGTTATGAGTTATTTGTTCTTGAGTAATATTTATACTCGGAAAATAAACATTAGTGCGTTAAACAAATGATTGTAATATGTACTAGAATTACTAGGATAATCCTGCTTTTGCTTTTGACCTTCACTGTAACGTAGGCGTCAGTACTGACACCTCTACCTACTTCTTCGAGAACATTTGATGATGAAAATATTAATTTATATAACCAACACTTCAATAATAGTAGCTGGTATTTGATACGACGAGGAGTCAAGATCATGAGAGTGGTACAAAGGACCCCACCACATTGCAAAATCAAACTACCCAAATGTCATTGAAATACTCCTCCGCAAGTGTTAACTATTCGACTGACATATTATTTTGTTGCCCCCAGGGCTGGCCCGCACTGACAGCGAGCACAGCCTCTGCTCGGTGGACGGCACCACGACGGTGACCACCACGCAGGAGGTGGGCGACGGCGTCCGCAGCGCCACCACCACCACCACCACCACGCGCCACACGCACTCGCACGGCAGCCACGCCACGCACGCGACACGGCCACAAGAGAAGTCTTTCCTCGACAGTACCACTAAGGTCACTGGAGTACAAGACATATTGACTAGGATGAAAAATGCTGATATTGGTAAGTAAATATCTCAAACCTATTTATTACATTTCTACATTATGTATTAATTTTATATCTGTTAAGCTACTTATGTTTCTGACTGTACCAGGGGGCTACCAATGTATTTCTAATTATTCTGCGTACTTATAAGGTCAAACTAAGCTACTTAAGTTACTACCGGTTAGGAACTCAGCTGTCAACTGAGAAGAATCGGCAAGAAACTCAGCATGATTATGTTTCTCACGGTATTAATCCTCTAGGTATTATCAAACTGAAAAAATAAGCTTTAAAGGGGTCACGTTTGTTAAAGTCTATGATGTCGTCTACGGAACTACAAGCTGGTAACTAAAAGTGGATCGTAATGGTGGTGTGTCCGCGCAGTGATCCAGGAGGGCGACAGCAGCGAGGACGCGGAGGCGCGCGCGCTGCTCAACAAGTTCCTGGGCGCCACCGTGCTCATGGCCGGCATGCAGGGCTACGTGGCCGACAAGCAGCCGGGGGGGCTGCTGCTCAAACAGGTCAGAGGTTACTTTTATATAGACCTTATTATGAGGGTAATAAAGCTGTCGCGCTAAAGGCCCGTTTTAAAGTGTAAACTTCTTTGGCACCTTTGTGATTTGATACTGGATGAAACGAAAAAGGGACTCTAAAAAAAGAAACATACTTTGAGGAAATAGCCTGCGAGGGAATGAGATAGGTAGTTTTCTGAAGATTTCACTACAAAATAATTTCGTTAAACTAGATCCAAACTAGGCACACCATGAATTTACGTAAGTTTATCTATCTCGCTCCTAATACACGGAGAGGTCCAGAGGTGCATTTTACACCTGCACTGGGCAACAAAGGCATTCCCGAAAAGGGTTGGCGTCAGACAGGCGGCCGCCCGTAAGAGTCCTGCCAAATCATAAGCAAACAAAGAAGTTTGCTTTGAGTGGAATAAAGGGTGGAAATACTTAGTAATTTAAAAGAAGATAAAACATATATCCTTGATTCAATTCAACGAATATGTACGAATCTGAATTCCGACAGATTTTGACCGTAGTTTTTGTTAAATAAAGTGACTTTAAGTTTGGAACACAGGGTACTATCCCGAAAATGTAGGTGAAACCTTTGGCTGGAAGGCTGTAGGTATATGAAAAATATCTAGATCTATCTGTACCTAAATCACTTATTTACTTTCGTGTCCCTTAGTATCAGATGGCCGAGTTTATAAAACCGGTATTATATTAATTAAATAATATCGTGGGACATTCATTACACACAGACATCTGATCCCAAACTAAGCAAAACTAGATAACTGATATACTACATATACTTAAAATTTACACCCAAACACAAAACAACCAGATATGTCCATGCACAGAAATGTTTGTCCTTGCTGAGAAACGAACCCACAACTTGTAGCGTAGCAACCAACCGACCCAACATTTACGTAAATCTCTCGTTCGACATAGAAATCGTCACACATATTGCATATTCCGGATAGCATAGTACAAAAGTGAATCGTGTGCAGCTGACATGTTGGTACGGAGCGAGTGCGGAGCCGGACAGCGGCTGCCAAACCCAAATCACAGCCAAGAATATATTTATGATGGATTAGATCATTCGCTTGTACAACATACCTACGAGACAACTTTTTAAAGGCATATTGATTTTCTGTCGGCGTACTTGACCAAAAAAATCTAAAATGTAGGGCATAGATGTCAATTCCATATCCTGAGTCAGTCTCAGTATTTATTGAAATCTAAATCCGTAGAAAATATTAGAGTTTTCACACACTGTAAATTTAAACTGTCCACCTATTACGGCTTAAAAAACACAGCCCCATGACAGACGGATAGACGGATGGACAACGGAGCCTTAGTAATAAGATCCCTATAGAGTAATAAGGTACCCTTTGCGTACGGAATCTGAACACTTTTGCCGTATAATAAGGTTCAAATGGATCAACAATTTTACCAATTCTTTAACCAATACTCAAGAGACCTCTATTTTTATTCAAAAGAAGAGTAGTTCTTCTTTTGGTAACACTCAATTAAGAAAAAAAAACAATTGGAATTAAGATATTGACAGAGAACTATAAATTGAATATGACACTATTTCGCACCTCCAATTACTCAAACAAACAACCAATTCTTTGTTCCAACAGAAAAACTAAATTGTATATACTCACGACGTTGCCTCGAGCTCATTCTTTACCTCGCGTTTGATAGATGAATAACGCAAATAAATATATGTACTTGCGTACTCACTACATGTAAACAAAGCGCAGATACGCAAAAAGTTCGACGCGTGTCGATACATGTGGATTAATGAGTGCGCATGATTCTAGTGATTGGGAAGTACAGGCATGTATCGATCAATATTATAAATTTGGAAGTTTATGAGGATGTATGTTTGTTACTCTTTCACGCAAAAACTACCAAACAGATTTGCATGAAAATTTGCACATTAATAAAATATACCCTGAAATAACATATAGGATATTTTTTATTCCGGGAAAATGTGAAATACTACGGAAACTCGGTAACATGTTTTTTTTAAGATCTTGAGAACCAATTATCTTTCGAAGATAATATGAAAGACGTTGCTATTGCAATTTGCGTTTTCAACTCACTTACAACCCAACTTCACTAACACACGTAAGTGAGTGAAGAAGAATCTATTGCCTTTTATTTTAAACCTTATTTTATTTATTTCAGTAACACACAATAGTTCCAAATTCACCCATTCATTTTGTTTATTTATTATGTTTAGGCCCTAGTAACAGTCAAAGTTACTGAAGTTACCATCGGTTCAAAACTCAGACTTCACTTGAGAAGAACTGGAAAGAAACTCAGCAACATTTTTATATTTTTTTTTTCATAAAATTACTTATTTGGCTATTTTAATAATAGATAGAAACTGATTTCTGTCTATTTATTCATTAATTATAAGTGATACAGTTCCTGACGATAGAATAACTAATATCCTAACGTGTAATGCGTGTATACTGACAATAACGAACACAAGCAAAGCGAGATCATTATCTCAAACTGTAATATAGACATTACGATCCGAATCGCTGCTGTAAAATCTCATATTAAACAACTGAAAATCAACGGAGACGCATTCCCCAGATTCTATAGGTCTCGCCTCCACACGTGCTAGACATAATAAATAAACAATGCTATTAAGGCCCACTCGCAAAATATCAACGTAAGAAAACTCTTACTCAATCCCTTTATATTAAGTAGGGCAGAGTATATCCCTCATACCCACTTACCGAGCTCCAACATCGCGTACCAACGTGCTCTCTTAGTAAACAAAAGGCGGTACGCAGAAGAAGCTCCCGCCGACATATTGCCGTTTTAAGCAACGCCAATATCGCGGTGGAAAGCGACGAAAATCCGCGGCAAAAATAACACACCCGGACCGACATTTCACCGGCGAACCTACCCTTAACGACCTAACCGACAATTCTACGCAAACTAATCGTAACTCTAAACACTATTTCGTAAATAGAACTCGAGTTTATAGTCGCTTGCAGCGTGTACGCAGCTATATTTGGTTATGTGACGTCAGAGATCGCCGCGCGCGCAGTCGGTCCCAAACTCCCGCGCAGTCCGGTGCGCGTCAAAAATATGAAATAGAAAATAATTTAATTAATAACCATTATAATTATGGTATAGATTGTTTAAATTAGTTTGAGCTCTATTGATAGTGTAGTACCGGCCGAGTGTAGTCGACAGTCGATTGCGCCGGGTCATCAAAGTGCACTCACATTTTCAGGATTGCGATTGCGGAACTTTCAGTCGTAAAATTTTGTGGTGAGCTTTTAATTTTCAATCTATCTTTGACTTGTTCTTTTACAATGTCGAAGATATCGACGCTTTCTCGAATTCTTTTTCATATGTTTCGGTGAATGTAACCTGTTTCCTTCTTTATTATTATTAACATTATTTTTTACTAACTAAACTTATATTTTATTTCGGAATATTGTGTGATTGCTATGTGTAATGTATATATGATTTAATTAATCAAGGTACTATCATCGATCAGTTTGAAATTAACTGAAATGTATTTCTTAAAACTTATGATCTAACGGCCGGTCCGGATGATTGGTTTTGCTGAGAAGACCCAACAATGAACTTGGCAATTACTCTTTTCAAAACAAGATTTAAAGTATTAAATTGATTTCTCCTAGACTAGTTCTATATCGTATTCATCAGCATGACATTCCAAAGAAATCGTCATCTCCATAGATCTATAGACTTAGCGTCAAGCAAGAACTATCACCTGCTTCCTTTAAAAAAGCAATATAAAAGAAACAAAGCGCGAAGCCATTTATTCGGTTTAGATCTCAGGAAGGTAGATAAATAGATCAAAGCTACTGAAGCTACCACTGGTTCGCTAGTGAACCTTCAACTGAGAAGAACCGGGAAGAATCTCGGTAAGGTTCCAACCCCTCAAACCCTCCATGTAGAGATTCCAAAACTCTATTTCTGACGATAGCATTTTTCAAGTTCATTCCTGTAACATACCTGAGAGCTTGTAAAACATCATTTGGTGCCGCTTGTGTGTATAAAATAAACTAAATAAAATATATGAACATCTCATTCTATTTTAATAAGATGAAGAGAGAAAAATAGCTAGATAGATTTAGTTTTACTGGTGTGAAAAAGATGGTTTTGATCTCAAATTGACAGAACTGAAAATCTCCCTCACTCTTTTTAACTTGCGGAAAAGAAAGAGAGATTGATTATTATAGTTTAGTTTCAAGAACGACCTACACACGGCCGTGGCGTCTGTCACGGCTGACATTGCATCTGTCAGCGAGCTCGTCAAGCATCGCCGAGTGGTCAGAGCAGATCACTTGCGAGGCCGTCCCCCCACCAGCCCCCTTGTCCCCCCATGGTGCATGCGGTGTATCGTTACGTTGCGACACACTGTCGCTGAAATAACACAACAAAAACATGTCGTTTTACAATAATAAAATATCTTTGCGGAATAGCAGAGATTTGTCAATGTCATGTTTTATTTTTGAGCCGCTTGTTTTTTAAGCTATGGACGACTGATGATTTTTAACTATTTAGATGTTTTTCATGTCAATACAAAATATTGCTTAACACAGATAGTACTTACAATATGTGCTTAAGGTAAATCATCTACACTAATATTATAAAGAGGAAAGATTTGTATTTTTGCATGTAACGAATAAACTCAAAAAGTACTGGACCGATTTTCATAATTCTTTTTTTCATTAGAAAGCTACATTATCACTGGGTAACATAGGCTATATAAAATTTTCAAAAAAGTTAGGGATCCATACTAAAAGTCCAATAATGTAACCCAAGGTGTGAAAAATTTACAAAACATTCTTACATCGCGTGCGCTGCGAAAACTATTGACTCGGCAACGCGGGTGAAACCGCGGGGGACAGCTAGTAAATAATATTCCAACATAATCAAAATAATTAAGTAATAAAATTACTTATTCTTTGATTAAATCTAAAACGTCGTCCAACCAATCTATTCGTGCTGTGTTTGAACTATTCTAAAACCATAACCATTTACTATATTTAGAAAATTTCTTCCGGAAACTGTGTATGGTACATTTAAATTATCCCACTCAGGCAAACCCAGTGCAGGTCACTAGTACTAAATAATAATGTTATTTCTAGGTACAGTAACACCATATTAATGAAGTGGCAAATCGCGTCAATAATTGTATGTTATATAGTCATGGGGCTCCGGCATGTGGTCACGACTGAGAATGTATTATTTACCACCGTAATTAATGCCTTTCTACACATTGACAATGTTACATTATTAACGGTTGTAACGATTTCTACTTTGCGTTTATGGCAGACTGGCTGTCCCCCGCGGTTTCTCACTCGCCTTCCCGAGAGGTGTAACTTTTTCTCGAGATAAAAAATATTATGTGTTAATCTAGCTTATAAACTATCTATATGCCAAGTTTCATCTAAATCCGAACGGTAGTTTTTGCTAGAAAGAGTAACAAACATTTAGACATCCCTCCTCACAAACTTTCGAAATCGGAAATCGGTTTGAGTTTGGTAACTTATGGTTTCTAAATAATAATAAAAATCTAAATAATTAATCGAATTATATTAAGATCAAGTAGCTAGATTTGTCAGACTATAGGTCACTCAGAGTGATTTTTTTAAATATTATTTTGCGAGAAAACAATGAAAAATTGTTTGTTTTCAGTCAAATCTCAGTTCAGGTCTAAAAAAGGCACCCAAAGAGGAGAAGGTCTATCGGACTTATCGAGTAAGGAAATGAACTTTATTGAATCTTGGCTCTTATTTTATTTTCATAAATGGTAGATGGTTTAATTGAATTAGCCCACCATTTTTTTTAAAGAACGTTTTAGAAGTAGAGTTCTTAGTGCAGAGTTTTTCCGGGAAATTACTACTTGCACTTGTATTATTATCTGTCAGTTAGAAAGGTTAAGGGGACGGTAAAATTACAGGCACATGACACTTAACAACTCTCAGGGTCGTCAGGTGTTGCAAATGTCTATAGGCGGCGGTGACTACTTACCTTAGGTGGACCGACGGCCGGTTCATCGAATCTTTATCTATTATTAATATATTAATTATAACTACTAATAAACTACTAACTATAAATATTAACTATTATTCATCAAATATCCATATTTCATTCCCAATTTCTAAAAAAATACAAGCGTCATCACATACCTATATATTTCGCTGTCGTCCGGACAGTGCCCGTACACTGTTTGAACGCCAAATGTCGCACAGTGGTTTATGTTTCCTTCCATTTCTCAAAAAACCTTACACGTTTTTTCAATTCTTGTCTAAAAATCTACGTCTGTATTTTTTATGAGACAAACATGATATTGGTGATAAAGCGGATGTAGGCAGTAAAATAAACAATTTGGACGTCGCAAATACTTTGAATATTTATTTTATGACAAATTTTTCGTCTTCAACTCTCTCGAAATTCCCGTTCAAACTACAATTACCAAATTACATCTTATGGGGATGAATCACAGCACCTTAACGGCTACGTTACATGAAAACTAGACTAGACTAACTAAAAAAACAAGTCTATCCTATTTAATGATCCAGTGATCATCATCTTAAAACAAGGACTTTTACATAATACAGATTTTTCCACAATTTCCATTGTACATTAAGGATGCTACTGTATCTATCTGAAGATCAGGAACATCAAAACGTGTGCTCTCGCTGAATGACTTGATATCAGTTCCCAGTTAGTCTTAGGGTCCTTACTACCTTTGGCTTAATAATCCGTCACTTACCATGGTCAAGTTCTGGTCAAAAACAAACCATAACTTACTATATTGATGTACATAAGAACTGCATATTTACATATACTTTTACTCTATATTTTTTATTAAGTACCACTTAATTATTACATAATTTCACTTACGAATTACGTTATACTTTCATTATTTAAGTAAAAACATTGTCGAAACAATGACAGACGGTACAGCAATAAGATAATGAATAATTAAAAAGTAATTTGGCAATAAATATTGTTAATTGGCAACCATGGCAACGTCCGCCCAATAAATGAAGTCTCTGTATTGAATGAATCGGAATCAGTTTGTCACAGATGCCAGATAATTATTGTGGTTGTGGACATTGTGTAAGGAGCGACCGAGCGCGGGAACTGACGAAACTGTAACTACCTTTTATTTTATCCCTCCTCGAACAATATTCGTAATTATTGAACTAAAATAGATCACTCCAATTACAAGTCAAGGTGTAGAAGGTAATAATTTTCTGGCATCTATATGAATCAAAAAATAAATCTATATTACCCACTTTAAGAAAATAAGGTTTAAGTTTGACTTATATTTTACCACAATCTTACTTGGTAAATGGGAGAAAGCTCAGAAAGCCTAGAAGAGATCTGTCTTTTTAGTGCACCTGCCGGAACACACCGATAGATGATAGCTTGCTAAACATTAAATTCTTATAAAGACAAACCCGCCTTCTCCATCACCAAATCCCGAACCCATCACATTGCGGAGCGGGTCAATAAGGATCGAGCAGCAGCAGGGCGTTCACACACCGTTCTAATTATACGCCGATACTAGCGCCAAATATACCCAACATGTGGGTCAATCGTGAACGATGCCCGATACAACTCGAGGGCCGGTGAGTGCTTTTGTTTTGCTCTTGTAAACAATTGCAAGAGCAGAGCTTCGTTTAGATATAATAATGTTACCTAAACTTCGCTCATAACGTAATTCCGAAATTCTGAAATAACTTGCATCGTCTCGTTAGATCTATACACACCTAAACCTGTACATCAACAGCCTAGTTTTGTATAATCTGACACCATTCCATCTTGCCCCGCTAACATCCAAACCGAATTGAAGATAGATTCCGGCAACTCTTCCTTCCAAATAATAGTTAATAAGGCCGATCGAGGCACTCTATTTACTAAACACGCTCCTGACGCAACGAATCCATTTCACTGCCATTCTTTGTTTCGACAAATCAACTGGCGTCGACGGAAATATACGATTTGACGTCATCTCGAGAACTCCTAGTCACTGTACACCACGTGCGGGCCACGCTGGGCTCGCTGGGACTCTGCTCGGATTTGAACCCGTGCCAATTTGCGCATCCACAGAAGCTAACGACCTTACGGCTATGTTTGTTCGTACGCTTCCTATGTCTCCACATTTGGCACTGGCAATTGTGCTTTCCGCGAAAAAAGGGCCAAGGTTTCCCTGAATCGTGAGACAAAACAATGTAGAGAAAGACAAATCGTAATTTCACTTTACTTCCTTAATTCTGCTGCGCAGTTATTTCCTGGAATAATGATATAAAATGGAACAACTGTACTGTTTATATTTGGACGTTTTTTTTTATTGTGCGTCGTTTTAATTTCTCTGATTGTCCGACTATTCTAAAGGACAATAAACATCATGCGCTTATTTGGGAATGAGCCAAAAAAAGCTTCACACTGAATGTGCCCTTATAAGGATGTTCATCCCTTCAGTACGATTGCCAAAAACTGATGAACATTTATAAACTTTGCATGATATGACAAATGCATTTATTATAGAGCCAAATCAAAATGACAGATTCGCGAAAAGCATATGTAGCACGCTCTTCCAACTGTACAGCAAGACATTCCAGTTGCTTAAATCAGTTAGGCTCAAAGTTGTTGATTTTGAACGAATGGCAGCTCAATCGTAGGTATACCCCGTAATTGGCTTCAATCAGAAATGTCTACCGATAAGGGAGCAATGGGCCCGTTTCATTTCATATCGTTGCTTGAACATCATGTATCGCCCATTGACGCTTTAAATCTGTACCAAGAAATAGCTGACCATTTAGCATCAACGCATACTACAACCTGTATGTCTGTCTGTCGATAAAATGCCATTTCGCGTTGTATCAGAACTCATTATTGTTTGTTTCTAAACAATTTTCTCCTGATCTAAATGAAAAGATGCGTGAAATGAAAATCAATTTTATGTGCTTGTTCATTTTTCCGTTGAGTTACAGACGTTTTTGCTTGGCTCTTCATATGAGATGCCGTTCTTTAAAAATTGGGTTAATTGAAGTTATTTCTTGCTAACTAATTGGATGTCTTCGTTGTCAGTCATTGCTGGAATTTGTTATATGTCCGTCTCGCTCATACTGCAACGGTTCTAATTAAAATATTTGCACTTTAATTTTGTGACGCTGTATTGGGCTCCTCTTAATTATCCTTTTTATATATATAGACTTTATTTCATTACTTCTCTTAATTTTTTCGGAAACAATTATTTATCATTCCTAAAAAAAAATGATATCAATCAACGGGTTGTCTTATTTCAGATACTATTTGTTGTTTCTATTATGAATTGCTATAATTGTGTAAACACCTTACATTTCAGTAATGCGCATGACGCCTCAATTCCAGTTTTAATTACAATGCTTATTAGCCCATTTTCTATGCTACTGACTTCTGCGCGGCGTCTTCACGGTTCCTTACCTTTAATATGTACTGGATATTCTCGCTTGTATTCTTGTTTGATGCTATTAAGTCTTTTTATGAAACTTTTCGTTTTTAGTGAATGTCATTAGCATCTTTTATTGCTGCTTCTTATTTTATGGTGGAGAAAACTGGCATTTAATTATGACAATTAAATTGAATTATCATGTTCAAAGTCTTGTTCTTTATATGAATAAAGCTGTTTTTTGATTTTGAAACGTTTGCTCTTAGACCCAAGAGCTAATGTTAAAGCACAGAATGTAACAAGTAAACGTTACGGTAATTTTTGTTGTTTGTAGAAATGTAGAAATTAATTATAATTTAATACGATGTTTAAAATGGATGAGATAGATAGTTCCTTACCGACTGATTCAAATAAACTGTAAAACAAAAGACATTTTCAGACCAAAACTTAATTTGCGATATATTGAAGTTGCAATTACTTTAAGGCCTGCCTTGCCTTGGCGTTGGGTTTAGATTACTTCCATGAATTTGAGCTTCCGGTGAAGAAAAAAAATCTTGAGGGATCCATAATTTGGTGGAAGGGTACTTTGTAGTACCCACTTTGAAAGCTACCACCCTAATATGAACCAGCCTCAAGCCACTTTCCTTAGGCTTCATAGGCTTCGACCACAAATCTTACCATGGTGAGATTGTGGTCAAACATTATAAAAAAGAAACAATGATTGTAGCCGGATTATCCGTACACACTCATAATCCGGATATACATCAGTAATGACCGGCATATGGCAGGAACTGGGTGATGTCTTTACGCGGTACCGGAATCGAACGAGTGGCAGTTAATATACAATAGGTATCATTAAGTGATATTATCTCCAATATTCGTGGTTGATCTGCAACCACACTTTCAGTTACTTGTCGATAAGTATCATTATTTTTAAATTTATGGACTTCAATGTTATTTATGCTTCCCTGCGCAATACTTTTCTTTTGCTTTCGTTTTCCATAAATTATGTTGACATTATGATAAATATAGTAACAGTTTTTGGTCCACAGACGAATTTACTACTGATACTCAATTAATAATTCATAATTAATGCAAGGAAAATTCAAACAACATTTATTCAGCGTTGGTCCTTGAATAGCACTTATTAAGGTCAAAGCTATTAATGTTACCACAGGTTAGGAAGTCACCCCTTTTATTTATGTTATACTCTTTCTGAATGCGACTCCAAGTCCGGCAAGGAACTTAAATCTTTCTTTTTTTAGAAATTTTTATCTGTTACCCTAGATTAGTAAAGTTCTCACATGTCACGTTGGGTCTTAAAAACAGCTTCGATATGGGTTTAATTGCTGAGACTGAGGTCTACCTCTTTGGTAAGTAGGTATAGCTTGTTAAGTTCTTAAATCAAAGAAAGTCATGCGCTGTCGGCACGCGGCTAACTAATGCCTTCATAATAATGGCGACCACCTACTGTCTACCGCCTCGCGTCGGTTTGTTTCGCATTTTCCGCTTATTTGTCAGCTTTCACTCGGAGCCACTTATTTCAATATTAGCCTGTTTACTTTTTGCTACGCGCCCAACGCCGCGGCGCCGTGAGGTTGGCCGTTTTTGTTAATTTCGTTGTAACACTGTCTCCTGGGCTTTTCAACAGTTTGTCACTTTTTTTTCAACACGTCTCGATTTCTGATTTTGCTGATTATATTTTGAGTAATCTATTGTTGCATTTATGTCTGCCTTATCGACTTTTTCTTGTGGACGTCTGTTTTTTTACAATCTCATTATTATCGGGGATTTTTTTCGCTAGGTGCGTTTTGCTTTCTTAATCCGTAATGAGTATTACGATGCGGAAGACGTAAAACGTTCCCATAAAATGCATTATCACTCTACCCTTGAAGATATACCTGTATTTGTACAAGTACAGCTTGAGTTATAATTCCATATTAGTTTGGACTGTCAAACTCTATCATTCTATTAGTATTATACATATAAATTAGCTGAACCTCAACTCGTTTGTTTTTTTTTTACGTGTTGTTTGCATTGATATCTCAAACTTGAAGATAAAGTAGAATTAAAATACTTTATTAAATGTAAACAATGCCTGACTCGTCGTAAACACGAAACATCTCTTATTCATATGTCTCCGTGGGATAGATAGGTACTTTTTAGGCTAACTGGGCGTCTGCCTAGCCATTAACCAATAGCTGTAGTCATTTAACATCAGGAAAGGCAGGTCTGGTCTACCTAATGTTAAATGGCTACAGCCGCCTATTTGCAACACCAGGGGCATCGCAATGCGTTGTCCACCCTGAGACGTAAAGTGGTTCAGTCTCATGTGCCTGTTATTTCACTGGCCCCCTTACGTCTCTAACCGAAACACAGTAATACAAGTGCGTTACTTCTTCACGGTGGAAATGGCCATGGTTGTAGTACTCCCTCGGACGAACTCAGCACTAAGAGCTCTACTACTTCTATTTATGCCGATGATTGCAATATGGCAATGAATCTAATTCAAAATGATAGATGTGTACACAATCCGTTGTAATGACATGTACAAGCACGTGCTAAAAGCCTTCTCGTGCGCATTATGTGCTCAGTAGTACATAGAGACGATACGCAGAACACTTAGCACAATAAAGAAGCGGTCCATCAGCTCGCGTGCAGCATCCGACCCCCCGTTATCTATTCTTCTATGGCTATTAGTATATTGTATAATATTTTATTTTTTTATTCTGTAAGTAATTGGGTAGATGAGTGTGGAGAGTTTATAGGCTATTATTTGACCACAAAATCATTGGGGATTTTGATTATGTGGTGGAAGGTGGTAAGCACTTAAGCCTAGCATTAGGGTAGCTATAGTAACCTTAAACATATTTAAATAATTTGTATTATCTTATTGTAGGGTAAAAGTCTTCTCAAAAAGGAATTAAAATCATAATTCTATTTTTGTTAGTCCTGTACGTTGCTCGGCGCATTACCTACTTGTTAGCTACTAGACCGATTTGGGGAAAATTTCATAATATCCTCCAAAGATTTAATAATTCGGCAAAAAATTAAAAACAAATTTTGAAAGGACATCTCTTGGGTCGAACAGTAGATTATAAATAAGCATTATTTATATAATATGAACATAAAACGTCACATAAATAGATGTTAATTCATCTAATCCCACAATAAATACAGCCTAATGTCGTTATAACTGTCGGCGACTTGCATAACAAGTATAATAAGCCAGTTGACTTGCCCAAGTTGCTTTCTAAGAGTGCCACCGTCAGTCGGACATTATCCATTTTGATATCTAAATGTTTTGTTCGTGATATTAATCTAATATTGGTACCGATACTAATGCCTGGTTGACAGACGTAATAGTAAACTAGTAATAGCTGAAATAGAAATTGGTTCACTTTGGCAATTATTTTATACTAGTTGTCCCCCGTGGTTTCACCCGCGTTCCTGAGTAAATTCCTCTCCGTACGGTTATGTGTGTGCCAAATTTTAGCAAGATCGATTCAGTCGTTTAGCTGTGACCGCGTAACAAGCAAACTCAATTCCGTATTTATTATATTGGTTAGGATATGACTAGCTTTCCTTGCCGTAGTTTTCCCAACGTACCCGGGATTAAAACACAACTTATGTTACTCGGGAATAGTGGGCTTTCTACGAGTGAAAGAATATTCACAATCGCGCAAAGAGTAGTCTCGGAAATCACCTCCTGTTATTGCAGATCTTACTGCAGCTATAACGCATTGGTAGAGCTCAGCGAGACATATATATAGTTGCTTGTGAATATTGTAACGATTTTCAATCTCGCTTTTAACCTTACACTGTCCTCTAAAAATTGCATCGTGCTAAAAGAACAACTCCAATAACTCTGAAGGTCGTTAGGGTCAGGAAACAGACGCTAAAAGATATTATTTATCAATAAAATGTACTCGCAAAATCGAAATGCATTATTTTCAATAAGTTAATGGTCGAAACGCATTTGCATCAAAGAGCTTTTGAGATGGAAGCTGCGCGCGGGCGCATTGTGCCGAATTTATTTTTAATAGTACCGGTGGCGGGCGGTCGATGGCGCTACCGCGCGACCTGCCAACAATCTAACCCAGTGATCTTCTCACGCCCGGGAAGTAGTCACGGCTATTATTACTATGTGTGCCGGTAGTCGGTGCACGCATTCCGGATGTGGGCACGCTGGAAGGTTACTGAAGAATACTTGCCGACCCACGGGAACTAGGCGTATAGGCTATAGCTGTCCCCCGTGATTTCACCCGTAGATGTCACATCTTTCTGGGATAAAAGTATCCTATATGTTATTCCGGGGCATGTTTTATGTATGTGCCAAGTTTCATCCAAATTACCACGTAAACTGACCCGCCAGAGCAAAGATGATATTCAAAATCAGATAAAACAAAGATATTGTTACGGAGATACGACAAAGAGCATAAAGGGAATATAAAATGGACGTAGTACCAGTTAGCTTTGTGGTTCATCCTTGACTACCACTCTACAGATATGGGTTCGACTCCCTCCTAGAATCATTCTGTTTGTTCAAAGTATTTATTACGAATAAGTAGTACAATGTAGTAAATCAGTTATCTGGTTTCCATATTACAGGCTCAGTTATTAAGTTTTGGACCAGATGGCCGTGTCTAAAGAATGTCTCAGGACAGCAAGCAATATAATTTGAATGTCAAAACGTTGACACATCAAAGGATCGTTTCGTCGGTGTACTCGAGTACTCGCATTGGCACGAGGTTGTGGCGACATACATACTGACAGACACGGGCTTTCGCCTAGATAAAATGCTTGAAGCATATCGATTAGAATCCAATATATTTACGTTTAGTACAAGGCATGTTTACGCTTGGCACATGGGCGGCTCTATAATTAGCTAAACTTAAATAACATCCGATACTGTTAATTTTAATAAACTTCTTTAGCTAGTATGTGTATTTCAAACCAGTGCCCTGAGCATTAACATCTATCGTCATCGTATCGGGTGCGTCAAAAGCTGGATTGTCTCGAAAATTGAACATCGCGCAAACCGTGGCGTTGCGAGATGTTCAATTTCCCATTACATTAGTTTGTGGCTCACTCGATACGGAGACGATAGACGTTCGTGCTTAGCCCTCTGATACTTTGCACTCCCTTTTGTTTGTGTGACAATGTTCGATTAGCTGTGACGTCACTCTAAATCTAATATGGCGGACGTGATAAGATGGTCATTTATTTTTTGCATGAAAGATTATCAAATGAAAGTGTAAGTCAAGCAGATTACGTGATGTTAATATTATTCGTAACATAAATTTATTGCTTGTTTTGTTGAAGCAATATTTACAGACAGGCTGTCCACCTGATGGTAAATGGTCACCGCCGCCTATAGACATTTGCAACACTAGGGCAATACCAATGCGTTATCCACCCTGAGACGTGACGTTGTTAAGTCTTATATGTGCCTTTAATTTCACCGGCTCCCTTACCTTTCTAACCGAAATACAGTAATACAAGTGCACTATTGCTTTTGCGGCAGTAATGCTGTGGTAGTACTTCCCCTGACGAACTCTACTCTAATAGCTCTACTAGTTCTAAGGCCAACTTCATCACTTTTGACCTTAATTATTGCCCTATTAGAACCAAAACTGAATCAAATGCAATAATTTTATTTTATTTTATCAATTGATATAAGCTCTTTATAGCCCATCAAATAGTAATAATAACATTCGTTTTATAATGACAGACATACTGCCTTCTTATTTTAGCAAATTCGAATCCGAATGACTTGTTAGTTTCTTGTTTTTTACTTTCTACCTCTTCAATTTATTTGTATTGAAGACTTGTCTCAATCATGATACGGTCAATTACGTCTGTTTGTAAATATATTTGTTGGAATACAAAAAAGCTGAGTAAATACTTGTAAATAGAAGCACGGAGAGCTATACAAATAAGAAACCTACATAATTATGCTGTAAGATCTCATTTTGAGCAGCTAAGGTGCTGCGCTTTTACCCTAGTTCCCTCGGGATCTAATGTATATCAAACTTATAACATAGCCTATGTCCAACCGGAATACTGTACCTTTCAATGCCTTGGTGATTTTTTTAAATAGATTGTTTCAGAAATTACCCTCCCTATACGAACAAACTCACTAAATTCAAACTCTCTCTTTATTATACTAATTATAGATTTTAACACCACATTTAAGATAGTATTTTCATTACTTGCTCAATGTTTTTATATTATATAAATGCAGATTTCGTAGCATTTGTAGTTACTGACATAAACAGCTTTGACATACAGATATACACAGGACAGAAAGCTCTTGATAAGGGTTCCTTTTTACCGTATTGATACAGTACCATAAAAATTAAACACCAAGTTGACAGCAAAGGTTTATTGCTTTACACATAATTAGACAGAGAAGGTCTTTAACACTGTGTCGAGTGAGATGGACAGTTTAGCTGGTCGTATTGCATGTTTGCAACAAGGACACCAGACGGGTCGGAATTAGATACATTCCACAACGGAGAATGCAACAAAACTCATCCAGGGATTCGAACCTGAATCCTTTGTGACTCATCTTCTTATTTGACAATGTTGCGTTTTTGAAATTGGCAACATTCAATCATGTTTAATTAGGAATTTGAATATTTCGTCCAAATCCACTAAAAATATTATCTTAATTTTAAAAGAAATGTAGTTTGTTGATTAGCAGTTAATTGACAACGTCTGGACCGGTTTGGCAATTTTTATTATTAAAATGTTCACAAAAGTCTAAGTAATCAGTGTGAGTAATAAGCGTCCGAGACATTCTTCACACAGGGCCATTCAAAACTATTTATTCAGGTTAGGCCATCTGATCCCAAACTAAGTAAAGCTTCCACTACTCAGCAGAGCTTGTACTACAGTAACCAGATAACCGATATACTACGTATGTACAACTTTTTGAATACATACTTACATACACAGGAACGTTTGTCCTGGGTGGGAATCAATTCTACCTGCGGTGTTATATCATAGCACACCAATAAGCTCGTCCAATTCATGTAGGTAATATTTAAATTTACTTACATGTTGCCACTATAAATTTTAGCTATTATAAATTAAAGCGATGCAACATTTGTTTATACAGCGTGTCATTAATCTGCGTGATTGTGAACCGAGTCGACTCCGGGCGCGGTTCCAAGCCGGAATCGCTTTGCGCTGGACACATGTGGTGATAATATCCATCGCTATTTTGTTATTTTAATTCTCTATTAGATTTGTGAGGGGACTGTACTTAACTTCCGCCCCGTAATTCCAAAAAATATTTTTTTTTTGGGTCAAAAATTCCCTAAGTCAAATTTCATAAAAATCCGTTGAAATGCGTGATATAGGTATATTATGTACTGTTATTATATTTAATGGTCTGTCAATCCTATTAATACTATAAATGCGACAGTAAGTATAAATATTTCTTGCTCTCTCAGGCCAAAACTTCTCAATGGAGAAGGATGAAACTCGGGACATAATTAGAACTAATCCTGGAAAAACACAGCATAAGCTTTTTATCCCGAGAAAAATAATCCCTCGGAAACGGGAGCGAAACCGCGGCGCAATTCCTGTCATGCGGATTCAAAGCTTTACTTATCTCAATTAGTTTTGAATTTAAATATAGACCTCGTTCGATTAGAAGTTAAAAGTATTGTATCGGGTCAACAAACCAGATGCGTAACGTCAAACTCAAATCACCGAACGATCAGTTGAGCATCGGGGCTCATTGATACAGACGCGTGCGACGTAACAACAGCCTGTTAAATAAATAATTCTTCGGCGAGAGTCAAGTATATTTATTATCGTATATCAATTAGGGACACGTGCCAAATGGCTCACAGAATATGATGAGGCGTTGATAGCTCAGTGGGTAATGACAGCAGCTTTTGGTAGGAATATATCGTATGGACCATAGCATGGCGGTAGTGTAAATCAATAAATAACCTGGGACATTCTTTACGCACGCCTATGTGATCCCGAACTAAGCAGAGCTTGTACTGTGGAATGTAATACATATACTTCTTTTTTTCTAAATACCTACTTATATAGATATTTACACCCATTACATACATTTGCCTGCTTGTCGCCAGCCAGCCGTCAAATTTTTTTGGTCTTCTCGACTTTGTGTGCCACCTTTGGCTAAAACATTACTTGCCATGATCAAATACAAACCATCATAAAACCTTTTTTTCATGTAACGTAATGCCTGTTTGTTTATCTTAGCTGCGTTGCGTTATAAATACAATGAGCGGAGAAAAAGCGCATCGATTTCATGTTTGTTTCTGTACGTTGAAATATGAGCAACAGATGTAGCTCGCGACCTCACGCTCCGTTGCAATTGGCATTTGATGATGGATAAAAAAAGTCTATACGCCTACTTCATTATTTAATCAAAGAACATTAGGTAAAACAATTTACGCAAAATAACAATAATATGAATATAACTAAAAAAAATTACGCTTTAAATCTTCTCCCATACATCAGCAAACATCTCTATGCCAGTGCCAGAGCCCCGCAATCTATGGGCCCTTTGTCCCTTCCTGATCACCATCCGATAACTGATATTACGGAAGGAATGGATGACTTTTGTGGACTACCATAAGTATTCTGTATACGGGGAACGCATGCAACAGATCATGTCGACAGATAGGATCAGTGTGTCGAGTAGTGTTCTGTGATCTCATATTATAGATTTCATCTATATTAAATCTTCATGAGCGTTTAGTCGTGAAGAGGAGACGAAAACGTTGTAAAATGCAAATGTAGTTTAAATATCATAACGTCGGACAAAAAGTATATGAATACAGTGGCGCTAAGCAAAGAAGCAAATTTAAAATTTTCTTTTAAATTTCAACCTTAGAATGTAAATAAAGTTCGTACGTAATATGCGAAAATAAACGGCCGTCCAGCGGCGAAGTGTTTAATCGTTTGTAATAAAATGCTACAACTAGGATGTAGTAGATATTTGAATCAAGGCCAGCTGTGCTGTAACATCGATCGCGTTTTTTGACCACTCCGCGCCTACGGTACTTGCCACGCTATTTACTGAAACTTTCTTCAGCTGTTGCTACTTTATTATCTATATTGTAGTCCGGGATCTAGCGTTTTCCCGAATAAAAACAAAGCCAATGTCACTGGGGATCAGTCCGCCTTTCTATCAATGAAAATCAGAATCGTATTAGTAGTATCAGAGATTACCCTTTATATACAAAAGAATTAAATATTGGATCATTAAGATTAAAATTTTCTTTACGTATTGTAATTTACAGTAAATTTCATCTTTTGCAATGAGTTTCATAGGAGTTAGCATTCGCTCATATACATCCTGAACTCTTAGGTGTTTCAACCAAATTCCTTCTTTAGGTTCTATTTTTGACCAATGTCGAGTTGTAATGTAAGATAACCCGAGCGTTTTGAGACTACTTATAAAGTTACAATACGCGTATTGACTTCACGTCACTTTATTAGTTTAGTTATATTGTAACCGCCCCGCGGTTTCACCTGTCTGTCTCCTCTTGAAAAGGTACCAAACGTACAGAGAGATAATTACTTTCGTAATAAAATTAAGTAGTTTTCGCCCACTGGACGGAATTAGACCTTAATTATTATATAAAATCAAACTTTGTCAATTTCTTTTATTGGTAACACTAATTCGTCAATACAGCAACCAATAACAATTTTAAATCGAGTCACAAACATATAGAAAATAGTACGTAACTATTTTGTCTTTGCCTATTTATATACAGCCGTGTTTTTGCTTTATCCACATCAATCATACTGATTGACTGTTAAAAATATATAGAACTCTTACTTAAGCTTTTATTTTATATAGATCAATACCGTTCTGACCTAATTCCAGTCCACCAAGATCTGACAAGGTCTCAACTAACACAACAGTTCATTGTCACTCTATGATTCACATCCACTCGGCGGCGCTTGACATGTGCTCTACCGATCTCGAGCGAGCTTCTGAATAAAAATAGACCTGTCAGAGGAGCGGCCTTCACGTTTATGGATGTGCAAGGTCTTTTTCACTACGATTTCACTCAGCCAACTATTTACGACGTATTTCATAAGAAAGGGTTATAGTATTATTATTTTAGACTACTATAGTGAAATCAAATCAAATATATTTATTTCAATAGGCCTTCACAGGCTCTTATGAGTATTATGATTAACACCGGTTCGGCAGGTTGCTTTTGCTGAGAAGAGCCGGCAATAAACTCAGCAATTACTCTTTTCAAGATTTCTTTTTAAGATTTTGTACATAAAGATGTGTCCTGCTGGAGCGAGCTACACCCAAGATTTGTCGTCAATAAAATAATATTTATTTATTTTGTTCAATGCCATTGGTTAAGTGTGCTAAATTTCAGCTTGATCCGTTTAGCCATCATAACGTAACAAATAGACTAAAAACAAAGACAGAAATTGTCTTTGTAATATTAGTATGAATTAGTGCGGATTACTAAAGTTTTCTTTATGTCCACAGGAGACAGTCCACAGCAGCGGCGGCGGTGGCAAGGTAACCAGCTCCAGGACCGTCGAAGAGTTCGACCTTGAGCAGTGCTGGGACGAGCGAGTTTTGAGGAAACTTGTGAGTATACATGTATTTACTCCATCATCAATCATTGCCCAGTTTTGTTATTCACGGTATTCGATCCTCATCTAAAATGAGCTAGATTTATATAGTTTTTACATTACCGACATTGCTGTCAAACAGTAAATCACTCCAATGAATTTTGTATACAGATCAAATATAAATGTTATGCGTTAACAAGTTAGTCGATTATATATATATTTTTTAGTAACTAATGATTTGTAAATATTAGAGACGAAAAATAATAAGTAAAGCTCTTTTGACGGTGTTGCCAAGTACGGAAAAGTCCTTATTATTTTCCGATGAAAAACACGACTTTAGTCGACAGAATATTATGGGACCAGATAAACGTGAGTAAAAGAAATGTCTCCGGACATAAATATAATAAACGTCTTATTTACTAACCACAGTTATCAAAACACCATAAGTTAAGTCACTTACATAGTGGTTACAGTAATAGCCGCCAAAGAAATCCGGTTAAACACATGGTACACGCGTGTAAGTGCGCACTTAGACACAACTCTCACTTTCAACGGTGCATCAAACTGGTGGTCTCGCGATGGTGAAACTGGACCGAATCAGCGGAGTCATCGGCGCAGTCACTGGTCACTCATCACGTCTGTGAAATCTTTACGATTTACCACTCGGCGTGAATTGCCGATTTATCGACTGGAAGCTTTCGCTGCCAATTCAAAATTCAAAGTCGAAATCTGTCTTTCGATTTTGTCCTTAGCACTAGTGGAAGTCAAAGTCGCTGAAATTACCACCAGCTAGGAAATCCTGGGACTTTCGTCACAATTAAGCTTTCACTGAGAGATGGAATGTGTAACAAATTTTAAACCTATTTTAGCCACTTCCTCAGGAATTGAACCAACTATCATTAAACGTCTATATACGTTGTTAGTTTTCGTCTTAAAGTTCCACCATTTCCACCGTTTCCAAATGATCTAAGTATCTCCGGCATAACATAGCATCCATCAAGTAGCAGGTACCCTCAAATTGAAAATCTGTCGCCGAGCACCAGTCGATATGTTCCTACTTAGGACAATTTTCTTTCTTTCCTATGCTTACCACTTTCATGAGATTGTGGTTAAAAAAATATATTTTATTTAAAGTTAATTACTAGTGTAAGAGTTTGAGTCACTGCGCCGGGTTACATCTTAAATGAGGTTGAACTGCTCGCATCGCTACAAATAGGCTCTTGTTCCTTTTATCTCAATTCAGTATCTGAAGCGTGGAACACACGCCCCGTTCTACAGAACCCTATTAGCAATACATTACACAGCTGTAACTACAATTCACACGAACCAATTACAAGAACGACTTTGCAATACGAAGCTAATCCAATTTACTGTAATTCAATGTTATACAATATGTAACAAAAACCCTGTTGTTCCTTCTACCTACGTTTTAAGAATCGGTATACATACGTAATAAAGGAAGTCATTTATAATAAACTGTAAACACAAATAATTAAAATAAATATTTAATTATTAATATTTGTAATGTTATTCTGATATCTTACCTCTGCATGAAGCGATGACCCGAAATCACAAATAATAGGAAGAAGTTCTACCCGACCCGACAAAGAGAGTGGCCTCTCTTTGTCGGTGCCGCCGCGCCGCGCCGCGCCGGTTATCTACCTATTTTTTCTACACAAGTTCACGACTTGTCAGCTGTTGTTTATCACTTTAACGAATGAATCTTTGAAAATGTTGGTTTACACGATATTTTTATGCACAATTGATAATTGTTATAAGTACATTTAACACTTTTACATAAACAAAATAAAGTCCCCGCGTCTGTCACACAAAACCTTAAGTACCTACTTGCATTTTAATGTATTATTTATTATAATGTCTACTAGACGGCCACGGAGGTGCTGTTCAATATGACCACCTTGTACCTCGACACATTTGTTGCAACGCCTAATAATATTTTCACGTACGCTTTGTAAAATGGAGCTATAGAACTTGATGTGGTCAAATGCTGCTACTATGCGTGAACGCATTTCGACCTCCGTATCACACGGTTTTTTGAACACCTGTTGCTTAACAGTACCCCAGAGGCAAACAATCGAAGGGCGTCAGATCAGGTGATCTTACGTAAACAAAACACAAGTCACTCACTAGGTCAACAATAACAACCGTTCGAAAGTAAGTTGCGCGGGAGACTAAGGAATTCGCTTATGATTCGCAGGGCGGCGGGTGGTGGGGTAAAGGGGTAGGAAGGCACGTGGCAGGGATACGAGGCACGCGCCTACGTTTTAGCGGCATCTTCTGTCGCATCAAAGAAAGCCGCCGAGCTCGTAGGCTATTTAGCGAAATAAAGATGTATTTGTAAAATCAGATACTCTAAACATTTTTTTGAATGTGTCGATTTTAATAGTTATTTGATTTTGACCTTTGTACTAGCCAATGTTTATAATTGTTAAATTCTAATATCATTAATGGTGTGCTTGTAGGTAATGTATAACGTTCCTAAAAGGAATAACAGCGTTTTTGTTACATACTGTATTAATAATTATATCCTGGGATAGTTTCACACGACGCCATCTGATTCCGAACTAAGCTGAGCTTGTACGCCACTAGCTGTCCCTCGCGGTTTCACTCGCTTTTCCGAAGGATGTTACATCTGTGGAATAAAAGTGTTAATCTACGTTATAATGTATGCACGTGCCGAGTTACCTTTTCTCAGAACAAAAGTATGTTTTAATCCAGGTTTTAAACAATGAACGTGCCAATTTTCATCCAAATCTGTTAAGTCGTTTTTGCGTGAAAGAGTCACAAACATTCATACATCCTCACAAACTTTTGCTTTTTAATATTAGTAGGATAGAGTAACCAGATAACTAAACTTGCGGGGCACGCTATGATGGCCGTTTTGACGTTTAACAATGATAAGAAAAATAACCTTTATTCCTTCAGACATAAGGTTCATCTATTGATCCAACAGCTAATTGTATTGAAACTGTATTGCTTATTCCAAAGCAATACAGTTTCTTTTCCTATGACAATCTGACACGTCAAAACGGCCATCATAGCGTACCGGTAGCATAATTTAATACATACAAATAGTACTTTTTAAATTCTAACTTAAATAAATATTTACACCCATTTTAACTCGCAATAATATAAGATCTCTTGGAGCGAGTGAAACCGCGGGACACATACATGTAACTAATATAGTAAGATGAAAGGAAAGTGAGATATGGAAACGCGACGGGCTCTCATGAAGTGATGCGTCATGTTGACGCGGGGAACCTGTCTCGCCGCACGGGACAAGAGACAAGATGCGTGCGCGCAACTATGCTTGCTGTCTAGTATAAATGAAGTAGAATTTTTTTTATTGTTGTCAGTGTAAAAGGCATCAGAGGCTTAGAGAGTAAAAAAAATGGTAATCCATATTTCTTTGCCTCTTGTTTTTATTCGTTGCTTATTTTTTCGGTTGTTCGCAACGACTTTTCGTTCACTGGGAAAACTGAAAATTTTCGAAATTTATTTTCTATAACTAAATTAAGTACTTCAGTATTCTTTTTTTAATATTGATGACTTTCATAAGGGCTACACTGAATAAATGGTTTTGCTTAATTGGCTTTACTTGAAACAGCGCAATCAGTGGCCAATGCTAATGGCTAAAATGATATGTTTTGAGTAAATGTGACTTTTTTCATAAATTTGAAAGATTCTTTTTTATTTATATCGCTAATAAATAATGTTTTAAAAGCTTTATTCCTGATCCCCGCTCTACGATCATAACTTATACCATATCAAAGATAAGCTGGTAACGACAGCGTGGGAACGTCCAACGGGGTAGCTATCCGCTGGAAACTCTATTCACTCACTCACTCCGGCTCTGGGAGGGAAAATTATAGCTGAGAAAGTTATGCGCTAGAACTGATACTGAATATATTTATTCTATTGAAGCTCTATTACTAAGGGACATCACTTAGATGATTGTTTTCTATGTCTACCCTATGCAGATGAAATGTTTAGTCAAATGGATTGTTCTTCGTGGGTATCCGTCCGCGTAAACAATGCTCCATGTGAAAAAAATCCATGGCTTCATAGTAATTTAAATTGAATGTGTAGGTACTGTTATATTGGTTGTGTTTGTTGATTTTCAATGTGTGCCATGTATGTGTCTGTATGTATATGTCCCCCGCGGTTTCATCCACGTTCTCAAGACATGTTTAATTTCCCCGGATAAGTTTATAGTCATTCCAAGGCATGCTCTACCTTTGCGCAAAGTTTCACCCAAATCCGTTCCGTAGTATTTGCGTGAAAGAGTAACATCCATACATCTATAAATCCATCCGCACAAACTTTCGCATTTTTAATACTAGTATGATTAAGAATAACACAAGAAAAGACCAACAGTATGCAATTAATAGTACAACATCAAGATTCTGATTTAATTGTAATTGAGACATGTTTATAAATAAATTAAGAAGAATGTCCGTGACTCAGTCATATGCTTCTGGGCGCAACGACAAATATCGATTTACAAAACAAGCTCATAAAAAACAACTAAAATAGCGGTTCGTCAAAATGGAAACATGTCACTCACACATGAGTCATGTAAACATGCGAACAGTAGCAGAGGCTAGACAAAACGTAGTCATGTGTGATTTGGGGCATCGTCACTTCCGGCTTCCGCTGCAACACGCTTCCGGTGCGGCGCGGGCGCAGCGGGGGGTGTGTGAGTGTGTGGGTGGGTGTGTGCGGCACAATGCAAGCGTTACTGATGGTCACCATTGACACCTTTGCACAATGTTAAGCTGGGAGTGCACTAGTCATCAATCTTTTATTTTGAGATTCAATTCCGATCCGAGTTGAGAGTGAATACATTATTAAAACAAATATATTCTGTGTACCTAGAATACGAACGGCTGAACGGAACTTGATGAAGTTTGATAAAGAGACATATATTGTAACTTGGGGACAGTAGTATTAGGTATACCTTTTGTTTCAATAAATAATCGTATATAACACGGGTGCAACCGCGGGACGGAGCTATTTGTAATATAAATGAAGCAATGAAAGTAAATTAGTTTAGTATCGTAACTTTTTAAGCATTATTAACTGCCCAATAAAATACTTCAGCGACACCGCGTGTCAACTACCATCGTACCTTTATTATAATTGGACTCGTTTGTAAGTTGATATGAAAGTGGCATCCAGTAGAATCATTACCGATGTTATGTGCCCGGGTTTACTTTACCGATGTCGCTGGATGCCGTACGGCGTATGGCGTATGGTGTGAACAGTAGTTTGCACACAGTACCGCCGGCTCTCGCACGGACAGCACGGGCGACTGTGCACAAACCAGACGCGTAAAACAGTCAATTGATTCACTATGTTGAGTGGGATACAGAGTTTGTGTGTGAGTTTTGTTATTGTTTACGTGCGAAGAGTTCCTTTTGATATATCTATTATGGATCGTGTTGATTAGTTGGATTCTCTTTTGTAAAAATCTACATTATTTAATTTCGTGCTTGGATTAGATTTGAGATTTTTGGCCTGGAATTATGATGTCAAAATTTACCCTCGGTGCGATCTTCAAAATAAATATTTTTTATAATTTTACTAGACGCGGGTGAACCGTCGGGGACAGCCCCGCGATTTCACCCGCGATCCTAAGGTCTGTAATCCCCGAATTGGCAAACGCGCGCAAAGCTCTTAAAAGAAATATTTTGTATCCCGTTTTTGCCATTTTTGTCATTGATACTCCTCTCCTATTGGTCGAAGCGCGTGTTATATAATCCTCCTCCTAGCTTCCTCGATAAATGGACTATTTAACACAAAATAATGTTTCAATTTGGTCCAGTAGTTCCTGAGATTTGCGCATTCAACGAAGCAAACAAACTCTTCAGCTTTATATATTAGTATAGATAATATTACTACTAATAAATAATTATTTTTCTTTGTGTTGCAACTTGGAAATAATGTGATTTTACGAATCCTTAGTATTTTTAATTTTTGAATATAATATATATTACATATTTTGAGACTCGAACTTCTCACAGAGAAATGTTTAAACAAATTGATATCCTTGCAGTCGCATAGCAGTAAATTTATGGTAACATAGTTTTTGTGCATCAACATATTAGTCCATGCATTCTGTCTCTTATCATAAATAGAAATAAGCATCAATTTGTCACTTCTTCTTAGTACACATTTCTATAATAAAATCCGTCATGAAATTCAAAATTTAATTGAAGTTGAAGTGAATTAAAACTGTTTTAAACAGAAGGTTTTCTTCAACATAAACGATTATAAAAATGACGACGATGCAACCGTTGTTCTTATTGCCGGCGTTTCTCAGTTAAAGTAACCTATTTTTTAAGATCATGTCTTCGCTTTGCAGTTGGACGAGTGCAGCGACTACGAGCAGCGTCGCCGTCTACGCACACGACTACGCACCCTCATGGCGGAGCAGGAAGGTGAGTCGCGCGCGCATCTAGCTCTCGCCCTCACCCTGGTGTACGAGATTGTAAAGTGAATGTGTCCATTGCAGCGTGCGCGAGCGCGGTGACGGAGGCGCTGGCGGCGGCCGGGGAGACCACGCCCACCGCCGACGGGACTACAGCTCGCGGTGAGTCTCTTCTCCTCCCGCTGCTGCAGGGGCTGCTGAGTGGCTCCGGGACCGGGCCGGGGCTCGGGCTCGGCGGGCTGGGCGCGCTCGGGGCCGCGCCGGCCGACGTGGTCGGCGAGGTCCGGCGCGCGCTCGGCCGGCTGCGAGCCGCGCTGGCCCCGCCCGGCGCTCACCCGCAGGCCGCCGCGCTCCTGGCGCTAGCCGACCGGCTCGAGGACGCGCTGCACCAGGCCGCGGCCGACCGCCTGGACGGCGTGCGGCGGCGCTCCCGGCGCCGGGGCTCCGCGCGCCACACCGTCGCCGTCACGCACGACGAGCTCGAGGAGGCGCGCCGCCTGCTCGACCGGGACCGCCTCGCGCCCGAGGCCGCCGTGGCCGAGCCGCCCTCCCCGCCCACCTCATCCACCGCCTCCGTCACCGACAGCGTGGACGAACCGCGGCCCGAAGGCCGAAGGCCACCGGCCTTCGCGCACTCCATCAGCTATGAGCCCGCCCCGCGGCCGGTGGAACGGCCCGCGGTCGAACGTCGGGCGCCGGCGCCCAGGAAGCCGGACTTCTACCGTCACTCGGTGGGCGACGCCATCCGTCAGCGACCCCAGCCTCAGCCGCGACAGCCGCAACCGCAGCCGCAACCACAGCAGGTGGTACAAACCCCGCAAGTGCAACCGAGCCGGCCTGCTGCCCCGCCACAGGCGCGGATGGACCGTCGTCCTTCGGATCCCAGGAGCAGTATAGCCGCCATAGCGAATAAATTCGATACTCAGGTGCAGGAGCGCCAGTCGGCCCCTATGCGGGCCCCTCTCGAGTCCCCCGTGCGTCGAAACTCGCAGGACGATCAGAAGCGCGCGCCCCTCTACTACATGCCGCTGCCACCGACTTATAACTTTGCCGCGCCACCTTCCCCGGCCGAGGACTCGAAGCCGCTCGCCAGATACGGCAGCGGCACCAGAAAGTTGCGCATGAAACGCGCCAATACGATTGACATCGGTCGACCTCTCGCCGGGTACAGGCAGGACCCCGATACCGACGAGGAGAGCCCCCGCCGCGGGCCCGTCGTGCCGGAGTTCCAGCCGCAGACCGATAACGACAGAAAGTTCATGGCGTTCATGAAGAAGAACGAGGTTACGGAGAAGGAAGTCGCCGTCGGGCCGAACAACTGGAGCAGTCGGTTCGGGAATATAAAGAACGCGTTCGAAAGTCGCGAGCGCGAGGAAAGCAGCAGATCCTCGAGCGCGTCCTCATCGGCGCGACGCTTCTGGCGTGGAGCCGATGAGCAGGCGTCACGCCCCAGGAGGTTCCTCAAGGAGACGGATGCCGATATCATAAAGCCCCCGTGGGTGACGGAGCGGCGGGAACCGACGAGGGTCCACGCGCCGCGGCACCCGCCTCCTGTCCACCAAATTCCTCCACCTGTTCCCGTAGCCCTCCCTCCCCTCGCTCTTGCCCCTCCTCTGGTCACCCAACAACCCCCCGTTCCACAGTCCCCGACTAGACCTATAGTCGTCAAACCGTTCGTAGCGAAGCCGATCCCCGTGAACCAATTCTCTCACGCGCCAATGTCGGCGTTCAAGCCTCCGTCTAAAATAGCATCTCCGACGAGCGCCCCCGCCTACATCTGGAGCCCCCCGTCCTTAAGCAATGCCACGTCGCCCTCGGTCGAGAACCTTCCCACCTTCCCGACAGTCGAAAACCGACCGGCCTTCCCGGCTAACCTTAAAAATTCGATAATGAGTCCGCCGGCGACGGGCGTGCCCTGGTCGTCGGCCGAAGTCGACAAACCTGTCAGTCTCAAGGATATCCAATTTGAGTCAAATAAATTTGATCCCGCCCCCTACGAGGAAAGACCACCTGCCCTTAAGCCGCCCACACCGCCGACTTACGCGCCTCCACCTCTGAACTACCCCGTAAAGGCCATCCCGAGCCAAAACAACCTCGCGGCCCCGGAGCTCGTCCGTCAGATAGACGACACTGGAACACTCGCTGACCCGTACTTGCCGAAAGTAGATGCGCAGCGGCTGCAGATAGAGTTCTACGAGAAACAGATCAGGGAGAAGAACCGACGAGAGCCCCTCGTCAACGGCCACCGCAAGCCTCCCGCGTCACCCGCCTACACCGTGACGGACTACACACCCCCGAGCGGCGTGTCCACGTTCGTACCCCTGCAGCGTACACCCGACATCGAGAAGGCGCGCGCGCACAAAGTTGACTACCTGCCCGACGTGGTAACTAACGACACCGACCGGCGCCGGAGCCCCCGGGGTCCCGGCCCGCGAGCCGCGGAACCCTCGCACGCGCACGCGCACCACAACGGCGACACCGTGTACACGAACACGAACGGGACCGAGGGCGCCGCCACCGAGCACGACAGCGTGGTGACGCGGGTGATGCGTGGCCCGGTGCGCGGAGCCGCCACCATCACCACCGGGGTGCGCACCCGCGCCGACCCCGGCCCCGACCCCGCCCGGGACAGCCTCCGCGGCGTGCTCGAGAGAAAGAAGCGCGAGGTAGCACGGTCCCAGGTACGGGCCCCCGTCCCTCTACAGAACGGCTCCCCCTCGCTTGCCCCCCCGCCCCTGCGCGCGTCCCGCGAGTCCCTGCCGTCGAGCCCCAGTGGAAGCCCCAGCAGTCCGCTCAGCAGGTCCGGATCGTGGCACCAGCTGGCGCGGTCCGGCGATGTGTCCCCGCGGCGGGTGGTTTCGCGCGCCAAGTCCATGCACCTTCTGGCCGTACCAAAAATGTTCGAGGGGGGCATCGCCCGCGACGAGGTGCATGAGAAGCAGCGGACCGTAGAGGCATACTTTGGTAGTAGCGGTCAGCAGCAGCAGCAGTACCAGCAGCACCGCATCACGAGCAGAGCTCGCCAGCAGCAGCAGCGGGCCCCGACGCAAGGGTACTCGCTGGGCCGTAGCCGCACCATGCCCACGGTGTCGGAGCTGCAGTTCCTCGACGAGAGCAACGCGGACGACGCGTTCGAGGACCTGGTGTCGGCGCTCGCGTAACGCACATTCCACTAGTTAGGAGCGGGAGACGAGCGAGACGCGCGTGAGTCGTGTGTGTGTGGGCTGCCTAACGCTTGTGTCGCGCCGTGCCCGCATGCCCCATGCCCCACCAAGCCCAACCATGCCCTACCCTGCCCCGCCCCCGGATCACTCACGTGTCGTTGTACATATTGTAATGTAACATCCGTGTACCATTTCACCGCGCCCTGTAACAGTGTTATTTTGACTAATAGCTTAAGTATAGTTGTGATGTCTTGCTGGTTGTTTTCCAAGTGTTCCGAGTTAGTGTTAGAGTTGTGTTCTCGAGTGATAATGGTCGTACTGACCTGGACGTTTCTTTTGCAGAGGAAGAGGAAGTAACGGTGACATCTAGCGTGAGGAGGAACTCGTCAGAAAAAACTGTTAGCAGTAGCACAACCACTAAAACTTCTAAAGGTATTTATTATCATTACTTACTGTAGAATTAACACGAGAGAATATTTTAAACCATTTTGGCTAGAATTCAGCGGATCTGGTTCAACAATGTTTTATTTATTTATGACAAAACATGTGTGTACAGTGATAGAGAGCATGACCCGGCCGGCGCCCAAGCCTGTGTCGCCGTTCGCCAAATTCCGTCAGCTCGAAAAACAAAACTCTACTAATAGTCCCAAGTAAGTAACTACTACCTTCTTCACTCTCTATGCCATATTCATAACATATTATGACATCAAACAATGAAACACTATACCGATATGTTACAACAACCTACAATTGAAGACGAAATTTAAAAAAATCTACTATTTATTTTATGTATGAAATCTTTTCGCTTAATAAGTAATTTAATGCAGTATTATTTTATTTATTTTTGGCAGCCATATCTGTGGATACGAATGAGGAATAGATACAAGTAAATATACAAGTTGATGATATGCATATAACATGTATATTAGTTGCTTCATTATACAATTATATTATACTCATTGAACTGAACCATCGCTTAGGTTAAGTACATGCGGAGCGAAACGCATTGATAAACCGCCCGCGTGGACTTATCCCTTCATGATACATTCAGTACGATCGTTCATTCGACGAAGCCCGGCTGCTACAGTCACATACATAACATAGTTGACATGAAATCGCACGCGATTTTCTTTCTTGTAAATAACAGCGAGACCCATAACTAGCACTCCGCGTCTAAGAAGCACTCGATTGTGACAGAGCACTCGAACTAATTGAGCGTCTGAAAGCGCGAGACTAACCGACGAAGTTGCGAGGATAGACGGAGTGTCGCGAGGCAACACTAACATTAGCCCCCGGTTGTAGCTCACCCAAGACTCCGCAGAGCCCGGGCTCTACATCGCAGCCTCTCTTCAAGTTCACGGACCCCGCGCTGCAAGCTAGCGCGCTCACTATTAAAGAGCGGCTGCTGCAGTGGTGTCGCGACAAGACCCGGGACTACGAGGTACACTCACGAGTCACGCCTCACGCCTCTCGCCTCACGCACCGCTCCCCAATGCGACGCCACAGCTATGTCGTCTAGATACACTAATTGCTGTAAAAAGCTATAAAACGAATATGACTTGCAAAATTTTTATTTTAACTACTCAATAAGCTGTAATTGTTGTAAATATGCGTATTGGGGAGAATTTCAATGCGTTGCAATAAGGCTGATGCATATTTTTCGTCGTTTAATGTACACTATGGAAGTTGGTGGAAGCCTGACGCAGAGTCAAAGTTCATAAAGTGATGCATCGGTCTTTGAAGCTGGGCGAACGGATGTAACGAACTTAACGGCGTTGTCGTTGGCATGTTGAGAGAGATCGTTGCGCACACGCACTCAGTATTAACAAACACGTCGCTGACTTCACCGACTCTTATTCCACGCTTCTCTTGACGCTTTATTTTGGCTGCTCTATTTCCTGTATATATTATATTTTATTACTATTACGTTCACATATACATCATTATGACCAAATTGTATTACTTTGGTTTCGTTCACCTCATAACGCATCACAAAAATCATTATAATAATTATAAATTACTATAATATACATCAAATATATTTAAATTTATGCCTACTACTAGTGAAATTACTTAGACGAGTTAAAGTGTTGTTGAGTGTGACTCAGTAATATCAAAAATAACAACTAATTTATAAAAGATACTTCAACAAAATGACAAGAGCATGTTTTATTCTTACAATTTTAATTAAATTTGATAAATTGTTTATAAGTGTGAGAAAAGTTTCAAATAAATTGTTGAATAATAGTGCATGATTTTTGTGTGTATATAACTTTAAAACAAAGGTTTGTTTAAAAACAAGGGTAAATAAAATAGTTATGTAAATAAATTATGGACCACATATCTTTAAGTAGCCACTTCCTGTAGAATATTAGGGTTAGTAGCACTCCGATCAACTTGGATATCCAACTAAAGTTGTAAATATTCACCACCCTTTTTATTTTGTATGAATTACCAACTTACATGTATAAAAGAAACATTTTAACCGAATTGTTGCAAACAGTTATTATATGTGGTCTTCAACTTACTGCTAATTTCATAGATTCTCTATCTCGCAAGTAATAAATACAAATAAAATTGACTTATTACTTAATAGCCAATGTATCATATAGGCCACTTATTAATGAATCCAATGTCTGTAAAAAAACATCGAGAGATCTTCAAGGCTGTTTCATAAACGTCAGATAATCCATACCTATGGCAGTTTGGCAGATTTTCTACATACATAGAATATACCTGAACTGTTCATCTGAATTAATAAAGTTGTCCGACTCTTATGAAACGGGCCCTCAGTATGAGAGCCGTATGTGAGGTAGCATTGTATTCTGTCAGAATGTGAAGCTGGAGAACTTCTCGACGAGCTGGGCGGACGGGCTGGCCTTCTGCGCGCTGGTGCACCACTTCCTGCCGGACGCGTTCGACTACTCCAAGCTCACGCCCGACAAGCGCCGGCACAACTTCACGCTCGCCTTCAAAGTTGCCGAGTTAGTATTATACCTTGTACCTTTTCTTTTTACATTTTATGAGTGGTCATTGTAACCAAATCCTTTTCTAGGATTTCTTTTCAGCGAGCGTCAAGCCAGATACTAAAGTTTTCACTGTCAAGTAATTTTCCGTCCACTTAGAAGTTTGGTTCAGTTAACTAAAACTGTTCACAGTTGCTTCTAGATCAACACTTCTACAGATTGATCGCTACACAATAATTCCTAAGACATTCTGAGCATACGGTCATCTGATACCAAATAAGAGGGCCTTGTATTTTGGTATCCAGATAATAGAAATACTACATAAAATGCTGTTTAAGTTCTTTGTTCGTCGACACAAATGTTTGACCTGGATGGGTATCGGACCCACCACGCCAACCTATAAAATGTTCTCAGTAATGACATTGAATTGCATATTTTCCAGTGAGAAGGCGGGCATCTACCCCCTGCTAGACGTGGACGACATGGTGACCATGCGCAAGCCCGACTGGAAGTGCGTGTTCACGTACGTACAGTCCATCCACCGCCGGTTCAAGGACCAGGACTGACGGTCGCCAAGTCGCCGAGAGATGGACCGCTCGCACGATATATCATCGCATACTCACTCGAATTGAGACAACTCGAACTTTACAACCTGTAAATATAATTATGTCGAGGAAAATACCGTTCGGAGCGAGTATTCGTAAGGTATATCGAGCAGCGGTCCTATAGTGAGGGGACCGGGGCGTCAGATCGGCAGTAGTCGAACGCTAAAGTCACAAAATATTATTGTATGTTATTCGATGAGTATATATCTGAAATCCAAAGAGAGTATGTTGTTGATTTTGATTTGTTTGTTTGTTTAAATGTTTATAGTGTCCGCCCGATTCGTTGTTTCTCCGAGCGCCGTCTCGTAACTGGCCTCCTATTTATTTGTAATCTCAAGATGTATGTGATTTTTTATATTATTATTATTAGAGTTTAAGTTTGACTAACACGTAACACGAGCGATACGTTTTATCTTAGGTCGTAGTCTGTAGAGTACCGACGTGCACCCGAACGCGCACGCTGCGCCGCATCGGATCGCTTCGACTTATTAATGCACATAAGAAAGTGGAATCCCCTGTAACTCGCGCAGCGGCCCCGCGCTGAACCTAATCACGATTATTATTATTATTTAACATTATTTTTATTACTTGACATTTTTTAATAACAGCGGCTTGATGTATTCGCCTACTGATTTTTAAAAGAGAATTATTACTACTATGAAATGTTAATTTATATCGACAATGAAATAAATATTGATTAACAAATTAGAGTATTATTTTAATGTAAAAATTCTACCTTTACTACATTTATAAATCATATAAAACTTCGTATAAAAATAAAACCAATGCAAATAATCAATATGATAACCACACTGCAAATTTAATTCCCAATATTAGCGTTCCTGAACCTTCGCACATTCACATACAAAAGTATAAGAAAGCAGGCGCTGCTCGTGACGCAGAAACAAACAAACGCCTGAGACATTGTTGTGATCTATATTTATTCCTCCAACAGTCAGTCGCCGGATTTCTTACATAACTCCGGAAATATAACGCAGAGCTTCGTACCTGTGCACTGTGTGCAGTGCAGCGTGGTCGCGTGATGGTAGTCGGGATCGACGCCAAAAGTTTTCTGTTAAATAATGCGTTTATTTAAGAGCCGATACAGGCGAAATACATTCAATATGAGAATACCTAAGATTAGTAACTCTAAGTAATATTTGTTTTAAGCTTGCTTCCGTGTCGTGGTTTCTACTAGGTATCTCATGAGTCCCCTGACCCAAGGACCCCATGGACCCCGAGACACAATCACGTCCCACTTTCATTATAAATGCAAGAGTTTTTGAGAATGGATGTTTGTTACTCTTTCAAGCAAAAAATTTGATGAAACTTGGCACATAGAAAGAGCATGTCCAGGAAAAACATAGTATACTTTGTTGCAACTAGTTTATAATATTGGTACGTTATGACATATTTGGCGTGCTTCATTGTAGGAGAAATATTATAAACCGGGCAAGTAAAATAGGCAACTTTTTAATTACATACTTGTAGTGGATTGGACTTTTTATTACTTTAGTTAGAAGTTTAGAATTTGATAATTTTTTATGATAAATTGGTAACTCTACTTTGTACTAGTACCAACCTCCTCAGGGTTCAGGCAGTGTAAAGGGCAACGCGACCATAAAGGGATCAGCGACGTTGGTGCTCCTATCCGTAGTGGCGTTTCCATCCTGGTCTCCGACGACCGTGGTGTCCGAGGGGCGCGGCGTCACCGGCGCCTCCTCGTCCGCCAGCGTCACGTGCACGTGCAGGGTGCTGTCCCGCCACGCCTGCCACGACAGCTGGTGCTCCTGGATCTTCAGCAGTATCCAGGTCGTCAGGAGGCCGTTTAGTGCACCTGATGTTAGGTGGAGAAAGCGACTAGTAGGGTACGTTTAATAGAAGGGATCATTGGTAGGGTACAACAGGACTATTTAATCATTTGAATGGAAGCCGAAAGAATCTATCCCTAACGCCCTAGGTAAACTGTCGGTTCGTCATAGGAAGCTGCTGATCGCAATTTGAAAACTCCAATTATCTCGGGACTACATCATCGTTCTAGATCCTTAAATCTGTGGAGCCACAACAAAGGTATAGGGTAGGTAAGAGGAGGGACCGATAACGCCGATGAGGAGCGAGGAGAAGACGTTGGCGGCGAGCGCGGCGCCGCCCCCGCGGCGCGCGCCGGCCTGCAGCGCGGCGTCGCACGCGTGCAGCGCGCGCGCCGTGCCCAGCACCGACGCCGCGCCCAGCGCCGCGCCGCGCCACGCGTCCGCCGCCAGCGCGCGCCCCGCCCGCGACCACGCCCACGCCGCCAGCGACGCCATCCACGACCATCTACACACACTCACGACATTATACTCGATTCCATATTAACGAGTCCTTTTATATTCTATAGGTACCGGTACAAACACGTCGGATTGATGTACTTTTTGACAGAAATGCCGTATATCCAACCCAGTGATCATCCGATCCGTAGGAATATCTGTGTTCCAAATAATGGTTATTTATATGATTATGCAGATCAACCCTCTTTTAAAACGATAGGGTTAAATGTTCGGTAACGTTCTTAAGAGTCAAAAATGACTTCTTAAATGGAACAGAATATAAATGGTGCTACATTCGTGATCTGTTGTAAAGGTTATAATCAAAATGTCGAAAAGTTTGGAGACAGAGAATTCTGATTTCGTTCTTATATGATAAACACGGTTGCCGACTAGATTTAAAGCTGGTCATAAAGCCATGAATGTCCCTGATACAATATAACTACCAGAGGAAGGATCAATTCTACATATCGACGTACAATATTATTTTTTGAAGAAGAAATGTACTTTTGGACATATAAAAGTCTACCAAAGAAAGGAAGCTTATGACATTAAGAGCAAGACGTGAGGTACTGGCGTAGCAAACAATGGTGTGTGTACTTGTGACTCCTGGTGACGACATAGTGGTGTCGGCACAGCTCGCAGTAGGAGGTGGCCGCCTGCAGCAGCCAGCGCTCGAGGCAGGTGCGGTGCACGGCGGCCACGGTGCCGCGGCAGGAGCACGGCCGCACCAGCCGCTCCGCCGACTCGCCGCCGAAGCAAATACGACAAATGTTATCCGAACGAACGCTGTCAGTGAAGCTCGCCACTTCTTTAGGAGCCGCCGAACCCTGTATGCGTACAATAGCTTTCACATGCTGGGCCATAAAGCGCAAAACATTGTAGCGTTGTCCAGTAATAAGGTAAAGCAATAATTTATATAACCGTAGTTGCCCATTTTTAGAATACTTTATGAGCGGACTAACGTCAAAATAGCCATTCAATCGTGGCGGTAGTTTGATACCCGTGACAGTTCCATCTATATTAATCATAGGTGTAAGTGATGAGTTACCGCAAAGCAATAAGGTCCATTTTAATACCACTCTGACAAATGTCACATGTATCAAATACTATAATATTTTGTCGAAACAAATTTTAAAGATGTAATGCGAACCGGGGCTAGTTTTATAAACCTATGCCATTTGACTCCTCCCAAAGACACTCTCTCTCAGTCTATAACTAGTAAGTATTTTAGTGTCTTCGTTAAAAAAACATCCAAGTCTAAGATTTGTATCATGATGGCAAATTTGAGCTTGAAAATTACGATCCGAAAAAGGTATGTACTTTACTACCATCTTTTTTAATAACAAAAACTATTGATCGACTAGTTCCACAGAAAAACATACCTACTACTTATCTAGTATCGTATCGTATCGTAACTATCCGAGTGACGATATTATGAGACTAAAATCTCACCGTCAACGAAACGACTGTAGTTAAAGCAAAAAGCTGCAATAAAAGGTCACTGGCCTGCTTATTGAGCAGCAACGCACAGACGGATCCCAGTATAGACATGGACCGTCCTCCAGGCTGTACCAGGGAGGAGGCGGGAGACGAGAAAGTCAGCGAGTCCGCGATGCGCGCCCGCATCAGCCGCTGTTCCTCCGCGTCAGACAGATTCACTTCGCAATAAAATCATTTTTATTTCTCTGTCATTTCACTAAGGCAGGCATAGTATGATCGGGGGTATTCGTAGATACGCGTGCCTCGGTGGTGCACCCGATTGGTACAGTAAAAAATCCAAGCTTATATTTTGAAGTTTCAAATTTCCATTTGGAATGAGGCAAACGATCTGTAGGTACACGACTGCGATTTAAAAATATCATCATACGTTTACCACTTGAAATTGTACGTTTGAATAATGGATATTGTGTATATGAGACTATAGTTTTAAGAAACTGGAAGTTTAGAGATTTATTATATACTGTAAATCAACCATAGACAAGTTAAGATATTCAGAAGTTGTAGAGCTCTTGTGCAAAGTACGTCCGGGAAGTACTAACACCATACCCTTTTTCCGCCGTGAAGCAGTAGTGCACTTTGCGCGTATTACGTATTGCTTGCGTTAGGGGGCCGGTGAAATTACAGGGACATGAGACTCAGCATCATGTCTTAGCGTCGACAACGCATTGGCGATGCCTCTGGTGTTGTAAATGTCCAGTGTTTAGACTGTACCTGGCGATGCGACTCCTGGGGATTGTCTGCAGCTGATGTCAGTCTGCTGTGCGGTAGAGCGCAGGTCTCGGTCGCGCTGAGCGCTCGCCGTGTTTGGCTACAACAAGCACCCATTTTAACTGCTAAATGAACTGTATGATAATGTAATGAGTAAAATGTAGTGATATTTTTTAGGATTCCGTACCAAATTCTGTCATTATATGACACGGCAGATTTTCTCATCAACTACAAACGCATTCAAATAAAAATTTGTTTGGCCACGTCCATCTACCTATTTTATTTTTAAAACGTTCATTATCTATATCGACATCCATATTTAACTTTAAAAACTATTGCATACTTAGCTTTATTCCGCTACCGCTACAAAGCCCATAACGCGAAACCTTTGCTATTATAATTATCTAGTTACAATAAGTTTTAATAAAATATAGTCAAATGTACTAACAGGTATGTGTACCGAGGAACAGCTGGAAGCTGACACGCTCATAGTGACCTTGCTATCAGAGCCCCCGCAGCCCCAGAACATCAACAGAGTCTCGCCTTCACCAACATTACACTCCTATTATAAACATTATAATAAACTATAAATAATCCAGGTGTCAGACGGACCCCCCACTAATTTTGTGCGGTCTGCTACATGTTGCTGTTACAAGTATCCATTTTGAATCGCGATCTAATATTAATTTAAGCCATAAGTCAATCACGCTGAATTAGTTTGAACAAATTATGTCAACGAGCGACAACGCGTTGGCGATGCCTTTAGTATTGAAAATGTGCATAGGCGGCAGTTTCCAGAAATACAACAGTTGTCTTTAGGCGGCAGTGACCACTTGCCATCAGGTAGACCATCTGCCTGTTTGCCGATAGGATGTAAAATAGGGAAATTAACGTTGGTGACGTTGCCTTGGGGATGTAAGGGTAATCCTATACAAATAGGATGGTTTTTTAAAAGGGAAACGGAGCTAAACCCTTGTTCAATATATTACCCGTATAATGTCCGCGTAACTGCATGTGCGGTGAAATTTAAAATTGATAGTATTCAACGCACGCAAAATGGTAGGCTTGTAGGCCCAGGGAACGACCACGGTCCGTCTCAGGCTTTGTATAACATCGCTCGGGAAGGGCTCGCTCTCATTGGAATCAACCAAACAGTTAAGCGTTACAAATTTACGCATTTTTTATCGTAATGCAGCAAACATACTGACATATTTTTTTAATTTTATATTTTTTTCATTGGTTACAAAATAAAATAAAATAATTTCACATTTTGGATAAAGTTTGACTAAATGTGTTCAAAAACCATAATTGACTTAGGTATTTATTATTGATGTTTACTGTCATCTTCTGAAAAAGAATACTGCCTTGACTAAAACCTCCTTTTTTTCTTTTCTACATTTGGTGGTGAGATGGCATGAAGATTTTGCATGATTTAAGTAATGAACTAATCTTTATAATAGTTAAGTTTAGCCCACTCAAAACAAGTACCTAAGTACTTAGCTTGCGCCTAAACTTTAATCTAGTTTTTTTTTTTAATTACAAAAAAACGAACGCAGCGGAAGTTGAGCTGTGGAAAACACGCAAAAAATAGTAAAATGGCGGCTTGTGACAGTGACCGCACCGGACGCCGAAGATAAGAAACGCGACAGTCTACAGCTTCAGAAAATTTACGTCTAAATTTTACATCATACAAAATATCGCTAAAAGTCACGGATTATAAGATATTATACATCATCAAATTAAAAGTGGCGAAGCTTAGGGGTTACTAAAGCTAGTAATAGATGAGGTGTATTTCAGCCCTAATTCTAAAATATTTATGAAAATCCTTGAAAAAGAATTAAAGGAATGTATTTATACTTCATTAAACACCATAGAAATCTTTAATAAATATTTTGACAAAGACAGCATGATGGTTATGCTTATGAACATGCGTAAATTAAAGCAGGGACCGGAACACGTCAACATTATAAAACGCTATTCGATTGTCAAAATGACGTTTTTCGACAATCAAAGGAAACGAAAAACCTGTGTTTTTCGCCCCACGTGAAGCAATATATATTGTGAAATACATTGAAATTACGAGTAACAATTCAAAACAAATCATGGCGGTTCGTGTACAATTTGAAAATAATAATGAAGTGGGAGTGTTCAGTAAAATGACAAATTCTTATTGTCTCGTCGCGATCGGCGGATCGGAGAATTTCTACAGCGTGTTCGAGGCAGAGCTCGCGGAGACCATCCCAGTGGTGCATGTCAGCGTCGGAGGCTGCAGAATCATCGGAAGGATGACCGTCGCCAACAAAAACGGGCTTTTAGTGCCATCATCGACCACAGACACGGAATTGCAACACATTAGAAACAGTTTACCGGACAGCGTTAAAGTACAGCGCGTGGAGGAGCGTCTGAGCGCGCTCGGTAATGTAATCGCTTGCAACGACTATGTGGCGCTCGTGCACCCAGACTTGGACCGTGACACAGAGGAAATATTGGCCGACACATTACAAGTGGAAGTGTTCAGGCAAACTGTAGCAGAGAATGTGTTGGTCGGATCTTACGCAGCGTTGAGCAACCGCGGTGGGCTGGTGCACCCCAAAACAACCATACAAGATCAGGATGAGCTCTCTTCCCTTCTTCAGGTACCACTGGTGGCAGGCACAGTGAATAGAGGCAGTGATGTCATTGCTGCTGGGATGGTGGTCAATGATTGGTGTGCCTTCTGCGGCATGGACACCACATCAACTGAGATATCAGTGATTGAGAGTGTTTTCAAATTGAATGATGCTAAACCCACAGCCATCACATCCACCATGCGTGCATCTCTGATTGACAGCATGTCATAACATTCGACATGCATTGGTAGAACAGATATTATTGTGATATTTTGTTTGATAAGTTCAATGTTGACTGCGATACATTGTTAAATATCTGTTGAACAGATTTCATGCTACCATTGAGTCTTGACCTTGTTTTATATACATAAGAAATAAAGAGTAAATATACAAAACATATTATTTCATTTCCATTTCTGTATTTTCTAGGGGTTAGATTAATATATTTGGTTCTACTAAATAGTGGTGAATAGAATATTATCTTAATTATGCCCATTATCCCCAGATGTCTGTATTAGAAGGCCATATTACATTAAAGATATTTGAAGTCTCAATGTGATGTGGTGCGCATTGACACTGTCTCTCAGGCACTACTACCAATCTCTGCCTACAAGTAAACATGTCTAATTAAAAAAAAGGTAAAGAATACTTTGTATCAAAAGGGATTTTATAATTTATCTGATTATTGTAAGAGGATTAACCCTAGGCAATAAATTGCTCATCTGACAATCTATTCATTTAACAATTTTATTGTAAAATTAATATATTATTGTTCGTAATAATAAAAAAAAAAACAGAAAATTTATAAGAGCTTGTGAAGGCCTACATGTATAAACAATATTCCTGTATTCAATAAAAAAACATTTATATTACTTGGCTGACCTGAGAATCAAACAGGCCAGGGTCATACACATTAAATACCAAAAGTTACCAGTCACACACAATTATGGTAATTGCAATAAACATAATGCATAAAGTATAGATATTACAGCAAATAACTAAAATAAGGAATTATTCACATTTATTTGATGTCCCACACCTTGGGGGCTGGCAGGATTATTTTCAGAGAGATTCATCTGCATCAGTGCTGGAATAACCATATAGCAAGAGTAGCAATTGCTACGGGCCCTGCGCAAATGGGGGCCTCGCGTGTCTAAGGCCATCCACCACCGACTGTTATTCTTACCACTTTATACTCAGCAGTCCAAAGGCCCTTCGACAGTATTTGCTACGGGCACCGCGCGTGCTTAATCCGGCACTGATCTGCATCCAAATATTATTTAGCTAATATTTAAATTAAATAACTGATAAGATTTTAATGGTATTAGAAGTTTTTATCCCATATATGCAGCCCCCTTCCAGTCATGCCCGTATATCTTGAACCAAAAGTTTTATGTACAATTGACTGAAGAATGTCCATAATGAAAACCGCATAAACCTAGGAGTACTCGAGATTTAGATAATTAGTAAGCCTGTGTAGACAGCTAAGTATTATAGAAAATAAACCTTATGGTATTATGATAAGGTTAATAATCTTTACCATAGAATTAACCATTGGATCAATAGATGAACCATAACACAAAAACAATAGAGATGATATTTCTATGAATCTTTGCTGCCAAAAAAAGGCAGTTTAGATCTCAACAACTTATGTCCAGGATCAAAGATATATTCTGGGAAATTCTATTACATATGGCCATCTGATCCCAAACTAAACATAGCTTGTACTATGGAAACCAGATACTTTTTCAAATACATGCTTAAATATATATTCACATTTACATCCAGACACAGAAAAAACAGACATGTGTTAGGACTGACGTGAAGACTAGTGAACGATTGTGAAATGAAACACTGATTTGGTTCTTCGTTATATATTCGGGCAGAGCTTCGGCCTTGTAAAATTTCTGATACTTGAATGAATAATATAAGCACACTGTAATCGCTTTTAAACGGCCAAGAACAGTTTACAATTTTAAAAGAATCCACAACCAAATCACATACTCTTAAATGATACTCCCGGTGAAGACAAACATTAAGACACTTCCGGAATATTATTATACAAAAATTAAAATTAAATATTATTCAAAAGATAACAATACGATTTAAAATTAATAATGAGACACGTTTAGTAATAATCTAAATCACATTAAGTATATCAGTTAATACAGTTTAAATAATGTAGGTATAGTCGGGATGTGACGTAGTTAGGTTGTTGACGGATGTCATTCGCTAACACATGTTCATGCACAGAAATGTTTGTGGGAATTGAACCCACGACCTGCGGCATGGTAGTCAGGGTCTCTAACTGCAAAGCATCAACCTCTTATTTATTACTCATACTTGTTGGGGAACAAGAAATGTTATGTAATTGGTTAACAACATTTCTCTGTTTCGTCAACATCGCGATTGAAATTGGAAATGATTTCACAATATTATCAGAGCCCTTTAAAATTACGCAATTGAAAGTAAGAATTTTTATTGTAATTGTTATATTGTTTGCAAACATTGATTTTAGTGTCCCTTTACTAACTCCTTATTAAAAATATAACTTTTATGCTCCATTAAAAAAATATCGGTTTGTTTGTATTTTCTTGTTATTATTAGATATTCATAATATTATATTATTGTTCAATAATTCTTCACTTTTGCGATCATACACAGATATTGTCAGAGAGACTAAATAAATTTTATGTAATAAATCTAAGTTCGTTTTTTAAAAAGAGTAATTATTGCCGGCTCTTCTCAGTAAAAAAACAATCTTCCGAACCGGTATTAGAGTCAGACTATTCAAAAGTGCTTGTAAGGGCCCATTTGAATAAAAAAATATTTTCATTTCATTCATTCGTTCATTTTCAATATCAATAAATTATTGAGCCACTAGCCGTCCCCCTCGTTCTCGAGGCTAGCATAGAAGCTACATTTTCCCAAGATAAAAAGTATCATATATGTTAATCAAGGTTACCTATGTGCCAAGTATTATCTGTCCGTTCAGTAGGTTTTGCGGGAAAGAGTAATAAACATCCTCTCAAACTTTCACCTTTGTAAAATTAGAAGGTTTTGGAAATAAATAGACATGATACTTATATAATACACTTTATTATAAACATTTTGTTACAAACAAACATTCCATCCTATCTACAATTGCCACATGTGTTTCTCTGGAAGTACAGTCATCATCATCACCATTATCATCACATCATCTAATAATTAGGAACAAATTCACAACATAAATTGTTAACACAAATATTGTCATTAATTACATAATTATTTTACAAACAATTAAATTTACCCATATTTATTTGCATTTATATTGCACAGTATTACAAAATTGATTATTACAACATATACATTAATGTAGAAAACACCCAAGAAGTCAGGGCCGGATTATCTATAAGGCATTGTAGGCCTCTGCCAACGAGAAATTTTTTTTTTAGATTGAAATATTATGGTGTTATTGTAGAAAAATAAGGCTTTTGAAAGTTATTAAAGGGTCTTATGAAATGCATTGCCTAGGGGCCTCGTCATGGTTATTAACCTGCAAGAAGCGATAATAAGTAATATGATAAATAAATAAATGCTGCCTTAGAATTGAATACCCATATATTGTCAGTAAAATGCAGATTTATTGTGTATTTTGTTATAATACACATACTAGACTAACAAAAGCTAGCAGCCATACAAAATATTAGCATTACAACACAAATAAATATGGGTAAAGGCTCAAAACAATCCTAAACAAATCAAAAAATATACTACTACAGTACATTACAATAAATAGCTAAAATGTGGAATCCGTTACATTTTATTGACGTCCCATCTCTACAAATTGGGGCTTGAGTATTATCTTCATCGACATATACAAATAGTGCAAACTATGGCAGTAATTCGAAGTGTAGTGTAACACTTAAATATACATTATGGCTGATGGCTGAAAGCTCATCTTACAATTGAGCTATATGTTTAAGGGCGGGGTAAGGGTTTTCACTTTCGAAAAATCGATTTTTTTCGAAAAACAGGCTGAAGACATCGACAATGCTGAAGGATGTGTGCTGTATGGAGCTGGAATTGATGATTCTGTGTAAGTTTAAAAAAAATAATTTTTTCTTCACTTTTTTGCTTCATAAACTTTAAACGCGTTTTTCTCAAAACTACTTTTTCAAAGTCCGTGTTCACTGCCATTTGAAAACTACTCGACCGATTCATTTCAAACTTTGTACACATTTTCTTCATATAAAATACCTCCCCCCTACGTTTAGTAAAAATTTTTTTTTTAACATTAAGGGTGTTTCCCACCCACAAAATGGCGGAAATTTTAGTCGAAAATAACGGTTCACACTTTAGATGGCCGCCAAAAATTTTTAAATTAAAAAAAAAATAATCAGAGAACGTTGGGGGGAAGATTTGTTTATAATTTAACTAATTTTTTATGGTTTTTCATTTTCAGATAATTTCCGGCCGAGTTACAGTGAACACCGCAAATTGTTTTTTTTTCAAGACGTCCTGGGGGAAGCTCTGTCACGGGCTAATGGTTTAATATTTTTGTATGAAAAATTTACAGAACATAGTCAAAACTATGCTCAATAATATATAGAAGGTTTGAATAAAATTGCTCAATCGATATTTGAGATAAAAAATCACAAAAAAGTGTTTTTTTTTACGCTGAAACCCAGACCCCTCCCTTAAATAACTCATACAAACATTACAAGGTACATACTGTATTAAATTCGTATGTTACATATCCGCAATAGCTTCTCTAGCTATTTAACTATTAAATAGAGATCTGAAAGGCCGTTTTGACTGTTTTGAACTTCATAGAAAACTCATCTTTTTTGCTTATTAGATAAGGTTTATCTATTGATCCAATAGTTAATTGCATGATAAATGATGTCAGAACGTCTGATGATGAATTGTCAAAACAGCCCAACTAGATCTCGAAAACTTTAGGCATATTTATGGCTATAAAAAATTTTATGTCTAGAATTTATTTTGAGCCAAACTTATTTATAAACTAACAAATTAAAAATAACATCCAAAATCTATACACGTAGCCGATTCCAAAACTGAATAGCAACATTATTAAATAGCCAATATTTCGGCGACAATTTTAACATTATCGATAGACTCAAAAATTAGAAAATTTAATTTTCGTAAGTAACATTAAAACGTGTTTTTTTTATATTTTTTCTAAGACTTATGTGCCTACATAATGGACAGGTCCGTTTTATACAATATAAAATGCACAATGTAAGTACTTATTATACGTAAGGACACAAAATATTTAAATTCATTTGTTCTCGTACAACTTTAATAGAGAGATGAGGGATTCCTCTTGATTTGAAAGCTCATTTTAGGAGATATCAGGTGCCTATAATGTGATTATCTTAGTTATTTATCTATTACTATAGTCGGCTGTGGCTTCAATAAATAATTACAAGTGAACACTTGTAAGATAATAATTATAAAAATCGACGCAGTATTATGATATAAACTCTCATTTCATGGCACATCTATAAAGACACAATTGAAAAAACTTTACAGAAATATAAGGATCTTGTTATTATTAATTCCTATACAAGTATAAGTAGTTAGTGCGTGAAGATATGTGGCGTTTATATAAATGCAATATATAGATAAATTAAGTTTAAATATATATAATCAGGTGATAAATGTAAAAAGTGTTTTTTTAAATTATGCAGTCTTATAAAAACTAGGCTCTATAACAGAAATATAGGATTCGAAGCGCTACATCAGAGACTGCACTTGGACATAAGATTTATAGTTTTTTCGAGACATTAATACTGATCGCCTTACAGTTCGCACCAATCTTTGATTGTTATTTAGTAATTGGATATATTCCTAATGCTGTTAGTTCCTTGGTATAAGCTGAGTGTTGAAGTTTGTCCTAGAAAGTCCTAGATCATAGCTACACTAAAATGCTATGGACCTTCGTTTTTCTGAAATAATAATAAAACGTATTATTATATATTTGATGCAAACGAAACTTAATTTACTTTAGGTGCTGATAATCAAAGAACTTGCATACAATATTTGAAACAGTGTAAATAAATAAAATGACGCGGATAGCTAACTTTTTAGACTAGTGCGAACTTGAGATTCAATTTAAACTTATGAAAAATGTGCATTTTTATTAATAAGTGTAAATTCAGTAAATTTTATTCATCTCTAGACACAGCCAATTATATCCTGATATCAGAAGGTAAACTTCACATACCAAAGAGCTTTTTTTAACAAGCCCTTGGTATTTTAATATGAGTATTACTTTTTTATACTCACAAGGTTGATTTACAAAACATAGTAATTAATACATTTTCATAAAGAAATCCATGATTACCAATTATATTAAAATTTTGCTACAATTGTGTTAATTTTGACATCTAATCTTTGACAAAATCTTATTAAACTATTCACACACTTCTTTACAGAATATTGGTCAAAAATCAGCGCACGATTGATTGGAAATGACCAAAATAAAGGAAAGCAGAATCTACTCCCCTTTACGGTGAGTGAATTATAAGACTTATGAAGAAGCAGGGATTTCGCATTCCTACCCAGGAAACTGGTACCTTAAGTCCAGGACAATCACACTTTAACTGTCACATTTAACTGAAGCAAAGCCACAAATATTAATCAACAAAACAGCATAATCATGATGGATATTTTCTAAACACGGACACCTTAGTTCCCTTAAAAACAGTCAACCAGTGCTCCTTAAATAACATAAGCACAAAAAGGTTTAGAAGTGTTGTGTACCGGCGGTGGAGAGGGTCGGCGCTCCGGTGGGCAGGCCCGGGCCTCCGGTGCGGGCTCGCTCGTAGAACAGCATGTACGCGGAGCACCGGAGCACCTCCTGCAGGGTCACCTCGTGCACCAGCGTGTCCGATGTGTACCACCATCTGGGGTCACAATAATTCATCCATGCAACCATTGTTCCATTTTGTATTGAATTGTTCAGGTTCTTAGGAGACACTGAATGAACGATGTCCAATATATTGTGTCCCCTCTGTATACAGAGGATGAAATACCTTATAACAGAGACTTAAACACCAATTCAGCTTGATGTGCGATGTTAAGTTACCAGGGATAATGTGTTACATCAATAATGAAAGATAATTAAAATGTGTGAAACAATCATACCGTTTAGCCTCGAATCCATTCCCCCTTCTATATGTAGCGAAGTGTCCGGACCTGGGTCCCCCCACGTGCACCACGACCCCCGTGAGCCGGTAGAGGGCACGGTCACTCTCCCCCCCCGCCCCCCCTACAGCTGCTCCATTCTCGGCCGCGTTGAGAGCCCACAAGCCCGCGCGGAGTCGTCCGCCACCCATTAGTGAAACTAGTTCCGCCTGGAAACATATCATACTTTACTGACCTTTCAAAGAGAATCATAAAGAGGACAATAGATTTTACTCAATATACCATAGCACCATGAATGTTCTTATTCTAGACCAAGATCTAGATTCTCAAGAATTATTATCTACATCCGCATTAATATATAAAGAGAACAGATTTATATTTTTCGTCCTCATACATAACTCAAAAATTACCCATTTTAATCATTCCTTCATTGTAAGAAAGCTGCTTTATCTAAAAGTAACAGTACTACATTATTCCCAGGAAGTATTAAATCCTTCGGGAACGCGGTTGAAATTTACTCTTAAAAATCACAGTGGTCAGTGCTAGTGAGCCAGTAGAGTGGATACCTTGGGCTGCTTGGGGTCGACGGCGGCCACGGCGGCGTAGGGCTGCATGGAGAGCGTCTCCGGGAAGGACACGTACTCGGAGCGCTTGGCGAGCGCGCCGCCGCTCCACTCCACGCGGCCCACGTGCAGGCACAGGCACCACGGCAGCTGCAACACACACCACTTCCTTCTTAAACCGACATTTGAAGTGGAAAACTACATCTCATTCTCTCCCAGGCAATGTTTAACTTTTTAGTGTTGCTTTTTTGTTTCATTGAGTTTTAAATGACAACGGTGCTAAAGAGTGTTCACTTGAAAATTCACTTCAAAATTATTAATTTATTTAATTATTTTTTTATCAAAAATGTAAGGGCGATTATGAATGTTCTTGACTATTTTAGTTATTTTAATGTTTTCAAATGAAAATATGAACTCAATAAGGCTTAACAAAATAAAATATCTTAAAAAAATTGTCACCTTCCCGAAGCTAACGGTTCGGATGTGCTTGGTGTAAGCTGCGGGGGTAGCGGGGGCGGGAATGGGAGTGCCCACCCCTTTCGTCACGTCCGGCTCCGGACAGCATTTGTTGCAACGGACACCCTTTACCATTTCCGGAGCAGTGAAAGCCCGCAGTAGACCTACCAACATAATATAATATGATGTATTTATTGTATTTAATTTATAAACGCTGTGTTCATTTGCAAAGAATATTTAGTTTTTTAGCTTATAACTTGGGCCTACACAAATTGTGATTCAATTTCATGGTTACACAAAAACCTTTCACAAAAAAACCCTTGATAACCATATAAAAAAAAATTATAATTTCTTTTTTTCATTCGTTTATTAAACATAAAACATACATTATAAAATTAAAAAGAGCCTACCTGCTAAACTAAAGGAGCCGGTGAGTCCCACACTGGCATTTGCCATTGATAGCGATATACTATCGAACTTGTCGTAGCGTATAGGACTCTGAAATTAGAAGTAAAATTATAGAATAGATATTCAGTGGAGATTCATTATGTATTACTGGCATATTATTGGCCACATTTTAATGATTTAGACTTTCAAAAGATGTTGAGCAATAAAAAAATTACTTCCTAAAATACTGCCTCTATGCTTAAGAGAGGTCGTTCCTTCCATTTTCCTTTCAAAAGTAAGTCAGACAGACATACCATGTGCCACAGACGGTCCATCTAAATTGACACCGTAGAATATTATTTTTGAATTGTAAAATAAGTACATAATAGTAATAAAAGTACATGGCGAACGGGGCAATCGCCCGCGGCCTCGCTCCTGCAGGGGCCGCGCGCAACCCAACCAAATAAAAAAAAATATTGATTTATTTGTATAACTTTAGCATTTCTTGTCAAACATGACAAATACTTAAACCAAACGATCAGACTTACTTTCGCATCACATACTTTTCACGAAGGACAAAGGGGACAATGGGTGAGGCGCCGCTGCGAGGTATGCTGTAATGGAGGTACCTTGGCGGAGCACACGGTGCACTGCAGGCGGGAGGCCAGCGTGCCGCGGAAGGGCGGCGGCGCGGGCGCGGCGGCGGGCGCGGCGGGCCAGCGCCGCCCCGCCGAGCTCAGGTGGCAGAACGAGCGCGACACGCCCTTGCGCAGCCGCGGCGCCTCCGCCGGCTCTGCGGGACCGCGGCCGCATTATGTCACATGGATCTCGTATATCAAATACACTGCTGACCGGCTAGCGGCTGCCCGAATACAATTGCACTGTTAAGACAACGAGGTGTTCCCATAGAGTATCCTATTCCATGATATTCCAACTGTACCCTTGAAGAGACCTCGAGTCTTTTTTCAGAGATAAAAAATAATATCGGTCGAATAGTCGATCTAGGGGGCTTATTTAATTTACTTAGCACATATATTGTACCTACCTATGTATCTAAGGCGCCCGTCATCATAGTATGAGTAAAATTTAAACCTTTATATTTAGTCTTGACTTAAAAGTATAATTCTCGCTTTGTAATATGAACCTATATTGCAGAGTGACATACCAGGCTCGACCAGGTCGGGCTCGTCGGCGGGCGCGGGGCCGGCGGCGGCGGCGGGGCGCGCGGCCAGCGCGGAGGGCGTGGGCGGCGTGGAGTCCCCGCGCGCGCGCGACGGCGGCATGCCGGGCGGGGACGGGGACGGGGACGCGGGCGACGCCAGCGCCGACCACGCGCGCCCGCCGCCCAGCCCGAGCGCGTCCGACAGACAGCCGGGCTGTAAAACTCAAGCAAAGTCACTGACAATAATCAAACTGACCTGATCCTAAAACATCAGTCTAGTTTAAAATTAAATAGAGCTATCAAGGAGCCCTTCTCCACTAAAGACCAAACTACCCGGGAAATTCATATGAGGATTGCAATCGGTTGGAGAAAGTCCCCTAAGGAGATAATGAAGTCAAAAGACCTGGCATGAAGCACACCGAAATTCGAGACATTTTGTGATTTTTGTTTTAACCATTATTGTACGTGTAATTGTCTGGTTTCAGAATAAAAGGCTTTATTATTATTAGTATGAAGGAGCGAGGTGTCAGACTCCTCCATTACAGGCTAGGGGATCGTGTCTAGGAACTGCGGACCATCTGTTAATTTGGAAGCTTTTATCTAAGGTCAAAACTTCAATACTGTGATGTAGGATTTTAACGTGTGTGTTCATAAATATTGCTACAGAGTATTGTAAACCAGTAATGAAAATTTAATAGGAGTGTATATCCATTCACATTGAAATTTTAAACTAACATTTATGCTATAGTTCACCAATGTAATGTTGAATGGGAGATTCCTATAACCTGACTCTGAGGGCATTATTAACAAACTAATGAAATGAAAAATATTAAGTTGCAGATCACAAAGATTATTCACCTTCCTTGCCATAGCGGTAGTCTCCTCTTCTATACAAGATAGTAACACATGCAGAAGCTCATGTGCGTCTTGCTGATCCGCTGGCACCACCCAGCCAGCACCTCGGAGGGAGTGGAGCACACCAAGGGGACACACTGGAGTGCCCCGGGCAGACTCGTGTGTACCATTTACGACTGGTGAGTGATAATAGATAAAAAAGGTAAAGGTTACCAAAGAATTATTGGTTTAGTGGAAATATAATTGATCCTACTAATCCTACTAATATTAGAAATCTGAAAGTTTGGAAGGATAGTTTGTCAAACTTAGCACATAATTCAAATTCAAAACCATTTATTCAGTTAAGGCCCTCAGAGGGCACTTATGAAGGTCAAATTTAAAGTTACTGAAGCTACAAACGGTTCATTAGTCAGCCTTCAACTGAGAAGAACCGGCAAGAAACTCAGCAAAGTTACATTCTTTTTTATTAAATAATTTTTTATATAAATTTTATCTATTCTGACTTTTTGGCTATTTTATAATTTCATTTTTACATAATTTATATTTAACAATTACAAAATACTTATTATAGGTAGGATTAAAAAACAAAACAAAAAAACACGCTTTATATAGAAAACCAAACTAAAAAACGGAAAATAAATTTTAATAAATATTAATTAAGAATAATGTAAGAAAAATAATAAATATTAGTTATTAATAGTTTGAATAAGAAAAAATGTTTTATTGTAAAAAAAGCGTGGGGTGCATGGTGTCAATAGTTATAAATATTTCATTGACAGATATGAGAAGGATTATCTTCATTATATTTATTATATGCTGTAATACAGGCTTCTTGCCTAGCTCAGCAACAGATGGTAAGCTACTATAATTATAACCTAGTCTAAGATATCTTTGTCAAACACTGCCATGTATTAACTTAGCTATGAGTCAATAAATTATTATTATTATCATTTCGATAATATCTTGAAAAGCACCCGCACTTTTTTTGTAAATAGAACATTTTTTCTTATTGAAACTATTAATAACTTATATTTATTAATTTTTTTTACATTATTATTAATTAATATTTATTAAAATTTATTTTCTGTTTTTATTTTGGTTTTCTATATAAAGTGTGTTTTTTAGTTCTTTTAAACTATTATTTATTTTCCATTTTTTAATAAAAGCATTTTGAGTGCTCGAAAGAGTAAGTCTGGAACTGCACGCACGCTTAGTTTGCGCACTAGCTCTATCTCTCTTACTCGCATGCAAAGGATGCGGAAAAAAATTAATTAATCCTGGCAAATCTAATTAGGATAATCGGATGCTTTGATCGGATTATTGCATTGTCATCGATCTTTGACAGGTGTGCAAAGTTTGAATTAAATCTGATCGTTCAAAGTAGGACAAAATCGAGCTCAAAGTTGTCGGTTACATACATACATACAGGTGAATCTAATATAAAGCGTGTAAAAAAAAAGAAATAACAAGACTACAAAATAGAAAATAACAATAATTAGGTACATACAACTTAAACAAGAAAATTAGAGGTGCACTGTGCAGAGAGTAGCTATTTCCATACATTTTTATCTTTAATTTAATGAACTACCTAACTTTCCTAATATAATTTTTAAATTTATGATCAGACATTTTGGTTACTGAGAGCAGTATCTTATTATAAAATTGAACACAATTACCAAAAAATTACTTGTTAACTTTAGTTAGTCTAAAGTATGGAACAACTAACTTCTCCCTTTGTCTTGTATTTATACTATGAATATCCAATTTTATATGTATAATCATTATATTTTCATAAATATATAGTGAAGGTAATGTCATTATATTTATTTCCCTAAATAAATCTCTTAATGATTCACGGGGACCCATACTGTAAATTGCATGAATTGCTCTTTTTTGTATAATAAATATTGATTCTATATCCGCTGCTGCTCCCCAAAACAAAATACCATAGGACAAGAGGCTATGAAAATATGCAAAATACGCTAACTTGGCCGTCTCAACATTTGTCAATTGTTTAATTATCCTAACAGCAAATGCAGCCGAACTTAATTTAGCAGCTAGAGTATCAACCTGAGGTCCCCACTGCAATTTATTGTCTAATGTATGACCCAAAAATACCGTTTTATTTACAAGATCAATATGGCTCCCATCTATTATTATTTGGCTATCTACTTGTGCTACATTTGGTAAAGTAAACCTTAACATAGATATACCATGCCCTGTTTTTTTTTTGTGCTGGTATAAAGTAACATCCCTCAGAAGCATGGGTGAAATTAAAGGCAAAATTACGCCCTCCCCTTCAATATTTTATAAAACACTTAAGATCTTGTTTAAAGCCTTTATCTTCATAAACTATGAAAGAATTCTGGTTGGTTTGTAAAGGTATTTTATGAAGAAAGCTCCATGCTTTTAGAAAGTAGGCCTAAAATGTCACAAAACTAAACATGACTTGCATTTCATCATGATAATGGATTGTTCAAAACAGTTTAATGCCACTTATATTATCTATATTGTACATGATAAGCCTATGCTTCATTTAATCATGCAATAAATTTGTTAAGTATATTTATTTACATCCTACTAGCATTCTTAATGAAAAAGTTTGTGAGGATTGATGTAAAGACACATGGCTATTTTTTACTCTTTTATGCAAAAACTACAAAACATTTTTGGATGAAACTTGGTACATGGATAGTTTAAAACCTGGATAGGACACTTTTTATTCCAGGTAAATGGGTGGGGGACAGCTAGTAAGCAATTGATGTTGTATGTCAAGATGCTAAGCTCTAACTTTCTTTAACTGGGAATACAACTTTCTAGCTATGAAAGTTGCTGTAAAATCAAGTTTATGCTATGTATTGGTACATCTTTAGTATTATATTTTTTATACCATTGTAACATTTAAGTTAAGAAAGTTATATTAGATGCATTAGACCATATTTAAAAATTATCACAACAAAACCAAGCAACAACTTAATTAATTATTAAACTGTGATGAAAATACCTAGATTAAAAATAGTATACAAACCTTCAATAACTGTGTACAATGTAGTGATCATACTGTTATGCCCGTCAGCCTTAGCATACTTTTTCAACCATTCTATGAATATAGGGCAGGCGGCCAGCGCCTGCAGAAGTGTGTTTAGAAAACAGGTTCTCCCGAGGTTCTGGAGTCCCGCTATCTGACCGCGTCGTTTCCGCACCTTTGGAGCACCCCCAGGACCCCACAAGACAAATGCTCCTACCACCACTGCTGCCGTCAGCCCCGCAGCCACCAAAATTCTGTCTCCACCATCCATAGTCCCAAAGTGATGAATGGACTCGTGATAAGCACTACTTTACCTCACATAATAACTGAAAATTATGAGTAGTAAATATCACCCACAGAAATATGCCTAAGAGATACATACACAACTGCGTTTTTTACGTAAAATCTGTGACAATAAATTTTCTTTTTGACAAATGAATAAGTGTCATTGTGACACTGACATTAGTTATAAATTTTGCTTGATTTACTTTTTCAGAAGTAGGTACGATGAGAACATATCAATGCACAGAAATAAATATCACTATCGATATTTGAATACAACAAATATAGCCGATAAGTATCTATTAAAACTCTAAGGTCAACATCAATTGTTAAGTTTCTTTGATGTAGTTATTTAATATAATAATAATATTTATTGAAGTAAGAGAAAATGTGTAACGTGAATTATATAGTTCACTGTATAATATAACTATGTATTACTTTACTTTGATTACCCATTTCCCAACGCCCTATGTGGCGACATCTATGAACGAGTAGAAACACGCGAGAATCCTACATCGCACTATCAAGATTCTCTCAGGATTTGACATATACAAGCATCCAACATCAACAGTTGGACCGCGGTTCCCAGGCATGATCACCTAGCCTGGCGGAAATCTTCCCTTTTAAATGGAGGAGTCTCAAACCTCGCTCCTCCAAACCCTACAAAAGTTATCGTAGTGCTTTTTTGCTGTGATGCTGGTATAATAATATTATAGAAAAATTAAGCTTTTTATTGTATTTTTTTTTATTTTATGTTTTTATAGTTATTATGTTACGTCATGCTGTGTGTATACGCCCTTGGGTCTCAATCAAGACTAAATATATATTTTTTAATTTTATCGATTGTGACCTGTTGTATGCCTATGAAATATATAAAAATAAATTATAATGTAGGTAGATAGATACTACATTCTATTTCTAAATAGTTTTGCTACAATGGTAGCTAAGCTACGCTGGTAACACCTCGCGCTACCTTCAGCATATTAAAATAAAATAGTACAACCAGTTACTGATAGCAGTTGAATTGTTTTTTATGGAAACAAACATAGGTACGACTGATTAACGTGAGGCTATTGAAAGGACTGATTTGGTGTCTATCATTACAGTAGCAATGAGTTACTATTATAATAAAACTGTTACTACTAGTCATCGACTAGTAAGTATTTTCAGTAGTATCAGTGGCAATAACGGGTGGCGTTGCATTGGCACACCCCTACCAAATATGTAAATAAAAACCAACAAAAGATTGAAGTTGTCAAAGAGTAGAGCAAGCAATGTAACCTCAAACAGTTAAATCAAAACAATAATAAATAAAATAAAAGTCATTCATTACAAAATTTAAATCAGTTAGAAATCATACATTATAGTAAAAATAATGCAGTGACAAATAAAGGCTATTTAGGTGCAAATTTTTCGTTTTGTTTACAATTTTCAAATTAATGTTAAAATAAACATGATACCCTCAAATACAATTTGCGTCTCGCAGGAGGGCCCAGCCAACGCCCTGGCCCTCAATAAGGATTGTTCACAAGTGGTCATTGCCGGTCGAAATGGTAAATAATTAACAAACAAGTTTTTTATGAAAGTATCTGTAGGGATCCAGATAATTCAAGTGTAGTTCATTTCTTGCAGTGTTCAAAGTATTTTCGATCGGAGAAAATGAATTTTCAGAAGTATGCAATTTGCGAGTTGGAAAAAACTTGAACCTCAATTTTTCTTCAATTGATGTTGCCTGGAGCACCATTGAAGGTAAGACAAATATATCAAAACTAAATTATTATAAAATTATCTTTTATAAAATAAATCATGATAAGTATCCTGGGACATTTCCTTACTACATAATATACTACTGAATAAGATACAAAATTAACAGGCACATTCCACACAAATTTTAGTCACTTTAATATAATGGGTAGGAATGAAATCCACAGCTTGTGGCTAAACAGTCAGAGTATCTAATCAGGGTTGGTGTTTTCACTTACCTACTGAATATATTTTTCAATAAGATAAGGTCTATGAATAGCTATGAGACTATATACAGCTATTACATGCTGCCTTTCATCATCCCATTATAGTGAAGTTATCTAGTAGGATTTTAATAGTTTTCTCAATAAAATGAACTTATCCCTGAATAACTGATCATACCAATTTGAAGCTGTAATCTTAAAGACAGAACTCAACCAATTTCTCCATCATTTTATTTAGTTGTTAAATATTGAATTAAAATCACCTTATTTTTTTTTCCTTTATTGAGGACAACAAACATTTGCACACACTGATAAAATTAAAGTACACATGCAACCAGCACCATCATCCACAGTTATGCATAACATGAGAAAAAACAGCTACTACAGCGGTACACAAAAAAAATATATACAGTAATAATCCATAGAAAAAATTATAAAAAAAAAAATCATAAAGTTACTAAAATAAAAAACAAATTAAACATTGTTAAATTTAAATTAAATATTGTTTGTTGCATTGGTAACCAAATGGTATTTTTTGCAACAGAGAATACATTAGCAACAGCAGCAACCAATGGTGCAGTGGTGGTGTGGAACCTGGGACGGTCAGGGCGGTCAAAACAGGAGCATGTCTTCTCTGACCACAAAAGAACTGTTAACAAGGTAGTCTATCATTCATCCATCTGTTGTTGCCAAGGGTCATATTTCCCAGCTTATAAGCCATATATATTAAGGTACGACTGAATAAGTGGTTGTACGCCTTATAGCTCAGACTTTAAGTCCATTTTGCTTCATGTTGCATGATGTGTGTGGTGGATATTTAATAATTATCCAGAATATAGGTTTTTTTTTCTTTTGGTCTCTCTTATATGTCATACCAGCTTCTACTCAGTAGTTTTCCTACAATTCTGAGGGACACCTAAACCATTTATTCAATTTAGCCTCTAGAAGGACTAATGAAGGTCAAAGCTACTGAAACTTGGTGTTTGAAAGTCAGCCTTCAATTGAAAGGAATGGGAAAATGAAAGTTTTATGGTCTGATTTTAATTTGCATGTTCACCTTTGTTGACATACAATTGAATATAATGGCCTAGAAACAAAATTACATGAAACAGAATGTACTTCTTTTCTCTTTCCAACCCAAGGAAATCTAGTGTTGCCAAATTCCGTCACATGCCATTAAGTGGTAACAAGCACACACACTTTCAAATTTATAATATATTTTATACATGTTCCCGTGGGATGTCACATGTATTATACATAAAAACCTTCCTCTTTAATCACTCTATCTATTTAAAAACCACATCAAAATCTGTTGCGTAGTTCTAGTAGTAAATCTTTAAGATTTAAGTGTACAAGATATAAGCGTATATAGGGACAGAGAAAGCGACTTTGTTTTATACTATGTAGTGATTATGAATAGTATAGTATGATACTTCTCATGGCTGATGAAAAACTATCTATATTTTTTTTACTAGGTAAGCTTCCACTTAACGGAGCCAGCACTCCTCATCTCTGGCTCACAGGATGGCATGATGAAGTGCTTCGACCTCCGCATGAAGGAAGTAGCTAGGACGTTCATTAGGTAAGCGACAGACATACATACGTTCACAATGACTCAGTATATTTGATATGTTGTTTGATTATTGCTTTATCTAGATTCGTATTTGGGTTAGCGGTTATTAATATTATCTACTCTTAAGTTCAGTGATCCTTAATTTGTGGTTTTATTATTAGCATTTACTTCGCATAGTTCATTGACCTGTTAACACGATAATGCTTACTTGATATTTGACGGGCCAGTTGACTTGGTGATTAGAGCCCTAACTGCCACGCCACGGGTCGTGGGTTCGATTCCGACCCAGGACTAACATTTTTGTGTATGAACATGTTGGTTCTGTGTCTGGGTGTAAATATCTATATAATTATGTACCTGTTTGGAAAAAATCGGGCATGTTTTTGAGTAGTAGAGCTTTTAGTGCAGAGTTCGTCCGGGGAAGTACTACCACCTTGCCCATTTCTGCCGTGAAGCAGTAGTGCACTTGTGTTACTGTGATTCGGTTAGAAAGGTAAGGGGGCCGGTGAAATTACAGGCACATGAGACTTAACAACATCACGTCTCAGGGTCGACAACGCATTGTGATGCCCCTAGTGTTGGAAATTTCCGTAGGCGGCGGTGACAACTTACCATCGTGGATCGTCCGCTTGTTTGTCGGCCTATGTGGTATAAAAAAAAAAAGTTTGGGATCTGATGTGTAAAGAATGTCAGGATATTTATTAATTATTGTAGTGAAAATTTCTTAGCACCGTTGTGATTTGAAACTCGATAAATCGAAAAACCGACAAATACATACATCTTTACGATTTAGGCTGCGAGAGAATGTGATGGGTAGTTTTCTCAAAGTTTCGCTTCAACGACATGTGAAAAGCACATATTTTACTTTTCTTTTATTAGTAGTACATATGTTACAGCAACACAGAGTCAATCCGTGATGTACAGTTCAGTCCGCACCAAGCGAACACGTTCGCCGCGGTCTCGGAGAACGGCAACGTCCAGCTGTGGGACGTGAGGCGCCACGAGCGGTGCCTGCAGCAGTTCACGGCGCACTCGGGGCCCGTGTTCGCCTGCGACTGGCACCCCGAGATGCCTTGGCTTGCTACTGCCTCCAGGGACAAGACTATTAAGGTACTTGTTTATTGTAGTACAAGGTCTTCTTAGTTTGGTGTTGTAGTTTATTATTTATTTATTTATTACTAGCTGTCCCCCGCGGTTAAAGTATACATATAAACCTTCCTCTTGAATCATTCCGTCTATTGATAAAAACCGCATCAAAATCCGATGCGTAGTTTAAAAAATCTAAGCGTACAAATGGCGGAAGCGACTTAGTTTTGTTTATACTACTATGTAAGGATGGTTTAAAATAAGTATTATTTGGTTTAGGCCCTAAAGGGCACTTATAAGGTCAAGGCTACTGAAGTTATCACCGGTTGGAGATTAGCTGCCAACTGAGATGAACCAACAAGAAACTCGGAAATGTACATTTTTGTGTTAGTCTTACTGTTTTGTGCCTAAATAATTATGTATTTAAACAGTATATAGTGAGATTATAACATAACCTATGTGTTTTGGAAAAAGTGTTGCTTTCTACAAGAAAAAGAGTGATTGAAATCAGTTTAGTAGTTTTGGATTACCTCCTACATCGAGGCTTGCAATGCATACATTAGATTCTCCTTAATAATGTTAGTTTTCCAATTATATCATGAAATATGTAATTTAATAGAATAAATAAACAATGATTACAATAGATGTAACTCTTGAAATTGAAATAATCTGCCCGCGTTCCTGCGATACGCGAGTGGGTCACTCGATAACGCTGTCTGGTCATAGCTTTGATAATACACTATTGACTATTATTAGAATTTATCGCGAATCGTTGTTATTGATATACTAGCTGTCTCCGGCGGTTTCACCCCCGTTCTGAATTTATGCATCTCTTGATTATAATATAGGCTCAGTTGGGATTAGTGCAGCATACTATCTACTAGTGATAGAATTTTTATAATTGGATGTGAGAGGTCTCGGACATTTGATATGAAATTAAATAAATGATATATTATTATAAATTCAAATAGGTCTTAACAGTCATTTATGAATGGTCAGTCCCTAATCCCGGTCCGAAAGGTTGCTTTTCCGACGACCTCCAAAGTTACGAAGTTTATAATATTAGTATAGACTAGTTCCCCGCGGTTTATTAAAGGCTATATACCTTATTTATGTCCCGAGTTTCACACAAATCCGTTCGGTAGTTTTTCATCCATCCCCGCAAACTTAGCTGTGGTGTTAGTGGGATTTGAGTAACAAAATAAATAAACTTATTTTAGAACAAATGCTTCAAAACAAAATTTATATAATTTTTGTTGTTTATAGATATAAATACCGTTACAGGTGTGGGACATTCATGCGAAACCAAACCTGGAGCACACGATATATACGATAGCATCGGTGGGGCACGTCAAGTGGCGTCCGCAGAAAAAGTATGTCATTTATTTATCGTTTTTTTTTTTTTTAGAAATCTAACTATTTAATGTTTACCTACGACATATGGTCCAACTAGGTAGGTCAAACTTCGACAAGGAGGTCAATCGAGGAATCCAACTCGAGAAGCTACGGCATATCTTCGAGTCTAAAATGCCTCCGAGTTTGAAGACAAAGGTCTTTAATCAGTCCGTATTGCTAGTATATATGCCCATATATGACTTATGGAACAGTATGTGGTGGCCGTAACAACAAGCTCAAAGTTCCTCAGCGAGCTAAGGAACGGGCTATACTCGGATTTTCTCTATGCGGCTAGGTCCGAATGGTTTCGAGGTCGATTCGTAGGAAAATGGAGACTTTGGACATAGCTCGAAGGGTCAGTCAGCTGAAGTGGCAATGTGCAGGCTCGAATAACTGATCACCGAAGGGGAAGAAAGGTTCTCGAGTGGCGACTACGTACAGGAAAACCCCGAGTGGGACGACCTCCCACCAGGTGGACCGACGACCTGGTCAGAGTCGCTGGAAGCCGCTGGATGCAGGCGGCTCAAGACCGTTCGAGGTGGAAATCCAAGGGCTGACATGATGATGATGACTATTTTTTAAAGGGACCTTTTGTACGATGCAACGTAGCATATTAAACGCGAGGGTACCCCGGCAGGCACCAGGTGTCGTCGTGCGCGCTGGTGCTGGACTGCGCGGTGCACGTGTGGGACGTGCGCCGGCCGCACGTGCCGCTGGCCACGTTCGCCGAGCACCGCGACGTCACCACCGCCATCGCCTGGCTGGCGCAGCCGCACACCTTCCTGTCCACCAGCAGGGTCAGTACACCCCTCCCCCATCACACGCAGGCACCGGTGACGTCGTCTACTGCGCGGTCTAACGTATCGTAATGTGCACTAGAGTCTCACTATACATAAGAGTCGGAAAGGCATTCTACGACACTACGGAACAGATAGTAGTAGTGATCGAGTGTAGATGAATGGTTCGTTGCGGTGGTCCCCAGGACTGCAGCCTGTACCGGCACCGGTTCACGGAGGCGGCGCACCCGGTGCTGTGGGGCAACCCGCAGGGCGTGAGCGTGTCGGCGCGCGGGGAGCTGGCGCACGCGCTGCCCGAGAGCCCGCTGCCCGCCCTGCACGCTCCCCACGCTCCCCACGCTCCCCACGCGCACCACGCGCCGCCCGCCGCCCGCCCGCAGCCCGACCGCCATGTGCCGGGCCTCGGGTAAGTCTCGTCCCACCGTCTTTGCTATGCCATTGAGAATAACTCAGTAATAGGCATGCGTGTGTAGCCGAAAGCAGCCGACGGCGGGGTCGCTGTCGTCCTCCGCGCAAGCGGCGCTCGAGCGGCTGTTCCCCGGCGGCTCCGCCTCCGCGCTCACGCGCTACCACTGCCCCGGGGCCGGGGCGGGGGCCGGGGCCGGGGCCGGGGCCGGGACCGCGCTCGTGGCCTGCGCCACGCGGTACCGGCTGCGCGGCGCGGCCCCGCACCTGCTCGCCGAGCACAACGCGGCCGTCGCGAGGAGCTGCAATAGGCACATGGTGAGGGGAACAGATGTCTAACCGTGAAGTGTTTCGGTTAGAAAGGTGAGGGGACCGGTGAAATTACAGGCATACGAGACATGAGAATTTCACGCGTCAGGGTCGACAACGCATTAGCGATGCCCCTAGTATTGCAAATGTCCATAGGCGGCGGTGACGACTTACCATCAGGTGTACCGTCTGCTTGTTTCTTGGCCCATGTCGTAAGAAAACAAAACACTTGTGTGATTTATTTATTGGTCAGATTTTGGAACATTTTACTGTCAGCAAGAATAACTTAAATATTCACTAAAATAAGTTCATATCATCAATAATTAATCGTGTGATGGGAACAGCACACATTAGGTACTGAAAATAATAAAAATATAACTTTAACATTTACTTTCTTACATTTTCTCGTAAGAACTACAACAACAATATTATTTATGTAATTTGCCGTTTATTTCTAACCTACTGTCGTTACGTGTAGGTCGGCCACGTGTGGGACGTGGTGCGCGCGGTGTACAGCGCGCGGGCGGGTGGGGCCGGCGGAGGGGCCGGGGCCGGCGGCGGGGCCAGCGGGGCGGGCGGGGGGCCCACCGCGCCGGTCCCGCCCCCACCGCGAGAGCCCCCTCCCCTGACCGACCCACCACCGCTACTTCCAGCATACAGGTACCTTCTATACTTCTACCGCTTTTCAGGAGACCTCACAAGTTTTGAATACACTCTCACCGCCGCTAACGAAAGTTCTTACCATTCCATCGCTAGAAATACGTGATTGAATATGTAAGTTAAAATCGCCTCAGTGGTTAAGTGGTATAAAGCTCGGCTAGAGATCAGGAGACCTAGGTACGATTCCTTTGTCGTGCAAAGTGATAGTAACGTTTCTTTATTACCTGTAGCCCGAGATTGGTAATGTGCCCGAGAAATTACGACAATGCCATCACATGTCACGATGGGACTTCAGAATATCTTCGGTGAAATGTGGGTCTCATTACTGAGACTAAACTGACTACCTCTTCGGGGACATTTATGAAATACTCTATTTGCCCCCTCCCCCCCAGTGCCGTGGAGGAGGAGCCACTGGAAGAGGTGGAGGAGTGGGCGGAGACGCAGTTCCACAACAGTGGGGTGCTGGGCATGCCCACGCTCAGCATCTACATACCGCCCGCCAAGTACAAGCTCGCCGCCGACGGCGACGGTATGCTATCCACCTTATATGGACTACGTAATTTGTTTTTCAGCTGTGTGGTCTTACCTTGGGCTACATCATCACTTATCAATGTTGTGGTTAAAAATAAGGTCGGAAATTTGGTTTGAATTCAATTTAGAGGGAAATGGTTATATTTTTACCCAAATAGGTCCTATAAAGAAGAGAAATACTGTATCGAGAGTAGTTATGTCATTCACTAGCAAAACGAAGCGTGAAAGCATTGTTTGTTGAAAATGTTTATAAAATTTTGGGTGTTGTCGAAATAATGTCGGCAAGAAGTTATTTAGCTTGGAATATGTTAGAGGTGGCTGCATATGAAGACGAACGACGCGAACAACAGAATTTCAAGCTGGCATGAGAATGATACTTGGAAATCCACTTGAAGACATTAGTGAAAACAATTTCGTAAAATACAGAATTTTATATTCATGAAGTAACAACAGCATCCTAATATTCTAATAAAGTTTATATAATTCCCAATGACAAGACAACGAAGGGATTAAAGACATTAAAACTCAAATGATAATACAAACAACGAACGTCAACACAAAACAATAGTCTAAGAGCTAGCGAACCATCTGACTTTTCCGTTAACCACAAAGCTAGAATTTTTTTAAATTATGTTTTATTCTCAGTCGGCTACTACAATTTTAATATGTTATAATTTACATATATTAAATACATATATATTACATATATTAATATGTAAAAAAAAAAATATTTTGGGGGTTTTTAGAATTTTTTTTTTAGGGTAAACAAACAGTGGCACAATAAATAACAATAAAAATTAAATAGTGACACCAACACAGATTACCACAAAGTATGTGCCAGCCAATAGCAAACTTGTCATCGGGATAGTCATTCATAACCTGCTCCCTCAAGGCTTCAATTCACGAGCTCTCCGGCTACAACACGAGTGTCACGAGATCGACGCGAGACACTTGACTTTGACAGAATATAACCAAAACAATTTTAAAATCACTAACTTTTCACACATTTAAAGCACTCCTATATAACGCTTTCAATTAGCAGGGTTATATCAAATACTACCAACAGGACGACATGAAAACTACTCGAAGTATCGAGTTATCGTTAGCGAGTTCGTAAATGCTCACGTAACTCATGGTACAAGCTTAATCAAAAACTATTTTAATGGTCGTTTACTCGCCAGTGATTAAAGTAAGTTTCTATAGCAACTCATGGTAGAGGTACAGCACACAAGCAGTACCTGTCCACAGGATGATGCCACGCGTAACATCGATCATATCGTTATCAGATCGAATCAGCTTTATAAAATAAATCTGTCGGGTAGAGACTGCGTCGGCTACGGCGGCGGCCGCGGCGACGGCGGGCTGGGTGTCGGCGGCGTCGGCGCACTACGTGGACGTGGACGCGGCGGACTGGGCGCTGCCCGAGGAGGCCTTCCCGCTGCGCAGCGCGCACGCCGCGCACCCGCTGCCGCACGCGCACGCGCACGCGCACGCGCACGCGCACGCGCACCACGCGCTCTACCCCGCCGCGCACCCCGCCGGACACAACATCGACAAGGGTACACCTATATGTCGTTTTATATTCATTAAGCCGCTTAATAGCGCCTTGTACACCTGGAAATCTCCAGGATAGCTGCCACAAAAGTGGTAAAAAAAAGAAATATCTTGATATTTCTACATTTAATATAAATTGGCTCAACAAAAATCTTGCATTTTTCCGAAAATAAACCTTTTATAATTTTTTCATGGTAAGTATTCAATGTTACGTTTTAAACGAAACAAAGTTAATAAATCCTATATTATATCCTCATTCAATTTGGAATCAAAAAAGTGTAAACATTTCATAAATCTTGAAACCATGGAACCGAATAGACAGCTGATCATGAGATAAATAGGATTGGAACAGATCTTATTACCGGATATTCACTATCCTTCAAATGTATAATGTATATGTAACCATAAACTCTGTGAAAGTGAAAACGTAGTACAGTTTATTTTTTTGGATTGTGCAGGCGGCCGGTCCCCGGGGGGCAGCTCGTCCCCGAGCAGTGCCTCGAGCGGGTCGGCGTGCACGGCGCCCCCCACCCTGGAATTCACGCATCCTTACTACCATCATACCCTGTCACATGTGCGTATACTTTGTCTTCGCAAACATAGTGGAAGGGATTGAAACTATCCTTATTTCATTTCATTCATTAGTTCCGAGACGTGCTATAGAAATAAACCTGGTCCCAAGTAAGTCCCCTGTGGGACACCTACATGTTTTTTTTAATGTTTTTTAATTAAGCCTATAATCTAATTGTTGGGGCCATACCTGGCTTATCCAATTTATATCCTGATTTATAAATTCAAAACAACATAAAAAAACTAGTTCACTCGGAAAAATTAAATCACATTCTACATAAAATTTTTAAGCAATTGTCCTTTGTTTAAAAATCGAAAATAAATTATTTTGTAGCTTAAATGGAGGTAAAATTATTTTAAACTAGCACTATCAAAAAGCTTTCATTTTAATGATGTAAATGTGAATAGACAGAGGAAGGCGAGCCGGGCCCGCTGTCGGTACGCGGCGAGGTGCGCGGGGGCGGGGTCGGGGCCGGGGCGGGTGCAGGGGCCGGCGGGGGCTGGCCGGGGGGCGTGGGGGGGCCGCAGCCGGAGACGGCCCCGCTGCTGGCGGCGGCGCTGGCGCTACACGCGGACCTGGGCGACGTGCAGACCGCGGCTGTCGTCATGATCGTGCTGCAGGACTATAGGTATATATTAAATTCTTAATACTACTCCAGTCCTTCTGAAGTAATAAGTAAATATTTAACATTTGCAAAATTTTATATATCTATATCCAAAAACAACATTCTTGTTGCGGATGTTGCTATAACAATTACTATAGATATAAATATTTCTGAAAACAAAAAGATAGCGTCTACTTATGTGGGTACGGGGCGGTATTTTGGTTTCGTACAAGCCGCGAAACTTCATACAATATATCACTCGATATTTCACGCCGCACACTGCGCAGCACTCGCAACAGCTGTAACAAATATCGCTTGTATCTGAACAGGGTTTTAATACGGTACTGGTAATTTCCAGGAGTGACCTGTTCCCTTACATCGACGAGGGTCTGCAGGAGCACTGGCTGCTCGGGTATATCGAAGTGCTGCAGAGGCACAAGCTTTGGAATGTTGCCACAGAGGTGACCATCATAAATATAATTATTTTCCTCATCGTTAACAGTATCAATAGCAACTTTGATAATAAAAAAACTCCACTGTCCACTTATCCTTATGGAATTTGGTTAACTATCACTGATCTAAAACCCCCTTAACACACTTCAGTGGCTTTGATTCTCATGAGCTCTCCTTAGGCCTATACCTGGAGTGAGCTCGACCGAGTCTAGTGTTACGTGTGTGTGTGTGTGTGTGTGTGTGTGCGCGTGCAGGTGGTGCGGTGCGCGTGGGTGAGCTCGGTGTGGGCGCTGTCGCAGCAGTCCAGCAGCGTGGCGGCGTGCTGCGGCCGCTGCGGGCGGCGCACGCGGCCGCACCAGCCCTGCGACCGCTGCGGCGCCGCGGGGCCCCGCGACCGCTGCGGCGCCGCGGGGCCCCGCGAGCCGCTGCCCGACGTGTGCGCCGTGTGCCACCAGGTGGTGCGCGGCCTGTACGCGTGGTGCCAGGGCTGCTCGCACGGCGGCCACCTGCACCACATGCGCAAGTGGATGGACCAGCACCAGCTGTGCCCCGCCGGCTGCGGCCACCACTGCCAGCTCGGGTGAGGCGCCCGCACCGACGGGTGGGCCGTTATATAAGAGTTCTGTTAACGTCCGGGAAAAGCAATTGTGAAAGTTTTATAATATATATATACTTATGTACCATTTTGGAAATCCAGAAAAATATATTTATAAGTCTAGAATATACATAAATCTATTAAGTTCTACGTCGCTTCTATATGATGAGGATAATAACGTTAATGGTAAGGGCATGTTTGTTTTAATTCGAACTGGAAGCTCCAGTTACTTAAATAATTTTGACAAACCTAATGGTCGAAGAGCAACTTTAATTTTCAGGTTATCCAAAATTGTAAGAACCAATTAATAGCACAATTATATTAATACCCGACCTTGACTAATTTACTTAACGTAATGATATTTGAAACAGACTTAATTTCTATCCCTTGTCACACTCTAGTCTGTAATAATTTGTTATGTAATGCACAGTTTAACATGTTTTAGTTTAAAAAAAAAAATATAATTTAAATAATATATCTGCATTCAAAAATTATATAAAATGTAAATATTATTATAAGTGTATTTCATTGACTGAATATGTAAGCTTTATAACCATGTTTTTTATTAAATAAAACGAATGTGATTTGTTATTGTATATGTATTTATTACTTATATTTATATTCACATAATTAATGTCGAATAGGAAATACTTTCAAAAGTCTATTTAGTGACTAAAAGATCTTAATATTATTGCATTTAAATTAACATTTTTAAATTAGGCATACCCACACTGGCGTTACTCTTGTATCCGTCTTGTCTTTCATGATATACATGTATAATACGGAATATAGAAGAAAACCTATGGTCTGTCGATTAAATATAATACATGGAAATATAATTAGGACTTTCAAACACCGTCAAAAGAGACTGAAATCAAGATACTTGATACTCTTTCACGCAAAAACTACAGCACAGATTTGGATGAAGCTTGGGACATAGGAAGATAGGACATAGCAGATCCTAGAATAACATATAGGGTAGGTACTTTTTAGCCTGGGAAAATGTGAAATTCCTCAGGAACGCGGGTAAAACCGCAGGGGACAGCTAGTAATATTTAAATAGAAATCATAAATTACTTACAATACATTTCATCGACAAACTCTACTGTATACAATGCAGTGAATATACATATATAGTATAGTGAATAAATAATTCTCCTATTACCTTACTAAATTATAGTAACGTAAAGGATCTTATTTCTACAACAATAGAACATCATTTCAATTGACTACGTTTATCACCTACTTTTCTAATAGATAAATCTTTCATAGGCTGTAAGCGTTAGTCAGACTTGTCGATTCGAGAAAGTGAATTTCTGAAATGCCTTTTAAGGTCCTTTTTGGGAGCTAAGAATGTCATTCAAAAATAATCATTTCAATCTTCAATCAATCAATCATTCAATCGATTTGAAACTTTGCAAGTATGTGGGATTTGGACAATACACTAGTTTGATGCCATCGAGCTGATCTGATGATGGAGGCAGGAGGTGGATAGTAGAACTCTTCAGTCGGTATAGGTAACCTCTCGAGTTTGGGCTCATTTGTTTTGTTGAGTCCCATATATATTATAACCGTTGGTCTTTCATTAAATAAATAAATAACATGGTAACGAAGTTATTTATGATGTGTTTTTATCGCCAAAGTCGCAACCTTGCAAATTAATCCAAATTACAACTGCCCTTATAGATTATGCTGAGCCAAATTATAGTCAAAGCCGCTGAAGTCACTACGAAATCAGAATGTACAGAGAAGTGACAAACCAGTGAGGTACAGTTGAATCATCATAATAGGTGATGGTAGTGCCCCAGACGACACTCAATTGCTCTATATGACCCGACTATGGCACAGAAGGGTATTGAGAATGGTCAATAAATAAGATGAAGCGTGAACAGAACGTCAAAGAACGACTTGCGACAAAACTTCAAACAAGACTTCATGTGTTATAGAAAAATGTACCCTATTGCTTCATGATAAAGTGTATCTTTGCTATCGTACAATTAACTATTAGATCAATAGAAGCACCTTACTTAAATAGTGGTAAAGTTAATTATTCTGATCTTTAATCTCCTAAAAAAAGTCTCTTAAAAAGGGGTCTTTTGACGCACTCAAATCGGGATGGGACTGCTACCATTCGACGCGGAATCTTTCCTAGATGGTTATAGACTATATATGATATTGAAAAAGGCGACTGAAGCCGCGGGGGACATCTAGTGTTCTGTAATAATAAGTAGGTGGTTCCCAAAATACGGGACTTTCCTAGTTAAATAATAATAATAGTAAAAATAAAAATCCTTGGACATTCTTTACACACGGCCATCTGATCCTAAATTAAGCAGAGCTTGTAATTTGGAAACCAGATAACTGTTATACTCCATATACGACTTTTAACATACATATCATTGCACAGAAATGTTTCGTCTGGAATTGAACCCACGACTTGCGGCGTGTCAGGGTCTCGAACCACCAAGCTAACTGGCCCGTCAAAGTAATCAAGCTTTGTAAATTATTTTTCTATTCAATAAGTTACAAAATCAAGTTTGAAGTTTTGTTGCAAGTCGTCCTAAATGTAAACAGCGGTCTCACATCTGTTGGGCATCAAACTGAACTCAAAGGTATAAACCCCTCTTTCTTCTCCTACAGTTGAAAAGAGCGAGTGGATTTATCATATTTACGTCACCGAAAAAAACACTGTTTAAAAGTTTAATTTCTTTCTTATTGAATCTTTGTCTTATAGAAAGAGATGTAAGTCGGCAACATAAGTAGCTGAATAATTAGATATTTTCAAAACTGTACACTAAATCGAATCCATAATCCTACTAATATTATAAATGTGAAAGTTTGTAAGAGTGGACATATGGGTCTGGTATATTTGTTACCCTTTCATGTAAAAACTGCTAGAGGTTTATATAAAACTCCGCAAATAGATACCTTGATCAACACATAGGCTACTTGTTAACCCCGCCTCGAAAACGCGGGGACAGCTAGTATAAATTGCTAAATATAAAATTATTAAGTATAATACTTAATCATTTTGTAAATATTATGTGCTTACAAAAAATTACACTATAAACTTCCTAGATTATGAATTAATTTTAGCATATATTAAATATAGCATTATTATAGCAGGTATTTAAGTTATGTTGCCAACTATACATAGATTTTAGCGATGCGCAACAGAATACGACACCATAAAAATCATCTGTCAGAGGCCATATGAAGATTCAAAGTTATCGCTAGCTATGTCTAGCTCATAACACAACATGGCGGAACGCATCGTCGCTTCTTCTTCTCTTCGGCGGGTGCTTCCAACGCCAGGCCGCCCTTCAGCCGGGACATCTGCCGGATTAGCATCAGGAAAGCCTGCAATTGATATTAGTTATACATAATGCTTTGAAAAGTGTACCCACCACCATTTTACAGCCAGCAACAATACATGATGAATAAAAAAAGAAGGACGTCACGGGAGGCCCGGGAGACGTAAAACATAAAGGGTAATATTATAATTTATACTAAATAAAAAACAAGAAAGAAATATGGAAAAATAATACCTAAAGAATAAACACAATCAACAATAAACGTGTGGGATAGAAACTCACATAGAAGCAACGATGTTAGGCACGCGGGAGTGCACACAGAAGGGAGTCGACAGCAGTGGTGAGGGGTCGTGACGGCATAAGAGCGTCACACCGTTTGCCGTCTTGGCATATGCCGGTTTTATTGCCAAGACGCGCTAACATATCACAATTTTCTTTAATTTAAACCAACTTTAACTGTTAGGGTCTGAAATTATATCTTACAACATCAGCATTCTGATCACAAGGAAAGTGTGTTCACATGTGTAACCAGATAAATAATAAACTATTATTTTAATGCATGCTTATATAGATATTCACACAACAAACAAACATGACCGACCATGTCTTAGGAATCGAACCCACGATGTGGCGTGGCAGTTAGGGTATTAAACCACGACAACAACCAAACCGTCAATCATACAATTAGGCCTTGTCGTGTAAATAGCATGTCGGGCGAAATGGACACGTAAATATTTGTCGGATATATCCGACAGGAGTGATCAAATGGTCAAAAATAAATAATTGAAGAATTCCTTACAAATACTTTTAGAATATATAATGGCTCCGAAGAAATAGTATTTGTTGTAATGATAAATGATTAATATAAATAAATACACAATATTTTGCAAATAATGTATATTTTTTGCTTGTATTTAAATATCATGTTTATAAATTTGTTCCGGTGAGTGTTTGATAAACAATACACATACATACTCCGTACATTTGTTGACTAAAATAACTAACCTATAGGAGAACCCACAAGGGTTATCAGAGACCCAGCACATGGGAGATGAACCGGAGATTCGTTTATGAAGTAGGACGGCAAAAAAAACTTTTAAAGTCGATGTCTAATAGTGTTTTTAGGGACCATAGAGGCCATGAAAAAGATTGTACAAAATAAATTACTTGTTATATTAAGAGTACTAGCTTCTGGGTTTTTAATTAAAACGGATATGAGCAGAATAGGTGCTGTGGCTCAAAACACAGTACAATTTGTAGACTCTATGACTTAATCTCCATGTATTTTCTTTCAAGTGACAATCACACCATTAAACGCGTAGAATTTTCCAACTTTGCTCATCACCGTTTCAATAATAAAGTAAATCTCAATGAAAATTATTAATATATTGTATGAATAATTATAATTTAATAAACTTGGCAGTACTTGGCGCACTCTTGAGTTATACACATATACATGTGGCCACCTAAATAAATAGACAATACAATTACTTATACTAAACTAAATCATTCAAATCAATGATAATATTGCATATATCAGTATGCATTCTGTGGACAGATTAAATAAGAAAACTATACTGCTTTTTTTATGTAATGGCATTGAATACATTATCAACAGTTCGTTGATTTGTAAAATTGCATTGTCCTAGTGCATACATAGAAAATGCGTACATCGCGTACATGTTATAATAAACTAGCAGTTTTCTAAAATTCATTATAAACTAATATATTATTTACCGCAAATTAAATCCCCCAATCACTAGAATCCCATACGTTTTGACAAGTTCATATTGCCGTAGATACATAATACATTTTTAACACAACTTATGTCCATTTTACAAATCTATGCCTGCCTGTTGAGATATAAGCGATACTCGGCTGTGGGTACCGAAGACTGAGATATAAGTCAACCTATTGTACAACCCTATCGTTACTATAGGTTTTAACATGTCAAGACATACCGCTTACCTGGATGGTATAGCGAGGTACTCTGGCATCGCTCTAATCTTGGATCTTTCTATAAATACCCAGCGAAATAGCGCTCTGTATTATCCACTACTGTAGCCAATATCGCTTATATCTAAACATAACTTAGGCAACTCCTGACATAGGTCTGATTGAATTTTTTTTGAAAAACTCATTTTGAAACGCGCCTTCAAATGAGCTGTTGAAAATGGACAAGTATATGTACAATAATTATTTGAACATAAATATATGTATTTGATCATTCAGTGTCATATTTGACATTAGGAAAGGAAGATCTTGAAAATAATCATATCTCATAGCAGGAACATTAACGTAGAAGTAAAGAGGGGGTGTGACGTCAGTTAGCAACATAAGTAGCTTAACTTATCCAAATTAACAAAACATCTGTACACTAACGGTCAAAATTTATATACGATGCCGATGTAAATCGCAAGATTGAATTAGAATTTTGACATTACATACGTGTATTAAAATTACTGTCAAAAGGTTCATCAATCCATGGATTTTCGATCGGGATTGCATATCAATTTTCGCCGTAAAGCGAATCCATAGTGTAGATTTAAAGTAATTTATAACATTTTTATTTTTATAATACAAAGTTGACAAACAAACTGACGGCCCGTCTGATGTTAAGCGGTCACCGCAACCTATTGGAGCTTGCAACACCAAGGGTGTCTACAGGTATTGTCTACTGCAATGATCTCTTCACATCCTTCTTAAAGAATCCCAACTCTTAATCACATTTTGATGATTTAGATAGAGTAAGATGTATACATAACGCCAATTTACTATGTAATCAATATAATGAATAGTTGTAGAAAATGTTATCGATATGTTTAGCTACTTATGTTGACTGTACAAGACACAGTGATGAGTTTTATAAAATCACATTGCAACATGGCCAGAATATAGTGATGACTCGTAGTAAATATGAAACAGCCGTGTCTTATGAAGCGATACTCTAGTTTAGACAATATAACCACCACACAAAGCGGTGCACATCCACACATTCACATTCTAAGTGATATACTTACAGATGTGTTACTTGTGTGTTGTGTTAACAATTTAACAGACTACACTTTTGATATATTAAACATAAAAAAAAGTTAAATCAGACACATTTCATAAAACATATAATTAGGAGGTCTCCCCCACGTTTCCAAGTAAAAAAATAGAATATGTTTTCTCGCGGGCATAAAGTAAGTCGATGCATCAAATCTACTTACACTTAGCGCTCTTTCTGACTTTGGTCTTCTTATTCGACTCCTAAGGTCGTAGCGTGATCATAAATAGAATATAACCTTCAAGAATTAGGCTATCAGATGAAAAGTAATATTTTTAAACATCCGACTGTTCCAGAGATTAGCGCGTTCAAACACTTCAGCATTATTTAATTAGTATAGATAAAACTGTGTACCATCTGCCAATTTGGTGGCCTACTCGACTAAAAAAACTATATATTGTTTCTGTATTTTCCAGAGTAAATAAAACATCTGCAAGCACAACTAAGGAACGTTGTTCCGAACACATATTACACGTTACATTTAGCACTTATCGTTTACAAATAAATACAAAACTTACTCTACGCCGTCCATGCGTGTACAAGTGTGTTCATGTATTTTTATAAGGCGTTGTTCACACAAACTTATTTTTATGGGCTTCTTTTTTCTGACCACAATCTCGTGGTAGTACACTTTAGTATAAGAAGATCATAAGCGGTACGAACAACGCCTTTTAAAAGTAATGTATATTTTATATTTTGCATTATTTAATAAAATTTTATAATTCTCCAAAAGTACAAAACGTGCAGGCGATAAGCTTTAAATTAAAACAATAAATCGTTCATAGAATTCTGTTCAAAATGAAACAAACTATTCTCCAAAGACATTATACTTTGGACTCTAACACGCATTCATTAAGAACAGTATTCGATAAAATGCCAGCACCAAAACGGGCGAATATCATAGTACATAATATTATGTATTTTTACATAGCCTTTGCCGCTTACACTTAAAAATATTATCATGTGTGTGTGCTGTTTAGTGATTCAAGTTATAGACATTTAGGCCAGTTTGGACAGGTAAGAGTGTTATAGAAAAATGAACCCTGTGGTATTCGGATAAGGTTCATCTGTATCATCATACATTTAACAATAGGATCCTTATAACAAAGCACTAAAGTTGATTTTTCAATGACATTCTTAGCGGACAAAACAGGCCATTCATTTTATACATTTCGGCTTTATTCGCTTATAAACGTGATTTAACTATTCATTCCATCTCGCTCTTCCATACGCGAATAAATGGGATAGACTTCGGGAGTTTTAGTTAGATATTAATATTGCGTATTTTTGACACATTATAATATTTATATTTGAGCAGTATTACAATAATTTATAGCCATGTTTACTAACATACCGCTGAACAGCACACAACACACAAGCGAAGCCCTCGGAGGCGGACACACGGACACCGGACTTCGGACACCGTACACCGGACACTAGTCACGACACTCAGTTCTGAGCGGCGGAAAGCGCCGCACTAGCGACATCTGCCGACCGTTTTGTAACTTGTACCTTACAACACTCATTATGAATTTAGATGCCTTATATCAAAAACGTAAATGTATACAAATATCATGCTCACAAATGAGATTCAATTATAAAAAGAGTGTGTCCGACATATGTCGCAACTATCCGACAAATCAACCAAGTTACAAAACGTGGGCCCACGTCGTAATTTCAGGGCGTAATCGTCCCGAAAAGTGTAGAACCATCTCTCTACAATATAGCGCACTTGATTTTCCTGCGTTTTTTCCCTTTCACGTCGCCATTGGTCGCACGACTGTCGTCGGACTTCCGCGAGCGGATCTCCCGCATCAGGTCAAAGAACACCTGCGAGAGTATGGGGGATCAGCCAACACCGGACGTACACACACAAATACAACAATGGACACCCGAAAACCAATGTATTTTGGCCTATATGCCTCAAAGATCTTGATACTTATAGGGGTGTACTTTATATAAGTTAATATTGAACTAATCAATTCCTACCTTAAAAAAAGTATGTATTTGAGTTACATTGCGCGGAACTGTGTCATTATTATGTTTGTATTTAAAAAGTATATAAAGCACAGTACTGCGAGCAGGGCAACTCTAACAAGCCAGGCAGAGCCGCGCACAAGCTTCATTATAAAATAATAAATAAGCAAAACTGTGCGGTGCCCAGGCGAGGCTTGAGTGTGAATTGGGTAACTAACTAATCATTGCCAAGCGAGATTATAACTTAAAAAGATTAGTAACAAAATCTAATTCCCATTGGCAAGTGACCAATATAAACTTTAAAATTTATTTATTTTTACTATCTCATTGTCTCTGTCACTCATTATAGTCAACTGTTAATTGTTAACCCTCTAACCTATCCCAAGTAGGTCAAAATAGATGAATATTCGGGACATTCTTCACAAACGTTTACCTGGCCGCAAACCTCAGTTTCTTTAATAGAATACAGACATAGAACAGACAGACATATTCACAAACGTTCATTTTGGGAATCGAACCCGCTACCAGCGAAGAAGCAGTCTGGGTATCTAACATATGACTATATACCTACCATGGATGATGCTATATTCTAAGTCATCAATGTAGGACAAAAGGCCATAAATTCCCTTTGTCACCAATATCCGACAGAGGCTTTATAAGCTCACCTTGTCGACGTTATCCCGTGTCTTGGCGGAGGTCTCGACGTAGGGCACCTGCCACTGCTGCGCCCGCTCGCGACACACGTCTAGTGGCACGCGTCGCTTGTCGGCGAGGTCCGACTTGTTGCCCACCAGGAGGAACGGGATGTTCTCATCGTTCTTCACGCGGAGAATCTGTTCTCTGAAATGGAAAGTTGGGCCGTTAGGTTGTTGTAGTCAGAATGAGAATTTAGGATGAGATTGGACATTTACAAACAAGCTTAACAAGGAACCGCGTCTCAGGTAGCTGCCAAAACAAACAAGGTAGGAAATGGAAATTTCGCACCATGGTTTCCGAAGGAGTAGTGCGGTCAGCAAGCTATGGTAAGAAATAACAGGGACATTGGAACTTAATACTTCCGATCTCAGGGTCAGCCGGGGGTCAACGCATTTGTGAAGCCCCTGGTGTTGCAAATGTCTATGGGCGGCGGAGTCCACTTTCTGTCAGGTGGACAGTATGTCTGTTTCTCGCCTTCTTGTCATAAAAAAAGAAAGTGCCTCGCGCCCAGATCCAGAGTCCTGGCGGAGAGGAGGGTCATCGTCAAGTGGATGGTACTGACCTGAATTCTTGTGTAGCTTCGAAGCTATCCGGCTCTGTGATGGAGAATACGCACAGGAAACCTTCCCCGGAGCGGAAGTAGTTGTCGCGAATGGCCGCGTAGTCCTCCTGACCTGCCGTGTCAAGGATGTCGATCTGCACCTCCTCGCCGTCCAGTACCACCTGGAAAATGGAAAAAGTTGTTGTAATATAGCAAAGTGCTCTAGGTAGTTTGAGGGCGGTGTAATGCTCGGCTTCAATAGCAGAGGTCCTGGCTTCGATTCCCAGGTTGAGCAAGGCATAGTTTTCAGAAATTATAACCTCTAGCACGGAATTGGTAAAGAGTTCGAGAATCTGCGATAATCCGTTGGAATGTTCGCCTCATTACTAAGATCTCTACATCGGGGATAATTGGCGTGAAGATATTTGAAATCTGATTCTTTCTTCAGCTTAACAAGCCAACATGGATATGTCAATACTTTATGAAAATCTAGTAAACAATTGTTTTGCTAGCTTAAATCCTTACCTTTTTCCTATAACTATCAGCTTTGGTAGGCTCGTAATCTTCGACGAACTCGTCGTACATGAACTGCAGCGTGAGGGCGGACTTGCCCACACCCCCGGAGCCCACCATGATCACTTTGTGCAGCGTCGGCTGCGCGGCCGGCTTCTTGGACATCGCGGGGCCGCAGCGACGGACTCGCACCGGACAAGGACACTGGATGGATGAACGAGAAAAAAATATTTATAACACTAAAACTACCTACATTTTATTTAATTTTTTTTAGGTGATTTGGCATTTACTTTGTCAACACAAGTGAGGAATTCTTCCAGACAAACCAAAAATAAACTTTTATGTAACTAATATTTTATCAATAAACAAAACGAAATAATAAGTACTTTAACTTCATGGTAGAGTCGCCGGATGTCGTATTCTAAACCTTTTTCAAAACAAGCTTATTTTTAGACCAAAATATATTAAATTCGTCACATATTCCCTTTTATTAGATTTAGACGACTATGTGACCCATGTCAGGGGGATATGAATCAAGATATTACCATCATGTCACGTCTGCAATATTGGATTTAGAATGACGTAATTTAGCTAATCGTTCATTGTCCCCAAAACCGAATTTGTTTGCTAAATTTCAGCTCGATCGGTTGGAGCAACGCAAGCTGTCCACAGAAGAACAAAGTACAGTACGTAAAGTCGTCCCGCCAACATCTAAGTCAAATAGGAGTTGAATTTCTAAAGCTAACCAAGCCAATTGACCCTTAAATTGAATAAAAAAAATAGAACCGACCAAATGCTACTACTTACTACCTACCCTGGCACAGAAATAGGCATAATGACATCACCAAGAAGCTTTAATACCTCTGCACTCGGCACTAGCGCCATTAGCGGGCCTCCTAAAACACCGTATTTCATTACTAATGGCATCAAGTGGGCGTTAGGACCCTAGCGGAGGCTTCAACCATGATATGTGAGACTCAAAGGAGGTATTAACTTAATTCTACCGTTAACCAAAATGGCAGAATAAGTGAATATTGTAAAATAATTTCATTAAAAAATTATAACAAATTATTGGCATACTACCTGCGGGTTCAACCGCGTCCCCGATCGATCTAATGTATCCTGAGATAATAACATAGACTATGTCTCTCCTAGGTTTCATCCCAGTCCTGATAGAACTAATCTATATCAGTCAGTATTTTCTATCAGTAACCGAATTTTACAAATCGGATGAGAAGTTTCGGACATTTCTTACATCCAAATTGTACCTCTTAATTATAAGTATAGTTACAATAGGCGTTTATACTGGGGTGGGGGGCGGGTGGGCCAGGCCCACCCCAGTATGGTCTAGTGCCCACCCCCGGATGTTGGATCGATCCGAAATTCTAGAATAGGTACCTAAATAACTTCACACAAGATAAACGAAACATTTGTTTTTTTAATGAGGCCAGGCCCCCCCAGACCGCCAAAAAAGTAACCCTAGACACGCTAATGGCCGATACAGACTACGCACATACAAACATTGGCATTTAGGTATACTGTTCGTAAGGTTGAAGGGTAGGTTTCGACCCCATTACAATAAATGACAGTAAAACAATAAAAGATGATTACTTATCCAGGGAGACATCGAGTATTGTTTCTATCAATGATTCTCTTAGTAGAGCACCTTATTAAAACTTTTATCAGAGTCTGCGTATAGGCTATGTGCCTGATTGCCACACCATTATTTGTGCAAAAATTTGTCTGCATGAACATTTCTGTTGTCAGGAAGTAAATTAATCCTACTAATATTATAAACGTGTCTTTATGAAGATGGATGAATATTTGTAACTATTTCATGGCGTTTTTTTTTTATGAAACAGCGATATTTTATAGCTATAACAACGGCTACTTTCATTCATCACAGGAAAATGTAACATCCGTCAAGAACTCAGGTGAAACCGCGGGATCTCTGTCTGGCTGTTTGTTTAGTTTTTACAGTTCGGCTGAATCGGTCTTGCTGTCATTCGTTTTAACGCAGTTGTAACCGCAAATATACTTTAAGAAAAAAAAAACAAATATTTGTAGTATATCAGTTGTCTGAAAGCCGAAACAAAAGGAATGTCCCTGGATATTTGTTAAGTGCGTCATTGTTTGTAAACGAAAAATACACACAACAAAATTTGGTTTCACTTCGAAAAAATAAGATATTCCATGGTTATGATATCTTGTTTAAATACATAACATTCGAGCCAATATATATAATATTTTTAATACCACATGTGCCGATAAACAAACAGACGCTCCACCTGATGGTAAGTGATCACCGCCGCCTAAAGACATTTGCAAGACTAGATGCATCGCCAATGCGTTCTCGATTCTGAGACGTGAAGTTGTTAAGTCTCATATGCCTGTAATTTAACCGGCTCCCTTACCTTTCTAACCGAAACATAGTAAAATAAGTGTACTACTGCTTCACGCCAGGAATAATAAGGTGGTAGTACTTCCCCTAACGAATTATGCACTAAAAGCTCTACTACTCGAGAGATTTTTTTCCAGTTAGCTTTGAACGCAGTGATTTTTTGTTTGTGTGTATTATGTTAGTATTTAGGTATTCTCGCTTTGATACTGATAAAAAGCAGAACATTCAATGAATCATATTTACGTATTCAGAATAACTCGTATGGATTAGTTTATTATTAGACTGAAGATACGAACAAGCCTAAAGTTGTCGACATTTGTGTTATAGAAAAATGAATCCTATGGCGTTATTTTTAGGTCCTTCAGTATTGTCATGCAATTAACCATGGGATCAATAGTCCAATACCTTACCTCAAAGGCAATAGATATTATTTTCCTATAACGTTTTTCGTTGTCAAAACTGGCCTTCGAAATATCGACCACTTTAAAAATAACAAATATTAATAACTTTATAAATATTATGTAACGGGAAAATAACAAATAATTACAAAGTTTTTGAAATATTGTACCTAATTATACTAATATTATAAATGCGAAAATGTCGAGTCGTATAAAGTCCTAGAGACCTAAAGGGCTTGTGTTCGATTCTCGGGTCGCACAAAGTAATAATAAATGATTTTTAATTTTGAAATTATTACAAAGTTCCGGCGACATTAAATAAATAATTTTACGTGGACTTTCTTTATACACGGCCATTTCAACCCAAACTAAGCAGAGCTTGTGCTATGGAAACTGATAGTATAGATAGATAGATAGACAACACTTTATTGTACACCAAACGAGAAAAAAAAATTAAAAAAATTTTTTTCTAAAAATTCCTAAAATTTATCTACAATGTGCGGTCTTATCGCTTAAAAGCGACATTTACGTACTCTCATAAATTCATAACATCTATGTGAAAGAAAAACAATAATTGCACTCAAATATAAATGCAAAAAAACATATCAATGTTTCTGATCACAACATATTATACGATTAAATAGAAAATACAACAGTTAACATGTAAAATACATTAAGTTATCGCAAGCAATAAAAGATTTGCCGTATCTATGGCGACTATTGATTTTATCAGACCAGACAGCGACACGGGCGTCTGTCGACATAGCTGCGGGCATTCCGACACTGCTTGCTTCTTATTAAATTAACTTTGTCATTATTCTAAGTACTGAAACAGAATTAGTAACCAGACATACGATAATTTTATAGATTTCAAGGCATTTAGAATGAACTGAGACTATTTTGGCTTGTATTTGACATTGTAAGTGATGATGTGGCCTGAGGTGTGCATGGGAAAAAGTTATCTCAAAAGGCTAGCCTTGATGGAACTTGCACCATGTGTCAAGGTTTTCTTACGATGTTGCTCTTCACCGAAAGCATTATTGTAGGATTCGAACCTGTGACTTTCAATACAGCGTTTGAACTCCTAACCACTGAGATGTCTTCGCCCTAGATTGTACTAAATGATTCAATAGTAGATCCCTGATTGATTTTTTTTTGTGAAAAAATCTTTGTATGCTAGTAAATTCAAAGTTCAAATACATAAATAGAAAGAAGATAACTAATCCAAACTAATCTTAATCCATATAATAAAGAAATTATATATATCTTCGGTAATCATTCATTGATATCATATCATTGCATTTATTGCCTATAATCATGATTGATAATATCGATACAGTAAATTCTCTTCATTTCAAGGCAAAGATCGTAGATTCGAATGCCAATTTAACTTCGATGGAAATCATTGCGAGGAAACTAACGACTAGCTACCGACTACTTGCCAACCAGGGGTGTAATTCTGTAAAGTAAAATGACACTAGCGAGATGTTTCGAGCCGTATATGCTCTGTCTCTTTCGCTATCTACGTCATCACGTGAGAGGTACGCTCTCGGAGGCCTCGTTCCGTCGCGACCCGATGAAGTTTGTATTAGCTGAAAAAGTTGAACTTGTCGTGACGTGAAACACCTATCACCGAGTTCCTGTTCTCAGTTGAAGGCTGACTTCGGAACTGGTAGTAGCTTCAGTAACTAAGACCTTCAAAAGTACACTCCGCAGGCCTAACCTGAGTATTTTTTTTTCTATGTGTTTCGGCAGCTGCACTTCGAGAGCCAGTTCCCGAGCAACGTTTTTTGAACGCGTTATCAATATTAGTATCTACAATCGAAACAATGTTATCGCAAAGCTATTCATGCCGCCATTAACAATTCGATAAACTGAGCTGTGATGAATCATAGTCATTCCGAATCAATCAAATACACACAACATCAAAAAGTAACTCAATATCTCTATAGTATAAAACCAAGTCTCTTCCCGCCCTCGATTGGATCTTTAAAACTACGCAACGAATTTTGATACGGTTCTAATCAATAGACAGAATTAATAAAGAGTACGGTTTATATGTATTAGTATCTACATTGCATTCTTGCGAAGCTGGGGAGTGGCACTAGTTATTTAATTTAAAAAAAATTAATTGTTTTAACAATTCATAATAATATAAATGTATTTTAGATTTATTGAAACACGGTAGCATTATTAAAAAGTTTTTTATATATATATTAACACTAGCTGTCCCCCGCGATTTCATATCGATATCATACATAACCTATGACCATCTAGGAAAAATTCCGCGTCGAATGGTAGCAGTCCCATCCCGATATGTTCAGTAGTTTTGACGTGATGGTGCGTCAATGGAAACCTATTTATATATATGTAGATAGAAGAAGACAGAAGATAACCATACACTATCTTAAGTTTTCCAAGTGAACGCAAACTTTGTTGTGTGATAATAAATGCATACTAAGTAAGATAAAGCATACTAATCGAGCATTACGCTTGCTATGACGTTAAGAATCTCAAAGGAAAATTATCTCTATTGGTTTATGATAAAGATTATCTGCATCATCATTCAGTTAATCAATAGATGCACCATGTCAATGGCAATAAAGTTCATTTTTCTTTGATATTCTTTAACATAAAAATGCTCAACAAAGCGTGCCATCAGTTGAAGTTATTAAAAATAGAAATAGTGGAGCTAGAAAGGTAGTCTATTATATAGTCTGCATTATTATCTAGACTAGATTAGTTCTTAGATCTACTGACCAAAGAACTTGTCTTTACGAGCTTTTATAAATTACGTAAACACTTAGAAGGATACGAAAACACATACCTATCACATGGACGCCAAAGAATAATTAGGAACAGGATAGCAATAAAATATATTACTTGTTTTAATCTGTATATATAATATATTACTTGTTTTAATCTGTATATATAATATATTACTTGTTTTAATCTGTATATATAATATATTACTTGTTTTAATCTGTATATATAATATATTACTTGTTTTAATCTGTATATATAATATATTACTTGTTTTAATCTGTATATATAATATATTACTTGTTTTAATCTGTATATATAATATATTACTTGTTTTAATCTGTATATATAATATATTACTTGTTTTAATCTGTATATATAATATATTACTTGTTTTAATCTGTATATATAATATATTACTTGTTTTAATCTGTATATATAATATATTACTTGTTTTAATCTGTATATATAATATATTACTTGTTTTAATCTGTATATATAATATATTACTTGTTTTAATCTGTATATATAATATATTACTTGTTTTAATCTGTATATATAATATATTACTTGTTTTAATCTGTATATATAATATATTACTTGTTTTAATCTGTATATATAATATATTACTTGTTTTAATCTGTATATATAATATATTACTTGTTTTAATCTGTATATATAATATCGATAAAAGCGGGAGACAGCTAGTATTATATTTACACATAGCTGTCCCCCTCGGTTTCACCCGCGTTCCCCAGAGATTTAACATTTTCCCGGCACAAAAATAATCCTATGTTACTTCTAATACCTCCAAGAATATGGGTACAAAGTTTCATGATTATCGGTTAAGTAGTTTTCGCGTGAATGTGTAACAAACAAACTTACATTTATATTTATAATATTAGTAGGTATGAGTATGTATTTAAAAAAGTAGTATATATAGTAAGATCATTACACAATCAGCCTGCTGATCCCTAACGTAGCAGAGCTTGTACTATGGAAACCAGAAAACTGATATGCAACCTTTTGTTTCCTTAATACACATTACACCCAGACCATAACAAACAGATATGCACCCAAATGTTTGTCCTGGGTGGGAATCGAACCCACGACTCTATAGCTCATCATTATATAATCTATTGTCGAAATTTTTTGTCCTATCATTAATACTCATCGCAGCGTATGCGATGAAAGACATTTTATGGCTAATTTTTTTACACCTTCGGTTGGTTTTAATAGGAATTTCTAAAGATTTCTATAGTAATCTAGTACTAAATATAGCCTATGTTACTCAGAGATAATGTAGTTTTCTAATGAAAAAAAAATTATTAAAATCGGTCCAGTACTTTTGAGTTTATTTGTTACATACAAATCTTTCCTCTCTATAATATTAGTGTAGATAGTGTAGATAATAAGTCTAGAACAGCCGTTTCTATTTTCAAAATTTTTGGGCAGTAATAAATGGAGATAAGCGCTGCTTTTCACAGTACAAGTTCTACTTAGTTTGGGAACAGATGGCCATGTGTAAAGAATATCCCAGGATATTTATTTACTTATTGATCGCGTCTACTGCGTATCAGTCAGTGCCATAAGTTAAGGGTCCATTGTTCATTAGGTCTCAAACAAAGATATGACACGGTCTCATATATGGAGTAGGAATATATGCCAGTGGAGTAGTGAGCCCGCATCAAGTAATCAAACGGCGGAGCTGGTGAGCTGATAACAATTTCAATTAGTTTGGCGCGCGACGTGAATGTTCAAGCGATCAGCTGTTTCCGTATACGGTATAATGTAGGTTTATCAGTCAAACAATGTAGCGAATACGTGTTTGTTTTATATGACTGCAAAACTATGATCTCTCTCAACCATGAATTCCTCAGTTATTCCCTTACTGTTAACTCATTTTTTTTATACCACATTGGCTGTCAAAAAAGTTGACAGTCCAGCTGATAGTAAGTGGTCACCGCCGTCTATGGATTATGCTATTTATGATCCAATTAAATATCATAAATATCCTGGGACATTCCTTACACATGGCCATCGGATCCGAAACTAAGCAGAGCTTGTACTGTGAAAACCAGATAACTGATATACTACATATACTATTTTTTTTCTAAAAACATGTTATATTGATATGTTACACCAAGACACGGACATGTTCATGCACACAAATGTTTGTCCTGGGTGGGAATCGAACCCACGACCTGCGACTTGGCAGTCAGAATCGCTAACCACCAAGCCAACTGGCCTGTCAAAAAGTAGCAACCCACCCCGCCCGAGATGTTATTTATAAACATTGAAACTCTATCACGACCAATAATAATAGTAAATATCCTGTGACATTATTCACATATGACCGCCAATTTACTTTTACGGCTTAGTTACGGCGTGTTAGACCACAATCTTACCACGGTAAGTGATGGTGTGGCCAGAGGTGGTAACCTCACACAGCGTACGGGAACTGGATAAGTCCAGCTTTTGGAAAACACCGAGACGTAACCGTTTTCCTTCATCGAAAGCTCGAGCTAATTGTGGGATTCAAACTCACGTCTATTCACGTCATTCATTGTCACTAATAACTGAGTTATGTACGCTTACAAAAACAAGCGTCATCATACAATTAGCCATTGGCTCGATTAATGAACCTAATCACTAAAACAAAATCTTAGCATATTACTTTTACAAGTCACTTGGAAGCACTTTCCAAAATGACTGCATTTTTGGTTTAAGCCAAGTTCAAAGCGTCCTTTCATCATAAACAGGGAAACTCTCCTGTTTCATGTTACCCTTCGCAAAAATTTAGCAAATCATCTAAGTGCAGCTTTGCTCACATAATTAACAATACATTAGTTGCATAATAGACCTACGGTTGCTCGCAATAACCAGTGTCGTTATTAAATTAACTTAGTTATTTTTCTAATCTAGTCTTTTAAGTTAGGTAAGTAGTTAGATATCCTAACTGCAACACCGCAGGTAGTTCGATTCTCACCTAGGACAAGCATTTGCGTGCATGAACATATCTGTTTATTCTATTGGTGTAAATATCTATCTATATAGTACATGATCCCACAAGGTTTTACCCGCGTTTCCGAGAGATCTTACATTTTCTTGGGATAACAAAATATCCTATGTATTGTTGTCGTGCGTGGTCTATCTATGTGCGAAGTTTCATTCAATTCCGTTTAATAGTTTTTAAATGGAAGAGTATTGTTACTCTCTTAATCATTTACATCCGCGAAAAAAATCCGCATTTTTAATTTTAAAAGCTTGTAAAAATAAAATTGCAATCACTGATAAGGGATCGAAGCGCATAAATAATAAAAAAAAATATGTTGACCAATTTCAACCCTTTATCGACATAAGGGCATAACTAACAGCTCACAAGAATAATTATTAACACAACACTACAATTTATTTATGGAACACTCAAACAAAATCTTATTTCCAGCCCTACAGACTAAATCCCTAGAAATACTAAAACAAATACATATATACGACTGTTCACTTTAATACCTTTTGCAGATCATTGTTACAGATCTAAAAAACAAAACGTCATGATAATGAGTTTAACACTTACAACCTCCATTATTATACGTTAATCTGATTCATGCGAGATGATTCAACTATAGTAGTTAACTCAGTGGATGGTGACGCATACTCACACAGAACATCACTACTATGACACTACACAATCGTTTATCAGTTCACACTAACAGCAAAAAAAACCACAGTAAAAAAAAAATTGTCCGACAACACGCGTCTTTTCAGAACAGAATCTAAATAGAAAATGAGTAAAATTTAAAACATTATGAATAATAACAATTTATTGAGTAACATTTGATATAAATTGGATTTCCTGTGACGCATTATATATGTACATGCTATTAATAATATGCTTGCCAACCGAAATAATATATTGATGACTACGTATGTAATGTCTAACCGACCATCATCTGCTGAAGAGCAGCCTAAAGTGAACTTTACGTTCTATAATCTAAGAATCTGAATTCACAAAAGAATAATAAACATATATCCCAGGACATTCCTTATACACGGCCATCTCATCCTAAGCCAAGCAAAGGCTGTACTATGGAAATCAGTTAACTGATATACTACATAATTACGTATCGCACCCTCAGAACGATAGGGGCTTAACTAAAAAAAATACTTTTGGCACATCTCTGATTGGGTCACTTTTGCACTGAGCGGGCAGGGTGGGTCACGGTGTTAAAGAGGCTGAAGTATCGGTATGCTTATTCTATCATTAAATTGACTATCTTTTACTACTCATCGGATAGAGCGTACTTTGTTTAGTCACTCTATGATCGTAACTCTATTTCGCAAAATTTTAAGTCCTTATCGTACTGAGGGTGCGATATTTACAGCAAATGTTTGTCCTGGGTGGAAATAGAACCCAGGACCAGTCGCGTGGCGGTTAAGGTCTCTAACCACCAAGCCTGGCACAGTCTTATAAACTTATTCAATAATAACTAATATCATAAACGCAAATGTGAGGTTGTTACTTCTTAACGCCAAAACGACAAAACTCATCGTGATGAAATTTGACATGCATGTAAGCCATGACACGGAGAAAAGCATTGAATACTTTTATACCAGGAAAACATCAGATCCCCCGATAACGACGGCAAAACAGCGGGCATTAAGCTAATGATCAATACTTTCATTGCTACCGGTAACTAAGTTATAATTTCTTAAAATGTCATAATCATTAAGGATATTCAAAAACCCATACAGTTACATGTTACATAAGAACAGTTGTCCGGCAAAGTGAAAGTGAATTCGGTAAAGTTTACAGTTATGTAAAGTCATTTACTATGAATGGAACTTGTTTTTGTTAATGCACGCGTTGTGTGAAACACAACAAAACTGCGAGAACAGTCTCGCACGATGGAATATAAATATTGACTTTAAGTTTGATTTAAAATCTTTATAAATGTATGTAAATAAAAGTATGTTGGATTGAAAGTAGCCAGAGGCAATTAAATGGGGTAAAAACATGGTAGTGTTTTTTTATACCACATTTTGATGTTTCTATCATCAATAGTTTTCGCAGCGCACGCGATGTAAGGATTTTTTTAAATCAGTTTTTAACACCTTAAGTTACATTATTAGAGTTTTAGTAAGGTATCTTTTTTTTTTAAATATAATATAGACCATGTCGCCCGGAGATAGTGTAGCTTCCCAAAGGTGAATATTTTTTTTCAAATCCAGTCCAGCAGTTTCGGAGCCTATTCAATGCAAACAAACAAACAATCAAATCTTTCCTTTTTATGTTATTAGTATAGATATAGATGGGCCTACTAATAAGGTCTACGTGATGGTAAGTGATCACCACCGCCTATAGACATTTGCAACACCAGGTACATCGCCAAAGCGTTCGTCGTCCCTGAGACGTGAACTTGCTAAGTTCCATGTGCCTGTAATTTCACCGGCCCCCGTACCTTTCTAACCGAAACACAGTAATACAAGAGTACCACTGCTTCACGGCGAAAATGGGTAAGGTGGTACTTCGTCGGAGGTACTCTACACTATGAGCCCTACTACTCTGACTACATTAGGCTAATGATTACCTTGTTTAAGTAAATAAATAGAAACACAGTGGTAAGTTCATCAAAGCGTATACAGATATATTGATAACATTAACAGTAGAGTACAAAATGGCAGTCCGTTTCCGTCGCAGGTTGAGGTTCGCATTTTCGTAACTGACCCAATTAACGCGGCAAGCCTTGCGTGAATCCATAATTGAGTCTGGAATTCGGTAACCTCAATAGGTATTTTTGTTTAATTCGTCAAGTATCAACCATACTTGTCTACCTCACAAATAATTATAATTTTTAAATCATTACTAATTATAAACACGTCACAAGTGAGTTTATTTGTTTGTTACGCTTTCACTGCTGTATCGATCATGTTGAAATTTGGCACACACATAGCCGATGATATGGAGAGTATCATTTATCTCGGGAACGCGGGTGGAACTGTAGGGGCAAGCCAGTATAATATAAATGCGAAATTTTGTGAGGATTTCGGTGAAACTTGGCACATAGATAGTTTATAATCTGGATTAACACAGGCTAATAATTATCCCTGAAAAATCGAGGGGGACAGCCAGTATACATACCTATTAGGTTAATTATTTCACTAGCTACAATTGATTTGACACTCGATAGACGATCACATATCGGCGTATCGAATTCGGTATATAATACGGTTATCATTATCATATTTAAATAGTATTTAAGAGTACTAGAGCTCTTAGTGCATAGTTCGTCCGGGGAAGTACTACCACCTTACCCATTTCTGCCGTGAAGCAGTAGTGCACTTGTGTTACTGTGTTTCGGTTAGAAAGGTAAGGGGGCCGGTGAAATTACAGGCACATGAGACTTAACAACTTCACGTCTCAGGGTCGACAACGCATTGGCGAAGCCCTTAGTGTTGCAAATGTCCATAGGCGGCGGTGACCACTTACCATCAGGTGGACTGTCCGCTTGTTTGTCGGCCCAAGTGGTATAAAAAAAAAAGTATAACATTTCACGCCCATTTTCCCAAAGAGGTAATTCTCAGTTATGAGACCCATATTCAAAAGATATTTTAAGTCCCTAAGTTATCTCTCGGATATGTTTCTAATCTGGGTAATTTAATTACTTTAATTTGAGGTGGAATATTATGGACCTATCTAGCCCCACGCGGTTACATTCGCGCTCCCGAGGGATACTATATCTTCCCGGTATAAGTAAATAAATAAATAAATAATAAATATCCCGGGACATTATTTTACACACGGCCATCTGATCCCAAACTAAGCAGACCTTGTACTATGGAAACCAGATAACTGATATACTACTTTTTTTTTCTAAATACGTACTTATATAGATATTTACCCAGACACAGGACAAATAGACATGTTCATGCACACAAATGTTTGTCCTGGGTGGGAATCGAACCCTCGACCTTCGGTTTGGCAGTCAGAGCGATAACCACCAAGCCAACTGGCCTATAAAAAGTAAAGCCTATGTTACTACTTAATACATCAGCAATTCACGAGTGAAAGTCCCGTCAAAATCAGTCTCTCCGTTACGGAGCCAATTAGCCAGAAAGACAGACCAACATTTTTAAATTGTATTTTTTTTTCTCGTTAAAGTACCGTACTTACTTTCATATGCCTTTAGTAAAAAGCTGTTATTTTTAAATTACAAACAAACATTAAAATTTTATTTATTTGTACGTTTATAAGAGGTAGAATATTCAAAGCGCCTTGTATTCACGGTAAGCATGACAGTACGATATAAGATAGCTGTCACGCTGACGGCAACTAACTACCACTATTGAATTAACTGATAATTGTACAAAAACTGAGAGATAATTGGCGCATGAAAAAAGGTTAACGATTTCCACTCGACTTGTAGAGAAATAGAAATTTGTGTTGTGACAATGCACTCGGTGGCCACAGTATGTGTTATTATCATATGTCATGCAGTAAAACAACTCTAAAATTTGGTTTATTTTCTATTATTGTAAAAAAAAACTATATACATAATTGTTAGACTAATAAGTAAGTGTTTAAATAATAATGATTACGACCTGGTCTCTAATATAAATTTGATATATAATTAAAATGTCTGTAATCTGATTTGTTCAACAATAAATAAATTTATTCTCAACGATTTCGATAAGTGTCATTTAAAAAATTAACATATTGTTTACTAGCTTCCGCCTCGTGGTATCACTCGCTTTCCCTCGACATCTTACATTTTCTCGAGATAAAAAAAATCCTATGTGTTCAATTACAGTTCTAAACTAACTGTGAGCCGTATTTGCGTGATTGAGTAAATAATATTCACATTTATAATATTGGAAGGATACAACCGTGTAACGTTTGAACTAATTATTTATAGTATTAAGTTGCAATGCTGCTGTTCAGAGATACTGTGGCGTGATGTTAACGGCTGAATAAATCAGTATTCAATTCGCATACATGTGCTAATGGAATAGAAATTCTGTGTTGTCTTTTATGGATCATTTATGCACATTTATACTAGATAAATTTTGGATAGAGGGAGACCAAGATTTCAGGGGCTTTATCACCATCAGACTTCTTTTTACCGAAAAGAATCCTCCCCCTTAGTCAGTTAATACACCCTCCGTTGGGGAAATGGTGCAGCGTCTGGGACTAACTATTAAGTAATCTGTGGCCTGGGTAAGCGAACGTCTCATGTGACTGCGTAGATAACGAAAGAGACACGAGCAAAGAGGGCGTGACAAAAAATCGTCGAGCTAGTGTCCTTTAACTTATGAAATGACACCCCAGTTATGTCTGAATTGGGTTTTTGAAAAATTTATAGCAATAAAAATTTTAAGCCATGCCTTAGGTCCAATATACAGGGTCGACAACAAGGTCTAATAACAATAAAATAAACGTTCCCTAAAAACCTTATTTGTACTACAGCATACTTGCCATTTTATTCAAGCTCCTTCTCAACTGATACGCTTACCACCAACCAGCATATTTTTGTTTCATTATATAGTATACTAGCTTTCCTTTGCGGCTTCACCCACTTCCCGAGGGATGTTACATTTTCCCCTAGCCTATATGTCATTCCAGGGCAAGTTCTATCTATGTGTCAAATTTCATCCAAATAAATATGGTAGTTTTTACGTAAAAAAAAATGTTAGAAACATTCACCCTCACAAACGTTCGCATTTATAATATCAGTATTCAGTAGGATATTTATATACTTACTAAAATACTGTGCAATTGGAATATTACCTCATAAAGTAATTTTTTGTATGACAATCATAAACGACGAATCAAAGATCTCAGCGTGCCGCTAGTTTAAATAATAAATTACCTATTGCCCTTGACCTGCAAATGTTGAAACTGCTTTCTTTTATAATGTTGGTAGGTTTTTAGCAATGTTACTATAATTAGACTTATAGTTTACCCATTTTAAGGAATCAAATTTGTTACATTTGTATTTGTTTGTACAAACAAGTCCTTTTATATCATGTAAATTGGTTAGTTAGTTCATTGTGATGTTGCCAAGGCATCAAAGAATGATTTGCTTATCAATCGACAGCATTAAATACTTATTTATATAGAATTACCTTTTAACACATTATGTGTTACCTTAATGGGTTGTGTGTTTGCATTATTTGTTAAGTTCTAACACCTATATTATATTTTCGGACTGTTTTTCTTATATAATCTATTGAATGTTTAAAATAAAAGTATTAATGCTTGAAATGTGAATATATTTTACTATAAAGATTTAGATGGACCAGATGGCTTGATGCTTAAATACCCCAACTGCTACCTGAAAAGTTGCGGTTTCTATTCCCACCCAGGACAAAGATTTGTGTGCATAAACTTGTCTATTTATTCTGTCAGGTTGTAATTATGAGAGAAGAAAAAAAATAATGTATGTAATACATCAGTTATCTGGTTACCATAGTACAAGCTCGGCTTAGTTTGGGACCAGATGGCCAAGTGTAAAGAATATCACAGGATTTTTATTTCTTATTATTTAACACAACAATATTACAATAAATATTATTTACAAGCATTCACTGTAACTTAATTAACAAATACGGTTACAAGGTATTCAAGGTTGAATAGAGTAGAGAAGGGATTTGAATATAACATTTCATTGTATTCATCTATTGAGTCAACATTTAACATATCGGAGATTGCGTGATTGGATATTGATATTCTATACTAACTCAGAATGAAAGCTTATCAAATTCAAAGAGAATTACTCAATACTCTGAATCACTTTACCGAGTTACTCATGAGGATGTCAATGTTGAGGATGGGAATGTTCGATTTTATAATAAGATACCGCTTTCAATAAGCAAAATGTCTGATCATAAATTTAAAAATTATATTAGGAAAGTTTTGAAAGAAAAAGCGTATTACAAGGTGCTCTCTGCACAGTGCACCTCTAAATCTCTTGTTTAAGTTGTAAGTACCTAATTATTGTTATTTTCTATTTTGTAGTCTTGTCATATTTTTTTTTTGTTTTGTTTTTTAATGTTACCTATAATAAGTATTTTGTAATTGTTAAATATAAAATTATGTAAAATTGAAATTATAAAATAGCCAAAAAGTCAGAATAGATAAAAAAATTATATAACAAATAAAAAAGAATGTAACCTTGCTGAGTTTCTTGCCAGTTCTTCTCAGTTGAAGGCTGACTTCCGAACCGGTTGTAGCTTCAGTAACTTTAAATTTGACCTTCATAAGCGCCCTCCGAAGGCCTAAACTGAATAAATGGTTTTGAATTTTGAATTTTTTTTTTAATAAAATGTTAAGATTTACCAAGAAGTTTTGAAAGCACATAATTTTAGTAATAATTATGTTGGTATGTACGTTGATTGAAAGCGATTTATTCAATTAATGGCTTAAAAGCATACTTATAAAGCAAAGCTATTGAAGTAAACAATGGGAAAGTCAAACATCAATGGAACAACCAGAAAGAGACTCAACTAGGGTATAGCTCAAGTTTTTTTTCACCATGATATAATTATTTTATTTTATCAATTTAAAATTATATTAATCCTTCAATGCAAAAAAAGATCTATAACAGATTAACCTTCAGGTGACTCAATATACATTTTCCATTGTCTAGCTGCTAGATTCCCAGGTGTTAAAAAGATATTTAATAAATCCTACAAACAAGTGACTTTCTGGTACAATTGTATTTGATTTATTGCATATCAAATTGAAGATGGTCATCCTCACCTTCTGTTCCTCTAAAAACTTAGTAGAGAGCTGATATGCTATTGCTGAGAACATGACGAGCAGTCAGCACCGTCTCCACACTGGAGACGCGAGCGATAGCCCAATCAGTCCCATAATACAGCAACCACTATGATCAGTGACCAAAACTATACTATAAACGATTTCCACAAAGATTTCTACTGTCTCCGCGAAAATCACGCGTAGTAACGGTAAACGGGTCGGAAAATCGCGGAAAATCAATCACAAACGAGTGAGTCACGAACAATATTGCCGCCGACGTCCTATGGATGCTGATAGCAGACTCAATAAGCCACATGCACAGATGCTCACACCCGGAGCATGCCACTGAACTGGGGCGGGAAAAGTGCTCCCAATACGTGAGAATAACGAGACAATACGCGAGAAACTGTGGGAGAAACGTGAGGCGTTGCCTTTGTAGTAAACACGATCACGTCATTCGACCCGAAATGAATACACGGCACGGCTTTCCGAACGACACAATTACACTATAACCATTCTTGAACTTACCAAAACAAAATCGCTGGAGGCGAAGAATTCCTGATATTTTTATTGTTTCGATGCAAATTGATTTCACTTAATAATTCGTCAATGGTCGGTCACGAACTTTACGCGAATCTGTCAAAAAAGGGTTGATGATCGCTGTGCCGATGTCGAAGGCAGCGACCTCTTTAGGGCATAATTATTTGTCTATATACCCAAACTTTAGGGAAAACTATGGTATATAAAATAAATAAATCCATAATAAAACACAATCTTTTTTTAAATTATTACATTAGACGGCTAATAAAATAGGACAGGAAAGTAAACTTTATTATTTTTGGAATAAGGTCCATGGGTGCTACGCGTTCCAAGATAAATGAAACAAACATATTATGTAGGACTTATGCTGTCGAACACTTCTATACCAGCTTATTATTAATAATATTAATATAATAGCTATCGGACCAGCGAAGTCAAACCCAGTATGAAAAAATGGTTTAGTCACACGAGAATTTGGCACATCTGGCATCAAAGGAGAATTAGTTTTTGGATTGACTTTGAAACTACGGTGAATGAAGATGATGTAGCTGAACCTTATTTAATAACCATGGTTTTACTGTTCCAATGACATTATTAGCAATCCGAATGTGCCTATTTGATTGTGTCGCTTGGCTTATTATTAGAGTTAGACTATAATTTCAGCATCATAAGATTTCCTATCAGGATGACGTTTTTTAGATATGTTAGTATCATTAGTGTCATGTTAGAAAACTTTCATCATTAGCGTCCGCAATATCCAAATTTGCCTTGATTTAAAATTGATTACATATCATGCTTCTGACTAAAAGTCCAACGTTACGAATCCTGTTATGGATAGTTTGCATCATAGTATTATATATATATATATACAAGATAGTATAGTATTTTCAATTACTAAAATATTTTGTCTGTTACTAGTAAAAACATCAAAGAGAATATTATCAATATGAATAATAAAATACATAACATTCACTTTTAAGTAAATAACTTTAGGGTAATTTCATTTTTTATTTGGCACCACTAAAATATGACAGCAAAAATTTCGTCTAAAAATATAGGATAAAAACGTTTCGTTCACGTTACAAAATATTATCAATTTGTAAAATAATTACTTCATGTAGATACTAACTGAATTATTATTTTATTCATGTGAGTCGGCTATGTAATACAAACAGTTCACTCAAGAATACAATGCTGCAATTTAGTAGATGTTTTTAGTAATAGAGGTGAAAACCGTCCTAACTGTTAAAATAAATAAGGCATTTAACGTCTTTGATCTAAACTCGGGAAATGTCACTGTCAAAAATGTCATGTGACAGGTAACCAGATCCATGCATTCCAGGGCTGCCAAAATGAAATAATGTGATATAAAATTAGTATAATCTTGACTGATGCCCTAAACTCCTCTCCAGTAGCAATCTGTTTAAACTTCAGTATATTTACTTTTCAGATTTTAGACTGTCCTTTCTGTATTAATGATGCCTAACGCATGAAAATATATCAATTAAGTTCTTGTCTCCTCCAGCCATATCAGCCCTCCCGCTTTATGATTGAATTTGTAGAAAAAGTGTAATAAAAGGATTAGGTCATGTTCCGTCCGTGTAAATTATGCATCATAAAAGAGACCATGGTTATGTATTCAATACATAGCCTTTATTGAATACTTTTATTTCGTTAAAATATTTAGAGTCTACAAACATAAAAAATCTGCCATAATTAACGAAAATCTATAGATATTAAAGTGAAAAATAAAAAGTACAAGATGAAAAATATTCAAGACATAGTTGTAAAAATATTCTGGCAGCCCTGTATGTTTGTTTGTTACAAATGAAATGTCAAAACATTTGAGCTGTGTGTTTTGTAGTCGATCAAATTGAATTTTGTACCTCATTCCGTGTTGGGTATACATTAAAATATAATAATGTCTGGTGTTAAATTAGATGTTTTATGGTCTCCTGTGCACCACGACAAGTTCATAATATGGGGCCCAGACATAACCTTATACGAAGTTTCGCGTATCAAGGAAGTGGAGAAGAAAACAACATGTTAGTATTTAAATGATGTTTATAAACATTATAATCAAAACAATACCATTAGAAGAAGCGGGGAGTAGTCCTAAGTGTCTAGGGAGTTTCTGAACCATACTTTGCTTGTTCAACTTGAAACAAATAAATTATTTTTTTTCCTCCAGTTACCCCTATATCCTCAACCCGAGGAGCAACAGTAATAGCCTCGCAGAGTGCCGGTGGAGTGCGGTGCGTGGACATCAGTGCCGTTACAGAGCTACAAGAGCCTCTGCTTGCCCTCGGTCATGCTAATGGACGGGTCACACTTAATACACTTAAACAGACTTATGATCCTTTGGGACTCGTTGGAAGGGAGTTTGGTAAGTATAACTTACAATCAGTAAACAACATTTTTTATTAGTAAAGTAAGAGAGTAAGAGTAAAATTTTTAAAATATACACTTTTTTTCAACCATGTGACAATCTTGATTTTTATTGTGATTAAATATGATCTGCAATTTCTTTCCCGCTGCAACATACTTTCACTTGAGTTTAGAATAATAACAAGTATGGCCATGATTTAAACATTGGGTTATAAACAATACACTGAAATGTTATTAATCATCGTCATTCCCTTTAAACTATTCGAGACCCTGGGCATTAGCATAATGGGGCCCCTAGACTATGCTATGAGAGTTAGGATCGCAACACAATCTGTCACATGTATTCTTTGTAACCCCTGGCCATCCAATGGCTTCCATTCCTTCCGAACTAGGGGGACCCATGGATCGCGGGGCCCTGGGCACATGCCCAAAGTGCCCAATGGGAAAGAAGGCCCTGATCATAGGATTACTAACAATTATTGTTATTCAAATTTAATGGAAGACTATCAGTATTAAGTATAGAAACTAATTATAGGTTATACAAATACAGTCATAGTAGTAGTATGTACATCAACAAGCAAAGAAAAAAAGAAAAAGAAAAGGGTAACAAAATAAAGGTGCATTAAACAAGTTTAAACAACACTAGCTAAATATGTAAGATATACAATATATACCCACCCACATATTGTATAAAAATTCAAAATTCAAAACCATTTATTCAGTTTAGGCCTTCGGAGGGCACTTATGAAGGTCAAATTTAAAGTTACTGAAGCTACAACCGGTTCGGAAGTCAGCCTATACTTTTTGAACATGGGAGATATACAATAAATGTATACTTATTAAATGAAATTGATAATATTAGTGTAAAGAAATAATAATACATCACATTATTCCACTTTTTTTCATAACCAGTGCCCCGCTATTCCCGCCTGTGCAACTCTGTGGCATGGAGTCATGTCGAGACCAACATGCTTGCCGTGGCCATGGAGAAGCATCGCAGTGACCACTGCATACTGCTGTGGGATATTCACAGGGGCTCCACACAATCTAATGATTCTAGAGGTTAGAAGAAACTCAATAAATTAAATGTTCTATTTACACTATGGAATTTAGCATAATGAAAATAAAAGTGTCAAATCAAAATAATGCTATGGAGTTATGATTAGGTAAATTTTCGAAATTATATATGGCCTATATCCATCTATGGATAATTCTGCATCAAATGGTAGCAGTCCCATACCGATATGTTCAGTAGTTTTGAGGTGATGGTGTATTAAGGAACCCTATTTTCCATATCCATGAAGTTACACTATAGTTAGTGTATATATTATATTTTACTTCACTTATAGCCTTGGTAATACAATTCCAGGTGTAGAAGGTCCATCTTCGTCATCCCCTGAACCAACTCGGCCGCTCGCCGAAATGGGTCTCTCGGAGACAGCCCACAGCGTGGCTTGGGCGAACTGCTCCAACAGAACCCTGCTGGCTTCCATGAACCTCAAATATATCAAGATATTTGATCTTAGAGGTGAGGATACAGCTTAGAACATTAATGAACAATGACAACTAAAAACTAAAGTAGGTTTAGAGTTGTGGTTTTCGGATATGCCTGGCCCAAAGGATCACCTTTTATTTATTTATTTAATATGATATATCTATTTATTACTATTCTAGAATATGGAATATGAAAGAAGGTAAAACAATATTGTACCTACCCATATTTTAAGGTATATATTTGTTTTAAATAGAAATTACTTCCATCTTTAACTTACCTAAGCGTAATACCTACGCAATACCTGTCGTGGTGGCATTTTTAGCTCTTTTAGAAATGATTCACTCCTTACGATACGAACAAAATAAATAAGTATTATATTTGTCGATCTTACGAGTTGTGAAATAATAATTGTACCCCGCATCCCCTCCAGACCTATCGAACAAGGCGGTGAACCTGACGACGAGCCGGCACTGCTACGGCGTGTGCGCGGACCCGCACAACCCGTGGCAGGTGGCGTCGCGCGGCGACAGCGTGGCGTGCGTGTGGGACGCGCGGGCCTTCGAGCGGCCCGTGCTCACGCTGCAGCACCCGCGGGCCCTGGCCGCCATACAGTGGTGCCCCACCAGGTAGGACCCGACGCAGAACATTTACTCGCTACTTTCAACATCTATATTTGATGTATCGTCATCATCATACCAAAATCAGAACAATTTATTTAATTGTAGCAATATGTTTCCAGACGCAATTTGCTGCTCGCTCTGCAGCGCGACTCCAATACGCTCCGCCTCCACGACATACAACAAGCGAACAATGACCTTAGGAACAATAACAATGATAACGCGGTAATGTATTATTTACACTCATCTATGCTAATATTATTAAGAAAGAATATTTGTTTATCCAGCGTGTAACAAAACTACCCGTAAAGGCGAAAGGAGGTTAAGTGAGACCTTATAACGAGTCCATTCACAATATTTAAGAACCGTAGTAACGCGGTATAACATACCCAAAAAAAAAAATGCTTTATATTAATGAAAAATAGAAAAACTATTAAAGTAGACAATTATTACGTGAAATAGGTACGCAGGCCTTTCTGTTAAATAATCTGGTTCCCTGACATGACAGCTTACTAGGGTTGTTGGCTTTGATAATTATTTAAGTTTTACGGGGTATTTTGTAACACGTTGTATACGGAGTGTGCTGCGATAGCTCTTTCTCTTAGCGTTCTGGTGTAAAGAGGTAGCAAGGGGGCGTGAAATTGATAGCAATCTTCCTCTTATTACACACACAATCCCCTAGCAGCTAGGGTCTAGCTAATGTTAGCTGTGGTTTAAATCATTTATTCTAATAGCTTTAACTTTTGGGCCTTTCATGATTTTACCATGAATGGCCCAAAAGTCCGCCCTAAAATTGATCTCCTAGATTCTCCCTTGCATCAACAAACCAAGGGTCCGTAGACTAGTCATCTGTCACATTGAGGATCATCATTGTGTCCTTAGAAATGCTGTCCAAATAATCAAGGATGAATATTTATAGAAGTCCATATAGGGTATTTTAAAAGATGAGAATGTTTAAGAACAGCTAGCAGCAGTAGAAGCAGAGTTAGAGGAGCAGTACTCGCGGGGCCCGAGCGTGATCGAGCGCGACGTGGCGCCGGGCGCGGGGGCCGCGGGGGCTCCGCTGGCGGCCTGCAGCTGGCACCCCGCGCACGAGGCCCGACTGCTCGCCGTCTGTACTACAGGTCACTCCAAATATGTACATTTTATTTTATTCGGGTTACTAACAGCACAAATATGTACATTAAAAATATCTTTAGATAAATTAATTTTAAAAATTTTTACATAAAAAAAACGGGTGTGTTTACTTATGTACGCACGTAAGAAGTTATACCCGAAATTATAGGTGAGGAAAACAGCACTAAAAGCATTTTTTACTATCGTCGTGAAATTGTAGTGTCCAAACTCTTTGCACCTGTCTGTAGCAACGAATAACAATTTTTGACATTTTTAGGTTATTATTGACAATAACATCATTACTCACTCATTGACACTGACAGTTGCGATTTGTGCGATGTTCCGGAGATACAGTTATCAGCCAAGTTCATCCGTGAGAGTTTTGTGTTAAACTGATGCGAGCGCATCTTAAAATTTCACTCGCAAATTTTTTTCATAACGCGCCTAAAGAAGTATAACTTCAATTATTTCAGTGAGATAATGACAACTCGCTTTCGTGACAGTTCGTGCAATTCCAAAAATCTTCGGCTTCGAAAGGTCAAGAAAATAACTTTTCAAGAAGAGATTCGGTTGATTTTCCTATGACATTCTTGATCATCTTCATTCTTCATCTTTTTTGATTACATTTTACATTCAATCAAATATTGACAAAATAGAAATGTTTTCATTATGATTTGAAATGTCAACTCAAAAAAACACACAAAAATCAACCTTACTCCTTCACAACACGGTTCACCTGTATCATCATATAATAATCGAATTGATATGACATTCCTTTGAATCTCTGTATGTGATTCAAAATCAAATCTAACATTGAGTTAAGTACTTCAAATAATCTCAATCAAAACTGAACCTTACTCCTACACAATATGGTTTAGAAGTACAAACTAGAATATACAACTTGAACATAGTTATCGATATTCATGCCACCTAGAACTAACTTCACGACATAGAATTCAGGTGTCGGTGTGCGCGCGCATCGTAAAAATTCACTCTCATCATTTTTCTCCATCGCGCCAAAAGAAGTATAACTTCAATAATGTATGAGATCGAAAATAAAACTACCTAATTGAAATATATCCTTCTAATATTATATTAATGCGAAAGTTTGTGTGGAGGAATGGGGGTTTATTACTCTTTCGCGCAAAAAGTACTAAACAAATTTGGATGAAATTGGCCATGTTCAAAGTTTATAAACTTGATCACATAGAATTCTTTTTTTATCCCGGAAAGATGTAACATCCCTCGGGAACGCGGGTGCAACAGCTAGTATGTCTTATTAAGATATTACTGCCGAGTACCACAGGGCTCTAAATTTGGACCACTCCCCTAACCCATAGTTATAACCAACTTTTAAAAAACTAAACATTTAACATAAATGATTTCAACAGGTGTTATAGTCGACTACACAGTGTGCGAGCGTGTGACTGTATCTTGGGGTGGGGGCGGGGGCCCCGTGTGGTCCGGGGGAGGGGGGACGCTTCGGCTCATGGCTGATGATTTCTATGCGGAGTTAGACGACATCTCTTATGTTATGAAGAAACGAGCACAGACTGACTACGGACTAAAGGTAACGCACATCCTTAGATAAGCCCAGGAGTCTTCTACAAATCAGTTTTGATAGGAAGATTATGGATTGTTTTTTTTGCAGCCAGACTTATGGCAAAATGCAGACTTGGCAGAAGACGAAGCTCTAAGTGGATTATGGCATTTCCTGGCGCTCAGCAAGTCGCTCGTTGAAGACGGTAAGCTTCTGTTGTTTTTTAAACCGTTCGTAATCGGCTTTTAACTAAGGTTTACATGTTACTTTACACTTAATACAACAATATGTTCGTATTTGTCGAATCCCGTTGGTACTAGTTATAGGACTTTACTCATTTTGTCTGGACGGGTTCGATAGCTTAGCCGTTAAATAATAACAAACAAAGTGACATGTTAACTATCCCTTTATGTTATTGTTGATATTTTTGCAGATGTGGTATTAATTTCCTGTTTAAACTTGCATGCTCCCTTTTACTCTGACTATCTTAGGGGTTCAAGTTCGAAGGATACTTTGGGATTACGCAAAAGCACTGTCTTTAAAACTTTAAGGTTTTATTCTTTTATATGTAGGAACTAGTATAGCCCACGGCTTTTAAAGGTTTCTTTCTATCGAATGCTTTATTATATAATAGGATGTATAAGAAATAGTCCTTGGAAACATCCCGGCGTACGGACCGTCCTGCGGTCGCCCGGTGACGGCGGGTACCGCTCCGAAATAGTGCCCTCGCTTCTACCCGACCTGCCCAACAGAAGAGTGACTATATACAGGTGAGATACTGGAGTTTGTTAGAATATTGGAATTGAAGATTTTTGAACAGCTTTGAACGTAAACAATGTAACGATAGAGTAATTTACTAAAAAGGTGCTCCACGAGGCTCTATCTTTGGATCCGTCCTTTTTATCACTCATACTAGCGATTCACTAGCCTCGCGAGGCTGTCGTATAGTCGTGCATGTGACGCGTGACGCGTGACGCGTGACGCGTGGTGCACACAGGAGCGTGGAGCGCACGCGCGCGCTGTCGCTGTGCGGCTGGGGCTGGGGCTGGGAGAACTTCGCGGCCGGCGTGGAGCGCGCCGAGGCCGAGGGCACGCCGTGCCGCGCCGCCGCGCTGGCCGCGTTCCACCTGCGCCTGCGCGCCGCGCTGGACGTGCTGGCGCGCGCGCGCGAGCCGCAGCTGCGCGTCGTGGCGCTGGCGCTGGCCGGCCTGTCCGACGAGCGGCTGTGGCGCGACGTGCTGGCCGCCGCCGCGCCCGCGCTGCCCGACGCCTACCTGCGCGCGCTGCTGCGCTTCCTGGCCGCCTCCGCGCCCGCGCACCCGCACCCGCACCCGCACCAGCCGCACCAGCCGCAGCACTACCACCCGCCTGACTTGGCGCAGGTGCTGGTCAGTATCTCTCGGTGATAACTTTACATGTAGGGTCAACATTATACAAAAAACAAATATCTAGTAGCCGAGTCTGCAGGATCTCCTTCTCTGCGAGGTCCCGAGTGATCCGTTTGGTCTACAGTGGGTCACAAGCTTGCCACTTAGCATGGTTAAAAATACCTTTCGAACCGTCAGGAAGAAACGGAGATGCGTCTGGAGGACCGCGTGGCCTTCGCGTGCATCTTTCTGTCCGACGGCAAGCTGCACGACTACGTGAAGGAGACCTGTGACCAGCTCGTGCACCAGGGGGACCTATCCGGGATCCTGCTCACTGGTACGTTCTATATTACCTCTGCTCCATGATTTTGATCATCTCCGCATGATATCCTATGTTTGTCTAGAACAAATTTTAAAAATATAGGATGGTTTGTTCCTCCTTATGTTTGTATGTGGTTTTTCCATTTATTTTATTCCATAAATGTATTTTGGAGTCAGTTTTTTTTTACCAAGATTATAAACAGTAAATTGGTTCAGTTTAGAAGACGTAGAAGTCGTGAAAACTTAACAAACAGACTCACTTACGCTTTAATAATATTAGTTGCTACTGTCGTCTACATAACATTATAATAAAATCGAATTATTTGTATTCAATAAAGATTTTACAGGTTCTCATGAATTTTCAGAATAAAGCTGGTGTAAAAGATTGCTGTTTCTCATTATTTTTAACCCGATGTGGCGAAGGATATTTTTGACCGATTTCTAGTTACTGTTTGTCTAAATTAATCCTAATTATAATGTCTACACCAGGAATGAAAGCGATTTATATATTTAGCATTTGTTTTGTGTCAGTCACAAGGAAACCATAAAAACGTTTTGTATAAACATTGGCAGCGGTGGGATTCGAACCCACGCCTCCAAAGAGACTGGTGCCTTAAACCAGCGCCTTAGACCGCTCGGCCACGCTACCCTTGTCTGTACGGCTGAATTTTCCCATTTTCCTATACGACTCTGTAATAGCATTTTAAAATAGTTTTTTTATCACTACCTACTTAAAATACTCGAATCACTTGGCAAAGTTCCCTAAAATTACTTGATATTGTTGCATAATATTGACTGAACATAGTTATTTAATATTTCCCCTCTCATAATAAGGGTAGCGTGGCCGAGCGGTCTAAGGCGCTGGTTTAAGGCACCAGTCTCTTCGGAGGCGTGGGTTCGAATCCCACCGCTGCCAATTGTTTTTACTATTGTTTTCCGGGATATTATAAATCTTATCTTACTTCTTATCTACTATCTTAGACTCGTACTATAAATGAGAATGTTTGTATGTGGCTAAAACTATTTTAATGGAATTTGTCACCTAGGTTCTATTTGTGCTAAATAGGACAGGCTAATTTTGAAACGCTCTCCCACGGGGGAGAGGCTAGATAGAAATAGATTATAAAAAAGATTAGAAGAAATTGAACATTCTTATTACTAAAACTATTGATTCTTTAACTACTATATGGTAAATTTGTAAATTTGTCTGCCAATCCATAGTTACAAAATAAGGCTTTGTTGATTTATAAAAAGTACTTTGAAAAAAAGACTTCCATAATTAAACATACTTTATGAGGTTCATCTATCGATCCAATGGCCAATTTTCACGAAGATACAGGTGAGGTGGCCCTTTTTAAAGCCGGATTATAAGGATTCAATTTCCTATGACATTCTGGAACTTTAAAAAGGAATTATGTTTAAAATTTGAAATAATAATAAATAATAAATAAATATCCTGGGACATTCTTTTACACACGGCCATCTGATCCCAAACTAAGCAGAGCTTGTGCTATGGAAACCAGATAACTGATATTCTACTTTTTTTTCTAAATACATACATATATAGATATTTACAACCAGACACAGAGCAAACATGTTCATGCACACAAATGTTTGTCCTGGGTAGGAATCGAACCCGCGACCTTCGACTTGGCAGTCAGGGTCGCTAACCACCAAGCCAATTGGCCTGTCTATGGAAGATCTTCCGCCAGGCAGTGCCTGGGGACCGCTGTCCAACTGTTGATTTTGGAAGCTTGTATATACGTCTAATCCTGAGATAGCTTCGATATCGCGATGCAGGATTCTTGCGTGCGTTCGTAGATGATGCCATAGGTTAATGGTAATTGTGGTCCAGGTGCCAGCCCGGCGGGCATCACGCTGCTGCAGCGCTGGGTGGAGCACACGGGCGACGTGCAGTCCGCCGCGCTCGTGGCCGCGCGCTGCTTCACCACCGACCTGCTCAAGGAGCCCAGCGTCATGCACTGGCTTGACAGGTATCAAATAAATAAATAAATCTTTATTAATAGTTGTTCGCTCTTGTCTTCGTATAAGGTATTATTTACTGTGAAATCAGCTCGAGTCGAAAACCTTTTCATCAACCCCAAAGTCTCATGTCCATTTTTCATCCTAAAATTATTTCTTGTACACAAGAATTGCTCGTTTAATAGTATTAGATTGACCATACACTTTCACAACAATATTAGACGCTGTAAATGCGTCTAAAAATACGGGAGCAAAACATTGGCAGCGGTGGGATTCGAACCCACGCCTCCGAAGAGACTGGTGCCTTAAACCAGCGCCTTAGACCGCTCGGCCACGCTACCCCTGTGGGATGCGATTGAAATATTGAACCATTATCTATCTCTCGACTACCTACATAGCTTTGTATTATGCAATTTTGCGTGAGTTGAACTGATGCAGTAACATTCAACTGATATGGTAGCTTTGTTAATTTATTTAATAATGTTGATATTTTCTTGTGGCTTTATCTCTAGAGATTATAATGATGTATTTCTAGAATGTATGTATCCACCCATATTGTTTGTTTGAAGTACATCTCATTGTACATTGTATTTTATTGTATAAAACATATCTATTCAAATATTTACAAGAGGTAAAGTTAAAATGTAGAAATTAATCATTCGATAGAAAAAAATGGTTGTCTATCACTTAATTTAATCTATTTCCGTGTCTATCTATGTTAGTATGGAAATAGAAAGAAAGTTTAAAATTAAGTCGCGTAAAAAAACGTATAAAGAGTAATCGTTTTCAAGTTTACGAAATTAAATATTAGTAAAGTAATTTACTAGCGGTTTGAGGGGCGTTCCCGAGGAGTGTTACAATTTCCCGGGATATAAAATAGCCTTTATATTACTCCAGGGCATTCTCTATCTATGTGCTAAGTTTCATCCAAATCCTTTCTGTAGTTTTTGAGTGAAAAAGCAACAAAGATCCATATATCCATCCTCAGAACTTGACGTATTTATGATATTAGTAGGAAGGGTAGTAGAATTTTCTTTCCTGACGACGGTTTAACCACTATTTCTCGACAATGGTAACTTAAGCGAAACTTCAAACTCATCTTAGGATTTGAACTTACGACTTTCGACGTCACTACTACTGAGGTAACAAGGTCTTTACACAAGTTCTCATCACAGTTTTATCTTTCCCAGCTACCGCACAATACTGGACAGCTGGCAGCTATGGTGGGCGCGGTGTGCGCTCGACACGGGGGTGCACGCGGGGGAGGGGGGCCCGGGCGCGGGGGGGTCGGGGGCCGGCGGCGGGGGCGAGGGGGTGCCGCGACACGTGTGCGTGGCGTGCACGTACTGTGGGAAGTCCGTGGCCGCTCCTGCTGGCTCCGCGCGCGTGCGGGTCGCCAGGCTGCCGCCGCCCGCTGCCAAGATGAAGGTGCTGGTTTTGTCTTATTTATTTAGCATTAGAATATCATGTGTGGGTTTTTATATACATATTAATATTATAAAGAGGTAATAAATATACAGAGTGACTGGTGAGATACCTTCAATATTTGAGGACGTGATAGTTGGCGATCATATATGATGAAAAAAAATTACATTCAAAATATATATTAAATTACTTCTTAGTAAACTTAGTAAACAGTACACCGACAGTCCCGTATTTACCTGCGCAATACTTGGATACGCGCAGCGCGCTATCAACACAGAATACATAGGTACGTACACTGTACAGCTGTTGCCTACCTACATCACGTCCTCTCCCCGTGTATGATCCGCATGAGCATAAACCGTTTACCCTTCATACTTTAATCCTGGCTTAGGACAGGCAAAAATACCTAGGTATGTAATCACTAATTTGTTGACTAAATAAAGTGTAGGTATTGAGACAAGGTTTAATCTACAGAGCAACTGAAAAGTTCAAGAAACTTGGTATTTTCGGCGTATTTAAAAAACGGAATCATACCTGTGTACAACGATTGAATTTAATTAAACTACCTACCTACCTACGGATTTACATATTTACACTAGTCTTCCAGTTTTTCAAAATTTTTACCGCCTCGTGTGATGCATAGTTCGGCACGTTTACGCATATTGTCTTTAACGCGATTTAAAACGAACAGGCCACCTTGCAAACTATCATTAGCACGCGTATACGCACGAACCATGCCCAGGTACTCTGCGTTTGTGTATTAATGAGCCATACTTAACTACCTAGCCTAGATACTTATCACGGACACGGGTCACAGGTCACACACACGCGTGCCGCACGTGACTAGATCAACTTAAACAACAAACACCGCGGCGTGTTTAGAGAGTATAATATCCACATTTCACTTATTTTTAGAGAAATTTTGGTAAAAAATTAAGGACCTAATTTTATTATATCAATTTAACGAGAATCGAGTACCGAGTACTCTCCATAAGTATCGAAGGTATCTCACCAGTCACTCTGTATACATTATTAGTCTATAAGTTTGATGTCCGAGGTAAATTTTAACGATGCCGATATTGATTTCAAATATCTAAAAGAATCTAAATATCGAGATTTTTAATATAAAAATTCAACTCGAATCTGGTATAATTTCACCGTGTTATGGCAGTATTATTACCCACTATAGAAGTAGTAAAATAAGTCCCTCCCAAAGAAACTGTCCTACATTTTCTTATCCTATAAAATAATGTCTATAATATTCCACAGCAAATATCTTCATGTCCGAACTGCCGCAAGCCCCTCCCCCGCTGCGGCGTGTGCTCGCTGCACCTGGGCACGGGCGCCGGGGGGGCGGGGGGCGCGGGGGGCGGCGCGGGGGCCGGCGGGGGGGGCGGGGGAGGCGCGGGCGGGGGCGCGCACTTCGGGGCCTGGTTCAGCTGGTGCGTGGCCTGCAGGCACGGGGGACACGCCGCGCATCTTATTGATTGGTTCAGGTATTTCATTAATTTCCCATAAATGGTTCGTATATGGATATTTACAGCACGAACAAAACACACATATATCTTCATGCAATACAAATGTTTGTCCTGGGTGGGATCCAAACCCAAGGCCCATGCCGTAACAGCGTATGTTATCAACACGTCCAATGGCCGCCATGTACACTTATTTATGTAATTCCAATCCTAAAACCATAATCCTAAAGCTCTTATTTGTTTTTTCAGGGAACACAACGAGTGCCCAGTGAGTTCATGCAACTGTCACTGTGCGACCCTCGACCCGCCGGACCGACTTTAGCGAAATTGAAATGTGTCTCACAACTATAACTTTAAGATATATTTTTATATGACAATTAAGATGGGTAAAACACTTAATTCAAATTAATCTATATAAGCTGTGCTCACTGCTTTTAGCATTTACTTAAGACTGTATTTATATTACGAGACTTTCTAGTCGATATTTTTTATCTGTTATTGTTGTTAGTGTAGTTTTTTTTACATTTGTAACTTTGATATCATTCGATCACAGATTTGGATGCTGAGTGGGCTACAAATGTCCTTAATTTGACCCTGGCTGAGACAAATTAATAAATTCTGTGAGCAAATAGCTCTAGGTGCTCTGTATTAAGGTACATCGGTCCTAACAGTTCAACATCGAACCATAAATGTACCAGCAAGGTATATTAAATGAAGAAATGGTACAGAATATTATGTTCCGGGTTCTATTTATTACTTGACCTATCGCTAGGTGGTTATGAGTACACAGTATGTATGATTGTTGAATGTCAAATAACTTATATAGATTGACGCTACATTAAGTTGGTATATGATCGTGGCAAATGTACGGTGATTAACCCAGGCACTATTAGTTATTTTGCATTATATAAGTACTTTTTTTCCACTGGATAAACTTTGGAGTAGCTCTCTTGAGTTTCATTCGTAAATCAGTTCTAATTTCAAGAAAAAATATAACATGTAGTATATATTATAATAGGTCTGCACTATTAGCAATCTATAAACCGACCACCTAAATAGGTAGGCCTGGGGCTTGGCCTTTACGGCGATCGAAACTACATTTTGTTATTTATTTAGTTAATAAAATATGTTTACAGTATAAAAACATTTATTTTATACAGAACACAGCTTGTATTTACAGCTGGATGCAGGAGTATGCTGGGACAGTATAACTTTGAAATAAATAGTACGACGACTTATGCAACCGTATTTATTGAGTTGTTTTACAGAATTGACGTATGTGAAATCGGCTGTAAAGTAATAAATAATATTAAGAAAAAATTAATAGTTTTATTCAAAAAACAAAGAGTTTAAAGAAAAATACTTTTTATCGTTTTGTTTATGGATTTGTTTTTCCTTACATATATGTTTAAAAAAATATTAATTTCATTACATAGTCGGTATTTTTTGTATTTCAATAAGCAAGGACAGTCGGATATAAAATAAAAACGCGTAAATATTTCCAAATATATATATACATTTATTAAATAATTATTTCATCTGTATTCCAATTTAACAATAAAATTCTCAAAGACACAACATTTGTTTAACTCTGTATTAATCGTACGCAGGATCGCATCCTGTACGCCTCGTATCATACATACATACAGACAGACAGACAGCCTTCATACAAAAATATATACGTTTACATACCGTTGAGTCGCTGTTATCTACGGATCGTGTTGCAATTGAGAGGAACCAAGTATTCATATTTGATACCTCTATAAATGCCCTTACGCGCTATGCTTCAAAAGCCTATTGCACTTATCCAAATCATATATATATCTTGTTTATTTACCTTCATGTTTATTGTCATGACAAAAAAGTATTTATTCAACCAAATTAGAGATTTCTCGTACCTTCCAAAATAGCGACAGATGCATTTAGGTGTTTCGCTTAAGGTCATTCATAGACGCATGTATATTTGACTAATATATATTGAGTTTCGATATTTCACATAAATATCTACCAAATTGGCAAGTTTATAATCAGCTTGAAAGGTTATTCTACATTATTGACTATTTTAGACAGAAACTGAATGTACACAAAATCTTCATTATTTGACATTAAAGAGATATTACATATAGAACACATGTTTTATAATTACACATTGAATAACTATATATTTTTTTAATTTACAAAGGACAGCCAATGATCCTTACAGAAAATCTCCATCTGGAGATACCAAATCATAAAATGTGTTCACGTGACTGGACAAATATGCAAGAATGGGGAAAGTAGAACTACTGACGCATACAATGAAAAGCAGTTATTAATTAAACCAATCATGTGACCACATTTATAGATAGAAAAATATTATCACCCCAAATTAAATCTACAAGGTTCGATTCTCTCGTAGCAGAGATAAAAAATTGGATACATCCAATACAAAAACACTCGATGTGTTTAAAATATGTTTTACTGCCATACTTAGAGACGCTTGTGATAAAAGGATTAAATTACCCCCGGTCCTGTCCCTTTCTAACACTATTTGATAAACAAAGACGGAGATATTTTAACCGGATAATTGTAATCGGCGTCTCTGGGGAGGAGGGACCGCACAAGTTCGACATGGAAAATATTTGTGCTATTTGAATAGAGCACCAAGATTCAAGAGTTCACTATAGTAGTATACAAATAACCCGATAGAAAATATCACTCTGCAATACAATCGGGTACTTCAAAATATTTCCGCTTTAAAAGTATCATACATATAAGTTCTCTATGCAAATTCATAATTTGAAACAATCTTTGGTATTTATAGAATACAAGATTTTTTTTGGGTACATACGGACACACATTTTTGCATATTCATTTAAAAACTATCACCGTCTAATAAATATTTGTTTACGCTTGGATTATGGAGACGGATACATATTAGTTACAAAATCGACTGGATTCGATAACTTTTACAATTGGTTATATTTAGCCGCGTGTATGTCTGCTTAGATAAATATGCGACGAGCCCGCGGGCACAGAGTTACCTTACAGGTACCAACAATAAAACCTACATATACTTCGTAGTTACACATAACAGCATTCACATCCGAATATTATAATATTTAATCATATATTTTTGTACAAGTTATTTTACTACTTTTTTAAAGCTTTCAAATTAAGATTTGTCTTAATTTTTTAATATATATATATAACCACCGACACATAAAATTCACTATATCTTCACTAATTCATTATGAATTATTACATCGAATAAACATTTTTTTATGTAATATACATATAACACATCGCGATTTACAGAAACAAAAAACAAGTATTTGGCAGGACACGTTTCGTTTACAATATTGACTACCGACATATAAAAGTTCCAACGTGACACATGTGACATCTCTCAACGCAACACGCTCGCCGGCCGCCGGCCGCCGTCCACCGGACGCCAGACACCGGCCACCGGACAGCGGCCGCTCCGCTGGAATGTGCCGCACTCACTCGCTGGCAAGAACACACCGCTCCCGCTCGCACACATAATCATAAATATACATACAACTCCATTAAACCTATCGGCCGCGGCCGTTAACCTAAATAAATAATCTTCCATCGGACACGAGTAAAATGTTTCACGTACAACGACATAAACGGGCGCTCTTTTACTATCTATATTATAAAAAATAATAACTAGAGGAGACGCGGTAAAGATTCGAGTATCCGACGAGGACGACATGGCACTCGCGCATTCGATTACAAACGAATTACAATACGACTAACGGCTACTGCACACTGCCCGACGCGCGGGGGAATGTTGAAGTGTTAAATATAAAGTATTCATGCGGACGCGTCCGGGGCGACGGTCGCGCTATTGCACGGGCCCGGGCTGGGGCCGGGGCGGGGCGGGGCGGGGCCGGGGCGGCTCTGGCCCGCTCACTTGCCCTCGTCCTGCTCCATCGGCTCCTCCGATCCAGTTCGAGAGCTATCAGGTGATCTGTAAGATCGGGATTTATTTATTAACATTTACTTAATTAATAAAAATGGCACAAATAAATGAAATAATTGTAGTAAAATATCGTTTGAGTTTTTACAGATTTTGGTATAATTTTATGACTCGGTAATATGCTCGAATAAAGATATTAACATCATGGCATAAGCTAGTATATACTCGTATAGGGGCTAAGTAGATATAAAGAGCGGGTACTGACTGCAGCCGCGGATGGTGCATGGAGAGCGTGGCCATGGCGGCGGCGGTGTCGGCGGCGTCGCGCTCCACCTGCAGGCGGCCCAGGCGCGCCGCCGCCACCGCGGGCGCCGCCTCCAGCGCCGACATGCCCACCAGCGAGCTGTAGCGCTTGATCTGCAACGCGCATCGCAACGTCAACCACACACTCACAGACTCATCGCTACGTTGTCGTTTCGCGAAAACATTCTCAAGGAGGATTGGTGATTCTGCTATTCACTTGTAATTTGTACACACACAGAATAGAAGGAACACATTGTGTCGATTCCAAATCATTAAGGATCGCATTCGAATAGGATTCAACGTGGGAGCTTATTTTGTATTAGATTGATGGTGTGCGAGCAGGGTAGGATAACACTCACACAAATTGACGACAACGACGATTCCGAAAGGCACTACACGATTGTCGTGCAGGGCGTTCGATAGCTACGGCCGTACTAATAGATGTGTCGTTTCAATTTATTTACTAAGAAAGGGGTCGTACTTATGGTCTCACTATGTTAACAATGAGTAATTCAAAGGCGATTACTCAGTTTAGTTAGGCGATTGTGTAACGGTCTCGGAATCAAAATTGAGGCGGATTTGGATCGAGCGTGTCTAGATTGCTATCTCATTCCCACACCTACGCGCAGAGAGAGATAACAATGACGGTTCACCTGGCTGTCAATGATCGCCAAATCGGGTTCGGTTGGTATTACGAGAACATTACACAATCAGCCTGCAGGCCCCAGAGGAGCATAGTATATATAGGTAGTATAGCAGGTGGGCACGCACCGAGGGCCAGTGCGCGGCCTGCGCGGCGATGGTGGCGCGCAGCGCGGCCTGCGCGGGCGGCGCGGGCGCGCGGGCCAGCTCGGCGCCCCCCACGCCCCCCACGCCCCCCGCGCCCCCCACGCCCCCCCCGCCCCCCTCCCCCAGCAGCGCGCGCACGCACTCCTGCGCGCAGTCGCACATGGCCGGCAGGTCGTACCCGCCCTCCAGCGACAGCACCACCTGCGCACCACAACACAACAACACGTCATTACTTCAACTAGTAGGCCCGTTATATTAGTTAAAGATAGCACAGTCAAATAATCTTTATTGCTTCCAAATGCAGTTCTAAGTAAATGGTTAATTGTATGACGATGCCCATGAACCTTATCATAACGCCACATGATAAGTTTTCCTATACCACTTTTAACTGACAAAACGCCTATTAAAACTTGACAAGTACTGTAAGATTTTAGTACACAGAGTTGTTATTCTAACGAAATGTGGGCAATATAGATCCTCTTAATATTCTACTCATACATTATTCGTGTGAATGAACAACCCCGAGCTACCATTATTCAATCATACTACCTGTATATAAATTTGTAACCGATCGACTCCATAATGGCAGATTGGATTTAAATTAAATTTTAATTTTCACCCCGGGCAGTCCTGCACTCTTTGTCATCCACATAACCGACCCTTAACCAAGTATATCTTGGCACAGTGTAAAATATAAGAGCATTATGTTCGTACCTTTCCGTTAGCGAGCTGCATAAGGTCTCGGGTCATGTGCGCGAAGCAGGCCGCGGACACGTTGTAGCCGCCCAGCGGGGCGGGGTGGCCGGCCGCCGCGTCGAACCCGCACGATACCAGTACTATTTCAGGATCGTATTCCTGCAACAAGCATATGTTCCTGTACTTGCGAATATATACACACGCATATACTCGTAAACACAAACGACACACTTTAATAAAAATGAACTAAACATAGGGACAGTCATATGTTGTTAAAATAATCTTAAAGTGAACAAACCTTGGCAATGGGCATGATGACGGACCGGAAGGCGGCAAGGTACTCGGCGTCCCCCAGTGGGGGGTTGGTTCCCGAGCACCAGGCCACGTTGACGTTGAACCCCAGCCCCGCGCCGGCCCCACACTCGGTGGCGGCCCCGGTGCCGGGGAAGAAGTTGCCTTCGTCGTGTCGGTGGATGCTCATGTACAGCACGTGCGGGTCCTCGTAGAAGATCTGCTGGGTGCCGTTGCCGTGGTGGACGTCCTGCCGGGCGAGGGGGGAGGATTAAAAATATTTTCTATTATTTTGAAAGTGATAGAGGGATGAAAGTGACAGACAAAATAGTGTGCTCGTGTTTGAAAAATTTAGTCATGAAACGTCATATTTCATATCCTATATTATTCGTATGATGGAAGATATACGTACCCAATCCACAATGAGTATCCTCTGCAGCCTGAGCCTGGTGTGCAGGATCCTGGCGGCGACGGAGACGGAGTTGAAGAAGCAGAAACCCATCGCTTGATTGGGCTCCGCGTGGTGCCCCGGGGGTCGGACCACCGCGAAACTGTCATCGATAATACAAACGGTCACTTGGGGTCCCGGAGGAAAGTGAATATTATATTATTTAGATCCAAACTCGTGCTCGTGGGTGATGGGAAACAAATAACCAATATAATACATATACAAAATATATATGTAAAAACTTCCTTAGCACCGCTGTGATTTGAAACTCATCGACACAAAAAAGAGATAAACATATACATCTACAGGATTCAGCCCGCGAGAGAACGAGTTAGGTAGTTTTCTGAGGTTTTTCACCACTAACGAAATGCACATTATACTACCTCTTAAAAATAGTTATAACAGCCAGACATAGACACAGAAGGAGCAGTATACTGACCCGTTCCGCAGGTCCCCGCGCGCGGTCCGCACGGCCAGGTCCAGCACGGCCCCGGCCGCCATGCGCGCCGCCGCCGCCGTGTGGGCCTCGGACCACGCCGTGTCCGAGTCCACGCCCAGCCCGCCGCACGCCAGGCGCACCAGGTGGCGCACCCCCGCCCCGCCCGGGCCCGCCCCGGCGCCGGCCCCCACGCCCGGCCCGGCCCCCGCGCCGCCCGCCGCCGAGCCCAGCCCCCCCAACCCCCCCAGCGCGGCCGCACCCGGCTCGCGCCCGCGCCCGCCGAACACTGCCACGTGCGACTCCGTGTGCACCGACTGGAAACGTAAACCTTTGTTATTGAAACTATCCTCCGTGACAATGATCGAACACTAACCAGGGTATAGAACATATAAAAATACACAGAGACATTAAATATGATGGAATTATTCATGGTACCGATATAATCACAGGGTGAGTCACAAGTGGCTAGTATCTCATAGATAAAGGCAATTTTAATTTTATCAAGACTTTTATAATTCTAGAAGCAACTTTTATTTTTTTTATATAAAAGTTTAGGTATATGTATTATGAGTCAATCGAAGGTTTCACTATAATTTCCTACTGTGAATGTTGGCTGTCAAAAAGTTGAACAGCATTAACAATAGATCGCCAGGTGGCGTGGCGCGTACCTGCAGCTCCTCGATGGTGGCCTTCCTGGGGCGCGTGCGCTCGGTGCGCGCGGCCAGGCCGGTCTCGCACAGGCGCGCCCACACGGACTGCAGGCGCCCGCCGTGCTCCGGGTGCGTGGGCGCGTGGGCTCCGCACGCGCACCTGCCCACAACCGAGCACACACTACACTACACCACTCGTACTATCTAACACCTACCTTTGCTACTATCGTTTATTTTTTTAATATCATAAAAATACATGTAACCGACCGTAGTGTATAGCATAGGCAGAGATCATAAGTCGATTTAAATGTCTCGATGGCGTATTTTTCATATATAACTCTCCAAAATTAAAGATCGTATTACGGAAAAATTAAGATTTCATTTCTTATCGAGGGGCATATTGCTGATTAAAGTAGCAGTAAAACTAGAGGACTAACCCATGCTTTAACATGAGCGCGTCGTAGGCCAAGCCGGTGGCGGGGGGCCTCGCCCCCACGAGCGGCGAGGACAGGGCTCTCGCGAGGGGCGCGGGCTCGAGCGCGGGGGGCGGGGGGGCTGCGGGCGGGGCGGGGGCCGGCGCGGGGGGCCGGCGCGCCGTCAAGTCGATGACCTCGCCCTCCTCCTCGCGCAGCTGGGCCGCGGCCGCGTCGTGCGCGCGGATCAGGACCTGGTGGGGGAGGGCACATGGTCCATTAAAGGTTCTCATGACGAGCCTAGTCGTGTCGCTAGAGCCGGCACTCACAGTCTTGCGGATCTGGTGGCGCAGGTAGGTGTGCGCGGCGGAGGGCTGCAGCGCGGGGTCGCCCAGCGGCAGCGGCGCCGAGTGCGTGCGGCCCAGCGGCCGCTTGCTGAGCCGGCAGCCGCCCGCCACCTCCGCCTCCGACACCGGCGGCAGCGACACCGCCACCTGCCCGCGCGGAACAGTTCAACTATCACTCATACAGCTTCATTTCATTCGAAATAAAACTCGGCGGTGAGACCACCTCACAGATCGTGAGTTCGATTTCCACCCAGGACAAACAATTGTGTGCATGAGCTCGTAAGACCGGGTGTAAACAGGTGGACCGTCAGCCTATTGGTCAGCCTACTTGATGAAAACTATGAATTTAGAAAAAGAGTAGGTAGTATATGTAATATGTCTGCGGCGACACATAGCTGCCAAAACTAATAGCAGCATTAAATATCGGTTATCTGGTTTCCATACCCGAAGCTCTGCTTAGCTCAGATGACAGTGTATGAAACATATCCCAAGATACTTATTGACTCGAGTACTACATTTTTAAGTATACCTAGGCGAAAACTAAAAAGTATTACTATAATATGTTACGAATAATCGTTTCTATACATAACACAATACTTTGCTAACAGAATTAAACAATTATTTACCGGTGGATGTGGATGCGGATGAGGCGCGAGGTGCGCGGGCGGGTGGTGCTGGTGCTGGTGTTGGTGTTGGTGCTGGTGGTGGTGGTGGTGCGGCGGGTGCTGGTGCGGCCGGCCCAGCGAGATGTTGGGCATGGAGGGCGAGGAGAACAGCAAGTCCGGAGCGCGGGAGGACCCCTCCTCCTCCTCGCGGATAGGAGCCGCCGCCCCCCCAACGCCAGGGGGTGAGCCGCGCGGGGAACTGCCGTCGCAGTCTGCAAACAAAACTGAGGCTAGTTTGTCGATTGCCTATATAACACGATCATAACAGCTCTTGCAGACTCACAGAACTGAATTTCGAATATAAGTTAGATGAACAGCAATGGGACGCAAGATTTTGTAATTATTGGATCACAATATAAAATAGTAATATCATTGAGAAGTAGCCTTCAAATATTGTTTTAGCCTCATTGCAAAAAGGGGGACATAGTTTCTCAAAAAGTATTAAATTTTAACATTCAAAATTCAAAAGCATTTATTCAACTTAGGCCTTCGGAGGGCACTTATGAAGGTCAAATTTAAAGTTACTGAAGCTACATTAAAAGTAAGGTCACATCATTATTGAGCAACATAAAGGCCTGGGCCCTACCACCAACTCTTATAGCAACTCTTCAGATATTGGACTCATTGGCCAGCCTATAATAAACTTTAGCTTGTTTTGGCCTGAATAGAGTTTGGGAAAAGTTGAGTCGCAAAAAGAGGTGGGGGGTGGGTGTGGGTGGTCGTCGGCCGTGTACTCACTGCGGTGCTTGACGCGGGTCTTGAGCGGGCGGCGGGCGAGCGGCGACGCGCGTCGCTCGATGACTCGCGCCTTCAGACGCACCTTGAGCATGTTCGGCTCGGACGCTGCAAGGGTTAGTACTTAGTACACGTTGCATCGCACAAACATGCTAACACACACACACACACACACGATAATTTTAGGACATCGAGCATAAGTCACAATCTTGCCTTATCTATGACCGCAAACTCAACATACTGAAGCGGTAAAGTCTTGTTATTTTTTAATAGACAAGGATAAATTCGAGCAAATGAACCCACCCTGTCTTCAAAAGATGACAGTAATTTTATATGGATATATATTTAAATTATGGTAGATGTAACTTTATGCTTTATGTCCATGGAATACGTTAGTTTTCTACTTTTAATAAATCATCAGGTTATCCTTACTTCTTAAAATAACATTGGATTGTTTTCGTCGGGTACTTCCGACAGTAACGGAAAATGGCATTAAAACTGAACATTCTTCTTACAGATATTTGTGATATATAAAGAATATTGCAAATATAAATGATTATGATAAACACACAAAAAAGTTGCATTATAAAATTGGTTCTTATTAATTTCTAACTCTCATTTTAAATATCTTTATAAGAAAGGAGTAAAAAGGTATCTGTAATCGAAATAGGTACGACCTTATTTCCGTACAAATAAAAAATTATACATAGTCATACGAATAACCGCAATAAGTAATTTTCCATGCAATTTACTGCTTTAATTGCATAGTAATAAGAATTAATTTCCACGCCCTTACCATGTACCTTTCACACGTCAATCGTACGTCATAGAATAAAACCATCTGTTAATATAAGTGTTTAGTTTTTGTTCTTTAACTTATTACTCATTTCACTATTAAACTGACATGCTAGGTAAGGGCTGACGCAAAGAGACTGAACGGATTCATTATATCGAGAAAATATAATGCACTTTAATTGTATATTGAAAGAGTTGAATTTTGCCGGATTGCCATGCATAATCTAAGGCCTAATTCATTCATAGAAATTATTCGTCCGGTCACTATTTTCTAAGAAAAAACATAACACATGTTAGACGTTATACTGCGACTACAGATTATAGAAAGTAAATAAATGCACTGACAGACATCACACTTTGTACATTAAGGTGAGCACACACCATCGAACAAAATATTTATGCTGTTATTACAAACACTTTGTAATTTACCTCTGTCACTGTCAAATTACCAGAGCAAGAGAGTGATAGAGATATCACTCACCAGCACTATATCCATACTTAGTAATTTGGAGTCAGATTATCTGCCCATATATATATATCTATATATATATTTTTAAATATATGTACATTAATTCAGTATGGTTAGAAATAACAGCACGCAATATTTAGCCCGAATGTTCACACCTGCACACACAGCTACTACCACTACTACTGCAGAGGGGAGTACTAACCGGTTTTCCTGAGCGGGTAGTCAGCGGGCGAGGATTGCGGGGGCGCCGCGTTCAGCGCCAGCGTGAGCGGCGCCGCAAGCCGGTACGGGTGCGTCGCCGTCGCTCCCGTCGACGTTATCGACTCGCCCGACGATGATTTCACTATACCCCTATTGAATAACCATACAACGTGAACATATAAAGGAACCGTTTTTTATCTTCATCAAGTCATATACATACACTGTTGGGGCACTTCCCAAAACAGGATTGAGACTGTCGTATTTGCATATAGTAAGGATTCGTTTGTGGGTATAAAATCAGGAAATTTTGAAGAAATCATAAACAGAGAGCATAGCTCGTTGAGTTAATAAGAGTGGCATATGTGAGATACAGCCCACTGATGGGAGAATGGGAGGGGGGATGTCTAGTAGTAGACATGGAAAAGAATATCTGTTTTACTCATTAATTCAGTACAGATTCCCAGAGTGTCCCAAAACTTATGGGTTATGCTAAAAAAGGAAGATAGTAGTGAGATAGGGAATATTGTCTGCATTAGGTATACGCAGACCTGTATCGTAGAAGCTGGATGTTTCGTCGCGAGGACGCCTCAGCGAGGCATTGGAATTATTCTTGAACCCCTTGAATTGCACTACTGAGGTGGGTCTAGACGCTACGCCAAATATTACTAAGATTTTAATTCTGCTTTCATTAAAAGCCCTCATTCTACTGCTGACGAACTAACTTACCAATTTCTATACGGTGATCCAGGTACTGTGCCGTTTGCATTTGCGGCGAGTTGTTTCTTTTTAAGGAATTCCTGGAAATTAATAAACATTCGTCATTAATCGATGCAATAATCACACCGTGAAATTACACTTTTCCCTCAAGGAAAACTCTTGCTGAGTTATATCTTTCTTCACTCAACGTGTTAGTGTTACCAAGAGACAATACAGATCAATTGTTGCAAAAACCAAAGGTCAATTAAGGCCTCCAAAGGTCCCCTGAAACCTAAGCCCTATCAACAGGTTCAGAAGACGATTTCTCTGCACCATCTTTATATCTTCTTCACAGTCTCGTAGTAACTAAAAACTTCGGTAACAATATGACATGGAAATAAAAAAATATAAGAGTCAGATGAAAATAGTATAAGTAGTTACCTGCAACTTCTGCTTGACCTGCGTGGAGGCGTTGGCACTGTGCTCGTGCTTGTCCTTCTTGCGCAGCAGCTCGACGCGGTCGCGCTCGTGACGCTCGCGGGCCTCGCGAGCCTCGCGCGCCTCGCGGGCCTCCCGCATCGCCGCCTCCTCCATCGCCTTCTGTTGTTCCCACAACTGGAATTTAGTGCCGTCCTATTAACATTCTTTGGGAAACACCTACTGGTGCCTTGACTTCGTTTTTATCTTTGACTTGGAATACTTAGTTGTTTTTCTGAAGAAGCAAGACTGTCTGCTTATAAGTGGTAAATAGATATGGTAAATGGGAGTCGGTTGTAGAAATGCGTCCTTTGTGGCACCCTCCTTATAAACAATCCCTAATTATATTTAGCAGTGGCACAAATCAAATCATCATTTGTAATCAAAAGAGAAACTTAAAACTAGATCTTAAAATCTATGCAGAAGTTTTTTTAAACCATAAGATTGATAAGTGGTCACCGTCGCCCTCAGGCATTAGCAATAGGTACCGGCTACCAATATGTTGCAGACCTTTTAGCCATAGAACACCACTGGCTCACATTGCTTAACACATTTATCCCAACTACAGGATAGTTCTTTAATATTGGGACTCGTCAGTCGGTCACCGCAATAAAAACGTGCATGTTTACATCACAATCGCCATCAATGAGTAAGGCATGTTTGGTGAGTGCGTCACGAATTTCTCGTTGACTCAAGTCTAATATCATTTCTTTACCGTAACATCTTCGAATTGACACTTTATTGGATACTATCCACATTCGAGGAGCGTGCCTCGCATTTTTCTGATGAATCATATTACAAATATGTAACCAAAATATAGTATCTTTTGCGATGTCATATTTTAGAATTAAATTTCCATTCAGTAATAGTGAAGGTAGCATACATTATTTTAGAAGGGTTCTAGTAAATGCTTGGCCATTGATTCTCATCTAAAAGGTTGGCAAAGTATCGGTACTGCTATGATCTCCCTATATAGTTTTTCTTTACGGAAAGCCAAAATTTATTGACGATTCGACCGCCGCCGTTACGCCGTCATACAATACTGTTGTATGAGTGTCAGCCGTCATCGATTTAATAATCATGTTCATAAACATGTCTACGCAAAACACGTATATTGACTTGTGTGCAAGCTATAAAATATATTTACATTTCTAAATCAAATGTGGTATTGAAACCGGTTTAGAGTGAACAACTCCAACCACTTCATTATTTTTTTGTTGTTGTTTTTGTTTATAACTATATAAAGGCTGCTTTGAAATCTATCGTTTAATTTATTATGTTTCTTAACTCGCGAAAAGGTTTATTTACTCTTTGTCGTTTGGTTTATATATCTTAATTATGGTAAATTCAGGAGCTTCGACCTTCAATTGCCATCCTAAATCTTAATCCAATTAGGTTAGAATTTAGTTTTCGTTGAAATTATACGATGTTATTAAATATGTAATGTCTAATACAAAGTGACTATTTCTGTCTGTTTGTACACTGAGTAGATTCAAACTATGCAATTTGTTTTGATGCTTTTGTTCACAGAATTTCAGCTGGTAGATGTAATTGCATAATACATCTATATTATTTCTTAGGCGAATACAGGGCGGGTGGTTCGTGAGCAGATTAAGCCTAGAAAGGAGCTGGCTCTCATGTTCAGATGTCGGAGCACCCCCAATGGATGCTTGGCTACAGATTTTGAACTTGAAGGTTCAGCGAGAGAGAGAACAGAGAGGCCAGCCAGGGGGGTACTGCAAAGTACCCTTCTACCTTGCTAGAGTTTCCTCGCGATGTTTTCCTTCACTGAAAGCTGAAGCTCATTGCGGCACTACCTTCTAAAAAATCTTCGCCTTGAATGTAAAGTATGTAGTAAATGACTACTATTTTACAATACTTAATTAGGTTTGTCAGCTAATTGACGGACATATTTGACCTAATTGGCCATAGGTGATGGGTGAGTTGGCTTGGTGGTAAGACAGTTTGCCTGCCACACTACAGATCGTGGGAACGATTCACATTCAGAACAAACATGTATCTTCCTGTAAACGTTTATTTATTCCTGTGAGTGTTAATATTTATAAATATAGTATATCAGTTATCTAGTTTCATAGAAACCCGTTTACTATGGGATCAGCTAGCCGTGTGTAAAGAACATCCTAATATATTTTGGTTTAATTACCTCATTAGTAAAACAATAATCTGGTCACATCTAAACGAGGTTAGAACAATTACACAACAAGGAGTATGAATGATATAATTGCGGGTTGCTCGGCCGCCATTCAAGTCTATTTATAATGCGGTGTGACATGTACTACAAGCCAGTCGTACGTTGAAGCCAACCTGCCAAATATCCAGTGGAATTCTAGTGGCATGCTTTCCATGCAATCTTGGGTGATGATATGGCCTTTTCAATTTGGTAGCGGATACTATCATTACAATTGCAGGCTATCTCACCTGTAGGGTATCATAGGCGATTTATGTACGAGTATACTAATGAGTGTCTCAGTTGAAGGTTGACTTCTGAACCGTTGGTAGTTAAAGTAACTTTAACCTTCGTAAGTGCCCTCCACGGGTCTACACTGAATAAATGGTTTTGAATTCCTTTTTGGTCAAAGTTCGACCATATAAGAATTTGGATATGAAAAAAGAAACTGTTTCTAATTAAAGCTCGTCAAAGATACGAAATAAATTTAAAACGATTTACAGACAGTACTTAATATTTAGTATTTGCCTATGTGTATTTTACACCTGTGGCCTAGGCAAGGCGGTGGAAAAATTCTGGCAAATATCTAGTAATAGGTATGTTATGCAATGACAAGTTAAAAAAGAAAGATTAAATATTGAGTCGATCCCAAATTATTGGGCATACGACAGGCAGATGATGCTTATTTGCGAAACCAATGTTATAGTTTATCATAACATATTTTCACGCCCATTACCCTCAAAGAGGTAAGTGAAGGTCTCAGTTGTGAGACCTATATATTACCGAAGATACTTTAAATCCCACTCTAAGATGTGGTGAGTGTTGTCACCGCCTTTCGTGGACTTTACCAATCTCGGGCATCGAGCCCAGGACTTTTGGGCCTCTAAGCCGCTTTATACCACTAGACCACCGAGGCGAATCATTATATAAATATAGTTTATGAGTGTTAAACCGTCAAATCGCAATTAATCAAGTTTGTTTTTTTTTATATTGAACTGTTTACAATATAGAGTTTAACCTTGTTTTAAAAAACGACAAACTAGTTTCAGTTTTTTGTACGTGAGCAATTAAACCAGTTGTGTACCAATGGTAGCTTAGTACCAGTGGAGTTGAATGCCGTGAGAATGGTCGATGGTTCGAATCCAACAGCTTGAGAAATAAGTCGGATATCGTAGCACGGTTTAACCCTGCAGCCTGGCCTAGTACCTTCAGCTGAGAATCTAATCGCTAAACAAAACCAGTGGTATTTTCAATGTGAAAACAAATCAGCGACAACAAATGGGCGACTGTGACCAATATTGCTATAACCAGATGATTCTGGTCCATACTGGTCCATCAGTCAGCTTATCAGGCTGGTACCAAAACCGTTTAAATATTTAGTTTAAATATTTCGGAGTGATTCATACGATTTTTGGCGAAATTTGGGGGACATTTTCTGAGGCATTCTTTTCCCAAAATAAGCAGAGCTTGTACGGGAACCAGATAACTGATATTCTACTAAAATTACTTTTCTTTTCCTTTTTTTACTTTTATGTATATTTACACCCAAACACAGAATTAAGAGACATTTTCCTGCACAATAATATTAGACCTGGGTCGAACGGACGACCTGTAGCGTGGCGTGGCGTGCAGGGTCTCTTGCCAAATAGCCCGTAGGTATATAATTTTCACGTGCATCCGTTTCGTTAGCAATTACGTATAATCGGTACCCCGTCGCGTTGCCTCGTATTAAACTATTACATTACGATCACGATTTGGCATCGTTTATAATAGTTGTTGTTTTTATGTTGGCATCACGTGTTAGTGTCAAACCAGTCGGGACTTACGGAGGCAGTGATGTCACCACAGTTTAATTGTCTTTAATTCATAAAACATCTACGTCTCGAGCAAGTCCGTATTCAAAAATTTGACACACTACTTATACCGTCATTTCTATTTATAACACAGGTAAAATATTATTTTGGCGTACGTTTTTAACACTTATAACTATGTAATAAAATCTTGGAAGTCCATATTAATCTACTTCTGATTGTCCTATCGGTTTGAAATTTTGCAAGTATGTGGTTTCTGGAAGACAATGCAATTTGATGCCATCGAGTTGATCTGATGACGGAGCCAGGAGGTAGATAGTGGAACTCTTCAGTGGCTACTAGTTAGCCCCTCGAGTTTGGGCTCATTTGTTTTGTTTTGACGAGTCTTATAAACTACATTTAGTAACGATGCTCTACAGCATGTTTTTCAAATAACTAACAGGTAATCTTAATTCGAATTATATGAAAAAACAGGAAGGCAAACTCACGGACAAAGCAAAGAATTCTACCTTCACATGATGCCTCAGTTGCTGTTCATGTTCCTGGGCTAATTGTTGTCTTTGCTGCTGAAAATGCTGCAGCAGGATCTCTTGTTGTAGCTGCTGCTGCTTCTTCAACTGTAACAGGTGTTGTTGGATTAATGTCACCATGATACAAAGATGAAAGGAAATACCGTTAATCTGGACTCACAGAGAATCGACAACAATTATTACTCACAATAAAAACAACACAAAAATAATCATTTCATTTTTCAATTAACATTTAATATAACTTTGTATGAGACTAATATTAAAAATACCCATATAAAAAACGTTTTTTCAGTTTTTCCAAGTGAACGCAAACTATTTTGCTGTATGTCACTTTATGTAAGTAAAAATACTTTGACATAGCGTTACGGTACATATGCTAAAGCGTTGATAATACACTCTACGCCAGTGCCCGGTTATTTTCGACATCCATTCATATCTGGCAGTGGTCGTTGCATGTTATGTTTAAATTAGTATAGTGATGAACAACTGCCAATGTGTGTTAAAATTAAGTTTGTTACTTATAATCTATCCAATATAAGAAGTCTCTTTAGACGGATAAAAATGTCATAGAGAAATGTACTCTTTTGTTTTATGATAAGGTACATTTAGAATATCATACATTTAACCGTGGGTTCAATAGATGAAGCTTATTTCTAAACGAATTAAGTTGATTTTACAATGACGTTTTTAAACGACAGAAGGGACTTCTTTAACTTTTTGTAAAAACATTATTTGACATGATAATAGTATTATATTTTTTTGTTATCCCGACGTTGCGACAAAAAAAGTAACTACGGTATGGATGCATCTTCACAAACATATTTTAAAATGAAATCAAATAGTTAACATACAGGCACTTATGAATTGTCGTTATCTATATATAAATACACAATTTTACACATTAATCAATAATAAATCCATATGAATATTTCTGTTTCAGCTTATCGTTTGACCAAGACCTCCTCAATGTTAGCACATGAAAAATAATGCGAGATGCATGATAACTCTTCTTTCTTCACTGTAAACACTTACGTGTTAGGGGTGAGATGCGAGATGAGAGTGATGGGAGTCGGGGGTTCGAATCATGTGCTTTCGGTTAAGTGAAACATTGTGGGGAAACCATAGCGGTCGTAGCACCCTAAAATAGATAATTTGCCACCAAGTACCTACCGGTGTGAACGGAAAGGTGGACTTGAGAGCCATTCTAGGCTTTGTGTGCTAACCAGATATCAATTACCATGGGAAAATTGCAGCTAAACTCAAGCCTATATAATAAAAATATGTAGGACTTGCGACATAATATTTTTTATTTAAAACATAAATACGTACGAAGTGGTGTTAATTATATTAATAATGATTTATTATTACTATGTAGATTTTTATTGTTTAAACAAACAGCTGAATATATGATGTAAAATATATTAAAAAAGCGAAAACACCTGTGTCATATTCAACGACAGAATAAAAATGTATATTAATTTAATTTGCAAATAAAATTTAAATAAACTTTTTGTATATTTTCAAGGCGTTGTTTAATAACATTCTTAACCGCACATATTTCCATATAAAATTGGTGGTACATATAAATGTGCAAATATTTGTCATTAACACACGTTTCAAAATGGCTTTAAATAAAATTTTCAACAGGTTTGTTATCTACTGTGACTAAAACTTTTTGCATTGCATTTTAAAATGAATAGTGTGGTATTCTTTAATGTACCACCACCAATACATGACTTTAAACTTGTTGCCATCTAACAGGCCCGTTTTGACAGGTAAGAATGTTATTGAAAAGTAAACTCTACGGAGTAATGACAAGGTTAATTAGGATCATTATACAATACAAACGAGGTACCTTAACGTCAAAGAAATAAAGTTCATTCTACAATGACACTCTTAGCTTGCAAAATGGACCATTCAGTCGTTGAATGAGACACACACGGGGTTCTGTACACAATTATAATGTAACAATAGACTCACTTGCAACAGGAAACTATTCTCTAACGTTTGTTTGGCTCTCTCCGCTATATGGTTCTTTCTTGGGCTCTGATTCTGACAATGAGAGAGGAAATACATGTAGGGTACCACTCCACACCCCCCTAGGGGGTTAAACAGCTCTAGGAGAGTACTAAATTAAATTTAAAATAGGGAAGCAGTTAAAAAAAATCCCTTTATTAAATTTATCCCGGTTAAAATATTTTAACTTTGATCTTTAATATATGTTTAGTAATAGCCAAAATAGTTAGATTAAAAATAAAAAAGCGGCCAAGAGCGAGTCGAACTCGCAGATTAATGATTTCATCCTACCCTATGACATTTAACACGAAAAACACGTTTCTTGTATTGAGACCTCCTTTTTCCAATTTTAACTTTATTTTGTTGTAATAGCGGCCATAGTAGTTCATACTCTGTGAAAATTTCAGGGGTCAAATGACAGGTGGACGGACGAAACCTTACTAAATAGCCTTTGGCACCCTATGGGGACGAAACCATAAAAAATTTACGTCATCCAGTATTTTTCCGGTTCTTCTCAACAGAACCGATGGTAACTTCAGTATTTTTTAGAGCCTTAAATTGTTTTGAAATGGAATTAATTATGAATGTACGGCGTATCTACCATCGTGACGTCACCAGACATTTGCGTAATCACGATTCACGCAACAGCCAACCAAACACCAAACACGAATAGAATAAAAGTTAAAAATAAGTTATTTGTTTGGTGTGAATTCTTAATTGACGTCACAAGTCTCCCTGTACAATAATTCGACATCAAAACCGAAATAGCATTAGATTGTTGCTTTACATTTATAGATCCTCTGGGGTGTATATTATATACAATGTTAAATTTAGTTATTCTTTCATCACAAAGTACCTATTGGGGGATTTTTAGTATAGTTTGTGATACCGAACTAAGATGTGTTTGTACTACGAAACATGAGAATTGACAACTAGCGGCCGCTTTGATGGCAGTTTTGACGTATGTCCGGTCATGAGATTTCATGTTTTTTTAAATAATAAGTAATGGGACCTTCTTGACGCACGGCCATCTGATCCCAATCTAAGCAGAGCTTGCACTATGGAAACCAGGTAACTGATATACTACACACACTAGTTTCTTTTTTCTAAATACAGATAGGTGTATTTACACCCAAACACAGAACAGACAGACATGTTCATGCACATAAATGTTTGTCCTGGATGGGATTCGAACCCACGACCTGTGGCGTGGCAGTCAGGGTCTCTAACCACCAAACCAACTGCCGTTTATAAGCAGAATACCGACCATCAAAGCTTACCGCAAATTTAACATACACTCATAATTGTACTTTATTATTAGAAAGCTACTTTATCCAGGTGAAATATAGGCTATGTTATAATCCCGGGATAAATTATTCAGGAATTTTTTTTCAGGAATGCGGATGAAATAGTTTATACGTGGAGACAACGACGATCGCAATCGCAACCTTGATGGGCGCGGAAACACCGCAGAGCCGTGAATATCGAAAACGAAACGACTGAAACGGTCGTCCGAGCATATTTCGGGAGTCGCGCGTATTATTTTGGTTCGACGATGTAAAAAAATGGCGGGCGGGTGGAATGCGCGCGCGCCGCGAATAGCCCGCGCGGACGGATGTTTTGCGCGGCCGCGTGGGCGCCGCGAGGAACTACACCGGGCGTTGTGTGGGCCATGTCATACAAATAATAACCCTATTGATGCACTATAAGGTGTATTTCCAATTAACATATTGAATCGATTGCACCTCATTACAATAGCAATAATGTAATTTTTAAACTTCAATCCGGTCAACGTGCTGTTGATTTATACTTTAGCAAGGAAGAGTCGAGGTGAGAAGTAGCTATCGTTTAAATTATATACTAAGCGAAGGACATAAGGAAATTATAAAAAAATCGATTCGCCACGTTTTAGATGCGTCACGGTGTATTTCCATCCGATATACGATACTGTCGCGAATTATATAGTATATAAAAGTATATAATGTATGGTATAGTTTGGATCCACAATAATATTCACGTATAGCGTATTTGCAAGAGGCCGCATCAACATTAATTCTATATATAATCCCACTGGTATATTGTATATAAATATATACAGAGCGAATCGCATAACATATAATACGGTATGTATGTAAGCATGTGTTTATTTATATCGCCCGCGCGCGTTTTTAAAGTAAACCGCGGTTCGATTTTTAAAATAAAAGTAAGATGGATGGCTCGGTGAGTTTTGTTGCAATTATTCTGGGAAAAGGTCACGGTAACTATGCCCGTTTACTACAGTATTTATTGTCTCACTTATTATTACTACTGGGAGTAGTATAGATTAACTGAGGACTAAACAATACCGATATCTAAACAAACATTATATAGATATCATATCCTCAGATATAACATTTAAAACATATATCGGAAATTTAAATCGTGCTTGTTCAAATTGTAATTTTCAGAGTATAGGTACCTACTGCTATGGCCATATAACAAGTAATAAAAAAATATATACGCGTCGACATGAGAACTTCCACCGTTTTTTCGTCGGTTAAAGATTGGTACGGTTGGAGATCGTAGATACAAGAAACGTGTTATTTTTCGGCGCTTTGTTAGATATTGTACGGTTCCCTTCGTCCGACTTGTACTTGGCCGCTTTTCTTTTTTGAATACTTTTACATTTACAGGCCACGTGTTGAACCAGTCAATGTAGCCACGCTCTAGCTCATCTAATAGCCCTTGGGAAGCCTAAATTAAATAAATATAAAAACAAACTACTATTAAAACATTACCATTACTGAATCTAGACTCTCTAATTAAGTAGAATTTGTTACTTAACATGTAGGAGGTAATCTCCGAAACTACTACTTCGATCTCAAAAAATCTTTCACCAACAGAGAACTTAAATATACCCGTGTGATATAGGCAAAGTTTTCACTGCCGGCTATCATTAATTCTCTCGATATCGTGGGATCGAACGGTACCTGGAGTAACATATAGGTGGTAGTACCTGTATAATCTGCTGATGGAAGCTGGTGTCCGCGACGCCGGGGAGGCGAGGCGCGTGTGGGGGCGACGGTGTGTGCTGTGGGGAACCCTCTGGGCCACCCGCCCCTTCGTGAGCCATTTCCGCTGCAAGAGAAAAGGTAATTTTTATTTATTGATTTCAAAAAGGTTGTATAGTAGTTAGCTCATCCGTTGAGAACGGCAGGAGAAATATGCATTTTTTTTTAAATTAAAATATTCGTAATAGTCCAAAGGTTTTTAAAGAAATAAAATATGGAAGTGTTGTCAGAAAATTGAAAAAATCGATAATAAATTGAATGTTTTTCTATGGAATCGAAGCGAACGCGAAGACGCATTGCAACGCATGCTGGCAACTGCTATTATCTATATTATTATCATCGATATATATAAAAATGAATTTTTGTCTGTATGTCCTTTATAGAATCGTAAACTATACAACGGATTTTAATGCAGTTTCCAGCAATAGATAGAGTAATTCAAGAGTAAGGTTTATAACCAGGATTGAAAGCGGGCAAAGCCGCAGGGCACAGCTAGTTAAATAAATAAATCCTACAAGCCGTTACTGAGCTACGTACTAACAAACCCCTAAACTTATCATCTATGTCAATACTAATACATATTATAAAGAGGAAAGATTTGTATGTAAGTATGTTTGTTACTCTTTTACGCAAAAACTACTAAACGGATATGGATGAAACTTGGTACATAGATAGAGCATAGCCAGGAATAACATATAGGCTACTTTTAATCCCGGGAAAATGTGATATCCCTCGGGAACACGGGTAATACCGCGGGGGACAGCTTGTCCGTTATAAACAGGAAAATTTCCCATACAATTCATCAGATTGCAAAAAGTCTTACACTGATAGAAAGTTACACTATTCCCCAGATACAAAGGCTATGTTATAATTGGGGGATACATTAGATCCCACGGGAACTTAGTTGATATTGTCGTACATACGCTAGTAAGTAAAGTAAATTATGAATAAGAATAAATAAATGGATAGAGTTTTAGATAGAAACAAAACTATTGAGGCAAAATTATTGATGATGTCAATTTTCAACACAACGTGGCACTCAAAGATACGTATATTGAAATGCAATATATGAAATTAAATATATTTTTTCAAAAAGGCCTTTTCACGGGCACTTTTAAATGGTTGGACTGTGACGCCGGCTCGGAAGGTCGCTTTTGCTGAGAAGATCCGGTAATAATCAACAATTAAACAAAAAATCTAGCCAAGTGCTTGTCTAAGTCGCGCACCGAGAGTTCCGTAATATTCTTGTAACAAAAGAAAATCGGTTCTCGGATTATTCCCTTAACTTGTGCTATATGACATAGCTTCTTGTCAAATTTTATGATCGTGGCGGACAACTAAGTGATCCTAAAGGGTTCTTATTTCCTTTTAACGTACAGAACACTAAAAACAAAAAAAAAATCAACAATAAATAATCTGATAAATTAACGTCGACAAAAAACTCAACCCGAGCTATTATTATTAGGTATGAACGAAATAAAAAACCACGATGAGGTCTTTCACACACAAGTCCTATTTGACATTGCTGCAGTAAATCGAACCGCGAGTCGGACCCGCTCGCGTACGACGATATTTAGTAAGGGGCATTGCCGCCTATGGGCATTTACAACACCAGGGGCATCGTCAATGCGTGAAGTAGTTAAGTCTCATGTGCCTGTAATTTCACCAGCTTTTATACCAAAGCTTACTAAACCGCCCAACCCCGCGAGGGCGCTTATGAACGTCGAAGTTACTGAAGCTACCATCAGTTTAGAACCCCACCTTTTGGGAAGAACCGGCAAGATACTCGGCAGGGTAACATTGTTTAAAGCAATATCCAGAAAAATATCATTTACATTAACAAAACTGTATCTATCAGTGAATAAATATACAGACGATCCAAAACAAATAGAGAGTAGCTGCCTAATCCTCCAGATGAATGTTAGAATAACATGTGCTTGTATAAACTGTTACGTATTCTTAACAAACGCAGGATTTCGCTGAAAATCCGGGATTTTATTAGAATCATTGTTATTGAAAGTGCTATTGAGGTGTTTCACATTTATTTACCTTGTCTACAATAATATTATAATGACATAAATTTTGAATGTAGGAGGTAATCTCCGAATGTACTCAATTTCCAAAATATTTCACTGATAGAGCTAAACTTTCCTCGAGTGATATAGGGTATGTTATTTTCCCGGGATACATTCGATCCCGCGGGAATGCGACAGCAACACAAGTTGCTATATAAACTTCCATAATGTAGAAATAATAACATAGGTTTTTGCAAACACAGTCACAAAATACCTTTTTTCTAACGTTCCATATTATGGATTATTTTTGTGTAAAAGTGCTGTGAAGATTTGAATCTGTTCTGCTACTTATGTAGCCGACTGTAACTGGTAAATTCTTCTGCTAATAATATTTTACTAAGAAACATTTATTCCTTACAAGGTTTGATGAAGAGATTCCATCTTCAAAAGATTTCAAGAATACGGAAGCCAATATTATTTTTAGTAAGTATATAAATGTTCTTTGGTTTGGTAATTCATTATATTGTCTAATAACTTTTCTGGATCTGGAGTAACAAATCTAATGGCAAGTGGTTACCACCGCCTATAGCCATTTGCAACATCAGGGCATCGCCTATGCGTTGTCGACCCTGAGACGTGAAGTTAAGTCTCATGTGCCTGTAATTTCACCGACCCTCTACACTTTCAAACCGAAACACAGTGATACAAGTGCACTACTGCTTTACGGCGGAAATAGGTAAGGTAGTAGTACTTCCCCGGGCGAACTCTGCACTAAGAGCTCTACTACTTTATATCTGAACAGGCCATTATTCTTGTGTTTGTACCGCAAGATTTATTCGACAGAAACTTCTAGGTTTGGCCACCCGTTTATATGTAGGTCGCCAGGGGTTGAGCGGGGGTGAGGCGTGCGGTGCCAGCGGGGGGAGGGGTTAAAAGGGGGATGGGAGGTGCGACAGTTATTTTTGGACGAGACTATATTTAGAAGGGCTCGTAGGCGGCCCGGGACTCTAAGGACCGGCCGTCCTTCGCGCCTTGTTTTTAAGGTTATTTATATTTAATGTTGGGGGTAATTTTATTGTTACTTGGCGTCCACGGCCTTGTGTTTAAAAGCTATTAAAAAGAAAAATGTAAGATAAATAAATAAAAATAAATGGATTTATTACCTATTTCTGACCTGTTACGTAAGGTTATTTTTTACAGCCAGTTTAAATTAGAAATCGGTTTAATACGAGATAGCTTTGCCTATTATTGCAAAAATCCTTGACTGAATTAGGACCAATTTCGAAACTGTAGCAATTTACAAAGTAAGCAGTTGTACTACCAAGTAATTGATATAAGTACTGCAAAAACATATATATTCAGTCATAGGAACACAATAGAGATATTTACTCTGAGACGCAAGTTCAAACAGACACGTTCATGCCCAAAAATGTTTGTCGGGGGAAGAACTACCACCAAATTATACCTGCCGTGCAGTAGTAGTGCACTTGTAATACTGGGTTACGCTTAGAAAGATAAGGGGGGTGAAATTACCGGCACATGAAACAACACCCCTAGTGTTGCAAGTGTACATAGGCGGCGGTGACCACAACCCATCAGGTTGATGTTGGTCTGCCTGTAAGTGTGTGTAATGTGTAAGCTTTGTAGGTACATGATATAAACAAAGAAATGCACGCCATCCGCTCGTGAGAATATCAGCAACAGAAAACAGCATCACGTTGTTTGCATGTGCATCGGATAAATTCCGGGGTTACGTCAAATAATTCACAATCTCTATTTGTTTGTTATCATTTTTCTTGAAGCATCAGCGCTAATTGACGTTTCGCAGCAGATTTACAGCACACAGGAACCAGAGCCGACGTCTGAGCAGTCTGAGAAAATATACAGACGGTACGATGCAATTTGTTAAAGATTTTTCATATTGTATCTACAGGTATTTCCTAGATTTTTAGTTAGGTACTTGTTGATAAGACTAGAGTCTAATCGTCTCGATTTAAGGTCCAGTTGACGTTTCTTTGTCAGAAATGTGTGCCTGTAACCCGGGATTGGCAAGCCGCCAAAAGACGGAGCCTATTCTCATCACGTGTCACGAGCCTAATTACAGAGACCTTTGCCTATCTCCTCCGGGGACAATGAGGGTAAAGATTTTTTTTCAATGGCTTAGTGAACTTCTTTTGTGATTGGCCTAATAAGAATTCTACTTGGAAAGCTTTCTTAAAACATACTCTTACAATGTCGTACTGTTCAATGAAAATTCTTTCATTCTCGTAGTCGAACACTTTCCTGCAGAATCAGTTCATCGTCTGGCTACACTGTTATCAATCCAATAAAAATAAAATAGAAATGTGGAGCAACCACATTTCTATTTTATAGAGTTACAAGTGATTAAGCAGATTTTTGCTAATGATTTGTTGACCACTCGGTGCCAGGTGCAAGTGCACCTGGTCATCAGTATGCCCATAAATCACCTGGTCGATAATACCACGCAAAATACCAACATACAGCTGCATTCAGCAGAAAATAAATACAAATTTGCAATTCTCATGATATTTCAATCACAATATGAAGCGCCAGACATCGGAAAATCTATAATTGTGCCCAAATGACCTAATAACTGTTTAGAACTAGTATCAATTTGGATTGGCCATCGATTATGCATACCGGCAAGTCGGTTTGGCCATAAACGTTCTATTAGCGCTTGCAGATCCGTTACCTCGTAGGCGGTAAATTATTCATCGAGGTGAAGGTAGTTTTGAATTTATATTTAATCGATCGATAGAGTTTATTGATTTCGATGATGAGTTTCCGAAGGCTCTTTTGTTTTCCCGGAAAATAATGTTTTAAACAATTTTTTATTCTAGGCATTATTTTAGCTGTATAGGAAATTTTATTTAAGTCCGTTCAGGCGTTATGGGTGCTTCAGAAGTTACATGCCTTTAGAGAGTTTGAGATCCATTCCGATTAAACAAGCTTTTTATAAAAAAACGTACTGAAATCCATTCGTTTCATAGCTAAAAAGCTAGAGGGTTTAAAAGGGGTCGATTTCATGTTTTGAAATTTCCCGAAACCCGCTCGTAGACTGGATCTACAAATCTCTACGGTGCTACGGCGTAGCATTTTCTACGCTACCAAATGCTACAACTACGTTCCTACAGATAGACCCATGTTGTGTACAACCCAATATTTTCCAATTACCCACTTTTTCGTTAAATCACGCAGGAACTGTTTGTTTCCTTTGAATTCATTAAGCATTTAGACCAAGAACTTTACATTAAAAAAGCTATCTTTTCTTAAAAAAACATTTTAAAATATTAACCCGTCAAAAAAGTGCCTATTTATTTTAATGAAGCAGCCATAAAGCATGAAGTTGAGAAAAAAACGTCAAGACACGTCCTTCAGAAGTACAGTCACCTCATAAAATTTTTGGAGTCGTTCACCTTCATGTCATTTTTGAATTCAGCTGTCAAAATGCGCTTGTGCTGTTGTAAAATTAAATATATCCCTTTGGCCTTTAACATTAGGTTCGTAATGGTCAATAATGTACAGTTGTATCCGTGTTATGGAATTATAACAAAACTATAGTCAACAATAGCGTGGACGGCCCGCGCCCGCGCTCCTCACCCCGCCATATTAAATTTAGAACAACCGGCAACGCCGCGCGACAAGTGAAGGACGCGCCCCACCCGCGCCTCTATACACCCGTCTCGCTCGCACTTACGCCCAACCACCGACGCGCGAGTGAAACAAAAACAACACAGCGCAAATTATAAAGTTTTAAAAATAGAACATGCACGCGAGCTACGAAACGTGCTCAGACGGATTTATTTTATCATTTCGCGGAAATCATTTTTTTTGTGCGATCGATAATGGGTTATGGGATAACTAATAATTTAAGATAATCACAATCTAGATACTATGTAAATGGATAAATGTAATTAAAGTTTTATAAGCAAATATCTAACTTCGCAAAAACGCGCGCAATTTACGCCAACAGCATTTTGGGTCTGTTATAAAAAGGTACGATTATAATTTGATATGAAAGAAAAAAGTGAGCGTGTAAAGTGCGGGCGACGTTAAGGCGTTTTTTTGTTTGTTTCTCGAACTATACCTATCTATATAAATAAAAATGACAGGTGTTCCAGTATTATAGACACAAGGATCCATCGTTACCGTATTTTTTTCATGACTGTACTTTAAGTACTTTACATTTACGCGATTTCACCCGAGATTATGAAGAATAAAAGTATCCTTTATTAATCCAGAACATATCCTGTCTCTGTGCCAAAATTCACTGAGCCGTTACGGAGCTGAGTGGTAACAAACATACAAACTTTCGTATTTATAATATTATTAAGATAATAACTAGTTTTAGTGTCTGTCTGTATGTAACGTTTAACACCTAAACGGCTGGACCGATCTTGCTGAAATTATGCATACACGTGGAAAATGGATAATCCTTCCTTTTTTGTTAATGTTGTTTCTTCAATCTTCATTGACCAAGTAAGAATTTCTGGTTAACTTCATTGTGTGTAATACAAAACTTATAATTCCTTTAAAACTACTGAACATTTCATAGGTTCATTCCCTTATAGTAATTTTTCGCTGAAATATAGGTACGTTGGAATGCCGCATATTTATACATTTTAGTCGTTTTTCATTTGTCCTCGAGTGACTCATATTTATTGACTCATCATTAAATATAAAAAATTTAAAAGTATCCTCGACTAAGCGCTTAAGAAAACTGCATACAACATTGTCCTCGTTTGTGACATAAGTGGACATAATACAAAAAACAGGAATAGGTTGACGAATAGTCAGACGGTTCACCCGACGATGACCTATCATGGTTAAGAGAACGTCACGAGATTTGACTCTGTACGATAAATGACATCGTGGCGTCTTTGCTCTCTTCTGCTAACGATGAAATCACGTGAGAGGTCGGCTCTCTTGCGCCAAAGATTGTATTAGCTGAATAACAAGGCTGGAGCTGCTGCACTCGGCGAGTGCCACATCCCCGTATCCTGTACATTTCAGAGCTCCACCAAAGTCGTGTGACCGAAATAAGCCGCCATAAAAGCCAACTCTTCACCCGTTCCAGATCCAGAAGCGAACCGTGTCTATTTGCGGCCGGGGCACGGTGTAAACTGTTTATTTCACGAGGCACGACGCGCGTGTGCCGCGTCCGCTGCTATTTCCAATCGGCTAAATGCAGCCGCCCACCGGAAAGATTTGATATGAATTTTTGGGCTTCAATTATAATTTTCGGGATTGCATTTTCAGCTTGAACATATCATGCTTCATCGCATCATAGCTTGATCGTAGATTCATAACCTGTGCCTGTTTTTCAGAAGCATCATCTATCGATTTATCAATTTCCAGAAAGTTTGGGTAGGACATTTCAGATTATGAGACTTGTTCGAGTAGTCATTATTAATAAATTTTAATCAAACCAATAACTGTTCATACAGCTGTATGTAAGTTGCAGCGTACAAAACAAAATTAAAATGATTTAAGATACTCTTGCATACACATTTTAATCTACCGACAGATGCATTAGGCACCAGATACCGGCCCATTAAGGATTTGTATCATGTCATGCCACGGTGAGAAAGCCTTACCACAATCCCCCTGGTGGACAGTCGGCCGCTTGCCAACTTTCTCAAATTGATAAATCCTTCAAATTTTCACTTTTACGAGTTCTTCAGAGGCCATGCACATTAGCAAAATTCAAAAGTTACTAACATAAACACAACGAAGACGCAAACTAAAAATATTTTAGCCAAGCACAGAAATAACGTGACCGAAGAGAACCTTTTTGGAATTAAAACACACGATGCTACATTACGCATAAAACCGCCGCGTGAAACACATGTAAAAATAAATAATACTATCTGTATGTTTCAAAGGATAATTAAATACTTAAAGAGAGATAAAGCAATCTTATTCATGCATATTTTTTACGACAACCCATGATTAGTATCTGCGAGATACTGACCTTTGCCAACGAAAATAAACAAACAGACAACGTGCTTTGCATCATTCGTAATAATAAACTGCTTTAATTTGGTGACTAACGTCTGAAGTGAGACGAGACGAGAGCTTTTGTCGACAAAGGCCTCATTTCAAAATGTTTCGAATCAATGTTATGCCCACAAGGATTTAAAAGAAACTAAGCGATAATAAAAAATGAACTGCAAAAACGCAATTATTTATACGAATATCTTTTTACATCTGCAGCATATCAACGGGAACTGCTGCATTATGAATACGTGTGTCTGTCGGCGGCTATTCGTGTCCCAATCGAGTATTTACGCCTCGGATTCTGTGAACTCGCGTGGAATGAACGGAGCGTCCGGTCCAACTACTCTTGTTATGTTGTTACTGCAAAATGTTATGAAAAACTTTCAAAATATATACTGAAACACTCGAGCTTAATCCGCTCGACGCTTAACAAGATTTAGAGACTTTACATTTACATTCACTGCAGCTGTAAGAAAAAAAAAACAAAGAAGATTAACGGGAACGATCGCAACGATAGAAAGAAACCGGATTGAAACGTTTGATTGAAATAACCAATACATTGCCTTTGCAATAATCAGATATCTCATATCGTTAGCGAAATTCCTGGATTAACAGACGAAGGAAATAATAAAGGAATAGTTATTTCTGACTCCGTTAGTAATATGCCATTTATAGACATCGTATTGTGAATTCAAAACAACAATACTGCATTTAAAGCAACAGTTTTTGCTCATTTCAATGAGATTTTAAATTGTATGCATAAATAATAACATACAAGGTTGTTGAACAATGGCTTTAAAACAACGAAATTTAAATTCTGCTACAGCGACAAGCTCCCCTACAAAGGAAATTAATTTCATTTTAATACATTCAAAAAATAGGCCAGTCCCACACATATGTATGCAATAATTAATGTCTAGTTTTGTACACGACCACTGCGCAGGAGTGAATCACAGCTATAAATATCTGGCGAGCTATAATTAGTTTACCATACAAAGACCATCGTAGTAACGCTTCAAAGGATTCCGTCTCGATTGAGTCATGTGTGAATACTCTTTGTCTCAATGACATAAAAGGATGTTATGTGTTGGAAACTTTTATTGTATCTGTATTCATTATTTATTATATTGGATTTTAAAATACATTTTAGGTGCTTCTGTTTTAAATCAACTTTGTTTAACAATATCAGAGGTAATCCTGCTTATTGTTGGGTTCTTTGTCTAAAGCTAGTATTAATAGCATTGTAGTTATAAAGAGAGAGATTTTCCATAATATTGTAAATACATCGCTATGGGGACATCTATTTATATTTACTTCATCTCACATTGTCTCAACTTTATAAGCAATGCCTTTTTTTATCTCCTTCGAATCGTCTTAACAAACCCTAATGACTCACTCGCAACCTGTCAATCTTTCTACCCTTTCTAATACACTTGCTATTTAAATTTTTTGTCGACCTGTACCAACCTGTGTCCTATCGCATGGAAACACAAATAGACAAGTAAATCTCCCCCGCTTCGCGTGTCTACTCTATAAACAGATGGGCGCATTCCGTGTAACGTTATTTTTAGACGGGGGACCTAATTCTGGATACACTGGCACATGGAAACAATATTTTTTTATCATATCATAGTCGTAGTTCAGTCGTTATGGAAATATCAATTGAATGAAATAAATCTTTACGTTATCGAATCGAATTGGAAGCATAGTAGAGCCTTTTTGAATTATTGAAAGATGATTTCAGGCATACGATTTGTAACGCAACAGAATTTAAAGAAAAAATATCTATATTCAAAATTTATTCAGTTTTAACTTGCGGAGAGTATGAAGGTCGATGTTACTGAAACTGCAAAGAAGAATTAGTACGGCTACTACCATCGATATAATCTACTACAACTATAAAAATAAATACGTTCTATGTGTATGATAGAGTATGGAGTGTTCATTATTGTGCATCAAGTTAAAATTAGTAAAAATGACCATCGGGATCGCTCCATATAATTTAGTAGGTACATGTACTATATAATAGTTAATAAATCAACTATATAACAACGGCCAATTTCAAAGTAAACGTTTACTCTGAAATAATAAGGAAAATCAAGTACAAAAATTTACACTATTTCAGATTGTTACCCTATTAGTAATGTAATTATAATTAAAATAAGCCACACGGAAAATATTGCTAAAGAACAACATTAAAAAATATCGACTTGAATAATAAACGCTAACAAACCAACCGAAATTTATATCAAGAATATCCGCCGCGATTGATGGTATCAAAAGCCTGTCTAAAATCGGAACGCATAAACGAAACCTGTTCGTCGTACCGAAAATATCCATAGTGAAGCTGTACATCGATCAGAAGGGGGGTTCACAGTTATTTTTGACCAACAAAGAGTGTACAAGTTGCCTCGCTACCACTAATAATAGAATGGTCCATACTTTCCCACTCGTAAGTTTATTCCCGGAGTTGGTTATACAAGGAGCTATTTTGGGGCCCATATTGTTCATCTATTTCAAATATTAAAAATTATGAAGTTTAATGCATAAATTTTTGTATATCCTTACTTTGTATTGTATTAGAAACGCAAGAAAATGTTGGTACGGCGTTTAAAATGCCATTTAAACGGGAGAAAAGGCGCCGATTGGTCTCCGGATCCTTCAAAAAGCTTAAACTTTTAGTAACTCTTTCACCATCATGAAGAAACGCAGGCCGACATAGCGCCGGTACAGTACTTTGCAGAAAATCTGTTTCTACTAATCACTTAGTTCGAGTCAATTCCCTTATATGTCACATCATTACTTACCACAAAAAATATTGAAAGTCATTAACAGAGGTCAATGAACCGTTAATTTCTGACTTAATATCACTCGTGCTTAACTTTATAAGCTATAATCAAGTTATAATGAAAACATCTGTAATATTTAAAAAGATCCTTGATCTTTTGTGGTAATCGCCTAATGTGTCTCCCAAGGCATGCCATTGATCTCAGTATATTTATCGTGAGCTTACACGTGTATCTTTCAGTAAGTTAATGTAAGCAATGATGCAAATGAGCCGACACCGACGAGTTCTCACAAAACAACGATTAGTTACGTAATTGTGGTCTGTTTCGGTTTTGAAAACACCTGTATTTATATTTATTGTATGGGAGGAATCGCTTATAGGCATTCAATTTGGAGGTTTATTTACGAATAAATTGTAATAGAGCATCTATTTCCAATATAAATTTACATAATTGCAAAGATTAAAGTAAAGTCTTAACTATTTCATTTAGAACATAATTCATACTCATATCAAAAATTCTAAAGTATCCGATCTTACTGAAATTTGACGCACACGTAGGCTACGGGCAGGGAGAGGGACAAAGGACAGACTAGAGCTACCAATTTAAAAAATTACTTCGTATTTTGTATATGTGATTGTAACCATATGTAAGATTCAGTCATTGTCCTAAATAATATCTGGAGGTACTCTGATCACGCACGACTTATCATAGTCGGTGCAAAAATTCCAATAGTGCGATCGAGACCACTTCAACCGCTCTTGGCATCCTTCCGCGTGGCTTGCTCCGCATCGGAGGGCGTTGCAATTTAAACAAAATCAATAATAATAAAGCGGGTAATCTGTCTATATATACCCAAGGCTGGGCCGTTCGCCACGGCTGTGCCGCGTGACTGCGCCCGAGTTTATTTTTAGAAGGGCTATTGATGGACAGCTGGAGTGCGAGGGCGTGCCAAACAAACAATCACCGATATAACACTATGCTTTTATTGAAAGTACGACCATGGAGGACGGACGGCAGCGAGTCATCGCAGACAGACAATGCACCGCATTCCTAACGTCCATATATAGACAAATAATTGTAGTAAAGACAGACAAAGAAGTTAATAAACTCGAAGTAAAGGCCAAAAGAGATCGTAACCGAAATGATGATCCATTTGTAATAGAAAACATAACGTTCAAATCTAAAGTCTATTCTATTCCTAGCTCAAAGGCTTTTGACCTGAATCAACAACATACGTGAATGAATGAATGAATAATAAAAAGAAGAAGAAATACCACCCCAAAGACAATGAATGCATTTCGTACTAAATAGCAAGTTGAAAAACAATCTTGGCACAGAACATTAAATGAAAATAAAGAACCGCAATAAGCCGACTCTAATTATAATTACAATTGGAATAATTGACGCGTTTGTTGATAATTACGGGACATTAAAAGAAATAATGGAAAATAATACCGAGCGTTCAAAGAAATTAACATTTTTGTTGCAACGTTTACAATTATCACATTTGTAAGAGAAATAAATGGATGACTCACCGTTTTGGCCATACCACGTGGCATCGACGAAGGCTTGGCCATTTAAAATTCTGAATACCGAATGTCAACAGTGGTGTGTCTTGCGGTGGTCATTCTGACATTTATATTTATTGCTCTTGTGAGAAACCTACATTTAATCTTACGAGTCTTTATGTTTATCTTTATTAACGTTCGATAATAACTATATGTTAACAATCATTTTCTCACATGCTATAAATATCACTTTATCAATAAAAGCACTCAATATTTATTTAACATTTCCTTCTTAATATCTATTTTCTTTGAAGTGCGCAATAAATTATTCGTTAAGTACATTCTAGATAAACTCCAACTCTTAAAAGACGATGACTCCAATTACTTAACATGTCAATGTTTAATTTATGAGAATAAAAGGACAGAATAAACAAGCGGACTTTTAGCAATGTAACCAATACCGACAATATTATTTATAGCAGCAGATATTGAAACAAAGGTCTCGTTGTCGTGAGAGGTTTATTTTTGTACATATTTATCGTTATTTCCCTGTCACGTCACTATAATACAACGACCGTCGGCGTCGTATCGTGCCGCACCGGCTATTTTGGTATTTTTATCAACATTGTACGTGGTAAAAATAACATTGACTGTGTACCGACTGATTGGCTATAAAATGCACCATTGGCGACTTAAAGCTTTATAAAATATAAGATTTTTGATCATAGTTTATTTACAAAGTCAAAGACTGTAACGAGAAAGATATAGTTAACTTAGATGAAACAATTAGATATGATAGCACGTTTGTAGTTACAAATGAAAGATGAGAACATATAGGTAACATAACGAGTATCGACGGTGTCACTAACATTGACAATTATAAAGTTCTTAAATTAGCAATTATTGACAAAACTGAGACGGTCGTTTATCAACCCGTTTTAGATTGTCCTCATTTACACAAATAGAACAATGAGACGAACGGGTCCACAATATACGGTGTATTAATAGTTTGTTCGTAATTAGAGCAAAATATAATAGCGGAAAATTCGTGTTATGTAAAACACAAATGGGCTATTTTAAATGTAGCTGTCCTAGAAACGGTATTATTTGTTACAAATATAATAACATAGAGATTGACGAGAGGTTTATGTAAGTTAACTGTGATGTAACTGTATTAATAGACGTTATACTAAATATGAGACTAATGCAGAAAGATGAGATTAAAATAAAATAAGTAACTATGGAACTACGAGATATCATCAAAAACGAAATACTAATGGTGTATCTGGCATTATAGAGAGCCTGTATGCCTCTAGCTTAAAGAATCTAGCTAGCCGATCATAAGACAAGAAATGCAAAATTTTGGGGTCATAGAACAAAATACCCCAATTTTTCAAAATGAGTACTACATAGGATTTTATAAGCAACGACGTAGCAATTTCTATTTTAGGGAGACCTAAGGTTAAGGTATATTTTATTTTAGGGGTTAATGAATTTGATTGGCCCTGGGCTCACGCGATTGTCTATTGAACACCTCTTAATCTCTAGCACCACCAAAATCTCACAATAAAAATCAACACGATGATCTTGGGTCCAATTCCCACCTCGTGTATATTATTTGTAATTATATAAGTTATTTGGTTTCCATAGTGCAAGCTCTCCAAAGTTTTGGATCAGATACCCATGTATGATGTAATTTCCAGGTTCAATTGGACAATGCTAATGATCTGAGAGTTTGCAATAGACTTCGTGTAAGTCCATATTGGAGGGCATTTGCTGAACTGTGTGGCACCATTATAAATAAACTGATGAATATTTATGGAAACACTTCGAAATAGAATCCAATATCAAATGAAAACGTGTTATGTTTAGAGTACTTTGGAGACCGACTCTCATTTGGAAATTATAATAATCAATCTTATAACATAGAGATTCAGTTTAAATTGTCTTCTATATCAAGGTAGATTATTTTTTCTTTTTTACCGCATTACTATTGAAGGTATTTCCCAAGATAGAAATACTCTAGCGCATAAATTTCCTTCCTTGTATTGTTTTATAAATAGCTATACATATAAGAACAAATTAGTTGTTGAAACTAGATAATACTGTTAAATGTAAAAGACTGTATGTATTCTGGATTTATGTAAATTATTTAGTCAATATAATGTGAAGTTTAACAGAGTCGTAAAACTATTTTAAGATCACTAATATTACATCGAATACTATGTTACGTATTAGCATATTTTTAAATTTCTTTCGCGTTTTAATCTTTTATGGAATATCGTTATAACGTTTTTGTTTGTTCCGCTTTACGTCCAAACGACTGAACCAATCTTGCTAAAATTTGGCACTCACGTAACCTATGGTACGGAGAGAGACATAGGACTACTTTGTATAAATTTGTACGGTAAAACTGCTTGGCGGAAGCTAGTTTCATTTTAACATTTTAACTATTCAGTTACATATGTCGTCAGTTTCATCATGGTTGATGCAGCAGCTCACAAAGCCTACAAATTATATGGCTCTCAAGTCGAAGCTACCCTAACGGTAATATCTCGTAAGGTTTCCTTTCAATAAGCACCAGCTCCTTTATGGAATCAAACATTATCATGTTATACCACTAAGCCGCACACACACATACCTACGCCTAACTTCAATTAACAAAAAGAATATTCTATACATTATCATCATCGATTTTATGGATATAATAGTTTTTACATACATGTATATGTATATATTACAGCACGTGTAGATATGGCCAATTAGTTTGTGTACAATTAACCGCGGGCTTAATTAGCCATAGTTGTGTTTTAGACATAAATCATTTAATTATCAACAGAACAAAAGTAATATTAATTTGTAATTAATGTTTTTTTTAACGGTGATAAGACAGGAACAATGCGAGTAGTACTATGTTAAAATAATAGATTGAAAATAATGACTGATTTTTTATATGGGTTCAAATAATAATAAATATCCTGGGACATTCTTTACACACGGCCATCTGATACTAAACTAAGCAGAGCTTGTACTATGAAAACCAGATAACTGATATACTACTTTTTAATTCTAAATACATTATTATATCGTTTTTTTTTATACCACTTGGGCCGACAAACAAGCAGACGGTCCACCTAATGGTAAGTGGTCATCGCCGCCTATGGACATTTGCAACACTACGGGCATCGCCAATGCGTTGTGGACCCTGAGACGTGAAGTTGTTAAGTCACATGTGCCTGTAATTTCACCGGCCCCCTTACCTTTCTAACCGAAACACAGTAATACAAGTGCACTACTGCTTCACGGCAGAAATGGGTAAGGTTAGGTTAGGTATACTTCCCCGGACGAACTCTGCACTAAGAGCTCTACTACTCGAGACTTCTCTATTCTATTACTCCCAGACACAAAACAAACAGACATGTTCATGCACACATATGTTTGTCATGGTTAGGAATCCATCCCACGACCGGTAGCGGTCGAAAAAATATCTATAATCTGAAGTTGTTGTTTCATCAAAATTCCTTCGCCTAAAGACATGAGCAATACCAGTGGATACCCAATGTTTTGTCGTCACTATGCCTCCAGTGCAGTAAGATTAGTCAACAAAGCAAGATCTAAATACCAGATAAATATACAATCTAAGCGCGTGTAGATAAAAACAATTATGATATACCTTTTATCACAATAAGAAATGTCCCAAATGTGTATCAGATAAGACCGATATAAATATCGAAATTGTAATAAAAACCTGCGTGCCGCCGAGTTTTTCCTCAAACGATTGTAGACTCGAATATTAGTATTTACCTGAAAATAAAGAATAATAAATATAATAATTATGATTCAGATAATGTAGTACATTGTTAAAATATGAGGCATTGTTACCACCTACTTGTTACTGGTATACAAGCTAACAATGAAAATAATAAAACTTTGCTTACATAGTTAAAATTTAAGCAAGATACCTTCCAAGATAAAGTTAATAATCAGCTCCTAATTAATATTTAACTAGACGTATGCAGTGTTATTAACATAAATGTGGATTTAAATGAGATTTCATTAATCATATCTAATGCTAGCCTCATATGAAGGATATGAGAACGTTAGGAAAGTAAAAATTAAGTATGCAAATTTTTATTGCTTCTCCAAAAATTTATATGAGGAATGAAAAATTCAATTGCGAGAATCTAATCTTTTTAAAATATTAATGCTATGATTAACAAGCAGATATAGCGAAAATATATACTTCCGAGGTTTAATAATAGAAACCAAAATGAGACACATGAGGAGTATATCAAAATGCAACAAACATCAAAAGTCGAAGCGGAATTTTCGTCTAGCGAACGGACGGCTGATCTAAAACCGCTCCATCCACGCTGGCCGGTGTCACAAAACACATTCTATTTCGAAACTAATACGAATAGGATTTCCGCGTGCGAGTTTTTGCCCGCGGCTATTTCCAACGATGTCGACCCATCGCGCCACACACACACACGCTGATGCAAAAATATTCTTGACTCCTCAAATTATTGAATACGACTCCGGCACTGACACGCCACGCATCATTTGAATGATCCCCGTCCATGAACTTGCGACTCTGATGTGACATAACTATATGGTAATGTAATATGCATTCTATTAAGAGGTATGACGGTAAATTTTATGTTGGTCGAACTTCATAATTGTATGCAAATTAACAGCAACATTATGTAATTTACGAATTCTGTGTGAAACTTAGTGTGGTAATGGTGATGAATAGGTACACCCCTGCTCTAGGACATCTTAAGATGCTTCCAAGAATTTCGTGTGCACGTAATTTACACAAAAGCATTCCCAAAGAGGATTGGCGCCGGGTCTAAAAACTCAGCCAAATATGTGAAAAATTATTTACGATCAAGCATACATGTTTTGTAGAGCAGGCATATAATTATGAAACGAGACGTTAATTAGAAAATTAAAATTGCATAAGCCCCGGTAGCTGGTATGATGTAACGATGTTATCGATACCCGATAAGGTTTTATTCGATTACTGAGAAGCTGCCTCGCAAGTGGGAATGTGCAGTGGATGCACGGGGGCGGGGCGAGACGGGGCGAATTCCGACAACAGCGATAACGCATCCGGAGAGGTTGTCGCCCTTCCGGTGAGCTCGTGCTATCAGTCAGCTGGCCTCATCGGTTATGTGCAAGTATCAATGAGGTTAGATACGGGAGTAAGTATAGCCTGTCAATTCATTCCAAAAAAATTAGGGGCGCTATGGGAGATCAACATTGAATATTGGACAATAAAGAAAATCGAACATGCATGCGCTTTGAGAATTCACGAACATATCAGTCCAGGGATGTGGGCTGCGCTGCTTATTTGATTGCGATCTACAGCTTATCAGCCGTGCTGGGGACGTTTGGACCAACTTATTGGCTAGTTTTAGTTCATATTTTTGTAAATCTTTCTATGTATAACCTGTACACATTGGAATCAATTTATTATAAAAATACATATTAAAGTCTTCTGTGACTCAATAAGTGTTGTGTAGGTACGCTCACTGATATTATTCATAATAGGTAATGTCACCATTTGATGACATTGTGCACTTTTGTTATGTCTTGCAGGAATAGTGAGCTTGTCGAGTGCTTAAAATATCTTGGAATTCATTAAAGGTTTAAGACGTACTAGGGGTTCTAAATATATGTATGACTGTGCCACTAATGATATTCAAGAGCCATTTACTACATTGCAAATTGTATTTCTTGACCCATAAATTGAAAACTTGCAGTTCTATAATAAACTTAAGAAACCTGTTTGAATTCATTACCATCATTATTAGCATAGTTAATCTGTTGATGTATTTATAAACAGTGGAAAACTTGGTGCTAATAGATATGCGAGTAAGAAAGGCAATCGCCACCTCGAGGTAAGACGCGCAAATGTTTTGTGTTGTACATGTGTCAAAGCGTTGCGCCAGCGCTAGTAGTTTTCCTTCAATTAATGGACCGTCCACACGTGCTACTATGCAGTCTAGATCCAGATGCGTAAGTAAGGAATTTCCTTTCACATAAAAACACTCGTCATGTAAGCCAGGACATGGCATTACCCTCGACCTCAGCCTGAATTCGGCACGTTTTTATTTACGAGAAAACATCATGTTTGTTTTCAAAACAATCATGTTTTTCAGTGTTTATGCAAACTATGCAATGGAACATCCAATTTAGTGAGTAATGGTTTCCTCAAACTTATATTGCAGCACTCATTAACACAGTAGATTTAAGTAAACTCGTTACTTGTGATATATCTTGATCTCGAAACTGGTAGCGGTTTTCCAAGCGGGCGACTGACCTTTAATTGGAAATTAACCTTAGCGTTATTAAGTTGCCAGCGTGTTGGCAATACGGGTCAATATTCCACGGGGATTCGCCCCGAGGCTTCTATGCGAACCCACCATATGACGCTGGTACTTTGACCTGGTATATTTATAGTTGGTACACACCGTGGGAGCAGGCCGCTTCCCGATTCTCGTCCCAGTTGTCGGGGCCAGTTGGCGCCCGTCGCTGATAGACATGTTGTAATCAATTACCCGTAACGGATGATTGGCACACGAGACCGCAGACGTTGATGAGCGAGTTAAGATTTATACGTGTTTCTATCTGGCATACAGAAGCTAACCGTACATGGATACTTCTGATCTTGTCAGAATTATGAAATATATCTTTTTTTTTAATTTTGCATAAATATAATCTGTCGATAACAATACGATCGTCTAAAAACCTTACATCAGAAATCAAATTGTAAGATTGTAAAAATTTTGTAATACCAATGTGTCTTCAAAATCTGGCAAGATAATCGTTCCCGAATTACCAACTGATAACTAATTGACTGCTACACATGTTACACGTGTTCAATATTAATTTGCTCGACAAGCATCCGCAGCTAGATCAGCGCGGGTTGAAAATAGACGCGAGTGAGTAGCACGTAAAATAAAATGTAGTCAGCAAGTCAGCGGTGACTCCGTGGTGTCCAATAGTTAATTCCAACCGGGACCTTGGCCGCGTCGCCGTGTCAGGTGGTGTCACTGTGACAGGGTGCGAGCCGGTTGCACAATGTGCAACTATTCTGGTGCATCACCTTGCTCTAGCCGCTAGCCGCTAGCCGACCACACGGTTACAAAATCACTGTAAGGTGAAGCTTGCTAACGTAGCGTTACTCCTTCAAATTTATGTTCATAGTTTATGACAGCGCAGTGAAAATTTAAATATATTTGCATCGGTTAAATTGAGTTCAATTTCGAATCAGGTCAATGTGTTTCTCGATCATTAGCTTTTATTATACTTACGTTATCGTAAGGGTATTACTATATTTTCCTAAATGCATTGACATTCTTTATCAACCATAACGCTGCATACAAAATAGATGTGCCATTTAGAGCTAATACTTTGATATCAATGCAAAGCAATTATTGTGATCTAGTTCCCCCGACAGGGCGGTCGCAGCGGCGTCGGCGCAAGCGCAGGCGTGCGGCGACCCACAGTCTGCCGCATCGCGGTCAAGGCTCGGCGTGCAGCACTACATCATCTCTGCATTAATTACTACTTCATCCCAGACACTAATTGTCAGTTAAAAGCGGAAAACTACGCTTTGAACTTTATCCCGTAAACTACTTAGCTAATTGATTTCGTGCTATTTTAGAGGAGGCAAACATTTAAGGAGAGGATTTCGAATCATTCGAATAGAGAAAGAGACAACAAAAATCAGTTAAAATTTATAAAATAAACATTTTAGAACAGAGTGTGACCAATATTTTTGCCGGATGATTATTAATGAATCGCTTGAGCGCTTCACTCGCGCACGAACACAAAGCGTTGTCAGTTAATTTCAATACACCAGTATCGCACATTGCAGAGGTAACGCCCGATTTACAGCTGTGTGCACATAATTAATTTAAATTTATACACAGCGAATGTCTAACACCTAGATATCTAATTATAGACGCTCGATTTTAAACATCATTTATTCTTAACCTGCGACGCCCATTTAATAATTTCCGTGTAATATATAACTTCAGTGAAATCATAAATACCACAAGTGTTTAAGAAAATTTGTGCAAAGTTAAGTATTTTGTTTTTAAATTTACAGATAGCATCAATTCAATAAATCTCTTAGTATAGTTTTTCATAAAGTCAACATAGTTACAGTCAACTAGTACGACGTTAATAATAATAACAATCTAATTTCTAAACATGAAACTATTCGACCTATTTCGCAAGCGGATGTCCAACTAAACATTCACCAACAAATTAATAGACAACACTCCATTGTCGTGTGCCAACATAAGCACCATACCCCACACCTCGTTATGAACTGCACGTTATAAATCTTCTATTACAATACTGTGTTACGCCTAAATACATCACGGCATGCGCATTGCGACAATTCACATAAATAATACGCGTGCAGTATTAATTTAGATGAAGCAATTAATATTATTGAGGCAACTGTTGATTAAGCTGTCAATGTAAATAATATAATACATAAACTAGCTGCAAATTAGAACGTGGATGCGATCGTACCAAAACTAGAATATGCAGCGAGATCAACTACCACAACAGTAATGAACAAAAGTAAATAAACAAACAAGGTAAAGAACGAACGGGTAATTGGACAGATACTTGACACGGCCGTGTATTAGATTAGAGTACGAATCGTGATGCACTTACGAATACAATGGAAAGGTAAATAAGCCAGCGGAAAAACTGGGTATGTAAACAACATTCAGTCTATATTTGCAACCTAATTTTTCTATAAATAAACGTATATAGCGATAAATGTCTTCGACCCGGCAACCGAGTTCCCACTTTAATCCCTTGGCATCCGGAGAGCAATTAACCAAACCGACGACCTCGGGTTTACACGCCAACTCAAACAAAATCTGTTGACAGGGCACCTCCCGCGTGTACAAGTGCATCATATTTGTAATACGACGATAAATAGAGACGCATTAAATTGCTTCAGGAATTTAATTTTGAAGCTTAGAATCTAATTATTTACATCGAGCTGATGGGAGTCATCTAAAATTTGATGAAGATGTTTTTGATTTCGATCCAGAAACGTCAGTGTGGTTTGTAACAGGTCATTACTGTTTGGTTTGTGAAAGTATTTCTTTTGGTACACCATGTTTCTGCATGTTTCGTTATTAGTATATTAATAGAAGACGTACAGAATATAACTGAGTAGATACAACATCCGTTCTTAAATCATGACTTAATTAGAAAATTTATATTGAAATGACTGCTTCGACAGAAAACCTATGCGTTAAAAGAGACGATTTACCTATGAACCCGCACTTGACCGGCTTGCATATTCAGCACGGTTGACACTTAAATTGGTGGCGATACAACAACTAGAGCTATTTCTGGCCATCATCCAATCAGGTGTGAAGACTATATATTCGGGCGTCGTTTGGCCATCGCTAATTATACACGGCGCGGTACCTCTCCGTTTATAGAGAAACAAGAATAGCCACAGTTGGAACTTATAGACACGTCGACAGACGACTGGTATATTGCGCCGGACGGTTATAGACGCGTGGCGTGATGGAACGTCCATTTATGGCATTCCGATAATAGTGATAGGAAACTAATGAAAGGCTCAGCTAAACTATTTTGGAACCATATATTGAGACCAATAAATAATGCGAGAAACACAATAGGTATCAAATCAGCAAACTATTTTCATAACGAGACCTGTAACATAACAAAATAAAAGAATAAATACATCAATTATGATGTAACATCAAAAATAGCAAAGCAGAGAAAAAAACTGCTAATGTAGGTATTATGGCTGATGAAGAACAAAGCGGACTTTATTGTAAATATATTTTGGTGCAATATGATAAATCACCAAGGAGGTATTAATTTGCGATAATGACACTTATGTACTTATACATTATATTCTTCAAAGACCAAATCCCAACATCTTGGTCAGATAAACGTAATAAGACCTTTTGTGAATAGCGGTGTTTTTGTGAAATTTTACTTTGTATTCACTAATAGCTTGTATCAGTTACAGATTCTTCTATTAACTTTATAAAAGCAGTTGTTTTATCTCATTCCGACTGTGTACAATTAAGATTTATTAAAATTGCATTCTCATTGGTTTACTCATATCGAATGCAGAATATTCACATTCAAATTTTCGTTGCAAACAGCGGTAGTGTTCGTACTGCGAAAGCTTTCAGAGCTATAAGTGTTTTATCGGAGCACCATTCAGTATGTATGTTAACGAGCCAAAATCACTGTCGGAGAGCTGGCATCGGTACACAACGCGTCATTTCCGTTCCGTTGGTGCATATTTTACCATCCGCTGGCCCTTCTTGGATTTCCGTTTGCGTCCGCCTACTCTCGTACATTATTGGCCGCTGTACTATTAATCGAAATAACATCAATATTAGAAACAAATTTATTTTCGTTCTTGGCTTCTAGCTTCGTGATATTTCGTAGCAGGACTAATTTATAATTCACAATATAAGGTTCATTTAACTTTAGCTATTTGACATTTGATATTGTACAAACACACGCTAATTGTTTATGAGAGCAATTTTTATATCTTCAATTAAGATGTTCAATTTAGTAAATTAATACATTCTAGTCTCAGACTGTGTGCCACATCGACAACGATAAAGCGAACATCCGTAGTAAATACATAGAGGAGACAAATTCAGCATACCACAACTATAAAATTAAAACTCAAAACAAATTGTAAGCCTGGGACCTTCAAGAGTGGACTACTTCTGCTCGCATCTTCGGCTTCTTCATAATTCTTTATTAAAAAAAAAGTATAACAACTCTCAGAGAAGCATTTGAGAAACGACCATAAAAGTACGATAAGAATGCGCATAATAAGACAAGTATTCAAATCAACTAATGCGGCGACAAATTAAAAGAAATCAGCGGATAAACGGGTAATCCCGCTTTCGAAGCACTTCCCCCGCAGAACCACCTGTTGATGGGAATGTTTACACACGTAAATTACGGAGACCTAGACCTTCCGGCGGCGCGTAGGCGTCGCGTCCGCGTCCCAGCCCCAGTCGTCGCGTGCGGAAGGTCGGTCGCGCCTCCAGCTCACTTGCCACTGTCAGACGATTTCACGATCGATCCCCGATACGCTGACTAATGAAAGCCAAAAACCTCTAACGACCTTCAATAATAATTCGTATGAGTCATTCAATTTCTGAATAACTCCAGATTTTCAGAATCATGCGTGTTCTAAACCTGAAGCTATTTGATATTTTACGTCACGCAACGTCTGTGCTGTAAGTTTGCCAAAAACATCACTATTCTAAAACTTATGAGAATTTAAATTATTATATCAATCAACAATATATTATCTACATCTCTTTCATCAATATGCTGCTTTGTAACTCCTATACATTCTCTACTCAATGCGACTTTCATAACATTTTAATAGCTATATTTACGGAGGTGTTTCATTCCTAGTTTTTTGCAGGTTCTTAAAACGAAAGCGTCATCAACATCACCAGTAAAAGGATTGAGTTTATTATCGAGTGGGTTTCAGATAGTTAAATGTTGTAAGTGGGCGGCGAAAGCTTCAACGTGCTTAGACGAATTTAGCTACACAAAATGTTTGGGTACGTTTAATTTGCCCTTTCGACAAATAATACCTACTTCTATACCATCTTAATATTAAATGGCATTATCAAAGAATTACGTAGATGTAGAGGGGATAAATAGACCTGCCAGTTCGTTGGCAAAGGTCAGGGTCCGAATCTTGTAATGAAACTCATTACATGATTCGGAGCTTTTGGGGAAAGAAAACATAATGAAGAAATCGTAGCACGGTTGGGTACTCAGTAGTTCCCAATCGCTGGCTATTACTGCCAAATCATCACTCACTATGGTGAGATTGTGTTGAAACACCAGCCTATACATAATAAAACAAAAAGTTTGACGCTGATTTTACAAAATCATTACAAACATATTGTTTTTGATCAGAATGTTTTTAACTCTCTCCTTACGGATCATCCTTCATTCACTGACTGACGGAATAATGTAAAGAAACACATTCGCTCCTGCAAATTGTCAATGTCAATTTTACAACCGAATGTAAACAATGAGCTGGTTGTGTTTAGGCTCGTAGTTATCTTAAACGTATTTCATTTGGATAAGTTAGCAGTCAGCACGCGCCGCGGCCGTGACACGGAGAACAGATTCCATTCCACGTTACGTAACCAAAATATTTACTTTGGCCAAATACCCCGCTCTATTACATTTACAAATACCATCCGACTTTTCCTTAACTTCTCCAAACTCTGTATTATTATATTTGTGATTATCACTTCGAATTTTTCCAGCCGAGAGGCGCTAAAAACTAAAATCCACGAAAAAAACCAGAACGAACAATTTTCTTTATTTCCATATCATTACTTTGATCCATTTGATGTAATTAACGAAATGAGACGAAATAACTTCACGATTTTCTCTTTGTGAAATTTTATTATAAGACATCAAAGCATTTATTCAAAATATAACAGTGGATATGATTGAAGGAACATTAAGAGTATAAATACACTCAATGATTTCATAAGGTGACATACACCAATAAAGTAAATTGAAGCGATCAATCAATTTGGATTGAGAGCGAGTCGCTGCGCCATTTCACTGCGTTGTGGAATCTTCCAACATATTTTTGCATTGCACAAATATAGCAACCGTGAGGAACAAGATATAGAAGAAATAGTATAAAACCTGTAGTCAAAATTAATTAAGTACGAAAGATACAGCAGTTCGGAAACATCTGCGAGTAGCCGGCGAGTTTTCAAATTCGACTCTTAACTTTCAGATATAAATATAATTAAATTACAAGTTGGTTATTATTTTTTTTTATTTTTTTTATGCCACTTGAGCCGACAAACAAGCAGACGGTCCACCTGATGGTAAGTGGTCACCGCCGCCTATGGACATTTGCAACACTAGGAGCATCGCCAATGCGTTGTCGACCCTGAGACGTGAAGTTGTTAAGTCTCATGTGCCTGTAATTCCACCGGCCCCCTTACCTTTCTAACCGAAACACAGTAATGCAATTGCACTACTGCTTCACGGCGGAAATGGGTAAGGTGGTATTACTTCCCCGGACGAACTCTGCACTAAGAACTCTACTACTCAAAAAAAAAATATATATATTTTAAAATTTTAATGAACGCTTTTTAAATGTTACATTCTTTACAGCCGTCACTTAGTACAGTCCACAACAACACCACCTACTCAGTACTAAGTATTACGCAAGCACCATTACACAACGAAGGTCTAGTCTAGTAACCTCTAGTAAACTCTGGAACTAGCAGCTGCTCGGCCAACATTTGTTCCAGAGGGACTGGACAAAAATACTTAATCGATGACGCACTACAAACGTTGGCGTATTTGTTCCGAGCTAGCGGCCAGCGGCAGGTGGTGGTATGATCCAGTCAATTTTGGTGTTTGAACTGTTGACCGGGCTATTACAGCTTCCTGCCCACGCCACCGCCGCATAGAGCAATTGTCCACGACCTTTGAAGCTATAAATGAAACTGATCTAGAATCCACAACACTCTTAGCAAACATTGTAGAACTAGTTTTGATCTATCGTTTACTACTCATGTAAAATGTAGACGCAATTAAACACGTGTTGAGCGGTCGCAAATTTATCGTCCAAAATTATGATTAATGATAAAATTCTGAACAAAACATCACTACTATAGTCAAATTAGAGCAGAATTACTGTTAGTAAATATAACGCTAATGTAGCTACTAAAAAAAATTAAATACGTGTTTATGGTCACACTTCAGTAGCTCATTATGAAAGAACTAATAGAGTTAAATTGGGCAACGGGAGAGCACGAGAATCGTTATAAAATTTATGACGTCTAGCCGCCGCCAATATTCATTGTAACTAAAAATAAAAGTGTTTTGATTGCGTACGGCGTCGTGACGGACGGAAAAGTTTTACGAGTTGCAGCCGCATGACATAATTATCCCCTTTGTTTTGCTTCAAATTTCATATGGGTTACTCAACTGTTATTCATTATTCGTTTGACAATGAGTTTAGTGACATTCTTTCTAATATCAATTGGACAGTGCAGTTTGTGTTCCAATTTAAGCAATGCGTCATTTAATGATGAATCAATTGACTCTTACCGAGCCACCTTGATCATTATATGACTTTTATTCTATTAGAAGTAATTTTAGCGCAGAGTTTGTGTTAGTATACCACCATACCAATTTCCGCCGCGTATCAGTAGTGCACTTGTATTATTTTCTCGGTTTAGGGAAAGGGGGCTGCAGAAATTACTGGCACCTGAGACATGAGACTTAATATTTTCACGTCACAGAGTTGACTATCCATTGGCGATGACTTTGGCGTTTGCCTGTTTGTAGGCCTAATTGTCATAAAAATAAATGACGTGTAACCAGAAACAAATCATCAATATTCAAACGGCGGTGAACTTAGCGATCAATAATAAGGAAAACAAACTACCTTTAACAAAGGCCTGTGTAAATAAAGCATAATAACAGGTCCTGAGGAATACTTCGAAGGACAATGTTACACTGTACAATTAATAGCTTCTATAATACTATTAAACTACAAAGTCGGTGTCCAAATCAGGCGAGGGTGAAGTTTCGGACAGCAATCTAGACGAATATCGTTGTGTTGATTACATAAGTTTCCTTTGAAAATTATCCAGTTGTTGTCAAGGTTCCACAACAGGTGTTCAGGATTTGATAACGGAAATAGACATGAGAATTGTAAAAGGTTTACTGCTCGCTAAGTTGACGAGTTGATTACAAAGGCTACTACTGAACTGTTATGTCGTATGCAGATCTGGTTAACTCCACTGTTGGACTTTGGAATGCCGCTACAAATGAGGTTACTATTTAAATGGCTTGGGCGACCAATTATTATTCTGTTTATAACAAGTATTTTGATATTGTAACAATTTAGATAACCAATATCTAGCTGTGTTTTTGCCAGTTCATTGAAGTTTAGTTCCGAAACGGTGGTAACGTAAGCTTTTGACCTCTTTTTGTGCCAACTAGGGTCAAATAGCATTAAAATTGTTTCTTTTTTTTCGTTTCGTAAAAAGATGCCAATGGAACTCTATTACTAAGGCTTCACTGCCCGTCCATCCATCCGTTTGTCACTTGAAATTTTCAGAGCTTCGGTAGGTACTTCTATGGCCACAATTACATTAAACACGTTACCATATATGCACTTGTGTTTCGGGGTTTTTATAAATATTGCGCGGTGGTACGGAACTACGTATATTAATAGTAATATTTATAAAATCGTGTGCTTTTCCGACTCAGCCGTTTATTTTTTTCAGAAGTATCAGTAACCGAACATAATAGCCTTGTAGATAAATCGACTGCACTTCTAAATTAACATAAAAGAACCGTCTAGACCAGCAGACATTCACGTGCAAATCCTAACACGAACACTAAAAATAGACCTAAAAATACAATAGCATAAGTAACGAACAAAACATATTAATATCATGTATGTTTAATAAACATAGTATATGATGTCATGCCTTTTTATAGCACGGCGAGATGTTGACATAAATTTAATTACTAATTACAAAGTAGATAAGAAACAATCCGAGTTCGTCTTCACAATTTGATGAGATTGAAGCAGGAAAGTGATTATACTTAAAACTATCTAAGAACACAAATTAAGAAGTTGGTTCTCGTCGTATATTGTGTAACTTTGAATGTCGGTAAAGGTCGATTATGATGTTGATAAGGAAAATATTTTACGTATTTTATTGTAAAGTAAAATCGAAAGCTGGCAGTCCGGAAAGCAAATACAAAATCGTATGAAGTAATATATGATGAGGAATATCATAAACAATGCCTCTGTATGATGCTTGGCTGATTAATAGCCGACGAACATAGAACATGGACATGAACTATGGACATTTGCAACACCAGGGGCATCGCCAATACGCTGTCGACCCTGAGACATGTGGTAGGTGATGTGTTGGTAGTACTTCCCGGACGTATTCGACACCGAGCTATATACGGCTAGTGACCAGAGGTCTAAACTTCGATTCCCGGGTTATAAAGAGAATTTCCGATAACTTTTAGAAATAATTACTTCAAATATTTTTGGTGAAATGTGTTGTTAATGCGCGAATACTTGTTATGTTATCTATATAATAGAACCATAAAGTCTATGTAATATATTTAAATTATTATTTATTTATTGTTACCTACCTACTTTATATCGTCTTCCTTATATTTATATTATCTTTGTTTTTTTATGTAGGTACATATATATTACTTTTATGTGAAGACCTATAATTAGCCACTTTTTCAAATGATTATTATTATGTTTCATAATTATAGTTTAGTCTTTCGAATAATATTAAATTCCAAAAAAAATTGCACCTAAATGCCCGAGAACAAGCTAAAAAACCCCTAAAGAAAAAAATCAAAACTATAACATATTACTCACATATTCAGAACGGTAATACAATACGAACAAATACAGTTTCACTACGAACTAGAGCATTATCTAGGGACCCGGGTAAAGTAAACAAGCCACCTACGCGATACGTAAAGGTCACAGAGTAATGTTAGTACCTACCTTCATAGATGTTGCGATCCAGATGTACAAGAAACGTGGACGGGATTACATTATATTAACGCCTACATCCGTACCGCTCCTCGTAAACCTTTAAAGAAAATGGGTGTACGAAAATCAACGTTAATCAGTTCCCCGAAAGTCCTTTTACTAAAAGTTTAAAGGTTATAGCGCGTAACTAGCACTGGTAAATGTAGCCAAATTGTGATTTCGCGCTAGTGCAATCTAGACGACAAATGTAATGATGATTTCAACCTAAAAAAGATATGGACAATGTACACTTCCGTGGTATTTACGTTCTATCGTATAATAGTAAAAGTAGATACTGCCTTCTATTGCATCTAAAGAAGGACCTATTTTATAATGTAATATTTTGTCAGAATGTAATTTTTAAAAGATATTGCCAGTATAAAGAAAAATAGTGAGTATTTGTAAGTATAAGTAAGCGAATTTCAAGTTGACATAAAGTACATTGAAGACAGAATACCTTGAAGGTAAAAGGGTATGATTGAATAAGATTATAGTAGAAAAAAACGTAACAACACAATGCTTCCTATTCCGAGACGAGAACTTGGTTGCGGAAGCCTAAATTGGAAAAAAACCATTGATGCAATTTCACACTTGAGTGGTTTGAAATAGATATCAACTTCGTTTCAACCGAGGGCTTCCTTTGAAAAAGTCACAGTAAAAAGTATCTTTTGACACAATATTGCAAGGAAAGGTGAAAAGTAAAAGATGAAATGTAAGGACGATAAGAAATAATTAAATCTATTCTAGCCTAAGGAAGTCGACAACTCAAATAATGAAATATCTAGAATGATTCCATAGACTTCAAAGGTTCTAATAAATATGTAATACTTATGAGATATAGTAAACATTATAGTTACAAACATACCCGTTACATTTTAAGGAACTCGGACTTAATCTGTCTCAGTCAAATCTTATACGGAAAACGAGAACGCGGAAGGCTGAAGTTTCACAACGGTATCAAGGTTCTTTTTTTTTGTTCTTTTTTTTATAGATACACGACTAAGGGAAGGACAAGTTACGCAAATAGACGCAATGAATTATTTACTAACGCGTTAAAAACTATTGTTAATATTCATATGAACCATTGACGAAACTTTTTTTCTGCCTAAGTACGAGCATGACAGGGCATGACAAGATATTGGACCGAGTGAATAACATCATCATCATCAATAGTTTGTACTAAATGCTTCCAGTGTTTCACCACGTATTCATTAACTTCACATCACTTTTCATCACCATAAACAAGGTATCCAATGAAGTTAAATGTCGTCAGGGAAAATCAGAAGTCCTTACATAATAGAAAATAGATGAAAACACAATACCACATACAGAATATATCACTACGGAAGTTTACGCCTTGCTGAAAGTGGTCAACAAAAAAATTCACCACGGAGGGTTGGCGTCAGGGAGACGTCTGGCCGTAAAAAACTCTATTAAATCTTTTGTGATAAGTAATGCACCGAATGATGAAGGACCAAGCATAGATAATAAATAATATATTGCCATTAAAGAGAATTTAATTACAAATAACGGATATTCATCATAGTCAATCAGTTAACGGGTGTGCTCAGCAACTGCAACGTATAGCCCCGAACCCAAATGATTGGGTAGAGGGCAATCAGATGATCAATGAGCAAAAAATCAAAATCAATTATTCAGTTTAGACCCGAGGAGGCCACTTATGAAGGTCAAAGTTACTGAAGCTACCACGTAATCAAATTAAATCAACAAAACATCTGGATTCACAAGTAGTAAAAATAAACATTGAAAAACATAACTAGTTTTAAGTCAAGTACAATTATAATATACATTACACTGACCAAACACTAAAAGATTAAATACGTCCAATCAATATTTGTGTAGAATACATTTCCATATAAAGTATTGACAATAAAAAAACAAAACACTCATTCATAATTCCAAACTAATATGAATCCATGAATAATAAATCAAAATTATACAATTAAATACGTTACTATAGTCGTGTTGATTATTGGAATTTGGTGGAATCCTCTACTTAGAATGTTATCAACTATAAATTGCATTAACCCAAAATAAAGACCCCCGATATTATATTGAATTTGTATTACAGGGAAACATTTTAATAATTCATCAATCACTTTTGAATATCATAGATCGTGTTTATCATTCATTTATTTTTCGTCACACAAAAAAAATCCGAATTTCAAAGCCCTCCCATAAAAAGTTACACTTCAATAATACAAGCTTCCCAACAAGTAGACGGACCACCTGATGGCGCGTGGTCACCGCCTTCTAAGGACATAGCAATATCAGGAGCATTGTCAACATTAAGACATGAAGTTGTTAAGTTTCATGTGCCTTCCCTGTCTATCCGAAACACATCAATACAAATGCTACTACTGCTTCATGACGAAAGTGGGAATGCAGGTAGAACGTCCCAGGACGAACTCTGCGCTAACGAACTCTCACAAACAGAACAATAGTAAATGTTTATTCCACATATCCATTGTCAATAAAAAATATAGTGATACGTATTTTACTATTGGTAATACCAATGTGACTCAAAATGGAGATCGAAACGTATATTATTGTTAAGGATAATGCACCTGCTCGCACCATACCACCTGTGACGTTATTGCGGTTAAGAGTAATAGTGCGTTAGCTGGGTCAACTATCTGTGCTGTAAATGAACCTTGTATTGACATAGAATTCAATATTAAAACATTATTAAAAGGTGCAAAGGAGCTTTGCTTTTGACAAATTAAATACGGCGAGAAAACTATAGCACGGGAACTTTTAACACGCCTTGTAGGCCTTAAGTTAAAAAGCACCAGCACATTAGAGCCAGTTTCTTCTTCATCCGTAGAGAGCTTACCATCATCGCTCGCATCACTAGCCTCGGTGAGACCCAAGTGTTGCCGGAACACGATTGTGGGTGGTTGACTGTTGATTTTCAAATAACCTACTACCGTGCTATGTTTTCCTCACGGTATTTTCCTTCATCGACTTTGTTATCATCGTTTTGCTTCAAGAAAACGGTTTTTGGCGAGAGATTTTCAGAGTGGCAAATAAAGTCGCGATGCAGGCAATGACGTCAGAACAGTTGGTTCGATATATTATTCAGGTCAATATTTAATAATGATTAGTAATTTGTGAGATGGTGACAAATGACGTGCGAATTATTATTCTTCCTTATTTCAACTATATAATAAACATGAATGAGTGTTAACAGGGATTTACGTCAATGTGAATCAGAACGTGGATATTTATGTGCGAATGCATGAACTGTTGATTTCTTTTTCTGTTTCCTGTTTTTTTTTTCTTATTACATACATACACAGTTCATATTAATCATATAATCTACCTTGCTGAGTTACTTGCCGGTTTTTCTTTAAGACTATCCAGCGTTCCTTCATGAATTCAAAATTTGAAAGCTGATAATTAAAAACTATGGTAGATTCCAAAATGCAAACAATTATTATTCAAAAAAAGAAATGTTAATATAATAATATTCTCATATCTTGATCAATTGGTATTTGCCAGTAGTGAGTACATGTAAGTAGATAGCAGTAAACCAACGTGTCTAGACTACGGTTTAGTTATTATTTTTGTCGCTATCTGCGCGTGCGTCATTCGCGAGCCGACGCGACGTAAAGTGCCGAAAAAAAACGCATTAGACGACTGAAAGAAAAGATTACATGAACTTGCGAACTGGTGTTGCGTTTTCATTTTATTTTTATAAAATCGTGTATTTGTTTTATTCAATAATTTCAGTTTTCTATACTAGTATTATAAAGAGATAGAAAGCTTCGCTACTTCCGAGTGACAATGGCTATATTATTATCCCAGGATATACTACATGACGGTAGCTAGTATACAATACATTTCAATTCGAGTTCACTAAGTAGAAAAGAATACGTGTTTCGTGAATTCAATAAACATTTTAAGAAACATAACGTCTATTCTTACCGCCAACATTTTTGCATGCATTTCATAGGTTATGAAGAGAAAACAAGTGCACATGTATCAAAAGTAGGTCAGTCTTAAAGGTTTAATTACTCCCCCGTGATTACAACGTGATCACTCAGATGTAAGAGTTGATAGATAATGCTTGTGTTATCACTCCAACGTCAATAATGATGCCTATTTATAGAATGATGATAGCACCATGATTTTATGAAACATAAGTTAATGGCTCTTGAAATTTAGTCACAACTATAATTAGAAAACAAATGATTATACCTACATTGTTAATAATAAAAACGTTACGATAAGGATGCATGCCAAATTTGACGTTCAGTGGAGCAGCGAATATAAATCTAGTCTTATAAAATTCGCATAAAAATCAATGAAGAAGTTATTAAAAAAAGTCATAAAGGCATCCCAACATGGCAATAAACAAAGACCCTGAGTGTACAAACATGGGTACCTAACCCATAAAGAGATCCGGCATCTGAGGTCAGTGGCCGTGTTGGCGATCCCACCGCGCCGGTACGTCTGCGCTTGTAGACCATGGGGTGCGCAAGCGCAACTGGTTCCGCGTAACGGAAACTGGGAACCGTGTCAATCTTGACAACTTTTCAGACGTACAAGACGCTTCTGATTGGTCCCAATAAGATTTCCCATCACAGTGTTAATTGGTAAGAACATGGCAGTGAGATGTGACGTCATCGCCGACCTCCCGTGCTGCATTTTCGTTTCCGTCAACTTAGTATCTTCTACGTTACGTCAAACAAAAACAAGATAAAAATTATCGCATCGATACATAATTACGTTCCTGATAAGTAAAACGTATGTCTCTCTTATTTTTGTATGGCAACAGAATTAACACATTCTGGGTTTTCCATTTTTTATATATGATATGGCGTCAGATTGTTTAGTTCGTCACTAAGGCCCACTTAAGAAAGACACACTACCATTTTCGAATGACAGTTAGTTTTAGAAATGTAAACAAGTTATTTTAAATTCTTCAAAAACCGCTTCCAAATTGCATTTTTTTTTAAACAACAGATCCAATCCAGAAAGAGACTACTGTTACAATACGACAGTTAATTTCAGAAATGTCACCGACTTTCCTTTAATTCTCTCGAAACCGTGTCATAATTGCGCTTTGTCGAAACCGTGTGATAATACAGCACGTATCACTATCATCTTTAGAAATGCACAGCATTTCATCATGGATGTAAATAAACAATGTGTTGACCCAGCTGACCTTTGGCTGCTAGCAGCGCCCCCTGATGAACGACTTGCGTGTAAACAAACGCCCGAGTGCTTTCTACTAGAAGACTATTATATTGCGATTATTGTTCCGACAAATATATGTAATTACCGACATAGGCATTTTAATTCCTATAATGACAGCAGCTGAATTACGGGTAAGAATAATGGTCCAACTGATTGTCCAATAGAAGAATTTGCAGTGAAAATGGTTAATCTAAATGTATAATGTACTTTTATGCACGTGAAGACCCAGGCTGTGGGACATAGACCATGTAATGACATAACTCGAACCTGGAAAGGACAAAAGACCAAAACTTACGAGAACTATCACTGATCAGCAGTTTAAGAAATACCTAAATGTTAACGTAAGAGCAATTTTTAATAATAATTAACTTTTTTCTGCTGATTTATTTTTGACCAAAACGACAGTATTATTAATATAATAAAATCAATGAAAAGATTCCGTAAACATGAAGGAGAAGGGGCGGTCTATACCGATAAGAAACAACAAGTGACAAGTATGGAAAATTACACCCGATACAATCAAAACAACTTCGAAGTAAATTAAGTTTACGGAGCCAACGATATACCTAAAATTAATGTTCTTATAGATATGACTATGTGAAATAAAGTAAACGATTTATTGGCATGTGGAAATTACCGATAAATTGACAAACGGTTTATTATGTTACAATGGTATAATATTATGCTAAGCCAACAAATCAAGTGACCCAGGAAAACATAGAGCATGAGAGAGCAATGCTACTGTGTACAATGACAAATGTCATTAAAATTTTTAATTATAGTAAACTTACAGCAAGTTTACTATAATTAAAAATTCCTCCTGTGGTTTCACCCGCTTCCCGAAATGAGAACATGGGACCGTCTCCATGCCGTAGTCTTTGTGTGTGCCGACTTTCAGCAAGATCGGTTCCGTCTTTTAGTCATGAAGCGTTACAAACCAACAAATTCACTTTCACATTTATTAAATTTCATTTAAATATTAGTTACAATTAGTTTTAAATGTAAGATCAAACATAAAACAATAATATCTAAAATAAAATTAATTTATTTTCAAACATCAAATTCTATGTAAATAAAAAACATTTAAAATATATGTTATACAAATAATCAGTTGAAGAATTATCACAAGTCATGATGAGGGTGCAAGAATAGACAATAACTGTTATTAATTATATTTATATATCATTATGATAATGAAGGACACGTAGTACAAGTATTGGGAGAAAGAGCAATACAACAATATATCAATTGATAACAAACTTAAGAATTTAACAATTCATTTCCAAATTTAATGCAATACCATTAAGGAAAATCGATTCGGTAAGATATTATATCTAATCACTGAACCTAAGATATTCCCGGTGCAAGTGTGCATATAAACAGATAAGATAAAAAAACGTATACAAATTATGGATTAGAAAAAAACACCGCCATGTGCGTGCAAAATATTTCATAAAGTTACAGCATTTTGTATGAATTCAATTAGGTTGTACGAGGAAACTTGTAAATGTAATTGCAACACAATAATTCAATTGTTTATGAGTAGATAGACAAACATGAGTAACTTAGATTTTGTTACCGCTACGTGCTGTCAACCGCAAGCGTAAAGAATTGAAGGATATAAGGGTCATAAAGAAATTTTAATGCATATAAATTCCCAACAAAGAGAACCAAACGTTGTGAATCGATAGGTTCGGTTTACAAGTAAACCGTGAGCATGAACATCACGTAATTCGCGACAATATCAAGCGAAGAAAATGATAACAGACCGAATGCGGATACGATGGCACACATACACAACCGAATATTATGTACGTACACGATCCAGCACCAACACAACCGTACGGGACGAAAATAGCAACACCGATAGCGCAAACACACCAACACACGCCCACACGTTGTACGTGAACTGTAATAAAAACATACATAGACACTGCGCGCTATGAATAAGACACAAATTGAAATGGAATCGTACAAGAGCGAGCTGATTATGAAGTAAAGCTAACGAGCCGCAAGGAACCCAGCCGGCCGTTATGATGTTTTCACTAATCAAAGGACAGAAAGCAAAAAAGTAAAGCGATCGAAGTGAAAGCCGATTTCGAAAATCAACTTTGTGCATATTTGCATAAGGTGAAAAAACTAGGCCCAAAAAGAACGGCCACGATAGGTGGTCTTGCGCGTATGAAGAATTGGACCTCTTTGAATCGAGCGTGTACCGGTTCCGTCTAGTTCCAATTATAGGACCGCAGCAAGTGGTGCAACGCAACATATCGAAGAATGTGGATCAGCGACTGCGGAATGTCAAAGCGGACTCACCTAAATTTATGACATACATGGCCTGGGAGCGCTCGAGCCTCCTCGCGTGCTCCACGGCCTGGTATAGTCCGCCGGAATCCACTTTTAAGCACTATAAAACTGATTCACAAACAGGATCCACTGCGCGAACGCAAGCATCTCATATGTGGGCACTGGCACTGCCGTCGAACGGCGCGGAATCAACTGTGTGACACTCGAATGTGCGGCAGGTGAGCTCGGATCGCGGTCGGACACTGACTGAGCCGAGTGAGTCGACGCGAGCGGCGAGCGGCGACGGGAGCGGTGACGCAGGCGCACGCGCACGCGCAACCATTCAGCGACGCCAGCGCAAACGAGCCGCTGTCCGACAACGCGCATCGGGCGTTTTCGCTAAAAACGCCTGAAAACTTGGCAATAGTCTTTATACAAAAAGACACTCCAACTAAAATGCACTTTTCTGAGAACTGGCTCACGTAAAATACGAAGAAAAACTTGAACGAAGTAACAAGTGATGAAAACAACTCTTAACTCATTGTTTATTTCTATGAGCTGCCAACAGTGCTTGGAAGTATAATGTGGAATGGAGACGCAATAACATTACTTAAGATAAAATAAGAAATATTTATGTTAACCGCTCATAAATTATGGAAATGAGGTACATAATATTACGATCATTAAAATTCTAAATAAATTATGGTAGTCTATTATTAAACACATCATACACGTGACTGATTGAAGTTGAGAAGTCGGATATGATGTAATTTTTAAGTATATATGTCCAAGTTTATGTGTGGACGTAACATAATTTCCATATCATAATTTCGGAATTCATGACACGTTAATAAACTGAAAGGAAAAAAAACACAAGTGACGCAAATAAAAACAAAATTTACAAATCCATACATGATCTGAATTAGCCATCATCGATGTGATTGTTGAATCTCTTAAATAATTTGTTATGAAAACGACTACAAAAAGAGGTCGTGGTTACGTGACTATGAACATGAAGTGTTGCGAAAACGCGCACGGGTATAGACCATCCGAAACAGGAAAAGGTATCCATAGGTAAGCTAGAGCCACTACAAAAGAAGCGATCATAAGTGAAGCGACTTGAGAATTAGAAATATAAGTGAAGTAATATTCCAAAGTTTATTAATAACTACAACAGTTATAAAAAACAAATCATATTTAATAGCCCTTCATTAACAGTTACAAGTACCGGAGATAATAAAACTAATGGCAACACCGATGCCAGTTCGACTCGCAAAAGACCACGCACATATATCGTGATCATCAGATTAATAAATAAATCATCATCTAAATCAATTCATCACATCACGTTCTAATATAATATTTGTGACAATCAAACTCTTATATATGAACCTTTCAACCGATGCTCTGGTATTTACCCAAATCAGTTAAAGCGAGCCTTATCAATCACCAATTATGTACTACACTTTAATTATTCGTGTACATTATTATCATTAACTTAAATCTGATAACCCACATCAAGATTACATTACTTTTTAGGTTTCTCATCATCAATTACATTCGTGTCTACTGTCTACCTTTACTGTCCGATATCAGCAGTTGTGTTTGTAAGTATAACATCTATAAGATCAAGTGCTTTGCTAAATTCCTTGCAGCGCATAGGTCGAGCTTCGTCCGCCCGCATGCTCGCTTCAACATTTAGGCCACGTCTTGTGACGTATTACTGACTTTGACGTCTACTGATTCTGATTTGACTACTGATTAAATAGATCTCATTAGCATATTGTAATTTATTATGGGGCCAAATAGCTTAACCTCGTACATTTTATAATATTCTGTAATAATTTAAATTGTTGGTATTCGCGTAATGTCGCTGCGTCCGTTCGGTTTTAGATCGACTTGAAGGTTATCTGGGCTAGCTCTCGGGGATTTTATATCTGCGACCTATAGCCGGAAATGTGTAAATTATGTTTAAACGATTCAAAGAAACCACAAGACAAGTGCAGACAAGTTTAAAGGAAAATGTTCCACAGTAAATTTATATTACCCTTACCTGCCGTTAAATTAACCTTTACAAAATTCTGAAGTAGGTACTTATTGTAATATATTTTACAAATCGCAAGATATTACTACAAAAATCGTAGGCATCTGATAACTTCTAACGAACAAAACAATCCCGATAGTATCAAATATCAAAATATCATGCACAGTGCGTTGTACAGTTGAATCATCGGTAACATTTCGTAAAGTCGTAATAAGCCGATCTGGTGTGGACGTCAGCGGAGAGGCAGTGGTGACACATTCGTGCGACCTCGCCTTTGACTTGCCAAAACTACAGTTAATTTTGTTACACAAAGTTTATGTCACTGCTCGTTAGAAGTTTTTCTGAGTGAATGTATATATTTTATGTTATCTATACTATATAAATCTGCAGGATCTGTCTCTACATTTTTTTTTTGTAAAATTTTGTGATAAATAATTGTTTTACGAATTACTGTCGCCAATTCTACTGTTTTAAACATTTTTGTCTGTCTGTCGTTCGGTCTGTATGTCCTTTTATAATTACGCAGATTTTACTAATCTTGATGAAAATTGGTATATAGACAACACAGGTGATTGCGCGAATTTATGATATCGATAAACGCGAGTGAAACCGCGTAGGACAGCTATTCCTTAATATATCTGCAAAATTATTATTTTTAAAAACGAACTTAGATGTTTTCTTCGTTCCCGATTATGAACGAATTCAACAAGTGCTTATTAAAATATTATTAAATTTCAAAAGAACCTTCCGAAAAGTTCCATCCGCACACGATGTTTCGATGAGCAAATATTTTTCTCCAAAAGTTTCAACTTCGGAGTCACATAAAAACAATTAAACACAAATATACACAACATAAAATAGGCTTAAAATATGTTTTGTCACAAGCCTAATAAAATCAGTCGTGAGATTAATATTGCAACTCGTAATAGTTTAAACACAGGACCGAAATATTGTGGTTTTCGAGTTTGCGCAGGCGCCGCCTGTCGCCTGACGCCTGCCGCCCGGTGGGTGATCAACCTTGTCTAGACTCAAAACTGACTAATCTTTAATTCCTATTTATGTAACTGTCTCACGCTAAAGCTGAGTTTCCACTATATTCAAAATATTGAATCGCTGAACAATACTGAATCATCTATGAAGAAATTACATGCATGTATGATAAATTTGGTATTAATCTGCTATGCACTAGTGTTGGAATCAATTACATTTACCATCGAAAGGGAATCTATTCAAAGAACGAACGTAAACGTAAAGAGGTACAGGAAGTCGTATTTGACAGAATAGAGTGGAGTAAGCAAAACCAACAAGGCTCTTAAATATATAACGAGAAGACCGACAAACCCTCCTCCTGGTAAGATGACTGAATGGAAGAATGAAATAGAAGAAATGTCATCTAACCTTTATTTCATTCAAAATAAGCACAGGTAGATAAAGCCATAGTAAGCGTAATCTATATCTATACTAATAATATTATTGAGGGGAAAGATTTGTATATAAGTATGTTTGTTACTCTTTCACGCAAAAACTACAATAGGGGTATGGATGAAACTGGGCACATATATAGAGCATATCCTGGAATAACATATAGGCTACTTTTTATCCCTGGAAAGTGTGATATCCCTCGGGAACGAGGGCAAAACCGTGGGGGACAGCTAATAAGTCTATAAAGCCTCAAGTCATCATAGAGTAGAATCCAAAATATTTTATAAAATAACAGTGCCAATATAAAATATGGTAATTAGTGCTAAAAAGTAAACACCAACGAAATAAACCAAACACAAATATGAATCTGCGCAATAAGTGAAAGAAAACTACTAATAACAAAATAAAACTCGAAACATAGAACATTTAATTTTCGCTGACGTCTTCATGAGTTGATTTATATTATATCTTTTCCCTGTATTTATTAAAATCCGCTCTTAAACAGATTACTTGGCAAGCTGTCATTCTGAGAACGTTGTAATTTATACATACAAACTAGAGTATGTAGATGTTCTCTCGAACGAAATAACCTACAAGCTTTAGTTAGTCGAACTCTAGAAGATTGAATGAAACTGTAGAATTCTCTGAAAAGCTATACTTTCTGTGATCGTCAAGAACGTAGTGTAGGAATTGAAGGTACACGTACAAAAGGCCGTCTTTAGTGTGATGAAACAAGATGATTTGAAGCTTCTAATAACTATAAATCTACGGTACCTCGCAGCATACCAGGTACCATAGCATAGAAGGAATGAGTAGGATTTGTCATATAGATGATATTTCTTCTAGGAGCTCCTGTGCTTGCTAAATCCTCACAAGCCCATGTTTTTAAATTGTTTTTTGTGTAAGTAAAGGCTTTTCCATTTACCAATAGTTTATACCGAACCTATACTAAAGCTATTATATCACCGTGTGTATCATATCATCGGATATATTTAACTGGTGATACTTGGCCAGTCACCGGGCTGGCGCCGACGGCACCGTCACCGTACCTTACTCATGTTCACCAAAACATAAACACTGATGTCCAGCTTTGGCCCTTCGGCGCCATAGACAACGTTAAAATAGACGTATTACAACATTAATTTTATCGCGTTTATGGCGAGCTGATGGGCGATAAATCCACGCGTCATTTCACTGCAGTGACCATAGTGAAAACGATTATTTTTAGTTGTTTGTGGAGTCGCCCGACTCATTTTGTTTTATTATTGATGATAGTAATCTGTGTGATTTTTTCGTATTTGTCACGATTGCAAATGAGTCACTTTGGCAAGTTTGTCGAGCTTCGGAGGTGATGCAAGTGGCATAGAAGTAGTCTCAGATGAACTGTATCGATATTATGTATTCTAAGTCCGATAGTTATGATATATTTTTGCAGTAGTCGTAGTTTTGAGGTAATTATTTCCGTCTAACACAGGTACGCGATTTAAAAGACACATTCTTGCCTTAGCCGCATCCTGTAATCAGGTTAAAAATACTCTAATGATACCTGACGTAGGAGACAATTGCCTGGATGATCTGCACTAACTTTGGCCGGTTATTCTCGGTGCACGCCTGATACGGTCGACTAAAATAGTGTAAGCAGGTCCAACTCCCAAATGCGTAGGATAAATAATGTAATGGTAAATTTACAGAAGAAAGGCTGACCCAAACCAGTTTTTGGCCCAATTAAACATCCAAGTTTATCTTGTATTATCGACATGTAGCAATCAGTTCAATCGGAGCAAATGTGTGATTGCGTCACCAATCACAACATAAATCGGGTGTCACTGGCTCTACGACTACAGCACGGGGCTATTTCAGCTGGTGACAAGCGTCCCGGGTGAGTCACGTCTCCTGTGGGAAATCCCAGTGTTGTACCAGCTCGCCAGACGGTCACTTCGCTCCGGCGGCGGCTCGTGCGTCAAACGTGTCCTAAATATAAGACGCTTGTGGTTAAACAACATCGTCTTCTTCCGTATCGTTACTCGCCTCTAACTAATGGTTTAGTCTCTGAAAGAAGGTCCTATCAGTTTTCAATTATGATTAAATCGTCTTCTTTATCATCAATGTTATTTTATTTGTCAGTGATAACGGTAGATTGATATAGTTTCATTCAGAATATTAAGGCTTCTTGAAACGTTATTCTTTGTTGCTTTCTAACAGTCATATTTAATGGAGTTCCCAAAATTGTGACAGAACGACGCCACGGAAATTATACGTACGTCTTCTATTGTTTGAGGAGGAAAAATTGTACGTCAATGTTGGTTTCGTAATATTGGACGAGTTTTCCGAGAAATGTTTATATATTACCGGCTCAAAGGAGCAATTTTTATTTAGGGGATCCTTCGAATTCAGGTCAGGTATCATAAATTTGGGTAAATAAATCGAACCGCTACCGTGATTACACCCATTGCTGGAACTAAACCTACTTCCCAATTCTGAAAATTTCAAAATGGGGTTAAAATAACAACCTTCCGGTAATTGTAACCGAACATGCTACGGCTGTCACGCAAAATACGTGGCACTGACACGTCATCGACGCAGCGTGACGTCATCGACGTGTACGATTGACCGAGTCAAGTCGTGAGCCTGATTAAGTTATGAGTAGTTGACGTAAGCATAGAGAATATCCCGTGTGAAATTAAACATTAATAAATAACTCATTACAGCTGCTTAGACGACGACGAATGGTTGTAGATTAAACGACAGATCGTCTAAAAAAACTTGAGAGAGGAAATTCTTAATTACCTCAATTAATTATGAACAAGCTTCCAATTGAGCGGATTAAGATGTTGCCTCGCTCCGCCGTTTTCTTTGCAAATATTAAACAACGCCACAAAATGGTTACAATCTTTTAGAAAGTGTACAAGTTATTAAAATTGACATACACGATGTAACGTGAGCCAACATAAGTTTGTGTGGTGATGCTAATAAAAATGGCGTTTAAATATAGATACGCTGACGACAGTAACATTATATGGTTATTACGCGAAATGTCACGAGTGATAACGAAACCCAGGGCATTGTAATGAACTATGACGTCATAATAATAACCTACACTACATGTTTTGTGATTATAAGAACAGGAGGAATATAGTAGTTATTTGTATGCCTGTGAATATCATTTAAGAAAAACAAAGTTCTGACTCCCTGACTGTCTATACAAATATATAAAATTGAAGAGTTTGTTCAATAACAGTTTTTGACTGATTGAAAATATTGCAGTATACACGGTTCTTATAACAAAAAAAAAACAACTTTTAGTTAGTTCTGACAAGTCTTCAAAAAGGCTGGAACGATTTTGACGGGACTTTTATTGGCAGATAGATGATGTTGAAGGAGTATCCAGCGTAGGCCTTCTACCCCGGGAAAATGTAACATCCCTAAGGAACGCGGGTGAAACCGCGGGAGACAGCGTAGGTATTTGAAATTGTACAAAAACATTTTTTATGATGCGCTACTTAAAATAAATAAATTTACAGATCTACGCACAAAAATTTTGTTTAGTTGAACATTGGTATCGAAAATAAGATTAAACTTATGTTATATGGATGCTAGCGCTCTAATATAAAATAGGATTTCAAAATAAATTAAGATATTATCAGGAGATAAAAGCAGTGATAGGAACAAAAAACTGTAAAAAAATAAGGAAGTAGAGTTTTTTGGTTAAGAACTCGGGTATTTCTCTAGTTGTACTGAGAGAGCTTTTGACATATGTCTATGAATACAAATTAACATTAAAACCTCATGACGTTGACATCTTTCATTCAAAACCCAACATGAATAAATCACCATTCGAATAACAACGTTAAACCTATATTCGGGTAAGAAAACGAAAAAAAGCAACGAAACTGCGATGTTTCAACACTAAGTACAAATCAGATCTACGAATTTAGTACTCACATTACATATTCTATTCCAATAATTAATACATTATGATAAAATACTAAGAAGAAAACGGCAAAAAGCTCTTATATTTTTCTCTTTATTTGTTAACTGACACGGTATTTGGTATAGCTGTGCTCGCGACTTCGTACGCGTGATATCTTCAATTAAGGTGTATTTTTTTCGTGAGCAGAATTTGATGGAATAAAGTTTAGTAGTTTCGGGACAATAACGAGTTTTTCTAATAGACAGAGCTTTCAAAAATCATCTTTTGTATTCTGTTACACTACCTACATCAGCTGCAAATATTTTCAATGTACATCCACGATGCCTCTGCAGCGTTATTATAGTATAGATACATATAAGATTAACTTAATAATTCCATCCGCATCTAACTAAAGTTCCAAAACATCAGAAAAAAATACTCAAAAGGGCTTATATCATTCCACTGGAGTTACAGCTTACAAATATCACACAAGACAAAAAGAACCTAAAAACAGAGAAAATCCTATAACCTAATCAGCTAACAACGAACTCCAGCCGAAACGTAAGTGAGAAACTAGATCATAGAATTAATCCATCAAATGCCACCAGTCACTTAATAATTCTGCACATTTTTCTAAGCCTTTCGCAGAATAATCTGCGTCGAAGCGACATACAGAGATTTCTTAGAACCTTGTAAATTCTGAATTATTATTGATTGAATGTTAATTACCTGGAGCAGTCAAAATATATGCGCATTTAGTGACGAGGATCAGCGTCAAGTCTCCAGTAATTCATTGAACATCTATTAATGTGGGAATGCTGGATGATAGTCACATGAGAATCAAAAAGATGAATCATGTGATCGTTACATTTGCCAATGAAAAGTATGGTATTTAAATGATGCATTGTTTCGTGATGAATGAATATCGGCGCACAGAATTATGTTCGAATCCAGAATAAACACCTTATTAAACCCTTCGGGAACCCGGGTAAAACACCAGGGCGAAAGCTAGTGAAATTAAAACCACCTAAAACATACATTCATTTTTTATAATATTACCCAAAAACGTATTCCTCAGACATTCTGGGCATTAACTTTTTATTTTATAAGGCATTCAAACTTCTATACACATAGTTTTAATAGAATACATTTTCAGATAAGGTATCATATGCCTCACTTTACTTACCAATTAAGAGATGCTAATTAATTAATTAAAATGCGTTGTACAAAGCCATTTTGCAGAATAATGAGCGACGGTTTCTAGGAGCAAAATTGTGTGCTATTGATATAATTATGGTATTCACTCATGAAAGAGAACAAATACTTTACTTACTTATCTACTATGAAAGATATATTAAAAGGTCAACATTCATCTTCAATTTATATGACCTTTTAAGTAGTGATTTTACCGATTTAAATTCGAATAAGAGTACCATACATTTTCATGAAGTAATAAGGTTTTAAAGATGTTCCATGCATACTAGTGAATATGTAAAGTATCCGATATTTAAAAGAGTATTAATTTAACAGAATTACTCATGTACTTTGTGAATTAAATACATGCGAAACACAGACCCTCAAAATGTTACACAAGAGCATTTAATAAATTGTTCTAATTCAGCAGTTTGGCGCACCAATCCATGTTGCATGCCTATTTAAAGTAGTCAACAACCTAGATACAGTTAAAGTCGTAAACACACGTGAACAAACACAAGAAAACAACGAACAAAATGCATATTATCACGATTTACCTTTAGCAGCAACAGCTGGTGTGTTGACAGACATCGCTGCTCTATTACCAGTTCTCGTAGTTCAAACACTAAATGTACATTTGACACAATCGATACAAACTCACGTGGTAACACTTTCCACATTCAAATTATTTTAATAGCCAGCAATTTAAAAGCTATTTCAAACAGCACAACATGTAGAATTAATAAATGTACAATACGCTACTATTGCAACTGCATAGTTAGTGTTTACGTGTGACGCCGCAAAAAGTGGGGCAATTGTTTTGGCGAAAATAATTTCGGCGGGTTAACTACATGATTATTCAAATTTATGTACACTGCGAAACATACATGTGATTAATTTAAGTAATAGTCCAATGAAAATTAATTGTAATCGTAGTACATTCCAGGTGGAAAAGCGAGGAGCTGCGAGCGAGAGACGTGCGCGCTCCACGGCAGTCCGAGTGGAACTGGAGAGCGAACGCGCCGGGGTGCTGGCGCTCAAGGGTGGCAGCGGGGGGGCAGGAAGCACAGCCTCCGACCAATAATAATTATGTAAGTGTAAGAGGGTTGTTGCTATTTTTAGAGCTGAAGGCGCATATACGTAACCGGTTCGAGCATTGCAAAGTACATTGTGCTATTGGCTTTAATATAAATAGCTAAAGTACAGTGCAGTGGGAGTCGTTCTGTATTTGCAACATATCTATTTGTGGAACTCTTAATGTTGTTTCGCAAGTAACAAGTTTAATGTTCCCGTTTGTAGTTGTTATGGCAGGTTGTTTCGACTAGATCGCACTTTAGTGTCGGCACTTTGCGGTTTTCTTGTGACCATCGATGTAATTAAAGTTCAGAAAGCTTTTAGCGGCGATGTGGGCCTGAAAGGAATTTGTTTTCACGATGAATAATGGATGTTTGAGACGAAGATAAATGATGTGAACTTGCGACTACCTCCTCATCAATATACTGTCTCATAACGCTGAAAGTGAAACGTTATTTGTTATCACTTCACAACTAGAAGGCTATTGCGAATCACTACAGCACGAAGTAGATACGATAGTATCTGTTATTAATCTTTACCTAACCATGTTAGTAAAGAGACCGCAAACTAACATTCTAGTCTCGAAGATATTACCGAGCCATTCTAACACAAACACAAGACAGCTTCACAATCTAATTACAGTGTAAACTCTTTATAACGTTATCCTTTATAACGATAAACTCCCTATAACGTTGAAGTGAGCCCAAGTTGGTTGGTTTGTTCACTTTGTTTTGTTTTTTTTTGTTCACTCCATATAACGATAACTCTCTATAACGACAAAAAATGCTCAGTCCCTTGAGTTTCGTTATAAAGAGTTTACACTGTACATGCAATGCAGTGTCTCCGAAGGGGTTCCAATTTGCATACATGTTCAGCGAGCTGTTGTCCCGAACTATTGTCACATTTCATTTCCTCTATATGCAGTGTCACATAAGCGACAGTTCCCGAGCCCCCTTCTTCCCGTCCTCCGTCCCTCCCGCACCCCCCTCTGGAGTGCAGCTACTTCATCATAAACTAGTTCACAGATCGAGTGGTTTACATGCGCAGCAAGCCACTGACACAGTTTTGGAGCTCGTGTGACCCTTAGCTCCTGATGCGCAGTTATTATTTAGTATTGAATTGAATAGTTTGGCATATACCATATCTTTATTAATATAATGATTATACTCTTATTATGACAACAGGCATCACATCTTCTACTTCTCATCTACTTTTGTTCAGTCAATAGATAATTAAATTCTATGCGTGCTATTGTTTCGGAGCTCCGTGCGAACTATCAGTTTAAAACACAATTTAAAGAATGTAGGTGTTACTCTTAATAAGATAAACACATTAAATATTTATTTATCTGCACAAAGGCTGCACTCCCTTCTAGCATCAGTTTTCCTGAATCCTAACTTGGATGTTATCAAGGCTAGTTGGATTCTTTGGCCACATTATTGACCTTAAGAGACCAACACAAAGCATTTAATATACCAGAGAACTTCGTAGTTTTATCTATTCTTCATTTAATTCTTAATTTCCTTCAGATAGCAAACTTAGATTAGACATTAGTAACTAACCCCCCTGGATGGAGACGGGTAAAGTTGTCAAGATCTTAATGGCTCATTTTGACAGCTAAGAATGTCATACAAAAATGATCACAATTGCTCTAACAATAAGGTTCATCTAGTGATCCAATGGTTGATTGTATGATGCTGCTGATGTACCTTATCATGACGCCATAGAGTAACATTTTCTACAACACTCTTAGCTGTCAAAACAGGCCTATTAAATAATTATTTCTACATATAATAAGGAAAATAGAGCTCCTTTGACGCACCATCACCTCAAAACTACTGAACATATCGGGATGGAACTGCTTCCATTCGATGCGGATTTTTTCCTGGATGGTTTTAGGCTGTGATATAGATAAACGCGGGTAAAACCACGGGGGACAGCTAGTATAACATATAAGATATATCAAGAGTCCAGTTCCTCATAACAACCAATTTTAAAATCGCAAATCTTATATATCTATATAAGTATGTATTTAGAAAAAAAGTAGTATATGTAGTATATCAATTATCTGGTTTCGATAGTACAAGCCCTGCTTAGTTTGGGACCAGATGGGCGTGTGTGAAGAATGTCCCAGGATATTTATTTATTTTTATTTAATCAACTTTACTCGACATAAGTACATGGATAAGAAGAAAATCGGAAAAATAACAAACCATAAACGATCAAGTAGACACCAAAACAACACATAAATAAACCGAAAGGAAGACATTGCAGGAGCGACTATATTGCACACACGAAGGCGAATGTATCATTCGAGTTGGGAATTAGGTCACGTCACAGCAATAAAACTTACATATTGTTGGCAATAAAGTATTTATATGCAAAGATGATGTTCAGAAAGCTCAAAGCAATGTAAATAAATAACTGTAGATATATTGTCTACCGAGTAATGTTTAAAGCTTCCGAGACCAAGAAACAATATTGTCTCTGTAATTTTTGTAACTTCGAGATGTGAAGGGAAGTTATGATGCAAAATTAAATAACGGTTACAGAACTTTATTTTTTCATGAGATTAACAAAATCACTTACAGAGAAAATACAAATGAAATATAAATAAAGTAGATATTAATTGTTAATTACGCGTGGGTTGGTAGTGTCACATGTTATGCGTACGAACAACGCATAGTACCCACAAAGATAGGGACAATTTTATAAGCAACTAAAATTAGGGAGCAGTCACAGTAGTGCAATCCGCGTTTTTTTTTATACCACATGGCCTGACAAACTTGCGATCCTATGGACATTTACAACACTAGGGGCATCGCCAATGCGTTGTCGACTCTGAGTCGTGAAGTTGTTAAGCCTCATGTGCCTATAACTTCACCAGCCACCTTACCTTTCTAACCGAAATACAGTCATACAAGTGCATTACTGCTTTACGGAAGAAATGGGTAAGGTGGTAGTACTTCCCCGGACGAACTCTGCACTAAGAGCTCTACTGCTTAAAAACTGTCTTTTAGTTTTGTGTCTCGGTGTAAATATCTAGATAAGTATTAATTTATAAAGTTATATTTCTAGTATATCAGTTATCTGGTTGCCATAGTAGAAGCAGAACACTTGTTTGGGATCATATAAACGTGTATGAAAAAAGTTCCAGAATATTTATTATTTAATTGTAATAAATAAATTATTTTATTAATTGCTATCGACTTGAAATTTATACAATTATAGAACTAAATACTGACCCGTTTTTAAAGCCAATAATAATTTTAATATTATTTAGAAAGGGTCGAAATCTGAAAGTCCTATAAAAGGGTAACTATGACAAGTAGGGTGTATGAATGGACTTTTATGTTTCCTGTTTAAATTCCAAAAAATCTATATAATATATTTTGCTGCATTAACATAATCACGATAGAGCTACACGATTTTAATAAATGCTCTGACAATTGATTACAGACTGAGACACATAATAGTCGTACACCTCGCACCAGAATTACTTTTTATTTAAATAAGCTCTCAATCAAGTTAGCCGACATCGCTGATCTGATGCAATTTTCTGGCCGTGTGTTGGTGATCAATATTGCTTGATGCCAACACAGACTTTAGATACGTCATATCCTCAAACCTTCGTGGAATATAGTGTATAGAAGAACACGATAACAATGTGTCTTCACCTTAATAATAATAATCGTTTATTTGACTCAATAATAGAGACAACAGAAAAGGTGCCGATGGGCACATACATTTTTTAATTGAATTTTCCAGTTTATGATAGATTTAAATTACTTATTAGCCTACCTAGGCTAGATTGTAGTATACTTAGGCGATATAACACTTGTATCGTATATCCTAAAAATCCTTCACAAGACTTCTTTCGTCTCTATTCAATTAAGAATAAGATTTTATAAAACCTTGGTTTGAGCCGACTTTTGATTTTGACAGGATCAAAAATCGTCACTTAATACTCTTTTTGACCTTAGGAGAAGAAATAGAAGATCACAGCAGGTGAAGTTGAGTGTGACGCACAACAGTATCGAGACCATTGTCAAATTATTTAAGGCCCCTCCAAAAGTGAAACAAATAAGTGGCACCCGAAATACGCACAGCGAATTCTCATTGAAGCCATTTCTAGCTTTAATTAGAACGATATCGCCAGAAATAACTGTGCAAACAAAGTTTTTGTATTCTTAAGTAATACCGAATTGGTTGCCATTTGTCCTTTAGCCGGCGGGAGTTTTCGCAAAACAATTTGTAATAAAAATGAATGACGTATTTCTACGAAAAGGGTACAACCGGTGAGGCCATAACTATGGAGAGTTCTGCAATATCTGATTTTATGATTCATTCATTAATTTCTCTTCCTTCATTTTCAGGTTCAACTATTACAGCAATTCTGTCGCTGTAAGTAGTGACAGTGCAGTTGAGTTTTGTGAAGGGTGTCAGATATTGTTTACGATCTCTCCATGGTTATATATTTACGATCGAGATTGTCCAATTACAATTCAAGAGCATTGTTGTTATGTAATTTAATGTATTACAGAACAAGTATTTTAAGAATTTTTCAAGTTCGTTGGCAATTAAGTTTGTTTTTAATAACTTGCTGTGCTTTACGTCGGTAGTACGAACTTTGACGTGGGAAATGAAGAAAATAAAAAAGACTAAAGTATGCTCTCCTGTCGCCTGCCTGCCATGTTCCCAATCAATTGGGGTCGGCACAATATGCTTTGTATATTCGGTGAATTTATATATAAATAGGGTTAAACAAACTGTCTTACACCAATCCACTATGGTAATGCGCTTTTTTTAACTCATCCATCAGGTGCAAGTGCGGTAGTCTTTAGATTTCTTAATCTGTGGTCCATGGACCACTAAGAAGTCGGTGTAATTAACGTTGAAGGTTCATGGAGGCTCACCTAATATTATGCATTAATTTATTATTAAAATTGGTATACAATATTTTGTGAGTAAATACCGAACTGTAAAACGAGGGTCTATCAAAACTAAGATTGGAATCGGTTAGAATTAGAACATGACATGCTTGTATTATTAAAAACGGCTCAACAAGATGACGTTCTAATCCAGGATAAGCAGCAGCAACTGCAATCCATTCGCAAACAATAAAGCTGGTTATAGCTAAACCTCGATTCTTTATCTTAAAAAAAGGGTACACAGGCACTTTGAATTTTTGAGAAGGATCCATGACAAGAAAAACGTTAAGAGACTCAGCTTTAAGAGATAAGTTCCACCAATCACCTAAAACGGCTGAATACGGAAAAAACGCCGAGTGAAAGCAGTTGTTATTTATTTAGATTATCATAAAGATTTGACATTACATAACGATAACGATAACGACCGACTTATCGGTAATACGATGCAAAGTATGAGTAATCTAGATATCGGATTGTGCCGGATAACGACGTGGCTTAGCAGTAACCAGAAACGGTGTAAGTTGTGAGCTTTAGCGGTGGAAGGCTAGTGACAAGATTAAAAAAAAAAAATTCAAAACCATTTATTCAGTTTAGGCCCGTGGATGGCACTTATGAAGGTCAAATTTAAAATTACTGTAGAAAGAAGTCCTGGAATCGATTTCCTAGTCGGGATATGTCACATTAATATTTAGTATTACAGTGTCCGAAATACAACCACAGTGCTACCCAGTGCGATTTACATAAATGTCGATGTCGATTCTATCCCTCTCCCTACGTTTTCAGATATAATGGGCGTAAGTGAACATATAGGTACTACCATTATGTTTAAACAGTTTTGCTAGTATGTAAATAAAATAATGTATACATACAGCTTTGTAAAGGAAACGATGCGATGATTTGGTTATATGGTGGTATGATGATGCGATGATTTGGTTATATGGTGGTATGATGATGCGATTTGCGCGATGATAGGTAGTCAAGTTTCATGTACTTGATGAATCTTACAAAATGCATGAAATTTCCATAGAACTAACATAGTACCATACCAAAATCCGCCGAAAAGTAAGAGTGCACTTGAGAGGTAAGTTGGCCGGTGAAATTATAAGCATATGAGACTTCTTGCAGCCCAACAACACATTGGCGATGTTACAGGTATTGCAACTAAATTTATTCTAAAAAATTATCTGATCCCAAACTAGTGCAACCAGATAACTGAACCCACGATATATACTACTTTTTCTCTTCCAAATAACATACTTATATTTACATTCAGATACAGAACAAACCGACAAGTTCGTGCACACAAATGTTTGTTCTGGGTGGAAATCCAAAACCACGAACTGAGGCAATCAGAGTCTCAAATCAACTGACTGACCTGTGATATGATCACAAACATCAATCGTAAGCGTATCGTCATCGTATCGAGTGTGTCAAAAACCAATGCAATGGGAAATTGAATATCGCGCAACATCACGGTATGCGCTGTGTGCAATTTTCCATACAAAGCAGCTTTTTGGCGCACTCGATACGCTTGCGACAAATGTTCGTGCTTAGGCCTCTAGGTCTAGGTCGCTAGTTTCTAAAGCTTAAACCTAACCTAAGCTTGGAAACTCTTTTGTCATATAGTATTTTTTTTAAAGTCAGATATTCGCTTTACTCTCATGTTTAGACCATCGCTCCAAGTTCAAGGTTCACCGGGGTTAGGAAAACAAGTGTTTATGTTCTGGGGACGGGGTTCGGGGAATCGATGTTTCCAATAGACTACCTGCCTGTCTTATTATTTATAACTAGCTTTCCGTGCCGCGGTTTCAGTCACCTTCTCGAGGGATCTAATGCGTGCCGGGATACATGCCTATGTCCATCTATATCTATGCGTATATTTTAAAGAGGAAAGATTTGTGTGTAAGTATGTTTGTTAGTATTTCACGCAAAAACTACAAAACGGATATGGATGAAACTTGGCACATAGATAGAGCATATCCTGGAATAACATATAGGCTACTTTTTATACCGGGAAAATGTGATATCCCTCGGGAACGCGGGTAAAACCGCGGGGGACAGCAAGCAGCTGTTTGTTCTGTGTCTGGGTGTAAATATCTATATTAGTATGTATTGAGAAAAATGTTGTATATAAGTTATCTGATTTCCATAGTACAAGCTCTATTCAGTTTGGGATCAGATGGCCGCGTCTTGAGTGTCCCGGGATATTTAATAGGTGCCGTAATTCCAGATGTTACCCTTCGCATACTTACACAAATTCACAAAATTCGCACTCTGTCTTTGTAATTTAGTATAGATATTAATTACATTACAATAACTTTTTTCAACATCGGCATTCGTTTTTATTACACATTTTTTATAAAGAAAATCCCACATCATTTAATTAAACTTTTGAACCGTATAAAAAGTTATTTAAATAAATAAATATCTTAGGACATACAGTGTAAACTCTTTATAACGAAACTCAAGGGACTGAGCATTTTTTGTCGTTATAGAGAGTTATCGTTATATGGAGTGAACAAAAAAAAACAAAACAAAGTGAACAAACCAACCAACTTGGGCTCACTTCAACGTTATAGGGAGTTTATCGTTATAAAGGATAACGTTATAAAGAGTTTACACTGTACTTTAAAGACGACCATCTGATCCCAAACTTAACGCTTTTTATTATTTCTAAATAAATTCTTACACATATTAACACCCAGACACAGACCAAACAGACATGTTCAGGCAGACACATATTGGGATTGAACCTACGACTTGTGGCTTGACAGTCAGGGTACCTAACCTGTGGTAGTACTTTCTCTAACAAACACTTCACTGAGAGCTCTACATATTACACTACTACTCAAGGCTAAAATCTTAGACCGGGAGGCAGTTAAAAATTACCGTGTAGTGGACACCTGGTGGAGGCTGCCCGTACTGATTTTGAGTGGGCCCCAAGATTTTGTAAATCGGTATACTAAATCTACGAGTGTAAAGGAAAAGAATTTGTGGTTAGAGCCCCCACAGCCACGCCACAGAGTTCGATTCTCACCTAGGACAAACATTTGTGTATATTACAAACACATTCAATTTATGGAAACGCGGGTAACATAGCGGGGCAAAGGTTATTTAAAAAACAAAATATCAGGTTGAAAATAAGCAAAAGCATCTTACTTTTTTTTAACAAGCATATCATTTAAAATAATAGGCTAAATAACACCGTTTCTCATGAAACAGATCATCCCGTTTGATGCTGAAAATGTTTCAGATTAGATTACGGCTTACTTTACTTCGTTCGAAAGCCGTCTAGTAAATTTTAATATTTCAATAAATAACAAACAAATTGGTACCTACAAGAATGTTTCTACCGGCCGATTTATAGTCGGAAGAGGTTCATTATTCGTAGTAATTATATTATTGAAATTATTATTTTTATTAAACGGTCACATTGACGTTTGCAACACCAGGGGCCTCACTAGCGTCTTGCCAATCCTGAAAATGTATTTCTGCAACAAACTTGAAGAACTCCCATGCTGTACTCCCATGAGAATACCGCGGCGGAGAGCACATTCCTCTATAGTCAATCAATTAAGTGTCGGGCCAGTTGGTTTGGCAGTTAAGACACCGTGACTGCCACGCCATAGGTTGTAGGTTCGATTCCCACCCAGGAAAAACATTTGTATGCTAGAAGATTTTTGGGCTTTGTTTATATGTAAATATCTATATACTGCTTAGATAGTAGTTATTTCCATCGGTGGAAATTCGGTTATTTCATATAATAATATCCTAGGACATTCTTTACACACGGCGATCTGAACCCAAAGTAAGCAGAGCTTGTACATTTTTCTTCTAAATACATACTTTATATATATAATATTAGGTGTACAACTTTGCTTCCGCCGTTTTGCAATAGATGGCTGTAGCGGTAAGTGGTAGTCGAAATAAATAGATCGTAGATGTCATACAATAAGCTTAGGCATTTGTAAACATAACGCCATCGAAATATTAGTCGATTTGTGTCTGCATCATAAAGTTATTATCGATTAAACATGTCAGCTTACGAGCCAAATTCTCGTCATTTGCGGGAGGTTTTAATTTTCTGCTTTAATATGAAGAAATCTGCGGCTGAGGCTCATCGAATGCTCTCAAATACCTATGGTGAGGCCGTTATTAGTGAAAGAACGTGCCGAGAGTGGTTTCAACGCTTCAAGAACGGTGATTTTGACGTCGAAGACCGGCATGGCGGTGGAAGAGAGAAGGTTTTCGAAGATGCAGAATTGGAGGCATTACTTGATCAAGACTCGTGTCAAACGAGACAGTAGTGGCCAGCGATGGACAATACTTTGAATCATAAATGTATAACCAGTTTTTTATAATAAAGCCTCGAATTTCGGAAAAAAACGGCGGAAGCAAAGTTGTACACCTATGTATATATCTAAGCAGTAAGCGCCTAGTTAGTGGAATCAAAGTGAGCCCAATATTTGCGCGTCACTTAGCAACAACTGTAATCCATCATCAACATCGTATCTGAAACACTCGGTGAACACGTATTTGTGAAGCTCTCCCCGGACGATTCCCGGTATCGTGGCAGCCCCCCGGTGGGTGGGGGCCACCCAGCCCGGGCGCCACCCCCGCCGTGAGCAGAGCCACGCTGCGTAGGCGTGTGTTGACAAACGATGTTACTAAGTCTATTTCTAGCTCCCGGGCCACGCCCATGCGCCCTGCCGAGCCCCCACCCCGCGCGCCCCCTCCCTAAAACTGCCCTTGACCTTCCGTATCTAAACAACCGCAGTCACAACAAGCGGGGGGACACATCGGTGATAATTTGTTTTTTCTATTTGATTTGTAATTTTCTTTTTTTTGATTGCTGTATCACGAACAGTCACTTACCTCATGACTCAGTTGAAACAAAGTAGTCTTAGAAATAATTTTGCTTTTTTTCCGTACTTATGTGAGATTCTTTTTTTATAAGTAACTTACGGAACGACTTGGAACAATAACAAAAAAATGTGTTAGAGTGTTACGCTAACACATCCTCCACAACAACACACACACACAATAATCGCTTTTCCAACATTTTTTGGGGTTCTGTAGTCAACAAGGAACGCCATATCCGCCCGTCCGCGGTTTAACACAGAGACTCTAGGTATAGTAATTTGGTACGAAAAAAAATACGGTGTTTCAAAAATAATGGGAGCACCTTGTTTAGATTCAGGGATCCGTTTGTAAAATAAACAAGTAGCCGTAAGCTTTGAAGTGGTAATTTATATTAAAATTGTTTTTAAAACGTAAGTAGAGAGTGTTAATTTAAATACGTTGAAAATCACTTGTCAAGGGACAACATAAAACAAACTAGTTTTTATTATGTCACCCTGATTATGGCGGTGTAATTTTCTTTGTACAGTAAAGAGTACATGAGATTGACGATCAAACCGAAAGCACTGGCTACGTTTCACTTACGCACACACTCGCAGATGAACCGTTACTCTACATGTACTACTTATAAGCATTTCCGATTGTATTTATATATCAAAATTAGTATTTATCTAGAAATAAGGATAAACATGTCCCTTCAGCATATATTATTATAGACTTCAAAAGTGCAAGGCTCAATCTAAGGACTCAGTACACGCTTCTATAATAAAATCCTTGCTGAAATATTAAATTTGCCTTCACAAACATTTTAAGAAAGAATTAAGACAGATAGAGTATTATTACAGAAGGTTTTCTACAACATAAACGATTATTTTAATGACGAAAATGCTTTGGTCGAGCGCTCGCTTCTGTAGCACACATCTATTCCAAAATCTTGTTTTGAAAAGTGTAATTGCTGTGTTTACCGGCTCTTCACAGTAAAAGCAACCTTCCGAACCGGCGTTAGAGTCTATGAATAAACATATTTATTATATTTATTTCATTATTTAATTACAAAGAGCTGAAGATCGAGCTCAGTGGCGTGCCATAGGTGAGGCCTATGTCCAGCAGTGGACGGAGATAGGCTGATGATGATGATGATGATAATTTCATTTTAAATGTGTACCCCCTTATATTAATAAGGATTCAAAACACATTAAGGTAAGCGTCCACTACACACAACCGTACCACGGTTTTACCGACAAGGGCATTAGCAAAATCTGTATAATATAAAAACAGAAATGAATAAAAAGATACTGAATAAATATATGAAAATAATAAATACCTAGATTTATCCTGGGATGCTCTTTACACAGGCTTTACTATCTGATTCCGAACCAAGCAGAGCCTGTATTATGGAAACCAGACCAACTTGAACAAATTTTAAGTATACGAGTTTATGTTACTTTCATTAGCTGAGACCTCAACGGCACAACCAATTCTAATGAAATTTGCCACGGATGTAGCCTACGACATAGACAGAATCATAAGATACTTTTTACCTCGAGGCTATGGCAAAAGCGAGTTTTGACAGGACTCAAATTTTGAGACTTTCTATCTCTGACATAGATAAGTGAATTTATCGATGCACGACAGAACCAACTATTGTCAACCGCGGATTAAGAGACACATCGGGGTATCTGCCCCAGGCAGCAATTTCAAGGAGCGACAAATTCATATGTTTAACGGAAAAAAAATATACGACACAAAAGAGATAGTGCTTACTTAATGAGTAGTAAAGCGTCCAAATTTATTGAAGGGTTTTATCACAAACAACTCACCCGGTACATATTTGTTTTTATTAAACAATTTATCTCAAAGTTGGAGAAGCGGGAGCGCCACCTTCAAGTATCTGCTCGGTTCGTATACTATTACAGTACATCCAGGGCTTGGCATTGTTGGTATCTAAACATAAATTAGGTATACTATTGGTACTGGTTTCTATAGCACACGCTCTGCTTAGTTAATGATCAAATGGCCGTGTGTAAAAAAGTCGAAAATTTATTTATTTTGATAGTACGTAGTGTATGATACCTGACAGGACGATTTCTTACATAGCAATTCTATTCTAGATAATACTAATGAGACTTACAGATTGTAGATCACCGGAGAGATAAGCTCATAATATTAGACATAGACAAAGTAGCGTAGTTACCCACGCCTTGTATTTCTTTATATCTTAATGGTTATATTTAGTATCTAAAAAAATAGCCCAATTGGTCAGATATTAATGTTACGTTACAGACTTTCTTGCCGATTCTTCTCAGTTGAAGGCTCCGACCGGCCGCCTTGACCTTCATAAGTGCTCTAGGCCCTAAACTGTATAAATGGTAGAGATTTATAAATGTTATTATCTCTCGGTACGAACTCGATTCCCATGCTACAATCTCCGGTTAATATAACGATCGGAACCCCTCGCTCACTACCCAAAAACCCGGATCACAAAGCCTAGCAAACAAAGGGTGTACACGTGGACAATTCCCAAGGTCAAACGGGCATCGAACTGGTATACCATCCATCATAGTGAGGGGCGTACTGAGGCGGGGGCATGAGGCGCGGGGCGCGAGGGGCAGCGGAGCCCGCGGACGGAGTAGGGCGGCAGGGCTGGTTCTATTTATATCAAATCGATAGCACGCCCGTGGCCTTGGAGGCATCGATCGCGGCAGATGGGGTGTGGAAGACGAGCCCCCGGCGACATCCATAGTATAGGTAACTTTAGGGTTGCTACTTGATGTTTCTCGACAAATAACAGTTGGACTGAGTCATAAGCGTGGAAAGCTCAATTGCTACGCCGCCACCGCGGAATCTGTTGCATTTGTAATGTAAAGTTAATGTCAATGTTAGTTTGTATTTCAATAATTTATAGCTTTATTTTCAATTGGTATTTCTATTATGTTGGCTCTTTTTTTCCTTTTAACTTTTATGATTGACTAGCTGTCCCCCGCGGTTTCACCCTCGTTTCCGAGGGCTGTTAGATTATCTCAGGATAAGTAGCTTATTTGTATTTCTAGAGCATGCTCTATCTATGTGCTAAGTTCCATCAAAATTCGTTTGGTAGGTTTACGTGAAAGAGTGACAAACATTCATACCTCTATACATCAATACTCACAAATTTTCGAATTTATAATATTATATAAGTTAAATACAATTGATTCACGGTTTACTATAAATAATTTATCTTGTTCAAAATGGTCGTTCGCCTTTGGGGTAGACCCTGATTGTCACGCCATAAGTCGTGGATTCTATTCCCAACCAGGACCAAACATTTGTGAGAATGAAAATGTCTGTTTGTTATATCTGAGTATATCCATATATAAGTGGTTTAACACTAAACATACCATAACCGGGTCAAATGACCCATTTTAAAATTTGCATTGAAAATGCACGTATCATCTTATTGCTTTTGCACATTTTACTTCCTGACTTTTTCTCACTAATTAATATATTTATACAGTTATACTATTTATTTCCCTTCCTAACAACCATATTTCATACATTCAAGCAGGAAACATAAAGTCACATTTGACCCGCTATGGTAGAAATAGCTACCTAGTAAGTGTTGGTACGATTAGTATTAATAAGTATGTATTTAGAAAAAATGTTGCATATGTATTATAAGAGTTATCTGGTTTCCCTAGCACTAGCCCCTGCTTAGTTTAGGATCAGATATCCGTGTCAGTGTATATTTATTTTAATAGAGCAAAAAATAGTATCTACGCTCACATTTGTATCATCTGATACCTTTGTTATATCCTTTTACACACTTCATTACTTAATTTAGTTCGCAGTTCTGTGAAATTTATTGATAACAACAAAATGATTGGGGAAAATACACGAATAGGTATACTAAATTCCAAAGCGGTGGTTATTTCAGTTACTCTAACCTAGTGCCTTTTCTTGGGCCTAAAAATGGATTCGACTTTGAAACTTTTGATATATACTAATATTATAAAGCTGAAACGTTTGTTTGTTGATTGAACGCGCTAATATCAAGGACTTCTGGTCCGATTTGAAAAATTCTTGCACTGTTAGATAGCCCATTCATTGACGAAGGCTATAGGTTATCCCACTGCTGGGTACGATATAAAATGTAGTTCACGCGGGCGGAGCCGTGGGCGTAAAGCTAGTTTGCTATAAATTGTAATACATTAAATAGGTGTTAAAACGGGATAGAACCAGGACCATTTAATGGTTGACATTGAAAGCTTTTAGATAAAAACTAATCTAAAAGCCAACGAAACGAAGTAATATTATAAACGACAAAGTTAAAATGTAAGGAAAACATAAGATCCCTCGGGAAAACAGGTGAAACCCCGGGTCAGGTAAATATAAATTAAGCAATTCTCGCACACAATTCAAATGACGAAGTAACTTACATAAGATGACGTCATTGAGGTATATTATGTAGGAATTAATTGCCTCACAGTTAATGGAGTCAAATAAATCAATATCCCGGGACATTCATTACACAAGGCCGTCTGCTATCCCCTAATGAAACATAAGAAGTCAGTGATTTACTCATTAATGGCACGTTGAGTCTTAATCATACATTATATAGAGTTTAAAAATACCGATAAACGGGCAGTCTGTCTATCTGATGGTAACTGGTCACCTCTCTGAACATTTGCAATAACAGCGGCATCGCCAATGCGTTGTCGACCCTAACTCGTGAAGTTATTAAGTCCCATGTGTCTGTAATTTTCTCGACCCCGTGACCACTTATCGGCAGGTGGCTCGTTTGCCTGTTGTGAAGGCTGACAGAGCCTTCTAACACAAAATTATATATCGCTAGATTCTCGATACCAAATGCAATGTATAGGTATTGTCAAAACAAATCAAATGATCAAACTCGAGGAGTTAAATGAAAAATATTTATTCAAATATTATATGCCGGTTCGGAAGGTTACTTTTACTGAGAAGAGCCGGCAATAAACTCATCATCAGATCAGATCGATAGCATCAATTATTGTATTGTCATTCGTCCACATACTTACAAAGTTTCAAACCGATAGGACATTTAGAAGTAGGTTAAAATCGAATTACAAGATATAAGGGTATTTTCCATGAATTTTTCCTATTTAATTTTATGGAAACATCTTCCTTGATTAACTAGTGACATTCTTGGTTGTCAAAACGGCCTTTTAGACTTTAGATATGATTATTACTATTGTGTATAACTAGGGCTGCCATCCGTCCTGTTGGCCCCGGATTTATCCTAGTGTGTCCGGGAAGCGTCCGGACGGGGATTTCGAAAAGGTTCCGTGGGGTCAGTCTGTGTGGACTCCCTATTAATTGGTAGATTAGCAGTTAAAAATTTATTCGAAATCTAAACTAACTAAACCGAATCACGTAACCTATAAGTGTCAAAACCAACGATTTCACCAAAATGTCCGGCTTTTTTTTAGCTTTTGACAGGCTTTGGCAATGTAGGTGATATAGAATACATACATACATACTAGCTGTGCCCGCCAATACGCATGATAACTTAAAATTTTTCTTTGTGAGCAGATTTTGATGAAATCGAAGCCTATATGATGGCCATTAAAATTCGTCTAGTAATATTGGCGATTTGTGTTTTCAAGCAAGCATACAAAGTATTCCAAGTTATTGTATTCCGTAACACTCCCTACATCAAAAGCAATAGTTTTTGGCAAATGTCAGACACAATTCTACAGTGTTATTATTGTACTTTTAGAAAATAGGTAGAGATGGCATATATTATAGTCACTTGGTATTTTTTTAATGGGATTTGTTCCTGGCTGGATAAATCTTGTTTAAACATATACATGTGATATATTTTTAAAGCAGCTTTGAGCTCTGCTTAGTTGGGATTGGATAACAATTTTTGAAGAATTTCCTAAGCTATTTTGGAATTTTTCAGTAATTTCCTAAAACTAGCACTTCAGCACATAGTAACAGTATTCAATTTAAAATTAACGTATTTTATACTCCAAGAACAGAGAGATATTATTTAACAAAACCATTTTCTTTCACTCACCTTGAACTGCTAAACCAACAATACTTATGAATATACATATATAATATACGGCTGTCCCCAGCGGTTTCGTCTGTGTTCCCGAGGGATGTCACATTTTCCCGGGATAAAAAGTTGGCTATATGCTATTCCAGGATATTCACTATCTATGTGCCAAGTTGCATCGAAATAATTAATCTTGTTCAAATTGTCCGTCCGCCGTGGTGGTTAACACCCGATAGTCATGCCACAGGTTGTGGACTCTATTCCAATCCACAACAAACATTTGAGTGAATTAAAATGTCTGTTTGTTATGCCTCGATGTAACTTTCACATTAATAATATTAGTAAGTAGGAAGCAGGATATAGGAAAATATGATTAACTCATAAGTCCGTTTTAAAAAAAGCTACTTAAGCTAAACTTACCTGAACATGATGAGGAGCCGCCAGGGTCATCACTCATGATAACGGTCCCCTGAAATACAGTTTTCATTTTAAAATGGGAAATAATAATATCTTAAGATATATAATAATAAATATGGTGTTTTCTATAGTACTTAATTAATGGCAACAAATATTTGACGAAATGAGCCTTCAATATTTCACCAAATGTTTTAAATCATTGAAATGACAATCTCCAATATATTTAAATCTATTTTACATGATTTTAAAACAAAAATAAATGCTACGACCCCTCTTCCACTCATTTTTCACATGCAGAAGACAACAATCATAATGTTGGTTAGATTGATCAATATGAGCAGCTAACATAATATTAAATCTATATTTCAATTAAATTTACATTTAAAAAAATATTGTCACTAAGAAACCTTTCTAATTTTTACTCCCATTGGTACTGTACCTCATGAAAAGAAGAAATTGGAGTAACAGAGATCTAAGTAGCTACGAGCGGATAAGGTACCCATAATGACCCATCTCAAATCTTAATAAGTGTATTTTCCAATTTATAAGAACCCTGAGTGCAAGTGCAATCAATTATTTATTTAATAATCAAGCATTTAGAATAGACATTACATTTAACCTTTCATTCAGGAAGGTTTCATAAAAAATAATGAAATGTCGTGACAAACACTCTCAACGATGTTTATAAAAAGCGACCTCTAAATATGTGAAGAGTTCAAGGCATGCCTTTAAGAAAAACAAACCTAATTCATAAATAATCCAACCAGCTGGGTGTTCAGAAGCTTGATATACAAAATGTTCACAAATGTAAACAAAGCCAGAGTCCCTTAATTTAACTTAACAACGTTTTCACGAATGAACAAATTGATTTTAACCACATTTTTGCCACAATTTCAACTAAACATCACATATTTTTTCTTCAAAACAAGTTAAACTCCAGTGTTTTGACATAGTTCTTGCGTTGCGACGAGTAATTAATTTGATATCATTTCCATCATACGTTGTTAGTGGCTACTTTTAAATTATTTTATTGGCTAAAAAGAATCTGGTTGGAATTAGTAATGTTGATACACCAATCACAGCAATAGTGCCATGCGATTGCGAATCAAATCATCCGACGAAAACAATTTTCTTAAATACTTTTAATGAAAAGACCGATAAACCAAAAAACCGTTTATTTAGTCGATCTTACATTAGCTGCTCAGTCGGTAGACTAGCTAAGCTAGGGTCGGAATTTGTTTGTAAAAATATCTTAGCTTTGGTGCTGCCAGCACTGTTACAGTGTTATTTATTTGGCTGTTGCTAGTCGTCCGCTAAACGGATGAAGAAAATAAATTAGTTGTCCGATTATTATCGGACGACTAGACACTTCGAGAGGCTGTTGCTAGTCATTCGCTAATTGAATAATGAAATTAAATTATTCGTCCATCTCTCGGATGAATAAAATAGATAAGTCGTCCGATATAACGGATGACTAAAGAACTTACGTAAATTATAAATATATTATTCAGTAAAAAAATAATATATATATAAATTAAAAAAATAACTAACCTATATTTTACTCTTGTGTTTTCGTAATCTATCCGTAGTGATTATATACTCTTTGATCTATCCGGTTACCGTGTTGATAGTCGCTACGTAATTAATTTTGTAAGGGTCAATAGACATAGGGAGTGCGTCTAAAGAAAACCTCATAGTTTTTTGCAGTTCGTCCGTTTAGCGGACGACAAATTTATTTTATTCATCCGTTTAGCGGCCGACTAGACACTTCCTATTTATTTTGTGAATTTTCATTCGAATTATCATGACACTGGCCAAGAATAACCTAATGAAAATAATTGGTTGGGAATTTGTGACAGCTAGCTAATAACGAAAAGAAGAAAAATTACTTAGTCAACATATTTCTTCTTTGTGTCATACTTATATTTATTTATCTATCGCACATTTAAGTTTTAACTAGTCTGCAAGCAGAGAGAATCGTAATCAACACAAACTCACACGTTTTAGTGTCGATAAGTGATCAAAAAGTGTCTCCAATCTTCTTTGTACATGGACCCTAACTATTATCTTTTCTCTCTGAAGTAACATAATTCGGTGGAACTATTTGCTGTGTGTGATACGAAATGTTCTCATCATTATTTGGTAAGCGGAGATCGTCTCCAGTAGAAGATGAGACTCCTCCAATTCCTGGGCCGAGATCTGACGACAGTTTTGTGGTAGTGGATCCTGCATCGCCATCACCAGCTAGAGGTGGTATTTACCCAAGTGTGAGTGGGGGCCCAGGTCCTTATCCTCAAAGACCAGCACCGCCTGCGCCTGTACCCAGAGCCACAGTTGACCAGACATTCCACTACCTCCAAGGAGTTCCATTCAAGATGTCAAGTGAATTACAAATGGTGTCAAATAAAGATGCATTTGCCACTCAAATAAGTGATCTATTGGCGTTTCTCACAAATAAGGTTAATTTAGATAGTTATGATTATGATTTCTCAGCTGAGAAAGGTGTACTAAAAGAATGTTAGTTTCCCTTCCCACTCAATAACTTCACCATTGACCTCAAGATATGATGGACTGGTAAAGGCATACCCAGGCATGAAGATGAAAAAAGCCACAAAGCATGTCTCCTCATTAAAATCCATGAAAATTAGTGTATAATTAGATATTATTTTATTCAATAAATTTCTATACAAAAATGAAAATTTGTGTGATACAGTGGGTTCTTATTACAACAACTTAGTACATTGATAAAGTCATCAAACAACCAGCTTTGTCAACAAGAATGTCAATGAAAAATCATCTTTATTAATTCAGAGATAAGGTTTATCTTTTAACTCTTTCAATCAGACATTAATACCATTATACCTATAATACCATTATAGATAATAATACCAAAATTTCAGTAACAGCTTTATGACCGATGTGTGGAGAAATGTATTACTTAGTCTTTGTCAAAGAAATGTATATTATTGTAACTAAAAATCGAAAGAAAGCGCTGTTTTTAATTAAAAACATCTGGAAAAGGTGGTTAGTGACACAAACCACTAAGACTGAACGAGTTAAGAGTTAGCTTTAAGATTCCGAAAGTACTTTATTTCCACACTGAATTAAATTTAAGATGAAATAGTTGATAGAAACAACTATGCAATGTACATTATTTACACTATATATTAATAATGAATATAATTAGCTGCTATCTAAATATATATAAGAAAAATAGAGTTCCTTTGATGTGTAATCACCTCAAAACTACTAGATATCAGGATGGGACTGCTACCATTTTTTTACCAGATTTTTTCCTAGATGGTTTTAGGCAAAATATCATAAACACAGGTGAAACCGCAGAAGCCAGCCAGTTACATATAAATACAAGGATATGTCTAGTATTAAAAGTAATCGGTATTTAAAAATTAGAAGGCATTAACTAATTGTTCAATTTCTTTACACTATAGTTGAAAGATCTATTAGGCCTGTTTTACAGCTAAGTGTTTTTGAAAATTTAACCTTATGGCGTTGTAACAAGCATCATCTTACAATTAAACTGTGATCAGTATAATAAAGCTTAACTCAAAAGCAATAATAATAAAGATTATCCTAACTAATATTATAAATGGGAAAGTTTTTGATTATGTATGAATGTTTGTAACTCTTTTATGCAAAAACTTCCTAATGGATTTAGATGCAACTTGGCACATAGATAGAGCATATCCTGGAATAAAATAGGCTACTTTTATCTCGGGAAAACGTGATATCTCTCGGGAATGTAAAACCACGACGGGCAGATATTTATCTAACAGTCTTAGCTATCAAAACATGCCTTCAAGAACTTGACAACTTCAAAAATGGTGCTTCATTTTGTTCAGGAATAAATTTATTATCAAAATAGGTAACAAATCGTTTGTATTGTATTACACTATACTTAATATGTCGGTCGACTGGTCCAGGCTATTGCTTACGGTCCCTGGTATGTCTGTATTATCTAATAACCTGCTCCATTTGACATCTCTATAAAAGTTTGGTGAGTTAACATTGGTGAATGCATAACATATAATGCATGGACATCACAATTAGATCAAAAATGCACTATATGCGATAATAATACATAAGGGATGTGATTTTGCACAAGAAAATCTAAATCATTAATATATTATATTCAATATGATATATAGTACCTAATATTCTTCAGAAATAATGTAATAAACTATATATTCATCCAACATGAACACCTTAGAATTAAATGTTTCAACATTCATAATGATTGTTTATGAAAACCTTTAATAGTTTTACAGATTATCATCAAAGTGTATTCTATATTTTAATGTACATACATATTTATGGTAAAAGTAATAAATGATAATAAATAAATAGAAATACATATAAACTTTATTATTTCATAAAATTAAACCTATAAAAATAAACAGGCAACAAGTAAAATTATAACAAAAAAGGCAGTTTTCTTCACATTGTATTCTTTTTAAATATATTCACACTATCCTCTGCTTGTGGCTCTGCGAGTATTCCTGCAGACTCATGTCTCCAGACTCCAGAGCATATCCTATCAATGTCCCAAATTCAAATCAGTTCAGCTATTACAGATAAGACAAACATAGATAAATCCACATTTATGACAAAAAAAAAACTTTCTCAATTATTCAGATTGAAGTGCAATAATAACACACAACTAATGTTTGACAGTTATTTTTTGAATTATAAAACTCTTTACAGCCATAAAAACCTGTAGACAATCGAATAATTATCAAAATATTTTCTATTGCTGTTAATACTTAAAAATGTATGCTATTTTTTGTATAGACTAATAATAATAGTTGATATTTAATTAGGTACCTTATGTATCTTAAATGAGCTATAAGATTTTACTGGTGAAAAATGTAAGATAGTAGATACTACTCTTATTTATTACATTAGGGCTATACCTATAGGAGAACTAGGGAAACGATCATAAATGATTGAAGCTGGTGACTTCTACCACACGTACCAGATCTTACCCCAAATTGATGAACTGTTTGCATAATAAGAAAGATAATACTTTTTTTTACAAGAATTTATGAATTCCTGTTTAGTAGTTTTACAAACTGCTCTTAAAATGTCAATATATCATATATATGTAAATAAGTATATTGATTAAATAAATATTTCTTTTTTGTGTAAAGAAGCCGGAGTCTCCTCAGTGGAGGAGTAATTTTGAGATCGGCTATAAACCCGGTTCGTATCCCGGGTAGAGTTGTATTAACGCTCCTTCGGTTAGAAATGTATGCCTGTTGCCATGATTAATATGCCCGAGAGACTTCAAATATCTTCAATGGAATATGGGTCTCAGTACCGAGACCTATGCCTACCTCTTCGGCGTTTAATGGGCGTTTAGATATGTTATGTATGTAAAAGACAAACAGACAACAGTTTAAATTTTCCCATACAAAATGGAAATTTTATAAGCTAGTATTTAGAAACATTTCAGTGTATCTTCGAATTCGATGTAATTTCACTTGCATTTTTAATAATATTCATACATTTTCTCCCAATCTTCATCCATCTTAAGTCTTATCTAGTTGATTTAGGGCCGATTTATCAGTGGCCAATAATTCACCTGTTAATTTCGATTATGAACGGCTTTCGATAGACTATCTAATATACCTAAGGTTTCTCTATTGGTGGAGAAATCTGCCCTTATTCTACCTCATCTCATAACTCACAAATATTATGGATACAAAGAATTGAGATTTTCACTGGTTCAAAAGCCATTTCAGACTGTATTTACTTGTAATGCAATTGTGCACTTTCGTTTAATACAGTACCCATTTATCCATAAATCACTTTTTTCAATAAAAAAGAGAGAATAATGAAGCACAAAGTATGTAATATATAAATAAACTTAAATTATTGCAGCCAGTCCGCAAATGAACGCAACTATTATAACGAATGGTAGCCACGTCTTCGCAAATGCACCAACACTGAAAAAAAAAAACAGGATTGAATAACTTTAATTTAATTAATAAATTATTCTTCAACTTGAAACTTTGTCATTAACTAATTATTTTGCTTATTCCGTTGAACTGTAACTCATTAGAATAAAGGTGAATCTTGAGCATTGTATGCTAATTGTTGACAGAATAACTTAATTACTAATTAATAAAAATATCACCAGCATTTCCAGGATGAAAATCATACAATGAACACACTATGACCATAATTCAACGAGATCAATTCAATCATTTGGGTATGACAAGATAAACAAAGGGAAAGAAACAGTTAATATAAATAAATATCCCGGGACATATAGTCATCTGATCCCAAAGCAAGCAGAGGCTGTACTATGGTAATCAGATAAGTGATCAACTACACCTACAAATTTATATACGTACCAGACGTGAATAGGTTGATAAGTCGACTAGCATTTATATTTTTTTACATCATATAGGCATTAGGATTGCTCAATATTTTATGATAAACTAGCTGTCCCCCGCGGTTACACCCGCGTCCTCGAGGGATATAATACATGAACCTTCCTCTGGAATCATTCTGTCTATTGATGATAACTGAATCAAAATCTGTTGCGTAGTTTAAAAGATCTAAAGTGGCTGATCTGAAAAGTATGTATTTTCGCCTTATTAACCTATTCACGCCTGGTACGGATATTATATACTCGCTACGAATGCCCAACGAGCTCCCCGCGAGTTCGCAGAGAGATAGCGCTATTCGTGCCGAGCTTGCTGCGACTCTTATGCATACACATATAAATATTTACACCCAGACACAGAACAGAGATGTTCATTCACCCCATAAAAGTTCTGCTGAGAAAAAAAAATCTTTACCTGACATATCTTGAATATGGTATCATGTAGAGAGCCAACTTGACCATATTCCAGTTCTTATTGCCGCCATAGTTCATGATGTTCAATGCTGTAGCCACGTGAGAGTGACAATTGTCATAGAATATTATGTGCTGAAACATAAATATATGCAATAAAGTAACTAATTGACTCAGGCCTGAACTTGCGTCTTGTACAAAGGTAAACTTGTCTGTGGTGCGAGTGCGTCAAGTCAGTGACAGCAGGTCTAATACATCCTGAAGATGCTTCGTGTAGAAGCGAAAAGTGTCGATTTTCTATGGAGTCTCCTTGTTTGGAACTTGACAAAGAAGGAGATCCAGCAGAATTTGTTAATAGATATTGTTTTTGTATAATCTTGCAATTAAGTATTTCTAATGAAAAGTATAGGTAATCAAGGCAATTTGGTAAGGTACTTATTTATCTGGAGGCTAACACAATAGAAATGTTTAATTAAACTCAGGGCTTCAATTAGTTCCAACACAATGTAAATATGTGCATAAAATTTTCCATAGGGAAAACTATATAATTAATAACTTATTATAATATATTACCAATGTTTAAAGTTACATAATGTATACAAATCATAACTAGATTTTATTACAAATAGACTGGTGTATTTGAGAGCCAGTTGCCTTCCAAGCATTGTGTTCTTATGGTTGATTTACCATAAGAACACAATGCTTGGAAGCCTATCATGATTAAAATCTTTTCTAGATATCTTACTATTTCTCATCAAGACATCATTTAGAGTTGGGATTCATAAAATCTCTTTCACTAGCAGAAAGCTACACTCTTCCCGAGGGACATAGGCTATGTTAAACCCCACAATACATTAGATCCATCTGGAATATGGGTAAAACGCTGGGACAGAAGCTATGTAATATTCAAAGTAAATATGTATGTATACACTAACTAGCAATGCATTCACTTAAAGAATTTTAATTATATTGTTGATAAATATGCAAATAAAATGAAGGTCAAGTACTAACAGCCTAACAGGCTCACCCAAGTACGTGACAAGGAGACCATGAACTGCTAGATAAAAAGCCATTCATGAACAGCTAATAATAATTTTTTTATTGCTAATATGGTTAGTTAGATGCATTACATGTACCATTCTTTTTTTATAAATCTCAGAAGATTCAGCCACTGCCGAGTCCCAGCCTGCTTGACCATTGTTAGACTTCTGCGGAGACAACTGCCAGTATTTTGTGGGATTCCCAAATGCCATCAAATCTTCCGACACGAAATATGGGCCAGCAAAATCTCTTATCACCCCTGAGGATGTGCAAATGCCCATGTGACCAAGAAATGGGAAAATCCATCTGAAGTAAAGAATCATATTATTGGTTAGATAAAAGGTTTCTATTAATCCAAGAATTATATGCCAACAAGAATATGTTATGGGTTAAATATATGTATGTGTATATCCTATATATAGGATACATAGGCTAACATTAGATCCCTAGTTAAGCTAGTTATTCATATGATATATTTATTATGTATTAATGTCAATGTTTGTGAAGATTAATTTTATTGGATAGGGTATTTAATGATTAATCAAGTGCAATCTCCTTGATAAAACATGGACAGGAATGCCAAGAAAGTAGGTCAGAGAGAAGCCTTAGGGGGGGGGATTAACTTACGTTAGCACAGGTATTGGAGTCCACACAATGCAATAGGGGTAACGACTACGTTCGTGGTCAATAGGATCCATCAGGACTGCTTGTTCGGTATCACCTAAGTCTACAGGGCTCGCCGGACTGTGCTCGCCAGTCATTCTTCAGTGACTTAAATCGGTATGCAAATGAAAAAACTATCCATATTCATTAACCACCGAAAATTACAAATATGTAGTATGTAAATTCAGTAAATAAATGAATTGAAATTCGGAAAGACGACAGTATATTTTGTTCCAAGCAAATATCAACATAACTGACTGACTGAACTGACTGAACTTGGAACTTGATTGATTGATTGGATGGATCGACGTTTGTCGCAGTGCTGCCAGGTCTAAGCTAAAAACAAGAAAATGAAATGATATTCTTTAAGACAATAGATAGACCCAAATTTTAAACATTCGGCTTTTATACTGGTAAAACTTATAGCCAAAATATTGTAATGATCAAGGTTAGGAGAGTATGGTGTCTGAAAATGATACTCTACTATACTCCTAGTATGTATTTGTAGCGATTTCAAATACTTGGGGGTATTTGAATAGATTTTTACAAGATGAGTTTCAACAAAGTTTCCTTAAATGGTATGAATCTGGATTGATGCAACGTAGCTTGGGGCAACGTGTAGGCTTTATTTTATCAAAATTGGCTCATTCAAAAAGATAGGCACTTTAATTGATTGTTATCATGCGTATTAAGTGGCGGGCACTGCAGGTAATAAATATATTATTTATTAATTAAAATTAAAACAAAAACCGGTAATTTACCAGTAAGGAAGGCAGTCACTGCCCTACTTAGGCTGTTCTGTTGTTGGGTCTTCGGGCACTTCACTTCGGTTTTCAAAATTGTCAAAAGTACATTTTGACAGATTTACTTTCGCGTTGTTGTGTTACGATGTTTGGCGCTTTAATTTCTTACTAGTGAATACTATCTTTATATTTTACTTGTAGATGTAATTAGTACTTGACAGAATAATGCCGGCGTTTCTTAAATATATTGACATGGAGAACTTCAAGTCCTATCAGGGCCACCACCGGATAGGGCCTCTGAAGTCCTTCACCGCGGTTGTGGGCCCAAACGGATCAGGTGACTACCTATGAAATAAATAAAACAATCATTAGCCTTCTAGGCAATTCCCTTAGGTTCGGGAGAGTATACCAATGCCTTTTGTTCATCATCATCGTATTGCTAAAATTAGACATTTTTAGTGGATTTCTATCTAGAGCTTGCATTCTGTTATTACCATCTATTATTTGCACTCATGTGTTTTAATGTGTAGGCAAGTCAAACTTCATGGACGCTGTAAGTTTTGTGATGGGAGAGAAGACATCACTGCTGCGTGTGAAGCGTCTGAGTGACCTTATTCATGGTGCATCCATCAACAAACCTGTTTCAAGAAGGTAACTGTCTTAAAATAAACATGATTGTAACAGATTTCATTAGGTGATATATAATTCCCTGTAGATAGTCTTTATTATTGATGATTTAATATAGAAGATAATGAGAAATTAATCATATTTTCATGCATATGTATAAAGAATATTATTAAAAAAACACCTCTAAGAAACAACAAACGTAAATGTTTTTGGGCAGTTTGTGATTGCATTTCAAAATCAAAGGCTTACCCCCTAAAACAGTAACACTATGTCATTCTTCAAGTTTGGTTCTTGAGAAAATATAGTATTATACACTCAATTCTCTACCAGAATCTGGGTACAGGGTAAACAGGTAGTTTACAACAAGTTGTAGTAGTAGAGCTCTTAGTGCAGAGTTCGTCCGGGGAAGTACTACCACCTTACTCTTTTCTGCCGTGAAGCAGTAGTGCACTTGTATTACTGTGTTCGGTTAGAAAGGTAAGGGGACCGGTGAAATTACTGGCACATGAGACTTAACAACTTCACGTCTCTGGGTCGACAAGGCATTGGCAATGCCCCTACTGTTGCAAATGTCCATAGGCAGCGGTGACCAGTTACACTTACATCAAGTGGACCGTCTGCTTGTTTGTTGGCCCAAGTGGTATAAAAAAATAAAAAAAACATGTTCCTACACTAGGTTATGCCCCAAGGTTTAATTCTGCTTTTATTAACCTGTTGTCTAAGGAACTTTATATCATCTAAACTTTTGCTGTGATCTGTGAAATCCTACTTCCTACTACTCTACTAATATTATAAATGAAAAGGTTTGTGAGGAGGGATACATATACTACCAACAGATTTGTATGATACTTTGATATAGATAGAGCATGCCCTGCAATAACATATAGGATACTTTTTGTCCAGAGAATATGTCACTTGGGATTGTGAGTAAAACTGAGGGGTACAGCTACTGTTTTTATAAAGTGATGATGTAATGTGTAAAACAACCTATTTGTTTTATTTATTTCAGTGCATCAGTCACAGCAACATTCATACTAGAGGATATGACTGAGAAGCATTTTCAAAGATCTGTTAATGGACAATCTTCGGAACACAAAATTGATGGTCATGTGAGTATCCATAACTTTAGAGATAGGCTGTTGAACACTTTGCCACAGAGCTAGATATATATAGATATATTTATAATTGTCTGTAAAATCTCATAATGAGGAGTTGGTCAAAATGCTTACCACAAATCTACTATTTACTTGTGTTTACACCTTCTAAAAAAATCTTGCGTAATTATCCTGGGACTTTGGGACATTTTTTACACACATCGCCTCCTGATCCCAAACTAAACAGAGCTTGCACTATGGAAACCAGATAACTGATATACTACATATAGTTCGTTCTTAAATACACACATGTATAGATATTTACACCCACCCACAGAACAAACAGACATGTTCATGTAGGCAAATGTTTGTCCTGGGTGGGAATGGAACCCTCCGGCATGGCAGCCAGGGTATCTCACCACCAACTACCTAACAACTACTTGCCCGTCAAATATTATTAGTTCCACATTGCTACAATATTAAAACTCCAAAATACAAGCCTTATCAACAAAATTAACTTGTTGCTCGACTATAGACATACTATAAAAAACAAAATCTTGGAATTAATGAACTTAAAATGAGAAATATCCACATGTAAGATAATCAAATCTCTTCCCACAGTCAGTATCTGTGTCCAACTACCTGGTGGAGCTGGAGAAGTTGGGCATCAATGTGAAGGCCAAGAACTTCTTGGTATTCCAGGGAGCTGTTGAAAGCATAGCCATGAAGAACCCCAAGGAAAGGACAGCACTATTTGAAGAGATCAGTGGGTAAGAGACAAGCATAATTTTGTTATTTTTTTCCAGATTTTAGGTTTGCCTTCTGACTCTTAGCAAAAGCAACCTTCTGAATCACTGATAGGGTTGACAGTTAAAAAGAGCCTATGAGGGGTCTTTAAGTCAATGTAAGGTCTAATAAGTCAATGCCAAATACTGCTGCATACAAAGTACGTATACGTCGCTTTCGTACTTGATTCATCAGCATACACTGAATTGTCTGTGTGAACTAGCTTTTGTTATCTCATAATTTTGTAAACAATACTTAAAAGTTGCTGACACATGTATCATGTATGAAGTTAAACTAGACAAGAATTCTAAAAAATATATGAATATAACATACATATGACGGCGCCTAGTTTTAATTCATATCATTGCGCCATTTAGTTTTACTTTGGGGTACTAGAGATGGAAGTGGCGCCATCACTGATGTAAAGCTGGTAACGTGCACTGCTCGCTGATTGGCCGTTGACCGGATGGCGTGTGGTTGGGTTAGCCAATCGGCGCTCGGTGCGCGCGGACGCAACGGAGGCGAGTGGCGGGAACTTCAGAAAAGGACGAGCAGCGTTCGGTACCTAGCGGAACACATTGTCCCCAAGCTACTGATAAGGAGATTTATATTGTTGATCTTATAATTATAGTAAAGAAATACAAATTGAACGTTATGTCTCATTCTCCTCGCCCGCTATACCCGCGCCGTAGGACCATGTCCGATACGGATTGCCCTCACGTTTCGATACATATTTAGAAAATTGCAAATAACAAATGATATCTAGTCAATAACAGAATTTGATAGGTATCAGCAGATAATAGATAGGTGGTAGATTGTCATCACGGGTATGGCAGTCAACTATAGGTGGATATTACCAAGTACCCCTGTTCTGGTATGCCTTCTACTCTTCAGGGATGTTTTGTATCGGATATTTACGCCATTAGGAGGAATCGCAACTTGCTGATCTCTCTTGTCTTACAGATCTGGCGTGTTAAAAGAGCAGTACGAAGCGTGTCGCGCAGAAGTAAACCGCGCTGACGAAGAGGCGCAGTTCTCTTACCAGAAGAAGAAAGGAGTCGCCGCCGAGAGGAAGGAGGCCAAGTTCGAGAAAGAAGAGGCCGAAAAGTACACTCGATTGAAGGAGGAGTTGGTAAGTATTCATTTTAAATTAAGTTCTAAATCAAATTAAAGCATTTAAAAAAAAATTGCGTTCCATTTTACGCTGTACTTTGATTACTAAAGCTCTGTATAGTTCTAGCTCTATCAGGATTATGTTTGCATTTTAAAACGTAAATCTATATGGTCAGATTGCTTACGAAATCACCACCTGGGGGCCCAATTCTCGTCCATTCCACACTTATGTCGCATTCGAGATCACTATTAAGAAAAACATTATGGATACCTATAAAAATGTATTGAATTTCTTTGACATCCCGCACGTTATTATATCGAAATTTTGATCATGGGGCTATTCAAAGTCCAGTTAATATAGCATCCCAAATGTTATACAGCAACAACAAAAGGTAGAGCTGCAGTTATTCCACCTCTACCACAACGAGAAAGAGATCCAAAACAATGAGGAAGAGTTGCAGCACAAGCACCAGGAGCTCGCGAAAGTGGAGAAGAAGCGAGCGAAGGCCGAGGAGGCGCTGAAAGAGAAGAAGAAGGAAGCTGGCACAGTGCAGCGTGAGCTGGCTAAGATTGAACAGGAGATTCGGGAAGTGGTAAGTTGGTTTATGTGTGGCTTTATTACTGGGCCAGTTCCTTTTTAGGCTGAGATGGTAAGGTATAGATAGTGGTTTAACACAAGCCAAAAGTTCGTAAAAGGGCTCTAATTTTGATTTCTTTTATTTACTAAGATTATGATTTTCTGAATCCTGAGATAATTATATTTTTGTACCAACGTGAAATGTGGTAAACATTGTTCCCTTCTCTCGCCCACATAAGCAATCCAAATTATTGTTGTACCCCGCTGAAAATGGGAATTGAGCACTATCTAAGCTTTATATCACTCGTTTTAGCATACTTAAATCATGATTTAACTTCAACAGGAAGCCGAAATATCAAAGAAGCGTCCCACATTTATAAAAGCGAAAGAACGCGTGACACACACGCAGAAGAAGCTGGAGAGTGCCGTGAAGACCCTGGAGCAGGCGCGCAAGGCCCACGAGGCCCACCAGGCCGACATCCGTAAGCTGGAGGACGAGCTCAAACAGCTGGAGGAGCAGAAAGCCGCCTGGGAACACTCCGTGGTGGGCGCCACACATGCGTCTCGAGCCGATGTTCACCTTGAAGAGGCACAGGTATTATAATCCGCTCATATTTGTACCTACTGCAGGGGCACGAATCTCCCCTTACAATAAGGGGGGGTTCTAGTAATAAGTAACCATGTGGCCGTAGTGCATTCGAATTAGACAGAGTATATTTAATCTGTGTATGTGCCGATTCGAATTTTCGAGACAATCTTTCAGACAGACAGTCGAAACGGTCTTAGAAATGGATTTATGATTAGACATCATGTCAAATTAACGATTTGTTTTGTAAATGTGAATACTGCTATTAGGATAACATTATATATAAATTATAGTACCTGGATGGCCGAGCATTGCTCGGGATTTCTTTACCAACGTGACTTCTACCGTATTCTCTTTTTTAAAGCACTGTCATAGATATGAATTAGATGCGATAATAAAGGGCTCCCAATAGCAGTATTTCTCACAAAAGATGTAACTTGAAAACCTTACTTTCTAATGACATTGTAGTAGTTTTTATTGCTGAAACACGCGGATAAAACGACATTTTCTGAAAATTTATTATAGCTAGATCGATTTATCGCCCCCGAAACCCCCTGCATACTAAATTCCATGAAAATCGTTGGAGCCGTTTCCGAGATTTTATTTATATATATACAAGAGTTACTCATTTAAAGGTATTAGATAGATAGATATACAAAATCACATGATGTTAATTTCATTTATTTATTGAATGTAGATCCGCGAGTACGAGGAGTTGAAGATGGAGGCATCCCGCCAGGCGGCGCGGTACCTCCAGGAGCTGGACTCCGTCAACCGAGAGCAGAAGGCCGACCAGGACAGGCTGGACAATGAGATGCGGCGCAAGGGAGACCTTGAGAACAAGCATCGACAGAAGGTAACAATGCTTACTATATTAGAGGACCTGACTAACTTTGAGTGCCATTGGCCTAAACTGAATAAATGGATCTTATACAACTAAATATTGTTATGTTGCGTGTGTTGTTATTATCTGTTTTTTATTTATTTATTTCTTTTTACATTTTCTACGGACTCTTAGTCCGTACTCTTTGAAGATTCTACGATAAATTATTTTAAGATTAATTTTATTGTGTTTTTAAAAATTAACATCATTCCGAGCTTGCTCAGCTCGTTGTTTGAACTGAGGCTTGTGGTTCCTTAATATATAGTGTTACATTGAAATGTTTCTATTGCCTAATACATATTATAAATAAATAACTTAAGATTTATTTAAATTTAGTTACACTTATTCATCACAATTTAAAATTCTAAATATTAAAGTTCAGCTATTTCGGCCTCGGATGGCTTCGCTCCCAAAAGACTCTTCATGACAACTGCATCACGATATTGTCTTTGTTTAAATATATTTAGTTTTTAAACATGGTTATGTAGTTAATATTGGGTACGTTGCGGAATTAGTTATACTCATAACTCATCACTACAAAGTTATATGAAATACGTGGTATTTACAGGGTCACGAGAGAAACGAAGCTATGAAGCGTGTGGACAAACTGAATGAACACATCAAAAGCTCAGAACAAGCGCTAGAAGAGCAACGCAGACTTAGAAATGAGTTGCAGGTGCAGTAGTAACTTTCGTACTGTTCGACTATAATTTCAAGACGGCTAATGACTAATAGCCTAATAAAAAATAGTAAGAAAAGTCAGAAAATTATGAGCGATGGCTCATTAGACGCTGTTTTTATTTATTTAAGAAAATAAAACAAAATGTATTTTTCAGAATTCTATCTCGGTTCATAATGTTCTGACATTATGATGCCTATGGCAAGTTACCCTTCCAGTAAAACCCTTGCTCATTTTGAAATGACTCTATAGCCAACACTTTAGACGAATGGTTCTGCAAATGGAGAATTCGGTCCTGACATAGCGGTGCGTAAGCGCGGCAACTTTGTGTTAGGCAGGCTCCAATTCCTTCTCAACTATCGTCAGCTCTCTGTCGTCTCTCCTTTCCTATCCCGAACAACACGTGCTGGGTTAAGGTGCCACTCTTACACGGTGGAACAGATTCCGTCACGCACCAAACGGTTCGGAGCCTCTTATCTCTGCCGCACCATTAAGATGTGGAACTCGCTACCAGCCCACGTGTTTCCCTTCACTTATGATCTTGGGTCCTTTAAGCGGGGCGTGAAAAAGCTTCTCAAAAGGCCGTCAAGGTAAGGGCCATCATGCCACAATGCTACGCTGGCTGCTGGGATGATGGCCATCACTAGGGACTTCATTGACTGCTTAACATCAGGCAGCATGGAGTCAATTTGGGCGGCAGCAATAAAAAAAAAAAGAAAAGAAAAAGCCGATTCTACAGCTTACGTACTACACAATCCACACATACATAAGTAAGGCCATCAGCCTTGATATCGTCCTCGCCGGTGTGGGCGTTTGTCGCGCCCCTTCCTTGATAATTTGATGTTTTGTAAAGTGTGACCCGCGAGTCGCGCCTCTCAAAACCGAACCATCAATAATCTGATAAGTAATGTCGTTCAAACTGAGGGGGCGCCCTCAGTGCGCAGTTGCTTAAAATCTAAAACCTTCAGCTGAGCGTCCTCTGGGTTCGCCTAAATTATCCGCGTAACGGTGTAAGAGCCACCAAAGGCAAATCAACAGTTGAACCGCGGTCCCCAGGCATGATCACCCAGCATGCCGGAAGATCTTCCTTTTTAAACGGAGGAGTCTCACACCTCCACGAATGGTCTCCTTCTGTTTAAAAAAGTTGTTTAAGATATAATGAGGGTGGGGTGGCGTGCAGGCGGACGTGGGCTCGTGCCGCGGGCGCGCGGCGGAGCTGCAGGCGGCGCTGGAGGACGTGGCCGTGCAGCTCGGCGACGCGCGCGTCGACAAGCACGAGGAGGCGCGCCGCCGCAAGAAGCAGGAGATCGTCGAGAGCTTCAAGCGGGACATCCCCGGCGTCGTGCGTACACCACACACACCACACACACCGCACACACCACAACACCCAACACTATACACAACAACACACTAAATCTATCACATAGTTGTCGTTATAATGTATTCATTTTAAATGTGGATCTCTAAACTGAAACTTAAAAAGCCCAGCCCTACCTTTTTGGCCATAATTTGCTTGTCTTTGAATCACCATTGTTAAGTACTAACGGTAGTTGAGATATTGGATACAAACCAGTATTTGTGCTTGAATTAAGTTGTAAAAAAAAACTTGTAGTTTTCTCATTGCTCCCCGTTTTAAACTTTATTTATAACACTTCCTCCTCTTCTTTTACATCATTTACTTTCATTCATTACGACCACATACTAACACCCCCTCTACTATATACTTTATACATAACCGAATAAAGTCGATGTTCTACGTTTGTTTAACAGTACGACCGCATGATCAACATGTGCCAGCCGACCCACAAGCGGTACAACGTGGCCATCACAAAGGTTCTTGGCAAATACATGGAGGCCATCGTCGTCGACACGGAGAAGACAGCCCGGAAGTGCATACAGGTATGTTGCTATTAGGTACTACTAGCTTTTGTGTGCAGGCACATGCTTGTTCTTTGACTGGGTTTAAATAAGTATGTGTTTAGGTGAATTTGGATAAAAATTGTTGTACATATTGTATAGTTTTATTCCAGGAAAATTTAACTTCCTTCGGGAATAGGTATATGTCAGTTATCTGTTCTCCATAGTATAAGCTGTTACAAGCTCCGCTTATCTTGGGATCAGATGGGCGTAAAGAATGTCCTAAAAAGGAAGTCCTCATTAACTCTTTAGGCTTAATGTTACAATATCAGAAATTAATAAACACAACACTACAGCTTGGAATAATGTAACATCTCTCGGGAACGCGGTTGAAGCCGCGAGGCACAGCTAGAATGGCAATTTGTATACTGACCATAATCAACATGTTTATCTCAGGTGCTGAAAGAAAGAATGTTGGAACCTGAGACATTCTTACCCCTCGACTATATTCAAGCTAAACCACTCAGGGAGCGACTCAGGTGAGCCAATACTATAGATATATACCACTTATATTATATAGCCACAAAGTTCCTTTATTATGTTTAGAGCTCAGATAGACTTCCCAAGTAGTAGAGCTTTTAGTGCAGAGTTCATCCTGGGAAGTTTTGCCACCTTACCCATTCCCGCCGTCAAACAGTTTCCCACAGCAAAATAAAATGCGCAATATCTAATCAATACCTGATACATATTAAAACACTTATTATTTCTTGAAGTTTTATTCTAGACCCTAGAAATAGCAAACGTTTTTATTAACTAAATATTTTTAACACCCTACAATTTAACCTATCTTTACTAATCTCCAACTCTTTGTTTGGTTTCAGGGACATAAAGGAGCCGAAGAACGTGAAGCTGCTGTTCGACGTGCTCCGCTTCGAGCCGGCCGCCATCCACCGCGCAGTGCTGTTCGTCACCAACAACGCGCTGGTCTGCGAGACGCCCGAGGACGCTTCCAGGGTCGCCTACGACCTCGACCGGAACAAGAACAGTAGATACGATGTCAGTCGCACCTTTAACACTTTAATTTATTTAATTAGGAACACAAACAGTACAGGGTATTGATGGCCACATCCGAAACTATGGAGAATAGCTAAAAATACCAAAAACCCAGGAATTTAACCTGCTTACTTAGAAAAAGAAACACTATCATATATACTACTATATACTGATCAACAAGATACATCAAATATTAATATGGATTTCTTTTATTACTATTATTATTTGATTGATTGTTAAACGAAAATATAAATCTTTTTGGAATATATCATAATCATTATAATATTTTCATACACTGTTATAATATACAAGGAAATCTAACGGGATATCGGATACAAGACAACAGTCCTTGGCCACGATCACCTAGCCTGCCCGAAGATTTTCCCTTTCAAACGAAGGGGTCTTACACTTCGCTCCTCCAGAGACCTTCCTACTGAATGGTTTTGAATGTTGAATTGTTTGGAGCAGGCGCTGGCACTGGACGGCACGTTCTACCAGAAGTCGGGCATCATCTCAGGCGGGTCCCTGGACCTGGCGCGCAAGGCCAAGCGCTGGGACGAGAAGCATCTTTCACAGCTCAAGGCGAAGAAGGTAACCCTACTCCTAAATAATATTATAATAAATTTAAGTAAATAGGTAACAACATAATGCTGCGGCAACATCATCACTTATCACAGTGATATTGTGGTCACTTACTAGCCTATACAGTGAAAGAAAAAAGCGATTGTATAACAATGAAATACATTTATCTCGCAGGAAAAACTGACTGAAGAACTTCGTGAATCAATGAAGAAGTCCCGCAAAGAGTCTGAGCTGACCACTGTGGACTCTCAAATTCGAGGCCTGGAATCCCGTCTCAAGTACGCACTCACAGATCGGGACACCACAGTAAGTGTTTTACTACTCTGTTTTGTTCTTACTTTATTATCTTCAGTTTTTACTATGTAATAAAATCATGGACGTCGATTTTAACCAACTTCTCGATTTGAAATATTGCAAGTATGTACGATCCAGATGATAATACATTAATTTGATGCCATCAAACTGATCTGATGATGGAACCAAGAGGTTTTAGTGGAACTCTTCAGTGGCCTTAGTTGGCCTCGAGTTTAGGCTCATTTGTTTTGACGAGGCCTATGTATCATATTTCGTACATAATATTAGTATCGAGGGTCTATACAATATAGCGTGTTTTTATTATTTTTTTCAACTTTTTAGATTATTATGTTACTCAGCGCTTGATATTAACTATATCCCAATCCAACTTCTCTGTAGGGTGTCGTGAGTGAGTTAAGAGTATACCGATGACCACAGTTCTGCCATCAGTTGTGTTATTCACAGTATGGACATAAAGCTGGTAGCTTAAGTAACATTAAATTTGACCTTCATAACTGCCCCCTAAACTGAATAAATGGTTTTGAATTATTTTTAAGCCTAAATATTGTCGCCCACCCCAAATTATTGGTAACAGGGTAGTAAGATTATGTATTAACTCTTTGTTATTTATTAATTACAGTTAAAACAAATCAAAGCTCTTGATGCGGAGCTGGCAGAGTTTGAGAGGAAAATTGAAACGTTTGGAGTAAGTTAATTATGCACAGTAGCTCTAGTAACGAGTAGTCTTGACTACAATCTCACCAATGTAAGTAAAGATGTTGCCGAATGTGGTAAGCACACAAAGCTTAGAAGGGAACTGGCTTTCAAGTGCTGCTATTGGAAAACACTAACAGGTTGGCAATAGATTTTTGATATGAGGGTGGTTGCCTACCATGCTAAGGTTTCATTACGATGTTTTGCTTCTCCGAAAAGCCTGAAGCTCGTGGGTAGCCCAGGATTCGAAACGACGACCCGCGTCGCGCCATTCGACGTTACTACCAAATAAGCTATAATCGCCTTAAATTTAAATCTATTTGTTTATTTATGATATATATTATTATTATTTATTTATTAGATATACCTATCCATATTAGCTCATAATAACATTTAAAATTAGCACATACATTTATTTAAGTTTTCCTATGTACCACATTATCGGCACCGATGTGTTATATTTTATTAATAATGGTGTGTATTATGTGTGGTATATGTAGCCGCAAGTGGAGGAGATTGAGCTGACCATCCGCACGCGGGACGCGCGCATCCAGGAAGTGAAGGAGAACATGAACAACGTCGAGGACGTTGTGTTCCGCGCCTTCTGCCGGGACATCGGCGTCGCTAATATACGGTACACGCCGACACATACTTACACATTCACACACGCATACACGCACACACACACACGCACACACACTAATACAAACAAGTATACACACTACAGGAATGCGTAACCAAGTTTTGAATATAAAATCTTGGATATTCTTTACACACGGCATGGACATGTTGGACACAGGAAGCAACCCTCCGAACCGGCGGACGTTAGTGTTTGATTATTTATCTGTAAGTTAAGTGTCTGTAAAGGCCATTTTAAAGAAACGTGATTAATTTCATAATTGTGGTGTTGCAGTCAGGGTTTCTAACCAACGAGCCAAATGGTCCGCCAATATAAATATGAATAAGGGGGTATACATGGAGTAGGGAGTGAGTTTCTTGCCCGTTCTTGTCAGTTGAAGGCTGACCTCCAAACCTCGACCTGAACTGATAAACAGTATTGTCATTGCAGGCAGTACGAGGAGCGCGAGCTGCGCGCGCAGCAGGAGCGCGCCAAGCGGCGCATGGAGTTCGACGCGCAGATCGACCGCGTCGCCTCCAACCTCGAGTTCGAGCGCTCCCGGGACACGCAGAGTCAGTACACAACACAACATTGCGTTCACTTGGAACACCATACTTATATATGCTATCTTGTTTAAATACTTACCATTTAAACTACAACTATTTTTTCAAGTGAATGCAAACGGTTTTTTGTTGAGTTTACTTTATATCCTTTAAGTATAAATTGCATATCTCTAGTTTCGCTGTGCAACAAATTAATGTCCCTTAAAATTTAAAATTACGTCCTTTATCTCCGAACGGTCGGAGATCTAGGCGGGCCAGCGTGACATGTGACACCTTCTTTTCGACATGCTACCCATCTCAGGGATGCATCAACTGTACCTACTGGAAAACTATACCTCTCTACGTGCAAGGGTGAAAAAGAAAAATACTGTCGAAGTTACGTTACCTGACCTAAAATTCGAACCCTCGATGATTTTTTTGGTAGGTTTTGCATTAGTTCTTCTCTTTGAGATGCTTGTCGAGTCCCTTTTTGAATTGATTAACATTTGAGGCTGTTACAACGTCTTCTGGGAGCTTTGACCGTTGCTTAGGGAATATTTGTGAGGGTTGTATGAGAAACTAGGTCACAATTTAAGACAGTGGCCCCTTAGACTGTCATTGTTGTCCAGTATAAATAGACTTTGGAAGTCCTGTAAGTCATAATGTCTATATAAGATCTTGTAGGTTTCAATTAAGCCCCCACGGTAGCAGGGATCTGCGACCCTTTAGAGTCGTGAGCTTCAGTGCCACAAGTCGTTCGTCATATGGGCGTCGCATTAGTATCCTTGGTATTTTGGTGAAACTAAGCTGTACCCTCTCCAAGAACTCAACGTCTTTGACAAAGTAGGGGCTCCAGACCGGAAATGCGTACTTCAGGAATGGGCTAATAAAGGTTTTGTGGATCTTTAGAATCATCCCTGGCGTCAGTAGGCGTATTAGTTTTCTTTGTGATCGAGGTAATTTGTTCTTCCCACTTCAGATCTTTATGCCTAAGTGTGTTTGTACCTTAACGTTTGTCGAATAGGCTGTTTTCTAATTTATATGTCAAACCTTACATAGATTTTAAGGAATTAAAATTTAAGAGCTATTCCTTTGATCAGTTACATAAATATTTTAGTTCAGTGACTTTGAAGACGGTCGAAGTCGATCAGTCAGCAAATATACTGATATCGTATTTTAGGCAATGTGGAAGATTATACATATAGATATTGTACAGAATTGGCCCAAGAATAAAGCCCTGGGGCACGGACCTATGTATATTTCGTTCTCATGTATTGATAAGTGGCTTTGTACTAACGTTAGTTTTAGCTCATACAGCCACCTACTGGGCAGAATGACGTATTATATAAAGGGTACAATGGTGCTGAGAGTCAGCTCATGAATGGGGTACCCATTCGAAGGACTTTATTTATATGGGGTTGTACGGTCTCTAGGCAAAGCACAATTAAAGAACTAAACTGCGTTTAAAACTCGTTCATCTTATTAAAATAGTCAGTAACGTATACAAATTATGTTTGGAGTTGAGTAACAAAATCGGCAATAGTGACTGTGAAGTTGGGTGAAGGTACAGTGGGTTATGGCGTTCACCAGCGCCCGATGTCGTGCGGTGTTCCACAGGGTTCGGTTCTTGGGCCGCTCCTGTGGAACATCGGCTACGACTGGGTGCTGAGAGGCGAGCTCGGCCCGGGGGTGGACCTGACGTGTTACGCGGACGACATGCTGGTCACCGCCCGGGGGAGCTCGCACAGGGAAGCAGCGTTGCTGGCGACGGCTGCGGTGTCACAGGTGGTGAGCCGCATCCGTCGCCTGGGCCTGGAGGTGGCCCTCAGCAAGTCGGAGGCCATGACGTTCCATGGCCCCCGGCGGGCGCCACCGCCCGACTCGCACATCGTGGTCGGGGGGGTCCGAATCGCTGTCGAGTCTACCATGAAGTATCTGGGATTGGTGCTCGACAGCCGGTGGACATTCGGACCCCACTGTCAACGGCTGGCGCCCAAGCTGTTGGGCGCGGCGGGAGCGCTCGCAACGTTGCTTCCCAATCTGGGGGGCCCGAGCTCCGTCTGTAGACGGCTCTATACGGGTATCGTGCGATCCATGGCCCTGTACGGGGCCCCGATCTGGGCCCACGACCTGACGGCCGGTTCGATCGCTCTGCTGCGGAAGCCGCAGAGAGCGATGGCCGCACGATCTCGTATGAGGGGGCTTGTGCACTGGCCGGATCCCCGCCCTGCGACCTGGAGGCTAAAGTACTCGCGTCACTATATCAGTGGCGCGAGAAAGAGGCGGAGCGGGGCGAACGACCGATGCAGCGTCAAATCGAGCTGCGTCGGTCTCAGCTCCGCGAGGTCCTGGTGGCGGAATGGCGGGACAGGCTTTCACGCCCTACCGCCGGCCTCGACATAGTCGGGGCGGTCCGGCCGGTGCTCGAGCGCTGGCTCGGGAGGAGGCACGGCTCCCTTTCGTTTCGGGCGACGCAGGTACTCTCGGGGCACGGTTGCTTCGGGAAGTACCTGTGTCGCATAAACAGGGAGCCGGACGCCCGGTGCCACCACTGCGTCCATTGCCGGGAGGACACGGCGCGGCACACACTGGCAGAGTGTGCCGCTTGGGAGGAGCCGCGTCGTGCCCTCATCGCCGGAGTAGGCCCGGACCTCTCGCTGCCGGCCGTGGTCGAGTCGATGGTCGGCAGCGAGGAGGCCTGGGACGCAGTGGTAACCTTCCGCGAAACTGTTATCTCGCAGAAGGAGGCTGCGGAAAGGGAGAGGGAGATTTTGACCCTCAACCCGGCCCGCAGCAGACGCACCGGGCGTCGGCGGAGGGCAGACAATGCCCTCTTCCAGCCCCCCTAAATGGCCGATTCCAGGGCCGACGGACTCGGGGACGTCCCTCGCCCCCATACAACATCAGGACCCGAGGTGGCGGCGCGTGTGGTGTTCCACGCGCGCCCCTCAGAGAAGTCGGGGGGGGAGGAGTTAACACCTCACTCCCCCCCCTCGACCAGATGGGGCCCGCGGTGGCGGGCCAGCACCAGCCGGGGGTTGCGGAAGCTGAATTCGTGCCCGCGACCCTCTCGGGTCCCTTCTCATTTTTGATATGAGAAGGGGAGTTTGCGAGAGGGAGTCCCACATAACCACCGCGTCTCCCCGGGCGCGGTGGTATGCGCAAAGCATTTCCCCTCCTAAAAAAAAGAAAAAAAAAAAGGTACAGTGGGTTAAGGGTGATGCAAATCGAGAAACAGAACATTAAAAATGCAATCTAGTTGTATATCATGCCGATTTTTCTCGATTGAATGCTGACTTTCGAATCAGTGGTCGGCCATGTCCTCGTCCTTCGACCCCTTGCAGAAGGGAAGTGGGAAGTGTCGGATGGCTAGTAAGGTGTGTACGTGTGTCTACGGCGCAGAGAACGTGACGCGGTGGGAGCGCACGGTGCAGGACGGCGAGGACGAGCTGGAGGCGGGGCGCCAGGCCGAGGGCAAGCAGCGCGCCGACATCGACGCCGACCTGCGCGCCGCCGACGCGCTCAAGGCGCACCGCGCCGCCTCCAAGACCGCGCAGGACCGCGCCGACGACGACGTCACCAAGGTACACACACCACACACACCACACACATACACAAGCAGCGCGCCGACATCGACGCCGACCTGCGCGCCGCCGACGCGCTCAAGGCGCACCGCGCCGCCTCCAAGACCGCGCAGGACCGCGCCGACGACGACGTCACCAAGGTACACACACCACACACACCACACACATACACAAGCAGCGCGCCGACATCGACGCCGACCTGCGCGCCGCCGACGCGCTCAAGGCGCACCGCGCCGCCTCCAAGACCGCGCAGGACCGCGCCGACGACGACGTCACCAAGGTACACACACCACACACACCACACACATACACAAGCAGCGCGCCGACATCGACGCCGACCTGCGCGCCGCCGACGCGCTCAAGGCGCACCGCGCCGCCTCCAAGACCGCGCAGGACCGCGCCGACGACGACGTCACCAAGGTACACACACCACACACACCACACACATACACAAGCAGCGCGCCGACATCGACGCCGACCTGCGCGCCGCCGACGCGCTCAAGGCGCACCGCGCCGCCTCCAAGACCGCGCAGGACCGCGCCGACGACGACGTCACCAAGGTACACACACCACACACACCACACACATACACAAGCAGCGCGCCGACATCGACGCCGACCTGCGCGCCGCCGACGCGCTCAAGGCGCACCGCGCCGCCTCCAAGACCGCGCAGGACCGCGCCGACGACGACGTCACCAAGGTACACACACCACACACACCACACACATACACACCCACACATAAGTATTCTTTATTTATGTAAGCTTTCACAAGCTCTTATAAATCGTCTTCCTGTAGGGTATTATAGCTAGGTTTTAATATTTTTTTAACTATAATATTTTTTCTCTTAACACCTCAGGCTCGTAAGGAGCTTGCCAGTATCCAGAAGGACATCGCGTCGGTGCAGAAGCAGATCGCGTCCATAGAGTCGCGCATCGAGAGCAAACGCTCCGATAGGCATAACATACTGCGACAGTGCAAGGTACGAGCAGATTAAATAAATCATAGTTTTAAACAAGTAGGCCTTTACAAGGAATTAAGAATAGTCTAACTCTAATACCAAAAGTTATATAGTTTGTAAGTAGATCGTTTTTGCTGTGAGGAGCCAGCAATCAAGTTAGCGATTATTCTTTTCAAAACATATTTATCTTAATTTTATAAAATGTTGATTCAATATTTACCTGATTCTTTTTGTCTTCTCTCTTTGTGTATCCGATCTGTTTTTTTTTTCAACATTTACATATAAAACAAACATTTGTGTGTATGAACTAAACATGTTTGTTTGTTTATTTTGTGTCTACTAGCGTCTAGGTGTGTTTACTTACATAGGTTTGTGTATACCAGAAGAAGTATCAGTTATCTCGACTGGCTCCCCTTAATTTGGGCTCTAACGGCAATTTGTAAAGAATATCCGAAAATACTTATTTATTATTAATAATAATTGCAACATGTTTTAGATCGATGATATAGTGATCCCGCTATTGGAGGGCAGCCTGGACGAAACGGCTGATGCCGAGTCGGATCCCTCCTCCATGTCCACCACGCAGCAGTACCGGCGCGAGGCCAGGTTGGTACCCTAATTGTGATATCCCAGGAGCACCCGAAAATAGGCTACCTTAAATATGAAAAAAACATTCAAAAATGCTTCATCAACATTCTTGCTGGTTCTTTTTCAGTCACTTTGACCATTATAAGTACCATACCCGGCCGAAACTGAATAAATGGTATTGATTTTTTTTTATTAATTCACACGTCATACTATAATTTCCAGTATCCGGGTGGACTACAGCTTACTAACCGAGGCGCTGAAGGACCTGGATGAGCTGGACGAGATCAAGCGCAAGGCGGACAAACTGCAGAAGGCTATAAACTCCCTACAGAACACTGTGGATAAGATACAAGCGCCTAATATGAGGGTATGTTAAACAACAACAAGCTATTATTTTACTGCATCCATTAGTTTTAGAAGTAGCAGAGGTCGTCCGGGGAAGTACTACCTCAACCATTTCCGCCGTGAACTAAACTAGTATTTCTTTTTTTAGTTCACTGTATTGTGCCATTAGTAAAGAGCGAATCCTCAGTTTCTGCTAATCAATAACATAATATAATAATATTTTGTTTTCCAGGCGATGCAAAAGTTGAACGAGGTCCGTGAGAAAGTGAACGCGACAAATGAAGCGTTTGTGGCGGCAAGGAAACGCGCGCACAAAGCTAAATTAGCATTCGAAAAGGTAAACTATATCTACAATATAATATATATTATTGATATATATTTTTGCTATAACTGGCTCTCAAATAGCTGCCGGAACACATCAGAAGGCCTGAATTGTATCCATTATCACTATGGCACTACATTTTGTTTTCAGGTGAAAAAGGAGCGACACGACAAGTTTATAGATTGCTTCGAGCACGTCGCCAACGAAATCGATGCTATTTACAAGGTAAATACAATTAAATTATTTTAAATACTACTAAGGTGGTTAACTAGCTGGCGATCCACCTGACGTTAAACCGTAGCCTATGGACGCTTGCTACACCAGGGGTGCATCACATAATTTGAGTTTTCATCCAAATCGACGCGATATTTTTCGTAATTGCTCATAGTTTTGGATTTGGCCTCCATGGCCACTTGAAATATTCGACCTGGTACTGGGACATTGTGTTATTCCAGAACACATTCTGTGTCTAATTTTATAGCTTAAGGGTAACAAGATAAGATTAATATTTAATTGAATGTGTTCAGGCGCTGGCTATGAACCAGTCGGCGCAAGCGTTCTTGGGGCCAGAGAACCCCGAGGAGCCGTACTTGGACGGCATCAACTACAACTGCGTGGCGCCCGGCAAGCGCTTCCAGCCGATGTCCAACCTCTCCGGTGGTGAGAAGACCGTCGCCGCGCTCGCGTTGCTCTTTGCTATACACAGGTACTATACCTATGCATACAATACATTGGGCTACATCAAAATATTATTCGTATTGCGGCATTTTTACACTACATTCGGAATTTAATATTGTCTAAAATGTTTGCATTGGAATTTCTGTAAAAAGTACATCAAGCTACCATTACAGGTGTCAGAGAAATAACCTAATAACTTCTATAATAGTGCCTTCTTAACTGCCTTCCAGATAATTATTTTAAAGACACATTTTATATAGAGAAAACACTTGTATTTTTGTATTAGATTTTAATAATTCTTTATCTATTGGAAAGCTTCTTTATCCAGAAGTAACAAGCTATGTTATAATCCCGGGATACATAAGATCCTTTGGGAACGCAGGTGAACCTGAAAGACTGAAGCTAGTGTTAAATAAAAACGATGTATTATTGTATCCAGCTATCAGCCGGCGCCCTTCTTCCTGCTGGACGAAATCGACGCGGCGCTGGACAACACAAACATCGGGAAGGTAGCTTCCTACATCCGCTCCAAGAAGGGCAACCTACAAACCATCGTCATTTCCCTCAAGGAAGAGTTCTATGGGTGTGCTGATGCCTTGGTCGGGATTTGTTCTGAGGTACGGGATAACTACTTGTTTGGGGCTTTTATTAAGTGCTTATCCGAACTCTTATACGGATAATGGCAATACAAGCTTTCGTTCTGTCTATCAAACTAAAATAACTTGCCATATTTCTCGCACATGGCTAGCTGATGAAAACAGACATGTGTTAGAAAAATATTACGGTGTGGATCGAATCCGCGACCGTAGTAGACAGCGTATCTAACCACGTCACTTAATGCCACTAATACGTTTTTATTATCAACACTCAATCAATATTTGAAGTCCAAATCTACTTAGCAAATTTAATCAACCATTAGATTTAAAATTGGATAGAAAGAAGATAGTATGATGATCTTGAGCACAAAGTATGATATTCGTTGTGTCTTGGGTTAACACAGCAATCTTGCGTTACTGCTCTAAATGTCTCAAACTGGACATAGATTGATATGTATTTTTAACTGATTCCAGCCGGCCGATTGCCTCGTGAGTGACGTGATTACGCTCAGCCTGGAGAACTACCACGATTAGAACGTGACACGGACATTTAGTACTTAGTTTTAACGTTATGTTATAATTGTCATTCCCTATGATTTCGTTTATTAATTTGACTAATTATTTTTATAAATAGTTTTGTGTTAAGATTCGACATTAAAACAAATATTTTTAGTAATAAATTAAGTGTTTTATTTCGTAAACAATTGTATGTGACAAAGTAAAAAATTACATCTTTATATAATTTCGTCTGGTTTTTATGTATGTCACTGAACTCCTGAGCGGTATGACCGAAAGAATCGTGAAGCCAGTCAGATAGATGACGCTGTAGTAATTTTTTTATTCGCTCATAACGCCACCTACCAGGCAGAACAACAACTCAGCTAGTGCACCTAATATAAATCTAAATCCTTCTATTAGTCGCACAGTAATTCTAAAGTTGTCAGTTAAAGCTCGGTCTATATATCTGCTCTTCGAATAGATATACGTATGAACAGACGAATCAGATTAGATATTATACTTTACCATCTAAAATAAAGTCTAATCAACGGAGATGAAATACTAATCAAACAGAACACAACTGTCAACTTATAAAATTACCAGACACACGTCGAAGGTTAGAAAGTGAAAGAAAACAGCAAATAACTTAGCGAGCTCTTTTATTTACAATAAATATTTTATTTTCATATATTACACCCTTAATTCTACAGCTATTCGTCTAAATAGTGTCACAATTCATTCGACGGCGTGCCGCTTACGACGGACACATACCGGACCGGTACACCAGCGTTAAAACACGCTAAGACATGGAAATTCGAGTCTTATTGCGTGGAAATAAAGTATAGTATAGATTTACCAGCCCAGTTAGGTCCTATAGCACAACTTATCACTTGACCAATCAGGTCATTGACCCTCACAACATTGTGATTTATAGTTTAAGAACTTTAGACAGATATTTTGATAAAAAGATAAAGGGGTATATTTTAGAATGGACGATATATTTTGCATGTTTCTGACACACGTTCTGTTTTACACGTACTACTGTAAAATTTCATCGTTAACAAAAGCTTTGTAAGTCTTCTTTTACCAGTAATGTAAGCACGATAATTTATAATCCCCACTTAAAGTTATTGTAGGATGAACACACAATCAATTGAAGTTGTCATTTAAAATACAATCCAATTGTGCTAAGCTTACACTTGCGAGGCCGAATGCGGTATGATACCGTCAATATGGCGTCATCAACCCAAGTGCCATCTTAACTCAACCGGCTTATAGTTACATAGCTTTATCGCATTCTCAGCATGGTTAATATTTACTAGCTCCCGGGATTTTACCCGTACTTCTGATCAAGTGTATAAAAATATCTTATGTTTTGTAGGTATGATCTATGTGCGAAGTTTGTGTCCCTTACGGAGTATTTGTGTAACAAACATTCAAACTATCGCATTTGGAAGAAACATGAATTGTATACATATTTTATTACCAGGAGTCCTGGACATGCAAAGAAATATAAAATAAACATTTATAACGATTTAAAAATAACAACTTATCCACAAAAATATAAAATAAGTAATAATTTTTGAGAGGCGATCCACATTTTATATACAACATCAAAAACTTGGTAAATAAACAATATTTCTATCAACAAATATACATAGACTAAGTGAAATATGAAAATAATATTTTCTAATTAAATAATATTAGGGTAAATTATACTATAACTGGTCAAAAACTTAATCTTCATAATAAGTGAGCATTACCATTCGAACAGAATATCCGCTCGACTGGATCAGCACCTTTCATGGTCAGAAATACTACAATTTACCACATAAAAGTCCCTATGTACACGTAAAATTATTAGAAATAATTCAAAACAATACATTCCTAGTGAAACAACCGGAGTGAATTTACGTTTTTACAGCTAAGGGTGTCATAGAACAATCAACTCTATCGTTTTACGATAAGGATCGTCTTCATATTATACGATTAACCAATAGATCAATAGATTAACCTTATTTTAACAGATATAAATTTGATTTTCCAATGACATACTTAGCTAGGAGGTAGCACATGAGAAGTAAAGTTGAAAATAGGGCCACGTTGTATAATCACAATATACAGATTTATCGTTGACGCTAAAATCGGTACTGTACAGTGAAACACAAGGCCCTAGGCTCGTGGTCGACCACAATCTCAGTCGAAGGTGGTAAGCCTAAAGGGAACCGGCTCTCGAGGGCGGCTCGACAGATTTTCAACTTACAGTAGAATCGACAGCGCCGCCCACTCACCCGGGAGGTACCTTCACATATGAAATTTTCCTAGCGATCGCTACCAAAGATTTCGACTTAGCATTAATTATGAAATAGCGAACGAAAATCACTCGTGAATTCTCCTAAGCGAGGAGGTGCAGGATACCTCGGGCTGGTCGGGCCGGTCGGGCTAGTCGGGCGAGCGCGGCGGGTCGGTGCTGAAGTAGGGCGCGGTGTGCGGCTGCAGCAGCGTGCGGCACACGGAGCACACGCGCGCCGGCAGCCCGCGCGGCCCGCTCGCCACGCTGTGCGCCACGCACGCGCCGCAGAACACGCGCCCGCAGTGCCGGCAGTGCACCTGCCGCGACATGCTGCATTATGGCGGGGACTACACTCGCCGGTTGGACCGTCTCACAGCTCGTTAACCATCGTCAACGATGTTGATTGAAATGTAAATCAGCAACTTTTTATTAAATATCATAACGATCGTTTGAATGAAAAATGAAATTTAAATCACATTTGATGCATCCGTGTATTATTGGATGTTCAATACACTGGCTAGTGTTTGATTATTTATATTGAATACAGGATAAATCCATATTGTGTGCAAAAACATGTCTGTTTATTCTGTGTCTGGATATGTAAGGAGACATTTGTAACGTCAGCGAAACACGACTTACTCCGCTCGGGCAGTCGTCCCCATGTACCTCGTACGTAACGCTAGTGGCTGTATATTTTATAAGTTGTATTTATGGTGATCACCTTACATTATAGTGTTTTAGACGACTGCTCAGCAAGTGACAGCTAAAATACAGGAAGACACTCACCCAAACCAATGTCTAATTTAAAGAATTAGTATCGATACCTCAAAATATGTTGTCACAAACAATGAAAATACCTCCTATTGATTAAGAAATAAATATTGTAATTCGTATTTTAGATTTAATACATGTAATTCCAAAAAAGGACGGTAAAATTCGACCTTGTGATGATTACCGCGCCTTAAACTTTAAACAAAGCCTGATGGGTACCCTAACCTCACTTGTGAAACTTCACATAAATTTCAGCGAATAAAACTATTTATTCTCGTATTGATATCAATAATGCATATCATTTTATTAGAGTTGCTGCACAAGACGTAGTGAAAACTGCCATTACTACGCCATTTGGTATATATGAACTTCCTTGCATGTCATGCGGACTTCGCAATGCGGCACGTATCACATATCAGTTATCTGGTTTTGAAAGTACAAGCTTTGCTTAGTCTGGGATCCATGTGTAAAAAGTGTGTGTGTCCCATGAATGTCCCAGAATATTTATTTTTACGTGCATTATTGTGCATGTGTTTACTGTATGTGGTTTTTCCTTGAAACAACAAGTATTATAAACTAGCTACCGTCACGTGACTTCACTCGCATTCCCAAGCAATTTAATATTTTCCAAGATAAAAATACCTTATCACTCTAGTATACTGTAGCTTCGAATTCGTGAAAGTATTTTTGAAATCGAATTACAAATTTGGGGGAATAATTTCTACATCTAAAGATACAAACGTTACCTCATTATAATAGTAGCAAAGAAGTGAATGTTTCTATATTAGCGGCACACTTTGATGACCGTTTTGAAGTTTGAGAATATCATAGAAAAAGTGACTCAATTTCTTTCATAATAAGATTCATCTGTAACGTTCATTCTACATAAATATATTATATAATGATGAAGATAATCTTATCACAAAGCAGTATAGTTCATATTCCCAAGGCATTATTAAACGGGAAAACGGTCATCATAGCGTAGTTCAGTACCTTTTTCTTGATATTGGGCAGGTGTGTGTGGCAGGAGGGGCACTCGGAGACGTCGTCGTCGTGCTGCCACCGCACCTCGGTGTCCGCCTCGCGGATCCGCTGCAGTTGGACCTGGACATCACATACACATTTAAACTACCTTTACCAAAGTATTTATTTAGAAAAAATGTAGTTCATCAATTAGTACCTGGATGCCCGAGCTTTGCTCGGTATTTTATTTTTGGTAAGTTATGTAATGTAAAGATTATTGGCTTAGTGTTGCTTAACAACGCTATCTACTGGAGTAGCTTTAATGTTGTTGTGTCGATAAAACAGCTTATGTCAGGAAGTCATATTTTTCAGGTTATGTTTAATTTTTCAGGTTATGTTTAAGTCAATTACATATCTATAAAGTTGATCATTGAAAACACGGATAAAACGACATTTTCCGAAAATGAAACCTAGCTAGATCGATTTATCGCCCCCGAAAACTCCTGCATACTAAATTTCATGAAAATCGTTGGAGCCGTTTCCGAGATCCCAATTATATATATAAGAATTGCTCGTTTAAAGTATTAGATCTGGTATCCATAGTACATGCTCTGCTTAGTTTTGTATCAGGTGGCCGTGTGTAATTTCATCAGCCTTGAAAATAGGATAACTGTGTACCTGTAGCGACTGCGAGAGCCTGACGAAGTCTTGCTGCACCTTTTCGCTGTTGTCGAGTTCTTGCTGCAGCGCCGACACGCGCGAACGCAGCTCCATCACCTCCGCTTGAAGACGTTTCTATCAACACAAACGACAAACATAATTAGTTTTAAATATTTTTATAGAAATATGTGATATTTCATCATGAATCATGATCATACGCGACCATTTTGAAATTTTAGTTTACCTCGATGAGTCTCCGAAACGGCGGATCAAATTTACTACTACACTACATAGTATAAAACAAAGTCGCTTTCTCTGTCCCTATATGTATGCTTAAATCTTTAAAACCACGCAACGGATTTTGATGCTATATTTTTATTGATAGATAGAGTGATTGAAGAGGAAGGTTTTAATGTATAATACATGTGACATCAGACGGGAACGCGGGTAAAACCGCGGGGGCAGCTAGTTATTAATAAAACTAAAGGTGACAAACAAAGTTGACGTTGTAGTAGCTTGTCGGTAACTTTAAATTAGACCTTTATAAGTCCGAGGGCCTAAACTGAATAAATGGTTTTGAATTTGACGACCCACCTGATGATTACCACACCCTATAGACGCTTGGCACACCAGGATCACTAAAGCGTCGCTCAGGGCAATTTTTTTAAGTAATTAATTAATTTATTCAGCTCGTGAACTAGAAGGAATACTATGATGTTACTTTCAATGAACACTATACCTTGTCCTCCAATAGTTGTTCAATCATATCGTTGGAGTGTCGCAGTTTATCGCCGAGCTCCTTCATCTGTTCATGCTCCGCCTGGAGCTTCTCTAACTGCTCCCTGCAAATTACGTACAACCACCGTTAAAATCAATAACAAAATCCTCCTTATATTATAAATAGAGTAGTAGAGCTCTTAGTGCAGAGTTCGTCCGGGGAAGTACTAGCACCTTACCCATTTCCGCCGTGAAGCAGTAGTGCACTTGTATTACTGTTTCGGTTAGAAAGGTAAGGGGGCCGGTGAAATTACAGGCACATGAGACTTAACAACTTCACGTCTCAGGGTCGACAACGCATTGGCGATGTCCCTAGTGTTGCTAATGTCCATAGGCGGCGGTGACTACTTACCATCAGGTGGACCGTCCGCTTGATTGTTGGCCGATGTGGTATAAAAAAAAAATGCGAATTTTTGAGGAAAGATGTTGGTTATTCTTAGAAGCAAAAACTACAAAATGGATTTGAATGAAACTTAACACACAAATAGTTTCTAGCCTAGATGTGGTGAGGTGAGGCCTCTAGTGGCTGGGTGTACTCGCCTGGCGTCCCTGTGTCGCAGCTCGGCGGCAGCCAGGTCGGCGTCGCGGCGGCGGCAGCGCGCGGCCTGGTCGTGCAGCTGCGCGCGCAGCTCGCGCTCCTAGATGTGGTGAGGTGAGGCCTCTAGTGGCTGGGTGTACTCGCCTGGCGTCCCTGTGTCGCAGCTCGGCGGCAGCCAGGTCGGCGTCGCGGCGGCGGCAGCGCGCGGCCTGGTCGTGCAGCTGCGCGCGCAGCTCGCGCTCCTAGATGTGGTGAGGTGAGGCCTCTAGTGGCTGGGTGTACTCGCCTGGCGTCCCTGTGTCGCAGCTCGGCGGCAGCCAGGTCGGCGTCGCGGCGGCGGCAGCGCGCGGCCTGGTCGTGCAGCTGCGCGCGCAGCTCGCGCTCCTAGATGTGGTGAGGTGAGGCCTCTAGTGGCTGGGTGTACTCGCCTGGCGTCCCTGTGTCGCAGCTCGGCGGCAGCCAGGTCGGCGTCGCGGCGGCGGCAGCGCGCGGCCTGGTCGTGCAGCTGCGCGCGCAGCTCGCGCTCCTAGATGTGGTGAGGTGAGGCCTCTAGTGGCTGGGTGTACTCGCCTGGCGTCCCTGTGTCGCAGCTCGGCGGCAGCCAGGTCGGCGTCGCGGCGGCGGCAGCGCGCGGCCTGGTCGTGCAGCTGCGCGCGCAGCTCGCGCTCCTAGATGTGGTGAGGTGAGGCCTCTAGTGGCTGGGTGTACTCGCCTGGCGTCCCTGTGTCGCAGCTCGGCGGCAGCCAGGTCGGCGTCGCGGCGGCGGCAGCGCGCGGCCTGGTCGTGCAGCTGCGCGCGCAGCTCGCGCTCGACCAGGGCGCCGCGCTCGCGGCCCAGGGCGCTCAGGATCAGCTGCTCGCGAAGCCGCAGCGTATGTTCTTGCAGCTCCTAGAGCACCGACACCACGTTACGTGCCAACGTTCGTCTTACACCCTACCCTTCAAAAACTAAGCACAGTTTGTAGTACGTAAAGAACGTATCCCCTATAATCCCATATAAATTACCATTCCATATTTAAGGTTTCTGTATTCGCGGCATATTTACGGATCGTATCCCCGCGAATAAGGAGCTTTTACTGTATGGTATCCTGACAGCTAATATACTACTTTTATATGGGTGTAAATATTTTGTGTGAATTTAGAAAAACGTGATATTTATGTTAATACATACATATATAAAAATTTCGTGTCACGTTAATTGTCGGCGATGAACTCCTAAATCACTGAACCGTTTTAATAACATTTAGCACACTGTTGTGCGATTTCGATCCAGCTTGAGAGATAATATCTCAATTTATAGCCGCAATATTTTTTTATTGCATATTATTTGTTTATTCATTGACAAAGGGTTATAATTATTTATGATTTCTATAAGATTCTAACAGATGGGGTATATAAGGTCATTTATCGGCTGGATTCAGTAAGTATCCAATAGATGGCGCTATGTTAAAAGTACAAACGTTTCATTTTACACGTACATTTTTTTTCACGTCACACGGGTGGGTTCAAGATTGACTTGGCCGGGTCTGCTAATTTTTCGGATTAATTTTTTGTGTGTTCCAGTAGATTCGAGAATGGTTTAGATTCACAATTGGACCCAGTAGGTGGCGCTACGATTGAAGTCCTGCATTATTTTATTATTACGTTTCTACAGAACGTCTGTCCGGACAGCTAGTTTATTTATATATATATATATATATATATATATTCACACCTAGAGGGAACAAACAGATGTTTGCCGAGGGTAAGAATTGTGCGTAGCAGTTATCAAATTATCATAAAAATCCAGAAAAGTGTGAAGAAACAAATCTATGCTCCAATTAGTTTTGTAAATTTTAATAATATTTGAGTATATTGTAATGTTGCAATAGAAAAAAGCTCACTTCGACGTTATCCGGAAGGTCGATGATTTCGTTCTGCATCTCAGCCGCTTTCTTTGTATACTCTCCGATTAGCATAGCGTTATCTCTTTCTAAACTGTAACAAATTAAATGAAAACACTTGAAATTAAATGAACTGCTGCGTTTTATTTAATCGGTTGAGTTTATTGTGCCTTATGTAATTTGTCGACTCTTTATAACAAAACTAGCGTTCGTCTCGCGGCTTCACCCGCGTTCCCGATGCACCCGGGATAATAACATAGCCTATGTTACATCTGAATAAAGTAGCTTTACTGAAAATATTACTAAAATAGATCAGTATTTTGTAGCTTGTATTTTCTTTGTATTATATATTTTTTATTTAAAATGGGCCTTCAACTGACCCCAGAAGGAGTGATGTGATCTGGCCTTGAATATATCCAAGTTAAAGGTGTCGGGAAACACTGCCCCCGGAAGAAGCGAAACGTTTTCCTGATAATATTAGAGCAGAAAGATAATAATTGGCCGGCTCTGCAGAGGCTCCTGCATTTGCACTAACCTATCCAGCTTCCCCTGGAGCATCTCTCGGTCCACGGTGAGCGTGGTGACCTGCTGCAGCGCCCGCTGCGAGGCCTGCTCGGCGCCGGCGGCGGTGTCCTGCAGCTCCCGCCGAGCCTGCTCCACGGCCAGCCGCAGCTCGTCCAGCTGCTGGGCGCTGTCCGCGCGGGACGCGTGCCACGACACTATCGTCTCCTCGTGGAGGGAACGGACGCCTTCCAGCTCCTCTGTGGCCTGGAAATGGAATATATTAGGGTTACAGTCTATATAAGTATATTAAAATAAAAAGAAATCCATAGTTTCTCGGTTTCTTTCGGTTTCCATAGTATGATATATATTTATTATTTTATCCTACAGTAGTATGATGAATGTAGAGTGTAGTACGTAGTGCGATGAATGAAGTGTCGAGAATGTGTAGCGTGTGTAGAGACCTGTTTGAGCGCCAGCTGCAGGCGCGCGGCGCGGTCGCGCGCGGCGTCGGCGCCGGCCTGCTCCGACACCAGCTGCTTCTCGTAGTTGGCGCACATGTCGCACTGCCGGCTCGCCTCCGCCGCTAGCACGAGCAACGTACGGTAAGCAACACAACATATATCTAGCATCTGTTACGTAAAACAGATTGCAGAAATTCAATATTATTAAATATCACGTACACAATTTCAATGTATTTTGATTGGAAAGAATTTCAAAATAAATTATTAATATGAAAATAAATATATTTTTCAACAATACGCATATACATTGTATTTCAGAGATGTCGTTAGTTTTCTGTGCACAAGTAATCATTTCTAAACAAAATACCTATGTACATTGTACCTAGGTTTTTTTGTTTGGATCAAAATTCTGTTACATTTACACTAATTGCTGTATCACATTTTGAAGAAATCCACAATCATACCTGGTTCTGTTTTACTATCCCCGCCAGACCCGGTAGCTATACTCGGTGAGTCTGTCGCAGATACAGTCTTCGCTTTCTGCAAACAACATCAGATATAAACTTATATTAATCTGTTACGATTTAATTAAATTAATAGTTGCTGATTTTCCCACCGTTTTAGAAAGGAGTTCCTGAGGGATCTAACGTTTTCCCTGGATAAATGATCCTAAGTTTTCCAGAAAATAATATATCTGTGTGCCTAATTTTGCCACAAACATTCATACTATTATATTTACACCAAGAACAAACATTAAACAACTAATTGAACAGATTTGAATGGATGGCGTTGGTTTACACTATCTATAGTATTATTATAAAGTAAAAGTGCGTATTTTGTGAGTTTGTATGTATACGGAACGACGGCAGGTATTTAAAAAAATATGTTACCATTTGAAATGTATTCCGCATGGACATAGGCTATGTTAAAATACCGGGATACATTAGAACACAGGCACATGAGACTTAACAACTTCACGTCTCAGGGTCGACAACGCATTGCAATATCCCTAGAGTTGCTAATGTCCATAGGCGTATAACATTAGGTGGATTGTCGGCCTGTTTGGCCTACTTGCCATTTAAAAAAACCACTTACCAATGCCTCCTGTAATTGTCCGTCTGTGTCTCTTAGTTTATTCTTTAATGCTGTGATCTCCATCTCCATTGGTTCGATTATAGATTTTAATAGTTCGCTGTCTTCTATATTTTGCTGGAAAATATTAATTAATTTAAAAATGTCGTGGGACATTTCTTTTGCACACTGTATGTAATCCCAAACTTCGTAGAGCTTGTACTGTGGTAACCAGTTTACCATATATTCCATAAATGAATAGATGACTTTATGAGTGATCAGCCATTTTATTCTTTGGGTTATAATGGATGTATTATCAGTCGGCGGACCACTAATACAGGCAAAAACATTCCATAGCTTCGTATTTTAGACAAGGACAGTACTAGTCGGATAAAAAAGGGGTTTTGTAATAATCTGATGTATCAATTAGATTTCTATATGAGAATGAAAAGCTTGAAGAATATCACCACCCCAACTCATCTCTAAGGTGACGTAAGGACCAAAAGAGTGTACCGATGACCACGTGCCCTTACACCTTGCACCACGTGGCCAACAAAAACATTTCCAAAGAAGGTTGGAGTTAGGCAGGCGGCCTGCCGTAAAGATCTGCTAAATCTCTTCTGATACGTAATGTATCAAATCTGCATAAACCATACCAACTTATTGCGCCGACATCAAATGAATGGGAACAGGGCAGCTGATGATGATTAGCTTTTACTGTGAATTTATTCGTTAAATATACATAGTTGGTTTGGTGATCAACTGACGTAAAGCTCGACGTAGAGACCGGAGGTACAGGGTTACATTTCCAGGTCAAGCAAGAAACAGTTGACGTTTCTTTGTTAAGAATTATCACTTGCAGCTCTCTATTGGTAATCTACCGAAAGTCGGCAAGAATGGAATGAAATGTTGGGCCTTAAAATCTATTGGAATGTGGGTTCATTACTGGTAGCCCTTTGGAGATAATTAGCGTAAAAATATGTTAATAGACAGGGTGGTAACTCTTCCATAAAAGTTTTTAACTACATTATGCATTGGGCTCAACTATGCTATAATAATAAAATGAGCATTTAAAAAAATCGTTGGGCTGCAGCAAAAACACACGGAAGAAAAAACGCTCCACCCTTAAGATCTAAACAACATACAATCATTTCCTCACGCCAATAATCCCCGAAGTGGTAGGCAGAGTTCACAGTAGTGAGACTCATAGTCCACCAAAGATATTTTAAGTCCCATCGGGATATTCTGGCCGCATGTCTTAACAAAGAAACGTTAACATCTGAAATCAAATCCCGCGAACCCTCCACCGAGGCTGTCAAAATAATTCTTAACAGGTATAGTAGTAGATTATATTGTACCTTTTTGACTGGTTGTTCGAGGTCCGTGTCGGCGCCAAGTTTCCGTGCAAGCGAGCGCACGAAGGTGGCCGGCGCAAGCGACACCTCCTGCCACACCGCACGGGATTTCAAAATCGCTTTCAGTATGGGATCATCATTGACACTCATTTTAACAAAACTATAAGAAGTTCTAATATCCAACCGTGGAACAATTCATTGCGCGTACGCTGTTAGTAATCGAATGTTTCTTAATTTAATCTTACATTAAATTTCAAATATTTTCCTCGATTATTAACTTGTTTTTTATCTGTACCAAGAACTAATGGTAAATTTTTGGCGATAAGATTGCTTTAATTAGTTTTTTTCTATGGAGAGCTTTAACTGTACTTATATACTTAACCTATACATAGACCGCGTGTGTTATTTTCCGCATTTATGGCTCTGTCACAGTATATGTGTTAGCTAAGGCAGTAATTCAACATTTAGAATGACTTCACTTCGTCATTCAATAATATAGTATATTCAAACTAAGTTTAGTTGTAAAAGTAGTCTTGAGATGGGATTGACTCTTAATTCTCTTTTTAAGGATCCGTAACAAAATGGTAGGTACAAAATCACTTATGGTAAGACATCCCCGTTCGTATGTCACAGATGTTGTTCTCAGCACGAAAATGGTATCTACTAGAAATTGATAGCTAAGTTAATGAGCTAGAAAAACACTCGCATCTAATATTATTTCACTGAAATTTCAAGCTCATTGTAGTTTCATCCTTATATGTAATTCTTTTTTCCGATCACCTAAAATCTCAATCACAGCACATTGCCACACACCTTTTTGCATTTATTTATACAGAGATACAGTTAGTATACATTGTTTACCCTTCCTCTTTTACATTTGCATTCTTAAATGCTATTTTATTAATTTGGTCCACCTCTCTCTTAAGGCCAGCTTACTCCAATTAGCTTATTTCATTATTATTTCAATACATTTTATTTGGCCTGAAAATGGCCAACAACGCCAACCAATGGTTCAACAGCCATTTTCAGGACCGCCATTTTGAAAAAAAAAAAAATTTTTTTTTCAAGTAATTTCATATAATATGTGCTTTCATATGTAAAAAAATTGATTACTCAACATGTTTTGTACTATAAATAAAATGTATTGAAAAAAATTACGTTTTTTGCAGTAAGCTGGCCTTAAACACATGCCGGAATATATCCTGAACGTATTTATATATATTAACTATTGTATTCATTGATTCGTAACGGTATTTAAGCGTATGCTTGCGTCACTGTTCTAGTCTCTATGTACTGTGTCTCAAATATACTAATTTAAAATTTTAATTAGCTATTGTTAAATAATACCATCTGTTTGTTAACGGTAACATAACGTGACACATTTGAAATGAACCATAGTAACGTGTATACGGCACGAAATTTAACATTTTAAACATAATAGCATACCTAGATGTATCGTGAGTTGTCGAGAAAAAAATTGTTCAGCGATATGACCCTTAGAGATTACCACCTTCGACCACATCACTTGACATGGTGAGATTGTGGTCAGACACAAGAGAGAGAGAGTAGAAACAAGGCTATGCCTATTTTGTTGTCATTGCCAACTTTACTTCCTAACGTCCAGTCAAAAAAAGCAGTCAGCCAGTAAAGTCCATAATCGACGGTGAATACTTCATTCATGAACACAACAATTCGTTAAGTGAGGCGATTTTTCGACACTTCAAAACTTTTGCTCGACATAATCTCATGTGAGATTTGTTACTGCTACTCTGTTGATTTCGCATACCGCGATAAATATAATATTTGTTACATATTATTTAAGTAAATTTTAGTGGAGTAACATTTTTAACTTAATTTAACCCATATTTTTGTCATTGTATATTGCGTAAATAAAATTACGTGATATTTGAGTCCCCTTCTCCCCCACGTGAGATTGGGTAAGGTTCGTCTCGACCCTCTCCCCCCTAAACGACTCACGTAATTAAAGGACGCCCCCTTAATTATTACTAGCGATCCATCCCGGCTTCTCCTGAGAAGTAAATCCCTTGATACGGTTTTCCAAAGAATTTCTCTAAATAATGGCGTAATAATAGTATAAAAGTATTTTACGCGGACTAAAAGAACTAAGCGCACAAACGAAAAAACTATTTGTAAATAAACTCATTATTGCCAGTTCATGTCAGTTAAAAAAACAACGTTTCTAGATTATTAGTAACTGGATATAAAGGCTTATTTTTATAAAAAAAAAACATTTTAATACACATGATACTTCGCTTACTGAACGCATAAATATCCCTATATTTTTTTGTAAATCTAAAGTCCACCACACACGACACTTAACACACATAAATGTTAGGTTAACTGTTACCGCGATGTGTCGTGTGGCGATATGTTAATGAGTCGAGTTTGTGATAACAGCGTTAGGTCGATAACATACTGTGGAAAATATAACTATAGGTATGGTGGAGTTATTTTTCAAATTCAAAACGTTTTTAGGTATTAGAAGGGCACTTATGAAGAATACTCAAGTAACCAATAGCGTAAAAGTCACTCTTCAACTGAGAAGAACCGGCAATAAAAAATTGAGAAGCCTTAAATATCAAAATCACTACAACAACGATCTAAATAGTGCCAATAGTCTTCGAGTAAAATGGCTGTGACATACGGACAGGCGGACAGGGCAAATTTACTTAAATGTTACTTTTTTTTATAAAATATTTTATAAATTGCAAGCTATGTACCGCCGTTGCACCTGCGTTTCCGAAGTAAGGTAGCCTTTTAATATCAGCTATATGGTACTGAACGTTTTGTCGAAATCTGTCCAGATAGAAAATACAGACGGAAATCAATCTACAAATTGTTTTTTTTTTTCGTTATAAGTAGGTACCTACCGTATATACTTCATATGTATTTAGTAGAAAGCACATTATAAATAGAAAATTTAATTTTATACACACTACATATTTTACAGATGAAATATTGTGTGTAATACAGTTAAGGAGCCCCCAGCGGTGCGGTGCGCTGTAAGTGGTAACGACTTTACAAGGATCTGACAGCTTTATAAGATAAGAAGTTATATGTACATTTGACGACGATAATGGCTATCCAAAAGGCCGATTCCAACAATAAGCGACAGTTTTAAAACCATTAAAAATGTTGTTATCAATACATAATATATAAAAATGTTAAGTTGATTTGGGCACACTTATAAAATTCACAAATTACTGCACGGACAGGGCTCAAATTTTGACACGGGCTTCAAAGATTGTATTAATTTATTTTTAAGTTATAATTATTTGAGCACGTTTGGAAAAATATATTTGAGTAAAACTTTTACGAAGCGCGCGCTCTCCGACAGCAAAAAAGCGACATGATGAAGTTAGCTGATAACTGTCTCTCCGAACATCGCACAAATCGCTACTGTCAGTAAGTAATATAATTAATTTTACCACTGAAGTGAAGATCAATGCTTTTAGTCCAGTTATTTTCATCACTCAATTTTGAGTATAACATATCTTACGTACGTACATAAGTACACACACACTTTTATTATACTGATCGATTTATGTAGGTATGTGGGTATGTTTCCAAAGGACTCCACCGATTTTGACGAGACTTTCACTTCCAAATATTTGATGTTATAAGGAGTAATACTTTTTAAACTTGATAAAACCGTGGGGAACCGCTAGTATAGTATAAAACTCAATAACTGACATGCAAAACGATATTATCTCACCTGTTGTTGCCTTAACTGGTTCATTTGGTGTTCCAGCTCCATGTTCCTGGCGCGGAGGCGTCGCACCTCCTCGGTGCCTGATGACGACACCTCTACTGTTTCTGTTGAATGAAACACAGATTTATGAGAAGGCTATTCCTCATCATACAGTCCAGGGATATCAACTGCTGATGAACAGCATTTGTATTAATGCAGCACCATGCTTGGCAAGCGGGTTTGGTGATCAGTGAGGTGGTGTTACTCAGGTGCTGCTGCTCCTTTCCTGGCGTATTTTTTTAGTCACCTTTGGAGATACACAGCCATATCGGCTCGGATTTACTAATGCCTAAACAAAATTCTCACCTGGGGATGAACGGTGACACTCAGATTAAGAGCAAGTTATTCCTTTCAGGAATATCGAGCAGTTACTTAATCACAGCTGCGATCACAAAATACCTAGTCTGGTCGCAGATATGCAAGCTTAGAGCTTATATTAATAGGCATGAAGACACATTTTAAAAGTAGCAGAGCTTTTTAGATTTCTTCTGGGGAAGTCCACCACCATGGCAATTTCCACCGTGAACCAATAATATGTATATGTGTTTCGGTTAGACAGGTAAGGGGGGGCGGTAAAATTAGAGGCATATGGGACTAAACAAGTTCACGACTCTGGGTCGACAACGCAGCGATGCCCCTGATGTTGCAAATATCCATAGGCGACGGTGACCACTTACCATCAGGTATACCGTCTGCCTGTTTGTCAACCCTCGTAACCCAATTAATAATACTGTTTTTATTAACCAACAAACATGTTGATAAGTTTAATTATATGAACTGATAATGAGCTGAGGTAAAACCCGCGCGGGTATTGTGATCTATTGCACAATCCACTCGTTCCCTTGGCCATTCATAATAACGCCTTATCCCGTGTGTCATAAATGTTGTTAGCTGTAGTAGATGAAATAATTAAATATTTCATTACACTTTGACATTAGCCCATTTTTTCTGCCATCAAAATATATAATGTTAGCTAACTTTCGTTAAAATTATGAGAAGTTGTAGACAAATCTATACGTCAAAAAATTTCGCGCGTTTTGTACGCGTGTCGCTTGGGTACGAATGGAACCGTAGAATTTTGTTGAATATGAGTTGACCCTCTGGTAGTAGTTCAATCTAGAACTAGATTGAATAAGTAAATAGGCAATCACTTTGGCTTTTATAATAAAACATCTCCACGGTCATTTAGCCTCGAAGATATAGGTATTGTGGTAGTTTTCCCACGGACGAAGTCTGCACGTAGAGCTTTGCTATATGAAAGCTAGTCAAGTTACAGTGGTAAGAAAGAAACATATACACAAACTCTCGCATGTATAATATTAGTAGACAAAGGGGCATACGGATAATGCTAAAGTAATCATTATAAGCTTTCTAACTTCTGTTAGTATACATTTTGCAGCTGAACTTTTGCATAATAAATAGTTTTGTTGATATTGCACTAATAGCTATGTGATGTTATTCTAAATCCAACATGGCGGACATGATAAGATGGTCATCCTAGTAATATTATAAATGTGAATGTAAGTTTCTTTGTTACGCTTTTACGCGAAAACTACTTAACCGATCATCATGACACTTTGTACACATATTCTTGGAGGTATTAGAAGTAGACGCAAAACAAATCACTACATAGTATAAAACAAAGTCGCTTTTTCTGTCCTTATATCCCTATGTATGCTTAAATCTTTAAAACTACGCAACGGATTTTGATGCGGGTTTTTTTAATAGAGTGATTGAAGAGGAAGGTTTTTATGTATAATACATGTGACATCCCACGAGAACGCGGGTAAAACCGCGGGGGACAGCTAGTGAATGATAAACACAATCTACGCTATTCAAAAGTGATTGATGAATAATTGAAATGTTTCCCTTTATATAACTTTTATATTACAGGTCTTTAGGCCACACACTGTTATTTGTGAAACTGAAAAACATTATAAACCATACACTTGCATTACAATATTACAAGAGTGCGGGAAATTCTAAAAACTGACCTGTACCCCACCGTAGGCAAAACGGCAACATCTCTCTAAATCGTATAGAACACGGTCACAATGTCTGTCTTTTGAACCACGCAAAAGATTTTTATGCGGTTGTCACCATCATTTAGAGAATATCTTTCCGAAGATTTCGCAGGAGGGTTGCCAGACTTGCCAGTTAGTCAATAAATAACTCTCACAACTAAACATAAAGCACAAAATGCAACACTGTATTTATCAACGTCAGTTCACAAACTGATTAAGAGATGTGATTTTTAATAATGAATATTTTATTTATAATGAGATTGATAAAAGTTATAAATTTTGTTTTGATAACGGTTGGTATTGTATCGGGATATTTCCTATGAGGAAGGTGTGTAGAATATTCTACTAATATTATAAACGTGAAAGTTTGTGAGGATGAATGTTAGTTACTCTTTCACGCTAAAACTACTAAACGGACTAGGATGAAACTTGGTTCATAGATAGTTTATAGTCTGGATTAACATATAGGATACTATTTATCCCGGGAAAACGTAACATCCCTCGGGAATGCGGGTGAAACAGCGACGGACAGCTAGTAGCAAAATAAATAAATGTCATGGGATATTTCGTTACACATTTTCTGTTCCCAAAACAAGCATAGCTTTGTACAATGAAATAAGAGGCTAATCTAGAGAGTGGAGGTGTTAGATCGATTCCCGATTCGGACAAGGTTCAATTTTTCGATGTAAGTTATGACTACCTGTTCGAGATTGGTAATATGCCAAAAAGATGACGGCAATGTCACCTGCAGGGTCAATATGTTACTTTGAAACCGAAAATATTATATATTTCTCTAGAGATAGATTAATATCACAGTGGATATCGAAATTCTAGGGTCTTCTATCTAAAAACCTTCACAAAAGATTAACGAAACTTTTGTTTTTTAATGTGACATAGTTTGTCGTTACTACTAGGTACATTATGTCGACTCTGCTTGATCCTATCGGCCATGCCATCTCAGGGGCCACCCCCTAGATACGCCAATGCATAAGACAGCTCAAGAACGAGGGTCAAACTGGGAGACGGAAGCCTCCAGGATGGTAAAACAACTCACCATTAACTAAAAGCTGCAAACTCTGTATCTCCGATTTCTGGTTTTCGCAGAGTGTCTGCAGCTGCTCCAGTTCAGCTCGCAGGCCCAGTATCTCAGACTCCAGCTGCTCCTTGTCCTGTATCATTTTCCGTATGTCCTCTGTAAGAAATAAAAATATAAGTGTTGTTGATATTAATGTAGTCATGGTGATAATTCTAAGTCTCAATGCAAGGGTTTTTAAATATAGTTACATTGTCAACACTGGAAAACCTGATAAGTACTATAAAAACAGGCACATACAGTTCAAAATTCAAAACCATGTATTCAGATGCCTGCAGGGGTCACCTATGAAGAGTAAGCACTAAAGCTACAGTAACGGCCGTCAATTCTTTAGAAAGTAATAATAAATCAATTATATCAGATTATTTGAAGAATAATAACATATGGCAATGCATTGCTTCCTTGATGAGCTATTATATTATATTGATTGTGATATTATTTATATTAATCTTTGTAACAAAGAAACATATATGACTTTCTATCGGGCTGTCGACGAGGTAACACGTCTGTGGTGCTATTGCGCCCAATCAGTGACAGCGAGTCTAATACGTCCTGAAGATGCTTGATAGAAAGGAGATCCAGCGGAATTAGTTATGAGATATTTGTTTTTTGTACAATCCCACAATAGATTTTCGCAAACCCACGCCTGAGTCAATTAGTTAACATGTGTAAATACAATTTATAAGATCTTGTAAAAGCCTACTTGACACTTGACAATAGAATATAAACACGAAATTCGAAATATTGTGAATATAGGTCAGGTTGCTGGTCTTTCTATATGTATAAAGAATTCTTGTTTTAAATGCGGTATACCTTGCCAAACCAAAATGGTAATTACAAACTATTCAAAGTAATGTTACCAACTTTCTAGGCGCTTTACCCATGAACTGAGTGTTGGGTGCTATCTTTTACTTATAAGTTCTATAAAAATTTATTTCTGTTTTAACTTTAAATTTTGAATATCTGTGTCCTTATAATATATTAAACTATAAATGATAATAGTAATAGTTACTGAAACCAACACCAATAATTCACTCAAATGTAAAAATTGATTTAAGTACAAATTAGAAGCTATACTAAATAATTTATGTTAAAAAAAGGTAATTTATGCAATCATTAAAAGATATACAAGTTTAATTATAATAATGTGCTATATCAATGCATTAGTTATTGTAAACCTTGCAAAACTTAAGGGTATTGCGGACCAGATTTTCGCACCCTCCTGTCACATACACACATGAGGTACAAACTTTTTAAAAACGGTGCCATCGAAAAACGTTAATCATAAAAAGATATACCATTTTATATATTATATGTATTACCTCTATGGATCCTTGAAAAAAATCAGTTGTATAAATAGATTTAATTAAATCTTCATACAATAGTAAAATGAAGTCATTTATGTCATTGTAAAATGAGCTTTAATGCCAGGCTATAAGTTTAGTCTTATAAATGAACAGTGTGGAGTTACAAATGAACTTTATTATAGACCAATAAGGCTCATTCTTAAATATCTTAATCATACTTAAATATCTTAATCATTGTCGTAGTAAATAGAATATAGTAGGTACTTTTTGGAAGATGTTCATAAATTTTCATTCTGTATCAGGGTTAGTACCTAACTGACACTAAGTATTCTGGAATGTCTATTACTGCCTACCATTCTACCAGTTTTCCCATATTCCCAAGGGATTCAATGTAACCCAGGATAATAACATAGCCTATGTCACTATGTAATTATACTGGGATACATATGATCCCTCAGAAATGCAAGTAAACATCAGAAAGGTAGCTATTAATGGGCATTCCAGGAAAAACAGTGTAGCTTCCTATCAGCGAAACAATGATTGAAATTGAATGAGTTCTTTCAAAGACTAACATGTACATCCAAATTTCACCTCTTTATAATAATTATAGACCTAATCTCTAGATCATGGGTGAAATGCCTGGGCAGAACTAACTTTTAAGGATGACCTTTATATCATAACAATGTAGATTATTTTACTTATCATCCATTAGATCTAAATCACCAGGTAGTTTTTATATCTGTAGTATAAGGTTGAAAATCTATTGAAACACAACTAACTCTCATGAAAAATAACTTTTTTTCACATGGCGATAGTACCCTAGTATTAGCTATCACCTCCAAGTAGAGAATCTACCCAATACTTGCACTTGAGAGTTACACCTTCAGCCACATCATCACTTACAACAGAGATTGTGGTCAAACTAAGTATATACATGGTGTTAACAAAACAGAAATCATTATCTATTGTTAAACTAATAATTATAAGAAATTATGTTTGTACTATTTACATCTTAAAATATTACAATAACATGGAAATAGTCAGTTCATACCTTATTTTACTATAATACTTAAAAATACTACTATAAAATAATACTTTTAATGTATTTTTACACAATTCTTATCATATTTATACTCTTTTTAATAACTTCTGATGATCATAGTCTTACTAAAACTAGACTAAAACATATAGGTTGGTCACACTAATGATTTTTAAGGATAATCTGTGGGCTTAAAGACCTGATGATGGTGATATAATGGAAATAATACCGTTCAGGGTAAAAACAACTAGTAAATCCAATGTTAATTATTAATAGCTGTTACAGGTGACATGCACAATTTATGTTTATGATCAACTAATGAAACAAGTGGAATAATTATATGAGTAAAGACCCAACAATCCAAAATACTTACACAACAAAAAAAAAGACATTTTACACAATATAAACAAACAAAACTGTAACCAATCATGCACCAGGATGAAGCCTACGTGTTATTCTCCAGGCCTTCACCTCTCTAAAGACATTACAAACCTTCTTTTTGCAAGAATAACTCTTTCATTTTCGCTCGCTGAACGTTGAATTCCTCCTCCAATTCCCGCCTCATGTTGACCGGGGAAGGTCCGTTGCGATCTCCTACGCCTTCCACTTGAAACAGAAATACTACTCAGCTCCTCCAAAACTTATGTTAGACCTAAATTAAACAAATGATTGGCGTAAATAACACACCTTTCGCCCCTTCTGGTGCTTCGCTAGACATGTTGCGCTGTTGCCCTATTACAATTTCCACAGGTATTATAAAGTTAGTCTTCGAATAATTTGCATTATTACAACATAATTATCACTGAGACACACAAATATTTTTTTTAAAGAAAAAACGTAAAAATGCAGTCACGAAATATTAAGTTGACATTTAGAATTGACAAATAAGACATTTGATTTGACGTTTGCTAAAGTTATTGCCATACACAAATCACACAATAAAATTTAACAGACAAAAAAATCTGGTCGTCCGGAAACGAATCGTACTTGTATGATTCCTGTTTGTATCACCAGTAAGTGGTTTGGTTTCACTTGTCTGTGGTCTCGGATCTCGAACAAGTAGTTGCAGTATGCTTGTTTAGACGGGCATCATTTCTGAACATCAGCATGGTTTTATTAAAAATAGGTCAACCTCTACTAATCTAGTCTCATTTATGGACGTGCTTTCTGGAGAACTGGATTCTCGCCGTCCTGTCGACGTTATATACACCGACTTCAGCAAGGCCTTTGATAAGGTTCACCACAGCGTACTACTTATGGAGTGTAGAAGTAAAGGAGGACCATCTTGTATGGGGGATTAGTCGAAAAAGTGTCCACTTGTAAACAACAAATTAGTTTTCGAATTCTCACCGAAATAGCGCGAGTGTAGCAAATGGAAATGATATGAACTTAGCAAGATAAACAGTTATAAACAGAGTGAAGTGTGCTGGGTTGGTTTCCGGCAATTCTGTAATACAATTTACAATTAATTGGGGTACTTAAAACACTGTATAATTTTATTCCATACTCATGTTTGTCTGTATATTATAATAATTTAAAAAAAAAATGCGCTGTTAAAAAACGGCAATGTTTCTTTCCTTTTTTATTAATTTTCTATCCTACTCTAACAATTTGTGGCGCTCTATTTAAAATTCTTCCACTTGCTACAGTAGCGCCACCTTAATTTGTTCCCTTTCAACAAACACTTTTTAGTACACTGAGATGGTCCTCCTTTACTTCTACACTCTATAGTACTACTTCATAAGCTACGTTGCAATGGTATCGCCGGTGCCTTGCTGGTTGTGAACGGTTACACTTCAGTTCCTTTCACAGTTTACTCGGGCGTTCCTCAGGGTAGTCATCTGGGGCCTGTACTTTTTAATGTTTTTAGAAACGATATCAGTGAAGTCTTTACCAATTCTAAATATTTCCTTTATGCCGATGACCTAAAAATCTTCAGATCTATTTGTTCCATGGATGACGTTACGTTGCTTGAAGATGATTTGAATAGACTGGATAAATGGTGTGAGTGAAATTCCATGATTATGAACACAAAAAAATGTTATGTAGTCCGTTTCACGAGGTCCAAGTCTGGACTACCTGCATCTTACACTCTGAGAGGTAATTCACTGGAGCAAGTTGATAGTTACAACATTGGATTCTAAGTTGCGCTTCAATACTCACTTGGATATAATATGCAAAAAGGGTTTTAAGACCCTCGGTTTCGTTTTGCCCAATTGCAGTACCTTAATAACCCCTTCACCAAAATAATAATTTAACCCACACTATGACGTATATTCGAGAAGGCTTGAGAGTGTTCAGAAGCGTTTCTTATGGCACCTTTTGTACAGTTGCGGGTTAGCTAGGAAACTGCCTAATTTCGCTGATAGACTGTGTTATTTTAAAATGCAAAGTCTGCATGAAAGAAGAATGCTGCTGGATAACGCGTTTCTTTTTAAGTTGGTGAGGGGTGTCCTGGATGCTCCTTTTTTGCTATCATACGTAGATATTAGTGCACCCTTGAAATTCCCTAGACGTTGTAATTATAAGCTTTTCAGTGAAAAAAAAGGCAAAGTCAAATCTTGGACATTTCTCTCCAATAAATAGGATGCTTATGGCGTACAATATAGCTTCTAAACAAAGTAATGCCGATATATTCGGCGACAGTCTCTTTACATTTAAAAATAAGCTGCAAAGCATTGTCTGTTGTTTTTTTCTTTTTTATTATCGAATTTTTATTATATATACATTTTTTTCCATGATTTTATTAGGTTGTGAAATATATATTTTTATATTTTTAAGATATTTTTTGGTTCTGTTGTTTGTCTTTCTTTAATGCATGTGATCGTCACCTCTAATTGGGACACCATTTATGATTAACATTTTGATACCTGTATTTTTTAATGTATTAGTATGTGTCTTGTTGGTGATCTAAATAAATAAAAAATAAGCTACTTAACAAAGGTTAATTTATTTCATCTTCATCATTAATAATATTATCATCATGATATCATAAGGTGACTTATCTTATCGTGATCTCCTTCATGATTTTAGATTGATTCATGCCACAGGTAAACGTAGCTCAACAAATTTATTTGGCCCGGTGGCTATCTGACGTCGAATTAATATTTTTTGCAACAACCAAAAAACAAAAATTTATTATATGGTTTTATTTCTAGCAGCCAGACCAAATACAGGCTTGTAAGCCATGGTGGATGTACCAGGCATGTCGCAGGCTGAGTCGGATTGAGCCTAGGGTGGCAAAAAGGATTGGAATTCACAAAATCTTGTTTTATTACAAGTTATAGCTGTCGTGCAGTGCGTCGACTCAGTGACAGCGGGTCTAATACGTCCTGAAGATGCTTCGTGTAGAAGCGAAGCGCGTGTCGATTAACTGTTGAGTTTCCTTATTTGGGACTTGACAGAGAAGGAGATCCAGCGGAATTAGTTACTAGATATTTGTTTTTGTATAATCTTACAATGGATTTCCACAAGGTCACACCTGAGTCAATTAACACATTTATTATGAATGCCCTTTTTGACAGGCTGCATCTTTGGTTTCAAGTAGTCAGGTATATACATAGGATAAGTACCTACTTTACGGAAAATAAAACACTATTACATTTATTTTTATCATGTTAAAATAAATAGTTTTATTTGGTATATCTAATTCACATTTAATTGTCTATATTGCTATAACACCTTTGTCTTTATTACTCCATGTTACAATAATGTATTAACGTTTTAACATGTAAATAAATATCTTAAACTATGTAAACACACATCGCCTCAGAAGTCAGCGCCATCGTCTAACGTACAATAATAATACTCTCTAGTACATAAAGGCACAGACGTATCACAGCTTGATCTCTATTTCAATAAGAATAGATATTAATTTTAAACAAATATTTACAAGTGACGAAGCTCTAAATGCAATTTTACAGCATAAATATATATATATAACCTGTGCAAACATTCACTACTAGATGGCGCTCGAATTTAGTTCTGCTATCCACCGGCAGATGGAGTTAAAAGCCTAATTTGGCGTCGCGGAACTGCCGGCCGGTAGATATATCCTCAAGACAGGGTACTTGGACTAAGTTGAAGTAGATGTGTCCCATGAGGTGAGAGGCGGAGGTGTTGGTCGATTTGAGACAATCGAAGAGCATATCGTCGCAGGTGCAATGTGACTTGCTGTATAGAGAGTTGTTGGTGAGGTTGTATCGTTTGGAGAACGCTCGTACTTTGGTGGGGCAGAGGTCGTGTGTGCGGCAGCAGCGGTCGAGGCGACGATCAGCGCCGAGGTCGTGGTAGTCGGACGCTATGTCACCGGTACCGCACCATTTTGTACCTGGGAATTGCATAAATGTTTAATCATTTAGCGGACATCCTGATAAGAAGTCGCCGTCTTCTTTGGATTGCAGCACCAGGGGCATCGCCAGTGCGTTGTCGACCCTGAGACTCATGTCCCTGTAACTTTACCACCCCCCTTAGGTACCTTTCTAACCGAAACATAGTAATACGCTACTGTTTGACGGCGGAAATAGATATGGTGGTAGTTCTTCCCCGGACGAACTCAATAGGTAGTTATTACGGTCGACTGCCTACTGTATGGCACATCGTGTTAAAACCTTGAATTTATCGATGTATTGATAACCTTGGGTAGCTTTTATAATAAAGGTAAGTTAATAACGTTATTGGAAAACATTTATAATGACCAGCCGGTTGGCCTTGAGGTTAAATGGTGGTTCGATTCCCACCAAGGACACACAAGTGTTTGAGGTCATGTCGATTGTCCTTTTTTATTAAAATACAAGTGTATCAGTGGGACCGGATAGCCTTAGATGCTTTCTTTCCATCGACTCCATCCATTGCAATTTCCCCACTTTTGAGACCCTGGTGTTCTAAAACATACCCGGTATGATCCCTTGCAGCAGTGTCAGGGGACTACCACCGAGAAGGCCCGCGTGCGCCCCGCCCGCGTCCAGCCGCGCCCGCGCCGCGCCCGCCCCCGCGCCGCCGCCTGCATCCGCATCCCCCTTCCCTCTCCACTCCACTGATCCTCCTTCGGGGGACGACTCTGTACCCTCAACCTGGGGACAATAACCTGATTAAAACAAGCTATAGAACAGTATTTAAAATTAAAAAAATTGAGTCCATAAACTTTAATTATGACCAACAGAAACTAACTTAAAAAGGAAAACAAATAAAAACATACTTATGTAAATAACGGAAAGTGGTTCTACACAAATTAATACATCTGGACCAGTGGTTCCCAAAGTAAAATCTAAAGGCCCTCTAGGAATCAATTCCGAACTGCAATGAGTAAAAAATATGACAGGAAAAGGGAGTCTACAAGAATAGAGCTTTTCTCGTTCTTTCTTTCAAGTATTTGTAAAATCCACTCGCCTGTAACCCTATCAATCGAAGTAGCTCAAAAATATCACTAAATAAATAATTGGCAAGGGGTTTTTAAGTTTTGCAACATCTGAGCTAAAGAATGAGTAATCTAGTCAGCTTCCGTTATGAAATACTGGTTTCCTTTCATTTTCGATCAAGGCTTAATCGGATAATGAGCATGCACTACCAAGTACAGTCAGCAACTTATGTAACTGAGTAACTACAGCGAGACGGATGGACCTCTCATGAAATTGCTTAGTTAGCGAAAGAGACAGAGCACAGAAGCCGCTAAGAAATATAGGAGAAAAAGTCCCACCAAAATCGGTCCAGGCGTATTTGAGTCCATAGGGAACATATACACTTCGATTTTTATACTATACTAGCTGACCCGACAGACGTTGTCCTGTCTTAACAATGAATATTGAATTCGAATCTTCCGATTGAATCGTCTGGGAAATGTGCAATAAGAAATTAATTTTATCAATATAACTCCGACCCTGCCTCTATTTTAAACGATATTTGCAGCGCGCATTCTGTCAATCGCTCCAGCTGTCAAACGACTGACAATAATAAAAGTTTATATTGTCAAAGCGCTAGTAAAGTGGTTTTCTTGAAATTTCAAATTTTCCGCGCAATTTTCTTAATTTTTTCTTTTACAAGAACCTTCTCCTGACAATAACAAACACAACAAACCGTGACCAAGGGAAAAAGGCATTCATTTATATATATATAGATTATATAATTAATGATTGTAGCTTCAGTTACTTTAAATTTGACCTTCATAAGTGCCCTCCGAAAACCTAAACTGAATAAATGGTTTTGAATTTTGAATATCTATATGCCAAGTTTCATCGATTCAGGCTCCTCACAAACTTTTGCATTTATAATATCAGTTGGATTCAATCTACATTCTAGATAAGTTGTAGTGTATATGTTTGTTGTTATATATTATGTGGATCTCTTCACCTATTTTATAGCTAACCGTACCAAGGTACATACATATTTTAATATACGCATTTATATATATCTAACAATATGTATCATATCCTGTTTTAATAGATTGGTTTTTAAATACCTTTATTATTCTTGGAAATTATGTAAGTATGTATGAGTCAGGTTGCACTAATGGAAAAGTTTCTAATGTTAATTTAATTATTATAATTATTTCCGAGTTTTAGGATTTACTGCTGGATTTTCGGTGACGGAATAAGTAATAGTTTTATCTACATTGATGATTATTTGACATTATAACCTGATTCTTTTTTATGACTTCGAAATCTAACCATTTTCCAACCGTTAAATTATTAACCATCCGATTTTATTAACGGCTTACGCCGATAAGGCAAATTAATGTCGTTACATTCTTAAAATTACAATTACTACAGGTTGTTGTATTTAGCCTTAACAAAGGCAATTCGTTGAATGGAATGTGTCTGGAACGAAGCCTCAAAAGTGAATGACATGTCTGCAAGTCCGCATTGGATTCGCGTAATGGGCTGTAGCTTGATCCCACTTATTGTTAGGGGATGCTCAAGCCCCTGCTGTGTGATGTGAATGGTTACTAACAGACTTTACACTGTTTTTTACTTTCTTCATAAATCATTTTAGTTTTTCTTTGAATTTCCAAATATATAAAATTTTGTTTTTTATCATAAAGTAATTAGGTAAGCTAAACCTATTTTTAACCGTCATAAAAAGCGAAGGAGGTTCGAATTCGATTGTAACTTTATTTTTCCTTCTCAGAACTTTTTTATGACAATTTAACAGGTTGACGGTTCACCTGGTGGTGAGTGGTCACCGCCGCCTAACCTATAGACATTTGCAATACTAGAGGCATTACGCACCCTGAGACGTGATGTTGTGAAGTCTCACGTGCCTGTAATTTCACCGACCCCCTTTCCCTCTAACCGCAAAACAGTAATACAAGTGCACTACTGCTTCACAGCACAAATGGGCAAGGTAGTAACACTTCCCCGGACGAACTCTGCACAAAGAGCTCTACTACTTCTCAAAATATTAACTTAGTTGATAGCTGTTAAATACGATCAATACTACAGAAATTCATGCTATATAAAAATAATATTCAACCATTTATATTACATACATTAGTAATTACGAAGGTATGTTCGCATGTCATTTGCTCGTAGATATAACGATAAAAAATACATTTATGGACACAAATTTACTAAATAGGTAAATTGGTTATGGCCACTTTAAACAATGACTGCGTTATAATAGTATCATTACATGAGATTATTAAATGGTGATCGTTTATTGGAATGGTTCACTAGATGGATGGATGTCTATAAACATCGTAACTTTGGTAATAGAAATCCTAATGGAAGTTTGAGCTTTCGTTGAAGGAAAACATCATGCGGAACCGTACCTACAAAGGGGGTGGTAGGGTACTCCGTAGTACCTACCTGGCCAGCTATCACTCTCAAGTACCTTCCGACTGCTGGGCTTTAGAACCAGTTCCTTAGGCTTCTTGTACTTACTACCTTCAGCCACATCAGCACTAATTATTGTGAGATGGTTGTCAAAACATAAGTTTGAATACTCGATTGGAGTTTAATGCACTAGAACTAGACTTGGGTAGTAGTGCTATAGGTGCAGGGTTCATCCGGGGAAGTACTACCTTACCCATTTCCCCCGTGAAGCAGTAGTGCACTTGTATTATTGTGTTTCGGTTAGGAAGGTAAGGAGGCCGGTCAACAGGCACATGAGACTTAACAACTTCACGTCTCGGGGTCCTCAACGCATTGGCCATGCCCCTTACCATCAGGTAGACCGTCTCCTTGTTGGTCGGCCCATGTGCTATAAAAACAAAACATAAGTAACAATCTGACATTCTCACCTATATATAGAGCCTGGTAATCTGTAATACAGGCAAGTTCCTAGTACAGACACCAGTCTCTCACAAAGGACATTATATTTGGAAACTGTTATTATTTCTGTTCCATCTAGTTATTCAGCAACCTTTGTGAAAGAAATAAATAAATATTATTAATGTTATTATTATTATCTAAGATAACGGAAGTAGGTATTTAATAGATAATTTAAAATCTTCCATGCCATAACCCATTCTATGGGCGTCCCGAATTTTATCTGAAACCGTTGAGCCGTGATACGATATGCGTGATTGAGTCACAAATCAACTTTCATATTTATTCTATAAGTGGGATTCCACATGATATTGCTGATAGTTAGTAATAAACATTGATGGAAATGCTCTTATAATTGCGTGAGAAATACAATTCCAATAAGAATGAATTTTATGGCCGCTAAAGCTCTTCATTTTTACAAGTTTTCTTCGCCAATGTCTACCTAACTATCTAAAAGAGAGACTGACTTAGAAAGGCAAGCCAGCATTGTTGTGCTGTCAATAAATACTTATTTAATGGTACAAGAAAAGAAATAGAAAAGATAAAAATTATTAATTTTTACTGGAGGACTAACAGCTTAGATAATTTTGATCAATTTCGTCATACAAAATTGGTGAGCCATTTAGAGGTCCTAATGAATTTAATTTGTCACTGAAACATTACCGGAATACGTACGTTGTCAAATGAGCATATAAAATTAACTAACTTTCTCCCGCGGTTTTACCCGCGTTTATCGATATCATAATTATATAGCCTATAACCATCTAAGAAAAAAATCCCCGTCGAATGGTATCAGCCTCATCCCGATATGATTTGAGGTGATGGTGCGTCAAAGGTACCCTATATTGCTTAGATAAATAGTTCTTGGCGTCCACGGAAAGTGTGCTGTTAAAAGGGGACAGCGGCATTGATTTATGGAGTCATCATACACATGCCCAGTTCACAATAATATGTGTGTCTCAGCATTTTCTCCTTTCCTCGCTATCATTTATCACATTATCCATATTGTTTTGTGTTATGGCAATCTTTCTACGGGTAGCGATAGGCAAACGGCGCGCATACATAAGGCTTCAGCTTTTTGCCGACTTTAAAAATGCGAGGAAGGTAATAAAGAAGCATGGCTTAATTCCTTCAAAGTTCCCCCATATCAAGAAGGAGCAATTTCCAACAGCTAATGGTTCTGAGAAGTGAAATTTCTACGTATCCACTAGTAAGTGAGAGGTAAACTGCATTGTTCGAGACTATTACAAGTTCAACGTTGTGTAGTACCGCTATTATTTCATAATCGATCAACTTTTTGTCTTATTGCATTGTTTCAATCGTTCGGTTCTAACATATGTTACAACTAGCAACAAGGGATGTTTCACATTCCCGGGGTAAAAACTAACCTTTGTGTTAATCCACGTTATAAACTATATAGTGCAAAGTTTAATTCAAATCCGTTTAGAAGTTTTTGCGTGAAAGAGTAACAAACAAACATCCACCCATCCGTTCATCCATATCACAAACTTTTGCATTTAGAATGTTAGCAAAATTAATCTAAGTTCGTAGAAAGTGCGTTAAAGTGTGTTAAAGTTGAAAATAAATAGCTACAAGATTCTTGGTCCTTCGAGCACGACATGGTCCTTCGAGCCGGTTTAAGTTGTATCAAACGGTCGGTTAATACCTGATTGCTGAGGCGTGATGTTACCTGCTGGCACTGCCCCATCAACTTAATCATCTGCGGGAAGGTGACGCCGAAAGGGCGGTTGATGCGGCTCAGCTGGCGGAGGAGGCGGTTCGAGTCGTCTTCATCACTGGAAATGATAAAAAAGTTATTTTAGAACTGCCTTATCGTTTTTTAATATTCAGTTGACAGTGTCTCTCAGTAAAAATCGCTTTGTTGACCAGCATGCATTTGGCGACAGCTGATATACTCGTATACTAGTTTGAAGCCTGTGAGCTGTATCAGTCGAACTGAAAGGCAGTCCGCATCTAGGCTATGTGGTAGGTAATCTCTAAAGCTAATCTGACAATATCTCTACCCATTGTAAGCTTTATTATCAAGCCATGATTAACAACTACTAGTTGAGAAAGTGGTCAAATGCAGGACTATAAAAATAAAATAACACCATAGATGAGGCTAGTGACCCCAACTTTTTGAATTTCTCCGAAATTGTTCCAAGTAGTTCAGTTGTACGATTTTCTAAAAAAAAAACTGGTTATTCCGCAAAGTAACGTCGTTTTACCGCTGACATTATTTCGTCTCAGAGTATTTTCCTTAAACACATGCTTTACTTTAACTTTATTATAGAACGAATTACGATTTGACGATTTATAAGAAACTGTTAAGTGGTACATGAATGAAGAATAAGTCTATTTCTAGCTCTATGCACCTGCGTTGGAAAATGAAAAAAGTTTAAGAATCGATTTGTACTTCCATAGATAAGAACCAAGTATGACCTCTTTTTAACAGAATTGTAGATGCCTTATACGAATGTATAGTTAATTGTAAAGATCAACGTTCTGATTGCGTAATATCCGGTCAGCGACCTTACAAAGTCACTTTCACGTCGCCCATTGAGGGACTGGGCTTCTAGGACTCGGCTAGTGATGCGACCCTTCCGTAATAAACCGGTTTTATGAAAGTTATGTTGCAGAAGAAGGGCATTATTTAGTGCAGTAGGTCTTGCGTTGATACAAGGTTTTATTTAACTATACCTGTTATTAAGTAGGGTAAAATTTTGTAACTGAATTTTACATCAGTACTCCTCTCCCTTTTGGTTTTGGTGACGAAGTAAGATTTGCTTTAGTGACGTCTACCAATATCCAAAATGGCGGACGTGAAAAAGTTTCAATTTTTTAATCACCCCCTTGTCAGGTAATTAAAGTGTTTGAAAAGCAAAATATGTGACGTCAATTTAATCGACACACGAATCTAAATTATATAAAAAAATATTTAATTATTATTATTATATTTTTTTTTATGCTACTTGGGCTGACAAACAAGCAGACGGTCCACCTGATGGTAAGCGGTCACCGCCGCCTATGGAAATTTGCAACACTAGGAGCATCGTCAATGCGTTGTCGACCCTGAGACGTGAAGTTGTTAAGTCTCATGTGCCTGTAATTTCACCGGCCCCCTTACCTTTCTAACCGAAATACAGTAATACAATTGCACTACTGCTTCACGGCGGAAATGGGTAAGGTGGTAGTACTTCCCCGGACGAACTCTGCACTAAGAGCTCTACTACTCAAAAACTTATCTTAGAATTAATAAGCGCATTTTCTAGTTCCTTATGTTGGAATACAAACTATACCGTTACATTGCGTATCAATCTAATATGACTAAATTTATGCTAATGGAATGTAAAAATAGTAAATTATCTCTAGAGGTGCTCTATTTTGATGCGCATCAAAAACACAACTGAAACCTATGAACCTCTCTATCATTTCTTAAAGATGAAAAGAGTGATGAGACGTTTTAGCTTTGTTAGTATGATCAATACCATTCACGCATGCATTAGTTTTCATGTGATTGTAATGCACACCTGCAAACGTCACCGGCAAAAGCAACTGTGACAGGACTAAACAAATTTCCAGAACCTCTTTCCGTCTTATAAAAAAAGAAAGAGATATAAACCTAACCTAACTTCGTATTTCCCGACGTATCATACATTTTGTACGAAAAATCTATAAATTACATTCATAAAAACCTTGAGATCAAATGCCTATGACGTAAAATCCTGTGGAGAACATCCTCAGATCAGTCTGCAGTAGTTTACTGATCGGACATATCAGTTAGGGCGGCATTGTAACGCACTCATGTAACAATTCGTCGCCATTGTATATTTGTTAGGAGGACCGACGCGGCCTGCCGTTGGAAACATCTAGATATAGATTGGACTAAAAGACTATCTCGACGGTACGTACGATTTTTGCATTTTTTAGTGACAAAAGACACGCTGGAAAAGTACCTGTTGCTTGGCCGTCGGGGGCAGGATGACACGAGGGCTGTTCAGAAATCCAAGCTTTATATTTTATGAATGCAAGTTTAAAATATTTTTCTTATAAGCTCATTTCCATAATTAGCTAGTTACGCCAATGGGGGAAAATACTAGTTAAATCAAAGCCCGTAAATATGGTAGTTACTATGGCGAAAAACTTTACTATTACATTTACACCAATGGTGGAAAATATCTTAGTTAACGACGCCAGTTGAGGACTGACTTTCAAGCGGGAGTAACTTTAAAATTGATCTTCGCGCCCTCCGCGGGCCTGAGCTGAATAAATGGCAGAAAATTTTATGGTTACGCTAATGGCGGAAAATATGTTTCTGACTCATATGGTGTAAAATGTGATAGAATTAATTACGCCAATGGCGGAAAATGTACAATTTTTAAGAAGGCTATGAAAAATTCGGAACATTAGATGTAATCAGATGCATACCGAGTTCTATTCGGTCTGTATGAAACGGGTAGCTTAATTAACTGTTGAGGCAATTAAAGGTGCTCTTTAAAACAACCTAGATTTAAATTTTAATTATTTACAGCAGGAAGTGTTGTGTTAATAATCTAAAATGCAAGTATTTTGGATTCGAACCGGTGTATTACCGTAGCACGCTGTGTTCTTGCGAGTTAAATAGCTATAGGTAATTTAATAAAGACCTGAGCATCCAGTGCAGTAGGTCAGAATGCATTACCATAAGTTATACCAATAGTTACGTAGCGCTTACGGAGCTAGGCTTATTGAAGCCTTTCATTTTGTATAACTACTAGCAACCGCTCCGTGGTTTTATCTGCTTTTCCGTGTGATCTTATGTTATCCCGTGATAAATACACTGTCTAATATTCCTTAAAATTCGACAAAACGTTTATGGATGGTTGGTTAACAAACATACCGACTTTCGCATGTATAATATTAGTAGTATGAAGTCAATCTCATAGAGAGGCGGGTAAAACAGCGGGCGGCAGCTAGTCTATACTAATATTATACAGAGGTAAAGTTTTAAGTTGGGATGGGAAGGTAATTTTCGAAACTTCTCATCCGATTCTAAGAACACATTCACAGGTTACCCTAATCCCGACTCCTGTATACTCGTATACTTATGTTATATTTCCGAGAAAGGTATCTATATTAGATATCTCGGGAACACGGGTGAAACCGGATGGTATATAGTTACTAGTGAAAGTAAATACCCTGAGACATTTCTTCACAGACGACTATCTGATTTCAAAGTGTCCCAAACTAAGCAGAGCTTGTAATGTGGAAAGAATACGATATCTATATTAATATATAAAGAGGAAATAGATTTAATAGTTTGTTTGTTGGCATAAAAAGGCTCGAAACTGCTGGACCGATTTGAAAAATACTTTCACTGCTGGGAAGCTACACTATCCCGGGTGACATAGGCTATATAATATATATATTTTTAATAGGGATCCTTACTAAAACTCCAATAATGTAACCCAAAGTGTAAAAATATAACCTAAAAAAACTTTAAATCGCGTGCGCTGAGAAAACTATCGATGATAGAAAGAAAGATTACAAATAAATGTAACATCCCTCGTGAACGCGGGCGAAACCGCGGGGGACAGCTATACTACATATAGATTACAATATATACATATGGATACTTACTATCTTTTTAAAATACATTTAATATATAATAGATAATACATATATAATAGACAATCACACGCAATTAACAGTCATGTATGTTCGTTCATGCCCGCAAATATCCGTCGGGTAGCTACTCCAACCGTAAATCCGTGATTTCTCAAAACATTTAATGTAAACTCGATATACATAATGTAGTAGTTTTGTTTTGACACTACTTATGAAATAATGTAGCTACATAACCGGCGAAGTGTGACGAAATGAGATAAAAAAAACCGGTTATTTGTAGAACATCTTTCACTTTAACATCGTATCCGTAATTTCACCCAAATCTCATTGCTGCAATGTAATCTAGCCTTCGATCGAAGTGAGAGTCTGTCGGTTCGGTAAAGAATGGTACGTTCATAATTAACATATTTTCTTCGCGCCCATTTTCCTTACATATTATAACATGTATTTATTGACTAATGTTATTATTTTATACCTATTCTTATATCAGCATTATGAATTTGAAATAAATCAATATTATTACATAAAAGTTTTAAATGTATTTGATAGTCTTCAAACGCAATATTAATGTAAGTCAAAAGTGTTTTATTGAACAAAAAATGGTTTTTATTGATCCCGACAGACATATATACACACATAGACATATAGACAGAATATAATCTATCTAACTAAACGTAAGTTAGTGGAAGCATTAAATTGGCCCTTAAGGAATTCAAACAATTTTTATATTGATTTCATGGCTTTTACACCCTAATGTGGATAATTCGGTGAGAGGAATCTAGGAAATACAAACCCATTTCCACATTAATCCGCGCAATATTAAACGCTTTATATCGCAACGAAACACACCCAATACAATATTTCCGATGTTTTTTTTCATTATTCGAACGGTTTCCTTGAAGCTAGCACGAACATATTACAAATAATGCACTTACTAATCAATTACAAGGCCGTTTACTGTTAGTGTATAATATTTTGTTGTTAATAAGTGTAAAGTATTAAATGGCCGCGGTGGTAGAGTGGCAGGACTTTTGGCTACTAAATCCCCAGCTACGATTTCCTGTTGGAGAAGGTAATGTTTTGTGGCTTAAAAAAGATTATACGGGGCACGATTCTGTAAGGAAAATTACACTAACTCGAGGATGTTATGTCCTGGCCTCCGTGCTTTGTCTCTTTCGCTAACTACGCTAAATATGAGAGATAAGCTCTCCGAGGCCTCCGTGAAGCGGCTAGTCGGCGAAGTTTGTATTAGCTGAATAAGGAGGCTGTAGTGTAGCGCGAGATTGATAAAGTACCCGAGAGACAGCAATCATGCTTACCTCATATCACGTAGGGGTTTTATCTTTGGTGCAATCTGGGTCTCATTGCTGAGATTGCTCCCATAATGTCGGGATTATGGGAGTGAAGATATGTAAAGCATCTTCTAGAATTTGCTATGCAGGTTTACTCAAGTTAGCGATTATTATAATCCCGGTAAACATTCGAAGGTGCAGGATTTTCGACCAAAGGGCGTCAAAAGACTCGCTCTACCATGCTCCCTTATTTAGCTAATCCAAAGGTCGTCAGCGAGATTGCATAGTAAGCGATAGACAGAGACCGCGACGAAACATCATCGAGCTAGAGTCATTTAACCTTACAGAATCAGAGCCCTGATAGAGGGTCATGGCCGCCGCTATTGGCCATGTAGACCGAATCAAAAATAGGGCCACGTGTCCCAATGTTTTATTTTTCTTCTTGGGACCGTCTCTATGATTGCTTGATTACCTATTCCAAAAAAAATCGACATCAAAATAGGGACGGCGGTTCTTTTCGGAAAATATTGATTTTTCAAATCGAAGTCAAGGTCTTAAATATCAATAAATCGATATTAGATCTGCGATTCATCGACCTCCGAAAAATTACCTTACAATAATAATGGACGCCCTGCGATAATTTTAATAAACTTCCAGCTTGCAGGCTGTTCGTTTTATATCCTACTGAAAAGCCTAATACAATATTCATCCGAATAATAAATTGATAGGCCATTTGGAGTGGTGATAAGATACCCAGACTATCACGCTGCCGGTCGTGGGTTTCATCCCTACCCAGAACAAACATTTGTGTGCAGAACATGTGTGTTTGTTCTGTGTCGTACATGGACATGCATATTTGTTTTGAGTCTGGGTGTAGATATCTATTAAAGTACATATTTTGAAAAAAATTGTTGTATATATGTATAGTATCAGTTATTTGGTTTCCAAAGTACAAGCTTTGCTGAATTTCGGATCAGATGGCGATGTGTAAAGAATGTCCCAGAATATTATTTATTTCATAAAGAAATTTTGTGGCGAAGAATGAAAATATAAATATTTTGTGCTGATTAATCATTGAATGCAGCTGGCTAACAAAACAATGGGCATTTTTCACATTGATTGAGATCAAGGAAAGTCAATCTGAATGATAAAAATGTAATTAAAGCTAAGGGCTCTATCGCACAAGACAAAGATCGACACGATGCTCTTGCGCACGCCTCACCCGCAACTCGCGCAATCTCGCCGCTTTCTACGCCTTGTTACTTTAGTAAGTTTCTCCACAATCAACTGTCACACTTGTAATTCTATGAATCACGTATCAACTATGGGGGATACTCATTTCTAAACCATTAAATCAAACGGTAAACGAGTTGAAGTATTCTCTTATAAAATTATACAACGTCTATTGCCCAACTCAACCTTTTACCAATGCATTGCCAATATTGAACGTTTCAATTGACTACGCATTTTCGTAAACATCCTTTTAAATTGAATTGTTATTAGTAACATTGCCTAATCTGCCTCGCGGTTTTGCATTCCCAAGGATTTAATATTTCTAGCATAAATTATTCAAAGATCTTTCGACGCGCCTAAGGCTGGCTCGTATTTTGGTCAGAGAATAAGCTTGGCCATACAAATAGGCATCATAGCCAGCCTTCTGGGCACTTTACCCATTGTCTATGGGTTCGAACAATTGAAGTGATTTTTTTTATTTATAGATTATTTATTATTGCTTATTTATTAATTAATTTTAAGTAATTTATCTCTTAATCTTTATCTATAATCTTCAATATCAGTGCCATTAATGTAAATATAATTTTCTATGATTGTCTCATATTACATTTTTTATTCTATGTGTTATCCAAAACTAAGTTTCATCTAAATTCTTATAGCCGTTTATGTCTCTAATATCCACAGTTTGTCGTGGACAGTTTAATTATCCCGTAAATACCAATGGATAATACCTCGTAAGGGTCAAGTATTATATTTTTAGGAGGTACACATTCATTAAGTTTTAGAATCGTCGTTAGGAGCGCACTAGCGCGTAATTTTGATTTGGCAACTTTTGTCTTTGACCATACTTTATTGTCTACGTAAGAAAAGAATACCAGTTCAAACTGATGTCACTGCTGCCCAACGCTAGTCCCTAGTAGCAATTTAGGCATTAATGAATTGTAATGGTTGTGGACGATAGAGCGATGCGTGTCGTTTTGTCAAAAAGATTCCATCAACCGCTTCGAGTATTTTTTGAACCGCTTTGCTTGGATTTTCGAGTCTAGTATTAAAAAGTGCCCTACCAAAAGGTTGCAGTTTCATCACACGAAGGCTCATCATTAAAGAATTTGATCTTACAACTGTCGTCACGGCATTTGACATCGCTAACAACTGAGCTAACATCGCCATGTATCGCTTTGTATCCTTCAACTCTTAACGGTTCGCCTCCCTGTCTTTTATTAATTGCTCAACGTGTAACATTAGGTTTCACCATATCCTCTTCATCGTCATTAAGCGTGTTGTCACCTTTTTGAGCACTTCTTTGGGTTTCCAAAACTTGCTATTTCAGAATAGCTACATGCAGCATTATATGAATAGTAATACTAATAATAATAATACAGTTTGGCAATTAAATTAGATAATTATTTTGTGTAGTTTAATGAAAAAGCTTGCGTGATCGTTACTACAATTGATTCTAAAACTGTTTATCGATATGCTGTCATAATATGATCGTTAGATAATTTGTAAAATATATATTCGCGTTTGCCGATACGCGTTAGAAAAATAAAAACCAGATTTCTTTAAGGAAAATTTGATATGTCTTGCGTCGTACGTCTGCTTAGTTTGTGATCAGATAGGCGTGTTGAAAGTTCCAGTTTTTCAGTGATAGCTGAAATTTACTAAACAAATTTTCTGAAACTAATTGAATTTGGAATGAATTTTCTCGTTTTCTTTTATATTTACAGGCCACGTGGTCTCAGAAGAGACAATTAAGCCATCCATTGGCTAGTGATCCATGGGGCCTTCTATAAAAATATTTGTATCATAAAACAAGCTTTACCCCGCTGTAGTTGCAATAGCTAAATCAACATGGAGAGCAATGTCGAGCAGGCGCTATACCCGTCTCATTCGACGCAAGTCGGCATCCTTGGGCTAGATTTCTATGTTACACAATTTGGATGACTCGAACCACTATCTATCTAGGGTCAGCATTAGCAATATTAAATCCTCTTCATTTTTGACGCTTGGATGTTTGTTTGGCATTCGAATCAATATGAATGAATATGACTCTATGTTATTAAGGTATGTTTTTATTGAAAACACTTGGTAATTCACAGAGAGGTAAGATACAGGTGTAATTATAGCTTTTCAATCATTTACGCAAATTGCGGGCGGGGAGATAGAACAAAATTATAAATAACCAGCTGTCCCCCCAACGTTTTACCCGCGTTTTCGTGGGTGTAACATGTTCCCAAGATAAAGAGTGTCCAGGTTATAAACTATCTATATCCCAAATAGCATCCTAGTCCCTTAAATATTTTTTTCGTTAAAGACTAACAAAAATACATCCACCCTCACAAACTTTATCATAATATTATGGTAGGTTATCTTTATGAGCAATAGGATCCAGTAGACCTAGCTCATTGATTATTCTTTAACAACATCAGAAACGTCGATGTTCTCCGTTTTGTTGCATGAAATTTAAAAGCATTTAAACACTGTCTTGCCTTCATAATCATCTCTGACGCAGTCATATAAAGGACTTATCCAATTACATATCAATGATGTTCCAATGACAACGACAATACTTGTATTAAAAGTACGGTCGCTTTGTTAGATATCGCCTGATAAACGTAATATAATAACGATTCTTTATTGTTTGTCTGCGTGCCTGTACCGGGTTGTACTCACGTGTTCGCTACCAGTCATAATGGTTACATTCGCGAGAGAGCAATTTGTCTGTACATTCATACAATAAGGAGCCATGACAATTTGAATGATCATTTTGCAAATTATAAATTGGAAAATTGCTTGTCGGATAATATTTTAGGATCTTGTAACGGATCGTTTTTGAGGATTATGTGGGCTGTGAATTTAACTTTCGCAACTGGTCTACTATTCTACTATATATTTTGAGGAATATTTAAGCAGTTAATGAATGACTTAACTCAGATCTCAAAATGTGAAAATACTTTAAGTAAAAATTATGATATTTTAAGGCCCAAAGTTATTTCAGTGTTATTGCATGACACCTTCGGATTCCGATGCGGCAATTGCTCAATGATCCAATCAGTGACGATCGTGTCGCGCCCCCCTCCAGGAGCTCCCCCTGTACCCCAGCCCAGGCCACGCCAGACGCGCCTTGACACTTCTAGAACGGCTAGAGACAGGGAAATGAGAGCGGAGGTACACATCAGTACCTTCCTGGAATCTTTATGAGCGCGTACTAATAATCTTTTGATGTGTCTGGATTAATTCCTGGCAGTTACAACCTTTTTAATATCACTGTTATGGAACATGTACCATATTTTTCTATGATTTCTCTAAATTGTTTCTAACGACAGGCCAGTTGGCTTGTGATTAGAGCCTCTGACGGCCACGCCACGGGTACTGGGTTCCAGGACAAACATTTTTGTTCATGAACATGTCAGGTTATTTTGTGTCTGAATGTAAATATACGTGTTCCGATGAAAAAATACATAATAAAAGGTCTGCTTAGTTTGGTATCAGATGACCGTGTGTATAGAATGTTCCAGGATACCAAATTTCATTTTTTTATTTTGTATTATTTATTATTATTTATAGAAATAGGTAAAAATTATGCTTATTTTGGCAATGGTTGTATTCGTTCAGACGTAAGGAGTCGTAACTACATCTAAGATACAACCATTGCCAAAATAAGCATAATTTTTACCTATTTCTATATAAGAAGAAGTTTTTTAATCCAGCAGAATTTTTTGTATGAACCAAAACCACCATTAGGTAATATTGTTTTTAATAAAAGAACAAAATCAATTTAAAGAGTAAGTAGATTAAAGAAATAAGTACCTCTGACAAATACTACAACCGAAGAAAGAAACTCCTTAGCAAATCCCACAGCATATAATAAAAACTTTTACAACATGACAAGGTCTCTAACTCCCGGTAGTAACCGTGACACCACGAATTGTAACACACAGACCTACAGTCGGACGAGAAAGTGCACGTCCGGCAGTTTCTATTAGCGGCCACACGATAATCAAGTTTACGTCGCTGTGAACTGTTTTGTATTGCTCACATGTCTTGTATGGTACTGCGTGAAGATAGAGAGCTCAAAATATAGTTATTGAAAAGGCAGACAAAACTACCACCCTAAATTTCGTAACTGTCGTTAGAGGCGGGTAAAGGGTAGACATACTCGTATTGCACAAAGTGATCAACATAAAAAATCCCAAATCACTTGTTACGTAACTGGATGGATGGAGAATACACAAACAGGCCAGATGGCTTGGTGGTTAGCGACTGGTCACCGCCACCTATGGAGATTTGCAACACTTGGGGCATCGCCAATGCGTTGTCGACCCTGAGAAGTTGGAGTGAAATTGTTAAGCCTCATGTGCCTGTAATTTCACGGGCCCCCTTATCTTTCTAGCCGAAACACAGTAATACAAGTGCACGGCAGAAATGGGTAAGGTGGTAGTACTTCCCCGGACGAACTCTGCACTAAGAGCTCTACTACTCTAAAAAAAATCAAATTGAGTTTCATATTCAACCAATATTCTCTAAAACAGTTCCGTTCCGCTGTTATTTATCACTAAACGTACATAGTGTAGTGTAAAGCAGTATTTCCGCAATGCGAGTGTATCGAAATGATACATCCGTTTCGCAAACTGCGTCCCATCCTGGATTTACGCATTACCTTGCAAATTGCAAGAATCGCTGCGCACACGCATTGCGATGTCGCTTATTAATAAATTGATCAGTATCATGAGGGAATAGATAAATAAATAAATAATAAATAAATATCCTGGGACTTTTACACACGGCCATCTGGTCCCAAACTAAGCAGAGCTTGTACTATGGAAACCAGACAACTGATATACTACATATACTACTTTTTTTTTTCTAAATACATACTTATATAGATATTTACACCCAGACACAGAACAAACAGACATGTTCATGCACACAAATGTTTGTCCTGGGTGGGAATCGAACCCGCGACCTTCGGTTTGGCAGTCAGAGCGTTAACCACCAAGCCAACTGGCCTGTCAATTTTAAGGTTTAGTGTCTATTTTGTTCTTAATGCTCATTTAATTGATAATTTAAGTATAATAGTAATCTGCAACAATTGAAGGATAAACGTTACTCCGAAAGTCTTATACTTAAACTAGCGACCCGCCCCGGCTTCGCTCAGGTGCAATGTAGATATACATATAAACCTTCCTCTTCAATCACTCTATCTATTAAAACCAACCCCATCAAAATCTGTTGCGTAGTTTTAAAGATTTAACCATACATATATATAGGATATAGGGACAGAGAAAGCGACTTTGTTTTATACTATGTAGTGATTACCAGGGCTTTTATAGATATGAGATTCGGATCTGGACATGGATACGGAAGTACGATTGATTCGGATACTGATTTCAGTTACGGTTACGGATATTGATTTACATTATTTCGGAAAATGCGATAGTTTCGGATAGTTTCAGTTATGGATTTAGATTTTTAAATAATTGTTAAGGACGAATACAAATAATTACAAGGCACGAATTTTTAAGTTATAATTTGGCCTACCTATACTACAATCACAGAAAAAAACAAAGTGCCTGAAAAGTAATTATTTATAGCTTCACATTCCGAGACTCCACCCCTACCCAAAATGATTCGCAACTTTTATATCAGATTCGGTTACGGTATCGGATAGATATTTATTTCGAATATACGATTGTTTCGGTTTCGGTTACGAAACTCGATAAAATCTCTGATGCTAATCCAAAATGTACCTACTCTATCCACGTGCCATTAGCCGTTAGAGAGTTAAGATTAAGATTTGACGGGCCAGTTGACTTGGTGGTTAGACCCTGACTGCCACGCCACAGGTCGTGGGCTCGCTTCCCACCCAGGACAAAGATTGATGTGCATGAACATGTCTGTTTGTTCTGTCTGTATGTAAATAACTAAATAAGTATGTATTTACAAAAAAATATGTATTTGCCGTATATCAGTTGGGTTCTATTAATACAAGTTCTGTTTAGTTTGGGATCCGCCGTGCATAAAGAATATCCTAGGATATTTATGCATTAATTATTATTTACAGTTAAGTTGATTTCGTGATAGCTAAAGTATTGCCAGCTCTTCTCAAAAAAACATTTATTTATTAATGATTATCATTTAAGATGATAAATCTAAATTGATTTTAAGATCGCTGAAGTATAGCCAGTTTTTCTCAAAAACGCAACCCCCCAAATTATTAGAGTCAGACTATACAAGTGCTTGTAACGCCAACAAAACCAGAGAGGTTACAACGGATACCTGCAGTTTGCGGCGGGTATCATGAGCTAACAATTGACTTAGCAACGAGCTCCGGATCTCATTTCACGTACCATTGTGTGCATTGTGTGATTCGCACCACGGTTGTAATGGTCGATGTATCTGACTACTTTAAACGTATATGTTATCATCCGATCCTACTAATATTATAAATCGTTTTTTAGGATGTACGTACGATTGTTTGATACCCTTTTACGCCAAAACTACTTAACGGACTTAGATAACATTTAGCACGTAAATTGTTTATAGCCTGGATTACACTTTATAATTTTTAATCTGGTAGAGAATAAAACCTTTGGGAACGCTGGTGATACCGCGGAGCACCACTAGTGTATTACGTAGACTAGGGTATTTAGGGAATTATATATTTCTAAACAGTTATACTCGTATGACGATTTGTATCTCCTTTAAAACAACGGTGACGTTTCGCTTTAATTTTTTATATCAAGAAGGCCGAAAATAGTCAGTCGATCTACGTGATGATAAGTGATTACCACCGCCTAGAGATATTTGAAATACCAGAGCCATCCCCAACACGTTATCGACCCTAAGACCGGAAGTTATTAACTCTCAACCGTGGTTCCGGAGACATCTTCAAAATACAAAATACATACTCCACTTTTAACTAAGATAAGTTGAAATTCCGAACTTACTATTAATAAAACTGTATTATTGTGTTTTACTGTCTATTTGAACACTAACTATAAACACAATCGGAACAAACAAGTAAACATTAACAGACAAAAGCTTCGCGATAAAAAATAACAATAAAGACATCACGTAACTAAGAGCTCCACGAGTATCGCACACGCAACCTCCATTGTCTATTAAGTTTATTATTTCATTATCAAATTATAATGAAACGGGCTTGCGTGCTTTGTGCACAATGCGCTTGTGCACATTCGAATGACGGCCTCAATCTTGACATTGTCCATCTTTGTTACGTGCTGATAATCATATGGCTTTTGTTCGGCGGTTCCACGATCGAGATTTGATGACAATAGTTGGCTTGGCTAAGAAACATGAAGGTTCAAAGAGTAAAGAAGGATGGTATATCTTCTAAACATACCTAGACATTTTTTTAAATTTTAATAGTGCAATAAAATATTTTTTAACCTTATATTTATTATATATTTAAAATAGAAATTATTTCAAAAATTGTATATAATCTGGTTCGCTTAGTTCAAGAAAACCTACACTCTTTTAAATTTAGTATCAGATACACCCGATGAAATAGAAAAAGAGGAAGACCTAGAAGCAGATGGGCTGACGACATTGAAGGGACTGCTGGCAAACTGTGGAAAGAAAACGCCACAGATGGAGACTACTGGGTATCTTTGGAGGAAGCCTTTACCCTCAAATATTGTATATGGTATACTCAGGGGTTCACGGTAAACAAAAAAAAAACCAAATTAATTCAAAGTAATTCAATAATAATAATTTAAAACGTATAATACAACTAGCTGCCCGGACAGACGTCGTTCTGTCGAAATAAGTCCATACAAAAATGCAGGAATTCGCTCGCAGCGCCACCTACCGGGTCCAATTGTGAATCTAAACCATCCAGGGCACCACCCAAACGCAAACAAAAAAAAACATTCCAATCGGTCCAGCCGTATTAAAAAAGAAGAAATAATTGAATTTCACGGTATTTCGTTTACTACAAAATAAATTTAATTTATACATTAGCCTCAATAACACGTGGTAATCATGATATTGAATTGTAGCTTATATGACACGTTCGTAGATTTACCATAGCAGCGCCATCTATTGATGACTTACTCAACCCAGTCGAAAGGTATCGACATCTCTTAGAATCATTTGGAGTTAACAGATAATTGTGACTGTCAAATAATAACAGACAAATAATTAGCAATAAATTAAAATTGCGACTATAATTTGAGATTTAAACTATCCTATCTCTCAAGTTGGATCGAACTGCACATGGTGTGCGAATTTTATTATAATCGGTTAAGTGGTTTAGGAGTCCATTGAGGACAAACATTGTGACACGAGATTTATATATATTAAGATGTATGGTTATTTTCTTTTCCACATCAAAGTAAATATATTGATTGATTATAATTATTTGTAAACTATAACTTCACAAAAAAATGAATATGTATGTAAAAAAAAAGGTAATAGTTAATTATTAGGTGTGAAATAAAAGGCTTTTTTTATTTTTATTTATTTATCAGATAACTGGGTGTGAAGAATTTCCGAAAATATGCCAAAAAAAGGTAGACACGTTTACATAAAGAAAAAAATATTTACAAATATCATGGTACATTCTTCACACACAGCCATCCCTAATTAAGAAGAGCTTGATTAATTGATTGAGAAACAAAATTTTAATTTCAATACCCAGTGTATGGAACCGTCATCACTTCCCAGACCATCCGCCTAGATGGTCACTTTCTGATTAAAAAGCGAACCAAGTACAAATTGGATCATGCCTGTTTGTTCTGTTGGTGCAAATATCTCTATATGCACCCACAAACAAACATGTTCATACACCTGAACGCGCCTAGGGGCTATGACGTCGCAGTCAGGGTAGTCAATTAGGCCGTCAAATGACATAGAAGTTAGCCACTGCAACACCAGCCAATCGATTTTATGTTCTCGATATAACGTTGGTCATAATTTTACTTAATGACTCGTGTGAATTAATAATATGGTAGAAAACCCACCTGACATTGGAAAAATAGGATATATGAGTGATCAATATCAGTTGGTAATGTGTCGCTGAGCTACTATAGGTACCTACAAGATTGTTAGATACTTAAAAAAAATGTTTTATATATTTTTATAATTTACTAGCTGTCCCCCGGGGCTTCACCCGCGTTCCCGAGGGATATAACATTTTCCCGGCACAAAAAGTATCATAAGTAAGATCCTATATGTTAATCCGTGTTATAACCGCGTCAAGTTGATGATAATCGGTTAAGTAGTTTTCGCGTGAAAGCCAGACAGACAGACAGAGTTACTTTCGCATTTATAATATTAGTTAGGATTAGGATTAATTATTGCGGCCATAATGTACTTTATAAAAATTTCAACAGTCATCCTATTAGGGTTACTGAGATGCAGTCCGATGACAGAAGGACGGACAGCAGCTTAGCAATTAATATTATCTCTTACTAGCGCCGTCCTAATGGATTTAAGTCTTAATGGAGATTCCTTCCTCAGAAAATTTACACCTAAATTCTTTGAGCCGTGAAAATGGAGTTAACACAGAGAGACAAACTCTCTAATGGGCTGAGGAATTAGAAGTAATAATATGTTACTAGAGTGGTATATGTTACAATTCTCCTGAGTAAGTATACTTGTTCATCTGATATAATTAAACCATTACGCTCACCACATGTCAATATGATGTTTAATTAAATACCTTGTGGAACGTGAGTCTTTTCTGGGAACTCTGCTTACCCCTCCGGGTATAATGGGTGTAAAGACATGCTAAGAATTACACATCAAGACATAAAGCAACAGAAGTACAGAAAGAAATCCATTAAAAGTAAAGAGTTGGAAGAGTAAAAAGTAAATACCAAATGGCAAAAAAAAACCCTAATCCCATATTAACAAGGTAATAAATAGTCTACAGCAGTAATCACAACTGGCGTTGATTTCTCTAACTTTGAAATGGTCAAGGTGAAAGTTCAACAAATCAACTGCTTACCTAATTATACGGCAAGTAAACACTCATGGCCACCTTACGTTGTATTTGTGACATATTGATGGACGTAAGTCACTATAACATATTTGTTCCGCGATTTCTATTTATTTATTGACTGATTTACTAATTGTCAGATAGACAAAACAAAAAGTTTCTTTATTTTATGTGGTCACAATTACGACTTGAATATCAAGGAAATTGATCATAGAGTGCTTTAACAGTAACTGTAACGAAATAGGAGAGCCTATTGTTATTCCTTACTTCAATCGTTCCTGGCCTCCATATTAATATTATAAATGTGAAAATAACTTTGTTTGTTTGCTTGTTTATATTTGGATCGTAATAAAATTTGGCAATCTTTGTCTGAAAAAATAATCTTGAAGGGGTGAAATTCCTCAAGTTAGGCACCTGAAAATTCATATTTAGGCTTTTAGTAAGAATACGTGGTTCAACTTTTATTTCATAATGCGTGTTGAAGCAGACTTTGCGGCGTTAGTACATACGCTCAAACTATTAATTTTCAGAAAAAAAAGATAACACTTACTCTAAGTTTATTTAATACAAACCAATTTTCGTAAAATTATTCATAAAGGAGATACTGTCAAAAAAACCGTTTTACAGCGCCATTTTTCTAATATGGCGGCGTGAGCAGGAAAGTGAAAATTCCAAAAGAGCAACGTCGAGTCTAAAAAATTCTAAACTCTCGGTAGGTTTTTCAAGTAACTACTCCATGACAATCAATATTAATTATAGATAAGAAATGGAAAGTCTTTAGTTTCCTGACGGTAAGGCCTATAATCGTAGGCCACTAAATAATTCAGGCGAGTCCTTGCGACATCAGCTGGGGGGAGCATGCGCACTTGACTACTAATTGCGGGATAGTTATAATGCTAGGCAATAGTTGAAGGCCACGCTCATGCTTAGCGACTATGAATTGACTAGTGACCATAGTTGATCACATCATATTGCGAAAGAAGGCTAATTCAATTTGTAATTCTTTTTTTTTAAGTAACTCTGTCAGTGTTGCTCTGGTAGATTGAACCTTCTTTTATGAATGCTTTTTCAGTAAGTGTTTTCAAGTTAATTTGTCTGCCCGATTAAAAACGGTATCTAAAATATAAGCTGTTAGTAAAACGCTCGTTTTTCCTATTTTCCATATTCTCCCGTTATTCAGCTATCTTTATATCTATTTTTAACTGTTGCCGTTCCAAAATGCATTGAATGCTGAAATAAAACCCAATTTAACATCTCAAATAACCTCCCCCTGAAAAATACCCAAAATTTCGAGGATCATACCCAAAGGTAGGGACACTATCTCCATGTTTTTGGTTTTCACATGATCTGGATCTAGAGGTTTCATGTAATTATAAACTACCTACAGACGTTTTCCGATCCAAATTTGCTATTTATATAGCTCATTCTGTCCAGCTGTTCTCAAGTGATGCGTTTACAAACGAACAGCATTTTATTTTATTTTTATCGATATCAAAGTTTGGTTGTTTGTGACTCAATCACGTTTAAACGAATTAACGGATTTAGATGCAACTTGATACGCAGGTAGAATATAGGGTACTTTATGTCTAGGGAAAACATTTGAACAGTAAAACTATGGAATGGGAGTTAGTAATGTATGTATATATAAAAATACTAATATTATAAAAAAAATGGATTTTTTGTTACGATTGAACTCAAAAACAACTCGACCGATATTAAAAATTATTTCACCATCAGGAAGCTACTAGAGCAAAAGATCTTTACAGAGTAACAGTTTTGGTTTAATTTTATATTTGACGGGCAAGCTTGGTGGTTAGACACACTGACTGTCACGCCACAGGTCGTGGGTTCGATTCCCACTCAGGACAAACATTCATGAGTCTAATGTCGTCTGATTCCAAACTAAGCCAATGGTTACTAACATTAAAGGCACACCTAGAGAGAACAAACAGATATATTCATGCACTCAAATGTTTGTCCTGGGTGGGAATAGAACACACGACCTGTGGCGGCTCGTCAATATTACTCTCCTTTTTTTAGAGGTAATATTTGATACTTAGTTATGATGAAATATTAGTCTATGTTTTTGTGACAAATGTTATGAACCAGAGACAATGTAGAACGCTTTTCATCATCGGGAATAAAGTCGAATATGGGACAGTCCAGTTCCCTGTTCCACTTTTAGTAGAACACCGCATTATTACTCTTGTTAACCATGCTTTAAAATCAATTTTGATAGCATGCAAAACTGCAATTGTTCTTTCCAATTATTTTACCCTACTGCAGTTACTAAGTCGGTTCTGTTTAGAATTGTATATAAATTGTAGAACATTATGTTTCGCGGGTCTTGAAATATCTTCGATGGAATGTTGGTATAGAGACCTCTGCCTACCTATTTGGTGATAATGGGTGTGAAGTTATATTACGTACTTGCTGTGGCCGCAGTTTTACCCGTGTTTATGATTACTGTATCGTAGAATAATTTTATATAGATAAAGCCTTCCTCGATAAATGGCCTATTCAACATAAAAATATTTTTTCAATTAGAATCATTAGTTCCTGAGTTTTGCGCGTTCAACGAAACAACAAACTCTTCAGCTTATATATTAGTATAGATTAAGGCAAAAGCGAAATTTGACATACCTACACTATATTTAAGATTATTTCTCTTTTCATCTTATTAAGAAAGAAAGAGGTATCAATTAAGCAAGCAAGTTCATGTTCAATGTTAATCTTGACATTGGATATTCTATACAAGTCTTCTCTCGGTATGGCAAATCATTAAACCTTAAGGAAAACGAACATTACACATTTAACATGGAAAATACTTATTTAAATTACTACGAATAGAACGTGGTTTTAATAGAAATTGTTCACTTATCTGCATTATGCAGGACAACGCATTATGCTAAGTGTATCTAAATGACTTATACAAAAAGTCCTACGCATAATCTAAAAGAACCCTAATAATAATATAAATGCGACGGTCGGTGAGGATGTATGGATAATTTTTACTCTTTCACGTTAAAACTACCAAACGGATTTGGATGAAACTTGCCACGTAGATGGTTATAGCCCGGATCTTACTTATGATACATTTTATCCCGGGAAAATCCTCTCTCGGGAATGCGGGTGTAACCGCGAGGGACAGCTAGTATAAAATAATATGTATTATAAAAATAATTAGTTAAATAAGGTCATCTGATCCCAAACTAAGCACAGCTTGTTGTAAATGTACTTAATACTTTTTAAAATTCTTAATAATAGGTGCAGACAGATAATATTCATTTATTTTTCCACACACAAAAAGGTTACAGATCAGAATTTCAAAGCCCTCACGTAAGAAAATTCTCTCCAAAAAGATAGATGATATGTAAAATGAGGAAGTTATAAAACCGTTACTTCGATTGCGATTTATTTAATTCCATCAAGGAATCTTCCAGGCGGGTTAGTCACCTAACACCTTCCGGCAGTGTGACAGTCGTGTATCGGATACACACTTCAAGTGATGCGTTTATGGTCTTTTATTATGAGGGGGAACTCTTTCGGATAAAAGTACAACCATTTGGTCCCGTAAATTTTGACAGTTAGATTACGGGATACAAGCAGTGCCGGATTAACCACGAAGCAAGAGTAGCAATTGCTACGGGCCCCGCGTAAAAGGGGCCTCGCGTGTCTATCGTACCTACGATTGTTATTTTTTTAACACTTTATACTTAAGAACCTATAACAGACCCAAGGCCCCTCGACAGAATTTGCAACGGGCCCCGGGCTTACTTAATCCGGCACTGGATACAAGTAGAGTTTTTGTATTTAGATCCTTTACCCCTAGGCAGGTTTTTTATTTTTTATGCCACTTGGGCCGACAAACAAGCAGACGGTCCACCTGATGGTAAGTGGTCACCGCCGCCTATGGACATTTGCAACACTAGGAGAATCGCCAATGCGTTGTCGACCTTGAGGCGTGAAGTTGTTAAGTCTCATGTGCCTGTAATTTCACCGGCCCCCTTACCTTTCTAACCGAAACACAGTAATACAATTGCACTAATGCTTCACGGCGGAAATGGGTAAGGTGGTAGTACTTCCCCGGACGAACACTGCACTAAGAGCTCTACTACTCTAATCAGGTAGGTAGGTCTTAGTAATGAGAACCACACTTTTAATTTCCAACGTGACATATGGTGAGTATTGACGCCGTCTCTCCAGCACATCAACAACTCAGGCTAACAATAAATATGTCTTAACAAAGAAACGTTTATATTATCTCACCTGACCCAAGAATCAAACCAAGGACCAAGGAACTCTAGCTAAGCTATAGGTACCTACAACTCGACCACCGACATCCTTAAATGAAAAAATACGAAGGAAATGGCTGCGTACAAATATTGTGTATTTGTACGAAGGAAATGATGGAAGGAGTCAAAGATAAGAAGTTCCAGATTCCTATGAATGTCAAAGTTACTGGACTGACCACTACGAAGTTGTAATAGTTTGGAAAGGGTTGGCGCAAAATAGCTCAAATTTAGGGCAAAAAGACTGTGTAAGAGACTCATGGAAAACTTAATGAAACAGATTTGGGTTTAAAAGGAACAGCCAGGGTAGTCATGTGAATTCTTTGAAGTTTAGCAATACAGAAACAGTCCTTTTATCCCTAACGTGCTTACTAATTCGTTGTAATGGAAGACTTAGCAGTAGTTCGCTACATCGCATTCTAAAATGATAATAATAGAGTACTTTAAACATCGTTAGTTAATAAAATGTATCAGTCTCAATGGCTTTCAAATTGGTCAATTAGAATAGCAATTTTCCTTTTATACAAACTCCGTAACCTGGCAGCCAAATTACTTAATAGTTGAAGCAATTTATTAATTTCGAAGAAATACGTTAAAGTTTTCCTGGGTACTTAGAATTTGGTGGTTTGAAGTAGTATATTAGGAACTCATTATGCATCCGTATAATTAGGCTATGAAGAAGCCCTGATATGTTTAGAGGAAGGCAATTTCTTCTAGTTATAATCAAATCTAGTCCGGGATCTGTCCGAGAGTCCAGAGATCAGAAGGAACATCCTCTATGCCGATAAATATGCCGTATAGAAAAGGTAGGTTACTCACATAGTCTCGATGAGTTCACAGTTGAGTAGCAGCTTCCCGGGACCCAGTTCTACAACAGCTACGGTCTGGTCATGATAGTAAATCATTCTGAGAGTATCGTTGCCAACTCGCCGACCAGTGTAAGGCTTGACTCCAGCCGCCGGCTCTCGTCTCTCGGCGTCGTCACTCCTCGCTCCCGCACTGCCGACCAGCCCCGCCAGCGACCATCCCGCGGGGAAACTAAACGCAAACGGCTTCGCCGAAGCCGAAGGTGGAGATGATACCGCGATACAAAATATAACGATCACCGAAACTAGCGATTTCAACAATCCATCGGCCATTGGCGCACCCCTAGTCAAAGCTTCCCGCGCAGACCGAACCGCACTCAACAACCTGCGGAATGACATTTTGAATTTTTTTTTTCTTAATAGACTAAGGCGCGCGTTCATCCATGTCGCGCAGCGTGTGAGCCGCGCGCTTGTCTGTTGTGGACTGGCCGCACGGTATCTATCGAAGCATCAGGGCACTTTCTTCGCGAGTGACGTCAATTTAGCGGTCACTGTCTGTAATAATGAAGTTTCACTTATGTTTCTGTACTTCCGTGTGTTAAGCTCCGATTTGGACCTGCGATAATTTTTAATTATAATCTAAGATTAAGGAATCCCAATTTTTTATTGCAATGATCATACGAAAATAATATCTCGCATCAGTTTATTACAGAAATTATGCAAATGACAAAAACCAATAAGGAACCAGCATGTGCCATTAAAATTTTACTATTATACAACGTACATTAAACCATTTCGCCGGCGAACTAATAAATTTTGTTTAACAAAATGCCGGTTGAAATGCTAATGTGTTATTTACATAAGCAGCCAGTCGGAGCCTATACTGTACCGAGTGCCGGATATTATAGCTATATGCCGGATAGTTCGGGTTCCACTTTTTACAAAACACGTTATTTGAACTCTTTAGGGACTTTTCTTTCGTTCAATGACGTTACTTACCAAGTCAGAATTGCGGGATTATTACTAATAAATTCAAAAATGTATTTTATTCAATTGTTAATAAGGCTTGCTTTTGACTGTTATAATGTGGCCAGTTATAAAGGCCTGTTATAAAGGTCAGTAGTTAAAGCTAGTGTTAACGAGGAAAAGGACCCATTCTTTGACATGAGAGTTGTAGGCTGTAGCCAACCTTCTAGCAGACTACAATGTAAAAATAACTATATTTTTATTTACCGAAGGCTTCAGCATTGTAGGTTCGTATCCAAGACCTACGTCTAGCTAGGCAAATAAATTTTCACAGAGCCATCATAACTTCGAAAATCCAATCCTTCTAGTATTATAAATGCGAAAATTTGTGAGGATGACTATATATTTAGATGTATAGATATTAGTCTTGCACGCAATAAATACGGAAGGCATTTGGATCAAACTTGACACAGATAGACCATGCCCTGGAAAAACATATAAGCAACTTTTTATCCAAATAAAATATAATCTGTAGATAGGTACTAGGAGCGCACTCATTTATGACTAGGTTTGTCCCAAAATTAGGTAACTTTGTATATATATAACAAGCTTTATAGGACATGCCACGGAATCTATACATTGTGGTTTATGATATGCACTTGGCCGGTTATTTATACCTGCAATATACTAGCAATTTATTATTATTTAATAGCAATTCTGAGTGGTAGAGCTCTTAGTGCAGACTTCGTCCGGGGAAGTACTATCACCTTACCCATTTCCGCAGTAAAGCAGTTTTGCACTTGTATTATTGCGTTTCGGTTAGAAAGGTAAGGGGGCCGATGAAATTACAGGCACATGAGACTTACCAACTTAATGTCTCAGGGTCGACACCGCATTGGCGATGCCTTTGGTGTTGCAAATGTCTATAGGCTGCGGTGACCACTTCCCATCAGGTGGACCGTCTGATTGTTTGTCAGCCGATGTGATAAAAAAAACAACCCTATTGGCCGCAATTTTTTTGATTATAGGACGCAAATCTACTATATAAACTCACAGCTAAAGTCCCAAGCTACCGAGGGATGTAATATATCCCGGGATTGGAACATAGCCTATGTAAATAATCAATAAATAAATAAATAAGTAACTCCGGAGTAGTGTAGCTTTCTATCAGTGAAAGAATTATTTAAATTGGATGAGTAGTTTCGAAGATAATCTGGTACATTAAAATTTACAAACTTTACCTCCTTACTCCTAATACCTTTATGATATCCCTAGATTCCGTCACGCGGTTTTACCCGTGTTCCCAAGCAATTGAATATATCCCGGGATAATAATATAGCTTAAACCTAATTTTAATAATGTATTATTCCAATTATGAAATATTTTTTCAAATAGGTGCTATGTGCACCATGATAAACAAAGTTACAAAATCAGCTCTGTCTCTTTATTAAATTTGACTAGACTATTATTAAATATAGCTGTCCCCCGCGGTTTCACCCGCGTTCCTGAGGGATTTACATTTTCCTTGGATAAAAAGTAGCCTATGTTACTCGGGGATAATGTAGCTTTCCAAAGGTGAAAGAATTTTTGAAATCGGTCCAGTAGTTTCGGAGCCTATTCATTACAAACAAATCTTTCCTCTTTATAATATTAGTATAGATGATATTACCTATTATTAGAAATAACGTCTGGCTGTTACCGGCAAGTTAGCGGTATGATTTACTTCCTTATTTAGAAGATCTTACAAAAGTTTCATCTCTATTGGATAAATAGTATAACAGCATAATCAGTACAAAAATAGAAACATTCATTTTTATGAAAAAAGGTACCTAGATAGAATATTTATTTTGTCATATCGAAATCCACCTGCTCGACCACTTTCAATTACCATAAAATATTAGTAAATATTGAGTAAGCAATGACATTAGTTAACTGGCACACAGTAGTTTACTTAACCCCTACTACCTACTACCACGTAACGACGGAAGGCTGACCACACACGATCAATAGAGTATCGAACTTTACGTTTATGGCATAACCGACTGTATTTCTTTAAATAACGGTAAAACTGTATCATGACAATAATGTATGTTTGTCGCTTTCTTCTCTTTTTTTTAATTTTTTTATTTTCTCTTTTTTCACGTGAATAGGAATATATTACTCAATTGTAACTTCTTCTTACCAAGAGGGGGAGCCAGGGAGCTCATAGCGCAGGGTAACCTAGTTTGGGCTCCTGTCTCCCACAACTAAATGTACCTACCTGTTTATGACAAAAAAATGTTTTATTTTTTATGTGTGAGAGAAATTAAACAAATTATATTGTATTATTATTATTATATACCTTGCATGAATGAACTATCATTGTGAAATTGGGCATTGCATCTTTAAATACTGTGAAAGAGTCATTTGATAGGACAGTTAGATTGGTGGCTAGATACCTGCTACGCTACTGGTCGTGTGTTCGATTCCGGCTTAGGACAAACATTTGTGTGCATGAACTTTTTTTCTGTCTGAGTGAATACTAAAAAATATCTCAGTAAATATGTATTATCAAAGTAAGTATTAAATGTAGTAGGAATACTTACAAGCTCTGCTTAGTTCGGAAACATATCGAACCCTGAGAACGATAGGGGCTTAACTCAAAAAATCACTTTTGGCACATCTCTGATTGGGTCACTTTCGCACTGAGAGGGGCAGGTGGGTCCCGGTGTTACAGAGGCTGAAGTATCGGTATGCTTATTCTATTTGTTTTGCTATTCATCGGAAAGAGCGTACTTTGTTTACTCTCTCTATGATCGTAACTCTATTTCGCAAAATTTTGAGCCCTTATCGTACTGAGGGTGCGATATGGCAGCTCAAGGAATGTCCCAGGACTTTTCCTACTTCTGTCTGTTGTCTGGTCTGTTTATGTGTTTGGTTCATTTATGCTTTGCAATAGACTTTAATGAGATTTTCACTACAATTTAGTCAATATCCCTTTGATAGGTTTATGTGGACAAACCATCCCACCCAGGCGACGCATATTTTCAGTAGAATGCGGCTCTCACTACTGAGATCTCTGCCTACCTCTTCGGAGATAGCGGGCGTTTGTTAGCGAATATAATAATAGTTATACGTTGATGTAAGCCTTAAGCCGACACAAGGTATTAACACCTTAGTTATTAAGATCTAAATGGTCCATTTTGACAGGTAAGAATGTTATATAAAAAGCATCTTTATCTCTCTTGAAATAAGGTTGATCTATTGATCCAATGGTTAATAATATGATGATGGACCTAATCATAACGCCATAAGGTTCATTTCTTAATAACTCTTGGCTGTCAAACCAGACCTATTAGGTCTCGACAACTTAACAAGAAACCCTACTGCAATGCATGTGCAGTTCTAGCTGATAGGTATGAATAAAGCGAAGGTTTGTATGTTACGTACATGCAATAGAAATTGAACTTTAAAATAAGAGCAGTAATGCTAAATTACTATAAATACTGACATAGTTTTTGCTTTACATATGCTTTAGGGGCATGTTTATTTATTAAAGTTGCGAACGAATTTAGAGACGTCCATTGAATTTCAAGAGGTTTTGGAAAGAGCTAGTTTAGGTCCATAGTCTTTAAGAGTATTTTAATGTACGTAGAGTATATAAATTAAAAAAAAAATCTCAAAACATTTAAAAGAAAACGTTTACAAATAATTGTTTAATAGTTCAGTGCTATTGTCATTTTCATTATGAGATCCATATAGCGGCCATGATAATAATCATTGTCTTGATGATAAACAATAAACAGTTATATATTTAAAGTACCAATGACATCATTATTTTGCTACGATTAAGAGGCCTCGCGCGCCGAATTGTTCGCCTAAGGTTCGCTTTAAATTAAAAAAAAATATGTAAAATAATGACAGAAAAAGCAGCTAAGTCCGAGTCGGACTGTACAACTGTGCTGACAGTAGGTACAATATTGTTAAAACACGTGTTGTTAAAACACGCAAAAAATATCTCATTTAATATTTAACTTTATTTTATTTTTATTATTCGCTGCTATAGCGGCATCACTATAGTAGTACATGTAGCGACTATTATAAAATATTGCCGCCTTTTTAAGAACCTCATGTCGTATATTGTGAGACTTCAAAAGAAACTATAGACTATATAGTCCTTTCTATCAACATTTTATTAAATCGGTCGAGGTCCTCGCACCACTCTTCATTGGTTTGTGTGCCCACCACCTTTGGCCACATCATCAGGGCCTTCTTTAAACAATTGAAGGGCACTAGGATAATGGGGCCCCTAAGACATGAGTTTATAAGAACTGTAAGAGACACGATCTGTCGCATGCGTTCTCTGTAACATCTGGCGTTCAACGGCATCGATTCCTTCGGAACTAGGGGGTCCTATGGATCGCGGGCTATAAAATGGTACCTATTTCGTTATAACGTGAACTTAAGATTTTAGCAAGGCTAAGAGGTGGAGTATGGCAGAATGGTAGTGTAGTGAACGCTAGCCCGATTGTCAGGAGCTGGAATGCTGGCAAACCGTGGATGTTGTAACTTGTTCAGGACCGGATTGAGTGTCCCGAGAGGGAAAGGTCTATGCCCAGGAGTGGGTTGACGTGGGCTCGTGTTATAAATTCAAAGATCAACATTTTATTATTACCTACGGGTCTGTTGGTTTGGTGATTAGAGACTGTCACCTACAACATAGGTTGGGGTTTCCACTCCCACCCAGGACAAACATTTGTGAGTTTATAAATTCGGAACATAATTTATTTTTTCCTCGTGTTGTCTCAACTTCAAATTACAACATAAACGCAGGTACTGAAACTACATGAATGAGTTAGAAGACAACATTTCTGTCAATATAAACAACTTTGACACTAGATAACTAGCAAAAGAAACACAGGATGTGTTTCTTTTCCTATCCAAATCACATGACCTATAGCATCGCTAAGGTGTCTTCACAGGCGACTCAAAAGTATATGTCTAGGTGCACTTAACACTATTAGTCAATATAATCAAGGGGAGTTGGAGCAAGGCGACCAGCGGTGCTGTAAAACATCTGCTATCTCTTGTAATGTAACGCGCCGAAACACTTTAGAAGTAGTACATTTCTTCGTGCAGAGTTCGTCCAGGGAAGTACTACCAGCTCACCCATTTCCGACGTGAAGCAGTAGTGCACTTGTATTACTGTGTTTTGGCTAGAAATGTGAGGGAGCCGGTAAAATTACAGGCACATTAGACTTAACAACTTCACGTGTCAGGGACGACCACGCATTGGCGATGCCTGGTGTTGCAAAATTAAATGTCAATAGGCAGCGGTGACCACTTACCATCAGGTGGACCGTCTTTAAGTTTCTCGACCCTTTATGTAAAAAATATAAAAATACTAATATTCATGCTGCGCCCACCCTAAATGATTGGAAACAGAGCAGGCAGATAATCGACATTTACTGCCATCTAGTGTGTAATAGCAAAGTAAGTCTCTGCTATTCCACCAAAGATGGAATAGCAGAGAGAAATATTAGAGCTCTTAGTGCAGAGTTCGTCCGGGGAAGTACTACCACCTTATTCATTTCCACCGACAAGCAGTTGTGCACTTGTATTACTGTGTTTGGGTTAGAAAGGGGGGCCGGTAAAATTACAGGCACATGAGACTTAACAACTTCACGTCTCAGGGTCGACAACGTAATGGCGATGCACTGGAGTTGCAAATGTCCATAGGCGGCGGTGACCACATACCATCAGGTGGACCGTGTGCCTGTTCGGCGGCCATTGTGGTAAAAAAAAATCTGCTTTAACTCCATGGATTACGGTACACTTTACTTTACACGTTGTAGTAAGAAAACAATGAAATAAGTAATAACTTTATTTGCTTGCCAAAACGTTCTGTATCCACTTGTAATGTTTATATAGAGGGTAACCAACGACTGTGCGTTCGTCCGTCTGGGCCACGGCTAACACACGAACTTCGTTATTTTGTATAGTTAGGACTGGACCGCCGGAGCTTAGCTGGGAAATCAGTATAATAAGATTCAATAGGTATATTCAGGAGATAGCTCAGTGACTGAAGTCAGTTTCTTAGGTGAAGGTCGCAGGTTCGAATCATACAATAAGATTGAGCTATTAAAATTGAAATTAACTGAAAATATTTTTGTTCAAATATGCCTTTACAAACACTTATGAACAGTCTGACTTTAATACCGTTTCGGCATGTTGTTTTTCACTGAGAAGAACCGTCAATAAACACAGCAATTACTGTATTTTTTTAAACAAACTTAGTGTGTGAAGTACCCACATTAGGTACCAGAAAAAGTAAGTTTTATTATTACATACCTGATTAATAACAGTATTGTTGCAAGATAGACATAAAACTGGACTAAAGTCAGTCTCGCAGGGTATCGTCCTCGCCGGCAAAGTAGTTGCAAGCATAGTGCTGTTGCCAGTTCCATTCTGAAAACAAATACATCTTCCCGGTTCTTCCCATATTTCAAAACTTATGATATGTTCATTTGACTCATCATAGAAAATACCAATGAAGGATATTAAATACATTTTTCTATGACTTTCTACAATTTATGATTTGTATTCTGTTAGAGCTTCAGGAATATTATCAATCGTGTGATCCGAACTACTGCAGTTCCGACCAATTCTGAAGTCAGCCTTCACTGAGAAGAACCGGGAAGAAATTTTTTTTATGAATACCTTAACCATCATCCAACCGTATACCCTCACAGCATCCCCCACCCCGGCACCATCTACCACCATCTCTTGAACACCTTCCACGGCTGGCTCAATCCTCATCAGAGCTAGATGCGCCTTCTCATTGGTTACTGGCACCAACATTGGCGACAAACGTTTGACCCTGTGTTTGTACTCTGGATGGAGTAGTACAGTCGTCACATTGTACGCAGTGCCGTCTGTAAGGGGGTCGGACGAGTTTTGTACTACCGTGTAAATGCTTTTTGATGTTCTGAAAAGGTACCTTGTCATTTTAGAAATAGACGTTATTTTCGATTGTCAATTATTATTCCTATTTGAGGGAGTGGCTAATAGCAGTACGTTTAAATATCTCCCAGAAAATTTAGCCTTATCCTATTATAATAGGGTTCGTTTTCCTATGACATCTTTAACGACCAAACAGCCATCGCAGTATATTTTAAATGAGAAACTGAGTTTCTTTGTGCTTCCTTCACACCTCAACGGAGCGACATACTTAACCTTTGCTTGAGGATAGCTCAATTTGTGAAAACGAAAGTAAAACAACGGGGCGTAAGTTACTTGGTCAGAACGAGAATTCAGTACGTAAAAAATACTTACACATTACTATAAAAATTCCCCAATAAATTGACACAACTAGCCGCAGTCAATACCCAATGCGGCGACATCAAAGTACCCGCACAAGTCTGAGCTGTCACATTTGACAGCGTTTCAAAGATGGCGACCAAAAATGGAGCGCTTTCGGGAAAATCTTTCGTATCATTATTAATTACTACACTCTCCATTACTTTCATATCGTCTTGACAGTCACTATGTTCAGAGTTTAAATCGTTATTGATATTATTAGGTGGTGTTTCGTTAAAATCTTGATCTGAAATATCCAACACTGTTCCTAAATGATACAAAGTTTCTGCTGACAATCTTGAGATTTCATTTGGTTTAATTTCGTCAGTTCTCAATGGTGGTATAGTTTGTAGGTCTAATTCTTTGTGTAGTGACTTCAAGATTTCGTTTAAAGCGAAGGCGCTACATGGTTTTATTGTAGATGATAAATGCAGGGTTGTTGGTGTTTCAAATTTAGCTTCATGAAGAGTTTTGTTCAACACGCCGTTAAACCCTGCGGAGTAATTTACTTTTGGTGATTCGAGCAAGGAGATTACACTGGCAAAGGTCGGAGGTTCAAATTCCACAATGAACTTAAATACCATATTATGTTAACGGCACCACCGTGCGGTAGGGTACTTCGTAGTACCCCCTGAATGTGGAAGTACCCACCTAATGGTGTGTTTCACCACGTTAAAACTCACCACGATAAGATCTTAGTCAAGCAAAAGAATGAATAAAATTGACCGCTTGTAACAGTAATCAATATCGAATGAGTACAACAGAAAGAGTAGTCTAGGTATGGACTTCCTTCTTCAGACAGGCACTTATTAATAGTCCTACTCTAACGCCAGTTCAGAAGGTTGCTTTTGCTGATAACACATTGTGTTCATAAACGTGGTTCAAATAAATCAGTATAGCGGCATCCATCTCGCTTTATCGTACACAAAGCGTCACAAGACAGATGGACACTTGGGTTTTAAGGGCCAAAATTAACATTTGATTCCGATTCAAAAACATAGAAATTTAGGTCAAACTAGAGACTTTAGATGGGGAAAAAATATTAATTTTGAATGCTAGGTAATCTATAATATTTTTGTATATAAAAAGGGGTGGTTTATATAAAACGTTACCTGGTAAACTATCCAATAGGAAAACAAACACCACAGCACTCGCCATTTCACACACAGAATGCTATCAATGTTTGTAAATCGTACAATACTGTTGTATAAGTTCTGCGCTGCAGTGCTGAGTTCATAAACATACAGGTAGAACTCAGCCCTAACTAATTTGTAAGAATCAATCAAAGAACCCTATATATATGATTCTGCATACTCTTGGGCGTATTTATTTGTTATTTTCGTGGTTTACTTAGTTACAGAATGTCTGTAAGAACCATATTTATGTCGTAGGTACTTCGTATTCATCGTTGAGGCAATAAATAGTAAATAGTAAATACACGAAGAAAAATATTTTTATTGCGTTAAAAGTTTAAAAATGTTAAGTTTTATTTTCGCAGACATTCACAACCATTAATATACATTATATACAACCATGTACTCTTAATCACATTACAATACAATAAAAATACTTAAATACATAGTTTACACAATGATATTTACAATAGGTAAGGGTAATTCTACTATTGTACTAATATTCTAAGCTAACTTCCGTCCCCCAGTTTTACCCGCGCTCACGAGGGATTTTATGTTTCTCTGGATCACCTTTCAAATAGCTGTTTCCTGTTATTCATTTTAATATATACAGGAATACTTTTTAATCAATGCGCAAAAAAATGTTGGTGGTTCAGTAACAGAACACATTTCCATTATTTGTTTAATTTTGTTTTTGTATTTTTTTTCGACTTTAAAATCAACAAACAATGGACACTATAGGTATACCTATTTATAATAATAAAAAACCCGAAAAATTCAGGTTACATTTGTAAGTACTGTAAGGACAATAACCGTCAGAAAAAAAAAATTATGAAAGCGTCTATAAAGCGCAAATGGATTCTCACAAGAAACATATTTCACAAATTACAACTAAGTATACAATATTATCTATATTCTACATATTTTAAAATGCAAAAAGTTATGTACATTACAATATAAATTAAATACATTTACAAGATACTAGGTATAAATTGTTCGAATTCAAAGTAATAAGAGTTTTGAGTGAGTAGAATTTAGATACACTAATATAATATTTTACGTATTGCTCGGTACAAAGGCAAAATGTGCCATTCCGTCTATCTGTCTGTCATAGGGCTCCAGCTCTCTTATCGTAATAGGTAACCAGTTTCCACAGAATACCTTACAAGAAATCGCCAAAAGCTTAGCGTTTTATTGCAATGTAATTGCATTATGTTGAAAATCGCATCAAAATCTATTGCGTAGTTTAAAAATATAAGCGGATAAACAGACAGACAGAAATAGTGCCTTTGTTTATACTATTAGATTAGAGACTACGATATTAGAAACGTTTCCATATTTAAATAGACAAAAAGATAAGTACCCTTTTCTCTTCTGTTTTTAGATCGAATTTTATTTTTGTTTCATATCTCTTGGCGAGCTATAGCGTTTTTACTATTATCAATAAAAAGTAATTCGAATATTTTTTTATTAAACATGCAAATTCATATATGTTTTATAATAATGATTGTAAGTAGAATGGTAATTAATTAAATTTACCCTATATGCAGTTTATAAAGCGCGATCGTGTGTCGAATGTATGTCTGGACTTGGATAAGTATGTGAAAATCTATTTAAATAAATGTCCATCTGATTTAACACTGCTAAGTCATTTTAAATGCAAGTAAACGCTTTTTTATTATAAAATAATTTGTTATTTTTATTCATCTTTTTCTTCATAAAAAAGTGATTTACAATCAGACAGTAATATATTATTGCAGCATGACTAGAAAATGAGGGCGCCACTGGTCGATTATTAATTTTTTTTTTACCCCCTTCTCCTGTGACCAAGCGCAGTATTTTGTAGGCCTACCTCCCCCCTACACGTAGTATGGTTACGTTTCCTTATGTTAAATCAATACCAAACTGTTCCATTACGCCACAACATGGCCGTCTCTCATATGGTGGAGGTACACAAAGTGAGAAAGGTCACAAAATACCTTTAATAGCTCTAATGTTCCACCGTGAACTTCGCATTATCATTTGGGTAACCGGTTATGAGCGGTAGACCTGTGCCAACTTGCTTCTGGTAATCAATGTATTGGAGACCGAAGAATGAGATGAGTGTGAGTTCCTCAGCGAAGACTCGCTCTCTGAAGAACGTCCACGACGCAATGGCGTAGATGATTGTACAGATTGGATTGAGGAGAGTTAGCTGAAATAAAAAATAATGTTTGTATATATGCACCTTACGTTTTGCTATACGATTTATCCGATGGCGATTAAAACTGTCAGTTGTTCAATATACGCCTGCGAGGGTTCCTGGCATAAAAAAGTCGCATAGCAAGACTTAGCGGGAACAGCTATATAGTCATACCCACATTTTACACATGTTAATATTGATATAATATAGATGAAGGATAAAATTAAGAAAACTAAAAAACAAGTTTTTTTATAGAAAATCCAACAGATAGAGTTTTAGAGTTCGTCCGGGGTAGTACTACCACCTTACCTATTTCTGCCGTGAAGCAGTAGTGCACTTGTATTACTGTGTTTCGGTTAGAATGGTAAGGGGGCCGGTGAAACTACAGGCGCATATGACTTAACAACTTCACGTCTCAGGGTCGACAACGCAATGGCGATGACTAGTGTTGCAAATGTCCATAGGCGGCGGTGACCACTTACCATCAGGTGGACCGTCTGCTTGTTTGTCGGCACAAGTGGTATAATAAAAAAAGCAAAGAAGGATTATCACTTTTATAATATCTTTACTTTTTACAATATTTTTTTTTTCTTATTTACACTATTCTTAATTCAAATAAATTTATAATTTTTTTTTTTCTTATTTACACTATTCTTAATTCAAATAAATTTATAATTATTTTCAATTTTTTAGTTAGATTTCCATTAAAGCTTGTTTTTTTAGTTTTCTTAAACTATTATTTATTTTTCATTTATTAGTTAAATCGCTAATCCTGATTATCCTAGTAAGGATAACGGGTCTAACTGTTTAAAATATTGAATTGTCATCGGCCCTCGATAAATCTACAAAGTTTGAATGAAATCTGACCGTTTAAGGTGGATCAAAATCGCGCCCAAAGAAGTCTGTTACAAACATAGAAACCAACATAAAGGTGAAGCTAATAAAAAGGGTGTAAAAAAAGTAAAGTAGATACGAAATATTCATTCGACTATTCACACACATGACATCAGGTGGACCATCTGCCCGCATTGGTAATTTCCAGACATAAACATTATGTAAAGCTTAGTTTATAAAGTTACCTGAGTTCCTATCGACCAATAGAACCAGCCCACATAGCTAGGGTGTCGGCACAGCGAGTACACTCCGTGAGTCACCAGCATGTGGTCTGGTCTCTTCACAAATTGTACCTGTGTGTAAAGGAATTAGAATAACTCATGGGCGTTCCATTTGAGAACATACTTCTTCTGTGGTGTTTTATCAAATCAGCCAAGTGCCCGCCGGACTCGTCCACGAAGGGTTCCGTACCACCGTATACACACAATATTTAACACTACGTACACACTCTGTGAAAATTTCAAGAGTCTACCCATAGGCGTATATAGGGTTTCCGTGCCCACCCCAGTATGCGCTAGTGCCCAGGATGTTGGACCGATTCGAAATTGTTGAATACCTAATTAATGTAATAATAAGAATAGGGCCATGCCCCCCTAAAAACCGACCGGTTCAGCGGACAGTGGCGCTTTAGTAATAAGGTCTCGTTGCTACCATTTGGGTACAGAACAGTTTGTCATTTCAATAACTATAAGTATTGTAGGTCCGTAAAAACCATAAATATTTTTTTTTACACACATTATTAAGTCTCAGTACTAGGCGCTTAGGTACACCATGAAGAATGATTTCTTGATACTTGTTTAACTTCAGTAGTAGGAATGAACTCTGGTTACTCACCGTATGATTAAAGTTAGTCCTAGCAGTGAACATGGCACCCTTCCTGAGCACCTCTCCACCAATACACATGAGGACTCCAATGTAGGACAGCCAGAAGTATGTCTTCATACCTGAAATTAATAAAATTATATCATTTTTTTAAACAAAAGCCTTTATTTGATGGTATCAAAATGGTATAACCATAACAATGATTAACCAATTCTCAAAAGGAGAAACTTAAATCAAAAGAATATCTTCACACCTATTATCCCCAAAGTGGTAGCCAGAGGTCTCAGATATTTTTCTCTTAAAATTAAATTAAATTAAAATAGTTTATTTGCACCTTGAAGTTATAAATATGGATTTACAGTTTTAATAATCCTTAAGGTAAATAAAGTTGAATGATGCAGTTGCAGCCAAAACCCAAACTAAGATAACTTAATATCTTGTAATATAGGTATCAGCACCCACCCTCGTTATATAATAATATTATGTAATGATGTAAATGTGCCTAGTTAGTACAATATTAAGTATAAATGATTAATATAACCCTAGCAGCAACACACCGCCGCATAAGTGGTCAATAAGGTATACAATATTAATAATACAGTAAGCAAAAGAAGTTTATGATATTTATGTAGTTATGATGTCTCCAGTAGACAAAGATAGTATATAATGCAATTAGTTCAGTGCAGTAGTGTAGTAGTGTAGAAAGTTACATATTTCTTTAAATTTAAACTAAGCACAGGAAATTTGAACATCTTAGATGCAAATTAAAACTAAATGAAAGAAAAGAACATAAAATCTAAAATAGAAAAAAATAGTAAAAACGGTATTTTTAGTGTAGACGTGTGTAAAATAATGTCACTAAACTGTCTGTTACAAAATTGTTTGATTAAACAATACAAGGAGATATCTTTTCAACAATTTAGTTGATATAGATGCAGTTTTCACCAACATATAGAAAATATCTTCTGAAAGAGTTGTGCATAACATATTCATATGATCCCATTTATGCAATGCTGGCGTAGCCCCTTAATATAAATTTGTTTCAAACGTGATCACTATATGACAAATTTTTTCCTTAACTTTAGCTAAAGGCATAAATAAGGTAAATTGCTAAAAATTATGTTATTCAAATATTTGTTTTTGTATACCAACCAGAAAAGAAGTAATATTCCACAGCCCACTCGATCCAGCTAGATACCGCTGCCACTCCATACTGTACACTATGGTTCAGTATGAATGAGTCTATGGTTAATGTCCGAGGGTTTGTCAGGGCAACAGCAAGGAACTCCGAGAAGTGGAATGCTGATAATGACATTGTGTATAGACCAAACACTTTCCAGCCATCTTCAAATGTAGCCAGGTATAGTCCTGTTGCAAATGCAGATCCAAGGAATGCTGATCTAATTGACACCTGGAATTGTAAGGATGATATATCAGTTGGAAGTGACATTTAAGCCTGTGACAAGAGTTGTGGGTTGAATCATATAAAGAGCTTAAGCTTTGGTGTAGGGAACCAGCCAGAAGAAACCACAGCACAGTGGTGGGGTATGTTAAAGTACCACCTTCCTGGCTTTCTTGCTCACCTACCTCCAGTAGGTACCCACAACTGCACTATAACACCAGTTTCCGGCTTTGTTAACAATGGTCACACAGTGACATGGTGAGATTGTGGTTAAACTCATGTTAGTTATGGGTATTTTATTATACTTTGTATAGGTATGACTTCTTTTTAAAATGTGTTTATTATGTTTAAAAAATATTTGGTACTAGGTCTTTTGTCAAGGATCTAATACTACCCCAGGATATAAAGTATTCTATGTAAGTGCTGAAGCCTTCTAAATCCATTCCGCTATTCATGGTTCATACATATTCATATTATAATTAACGAGAATTATAAAAAAAAATCAAAATTTCTACCTACTATAATGGTCTTGCCAAATGTAAATGATAATGATGTGTCCAAAAACCAGGTTGATGATCTTATTATCACATTCGGTCTAAGGATTTACTCTTGAACATAGGACCCACCCAAAAATTTCCGCCACAATCCAGCAGATCCATTAACTGGTTAATTAAATAAAGACACAAAAATAAACCTTACCTCGTAAGTAAAGCCTTTGAAACAGTATCTTAAAATGAAGTTGAATAAACAGAAATATAGTGCAGGGCCCCAGTATGTGAGTGCCCAAAGTTCCGAGGAGTATCCGAGGATACTCCCGGAAAAGAACGATACTGTAAATACTAGAAATGATAGTGAGAAACACGCAATAGCCTGCCTCCCGGCGGGACACACGTTTTTGAGCTTTATCATGTCCATAGTGTATATAATTTAGTTTATAATTATGTTAATTAAAGGCGCCAATAGCTACGATAATTTTTGTATAAAATTAATTTCAAAAACATGGAAAATTGATACTGCTGGAGCACATTTCTGACATCACCATGACAAATGACAATGACATAAGATGATATCATATTGATTTGATAGTTACGTTGTGTTACTTGGATTTGTTGTCTAAAATGTATTGTAAGTAGAGTATTCTTTTCAAGAATGGAAAGATCTACTTACTCTTACGCGAACAACATTTACTCAAAAGTGAGTTCTGTAAGAAAAAGATAATAATTAGTTATATAAAATGTCCTTATAAAAGAAAGGGTGAAAAACTATCATCCAAGATATTGTCACCATGGCAACACAAAAATGTTTGACAACTTTAAATTAGTTTGTTTTCGCTGTGACTTTTACAACGCTCATCAAATTACGGGTCCCTATGATTGGTCAAATCTATTTCGAATTAGTTTCATAGAGGCTCTTGATTGGCTGTATTAATTAATTTCGATAGACAAAGGGCTGGTCCAAAGCGAACAGTTCTGTAACTATTTCAAATTCACGTTATCCGCTATGTAAATTTCTATTAGAAAACAAAATTTTATACAAATTTCTTTTCCATTGTACGGACTAATATCAGTTCGGAATCTGCACAGTAAATTCTAGTAGCTAATCAATACGATACCGGTGAAAATTTACAATACTGACGTAATCGAGACACCATAGTTTAAGTACAATGCAGTATGCGATCCGATAAGATTTAATTTCCCATAGTATGGTTGATAGTGATCTAATAAATTTGAGCGATTGAAATGTGCTGTGTGCCTACATAAGTGATGAGATCGGTAGTTTTTTAGCTTGCAGTATTACCTAAACTTGTGATCATCGGCGTCCTGCCCCATTGATGTAATTACCGAAATGAATGACCCGTGGGATGTAAAATCGGTGCGGCAATTTGGTCAATATGTTTCCTGTATGAAGTTAAATGGGGTACCACTTCTGCCGCCGGTTGTAAGTGTTTTATTTCTATATTTAGTATATTATTGCATAGAAAACGAGTGGGATGTTTGGTACTGCATTAAATGTTGCCTTGTGCTGGTTTTAAACTTGTCGAGATCCAATAGGGCCGTTTTGATAGCTGTTAGTGTTATAGAAAAATTTACCTTATAGTGTTATGATAAAGTACACCAGCATCATCATTACCCATTGGATCAAGAGATGAACATTGGCATGAAATAAATAAACATGATTTTTCTATGAAATTTTTATCTGTTAATGGGCCTTTTAGGGCTTGTCAACTTTAGAATATGCTTTGTATGGTTTCTCTTATTAGTACTTAGACTAACTTAACAATATAATGTAACTTAGGTGATGTAGACACTATGACTATTAATTATAGTGCAATTGTTAAAATCTAGTTTTATACTAACAGTGAATATATTATAGCGCTGTTGAGCACAAATCATATTATGAACTATAGCTATAATATACTAGTAGAATGTACATCAATATGAAAAGAAAATAAAAACTAGATTTTATGTAATATCAAAATTAAATGTTGGTTCATTAGAATATTTTTAAAGAAGGCCTTTACGCCTGTAAAGGTCACCTTTGAATGATCAGACTCTAGTGGTTGCTTTATTAATTACACATACCTACCACTAACCTTATAGTATTTAATAATAATTTAAGTGTATAACTTATTGAAATTAGAATTCATGTTTGTTTCTTGTGGTGTTCCTACACAAAAGTATCTTGTATTGAATCTCCTCATTTCTAACATAATTTTTTTCATAAACCTTTTGCAGACCTTTGCTTTTAAATAGCATATGCAGATATTCAAACATAGTGCAAGAATTGCTTAACAAGCTGTTTGTATCATATTACAAGCAAATGATAAAAATCATGTTGAAAGTTTATGTGGAGGTGACACTATATTGTAATCAAAATTACATTGTGATTGGACAATTTGTTCCCTGTAAAGTATATAACCTTAACATTTTCAGTTGTCCAAAGAATGCCGCAAAGAAATGCAGTACTACAAACTTCTGGCAAGGGAAGTAGAGAAGCGAATCACACTCCTACAACCATATGTAGAGAGTGACAATGACACAACATCGACTGAAGATAAGACTGATGCTCCAGAGCTTCCAGAATCAGAACACAGCTACGAGATACATCCAGAAGATGAGCAAGTTGGATTCAATTTGAACAACAATAATGATACAGTTATCGCATGCGATAATACTCATGCGAAACCCCAAATGGAGTCCGCAATACCTCAAACCAACCTATACAGCTGCCTAACATCAAATGTAATGGTTATGAACATGGTTGACAACACTCAAACCATAAATTCACCGAAATTCGTCATAGATTTATGTTTAAGTATCAATGAAACAGGTAAAACAACTTCAGGACCCCTAAATGGACCTTCAAAAATGTTACCATCTGTTGATGAACCAGAACGCGATTACAACTGTCTCAATTTGCAGAATAAAAAAGATATATTAATGGATACTGAAATCCTTGGGAGGCGAAGAGAGATTGAAAACAATTTTAATAATGATAGAGATATTCTATCAGATTCTTTTCCAGATGTTACTCTGAATTTCAATGGACCATCTTCTCTTAGTTCCAAGAGTTTCACAGGTTCTCTTAATGATATAAACACTGAAAGTGCAAGAGAGTCGCATATAGTACCAAAATTAGTACGACAGAGATCATATACTTTGTTGAAACCTAGTCCACAGCTGTTAGCACACCTAGAAGTTCAATCATTAAATGCAGGTGTCGAAATGAGTTCCATATCCATGAGTGAATCACTTTCCAATCTCAGTACGCCAGGTAAGAAACGAAGGAGTTGGGACTTAGAGACAGCCAAAGTTAAATGGTCCAATATGGCGCTAGAGCTTAAACAAAAAAATCTACCTAATGGTATAAATAAAAATCATACTCCTAAACCTACATCTAAAAAGATATCACAAGCTTCACCACCCAGGGCTCGATCTGTAGTTCCAGAGAAACCCAGACGTGGCAGTGTATCAGCCAAAGTTTTTCCCAAATCTGAACCAGTACAGAAACCTAAAAGGTTGCAAAGCCCAATGAGAAATATATCCAATCGAACCATAGTTATGGAGCCTAAATCACCGAAATTAGTCAATGAAATAAAAGAACCTCTTCAGTTAGTACCTCAACTAATTTCGGAAGCTGAAGATCCCGCTACACGCGTTCGGGAACTGTATGAAAAAATACAGAAACAACAACTTGTACAAATGGCCAGTTTGGTGGAGAAACAGAAGAAAGAACAGAAACTGCTTCAGCAAGTTTTCGAGGAACAGAATAACTTGCTCTACAAGCAACTGAAAACCATTTGTCCTACATCTACTATTGAAGCAAAGGAGGCTTGGGTAGATCAACAAGACGGCGACAGAGGGCCCGTGAGTCTGAGTCAGCTAATTAACCATAAATCACCCGATCAAAGTATCTACGACAGTCCAGTTTCTTCGACATTGACTGATACAAACAACTGCCTAAATCACTGTGATAGCGTGTTGAAGAAGAGCAGAGATTTAAGTGGAAGCATTAAAAAGCACCAGCAACCGAAACAGCGAAGTCAAAATGGTAGTAAGATCCAGGCCCCGAAATCAATAAGTGAAGGAAGTAGGACTAGGACCAATTCTCCAATTCAAAGAAATACTCCAATTTCGAGGCGGCTTAATTACGACACCAGCGCATCATCTGAACGAGAATACGATCTGATATTGACTGACCGAACGAACGACACGATGGCCGATTTAAATGTTACTTTTCCATCTGATCACTCAGATGAATATAATTCATTTAACCACAATAATACAGTTAATCATTTATGTGGCAAAGAAGTTACAGTGATTCATAAAAGTGCTGTCCACGCTGCGGTACACCACAGATCTGCTGAAAGTGCGTTGAAGCACATAGAGAGGATTCTGCCAAATTCTAAAAGTGTACGCAATGATAAGCAAAAATTTTTAAGCAATCCCACTCCACAACAGGTAAGCTCTCAATTGTTTGATGGAAATCTTTATCATCCTTGTCAAGGTTTAGTTTATTAGCTCAGGACTTTGTTTGCCGTGTAGAGTTAATCCTCAATATAAAAAACTATCATTTGTGTTTCGTTTCATTTGACAAGTGACAAGATAAATGTTGGTTGCACTAATATGTGTTTGCTCACAGCTTTATTTCTTGAAAGCTTTGATATTGTTTGTGTCTTTTCGCTTTCTTTTCGTTCAACAGGTCCTTTTCATATGCACATCCATTAAAAATCCTACATTTATTAAACTTTTATAAGAAAACAACGTATATAGATGATAACGTTGTCTGTTTCAAGAGTATTCCTGATCACATCATTCCTGTCACCCTCTTTCCTCTCTCCCTTCGCACACAATTTTATGTACTCTCATTACTTGTATGGTTGCGGTGGTTATAGCGTGAAGCGGCGAGTAGAATCGTGGCACACGCGAAAGGTTTCCTGGTCCGTCGTCTGATGAGAACGGAGCGGGTCCAAGGCATTGTGCAGACGATCAAGGACGCGCTGCTGTGTGCATTGCAGCTGCATCAGGATAGGGAGGGCATCAGGGGCGCGGATGTGGACTTGCACCGGCGGCTTATACAGCAGGTGATGATCGGGTGACTGTTCGCTTACTGGCTTGTGGGTTTGGTGGCACTGATTTTGCGTTGGGCGTTAATCTTTATTGCTGTGTACTGTTTGCTATTGTTATTACTCTAATAATATAAGTTTTGTTTGCATGTTACATCGGTCTCTATGTAAGTGAGAAGGAACATCTTAAATTTGGTATAGTCCTTTCACACTCGCAGCACTCGTGCAATAAGCGTTAAGGTTTTTTTTTGTTCAAACTAACAATACTTAAAATATTCCTTACTTTATAAAAATATTAAAGGTTCACAAATACCTGATTATGCTTTTATTTCTTTTTTGAAATACCTTCTTTCTTAGGGGGTATTAAACCCTGATGACTTCCAGAAATCTACAGCTTAGTAATAATACAAAACCTGTGCTCTTCCAGATTACAGCCGCATGTTACTCCCTCCATGACACATTCATAGCCAGCACTCCAGCTGAGCGATGCGCCATGATAACAGCTGACCGAGGCAGGAGACGGTCTCTCGCTGCAAGGCAACCGGTCACCAAACCGTTTAGACAGACGTAAGTATTGATTGTTCAAATAGCTTTAGTACATCAGCTCCTTCTTTGAAATTATTACTAGATACTGCATTAAAGATTAATGCAACTACTTCTTGATAATCTACTTTAAGTCGTACTTAATATTTACAATTCATCACCTCTACTAAATCCACTTCACAAATATTTCACGTCCCTTTTGAATGTCATCTTGAATTCATGGTTAAAATATTAACTGACCAGATGAAATTGTAAACAATTGGGTAATCATGAGTTATGCATCGATACCGCTTCATACGACTTTGAATTTCATCATCCAGACTAACTTGTGTATATGTACCTAAAATAAAATAAAGCATATATCCTTCTTCACAGTCTCATACATCTCTAAGCAGAAGATTGAAAACTATAGAAACCAGAGGACCGATGTACTACATACATTATAAAAACATTTAAACTCTTTACTATTAAACAACAGGGTATAGGGTGTAGTGACAGTCTGCGTATCTAACCACCAGCCGGCTTAGTATATCATAAACGTAATAATGTTTAATATAAAACAGGGATATTATGTCGCAAAGTCACAGCGGTACATTTCCATCGCGCGCCAAGCGTCCTACGGCGGCCTCGCTCATGACCCAGTCTAACTATGGTAACACCACGCAAACGCATAGAATGCTGCCAGCTATCTGAATTGTTTGCAATGTGTTGCATGTTTACGCTTTGCATATTTCATTGGCAATACTAATTTATCCATATATTTTTGATGTATTCCTTTTCTACAATTGTCTGCTTTAGTCCTAATAATTGGATGAAAGGTTATTTTTTTTTTATTGTACAATAGGCTATTTTTTTGTTGGCTACGTTATTAACATTTTATTATTAATCGCATATCAATTTAAATGCATGTTTGTATGTCCTAGATTTTATAGATGTTATTTTTAAATATTTCTCTATATCAAATAGTTCTGAAAAGATCATTTTTAGCCGTTGCCCCTTTAATTCTCAGGCAGACGGTTTTTATGGGAAAGCAATACCAGGGATTTATACATAGCCTAGAATGTAAGTGACTCTCAGACATTTGCAACGTGAGCGTAGCAACAATTTCCACTTCGTCATCGTCGAGTTACCATCGCTTCGATTCGAATCTTGATTAGATAATAAAAATACTACTGCCTTATTCTTCATGATTTACCTACATCTATATACCATAAATCTTAAGCCATAATTTCCCTACGCCAGAGACATTTAGCGGCGACAAGTGTTCCCCGTTGAGCCGCTCACGCTACATGCCCAGCCCTCGGCGCCGCCCGTGGCGCTGACAGTCGCCCACGCCCACGCCCGCCACCTGCCTGCCACGCTTCTTCGCCCATTGCTGGGCTGGCCGGCGTGACCTCTCACCTTCTAGTTTCAGAAGGTAGACTGCAATCAATCTGCCGATTTAGTACATAAGTTTGTTGCAATTAATTAAAATTTGTGAAATGTTATCCATTTAAGTTTTGACAGCTGTAGTTGCTAGCTAACAAAGCTTGATTGCAACTGAAACCGTTTTTGTTATTGTTGATAGTGTCCCGATTGTGATGTGATTCAAAGTAAACCTAACTTAAATCTATGAACCTCTCTTTTTTCATAGTTGAAATCAGTAAGGAAATTTTAAGTTGTCAATTCAATAAAAAAACGTTGAGGATTTAATGCAAAAGCAAGTTTAATTATTCATCTTATTAAGAAATAAAGAGATGTACATAGATTTGAATAATTGTATCGATTAACAACATCGCCACTACTGTTCCTAATAGGGGTAATAGCAACGCAAGTTATATTAACCACGTACCTACTGGTGATTTTATGAAGACTATCTTTAACTGGGGATATATGAAAGAAAGCGGGAGAAATCAAACCATTTTCTAGTGAAGATAAATACTGCCAGCACTGTATCATTCTGTTATTAAGTAAGTTTTGTGTTGCCTTGTCATGTTTTACCTATAGGTAATCTATATCTAACTGCTTCTGTGAAGAGAGGTGTTTTTGGTCGCGAGATATCGTTTGAACATATCTTCCACACCAGATGTACATGTACATCAATTTTTAAGCGGTATGATGTAAAATTGCTGTGATTACTTATCTTTATATCCATTTTGGAAGTATGTTATTGTAATAGCTGCATTTAATACTGTGTTTGATGATCCAATGGAACCATTTTTGGTATTGTAATATTTTTATTGAAGACGAAGTAGTATCGTGGTTGCCCGACTGATGAGAGGCGGGAACATCGGTTGGCCCGCCCTCAATTGTATTGAGCAATATGTTTTAAAAATAATATATGCAGTATTACATAAAGGCATCCTCTAAATCCCTTGACGTATTTAATAGGGAACATTTGAGATCTTTTTTTATTGAAATGCCTTAATTCATAATCGAATAAAACTGCTTTTTTCCTGGGCGGACCAAAAAGCCAGCTTTAATTATTCCTATTCAGAGCCCTACGTGAGTGTTTTCAATGCTCTCAAGGCAAATACGATAGACAAAAGTTTCTTCATCCGAGCTACCAAACTATTCAAACAGATTAATTTGAGACCAATATTTTATTGTGGAATAAACATTGTACTTTTTGCATTTATTAAAGTTCCAAATGAACTGTTAACATGTTGCATACAGAAGTCTCGCTGTTGTCCCAGAGGACAAGATGTCGCATAAGAACTAAAAATACATTTTGTGGGATGAAAGCAAAATTTCCCAGTATCTTATAGGTTATTTTCTAAGACATTCAGCCGGGGCGTCGTGTAACTTGCTATTTTAATTGTTATGTCCTTAAATATTCCGAACAAAGTTCAAAATTTCCAAATTTAAGTTATTTTCTAAGATGCTTTCAGCGGGGGCGTAGTGTAGGTACTTTTCGGCTTTTTTTCTATATGTTGTCCATATGCCGAACTAAGTTCAAAATTCCAAAACAATATTTGTAAGTGATAAAAAAGGTTGTTTGATTATTCCGTTTTGCTTCCGAAGCGTAAGTGCCTAGTGTAAATGCACATAGTGTAGTAATACCTAAATAAGTGGTTCTAAATATTAATATACACTATTTGTAACCGTTAGGGGTTATCCGTAAGATTAGCAATGCCTTTTTCGCGGTTAGTAAATGGCTTTACATATTGGATAATCCCATGTTTATGCAATCAATGTAAATTCCATCTGACATTTTTGTGTCCGGATCTAAAACTTTAATGTTGATTTCGGTCGAGAAAAATCAATAAAATTAATATACAAAACACTTGCATTTAAGTATCTAGCAATAGAAATGGTTATTATATTTTATAACATAACATTTTGTATGTGAAGTTTTTATAAAATTGTATTGAAAAGCAATGATTTATCCGCTAGTTTTGCGTTTTTGATAGTGTAATAGATCACTCATATTTATTGATCACATAAATTATTTCTACAACTAAGAAAATAATCGTGAAATTATTTATAGAAAAATTGGCGTGTGATTTAAGCGGACGAAATTAATAAGGCTGCTTGATGTATCATTCTTGTTAAACTGTAATTACATTATTTATAAAGGAACTAGTGGATCACCCGGCTTCGCCTGAGTGGGATAATGTAAATGGGTTGTACACAACCTTCCGGAAGAAATTGTCGAAATCATGGTGAAAACCACATTAAAATCTATTACGTAGGTAAAAAGATATAAGATGACTAACAGACAGAAATAGTGACTGCTTTGTATTTTAAGAGAAGAGATTGGCGTGTGATGGCACGATGCGGACGAATAAAAGTGTGCCTCAATTTTAATGTATCCTTGTTGATAAACTGTAATAACATAATTTATAAAGGAATAAGTATCTGATTAATGTTTCCATTCTAATATACTTCTAGTCACATCATATTTTTGATCATCATTACTAATAATGGTATGTTTATCGAATAATTATTAAAACAAACGTAATATTATTGATTAAAATAATGTATTTTATAACTCACACTCTTGTCACGAAATTATTAAAAATAATGCTTAGTAAAATAAGTAATAATCTAACGTTTTTTTTAGCTCTCTAGTGTTGTAATGTTTCCATAATTTTCTGCCAAAATCATATTCTCTTGTCCATGTTGTTTAATTTTATAGGCATTTGTTGTTTAAACGTTATATAGAGTACAGTTGGTTACTTGTGATTGCCTGTGTTAATGTGACTATTATTAAGGGGGTCATCCCATGTGACGGCCTGTTTTTTAGGGATTTTTTAGGATTTTTTTTCTACGACCAGTAAATAGATAGAGCTTTAAGTTTATTATCATTTATTAACATATATTTCAACAGTATAAATATAAATTTTAAGCCAAAAATATTGTGTAGAACTTGAGTTACAGCGTTCTGAACACCCCCGCCTCGAAAAAATGAGCTCGCACTTCCTCCACGATTCCGGCTGATTGGCTTATCTGAAAAAAAAAAAAAAAACGGCGTTTTAATCTGTAAGCCTAAATGCACGGAATGGACTATTATCAAGTGAATATACAAAAAATTGGACTTTTGGTAGACATTTGAAATAAAAGTTGCGAATTTTGCGTTTTTTTTTTTTGTTTTTTGCTATAAAAAAATCGAAATTTTGGAAATTTTCGATTGATAATAGTCCATTCCATGCGTTTACATGTGTTGAGTGTGCCCTATCAATTTCAGGTCATTCGGTCAAGCCGTTTTTGAGATACGATGGAGGAAAGTTTGAAAAACACAGTTTTGAGAAAAACGCGTTTAAAGTTTCAAGTCCATTTAAAACTATGAAAATCTCAACTTACCCTCAATCGGCGATGCCTGGTCCATAGAGTATTCCTTCCTCTTCCTCTTGAAACTCTTTTAAAGCAGATTGTTCAGCTCTTGAGTCAATTCTGGCTTGTTTAACGACATCACTTACGCGCCGCTCAGAACGTGAGATTCGCTTTTCATCACGTTTCTCAACATACGTATGGGCTTCGCGGCCAATGGGGCATCCCATAACCGACATTACTTTTAAAACACCTTCAAAACCTTCATTAAAGATGATAACTGCTAAGTAGCTAGCAATTTCAACAATGTTGGGGCCAGAATGAAGATGCTTGGGAGCAAAAGTCCAAATCAACGAATTCAAAGATTCGTTATTGTTTTGTGTCTCTGCTCCTAAACAACGAATTAATAATTCGTCTTTCGATAAATCTTCGAAAATCGGTTTGATAACTACTTGTACTTCTGGTATTAGAGGTGGTTTATCGTGATGAAATTGGTCGAGCTCATCCTTAGCTTCTGCCTTACGCCATTTACACCAACTTTCTTCGCCTTCTGGACAAAATTGATGTTGAGGGTTTTCATCTGAAGAACATTTGTGATAATACGTTGCCCAAACTTCCTTTTTCATATCTTCAAGCGAATCTGGATGACGTCGAATAGCTAATCCGTAGAATTTCGTTGTTTCTTGAATAACTTTATCAGTAAGTTTACCTGGTCCTTTTCCACCGATTCCTTTATTTCTTTTATCCTTTTTAACAGCCCGAAGTCGTGTTCCCATTCTCTTTTCTACGTGGCCCACACATTCTTTTTTTGTTACTACAGTATCTCCATACGGTTTAGCATCTAGGATCCCCTTGTAAGTTTTACTGTCACCATCGCCGATGTATGTAAGATACTTTACGCCATATTTTTCCATAGACCTCAAAAACATTTTCGTGATGGCACTTATTTCCATTTTACCGGAACTTCCGGAATGGTTTATGGTGCATTCATCTACATGCGTTTCATACCAAATTTCGTACTCTAAAGGATCCGTTGTTTTTTTACTTTTCCACAAATTACATGCACCACAAAAACTACTCATAACCATGACATCTACAACTTTCCCAGTGTACTTTCCAATCAATGTAGAAACTCCAAATAGAGATGAAAAGCCTCTTTTCTTCCAAGTACCGTCACCTGACACAATCAATTCATCCTGTGGTTTTCCTGATTCTTCATTCATAGTTTTTTCTTGCGTCACAGCGAATGATAATAAAGTTTCGCAGAGTGAAGATGTGGCAATATGAATGTTTTTCAGTAGTGCAGTATAAGTTGAATTTCCAATACCTGAACATATGTCCATGAAGCTGCAGAAAAGATTTATTCCTTCGTGACCAACTCCTAATAATCGCATCACAAATACAAATCGGCGATTAACTTCAAATGCATTCTCGATCAATGGGCCTGAGTTTATAACTGTCTGTTTTTCACACTCACACGATAAAATAATTTTAAAACCTAAGCCACGGAAACTTGATTGCGAAATAGACACATCACTTTTACAAGTTTTACATATTACCATTTCAGAAATAGCAGCGAATACAGAAACAAACTCCAAAATGCAATACGCGAAATTCGAAGCGATGGGAACCTCCATGTTCATGCTATTTTGAAGTTTTTTCGCCGAAGCTGATGTAAATGCCGTTTCATTTTGGGTGGTAAAACGGTTTCCACTAAACTTTCTTTTTTTACTACGACCAGGATGAACATTTCCACTCATACTTCCTTTCCGTCCACTCATTATGAAAAAAAATAATTTGTAGTTGTTGCACTCTTCGAAGTTCAACCAAGACTAAAATAACTTCGGTAAAATATTTAATATCTATAGAAATTTCTGTTTAAGCCTGTAGAAACTTGTCTAAACTTGTATAAATGTATATATGTATAAAAAGGGGGCCAGGTATACAGCCGACGGTACACAATAGGCCCGGACCCCAACTGCCAACTCAGCGCTCCAAACAGCTCTTTCTTCTACCTGCTGTATCTTTAAAACGACTTCGAATTTTCAAAAATCACTTTACTACCGTATTCTAGACATGTTAAGGAAGCAATTTATGAAAAAAAAAAAAAATCGATTTTTTGAACCCATCACATGGGATGACCCCCTTAAATGACTTGTTTACATAATTTTAATATCCTACCAATCTGTCTGGTATTCCAAAGATCCTGTTGAACTGAGGAGAGGTTATGTCAACATATTTTTATGCAAACACTTTTTTAAGCAATAAACGTATTAAAACAACAACAGTCTTTTAGTGAAACCACAAATGTGCTCAAATTTTAATTCTTTCCATATACAGACCCTTCTGATTTCAACATTTAAAAATATCCATTAAATTTAGTGTAAAAAATCAATTGTTATTCCACGAGATAAATAAACGAGAAAGTAAACACTAGCGCGTTATGACGTGACATGAGCAAATTATAATAACTACTATAAATATATGAATTTTTATAAGAGAAGCGTGTTCTAAAGCACAAATAAAATGCCACACGGTACCACTATCACTGAACACCCGCGTCCGTCGCACCGATGGACAGCCCGAGCCACTCACGAGCGTCGCCGACAATCTCAACATATCACCATCAATTATTGTATAGAACCATCGCCGAATGGTAACTATTATCCTCTAAATACTTTCCAACCTCGCATTACCACATCGGAGATTATTTACTGTAAAAAAATTTGGGCTCGTGAACTCTCGACGGTAATACAACTTGGTATCTACTAAGGCAAGGTATATTTGACGTAGGGCACTTCGACGTCGTTGCCGTCTATGTCGTTGCAGCACAGCTCGAACACCAGCGCATTAACATGAGGCTCTAGTTTCTTCTTGGAAACCTTGGTCACCACTTCCGACATAGGTAGGTTCAGTCGCTCCTGACACTTCGCTTTGGGCATAAAGAAGGAGTACAACATGCAGACGCCCTGGGACAGCATAGTGATCTCCAATTTATGTTCATTCTTGAAGTAATCTAGGAACTGTTGGAGGGTGACCTCTCCTTTGACTTCAAATCGGTCCCATAGGGTCCATTTCTTGTCGTAATAAGTATTGGTCGGTGCGGAGATAGGTTCGGAGAAGCCGAAGAATGGTAAGGCGAGGTTCACGAAGCCGTTCTTGAATACTTCTAGTGTGTTGTAACCTTGAGTCAGTTTGTACAGCTCCAGGCATACGAGGCCAGCTACTACTGAAGTTGTGGTAGCAATTGCTGGTATAATCTTGCCGGCGATGAGCTTGGAGCGATGTCTGTCAGCTGGCGGAATCTTGTAGTTAGCAGCGCGAAGATTTGACGCGGCGACTATGAAATCCATGTGGAAGTTAGTGTCGTCATCCTTCTCGAACTCAAGGGGTGTGACCTTAAGGTTGGGGATCTTATTTAGAGTGGGCAGTTCAGCGATGATGTTCTTGACCCTGTCTTGATCCATGTCATCCGAGTTCTGCTGGAGCTGTGCGTCAGTCACCGCGATCTTAATGCCGGATTTGGGACTGAACTCTGGTACCTGAAATATTTTTATGTCTAATTTACATTTGAATACATATGAGAACACAAATATAAAATTTACCATAGCTCCTTCATATTGCCAGACCTTGAATTAGTTATTTCAAACATTATTATAACATGCACATACAAAATCATAGCCTAGCGGGGCTATTGCGTAAGGAAATGTATTAATATTTTTTGTTGAGTAGGGTCTTTGGCACTAGATGAGAAAATGGATGGCTTTATTGACCAGTCTAGACTAAGAGTCACAAATTGCCTGTAAATATAAAAGAATTCAAGAATAAGAGATCAGAATTCATTGAACTGCAATTCTATTTCCTTACACGATAGTCCTGTAGATGCAAGCCCATTTTATGCATATCTAAAAGCGGCCATTAGGTAGCTTTTACTACTACGAAATTAAAAGGTTATATTTTCGCAAGGCATATTTCCATAAATACATGGCTTCCAAAACTTATAGCTCTACAAGACCCATTTAAAAAACTAGAAGTAGCAAGCGGAAAACCAATTTAATCAATGTAGAACTTCCAATTTAATAACAGACCAGATAATCTTATGACAATGTACAAAGTAATATTCAATCCCCATCCAAATCCTCTGCAATGTTGTAGATTTTTAACACTACTTGTTTCAAAACTTCTGTAATAAACCCAATCAACAAAAAAACTACTCGCCTACTCAGAAGAAAACTACTCAAAACCTACATAATATACTCAGAATATACATAACCAAACGAACAATAACTTATACATACCTCTATGCTATCAGCCATTTGTGCGATGCATTCCCTATCGACACAGCTTGGTATGCCGTATACTGCAGCTCTCAGATTTGCAGCCGCAATAACATAGTCCAAATGCAGTTCTTCATTAGAGTCGAATTTGAGTGGCTCGGGGCAGCGCTTGGGGCCAGACCAGAAGGGTGCACCGCTGGTGGTCTGCTGGTCGGGCGGGAAGTTGTACAGGAGCTGCTTGATCTGGTTCGCGTACTGTGCCTCCCAGTGCAGGCGGGCCCAGGTCACGCAGTCTTCGAATTTAAGCGGGCGGTCGTTTATTGCGGTCTGAAACATTGATGAGTATTTTTTGGGTTAATGTTTTTAAATAGAAAAAGAACAAACACCAAGGGACATTTCTAACACAGCCAGTGTAATTGTGATCAATGCCTTGAGCACGAACATCTATAGCAAGCGTAGGCGTCATCGTGACAGTGCGCCAAAAAGCTGGTTTCTATGGGAAATTTATATTTTTTTCGAATCATCATGATAAATTTTCGTGCTCACGGCAATATCTATCTATATATAATATCTGAATATTTGATCATTTTGTCTCAAGTGGGGAACGAACTACCTGTGCGACGCCAACCAGCTCATCAATAATCTTTATGGTAACAGTTAGTATATAGATTTTAAAATGCCCTTCTCGGATGGCATATAGTATGGCGGGAAATTGCGATTTCAGGAAACTGCGTATTTTTGAGTTATAATAAATAATTTGAGAGTTATATAAGTTATCTCAAGCAGGCCGAATAAGATAGTAATACTGCCAACATTTAAGTAAAATCAGATTTTTATCCTGATGGTTATGATTTTGTGATGGTGCTAATGCGATTAGAACATTAATATAACTCGACACTGGCTAAAAAATAGTTTATATTCTTAATGGTAAGGAGAAAAAGACAAGATGTTGATGGACTTACCCTGACACTCTCGAGCGCGTCGAGCGGCTGTCCGCCGGGCAGCTTGAGACTCCTCTCCACGAACAGCGGGTCCCGCAGGTACTGCGCCGCGTGCTCGGCCGCCTGGGGATTTCAATATTTTATTAGCACTCGTAAATATCCTTTAATACCTGTACATAACGTTGTTTTTAAATAATACAAGATGCGTTTCAATGCATCCCTTTGTTTTTCTCAAACCCTCCCTAACCGAGTAAACTGCAGTAGCATCCTACGCAGCAGAAACTGATGTAGGTCTTTTTGAGTCAGACTGATGCCGGCTCATTTCACAAAAAAATGCACTAATCGCCAAGCAGTGTTTATAAGAACCCTAGTGCTGGCCCCTCGCGTGACTAATAACTTACCTGTCGGAACAGGCCCTCGAACTCATCGCGGGCCCACTGCAGCGTGTGCTCGATCGCGTTGGGGAAGTTCTTGAGCGTGCAGATGGGGATGCTCTTCTCCGGCGGGTCTTGGGACGAGCTGTACGATTCAGTCAGGAATGGGACTACAACCTGAAATATAAAATAATATTGCATTCAAAACTTAATGGTGTGTTCACAATCTAAGTGTGGTAATGTAATAAAGTAGGTATGTATTTCAGTTCACTGTTGGAAGTTTTGCTGAATTTCTTCTTTGCTTTGTTATATGTGTAAAGAATGTCCCAGGATATTTTTATTTTTTACTCCTGTTATAACACACATTAGCGAGTCAGTTCTACTAAAGTTCCCCTTTGGTTATATTTAATATTATTGCAAGACCAGTCTTAAATACAAAGTTTTTTGCTAACAATTTAATTTATTATTTAGAACTAACTCCAGCAGCTTTAACCTCCATAATAATTATTTTAGAACCTAAGTTGACCAAATGCCTTCCAATTTTAAAAACAAAACACAAACCAACCTGTGTATTCCCCTTAGTTCCAAGTGTACCACTTTCCAGCAGCGGTTTCCTGTAGTAAACACACCGCCTGTCCATGTAAATGCGAGCGTCGACATTGTCCAGCGCGTTGGCGACACCGTCGAGGGCTTCGAAGAACTTGTCGTCGTACACAGCTTCGGTCTCCGGGCAGACTCTGTTCTCTTGAGCCAGGACGTTGACTGCTGGGTTCATGTACTTTATGGCCTGTGGAGAGGAGAATTGTGAATTATAAAGGTGGCAGTTATGTTGAATTATTCCCACTACTCAATATTCAATAGCAGTTCACAAGGGCTGTATCATTTAAATCACATGTCTGTGCATGATGAAAGGTCCCAGGATATTTACTTATTAATTAAAATTTATCTGCAAGGACTGAAGTTTCCTAGAATTTATCTGATGTCATAATTTGCTTTAGCATTCTAAGCCCCTGTAAATACAATAGATTTGCAATGGCTGGCTAAGCCGTCGGCAACCACCTGCCGGTATTTTCAGACAGCTGAATTTGGATCCTGTCCCCTTTAGGGCTATGTTCTCTACACCTTCGGCCACACCATCACATACCATGGTGAGATTGTGGTCAAACACAATCTCATAGGTAATAGAAGAATTCAGGAAAATTAATAATTGAAGAATATGGTCATAATAAATACATACCCTTGCAGCGGTGCTAGACTTGGGATTCTGAACATCGTAAGGTCTGAAGAGGAACTGCCTGTTCAGATTTGACTTCTCAATGAGATCCATGTCGGTGACGGTGATCTGGCCACCGTCGGCCCCCACGCCGATCATAGCGAAGTTCTTCAGCAGCTCGCAGCCTATGGCGCCGGCACCTGGGTGAAGAAGGTGTTTTTAGAATTATTGTTTAACTCCTTAAAATCCGTGATTAAGGCCTGATTTTTTTTTTAGACTTACTAGTTGTTCGCCGCGGATTCACCCGCGTTCCCGAATGATGTTACAAAATTCTGGGATAAAAAGTATTCCAGACATGATGAGAGAGATAATCTATCTTTGTGCCAAATTTCATACAGATCCGTTCTGGCGTGATTGAGTAACAAACATCCATCTGTTCAAACGTTCGTATTTATAATACTAATATGATTGCAGGAATGGCAAATCCAAGTTTTATGCATCTGAATGAGAGAAATCCTAAATCATGATAATACAGTATTTTTTCCAACTGGACTTTGGACTTTGATTATATGTATATCTAATTAAGTATGTATTAAAAGAAAAAAAGTAGATGTATATAATATATCAATTATCTGGTTTCCATAGTACAAGCTCTGCTTAGTTTGGGACCAGATGGCCGTGTGTAAAGAATGTCCCAGGATATTTATTATCTATACTAATATTATAAAGAGAGAGTACGAATTTGGTGACTTTGCATGTATGCGGAGGGTAATCTCCAGTACCACGACACCTACTTGAAGAAGTCACCATAGAAAGGTACATTATACCGGATGGACATAGGCTATACATTATTCAGTGTCGGCCCTATACAGGCACACACGCGGGCTGCAAAGCTACTGAAGTTACCTTATACGGCATTTCAAAGACATCAGGAAGTTCGTTGACTGCTTACGAATGAGCAATCAACATTACATCAACGGCGTATTATAATATAGACACGTCATTCACTAACATCACGGCTCTCACAAACAGCGTAAATTCTAGATAGCTATTTATACGCGCGAAGAAAGGAAAAGAACTTAATGCCACCTTACAGTATACCTGTTGCTAAAGAGCAGTGGCGTAGCCTTAGACGGACCCTGTATAAAATTTTGATCCGGGCTATTTCTTTTGTGATTATGGATAATGATTAACGACTTTTTGCTTACGTTCGGGGCCCCTGTAGCCCGGAGGCCCCGTATAATTGATACGGTAGATACGGCGGTAGCTACGCCCCTGCTTAAGAGATTAATTTACATCGTCGCCTAGTTTAAGTAAGATCGAGTGATGCATGCGCCACGCGTGCTGTCTCGACAGCGTGCGCCACTAAATGGAATTGGGTCACTTGCCATAATTTTATGTTGCCATTTTTGAGCGCGTATTACGCATCTATAGTTTATATATCATTGATCTACACTTATATTATAAAGGGATAACGTTTTTAAGTTTGGTTGTAAGAATCTTCGAAACTACTGATCCGTTTCTGATAATTCTTTCACAGATAGAAAACAACTCTATTTCCGAGTGATCGAAGCTATAATTTAACCCGGAAAAATATAAAATCTCTTGAGAACGCGGATGAAACTGTGACGCTAGTTGTCACAATAAAATCAACGATCTATTACAGGGTAATTATCTCTTCTTTATCGGTTAACGTGAATATATAAATACGCACTATATGCCTTATCGACGGATATTATTATTATGGTTTTAGACAAAGGCATGCAGGTAAACTCGTTAGAAATACGACGTAGTATCTTAGTTTATGATGCTTCCTGGTTGTTATGTTCCTCAATGTAAGATACACTGTTCCAATTTGTATAGGATTCAGTAATTAAGACTCCAACAACTCAGACCCCAAATAACTGAAGCTAGACATATAACATGGATAGTATGATTTGTTTGTGTAAACCATTTCCGACTCTACTTTATCAACTTAAAGGGGATTATTGCTTAAACGTGAAAATAATCTTCAAAATTTCCAATATAATTTTTCTATATATTATACTCTAAGGCTATTTCTTTTTTTAATAGCACGATATATCCTGCTAATATTATAAATGCGAAAGTTTGTATTTATGGACGTTTGTTACTCTTTCACGCAAAAACTACTAAACGGATCCAGACGCAACTTGGCACATCAATTGAACATATCCTGGAATAACATATAGGCTATTTTTTATCTCGGGAACGCGGGATAGATCGCGAGAGACAGCTAGTCTTTTATATACTTGTTTTTGATCACAATCTCACTACCATATTTGACTGTGTGGCTTATGGTTGTCAACAAACGAAGCTTAGAGAGGAACCGAGTCTTAAATGCAGCTGTGGCACACACCGACGGGTGCTTGACGATAGATTTTCTATTTGAGGGCGCTGGGCAACCAGGCGGGTACTGTGAAGTACCCAATAGTTACACCTTGCCAACGTTTCATCATGTTTTCCTTTACTGAAAGCGCAAGCTCATTATAGGGTCACTACCAACAAAGCTGTGGCCATAAGAACCTATTTCACACGTCACATCGGATCTCTACTTCATGTTTCTAACCTTAACATTTAAATATAAATAGTTTCTATGTCTATACCTGCAGATAATTACGTTCAGGGCACGTCATAATGTGAAATAGTGGTTAGTTATTGGTTACGTAGCGTCGCAAATCGATTCATGTTACATTTAATAACAATTTTAATGCCTATGAAGAATAATATTCTTCAATAAAAGAAAATAAGCGTTTAATAATTGGAATTATTAAATTTGTACCGCGAGAAGCAATTAGCTCAGAAGTGCAGCTGTCGGAACACTTTTAAAAGACACACCTTGGGAGAAATAAAATGTTAAACAATTTTTGTAAAGAATAAAGAAACCATAATCACTAACTTCTTCTATTAAATATAATATACAAAAATACTCTCGAGGGATAGACAGGCCAATTGGCTTGGTGGTTAGCGACCCTGACTGCCAAGTCGAAGGTCGTGGGTTCGATACCCACCCAGGACAAACATTTGTGAGCATGAACATGTCTGTTTGTTCTGTGTCTGGGTGTAAATATCTATATATGTATGTATTTACAAAAATAAAAAAGTAGTATATGTAGTATATCAGTTATCTGGTTTCCATAGTACAAGCTCTGCTTAGTTTGGGATCAGATGGCCGTGTGTAAAAGAATGTATCAGGATATTTATTTATTTATATGCTATGACCCTGAGGTATATCTAGGCTAGTTCATTATATTTTCATTCGTAATTAGCGCGCTAGCCCATAGCTAGTTATTAATGTCTGTTCTAGTTTTTATATCTTTATGCATGCATCGTATTATTGTTGTGTACATATATTGTTGGTGTACCTATTAATTAAATATTTTACAATAACGATATGGGTTACAAAGTTATAATTATCAGTATGGGACTAAAAAATAATGTTATGACAACTCACCAACAACGAAATACTTCAGCTTTCCCAGCTTCTTCTGGAAGTCACGGCCGAACACGGCAACCTGCCCATCGTACCTGGATCCAACAGGTTGGCAAGCCTCCTCGGTCAACACAGACCGGTCCTTGGGTAAGCACTCGATCGCGTCGAGGTACAGCCATTGTAGGATCGGGTGGAACTTGCCGGAGCATGCCTTCATCACTTCCTGGGCCACCACGCCGCCGATCGCCGCGTTCATTGGGTTCAAATCACCAGAGGACACCTGGTGAAATGAAATGGTTTGACTTTGCAGTTTTGTATTTATAAGATAATTCTACTGCCTTACTAATATTATAGATACGACATTTTGTGAGGATACATGGTACAAGGTTTTATCTATACATATATAAGCAAAATAGGGTTCTTTTGATGCACCATCACCTCGAAACCGATGGGACTGCTACCATTCGACGCGGAATTTTTCGTAGTTAGTTAAAGGCTATATATGATAACGATAAACGCGGGTGAAACCGCGTAACAGCTAGTAATATAATAAAACTGATAAGTTTGTTCTCTAGAACATCCAGTCGAATTAGAAAAAATCTTTTTGCATTTCATTGCCAACTCTTGAGGAAGATTATAGGCTATTTACCTTCACGCGATCACCCTTAGGAATGGCGTAGGCGGAAGATACGCCGCGGTGGGTCAACCGTGGGCCAGAGCTATATAAATATAACACAATGAATTAACCGACTGTAAAGGAGTCTCTGAATACCAAATCCTGAAGTCTGCGTGAGCTAGGCCGCTTATGAAAGCTAGTATAACATGAATATCCATTCAGTTATAATTTCCAGTTACTTTATAATATTGAAAAGGTTATTAGCACCAACAGGTCATTACTGAATAATAGACACTCACCTTACAGAATGTCTCCAAGAGCTCAGTATTGACTTCCATTTCACCGCTCTTGAAGATATCGACGTTCTTCACGTACTCCATGAACTTGGCTGCATCATCAGTGCTCCAGGGCTTCGGCAGACGTCCCTCCTGCTCCTCGAACTTGTATAGAGCGGCGAAGGCCACATGCAACTGCTGTGGGTAGTCAAACTTTCCGAAGTCAGCAATCAAAAACTCTGGAGCTTTGATGGACTCTTTTAAGGGTTTGAATGCGATCTTCCTGGGCATTTTGACTTGTGTCACGATGCCACCGCGGACGTATTTGGTGAAAGTGGTCGTATCACCGATGCTGAATGTGTATGGACCGAGGACCTTGATCTTGCGTGGCTCACAGCCGTTCAGTTCTGTCATGCCATGGACCTGTGGGGACAAATCAAGCTTAGTTGACGAGGAATTGTGGAAATGTCGGTGCAAAAATATTTTAATGTAGTTAAAAAAATCAGCAATGAAAATGTCATATCATTAGGTCTATGAAATCACAAAAGATCCTAACCTAATAGTAAATGCAAAAGTAAGTTTGATAATTTGCTACACTCTCACGACTAAACTATTGGACCGATCTTGCTGAAATTTGGCATATACATAGTCTGTGATACGGAGAGAGACAACAACTGTATATCAATTATACCGCGAGTAAAACCGCAAGGCGAAAGCTAGTAGTAAATAAATATAAATGGCACTGAAGGTATCCTTACTGCGATATATTCAACATATGTTTTGAATAGTAATACTAGTAGACCCAACATTAGTTACCAATATGCTCTATACTCGTATAATCGATAAACAGGTCACTTCGGCAGGTCATCAAATATTGATCGAATCAATACTGCTAGGCCGAGTAGAAGTGCATTCACTTAACTACCATTCTCTACCTACCCACCTAATTTTGTTCCAACAGTAACTAAACTTGCGGCAATGATGGCCGCTTTGATGTTTCGCAATGACAAACAAAAATAACTTTTATTCCTTCACACATAAAGTGCATCTATTGATCCAACAGCTAATTGTATGATGATGGAAATAAACCTTATTCCAAAGCAATTCAGTTTCTTTTCCTATGACAATCTGAATCGTCAAAACGGCCATCATAGCGTGCCAGTAGTATATGTTAGACAAGATGGACACTCAGACAAACTGATTGAAGTTGTAAATAGATATCCTGACTGCCACGCCACAGCTCCTGGCTTCAATTCCCACCCAGGACGAACATTTATGTACATGAATTAATATAAGTAAATCTATATGTTTTTTTTTTCCATTTCTTTTTTTTTTTGTACCTAATCAGCCCTTTTGGCTATAAGCAGATGTGATGGTGGTAGTCTTTAAATCTATATAAGTATTATAAAGAGAAGATGTTAGTGAGTTTGGATGTATTAGGTAATCTAATTCAATTATAAAAATTATGTCACCGATAGATTATTTCCAAGTGACATAGGCTGTTATAGTTCCGGGATATATTAGATGCAGGTCAAACCACGAGATGGTGGTTAGTATTATATATGTATAAACATGTATATACATATTAATAGTATATATGTATGTAAATGGTACAATCAGAACAAATAACTGAGATTTTGTTACCATAGTAGTTTTGCCTAGTTTGGGCACAGTAAACAGTGTTTAATACAACCACAAATAGATTCCAGCTTATAAATATTATACCATGCCACAAAAACTTGTTTGTTGAATCACCTTATAAGGTATACAAATCCTATACAAAACGCAAAAAAAGATATTGATAATGATCTCTATTTGACAATTTCAATGATATAGCACCCAAACTTGAGTATTATAACATCAGATCTGTTGTAATGGTGATGGTAAACTATGTAAAGGCGAAACAAGACAAACCTATAGTTTGAATTATAATGTATCTATTCCACGGTCAAGTTTTTTGTTGCTATCTTGTTAAAGATTCAAGTGTTGTAAACAAGGAAAAAACAGATTAAATAAGCCATGAACTGAGTTTTTATCACCCTGTGATACTTAAACTTTTTTATGTATTAAATGAAAGGCTCCATTGTCTGATTTAACAAGGAACCTTAAGCTTTGTATCTGTCAGCAGATATTTTATTAAAAATAAATATTTTCACACCTGTTATTAGACTAGTCATGTAGTGCTGAAATTTTGCATAACAACAAATTTATGACAGCTATTTAGGGTTGCTTTTCATACCCAGTGTTCCAATGGGAAACTTTACTAAGGCTTTGTCCATCCATCAATCTGTCCGTCTGTGGGCTTTAATCAAGAATGGTAATAGGTGTACTGTTGAAACTATGGCCTCTATAGAAATAATAAAAATACAGCTAAAGATGAAAGGGATAAGCCAATATCTTTTAAGAGGGTTTTGTTCAAAATGGTTAAACCCATGGTGCCTCTTACATGTTTTTTTCACAGCTATTGATTCTTCCATTTCCCAAGTAATAGTTAAACAAACATTACTGTGCAAAACACAGATGAAATTGGGTTAGGAATATATGTAGCTAAGTTATTATGAAATTGTTTTTTATATGTGTATGTTGATGAATTTAATTATTGTTTGAATAAAATACTGTGACTTGTCTATCATGAACAACCTCTATTAGTTCTATGGTAATTTAATCAAGCACACTGTTAAGTTGCTTGTCACTTTAGTGGCATAAAAATACATTTGGTTTACCAAATGTGTACCTAATAGTTTTTTTTTCTTTTTCTAAGGTAATTAGAGCTGTTCTTTTTATTATCTTAGCTTGTTTTGTGTATTGTTTATAATTATCAATCATTTTTAGGTATAGAAAAGATAAGCAATGAATAGTAATAAATAATGAAGATAAATGATTAATAGTGTATAAATTATAATAAAATTACTACAAAGAAACAGAAGACAATAGATGTTGATCTATCATCTTTATTTTTAAAGCAAATTAGATTCATGTAAGTGAATCATGCATGTTTTAATGACTCAAGTTATCAGGTCATTGGCATTATCCTAACTGACACTTTCAAGTTTAAATTTTATTTGCTTTTGAGGCATGATACACTTCATGTTGAAAACACAATGCCCAATGTTTAAGGTGATATTAAGATATACAAACCTCACTGAATGTGACATAGTCTCCATCTTCAAGACCATGGCGAGTATCATCCAAGCATGTAACCACTGCCTCATACTCGTGGGTGATGTCAGCAATCATAGCAGACACAGGATTCTCTCCAGTCACGTCCACGACAGTGAATTCTGGTCCAAAGTCGCAGAACACTCGAGAGAACAACCCTCTGGTATCAGCAATGACCAGAGCGATGTTATTAGCATGGGTAATGGCCGCCACCCGCTCCTGCTCAGCCATCGAAGCACCAGTCAAGACCACAACACGGAATTTACGCAAAAATTCCTCAGTCAGCGGGCGCGTGTATGCTGTCGTAGGTACATAGTGGTTCAATTCGGATAATTGCTCGCAACAAGCCAGAGCCCTATTCTTACCGACTGAGATATCGGAGAAATAAAACTGAGAGGACAAGTCACCGACCGTGCATGTGCGCTCGTCGTGCAAAGTAACCGATTTCACACCGCCGAGGATCACATTTTTCGCAACCTCGACACCGAGACCACCGAGTCCTGAAATAAGGACGTCGGAGCTCGCCATCCGGCGCATAGCATCGTGCCCCAGCACATATAGCTGCCTCGAATACAAACTCTCGTCGATTTCATCCTCCACGCGCGCCCCATTGTTCGCCATTGCCGAGTTGTTCGAACGTGATTCTCCTGTGTTCAGTTTCCGCTTTTTCGCCGGGGGGTCAACGGAATTATCGGCGACTTCAGCACTAGACATCGGGCACGAACGCGCACAATTTTGCCAGAATTTTGCTTTGCGTTTCAATATCAGAAGAAATAATCTTCAAATAATGGAAAGCGACATTCGCGCTTCGTCAAGGCCCGCTTACTCACTGTCTTGAAGTTAGCAACGAACAACGTGAAAAAATGATCTGCGAAAAATGATATTCGTTAGGTTCGTTGAAAATTAAACGAAAATCTTTATTATATTTGATAGTTGAAAATTAGGTTACTATTTTATGAACGATGTTCGAAGTATTACAAACAAATGTACCAATATAATAATAGATTTACGTTTCAATGAATTAATGAAATGATTGTTTTTGAATTTTATTGAGTTTACTTATTTTTTAAATATAGCAACCCATAGAGCGGTAGTACACCACGAAGTACTTGATACATACGTCATGTCGTTTTGTTGATCTGTTTGTAGACACGATATCGTATTTTTAAAAAGCAGGCATGAGCAAGTTCAAGACTTCCACAGAACATTTTTCATATATTATTAATAAGCTTAGTTTTGTGTCCAATAAGATTTATTCTCAAAAGATACTTAGGAATCCGGAAGTATTTCAATCCGCAAAATTCAAGAGATATGCGATGGGGCGATTTTTTGTACTTTTGTAAAAAACTCTGTTACATAAATGATTTTGGAATGTGAAACAAAGCCTATACCAGACCAATAACACTAATGATTTGTTGTGGGTGATACAATTACTTTCCGAAAAATATAAACTATGAAGAAATAAAACAACTTGTTTTATTTGAAGAATTAAAAAAATATATAGATAATAATTACAGCATTTACTTTTTAGTAAATTCTGCATAAACTGACGATGGAAAATAAAACCAAAATACATTTAAATAATTTTTAATCAATGTATTTGCGATATGATTGAATGTACACATTAAATTTGAAGGCATTTTTACAGTGTAATACAATCCAATACATAATAAAAGAACTGTGTCGTTATCAATAATATAAAGCGTGTTTCATGTATTAATAAATTGTTTAATTAATTTTCCATTTTATTAAGTGAGTTTTCGAACGTGAATATTAAAATATTCTCACTGGCAGCATCACCTCAGCCAGCTGTCAAATGTCAATCAATTTTTGCAAATCGTAGCACACTTCAGTGCAAACAACCCATTTTGTTTCGAGATTCGTGAATTTAATTTCAAGTTCACGTCGTCGTGTATTCTGACTTGACGTTACAATATTTTTGTTGTCGAACGCCAACGGGAGTGAAAGGAGCTCGCCCAGCATGACTGTTGTGTGAAACGATCGACGAGGAAAGGATTGTAGAATCCTTGTTATAATTGTTTTATTTCGTTACAAGTGACTCTGTGAATATGGTCCAGGAATACGTGTCCCCCGTCAGGGTCCACAAGTACCCCTTCGAAATGGTGATGGCTGTAAGTACCTCATTCTTATTTCGTAATAATATCATACTTTTTACGTGCATTCAAGGATATTACCTAAATAATAGCAAGGTTACAAACTACTTATGAAATTCTTTACTTAAACAATATTTTGGAAGATCACTGCGACGAGCAAGAGAAGTTCTTTTGAGGTAATTGAACATTACGTGGGGTTAATTAGGTAATGAAGTTTCGTAAACAGTACTGAAACATTGTTACAGATAATACCAATTGTAAATAAATGAGACTAACAAATAACAACAACAAAAAAAGTTAATATTAAAATCCACAGTATAATATTGTACATGAAATCTAAATCATACCACAATAGATATCTTAACTACATCAAAAGTTATCTTAATACTAAAATTATAAACAAAATGATATAGCAAGTACAAAACAGTTCATAAATATGCATCAATATAATCTCCTGTTTTTATTTTTATTTTAGTATTTATTGTACAATAAAGAGTTATTTTTGTATACAAATCCATTATGTTAGAATAATAAATACATTACATTAGCTTATAGCATATTATAATAGAGGCTAAAATTAAAAGCAAGCTATATAAATTTATTTTATAAAAACTGATGCTTTAGTCATAATAAATTGTCATTACTAAGGATTTTAAAAACATTTTAATAATTTTTTTCCTGTTTTGAAATTGTAACAATAAGTTAATAATTTGTAGGTATAGATTTATATATTATTCATTCTAATTTATTTTATGAATAAACAAATAAATGTCTTTATAAAAATAAAATATTTACATTTAAACTATCAACCACAGTGTAAACTAAATTCAATTTTACTTAATAATATAATAACAGATAAGAGCAGTAAGGGAATGGTCAAATCTATAAAATATTCTATACATATGTTTAAATCAAGTTAAATTGAGGCTTTCTTGATGTACACAGCTTAATTATTATATCAATACATAATAAATATCCTGGGCCATTCTTTTACACACGGTCATCTGATCCCAAACTATGGAAACCAGATATCTGATGTACTACATATACTACTTTTTATTTTCCTAAATACATACATATATAGATATTTACACCCAGACACAGAACAAACAGACATGTTCATCCACACAAATGTTTGTCCTGGGTGGGAATCGAACCCGTGACCTTCGACTTGGCAGTCAGGGTCACTAACCACCAAGCCAACTGGCCTGTCGAAATCATTTGCTATTAACAATTTTCGATCAAAGAATTTGTTTCAATATTATCAGCTTAAAATAAATAAACACAAAACACAATAAACAAAAATCCCCTTACCCCAAATGCAGTATGTATTCTCATTTCTGAATTAAAAAAATAAAAATGTATACTAATAACGAATATTTTATCAAACTACCATTCGCTATACCCTTTTACCCACATTTCGTAAGTTTTTATATTTTCCCATATCATTTATAAATATTAGATGCCTTACAGCATATACAATCTATGTGCCAAGTTTCACTGCACACCATTCAGCCTTTTAAGTGATTGAGCCACAAATATCCCACTTTCACAATTATAATATTAGTTATTTACACCCACATCCTTCATCAGGCCAGTAATCAACTGGTAACTTCCTAAACTGATAATTCCTTTCATCCTTCCTTTTGCATTATTTATTCAAGCTCAATGAGGATTGGCGATTGATAACTGATGTATTTTTTTCCTGTTTGAATTTATTATAATCAGTGCAATGTCGTTATTTGGTTTCAAAAATAGTGATTTTGCCGGTGTGTATTTGTGCCTTAATTCTAATCCATAATTTGAGCTGAATAAGTTTTTTATTACACTTGTTATGGTACAGCTAAATAATAGTCAGGCTGATTTTCATGGCACATAGATAGTTTATAACATGGATTGACATATAGAATACTTTTATCTTGGGAAAATGTTATGTCCCTTGGAAGTGGAACCGCGGGGGTCAGCAAGTGTATTTTTAAGTTAGGACACTGAATGGGACCTAAGGTACTTTTCATCACGAGAACGCTGGTGTAACCGTGGAACAGAAGGTGGTTCATAAGATAAATAAACCCTCATAAGTATTATTCAATGCAAAAATCTGTGGTGTATTCTAGTAATCTCCGCTAATAGGACGTGATTCTAAAGTTAGCTTGTGTTTGTGTAAACACGTAAATTTACACGTGAGTGTATTATGAGCACGCGCTCGCGCCGTTACCTACATCGGTACAACACTTATTTTTTTCTTTATTTGAAGATCGAAGTAAATGGCAACCAAATCCTTTTATTGGGACATACTTTTGCCAGTGTCAAGTTATATACCGTAAACTAATTACACGGATTAATAAATGTTTAAATGCTCTAATTTTATATGCAATGATCCTGGAATTCTACTGAATGAATGGCTGACTATCTACCTAGTCTTCATCCCGTAGGTGCAATCCAAAAGCTGGACATGTGTTACAAAACGATCTATGGTCTGTCCCTATTTGACATTTAACTATGTCACAGAAAAAAATACTATATGCATTTTGAAATATGGTTTATCTATTGAGGTAATGGCTAATTGTATGATGTTATAAATGAACCTTCCCCTGAAGCAAAAAGATTCAGTTTTGCCTAATATTCATTAGCGTCAAAAAGGTTTTCTTATATTGTACTTTAGACCAATTATGCCACTGGTGCATCATTCCGTAGGGTGACCACACTGGTCATGGCCGGTTACCACAGAACTAACATATCCGTTTGCGCAAAATTGTCGTAAATCACTGGTTGTAGGTTTAGTTAAACAACTATCGTGTTAAGTTACTTTGCTATTTGCTTATTATGTTAAGCATGCAATATATTTTGGGTAATTATTTTAGAGGATGTTGAGAAATTTTAGTATTTACGTTGTTGTTAATATTCTTGCTTTAAGTATTGTAACACAGGCATATTGCTTGTTTAAAAAACTATTGTCTAATGTTAAACTAATTTGGAAACAAAAGATTTGAGTCACTTTTCATTTGGTTAAAGTCAACGTTTATTTCCTCCCCCTTCTTCTAATTGATTCACTTATTCATTGATAAATATTCGGACACATGCATAAAATAAAATACAGATCGCAAATGATTTAACGCTGACTATAATAACATATCATAGCAAGTTGTTCTTCAGAGTAAATAGCTCCATAAAAATGTAGATTATTCAATCCCTCCCTTGCTACAACATTAATTTGGTCTCCCCCGTAATTCCCGCCTACTTATCGCAGCACAGATTTACATGAGTACGGATCGTGACAACGCGAGCGCCCCGAGACCTTTTACTGAGAGTGGCTGAAGCTCGACGCGGACTAGAGGTGACCTTATGCCCCCTAAATATGCGTTTTGCGTGGGTCTCATGCGGCAGACATGCAGAACTTTGCGGCTCGTGTACTTTTGATTTTGCGCCAAAATGGCAGCGGATTTTGGATTGGTCGCTATGATAATGAAGCGGAACTACCGCAATATTTGTATTTGAATAAATTTACATTCAATTAAAAATATGGATACTATGGAAACCAGATAACTGAGTATATATATGTATATATATTATTTTTTTGCATCCAGCCACAGTACAAACATATATGTATGGACACAAATATTTTTAACTATAGTGGGAATCGTGCACCACCACCAAGCCAACTGGCCCGTCAATAATATTTATAGTCTTATTGTTATATGAATATGCTGTCTATAATTTAATATATATACATAGTCGCGACGCGGAAATTATTCTAATGCATAATTATTCCTAAACCTCGAACCATACATATGGTAGCTAGCTTTATGACTTAAAAAAAATATTACGGCACTTAGAAATATCTTTTTAAGAGTCCTTTTTATTAAGATCTTGTAACACATTGCGTAACAAGACCCCTTTTCTTGTCTTTGTTCTTCGTTTCTTCACAGAAAGGTTCTCGACAAGAGGACAAAGACGAATGGAATCTATTTATCACCACTCGAACGAGGGTATCAAATCCACTAATGGTGCCGTTACACTTTGTACACGATAATCATCTCTATCTCAAAGTAATGCGGCTTGTTTTCAAATGAATTCATAACCGTTAGGTTATGAATTTTTGTAGGAAGTCCATTTTCACTCGCCGACATTTTTTCGTTTCATGATTAAGAATTGTTTTGTAATTTCGAGCTTTAAGTTGACGTGGTAAGGTTATGATTTGTTTGGTGTTTGTTAATTGGTCAGTTTCACAGTTTCGAGGGTAGATGAGGTCAATGACACGACTGTTTGATTAGTTTGTTTGTCTTCAGTTAACGTAAAATGAAGAAATAATCATTTATTATTGTTTTACTGTTTAGTGGAATAAAGTCTTATACTGTAAAATATATGTACTTTTGGTACACATCATTTAGAATGCTATGAAACCGGTGTTCTAAAATCGTAACTAATATTATAAATGCGAAAGTGAGTTTGTTACGCTCTCACGGCTAAACGACCCAACCGATCTTACTGAAATTTGGGACAAACATAGTCTATATTCCTACAACGCGGATGAAGGGTGCCATAGAAAACTAATCTTTATGTTCTTAGTCATAAAGATCATCTATTGATCCAATTGTCCATTGTATTATGAACCTTATCATAGCTTAATCTTAGCGTCCTAGGGCTATTTCTCCTATTGATTGTCAAAAAACCTATTAGATCTTTATTATCCTACTAATATTATAAATGCGAAACCAAACGAATTTAGATGCAACTTGGCACATCGATAGAGCATATCCTGGAATAATATTATATATACGCTACTTTTTATCCCGGGAAAACGTGCCATCCTTCGGGAACGCGGGTAAAACCGCGGGGACAGCTAGTAATATTATAAAGCGATAAAGTTGTATTGTTGATGTAGGAGGTAAACTCCGAAATCACTCGTGCGATTTCAAAAATTCTTGCACTGACAGAATGCCTCACTATTCTATAATTGTCATAGTAACCGTGCTGCGGCTTCACTCGTGTCCACGAGCATCTTATGTATCGCGAGATCATAACATTGCCTATATATATAAGATCCTCGTGCACACGTGTGAAACCACAGGACGGTTACTATCAGTAAATAAATAAAAAAGCTCTTAATCGACTCCAAATAATATTCACTGTAAATAAACACAATTAATTTAATAATGGTAGTTTATTATATGCTACAATCTTCCTGTAAGTAAATATATTATTATAAATAAATATATTACCCCTGTGGTAGAATTAATTTAAAAAAAAATTCAAAATTCAAAACCATTTATTCAGTTTAGGCCCTCAGAAGGTACTTATGAAGGTCAAATTTAAAGTTACTGAAGCTACTATCAAAACAACTGTGTAGTAACGAAAAATCGCACACCTGCATACCTTTGGGGAAAACTGAACTTTCCTGTTTTTGTAGTCGGCTAAAAACGAGCATTTATAATAATATATTATTAAAATAAACATAATTATGGCTTGGCTTAGGCCCATAATGATCAAAATTCTATCAGATATAGCCCAAAAATGAAAGTAAATCTTAATTTTAGTTGTAGAGCTTTAAGTGCAGAGTTGGAAACAAAGAGCTGAAGATCGAGCTCAGTGGCGTGCCATAGGTGAGGCCTATGTCCAGCAGTGGACGGAGATAGGCTGATGATGATGATGATGATGATGAAGTGCAGAGTTCATCCGGGACGTACTATCACTTTACCCATTTCCGCCGTGAAGCAGTAGTGCAGTTGTAATACTGTGTTTGTGTTAGAATGGTACGGGGGCTGGTGAAATTACAGGCACATGAGACTTAACGACTTCACGTCTCAGGGTCGACAACGCATTGACGAAAAGGCAAAGAACTAAAACTACGTATGTTTAAAATAAAATAAGTGTTTTAAATTTCCCCATTTATTCATAAAATCATATTCAATGCCTATGTGAATAAATATGACTTAAACAAATTCTATAAAAGAAAAACTTTCAACTGTCCTCAATCCTATCTTTACCAAAATACCTATTTTCTATGCGAAGCCCTAATACAATTGGGAAAAGTACCTATAAATTCACGTCCGATTTAACGGTAACTTTTCTCCGAATACAAATTCGATAAAGTAATTTCGGGAACGATTTGAGAATTAGGTCATCGAACATTATCGCCAGCGGAGCCCTAAATATACGGCGTCATTCATCGAACACAGCCATCTGATTCCTAACTAAGCAGAGCATGTACCTTGGTAACAGTACCAAATGATATTATTAGATAATGGTACTATAAATGGTACCTATGGTGTTTTTTTTAAATACCATCTGATTCAAAATTAGGGCACTTGTACTATGGAAACCAGATAACTGATATACTACGTATACTGTTTTTTCTTCATCAAAATACTAAGTACTTAAAAAGGCTTAACACGCAAATACAGAACAAACAGATTTTCATGCACATAAATGTATTATTCTTTGACATGGTACTTGTCAAAACGAGGTTCGCTTTTAACGACATTAATCGACTTAAGAGACGATTCATTGCATGGAAGCAAGATAGCTGTGTGTGAAGAATGCTCCAGGATATTTATTATTATCCAACCACTGCTGTCGCTCGCTAAATAATAAAACTATTTTTATACAGCGTAGTAGATATAATAAATATCCTGGAGCATCCGTATCACTATTGATACGGGCGCAAATGCCCGCGGCGGTCCTTTTGAGCCAATCACGCGACTATCTGAACTGTGCGGTCAAATTATTGTGGACCTATTTCCGCGCTGATAATGGCGTCTGTTTTTCGGAGCCTCGCCAATGTAGCGACCCTGAGAAGTGAAGTTGTTAAGTCTTATGTACCTGTAATTACCCTGGCTCCCTTACCTTTCTAACTGAAACACGGAAAATTATTTATTTTAACAAAAAGAATCGTTTTCCCAAATAACAGGATATAGATATCATTAGATATCTATTCAAAAGGATATCAATAAATGTATAACATCTCACAGTACCTCAAGCTTTTCACAACTGTCGTCTGCCATACGTTATACAAGTGCACTATTGCTTCGCGGAAATAGGTATGGTTGTAGCACTTCCTCGAAGGAACTCTGCAAAGAGCTCTACTACTATGAATATTTTGCAATATTTATTTAACCTTTTTTTAAATTTATCTCAGTGCCCTAGAATAATTTCACGCCACACAATTATATTATATTTAACTTAGTGTTTCCGGCATGCGTTGCTATGCTACTACCTTGTTTTTGTCTCAGAACCCTTCGCAGGTGTATGAACAAAAACTCACTAAAGTATTCTCGCTATAGGATAAATAGTATAAGAAAGCATAGGTTAAAACGAACATACAAACATTGATTATCTTCTATCTTTATATAATACTAGCTGTCCCCCGCGGTTTTACCCGCGTTCCCGTGGGATGTCACATGTATTATACATAAAAACCTTCCTCTTTAATCACTCTATCTATTAAAAAAACTGCATCAAAATCCGTTGCGTAGCTTTAAAGATTTAAGCATACATAGGGACATAGGGATATAGGGATATAGGGACAGAGAAAGCGACTTTGTTTTATACTATGTAGTGATGATGTAAGGAAAATAGGGTTTCCTTTGACGCACCATCACCATTAAAATCTACGAACATATCGAGATGGGGCTGCTACCATTCGACGCGGAATTTTTCCTAAATGGTGATGGGCTATTTATGATATCGATAAACGCGGGTGAAACCGCGAAGGAAGAATGTATGTAGATAGGAATATTTCTAATTGCATGCCAAGACGATCATGAATAACCTGTTTGACAGTTTACAACTCAACTGCTCATACAAATGTTATATGATAACTTTAACCATGTTAACGTGACGTGTACGCCAATATACTCCAGATAATGCCAATCACGTTCGCTGTCGAATCTCATATGATATATACGATACAATGTCGCTTTGTTGAATCGTAGCCATATTTCAATATCTAAAGAATATGATATTCAGGTCAAGAAATTGCTGTGTAAATTCTGGTGCGTTGAATTTTGTTGCAGTTTATGCAGTATTTCCTTATGTAACATCATTCTGCCTATCTGTTTCCAGTCATTTGTGGTTGGCGCAATATGTGTGGTTTGCCCTTAGCCGTTAGTTGCTGATGAAACTCTTAAGGTATTGATTGTTATTCTTTTACTTATGACTCTCATTTAAATCCTATTTTTCCTATTATTAATCTTTTAAATGTGAATGTAAGTTTGTTTGTTACGCTTTCACGCGAAAACTACTTAACCGATCATCATGAAACTTTGTACACATATTCTTGGAGGTATTAGAAGTAACATAGGATACTTTTTGTCCCGGGAAAATGTTACATCCCTCGGGAACGCGGGTGAAACCGCGGGAGACATCTAGTATCCAATAAAGAGCAGTTTGGAATGTACACAAATTTTTAATTTCATTAGTGATCTTCAAGTAGCCAGAGACACAATAGTTTAGACCATTTTCTCTTCAGTTTATGAATAGTTTTTTTTTATAGTTTATTAGTGACTATTCATGGCATTTAGTGCTATCGTAAAAAAATAGAACCAGTTTTTTATAACATGTACATACATGTTATAAAAAACTGGTTCATATATTTACGTTCATATATTTGTTTTGATGATTAGTCGAATTAGGATCAGTGGGTCAACACTAAATAAATACTACTACTTGAGATGTCACCCAAGAGATTTGACAGATCGTTTGTAATCGGCTGCCTGCATGACGTGTACCCTCTTTGAACATGCTTTTGTTGACCACTTGGTCATCAGTACACTACAGTACCCTCTGACGAGACCCTAGGAATTGAAAAGATGGAGTAGTAGTATACGTTCTCGCTACCATGCAACTTATGATTTGAAATCTATGAATTTATCTCTAAAGAATGAAACAAATAAAAAAATATTGAAATGGTTATAATATCTGATATAACTAACTTTCTGAACAAATAACTAACATTCATTATGTTTAAGGAAAACCTGAGTGACCTTGATTTGCAAATATCTCAAGAGACAGCTCGGAGACGAGCTCCCATTAACCTTGCGGTTCTAATGAATATTCAGATTTAGATACAATTTCTGAGTATACGATATAAACTAATAAAAGAAGAAATGTCGTAAAAGTACTCTCGCACAGGAAATTGTTTGCGGGAGGAAACAAATATGATGTCATTCGTGCAAATAAAGATAGAGATCTTTCAACATTGCTTTGTAACATGTTAGTATTAAATTAACGGAAAAATAACAAGATGTGTGATCATTGCTCTTTGTACAAATATTTATTTAATGTGAAATTAATCATTATAATTGTTACTTTGTTTGTGTACCTTTCTTAAATCTATGGTTCTTTCTTTCTTTTCTCACTAAAACGCAATTGTTAACGAGTTGACTGAACCTACGTAATGAGACTTTCTTTCTTTTTTTTTTTTTAATGTCAAGTAGGCAGACCACATGTCGATAGGTGGACCACCTATGGCGAATGCAACACCAGAGGCATTGCCAAATTATTGTCGACCTCGAGACGTGAAGTTGTGAAGTCTCATGTGTCTGTAATCTTACCGGCCCATTAACGTTTCTAACCAAAACACAGTAAAGCAAGTGCACTACTGCCTCCTAAAATGATTTCTCTTGTCATCTTATTAAAATAGAAAGATATACATAAAGTATTTAAGTTTCGTGATGCGCAATAGATGCGACGCTAATATCATCAACGTAGGTGATAAATCTTTTGTTAGGTATCTAAATATCTTTATCAGTTTTTGTTTTATTGTTTTCAACCTTGACTTTTAATACTCAATAGAATATATGCTTTTGAATAAACAAATGTATGTAATTAACTTGATATTTAAACATTTCTTTTTATGAAGTGAATGCAGCTGTCAGAACACACCGGCAGGTGCTTAGCGACAGATTTTCTAGTTGAAGGCGGTTGCCAGCATACTTACTACAAAGTACTCTACTACCGAGCACTGGTTTCCTCACGATGTTTTCCTTTACCGAAAACTCGTGCTCGTAGTAGGATTCGACACCACGATTGTCATCACGGCTCTCAACATCAGTTCCTACTGAGCTATCATCGCCTCTAACAGTTAATATTTTCAACTTAAGTAGCCAGATAATAAAGTACCATTTAAATTGGATAAGTAGATAAGATAACCTTCCGATCTTTGTATTGAGCAGTGTAATCGTCACGGAAGCCTTGGAGTGTTCGTCTGGATAACGTTTCAACTAAAAATATCCACGTGTTGTTGAGATTCCTTGAGATTTGTTTATAGATCTCTAATTGTAGCGAATCGACGCAGAAAATTGTTTAAAACAATGAAATTATTGCATTCTCCTTCATTGAAGCGAAGCTAGAAGATGGGAGTTTTTGTGAAGCTACTGGCTCTCTTTGAATTTTGTTATTTTTTTCAGAGTTATGTAAAATAAGTAGGCTACACACCTCGTTTTAGTCATTCTAATAGTATTTTTGACGGTTTAATCATAAAATGCGATTCGGGTGTCATCTACAAAATCGTATGGCTTTTAATTCTTCAAATTTCCATGTGGAATTAGGGGTTCGACTTTCACCACGCTTTAAAATATTTCGACTACCACAGCATCAGCATACTTACGTTTTTTTATCAGTCGTAGTGGCCAACGAGTAAGTCTGAATAAGGTGTCCATAAAAACAGCTGTTGGGTTGCAGATTTTAATACTAGCTTATATTTTTGGCAAAAAATCTGGCAGTGGTCGTAAAATCTATACCAGCGTCCGAAGCGCATTTACCTACTCTTCAGACCGGTTTTCTACGACAGGTTCTGCAAATTGTCCGGTCATAACCGGTACCATAATTGTACACGAACCTGCTTATGGTGTTCTATATGGTGTCGACAAACCGACTAATGTTGTTTTGATAATTTTGGAGCTGAAAATTTGATACAATTTTTGATACCTGACCAATAATAATTTAATGAGGTATCGCGATATTGTTTTTAACATTGTAGGTTGTAATTATCTTCGGGAGCGATTGTTTGTACGTAATAAATACTGAATGAATCACAACAACGTTGGTATTTTAAAAATTCAAGGAAATTATTTCCAATTCAAATTTAATTACGCACGAATACATCTCGAAATTATGGTGTTCCAAAAATTCTGAGCAAATAAAGATAGGATTAAGGATAACCTTAATGAAAATGCAGATCAGTCGCAAATAATTCCGGAAGGATTTGCGATTTTGTTATTAATTAAAAACATTATACCTACTTACAGATCAAATTGTCTAAGTTACCGTTTGACTGACATTTCCAAACTGGCTGTAACTGGGTTCACATAGTATTGGTTAAACATACCGACACGAGATGAATGGCATCTGGTTTGGCTTCCACATGATACGTATCTGTAGATTCCGTGTTCTTTTCAAGAGAAACAAGCGGAAGTATAAATGGGTGCCACAGTTTCAACGGTCGAGTTCCTTAAACCGTTTATGCCCGACCTTAACCTATTTTAGGTATAGGAAGCCGGGAGCAGATGATAGTTTTATTAATATGATAGAGAATTTGTAAATAAACAAAAGGTCGTTTTGTTAAATTTGTGATATTTCCAACGACTATAAGACATTCTTTCAGTTTTAGATCGCATGATGATCTTTAGACCAACTTCTCGTTTACGTTTAATGTTATCTTGAAAAGGAAGATGTGCAGTCTTATGTCTATTTTTAGAGTCATTGTCTTTTTCTTACACTCAGTTTTTTTTTTTTTTTTTTTTATACCACATGGGCCGACAAACAAGCGAACGGTCCACCTGATGGTAAGTGATTACCGCCGCCTATGGACATTTTCAACACTAAGGCCATCACCAATGCGTTATCGACCCTGAGACGTGAAGTTGTTAAGTCTCATGTGCCTGTAATTTCACCGGCCCCCTTACCTTTCTAACCGAAACACAGTAACACAAGTGCACTACTGCTTCACGGCAGAAATGGGTAAGGTGGTAGTACTTCCCCGGACGAACTCTGCACTAAGAGCTCTACTACTCACTCAACTTTACTATCACTGCCGAAGTTAAATAGTTCTCGAATAGTCTGTTATTATTCAGTGTTTCCTATTCAGGATTAGGATGAACTAAATTCAAGAGAAGTGAAAGTGTTAGACGATTATTCGAGTGCGCAAAATAACCAACCTCCAAGAATTATTTGCCTGTGCTAAGCGTGAGTTGCATGCCCAATTATTACGTGTTCTGTGCCAAAAGTGTTTTGCTTCTTCCATTTTGCCAGTCATTTTAATAATAGTAACAGATTTACGAGTACTGGTTGTTAGAAATTAAGGAAAAGGCTTGTTTCGGGTTGTACTCGGATATTTATCCTCTTGAGACTGGGAGTTATTAGAATTCTCTTGCATCAATGTTCAACCTTTGGTGAACATATCGCATGAATTTTCCGCTATTTCTTGGACTGCTATATCGTAACATTTTTGATGTGACAGAATTTTGTACCATTTCCATCCATAGTTGGGATATCTTTTTGAACTTAGTTTACCCAATATTTTTTAGCTAAATACCTGTTGCATGGAAATTTGGGCCTTAGTTGTAATATTTCTATTATTATAAATGCAAAACTTTGTGACTCAATCACTCATAAACGGCAAATCGAATTTGAGAAAAAATTGGCACACATCTATATATCAATAAATAAAATGAAGTGGCTCTCTTTGATTTCAAAATAAATGCCAAAATTTTAGTAAAACCTGCTATTTATACGATGCCTGAAAATGATGTCTGAAAGTTTGGCTAGAACTGGCTCCGAAACGGGTGATCGGATTAAATGAAATTTGGCACACTGATTAAAAATCTACTGGTTCATAGAACTTTATCTCGGGAAAAAATTTGATCCCCGACCGAAATAAATTTATCAGTTATCAGGTTTCCATAGTAAGAACTCGGGAGTAGTAGGTAATACATGAGATGGCCGCGTGTGAAAAGTTGTCCCAGGAACTAAAGTTTAATTGTTTATAATCATGTTGTTCATGAACAGATGCAAGGATTAATTATAATTGCACGTGCACATACAGTAAAGTTATGTTATCTGAGGGTGGATTAATTATTTGCAAACTAGCAATGATAAGGTCACGTGGGTGTTTTTATGTACAGTCTGATGCGAATATAATAACCCCGTAAACTTTTTTGTTGGTAATGTTGTGCGATTGTTTGTGAAACGATTTTGGGGATCAAGAAATTATCTTTACATACATTATGAGGAAGTAAAGTTAGTAAATTTGGATGAAGGAGGTAATTTTCGAATACAAAAGATTCTTTAACTGATAAAATGATACACTATTCCCTGGTGATATAGGCTTTGTTATAATCTTCCAGGATATATAAGATATACCGTGGGGCGTGAACAAATATCCTGGAACATTCTTCAATACGTTTGCTAATCCTAAACTAAGTGGAACTTGTACTATGGTAACCAGATAGCACATACCCTTTACCTATTTGTAGAGTTGTTCTATATTCTGCCCCCTTATGCCAGGTATATATACGATCCCGATCTAAAATCGCAAGATTGAAGTAGAATTTTGTCATTACGTGTATTAAAATTACTGTCAAAAGGTTCATCAATCCATGGAGTTTCGGGATCGTATATAGTAACCCGGCATTATTCTGCTAATACAAACTTCGTCGGCGAGCCGCTTCACAGAGGCCTCGGAGAGCTTATCTCTCACGTGACTAGTAGTATTAGCGTAATTAGCGAAATAGACAGAGCACGGAGGCCGCGAGGAAACATCCTCGAGTTAGTGTCATTTTCCTTACAGAATCGAGTCCCAGATCTATGTAAATGGGGATTCGAATGTTGTACTCATTAGAAATTATCGCATATAGCAAATTCATTGCCGGGTACATTCAGACTGGCATCCGGTATAGTATACCATATGCAAACCGTGATATCTATTTGACCCGTAACAACAATTATTATCGATGACTTTTGGGTTATCTGTGACGAGATTGAATATAAGTAGGTTGAATTATTAGGAATTCTTTTAAAATACTCAGGAAGTACGAAAGGTTTTGTAATTGGAATAGTAGAGTGTCAAATCAGCAACTCTTTATTAAATGTTCGACATTTAATAAAGAGTTGCTGATTTTTTACGTTTAGGTTTAATAGTGTTTTGTATGAATTGTAGCGTCATAATAATGGACAGTCAAATGACCTACTTTTTGTATGTATATTTGTAAGACAGTACCTACATGTAGTTGTGTAATATTTTTTGCTCTGGTTAGTGTTATTTTATTTACATTTATCTTTCATGATAATAATTCCTAGTAATTGTCGAGCCAGTTGGCGTTCTGGTATATCAGTTGTTTGGTTACCATAGTTACGATAATCCCTGCTTAATAAAGGTCAAATGACAGTGGGTAATGACCCAGGATATTTATTTTATTATATACACGCAAATATCTACAATACAATACAATACAAATATGCTTTATTGTTCACACCACATACAGAGAAAATTAAATAAAAAGTGTTTTACAAATATTATAAGTGCAAACAATTTAGGCGGCCTTATTGCTGAAGCAATTTCTTCCAGGCAACCTAGGGTAATAGGAAACAAATAATAATATGGCTGGTGTTGCTTACTAAATACTTACATAGAGTTCTTGAATATTTTGATAATCCTAATACATGTAGTAAAATATTTTAATAAACTAATAAATATTAATATACTAATAATACATACCACAAAATATATACCTACACTAAATTAATATATGAAATAAAATAATAAAATAACTATAATAGCAGTGCATGAAAACAAGGAAAAGAAGGAAGACATAGCTTAAAGAGAGTGAAAGTGCGAAAATAACATTGATTTAAAAGAATCCAAGGATTGCGCATGTTTTATCTTCTGAGGAAGGGAGTTCCATAACCGGACAGCTTCCACGGTAAAAGATTGGGCTATGAAGTTAGAGCTGTGGGAAGGAATATTCAGGCGTAGCCCTAGAGAACTGCGAATAGGATGAAGATGAGAGTTGAAGTAATCGAAGCGTTCCTTGAGATAAGTAGGAGCTCTGGGATTGAAGAGGATAGTAAATAGAAGTGTAAGAATGTGTATATTCCGGCGAAGGCGAATGGGGAGCCACTTGAGCTGGTGACGAAATTGTGAGACATGATCATATTTGCGTAACCCAAATATGAACCTAATACAGAAATTTTGAAGTCGCTCAAGTTTATTTAAATGCTCCTGGGAGAGGTCTAGATAGCTGACATCTGCATAATCAAGAATTGGAAGAAGTAGAGATTTTGCTAGCGCAATTCTAGTGTCGACAGGAAGGAAATTTCGCAAACGTCTGATCGATCCAGCTACAGCAAACATCTTCCTACTGACTTCCGCAACTTGTGGTGCCCAAGATAATGTGCGATCAATGAGAATGCCAAGATTCTTTACAACGTCACTGTAGGGAATATTGACCCCATCAAAAATAACCGGAGGCAGATTATCAAAATCTACCCGTGAAATGTTATATTTACTGCCTATAATAATCACTTTAGTTTTGCCTGGGTTAACAATAAGGCCGTATCGTTTAGTCCAGTGAGATATAACATTTAAATCATTATTTGTGGACAATATGGCACCGGAAAGAGAATTTACAGGAGATTGTCTATAGATTTGGAGATCATCTGCATAAAGGTGGTAGAGTGACGAAATGTTGTTGGTTATAGATGAAATAAATATAGAAAATAACAGCGGGGATAAGACACCACCTTGAGGTACACCAGCAGCAGTTTTACACCACGAGGATAAAGAATCATCTATGCGTATACGCTGCTGGCGCCCGTACAAGTAACTACGAAACCAATCAACAACTGTTGGAGATATGTTAAGAGAGCACAGGATAGAAAGAAGAATATCAAAGTCAACTGTGTTGAAAGCATTACTGAAATCTAGTAAAGTCAGGATAGTGACCTCATGCTTTTCCATTCCAGAACGAATGTCATCAGTTATTTTAACTAAAGCTGTAACTGTGCTATGTCCAGGACGAAAACCAGACTGGAAGGGATTTAAAAGGTTGTTTATAGAGAGGTGAGTGCTTAATTGATGATGTACTAGTCGTTCCAATATTTTTGAAAGAAAAGGCAGTATAGAGATAGGTCGATAGTCAGAGAAAGAGATAGGATTAGATTGTTTAGGAAGAGGAATTACTTCGGCTTCTTTCCAGAGAGAAGGAAAGGAACCTGAAATAATGGATTTGTTAAGGATGTTAGTTATGATTGGTAAGAGAAAGTCTAAGAGGGGGAGGATCATTTTACGACTGATGTTGTCACAACCAATAGCATTAGAGGAAATAGAGAGAATGTGCCTCTTAACATCACAATCAGTAAATTGACTAAAATAAAATAAAGGACAATTGGGAGTTTGTGAAGTGGATAAATCCTTTAGCGTATTAGTCTTCGTGACTGCATCGAAGATAACAGACGAAGAGAAATGTTGATTCAGGAGATCCAAATTTAAATTAGATGGTACAGAACTATTTCTGGATTTTCCAACTCCCAAAGATCTTAAAAATTTCCAGACTTTGGCTGGATCACCGTTTTCTACAGATTTATGAATGTGGCGTCGTTGAGCATCTCTACACACCTTGTTGCAGTGATTCCGTATCTGTCTGTACTTTTCTCGAAATTTGTCAGGGTTGACTTTAAATTTGGCTTTGGCTATATTTTTCCTGGCTTGTAAAGATTTAATCTCATCTGTGAGCCAAGGAGCAGGAAGATGCTTTACTTTGACTGGTCGAATAGGAGCGTGGACGTCGTATAACTGTATTAGTAGGTAGTTAAAGATTTCTACTTGCTCATCAATTGTAGCTGCAGTTTTAATGATTGCCCAGTCTATTGCCTGAGCATCTTTGAGGAGATTATCTAAAACCATTCCACCAAAATCTACTGTGTTTTCTTGGGTTTAGCTCTCAATCTACTTTAACTACGTCATAAACCATTAGTTGTCATCGAATTTCAATTACTATCATCAAACGTGGGTTAAATTACCATTACATATAATGTACAGGAAGTAACTGATTGTATGACGTAGCTATTGCTGTTTCATTAGACCTTTCAATAATTGTGTAGTTAAGAAAGAGACAATGATTTATAGTTGATTGGTAAGGTTAACGCCTGTTGAAGGTCCCTAACCGGTTTTGTGGTGTATTATCCAGTTATGTTCTATATAGGTACATATTATTCACTACAGTAACACAGCGGACTTATCAAAAACAATAATAATATTCTAATACATAATATAATAAACAACGATAGGTTTATGTAAACATCCTACTTTTATTTATTTATTTATTATACTAATATTATAAATGCGAAAGTTTGTATGTATGGCTTGTCACTCTTTCACGCAAAAAGTACCGAACGGATTTGGATGAAACTTGGCACATATATAGAATATGCCCTGGAATAACACACTTTAATACTTTTTGTGCCGAGAAAATGTAACATTCCACGGGAATGCGAGTGAAACCGCTGGGGACAGCTAGGATATAATCAATATGACACCTCGTTTTGACATCTAAAAATGTCATTGTAAAATCAAATCTATTGCTTTTTAGATAAGGTTTATGTATTGGTCGAATGATTCATTGTATGATGATACCGATGAACCTTAATTATAACTGCGTAAGGTTGAGTTTTCTATGACATGTTTGCTCTCAAAACGAGCCTCATCTTTAGAAGTAATTCTTGACAAGGCTGCTTATTTAGTGCGTAGTTTTGACATTTAAAAATGAACGCAATTGCTTTTGTAATAAGGTGCATCTATTGATCCAATTGTTAAGTGTATAATTTTGCTGATAAACTCTATTATAAATCCATTAGGGTTCATTTTTCCTTGATATTCTAAACGTCTTACATGTCAGCCTTGTCAAAGCATTCCTTCTTGTGAACTTTTCTTTACCAATTTCTTCATTATAGTTATTTTTGCTTCGCTCTTGTATAATGTTATGTTAAAGATGGTGGAATGTACATAAAAAGCTTCTCTTCGAGAAAATCTGGCATGTTAACGATTCTAATATTGTGCAAGTTGTTAAATGGAGGTAGATATAATATATAATGTTTCCCCTCTATCCCGACACAGTAAATAAAAAGTAACTAGTCTTGAATATTATAAGGTGGTCGCGTAACAAAAATATTTAATATCCTAGGACAGTCTATACACGGCCATCTGATCCGAGATGATAGCTGATATACGACATATACGACCTTTTTTCTCTAAATACATTTATATGTATATTTATGCCAAGACACAGAACAAACAGACATCAGACAGGTCATGCACACATATTATTATGTTGTATTACATTTTAATCCCCTAAGTAACTACATTATTTGTTTAATTGTTAAGTTATAGCTTCCCTGCAATGAATCGCCCCATGTCATTGAAAAGTTGATCTTATTTTCTTCGAAATAAGGTTTATGTAATAATGAAAACGAAAAATGATAATAATTTTATTTCTGCAAAATAAACATAAAAGAACGCGATCCACACAAAATTTAAAATTAAGTACAAAGTTTACATTACATAGGAACAGATCATAATATAAAATACATTATATCGCAAGCAACTATCTGGTCTAGAGCTGTTAATATCCTAAAGATTCCTCGCTAGGCTAGGCTGTATCGAGGAACCTCACGTTACCCTTTTTTTATTCATTTTTTTTTACCACTTGGACCGCCTATGGACATTTGCAACACAAGGGGCATCGCCAATGCGTTGTCGACCTGAGACGTGAAGTTGTTAAGTCTCATGTGCCTGTAATTTCACCGGCCTCCTTACCTTTCTAACCGAAACACAGCAATACAAGTGCACTACTGGTTCACGGCAGAAATGGGTAAGGTGGTAGTACTTCCCCGGACGAACTCTGCACTAAGAGCTATACTACTCTAAACTAACCAATTTGATTCGTGCCTCAACATTAAAAACACATTGAAAACACATCATGATGCTGCATAAAACCCGTCAGTTCTCTCATTAATCCACAAACATTACATTGTTTATTGGCAATCATACGAGCACATATACACAAGCTCAAATTGTTTGCAGTCACACATCAAAGTGTAATCGAGTTGAATGTAATCAATTTATTATCTGTAGTAGAATTTAAACAGGTTAGATCCCGGTGTGGGGGGCAGATGTGACTTTTGGTACACCGGCAGTTGTGGGGGGAAGTCAATTGACCCACTTATTTAATAACCTGGAAGATTTGCGTACGGTACTACTGAATTGTTGTGAACGTTTGTTGAATGTTCCATTGAGTTAATCTTCTAATAGATGATTTATTTGACTAGCTTCCTTTCTGCGTCTTCATCCGCGTTGCTAAGGATCTAATGTCTCCCGGGATTATGATATAGCCTATGTTATTACTGGAAATAGTAGTGTGGCGACATCTATGAACACGCCTACAATCTATCACTAAGTAGCTTTCTAGCAGTGAAATAATGATTAAAATGAAATTGGGCCTGTAGTTTTGAGTTTATTTATTCTTACAAAAATTCGAATCTTCTTCCTGTATAATCTATCTATAAGCAAAATAGGGTTCCTTTGATGCACCATCACCTCAAAACTACTGAACATATCGAGATGGAACTGCTAAATTGCGGATTTATGCATGTTTGTTACTCTTTCACGCAAAAACTACTTAACGGATATGAATGAAACTTGGCACATAGATAGAGCATATCCTGGAATAACATATAGGCTACTTTTTATCCAGGGAAAATGTGATATCCCTGGGGAACGCGCGTAAAACCGCGAGTGACAGCTATGGGATATATATGATATCGATAAACGCGGGTGAACCCGCGGGGGACAGCTAGTGTTAGTATAAATATAGATTATTATTGTTATTGATAATGGTTTAGGCGACAATGACTACTATTAGGAGACCATCTATCTTGTCACCCTTCTGACATGTAAAAAACAAGGGTTTTCTTTATTTAATGGTTTACATTTATCAATCATACCTTGATACCAGAAAAGACAGACCTCCGCAATCTTTGATGTATTGAAGGCTTTGACGTCACAATCAGTATATTTAGTATTACTTTTTAGGCGATGATAACTCCGTTGATATGTGAAGAAAACCATGGCATATTGGTAGAGATAGCAGCGTTTGTAGTACCCACATGGCTGGCTAGCCACTCGAGAGCCATCATCATCATCACTTACCATGGTTCGATTTTAGAGACAACAAAATGGGGTTTTACTATTCGTTTTGAGAATATGGTAGAAATGAACTGCTGGCGGTCCACCCGAACCAGCAAAATGTTGAAGTTAACCCACGCTAAGGTCCTTTTGCATGTCCTTTTAAATCTTGAATTGATAGATGATCACGTATCTTTGCTATGAAGTCCACTCCGAGTTAATCGTTCCTCATTAAAACCAAAACAAACTAATAATAATAATGCTTTATTGATACATGTCCTTACAAAATGCTTAATTTCTAGCTAAAGTTACAAGGTTATTAAGGTTAAAGGCGCACAAAAGTTGAAAGTCTGACACCTAAACTAGGACTACCTGTGACTTAGGAGTCAGTGTTCTACTGCTACTTGGATACTATAAACCGTTATGTAAATTAAGTACTAGTAAGCTGATATTATACAAAAGAGTACATTATTATGTTGCGATATAAATACATTTAAAAACAAAATAAAATTAAAAGTTGAACCTGAAGTTCCCGACCAATATGCATAGTGACTCCAATACCCGGATGGTTGCTCTTACAGACAAGAGTCCTGTTAGATAGTTCATCTTCAAACATAAACTTTAACCGAAGAGTTAAGAGAGCTCTACAGAAATTAGAGATCTATCACTTACGATCTTATCTTAACTGTGCTTGAGTTAACAGGCACTTTGAGCTTTGAAGATTCACTGGATTACAACATACACTTCTGCTCTAAGTCCGGGATAGTTGAACATAGCTTAAACAGATGGTAAATAACGCGTGTTGGACGAAAGTAGCCAAATCGAGATTACGCGCTAGTGCGCTCTAGACGACGATTCTTATGGTCTTCGGATCTCCGAAAAGTCCGCATAAGGGTGTAAAAGCCATCTGAGGCTGACACCTTCTTCTTGTCGGTCACAAAAAACATTTTTTTTTATTGATTTATATTCTGTACTGTATTTTTTTCCATTTGAAAAAAAAATCAAGTTAGATTTTTATAAACTAGTATGTTTCTAATAGTGATTTATAAAAATAATCAAAATCGATCCAGTAGTGTGTGAGTTTAGTTATTCTTTAGAAACATAAGTACAAATCTTTTTCTTATAATGTTAATGTAAATAAAATCTCAGCAAGGTTAATGCTGAGTATTTTTGTCAGTCTGTAGGCTGGCTTCCGTACCGGTGGTGACTATAACTGCCTTCCCTTGAGAATTGCCCTTCTTGGGTCTAAACTGAAGAAATAGCTTTGTTTTTTTCTCTTGCTGAAAAACAAATGTCTACTTGACACTTACGCGGTATTTACCACTGCTGTTTACGCGCTATTGAAATTACCCGCGTTAAAACGCATTTGGACAATTTGTTGTCAATAAACGTCAGATGACGTATTGAATATTGACGTATTTGTCTATGATAGTTGTCTTAGAATGCGCACGAGTTTATATTGTTTCGAAGGATACACTTTTCCGTGCTTTGTGTCGCTCGTTTTGTTGACACCGTCACTAGGTGCCTAATGACACGATTCATATTGTTAAACTGCAATTGTTTAACAGAGAAAGTCTTTGGAAGCTATTTTCTCCTTTAGCGGTCATGGGAGTATCCTCGACTTATGAAAGTGTTATTACCTTGAACTAAACAGAAACATAGAATTGATGGATTCAGCAACTGTTTTGTAAGATGCCTTTGATTAAGAAGTAATCTGGTAAACGATTGCCAAACTAGCGGCACGTTTTGAAGGCCGTTTTTATGTTTAAGAATGTCGTTGAAAAATTAACTTTATTACTTTTGAAATTAGGTGCAATTGTTGATTTTACAGTACATTGTATGATGATGCAGAGAAACAAGCATTAGTGGACTTGTGTTTTGGTTAGAAAGGTAAAAAGCCGGTGAAGTTACAGGCACATGACACTTAACAACTTCACGTCTCAGGGTCGACAACACATTGGCAGTGTCCCTGCTGTTACAAATGCCCATAGGCGGCGGTGAAAATTTACCGTCAGGTGGAACATCTGTCTGTTTTGTTTCGTTTTCATGACGGACCAAATTTTTCCGACCGATCCGGCAAAAACATCTGTAACAATCATCGCATAACATTTACTTTTTACGTTAGCATGTCTCTTATACCAGGAATCTATTAGTGTTGATTAGTTCAGGCCAGACAGAATATCACGAACGCTTAAAAGAAGTCTCTTTTAATTTTGTAACAAGGATATTGTATGTTTTTTCCTCGTAATTGGCTGACGCGTATTTGGCGCCATTTTGCTGATCTGTACACTGTCTCGGTGTTAGTCTAGAAGATATTTTTTGTGATCAATTCTATTTATCTTTTTACAATATAAGCGATTATATTTGCTGTTTTGTCTATAAGTGGTTCTTTAACAAAGTCCTTGCTTGACTCTTCATTTGGCATCATTGGTTTAAATTCTGTTTAAGGAAATTGGTAATATGCCATATCAAATCTGGGTATAACCAAATCCATATTACTATTCATCGTGCTACATTCCGTGCCATTTAAAGTATCTTTCTAAATCGACTTAACCTTTTTTTTATCAGAGCCCTCTTGTGGCTTCACTCGAAAAAGATCATAATAAATTTTGTCATCTATATGTTTTTTTCTCTCTCTCCATCTGTTTCCACGAGTCTCTCCGATGCTATTTGAGGTCAATCCCTCCGGAATACGTCTTAAATAATATGTCGTCGTCATATGAAAATGTATGTGACCGAAAAGGTTTTGGTTTTATAATTCCTAGTCAAACTCTTAGCGGCACGCTTTGAAGGCTGTTTTGACGTCTAAGTATACGTACGTTTGTAATATATGTTTTAGAAATATTAACTTTATAGTCTTTAAACTAAGGTACATTTATTAATACTATAGTTGAGTGTACAATAATCAAGATGAATTTATCATATGGGTAATTTTGACATGACTGAGCGTTTTTTGGGTTTTTTTGTATGTCAATGTTTCTCTTTTAAGCAAGTAATATCAATGTATTTTTTCCCTCGTCGATATAAGCCTTATTTCAAAGCTGCTAAGGTCACCCTCCTGCGTGTATAGTATCAATATTATGACCAGCATTATTGCTTGATTATGCTTATTGAAAGCATTATTACATCGGTCACGATATCCCCTATCCGAGCAATATTATGTTTCATTCACTTCTATGGCAGCCGTTTCGTGACGTCACTACACTCGTATGAATTGAAGAATTGTGCTTATATTTTTGTATTTTATAGTCGATTCTCGTGCTGCAGGGGTGTTAAATTGTCACAGTTTATTGACCTATGATACTTCTGAATGGCGGCTTTAGTTGTAAAGTCGACACTTAAGACTTGTAATAGAATTGCATTTTGATTGTCTCGTTTTGGCAGGAAATCACAGATAACCCAAAATATTATGAGCGGCAAGCATTATCATGTTAAAAACTGGACTGACTTGTTTATTTGCACTGTAATTAGGATCTTTTTCCATCCATTGTAAGAACAAAGCTGTCCAACAATACATTTTTACGTAAGCTCTTTTCCAAAGAGAATATTCTGCCTATTTTATCTTACTACTTCTGATCCGCATATCTAAATTCTAGACTTTATTCAACAAGACTTGGCAATGCAAAAGTGGACGTATCCACCCTGCATACAAGAGTAGTAGTGAGTTATTAGATTTCTTCCCGTAAAGGCTTTTTCCGGTTCACTTCCTCGAAGAATTGCTGCATGAATTTAAAGATTAGTTGTGCGCCCTCCAGGATTGAGAATATGGTAATTGGCTGCGATAACCAGACGGTGTGTTATGATATCTTTATGAAAATCTGTCTCTCGTGTTAGGCAAAATTGGACTCTGTTAGGAATGATAATATGTCATGTTTGTGTTAACCTTGCGTTGGCAGCTGGTGAAAGAACGCAGTTGCTGCGAGACAATTTCGTCTTGTTTTTTTTTTCGTTTGTTATTATAAGTTCGGTTGTTTGACTTGTCGTTTTTTTGCAACATTATTATTACTGTATCTAGGTTCTGTTAGAATGTCACCCACATTGCTGGCGAATATATTAAGTCAAAGTTATTTATGATTTGTTATTAACTTGTTAGTGACATCTATCGCTTAGGAAGTCTCTAGCTTGTTTTAGAAATACAGTTATTCATATGAATTTTTCAATTTGGCATTATGTCCATTGTTATATGTTATTCGTTAAAATATTTATATCTTAGTTCTGGTTCCTGGATGTCTCTCTGGTACTGGCGTCCGGCTCTCTGCCTACCTTTTTGTACACTATTATCAGTGTAAGGATTCTAAGCCAGACTTTGCATGGGCCTATAATATCGTGCGACATTATTTAAACTCGGCCATCGTATCCCAAATTAGATATAAAATAGCAGAGCTTGTACTGCTTGTATTATAGAACCCAGATAACAGATATAATTATTTTTGTATCTAAATACATAATATGCTACATATTTTATGTAGACTTTCCAAATAATTATTCTGCGGAAATAGCGAAATGGTACCTTATTTCGTCTATCATAGGCAAGCGATTGTATTGTGACATTTATTTGGTGACACGGACTTCAGTTCCGCCTATTTATTTATTTATTTATTTATAGGACAACCAACAAAACATACACTGATACATGAAAATAATTTTTAGACAATACAGAAATGAAACTTGAGTGTTGCTTTAGTAACAGGTTGCCACTGCATGCAATTGAATACAAGGCTGAAAAGGGCTTTTACCCTAGTATAGAACTAAAATTTTCTTTTTTATCCATAATTAAACAGTTTTAACAAAACAAAAAGAAAACAAAACAAAAAATTACTATGAGGACAGAGAACAAAAATATTACAATTTATTTTTAAAAGTGGCGTTGATATGACTTTTGAATTTTGAGTGACTGTCATGAAATATGTCTATTGACGGACTAGTATTATTGTACTGCTTTTGCAGTACGATTTATTCAAATTGACCGACGAAGAACACTATTTCTATGCATTAAATCAATAAATCTACACTTTTAATAATATAAATATTAATATTAAGTATAAAGTGAGAAGAAATTTTGTAATTTAGTTTATACTAGCTGTCTCCCGCGGTTTTACCCCGTGATGTCACATTTTCTCTATCTATTTGCCAAGTTTTATCTAAATCTATCCGATAGTTTTGGCGTAAAATACTAACAGACATCCATACTCAGAAACTTTCGCATTTATAATATTAGTAGAATGTAGAGGGTAATCTCCGGAACGCGGGTGAAACCACGGAACGGGAGCTATACTACCGGCACGCTATGATGACCGTTTTGACGTTTCAGATTGTCATAGGAAAACAAACTGTATTGCTTTGGAATAAGGTTGATTTCCATCATCATACATTTAGCTGTTGGATCAATAAATGCACCTTATGTCTCAAAGATTAAAGGTTATTTTTCTTTGTTATTGTTAAACGTCAAAACGGCCATCATAGCGTGCCGCAAGTTTAGTAACAAATACAGTACCTGTACGAACCAAGGGCGGGAAAAAGACACCCATTAAGAAAATTAACAATCATCCCGGTAATTTTCTTCTGTCGACCTTACTCTAGTTAAGTGACCAATAAAGAAAATGTAGGAAAAACTACGCCATTGCCAATCTGTCAGCAAATTAAGTTAATTAGATTTTATTGCCAGTCTCCGTAGAGCTTCTATTATTGGAACCCAATACCGCTGAGCACTTGAGCCCTCATTAGGAACCGTTTGATGTTCTATGGAATTAGTTTCTTTGTCCATTTGACATTCGATCACAACAAGATAAATTTGTCGAACGGTGAATATTTTTAACAATTACACTGGGCGAAATTTCATGTCGATATTTCATTGTACTTACGTTATCAGAGTATAGTAATCAGGCTTAATTATGAAGAGCTCTTTGTCCTGATTTCGTCCGGGGAAGTATTACCACCATACCTATTTCCGGCGTGAAGCAGATAGATGGGTAAGGGGGCCGGTGAAATTACAGGCACATACTTTTGTTCAAGGCCGGAGATCCTAGTGATCCAACCAATTATAGGCCCGTTTCTATCTTGCCAGCCCTAAGCAAAGTATTCGAAAAGATTATTTTAACGCAACTACTTGCTCACTTTAATTTAAAAAAAACTTTTACACAGTGAGCAGTACGGTTTTACTAAAGGTCGCTCCACTATTGATGCCGGGGTAGCACTCTTAAAACAAATTTTCAACGCTTGGGAAAAGTCGCAGAATGTTATTGGAGTGTTCTGTGATTTATCTAAAGCTTTTGATTGTGTTGACCATCAGACACTTACGCATAAATTAGACTATTATGGAGTTAAGGGTGCAGCACTTAATTTGATGAAATCGTACCTTAGTGAGAGAACTCTAAAGTGTTAATCTGAATGGAGTTAAATCATCTGGTTCTCCTGTGCATATGGGTGTACCCCAAGGCTCTATTCTAGGGCCTTTTCTGTTTTTAGTATACATCAATGACCTACCATTTTACGTAAGAAATACCTGTGGAATTGTACTGTTTGCTGACGATACCTCACTGATTTTGGTGTTGATAGACTGAAATACAATTATGACGATGTAAACGGTGCATTAGCCCAGGTATTAAATTGGTTTACTGTTAATAATCTTGTTTTAAATGCAAGAAAAACTAAATGTATTAAATTTGCATTACCCAATGTTAAAAAACTAGGCTGTAGTATAATGTTAGACAACGAAGCTCTTAGCCTTGTTGAGTCAACAGTTTTCTTAGGAATTACTTTAGACTCAAAACTTCAATGGGGGACACAAATATCATGTCTTGCGGGAAAACTTAGTTCAGCAACTTACGCAGTTAGAAAAATCAGGCAGATTACAGATGTCGATACGGCTAGATTAGTTTGTTTTAGCTACTTTCATAGTGTTATGACCTACGGCATTTTGCTTTGGGGTAAATCTGCTGATATAGAAACCATTTTTATATTGCAAAAAAGAGCTGTTCGAGCAATTTATAATTTGAGTTCTCGGGCTTCCCTCAGAGAAATATTTAAACATTATATACAGAATTATGTTACAGTTAGCTTTATATATGCGTCTCTCCATATTTGCCTTCTTTAACTATATTTCTGATATTAAATGTGTTTTGCGATCTTTTTGATTGATGTCTTTACTTACATTACGCTGTTCTCTCAGTCGTGTTATGAGGTATCTGAAAATATATGTACTTAGATACACAAGTACCCATATATTCTTATACGAATTATGTACTGTACTTCTTCTTAGAAGACAGGGAACACTCAAAGCAGATCTCAAGCAAAGGAAATCATCTCGGCACCATTTTATTAAGTTTTTTGTCGACTTCAACCATATTTTTCACTATGAAATATGAAGTGACCTATTTAATATGTAATTACACTTTTAAAACGGTCTTTAAATATTTTATGAACCATTTAAGTGGAACCGGTGACCCTTCGATCCGTCTTGAATTAATAATTGAAATGACTGGAAATGTAGGCCGGTACTAAATAATTACAGACTTTCCGTTCTAAAAGGTGAAAATACATTTAATAATTAATTTATTACTTCGAAAGTGAGAGGATTTTTGTGTTGCTTCAAAGATGTCTGAATTATTTATTTCTTAAAACTACATTTGTATAGAGACTGTATTATTAAGATGTAATCATTTATTTCTTCATTGTTTAATGTTTGTTCAAATTTGAAAGTAACATACCAAGTGATGGCTATGTTTATTTTAATAATCTTCTTTGATATTATTTATGAATAAAATGTCGTAGCAATGAAAGTGGAATTATAAAGACTTGATATGATAATGTATGATCATTATTGCCCTTGGAGATAAGAGAGATATCCAAAAAATAATTCGCAATCAAAATATCGCTATCTCATTTGTTTATTTAAACAAAATAAACGAAATTCTCCTTGATACACGTTCGCGCCATGTCGTAACCAACGTCGATTTCATATCCGTTCGTCCGCCGACGCTTACCGAAGGCCGTAGTGCCGCGTTTGTACGTTCCATTTTCAAATTCAAATTTTAATCATCGAATCTACTCTATTCGGTCTGTCGATAAGCCGATGAATATTTAACACATCATTTTGGCGAGCGATTTATAGAATAACTGCCCATGAAATATGCATAACTATTTGTTTACTTTGTTGGTAATCGTGAGCCATTGTTATTTTTGACACAAAACAATGTTGAGACAGTGAGTTTACTCCTACTTAGCTAAGTACGTCCGAAAAAAAAACCGGACACTTTATAGGATTACTCGTGTCTCTGTGTCTCTGTTTGTCCATCTGTCAGAGTTTGATTCTGAATCTAAGGGGCTATTAAGGGGTAATTAAGTTGAAATTTGGTAGTTTTGTGGTAATACACATTTCTGTGACCCAGACAAGAACGTGTAATGTCAATAAATGAATGTTAGATATGGGGATCACTTTTGAGGTTTGAAAACAGTGTTTAGATAGTTTTTTGAATAATTTAAAAAAAAATCTCCAAACTTATTAAAAAAATACCGATCATAGTATTTATTTATCTTAATATAACACGGTAAAACAAATAAATGTTCGTGGTATAGAATCCCCTCTACCCAACTTCATCTCGGTATTTGTCCGGTTTTCTTTCTATTAACATAATATGCAAAACCGGATTGTTATCTGAACATAGTTTCCTGTGCTATCTATGTGAATTGTTGGTTAACTGAAATGCTAATCCAAACCTGTTTGTAGACATGGTAATCCTTCATTATACATAATATTTATCAGACAGTCAGACGTCAGTGAGATAAAGTTTTTGGGTCCCTTTCCAGAAAGCTTAGATCGCTAAGCTGAAGATATTCAGAAGCCTTGAGGGAATTTCTTATTGGGGATTTGGGATGGTTATCGGAATTTGACAGGGGTCATTGTCCAACTTATAATAATTTGTGTTTATATTTCAAATAGCTGTCCCCCGCGGTTTCACCCGCGTTCCCGAGGGATGGTACATTATTTTGTTCTTTCTATCATTAAAGTTTTCACAGCGCACGCGATGTTAGATTGGAGTTTTAGTAAAGATAAATATTTTTTGTTTAAATAGCTTCCGTTTGCGCTAGCGACCTCGGAGAGCTTACCTCTCACGTGATTGCATAGTTAGCGAAAGAGACAGAGCATAGAAATCCCTTAAACATCATTGAGCTAGTGTAATTTTCTAGCAGAATCGATGCCCTGTACGTCGAATACCTTCGATCTACGAGGCTGATGCCTATCATGGTACGCTCCATGACTTCATTCAAACACCTCCACATAACATGATGTCTAAAGTTTTGACATTCAAACATGATATTACAATTCCAGTTATGAAATAGTTTTAGCAGACTTGGTTATTATTGTGAAGCGAACACATTGTTTTGCGACACAATGTCGAATTTCGTGGAATCGCTGACAGCTTCGTTTGCGCTGTTGAGGGAGGTGAGTACGTGTAGTGATGCGCCGTGACGAGCACGAGAGACAATTACAATGTTAAATTTACTAGCTGCTCTTCCTTTAATGATAGTAAACTGAGAGCAAAAAGAAAAGAAAGAAAGAAAGAAACACCTTGGTGTCTATTTTTGAGCCTTAAACAGAAATTCTAGACGAAAGTGTTGTTGGGATTTGTTTTATTTCAATTACGTTTTCTTTAAGTCTATCACTTATCATATTTTATTATTGTATGTTACTTTGTGTCTAATTTAGTAGATAGTTAGCTGATATTAACAAACTTTACCACGCGGTCGATACTATTATACGTTACATTTAAATTATAGTCTGTGTTGTTACACATGTTTTTTGAGTTAGAGCGAAAATTGGTTTTAATCTAAATTATAGTATCGATAGACTCGATAAACATAGTATAACTGTCATCACAGCACTATCGCGGATGTCGTGACACGGGCCTTTCATAGATTCAACACGATCGACAATAGTCCTCTTCGCTTTTAGAATAGCCTCCTAGTAAACACTGCGTCATTACCATTTATTTTGGTTTACATGACAAGTTTGTATAGATGTAAACTAAACATTTACTTGTCTAATAAATAAAAACTGGCTGTTTCCGACTTGTGTTGCAATGCGTCTTCGAATAGTTTGTGAGTTCAAATAAAGAAAAAAGCACTTCCACTCTTTCTCTAGAAGAAGAAGAAGGTTTCTTCGGACTATTGTGAATATTTGAATTTAAAAAATTCGCAAATTAGTCTAGCCTTTCTCAAGTGATGTTTACCAAAGAACAGCATTTTATTTTTATAAATATAGATTAATGTTTGTTTGTCTTTTCGTTTCTTTTTATCAGATTGCGATGGAACTTTGGGAATGCCTTGTGTGTCAAGAGAGGTATAAGTGTAAAAAAGAAACTGTCGCATTGCAGCGACACGAGAAAAGTCGGTATTTCATAAAACCGTAGCTTTTTGGCATTGTACAATTTTTTGCGGCCAACTTCGGGGCTTGAATTGGTCGATATCTGATTGGCGATGCCCCTGGTATTGCAAATTTCCATAGTCCACGCTAACCACTTACCATTGGTTGGACTGTCTGCCTTTTCGTCGCTCATCTTGAAATTTCTCCATCGAGTAGTTGTATAGTAGAACTCTTAGTGCAGAGTTCGTCCGGGGAAGTACTACCAACTTACCCAATTCCGCCGTGAAGCAGTTGTGTTACTGTGTTTCAGTTAGATAAGTAAGGGAGCCGGTGAAATTACAGGCACATAAGACTTGACAACTTCAATAGGTACTCAGGGTCGACATAGCACTGGTAATGTCCCTGGTGTTGCATATTTCTTTTGGGCGTCTTTAACCTATTATCATCAGGTGGACCAGTATCAGGGTCGATAACGTATTGACCTGGCAAATTTCCATAGGCTGCAGTGAACACTTACCATCAGGTGGACTGTGTGCTTGTTTGTCGGACCCTGTTGTATAAAAAAAAATCCAAGTGTATTCCAACGAGCGCTGTGTCAGTTTGACACCTTTAGAGTTGTATTCATCATATCTACAGTAAAAAGATCTATGTACTGTGACCCGGGTCGTGGGAAATTATTGAATATTGTTATTGTAAATGCCATATTTGCCAGCATTATGTGGTCGTAAACTCAGTTACGCCTCGGTTGCATTGTCTCGATAACGATAGACGATTGCGAGTAACAATCGATCGTAAAAATTGTAGATTTAACGTTGTATAGGTAAATGTAAATATTTTGTATTCCAATAGGTACTTGTGTATAGGATGCTTGTTTTTACTGAGAAGAGCAATTATTCTTTTCAAAAACACATGTAGATTTATTCGTTTTTTTTTTGTCTCGCTCACAATATTTGTGTTTTAAGGCACAATGTTCAAGGTTTTTAATTTTGTTGGCTTCGAATAGCTGAACATCCTTAAGCAGTCATTTCGGTGTGTGCAGAGAGCTTAACCGAGGTAATTTAAGCAACTCCACAGAGGGTGCCACAGAGTGGATTAAGAACAAGATTCCCGAATCTAAAATCGTTATTGTAACATCGCAAATTAATTTTTAATTTAATAACACCGAAGCCAGACTCGGCTGTCATTTGTTATAATTGGATTTCACGTTATACGATCCGCCGAGGATCGTTCGCCGAATCTGTATCTATAATGAAAAGCTGGTAATTATTTTCGGCCTCGTTTACAATTTCGCATTAACAATGGTAGTGTTTCTCTTTGAAATATATCAGACATATGTCACATGTCATGCTCTCGATATTTTGTCGATGTTTTTTTTTTATTAATTATCTGAGCTGTTCCCCGCGGTTTCACTCGCGTTCCCGAGGGATGTAACTTTTCCCGGCACAAAAATAATCCTATGTCTTATTCCAAGGTATTTTCTATATATGTGCAAAGTTCCATCCAAATCCGTTTGGTAGTTAATTTTTGAATTTTGAATGTAAACATTTACATAAATCGTTTAAAGTTTTCAAGAACTAAAAGGCCCGTTTGACAGTGAAGAATGTTATAGAAAAACCATCTCTATCACATCTGAGATTTGTCATAAAGTTCATCAATAGATCCAATGGTTATTGTATGATGATGTAGATGATGTCCTTACGCTATAGCAGCGGTTCCCAACCTTTTTTTGGACCGGAGACCACTTTGACGTCATTGTTGTTAGCAGGGACCACAAACTTTGACAATAAATAAACTGTGTCAATCTAAAAAGAAACTTTTAACGTAAGTATTCGTAAGAATAGTATAAACTCAATGGTAATATTTATTGTTATAGAAAATATTGCATATTTAGTAGAAATATTAATTTCGTTTGAATTAACAACGGAATATTTTAAGAACGAAAAAATGTTTTAGATCTTGATGGTCTGTCGACCACTGGTGGTCCACAGACCGTCGGTCGGTAGCTCTGCGCTATAGGGTAAACTTTTCTATAAAATCTCATAAATTTTAGCGTAGTTAAGTTTGTAGTAAGCAAACGTAGAACTTTGACGTATTAATCTGTACTGCAATATTCTTTAAAACTAAGGGGGTAAAATAGGGGCTGAAAGTTTGTGTGACGCTTTACTTTGGTTTAGAATTAAGGATACGTATTTCAATATTTTTGGAACTTCTGCGCCCAACTTCTGCCCTATGGTTGTACCCGCATTAGAATACCCTACGAATCTGCTCTTTTGTAAACTGCTGAATGTATTTTTCTCATATAAGTTTTACATATATTTTTTATATATATCACTGCGGGTCGTGGGTTCGATTTTAACCGTGAATATTTGTGAGTGCATGAGCATGAATGTCAGAGTTTTAAATATCTTAAACTCAAAATAAAGAGAAAATATTTGAATTGTTTGTAATGTATGGAAGTATGAGCTCAAAAAGTACTGGACCGATTTAAATTATTCTTTCAATTAGAAAGCTATTTTATGCAAAGTAACATAGGCTATGTATAAACCTCAGATACAATATGTCCTTCAAAAATGCGGGTGAAACCGCGCGACGGAAGCTAGTATATGATATTTAAAATGAGTTTATTTGTATGTTATTGCATGGTACAATGTCTGCTTAGTTTGGGATCAGAGATAACCGTTCTTTAAGAATGTCTCATGATATTTATTTGTTTATAATAATAATAAACTAGCTCGATTAGTCCACTTTCAAAAGGATCTTATATTAGCTGTGATCAAATGTATCCTAGCTTATTCAGAAAACATTTATTCTGAGTGCCAATTTTCTTTTAAATCTGTCTCGGAGCCTATTCGAAACAAACTTTCAGACGGTTAGTACTAAATTTATGATTAGACGTCGTATAAATAGAAAATATAATTTGAATTTGTGTTCACCCACTGATATATATAGTCTAATCCATTATTTAAAATTATATTTGAATTTGCATGTTTTTATCTAATTTAAATCTTATGTTGAAAAGAGTAATAGCTAAATTGCCGGCCTTTGTCAGTAAAAGACCTTCCGAACCGGTGTTAGAGTCTGATCATTCATAAGTGCCTGTGAAGGCCTATTTAAATAAATATTTAATTTAATTTAATGTTTAGAAAAATAACTGATATTTTTTTTTTTACACAATAGCTCTAAATAAAAATAAAAAACGAGACACAACAACAGAAGTGAAAATGGTACTTAACTTTTTTGTCTTTGCCAATTTATAAATAGACTATGTAATTCATTTTCAAGTCACAAAAAGAAGAACTAAAAAGAAATGTAACCTTGCTGTGTTTCTTCCCGGTTTTTCTGAGAAGGCTCAATACCGAACCAGTGGTAGTTTCAGTATGACCTTCGTTGCCCTCCGCGGGCTTAGACTGAAGAAATGGTTGTGACACTTTTAATTTTATTTAAATTAATTTTAAGTGTAGATTAATGTTGTATAACTTGTTATTCCTTAACCCTTAGCTAGAAAGTAATCTATTAAAGCGTCAGGTTGCATGTAAGTTATACAGCTAACGTTGTATGTAGGAGCAATTTGTTATGTTTAATCAATAAACACACTCGTTAACCTAACACAAACAGGTGAGCTCTATCGATCCAAGCCGTTGTTACATTTGAACAGTTAATAAATATCTTCACGCTCATAATGCCTGTGGATATAGGCAATAGTGAAACACATTCCACCGAGAGTGACATGGTGATAAAAAATTATTGGACACAGATGCACACAAAATACAATATTTGATGTAGTAGAGCTCTTAGTGCAAAGTTCATTCCGGGGAAGAACTGCCTTACTCTTTTACACCGTGAAGCAGTAGTGCACTTGTATTATAATTAGATTGCACATGAGACTTAACAACTTCACGTCTCAGGGTCGACAACGCATGACCCTGGTGTTGCAAATGTCCTGAGGCGGGGGTGACCATTTGGTGGACCGTCTGTTTACGGAAAATATCGTGAGGAAACCACAGCACGGTGGAAGTGTACCTGTGTTGTAGTACCAGTTTGTCTGCATACTACCCTCAAGTTGAAAACCTGTAACCTGAACCAGGTGTGTTCCGACACTGCAGTTCATAGTCAGTTCCCTTCTTGACTTTGCGTGCTTACCACCTTCACCACACCATCAGTTGGTATGGTTAAAACACAAGCCTATACAAGGTAAAAATAATAAATGTCGGAGGTAATCTCTAAAACTACAGATCCATTGAAATTCATTCACTGAATAAAAGATAGTCTATTCCCAAGTGATACAGGCAATATTTATAAGTGGGTGAAACTGCAGGACGGAAGATAGTTCTAGATAAAAGAACAGAATATCGTTAACACTGTATCCCTATCGTACATATTTTGTTGTTGGCAATACAACGTTTACTTACCAATCCTAAAATCGTGCAAGAAGCAATTAATCGTTTCTTAAATCGATAATTGCCGTGTAATCGATTAGCTATCAAAATATTATCGATTATAAACAGTTGCGAAGTAACTACCGATAAACATTGTTGGTATTCAAGAAGTATTTAAGTATTAAAAGTTTCATATAGCGAAGATGTTGGAATTTTCCAAGTTTGCGCTCAAATACTCGCGTTTTATTCTATAATAATAGATTGACGTTGGAGTTTGAACTTTAGCAATTATGAAGGATTGTGAAAGTCTCACTCGGAGTTTGTCACAGTTCGTTCGAATACAGATACTCAATTTGATTTTAACGCTAAGTTGGCATGAATTGAATTAAATAGTGTAAATCTGTCTCGCCCTTAAAGACATTCAAGAATTATCAGTGCATTTTAAACGGTAATAAAAATTACTTTATAAGTGAATAAAATAATATATGTATTGGATTATTTAAAGGAAAATCTATTATTAACTAGCAATTTTTTTATTGTTAATTTCCTAATTATTGATAGTATTGCCTGTTTTACAAAAATAAAAACAATACACGATTTATAAGAGCATGTAGAAGACTATTTAATGAGGAATCTCGAGTAATTCAATAAAAAAAAAAATCTAGATATTCATTTTGAAGCTAAATTACTTCGAGACTGAAAACGTTCCTAAAAATCTATTAAAGATGGTTAGGATAATTTAATATTTTATTTATATAATTTAATTTATTGTCATGTTAATGTGTACGAACCTGTGCGGAGAGAGCCTTGGAATCCATAATACAAGTTAATACCTTAGATACCAGAGGTTTAAACAAACACTTATATCATTTGTCCAACTAATCAGTGCCTAACTGTTGTAGTGAAAAAATTATTGTTTTTATGTATTCGTCTTGCGAAATAAATGATAATTATTATTATAGAACGAACGGACGCAACTATTTTATTGGGCTAATATTTTCAATGTACAGACAGATTTTATATATTTCTATAGTTTAATGTTTCTTTATTACAAATTATTATCTGTAGCTCTGGATTGGTAATTGGCCAAGAGACATTGACAATTCATGACACGTTAGGATTTAAATATCTTCGGTGTAATGTAGATCGTGGCCACTTCTCTATACCTACTGATGCATCTTATTCTATAACGGCTCGCCATTTCTATGCCTGAAAGTTGTTCTACCGCACAGTTCTGGTCACACGTGTACTGTACGTTGTAGCAATTTCGTTCCCCATTCAAGTGGAACTGCCAAATTTGACCAAGTTGGTGTTAAGTACGGGATTAGACTTTAGTGACCCGGATTTGGATATAATTATAAATATTTTCGGTTTTATTATTTTGGGTTTTAAGGTCATGATATTTTTTGTTATTGGGGTTGCTTTTGGACGTGGAATGTAACCCAGATTTTATGATTAAATTACGACACGTCTGTGAGTAACAAGTTTAAGTTGTGATTTATAACTCTTGGGTTTTTATTTTCTTAATAAATAGCTTTTAATAACTTCCCTTATAAGTATAGCAATATTTTTTATGAATGCTTAATTATAAGACTAGCTTTCACCCACGTTCCTTGGATAAACGAAGCTGTGGATATACCTTCCCGTTCTTTTACCGTACAGTCAGCTATTTTCAGGCAAAGAAAACGCATGAAAGCTTTACGTCAGAAGCTCGAATATTGAATTTCATGCGACTACCTTTAAAAGTGCCAAGAGCCCATCTAAACTTTCAACCCCTGATTCACCCTCTTAGGGGTTGAAGTTCGAACAACTCTGATATACGTGTACATTTATTTCTTACCAGAAGCAGCCTATATAAAATGTCATGCCTTTGAACTTCCATACAACCTAATTTGTGTAAAATTTCAAGTTTGTAGCCCCAGCGGTTTAGGCTCTACGTTGATAAATCAGTCAGGCAAGACATGTTATTATACATGTATACGAATTAATTATCTCATAAAAACCTCAGAACTTAATCTAGGTATTTGCTTGTTCCAGGCGTACGAGAGGCGGTTCCCCAGCTGCACCCAGATCCCAGTGGTGGTGGAGTGCGTCATCACCGAAGACAGCTGGACACCAGACGATTCACAACGGGACACCATCAGGCGGTGTCAACTTAATGTCGAAGCCCCATATTTATTGAAGAAGGTACCTACGTCATTTCCTTTCATTACCTGAACAATTTTCACTCAACACTTGAATGTTCCATAATTTTGGTGTACATAATAATATAATGATTGGAGATACAGAAACATTTTGTATGGTCTGGTTGGCGTGGTTGCGTGGTCTAGGGCAATCGTTTGTGTGCATGAATACCTGATAATTGTGGGTCTCGATATGTGCCTAGATGTATGTATTTAAAAAGTTGTAATATGCAGTGCACTTGTATTACTTTATTTTCGTTAGAAAGTTAAGAGGGCCGGTGAAATTACAGACACATGAGACTTAACAACTTCATTACTCAGGGTCGACATCGCAGTGGTAATGTCCCTGGTATTGCATATTTCTTTTGGACGTCTTTAACCTATTATCATCAGATGGACCTGTCTGTCTGTTTGTCGGCCTACTTAACCTATTCTAACACTTTATTATTATCGGCCTATGCAGAGGACCTTCTTTACCTACGTCTCCGTTTCTTTACAAATTTTCTCATTAAAATGGTCCTACGCTGAACTAAGGACATTGTGGGATTCAATGACAAGGAAGATTGGGCTAATGAAATGTATTTAACTGAAGCGTAGGTCATACAGTTCGCGGAGCAGACGCATTTATTTGACATCAATTTGTGCAAATTAGATTTGCAATTTGTTGACCTTACCATCTCCTTGAATACTTAACTCCCGGGGGCCATGACCACTATCTAAATATATTTTTTACAAACAATATCCTGCTTTTACAGAGTTTCCGCACATTTACAAATGGCTTTTACCCTCAGAAGAGGAACTTATATTTCTCAAGGGATCTCCCTAAAGCCTCAAAGTTATTGTACGTGATTGTGTAACCAACATCCACACAAATTGTCGCATTTATAATGCTTGAAACAAGATAAAAGTACCGAAGCGAATATTTCAATTTTAATTACAACCTGTCAAACAAATCCATCTGGATTTTAACGCAATATTACGTTTTTCCATTTTCCGTGAAATGAATCAATCACGTTTTGAAGTTTGGACGTTTTCGCTCAAAATGTACAATACCCTCGTCGTTTTCAGGATACAAGAGAATTCCCTTTGCTACCCTTTACATTGACAATCTATTATGATATTTAATTTGTGAAAGAAAAATTATCTGTATTTGCTTTTCGATAAGGTTCACCTGTATCATTATACAATTAGCCAATCTGTAAATAATCCTTGTTAACATAACTGTGAAGTTATTTTTTTTCAAATGCTCCATATTTCCAACGCGAGATTGTTAACAAATCCACTTTTGTTTTAATTTATATGAATGTGTCAGATTTCTATGTATATGAGAATAACAGATGCTCTATCAAAACTCCATGAAGCAATGCTGTTTATGCATATTATTTTTATGTTACATATTGGGTACAAGCGACAATCTTGATCAATCATAATGAGTGATATTTAAGGCTGATCTAAAACTAGACTAAACGGGTAGGCATTCATATTGTATAACTCTCTCGGATTAAAAGTAAAATGCAGAGAGATAATAGTAGTCAATGATAAAATCACCGTCAGTTACTATTATTCATCTTCTTTTTTCGAGAGCATTACACATACCTACTTGTTGATCTTTTATTTAAAACAGAAATCCCAGTCTCTTTCTACCATAAGAATTTTATTTATTAAATATCTAAGTAAAACCTGTTTCTTCAATATCAGATGATCGGCGTGGACTACATCTACTTCATCCAGAAGAACCACCTCGACCTGAAGAGCAGGATGCTCGAGATTGAGGCCACCAACGAGACCTTTGCCTCCAGGGTGGGAGTCGTCGAGAAATGTAAATACTATGTAAGTACAATTATACTCTATTCGATTAGAATTTAGTAATTTTGTGTTTAGTCAGTTGGCTAGATGGTTATTGACCCTGATTGCCACACTATCGTGGGTTTGATTCCCACCCAGTATAAATAGGTTGATGAATGTCATGAACATGTCTGTTTGTTCTGTAAAATAAACTAGCATATTTTTAGAGGAGTAGAGCTCTTAGTGCAGAGTTCGTCCGGGGAAGTACTACCACCTTACCCATTTCTGTCGTGAAGCAGTAGTGCACTTGTATTACTGTGTTTCGGTTAGAAAGGTAAGGGGGTAGTACAAGTTTGGCGACACGGCCGGTGAAATTACAGGCACATGAGACTTCACGTCTCAGGATTGACAACGCATTGGCGAAGCCCCTAGTGTTGCAAATGTCCATAGGCGGCGATGACCACTTACCATCAGGTGGACCGTCTGCTTGTTTGCCGACCCAAGTGATATAATGAAAAAAAAATGTAGTAGGTATATCAGTTATCTGGTTTTATACCACAAACTCTGCTTAGTTCGGATGGCCGTGTGAAAAGAATGTCCCAGAATATATGTATTTATACGAAGCATAAACCATTTGGAAGAAATCCACGAAATGGTAGTGGAAACCGCATTTAAATCTATTGCGACGTTTTAAAGAACGAAGCGCACAGACAGAGTGACAGATAATGGCAGTGACTTTGCTTTACACTGTTTAGATATTCTAAATGTAACGATTTGGCACGTCTGTAGAATAGGTTAGTCATAGACAAGACATATCTTAACAAATAAGTTTCATCATTTGTAAAATATGCTCTGATATTTCTGTATTTTTTTAGGTTTATAAATATCACTAGCTTATATCATAAATACGCAATTTAAACGGCTCGCTTCTAGTATCAAAAGAACTTTGTAATCTCGACTTCTGTCAATTGTTGGATAAGTGGATCTCATTCGCCAAAGGTTTTGTATGCCATTTGTTGATAAATGTCGAGCTCTATGATTGATCATACAAAACATTTAATTTAGTCGTGTTTTTTTTATTATTCTGCATGGGTCAACAAGCAGATGTTCCACCTAAGTAAGTGATCAGCGCCACCTTCCTTCTCACTTCGCCAGATATCACGCCCACATCCACTTTAACCGTTTATCCGTCTTCGACCTTTATCGGAAAATAAAAATGTATGTAACCTTGCCCAGATTGTTGCCGGATCTTCTCAGTTTCAAGACATTTCAAGATCTTAACTGAATAAATGGCTCTGATTTTTTTTGTAATAATGACGTTTCTTTCTATCATAATAATTTTATATTTTATTTATTTTTATTTCAACAAACGATATAAAGAAATAGAATCTCTATATGGTCTTGTCAATCTCGCTTTTACCATAGAGTTTTAACGTGTACGTGTACTAGTGTCCATTTAAACTAGATAAATGAGGATTTTCTACATAATCTTTTTGTAAATATTACAAGCTTTTATCATAACCACACAATTAATGCATTCCTCCTCTAGTATCTATGGAATTTTGTTATCTCGACGTGTGTCCATTGTTGGACAAGTGGATCTCATTTTCCAAAGGTTTTTGTGCCCTTTGTTGTTGGATACGAGCTATTATACAATACATTAGTTCGTACATTAGGTGGAGTGCTAGAGTTGTCCAGTCGATATCATACGACTACCTAATGTTGGTTGAGCTTTTAATAGTACAAGCTCTGGTTAGTTCGGGATCAGATGGCCGTGTTTGAAGAATGAAGAAGGGTGTATTTTTAAGCTGTTGGTCAATACGATTACACCATCCGATTTCCCATATAGTTTGACATCGTAAACTGAGTATATTATGGGGAAAAAGTCTTTTTTTCGCCTTATTGTATGTATGAACTTGTAATAAAATCTCTTTGGCTATACTATTTGTATCTGGCTGGTTTTGGTATCATTGAAAGTTTAAATTTTAAAGAACATAATACCAAATTCAAATTAGGAAATGTGTGATTTGCATTTGTTTTTCGTACCGCCAAGATGAGTGAATCTAATGAAGAAATTCGATTCATTTTAAAATTTTACTACAAAAAAGGTAAAAATGCAACGCAAGCCGCGAAAAAAATTTGCGATGTTTATGGACCTAGTGCAGTGTCTGTGAGAGTAGCACAAATTTGGTTTAAGTGTTTTCAATCCGGAAATTTTTATGTCAAAGATGCACGTCGCTCTGGACGCCCCATTACGGATAAAATGGATGCCATTTTCGAAAAAGTGGAGCAAAATCGGCATATCAGTAGTTACGACGTAACTGAAGAACTGGGAATTGACCACAAAACAGTTTTGGCGCATTTGAAAAAAACTGGCTACACAAAAAAGCTAGATATTTGGGTACCTCACGAGCTCACTGAAAGAAACCTAATGAACCGTGTACTCATTTGTGATTCTTTATTACGACGTCATGAAACCGAACCATTTTTGAAGAAGCTGATAACTGGTGATGAAAAGTGGATCACGTACGACAAGAACGTGCGAAAAAGGTCGTGGTCCAAGGCCGGTCAAGCTTCACAGACTGTGGCGAAACCCGGGTTAACTCGCAACAAGGTGATGCTGTGTGTGTGGTGGGATTGGAAGGGCATTATTCATTATGAGCTGTTACCACCAGGCAGGACCATCGATTCTGAAGTCTTCTGCGAACAACTGATGAGATTAAAGCAAGAAGTTGAGAGAAAGCGGCCGGAATTAATCAACAGAAGAGGTGTGGTTTTTCATCATGATAACGCTAGACCTCACACATCTTTAGCCACTCAGCAAAAATTAAGAGAGTTTGGCTGGGAGGTATTAATGCATCCGCCGTATAGTCCTGACCTTGCACCTTCAGATTTCCACCTGTTTTGGTCTCTTCAGAATTCTTTAGGCAGTGTCAGGTTAACATCACGAGAAATGAAATGAAATGAAATGAAATATTTTATTCAAATAGGCCTTCACAGGCACTTATGAATGGTCAGACTCTACCACCGGTTCGGAAGGTTGCTTTTACTGAGAAGAGCCGGCAATAAACTCAGCAATTACTCTTTTCAAAATAAGATTTTGTACATAAAGATGTCGTCTTGCTGGAGCGAGCGCTACACCCAAGCATTGTCGTCATTAAAATAATCATTTGTGTTGTAGAAAGCCTTTTGAGAGGAGAGGACTGTCAAAACCACTTGTCGCAGTATTTTGATCAGAAGTCCCAAAATTTCTATAGCAATGGGATCATGTCCCTACCTACAAGATGGCAAAAAGTTATCGAACAAAATGGTACCTACATACTTTAGTTAAATGTAAATAAACTATATCAAAAATGTTTTGAATTTTCTTAAAAAATGCGAAGGAACTTTTTCTCCAACCTATTATATTAGATGGCTTAGATATACAGGAAAAAATGTCTCACTTTATCCCTGAAGAGGTAGGCAGTGGCCTGAGAGTCCACTCATTACTATTCTATGTTTAAATAGTTTGATAATAAGCGGAAATTAAAAAAAGCGGCTAAATGCCGAGTCGAACTGGCACATCAAGGGTTTCGAGCCTCCGTAAAGTATGCCGAACTTTATCACAATAAATATATAATATATATATAAATAATACTATATTATATACTACAATATAATAATATATAATATACATATAATAATCAAAAGATAAAGCCTTGTGTCAGACGGACGGACAGACGGACAGCGGAGACTTTATAAAAGGGTTCCATTGACACCCTTTGGGTACGGAACACTAATTAATAATATACTATTGATTATAAATTACACGTTGAAGGACTTGATACAAGGCGAGTTCAAAGCTGTACGACAAAGTAAGAAAGAAATAAAGAAAGAAAATACGTTTATTCGTGGCAACACACAACATTACATTACATTAAAAACAAAATATAATGAGAAAAACAAACAATACACCAAACGTTTTAAAAATGTAGCAATGCTGAGTGATGCCAGGAGTAAAGAGTGATCATCGAAGTACTATTGTAACTTCACACGGAGCTACTGTCAGTGTTTTTAGATACTTAACAAATGATTGGTTACATAACTTCCACATTTGTATTGTAGGAAATGATTAATAGTTATTGGAGGAAGCGCTAATGTTACGATTTTGCTGGTCAAGGAATTACACGGGTACATTGTGTGATGCAATATGATTAAGTAGAAAGTATGCTCGGTAATGGAATGCAAAATCGATTGGATTTTCATCTAAAAACCTTAATTTGGTTAGCAACCCTAGCTGTCCCCCGCAGTTTCACCCGCGCTCCCTAGGGGCGTAACATTTTTCTGGGATAAACAGTATCCTTTATTACTTCTAATACCTCCAAGAATGTGTGTACAAAGTTTCATGATGATCGGATATTCCCGTATGATATAGGCTAAGGATATAAGATTTTTCTCCAGGAACGCGCGTGAAACCACGGGATGGCAGCTAGTAATAAATAAACTATGAAGCCAGTAACACATAAGCTAAGAACACGTAATAGATTACAAATTAAAGCAAATTTTCAATATATCTAATAATAAAAAAAAACAATAATTATAATAAAAATAAATCATTTTAAATTAACAATAATAATTCAAATTCAAATATTAAACAAAAAAATAAAATAAAAAGTTTGACGTGCGCTACAGCAGCAAAATGGTCTCGACGTGTATTTCTCAGTAACGTGACTTTTCCTCCAGTATCATTTTCACATCGGTACGGAATGGAGTTGACTATGCATCGGCTTGCGATTCTTCAACAAAGTGGCCCGCTTTTTCATCCTTTATATTCAATATTGAAATATTGGCCTCAGATATCCACGTTCGTAACTAGAGCATAGGGTTTCACCTCCCCTGAGGTGTACACGATAGTCAGTTACTCAAAGGATATTCTGTCCCCACTCGTTATCGGAGCGCTTGTAACCTTGCACGTGTATACCTTTTTATTTTATAGTGCATTTGTGTGTTATTTTATCTTGTGGGAACTGCCCTCTTATTCAGCTAATAAAAACATCTTCGAAAACTCTTAGTGCTTACCTCTCACGTTATTGCGTAGTTAGCGAAAGAGACAGAGCATAAATGCCGCGACGAAGCATCCTCGAACTAGTGTAATTTTCCTTACATAATCGTAGCCCTGATCAAACCCAACTGTCGCTAGATGCACTTAAGAGCTAGTTCCTTTCCAGGGGTTTTGAGCTTACCACCTTCCCTTATGCACCTGTTCCCATACTGAGATTGTGGTCAAATTTAAAGGGGCGAATGTGTAATGCTTCGGGGTGGAAGTATAAAACAGATTGGCGCCATGATTTTTGTGTCTTTCTGCAAAATGGAAAACAACATTGCCTCTCTTTATCTTTATCACAAAATCACCGAACTTTAATCGTGTAACAAATTCCGAGAATATGTCACAACCGTATCTGACGGCAGTGTGTGTAAAATGTCCCAGGATTATTATAAATTCATACATTCAATTGTCTTAATCCGAGAAACTTCTTGGGTTTGATTGCGTAAGGTAAATGCCATTATATCGACGATGTTTCGACGCGGTCTCTATGCTCCGTCTCTTTCGTTAGCTACGTAATCACGTGAGAGGTTGCACCGACTCGCCGCCGAAGTGTGTTGTCACAGAATAGGCTGAGCCTAGGTGATATTGCTCATTCAACATCTGCATTGATGATGTGTGACCCCGAACGTGCCGTCGGGTCTGGCCGTGAGTCGACACCACTAGATTAGTCATTGTTTACAATATGGCTTTGTGGATCAGACAAAGGACTTTAACTAACCTTATCGAGGTCTATAAGGTCCGTCTTGACACGTATCCTATGTGTTATTCCAGGGCATTTTCTATGCATGTGCCAACTTTCTTCCATATCTGTTCGGTAGTTTTAGCGTGAAAGAGTAACAAACATCTGTACATACAAACTTTTCGCATTTATAATATTTATAGGATCTTCTACGAATAATATGAATAGAAATCTTGACGAATTGAGTGGCACACTTTGAGGACCGTTTTGATGATTAAGATGTCATCGAAAAATGAACCCTATTGCATTATGATAAGGATTATGTGCATCATCATACAATTAGCTATTGGATCAGTAGTTGTACCGTATTAGAAAAGCACTAAAGTTGTTTATTCTATGATGTTATTAAATGTCAAAGCGGCCATCAATGGATCGAGTTTTGGTCAAAGTTACATACAGGAGGGTATTCACAAAGTATAGCCGGTTTCTTCACGTTTTCCCTTCAAGAGAGCTGAAGGGCTGAAGCTTTCAAAACTTTCCTAATATAATTTTTAAATTTATGATCAGACATTTTGGTTACTGAAAGCGGTATGTTATTATAAAATCGAACACAATTACCAAGAAATGACTTGTTTACTTTAGTTAGTCTAAAGTATGGAACAACTAATTTCTCTCTTTGTCTATGTAGTATGTTGTCATGTAGGATCTAGACCCACAACCTTCGTCACGGCATTACACCTCCCTGCCGCTGAGCTGTGTTCCGGAAGTTGCATTTGAGACACTGTGGTCTCCCAGGCTTTGGATAGGCAACGCATTGGCAATTCCAATGTATATGCTTATATCTAGAGACGACTGTGCCACTTACCATCAGTCGCACGATCATCTTGTGAGTAGTAGAGCTCTATCTACCACCTTACGCATTTCCGCCGCGAAGCAGTACTACAAGTGCACACTTGTATTACTGTGTTTCGGTAAGAAAGGTAAAGGAGCCGGTGAAAATACAGGCACATGAGACTTAACAACTTCACATCTCAGAGTTGACAACGCATTGGTTATGCTCTGATGTTGCAAATGTCCTTAGGCGGCGGTGACCACTTACCATCAGGTGGATCATGTGCTTATTTGTCGGCCCATGTGGTACAAAAAGAAACAGGTGCACCGTCTGCCTGCGTTCCAGTTTTCTGAAACCGAAAATATAAAAGAACTATTAACAAGAATTTGGCTTGTTTAGTAAAGGAATTCCTCATACTCCATCCCCAATCAGATTCAGTTTACTAATTACCCGAGATGAAAGTGGCGGTCTAAAATGGCCGCTTTTAACCTAATTCATTTCCGTATGTAGATCGATTCATCAAAATTGACTCGGTTAATAAAAATAATTGTGTCAAATGAATGACTGTTTGAACAGAAAACAATACGTGAATCCGTGATAATAATTATATTATTCAGGACTATTAATTTATCGTAATTATGCTGCCTTTACGTGCTATTATAAGTTTTTATTTGTCTATTATTTGAATCAATGTGCCGCCTATATTATCATCTTGCTTTCAATATTGCTCGTGTGGCCGTTTTAGACATTCAGACGCAGAGACGCAAATATTTTTATCGAACCGGCCATTATGCGGCCCGATCTATATCAACGGAACGTCCTCTTGTCCTTATTATGACCTCTACGCCAAGGTACCTAACTGTTTGTCTCCGTTCTATAATCAGGTAGAATTGAACATTTAGTCTTATTCTGTTTTTGTCCTCAACGGTCGGTCGGTGAACCTTCTGCACCGATGTCGATGAATTCCCTGAAGGATGCATTGAAATGCTACGCGTATGGTACGGTTAGGTGTTCTATACCACGAATTGAGATTTCATAATTCCTAAGCTGATGAAATAAAAGAAACCTTTTTATTTTTGTGTCAGAGAAATGTGAAACGTGTTATGACGTCACTAGTACGGTGTGAAAGAGAGCTAAGGGTCGTCGTGTCGTCCTTACACGGAGTCAACAAAGGACGTCGTATTTCGAATGTCTATTTAGAATGAAAATTATTTCATAGTTGAAGTTTCTGCCCTGGATATCCATTTTTTTGGTCTTCTTTCATTTAAGACTAGCGAGGGTGGTTTGAGATTGGGGACAATTCCTTCATTCCCCCTGAATAATTATAATCTTATTAAAGTACTAGCTATCCCCCGCGGTTTTACCCGCATTCCGAGGAATTTAACATTTTTCTGGGAATAAAAAGTAACCTATGTGTTAATCCAGGATAGAACTTATCAACGTGCCAAGTTACATCCAATTCCTCTTGTAGTAGTTTTTGCGTGAAAGTGTAACGAACATTCATATATTAATCATTGCAAACTTTCGCATTTATATTATTAGTAGGAAACAGGATAGGCGAGTCGTATATATATAATATTGTAAGAAAGTTAAACACATTCAATGTATATTCCAAAATCCCTTGACTGCGAAGCTGTGGGCGCGGTTAAGTGAGCGAGCAACTCTGAACAGCACTAAAGGGTTTGTAAACGAGTAAAAATCACGTTTCATAAACACGTGTTGAATTTAGTTCAGCATTGTCAGCGTTTCTACACGAGATAGCACTTCAACATCTACGCCATTAGGTTTATTTTCAATTGCCCTATCGTAATGGAAACAGTTTGCAATAATGTATGCAATTATTTTAATCGTTTCCTTCTAACATTTAATTGTTTGACGAGCCGCTTGGAATTGATTGACACAATTTGTTTGAAGGACATTGTCAAGACCTTGGTTTTATTGAGCATTAGCTGTTATTGTGTGTTGCAATGCGTCTTTTTTCAGTACCTTCGCGGGCGTAGAACGTACATTTGATCCCAGTCTAAGCAGAGCTTGTACTATGGAAACCAGATAACTGATATACTACTATACAATTGTTTCTTTTTATATGTTTTAATATCTGTGACATCGACAGACATGTTCAAGCATACAAAGCTTAATCCTTGGTGGGGATCGAATACTCGACCTGCGGCGTGGCATTCAGGTGGCTAACCACCAAGCTAAATGGCTCTTCAAGAAGACGTACTCCTACGGTCAACGTAGATCAACTCACTTAGGTTTCATGGCGGTCTGATAATTCGTATAGGGAGGCATAGGGAATATACATACAAACATTCATTTATATATCTACATGTAAATTGTAAAATGAAGGCCTATAGTAGAGGCCTTAGTGCAGAGTTCGTCCGGGTGAGCACTGCCACCATACTCATTGCTCTCGTAAAGCAGTAGCGCACTTGTATTACGCTGTAGTGTTTTAGATATACCTAAAGGTAAGGGGGCCGGGGATATTACAGGCACATAAATAAATAAATAATAAATAGCCCAAGACATTCTTCACACATGGTTACCTGATCCCAAGTTAAGCAGAGTGTACTGCTTGTAGTATGGCTACCAGGTAACTGATATACTACATATACTACTTTTTAAATACATACTTATATAGATATTTACACCCAGACACAGAACAAACAGACATCGATCCCGCGACCTTCGCTTTGGTAGTCAGGGTCTCTAACCACCAAGCCAACTGGCCCGTCAAACATGAACAACAACTTCACGCCTCAAGATCGACAACGCATTTCGATGCCCCTGGTGTTGCAAATGTCTCCATAAAAAGTCTAGGTGCCTTTGATAATAGATCTTTATTCTTCACCAGGTACACCCCGAGAACTCTGAGTGGACGTGCTTCGAGCAGAGCGCACTGCTCGACGTGAAAAACTTCTTCGGGCTGGAGAACACTGTAGAGAAGATCGCTATGAAACAATACGCCGCTAATATTGCTAAGGGTATGTATTGAGGAGATTTTATGAGAGGGGAGATTTTGGGTTGGAATCCTTCAATGAGCTTCAGCTTTCGATGAAGGATGATATCGTAATCAAAACATCGTTTCGATGTTTTAAATGTATAAAGCAAGATGTTTCTTTCTTTAGAAACGAGTAACTGTACTTGCTCCTACCTGTTCTTCTCAGTTGAAGGCTGTCTTCCAAAACTGTGGTTTCAGTAACTTAGACCTTCATAGCCGCTTTTCTAGGGCATAAACTATATAAATCTTTTTATGTTTTGCACGGGATTGGTAAAGTGCTCGAGAGGCGGGGACCCTGCTCACAAAATGTCACGTGTTGGGGCTTAAAATATCTTTGATGTAATATGGGTAGAGACCTCTTGCCAACCTCTTCTGGGCGTAAATACATGTGTACATAAAATGTGATTCACAGAATCAAAATCACCTAATTGCGTCGTCCCCTAATTATTGGAGACACAGTTAGCAGACCATAAAGATGGCTGGCTAAAGTACTTTTCTAACCCATCATGAGCGGGGCTACCAAAGATTAAGCTAATTCAATCATGGCCGAAGATACTGTAACCCCTTATTCCCCAATAGGAAAGGAACTTATCGAGTCATTCATGGATGAGGTTCACGCTGGAGGCGTCAAAGACCTGAGGCCGTGGAGGGCAGACGACGCGTCACACAACAGGGAGCTGAGGAGGATAGTGTCCAGGGGCACCGAGCCTCTGTCACCGAGAGCAGCACCAGAGACCAGGATACACACGCAACCAGGTAAGTTCGAACGTGATGGGCTATTGTTGTGTCTTTAAAGGGCCTATACATTTATGTTTCAGCCAGGTATTTGGGCAGGTCTTGTTTTATTTGATAGCTTCTGTCATTAGCCAATAAAACTATAAAATTGCTATGCAGTTGTTATACCAGCTGGCTGGAAATGAAAATTTCGTAATGGCGACTCCATTTCCACTCGATATCCAACTTTCGGTCATCTGAAATTTGGAATGGCTAATATATAGTTATTAGCCGAAGGGTCTTTTTGTCAAAGAATCTGTGATATATATTATTTTAACTATGTATCTTATGCCTCGGACAATTCTGCTTATTGGAAAGCGTTTATGTGATCTATTGGGAAAGCGTATAAATATAGTCGCTCGCTCGATTAATAATGATGTCTCCGAAATTTTGCCACGCTATTTTTACAGTAGTACTTAATCCTATTAGCGATCATGTTCATGGAATTGACTTTTCATTATATATCTTGGGATATTTATTTTAACCCAATTGATCCCTAAGTTAACAAAGCTTTTACTGGTCCTGGATATACTATGTATAATATTTTTTATTTTCATATTTAGACAAGTTATTTTACTCCTCGAAAATGAGTAGCTGAACCATTAGACGAAACACAAATTCCGTAAGATAACGATCCCAAAAACAACTAACTGTCGTAAACTTGTTTATCTTAATCTAAATCAGAGACATGGGCAAATCTTTGTGTTGTTTTCTCTCCAAAAGTAGTTTCTTAATATACTAGCTTTCACGACGTTCCAGAAGGTCTAATGTATTCCAGTATTATAACATAGCCTATGTTATTTCAGGATAAAGTAGCTCGCTAATAGAGAAAGAATTATTAGAATCAGTTCTGAGTTTTTTAATTATGAACAAATCTTATATCTTTATAATATTGCTAGCTGTCCCCAGCGGTTTCACCCGCCTTTATATATAACCATCTAGGAAAAATTTCGCGTCAAATGGTGGCAGTCCCATCCCGATATGTTCTGTAGTTTTGAGGTAATGGTGCGTCAAAGGAACTCTATTTTGCTTATCCTTCTAATATTATAAAAGTGAAAGTTTGTGGGTATGGATGTTTGGTAAACTGTCACGCAAAAACGACCTAACGGATTTGTATGAAACTTGGCACATAGATAGAGCATGCCCTGGAATAACATATAGGTTACTTTTTATCCCTGGAAAATGTAACATTCCCCGGAAACGCGGGTGACACCGCTGGGGACAGCTAGTATATATAGAAGATTGTAGATACCATGTGTGTGAAGATCGCAATTTCTCGAGTCTTTAGACAATTTACAAAAGTCAAATAATGTTGGAAGATGAAAGGATGCCGTAAGGATGACTAAACATTTATTTTTATTACTAAGACATATTGCAACTACGAGTATGTCTTTGATCTGTGTGTCGCGAAATAGTGTTTGGACTTGGATTTATAGCAGACTGCATTTCGCAGCTATTCTGATGTCAAATGCATCGGAAAACTTCGTGTTTACGAAGTAAATACTAGTATATTTTCTGATGCGTTTAAAGGTGAAAAGGCCGTTTTTACAGAAGGTGAAGCTATAGGAACATGTTCTTAAGACCTTTCCTAAATTGTTGTAATATTTTCGAGTTACATTTACAAATATCAAATTAAAATTAACAATTTGGGTCAGTTGGCTTGTCGGTTTGGTACTTTGCCATGTCACTTTCGGTTTGATTTTCACCCAGGACAAACATTTGTGTGTATGAATGTCTGTTTGTTTTGTGTCTGCGTATAAATATCGACATAACTATGTATTCAAAAAATGTATTTGTAGTATATCAGTTATCTGTTTGCTATAGTACAAGCAGTACAAGCTCTGCTTAATTTGGATCATTAGATCAAATAACAGTGTGTCAAGAAAGTCCCAGGACATTTACAATGCACAAAATCTCATATTTCTTCAGATGCCAATGTTATTTTATTTACGAAGTATCCAGTACTAGAAAATTCTGTAACAACTTACAACTCATACTTTGCGTAACTTGGCTTAGAAGTTTCCAAATGTAAGGAATCAAAGTAACGTAGCAAAGTCTGCAACAAAATCCCCTTTTCCAACAATATTTTCTGTTATCCTCTGCGAGTTTTTCCTGATTTACGAGCCAAGGACATGCAGTAAGGTCAAATCGTCCTCGTAAATGCTAAGTGCCCCTTTCATAAGGCCAGCCAGAGGGTTAATGTCACCCGTGTCACATGGATATTTATTGTTTGTACGCAGCAAAAGGGTTGGATCTTGGGCGTTAAATTGGAGTATATATTGAGCGTAAATAATAAGCTCCAAGAGAAAAGATGGGTTATGAATGAGGGTTGTTTTGTCCTTATCAGTGTGTGTGATTTGAATAATGGATACCAGGGAATTCTGCACTTCAATTCTTCTTTGGTTTTGAGTGGTTACCACTTTAGGTAACATTACTATTTATTGTGATTTCGGAGCATATACTCAGCTACTGGTAAAAGGTTGCTTTCTCCGCACCTAGTTAAAGTAAATACTATGTTAAGTTGTCTGAGAGTGTTGAAAAGAAATTGATTCCTTACAAAATCGCTGCAGTTCATCTAGCTGAACCTATTGTAACTTGTAACACCTTAATGTAAAACCACATCTTTAGCAAATAAAAAAATATAATATTCTTCTTATTCTTACGCTAATATTATAAAGAGAAAAGATTTGTATTTAATGATGGAACTCAACATTACTGGACTTATTTTTATTTTTCTTTCACTTTAAAAAGGTACTTAATCCATAAGTAACATAGGCCAAACATTAAATCCATCGGGAACACCGAGTGAAATCGTGAGACGGAAATCCAAAATACATAGGTCCTTTCGTGCCAGTATCTACGATTTCATCTTCGCCTAGCTCCGTCTCATTCCCATTTCAGAAGTTACAGATATAGACTCCATATCTCCATAATTTAGAGGGATTCGTAAAGCTTATAATGGAAATGTATCCCGACGCCTACACAATGCAATGAAACGTGGAATACAATAAATTATTAATGAAGTTTGCCGACAACTTACCCACTGAATTATTACCAGCATCGCGGTGTAAAATTCTCATTACCTATTTACTAGAGTGGGCTGGTATATCATGTTTTTTTAAACTGGGACTTGGGACGGGCTACTGGCAAAAAAAAGGTTACATTTAGACGGGCCTGACTGCCATGCCGCAGGTTGCCTCGATTCCCACCCAGGTGTGCATGAACATGTCTGTTTGTTCTGAGCCTGGATGTAAATATCTGTATAAGTATGTATTCAAAAAGTTTTATATGTAGAATATCAGTCTCATGTCTGTTTTCCATAGTACAAGCTCTGCTTAGTTTCGAATCAGGTGGCCGTGTGTAAAGAATGTCAATTGTCTTAGGATATTTATTATTTGTGGTTGGAATGTGGGTCCCTTGCTGGTTGTTCTGCTTGTTATATACTCCGATTGATAGTCGGTTCGATATCACATCCCATATAGCTGTCTATTAGCAATATACTAGCTATTCCCACGGTTTCATCCACGTTTCCGTTAGGGTCTAAAAGTTATTCATATATCCTCCGGCCTATAAAATATATCTACATTTGCCTGTTGGCCTGTTTGATAGATACTTTGACTGCTACGGCATCGATCGTCGGTTCGATTCCACATCCTATATAGCTGTCTACTAGCAATATACTAGCTGTCCCCCGCAGTTTCACCCGCGTTCCTGATAAGGAAAAACAGTAGACTACGTATCCTCCGGTCTATAAAATATGTCTATGCCTAAGTCTCATCCGGCCGCGTAATGATGTCGTTTGCGCTTAGCGCTTTTTCAGAGAGTTTTTCTTTTTACTCGGCTCCAGAGGGTCGTAGCGTGATGATAAATAGCTTTAAACCTACAATAAAATTGGGGTATGAAATACTAAAAGAAACAGAGATTACCGCGTTCAAACATACAAACTTCTTAGCTTTATTATATAAACAAGCTGGCGCCCGCAGTATCACCTGCGTTCCGCTGCCAAACGCGCGCAATTTTTAATTTTAGAATTTTTTAAACGCAGAAAACCACGGGGCACAGCTAGTATTAGATATAAGTAAAGATATCAGATATGTGGTTACAATACTTTAAGCTCTACTTAGTTTCGGATCAGACGGTCTTGTGTAAAGATATGCTTCAGGATTACAAGACGTATGACGTAACCATACCTTATAATTTTCTGTTATACCATACTAGCTGTCTTACGTCGTACTGTCGTACAAGCTGTGTAGGGATGTAACAATTTCTCGGGATGAAAAGTAGCCTAAGTTACTCCTTTTTGCTATTTGCCAGTAGATGACCCGTTTAAATCTGTTTTGCCGTTTTGTATATTGGGGGTAACATAAATACACAGTTTTTATTAGTGTTATTTTGTTATAAATACATTATTCACTGTTTTTTTGCATTGCAAACAGATTGTATGGACTATAGCTGTCCCCCGCGGTTTCACCCGCGTTTATCGATATCATATATCACTACATAGTATAAAACAAAGTCGCTTTCTCTGTCCCAATATCCCAAAATCTTTAAAACTACGCAATGGATTTTGATGCGGTTTTTTTTTAATAGATATATTGATTGAAGAGGAAGGTTTTTATGTATAATGCATGTGACATCCCACGGGAACGCGGGTAAAACTGCGTGGGACAGCTAGTAACCTATAATCATCTAGGAAAAATTCCGCCTTAGATGGTAGCAGTCCCATCCCGGTTTGTTTAGTAGTTTTGAGGTGATGGTGCGTTAAAGGAACCCTATTTTACTTATATATATATATATATAGGTATAGATTGGTGAACTATGAAATTCTATAGTTCATACGTTAAAGCCATGAATGAAACTTTCAACTACAACATTACAAGTTGTTCAATGGTTCCACATTTAATATAAAGTGAAGGAAACACTTGTTGAAACTTGGCGCGGTGCCGACCTGTTCAAGTTATTATAGACCTCTTGTTGCTGAAAGTTTAATTTTGTTTTCATTACTTAGTTTCTGTACATGTGTTTTACTTCAGAGAACAAGTAAGTAAGTTTGTAAGTTTTTGATACTGATGGAAGATCATTTTATTTATTTACTAGCTGTATCAGCCGATTGTGGTGATATAGGTCTCTCTCGTTTTCGTCTAATAAACAGTCAAATCAAACAAACGGGCAATGTTTTCAATTACCGGCCAAGTGCGAGTCGAACTCGCGTACGGAGGGTTCTGTACCATTCAAAATTTCAAAATTCAAAACCATTTATTCAGTTTAGGCCTTCGGAGGGCACTTATGAAGGTCAAATTTAAAGTTACTGAAGCTACTACCGGTTCGGAAGTCAGCCTTCAACTGAGAAGAACCGGCAAGAAACTCAGCAAGGTTACATTCTTTTTTATTTGTTATATAAATTTTTATCTATTCTGACTTTTTGGCTATTTTATAATTTCAATTTTACATAATTTTATATTTAACAATTACAAAATACTTATTATAGGTAACATTAATAAAAACAAAACAAAAAAAAAAAAATATGACAAGACTACAAAATAGAAAATAACAATAATTAGGTACTTACAACTTAAACAAGAGATTTAGAGGTGCACTGTGCAGAGAGCAGCTATTTCCATACATTTTTATCTTCAATATAATGAACTACCTTGTAATACGCTTTTTCTTTCAAAACTTTCCTAATATAATTTTTAAATTTATGATCAGACATTTTGGTTATTGAAAGCGGTATCTTATTATAAAATCGAACACAATTACCAAGAAATGACTTGTTAACTTTAGTTAGTCTAAAGTATGGAACAACTAACTTCTCCCTTTGTCTTGTATTTATACTATGAATATCTAATTTTGACTCAAACATTCCTATGTTTCTACGTATAAACATTATATTTTCATAAATATATAGTGAAGGTAATGTCATTATATTTATTTCCCTAAATAAATCTCTTAATGATTCACGGGGACCCATACTGTAAATTGCACGAATTGCTCTTTTTTGTATAATAAATATTGATTCTATATCCGCTGCTGCTCCCCAAAACAAAATACCATAGGACAAGAGGCTATGAAAATATGCAAAATAAACTAATTTGGCCGTCTCAACATTCGTCAATTGTTTAATTTTCCTAACAGCAAAAGCAGCCGAACTTAATTTAGCAGCTAGAGTATCAACCTGAGGTCCCCATTGCAATTTATTGTCTAATGTAAGACCCAAAAATACCGTTTTATTTACAAGATCAATATGGCTCCCATCTATTATTATTTGGCTATCTACTTGTGCTACATTTGGTAAAGAAAACCTTAAGCATTTAGTTTTCTTTGAATTTAGTAATAGATTATTTGTAGCAAACCACCCACAGACAATTGACATAGTATGATTAACTTTAGTTAGATCTTTGTCTTTTCTATTAACTTTAAAAATTAATGATGTATCATCAGCAAACAAGACAATATCTGTGAGGTCATTTACAACATATGGCAAATCATCAAACCATTATCTATCAATGGTAAATAATCACGTATCATTGTATGGGAACTCCCTTAAATATTTATTTTATTCTGTTTTTTAGTATTTGTTGTTATAGCGGCAACAGAAATACATCTGTTTTGGTGCGAAACCCTAAAAATGGTTTTATTTTGCTTTGTTACGCTTCCTACCAATTGCAAAGTTTTTGGCTAATATTTTCAATGTACAGACAGGACGGTTCTACAGTTTTATAATGGTGAAGATAGATAGATTGATTATTCTGATACTTACCATTTTGTTTTTGTAAAAATAAGATGCTGTTCATTTGTTCCAGCATCTCTAGAGAACGGCTGCATTGATTTTGCATGTTTTTGTTAAGGTTCTGAAAATTGGAAATTATGGGATTTAAATTGATTTTTGTATGAAATCAAACTGTAAGTCATGATTCGAAAACGCATTGCAATACATACCGGGAACAGCTACATAGTCTTTAATAATAACAAAACAAAGCTATATGCAACTACTAAAGGTAAAACATTACTTTCACCGTGTGTGATGCTTGATGTCGTTGGACTAGGGATGAATGCTTGCCTGAAATACTAATTCTTGTCCTGTATGAACCCTTAAAATTACTAAGCAGGCACTAGATATACATGTTCGCATCATTCCTTTTTGGCGAAATCATTTTATGATCGCAACAATGCGCAAATTGGCAACGCGCGAGAGATACCCATGGTGTTGCAAGCGTGAATAGGCTGCGGTAACCGCTTACCATCAACGGGCCGTCAGCTTGTTTGCTACCTTAGTAGTATAAAAAGTAAAGAAAATATCTTTTCATTTATAGTGCCTTGTAAATATTCTGTCCAATCCAAGGAGGTTTCAGGCCGAGATTGTAGGCTAGGCCCTAATTACATAAACTCAGATTAATGTTATGTAGCGGCTTGTAATGAGTTCTGGTAAATAACGTCTTATATGTACAAGGTGAGGTCCTATTTTACCACGTCTAATTAAGACTGGACCAATGATTATATCGTATGTCCCAACGTGTAATCTCTACCTCTAAAAGTAAATAATAAATATGTAGTTTTTTTCATTAACTTAGTCTTAATAAAAACTAATAGGGGTCATTTTTTATCAGGATATCATTTTAATATAAGGAGATTGTGTTTTGTAAATTTTGCATTTGGATTGAAATAGCATAATTATTTATTTCTCATGGTACCCGCCTGGGTGGCTACCTTCAAATTTAAATCTATTGCCAAACAATTATCAGATCTAGTATTGAATTAAAAACATTGGCGATCCCCTGGTATTCCACTAGCCTTTTATCAAACAACGATCCCTTACCCCCTTCCTTATCCAAACCTCTCCTATTTCCAGGTACATCAGGCCTCAAAAGAAGCAAACATGTAGTGCTATCAAGGGCCTCATTTAATAGAATTAAAGCTAAACTAACACCCATGATGCATCGGACCCCGAGCCCTAGCACGTCACACAAAGGCACCCTTACGAGATCCATTCACAAAACGAGTATTGGCGTTCAAGATGTTAATAAACCGATCAAAAAAGGGTGTCAAGTCACACACAGAACTAAGCATAAAATGGTGAATTCAAATTCGATGAGACAGATGGGTTCTGGGAGCGGTGTAAGGAGAACACAACAGGGGGCGTATGTGGATTTGTACGATGCGATAAATTCGGAAGATTCGTTGAACCGAATAGGTGCGAGGTCTTGTAATTGTGACGATAGGGTAGTGACTGTTCGAGATTTGTTTGCGAGGTGGGACAATGTGGCGGTGGTGCTCGTGTGTGCTATGCTGATAGCGATACTGCTTTCGGTGCCTCTGTCATTTTACATCGTGCGACGAAGCACGCGCGGTTATTAAGTGTAAATATAAATTATTATTTTACCGTTTTTGTTTTATTGTTTTAGTAGAGCAGATTAAGTTATACTCAGCAATAATGGTTGCATATTTTTGTAATTTAAGTACAACTTTGATTCCCAACTAAGACGAAGGCTTAGTAGTGTTTCTGACGACTGTGACGAGAGTTGTAGGTCCGAATCGTATTCAGATTGCTTTCGGTGAAGGAATTTATCGTGAGGATTTCATAGCACGGTATTTAGTGCCGCCTGGCTGCCAGAAACTTGTTGGTGTGTTCTGATAGTTCCACTTGAGAGCCAGTTCTCTTCTAGGCTTTGTGCACTTATCCACAGCCACTTCATGTTGAGATTATTACACTATTATTATAACTACGAAAGTTTGCAAGGATTTTTGTTATTCGTACACGCAAAAGCTCTGATCGGATTCGGATGAAACTTGGTACATCGACAGTTCATAACCTAGATTAACAAATAGGATTTGTCCCGGAACAATGTAATATCGGTATTTGGTATTTGGGAACGCAGGAGAAGCCGCGAGAAAATCAGTAGTGTCTAAAGTAGGTAGGTAGTTAATCTGGTTACCATAATAAAAGCTCTGCTTAGTTTAGCATCAGATCACCGTTCCCGAAGTTTGTCCCGGGATATTTATTTAAAACGAGGACAAGAATTTGTTAATTAACAAAAAATACTGTACCAACTTTTCGGACGGTAATGAATTTTTCTTATGTTTCACAGTGTTCTTTTTTAATCTAATTTATTAAGGGACGTTGTACTTGGTATAACGTCCAGCGGCAATTACATGGGCTTCAAATAAATGTCCATTTTTGAGGACTAACGGTAGCGGTTCTAATTGGAGCTTTTATGGCTTTAGAGTCTGACCATTCGTGCCCCAGTTTCACCCGCGTTTATCAATATCATATATAGTCTATACGAAAAATTCCGCAGCGAATGGTAGCAGTCCCATCCCGATACGTTTAGTAGTGTTGAGGTGATGGTGCGTCAAAGCAACCCTATTTTGCTTATAAATATATAGAAGATAGATGCTCAAGTAATTAATCATTTTCTTGGAGACTGTAAAATGATGTTGTGGTCATTATTGATTTAACATAAGTAAAGGTATTTTCCAAGTACTTTTTCGTCAAGGAAGTTATGTAAGCGTGTTCTTTTAATGAGGAATTTAAGTCAGTTATAACAAATTCCAGCTATGCAGTAGTTTTGAGGTGATGGTGCGTCAAAGGAACCGTATTTTGCCTATACATATATATTTAAAAATATAAATTACATTTCACGATTTTGATAAGTTCAACCTTCATTTGTTTCGACCCTTCAGCCCTTTAACAAAGAGAATTCAAACCAAATATTTTAAATACGGCCCTCTATTAATAGTTATAGAATTTACTAATTGAATCGTCTTGATTAGATGCCTACAAAAACATATATAATTATTATTTCTATGTAAAGTGATTAGTAGATTATAATAACATTCTTAATGTAATAATTAAACTTAATATATAGTATAGTAAATAGAATGTCAGTGTCATCAATTACTTTTTAATTTGGATATAAGTGGTAATCTCCGAAACTAGACATGCGATTTCAGTCATTCTTCCAATGACAGAAAGCTACACTCGATACATTCGTTCTTTAAGGAACACGGGTGAATCCGCGAGACAGTTCAATTCAATTTTCAATTCAAAACCATTTATGAAGGACTTACGAAGGTCAAATTTAAAGTTACTGAAGCTACTACCGGTACGAAAGTCAGCCTTCAACTGAGAAGAACCGGCAAAAAACTCAGCAAGGTTACATTCTTTTTTTATTCTTTATATAAATTTTATCTATTCTGAATTTTTGGCTATTTTATAATATATATTTTTATATTTAACAATTACAAAATACTTAATATACTCGTATGTAACATTCAAAAACAAAAAAATTGAAATAACAAGAATACAAAATAGAAAATAACAATAATTACTTACAACTTAAACAAGAAAATTAAGTAGGCAATAATTTGAAGAAGTAAGTTTCGATGTAGGACGTAGCTCCGAAACTATTCATCCGAATAAAAAAACTCTTCCATTAATAAAGAGTTACACTATTCCCATTAATTAAATTCCTCGGAAACGAGACCGTGGGATGTAAGCTATTGTTTTATAAAATGCGACAGTAAACACTGGTTTAGAGGACTCAAGTTCTGTATTGTCCTTTACTGTCTCTTTCGCTAACTACGCAATCACGTGAGAGGTCTCGTTGCGCCACGACTCGACAAAGTTTGTATTAGCTGAATAAGGGTTGGATTCGAGAAATGAGCCGTGAAGCCGTGGGCGGACGTTAGACGCCCACGCGGTATTGTACAAGCTTCTTACGTCATAAGTAAGGGTGAAGCTGTATATTATGTGAGGGATGGACTAAGGTAGGGCCTGGAGAGTTTGTTCATTGAAAAGTTTTAGTGAAGCGTTCTTAATGGTACTCACGGCTTTGTATTTAATTTCACAAAGGACTGTATACTCTTTTAATAATAGAAAATATCAAATTTCTTATTGGAAACAGAAATAATCTTTTTAATGAATGTGATGTGTGTCTCTTTAAGTAGTACAGTTCTGTTACTCCATCTCGTTCACACACGGGCACGCACAGAGTTAGCACCCGTGGTGCCGTTAATGTATTGCTAACTCGGTCTCACTTACGATTCCGAGACTATTACGCAATCGCCCTGCAGGGCAGCTTTGAAAGGAATCTTATCGTGACCCCCCTAGGGGCAAAGGCACACTCCACTTTGAAATCTAGTCTAGAGCTTTTAATATTCTGATACTAAGAATTAATGTTAGCTAAAATGATGTAATGTTTTATATTATACTAGAAACCCGCCCCGGTTTGTCCGAGGGAGACAATTTATTTAATTTAAATGAATTAATCAATTCGAGTACACAATAAATGTAACGCATAAAATTTCCAAAATTATGATGAAGAACGAATCAAAACCTATTGCGTAGTTTAAAAGAACTAAGCTTGCAAACAGATAGACCGAAATAGTGACTTTGTTTTATACTTTTTAGAGAAAGAACACAAAAAAGGTTTTATTACGGCCCGGAATTGTTGAAATGTGCAAATCTATGAAAAGTAAATTTAAAGGTATATTCTTACGCTCTTTACTTTAACAAGTATTTTGCGTCCTTACCTTTATGCCTTTGCAACATTAAGCATTTTGGGACCGTCGTAACTTCAACCCTGCTTTAATAAGGCGTAGTTTATGGACAGTCCTTCAAGTAATTAATCACTCTGACGTAGAGATCGCAGATTAAGTGTATGCAGCGATCCCGTAATCATTTGAGGTGACGATATATGCAAATAACCTTGCTTGATTGGGTCTATAAGCCCGACGGGTGAGCCAAGGGGACAAAGGTTAACTAGGCCAAGTAAAAAGCCGTTTAATACGAGAAAAAAATCTATTATAATTTTAAATACGTATATTGGGTCAATAGATGAACCTTACGCGAGAAGCAATAAAGTATATTTTTATATGACATTCCTTTAAAAACAACCGAAAAGAAATGTCAAATCAGCAACCTTTTATCTAATGTCAAAACGATCAAATGGTTGGAGCTTTGTATGACATAGTAAGTTGTGAGGTCACAATTGTACAGCATCAAAAGATATACTCTTTGTGGTTGAAACAGTTCAGTCATATTATTTTTATAAAATTTTGATAACTATTGACGTATCAGAGTATTTTTGGATGTTCAATAAACTAGTGTTTGATCATTTAACTTGAATGCTAATAGCCCTATTCTAAGAGCGATAGCGTTATTTTGTCGTTTGACAGTTATTGGTTTTAAAAAGCTGTCAAAATAGTTCGTCGATTGCTAGACGATTTTTTCGGATAAAAGCAAAATCGTGTCCGTTAGAATTATTTGCGCCTGTCATCGCACGAAGTCTTTAAACCATACCTACACAGAGTGACGAATAATACTAAACTTTATGTACATCTCTATAGAGCTGTGTTTGTTTCGCCCACGCAAATTTTAACATTCTCTCTGATGTGAAAATGGTTTAAAATGCAAAATTTAATTTTGTAGGATTTGTCATTGACGGATATTATTTTTGTTATACGTAATATATATATATGTATAGAGTACGATGTAATATCATAGAGTACGTGATTTTTAGGTACTTTGTAGTAAAGCCACCAATTAAACTATCGAAACAGGTCTACTTATGAAAACATTAACAAGTGTTTAGAAAATATTCACTAAAAGGAACACTATTTTCGTAGATTATTTTTAAATAAACCTCGGACTAGAGACTGGAGGTCCTGGATTCGACTGCCGAATCGGGCAGGTAACAGTTGACGTCTCTTTATTATAAATACGATTATATTCATTTTTACACAATATTGTGAACAATAATATAGATTGTACAGAATTACTGACGAAGATTAACATCTCAGCCCCGAGTAGGTTGCCGCGCTCAAGTGTCTACAAACTGTTCACTTTACGTAGATACAAGACTAACCTGGGTCTTAACTCGCCAATTACCAGAATGACCAAATCTTACAACGATTTGTCCCGTTTGTTGGATTTGGACATTTATGGTGATAGTCTTCCTAGATTTAAAAAAAAATTGAAGGACTATCTTGGGTCTAGGCACGGGTAGGTAGTACCAGCCCCTGCATGGACCTAGATAGTAGGTCTATGTTTGTTTCTGTTATGTTTTGTGATTTTTTTTATTTTCTTTATAATTTAATTTTGTTTCTTAGTTTTGTATACCTTAATTTAACTTTTTAAATTTTTGTTTAATTTATAATAGCGGTATAAGTTGTTGGTGTTAGCTGTGATTACCTATAATTAAGTGAGCACAAGGCATGTTATCTCTGTAGCATCTTTTTTTGTCCTAGTTATGTGTATCATTTGTTGGTGATCCTTAATAAATAAATAAATAAATAAATAAATAAATAAATATTAGATGTGATGGCACTTAACGAATATGGCCTTTTAAGAATTTTATATTCGATCCCGATTCTAAATATTTCGATTGATGTAGCTTCTTTATCATTACCTGCATTTAAATTTATAAAAGTTGTATGGAAGTCTTTCATTTTCAAAGTAAGAAGTACGATATTTCATATACCTCTTCTAGTTAACATAAATTTACACGTTCATTGGCATGTTTCAAAACTTTACCCCTATGAGGGTGAATTAGGGGTGGAAAGTTTATATAGGCAGTTCGGCAATGGGATATATAACACTATTTACCCTGGGAAAGAAACATCCCTCAGGAACGCGGGTAAGCCGCGGGGGACAGCTTAATATCCGAACAGGCCTTTGTGGTTTAGGACATTGATGAGCAATTTATCATTTCTAATTGATGTCACTCCCAATACGTCTACATTTCATCCTCTCGGAAGACAATGGCCATCGTACTAATAGCTATTAGGTGTAGGTAGGGCTGCCAGCCGTCCGGGATTCCCTGGATTTGTACTAGTTTAGAGTGTGTCCGGAGAGCGCCCGGATGGGGTCTTCAAAAAGGCTCCCGGACACTTTTTGTGTCAGGGAACTCCCAATTAATTTGTAGATAAGCAATTAAAAGTTGATTTAAACCGTGAACCGCATCACTACCATACATATTATAAAACAAAGTCGCTTTCTCTGTCCCTATATCCCTATGTATGTTTAAAACTACGCAACGGATTTTGATGCGGCTTTTTTTAATAGATAGAGTGATTGAAGAGGAAGGTTTTTATGTATAATACATGTGACATCCCTCGGGATCGCGGGTAAAACCGCGGGGGACAGCTAGTAAACTAAAGGTGTTAAAATATTATTTTAAGTGTCCGGAAAGATTCCAATTTCACCTAAATGTCCGGGCTTTTTTTAGTTTTTGTCCGGCGTTGGCAATTTAGGTGATGGCAGCCCTAGGAGTAGCGAATACCGCGAGCGAAGCTTACTTATCTGGGTTCTTACTGAAAACTAAAGTAAAGTGTGGTTAAGCAGCTTAGGAAAGGCTAGAGATTTTTAGAAAAACTTCCACGGTTTATTTTTGTTATATACACAGTAAATATTTAAAAGGTTGTCAGATTATAAGAATACTAGCTTGCTGAGTTTCTTGCCGGTTCTTCTCAGTTAAGGCTCACTTTGGAACTGGTGATAACTTCAGTAGATTTCACCTTCATAAGTGCCTTCAGGGCCCTAAACTGAATAAGTTGATTCTAAATTTGAGGGTAGTTATAATGGTCGTAGCCACATGGTTCGGCTGATTATGCGTGAATGAATCACAAAAATGCAAACTTATATAGTGCTAGCTATCCCCCGCGGTTTTACCCGCGTTCCGGAAGCCTGTAATGCGCGATCTATCAAATGCGCGTAGTTAAAATGGTTATAATTCTTATGCATCTATTGTACATACATATAAACCATCCTTTTGAATCATTTTGTCTATTGATAAAAACCGCATAAAAATATGTTGCATCACTACATAGTATGAAACAAAGTCGCTTTCTCTGTCCCTATATCCCTATGTATGCTTAAATCATTATAACTACGCAACGGATTCTGATGCGGTTTTTTTTTAATAGATAGAGTGATTGAAGAAGAGGGTTTTTATGTATAATACATGTGACATTCCACGGGAACGCGGGTAAAACCGCGGGGGACAGCTAGTATTTTAAAAGATCTAAGGTACAGACGGCGGGTAGCGACTTTTTTTATACTATGTAAAGATAAGTAAGACTGTTGATGACCGTCTTGGCTTAAAAAAGCGAGCTATGCTAAACTTTATTAGCTCACCTATCTGTGTGGGCTATGCTTTACAGATAATACCTTGAACAGATGGCTTAATATAAATGGAATTATCATTAAGATAACAAATAATGTGTTAAGTAATAGATCGATGGATCCTTTGGTGTAGGGCTTAGATACCCTGACTACTGCGCGCTAGGTAATGGCTTTGATTCTTACTCTGGGAAAACATGTCTATTTTTCTGTGTTTGAGTGAACATATCAATATAAATATGAATTTAATAAAGTGGCACTTATTGATTTCCATACTATATTTATATTTTTTGCTAGGTGTATTCGCTACTCCGTTTCCAGTTTATTTCGTGAGCCAATTTTAATGAAACAATCCAATATGTTGCTCCACACTACGTTTCAGTTTCCTCTGAATATCCCAATTAAATTTGTCTAGTAGTATTGAAGATTAGCGTGTCCAAAACCTACTGGTCTTATTGTACTATTTTCCTACACCAACCGCAATCAATTTCACGATCAAGACAACGCTTCTAAAGTTTTATCATAGTACTGGCTGTCCCGTGCGGTTTTACTCGCGTTTATCAATATTATATATAAGCCTATAACCTAGGAAAAAATCCGCGTCGAATGCTAGCAGTCCCATCCCGATATGCTCAGTAGTTTTGAGGCAATGGTGCGAAATGAACCTTATTTTCCTGATATATACATAGAAGGTATATTCTCAAGTTTGTGGTCTGTGAAATGATGGTGAAAATCATTATTGATTTAATTTAAGCATAGGTATGCTCCAACTCTTACGTCAAGGAAGCTATGTGAGCGTGTTATTTTAATGAGGAATTTAAATCAGCTATGCCAAAAGCCGGTTGTACAGTCCCATAAAAATGCCAGCAATGATTGTCTGGCCCGGCTCCCGCGCCCTCGACCTTGACCTCCCGTTTGCACTAACTTCTGCATGCTTCCAAACTGTATGGAGATATGCAGTACCGCCTTTTCACTTCGCTCGCGTCGTTAATGCCACAAAGTTGTAACGACAAATATTTATTTTAAACTTGCAACCTTTTCGCACTAAGCTTTACGCTCCTACCGCATTTCTTATCCGTTTACATGATATGCGACCTTGTGTTTGCTTGCTTTAGAGTAGAATTCGTTGGATTACTGCAACGTGACAAGGTTGTAATTGCTTTGTTCGCGAGAGATGGTACGTTTTACAACTAAGCGGTTTATTTGCATCGATTTGTGATCCTTTGGGAATATTCCTGCGGCGCTTTGAAGAATGGGATATCAAATGGTATTTGATTTTATGTTTTACAATTGATTTCTATTAGGATTCTTGGCGTGGGATAAAATATGAGGTTGCGACGACCGTTCCCCGCGTTCCTGAGGGATCTAAGGCTTTCCCGGGGGAACTAGTAGTAGTAGAGGTCTTAGTGCACAGTTCGTAGTGGGGAATGAAGTGTAGGAAGGTACTACAACCATTTCCATTACCGCCGCGTAGCAGTGGTGCTCTTGTATTACTGTGTTTCGGTTAGAAAGGTAAAGGTAAAAACTGTTCATAGAGGGCGGTGACCACTTACCATTAGGTGGGCCGTCTACCTGTTTGTCGGCCTATTTGCCATAAAATAACGTTATAAAAAGAAGCCTATGCCCGTTCTAAATTTGATCACGATCGGTTGTGCCGTTAAAGTGTCAAAAGGTGACAAACAAGCAATAAAAACGTAGCTTTTTGTGCTACTTTGGGTGTATAATTTATTTTAAATTAGCCTTTATTGCTGTTTAAATTTACAAAACATATACTTCAATTAAGTAACTACCTAAATTTATGTTATTTACTTATATTTAACTTCGTATATCGGCGTTCGGTACAAAAACAGCTTGTCTTTCGACATAGGCCTCCTCCAAAGATTTCCATTTCTCTCTATCTTTTGCTATTCGTATCCATTCTGGACCAGCCACCTTTTTTATATCGTCCTCCCTAAAAACTAAAAGATGGGAGGACGATATAAAAAGGGTGTAAAATAGTGTTTTATATAAAAGCACTAGATAAAAAAATGTGTGTATGTATTATAATTACACTGTTGTAAGTTTTTTATTTTTTATAAAAATGTTGATATAACTTAAAATACAAGTTTTTTATGGTTATGATAGTATATTAAAAATATTACTTACCAGCTGTCCCCCGCGGCTTCACCCGCGTTCCCGAGGGATGTAAAATTTTCCCGACACAAAAAGTATTCTATGTTACTTGTAATACCTCCAAGAATAATCAAAGTTTCATGATAATCAGTTTAGTAGTTTTCGCGTGAAAACGTTACAAACAAACTTACATTCACATTTATAATTAAACTAGCGACCCGCCCCGGCTTCGCTCAGGTGCAATGTAGATACTAATACATATAAACCTTCCTCTTCAATCACTCTATCTATTAAAAAAACCGCATCTAAATCCGTTGCGTAGTTTTATGATTTAAGCATACATAGGGATATAGGGACAGAGAAAGTGACTTTGTTTTATACTATGTAGTGATTAGTAGGGATTAGCTAAGTTAAATGAAACTTCAACGGACCTATTTATATCTTAATTTACTAATCAATAGCGCTTATGTCACAACATATCTGTATCTATACATAATACTATATAAATCTGTAGGATCAGTCTGTACATATTTTTGTCAAATTTTGCTTATAATCAAATATTCTTTTTATGACTCACTGTCGCCAATTCTACTATTTTATAAAATATTATCTGTCCGTATGTATATCCTTTTATAACTTACCAAAATTTGACCGATCTTGATTAAAATTTGTAACTAGTCTAAGCATGTCATTGCGCGAATGAAAGGTTATATGATATCGATTAATTCGGACTAAACCGCGGGGGAGAGCTAGTCTAATATATAACTTGTCTGCAGCGCATTAAGGTTGCAATTAGCTAATGGACACGTATCGCTTAGAATAGAACTCAATTAACACACACAATAGCGAGAGCTTCATTTCAATCTAGAGCTTGTACAGTCTATCCCATCTTACTTCCTATAATAATATTAATGCGGGAGTTACTTTACATTACATACTTGTTGTATCTTCTCTTTTTAAGTGATAAATGTAAAATGTTACTTAATTATAATCAAGATATGGTTCAGATTCACGTCTCAGGCGAAGCACCTGATGCTGCCAATTTCCATAGGCAGTGGTGACCACTTACCATGAGGTGCACCGTCTGCTTGTTCGTCGGCCAATGTGGTATATTATACAATATATATTTGCAACACTAGCGGCGTCGCCAATCCGTTGTCGACCCTGAGACGTGAAGTTGTTAAGTCTCATGTGCCTGTAGATTTCCCCTATGCGGGAAGTCTCTACTTCCAGAAGCTGTAAATAGATTACCTTGTTTCGTTTGCTTTCCTTTTTGTGCCAAGTTTCATGTTTTCGTACAGAGGTATTTGACCGCATAAAATTAGGGACACGGGCAGGGGTCCTTGTGTAGGTCCTAAAGTACTTTTATGGATGTAACATTGTTGCGAGTTGAACATCTGGGAGCTGTAAAATTAAATAGAACAGTAAATGACAGGTCCTTATAAGAATTTATCACTTTCGTTACAAAAACTTATATCGTATTAATATTATAAATGCTAAATTTTGTGAGGGATTAATGGATTATTGTTTGTTACTCTTTCACGCAAAAACTTCATTACGGATTTGTATGAAACTTGACACCCAGATAGTTTATAATCTGGATTACCACATATAATACTTTTTATCTTGGGAACGCGGGTGAAATCGCGAGGAAGAGCTAGTCTATACTAACTGTGGTACCGTAGTATGTACACAAAAAAAATTGCATTGCCAAAAACTGTCTGAACACGAGGATCTCCTGATCCGAGGATTTTTAGAGGGTTTTCACAGGTTTCTTTATTTCATCAAAATTGGCTCACGAAATAAAGGTACCTGAATTTTAAGTTATCAAGCTTACGTCTGACTTCCTTACATAAGTTACGTGCTTACTTATGGATAAGTACTTGTTTTGCTATAATATTTTTTTGTGAACTCAGACCAAGTTTTTCCGTGAATGAGTAACAAACATCCTTCCTCTAAACTTTCCCATTCATAATATTCATAGGTCTACAAATCTTTTCCAAAATATCAATTCTCATGAAATATACCCCACATAGCACTTACGTCACCGAGTGGACATTAAAAGTAAAACACTCGGAAGAACAAAACATTTCCTTTGTAAAGCTTCTTTCTAAATATAAGTCCCTTACTTTATTCGTCGTTTGCAATTACTTGCAAAAATAGAACCGCCCACGCACTTACCCGCAGGGCTCCTACACAACAAATAGGTACAGAAGGTCGGTATAATGAATGAAATTGCGCGTAGGAGACTGGCTATTATTTTTATTTACTGAAGGGCCAGTTTGCTTGGTAAGATACCCTGACTGCCACGCCTCGGGAAAAGCATACGGCAGTGCATGAACATGCCTGTTCAACTACTGTGCCTAAATATCTATTTGTGTGTATTTAGAAAAAAAAATGTCGGATCTATATGTAATGTATATCATGCTTATATAGTACAAGTATAGTACAAGCTCACACAGCCATGTAATTGCAAACTAAGCAGAGATGGTACCATGGAAACCAGGTAACTGAGATATATAGTTACTAGCTGTCCCCCGCGGTTTTACCCGCGTTCCCGTGGGATGTCACATGTATTATACATAAAAACCTTCCTCTTCAATCACTCTATCTATTAAAAACACCGCATCAAAATCCGTTGCATAGTTTTAAAGATTTAAGCATACATAGGGATATAGGAATAAAGGGACAAGGAAAGCGACTTTGTTTTATACTATGTAGTGAAACAGATATTCAGTGGCGGATTAAGCAACCGTGGGGCCTGTAACAAACTCCATCGCGGGCCCTTTAGTTTGTTACGGGTCGGGTCTACTATCGCGCCCAAATAAGATTTTTTGTAGAACTAATGCAAGGTAAAATTCAATATAACATCCTAATAAATTTCCTAAAAATAACGCTCAGGCGGGGGTGGGCGGCCTTAGACACGCGGGGCCTTTTGGGCGGGACCCGTAGCAATTGCTACTCTTGCTTCGTGGTTAATCCGGCATTGCAGATATTGACATCCAGATATCCCAGTATAGAGATCTAGATGTATATTTATTTATGAATCATCGTTGCTAGTAATAAATAAGGAATTGTTCAGGCTGTCGCGTAATTGCACATATCTCCGATCGCTTTCTGATTCGACCTGCAGTTGTGTGGTGTAAACGAAAACGAGTAGAACTTTTGTGTGCATCTATTTAGTGTTTCAAATCCCTAGGGGACCGTTTCATTAAGAATACTTGTACCTACTTACATGGAAAGTTGTGTTGGCGTATGTTCATAAATAAACAAAACAATTAACTGAAACTTTCCAGACGTGTTGTTATTCTTCCAGGAATTTAATCTACACATATGTAAATCTAGACATATCTAGATGTCTAGACTAATCCCTTGAAACTAGGTTTTACATAAATGTGTTTATGTGTCGTGGATGTGAACCGATTTGCGGATTTACAAACATGTTTTGTAAGGGCGATTTTTCTTTGACACATCGATAGTTTTTATCTATAAAAAATCTGTGAGAGCGTGAAATTAATTTCTATAATATTTTCTTAATTTTATAATTATTTGTTTTCTAACTTTACATAATTCTTCTTTTATAATTTTTTTCCTCATTTACTTTCGGTTATTTTATTTACACAAGTCGTTTTATATTTGACTTCTTTTTGGTTTACCGTTGTTTTCTCATTATGACATTGGCAGAGGCATCAGTAATACGGTGGATTTATTAACAATTAATTGGAATTGGAATAAAAGTAATCTGATTATTGAATAATCGCCCTTGACTTACTTAAAGACAAGTCGCTGTTGGCGCAATGATTTATAAGAAGATGAAACAAAATAATTTTTGTTGTCATAAAACGTACATTATTAACAATTTTTTATCAGGTGCACTTATAACATCAAACAATGTAATAAATACTTGCCGTATTGTAAGAAAATGTATGCACTACTACATACCAGCGGTTCAATAGGGGTGTGTCCTGACATGTCAGATCAGCAATTCTTTATGAAATGTCAAAACGATCGAATGCATGGAGTTTCGTATGAAATAGCAAGTTGTGACGTCATAATTGTACAGCATCAAATAACATACTCTTTATGATTAAATCGGTACTGAAAAATCCGGTTAATGATTTTTTTTGATCATATTTAATGTTTTCATATATTTTTGGATGTTCTATACACTGGTTAGTGTTTGATCATTTATCTTTAATACATGAAACATCCCAATTATGTATATCAAACTTAATAATAATCCTAAATTTACTCGAGTATATTTATTATTATTATTTTTTTTTTTAATTTATTTTACCAAAGTATTTTATTTTAAAGATTTTAATTTAGCAATAAATATCCCGGGAGATTCTTTACACGCGGCCATATGATCCCAATTAAGTAGATATTGTATTATGGAAACCAGATCACTGATATACTACGCATTCTATATAAAGATTTCTTTATAAGTATGTATTTAGAGGCAATAAAAATATAGAACAACCGACATTTTTGTCCTGGGTGAGAATAGAACCCGCGGCCTGGGGTGAGGTAGTTTAATTGTATATATTTTACCTTTATATTCCTATTTTTGCAGACCAATACACGCTGGACAGTGAATACATAAAGCGATACCTCGGTGAGCTCACTCCGATGCAGGAGTCCAGGCTTCTTCAGCTTCGGAAGTGGATCGCTGACCTGCAGAAGGGCAAGGTAAGAAGAGTTTACCTCTTTAGTGGTGAAATCGCCAAGCCCTTTTTAGAGAATACATCATCATAAAATTTTAGGAGCAGTAGAGCTCATAGTGCAGGGTTCGTACCGGGAGAACTACGGTCACCATACCTATTTCTGCCGTGAATATAATGAGATATCACGCGTATTTAGTTTTTCGATTCGAAAACGTGATTTTGGATAGGGAATGCCCCCCCCCCCCATTCCCTATTTGGATAGAATCTCTAAAACCTCACCACATATCACCAGGGGATGTTGGGAAGGAGTTAAAAAGTTGCTGAAAAACATCACGTGATTAATGGACCACCCTTACACTACTATACTTTAAACTATATTATAAACTGGATCTGGATTTCTTTTACACTTTCTAAAGTAACTATCTCCGACCAGGTACCGAATGACACAGCCCTACTCCGGTTCCTGAGAGCTCGCGACTTCAACGTGGAGAAGGCACGGGAGATGCTCTCGCAGTCCCTGCTCTGGCGCAAGAAGCATCAGGTCGACAGGATCCTGTCTGAATACGAGACTCCAGACGTCGTCAGGCAGTACTTCCCTGGGGGGTGGCATCATCATGACAAGGGTATGTATTTATAAATAATTATCCCAGGACATTCTTTACATACGGCCATCTGATCTCAAACCAAGCAGCTTGTACTATGGACACTAGAACAGATATACTACTTAAACTATATTTTTTTCATACTCATATAGATTGACACCCAGACACAGAACAAACAGACATGTTCATTCACATAAATTAGTTTGTCCTTGGTGGGAATCGAAGCCACGACCTGTGGCACAGCTAATATTATGTGTCTATAGCTCAGTTAGTAGTGACGTCGAATGTTCGAAAAGGAGTAGGTTCGAATCCTACAATAAGAGAGCGAAAACTTTAGGATAGTAAGGTATTGTTTAGTACTCGCCTCTATAGCTACCACCCTCAAGGTGAGAATCCACTAATGTGTTCCTGCAGCACCACTTAGTTTCTTGCCGGTTCTTTTCTGTAAGGCTGATCTAAGGCTGACTTCTAAACTGATGGTAACCTTAATAACTTTGACCTTCATAAATGCCTGAAGCATAATAAATATCATACAATAAATTGGTTTCATATTTCGCCCTAGAGAGCCAGTTCTCTTCTTTACTTCTGTCACTTACCATGGTTAGATATACCATTTATATTGTTTCAGACGGACGTCCGCTGTACATTCTGCGACTGGGTCAGATGGACGTTAAAGGTTTACTCAAATCTATCGGCGAAGATGGCCTCTTGAAGTTGGTAAGTACTGTCAGCAACCGTAATTGGTCCCATCTGCTATTGCCAAACCTATCTATAATTTTAATCATGAACATCTATATAAAAAAAGTTAATTAGGAATTTGTATGTGCACCTTCCGTCTTCATCATAATTCCCTTAAACAGGTGTAGGTATCTTGTGTAGTTAAGAGGTTTCTATGACGACTTAATGATTAGACCTGCTCGATGGTACCAAATCGTTGCATTGTCAGAGAATTTACAAAAGAATGTCAATTTTAAGTTGCATTGGATTTGTTGAAAAATTGATTGCAAATTTGGAAAGGCATACATTGCATACATTTTTTTTTGTTTAAAGTGGCAAGTTCGAAACAATTGCCTAAACGCAAATTTGATGTTCTTTCCTATTCGATGTAAGTAATTCCATACTGAAAGTTTTTGTCAGATTTTTTATACCTGACGCTAACCTTCTTTGCCAATACTTGATCATCTTTAGTTGCGTCTCACGATACTCTAGAAATGAGTATCTGTTGCCACCCAGCAAATTAACCAAAGACGTTCAACCGATTTTAGACACTTCACGTATGCGAAGAGGGTTTAAAACTTCTGGAAGAGGCGACGCGTCGCGCCGACCGCGCGGTGCAGTCGTGGTGCCTGCTGGTGGACCTCGACGGGCTCAACATGCGGCACCTGTGGCGGCCCGGCGTCAGGGCTCTGCTCCGCATCATACAGATCGTGGAGGCCAACTACCCGGAGACCATGGGCCGCGTGCTCATCGTGAGGGCGCCCAGGGTGTTCCCCATATTGTGGACCATTGTTAGCACTTTTATTGGTGAGTCCAAATTTCATTGTCTCTAACACCCATATTCTAAGACGTTTCCTCTGACGTCACACGACTCCGAGCAATCCCGACTGATGGCGAATCGAAGTGTAGTCAAGGTAACAAGCCATTAGTTATGTCATTATGTCATTCTATTATAGATAAAATATTAATAAAATAAAATAATGAGCTTCAGTAACTGTTTACATGCAATAAACTTCCTTAAGGTTGGTCGCGACGTACCTTGAAGTTGACAGTTATTTCCTCACCTCGAGTAAGGGAAAGCGTCGAGTGGAGGTGATTTTTGTAACTTTGTAATTTTTTCGAGTAGTAGAGCTCTTAGTGCAGAGTTCGTCCGGGGAAGTACTACCACCGTACCCATTTCTGCCGTGAAGCAGTAGTGCACTTGTGTTACTGTGTTTCGGTTAGAAAGGTAAGGGGGCCGGTGAAATTACAGGCACATGAGACTTAACAACTTCACGTCTCAGGGTCGACAATGCATTGGCGATGACCTTAGTGTTGCAAATGTCTATAGGCGGCGGTAATCACTTACCAGCAGGTAGACCGTTCGCTTGTTTGGCGGCCCATGTGGTATAAAAAAAAAAAAAATAAAAAAAAACTATCTTGGAGTGTCATTGAGTAGAGTCGAGGAATATTCGAGGAAACGTCTTTGAATATGTAATATCGTATTATCTTCTTTTTTATTTAATTTATTCAATAAACGATTATGCAGTATAACAAAAATCGCCAAACTGTGCAACTGCAATTGCAATGTGCAATAATAATGTATAATAAATATATAGGGACATTCTTCATACACGGTTATTTGATCGCAAATTAAGCAGAGTTTGTACTGCTTTTACTGTGAACCAGATAAGTGATATACTTCTTTTTAAATACATACTTATATTTACATATACACACATTTATATCATATTAACTTTCACTTAAAATTGTAATGTTAAACGCAGTTTGAGATATAGCCGTTAGATAGATAGAAGTTGTAGTTTCGCTTACATACATTCATAGATGGTCAAAACTTTTTATATATAACATATATTAAATAGTTGATTTTTTTTCGTTCCAGACGAGAATACGCGCAGCAAATTTTTATTTTACGGCGGCAAGGACTACCTGCAGCCGGGTGGACTCCTAGACTATATACCGAAGGAACTCATTCCTGATTTTCTTGGGGGACCATGCAAGGTGACATTTCCTTACTAATCACTAGCTTCTGTCCTGTGGTTTCACCCGCAAACCTCGAGAACCAATTTTCTATGAGCCAATACAGAAAATGTTCTATAATTTCATCCTCCAACTTCCACATTGATATTAGTAGGAATATTAAAACACGAAATAGAATTAAAGTTTCTTATATCTTGTGTTCCACGAGATAAAAATTATTTATATTATATGCGTCAATCCAGAAATAAACTATATGTGTGCAAAATTTAATGTAAGTCCGAACATCCGTTACGGAGCACAAATAAAACAGACTAGATACAACTTATAGATAAAATATAAATAAATATCCCGGGACATTCTTTACACACGGCCATCTGGTCCCAAACTAAGCAGAGCTTGTACTATGGAAACCAGATAACTGATATACCACATATACTACTTTTTTTTTCTAAATACCTACTTATATAGATATTTACACCCAGGCACAGAACAGACATGTTCATGCACACAAATGTTTGTCCTGGGTCAATCGAACCCGCGACCTTCGGTTTGGCAGTCAGAGTCGCTAACCACCAAACCAACTGGCCTTTTTTTTTTTTTTTTTTTTTTCGGAGGGGAAATGCTTTGCGCATACCACCGCGTCCGGGGAGGCGCGGTGGTTATGTGGGACTCCCACTCGCAAACTCCCCTTCTCATATCAAAAATGAGAAGGGGCCCGAGGGTATACCCACTAAAACCCCTCCGGTGTTCCTTCACACACCTAAGCGCCGGGGGTCGCGGGCACGAATTCAGCTTCCGCAACCCCCGGCTGGTGCTGGCCCGCCATCGCGGGCCCCATCTCGTCGAGGGGGGGGAGTGAGGTGTTAACTCCTCCCCCCCCGACTTCTCTGAGGGGCGCGCGTGGAACACCACACGCGCGCCGCCACCTCGGGTCCTGATGTTGTAGGGGGCGAGGGACTTCCCTGAGTCCGTCGCCCCTGGACCCATTTAGGGGGGCTGGAAGAGGGCATTATCTGCCCTCCGCCGACGCCCGGTGCGTCGGCTGCGGGCCGGGTTGAGGGTCAAAATCTCCCTCTCCCTTTCCGCAGCCTCCTTCTGCGAGATAACAGTTTCGCAGAAGGTTACCACTGCGTCCCAGGCCTCCTCGCTGTCGACCATCGACTCGACCACGGCCGGCAGCGAGAGGTCCGGGCCTACTTCGGCGATGAGGGCACGACGCGGCTCCTCCCAAGCGGCACACTCTGCCAGCGTGTGCCGCGCCGTGTCCTCCCGGCAACAGCTTGGGCGCCAGCCGTCGAAAGTGGGGTCCGAATGTCCACCGGCTGTCGAGCACCAATCCCAGATACTTCATGGTGGACTCGACAGCGATTCGGACCCCCCCGAAAACCAACTGGCCTGTCACAACAAGATAACAAGATAGACTAAATACAAAAATACTGTTTATAATATTTGTAGGCTTTCTATATTAGGATGACATAGGTACTAGGTCATCCAATTTTAAGCCTATGCTAAGTGTAGATGTGGTAATGCATAAAGTCAACTGGTTCACAAATGTAGCTACATAATTATTTGGCGATAGATTTTCAACTTAAGAGCTTGGTAAGCCACTACGTACCTAACTAATCGAGTACTAAAAAGTAACACTACAGTTATGAAAACTCCTATCAAAAATGATTTATAAATGGTCTATACTGTCGGTTCTGTAATATGTAAAAAATAGGAAAAATTGCTTTGTTTAATTGTAACTGTGTTACTTCAGTAACATCTCATCATTAGAGCCCTCCCCGGGCGTAGAATTTAAAAAAATGAATTTTCGAGAGCTTAATTCAATTTTTTCTTAATATATGTCGTCTATTATACCACCACGGCCACATCGTCGTTTAACATCGTGAGATTGTTGTTAAATAGGTCTATACATAGAAGTTGGTACAAATAAACAATTTTCTCAACATTGGATACTTTCCATGTCTTATCTAGACAAGGTATTTGCATTTATTATCATAATTCAACACAAATATGTCGCGTAAAGGTTGAATATATGTTGGCTTTGATTAGATATTGTTTGTGAAGGAATAATGTATTTATGACGTGTGACTAGAAATGTAGCAAAGCGGCCATTTTGCGGCGACAAAGAGAACTAACAGTTGTGTTTTGACTTCACTATGAGAAGTCATTTAAACTGACAAGTGGCGCCCTCATCTTGATTTTCCCACTTCTCTGACCAATATTAAGCATACACAACCAAGTTATGTATATCTTTATTTTGTTTCCATCATGTTCATAGGTTACTTCTAGAATTATTAGATCTCTTAATTTATTCCGTCCGGGGAAATTCTACGTACAAACCCGTTTTCGCCCTGAAGCTGTAGTGCACTTGTATTACTGGGTGAAGCCTTTGGAGCTATCCTCCGCGATTTCCCCCTTTTTACTAATACAGCTGTAACATTAAAATTGTACTGTGTTAAAAATAAACTATGTACGTGCCAATTTACACCCAAATCCGTATAGTAGTTTTTACGTGGAAGTGTAAATAACATCTATTAACCCTGACAAAGATTCGTATTAATAATATTATATTAACTGTCCCTAGCGGTTTCTCTCACTTTTCCGAAGAATGTTATATTTCTCCGGGATATAAATTATGTAAAAAAAAAATCTAAATTCAAAACCATTCAGTTTAGGCCCTCGGAAGGCACATATGAAGGTCAAATTTAAAGTTACTGAAGCTACTAAATTAATATTATTTTAGGGCATGCTCATCTACCAAGTTTTATGCAAATCCATCTTCATAAAACTTTCGCGCTTAAAATATTACTAGTGTCCATCAGTTAAATTGCCACTTTGTCGGCCAACTTAACAACCTTTTTAATTGATTTCTTTTTAATTTACTTTGACACCTGCGCCAGTCGGACATAGTAGACGCATCGTGGAACGTGCCGCAACATTATTACGATTATGTACGATGATATTACGTGAGACTATATTTAATGTTTTTATTATTTAATACATGTTGATTATGTGCTAGTCTATACATTGTGTTACACTTACATCCTTGTATTGTTATAACACGTAACATTACGTCAATGTTCACTAATGAATATGCTATATCAAATCACTGGCTACACATAGCGCTAACGTATAAATATATCTTTAACTAGGTACTGTTTCGCAGTTTCTTTCGTATTTCTGGGTTTATAATATAACCTATGTCAGTTGGGAATTGTGTAGCTTTTTATTGAATTTTTAAAATCGGATAAGTAGTTTCGAAGATTATTCCCTATATTCCTCTGTAGGTTCATATACTTACAGAGTTTGCCTTTTTATAATATTACTATTGACTAGCTATCCCTTAAATGGGAACGCAATGGTGATGCTTGCGTTCCCATTTTGGTTTAATTCTTTGGACTAAATATATTTTTTTACCTACACAAAATTACTTTCGACATATAAAAAATATTTTTAAATATATCTTTGTTATATATTAATTTTGTGAAATTAACACATAGATTTATGTCGTTGCGGACTTTTTTAGCTTTGCAATAAGAAAGCATTAATATTTCTATTACCTTTACGGCAGCGTTCGTTAGAAACGTATATTCTCTCCCGTTTTTTCTTTCGACTTTCGTTGCAAAGTTGGTCCCAAAGCGCTCTGACACTTTAATAGGACAATATATGGCCTATATCCATAAAGATCCATTCTACATATGGGATGAGTATTTCGGAGATTATCTCAAACATCCAAAGTAACATTTCGCTGTACCAATTTGAAGTAGGCTATCAATATACTGAGAGTAAGTAAAGCCAGCCCAAGTAACATGCACCTTGTGTATGTTTTCGGTACTCACACATTATACACACTTACATATAGATAAATCACATTATATTCATACAATATCTAAATAGTATTAAACAATAACACTATTTCTATCTCTCTGTTTGTCCGCTTATATCTTTTAAACTACACGATAGATTTTGATAAGGTTGACACTATCATTTAGAGAATTTCTTCCGTATAGTTTCTGTGTATATAATTAATATTAGACCACTCAAGCGAAGCCGGGGTGGGTCGCTAGTTAATGACATAGTACATGTGCGAGTAGCTAAACACATAATATTTTATTATATTCGTAATTTGGTATTATCGTTCTATAAAGCTCGGGAGTCCTGGGTTCGATTCCTGGGTCGGGCAAGGTAGTATTAACGTTTCATTGCTAAGAAATTTTAACTCGTAGCCCAAGATTAGTAATGTGCTCGAGAGACGACCTTAGTCCTCCCAAAAAGAATGAAGATATGTATAATTGCTTAATTTTGTAATTATTTTCACTAATCTCTGTATATATCTATGTATTGTCTATATATACCGCCTTGTTGCCTTGAAAAGCGGACCTCTCACGTGATTGGGTGGCTAACGAAAGAGACAGAGCATAGACAGCGATGAAACATCCTTGCACCAGTATCGTACCTGTCTTTGCAGATGATGAATACTGATACCCATTTCTATTTGCAGAGCTTCGTCCACGAAGGTGGTCTGGTACCCAAGAGTTTGTACGTGAGCGGCGCCTTTACGGAGCGAGAGGGAGATCCGCTGAGTGAAGATAGCATCTATAGATCTGTCAGCTTGGGGAAAGGACAGGTTAGTATTTTTTAAACACCTGATTTAAAATTGCAATTAATTATGTCCGTTTACATTTCGGCTGTGAACCTCCAGCGAGCAGGTGAGCCATCGGTATCCAATAAAGTGTTACCCCGATTGCTTTCAACAGATTCACGAGGTGATTGTGCTGAACCGGGACCCGCAGAGCGTGCTCACGTGGGACTTCGACGTGCTCCGGCACGACATCGCCTTCACCGTGTACAAGAGCGACCGTGAGCTGTGCCACCCGCCCGCTGACACCACCGGTATGACACCAGCATTACCACCAATAGTCCTATTTATAAAATAGAGTGTGCGTGTTTGTGTGTGTGTGTGTTTGTGTGTGTATGTATGTATGTGTGGGAGTGTATGTATGTATGTGTGGGAGTGTGTATGTGTATTTTCAAAACATAATTAACATATTGGATATTTAGAACTCGGAGAAACATTAAATCTATCCGTTAAATTTGAGAAACGTAAATATGTGTATGTATCTGTGTGTGTGTGTCATGTGATTTGGATTAACACGTGGACTATGGAAAAACATTTGATCCGAGGTATTGTACAGAAGTGCAATCGGTGAAACCGCTTAGCTGTAGCTATTGAGATCTAATATCGTAAAACTATTAAAGAACAAGAATATTTTCAATGTAATCCATTATGTTTTTGTATAACCTCGTTTTTAACCACCTTTTCACTGTGGCAAATGATGATGCGGCTAATATAACGTAACGTGCAACAACATGGATACTAATATAGTGTGTAATTCCAGCGACGTGTGCAGGCGTGGGCGTGGGCGTGGGGCTGGGGCTGGGCGCGGCCGAGGAGGTGCGCTCCGTGCTGGACGCGCGCGGCTGGCGCGAGGGCGAGCACTTCCACCGCGTCGAGCACACGCTCGTGTGCCACGACGGGGAGAGCATACAGGTAAATTCAACTTTGACACCATTGCGGAAGGTTGCTTTTGCTGGTAATAAACTCAACTATTACTTTTTTTAAATGTGTCTGCAAATTTTGAAGTAGCAAAACTGTTCAGGGTACTTTTAGATTGACCCTAAACATAACAGATAATTTATTATTAACCATTATTTTGTAAATTACCCCCAAGAAGTATAATTTCTTCCGTGCTTACTTACATAAGTAATTGATGAAAATAATTTTGTTCCAAAAACAGTTATTATCAAAATGTGGGTTTGCCAAAACACATCTTATTGCATTCTAAATTGAGTTCTATTTGCGAGGGTCCCAACTAGTGTTTGCCAGGCTTTTGATATAGCTGTGTTCTGGGTCAGGGCTCCCACGTGATGGTAGACAGCGGCAGCTACGTGCTGCAGTGGCGATGCGAAGCTCTGGACTCCACGCACCGGGCGGCTCAGCTCATGTACTTCCACGAGACCCTGGCCAGTCATCATTACAAGTGAGTAATTGCTTCTATATCGACACGATAAATAAATATCCTGGGACATTCTTTACACACAGTCATTTGAATCCAAACTAAGCAGAGCTCGTATTATGGCAACCATATAACTAACATGCAACTTTTTCTAATTACCTACTTATATAGAACAAACAGACATGTTCATGTACACAGATTATTGTTTAGTTTGGGAATCGAACCCATGATCTGTGGCGTGGTAGTCAGGGTTCAACCATCAAGCCAACTGGCATATCAACATTGACTACAATTACACCGAGGTAGTAAACCTGTAAGCCGAAGCCTAGATGCCTCTGGATATCGGTAGATGCTTGGCGACAGATTTTTAACCTAAGGAGCCATGAAAATCTTTTTTTGCTGAGTTAATTTTTCATAAGCATTTATGAAAACCCAAATTAAATAAATAGTAATAATGCAAATTAACAATTTGCATTATTTATGTATTTCACAAAATAAACAGATCATATTATCTATATATTTGTTATGTAAATCACACACACACACACACACACACACACACACATACACATACAAACTTCCACATACATAAATGTTCACGCATATGCAGATATAGTTTGGTGCATACTTCATAAAAAATATTCTGGGACATACCAACTATTTGTCTTTCAAGTAAGCAGATCTTGTGCTATGCAAACGAAATCCTACTAATATTATAAACTAGCTGTCCCCCACGGTTTCACCCGCGTTCCCGAGTGATGTAACCTTTTGAAATATGCACCGTAGCTTGATTTCACATCTCCTATATTTTTATACAGAACAGAGAAAATCTAAGTACATGTCCGTGCGTCGAAAAAAGATGGCGGTTTTATTATAAGGTATTTAGTTCCCTTCTTACTTGTATCATCGTCATCTAGACATCACCAACAGCACAATGTACCTTCTAGAAAACAATATTTATATTTCAGTAGTATTCTATATTTTGTTTTATGACGGGCCAGTTGGCTTGGTGGTTAGACCCTGGCTACCGGGCCATGCGTCGTGGGTTCGATTCCCACCCAGGATATAAATAATAATAATAATATTGATTTGTTTCTCCTCATAATGACAAGACTTATGCTAGGTACAAAAATATCTATTTAGATTTCACAGTTTACAGTCTAGTGTTTTTGCGGAGCTGGTGTCTATTATAGGTGTAAGCCTGTAGTACAGATCACCAGGTCCTCACCCCACGGAATTTAGTATATAGTATTTATTTATTTAGTATTTAGAATATAGTTTTTAATTTTTATTTTTTTCATTATTCACTTTCTTTTTTAATAATAGATTTGTTTACCTCATGATGCATGCTGTGACATCTTGAAATGCTGTGCATTTAATTGCTATTTTTAAGTTATGTTAAATTAAAATTAAGTAATGTAACAGCTACTTATTGTCCTAAATAAATAAAATAAAATATAACATAATAAAAAATTAGGAAGTATTAAAGTAGGAAGAATTACGTATAAAAGCAATAACAGATTAATAAATATTTCTACGCTTGAACACGTCTATTTTGTAGCTGTGTGTAAAACATATTCTTTATTTTATTTAAAGAATAATATATGCATTATATCAGTTACCTGATTACCATAGCACGAGTTCTGTTTATAATAAATATCCCAGGATATTTATTCACGTGGGCCTTACAACTGATAGAAAAATGTGACAATCGAGTCAGGGCGCTACCTGTCACTTTGAATGACAGCTCATAACCGGATGAACTCTTTCCTTTACTATTTTAAAGATATAATAATGTATGTCTCTTGTTCGCAGGGGTTCAATGTCGAGTCTACAGTCGGGCGCGAGTGGGTTCTCCTGCCTCAGTGGTAAGTCCGTGGCGAGCTCGTGCCCCTCGCGGTGATGCGACCTTCCCGCGCCGTCGCGCCTTCCCACCCACACATAGACCATCTCTTTCTCTCTTACAATAAAAGCAAGACGTGTGAAGATATGACAATAGCTGAAACACCTTTCTCTTTTAACGGGGCGTGTGAAAATGGCAATGGACATTTCGAGTGTAAGTGTAGCTAAAATAAGGTTTATTGCGTTGTAATAGAGTTTCAATTGTGTCTGTAATCAATTACAGTTTTTACACTGAGAGATTGTAGGAAAATTAAAAAGGTATAAAAGTATAGCTTATATATTTAGTTGTTCTGAAAATCAATTATTTTATCACGAAATATTTATAATAATTAATTATCACAAAACACATCTAGGCTGTTTTTGTATGTATGAGTCATAGGTTGCTGTTAAGTTCTTCGCAGCTTGTCTGATAATTATCTGCTGTTGACGTCTCCATCTTTCTAATAATGGTAGATAGAGACAGCCTGCTTTACCATTTACGAGATATATTGAAAAGGCTTACGAGCAACCTGTGAGGTGTTTTGATTTTTACATTGCTAGTCCCTCTTAAATATTTTACGAAAGAAAGTGATTATCTTTCCTTATACTAAATAAATATGTACATCTCTTTTTATTGTAATAAGATGAAGAGGGAAGGAAAGTCTTTAGCTAATTTAGTTTTATTAACCTCACTTTGCTATAGTGTTATAATGATGACATGTGCTTGTCTGCATACATTTTTATCAAACTGACAGAACTAAAGACCTCTCTCACTCTTTTCAACCTTAGGAAAAGAAGGAGAGGTTCATATATGTTTATTGCGTTTAAAATAGAGCCAGTACTTCTATGAAACCTTAAAATATCACATCTATATATTATACTACCAACTTTTGTCCTTACGATGGTAGTGTTAAAGTGAAACACCTGTTATCCTAATCTCAATCTTATATCAGAGGAAATAAAACACATTATTTCGGTATTAATATATTTTTAATTATAGTCTCATAACATGTAAGTACTGTTTGCGGTAGAGGAATGTCATAGAGAAATTTGTAACGCACTGTACTTTGTGCCGTGGTTTTGTTTGGTTTTAGTCAATAGTAGTTAGTATTGACCTTATATCTGTTATATAGAATGATCGTACATTGAGAGATGAGTTACACAACTGAAAAACTTGTCACAAAATTGTGAGAAAAAATTACTCTCTATTGAGCATTTTATAGAATCATATGGCATTATAATAGAATTCTTGAATGTTTTAAAATAAGAAGATAAACCGGTACTCTATAATCGGTTTAATGAAGAGAAATTACTTGTGTTTGATGCAGATTACTTCTGTTTAAAATGTACAGAATAATACAGCTTTATGATTCTAATATAGATATAGGGTCTAGTAGTTTGTAAATAAAACCGAACATTCCTCGCGGTGTATATTTAAAATAGATTACACGTTGTATATAGATATAAATTCATTGCGTCCTAACAATTAGCGCAATGTATAGCAAACGAATGGCGTGATGCGAAACTAATAATAATATAGAATTATATATTACCATAGAACGTTCACTTAGCTCAAAGCGTAATCAAATATCAAACGTAAGTTTATGGAGAAAAGGTATATTTTTCAATAAGTAGATGGAATAAACATATTGTTAAACGCTGGTAAGTAACATAGTGTTGATTGCGGCAAATAGTGGATTATTAAAAAAAATGTGTAGAAAAACGTCCTTTTTAGTCAATATTGCCTTGACCCATAACAATGAGTTTGATTTTTAATTTTACTTTTTAACAAACCAAAGGCACTGATCATGAAATATGTTAGAATTTCAAATATATAGGCAGCTAAGAATATAAAAAAAAATATGTGTTATTACCAGTGATTGATATATTAAAATGATTGTTAATAGTAAAGGAACAGCCAAATACAAATTGCTCAGGGTTCTGTACAGTAAGCTAATGGAAAAGAGTTGCGTACAAACACTTTTTTTAGGAATGTCCACGGACTAGGCCGGGAGCTGACTTCATACACATATCATTTTAATAAACTAGAGTTGACAGCTCAAATAAACAAAAACGCCGACAATAGTGTTTATTAAATACTATCTAGTGTCCCTGAGAGGTCTAATACATTCTGGGATTAGAACATAGTCTATATTACTAAGGAATAGTGTAGCTTTCTAAAAATGAAAGAATTTTTGAATTCGGATGAGTAGTTTCGGATATATCCTCCTACGTCTAAAATTTACCTTTTTTTAATAATAAGAATAGATGTCAAGTAAAAATGTTACGAAATATCGCACCTCTTGGTGATACAAGCAACTTAGAGGGTACTTTTAAGTCATATACATTTACTCAGTGGTAACAAATCAGTCAAATGTATTTCATAATTATGAAAGGATGATACCAGTGAAAATATCCAAACACCCAAAATCTTGACATGCAATTATAGTAATTAAGATCCTTATAGTAATTTATATAAAACTCTCAAACTACTAAAAAAATAATTGCATGGAAAATATGCAGTCGGCTCCTGGACTAACCTAGTAAGCACGTCTCTCACCAAGGCTACTAAATTGTAATATTTTCTGCATTTTGTATGGTAGTAGGAAATTTTTTTCTTACCTTATACATAGCTGGGCTTGTGAGAATTGAGATAAGTCTATCACATTCTCCCACAGCTTACCACGGTGAGATAGAGAAGTATGTAGTAGGGGGTGGTATGGTCTAGTTCCCACCCCAAGATTTTGTACCGATTCGAAATTCTCAGCTCCCCCCCCCCGAAATATAACCCTAGATACGGCAATGATATCTTTTGTTAAACAGTCCATTACTAAGCCTCGGTGAGACGTGCGTTGGTTTACTTAAACGTAAAGCCTGTAACTCAATATTTGAGAATATACATTATAAGTATCTAACTTTGCCAATTTTATCAATAGTATAAATAACATTATTTTTCCAGTTGTAATGTATTGTAATTATGTATATAGTATGAGAATATATAGAAACAATTTCCATGTATTGATAAGTAGTTAAAAAATCAGCAATTATATAATATAATAAAAATAGATAATACAAATGTATGTGCATTATGTAAAAAAACACATGTTTATTCTATATCAATGAATAATTCAATGGATTGTGAACCTAAAGTAGCATAATTAGATTTTAATTTAAGTTGTAGGTAGTGGAATTTTTATTACTGTGGTAACGAAGCGTAAAATATGGAAAACTCTGCATATTTTCCATGTTTCTTTAAAAAATCTACATATATCAATGAGGTTGTATTTTGTTTCAGAGACTTAAAATGTTGCCGCATTGTATATTGAACTTTACGGCGTTGTGAAAAAGCTCATGTCGTATTACTCCTTAGCATAATAAAAGGTCTAAATCAATTATTTTTCAATTAAACGTGAGCAAGTGTTCAGTTGATTTGTTCGTTTGAGGCAAACAGTCGATAAGGAACTCACGGTTGAAGATATAGAGTTGCCTTTAGTACTATAATAAATAATCTGTTCAACTACTAACTAAGCCTTGTCGACTAAAATATTTAGTTTAAAAAAAATTGAAAATTGAGACATACCATGAAGTATAAATAGAATACAATTTGCCTTACAACTCATGTCAACCTTCTCACATATTAATATTTGACGTACTATTGATTTCGTATATTTTTTTGCTCTATATAAATATTTGCTAATTAAAATTTTATAATTTTTATCTTAGTATTGCATAATAGTAATATTAAAAATATTAATAAACATGATAATTCAAGAGTGGTGTCCAAATTAATAAAACTACTTAATAATACGTTAATTAATAGAGAAAAATAAATATTTTTGTGAATTAGGTATAGATGTACAATGTGTGGTTAGATTATAAATTACAGTAACTGAATGCAGGCGTTACGGAATTGATGACTAAACTTGCGGCACGCTATGATAGCCGTTTTGACGTTTAACAATGACAAAGAAAAATGGCCTTTTTTCTTTGAGATATAAGATGCATCTATTGATTCAACAGCTAATTGTATGATGATGGAAATCAACCTTATTCCAAAGCAATACAGTTTCTTTTCCTATGACAATCTGAAACGTCAAAACGGCCATCATAGCGTGCCGGTAGTATCATTGTCAATCTGTATACTAACTGAGTGATTCGCAATGGTATCCCACTAATATTATAAATGCGAAAGTTTGTGGGGATGTGACCTCACGCTAAAACTATTAAAGGGATTATGATGAAACTTGGCACCTAGATAGAGCATGCCTTGGAATATCATGAAGCATAATTTGAATCCCGAGAAATGGTAAGATCCCTCGGGAACGCGGGAAAAACCGCTGTGTGGGAACTAGTAAGGAATGAACTCGAAAGTTGCAATTTTATGGTACATAGTAACAAGAATCACCTCGGTTTTTGAACGAATACTTTTTTTTTCATAATAGATGAGGAAATTAGCGATTCGCTCAGTTCCAGTGTACAGTAATCAATAAATAAATAAATAAAAAATGCAATTGTTATCGTTTTGAGATATAGCGCTTAAATATTCAGGTACCTGTTGGAATCAAAATTGTATTACAAAATATGGGCTCTTTTTGTAGCGAGCCAGGTATTTTTTTAAAATTCTTTTTAAAATTTTCTTACGGATATTAATATGAAATTGTTATCCCAGCCTTATCCTCGACAGATCTTTCTTTTATTTCGAAATATATATTTTTAAGAAAATGTAATTTCTCAACATTTCTAATGCTTTTAACTGGCACAATATTTTTTTTGTATATTTTATTGACATGTATAAACAATTACTGTGTTAAAATATTTTTTATTTTGTGTGGATCTGAAATCTTATAAATTTATAATTATACTTTATAATATTAATACATTAAAATGCATTTTGTTTTATTAAATAAAAATGAAATCATATAAAAAAACTATTTATGATACTGCATCAATATAATACCATTATTTTATATATTTTCTTAGCGTTGTGAGCGAGCAATGTAAAATTATCAATATAAGTCACAAACAGTTAAAATGTATATATGTAATATGATGTAATTCTAAGCGCGGAGTTGGTCCTATCGAATGTTATTTATTAGTTATACATGCTAAGAACGATAAACTAAATGTTAGTAGAATATATTGACTATTGAAATAAAAGTAAAAATAAATTACTGCATGTTTTATTACGCTGTAACCCTTTTTGTGCACTGGCAACCCTATTTTAACGAGCAGCTGTAAAACAAATATCGCAAGGCCTCACTTCAGTGCATAAATAGGAAAAATAATTTCGCAATAATCAATTCCAGTTCCAACAAAACCATAAAACCCGAAAGCTTGATAAAGAACCGTATTTCACAACATCTTAATCGCGAAATCATAAAAACCCTGCAAAGTTGTATTTGCTTGTGGAAATTGGAACTGTTCTACGGCACTTAAATTTTAATAAAAAAAAAATTAAAGCTGTTGTTATTTCAAATACACTTAGTTATCGAGATTTAAAGGCCCATTTTGACAGCCATTTGATGCCATAGGAAAATGAGCTTTATTACTTTGGAGAAAGGTTCATCCAAGGGATGATTGATGATAAACCATAACACAACCTCATAGGGTTAATTTTTCAGTAACACTCTTAGCTGTCAAAACTAGAGATCTAAAATCTATTATATCTCGACAATTTTAAAACACCGCCGCCACGAACGCGTTTTTAAATTTGTCAAATAATAAGTAACTGGAGGCAACTCAAGTGTACATTTATTACTGAAACTATGCAATAAGTTTTCTGGTTGAAATATTTTATGACTTCGATAAGAACTTGGACAATTTTACGCTATGACAATCCCGCTTTTTCATAATGAATGAGTAGCTACAATGTTTGTTTAAAGATCAATAAGAATTAACAAGTATAAAAGATAGATTTAACTTCTAGAAAAAAACTATAAAGTTCTGTAGCAAAACGTGGGATGTTGGGACTTCCAACCTGCAAACAGACATGACAGGCTGACTAGACAAAACAAAAAGAAAATGGGTACTAGTCAGGACAAGCCACGAAAAAAAAAGAGAATATATTGGATTCAAGGATGCATTCACAATGACATTATTGATTCCGTTTAGAATATTCTGCAAAGATCGTTTCAAGTCTATTGAATTATGCGTTACCTTTTATATTGGCTAAATTGAGAATCATTACGAATAAGGTTCGGGAAAAACAAAATATGAATCAGATTCTTAAAATTCAATATTTTCCTTATGTTTGCCGTTTGTCATTACTTTCCAGAATTCGATTCCTTATTAGCGACACTATGGATTCACTAGCTATCCTCCGCGGTTTCACCCGCGTTCCCGAGGGATGTTACCTTGTCCCTGGATGAAGAGTATCCTATATGTTATTCCAGAGCATGCTCTATCTATGTGCCAAGTTTCATCCTAATCCGTTTGGTAGTTTTTGCGTGAAAGAGTAACATTCTCACAAACTATCGCATTTAAAATATTAGTAGAATAGCTAGGAATATTGACTTCAAAAATCTAATTCTAGTTTCGGTTTTCATCAAAATCAGGTCCAAAACTCTTCTAAATATTTCTCGCTATTTTTCCTCATAGCTTTTTTCCTCATTTATTCGGTATTTTTATACCTATATACCTATAGCTTACTTATTGCGGTATACGCCTTGAGGTATGAAATGTGCCCCAGTTATAGTTATTGGGGCACCAATGTCGGTTAACGACCACGTTGTTACCTAGCGGAATTATTCAATGTATTTTTCTAGCTATACATCATTCCTAGAATACCTCATACTACATTCTAGGGAGAGTCACGCAATGGGCCCTAGATGACATGTAGGTTTCAAGGAATACTTTGATACTTTGGTGTATATTAGGTTGGGGAAAAAGTCTTTTCGCCTTATTGTATGTATGAACTTGTAATAAAATCTCTTTGGCTATACTATTTGTATCTGGCTGGTTTTGGTATCATTGAAAGTTTAAATTTTAAAGAACATAATTCCAAATTCAAATTAGGAAATGTGTGATTTGCATTTGTTTTTCGTACCGCCAAGATGAGTGAATCTAATGAAGAAATTCGATTCATTTTAAAATTTTACTACAAAAAAGGTAAAAATGCAACGCAAGCCGCGAAAAAGCTGTTTATGGACCTAGTGCAGTGTCTGTGAGAGTAGCACAAATTTGGTTTAAGTGTTTTCAATCCGGAAATTTTTATGTCAAAGATGCACGTCGCTCTGGTCGCCCCATTACGGATAAAATGGATGCAATTTTTGAAAAAACGACGTAGCTGAAGAACTGGGAATTGATCACAAAACAGTTTTGGCGCATTTAAAAAAAACTGGGTACACAAAAAAGCTAGATATTTGGGTACCTCACGAGCTCACTGAAAGAAACCTAATGAACCGTGTACTCATTTGTGATTCTTTATTACGACGTCATGAATCGAACTATTTTTGAAGAAGCTGATAACTGGTGATGAAATGTGGATCACGTACGACAAGAACGTGCGAAAAAGGTCGTGGTCAAAGGCCGGTCAGGCTTCACAAACTGTGGCGAAACCCGGGTTAACTCGCAACAAGGTGATGCTGTGTGTGTGATGGGATTGGAAGGGCATTATTCATTATGAGCTGTTACCACCAGGCAGAACCATCGATTCTGAACTCTACTGCGAACAACTGATGAGATTAAAGCAAGAAGTTGAGAGAAAGCGGCCGGAATTAATCAACAGAAGGGGTGTGGTTTTTCATAATGATAAGCCACTCAGCAAAAATTAAGAGAGATTGGCTGGGAGGTATTAATGCATCCGCCGTATAGTCCTGACCTTGCACCTTCAGATTTCCACCTGTTTCGGTCTCTTCAGAATTCTTTAGGCAGTGTCAGGTTAACATCACGAGAGGACTGTCAAAACCACTTGTCGCAGTATTTTGATCAGAAGTCCCAAAATTTCTATAGCAATGGGATCATGTCCCTACCTACAAGATGGCAAAAAGTTATCGAACAAAATGGTGCCTACATACTTTAGTTAAATGCAAATAAACTATATTAAAAATGTTTTGAATTTTCTTAAAAAATGCGATGGATCTTTTCCCCCAACCTATTATATTATTATATGAAAAGAACCTATATTTATTTCGAATCATAAAGTTTGTGACTAGGTACATCACGAATAAGCGGCTCAACGGATTTGGCACACAGATAAATTATTTAGGACACTTTGTTCGGAAATTTTTTGATCCCTCGGGAAATCTGGTATAATGTAGTAATATTAGCTATCTATTTAGGTACCATAGTATAAGCTCTACTTAGTTTGGTATCACGTGCAAATAAATGTCCCAAATTATATATTTTTTTGAGAATTAATTTTCCATGTTAAACACGCGTAGTTATTACTCCACATTTGCATCTTTTTTAATAATAGAGAAAATAGATTATATATTGGAAAAACATATGTACCTATATAAACAATTTTTGTTAATCAATAAACTAGGTTAATTATATTACGATAAATAAACATTTAATTACATCCAAAGTTTTTTTTTGTCTACATGACTTTGTGTGTCTAATAAAACTTTTTTTTTAATATTAGGCTGTTTGGTGTCTGTCCTGCCACTTACGCGCGCATAGCTAACATAACCACAGAGACGGCGCGCGAAAAAAGAAACCCGGCCACCATTTTTCTCAATTAATTGTCTAAAATGAGTTGTGTTTTGTGATTATTTTAAGAAATGGCCTATAAAGAAAGAGTCCCCGGCTTCGCCTGTGTTGGATAATCTCAATGTAATATACACATTATCTTCCCGGAAAACATTCTCAAAATGATGATGAAAACTGCACAAAAGTCTTGGAAAGCTTAAAATATATAAGCGGACAATATACAAAAACTAATTAGAGAAGAGGAGAGATGTAGGTAAGTACTATAATAAAGGTACTTATCTAAATATAAATATGTACTTACTAAAAAAGTTTTAAATGAAGGTGATTCAAATTCGACGTACCGCAGCCCGACGGTAGTGTAGGTAACATTGCAATACCCAAAGAACCTAGCGGTGTTTTCTAGCTGCACATGAGAGCCAGGTTCCGTTTAGGCTGTTTATGCTTACTGCTTTCGGGCACGTCATTACCTTACCAGTGACCATACCACCTTACTCGTGTGACAGTGATCAAACACAACCTACCGGATTATTATATGATGAGCTCTCATGGATGACAATTGCTGCCAATTATGGTCTTATTTATAATTTGAGGTATTTAAATAAACTAAAAAAAATCAATTGAAAATGGACAATTCAAATTAAATCCTGGGTTATCAATTTCTATTTTTATAATTGTAAATTGTAGCTTGATGAACAAGTAAGTTTTTGCATTGAATGGACTGTTTCATAGCTCGTCATATAAAAATCGAACCTTAGTTCCAAAGCATCGTGAATGTGAAGTCTACCAATTGGTGTGATAGAGTAAATATGATTTTAGTGCTTTGCAAATGATTCAGAATTCAAAGCCATTCCTTCAGTTTAGGTCCTTAAGAGGGTACTTATGAACCTAATTGCTCCCTTTTAGTAAAAGTTTGAAACAAATTTGAATCTACAGTAATATTTTAAATATTACTTTAATTTTGGATGTAAAAGGCAAATCAGAAATCGACTCATCCGATTTGTAAAAAAAAACACTCATAGAAAACTTCATTATTCCCGAGTAATAGAGGCTATGTTTGTACCCCGGGAAAACTTTAATTCTTTCGGTATCATATGAGAAACCGCGAGACGGAAATTAAACTTACGGCACCAAACGAAACCAACCTTACGAAATTAACCTTATTTCAAAGCAATACAGTTTCTTTTCCTAAGATAATCTGAAACGTCAAAACGGCCATCATAGCGTGCCGGTAGTATAGTATTTATATAAGGTATAGAGGCAACAACGTGGCCACATCAATACTTTAGGCAATGCAGTACAAGTACAGCAAGGGTCAGTAAAGGGACGTTTTCAATACGTAGTTTAGTAAGTTTTAATGTATAACAAAGTATCTAAAGAAATCCAAGAGTAATGCATATATTATAGTATACGAGTATAAAATTAGGTAAACCGAAGTGGTATTAAAAAGGGACTGTAATGTTCATGAATACTTAACTTAAGAACGCTTTTGAACGTATTGTTAGATCGAATGGTTGTGTTATAAGTTTTCGAGGCCAGGTAAAATATGTAACGAAAGAAAGAGAGATGAAAGAAAGAGTTAAAGCGCGCTAAAGAGAAATGTACGTTTGGTACCACTCACTCAGTTCTACTATTACTAAATTGACAGAAGATGAGGGATGTGAATTCTAGAGTAGAGACTGCAGAGTACTGGATGTGTGACATTAGACTAAGCTGACGTTTCAAAGATGCCGGCGGCGGCAAGTAGTTAGATGATGAAGGCACAGGAATCAACAAACTACCTAACGATAACCCCCTTATGCCAACTCGGTTTCCATTCCGATCAGACGTAACATTTGTATAAGAGTATCGATGCTTCCCTTGTTGGGACCCATCGAGTGCCTGATCTAAATGTAAGAATAAAGAAGCCGTTTGATAGAAAACATAACCATCGTGATTCCGGAATTGCTGACACCTTTCACTAACTACTTATAGTGGTTGAGCAACTAAAATTGAAGAAAGAGAAAAAAAAAACATGGAATCAGATATTTCAGACTAGCCAAATATCCTCGGCAAATGTTATATCCAAATCGAATAAAAGTTGACCATGATGAAGTAGCTCCTAAGTTTTAGCTCGTACCCGAGTCAAAACATTCTGACCAAAAAAGAACCCTAAAGGGAGTCCGTTAAATATAAAAATCCTTTGACGCTAAGAGTTTTTTTAGAAAAATTTACTCGTTAAAAGAGGTTTCCTTTATTGGACAAATTACGTGTTACTCTAGATCTGCGTGCTGAGTTTCATCTAAATCCGTTTCCGGGTGATCGAATTTAACATTTATAATATAAGTTGGATTGCAAATACCCAAAAGTCTTACCATTTCCCAAACCCGTTGTATATACACTTACATAGCTGGAAATTTTTCAGAATAAAAGAACTATGCGTTTGGAACCAATCACAGCAACACACGTGTCCTTGCGGCGTTTAGCGACGGTGATACGGTTCGAGATGACACGACGACACATGACACAAAGCGACACGAGCCGGGGCGAACAAACTAGTATCTCAACCCATAGTTTGCTCATACCGCTCGGGTCACCATGCTGTCAAAAATGCACATTGAAAAAAAAAAAAGAATTCAAAATTATCCCATGGTTAGGTGCGCGTGCGCTGCCAACCGTCGTTATACTACCGCATGAAAATGTTAATGGTATTTGCACAAGTGTTTTCTGAAACAATTGTAAAGGAGTTTTCTACTATTACTTTTGTAATGTCGCCGCGATAGTTTCCGAATGGATTACGAATAAAAAGTCTAGGTTTGATCACGTGGGTACATTGAAATAATTCCATGAGTAGTGTAGAAGTGCTTTTCGTTGTACGTAGGTTTTTGTGTGGCGGTAGTCGAGTGGCATTTAGCTCGGCTAGATCAGCAGGTCCTGGGTTTGATTCCCGGGCAACTAGGCAAGACATGATGGCAATCCTCACCACATGTTGACACCTAAAATATCTTCGGCGGAATGTCCCTGTTCACCTCTGCTTACTTCTTCGGGGATAATGAGAGTGTAGATTAAAATATCATACGTTACGGTCCTTAATAAACCAAACTATCGACCAGTTAATTTGGCCTGAGTCTAGGGTTCGATTCTCCACCAAGGCTAGTATTCGTGTGCATTGGCATGTGTGTTTGCTCTGTATCTGGGTGTAAATATCTATTTAGAAAAAGTTACAGTACCTAGTAAATCAGTTATCTTGTTTCCATAGTAGAAGCTGTGCTTAGTTTGGTATCGGTTAGCCGTGTGTAAAGAAGGTTCCAGGATATTCGGAAGGCTGTGTTCCAGCCACTTCCATATCGCCTAATTCCCCACATTCCCACGACACAAGTACAAACACAAGTGTAGGCAACCACGACCCACATATCGGCGAGTAGCGACGGCTGGCACTTGGCAGGCCGATCGAACGGCGCTTTATCAAAATGTTGATAAAACTTTAACTGCCTCCCTCATGGATAAGCGAGCACCGTGAAATCGCTACGTAAACCAATAATTAGTTAGTGTTACGTATTTGTGTCGACATCTGATTGCTTTTCCAATGAATTTTGCAAACCTTAGTTGATATTATCTGATGCTTAAGAAATTACATTTTCTTTGTAATCCAACATGTCAAAAATTACTTTTCTGGGACGATCTTCATGGCTAAAGATTCTTAATTTAGCAAAGTTTGTATTATGGTGATTTATATTACTGATCCATCCATGTGGACAACAAATTTGACATGTAATTCAGATATGACGGTTTCGACTTCCGAGAAACTTCGGAAAGCATTTCTGACAGAGCAATCAGGGTCAATTGAGGACAGCAAAAGGGCTTTATCAACATCTGTATGGTTTTCTTGGACCAAGTTGGCATTAGCCTTCTCATATTGATGATTCGCTTCCATCCCGCGGTTTCACCCGCGTTCCCGAGAGAATTTTTGGTTTCCTGGGGTAACATTTTAGTCTACAAAACTCGGAAATAATGTAGCTTTTTGTCAGTGAAAGAATTTTAGGTTTTGGAAGGTCTAAACTTACAAACTTTGCCTCTATATATTTTTTTCTGTAGATGCATATAATACAATCCTATAAGTGGTTCGTGCTTTGGTGAAGAAAAATAAACGGGGAAATCGTAGGACTGTGTTAGTACGTTTATACCAAGGGGTTTTATACCCAGGCGCGGTCGCAGCCTGAAATTTTGGAGGGGGTCACTAATATGTCGAGTAAATTAGTTTCGTCGAATATAACAGCAATATATTACATATTTTACATTATTTATTATAATTTCCTGAATCTCTTCTTTACACAATTCAATGAAGTATTTTGTATATTTTTTGAAGTTTTTCTACTTGACGTATACGGTTTTTGGGGGGTCATGTCCCCTGTAACCCTCCCCTCGGACCGCGCCTGGGTACACCTCTGTCTGAATACCTCATTCTTACACTTAAGAGGCTTTGCGTGTTGATTACCTTTGACACATCATTACCATGGTGAGGTTGTGATCAAATACCAGCCTGTCCATCCAGATAAAAATATACCATATACGTGGTGATCCAGACCTGTGACTTAATATCAGGTGAATATTGACGTTACTTTTTGTAACTTCCCGTCTCAGGGTCGACAACGCATTGGCGATGTCCCTGGTGGCGATGATACTTACCATCGGGTGAACCGTCTCCCTGTTAATCGGGTTACTTCTGCAGGCAATTCTAAGAGGCACTGAGGATGGAGATGATGAGGCCAGCCAGCTATTCAGATGGGCTGGTTTAATAAAAAGGAAGTAGGATCCTTCGCAAGTAAACTCTAATTATGAGACGTAAGAAATAGGTAGTGAGGAAAAATGTATATCAAAGGGGTTTAACACTCAGCAATGAATTGATTGTTTGAAATTCTTAATTTTTTATATTTGTTTGTTTATAGAAAAAACACATAGGTATAAAGAAAATTTGTAAGAGATTTTAAAAGCCTAAATTAATAAAGAATATATAGATTTGCACATCTTGTCTCCTACCCGGCCACAGAGACATTTTAGTCCAAAATGCATGCAGCTCTATAATTGAGACTTGCTTAAGATAGAGGTAACGAAATATCTGGGTAAAGAACACGGGGGGCTTACCATAAACACTTTTCTTTTTGCGTGTCTCGTGAAATTTTTGGCTAAATTTATTTAGACCAGAATTCTGCCAGACGTACTGTAGCATTATACAGTTGGGTATCTCTCCTGCCAGAGCTTACGCCGGGCATAAACATTAAATGCTAAGTAATCGATGCTGAAGAGAATAGTTTATGTTAAGAAAAAAGTAACGTTTAACAGAAAAGTTAATATTTTTAGATCAATTTGAATCACAATTACAAATTCAGCTATGTTCAGAACACTCTTGAAGCCCTTATTGGAGTGGTGGTAAGACAAAAAAGACAGTTGGTAAGGACGCTGGAGCTTTGGGACATGTTCTTAAAGCCTTTCCTATAATCTTGTAATACATAAACAAATTGTGAATAATAATATGATAAGCTTTGTGTTAGAGACCCTTACAGCCACTTCGCAGGTCATGGCCTCGATTCCCGCCCAGGACAAATATTTTTTAGCGTAGCGTGTGTGTTTGTTGTGTTTGTAATATAGATTTAATAAAAAAATAATAATAATATCAGTTATTAGGTTTACTTAATATAAGCTCTCCTTAGTTTTAGTAAATTAAGCGTAAAATTAATTATTACGGTGCTCTCTCAAGTATTCAACGCCGAGCGGAAAGTGCGCCTGCGCCAATAAAATAGCAATCAGTGTCATAAGAATGATATGTAACATTTTATAACAGGCGTTAAATAAAAGAACCGCTTTCGAAATTCTGCTCAAATGACATTTTCAGTGTTGGATTTTAAAGTATTTTGGTTATTGGTTTATTTTATATTCAGTTGTTGTATGTGAATAATTGATAAAATGTAGATAGTACGGACATAAAAATACTTATCTTGAGGTACATAAAGGGTCATTCGTATCGCAAATGTACCTACGTGAAACATAAAAATATTATCATTTAAGATACCTACCAACGCGTTGAGTCAGAAGTACTTTTTGACGTTTACAAGCGTCATCGAAAAAATAACCCTATATCTGTTTGATAAGGTTCATCGGCCTCATTATACAATTGCTTGATCTTTGAATAAGTTATGACTCTTATTTCTAAAGCAATAATGTTCATTTTTAAATTACGTCCTTATTCATCAAAAAGGACTTGTTATAAGGAAGACCGAATTGTTCTGTGGGAGGTCCTCAGTCAGAACAGGAATAGGTAATTAGAGTAAAGCAGGGAGAGTTTTGATTCCCAACTTGATTAAAAATATATGTCCCTACATGAGCGACATATCGATTCATAATTATAAACAAACTAGCTATCCCCCGCGGTTTCATCCGCGTTCCCTGGGGATGTAAAATTTTCCCGGCACAAAAAGTGCCAAGTTTCATCCTAATCCGTTTGGTAGTTTTTGCGTGAAAGAGTAACATACTTACATACAAACTTTCGCATTTATAATATTAGTAGGACAGGAATAAATCTACTTTTATTGTATTTACTATAAATGTATTAAATTACTTATTTGAAATTTCCTTATAAGAAACTCCACATTGTGAAACCATTATGCTAACGATCCAGAGGTCACAACGCGATGACCACTTACTGACCACAAACAATGACCACTCCAGGCATGCGTTATCGCTGCTACACCTCAATACACAAAATCTCAAACGGGATACCGGATACCGAAACGAAACATCCGAACGTGTCCATCTCTTTCCTCACTACGTGTTTCTCGTTCCGAGAATCAGTCCGTCCCTCTCTAGCAACCGTAGTGAAGCGCTATCAAGTTGGCAAAGAGTACATATCCATACGTAAATATACGCTTCTAGTCAGTATACGCTTTTGTGTTCGGAGTTTTGCTAAGTTGATGTTCCGAATTAGACTCGATGCATGTGTATTGTGCGGGAAATGTCAAAAGTGCTTTAACGAATCTGTTTGTAACGTAAAAGTGTGATTCTTTATTTAAGAACGTTGCTTTGTTTTGTAAAATGTTGAGGACAGTGCAACGCCAGCGTCGGCTGCGCGCTAGGTCTGCATTTTTCACATTCCTGTAGTTGGAAAGTTGTAACTCATTACAACTATGCATTAGCTGTATTTTGTGCTGTTTCCAATGCGTTGATTGTGATTGTTTTTTCAAGTGATAAACTGTGAAAAATGAAAAGAAATCGCTACGGACTTTTGGACGTGAGTATTAAAAATAAAACAAATGTGGGTAAACTATAATTAAAAATCGTTATATTATTTTTATACTAGTAAGGTGATATTTTGAAAATATTTCCTCATTTCTTATTTCCTTGTACAGTGCTGGTACATACAGTGTAAACTCTTTATAACGTTATCCTTTATAACGATAAACTCCCTATAACGTTGAAGTGAGCCCAAGTTGGTTGGTTTGTTCACTTTGTTTTGTTTTTTTTTGTTCACTCCATATAACGATAACTCTCTATAACGACAAAAAATGCTCAGTCCCTTGAGTTTCGTTATAAAGAGTTTACACTGTATATGTAAAGAAGGTACCTTTAATCATTAAATTCTTGGAAAACGATTGTATCACGGTACACGACACGACACGTGAAAATATACAAAAATACGTCCATACAATATTTGCTTGCGGTCACAACACGTACTGAGGACAAAGAATTGGCATTAGCCCAGGTTTCCACTCATTTGTATCATTTATTTAGTTATTATTGTAACTGTAATGACATTCTCTGGGTACAACAACGATAGTTTCAAGTTCACGCGGGTATTTTTAAAAATACATAACTAATATCAACCAAATTTGCGGGTAGAGTAAGTTATTTACAGATATAAATTTGCTGGGACTTTCTTTACCACGCAGCCATCAGATCAGAAACGAGGAGCGTGTACCTACTAATAAATAAATAAATAATATTATTACAAATTTAAAAGGAACGCCCCCGAATATCATTACAATTTTAGTTCTCAAATAAGAAGTACTTACTACAATGGAGTAGTTAACTTCATATTGGTACTACTTTTTTCTAAATAGATATTTACATACAAAATGTTGTCCTCGGTAGAAATCGAATCCACGACCTGTAGCGTTGCAGTCAGGGTATCGTAAACACCAAGCCGACTGGTTCGTCAAAACTGGTCAGTTTTGTGAGTCATTACAAAAAAAATAGACATATATACAGTAGTAGTAGAGCTCTTAGTGCAGAGTTCGTCTGGGGAAGTACTACCACCTTACCCATTTCCGCCGTGAAGCAGTAATGCAATTGTATTACTGTGTTTCGGTTAGAAAGGTAAGGGGGCCGGTGAAATTACAGGCACATGAGACTTAACAACTTCACGTCTCAGGGTCGACAACGCATTGGCGATGCTCCTAGTGTTGCAAATGTTCATAGGCGGCGGTGACCACTTACCATCAGGTGGACCGTCTGCTTGTTTGTCGGCCCAAGTGGCATAAAAAAAAAAATCCAATGAACTGAGAATCTCCTTTCTTAAAGCGGTTAAAGGTGATAAATTGAAGATAACAACAAATCATAATCCTCGTGATTTTATTATCATAATTTTTTGGGTTAAGTAGATACCAATGTACCAACCGACTTTACAATTTTCTTTCTATAGGTATGCATCTTAAGAATTGTTTATGGCGTAGGGTAACATACCTAATGATAAATTATCAACATTAGTATCTATTAGTACTTAATGAAAAAAAAAACGCCCCACGGTTTCCATGTTTCCGTGTTCCTGAAGGGTCTTAAACCTATTTTGCGCCATAAAATGTATCCAGAAAATATTTTATTTGTTTGAAGATTTTCGGAGCGTATTGGAGTCAAACTTACGGACTGACAGACCTAAATATAAAAAAAGGGGAATCAACGATTAGGCATCGTATTAATTAGCAATTAATAGCAATTTACACTTAAATTTTGGCATTTATTTTCAAATCTGTGAGAGGTACTTCAACTTTATTTACTGACCCACATAGATTTTTGTGTATGTTTTTTCCTTAATTTTTTTTATAAAGTTATCCCATTTTTTAAAGATATTTTTTGGTTCTGTTGTTTGTTCTTTTTAATGCATGCAGTCGACACCTCTAATTGGGACACCATTTATGGTTGACATTTTTATACCTGTGTTTTTGAATGTATTAGTGTGTTTTATTAGTGATCTAAATAAATTTTAACGACTTATACGCAAAATTTTATTAAAAACTCTAATTGGTCACAGAAATGGCAAATGTCACGTTTTGACAGTGACAGGAAGATGGCCGAAAATACGTGACGTCATCAATGCTTTACTTTCATAGTATCTACATAAAAATATTGTTCCATTTGGTTCACGTCCGTTTCTTAATACACAGCTTCCTCTGTCTTGCAGCATTACTCTTTATGACGATCATTATTTCAATACTTCTCTAGCAAATGCCTTCCGTAAGGAAATGTAAACTTTATGTACTTGCATTAGCTTGTATTTTCTGTTAATCACCATATTTACGAGTAACGCGGGAAAGGAACCAATCAATTCAGCTATTCATACTTTGGACCTTAATTCATGCTAATTTTCCTAAATTATAGTAATGAGTTTTGTCATCTCTGAGACTCATTATCAATCCTGGATTAAGAAATCATTTGAGACGGCTTTGCAATTTGACCTTTAAAAATGGTTGGTAAATAATGAAACGGGTGTATAGTCAGTCAAATGAATACGTTTTATTCAAACTAATCTCTGTTCCTGTAGGTATCGATAATTATTTATTATGATCAAAAGGACAGATAGAGCCTTTGAAACTAGGCTGTCATTTCAAACAAAGAAATATTGCTCCGATCTGGGTATCGATCCGAGGACCTCCAGTCTTTAACCAAGCTTTATATCGCTTCACCTCTGTTTGTTATAAATTGAGTCGCTACAAAGGATAATTTAGTATAGGAAATTATGATAATAGTTTACGGTTTATAAATGATTATCCTCAATTTTATTCACTTCATTCATTAAACTGACAAATTTGTCGGGCCCGTTAGTGATGGCAAAGTGGTAAGATGCCCTGACTACCAAGTCTCAGGTAGTTCGATCCCCACTTAGGACAAATATTTACTTCTTACCAGCAGGTGGACCCTCTTCCTGTTAGTCGGCCTTATTATTATAAAAAATGTCGATACTTATTTCAGTTATCTGGTTACCATAGCAGCATTGCTTAGTTAGGGATCAAATGGGCATGTGTAAGGAAATGTCTCAGGATATTTGAAATGTAATGATATATTTATTCCAATAGGCCTTCACAGGCACTTTTGAATGGTCAGACTCTGACACCGGTTCAGAAGGTTGCTTTTACTGAGAAGAGCCGGCAATAAACTCAGCAATTACTTTTTTCAATTAAGATTTTGTACATAATGGTGTGTCCTGCTGGAGCGAGCGCTACACCCAAGCATTGTCGTCATTAAAATAATAGTTTGTGTTGTAGCCTTTTGTACTTTTTACAATTTATTTCATTAAAAGTTATTACATTCGTCAAAATAGATATGATGCACAGAACTGATTCATTTAATTACCATTAACATTTTGTTTGGCTGTAAACTTACATTACACATGATTCAGCAAATGACGTAATTATTATATTTACTAACTAAAAATAGATCAGGAACGGATGGGTTGGTGCCGCACTTGTGTATTTAGTACCTACTTAATCTAAACTGTGCTCCGTTGACATATAAATACGATAGACTAGCTTCCGCCCCGCGGATTCACTCTTGTTCCAATTATTAGACATCTCATGTCTCTCTCTGTACTATAGGCTACGTGTGTACCAAATTTCAGCAAGATGGGTTCAGTCGTTTAGCTGTGAAAGAGAAACAAACAAACGCATTTTATAATATTAGTGAGGATTAGTTACCGTCCGGCGATTTCACTCACGTTTCTGAGGGATCTAATGTAGCCCGGTATTATAACAAGCCTATTTCACTAATAGAAAGCTACACTATTACCTCCTACATCCGAACATACAAACTATACCTTTCCATAGTGTATATAGGTTAATTAATATCACCCTAACTGTAGGGTGTAAGCGACTAAGAGCATACCACTGACCACGTTCACTTTGCACCTTGCACCAAGTGGACAACAAAGGCATGCTCCAAGAGGATTGGAGTCAGGCAAGCAGGCCGGCCGAAAAAAAAACAAACTTACTTTAATTAAAATTCATGGAATGAACAACATGAATACATTACGCCGATCCCAAATGATTCAGAAACAGCAGCCAAATGTTTTTTTTTACCAGAAAATTATGGTAAAAAAAAACATTATGCAAATTCTGGTCACTGTCTGGAGATGCTATTCTTCAATTATGAATCTTTATTAGCTATCTACCTGAAGCACGTAACCGTTAAATTATCTAGAAAGCCGTCTCGTCGAAAGATTTACCTAGTTTCCTACTTTAAATCGTAGCTTTACTTTTTACGAGACTATCGTTTCGTAAGACTTGGTAAAAATGTGAATTATTCTAAGGAGGTTAGATATAGGAATTCTCATTCGTCAATACTTGGAAGGAGGTTATTCTAAATTCAAACTTGACAATTCACGACACCAACAATCACCATATTTTACCTCGGACATAGAGTATAAAGCCACATGGAGTTTAGTGGGATCGCCGCTAAGGTTGATCCATTAGACACGAGTTTCCTTTTTTTACACGCTTTATATTAGCTTCACCTGTATGTATGTAACCGAACCCTTTGAGCTCGATTTTGTCCTACTTTGAACCATCAGATTTAATTCAAACTTTGCGCACCTGTCAAAGATCGATGACAATGCAATAATCCGATCAAAGCATCCGATTATCCTTATTAGATTCGCCAGGATTAATTAATTTCTGTCCGCATCCTTTGCATGCGAGTAAGAGAGATAGAGCTAGTGCGCGAGCGCATGCGTAGTTTTTTGAGTGATTTTTTTTACTGAAAAAAATTTAATTTAAAATGAAAAATAAATAATAGTTAAAAAAAACTAAAAAACACGCTTTATATAGAAAACCAAATTAAAAAACAGAAAATAAATTTTAATAAATATTAATTAAGAATAATGTAATCTTTTTTAATAAATATAAGTTATTAATAGTTTGAATAAGAAAACAAATGTTTTATTTTAAAAAAAGCGGGGGTGCTTTTCAAGATATTATCGAAATGAAAATCCTTCTCATATCTGTCAATTAAATATTTATAACTATTGACACCATGCACCCCACGCATTTTTTACAATAAAACCTTTTTTTCTTATTCAAACTATTAATAACTTATATTTATCAAAAAAAATTACATAATTCTTAATTATTTAAAGAGTTTTGTTTGATCATCTGACGCATTACTAATATGTATGTAGGAGGGCATTGCTAAGCACCTGAGCATGTTACCAGGAAGTTCTTTGTAAAAGTTTCCATTGAGGGACTTCCCAATATTCTAAAACGATTTTTTAAGAATCTAATGACGAATTATCCTCAACTATATACATACCTAACTGCATTGATCTTAAAAAAAAATTAAAAAGTAATTTGGATTTAAAAATGAATAAAAGGCTAAATAGATGAGTTTTGTAAACATTTCGATTTTCAGTGGGAATACAAAGTCTGAGTGAAAACCATTTATTCAATTTCAGGCTCGTAAATGCTACTGACGTTGTATAAGTCACCCTTACCAGATAAATAATATTATATGTATGCTAGTACTCCCCGAGGATAGTTATTGATTGATTATCCCAGCATCTTACTTATTGATAAATTACTATAATAATAGTGAAAGAATTATTCAAATAGGTCTATCAAAAAACATTATATTTTCTCTGTATAGTATTAGTGTAGTTAATACTGGTATTTTACATTTTGTAAGCTAGTACCCAGCCTTTGATTACGTAGGATGTTCTTTTATATACCTACCTACCTACAAACGACACTAAATAAATGGTTGACGTATACAATAACCTTAACAAGAGCGTATAAAGGGGCCAGTGGTAAATGGTCACCGCCGCCTATAGACATTTGCAACACCAGAGCCCCGCTAATGCGTTGCCGACCCTGAGACATGAAGTTGTTAAGTCTCATGTGCCTGTCATTTCACCGGCTCCCTTACCATTCTAACCGAAACACAGTAATACAAGTGAACTACTTCCCCGGACGAACTCTGCACAAAGAGCTCTACTACTCAAATGGTTATTGGTTATGGCCTCATTTAAATTGGTTACTTTTGCATAAAGTTATCAACGTTTGTAAACATACTGAGCATTATAAGTTATTGTTATTGTGACGAATAAATATCTACTTATACGAGAATATCATAAGTTTTCGCCCACGACGTTTATTTTATCTTTGTTTTGAATACTGCTTTATTTATTTTAAAATTTTCCATCGGGATCAAGGCCTGTAAATACTCATAAAAACACTGTTAAGTGCTTTATTTTACAACAAATGATATCTTCACACGACTAACATAAGCTAATGGGGTGACATTAAATCCGTTTTGTTTAGTTTCTTCTGTGTAAAATTCACACTGTCTTTTGTTATATCTAGATAGCTGGTAGTAGGTAAGTTAGAAGCTAACAAATTAACAATTAGAATAGGTACTATTATCATTTGTTGAACTACGTGTTACAAATGAAACAGATTTGTATTAGAAAATGGTATTGGATTTTAATGATAGAATTACAAATCGGTAAGGTTTTCAATTACATGTTAACAAATACTAGCTGTCCCCGTAGTTTACCTTGCGTTTCTTGGGAGAATCTATAGCTTATGTATTATTCGAAGGCATGCTCTGTCTATGTGTCATCGAAATCCATTCGGTAGTTTTTGCATGAAAGAGTAACAAACATCCATACATATGGATGTAAGCATGGGCCCACAAAACTTTGGCATTTATAATATTATTAGAATAGGATATATGTAACGGGAGGGTCTAGAAGTTAGTACGCCATGATTACATTACATAATGTAAAGAGTACTTATGTACCTGATAACGATCGGTTGATTGAGTTCTCAAGTGGATGATGAATGTGTCAATTAGTATGCTCTTAAGTAGTACATAGAATAAGGTAAATAGAACTATGTAGGAATTTTTTAACAGCTTACACAATATGTAAAGTATGTTTTTTGAAATTATTAGTATTCTATTATATTATAAATGCGAAAGTTTGTATGTATGGAAATTTGTTACTCTTTCACGCAAAAACTATTAAACGGATTTATATGCAACTTGGCACATAGATAGATCATATGCTAGAATAATACATAGACTACTTTTTATCCCGGGAAAACGTGACGACCCTCGGGAACAGGAGTAAAACTGCGGAAACATCTAAATTGCAGTATAAATATACATCCTACATCGTTTTGAGTTTTCAATGGTATTGTAGGATTATTCATAAAAAATGCAAACTTTTTAAAAATCGGGTAGTAATATTTGGCATTTTTGACATAATAATGTACAGTTAGAAATATTTAAAATAGGTTATTAAGTTTGTTATCCGTTCTTCTTCGATGAAGCTTTCCAGAGAGAGATAGCAACATCAGTATCTTTGGACTGAATTGCCTTTTTAGACCTAAAACTGAATAAATGGCCTTTGTCCTGTTTCCTTAGTGGCAATGGCCTATACTAAATTATTAGCTTTAAATTCCTCAGTGTAGTAAACCAACAATTTGTATAAATATCTCATGTTCAACCATAGTAAGTACGAGCACTTGTAGGCTTTAAATAATTGCATAATGTAACTGGATACAGTCGCATAGGTATCTCATATAGACATTATAAATATATAACCCTACCGTGCATGAAGACGAGATTATTATTAATATAGTATACCATATTTTCACGCCCGTTAGTCCCGCAGAGGTAGGTAGGGATCTCAGCAATGAGACCCACATTTCACTGAAGATATTCAAAGGCTCAACGTGACATTTGCTGAGAATTTTTGTTGTCTCTTGGGGTCAATTCCCAGTCGCCGTATATAGGTTAGGTGTCTGAACCGGGAATCGAACCCTTGGGTCTTTAGCCGAGCTTTATTTGTATAACCCATGAAAGCTATAATAGTTCAGTATCTTCTTAAAAGTCTATTCCGTTCTAAATTTCGTGCAATTACGACTTTAAAAATTCAAAGTGATGATACATCGTTGTAGTAACGTCTACCCGTGACTAAGGTCGTGGATTCGAATTCATTTCAATTGAAGACTAGAATAAATTTATACCGCTTTTATCCCTGCTAATGGACAACCACCTTAATGTCATAAAACGCTTACACAATGTAGGTATGTGGATCAAACGGAAGTTCAACGAAAGTAAAACAAACTTAATCATAAAACATCGCTATTTTTATAATTATCTGCAATAAAACATGATACAAATTCCTATTGATTTCAATATAAGACTAGAATAAAATTATTCCTCTTTAATCCCTGCTAATGGGCAACCACCTTAATGTCATAAAACGTTTACGCTACAACTATACAACGACCGCATAGCAACCACTTGTCGGTTAACAATTTTATTGTATAACTCAATGAAACGACAAACTGAGTGAGAGGAGTCAATTAACTCGCTGACCGTCGAATCAAATCTAATACAGTTACCGTTTTAATTGTTTTTTAATGGTTTCACACTCGTTTTGATATTGAGATGTTTTTTTTGTTTTATGTACCATTAGTAGCCAGTATCTTTTTTAACTAGGTTCTTTGCCATGTTTTCTTTGTAATGTATTTTTTAAATCTATTCTATTCATGAATAGGGTATAATAAAGGGAAGATATCAGCAATAAGAACAAAGTGAGGAAAATTATAATATATAATATATATGGTTGTTATTTACGTTATTGGATGTTATTATTATTTAGGCTGATAGTGGGTTTTCTGTGCTTCCTTAACGTGTTATTGAGATGGATCGACTTGATTTCTGGCTCAGGGGTAGGTGATAGGGCTATAGTCTGGACATAAGCAAATATATTTCTGGAAACGTGGCGGACACCACGGGGTGGAAGCTAGAACAATTACATGGGTTTTGAAAAAATGTAACTGAAAACAAAAGTCCGTTATTGTATTTATTTACAATTAAATAAACAGAATGACAGCAATAGTTGCAAGAGTGATGGCAGTTGTGAAATTTAAAAAGTCTTTATTATTAATTTGACCTTATAAATACATTTTCATAAAACGTCACCTTGAACGTATTTGCAACAATAGGTGAATGTTTTGTGTTTTAAAAAGCCTGTGAAAAGCTTTAATAGGACCACAGATAAATAGAACTTTCGAAGTTATTTTTAAACATTGTTTTTAGAGCAGATGGTGGCTTTATTGACAATTTGATAGTGTGAGGTACTTTAGTAACGTGCTTTTAAAATTAAACATAGAAGTCTTTATAATATACAATAATCTCACAAACAGACTATCAACTTCATCTCTTGTCATCGTGTGTAATTTCTTTTGATGTCTTGAAATAAAATTAGGGTGCATTTGAAACAATAACATAGAAGTTGTAAAGATTTTACTGCAGAGTTCGTACGGGAAAATACTACCTTACCCATTTCTACCGTGAAGCAGTAGTGCACTTGCATTACTGTGTTTCTATTAAAAAGGTTATGGGGCCTGTGAAATTACAGGTACACGAGACCAAATTCACGTTTCTTGCTCGACGGCATTGGCGATGCCCCTGGTGTTGCAAATGTCCATAGGCTACGGTGAACACATAAACTACACACTAAAAATACTAAAAACTAAGAATAATATTTATGTGATAGATGTACTTTAGGTATTTATAGACCTATTGTATATCTATCAATAGCAAGGTAAAGATGCTATGTTAAAACAAATGATTCATCGTGCAATTCTATTAATAAGCCGTTCATGTAGATATATCTTAGACAGACAATAATCTTAACAAAACGCTATATTGTGCAACTTCTGATGATTAACTGCTGATCCTCATTCATTGCTGCTTCAATCTCATCAAAAAAAGAGCTTAGAGAGTAAAATTTGCAATGTATATTCAATTATAAGATGTAAACGCTTAATATGTAGCTTGGTATATTTTATTAAGGCAAAAGTATTGTTTAACTCGAATGACCGGTGTGCTTGTTATATCAATTCGAATAATACTTATTCATCAATATTTAGATACCTTCTCAGTATTCATGTCGCAATCCCACAATGTGCAATACACAGATGACAGACACAGAATTCCAGGTTAGAAAGTATTGTTAATTTCATGATTGTGATATGAGAACCCTATGAAGGAATATATCTTTAACGTCTCCACATAATACCCCCCCTCCCAACACGCCATTCCATAATGATGTAGACAGAATAATAAAGTACGTGTTCACTTGAAAAATTGCTTTTTTTCGAAATTATTTAAACTAGAATTTTTAGTGGTAGCTTCAGTAACTTTAAATTTGACCTGCACAAATGCCTAAACTGAATAAATTGTTTTGAGTTTAACTCGAATTGCATTTATTTAAACAAGATGGCATTATTAAAAAGTTTTTATTTGTATACGATATGTCTGTGTTCCTTATTTTTGAAGTGAAAACTAGCGGCTTTGAGCACTTTTCTTGGGATGGGTATAAAATGTTAAACTCGCGTCAGGATACGTGACCTGTTCGAATATTCGTTAGACGGTAAAAATGCACAATGTTCAAGTTTTGACTTCTGCGGCACTCCCGGAGTGCAACCCGTTGTTTTTTTTTTGTTTACATTCACCAAAAGGCTGTGCGTGCGATGCGCTTATTTTAGCTAACAACTTACTCTGTATAATAAATGACATGGCACTTGTCAATGATTTACATTAGCACCCGAATGACAAAGATGCGTTCACTACAGAGTCAAAAGATTGGGCGCCAAAGTAAAACATACGCTGTGTTACCAGGCTACCAACTTACTACGCAAAAAACGAATCTAGAACATTGTACTTATATTGATTGATGATTTGAACCTTTTTTTACAATAACCTCTTAGTCATGGTCAAAATGCCCGTGGTAGGTAACTCAGCGGGTGTGACTAATAACAGTTACACAGCCAGTCAGCTATCAATCCAAAAACCTTTTTTGCCAGTACGATGGCATTGTAGGCGCGTTTAGAGGTCGTTGACCTTCCGTTTTTTACGTATTAATTTGAGATTTCAGTATAGACGTTACATAATACTGATTTAATCTCTAAACAATATGCACGATTCGCCTGAGGGTTTCATTGTGTTTGTATTCTATAATTTATAGTTTTATCTGTGATCTTTTAAATTGTAGATTGTGTGTCTATGGCCATTTGTTCAGTGTCTTATAAATCGATAATTTGACATTAGATTCCCTGTGTTTTTGTAAGTAGCCAAACTAAGTAATTAAATTAACTTATGATTTCAAGTGCAGCTGCAGGAAGGAACACACCAATAGAGAGGCGGTAGATTATCAACTTGAGGGTAGTACCCTAGTACCCTGTTAGCCGGGTACTACAAAGTACCTTACAACCGCGCTATGGTTTCTTCACGATATTTCCAATCTAAGAAAGCTGAAGTTCATTGTAGAGTTCGAACCCACGAATTCGACGTATTTCATGCTATGTTATTTCACAAAAATGTTCATAGTAAAAATTCAATCTCAAGTCTCACTTGTAACCTAATTCTGCTATCAAAATCGACGAAGTCTCTCGTGACTTCGTAATTAGACGAGAGGTCCGCTATCCGCGTGTTCACCTGAGTGATTCAGCGAGTTTTAGTTTGTGAATATTTAAGTCCGTAACGTGTTCTGCATTCGTTTTTGACAACTAAGAAGGTTTCTAGGAATAAGTAGGTATCACAGTTGCTTAGACGTGTCCTAAACAATCAATTTGGCAAACAGGGGTTTGACTGACGCACCCTTATCGTAAACTACCAACAGACGCAAACAAATTGCCTCTATTGATGTCGTGCTGCGACCTATTGTGAACAATTTATGTGTTTTCTCTCCACAGAAAGTAGTTTTTGCTATCTACACTATAGGGTGGATTGTACCAGGGCTTTACCCATGTTTTGGAGGGATTTTCCGCTTATATTGTATTCTTTTGTATCTGTGATTCGTACGCTATGAATTTGAAAATAAATTCTTAAAGTTTGTTCGATTTATACATTTTTTTTTCAAGGTTCGTTTGCATCATCATACAATAAAATATTGGATCAATAGACGGATCTTATCTCAAAAGCCGTAAACGTCATTTTCCTATGATATTCAAAAACGTCAAAAATGACTTCGACGAGAATACATTTACTGCGGTTTCACCCGCATTCCCGAGGGAAGTTACATATCCCCGGGATTAAAAGGAGACTATAGTCTATCTCTGCGCCAAACGTCATCCAGATGCGTCCAGCCGTTGCGTGATAGAGTAACTTAACATCCATCCATCTAAAGTATCGCATTAACAATAGTAGTACGGACAAAAAGTATCCTTTATCCTTCGATCATTCCTTCGTGCTAACTTATTTATGTTAATCAGGATATATGTGTAGGATCGAAAGAGAAACAGGAAAAAAGTAGACTTGTAAAATATTTCGTAATCAACACGTTCTATAAAAAATACTTATTTTTAAAAACATCACTTTATTGGTGCAGAGTACAGACAGTTATCTTACAGAAGTAATATTTGTTCAAAGCTATTTATATACGAAATCAAATAGACGACAATAATTCCGTTACATTTCTTATCAGTTTGTGTAAATAAAGCCGAGGAAATGTTTCGTAATGCTGGAACAATCTCGTCTTACACACTGTTGGGCTGCTAGGTCGACCGCGAGATGAATTTATATTTTATTTATAAAAGTTAAGGATATTGTATGATTCAAGGTATCTGGTAAGAGCCGAAATTGAACGAGCTGACGATAGCGCGAAAGAGCGATTGCATTATTTTAAAGTGTTATTAGTTTTGACAATTCGTAAGGTTGGAAAGGACGACCGTTTTACCCTCTGTTGTCTTTGACACGCTTACGCAGACTATGTAGTTGTAAGGTGATTTTAACAATCCATAAGTTGGTTTTAATTTTACAATCGAAATCTTTATTCACTAGCCAATATTTAATTGAATTTCTAAGGGTTATTAAACTTGCAGCTTCGGCTTCGACCGAAGATTGTGGCGATACCCGAATAGGCTTTAAAATCGACCATTGATCTGACACTTCTCACAAAGAGAAGAAGCCTGTATTTTATTGAAAGATATCGGACATACCTACCAATTTAAATGAATGTATGCAATATTCTAGATATGTGTATTTAATATTCCTTCGGTTAGCTTTGTGAAAACCGAATTAAAAAACTCATGATCAAAAAATAAAAAGTACTAGCCGTCCCCCGCGTTCCCAAGGGATGTAGCATTTTCCCGGTACAAAAAGTATCATAGGTATGTGTTATTCCAGGGCATTTTCTATACATGTGCCAAGTTTCATTCAAATGTTAGGTATATATATAACAAAGTAACTATAACTATATAACAATAAATATTTATGTATATATTTTATTTGATACATTCGTATATATATTAACTTATATAACAGTATTAATAAATGGGAAAGTGAATTTGTATGCCCTTTACTACGTTGTAACCTCACAACTGACTTGCATTTAGTTAGAAAGATTCTACGCTAGGCTTTGAGTAGTAGAGCTCTTAGTGCAGAGTTCGTCCGAGGAAGTAATACCACCTTACCCATTTCCGCCGTGAAGTAGCAGTGCACTTGTACTATTGTGTTTCGGTTAGAAAGATAAGGAGCCGGTGAAATTACAGGCACATGAGACTTAACAACTTCACGTCTCAGGGTCGACAACGCACTGTCGATGGCCTGGCATTGCAAATGTCCATAGGCGGCGGTGACCACTTACCATCAGGTGGAAGGTGTGCCTGCTTTTCGGCCCCAGTGGTATAAAAATACGACTTATCTAAAAAGGGTTAGAAAGGCTATACATACAAATATGTACTCTACACAATATACACACACTATACAAATAAGTCGGTTTCTCTTTTTCCGACGGCTCACTCTTGTAAGGTACGGTAAAACTTCGGAATGTTGTCGATCTGTTGTAAGTTATTTATATCATTACACTCACTTATCTATGCACCTAGCGAATGCTACTCCAATGTTGTAATCTGGCTTTTGTTCTGTTTGAGGAATACACGATCATTTTCTCTTTTAGATGTGAAGTTTATTTTCTAGGCAGGTGTACGTGGGCCATCCATTCGTTATATTTAAGATGAGAAATGTTTACTTCCAAATTAAAGTCTGCTATAGATACTCTACTTTATTTATTTAATTCTTTAGTCGTAGGTACACACCATGTAGTCAATTGTACTTGACTTTAGAGATTTTGTGAGAGTCCGAGGTGGAAGAGACTAGTTACCATAACACAGGCTTCGGCTTAGCTTGGAAACCAGTTTCTCCTGCAAACTTTAATATTATAAGTCATTTTTAAGCCATGTTCAAAAATATCTAGTTTGTATGGAGAAAGGAAATAAACATTATCATTATTATCATTATCATTACTTAACATTTAAAGAAAGCCAGATAAAGAAATAAAATCCATTTGTTCAGTTTAGGCCCTCGAAAACGGTTAAGAGGCCACCATTCTGTTATGAAAAGGAAAGAAACTGCACGGTATTTGAAAAAATAAATTAAACGTACTTTTGTAGTGTATGTTTATTATAAACACTTTCCTACTACTACTATAAATACATACTACATAGGTACTATAAATGCGAATGTTTGTGAGGATGCGTAGATGTTTTTTTCTCTTTCACGCAAAAACTGTTCAACAAATTTGAATGAAACTCGGCGCATAGATAATTTATTAGCAGGAGTAACACATAGGCTACTTTTTATCCTGAGGAAATGTAATATTCAACGGGAACGAGGTTAAAACCGTGGGGGGCAGCTAGTAAACAAAGTATTCATAGACACTCCTGACAAGCATAACTTTAAATGAGCATGATTCTCACGACAGAGTAAAAAATTTAGTTAACCGATAATTCAAGTACTAGTTGCCAGCCTACATCACACATTTCAAACTAAAATATCTATATAAAATGTCAATTACATTCCTATCACCCAAAATGATCACGTCAGATGTTATCTAAGCTATATAAATGCATACCAACCTATCATAAACAATATGTATCTGTTTGGCCATAGTTCACACACTTAACTTGTGACGTCAATCGGCAGTTCGATTATTTCTCTTACTTTTATCAATATGGCAATCTTTAAGGTCTTATTTATGACCAGTGTCGAGAAAGATTTTATGTTCCAATCACGTCGAAAGCGACCACTAACGACCTTCATTAATATTCAATCCAGAGAAATAAAATCGGGTTCGAATATGATTAACAAAACTCAGGTTTTTATAAAAGAGCGGTCGTTCTATTAAATCGTTTGATAGTTTTTTTTTTCTACTTGAGTGCTATTAACGCTGAGGGAGCACAACAACCCACAGAACAATGCTCGGAACATGTTATTTCTATCTCATGCTGAAGACCCTTTTCTCGCTAATCGGTACAAGTTATCATACGTTAGGAGCCGTATAGGTTAACATTTTATACCCAACTAAACATATACCTACAGATGTTACAAACGGTTTGATTACATTAGAAATATACGGCTATATAGAACAAGAGGTTGGTGTACGACAGAGTGTGTGCCATCGTTGCATAAACATAGGACCGACATGTTCTATTAATAGCCAAGTCAGGTGTGGTAAAACCGCGATGCATACTTTACTATGATCAAAGGTAAACTGTGCAGAAATGACAGTCTTTTAGGGCCTCAACTAGTTTTCCGCAACGGTTTTACTAAGCTCTCGGTTCCGATCAATACGATAGTATAGAGAAAACAGAGTAAACAGCAGCACATATACTTACCTAGATTAACTTTAAATTGAATAATTATTTTTAAGTACTAATTATTTACTAAATCGTTATGACAGTTGAATGACTTTTGACATGGGCATTTATTATTTTTTAAATAAATTTTGGTTAAAAGGGCTTGCACATCTGTGATTTTAATTTCAACAGTCTATAATAATTATGTATATGTCATTTTCAACCAACTTTGTAGTTGATGCCGTCTAATAGCTTTCTGGTTACCGACCCAAGATGCATTCTATCCAATTGCAATAAGAGCCAAATTAGTGGAATGTGCTTCATTTATTGTATATCTAATTAGAATGACAAAAATTACTTTTTTACCCTATTTCTAATTTGTATTTATACGTATATAATTAGGCTGGCAATACAAAAACTTGTTTCTATAACTAAATGGGATGGCATGGTTGGATGCTCAGACGCTCACGTTTGGGGTCTTGGGTTCGAATTCCACCCAGCACAAAAATTTGTGTACATGACATTGATTGTAGTAACCAAATAGTCCGTAACTACAAAGTAGAGTTACTGCGAAATTGGTCATGGCTAATAATCGGTTAGCGATAACTCTATATGAAGGCCGTTTTTACGTTAGAATGTCATAGGAATATAAACTTTATTGCTTTTGAAATAAGGTACTACCTGTGTACTGTAGCTATTTGTATGATGAGGAATATAAACCTTATGGTGTAGCTGTAGGGTTAATTTTTCTTTGACATTTTTAGGCGTCAAAACGAACAGCACAGCGTGGTGGTAAGCAAGCTTGGTACATATTTAATTGTGAACTATAAGTAAATTAATAGGATTTTATTTTAAACATAGTTATTTTATGAAACCATAGAAGTGAGGGCACTGCAGAAAATGTTATCTGTATTAATATAATAATGAGCTAAAGTTTGTAAATTTAGATATAGGAGGTCATTTCCGAAATTGCTCGTACGATTTCGATAATTCTTTCACTGATAGAAAGCTACAGTTATCCTGAGTGGGATAAGCTATTTTTTAATCCCAGGATACATTCGTACCCTTGGGAATGCGGGTGAAACTGCGGGACGGTAGCTAGCTTGTAAAATGATGTAATACTAACTTCAGCTCTCCGTTAAAATTTATGATAAGTGGTCCATGTCCCTCTCCATACCATAGGCTAGTTGTGTCTGGAATTTCAACAAGATTTGTTCAGCCGTGAAATCGTTACAGGCACAGAGACACTTTCGAATTTATAATACAACTATCTGTCCCCCGGGGTTTCACCTGCGCTCCCGAGGGAAGTTACATTTTCCCGGTATAAATAGTCCTATAACTTGTAGAAGCAGACAGTTTCACCCAAGGACCCATTTCCACCGTAAAGCAGTAGTGCACTTGTATTACTGTGTTTCGGTTAGAAGGGTAAGGAGGTCGGCGAAATTATAGGTACATGAGACTTAACAACATCACGTCTCAGGGTCGACAACGCATTGGCGATGCCCTGGCGTTGCAAATGTCCATATTTGTAGACTCATGTTTGAAAACAGTTTGAGACTCTTTCGAATCTATGATATTAGTATGGAATCTTTATATTTATAGGCTCTATGAGGTATTTCCTTAAGTGACGTTATATGTATATAGCTACATAGGTAGCTTATGTAGCTATCATGTTAATACACTCTAAGCTCATCGGCTCATGTTGTCATATATTCCAGAGATATACAGCTTTAGATGTGATAAGGTATTACTGTGCAATGACATTGTAATATAGAGACGTCATTCATAAACATTACGGCTTTCATACGCGCGAAGAAAGGGAAAGAAAATAAATGCCAACTTACGGTGCACCTGTTGTACCTGTAGAATGTTGTACTGCGCGGCGCGCGTGCCGCTGCTTGCGACAGTGGTTGGTGCGAAACTAAGGTCAATTACCATCATTTTCATCTGTGCAAGGATAACGCGTCCATAGTTTATATATCATTGCTACCGAGGATACATTATTACCGAATAATTATGTTATGTTTCTATGTAACATGTGGTGAAGCATTGGTGAACATTGTTGCTGTCTCTCGTGCAGATTACCAATTTGGGTATAAAGGCCATTGTAAATTATACGCCGGAAGGCACCCAGGGTCTCCAGGTGCCAGATTTACAAGTTTTTTTTTTACATATATGTAGTATAGTAGTTTGGAGTCAGCCCCCCTTATTCAGCTAAACCAAACTTCGTCGGACGAGCCGCTCTCTAGAGCAGCTGTAGATGGCACTGCCGCTTGGTACCCAGCTATGCGGGTACTAAAAAAGTACCCTACCACCCATCCCACATGGAGCTTAGGCGAGTAAGTTCAGCCATCTTGGCTCTTCGGGTGGCTCACGTGAGCTCGAAACATAAAGGTCTGGTCTGTAGTCTACATATATACTACGTATATAATAATATAATAAATATATAGTCTACGTATATAAGTATACTTCGACCACCACGGCGATATGTACCAAAAACGTATTTTTAGGGTTTCGTAGTCAAGTCCGTCGGTCCACGGTGCATTCAGAGGTTCTTGGTACGAAGAAGCTCCTAATTTAGCATTATTTTATATTAATAGCGCCATAATAGTTGACTATATTTCAATTTAGAAATCTGTTTTCGAAATACCAAGTTTTAATACAAGTTTACAAATAATAATATACCAACTTATAAAATATACTTGGATACAACGAAACCCTACAATGCACGAGGTCCGACACGTAGTTAGGGCATTTTTCTTCAGTCCTACTCCCTTGCCATTCTGATCGGTAGTAACGAAATTGTAATCTATGAAATGCCATAATAGTTGAAGTATTTTTGATAGATCGATTGCCTCATTTAATTCCATATTAATATTATAAATGTAAATGTAAGTTTGTTACGCTTTCACGCGAAAACTACTCAACCGATCATCATGAAACTTTGTACACATATTCTAGAAGGTATTAGAAGTAACATAGGATACGTTTTGTGCCGGGAAAATGTTACATCCCTCGGGAACGCGGGGACAGCTAGTATAGTATAAAGCAAGGTCGCTTCCGCCGTTTGTACGCTTAAATCTTTCAAACTTCGCAACGGATTTTGTTGCGGTTTTCGTCAATAGACAGAATTATTCTAAAGAAAGTTTTATATATATGCTTATATCCCTCGGGAACGCGGGTATACCCCGCGGGGGAGAGCTGATCTATATATAAATATGAATGTTTCTACGTCTGCCCGATGCCTTCTTATACTATTTATTCTAAAGCGATCATTTGTGAGTTGTTCTACGTACGTCTGCGTATGTTCCTGACACAAAAAGAGTCACATAACAACGCATGCCCGGAACATCTAGTTTCAAATTAAATTTAATATATGTGTAGAGAATAGAATATGTATGAATAGAAACCAAACGATTATGTAGGCGCCAATAAGCATAAATAATATGACATTTACACCACTATTACATCCCAAGGAACGTCATTATGTAATTTTTAAGATGACTTATTTCCAGACATTGAGTTTGTAGAGTGCCGTGATGACAATTCCTCAGAGGAAGTGGTTTATTGAATAATTGACGCGGGTCGGCTGTCTGACCAGCGACATGGTAATAATGTATAGTTCCTCAGGCTTATCGTTTTAAATTGGGTGCAATACACACGTTATTTTCGCCTTTTAAATAGGTAATTGGGTCATCTATTCGTTTGCGGGAATTACTTCAAATTCTTCAGAACGAATATTTTTGGTCATGATTTTTTTTAATAGGAAATCGTTGTTCGTTTTCCAAATTTATGTTTCAGCTGTTTTTAAACTTTGACACTTATTGTAAAGAGTTCCAAATGACTTATCCAAGGCCTGGCCAGGGTTTCTGTACATACATTGCTGAATAGATTTGAAATTACAAAACAGCTGTAGACATCAAAAATGTTCCATAATTTATAGATAAAAAAAAGTAAATATTTTTATTCTAATAGGGTTTCACACTAGAATAGTCTGACTCCTATAATTTATTAGCGAAGCTTTTTGTAGACACGTATTTACAAAGTAAACAGTACTTTATATCCAATAATTCCATATCATGGTTAGTTAGAAGTAATACTAAATTATACAAAGGGATCTGGTTGCTGAGTATACAGTAAATACTTTTTACTAAAATTGGAAGCGATTTATAAAACAAAAAAGTAATTTTGTTTACAGTTCTCTTTTTAAATGGAAATTACAGTGAATATTTTTTTTATGCTCGTATCTGTGGCTAGGGATCTTTGGCCTAATGCCGCGGGAACCTAAAACAAACACATGTGTTATGAATAATTAACACACTGATGTCGAAACCAGATGCCTGTAATGATTACAGATTGGTAATGGATTGTAGATATACCATTCACGTGATTGTACTATGTTTAGTAGATAAATCGGTATTTAGTACATATTACGTTTGACACAATGACCCATAAATGGCGAAAGTATTGAGACAAATACTATGTCTTCTGTATATAGGAATAAGAATCATTTTATCCTAAAAATCTGATTGGATGCTGGTTGATAGTTGAATATAGCCAATTTTTTTTAATGAATGTGATTATAGTTAAATTCGGGTTTTTAGGGTACCGGATCCAATGTCAATAGGACGCAATTATTAAACGTCTGTCGGTCTGTCTGTCATTAGGCTGTATCTCATGAATCGTAATAGGTAGACAAATGTATTTTGGACGATATAACACCAAATAATTTAAATTATTGTTAAAAATTAAAGCAGTCCCCATAGAAGAATCGTGCTCCTTTAATTTTTTAACATTACATTTTTGAAGTGAAAACTTCTTTAGCGGCGTTGAGCACTTTTCTTGGGATGGGTATAAAATGTTAAACTCGCATCACACGTGACCTGATCGAATGTTCGTAAGACGATAAAAATGCACAACGTTAATGTTCAAGTTTTCACTTCTGCCGGCACTCCCGGAGTGCAATCCATTGTTTTTTTATTTTACTTTTATTATTTCGTGATTTACTATAAATAGGTCTTCGGGTAGAATACTTTCAGAAAACAAACCAACCTACTTGTAACACGGTATCTTAAAATAAATAAACGTTCTCAATGTTTCTATGTACCGAGTACTCTTTATGATTCGTGATCCAATTTTGCGATTGCAGTTACGCACAGTTTTATCAGAAAATAAATCTATTATTAACTCATAGCAGCTGTGGAGTTATATTTAAAGCGGTCTATATTTACTTAGTTTGGAATATCAATGAATTTGACTGTTTCTATGAAGGTAGTTTGATTTTTTTTTGTAAAGTCTGTATTTTTGCATATTCTGTATCTTATGATACAGGTTACCCTTGTTTAAGAGGCAGGGTTGTCATTTTTCGTGTACAGATTTCTTCATCTTATTGTAATGAAAAAAAAATTACTGATAACTGTCATGACATCTGTCAATGTTGGCGCTTTTGGAAAAATTGTAGATACGAAAGGAAGACGTAAAGTACTAATTGTAAGTTAAGGGTTTATTAGTGCAAACAGCAGGTATATCTTCTATATAACTATAATAATAATTCTGTTCGTCGGCAAGCCCATCATTTGAGGTTAGATCAAATATAATTTTGCTAAGCAGCCGTGAATGTGCGAATATTGGTTTAGTTAAAGATATAGTACCTGGATGGCCGAGCATTGCTCGGGATTTCTTTACTAACGTGACTTCTACCGTATTCTCTTTTTTAAAGCACTGTCATATATACCTAGATACGATTTGGATGCGATAATAAAGGGCTCCCAACAACAGTATTTCTCACAAAAGATGCAACTTGAAAACCTTACCTTCTAATGACATTGTAGCAGTTTTCATTGCCTAAAAACACGGATAAAACGACATTTTCTGAAAATCAATCCTAGCTAGATCGATTTAACGCCCCTGAAACCCCCTGCATACTAAATTTCATGAAAATCGTTGGAGCCGTTTCCGAGATCCTAATTATATATATATATATAATTTATATTTATTGCTAGTTTAAAGGTATTAGATAGATAGATATATTGCAAAAGTTGCTAGGAAAATTCGGGAAAACTGGCCAACGTCTGTCGGGTCAGCTAGTAAATATCATAATTATTTAGGTGTTCTAGGCAACGATAATTGAAATAAAAATGGTTCATATGTTGTATCGCATAGGCTTCGGATCATTGAATTTATTCCACTTATTTTGTTCTTCCCGGTTCTTCTCTTTTGAACGCAGTCTTCTTAACTGGTGGTAACATCGGAAGTTATATCTGAATATATAGCCATTTATTCAGGTTAGGGCCTTTAAGGGCACTAATCCTGGTCAAAGCTTAATGTTACCTAAGTTTCGGAAATCTCCCTTCAACTCAGAAGAACTGGCAAGGAAATCTAATGTATTTCTTGTAGGCTTAATTTCATAATAGCACGATAAGCATATTGATAGATGCGGGATTTCTCATCATGTATAAATACATATAAAAGAGTTTTTTTTTATTTTTTCAGGTAATTTCATGGCTCCTCATGGCTTATCTGATCACGCACGTGCCAAATATCGAGATGAGGGTGGAGTTTGACTCACCAGCTCCAAGAGAGGTAAACCTAATATAAAATTGTCAATTAATAACAATTCAAAACCATTTATTCAGTCTTAAGCCCAAGCAATGTTAGTGTTACTACCACCGGTTCGGAAGTCAGCATTCAACTGAGAAGAACCGGCAAGAAACTCAGCAAGGTTACTTTTTTTATATCACCCAGTTGGTGGGTAAAGACTAACTGCCACCCAGGACTAATAAGTGTGTGCATGAACATATAAAAAAAATGTGTTTAGAAAAAAAAGTTATATATATATGTAATATATCGGTTATTTGGTTTCCATAGTAAAGGTCTGATTAGTTTGGGATCATATGGCCGTGTGTTAAAAATATCTCAGTATATTCTATTATATATATAGTTTATATATAGTTTATACATATACTAGCTGTCCCGACAGACATTTTCCTGTCGAAATAAGTCCATGCAAAAATGCAAGTATTCGATCGCAGCGCCACTTACCGGGTCAAATTGTGAATCTAAACCATCCAGAAAAATCAAATCGGTCCAGCCGTTTAGGAGTTCACACTGTCAACACATGCACAGAAGAATGCTATATATAAAGATTATAATATGTAATATTACAGCAACCACCAGTCTCCACAGCAGTGCCAGAGCTCCCGAATCAGTACCTAAAGATGGGCAAATGCTTCTACATGCCTCGCTCCGAGTGCCCCACCCAGGGGACATGCAAGCACGTGGAACCCATGTCGGTCTTCTGCTGCGACATGGACAGCACATACTTGAAGGAAACCTTGCATACAGTCGGTGAGTACTAGACCCAAGATACCTATAACATAACAATATTGTTAGTTTCTATGTATACGGAGCTAAATGAAAAAAATCTTCTTCTATTTAAATGGTCTATTATTCTGGATGGATATAGGCTATGTGAATCAAGTATAAGTAAAAAGACTAGTTTACGTCTCGCGGTTTCACCCGCGTCTCCAAAAGATCTAATCTATACTTGGATTATAACATAGCGTTTGTTATTCTTGGATAAAGTAGTTTTTGAATAGTGAAAAAATTATTAAAATCGGTACAGTAGTTTTTAGTTTATTCATTACCAGTCAAAATGCAAATGTTTTCTGGTATATCATGGTACTATTGCATCGCTTATTATAGGTATGCAGTGTGGTAGTTATCGAATACTACCACTCTAACAATTATCTAGGGTATTGTGAGTGCACATCCACTTTACACCTGCACTAAGTGGTCAACAAATACATTCCCAAAGAGGGTTGGCGACAGTATAATTGTACCAATTTTTTTGGTTCTCTATTACCAATGGGATGTAGAGTACAGAATATGCTATCTGAAAATCACAAAACAAGCTCAAAAGCTGAAAATATATCAATTTATTGTTTGTCACATAAAACAATAGTCGTTTACTGTAGATAGTGCCACATAGCTGGCTAAGCGAACGCGCTGACCTAGATAATATACCAGCATTACAATAAACAAACAATAATTAACAAGCCTACGCTTTTACAAAAGAATTTGATGAATGCGTTAATTGGAAAGTCGTGCGGGTATATTACTCATAATTCTCTGCAAATAGTCGAGTGAGTGTCAAGTGGGCTGACTAACAGACAGACGGTCCACCTGATCACCGCCGCCTATGGACATTTGCAACATTAGGGGCATCGGCAATGCGTTGTCGACTACGTTTCGCATCTACACGAAGCATCATCAGGACGCATTAGACCCGCTGTCACTGACTCGACGCACTAGCACCACAGACGTGTTACCTCTCCGACCGCCGGACAGAAAGTGAGAAATTCTCTGTTGAGTTTCCATGTTTGACAGAGAAGGAGTTCCAGCGGAATTAGTTACTAGATATTTGTTTTTGTATAATCTTACAATTGATTTCCGCAAGGTCACGTTTGAGTCAATTAATTATATAGAATAATTAACTGTATTGCTTTGGAAATAAGGATCTAATGGTGTGACGGGCCAGTTGGCTTGGTGGTTAGAGACCCTGACTGCCACGCAACAGGTCGTGGGTTCGATTCCCACCCAGAACAAACATTTGTTTGCGTCAACATATCCGTTTGTTCTGTGTCTGGATGCAAATATCTATAGAAGTATGTATTTTAAAAGTAGTACCTATATGTAGTATATCAGTTGTCTGGTTTCCATATTACAAGCTGTTAGCTTAGTTTGGGATCAGACCGTTGGTAAAAGAATGTCCCAGGATATTTAAATGTGTTATGATGCACACGAGATTTATCTTAAGGCAATGTGATACATTTTTGTGTGGCATTATTAGCTGTAAAAATAAGCCTATTTCTGACTATACGACGCGGACATCGTTTCCACCATGATGCCCTATGCGCGTGCGCACGACAAATCATTCCATCGTAAATCATTGCGCGGCCGCTTCAGCTATGAATTTAATGCGACAGGTGTTAGTAACTGTGTTTCCGGGCACGTTTTTATATCTTCATATTACGAAACCAAATGTATAAAAATAATAACCCAATCCTATTAATATTATAAGTGCGAACGTTTATGATGATGGATGTTTGTTACTTTCACACAAATACTACAGGACTTATCTGAAACTTGGCTCTCATACAACGTGTTACAAAATACCCCGTAAAATATAATTAATTATCGAAGCCAATAACCCTAGTAAGCTGTCATGTCAGGAAACCAGATTATTTAACAGAAAGGCCTACGTACCTATTTTACCTAATAATTTTCTGCTTTAATAGTTTTTCTATTTCTCATTCAAAAAAAATCTGTTTTTTATTTTTTCATATTATATTGGGTATGTTATACAGCGTTACTACGGTTCTTAAATATTGTGAATGGACTCGTTATAAGGCCCCATTTAACCTCCTTTCGGCATTACGGGTAGTTTTGTAACAGCCTGTATATGAGTGTTCAAAAAGTAAGGTGACTTTTCTAATTTCGCGGGTAACGTACTTTCGATTATCGATTTTTTTGTTATGTTGGTACACTCTTCCCGAACATCTGTACCAAGTTTCAAGTGTATAGCATTTTTTGTTTGGTTGTGAGAGGCGTAAAGGTTATAAGTGTTTTGCGTGCTCGGCGATTTCTTGCTATCGAAAAATATGGATCAAAGGATTTGCATCAAATTTTGTGTAAAAAATTAAATAAAGTGCTCCGAAACACTTGAAATGTGGACAGTGGCATACGGTGAAACTGTTCTGAGTAAAAAAGTTTACAAGTGGTACAAACTCTTCCAAGATGGCCGGGAAGATGCCAATGACGAGCCTCGCTCTGGACGCCCAAGCACGTCAACAACTGATGAAAACGTTCAAGCAGTGAAGAAAATTGTTTTGGAAAATCGTCGAATCAATCTGAGAAGTTGCTGAGGATGTTGGTATATCGCTTGGCTCGTGCCATGAAATTTTTTCTAACGTTTTGGGCATGAGACGTGTGTCAGCGAAGTTTGTTCCGAAATTGCAAAATTTTGACCAAAAGAACTGTCGCATGAGCATCGCTCAAGAACCGTTGAATGACGTCAACGACGACCCAGATTTACTTAAAAGGGTCATTTGGCCCCATGTGACTTTTTCTTGTTCCCAAAACTAAAGAGACCTATGAAAGGACGGAGATTTGCAACGATTGAAGAGATAAAGACTGCATCGCTGGAAGAGCTCAAGGCTATACCGAAAAGTGCTTATGAGAAGTGCTTTGAGGATTGGAAAAACCGTTGGCATAAGTGTATTGTATCTGAGGGGGATTACTTTGAAGGGGACAACATAAATATTGATAAATAAATAAATATTTTGTTCTTAAAAATACAAAGTCACCTTATTTTTTGAACACATTCCGTATAGCATGCTCTAGATTAAGAAAAGGATGCCAGTGTTCTTTGTTGTTGTTTGTCAAAACATAGCTGTTTGTTCTGTGTCTGGATGTAAATATCTATATAAGTATGTATTTAAAAAGTAGTATATCAGTTATCTGGTTTCTTTTCTAAATATTTTGAGACCCCTATCAAGTTGGCTATGGTAAAGACGAAACTGCTAGATCCCATAGTCCATGCTCTTTAGTTTGAGATAGGTGGCCATTTAGAACCAAGCGCACGAGCAAACAGACAGAAATAGTCGCATACTGACTATTTAGTGATACTTTTTTTATTGATTTCTATATTGATGAGAAAGATGTTTTGAGTCTCAGCTTTTTAACAACAATCTTATAAGAGATCGTGTCAGAACACCTACTTCAAGTGATGAATACAAATAAGTGGTCAATACTACCCTATAGAAAGTTTCGTCAAGACTTATTGAGCCGTATCAAACATTCCTAAATTACTCTGTTTACAACACGATACGAATTTACGTACATTATTGCTGTTGGCACGATATACTTACCTTATTCAGCTCATACAAACTTCGTCGGGTCGCGGCGCAACGACAGCTTACCTCTTACGTGATTACGTAGTTAGTGAAAGAGACAGAATACTCTGAAACGTCCTCGAGCTAGTGTAATTTTACCATACAGAATAGCACGCTTGGTATAAATCAGTGCGCGGGAGCACGCCTCACGCTTTCGGTTGAGAGCCCTAAGCGCTCACCGATATTGTCCGCGTAAGGGTGTCAGAGCCATCTGAGGCTAACACCTTCGTCCATTAAAAAAAAAAAAAAAAAAAAAAAAAAAAAAAAAAACGCCTCACGCAGTCACGTCAAATGAGACAGGGGCACATAACCTGAAATTAACTAATATTAGTAGGTATAATGACCAATTATATTAATCGACACTTAGCTACAAGGAAAATGGCTCTTGTATTTAAATGATGATTAATAATAATTAGAAGCAGTCGAGCTGTTAGTGCACACTGTACATCGTTCGAGCGAAGTGCCGCCTTACCCAGTTCCGCCCGTGAAGCAGTAGTGTACTTGTATTACTGTCGGTGAAATTACAGGCACATGAGACTTCACATCTTAGGGTCGACAACGCATTGGCGAGCCCTGGTGTTGCAAATGTTTATAGGCAGCGGTGACCACTAACTATCTGGTGGACCGACTGCCTGTTAATCAGCCTTCTTGACCTATAATAAAATAACAATTATATCTTGGAAAATGTTTCACACACGGTTATGGTAATAAGTAGTATGGTAACCAGATAAATTATAGTATTTTCCACTTTTTAAAAGAGTTACTTCGAGTTTCTTGCCAGTTCTTCTCGGTTGAGGACTGAATTCAGAACTGGTGGTAGCTTCAGTAGCTTCGACCTTCAAATATGGTTTATCTATTAATATATAATACTGTGATGAGAATTTGAATTAAAAAACAGAAACATATTTCTAGTTGTCTAGAACTAAAAGGTCTGTTTTTTCTGCAAAATGTCACAGAATCAACTTTATGACGTTTGAAATAAGTCATCTATTCATTAAAAAATTGTATAAAGATAATTGTCAAAAAAATCAAATTTCGAAACCGTTTATTCAATTTTTGGCGGAGGACACTTCAGAAGGTCAAATGATGCTGGTGAACTTTATGATAACACCGTAGAGTTAATTTTTCTATAACACACTTAGACGTCAAAACTAGCCTATACTATCCTGACATTTTAGACACACCGTGCCACAGAATATACAGGCATGTTCATGCATATATTTTTTTTCTGTATTGGCTTTCGGTAATTCGGTGGCGAGTCTCGTACTAATATTAAAAATACGAAAGTTTGTGAGGATGAATGACCGGTTTGTTAATCTTTCACGCAAAACTTACTTTACGGATTTTGATTAAATTTGGCCCTTGTAGCCTATAACTGGAATAACACACATAGTTTTTATCCTGGAAAAATGCATAATTCTGTGTTCTAGAGGAACTTTTTTTTTAATTTAATGTTATATTGACCATATATATTTCTTCTGTGCCAGCAAACGGGTACTTTACCAAAGTAAGGTTATCCAAAAACATATCGCACCCTCAGCACGATAAGGGCCTAACTCACCATTTTGCGAAATGGAGTTACGATCTTAGAGAGACTAAACAAAGTACGCTCTATCCGATGAATAGTAAAACATAGTCAATTTAATGATAGAATAAGCATACCGATACTTCAGCCTCTTTAACACCGGGACCCACCCTCCCCGCTCAGTGGAAAAGTGACCCAATCAGAGATGTGCCAAAAGTGATTTTTTTGAGTTAAGGCCCTATCGTTCTGAGGGTGCGATATATCTGGCAATACTATAAATAAATATATTAATATACAAGTAGTACTAATACCGCTGGATAAAGTAATAAAATATATACAAGCACAGTTTTAAAACCTTATCAGACATAAATATTTCTTGTTCTATAAATAACAAATAATGTTTTATATAAAACTCGTAATTACAATGTAGTGCCAAAGGTTATCAGCCGCTGGGTAGCTTGTGATAATTGTTTAATTTGATACCAACCGCACGGCGTCGGCCATGTACTGAATACGTTTGTCTGTTTGCTTGCACACAACTCATCATTGCTATAATTAAACTGATTATTTGGAATTATATGACGAGCTAGTTGGTTTGGTGGTTAAATAACGCTGCCACGCAGGACAGCCGGGAAAACCATTTTTGTGCATAGATATGTCTGTTTGTTCTGTGATATAGATAGAAAAGCAATCAATACTTTGCTTAGTTACGCATCAAGCCTTGCTCTGTCAGAAAACTTGATAACTGGTATATTCCTTTTTTTGTTCAAAGTGCAGACTATACTATACTATACTATACTATACTATACTATACTATACTATACTATACTATACTATACTATACTATACTATACTATACTATACTATACTATACTATACTATACTATACTATACTATACTATACTATACTATACTATACTATACTATACTATACTATACTATACTATACTATACTATACTATACTATACTATACTATACTATACTATACTATACTATACTATACTATACTATACTATACTATACTATACTATACTATACTATACTATACTATACTATACTATACTATACTATACTATACTATACTATACTATACTATACTATACTATACTATACTATACTATACTATACTATACTGTACTATACTATACAGGAGGCAAGTGGACGAGAACTACGAAGGAAAGAGAGGAATGGAGAAGGATGGAGAAGGCCTTTGCTAATAAGTGGCATACAGACAGGGTTGTCGTTGCATAATATTTAAACGTAATGTAAGAAATAATATAAATAGAGTATGAATATTAATAAGTAAGATATGTAACCTGTCAAATTGATACTGTCTGAAATAAAGGCTATTATCATTATACAATATTTACATCCAGACACAGACCATCAGACAAATATTATTCCTGGGTGAGAATCGAGCCCACGACCTTTTGGCTTGGTGGTGAAGGAGGTTATAGTTATTTTTCACTTACAATCCCTACTAATATTATAAATGTGAATGTAAGTTTCTATGTTACGCTTTCACACGAAAACTATTTAACCGATCATCATGAAACTTTGTAGACATATTTTTTGAGGTATCGGAAATAGCATAGGATATTTTTTGTGCAGGGAGTATGTTACATTCCTCGGGAACGCGGGTGAAACAGCTAGCTAATAATACTGTTCATTGTTCCAGTGAAGCAGAACATGACGCACCTGCACGTGCTGAACGCGACCATCGACGAGTTGGATGTCTCACAGTCGGTATTCCGCCGGCTCGCCTCCATGGCCTTCACCGACGGGAACATCGGCAAGATTGTTGGTGAGTGACACTTTAATTAAACTCCTCAGAAGAATGAAGAGACGGAATGAGACCATATATTTGATGACCCAACGATATAAGGGATTGTCGCCGTCTTTTGGACACATTACCAATGCTTCAATTATTGGCCGGTTAACGTTTTGGCGAGGCTTCGAGTTCTACCCAGGAAATCATTTATACCAGCTTTTGTCCGCGGTTTCGCTCACGTGGACCAAATTCAGAGATTTTGTATACAAAGAACCCTACCAACCGCGTCGCAAGGCCGCTATTACTTTGTTTTCGCATAGCGTTCTTTCTGACTTATTTCCTTATCCCTCGGTTGCTAAGGGTTGTGAAGTAATGTTAAATATTCTGTTCTTTAAACAAGGCCATCTCATCCCAAACTAAGTATATCTTGAACTATGGAAACCAAATAGACCATTGACTAGACCTTTCTTAAGAATTGGTCAGAAAATGCAAAAAAGTAATTCAAATCTGACTGGTAGCTCAAGTAAATACTAGCGCCAAACAATGAAAAAAAACACAAAAATACTCATATGCTAGCATATCATAAAAATCAAAGTTTTACTTAGCTTGTTCACCAGAACCTAGTTTGTTTTTTTACCTACCGGTTGGCATGATGGTTAGGTACCCTGACTACCAAGCCACGGGTCGTGAGTTCGACATTCAACAAAGTCGAAACATGTTGCAATATGTCAGTTTGTTGGCTTATATAATTGATTAGTTATATTTAATGTACTTACTTAAATAATTCTAAATCTAAATTTGCATGCTTCCGTAAAATTTTGAATATACCTTAATCCAAGACACCATCTTCAATTTGTATGTTAGGATATTATTAGCACTGATGAACAGTTACCTTCTGAGATACAGTCTCAACTAGTTCAGAAGGTACGGAACTATATTCTTAAAGTAACCTAAACTAAAGATACCGACGCACCTTAGTTTTAAAAGTATAATGTACGTATATGCTACCTGCATTCTATTTTTAAGGTTTATGTTTGGTTAATAAAGATATATTTTTTTTAAGTTATCCGGTTATCATAGGACCAGCTCTGGCTAGGTCAGGATCAGCTGGTCGTGTGTAAAGGAATTTTCCTAGGTATATGTTTGTTTTCCCCTTTATAATTACTAGGATTTAGTTCTTACAATACGACCACTATGGTGACTGGTGATTCAAGTCAGTAGGTACCTACTTACAATAAATCTAATAATATCCTTTGAGGAAAATTATATTTTATTCACAACATGCATATAACAAATATATTAATACTAGCTGTTCCCGGTGGTTTCACTCACGTTCCCGGGGGATGTTACATTTTCCCGCATAATATCTATATAATATATTAACCGTTTACGCAGCGCACGAAGTGGAAGCTATCAAAAGGAAAAAAAACCCCGATTTTGAAACATTCTTCATTGGTGCTCCGCTCCTATTGGTCTTAGCGTGATGATATATAGCCTTCCTCGATATATGCACTATCCAACACTGAAAGAATCAAATCGGACCAGCGGTTCCTGAGATAAGCGCTTTCAAACAAACAAACTCTTCAGCTTTATAATATTAGCATAGATAAAAAACATTCAAACTATAAGCCATCTATTTTGATACTTACTGTCCCCCGCGGTTTCACACGCCCTTAGCGATAATACTCCGGGATAAAATATTATATTATATCCTATGTGTTTATCCAGGTTCTTACCAAGTGCCAAGTTCCGTCCAAATCTGTTTTTGCGTGAAAAAGTAACAAAAATTATCCACCCATACACAATAATTATATTATACTAGCTGTTACCCGCGGTTTTAACCGCGTTTATCGATATCATATGTAGCCTATATCTACGGTAAATTCCACGTCGAATGGTAGCAGTCCCATCCCTATATGCTCAGTAGTTTTGAGGTGATGGTGCGTCAAAGGAACGCATTTTTGCTTATTATTATAACGTGTTACAAAATACCCCGTAAAAATATAATTAATTATCAAAGCCAACAACCCTAGTAAGCTGTCATGTCAGGGAACCAGATTATTTAACAGTAAGGCCTACGTACCTATTTGACCTAATAATTGTCTACTTTAACGGTTTTCAATTTTTCATTCATAAAAATAAGTTTTCTTATTTTTTTGGGGTATGTTATACAGCGCTACTACGGTTTTTAAATATTGTGAATAGACTCGTTATAGCCCAAATTTAACCTCCTTTCGGCTTTACGGGTACTTTTGTAACAACCTGTATATTAGAAAATCAGGTCCGTTTAAAAAGTTAAAGATTATTTCCGAGGGTTACCTTAGTAAGGTAACCCGTGTTATATAATAGTTTATAAAAAGTGACAACTTTATTTATTGAAACAAATGCTGTACATACTTTCTTTATTTGTTTACTTTAAACGGTTCCTTTTACCTCCATGCTGCTTAGAGAGCAAGATCGAAGATTACGAGACGATTGAAAACAATTTCACCAGTAAGTAAACCAATGTCAGTAAAGTATTGTCTGGGAACCAAAGGCTAAACCCCTTTTCAGACCCAACCGTTTTCCAACTCTTCTAGGCTTTGTGTTCTGTGTTTTGAAATAGTACAGCTCTCAGTGCAGAGTTCGTCTGCGGAAGTACTACCACATTTCTGGCGTGAAGCAGTGGTGCACTTGTATTACTGTGTTTCGGTTAGAAAAGCAAGACCTGAGAAGTTACAGGCCACAGTTTCCGTCTCCTGGTGTTGCAAATATCCATAGGCGGCGGTGACCACTTATCGTCAGATGGTCCGACAGCCTGTTAATCGGTCTAATTTACATATACACTTTTCTGATTGTAATGTTCTACTAACTTTCCAGGTAAATTTCCAAGGCACACATCGATTGCGTGCTTGAACATCTCGAACAACAACCTGACGAGCGCCAAGCTGCAGACCTTCGTGCATCGCCCCTTCGCCTACCTCTTCAACCTCACCGTGCTCGATGCCTCCGCGAATAACCTCACCGAGTTCCCCTTAAGTCTTGTCCAGAGCAATAGGAAGATATCTGTTGATTTTTCAGGTATATAACCTTCTGTTTCATGAGATTCTTTATTAGGTTATAGTTTGCCCAATATGAGAAACCCCTGTTCGAGAAAAAATTACGTTTTTGCTTTAATTTAATTTTAAATTGGCAGTAATGTAGCATATTAGTTATCTGGTTTCCACAATGAAAGCAGAGGAAAAAGAAGTACATAATATGTAAGATGCGTAGCGAATGGAAATCCATGGTTTCTTCCTAACCCAATGTAAGACAGGCGTGAAGATTGTTTTGGGTTAAGGCATTTTCAACCCTAGGCTCAAGTTCCAAGTGCTCTTATGGTAAATATGGACCTGATTCCAGGTAACAACTACCTACCGTGCAAACACTTCCAAAAGGCAATGGAGACGAACAACGCTTCGCTGGTGACGTTCCTCAACTACAACAACACGTTTTGCGCCCTCGAGTTCATTTACAAGTGGTTCAAAGATGTGCAGATCGTGCAGATTGACTATCTCAGAATGCAACGGGAGGTGAGTACAGTTTTAGTTGCTTGCCGATTCTTTGCAGTTGAAGGCTGATTTCGGAACCGCTGGTAAATTCAGTGGATTTGTAAGTGCTTTAAACTGAATTAATAGCTTAGAATAGGTATTGTTACCTTGAATATGGCTAAATTGAGATACTTTTAAGTATATAAATTTATCTTTTAGTCCGGAATTTATTTTATTCGTGTGGCAAATTGCATTCAAATCACACCAGCCGTAACTGAGCTGAGTGGTAACAATCATCAAGCAGACACACAGACACTCAAATACTGTATTATTGGATGAGATTATATCCAACAATTTATTTTCTTAATTTTCTTTTTCTTTCTTAGAGTTTTACTAGTCTGATGTTGTAGTGTTTGTATGTATTTGTAGTGAAATGTCTGAGTTATAGTATACCTATCAATTGTTTAATGTATAAGTTCGTACTTTAACAAAAAAACAATGCTGTGCTTTCCTTTAATTTTTATGCGAGAAAAGTAATTGTAATAGTATTATAAGATTCAGTGTGTATTTAGTTGGTAAGCCAATAATTAAATAAGATACATACAATAAGACGAGATAAGACAACATGAAACAAAATAAGATGAGATAAGACGAACTAAGTCAAAATAAGACCCACCGTTAATTCAACCACGCCCCTTCCTGGTCTCTCCCCAGCTGAACGTGTCGTGCCGCAACATAAAGCCGGGCAACATGAACTGCACGTGCGTGCCGGAGCGGCTGGAGGTGATGGGCGACGAGGTCACGCACGTGGTGGCCGTGGACTGCTCGCAGCGCGGCCTCACCACGCTGCCCACCGACCTGCCGCCCAACACCGTCAAGCTCAACGTCTCTTACAACAATGTGAGTGCTCTTACTGTTTTTATATCCTATCCTAATAATATTATTCCTCAAGTTCCACGTCTCTTACAAAAATGTTAGTGCTCTTGCTGTTTGTTCATCCTATCCTAATGATATGGTTCGACGGGGCTATTTGCTTGGTGGCTAGATCCTGACCGCCACCCTATTGGTCGTGGGACCACCCAGAACGTACATTTGTGTGCGTGAACATGTCTGTGTGTAAATATGTGTATAAGTATGTATTTATTGGAAAAAGTTGTATTTATAGCTTAGTATAGCAGTTATCTGGATACCGTAGTGCAAGCTCTTCTTAGTTTGGGATCAGATGACTGTTGTAAGAAATTTCCCGGGATAATTAATTACCGCGTGCATTACGCATGTTTTTTTTAGATAACATCCCTCCAAGTGGTGGGAGACGACCCGACGTATGACCACGTGCGGCAACTCATAGTGGACTACAACGACATTCAGAACATTCTGGAGCTGGAGGGGACCAAGTTCATTGATAACTTTATGCTGTTCTCTATTGGATATAACAAGTTGAAGACTGTGAGTTTTATTCTTGTTTGAAGTTTAAAATAGAGTTTTACGCTTGCCAGTGGCAGGGTTAGAGACCTTGGCCACAGGTCGTGTTTTGATTAACAATCTGGACAAAACATTGTGTAGCTGAACATGTTTGTTCTGTGTCTGGCTGTAAATATCTATATAAGTATGTATTTAGAGGAAAAATGGGGTATGTGTAGTAGATCAGCTATGGTTATGGATGGGCGTCTAAGTCTAAGCAGAAGCCCTTGGCTATCCAGAGTTAGGGAGTGAGGGACCCTTTCAAAAAAGTAAATAATAACATCAGAATGTTTTATGAGTTCATTAGTTATAATGGTTAAGTTCTACTAAGCAAGTGGCTGTCTTGTAAACTATGGGAAACCAGTACATAGTTTTTTTTAAATGATAAGTTCGATAATTCAACAATTCCCTCTTCAAACTGTCTATGGTAAAGACGGAACTGCTAGATGTCATAGTACAAGCTCTGCTTAGTTTGGGATCAGATGACCGTGTGGAAAGGATGTAGGATATTAATGTATTTATAAATTCCAGATCCACACATACGTCCTGTCGAACAGGTTCGTGACGACGGGACCAACATTTTCAATAGCCGGAAACAACATTCACTGCGACTGTAACACGGAGAAGATGCTCAAGGTACTGTCTTGTTGATTTGTTGAGTAGTAGAGCTCTTAGTGCCGAGTTCGTCCGGGGAAGTACTACTACCTTATCCATTTCCGCCGTGAAGCAGTAGTGCACTTGTATTATTTAGAAAGGTAAGGGGGCCGGTGAAATTACAGGCACATGAGACTTACCAACTTCACGTCTCAGGGTCGACAATGCTTTGGCGATGCCCTTGGTGTTGCAAATGTCTATAGGCTGCGGTGACCACTTCCCATCAGGTGGACCGTCTGCTTCAATAGGAGATGTGTAAAATTTATTTTACTTATACACGTTTTCTAAACAGCAGTCTGAAATCATTTTATACATTTTCTAAATTACCTCAAAATTTTATTCCATTCGTAGGAATAGTAACTTATAAATTACAAATAATACATTTTTCTTTTTTCCAGCCGTGGCTGTTAGAAAATTTCAAAAACATACCGGACTACAAGAGTCTAGGGTGCCTAGAAAGTACCAGGTCTGTGGTCGACCTGGTCGAGTCCCAGGTCTGCCACACCCCCCGGGACTGGACCGACTACATCTACTACATCATAGGACTAGAAGTACTAATACTAGTACTATTAATTAGTAAAGTATCCTACGACTATTGGGTATTCAAAACTGCAGGATATTTGCCATGGCCGGCGAATAAGATGCCAAGATTGCCTTGTGATTGGCTGTGCGAGTGAGAGGCAAGATTTTAACCGTGATTGGTTGATTTTAAGCACCGTGTGCTTTTTAACTGTTTTTTTTTTATTTATCTTTGGATAAATTTTGGGTTTACTCATATTTCTGCCGTTTTTCCAATAATTTGGAGTCGAGGTAATCTGGTATGCTTACTATCAAACATATTACAAGTTTTGGCACAATTCTTTCTGCCTATTTGGGAATGCTCCTGTTCCCCAATCGGCGGGAGAAGTCGCTTATATCCTAGAGATGAGTTGTAGTGGTAGTACCTATTGGTCACCGCTACCACACAGGAAAAATAAACTAAGTTAAACCAAGTACTAAAGTTAAAATATTACAAATATTTAGTTATTGACTGTTATTTGCTTGTGATATGTGTACGTTTGATGTTAAAAGCTTTAGTTGTGAATTTTTGTATGTCTGTCGATATCAATTTAAATGGAATTCTGTCGGGCGTTATTATACAGAGTGACTGGTGAGATACCTTCAATATTTGTGGACGTGATAGTTGGCGATCATATATGATTAAAAAATAAATAAGCGCGTGCCGCACGTGACTAGATCAACTTAAACGACAAACACCGCGGCGTGTTTAGAGAGTATAATATCCACATTTCACTTATTTTTAGAGAAATGTTGGTCAAAAATTAAGCACCTAATTTTATTACATCATTTTAACCAGAATCGAGTACCGAGTACTCTCCATAAGTATCCAAGGTATCTCACCAGTCACTCTGTATATTATAGTTAAATATTGTAAATTTAGAAAAAAATGTCTAAATAAGTGAACTTTTCAAAATAAATTTTACAAGTGCTTAAAGTGAAGTGATATAATCAGCTTTCGGCTGTTTGTGTATAGATTATAATAAATAAATTATGGTTTTAAAACTCGAAACACCAACTATAAATATCATCCGAATATTTTGTACATTTTGAATTCATTAGGAGATATAGAAAATTAATATAATTTTTATTATAGAATCTCCAAACACATATCTTGTATACTTTTTAAGTTTAAACCAATAATAGAGGCTTCAATCGTAAGGACCAATGGTACATAGGTATATTTTATTAATGTATTGAACGAGGCTTTTGAAAATTATTTTTAAAGTGTGTTAAAGCTCTCCGTACACTACACTGAATGAATTTTTACAAAGCTAGTAAAATCCACATACAACAATAGAAAAAGAAAAATGCGGTACATTAAATTTTCACGTCCATTTTAAAGTTTTGTAGCTGTAATGTCACCGGTCCTCTTACCTATCCAACCGAAACACAGAAATACAGTAATACTGCTTCCCGGCGGCAATGGGTAAGGTGGTAGTACTTCCCCGGACGAACTCTGCACTATGAGCTATACAACTAGACACAATGCAGTCTGGGAATCGTCATCAATTGTCAAAATTAACGCATTCATCATATGGAGACCATATTTTCTCAGTTCTTGAGATTTTCACTCGGTAGCTGGGACTTAAATCATGTTAGCTCATTAAAAAGTTTTGTGTTTTGTGAGATGCACAATGATTTGTACGGATTGCTAGACTGCACAGGTGCTTAAGTTCACCTTCTTATATTACAAGCTGTAGGTACATTTATTTTTACAACTTAGCTTATCGCCTTTAATAAATGTGAAATGGAATCGATCATATTTTAACTACTGGAGCAGTGTATAGTGTAGTGTAATGTGCGGAGAGCTTTAGCCAATAAAAATTTAGTGCCATATTGAATGAATAGTTATTGGCTTGAAATTGATTTATTTTAAGAGATCGTCCAGTAAATATATTTTTAAATGTATTTTTGCGTTTGTGTTTTCATACAAAATGATGTAACAATTGTGTCTATAGGATTTGATCGATCTCATCGTGGTTTGTTATATCATGGTCAAAGGTTAGCCTATACAGTAATCGACTCTCAAGTGCAGCTTTCGGAACGCATTGGTAAAGAAAATAAGCTTATAAGTCGCTGTTATGAAATATTTTGTATGAAAACTCAGCCATACAATATTAAAAGTTAAGTGTTACATTATAACGGCTATTTTTGTATATAATTGTGAAGACTGTATATTTTGTATGGGTTTATTATAAATGTCATAAAGACGATTAAATAAGTTAAAAGCAAACGACATATCTTTTATTTTATGTGAAAATGGCCGACGGACAGACAGACGGTTCACCGGATGATCTATGGACATTTGCAGCACCAAGGGAATCCAAATGGGTTGTCGATCCTGAGACGTGAAGTTGTTAAGTCTCATGTGCCTGTAATTGTTAAATTCTATTTGCCAAGGTACAGTGAAAGCAACATGCACAAATGTATTGACATTAATTAACTATACTCAGGTTCCTTACATATAGGTAACATAAATATGTTCTAACAATGCAATCTATTTGATTATTTGTTTAATAATGACAATAGAAAAGGGCAATTCCATACAAAAATGTAATTGCATTACATATTATACTCATATTCGTAAATTAAGAAATTGAATATAAGATTTTGTCGCTCCCTGGTTCAAAAGTTATAAGGGTTTTTAGGTGGCCCTGCCAGGAAGCTTACTTCAACGACAAGAGCACCTAGCTAAGTTCTGTTTGCTTCCAGAATTTTGTCTGATATTCGAGGACAATAGCGACAGACTTGGAATTCAAATCCGTGATGGTGGCCCTGCCAGGAAGTACCACACAAAAACTTCAATTCTTAATCATTATTACAGCGTTTTTGTATCAGGATCTTGCTCGTAAAAATATTATAAAAGTAGTAGGAGTACCAGGAGAGCATATGTAGTAAGAAGCTTAAAAGATCCACCTTTAAGTATTATTGACATTTAGGGATGTCATAGGAAAACGAGTTATCATACCTTTAAATGATAATAATACCTACCCATGAACCATATAATAAAGCAATAAGGTTGATTTTACTATGACAACCTTAAAAGTAACAACTAACGAATAGCGTCTGCTTTCTCTAAAAATATATAAAATCAGCAACATTTAAAAAAATATATTTTTAACTCCTTTGAATATACTCGTATGTTGTCCTAGTTTTCAAAAAACAATCGTGATGCGCCATTACATATGAGAGAAAAACAAAATTCTCAAAAGTTAGCTTTGTACTTGTTTTATGTACGGTAGAAAAAAAACAAAGATATCTAGTTAAAAATATAATTTATTGTACTAATTTAATTATACAGTCTTTCCTTTTTTATGAAATAGAGGCCGTTTTCTTTTCCTCTTCACATTTTTCCCTTTCATATCCTTCTTGTTATTTCTTTCACCTTGTTTCTTTTGCACGCCACATTCGTATTTCCTGATCTTCTTGTTTTTGCCATCTTTCACGGACTCGTCTGTCTTAGTTTTGTCTGTCTGTTCGGCCGATTTATCTGCTTCGAGTTTTCGCCTGAAAATTCAAAACCATTTATTCAGTTTAGGCCCTCGGAAGGTTTAGATACAGTAGTATCTAAAATGAAAATTATTATTTTGCCAACTTGTTGGTTTAACTTATTGTTCGCACGTGTGAGTGTCTCTTAAACACGTTTACTATCTAGTTTTAAAACATATTCTCATAAGAATGTTTGTAATAATGATATCAGTATCTTGTTCTTTGTATAATCACTACATAGTATAAAACAAAGTCGCTTTCTCTGTCCCTATATCCCTATGTATACCTTTAAAACTACGCAACGGATTTTGATGCGGTTTTTTTAATAGATAGAGTGATTGAAGAGGAAGGTTTATATGTATTAGTATCTACATTGTACCTGAGCGAAGCCGGGGCGGGTCGCTAGTGTGTTATAAATATATCAAAAATCTGTTTAATCTTACTTATCCGGGCGCTTCTGCAGTATAGTGGATATGTTGTCCCTATGGGGTGCCTTCTTCATGAGGATCTTTCTCTTGTTGGGGTTCTGCTTCAATTGCAGCATGTATTCCGGAACAGAGCACCCTGACTGCTTCATCACTGAGGCGATACTGCAGAAATTAAGCCAAATTGTTATATCCACTTAAATCACTTGTCAACTGGGTGGTCAAGTTTTAGAAAGCTCGGATATAGACATGTAGGTCCTGGGTTCGATTCCCGGGTCAGACAAGGTAATATTAGTTTCATTGCTAAGTAATGTTTACCCATAGCTCGCAATTGCTTCCAAGTGACGGCAATGCTCATCACATTAAGAAAAATCTTCAGTAGGTGCTATTATGTAAAATCACTGAAGTGGCAGGCAGAGGCCAAGGTGGAATGGATACCGGACGGACCATACGAATGGATAACTGAATGAAATAAACTTATTTGTGGTGGTACGGAACCCAGGGGTTACGCGCAGTTAGCCGCAGTTATCTGGCAGTTTTGCGTAGGTATTATAAATAATAATTTACCTCCTCAAGTTTGCGACGTCGTCTTCTGTGAAGAATGTGATCGCTCGACCTTTCTGACCAGCGCGGCCAGCTCGCCCGATCCTGGAGCAAATAGTCACATTATAATATTAGTAGGATAAAACGCATAGGTACAATACTAAACAAGCTAAAGAATGAGATCATCGGTAATAATAGATTTGTAGGCCCCCTCCGTATCACGTCATATAGAAGTATTGGCGTTTTTTAACGTACATGTGGTTTGTAAATTCGTGCCTGTTAGTGCTACTAAGTTTATTTACCTACTAGCTGTCCCTCGCGTTCCCGAGGGATGTAACATTTTTCCGGCACAAAAAGTATCCTATCTTACTTCTAATACCTCCAAAAATATGTGTACAAAGTTTCACGATGATCGGTTGAGTAGTTTTCGCGTGAAAGTGTAACAATAAAACTTACATTCACATTTATAATATTAGTAGATTTTACCTGTGAATGTATGATATGGCGGAGGGCGGGAAGTCGTAGTTGATGACCAGGTTGACTCCGCGGAAGTCTATCCCGCGGCCCATCAGCTCCGTGCACAGCAGCACCCAGATGCGGCCCACGCGGAAGCTGCGGACCACGTTGTCGCGCTGGAACAATGTGGTGGATTGTGGTAAGTGCGCCATTAGGGCAAGTGAGATAATTTTGTGGGAAATAAAATTCAGTGTTATCAAGACTTAGGATAATAAGAAATAGCTGCTAAGAGTGAGTCGAAGTTGCACATGAAGGGTCCTGTACAATATTAAACAACAAAGTGCCGAGAAAAAATACTTTTCTTGTATGGGGCTTTTTCATTTTTATTTCAACTGTCTATCACGGTTCATGAGATACAGCCCGCTGACTGAGAGACTGACCGGACAGACGGACGGGCGAGGGAGTCTGAGTAATTGGCCAACCTTTGGTAACCCAAAAAAAATTGCAAAACTAGATAAATACTTTCTTCATTCAATAATATTTCAAAGTTCAAGTAAATTAAATCATACCAAAACCAAATATATTATGTTTTTTAAATAATATCCTAATAAAACCGATTATTCAAAGTTCATCGCAAACCCAACATTTACAAGGACTTCCCGTACAGCAATTGACTTTAAAAGTTTAAAAAGAATACCTGCAATTGTGTTCTATCTGCGTGTATCACATCCACATTGATACCGTCGTATATGAGCTCCTTGAACAGTTGCTTCGCGCGATCCTTGCTCTGTACAAACACTGGAAAGAAATACATATACACTAGCTGACCCTGCAGACTTTCTTCTGCTCGGTAGGTGGCGCTGAGAGCTCATGGTAACTTTACTAGTGCCACCTATCGATTAATATATGACATATAAATATAATATATCGATTATAGAAGGTACCAAATACATATTAGCCATGAAAAATAACCCAACTTGATCGCAGCGCCACCTGCCGGGCCTGGATGTTTTAGATTTATAATTGAACACACGCACAATTGGAACTCAAATACAGTTTTTTTTAAATTAAAATCGCTTCAGCTTCTTTTACGAGTTCAAAAAGACAGGGACATAAGAAATATAAGTATCAAGATCAAGTTGACGGTAACCTGATGGTAAGTGGTCACCATCGCCTAAAGACGTTACCCTAGACAAGCATCTTACAATAAAGGGTTATTTTCTACCATTTTTGGTACGGTACTCTAAAAAAGGAATAACTAAAGCTATTAAGTACCTAGAACAGGTGGTTTCAATCCTTTTTGTACGAGTTGCCTGAACGCAACCAATTTTCCATTTTCGTTGCCGCAGTACATTAGCTCCTGATCAACTAGGGTCGTTGCTGCATTTCTGAAAAATATAACTATACTCGTATATTCACCAAGAAATATTCCGCATAAGTAACAACATTAAAGCATTAATTCGACCAAGAAAACAAACAAAATACTATTGCACTCATGTGTAAAAAAAAATCAAAGTAATTTTATGCCTTTAGCACTTATGAAAGTCAAAGCCACTGAAGTCGGGACTCAATAAACTGAGAAGAACCGGCAAGAAATTCAGCTAAGTCACATAAAAAAATATTTATAATAATAATAATAGTGACTGTTTTAGCTTTTCTGAAAGTAATATCATCGAAACACGGTAACACAAATGCATTACTGCTTCACCGCGCCAAAGAAGTACTATTCTGAGCGAACTCTACATCAATACCTAACTCTGATATACAATTGTCTATGTTAGCTCTAAGTACAGAGTTCGTCCGGATAAGTACTACCGCCATACCCATTGTCGCCGTGAACCAGTAGTACACTTATGTTTAGGAGGTCGGTGAAATGACAGGCACATGAGACTTAACGACACGTCTCAGGATCGACATCGCATTGGTCAACCCCTGGTGTCGCAAATGTTTATAAGCGGCGGTGACCACTTACTATCAGATAAACCGTAAGTCAGACATAAAAAGTTATAACTCACCGTTGTCCAACAGTTATATTAATGAGCCCCCGCATATGATGTCGGCACCACTTGGCCACGGGGGGCGTGTGGGTGGCACTGAACATGGCCACGCGGCGCTCCTTGCCGCCACACGCCGCCAATATCTGTTCCAGCTGCTGTCTGAAGTCAGACTGCTGGTCTGTCGTGCCTTCGAACATTTTGTCTGCCTCGTCGATTATTAGCCAGCGGACCCTGTCGTGGGTTAAAAAAAAATGAAAAGTAGCACGGTGGTCGAGCGAGGGTTAGATTCCCAGCACTAGAATAGTGTAACTCTCTTCAATTCAATATAGAAGCCTTTTTATTTCATAACAGTCAGGTGGTTTTGCGCGGGAGCAGTGTGGAACAAGTCTGCAAGAACGATTCTGAAGGCATCACATATTCGCCCTGCAATTTTCTTGTTGGCATGTGGGTGAGGTAAAAAAAGATATGGGGAAAGCGTGTACGTACATCAAAATAAATAACAATACTTCAAATAAAAAAAGCAACCTTGGTACACATTCACTTACGGGCACACACAGCACGCTCAAATCACTATTACAGGCTATTTTTTACAAAGAAATATATCTCTATATAAAATAAGCTAAATAGGTTTCCATTGACGCACCATCACCTCAAAACTACTGAACATATCGGGATGGGACTGCTACCATTCCACGCGGATTTTTTCATAGATGGTTATAGGCTATTATATGATACTAGCTGCCCGGACAGACATCGTTCTGTCGAAATAAGTCCATACAAAAATGCAGGAATTCGATTGCAGCGCCACCTACCGGATTCAATTATGAATCTAAACCATTCTCGAATCTCCACGAACACACACAAAAAATTTCATCAAAATCGGTCCAGTCGTTTAGGAGGAGTTCAGTCACATACACACGCACACAAGAAATATATATATTAAGATAGATAAACGCGGGTGTAAAATATATTAAATGAATAAACTTACTTGTCCAGTGTAATATTAACGTTTTCTTGATTGAGTAGGTAGCACAGGCGGTTTGGTGTGCTTATTATAATATCTGAAAAGGATGTATACTGCACTTAAATCTCCCTTTAGCACCATGTTGTTTGGGTTGAAAAACATTGATAATATAATATAACATAAACGTGTATATTGTGTATATACAATATACATACACCATAGATATATATTCATGTCAGTTTTCACTTCTATCAGCACTAAAAAAAAATTATGACTTTCTTCAGTTGTAGATAGAATGTACAGTTAAAATGTTTTTGTCTCATATTTCTATGCAGAGACAAGACACAGATCTATGTCCCTGGATGTGAAAATGAGGATCATGTACCCTGCAGTTGGCTCTGACCCCCTCTTGTAGTGAAGAGGCCAGCGTGGCAAGTATGCAGGGATCAATTAAAAACATAAATAAATTAACTTGAAACATCAACAGATATCTGGTATAATGCTTTTTTATATACTAATGTCCATTTATTTTTATTTTTGTCTCTAACCAAACGAACAACCACAACCAAACAATACAAATGGTTCATCTAAAATAAAAATTAAGTCAAGTAACTCAATGAATAAAACTCACCACTCTTCCTTATAGTAGCTTCTCTTTCCTTCACTTTACTTTCTTTCATATTTCTCACGATGCTGCATCTCAGCTCTGTAGATTCACTCAGTCTCAAAGCTTCTCTGTATATCTGAAGGGCGAGCTCTCTCGTGGGGCAGAGCACCAGGGCCCTGGGGCCCCCCTGAGGGGCTCCCAGTGTGTGCAGTATGGGGAGGAGGAAAGCAGCCGTTTTCCCTGAGCCGGTTGGTGCGCAGGCAAGGATTTGGCGATCCTAATGGTAAGTAAAAACTATTTGGTTATGTTTGTCACATATGTATATATTTTATCATTCACATTTCATATGTTTTTAAGGCCATAGAAGTACACACTCCTTGAAAACTTCTACAGTCTACTTATTACATTCATGAGATACAGTTTGCTGTAGATCGATAGATAAATGGTCAGAGAGCGACTTTGGGTACAAAGCCTAAACATTTAATGGAACCAACTCGTTAATATATTTATTTTAAATAGGTATTTAAGATATGTTTGTGGAGATAACATACACAAAGTTTTTTTTCACTTCAGTAGCTCCAACATGTAGGTTTTGCTGGCTGAAATCAGTGAGCCAAATGCGATTTTACTCACTTGAGACAATAGTTGTTTGTGCAACAAGAGAGCAAAGTAATTTTTTGCTGCGAGTGCTGATTTTCCTCCATTTCAAAGGCACCAGATGCAAAAAACTTTGCTCTCGTGTAACTGAAAGCCGCGAATATCTTATTCAGCCTTGGGTTAATCATACAATTCGAAACATTCAAACTCCATCTCTTTCCTGCCATTAGAAAGAGAGAGAGACAAAGACCAGCCCTTTCGAAGTTCCGATTTTGAATTCGATCTCAAAGACAAACAAGTTCGGATATTCGTACTAACTAAAGAAATTTTGCAAAAAGTTAATTATGTCTTTTAATGTAATTTATTGAATTTTTTCCTTATTGTTAAATTTAAACGAAAAGAAGTATTTTCTGCTAATAAAACTGATATTTAACCTGTAAATATTTATTTCTAGTTTCAATAATGTTACGTAATATATTTTGAATAATAAAATATCATGGGTGCTATTTCCAAACACGCCTTAATTTAAATAAAAGAGCGGGAATAAAATTTCGTTGCTGGCGTAAAGAGTTGAATACGTTAAAAATATTAAAATAATCGTAAAATATGAGTGAAACTAGCGACGAGAACCGCATTTTAACACCGGAAGAGTTAAAACAACAAGTTCCTGTTTATTATTTTATCACCTAGTGTTCACGCTGCTGAAGTGAAAAGTCGTGTGTGTTACACGAGAGCAAAGTTTTTAGCATCTCGTAACCTTGAATCCCTCGCCACACTCATGATTCCAAATCAGCGCTCGCAGCAAAAAATTACTTTGCTCTCTTGTTGCACAAAAACTATTGTTGTTTAAAAGTTGATTTAAAGAGTTGCATGGTACCAACCTCCAACATACAAGGTAAAGTCTGCCGCTGCACAGGTGTAGGATCTGCATACCCACACTTTGTCACAATATCCACCAGCCCCTGAGGCACCTTATACCGAGACATCAGATCATCAAAGTTGTGCAGAGCAGGCGGCACGTGTCTGCCGACTGTTTTAATTCCATGCTCATTGCGAAAACGATTTTGCTGAAAATTTTAACATTTAAAACATAAGGTAACAATTTTTCTATCACAATGGGATGTTAGGTATTAGTTTCCAATGTTAATTGAGAACTAATTTTATTTCTGAGCCTAGTTTAATTTATATTAGATCTCTCTTGCATGTCTAACAAACATATACACATACAGCCTTACACATTTTATAAATAGTAAGAAGAAATGTATGATTTTTTTTTTGAGCTTTGTAATAAAATACTTAGCACTAATGAGACTGAATGTATTGTGTGAACCACTTTACAGTTTGTATACTATTTTAGGTAAATAAGGAAACATGGGTTTTACTTATTTAGAATGCACTGGAGGGAACATGACTCTAACAAAAAAGTTAAGTAAAATTTAGAAACAAAATCTTTAAAGAAATTTCTGAATTGATAACACACACCTCTAATATTTTTGAAACACCTATCTAATGACCCTTTGGTCGCTGAGTACCTAAAACGCAGTCTGCCAATTTCGCGTTCTGCCAAAATGTCATTTAAAATAAGACTTCTTTGAATGGGCATTTTGCGGTATGACTATGTTGCAATAAACCTATATCTCATTATGGGAATTTAGCAATAAGACAATGCAAAAGTTAACATCATCACAGTTTAAGGATAGAAATTCACATCCCACCGCTTTCGTGTACAAGTGAAATCAAGAAAATATCTATAACTGAATAGTCAGTCTGATCTGTCTTCTCATGCTTAGACTGGTGAACTGATTTGGATGTTTGGTAAGGAGATAGTTTGAATATCCACCTCACCATTGACTTAATATGCACTAAACCTATATTTCAATTCGCCTACTTCGCTCATGGACTAATACGCAATACGTCTCAAATATTAATATGCCAATCTCTATCAGTATAACGCGAAATTGGCAGACTGCATTTTAGATAATCAGCGACAAAAGGAACTATAAAGGTTGTGTCTATGGTATATGTACTATATATACTAGGTATATACTATATGTAAATCTAGAAAGGGCTAACCTCCTCTAATTCAAGTTTCTTTTGCAAATCCTCTGTTTTTTCCTTCTTCTTCTTCCTCTTCTTCTTTTCCCCAGCTTTGACTCCTTCAATTATCTGCAAGTCTGCAGAATTCTCATCTTCGGACTCAGATTGAGACTCGGGTTGATCTGATTCATTTTGCAATTCTTCATTTACATTATGCAGTTCACTGTCACTCAATTCTTCTTTTTTTACTTCTATTTTTTCCTTTTTTAATGATGTGACTTTTAAATTTTCATTCTGTAGGATCAGAATGCTTGATTATTATTATTACAGAGGTGAAGTTCTTTTTAAAAAGATTATTTTGATACCACTTGGGTCAACAAACAAGCAGACGGTCCACCTGATGGTAAGTGGTCACCGCCACCTATGGACATTTGCAACTCTAGGGGCAAGGCCAATGCGTTGTCGACCCTGAGACATGAAGTTGTTAAGTCTCATGTGCCTGTAATTTCACCGGCCCCCTTACCTTTCTAACCGAAACACAGTAATACAAGTGCACTACTACTTCACGGCAGAAATGGGTAAGGTGGTACTTCCCCGGACGAACTCTGCACTAAGAGCTCTCTTTTTCTACTATTCTATTTATATGGAGTAATATCAGGAGCTACTGATCCGATTCTGATTCTTTCGCTGCAAGAATACTACAGAATTCCCAAGGGAATGACAGATGACAAGGACAATAATTTTATTCCAGAAGATATCTAATTATTCCTTGAGAATATGGACCCAACCAAGGAACAGTATAGTAAGTATAGTTTAGTAATAGTATAGTTAAGTTAAATATGAAATATTTTAATATTATGTTATGTTGGTGACTTGAAACTGGTAGGTAACTAGAGTTGCTATATGGCCATACTCCTGACCTGCAACAGATTTAGCCTCAGCACCGCCCCTGGCTACTAGAAGCTTTTTCACAATATTGTTGATGAAACCTATGTTTATTCAACATCATTATGAATAAAGTTGTTTAGGTTATTATACTTTGGTTCCAAACGACACTCTTTAAAGCAATTTCGATAACGCAATCATTTTTTTTCACTTCGAATATTGCCGCCCCAGTAAATTCCCTAGTGCAAATCCCAGTGAAATCCAGCACTGACGACGTGAATGATTGGCCCTATCCTATGGAATCCATTCTTGGGGATACGCAAAATCTAGACTGTCAGGCAGGTAAAATGGACATAAATTTACTATTAACATATGAAATTACCATTTATCCATAATATACGCATTTCTTATCTCTTCGTATACTTTCATAAAACGCGGGATACTTTTCTTTTTACCGGACACCGCCTTTAAGCGGCTGAGAACGGTTCGTTATTAAAATAATATATCGGTACAAAATAGTAGAGGTTATAATTTATACTTACATTGTTTTTAACTCCCAAAACTTTCTGTTTGAACGTCAAGCCCTTAGTTAACTTCTTAAATATATCATACGCATCCATCTTAAGCACATTTATACAGTATTTCTTTTGTAATAATGATGAAATACACGTGTAAATCCTAAAACATAGTAAACATGCGACCGACTGCGAATCAAGAATCACCAACTGTCAGTCAACTGTCCTGTCAAAGTATTCTTTTTTTAGTTTGACAGCGTTGTGATCGTTCGGTAATGTAATAATCAAGTATTTGTGTGGATATATTTTTTTCTTTCAAGAAAATATATTTAAATGAAATGAAATGAATATTTATAAAATTATTAAATATTATTTCGAACAATGGGCAGTGATACTAATGTCACATAGTGACTTTTGTATGTATTTGGTCACAGACCTTAGCCTACCACCCATAAAGGGCACCTAAAAAGAAAAAAAAAATATGTATCTGATCTAATAAGCGTTTTGTGCCTAGTACTACAATTATAGATCCTGAAGGCCAAACCGCATGTCGTGGGTTCGATTACCAACTAGGACAAACATTTTGTGTGCATGAACAAGTCTGACAGTCATATACAGAACGAACAGAAACGAACCAAACACTCATAAGTACGAGTATGTATGTATTTATAAAGAAACTATATCAGTCATCTGATTTCCATAATACACTTATATTTGGGACCAGAATATGTCTGTGTGTAAAGAATGTCCTAGGACTTTATTTATTTATTTTTGTTTACTAAATTACAAGTTCTGATTCTATTGGTATCTGATGGCTGTTTGTAAAAAATCTATATATATAAAAACGAATCTGCGAAATGTATGTACGCCCATAACTTTAGAACGGCAGGACCGATTTTGCTAATTCTTTTTTTGTTGTGTTTGTTATTGTCAGGAGTTTTTACGAAAGAAAAAATTAAGAAAGTTGCGCGAAATATTAGAAAATTTAAGAAAACATAACGACCATTTAAAATTTTCTAATGTAACCGCTTTTGACAACGTAAACTCTTATAATGTAATCTTATGGTTTTTGACATAAATGTCAGTCGTTTGACAACATTGTTTAAAACAGAGGCATGGGGCGGAATATATTGATAAAATAATAAATTTATCATTACTCAGTGCATATTTCACAGCCTATTCAATCGGAATATTTATGAACATTTTTACACTTAGTTTTTGAGAAGTGTGTGTTCATCACAGTTAGCTCAGAGCAATCACGCCTCATATTAAAAGTTCAATTGGACGTAGTTACGCAAACCAGAATCAAGCCACAGAATGTCAGTTTTGAGATAATTAATATTTTTGTAAAAGACGAGTTCCAAACCATAAGCTGCTGAATGATTTCATTGAGCCTTTTCTTAGCGTGCTTAATAACACAGGAGCCTACTTCTTGAGCATATCTACCAGCTTCTCCTTCAACCCACACGTTAGAATGTGCTATTTTTTTTTTGAAGGGACGAATCTGATGGCATCCTTACGCGGACAATTCCGGCGAGCGCTGGGGGCTCTCAGCTGAAAATACATTTAGATTTTAAGCAACAAGCACACTGTGGGGCTCGGAACTCGGGATCAGGACGTTGCGTGGTCAAGACTTTACATTATCTTATTTATTATTAGTGGTTCTTTATTTCAAAACAAAAAACAGCAATTAATAAATTTAAGAGAGAGCGCGGCTAACGTCCACGCCGGTGAGGAGGTGTATTGTGTAGTATCGCGAGCTGAAGATTCGGATGCAGCTGTCTGGGTTTTGGTGATTTCGTCGTCAGACTCGGCGAGGGCGAGCCTCGGTCTGCGAACGCGACTGATACGGGACGGAGTGTAGGACGCGGTCTTTATTATGGGGGGATTTTTGTGGTTAATTGCAGAATCGAAATGGATACCGAAATTGTACGACCACATTTGCCTTTTATAAAAAACCGTTTTTAAAAATAAAAGGAATATGGATCTTTTTAAAATTCTAATTTCATTAAGAATTTAGGTTACAAAAGTACCAAGATACATGCCTCTTTTTAAAATCGTTTATTTACCTTAGAATTCGGAATTATGCAGGATGGTTCTATTTTCCTATTTATGCAACATAGTTTATGTGGTTTGGTATCTTGGGTTGATAGTATTTTTTCATACAAACTCGACGGCTTAGGTCTTTTTACCACATTATAAAATACACTTTTTGGAATCATTTGGTATCGTTTGGTATACTTAACTTAATATGACTAAAGATGTGGGTGGGTTCCAGTTTGCATAACTACGTCCAATTGTTGTGTATCTTAAAGTATTAGAATCATAAATACTATGTTTTTGTATTTTTTTTTATTAATCGTACCAGTTCGAATTCAATATTCATAGTTTGAACAGGACAACGACTGTCGGGTCAGCTACCGAATATAATGATTGTAGTACGATAAATTTTCATGTATAGTTTTTAATAAAGTAAATATGGCAAAACAACGTTTGCCGGGTCAGCTAGTATTATTATAAATATAATTATTTATTATAAAGTAACAGAATATTGAATAAAAACTATTTATTTTATTATTTCAATATGTTTATTTTTAATGTTTATTTTAACATCGAAAAAATGTTACTTTGTACTCCTTTGTTTCTTCCATTATTTATGAGTTATTATCATGATTAAAGTCTTATATTAGAGGATTAAACATTGGGAACAAAGGGGATTAAGTAGGTATGCACATATATTAAATTCGAACAAAAATATTAATGATCATATTATTTGTTTGATACTTCATAGGTTACTCGATTATTTTTGTGATTATGCGGCGATTGGTGGAATTCCTGAAATTCACTTGACAAGCGGTATGATTTTTAGAACGAATTCAATATATTTGCGCTTTAGGAAACAGAAAAAGAAATAATAAAAATGACGCATCATCAATGGAATCACTGCGAGTTTATTTTATACTTTTATTACATCCAACTGTTATACTTCGCATGAGAATTCGAAATGATTTCAATAAAGAAACCTAAAAATGCTTAAAAACAACCAAGTGTTATTTTTAAAGAGTCAGATTCAAAGATACTTACAGTACTAATCATTCCGACTATTGATATGTAACTATCAACTTTCGACCCGATTTGATTCCTTAACCACATATATTTAACAACATCAAAACAAGTAAAGACACGTTCCGTTTAACAATCACTGAAATATAATGAATAAATAGACGTAGGTTTGATCACATACAACCTCAACCTATTAGAACAAAAGAAAAAAAAAAACAATATGGCCGAAAAAACTTGCATTCTTTTTGCTTTAGTTGAATAGAAATAAACGAGAAGAAAACTTCAAATTAAAAGAGAACCTCTCCACTTACTGATCTCAAATAACTACAAAACTGATTTTCAAGTTCTTTCTCTTTTAATTACTTATTCTAATGCGATTTCAATTGTGTGCGATCCCCTGATTATAAAAAAAAATCGTAAGTTTATTGAGGATTTCTGAATACGATACTTTTACGTTATTTAAATGCTTGAAGAACTAACTTATTACTAAGTACCTAGACTCCGCAAATGACTCCGTGGCCGGTAAAGTTGTAAACAAAATATTTAATACGATGAACGTACCAACTGCTAAAAAGATTAACTAATAATTAGGTAAATATATTACAAATTTCCAGCAATTCTACATTTCCTCCAACTTAGTAATTTCACTATAAAATCTTTCAAAATATTCTTTACACGATTACAATCTTTTCTTACGTACATGAAACAAAAAGTATCGTACTAAAACTCCCCTTCTCCAAGATTATTTTGATCTACAATATTACTTACAATACATATTGTATATTTATCATTATTTCAGTGGCTATTTAACTTTACCGATTCATTAATTCGACTTCCTACAACAATAGTACTTTAAGTGCCTTCACCATCTGAAAGATTTTTTTAAACTTACAACAATTTTCAGAGAAGCCCTAAGTCTCTATAGGTCCGATAAACCTCCATAGTCAAAACGATATGTAATATCATCAGATGTTTTCATTCAATAATGTATTTCGATTCGATTAAAAAATCGATGGTTTTATGATACCTATACCAATATCGATTTGTCTATGGTTGTTTTTACTAACGGTCCTGCCACACCTAATTTTATTCGATTGATACACAATACTATGAAACATTTTTGTACATTCCTCACCCCCGGACCCATTCCGATCTTCTAAAAGTATAACAAAACTCATTAACTAAATGTATTTAACACATATTTTTTTCTTCTTTGATCAACGATGGCAAACTATAACTTTTACACAATAATAACACAATATTAGTTTAGGCTTATTAAAAATGTCGTAAGTGATACCTGCTCTTAATATTTAAATAGTCATATCAACTCCGATAATAATGTAATAAATTATTTAATTTAATTTTCTTATTATTATTCTTTTTTTGTATCAAGAGTATGTATCACTTGAGACGTTAGCTTATAAGAAAAAGAAAAAAAATCGTTGCTAATTAAAACGCAGATCGTGCATTAAATTACGAAAAAAAGAAAAAAAATCTAATCCTAAGTGTGTCAGCAAAATATAGTGCAGTAAATTAGAATTGCCACTTAATTAACTTTGACATATAAATTGTATTCTCGTAAAAAAATATTTCTGTGTATAAAATGTGTCACCCAAGCGTAACAACTGTTGATGGTACAATTCTGCAAAAAACTACAATATACTTACTTGCTATAAAATTGAGTTAGATTCAATATCTGTATCTCATTAATTAGTAACAATTCAATTGAGCCCGACTTTATTCTGCTCAAACTTTCTTAACTTTACTTGAACACAAGGAACAGACAACAACTGAACACTCATTATGAAAACTAAGGAAATATGACTCTTATTAGTGTTCTTAGCAAAATTGTACCACCACAATACTTTATCTGTAGATAAAAGTTACTTCTAGCATATAACTGTCAGTATATTGTAGTCATAAGTGTGTAAATTGTAAATATTTATTTATTTATGTACTGTAAAAGATGGGTAATCAACGATGACTGCTCAACCAGAGAGCCGGCGAATGTATGTACTACTTAGTATAATACTTATCATTTTTATATATAAAAGGTCGTAAGTGCACTTTGAGTTATGGAACTATAGTAACTAATCACTGTAGGCTTAGCAGATTTTAATTATCACTATTGAAAATAAAAGTTACTTAAGATTTTTTTTCCAAAACTTTTTGTATGAAGAATTGCAATTTTGCAAGAGATGATTTCAACTCACACTTCTAACGAAATGTAAAAAAAAAAGATAAGTCGATACGATAATTTGGATGCCATGAGATTGTATGTTTAAAAATGTTAAATCCGCTTTATATATTACTTACTGTTAGAGTAATACATAATAATGTAACTATATTTAATATTGAGGTACTATGGCAGAGTGGGAACTATTGCTAAAACTGTATTATTAGATATAATTATTTATATTACGTTAAAGTGGAAGATACTGATATAAATATTAAAGCTATTGACTCAAGAATATATCGACTCAACAAATGGCCCATTAAACAGATTCATTGAATTTATTAAGCTCTTTTGTTTGTTATCTGAATATATTGGAAGGTTTGATTTACCTAAAAACTTGATTCAGTTTTAGCTTAACACACTACTTATAGAAAAAACGCGAATAATATGCAGCAAAATTAATCATAAACAATCAACCGAATATCTAAGCGAAATCTGAACCTTAGTCGATTTGATTATGGGTAAATTAACCTTCTTTTTGATGTTGAAGTCGATTTATTCTAAATAAACGGCTACCGGTACTCTGGTTGAGCAATTTTAAATTATTTCATATAAATAACTATTGTAGGTACTGGTTACGACATTTTAACTGTAAGCCAAGATGGCTACGAATTAAAATGATGTCGTTAAACTATTGCATTTTAAACATGGAAATGGATCAACAAAAATAATGTGTGTATGGGAAAAACTATGTAACAACTGTTATATCTCGTTTGACATTTACAATATATAATGATAAATATAAAAATGATCACTGTATGGACACGTCCTGGTTCCGTTGTATTCTGGCTTAAATAATACATATATAAATACATTGGCTCAGACGAAGTATTTCTGAGTCACGTCAGAAAGTTTCACTTGCTATATTAATTAATACGTAATAATTAAATGATATAGTTGGAGGTAATACTTAAAATTATTGGAGGTAATACTTATATTATAAAAGCATTTTTGTTTTCTTAAAAACTGATAAGTATTTTTATTTTTTTTGTGAAGTGGTTTGTGAATTGTGTATTTTAGGTGAGAATAAATGTCCATTTTGACACAAACGTCGTTTCAAATCTAATGTTCCACTTATTGAAACAAGACGGTATATTCGTAATAAGGTATCCGAATGAGAAATTATATCGGCAAACACTCACTAGAAATCAAATCATACATATTTAAAAGATAAGATTCAATTTCGCACGTAAAACGTCTGGGCAATATCGAATCACGAGTGTTGTCCTTTGCAAATTAAAATTGAAAATATAAATACTTTAAAATGACCTTAAAAGAGGGTACAAAATTAGCGTTAGATTTTTTCTAGATACAAAGCTAATTCAATATACGAGAACTAGTACGTATACATTATGTTCCGTGACGAAAATTGATGCAAGCAGGCTCTGCTTTAAAACGTGGCAGAACATCATTAAGGCTTGAGCCAATTTTCGTGACGAAGATAATCCTTTAAATCTAGAATTCTAACTAGAACACTATAAACTCTAAATGAGAATATGTGCATTGATATGAGACTTTTGAATTCTCAAATTTGAGCCCCCAAAATGTCATTTTAAAGTATAGTTTCTTATTTATTTACCTACTGAGGCTATTGGTAAAGTTGTACTGTTATGAAGGCATCCCGTTGTTGATTTATTTTCTGCATTACACTATGTAGTAATACAGGCGGTTTATAAATTTATTTCCTTAGTAAACTTAACGTAATTAACTGGCGAAGAAGCGAAAAATTATATTGCGAAATTCAATAGGTTATTATTATAATAGAAAGAAAGGGTATTCTCACTTTCATCTTATTATTTAGAAATGCAGTATTTTGGTATACATTGCAAAATATAACTTTTTTTTTATTGTTTCGCTGTAATTTGTAACTTTTAATGTACGTTGCCATTATTTATTTTTTTAATTTCCCTGCTGCGATTGTGTTCTATTTCACCAAAACTTTTTGCCGACACATCCAAACTTAACACAAATTTTACAAATAGAATAAGACCTAATAACAATCACCAACGGCTGTCTCCGAAATCTGATGTATTGCGCAGCTGTCGACTGAGATCAAAAATTTTGAATCACTCATCCCAAATAAAGAAACCGAACAACAAAAACCAAATTGGTGGGAAAATTTCCAATTTTTTTAACGAAGCAGTCAACAAAGCTTATAAAAAAACAGCCAAATCGACACGAAATAATTGCACAGCGAAAACAATAAACACAAACATTATTAATTAAAAAAGTTACGGGTACTACTTCTAAGTTTCACTATTAATTAATCCATTATTAGAATATATAAAAATCCTTTTCCATTAATGATTTTATCTATTTACTATTTAGTTAATAATATCACGAGGCGTCTAGTCCCGAATGATGCCGCGATCCTTCAATATGTATTGTATTACTAACTTATAAAATATTTACAATTCAAACTACCCGCTTGTTATTTTCTCTTCTAAGCTCCAACTAAGATGATTCTATTACTTTTATTACCGAACGGATGGTATTTAAAAAAATCTAGGTTAAACAGTCAGTGTAACATTGAAATAAAAATATTAATAAAACAATATAATATTGAGGTATTACGAAAATGGAGGTAAACACGTTATAAACCAGGGAAATATCCTCACTGAGAACGTTCATTTTTGTTTAAAACACCAGCCATCTTTGAATTCACCAAATCTAATACGATCAGAATACCTCTGAGAATATCCTCTTGGGTATATGTGATTTCAAAAATGATCAGCGTAGCGTCTCCTTCGAACTCATATTTATGATTTTCCGTTAATTAAGCGCTGAATTATTTCAAAATAACGCAACTGGCAACATTATGTTAATTGCTATTATACGCTGAGGATAAAATATAAACTTAAAAGTTAAACTTCCATTAAATGTAATTAAATTGATATCACAAAGTACGCATATATGTAACATTCCAAAATAGATAGCAAAACACAAAAAAAATCCTAAATTATACCTTAACCCGAAGTTACTATCGGAAAATAAATGCAAAAAAATAATATTCATTAATCTGAAGAGGATTGAAAAAGTTTGCATTGATTCGTTATTTTTTACGAGTTCACTTTTAGTGACTTTGAATTTGATATGTCCGAGAACTCCGAAACGTGAAAAAGATCATATTGTTTTACAAATTATATGGATATGGCACAATACAATTTTTAAATATTTTTTTTCAAAGTTTTTCGGGAAGTATTTTTTATTTTAATAGATTTTTATCCTACAGGAAATAAATGCACGCTAGAGCAAATATTATCCTCCATTATTTTTTCTTTGGCTTTGTGGAATATCACGGTGTTAAATACTTTCCTTTTCATGTGTATTCATAGGGATAATTTACTATTTGTGATATGTCGGTTTAACATTACACCTGTGGATCCTGATTTAGGTATGATATTATATGAAATTGTCAATGTTCACCCTGGATAGATATGTCAATTTCCATAAAGAATGCGGTACCCAAGCAATTTCCTACAATATAAGTAAATAAAAATAAATTTTATACAAATCTGCAGCCATCTTATGGTTAGGTAATCCTAAGATTTATTTTTTGAGAATAATAATAATATAATAATAATAATCTAATAAATTTTCAATAACGAGACGTTCGCTACGTTGGTCGACATTTAAATAAGAACCACTATACACTCATAGAGAGAAATCCGAAAATGGATACAGATTAAATATAATTCTATTAATTAATACCTAAAACCTACGTATTTTTTTATACAGAAGAAATGATTATTTTTTTAATTTCATGATTTGAAATCATGCTCACGTATACGATCGTCGAACTGCTTTTCGAAGACCCACGTTAAGGCTTACCAGCGCCTCTATTTCCTACTTCACTTCACTCACTCTTAACCCTGTATTCAAGGATTTCACCAGAGTCTGGCAACCCCGTCGTATTTTCCCCTTTTCGAAACGTCACCGTAATTTTTCGTCCGTCAACCGTTCATGTACGCATACCGTATCAGTTCAGAAATACTTTCAAACCAGCGTTTTAATGGCATGAGACGAACGAAGGCACGGCTACTTATACATTGATCATACTCATTAATTTATTCAAGCAAAATGCACATAGAATAGAGTTATTTTGTTCAATTAGACGTAAAATTTTGTACTTTCGAAATCAGATTCTAAGAAGTCTTTAATTTTTTTACTCAACATTAACAGTTTTCTTTAGTCTAATTTTTTTTGGTAATTAATCCCTAAATAATCTGTATTTTTTTAATTAATTTAGATTTGGCGTTCCGAAAAAAGTTTTATTAAAAAATATTTTCTTTGCATTTTTAAATTTACTGTTTAAAATTTGTACGTTCTCTTTTTGTACAGTTACCGAATCTAATTTGACACTAGACAATTATCGAAAAGTGATTTTAAAAATGTATTTTACTTCTCTTTAGAATACAGTTGGCATAATTTTGGCAGTACTAGAAATATTAATACTTTAGTATTGCTCTGGATTACATTGTCATATTGAACACTGTTTGAACATCTTCACTAGAAAATGCCAGTAGCTTGCGTACTGTTTTACATTAGTCACAAAGCGAAGTCCGATCCTCGAAGCGTACACTAGGCGACTTCTATAAGTCGCGTGCGACAATACTGTTTATGTAATTTTAATCCTAAACGTCAATATTTTACTAATTATAATACGATTAACCATATAAATGCGGTGTCATCCCGCATTGTTTTGGCATTGTCCGTTATATTGCACATTAATGATGCTATCCTTTTCGTGTCCGCGTCCATTTTTGCCTTATTTCAAATAAGCTCGATGTCGTGATCGAGTCTATTTGGAACAGGGAGCTTTGCCACCGATTTAAGCCATGGTTTGTGGTCATTGGAGGCCAGGCGGGAGCTGCGCGCCGTGGTCGCTGGCGCCGAGGTCGAACAAGTGGTGCGGCGACGGCGCCAGGGCACTGTGCAGCGCCGATGTCTTGAGCAGCCTCTTCAGCATCCCGCTGGAGCCCCGGTGCTGCAAGCTCTTGTGGGTAGTGAGCGAGTTCTTAGTCCTGTACCTTCGGTGACAGAACTCGCACACGTACAACGTGTCAGACTGTTCGTGTTTGTCTTGGAAGTGTCGTTTCAAGGAATAGTAACAAGAGAATGTCCTGCGGCAGTATGGACACTCTTGTGGCTCGTTGATACCACCGGCAGTCGGCGGAGGCATTCGGAGGGGCGGTACCGCTGGAAATCGAAAAACGAATATTCAAATTGGTCAATTTACCGGTGACAGCTAATGGCACAAAATAGGGGCAAATTTCGTTAGCTGGCAAGTGAAGACAGTTCATGGATGGCTTTGAAAATCGAATGCATCGCTTTAATAAGGTTATAATTTGTATAATACGTACAATGTATGAGGTTAATAATAATATTATAATACTAATAATAATGCACTGTACACATTGACTAACTACACAGTAATCACGAGTTTTTATAATATTCAAAATCTTAAGGAAATTCTCTCAACCACAATGACACAGAAACACGTGATAACAAAAATGATAGAAGCATGCTCCAAGCAACACAACAACGTCAAAACTGCGAAACCCGATGGGAGGGGGTATTCGGCTCAGGGGGGTTTAAATACAAAAAAAATAAAGAGAAAAATAAATCTAAAATCAACTGAAATAATAGAAAACGTAAAGATTGAAAAAGGACCCTTAACCCTAACTTATTACTAGTCGGACAAGGAAAACAATTCGAAAATTCATGTTAATGAGTTAGCATCGTTTCATCCTACTGTTTGTTCGTTTGTCTATTAAACAAATTCTAACCTTTATGAGTGATGGTAAGTACGGCGGATGGGTGTACGTTGGTCTCAAGATGGTTCTCTTTGCTAGATGAGTACTGCCGCACGCCCCGCCAACTCCGCCCAAGTAGTCACTAAAAAAACCGGATTTGATCGGTCTCCCCAGGCCTCGACTTGTGGTAGGTGTAAATATGGGTCATCAGCGAATTCCTTGAACAGTATACCCTCTCACATATCGTACACCGGTACTCCTCTTGCCTCTCGGCGTGTTTGTCGGCGATATGCCGCTTCAAAGAGGCCTTTGAGCACAAAACCTTCCCGCATAAGGAGCACGAGAACAACTTTTTACCTGTAAACAGATCGAAAAAACAAAAAACAAATGTGGGGTTGTCCCCGAACGCGCGTGAAATTATAAAAAAATAATATCACCTATCTGGGAGTTTTTAATTTAAGCATGGCAGCTTTTGAAATTAAAAGTAAAGTTTTCCTCGACGAAAACCTTTTTCAACAAAATAAAATAAAGTGATTGAAATTAAAATTAAATGAAAAAATTGAAAAATAATAAAGAAAATAAATAAAAATGATGGCGAAGCTACAGTGGCCGATGAGTACTGTGTTATTGAACAAACAGCATGCAGTAAAAGCGGGAAAAGTAAATATTTAGGCGAAATACTAGATATGCTAAGCGTGTTTCAAATTTAAATATTATACAAATCTTCATAGTGCTGCGTGTCATACTATTATAACCTTTATTATTAACACAATAGAAATCTATTAATTAAAATTCTAAATAAATGGGTAGTTTAGGTTGATCTAATAAAACTTGCAATGTTTTTTTTGTATATTTGTTTTTATTAAAAACGCCATTATCATCAATATTAGGATTTATGAAGGTCGGTTTAACGATTACAATTACATTTTATGAGTAGTTACTTCAATTATTATTTAAAATTTAAAATTAAGAAAGGAAAAAAGAACTATTTTTCGATGAAATATTCAAGTATAAACTGACGTGAAATTATTTTGAACTAGTTTATTAATAATTACAATTGCAGCCCATTATATAATTAAATTTTAAATTATATCATTTTGACACACATTCTATTGAATGTGTTATATGGAAGACAAATAATTAAAACATTAAAGTTTTTGGCACAATATAAAAATCAATTTAAATCTAATGGACTGCATTACACAGATGCCGATTAACAAACAAAAACTAGATTCATGGATAGATAATAATTTAAGAAAAAAAATATAAAATTTTAATTCAACAACCAATAAATTAATTTAGATCCCTTATAAAATAAGTAAAAATGCCAACAAGAAGTATAAGAACACATTGGATAAAGTCGAGCCCGCTCGAGCAAGAGCGGGCATGAAAAAAAAATTCCTTAACACTTTAGAAAGATAAAAAACTTAAACACAGGTCACAGAAACAGTCTTAAACTTGCTAAGATCCTAACTAATGTAGTTTCGACAGGGATGTGTTCTGCTCCTTAGAACACGGTGTAGTTCTCGCCCATAAAAACCCACAGGGACCTCATAGGCCCCTTGAGATCCCAAAATAACTTAGCACCTAAATTTCAAAACCAAAGATCATCGAATCACAAATAAATTTCGAGTTAATACCAAAATTAATCACGCTTGACTTTTCGCCTTCTGTGCGATAATTTTTCATTATAAAATTATTAATTAATTTAGTAAATAATGTACATATTATTTTTTTATCTATAAAATACGCCTAATAGTGTACAATCCAAACGCGTACTTAGTCTAATCAGTCTATAGCGCTTATTAGATTTTGGCAATTTTTTTTATTTAAGTCCAAACCGAGACAGATTTTGTTAATAAATAAATTCAATTTTATATCAACGCTTGGTGCTGTTATAGCCAAATGATTACCGTACTGCCATTGCAGCACATCCCTGTAATTGTAAAGTAAACATGTAGATGCTATTACCTATTGAATTCAGATTAAATCTTACCCTACGTACTCAACTAACTTAATTTCCCAAACCCAAATTAACAAGAAAAAACTATTACTAAATTACTAGACAAAAAACAACAATCCTACGTTTTACGTTGTTTGCAATAGTTTTTTTTGCAAATAAAAACTTAACATTTTCATTTCACACGGAATGTTGCGAAAGAATTTTGATTCCATTACTTTCGAAGCCTTAATTTTGTCACCTAATACAAACATCATACCAATTTAGCACCAAATCTTCTAGTCTTCCAATTGGACAAATTATAATAAGCTTACTAAATAACTAAACAATTGTAATGGCTAAGCGTTTATGTATCTAGCAATAACAACAGAATCTTATAACGTAGGTATTAGCATTTAAAAAGTTTTAATTTTTTTTAGGAAGCCTCTCGTACTTGTTAGTCGAAGTAAAGCATTGCTCGATTACTATTAATAAGTGTCTTCAACACTACTTCTAATTTTTTTTTTTAGAAGTTTACGCAAAATATGTCTTTTTTTACATCAATAAAGAACACAGTATTATGTAAAGCAGGCACTAATAATTACTTAAAGTGTATATTGTTTTACAATAAATTATGTGTTAACATTTACATTTAATACCTTAATGCTATTCATTAAAAAGAAAAATGTAACAATATTGATATTTTCGACGCATTAGTTTAAAATGTCGAATTGAAAAATAGTGATGTTTTATAATGAGCTAGAATATTTTGTTTTATAATGTATAATATATAAAGAGTAATACATTTTACGAATTATAAAAGTTCCAACTAATAAACAAAGGTTTTCCAAGCAGGTCGAATCGCTCGTTATATACGAATATTTTTGAGATGCCAATTATTATTGTTTGCTTATGTTTAATATAATGAAGCAATATGAGTATCAGTTGCATCTTAACAAGCAATAAACTAGGCTCGCTAGGGTAACACTAACTTCCACTCTATGTGTAAAGTTATAAGACTGCAAATTATTTTTCATTAATTCTATCTTGCACATCGTAGGCATTCACGATAATAATAATATTATATATACTACTGTAATTATTATTATTATTATATGGCAAGCAAAAAACTGTTAAAAGTGTTTTGATATCTAAATTTTTAGTTATTACTAAAAAAATTCACATTGTTCAAATTTAGGAACATTTAACACTGAGAATTATTATTTTTTATATAATATACTTTTACTATAATAATGTGTAGTGTAATTACAAACTGTACAACGAAACAGCAACAAATTTGTAAGTTACCTCATAATGTACAAAAATAATTATGTAAAGTTTTTGAAGTAGGTACATAATATAAAAAGCAAAATATCATTGAAAAAAAAAACTATTCTAATAAGGCTCAACGAAACAATAATAATAATAAGAAACGAACACAAGATTGTGATAAAAACTAATGTTTGAAAAAAAAAAAAAAAAAAACAAAAAATCTGACTAAACTAAAAATATAATAAAATAGCCATATTCTTTTCGTTTTAAATGGCACCTTGCGATTCACTTTGCTAAAAATGCAAAACGTTATGCATTATTTTTTTTTCGAAAAGAAAGAAATAGAATTGGAAATTGCTTAACGCAGCAAACGATAGTACTTAACGGTTGACCGAAAGTAAAAAAAAAAGAATATAAAAATAAAATAATAGTCAACTCTGAAAAAAAGCCTTTGTATGGTGTGTGATGTCATTGTGTTATATTTTTTAATCTTGTTTTGGTGTAAGTAAGTATTGTTGTATAAATTCGGTAAACATTTTCTGTGATAGTGCTATCTGCGGGTGGTATTTGTATATTTTTGAAAAAACAAAATCCATTCATTTCGTCTATTGGTGCTATTTTCTGGACATTTCAGTCTTAAGTCAAATGAACAAAAAACATAAAAATATTTAATAATTAAATTTGATAAGCCTCATAAGCCAATTATACATCTGTGTATATAATGTTTAATATTTTTAAATAGCTTTTTTTAGTAATCTCATATAAATATCTAAGAGTGAGATCATGCAGGTAAATAAGAGAAATAAATTAATTGCCGAATAATAATGAACACAATATTGAAAACAATATGCCTCTTCTGTTACATACACGAACACTGTTCTTCTTTTAATAAATTTAAGCCTAATATATAAATTTACAGCACCAAGATTTTTCATCTTTTTCTCAAAATATTAAATTTTTTCTCTTCGCCTTATTGTCGCACATTAAGATTAACATAGATAAAAAAATCAGGAATCATTAAATACCGCAGTATTGCACTCATAGGGCGTCGTTTTAGATCATACCTTTTGAGAAAACTTTCATATTAATTCCTCGATCTACGCACCCCCCTTCCCCTTCTAACAATGGAATGTCAACCTTTTAAAAATTGAATCAAGTGTGAATGAATGAGTCATGTGAATGTGAATGTGATCAATCCACAAAACGTATACAAGTTCAAAGTTACAAATATTTCTTCATAATAGAAATCTGAATTATACAATAATATATTAACGCATCCCTTAAGAGATTATTAAAAATGATTAAAAATAATGAAAAAATAGAAAAAAATATGAATTACTTTTTGGGGAATAAAGAGAAATCAAAAACAGATTAGACATTGAACTGATCTTTGAACTTGTAAAAGTCGATGTTGTGGTGTGGTGGATTGATTTTAGTGTCTGGGCTGGTGGTGAGGTTCTGCGGCTGCGTCTGCTGGGGTAAGCCCCGCTGGCGGCGGTGGTAGATGCTCTTATGGTTGTTGAGCGAGTTGAGGGTGCGGAACACCTTGTGGCAGAGGCTGCAGCGCGCCGAGTGCAGCGGCTGCAAGTGCTGCTGCTCCGTGTGGCGCTTGAGCGTGAGGCGCGTGGACAGCAGCTTGCCGCACACCTCGCATCGGTGGCCCGCGCCCAGTGGGCCCACTGTGCCACACATAACAACCAACATTAGCGCATTAGTCAACAGTACAGGCGGCGCCGGCGCCGGCGCGCGTTCGTATCCAACACCACTGCGACCGCTCGCATCCAACGGGTCCCATTATGAAGGAACCAATTGGCACAATTCTTGTACCACTAAACAAATTTTACGGGTGGTAATTTTGAGAACCTGGCTTGTAGAGGCAATTCAACGTGTTCTAAAATCGAATTTGACTAATGCGCTTGTTTTTTTTTTCAAATAAAAAACGTTGGTGGTTATGCGTGTACCGATCATAGATGTCCCAATTGGTTCCAGATAGGCGAGTCTGTGCTAGCGCAGCGACGTCGGTACCTATACTCGAACACAAATACAGATACCGACGCACTGCACACGCACCAAAGCGTTAATTACAAGTTTTCATTTAGGTTAATAATAAATTATAGATACATATAAGATAAAGTTTGCGATGCGCATGCACACTATGCTATATACAAATGTTAGGAACATTATCGCGTTACAATTTTTTTTTATAATGTAAACTTAACAAATTTCTAGGGGCAAGACTATGGCGTTTTAGGTGGTTAGGATGGCAGCTTGGTTTCTTCGAATGGCAACGTATTTTCGTATGGCAATTGAATCGTGCGCCGGCGGAGCGGGCGTCAGTTGACCGGGTAGAAGGGCCCCTGGCCGGCCGAGGCGGAAGGCTGCTGCTGCTTGCGGTGATAGATCGATTTGTGGTTTCTGAGGCTGTTGAGACTGGAGTATACGCGCCGGCATATGTTACACACGGGCTCCCGGGACGGTCTCATGTGGACGTTCTGAATATGCCGTTTGAGCCGCGTGAGCGAGGACAGGCTCTTGTTACAGGGCTCACATCTGTAATCTTCCTGGGGGGTGCGGGCGCCACCTGGTCACAACACAAGCAGTTAGCCCCTTCGAAGCTTCGAACGCACTTTTAATGCACTCTCCTTATCGTAGCCTCTTATAAGCACCGCCACCCCCCTTTATAGTTTGATGATAGCCATCCGTCGGGTCGTGCGAAGCGGTATTAGTAAACGCATATTTTTTTTGCTCTCGCCTATAACTCGAGTAAGCTTTACGGCAATGAATGTGTGTGATAATATCATCTGTTATATCATAACAACCTGTGGGACGTTGTTTCGTGTGTATTATTATGTCCAAAGCGATTAATTCATCAATGATTATAGTTGTTACGTTTTTTTTTATTAAATAAACCGATACCATTACTAAAAAATCCATTGTCCAATCTTGAATGTACCCCGTTTGTTTTAAATGTGTTATTCTCGTTTCCCAAGACAATGTGATTGTGTGTAATTTGAGAGTGTTTTTAGAAATGATTCATGAAACGGTATGCTTCGCATTAAAGTAAATAGAGTTTATTTCGATAGTCATTCAAGTTTTTGTCGCGTTGAAAACGATTTTCTCGGAAGTTAATTTGTGGGTTCTTCTTTGCATTGCGTAATATTGTTTTTTTTTTCAACCAAGTTTTTTTTACAACCAATTAAACTATAAAGTCGAGTGCATTTAAACATTATATTCTACAGCCGTAGAATAATACGGAAAATAAAAATGAAATTTAAAAGAAAATAAAAACAAGTTGGCAAAATGAAATAAAAAGGGATATAACCTAATGCGGAGACACGGGAGTGGGGGTATTTTCCTAGCACACATTTTTTCCAAATCACATCTAGAAAACAAGCTAGCATATCTTCCTTGTATAGTATATTAATCTATGTTACAATACGATTACATGCACGCCACATTGCGTTTTGGTTCAATGATAAACATTTCCCATTCAACAGAAACGTCTAAAGTTTGAAAAACTTAAAAACATTTAAACCTAAATGTCTCCATCGAACCAGAACACAAAAAGCTAACATTAATAATTTTAAATACAGAACACAGAGCACAAAATGAAAACATATACAGAGGTTAAAGTATATAATATACATACATAAACAATATATAATATATATATATATATATTTAAAAAAAAAACAAATATATCACGTGATAATTGCCTCATACACTTTTTTTAAATAATAAAAAGAACCTAATAATGATATATAAACCTACTAATGACAGAGCAGAGAGGAAGCGGTGATGGTGGCATACGACAGACAGTGCATTAAAAATATCGTTTGTTTCAATATATGTAAGTAATGCATAAAAATAAACTTGTTGCTAGACAAGCTGTCACTCACCTTGAGATGTGCTTGCCATGCCGTCGGGTGTCAGTGGACTCTGCAGACCTGGAAATACCACACAGATTCTTATGCATTCTTTCTAGACACGCATCTCTAAATGAGATGATTTTAGAGGTAGATATTATTAGAAAGGAACATAATACGAGTATAATATCCTAAAATAATGTTTTTTTTTATTTCACTGTTACTAGTTTTGTAGCGGCTCCAGTACCTACTCTAATGAAATTTGAACTACTTGGTCGAATGTAAATCTCAAAAAGTAATGGAATGATTTTGGTTATGATTTTATTACCAGATTACGATTTTGAATAAAAAAAGTTACATTGAAATAATAAATCTGCCATTTCATCTTATTTTTTTTTAAATTGATGATGTAATTAGTACCTCGTTTTGTATTTTTCCTATAAAAACAAAATAAGTCTATTGAATTCTGAAAAAATTAAAAAATATATTTACCAGCCAGTGGGGAGTGATCAGTTAAATTCGCCATATTGAAGTTGTAGGTGTTGGATGATGTGAACAGCTTAGTGTCTGGTGGCACTATGAACGGCGAGGGAGGCAGCTGCGGGGGTGGAGTGCGGTCCTCTGGATCATTGGAGCTGCCACGTGATGGCGGGCCCCCTCCCTGAGAGATCAACAACGTAGGCATTAATACTACCGCCTTTAATATACTTACTCTTTGTACCAATGAAATTGTCACTTTGCAATTAATTCGATAGGTAATTTAAATATTAAAGAAGTTAAAGTATGTTTTGTGAAATCTAGGAACCTTTGTAAATATAAAGATAGAAACGTCAAAAATAGAAAGAAATAAGTTTTAATTGAAGTTAAAGTACGTAGGTATTTCACAAAAAATATAGCTCATTTCTCGACGAATCAAATTAAAAATGTTATTAACAACAACAACAAAAAATCTCGCGAGTCGTCAACTATTAAAGTTAGTATCTTCCAATCTAACTTCGAAATAACTAAACTTTGTTATACAATTTTTTAGATAAAACGCGCTTATTTCGTAGAAAAGTTAAATAGTAAATATGACAAATATGTATTTTTATTTAATATATAGATATTTTCAGAGACAATGGCTTAATATAAATATATAATAATCCACAGACAAATTAATCTAGATTTGCAGCAACTTTAGAAAGAAATAAAAATTGTTTCCATTAAATGACATTAAACCAGAGAGTAAAATAAAAAATAGATCAAACGTCAAATTTTGAAAATGGAATTCTATCTTCATTCGGTTACTAGAGCACGGGCACTAAAATGGCGCAGTTTTAATGTCTCGATTATTCGTCACATGAACTCGATGTCGCATAACAATAGTATGCCATTTGACACTCGGCGAGTTCTGGGTATAGATTCTAAGCTGCTAGACGTCGGGTCTAATACTCGGTAAATCTCAATGTCACTCTTGGAACTTAGACGGCACATTTGCTTGGCCTAGTTAATTTTGTTGTTATAGAAGCTACTTTATTACTTCTTAGCATACCGTAATAATCTAACCAGCATATTTTTTCTGTTTCGATTTTATAGATGTAACAGTTTTATAAAATTCTTCTTACTTATTCGATTGTGACGTGCATTGTCAGCTATCTCGAATTTAATTTATTTATAACCTTAACAACGATTAAAACATTTCTATCGTATCGATTTCCTACGAAATGGGTGTTTTTTTAATTTCCGTAACGGATGATTTTTACCAACTCACAAGTTGTCTATGATGCTGATGATGCGGCGGCGTGTCATCCGTGCTCCTATCAATGTCGGGGTTCGACGGGCATATCATTTCTAGGGGTTCGTTCTTCACCTCATCCATCAACCTCGGAGACGGTGAAGAGCTGCTATTGGAAATCCCATTGCCGTTATTTCCAGGCTCGTTATGACCTCGGGTATTGTTTAGGATCGAGTGATTTTTTGTTGAGAAATCAGCCGCGTGGGTCTGCGGTTGCTCTGTGTTGTTGTTGTCGTGGCGTGGGCGTTTGATCACGTCCGGCGAGTTGTCTGCCGAGCGGCTGATGCGGCGCGGCGGGAGGGGGATGCGGCGCATCATCGGCGGCACGCTGGACAGCGTCGGCTGCAGGAGGGCCTCCTCGAGCTTGTCGGTGTAGCTCGGCGCGTGCGGCACGTGGCTGTGGGCCGGGTGTGGCGGCGTGTGCGGCGATGGTGCTGTCGTTGAAGCCCGCATCGTCTGCAGTAGGGGCTGTGAATAGGAGCCGTCGTTATAGCACTGGTGATTGGAGTTCGGGATTAATTATATTGGACTAGCTGTCCCGGGACGTTACATTTTAGAGGAATGTGCCAAGTTCCATTCAAATTAGTACCTATTATTTGTATGAATGAACTACAAACATCCATCTGTACATCCTCACAAATTTTCGCAGTTATAATATTAGTGGATGGTTTATTTATTTATTGGCCTAAGGTATGTACCGTACCGTGTGTGAGGAATGTCTTTTGAACTTTAGATTAATGGTGGTATCTCAGCATTCCTCAACAAAAATGTCCAATGTAGATGAAAACTGAAGTGATTATCATAATTTTTCCTGCTTCATTGTTACTTGGAGTATGAATGTCATAATGATGTAATTCCAGTAATTCAAGTAATACGTTTTAAGGATATTGATAACTTATTATGTATTAAGAACCAATAATGAGAAATATTATTAATTATAATTATGTTCCAATTTTATTGTAGGTTTATATTATGTCACTGTTAATACCTGAAAACAGTCATAAAGTGCAATTTACCACGAAGTTACCAACATTTGTGGGTAGATTAAATATTTACTAATGACTAGATGCACTTCTAAGTTATATTTAGCCTTAAATATAAATTCAGTTTCCTACTATAATCTTTTATATATGGTTAGGTTAGGTAAAGGATTCAATTAATTAAATTAATTAATTAAATTTAAAATAAAATTATAGAATTACTCAAATGGGGCATCCTCATTGTTCGTAACATAATATATAATAGCTCTACTATTTGCTCTTGACTTAGTTTTATATTAAAAATAAATTAAAAGATATTGCAAATCAGATTGTGTATAGATAGTGTGGTTCTGTCCAACCACTCTCAGTCTGACTCTCAGAGTCTGACTATTCATAAGTGCTTGTAAAGGCTATTTGAATAAAAAAAAACATATTAAATATTAAAAAAAAAAAAAAAAAATTATTTCTCAAATGCTAACTAACCTACCAATTTTTTCTGGTAGTTATTTATAATGGGTAATAATTTCAAAGCAAATTTTCTGTACAACATCTATTCCTTCCTGGAAATTAATGATTTATTAATTCATCGACTTACCCCTTGTGCGTCATCATTGTGTGTGAGTCCGGACACGCGGAGCACCTCGGCGGTCTTCAAAAATGAAGACAGGCTTCGCTGGTGTACGTTCACCTCGCCATGGTATATGAACTCGACGAGAGCATGCAGGTCGGTGAAGGCCACGTCTTGGAGCACTATCACAGGGTGCTTGCATGGCGTTGACTGGAAGACGGGGTTTTATTAAATTCATTTTTTAATTATATAAGTCGCCGCGGTGGTCAAGTGGTAGGTATCAATAGAGATCTGGAGGTCGAATTCAGTTAGTAGCCCAACATTTAAAAAGTGACGATGATAATGCGCACACATGCACGTAATGTGGGACTTGAAATATAAATTGTAATTTTTATAATTATAATAAATATAATATACAAAATATCGTTTAGCCTACGTCTTCAAGGGTAATAGTCGTGAAGATGTGTATCTAAAAAAATCTGATTAGTTGGTCTCGTTATATGAATAAAAATACGTTAGGAATATTTTTAGTACCTAAGTAAGTCCTTCTCTATTTTTATTAAGTTTAAAAGTAAGAATAAATATATAAAATACGAAAACACGGTTTCAATGTTCATTTATCTAATTTAAATAATATAAGTTTAAAATTTGATTTCTATTCACCAAATAAACAAAAACCCAATTACGTTTCGAATCAAAATAAAATATTCATAGCGACATTCGTTAAAACCTACGTCGAAACAGGCATTTTAATGACTTTAGTATTTATTGAGTGCGACATCGCTACCGTGGATTTTTGCGAAAGTCACATTATTTTTCATTTGTATTTTTATATTTTGTATATTTTTTATACATATCACTACTTCCAAACATTTTTAAATAAAAAATAAGTATTTTGAAAATTTTTGTTATGATATTGCAGTTAATATTTATATTTATAAGTGAGTAAAATTCATTCGTTAACTTCCATTTACCATTACATTTTAACGCTACAAAATCATCTAAGTTACTCCTAGAAATATATACAAAATTTAACCACGTAATGTCAAGTCAGGTTGGCCGAGTGGTCTAAGGCGCCAGATTTAAGCTCTGGTTCCCGAGAGGGAGCGTGGGTTCGAACCCCACATCTGACAGACTTCTTTTTGCTTTTTATTTTAATGTCAATATACGTATAAAGATGGCGCCACAAATTAATTTCATAACCGGGACTTAATGTAATTTTTTTAAGAATAATTATTTGGTTGGCATTTTTTTATTGACTTCATATTTAAAATGATCAGAATCAAGTAGGCCAAACAAACACATAGACGGTCCACTTGATGATGTTATAATACCAGAGGCATCGCCAAGACTACATTGGCAATGCCCTTGGTGTTGCAAATGTCCATAGGCGGCGGTGACCATCAGGTGGCCTGTTTGTTGGTCTACTTGGGAAAAAAAAACTTACTTTTAACAGCTCCCTAAAATACGGGCTGCACGCTGACAGCACGACTCGATGTGCCTTTAAACTCTTGCCGTCACAGGCCAATGTCACGTCCACGAAGTCCTCGTCATCCCGAAGGTTCTCGAAGGCGCTCGTGATGCTGCTCTGGTAGTTGTTCCACCTGAGGCAGAAGTGCTGTGTGTCGACCATCTTGAATGCTGGGTGCTTCAACGATTATGGAGTCATGTGTGAGGCGATCTGTGGGGGGGAGGGATTTAGGTTAGTTTAATCGTTCATCACAGACAGTTATCTGATCCCAAACTAAGCAGAGCTTGTTCTATAGTTCACATAAGATATATAGGTGGTGTATATTAGTTACATACATATACTAATTAATATATTACTAGCTACCGTTTCGTGGCTTCACCTGCATTCCTCAAGGATCTAATGTATCCGGGTATTTTAGCAAAGCCTTCTGTTACTTCTGGATAAAGTAGCGATCTAATAGTGAAAGAATTATTTAATTGATCCAGTATTTTTTGAGTTTATTCATTACAAACAAAAAGAAAAAACTTTTCTCTATATAATGTTACACAGTGTAAACATGTTCATGCACACAAATGTATGTCCTAGGTGGGAATTAAATCCTGGACCCTGAACCATCTGGCCTGTTGTATACTGATGGATTGATTGACTGAAATATCAAAGCCTTAATCTTCTTATTTAAAAGCCAAAACCGGATTTTCCTAAAGCTCTTATATCATGATGAAACAATGGAAGGTGTCCCTATATAATGTGTATGTCAAAACATTTTTCAGATATAAAATTTCAAAAAAGTTTTTAAACTTATTTTCAATTGCTTACGTTAATGAAAAACAAAATCTTAAAAAAGTATTTTAGCTGCATATTTTCAAATGACAAACAACACTACAAATTACAAATTAAAAATAGCGACGTACGATTAAAAATCAGGTCATACGAGATAATAACGTCTTTATTCTCTCGTAGTACAGACGTGTTTACTGTAGCATGAATTATTGAACTTATTGGCCTATATTTCTACTAAGTGATGACAATATGCTATCCTTTTTCTGTTTAGTCACATTATTTTAAAATAATTACAGTAGTTGTATGACTGAAAGCCCTAAAAAAAGAGAATAAAGAAAAAAAAATACCTTTAAGTTTTTTTATATTAAGATAAACGGAGATACATAGATTCCTTGTTATAACATTAAACTGTCGTTATATTTATCAATAGAATTCAGCCCTAGCCCCTCTAAAGATATTACAGTACATATCATCTAAATTCTTCTAATTATGTGTTACTTTTTAGGGAGCCAAGGGGCTCCTATTACTAAGGCTGTTCTGTCCATCCGTCTGTCCGTCTGTCACAGGGCTATATCTGATGTATTATATAGGCACAAGAAATTTTCACAGAATGTGTACTACTAAGGCCGCAATAACAAAAAATATTATCCACATACAAGAAACGTATTTTTTCAGCCTTTTCTTGAATATTATTCGGTGATACAGAACCCTCCGTGTCTGAGTATGACACCCACTTGGCCACTTTTGCGTAATCATTAGATCTCTGATTCTAACTAAGGGGGATAAACCATGATCTTTTTTCCGTGGCTAAGTCGATGTTTGACACTCAATCTAAAGTTTAAGAATAAAAAGAGTCGTGGAAAACTGCCTCTCAAGTGCCCACCCATAAGTGCTCGATCACATCACAAACTAAGCAGTGTTTCTACTATTGAAACCAACCAAACAAACCAACTTACATAACATTTTCATAATCTGTTACGAAATATTGGCCATAGAAAAGGTTTGTTTAACAACTGAGAAATAGTTGTATAACCTTGGCCTCGACAACCGAACCCATAAAACAAAAAACTTCCTAAAGAATCATGAAATTAAATCTTTGCCCGGCTTCGTGCCTAAGACAATAGTGAAAAGAAAACTTTTTTCTAATACCCAACATTTTGTTTGGGACTTGTTTAATATCGTGAATAATTCTAAAGGTTTCCTCGCTTTCAGACGACTTTGAGTAACCTTCTGTTGCCTGGTCAATGAAGTGAAGCTGATTTCGTCTATTGTTTACTTTAATTGTACAATTAAAGTAACTTTTTAATTGATTGTGTTGACACAATCTCACAGAGGGTGGCGACGTGAGTGAAGCATAGAAGGGAGCTGGGCTTCAAAAGTAACTTGCGGGATACATATTTAAAACACTTACTAGGGATTAAAGCACGAATACTGTTCTTTTTTATACCACGTACGCCGACTAACAAGCGGACGGTCCACCTGATGGTAGGTGGTCACCACCGCCTATGGATAATGGCACCATCGCCAATGCGTTGTCGACCCTGAGATGTGAAGTTGTTAAGTCTCATGTGCCTGTAATTTCACCGGATCCCTTACCTCTCTAACCGAAACACAGTAATACAAGTGCACTACTGCTTCACGGCAGAACTGGGTAAGGTACTCTAAAAATCTCTTCTGTATGTAACACTCCACTTCCTTACTTTATATTAATTAATCTAGAGGACCAATATTTGGCATATATGTTTGTATATTTAATGTTTATAATATCTGTAAAATAGTTGTTGGTTTTGTGAATCTATAGATATGAGTATGTATATTAGCAAAATAGGGTCCCTTTGACGCACCATCACCTCAAAACTACTGAACATATCGGGATGGGACTGCTACCATTCGACGCAGAATTTTTCTTAGATGGTACTGGTGGCTGATATGCTATATATGATATCGATAAACGCGGTTGAAACCGCGGGGGACAGCTAGTAAATAAATAAAATAGATTTCCAAATACTCTTTTTGTCTAATGATCTTATTTTCTACCCAAAACTTCTTTTTTTATTATCTATAGCTATTATCTTATAATATTATTATGGCGCTATATAAAATCTTTTTAAGGCTGAAAATAAATATGTAAATTTTTAGTATTATGTGTCAAATAAATAAAAAATCTAACAATAATAATCTGATCAGAGATACATACAAGATACAAGGTTCCATTAAGGAAAGCATTTTTCCTATCTTTGAATCGAAGTATCTAATTGGATTACGAGACAATGAAATTATAATAATTAGCGCAGATGCTATTTTCTAGCTGTCCCCGCGGTTCCACCAGCGATTAACGTTATCATATATAGCCTATAACCATCTACGAAAAATTTCGCATGGAATGGCAGCAGTCCCATTCCGATATGTTCAGTAGTTTTGAGGTGATGGTCCCTAAAGGGTATGTAGGGTACATACATATGTACATTATAGTAAATATGTATATAAGTATGTAATTAGAAAAAAAAGTATTTAGTATATCAATTTTCTGGTTTACATAGTACAAACTCTGCTTAGTTTGGGATCAGATGGCCGTGTGTAAAAGAATGTCCCGGGATATTTCATCATCATCATCATCAGTCTATCCCCGTCCACTGCTGGACATAGGCCTCACCACTCGCCACTGAGCTCGATCTTCAGCTCTTTGTTTCCAACCGCTGCCACCCAGTTTGCGTATATCATCGCTCCATCTAGCTGGAGGGTGCCCTACACTACGTTTACCGAGCCGTGGTCTCCACCCTAGAACACGTCTACCCCAGGATATTTATTATTATTTATTACTAAGCTTGAAATTGGCCAGGATTATTAGTCTTTATATCAGAGCATGAAGACCATCCGTAATGGTATGCCACTGGTAACCTGATAACCTATCATTGTCTACCTACGAGCTAATATGAAAACGGTCTGTCCGTCTTATTGTCTAAGATTTGTTTGCAAACTTTAACTTCTAACAAACATCCATTTGCTGTTGACGTGGGACATTTTAGAACGTACAATTGAAGTGTTAAGATTGATTTTATATTTCCGTAACGATACATTAATTTTGTTCTTGTTGAATTCGAGAAATTTACTAGGAATTATAAAAAAAATGTTCTTGGAGTGTTTCATACGAGTATGTTTATATAAATGTAGATTTTCTCTTCTAACAACAAGAGTAAAAACTACAATTTTACAACAGTATAATGGTCGTATGTACAACAGGATAATATTTACTTTAAAATAAAAAATACAAGGTTCAATGCAAAACAAAACGTAGTTTCACGTGACAAACTAAAATAAATATTTAAAATTTTTTTTTTCAATATTTGGAATGCCAATTAAAGGAAACTTCTTTCTTGAATTGCTGGGGTGACGGTTTTTGAGTAGGCGAGCTTTTAGTGCAGTGTTCGTCTGGGGAAGTACTACCACCTTACCCATTTCCGTCGTGTATCAGTAGTGCACTTAGTGTTTCGGTTTGAAAAGTAAGGGGGGCGGTGTAATTACAGGCTTATGAGACTCAACAACTTCAAGTCTCAGGGTCGACAACACATTGGCGATACCCAAAGTGTTGCATAGACAGCGGTGATCACACATCATCCCCCTTATTTAGCTCGGAGAGCTTACCTCTCACGTGATCAGTAGTATTAGCGTAGTAAGCGACAGAGATAGAGCATAGAGAGGCCGCGACGAAACATCTCCAGTTAGTGTCATTTTCCTTACAGAATCGAGCCCCAGGTGAACCGTTTGCTTGTTTGCCAATTTGGTATTAAAAAGAAACAGTACGGAGATATGTATGTCAAACTCGATAGGTATATGAATATGATCAGTTCCACTTCCCTACATCCCTATCATGGATTTATCATCTTGTTTACACAGACACATAAATAATTGTCATCTGTACTTTTATAATTAATATCTACAAAGCGCAGGGCGTATGTAAACATGTTTTAAAAGAACTTTGTCTTTAAGATTCTAGTAAGTATTTATGTTGAGCCTAGTGATGGGTTCTGGCTTCTCCTGAGTGGTATTATAAAAAAATAAATATCATGGGACATTCTTTTTCACACGGGCATCTGATCCTAACTAAGCGGAGTTTGTACTAAGGAAACCAGATAACTGATATACTACATATATTACTTTTTATTTTTCTAAATACATAATATAATAATATTGATATTTTACACCCAGACACTAAACATACAGACATGTTCATGCACACAAATGTTTGTGAATCGAACCCGCGACCTGTGACTTGGCAGTCAGGGTCGCTATCCATCAAGCCAACTGGCCGGTAAAATAATATAGATATATTGTACACATAGACCTTTAAGAATACTAATAAGTAATAATAAAAATAAAAAATACTTTTTCATTATTATAATATACTATAGTGAAAACTGATTTTGTTTTCTTGTTTGTTTTCAAAGTTTTCTTGCCTCAAAGAGTTCGACTAAAAAACAGTTACTACAAATAAAACTTAGTCAAATCCTTTTTGGCATTACACCATGTTACGGATGGCTATTTTTTATCATCAAATATAGTAATAGTACGAGTAAATAAATGTATTTCTTTCTTTCAGGCGGAACCCACCGGTAAGACCTTAACAACAGATTTCCAACTTGACAAAAATTCGATAAAATTCATAAAAACATCATTTTTATCATGCACAAACCCCGTGCAGCCATCCGTTATGATAATGCAACTAATGCCGCACTAATCATAGTTTCTAAACCGTTATCAGTGATAAAAACAAATATACTATCGCCAAATATAAATCATAGTGATACTGGGCGATGCATGTTGATAATGCAACTTATATAACATAATATGCCGATAGCGATTGCCGAAATGTTAAGATTCAATATTGGCCTATTATTTTTTTAATATTATTATTATTGGATAAATTTACTTTTAATTTTAATTAATAATATCCATATATGTATTATGAAAAATAAAAAAGTAGTATATCAGTTAATTTGGTTCCCATAGTATAAGCTCTGCTTAGTTTGGGAGATGGCAGTGTGTAAAATAATGTCTCAGGATATTTATTTTATTATTATTTTACATAATTTTCTATTCTAACAATAAAATTAAAACTATATTGACTATTAAATATATTATGAAATATATATTAAAAATATTACATATTATTTACATGAGTTTTTGGTATAAAATACTGTGCAGAAGCTGCTTAACTTTTAAGCTGCCATTCTAGTAGCATTTTTATTAAACTTTAGTGTGTTAATAGTAAAAATTAACTGACGTTAGAATCTTAACATTCATAAGTGCCTATGTAGGCATATTTTAATTAATATATTTAATTTAATTTTACCTAAAAATAATAAATATACTTCAATACTACTAATATTATTAAATGAAAGTTCGTGAGGATGTATAGAAGTTTGTTACTCTTTCACGATAAAACTACTGAACGGATTTGGATGTAAATTGGCAAAAAGATAGTTTAAGACCTAGATTAAACAAAATGTTTTTAGCTGGTGCTCCTATTATTATAAATTATTATCGTTTAATTCCTGAACGAAACCAAAATTGTTTGTTTGTTCCAATTCAAGACACTGTTAAGAATGAAAACTTGTATAAAATGGTGACCGTTCCCTATAAATATCTATGTCACCCTTGGCCCTTTGAATAAGTAATTTTACATAAATATTTTCAAATACATAATATGCAAAGTGTCAAAAGTTTCGGCAAAGGCGTTAAATAGACAAAAAATTCAATGGACAATGATAAATGGCGTAAAACTAAAATGGAACAAAACGGCCATGTTGTAAGCACAAATCCGTTTAGATAAGGATGTGGGTTAAGTTATAAAAGAATTCCGTTACTATAAATCGCTAGTTAACTTCACTCTTTAAAATGCTCAAGAAAATTACAGGCACATGAGACTTAACAACTTTACGTCTCAGGGTCGATAACGCATTGGGTAAGTCCCTAGTGTTGCAAATGTCCATAGGCGGCGGTGACCACTTACCATCAGGTGGACCGGCTGCTTTTTAGTCGCCCCATGTTGTATTAAAAAAAAAGTTTTTTTTTTACAGAAAGGTGGTCATCGCTATGTCATTCGGAAAAAGTGGTGTAGGTTTCTTTATGTGAAATATTTTTTTTTAATCGGATGAATGGTTTCAGAGTTTACCTCTTACATCTGAACTTACAAATTCCACATATTTTCCTTTATATTAATAAAAAAAAATTATATACATAGTCAAAAAAATTGTGTCCGAAATAGAAGTTAGTTATGATAATTATTTTAATGAACATCAACTACCTTAAACAAAAATTACAACACAATAATTTGACAAAAATAATTATTTTCTTCAAAAATATTATTTTTATTTTTGAGAGACCTCTTTTATCCTATACGCTCTACCCTATAACACTATCGTTGCGGTGTTTTAAAGTGTCCTCCATGCCTAGTATTTTAATTAAAACCATCAATCATCAATAAACGATGATTCGATAATGAAATCGTAATTTGTCATTAATCAATTATTATTTTATCAGGTTAAATGTTAATTTCAATATGCGTATATATATTAGTTGTCTATTAGAAAGAATGTATACCTCTCCCTCTTTCCCCTAGTTTGATAGATTTGGTATTAGTTCCCGTCCGCGTTTGACCCGCGTTTCCCAGGGATCGAATGTATTCCCGAGTTAAAAATATCCTTTGTGGTAAGCCAGAAAGTATTCTATATATGTGTAAAAGATTTTATTAAAATCCGCTCAACGGGTCATGCTCAATTGAGTCAGAAACATTCGAACATTTAAACACGCAAACTCCACATTTTGAAAAACATTAAAAAAAAAGTTGGCCGTGGTTTTGTTTTCCCAGTTCATATCAGTTGTAAGCTGACTTCCGATCCGGTGGTAACTTTGACTTTCAGAACTTTTTTTTATTGTGTATGATGTCGCCGAAGTTGCAACTTCCAGAACACACAGCAGTTATATGGCGACACATTATTCACTTGAGGGTGGAAGCCAATGGAGTACTAGAAAGCATCCAACCTAAACTCTACTAAAGTATACTCCAACTAAAGAACTAAAGTTTCCCCAAAAGCTTGAGCTCATTGTACGATTCGAGCCATGACTCTCGTTACGACGTCACCAAAGCTGTCATCGCCTTGTGTGACTTTAATTACTATATTCACAAGCATTACTAATATCTCTATAATTTTTTAAATCAATATGCGAATGCTTTTTGTGTCACGTAAACCATAGGTGGAAAAAAATAATAGTAGCTAGTACAATCTCCCATCTTAAATATTCAAATTTGGAATACAAAGTATTGACTTAAGCTCAGCGTCCACAGATCGACATCGTACGGATCAAACACATTGCATCAAACGGATCCGTTTATTGTAGTACATCCGCAGCAATTGCCCATCCGCAAATGCGTAGTAATTGGAATGCCGTCACAATTTTTCGTAGTGAGCGAACGAGTGGAATTTGTGTGAGAGACTAAAATAATAGATTTGAAAAGTGAGATTCGATTTCATTGCTTATTTATTAGCAGAAGAAGAAGCAATGAGTGCAATGTGAGTCCATACCGTGGCAATCCCTATGACGCCAATGACACTCATCGCAAAAGTTGCCTATTCGAGGTACAACGTCGGTGTGGCAACATCTATAAATACGCACGTGAGAATACAAGCACACTTTGTAAGTTTTCGCAGGATTTGGCCTAAAATAGAAGCTTAAAACTTCAATAGTTGGCCCAGGCTTGAACATCTAGCCTGGCGGAACATCTTCCCTTTTAAATGGAGGAGTCACTTCTTTCCATAACAGTATTACCAACACGCCGATGCGCAAAGTCCATGCGATGAAAATCAGTTTTGAATACAAAAATTATTACAATCTGTTTGATGCGATGCGTGCGATGCTGGACTGTGGACGCTAACCTTAAAGAATCTTTAAAGCAGTTTAGTCGCTTATGACATAGACCATTTCTTTGGAGGGTGAGAACCTTTTGAAATCTGATGAATGACCGAGGACTATTTGCAATGTGGTATGTATTGATTTCAACAGTGGATAACAGTGTTAAGCGAAAGGAATACATATCTATATAGAAATTGAGTATAGATTACAATGAAATAATGTGTTAATTAAAATACGACTTATAAATGGTCATTGCGTCAGGTCATTCCGGTTCTTCTCATTGAGAAGAGCCGGCAAGAAACGGGAGAGAAAAACATTACAGTTTTTGAATATGGTGGTCCTGCAAACGCGGTACGATGAAGCATTGTCGTCATTAAAACATAATAGGCGTAGTAAGTCTTATGTATTGACAAAAATGAGCAAAACGATGAAATACTTTCGTTCATAACAACACAGTTTTATTTTGAACAAAACAAACACACTCACTCACAAACTTACCGTCAAATAATTTGAAAGCACACAACATTTAAACCTCTTAAAAACGTCATCTCTCTTCATACACGCACTGACTAGTAATATTGTGTTAAATATTAAAAAAATTAGATAGAATTCTGGACAAAATGTCATTGGATGCGATAGCCTGCTCTTATCAATGTATGTGTGTATTTTTTTCGCAAATTTAGCGTTTTATCGAAGACCTAGGCTACTTGATATCTTATCGCGTGTATAGTTTAGGTTTTGATGCGTTCTAGTGTATAAATAAAATAATAAAATGTCAATTCGAACTATATTTTGTTGAGCTAGTTTCCCACCGCGGTTTCATTTGCCTTAGTTACAGTAGAACAAATCCCTTGCTACCTTTCCGTGCCGCGGTTTCACCAGTATTCTCAAAAGGTCTACTGTATTTCAGGGTACATAGCGTATGTCCATCTGCAGTAATTTACCTTTCAAATGATGAAAGAATTTTAAATTAGGTACCCTGGTTTTCGAGATAACCCTTCGTGTACATACAAACTGACACAAGCCTAAAGTTCCAATAGACAGTTATTAAATTCTGGTGTAAATAATGGTGTATGTGCGGATGTATGTATTTAGAAGACAAAGAAGTGGTATATGTAGTATATCAGTTATCTGGTTTCATATTACAAGCTCTGCTTAGTTTGGGATCAGATGGCTGTGTGTAAAGAATTTCTTTGGATATAATTATTTGTTTGTCTTCTTCTTTAATTAAAATGGCGACCGTTGCCAGTACCACAATTCCGCCAATATCACGTTAGTTGACGATATACGAAGGCGATTTGGTTGTCTGTCTACATATTATAATAAATTGACATGCAACTGTCAATTTGACATAATTTGGCATTAGGAATTTTAGATATGTGTAATGTAGAAAAAAAAACGCTATAATAGGTATTTGTACCATACAGGATATAGATAATTTCTAGGTATATATACAATGTAGTATTGTTTAGGTAGTTACTGTAAAGATATACATTTAAATGAAATGTAAGGTCACTTCTTGGCTTGATGAGTTACTACGAAATCTTGGAAATACTTGACGTATAAAGCTGAGATTTGGTAGGTTTATTTTGAGATTAAGGAGGTCTAAAAGCTATCGTAAGTTCATAAGAAAGTCTTTCTTTCTTGTTAGTGTCGGTTTGTTCTTTTGTTTTTCTTTCAAGCTGAGATAGGATTTTTGCATACACATATTTATGGGCCGGAGCACTAAGATTTTTATTATTCGAGTAGAACCAATGGACACTGAATCGTTGGTTCAATAGATGAACCTTATATCAGAAGCCATAAAGATGATTTTCCAATAACATTCTTGTGCCAAACAAGGCCACTTTGACTTAAAAATGACATTGAACTATCATCTTTATTTCTTTTTCCATAAGGATTAGATTTCAAGAACTAAAGTAAGTAATTTTGGAATTTTAATGTCGCTAAGAACTGGCATTAATTGTAGTACAAAACACGAAAAACTGTGTCAACTTGAAATTTTAAATAACTTTAAAATATACACTTAATTCGTTATAATGTATAATATATGTATTCTTAGATAAATAGGTATATAATATAATATTTATACAATATACCACAAGGTTTTTTTTACAATGGATTTTTGCGAATCTAATAATATATTTACACGCAAACGTATGTATTTTTGTGTACATATTTAATTAAACACAAAAAGTTTAAAACATCTGTACAATTTGAGGGAGTATGCGTATGCGGTAGAGTTTTAAATAGGAAATAATAATAATATCCCGGGACATTCTTTACACGCGGCCATCTTATTCAGCTAATACAAACTTCATCGGCGAGCCGCTTCACGGAGGCCTCGGAGAGCTTATTTCTCACGTGATTAGTAGTAGCCTTAGCCGGCACGGAGGCCGCGACGAAACATCCTCGAGTTAATGTCATTTTCCTTACAGGATCGAGCCCCTGATCCCAAACTAAGCAGAGCTTGTACTATGGACACCAAATAACTAATATATTACGTATACTACTTTTTTCTACATACATACTTATATAGATATTTACACCCAGACACAGAACAAACGGACATATTCATCTACACGTATGATTGTCTTGGGTGGGAATCGAATCCGCGACCTTCGGTTTGGCTGTCAGAGTCGCTAACCACAACCAACTGGCCTGTTATAAATCAAACCGTTTATTAATGCAATTGGATTATTTGATGTGAGGGGAGGAATGTTATTCGAGGTATTTCAAGACGGCTCGAGTCCCGTCACCCGAAATGCATAACTCTCTCGGATTCAATGTGGAAACCGGTTTCGTTATTATATTTATATTTATGTTATTATTAGTTCGTTATAGATTGATGGTGCGGCGTCTAAGTAGCGTGAGACAAGAGTCATAGCGCCGTCAATGTAGTACAAATTTGACTACAATGATTCCAAGAGCATAACACGCCTGCTGGTGACAAACATAATCAAATGGCTTCTAGTTTGTAACTAATTTACTCAACAAACGAAAATCTTTTTTGGTGTGTAAGAAATCAAAAGTTACAAAATGAATTAGTTACTACAGTCGATCGGTATACGACCACAGCTTAAATATTGCGTGAACCAGCTACAGTATACATTTTCTGTCTTAAATTATCCTCCAAACAAAAATAAAACAACTTATAAATCCTGTTTTTTATCATACCATGTAAAATAAACAATAATTGTAATATATTTTTCATGTACTATTAAAAAAAAAATCGCATTTCCAAGCAATCAAAATTCTCTGAACGTTCGTATTTTAGACGAATTCATTAACCCTTTTCTTACTTGAGATTGACCTAACCACCACAAAAAATGGACAACAAGAGTAAATATTGGACAATAAGAGTAAATATATATATATATATTTAAAAAGAACAATGTACTTTTATACTCTTAACTGGAAACGAGTACTTTGTTCACGCGAATGACTATTTATAAAAAAAAAATAACATTGAACCAGTTTTACTATTCCGCCCTTCTACGCCGTAGCAAGTTCGTGCTACGAAGGACGCGTCGTAGCGTTCAGCCCTACGGCTACGAGTTTCATTGAATGAATGCATTTTACGAAGATCTACTAAGGGGTACTTTTTAGTACCCGCTTAGATACATTCATACTGTAATTATGTTGAGAAGCCCTTACCAATGTATTCTGGCATTTATTACAGGACGAAATAAGGAATATTATCGACTAAAGAAAGGATGAGTCGAACTTTTCTTTTACTACAAAAATAATACTTTAAGAAATCTTTACTTTTGTGGATACCTGTGTGAAAACCTAATTATTAAACCCACGCCAAAATTCCCTTTATGAACCATTTGTAAGACATTTAAAGGATTAATACTTTACACACAGTTAAATATAAAAATCATCTTCATATAATGTTTATCGCGTGAAGTCTAAAATTTTAGACTTTTTATCTAGCTTAGTGTCACAGCTATCGTATATTAAGTGACCTCTTATCACTCAATCGTTGTTAATTAAACTTATTGTATCATAATAGGTATATTAAAATGTATAACCTAACCCCTTTGTGCATGCGATTGTGTAAAATCTTGATGAAAACAAACTAACAACGCATTCTGGTGGTGTTCTGTAACGGCTTTGCGTTAAGAACAATTTTTGCGTGGCATTTTTATATGCATCAAATTTCGATAATGAATTATTATTGACGCAGAGGTATGAAATATGGTATGATTTTAAATATACTATCTTTTATATATAGTATATACTCTCTAATATAAAATAAATAATGTTTTTATGTATGTGACTCAGTCAGGGATCGATGAATTTGGATGAAATGAGGTACACAAGAAGTATTCGTTTAAGTATGAAATCTATCGCGAGACTGAAGCTACAAGGAATATAAGCCTAATTAAACCGGCGAAGAGCGAGTTAGAAATGCCCATAGAGGGTTTCGTCGAATTAAAATAAAACTTAAGTTATTTTTATTCTTCACTAATAAAAGTAATAATAATTCTATAAAACCCTTGTTTGTGACTCTTCAATTTATACAGACAAGACAAACGGACGGTGTTGGCGTAGTTATAGGGGTCTTTTGGGTACGGAACTCTAAAAATAAATGGATGTAGCCTGGTTATTACATTAGCCGACATCCGAACCGGTGCGGTAGTAGCTTCAGTATCTTTTGACCTTTACGAATGCCCTTGTAGGACCTAAACTGAGAGCTTTTATTTTATTTGACTGCATCTTCCTAGGATTAGGGAGGTAGGCCAATTGGCTTAATGGTTAGCGACCCTGACTGCCAAGTCGAAGGTCGCGGGTTCGATTCCCACCCAGGACAAACATTTGTGTGCATGAACATGTCTGTTTGTTCTGTGACTGGGTGTAATTTCTGTAGTATATGTAGTATATCAGTTATTTAGTTTCCATAGTACAAGCTCTGCTTAGTTTGGGATCAGATGCCCGTGTGTAAAAGAATGTCCCAGGATATTTATTTATTATTATTAATTCACATACCTTTGATATTTATGCAGTCCTCTTATCTTTCTTTTGTGTGACCTGGAAAGAGAAATAAAACGTGAGATTTTTGATAACAAATTAAAAGTAAATTAAATGAAGCAAGCTTTGCTCCACGTCTTCCTATATCCTGAAATAAATTTACCCTAAGTTCAATCAAATTTGGTCTAGTATCTAAACCTTGATAATGTAGCTAACATTCTGAGATATATGACTTTTTATCAAATTTGGAATAGTATCTTGGCACGCATATAGACAGACCCCCTTTTGAATTTCTATACCAATATTTTTAGGAGATAAAGTTTACGAGTTTAAATTTAGGAGACTATTTTCGAATCTCATCTGATTTCAATAATTCTTTTGCTGATCTAAAGCTACACTATTCCCGACTGACATAGGCTGTGAGATAATCCTGACATACATTAGGTTTCTCAGGAATGTGGTATATTTTTCTTTTTTTTATACCACATGGGCCGACAAACAAGCGGACGGTCCGCCTGTTGGTAAGTGGTCACCGCCGCCTAAGAATATTTGCAACACTAGGGGCATCGCCAATGCGTTGTCGGCTCTGAGACGTGAAGTTGTTAAGTCTCATGTGCCTGTAATTTCACCGGCCTCTTACCTTTCTAACCGAAACACAGTAATACAACTGCACTACTGTGCACTGCTGCTTCACGGCAGAAATGGGTAAGGTGGTAGTACTTCCCCGGACGAACTCTGCACTAATAGCTCTACTACTCGAATCTAACCACGGGATGGTAACTAGTGCTTTTATTTAACTTAATTTACATCTTTAAAAGCTATAGCATAGAAAATATCGAACTATGATCCTTATGGATACAAATAGAGGAAAATCCGCAATATATGTACATCCCCAGGCAGTACACTTAAACCTTATAAAGGTTATATACAGAGAGATTCCCGCCTCAAATCATCTAAAACTAAGCCCGCCCCGACATTCAAACAAAACATATTATATAACTAAGTCCGTAACTTAAACACGGCCTTACGGGACCTTCATTCACACACGCACACACGCTCGTTTACGTGTGCTCACACGTCACGCACACACACAACGATCACACGTCATTGGTCCACTTTCACTTTTCGAATCAAGCCTACATAGTTCAGATTCCGAATGGAGCGTTGCGATTGGCCGCGTAAACTTTGACCTTTGAATCTATTGGTCCGTAGAGGGCATATACAACGTGTGTACGGAAATAATGTATTTGGGATTACTTATTTCCCGAACGTTAAAGTTTTGTTGAATGTTTAGGTATTTGTGTGGTGGTACGCTTTGATATTGCTGTGTATAATTATTTATTTCATCACTCAATTCTAATCATATTAAGTAAAGAATTTATGCCTTGTAAGCGTGATATTTTCATTCTATGATTGTTCTATCGAAATTGACAAAGTTTTTCAAACTATAGAAAAGTAGTGGTTTGATTAGTTGTTTTTTTAGCGATAGAAAAACTTAGTTTAGTACTAAACGTTAATTTACTTCAATAATATAATCTATACCAATATAAAAACGCAGATTCTGTAAAAAAAAAAATTATAGGGACCACTATATCTATGAACCATCTAAATTATTCCCATTGCCGATTCAATTATATGTAACTAGCTGTCCCCCGCGGTTTCACCCCCGTTCCCGAGGGATGCAACATTTTCCCGGCAAAAAGTATCCTATGTTACTTCTAATACTTACAAAAATATGTGTACAAAGTTTTATGTTGATTGGTTAAGTAGTTTTCGCGTGAAAGCGTAACAAACTTAAATTCACATTTATAATATTAGTAGGGATGTAAAGGGTACGACGTCCTATATCAGTAGTAGTAGAAAATAAATAGCTATAAGATATAACTATACTATCTAGTGTAGTATATATATTAATTTATTCTCTGAGGTCACATTGCGATGATAAAACTTAGGGTTCAGTCGGGAAATTGTTAAACCCCTTTTTAATAAACGCGGATGAATTTAAAGTTGGTTAGGGTGTCATCAAATTTAAGCGTAAGTTGTCATATGTATATGTAATATACATAGATATGTCTTTAAAAAAGTAAATACAGTACATAAACTATGTAGTATCAGTTATCTGGTTTCCATAGTACAAGCTCTGCTTAGTTTGGGATCAGATGTCCGTGTGTAAGAATGTCCCAGGATTTTTTTATTATTTATAAATTAAAAACTAACTATTATTGGATTATAAAAACTAACGACCTGTCCCAGCTTCGTTTGAGTAGAAATATATAAATGTATTACACATAAACCTTCCAAAAATTTTTTTTCTAAACGATAGTGAAAATCTAATCCAATTCTATAGCGTAGTTTAAAAAATATACCCCAACAATAGACAGAAGAAATATCTCTATTCGCTACTATATGAGTAGAGATAGAATTAAAAAGAACATGTAACCTTACTGACATTCTTACCAGTTTTTTTCAGTCGAAGGCTGACTTCCGAACTAGTGGAAACTTCAGTACATGTAACCTTCTGAAGTGTCCTTCTAGGGCATAAACTGTATAAATGTGTTTGTTTCTTTTTTAATAGTCGACCATAAATGTCCGGAAGATATTAAAAAACGTATAATTTTCGTGAGTCTTTATAAATAAATGCAGGACAATTTTCGATGCGATTTCATTAAATATTGATTTCGAAAGATGAAAATCGAACTAACCCACAGGACGAAACAAGTCAATAATTAGCTACACAATAATACCTAATAAAACTGTAATAACCATTTTATTACGCAAAAGTACATAATGCGCGATAAAAGTTCACATTCTTCCTTGTTTTTATATTCTCTATTAGTTTTTTAACCTTAAAGTTTGTTTACATGCGCAAGGAGGCCGCATAAAGAGAATGCTTTACTACAAAAAAAAAAAAAAAACAAATGCACAAACAATTACGAAAAAATAATTAGACATGGAGTCTGTAATAAATTCCGTGAACGCAAAATATTTACAAAGGCCACTCCTTCTTTAAAAGTAAAATTGTTTTACAATTTTTTATTTCAACGCCATCTAGCGTGCGGAAATGGAACTAAGTTCACGATATATTAAATTAAAGTAGTAAAATAATTATAAGGTAATAAGTTATCATTATAATGCTTAAATTATATCCACACGACGAACAACGCCTTCATAATTAACATAAACCTTTGTATATATCCTGTTTTGATGCAAAAAAAATATAATCATCGAAAATAGCTTTTCGAACTGCTTGTTTGTGATAAATGTTGTTGTAGATTTCCACGTATAAACGTCACGTTTTTATTTGTACCAAAGTGTCTTGCTGTAATGATTATCAAAGCATATTTGTCTATCAAAATATACAAATACTTATATGTTGGTATGTTGTATTAAAAACGTTAGGTTTTTGATAAGAAGAGTGCAGCGCGATAGTGTTGTTTGCAATGCATTTTTATTATTTATCGATATTCGGTGTTTGGTAGCGTCGAGGAATACTACCAGTCCGACTCTATGGTCTCTCGAGACTAAAGCACGTATACTTTACACCTTGCCTCAAGTTTTCAACTTAAGGTGATGGTGTCAACTAATGGGATCAGGCATCCTAATCTCTTGTTCCTACTATCGCTAAGGCACCGAAAAAAAAGCATTAAATTGCGCTGACCCTAAATGATTGGGAAAGGGGCAAGTGGTAATGAAACTGTAGGAAAACATACTAATCAATTAATTATATATATTTATCCCTAACAATTAAATTCAGAAATATGGATCATTTACGAAAAATAAATGTTAACAAAAAACAACATGTAATTTGAAGTATTCGATAAAGTAAGTTATATAATTTGATAATGAACAAAGATAAATAGTGAGTATCAAATATAAAGAGTTAATCTATTGTATTGTTTGTTCCAAAAAGAAGCGTAGCAAACAACGTAAATATCATCATCATTCGTTTACAATCAGTTTTATCGACACATCGACACGCGGCCGCGTCACATCACTAACCTAGGGCAGGGCTAGTTATCAGTTGCAGGCGATTGCGAATATGAAATATCACAGATAACGCCTGTGCCGAATTAGTATAGATTATGTTATAGGATAAACTAGTTTTTTTTGCGACGATATTAATAGTGATGTCTCTATCTTTCGCAACTGTGAGTGGCTCTCTTTTAAAGTTATCAACAATTTTTATAGTAGGTCAATAGTGATCTCTTTTTATCTAAATAAATAGTTTTATTACAATTGATATGTTAAATATTTTTCGATTATAAAAAGGAGTTAGTTGTTTAGATAAATAATTTATTTAATAGCATTCTACCTTTATTAAAATTATTTTAATGACGACAATACTTGATCTAGCAAGACAAATGTACTAATCGAATTTAGATGAAATTTGCTACATAAATAGTTAATAACCTTGACTGCATAATTAACATCCCAAAAAAATGTAATATCCCTTAGGAACCGGGTAAAACCGCGACAGTTAGTCTCTAAAATTAACATTATATAAGGCATAAAAAAAAAATTCTAAACCATTTATCAGATTAGGCCCGCGGAAGGCACTTATGAAGGTCAAATTTAAAGTTACTAAAGTTCGGAAGTCAGCCTTCAACTGAGAAGAACCGGCAAGAAACTCAGAAAGTTTACATTGTGTTTATTTTATTAAAAAATTGTTTTAGTAAATTTTATCAATTCTGACGTTTTTTATTATTATCGGCTATTTTATAATATCAAATTTATTATTTTATATTTAACAATTACAACCAATTTAACTTAACAATATATTATGGCTGACCCCTTACTAGTAATAATGATTTGCTCGGACGATATAACAAAACATCGCATATCTATGTATCAATGACAATAAACAAACGGAGTTATTAAAGAACTAGTTAAATGATACCTAAAGGAAATAACTTTACGTGTTTATATGTTTATTTGATACTAGCTGACCCGGGATTCACCCGTGTTCCCGGAGGATAGTACCTTTTCCCGCGATCAAAGTTAAAAAGAGGTCATAGACTATGACATGAACATTCATACAAATCTGGATGTAAAAATATTCCAGGATATTTATCTTAGCTGTCCCCCGCTGTTTTTCCCGCGTTCCCGAGGGATGTCACATTTCCCCGGGATAAAAAGTAGCTTGAATGTTATTCTAAGATATGGTCTATCTATGTGCGAAGTTTCATACAAATATGTTTAGTAGTTTTTGCATGAAAGAGTAACAAACATGCATCCTCACAAATTTTATAATTTATAATATTAGTAGATTTTAGAGATTGAACTTCATGATTCAAATTACAGATATTTGTTAGACCTTTTTCTACAACTTGTATTGTATTATTGTTGCCTAGAATCGAGAGTGTTTTAAAGTTAAATGTGCTCACCACATTCGACCACATTATCACCTGTTATTAGAGGAAGAAGTAAACATATAAAACGCATAATTATATCCAAGTTAGAAATGGATATCTTGTCCCAAATATAATAATAATAATTAAATTTTATTTTATTTTTCTCTCACAAAAGTCTTCACAATGCAATTAAAAGCTAAGTTGGAATACAGTACAATGCAGACCTGCTTTGTGAGAGACCTGGTGCTTGTGGTAGATTAAAAACCTGTAATACAAGTCACCAGCTAATATCAAACCCAAACAAGGGTAATTTTTTAATATTTTGGTATGGAACCCCCAAAGCGTAATTTCTTAGGGATCCCCAATAATATCTCAGCTAAAATATCGTTCCAAACCTTGTACGACCGCCAACAAGCTGACTAACAAACAATTGTTTCCAATTCTCAAAACAATATGCAATACCTTGCTCAATTCTTTGAGAGACCATTTGCGATATTGCACAACCGTTAGCTTTAAATTTAACTGTCACAACAATTAAACTGCAAGATTAACTATATATTAAGTTAGTCATAGATTGTTGAAGGGTAAGTGTTGCCGTCTAGGTCGGGGTTTTAGATGGGTGACACGGGTGCGAACGTGGTAAACGGTTTGTTTAGAAATGATAACCTGTTGCCCGAAATTGTGTCGGAGAGACGGTGATAGCTGGATTGGTTGGTTGATTGGTCCTACTTTGTGGGGGATAGCATTGTGGTAGGGTATTTCGAAGTACCCGCTTAGCAGTAGCACTTAAGAGCCAGTTCCTTTCTAGACTTTACGTGTTTACCACATACGGGCACATCTGAGTCTACTAAGACATCTGCCTACCGCTCCAGGGGTAACGGCGTGAAGATATCTAGTTATAAAAGCATAAAATGGCAAACAGGTACGCAGTTAAACGATTACGTATCCAAATACCGTTATTGTGTTAGTTTAGTTTTAATAATTGTAGAATCCAAGAAATATTGTAACAAGAGATCTTAATGTGAGGTCTAGTGTGAGTCAACGCGACAACTGTCGCCGATTCATAGAAAACATAACTTGTTTACGTAGATAATTCATTCTATTGAGGAAACGAAATACGAGTCTTCTTTTTAATTTGGATAATCTTTTGTTGACGATAAATTATAATTACAATATTGTAAGTGATTATGTAGCCGAAGATGATAAGCGAATATAGCCTAGAAGGAGACAGACTTGCTTGGTAGCTTCAGTAACTTTAAATTTGATCTTCATAAGTGTCCTCGCGGCCCTAAACTGAATAAATGGTTTTGGTTTTTTGAAAGACGTAGCTGTTAGAATACGGCGACTGGTTTCCAAGTTGAGTGTTGTAAGATAGGGGTACTATAGCGTACCCTAGCACTGTGATCCTCACGATGGCTCCCTGAAAGTTCAATCTCACTAAAGGATTCGAAGCCACGACTTTCCTCACGGGACTCGATGTCTACTGTAATGCCTCTCATGGATTCTTACACCAGTTGATCTTCTAGTCAAGCAACCAAGGGCATTGTCAAAGCGTTGTCAACCCTGAGACGTTGTTAAGTCTCATATGCTTGTTATTCCCCTTTACCTTTCTAACCGAAACACAGTAATACAAATGCACTACTGCTTCACGACGGAAATAGAGGGGTAGTACTTCCTCGGACGACCACTTCACTAAGAGTCTTGAAAGTAATGTAAAAAATGTATAGTTAATTGTTATTTCTATGTATTATGTTATACCATTTTAAAATGGTACTTATAGGCATAACTATGTTTCTGATAACATTAAAGCTTGCATTATAGAAAATAGCACTTATAACTGGGACGTTAAGTCAGTTTTTCGCGTGTTATTAAATGTTTTTTAGTCTGCAACGTCCTGTTTAGAAGTAGATATCCTGTTAAGTCCAGTGGGTGACGCAGCCGCGTCTAGCCAGACTGCCTGATAGTGTGGGTAATGTCGAGTGCAATGGTGCTAGCTATGATTAATAATAAAAAAAAAACAGATCCATTTTGTTTTTAGATATTACTAGCTATCGTATACGTTTCATCCGCGATCCTTAAAGGTATTTTTACATTTCCCAGGATAAACATCTATCTATATTTTTTACATTTAATAGTAGTAAGATGGTAAGTTTTGAAATAATAAAAAAAATGGAATTATCCAAAACAATCAATTTATAAAACATTTACTTTAGATAATTTCTTACCGGTTCTTCTCAGTTGCGGCTTCAAAATTTATAAACATTAAAGACAAAAAAGAAATAAAAATGTTTATTTTTAAATTGAGTGTTTATTTTAGAATGTTTAAGTGTATTATAGTCGCTAGCTTATAATATTATAAACCTTACCCCTAGGTTAATTTTAGCAGTTTTGTGATCGACTGGACTACATATTCGGTCTGCACATTTGTAATGAAGGAAAATGTATGCGAATATTTGGTGTTAATATTGATTAATATTAATGGAATAATTGTTATTTTATATTAAAAGTAAGGATTTGTAAACATAAACTGTAGCTCTGCTGGTCTATAATACTGTACAAATCTATCCTTGAATAATTGACCGTGTTAGTGTATAAATAGATTCACTTCCTTATTTTATTCTTTCAACCAACCGTTAATAATGAAACGTCTAATTTAATATTATAGTGTCTCAAATCCATGAATTAAAATTCGAACGATACTAAGAATTTTTGATCCAAAAAAGTACTGAATCATTCGCCATGTTAGCGCTACTACTTTAGGCGGTTTGCTACTCTAAATACCAAACCACTTCACATATTACTATGTAATTTAGCAAACGCATAGCTTATGATATAGACAAGAATATAGGATACTATTGTTACCTAGTAGTAGCTTTAGAAACTTTAAATTTGACATTCATAAGTGCCCTCTGCGAGCCTGACTGAGATGGTTTTGAATTTAGAATTTTTGAACTGTCTTGTAATACTTTTTAAATAATAAAAAAAATAAAATAATAATAATGAAATATACTTTATTGTACACTGAAAGAAGTATGGTACAGAAGTTGATACTTAAATAAAGGTACAATTGGCGGTCTTATCGCGTAAAGCAATTTCTTCCAGACAACCATTGAAACCATTGAAACCATTGATGGAAAGAATTACATAGGGAAATGTAAAGGGTAATAATATGAATAATGATCATTATAGCCGTATTCAATTATAAAAAAACAATGTTTGAATAAAACTACATACGTACAATGATATACATTTTTAAAATGTCGTATTCTCTAGGTACGGCCGTTAGGTACACGGCTAGCTTATCTAGGTTCAATGCCTGACCAAATGATAAAAAAATACTGTACGAACGCAACTGTTTCCTTTATGTAATAACACGCTGTCTGTTTGTTGGTGACTAAGAAACGATACGTATTTATATGGTTTAGAATATAATATACGATTTGCTTGTAATAACTCTTACGCAATTATTATTACTCTTACTTAGCTATCCCTCGTATTCCCGAGGGATGTAACATTTTCCCGGCACAAAAAGTCTCCTATGTGTTATTCCAGGACATTTTCTATATATGTGCCAAGTTTCATAGAAATCCGTTTGGTAGTTTTTGCGTGAAAAAGTAACAAATATACATACAACCTTTCGCATTCAAAATTCAAAACCATTTATTCAGTTTAGGCCTTCGGAGGGCACTTATGAAGGTCAAATTTAAAGTTACTGAAGCTATATATTTATAATATAAGTGGTCTGGAAAATTTTGATGAAAGTATGGAGTGACTTCGATTTTGAAAAGGGTAATTGCTGGCTTTTCTCAGCAAAAGTAATATTCAATAATAGAAAGTGCTAGAAAGACTGTTAAATATGGTGCTTTTTTATTTATTTCAAATGTTTATGTTCAAAGAGTTCGTAGCAATGTATTCGTAGACATTTCGAGAGAGTCGTTGTTTAAAGACAGCATATTATTTGCATAGTTCTTATTATGATGGTATGTAAGGCGAAAATTGAATGTTACGAATTGTGGCAGGCAAGTAAGATTTTTCAGAAAATTTGTTAATTTTTTCATGATATTTTTTTCATATTTCTATTTTTTCATCTCTCATTAATTTGGGCTTTTATTATTCGAGGATTAAACTTTTGAATGTCCTCATTTCTATCACTATATAAAGGCTTAGAACCTAACAGGGATGAAATCATACCAATCAAAAGTTTCATAAAAGGAAGAATATTAAGTATGATAAAGCAAATAGCAAATATTGTTAACAATTTATAATTATTGACTCTATAAAGTAGGACATAATAAAACTAAAAACCTAAAGTGCGTAGGTACGATTGGCGCGAATTTCTCCAAGAATAGAACGCGTAGTAAACAACTTCAGCCTTGTCCTTGTAAAGGGCACTGTCACAATACTCTTAGGCATTTACTTTGAGCACTGAGCTAGACTTTACTGTCGCTCCGCACTGGGGTACGACTGCGGATGTCTCGAGCGAGGAAAAAAGGAAAAATATAGAGTTTTATTTATCAAATTTAACAAGGAGGTTGTCGTTGGTTTATGAAATTGTATTTTCCGTAATACTTTTGATTTTAATTCGTATTAGCTTTACTATTGTCTAAGTATTGCTTTCTATTTAACTTATTTGTGTTGATATATTATATATATGTGTTGCCAACTAAGTCGTAAAATAAAACACCATATAAAAAAAAATCGTAAATCTCAAAATGCTTTTGAATTACTTGATTAAGATCTTTACTAAAAAAAAAACAGGAATTACTCTATTCTAATACTATAAAGAGAGCGGATTTTGTTAGTTTATTTAACCATCTCCAGAACCACTGTACCAATTTGAATAATTTATTCACTATTCGAAAAGTATATTATTCCAGATGGATATAGGCTATGTTATATAACGGGGTACATTAAAACCCCCAGGAAAGGGGGTGAAACCACGGGACGGAATCTTTTATAATTATAAAAATATATACCTATCGACATATATTTGGTTTCTCATTACATTTAGAATGGTAAATAGGTTATTCCCGCAATAAAATGTTTACTACATTTATATATAAAAAGGGAATGACAAAATAGTTTAGTAACATTTTTTCTTCTGTTGTAAAACATTTTTTTTTTTGGTAAGTTAAGACATTAATATTATCAATAAAAGAATATTTTAATCAGTAAGTTTCTTGACATGTTAATTCATACCTATATGTGTTATGATTATGGTCGAATTTCCAATGGACGACTAGTTATTATAAATGTCAGATATTTTTTTTATTTAAAGATTGTAGTAGAAATTTCAGTCTGGTACTGTTAACTAATACTAGATCGAGTTACGGACAGTTAGTTAAACTTACTCGCCGACTCTGTAAACATTATCGTGTTAAGATGATATTTCTACTTGGCGTTATTTATATTTCACTTTCACAGAAATTACTTCAGAGTGTCAAATATATTACTTAATTTGAGAGTGATGACAAGATTAAAAACTATGTTAAAAAAAAATGTTTCGTGCGTAATTGGCTGTAAGTATTGGTAATGCAGCGGATTTTGTTGTTTAAAAAAATTAAATTATCGTGTAAAAAGTATCAATTCTCCTTTAATAATATTTTAATTTCATGGTAAAATACCTAAACCCAGCCCTTTTTCAAGTGAATTTAATACTTAAGTTACATATTTACAACATTTATTATATATTTAAAATATTTTTTTAGTATTCATAATATTTTTTAAAATTATAATTATACGATACGTTTTAAAAATTTTATTATATTTATCAATTAGTAAGCAAATTCAAATTCGAATAATCTGTTTCAAAAATGGTAATGTAGTTTTTATAATTTTGTAATTTAGTGACGAGCATATAGGTAATTTTATATACTCTATAATAAACATTATTTATCAATCACTGCAGTACTATACTCCCAAAGTATTATCCATTCATGGAGTTGAATGTTGCATATCACAATCGCATTTGTGAACTGTAGCTTTACTTATTTTTATCTTGAAGTTGTCTGTTTTAATTGCAATGCGTTTTATCTATAGTATAATGTATGTTACGACATAATATATCTTTTATGTTATATAAAATTTATATATATTTTATTTACGCAATAAAATTTGTATTATTGACTAGTAACCTACCCCGGCTTCGCTCTAGAGGGATAAAAATGTATAAACCTAATTTAATATTCAAAATATTGGTGGTAACATACTTAACATCTTATAACCTTTTGCGTAGCTTAAAATACTGTTGACTCCTGTTAGCTGACAAGTAGACAGACAGGAATAGTGACTAGGTTTCTAACTAATTAGATATTTATTTTTATATTAATAGGTTGACAAGCAGGCAGGCGGTCCACCTGATGGTAAGTGGTCACCGCCGCCTATGGACATTTGCCTGGGAGATTGCGAATGTGTTGCCGACCTTGAAAGAGCTCTTTCTACGCCCCTACCATATCTCAAGTCTAAAGATCCGATCTAACATAACTTTTATCTAGAAATATCTTTTCAATTTGTCTAATTGCATATGCATTAATACTTAAGCCTCGATGCAAAAACCGTTTGTTCATTTTACAAAGGCAATGGAAACAAAACGTCTCATATATAGGCTTTATTCCATCAAAATCGGATTACGAAAATACCTTTAATTTAAACTTATTATACATAATAATTAGATATATAATATATAGAAGATAAATAAGAGAGCTAGTAAGATAAAGTCAGTTTAAATAAAGTTAATGGTAACTTTAAATATGCATATAACTACAATTGCGTCGAAAGTTTTTATTAGAGAAGTCTTTGTGAGTTATTTACATTACTTTAATAGTGCGCAGTACTGTCTATATAAATAGCTTTTCACTCAATTGAATTATATACATAGCTAATTATTATGTTTGTTTTTATTAGTATTCTATCCGGATTTTATGAAGTAATTTACTTAGCCCGTGTTATAGCATTTTTTCGAATTTAAAACCCAAAGGAGGCGTAAGTGACTTAAGAGTCCGATGACCATATGCGCTTTACCGTGCACTAAGTGATCAACTTAAAATTGATTATTGTTATTTTTTTTTAAATTAATTATAAAAAATCTATTCTAGATTTCTAGATTTAAATATTACAAAAAAAATATTTATAATTCTTTCTTTGTATTTAATATGCTATTAGATGTAGTATGGTTTTATAAGCTCGCAAAGGCAGATTGGAATTGAGTTATGTATTTGTAACATCTTGTATATACAGTACGTATTACACTGAAAGTGCAAAAAAATTGCGCCAATTCCAAATTATTGAAAAACAGGCAAATTAACCATAAACTTCTCAGAATAGCAAATACCACTTGAAACCCGTCTCTAACCCTATGCTTAATTTTCCTATGTCTTTTCCTAATATAATATATATTTAATATAGAATTTTAGTCATATTCCTGTTACTGCAACATAACTAAAAAGTTTACCTGTAACCTGAGGTTGCATAGTCGGGCTTATTTTTGTCTTATTATATAGGAAAACCCATCTAATTATGTTTATAATTAAGTCTATTTTTAGACCAACTTACGGCTAGGATGTCGTAACAGACTGAAGAGTAAACCGATGACTATTTGCCTTTACACCTTTGCATCAAGTGAGCAATATGACATGCATCGAATAGACTCAAAGCGTATATATTACGGCGAACTTTTAGGAACAGAGCAGAGAACTTATGATGCTTAGAACTTTAAAGGTTAGTATGTAAGGAGGTTGTATTTGAGGTAAGTTTTAATAACCAAAATAGCTTCTCTATAGAATAAAAAAGTCACTATTGACTGTTCGTCTGTATGTGCGCTTGTATCTTTTTAACTATGCAACAAATTTGTATATAATTTCCACTATCGTTTAGTTAATTCTATCTGTAAGGTTTATATGTATAGTAATTCCATATTATCTTATACAGGTGTTACTAGTGAAAATAAACTATTTGTTTTCAGAAGTTAAAGCTCTAATGGGAGTCAAACTTTTATAATATACTTAAACTGCGTTGTAATATGAATGATATTTAAGTAACATCTATATTATATTTAAGTTAAAAGTATTTAGGAATGAATTATTAAATTATTTCGTATTGTTTATTCCGTTTTAATTCAAATTAAACTTAAGTTTCAGAAGTGTTCTGTTGTCACGATGAACTCAGTTATAAGATACACCGTGATTATTTTACAGGGACTTCATTGAATAGAAATAAAAAGAAATACTTGTTTTTTATTTGTGAATTGCTAGGTTATAAAACTATTTTGTTACATTTTAATGTTTTGAGAAAGATCTTTTCGGAGTTTAGAGATATTGTTGTTATAGTCATGTAATATGAACAGAAGTTATTGCTTATTAGAAAAGTTTGCTTAGATAAATTTACAAGTAACTATTGAGTTGGCGTTATTTAAAAGAGTTGTAAGTGATTATTCAGTTAAGCCGCCATTACGTCAACTTATAGTAAATTACAGTTAGGTTTTTTTTTAATTCAGTTCAAAGTTCAAAAAAAGTTGTAATTATTTACGAACGAAGATTACATGTCTCAAGAAACAGATTCTTAATTTGAAATATTAAAAAGTGAGCATAACTGTAATACAATAGCACGCGTTGTGTTGAAATGAGGTTATCCGAATCAGTCTAACACATATTTTTTGTGCAAATAATTTTATCACCATGCCACGACCTTGCTCCCAGCTATCGCCAAATTTTGCTAGTCCTAACGTCACGTTTGATAACTAGGTAGTCTAGAAAATATGATTATACACTTACCGAATTTATGTTTAAAAAAAATAATCCTCACACGGCACAACACTTTATACCACTTGGGATAATTAAAAAAAATAAATAGGAATTAGAATTAGTAACGCGTCGATCATGTCGTGTGCGTAAGTGCAATGTCTGTCGGGTGTGTTGTTGGTCGGCTGTGAGAGTGCTGCGTAGTGCACATCGCGGACTCGCCGGCGGCCTCGGACTGGCGCGGCGCGCACGCAACTAGCACTCTTCCCTCGCCCCCCCGAAAAAAATATGCCGCGAAAATATGGCGGGGAGGTAACACGCAAAAACTGAAGGGGTGCGCTCTACGTTTCTCGCGTTGTGAGGCTGTATGCTAATCCATCCTGTGCTCGGGCCCTTTTTTCCGGGGTGGGAGGTGGGGATGCAATTAAAAAGCCGCGCGTGCGTGTGGGGGCGCGATTAGAAAGGAGACGGCGGACGGAATGAGTCTGTCACCGTTTTTTACTTTTTTTCTAGTCTGGCATTCTGTGTACGAATGCTTGTAGGTAGATGTGGGGAATCGATGGTTGCTTGTCTGCCTCCCCGATTGGATTACCTATTCCTCGGACGGCAACCTGCTCGCCGTGTATTTAGATAACTATACTGGACTTTACTCATGAACCATCTATTATTGAATGAACTTTTTTAATATTTTTAAACATTTTAGGTCTAAACGTCCTAGTATATTTTTTCTAAGCCACAAGGAAAATTTGCTAAGACTAACTTTAGTTTGCAAATTAGGTGGTAATGAATAATATTACTAATTACTATTAAAATCAAACTCATATCACATTCATACCAAAAGCTTTGCTCGTTCTTCCATTCTGAACTAATCAATAATTGTTTTCTACATTGACTGATAAGTAAGTATAATTTATAGTCGTTTAAGCAAAAACACTGTGTGTAAAATCCAACTTGTGTACATGATTACTAAATGAGTAATGTGTTCTGTGATATTCATTTGTAATAATACTGGTTAGGTACAACTTATAACAGAATACTATATGGCAATTAAAAAGCAAATAGTGAACAAACTTGACTCGAATTTCAAAAGTAAAAAAACCAGATTTGAAACTAATAATCTATGGTCAAGGTATTTTATAGTGCACACAATAGATAATATTGACAATAGAACTGGCCAGATACAAACAGCGTAGACAGGGGTGCGTGCAACGGCGACGATGCTGCAAGCTCGGCTTTGCTCGAGACGATCCGCGAGCTCTGCAATCGTGCGCGTCCTTTGACCTATTACCTATACGTGCTCAAACGTGCGAGTGAACATTTAAAAGAAGAACACATTTCTATGCTAAAACGGGAATGCAAATAATATAGGTGCGAATTTAACCGTTTTTATGTTTGAATTTCGAACGACATCGAATATTTTAATTTTTTAGGCAGATTCATTAATTAAAAATTAATAACAATACCTTTTGGATATAAAAAAGAAATATGTGACTAGTAAGTTATGAGTTCTTTAGTAAATAAACTTGTAACTTTGTTAATTATTTCCAAAGTTGCCGAATTAATTGTGAAAAAAGTATGAGTTTAGTATAAACAGCTACAAAGTATAAAAGATTTTTGATTGAATACAAATGTCATAAAAATATTAATAATTAAATATTTTTCACAAGTAATAAACCTAGAAATCCGGAAACTCTGCTATCTTAAGACATAAGTCACATAGCTTTATTAAAAGTCGGTAAGGATAAATACAAACGTAACGTAGTTAAAATCAGGAAACAAAAATCTGGGATCTAAAAACTGGGTTAAGGATAAAAAGTACATAAATTTTTAATTCAACGGTTTCTGAATGCATTTTTTTTTCCGATCTCGTCTTTTAAAATTATTTATGCAAGGTGATCTAATGGCGAGCTCCGGCAGCACTTGCAGCGAAGCTAGGACCCTTGCATCTCTGGCCAGTAACCATTTTTATTAGCATTATAATAGTTTAGTTCACGAGGGGTCGCTCTAATTGTTCGCGACAAATTAAAAATAACACGTCACTTCAACTATTCACGAATGACGTTCTTAATACAAACCCAGAAAATATTTGCATTTAAATAAAGAACAAAATTTTTACTTCCGATTTTAAATATTTAAACGAAAAAAGTTTACTCATGCATTTCAACTTATACAACAAAATAAATGATAGGCAAAATAGGGAGAAGGGTTTATTTAACAACTTACCTGGTCCAACGGCTCGTCGGTAGCACTTGAAAAATGTAGCTCAACAAAAACAATCAACAAAACATCAACAATGTCCACTATACGAGGAGTCAATGTCCGGTAACAGAACACGGCAAATAAACAAACTTAACCCGACTGTTGACAAAATATCACCAATAAAGAAAAAAATGCTATTCGAATTCAAATATGGAACGCTGGAAAATTGGAAAGTTTAATAGTGAAAAGCGTATAGCCAACCGTCCGGCCAATCCGTCACGCGACTAGTCCGCTGTCCACACACGCACGTGAGAAACTTTACCCAAAGTTGGACCGAAAACTTTCGCCGACACGCGTTCGGATAGTTCGACGGGCCGCGCTCTATTCCAAACTTTAAATTATTATTTTCTTGGACCGAACTAGTATTCCGAAAATTAATTGCAGTTGTTAATTTTTATTTTATTTTGGCAACTAAAGTTTTTTTTTCAGAGGCGTCCACCCGTCCGGTCGGGTCCGGCCGGTCTGCAATATTAACACGAGCCGCGTCCACCTTTTGTAATGAAACGTTCACACATGCTTCCGCATTACCGTCCCGATGCCATCAATAATGAAGCCGGGCGGGAAAAAACAAAACGGGGCACCTCTCCCGGCGAGGCGCCCGCCGACACTACAGCCTCCTCGTCAAAGATCAGAATTGCATATCTGGGTTGCGTTAATGAGAGGGGGGTGGGGGTCGTGGGGGGGTCGAAAAAGTGGCACCGCTCGCGCGCGAATATAAATTCATCGCCAAAAAATCATTACGCGGGGGGTGGTATTACGGGCGCTCGCTGCGCGGGTTCGTTCCTATAGTTTTTAAATCGGGCTCTCATTCGGCGACGCGGCGCCGCGACGCGCGGAGGCCGCGTCACTACTGCCGCCGCCCGCCCTGCGACTATGCAACTATGCCCCACAACTATCACGCATGCACCCCACACTTACTTTTCAAACTCGCGGCTTCGAGCGCTCGAACACGACGCTCGCGGCTCGAGCCGAGACGGTTACTCGCTAGTACTCGTAGCTTCCAAATACGAATTAGGCAAAGAGAGAAATAAGAAACACGAATCGGCGGGAAATTAATGCGATCTAGCGCGGGAGATGAATTGATTTTTTTTTCGCAGAAAGAGGAGGTTTCCACGTGTATGCAAATTCCTCTTTTCGGCGACGATCGTAATCAATTTGTGCGTAGGAAGCGGGTACTTCCGCACGCACATTCGCGGGCCGCACGCACACACGGCCCGAGTGTGCGACTCAAATTAAATCTAATACAAAATTGCGTTTTATGTTCTCGCTAGTGCGTGTGGGTGTGTGTAGGGGCACAATGTGAGCTCGCGCCACGTACACTGCGACTCATTATCTAGAATTAGATAAATCGCGTTGCGTCACATGTAACTTGGCATAGAAAATATATTTTTCAGAAAAAATATCAGAAATTTTAATTACAGCTAGCTCATTACGATCACATTACATTCGTCAATGACTTCCATAAAAATTACAAATCTAAGTACATCTCTCTCTCATTTATTAATCACAAAATACTGATGTAAAGAAAGTAGTTCAAACTATTCGGTCCTCAGAAAACAATGAACAAACTAAATACTACATAGAACATACTAATAAATAGCGTAAAAACAACTCTATGGGTAGAAACTCATTACAAACTAGAATGCAAATAGCCTACTCGCAACACAATTTTATAGCAAAAAGTCAAAATTCGTATTACAACACATAATTGTTCATAATGAGACACCACAACACTATTGGGGGCGACTGTACTTTAAAAACTCACACAAGCTTAATGTTAAAAATGAATTACCAACACATCCCAGCCGCGCCACCCTGCTACTCATTTTCATTTCGATGTTTTTGGGTTTTTGCGCAGATGGGGGGGTGCACCCCCAGGGGGTGGGGGGACACCCTCGCCCTATGAAAATAGGATATATTTTTATGTTTTATTTGCCCGGAAGCCGGTAGCTTAGTTGCATGTTTATTAGAACTTTTTATTAGTAGAAACAATACCCAGTTTTTTTTTGTATTTTTTTTGCGTTTTTTTCTTACTTGTCGTCGGCATTACGTTGGTTGCGATGATTTGCGATGACAATTCTATGGGTACCAGTCACGGCATGTTTGTTTCTGATTGTATGTTTAGTTTTATGTTTATTGAGGCCCATCACTAGTATTAGAGCACGAACGAGTGAGGGAAATGCTTATAGAAAAATGTAGGTTAATCATTGAAATTTATGGCTTAAACTAAAGAGGTAAGAACGCTTTTAAACCTTTTTGAATTACAGATAAGCAATTGTTAACTTACTTTTAATGTAATCAGTAATAATTAAAATTCGAACAAAAGCTTTTTAACGTTCAAAAAGGTTGTGTAACAAATATGGAAGCAGCACTTAAAATAAATTATTGTAATCAAGTGCGAATCAAAATAATCATTGTTAATTAATATGTTAATAAATACGTTTTACTATTTTCATTAACATCGTTAAGTTCGCAATCGTTTGACAAATTTACGAATGGGTACCTACAATATCGCACGGACATCGAACTAGTAATAACGTAATTTGAAATTTACATTTAGTTGTGGAAGGATTTAGATGAAATTCGGTACACAGACAGAATATATTCCGGATAAATAAATAAGATACTTTTTGTAACGAAAAAACATTAGTATCTTCGGAAATGCAAAACTGCAGGACGGATTTAATAAATTATATCATTTTTTTCCGTTACTTATTTTTTAATAATTTCTAGTGTCGAACTTTCCAATCCCACCATAGTAAGTGATGATGGTACCGAATGTGATGAAACCACAGATACTAAAAGAGAACTTACGGTTAAGTACATCTGTGGAACGGACAGGATTAGAGACATATCACTACTATTATAAATGCGAAAATTGTTGTTTGTTACTCAACGCCAAAACGGCTGAACGGATCTGGATGGCACTTGGCACAGAGATGCAATATTGTATGGATAGCACATAGGCTTATTTAAAAAAACATCATATCTCTAGGGAACGCGGTAGTAACCGCAGCTAGTCTATACAAATACTAATATTATAAAGAGGAAAGATTTGTATGTAAGTATGTGTGTTACTCTTTCACGCAAAATCTACTTAACGAATATGGATGAAACTTGGCACATAGATAGAGCATATCCTGGAATAACATATAGGCTACTTTTCATCCCGGGAAAACTTAATATCTCTAGGAACGCGGTAGTTACCGCAGCTACCGGGATAGCAAGTATTAAAATAAAAAGAACAATGTAAATAGGTAACTATTGCTTTACTGAAGGTCGTTTGAACAGTTCAAACGACCATATATATATCGATATATGCACTACCTGGAGTACCATATAGCTTATGGATGGAGTTTTAGCAATTTGCACCCTGCAGGTGACGCTATATAGCATACATTTCTTCAACATAAAAACTTAGATCACAAAAACATTACTAGGGACACGGTATCGTAACCCGATGCCACCAATGCCACTCAATTAAGGCTGTAATCAATTGAAATTAGGCCCTAGTTTTCAGTCACAGTCTGACTATCAGAGAACGAAGCAAGGATAGGCTGATTTAGGAAGTTACACGGTGTATGGGTACAACAGCGTAAAGGTATTTTCTTCTTAGTTGAATGGCATCTAATGCCAATTTAACATCATCGCAAGATGTATTCTTTCTTGCCAATCAGAGCAGTACATATTATAAGCGATTTAGTCAATTTTCATAACTAAAATAACTAGTTCTTTGTTTATATTACAAGGGCCGACTAATAAGCATGCCGTCTCCCTGATGGTAAATGGTAACCGCCGTCTATGGACATGCAACAGGACCTCACCAATGCGTTGTCGATCCTGAGACGTGTAGTTGTCTCATGTGCCAGTAATTTCATATTTTGATCATGTCATACAATTGTTATTATTTGACTTAATTTGTACATTCTAAGAAGAGCGGGACCTCCTAACTTGAGTAAAATTTCACTTTAAAAGATTTCACTAAGATAATGAAATTAACAATTTTATTATTATTAAAAAAAAAAAAAAACTGTACGCGCCTATTATAAATTGTAGCTAACTTATATGGTTTAAGGCGTATACTGTTGTTATGCCTATAAATAAATAGATAAGGGGTTTGGTATTTTTTTTAAGTGTCTCTTAAATATGTACGCATTTTATAACGCTTTTTTATTATTATAGCTTCATACGTATGTATGTTGGTATGTAACGGAATCTTTGAACATGATTTTGACCCCCTTCAAGACGTTGGATTATCTCGAAATTTGGCATACTTGTTAAGGACCGATGACGATTTAACATTTTAAACAGTTAGACCCGTTATCCTTGCTAGGATAATCAGGATTAGCGGTTTAACAAAAAAAATAAAAAAGAAATAGTTTATAATTACTAAAAAACACACTTTTATAGAAAATACAACTATAAAATAGAAAATAAATTTGAATTTAGAAAAGCGTAAATAAGAAAAAATGTATTTTATTGTAAAAAAACAGCGAGGGGTTTTAAGATATTATCAAAATGATATCCTTTATATCTATCAATAAAATATGTATTGACATACATATATTACCAGGTACCCCACGCTTTTTTCACAATAAAATATATTTTTTTCTTATCTACATTACTCTTAATAAAAAAAAAATCTATATTTTTGTTGGGTCTTTTTATAAAAGGGTGTCTTTTAGTTTTTTAAACAATTATTTTTTGCCCATTTGATGCAAGGTGTTATCATCGGTGAAATGAAATATTTATTCAAATAGGCCTTCACAGGCACTTATGAATGGTCAGACTCTAACACCGGTTCGGAAGGTTGCTTTTACTGAGAAGAGCCGGCAATAAACTCAGCAATTACTCCTTTCAAAATAAGATTTTGTACATAAAGATGTGTCCTGCTCGAGCGAGCGCTACACCCAAGCATTGTCGTCATTAAAATAATCGTTTATGTACAAAGCCTTTTTACTAAAACAGTCTTAATTTATTCCGTAAATTTGTTTAAAGGCAAATATTTTTTTTTTGCAGTGATTTTATTATAGATGCATGTACTTTGGTGTTTGTGTGGACTAACTTTGTAGTCGCTTCTAAATTATACCCTACTAGCTGTCCCCCGCGGTTTCACCCGCGTTCGCGAGGGATGTAACATTTTCCCGGCACAAAAAGTATCCTATGTTACTTCTAATACCTCTAAAAATATGTGTACAAAGTTTCATGATGATAGGTTTAGTAGTTTTCGCGTGAAAGCGTAACAAACAAACTTACATTCACATTTATAAAATTAGTAGGGATAGTCAAGTTCGAGTGGTAGTCGCCGCTACCACATCTAAGCATAAGTGAAAATAGTGTATCGACCACATTACTTGAAGAATCAATGACCATTAAAGAAAAAAATGGTTATCGAGAGGGGTCCGTATACACGAAAGTGAAAGGTCAGTATTTCGCTTCGTAGCATTTCGTAGGTGATCGTAGGCCGTAGGCAATTCGTAGCTTGTGTTTATTTAGAGGCCTATATTTAGGAGTGGATATGCCTCATTGAGAGCATGATGATGTGTTAGTATGTGATTATGAAAAATAAATTATAATTTTTGTATGCCTGTTATAGCAAAACATGTTTGTACACGCATGTATGTATGTTTCACAAATAAATGTCAGGTACATTTCTGTGTGAATTTAGAGAATATTCTTCGAATTTAAAAACCATTGTTCCAAACAACTTGTCTTTATTTGCAATAGGATTTTGCTAATTCTAGATTTATTTCATCTGTTATTGATCTGTTTTATTTATTTTATACCACGGTTACTAAAATAGGTAAAATTAAGATAAGTAAGAATTGAACAAAAAAGAAATACTTTTTTGGGTTGATTTATTCTTACACTTGTTTGTCCAGAGCGCTAAAAGCGACTTATATTTAAAAATTGAGGAACGCATATGAATTTACATGTTAATGAAAAAGTAACTGATTTAATTTGTTTTGATTGATAGCGAAAAAGCACGCCAAAACCCAAAGAATTATTATTTAATAAAAAAAAAAATTTCATTTTTCTTTGCCTCTTTATTTAAAGGAGATTTAATTCCAAATTTAGTATTGGTAGATATATATTTTTAGAATTTCTATAATTTTATTTAAAAAAAAAACGTTTATGTATTGCACGTAAAGAAAGTAACTCGACTTGTTCCTCAAGGAAGTAAGGCAAAAACTAGTAAAAACCGAGAACAATCATGGAGATCCAACACATTATCACAAAGGCGAGAATAAGCTTATGGCCGTCACTGGCTTTTGGTGAAGAAGAACACCGTAAGAATCCCTTCTTCATTTATTTCATACTGTGAAATATAGTTAATATCTTTTATAACTAATTGACTCAAGCGTGACCTTGCGAAAATCAATTGTAAGATTATACAAAAACAAATATCTAGTAACTAATTACGCTGTAACTCCTTCTCTATCAAGTCCCAAACACCTTTTCATCAACACCAATTTCCTTTTTTGATTTCCTGTTGAGTTTCTTTGTTTGGGACTTGGTAAAGAAGGAGATCCAGCGGAATTAGTTAAAGAATTTTATTTAATTAATTATAAACCAGATTACAATAGATCTAATACTAATATAATAAAACTAAGTGTAGATACTAAACCACTTAAATTTAACAAATAAATAAAGCAATAATCTATAAATAAAAACGAAAAAAATAAATAAACGGGATCCAGCGGAATTAGTTACTAGATATTTGTTATTATAATTATCTTTTATTCAAAATTCAAAAAGTATTTTTTTTTAAATTAAACACTTAAAAAAATCAAAGCTCTTTCACATGTCACCCTTTTTGCCGGAGTTACCCCTTTTCGGATTTTAACCCTTTATTTCTAGTCCTATTTTCAAAATGAATACAGTAATATCGGTTTTTCCTTTAATAGATTACTGTGTCAAATAAGTCGACAACATTTGCAGTTGCTGAGAAAAACAACTATGACATGCAGATAGACACTTAAGGGCTTCTTTTTAATCTACTTTAGTACGGAACCCTAACAGGAAGCTCGGAAGACAAGGAAGGCATGTCATGCCGATAATTTCGCACAAATTCCGCGTGGAAGACTAAACCGTTCAATCGCGGAAATAGAAGCAAAATGTCTGCGAAAATGGGGCACATTAAGTGACATAGCCCGAAATTCACCTGCAGTAAGTTAAAGTGCCCCAACATGAGGTTATCTTCGAACTATTGCATAAATTTTTATTGATTATGAAAACATTTTTTTTTAATAACATAACTTATTAAAAGGTAACTGCTAGAATAATTTTGAAAAACTTTTTTTTTTTTATGCCTCTTGGGCCGACAAACAAGCAGACGGTCCACCTGATGGTAAGTGGTCACCGCCGCCTATGGACATTTACAACACTAGGAGCATCGCCAATGCGTTGTCGACCCTGAGACGTGAAGTTGTTAAGTCTCATGTGCCTGTAATTTCACCGGCCCCTTACCTTTCTAACCGAAACACAGTAATACAATTGCACTACTAATGGGTAAGGAGGTAGTACTTCCCCGGACGAACTCTGCACTAAGAGCTCTACTACTCTAGAACTTATTAAACAATAAAACATTTTAGCAGACAATAAAAAGTTTTATATTCAGTATTGTATTCAGTTCAGGTATTTATCGACCACCTTCATAATAAAAAATATGACGATATTAAAATACTTCCTTACCGACTATCACTTGAATTATAAATATCTAGCTCATGCGTCTATCCTTCAATGAGCTACGATACGTCTACGATATTCTACGAAGCTACTAAAGACTTGCATTCGGGTAGACATCCATGCATTGCAAACTACAGTCGTATCTCGGTTGGTTTAAAGGCTATTATAGCTTTGTAATGTATCTTACAATGTTGTATCTATAATAAGCTTGTTATGACGGTAGTTTAAATGTCTCTAAAAATAGGTATCAATTTTATGCTACATAAATTTATTTAGATTAGACTTTTATGTTTTGTAAACCAATATTTATTGTCTAAGATTGCCAGATATTTGTTAGCACGCATAGGTAAAAAGGTCAGAAATTATATGAAATGAATAAATTAATGAAATGAAATTGTGTCATTTGTAGTGGAGAGAAAATCCACGATAAAGAACAGAGAGATACTGAAATCGTGCCAATAAGGGTTCCTTTCTATATTGGTAAGAAACCTTCAAAATAAATATAACAAATTGATTAATAATTTATTGAATTCGTTTTTTAATAGTTACACCCACTTTCCTGAGAGAATTAATGTTTTTTCGGTCACTAAGGAATAATATAGCTTCCCATAATTATGAGAATTTTTCAATTCAAACCTTAGTAGTTTAAGGTATTTTTAAATATTACTGCCCTTTTTTATACCACATATGCCGACAATTAAGACCCCCCTAAATCCTAACGGAAACACAGTGATATAAGTGCGCTGCTGCTTCACGGCAATGGGTAAGGTAGTACTTCCCTGGACGAACTCTGCACTAAGAGCTCTACTACTCAAATATAGTCAAATAATCAAAACTTACAAACATTACCTCTTTATAATATTATTGTAAAATAGCGAGCATAGCCGGTAAGCACACCAATAGCTCATGACAAAAAATAATTATATATAAAACACGGGTGATACCAAAAAAGGTGGTGGCAACGGGTAGAGCCGGCCTACCCCACACACGGCGTACAAAACCGAAAAGTAGTAATTTTTCCACCAATAGGGGAATTATTGGAAAAACTACGTAAATGAATTTATTATGCCCACCGTTTCGGGGTGGGGCGACCCCCACTCATCCCTTGATAACAATATTATTTTATTTTTAATACGTCCATATCATAAAACGATATGTACTTTTACATCCGCGTACATTATGTGTTGTTGTTAATTATTTTTTATACATAAGTGTTCGTTATGCATTGTTAAAAATATGAAATTATATTTCCAAATACTATATTAAAGGCTCTTTGTATTGATTGAGTTTGATTATTATCCATTACTTTGTCACGTGATGTCGCTTTTGAGTAATCAGTTTACGCTTGTATGAAGCGGTTAAGCTAAAACGGACCAGTTGGCTTGTTGGTTTAAACTCTTTAATGCCACGCCACAGGTTATGAGTTCGATTCCCATCCAAGGCAAACATTTGTGTCCATAAAGGTTTTTTCTCTGGGTATAAATAGTTATATAAGTACCAGCTGTCCCTCGCGGTTTTATCCGATTTCCGGATAGATGAATCTTTTCCCGGATAAAAACGTATCTATATGTTAATTCAGGTATAGACTATCTATGAGTCACGTTTCATCCAAATCCGTTCGGTGGTTTATGCGTGAGAGTAACAGACATCCATACATCCTTACAAACTTTCGCATTTATAATATTAGGAAGTAGGATTTACATCACACAGAACAAACTAACACATTACCACATTAACACATATATACAAATGTTAGTCCTGGTGGGAATCTAAACCACAACCTGCGGCGTGGCAGTCAAGGCGACATTAATAATAATATTTATTCATCTCCACAAATTACAAGTCTTGGTAGCATACAATGGTTATGCAGATACAATAGTGTAATTTGTGGGAGATCTGGAGCCTAAACTAAGCCGGAGCCTGTCTTTTAGGACACCAGGTCGACGCGCAATTTTTCCTAGATGGTTATAGTAACTAGCTATCCCTCGCGGTTTCACCCGCGTTCCCAAGGGATGTTATTTGTTCTTTCTATCATCAATAGTTTTCGCAGCGCACACGGTGTAAGAAAGTTTTTTGGTAATTTTTTCACACCTTGGGTTACATTTTTGGAGTTTTAGAATGGATCCTTAGCTCTTTTGAAAATTTAATATAGCCTATGTTCACCGGAGATAGTGTAGCTTTCCAACAGTGACATAATTTTTCAAATCGGTCAAGCAGTTTCGGAGCCTATTCAATGCAAACGATAAAACAATCAAATCTTTCCTCTTTATAATATTAGTGTAGATATATGATATCGATAAACGCGGATGAAACCGCCGGGGACAGCTAGTTTAATCATAAAAACAAAGCTAGAGCAGTTTTCTTCATCTATAATTAAATACCAAAAGATTTTCGCCTTTACTGGCAACGACATTAAACTGAAAAACACTTGTGACAATACATCATCAAGGTTGTATTTTGCAGAATAAGTATTTATTGTGGTCTTAATTAGATTCATAAAAACCTTGCTTATATGTCGGTAATAAAGATTTTTCGGATATAAGTAATGATGATCAGGGTCGGCATCTACCGAAAAACTGGTAGCTGTTTACTTTTTAACCGACTTCAAAAAAGGAAGAGGTTCTCAATTCTGTATTTTTTTTTATTGTTTGTTACCTCCTAACTTTCGACTGGGCGAAGCGATTTTATTAAGTTTGAGAGTGGCAGTCAGTCAAGTACTGGGGCTTCCTTACAAAAAAATGCATTGCAAGATTTGATCCCACGAATTATTTCAAGTTCATACATGAAGTAGCAGAGTTCTTAGTGTAGAGTTCGTCCAGGGAAGTACTACCACCTTACCCATTTCCGCTGTAAAGCAGTAGTGCACTTACTGTGTTACGGTTAGAAAGGTGAAATTACAGGCTCATGGAACTTAACATTACATATAATAACGTTTCAGGGTCGACAATGTATTGATAATGCCCCTGGTGTTTCAAATGTCCATAGGCGTGACTACATACCATCAGGTGGACCGACTACATTTTTGTGGGCCTTGACATAAAAAAAAAGTGGAGACCTCTAAGAGGTGACCTCTCTCTTGATTGCGTAGTTACGGAAAATACTCTTCAACCTAGTATATTTTACCTTTAAGAACAACACTGTATTCATAAAGTTATGCAGCGTTGAATTGTTAAACGATTTCTCATTCATTTTTTTATTTTTTGCGTATCGATCATTTTGGCTAAATTTGTTAAGACCAGAATTCTGCCAGACGTACTGTGTCGTCTGTAGCATTATACAGGTCTGCTGGCGTGCAAAATGAGGGGCACGCAGGGCACGATAATATATGTGGCATTGTCTGAGGGGAGGCGCCGCAAGTGCACTGGTTGCTTGTGCTGTAACCCCATCGGCACAGATTGTCCCTGCAACGGCCGACTTGGGTTCGGAGTCTGTTGAGGGACTTCCACGTCAGCCACGGGAGCTTATGCCCTGGAGGAAGCTTCTCTTTAACAGGGTTTGTAACATCATCTCTGCATAGTATAAAAATGTCGATTCCACCGTCTGTACCTTTAGATCTTTTAAACTACGCAACGGATTTTGATGCGGTTTCCATTATTACACTGAATACTTCAAGAGAAATATTTATATGTATTAGTATCTACATTGCACTCGTGTGACCCCGGAGCAAGTCACGAGACACGTGCTGCCACAACTGGGGCTCGGTTCTGTAAGGAAAATGACACTAACTCGAGGATGTTTCGTCGCGGCCTCCGTGCTCTGTCTCTTTCACTAACTACTAATCACGTGAGAGATAAGCTTTCCAATCTCCGTGAAGCGGGTCGCCGACGACGTTTGTATTAACTGAATAAAGGGGCATATTCCCGGTTGAATGCTAACTTTTTTTTTTTTTTTTTTTTTTTTTTTTTCTTTTTACATTTTCTACGGACTCTTAGTCCGTACTCTTTGGAGATTCTACGATGACTTATTGTAAGATCTATTGTATTGTGTTTCTAAAAATTAACATCTTTCCGCGCGTGCTCAGCTCGTTGTTTTGAACTGAGGCTTGTGGTTCCTTAATAATAGTGTTACATAAATTTTTTCTATTGCCGATACATGGATTCAAATAACTTAGCATTTACTTAAATTTAGTTACACTTATTCGTCAAAATTTATAATTCTAAATATTAAAGTTTAAGCTACATATTTCAGCCTCGGATGGTTTCGCTCCCAAAAGACTTTCCATGACAACTGCAGAATGCTAACTTTAAACCGGTAGTAACTTTAGTACATTGATTAACCACCTCAAAAAGGTTGGATACATCAGGTTTATACTCTGAGGAAGCTGGATTTCCAATTTAACATTAATACATACCTCTCTGAAACGCGCTGAACTCCTGAAGCCCGCCTGTAACAAAAAGAAATACAGCTTAGTTAGAGATTTTATATTATAAATATACTAGCTGTCCCACGTGGTTTCTTCCGTGTCCGAGAATGTCACATTTATTTGGGATAAAAAGTATTCTGATTTAATAGTTTACCATTAGATCAATTGATAATAAATAATAATAATAATCGTTTATTTGACTCAAAATAGTAGTAAAATTATACATGTTTGCACTTATTCAGTATACATAAGTTAGTAGCACATTGATGCCTAAACTAGTTGCACAAAGCAACTGTTCTATAGACATCAATATCCCATACCTTTTATGACAACTATGTACCTGTTATATGATTTATAAATCAGTGGTCTTTGTGTACCTGTTCAATTTGGTTTAAGGTTAACTAGGTTATTTGATAAATCTTATTTATGAGTAACTAGCTGTCCCCCACGATTTCACCCGCGTTCCCGAGGGATGTAACATTTTCCCAGCATAAAGTATCCTATGTTAATTCTAATACCTCCAAGAATATGTGTTCAAAATTGCATGATGATCGGTTAAGTAGTTTTTACGTGAACGCGTAACAAACAAATTTACATTCATATTTGTAATATTACTAGCTGTCCGCCGCGGTTTCATCGCGTTCCATACGGATGTTGCATTATTTTGTTGTTTCTATCATCAATCGTTTTCGCAGCGCACGCTGTTAAAGGATGTTTTTAGGTCATTTTCTTATACCTCGGGTTACATTATTCGAGTTATAGTAAGGATGCCTATTTTTTTTTAAACAAAACTTTTTAAATTAAAATTATATACTTTTGTTACTCAGTGATAATGCAGCTTGCTAACGGCAAAATATTTTTTGAAATCGCTCCAGTAGTTTATTCGTTACATACAAAAATACAAAATTTTCCTCTTTATAATATTAGTGTAGATAAATATGATTTTTCTATAACGGCATTAAAATATTGACAACTTTTATGGACATCCATTTTTAAATATATCAATTGAATAATATTGCCTTGCCGATTGACCTTAAGTAATGGAAACTACTAAGGTACCTACCTATTTGAAACTCCGTTCTAAAATACACATTATTAAGGTGATATCTGACTATTTTAGTAAACATCTATTGTAAATAGGCTGGGATGACGTCATCCTAGTTTCACCAAAATTTGTATTGAATGTTTGTTATGTATGTGTACAGACACAACACATGCTCCGTCTAAGTTGATACAGGTGCCCCAATATCGATTCTAATAGAATTAAAACTAAATATATTTTATTTGGACAAGTGGTTGTGAATTTTAACATAATTTCTATGTTACACGTATGATATTCATGCTTTGAGATTCCTAAATGATATATTATATTATAGTATTATATATATAATATGATATTACTAGCTGTCCCCCGCGGTTCTACCCGCGTTCCCGTGGGACTTTCCTCTTCAATCACTCTATCTATTAAAAAAAAACCGCATCAAAATCCGTTGCGTAGTTTTAAAGATTTTAGCATACAAAGAGATATACGGACAGAGAAAGCGACTTTGTTTTATACTATGTAGTGATAAAGTGAGTTTAAAAATGATGCGTTATAAAAGAACATGCGCTTACAGACGAACAATTTAATTTTTATGTATATACATATATATGTAAATGATTATTTCAACTAGATACTGTCCTGCGTTGTCACTCTTTTTCCCGGGAGATTGCATGTATCCCGAGATTATAACATAGTGTATGTCACGCGGGAATAGTGTAGCTTTCTATCAGTAGAAGACTTTTTAAAATGGGATAGCGGTTTCGGAGTTTACTCTCAAAATACCTACACATGAAATTTACACTCTCTTAAAAAATATTATTAAGGATTCAGATTAATGTGTAAAGGTTTATTAACAGAAGCATGTAGGTACCTAATTATTCTAAACTACACATACGTAAATAATCTAATGTTGAAATATATGTCTCGTTTGTTAGAACTCAATAGAAAGAACACCCAGAAAAAAGTAATTTCACGCTCATTTATCTCCGAGCAGGTAGGCAGAAGATTCAGAACTAAGAATTATATTTCATTAAAGACTTTAATGAAGATCCCAAAAAGGTGAGCACCAATCCCAGACTACAAACTATTTGTAACTTATAAATACTACCTTGCCCGACAAAAGAATTGAACCCAAAACCAACGGTCTTTAGCCGAGCTTATACCACTCAAACATCGAGGTGATTAAAACAAAACCTTTATAAAATACAAAAGGATTATTATATTCTCATTTCGTAATGCGAAAAAATATCTACAAAATGGAATAACATACGAAAACCATATGGAGACAATACAAAGACTCCAACGAACGCTGAAAGTGGAATTTAAATATGTAAGGAATTAGGAGTGGGGGTCAAAGGGTGTTAGGGGGTCGTGGGGGGGTCGGGGAGGGGAGGGGAGGGTTTTTCAAAACTAGAAAGAGATGAACACGCGTTAGTATCGCGATCTGTGCGCGGCGGGTTTTTTGGCCTCAAAGGAGATTGGGTTGCGGAGATATGTCTTACAATATAATCCGTTTTTTAATATAAAAAAAAAAATTAATGCTGTTTATTGGTAAACGCATCATCAGGAGTGATTTGGGCATTTTTTTAATTTTGAAAATTTGGGAAAGACTTGAAAAATTGCAGATTTGGACAGGACTACGTGGATTAATTACTGGTGGAAAATAACTACATATGAATCCAAAATGAAATTAATTAAGGTTAGAATTAATATATATATCATTCTATTCAACCAGATAACTGATATTTACACAGACGAGACAGACATGTTCATGCACACAAATGCTTGTCCTCGATGGGAATCGAACCCACGACCTGCGAGTCGGTAGTCAGGGTCGCTACCAAACCAACTGGCCTGTCATTAAACTAGGCTGTATAAAATCAGCTTCAACATGGAATCGCATGGTTTTTGCTGCGGCATACTAAATCTCTTTAAAATATCTTCAGATGTATCCCCCGACCCGACACTACGTGTGTCGCCCACGCACGCGCCGTAATGAGTGCGCGCGGGGGGTAGTTAGACAATTTTACAACTGCGCCGCTCCGTTTTTTGGGAGACTCGCGTAGCTAGGTGTGTGTACATAGAGTAAGATATTCTTAGAAGGGCATCAGTTTTTACCTATTTTTGAAAAAAAAAATATAGCAAAATTCTTTTTGTTTTAGAATAGGCTCCGCAACAACTAACCTATGTAATTTAAATTTGGGATTGAGGTAAAATATTTTTTGGATACAGACATATTCTTGTTCTATTATCTTCAATAAATATAATTAAAAATGAAATAAAAATTATTTGGGATCGCGGGTGAAACCGTGGGGCAGAAGCTAGTTCAAAACAATGCACATTACATGAAAATCAAACCAACCGCTATGCATTTACATGATGAAAATTTACAAACACCTTAATTAGTGTAATCTTTGTGTTAGTGAAGGTTTTGATTCGTTTTTTTTATATTTCCAACACTAGAGGCATCGTCAATGCATTGCCAACCCTGAGACGTGTTACCTCGTCTACTTACCTCATCTGCTTTTGTTACCTTTATACCCGAAACACAATACAACTGCACTACTGCTACACGGCGCAAATGTGGTAGTACTTCCCCAAGAGGTCTACTACTTCCAAAACTATTGCTTAATCTAATTATTCTGCACGGCGACTACAATTTTACTTTAAGAAGAAACCCTTTACAAGCCTGGATTATTAAACTCTTCAATGATTCGCCGCTTCTGTTCTAATATAGTATTTGACGACATCTGTAGGTGCGCACAAATTTGCATATGTCGAAATAATTTAGGGGGTGACTCCACACATCTATACGTTAATGTACGCATTCGGTATTGGCAACTAAGAATAAGAAATTACGCGTAGATGAACCAGAGGTGTGACTTTTTGCCTGCTCAGATAAAGTGAGTACAGTATTTAGTTCTACAATATTTGAGAGAAAGATATACTTACAGGGTCGGTAACATGAGTGATACCCATGGCTTTGCAAGCGTGAATAGGCTGCGGTGACCGTTTACCATCAGACAGGGTTGTTCACTAACTGAGTAGTAAATAAAACGGTAGAGCGACCGTAATTTGCAATCAACAATTTACTCATTATCATTAAAGTAGAGTATATTTACATAGGTGTTTTGCATGGCCTTAAATATTTCGATAATAATAAATTTATTGGTAATAAATGCTAACAAAAATCGTATGGATTACTTATATTATTGCATGGAAAAACACTATGTTCTTCTTCTGGTAAAAGTACTAAAAGTACATATAGTTAGTTATCTCATTTCCACTTTTATAAGCTCTGCAAAGTTTAGGATCAGGGGCTCGATTCTGTAAGGAAAATTACACTAACTCGAGGATGTTTCGTCGCGGCCTCCGTGCTCTGTCTCTTTCGCTAACTACGCTAATACTAATCACGTGAGAGATAAGCTTTCTGAGGCCTCCGTGAAGCGGGTCGCTGACGAAGTTTGTATTCGCTGAATAAGGGGGCAGATGGCCGCGTGTAAAAATTTCCCAGGATATTTACGTATTTGTAACTAGCAGTCCCCAGCGTTCCCGAGGGATATCATATTTTTCCGAAATAAAAAGTAGCCTATATGTTATTCCAGGATATGTTCTATCTATGTGCCAAGTTTCATTCAAATCTGTTCGGTAGTTTTTGCGTCAAAGAGTAACAAACATCTATACATACAAAAAAACGCATTTATAGTATTAGTAGGATATTGTTGATTTTAAGGTTATATGCTTTTCCTGATTTATTTATAAATTCTATGTTCATAATGCAAAATGTGTTTGTCGATTGACTTTTTACCTGTAAATGCGGGTGAAACCGCGGCTAAAGCCAGTGACATATAAAACGATCTCTAAAGAGCATAATTTAACATCGTAACAAAATAAGTAGTTAATATTGCATTGTCTATTCTGCCTACAATTGTTCTTACTTGAGATTCGACGAAAATTTTCACTCATAATATTCTGAAAGTATCGTAAGGAGGGCGGCTCAGTAATTTGTCGATACTTTCCATGTAACACGTTCTATATGTACGTGTGTGTGCGTACACTTCTCAGGAACTCATGTGTCTCTGCCAAGACGAATTTAAGTACCTTAGTACTTGTAATAAAACAATTTAAGCTGATTTAGGTGGAGTGTTCGCTGTTGGGTGGTATTAGAGGCAGTCGGCTTCGTGGTTGAAGGCTGATTGCCACGCCACAGGACGTTGGTTCTATTCCCACTCAGGATAAACATTTGTGTGCAAAGATATGTCTCTTTGTTCTGTGTCTGCCTGTAACTATCTATTTACAATAAATATTAGAGTCAGACTATTCATAAATGCTTTTAAAGGCCTATTTGAATAAAATATCTTCATTTAATTTTTTAATAAGTATGTATTTAATAAAACGTAATGTGTAGTACTAGCTGTACCGACAGACGTTTTTCTGTCGAAATAATAACAATATCCCATTGAAAAAAGCACTTTATTATCTATTTTCCGGGAAACTAATTTACTTTTTCTATTCCTAAAAAATCTATACGGAATCATTAAAATAAATCGATAACTCGATTGAAGCGCCATTTACCGGGTCAAATTGTAAATCTAGACCATTCTCAAATCACATACACATACACATACACGAATTATATATATAAAGATATCATTTACCTGGTTTCCATAGTACAAGCTCTGCTGCTTTGTGATCGGATGGCCGTGTGTACATAATCTCCCAGGATTTTTTTTATTATTATTTATTATTAAGTTAGTTTACGTTTCCTGATATTACAAGCACTGTAACCGGGGCTCGATTCTGTAAGGAAAATGACACTAACTCGCGGATGTTTCATCACGGCCTCCGTGCTCTGTCTCTTTCGCTAACTACGCTAATACTACGTGAGAGGTAAGCTCTCCGAGGCCTTCATGAAGCGGCTCGCTGACGAAGTTTGTATTAGCTGGATAAGGGGACTGAAAAAGGTTTATATCGATTACTCAGTGGTGGCAACTTCAAAATCATGGTAATATCATTGTTCAACCGGGTAATGTAAGAAATCATTCCATGGTCAGAGGTTACAAAGTAAAACCTACTTGTTTCAATCCTACTCATATTATAAATGCCCAGATTTGTAAGAATGGATGGATGCAAAAACTGAAGAAACTGGTATATAGATAGTTTATTATCTGGATTATCACATAAGATACTCATCATCTCTCGGGAACGTGGGTGAACCCGCGGGGGACAGTTAGTAATTCAGTTTTTAGATTAGTAGAGCTCTTAGTGCAGAGTTCGTCCGGGGGAGTACTACCACATTACCCATTTCCGCCGTGAAGCAGTAGTGCACTTGTGTTACTGTGTTTTGGTTAGAAAGGTAAGGGGGGCGCTGAAATTACAGGCACATGAGACTTAACAACTTCACGTCTCAGGGTCGACAACGCATTGGCGATGGCCCTAGTGTTGCAAATGTCCATAGGTAACGGTGACCACGTACCATCAGTTGGAACGTCTGCTTGTTTTTTGGCCAAAGTTGCATAAAAACAATTCTTTTGAAAAATGCTTCCGGAGGGCTTATGTGGTATAAAAAAATATATATATCCTGAGCTCTTTTAAAATAAATACTTATACATTATGTACTCAATTTGACACAGAAAAAACAGACATGTTCATGTACACAAACGTATTTCTTGGCAGGGAATTGAATCCGCGACTTGTGACGCGACGGTGTCTGAACGCCGTGCCATCATTAAAAAAAAGGAGAGTATGATAATTTAAAATCCAATAATATTTCTTGTCAAAGCCATTTCCAATGTTAAAATAAAACCATTTGAGCCAAGTTCTCCAAAGGCGTCGCTACCAACCAAGTCGCCGAGAAAAACAGTTTCACCATACAGACTGTCACTAACACCAAAAACACTTATTACTGTTTATTACTCAAAGGTTTCAAGAAAGATTTTCCTTTCACATTTGCATATCTACAAAGTATAGATTTTTTCCAAGCGCCAGCTACAGGTTGTGTTTCGTAAGTCATAGGTAGCCTTTATGGGGTTGAAGGGAGTGATAAATCATTGAGAGAGGGTGAGGGAAGCTTTTCCAAAATATGATCTGTTTGTTAACGTATTTCTGTATGTAGTGGTAGCATCTAGGTGAAATAGGTTGCCCTCTTTTTAGCTTGACAATACTTTTGTTAAACTTTTTTAGTAGTCGTTACTTTAGATTTATATTGAACAAAATAATTTAAGTGACTTCAAATGAAATGAAATAAAAATGAAATGAATGAAAATGAAATGAAAATATTTTTATTCAAATAGGCCTTTACAAGCACTTATGAATAGTCTGACTCTAATACCGGTTCGGAAGGTTGCTTTTTACTGAGAAGAGCCGGCAATAAACACAGCAATTACCTTTTTTAAAAAACGAAATTAGATTTATTACATAAAATTTATTTAGTCCCACTGACAATACGTGTGTGTTATTGCTAAAGTGCAGAATTATTTAACAATAATATAATATTATGAATATCTAATGATAAAAAATACAAAGAACTTCTGTTTATTTTATTCCACCTGGGCCGACTAACAAGCCACGGTAGCGGACGTGAAGTTGTTAAGTCTCATGTGCCAGTAATTTCACCGGCTGCCTTACCATTCTAACCGAAACACAGTAATACAAGTGCACTGCTGCTTCACGGCGGAAATAGTGGTAGTACTTCCCCGGACGAACTCTGCACTAAGAGCTCTACTACTCAAAAAATATACATCTTATTTTATGCGAGTGACACCCACGGTGTTGCAAGCGTCAATAGGTGGTGACCGTTTACCATCAGACGGGCCGTCAACCTTAGTTGTACATATAAAAAAAGCCTAAATATCGATACTAATATAAAAAAGAAGTAAAGTTTGTATGTAGGAAGTAATCAAACGAGGCGTGAAGAAGCACCTTGCGGGCCGGCAGGATGAGGGCGGCTAGTGTTGTACTCCTGTACTAGCACTAGCGGTTCTCGCATTTGGACTTCAGTTCTAATTTACATCAGGAAGACTGCAGTCATCTTCTTTCTCAAATATAAAAAAAAATAATCTGAAAAATACTGATCCGATTTCAAAACATTCTTTCACTGATAGTAAGTTACACTTATCCCGAGTGACATAGGCTATATTATAAGCCCAGGATGTATTAGAATACATATAGCCTATAGTTACTAATTACTTCGGAACCAAGGGCGAGAACGCAGGACGGTAGGTAGTTGTTAATAATTTGATGTATATAACTTAATAAAATGTTTAGGATTTCCACAGTTTAAGTCAATAGAATACCCTATAATTCAACACGGGTTAAATACAAATTTGCTTAAGGCTTTTACGCTTTAATAAATAAATAAAAAATATATATATTTATACCAATATGCATCCATAAGCACTGGAGGTATGAATAGTGTGACTGTAAAACAGGCTATTCATTTGCTGAGAAGAGCTGGCAGTAAACTAAGAAAACTTGAAGTCACGGCAACACCTTCGCCAAGTCGAGCAAGTGCAGCCGTACCATCCTTTTCTCGAAGCCATTTGGGTTACAGGTAGGTGTCTGATTTTCCACATGAGTGTGGTAGCCAGTCAAGTTGGTACTACACAGTTCTCTACCCCACTAGTGAGCTATGATTTCTCACGATGGTGTTCTTCAATGAAAACTCAAGCTCATTGTTGGTTCTGTACCCACGACAGTGTCCGAGATCACTATCACAAAGCGACCCTGGCTTAAAATGGATACTCTAAAAAATTGTTCAAGATCGCAGCCAAATCCGCAGGTTAATAGTTAGCGTATCATGAACATATCATGCCACCCACGTGCTAGTCTTTCTGTTAATTGAACCAACCGAGAGTGAAAGTGAAAAAATGATTTTTCAGCCCTTTTTCCGGCTCAAAAGTTTCAATGGAATAATTTAGGCAGAATAACCGAGCTCACACGCGTTAGATCTAAAAAAAAAGCATGCACGGCGCTCGAAAATGGAATTTATTCACCGTCATTTTTTCTATTGAAACGTGCGCGGTTTTTCATGTTGTTTTGAAACTAGCTCAGTCACCGGCGCTTTTAATAGCTCACTTTCGATTTTATCGAGTGTCCATTTTTTTTCATTATTGTACGAAATTCCTACGTATCGAGCATTTTTCGGTGCGGGCCGTTTTTAATAATTTAGGATACCAAACAAATATTGCAGGTTTTTTCTATTCCATTGAACAGAAATAGCTTTACACAAGTGTTGCTATTGACTGTGATACCGCTGGCTTTTTTATTTTTTGGTATGATTGTAAAACGAATTTTTGTGATGGTGTTTTAAAAAGTTTGTTATTTTGAGTCGCAGTAAACCTAGAAAGGAGCTGGCTCGGCAATCTGCCGTCTGATTTCTAACATGGTTGTGATGGCTTGTCAAACGGGTACTATTAATTACGATACCGTCATACCATGGGTTCCTTACCATGTTTTCCTTTATTAAAAGCTTTAGCTCATGGCAGAATTCGTACTTAAGACTCTTATTACGGCATGCGACATCACGACCGTCTGAGCTATCATTGCCTTTAAGACAAAAAATGCAGTGTTGAATAGCTAAAACACTGAAGTCTTTATCTGTCATGTGACGTTTTGTGTACGGAAGAGGGAGATGGATGCCGCTATAAAAGTGATTTAGTGTCAAGCCTAGAAGTTTCTCCTTCTTTCTGCGACTATTACCGGCTGTAGTTTGGCCAAAGGTATTTCAGATAATCAAGGTTTTAAAAATGTCCGATTTTTAGTGTAACAGTGTGTCTAGTATCAAATACCAATAGCTCTAATAGTGGGAATAGAAGATGTTTGTCGATGGATAAAGTATTGAGATAGTTAAGAGGTTCACCTAATATTTTAATGAGGTATGAATGTAGGAGGTATCTCTGAAACGATTCATCCAATTTCAAAAAATCTTTCCCTGCTAGAAAGCTACATTATCCCTCAGCGACTTTGGCTATGTTTTATTCTCGAGGTAATTTAGATGCTTCGAGAATGCAGCTGAAACCGTGGCATAATAGCTAGCCCATGATGTACCAATAAAATATTGTTTTTCATCATTTTTTTCTCTAAAACATAAAAAAATGGTACAAAATCCGGCTCTCGCTAATCCACACTGCATTGCAACCCAACGTTAGCTTTAAACCGGGCAAGTATTCCGCATTCCACGACAGGTCTAATGCCCGGAGCACACACGACACCGATGTAATAAAAATTATATGCTCCAATTTATGGTGTGGGGTTGGGGAGGCCAAAAAATGCCCCCCTACTGAAACAAGCCCCCCCTGATTGCGGGATCGAATCTCGCTAAACGAACGGGAGAAAAATTTGGCGGTGCTCGGTGGGAAGGGGGGAGTGGGGGCGACTCCCCGCGAATACACGATACATTTTTATTATTATCCCTCTCTAACAAACTATAGCTTTTACCGAGTAATTAATATTTCGGGTTTCATTTAAGTTTTAATTGGCGATGAAGATTTTTGTTTTGATGAAGGAATCTTATTACTTGGACATATTCGAAAGGCACTTGTAAATATATCCTAAGACTTTTCATTAAACACGACTATACGATTCCAAACTAAGCAAAGCTTATAGTATGGAAATCAGATAACTGATACAATACATATTATAGTTACATACATTTTTACACCGAGACACAGAACAATCAGAATCTCCATCCGAGGAAATGATTTTCCTGTGTAGGAATCGAACCTACGAACGGTGATGTGGCGTTCGTGGTATTTAACCATCACGTCATTATTAGTAAGCATACATAGTCATATTTTATTAATTTATTTTTAAACTTTAATTTGATATTGCTTAGAATATAAAAAAAATACCGATCCTTGATTTGATCAAATTATTTATTGATTACCGTTTAATCGGCTAATTTATCGAAAATAAAATTTAAACGTTAAACATACAGTGTGTAGGAATGTTTAGTTGTCGGTTAAGTAAAAAAAGCATTCATACATTTAATACATTAATTCTGTGGATTCAAGAACAAGAATTATTTTTTGTAACGTAAGTGAATCTAATTCACTCGGAGATATATCTCTAAAACAATAACAATAAAACACATTATTGCCTGTACCGTAAATAAAACTTCAAACCATCTAGAAAAGCAAACGAATAATAAAATACCGACTCAAAACCAGATTTTCTACGTAACATGAAAAAAGTAAAGCACAAAATACTAATATTGATTACATCCTAAATATAGACCTAAATCTGGTTTGCAGACCAAAAATAGCACGAGTCAACGGCACTTTCCAAGCAGGCTGTATAAATCATAATTTCCCTAATCACTGAAGGGCCTCGATGAACGTCCAAAATCGATATACAACTCCCGACAGATTCCGCCTAAAAGAAGCCGCTACGCCCGGCTACGCGCCGTAGCCTCGTAGCGTACTACGACGTAGCGGGGCCTACGCAAAAACAATATTTTCCTTACAATTTTATTCTAATTATATTGTTGGAGGTTGAATGACTCAGAGTGTAAACTTTCAAATGTTAATTCGATTAAAAATGTGGGTAAGCTAAAAATAAAGTGTTTTGCGGGGTTACGCGTAAATCATTGTGGGAAAGACTTGGGAATGCTTTTTGCAGGGTGAAGGGTTTAATCAAGTGACAAAAATAGCACTGTTTCATTAAGAAATCGCAGTAGCTTTTTTTATTCTATTTGTAAGATTTTTACTGAACTAAAAATACATAAAAGATCACGGGAGCGGAGATGCAAGGCAGGTCGAGAAACTAGCAGACGGTCCATCAGATGCCCACAGTCGCCTATGGACATTGCGATGGCTTATCGTAACAAGACATGAAGTTAATAAATCTCATATGCCTGAAATTTCACCGGTCTAATCTATCTAACCAAAATAGAAAACAGTTTGAATCAAATCGAATACAAACGCTTTACAAAGTTTTTTTATTTCTCTTTTTTTAAGGGACTTTGATTCGTACCTCACTATTGTACGCTGAACGAACTCTGTGAAACTAACATTATTACTTTCTTAGCTGTGATAACAATATTCAAGCAACACTCAATTGAATTACAACATGATTCCGTAGCGAGTTACAAAATAAATAGAATACAAATATTAGATTCAGAAGTTTCCGTGGCCGAGTTACTTGGTGACCTAATTTTCTTTATTACAAAGACCAGATTAAGTTTGTACTTCCGCATAGCGCTCTCGTCGCTTTTTTAACACAGTTTTATTGAGTTGACCTGTATTTAACAATAAGTAGGCTTGAGTTCGACCACGAACTAAACCACAAAATAAATATGTATGTATAGTATATCAGTTATCTGGTTTCCATAGTACAAGCTCTGCTAGTTCGGGTTATTATAATAAACTCACAGTGGTGAGTGACGGTGTGGCTGGAAGTGGTACGCTCATACTTAGTACCTTATTCAGAATCCTAAATTCGGTTATGGTTTCAGAATCCCTAGCCTAACCATCCAAAAATAGTCTTTGATCACTAAAGACTTTTACTATTTACAAAAAATAATCATAAATTTAAATCATAAATGATATGCATCAGCAGCCGAAGCAACAATACTAATAGGAGCTCCCAAATAAGCAATCAATACGTTAAAAACTCCAATAACACACACACACATACGCACAGAAACAATTGTATAATGACATAACGTTAAAAGCGTGTATTTTTTATACATATGTATAAATGTAGGCGTCACAAAGGGGTCTGATTAAAAATCATGACATGCGCAGAAAATTTTAAAAACTACCGGGAGGCTGGGTTAATTTTTAAGTATTGATCAAAATTGCGTATATGTTCATGGTTGTGTTGTACAGGGGATGGGGGTCGAGTGGCCCCCGCCCGGTGGGGGTTAGCTCCCGTGCGTGAATTAGAATTTTTTTTCGTGGAAAATTGTCATTAGGAGAGTAAGGTTTTATATGTCTGATTGAATTTTGATGTTTTGTGTGTTATAGATGTACGTATTTATTAGATTCGTAACTCTGCTAATCGTTTGGTTTGGAATGGGGATTCCGTTTGGTCGTAGGTTCGATTTAGGTTGCTTTTTAGAAATAAATTGATATACATAGATGATTGTAAAATTTTACTGAACATCTAGCGTCTCGCCCCGGCTTCACTTGAATGGGTTAATATAAATTTACTATACACAAGAAATCGTCTATTTCGTGTTTATTTCTAGTTTTGTGCTGTTGAAAACCACATCGAATTCTATTGCGTAGTTTAAAAGAACTAAGCTAATAAACAAACAGACAAAAATAGTGATTTTGTTTTTATACTATTATGAGATAAGAGAAAAAATATATACTTCTTTCCCAATTTTGATTCGATAGATAATTTATTGGTTTTTAGAGGAATTTCAAAGTAATTTAACTTTAGATACCGAAATTTTTTTGGCCCCCAAAACTAATCAGTGACTACAATACCTAGCAATTAACCGAAAAAAATCCTTAATTGAGAGATATTAAGTTAATTTATTACTCTAAAATTACACCCTACTTTGATTTACGAGAAAATTGGTTATGCGAAACCATTTTATTGGCCGAGTTATAATATCGAAGGAGAATTTATATCGTTATCATTATAAGTGTCACTTTAGACTATATTATTACTATGTTTTGGGACGATATTTGTGATTTTTCAATTTGAAATTTATTTCCCGGAAAAATTGGTAAAAATCAAATTAAATGCTGCCAAATATAAGACCATTATCTTAATACTTTAAGTGCAAACGAATGTAATATTGCTACCCCTTAGCTTCGAAATAGAATACCCATTTTGAATGAAATTTGGAAAGCACATTGAAGGTGTTCTAAATATGGAATGCTTTTTTTTATGGTGCCAGTATAAATAGGGTCTTCGGTCGCGAGGCGGAAACTAGAATCAAATTAAAAAATATAATTTTCCAGCTGTTTTTAATTACTTAAAATAAGATTAGCGTTTGTAAAGTATAATTGTTTCAAAATTCTACCAGGATTTTACTCAGAGGCGATAATGACGTAGGGAATCACTAGGTGAATATATTTTTTTAAAACATAGGTTTACTTTAGGGCCTAGAAATGTTATTAAACAAATAGACAGTACCTAAACGTTTGAACTTGCAAAAACTACTTATTTATCTTCATGAAGTAGAAACAAAAGCGACAAATGTGCTATTAAGTATAGAAGTTACTACTTTAAGTAGTCGTCTAAGTAACGTGACGTTTTGATAACAGACGACGGTGGTCGATAAATACGTTACCACAAAAACTGTCACTGTAAACCTCAAGCTTTAAAAAAAGTTGATTAGCTGTCCCCCGCGGTTTCACCCGCTTTCCAGAGAGATGTTACATTTCATCGAGATAAGAAGTATCCAATGAGTTTTTCCAGGCTATAAACAATCTATATGCCCAGTTTCATCCAAATCCGATATGTATTTTTAGCTTGAAAGAGGAAAAAGTGTTCATGCATCCATCCCCACAACCTTTCGCATTTACAGTATTAGTAGGATTCATTTAAATATTTTTTTAAGTCAGTTGTAAAATTTAAAAAGTACGTTTTTTAAAATAATAAAAAAAGTGTTCACATATAAATAAAAATCTATGTATGTATATATGTATGTTTGCCAATTGCCTTTCTTTATTTTTCCGATCATGACGCATTTCATCGCATGCCGGGAACAGTTAGTTAATCAATATAGAATCTATACCTAAATGCATTAAGTTCAAATTGGCATAGCCTTGCTGCATCATCAAGTTAAAAATCACCTTCCACTGCTTCCGCCTGAACTTCTACACCTTAAATCCTTACCACATTTGCCACTCATAATTGTGCCCCATCAAAAAATACTAATTACAAAAATTAATGAAACATAAAACCCTAAGCCTAAGTCTAGATTTTAATAACATCCACACAATCCTAAGCCGAGGCGACCCTCATAAAAAACGAAATAAAAAAGGGCAGAAGTATTTTTCATTATCTAACACGCGTTGTGACGGTACTGGCACAGCCTCCCAAAAACCCGTAGCTACTCGTATATTCATTTCCGTTCTGTTAATACCGCATACTTTTAACTGTCTAACTAGGTGGGTAGCCCCCCCACCCCACGGGGGGGACCCACACCATCACTACTTATACGCGGTAGGCAGAACTTTTATAATACTACGTACTAGGGAGCTTTTTAACGAAGCCACCCACGGGGTGTGCCACCTGCCACGCATACCGAAAAATACGCAAAACGGGAGGGGGTGGGGGTGGTAACTCCCTGGTTAGAAGTGAAGTGGCCGTATTTTGCGTATTTTTAAATTATTCTTCTCATGCGGGTGTGTTTTGCGCTGCTTAGTTCGTTTGGGTACTTTTTTGGGCGTTGAGCGTGTGTGTAATGATATTTGAATGTTACGTTTTGATACGAGAATCTGTTCTAGAGTTGATGTTTTGTTATTATTGCATCTGTGGATATATTGATGTATACCCAATAGTGATGATACTAATTAATGTATAATACTAAGTGATTCAAATGATCAATTAAGTAATTAATTATGAATCTAAAGCGTTAATATTCGCCAGTGGATAGAGGTAACTTTTAGAAAAGTCCACGTCAGCCAATTATGATATTTGTCGGTAGGTAATTAAAACAAAGTTGGTCGCGGGATGATTTTGTAGTTTTTAGTAAATGAATTGTTGATATGATGAAATTATTTAATTAAATCTCGTATGTAATTAAAGTTGACTAATTAATAATTATTATGATAGTATTATATTAAATAAAATGAATGACTAAATGATATTGAATGCAGGAAAGCGTAAATGGCTGAATTAAAAAAAAACAATTAATTCTTCAAACCCATTATTCTTCAAGAGGTAAACAGAGGTCTCAAAATGTGGTGAGTATTGTCGCCGTTACGGGAAAATTACCAAACCCTGGACAAAAGTTTTTCTAGAAGAAACGCCTGTTGAAGACGCGTTCCTTGACCTGGGAATTGAACTCAGGACATCCGGTATCAAGCTTAATACTGCTCGACCATAGAGGCGAATATTCCCTAAACGTAAAATCCTACTATGTGATGTTGATGGATGTACGTTTGTCTTTCACTCGAAAACCTCTAAATGGGTCATGATGAAACTTGGCACATAGATAGTTTATAACATGGCTTAACATATGGTATACTTTATATCCCGGGAAAAAGCAACATTCCTCAGGAACATGGACGAAACCGCGAGGGACAACTAGTGGTATAAATGTATTGTCTGGGCGATTATTAAAATTATGTACAGAAATCAAAGTCAGAGCTGTTTATTCAGTTTAGGCCTAAGAAGGGCTCTTATGAATATCAAAGCTACTGAAGTTCCCAGTGGCACAGAATTTAGCATTCAACTGAGTATAACAAGTAATCAAAGAGGTTTTATAGGTATTTTAATATTTTGTAAGAAAGAAAAATAAATTATTTATTACCAAACATAATGTTAACATTGTTAAATTGTAAAGAAGTAATGATACCAATTGTAAGTTAATAAAAAAAATCAATAAACTAAAATAATATTTAATTTGTCTCTCGGAATAAAATATTGAAAAAGTCACAATGATTTTAAACATAAACTTTTTACGCCTATTCTTTACAGAAGAAACAGACATTAACACATAAATTAGGATCAGGATCTATATTTTATCTGTATTGTACCTGTAAATTAAATAAGGTTGTAAAGAAATATCTGACTGTTTTTTACCGTAACTACATGCATGGAGTTTGTACTAGCTTCGACGATGAGTATAATTCATGTGGAAAGTTTTGAGCATGGAGGTTAGATAGGCGTAAAGTATCGCCTTTAAATAAAAAAAGGTTGGTTACGTACTTCCAAGTTTAAAATAATGGCCACCAAAATAGTCGCATATTTGACAGCTAAATGTCATAGAAAATTTACTCCTTTGTGATAATTATAATTTCAACTATTAGAGCAATAGATGAACCTTGTGCAAACGCAATAAAGTAAATTTTACTATGACATTCTTGATAATTATTTCTAAACAAACGCTAATAGTATTACAGAGTGCATATTCTAATTGATTATTAAGAATATGGATTATTATACACATGGAGTGTTTTCTGGCGGACAGTTAATACACAAACTAGGCCACTCCTGTAGATAATTTTATTTAACGTATTAACAGTTATCAAAGTAAATAAATTGCCCAAGGCTTTATAGCGGGAACCTACGAAGAGTTTTATACAAAGGTACAAGTAGGTACACTAGTGAGGTGAAGTGAAATGAAAGTGCGTCAAAAACACTGTAAAAAGTTTAAATACTAGCTGTCCCCCGCGGTTTCACCCGCGTTCACGAGGGATGTAACATTTTCCCAGCACAAAGAGTATCCTATATTACTTCTAATACCTCTAAGAATATGTATGCAAAATTTCACGATGATCGGTTTAGTAATTATCGCGTGCAAGCGTAACAAACAAACTTACACTCACATTTATAATATTAATAGGGATTACTAAATCCATACTTTAGTGTAGGATACAACAACATTTGAACATTTGACTTTTTAAAAGTGTTAATTAGGTGACTTTTAATAATTTTAAGTGTAACTCGATACTGGCAAAAATAAATCCTAATATTTATTTTTAATTTTATTACGAAACATAAATACGGACTTAAACGAACTTAACAAGCAGAAAACCATCTCATTATACAAAACATTTCCACCTTTCAAAGTTAATATCATCTATTTGGAAAAATTGCCTCAAATACACCCCTCGTCTACCCAAGTAGGCAAATATGAAACGATAAAATAGTTATGGAAACTGATAGATAAATTTAACCTTAACACGGGTCGATAGGGCTTAAAATAGTGTAGCAATATAGCTGAGGAGTTTAGTAGGAAGTGTATTTTTACAACTTGTGACATAAACTTGTATGACATGACAGAATGGTTGTATTGATATGTTTATTTTGACTGGAATATTGTGCGGTTTTTTTCCGTAAGGGTTGCAGATATATATGTATATATTTATGTATAATTCTGGTTGGTTAAGTTATTATATAATAATATGTATTAGAAATAGCTTTTTTAAATGTTTTGTTTGATTTGAATCGTCATGGTAGGTGGTTTAATAAGCCTTGTGTTTATGTTACTAGCTGTCCCCCGCGGTTTCACCCGCGTTCTCGAAGGTTGTTGCATTGTACAATATAAGGCCTATCGTTTTAATATACGCTAGACGTAAAAATATAAGGAATTTATGTATACTGTTGAAATAATTAACAAATAAAAATAAATAAATGTGCAATTCCAGACTAAAATTTATCTCTGTGCCAAATTTCATCCAGATTCGTTCAGCCGTTCTGGTGTGATGGAGTATCAAACCTCCCTTCGTCCAATTTTTCGGTTTTATGTAATAATAGTATTAGAATATGTGTTCATTATATAATTATGTTTAATTGACTTTATGTGGCGAAATAAAATAAATTAAAACCAAAAATAATGGTGTATTAATTTTTTTTTTAAATTAAAACTTGACCGCATTTGACTGCATCTAACCTGATGGAAAGTGACGATTGATGAGATCTATTTTAGAATAGAGATACGATGTCATGGTGTAAGGATAAACAAATCCTTCTAAAAACCTTATTCTAAAAGAGAACGTACTTACATAACCATAGTAAGTAATCTAATTTCTGAATAAAATAAAAATGAATTAGAGTAGAATATTTTTTATTGATTTAAAGCTAAAACACCAAAAAATCGAGAAAGAAATTTGAAAAAAATCTCTACTAGATTCATTGTTTAAATAAATAAATATCCTGGGACATTTGACGTAGACTATAGTATCTAAATATTTATAAAAGTCCCAACATAACCATAATATCCTAAAGTATTCAAAATCCAACCCAAAAAAACCTCAAGTGACAACCCTCAATAGAAAATAGTAGAAGGACCAAATAATATAATCTCCACATAGCTCATACACCTACACAAGTATCTGTCTATAGAAACCACTGACCTATAGCTTTTATTGTCGACTCCTCGATTCCGAACCGCTAATCAATACTAGCCGTAGTGAAACCGTTTACTTAGTAAAAATATACTGCGGCTGGTACTACACGCGCACTTTTTGTAATGACGCCTGACAATTACTTTATAGCAACAAGACGCTCTCATGTTTGCTATAACATTTTTTAAGGCGCTAAAAGTTATGACCTATAAAAATATTACGATTTTTTGTAATCACTTTTTTGTGTTAATGCATATTGGTTTAGAATTTAGTAACCTAGAGTGGGATTGAAGGGGATTATGTACTTTTAAATCCAATTGTGTAAAAAATTCATGGTATTTGAGAATTAAGTTCATTGAAATAGTTACAGTAGTTAAAAACATGTTTTATGATATAACAAAGGAGTGCCAGCGATATAAACTGAGTACAGTCAGCAAGAAAATTGGCTAGAAAGACTCTTTACAAAATACCTGTAGGTACCGGCAGTACAAGTATCCGTAAATGGAAACACAAAGTAAACAACAGGCTTTATGTAATAATGTGTTTACAAAAATCAATACTATTATATATTTTGATTAATATTTTCAATATTCTGTTCTGGGATAATCTTTACACACGTCCACCAGATCCATATTTAAGCAGAGCTTGTACTACGAAAACCAGATAACTGATATACTTCATATTACTACTTGTTTCTTCTAAATAGATAAATATTTACACTCAGACTCAAAGCAACCAGCTCATGTACACAAATGTTTGTCCTGGGTGGAAATCGAACCCAGGACCTGTGGTGAAGCCAACTAACCCGTCAACTTATGTTACTAACTGTACATAACATCCGAGTAACAGTTGAGTCACATATTTTTATTTAACTTTTTATGTCTAAAATTTCACAGTCTTTCTATTCCGCAATACATTTCTAAATACTAATGTAAGTTCATAAAAAGCAATATTTGAGGTCTTATACGCTTAACGCAGGTCTTTAACCATTAGGTTCTGCAGTGACCCGGGTCTACCTACAGATATGCGGTCAACAGACAGAGCACCACGTCAGTATCAAGCAGCAAGCAATCCGCAGCTAAATAATAAATTCACTCGATCGCAGAGTTTGCGTCACACAAACATCGGAGTAAAACAATTTATTACAAAATGTAAACAGGAAGAAGCGTATTTTCATTTAGAATACGATTTCTCGATGCTGGGGTGGCGTGGCACCCCACCCGGGCATAGACGAAAATACCCGGTTATGATTAATTCCAAATGCGCGCAGCATTGATCAAGAAACCGGCTTTTTACTTCAAACTACCCATCCTCACCACCTCCGCCCGACGACAGAGCGGGACTAATGCAACTGAGTCCCTCTCGCTCTAAAACAAAGATGCTAAAACTTCTTTCGCTAGTATGAAGATTTTAATTTCATATTTTTGACGAAACGGTTCTAATTTTACAACTGACGCCGCACGAATATCAACCCTACCAATTTAACATAGAACACAAATTTCCCATCACGCCACCAGCACTTGCTTCCATTTCCTAATGCCGAATTAGTTTTCGAAGTGAAAAGATACAGTGAGAAGGCTGTGTGCGTAAGTAAAATAATAACAAACTTTATCATCGTCAGTTTAAAGTGCAAATTCGTGCGTTTAGGGTGTACTGGCAAGAAATAATTCTTCAGTTGTACCCGAAATTAGTCGAATGGGGGGAAGGGGTTCATACGATGGGTGGTTTTAAAAGAAGCAGGCAAAAAGGTGGGGCTAGAAAGATGCGCGAAGACTTAGTTCGCGCGGGGGTCGGCGGGGGCCGGCGGGGGGTGGCGGGGCGGGCGCCGTTATAAAATATATAATTCTATACTTACAATACTTGTAAATACGGCACGCGGAAGTACTGCGCTCGCCGCCCCTTGATACTTGCGATCTATTCACTTCCGCATACACTTTTGAGGAATTTCTTCACATGCGACCATCTAATCCCAAACTAAGTCGAGTAAGATATCAAGTAATGTATATACTATTACTTTAAGTGTACCTCTTAAAGATATTTTGATTTATGTTAAAGCATTTGCTGTACGCAGTGTAGAACTAACTATTAGAATAATTTTAATGTCTTACGACTTCTTTATTGATTTTACTGACGTGCTATTCCAAAATATTTTTTTAAGTGCATCTTCTTTTGTGAGGGCTTTGAAATTCTGATCCGCAACCTTTTTGTGTGACAAAAATTAAATGAATGATAAACACAATCCATGCTATTCAAAAGTGATTGTTAAATAATTAAAATGTTTTCCTATAATACAAAAGTTTCACTTCTATCGTGTGCCTTTACGATGCGCCCCGTTTTTAAATTTGGATATACTTATTTCTGTTATGTAGTATCAAAATCTATAAATATAGACACAATTGCGACAGTGTTAATAAGTATTAAAGTAGGTCTAAAAAAAATTAATAATTCTAGGTCCTCAGAAGTACCAAGTGGTGTCTGTCGCGGTACACCGCTACATTCGCTGATATTTAGTCGCGAAACTGGATGTATTATAAAGGCTGTAGTTGTTTAAAATAAGAGCGAGGCACCGACTTAGTGGCGTAGTGGATGGGAGAACAGTGAGTGGCGGTTCGATTCTAGTTGCGTTTTATTTTTTGTTTTGTTTTGAGTGTGTGTTATAGTTTCTAGCGTTACCGTGGGAATGGAATGTTGTATTTGTGTAATTATTGTAATGGCGGGTCGTGGGTTCGATACCTATGTATAATTTTTGTTCATGAACATGTTTGTTGGTTCTATGTGTGGATGGAAGTATATGTTTAAAAGTAGTATATGTAGTATATCAGTGGTCTGGTTTCCATAGTACAAGTTCTGCTTAGTTTGGGACCAGATGGTCTTGCGTAAAGAATATCTCAGGATTAGACACAGGAATTTAGTTAGTCGTAGTTTTGATAAAGATATCATTTTAGTTATTTACATTCATATTTTAAAGGTAAAATTTAAACCGATTTAAAAAAAAAATACTAATAGAAAGCTGAACTGATTTCCAAGTGTCATAGTCATCATGTACCCTACAATCGTCTTATGGTTTCCTTTAGATATTTCCCTTTACCAATAGCTCAAGCTTTGTAGGATTTATAATCAAGCTTCATTTTTTTTAATTCCATTTTTATAATAATCTGTCAGTATGATACCAGAAAATAATAAAAAGAGAGCTTCTAGAGCTGATAAATAGTTTTTGATCTATTTTTGTATATATTAATTTCAAAATGAAGCTACCTATTTTTTATTTTCAAACCTTTTTTTTTTTTTAATGGCTTAATTTTTTTTATAATTCTCTGTCATTACGATACCATAAAAGAATACAGATGAATAGCATTCCATGGCTAATAATAGTTCTTGGCATTTTTTTTTGTATATTAAATTCAAAGTGAAGCTACCTATGTTTTATCCACTCATTTCGCGTGGTTCTTAGTAAAAAGTTGTATAAGAGAGGGGGCGCCTCACTAGCGCCTACGCCGTAGCCGTGGCCGCTACGAGGCGTAGGCCTTGCTACGACCGTAGCAGGGTTGCGCAAATTAATATCAAAATTGATTAGGATATTTCATTATTATTATTATTATTTAATTTCGTTTAAGGTAGGAATGAACTATTAACTTCAAAATATGTGTGGTATATCTTTTAAATTATAGAGATTTTGTAAATACTGCATAATAGAGATAAAGAAATAAGAAAATTTGATATAAATAAATAAATATCTTAGGAAATTTCATCGAATTAGGCAGATTTTGTACTGCGTGTCTATCGAAACCATATAGATATACATTTCCTTATATTTTTTTATTTTAATGCATACCTCCATAGTTATCAAAATTATTATATGCTTGTAACATTCAAACCTTTTAAGAAATAATGTTCTTGTCTATAATAATGAAAATAGTTAATTCACGCGACATCAAAGACTTCGCTGCAGCCACCTGACGCCAAACACAAAACCCGCACACAGACACTGAGAAAAATCAATAAAGCCAAGAATCAAATCTTACTTGCATAACCAAGAAACACCCTAAAAACTTAAAAGTTCATTAGCCTCGACAACCCTATTGCTTACTATCTTGCACGTTCCTAAGATGCCCCCCTCTGGGGGCTTTAAACCCCCACCAGGGGGCGGCAGAGGGGTGAACACGGAAATATGAAGGGAGCTCTCATTTATCAATACAGTGAGACTGTTTCTTTCTCGGTAAGAATTGATTATATTCTACTAAGAATATTGATGGGGGCGCGGGCGCCTCTCGAAAGTTTTCCAGCTTAATGTCGGGGTGGCAGGGGGGGGGGGGTCGTAATGTTTTGATTAGAGTTTTTGATGTTCCTCATGTGCCATGTTACCGTTTTACATGTATGTTTACTTTCCAAGGGGTGTACGTTTTTGTGTAGGCAGAGTGGAATTAAATGTACCTAAGTATATGTGTTATATAATAATTATACTAATGAATTTCTGTACAAGTGAGGGTTGGCATCTTTGTAAGTTATAGATCAAGTTCTACTTTGAAGAATATTTCATCGTAATTAATTAATATTTCTTCCTCGTTTGATAAAAAAACTGGATGTTGTACGAATTGAATCGTAAAGAGAGATTAGTTTCTCAATGCTTCAAATTAACGTTAAGCTTAACGTAATCTTATAGACCTCCTTAAAGTTCCGTATCAAAAGGGTGGCTGATAGAACCCTAACTAACCAAGCCATCACCATCCTTGTCTATCTGTCTTTATCTACTAGCTTCTGTCCCGCGGTTTCACCCTCTCTCCCGAGAGATCTAATGTTTCCCTGGACTTTAACATAGCCTATGTCACTTGAGAATAGAGTAGCTTCCTATCTGTGAAAGAATTATTGAAATTGGATAAGTAGTTTCAGAGATTAGCTCCGATAACCAAACTAATATACAAACTTTACTTTAAATAATATATTTTAGTAAAATAATTTAGGTCTTTTAATTATCAAACGCAACTCTAGACGCTCTCGATTGTAGCTTTTTTTAATGAACTAAATCAAAATTCAAAACCATTTATTCAGTTTAGGCTCGCGGAAGGCACTTATTAAAGGTCAAATTTAAAGTTACTGAAGCTACTAATAATAAAGAAACACATATAAGTATACCTTGAATATGATATAAATGTGTTTCTTTGTAAGAATGCGCTACTGTGAAATAAATTCATGCTGTTTATATACTCTATGGCTTAGAAAGGGTGGAGGAATTAGTTCGTATGTCTGCACTTTTGAAAGAAAAGCGTGCTGCTAAGGTAAATTGACTTAAACGAGTACTTCACGACATACGACAGTGTGTCTTCGAAGTTCGGAAAGGAAGAGGGAGACGCGCAATGTATGCTATCCCACTCTTATCCTACGATCCCGCTAATATTCTTAATGTAAAAGTCTCTGAGGATGGATTTAATGGATTTTTTTTTTTTTTTTTTTTTTTTATACCACATGGGCCGACAAACAAGCGAACGGTCCACCTGATGGTAAGTGGTCACCGCCGCCTATGGACATTTGCAACACTAGGGGCATCGCCAATGCGTTGTCGACCCTGAGACGTGAAGTTGTTAAGTCTCATGTGCCTGTAATTTCACCGACACCCTTACCTTTCTAACCGAAACACAGTAACACAAGTACACTACTGCTTCACGGCAGAAATGGGTAAGGTGGTAGTACTTCCCCGGACGAACTCTGCACTAAGAGCTCTACTACTCGAAATTGATGTTTGTTACTCTTTCACACAAAAACTACTAAACGGATTTGGTTAATTTATCCATATATGTATATATAAGTAAAATAGAGTTTCTTTGACGCACCATCACCTCAAAACTACTGAACATATCGGGATGGGACTGCTACCGTTCGACGCGGAATTTTTCCTGTATGGTTATAGTTATATGGTTGGTATATATGATATCGATAAACGCGAGTGAAACCGCAGGTTACTAGTTCTATATATAAATAGGCAAATACAAAATAGTAGAGTTCCATTTTGTCATCGTTTTGTGAATCGTTTTTCTATTGTTTATTAGATATTGACGAGCATTAGTATTGTGAATGAAAAAAGAAATTACCTTAAACGTGTTTCCCTAAAATTTTCAACTAGTGTGCGAACAATAATTTTTTAATTCGCGATTTTATTTGTAACAAATACAGACCTAAGCAGAGGAAGTTTAGATTGTGCGCCATTTTAAATATTCATGGAACAATTTCCATGGACGCATTTGGTACCAGTGTGTTTGTATGTCACACATGAGGCTTGAGGCGATGTGTGACTTCCAATTCACTGCGCGGAACCCTTTTGTAATTGTGCTATATTATATTTGATATTTCGTTGTAAGAGTTTTGTAACTATTAACTATTGTTTTGCATCGAGAATTGAATGTATAACTGTAACAATATTGTTATTTTATACAATTTCTATATTGTTTGTTTTTTTTTTAAATAATTAAAAGTAGTAAAAAGTAGTAAGTATTATTATGCAAGAAAGCGTCCTTGGATATTGTCATTTTAATGTTTGTTTTAATCGTTTTTTTTTTCATTCCTATCATTAGTAATAGTTATATAGCACTATATGAAGTTGTATAATAAGATGTATTTATAAGAATTTGACAATTAAATCAAAAAAGAACTTCGAAATAACTCCTTGTAATTCAAAACTTGCTCCAAATCTGTAGCAGCAAACATTTAGGTTAAAATATAAGGATCTTGCATAAGAAAACGCGGTGGGGTGTTCTCCCCTCTGTATCTCCGTTTTTAGTATTTTAGTAAGTTCGGGGGGGAAATTACCCCCCTGGGGGGTCGTCCGGGGGGATAAGGGGCCAAGATGTTGATGTTTCTTAGTTTTATATTACTGGTGTACTTTATTACTTATTTGTGTTAGTGTGTTGGTATATTTGTTGCGAGTGTGTGCCGGAAGGATGGTAATGGTGGGTGGAGGGGAAGTACGTGACTGCTTTAGTTGCTTCTTCTATGCAGATGTTTGGATTTATGTAAGTTGTAGCATTTTTTATATTTTATTAGCTTTGGTTATGTTTGACTCTTTAAGGTTTTATAGAGACACGTAGAAGTGTAGACTGTTGTGGTTTGTATTTATGTGTGTTAGTAAGTCATGAATAGATGTTATAAATTTTCATGGTCATTGATGTGTTATGAGAGCCAGACTATCTATTATTATAAATTCATGACTTTCTTTCAGTGTGTATGTATGTTTGTTACCACATACCACACGTATTTATTAAAGGCTTTTTATGATACTTTGGTATACATAGTTACTTTGTTTCAAGGAATAGGACATCACAGAATCGCGGTTGAAACCAGGCAAATTAGAACTAAACAATTTTCAGTTACGATCATGAACAAACATAAGTTGTAATGCCAAAATTCAGGTCATTCTCCTATCTTGGAACAAAACGACAAATTCGCAAAAAAAAGGACGCTACTCACAAATCGCACAGTAACTTGTTTCCTTTCCGCGTTAGTGTTGGTTTTATGTACCTTAGTTTATAAGGGATGCCGTTATATTTAATGGGCACTGATATTTTACTGCGGTTTAGACTGTTACCGTTTCATAGCGGAACTTAAAAAAGTCATCTTGATACACTATAAAACTGACGGATCGACCGATGGAATATTCTTTTCAATCAAGGAATTGCGTCACATTGAAAATGTAACTAATACATACTATACTATATAAAAACACCAAATACTATTCAAAAGTTTTCAATGTAAATTTAGAAACTATTATAATTAACCTTTAATTAGGCGCTAATCTTCAAGTTAAGTTTTTTTTATACCTATTAACGCTGTCAACCCGAATTTCTTACTAGCTTCCTAACTCTCTAGTCCCCTAGTTCTAGGTCTAGTTTCTAATTTCATACCTATCAATTTGGTAACTGCAGACTCCGCGCGACTAACAATGTTATTTTATTGGCGCGCCTAATTAAAGGTTAAATACCTAAGGCATTCTTTACACACGACCAACTGATTTCAAACTAAGCAGAGCCTGTACTGTAACAACCGTATAACTGATATACAAACAATACTTATTCTTCAAAATACATACAGCTGTCCCTAGCGGCTTCCCTCGCATTTATCGATATAATATACGTAACACAAGCATAGAACAAAATTCAAAATCATTTATCCAGTTTAGGTCCTCGGAAGGCACTTATGGAGGTCAAATTTAAAGTTACTGAACCTACCAACTACCAACTGAACAAAAAGAAAAATCCACAAATATTTGTCTGGATAGGGAATCGTACCTGCAGCCTATATCATAGCAGTAAGAGTATTTAACCACTACACCAACTATTCCATTAAAGTTATGATACGATTTTTATAAAGTAGCTAAGTATGACATAGATTTAATGCCGAAGTGTAACTTAAGTATTACTGTACTCTTTTCACCTATGAGAAATGAAAGAGAGGTACATAAATACCAGTTCCGTTTAGTTTGATGCACAATAATGTATGGACCGCTCTGTAAATACATGTGTTTGTCATTACCGCTTGATAGAGACACTAATTATCTCGCTGCTAGACTAAATTAAACGTATCTGTGGCAACACTTTTATTTCCTCTTTTATTGTGAGCTAGATTTATTTAGATTGAAAATTGTAGTGACGATAAATTAAGTAATCCCTAATTCCTACTTATATTGTAAATGTGAATGTATGTTTGTTTGTTACGCTTTCACGCAAAAGCTACTTAACCGATCATCGTGAAACTTTGTACACATATTTTTGGAGGTATTAGAAGTAACATAGTATACTTTTTGTGCCGGGAAAATCTAACATCCCTCGGGAACGCCGGGGGACAGCTAGTACGTTATAAAATGTAATAATGTTAAGCATTAGAATATATACTTTCAAGTATCGATTATTCAACTTACATCTTATGAAAGAAATAATAACGATATAACATATTATGTATGTTTTGGATACTCAATAAAGTGTTAATTGTTAAACCTAAAGTAATAACAGATAAAGCAAAATGAAAATTTAACATCGTTGAAGTGTGTTTGACTTTAATAAATCGACTTAATAAATCCCATTAGTTAAAGCCGATTCAAACGAATTGAATATCAGAAAAAATATATTTTATCAATGTGCACTACAACGCGCAAACACCGCTAAACAAAAAAGTAGCGCGCGCTAAAAAAATGCCTTTATGAATTGGAAAAATTTAAAAAAAAACCTGAATAACCCTGAAAAATGCCGCCGCAAAAATCCCAACGAGTTTTTACCGATCTTTATATGCTTTTTACGAGCAACTACCGAAAGGGAGAGTGGCTGGAAAAAATACGTCACTATTTCTAGCGTGCGGGGCGTGAAAAAAAAAATGGGAAAAAAGAAAAAATCGCGAGCGGCCAGGTCGAGAGTGAAAGTTCTATTTTCGGATTGCCCGCGCGCCGTGGCCGTTTTATTTTTTCAAAGGCATTTTCGTACATGTGCCGCGGTGTGGCGCCGCCGAAAAATTGTCCGGATGGAATAAACGCGATAGGTTTTTTATTGAGTCGTTGTTACTTTTCATCGTTTTGACATGACGGCTTTTTTTACAGTTTATCCTATTTGTTGTTCCCACACGAGAGGGATAGTTTTTAATGGCGTGTTTGTTGCATGCAACATTTCACAATTGGTTTTATGAATTTATTTTTAATCAAACTGAATGTTTTATGTTAGACAAGTTTTAGATAACCTTCCTTCACCTTTCTAAGAGTATGTTAGTTTCTTAAGTTAACTAAGTTGCTGATATCGATAAAAAAATAACATAGACTCGGAACAGAGAGACAACGCCAACTAGTTCGTCAAGTATTTTTTAATAACTATTTATACCAAAATTTAGAAAATATCAATTTATAGGACCTATATTATATTATACTATAGTATGAAGGCATCTCCCATACCAGTTCCGCCTCCAGTAGGTATGTGTGTCTATGGTAGTTTTTTACCTGTCACTTTTTTATGTCAATATGACAGTTGAAAGAAAAATGGCGGTAATTCCTTGACTGTCACCACTGGAAATCTCTTTGTGAAAAACCTTTTGTCGTTCTCCTTTCGTTGACCGATTTTCTGTTCTATTTTCAAACTTATCTTTAACTTTCGCGCTCTGATTTCGAATGCGTTTTTATAAATGGAACGGACTATTCTGAGCCGAGTGAACAGTCATTGGGAAATTCTGTTTTTCATCTGAGAGTATGTGAATCAACACTTGAACCATTATATATTACTAGCTGTCCTCCTGTCTGATTCAAAATTCAAAACCATTTATTCAGTTTAGGGCCTCGGAAGGCACTTATGGTTAAAAAAGGTCACTGAAACTACAATGTTACATATTCCCGCCAATAGAAATATATAAAGCCTATGTGCTATTCTAGACTATGATCTATGTCCTATGTGTCTAGGTTACCCGAATTGACAAAGGAGGATAATGTCATTTTTATTGGTATACTATTTACTTTAAAATGCTGACTAGTATTGTTTTTTAGGGATCGAAACTTTTATTTTGCTTTTTAGTAGTAGTGTCATCATCTATTTCTTCCTTTTGTTTCTTTTTTAATTCTGTTTTTCGAGTAGTAGAGCTCTTAGTGCAGAGTTCGTCCGGGGAAGTACTACCACCTTACCCATTTCTGCCGTGAAGCAGTAGTGCACTTGTGTTACTGTGTTTCGGTTAGAAAGGTAAGGGGGCCGGTGAAATTACAGGCACATGAGACTTAACAACTTCACGTCTCAGGGTCGACAACGCATTGGCGAAGCCCCTAGTGTTGCAAATGTCCATAGGCGGCGGTGACCACTTACCATCAGGTGGACCGTTTGCTTGTTTGTCGGCCCATGTGGTATAAAAAAAAAAAAAAAAAAACATTGCCAGTGTTATCAGAGAACCAGAAATAAAAAAAAAAGTGTGTGTGTACTTATACATGTACGTACGCACGTAAGAAGTGTTACTCGAAATGATTGGTGAGAAAAACTACACTAAAAGCATTTGTCCTTACTATTCAGTCGTGAAATTTATTTCTGTTGTGTCCAAACTCTTTGCACCTGTCTGTAGCAACGAGTAACATTTTTTGACGTTGTGAGGTTATTATTGACAGTAATATCATTACTCATTCATTGTCAGATTTTCGTGACGGTGTGCACGCGCATCGAAAACAATTACTGTCATAAGCTTTCCTTAACGCGCCAAAAGAAGTATAAATTCTAAATGTAGATAACACAATCAGGCAACGGCAAAATATTTCGAGTAGACTGTAATTTAAGTATAACTCCAATAGCTTTAAATCATTGTATATTATATATTCTACCATTAATTGTGTCTGGTTTTAGTTCTGGCTATTTTTGATGGTTTAATGTTTCAGTCAGACTACCTGTCAATCTTTTTTAATTAATTTACTTTAAAATAAAACAGTGAAGCGTTAATGTACACCGTCAATCGAGGGCAGGGTTGCCACTGCATATTTTTTCAATACTAAAATCTGTTTGTTCTGTATTCATATACTCGTAGAAGTCGTGGCTTGGTGGTTAGCGACCCTGTATTCCAAGTCGCAGGTCGCGGGATCGATTCTTACCCAGGATAAACATTTGTGTCCATGACTATGTCTGTTTGTTCTGTGTCTAGGTTTTTGGCCTACTGAGGGCACTTATGAAGGTCAAAGCTATTAAAGCTACCACAGGCTTGGAAGGCAATCTTTAACTTAGAAGAATCGGCATGAAACTCAGCATAGTTATTTTGTTTTTTTTTTATACCACATGGGCCGACAAACAAGCGAACGGTCCACCTGATGGTAAGTGATTACCGCCGCCTATGGACATTTGCAACACTAAGGGCAACGCCAATGCGTTGTCGACCCTGAGACGTGAAGTTGTTAAGTCTCATGTGCCTGTAATTTCACCGGCCCCCTTACCTTTCTAACCGAAACACAGTAACACAAGTGCACTACTGTTTCACAGCAGAAATGGGTAAGGTGGTAGTACTTCCCCGGACGAACTCTGCACTAAGAGCTCTACTATTCGATTGAAATTGTTTAAAAAATACTTCATATAACATAATCAGAAACAAAAATGACGTTCCACGTTACTCTGTATCTTTTTTTCTTACATATGTTTTATACTTAGATGATTAGATATATTAAAGTAAAAAAATACTAAAACTATAACCTAACTATGGCATTAAAAAATATTGTAAAATATTATGGTATAAAAGACTTAAATATTGGCAACCCTATTTCCAAATTAGGGATGCAATACCGTTTTGTATACATAGAATAATACGCGCCACCACAGCAGATAAATACATAATGAATCTCTGAATTTAGTAACATTTGTTTTAAAGCTTCGTTTGAATCGAATAAAACGTATCTATAAGGACTACGGCTTAGTAATAAATATGTAACTAAACTAGCGACCCGCCCTGGCTTCACTTGAGTGGCGTAATGTAAGGTTTACACTTACACTTTTTAATATTATAAAGAGGAAAGACTTGTATGTAAGTATGTTTGTTACTCTTTCACGCAAAACCTACTAAACGGGTATGGATGAAACTTGGAACATAGATAGAGCATATCCTGGAATAACATATAGGTTACTTTTATCCCAGGAAAATGTTTTATCCCTCGGGAACGCGGATAAATCCGTGGGGGACAGCTAGTATGAAAATAAAATCAATGCTACTTACACATGGAATAGGTGAGAAAAATACATTTACCCGATTTACATGTATGACAGAAAACAAAAAGCAAAACAGTAGATTTTATATTGAATACTAGCTGTCCCCCGCGGTTTCACCCGCGTTCCCTAGGGATGCAACATTTACCCGGCACAAAAAGTATCCTATGTTACTTCTAATACCTCTAAGAATATGTGTACAAAGTTTCATGATGATCGGTTAAGTAGTTTTCGCGTGAAAGCGTAACAAACAAACTTACATTCACATTTACAATATTAGTAGGAATTATTATTATATTATACTAGCTGATATATACCCGACAGACGTTGTCCTATCTTAACAATGAATATTGAATTCGAATTTTCCGATTGAATCGACTGAGAAGAAGAAAATGATAAATTAATTATATTATAAATATAATTCCGACCCATGCCTCTGTTTTAAACGATTATTGCATCGCGTAAACTGTCAAACGACTGACAATATTTTCAAACAGGCTACATTAAAAATGTATATAATGTCAAAAGCGCTAGTAAAGTTAGGTTTTCTTAAATTTCCTAAAGTTTCCGCGGAACTTTCTTAATTTTTTCTATCATAAGAACCTTCTGACAATAACAAACACAACAAAAACAGAATTAGCGATATCGGTCCAGCCGTCCATGCGTGATGCCGTGACCAAGGGAAATAGGGATTCATTTTTATATATAATATATAGATTTATTTAATACATTTAACTTCCTTGTTTACCGTAAAAAGCCATATAATTAAAAAAAAATAACAAGAGACTCACTTTTGCCGAAAATTGTAGAACAATTGCTTTATTACTTAAAGGGCATACTAAACTTAATACTTTATTGGGTTTTAGTTTTCTTTTACAACAATCCTTCTTATTGTTACAAATTTTGTGTTTTTAATTAGTGTTATTGATGAAAAAAATCTATTGTAATTCAAAAACAATAACGCACTTCAAGAACTTCGCATTTTTTTTCAATGAAACAAAGTTTGTTTATTTCTCGGTAACTTTTGTTTTTTTCATAACTTGTCGTTGTTAAGACAATCCGATTGTTAGAAAAGTTTGGTTTTCTGAGAAAATGTACCTACCAGCCCCCTTATTCAGCTAATACAAACTTCGTCGGCGAGCCGCTTCACGGAGGCCTCGGAGAGCTTATCTCTCACGTGATTAGTAGTATTACCATAATTAGCGAAAGAGACAGAGCACGGAGGCCGCGACGAAACATCCTCGAGTTAGTGTCATTTTCCTTACAGAATCGAGCCCCTGCTTCTGTACCACCGTGCAATATCCTTCTAATATTATAAATGCGAATGTTTGTATGTATAGATGTTTGTTACTCTTTCACGCAAAAACTACTCCAGGACCAAGCCATCCAGCAATCTTCCTTATCTACATAGATAGAGCATATCCTGGAATAACATAAAGGAGACTTTTTATCTCGGGAAAATATGACATCCCTTGGGAACGCGGGTAAAACCGCGGGGGACAGCTAGTTTACCAGAAAACCGAAGAAAACTCATTTTTTGAATTGAGACCCTACTAAGTTCGATTCCTAGATCAGGTAAAGTTGAAATTAACCTTTGTTTCTTTAGAAATGATAACCTGATGCCTGTGATTGGTGACGTCGGAGAGACGCGACAATGATCACTGCATCTCATGTTGGGACCTAAATATCTTCAGTGGAACCTCTTCGGGGATAATGGGTATGGGGATGTTATTTTTTTTTTGTGACACTCTTGGCTGTATCGCAAAGCCAGTACTGCAGCATCTCACGCCGCATAACAAGCTGAGATTGATGCCTTCAGTTAATTTACCAGTTCTTATTGTATTATATCTATTGTGACTGTTGAGTGATGTCAGTTTTATGTAAGTCCATAGACAGTAATTTGTTTTTCTATTTCTAAATGGAGCCGTCTCGTGAGATTCTAGCGTCACCGTAGCAGTGCTACGACGGCCTACGGACCGCGTAGATTTGTCTACGAGGAGAGTAACAGCTTAGACCTAATTTAGTTGCTCCAGTTTGTAATTGTTAGAATATTTTTGTAATTAATTAACAGATGGTATTGTCACATCGCATGTTATTAGTTTGATATTATACTGTGTATATCAGGGGCTCGATTCTGTAAGGAAAATGACACTAACTCGAGGATGTTTTGTCGCGGCATCTATGCTGTGTCTCTGTCTCTTACTACGCTAATACTGCTAATCACGTGAGAGGTAAGCTCTCCGAGGCCTCCGTGATGCGGCTCGCCTACGAAGTTTGTATAAGCTGAATAAGGAGGCTCTAGACCTCTCTGGAATATTCCCTATAGTATATCAGCTATTTATAAATTTCCTATCATACTAAAATTAAAAACACGAAAGTTTTTTGAGGATGAATTTATGGTTGTTAGTTAATCTTTCACGCTAAAACTACTAAACAGATTTGAATTATACTTGGTAAATTGGTACTTTATAACCTAAATTAACATATACGATACTTTTCATGTCGGATATATTATTCTAGGGCATGCACTATCTATATCGGTTAAGAAACTTTATTCTAATAAGTATTTACATTCACTTAATATGTGAACTTAAAAAACTAAATATGTAGGTACTATTATTATTGATAGTACGCAAGCGTACTAAATTAACAACAAAATTAAGGAGTTACAATATCATAATTATCGTTTTAATATTTTTATGAGGTGGGTAGTTTTGTATTATTCTAACAAAACTACACATATTGGTACTAGCGAAGTGCAGTGAACAAGTTATTATATCACACGTTTCATCCAATTTCTGACCGATCGAATTAGCGTAATGAGTTACAAACATCAATACAATCCATCTAACCTAACCTAACAAACTTTCGTATTAATAGTATTAGTAAAAAGTAGGTTTTGTAGAACTTCCGTATGAAATCTATATGCTTTACAAGAAATAAGTATTCGTTCTTAAAATGTAAAAGAACACCAAAATCACATTATGGAGATATGCTTTGTACTTATGTACATGAAAAAATATATCGGCGCCATTATATGAGTAAGTACATATGCAAATGGGATGCTATGTACCCGGCGACGAGTAAATAGAGATTAACGTTCAGTACCTATGTATTTATGTAGAAAAAAGTAAATAGTGATAAAAAAGCCACATTTTATTATGAGCCGATCAGTGGAGAGAGGCAATTTTGTGCGCGAGTGTGTTTGCACCGAACTTTGTACGGGGTGCTGATATTTGCTTTTTTTTAAGCAGTGTGTTATTAAAAAACGACAGAAATAAAAAAACATGTTATTTTGTTTATGACGGGATTGCGATAGATCTCAATCTCACCTAGGGCTCGATTCTGTATGGAAAATTACACTATCTTGAGGATGTTTCGTCGCGGCCGCTGTGCTGTCTCTTTTGCTAACTACGCTAATACTACTAATCACGTGAGAGATAAGCTCTCTGAGGCCTCAGTGAAGCGGCTCGCCGACGAAGTATGTATTAACTGAATAAGGGGGGCTGATGGTTAGTGAAGATGAGGCCGAAGATGGAGCTCGCTTTCCCGTTGGTGGCCTATTCAATCTTTTCTTGAAGAGCCCCAAGTTGTATGTTCCATGGAACATAGACGAGGGGTGATATTTCCAATCTTTAGCTGTATGCATGAGGAAGGAAGATGCAAAACGCTTCGTGCGAGTTGGTGGTATGTCTACAACAGCGTGTGATACTATTCTGATACGGTTCAAACCACCAATGAAGTGAACTGAAAATGATGTCTATTATGGAATATTAGGATTTCGTCCGCGTTTCCAAGAGAGAAAGTATCCCATGCACCTCCAATGAAATGAAATAAAATTTATTTATTTTAATAGGCCTTCACAGACACTTATAATGGTCAGACTGTAACATATAATATGCATGTATAATATGTGTAAATAATAAATTGATTCGGTAATAATGATAATGGACTGACTCTCTTTTGTATTTTGATAACTGATCTTCAGGATATCTATATATATAAATAAACAAAGTAGGGTTCCTTTGAAGCACCATCACCTCAAAACTACAGAAGATATCGAGATGGGACTGTTACCATTTGACGTGGAATTTTTCCTAGATGGTTATAGGCTATATATGATATCGAAAAACGCGTCTGAAACCGTGGGAGACAGCTAAATAAATTATAAACGCAAAGTGAAGTAGATATGTTTCAATCCAATAAACAAAAGATCAAAGAAAATCACCAATAAAACTGTGTTAAAAACTCACTGTTCGAAACAAAATACATTTTTCGAAGCGAAAATGTCACGTCAAGACGCGTCATTTTAATATGTTAATGAACTTACTTATCGAACCATAATAATTTAATTATGTATAATGGAATTAACGCTAAATGCATTTTCTTGGTCACGACAATAAATAAATAATGATGTTAATTTTATACCCCGTAATTTGTTTACAGAAGAAAAAGTAACACTGTTTTAAGTAAAACAATAAAATATAGCTTAAAAAAATTACCAAAATAATTTGACAAGCGTTAAACTCTCAGCCACTCAGTACCTGATTATAGCGTGTCATTTATAACCTAACTTTCTTCCATGATTGTTATCGATGACAATTTAAGCGTATTTTATTACAAATTAAACCTGTTTATATAAAATAAAACAATTTGTATCCAATCGTTGTAGCCGGATATAAAACGCGCATGCTACGAGCAAATTTTATTATTATTTGATAGACACATCAAATATAACAGCTCATTAAAATAAAAATGTCAATTATAAAGTCGAGCAGCCTGTAGTTAAACTTGCATCTGTGTGTGTGCATCTGTATGCATCAGTTGCATCACTCACACCAATCAAATGCGTTGTAACTATGTGTGCGCGTTGTGTGCATGTGTGAGTATCGAGGTCACATTGCTGCGTACAGCGGCAGGCGAGTGTGATGCAACATCGTTCGGGAGAGAAAAAAATTGCCTACTTCCAATTTGGAAAGTTGGCTTTTGAATTTCACCTTAGGCATTTTAGTGACATGACACAAGGGCTTTTGGCCGCTGTGTATGTGTTTAATAAATGTAAGAAACGATATTTGCACTTAGGCAATAAACGCGTCAATAAATCGTTGTTTTTATTATAAATTTTTGCTACAATATCTGAACTCAAAAACGTACATCAATTGAAAATCAAAACATCCGGGACTTAAATTATTTTGTGAATAAACGATCTGTACCGCTTATGATTGACTTCATTCAGAACTTCATTCATCATTCAATCTTTCCACCCGATTTAAAGTTCCTTATCAGCAAGAAGTAATAAAAAAAACCTTAAGAAAACTACAAAAAATCAATTTAAAATCCACAAAAAGGGAAATCGAAGCGTTATTTCTGTTAAAATAAAGTGACATCGTTATCGACGGGCCCAAATTCGAAGCGGCCATGTTGTTTCGGCCCCCGATTGGCCGCGACTCCATTCATCTTGTTAAAAAAGACAACAAATCATGTTTTACGTGTGCCACTTACAAAACAGTGTGCAATACACATTTAGGTCAGACTTTTAAGTGTTTATTGTTTGACAGAGCGCGTTAGGTAGTTATGGGCCGCGTATTTTTGGTTTCAATGCGCGTGAAAGCTTATCAGCTCACATGTTTTTTTAACGAATTTAGAACGCGATGTAAATATCAATTTTGTTTTGTTATGAACTTCATTGAATACCTTTTAGTTAACTTACTGGCTATTTCGCCGGCGTTCTTGAAGGATAACAGGATAAAAAGTATCCTTTGTGTAAATCTAGGTTATGAACTATCTGTGTGCTAAGTTTCATCCTAATTAGTGAAGTCGTTTTGCGTGAATGAGTAACAAACATCCATACCTCCATTCTCATACTTCAACTTTCTCATTTATAATATTTATAGAACAGAATAGAATAGTAGAATATCAGATATTGAGAATGTTCCATACTTAATTGTTACTGTTTTAGAGTTCCGTACGACAATTTCAAAAAGGAACCTTCTCTTTCGCCTGCCTGTATATCACTCGGAATTAAGTACAGTTGTGGTATTCTTTTACCCGCATCTGTCTCAGTTAAAAACATAAATATATGGGCCAGCCATCATTTTGGAAATAGTTTTGCTTGCAAACTTCTGACGGGGGGAGGGGGGGAATGTATTTTTGAAAAAAAACACAATTTTTTAACTACTTACACTTGATCAGGGGCTCGATTCTGTAAGGAAAATGACATTAACTCTCTCACGTGCTCCGTCTCTGACGCGAACTAGCTAATACAGCTACGACAGATAAACTCTCCGAGGCCTCCGTGAAGCGGCTCGCCGACGAAGTTTGTATTAGCTGAATAAGGGGGCTGATGACTTTTCTAAAATATACATGACAATAAAACATTATATCAATGTTTTACTTGAAATCACAAAAAAACTACCACCTTCCCTATTCAGCTTATACAAACTTGGTCGCAAGGAGGCCTCTGATAGCTGATCTCTCACGTGATTGCATAGTTAACGAAAGAGACAGAGCATAGATGCCGCGACAAAACATCGTCGAGTGCCATTTACCTTACAAAATCAAACGCCAGGGATGTGTGCGAAATTTTACTCCTTTAAAATCTCATGAATATAAGGTAATTAATAGAATATGTAATACGCATGTGAGAACAGTCATATTTTATCAAGGTTAGAATTGTAGTCACCTTCTAGGAATTCACCATTTTCCTCATTTGTTAACCATATACACATATACATTCTATTATGGCCTACGTATGTTGATTGCAACAGGGTGTGTATACTACACAAGATAGAAGTGAAACTTTTGTATTACAGGGAAATATCTCAGTATTCATCAATCAATTTTGAATAACAGATTGTGTTTATTTATTTATTTTTCGTCACACAAAAAGTTTGCTAATCAGAATTTCAAAGTCATTCCATACGAAGTTTCACTTCAAAAATATTTGTGACTTTTGAAATATGCGTAATTCAGCTAATACAAACTTCGGCGTAAGAAGGCCTCGGAGAGCTTACCTCTCACGTCATTGGGTAGTTAGCGAAAGAGACAGAGCGTACAGGCCGCAAAAAATCGTCGAGCTAGTGTAGCTTACGGAATCACACCCCTAGTGTGTATTTACTTTATTTTAATTAATGTTAAACAAAAACGTACAATATAAATATTACAGACGTATCCCCTCATTGCCTGTGTTTGTACTCTATTCCCCAAAATGCAGGCCTTGTCACAACACGCATTAAAAATCGACAATCGATGTATGCGTTAAGCTGGCATCACTACTGGTTTAAGTTTTTATTTTTAAATATTTTTTTCACAAAAAAATTGAAATTGAAAGCAGTGTGTACTTCGAATAATAGAAGTTGAGTAATGTTCTATGTTCAGAGTTACTGAAACTTGATCAAAAAAAAATATATTAATAAATTATATTTTCGGTACATGTGTCATTATTGTGACCTTTGCTCATTTTCTACTTCATTGGAAATTACGGCTTGAAGATATATTACGTTACTGAAAACTAACTTTAAAAAAATATAAAGAAAAACAACTTTACTTCAAAACTAAACATTTCGACGAAACTTTTCGGTGAACCAGTAAAGGTCAACTTTCAACAAAAGTCAACTGGATTCATAAAAAAATGAAGAATTCGAGCTCAGTATTTATTAAAATAATACACTTTATGAGAAAGTACCCCTAATAATGCAAGCAATAAATTGATTGCTCAAAAAACGATTTCAACTACATTAAGGAACCTGTTCGAAGCGACCTTTGTATTTTGTAGCCGCGCTGCTCCATGTATGTACTTTAAAAATTGCTTGTCAAAAGACAAGGGGTCACACCACTTGTAATAATATATTTTTAAATAGACTGCTCAAGATATTTTGCTGCTTAAATGGTACTATTGCCCTATGAGTTCTTTCTCTACTTATTTTCCTGGCTACTTAAAAACTACTATTAATAATATTTATTAGTCGTTTATAAAACAGTATCCAACTGTTTATTTTTAAGTTAATTCCGTGATAATGCTTCCAAATTTTATGAATACAATAACAAAAACCCGTTATATTTTACAACCATTTCAGTACATACATTAAAAATTAAAAATGTTTTAATAAAAAAATATTTGTAAGTTGTTGCCCCCGAGCCAATACGTATGTTTAATTATCAGCCGGTTTGTAGTGACCTTTATAAAACAACTTTGTTTATGCACTACCCAATAGATGGCAACACCGATTCTGAATGATGCAATGTTACTTCAAATTACAGTTTTCAATGTTATTCTGTAATAATATCCCAAAATTACAACGTACTTTAGATCTTTAACTCGGCTTTCAATGTCCATTAATGCCTTAAGACTGTTAATTAAATTAACCCGCTGTAAGTTTCTTTACATACAATTTTAAACGTTTGATCATTGGAAAAATGACAGGATAGTCATAAAATTTAAAAAAATACTACACTTGCTTGAACCTTGACATTTTAAATCTCTCGATAAATTTGAATAGTTTTTTCCTTTTTAACCAACGGATACCTTTTTAAAACTGTTTGTTTAAATAGGTATAATGCTGCAAAACAATTCTAGGAGTAGTTCAGTACAAAATAAAAAAAGAAAACTGATTTCGACAGACGGCAAACTAATTCCATAAGTGCGTCAGAAACCGCAAATGAGGAAGAACAGTTAGGAATAAGCCGAGATTAAATTATAAATAACGATACAAACGTGAGCCGGTTCGCGCGAACACTACGCAGAAACCGGCGCCTAAAAGTAACACATAAAAAAAAGGAAGAAATGTTTGCGTTACTCTCTCTTGCCTTAGGTTCAATAAAAAAGAAAAAAGCACTCAACATACGATGAATGTCCGACGATGCGTTTATTTCAGCAATTGACCTAAATACGCCACATGGTCGCGCCGCCTTAACGCACATCGCACCACGCCGATGCCTACTTGTTGTACCTTGTTTGTGTGCGTGTAGTTGTGATAGTGTGAACCATACAGGTTGTATTATTCTTGTAGAGTTGAAAAAAAAAAGGTTTTAATATCATTAAAAATAAAATAAAAAAAATCTAGTATACCGTTTTACTTTCTTATTTCGTTGCTAAATAAGTTTTGTTACTCTAAATTAACTTTAGGTCCCTACGTAGTATAGATATATGAAAAACCGAATGAAAAAAAGATCGGGAACTAGACAGAAATACGATGACGGTATTTTTCTGCTGACGCTACGTCCAATGACAAGCGATATTGAATTGTGGTGGGGCGAGCATGTGTGAGTTTCATTCTTTCACACATTTTTGATCACAACATTTTTATTTGCATTTTTATCATTGTGTTCGTTTGTGTTCGTACACGTGTCTCGGTGCGCGTGTGTGCGCACTAATTGCGATAGCTACTTCATTTAAATTTCGAATGTCAGGCGTCCTGTTGTAAGAAGTGCGTAACTATAAAAATTACAAATAAAAACTTTTTCTAATTAGCCTAAAAAAATATTTACAAAACTGCTTTACATCATTATTTTAATGCAAGTTTTTCGAAGCTCATATGCGTTGTATAACAACAACTAGCTGTCCCGTGCGTCTACACCCATATTCCCCAGGGATGTTCCATTTTTCCGGGATAAAAAGTATTCTAAGTGTTTATTCAGGCTTTAAACTGTCTATGTGCTAAGGTTTGCGTGCAACAGTAACATAGATCCATCCGTCTATCCAGCCTCTCGAACATTCGCATTTATGATATTAATAAGAGAAGTGGGATAAGATAGATTAGGAAAATTTACATTTTGTTCTTTAATTAGAATAGCAACTATTCTTACCTTATAGAGGCGGTCACTAAGAAGGCTTATGTCTTATAATTAATGAAGGAATCAAAGTGGGTTGTCAGCAAGCAGTAGTAGAGCTCTTAGAGCAGAGTTCGTCTGGGGAAGTACTACCACCTTGCCCATTTCTGCCGTGAAGCAGTAGTGCACTTGTGTTATGTTTTGGTTAGAAAGGTAAGGGGGCCGGTGAAATTACAGGCACATGAGACTTATCAACTTCACGTCTCAGGGTCGACAACGCATTGGCGATGCCCTTAGTGTTGCAAATGTCCATAGGCGGCGGTGATCACTTACCATCAGGTGGACCGTTCGCTTGTTTGTCGGCCCATGTGGTATAAAAAAAAAAAAAAAAGCTGTTCCATTGAATAATATCCTATTTCTAAGTCGCTTTATGTCGGGTAAAATGGATCCTACTAATATTATAATGGTGAAAATTTGTCAGGATATATGTATGGATGTTTGTTATACTTTCAAGCCAAAACTATCGAACGGATTTGGGTGAAACTTAGCCCATAGATAGAACATGCTTTAGAATAACATATAGGATACTTTTAATCCGGTTGAAACCGTTAGGACAGCTTTTATTCACATATTAAAATCTTATTGGTAAAATAACTCGACAAATCAAAAATGCATATTTACTCTGACATAAAATCAAGTGGACCAGAGTATCAATATTAGTCACCATGGCCATAGACACCTGCGGATCGGAGGGCGTCTCGCAGAATCCCGCCGGCCTTGGATGAGCTCGTAAGAAATGCCGGAATAAAGCAACACTGAAGTATGCGTCGGCACTCGTTAGCATTGAACGATGTACTTGTATGCCAAACATATTCCGATGCTAATTTACTTGTTAGCTTTATTTTTTCTTTTTATTTTACTAAGGGTTTTATGGAGTCTTAAGTAGTTTGAATTCTTACATAAAACCTTTTATGTCACTTAATTTTTTTTTGTTTTTTTTAACAGAAATATTCATAGGGTGTTAATTGCAAAACCAATTTTTGAAGAAATTTACTCTTGTGCAGTAATATTAAAAATGTAATAAGAAAAAAAAACCTTATCAAGCCATCGGATCTTCAGTAATCTCATTATGTTTTGTCCAGTTAATTATGTAAATAATACTATTTAACATTTCAAACTTAAATATCACAAAAAAAGATCTGTATCTCGTCATCAGACCGTGAAAATCAGGTTTATTTAATTTCTTTCTGTTACGAACTTTCCACTTTGTCGTATTCTGCTGTTTTTAATTGCATATTGCAGACAAGAGAGCTTTAACGCTCAAAGTAGTGAGCATTAACATTTTGGTTACTTAAATTTTGCATCTATTATTTTTACACGCAATTTTTTCATAATTTATGATCTTAACCTATCTATTTTACATAAAATAGCTTTGTAACAAAGGTATTTATGACAATATGTGTTGTCGGCGTGTTAATTAGTTGACATACGTAACGTTTGCAATATTTTATAATAATTAATAAAAAAAATACGTCGTAATTATGTGACAGTCAAAAATAAATAAAATAGCTTTTATCACACTTTCCGCCGCGGTTCCGACACACGATAAACGGTCCATGCAACCGGACATTACGCCCTCATTTTTATTTGGCACATAGACAAAAACACCCTTTTTTCTTTATATACACGCACACACGCACATTATGTACGCGGAAAGTATGTACATACATGAGACCGGACAATACATAAACTGGCCGCGTTCAATAATTAGTGAATGTTTTTTAAACAGAATTCGAAATTTGAAATGAAGTTTTTATTTTGCCTGATTGGGTTTTTTCAATTCGAGTTCAAATTGGAATGAAAATGAGTTCTTTTAATGTATGCGGCGCTTTGTTTTCGTATGAAAATAGTTTAAATACGAATTGTGATTACATCATAAAAGACCTCTGGTGTTACCAAGTAGGCAATGTTTGAATAGATGCATGTCTCGATTTTAAACAACGTATCAACTGAAGGAAAGGAACAGTGTAGGTAAAAGTAATCCTTATGCTTCTCTTACCAAAGGAATGGAATTCATTGTCAAGAAAACGTAAGTTTCCTGCTGATTCCTGCTTAAGAAGCAAAATCAGTTCTCGCTAACATTCAAATTAATAAATATACGCAAAAATGCGACAAACAAAATGAAAGTTTGAAACAGAAATCACTTTTTGGGTCGACTTAAAGGGCGAAGTGATTCGTTCCTTACAAAGTATACTCTTACCTTTATGAAACAGCGTCCAATTTAACTTAGACCTCCCTCGTGCCCCGTATTTTAAACTTTTGTACGTATAATACGGGATTGCTTAAGGAATCAGAGTTCTAAATATGTTGGTTGGTAGTTTTATAAAAAGGGCCAAGGGCTCTTAAGGACTTGTTGAGCTAGACTCGAAGGGCAGAGGGTCGAAAAAACTGGATTGCACTGGTTATAGAGTTATATTTGTATCAGCTAAGTTGGTATGAAGTAGACGTAAAGATGTATCTTTATATTCGAGTAATAATACCTAATTCATTTTTGGAAGATATCTTTAAAAATCAAAAGTAGTTGAACTGTTAGTGTAGTGTTCGTCCGGGGAAGTACTACCCTACCTATTTCTGCCGTGAAGCAGTAACGCACTTGTGTTACTGTGTTTCTGTTAGAAAGGTAAAGGCCTGGTGAAATTACAGGCACATGACACTTAACAACTTCACGTCTCAGGGCTGGCACCGCATTGGCGATGCCCCTGGGGCGTGGAGCACTTACCGTCATTCCAATGTAAATAATATCAACTCTCAACATCGTTAAAATTAATAATTATGAAAAGCAAAATATTCTAAAATGTTTAAACTATTTTCTCAACCATCAATAACCTAAATAGCTGGCTATAAACATTTTCTTTAGTAATGCCATTTATCACAAAAAAAATATCTAAAGTCAATCCCATTCCTGCAAAATTCAAACATAGAACGCAAAAGGAACGCAAACTAAACCAATAATTCTAAATCGAACACTATCGTAGTACATGTGTGTGTGCGTATACAAGTTTATTGTGCACACACATCACTCGCGTATCACAAATGTTAGTTGCTCGCATGTGTGCGTCTATCCTTCCTTGACCTAGAGACGGCGACTATCGTCTCTAGGTCAGGACCACTACACACACTACATTCTACGTCCAGAATAATCTGACCTCCCCCGCCCCTCTAATTCATACGTACACTGTGACGTAGAGGTGCAATGGAATAACGCTTCCCAGGTCTAGTTAGATTAGAGATGTGTGTCGCCGACTAGACGAGTTGTAGACGGATGCGGTTTGCGAACGCAATCTCGGTAATAGCGGTTTGTATTTGGAATGGCTTGTGGTTTGAATTTGGAATGTTGGGTTTAGTTTTAATTAGGGAAACGACGGGTTGTTTTAAGTGTCGATTGTTTGTTTATGGTGATTTTAGGAGGTTTATCGTTGTTTAATGGTGAGGTTAAATAATGCTCTATTTAGATTAATCTATGAAGTGATTGTATGTCGGGACATTCATTTAGTTAGTCATTAAATTCTGAAGAAGATTTGTGACTGAGAAATGAATTATAAAGAATAATAAAAATAAAAGACGTACCTACAACATTTGCATTGGAATATCATAAATAAAAACTGTTCAAAAATACTATCAGAAATAACCAATTAACAAATATTGTTTGACAGTTCAAAAGACAAAACGGTAAACAGGATGTTTTTGACATTTGAAAGGAACATCTATCTGTAGAATTGATGACTGTATGCGTTTTTAAAATAAATATTTGATCAAATAATTTGGCAATAATATTTAAAGACTGATATTTAAGGTTTTCATTGCCACGAAGAAGAAACAAATAAAATATCCAGTAAGCGTACGACTTGCGTCACCTTACGTATAAATCGTCATGCAATAAATGATATCAAAGTGACAGAACGCAAGATACTCAAGCCACGTGCGTTTTAAAAAAACAAATCATGCACGCATTGTCGGTGGGGGACGAAGACGTGGACAATTGCAAATCGATAAATTATTATCGACATTGTGGGACGCACTACGTTTGATTTAAAAGTATTGACGTATGGAGTATATATTTATTTGTTTTAAATACAGTGGTGTATTATATTTGTATTTGAACCGGTGCGTTATATAAAAACCGATTTGTAAATGGAAGACAAAAAAATAGAAAAGACCGAATAAATAAGGTAATAAATAACTACATAAATAAATAAAAGTAACCTACAAACCTAAAAATGAAAATACATTGATCGCGTCTGCCAAGATTCTGTGCGTATTTTTAAAAAGTTTTCTTTTTTTTTTTATAATGTAGGGAACGCATTCACTCTTTTTTATTCGGGTTCCGTACCCAAAGGCAAGACTCTATAAGCCGTATGAAAATATGTATGATAATGATGTTTTTCAAAAAGTACTGATTAAGTACACTATGAATTTTAGAATTTCTTCCAAAAAGTTTAGGTACATAATACTCTAGCTACCGTCTCTTCCCGTTCCCGGGGGATGTTTCCCCGGATTATTATAGTCTATGTATTATGTAGTGTATGTCATTATGGTAGTTGTAGCTTCGATTTGTGGAATATTTTTTGTAATCGAATAAATAGTAACAAACTTAAAACTCTCTCTCCATATAATATTCGTGAAGATATAGATTGTCCTGCTTAGACATTGCCTCATATAATTGTTTTGATACTACAACGGCCGCCAAACAAGCACACGGTCCACCTGATAGTAAATGGTCGCCGCCGCCTATGGACAGTTGCAACACTAGAGCATCACCAATGCGTCGACCCTCAGACATGAAGTTGTTAAGTCTCATGTACCTGTAATTTCACTGGCTCCTTTCTAACCGAAACACAGTAATACAAGTGTACTAATGCTTTATGACGGAAATGGGTAAGGTGGTACTTCCCCGGACGAACTCTGGATTAAGAGCTCTACTACTCAATCAGAAACAACACGAACCAAATTCATTTATTTACGTTACACGATAGTAAGTAGGAAATTGTAACTAGGTGTAACTTAAGGTTGTAAGTCGAGGATGTTTCGTCGCCACCTCTTTGCTCTGTCTCTGTCGCTTACTACGCTAATACTACTAATCACGTGAGAGATAAGCTCTCCGAGGCCTCCGTGAAGCGGCTCGCCGACGAAGTTTGTATTAGCTGAATAAGGGGGCAGAAGGACAGACCTCCGAGACAAACGAGGGTTCAGTTTTCCTCAGCCAATCAATTTTAAAACATTTGTATGTACTCATATAATTACAAAGTACATCCGCATCGCTTTTACAATGTGGTCTAAGCAAGTGAAAGTTATTCGACAACATGCTGGCATCTGTCCTTGTACAGTCAACAACGAAAACTGCTCAACAGTTTCAAACCAAAAAACACCTGCATTGTAAAATTTTTAGTTTGCGTAATCGTTAATGCCCTAATCCTGAAGATGCTGGTTATGGATAATGAGAAAAACTATTAAAATTATTGTATTGTCATCGGTCCTTGATAAGTGTGAAAAGTTTAAAATTAATTCGACGTTTTGAAGGGGGTGGTAGCGTAGCTAATAAAAGCGTTTTAAAAATACAAGATAAAACGTGGTTTCTGCCGCATTCCTGTGGTATTATAACATATATTTATATACATATTTAATCTATCTAGGGACTATAACAAAGCCTATGTCACTCGGGAATAGTGTAACTTTCTATCAGTGTAAGAATTATTGGAATCGCATGAGCAGTTTCGAAGATTACCTCCTACATACAAACTTAGAAGGTTTTCTAATATTAGTGTAGATAAAGTAGACAGGTGTTTTGTACATACGAGTATGTGTCTACGAATTATACAATAAAGATTATTTTTCGTACTTTCTTATAATGGGCTTAGTTGGCTTGATGGCTAGAGACCCTTACTGTCACGCCGTTGATCGTGGGTTCGAACCAGGACAAACATTTGGGTGCAACATGTCTGTTTTTTCTGTGTTTAGATGTAAATATCTACTTAAGTATGTGTTTTAGAATAGTATATCAATTGTCTAGTTTTCGTAATACAACCATTGCCTGCAAATCCCTGACTTGCCTACTAGCTAACCTAACTTAGCCAAATTAGGGATCAGGTGGCCGTGTGTTAAGAATGTTCTAAAATATTTATTCATGTTTCTGACTGTACTTATAGTATTTTATTTGCACCCGGTACTTGAGCGTTTCTTTGTTAAAGCGTACAATTTATATTGATACAGATCGTAGATAAAGTGTTGTAAAACCAGCTTTACACCTTTAACTCTTGGATATACATGTGAGGCGATTGTGTGATGCACTCGGATTCAAAGCTGAGGACGATTTCACAATAGACTGATTGACGAACTATAGATTATACAAAAAACAAATATCTAGTAACTAATAAATAAGTCCCAAATAAGGTAACACGTCTGTGGTGCTCGTGCGTCGAGTCAGTGACAGGCGGTCTAATACGTCCTGCCCCCTTATTCAGATAATACAAACTTCGTCGGCGAGCCGCTTCACGGAGGCCTCGGAGAGCTTACCTCTCACGTGATTAGTAGTATTAGCGTAGTAAGCGACAGAGACAAAGCATAGAGGCTGCGACGAAACATCCTCGTGTAATTTTCCTTACAGAATCGAGTCCCTGGAGATGCTGCGTGTAGAAGCGAAACACGTGTCGATTTCCTGTCGAGCTTCCTTTATTGGGGCTTGACATAGAAGGAGATCCAGTGGATTTTGTTACTAGATATTTGTATAATCTTACAATGGATAGCAAGGCCACGGCTGGATTAATGTGTCAACTATACAGTGAGCTTGGCGATAGATATCAATATGCTGGGTTACAAGTATGGAAATAGCTACTCTCTGCACAGTGGGTTTCTAATTACTTGTTTAGGTAGTAAGTAATTATAGTTATTTTCTATTTTGTATTCTTGTTATTTTTTTTTGTTTGTGAATGTTACCTATATTAAGTATTTTGTTATTGTTAAAAATATATAAAATTGCTAAAAAGTCAGAATAGATAAAATTTATATTAAAAATTATTAAAAAAAAAAATGTAACCTTGCTGAGTTTCTTGCTGGTTCTTCTCAGTTGAATGCTGACTTCCGAACCGGTAGTAGCTTCAGTAACTATGAATTTGACCTTCTTAAGTGGCTTTCGCGGGCCTAAACTGAATAAATGGTTTTGAATTTTGAATTTATACAATACTATAGGATCATGTTGGTTGTCGTTGTATTTCGTTATGTTATTAAACCTTAAGTTATTTTACCACTTTAAATGTCACTGAACCTTATTAAGGAAAATAGCTTGAATTCAAATAATATAGCTGTTTTCGTTTAATTAATGAATTAGTTAGCACAGTGTGCATGTTTAGGTTATTTTTTGTAATGTAATTTACTAATTTCTATAGTATTATTTATATATTTTTCGTACCTACCTATTTTGTAATTTTTTAGCCTATTGTTGGAGTAGGTAATGATAAAAAAATTTACTTTACAGAGTTTCTTGTCGGTTCTTCTCACTTGAATGCTGACTTCTGAATCTTGTGGTAGCTTCAGTAACTTTGACCTTCATAAGTTCCATGGGTCTAAACTGAATGAAAGGTTTTAAAATTTTGAATTTGTAATAATAAAACTTAGTTTTGAAGCAATTTTTTTTAAATAGATGTTTTTAAATACAAAATTCAATTCTAGATTTTGAAAAGACAGGTTGTCTTAAATGAAAAAAACCACTAATCACGATAACCTTCAACAAGGATAAAAAAAAAACGTTTTAATTGTAAATGCAAAAATAATATTTTAAAAACGCATTGTCTGACTAATAAAACATGAGAAACGATAAATGCACACACACACCCACACATTTCCTATTAACAACAACGCACACATAGATACATGTATTTGCCAAAGTCAAGGGTTGGTATTGCAATGCATTCGGGGTGAATGACCGCCGAAACGCTGCGCGCAGCAAGGTCACGCACACTAGCGTGCTGTGTGCACACATAGACGCGCGTCGACCGTGAAATTAGAAATACTAGGGATGCCTGTAGTCGATATTCAAGTATCGATGATTTTGTTAGAAAAATTCTAGGTCTTTTTCAAATTTTAAGAGCCCAAAAGCTTAGCACATCGAAGGTTTAGAAGTTCAATTAACGCATAGGATACTTTTTATCGCGGGAAAATGTTATATCCCTCGGAAACACGGTTGGAACTGCGGGGACAGCTAGTTTATTATATTCTGTGTCTAAAATGTAACGGAATATACACTGATCTGATTTATTTATAACATCGATATTGGAAGCCGTTATGAAGCAAGTTTTAAGTAAGTATTATCCTCGTAAAATATAAGATAAACGTGTTATCATGAATAACATTACAAAAACATAAACCGAGCAACTTAAACTTTGTGTAATAAATATAAACTGCTTTAGGTACACAAAATAAAATTATTTGTGACTATGCTACTTGAAATTCATAAATTAACAATCACATTTCAAGCTTATTAACGAGTGTAATGGTTACTGAATAACACATTTCATCGGTTCATTGAACACATTATAAGCGAGCTAGTAGATAATATACAATTTGTTTACTTCGAATAGTATTTCAATTCGCCTTATTCACCTAATACAAATTTCGTCAACGAGCCGCCACACGGAGGCCTCGAAGAGCTTACTTCTCACCTGATTGCGTAGTTAGCAAAAGAGACAGAGCATAGAGGCCGAGAAACATCCTCGAACTTGTGTCCTTACAAAATCGAGCCGCAGGACGACGAACAAATCCGGCAGCGCTTGAATTAGCGATGGACGGCGGTTGCATGCAAATTTATGCTATCTCAAGAATTTACAGCGATGATTTAACATAAAAAACGATCGTTTCCTGGCTACACACACTATGTTGCCCATGTTAATTTTGTATTTATTATTGGCTTAAAGTCGATGGGAAGAGATAACACGTTTATGATGCGCTGGAGGTTTTTAAAGTGGTTGTTTTAATTTGGAGGAAGTGTGCCGATATTTTTTATAAAATAAAATTTACGAAGTAAGAAATCTCAATTATTTTATGCTTTTATCTTAATTACTGGCCGTATTTGAGACATAACTATTAAAATTTCTGAATAAACGGTGACGAAAATTATGAGGAATAGAGATGCGTACAGAAATAAATGAATTATTACTCTTTATTAATATTTTTAAATATATAACTATAGTTAGTTATTTATTATTATTTTAGAAGATAATACATTAAACATTGTTCCCCACCAGCATCGGGAACTGGGTCCAAGTTACCGGTGGTCAAGGCTCCATATCGATATATCTCTCTATCGTTATATCCAAATCATCGACATCATCCGCGCACGCCCCCATCCCTATTCGAGTCGTTGCACTATAGGCCGAGTGACTAATTTCAGTTTCACTACTCGCCTGTTTGCTTTGAACGCCACTCGTGGTTTATTTTCGTAATGTTAGGCACAAACGCCCGATGCGTTAGGCCGTTGGCACACTAGCGCAGCGATACCGAAAATAGAATATGGAAAATTCTGGCAGCTCGAATTTCATTTTCCTTGTTTTCAGAATTTTGATAGACGCGTGCTTGATATTATTTGAAGATATATTTTATATATGAGACTTAATTTAACGTCTCAGGGTTGACAACGCAGCAGTGCCCATGGTGTTGCAAATGTCTATAGGCAGCGGTGACTAATTACCATCAGATGGACCGTCTATTTGTCGGCAAACTTGATATAAAAAAAGCTTTTTAATAATATTATTATTTCGTATAACATACTGGGTCACTTTTATATGAGACTTTTAAAATAATAGTAAAGGTCCCATATCGAAATGGTAGTTTGATTACAGTTTTGTATTATTTTATCAGCGTCTATTAATATATAATGTTTATTAAACAGGATGTTATTACAGGATTTGACGTAGTTTTTACATACCAGTGATATCTATATATCAATTATTTCTTTATAAAATTATAAGTTACAATATTTTGAGATAAAAAAATGGTGGCTTAAGGATTTTTCTGTATTTATTTAGTATTTGCTTTCTTGCTGCGGTTTCCAAGTGATCTAATGTATCCTGAGATCGTAACATAGCCTATATCTATCCCGAATAATGTGCCTTTCAAATGATCACCGAATTTTTACGACATAACGTATAGGTGCCAAAATTCCTTAGATTACCCTCATACACACAAACTCACAAAAGCACTCTATTTGCTCTTTTATAATAGTATTAATAGGCGCAGCCGAGTATTTACCTTCAAATTCTCTATCCTATCCCGAAACCAAAGTTAAAAGTAACCAAGCGATTTATTCGTCAACAACTTCGGCTATTCGCTCTAATTGCTTCGATGTGTCGTTACCCTATCATGAGTGCGGGGTTCAGACGCGTCCGGGGCCGGGCGAGCCCGCCTGGGGACAGCACTAGCTCTATTTGTGTTGGCTAGGTCATGCGCTAGTGATGTCACTATATGACTCGCCTCACTAAAGTGTGACACCTGAATATCTTCATTATACGAATTGGCAATTAGAAAATGAAACTTTGTGATCACTACGAGAGGCCAGCTTGGTTAGAGAGCCTACTACACCACAGGTCGTAGGTTCGATTCCCATCCAGGAAAAACATTTGTGTGCATGAACATGTTTGTTGGTTCTGTGTCTGGATGTAAATATCTACATACGTATTTATTTAAAAAAAAAACAAAATTGTATATCAGTCACCTGGTTTCCATAGTACAAGCTCTGCTTAGTTTGGGATCAGATAGCCGTGTGTTAAGAATGTCCCAGGACATTCATTATTAGTACTTTTATTTCACTTTGGATTAACAAGATACTTTTTATTCCAAGAAATTGTTAAATGCCCCAGAAACTGCGTGAGATAGCTAGTTAATAACATATCCTGGATTTAAAATAAATATATACATAATTAAGTACTAAAAGTGATGCGCAATTGCATCAAAACAACATCAACTAATCAAAGTAAAAATACCACGCGAGTATCAGTTACAGCGAAGCTTCTAGAATCATCGTTTAGTAAACAACTCTACAATACTTAAAATAGAGTCCTAATTTAGTTGAAGCCGGTTCATACCCATGCTATTCTCGTAGACGGACCGTTTGCTACGAATAATCATAGATGTAGCTACGAAGAGTTAATACAACTCTACTTGACGTGTTATTTATTCAAAATCTAATTTAGCCAAACTGCGTGCGAGTGTGTTCGTGAATGCATTCATTTTAAATTACTAATACCATGTTCCAAAAAAATAAATACGTTGACATCTAGCTGCAGTCTGCACCTTTACAACCTTCTTTTCCAAACCACTACAAACTAAATATAAACCTTATTATTACTACCACTAAACTCGAAAATCAATTAGCGATAACAGAAGAGATAAAAAAACATACGTTCTTCGACTTTCAACATTAAATCCATTAGTGAGAGCTCAAAACAGCTTGTAATACAAGCCCGAGCAACCGGTCCGAAACATATGCCTTAGCAAAAAACTGCCTTAGAACGATAGTATACGACCTAAATTGGATCGATAGCAAAATGGCAATTGTTTCTTTTGAATGCAGTTGAAAAACCGCCGAAATGCATTGGAAGGTCAACGAACCCCGCCAGCCAAGGACAGTGCATTCCATTTTTAAATTTAAAGCTAGCGCGCCAATAGACTGCAGGATCTAAATACGCGCGCCATCTTGCGGCGTCATTTTAAGCGGGAAAAGGTTTTTTATTGCTCCATTTGCATTTTTTTGAGTTTTGTTAAAATACTTTTTTTTGGCGAACAATGGCGGCGGTTCCACGTATTATTTCGGCGTAATTAGGGAACGGTAACGAGTCTGTGATTTTCTTTACAAGTTCGTTGGGCTTTTATTTTTTTTAACTTGTTTCTTAATACTGGCAGAGGTACATAAGTATACGTTTATTTATTTTAAACAAGTATTCTTTATGTTTTATTTATTCATATTGTACTATGCATACCTTATACACATTTAAAAAGATATAAAGTCTGTTCGTCACGGTCTACAGGGGGCGGCCATTGCTGCAATTTGGCAGTTTCGAGAATTGATTAGCATCATTTACAATGAATTTGAAGGAGTTAGAACAATGGGTGAGGGGCATGCTCTATAATTGAATACTGCTGTATAGTAGGGGCTGAATTTTTACTAGTGAAAACTTCTATAGGTGCGTTGGACATTTTTTGAGATGGGAAAAAACAGTTGAACTCGCGACACTGTTACCGACACCTCTGTATTTAAGTATCTACAAACATATATTGGCCCCGGTTACAGACCACTTGACCAAAAACATTGATAATTTAACTATATAATATTCAAAAAAATCAAAACCATTTATTCAGTTTAGCCCCTCGGAGGGCACTTATGAAGGTCAAATTTAAAGTTACTGAAGCTACAACTATAATATATATATAATTATTTTGTGTATATACGTAAAATATAGATATATATTGATGTCGATTTTCAATTCTGTCAGCACTCCCAGTGTGCCAACAATTTTTTTTTTAATATTCCTACCAACTTTTTTTAAGTAATTTTTTTTTGATACCTCACCTCAGTATTTGTTTAGTTACTTTTAGCTCCTAGCACCACCAGGGCAGAATATTGTCTCCCAAGTCAGTATTAATTATAAATTGAATGATATTCCACAAGCACCTTACAAGTGAAGTTAGGCAAGTGATTGTTATGCATCAGGTGTAGAATCAAGGCTCCGCTGTGCTTAGGTAACGTTGCGTTGTGTAGAAAGCAATATTACGCTCAATACTTTCTATACGCGTATGAGAAGCGCATTTCACAATTGATATTGATCGTGAGAAAAACAGACTTTGTATATTTGGAATACAATTTTTATTTTCTTTTTTTATACGCTTTTTATTAGCTTCATCTGTATGATTGTTTGTATCTTATGGGCGCGAATTTGACCCACTTTTAATGGTCAGATTTCATTCAAACTTTTTAGATTTATCGAGGACTAATGCCAATTTAATATTTTAAACAGTTATACCCGTTATCCTTACTGGGATAATTAGGATTTGGGGTTTAAATAAAAAATTGAAAATAAATAAGAATAAAAAATAGTGGTAAATAAGAAAATTATATATCTTTATTGTAAAAAAACCGTGGTTTTTTGATATTAAAGGACTAGACTATCTCTGATTTGGTAAGTCCTGTGGACCTAAATTGACTCACCATTATTAATATTTGAATTTCATCATTCAAATTTTCAAATAGTATTATATTTTTTAAAAATGAATGTTGGTCTGTATGTCCTTGATAAAATTTTAAACTATGCAACGGCTTTTAATGCAATTTTCAGCAATAGATAGAGTAATTCAAGAGGAAGGTTTATAACCAGAATTGAAAGCGGGCAAAGCCGCACGGCGCAGCTAGTTGTTTATAGACTAAGAATCTTCAATCTAAGAAGATTTGATGATGTAAGTCACTAGTGTCCTTTAAATTAAAAAAAGGATCACGCATATTGACTGTGGAGCCTTGAATTTATTTATGCACACACAAACATGTCTGTCCGTTTATTATCTTGTTTATGTTGTAAATTAAATCATCATATATTATTTTAAACGAAGTGTAGCACCCTTTAGCTAGATGGAGCGATGATATACGCAAGCTGGCTGTCAGCGGTTGGGAACAAAGAGCTGAAGATCGAGCTCAGTGGCGTGCCATAGGTGAGGCCTATGTCCAGCAGTGGACCGAGACAGGCTGATGATGATGACACCAAAAGATCTGTATAATGCTACAGACACAGTTCGTCTGGCAGAATTCTGGTCTAAACAAATTTAGCCAAGACGATCGACACGCAAAAAAAAAATCCTCACTGTAATTCTAAATACCAATATTACTTCGATACCTAAAACGTCAATCCCCACTCATGACGTCTAATAAAGTCTATAATAATTTTAGGTAAAAAATATTTTTATACCTTTTCGAAATTAGATCACCAACGCATTGTCAGTGGTTATGAATATCCGGAAATAAAACCTATCGTAGTACTATTACCGTCATTGACGCAAAATATTCATTCATATTCTATTTACGTTGAAAAAAAAAAATGGCGCAATCCGGTGGAAAAAACGCAAAATACGTATGAATGAATCTCGTAGGCAAACTATGCTACATAAACTGTAGACCTCTACGATACGTAGCATAGACTACGGTCTATTCGTAGATAGGCCTACGAGATGCTACGAGAATGTTGCTTAGAATTATGTTAGATGTTTTAGATATTAGATAATTAAAAAAATCTAACCATACAATATATAATTTGTAATGTACTTTTCTTACGTCTGGTTTAATACGATTGTATTTTTTTTTATTAATTATGATTATTAGCTTTTTATGAAAGATTATTTCATTTATGCTTGCGTTATGTGGTTGTGTGTAAGGTAATTTTTTTTTTCAAAATTAATTATGTTTTAAATGCACCTTTTTAGAAAACTTTTAATGTGATTTCATAACAGGTTTGAACTAATTTACCGAATATAATTTACAGAGACTGCTGCAGCATTAACAATCGACTGAAAAAAATACAAGAAGATAAGATTAAAAATCCGAAAACTTTTCAGTGGTGTTTAGATAATAATTTCCTAATAAAGTGAATTAAGTTTTATGATCGACTCAAGTAAATAAACATCATACTATATTTTATAAAAGCAACTATACTAACTAACCAACAGAAAAGGAAAAAAAAATTATAGAAAAAATTAAATAAAAAATATTTTATATAAAAAAAATTCTATGTATAAAATTGTCTCAACTCCCATCTCACACAGGTCTCACTTGGCGCAATGACGTCACCCCCGCGTGCGTCTGCACAAGAGTCTGGCCACATGTCCACACACACGCATATTGTATCTGCGTATTATATGCAACGTGAAACAGAAATGCGAGGTTGGAAATAGTTTACTATATTTGGATTTTTAACAACACGATGATTTGTGTTGAAGCTTATGTTTATTATGGACTAGCTGTCCCCCGCGGTTCCATCCGCATTTATCTCTATTATATACAGCCCCTATCTAGGAAAAATTCCGCGTCAAATGGAATGGAAGTAGTCCCATCCCGATATGTTCAGTAATTTGACGTGACTAAAAATACACAAGTTACTTAATAAAGTATATTTCTTCTAGCTGCCCCCCACGGTTTCCTCGAAAAGAAAAGCTAATGTGCTGTTATTATTATTAATATAACGCGCTTATGTGCTATTCCAGAGAAGAATTTATCTATATGCCATATTTCATCGAAATCTGTTCAGCCGTTCTGGCATGATTTAGTAACAAACATACATCCATCCAAACATTCTTATTTACAATAATATATATAATTATAATAGTAAGATAATTACATACAAAAATTCAACCCCTATAGAGCGATGACGTGGTCTTGTTTTTAGGGCATGTTTCCTGGTAAACAAACTGGATAGCGGTCAATTATTTAGGTTTAGATTCAAATTGGAGGGTGGTTAACGATAATATAGAATATGTATTTTTATCTTTTTTTTTTTATAAATATCCTGCGACATTCTTTTACACACAGCCTTAATTAATAAATCCCAAAGAGATTAATTTAAACATTTTATTAAGCAATCCCTTATCCGTTAAACCTCATATTTAAATCTCATAGTTACATAGAAAGCGGCCTAGTAAAGTACTGGTTAAACTCCGCCCAAAAGTGGCCATCGGAACAAAAAAACTGCAGTAATAATAGTGCAAGCAACCGGTGCAGGCGCATATCGAGGTCAAGGCGACGTTTGTGCAACTTTCGAAACCTCCCCCCTCTGATGGGCAGCCCCCCCTGCCCCACCGTGTCCCCCCCTGCCCCCCGCGCCCAATATCCTTGTGGTGCCCAAGCTTTGTTATTTATTCTCTGTGTGAAGTTTTTTGTTACACACGGAAGTGGTTGCGTGTAATTTATTGTTTTAATGGCTCTATTTGGTATTTTTATTATGTTTATTTCAATATATGTACAGAGATTTTTGTTTATTTGGCCTTTTGTTAAAAATAATGTGACCTTCTTTGTATATTTTTCAATGAAAAAAAACTTTTAAAATACGGAAGATAAAAAAAATATATTGTGTCAGATTTCTTTTCATAATTTTTGTTATTTTAAACTATCGTTATTAATTTATTCAGTTGCGATACATTTTAAAATTTAATTTATATACAATACATGAATATACAAATCGATGTAAGCTAGATTAATTATTTTACTTTTTTTTAATAAACCTAGATATAACAGACTGAAAATCTAATAAAACATAGGGTTTACACCTAGAATCTAATAATTAAATACTAAAAAACCTTTTTAAGTCTTTGGATCTACAAAACAGATTTCAATTTGATTTGCATCATTTTGTGTACAGTAGAACGAGATGGATGTCGTAGAAGAATACGAGTTACTTTCTTGTTTTTGAAGAGAGTAAGGGAGTAAAAATATTAATATTTAATACGTGATTAATGGACACTAGAGTGTCTGAAAATACTAAACTAAATTTAAGAGTATCTTTCTCCTGTCATCTTATTAAAATGGATAGAGATGTACAAATCTTCAATGGAGTTTTGTGATTCTTGACAGCATCGCCACTCTATTAGAAACATAATGCAAATTGCACATGCTTGTTTACATTATTATTTTTCATAATATTAAACTTTTTGTGTTCAGTGTTTCTTAATATGCAAGCCAGAAAATCTGATAAGAAAATTAATGTTAAAAAAAAATATTTAGTGATTTTCTTGCCGGTTCTTATCAGTACATGTCTGACTTTGAAACCGGTGGTAGCTTTAAACTTTAACCTTCACAAGTGCCTACCGCGGCCCTAAACTAAATGGCTTTTAATTTTCAAATAGACTAAAGAATTACAATAAAGTAAAACAGACAAAAAAGCTAATAAGCATATAGAACGTAGTAATTTAGCAAAATAGCTATAAAGGGCGTCGTAAGGAAAAGTTTGAAGCAGCCGGCCCTTGTCCGTTCGTCTTTGCTTACTCACTCGAGACAACCTTGAGAACGCACGCGTCTGGTACGCGAGTCGGTACTTCTCAGTTCAGTTTCATGTGATGCCGTGGCCACACTTTGTTTGGAGGTTATTTTTAAGTTAGTTTACTTGATGGTGCGTGTTTAATATAGTTTAATATAAATGAGGTTATAATATCATTGATTTGGTGTTACCAGAACAAAATTAATTGGAAATTGTTTAAAAACTCATATGAAATAAATGAGAGCTAATTTTAAATAGAAATGGAAACTAAATTGATTCTAAAATTATGTTAATATCCAATTCTTCATACACGGGCATCTGATCCCAAACTAAAAAGAGCCTGTATGGAAACCAGATAACTGATATATTACATATATCATAAATTTATTCCAAATACACACTTGGCTAAGATAGGTTACTTAGTAGGTAAGTTAACGATGCAGGCAAAACTTGTATTACGGAAACCAGACAACTGATATACTACGTTAAAATACATACTTAAGTAGATATTTACACCCAGACACAGAACAAACATGTTCATGCACACAAACGTTTGTCCTGGGTGGGAATCGAAGGATATTTAATTTTCTTTAATGACATAATTTTACTCATCCACCACCAATATTGATATTTATCAAAGACAAGCTTCATGCCTCTTAATCGCCTACAAGATATTTTATGACCGAATGTGAACTGAACCGGTTGGACAAAAAGTAGACAGCTTTGCCGAACGCATAGGCTCGGGATCTAAGTAGTAGGCCTTCCGTAATCAAAGGAGTGCGTCGAGGTCGCCCACTACCCGAGTTACCTACTTGCTCAAACATGTCTTGGGACGTGCCGTAGTGCATTTGATGCAGTAATATAGTTGGCACGCAACTTACTGGCAAGTTAGGTCGTGAGATTGATTTCTTATGGCGTTTGTATGTTTGTACATGTATTTTTTTTCTGTCTGTAATATATATATTTTTTTTACAAACCTATTGTTGGTTACCAAAGTAAAAACTCCAATTAATTTGGGATCAGTTAGATGACCGTCTGTAGAGGTGCTGTAGGATATTTATCTTTATATACGAGTATGTATTTCATTCTTCTGTACGCGTGAACTCCTGCTAAACGGCTGGACCGATATGAATGATTTGTTTTGTATGCGTTTGGGTGGCGCCCTGGATGGTTTAGATTCACAATTGGACCCGGTAGGTGGCGCTGCGATTCCTGCATTTTTGTATGATTGTTTTTTGATTGAATTGTTTTATTTAGACTGAACGACGTCTGTCCGGGCAGCTAGTTATAATATAAATATTTATTTTTGTTGTATATTTCTAACTAGTCATCTCATATACTACATGTTCAAGCAAACAAATGTTCGTCCTGGCTAGGATCAAACCTACACTATACAAAAGCAGTAAGGGTATCTCACCACCACACCAAACCGTTAAATAATAATATGTTATAATTATATACTTGAGGAAGGAAATATTTCTAACTCTATTATGAGTAAAATGGTCCCACTAACACTAATTATTAAAGCACTTGAAATGAAAGACCTAGTTAGAGGACCCGCATGTTGGATCCTAATCGAATCAACCGTTTAGATATTGATATGCACGAGCACGACCAGACTCTGAGGTCCCATCGTCTAACTATACCAGCATTCTGGGCACGCTACCACTTGACAGTGAGCTGGGTGAGCTAGAATACTTGCAAGCTTTTATTTTTAGTGATGTATAAATTTTTCGTGGATGGTTTTTGCTTTTTTTATGAATCTTAATATTGTTACTGTATGAATTTTTTATTATGGCATATATCTGTCCCCCGCGGTTTTACCCGCGTTCCCGTGGGATATCCCATTTTCCCAAGATAAAAAGTAGCCTATATGTTATTTCAGGATATGCTCTATCTATGTGCCAAGTTTCATCCAGATCCGTTGAATAGTTTTTACGTGAAATAACAAATCATTCCTCTTTATAATATGAGTATAGATTCCATTTAATTTTGTGAACTTATTAACTAATCTATTAAAAGAGTACTTCAGTATTTTATTGGGCCCTGCCAAGAGGAGCCAATAAGCATTAGATAATTACTCTCCTCCATTATTGTAAGCCAAAATAAAAAAAAGCTTTTAACTGAACACCTCCGAATATTACATGATTCTATTCTCTGAAACTACATATAGGATGAATTTATCTTCCCTAATATTATAAAGAAGTAATCTATATATATAAAATTTAATCCCTATTTACCTTGTTCACGACATCACGCATGGACGGTAGGACCGATTTCGCCAATTCTTTTTTTGTTGTGTTCGTTATTGTCAGGAGAAGGTTCTTATGAAAATATTAAGAAAGTTGCGTGGAAAATTAGAAAATTTAAAAAAACATAACGACCATATTAACTTTTCTAATGTAGCATTATGGCGTTTGACATAAATGTCAGTCGTTTGACAATTTTGTTTAAAACAGAGGCATGGGTCGGAATTATATTGATAAAATAATTAATTTGTAATTTCTATATAATTAAGTGCACATTTTACAGTCGATTCAATCGGAATATTCAAATTTAATATTCATAGTTAAGACAGTACAATGTCTGTCGGGTCAGCTAGTGTTTGTTATAATAGTATGTCAGTTTATACGTTTGGATGTAAGAAGTAATATCCGAAACAAATAATCCTATTATAAAAATATTTCACTGATAGAAAGCTATATATTTATATCTATATCTATTAACATAGGCTATATTAAAATCTCGAGATACATTAGATGTGGACACGGTTAGTCATAAAGGCAGGAAATAAATTACTGGATCCACTCTACATTACAATTTGGATTGCTGCTAGAACTTCAATGTGTTGTCGACGTTATAGGCAATGAACTGGCTACCCTTAAGTTGTCAATCAGTCGCCACACCATTTAACGATGATCTAAAGGCCACATCGCGTGCCACAGTAGGATAGTGGTCCAATCTAATTATAAACACTGAACTACAGTAAGTTGAAGAGCAGGCATTTGGTCTACCTGATGGTAAGTGGTCACCGTTGATAGACAAAAGGAACACGCCGAGGATGGCTTATGCCAGAATACAGCACGAGTGCTGGAATCTTTTTGAAACTTGGCCTCTATGATTTCATCAGAATGTTTTCCTTCACGGAAAGCTCCAGCTCATTATTGGAATTTAACTGATCAATGATATCACTACCACTGAGCTGCTAATAACTACGTGGTAGCGGCGACGAATGCTACCACCTCATCAATCTGGAGTGTGGTGAACGGCTGAAGAGTATACCGATGACCACGTGCATTTTTCGTCTATGGTCAAATTATGCATTCCGAAAGACAGTTGGCGTTAACCAGGCAGCTGGATGTAAAATTTCAGCCAAAGCTCTGGTTATATTTTTTGACGGACGAGTCTTGGTGGTTTGATACCCTGACTGCCACGCCACAGGTTGTGATCTATTTAAGAAGATATCTAGTTTCTGTAGTAGAAACTCTCCTTAATTTGGGAACAAGTAACCGTGTCCTAAGAGTGTTCAGGATAAATAAAAAACGAATTACACAATATTATATAGAGGTAAAGTTTAAAAGTAGGAATATAAGAAATTTGAAATAAGCATGGGTAGGATACTTTTTACAAAATTTCTTTTCTTGATGCGATGCTACTCTCTTCCCAAGCGATATAGGCTATGTTTTTTTCCAGGAATAATATAACATATCTTGGGAAGGCGGGCGAAACCGCAGGACGGAAGCTAGTAGAATAAATTCTTACGTATTACAATTTATATAGTATATTATGTATGTGTTGTACTATTTGTTCGTATTGTTACGTGTGTACCCTTTGCTCCCAAACAGTGCAATGCACTAAACAATATAACGACGCAAAAACATTAGAGAAAAGCATTATCTATGATCCAGAAATTACAATAATATTGTATTGTTACAGTTCTGTAACACGAACCTGGATGTTATCTACTGTCTCATCTAAATATTTATTATACTAGTTCAAAAAGAAAACGAAATATTCTTTTTATTTTTCACTGCTCTAAACTAGGATGCCGTCTTTTAATTTTTATTTTTGAGTGCAAGCTCCTTGAGCATTGTGATTTGGAACTCGATGTACCTTACCTAAAACGGGGTGACGTTCTCACTGGTGAAGAATACCAAGGACCATAGTCTCTTATGAAACGTTAGAGACAGAGTGAGTGCGAAAATTTGCAAAAAAATATGGGTTTTTGTTACGTTTCACGTTGATTTGGATAAAACTTGTTTTAGTGATAGAGCATGCCCTGGGATAGCATATAATTTATTTCGAAAATGTATAGTCACTTCCAAATACGGACGAAACCGCGGAAAAGAAACTAGTCTATACTAATATTATAAAAACACAGTACGAATTTTGTGGTTAAATGTTGCATCTATTAAAAAAATCTTACTAAATTTTATAGGTACATTATTCCAGAGGGAGAAAGGCTGTGTTATAAGCCCGAAATACATTAGGTCTCTGAGAAATGCAGGCAAAACCGCGGGATGAAAACTAGTTATCAATAAGAACCATATTCAGAATTCTGAACGAAACCGACATATCAGACAAATCTTCCGTCCATAATACTTATTAAGTTTGGCGCCCACTATGCAAGAGACGTGCCGGGCTGAATCGAGCCCCTCCGCAAATGATAAGCGATGCGTGAGGACGATTTGGCGCGCCTCAACACACCTTAGGCATTGATATAGGAGGCGAGTGATTGCTATTTTGTTTGCCACGATTCACCACTAATAGACGCTAACCTTTATGTATTTTCTACGAACTGTTCTATTAAATGAGAACAGTTTCTGGTAAAGCATCGTAAAATAAATGACATAGAATTACTTTTTCGAAAATCATTACATTAAAATAAATTAAGCGGTCAATGAGTTATTCGTTTAATTATTATTCATTTTATAATTGTATTATAATTTAATGCTTTTGAAACGTTCTAAGGTGCTATGCTACTTTTTAAGTTGACCCCTTGAATACAATGTTATTGCTTACCTCTTCTGTTTTATCGACAAATATAGAGACAGAGGAAACAGAACATTGACCGTTACATTGTATACTATCCTACGAATATTATAAATAAGTAAGTTTATAAGGATGTATGTATGATGTATGGAAATAGTAATTTCGTAAGCTAAGTACCTATATCATTATTAAATCCTTCTAAAATTATTGACGCGAAATTTTGTGATGATGGATGTATGGATTTGTATTACTCTTTCACCCAAAACTAACAAGCGGATTTGGATGAAATTTGGCACATAGATTCAAAATTCAAATTCAAAATTCAAAACCATTTATTCAGTTTAGGCCCTCAGAAGGCACTTATGAAGGTCAATTTTAAAGTTACTGAAGCTACTACCGGTTCGGAAGTCAGCCTTCAACTGAGAAGAACCGGCAAGAAACTCAGCAAGATTACATTTTTTTTTATTTTATTAAATTCTTTTTTATCTATTCTGACTTTTTGGCTATTTTATAATGTCAATTTTACATATTTTTATATTTAACAATTACAAAATACTTAATAAAGCTAACATTCAAAAACAAAAAAAAGAAATAACAAGACTACAAAATAGAAAATGACAATAATTACTTACAACTTAAACAAGAAAATTAGAGGTGCACTGTGCAGAGAGCAGCTATTTCCATACATTTTTATCTTCAATATAATGAACCACCTTGTACGCTTTTTCTTTATACGCTTTTTCTTTCAAAACTTTCCTAATATAATTTTTAAATTAATGATAGTTTAGACCCTGGATTAGGAATGGACATGGAAAAGTTATAATATTCGGGAACACGGGGAATAGCTAGTCCGGTATGAACCAGTTAGGTAGGTAGGAGAAGCTATGATAGTGTGTGTTAGCAAATTATTTAAAGTCATCATTATCATCCTCTTGCCTTGTTGCCAATCATTTGGAATTACAATATAGACGGTACATTTCATATTAGAAGAGTTTTATCAGAAATTGAAACGCCTACCTTCTTTGGAAATGGTTTTGTTGACCACTCAATGCGAGGTGTAACGTGCACGTGGTCAATGCTATAGTCTCCGGCTAGAGATGATTTCGGGTAGTATTCTACCTACCATAAAAACTAAGGTACAGTAAAACGAGCGATAAATATAACACACTATTACGACCAAGTACTAAGTACTCATGTACAACCCTAATACGGACAATGGACGCTAGGCCCCAACCCTAATGGATTAATCTAAAAATATTGCTACTAAAAAATCCACTCAGTACAATCTTTGGAGGCCACAAAATAAAACGGCAAAACAATATAGGAAACAAAGCAAGCTTCATAAAGCAATTGGTTGAAAAAAGTTCTGACATTGACACACCAAAATGCACCTTAACGTTTCACGATAAAGGCTATACACTTCACGATCAAATGCAATGAAAGAAAAACGACTATCACAGTTTGAACGCACCGTTTTCCAACTATCAATGTGTGGCGCACAGAATACATCATTAAATAAAGCTCTGTCGACACACAGAAACACAGTGTTGCCATCTCGGCGATATTGGATGGTGTGATAAGGACAGATAATTCACTAGAGGCCAAATGACTGCATTGCAAGATGCGACTTTATGAGACTGCAAAATATATTATGAACGCTATTACTGTATGCTTAACCGATTTGGTAATGTGTGTGTGATCTTATTGACACGTTTTATTGATGTATGATGATCGAAAGAAGGTTCAAGATATATCGAGAAACTTTAATAAGTAATAGTTAAAATAAAGAGACAATATCCTAGCGTTAGAGACGTGTAGAAGCTAGTGGGATCGAATCCAGCAAGTTTCCGGTAAAGTACATCTTTAGGAAGCCATTGCTCTGTAGTGGGTACTATTCTGGATACCTCTCTAAGCTCTTTTTTTTATTTTTGAAGGTATTGTGATTGACCTCCATGTCACCTGATGGTAAGTGAATATGAGGCCGAACATGGAGCTCAAACCCTTATGCTTACTCCGGCCAGATCATCACTTCGTCGTTTAACCACGATTATGTCGATTATAAAAACATCTGTGTTCGCGATTTCAAAACAAAGAATCGAGTTACTAACAGTTTAATAATAATCAAAACATTGGTAGAACAGTGTCATTTCAATATCAGAGTTAAATGACATGGTATTTAGTATTTTTGCCAGTTTTGTGAAGTCATGTGACTAGAATAAACATTATTTTTCATCTTTTATTTTATGCCGTGCATTTTTTTTTATTCATTTTTTGTTCCATGTAAAGGTTGTTTAACCATAGTATGTGATGATGAAGAAGGTGAAGCACAAAGCTTAAAAGGGAACTGGCTCTCACGAGGAGCTCTAGGAACACGCCAAAATGCGCTTGGCCACCAGGGCGGGTACTTAAATGTACCATGGTATGATTTCTTCACGATGTTATCCTAAACCTTTCGGCACAATCTCATTAAATAAATATCCCGGGACATTCTTTATACGCGGCCACCTGCTCCCAAACTAAGCATAGCTTGTACTATGGAAACCAGATAACTGATATACTAAATTTACTATTTTTTTTTACATACTTATATAGATACCATCCAGACACAGAACAAACAGACATGGTCATGCACACAAATGTTTGTCCTGGTTGGGAATCGAAACCACGACAAGGCATTCGACGCAACCAACTGAGCTATCATCGCATTAAAATTATTACTTTGTAACAGTAACAGAGTCCTGGGGATGAGCCAGGAAGCAAAATAGCCTTTATATCTTATACGATAGAGTCTTGAAACTAAATGCCGTGTTGAATCTGAACTTAAAACGTTTCTATTTTGAGTTTTACTTCCTCTGGCTTCAATAGATTGCATTGATAGGTAGTTTGTAATAGTCTAGACTAGAAATATTTCATGTCGGTTACTTTAAAAATTGAGAGAGAGAGACACTAAGCATGCTATCCGTGGCTGAATCTCTCCAGTAGTGTAGACAAAAATAGTTTGTATTAAACATACGAGTATATGGACCAACAAATACATTGATGTATTTCAAAAGGAAACCTTCGAAATGGCCTGGGCTGAATTTATCCTACTAATATTATAAAACGCGAAAGTTTGTCTGTATGGATGTTCGTTAGTCTTTCACGCAACAACTACCAGACGAATTTGGATGAAACTTGGTACATGTATAGAGAATGCCTTGGCATAACATAGGATCCTTTTTGTGCCGGGAAAATGTTACATCCTCGGGAACGCGACTTAAACCGCGGGGAAGAGCTATTACTTTATAAGAGAGGTTATTAAGCATTGAATACGCTTTCAAATATTATCAAATGTAACCACATAGCTTACCATGAGGTGAAATTGATGTCTAAGGTTTGTCTTTTCTCTGTGTCGTTTTTAATTTTTATGTCTATATATCTCTCCTTGCTTATATTTTTTTTTTATTATGTACCAACTGCCAGTTACTTTATGACCACCTATATTTAATAAGGTCGAATTATTAAAATATGTATTAAAAATGTGAGAATTATTTTACGCTCTATGGTATAATGAAATTATTATTGATTTAACTAATGCAGTAATTTTAGAAAATAGTAAAAATGTACGTTTTTTATAAATGTTTTAAAAGGGTTCTTAAGATTTTATTGTTTCCAGAAATTGGTTTGTTAAAAGATAATTAACTGGATAAATGAATAAAATAATTGTAAAGTAGATATTGCAAGACGAGGCAATTGATTTAAGAAAGCAGATTATATTTGATTAAAAGATTCTTTAAACAAAATCAGACTATTACAATTAAATTTATATTATTTCTTTAAATAGCGGCATGCATCTAATAATACCGCTGGATTGGGATTCAGTCATTCAATTGTCAGAGAGAGATGGTAGATGCAAAAATATTTGTAAAGGTAAGGGATAGATATAGTTACTTTGGGCCTAAAAAAATGGTCTTTTTGGACTTTGATTTTATAAGCGTATGTAATGAATGGAACAAAATGCAAGCATATTAATTTAGTTTGGATAAATATTTGTATATAATTATATTTTTTATCTAATAGATTTTCGATCCCTCCTTTGCCTTTTTTATGTCACATACTTAAAATAGAAAATAATCTTTAAATAATCTGAAATAAAATTGCACACTAATATAATACCAGTGAAAATTTGTGGCTTTTTTTCGGTTCTAAAATCTACGAATTTCAAATGCAAAACAACATGGCGGCATCGCGCCCGCGCACTTCGTAGGCTTCAAAAAAAGAACACACAATCAAGATGGCTGACTTTCACGCCAGTGCCTAGTGCCGCTGACGTCACTGGACGTGTCCCGGCGACCTTGCCTAGGGGTTTATCCCGGTGCTTAGAGAAATATACGTTTTACAAAGTTTTATCGTGTTTTGATAAGGTCTCGACCGCGACTCCGTGTGTGCTCACGTATTGTATTGCGTACTTGCATTCGATTATCAAATTATATTCGAAAAAGCGTTTGAAAATCGTTTATTTTTAAATAGAAAGGTAAATTGCTAAGTTTATTAAATAAATACACTGGAAAAAATACAAAATAAAAGCATGAAAATATTATACGAATAAAATAAAAAAGTTCTTTAAAAAATAAAAGTACTTACCAAGCGAAACAAATTCGAAAAACACAAAGTCCAATTAAAATAATCGAAATAATAATAAAATAAACACAACACGACACAGGGCACTACAGTCTTTTCGTATACAATAGAAAAATCTTGGTTTCTTTTAGTAAAATGATAACTAAGCCATCATCAGTGACGTCTGAAAAAATAAAATAATGGCCAAATATAAATACTGTTCGCTACTCCCGCGCATTATAGATCAAAACGCTCGATAGAAAAAATTATATTTAAAAAATTAAACAATCAATTCGAAAATCGAATGTTCAATTCAAATAAGAATCCGACTAGAGTAAGCTGACGCGCGCTCCGAGTTCTTTATTCAAAAAATCGCGACGTACTGGCGCGCTAATAAACTTGCAGGAAGGACGCCTTTTCCTAGTGATGTAGACACAAAAATTCTTTTCAAAAAATCGCCAACGAGCGTTTTGAGCCAAAAAATCTAACCTAACCTAACCCTGGCGGGCGGGCGACTGGCGGGCGCGTAGGGGCCGCATTGCCAAATATTTTTTTTTGCATCTCGGCCGAATTATGCACTTGTATGCGACTTACGTCGTCCCTTCATTGTAGTGGTGCGACATGTACCGATTGGGCATTTTTATGTCGTCTCCGTGTGTGTATCACTCACACGAGCGCAACAGACGAAATTTTTGTCTGTGCGCGTTCGCCTGAGCCCTTTGGTGTAAAGTTTATTTAAAAAATCGGAGTGTTATGTAAACACGAGATTTTTTTTCTCGAGACTAAAATACTTAGGTGTTGCCCGGAGGGGTCGACGTCCGCGTTTTTCGGGAACTCTGACTAATTTCGCTAAAAGGATCCATTTGGTACACACACCGGTAGCAGAAGCTCCGGATTTTGGTTTGCGAACGTCTCTCGTTGTTTGATCGTTTCGGCGCGAACGCATTTCGAACGGCGATGTTTGTTTTCCAATTTCGATTTTTTTATTTTTAAATTTCCTGCATTTTTTTAAATACATTGTTATGAGCCCAGGCTGTCGATCCTTTAACATTTTAAAGTACAATAACCTGTTTGGGCTTCGACGGATGACCAATCACACGTCTTTAATAGTACATAGAGTTTTCTTGGAAAATCACCTTAATCAATGTTAACGAAATACCATAAAAACTTGGTACCTACATTTTTTGATCGACAGAAGCGTAGGAATTTAAAATAAATACGCATAGTTTTAACTTTAGATGTCTCCGTATTGAATATTAATATTATGAAGGTCAGATTAATGAGACAGAACTGCATCGCAGTTCCAGGAATGACTAACGCTTCGGTCTATGCTTATTGATGCTCAAGTTTTATCTAGCTTTAAATAATTCGATACGACGCAATTTCATGTAAACTTCTTACTAAGATATTAATATTTTTTATCAATATTACGCTCTTTGTACATGGCAACTAATAATTTATATTTTTTAATTTCGCGCCAGTGAAATAATATTACTAGGGTTGCATTTATAGCTCTTTACCAAAATTCTATTGGGAGGTTATGGTGATTATAGAAGATATCAGAATGTCAAATTACATAATAAACCAAGCATATAAACTATATAATGGGATATTTTCTCATTACTTTTCAAGGACATCTCTTATACACCGCCATCTTATCCTAAACTACTTTTTAAATATCTCACTAGACAGAGATAAATAAATAAATATCCTGGGACATTCTTTACACACGGCCATCTGGTCCCAAACTAAGCAGAGCTTGTACTATCGAAACCAGATAACTGATATACTACATATACTACATTTTTTTTTTCTAAATACATACTTATATAGATATTTACACCCAGACACAGAACAATCAGACATGTTCATGCACACAAATGTTTGTCCTGGGTGGGAATCGAACCCGCGACCTTCGGTTTGGCAATCAGAGCGTTAACCACCAAGCCAAGAGGCCTGTCAAAGCTGATCGGAATGAGCTATATTTCTTAAAAGTTTGTAGTTTCATTTCTGTAGCTTTAATATTATTGTGTTTATTAACTAGTATTATTTAATTAAATAATTTACCTTTTCAATATAAACCTATATATTTTCACACAGACATTAAGCAAACCGAACACAATTGTTTTTCCGTAGCGGAAATCAGTCAGGATATCAATATTAAAGTAATTGAACTGTTTGTACTCTCAAGAGGAGTTTCAATGTCTGACAGCATGACCACAGGTCGTGGGTTCGACTCCCACCCACCAACATTCGAGTGCATGAACATGTCTGTTTATTTGATCAGCGGGAATTGAACCCACTTGCATATACATTTCTATAATCTGGAGGTCTTTAATCCTGAAGTAAATGTGCATCTACTGAAGTGACGAGAACATCATCTTCATCATTACACCAGAATCTAAGTTGTAACTTATTCCATAAAAGTCTCAAAAGAAATAAAATCCAAAAAAATCTAATTGCAAAACCATTTATTCAGTTTAGGCCCACGGAGAGCACTTATGAAGGCAACATTTAAAGTCTCTGAAGCTACCACCAGTTCGGAAGTCAGGCTTCAACTGAGAAGAACCGGCAATAAACTCAGAAAATCGAACCAACATACTTTTTCAAAACCAACTCAGCCAAAACCACCCACCCGCACATTCTAGTCCAAACCTATTATTAACATATCACAATATAACCTTAGTGTGTATATCCCAACGAACGAAGGCTATTGAAGCAAAAAGGGCTCCTAAAGGTTACCAGGGCAGCCGCAGGTGCCTTAAAAATAGTAAAAAAGGGCCTTTTGAAACTATTCAGTGGGCTCGAGAGGGCAACGTAGATCGATAGTGAACATGGAGAGAATACAGGCTGGGTGTATTTATAAAAACTTATTTTTAACTTAGTTCAGGATTGCTGATTACTTTTTAAGGATCCAACCTGAAGGGTGATAACGGGACCCTGTTACTCCTCTGCTTTTCGTCTGTCTTTCATCGGGCTGTATCTCATGACCCGTAAAAATTTACCCGTTCAATTTTCAAAGAGTGTACTACTACAGCCGCTACAACTAATAATAAAAATAAAATATAGTTTAAAATTTAAGTTCTACATTAGGTAGTAAAGAAAGCACAAGAAACGTGATTTTTCGGTGTTTTGTTAAATATGGCACGATGGTACAGAGCCTTTCGTGTGTGAGACCAACACGCACTTAACTGCTTTTACTCCTGTATAACCTTTCCTCTAACTACAACACACTATAATGATTTATTAAGTGATGATGAGAAACCTTAAAAACTACTCTGCTATGTCAAAATACCAATTTAACTTTGTTAAGCGAGACAATGCTGTGAATTTATTCACAGAGCTTTTCTTTCTACAATTTAGTAATAAACTGTAATGAACAATAAACTGAATTTTAGTATTAGAAGTTAATGGCTTTAGTTACAAGCCTAATAATATATCAAACGTTTTTTTTCTTCGTATAGTAAATATTTTATTTGAAACAAAAGCTCCGAGGTAAAATTAGAATCTATTTTTGTTGATTAATAAAAAAATTATTTGACGATTGTAAAAATGCTTGTAAGTATTGTTTTAAAATACTAACATTTCTAATTGTTAAACCATCCATTTTACCAAATGTCAACATAGAAATTCTAAATAAATAAATATCCTGGTATATTCTTTTCTCAAGGCCATCTGATCCAAAACTAAGCAGAGCCATGAGAATATTATCACGCAAGTGTGTGAGCCGAACCTACGACCTCTGGAATGGCAGTCAGGGTCCCTGACCACCAAGCTAACTGGCCCGTCATATTTTCTTCTCGCATATGATAACAACTAACAACCACAGAACAGTACTGAGAAGTGTCCCCAATTTCCCCCAAGATATTGAAAATCAAAACGTGATGATCGGTGACCACAGCCTAACATATTTTCCATCCATTCTGACAAATCGGACTCGAAATTTTAAAAGAAAATGGACGTAGAAAGACAGCTTTTTAAATGCTTTACTAAAATGTTGTTTGTACATTACAAACGTTCACCCTGTACTAATGATAAGCAAGTCGCATACGTACAAACAAACAAATATGCGTGTGCGCATTAGATCGATAGCTGAGTGCAGGTTGTCGGCCGCTCGCCCTTGTTAGACAAAGGACGAATCGACTAACGCAGATATGTGGTCCAAGAGTACGTTACATCAAAGAGTGGACTGTTTGTTTATGGATAAAAAGTTGTTGTGTTTCTACATACAGGAATCAAAACGAATTAATTAGTCGAGGCTCTTGGAAGCTACTGAAGTTACCGCGGTTTTGAAAGTATATACAATATTTATTTTAATTTTTTCTTTTTTACGTGAAGTTGTTAAGTCTCATGTGCCTGTAATTTCCCCCTTACCTTTCTAACCGAAACACAGTAATACAAGTGCACTACTGCTTCACGGCAGAAATGGGTAAGGTAGTAGTACTTCCCCGGACGAACTCTGCACTAAGAGCTCTACTACTTACAATTAACGAAGTTTAAATTTGAAAATCTGTTGGCAAGCTAACACCGACTGCAGTACAAGGACTTACAAACTTTGTTTCAATCATGTTCAATTTGAAAAAACCTTTTATTAAAAGTAATTTCATATCTTTAATGATAATGTTTGCATGGGTTACATTACAATTTTATTAATTAAAAAACAAAACTTAAGTTTACTAAAATTGATTTATCTACATTAATTTTACCTTAAAAATTGAGTAATTTTTTATCTGGAATTGTACTGGAGTTATATTTAATTTGTTTTTCTCTCTTTTTTAATACATATTTAGTTTCTGTTTTGACCTTTATTTTTATTTTTAATATCATTTATTCTTTTTTTAGCTTAACTTTAATACGAACAATAATTTGTGTGCATGCTGTGTAAACATATTTAGGGTTATTGTCTAGTTTTAAATCTTAATGTTATATGTATCAAGCCAAGATTTAACGATTACCTGTTTTGTTTACCTTACAAAATAAATAAAAAATAAAAAAAGGTATAAAAAGATCTTATCAACGCAATGAACATAGTAATAGGTATATTTTATAAACTTTATTGAAATATATAATCTGACACCTCTACAAAAATTAAAGCTTATTTTCTCATATTCTACTAACACACTCACACATTTATTTAACACACATACACACACACACACTCTGCCCGCGCGCAGGCTTGTAGACGCCTTTTGTTTTGGGACACTCGGCCCAAAAGGGATTGGATTTTTTGCTCTTATAAAATGTAAATTTTAGTCTAAGCCGTTTTTTAGTCGCGAGTTATTTTATTGGTTTATAAAGCTATTTAATAAAGTATATCAATTAATCACCTGCGATAATTTATTTAGGAATATCGGATATTTTTAAGATCTTTACATTATATCTAAAACTAGTTATTCCTTGCACCCGTTGGTGTTCTTTATGATTTTTTGTGATACGATCCCAAGTTCTCTTACTACAACTTTCTAATGTTTCATCGCAATCGGACAAATGGTATAAGAAAGCATTGAAGACGAACAAACTGATAAATAATATTATTTTTGATATCTAGTATTAATAAATAAATATCCTGGGACATTCTTTACACACGGCCATCTGGTCCCAAACTAAGCAGAGCTTGTATTATGGAAACCAGATAGCTGTTATACTACATATACTACTTTTTTTATTTTTCTAAATACATACTTATATAGATATTAACACCCAGACACAGAACAAACAGACATGTTCATGCACACAAATGTTTGTCCTGGGTGGGAATCGAACCCGCGACCTTCGGTTTGGCAGTCAGAGCGTTAACCACCAAGCCAACTGGAGATTACAATGCTTTACGCTTCTACATATAATTATCTAATTGTATATGTATGACACACCAACAGTTGAATATAAATAACGAGATGCAAAATGATTTTCATCACCAATTATAAGCGAATAAAGCATTCACAATTTATAATCAAGACGCAATCTACACATTTTTTTTTTTTTTTTTTATGCCACTTCGGCCGACAAACAAGCAGACGGTCCACCTGATGGTAAGTGGTCACCGCCGCCTATGGACATTTGCAATACTAGGAGCATCGCCAATGCGTTGTCGACCCTGAGACGTGAAGTTGTTAAGTCTCATGTGCCTGTACACATAGAACATAAAGAAAAATTTGTTTGTAATTTTTAAGCGAATATCCAAAACTCTTGATGCGACTTTGAAAGAAACATCTGAATCTTCCTGAGAATAAAAAATATTTTATTACAACGACTTATATGAGCTTTTAAAAGCCTACACATACAAAAATCGTATCGGAAGTCCAGTGGAACAAAGCTACGCTATACGATTCGTAGGTCAGGTATGATCCACAATGTTTCTATGTTTAGAATGGCTACCTGTAGCTTGAGATGGGTAGTGTACCCGAGAGACGGCGATAATGGTCACCGCATGTCACGTTGGAACTTAAAATATAATATATGTGTCTCACTAAAACCTCTGCTTATCTCTTCGTAGATTTATAAATCCAATAAAAAAAAAAAATTTTTACCACTTGGGCCGACAAACAAGCAGACGGTCCACCTGATGGTAAGTCGTCACCGCCGCCTATGGACATTTGCAACACTAGGGACATCGCCAATGCGTTGTCGACCCTGAGGCGTGAAGTTGTTAAGTCTCATGTGCCTGTAATTTCACCGGCCCCCTTACCTTTCTAACCGAAATACAGTAATACAAGTGCACGGCTGCTTCACGGCAGAAATGGGTGAGGTAGTACTTTCTCGGACGAACTCTGCACTAAGAGCTCTACTACTCTAAAAAATTAATTCTCATAATCTAATTAAAAAATACTTAACCTACTTGGGCAAAATAAGAAGAGAGAAAACCTGTTCATCTTTACCTATGTTTGTTAAAACGTGACAAATATGTTTGGTTCCTACAAAAAATCAGAGTTCATTAAACACATTGAAAAACTAAATATTATTTTTACACCATTGCACACTAGTGTGTGTGTGCAGGGTTCAATCACTCGCCGAATTGGTCAGAAACCCTGGTGAGGTGCTAGTCGGTCATTGCGCACTTTTTTAGACTTTACAAGTTGTGTTTTTATGTGAACCTACCTACCTACATATCTCATATAAAATGATTATTGTAAATATTGTCAGTGATACTAAATAAATATTGTTTTTAAAAACAGTAGTGAGTTTTTCCGGTGGTATTTAAATCATTATTCATTGCTTGTAAAAGCCTATTTAAATAAAAACATTTACGGGGATACGAGGCGGATGCTAGAACTGATAGCAAACTACATATCACTTTTCATAAGGATTTTAGTAGAATTTGTTTTCAGGGAATAACTTAAAGATATTATGTTAAAAATGCAAGGTGGAGACAGTGTTTAAATTCCTTTTTTCTAATAGAATTACACGTATACAAAAAACAGTACGAAAAATCGTAGATATCCATTAAAAAATCAATTCAAATAAATTATTAATAAAGCAATATTTTTTTCGTAAACTCAACTCTTAATACCTTCGTCTTTTGTACTATTTTAAACTACCAAACGAGACGCGATTTTTAAATATGGCAACACAAACTACTCACTTGATCGCAGCCAGAATATCACCACACTACCACACACATAACACTATAAAACTGCACTTTAAAGTTCGATAGAACTTGCATCCTCGCGCGCTTGTATACAACTATTTTGAAATCGCAAACTATAAGCCAAATATAACTGACCTTGGCCAATGCAATGACAAATATGCAAGAGTTTCAATAATAAATACTATGCTCATATTCCTATAAGAGTGATACATCATTCATTCTTTTTTTTAGCTGTTCCAATTCAATACTACCAACATCACGATATTGTAACGGTTTTTTATTTGTATCGAGATGTTTGATTTAGTTCTCCATTCTGGGTGGCAAAAGTGCCAAACCGTACAGTCTTGTTCTCGGTTAATATTTATTAAATCATAAATTAGTTACTAAATAGTAACATTGTTAGAAAAATTATTTGATTTAAAACAGGTTATTAATTTCGTCAGTCTATGAACATACCAAAAAACACTGCACGTTTTCGAAATAAAAACTTTTTTTCCACCGTTGCGATTTGAAACTGGATGAAACAAAAAATACTAGAAAGGGGTTAAATATACAATATTAATAGGATTAAGCCTTCAAGAGAATTCGCTAGACAAACATAATTTTCTGAAGGTTTTTCTACCGCATGTGAACTGCACACATATTTTTTTTCAATCATAATGAATAAGGAAAAATATCCATTAATATTGTAATGATGTATTTCGTCTACAATAATCAATATGCAGTATTTGCGACACATATTATCCTGAATCTAATGGCACAACTTTATTATTACTTTAATATAACTGATAACTGTCACTTACTAAATAAATTAAAGCCCTACACGTCTGTAACGTGGTAAAACTTTCTGTAACTATGAAAACGAAAAACGCCAATTCATTCCTACCGAATAGTGTTTGGCTGAAACTTTGTTTACGATGTGCTTTTTTTGTTTATCGTTGTGTGGGAATATTAATTATTTGTTGGTGAGTAGAGCGATAACCTAGAGGTTGATTGTGTTCAGGGGCTCGATTCTGTAAGGAAAATGACACTAACTCGTGGATGTTTAGTCGCGGCCTCCGTGCTCTGTCTCTTTCGCTAACTAAGCTAATACCACTAATCACGTGAGACATAAGTTTTTATTAGCTGAATAAGGAGGCTTTTTTTGGTGCAATTTTTGGTTGTTCTAATTTTTGGATGCATTTATTATGATGTCCTATTTTTTGGGTGCAATCGATTAAAGGTATCAATTGAGGCTAAAGTTTAGCTGACAGTTCTACAATGTGCAAAAACTCCAATCTAAACCTTCCAAAACTCAAAACAAGCTTAACATTATTATTACATTCAACCGCGTTCCCCAAAGATATAATATTTTCCCGGTATATATTCCAGACCATAACCCATCTCTGAGCATACTTTCATGCAGATCCGTTCAGCCGTTCTGGCATGATTGAGTTACAAATATACATCCATCTAAACTTTTGCATTTATAATAGTAGTAAGGTAATTAGCCATTATAAATACAAAACTAAAGTAATAACAATTTAAAGAGAGTATCCAATATAGCCCAGTGTAACATCAGCTAACAATATGCGACAATTAAGCGCTGCTACTCAACATAGTTCTATTGAATCATCAAAGTTTATCATGACCTACGCCAACCTCATCTCGGTTGGTCTAGCGAGCTGGCCTCGCATCGGTCATTGGCACCACGTCTGAACAACCAAATAGCTGTATTACGTCACACGCCAAATTCAAATAGTGTTTAGTTTTAGAACTAGTTTCGACACGCGTTTGAAAACTGGATAAGTCGAATGTTTTGCAAAGTTTGGACGAACTCTAAGATTAAGTTGGTCCATCTGATGGTAAGTGGTCATCGGTGCCTTTTGGACTTTAACACCAGGGGGGAACCAATGTATTGTCCTGCCTGAGACATGAGGTTTTTAAGTCTCATTTGCCTGTATCTTCACTGGCCACCTTTACCTTTCTAACGGACACAGAGTAGTGCAAATCCACTACTACTTCACGGAAATAAATATTGTAGTCGCACTTCCCGAGACGAACACTTTACTACATGCTCTAATTCTGCCGTACTTGTGGCAGAAGGAGACCGTGCAATGCGTAAAACGGAACTGTTTTCAAAATCAATTTACTTCCAACTATAACTTTAATAGCTGCAACCTCCATAAGTGCACTAGGCAGCCTTAAGGTGAATAAAGGCTATGATTTTTTATTCCTGGAACACACTCCTATGTGACAGATTGTCATGTAGCCGGATACTATAAATAATAAATAATAATTTATTAATTAACAAACAAGGTTACAGATTTTACATAATATGTATATGGGTGTAAATATCTATATATGTATGTATTTAGAAAAATAATTAGTAGTATATGTAGTATATCAGTTATCTGGTTTCCATAGTACAAGCTCTGCTTAGTTTGGGATCAGATGGCCGTGTGTAAAAGAATGTCCCAGGATATTTATTATTAGAATATGTTACATTTCACAATAAGTATATAAATAAGGGTAAAAAACAATGATAGAATGTTGTATTAAAGAACATTATGCTGCAGAAATCTGTACACACAAAAAGTCAACCCTGTCTCTTAAACTAGGGTAACCTGTATCTTAAGAGACAGTGTTCGGCTATGTGGTATTACTTATCTAGATTTATACATCGAGTAAACTGTGTCAATCTACCATTGAAATATATATATAGAACTATAGTACCCTTCCGTGCTTTAATTACGTTCTGTAGTTTACCCGCGTTCCCGGGAAATCTTACAAAGTATAATTTGTGTTAATCCAGCTTATAAACTATCTGTGTGCCAAATTACATCAAAATCCATTAAGCTGCTTTTGCACCGCAGTAACAAACATTCATACTTTCACATTTATAATATTACTGGGATGACGCGATGGTGGAGTGGATATTCATTTACCACCACACCCCAGTTCGTGGGTTCGAAATTCATTGGGCAAATTTTTTTTTTGAGTAAAAATTTTATGCTGGTGTAAAAATCATAAATTCTAAAAAAAAACAGTTTAGACCCGCGGACGGCCCTTATGAAGGTCAAAATTAAAGTTACTGAAACTGTAGGATTATTTATAGTTATTTAGTTACCTTAAAACAAGCTCTGCTTATATTAGTATCAGATTTTTGCGTGAAAAAATATTACAGTACCTATTTGAAAATTACTTTTCGTTATACTTATTGGCCAATTCGAGGCCTTCAGTCGCTGAATCATGGTAAATGTGATTGGAATTTTGGAGATAGGAAGGAAACAGCTTATATTTAGACCAAGATTGGAAGAGTGCCAGGTATTTAAAGTCAGGAAGAATTACTACGTTTAACTTTTGGTTTGGGATACTATTATTTCTTCATAGAGGGAATTCCTGTTTGCTTGTTTGTAGGGGAGGCTTTTACGTTCATACTATATATATATACTATATACTATAATATTCTGTAATATAAAATATTCTGGGACATTTCTCACATGATAAGCAGAGTTTGTATTATAGACACCAGGTAGCTGACTACATATACTATTTATTTTTTTAAGTACATATTACACCCAGACAGAGAAGAAATAGGCATGTTTATGTATACAAATGTTTGTCCTGGCTGGGAATGGAACCCTTGACCTGTAACGTGGCAGTCAAGGTAGAACCACCAAGCCAACTGCTCAGTCAATAACACAGATATTTGTATATTTCTGGATATTTTGGCGTCTTGTGAGAAAATGTTCTCGTATCTTCATATAAAAAGATAATAAGAAAAGTACCAAAAAATTGTAGTACTTCACGACAATTTATCTTTCAGAAAAAAAAACCCAGAACATCAATTTCTGTGCCAAATTTCACATATACCTATGTGAAATCATTTCACATCTTAAATTTTTTTTATTTCGAATTTTTGATAGTATGTTTGGATATTACTCTTTCACCGAAAAACTACTTAACGAATTTGGATAAAACTTGGCACATAGATAGAGCATGCCCCTAAAAAACGTATACCATAACTTTAACTTCAGTTACTTTAAATTTGACCTTCATAAGTGCCCTTCGAAGGCTTAAACTGAATAAATGGTTTTGAATTTTTTTTTTAAATTTTGAATCACAAGAAAATGATCAACAGTAAAAACAATTCAAATGGGAAGCAAATATGACAAGTAAACCCCTTTAACTATCGTCAACACTTTCACTCAAACTAAAATAGCCAGTCTAAAATTTCAATATCAAAAGCTATTTAAAATCTAGTCACAGAACATCTAGTGTTAAACATTCAACGACCTACGTCAAGCTAGCTTCCATTAGTCTAACATTGACCTTGGCTATGCCGGTTCGTCGACACAACGGCAATCGCTCCGAGGTACGTCACACTTGGAAATAAATTAAATCTAAAATCCTGTTGTTCAGTCGCGAGCAGTGGAACCAAACGTATGATATTATACGAGTACATATGGATTCAAATGCTATTTGTTAAATTGTTAAAATAAACTTACTTGTCTAATACTACAAAATTGTTATTTTAGATATAAAGCTAGCTCTTTTTGTCTGACACCCAGGTTTTCCTCATTCAGGCATATATGCTATGTTATCTTGTAAAAAAATAATTTAAAATATTTTTATTATAAACACATTAAAATTGGTAAATTGTTTAATAGATATCATAAGAGCTATAGAATTTCTATTAATTATTACGTATTTTTAAACAAAGAAAGCCAAAAATAAAACAAAAAAATCTGTATTTCTAAGTAAATGCAAACTCTTTTTGTTTTTGTCTTTTTTGATAAAATGTGTTTTAGATTAACACAGAGGATGCTTTGGATCTATGAAAACAATATACACTGGGAAGGCCGCCGGTTGGAATATAGTAAAATCTAAAATAAAGGAAAATAGGATTCCTTTGACCCACCATCTCCTCGAAATTACTGAACATATCGGGATGGGACTGTTACCTTTCGACGCTGAATTTTTCGCTGAATGTTATAGGCTATGATATTGATAAACGCGGGTGAAACCGGGAACAGCTAGTAATAGTATATGCCAAATTTGAAAAATTATTTAAATGTAAAAAAAAAATACAAAAAAAATATACGAAAAAGAGAGTTGATTCAAAGTTTATTATTTTATAATGTTATTTCTGTCACTAATTAATGTCAAATATTTGTACAACAGCTGTCATGCTACAATTAATAGGATAATTAGTTATTATATTAAAAAAATATTTGTATGTACTTTATGCGTGCATAGCTAAACTATTATATTGTAGATAGGATAGATAAAATAACCAATAATTCTGCTCTCAAGTTTACCGACAGGACCAAAATAGCTACTCAAGAATTCATAAATTCTAGGAAATTTTTGAGTTACACTTCCTAGAATTGATGAATTACTTTTTTCAGGAGAAAAATGTGAGTACTTCCTATAATTATACCAATTCTAATAAAACGGTCACCATTCCCTTAATAATTAATAAAAAAAATCTACAAAAGTGTTTATAAAGCACAATTTCGTGCAATGAATACAATAATAATTAACATCAATCAATCAACCAAACAAACAGACAGTACGTGCTAATCTTATAATTATTACTACAATGCATCTCTATTCGCACTTTATTAACTATATAATTTACGGAATAAAACATCACTAACGATTATATTAACTCTGCTCTTGCGCATTGCATAAAGCCATTTATCTAACGCTCACAAACACACACACACACGCACACATGCACACGCGCACACTCGGTCACACAATAGATGACCGGATAGGCGTAGGTGCCGGGGTAATGACCACAATGTACTTCGAAGGTCATAATGTCATTCGTACGAGGTCACTTGTCATTTCCATAGATCGGTAACTTAGGCTATAGGCACGCATGACTGTGCAATACATATCTATAGACTAATACTAGTTGTCCCGTGCGGTTTCACTCGCGTTCCCGAGGGATATAGAATGTTCCCGGAATAAGAAGTATTCCTATGTGTTAATCCAGGCTACAAATTATCTACGTCTCAAGTTTGATTTAAATTAGTTTAATAGTTTTTGCGTGAAAGACTTACAAAATTTCGCATTTAAAATATAAGTAGGATATATAAAGCTGAAGTCTGTTTGGTTGAGCACTCTAATCTCAGAAACTACTAGTTTGATTTGAAGAAATATTGTTGTGTTGAATAGTCCATTTATTGAGGAAGGCTTTGTAACATCATGATACGACACAGTAACCATAAGCGCGGGTGAAACCGCAGGCACAGCTAGTAACAAATAAAGCTGGAAATAGATGTTGTTTCCCATTGCACAGTTATAGTAACAGGTAAAGTTTATAATATTAATTGTGCATAGTTATAATTATTTGTGTGCTGAATTTAATAATCTTACACCTTTAAACGAGCAATTCTTGTATATATATATATATACAATATATAGGATCTCGGAAACGGCTCCAACGATTCATGGAATTTAGTATGCAAGGGGTTTCGGAGGCGTTAAATCGATCTAGCTAGGATTCATAGGAATATGCTACAGTGTCATTAGAAGGTAAGGTTTTCAAGTTACATCTTTTGTGAGAAATACTGTTATTGGGAGCCCTTTTTATCGCATCTAATTCGTATCTAGGTAAATATGACAGTGCTTTAAAAAAGAGATTGTGAGATTGAAATGTCTTAGACTTAAAAAAAAATCAGTAAAAATATCTACTTCCGGCTTATATTATGAATGCGAGTTTGAAAGCTTGGGTGGATGGACGTTTGTTACTCTTTCACGCAAAAACTACTGATCAGATTTGCATGAAACTTGGCACATAGATAGTTTATAATCTAGATTAACGCATAAGATACTTTAAACCCTGGGAAAATTGATTTCACAAATCTATTTTCCCGGAACAAAAATTTTAGTAGTACAGCTCCACCTTACCCATTTCCGCCGTGAAGCAGTAGTGCACTTGTATTACTGTGTTTCAGTTAGAAAGGTAAGGAAGCCGGTGAAATTACAGGCACATGAGACTTAACAACTTCACGTCTCAGGGTCGATGCTCTGGTGTTGCAATGTCCATAGGCGGCGGCGACCACTTACCATCAGGTGGACCGTGTACTTGTTTGTCAGCTCATGTGATATAAAAAAAACGAACGAAAAGGAATTTTTAAAAAAAAAATCTTTAACAATATTTTCTCCCAAAGTGGTTGAGATTTAATAGACTAATGAAAGCTAAGAATATCATAGTAAAATCATCTTTATTCCTTTACAATAAAGTACATCTTATTATATAATTACAACATATTACCGAATACATATACAAAACATAGCCACATTCGTCATCTGACAGATCTACAACAATCGTATAGCTTAGGCCACGTCTAGTCAAGGTCAGGCCTTTGACCGTTTGAAACAGTGACTCAGTGTTTACCACAATATTATAACGTTAGTGTAGGTTAGGAACAATTCAAACTACGTTTTAGTATATTGGTAGGTGCATTTACACTTTACGGTATTTGTGCGGGGCCGCGACGACTGGTTGACGTTTTTTACGTTCGGAAAGAGAAAATAAGTTGTGTTGTAAGACGAATTGAACTTTGCTTTAATATACATTTTTTGCGTGTTAATAAAATTAATAATTGGTTAATGATATTGAGCAATACTGTCTTATTTATACGTACGGCGAATTTGTACGTGTGATATCTATATTTTCTTTTTCTTTTTGTGAGCCGATTTGATGAAAACCTATATGTTGTCCCAAACTACGTAGCCTATGAAAACACTATTCAAAATCGTCAAGTAGTTTCGGAGATTTCAGTGTTCAAGCAGACAACATTTTCCAAGATTTTATTGTATTTTTTCACACTCCCTAAATCAGCCGCTATCAGTTTTGGCAAATATTCAAGACAGTTCTTTAGTTTTATTATAGTATAGAATATAGAAGAAGATTTTTGTAAAAATGGAACGTTTAGGTGGATATTCGGAACCAACAGCTGGAATTTTCCGAACTTATGTAGTTACGGGCGGAAGCAAGCCCCATTTTTTATTGAAAATCAAACCGGCTTTATATTATCTATTATGTAGGTACTTACCAAATATAGCTTTTAAGAGCCATTGTAACCTGTAATGAGAAATAGCTGTTTATGCTTTCATACAGTTTTTTATTTATACTTTTGTACATTAGTTTATCACGAAGGAATGTCATAGTCAAAACACGTAACCTACACACAACAAAAACTGTTTTTTTTTAATGTTTTTTTAAGCGTTTGTTCCTTTTTATAATATATTAATTAATTTTGTAGTTTAGATGGTATACAAATTTAACTAGATACCAAAATATATATATATTTTTTTATTACTTTATTTTATCATAACTATTAAATATCATAAGGTGTCCAAGTGAACGTTTTTTGTTGTGAGTTATATTTATTCTATGTGGAATCTAAGCATCAGACAACTATAAAAATTAACATATGTGCTAATAAAGAAATTTTGACGTGGATTTGTACTTATCTAATTCTTGTAGATTTAGTCCGTAAATAATAAATTAATAGTGAAAATCATTTTCTTAAACACTAATTCTCTTGTCTATGCTGTTAACTGTTGAGGAGTTCCTTCGATTGAAGCCATTCCTGGAAGTATATTCAGGTCATGCTTACTATAAAAAAGCATTGTCATTGGAACCGAACCAACTTGCTAAATTTCAACTCTCTAGGATAAGAGGAAGTTGTTCTAATTCATCTTGCAAGAATTTACTCAAACAAACTAACATAGAAAGCTTAATAAGTGAATGTACTCGTCCCTGATCGTATGAATCGTCCTTTAAAACTAAATTGAAATAGTAAACAACCCGACGCCGCGACGCCATTGTCCTACGTAAGTGTCAATTAGTAATTTTAATTTCATATTTACGATACGTTAATATTCAATCGGCAATTAGAATTCCATAAAATTTACATAAAACAGAAGTAAGACTTTAGTACTTACCGCCTAGGGGGTCCCCTTTTAGTTTTTATAGACTTATAGCTGTCCCCCGCGGGTTTTCCCGCGTTCCCGAGGGATTTATACATTTTCCCGGAATGTCCCTATCTATGTGCCAAGTTTAATCCAAATCCGTTGTGTTGTTTTTGCGTGAAAGAGCAACAAACTAAGATGTTTCCTTCCTGCCATCCTTACATCCATCCTCTGAAAGTTTCGTATTAATATTTTAATATTGTTAGGATTTTTTTTTATTGTTGTAGAGTCTGTGAAGGTTAAAAAATACAACAATATTATGATCGAGAAAACCTCAAGTTAATAGTTTCGAAACCACCTTTAATTTGTAACTGTATATTTTTTAATTCTCTGTTTTTATAGCGTCATTAGAAATACTATACTCTGCATAATTATGAAAATGTCTACTACCTGCATATTACGGTTTATGAGAAACAGTCAGATAGACAGATAGCCGAGGCTAAGTAATAGGGTCTCGTTGTCACCCTTTAGGTACGGGACCCTAAAAGGTAAAAGTTGTAAGCTCAAACTACATAATTCCCGTGTGATAATTCAAGATTTTACCCGAAAATTTATATTTTCCCGTGAACGTGGGTAAAACCACGGGGCGGAAGCTACTCTTTTACAAAACTAACCAGTTATATTTAGATGTCACCAGTCAAAAACTGGAAAAAACTGACTTGAAGCCTAGTAATTGAGCGATCGCACCACCATCTAGTGGTACAAAAAACAATTGAATAAACAACTCTAGTTTCTGTACAACAATCATATAATAATGAGTGTTAACGCAAAAGCAATAAAGACGACTTTTTTATGACATTCTTACCACAACTTTAATATTGTTTAGTTTTCTACAATTTTAGTACATAATATATAGAAACAGACGATAGTGGAGTGAAAAATTACATCTTTATATAAATCGGAAGGATCTGTCCTAAGTGTAGCTTGTAGGTTGTAGCTTTAGTAACTTTAAATTTGACCTTCATAAGTGCCCTCCGAGGGCCTAAACTGAATAAATGGTTTTGAATTTTTTGAATTTTGTACCTACATTGAATTTTCAGGTCAAATATTCGTTTTATGAAACTGACGCCAATTTCAATTATTTTTGTAACCTAATGCAGGCGGCTCAAGACCACACGAGGTGGAAATCCAAGGGGGAGGCTGAACATATCAGCAGTGGACATCCCGGGACTGATATGACGATGATGATCTGTCTATCTCTCTGTATGTCCTATTAAGGTGAGTTTATTGGCGGCTTTTCTCAGTAAAAAACAACCTTCCGAACCGGTTTTAGAGTCAGACTATTCATAAGTGCTTGTAAAGGCCTATTTCGGCTTAAAGAATTTATTTCTCAAAAGAACATTACATAGTTCGCTTAATATGAGAAACTTTATACAATTGTAAAATATAAAAGTGTTACATTTGTTATTCGATCTGTCGGTTTTATGGTTAACAGTTATTATTGTTTAAAAGGTACATTTTTAATGTAGTTTTAAAAGTGTTTATAGTTATTGCATCTTTAACTATTTTAGGTAATTTGTTAAATAGCTGAGCTCCCTCATATTGTAAATTCCTTTTACCGTATAATGTTCTAACCGAGGGTAGTTCTATGTTATTCCTGTTTCTTGTATTTGAATAAAAATATTTTCATTTTCATATAACTCAAGAACAATTGGTCGGTCTTAATGAAAATTGGCATATAGTCTACATGTTCAATGATATCGATAAACGCAGGTAAAACCGCGAGGGAAAGCTAGTACACTACTAAACTAGCTACTATTTATATAATAAGACGCAAATAAAGACGGAAATACCAAGTTCTATATCAAAGGTCGTTATTTAAACAAACAAAGTTGTTAGCGCTTATAATAGCATAAAAATCCAGTCGCTAAATATTTAATGGCGTAGGTAGATTGAGACCTAAGTGAAGGCTAGGCTGGGTGGAACTTTTTGAAAGGGCGGCTCAAGTTTACTTAATTACCTAGATACCTACATTAATTCTTAGTTTGCCAATTTTTATATCTATCCTAGCTGACCGGACAGACGTTGTCCTGTCGAAATAAGTCCATACAAATATACAGGAATTCGATCGCAGCGCCACCTACCGGGTCCAATTGTGAATCTAAACCATCCTCGAATCAAAAAAGATATTCAAATCGGTCCAGCCGTTTAGAAGGAGTCCACTGTCAACACACGTACAGAAGAATTATATATATAAAGATCTACATTTTGTATTTTGGTCAGCGAATATGCTTAGCCTTACAAAGAGGCAACATAGCCAGCCTTCTGGACACTTAACACATGGACAGCTCTAACAATTAAAATTATTTTTTTTATTTATAGATTACTCGCTGTCCCCCGCGTTCCCGAGGGATGTAACATTTCCCCGGCACAAAAAGTATCCTATGTTACTTCTAATACCTCCAAGAATATGTGTACAAAGTTTATGGTTGATGATAATTGGTTAAGTAGTTTTCGCGTGAAAGAGTAAAAAACAAACTTACATTCACATTTATAATATTAGTAGGGATATAGTAGGGATTGCTTTATTTATTAGTTCATTTTAAGTAGTTTAGTAAGTAGAGTTTTAAGTTTATTATTTTTTATTTCCTAATATGCATTAAGTACTACATTATTATTTACTAGCTGTCCCCCGCGGTTTTACCCGCGTTCCCGAGGGATATAACATTTTCCCGGGATAAAAAGTAGCCTATATGTTATTCCAGGATATACTCTATCTATGTGTCAAGTTTCATCAATATCCGTTAAGTAGTTTTTGCGTGAAAGAGTAACAAACATACTTACAGACAAATCTTTCCTCTTTATAATATAAGTATAGACTATAGAGTATTGATTATATTATAACCGCTAATTCAAAATTCAAATTCAAAATTCAAAACCATTTATTCAGTTTAGGCCTTCGGAGGGCACTTATGAAGGTCAAATTTAAAGTTACTGAAGCTACAATAATAATATATATATATATCACGTTTGTAGGGAATGTGGTGTACAATTTCCAAACATATCTTTATTATTTCTTTTTCATGTTGTACCTATAGTTTCTTATATCCTTTATAATTGTTCAATATTGTTTTGTCATAAATGTCTTTTTAATAATGCTAGTGTTATGCATAGCGCTGTCTTTATGCATATGATAATGTTAATTTTCTTTGTGTGCGTCCATTTCTTAATATATAATTTTGTAGGATATGTTTTAATATGTCCTTTTAAAATGATTTGACATGAAATGAACATTTGATTGCGCAAATGATAGGTTATATAATATATGATGTCGGTAAACACGGGTGAAACCGGGAAGTATTTTATACTATAATTCTATTTATTTTGATATTTAATTAATTTCCAAAAAACTTTATTAATAATACTAAGCTTAATAAACTTAAAATAAACAAATACTTATAATAAACTTTTTCATTAATATATTCTTTTTAACAGAATTAAATATTATTCACATTTTTTTAAGTTTTATTCAATTCACACGTAAATAATGTCTCTACCTAGTTCTTAGTTATCTAAAATAATTCAAAGTATATACATAACGTATATTAATACATGAAATTGTATGAGCAATGCGCTTGAGACGCACAAACAAACAATCAATCCGACTCGCACAGACCCAGACAGAACGAGGAGTCAAGGCAATTTGCCGCTAGGTAAATTCAAAATAACGGCGTACACGTCCTGGCAATGATAATGGTACACTTAAATAACAATAAATATATTGTTTTTTTTTTTTACATTTTGTTTTGAATAACTTGATTATTTTAAAAATATAGGTAAAGCTATATGCAAGCTCTGTTCACGAATTAAAAGACCTTAAACGTAGAAATTTAAGATATTTCATAACTATATACTCATATACCATATCAAAATAAATACAATATGGGTTTCACCCGCGTACCCGAAGCTACTTTTTCTAGATTTATATCTTCCGGAAAAAGTTACTTTCTAACAGTGAATTAATGATTAAAACCACTATTAATATTCCTGTAGTTTTTGAATATATTTATTCAAATCATAAATAATTGTGTTTGTGTAATACAAACACAAGCCCCTCTGTATAATATTAGTATAGATAGATTATTAAATAACCATATGAAATCGAACATCTATGACTCTTTATTTAATATCAATATTCTTATATACAACTTAACGTCAAACGCTATATATATACGTTACAGATTATAAATATATTGGTAAGAATAAAAATAAAATTACAACATTTTTGAAGAGAAACTTTTTAGACAGAAAAGTATTGGCGTTACGATATTTTTTACTATGAGTAATCTCATGGTAATTAAAACCATTTTAATACGATTCAGATGCCATTAAAACTAACCAGACACATATAATCCGGCTTTGCTTCTCCTATTCCCATTAGAAGGTCGTCGCTCCTCGCTGCGCCGGCGCAATTGAAGGACATCGGGCGTTAGGTCACTGCCAACTATGTAGACCGGACGTTGTGGTAGGCAGGGATCTATTTGACTCATATTGTGCCACTTTAACGAGCTAGTTGGCTAGATGGTTAGACCAGACTGCAAAGCCATAGGTCGTGGGTTCAATTCCTAGCTAGAGCTTAATTATGTATTTAGAAAAAAAGGTTGTGAGTGTGTTAAAAATGTCCCAGGATATTTACTATCAAAGAACTAAAGACAGCATTTTATTTTAGTTTCCTGTTTATGTTTCTATTCTAATTTTATAAAGAGGTATAAAATGTAAGTTTAGATGTAAGAGGTAATGTCTCAAACAACTCATCCTATTTCAAAAATTATTACACTGGTAGAGACCTACGCTATTTCAGAGTGACTTAGGCTATTTTATAATCCAAGAATATATTCGATCCCTCGGGAATTTGCGTAAAACAGCGAGACGGAAGCCAGAATCAAAATAACCAGTATAATATTGCGTATTATTAAAGTAGCTTACGAACCAAAAACTACAATTAACATTACTTGGTTACCTATTAATAGTAACAAACCAGTACAACAAACAAAATAGCGACATATATTATACCAAAATATATGGCACATTATAAAGATATTGTGGTAGGTACTTTTTGTCGGCCCGACGCGACCGCTCAGCCTTGGTGGTGTTGTCGAACTTTTGCCTTGGATAGTCCCTGCTGTCTACGACGCACAAATTATACCTACACATTAGGCAGTTGGTATCTTGGATCATTTTTATTAGCTATTCAATGCAACTGCAATTATTATTTCCACGGGCCAGTTGACTTGGTGGCTGACCCTGACTGCCATGCTACAGGTCGTGGTTTCGATCCCACGGGACAAACATTTGTGTGCATGAAGGTGCCTGTTTTTTCTGTGTCTGAGCGTAATTTAAATATTAGTTAAGAAAATTAAAATAAATAAGTTATATTTATTTGATTGCCGTAGTTCAAGTAGTACACTGTGATTCATTTGGGGTCACGATTACCTGATTTTATTAATTAATTAAAATGATGAATTTATTATGAGATATTCATTTAATAATACTGTCCATAAACTTTTTTTTTTTTATGTTGTGTTTAGATACACTGACTTGGCTACCGATAAGTCGTTGGTTCAACATAGGATATGTTTTCTTCTCAAGGCGTGTTGTTGATTTAAATTGATGATTGGGCTGAAGGTGGTCATCCCTCAAATCCTAGAAGAGAACTGGCTCTCAAGTGCAGCTATCACACACCGGCAGGTGGCGACAGATTATCAAGTTAAGGGGGGGAGCCAACCACGCAGGTACTAAATACCCTACAACCGTTCAAAAAGTTTATGAATATTGTCTGTTTTTTCTATCTGATGATACTCATAGTTTCTTCAATAACGTCCAGTATGAGGGTTTTGTTTCTGTATCTGGTGGAGGCCTTCAAGGCCAAAGAAAACCAGTACCATCAAGACATGGCACCCTGCTTCACCTTCGATACGTCATCAATTTTTCATAGTCAGAAATATACCGTAGCACACAGGCTTTTAGACTCAATTTCTTTCTGATATCTTTTTAGGGTAGCGCGATGTATAGAGAAAATGTCCCATAATATATTATAATATAAATATACTTACCTTGAGATTACAGTGAAGGAAAACACCGTAAGGAAACCAGAGCACAGGGGTAGGTAAATACCTAGACGGCGACTACCCTCGATCTAAAAAAAAAACTGTTGGTGTGTTCCGACAGCTGCTTAATAAGACAGTCAGATTCTAGGCTCTGTTAGCTTCCTACCTTCGACTACCTGAAAAAAAAGTGTTATGCAAAACGGATCTCCTACGCAAGTACTGGGTTTTTAAAAAAGTTAGGGAAATAAAACGTTCCATTTTACGAGCAATAGATTAAAAATTGATACTCAATTCGAACGCTAATGAGCGAAGTCTCAGAGCTCAAGTTCGTTTTAGGAAAGGTAATGACCGGCCGACCCTGAACCCTCGTTTGAGTAGCGAGACCTTGAATCTCTACAAAGGATATTATTTTGTTTTCGTAGCTAGAAACCTACCGCCTTGAATTGAAGTGCTAGTTTTTTATGTTTTTGCGTCAAACTGGTTTTTGTTCTGTGCTATATAATGTTAGGGTAGGTTATTGAATAAAGCGTCATTATGTGCAGTAGGTATCAAACTTTTTTGTAGATATCTTGCTGTAGTATAGAGGATTAGAGGCATTCTTACAAGGAAAATAGGTGCATGCGAAAATGGTGGCAGAAGCTATTTGCTAATTTTAACAAACTTCTTGGAAAGCTTTTTAACTAGTACTTTTTAGAATAAATTTCGTGTTTTCCTGTATCATGAAATTAATGGATTATTCCAGTAAAATTTTAGGTAATCGTATCGAATATCCAGGAACATCGTTTGTTATACTATATCATAGTGGTATGTCGTTTGACGGACCTTCAGCTTGGTATACCATGTACTCTTAGTTTAAAAATCTGTCGCCAAACATCTACCAGTGTGATTTGGCTGTAGGAGTATTTGGGGGGGCATTTTTGCCATTCATATTAAAATTTATCTATACAAATAAATGAAATGTAAGTGTCTGTTTGTAATAAATACGTATGAAAGTAAATAGGTACGGTGATTATAAAAAAAAAACAGTAAAAAAAGTTGTCTGTCTAATTCTTCCGTTGACGAAACTGACATATAGTTGATGTTATAAGGAATAAAGAAAGAAAGAAATAATAAAATAACCTGGGACATTCTTTACACACGGCCATCTGGTCCTAAACTAAGCAAAGCTTGTACTATGGAAACCAGATAACTGATATACTACTTTTTTCTAAATTCATAAATAATATATATAGATATTTACACCCAGACACAGAACAAACAGACATGTTCATGCACACAAATGTTTGTCCTGGGGTAAGGGGCCGTTGAAATTACAGGCACAAGAAAACAACTTCACATCTCAGGGTCGACAACGCGATCCCCCTAGCGTGTACTGCTTGCTCGTTGCTACTTGAGACTCTTTAGAATATTGGTTAAGATAATGTCTAGCGCCATCTGCCCACCGTTTGTAAAGTTCCGACTGCATTGCTAATACTAAACATACATTAACATAAGCTGGCTATAACCGGCACTCTTGACCTTGGTACAGAAACTAACAGAAAACGGTACGATGCACGAACGAGCCACCATTTTGTACAACTCATTACTGCTACTTTGCAAGTCGCTCTTTTGTTGTACTCTGTAAACTGTCAGTTAAAGGGTAATAAGCCACTCGTATCTAAGTACTGATAATAAACGCAAGTCTGAATATATTATGGTGTGTGCGAACAAAAATCGCGGTGTAGTTGGTTTCCGGACCCCTAAGTCTGGGGTAGTTTAAGTATTGTATTTGTAACTACCTGTCTGCGTTCCAGAGGGATGTTATATTATTTTGTTCTTTCTTATCATCAATAGTTTTCGCAGCGCATGCGTTATAAGGAATACGTAATTTTGTTCACCATAGGTGACATTATTGGAGATCTAGTTATTTTTTAAAATATAATATAGCCTATGCTACCCGGGGATAGTGTAGCTTCCCAACGGTGAAAGAATTTTTCAAATCGGTAGTTTCGGAGCCTGTTCAATGAAAACAAACAAACAATAAAATCATTCCTCTTTAACTTTATTTATAATAGCTGTCCCCCACGATTTCACCCGCGTTACCGAGGGATATCACATTTTCCCGGGATAAAAAGTAGTCTATATATTATTCCAGGATATGCCTATCTATGTGCTAACAAGTCCTTTACACACGCCATCTGGTCCCAAACGAAGCCGAGCTTGTACTATGGAAACCAGATAACTGATATACTACATATATTACTTTTTTTCTAAATACATACATACATATATAGATATTTACACCCAGACACAGAACAAACAGACATGTTCATGCACACAAATGTTCGTCCTGGGTGGGAATCAAACCCGCGACCTTCGGCTTGGCAATCAGAGTCGCTAACCACCAAGTCAATTGGCCTGTCCATGTTCGTTTAGTAGTTTTTGCGTAAAGGGTAACAAACATACTTACATACAAACCTTTTCTCTTTAAAATATTAGCATAGATATAGATAGATACCATATTCCTAATCTTAACTTCCTTACATAGTATAAAACAAGGTCACTTCCGCCGTTTGTACGCTTAGGTCCTTCAAACGACGCAACGGATTTTGATGGGGTTTTCATCAATAGATAGAATGCTTCAAGAAAAAGTTTTATGCTCGCTTACATCCCTCGGAAACGCGGGTGAAACCGCGGGAGATAGCTAGTATATTATTAGTGAGTTTCTTTCAAATTCGAACCGTTCTTGCTCAAATTTGATACACGCATAGCCTATGTAAGACGCGTGCTGAAGCTAGAAAAAGTAAACTTTATTGGCCTACTAACTGTCCCCCGCGGTTTTACCCGCGTTCCCGTGGGATGTCACATGTATTATACATAAAAACCTTCCTCTTCAATCACTCTATCTATTAAAAAAGCCGCATCAAAGTCCGTTGCGTAGTTTTAAAGATTTAAGCATACATAGGGATATAGGGACAGAGAAAGAATGTAGTGATGACATAGGATTTCGATGAGCCAATTTAGCCTTCCTATAGCACATCTACAGCCCGAAGTGGCCTGAATAAAAATACTAGTTTCTACCCTCGGTTTTATTCGTATTCCCGGGGGATTTAATGTATCACTATATTATGTTAAACGAGATTATAAGCTATCCATGTGCCAAATTCCATCCAAATCCGTTACACAGTTTTTTTATGAAAGTATAACAAACATCTGTACATCCTCACAATCATTTGTAATACTAGCTTACTCTCATGGTTTCACCCGCGTTCCCGAAGAATGTAGCATTTTCCCGGGATAAAAAGTAATTTATTTTCCATTCCAGACTATAATCTATCTCTGTGCCATGTTCCATCTTATTTTGAAAAGAGTAATTGCCGAGTTTATTGCCGGCTCTTCTCAGTAAAAGCAACCTTCTAAACCGGTGTTAGAGTCTGACCATTCATAAGTGCCCGTGAAGGCCTATTTGAATAAATTATTTCATTTCATCTAGAGCTGTAAAGCCATTCTGGCGTGATGAAGTAACAAAAACCACCTATCCAAATTTTCATATTTATAATTGGAGTAAGCGTCAGAAAAATAAGAGCAATGCAGCTGCCACTATTTCTTTACACGATACCTCTGCGTTGATATCCAAGCAACATCCAGCAAGGATATGGTACAAGGAACAGCCAAATTTATCTAAAACGAGTTGACGAGGCCGCGATATCGGACATCTCGCGTAATCGCATAGTTAACGAGAGAGACGCATAGAGCTGAATTGATAAGCAAAGCTTATGACATTTACCTTACAGAATCACCTGCAGGAGAGTTGGCACGCGCAGAGACATGTCATTTGATGCGGAAAGATTATGTATGGTCAGCAACATTGTATTGTAAGATATAGTTAACAGGTGTTTGTTTTAATATCTACAGAAACCTAGATAATAACTACTATTCAGATTATTTATTGTTTTTAACTAACTTAAGATATTTATTCGTTATTCGTCCAATTATTCGTAGACGACTGGACTGATTTGGAATATTTTTTTTAGTTCACCTGTAAAGTGAATTTAGATCGGTTTTTTAATCGGATAATTGTATTGCTGACTGTACAAGTTTATCTACAAAAAAAGCCACAATAACATGGAAATACTTTTTAAGAACATGCAGTACTATTTTATTGTCTACTCAAGAAGTAGTAGGGTTAGTGCTGAGTTCATCCGGGGAAGTACTACCACGCTACCACTACACTAGAAAGGCAAGGGGGCCGGTGAAATTACAGGCACCTAAGACTTGAGAACTTCACGTCTCAGGGACGACAACGCATTGGCGATATCCCTGGTGTTGCAAATGTCCATAGGCGGTGGTGACCACTTACCATTAGGTGGACCGTCTGTCTAGTAGACGACCTATTTGTTACTAATCAAAAATTAGTTTTTATTAATAAAAACAAATTTAAGTCTAAAAGTAATAACAAAATTACATCAAAAATGCTATTAAGCGATAATTACACAAAACCCTACCACTTAGCTTCAGTAACTTTTTATTTGACCTTCATAAGTGCCCTCCGAGGGCCCAAACTGAATAAATGGTTTTGAATTTTGAATTTTTTTTTTGAACTACCTACAAAAATCACCGCGTTTAGAATTTCGAAAAAAAATGTAATATGGCACAAAAATACAATAATTTATGGATTAACAAATGCAATAATTTTATCACGATCAATATAAGATATACCGGTAACGCGGGTGAAACCACGGAGCGCATGCTAGTATAACGAAGAAAACATCCAAAAAGCTTTCAAAACCTTATCACCGTTCATTCAAACAAAATAACGTTTCGACTTTAAAATTTCAGACCAGATCATTAGTTATACAGATACGTTGGAGTCAATATATACAAGAGTATGTTTGAGCATACATTCGAGTTTTACACGGCGTATATATACAGAGTAGATGCAGCACATCTATACATTATGTGTGAACTCATCTCTACTGCAGCTTGCCGGTTCGTACACTGCGGGACATGGAAATTGTATATTCGTTTTATATTTATTATCATCCGTATTCCTGCGATAAAATGTAGCCAATGTCCGTCCCCAAAGACACCATAGGCTATCGTGTGGCAAATTGACAGGCCAATTGGCTTGGTGGTTAGCGACCCTGACTCCCAAGGACCCTGACTCCCAAGTCAAAGGTCGCGGGTTCGATTCCCGCCCAGGACAAACATTTGTGTGCATGAACATGCCTGTTTGTTCTGTGTCTGGGTGTAAATATCTATATATGTATGTATTTAGAAAAATAAAAAGTAGTATATCAGTTATCTGGTTTCCATAGTACAAGCTCTGCTTTGTTTGGGATCAGATGGCCGCGTGTAAAATAAAGTGCCAGGAAAAAAATGCATTAGCATTTGTCAGCGAAACAAACTTAGGTACCAATGAGTCATTTACAAGCAATTTCTAGAGTCGGTAAGCTGAAGGGCAATTGATAGCCTACGTCACTTGAAGAACTGACAACTGACAGGGAAAAAAGTTCTCGAACGCGTGCGCACGTGCCGTAACGCCGAGTGGGACGCTCTCTCACCAGGTGGACCGGCGAAGTCAGAGTCGCTGGGAGCTGCTGGATGCATGCAGGTGGCCCAGGACTGTTGGCTATGGTAATTCTTGGGAAGGCCTATGTTCAGCAGTGGACATCCCAGGGCTGCTATGATTTCCTTGTTTGAAGTGTAAACAAGGAAATCAGAATAAAGATTTTCTAGTATTCGTAAAAAATGATATTGCTTCGGTGAATGAACAAGTATTTTACATCTAAATCATGGAGCCTTTTCGTTACAATAAAAAAATACATGGGTACATTGAGCAGTTTACTATGTGCTGCTTAGTTTGGGATCAGATATCCGTGTGTAAAGAATGTCCCTGGGTACTTATTTTATTGTTTAGTTATAATTTTTATTTGTATCCTATTTAATTGCAAATATATTCCTATTTTTCCTTTATCTTAAAGTACACTAGTAACTAAACTAAAAATACGATTAAAAATAATTATAGTTTTTGTGTTTCTACTAAATGAACAATCAATACATTATTATTAAATAAAATATTGTGAATATTCCTAATAAGTCATAGCGTTGAGATCTTTTCCATCGCTCCAACGAAACGAAACCCTTTGCTCCAAAAAAAACCTTTTATATTCACACAAAAAGACGCCCTTTCAATAAAGAAACGTTAACCATAACCTCGAGCCAAGCTGAGAGCGGACATTTCCGTTACGCAAACCTCCTTGGGCGGATTTCCACAAAGGACGACATTTTCCTACTACCTAAAAAAAAATACCCACTCCATTGATCGTCAGTGTAAAGAGCACTGCACTGAACATTTGCCAAATATTTTTTTCTAAATATGTAACCGCGCGTACGTTCACCCGAGCAGCCATTATCGGCCCGACCGGACGAGTGTTAGATCGGCGCACGCGCATATGTGTGCGAATTGCTCGCGTGTATGTGTGAGTGATATTTTTTATAACCATGTATATTTTTTAGATAATTGACGTCACCTTTAGTGGCGAGTCACGCCGACTGCAAACTTCGGCGCCGGCGCAACGACCCGGTGGTTCTTGCCCCCAATGCTATTGCTCTCGATGGCGCTGATAGACGCCTGTATCCAAATACTGGGGCCTATCTACCTACAGTTTCTCGCTTGTATATTATTTAAGGTATATTTAGGGTGTGCGCAATTGTCCTGGCGAATTTAAGGCTATGGAACTTATTTTTCTTCTTATAACAAAGTACTATGTATTCTATTCACAAGTAGGCTTTGATTACAGATTTACGACAAGAAGCTGCTCTTGGTGCTTGACAAGAGAATTTAAATAAAAAAATTGAATAAATAATAGACAAATATTTAGTTTAGGTCCTAGATGTAGACTAATAAAGATCAAAGCTACTGAAGTTTCCACCGGGGCTCAGAGGTCAGTTGGACATCTAAGAAGAACCGGCAAGAAATTCAGCAAGGTGATACTTTAAAAAAATAAACGTAGAAACGTAGAAACGTAGAAATAAATATAGATGTTATCAATATTAAAGTACTAAATATAAGAGTAGATTAGAGAGAAAAATTTAATTGCCTTTAATAATTTTAACAATAAATTCTGATTTAAGCATATTTTAGGATAAATATTTCCTCTATTGTCTCTATTCTGTTATGGAACAAAATAAAATCAAGCTAAAGTCTATTTACCTCCCTTCTTCTCTTAAATTACAAAGAGTAATGGAGTTTATAGTTCCATCAGTTAGAACACTTCACCACAAATCGCGAAATTTACATTCTCTTTCCATCATATCAAAATAGAAAGAGATGTATATAATTTAATTTACCAATGCAAAACAGAATCGGCAAAGCTCTTAAACATAAGGGAACGTACCCATACTACGTGACCCATTCTTTTACAATTTTTACCCCCCTCCCCCTCCTTGGTGACAACGCGTAGTATATGCCAAGGCTAATTTGTACATAGTAATTTATAAATACGGCTATCAACGATATTTCACAAATAGAATAACAAAAAAAATTGCTTAATAAGGCACGCCATATTTGAATAAAGCTACATGATTCCCCTGAGACTAAGCGTGGTATTCTGAAGACCTCCCTCCCCACCCTGAATGGGTCACGTAGTATGGGTACGTTCCCTAACATCAAACTTATTATGATAATACATACTTTTAAATTAATGTATTTAATCGCTTCATCTTCCAGTAACATTCATCGGCATAATGACTTGTTCCATAGATTTATGTGCAATTTATGCAATAAAAATTATATATGCATGGTAAACATGAAATTGCTTCTACGGTACACGGTGGCCGGCCATTTTTGGTACAATAAGAAAAACGGTCGAAGTTTTTGTTTCATATTTATTTCATTATACTTTATTTGAGTCATTTGGGTCACCAATATACAGGCTCCGTCTAGTTTGTGGCTCGCTGTTGGTTCGAATTGATAGTCACTTTACAATACTCTCTGGTTTTTCAGTTAAGAAATAAAAAAAAACTATGAAAAAGCAAATTGTAAATGTGAAATGTTACTTTACTTAGAATAAATCGATTATGACTGAGTACCAACCTCATTTTGTAAAAATCATTGACTATAATTTTTTTCATAGTTTGAATTTAGAAAAAAAACTGTTTTGTTCGTACGCTTGCCTATTGGTAACTTAAGTCACGCCTGTCCGTGAATTAAGTAATCGATTTTCATACTGTGACTTAAATGTGGACTTAAGTCACACGAGCAATAAAATCTTATGAGATTAGTACTCGTGACCTAAGTAAGAAGTAATAGACTACTATAGTCATACGTATCGTAATGTACGTAATTTACAATGTAAGGCACATCATCTGAATTTCATAACAATTATTTTGACGGGCCAGTTGGCTTAGTGGTTAGAGACCCTGACTACCAAACCGAAGGTCGCGGGTTCGATTCCCACCCAGGACAAACATTTGTGTGCATGAACATGTATGTTTGTTCTGTGTCTGGGTGTAAATATCTATATAAGTATGTATTTAAAAAGTAGTATATGTAGTAAATGTACACTCTGCTTAACTTGGGATCAGGTAACGATGTGTGAAGAATTTCTTGGGATATTTATTTATTTATTTAAATAATTTTAATTCTTACAGCGACAAAATAACATTCACAATCTAGAAATCACGCTTTCAAATACTCAAAGACCATAAAAATTATTGCTTGTAAGCCAAGGACAAAGTGCTTGTAAATATTATTATTTATATAGATACTAGCTGTCCCACGCGCTTACACTCGAGTTCCCGAGGGAAATTAAATTTTCCCTGGATAAAAGAACCCTATGTGCTATTCCAGACTACAATTGATCTCTATGCTATATTTCATCCTGATCCGTTCAGCCGTTCTGACGATTGAGTTAAAAACACCCATCCATCCAATCGTTCGTTATTATAAATATAAAAAAATACATATATTATATTGGTAAGATTTATGTTATTTCTAATAGTTACCTATCTCAGTTTTAAAACTAGTTTCTACCCTGCGGATCCAGGGTAAAATGTAACTTATGTCCTCTGGTCTATCAGCTACCCCTTTTACAAAAAAACAAATCAAACAAAAGATACTTTCTTTATAATAATATTAGGAATCAAAATAGAAACATTTATAGAATCAAATTTAAATAAAAAACTAACTCAAAATATAACAATAATCAAAAGAGACTACCATAAAATCCCATATTATTATTATTTTAAAATATTATGTTAAATAAAAACTCCATACTACAATTTTTCATAACAATACAATTCCCGTCCGTCTGTCAAAACTAGACAACTCTATTGACAATGAACGCTTCCGGTTGTGACGTGCCTAGACGTCATTACCGTCCCTTGACCCTCGGGTGAGGTCAAAGGTCGAGGGGTCGCTAGTTGACCGGCCAAACTATGACTATTGTATTTCTACCCCAGTTTTGATATTTACGTCTACTGTATACGTGTAAATAAATGTTCTGGAATATTTATACACACAGTCTGGACCCAAAGTAACAAAAGCATGTACCGAATAACTGATATACTAGTATTTAAATAAAGACTAATAGACATGTTTGTTTTCCAGCCAGTAGTTTTTGGGGTAAGATTTAGATTTTGGAAAAAAAATACTTCAATTGAACCCAAAAACGTATACACAGCAATCGATCCTGTTTTTGATGAACCATAAGGCTACTGGACAAATTGAGATTGGATTAAGTACTGGGAATGTCAAAAAGCGGATATTTATCTAAAGATTTCATAGAAAATATTGTCAAAAGCCTTGTTAAAGTTGCTGCGAGGTAAAGGCTCTGTTGATGTTGTACATTGCTAGTTCTATGGCTGTTTTTAGTTGCTTTATCCAGCTAATGGATCAGGATTCATCAAAAGTATAAAAGACAGTCACGTTTTTCTATAACTTCCATAAAGGTATCTACCCTTACTACCCCCTCTCAAAACTCAACGTTGTGTTACTAAACCATTTACACTCATTTTACACGTAGAAGTGTTTTAACATGTCTGTTTGTTCTGTGTCTGCGTGTAAATGTCTATATAAGTATCTATGTACCTTATAAAAGCGTGATAAAAAACAGTGTACAGCTAAATGGCTGACGATCAGATGCTACCAAACATCATGAACAACACGAGAGCAATTGTATCTTATCTTCCTAACGAAGGAATCTCTATTGGTCTCACATTAAACTATATTAACATGAGAAATATCCTGGAACTTCTTACACGGCTCTGATCCTAAATTAAGCTACACTTGTAGATTGTCAACCAGATTATTTATATGCTACATTGCTTTTTAAATGCGTACTTGCACCAGACACAGACCAGACATGTTCATGCACACAAATTGTCCTAGGGAATCGAACCCACGACCTGCGGTATCATAGTCAGGGTATCCAAGCAACACGCCAACTGGTCCGTCTTAAAAAGCACTGTCCATCCGCGTAAGAAACACTCCATCCATCATTGAATCTATGTAGTATTTTGATTTTAAACAAACTCCAAGCAGATGCAAATATTTTGGGAATTTTTATTGAAAGGCCTCCTAAATCTAAAACCTTTAATCAACCGTAAGAGATTATGAATTAAAGTACATTATAAAACAGCAGTTACACTACTGTAATACAGCTTTACAATAGAAAATATACCACAAAGTTACAACCATTATACAGACGCCAGGTTGCAGTCGAACAATACGCGAACACACAGCTCACTTTCCATAGCTACGCGCCATGACATAGGAAACTCAGCCGACCATGTAAGACCTTGGAACATTCCCGCCTTAACTATCAATAGACACGCACGAGGGAGACGGCGACAGTCTCCGCGTGTGGACGAAAGAGACGGAGTAATAACATAAGAAATGCAAGGTCGGCGGGCAGTGGGTCAGCGCGTCTAGGCGATGTCTAGTACACACACTAGCGGGCAGAGACGGTTAGCAGATAAGGGAATAGTGAGGAATCATTTAACCGACTTTAATAATTGTAGTATGTTTCGTTAGCAATGAAACTCACGTTGGCAACCTTGTCTTGTAGTATATTAAATTTGGTCCTTAAGAACAAACAAATATGTACCCGTAACGTAATATACCTAGCCTCACTTAGTCTGAGGAAATCTTCTATCCCTTTTTAATTATCCCTAATGCGTTATGATAGGTTTATCACCATCATCAAACAATAGACCATTTGATCTATAGAACCTTGTATTAAAATAATAATAGCAATAAAGAGAGCTGTCAAATCAGTCATTTAGATCGACAGCTTTAACCACATTATAACTTATTTTGAGCTGCAACATTTCTTTCGCACGAATTAAACACATAACCAAGGATTTTACTAACTAAAACTAAAAGGCATTGCCAAATATTCTTGCATACAGTTTCAAAATTACGAAATTAAATATTACGAATCGTTGCCGTCGCATGCGCCAGGCAAGTGGTGGAAACTGGCGCTCGCTAATTAGCCACGACAACACAAACGCTGTCAAACTTGTGTAGGTACCACAGCCGAATTCGTTGAATAAATAAAAAATAAATATACAGAGACATACACACGGCCATCTGATCCCAAACTAAGCAAATCTTGTATCCAACTTTATATTTTCTTCACACTTATATATAGATATAAGTTTCACCCGCGTTCTGGAGGAATGACATTTCTCGGGGATAAGAGTATCCTATGAAGTAATCCGGATTACAAACTATCTATATGCTAACTTTCATTCAAATCTGTTAAGTAGTTTTTGCGACAAAGAGTAAAAGACATTCATATATTCATCCTCACAAACTTTTGAACCGCTATCCTATCCTTCTGATATTTCTATAAATGGGTGTTTGTTACTCTTTTACGAAAAATCTACTGAACGGATTTGAATGAATGCATATCCTAGAATAGGATGCAGCGTACTATTTATCCCAGGAAAAAGTGATATCCTTCAGAAACGCTGGTGAAACTGCGTGAGACGGCTAGTAAGTAAATATCCAAGGACTTTACACAAGGCCATCTGAACCTTAACTAAAAACTAAGCAAAACATGTAGTATGGTAACCAGGTAACCTTAGTTTTGTTTATGTTCTAAATACCTACTTATATAATTTACACCCAGACACAAAACAAACAGACATGCTCATAACAAACCAAAATTAGTAAAACAAAGTCCTTCCGTATGTCTTTCTTTCTTAACGCGCTAATTTCTGGAACTACCAGTCGGTTTAGAAAAAATCTCTTTGTATTTTATAGAAAAACTATTGAGGAACGTTATAAGCTGTTTAACATCACGCTACAACGTTAGAAACGACGCAAAATGAAAAATAGTCCGAAAGAAAGCTAAGTCTAGTCAGAGACTATATACATTTATAAGAACAACAGACTGTATAGGATCTTTATAAATAAAATACTGAATTATACGCGAGCCGCTGGAAAAAGCTAGTTTAACTATAAACACCCGAAATTTCCACTAAAACATTGCAAGTATCACTTAAAAAATCAGTCAACTACCCTAAGCAACATCAAAGTTTGCAAGAACAATTCCCCCATCTAACAAAAGTATGAAATATTCACGACAATGCTAATGCATCGGTTTTCTATGCACACCCTACGTCGCACTACTACATGGGCACGCTAGTCAAGGATACACACACACGCATAACAATAGTTCGAGCGTATGTGTGCCGTGTGCGGGCAGACGTTAAGGAAAATAGTTTTTGCCCCTCAGCTCCGTCGGGAAAATTACCCTCATGATAAATTGTGGCTTACTTGTTACATTCTGGAAAACGATGTCTGTTTCAGTGAACATATAAGCAACAAAATAGGTTGCCTTTGACGCACCATCACCTCAAAACTACTGAACATGCACAGATGGGACTGCTACCATTCGACGCGGATTTTTTCATGGATGGTTATAGGCTATATATGATATCGATAAACGTGGGTGAAACTGCGGGGGACAGCTAGTTATATATATATTTTGAAGAGAAATAAAAATAGTACATCAGTTATCTTGTTTCTATAGTAGAAGCTCTACTTGGTTTGGGATTAGATCGCTGTGTGTAAACATTCGCATTAATAATATTAGAAGGCAGTTTTAGATAGATCATATTGTTTCTACACAAGGAATGAAAGCCACCTTTTATTCCCTAGACATTTTTACAGTTCACAGTCCAAGGCCTTTATGATGATGATACATTGTTTTATGTTAACTAGTAAACCTGATGCCTTTTTTTTTTTTTTTTTTTTTTAAATAATATAAACTAGTGCTTGACTGCGATCCCACCTGATGGTAAGCAGTGATGCAATCTTAGATGTTGAGGTGTTTGTAAAGTTAGATGTATTCTTTTCGAAATGGTAAGTGGTCACCGCCGCCTATGGACATGTAATGTAGTCTCATGTGCCTGTAATTTCACCGGCTTTTCTTTCTAACCGAAACTCAGTAATACAAGTGCAAAAAAAAGTTATAAAAGTGCATAAAGTGGTTTGACTCAGGCGAGGCCTCACGGCAATTCATTGTAAGATTATACAAAAGCAAATATCTAGTAAATTCCTCTGGAATGAGTAGGAATTGATTTCCTGTTGAGTTTCCTGGTTTGGGATTTGACAGAGGAGATCTAGCGGAAGTAGTTACTAGATATTTGTTTTTGTATAATCTCTACATTTCTGTTTATATTTTGTTTTAATCATAAATGTAATTTGTACAAAAATAATCTATGTAATCAACACACAATTACCATTGAAATTGTATTAATTAACACATTACGATTAGTAGACTTCATGATTAAAAAAATTATGAATACTCTCGATTCATTATTTTATTCATTCAGTAAAAAAAAATTATATTAAAATTGATTATTTATCAATTAATTATATTAACAAAATATTAAATATGTAATTGATACACGTTTTATTGTTGATAGCTGTCCCCCGCGGTTTTACTCGCGTTCTCGTGGGATGTCACATGTATTATACATAAAAACCTTCCTCTTCAATCACTCTATCTATTTAAAAAACCGCATCAAAATCCGTTGCGTAGTTTTAAAGATTTAAGCATACATAGGGATATAGGGACAGAGAAAGCGACTTTGTTTTATACTATGTAGTGATTTATCGAATGAATACCAAGCATTTAATATCTGGCAACATTTCGAATCTAATGCCCACTAAATAGATTCACAAGATGGCGGATATAACGATATTCAAACAATTATATTAGGAACTTATTGAAATCCGCGAATACTTTTTTCGATATTTAGTAAAAAATATCAAACTTGATTTTAGTAACAGGTATAAATAAAATAAATAAAAATAAAAAAGCCTTTTATTTCACACCTAATAATTAAATATTACATTTTTTTTTGTGAACTTATAGTATACAAATAATTATAATTAATCAATAAATTTACTTAAATGTGGAAATGAAAATATTTATTCATATTAAAAAAAATGAAATTATTTTATTTATAAATGATTATTGAATTACTTTGAATTGATTTGGTTTTGTTTTTTGTTTAGCGTACAACCTTTCAGATAGAGACTACTGGGTATCTTTGGAGGAGGCCTTTACCCTCAAATAGAGGGGTTCACGCTAAACAGAAATAGGTATATTTGATTTAAACACGCTATAACATATAAAGGGCCCATCCACTGACTGATCCCATTATACATACTTATTATACTACTATACTAGATACACCTAAACACAGTACAAACAGACATGAGATCATACTCACTAATGTTACAGGTGGAAATCGAACCCACAACGTGTGGCGTGGTTAATACAAAGTGACAAATTTCATCCGAATCGGATATCTTCGTAAAAAATCGACGAACACGACCAAATCCGTCCAGAATATCTAGTGAATAAGCTATTGTGAAATCTGAACACATCCATGATTTTGCAAGCCGGGGACAGAGTAACGACCGCAGAGCAAGGTCACCCGTGCCTACTGCACGTCAGCTTAGAACCAGTACAGTCACCAGAAAAATATTCGTCAACGGAAAAATTGTTAGATCTTTTTTTACATTAAATAGGTTGACAAACTGAACGAAGGTCCATCAGATTCACCTTCTGCAGACATTTGCAATACGTCGATCATGGCAAATGAAGATAAGTCGCATGTGCCTGTAATTTCACCCCATACCTTCCTAAACAGAAACACAGTAATACAAGTACACGGGCTTCACGGCAGTATTGAGTATGATGGTTATTCCTCCTGTAGGAACTTTTCTATATGAGCTACTAGCGACCCGCCCCGGCTTCGCTCAGGTGCAATGTAGATACTAATACACATAAACCTTCCTCTTCAATCACTCTATCTATTCAAAAAGACCGCATCAAAAACCGTTGCATAGTTTTAAAGATTTAAGCATACATAAGGATATAGGGACAGAGAAAGCGACTTCATACTTCTTCATACACTTTATACTATGTGGTGATATACTTATCCTATTATAATAAATTTAGGTCCCTTTATGTGGTTGTTAGCTGAGCAAACGGTCTACTTGGTGATAAGTCGTCACTGGCACCTATCATCATCATCATCAGCCTATCTCCGTCCACTGCTGGACATAGGCCTCACCTATGACACGCCACTGAGCTCGATCTTCAGCTCTTTGTTTCCAACTGGCACCTATAGTCATTAACAATACAAGGGGATTCCAAAAGTCTAGAAGGGAACTGTTGGAATCATTGCCGACTGTCGGGTTTTTTTATATAGATTATTTTAGGTAGATTATCAAGGCGGGTACTACAGAGTACCCTACTACCTTGCTACGGCTATGTTTTTCTTTCACGTTGTCCTTCCTCGTTCCTGTCCGAAAACTGCAGCTCATTGTAGTATTCCAATCCAACACTGAGGTATCAACAAAATAAATTCGAGTAGTAGAGCTCTTAGTGCAGAGTTCGACCGGAGAGGTACTACCACCTTACCCATTTCCGCCGTGAAGCAGTAGTGCAATTGTATTACTGTGTTTCGGTTAGAAAGGTAAGGGGGCCGGTGAAATTACAGGCACATGAGACTTAACAACTTCACGTCTCAGGGTCGACAACGCATTGGCGATGCTCCTAGTGTTGCAAATGTCCATAGGCGGCGGTGACCACTTACCATCAGGTGAACCGTCTGCTTGTTTGTCGGCCCAAGTGGCATAAAAAAAAAAAAAAAAAAAAATCTTTTTGTATTATAATTTCATGTATCTACACAAATTATATTAACACAGATAATGAAAAAAGAACACTATCCAAAGTAACCACAAACATATTTGACGATATTTTATTAACGATTTGTTTTATCTGCATAATTGAGCCAGTGTTTGTGTTACCTTATTTAAAACAAACCATTATTGCTTGTTGCTATACAAGCTAAGCTCCTCTCTGCCACCTACCGATACAATTCTGAACATTACTAGTGATGATTTATACTACTACATCTAGCTACACTAATGTTAGTGCCTGGTACCTGACCTAGGACAACATTCAGTCTAGTCTGCGCTGTGACCTAGTCGTATGACTAAGGCCGTATATAAACGTAAACTCCGAAGTCTCTATCTAACATAACGCATACGGAAGACCGAGACGGGTGCCGCTTTACCTCTGATTTAGTAAATCCGCGTTTATGAATACAAACACTATGATCTCGTATTTATATTTCAAGATATGTATATTTAAAAATAAATGAAAATCGGCCAAGCACTTAAATAGCATGCTTATTATTAAAAAGTACCTAATTAACTTTTGTTCTGGACCAAACTATACCTTAGTTTATTCCCAATGATGATCTATCTAGTTGTCAAGTTTCATTCAAATCCATTCACTCATTACCAAGATCGAGTAACATACGTACGAACTTTCGCATTTGTTTCCATACGAGCTTCCAGCCCGCAGTTTCAACCGTGTTCCCGAGGGATCTAACGCTTTTTCGCAACAAAAGGTATCCAATATCCCTCTCCATACCATAGACTACGTGCATGCCAAATTTCATCACGATTAGTTGTATTGTTGAGGCGTCCCGAAGTAACAAACTCACAATTCATAATATTAGTTATGATTAAATGAGGATTGTTAGTTTGACTGAGTTAGGAGTGTAACAGCCACCAAAGGATAACCTTCGTTTCATCCAAAAAAGAAATGGATTGTCAGCGTGCTTTGATTCTAAATATACTTAATAGAGACACTCTCTTTCGTCAGCTCTGAGAACTCTGTACACACACGCACTTGAGAGCAAGTTGCTTCTTAGGCTTTAGATACTTACCACCTGATCTCATCATCAACTACTCAATGTAGACAAACGTTAGAAAATATATATCCAGAAAATCCAACGGATAGAAATAGTGACGTAGTTTTATATTATTTTGAGAATATATGAAAATATACGTTGAGAAAATTCAGATTTTTTATTTGCTAGCGATACCTCCAAGCAGGTACAAATATGGCAACAATCTATGCAGATTTTGAAGCTTGGAGTTTCGAGAAAATCTTTAAATCAGTACGGAGGTACCTATTTTATTGTTATACTGCGTGGATTTATCCAGAAATCTGTATATACTTATACCATTTCGTTGTTTTAGCAGTTTACAACTGTTGAAGCGTCCCTCAAATGTTAAAATAATGAATATTATGGTTTTTTTTAATAGAAACAGCATTTCTGACCAATTAACTCAACAGCTATACAATTTGCTTGTCCATATTAGATGTTCGTAGAAGAAGGATTTCTGGATCTTCGCTTCTTAGCGATCCTTCACTCGCTCCTGTCAATATCATTACATCTCACAACAAACGGAACGTTAAGCACACACGGCCATGTTCCCGTTCAGAAATTAAGCAAACAATGCAAATTAAAAACCGAATAAATAAATAAAAAAAGAAAAACAACCGCCATTCGTAATTTAAAACGTAATGACGTTCCATTTCGCGCAGGACAGAACAGAGAGCACGAAAATTAAACACGCTTTGCAGTGTGCCAGTTAAAATTATTTTTTCACTGCTTACCCGGCCCACTGTGTGTTCGCGGCATAAAAAAAACGAAAAAGGCACTAATACAAACACGCGAATCCATCATGCGAACAACAAAATTACTCACACATCTACGTTTCTACGTAACACATGAGAAAATACCACACGATACAAGCGCAAAATGAATGCATTTATACACCCACACAACTCTAAAACGCACACACGCGTTCGAAATTCGGTGTTCCTATAATCAAAATTTCTGCGTCAGTGTTCGTTGCATTCCCACGCATGCATTATGTGTTAACATGCTAGTTCAACAAACACATGAACATTAATTAATTTTAAACCTTATTTTGTCCACTTAAAGCGCATAATACAATGAGAATGTTAATGATTGGGTTGCATTATAGTTTCGATGTGTGTGTGAGCGATTCGTTCGTTTTGTTCCTTTTTTAAATTTCACCGTTTAGTTCAATCTATTTATTGGTTGTGGGAGTGTGTGCGTTGCGGTGACGTATGTACGCGCGGTTTTGCGAGTGTGTGCGTACGCGAAAGTGCGTAGAAAATGGCGGGATAAAATGTACATTATTTTTAAATTTCCAACAAGCGGCTCGTTAGTGAATACTTTGTCTTTCATGTTGTACATCAGTAGGCTATGACTGGCATCCTACTCTAGATTTCTGAACTTGATTTTGTTATCAAAAGAAAATAATGCTTTGATACTTACTTACCTTTAAGCTAAGTCAGGTATTTCAAGCACTTGCTTTTGTAGTTGATACCGTTACCGTTATTCAAACCTATAAACCGATAACAATACTCCTATGAAGCTCTATAATATGTAATTAGAGCCCTAAGTTATTTTTTTTTTTTTCTAAGACCGTATTCAGAATGAAAATTGAAATCTCTTTCAATAGATAGCCTTGTAAAAAAAGGTTACCTTAAAAAAATGGTTCCTATCTAAGATGTTACATTATAAATCAGATGGCTCAAATAATTATCAGTTGTAATTCAAAAAAATTCAAAACCATTTATTCAGTTTAGGCCCTCAGAAGGCACTTGAAGGTCAAATTTAAGTTACTAAAGCTACTAATAACCTTCCACATAGTTGTTAAGACTATAATGTTAGCATTTTCCTTCTCTCTCACGACCAAACCTCAAAAAGTAAAGAATACAAACAAATTTCAACTTAGCAACGCCATCTAGTTGCATTCGCAAGAACTTTGTGCGACACGGATATTTCCCGCTTTTCCGTCTTAAGAATAAAATGAAGTTGTATTACAGTTTGGCTTTTTAATGTTAAGAATGGCAATCTAATCCTTTTCTAGTATCTATTTTTAGCTAGTGTCTACATTCTCCGTCGTCTACAGTGTTACGAAACGAAAAATTTTACCTATTTTGAGACAAATAACTTGAAAAATTACTAAACACGCTGTCGCTTACCTACAGTACACCAGTGTACATTACTGTATTTAACCTTTTTAAACAAAAAGCTATAGAATTTAATCAATAAAAATGATTTATGAAAATAAAACAAAATTGTAATGTCACGACAAATTCCCGCCATAGAGCCAACTATAGTTTGATCTTAGCGTTTATTTACTTTGAGAATTATTATATTTGACAAATTCTCCACAGAACTTAATTTTAACGTAACATAACAAGAGGGGTGCAGCTGCCGGAACAAGGAGGGAACAGAACCTGGCAACAGATTTTTAACTTGTGTACCAAGTGGGTACTATGTAGAACCCGTGTCGTTCAGGGATATTACCAATTAGGGCTTATAATAACCGGCAATAATTACGTAACAAATTTACGATAATTGCTTTAGGATCTGGGAATCAAACAGGACCTCTATAGTCGAGCTTTATACTACTCAGCTACCGAGACGATACATGATAAACACTTACAGTTTTACCCTCGAGGCTTTGCTGGGTCTAGCATTACCCTGGTATAAAAATACCTCTTTGCTAAGGCTACGTGTGCACAAAATTGTATTATGACTGGTTGGGCTGTTAAGAGAAAAAACAATCGAACACACTTTTACATTTATAATATTTTAAGGTCGTTAAGTATCGTCTACCTAAGAAGCAAATAATGTCCAACCCTGGGGATATGATTTGTGGTTTAAGGATATTGACTCCGTTTTAGCAAACTTATAACAAACATTTTTTTTCCTTGAACTTGACTCATGTCAAATAAAGCCTTAGTGTAAGGAACTAAACTCTATCGCTATAGGAAATGGTCAGTTTAAGCAGAACGAATAACAAAATAGGAATCAAAAATTACAGACCCCAATACTCACCATTACTAACTTTGAGAAGGGCGCCACCCTAACGTCGCGAAACTAGTGAAAACCGCTTATATCCGCTTAGAACCGGTCGCAACGAGAATAGTCCCGAATTCGTCCCTTGGCCTCAGTGTACACAGGTGCATATTAGTGCATAAAAGCAAAGATATATGTCAGTGTGTGCGTGGTGGTGTGCATATGTGTGTGACTGGTGAAATGCAACTTGTTCTAAGGAGTAGACTCGCGGCAGGGGTACGTAGCGTTGGTGCAATTAATGTGGAAATAATCTATCAACGACAAGATTTAAATTTAGAATCACTACTTTACTTTACTTACTTACAGGAAAACCTCTTTTGCGAAATGGTGTTACGGGGAAAAAAATAATCAATGTGTTATTTCTTTTTTATTATATTATATATATTTTAAATCACACAGAAAAAAATACTAGACTAGATTGTTACCGCAGCCCTTTGTCCTGATAAACTCAAGACATGTAAAACAAACATATCCCGTATAACTACCATTCGATTAGAGAACCTAAATATAGTCGGTGGCTACTTTGCTACCTTTAATACATAAATGAAAAAAAAAATGTAAACATTAAAAATGCCTTTATTTTCAGACAAAGGATCCATAGACTGTTAGTAGATACAAAAATACGTTATGATTCATGAAAAAAATATGCCACGACAGTTAAAAACATGAACTGAACACACAATAAAATAGGAGGCAGTATTTTTATGCAAAAGTTTATTTTCGATGATTCATAGTTTTATATTTTACAACAATGTTAAATCTATTTTATTCAATTTCCACGCGCATTCTGCTCGCATTATTTCTATTCACAGTGTGTGAATATTCAGCAGCTGAAATGTGATATATTCACGCCACAAAATACCGAAAGCTTTTCCAATCTAACGTAACTTTTCCAGTTTAACTAAATAACACAAAATAATATTAACTATTTCAGCCGCCGTCCGATTTTGAACGAATATGTTTATAATTTGTTTTATGAATTCAAACCTTTTTTCCATCTTTTTTATTTGGTATAAAGTTATTGAAAACTATTTAGTTTGTTTATGAAAAAAAATATTAATACGGAAGCTATATATTATATACGCTATTTAAAGGGAAATACTGATTCGATTCTGAAAATTCTTTCACTAATAGGTGGATACACTATTCCCAAATGACATTATATTTAAAAAATACTTTTATAAATTTGATCCATCAAGAATTGAAACAAATCCACGGAACGGAATCAAGTATAAAATAAAAGCTATTCTTCAATAAGTTCTTGAATATATCAAAAAGTTATTTTATAACAAAAAACTCTTTGGTAATTAGTTATAACATTAGTACAGAAACATTGTTGGGTTGGCAACACCTGGCATAGAGTAATGTTACATGGGTAACAGGTCTCGAAGCGGCCATTTTGAAAAAGTTTTTTAGTGCTTTCGAATTTCGGGTGCCTAGGACAATGACCTCGCCGACACATTCGCGGCCCTACATTATAGGGCTGCTCTACCTTGAAATTAGGCTTTTTTACTCTAATAATACTTAAAACTTGAATTGAAATGAGGCTCAACGTAAAAAAGGTATTATGTGGTGTTGATTTAGGGTTTAGTTTGCTATTGAGTTGTTGATATGGACTTTTCGAATTGTCCCCTATACTTAGTCTTAAAAGTTGAATACTACAAATATTTTAATCGTGAAAGTTTGTGTGTTTTTAACTCAATCATGCTTGTAAGGTAAAAGGATTAGAATGAAATTAGGTATACAGATGTGTGACTACAAAATACACCTGGAAAAATATGTGATACTCAAATCGGGAATCGGGAGCGCGGGTAAAAACGCATCCTTGTACACTAATAATTTTACAGAGATGTAATGTTTTTAAGTTTGGATGTAGGAGGTAATCTCCAAGGCTACCCATCCGATTTCAAAAATTCTTTCTCTGGTAAAAAGCTACATTATTCCCAAGTGTATGGGTTTTACCCCGGAAAAGTATTAATTCTCCCCGGCAGATGGTTTATATATACAGCTAGTGTTATATATTATTAAGGCCCTAAATGATTTGAAACTGAGTAGGCTGTAATAAACAATATTGAGTATCTATAAAGGTTTCATTCAAGATTGTATGCATATTTTTAAGCCATGGAGGTTGGCAACAGAAGTAAGTATAACTTAAGAAATATTGGTTTATATGAGTTTTAAAATAGAATAAATGTCCAGGGTACTTACAAATTTTTTTTTTACACTTGGCCATCTGATCCCAAACTAAGCAGAGCTTGTACTATGGAGATCAGATGACTGATATACTATATATACTACTTTTTTAACACGCTTATATTAGCTTCATACAGTATGTTAGTATGCATGTATGTAATGGAAACTTTGAACATGATTTTGACCCCCTGCAAAACGTCGGATTAAATCGAAATTTGGCATAATTGACCGATGACAATTCAAAATTTCAAACAGTTAGATATTATAAAAAATTCAACTACAAAATATAATAATAATATAATAAAACTAATTTAAATATATACTTATATAGATATTTACACCCAGACTCAGAACACATAGAAATTACCATGCACTCGAATGTTTGTCCTGGGTAGGAATCGAACCCACGACCTGTGGAGTACCAGTCAGGGTCTCTAACCACCACGCCTACTGGTCCACCGTCAAATGCTATTGGAAATCATATTAAATATGTTAGTATATCACCATGCATCCACACTTTATAATTTTACAGTACCGCATAATTATAAGGAATACACATTATCGCATTTAGGGGGGGAGGGGGTCAAGCCGAATCTCACAGAATCTCACGTGGAGGAGAGGTGGGGTCTCAAATAACACGTAATTTTTTTATTAGCAAGAAACAGTGCAAAATTGCTAGAAGAGGGTTATATATAGAAGTAATATTTTTTCACATCTAAATCTAACTCGTATACTTTTGTTAATATCAAATCTCACGTGAGATTGGGGGGGAAATATCCAAAATCACCTCACGTAACTAATGGATGCCCCCTAAGTGACATAGATTCCGAAACATGGAGTGTTACGCTTACTGATGAAAGCCTACAAAAGCATATTTTAAAATCCGAACTTTAACCTATCAACCTATTTATGAAAGATAATCCCATCGAAATATCGAAGTATACTTCTTCTACGATTGGTCATTGTAAAATTTTCAATCAAAATTTCCCTTTGATCTTGCTTGAGCCAGCCAATTGTTGATGGTTCATGATAAAGAAACCATAAAGGTCACAGGTCAACTGATCGTTGCATCACCTTGTCTTCATAAAAGTTCAAAAGTGAAATGAGGAAAAAGTGTTTTATAACATAACTCAATGTAAGGAACTACATAGCTAAGAAAAAATTTCCACGAATTTTTGAATAGGTTGAACAAATGCGTAGAAAAAATATATGATATCCTCTTTGGAATGGCCTATAAACTTCTGAAGAAATAGAAATATTCTCACGTAGGCTTTCTCAGGCTCTTATAAATCGTCTTTACATGTGGATTTTTTATATTACATATAATAATTAAATATATAGACTTATCAGGCGAGGAAATCATTGTCAAGGGTATTATTCGCTAAATAATTAGTAAATAACCAGTTGGCTTGGTGGTTATTCGTTGGATTCCCATCCAGGAAAAACATTTGTGTGTATGAACATGTCTGTTTCTGTGTCTGGGTGTAAATATCGATATACGTACGTATGTATTTAAAAAGTAGTATATGTAGTATATCAGTTACCTGGTAGCCATACTACAAGCAGTACACTCTGCTTAACTTGGGTTCAGGTAACATGTGTGAAGAATGTCTTAGGATATTTCTTATTATTATTAATCTAGCGAACCCCGTGATTTCACGCACCTTCCCGAAGAATTTATATTCCGCAATAAAATGAATCGATAAAATATTTTATCCGTGTGCCAAATTTCATCTACTCTCTTATTACTACTACAACTATTTACTATTTTTGAAATTCTTTTAAGTTAAGCATATACAAGCGCTTAATTAAAATACGGCACTGTAAAAGAACACTAACAACATTTTTTGAAACCAAAGTGTTTTAGATTTTAACAACCATTATAATTAATAATCCAATAATAAATCATATTTTCAAGATATATACTTAATTGCGTTTAGAAATAAATTATTTTGTTGGTTTTTATGCCATCAGGTTGTAATAACGTAGGACATTTTTATGCAACCTTTGGCCACTGTGATGTAAATAAATAAAAAAAAACTAGTAAATGGTCAACCCCACCTATAGTAATTACTAGCATAACTAAATAGCAATACTAGAGAATCGCGAATGTCTTTGAATGTTCCCAGTCTAAAAATACAATACAAAAGCTAGTTGGGCCTCTAGCATAACTGCTGGAACACACCCGTATGAGCTATGCAACAGATTTCCACTTGAGGGTGATAGTGCAGGCGGGTACTACGGCGCTACGATTTCCTTACAATATTTCCCATCACCGAAAGTTTAAGCTCATCGTAGAAAATCATATATATATCATCAATCATATATCATAAGTACCTACTACAAGTTCGAAAATTATTTGAATTTAATACCGGTTTGAGATATAGTTCTTGTTCTGGAGATCAGGAATAAGCTCAGTATTTAACAAAATCGGTTCATCCGCTTGGGAGCTACGATGCCACAGACAGACACACACACACACAGAGAGAGACACACATACACACACATACACACACATACACACTCATACACACACATACACACACACACACACACGCACACACACACACACACACCACCTCGTCGTTACTGCGTCGAGTGTTAAAAATAGGGTTTACTGCATAGAATTTTCGTGTCAATATTATTTGAGGTTAAAAATAACATGGAATTGTGAAAAAAAAAACAGTGATGACTGACTTTGGACAGCCCTAGCTCGTAAGATACGAATCAGACTAACCTCCAAGAGTTATGCTATCATAAAATTTATTTAGTATGTTAGGAGTAAATGAACAAATCCTCCAAGTAGTTACCTAAAACTCACGTCTCCAATTTATTGTTATTATCGTGTAGCTACGAAATCATTTTGATGCACACTAATATAGAGAACTAGCTTCCGTCGCCCGGGTTTACCCACGTTTTGGAGGGATATAATATATTCCGGGACTATCACATAGGTTATGTCACTTGGGAATAGTGTACCTTTCTATTAATGAATGAACTTTTGAGAATGGATTACTAGTTTTGGAGATTTAAAATGACATAAAAATATACATAATTTATTAGGCTTCTGTAGATAGTTTTATATAAAATTAAGTATATGTTTGTAAATGATTATTTACTTGACACCTAAAATATATAACATTCACCTTTTGGAGATTACCTCCTACATCTAAACTTTTGTCATGGGTTACAAAATGTTGTCTCTTAGAAACTCTACTAATATTATAAATATCAAAGCTATGATGAAACTTAGCACACAGATAGTAAATGTTCTGCAAAAACCAAAATGCGATTCCCGAGAGTGGTTGTATTCCCGCGGGGTGGAAGCTGGTATAGTAATGAATCCATTCGTATGTTTAAATTGAGATTGAGCTCGACTTCTGGACAGACTATGTTCTATTCTATAAAATTGTTGTTTCAGCGGTTAAGATAACAAATTAACACTTAATTTTAATTTGTCGTTCGACGAGGAAAGACCCCAATATTGTTAACAAGTATAAGAATCATGAATTCGACAGGGAGTTAATCTTTAAACATTGCAACCAAGTGTAAAGAGATTTTTGCAGGTTCGGCAACGCGCGAGTTATACCCACGGTGTTGCAAGCGTCCATAGGCTGCGGTGACCGCTTACCCTCAGACAGGCCATCAGCTTGTTTGCTACCTAAGTAGTATAAAAAAAAACAGGTCTCGCACGCTGCAATTTCAAAAGAACTTCCTACCGCGGACGCCTAGATTGTGAAATGAGCTCCCACCGTGGTTTTCCCAAGTGAGTACAGCATAGGATTCTTCAAGAAGGGTGTGAAAAGATATTTGCAGGGTCGGCAACGCGCGAGTGATGCCCACGGTGTTGCAAGCGTCCATAGGCTTCGGTGACCGTTTACCATTAGACGAGCCGTCAGCTTGTTTGTAATCTTAGTAGTATTTAAAAAACTAACACGAATCTATACAAATATCATTATCACACGCCCTCTTCGAGAACGCTTTTGTTGGCCACTCAGTGCAAGGTGTAAAGTGCAAGTGGTCCTCACTCTCTTCAGTCGCCTCTTACAACACCCTACAGTTGAAGTGAGATGGAAGTATTCGTCGCAAAATAGAAAAGCTACAAATATTTTCAATAGAAGCTTCCGCCCCGTGGCTTTATTTGCATTACCGAAGGATACTTACTGTCCACGACTAGATGTATCGATGTGTTAATTTACAGAAAATACTGTGTGCCAAATATCATTTAAATCAGATAGAGACTTAGCTTTCTGATCGACAGACAAAGTCACCAAAAACATTAATTTATCTATATCTGCATTTTCATTTTATATAGAAAAAATATGTTTGTCTGTATGTCCTTTATAGAATCGTAAACTATGCAACGGATTTTAATGCAGTTTTCAACAATAGATAGAGTAATGCAAGAAGAAGGTTTAAAACCAGGATTGAAAGGGGCAAAGGCGCAGGGCGCAGCTTGTATTTATATATTTATTATTAGCCATCGTATAAACAGTTATCACAAAATTTTGCCATTTATTTCAAAATCACAGTCATACACTTCCATTTAATATATTGAGATAGATAAATAACCCGTGGTTCTAACTTTTCACTTCACTTTAAAGGGTTTTTTCGATGGACCGGCGACGCGGGGGGTCACTCTCCCCCTGGACCCCGACCCCCGGGGTGGGGCCGTGGTCGCCTGAACAAATACGTGAAAGTGGCCGGAGGTCACTAATTCGATTCATGTGTGCTATGTATGGATAGATGTATGTGTGCTTGCGGACTTTGTTTCGCAATTACTCGTAGAGGAAGTGTTTGCTGGTTTAGCTGTAGGGACTCGTATCAAAATGAATAGGACATTTGAATTTCGTTTCGTTTATTATACGTAGATATTATTATTATTTTGTTTAATATAAGTCATTTAAATACCAATAATTGTAGATTTCCATCAAGCTATAGATATTGTGATGAAAATACAGAAATGTAGCTCTTACTGAAGTCGGCAGAAGACATAACTGACTGCACCGCCACCTATCGGCTTCACAAAACAAATCTACACTAATATTATGAAGTGAAAATATTTGTATTTTTGTATTTTTCTTTGCAACGAATAAATGCAAAACCTACGGGAACTAATTGAATAATTCTTTAACCAGAAAGTTATTTTATCCAGAAGATACTTAACGTGTCATGTGAAGGCTGAAAACATTGCCTTTCCAACACATATTTTTTTACTCCACAAGCACGGTCCACTTGATTGTTTACTCACAGGCGCCTATAGACATTTCAACACTAGGGGCAACGCCAATGCGTTGTCGACCCTGAGACGTGAATTTCCCGGCGGAAATAGGTGTTAGTACTTCTCCGGACGAACTCTGTACTAAATGTTCTACTACTCAAAGCATGACAAAGTACTACAAACATATCTCTGATGAAAACCAATTTTAAGCTTTGACATCGTAAATTTGATGCCTGAAAGGAAAATAATATTAGAATGATGACTGTAATTATATTTTAATTTGGTTTAATTCAATAAATGAATTCATGGACAAGATAAACTAAAAACCCATCATAACCTTAAGGAAAATCTACTGCTGAACGTAGGCCTCCTTCGTGGACTTTCACAGCGAACGGTCTTGGTCGCCTTCATTCAGCGGCTCCCAACGACTCTGATTTCGTCAGTCCACCTGGTCAGAGGGCGATCCCCTCTAGTTGCTTTTCGGTCCGAGGTCGCTACTCGAGAACTTCTCTTCCCAATCGTTTGTCAGTGCTTAGAGTGATAAAAACTACGTATAACCTTCAGTTACTGGCGACTTTTTAATGATTCGTTTTGCTACCACACATTTAACCATAATTAAAAGAACATGAGACTGTCACCGAAAATGTACTTCGAAACACATTTCACAGCATGGTATTCCTTCTTAAGAGCCTTAGAGCCCTTAAACTGAGGAGGATTAAGGCTAGAAGCCTGGTATGGTGAAGAAATAGATATGGGTTTCCTCACCCAGAGAGAATTGTTACGTAAGTTTTAAACCATGAAATACTGGTCATTCCGAAACATAAAACATTAGTATGATGGGATAAAATTAAAATAATACATTCACCCGAACCTTCATAAGGGGGGAGGATAAAAAAGGGGGGATAAAAAGGCCAGCGGCGTCCGTTATTGTTTCACAATTTATCAGGGGTAGGGTTGTGCCCGCTAATTCCTGCAGGGGATATGCGCGCGTTTTATTTTCAAAACGATTTTAGATATGTTGGTTAGAAAGCGATTGGGTGGAGTAAGTAATGAGAGATACGTGGGTCATGACAAGGAGAGCGTATACGGTATCTATCTTTATATATAGTATCGTATATAATACTAATAATATTATATATACCTACTAATATTATAAATTCGAAACTTTGTGAGGATGGCTGGATGAATGTTTGTTATTCTTTCACGTTAAATCTACTAAATGACATAAATGTGACAATGCGGGTGGAACCGTGGGACAGTAAGTAATATATAAACTAGCTTCCGCTCCGTGTTAAACTTGATATAAAGAACCTCTCCTTACCTATATGTGTGCCAAATTTCAGCAAATTCTTTTATATATAGAACATAACAATAATACGGGTGATGTGTCCAGAAGGCAGCATTTACTCATCTTCAATGTTTATAATTTTGTCATTGTATGTTTGTTTGTCCTCTATAGACTCCTAAACTGTCCGTCCGTTTTACGTACGCCAGCGGAGGTCCTAATCCATAGAAAAAAATATCACAATGCAACGCATGCTGGGAACAGCTAGTTACAACTTTTTTTTAAATACCACTTGGAGCGACAATCAAGTAGATGCTCCACCTGATGGTATGTGGTCACCGCCACCTGCACATTTCCAAAACCAAGGGCATCAATAATGCGTTGTCGTCCCTAAGACGTCAAATTATTAAGTCTCATGTGCCTGTAATTTCACCAGCCCAATTACCTTTCTAACTGAAATATAGTAATACAAGTGCACTACTGCTTCTCGGCGAAAATGGGTAAGGTGGTACTTCGCCGGACGAATTCGGCACTAAGAGAGAGCTCTTAGTGGAAGGTGCTCTAGGCTGAATATATAAAATGAACTCTATCTAACAAGTGTGGATTAAATTTGGCTGTGACCTACTTGTGCGGACTCCTACCGCTACCTCTCGTCCCTCAGCCCTTATTCTAATATGTGGTTCCATGTAGAAGATCGATGTCGCCCTCAGGCATCGTTGCGAACGCCAATAATGCTTTTTACACAAGGATTCTTTATATACGACCGATTCTAAGTGAATTATAAGTTTAGCTTGAGAATTTGGGATATTTTTTGTTTTACAAATCGTACGAAATTACCCGCAAGGGAAAGGATAGGAGGGGATGTGAGGATAATCCCATTTGATGACTATGGAGGATCGTGAAGCGGTTGGGAGCTTATGCGGATAATTCTATTTGTTGGCCAATTGTTTCTCAGTTATATTTCCTATTTTGTGCAGAAGTTTCATGGTTAGATGTTAATTATACTTAGTCTAAAAAGGATCAAGGTCTTTGAATGATAGTGTGAAACATACTTCTAGTTATGTGAGTACCTAAACTTATATTACCGATTGCAGTTGATTAATTTTGAATTATATTTTATTATATTATAGTTTGGGTTTTGATTGTTATACTACCGGCACGCTATGATGGCCGTTTTGACGTTTCAGATTGTCATAAGAAAAGAAACTGTATTGCTTTGGAATAAGGTTGATTTCCATCATCATACAATTTGCTGTTGGATCAATAGATGCACCTTATGCGTGAAGGAATAAAGGTTATTTTTCTTTGTCATTGTTAAACGTCAAAACGGCCACAATACACTTTGTATATTTTTTTAGAATGTCCGACCTTCTTAACCTACTTTAGGAGAATATTTTAAACATTCTGTAAGTAATCAAAATCATTGGAGTGTATTTGGTTTAAAACTACTTAATAAAATTTGATTCAGATTATATTCGATGATACTAGCTTCCGTCTCTCGGTTTTACCCAAGTTCCTGAAAGAACTTTATGTTTCCCAGAATTATAGCATACTTCTTAAGATGTGGCAATGAAGCTATCTTATTGGCGGGTAAAATACTCGCCACATAAATTTAGTGGAGAGTTTGTCTAAAGTTGTCGAGATTGATTAGGCCCGTATTGACAGCTATGAGTGTCATTGAAAAATCAACCCTATGACGTTACGCCAAGGCTCATCTACATCATCATACAATTAACAATTGGTCCAATAGATGTACCTTAAATGAAAGCAATAAAAATGATTTTTCTATGACATTGTTATTCAACAAAAGGACGTTATAGATCTTGAAACTTTAATGGATTGTTGGAGATGGACTATATTTTACTAGGTGTCCCCCGTGGTTATACCCGCGTTCCCGAGACATTTTCCCGGCATATAAAGTATTTTATGTGTTATTCCAGGGCATTTTCTATGTATGTGCCAAGCTTCATCAAAATTTTCTTTTGGTAGTTTTTACCAACAAACATTCGCAATTATAATATTAGTAGGATTTTAGAAATGATACAAAAGATTCATTTTAAGACAGATTCATCAGATCAATCAGAGAGATCGTTTTTAAAAGAGTAATTGCTGACTTTGTTGCCGCTTCTCAGTAAAAAACAACCTTCCGAACCGCTGTATGACTTAGTCAGACTATTCATAAGTGCTTGTATAGGCCTATTTGAATAAAAATATTTTCATTTCATTTCGTTACATTATATGAATTGAAGAATTTGCTGAGTTCAAAAGAAAGAAATTTTGAAGTGGGGTACACCAAAGTACTTAAATAGTATGTTGGTACACACGTAACGTCGCACTAGATGCAATTCTAAGTGAAATAGACCTAAAAGTATCGAAACGTATCCCCAAATAGATTACGATTAGAATCCACGGTAGTTCCATAGTCAAATTCTGGCGACGGTTTCGTGAAATTCATGCACAAAAAACACTATAATCACAATAATTAAACTCTTGATGTTTCGAAGTATTTATCTCTTGGAAAAGCGGGTGCGCACAGATTATTAAAAAATATAAAGCGAGCACATCTATCATATCAGCTTTCTCATTGGACAGAGCGCGTTACACTATAAAAAAATTGAATTTGGAAAACTAACATAATATAGATTTGAAAAAATTACAACAGATTTATTTCGCATTTCGGCTCAATAACCTTTTGAATGATGTTGCTGATATTAAAGAGGACTTTGAGATTTTTTTAATTATCTATTTAAGTTAGATGTATTTCTAAAAGCATCCAAAAGTAACTTTAGTACTGAATTTCTGTAGAATATACGGTTAGGCAACAGAGTCAATGAAGGGTCCTTTTAATTATTTTATTCGACAAGCAACTAAAATTTATATTGACATCGATCCCAAAATCTTTGGATTAATGTAGATTTTTGACATTTTGGAATTCAGTTATTAATTATGACCGTAAAGGATCTCGATGAAAAATTTCAATGAAGCTGTTCTAATAGTCATCATGTTACTAATTACGGAACAAAGAGCTTGTTCTGAGTTACTAATAGACAATAAAATACTCTAGAAACAAATGCTACATAATAAAAAAAATAATATCTAAAACATTTCCAATCAATAGCTTGAGCTAGTTCGTGAATTATTGGGATCCTAAAATAGAAGATTGAGAAACAACCAAAATTAATATACGATCCCGATCTAAAATCGCAAGAGTGAAATAGAATTTTGACATTACGTGTATTAAAATTACTGTCAAAAGGTTCATCAATCCATGGATTTTCGATCGGGATTGCATATTAATTTTCGCCGTAAGATATTTAATCCAGAGTTATCAGGGCAAAAAACACCACCATCTGGCGTCAACTGACTTAAGGATTGCAAAAAAGTATTATTGCTAGTTATGAACACAACTGACAGGCAGTGTCATATGCCATACTCGTCTCTTTAGAATTTATTTTTATAAATTTTGTTCATAATTTGACTGATTTTGAAACTTGAAAGGCAATGTCGCCACTGACTCATCAACACCTAGCCCAAACAACATATGGTAAAAGTTTGAAATTTCGATGGAATATTCATTTTCTACGGTAAGCATCATTTAAGAAAGAATTTTTCGAAAATCATCCACTAAAGGAGTCAACAGGGGATGAGAGTTTGACTGAATTTCTGTCATCTTTCATGTAAAATGCTCAGAGAGTGGTATTTGTGCATTTGTCTATATTTAGGGAGTAGCATAGACAACAACTGCTTACGTAGTATGTGGAGATAAATAAAAAAATAATAATTAATATTATTACTACAGCTAGGTACAATTCCATGAATACAGCCTAAGTAAATAAATGAACCTATATGATCTGTGCATTAGTCCATCGGACCTTAAGCCTAATCAAGTTTTAATTAATTGTGTCTGAATAGATTTTTATTATAGAGTGGACTTTTGTTAACTTATAATTATTAAAAAAATAAGTAGTTATAGCGTTTGACAGAATTAAAAACTTAAAACGACTCATTAACAGTCATGAACAACACATACCTACTCAGCTACAGATAGACTGATAACATTAACATGTTGGTGAAGCGAACTATAAGATTTTCCTCTTATCAAAAATCAGTCAATTACCTTTTCACTTCAAAAAATAGCTGATTAACTGCTTTCCTATAATTATTAATCATTAAACATGAATTTTATTCAGTAATTTTTTTAGTATGTCTCTTGAACTTTGAAGTTATACTAAAACGCGTACCTACAACATTTTTAAGGTTGTTTTTATTTATAGCAAGCAATCAAAAACCACATTTTTATTGTATGTTTTATGCAGACTTGCTACCAAACATTTTATTGTACGTGCAAATATATGACGTACCTACATAAAATATACGTTACATAAAACACGACAAACGAAAAGGGTTTCGCACTAATGATTCGTATTCCGTAAACCGTTTTAATGCGTGCCTTCGGACATATTTAAAACACAAACTTTTCCGTACCCATCCCTCCCCCCTGCTTCCCCCCAAAGTGCCCACATTTCGGTAGTTAGCGGATGGAGGGGTAAAACGAGAAAAAAGATCCCCATGGAGTGGGGTAAAAAATGCGTAGTTTTAGCTAATCTGCATGGCCCGCGCGGGAGAAGCCGGGTGGCATTTTTAAACTGGGCCGTGGGGTGGTTTTAGGCATTTTAACACTGTACAAAAATGTTGTGGGGGCAGAGCGGGGGAGTGTGTGGAATCGGACGTATTATGTGCGAACCTATTTATGTGATATACCCCCCTCGCGTTAATATCAGTTGCCATGGCGACGGGCCGATTACTGCATCGCATCTACACGATTTTTCGCCGCTTTTTCCGTTGTAATCAAATGAGGTGCGACGCGCGTGTGTGGGGTCCGCGGGCCCAGGGGGAGAGGGGAGGGTGACACGCGTGTACTCAATTATCCGCAGTGAATCAATAGCAGTGAGATGAGGGTAGTTGTGATGTTTGTGACGCAAATAATGCCTTTTTATCTCTGTTAATTTTTTTTTTCAGCGGTGCTTTTCCGGCTTCTCGTTTGGGCGGCGCGAGGGTGTATCGCGGATGATACGCCATTTTGTTTGACCTATTTTTCGATCTCATTAATAATATTTTATACATTTATTTCCTTTGTAGGTTCTCTTCCTGGTAACTAATTACAGTGATCGGGTGGATTTAACGGAATAAATAATTAAACCTACCTAAAAAATTTGAAAATTCAAACGCCCACTGTTGCCAATGAGGTGGGCAGAGATACTGAAACCTACGCACATAGCATCGATTATATTTTAAGACGTAGTTGTAGTATTATATTTGTAGACGTGACACCTTGCCTGACCTGGAAATTGAACCTAGAACTCCATCCTACTTTATACTGCCGAGCTTTATACTTTGTAGGCAGTTTACTTTCTGATTCCCAAATGATTTATTGGTAGGCTTCTTTGTAAGTTTGATCCTGAAAATCATGTTGCAGCCCATAATAGCACCTATTTCTTGAGCCATAAGCATCAACTGGTTCTAACCACTTACCATTGGCACATGTGGTAGTTTGAAGTATTTACTATCCTACTCCTATGTTGCTCGAATATTGTTTGTTACTCTTTCACACAAAAACTAATAATAAACGGAATTGGATGAAACTATCCACCTAGATAGTTTATAATCTAGATTAACACACGATAGCTTTTATCCCTGGACCCTCGGGAACGCGGGCGAAACTGCGGGGGGCAGCCAGTTCACAAATAATATTGATGTTGGGAGAAAAATAATGTGAAAGGGTTGGTAGTGACCAACGTGACGTTGTCGTGGGGTGCGATTTTGTACCGACGCTAGATTGAAAATATTTACACTGGCCTCTATGCTCTGTCTCTCTTGCTAACTACGCAATAATGTGAGAGGTTCTTTGGTTGTGCTTGTTCGACGACGCGGTTTGTTTTAGAGAATGAAGGGAGTGGATCTATAGTGACTTGCTAGCTTAAGTGCCCTTCACTGGCCTATACTAAATAAATGATTTGGCACATTTATTTTTCTATGTCAAGTATGCCGATAAATAGGTAGTTGATGGTAACTAGTCACCGCTGCCTATGGACATTTGCAACTCCAGGGATTCGATTTTGTAAAGAAAACTACACTACCCCAACGATCTTTCTTCGCGGCCTCTTTGCTCTATCTCTTTTGCTAACCAAGCAAACACGTGAGAGGTAAGCTCTCCGAGGCCAAGCTACGGCTTGCCAATGAAGTTAGTATTATTCGCTGAATAGGGGGGCCAGGAGCATGGCGTGCGTTGGCAATGCGTTGTTTACCCTGAGACGTGAAGTTGTCAAGTCTCATGTGCCTGTAATTTCTCCGGCCCCTTTACCTTTCTAACCGAAACACAGTAATACAAGTGTACTTCTGGTAGCGGAAATGGGAATGGTGATAGTATGTACTTCCCGAAATAATATACTAAATACTTTTTAATTACTAAATCGGTGGTAACTTCAGCATCTTCATTGGTCTCTACTATGGTTCACAGGGGAATACCAGCGGCGGGAGAAGCGAAATTATACTATATTGTTATGGGTATAAGGTCCATCTATTGATCCAATGGTTAATTATATGATGATGCTAATGACCCTTATCGTAAAGTCATTGGGTTGATATTACTATGACACTCTTAGCTGTCAAAATGCCATGAGTTCGCTCCAATACTTTCAGACAGATATGAATCCAACAATCCTTTCTCTAATGTTAAAGCTTTATTTTGTATTTCTATTTAATAGGCCTTTGTCTTAACAAGCTAACCTTGTGAAGATATTATCTAAGTATTTTTTAATTGTTGAAAAAAAATACGTTGCCTAATTTCTTACTGGTTCTTCTCAAGTTTAGGCTAACTAAAATGGAGAGTAGCTCTAATAGTGGATCAGTTTGCTTTGTGGTTGGAGACCCTGACTGGCAAGACGCAGGTCGTGGGTTCTATTCCCAACCAGGACAAACATTTGTGTCCATGAACATGTCTGTTTGATCTGTCTCGGGGTGTAAAACCTATGTGAGTATGTATTTAAAAAGTAGTATATACGTCCTGGAATATTTAATAGCATTGAGCTACGTGGGTAAATGTATAAAAAACATTTAAAAAAATCTTAAATTGTTGGTTTTATTCAGTTCTATCTACCGGAATTTTCCGGAACTATTAATATTGAAAATGGTCTACAGCTTCACTTTTCACAAAAGTGTTCATACCCCTCGCAAGATGTCGCTGCTAAGCGGCCACAGACATTTTCCAAGTTTTCTTGAAAATAGCGCCATCTATGATCATTTTCACCAACTTGAATATTTTCTGTCAAATTCATCTAAAGAGCTCAAGAACCTTTCTTGATGTATTATTTAACCACAGTATGCATTAAAAAACGCTATTGCAGTGCTTTTACGTTTATTGTGTGTGCAAGCATGGCGGTTGGTTTGGTTGTGCGATTTTTTTAACTAACCACATCCCATTTTTTTAGGCTACAAATTTTTGGATAAAACCTCCTTAATTGGGAGTATTAAACAGCATCATTACCTTATTTATAACATATTGCAATATTCGTTTTGGCATCAAATTATAAATGTGAAAGTTAATTAGCCTGTTTGTTACGCTAACAACTTTTCTTTCTTCATTTATAAACGACTGAACCGATCTTGCTGAAATTAGGCACACACATAACCCATGGTATGGAGAGGGACATAGGGTAATGATTTTTTTCTCCGGGGAACGCAGGTGAAACAGCGTGGGACAGCCAGTATGTTATTTTTATAATACCTATAAAACCTAAAAAATATACCTGTATAATATTTTTGTGTCGGTTAAAATACAACGTGTTACAAAATACCCCGTAAAAATAAAATTAATTATAAAAGCTAACTACCCTAGTAAGCTGTCATGTCAGGGAAACAGATAATTTAACAGAAAGGCCTATGTACCTATTTTACCTAATAGTTGTCTATTTCAATAGTTTTTCTATTTTTCATTCATTGAAATCTGTTTTTTTTTTTTTGGTGTATGTTATACAGCGTTACTACGGTTCTGAAATATGGTGCATGGACTCGTTATAAGGCCCCATTTAACCTCCATTCGGCTTTACGGGTAGTTTTGTAACAACCTGTATAGATGATGTGTTTAAGTCAGTACGATAGAAACATGGGCTACTTTGAATATATTTTAACGTGAGTAAAACCGCGGAACGGATCTAGTATTCTATATAAGTAAAATATCAACATTAGTTTTCAGGTTTCTTTTTTTTTTCTAGGCTTCGTATACTTATCACCTTTAGCCATATTATTACTCTCCTTTATTTATTAACAAGAGTATGAATAACTATATAAGGTAATGAAACTCAGGGTTCTCGCAAATTACTTTAAATTTATTTTTATAAAAGTAACTTAAAATAAAATATTGAAAATTATCAATTATTCAATGCAAACGGAAACTATAATTATTAATATTTAATTATTATAATAGTAACTATTCATAACTTTTTTATCATTAACACTTCAATATCGATCTTTTGTCTCATTCCAAAGAGACAAAAGATCGCTTATTGAAATGTCATCTTTTAATACACTACGATTTTCTTATTTTTAAGTTTTAACACACACAAGATAAAGATTTTGCTTGGCACATAAAATTTTCGATTTATAAACGGACGGCACTAAATCTAAAAACAAATATAAACTAACAAAATTACTATTCAAAACATGGAATGATTTTTTTTTTACGAATAACAATTTGTATTTTTTTTTATTATTTCGTTTTTATAGCCACACTGATCGGCTTATTAAATTATTTTTGAATATTACAACATTTCCTGCACACAGTTGTTTTCTTATAATTAAAGGTACAATCAAAGGTAGAAACTAACAAAAAAAAAATAAAAAATCTTATAAGCTACAATAATAAATTATAAAAATCCACAACTCATTTTTCATCTTTCAGGTAATTATTTCAATTCCCTCACTAGATTAAATAATAAGGGATTTATTACGTGAGGTATTAAGGGGGGGGGGGGGGGGGGTCGAGCCCATCCTCCCCAAATCTCACGTCCCCCCCACATAATTAGTTTGGAGTATCGGAAAATATCATAAATCAACATATATCTATAAGAAACAGTATCAAATTATGAGTAAATTGTGCACAAAATATGGCTAAATGTAAGTAATGCGAATGGGACAAAGCGCAGGAACAAATCTCACGTGAGATTAGAAGGAGAGGGGAGTTGAAAAATCGCCAAAATCACCTCATGTTATTAATGGATGCCCCTATAGTTTGGTGTCAGATTGGTCTTGAAAAGCTGATAATAATAATCATTTAAAAAAAACATTTGTATTTTATTACATACAGTATCATATTATATAGACCGAAAAAAAAATCTAAACAACTTTGGTATTTGATTCACTTAAAAGAAAACTTTTAAAAATACTACTTAGGTCCAAATGTATCTTGTATAATAATATCTATATTTTAATTGGTTACATTAAAAAAGAAATAATGAACACAAAAAAATTACAATTTAATTGTTCTGAAGTTTTGTTTAAATTATTTACAAACAAAAGTATTATTAAAACAGGTATTCACTTGATAAAATTATATTACTAACCGACATAAAAACAGAAAGTTCTCATTTCGATGCGCACTTTTTAATAAAGAATTTATTTATCAGCTAATCAACTGAAGATCTTATAACAAATTTGGCACAATTAAAAATTTATTTAAAATATACACACATCAAAATACTTGAACAATATTTACATGGGGTTGTCTAATAGGAAATTAGTTATATAGCTTGTACATTTTTTACCTAAGATGAATTAAATTATGATAGAGAACGATTGATTAAAATTAAATACCTACTCTACATCCAAAATTCTTTTAGGAACTCATAAAATACATAAAGCCGCTGTGTCACCAGTTTTGTTATTCCGTAACATGACACTAGCTCGAAGATGTTTCGTCCCGGCCTGTATGTTTTGTCTCTTTCGCTAACTACGCACCCACGTGAGAGGTCAGTTATGAGAGGCCTCCGTGCGCTGCAGATGAAGTTTGTATTAGCTGAATAAGGGAGTAGTGGCCTGACTACCAGATGTTATCAGTCAGGTAACGGGGTCAAATTAGCTGTCTTGCAATTTTCATTTTTTCATTAATTTTATTCTTAAATAAAAAATACCGATTTCAATTGTTTTTTCGATATTTAATTTTGTTGCGAAATGACTAAAGTCGTAAAAATTAAAATAGGCTGAATAGTATCGTGTTCTTTGCTAATTATACTGCAGTCTGTATTTTTTTTTAAGTTTTCTGATCTTATTAACACGAAGTAAAGGTATTCTTTCTATTTTATTCTATTTGCTAAATTGCGTTTAGAATATACATACATATATACCAACATATTTAGACTCAAATAAAAAACACGGCCATCCTAATTTTCAACATATGTTGCAAAAAAATAAATATGACAGCAAATTCACCATTCCGTAAGGGTAATTCCAGAAACCCAATTACCGTAATAAAAAGGAATCAAGTTACAGTTTCTTGTCTTGACATGATCACTGTTAAATACCATTTTCGGAAACTATATTTGTATGTTGGTCCGTTTTACGTCTATATCCAAACGTAATTTTTCCTATACAGCACTCAGTTGAACAATATGAAGATACTGTGGTATTTACGGTATTTGTTATTCAACACCCGAAACCCGAGCAGCTCCGAATCATCCCGAAGATCTCTCGATCTCTGAACACCATTTTAAACGAAGATCAAGATCCTAGTAATAGAGAGCTATTACTAAATCTATAAAAAGTTTAATATAGGGATCTAGTTAGACACATACGAACAATTAACTAGAATTGCCAAGTTTAGCAACACGAAACGTAATTGTCGTGGCATCATAAAGGAACATATACAGAGCGACACAAAAGCCTGCAATAAACTACCTACTTTAAGATAATTTTAAAAAATATTTATACCTAATGCGATTCCAGCGTGAGAGAGGTACTCTACTATCGACATTTTCAATCAAAATATTATATGTATATAATCTAGCTGACTCGACAGATGTTACACCGCCCAGAAGGTGGAAGAAATAAAATCACACAAAACACGCACACAAAATTTCATAAAGAACAGTCCAGCCATTTATATTAACAAATATATACTTATATAAAGATAGGCATAGACAAAATAGTTAAGTACCATTTCTTGTTCATGGTTTGCACACTTGGTTTTATTATTTTTGTTTTGTATTGATAAACTTTGGTGTGACCAATAAAAAAAACTAGAAACATGTAGTTCTTTTGACATGTAAATGATTATAGGGGAAAACCGGTGGGCGACCACTAGTTTAAATTAATATCCTAGGACACTCCATATAGGGCTATAAGATCTAAAATTAAGCTGAGATTACTGATATACTACATTTTAAATGCATACACAGGTAGAATATCACCTCAGTGTTGGAGTCATATAAATGCATACACAGGTAGAATATCACCTCAGTGTTGGAGTAATATAAATGCATACACAGGTAGAATATCACCTCAGTGTTGGAGTCATATAAATGTCAGCAACAAAGTAGCTTAGCAGATTTTACTAAAATCTCTGTAGGTAGATTAAAAATCATTCATAATATTATGGAAAACACTAAGCACCACGGTTCTTTTAGTGTCAGAAGTACAGCTTCTTTGCTAAGCAACAACGATGTCGTTTCTTTTCCGCCTGCGTTTTACTCCTTATATCTATTTTTAGCTTTCTGTGTAGCGTCTTGTTGCTGTATTCAGAAAACACATAAATCGGTGGCTAGTTTTGTAGAGACATCATTCACAAAACGCATGTCTACTATATGTTACCAAAATGTTTTAATAGTTGTGCTAGGTTTTTGTAAAGCATCTGTTCAGCTGTTATTAATGTTGACTGCACTTCCAACTCTCCAAATCTTTACCTAGTAATTTCTTTTATCCTCATTCCAAGTACTTCACAACCTTCTTCACATTCTTAAATACGTATCATGTTATATTAGTTCCGATTTAATTGCGCATCGCCAAACTTATTATTTACATCTCTTTTTATTTTAATTCCATAAAAAAGGAAAGAAAGTCTTAACTCTATAGTTAAAGTCCTGTGAAACTATATTTTGCCATAACGTTGACATGTGCTAGAAACACGAAATAAATTAATGGTAGGTATCTCAAATTGATAAGATTTAAAATCTCCCTTACTTTTTTTTAACTTTAAAAACGGAAACATAAGCTCATTAATTTATATTTGGTTTAGTTTGATGCACAACAAAATCAGGACCATTACCTAACTTTCTAGCTATCCCCATTATCTTAACCCAAATACCATCAGATTCACATCGTGACCTAGTGAAAAAAGTAATTGTCCCTCTCTCACACTAGAACCCTTCGATTCTATAAAAAACAACGTCTCCAAAATCTAATCACATACTCATGCTATATACATAAGATAAAATCCTAAATATCCAGAATTAACTGGTTGCATCCGATTTACTCGACTCGCTTTCCTCAGTGATCGTGATCATCGGCGGCGAATCAAAGGTGCTATCACATGGTGATGTGTCATTCATCAACTTCTCGAATTTCGGCGAACCAGACATAATGACATCCTTCACTGATTCGTACATATCCGTCCTTATGATTGGAAGAGATGCCCTCTTACCTTTAAGACTATCTTTCGTCGGGAAATCGTCTTCCTTAATCGTTTCCATGGCAGAAATCTTCTGAATCTGCTGTTCCAATTCGTCTTCTTCTAACCGAACTGGTAAGCTATCGGCTCTGTTCAAATTCTTTTTAGGACTTTCGATCGTCTCATCAATAGCTACAGCTACACCGTTCTCCATTTTCTTGTCTCTCTGGTCTTGAAGGTGTTGTAAACTTACTTCTCTAGCTTGTACATCGGATAATAAGGGTCCATCTGTCGAGCCTTCGATGCTGTACCCCGGCCCTTGAATATCGTTACCAATAATAGAATCCTGCTTGAAAATCGCTGCAGTAACTACGGGTTTATCAGGATCCGTGGGGGTTTTACTTATTAATGGTTCCCGAGAGTTGTCATACGTAATGCCTTCTGGTATATCCTCCTTGGTGATATCGTAACCGGGATATACAGGGTATCCGAAAGGACCCTGCTCGTACCCTAACTGGCTCCCATAAGAGTAACTGGCGTTATGGGATCCCATTGAAGACATGCTTAAATCAGAAATAGAGAGTCCTGTACTAGAAAGAGCTAATGCTCTGTCTCTCTCAAAACTTCTCTCGCTGTCTTCTTCTATGATTTTCTTGTCCAAATCTTCGGGCACGCGGTGGATGAGAGCTTGGTTGGTGGAGATCTGAGGGTCGTGAGGCGGGGAGTTCTGCAAGGATTTGTTGCTTGGCCTGTACGCAGTTGACTGTTGAACTTCCACGACGAATATGCCGTCGTTGTCTGGTGAGTACTTCATTTTCGTTTCGCGACCATTTTTGGTTATGTCCTGGAATGATAAAGAGAAAATGGGTCATACTGAAGGTACACAAGTTTCCAAACTATCCTAAATTATGTGTAAATGACTATCATTTAGAATTATTCTTATGCCCTCGTGATAATTGCCAACATCGAGAATGGTAGAATTTCTCATTCTCACCCGATATAAGATTAACTGTCCATAGCTGGATTCTTGCCTCTATTACCATTTATTCAATAAAGCCTCTTAGTTTTAGAGTCTTGTAATCCACCAGCTACCAAATTCAAGCCACCATGGTTCTCCAGCAGCTTTACTGCCTTTTAAGCTATAGGCTGACATCCTATCCGTTGTGAAATCAGAAGTTTTGACCTTCATAACTCTCTTCTCATGGCCTGAACTAAACAATTGGCCCAGACTTTGAAGTTGCTACTTACATTTCTCTCCTCAGTTTCCACGATGAGATGGTTATTCTTGAGGGTCATGGTGAAGATGGACCCGTTGGCTGTTAGAGCTTCTCCTTCCACGGCTTCAGTGTTAGCGCTCTGTTCTGTCGGTGATTTCAACTGGAATCAATATAAATGAAAATAAATATTCTGGGACATTCTTTACACACCAACGCTTACAAAAGCTTACAAACCTAACCACGGTTAGGTTTGGTGCCAAACTAAGTTAACAGGCCGGCTCGATGGACGAATGGTAAAATGTCCAGCTGGATACAGGTTCTGGGTTCAATTCAAGGGTCGGGTAAGGAAATATTATCGTGTCTTTGCTTAAAAATGATAATCAGTAGCCCGAGATTAGTGACATGCCCGAGAGATGGTGACCACGCTCACCACATGTCATGCTTGGAAATTCTTTTGTGGTACGTGGATCTCAATACTGGGACTCAATTCTGTAAGATGTAAAATGTCGCTTACTACGCTAATATTACTAATCACGTGAGAGATAAGCTCTCCAAAGCCTCCGTAAAGCGGCTCGCCAATGAAGTTTGCATTAGCTGAATAAGGGGGTAAAATGCAGCTCTGCGGGGATAATGTAAGAAAATGAAAGCGTAGAGATATGTTTGGACGAGAATCAATGTTGTCTAGTGTATACACACACCTATACATACAAAATAATCGAACTCGCTATAAAATAATTCAAGAAAGCGAGATCCAGATTTAATGTGCTCCGTTTCCGTTTCCTTACGCGATTCCTCGCTCGCTAGTCGGAGTGTCACATACCAACCGGCCTGTCATGTTTTAGAACATATTGGTTTAGCACAAACACTATGTTAATACAATGTTGTTAACAGAGTGAAATATGCCCGTATACCCTTTTCCATTTCTTCCTGTCAGCTGACATTTTAGTCTTGCTCCCTTCTTATTCACACCACCTTTCCTAAACCTATCCATATATTTTAGATTGTCCAAAATATTTTTTTTTATTTTGCGTGTCGATCGTTTTGTCTAAATTTGTTTAGACCAGAATTCTGCCAGACGTACTGTGTCGTCTGTAGCATTATACAGGTCTTCTGGCGTGCAAGGTGTCTATAAATAACTAGCTTTCTCCTGCGGTTACGCCTGCATTATGAAAAGATGTTACTTTCCTGGCATAAAATGTAGGTTAGTTGTCAATCCAGGTTTTACGCCATCTAAGTGCCAAGTTTTACCCAGATCTGTTAAGTAGCAAAAATCCTTCCAATCCCCACAAACTCTCGCATTTATAACATTAAGATTCTTAATCATTTAAACCAGATATCATTCATCGGACTACGGATAGCCTTTCACAAAAAGAAATCAATTTATACAAAATACATAATCAATTGTGTTTAGATAAATATTACTTAAAAAGCTAATGACCCAATAAAAAATAACATACGACCAACGTATTTGGGGATAATACATAAAAACGTCAGCGCATTTGGTGTATTCCGACGTTAAACGTAATCGTTTCCAATAACATAACTGTTCGTACCTAAATCATTAAGAAGGGTTTGAATAACGTGAATAAGCTTGACAAAAAAAAATAACTTAAAAATAACTTAAAGCTCGGTACACACAAAAGATCACATCAACATTATAAAGCCAGGCTTGTACGATGTAATCTCGAAAGTACTCAACGGATTTATTGTTTTTTAAGCTAATTTTAATTATTTCCGAGTTATAGTTGACAGGCCAGTTGGCTTGGTGGTTAGCGAACCTGACTGCCCAGTCGCAGGTCGCGGGTTCAATTCCCACCCAGGACAAACATTTTTGTGCATGAACATGTTTGTTTGTTCTGTGTCTGAGTGTATGTTTATTTAGAAATTAATTAATTATTAATGTATATTTAGAAAATAGTAGTATATGTAGTATATCAGTTATCTGGTTTCCATAGTACAAGCTCTGCTAGTTTGGGACCAGATGACCGTGTGTTAAGAATGTCCCGGGATATTTATTTATAATTATTATATAAGGTATATTTTACCCCACATAAAGATTATCTTGGGAACATGGGTGAAACCGCAAAATGGTAGCAATACAGTAGTTTTTTTTTTATTTTCATATTTGCCAACTGCGCAGACGGTCCATCTGATGGTACCAGGAGCATCGCCAATGCGTTGTCGACCCTTAAACGTGAAGTTGTTACGTCTCATGTGCCTGTAATTTCACCGAGCCCCTTATCTTTCTAACCGAAACACAGTAATACAAGTGCACTACTGCTTCAGGGCGGAAATAGGTAAGGTGTACTTCCCCGGACGAACTCTGCTCGAAGAGCTCTACTACTCTATAAATAATAATATTATAATCATTAGGCTGTATGACCCGAGGGATTTTGAAAACTGGTCATTCTGAAAAACATGTAGCTCGAATCAAATCGGAAAGCGAGCTCCATCTTCGGCCTCATCTTCACTTACCATCAGGTGTGATTGAGGTAAATCGCAATCTCGTCCGAAAAAAAATATAAATAGATATCCTGGGGCAATCATTACACACGGCCATCTGGTCCCGAACTAAGCAGAGCTTGTACTACGGCAACCAGATAACTGATATACCACATATACTACTTTTAAACGCATACTTATATAGATATCACGTGTCCCCCGCAGTTTCACTCCTATAACCATCTACGAAAAATTCTGCGTGGAATGGTAGCAGTCCCATCCCGATATGTTCAGTAGATTTGAGGTGATGGTGCGTCAAAGGAACCCCATTTTGCTTATATATATATTCACATTGTATATATAATGATAATATATATTATGATAATATCCCAATCAGACCGATCAAAGTAATGTACCTACATCATTACTCACTGACAACCTATGGCGGATCATATGAAGAGACCTTTATATGAATCGAGACCTTCTGAGAGGCAGCACAAAGGCGGTTGAAGGCACTATTTGCCTCGATGCCTTTTCGGACATTACTAATGACTCGCATATTGACGAATCGTTCACCTTCGCCCACATTTTGTGCCTTAAAGTCATCAGTGAAGCGGTTTTTTTAAACTAGTTTTCGTTTACTGGTTGGCCCACCTTAAACATATGTAACTATACACTACAAAACAAAAAGAAAATATCGATCTAGTAATATAAGAGAAAATGGTATAAGACTATTTTGTATTTGGACATTATTGAAAATTTAAGGAAACCTTTATTTTTGTATTAACAACACTAAAGCTCCGTAACAGCTATTAAAATCGATTCGGTAAGAGAAGAGAAGATGTTAGTTAACTATTTGGTTTTTGTCTATTTATACAAATAGTACTTGGATGGCCGCGATTTGCTAATGTACCTACAACTGTATTCTTTTTTTAACAGTCATTTATACCTAGATACGAATGAAATTCACAAAAGAAGGAACTTTTCTTATTCTATTGATATTGTAGCAGCTGAAAATACGGGTAAAATAAAGTTTTCTAAAAATGAAACCTAGCTGGATCTATTTATCGCCCCCGAAACTCCCCGCATACTAAATTTCATGAATATCGTTGGAATCGTTTCCGAGATTCAGATTATATAGATACATATATACAAGAATTGCTCGTTTAATGGTATTAGATATAAATACCAAACCAGAAGCCTAATTCAGTAAAATATTGAAAATTGAATGTCAACATTTGTTTCGAGTAGAGCTTTTAGTGCAGTGCCTTTACCATGAGTTTTTAACGTACGTACTCACTAGCGACGGCGTAAAACATTTCTATGACAAATGTGTACAGCGCCACTAGCGGTCACGTAAAGAACTAAAATCGATAGTACGTGTCGATAGGTAAAAAACCTATTGAAATGTAGACACCAGCGAGTAACGTTTTTTAGCCTTTGCTATAGAAATTCGGTACCATGAGTCACAAATTTGACAGTTGCTATCGTGAAACACTGTATCGATAGTAGTTTACTCGCCAGTGACTAAAGTAAGTTTCGATAGCAACTCATGGTAGAGGTACAGAATTCTTCTAGGAAAGTACAGTAATTGTAAAATTACAAACACATAGAGTTCTGCAATAATGCAGACTATGATTAATTTCTCTTCTTTCATTTGTAATATCAACTATTACAACAAATCTATCGCTGCAAGTAGTAACAGTGCTGTTGAGTTGGAAGAGTTAGTCAGAAATTATTTCTGAACTGGCCATGGTAGCTTTGTCCTTTATAAGGATCTTCTAGGGTCTAAGCTAAATTAAATATAAATAAATAACTGAGCATTTGTTTTTTTTTTTAATTCTACTAATATTATAAACGCGAAAGTTTGTATATATGGGTGCATAGATGTATGGATGTTTGTTCCTCTTACAGGCAAAATCTACCCAACGGATATGAATGAAACTTGGCACATAGATCAAGCATATATTGGAATAAGATATATGCTACTTTTTATCCCGGTATATTGTACATCCCTCGGGAACGCGGGTGAAACCACGGGGGACAGCTAGTTTAATATACTTTGACTCGTACTAATAATTTACTTGTTTCCCCCGTGAAGCAATAGTCGAACTGTATTACCATGTTTCAGCTCGAAAGGAAAGAGGGCCGGTGAAGTTACAGGAACATGAGACTTAACAACTTCATGTCTCAGGGTCGACAGCGCATTGGCGATACAACAACGCTTCAGTTTATCATTTAAACAACTTATTATAATAACACTACAGTACCATTATAAGAAGACCTCTAAAATTTAATCTCACACCTTCATTTCAAGGTACACCAGCAGAATTGCGGAGGCCGCGGCGTCTCATGCAAAATTGGCCCACCCGCAATATCGTGATGAGATAGAAATTCTTTGACAAAGTTATCTTGACTTTCAATCTTGAATTTTTAACTATATTTCAAAGTCGTTAAGGTTACATTTTACATGACTTTTTGTGTCAGCGCGAAGTAGAATGAAAAAATGAGCAAAAAGACATGGTATTTCGACTTTTTGAAACATTATGAAGCATGACGCGACTTGGCAAGCGATATGTGGAATTTATTACTTTGGGTGAAGTTAATTTCTTATTTAATTGCTAGCTGATATCATTATGAAGTATTAACCTCGCCATTTACCTTACAATGAGGTCTTCTGATGAAAAAAATTGTGTTTTATCAGCTCTGTGTGAAAGTTTGCAAGTTTTTGATTCAATTACGCAAGTTTTTAACCATTTTGATGAAATATGTCACAGAATAGATCCTGAATTACCAACTTATACACTATTAAGCCCGGGAAAATATCGATAAGAATAGATCCCTCGAAAACACGGGGAAAGCCGAAGCGGAACCTAGTTGTTATGAACCGAACTCATTTATATCACCTTTTTGGATTTTATTTTGTCTTCTAAATTCAAAAAGTAATGACAGTTAATTACATCAGAAAAGTTTACTGGTTTTCTCGTTTTTGTTGTTAGTTTAATTTAAATTATGAACTGTGGTTCAATCCAGCGCCCTCTCTTTCATTTCGTATAGTTACGATCAGTAACACTAGTTTTTCATAACTTAGACAGCTTCAGTAATTTACTTCAGGACATTAACTAAACTAACGTCTAAACAAGGAAACCAACATCGAATTGAATTTTTTTTCTTAATTATTAGAATATCGTTGAATTAGGCCACAAAATATGTCATGATAAAGTTCGGAATTCAAAAGATTTGTGGTAAAATAATTCGTATCTTTGTCATATTTATTTTTGAAATACTAGCACCTCAACCTTTTAAGCCAGGGCTTAAAATCTCTTTAATATAAAATTGTCTTCTAGATATGTTTACTCTACACACCAAATCAACGCACACATTCAAAGCTGCCTCTGCCCACGCAGCCAAATGCATTAACACTTAAGTCATCTCCCAAAACCTAGGTCCTAAGATGACTTCGGGGTTCATTGACCGGTCGTCGCCCGCGCACAATTCGGTCGTCTTTTATTTTTTCGGCGGTCCCACCTCCCCCCGCCGTCCGCCTTCAGACTGCATCGAGTTGCAGTTTTTAGATGCACCTACTCTCGTTGTACGACTATCTAACGACTGGATTGTGGAAACTGTTGAGTTGTTGTTAGTTTTATATTTTTTCACTGTGTGTGAGCATGTTTGTATTTCTACATTCATGTTATTTTTAACAGCCTACTTCCAATCCTATCCTATTGTATAGTTTGTGAGGATGTATGCATAATGTTTGTCATTCTTTCACACAAATACTACCGAACGGATTTGGTTGAAACTTGGCAAAAAGATAGTTTATAATCTGTATTAATATCCAGGATACTTTTAATTACGGGAATATGCAACATCCCTCGGGAACGCGAGTGTCACTGTAGGGGACAGCTAGTTATATATGAAATAAACGTTTGTTACCAAGGCTAGCGTTAATAGGCATGAATTTGGACAATCTGCTGTTAATGTGATGGTTAAATACCCAGAGTGTCACGCCACAGGTAGTAGGTTCGAGTATCATTTACACCAACGTGTTTATTGTGTTTGTTAACAAGCACTTTTTGTATAATTATTTAGTGTTGATAAATTCATATCAAGGCATCTTTAGCACCGTTGTGATTTAAAATTAAAAATCAACATTAAACAGAGACCAACATACACGCCTATAGGATTTAGTCTGGGAGAGAATGAGATAGCTAGGTGAAGGTTAACTTCTACCGTGTGTGAACATTATCGACTCTACATCTTCCCCTGTGCTCACACGCATTCATCGAGAAGTGCGTTGCACTATAGTGAGCCAGTTTGACTAGATTTTTGGCAACGAACGGCGCATGCGCGGGATTGGGCCTCTCCCCTCGCTTCCCCGACCCACCCCTCGTGTCTCATGCGCCTGCGCACATGGACTCCATATTATAAGCTCTTGAATTAGCCATACTTTTTAAATGTATTTAATGAAAGTAAGCAATATAAAATATTGTTGTGATTAAAAAATTTTTACGTGAAATATTGTCTGAAAATGTTCTGTGAGACAACCAATTGATCCAGTATGAGAACCACGTGGTGGCTAAGAAGCTCCGGTATATATGTTTGAACATAGGAAATATATCTTCGATTCTGTCTCCTAACCTCATCACATCCTGGCTATTTAAAATATATATTGTTATCTATTTATTTATTGAATCGTTTCTATTAATTTCTCATAACTCAACACCAGGGGCATCGCCAATGCGTTGTCGGGTCTGAGACTTGGAGTTGTAAAGCCATGGAAATAGTCCATTTCCCAGATAGATAGATAAGAAAATTCCCGAAAATTCGTTTATTGACAAAAAAATTGGGTTTCCCCAAAGATTTACACCATGAACAACCAGTTCTAAGTCTACCGAATTCCAGGGTATCACTCTACCTGGTGGAAGCACATCGTGAGGATACCGTGTTAGGAAATGATGATGATCTTCATTACATATGGCCTTCTTTTTGTACATCCTAACTAATATTATATATGTGAAGGTGAGTTTGTTTATTTGTTACACTTTTACGGCTAAACGACTGATATCCAGAAATTTTACACACACGTAGTCTATGTTATGGAAAGGACATAGGTTACTTTTTTATCCCAAACGCGGGTGAAACCGTGGGCACGCATCTTTTTAATTCAAACCGAGGAGGACAGCCAGTTCTTTTATATTTACAGGCCTCAACCAAGCCACTGGCCTCAAATATTTAAAAGTATATGATAAAAAGAGATCCAATCAAATTGATTTTGGTTTGTTTAACGTTGACTTTAATATGAAATAATTGTAAATTTTAAAAGACATTTAAAATTTTGCAAATTTTTAACATTTAATATTTATAACTATAACGTCACTGGCGTGGTTGAGTAACAAACAACCATCCATACGAACTTGCGCATTTATATTAGTAGTAAGATAATCAGTAATAGCTGATTTTTCCCTATCGATCGTATGTAATGTGCCATCGACCTGTATATAGTGTGTTGTGAAAACGGTAAACATCGGTAACGAGCTTACCTCCGAGCACCTAGTCGCCGACGTAATGTGGTGTACCATCTGCAGAATAACGCGCAATTATTGCCATAAACATTCCATTTTGACGTTTGAGAAAATTATGGATAACGAACTCTATTGCTGTCGTATTATGGTTTAACACTAAACATACCATAACCGGGTCAAATGACCCATTTTGAACTTTGCATTGAAAATGCACGTATCATCTTATTACTTTTGCACATTTGACTTCATGACTTTTTCTTACTGACTAATATACAGTTATACTATTTATTTCCCTTCCTAACAACCATATTTCATACATTCAAGCATGAAACATAAAGTCACATTTGAGCCGCTGTGGTAGAAATTGGTACCTAGTAGGTGGTATGATTAGTGTTAACTATGATCCAATGGGTAATTGTATGATGGTGCTGAAAAACTAATGAATTCAAACATTTATGAGGGTGGATTGATGGATGTACGTTATATACTCTCATGCGGCCAGCCGGGGCGGGTCGCTGGGCGATTTATAATATTAATAGGATACATTAAGTGTTTTTAAATTGTAAAAAAAGAAGAAAAAAAAAAGAAGAAAAAAAAAAGAAGTGTAAATACCCTTTCCTAGGTTCTTGCCAATTGAAATCCGTCTATAATGACATAAAAAGGGTAATAAATAAAAAAATATCATTGGATTTTTTGCCGATAGTACATTCCTGCCAGTACAAGCTAAAGATTATCTCGCGCACGCGGTATCGTCTCCTCCCAGTCTCCTCGTGGCCTCCTCCCGGAAGTGATCCCGAGTCGAGAGCAATGCCATGATACTAAGTCATTTATCTCTTTTCAAACATTTCATTTATATTTCACGTAGCTTAGGTTTGACCACAATTTTACAATAGTAAGTGATCATGTGGTCAATGGTGGTGAACACACGAAGACTGGAAGGTAGAAAAAGTAAGAAAGAAAGAAAAAACATTTATTTAAGGCAATTAGCAAATAATAACAATCAAAAAACATAATATAAAAAATCTAATAAATTATATAAAATGAAAACCTAACGATTGCCATAAAGAAGGAAACAAGTTCTCAAGTCCAGCTGCTGAAAGACACCAGCATGGTTTGCCAATAGATATTATGGTTGAGGGTGTCAGACAAGGGCGTACTACAAACCCTTACCCTTGTTTTGATTTCCTCACAATATTTTCCATTAAAGCAAGCGCAAGTTTACTGTTTCATGATTGGATTCAAACCTAAGGCATCCGCCAACACTATATCACTTCACCTTATATCAGTACCACTCAATATATATGTATATAGCTGTACCCTGCCATGCTTCGCTGTGGCACATTGTTGATTGAATGGTTTAGAAATGAGAAACAAAACAAAGACGGTCGCGGATATGTGACTGATGCAAAAAATAGATGAAAACAATCCTTGATGCGTTTATATATCATGGTAAAATTTCAGCTCGATCGATGCAGAACTTTTTGAGTTTTTGAAGCGTACACAAACCAACATAACATTTTTATATATATATAGATGAGTGTCTATATATATTAGCCATTAGTAATATATTAAAATTATGTAAACACAGAATATCTCAAGAACATAAGGAAATTGCTAATGTTAAGTCTCATGTGCCAATAATGTCACCGGCCTTACCTTTCTAACCGAAACAGTAATACAAGTGTACTGCTGCTTCACGGCAGAAACACGTATTAGTACTTCTCCGGAGAACTCTCCACTACTACTTCTAAAACCTGACAATAACAAAGATTTTAATCAATTTTATTAGTGTATATACTTTAGCTAGATAACGAGCCACTGACAGAATAGTAGAGTTCTTAGTGCAGAGGTTCGTCCGGGGAAGTACTACCACCTTACCCATTTCTGCCGTGAAGCAGTAGTGCACTTATATTACCGTTAGAGAGGTAAGGGAGCCGGTGGAATTACAGGCACATGAGACTTAACAACTTCACGTCTCAGGGTCGACAACGTATTGGCGATGCCCCTATTGTTGCAAATGTCTATAGGCGGCGGTGACCACTTACCATCAGGTCGACCGTCTGCTTGTTTATCGGCCCAAGTGGTATAAAAAAAAACCAATAATCTCATATTAAAGTCGTGTAAATGATAAGTTATGCATGTATAGGTGTATTTCAAAAATAAAATTCTAAATCTTTTTCGGTATCTTTAATAGCCAGTAATCTAACAAAAGGTCTATAAACTCAATAAATAACGTGCCACACATCCGCGAGAGGGCACTAGAGTCTCAGGACACCTCTCGGGCCCCAGACTCCGAGAGGGCAACGATTTGTCCTCATTGTGAGAGGACACCGACCTAAACACATCATCTATACATAAACCGACACGAAAATATTACAGAAGTGTTATAAATATTACATACTTGCTATCCCACGCGGTTTTACTTGCGTGCCTAGAGTAAAAACTAGCCTATGTCCCTTTCCATAACATAGGCTATGTGGAACCCAAATTACAGTAAAATCCAGTAGGCCCATAAACAGGGAGACGGCGCACCTGATGGTAAGTGGTCACCGCCACCTATGGATATTCGCAGCACCAGGGGCATTGTCGACCCTAAGACGTGAAGTTGTTAAGTCTCATGTGCCTTTAATTTCACCGGCCCCCTTTTGTTACTAACCGAAACACAGTAATACAAGTACTACTGCTTCACGGCGGAAATGGGTAAGGTTGGGTTCCCCAAACGAACTCATCACTAAGAGCTATACTACTTCGTTTAGCCGTGAAATCGTAACAAACAAACTAAAAATCTTAGTTCCGCATTTATATTATAAAAGTGAGGATGAAAGATAATGCCGTATGTAGTTTCATGCACAGCTGTTCCCATAGTCACCGTCAATCTCAGATTCTCAGCATGTCTAATATTATGCCGAAATAATTTCATCAAACCATAAACAGAGTCGTAAAGTGTTATGTTTTTTTTATGAGCGATATTATCTCTAGCATTCATCGTAAAATAAGAAATCTCTGCACACTTGCCTGTAATTCTAATTTGAGAAACACGTTTTTGTTGGACAATGCCAGTTTCGTGACGGATATTGTTTTACGCGTAATGCGGTCTGGTTATATGATAATTTGAAGACCATTAGAGGAGAAGTGGCGAATTGAAACACTTATGCTAGTTTTATAAAGGATAAGTTACCATTCAACATTTTAATTTTTAAAAGAAGGAATATTTTTTATTATTTTTATACTACTAAGGTAGCAAACAAGCTGACGGCCCGTCTGATGGTAAACGGTCACCGCAGCCTATGGACGCTTGCAACACCGTGGGTATCACTCGCGCATTGCCGACTCTGCAAAAATCTCTTCACACCCTTCTTGAAGGTCCCCATGCTGTACTCCCTTGGGAAAACCACGGCGGGGAGCTCATTCCACAGCTTAAGCGTGCGCGGCAGAAAGCTCCTTTGGAATCGCACAGTAGTACACCACACAATATATCGAATAGTGTGTTTTATTTCAATTTATAAGAATCAAACAATATCGAGACTGTAAAATAACCAATGTATAAAACGGTAATTCGGAAAGTATGAAACGTTCCATCTACACTAAGATTATTAAGAAATAAGATTTGTTAATTTGTATTTTTGATTGTAATTAATAAACTCAAAAACGATTAGTTCTATTTTAATCATCCTTTCATTATTAATAATTAACTTTATAGGCAGTGATAAAATAAATTAAATAGAAAACTAAAATAGTCATGAGAAAACAATTCCATAATTACGCGGCAAACAGAGTCCACCATTACGGAAAATTTTAAGGGTTATGATAATATCGTCTCTTATTCTTTTACGCAGTTAAAAAGAGACAACAAAAAAGTAAGTACCTTCGCAAAATATAGAGAAAAGTTATGACTTCCCCAAGATGGCGTCAAGACGGTTTGATTCGGGTAAACCATTTTTGTTATTGCTTTACCGTGTAAAAACTGTGAAGGACCAAGCCACAGGTACATAAGTAAATAGGTATACAATAAAAACCTTTTGTTATTAAAATAACACTTAGAAATGCGAATAACATTGATTCGGAGAATTCATCTTTGGAATCAGTAAGACAAGACTTTTTGTTTCGACTTTTGTTTTACTATTAGAAGACACTACTCTTGAAGGGCAAGCAAGTAAACATACATACTCGCTTTCACCTTTATAATAGCTATAGTCTGTCATATACCTATAATAAACTAGCTGCCCGGACAGACGTCGTTCTGTCGAAATAAGTCCATACAAAAATGCAGGAATTCGCTCGCAGCGCCACCTACCGGGTCCAATTGTGAATCTAAACCATCCAGGGCACCACCCAAACGCAAACAAAAAAAAACATTCCAATCGGTCCAGCCGTATTAAAAAAGAAGAAATAATTAAATTTCACGGTATTTCGTTTACTACAAAATAAATTTAATTTATACATTAGCCTCAATAACACGTGGTAATCATGATATTGAATTGTAGCTTATATGACACGTTCGTAGATTTACCATAGCAGCGCCATCTATTGATGACTTACTCAACCCAGTCGAAAGGTATCGACATCTCTTAGAATCATTTGGAGTTAACAGATAATTGTGACTGTCAAATAATAACAGACAAATAATTAGCAATAAATTAAAATTGCGACTATAATTTGAGATTTAAACTATCCTATCTCTCAAGTTGGATCGAACTGCACATGGTGTGCGAATTTTATTATAATCGGTTAAGTGGTTTAGGAGTCCATTGAGGACAAACATTGTGACACGAGATTTATATATATTAAGATATATACTTTAAAGAATGTCATTGACAAATTATCTATATTGCTTTTGATATATGAGGGTTAATTATATGATGATTTAAATAAACCTTATCCATAAAGGCATAATGCTCATTTTTCTTTGATAGCGAGTTTTTTTTTATTTCGGTCCAATTACTTATTTTATTGAGTTACAACCACAATTTCGAATATAAATATACATACAGAGTAGTAGAGCTCTTAGTGCAGAGTTCGTCCGGGGAAGTACTATCACCTTTCCCATTTCTGTCGTGAAGCAGTAGTGCTCTTGTATTACTGTGATTCGGTTAGAAAGGTAAGGGGGCCGGTGAAATTACAGACACATGAGACTTAACAACTTCACGTCTCAGGGTCGACAATGCATTGGCGATGTCCCTAGTGTTGCAAATATCCATATGCGGCGGTGACCACTTACCATCAGGTGGACCGTCTGCCCGCTTGTCGGCCCAAGTGGTAATAAAAAAAATACAGCTATTAAAGTCAAGTAGGTCTTCAAACAGGTAGATGGTTTGCCACTGTAAGTCATCGCCGCCTATAGACATTTACAACACCAGGGGGCATCACCTGCGTTGTCGGCCCTGAGACGTGAAGTTGTTAAGTCTCATGTGCCTGTGATTTCACCGGCCTTAGCTTTCTAACCAAAAACACAGTAATACAAGTGCACTACTGCTTCACGGCGGAAATAGGTATAGTGGTAGTACTTCCCCGGACAAATTCTGCTCTAAGTTCTGGCTAAATGAAACAAACTGCTTAGTTTTTTTCTGTAATTTCACCGCCGTTACCTAACCAACACATAGTAATACAGATCCGCTACTGCTTCACGGCGGAAATAAGTAAAATGGTAGTACTTCCCCGGACGAATTCTGCACTGAGCTCAAGCCATATGAAACAAACTGCTTAGTAATTTTCTGTAATTTCACCGCCGTTACATAACCAAAACATAGTAATACAAGTCCGCTACTGCTTCACGGCGGAAATAGATATAGTGGTACTACATTCCCGTTGGTACTCTGCATTAGTCTCCATCTATATAAACCAAGCCACTTTAATGTACTGAAACATAAATCGCACATTACTTTTAAAACTGAAACGAGGTGCTTGAAATTAATACTCAAACAAGTACAAACATAAGCGATATACTTTTATGAGTTTCATATTAATAATACATAAAAAATACTGACAAATGGTATCTGAAAGTGTGCCGGTCACATTAGCAACCAGAGATTTCGGAGAAAGCGCCGTTAAAGACTCGAATACATGATGTTTTGGAGTTATCGATCACACAGATAGACAGTATCTCACTGGCAGGTCTCGTATTTATGCTTGACCCTAATTTTGTTTAATCATCGTTAAAGATTCAGGAAATAATTGCGATTTATTGATGAATTAACTGAACTATAAGTAGAAGGAATTTTTTGTATGTAATTTTTCATATATACTGGGTATTTGTAATAAAATAACAAATTCTAATTGATTGAAAGATCATGTTGCAAAATCTTTTAATGTTTAATCTCAAGTTTATTATTCCCTACTAATAATTATAATTATAAATGTGAATGTAAGTTTGTTTGTTACGCTTTGACGCGAAAACTACTTAACCGATCATCATGAAATTTTAGGTTGAAATATTGGATAGTTATTGTGCCGGGAACATCAGTTACATCTCTTTTAGATTATAAAAATGATATTTTTGAGATTGGATTTTGTGAATCAATCAATCATAAGCACCCGGCCAATTTGGAAAAAAAAACACACAAAGACAGAATTTAGAATTACATATTTTATTAGTTTTTTTTTCTTCTAAATGAACATTAAATAAAATAAAAAGTTTTAAATCACGAAATTGAATGGTTTTTATTAATACTGTACGAAACTAAGTCTAAGTCAGTTTTATCTTTCCCTACATTATTAATTATATTAAATATTAAAAAAAAACATATCATCAAAAGAAAACGAGCAATAAAAAACAATGAAACTAAACCCTACAGTTACCTCTAAATTATCGTTCCAGTAATTTCTCAGAACCGTAGCCGAGGCTTTCTCTCATTAAAGCCTGGATCGACTTTAAAGCCGCAAACGCTGAATCGACTTCCAAGTCGAATTTATTGCTTATGAGATAGCCGAATTGTGTTTTGTTATTGGTTGGATGAGTTTGGTTTCACATTATGCAATGGCCCAGGAATTGCGAAACTAACCAATTTTCTGTGGTGGGTTTAAAGCTACAATAGAATCGCTTAAGTCACTAGAAGGTATTGAAGGTAGAAAATATCTGAGTGGATAGAAAAGCGGCCGTGTTTATGAAATGATTAGCTGACTTAAAAAACGCTGTCATTTTCTTCCGAGTTTCTCGTGTTGTCTATAATATATAAAACACAAGATTTTTTCTACCTACGACCGCTATAGGCTTTGACACCATCCAACCGTACACCAAATAAATAAACAAAATGTATTTCTTTTTTAGCATAGTGGCACACACCAGGTTTCCTTTAGTATTTTGAGTATTCTATTTTTCTATCCATAAAACCATTTTTGATATATTACGAACATTTAAAAAAATAAATAATCTAAATGATGCACTTACCAACTACAACAAACATCAATATTTGTTTTTTAGATTTACATTTGAATATAAAACCGAACTAAACTTTTTTTTGTTTTTGAATGTTACCTATATTAAGTATTTTGTAATTGTTAAATATAAAAATATATGTATAAAATTGATATTATAAAATAACCAAAAGAGTCAGAATAGATAAAATTTATATAAAATATTATTGAATACAAGTAAAAAATAATGTAACCTCGCTGAGTTTCTTGCCGGTTCTTCTCAGTTGAAGACTGACTTCCGAACCGGTAGTAGCTTCAGTAACTTTAAATTTGACCTTCATAAGTGCCTTCCGAGGGCCTTAACCGAATAAATGGTTCTGAATTTTGAATTTTGTAACATGAAACGTTTAAACACACAAGATAGAAGAAAATAACCCTGTAATTTGAAATTCCCTTATCTAATAAAAGTTTTAGATGAAATGCACTTGCATGCTGCGTACCACGTAAATTTGAAACAGCGCGCGGTGCGATCGAAATGGACTCTGAAACGAAATTCCGGGAGCACTAGGCGCTTTGTCATAATTTTCGTACTGTAGAGCGTATAGTGCTCTTAGTGCAGAGTTCATCTGGGGAAGTACTACCCATTTCTGCCGTATAGCAGTAAAATGAAATTTAAAAGGGGAAATTACAGGCACATGAAACTTAACGACTTCACGTCTCAGTGTCGACAACGCATTGATGATGCTCCCAGTGTTCCACACATCCATAGGCGGCGGTGACCACTTACCAACAGGTGTACTCTCTGCCTGCTTGTCAGCCCAATTTGCGCTTTAACAAATTGCTATGACATGATGAATGAAACCTTGGGCTCGATTCTGTAAGGAAAATGACACTAGCTCGAGGATGTTACGTCGCGGCTTCTGTGCTCTGTCTCTGTCACTTGCTACGGTAATACTACTAATCACGTGAGAGGTAAGCTCTCCGAGGCCTCAGTGAAGGGGCTCGCCGACGAAGTTTGTATTAGCTGAATAAGGGGGCTTTTAATCGTTGAACGTTTGCAATAAAGTACAAAATCCAGTGACGGAAATTTTATTCGCTTTTTTTTAATACAAAACAATAAAGCAAAGTGATATATGACTGACTGTTTTACTGAAGGCCGGATGACAAGCTCTAAGTACATATTTGGCCTGTTTGCTTGGTGGTCCGACCCTGACTGCCATGCCACGGATCGTGGGTTTGATCCTACCTAGGACAAACATTTGTGGGCATGATCATTTCTGTTTGATTTGTGTGTGGGCGTAAAAAATATAGTACGTAATTAAAGAAAATTTTGTATATTTATTTATTTATTTGGCACACAAAACAGAACACAATCAAATTATGATAATGGTTACAGAAACATAAATATGTAGTATATAATAAATAGGTGTCCTTCGCGGTTTTACCCTCGTTCCCGAGGGATGTAAAATTTTCCCGAATGAACTTTGCACTAAGAGCTCTACTACTCGATTATTATTAATATTTTTTTTATTACATAAGTTGACTACCTAGCAGACGGTCACCCGATGTGTGTGTGTGTATGTGATCAACGTTGCTAACAGACAAGATCAACAGAAAGGGATTTCCAACCATCATACAACAAAGTACCTTCTATTCTCTCCAAACATATAATAACACCTCGTGTAAGTTAAATAAGTAAAAAAAGAGCCGCGACATGCATCACACCTGCTAATTAAAGGGCAGATGTTGCAGATTGAACTCAACCAAATGCGTGTTTCAAATACATTAACATTGAAAAACCACATTATTATAAAATTAGGTTTTAAATTAATACATGTTTGCGTTCATTTTTCTTTAACTTACATCAAATATTTAACCCCCCTTTGCGATTGAATTTCGAAACATTCTTAGGTATGGTCTGTTGTTCCCTTCTAAGCTTTAAGATTGGTAACATATTATCCCTTGATGATTAAAATTTCAAAACCATTTTGAATATGGTTTAGACCCGCGGGCTCTAATGAAGGTGAAGTTTTAAGTTACTGAAGCTACTACCTGTTCAGAGGTCAGCCTTCAACTAAAGAACCGGTAAGAAAGTCAGCAAAGTAATTTTTTTTTTTTTTTTTATAAATTTTGGATATTTATTATTCGTTCAATTTTATATTTTTTTATTTTTAACGAATACTAATTATTAAATACATGATCGCAGCAGCTCCTTGCTGATGACTATTTTTTATTAATGACGAGATTGCGAATGACCTCAATCTCACCTGATGGTAAGTAAAGATGAGGCGGACGATGGAGATCGCTTTCCCGTTAATAGCCTATTCACTCTTCTCTTGAAGCCCAGGCTTTGACATCCTTACGCTGCCTTTGTGTGCGAAATAACTCCCAATAAAAGTATGTATTTAGGAGATAAAAGTGCCACAATGTAGTATATTAGTTATCTAGTTTCTATAGCAAGCACTGCTTAGTTTGGGATCAGATGGCCGTCTGTAAATACTAGATAAGCGAAGAGACCGCCCTAGGATTGCTACAATTACATGGCTTAGGTATTAAGCTGTAGTGAAGCTATTAGCGGGCTCCGAGCTTAGCTATCTAGTACATCTCTGGTGGGAAGGTCTGGCGTGGACAAGATACCCCTACTATTGTTAATGTCTAAAGGTGACTGTGACCACTTACCAAAAGCCTTCTCATTACCAAAACAGGGCGAGTCGTAAAAACACACGATAGAAGTGAAACTTGTATTACAGGGAAACATTTTAATAATTCATCTATCACTTTTAAATTGCATAGATTGTGTTTATCATTCAACTATTTTTCTCCATTTTTTTTTTATAAGAATTTCTCCTCAAATCTTCTCCAATTTATTTAACGAGTACAAAAATTGCTCGCTGTACAAGATTATCCCAAAATCATGGCAGTTATCAAAATTTATTGAATTTCATAAATATCCACGTGCATTCACTCTACATTGAACGCCACGTTGCCTTAAGAACTCTAAATGGCAAAACAAAAAGCTCGAACGCTATTGTCACTCGAGAGAATATTTCTTTGTCACCCAACACAACAGTTTTCCGACGAAAAATTAGTATTCCGCCCTCATTTTTGCACATGGAGGAAAATGTATAACGATCTATATACATAGGTACCGGCTCACCAAACCTGATGTACCGTTACGTACCGAGACAGCGAGTAACAAAGATGCTGTGGTTTACAAGCAAATGTCTTTTTACAGCCATACATTTTCCCCTAGACCTCAGTGCATCAGAAATAGAGTTGAAATTCGAAGGGTTGTTTGTTTACGTGAGTGTTTAGTTAGGGTTGCGAATTTCTGCGGGCACAAGACAATGGTGCAAAATGGTTTTCGGTTATAGCACTGACGCACAGGAATTTGTGTTTGGAATAATAAAAACGGTTGTGTTTATTGTTATGTATACGGAATGATCGTGAGACAATGGACATCGGGACGTTTCAGGATCTGGTAGTTAAGGAAATTACAAATGAATTTGTATAGCTGTTGCCTGTCAAAATTGCTATTAGTAATATGGCCGAGTTCCTCTAACCTGTAACCAATGCTTTGGCAATTCTTAACGCATGTCAAAATAATTCTTTTTCACGCAAATTTCTCTGATATGTCGTGTCAGAAGTCTCTTTAGTGATGAACTAGTTAGTGAAAATAAGCATCAATATGAAAATATCTTTCCGAATGCAACTGCTTTGATACCAGCAGGGGCTTGGCGGAAGATTTTCATCCTGAGAGTGGCAGATAACGAGTCGGGTACTAGGGGGTAGGGGGTACATTATAGCCCCACTATTGGTTCCAAAACCATCCGCCTCATGTCTTAACACCACGGGAACCTTAAGTTCATTACAGGGTTCGAATCAACTAAGCTGACAACGTTTTTAATTAAGTATGAAGTAAAATAAAATTAATTACACTAAAAGGAAAACAAAATGAAAACGTAATTGCGCAACAAATCCTTTAGTCTTAAAATAATTGCGCCATGTTCATGTGACGCAATTATTTCGTGTAATAAATTTTCAGCGGAAGTAAAGACTTAAATTCACTTTTTATCATTTTCGCCTAACACTAGCTTCCGTCCCGTGGCTCCATCTACGTTCCCAAGGATATATATAGGTAGTTTTAATTACTTTGTGTTTTTTTTTTTAATCTTACTCCTACTATACTATCCTATCCAGGCCAGTTGGCTTGGTGGTTAGCGACTCTGATTGCCAAACCGAAGGTCGCGGGGTTCGATTCCCACCCAGGATAAACATTTGAGTGCATGAACATGTCTGTTTGTTCTGTGTCTGGGTGTAAATATCTATATAAGTATGTATTTAAAAAGTAGTATATGTAGTATATCAGTTACCTGGTAGCCATACCACAAGCAGTACACTCTGCTTAACTTGGGATCAGGTAACCATGTGTGAAGAATGTCTTGGGATATTTATCGTTGACTTGGATAACACATAGGATACTTTTTATCCCGGCAAAAAATAACTTCCCTCGGGAACGGAGGTGAAACGACGGGCAAGGCTAGTTATTATTACTGTGCTTAATTAAAAAATAAAATAAACTATTTCATTAGGGAATAGTGTAGCTTTCTCCAAATGAAAGATTTAACTCAAATTAATAATTTCAGATGAGCAAAATTTTGAAAAACACGAAAAACGCTTCTACATTAAAGTAGTGTCAGTTATTTGTCACAATAACACTACAAGCGTTGCTCGTCAGCCCTTTTATTCTCTAAAAAGAAACAAAACAAACTACAAATTACTCCGGCGAGACCCTCATTTGTTTGCGAATTTACCTAAAGAAACAAAGCTGAAGTTATGACGAAATACAGTCGAGCCAGTGTCATTTACCTTGTAAAATCACACTACCTCTAGATGGGCGCGTGTAAAGATATGTCTAAGTATGTCCCAGGCAACTTTGGAAGTGAAGCTTTGAAATTCGGATGCACAACATTTTTGTGTAACTAAAAATAATATAAATGCAAAATAGGATTCCTTTGATGCACCTTGGCCTCAAAACTAGAAAACATACTGTGATGTGGCTGCTTCCATTGGATGCGGAATTTTACCTAGATGGTTACAAGCTATATACATATGATATCGGTAAACGCGGGTGAAAAGGCAGCTAGTATTTGCGATTGAGGATTTTTAAATGTTTCCCTGTAATATAAAAGTTTCACTTCTATCGTGTCTTTACGACACAACCTGTTGTTTATTAATACCTAAAGTTTAACTACTTGACTATCAGTGAACCGAGTTCTCGGTGGCCGCTCTAGTGGCTTGTTTACATAAACTTCTTAGCCGATCGCTTGGAAACAGTTTAACTACAACGAGAAGCTTGAATAGCAATCTAATTATTAACTTTCACTGTAAAACAATACTTCATTTTGTATTTAACGAATCTTTAATAAAATCTATAGATATATAAGGTAATCTCCAAAACAACTCATTCGCTTTCAATTATTCTTTCACTGGTAAAATGCTACACTCTTCTAACACCCATATTCTAAGACGTTTCCTCAGACGGCACTCGACTCCAACTCGACTGAGGCATTTTCTCGAGGAATTCTCAAAATTGGTATTCTAAGTCAGAACTTGAGCAAAACTCGAGCAATCCCGACTGATGTCGAATCGAAGTGTAGTCAAGGTAACATGTCATTGGTAACGTCATTCTATTATAGATAAAATATTAATGAAATAAAATAATGAGTTTCAGTAACTATTCACAAGCAATACGCTTCCTTAAGGTTGGTCCCGACGTACCTTGAAGCAGACAGTTGTTTCCTCACCTCGAGTGAGAGATGTGAAGTCGAGTGGAGGAGATTTTTGTAATTAAAATACTAATATCTTTGAGTGAGGTTGAGTGGAGTAGAGGAATTTTCGAGGAAACGCCTTAGAATATGGGTGTAAAAGGACAGTTTATGTTATAATCTCGGGAACCTTATTTTCTCAGGAACGCGGGTGAAACTGGGTGATGGTAGCTAAACTTGCGGCACGCTATGTTGGCCGTTTTGACGTTTAACAATGACAAAGAAAAATAACCTTTATTTTTTTAGATATAAGGTGCATCTATTGATCCAACAGCTAATTGTATGATGGTGGAAATCAACCTTATTCCGAGCAATTCAGTTTATTATTCTATGACATTCTGAAACGTCAAAACGGCCATCATAGTGTGCCTGTATAGTCGAAGATAAAACCATTTCAAATACCATCTCAAACATAAATTTAGATTTTCATGTTTAATAATAAATCATATTTTAACCTTAACCAGAGCTTTTACTATGGGAACCAGATAACTAATACACTACACATACTGTTTTTCCTTCTAAATAAACACATTTATAGACTTTTAACTTTATTTATATTTTCCCAAGTCTCATTTATACTTGGCAACATTATCAAATGATAAAGTACCCACTTAGCGATGTCCTTAAACAGATGCTAAAGCTGTATATTTTATTTTATACTTTGTAGCGCAGAGACCGCGGCAATGGCTGCCCCCAAAAATCCCTTTCCAACATAACTATTAAGCTATTTATAACTTTACTTGTACCCTAAAATTGTACTTTAAAACCGGCTTACATATACAACAGTCGCACACACACTAGGGTATTTTAGGGGTCGGTATGTGGAAATGAAAACAGAAAATCTCTCAATAGGATTAAGTTGAGTAATATCAATGTGGGATATGGAAATTCCATTATATTTAATATCTCTTTTTTCATTATAAAAACGCGTCTTGTATCCTCTTTAGATACCCTGACTACCCTATAACGCCACAATTCGAGGCTTCGATACCCTCGCAGAACCTCTTTGTATGAAAAAGTCATACCCACAAATCTATTTTCTAGCAATTAGGGTCCCTCACCACGCTAACTGGTCCGTCAAGAACAATTGTTATTCATCCCGGGAAACGTAGGCAACTGGCTCATCTAAATAAAAAAAACCACAACTGCATTTCACACACGGTAAAAGTGAAACCTTTCGAAAACTACCAATCTCATTCTCCCGCATGATAAATCCTATAGATGTATTTTTGTCGATTTTTTATTTCATCGAGTTTCAAATCACAACAAGACCAAATAAATAATAATAAATAAATATCCCAAGACATTCTTCACACATGGTCACCTGATCCCAAGCTAAGAAGAGTGTACTGCTTGTAGTATGGCTACCAGGTAACTGGTATACTACATATACTACTTTTTTAAATACATACGTATATAGATATTTACAACCTGACACAGAACAAACAGACATGTTCATGCACACAAATGTTTGTCCTGGGTGGGAATCGAACCCGCGACCTTCGGTTTGGCAGTCAGGGTCTCTAACCACCAAGCCAACAGGCCCGTCAAAATAATATAATATAATTATATATAAATGTTCTTTAAAAAAATGATATACAGAACCCTAGTAATATTAAAAGCACACTCTTGCTTGTTCACTACGCGTGTAGAGCGGTGTGGCTGCTCATGCGCATCACTCACACAGGAGCAGGAAGGGCAAAGGGAAATTTTGGCAATAATTTCGTTTCGTATACTATATACCCTAAAATTTGTACCGTCGGTTTATTTTTTCTACTAGCTCCATACCGTGGTTTCACTTGCATCTTTTATCGGTATTCATCCTGGCACATTTTTTATTCTGAGACTTTTTAATCCTGGGGCATTCTTCATTCCGGGACATTCTTCACACACGGCCATCTGATCCCAAACTAAGCAGAGCTTTTATGGAAACCAGATGACTGACTACATAGTACTGTTTTTTTATATTAATAAATACTTTAGTGGATATTTAAAGTATCCTGTGTGTATATCCATAACATTTTCTATCTGACAGTAAAATTTTATGAAAATTCGATGAGCAGTTACGATATTAAATGGTAACAAACATACGAACTCATTCTTCCCTATTTATTATATTAGTAGGATAAGCTTTTAAAGGTGCACGACTAACTACATGAAACCACATATTTTTTAAATTAAAAAGTATAGAAAAACATAAGCTACGCTCTATCAATTAGTTAAATAAACTTTTGTAATAAAATAACCCTACATTGTTATTTTAACAGAACATTTCTCTGTAAAATTCCATCACACTTTTTTAATTGTCTATCTACTAGAATCTTGCCCCGGCTTTGCTTGAGTAGGAAAATATAAATTTATCATACACATAAATGTTTTGTAAGAAATTTTTAATTGATGATGATAACTTGAGCTATTTAAAATTTACACTGCACTATCTTAGCTGTCAAAACTCGCCTTCTAGTAGGGATCTAGTTATCAGTTACTAATGAAAAGGTTCATATAACAATGTTAAAAACCTTATTTTACAAATATTATAAATGCGAAAGTCTTTGAGGATAGATATTTTTTACTCTTTCACACAAAAGCTGCTAACCCGATTTGGATGAAACTTCGCACACAGATAGTTTATAGTCTGGATAACACACGCGACACTTTTTATACAGGCAAAATGTAGTTTCCCTTGGGAATATCAAAAGCGGAGACGGCTAGTTTCACTATATTTATTCTCGAACCAAAAACATTTACACGATAATTTAGCAAACGCATAATACTGCACTACCAGTAAACATCGATGTATTGGTCCGCACTTATGTGGGGGATCGCAGGCATGTGTGTGTGTGTTTGCCTGTGTGTGTCTGTGTGCGTGTGTGTGTGTGTGTGTGCGTGAAGGCAATCATTATTCGTGAGTACTAGAGGATAGGTCTGTATAGCCATCTTTGTATGCGCTTGAACTTTAAAAATACTTATTTTGGAACTTTCTTAAATGTTTTCCTTAAATTATGACTTTGTACTTCGTTTGTTTGACCTCCGAGGAAGGCTTTTGCTACTATTTAATAAATAGTTCTGATTTTATAACCTTTAATAGGTTATTATTATTTATGGTAGTATAAATGCGAAAGTTTGTATGTATGGATGTTTGTTACTCTGTCACGCAAAAATTACCAAACGGATTTAGATGCAACTTGGCACATAGATAGAACATATCCTGGAATAACATTTAGGCTACTTTTTATCTCGGGAAAACGTGACATCCCTCGGGAACGCGGGTGAAACTGCGGGTAGGTAAAACTATGTAATACATTATTTTATTTTATTCAATAGGATGCGGTGACTGTTTACCATCAGCTCGTAAGTTTGTCACATCATTATTTAAGGGAATTAAAAAGAGGTTCTTTCTGAGCATTGGAATCCGACTGGCACATGGCGGCACAAAATAATTATTGCATTCGAACATACAACCTGTGTCGTTACATCACAGAGCTCTCATCGCCATTTATTACTTAGATGTCTTGCAAACATTTTAAATAAAAATAAATACTATTCAGGAGTAAGCACATCATTAGCGCAAGGTTACGTTTTGGAAAAAAAAATACACCTTATAGTCCGAATATAGTTTTTATAGAACGAAATACTGGCAGAGTTGAAAACCTTTACGTTATTTCTTTCTATGGTATTATTGTATGAAGTCAAGACCTCAACTCACTATTTGAAGACACATTGCAATGTATGCGGGAACAGCTGGTTTCCTAATTGTAAGCATTTGCACGCTCTTATAAATCTTCTTAATATAAACTGATATTTATATAGTTTTAAACTGATATGGATTTTATTACAATAATATATAAAAGCTAAATTAAATCAAACACAATTCCAGTAAAGGTTTCATTCCATTCATGGACTTTACATAAAATATTCACGTTACTCAGAATCAATAGCAGTTGGAGGACTTACTAAATCAGAATGAATAATTTATACAAAAGGGAACTAAGGTATTGTAAGAAGAGGTATAATACTTAAATAAGTAGCCGCCCATTTCCTAGATATAAAATCCCTACTAATATTATAAATGTGAATGTAAGTTTAGCTGTTACGCTTTCACGCGAAAACTACTTAACCGATAATCATGAAACTTTGTACACATATTCTTGAAGGTATTAGAAGTAACATAGGATACTTTTTGTGTAGAGAAAATGTTACATCCCTCGGGAACACGGGTGAAACGGGGGACAGCTAGTATAACATATATATCATCTATTATATAAGCAAAACAGGGTTCCTTTCACGCACCATCACCTCTAAACTACTGAACATATCGGGATGGGACTGCTACCATTCGACGCGGATTTTTTCGTAGATGGGAATAGGCTATATATGATATCGATAAACGCACTTGAAATCGCGGGGGACAGCTAGTACCAATATAAAGGCAACGAATAGGTAGAGGGTCAACCTGATGGTAATTGGTCATCGCCCATGGACATTCGCAATACCAAGGGCCTTGCCAAAGCATTATCGACCCTGAAACATGAGATTGTTGAGTCTCATATGCCTGTAATTTCACCAGATTTAGTTATAATGTTTTGTACGATCTAATGGTAACGTTCAAATTCCTTTACAATGAAAACATAACACTTTAGATATGCGTTAGCAAAAGTTTAATTTGCTACCTACATTAAAGGCACCAGACGCGACTTCACCGTCTTCAATCCAATTAGGGCCCTCTGCGTTTATCATAGAGTCGATTTCATTTAAAACGAGTGGTTTGTTGGAACAATTACTAGATTAGTTCTATTGTCCGTACAAATAGCCCGAAAGAGTTATAGCTCGCAATCAACGCGGCTTTATTTAATTTACTGTTCATTTCGCGGAGAACCTTTTAATTAATTTGCGAAAAAGAGTTTCAGATAAAGAATAATTTTATTTATTACCCTAAAACCTTTCCTTTTAACAATGGAGTGAAATAAAAGCCATCGGCGAATGAATATCGATCGCATCCCAAACTAAGTAGAGTACATATTAATTTATTTTTATCCTAGAAATATTATGAATGCGAAAGTTTGTGGAGGATGGATAGCGTTTTGTTACTCTTTGACGCAGAAACTAATGAATGGATTTGGATGAAACTTGGCATACATGTAGTTTATAATCTGGATGAATAAATAGGGTCCTTTTTATCCCGGGAAAATGTAACAACCCTCGGGAACGCGAGTGATAGCTAGTTCAATATTTAAATACAGATATTTATATAACTGAGATTCTCGGTGGAATGTGACCTTGGGGTCTCTTCGGAGATAAAAAGTGGACATTTAGGAACAGAAAAAGAACAAATGTGTTTTCATGCAGCTTTTTGTCGCCTGTGAGAACAAAAGTGCTGTTGCGTAGAAATATCGAGCTTTTCCAATGGACCAATCAATCAATCTGCTTGACTTAATATAATAAAAAGACAGTAACTTTGTTAGTTTGTATGTACGCGGAGGGAAGTCTGGAACTTGTGCACCTATTTGCAAAAAAATATTCACCATTTAAAAGGTATATTATTCCGGACATATGGTATTTTAAAATCTCGAAATACATTAGATTTTAGAACACAGGTAAAACCGCGGTACATAAAGCAAGTTAAAATGTTACTCATCAAAATTGTTCATCAATATCTCTAAAAGAAGACATAATAACTTTATTTCATCGCAAACGAGCCGTTACGATCGAGTTGCCAAAATCGGTCGTCGCCGCAAGCGCATAGGTCAAACGCATTCCCTCCATCCTTCACTAACACACGTGTGCGAGAGGGATAGTGATGCAGCTCTCTAGAACTCGATGGCAAAAATGCAGTTTGGCCAAGTCGTAATCGACAGTGTAATGAGATATTTGGTGGCTTGTTTAGTCAGCTTTTGGTTAATGCTACGACTACAGACTGCAGAGCGAGATATAAAAGAAAGATAAAATGTGCTTACATACGTAAAACTAAGAGCTTATTTGACTGGAGACTGTTTAATATTAAAAAGAAAAAGCATTGGCTTATGTTACATTTAAAAAAATGTTATTATTACGTTAAAGATATTATGTAGCACAAGCATAGGTATAAAGTCGCTTCCGCCGTTTGTACGCTTAGATCATTTAAGCCGGGTTACTATATACGATCCCGATCGAAAATCCATGGATTGATGAACCTTTTGGCAGTAATTTTAATACACGTTATGTCAAAATTCTACTTCAATCTTGCGATTTTAGATCGGGGTCGTATATAGAAACCCGGCATTCAACGACGCGGCGGATTTTGATTCGGTTTTCATCAATAGACAGAATGATCCTAGAGGGAGGTTTATATTTATTTATGCTTTTTTCGTTCGTGGGTGCGGGAGAAACCGCGGGGAACAGCTAATAATTTTATAAAACTAAGTATTTCGAAAACGTTTTCTACCGTGTTACTATGTTTCAATCTGAATTTTATTGCGAAACGGTTGCCAACTCAGAAAAAGACGTAAAGTACTTATAATACGTTTAAGTAGTAGAGCTCTTAGTGCAGACTTCCTCCGGGGAAGTAATACCACCATTTCCGCCGTGAAGCAGTAGTGCACTTGTATTACAGTGTTTCAGACGTAGTTACTATTAAGTAATCTATGTTTTTAGTTAAAAAGGTTAGGGGGTCGGTGAAATTATAGGCACGAGATTAAAAATTTTACTTATCAGGGTCGCCAAGGCCATTGGCGATGCCCGTAGTGTCAGAAATATCTATAGACGGCGGTGACCACTTACCATCAGGTGGACCGTCTGTCGGTTTGTCGGACTACGTGACATTTAAAAAATATATGCATGATAATAATTAAGGGAAATAAGGAAAACCGATAATGATCCAAACATTTTCCTCTATTTCATAATTCCAAAAAATTTCAACATAGACCCTAAGACACGTATAAAAGCATAATAAGTTTATAGCAACCTCTTCTGACCCTTACTCAGCTAATGAAACTTGATTCAATGAATCAGTTTTCGTCTTACTTCCCCGCAAGCACTGTAACGTCTCTATATTCCCCTGCTACCTCTAAGGAGCTGCGTAGACATTTCCAGTGTACATTCACTCGAAATCATAGCAATAAACAGGCTTGAGATCTCCCCAGACGCGTATAAATTTTAGTGAGTAGGGTGCCACGTCTGAATAAGTAAGGCAGTAAAGGAAATTGAAGCATACGGGTAGAAAACACGTCTGCAGGCGCGAGTTTAAGGTATAAGTTTTCAACATCAACTTTAAAGATAAATATATATTTACACCGAGACACAGAACAAACAGACATGTCCATGCACACACATGTTTGTCCCCGGTGGGGATCGAACCCGCGACCGGCGACTTGGCAGTCAGGGTCGCAAACCACCAAGCCAACTGACCTGTCAATAGCAAAAATGTGTATTTATACTCAAAATATTTATATTCATTTTTATTAATTACGGGCGAATTTAGTCCAGTGTGCGTCTGTACTTTGAAATAAATGATCGCAGCGTTTATTGTTGCAATGTAACGCCGTATGTACCGCATTTTAATTATTCATAGTCACGCAAGCTTTGTACAACTGAATTCGGTTACGTTTAAAATTTAACCTCTCCTACGTTATACCTAAACCTAATAATGTAATGAGAGTACTAAAGATCAAGATTCTATTGGATACGTAGATCGTAAAAGTATCCCCTTTTAGCATTACTTAAATAATAATTAACATTTTATAATGTCACGACCGACAAATTTGCAGACGGTCCATCTGATGGCAAATGGTCACCGCCTTTGGACATTAGTAAAACCAGGGAATTGCCAATACTCTCGACACTGAGATACGAAGTTGTTATGTCTCATGTGTCCGTAATTTCACCGGCTCCCTTAACTTTACAATCGAAACACAGTAATACAAGTATGCTACAGCTTCAAGGCGGAAATGGGTGGGTGTTAGTACTACCCCGGACGAACTGTGCACTAAGAGCTCTACTACTCAATTTTGTGGGAAAGTAATTAATTAAACCTTGCTTTTCAAAGAATACACAATTTGATTTACAACATGAGCTCTAGAAAGAATGAACGATAAATAATGATGAACATGAAATGATTTCTATTATTTCTTTCAATAAACAAATAAGAGTAACCATTGATAAACATAAGAATCTTCAAATAATATTGTATAAATGAAAATATTGTATTTCCCAAAGTTCTACTAAAGATGTTGTACACGCCCCGTTTGTGTTAATCGTTAAATTACTAAACGGTAAGCGCCTACATCAATTATGCGAGCAATCAGGCGCTTCAGCTGCACAAAGCGTTGCGAACTATCAGGCGGTTTCGAATACTAACTGACACCTTGATAGTTTAACTAGTTTAAGGTTAACGCTAACCAGGTTTAGAACTTTGTTGGGTTTTGACTGGTAAAACTTTAATCCACAATGAACAAATAATATATATGCTAAGAATAATAAATACATTGGATCGCTCTTTACACTCGGCTATCTGATTCCGAACAAAGCAGATCGACGGGATAGAAATTGGTGTAGTTTTCACCATTATTTAGGGTATTTCTTTGGGAAGGTTTATATTATTTCAAATATATAATAAACCACTAAGGCAAGCCGAGGCGAGTCATTAGTTTTCTATAACTTAAACTTAACCGCGTCACTTGATTTTCAATTAAGTACAATGAAGTTTACTAAGTTACTAATTAAAATACAAAAAGCGGCAAATAGCGAGTTGAAGTTTATTCTCTACGGTTCTACCACCGTACTGTTTAACAAAACGCACTGTGACAGGCGGATGGACGGATGGACAGAGAATAGGGTCCCGGGACCCTTTGATTGCGGAACCTTAAAAATAACATGTACATTTTTCACCAAAAATTTCCCTCGCTGTTTGATTGATCTTACTGCCTTTTGTCAGTTTCGATTGATAAACCCGAGAAGAAATACATCAAAAGCTTTCCACCCGCTCGGGTGATACGGTCTTACAAAAATCAACGACAAATGTAAATTGAGAATTGTCTGCGGAGACATGGAAAATATATTTCTAGTCACGAAAGAAAACCCATTTGAATATGTGTTTAAAACAGAAGCAGATTAAACACATTTTGCTATGGCTATGGTTGACATTTGATATCAGAAATCTTATTCAATCTTTACCTTATTGAAATGTAATGAAATGAAAATATGATTTGCAAATCTGACTCTAATACTGATTGAGAAAGATGTAGCGCTTATAAGTGAAGGTGTATTATAGAGCCAAAAAGAACTTGGTAATCTTAAAAATAAAAAAAGTAGAATATTATTAGAATATTACATAGTTAAACAGTAACTTAAATAATAATTATAAAATATCTTCTTCACGCTCATTATCCCCGAAGAGGTGAAGTATGAGACCCACATTCCAGTGCAGATATTTGTATGTTCCAATGTGACTGGAATTTTGGATTCTTTTTATACCGGGAAAATGTTACATCCCTCGGGAAGGTTGATCGCGTCCGAGTCCTAGTAATTTCAGGGAATTACCTTTTGCACGTTAACTCAATTGTGAGGTTTTATATTTGAACTAGATGTCCTCCACGGTTTTACCCGCGTTCCCGAGGGATATCATATTTTTCCGGGATAAAAAGTAGCCAATATATTATTCCAGGATATGCTCTATCTATGTGCCAAGTCTAATCCATATTAGTAGTTTTTGCGTGAAAGAGTAACAAACATACTTACATACAAATCTTTCCACGTTATAATATTGGTATAGATAAGATCATATCAATTTAGCTTGATTGTTTATGGTTTGTTGATTAGTCGCATTACGATATACAGGATTTTTTTTTTCAGTGCGCAAACTTTGACAAATTAAACTTAAATGAGTTTTATTAAACACCTAATTTTTAGTTTGATCAGTTTTAGTACAAATAAATGAAGTTATCGTTAACGAAAGATATAGACTTTAAAATTGATATTATGGCTACTCTGTCGGTCGGGTCGGGCGCCCACCCCGGCCGCGGCCTTGGCAACAGCTGGCTCTACCGCCGCGTGCGGCGCACTGCGCGCGCCCTTTGATATTATTATAAACAGATAGTGTCCATTGTTTGTTGATTTTAAAGTCGAAAAAAAAATACAAAAAAAAATTAAACAAATAATGGAAATGTGTTCTGTTACTGATACTGAACCACCAAAATTTTCTTGCGCATTGCATAAAACATATTCCTGTAAGCATCTTCGTTGTTATTACCCAACTACGGCAAGTCGAAAAAGAGTTATGATTTTAGCAGTATTTAGTAGTATTTACGTACGTTTCGTAGCGCATAAACTACTCAGCCGATTTTTTTTATGAATGAGGTGTAAATCGATTTGTTTTTATGATCCGGATGACATAGGCTGCATATATTTATACGACCAAAATTAATATGACAGAAGTTATAACCACCATTTGTTTTAGTTCACGTGAGTACAAATTGTGGCATAGTATGCAATAATCTATACATCATCTATTGGCGAGTATAATACTAAAAAAAATCGTTAAAAAGTACCACATGTCGCCAAACTTGTACTTACTAATAAGTAAAAAAGGTCTAGCGAATAGCTGATAAATATAGGAATTATTAATGATATTTGAAGGTATTTAAATGTACCTATAGATAGTAAATAATTCCAGCCTGGTTTCTAAAGAATCTATATTTTTAACAATGCAGATGCAGTAGACATCAATTCCTTATTTTATACAGGAATTGGTGCATCATATCTTAACTGATAAATAATATGCATATAGCTGATCTGAGTGGCGATGGTCTGAGAGCAAACTGTGTTGAGGGTTTATACCCTTCATTTTACTATACTGAGACACTTCTGAGCAATGGCCTGAGTAGAATAGTTTATGGACTATTTTTAAGTCGCCTCCGCCACCCCTTATAGCGACCCCTTTCCTCTCATGTCCATCTGAGTTTACTTGAGTGATAGCTGTCTGAGTAATATGACTGGCTGAGTATCTGCGCATGATCCAACGATCATGTCCTTACTGATGTCTATCTCGATTGGAATTCTCTCCCCTCGTCTGTGTTCCCAGATACATACAACTTGGGGCTCTTTAAAAAAAGAGTGAATAGGCTACTAACGGGAAAGCGAGTTCCATCTTCGGCCTCATCTTCACTTACCATCAGGTGAGATTGAGGCCAATCGCAATCCCGTCTGATATAAAAAAAAAAAAAAAAAAAAAAAAAAAAAACTGTGTCTTAGTAACATGAATAGCTGAGCATCGGAGCATAATCCAACGATCATCTCCTTACCAATGTATGTCTGAGTCTTAATAACATGAATAGCTGAGCATCGGAGCATAATCCAACGATCATCTCCTTACCAATGTATGTCTGAGCCTTAATAACATGAATAGCTGAGCATCGGAGCATAATCCAACGATCATCTCCTTACCAATGTATGTCTGAGTCTTAATAACATGAATAGCTGAGCATCGGAGCATAATCCAACGATCATCTCCTTACCAATGTATGTCTGAGCCTTAATAACATGAATAGCTGAGCATTGGAGCATAATCCAACGATCATCTCCTTACCAATGTATGTCTGAGTCTTAATAACATGAATAGCTGAGCATCGGAGCATAATCCAACGATCATCTCCTTACCAATGTATGTCTGAGCCTTAATAACATGAATAGCTGAGCATCGGAGCATAATCCAACGATCATCTCCTTACCAATGCATGTCTGTGTCTTAGAAATGCGAATAGCTGAGTATCTGCGCATGATCCAACGATCATGTCCTTACCAACGTCCGTCTGAGTCCACCCAACTGATATGTCTGTCTGTGCAATATGAATAGCTGAGTCTCTGAGCGTCATTCAACGATCACGTCCCTACTAATATCCATCCGAGGCTAGCAGGCACATCCCACTATAGCAAGTAACAACAATCCTAAGTACAAAGTTTCTGAACCGCACGCTCGAATGTCAACTAGGTACTTGGTATTACAATCAACTAAATCTAAAGCGCTCACCTAGGCCTCCCGCAACACGCGCACCCAGGTTGCCACACTCACATCTCTCAATCTCTGCCTGGATAGTTAGTTATTTGCTTTCTTCACACTTTATGATTGATCTTAAGTTTTGTGGGTAGCAGTGGCGGGAAATGTGTCAAAGCCGGTGACAGGGCTTTTTGGGATGCCAGTCTTTAATATTAACAAGGTTTGACGTTTTAGTTATTTACAATTTATGGTACATTTCGCGACGTAGTTCGCGACACCATAGATGTGCTAAATTTGATGGTGATCAGTCATACTTCTGTATCTCTCTATACAGCTTGTTTAAACCTTTAGGTCAGTATATACAAAATTCCTCTGTATCGATTCTTCTCCTGAAACAAGGCTTGACCGATTTAGATTATTTTTTGTACTTAGGTGATTACCTAGGTAGTACTTGGTTATACTTGGTGTCGAGATCCAGTAAATATGTGTTCAACGAGGTCTGTGGCAGGACTAGTGTCTACTAATAAATAGTTTTATATTTTTTAATGCAGAAGTTGGACTTTCGAAGTAGTGGTGAACCTTACCTGCTGGTTGGTATCATGCTTCTCACTGCTGTCGGATGTTGTGGATCCTGTCGGTTTCTTGCAGAAGGCTGGACACCAGCGCCGGCACATACACCTGCAAATTCAATACGTTTAATAGGTTAGTAGACTTTCCGAATTATTACAAAATAGAACTTAAAGACATCTACGGTCAGTTTATTTTTGCTTGGCACAATATGGTTTCTTAGCAGAAGAGATATAGATACTAAACTTTCCATGTTAATACAAAATGAGCCTTAAATTGCTTTTTGGTAAGTTTATTTTGGTAAAAAGAAAATATTTTTGTTTAAGTCTACAAAGTCTGACCCTAAAACCTAAAACCTCTCTTAGCTCTATTTCTTCTTTCAACAGGTTTATATTTAAAAATAGCAAGTGTTGTCTTAACCAAAATAAATCTAAGACCTATCATGGATGCGACAATCTATAATCTGTATACTATAAGAAGTCCCTTTTGTCGTTTAAGATAGTCATTGAAATATCAACTTTAGTTGTTTAAAAATAAGGTTCAGCTATTGACCCCACGGATAAATGTATTATGATCTAAATGAACCTTATCCCACAGCAAAAGGGTACATTTATCTATAACATCTTATACGTCAAAGGGGACTTCTTATATTGGACAGATAATAATTTAGCATTTTTATCTATGGCTGGTAAAGTTTTACAAATAGCTAAACAATTGTATTCAATGTGATTTTATACTCAAACAAACGCTCCAAAAGACATTAAAACTGTATGTTTATTATAAGTTTTTGACCCGGCTGGAACAAGGCTAAAAGGGTTATGATTAAATTTCCATATATTTCCTCAAAACTAAAATAATAATATTTTGATGGGGTCATCGCATTTTCATAGTGGTGTGGGTGTATGAATTTAAATAAACCCTGAAACCTGAGATTTGATCTCAATTCGTTTCTCTCAATTATGATGCCAAATGGCAGTCTAATCTCAGTAGGGAGAGATGATACCTATCCTACCAATATATTATAAAAGCGAAAATTTGTATGTATGGATGTTTGTTACTCTTTCACGCAAAAACTACTAAACGGATATCGATGAAACTTGGCACATAGATAGATATCCTAGAATAACATATATGCTACTTTTTATCCCGGGAAAATGTGATATCCCTCGGGAACGCGGGTAAAACGCCGGGGGACAGCTATATATTATAAATGCGAAAGTTTGTATGTATAGATGCTTGTTACTCTCTCACGCAAAAACTACCGAATTGATTTGGATGACACTTGGCACATATATAGAAAATGCCCTGGAATAACACATAGGATACTTTTTATACCGGGAAAATGTTACACCGCTTGGGACCGCGGGTGAAACCGCGGCAGACAGCCAGTCGAAATGCCGATTTTTATATCGAATAATATAAATAAAACTCCATTATATGGCTTGCAATAAAAATAATAGAGTTCCAAATCCCAAAGCTCGGCACAGTTTCCAGAATTAAGTTACCGATGAAATCTAAAATAACATATAACTTGAGCTGAGGTGTGTGTAATTCAATAGAATTGTTGGCCCCAGTCCAGTTCGGGCCGGTTTGTGCCGGTTTTCTCGGCTGAATTCATAAAAGGCTTAATTCGGCTGCCACTGAATTTAGGTCGCTTTGTGCTTAGAGCTTTCCTTTTAAATAATAAATGTGAGCCGATATTTACCTGTTTTTTATCCATTGATATAAAAGGAACTTAAGAAAATGTTTTGGGGGCCAGTGAAATTACAGGCACATGAGAATTTCTATCTTGACCTCTCAAAGGTTGAGGGTTGACAACGCATTGGCAAATTATTGTCGTTCAAATGTCCATATGCGGCGGTAACTACTTCACATCAGGTGCACCGTCCGCGTGTTAGTCACCCTACTTGGCATTTAAAAAAAGTATAAGATTTTAGCAGACATGTTATGCATGCGCCAGTTTTCTTTACTATATCACTACTTATTTTGATTATACTGGGGTAAAACAAACGCTTACCTAAACTATAAATAAAGGACCTGTTAAATGCAAGTGGGGCTCAGCAAAATTAAATTAATGCGCTAATGTACGAGTACGTAAGTGTTTTTAATTTATGGGCACTTCAGGGAATTCAGTTTATGGATTGCTTAAAATTGCTTTGGCTATTAAATAAAAAGAAGTATATGACATTTAAGTCTGCAGTACTTAGTTTTTCTACAGTTCCAAATGCTTCGAGGAACTTAATTGCACATTTTTCAGAGTTTCCAGTTGCTACAGTCACTATTATTCAACTCACTAACTTGGTTAAATTCTGACTTTAAGTCAGGAAATTATTCAAATTTCAGATGAATAAAATCATGTTCTTAGTTTAACTCGAAGCCATGAGACATTTGTATCGATAAGCAATAAATACAAATTGCTAAAAGAATCAGTTACATGGTTGGCTATTTGGCATCAGAATGTAATTTGGCTTTATCGTGATTTTTTGCGAATTTAACGATCAAACTTGCCATATAAACCGGAATATTAAGTACATAGCCTGCGCTATTTTGTGCTTTAAAATGCCTTTTGGTAAAAGATTCTTCTATTCAATATATTCTTCTATTTATACAGAAGAAGTTGCTCTTTATGCAAAGTTCCCTGGGGAAGTACTACTACGACACCCATTTCCGCCTTGAAGCATTCGGGCACTTTTATTACTGTGTTTTGGTTAGGTAAGGGGACCGGTGAAATTACAGGCACATGAGACTTCACGTGTCACACAAATGTCTATAAGCGACGGTGGCCACTTAACATCAGGTGGATTTTGATATTTTAAACTTTCAGATTTGTGTCATAGAATTAAAATCCCAATAATTTTTATTTCTTCCCGGTGTTAAGTTATAAGTGCAGCAGGAAACGTAACCCGACTAAATATACAGCTTCGAACTTTTCTGAAAACCTCTTTTATTTCCATAGTGCCATGAATATCTAGGCCGGATAAGACGAGCAAGGTCCCACGTTGGGCGCCATTACGCTCTACGTATTAAATGGGAATGTTTTATTTTATCAGGAAACAAGACCCTGGGCTCTTTATTGGAATTACAAGGGTCAAAAGGGTTAAATATTGTTGACTGTCTTCATATATAAAATTCCGGCGTGAGTGTCTTTATAATTCTCAACCTGAATGGCTTGATCGATTTTGATGTTTTTTTTTGTGTATATAGAGTCTCCTTAGTGGTTTTTAATGACAGGTTTTAGGTGGCGCATTAGTCGAGATCCAGTTTTTTTTTTCCGACCGATTTTATTTTAGATATTGTTTTTGGTTCCACGATTCGAAGTGGCGATGTAGTTAAGGTACTTTTAGCTCATAGCGCCTCCTGCTGAGCAGATCAACGTCTGCCGATTCAGCTAGTCTTATTACGAAATAATGAGAGTAATAGTAACTATACGCTATAAAATAAAGAGTACTTCTATAGGTCGAAGCTTCAGAAGTTACCACAGTTCAACTGAGAGGAACCAGCAAGCAAATGTTTATCAATTCAATTTTGTGGAGGTAATATTTTGCGTACATGATTTTGATGTTACGCGCTAAACTATGCAGGGAACAACCATATAAAGAGACCTTTATTTTGAAACCACAGACGGATACATCCATTCTATCTATTGGTATCGACAATGTAAATCTAGATCATTTCAGCTTCTCATATTGCTGACTGTCACATTTTAAAGTGAAATCTGACAAATTCCGATAGACATGCCCCACAATAAAGGGTAATGGAGCCGGGGAACACAATTACCCAGGATACTGCCTGTCAACCCGCCATATTGAATTACTGTGCCTCAATGTGTTGCGTTATATCAAAGCCTATTCAATCATCGATAATAATCTCTATTAATAATGCTATTACGGACTATTATCAGTGTTTCAGAGAAGGGTAAACCACAATTTTAGAAACTATAAGGTAAATTACGTGCTCTGTCTCTTTCGCTAACTATGCAAACACGTGAGAGGTCCTTTCTCCATGGTCTCAACGTGTAATCAAGGGCGAAAATTGCATTAGCTGAAAGAATACTATAAGTAAGTACTGAAGACTGCTTGGTGCTGGATTAAAATCCGTAATCAAAAAGGTTACAAATATGATTTCGAATAAATTACTGAGGTACATAGTCCAAATTGGATAATAATATATATAAAACGAGATACAGGATTTAATATCGACAGTAAGATTTCCTGTTGAATTTCCTTATTTGTGACTTGTCAGAGAACGAGATCCAGCTGAATTAGTTACTAGACAATCTTCTCTGACTTGTATTGAAAAAGGTCATAATTTCTGTCTGTCTGTTTGTCTGCTTATATCTTTAAAATACAAAATACATTTTGATGCGGTGCTCACTACCATTTAGAGAATGTCTTCTGAAAGGTATATTTGTATATTATAATAGTATTATCCCACACAAGTGAAGCCGGGGCTAGTCGCTAGTAATTTACAAAATCTTGTTTTGAAAAGAGTAATTGCCGAGATTATTGCCGGCTCTTCTCAGCAGAAACAACCTTATAGACTGGCGTTAATGTCTGACCATTCATAAATGCCTGTGAAGGCACATTAAACTAAATTATATTTCATTTCTTTTCATTATGCAAGAAAGAAGTCGCAATGCATACATTATAAAGCTGGCAAAACCCGAACAAATACGTAACAAACTTTCACGCTTTTGTGATGGGTATTTTTGATATGTGCGGCCATAGTTCCGAGTGACTACCTATTACGGTCCAAAAAATACAGCCCTGTGACAAACGGACGGATGGACAGTGAAGCCTTACTAATAAAATACGCACGTAGTTTTTTCGCAGACAGAAAATGCCCACAAAGCTTATCGTGTAGATTTTTTTAAATGCCCAGTAGGCTGATACACTCGTAGACGGTCAACGGTAAGTGTTGACGTTTAAGGCTTGAAGTTTTTAAGTCTCATGTGCCTGTAATTTCACCGGCCCCCTTACCTTTCTAACCGAAACTCAGTAATACAAATGCACTACTGCCTCTCGGCGGAAATAGGTATGGTGCTAGTACATCCCTGGACGAAATCAGCACTAAGAGCTCTTATAAGGCTTACTATCTTATAAGCTTAATCTTTCGATCATCCCGGTCAACCTACTCAACAGAGATGTCAACTCTTTCAGCAATAACCATCAGGACTTCATTGCGGCTGCCACAGGAATGCTATTGATATTTGCGTATGGTCAGAAAAAAAATGACTTAACCTTTCAACCAACTCAACCTATGAGTTCTTTTCTACAATACTTGAGCCCACAATAACAGACTGTCTACGGGAAATAGTACAATTTAGTTTCGAACAGGTCCTTGAATATTAATCGTATTTTGCGTAATTGAAAACAGCATTTATGGTTATGAATATAGGACTCCAAATTCAATAGCGCCCTGAGGTACAACATTTGAGGTCACAACTCGATAACAAACTTTCTGCAAGAAATCGTACATCAATCGTGCAATACAGTTACTAATATCTAAAAGTATTCAGCGTAATCAAATATAGCATTTATTGTCATGGCCATAGGTCTCAATGTTAATAACAACGCCCTAAGGTATTGGACATGAGAAAGTTTGGAGGACCCACACGGCCGTGGTTATGAACAATTATTGGTTTTGTTAGATGTCGACCTAGTTCGGCATTGTTTTAGGAAAGGGGTGATAATTAATTATATAATAGTAGCTTCCGCCTCAAGTAGAAACCCGCTTTAACTTTTAATATATAGATGCGGTCACCGTTTACCATAGGTTGGGCCTAAGTTTGTCGGTGGCCTTTGTGGCATAAAAATGTTTCTTGGTAAATCCGCGCGACTTAGGCTAGTCAATGAAATATATTATATTCAATTTTAGAATTACAAACCCATTTTTAATTTTTTTTTATTTGTGACGGGATTACGATTGACCTCAGTCTCACCTGATAGTAAGTGAAGATGAGGCCGTCGATGGAGCTCGCTTTCCCGTTAATAGCCTATATACTCATTTCTTAAAGAGCCCCAAGTTGTCAGTTTCTGGGAACACAGACGAGGGGAGAGAATTTCAATCAGTTATTACTGCTTTTAAGAACATGAACTATCTGTTCTCTCTTTTTTGCGATTGCGAAGTTGTCTCAGCTGTGTCAGCTATTTTTGTCTCGCTAGAATCTAGGCGAACTATCAGCTATTTCATAGGGTATCTATTATTATATGACTTTAATGTCAACACCAATTAATTACACATCCTACTTTAATCCTTTTGTACAATCAAATAATTTAATTAAAAAAACACTTTAGATTTATATAACGACTAGCTGTCCCCCGCGGTTTTACCCGCGCTACCGAGGGATATCACATTTTCCCGGGATAAAAAGTAGCCTATATGTTATTCAAGGATATGCTCTATCTATGTGCCAAGTTTCATCCATATCCGTTTAGTAGTATTTGCGTGAAAGAGTAACTAACATACTTACATACAAATCTTTCCTCTTTATAATATTAGTTTAGATAATTTCCAAATATACATATAAGTGACATATCTGTAATATGCTTAAAGATTCATAACTCCCAATTTGTTTGGTCATATTTCATAAAACATGGATACCTACTCTGCGCTTGTTCACTCTGATAAATTATTTTTATTGTTCGTATAAAAGTATTGCTATCCAGAACATATGTTGTGGTTGATAAATAAATTCCAGCAACTAATTGTAATATAGTTTAAGCAATCTTGATTGTAAACTGTTTCGTATTCTGCCGATTTGCAGTTAATTAACAGGTAATAGCGCTGGTTTCCAGCTGGCACCTTCAATGAGACAACAGATGTAGAGGGTGAAAGAGAAATAAAACAATACTGAAAGCGTATTGTAGGATTTGAACCCGAGACCTTCACACTGCCTTCAACGTTTCAGTTAAGGCCCTCGGAAGGCACTTATGAAAGTCAACTTTAAAGTTACTGCTACCACCGATTCGGTAATCAACCTTCAACTGAAAAGAATCGGCAAGAAATTCAGCAAGGTTACATTTTTATTGCTTTTAATATATTTTATCTATTGTAACTTTTTGACGATATTTCGATTTAATATTTTTTTTATATTTAACATTTACAAGGTAATATGTGTAATAATCGAAAACAAACAAGAAATAACAAGATAATAATATAGAAAATAATAATAATTACAACCTAAACACACAAATTAAAGATGCACTGTGCAGAGAGCAGATCTTTATCTCCAAATATGATGAACTACCTTGTAATACACGCTTTCTTTCAAAACATTATTTATATATTGTATTAATTTATGATCAGATATTTTAGTTACTACTACTAAGTTATCATCTTACAAAGACATCAATCTCATGATGGAACGGTAGATTAATTAATGTGACAACAAATAGATACTTCATGTGAGTTGGACTAATTCTCTAAGATAAATAGATTCCTGTCTAATATTACAGTGAGCAAATATTTAATTGAAATCACCTTTGAATTTGAAATAGAATTATATCAATCAATTTCTATTTTCTCCTTATATATAAGTCAAGAATTATTTCCTGTTATATATCATATATAGATCAGGTTTTTAAGCAACTACTGTTTCTCTTTTTATTTAATAAATATTAAAAAAACCACCTGTAATGTAGTAACTGCTGGGTTTACAGCTTGAATTAATGTAATTTATAAATACATAGATAGGTATATTAAATTCTGACTTCGGTTAGTTGTTAGTCTGTGGGCAAGGTCCCCAGAATGCTGGGGGCAGTGCTACGTTGGATGGAAATGCTGCAGAATTCTGGTCACAAGATCCTTCGAACAGGCGTTAGCAGGTCCTTTATTTATATGATGGACTCTCGACCCCACGGACCCAGAGTTTCGACCTCAAACGGCTCGAATATGTAGCTTGTACACAAGTAATTATATTTTCGTTGTTTGAAGGCGGCCAGCCGTATTATGAAGTTAGTATTAAAATTTATTTTATTCAGCCAACCAACAGCACATTTCTTACAAATAATAATAATCATAGAAACAAATGGCCAATTTAAGGTCTTCATATATGGCATCTACATATAATATCAGTAACACGCTAGTAGTATCCACATCAAAAATATAAAGAAAGTATGAGAAAATCAAAATAACCCTTTTGAACAGTGCAATAACCAAGTAAACAAGTTGAAGTAATTTAAATATATCTTGTTTAAAAATGTATTCTAGCCAAGTATATCAACTTACCTGATGAGTAGCGTGGCGAACAGCACCGCTAGCAGTGGCAGCAGCGTCCCGAAGCATGCCAGGAACAACGTCTGCACGTCCGTGAAACCTGAGAACACAGACAAAACTGCGACAGGTCACATGCCAAAACACACCAGCTTTTATATGTCCCGTGGCACTATCCCACTTGTTATGATGAGCATGAGGAATCACATGGAAAGTCAGAACCTATTGCCCTTTTTGATCATTTACTTGTATGACGACAAATAGACTGTTCTATTGATGGTAAGTGATCACCGCCGCCTATAGTCAGTGCCAAAGCGTTGAACCTGAGACATGAAGTTAAGTTTCGCCTTTCACATAAAAGACAGTAATAGCAGTGGTTTCGCCACCTTCCTGTGGGATCATAATTATTTTACAGCAAAAAGTATACTTTATTTTATTCCAGGGCTAACTCTATCTATGTACCGAATCCATTGAGTGATTTTTGCGTGAACGAGTAAGAAACATCCATACAATCCTCAAAACCTTTCGCCTTTTATTATAAATAAGATATAAGTATATGAACTGAGCGAAAATAATTACTTCAATATAATATTAGTTTTATATTAAATAATTTCTAACAGCAAACATTTAAAAAATCACGAACTAAATATTCCGTAATGGCGCCCAACGTGGGACCTTTAAAACTAAAACTACCCTCAAACGAACAAAATCCTACAAGAACGTTCAATTTAATAAATTAGCATTTAGTACGTTCATACAATTCAAGCAGATAGCTAATGTCTTCAGTGCTCGAGGAAACCTTTTAAATATTTATATCAAACTTGTTTAACACGACAACACTTTAAAGTTGCAACTAGTAGTTTCAGGATTTACCGTGTTTTTAAAAAGGTACAAGATATTGAGAATCGCCCCGATGATTGAGTGGTATAAGGCTTGGTTTAACGAAGTCGTAGATTGGATTCCTGAGTCGGGCATGTGACAGTTGACGTCACCACAAGTCATCATTGTCGTTAGAACTGAGAATATCTTTGGTGGATTGTGGGTCTTCTATCAGAGATCTACCTACCTCTTCGGAGATGAACGTGAAGATATGTAAATCTTAAATTGTATCTTCTTCGACTTCTATTGTATCTTGTAGAGACAATCGGGGAGTGATGTATGATATTTTATAAAGACGCATTTATCTTTCTATTGACGCGTTTCTACGGTTACAGACATTATACGATGACAACACGACAGACTAAAACAATGGGCGCTTTTTTGACATGACAAAGGCGTAACAAACGAAGATATTTATATACTTTTAAAGATATATGATTGACAAGCAAACAGACGGTGCATCTGAAGGTAATGTTCACCGCAACTTATGAATATTTGCAATACTAAAAGAATTACCTGCCAACGTGTTGAAGAGATCTTTGCACTTTTCAAGAACTATTTGATGTGGCGCTTCGAAAAATCTAATAATGGAAGCTCATTCCATATTCAATTTTAAAACAATATTTTTCTAACCCTTACTAATAAAAATTACGTCACGTCACATATTCTGCTCACCAAACCCTTTCATTAGATATCCATGTCAAACAGGTGTTTATGAATTAATAAATACCTCATCACGTTCGCCATATTGGATTTAGAATGACGTCACTTAGCTCATCATATAGAGAAAAAAGAAAACAATTGAATGTCCAAAATTTCAACTCGAATGCATTTGGAAGCTTAAGCACGAATTTAAATCGTAAGCGTAGCGTCATCGTATCGATTGCGCCAAAAACCAACCCAATAGATATTGGAACATCGCGTAACGTCACGGTCTGCCACTGTGTGCAATTTTACATACAAACCAGCTTATAGTATAAAATTCAGTTGTAAGATTTGACCTTAATACACATGACAGCCAAGTAGAATTAAATCTTGGAATATTCATGAAAGTATGGTGAGCTCATTCGATATATTTATAAATATACTGCTTATATATTCGGATTGTATATTTCGCCGTCACTTTCGGTATAAAAGCAACCAATTTATTTACTTTTGATCTATTTCCCAATATTATTACTCAATATTACCAATCAAAATCCCAGTAAAAGCGTTATAAAAATAAATTACAGAATGTTCGGCCAGCAACATAAGTAGCTTAACAGATCTAACTTTACATGACACATTGGTACATTTAAACCAATCCGTAATGCAAGAATGTAAAAATTTTGGTTTTGAAGACGTATCTACAAAATATCTGTAGCCTTTATCTATCCAAATTCTAAAAGGAGTTTTGTAAATTGGGATCTGTGCCCTAAGCACGAACATCTATCGCAAGCGTATCGTCATCGTATCGAATGCGCCAAAAATCAATGCAATGGGAAATTGAACATCGCACAACGTCACGGTATGCACGGTGTTCAATCTTCCATACAAAACAGCTTTTTGGTGAAATCGATACGATGACGCCACACTTACAACACATGTTCGTGCATAGGGCACTGTTCAGCTTCATATGTTGCTGACTGTACTATTGGCAATATTGAGAACCTCAAAGTGTAGTCGTCCTCGTACTTTCGTTATACAGTTTCGCTCCATCGAGTTACTTTAAAACATATTTACAAAGGAACTTTAGACGTTTGGCCTTCTGCCATGAATACACTGTAAGGATTTTGCTTTGAAAATACAGTTTTATATTTAAAAGCTTTTATTTAACTTGCAACGTAAGTTTAAAGTTCTCAATATACATAAATAAATATCCTGGAACATTCATAACACACGGCCATAACATAGGCCTAAGCACGAACATATTTCACAAGCGTATCGTCATCGTAACGAGTACGCCAAAAGGATGGTTTGTATGGCAAATGGCAAATTGCACACCGCGCATACCGCGACGTTGCGCGATGTTCAATTTCCCATTGTATTGGTTTTTGGCGCACTCGATACGATGACGTTACGCTTACGGTAGATGGTCGTGCTTAGGCCTCTGATCTCCAACAAAACAGAGCTTGTACTATGGAAACCAGATAACTGATACACATACTACCTTTTAAAATACATACTTAAATAGATATTTACATCCATACACAGAACAAACAGACATGAACCCACGACCTGCGGCGTGGCAGAGTCTCTAACTACCAATCCAACGGCCCGTCGATCATCATATCAACTAACGGGAAAGCGAGCTCCATCTTCGCCCTTATCTTCACTTACCATCAGGTTGATTTAGGAGATTGAGGTTAATCGCAAAAATAAAAAAAATAAAATGATATTTGTGTGAGAGTATGGTTTATGATTCATTTGTTGTAAAATATTTCAAAATTTTGTAAATTAATATTTCAGGCAAAAAAATGATCATATCCTCTTCATTTACAAAACATTTACATTTATAAAACAACAGAAAACAAAATGAAATACATATTTTGCTACCAAAATAGTATCACTGAAACGTGCCAAAATTCTCTTTTTATTAAGTCACAGAGAGCCATAGAGTCGTATATTAAAACCAAAACAAATAACAATTTAATATCTAATAAATTTTCATTTAACTACCATCCGAGTACACAACGCTCATTCATTATTGGCATATCAAAACCAGACTTTATGGTGTACGACATAAGGGATAAGCGATTTTTAATTGTTTGTATGCAAAAAGTACATATTAAATTAACAGATTTCTTATAATAATACTAGCGGACCCGACAGACGTTGTCCTATCTTAACTGAAAAATGAATATTGAATTCGAATCTTCCGATTGTATCGACTGTGAAATGTGCAATAAGAAATTAATTTTATCAATATAATTCCGACCCATGTCTCTATTTTAAATGATATTTGCAGCGCGCATTCTGTCAATCTTTCCAGCTGTCAAACGTCTGACAATAATAAAAGTTTGTATTGACAAAAGCGCTAGTAAATTGGTTAAGTTTTCAAATTTTCCTCGCAACTTTCTTCTTTTTTCTTTCATAAGAACCTTCTCCTGACAATAACAAACACAACAAAAAAAGAATTAGCGAAATCGGTCCAGCCGTTCACGCGTGATGCCGTGACCAAGGGAAATAGGGATTCATTTTTATACGAGTATATATAGATGGCGGATTAACACGTCAGCGTTTTGAATTTTTTTTATGATCTCAATTTATTGTTTAAAGAGTCCATAGGCTATGAATACCTCATAGTTTTAATCCCTAACTTTGCCTCCTTTAGGGTTGATTTTGGAAACTAGTTGAATCACGTATAACGTCATTTCCTTTCAAAAGCCTAAATATGAATTTTAATAGATTTTTGAGTTATAGATTGTCAACAAAACTTTCAACCCCCATTTCCCCCTCAAGATTATTTTTTGAGACAAAAGATGGAATAGGCTATGTCCTGCCCCAGGATATAATTTATCTCCCTTCCAAATTTCATTACGATCCGATTAGCCGTTTAGTCGTGCAAAGGAAACAAACAAACAGAGTTACTTTCAAAATTATAATATTAGTATGGAATATAGGTATTAACATTTTCATAGCAAATCCTGGGTGCAGAATTAGGTCACTACTTACAATAAAAACGCATTGTAATTGAACCTCAACTTGCTACATACAAACTAACCACCGTAACTTGCAATGAAGTTAAATAAAAGCTTGTAATATAAAGAGGGAATTTTCACTCTCCCCGCTACCTCCCGTCCCTCAATTCGCTTCTGAAAGCGGATTCGCGCGCGTTACTCCCTCCCTCGGAGGACTGAATACAAATTCGCACTGAGTGCGGCTCTGGTAATAGCATAAATTTTCTACAAGCCCACGCTAATTTGTCAAAAAAGGCTCTCTTTTGGACGTAACAAGCTTTTATACCAAATGTACATTATAACAAACAGATTTCATTTCGTTACTAATGAATAATAAATGTGTGAGTACACAGGCATTCGAGCTACGAGTATTTTTACAATTTCAACAATCCGCTGTGTGTTATGTTTATTTTATCAGGTAAGTACCTACTTCCTACTGACAATAAAAGTTTTAAACATTTCGTCGATTTTTGGGTTCTGTAGCTGTCGGTGTTCAGGGGCTCGATTGTGTAAGGAAATTGACACTAACTCGAGGATGTTTCGTCGCGGCCTCTATGTTCTGTCTCTGTCGCTTACTATGCTAATACTACTAATCACGTGAGAGGTAAGCTCCCCGAGGCCTCCGTGAAGCGGCTCGCCGACGAAGTATGTATTAGCTAAATAAGGGGGCAGACCAAGAGCATAAACATATATCAACTAGTATATTTATCGAGAATCATATTCAGTGTTGCCAAGTGCCATTAACATTTATCGAGTTTTAGACATAAAACTCAATAAAAAATGTAATTAATGTGATTTATAGTTTTAAACACTTGCATATGCATTTTGTCTGTCAGTCTGTATGCCACAGGTATTTTAATTGTACAATAATGGCGCTATATAAATATATTATATATGCAATTTGAAAGAACATGAAAAATGAAAAACACTTAACGAAAATTGGTTTGAACATGTTACGTAACGTTTCAAAAATTTCCATTATTTTCAGCCTGAGTTTAACGACCCTAAATTGTTACTTTTTATTCCTAGCTTTCTACTAAAAGTTTGTACGAAATCCCATGCATTATGCGTGGTCTGTCTTGCACGTAGCTGTCTATTTTATTGCATAAATAGAGGTGAATTTAACTGGTCTATGTCTCAGAGCCACATAATATTATATAATTGTTAAATGCTTAGTCACATTCTTTTTATACTGAGAAATTTAAAAATAAACCATATCTTCAAGCCGCGATAAGGTAAGCAGAGGTTTCAGTAACAAGACCGATAGTCCACCGAATATATTTTTTACCACTGTCATTAAAACCCGCATTTGTACGCCATGATTTAAGTCACACGAGCTATAAAATAGTAAATGATACTCATGACTTAAGTACGCTATTGCACGGAATTTAAACTTCAAGCCATGCAAAAATCTACTCTAGTGACACGTACTTCTTGTACTTTTAACTCCGAAAATGACATGTGGTAGGCATTGTGGCCTGACTCTGGAGCAAATCACCAATAAATACCAGGCTACAAACCATTCCTAAACAAAGTTACATTGTCAGTGAGTCCAGTCCCCTCATTCAGCTAATACAAACTTCGTCGGCGAGTCGGTGCACGGAGGCTTCGTAGAGCTTACCTCTCACGTGCCTGCGTAGTTAGTGAAACAGACAGAGCATAGAAACCGCGACAAAACATCCTCAAGTAGTGTCATTTTCCTTATACTATCGAAGTACAGGACTCGGTCTCGACCCCAGCTTTACAGGACTCGATCAACGAGCCGATATGATAAAAAATATTAAGAAGTTACCCTTTGTAACCTAAGACTACAAAAATGCCAGCATCAAATCTTTAGTTCCTTTTAGCGCAATGTTCACAGAGTGTATTTTCACAAATTCATAGCTGCAACTGCACAATGGTTGTACATTATGAAAGTATTCTCGAACACGTAGACGCTCTTGCTACTGTGTATATCCTAGACAACCTCACGAAGCCGCCGCTGCGAGCCAAGTTTTTACAATTTACATAAACGCTCTACGTGTCCTTCCAGACTTCAGACACCCGACTGTATAGTTCTACTTTGACATCATATATTGTCTGTCAAATATTAGAAATACCCACGCTCAAGTTTGTTAAAGAAAAATGTACTTTATTGCGTTAAATTAAATACCATTTACCATGAGATCAATAGATGAACCTTTCAAAACCAGTCAAGTTACTGTGGCCACATTTTTGAACAAGCACGGGAAAATCCTACATCGCACTATCGAAGTATTCTCAGAATTGGACCATGTATGTGCTTCCAACATCAACAATTGGACTGCGGTCCCCGGGCATGATCACCTGGCGGCGGAAGATCTTCCTGTTTCTATGATTTGAGGCTTCTATTTGACAGACTAAAATAATGTTATGTTGAATTTATCAGCTGTAAATCAATAGATTTCTTCTCAGTTGAAAGCTGATATCCTAACCTCAAAATTTACCCTAACTGGTGCACTTCTGCACTTGACTATCATAAACAAAAGACAGGCGATAGAAGTGAAACGATTTACAGGGAAACATTTTAATTATTCATCGATCACTTTTGAATAGCATACATTGTGTTTATCATTATTTTATTTTTTGTCACACAAAAAGTTTGCACAATTATAAAAATTTTCACATTAAAAGTGACGACAAAATATATTTTTCACCACTTTAGAGTATACCAAATACTAACCATTGATAGACATTTTATTTATTCATGAATTTCGGTGCATCTCAATACCACTTTGACATAAATATAGTTTTGTTGGAATACGACATTATTATTCAACTAAGATCATGAATACACAGATTAATAAAGATAAGAAATTTGATACCCTAAACACAATATGAGAAGTATATAGTAGCCAATATTCAAAATTTGAAATAACAAAATACCGCTGAGACCTCAAATGAAGCAATATTTTTCTATCACATTTCCACTTACCTACAAAGTTGCCAAGGAAAGGTACTCGTAAAAAGAGTGGCCTTTAAATAACTTAAACTTGCGGCACGCTATGATGGTCGTTTTGACGTTCAACAATGACAAAGAAAAATAACCTTTATTCCTTCAGACATAAGAATGCACTATTGATCCAACAGCTAATTGTACGATGATAGAAATCAACCTTATTCCAAAGCAATATACAGTTTCTTTTCCTATGACAACCTGAAACGTCAAAACGCCCATCATAGCGTGCCAGCAGTAGAGTAACAGCCGAAATCAGATTTATTTCCATCTCATTTCACAAACCGAGTAGCGTGATCGATACTTAGAAGATTCCCATAAACCTCTACAGTTTAAGGCTTTCTTATACAAGTACAGTCCCCATGGTATACATATTCCAGCGATAAAAAGTGAACAATGCGTTATACAGGTTATAAACGATCCAAGCGCCAAGATTCATCGAAATCCTTCTGTATCGTCCTTTTCCACACGCGGCCTTCTGACCCCAAACTAAGTAGATCTTGTACTATGATAACCATATAAGTGATATACTACTTATACTCCTATTTTTTCTAAATACTTTTATAGATATAGACTTTGAACAAACAGACATGTTCATGCATAGCAAGGTTTCTCCAGGGTGGACTGGTCTCGATGAAACAAAGTACAAAGTTACTTAAAGGTCATGGTAAGGGGCAATGAGTATTTTTCATACGGGAAAAACGTTAGAAACCGCGGGCCGGAAGCAAGTCTGCTGATAATGCGGTGACCGTAGAAAATGGTACCAACAATACGGGAAGCATTGCGAGACTACTAGGTTCTCGTGGGAAAGCCTCGGAGGGAAGTTCATTTTATAACCCGAGAGTTCGCGGAGAAAAATTCATAAAGCCTATCTACACTAAACAATACTAACGAAACTCTTTATGCCCAAATCTAATTCACCGAGTTGGTTAGGAAAATAGCCACACCTTGAATCTTTAAATACTGTGCATTGTACGATTTTTATTTAAACCTACTTTATTCTGTACTGACATGTTTTTTAAGTTAAAATAATACAGACAGACGGTTCATCTATAAAGGGCTACTGTCGCCTGTCTACGTTTGAAATACCAGAGAATACCGACCTGTACAAAGCTGAAAGCAACTAACTCATAAGTGGATTTGCCAGTACAAACTGAGAGGTGTATTGGGGACAAATCTCAAACAGGGAAGCCAGCCAAGCGTAGCAGCCACTATGATACGGTATTACGAAATGTTCCTTTACCGAAACCTCAAGCTCATTGCAGGATTCGAACCCACAACCTTCCTTACGATATTTGACGTCACAATTTTTTTCCTCTTCTCTTGACGACAGTTAATATGAGAGCGATCGAAAAACAACAGATTTATTAAAATACTCACTTGTGTCTGGTGCTAGGTCATTATCCACTTCATGCCCGGTAATATTGAGCATATACGCACTCCGGTTCTCCTTTGAAGTCTTCAGCACTTCCACCAATTCTACATAGTCCATCTTCTTCATTACGTCACTACTGTTCCTATCTAAACTATTATCACTAAAACCTTTCACACTTTTATTACCAAAGTCACTTTCGTTGATCTTCCCAGCGATGAGGAACTCAAACCTTGGCATGTCTTCAGTGAATTCAGACTCCGGCCTGAAGAATAGATCTGTGATTTGCTCATCGCGATTAGTTTCAGCGTCTATTATATCCTCTAGCAGTGTTTTTGATATGTTTAATGGTTTTCCATTATCCTCGTAGTCGTGATTATCTTGATCGTCATCTGTTCTATAGTTAACCTCTTCCGAATTTCTGTTATGATCATCTGTCATATCTTCGTTTCTATAACTATCCTCTTCATAATGTCCTTCACTATCATGCTTAGAATCTTCACTCCTATAATTTTCTTCTCCTAAATGCCCCCCACTGTCATCCTCACCTCCATTATTTCTATAGTTTCCTTCATAGGTATGTCTTTCGCTATCGTATTTATCATTTTCATTTCTATAGTTTTCTTCTTTAGAATATTCCGATTCCGCATCATTCTTACTGTCATGCGTTTCATCGTTAGCAACAATTAATGTATCAGAATTGGGATCAACCGGTATGAAGGTGTCATTTTTTGAGAACTTTATTACTATGTCGGTAGAGTTCAAATCAGAATAAGGTCTCGCGTGCACAACGTCCGCTGTCAACAAGACGTTTAGTAAGAAAAACATCAACTTTAATTTAACGTTAGTCATGTTGGCGTTAGGTTTTCATCCTCAAGTTGATCTTTGCACCGAGGTCGCGAAGTTTAACTTCATTTCGCTGCGAGTTATTCCATTACTGTCTTACAGCTTTCTACCTGTGAACAAAGAGATTACTGTTGACTTTTCAAAGTTTTACGAATAAATCTGCCGAAGAATAGTTCTTTTGTTCTCTGATGAAACTTTGTGACTGTGACGTGACTGAATAATTATGAAAGTAATTTAGATGGTAACTTCCTTTGAGATGAACAATCATCTTAGTTTGTTATCTTAAGGAAATTACATAGAATATTGTTTGTGTTCAAGATTTAAGGAGCTCACAAAACTTTTGTAGTTCAAATCATTAAGGGAAATGTTTTGTAGGATAATTTAATTTTATCGCATAAATGTGAACTTCTGGGTTGTTTTTTTCATTTGACTTATAAGTTACTTAACTATTGTTAGGTAGGTATATATTAATAATAACAATTTAAAAGTAAACAAGAGCTTAACCTAATTATAATAATTATAAATAAAAAACCTCCCCTAACTCCTCCCCTGGTGGCAGAGTACCAAGAATGCTTGCGGCATTGCTATAATTCTTAAATATGCGTTTACTTGAATTAAATAGTCAAACCTAAAACTCGTTATGGTACACTCTTTTCAAACATACAGCATGGGTTGTTGCCCCCCTATCCACTAACAATATGGAGTAAGGCCAAATGCCCCTATTGAATATAGTTTATTTTACTTCACCTGCATCAAGATCAGAAAAGCACATCCTAAATTGCAAAACTCCACCTTACAATTAACTAAAATGCCTCAGTCAAACACCGTAGACCCTCTACGAACCCTCTACTACCCTCGAGTCTACGAAGAAAATTAAATATAAAATATGAGTAAGCGATGACTTCACTTTTTCGTGAGAAGTCAGGCAATTTGTCAGCGTCAATTTCCCGCATTTCCTCCGAGTAAGCGATGTCGTTGAAAGGAGAAATGACGATATATTTCATACGTTTTATTTTTGTAAACACATTTTATTGTAGAGTTAGTTGGACTTGGGGATGAAGGTCAATGAACGGAGATGGAGATTTATGACTTTGTTATTACGGTCAATATTTTGGAAATCGTCATCGTCTGTCTACCCTTTTCCTAATAATTCGGAGTATGTTGTCATAACAACAGATTTGGCAAATGTTTTACTACCGACCACGTGCCTGACGCCAACTCACTTTAGGAAAGCTTTTGCTATCCACATGGTGCACTGTGTTAAATATTTTTTTTTAGGCATTTAGGCCGACTACCCAGCAGGCGGTCCACCTGTGGTCAACGCCGTCTTTAGACATTTACAACACCAGGAGCATCGCCAATGCATTGTCGTCTATGAGATGTGAAGTTAAGTCTCATGTTCCTGTCATTTCACCGGCCCCCTTACCTTTCTAATCGAAACACAGTAATACTAGTGCACTACTGCCTTAAGCCGAAAAAGGGTATGTTGGTAGTACCTACTTCCCCGGATGAACTCTGCACTAAGAACTCTACTACTATAACGTGGTTATCGGTTCTCTAAAGCAGTGTTTTTCAATTTTATTGATTTCGCGACCCCATTACAGGTTAAAAAATTCTGGCGACCCCCTTGTCAGACAGCTGAAGAATTTATAATTTAAAAGGCTACGATAATGATTGTCTTTATTTTGATATCTTTATTTATAAGTCTGCAAGAAGCCGCGCGAGGTTTGCAAATAAGTACGAGGTAAGTTAGACACCAGTTTGCGCGCGCTAATCTGAGACTACCTACATTTTCCCTTCCGCCGGCGACCCTCTGACTAATGCTTCGCGACACCTCTAGTGATCGCGACCCACAGATTGAAAGACACTGCTCTAAAGAACTCCTCCGCCTCTTACAATTCCAAAGAGTCGGATAGAGCTATTAGTTTTCAACAAACCGAACACAGCTGCTTTTATGCTGTTACTGGCTATGTTCGAGATTAGAAGAAAAATCCGAATAATTATGAAATATTATGTTAGAAACAGGTAATGTTTACATGCTTTTTGTTTGAATATCCTATAAAGTAAATTACGAGGGCGGTTTGATAAGTCAGTGACTTTTTGAATTTCCCGCGCAGTTATTCCAAATGCAACAGTGCTGCCGTCAACTGTAATCTATTAGTGGGCAACTGTCAAATTTTGAGCAAGCTACGTCATGCAGTTGGTGTTTGTTTTTTTGTTTATTTGGAGGGAATAAAAAAATTAGAAAGACGCTGGACTAAATGTATCGAGCTAAAAGGTGATTATGTAGAAAAATAAAATGTTTATTTGCCACAAAAAAAATGTTTTATTCAAAAAGTCACGGACTTATCAAACCGCCCTCGTATAACAAATATGTAGGTATTTAGTAGCGCTCAATTCGCGAATTTACCCAATTACGGACCTAATATTTCTAAAAATATAAAGGATCCTGTTAATTCAAACCCTACACGAACTTAGTACTTAATTTTAAAATAAGAGTAATAGAGCTCTTAGTGCAGAGTTCGTCCGGGGAAGTACCACCTTACCCATTTCCGTCATGAAGCAAAAGTGCACTTGTATTACTGTGTTCCGGTTAGAAAGGTAAGGGGGCCGGTGAAATTACAGGCACATGAGACAACGCATTTGCGATGCCCCTGGTGTTGCAAAAGTCCATAGGCGGCGGTGACCACTTACCATCAGGTGGTCCGTAACCTAGTTCGTCGGCACAAGTTGCATAAAAAAAATGTATTTATGTAACTTAGTAATATAAATATGTTCAGTTCACGCTCATGATCCCCCAAGAGGTATGCATAAATATCCAATTGAAATTCAAAATCAAATAGGCCTTTACAAGCACTTATGAATAGTCTGACTCTAATACCGGTTCGGAAGGTTGTCTTTTACTGAGAAGAGCCGGCAATAAACTCAGCAATTACTCTTTTTAAAAACGATCTTAGATTTATGACAAAATATTTATTTAGTCTTAATGACAAAACCTGTGTGTTATCGCAGAAGTGATAATATGAATATCTAATAATAAAATCAGTAATGGACCCCACATTCCACCTGTGCTAACATGGCATATCTTGGACGTTGCCAATCCCGTGCTATAAGTACCTACTAAACAAAGAAACTGACCTCTGATCTCTAAGGTAAGCTTTACACCGCTTGACCATCGGGGCGACTAATACATAGTTTCTCGAATAATAAAGAACTTCTACTTACTTCGTAAGCTGCAAGATAAAATCCTGCTGATACCATAAACCGGGAAAGCACTAAATGACTCTTAAGCGATAGTTAACGTACCGGACGTGCTTATCTCTCTTTCTAACGCTCGAGGGAGACAAGGACGGATTGATGGTAGATTACACGATGCATTGAAAGTACTATTGAAGCGTGAGATATTTTTAAAGTAGTTAAGGATGAAGTATCTTATTGATGATATGGAATAGTAGACTTTATTGTCAGGCCATAAGCGTCACATTGGTAACCTGGGATATTTCATAATACATATTTAGACACAAACCCAAAGAGAACAATCAGACATCCTAATGCTCGCAATGTATGTGATAGGTGGGAATCAAACCCACCTGCAAAAAAAACCTGCACCCCATAGGCCCCGGTATGTTAGACCGATCTAAAATTCTAAAATACTTGAATAACCACACACAAGATTAACCAAACTTTTGATTTTTTTTCAATGGAAAATAACCTGTAATAACACTGTCATAATCAGGGGGCCATTCTACGAACATATTATGCACCGAACCATTACCATATCGCAACCAAACGTCAAATTTGACGTTTAATCGTATTGCACTAAACACACCAACAATCGAACTGCGGTTGTGTTTCGGTAATGGTTCACATTCGTTCGAAAAATGACGTCAAAATGTATCTTTGTTTCGGTTGTAGTGCGTAGGAATACCATATTTACGAAATGTCAAACTTCAATTTGACATTAATCGTAACCATACCATTGCCGAACCAAACGTGCTACTCGAACGTTGCATTTAGTGGAATTGGGCCCCAGGGGATCTACCACCACGGTACCATTGAAGCGATGGAAACTAAATTATTCCTCAGAAATAAAACATAACTATATATTGGAATGTTTCAACGGATATTTATGGTTTAACTAAATAAATATCGTGAAGGAATGCGGGTACGTGAAATACCCTCAGCCCACGGATAACCGGCTCATTTTTTCAGAGACCTCTAGCAATTTATCCAGATTTTTTCATAGCCCAAAATTAATCAGAGTTGGAGGACCACTTTTGTAATTTTAATATTTTACCCAAGCCAAACCAATTTTACAAACCATGCTAAATAAAATCTCTCAAATTAAAAAATTAAAAAGGTCTCAAATTAAGCAGTGATTGTACTATGGACACCAGATAACTGATTTACTATAAATACTAAAAATTCTTCTGAATACAACTAATACATATATTTACACTCAGATACAAAATAAAGAAACACTTAATAAATATCCTGAGATATTCTTTACACAAGCCCATCTGATCCCAAATTAAGCAGTGATTGTACTATGGAAACCAGATAACTGATTTACTATAATATATACATATTTACTACTTTCATTCTCAAAATACAACACAAATAAATATTAACAACCAGACACAAACCAAACAGACGTATGAAAAATATAATTTTTCATTTTATCCTGAGACAATGCTTAATTAAGGATCTCAGTCCTTAATTACTGGTAAACTACTTGGTATACTCGTACTACTTTCTTTCTTCTAAATACAACTGATATAGATATTTACAACCAGTCACAAAACAAACCAATAGGTTCATGCATATTTTTTGCGCCAAATGGGAATTGACCTACAACTTGTGGCATGGCCTCAGAGGCTCTAACCACCAACCCAACTGAACCTTCAGAGTCCCGTAAACTAAAAGAACCATAATTTCTCTACTTTTGTCATAAAAATGTAATATTTCTGCACATAAATAAAACCCCTTGCAATTTCCATAATACAATTACGAAAGTATGAATACCATGTGATACTATTATCATTTAAATAGGTTTTTATCCGTGTTGGGAGAAGATAAGTTGGCTACTTTGCAAAAAAATATCATATTAATAGGGTTGCCAACAATTTTAGTTTTTTCTTTTTTGTTATAAAAAATTGACTAGATCTCATCTGATGGAAAGTTGTACGTGAGAAAGAATAATTATGTTAAATGTAATCTCGTGATCTAATCTATCTTAAGTAGCTTCAGTAACTTTAAATTTGACCTTCATAAGTGCCTTCCGAGGGCCTAAAGTGAATAAATGGTTTTGAATTTTTATATTTGATTATAATACTATACATATTGTATTATATACTAACCGTTACCATCTTGCTTTGCAATGCGTCTTTGAATCGTGAGTAAGATCTTGAATTCATACAAAAATCCTACACAGATGTTGATATCTTTTTTTCTAGAATTCAAATTTTTTTGTTTCTCAAGAAACCTTATTTGGAATTGAAACCCTATAGCCATAATAAGACCTAGCCTAAGTCTATATAAATATAGTCTTCCATATCCATTTTCAAGTCAAATCGAGGCTGATAAACGGGCAAATTTCACCTTACCTTTCTAACCACAGTAATACTAGTGCACTACTGCTTCACGGCGACAATGGATATGATTGTAGTACATTTCTGATAAAAGTCTGCACTAAGAGCTTAACTACTTCAAAACATTACTCATTACCTATATGATTCAGAAACAGAACTTATCCCCTTACCTTTCTAACTGAAACATAGTCATTTAAATGCACTGCTGCGTCAAGGCGTAAATACTACTAACTAATCCCTTCGTTTCTTAGTCAATAAGAATATTTGTAATGTTATTTCATGTACTATGTGTGTATTTCTTTTTTTAAACTTAGGTTTAAGTGAAAAATTTTAATGTAATAAATTTTTCTTTTTTTATCAACCCCTGGAATGTGAGTAGTATTAAACGCGACTTTGTCAAGTACACACGTCGTTTCAATACAATAGATACGTCACACGACATACTAACCACTGTTTTACATCATCATCTAGTAACATTCATTAACCTATGTACTCATATCTCGTCTCGCAAACATGCGAAAAATATTATGAAAGGGTAAAGCTTTAAGTTTGGATATAGAAGGAAATCTCAGAAACGACTCATCTGATTTAAATAGCTTTTACTGATAGAAAGCTACACTATTCCCAAGTGACTTATACTATGTTATTATTCCGGATTAGATTGGATCCCTCGAGAACGCGGTGGAACCACGGGATGTTGTATGATAAAAAGACAATATAATTTATTTGTACAACACACAACAAAAGAAGAAAAACAAAAAAAAGTTACAGTGCTTACCTCCACTACTATATCGTCACACAAAAAGGTTCTGGATTAAAATTTAAAGGCCTTCCCATACGAAGTTTCACTTAAAAAATAGAAGTAAAGCGTTTTCTTCAAGACAACCTAGGGGTAGCAGAATACGGACACAAAAAGACAACAAAAATAAAGGCTTTAATAATACATTTTAAATGATGGTGAAGCAACCCTACAAAAGACATTGTTCAGGTGTTTTTGTTGCGTAAAACAATCCGCGGGTGCCCGGGGGAAATTTAACAGTTAAATTAACTTATTTTATAGTCGCGAGGTAGAGGCCGTGTGAAGATGGAGGCCGCTGGGATGGGGGAAGTATTTTTAGATGAGTATATATAACGTAGGTGTCCCTCGCGGTTATACCCGCGTTTACGAGGGATGTTATGTTTTCCCGGGATAAAAAGTATTCTATGTGTTAATCCCGGTTATAACCTATTTATTTGCCAACTTTCATCTAAATCCGTTGAGTACTTTTTGCGTGAAAAAGTAACAAACACCATGCATCTTCACAAAGTTTAATATTTATAATACTAGTTGTCTCCTGCAGTTACACCCGCGGTAAGAAGTATCCTATGTGATAACAATAAATATCCCAAGACATTCTTCACACATGGTTACCTGATCCCAAGTTAAGCAGAGTGTACTGCTTGTAGTATGGCTACCAGGTAACTGATATACTACATATACTACTTTTTTAAATACATACTTATATAGATATTTACACCCAGACACAGAACAAACAGACATGTTCATGCACACAAATGTTTGTCCTGTAAAAGGTTTGGTATTGTAAAAACATCAGCATCCGAATTATGAAACCCTCTCGAATTTAATGTTGAAGTCTATTTTATAATAGATAGATGGTTCGGGGCGCAAGCACTGTGAGACAACAGTCATAGCGCCTTCAATGTAAACAAAGTTGACTGGAACGTCGATTCCGAGAACATTACTTATTTGCCCTGCAGGAGTAAGTAACATTTTAACAACGTTTTTAATTATCTTCAAAGGATAGAACTTTGTTATCAAATAAATATGTATTAGAGATGTTGTTTATTCTGCTAATATTATAAACGCGAAATTTTGTACGGATGGATGTTTGTTCCTCTTTCACGCAAAAACTACGCAACAGATTTGGATGAAACTTGGCACATAGATAGAGTATATATTGGAATAACATATACGCTTTTTATCCCGGGAAAATGTTACATCGTTTGGGAACGTGGGCGAAACGGGGGACAGTTTGTATGAAAATAAAATTAAGCCAAGAAGAAATGTAGTATATGTACTAGATCATTGTAAAAGGTTTAGTTTGGAAACAGATGGCCTTTAGTAAAAAATGTATCAGTAAATGTATTGACTATGTACACTAACTCTAGAGCTATATCTAGCTGAAAGGGTTCTACTGTACAGCTCGAGGGTGTATTGCGGAAACCTTTTCCGCCAGATTACAAAGGGTTGTTGTATATACGTTCTTTTATTACGCCCAATTACATTTGTTTGCGACGTTGGTAAGAGTAGCTAGTAGATGATAATGCAGTGTGTAAAAAACTCCTTGGAATAAAAAAAAAGAAAAATATATTATTTTATTAACTTTTTTTTTATACCACTTGTCCGACAAACAACAAGCAGACGGTCCACCTGATGGTAAGTGGTCACCGCCCCCTATGGACATTTGCAACGTGAAGTTGTTAAGTCTCATGTGCCTGTAATTTCACCGGCTAGGGGGCCGGTGGTAGTACTTCCCCGAACGAACTCTGCACTAAGAGCTCTACTACTCTGAAAAAAGGTTTTCAAATTAAAATTCAAAAATGGTTTTGGATTGTTGTATTTCTCTTCTCTTCTACTTTCAATCTTATTAACGATCAATTGGACCAGTTTTAGCGTTATCATTAAATAAATCAAGTTTTAATATGCATTTTCATATTTTTTCCTCCAATTTTCATTATCGATTATGGTCGAACTAGCTATTTAACCTAACTAGCGGTTTCAACCGCGATCCCGAGGGCTATTAAATTTTCCCGAGATAAGTATCCTATGTGTTAATCCAGCCTACAAACTATATAGATGCCAAGTTCCAAGCAAATCCGTATAGAAGTTATTGCGTGAAAGAGTAACAAACAACAAGCCAGTTGGCTTGGTGGTTAGAGACCCTGACTGCCAAACCGAAGGTCGCGGGTTCGATTCCCACCCAGGACAAACATTTGTGTGCATGAACATGTCTGTTTGTTCTGTGTCTGGGTGTAAATCTTAATATATATAAATCTCGTGTCACAATGTTTGTCCTCAATGGACTCCTAAACCACTTAACCGATTATAATAAAATTCGCACACCATGTGCAGTTCGATCCAACTTGAGAGATAGGATAGTTTAAATCTCAAATTATAGTCGCAATTTTAATTTATTGCTAATTATTTGTCTGTTATTATTTGACAGTCACAATTATCTGTTAACTCCAAATGATTCTAAGAGATGTCGATACCTTTCGACTGGGTTGAGTAAGTCATCAATAGATGGCGCTGCTATGGTAAATCTACGAACGTGTCATATAAGCTACAATTCAATATCATGATTACCACGTGTTATTGAGGCTAATGTATAAATTAAATTTATTTTGTAGTAAACGAAATACCGTGAAATTCAATTATTTCTTCTTTTTTAATACGGCTGGACCGATTGGAATGTTTTTTTTTGTTTGCGTTTGGGTGGTGCCCTGGATGGTTTAGATTCACAATTGGACCCGGTAGGTGGCGCTGCGAGCGAATTCCTGCATTTTTGTATGGACTTATTTCGACAGAACGACGTCTGTCCGGGCAGCTAGTATCTATATAAGTATGTACTCGTATTTAAAAAGTAGTATATGTAGTATATCAGTTCCCTGGTAGCCATACTACAAGCAGTACACTCTGCTTAACTTGAGAACAGGTAACCATGTGTGAAGAATGTCTTGGGATATTTATTAATTTATTTAATATTAGTAGGTTTTAACCAGCCCCCTTATTCAGCTAATACAAACTTCGTCGGCGAGCCGCTTCACGGAGGCCTCGGAGAACTTATCTCTCACGTTATTGGTATTAGCGTAGTTAGCGAAAGAGACAGAGCACGAAGGCCGCGACGAAACATCCTCGAATTAGTGTCATTTTCCTTACAGAATCGAGCTCCAGTGCACGAGCACTAGTTATAAGCCAAATATACAGCTGACAGAGTTATCTATATCTGCCCCTGAATTCTCGTATACGACCTTCGTCGGCGAGCCGGCGTAACGGAACCTCAGAGAATAGACCTCTTACATTATTGAGTTGTTAATGAAAGCGACAGAGCATAGCGGCCGCGTCGAAATAAAATGGAGTCAGTGTGTAATTTAACTCATAGAATCACCCCTAATATACATAGATACGAATAGATATATATATATATATATATGTCGGAATATAGGGCCGATCATAGATAGAATCATCACCGTCAGACATTATATGGGCGTAGATATGTTTCTTTGTGAAAATAAAAAGTCGTAGGTAGGTTAACTTGCTTAGGTACTTTAATACTATCACACTAAACACAACGAAACGTGAGACAGTTCCTAGACTAGTTGTCCGCGCGGCGGCCAGCAGAGAAGTGCGTGCTCGGGATTGTCGAACGTCTTGGTTATCTCGGCTCGCGCGAACACAAATCCAGACTCTGTCAAAGCGCTGACGTCATAACGCTTTCGCCTCGTTGTCAAATCAACTCCCGTACTAATGGCTCGTCCGACATATATATATATATATATATATATATATATATACGATAGATAGTGTAGAAGCGAAACACGCGTCGATTTCCTGTTGAGTTTCCTTGTTTGGGACTTGACAGAGAAGGAGATCCAGCGGAATTAGTTACTAGATATTTGTTTTTGTATAGTCTTACAATGGGTGTGCGCAAGGTCACGCCTGAGTCAATTAGTTGTACATAAATACCTAAGCTATCACACTAAAATATAAATAAAATGAAAATACTTTTATTAATTTAGGCCTTTATAAGCACATACGAATAGTGTAACTTTGAAGTTAGACTATTTCAGCCGGTGTGGAGGGTGGTTTTCACTGGAAAGAGCCGGCAATAAATAAAGCCAATTGTTCTTTTCAAAACGAACTTTTACCTACAATTTTGTTTGTTATAGTCGAAGGGAATATAAAAAACAGAGCAGTTCCAACAAGCCCAGGACCATCTTTTTCCAAATTAAACAGAGCTTGTACTATGGAAACCAGATAACTTATATGTGCAACTTTTTGAAAAAAAAAAAAAAAAAATGTGCAACTTTTCTTTTAAATACATACTTAGGTAAAAGTACATTTTTTTACAACTAGATCCGGACTAAACAGACATGTACTACATGAACACAAATGTTATCCTTGGTGGAAATCGAACCCACGACCTATGGCGTGGCGGTCAGGGTCTCGAATTACCAAGCCAACTAGCCCGTCAATGAAATTGTATCATCTTTACTACTATATTAAAAGAGAACAAAAATGGTAATTTTGATCTGTCTGTTGCGCAACTGTTCATTGAATTAGATACCCTATTTCATGTCTCATAAGAACTATATTAACCACTATGTGTTTAGGCAGAAACGTTATTGCTTATCTACAGGCGTGATCGACTTGTATCGAATACCTAATTGATTAAAGCTATTGTCTCTTTGTTAGTTTTCTCTTTTCACAACATATAAAAGGATAGAGTTTGGAAAACTTAGGCCATTTCTATTTATTTTCTAACTTCAATAAAGAGCGGTCCTGAAAGAAACATCGCCTTCTCCCTCGCTCATATCACGTTAATGTACAATGAAGCGAGACCGGTAATACCTAAGTACGTATCATTAACCAATTATAATTTCGCGACAAATTATTATATCTAGTCAAATGCGCTCAAGTTTTTATAAAAAAAAAAAAAAAAAAGACGTCTTTACTAGAGTTGGAAACTTCTAAATTTATCAAAACGAAACAAATTCATTTTCTTTACGCCCATTTGCGTTAAAGATAGAACTGTACAGAAAACAACAATAACAAGTTTATTTTTCAATATGACATTTATGAAAGTCAAGTAAGTACATGTTTTTTTTTTAGGTCCCATACCCAAAGGTTGTCAGCCGGACCCTATTACCATGACTTCGCTGTCAGTCCGTCAATTATCCACCAGTATCTACTGAAAAAGATAGACGCTTAAAATTTATCATTTACTAGCTGTCCCCCGCGGTTTTACCCGCGTACCCGAGGGATGTCACATGTATTATACATAAAAACCTTCCTCTTCAATCACTCTATCTATTAAAAAAACTGCATCAAAATCCGTTGCGCAGTTTTAAAGATTTAAGCATACATAGGAATATAGGGACAGAGAAAGCGACATTGTTTTATACTATGTAGTGACGTAGCGTAACTACCTACAATATTTAAAAGCGAAGAAAATATACAAGATAGAAAGAAATACATTTATTCTTTCTTTCTTTCAAATATACCGTAAATTTCACTGTGTGTGTGTGTGTGTGTGTGCTTCTGTTTGAACACATATGATAAAAACAGGGTGTCGTAAAGGAACACGATAGAAGTGAAACTTTCAAATTACAGTAAAACATTTTAATAATTCATCAATCACTTTTGAATGGCATAGATTGTGTTTATCATTCATTTATTTTTTGTCACTCAAAATGGTTGCGAATCAGAACTTCAAGCCAAAATATCTCTTTTGAAAAAGTCTTCGTTTCACACGTGGTAGAAGTTAAACCTTCCAAAATAAAGTTGAAAATTAAAAGGGGCCACCATACAATATACGTATTTACTTGATTAAATAAACTACTGGGATTTACAACCAGATCATAACTGGTCAGCGCCAATATTAACTTCTGCTACCACAATATGGTTTCTATAGTACCTGTTTATAGATATTTCCTATGTAACAGCGACACCACTTAGTGAATAGCTCTGTCAGACGGCGGGCATCCGTTTCACCGCTCATTCACACAACTTCTCTATAACACGCATCCGCAACACATTTCCCTCACATCCGGTAGCTGGGTAGCTCATAATTGGTGCGTTGAATTAAGACTTTAACTACATATTTCCGCTTTACAACCTGTATTTACCCGGATAGCTGCATAGTCATATTGGTTATGAAGGGTCTTGAAATGTCCTTAATTGGACATAAAAATTGGGTGTAAAGGTTTTATTGGCTTAAATAGGAATGGTTCAACCAAATTTGTTATATTAATTATGAACGAAATAAAACTTTCTAAGGCACATATAGGGATACGAAAGCTACTGAAATTGAGTTCTTCGTTTTGTTCAGACAAAGTCTAGAAGGGAACTGGGCTTCGATTCTGTAAGGACAATGACACTAGCTCGAGGATGTTTCGTCGCGGTCTCTGTGCTCCGTCTTTTTTGTTAACTATGGTAGGCATTCACGTGAGAGGTAAGCTCTCCGAGGCCTCCATGCGGTGGTTCGCCGACGAAGTTTGTATTAGCTGAATAAGGGCTGGCTTTAAGTGCAGCTATCGAAACACAACAACAGGTGCTTGGCGACAGATTTTCTACTTTAATGGTAGCCGACCACCTGCGTGCCAGAAAGTAACTTTCCAGCAAAAGTCAGAATAGATAAAATTTACATAAAAAATATTTTATGAAAAATAAAAAAAAGAATGTAACCTTGCTGAGTTTCTTGCCGGTTCTTCTCAGTTGAAGGCTGACTTCCGAACCGGAACCGGTTGTGCTTCAGTAACTTTAAATTTGACCTTCATAGTGCCTACCGAGGGCCTAAACTGAATAAATGATTTTGAATTTTGAAAAACCATTCTATGGTTTCCACATGATGTTTTCCTTCACCGAAAACTCGAGCTCATAGTATGATTCAAACCCTCGACTCTCGCGTGACGAGAGTACACTAAGTGAGAGAGAATGTTAATGTACTCGTATAAGCGCTACATCCAAAAGAAAAAAACATATCTGGCAAAGCAGTTTACTATGCTGAGGAAAAGAGTATCTGCCAATAGGCTCCACTTAATCAAGACTTTGAACCTCTGATAAAATACAAACATAATACTATATGCTAATAGTAATGTAGACTTAGAAATTAGAATACGAAATCATTGCTTTATTAAATTTTCACAAAGGCAGTTTTAAATTTCTTTGGTCATAAATTGTATAAATGTATTTGTTAGTTAAACAATTTCAGATTTTATTATAGATAAGTAAAGAAGAATAAGATAGTATATTTAAGCAACCCTATTTTGCTTTGACGCACCATTACCTCAAAAGTACTGAACATATCGGGATAGGACTGCTACCATTCGATGCGGAATTTTTCCTAGATGGTAATAGTTGTATGTAGTATGATATCGATAAACGCGGGTGAAACCTCGGGGGACAACTAGTAATAAAAAATATCACAAATTATTTATTAGTTATTACCATCCCCTTCTTTATTTTAACGTTTTGCATGAATAAAATATGAGTTTTTCAGTTATTTTCATTTGTCAGCTTCATTCTGAATTATATTTACATTCTAAGTTGTTTTCTGTATTTTAAGGAGGATATTATAAAATGTTACAGTTAAGGAGTAACATGTAGACGTACTAATAATAATAATTATTATTATTTATTTATTTCTCCTCACAAAGTATCCTATGTTACTTCTAACACCTTGAATACTTCGATTATGTGAACAAAGTTTCATGATGATCGGTTGTTTCGTAACCATGTTTCGTGGTCGTAGTTCATAAGTCAAGCACTTCTGTCCTGTGACGTTACTTTAAACTGACCAATCGCTGAGCTTCAAATTTGACGATCACACGTGCGGGCCAATGGGACACCACAAAGCGGCGGCGGCCATTTTTTTTGGCTCCACGAGAGATTCAGTGTAAAGGAAGAATCAGCGAGCGAGCGTTGCCGCGTTAATATTAGGAAAAATTACATTATACTCAAAAGCGTTAATAAACTTTATAAATTTAATCTTGGACTTTATATGTATGTGTGAATACGTGTCATCTATCAATTTCCGTGCACGGATTACGTAATTCAACGAGACCAGCGACCGAAGTTCAGCCACGTGGATCGAGGAGTTCATCGCGGGAAGCGGATCACCTAGGCCATCAAACGTGAGTAGCTTTTGATTAGTTTGGTGGTAATAGATCAGGACAAGTGCTATTTGTACCGGTTTTCCATTTTTTGATCATCATCAATATTCGCGTCGTTCCCAGTGTGCTGTGGGGGCACATCGGTGAAGTAGGTTTTGCGTGAAAGCGTAACAATTTAACTTACATTCACATTTATAACATTAGTAGGTATTATATGTCATATGTCTGATGGACGTCTAGCCACATAACGCCTACCATTTCGTTACACGATCCATTTATTAGCTCTCTCCCACTCACTCCACATAGACTTGACGGGAAGAAAACATATCGCTTTACTGACATGTTTAGCTAGAACGAAACAACGTTTTAAAACAATTTTAAAAGTAGTATAGCTTTTAGTACAGATTTTATCCGAGGAAAAAACTGCCGCACATAAAGCAGTAGTGCATTTGAATTACTGTGTTTCGCTTAGAAAATAAAGGTGATCTATATAATATTACAGGCAAATGAGACTTAAGAACTTCACGTCTCAGGGTCGACAACGCTTTGCCGATAGCCTTAGTGTTGCAAATGTCCATAGACGACGACCACTTACCGTTAGGTAGACCACCTGTTTGTCGGCACATTTGTAATTTTTTTAATGACCCTACGGTAACACGAATTAAATTTGGATTTTCAATATACTTACGAATGGTGACCCTAAAGATCCAATAAAGACCCAATTGAAATTAAAGTTACCTTTTACGTGAGACAAATAAATGAATTCACCTGTATCACTACAGGTTCAGTGTAATTCGATTGGCTGACAGATTTACTGCTGTGAATATCAAACAAGAAATACGGGGGGAAAACAAGGGATTACTCTGACGTGGACTGTGCTTCCGTATTCGTGTTTCTGACATCTACAACCTTGGTCTTCAAGGGTAAATTATATTGGCTGTTTTTGTGTAAAGTTCTTATATTCAAAGTAGGAGTAGTTAGGATACCGCGGTCGAGTCAGAGGTAATTGATATCCTGCGACATTCTTAACACTCGGTTGTCTAATTCCAAGCTAAGTAAAGCTAGTAATATGAAAAAATAATAATTGTGGTTATATTATAATGTCCCAGGATCTTGAAAAAAATTAGTTTTATTAATAAGCCTGCGTCCCATTGTTTCACTCACGTTTAAATTGGCATAAAGTAGCTCATGATCCTCTCCGTACAATGGGCTACGTGTGTGAAAAATTTCTGAAAGATTAGTACAGTCGTTTAACCTTGTAAGCAGCACAAACAAAACACTTTCACATTTATAATATTAGTAAGTAGCGACCCGCCTCTGCTTCGTTCGGGTGCAAGGCCGGTTGGCTTGGTGGTTAACGCTCTGACTGCCAAACCAAAGGTCGCGGGTTCGATTCCCACCCAGGACAAACATTTGTGTGCATGAACATGTCTGTTTGTTCTGTGTCTGGGTGTAAATATCTATATATGTATGTACATATTTTGAAAAAAAAATAGTACTATATGTAGTATATCAGTTATCTGGTTTCCATAGTACAAGCTCTGCTTAGTTTGGGACCAGATGGCCGTGTGTAAAAAAATGTCTCAGGAAATATCCTGATATAATAATAATAATAATATATTTTATTATTATTAAATGGAGACGATATCCACAGATAAACCTATCTCTTGTCTCACTCTATCTATTGCTGAAAATTGCATTAAAATCCGTTGCGTAGTTTCAAAGAAGCACAGAAACAGCGGTTTATGCATTTATATTATAAAATGTATTACTTACAACTTACTTGCCTTAGAAAAAAAAGATAATAACACGAATTTCACAGAAAGAATGTAATATTTCGGTACATAATTAGGACCACGGGCCTCGCTTAGTTCTTTGTCTAAGAATTCTGAGTAAATAACATGAGAATTGAAATAAGGGTGAGAATATTACATCCTACTAATATTATAATTAATGCAAAAACTACCAAACGGATTTAGATGCATCTTGGCACATAGATAGAGCATATCCAGGAATAACATATAGGCTACTTTTTATCCCGGAAAAACGAGACATCCTTTGGGAACGGGGTAAAACCGCGGGGGCAGCTAGTTCATTTCATAAAATTAATTTGAAAACTCACTTTTTGATTGAAACCTTTGAGAAATGTATATAATAAGCTGTCTGAAAAGGATTCAGGGTAGTTATTAAATATTTACTACCTTATACCCTGCGGTTTTTTACACATTCCCGCGGGGCCTTATGTTTTCCCCCGTAAAGTTTTCCCCAGAGAATCATGTGTGTTAATCGTAGTAGTAACTTTAAATTTGACCTTCATAAGTGCCTTTCATAAGTGATATGAAACAAAAGACATTAAATTTCTAACGACAGTAGTTAGATAATCTTCTTGCTACTCGTGACATATATATTCGTACATTAATACGTATGTTTAAACATCTAAGCATAGACTCTGTTTATTTTGGAGTCAGATAGCCGTGTGTAAAAAATGTCCCAACATTAAACAACAACACAATCCCGATACAATAAATCCTGTAGACTCCCTTAATTTGAGCCGATCTGTTAGCTCGATGAGCAGCATTCATTACAACCCCTATTTACGTCAACCCTTAATTACAAGCTCTTCTTATAAGTGAAGCTGACTCAGTATTGGGGTGGTATTTCTCTTTCTATGGAGTTTTGAATGAAATACTGGCAACACGTCATTATAATGTAGAGTCAATTGACTTACTCTTTGTATTTCGATTGGTTTTTAATAATAAAAAAGCGTTAAAGTAATGTAAATTTTTGATATACTCGTGTATATTTATATGATTTTAAGTCTTTTTATTTAATGTTATGTTTTTCATTTTTTTATATTGGAAATTAATATATTTGGAGCCGAATAAGCCCGAGGTTGACTCACAAGGGATGGATTTGGTAATTTGAATTCATTATTATTATTACTAGCTGTCCCCCGAAGTTTCACACACGTTTATGGATATCATACGAGTATACGAGTACGGAGTCTTTAAGGCAAGAGTGAATAGGCATTACTTGAGTTCGCGTGTACTATCCACGACTACATCGTCACTTTCCATCAGGTGAGATCTAGTCAAATGCGCTCAAGTATTTATAAAAAAAAAAAAAAAAAAAAGTATATAGCTTATAACAATCAGCGAAAAATTCCGCGTCGAATGATAGTAGTCCCATCCTGATGTGTTCAGTAGTTTTGAGGTGATGGTGCGACAAAGGAATCCTATTTTCCTTATATGTATAGATAGAATATAAATTTATAGATTTTTTTATATTTCTCAGTGTCAATCAATTCAATTTTAAAAAATTACTTTTTTATTTACCCCTTTTAGATAGTTATGTATCAGATTAGGTTATTTAAGATATTTTGACTCACAAACATCGGAGATTAAAGGACCAAAAGTCACATAAAAAATGAGTGGTGTTCACCCCATTTGCCAAATTGAACCCTTACGGTGCATTTATTACCATTTCGGGAAGGAACCCTAAATTCCTATCCCATTCATAGCATAGCAAGGTAAATTCATTATGTGTAAATATCTATATAAGTATGTAGTATATGAGATATCGGTTTTTTTTTGTTTTTATTGGTTTATTTAATATACTGTACAAAGCACTAAAACGTACATGTAACCACATAACGCAAACCTCAAGGGGTTTATTTATAAGTGGCGTTCGTTCGCAAAATTTAATATAAATTCTTACTTATAATTACATTTTTATTATTTTTTTAATTAATTTATTCTATATTAGTTGGTTTAATTATTATTGTTTTTTTCTTTTCTTGTTTTATCAGTACAAGCGTAGTTTTAGAGTTAGGCTATTCATAAATGCTAATTATTTATTTATATTATTAAACCTATTTGAATTCAAACCTTTTCTTATTTTCACGAGCTCTGCTTAGTTTGAAATCAGTTCCCCGAGTGTAAAGAATTTCCTAGAATATTCATTTATTAAGAAACATCGGGCGATATTAACATTTTATGCCCTAAGATAAATAAATAAATAAATATCCCGGGACATTCTTTACACGCGGCCATCTGGTCCCAAACTAAGCAGAGCTTGTACTATGGAAACCAGATAACTGATATACTACATATACTACTTTTTTTTTCTAAATACATACTTATATAGATATTTACACCCAGACACAGAACAAACAGACATGTTCATGCACACAAATGTTTGTCCTGGGTGGGAATCGAACCCGCGACCTTCGGTTTGGCAGTCAGAGCGTTAACCACCAAGCCAACTGGCCTGTCAAGCCAATGGTACCTATATGGATATATTTTTAAAGTGTTGTAATAAACTATTAAAAAAACACTGAAGTAACTGCCTGTGATTGGAAAATATATATGTCCATAATTATATGTGCACTGCCATATGATGCCTATGCATAAATATTTTATAATTATATGATAATATATATAGATATATGATAATATGATATAATTATCTTGAATATACAGTGTAAACTCTTTATAACGTTATCCTTTATAACGATAAACTCCCTATAACGTTGAAGTGAGCCCAAGTTGGTTGGTTTGTTCACTTTGTTTTGTTTTTTTTTGTTTACTCCATATAACGATAACTCTCTATAACGACAAAAAATGCTCAGTCCCTTGAGTTTCGTTATAAAGAGTTTACACTGTACTCTAAAACGACTTATCGAATTTAAATGAAATTTGAAGTTTAAATTTAATCTGTATGATAAAGAAATCGCGAAGAATATAGGAAAGATTTGCATTTTTGTTTCAAATGTATAGTCATAACTACTGGACCTATTTTAATAATTATTTCACTATTAGAAAGCTACTTTATTCAAAAGTAACATAGGCTAAGTTATAATCCTGGAAAATAATAGATCCTTCGAAAATCTGGGTGAAACTAAGGAGCAAAAGCTAGTAACGAATAAAAAACAACAAACGCCAGTAAAAATCCTGATACCTATCGTAGCAACGTAATAAATGGATTATTCCGCAAGGCGCCCCCAGTTTTATATTCCAGGGCTGCCACACGTCAGGGTTGGCACCCAATTTTCAATATAATATTTTTCTATTTCTTACCAACCGCTCGAGCGTAACATGTGTCGATTATATTCCCTTTTCCCATAATCGATCCCTTTTAAGGCAACAAGTTTACCCCGATACTTCAGTACTGCATATGTAGGGATGTTTAGGGATCATGTTATATATAGAAACTGAGATTTTTCTTTTTTGAAGTTATACTTTTTAGGCGCGTTATGAAAAAATTATGATAGCGAAATTTTAAGATGCGCACGCATCGCTGTAACACAAAAGTCAAAAACAGGCTGAAGTTAATTGATAACGGTCTCTGAGTTGATGAGTGAGTTATGATGTTTTTGTCATGTAATAACCTAAAAATAAAATCAATAACCTAACAACGTCAAAAATTGTTTTTCCTTGCTACAGACCGGTGCAAAGAGTTTGGACAAACAATTTCACCAATAATTTCGTGTATTGCTTCTTGCGTGCGTACGTACACACATACGTTTTTTATACCACCTGAGGCGATAAACAAACAGTTCACCTATTGGTAAGTGGTCACCGCCCTCTAAGGACATATGCAAAACCAGGGACATCACTAATGCGTTGTCGACCCTGACACGTGAAATTGTTAAATCTCATGTACCTGTAATTTCCGGCCCCCTTTCTAACCGAAACTCCGTAATACAAGTGCATTACTGCTGCTCGGCGGAAATGAGTAAGGTGGTAGTAACTCCTCGGACGAACTTTGCACAAAGAGCTCTAACTCTAAAAAGTTTGATTCTTCTTCTTCTTTAAAACTAAAGCACGGTGGAAAATAGTACTGGCTGGCTACCACCCAATTGAAAATCTTTCGCCAAGCACCTGTCAGTGTGTTCTAACATTTGCACCTGACTGTTCTCTTCCAGGCGTTGTGCTTACCACATTCAGTCACATCAAGATTTACCATGTTGAGATTGTGGTTAAGGATAACCCTATTCATAGTTTTAAAAAATGCTTTTGTTTTTATGCTGACTGGTACCTTACACCTCGCAGCAATTATTTCCATAAAGTTCTTGTGTTAAATTTAATGGATTCCAGAATAATTCTATTCATATGCTAAATTTCACGAAAATCTTTTCAGGCGATTTTGAGTTGAGCAACACATGTACCAAATGTGCCAGCTGCCTTCTGTAGTTTCACCCGCATTCCCGAGAAAATAAGGTATTTATTTATTTATTTATTTATTATATATGGGACGCCAACAGCACACACATTTAGACATAATATTTATACATTGCAAATTTTTAGTTCCGATGCCTATGCCAATTACAGGCGAACACAGCATTCACAAAGAACAGTGTTTACTATATAACAGTTAAATGATAAATACCAAAAAGATAAATTTTATATAAAGTAAAAAAAAGAAAATATGGAAATTACAAAACTAAAACTAAACAAAAAAATAATAATTAAAATTTTAATATCAACGGAATGTATCCAGCACCTCACGCTTGAACCTCATCAAACCATCGTGAAAAATATCAATTTGTGTGTATTTATGGACAATGGAGTTGTACTTCCCACATATCCGCACTATAGGTGATTGCAAGCCTAAATTGGTTCTACACTGTGGGATACGGAATATTTGATTTATTGGCTTTCGAGGCATATTATATGGAACAGCTAGAGACACACACGAGAGAATGTCGCCACAGTCAATGAATCCATTCATTATTTTGTATAAAAACATGACATCATGTAGTATTCGTCGATCATACAAGGAATGCATATTGAAATGTGCCAATCTTCGACTGTAAGGACTTCGGTGTGAAAAATCTGATTCGCAGAAAGCAAGACTTCTTGTGAATGTTCGTTGAATACTCTCAATTCGCTGGGAGTGGACACTATAGAATGGGTTCCAAACAGTACAAGCATACTCTAATTGACTTCGCACTAGCGAGTTATAAAGAAAAATTTTTGTTTTGGGCAGTTTGAACCCTTTTGCGTTACGTTTTATAAAGCCCAACATTCTAGCTGCCTTTGTAACAACTTCATTTACGTGCGTCTTAAAAGAGAGTTCTGAATCTATAATTAAGCCAAGATCGCGAACATGGTCAACGTCTAATAATTTTATGGAGTTAAGAGTATAAGACGAAGGTAGAACTGATTTTTTGATGCTATTATTCTTACACCAGTTTTGTATTCTGTCAAAATCTTCCTGGATTAGTTTCGTGTCCTCCAGCGAGTCAACAGTCATATATATTTTTAGATCATCCGCAAATAGTGATAATCTGCAGTGTTGAATTTGAGTAGTAATATCATTCACAAATAGCGAAAATAAAAGAGGCCCCAAATGTGAGCCCTGAGGCACTCCTGAGAGAGCACAATATGATGTTCACTCATAGCCCTTTATCACCACGAACTGAAGTCTATTGGATAAGTAAGATTGGAACCATTGTAGTATTGATCCATATATTCCGTGCAACTTAATTTTCTGAAGCAATATTTTATGGTTAACCTTGTCAAACGCACTCGAGAAGTCGGTATAAATAGCATCCACTTGCAGACCCCTATCCAAATGACTACTTATTTCAGACACAAAAGAGACTAAATTGGTGTGAACAGACCGACCCTTCCTGAAACCATGTTGATAAGGCGATATGGAATTATCCAAGTGCCACGAGATTATAGGACAAACCAATGATTCAAAGATTTTAGAAAAACATGACAAGATAGATATGGGACGATAATTTCTAATATTCTCTTTATTACCTTTCTTAAATACTGGGACTATTCTGGCCTTCTTCCATTCATCAGGAAATAGACCTTCATCTAATGAGTGATTAATTATTAAACATAAAGGAAAGGCAATAGCACGCCCACAGTGCTTAATAAAAACAGGTGGGATGGAGTCAGGCCCAGAACCTTTTGAAGTGTCGAGTTTCTTAATAGCCTTTAGGACTTCATCCTGTGTAAAGTTTATACGTCCCAAATAATTATGGCAATTGGAGGTAAGATCCGAAGCGTACTTGGTCGTCTCACGATTAAATACAGATGAAAAGTGCGTAGCAAAAAGTTCAGAGATTTTTGGTCCCGTATCGGCACATTTATCATCAAGTTGCATACGACTTGGAAATGAACAGTTATTTTTTCTCTTCTCATTAACATAGCTCCAAAAAATTTTTGGATTTTTTGTTATGTTACTCTCTAAAACATTTTGGTATCCGCTAAGACACTTGTCATAGAGAATACGACAGCGCTCACGAAGTAGTTCGTACTCTAATCTGTCTCGAGGATTATTATACTTTTTAAATCTAAACCTAGCTTTGTCTTTTTCTGATAACAATTTGATCAGAGCTGTCGAAAACCATCTTGGGAACCTGGAATTTGACCGCTTGCGTTTAGGGATATGTGTACTGATTAGATTATTCAAGATACTGTAAAATGCTAAAACCATACCATTGACGCTATCGAATTTACAGAGATCCCTTTGCCAATCAATTTTTAGCAGCTCATCTATCAATAGCTCATAATTAGCTCCAAAAGGTATTGTACATAATGTACATATTATTCCAGGGCATGCTCTATCTATCAAGCTTCATCCAAATCTTTTCTGTTTTTTGCATGAAAGTGTAAGAAACATCCATACATCTATCCTATACAAACTTTCGTATGTATAATATCAGTAGGATTATAAAAGTCCTCACAGCCTGTGGCGAAAACAAAACAAGAGGTACACCGTGTACCGAAGAGCAATCACTCCATAAAGGCTTGTCCATAAATCATGTAAACTACCAACACGCTGTGGGAAGTGGCTCGGCCACTCGTATACGCATAAAGTACCGGCAACACGCGGATATGGCCCAAATTGCCAGTGTCGATGCGTTGCCGAAATAGTAGTCATAATACATTACTAGCTATCGCTTGCCTATCAGAAGTGTGTGCCAAATTTGGGCCAGATCAGCTCAGCCGTTTAGTCGAAGAACGTGAATTGAATTTAAATATTGGACATTGAAAGGCTAAAACAACACTATTAGTTTTAAAAAAACTTACTTAATAAATTACAGGTATAAATATGTACGACAATTGTTTCGTACTTGTAATAATAAATCTTCGCGCCGAAAGCTGAATCTGTGCTGGTTGTGTTTTGATCGCGATACAGTGTTTAAATCCAATCCGGAGGTACTTCTCTTTAGAAATACAATTGCGCTGTCTCACTACCTTATATGGATTTAAAGCCTACCGGCGAAGCAAACCCCCACTCTTTCGCTGAATGAATGGTCTGTGTGTGTTCACCGTCACGATCGAGCTCAACTCAACGAAAACCTCAACGATTAAATTTTGAATATAAAACCCAAAACCTTTACAAATTGTGTGTGTGAACAACAACGACTATCATCAGGACTTCGCCACGGAGCATTCTACAGGTTAGTGTGGACACGTATTATTTTCTGGAAGGTTTAGATTCTGTACGTGATCATTTTATCGACCAGCATAGCACAGCGATCGGCAATTTCTCACCAGTCATTACGTATTGAACCCTTATATGTAGCATCACTTTAAACTTTAACGGATTCGTTACATATTTTTGGAGGCCCCGACGAGATACGTTACTTGTATTTAGTCAATTCATATCGTGTTCTTAACCTTACCAGGTACCAAACTCGCTAATCCCATAAATTATAATTGTTAAATTCATCGTTTCCATTAATTTGGTTCTCATTAGCAATTTATAATTTTTCTAAAACAATCAGTAAATCGTTCCACAATAATTTAATTTAATTCATTAAAGGTATTTCTCGAAACAATAGTTTTTTTTTTTATCGTATGTGGGTAAGTTAACATTTGTGGCCATTACATTCTTTCGCCTTTGTTAATTCCTACCGTTACTTTCATTCATTTATAATTGTTCCGATCGTGGACTAGTGACGGGAACGAAATAGCAAACCGCAAATAGCGTTATCGATACGATATTATTTTATCTGCTATTTGTTATCTTTTTTTTTTTTGTTCATTATAGCAGGTCGGCTAACGTTTTCATTGTATTTGTTTTATTGGTTATAAGTTTTTAATATGTCCTACGTACCGAAGCGAAGACATAGCTCATTGAAAAGGTCGAAAGGCAATTCAATGGAATTAGAGGTACATACTGTTGCAGATTTACCTGTGTTAAGGCGTAAACGTACGTTAGCGGTTAATCGTTTGAAGCGGACACACGAGATAGCTCGTGATGCTAAAACCAATAGATCTATCTTAAATTCCTTTTTAGCGCATTTCTCAGAAATTCAAAATTTACGTACGAAGTTTGAGGAGGCTCATGATGATATTCTATCGATCGTTGATCTGTCATCCGAGGAGAGTGAAGACAAAGTTCGCGTTGCTTTTGACGAGGTCTATTATGATGTCATTGCAATTCATAGAGAGTTGAATTCGTTAACGACAGTAGAAAACGATTCTTTTCAATCAGCTAAGGGAACATCGCTACAAGTGAGACTTCCGAAAATTAACATTCCAACATTTTCTGGTAACATTAAAGCCTGGCCTGAGTTCTATGATATCTTCAATTCACTTATTCATGAACGTACTAGTTTATCTGACACTGAACGAATGCAATATCTCATGTCAAGTCTTAAAGGTGATGCGTTAGGGCTCATTAAAACGTTTCCTTTACAAGGTGCTTTCTATCAAGAAGCTTACAAAACATTGGTTTCGCGCTATCGTGATAAACGCGAATTAGCTTTCACATGTTGGAAGGAGATGCTGAACGTTATCATCAAACCGAATTCTCCTCCCGATTTCCGTCGGGTTTTAGACATGTTTCATGAGAATCTGACGATTTTAAAGGGAGTTGGGCTTCCAACCGATCAATGGGATTTCATTCTTAGCTACCTTCTGCTTTCCAAGTTAGATTCGAAAACTAGATATGAATATGAACAATCTCATTCTTCCGTTGAGTTGCCATGCTACTCGGATCTTAGGGACTTTTTATATGCTAAGTGTGAATCCCTAATGCGCGACTCTCACTTTTCCACTCACTCTGCTACCGATAAACATCGTTCTTATGAAGATAAACCACTTTCTTCAACATCTTCGCATGCTCCCAAGAAATCCTCCTCGTTCGTAGCAACTAAAGTTGAATCCGCGAAAACCAATCCGGAGAAGAAGCCCGCGGATGTAAAAAGGCCACCTTTACCTGCGTATCCTGTCCAAATAGTTCAAAGGTGTTCATTCTGCGAACAAAACCATTCAATTTTCCAATGTAACGTGTTCTGTCAAAAGTCTATCACTGATAGGCTTGAGCACGCTCGTTTACACCATTGGTGTTTTAACTGCTTGCGGCCATCGCACAGTCTTAAAGACTGTAAATCTATTTTTAGGTGTCGAGAATGTAACCAGCGTCATCATACACTTCTTCATCAATCGTTCCCGACTGATGGCGTATCTAAAAACATTCAAACCACTTCGTCCCATGGAAACCCTACAATAGATCGTGCTCTCACAACTATTCAAGAACGTTCTATGGTTCTTCTTTCAACTGCAAAAATAAATATTCGGGACTCCAACGGTCAATTTCAACAGTTTCGTGCGTTGATTGATTCAGGGAGTCAAGCTCATTTTATTACTGACAATGCTGTCAAACGTTTAGGTTTTGATAAGATGCAAACATCGCGTCAAATTCGTGGCCTCGGACAATCCGCGGCCTCTGTTTCAGGGTCTGTGAAGGTCGAGATAGGTGTCGATGGGAGAACGTTGTTCCAAATTGATGCTCTTTCTTTACCAACTATCTGTGGTGATATGCCTTCTGCTCGTCTCAATCCAAACTCGTGGTGTCACCTACAACATTTATCGCTCGCAGATCCTGACTGTCATAAACCAGGCCCTATAGATGTCTTATTGGGCGCTGAAGTCTTTTCTTCCCTTCTTCTTCCTGGCAATCTTTCCGGTGGTTCCAACGAACCTTCTGCCATGAATTCTGTATTCGGTTGGTTGCTTCTTGGCAACGTAACTTATGATAGCGAAGGCTATACGAGTTCGTTTTTCTCAATAGAAGATGACAATCTTCATCGAGAGGTTCAGCACTTTTGGGAGCTAGAAAACGTTCCTCAGTTCTCTCGGCTAACTCCTGCAGAAGAAAGCTGTGAACAATTCTTTGTTCAAACCGTTTCTCGTGATAATACCGGACGTTACGTTGTAGCACTACCGTTCAAAGGGGAAGAGACCAAATTGTTTTCTGGTTCTAAAGAGAGGGCGCTACGAAGGTTTTATTCTTTAGAGCGCAAACTTCGCAACAACCCTGCTATCCGAGAGCAGTATATCGGATTCATGGACGATTATTTGAAAAGTGGTCACATGAATCGTGTGCCTGTCAAAGAACTTCACAACGGGAGGTACTACATTCCTCATCATTGCGTTCTTCAGCCTGAAAGTGCTACAACTAAACTTCGAGTCGTTTTCGATGCCTCTGCGAAGGATGACAACAATTGCTCGTTAAACGAGAGATTGTTACCTGGACCCAAGCTTCAGACTAACATCTTAGAACTGCTTCTCAAGTTCCGCGTACATTTCGTTGTATTTACTGCCGACATGCGTCAAATGTACAGGCAAATACTGCTACGTGAACAGGATCGTGACTACCAGCGGATATTCTGGCGTTCAGATGTATCAAGTCCTGTCCAAGAATACCGTCTGAATACGGTGACGTACGGAGTTTCTTCTGCCCCTTTCTTGGCATGTCGTGCTGTTAAGCAATTAATCGACGACGAAGGCAGTGATTTTCCTTTAGCAAGCAGAGTCCTCGAGTCGGATATTTATATCGATGACATTGTAAGCGGCGGTAACAATTTCGAAATGGTTCGCAAAACTAAGGGTGAAATTATTCAACTTCTCAATCGTGGCCATCTCGAACTTCGAAAATGGGCGAGTAATGTACCCGAACTTTTGTCCGATCTGCCATCCGAACACTGTCTCATTGATTTTCTTTCCATGGATATTGGAAATACCATGGAAATCAAGATCTTGGGACTGAAATGGGATCCAGTTCACGACGTTTTTACATTTGAGGTTATTCCACGTCACGTTAAATGTAGTAAACGTAACATATTGAGTGAACTAGCTCGGATTTTTGATCCATTAGGGTTTCTCGCACCGATTACATTCATTGCAAAGTTTCTCATCCAGAAGCTTTGGATTCTTGGAATCGACTGGGACGCAACTCCTCCCGAAGAAATTGTTTCGCTATGGGATCGTTATACGGCACAACTACCATGCATAAAACGTCTCAAAGTACCTCGCTGTGTTTCTCTTATAAACGCGAAATCATTTCAACTCCACGGATTCGCAGATGCTTCTGAAGCTGGGTATGGAGCCGTCGTTTATTTGCGTGCTGAAGAGGAAAGTGGTAACGTGAAGATTTACTTCATTTGTGCAAAATCACGCGTGGCTCCTATTAAGAAGGTGTCATTGCCACGCCTTGAACTTTGCGCAGCGGTCTTACTTTCGGATCTAATGCAATTTGTCAAACGAGTATACATTCCGTTACTTTCAATTTCCGGCATATTTGCATGGTCAGACTCGATGGTTGTCCTTTCGTGGCTTCATTCTCACGCTTCTCGTTGGAAAACGTTCGTGTCCAATCGTGTTGGTCATATTCAAACGACAATTCCTGAAGCGCTCTGGAACCACGTTGCGTCTGAAGATAATCCAGCAGACATTCCTTCGCGAGGTATGAGCCCTGAGGATCTCATCAACAGTTCGCTTTGGTGGGCAGGACCTTCGTGGCTTGTTCAGCCATTGGAATTCTGGCCTTCATGCACACTTCAGGAGAAGCTAATCGAGACTGAATGCGAACAACGTGGTCCATCAGTCCTTGTTGCACAAGAAGATGACCACATTGTTGACATTCTTCTCGAAAGATTTTCATCTATTCGTAAGATTCAACGAATCGTTGGTTATTGCTTTCGATTCATTCGTAACACTCGTGTTCATACTCAGCGAGCTTGTCATCACAGTACGTTTCTAACTCGTTCTGAAACTCACTCTGCGCTGATGAATATTGTTAAGCATGTTCAATCACAACATTTTAGAGAAGACATTCATCGATTATCTGAAGGTATGCCCCTCTCTAAACCATTTCGTAAACTTCATCCTTTCTTGGATAATCATGGTATAATCAGGGTGGGCGGACGATTATCACGTTCTGGGCTCGATTTCGACCACAAGCACCCTGCGTTCCTCCCACGTCATTCGAAATTAACATACATGATTATTGAATCGCTCCATCGTGAGAATTGTCATGCAGGTGTTAACACAATGCATTATCTTCTTGCTCAACAATTTTGGATTCTCTCAGCAAAACGTGCCATCCGGCACTGCTTATCGAAGTGCATTCCATGCTTTCGCACTAATCCAAAACCATTGGAACCCTTTATGAGTGATTTGCCAGCTGTTCGTGTTAACCAAGTAAAGCCATTTTCAGTTGTTGGTGTTGATTATGGGGGACCATTCTCCATTAAGTCAGGTCGTCATCGAGGCGCTAAGGTTACAAAGGCTTATCTTTGTCTATTTGTCTGCTTCACCACGAAAGCTCTACACCTCGAAGTCGCTTCCGAGTTGTCTACAGAAGCATTTGTTGCTGCTGTTCGGCGCTTCGTTGGACGACGTGGTCGAGTAAACATCATTCATTCTGACCGTGGAACCAACTTTGTTGGAACCAAATCGCTATTCGATTCATATATGGCTACCGCTTCTGACACTGAGCAAATCGAATTCCGTTTTAATGCGCCATCGAGTCCACACTTCGGAGGCGTATGGGAAATACAAATAAAGGTTGTGAAAACTCATTTATACCGTATTGTTGGCACTCAGTGCCTCACTTTCGAGGAATTAACAACGTTGTTCATTCAGATTGAAGCGATGCTAAATTCACGCCCGCTTTGTCCGATGAGTTCTGATCCAAACGACTTGTCTGTCCTTACACCTGGACATTTTTTGACCTTGGAACCCTTGACGGCTGTACCGGATCAAGATCTGTCAGAGGTCAAAATTACGCGCTTAGGCCGTTGGCAACTGATTCAGCGATTCCAACAAGACTTCTGGAAACGCTGGAAGTCAGAATACCTTCATACGCTAACTCAACGTGCAAAGTGGACTAGCCACTCCAAACCGCTACTCGAAGGTTCCATCGTTCTGATAAAACACGATAACGCGATGCCTCTGCATTGGGCTATCGCGCGAGTACTTAAGCTACATCCCGGTCCTGATGGAGTAGTACGAGTTGCTACCGTTCGCACTATCAACAGCACACTTATCCGACCTTTAGCAAAACTCTGTCCATTGCCTTCGCAATGCGACTAGCATCAAATGCAATGTAAGAAATTCGTTAAGTACCTAATATAATTCTCAATTTATCGGCTTAGTTAACTAGTGTATCGTCTTCGCCTCGCTATATTAGGTATTCAATAAAACATTAATGTCTAATTTAATCATTTGTAAATTCTCATCATTAAGCATACAAATATTTAACTTCTATTTTTTTTATCGATACGATGCGGTCCGTTATTTTAGTGTCTCGTCACTATTTACTCGGATCTATGACAGATTCATTATTAATCGTTCAGTCCTCAGACACATTGTTCTAATCTCAAGCATTGTGTTATTTAATCAAACTTTTATATTTGAAACACAAATAATTGTGTTTGGTGGGCGGTTTATGTTTCGTACTTGTAATAATAAATCTTCGCGCCGAAAGCTGAATCTGTGCTGGTTGTGTTTTGATCGCGATACAGTGTTTAAATCCAATCCGGAGGTACTTCTCTTTAGAAATACAATTGCGCTGTCTCACTACCTTATATGGATTTAAAGCCTACCGGCGAAGCAAACCCCCACTCTTTCGCTGAATGAATGGTCTGTGTGTGTTCACCGTCACGATCGAGCTCAACTCAACGAAAACCTCAACGATTAAATTTTGAATATAAAACCCAAAACCTTTACAAATTGTGTGTGTGAACAACAACGACTATCATCAGGACTTCGCCACGGAGCATTCTACAGGTTAGTGTGGACACGTATTATTTTCTGGAAGGTTTAGATTCTGTACGTGATCATTTTATCGACCAGCATAGCACAGCGATCGGCAATTTCTCACCAGTCATTACGTATTGAACCCTTATATGTAGCATCACTTTAAACTTTAACGGATTCGTTACAACAATTTTTCGCTATGAACAAAACCAATTTAACCCAAAACCACCGCTTCTCGATCAGGGTTGCCATTTGTAAAATCTATAAAATAGATCTGCAAGCTCGAAAGCTCCTATTTCTTATCTGAGCACAACAAAAATGAAATCAATAATAATTATTTTCTTTTCAGACTTTGCTAACAATACCATAAAAAGTAATCCCCGGATGCTCTCTGGACGCCCTCAAAACTAGGAAATCCAGACGGATGGCAACCCTACTCTTGGCACATAACCTCACATAGCAATGTGAGAAAAAAGAAACATTTTCTCTTCTCAGAGACAAATGAGCGCCTCCACTTTACTGAGGGCCTCGTTTACAGACGGGTGACGGTCAGACTCAAATAGGGTTGCCTACTGGACGAGATAAAAGCATTTTTTTTTTATTACGTCTTCATCAATTTAACATTTTTGATAGCCGCCTATTTCTATAGCAAAGAATGTTATGGAAAAAATATCTTATCTACTTTTAAAATAAGGTACATATTGTATTTTGTAAATCTTAAGCATTAGAAAAATTTTAAGAGCCTAAAAGTTAGTATCGATCAATATAATAATAATAAAAATATTAATACGCTACGTTGACTTGGTTAAGGCCCGTCAACGTAACTTAAACCAGCCAATGAGCTAAGAAACAGAACATGTTTTTCCGAAATAATAATATTAACTTTAACCTTCATAAGTCCCCTTCGTGGGACTAAACTGAATAAATAGTTTTATATTTTAACCTTTCAATATGCTTTGCAGTAATAGGTACTTACCTATCCCCCGATTTTACCCGCTTTCCCGAGGGATGCTATGTTTTCCCGGGATAAAAAGTATCCTATATGTTAATGCAGGCTATTAACTATCTATGTCTCAAATTTCATTCAAATCCCTTCAGTCGTTTTTGCGTGATAAAGTAACACACATCCAAACATCTAAAAGTACATCCATCCTCAAAAACTATCGCATTTATAATATTAGTAGGATGTTTATTTACACGCTTTTGTGACTTATCTTATTCCCATCAATTTACAGTATTGTTGAATATGTACTTTTTATTGTTTTTTGTTCGTTCTGTATTTTTCCCCGTGACACCCCTAGATAGCAGGATACGTTTTGTTGTGGAATAAGATTTACTTTGTATTTTCGTAACTTTGTACTTTTACAAAATGGTGGTTTCAGAACTGTGTTCAGTCTAATCTGTTCTCGTCAGCTCAATGAATATATTCTAATTATTTAATAGAATTTCCTTTTGTTCTCTATTCCATATAGTGATAGAGCATAAAATTATAAAACGTGATCATTTCTACGTCATAATTTTTAAAGTAGGCTGGCAAACCGCCGGACGCTCCATCTGATGGTATGTGGTCACCGCCACCCATGGACATTTACAACACCAGGGGTATCAATGCGTTGTCGGCCCTGAGACGTGAGGTTGTTAAGTCTCATGTGCCTGTAAGTTCTCCGGCTCCTTTACCTTTATAACCGAAACCCAGTAATATAAGTACACTAACAAATAACTGAAACACTACATAAAATAAGTACATAATAATATAGATATTTAGTACAGCCCAGATACAGAACAAACAGACATTTTCATGAACACAAATTTTTGTCCTGGGTGGGAATCGACCACGACCTGTGGGTCTAACCACCATGCCAACTGTCCCATCATAAATGTGCTATATATTGTTTTTTACAATATAATAAAAAATAAATAACGATTATTTCAATTTTTAGAAGCTGATTGTCTTTTTATCTATTTATATTTGACGTAATTATCATTGATTTTTTATTATTGAGATGTAAACGCTATTGTTGTTAATAACTGTTTATTATGAATTATACAGGTTGCTACAAAAGTACCCGTAAAGCCAAAAGGAGGTTAAATGGGGCCTGATAACGAGTCCATACACAATATTTAAGAACCGTAGTAACGTAGTATAACATAACATACCCCAAAAAAAAAACTGATTTTTCGAATGAAAAATAGGAAAACTATTATAGTAGACAATTATTAGGTAGAATAGGTACGTAGGCCTTTCTGTTAAATAATCTGGTTCCCTGACATGACAGCTTACTAGTGTTGTTGATTTTGACGTTGTATATACATATATACATATATATACATATTACGACCAAATATGCAGACATCAATCTGAAATCATTAACTTTTACCCAATATACCACATTTTATACAAAAGTGTATGTTTCTATTTAGTACGTAATAGTTAGAAAAATCGCGTTGTTGCAAGATAAAGAAATATTAATTTAAAAAATTACGGGCATTTTTATAGAGGGGTTAAAGGGTGGGGACCTAAAGGGGGATACATAGAGGGGCACTTATGAAGGTCAAAGCTACTGTAGCTACCACAGGTTCGGATATCAACCTTCAAACCTTTGTTCATCATAGTTTCATAATTCCTCTCTTTTATTATGAAATACCTAAATATTATAAAATCAGTACTTTATTAAATCCCCAAAAATTGTCGTTTTAGATATTGTAATTTATCTGAGGAATTTCCTAGTTTATAGTACCTAAAAAAAAATATCCTGGGACATTATTTTTACACACGGCCATCTGAACCCAAACTAAGCAGAGCTTGTGCTAGGGAAACCAGATAACTGATATCCTACTTTTTATTTTTTAAATACATACATATATATATCAAAATATCTAAAGAAATCGTCAAAGGAATCTGATCGCAATGGTACATATTATACATTTTATAAATGAAGTAATCATCAAACGTTTTACCTACATCAAACAAACCATGGGAGACCGACAAACTGGCAAAAGGTCCACGCGATGGTAAGTAGCCACCGGTCCCTAAACATTTTCAATAGCAGGGCATTACCAATGCGGCGTACCTAAGACGTCAAATTGTTAAGTCTCATGTGCCTGTAATTTCACCGGCTCCCTTACCTAAGTGAAACACCGTAATACAACACACTATTGCTTCACGGCGGCAATGTAAATTATCTTAGTACCATCAAATCAAAAGCTGCACTAAGAGCTTAACTACTAGAAAAACTGAGCATTAAAGTAGAGACAATATTCTATTAAAACACTATTCTAACTTAACTATTAATGTTTAGTTACTTCAAATAACTTACCAAATTAATATTTCAACATTAACAGCACATCACAGTGTATATCGTCCCATAATGTTTCACACTAAACAAAGCAAGAAGAAAGAAAAATCTTTACGCACATTTCTAGAGGTCACAAATACATCGGCTGTACTTCAATGACAGTGGCCGTGTCACATGGAAAAGCTAAATGTTCCAAATTCAAAAAAGTCACGCCAGAAAATACGCGGGAAATTCATTGTTTCTACACAAACGTCACTTGTTATTTTATTTTGATGATTTTTTACCGGATTTCGAATGTAACCCGGATTTTATTGTGCCGGAACGTAGTCCCGCTGCCCGGGATGTCCCACGGGCTCCGGTGGCTGACTCTCGCCCGTCTGACGATCGAAGCTTCGTATGCTGCGCCTCCCCTCTTGCGTAACTGATATTGTTAAAAAGTATATTTCAGTTCTGTTTTCTGTATCATTTTTTTTATCAACTTTTTAAAGTTGTGTTCAATACTATTGCTAATAAGCAGTCATTCTGTAAATACATGCTTCATTTTAAGTAATTAATGAAAAAGTTTTTCTCTGTGTAATTAAATTTTCAGCCTAGTCATGGAACCTTTATCTACACGATTCAAAAAAGAGAGATTTTAAATCATCATTTAGTAAAGTTATTTCGTTCAATATAAACTCATAGTGAAATCCCTCACCCTATACAGCTTCGACCGGTCGACGTCTTTCGGGAAAATCTTCATTGCGCAAGCGTGAACTGGAAAATACGAGCGAGATAGAAACAATGAGAGCTATGAGATGAAAGAGATCACAGTAGCGTCGAGAGTGCATATAATCCGCTCAATTTGTACTCTAGCCACGTTCGAATTTTGAAAAGACCATTTGGTTTGCCTTTGTTGTTTTTATTTTTTATTTCTATGCAAATAGTTTTATTGCCCTACGTGAATTTAAAAATGAATCGATTTTTGTAAAAAGAATATAATTTTTCTTACTTACATACTCGCCAAGCAATAAATATTTCATAAATCATTCATTATAAGAACACATTATCATTATAGGTACTTAGTAACGTTTTTTTTCCATAGCTAATAAAATTTATTTTATTTTTATCAAACCTTCGTGGCCTCCTCTTTAACTTTTTAATCAACAATCAAATTGAAGCCATAAAAACATTGAAACATGAGTCATTATTCAACGGTCCAGGATAAAAGCTACGCATCCTGTGGTTTATGGAACATTTGTAGTGCTCAGAACCTTTTTCAAAGTACATAGCCTTCTTCATATTGTGTACGTCGCTACATGGCGCGATAAAAGTTTATAGTCCACTAGCTTCCGCCCGCAGTTTTACCCGTATTCCAGAATCTGTTCCTGGATTAAGTACCCTTTTATTTAATCCTGAATTTGTTCTATCTGTATTGCAAATTTTATCCAAACCAATCCAAACTGTTCGTTGGTAAACGCATCACTTCATCACAACGATAACACAGCTAAAGCATTTTTGTTTTGTTTTAGTGTCATAAGGTTTTCAGGAAAATAAATATTAGAAAATTTGTCTGGAATATCGAAAATCTCGAAAAAAAAATCAAAGTGTTTTAGATAATTTATATGAACTGACGATTTGAAGACGCATTGCAACGCATTTGAACACATTTAGTGTATAATATTAGTCAGAACTGCCTCAAAGGGCTGCCCAGCAGACAAGCTTTGTTACGCATAATCTGTAGAACCACGGATATAGTCTGTGGGCAGAACACAACACGTCCCGACGCAGCACGAGTGATTGCTTCCTCAAATTATTGTGTTCTCGCACGTGCCTAAATATACCCACCCCTACTATTGTTAGGGGTGAAATTGTAGTATAATTATTTACACAGATCCCAGTGAAAAGGTAGTTTGGCTTTCACGCAAAAGAATGTCTAAGAAAAAAATACTTCATAGCTTTTAAAATAAGGTCTTGATTAAATTGTAAATTGTGTGATGATATCAATGATGCCGTATCGTAAAGCCATAGGGTTCATTATTCTATGTTTATGTGACGTCAAAACGGCCAGCATTTTCCGATGCTAGTTTATGAGTAGAGCCTCCTTCAAATCAGATTTGATTTTTTTTTACTTATTTACAGATTATATTTGCCAAAAATAATTCCGTTGGCACTTTACCTACCCCTATTTTAATTACGACACAGCCTAATGTTATGTATCTTTTTGCATTAGTTATTATGCCTCGTTGTCAAAAAGAACATTGCTTTTTAATTATAATATTATAGAGTCCACTCAACAAATAATAAAGAAAATATTGTATAAGTCATTTTATTAGTCAGTCTTACCTATCATTATAACTTATATTATAAATAAATGCGAAAGCCTATGGCTCTCTCCATTCCTAGACACATAGGTTATGTGTATGTGCAAATTTCAACAAGATTAGTTCATTCGTTTACCGACAAAACATAACAAACTTACTTTAGCATTTACAATATTCTTCATTAGTACCTGGATGACCGAGCTTTGCTCTGGGTTTGCTAATGTAACTACTACCGTATTCTTTTTTTTAAAGTTCTGTCATATATACCTAGATACGAATTAGATGCGTTAATAAAGGGCTCCCTTTAAACTGCTATTCGTTAACAGTTTTCCTCTTAAATAAAGGAACTTGAAAACCTTTTACCTTCGTATTATTGTAGCAGTTTTCATTGCATGAAAACACGGATAATACAACGTTATCTAAAAATGAAACCTAGTTAGATCGATTTATTGCCCCCGAGATCTTCTGCATACTAAATTTCATGAAAATCGTTGGAGCCGTTTCCGAGACTCAGATTATATATACAAAATACCCCGTAAAAATATAATTAATTATCAAAGCCAACAACCCTAGGAAGCTGTTATGTGAGAGAACCAGATAATTTAACAGAAAGGCCTACGTACCTATTTTACCTAATAATTTTTTACTTAATAGTTTTTCTATTTTTCATTCATAAAAATCAGTTCTTTTATTTATTTGAGGTATGTTATTCAGCGTTGCTACGGTTCTTAAATATTGTGAATGGACTCGTTATAAGGCCCCATTTTACCTCCTTTCGGCTTTACGTAGTTTTGTAACACTGTTGACAATAATTGCTCGTTTAAAGGTATTAGATCAGTAGGTAGGTATGGACCTTACGTAGCATTCTTGCAAAGTTCATTACGGGCTGCAATATCCGAAATCCAGTTGCACGAACACAAAGTGTATCACAAAGGTGGCCAAGGTTCAATCACTCGACTGAACTAACACTAAGGTCAGGACAACAAAGGCCCGTCGGCGGCGAGCTGCCGTCACCCGCAGTACTCTGGATACTGCCACATACATACGTAACAAGACGTAACAAGTCGTACCAAGTTATCAATTGGCGAACTAACTCAGTGTTATTGCCCATTCAGGCTTTATTCAATGATTTTATAGACCTTGGCCGTACAAATTGGCTTTAACGGATACATTAAATTAAAAGACGTATTATTTTCTGCATAACAGTTTTATTTATTTATGTACTAGCTGTCCTTAGCGGCTTTGCCCGCGTTCTGAAAGAATGTTACATTTTCCCGGGATAAAAAGTGATCCTTGTTAATCCAGGCTATAAACTATATATCTGCCAAATTTTATCCAAATCCGTATAGAAGTTATTGCGTGAAAGAGTAACAAACAACAATACACCCATTATATCCATTATTCCTCACAAACTATCGCATTTATAATATTACTATTATTTGAAAGTAGTATAGAACCGGTTCATTTTTCTTATTGTACTAGCTTCCGCCTGCGGTTTCACCTGCGTTAATATTTAATGCAACCATGTCCCTTTCCGTACTAGGTACATGTGTACTAAATTTTAACAAAATCGTTCAGCCGTAAAAACGCAACAAACAAACGACAGTTCGAATTTATAATATTATTAGCGACCCGCTCCGGCTTCGCTCAGGTGCAATGTAGATACTAATACATATAAACCTTCCTCTTCAATCACTCTATCTATTTAAAAAAGTCGCATCAAAATCCGCTGCGTAGTTTTATTGATTTAAGCATACATACAGAGAAAGCGACTTTGTTTTATACTATGTAGTGATTAGTATGGATTTGACAGACTGGTTAATGGCTAGGTACTATGATAGTCACGCCACAATCGAACCCACAACGGGTTCGATCCCATCCAGGATTTAATTTGAGTTCATGTTTGTTTTCATTTTAATGTTTGGGTACGTCTATTAGTATGTATTTCAAAAGTAGTATATTAGTTATCTAGTTAAAGTTTAGATAGCGGATATATTCTGAAATTAATATAATATAGTAGAAGATATTTGTCGCAACATGAACATAACATACTTACTTATTATTAGTGAAGACCAGACGGCGCCAAAATTATGATAAATTAATTACAAGGCTCGAACAATAATTAAAACAGCATTCCAACATTGTCCTAATTAGTGGGTGCTACGAAACGTGCTACGACGTAGAGCCAATAGCTACGTGTTCACTGCTACGGGAAACTTGGATTGTAGATGAAGTTGAAATAATTATTTGGTATACATTTTAGTACGATTTGACAGCGGGTCATAGCCCCTATTAAAATAAATATAATAAATTCATTAGGATGTGGGCCTTCGGTCCTTATAAAAATGGTTCATTTTGTTACACTAACAAAACAGAACCAAGATAAAATAATCTTTATGAATGAACTAAACTGGTTGTTCAATAAGTTTTGTCGTTCGATTAGAAAGGGGGGTGCCACTAGCCCAATTTGTTTTTTGTTTTGTTAGTACACTCTTCATATGAACGTATGTGAAGTTTAATTTCAATCTGTCGATTCATTCTTCGTTTACAAGCCATTTAGTTTCGCCGTGTCCCAGTATTTTTTTACGATGAAAAAAATTTAATATCGTACAGTGATAAAATTCTTATTTTTGGAAGGTGTAGCACCAAAAGAAATTCATGAACGAATGTTAAAAGGGTATAATGATTGTTCACCTATAATTAGAACAGTAGAAAGATGGGTTGCTGAATTTAAAAGTCGTACAAGCCATGAAGTCGATCCACGTGAAGGACGTCCAAAAAGCGCATCAACACCAGAAATCATAGCCAAAATACAGGATATGGTTTTGGAAAATCGTCAATTGTCCGAGCGAGATTTAGTAGAGGCTCTACACATCTCATTAGGCAGTGTGAGCCATATTTTAAATTTGACCTTCATAAGTGCCCTCCGAAGGCCTAAACTGAATAAATGGTTTTGAATTTTGAATTTTTTGAATTTTTTTTAAGTGAAATTTTGGCTTTTAAAAAGCTGTGTGCTCAATGGGTGCCCAATTCGCTAACAATGGAACAAAAACACAGTCGAATGCGACTTTCTCAGCAACATTTGGAGCGTTTTAGAAAGGATAAAGTGGATTTTGTGCGTCGATTCATCACTATGGATGAGACTTGGGACTATCATCATGTTCCTGAATCAAAACAAGAGGCTAAAGAGTGGTGTGAACCTGGTTGTTCGGCTTCGAAACGAGTTCGTGTCCGGAAATCGGCTAAGAAGGTTATGGCATCAGTTTTTTGCGAAAGGAATTTTGTTTGTGGATTACTTGCAAACTGGTAAAACAATTAATTCTGAATATTATTGCAACCTTTTGGACCAGTTGAAGGAAAAATATCGTGAAAAAAGACCCGGTTTGCAGAAAAAGAAAATCCTTTTTCATCAGGACAATGCACCATGTCACAAGAGCATTTTGACAATGGCTAAAATCCATGAATTAAAGTTCGAATTGTTGGAGCATCCACCGTATTCACCAGATTTGGCCCCCAGCGACTTCCATTTATTTCCAGAACTCAAAAAATTTATGCGTGGCAAGCGTTTTTCATCAAATGAAGAAGTCATAACGGCTGTTGAAGCGTATTTTTCTTCCGGATTCTGACTTCATGGATGGAATCCACAGATTGGAGGATCGTTGGAGCAAGTGTATTAATGTTCAGGGAGATTATACTGAATAAAAAAGTGTATTTTGAACCATAAAATTGTGTTTTTCTTATCGAACGAGAACTTATTGAACAACCTGTTACATCATAGTTAAAATGTATTAAAAAAAATTGGATGTTATATTATATTATATTGTAGTAGCCGCGTTTCACCCGGATTCCCGAGGGATGCTACATTTTCCCGGTAGAAAAAGTCATCCAACATCCATTCATAAACTTTCCCATTATAGTAGGAAGTAGGATTATCATATCTTTATGTTTTCTATAAACTAACATCTAAATCTCTAATCCTCTAACTAATCTCTTAAAAAAAACAAAATTTTAAGCCATTCATACTGTTTATGTTTTATAAGGGTATATGAAGGTTAAAGCAACAGAAATTCCCACCAATCGGTAGACACCCTTTATCACTCATCTTTTGTTTAAAAAGGTAAGGGAGCCGGTGTAATTACAGGCACATGAGACTTGACAAATTCACGTCTCAGGGTCGACAACACATTGGCGATGCCCCTAGTGTTGCAAATGTCCATAAGCGGAGGTGACTTACGACCAGGTTGACCGTCTGCTTATTTGTCGGCCCATGACGTAAAAAAAAACACTCTTAATTTCCAAGTTTTTCAATTACTCCGTTATTACGTAAAGAATTACAAACAAACCTCATTTTGTATTACAAATATTATACTTACAACTAAAAATGTCAATAAATCATTACTCCATTTAATAAGTTACCTACCTATTATTATTAATATGACGTTTATTTGGGTCAAAATTAATTAAAACTGATCCTATACTCACAAAGGTACTATACACATTGTTGATTTATCTGAGTCTGCAGCCGCGCCGGTTAACCTTCGCATCCTCCAATCAATGGCTGTACGGCTATGGATAGCTATTCGGTATAGCGTAACATATTGCTGTTACATAACGTGACATTTTCCTTCAATAAATCGCTAACGGTAGTTTGAGCTTCAATTGGAAAATTACATGATTTATTTAATAAGTTCTAGAGTGGAGACCACGGCTCGGTAAACGTAGTGTAGGGCGCCCTCCAGCTAGATGGAGCGATGATATACGCAAGCTGGCTGGCAGCGGTTGGAAACAAAGAGCTGAAGATCGAGCTCAGTGGCGTGCCATAGGTGAGGCCTATGTCCAGCAGTGGACGGAGATAGGCTGATGATGATGATGATGATGATGATTTAATAAGTTACGTTTTATCCAAATTAATAAATCTTTTTGGAGGTTGAGTGGTATAAAGCTTGGCTGGAGACTGTGAGGTCCCGCGTTTGATTCGCAGATCGTGCAAATATTAACAATCATGGTAATAGTATCCGAGAGATGATAACAATGCTCACCTTCTTCAGTTGAATGCGGGCCTCATTACTCAGATTTCTGCCTATCTCTTCGGGGATATTGGCCGTGATGATATGTTGTGTTACTAAAAAGCGCTGAATTGCACTGTTTCAGCTTTTGTTGATACTCCATGAGTCTTGAATTCTATTTATTTTACTTAAATTGTATATAAACTAGCTCTAAAACCGTAATTTTAAAGTTACATACGGAATTAGAAAGAGAAAGAGGATAAGCCTACTTTTATAATAATATCTATATATCTATCTACACTCAACTTAAGCCCAACTTATTACAGTAAGAAAATTTCATAACCACTGTAATACCCACCAAGATACAACAATGCAATAACAAACAAACACAAACTCACAGAAATAAACATGCAGCTCGCTGCATCCGGAACTAGGTCAAATTATAGCACGGCCGGGCTACAGCCGAGGTGTAATGGTCCGTATTAAATATTTAAAAATGTATCTAGAGACCAGCTCTCATCTGAATTTTCAGCCGCTTTTCAGAAGTGTTATTGCGTTGGAGTGTATCATTATTTTTTAGAGTGACAGAAGAATTTAGATGGGGTTTCTATATTTTTAAAGTCCCAGCAAAAGCCTGACTTATTTTACAATTCTGGACATTGAAGTCATTAAATTGTGTTACCAATGGAGCCAGATCTTCGTAATATTCAAACTAAAGCTAATCTTTAAAATATACGAGTATATACAGAGGTAAAAATAAAAGCTTAAAAGTCACAGATGGATATTAATCTATCGTAAAATAAGTACTTTTTTTTTATAATAATAATAATAAATTTATTCTCTTTCTCCTTACAAACTATTATAGTATAACCTACTTAAGTACTAGCGTTTAGCTAAGCCAAGCCTGTATCTTAGATGTCAGTGTCTTCTTAAGACATAATAAATAACAATTACATTTTTTTTCTTAAGTTAGCAAAGGTAATTTAGTTTAAAATTATTTTCAAATTTTAAATTTTTACAATTATTACCTCGCACCTCGTTTTACAAAGATAAAGGGCACGGTTTGATACGACTATAAACAATTCCAGAAAAAATACAGCTGTATCGTAACCTTATTTATAGATTAATTAGCCTTTTATATTTAAGAAAATATAAGACATCGCCATTGATGATATAGCATAAATATGTAACCACGGAGAGTTCGCAAATATTAATTAATATTCTTTCGTTTGTAGACGGCTCAATTATTACAACAACTATGTGGCTGTAAGTGGTAAGTGCTGTTTATTATGTGAAGGGGGACGATATTAGGAGGATATCATATCCAAACTGGGGATCTACTCTTATTCAACGTAAAACAAAATATCGATCGAAATTATAAGAAAAAGATTAACACCCACATTCTAAGACAAAGGAGATAAAATATTAATCAAATAAAATAATGAGCTTCAGTAACTGTTTACATGCAATAAACTTCCTTAAGGTTGGTCGCGACGTACCTTGAAGTTGACAGTTATTTCCTCACCTCGAGTAAGGGGAAGCTTCGAGTGCAGGAGATTTTTGCAACTATGAATACTAATATCTTGGAGTGACGTTGAGTGGAGTCGAGGAAACGTCTAGAATATGGGTGTTAGAGTTGGGTCTTATACGAAATTTCGTGCGTTTGCAAAGTTTCATTTTGGAGATAGAGAGTAGAGCCCCCTGCACTAATACCATGTCATAGTTGTAGAGATAAATAAATAGTAATAATAATTTAAATACTGACATAATGTCCTTTTTTAGAAATTGAATTCAATTAAAATTGGCCCGTAATCGACTGCACTTAACAATCAACACCTTTCATAAACACACATTCTTATTATTTGTACTCTGTTGAAAACTAATAAGACTACCCTGAAGACTTCCAGAGATTTCCAAACAAAAACTTTTACCACTTCTATAAGTTCTAATTTAGTTTCTTACAAGTTTCTAGAAAGAAACAAGGCATGATCGATCGATATTTACGATGTTAAGTAAATAACTTTGGTAACTGCGGGCTTGGGTTCTAGGGAGGTAGTGTTTGTTAGTCAAACATGCGGTTTCTAGTCTAGAGATACAGAGAGGTAATTAACAAGATCGTAGTTTACGTATACAGGGTCCTCCAACAATATGTTGTTACAGAAAACAGGGGCACGATTCTGTAAGGAAAATGACACTCGAGGAAGTTTCGTCGCGGCCTCCGTGCTCTGTCTCTTTCGCTAGCTGCGCTAATACTACTAATCACGTGAGATATAAGCTTTCCGAGGGCTCCGTGACGTAGCTCGCCGACGAAGTTTGTATTAGCTGAATAAGTCGGCTGTGTTGATATTTACAACCTTTTTAGTTATAGATTTATCAATCTTTACTTATATTATACCTAATATTCGTATTTCCGCCGTGAAGCAGTAGTGCAATTGTATTACTGTGTTTCGGTTAGAAAGGTAAGGGGGCCGGTGAAATTACAGGCACATGAGACTTAACAACTTCACGTCTCAGGGTCGACAACGCATTGGCGATGCTCCTAGTGTTGCAAATGTCCATAGGCGACGGTGACCACTTACCATCAGGTGGACCGTCTGCTTGTTTGTCGGCCCAAGTGGCATAAAAAAAAAAAAAGGTTTGGATGGAGAAGGACTTCGCAACTACTTATTCGTTTTTAAAAATATTTTCATTAATAGAAAGCTATGCTATTACTGAGAGGAGAAGGTATATTTTGGAGGGCGTGACGGGAGCTAGTGTTTAATAAAATTAATAATAATGCAATTAATTACCAATTCAACCTAATATAAGTTACAAAACCTATCATTAAATACTAAATAAATATATATAAAAATCATTCTTAAAAACCTGAAACGTATTTTTTTTAAATGTACAAATCGGAAATAATATATAATTTTCCAGAATGTCGTTGATATTTTTCCTCCCTGTATACGACAAAGTAAATGTGTATTCTTGCTCGTAGCTTTATATGTATATGTGTGGTTTAACAAGGAACTATTATATTGCTTTTGTTAATATGAGGTGTTAAATAATTATTAGTTAAATATCTTTTCTGAATCTGTGTGCATATTTTTCAATACCTTATTAAAAGAACAATATAGTGCTCGTTATGGTTTACGGTCTATTTCTCTTTCTAAATAAACGTTAAGAAATTCATATGTTTCCATATTATTTTGGGAATAAACAATATGTATTGTGATGTACTCTCTGGTTATTCAGTATATTACAGCTTACCTAAACATGCCTACCTCTCGCCAACTCTTATTGGAAATGCTTTTGTTGACCAAGGTGTTAGCTGCACTTGATTGCGGGGTCACATGGTAGCTTTACACTCTTCTGACACCTCTCATGTCTTGCTAGATATAAGATGGAGTGGTAGTACCTATCCGTAGAACAGAGAATCAAATGAGGATGGAAGTATAGACGTATGGATTCTGGTTACTCTTTCACGCAAAAACTACCAAACGGATTTGGCTGAAACTTGCCACATATATAGAATATACCCTAGAATAACACATAGGATACTTTTTGTGCCCGGAAAGTTTTAAATCCCTCGGAAACACGAGTAAGACCGCAGAGGACAGTTCGTCGAACATAAATTTGTTACCACTTAGCTCAAAATCCACTGCACAGATTTTCAAGTGATTTCGTTCATGGATAGAATTTTTTGAAGTACGATAAATTGAACACAAGAGAGATAGGACTCTTTGGGAATACTTGGTGTAAGTGTAAAGTGCCATACAGGATAAAACAAAGACATTATTTTTGAACTATGAATAGGCTAGTGTTCGGTCTCAACTAGTAAATATATACATTAGAACAATAACAAAAGTTACATAACAACAAAGTAAATAAAATCAAAGATAAGTACACAGTTATCCGATACTATGAGACAAACACTCGAATTTTATTTGCTCCGTCGGCTATGCGATAGGCACTCGAGATCGAATTGCGTCGGACCGATACTTGAGATATATTGAAAACTTTTATTACATGCAAAACTTTGAGATTGATGGGACTTTTTGCGGAGAAGATCGAAGAGCAAGCGATGTATTATATAACTTGAGATATTGCTGTAACTTTCAGCAGTATGTCTACCCGTCGCTTTAACACATCGAACTTTAGAAAGGAATAATCAAGAGATAATAGACAACTATAGGAGAATGTTTGGCTATCTTTTAATTACGGCTTAACAAACATATATATAAAATACTGGCTGTCCCAGCATATCCCGATGTTCAGGGATGTTATATTTATCCAGAATAAATGCTCAGATCAGGGGCTCGATTCTGTAAGGAAAATGACACTAACTCGAGGATGTTTCGTCGCGGCCTCTTTGCTCTGTCTCTGTCGTACTATGCTAATACTACTAATCACGTGAGAGGTAAGCTCTCAGAGGCCTTCGTGAAGCGGATCGCCGACGAAGTTTGTATTAAGTCTGAATAAGGGGGCAGATTACAGGAGGTCAAAGTATTCTCATTTTCATTTCAAATTTCATTTTCAAATACAGTGTAAACTCTTTATAACGAAACTCAAGGGACTGAGCATTTTTTGTCGTTATAGAGAGTTATCGTTATATGGAGTGAACAAAAAAAAACAAAACAAAGTGAACAAACCAACCAACTTGGGCTCACTTCAACGTTATAGGGAGTTTATCGTTATAAAGGATAACGTTATAAAGAGTTTACACTGTACTAGACTTTTATTATAGGAAGAAATAAGGTAAAATAAAACACAAGTACAGATAATATATTTTTAATAATTGCAGCAACATTTAATTAAATAGTAAGCTAGTTAAGAGGGTACGTTTATATTTCCGCACGCTACTTCAAGTTTGAATTATCGTCAAGAGGGCTGCGTTTTATAAGAGTCCTTTGCAGCAAAGAGAGGTAATACGTAATACATTATGCAATAACGAGCTATCAGCCCATGGTTTTACTCGTATTCTCGAAGGAATATGTATCCCGGGCTTATAACATAGGCTATATAGCCTATATATGACACTCGCGAATAGAGTCACTTTCTATTCGTGTGAGTTTTTTTTTAATCGCATCAATAGTTCAGAGATAGCAAGTTTTACCTCTTTATAATATCATTGTGGACACTGAAATAATCTATCTAGTTTATTTATAATATAATAATTGAAAATTTTAGGAAATATTTGAATTTGCATGTTAAAATATAATTATTTCCATTGTGTTACAGCTTCTCAGAAAAGTTGAAGGAAACAGAAGAGAAAATGGGATTCAACTATTTTGTGTTTGCCTATAATAATGTAAATACAATATGGCTCTGCACACAGAACTGTCCACAACATCAATAAATATTTCAGTAAAATTTATATTTAAAATTACTGATTTTATTTCATAATTTTTTCTACGTCTACCTTTGTCGGTTGGTTCATAAAAATACTGATAATATCTAAAATACTATATCCAGAGACATTACTTTTACACGAGGTTACTGATCTCAAACTAAGCACAACTTGTATCGTATAGTATACGTATAGTATATCTATACTTACCAGATAACTGATATCGTACATCCTACTTATATTATTAATAGATCAATGGATGCTTTTTGCTCTATCACACGAAAACTACCAAACGAATTTGGCTGAAATTGGTATATAGTTTTTAACCTGGGGCTCGATTCTGTAAGGAAAATGACACTAACTCGAGGATGTTTCGTCGCGGCCTCCGTGCTCTGTCTCTTTCGCTAACTACGCTACGTGAAGCGGCTCGCCGACGAAGGTTGTATTAGCTGGGCTGGATAAACACATACGTTTTTTATCCAGGGAAAATGTAACATCCGCCAAGAACCTAGTTGGAACCGTGTGGGACACCTATTACTCTTGGATATTACTCATCTGGTTATCACAGTACAAGCTATACTTTGTTTGGGATGAGATGCCCGCGTATCAAGAAATGTCCTTAGATATTTTAAACCCCTAATTCTGTACAAAGATGCCGACAAACTGAGAGCCTCCTCCTTTCGAAGTCGGTTAATAAAAACATCAATCAATAGTAACCCTGCTTAGCTTATAAGAATCACCAACTACTTCAGCGGTGCTGTACCTTTGAAAGAAATTACTCTTCGGTTCTAAGCCAGTCTCTCCTGTGGTACCAGTAATAGCTGTTACCACATCATTAGTCTTTTTACCACTGTTCCTACCTAAAGTTATATTATATTTAGTAATCTCTAGACCTAAGTTCCTGGAACTGAAACTCCTGCCTAACGATTTGGATCTTTTTACTATGAACTTATCTCTGGGTATGTTTATGTCATAAATTGGATTGATGATGCCAGTGTATGTGTTTGGTGGTTGGTTGTGTGTGTTGATGGATTCGAGGTAAGTTATTTGGTTTTCTAGCTGTTGGATGCGGTTTGGTGGTAGGTAGTCGGTGTACCGTTTGGTGAGCTGTGGGAACAAATGGTAAATGTCAAAGTTGTTGGTAGCAACGCAAAGTATTCAGGATATTGAGCTTTAGGTTAAGGAGAAACTCGTGAAACCGAAGTTTAAGGCGATGATAGCTTATTTGGTTTGGCCGTCAAATACCATGATGAAAGTCTTGGGTTCGTATCTGATAATTAGCTTGAACTTTCGGTGAAGGAAACCCTAGGACGGTAGAAGAGTACTTTGTAGTACCCGCCATAATAGTTACAAATCTTCCACAGTTGCAATAGAAACATACTCGCGCATGGCACTTTATAGGGCAATTCACTTCTAGACTTTGTAAGCTTACCACCTTCAGCCACATTATGACTGGCCAATGGTAAGATTCTGGTCAAACTCATAAAAATAACATATTCATAACAATTTTAAACCTTTTTCGGAGGACCGAGGTGAGACTCCTCTATTTAAAAGGGAAGATGCTCCAGGGGACCGCGGTCCAACTGATGATGCTAAAATCTTCTATATTAGATCAAATCTTGAGAAAGCATCGAAACCACGATGAGGGATTCTCGCACCCTTGTTCCTAGATCTTTAGAATCTTTCGATTTCTTTTAATAAAAACTGAACGGTCCGACGACTGTATAACCATTAATAGGGTCCCGTAGACCTTTGGGATTAAAAATCTTGAAAATCCTATAACACTTGTTACCTGTTTATCCTTGCTGGAATGTCTGGGTAGTGGCGGTGGTGGGGGCGGCGCCTCGTCACCAGACATGTAGTCTGGGGGACGAGCTCGGTATTTCTGAGGAGCTTCAACTGTATTTTCTACTTCAGGAAACTTCCAGGAACTGCAGGAGAAATTATCATTACTGTACGTTAACTTTACGTCCAGCTTTAACTTGTCCGTTTTTTTTTTATTCGATACATAATCAAATCTTTCTTAACTTTTAAAACTTTATCCTAAATACCTTGATGCTCTTTCACTACTCCTAGATCTAGCAGCGCGGGCGAGTCGGTGCAGAGCGAAGAGTGCACCTTCACTGGATTCACCCAGCCATGAGCATAGCTCCTGGAGGATCTAAAATTTGAAAGAAAGCAGCTCATGCCTTAGCAGGGCATTTATGAAGGTTAAAGTTACTGAAGTCAGTCTTTTACGTTCAGTCGATTACGAAACAGAAGCAAGAATCTTTGCAAGGTAACATTCACAGCGAAGTTATTTTTTAATGAGCAACATCATTCAAAATTATAACATTGAGTAACTGTCTATAATCTTTACTATATAACTCATATTTTTTGTTATCCGTTGTCGCTCTTACACTTACACGTTGCCCCGTAATAAGTAACATTGGTGTGGATGCATCTTTTATATAACAAAGTATATAGAAACTAATAACCTCTACAAGAATATTTAATATTAACTATAAAATTAACAAACTTTGTGCACAAGGTAAGTACGTTTCTAAACAGTTGAGAAAGCTATGAAATAACCAAAATCGGAAAGAAATCGGCTCTTTAGTTTGAGTTACGATGCCACACATAAACAGATAAAGCCTTCAATCCTTTGGCGTCGAGGGATGCAATCAAGTATATCTTACAGTAAACTTTCCTCGATGCAACAGCGCTTGCACCAGGTCCCCGAGCGCCCAGTGCAGCGTGGCCCCCGCCCGGACCCCGCCCCCGCCCCCGGCCCGACCCCAGCCCCCGCCGCCGCCCCCACCCGCCACTAGCCCCAGCGGCGCGGCGTGTCCCACCACCCACTCCTCCTCCACTGACCACGGACTCTCCTCCGCATCTGAAGCTCCTGATTCCTCCACTATACGAAAAAATTTTTGTATTACTATCTAAGGTTCCAACTCTTTGTATAAAATCGTTACTGCGTCTTTGGTCAAGAAGGACTCCCCGCTTACCACAATTGTGTTCAAACACAAACTCAATAGTAAGAAAACATCTATTTATTATAACAAAACTTAACTAAGTCAAGGTCATTGTAATTGGTTTAATCATATTTTTTTCCCATTACTGTGGCTTAGGCTACAAAGATATAATCAAAATTTACCGACTGAAAATTGAAACCCAACATATGAGTATGTATTTACCAACTAGTACAAGTCTTACAAATATTATAAACGTTATGTTTGTGAGGGATGTATCGACAAATGTTTGTTATATTATATTTTCACGCAAAAACTACTTGACGGATTTTGATGACTCTTGGCACATATGTGGTTTATAGCCTGTATTAACGCATACTTTTAGTTTATCCTGATACTTTTACATCCCACGAGAACGCGACTGAAGGCGCGAGATGAAAGCTAGTGTATTAAACGGAAGAAACTCTTTAAATGATAAAATTGCATATGAATCTAAGTGCACAAACAGACATACCGAAATAGTATTATATATTATTTAAAGAAACATAGTTTGCGTAGCTTATATTACAATATTTGCTCTAGTCAATAGCCTCATAACATACCGAGGGACGTGATCTGCGTGAAATCCGCAAGGTATGCCGAGTAAACACTATGTAACTTGCAATGTCAACAATTTACTCCTAACGTGTAAGTAAATATGCCAATCCCTTCCGGACTAGACGAGCTAACATTCAATCCAATGATTCTACTAAAATTATATATTAGTTTGTTTGTTTGTTTTTCCTACGTTGTAATGCAGTTACGGCTCGAAATTTTGCACGAGTATAGCTGATACGGTCAGAAAATATCTACAATTAATTCTGACAAGATCAGAGAACAGATCAAGGATCACTAGAGTTGTATTATCATGAGTACTAAGCTAAACCGACAAAATTAAAAAATATTGTCAAGGTATATAGAGTTGGAATTGAGAAAAATATACAAAATGATTTCTTTGTGACATTTTATAAAATTTTATATGTTTTACAGGGTCCGATGATCGGTCAATCAATGGATTACACAGAAGACACTAGATCGTATCGAAAACTAAGTATGTTCCGAGGCCTAAATACCATCAGTATCATCATCGTATCGATTGCGCTAAAAAGCTGATTTGTATGGAAAATCGAACAACGCGCATACCGTGACGCTACGCGATGTTCATTGTTCCATGGATTGGTTTTTGGTGCACTCGATAAGATAACGATACTCTTGATAGATTTTCGTGCTCAGGCCTGTGATAAAAAGAATTCACTAAAATGGTTTAGTTAATAAATAACATTTTTAATAAATAACTTTTTTAATAAAACCAAGGGTAACTTACCACATAAAGCATCTTTGACACTATTAATGAAGTCCAAAGTCTCCAGAATACTTGGCCTACTCAAAGCTTCCCTATTCCTCACAGTGGAGCCAGCAGACCGCGGCCTCTGCCTCAACTCCCTGATGCTGTCCACCGGCTCCGTGTACACCAAACTCTTCAACGTATGATACTTCCGCCTCATAGTCTTCGTATCGGACTGATTGGTTATACGAATTTCAGGGAATCCGTAGGAAGTCGCCGGCCTATGTCGACGGGATCTTCTGCGGACTTTGGGCAAATCAGTCTCCTTGAGCAGATCTTGGATTGAGGTGGAGGGGATGATATCAGGTTTGCTCGTTCGCCAATAGTTTCCGGATTTGACGCTGTCTAAAATTTCGTCGCTGCTTTCGTTGCGTGATATTGCTCGGGGTTTTGGACTGTTAAGAAAGATTGGTGACTTAATTTTAGTCGGGACGTCAAAGACAATACTGTAGAATTTTTAAAGGAAGACATTATAAATTTAGTTCTCAAAATTGCTGTGTGATATGGATCATCGCAGCTAGATTAAACCGTAATTTATCTAGAATTGGGCTCCAGGGATTTTATACAATATATCTCTCGCTTACTACAAAAGTCACAGCAAAACGACTTTGAGGTAATGTTGTCGATATCTAAATGGCCCGTTTTGACAGCTAAGGGTGTTATTGGAAATGAATCCTATATCGATATAATAAGGTTCAATAGCATGCTCGCAAAATTCACAATTGTATAAATAAATTAACCTTATGTTTACAGCAATAAAGACTATTTTACTATAACATTCTTAGGTGCTAAAGGTCTAGCCTTTATGGTCTTTTAGAACCTTTACATGATAATACTTTTGTTACCGTATCATTCTAGTCAAAGTTGTTTTTTTATTTATTTATGACGGTATTGCGATTGACCTCAATCTCACCTGAAGTAATGTATGGTAAGTGAAGATGAGGCCGAAAATGTAGCACGATGTCCCGTTAGTAGCCGATTGATTTGTAAGTTTGATGTCTAATAGAGACTACTTCACAAAGTATTATGGTTTAGTTACAAAAATGCTACGGGGCTCGAAACCTAGCCATCGACACAAATCACAAAGCCGAAGCAAATTTACAATTTCCTCTATAAATGCGAAACCGGTACACAAAATTGATTAATCAAAGAACCTTTTAATAAATGTGATGCGAAAACAAAAGCGCTATGGGATAAAACAATAGCTATATAAAATATCATCGAGATATTTTACAACAACGAACCGTCTGTAACACAATCATGTCATAAATCGATGGTCCTTGTCAGCACTTGAACTGAAAACTGAAATCGAGACTAGCAGCTAAACTTTTAATGACGACCGCTTTTAAATTGTAAGCGAAATAACCGTTTAGAGGAGTTATAGTATGGACCAAAACGATTATCAGAATATTATATGCGGCAATAATATGATGATGCCTACAGAATTAACTTAAGATACACACAATAAAAAAAGTTTGCGGTTTTTATGCCTTAGTTTCTAGCATTCATTAAAAGATTTATTTATATTATCTTAACCAATAAAAATTAAAAGTTTCCAAGTAAACGGAAACTTTTTTTCTTGTGTGTAAGATGGGCGGGTATCAATAAGATATAAAAGAATTCTTAACACATTCAATTGAAAACAAAAAAGACGTAAAAAAACATGCTTAAAAATAAAATTCTAAACTTTTAAATTTGTGATGACCCAAATGATCACAAACTACATATAAATGTAACTGTAAGTTTTGTATTGTACTCTAAGTTAAAAAAAATATTAGATATATATAAAAATTGTAAAAACGGCGACTCACACTCTATCCCCAATGATAGCAGAAGCGAAAGCCCCCAGCACACATCTCCTGGCCAGCCTCAGTTTAACCTCAGCTTTATCCCTTCGACTCAGGGTTAGCATCCGAGCTGAGCTGTGTTCACGCTTCGATGGCAACTTGATGGGGAAGGATATAGCCATGCCGTCTCCAGTGGGGAATACAAGGCGGAAATCTGATAACAAAAAATATATAATTTACTATTTATATGTGAAAGAATGTGTCAGGATATTTATTATTATTATCTTCATATCTTCATGCCTATTATTCACGCCATAAACAGATAAAGAGAACCATATTCCGCCAAAGAGATTTTAAGACCCTACGATCATTGTCGCTGTCGTAGACGTGAAGTTGTTAAGTCTCATGTGCCTGTAATATCAATGAAATAGATGCTTTAAGAATAGTAAAAACTAAATAGAATTTATTGTGTAAGTACACTTTTTTATGCTTTAATTAAACTATCATTGATTAATTTATGTAATGCATACAACCTACAATAAATACTCTTGTTTTGATGTAAGAATGTTTCAAATAATTAACATTCTACAAAATTATAACGAATTTACATATTTTAGAAGGGATGAATATATTAGTCTCTGATGCCTCTTACACCCTTACACGGACAAGGATTAAAGTGCTAACTACTATACCCATTTCTGCCGTGACGCAGTAGTGTATTTGTAGTACTATGTTTTAATTGGAAAGATAAGGTGGCTAGTGAAAAACAGGCACATACGACATAAAAAAATTCACGTCTCTTGACCTTGGTCGACAACGCATTAGCGATACCCCTGGTGTTGCAAATGTCCATACACGGTGGAAACCGCTTACCATAATGTAGACCGTCTCCCAGTTTATCGGACTACTTCTTCAATACTATAAGAAAATAATTAAACAACACGACAGTTGCAAAATAGCAAATTACAACATTATATTATCCATCCGAATTATTAGCATCTCGCTCTTTTACTTTAAAAGAACTTTAACCCCGTTACATAACCGTCTATAGATACAGAAGAAGTTGAAGATACTAGACAACAGAACTGTAAGGACGATCCGCAGAGGACACTGTATCGGGAACTTAGCAAGGATTTGCAACTCACCACACTTCGCAAACTTGGGACGTTGAGTTAAAGCTAGTAGATATGACATGAAATGAAAAACTTTGGAAAGTACCACGTTGTGGATTCTTTTATTTATTTATAGGCGAACTTGGTAGCTGATGTGTCTATATCACACAGTCTTGTAAATCACTTCACTTCACATTATATTTTAACTTCGAACAAAGTGTCATTAAAGAAGCAACTGAAAAGTTACTATTCTCACTCCGGATTAACCACGTAGCAAGAGTAGCAATTGCTACGGACCCCGCGCAACAGGGGGTCCCGCCGCCCACCACCGTTTGTTTTGATAGCAGACCAAAGGCCCCTCGACAAATTTTCTACGAGCCCCGCGCTTGCTTAATCCGGCACTGTTCCATAGGGTTGATTTTTCCATAACTTAGCGGTCAAAAGGGGTTAATAGATCTTGAAAAGTATTGTTAGTTCCGAGTAAAACAAATATAAGCGTGTTAAAAACATGAGGGAAATGAAAATAGCAGTTGTAAAAGGCGTCAAAATCCCAGTATTACGGGTTGGTCCCACAACTTTATGCTGAGTCGGAGGCTTGTTTCTGCTCCGCAACACACCGATTATGGCTATACATTCTTTTTATTACTTAATCCAGTTGCTGTGTCATTTAATACTAGCTGTGGCCGCGTTTTCGCACGCGTAATAACTTTCAACTACGGTATCTTTATTTTTGTGCCACTAAAACACATTCCAGCTAAATCCCTATTCAAATACATCTTGTAGTTTCATTAATATGTGTGTTCAAAAAGTAAAACAGGCAGGCAGACAATAAATTTTCAAAAATGGTCATAATGTCTTCGAAGAGGTCAACCGCAATTATGAAAAAAGTTTTAAGCAGTTAAGAGTATAATAGAAAGATCCGTTATGAGACGGTCCATCAGCATCATCTTACAATTAACCATTGGATTAATAGATGACTCTTATTACAAAAGCAATATGATTTTTCTATAATTATTATCCTTCATGTATTTGAGACGTGCTTTTTTCTTAAACCATATAAAAAAAAATAAAAAAAAATGCGTTTATTTCATCTCCACAAATTACAACATTAGGGATACAAAAATTGAGCAGAGTTTTACAATTGGTAGGTCCAGGTAGTAGGTACTTATTTTTAACATTTATGAAAACCATGACAGATTTGATCTGTAATTTGTGGGAGATCTGGAGTCTAAGCTAAGCCTAGGCCTGTATTTTAGCACTCCAGGTCCCCCAAAACTCTAATGTCGCAAATTGTCAAGTAAGTAGTTAAATAAATAAATAAATAATGTATAATAATAGTAATAAATAATAATAAAATTTGTTTATTTTCTCCCACACAAAAAAAATACAAAATTTTTTTTTGTCTTAAACAGGTAGGTACATTTAGTTGAGACAGGAGCCCAAACTAGGTTACCCTGTGTAATATTCTTATTCACGTGAAAAAAGAGAAAATATTTTTTATTTTTTTAAAAGAGAAGAAACCGACAAACATACATTATTGTACAACATGTTGTATGTTGTAAACATACATAATAAATGAATATTATATGTTAGTATTTATTTGATTGAACTTGGTGATTAAATTAAAAACACGAGCTGAGCAAAAATTAAGGAAGACAAAGTATATTGGTGGCAAGAAAGAACAGATTACAGAGTATAAAAAGTTTTATGACAAGTTCACAATATTTATAGTAGATGGCGCTCAGTGTTGCAATTAATCATTTCAACATCCTCTTCTTAATTGCAAACCCATAGCCATGGAACAGTCATCAGTCTTCTTTGGAGAAATTGGTTTTGTAAGTATGTCGGCAACCATATCTTGAGTCCCAACATAGCAGAGTTGAATTTCCTTATCAGCAACTCGTTCTCGGAGAAAATGATGTCTCAAATCAATATGTTTGCTGCGAGCACAGTAAGAATCATTACCTGCAAATTTAATTGCGCTTTGATTATCACAATAAATTATGGTAGGCACATCTGTAAGCTTCCAATTTAGTTCCGACTCTAAGTGCCTTAGCCACATAGCCTCCTGTGTGGCCGTAGCTAATGCCATATATTCTGCCTCCATGGTTGATAAGGCAACTGTGTTCTGTCGTTTAGAACACCATGAGACCGAAGCACCCTGAAACAAAAAAATGTAGCCAGAGCATGATCTCCGGCTGTTAATGTCAGAAGCCCAATCTGAATCACAGTAGCCAAACACTCTTCTTTCATCTTTATTTTGGCTCAATTTTAATTTATAATCCTTAGTTCCTTTTATATAGCGTAGCACTCTTTTTACTGCTAACCAGTGTTGTATTTCTGGTTTGTTGTTGAAACTACTCAATTTGTTTACAACAAAACAGATATCTGGTCTTGTACCTTGTGATAGGTAAAGCAAACTCCCAATAGCTTCTTGATAAGGTACATTACTAATAATATTATTTTGATCTCCTGTGCTGATCAATTTGGAGCTAAGATCACAGGGCGAATGGACTGGATTACTATCTGTCATATTGAATCTCTGTAGGATTTTTTCTATATAAGCAGTCTGATCAATATAAATTTGGTCTCTGGCCGCGTTTTGACTTATCCTCCAGCCAATAAAATAATTGACAGGTCCAAGCGATTTCATTTCAAATTTACTTTTAAGTTGTAGCTTGATTTCTTTACCTTTCTCTTCATTATTATAAAAAATTAATAAATCGTCAACATATATCACTATGAAGATGATGCTTCCATTATCATTTCTGTAGTAAATACATGGATCAACAGACGTAGCTTTCAATCCCAACTGTTTGAGAACAGAAGTACAACCACGCTCTGCTACCATATAAATATTGTGAACTTGTCATAAAACTTTTTATACTCTGTAATCTGTTCTTTCTTGCCACCAATATACTTTGTCTTCCTTAATTTTTGCTCAGCTTGTGTTTTTAATTTAATCACCAAGTTCAATCAAATAAATACTAACATATAATATTAGGTTATGGGCTATATATGTCCGATAGTATATTAGAAAAGTAATTCGAAACATAAGTGCTGTGATTCAATTAGATTGAAGTTAGATAACCTCAAAAACCACGCTCCACACCGGCACCATTGCCGGCGAAAATGGCATCTCAAATATCAATGGGTACAATTGAGAAGCTAATTGGAAGAGAAAATTACCAAAGTTGGAAGTTTGCCGTAAAAAACTACCTCGAACATGAAGAATTGTGGCAGGAGATTGAATCTAACCCAGGCTATGTATCTGATAGCAAGAAAAATACGAAAGCAAGATCGAAAATAGTACTGTTGGTAGACCCAGTTAATTACGTCCATGTGCAAGAGGCTACAACAGCGAAACAGGTTTGGACCAAACTTGAAAAAGTGTTTGATGACTCAGGGCTTAGCAGAAAAGTAGGTTTATTGAGAGATTTGATCACCACTAGCTTGGACAATTGCTCGAGTGTCGAGGAATATGTCAATAAGGTAATGTCAACAGCTCACAAGTTAAGAAATATCAATTTTGTAGTAGGAGACGAGTGGCTGGGTACGTTGCTGCTCGCTGGCCTCCCTGATTACTACAAGCCAATGATAATGGCTTTGGAGAGCTCCGGTGTGAATATTACTGCAGATTATGTAAAAACTAAGTTGTTACAGGAAGTTAAGGTATCAGATTCTGCTGCTTACTATGCCAAATCATATAATAAACAAAATATTATGTCAGTCAATGCCAAAAAATCGTAATAACCAATCTCAGAAGAAAGGGCAACCCAAAGGACCACGGTCCTTTGTATGTAACAAGTATGGTCACATGAGTAGGGATTGCTATTTTAAAGACAAAAAAAAGGGTCCGTCGAACAATGACAATTCAAATAATGGTTATTATGCTGCTTTTCCAGTTGCTGCTGCATTGGATGGAAGTTGCTGGTATGTTGAGTCCGGAGCATCACTGCATATGTGCAATAACAAGAATTGGATGTATGATGTATCCCCATCAACTATCAACAGTATTAAGGTTGCAGACAATAAAACAGTAGCGGTAAAAGGCAGTGGCAAGGTGGATTTTCAGATTAGAGACTCAGATGGCATAATACGGACAATACAGGTCAGAAATGTTTTATATGTACCCACACTAACAGTTAATTTACTTTCTGTAAGTCAAATGGTAAATAATGGCTGTGAAGTGAAATTTGAGAGAGATGGTTGTCAGATATATCAAAATAATAAGTTAATATTGACAGCATTGCATCGCAATAACATGTATATTTTGAACAATGTTTCTGAAGCACCGGCATTGCTATCAACAACAGATGAGCGAGATATAAATTTATGGCATCTAAGAATGGGCCATCTCAATTTCACAGACTTACAGAAAATAACAGATAGTGCAGAAGGGGTTGAATTATCGAAAAAAAGTAATCAAGTTTGCACAACTTGCTTAGAGGGAAAAATGAGTAGACAACCATTTAAAAATACTGGTACTAGGGCTTCAGAATTGCTCCAATTAATTCACTCAGATTTATGTGGTCCGATGGAGACAAGTTCTATTGGAGGTGCTAGATATTATGTTACTTTCATTGATGATTACAGTAGGAAAGTATCTGTCTATTTCATGAAGAGCAAGTCTGAAACTTTAGAAAAGTTTAAAGAATTTAAGAATTTAGTAGAAAATGAAACTAATAAGAAAATAAAGACATTGCGCACAGATAATGGAAAAGAATATATAAACAATAAGTTTAAATCGTTTTTGTGTAAATCTGGTATCCAGCATCAAACAAGTAATCCATACACGCCACAACAAAACGGTATGGCAGAGCGTATGAATCGCACATTAGTAGAGAGAGCTATATGCCTAATTTTGAATTCCAGACTACAGAAAATATTTTGGGCTGAGGCAGTTTCAACAGCAGCATATATAACAAATCGTTCACCAACAAAAGCTTTGGACTACAAGACACCATATGAAATGTGGACAGGTAAAAGACCAAATTTAAATAACATGAAAATATTTGGTTGTCATGCAATGGTTCATGTACCAAAAGAAAGCAGACGAAAATGGGATTCAAAAGCTACTAAGGTGATATTTGTGGGTTATTGCGAATACACTAAAGGCTACAGATTGTATGATGAGAGTAAAAAACAAATATACAAGAGTAGAGATGTTGTTTTCTTGGAACACACAGCTAGGAATAATTGTGTAATTATGCCACTCACTTCTTTGCAAGAACAGGAAACGACAGCCAAACAAGAATCTGATACCGATACTTTAGTAAATGAAAGTTCAGAAGAGGAGCAATTGTATGATGCCAGCAGTGATATATCAAATTCAGAAAGAGATAATGACCCAGATTACACACCGGAAAGACGATTGATTGATGATGATTCTATACCATTAAGAAATATAACCCTGAGGCCAAGGAATATCAAACCTACTACTTATTTTTGTCACGAAGAGAAACTAACAAGTTCATCAACATTATTAAAGGAACCAGAGGCTGTGGAAGATGCTCTTTCAAGCCTAAAAGCAAAAGAGTGGAAAGAAGCTATGGATAGCGAGTATGAATCGCTCCTTCAGAATAATACATGGACATTGGTAACTCTACCTGAAGACAAAGTATATTGGTGGCAAGAAAGAACAGATTACAGAGTATAAAAAGTTTTATGACAAGTTCACAATATTTATAGTAGGTTTTCAACATAAATGTTGTGTATTTGTGTCTAAATAATATAAACCGACGAATAAGCAGACGGTCCGTCTGATTGTAAGTGGTCACCGCCGCCTTTTATATATAGACATTTGCAACACTAGTGGCATCGCCAACGCGTTGTCGACCCTGAGACGCGAAGTCGTTAAGTTACCTGTATCATCATCGGCCCCTTACATTTCTTCACGGCGGAAATGGGTAAGGTGGCAGTACTTTCCCGGACAAACTCTGCACTAAAAGCTGTACTACTAAAAACTGCTCTATTCATTTCTAACTTGTAATATCCATAAGGCTAAACTAGAGTTAACTGGCACTGCTAAGTACGCCTTTCCAGCATTTTTAACTCGACAGAAACCAGTCTCAACCGGCATTAACTTCTAACCAGCCACAGATGACCTGCGTACTTCAAACAGCACCGCAAAAGACCATTTCACAGTCTATATTGAAGAGCCCAAGTATACTGGCCATATTTAAAATGTTAACGTATTCCGATACAATGCAAAACGGCTGTGGAAAATTTTGATCCAGTTGGATTTCAATTGAGAATTGTAGCTTTGTTGCGTTTATTTCAGTGGATAAAAGCAAATGGACGGTTTTCGGATATCAATTACTCTGCGTTTTTACCATATAACTATAGGGTTGATACTAAATCGAGCTTCATGCATCTTATCTAATATTACCAAAATTGCCAAAGGAGGGTAATATATTTCGAGTCGATATTTCGCTCTGTAGCCCAAATCGTTTGACAGATTTCAACATGTAAGGTGTCTTTAGGTTCGTTTCAGTTGTGGGAGAGAAAGGCAAAGTTAAATGTTGGCAGGAGGCGACAACCAAATCGGGTGTATACCTACATTCGATTGAGTTTCCATAATAGAAGCTCTGTTCCTTTGGGATCTAATGACTATGGGTCATCGGTCTTTAAGATATATTTATTTATTTCATGATTTATTAACTATAATGTATAAATGCTTTGTAGAACATAACATTCCTGATAGAAAATAAATATGCACCTATACACATACAGTTGACAACCTTAGCTTAAAGTGAAAAATATATTTATTTATTTTTAAGTTATTGGCTTACAGTGCTATCAACCGTTTTAAATGATAGAATTTTTGTGCATTGCTTTTTTACTGATAGGTTTTTGTTTCACCACAACCTCACCTTGGTAAACGATGTTGTGGCAGAGTTGTTTTTTTTTTATACCACTTGGGCCGACAAACAAGTAGACGGTCCACCTGATGGTAAGTGGCCACCGCCGCCTATGGACATTTGCAACCCTAGGGGCATTGCCTTTGCGTTGTCGATCCTGAGACGTGAAGTTGTTAAGTCTCATGTGCCTGTAATTTCACCGACCCCCTTACCTTTCTAACTGAAACACAGTAATACAAGTGCACTTCTGCTTCACGGCAGAAATGGGTAAGCTGGTAGTACTTCACCGGACGAACTCTGCACTAAGAGCTCTACTACTCGAGAAATTGAGTGGGGAATCGTAAGTATGATATCCCACAAATATTATAAATGTGATTTGTTGAACCTTTGTGACAAAACTAAACGGATGAGCTTTAAACCCAAAATCTGTCACCAAATATCTTTCGGTGTTTTGGCAGCGGCATTTGAAAGCCAGTTCCCTTCTACGGTTTGTGTTTACCAGCTTTTGCCACATCATCACTTAACATGATGAGATTGTGGTCATACACGTATATACTCGTATAGTAAAAAGAACTGCAAAGACAGTTGACAGGAATGTACACAGTTAAAATATATTAGGGTAAATATACTCATATTTTCTCCTTCAAAAAATATTATATTCCTCTGGATCGCTAGTATAATCGTATCATATAAAATCAAAAACACTCACCAATATGTCGAAACCTGTCCACCAAGTCGACCACAGTTTTAGCCCAGACCATCTTCTTCGCAGCTTCCAGCATCCCCATACAAGGGTCCACACTCCCCTCATGGACCCCCAGACACAACTCCTTAAGACCCTCAAACTCTTTCCTACAAGATCTATCATCGAATTCGTCTAAAAACCAGGAATTCTCTAGAGAAGTAGTGAAAAGACCGTCCAAGTAAGGCTTGAGAACTGGTCCAAGGTATTTCTTGTCGTCTTTAGCTCCTTTATGGAGCCAATTGAGGATATTCTTCATGATGTTTAGGTTGTCTGATAGGTCTTCGCGTCGAAGGTCAGGGTCCCGCCTGACTGCATCTATGAGACAGGCTGATGATGCGTCGTAGTAGTCTTTTAGTTTGTTCCATTTTTTGGACCTAGGAAAGAATCACTTCTGATAAGGTTATTCAAGGCATTTATGATCCTTAAGATCGCCAATCTGCATCAGGCCCATGTTTTTAATTCTGTCACCAGTTAACAATTGTTTTTGAGGCTACTTTCCTTGCATTTTGAGCGTATAAATTGTGTTGACGATTGGAGATAAGTTTCCCAACAGAGTTAATAAAAGAAGTCACATAACTCAGAAATAAAAAGAGATCTAAGTAAATACTGACGTTTATAGAGATTTTAATATTATGAGCCAACAGTCAGCCAGGGTTATCAGGTTTTACGTAACAGCGGAGATTATGTCTATTGTCTTCTCCGAGTTTGAATCATACCTGTATGTAGACATCTCCCTATCGAACTCAGCGACAGTCCTGCTGTGCAAGTTGTTCAAGTACAAGTCTCTCGCCTGGTCCAGCATGATGGCGAGTATGTGGATCAGTTCCTCAACGCTCTCCTGGTTCAGGGATGTCACTTGGATGAGGTTTGCATGGAAGGTGCTGTGGTTTTCCTACAGAAAAAAATATGATTAATTGAATAGAAAGATGGGGATTTTAGATACGGAAAGTGGTTATCCCAAATATTTATAACGGTTAATAAACTTTACATGCTGAATTCAATCTCTTGACTATATAAGATTCTTGACGAGGTATTCGAACCTGCATCCTCATGACACTGTGACACTGTTTTTCATGACAAGTAGAACGACGGGAGACAGAAAGTATTCACCGCCGCAATACTAGGTAGATTGTAAATGTGTGATCGACCTCTTTTTGCCGAACCTCAAGTCGTAGCGCTACAGGAAAACTGTATAAGTGGAGCTCATACATCCTTTATTATGATTTTGATATATACCACTGTCTTCATCATCAGTTTTCAAGTGTACTTACACAAACAATCATGTTCTTACACCTGACCAGCTCGCTGGCCAGCGTCCACAAGTAACGCAACTGTCGGCGCGTGTATGTCATTGATGACCCTACTGCTGCCTTCGACTCTTTGTTGAGGCTCTCCCAACGATTAAACAGTGCCGCCTCTAAGCATTCTGATGGTGTTAGGGGGATTTCTTCACCTGTGTGATTACAATTGTAAATACTATGTTATGTTGGAATGTCATTCAGAGCATTTATTTTTGTGAACTAAAATCCTACAAAGTAATTAATCAGTGAGGTAGCTAATAGGCCAAAAAAGATACTCTTATTTCGCCGAGATTATTTGATAATTGGTTAAATTAAACGAAATTCATGCGAGTACATTCTCATAAATTCAGTGGAGGGTCAAGATGTACCCAAAGAAAATGCTATATGTGGTTTAACCTGTTTTAGATTTCCTGGTATTGAATTTGGACAAGGCTCTAAAAGTAGCATAAACGCCAAGTAAAGGCGTAGTATCATACCAGTATTGACATGCGAGTGCAAGTGCAGCAGACAAGCCCTGACGACGGCCGCGTCGCCGCCCCACTCGGCGTCTCTCCCGGCGCGCCGCACTAGCGCGCCCCGCGACACCGGCCACACGTAACCTGCTGCTGCTGCTGCTCCACCCGCACCACACAGCGACACCAGCCTGTGTAAAGAGGCCTAATATAAATTAACAGTTCAGTTTAGGCCTTACAGCACATACGAGGGCCCTAGCTTTTGAAGCTACCAACAGTTCTCCAAGAAAACTTACGAATCCAAAACCAGTAGTAGATGATGAGCTGAATGAGTTGAGACAAAGCAGCGAGCAGCCGAGTGTGTGTACGCACCGCATCGGTCCAAGCGACGTCGCATTGCACAGCTTACTGCGTACCGGCTTAGCACCCGGAGGGTACCCTGATGACGATGAGCGAATATGTAACATAATAATGTATGTGAAAATAAATATTCTATACATAATTTATCACATGGAATTTGGGAGATTCCTTACACACGGCCATTTGATCCCAAACTAAGCAGAAATGGAAAAAGTAAAGAGCAGCAAGTAATCAAAGTTAGACATCTACATAAATAAATTTCCTATGCCTATTTCACATGGACTTCAAAAAGTACCAGTACATTACCTGATAGACGCCCTCCCTCATCTTATCCATGAGCGCGTTGAGCGCCGCGGCGACCCTCGCGGGCGCGGCCGCGGGGCAGCAGTGCGCGTCCAGCGCGGCCTCCAGCGCCGGCTGCCACAGCTGCCAGCTCGCGGCCCGCTCGCCGCACACCACCGACGACGGCGGCCCTACTGCTGCCGCGTAGTAACCCTAGACCAATTACAAATCACGGAAAAATCCTTACAATCATCATCGACGAACCAGCATCGACACAGGCAATTTGGACCATGTATCAGCTGATGGTACCTTACGGCTAAGAGATTAAACTGCCTGAACTAGCCCAAATTTGGGCCACTACTTGTAGCCTATGATATGAAAAGGGACTAAGCTATCAAATTAACTATTTGCATTGTGAAATGATCGGCTCATGTTATACATTTTTGATGAAATCCTACTTCCCAAACAAATTTTCTCTACTCTTACGCATTTCATAAAATTAAAAGATCAACCATAAGCCAAATTAATTCTTAAATTGCTAACAGATCATAATCTTAGGTATTTACGAAATAATTCCTGCCTTTACATCCCTAATGGTGCATGGCTTAATGTTTGAAATATTTTCGTTTGTAAATTGTAAAGAATAAGGTAAATATAGTACTCGGAACTTACCCCCTGGGCCCCAGTATAATGCAGCATCGCCATCGGATGCGTCAGAGGTACCCTGGTAGTGTAAGCGTTAGCATTGCATCCACCGACCCTCGCGCCCAGCATGAGCTTGGCCTCGGCTTCACCAGCCCCCACGCGGACCATCACCCATGCTGCTCCTTCTACTATAGCTAGGCGACGCTCTGATGTTGGTTGTGGTGATGAAGCTGTTAGGGTACAATACAAAATCCATTCTTCAGTTTAGAAGTGAACCACCGTTTCAGAAGTCAGTCTTCAAATGATAAGAACCGGTAAGAATCGCATCAAGGTAAACATTATTTTAAATAATTTTAAATATTGATTTTATATATTTATTTTATTTGACGTTTCGGATAATTTATTATTTTAAATTTATATATTTAACGCTTATAGAACTCTCGATTTAAATATTCAAATTAAAGAACAAAAAAATAATAACAACCCAAGGAAGCAAGTGAAAGGTGCATCTGTTCAAAGAGCAGCAATAAAAAAAGTTATAGAGCTTTTAGTACAGAGATCGTCTGGAGAAGTACTACCGTACCTATGTGTTAAAGGTAAGCTAGTATAATTACATGAGTCCCAATAACTTCACGTCTCAGGGTCGTATTAGTAAGATAAAATAAGATTCGTACTTAAAAAGATATTTACATCCAGACAGATAACAAACAGACATATTCATGCGTAAATTTTTTTATCGGGTTGCAATCGAAGATGTGAACTTATGGCGCGACCTTCGGTTTTGCACTCAGGGTCTCTAACCACCAAGCCAACTGGCCCGTCAAATAATCACATGCTAAAAATGTCTTTCAAGACTCTTTTCTAAGGGTTCAAGGCTATCTTCGAAACTTTACTATACTATAATATGAACTAAATTAAATAAAAAGATTTGTATGTTACATTTTAAACTTCTAAATTCCTCTGTAAATGTATGTATGTGAGTAATAGGTAACTAAAGCCCCAGAGCTTCGAAATCCGGAACAACATCACAAAGTTATCAACGCCAGGATTAAGTGCACAACTGACGAGCTGTAACTTAGTTGCCGGCCCCAGAGGCAACTATTTGCAATTCCTGATTAAACTTTTCAATGTTGTCATCACTTCATTACTGAGTTTGTAGAGGAAGGCTTTTCAGGGATCAAAATGACGTAGTTAGTGAAACTAAACCATTTCAAAATAAGCTAATTTAACCGTGTATAACGTGTTAAACTGATTTTTCAAGGTATGTAATGATGAAATCGAAGATGGTAAGCAAACAAAGACACACTAACATCTGCTCGGTGACAGATTTTTAACTTAAGTGTTATTATACCGTGTTATTGTTTCCTAACGATATTTCGCTTCACCGAAAGCTCATAATTGGAGTCATAACTCTCGTCAAGGTATTCGAACTATATCACCTTGAATAAAGTATGTTTAGGTTCTTTCAAGGTTATGCATATTTAAACAGCTAATATCTAGGTATATTATAATCAATGCACTAAATCCTTTTATACACATGTCAAAGGGTTGGTAATTTTTTTTTCTGCCATATTGGAGCGTCCGCCATTTTGGGCATCGGCCACATTGAATTGAGAATGACGTCACGTATTCTGTTTTTTTTATAATTAACGCCCTGCGGTCTAACCCGCCTTATTATGAGTTTATGGTCTTGAATTCATACAAAAATCTCATTTAAAAACGCTTCACAATTTTACGGAATTTTCCAGATTTTTCTTCTCCAAATCCCTTTTATGCAGAATGTTAATTTAAGTCTTAAATAGCCGGATCGGTGAAGCCGGTCAGGTGAGCAGCTTAACATTTTTATTCATATATTCATATAGATATTTCACAGCCTAAATGTATCATTTCAAAAATCTAAATTAATATTAAGAGTTAAAATTTATATTTAATTTATTTGGTAATTAGATAAAGGGTAATCTCTGGAACCATGTATCCGATTCTGTTAATAATTTTATGATAAACGGCTAGAGTTTTCCCAAGTGATAAAAGTGTTTTATCTCGAGAACAATTCAATCTTAGGGGAATGCGGGTGAACCGCAGGATGGAAGCTAGTTCTACTAATACTGTTAATTCGAATGTTTTTGAAGAAGGATTTGTGGGTTTATGGATGAACGTTTGTTACTCTTTCACGCAACAAAACGGATTATGGTGAAACTAGGCACATAGATAGTTTAAAATCTAAATTAAAACCTACTATACTTTATATTCTGGAAACATGTGACTTCTCTCGAGTACAGGAATTTTGATAATAAAGTTAGTTAATTTTTTTTTATAAGGGTACACAACACATAGATTATGGTTAGAAGTATATACTATATAAAGGTTGTATATCTGCTTCCAAAACGACAGAAGTATTAACATTATAACGTTATTATTTTTATACCACATTAAAATCTACTTATTTTCATAATAAGCTTCCAATCTGTCACCATCACGAACTCCGAGGCGCGAACTAATAACAAAATTCATTTTAATTAAAACTTCACCAAAGTTCCGTGGCCCAGAGTTGGTAGTTGTTTGTAGGGCGACCACATACGCTATTATAATTTGTGCTCATATACCTAGAGAGTGTTGCCGTGCTACGTAGATTTACTGAATTTGAGGGAATATTTTTTTAATAACCGTTCTTAATACAAGAAGCGTTGTTGTTCAGTTTCATTTGGCTTTTATTTCACCAGCCCACTTATCTTTCTAACCGAAACGTACTATTTTTATTAATTTTCAAAAAGGTACGTCTACAGCGCACACATTGAAATAATTACCAAATAAGTTTGATTCGGTACCGACAGTCTCATGTGTGTGCCAATTACACCATTAAACGAAGAACACAGTTGGTTCACGGCTAAAATATTTATAAATGCAAATTAAATTAAAAAGCTACGTTATTTCCTTGGGTGATCCATTTTATTTGGGAATAATACATCAACACCATTGGAAATTACAACTAAATTACCTCCACCATATTCAATATAGGTAGATATCCGAAATTCAAACCTAGGTATTATTAATTCAGCAGTATAAATACGCTTTATGACACGAAATCTTTATCTGTCACTTGTAACATTTGCGTATTTATTATAAGAATTTAAAGCCTCAAAATTTATTTAAAATAACGAAGCTATTTACACATTATTTAGTTTGCTTCAACTCACGTTTTCTAAAAAAATTGGGGTAAATTTCTCCCCAGAGTTGGCAACCCAACAGAATTGTTAGCGAATATTTCGCTAACCTCGGAAGCCCGGTGTGGGGAACACCGATAATTTACCGGATTCCTCACCGAGCGACGAGATCGCACTGTGCACGATCTAACGTGTTAACATCATGTTACGTAATACTTACGTGCTGATTTGCCTTTGACCTGAATTAAGCTGATGCTTTGAATGGTTTATTAATTTGTTAGAAAAGGGGGTATTTTGAAAGGGACGTTAATTGAATATTTGAAAAGCCTACAAAACGCCTCGGAAGTAGAGTTGTATAAAGGCCAAAGACCTATAGGTCCTGGGTCCGGACAAGGTAATATTTACTTTTTACTGTTAAGTAATGATTACCTACTACGAGATTGGTAATGTCCGACAATGCTCACCACATGTCATGTGTGCTTTAAAACTACTGAGACCTCTATCTAACTCTTCGAATTTTGATATTACGTGTATTAAAATTACTGTCAAAAGTTTCATCAATCCATGGATTTTCGATCGGGATTGCATATTGATTTTCGCCGATAGTCAAACGGAATTTCAGAGAACTACCTAGTAATTATCTTACTTCCTTTGCTTGACTAGTTCTCATAGTTATATAATTGTCTAGCTGCCCTCCGAGATTACACCTGGTTTCCAGAAGGATATTACTTGTTACTATGATAAAAAGTATATGTATGTTAATCCAGATTTTAACCTATTTATGTGCCATGTTTTATCCAAATCCAATAAGGAGTTTTTGCGTGGAAGAGTAACAAACATCCATACATCCTTTAACTTTCAGATTTATAATATCAGCTAGTTCCTAACTTCTACAATTGAGACCATAAACTTGTGTAACATCAAACCGTTTTGCTCTTAGTATCCTAACAACATTTATTATTTGATTACAGGATGTTTTCGTATATTTTATAACATATGTACATATTAGTTTGTCATAATTTTGGCTCTATCTGACAACCAACCAAACCAACGCTGGAGTAACTTTGCAAGATAACTGACTTATCTGACTGTGTGCTTCTAGCATTTACAGTGGAATGAGTATAGGGACCTAAAGTAGTTATTGGCTACGTTTAAGACTGAATAAAATAAATGTTCTGGGACAGAACCATATTGATCTTGTAAATAAAACGGTATTTTTGGGTCTTACATTAGACAATAAATTGCAATGGGGACCTCAGGTTGATACTCTAGCTGCTAAATTAAGTTCGGCTGCTTTTGCTGTTAGGAAAATTAAACAATTGACGAATGTTGAGACGGCCAAATTAGTTTATTTTGCATATTTTCATAGCCTCTTGTCCTATGGTATTTTGTTTTGGGGAGCAGCAGCGGATATAGAATCAATATTTATTATACAAAAAAGAGCAATTCGTGCAATTTACAGTATGGGTCCCCGTGAATCATTAAGAGATTTATTTAGGGAAATAAATATAATGACATTACCTTCACTATATATTTATGAAAATATAATGTTTATACGTAGAAACATAGGAATGTTTGAGTCAAAATTAGATATTCATAGTATAAATACAAGACAAAGGGAGAAGTTAGTTGTTCCATACTTTAGACTAACTAAAGTTAACAAGTCATTTCTTGGTAATTGTGTTCGATTTTATAATAAGATACCGCTTTCAATAACCAAAATGTCTGATCATAAATTTAAAAATTATATTAGGAAAGTTTTGAAAGAAAAAGCGTATTACAAGGTAGTTCATTATATTGAAGATAAAAATGTATGGAAATAGCTGCTCTCTGCACAGTGCACCTCTAAATCTCTTGTTTAAGTTGTAAGTACCTAATTATTGTTATTTTCTATTTTGTAGTCTTGTCATATATTTTTTTTTTTGTTTTGTTTTTATTAATGTTACCTATAATAAGTATTTTGTAATTGTTAAATATAAAATTATGTAAAATTGAAATTATAAAATAGCCAAAAAGTCAGAATAGATAAAAATTTATATAACAAATAAAAAAGGAATGTAACCTTGCTGATTTTCTTGCCGGTTCTTCTCAGTTGAAGGCTGACTTCCGAACCGGTTGTAGCTTCAGTAACTTTAAATTTGACCTTCATAAGTGCCCTCCGAAGGCCTAAACTGAATAAATGGTTTTGAATTTTGAAATTTTGAATTCAATCAGGTAATTCCCCTTTTTTAAGTCGGCTAGGAACTCACCTCTCTCTAGATAGCAGTAGTGGTAGGGATGTGCGAGCGAAGCTGCACGCGCGGACAACACGCGCGCCCCTCCACCGCCGCGTGCCTGCGCGCAACGCGCCACCAGCTCCACCCACCGCTCCACCACTTTATCCCTGCATACCGAAATCACCCAAAAAGCATGTAAAATCATAGACGCGGTTCTAGAATACTGGAATATAGACTTGATAATTGTAGTCGAAGGTGGTAACTACAAAAATCCTAAAAAGGAACTGGCTACTGCCGGAATACACCAATTGGTATTTAATTTAGCAGCAGATCTCCAATTTATGTGTGGTAGCCAGATATGGGCAGTACCTCTACTACCTCAGAGCTTCATTGCTCTAAAAAATTAAGAACCGACAACGGATACCTAAATAAATAAAAAATAATGTTATAGTTTCGCCACTTCCATGCCAAACAAAACAGATTTGTCCACACCAAACAAATAGGTACCCAAAACGAGTACACGGCAGCTATAAGCCAATGTTCGATTCTGTAAGTTAAATGACTAACTCGACGATGTTTCGTCACTTCCTCTATGCCCTATCTCATTCGCTAACTACTAAAACACGTGAGAGGTCCGCTTTTAAAACCTATCGAAATATTATCAAAATTAGGGGGAAGATCCCGTCGCAATATCGATGGGTCAATAACGTCGTCTATCAAAATACATCGTAAACCACGTGTATTGGAAATGTGCCAAATCGCAGTGCGCTACGGCGACACTGTCCGGTCGGAAGTATTATCTTTAATGACCACATCAAACATTCAGCTCGGTATGGAGTTGGGGATTTAAATGCTACAGAAACTTTTTAAGTTTGATACTAACTGTTGCCGGCATGCGTTGCAATGCGTCTTCGAATCTTGACTTCAAACAAAAATATATTACAAAAAGCCCTTTTCCAATTTTCTTTACTGTAAAACATTCGGACTATACCGAACATAAAAAAATATTGCCGTATCAGTCCAGCCAACGAATAGCTTTTAATTTATATGGATTTCGCATTAATGAGAGTTTCATCTAATTATTATGTAAGTACATTACCAAGGAAAATGGGATAGGGGCAATGAAAAATTTTGAGAATATTCAAAACTTAATATATGTACATATGGTCACGGTTTGGAGTCCAAATATATAAGACACTTTTGATCCTTTTCTGGATACGTTTTATAAGTATTTGAACATTTTTTTGCTCTCGGTATTCAGCCTTTCTTTGGTTTTCAATACTTCTATACACACAAATTAATGAATATTCTATCAGAAACTCTGAGAAGCCTCACCTGCAAAGATATCCTGAAGGAGTGAGGAATTCCTCCCACTTATCGGCTTCTCGACCCGTCAGCCTGATCTTCCCGTAGCCAACCGGACCATCTTGAAGGCGACACTCTTCATTGCCAGCGTTCAAGGTCGGTAGAGCATCCAATGTCACCAGGTATTCGAGAGAACGTGAGCGCATCTGGAGACAAAATTTAGAATGATCGACCTATACCAACTTATATTTAGAGCAGGAATTGATTAAGTTAAATATGGCTGGCGCCGCAGCCACGTCAGTAGAGGCCCTGGTACGGCAAATATAGTAACATAGGTCAAGTTACATATTTGAGCCGTTTGGGGTCGAAAATCTAAGTATGTGGCGGCAACAGACAAGAACTTACAAACCCCTGATCGAAGCAACTCGTGACCAGAATGCTGGCATATATCTTGGGGAACGAATAAGTAGTAATGCTGCCAGAGTCCTGGTGTTTACCATTCAGTCCTATTGACGGCCAAACCGAAGGTCGCGGGAACATGTCTGTTTGTTCTGTGTCAGGGTGTAAATATCTATATAAGTATGTATTTAAAAAAGTATTATATGTAGTATATCAGTTACCTGGAAGTCATACTACAAGCAGTACACTCTGCTTAACTTGGGATATTTTATTTATATTTCATTCCAAATATAGATTGGTAGCTAGTCGGATACTTCAATATAGGGTATATTGAACTACCGCTATACTACAGTTTCACCGAAAGCTCATGCTCATTGTAGGATTGCAATCCATACTTTGTCACGGTATTCGACCGGAGATATAACACGAAGAATGCAATTTTTCAAGTGACTTCTTAGTACAGAGTTCGTTCGGGGAAGAACTACCACCTTACCTACTTCGGGCATGAGCAGTAGTGTACGTGTATTATTGTGACTAACGGTGAAAAAGGTAAGAGGATCGGTGATATTATAGGCATCTGAGACAACAATTTCACGTCTCAGGATCGACAACGCATTGGCAATGCCCCAGAGGCCGCAAATATCCCTAGACAACGAAGACTACGTGGACCCTCGTCCCTCTGACTATTTATCGACCTAAATAAAAAAAGACAACAAAATATGCAAGCTTTTAAAAATAAAAGTTTATCCAGAGCAAGTCTAAGCTCCTATTTCCGAGATAATCTTAGTTCGCCAAGCTTCGGACGTTGCAATCTGCTAAGATTTATGATAGCAGCGGATGCTGAACGCGACACTCAAGATTTTTACTCGTTCCAAGTTTTCATTACATACAGTGTTTCTGCATTAATTAAATAAATTATTTAAATTAATTCCGTTCTGTGGTTTCGTCTGCCTTCCTGAGGGATCTGATATTTCCCAATTAATAAATTGTTAATATTAAACGTCTTCTACTTGTATGCAAAATTTTATTCAAATCCGTTAAGCGGTAATGGAGCTGAGTGGTATCAATAAACATACACAAACATTCGCATATATAATATTAGTAGATAATTGGTAGGATAGGAGTAGCTGTATCTGCAGATTCACCCGCGTATCTAAACATAAGATACTTTTGACTTTACTCTGTAGTCTAATAACCTAACCTAACTGTGCAAATTTTCAACAAAAATAGCTCGGCAGTGAAGCTATAGAAGATCTATAGTTCCCGTGGTCCGATTTCGATGGAATCGAAGTGTTGCTGCAACAATCCCATGAAGATCTTATCAGTATCGTGGACTAGCGTGATTAAACATTATTAACAGATAGATAGAAATTTTAAAATATTTTTGAAGTGAAAACTTCTTTAGCGGCGTTGAGCACTTTTCTTGGGATGGGTATAAAATGTTAAACTCGCGTCAGGCACGTGACCTGATCGAACATTCGTAAGACGGTAAAAATGCACAATGTTAATGTTCAAGTTTTCACTTCTGCCGACACTCCCGGAGTGGAACCCGTTGTTTTGCATCGGTTACGCTCCTACATCACTACGCGTTTTCAATAAGAAATATTCCGCGATTTAAAATAAATTACGATTCTTCTGAATATAGAGTACCTGTCAAATAGTGAAAGTATTATTAGAATCGGTTCAGAAGTTTTTGAGTTTATTCATTACAAACAAATATACAATAATATAAATCATTTATCTTTATAAAATCTGTATAGAATAGATAACTTAGAATGCTTTATAGAAGGCAGTCTATTATCTGAAGAAGAATCCTTCCTTAGAAGAATATATAACTAGAATTCACCTATAGGAGACCTATATACTGGTACAACTACACAATTTAATTTCCGCCACGTCAGATTCAATTGCTTATTACATTTTTACTGCAGTCATTGCACAGAATTTATTATCCTCACAAAATTGTGGAGAGAAATAGGCGCTTTTACGTCGAGAAATTGTGTGTGGGTATTTCTATTTTTCTTGAAGCACATATTAGCTCCACTTTAGCACTTTGTACCATTTATTTGGCACAAATGACTTAGGTGTTGAAGTATTCGTCACTACTACCACACACCTTTTTAAACTTTGTTCTATGTTAAGTGGGCCAACGAACAAACCGCCTATAGACATTTGCAACACCAGAAGCATTGCCAATGCGTTCTCGACCCTGAGACTTGAAGTCGTTAAGTCTCATGTGCCTGTAACTTCACGGATCTAACCGCAACACAGTAATACAAGTGAAATACTGCTTCACGGCGTAAATGGGTATTGTGGTAATACCTTTAAATTTATTAACTCTCTTATCATCATCTGAACACTACATTTACAGTTTAAATTAAAACCTTTTATAGCCAGCTAAGAAACACTTAACCCAGGAGCCCTCTTTACTTTGAAAACATCCGTTTTTTCTTACAATTTTATCAATAAAATACATATGCTTTAGGAATCTCGTCTGCCTCCGTAGGCATTGGTTTGTGAAAAGAGTGTAATTTATTTTTGACTAACGGACGAAAAAAAATACAATGTTTGATAAATAATATAACAATAGATTTAAAAATACTAATTTGGCCCTTAAGCCCATAACTATTGGAGCGAGGATAGCTCCTCCGACTTTCATATCCAAAATCAGATTCCTTCACGACATTTAAAAATCAACTGGTGAAAAGATATGGGTTTACCTTCTTCCCTCTATGCAAGGCTATGAGATGACAGCACCTGAACCGGGGATCCCGCTGTCCTGCTCCATCCACTATCCTTTGAACTAAGCTCTCCACTGCACTTTCCATTTCTATCGATATTCTTCCTGAATAATAAAGATTAGAAGAGATGAGAGAATTACAGATTCTCGGTAAATTATTTAAGGTTAGTTCCTGAGATCACAATCACGTGCAAATAGCAAGCCCTATCAGCATATCAGCGCTGCGGTAGCCACGGCCGCAGCTTATTAGATAGGTGCATTTTTGGCCTCACACAGTGTTTACTGTATGATTGTATTGTTGTTTCTATATTGTATCTGTGTGTCATTTGTGATGTCAATGAAATTGTCTATGTTGATGCTGTGTGAGTCCAAAATAAATGTTTTCTTTCTTTCTTTTCTTTCTATATACGAGTATAACCATGGCCTGTTCTGAAATAATATCCGACAACCTTCACATAATGCAACGGCACTGATACAACATACAGTGTCAGTTGTTGTTAATAGAAAGTTAACAGATGTTAGTAAATATGTATCTACAAAAAGATACTGGTGTTGCTTGCGTTCATAAATCTCAACTACAGACAGTTCTCCAATAATATTAGTGAGTAGTAAAGCTCTTGGTGTAGAGTTCGTCCGGGGAATACCTTATACAGTAAACCTTACCCATTTGACCCATTTAAACAGTGCAAGATAAACCTTGTAAAGTTTTCGTTCGCTGTGCTTATATAATTTATGTGTGCAATTAATAAATAAATTAAGATAAAATCCCGTGAAGCAGTAATGCACTTGTATGACTGTGTTTCTGTTAGAAAGGGGGTCGGTGAAATTACATCTTAATAACTTCACGTGTCAGGGACGACAACGCGATGGCGACGCCCCTGGTGTTGCAAATGTCCATAGGCGGCGGTGACCACTTACCATCAATTGGACGGCATACTTGTTTGTCGGGCCATGATCAATTCTCGTCTCTTCTTTCATTTGTAGATGACTCAACTATTACAAAAACACTATCGCTGTAGGTACGTGACAGTTTTCAAACAAGCAGACGCTGCACCTGGTGGTAAGTGCTACTTAAGGAAATTTGTTACTCCAGGTCGACGAGTCTAATGTGCCTGTAATTTCACCCTTCTCACCAAAACATAGTAATACAAGTATGGTCATGTAGTGTAGTAGTGATGGTAGTACTTCCCCGGACGATCTTTGCGCTAAAAGCTCCAATACTTCTGTAACCTGTGTAAGTGTCTATATGTTTTTGAATTATGTAAAGGGTGTCTTTGAGGTGTATTTCTGAACTCTCCAGGTTTATATACTCGTATTTATGCTCGTGACTCTACAACCATAACCTTTGACTTACCCTTCTGATCATCCTCACACAATATGTCGATGTAAGAGTTGAGTGCTCGGAGCTGGTTGACGGTGAACCTCAACCCTGAAGCAGGAAGCCGGAGATCACCACCTGGGATCTCACAGGCTAGGGCTGACGCACTCGATCCCATGGCTGAGGGGTTACCGAAGGTACATGAATTTCTGTAGAATTCGAACAGTTTTTAAAATCCTAGGACTTTTCTTTATGAAAATAAGCAGAGCTGCAATAACCATTTACAGGTTCAGTTGGCAGAGTTCCGTGATGATATATATATTCATGCCCATTTTATTTCATTATTAATAGATCACGAATTAAAGTACCACTCCAGATAAACTACCTACAAACAATCATGTTTTGACAATAATTTGCTTTCTATTTCCTTCTAAAGTACATGTTATTAACAGAAGCATCAAACCAATCATAACAATCGATTATGTAACGTTTGATCACATTATGCGCGAGCGCACAATGTCGGGGCGAAATCAAAATGGCGCCAATTGTCCAGCATCCGCCGGAAGTGGCATTATGTGTCGCCGGTCATGCGCACAGGTGACCGTGAGTCCTCGTAATCTAACGATTTTAATGCTATTTTCATGTTTCTGATGGAAATGTACTTAACTTTTTTATACTCTGCGTAAGCCTAACAGGCCATTTGCGACAGTATTTTAGAAATAAATAGAGGTCAAATTAGGTTTAATGATTTAAATTGTATGACGAATCTTCTAGTTGAGTTACCTATTGTAATGTCTACGTTTGAACTCAATTATGCTCCTTTATTGAATGACTGTGTATTGAGGCATCGATTCATTCACTAGATTGAGTAGGTACCTTCTATGCATTCATGCTAATAGTGTAATGTAATCTATGTAACTTAACATTGGCTATAATATTTTTAGTATAATTACCAACCAATAAAGTTTGTGAGATTATGCTGAAAGATGGGAAGACGAACTTAAAAAAATCACAAACGACTGGATGAAAACAGCCCAAGATAGGATAAAGTGGAGTGAGATGGAGGAGGTCTATAGTCGTCAAGAGGTTCTCAGTTGTATAATAATACATATATTTTATTATGAAGACATTAAAGTTTGTGAGACAAAAATTAAACATAATTGTAATACCGACGCCCGACAATCAGGTAGACGGTCCACCTGATACACTCTAACAGGCACTAACACTACAAAATACTAATGGAGGAGTGGACAACATTGCTAGATCAATTCTCAATTCCATACTCAGGAGTAATGCATTTACTTTTTTGGTGAACATCGTAAGAAAACGCATACCGGAGAAGAATTTCATTCAAAGATTTTGAGGACCATTCCGAACGAGGCTATGGAGCAGCGAGGTGTAAGACTCCTCCGTTTAAAACCGAAGATCTTTGCTAAGCAAGACGATCTTGCTTAGGGGCCGCAGTTCAAGTGTCGATGTTGGAAGCTTCTATATATCCTCAAATCCTAAGAAAACTTCGATAGTGCGATGTAGATTCTCGCGTGTGTTTTTGCATTAGCCATCGGCTGCCTGTTCTCGATTAAATTGGGATCGGCGAAATAAGTATGATTAGTCCTTTACATTATATATTATGGTGCGAGATTTTTAGCGCATGTGGCAGTAATAGCCAAAGACTCCCTAGAGTTGAGTTGCGATGGAACTGATCGTCTCTACCGTGCAACATTGGAACCTCCAAACAGAACCCCTTAATTCAAATTAGCTTGACAGGCACATATGATTGGTCAAACTCTAACGCCGGTATAGAAGGTTGCTTTTGCTGGGAAGAGTTCACAATAAACTAAGCAATCACTATTTTTAAAATAAGATTTTGTTCACAAAGATGTGACCATGAGAACGAGCACTACATCCAGCATTGTTGTATTAAAATGGATCTTTGGGCAGTCTGCTCCTTAACCTGAGATCCCGCAAGGGTACTGAATTAAATTGATGAATTATTAATTCATTCATTTCAATGGAACGTTATGCCCCGCTGTCAATTTGATATGTTAAATCAGATTGAGTTTTGCAAGGTCGGCAACGCGCGAGTGATACCAACGGTGTTGCTAGCGTCCATATGCCGCGGTGGCCGTTTACTATCAGATGGGCCGTCAGCTTGTTAGCTACCTTAGAAGCATAAAAAACGAACAAAAAAGCTAGAAAATCCTTACATTTTTGTGAAAGCTAAGTTAGAAGTTTCAGCTGGCTAATGTTATCTTCATCACAAAACTTCAAATTGATTGCTCTTAAAACTAAAGACAGATAGTTTGAAACAAACCCGCTAAACCTCAGTTAAACAAGTAGTTAATCCGTAACCATTCCTTATCCTTCACCTAAATCTCTTCTTATCTGACGACCCATTAGTTGAGAAACTTAAAATACACTTAATATTAACCTTTATCCTTATCGCATTAAGAGCTGTTTCTGAAAGAGCTGTGTAGCTATTTGTTATGTAATTATGATGACTTGTCTTTTTTTCAGATAAGCCAATGATGGTGCTGACTTTACAGGAAATTAAATTGATGGCATCGGAAAAAGTTTAATCTAGCTTCCCGTTGCGGTTCCACCCGCGTTATATAAAATTTAGATTATTTTATGAGACTAGGTACCTTATGTCCTTGTCCAAGATACAATCTATACACGATTTTGATTTTATTTATTGAAAACATTGTGAATTAAGTAAGTAGTTTAAAAGTAATAAGTTAACAAGTCAGAGCGGAATAATGACTTTGTTTTAAACCATTTAGAGATACAGGTTACCAACTACCTTTGGCTTGTATATTTCTAAATAATTACGTAGCTTAAAAGATATAATGGGACAAAAAGACAGACTGAAATAGTGACTTTATTTGAGAAGAGATAAGTAAGGACCGTCTACTTATACATTTCTTTGAGTATAAACAGCTGTAGGGTAATAAAAAAAAAAAAAATCATCATAGCTCAATAAATAATAAAAAAATAAATATCCTGGGACATGCCCAAACTAAGCAGAGCTTGTAATATGGAAACCAGATAACTGATATACTACATATATTACGTTTTTTTCTAAATACATACTTATATAGATATTTACACCCAGACACAGAACAAACAGACATGTTCATGCACACAAATGTTTGTTCTGGATGGGAATCGAACCCGCGACCTTCGGTTTTGCAGTCAGAGCATTAACCACCAAGCCAATTGGCCTGTCAAATGTAGCGCATCAAATAGCACAATATTCATTGTAAAATTTTACATCCCCTTTTTCAAATACACTCACTACCCATCATATCCACCTGCAGTAATTACCACATGACAGAATAATCAATCACAAATGACATGTCATTTATAAAAGCTATTGTCATTGTTGTACATGAGGCGGAAGGCCGGCAGGCGCTCGTCTGTGACGCGCCTAATGTCACAAAAACACTTAAATAATCGATAATTAGACATGCGAATAGATTGTATATTATTTAGTAGTTGTTGTTGATACTTTGTTTCAATTAAATCTGACAACTGCTGCCTGTTGTGAAATAGTTTAAATTTAAAGGTACAGTAATGAAATTTTTAAAAATTACATTGCCGATTTGCTGAAGGCTTACCTCCAATAGCTTCAGTAACTTCGCCCTTCATTAGTGCCTTCTGCGGGCCTAAACTGAATGTGGTTTAGAATATTAATTAATTATTTTTGAAAAATTCAACCTCGCTATCGCTATGCATATGCACATGCACACTTTGAAAATTTACAAATACTACCATATTAAAAATACATTGAAATCAATTTATAAATATTGGATTTAACCCGTGGATTTGATTGTCACTAGAGCACATTGCGCTTCGTCGCGTAAGTCAAAAACATGTCAAAATGCCCGATTTTTCATCCGATTGTGAATATACCTACCATTTTTACTTACAATTGGCGATTTGTGGTTTTGTAATTTTATCATTTCGCTCCTATAATTATACTTAATTATAATATAGTTGTACCTAGATCAAATTAGCCATATTGGTAGTACTCTCATAACCTAGAAATCCCTACAAATAAAAACTACTCAGATATTATAATATCTTTATAATTTTCGTAAAATATCACAAGAAAAACCGTGCCAATCCGAACCATTTTCTACTCATTATTAATTGCGATCGCATGTTCATTTTAATATTCCGTCGCCTGAGCGAACACTACAATGGATATTTTCTCATTTTCTTTCTAATTATTACATGTAGCCCGAGATTTGTTATGGGTCTGACATATAAACGAGAATTCTCACTACACATCACGTTGGGAGTTAAAATATCTTCGGTAGAATCTGGGTTTTAATACTAAGACCTCTTCTACCTACCTCTTCTGGGATAATAGGTGTGAAGAACAACAATTTCAAGCAACCGCATCATAATAATTATATTATTTCAGTTAAGTACTAGTACCACATGTAGAGGTGAGTGAACGAGTAAACGAGTCCAAATAAAAAAAAACATATCATAGATTAAATGTATTTAAATATATGTTTATTTAAATTGTTATTTAGTTTATTTTTAGAAACCAGAATTTTAAAATTGATTGCACAAAAGTAAACATATTATGTATTTTCATACCTACTTTCTATTTTTTAAACAGAATTAAAATTAATTTAAAGAAAACCAAATTAAAACACAGTTTACATACCTGATCTAAAATTGTCACAAAAATATAAATTAATCACAGCACAATGAAAACATTTTCCTTGTCATACAATTTTTACCGGGTTTAACTTTTTTTTATTCAACTCATGAAGTTTGACTCCCGGCCATACAGCCGCGCAGCCAGCAAAGCGCGCGAAACAAACAAATGTTTGCCCCTCGTGTAGCGATGCGGCGAACGGAAGCTAACTTGCCATTGTTTACACTGGCCACGACTATTGTAATGAATTGAGTACGAATGTTGTTATTTAAAAAATAAATGGTAATATTAAATCATAAGTGGCTTGGGCTATTTGGCGGATACTTGTAAAGTGACGTTACGTTTTTGTTTTATTTTTATACAGTGGGTTCCTTTTGTGTTTTATTGATTGAATTTAGAACTTGATTCATTCAAGTTTATCTAATAATCAAGTAAGAGAAGTCAATTTTATGTTGCGTACATGACTTTTTAAGTGCGAAATGATAGACTTGGTTTTGTGATAGTGTGTTTTTAATACTACTCGACACTGGCTAGAAGTTTGGCATAAAAAGAGTTTATAGAAGAAGAGGCTCGATAGAGTTATTCTTGTTGTGTAAAGATAAAACAAAATGACTATGCCACTGTATGTCTCTTTTTCTAGCATTGTGATTTTTACTCATCCCGGTGTTTGTTGATATTTCACTGTATTCGTTACAAGATTGGAATTCTCTCCCCTCGTCTGTGTTCTCAGATACATACAACTTGGGGCTCTTTAAAAAAAGAGTGAATAGGCTACTAACGGGAAAGCGAGCTCCGACTTCGGCCTCATCTTCACTTACCATCAGTTGAGATTGAGGCCAATCGCAATCCCGTCTGAAATAAAAAAAAAAACAAAAAAAAAAGTATAACAAACCTATACTTATAGGCTCTTTATTCCGTGTCTATATTTAATGTTTCATAGTGAGTCAGTAGATTTTGTATGTGCGTATGTGGAGGCTAATCTCCGATTGAAAACCTGTTTGAAAATTTATTTCACTATTTGAAAGGTGCATAATTGGACATAGGCTATGTTACCCGAGATACCTTAAATTCCTCGGGGAAACGGGCAAAACCGCGGGAAAGAGGTAGACACACAAACGAGTACTGAATAAAATAAATTATACACATCAAATAAGCATCAAAATAAATCTTTACTTTCACATTCTAAGGCTGAACACATTCCCTACTTACGCTTGACAAATACGCTATAATTTATAACACAAATCCCGCTATAATTTTCATAGGCAAACAATTTGCTCCACAGTGTACAAATGCGTGCCTGGAATAGTTCGTTATCGGTTGTAAACACTTTATCTTCCAGTTTCGTTCGGAAACGTTCCAAACTTGCGCCAAAATTAAAAAGCTATTAGGAACACCTCGTAAACTTCTATCTTTAAATAAATGGCCGTTTGTATATTTAGAGAGAATCGAAGTTTACTGGGGCGCCATTCTACGTGAGTATACTAATGCCCGTATTTACAGATAAGTTGAGTATGGTAAAGACCTCAAATAAGGTTACAAGTTCGATTCCTTGGCTCTGTGAACCCCTAAGTTTGAATCAACAGAAGTCTATTTATTTTGGAAACCATCTTGTTGGACAGCTCTGTCATATTAAACTTAAATTGAGGAAACGGTAAGTCTTTAATTATGCCTAAAACTGGAAATTTTGAAGGAAACAAGGAGATCAGGAATGTATGAATAAATGGAATAAACTATGTGGGAGTTTAAATCATCTGTCGCTCCGACTGAGGTTGAGTACCGAAGCGGTAGTGTCTTCAGTTCCTTCTTAAGTGTCTTTCTGGGACTATAACTGAATGAACAAAGCTATAACACAGAAAACATAGAAAGGGGCGGTGGTAGCTTCAGTAACGTTGACCTTTATGAATGCCCTTTGCTGGCCAAAACTAAATAATTGATTTTGAATTTTAAACTTTTTCATCGATCCCTTATTCAGCTAATACAATCTTTGTCGGCGAGCCGCTTCACGCAGGCCTCGGAGAGCTTATCTCTCATCTGAGTAGTATCAGCGTAGTTAGCGACAGAGACAGAGCAAAGAGGGCGAAACATCGTGTCATTTTCCTTACGGGATCGAGCCCCTGATCATAGGCGTATATAGCATGTATAGGTCCAACAGATAATTTATGTCGACTCTCCTTAATCACATTGGCCATGGTATCTCAACAATTACAAGACAAACAAAAAACACAAAAATTACGGGACTAGCCCCCCCAACTATTTAAACATAGGAGTTTAAACCTGTCTTGAACTTTTGGAATACTGTAAGTACTATAGGTACCATACAACAGACCTAGAAATACAGTGCTGTCGTCATTAAGCCGAGCAAAGAGATAATGAACTCATTTATTGAAGAAACAATAGCGTGGTTTAATAGGTCCCAATTAGCACGAAACCTTGGGAAACACATACGTTATGGGCTGGCTCAAACCATAAACTACAGCAAGCTACCTATGACAGGTAGGTAAGGTAGGTACAGCCCTATTACTCAGCTAAAACAAACTTTGTCACTGAAACGAGGCCTCGAAAACCGGACCTCTTACGTGACTGCGTAGTTAACGAAAGAGACAGAGCATAGCCGCGACGCAACACCGACGAGTATCATCTACATTACAGAATCAGACCCCTAAAAAGTGAGCCTACAATAAATTACGAAAAACCTGCGGGTAGAGATATCTCGTATTTGAAAATAATTAACCATAATTAAAACAAACATTACCTTCATTACCGTGTACACAATCAAATCAATTATGTATTAGGAACATAAAAGACATGGAGTTTAGGGGCGATTTTGATTTTATTTTTATTTGAAGTAACGGCAAATGGTGCGGACACCAGGCGCATTACCTGTGCGTTGTCGAGCAACGCTGAGATCTATAGGGCTTCCTGAAACGTGAAGTTGTTAAGTCACATTTCTAAACGAAACACAGTAGTACAACTGCACTACTGTTTCACGGCGGAAATGGATAAGGTGCTTGTACTTCCCGGGACGAACTCTGCACTAAAAGCTCTACTACGAAATCTATATTTATAAAATGTTATATAGTTCAATTTACTGTGATATTCAAATTGTCGAGGCCTTTTTAAATGACACGGACAATACAAGACTTTAGTCTAGCACGTATCTAATCAGTAATCTCGAAATCCGTACCCAAGATGTTTCATCACATAACTTCACAAGCTATTCAGGTGAAGATAAAATACTAGACATTCATTATAGTTCAAAGTTTCCAAGAATGGAGCGATAAGAAGGAATATTTTTACATCGTGTGGAATAGGGCTACCTACTTAGTTCGTACAAAATATAGGCGTGTAGATAGGCTTGTGCTAGACCACATATCCACTTGGTAAGTTGTAATGTGACCGAAGGTGGGAGTTACATATTTTCACCGATACTCCAGGAATATAGAGCGAGGAATATATTTTAGCTAGCGAATCAGGTTATGATTGTAACTTTTCTTATTAATATTAGGTACATGCCTCGTGATTTCACTGTAAAAAAATAATATAAAGTTATCCCATGTCTCTCTCCGTACCATACAGCTACGTGTGTGCCAAATTCCAACATAATCGGTTCAGCCGTTTAACTTAGAAAACATAAAGAACACTTTGGTATTTTATCGTGAAGCGAATGTAAAATCTAGGTTTTAGTAAATGCCTGTAATGTAAATCACTATGCTTGTAAACTGACCCCGACATAGTCCATCACAGAGGCCATAACACGTAAAATGTGAAAGGGCGAGCTTTAAAGTTTTAACCTCGCTCTATATCACACTAAATGCTATTAATATTATTTTTATTATAAAACTAAGTTCTAGGAAGTGTTCCTGTTGCCATACCCTACCAGGGTCCTTGTATTGATAATTGTAAGTTAGGTTAAGTAAAGCTGTACGAACAATTATTATGTACATTGTGCAATAAATAAATAGATAAATAAAAGATGGAAATATGTCCTAAAATTCGATACCTTGTCAAACAAGCGTAAAAATAAATACTCTCACTTTTAAACTTTAGGAAGACAAAGAGAGGTTTATAGACTTCATTATAGTTCAGTTCAGAATAGGGTCCTGTCTGGAAGTCTCATAGGCCTTAGCACGAACATTTATCGCAAGCGTAGCGTCTTCGTATCGAGTGCGCCAAAAAGGTGGTTTTGTATGGATTATTGAACATCAAAAATGCAATATATTTGCTGTAATTTTACTAAATAAAAAATTGATCCACCGTTTGGTAAAATTATGTGTAGAATGAATACATAAAGTTTGTAAAATTACAACTCATCTACACTCCACCACTACTCACTCGTGTATATTTTGTCCATTAGAAAATGAGTGACGTCTGGAGGCTCTGGGATCTTCCTCTATTAGTAGATGTCCTCACACGTTTTGGTAAATTACTCGAATCGTACAGTGCGCAACACACTGATTTGTAATTTTACTCATATTTCACTTTGTAAAACATTTGAAACTTTAAAAAAAAATTAAAAGTGAAAATAAAATAGTTTCAGTAGGTATAACATAAAATACATACAGTACAAAAAATAACTCATTTTGCTATTTTGGCCATCACTTGTAATTTCATACATATTTGTTCCTTTGTTACCACCTTAGTCACAGTTTCAGACGGGTTACATAACTTATAGATAACCTCGAAGATTTCAACTAAACGCTTTGTGAGTCAAAAATGTCTGAAATATATCGTATATTTGTCATTATATAAATAAAATAAATACACAGAGACAATTTTACCGAAGCGAAATTGGTAGAGACGTCGAATGCCATCGAGGATCTTGGGTTCAAATCCTACAATGAGCTTCAGAATTCGGTGAAACATCGTGGGGCAACTACCAACGTGATATGTTACGTTGTAGTACTTACCCGGCTACTTTGCTGGCTACAGGCTTTGGATGAAATTCAGCACATAGGCAGAATATATACCTACTGAAAAAGAACATAGGCTACCTACTTTTTTATATATACGTTTCCTTGTGAATTCGGGAGAGGGGTTTGCTTGCTTGTGCTAAATGTATAAAAAAAACCCACATTTTAAGAAAAATAAATTGAATTATTAAATAAATATCCTGGGACAATCTGCACACTCGGTTATCTGATCCCAAACAAAGCAGAGCTTGTATGTACCATTTTAATTGATACACTACTTAGTAGGTACTATTTAGGCACAATTTTGTTTCCTTACTCAATATTGAACTGTGATGAATTGCGAATTCAAAAGGTTTAATCTGAGTAAAGAATCATGTTTCACTGCGATATGCCTACTCACTAAGCTTGCCAGTAGTACACGAGAGGATCGCGTGCTACCCGGCAGTTAAGCGAATAAATTAAAACTTCTGCCCAATATAGCACTCCGCCTTCGCGCGATTACACTCGTAGTTCTAATAACTTCGTGCTTGGAAACTATTTCTTGTAATCACTACGATTTGTAATACACACGTAATAGGCTTTTCAAATTGGCAATTTATATCGCTCACACTTCTAAAAAGCAATATCTGATACAAATGAAAAACCTATTCCCATAATCCTACAAAAATAAATGTGTACCTTCGAATGTTCGTGACTCAATCACGCATAAACGACTCGGAATTAATTCTGGATTAACACAGAATATTTTTTGCCCGGGAAAACATTAGATCCCTGGGGATCGCCAATATATATTCGAAGCGGAATCAATCAATTACAATGATAATTTTTTTGCTATACAACTTGGGCCGCCAAACATGCAGACGGTCCACCTGATGGTAAGTGGTCACCGCCGCCTATGGACATTTGCAACACTAGGGATATCGCAAATGCGTTGTCGACCCTGAGACGCGAATTGCCATGTCTCATGTGCCTGTAATTTCACCGGCCCCCTTAACTTTCTAACCGAAACACAGTAATACAAGTGCTCTACTGCTTCACGGCAGAAATGGGTAAGGTGGTAGTACTTCCCCAGGCGAACTCTGCACTAAAAGTTCTACTACTCTACGACATCTATCAACTATCCTTAGATAGTGTACATTCTTAAATGTAAGTATTCACAAAAATTGTTTAAGAAATATTTAAGTTATCTGTTTTCCATAGTTCAAGCTCTGCTTAGTTTGGGATCAAATGGACTAGTGTAAAGAATGCCCCGGGGTATTTATTATATGTACTCGTATAATAGATTATATAGACAGCTATGCATTCGGCCAGCTTAACAAAGGCCGTAATACAAACAAACTGCACATACATGCAAACTAACCAATAAGTAAGAACTTTCGATTTAGCGATAAGACCACTAACTATGTAATCACTTGTATCTTTAACTTAATTCTACTTTGTTTTCATTTCTTTCATTCATTATTTTATTGTCTTTCGATGTAGGTACATATTCCCGGACTACACTATCCAGACGATGTTGACAATTTTAATAGCGACTTTACCTAAGGGAACGTACCCATACTACGTGACCCATTCTTTTACAATTTTTACCCCCCTCCCCCTTGGTGACCACGCGTAGTATATGCCAAGACTAATTTGTACATAGTAATTTATAAATACGGCCTTCAACGATATTATATATCTTATAACGATATCGCAAATAGAATGACAAAAAAAATTGCTAAGCGTGGTATTCTGAAGACCTCCCTCCCCCCCTGAATGGGTCACGTAGTTCCCTAAGTGCTGTGATATGTTTAATAACGATTCTTGTAAGCAGATAGTAATGTCTTTACGACAATATATCTTTTTTAATTTGTAAAAATAATTTTATTCGGTTGTGAGTCAGGGTGGGCAGTAGTACCCATAGCACACAAATGTTTGTCCTGGGTGGGCATCGAACTCACGACCTTTGGCGATGTAGTAAGGGTCTCTTACAATTAACCCAACCGGCCGTCTAGGTTTAAGACTACAATACGTTGGTAAACCTTTTGGTATTGCTAATGTCTATAGGGGACGTAAATCTTAATGTAAAAATTTCATTTTTTTTTTTTGCAAATAAACAAACTTTTTATTTTATTTATTTGAAGTCACCACAAAGAAACACAATGTTCAATTTAATTAGCACTTTATTATTATTTACATACTGTTCAAAATTAACATACCATAATGTATAACTCAATTCTATGTATAAGCACAGGATATGATATCCCATTTTAAAAGGGCATGCTGTGAGTAGGGTTATCCATAAAATACGTAAGAAAATTAAAAACAAATTTTAAGCTACAATTACTGAGAAAACTATCATAGTTTAACATATTTTATGGACAAACCTTTTTAATATGCTTCCAATCCATCATATTACATTAATTTAAGCCTTTTATATACTCTGTTTACCTTAAAAATAGTTTTTGGGGCTTTTATGGGTCAATAATATAAAATGATTATACGACCTAAAACCAATTGAACCTGTATGAAAATAGAATATATTTTCCCATGTACACCTTAAATTACCGTGACCAAGGACTAACACTCAATTATATCAACAAATTTTCAACTGTATTACTTATAACGTAAGCTTCAAACTTGACAATCTAACAACATTTATTTGTACATGTATAATGAATCTATAGTAAGTCGAATATTTTAAAGCATTCACGATATTTATTGCTTAACATACTTGTGCTAAATGTATTTTGATGCTGTTTGCTATATTCAATAGGTCTATTTTGAGAGTAACAGGTATTAAAGACGAATAAAATTTTACATAAAAAATTATAACAAATTTAACACACTAGCTAGCTCGCACGAATATTAATTTATCTAATCATTCTTGCTATCCTTTTCACTCACTGTAAATTCAATATTGCTAGAAAAGGACAGCACAATACACACAGTTTAGGCATACGTCTCACCGAGAAAACAATGAAACTACTTTTATAAATCATATATTCATCCACTTTTGTACGAAATGAAATGAAATGAATGAAATGAAATGAAATGAAACCGGATATAACGACAATATCTATATCTCAGGTCGTTATTTCCGATAATCGTTATTTGCAATATACATATATATTTTTATATTTCAATTTACATTAAATATAATACTCTAGCGGTTCCCGGCATGCGTTGCTATGCGACTATTCTTTTTTGTGACAGGAACTTTCGCTTACATAGAACCCACTAAAGTTTCATTGCTATCTGACAAATAGTATAAGAAGGCATAGGGCACAATCATACAAACATTCATTTTAATATATATAGATATGTCGTTTCACCTCATGTTATAAATGTGTATTTATGTATAGACTGTTCCGCGAGTTTACGGGGGATGTAATGTATTCCGAGTTTTTAATATAGCCTATGTCATTTGGACAGTGTACCTTTTTATGAGTGTTTTTTATTAAATCAAACATTTAGTTTCGGGGATTACCTACATCTTTCAAAATTCCAAACTTTACCTCTTCATAATATTGCAAAGATTAAGCCAGGACCTTGCCATCGTAATAACCGATCCGTCGTTGTAAACGGTTTCTACTGTACATATTTATGTATTCAAAGAGTAGGTGGTGTTCTGGCAGCTGGACTTGAGAGCCAGTTTACTTCAAGGTTTATGATCATTTTCGGCCACATCATAAAAAACATTATCTAACACTCATCAATAAAATACATAACCCTCCTTCTGGGGCACTCGGGTAAAACGGTAATATTTATCGACAGTGAAACATATACCTATGTTGCATATCTATTACTAAATCCATCATATTATTACAATTTATCTATTCAACGGGGGCAATCGGCTGAGGAAATGGTATATCTTTGAATTTACCTATACTCAAAACCTAATATTATAATTCCCAAGTTTGTGACGATGGAGGGATTGAGGGATGGATGTGTGTTACTCTTTCACGCAAAACTAAGAGATTAGGATGAAATTGGCAGATGTGAGAGTGAACCTGGACACCTTTTAACTGTGGTAGACAGTATTACAGATTATTAGATTAGGTTTAGATATTAGTATACAGACTGGGCTAGTATATTTATATCTAAGGAACCTGTGGGATACCTGGTGACATAAGTGACTTTCGCGCTGCTTACTTACATTCAAAACTTCATCCCCTTTTCCACCCCATTCAAGATTTTTTCTGAGACAACATTGTTCTAACCCAAGTTCCATCAAGATCCCTTCAGCCCTTTAGTGGTGAAAACGTACAATCAGACAGATACTCTATAATTGATAATATAAGAAGTAAATTCAATTAACAACCATTTCCTTTAGCAGTAGTCCCACAGTTTTTAGACTTAATCGAGAATATTAGGCGTTATAATAAAACAACTAGAAAGTTGTTATATATAGAAATAAAGTTTGATAGTTTGTGACTTAAACAACCCAATTTCAACTAAAATATTCTAAATACAACATGATGGATTTCGCAATGTAATCAGAATAAGGCGTTTAAATTTGACCTAGTTACTCCCACCGACTCTTCTTGCCACTCTTTCGGACTCTCTCTGGTTTGTCGTCGCTGTTATCCGAGGCTGGGGCGTTAACCCCGGGCAGGATCACCGGCCGGGTCTGCTCCCATGAGTGATCTGTTGACGCTGTGAACTGTGGAAAAATATATTTTAATATCGGAATTATTAAAACTGATTATACTTTGATATAATTCAAATTTACAATAACAGACATACAGGAATAAACCTAGGCTTGATGGCAAACCCATTCAACCGTCTTGGTGACGTCAACTTTAAGTTTTCTCCAAATGAGTTACATAATTAATATAAAGAGACGTTCTTTGCACATGGCTATCTGAACCCAAAATAAGCAGCTTGTACTATGGAAACCAGATAATAAACTATTTTTTCTTCTAATACATACATAGATCATAGAGAATATTAATGCACATAAATGTTTACTGGACATCAAAGCCACAACCATTTTGTGAAAGTCAGGATATGTAGCCACCAAACCAACCGTCCCGTCGAATCAAACAGAAATACAAGGAAACGAGTTTTATTTATCAATTACTTAGCTGTTCGTGGCACGGGTTCCTTTTCGAATTTTTTGATATTTTTTTGCAATTGTACGTAGAAAACAACTCACAAAAATTTTCATAATTATCAAATAAATAGTGTAACATTTTTATATATGTAGAAGGTAATATATTATAATCATTTAATAAATACATTCTTAACTTCAGCCAGTTCATAATTACCTGATTATATTGCGATCTAAATGCCTGCTTAAGGGAGGCGAGTCTATCAGTAGCTGGGCCATGAGTCTTCTCCACGGCCATTGTGGGGGGGTCATCTGTGTGCGCGGGCAGGCCCGGCCGCTCCTTGTACCCGAGCCCGCAACCGCCCACGTTTAGGTTCTTGCCTTTGCCCTTTTTGAAGCGAGACTTGCGGAACCACGAAGACTGCATAGCCAGGTGTAGGAGCTCCTCTGGTACTTCCTGGTATGGAAATAAGGTTGGTTTTAAATTGAAATGAGTTTTGTGGGTGATGGACAATGGTTAGCAATGTATCATACTGAATTTTTTGCTGGCTCTTATCAGTGAAGTGACTGAACCCTTAATCCACTTTTTGATAAACGTTAGGGGCAAATGATATTATTAAATTAATGATGGATAATTATATCGTTAATGTTTCGAAAATACCAAAATCAATAACATTTTTTGTTGCTATTTGATAGCTAAATTCATAAGTGGTTATCTAGAGCCTAAACAGCTTAGAATTAGTAATATACGTGAAGGGTGAGTGGAGTACCTGCTGCACCCCCTCCAGATTCCGCAGCAGGTGGCCGGCGAAGTCCCGGTCCTTGTCCCTCGCCAGCAGCGTGTAGGCGTCCCCGGCCACGCCGGCGCGGCCCGTGCGGCCCACGCGGTGCGTGTGCGTGTCGATGTCGCGCGCGCAGCTGTAGTTGATCACCGTGCGGATGTGCGGGATGTCCAGCCCGCGGGCTGCGGGGAAACGACTAAATTAGGAATTGACAGCGTTTATAAAACCTTACAATTATCCCGCATAAATGTTATATTGTTAAATACCAATGTAATAAAAATTAATGACGTCTATAGTCTATGTCCCTCTCAATGCCATTGGCTATATGTGTGCAAAATTAACGAAAGCGTAACTAACAAACTCCATTTCCCATTCATAATAATATTTAGAGGACAATAACCCTTGACATTTTTATATTGAAATGTTTTATTATTCATATTATTTATTGTAATATTCAAAAACGATTTATAAGAGCCAGTGAAGGCATAAATGACTAATGAATACTTCTTTCAAACTATTAAAAACACACATTTAGAAACTATAACCTGTGAAGTCCTACATGAATAAATAATATTTCTATACAACTATTGTGTCTACAAAATCTCCTGTGCATACCAGCAACATCAGTGGCGACCAATATGTTGGTCTCCTGCCGCTTGAACGCCGTGATGACCTTGTTCCTGTCCGCCTGGTCCATGTCGCCGTGCAGCAGCAGCGCGTCGTACTCCTGCACGCTCAGGTTAGCCGCCGTCTGTTCTGCTTCCAGCTGTAAATTATATTCAAAACTTTTATTAATTATGTTACTACAAACTGAGTTATCATCGTCTTAAATGTGAATACAACAGTGATTCTTAGTTCCTTAAGAGGTAATAAAACACTGGAAAGAAATAATAAAACCCCCACACATCAAAATCCAAAACCATTTATTTATTCTGTTTAGGCCCAGGGCACTTATGAAGGTCAAATTTAAAGTGACTGAAGCTACCACCGATTCGGAAGTCAGCCTTCAACTGAGAAGAACCAGCAAGGAAAAAACATTTTTTTTTTGTAAATTTAATCTAAATCACACCTTTAAAGCATCATATGGACACTTACCTTTCTCGTGACGAATATTAAAATACTGCCGGCAGATAAGAACTCTACCAAGTGCTTCAATAACCATGGCCATTTTTCTTCAGGTTTGTTGAATATTCTGAAAACAAATTGATATAACATTTTTTTACCAAGTCAAAGGAGCACTGAAATTGTTGAGATGTGTTTTACTAAACATCCACCAAATAAACATAAAAATTACAAGAAAAGTTATCACTGCCTCATTTTTAGGGGAGACACGTGGGCTTTGACGCATACCTTTCGGAATGTAAATAAAGTGTCGCTGAAGACAAGAAAAAGAAAGAAATACGTCAGCTCATGACATTCAAAGATATGCAAAGCTGCTCGGTCGTCAAACTGAATGGGCTATCAATATATTTCAATCGCTTCTATTTTTTCCTTTATAATGAGCCAGCAAATTTATAAGTGGGGGTAACAAACAGCCATCCACCAACACCGAAATCTTGAATCCGTGGCAGAGCCCCGACGCTTACCTGACGTGCTGCGCGACGAGGTGGCTCGCCTCGCCCGCCGCGCCGTGCTGCACGCGCACGGGGTCGTGCAGCGCGTCGCGCGCCAGCCGCTCCACGCGCCGCGGGAACGTGGCCGAGAACAGCAGCGCCTGCCGCTCCGGCCGCACGTGCCCGCAGATCGACCGCACCTGCGGCTCTGGGGGAAGGGGGCGACGTCATCACCTGACACCTCGAAACGCCCGCTAAGCTAAATTCACAGCAGAGCATACGCAATTCAAAATGCCTAATTCATGTAATAAATATCCTGGATTATTTCATTCAGACGTGGCCACCTGGAGCCGAACTAAGCAGAGCTTATAGTATGGCAACCAGATAACTATGTCAGATATCTATATATGTTTATCCTGAGTGAGAATAAAACCCGAGACCTATGGCGTGGCAGTCAGGATTTAACACCGAGCCAACGATGAATTCAAAAAATCAAATTACACATCAAAATTGCTTGATCCACCATTTTATAGTTTGCTTTACTATATACTTATATGCTTTCTGTCAATTTTATTAGCAGATTATGTTTTTAGTAAAACAAAGCACTTACCAAAACCCATGTCAAACATCCTGTCAGCTTCGTCGAGCACTAGGTATGTGACTCGTCTCAAATTGGTAGCTTTGCACTTAATCAGATCTATAACTCGACCGGGGGTTCCCACTATTATTTCTGCACCACCACCTGTAAGTAAATTTACAAAGACCTTTAACATTCACTATTATATACATATGAAGGGATGTATGTGAGTGTGTGAGCGAGATGCATGTTTGCATCTGTCAATTTGTAATTTATTTTAATTCAGTCCTGTATTTATTTCCCATCTAAGCCATTCCATGTAAATATATTTCGTTTTTTTTTTATGAAGGTTGTAGTGCTGTTTTCACCGCTGCCTATGGATATTTACAACAACGGGGGCATTACCAATACGTTGTCGACCCTGCGGAGTCTCATGTGCCTATAATTTGAACTTCATTTTATATATTTACTAGCTAATGTCCTGCGGTTTTACCCACATTCCCGATGTATTTTATGAATCTCTTTCTCATAATTAAAATAATGATTTAAGAAAAAGAGTTGTACATACACACCTTCAAGAGCTTTGGTCTGTTCCCACTTGGAGCCGCCACCATAGCAACACACGCATCTTATATTGTACACTTTGCCAAACCTCTTGGCTTCCATATATATCTGGAAATTAATATTTTATCATAAATTCATCATCCAAATCAAACCTAATTGACACAGGTCGTGGGTTCGATTCCCATACACGAAAATCTTCTGTGTGGATAAAAATCTGTTGAGTCTGAAGAGGGTTCAGTAATTAAACCCACATTTCACCAAAAACATTTAAGCCCCTATGTGTCATGTGGGAAACAATGTCACTGGTTCTAGTGAGCATTACCAATCACCGGCTATTAAATGGTTATGCCATTAAATGAATTTCCTTTTTTACTTCTTTCTAAACTAACTATTACCTGATCTCTAGCAGAGCTTCATATGACTCGCCTCCGTAGCAAATTCTCAACATATATAAATTATTTTTATTTACATATTAAAATCTAGTTAAAAGCTCAACGCACCTGCTGCGCCAACTCCCTAGTGGGGGCGAGGATGAGACCTATGGGCCCATCGCCCGGCGCGAGCTCTTTCTGGTCCATAATATGGACCAATAAAGGCCATAGGAATGCTGCCGTCTTACCCGAACCAGTCCGGGCGATACCTGGTAACAAATTATTATATTTCCACTCGTATTTCGTATTGCAACACAGCTAGTTTTATATAAAACCTGGTGAAAGTTGATCATATTGATCATATACCTATAATGTCTCTGCCGGAGAGCGCAGCCGGCACGCCAGCGGCCTGCACGGGCGTGGGCTGCGTGTACTCGGAGCGCCGGATGGCTTTCATCAGCTGCTCGTCGAAGCCCAGGTGCGCGAAGCTGCTCACCGGCCGAGGTGGATCCGGTCCAGATATCTAGGCAAACAATAATAAATAACATAGGACATTCTTTACAGAAGGTCACCTGATCCCAAACTACTTATCAAATACATGTCAGATAGATAGACATCCAGTCACAGAACATACAAATATGTTCATGCACACAAATGTTTGTCCTGGGTGACAATTGAACCCTCAAGTTTGTACCTGCAGGATGGATATCAGGGCCTCTAACAACCAAGCCAACTGTCTTGTCAATAATTGACCACTAGTTCTTAGGAACATGGCAGGCAGATGATAATTCTTCCAACAATCATTTAAAGAAGAGACTATTCGCTGGGTATTCCTTTCAACTTACCTTAACACCTAGATTCTTCTTCAAATCATCAACTTGGTCAGGAGTTAGACTTTCAATTTCTTCATGTGGTACATAGAAATTCTTCTCAAATGGCTCATACTCTATTTCTGAGTGGTCTATTGGTGGCAAGGGGTCAATGTACTTCTTCTTAGGTGGTGCTAGGGGATTGCCATCTTCATCATACTCTATTTCCACATCTGATGTGTCGTCGCCATGGGTAAGGGGATTATCTTCCATGTACCTGTGGAAAAACAAACATTAAAATTAATAATTATAAAAAGGTTTTATTCAACCTTTTAAATAGCATCCCCATCCTCATAGCTGGCATGAAAAGTAGGAAACCCCATATGTACCATAAGCTTGTAATTACATATATACAAAATTAGAACATTAGAGAGTTGAGTTGGTTACATACCTACATAGAGTAAATAAATCTGTAATTGTATGTAAGGACTAGTATTATATTTTATTTTATAGATTTAAGATCTGTGGATTTAGTGAAATAAATAAAACATATATGCAAACTTTCAAAGTTATGAGACTGAGACATACTGATGTTCTAAGGAGTTCATACAATTAGATGGGAAAAATTTCTGTGTTATGTTAAAGATTGAAATAGGGATATCTGGTAACTGGAGATCTAATACAATAGACCTATGGCTTTCCATGCTCTACTTGTATGAAAAAAGGTTTCATGATAGATAGATATTGCTCAGATTAGGATCAGCTGTGTGTGAATGAAAATGGAAATGTTTTTCTTTTTAATCACTAGATTTTTATGCTTCTTTAAGGAGAAATAAATAAGCTCTTACTTATAATAACTCTCTTCATCATCCATTTCATCTATATCTCCTCTTGTGCCTCTCCCACTATCACCCTTCCCGCTGACAGCATTCTCCTTACTTGTAACCAGATCCTTGGCTGCTTGTTGTTCTAACCCGGCCATGTATGCATCCAAGGGGTCTTCCTCATCTTCATCATGCTGTTTTAAAAAGTAAGATATTACCTTAAGTAGCTCAATACTTCAGATGTGTGTTACAAAAAAAAGTGATACACATTTGAGTTCATGTCTGCAGAGGGCACTTAAGAAGGTCAAAGTTCAATTATATCACTGGTTTAGAAGTCAGCCCACTATTGAGAAGGACACAGAGGTGCAAGAAACAGTAAGGTAAATCCTTTTAATAAAAAAAGTTTACAATAAACAACAATAAATCCTCCATATTCCCATGCCTGCTTTGTACACTTACCATTCATCATAGACAACATATTCATACCTTTGAACTAGAAGGAGCTTCATATGTTGGGCTACCCGGAGCCGGTATATAAGCCAGAGCCGGTGTTGGTGGCTCATCATCTTCATCAAAGTACCTGAAACCATTATATTGACATCTGAAGAGAGGATGCAGATGGCAAAACATTCCAGAGGTAAGTTGATGCCATCTGATATCAGAACAAAATATTGATACTTGAAATTCAAATGAGAATGTTCAACAAGATTGAAGACCATGACGTATTAGCCAGAAGTAATTGACACATATTTTTTTATGAGAATGTAAATAGAGCGTCCATCAGAACCATAAATATCTAATCAATTATTATGTGTATCACTCACTCATCTTCAGTCTTGGATCTCTTCTTGCCCAAACTCCCCCAATTTCCAGTGACAGCGTTCTGTGTGATCGCATTCATCGTAGAGTACCCCTGTTTGGACAGGCCTGTAGGAGGCGGCGGGACAGCGTTCATAGTCGACGACGGCGGCGGAACAGCGTGTAACGACACATTCGCCGGATTCCGCTTAGGCATCGTGAATCCAGCGAACCCAAACCCCTTACCGCCGCCGCTTCCACCCGAACTAAAACTCATTATCAAGCAATAGCACCTCAAACCGTACTCAAAATCAATTGATTCTCATTACAACTGAGAGATTGGTTATGTATTTTTATAGTTTAGATCTTCCATGCGGTTTTTGATATATTCAATTGTAGGTACAAACAAAGTAAAATTGTGTTATTTTAAAATTGATTTAATAGAATTAATTTTAAATATTTTTAGGATAAAATTAGTACTACCGAATAACATCGAAAATCTAACAACCACAGAATTTGATATGAATGGAAGGAATGATGGAAGGGATGGAATGATTCTTGAAGGCTGTATGAACGGAACGAAACGAGCAAGAGCAGGTAATAAGAAACACACAGTAGAAGCATACTTAGGGTAATGAAAGCAATTTTGTCATCCTGCCTCTGGCCACTTTTCAAAGAGTTTCATGCAAAATATGAACATGAAATAGGCAAATTATTGTCTAAGCATTTTAGAATGGGCTGAGCCAAATCGATGCAAACCATATCAACATGTAAATTTGGAACTGCAGGGCAGTTCAATTAACATTAAAAAAACATCGTTATTATTACCACTGAATCAAAAGTAGTGATATTCGCAATTCGTCCAGATCCGAAAACGTTCATGTTTTTGGTGCTAAAAACTATTACCTACATAATAAGACATTATGTTTTCAGGCAGTACCAGTGAAAAATGGATAAGGTTATTTAGTTACGCCATTATTAAAATTATCTTGGTGCAAAATAAATTTCATATCATCATCTAATCAGCCTATCTCCGTCATAAATTTCATATGGCAACATTTAACAATTAAAATTAAATGACGTGTATTTCGTATTTATGACGAACTAACGGCGTAAAAAAAGACCGACATTGATGACAGTTAAATTCCTGTGATTAATTTGCTAACACAGAATCAATCTTCACATCAAGAAATCAACAAGACAAACAAGTTCATTTGAATATTACGATTAAAATTTGTGATTTAATAATTTCAAAAATGTATTTTAAATTGTGCGTGTTTCTGTTCGCCTTGCTAGCCATAACAAATGTCGAAGCAGCTCATCCATACGATTTTGGCGACTTTTTAGCCACTGTTTTAGGCATCGGAATCGCCGTGGTCGGAATTCTTGCATGTTTGGGTAATTACGCGAGACAGAAAGCGAGAAACGAATTCATTTAAAACTCATTCAAGTGAGTAGTTATTTCCCGTTTTCACCTACAAAAAAATTTAAGTGATTGCTCAATTAAGATTTTATTTACAATAGGTACATAGATAATATAATTTTTAGTTTTGGATTTGGTATTGGTACACTTACATTTTGTATACTAATTAGTGAATAAATTTACCAGAACGGGTTTTCTGATATGGTTTACAAACCCATAAGTATGAAAACGTGAAACTAGAATATTATTATGCTGTTGAAGGTACATTATTTATTATATTTTTTTAAGGTATTTCGGATTATATTTAATGAATTGGTCATTTTCAGATTTAACAAAGACTAAAGCAACTATATTATCATAAGCAATGGAGATAAAATATTTATTATATGGAATACATGATAATCTATCTACCCACTTAAAGGATGTAACGTTTGAAGTACTATTGACAGAAACTGGAAGATAAATGGCTCCACATACTTCTCAAGATAAGGCAAAGTCTGTAGAAAAGATCTGAAAAAAATGGTAACAATGCTTATGTATCCAACTGGATATTGTTTGTTTAGTTAATTTAGCAATGTTATAGTATAGTCGGAAAGTGAATCTGCAACCAGCAATATATTACAAACAGTTCTGTATAATATTGTATCTTTTATAATGTCTATCCTGGTAAATTACGATGTTTTATTGTTGTTTAAAACTTTGCAGATTCATATAAAAATTTATTTTTTGATATTATTGACCTCCACTATAATACTTATGCCTTTTTTCACTGACTAGGAAGTCATGATGTTTTTTCCTAATGTCAACAGTATAGTTATTCAAACAAATTTATCAATGTAGCATGTTAGGCAATGGTTAGTGAAAAGTGGCATTTTATTTGTAAAGTAGTTGTAAGCAAAGTTCTTTGTTTTTTAGTGATTATAAATCTCCTCGATTGTAATTATTAATAACTATCTTTATTAAATATATTGACTTTACACATTTAATTTTGTGATTTATTTCAAAGTGGTATGTATAGTCTCCTAGCATTAATCCAAATTATATTATTTTTATTTATTTATGCTAATTTAACTGATCTTTTGATTCATTCTAAGGACTCAAATTTTCATATAAACACAACAAATATATTGTAAATAATTTATAATTAAAAGAAATATTTCATCAATTTGCTTGCACCCTCACATTATGTCAACACATTTATCAGTAAAAATCATAGACATGATCATAAAAGTATTTCATTACCACATTTAAAAAATATTAACTAGCTTCCTCTAAGAGTTCTATTTCTTTTAAAATCTCAATTTTCTTGGACATTTTCTCTTTCTGATCTTTATCAGGGGTTTTAAGTGTTCCTAGTTTTATTTTCTCCTCCAGTGTTTCAATATCTCTTAATTTTTTTCGTAGGTTTTTAAGTCTTTTTACTGGGTCCGCAGGAGCGGTGGAAGCAGAGTTACTTGATATTGAAGATGATGAGGTACTATTGAATGTGGGCTCAGTTATTTCACATTTGGCAAGTTTCTCCACAGTTTCTTCCACTCCACCTGAAATAACAATTTGCATGAAATAAGATAATTGAAAAAATCACAACCCTATTTAATTGTTGTGTTGGTAAATCATTTTGCTTTGGTGTGATTGTAAGCCTATTTTTAAACCTAATTAGTTAAGAAACACCAATCACTGTCCTGGTTACAAAAGTACTTATAAAACTAAGCTATAGTGTGTTTAACTAACCTGTCTTCTTTTTCTTCTTCTTTTTATCAGTATTTATAATCATGCCAGGAATGGGCTGAACATTGCCACCTTTCTTGGATTTCTGTGCAGCAGCTACTATCTCCGGAGTGAGGCCAACCGGCAGGCCCGGTATTTGGCGAGCCTTAAACTGCTTTCCTTTACTCTCATATAGTGGTATCTCCTCTTGGGGGACGTAGCCGTCTTTAACCCGTCGGGGCTTGCGCCAAGTACCATCTGGACGCTGAGTAGCTGGGATGAATTTGCCTCCTGAAAAAAATACATTTACGGTTGGATTCACCCAGAAACCGGAACGAAATTCCAAAAAACTGAAACTGATATCTAATTTATATGCAACAAGTGCAAACTTTCACTGCGTCCAAATCAAAGGCGGTATGATGCACAATAAATAAAGCGCGCACAGAATTTTGTTAAATTAATCGAACTGGTTTTTTTGACTAAACTCACCATCCGCATCGTGCTCATATGATGTTGTGGCCGTTGCCATTTTCACATGTGAAAGTCACGATTATATTTATTTTAACATTTATTAACCTCTGTATGCAATAGGCCTTGCGAAATTTCCTTCTCGCTAGCTTGCTATTTTCGTACCCACTCACAACTATTTTGACATTTGTTTGTCAATTGTCAAAAATAAAAAAAGAAACGAAGTTGCCGAATGTATAATATTGATTGAAATAATAAAAGCCATTTAAAAAAAAAAAGTATAAGTTAAAATGGATTTATCAGCCAAAAGAGAACGAATTTATTAAAAGTCTACCAACAAAAAAAACGATTGTTAAAGAGAAAAGAATATTTAAAAAAGTTTAGGCACCTAGCGCCATCATCATTATTCCTAATGGGTTTATTGCCTAAATATATAAAAATGTGAATTATCTAATGCAGCGGGTTACACCATAAATTTATCAAACTACCGTGTAAGTTTATGGGATGGGTCAGAGGTATGTGACTGGCTGTTGGCGGGCGACGTACTCTGTATCCATTTCACACATTAATTTAAAAATCAAAACATTCAAAGATATTTATTTAGTTAAGGCCCGCGGAGGGCACTTACGAAGGTCAAATTTACTGGTTATTTAAATAAATTAATAATATTTATAAAAACCAAGAAACATTAGATTTTGTTATTTTGCCATATTTATTTCTTACATCAAATCATCCTCTTATGCATTTCTTCCAAACAAATAGTTTCGATGTTTTACGTAGGCATGCGGCGTGGCGGTCTCTATCGGCTCATTTTTTTTCCTACAGTCTTCTAATTTTGAGTCTTAATAATAAGTTGTCTCCCGTGTTTCCGAAGGATGCTAAATTTTTAATAATTTTTTCTTGTTTTTACACGAAAACACAAGTATTAGTTAGGTGGGTGTTTTATTAATAATATATGCAACTAAAGAATAATTTTCAACGCATCTATATATATAAAAGTCGATATGTATATGTTCTCTATGAACTCCAAAAAGGTTGGACCTTTTTTGATGGGACTTTCAATAGCATATAGCCGAAAAGTAGCCAAAGTTACTCCAGGGAACATACACGCATCGATTTTTATATATATCGATAACATAACACATTCGATAGCAAAAGTCTTGTCATTGTGAGGAGAAATAAATAAATATTATTATTCATTTACCCATACATTCCATCAAAAATTAAATTACATAGCATTATCTGCCCTGACCGTAGACTTGCTCTCTACGGACCGGACTGAAGTTGGAGTTGAACGCACTGACTAGTCTGTGCATCAATCAATCAAACAAATCATCAAGCTTCAAATAACAATCAAGATTGAGATACAAGAAACTAATTTGAATTTAGAATTAAGTACGACGATCGTTAAACTAAGTTAATTTAGATTTTTGAACACTTTACTAATAGTTGACCATAAAATGCCGAAAAGACGGAGATTATATACACACATCAAGAACAAAAATAAACTTAATACCTCTCGTGAAGATAATGAAACCAAAGGTAAGTTATAATTTAACAACTTTCAAATGAAATATGTTTTTGTGTTGATGCTTTTTATTGCATAGATAAAGCAACAACTGCCCGGGGCCGGCTCAAGGGCGCGTTATTGGAAGTGTTGGACCCGAGTTTGGAAGAATCTGAGGCTTCATCTGAAGAAAGTCCTGCAAAAAAAGAACGGTAAAAATTCTCATTATATAGTATAGTTTTGTTTATTTTAAACTAGTAAGAGGTTTTACTGTTTTCATAATCTGAATATATAATATGCCGAGTGAATTCTCAGTTTTGTAATAATCGCCTGGCAGACTAACACCCTATAGACGAAAAACTATTGCTAAGCACCTATTAGTGTGTTCACAGCTGAAATTGAGAAGTGTCCATACTGCCTTCAACCACATCACTACTTATGGGATTGTGGTCAAACACCTGCACAGTATAAAATAAATCATAAATTATCAAATACCTTGCAAGTTTATCCTCATTAATATCCGAGACAGATAAAATACTTCTTAAAACCTACCATTTATTTACATTAAAATTTGACAGGCCAGTTGGCTTACTGGTTAGTGGCTGTGACTGCTAAGTCACAGGTTGTGGGTTCGATTCCTACCCAGGACAAACATTTGTGTGAATGAACATGTCTGTTTGTTCTGTGTCTGGGTGTAATTATCTATATAATTTTATATGGAAGTATGTATTTAGAAGTTGACGAAGTAGTATATGTACTATATCAGTCAACTGGTTTCCATAGTACAATCTCTGGTTAGTTTGGGATCAGACAACCATGTGTAAAGAATGTCCTGAAGAATTAACGGATATATATTATAGATACATAGTAATAAAATTTCACAGAGAAGAAGATCCAAGTTATGTATCAGAGGAAGAATTTAAAACACCTCAACCAACAAGACGGACACCCCCACGGCAATCATATGTTCTGAAACTGTTTGACAGGAGTGTAGACCTGTCACAGTTCAGTGAAGCCTCACCTTTATACCCAATATGTCGAGCGTGGATTGCAAATCAGCCTAAGGAAAACTATAGTCATATTGGGTAAGTTAGGAAACAAAAAGCAGTCTTGTCTCAATTTTTGTATGGGATTATTATTTGATATGATTAAAGCAAATATGAAATAAAGCAAAAAGGTTTAGTTTCAAGGAAACCATTTCATTATTTATTTATCAGTACAGTCAGCAACAAAACTACTTTAACAGATCCAAATCTACAAAATAACCACATATTCCAAAAATTTTAATAATATGAAAGTTTGGATGTTTGCTATTCAATCACTAAGCAGATTTTAATTAAATTCATACAACATGCAGTAGTCGAGTAGTAGAGCTCCTAGTGCAGAGTTCGTCCAGGGAAGGACTACCACCTTACCCATTTCTGCTATGAAACAGTAATGCACTTGTATTACTGTGTTTCAGTTAGAAAGGTAAGGGAGCCGGTGAAATTACAGGCACATGAGACTTAACAACTTCATGTATCAGGGGCGATGCTCTGGTGTGGCAAATGTCCATACCTATTAACTTGACATGAATAGATATCTAACATTTAATTTATTTTACAAATTTCCAGTAAAAAATATCTGGAGCCAGAAATCACTGAAGACATGGTAGATTTACCGGGGCCGGTGGGTCCTCCAGTGTCACGCATACCAGAACTATTACCTGAACAGCTAGCTGCTAATAAGGATAACATTAACTTGAATTATGTGAGTAAAAGTTTCCTATGCTTTACCCATTTCAAGTTCCGGTCAAGTCAAGTCCGGAATATACATACATGCTAAATAGTAGACATTATAGTAGTAGAGTTTTAATCAGTTAAAAACAAACGTGTATCGAGTGACGCTACTCTTAAGTGCCTGTGAGACATAATATAATTTTAAATAAAAATGTTTTCATTGTATTAATTACTTGCTAATTGTTTTAAATAACTTATGACATGGACTGTTTAAGTAAACCTAGATTGAAGTGCAAGAAACATAGTAACATGAAATTCGATATTTTGAAATTAATGAAGAGTGAAATCAAACATTATTTTCAGCCTTGTCCTATCAAAGTAGCTTTCGTTTGAGCGAGGTAACATTAAAAACGCACCTGTTCCACTTATGGGAATGAAAAGAGGTTCATATATTTAGTTTGTGTAGCGACATCTATAAACACGCCTACAATCCTTCACCGCCCGCACTACAGTGATGTGGCGATATCTATGAACGAGTAGAAACACGCGAGAATCCTACATCGCACTATCAAGATTCTCTCAGGATTTGATATATATACAAGCATTCAACATCAACTGCTGGACCGCGGTCCCCAGGCATGATCACCTAGCCTGGCGGAAGATCTTTCCTTTTTAATGGAGGAGTCTCACACCTCGCTCCTCCATAGTGGTGACTCCGACGTGATAATAGCATCGCCACCTATATTATATTTATTTATCCAGCGTGATGCCCCACCTCCGAGCCGCGAGGCGTTGCTGCAGTCCCACTCCCGGCGCTGGACCAGCGTCCGCCGCGCGTGGCAGAACCAGTCCCTCAAAGTAGAGGAGCGTTACGAAAACACGCAGCAGTTGTTAAACAATATGAATGTGAAGTGAGTTTCCAATCATACTCTCATTTATTTTTCATTATGGCCACAAACAGGTAGATGGTCATTCTAATGGGAAATGGTTACAACCACCTTTGGATTGTTTCAATACGAGAGGCATTGCGGCTGCGCTGTAAGCTGAGATAAAGTTTTTAAGTCCCCTAGAATTTCACCAGCCCCTTACCACTCTAACCGAAATGCAGTACTATATGCACTACTGCTTCACAGCAGACATTGATTCTGCACTAAAGCTCTATTACTTCTTTAAAATCTATAATATTTAGTATTACAACTCATCTAATATTTCCTTTGGTATCTTAAAAAGTGTATCAAAGTCCATGTAGACACAATAAAAAATAATTTTATAAGCAGAAGACTTAAATACTGCTGCTCCCCAAAGGGGTCTAAAGTACGAAAAAATTATCATCTACAATCCAATTTGCCGCGCAAATGATTAATTTTATTAGCGATTAAAATGTTATTTACCTACATATTATATACATACCTACATGATAATTTATCACTTTGTTTCAGTGCCCTATAAATCAAGAAATATAAGATTTTTTATTAGTTTTACATAAATAACTTTATATTAAATTGATTTACAGCCAACTTGTATGTATATTATATTTGATTATGCATGTTCCTGTTGATAATCATGATAGCTTTTAATTATATTGATTTTGAATGAATGAAAACAATATTGAATTTTATAGTGATTTATTTGTAAATAAAATATTATTATGGGTGCTTTTGTTTCTTGTTTTTCCCTTTTACTTCTAGTTTTGGACATTGCGACTTCTTGTGTCCTTTTTCATTACAATTGTAGCATGACTGAAACAAATTACCAACATAAGTACTTTATCACTCTGATTTTCCTAAATATAATAATACAGATGTCCAGCAGAATTTGTCTAAAGATATAGAAAACCACATCAAAATTGAATGTGTAGTGTTTAAATATAATGAAATGAAAATATTTTTATTCAAATGAGGCCTTTACAAGCACCTGATTTAATATTCTGACTCTAATACCGGTTCGGAAGGTTGTTTTTTACTGAGGAGAGCCTGCAATAAACTCAGCAATTACTCTTTTTAAAAACGAACTTTTTACACTACACTTTTTTTACTTTATTACATAATTTTTTTTTGTCTCACTGCCAATACCTGTGCATTATCGCAAAAGTGAAGACTTATTGAATATTAATATAATATAATGAATATCTAATTAAAAAAAATACAAACAAGATATATAACCTGACAAGCAAACATGAATAGTGACTTTAGACTATTTATTTGGATTAATTGTCTTGAAATTTGGACATCATACATTACTTAAACAATACCAAGATGTAAAATATAGGTACAATGTTGTTTTCTAATAACTAAATAAATATGCTGTTATCAAAAATGTATTCACTATAGTGTCACATTAAAAAAAAACATTATGTAAAAAAAGTACTTATTACATACCTGACTCTCAATAACAGCGCCGCAAACATGTCCTTTCTCCAAACAACACCTTTTACACTCCTTACAGTGCACAAATGTTGGCTTCACACATCTCTTACAAGCATTGCAATGTTTGTACGTCATACCATTCTTGCTAGTACATTGGCCACATTTGACACAGTGGTTGTTGGTTGCAGACACCCAATATTTGCATTTATCACAATTTTTATAGTTCTTATCGTTTGATAAGTCTATAGTGGAAAGTGGCAAGTTGGTGAAGAAACGGACTGGGGAACCGAATTTGCGACCATCTTTTGTTTTGCTTTGGAATTTCTTGTGGTTTCCATATTCAACCTGAAAGAAGAGGTTAACATTTGCTATATAAAAACAGGTTTTAAGCAGACTATGATTTTCAAATTACCTTATTATTCTACATAGATAGAGCACAAATATTATGTTCCTTAAAAAATAAATGTTATAAGTAAAAAAAATTGTTGAATTAATGAATTAACAAAGTATCTTTTCCAACATACCTGATAATCATGCATTTTAATTTCTGGTGCAATATTCGTTATGTAAGGCTCAGAAAAGTAAGGGAAAGCCCATAAGACTGGTAAGAGTCCTTCTTCTGTTTTCTCACAGACCCTTTTGTACAATGTTGTGAGTTCCTTCAAGGTGTGAACTATGGGTTCCACTCTCCCTCCAAATGGCGGATCTATTACTATACATATACCTCCATCTCTGTAAAAAACACAATCATTTACATTCATGTACATGTTCATAACTTGAATGATTATTTTTATTAAGATAAGAACATATTATTCTAAAAAATATCCCAAAGGATTAAATATAGTAAAATGTACACCTTATTTAACTAATACCTTCCCATCGTTATGGTTTCCTTCACCAGATAGTAAAGGCTGATTATAAAACCTACTATTTACAAGAAAAAAATATCTTCATAAAATTGTGAACAGGATTTTCCTTCACTGAGAACATTTTTGTTCATAAAACTTAATTGTACATTCAGGAGGGCATCAGTGCATAATCAAGCTTATCACCTTGAAGATTAAACCCAATATCACTATAGGCCACTGCTGAACCTCGGCTTACATGGTCAAAAGAGAAAATTATTACATACTTGGAGCTCTTAAAAAACTTCTTCAGAGCCTTTTCATCCTCGTTTCCATTGAATAAGTAATCATTGAACATATTGTACCATAAGTACTTGTTTGGTGCATGAAACATGTGGTGACGAGTGTCATAGTCCAGGAGTATTGAGTTGTAGTCCGGGCTTGCGGTGGCTGCTTCATGGATAGATGGTGTACCAATGCAAAGGATGTTACTGAAAATTTTATTTTGAATGAATTAGTTTCATTTTATCACTTCAATTTATGGTAACATATCTAATACTTTTAAACGTGCAATAATTAGGATCTCGGAAACGGCTCATGAAATTTAGTATGCAGGTTGTTTCAGGGGCGTTAAATCGATCTAACTAGTATTCATTTTCAGAAAATTTCGTTTTATCTGTGTTCTAAGGCAATGAAAACTGCTACAATGTCATTAGAAGGTACAGTTTTCAAGTTACATCTATTGTGAGAAATACTGTTATTGGGAGCACTTTACATTGGAAAATAGAAAAAGTTAAGAGTTATATAAAATGTAAAGGTTTTTTGAATAATCTTTTGATAGTGGAGTCAGCAGTGTTTATTATCTTAGTTACTTATCTAGCTCTGAAGATCTGATAGGTGGTTCTGTTGATGTATTTGTCTTGCAAATGATTTTTGAAGGTTGTAATTGTGGTCTTCCAAAATGTATTAAGTGGGTCACAGAAACATACATGTGTTGGATTTAAATTAATAAGCTTATGTGACTAGGACTACTATTACTTTTCAACTTTACTAAGCATAAGGTATTGCATGGTCATCAGTTCGGTTTCACGAAGGGAAGATCTACATCCGATGCGGCAGCAACATTGCTGAGGCGATTGATTTATGGCGCATGGGAGGATTCACAGGATGCGATTGGCATTTTTTGTGATCTGTCCAAGGCATTCGATTGCGTTGACCACCGTACGCTACTACTAAAACTTGACTTCTACGGAATTCGTGGAACTGCTCATGATCTTGTTTTATCTTATTTATCAAATCGCCAGCAAAAGGTAGGGATTACCGGCACAACATCCAAGGGCTCTTTAGTCGAAATGGGGGTACCCCAGGGTTCAATTTTAGGTCCATTTTTGTTTTTAGTATATATAAATGATTTGCCATATGTTGTAAATGACCTCACAGATATTGTCTTGTTTGCTGATGATACATCATTAATTTTTAAAGTTAATAGAAAAGACAAAGATCTAACTAAAGTTAATCATACTATGTCAATTGTCTGTGGGTGGTTTGCTACAAATAATCTATTACTAAATTCAAAGAAAACTAAATGCTTAAGGTTTTCTTTACCAAATGTAGCACAAGTAGATAGCCAAATAATAATAGATGGGAGCCATATTGATCTTGTAAATAAAACGGTATTTTTGGGTCTTACATTAGACAATAAATTGCAATGGGGTCCTCAGGTCGATACTCTAGCTGCTAAATTAAGTTCGGCTGCTTTTGCTGTTAGGAAAATTAAACAATTGACGAATGTTGAGACGGCCAAATTAGTTTATTTTGCATATTTTCATAGCCTCTTGTCCTATGGTATTTTGTTTTGGGGAGCAGCAGCGGATATAGAATCAATATTTATTATACAAAAAAGAGCAATTCGTGCAATTTACAGTATGGGTCCCCGTGAATCATTAAGAGATTTATTTAGGGAAATAAATATAATGACATTACCTTCACTATATATTTATGAAAATATAATGTTTATACGTAGAAACATAGGAATGTTTGAGGCAAAATTAGATATTCATAGTATAAATACAAGACAAAGGGAGAAGTTAGTTGTTCCATACTTTAGACTAACTAAAGTTAACAAGTCATTTCTTGGTAATTGTGTTCGATTTTATAATAAGATACCGCTTTCAATAACCAAAATGTGTGATCATAAATTTAAAAATTATATTAGGAAAGTTTTGAAAGAAAAAGCGTATTACAAGGTAGTTCATTATATTGAAGATAAAAATGTATGGAAATAGCTGCTCTCTGCACAGTGCACCTCTAAATCTCTTGTTTAAGTTGTAAGTACCTAATTATTGTTATTTTCTATTTTGTAGTCTTGTCATATTTTTTTTGTTTTGTTTTTATTAATGTTACCTATAATAAGTATCTTGTAATTGTTAAATATAAAATTATGTAAAATTGAAATTATAAAATAGCCAAAAAGTCAGAATAGATAAAAATTTATATAACAAATAAAAAAAAATGTAACCTTGCTGAGTTTCTTGCCGGTTCTTCTCAGTTGAAGGCTGACTTCCGAACCGGTTGTAGCTTCAGTAACTTTAAATTTGACCTTCATAAGTGCCCTCCGAAGGCCTAAACTGAATAAATGGTTTTGAATTTTGAATTTTTTGAATTTTGAACTATATATATTGAAATGAGTGTTGATACATCTTTTTGAGTTTAAGACTTTGATGCTGTACACATTATGTACACATTATATGTATTTTATCCACTTTGTTAAACAAAATTCACCACTTCTGCAGATAAAATTCTATATCTATCTATATATATAAAAATGAATCCCTATTTCCCTTGGTCACAGCATCACGCATAGACGGCTGGACCGATTTCGCTAATTCTTTTTTTGTTATTGTTAGGAGATGGTTCTTATCAACGAAAAAATTAAGAAAGTTGTGCGAAAAATTAGAAAATTTAAGAAAACTTAACCACTTTATTAGTGCTTTTGACAGTATAAACTTTTATGATTGTCAGTCGTTTTACAGCTGGAGTGATTAGCAGAATGCGCACTGCAAATATTGTTTAAAGTAGAGGCATGGATCAGAATTATATTAATAAAATAATTAATTTATAATTTCTTATTGCACATTTCACATTTGATTCAATTAGAAGATTCAAATTCAATATTCATTGCTAAAACAGGACAATGTCTCAACAGGGTCAGCTAGTTCACAATAAAATAAAATTGTAATACAGGTATTTGAACAGATAGAACAGATCCCAGATTTTGCTTGTACCATACAAACATAAAAATAAAAGATATAGGTTATTAAACATACCGAATATTATTATTCCTCAGTATCCCTAACACAGTGCTAACAGACTTCTTAGCAAATATATACTGTGCTTCAACTGCATCATTCTCCATAGGAGCCAGCCATGATGATGGCAAAGCAAGTTGCTCATCACTCAAACCAGTGACAACTCTATGGTCTTTACCATGTTTCTGGTTCTGTGACAGTATGTATAGCTCTTTGCAAGTGTTGCAGTATGCTCTGTCGGATGGGTGACGTGATTTTACCTAGAAGGGATGTAAATGATTAAAAACAATAGATATGCAGCTATCTATGAAGAACAGGGATGTTGTTATATGTATAGCTGATTTAGTTAAACAGTGCTTTCGAATACAGAAGTTAGGGACACTGGGCCAAGCATTTAAAACGAGATTTATTAGAACTTAAGGCTTTAAATATAGGCTATTTGTCAAAATTGAGTTTTAGAGCCAGTTCTATCATGAACATCATAAAGATTAATATTCACCCGTATGAGTAATTTTAGAATAGTTTTTGTAAATATACGAAACTAACCTCATTCAGAAGCTTCCACGCTTCGACTTTGTCGATCTTCGGAATCATGTTATAGTACTTCTCATTTCGTTTCTTCACATTTTCCTTCTTCCAGTCTTCTTCATCAATATGTAGAGTACAGTCTTTTTTGTTTCTGCATGAAGAACAAGCGAAATAGCGGCCTTTATCACTTGAAAACAGAAGTGTCGGCCCGTGCATACAGATCGGGTGCGATTTTACATCCTCCACCACGACTTCCACTGGAGAATGTTTTTGAACAGCAGCGCTGTTTGTTTCTAACTTCCTTTTCTTGGCCATTGCTTTCAAATTATGTTAAAATACCTGAATTAAAGTGTAATTTAGTGTAACAAAAATAAATATTTTTGCCCACGTGAAAGTGACAGAACAGAAAGACAGATATAGTGATGTGATGTATGGGAAGTCACCATACAACTCCACAGATAGTCAAGAAACATGCCAATTATCGTCTGAAGGATAGAACCAGTTTGCGTATTAGTCGAATAGTCGTTGAATTTGGTACATTTTATTTAAATGGCTTCGCTTTTGTCAATTTGCTGGCTAGTTGGCAACACTTTTCAAACCGGCCGCATTCATTTCTTTTCGCGAATTTTGAATATTTTCTGCTAAATATCGTGACATAACACATAAAACTAGATAAAATGAATGGGCTAGTAAAATCGGCGCATAGAATAATACACAGCTGTGTTAAAAGCTCAAATTTAACGGGTGCATTGGTAAGCCGAACTCAGGCGCCTGTGAAACGTGATTTCACAAGAGGGATATGGCACATGAGCTGCTCGAAAAGGCTCGACGGCCCAGCTTCCTCGGGCTTACTTCACAACCATTCCAACACGTGCAGTTGTGGATGTGGCCTGAAAGCCATACACACGAAAGGTAACTTAATTTTTGGGCAACTATTTTTAGGTTAGGTATTGCACCATGCCCTTGATATCTTATTAGAATGTGTTTTCAACCTATTACCCTTAAGGTTAAATATTAATTATAAATTTACCAAGCTACTCTATGGGTTTCCTGGGGCATTATTGTTTAGAAATTATAAAAAAACAGTATATACACTTCTCTTTAGCGCCTTTGTGTAATTCGATATAAAAAAATATTTTAATGATTTTCATGTTATGATGAAAGATAAAAGGTATGCGATAGTATGAGCGTATAATGTATATAAGAGATTAAGTGCTAAGACATTTTCCACACCATAAGATTACTAGTAGAAGATGAAATATCATAATTATAATTTCTTAGCAGATAGAGAAGATGAGCCTGGAGTTAAACCAAGGCCTCTTGGTGAGTCCTATAACCATTCCTTTCCAAACTCCTGATTTCCTGGTAAGCTGACCTAAAATATACAGTAGAACCTCATTTCATAAATAAATCTGTAGAATTAACAATTAAAATCACTATATATGTCAAGTATGCAGATCTAAGTTGTGTAGTACATAGTTAAATTGAGATGGGATGTCAGTACAATGCCTTAGTCACCTAAAATAGTCTTGGAACAAACACTACAACATATTTGTGTAAGATTTTATTAATGGGAAGGTATTAGCTGTAGACTGGTTTTACACCCTTACGGGCTAGAAAAGTCAATTGTAATCATTCTTCATTATGGTATATATTCCAGTGTTCCTGAGGGATCTAATATGTCCGGGGATGATAAAATTGCCTTTGTCACTTGGGAACAGTGTAGTTTTCTATCAAAGAAAAAGTTATTGAAATTGGATGAGTTGTTTTGGAGATTGCCTCCTTCATCCAAACATTATCTCTTTTTAATAATATAATCTATTAATATTTATTAATAATATTTATTAAGCTATAGGTAGCTTAGCCTCATACCAGCATAATTTTCTACTGATCCCTGCATATTTGCCACACTGGCCTCTTCACCACAAGAGGAGAGTCAGAGCCAACTGCAGGGTACATGATCATCATATTTACATCCAGGGACATAGGTTTGTGCCTGGTCTCTGCATAGAAGTATGAGACAATATCTTTATTTATCGCTTGAAATTGTTATCATAGAAAATGTTGTTATTTACGATAGAAATTAAGAAGTAGATAACATTTTCAAGTTATGCTTGAAATAAAGCAAATAAAAAGGCGTATATAATAATAACATTCATATTACAAAATTCTTTATATGTATAACCAAATTTGCTTCTTCCATATCCAGGTGAGAGAGAACTGGTGGAGTTCCTCACGGAGGAGATAGTGGCTGAACGCAAAGCTCAGAAAGTGAAGACCCTGCCTACTGATGTAGACGGCTTTTCTGTGAAGGGGGACGGAGCTGAAGTTGTGCTTACTAAACAACTGAAGGATGAAATGTAAGTTACCTGGACCCAATTCTCACGAATGGAAAAGAGGAATTTATTCGACATAAGTTGAAACAAATACATGTTTAGCAGCCTTTTATAGGTACCTTCTTTCATTTCTTCTCAGTAAGGCTGTCTTATGTACCACAAACCTAGTGTTCCTTTAAGAACCTTGGAGAAAAATAAATATATATTTATAACTTTCCTAATTTCTATATTTATGCTTCAACAGAGTAAAAATCACTTTCAATGTGAATCACACTGTGGACTCGGATGAGCTAGGCGAGGGCGAAGGTTCTCAGCAGGCTGAGAAGCAGGAGTTTTCTGAGATGCGCTCGCGGCCGCAATTTGAGGTGGACCTAATCCGCGGAGACGCTACACTCGGCTTCACCTGCTCCTTCCTGCAGGATCCGCCGCAGACTGGCAATGATGAGTACAGTATGTATCATTTTAAGCTTGATTATGACTACAATCTTGGGCCTCATATGGGTAATAATTGGTGACTTCATAAATTACAGGGGCATTTACAACTGATAGTCAAGTGACCAGTGCCCTGAGCACGAACATCTATAGCTTTTTGGCACATACAATACAATGACGATATGCTTCCGATAGTCGTTAGTCATAAGACCTCAGGATACGAGTTTCATTGATTGCACTATAACAGTATCTCAATTAATTAATAAACTATCTCTTTGGCTAGAGCAACACCTGCTACAAAACAAAAATGCTTTATTTACAGACGACATCTTCGGTATTGATGAGGTAACCATCTACAAGGGGGAGTGGAATGACAAGGTGTACGCAGTCGCTGGCGATGTGCTCGATGGGGTTAGTATTCACTTTGTACTCTAATGTGGCCAAAAAATTGTGGTTAAAATATTTACCATACACTCTAGAGTCTAGAGAGACTCTAGCAATTAGGGAGAAAAGAGTCTAATTTCGTAAATATGTATTTCGTGGTAGTTCGAGTATCGCAATTGCTTCTTTGTCACGAAAAGGTAAATGAAGAGTAAATTTATAGAAATGATAACTGATAAAAGCACTTCTTAAAGTTTGTAATAATAATTAACAAAATCTTATTTTAATGAGTAAATCGAATTCGAATGCCATAACGAAAATCACGTGTTTGAATCCTACATAATATACTAGCTTTCTGTCATGAAAAACATCGTGGGGAAACCATACCAACAACCTCTTGTTGCTGATTAGCTAGCAGTTGGGAATCAGTTTCCTTTTAGGCTCTTTATGCTCACCTACCATTTTTTTTATTTCTTTTTACATTTTGTACGGACTCTTAGTCCATACTCTTTGAAGATTCTATGATAAATTATTTTAAGATTATTTGTATTGTGTTTTTAAAAATTAACATTTTTCCGCGCTTGCTCAGCTAGTTGTTTTGAACTGAGGCTTGTGGTTCCTATGCTCACCTACCTTGGTCACAACATTATCATGGTAAAAATGATACTAAAAATGTTTTGCTCTCGTTCAGCGCCATCTATGATTGAGATCTCGTAACTGTTATGATTTATCTATAAACAAATATTTTCTGATATTTTTTTAAATGTCCCTATATTTTTAGGTGCATATTTTTATAAGTAACTATTATATGCATAATTATAAGATGAAAATGACTTTTTTTTAAATTAATTTTAGTTTCTTTTACAATATTATGTAGTTGTATATTATATAGTTCTAATCATTATAAAATGTGCAAAATTTAAAAGTAACTTATATGTTGACAAGCTCATGTCTCGTTTACAATCATATGGAAAGATTCGTCATTCACCTTCACGGCTCTATGGCCTTATGGTTAACCATGCCTTACCACGTAGATACATGCTCTATGGTCGTAGGTTCGAATCCCAGGTCCCACCCCATTTCTATGCCACGCTTGACACTATGAAACATGTAGTTGTTGGGTGCCAATAATGGGGGAAAGCGAATGCATTGACATGAAGTCGATTCTCCACTCAATGTGGGTAATATTCATTGATATGCTACATTTATTTCATACAAAAAGACATGTTATCATAGCTAATTGAACTCATAGAAATTACTTATCTATAATATGTTTTAAGCCAAACTGAACTATCACACACAACTCATATTGTTAAAACTAACTTGCCCCGCGGTTTCTCCTGGTTTCTATAACAAGATAGCCAATTTTCTCATCAAGTTTGATTTAGTAGGTAGTGAAAACGTACCAATTTTAGCTTTTATGTTTATGAAGTTTATAATTTTTAACCTGAAGCTTAATAAACTGCTTAGGTCTCGTTCTCCGGCTTGCGCGATATGTTGTCAAATAGAAACTTATTTAGTTTCCTTTATTAAAAAAATCAATGTTCTTTTTGTTTTTATTTTTAAAAAGGTTTAACTTAAAATAACTATAATTAATCAAGGTAAAGAAAAATGTTCATCAGATTTATTATAAACTAGCTTAATGTCCTGCGATTTCACCAACGCGATTGAGATTTATGGTTTTGAGGGTCTTCATACAAATTTCCTAAAAAAAGGCATAAATAAAAAAAAATATTTCCCTATAACCCGCATCAGGACTGTCACGAACATATATATAGATAATATAAATACGCAAGCATTATAAAGTAATGTTCTTTCTTATTTATTTACATAGACAAAATAATATTCACTTCCTTTTTTTTTTTCAAGTAATAGTGGTTTAGTGTTTACTAAAGGATTTGTTATCTTGTTTGCGTGTATTATATTTATTTTCAAGGGCATTTGTGATTCATGCTTATCGTATTATTATTATTATAAATCTAAAAGGTCTTACAGTGTGTTGGCCTGCTAACGATTCCGTCATGATATCCTTAAGGCGATTATCACACGGTACCGCGCACCGCTGCGGCGGGCGGTGGCGGTAATGAGGATTTCGTAGGGGTGCCCGCGCGGTAAGGCGGTTTACGTGTGTTTGGCGTCAAAGGATTTAATAGAGGCCATTACGACTTGAGATCCACCGCCCGCCGTGTGATAATCGCATGGGTTTATATTTTTACAAAACAACTGTTACCTTTTCAAATTATGGATAGTAAATGTACAAGTTTTATAAAAATAATACATAGTTAAAATCCGATCAGCTGTTACAGCTTTTGTAAAAACCTTACATAATCTTCCATTTATAATATTTATTTTATTAAAAAATGTGGGTTTGGCCCATTTATTAGACCACAATCCAATCTATAATGACAAATATTTTCTATATATATAATGAATAATGTTTGAATGTTTGTACCAATGCCTTATTACACAATGTATCCGATAGCAAAGATACTTTAATGAGTTCTTCTACATACAAGTACCTGCGATGATTGCTGTCGCATAGCAACGCGAGCCGGTATCAGCTAGTATATAATAAATATTGTCTGTCTTTTCAGTACCTCTACGATCTGCTAATGAACGTTCTTGAAGAGAAGGGTGTCAGCAACGACTTCGTCCAGAAGCTGTCCGACTTCAGCACAGCGTACGAGCACACCTCATACATCAATCTATTAGAGACCATCTCAAAGTTCACCATTGGCAAAAACTAAAATACTACAGTACTTGACTATAAGATGCTTCGTACTGAAGAAAGAGACAGTCTATTTGTCTCTGTCTAATACCCGGAGTCAACTTAAACAAGTACAGTTTAATCGTGGTTAACACATATTTTCGAGTAACTGCAGTACAAAAGTTTAGGCAATATTAGCTTTTTCTTTTATGTTGAAAATTTTATATGGATTTTGACATTTGATTTCTAGTTGTCATCTAGTTTATCCTTGTGTTATTAGTTACCTCTTTTATATGTGAGTATATTAAAGTCCATATTGTCACAGATTGTATGATGGAACCCCAATGGAGGATTGGCATTTATGTTATAGGACAGCTTTAAAAGTTAGTTTAGTTAGTGGGCACAATTTGTGCTGTTATCATTTCTAGTGTTATATATGTTTAGTTTTAAAATGTCTGAATAAATGTTGTTGGAATTGAATTCGTTATTTTTATGTTGAAATTCAAGTTGCATTGTTGTTTTCATACACACAAGTGTTAAGGCTTATCGACTTGTTTACACAGAGGTTAGTAAGCCTGCAAATATTATTTATTAACCTAATTGAGAGGGTAATGCTCTAGATTTGCATTTACCTAACCTACATTACCTTTTGATGATAATATTCTTCGAATGTACAGTTGATACCATAAGTATCTGTTCAAATCTCATATTAGTTCACGCTTCTATCTATAATAATGTAACAAGCTACCCTCTGGACGTTTCGGCCGCGCTCGAGGAATGTGGTTGGTGGTTAGCCACTCCTGCCAAGCCGAAGGTCGCGGGTTCGATTCCCACCCAGGACAAACATTTGTGTGCATGAACATGTCTGTTTGTTCTGTGTCTGGGTGTAACTATCTATTGATATATGAGTGAGATGGGATTTTATTTATATATTTCACTCACACTTAATACTATCTTGTTATTTAACCGTAAGGACCTCTTAATGGCTTTCTGTTCTCTGTCTATGTAAAATTCTAGTTTATTAAATTAGCTGTAGATCTTCATTTTATAAATAAATAAATAATCTATAATAGTGGAAGAAATTTTGAAATCACTAGTCGCCTTACAAACTTTACCTCTTTGTAATATGAGTACAGATAAAACAAACAGGTGTTTTGTAAAGTCTGCTCAACTACTTTTGTTGCTTGTTGTACATTAGGCAAAAACGAGATTTTCTTTAATAATGATGAATCAGAGCAATAACCGTGAGTTAAAAAACCCGTGTCTTATAACACATTGTTTTAAAAATCGACTAAATAAAGGCACATATAAATTTTTTTAAATATAGTTTCTGATGTACCATGTAGTAATGTGAAGTGCAAACACTCCCTAAAATTTTTATACATAAGTATTAATAAGTACTTATATCAAAAACGATATATAGCTCCACAACATTATAAATACTTGACTTTTATCGTCCAGAGAGAGATACGGGAATAAGTAGGTTTCAATAAGTTGCGGGAATCGATGAAATCAACATTGAATATAATACCCTGAAGGGTCGAATGGTTATTAGGGACACTAACTGCCGAACACTGCCATAGATCGTGAGCACAACATTTATGTGCGGCACTTCCTGGCAGGGCCACCTAAAAACCCTTATAACTTTTGAACCAGGGCGCGACAAAGTCTGATATTCGAGGACAAAATAGCGACAAACTTGAAATTCAAATCCGTGATGGTGGTCCTGCCAGAAAGTGCCTCACGTCTGGGAGTAAATATCTATATACCTACGTATGTATTAAGAAAAAAATATCCATAGTAACAAGCTCTGCTTAGTTTGGGGTCAGGTGGCCGTATGTAAGAATGTCCCAGAATATTTATTTATTTAATACCTATACGCTAACGACATCCGATCATAAACTCATACCAGGGATGTAACGAAGCTTCGATTCCGACTCCGTTAAGTCGGAACTTCCGATTATTATTACACCTTCGGTTCCGACTTCGGCTTCGAAACTTTTAAATCGGAGGTTTTAATCGGAGGTCGAAGCATAACAAATAGCAGCGGCGGCCTGCGTCGACCAACCGCTACGCACAGGTTCATAGTTTTGTGTTGGACAATGAAATCAAAATCAAGTTGTATTTGGAATTTTACTTTGAATGTCTGTCTAAATTTATTATTTTATAAATAAAACGACATAAGGTTGATTTTTACGCAAGCTGGCTGGCAGCGGTTGGAAACAAAGAGCTGAAGATCGAGCTCAGTGGCGTGCCATAGGTGAGGCCTATGTCCAGCAGTGGACGGAGATAGGCTGATGATGATGATGATGATGAAGGTTGATTTTTTGTTTACTTGTCCTTTAATAAAAAAGAAAAGGGCTCCCACCACTTTCGACCCTGCCTCCGCCTCCGACTCCGACTTCGGTTCCGCTAAAAGTACCTCCGTTACATCCCTGACTCATACTACCATACTTGATTATCATCAACCAAAGGATATCATTTGTAACTCGAGGACTAACTATAATATAAGCATCTTTCCTACGATAAGATAAATGATGGGTTGATAATCAAAGGACAATTATATTGAGTGCATAAAACCTATGTCCTTGGCAGTCCCTATTATGTTGTAAATGCTAACTATTTTATACATAAAGATAATGAAATGGTAGATACTTACTGTACACTTTTTTTTAGAGGTGGCAGCCTATGAAATATAAGCTTGTACAAGTAAGTTTACGTAAACTTTATTATCAGCATTATTTTAAAGAGATTAGCCAATAGTACGTGCCCCTTGACTACAGGTATAGTTTCATAATGTAATGATCTATACCTGATTTGCATGACGAACAAAATTATCGACTGATAATTGAGTACCTATTTGATTCAAAAAGTGTGCGAGACACGGACACCATGTATCAAGTCCATGAGTCTGTCCAAGCCTAGATGCGTGAAATTTTATCAAAATAATTACTTATCGCTACGTAAATAAAAGATTACAAACCACATATAAAAAGACTTGTGTAGCATATTCCCTCATTAAAGTTTCCCGCGCTACCGTAGTCAGCTGACGCTGACTGTGCTTATCAATCAGCTGTTAACAAACATTTGAAACATGTCCACTTTTATTTGTCTCTTTCACACAATACTTGTTTTGTTTCTTATCACATGACAACGACCTTGTGGCAGACAAGGGCCACCTAAATTTTGTCAATCGATTTCATACAAATCAATTGACCAATAAAAACGCGTCTTACGACAGAGCTTAGTAATAAAGCTTTAAACGGACCAATGAGAGACAACCAAAAGGTCTGAACATCGTGCAATTCAAACTGAGCAGCTGTCAAATTTCCTAGCAAAATGAAGAGAGTTTTATTTTATCTCTCCAAAATGGCTGACGCGTCTACGTCGCCGATGCGCGCAAAGAAAATACCCGATGACTTATACGAGCTGTGTCTGACGAATTTAGTGAACTATTTGCAGAAATCAAAGTGCGAGAGGAATGTATTGCGTTCGCTGCCGGACAGCATCCTCATGGATATTTATTTTAAGGTAAGTTATGCGTCCAACGGGCCACATTTACTATAATCTTATCGTTTTATAACAGTTGGGACGGTGAACATACCGTTATATTGCTGTGTATACTTTCGTTCGATGATATCGTTATCAGTGAAGTATAGGTATAGTTATGGCGGTGGAATCGATTGTTTTTGGTTTGCAATTAACGTGGGTAACCGTGAAGGTAATTATTGTGGTTACGAGACTGGCTACTTTCATTTCACTGTATGGCGGTGCATTCGCCGTTTGTCGCACGATCCGCCAGCTCTTTGTTACGAAACGACTAGATATTTGCGATAACGTAAACTCAATCGATTGCATTAGTTCATATTGCTTGTATATGTACCTACCTACATAGTAAGGCATTGTAAAGTCCACGGACCACGCTTATGTAGAATGTTGTTTTGTCTATATCCATGAATATAATTGTTATACCTCTCTTTTTAAGGAGATGGAACTACTTGCCAAATTGTTAAAATCCAATATTGCACAATTATCTTCTATCTATTTAAACTATAATAAAACTGTAGACCTGTTGTGTATGTCTGTATATTGAAAATATATGCATTATTATCGTTTATGTAGGGTGTGTGACAGAATAGGTACATTATGGGTTTTCACAGAAAACTGAAACGTAGCTTGGGCAAAAATATAGATTATTTCATCAAAATCAGTGCAGGAATATAAATATAACCTAATTTAAAGTTATCATGTGTAAAAATTTTATATTTATTTTTAAGTACAAATTTATATATCACCAACAGTACTTATACATATAAAGAAATTACATAGCCTTAAATACAGTATCATACAGTTGCTATGTCTACTTGCTATATTTATTTACTGTATACAGGATAAATATATATAATAAATATACATTATGTTCCTATAATAACCATATTAATTCTAAATTCATTTTATTGATACTTTGCTTGTACATATTGCTGCATATCAAATTCATCCATGGTTCATATTGCTAATCAGCAGCAACAGTAGGTATTTTATGAATGTTGTAAGACCAAAAATTTTTTTAAATATTATTCTACTATTCATTGTTTGCTCTTATAGTGCAAAAAGGTTGTATTATAATTATTTCTAAAAATAATCTATCCACAAAACATAATCCTTTGTTTACTTATATTCAAACTTTTTGGTTGGCATTGAATTCTGCATTTTTTTTTGCTGATAATAAATTGATCCAAAAAAAGTTCATGATCAAATTACATCACATATTTATCATTGCCTTGATCTTGATACTTATGTTGCATTATTATCATGACAATAAATCTTAATCTGACATTAAATTGAAAGAATATTTTAACTATCTATGTATATGAATAATGATATGGTGTAACCAAGTAATTTCCAGTTACTGTGAGGCAAGATATTTTATTATTTACTGTTCTGTGGCTGTGGGCGCAACTTCCTACGCGTAATAACTTTAAATTAAGCTATCTTTTCCGTGAGCCATTTTTTTTAATGATATATAGCCTTTATGTCGCTCCAAGCTACGTTCTAGTTTCCTGTGAAAACCTCATAAAAAAATTGTCTATTAATTTCGGAGAATTGCGTGTTCAAACAGACCGTCAGATTTTTTTAAATTTTATTTTGCAAATATTTTCTATGTACTGAAACGACGCTTCTACTGTTTTATTATAGTTAAGAAGATACAGTTAAACGCACTTGTCTAGCTGGGTTGCCACTGTCCAAACACCTACCAGTGTGTTACATAAGCATTTCAAATAATTTAGAAAAAATTAAATCTTTGATAAATGTCTCAATCAGCGATGGTATATTTTTAATCTGTGTCTCATACTTCTGAGTTACCTCTCGCATTGGGAACTCAGTGAAGGCCATGCCTATTATTGTTGCTATCTCACATCAAGTAACAATGGACGTGTTGTGAGCGAGCGAGAGAGCGTAATTATTTTATCGCATTTCTCAAATTTGTTATTTTATTTCTTGTTTATGATTGTTTTTTTAACTGATTATTATTGGTTATGAACCAAGTTTACTATATTACCGATTTTTACAGTTTAGCTAACCATAAGAATAATAAAATTTAAAAAAATACTACAGATCTTTTTCCTAGGCGTCCGGAAATTACTGAATTCCCGTCAAGGTAATTAAAAAAATAATAAAAGAAACAAAATACAGTTTCGTACCAAATATTTCACAAGGAAACGTCTTTGTATGAAATCAACATATATGTACAGTAAAGTATACGTGTAAATACACATACTCGCAAAAGTAAGCAATAGCGACTAGGCGAAAAAAGCCTTAATTTATTTACACAAGCTCCTCCTAATTATATAAAATAATATTCGAACGGTTTGAAGTCGTGATTAGGGAATGCAAATCTCGCGAGATTGGGGCTCAAGCGAGATCCCGCGAGATAATGAATAACAATATTGCGAGATCTCGCCAATTTCGAGATAGTCTGGTGTGTTTTTTTTGCAAATAATGACAATATTTTAATAAATTTGGAAAAAAATACTAAATATTATAAGTATTATAAGATAAACATTTATTGTTACGAATTTTTTCAATACACTTTTATGCGTCAAACATTATTTGACGTATCTGCCTATAATTTTCCAATAAACTTCAAGTAGTAAACTTTGACATCAATACGTATTCATACGTATCTATCAAATATCAAATGATCGTAACTCCGTCCGTGTCAGTCCGCGCTTCGAATAAGACGTTTTTGTGCTCGAGTGCAATCTCGTAAAACTCGCGAGATCTCGCCTTTTTTTCGTCCGAGATCAATCTCGCTAAAAAAGGCCTAGATCGCGCGAGAACGAGATTGCATTCCCTAGTCGTGATCTTGTTATGTTGACAGAATTAAAGATTCGCTAGCAATGTGTATATTTATTAACCCCCCCCCCCCCCCCCTTTTTTTTTTACATTTTTTATTCCAAAAATTGTGTTATTAATGTTCGTATAGATGGACTTTAATGTGTCCGTGATAATAGTACGGTAGTTTAGTTTATTATCAATGTTATTTTGAACTATCTACCATTTGTGGTTTTACCCGTTTTCCCGAAGGCTCTAATGTATCCTTGAATTATAACATAACCCATTTTACTCTTGAATAAAGTAGATTTCCAACAGTGAAAGAATAAATAAAATCGGTCCAGTATTTATTGATTTTATTCATTTAAAACAAAAATACAAATCTTTTTTATTTATAATATTAGTAGGTGTATTTTGATCACCCACGTTCTCGAAGGATGGTACATTTTCCTGGGATAAAAAGTATCCTATGTGTTAATCCAGATTGTAAACTATCTATTTGAAAAGATTCATACAAAAATGTTTAAGAGTTATTTCCATATATCTATCCACGCAAACTTTCGCATTTATAATATTAGTAGGATAAACACCGCGGAAACGGTTCTTAATACATTTGGGAAGTAAACGTATCGACAAAAAACTAGCACATAATTTTATTCGTACAGAAATTAAACTAGATACTAATTTGGTATCGATACAATTACGCAACAAAAAAAATGTAACCTAATATCCACTTAGTGACATCATCTTGTATTCATTTAATTGACAGACCAACTGGCTTGGTGGTTATCGACTGTCAAGTCGATGGTGGCGGGTTCGATTCCCACCCAGGACAAACATTGTGTGGATGAACATGTCTGTTTGTTCTGTGTCTGGGTATAAATTAAACTTAAAGTTCTTGTAAACAAGTATTTATTTAGAAAAAAAAAATGTAGTAAATGTACTATATCAGTTATTTGGTTTCCATAGTACAAGCTCTGCTTAGTTTGGGACTAGATGGCGTGTGTAAAGAATGTCCCAGGATATTTATTTATTTACTTCGGTCGGAACTCCGCTTAGTTTTAGTTTGAAACGGTATGATTAGGTCTTCTCAAATCATATGTCTAAACATGAAATTGTTGTTTGAAGGCCTGTTTTTGTATAAGCGATTATTGCAATCGCTCTTGGTATTAATACCGCGAGCTATATCAGACCGTCCACCTTATGGTAAGTGGTCACTGACGCCTATGAACATTTGCAACACCAGGGGCGTCAATGCGTTGTCGTTGAGACGTGAAGTTCTTAAGTCTCGTGTGCCTGTTATTTTATTATTTCTATGAAGTATAAGATTACCACGTCCGGCCAGGTAAGCGGTATTGGTATATAGATAAAGCATGCCCTGTGCCATATACTTAGGCTTCTTTTCCCCCGGGAATAGGTTACATCCCTCGATAACGTGGTTTAAATCCCGGGGGACAGATAGTCAGTATAAGCAGAGCAGTTTGTACACTTAGCTTCTAAATGTTTAAACAAATTAAAAAATAACCATCCGTGATTGTGTAAATATCGGAATGGAACCAACATAATTATTAGAATTCTATTGAAATAGATTTTGTTTGTTATGTCTTCGTCATACTTACACGAGGCGTATTCAAGCGTGCCACCGTTCAATAATTAGGTATTCAAACTACTTCGTAATATTGTGTATTTACTAGATTGCGTAGCTTAAAATATGTCAACAAACAGGCAGTCCTAGTGACTTTGTTCCATCCAAACTACCATTTTCTACTATAGAATACAGTTTACATCTAGACTGATCCTCGAAATGCTTCATTGGCCCTCATTGGTACAACAATAGACGTTTCAAATGCTATTGTTGCTCAATAAACTTCTATAAAAGCGAATGCTGTATGATGCCGGTTGTTAAAGATAAAATAGTCTTGTCAGTAGTTTATTTACTGGAGACCTTTATGGTTGGCCCTGAACAAGACGTTTGGATGATTTAAGAATAGGAAGGGAAATGTGACGCTTTAAGTACTAAATATCTTAGAGAAAAGTCTGATATTAAAATAGAGATGAAATTTGAAAAAAAAAATACAAAACAAGCCCGCGAAGGGCTCTATTGAAGCTACCACCTCAAGGCAAGAAACTCAGAAAGGTTTTTTTAATCTATTTAATATCAATATTATCTAATCTGACTATTTTATTGTTTCAAATGTTATATTTTACATTTACAAAATACATAATATATAATAATCAAAAACGAGAAAAGTAATAGATAATAATAAACAAGTATGTGAAAGGTGCACCTGTGTAGAGAGCAGATATTTCAAGACATATTTTTCTTCAATGTGCTTCCGAATACTTAAGTCGATAAATGATGCTATATATGATTAAAATATTATGTAGAACGATGACTACAAACTAACGCTCTAGCTCTCTAGTCTACGAGTATCGTAAGAGGCGGATAATGAACGTGCACTTTACACCTTGGACCGCCTACAAACGGGTTCCCAAACAGTTATGAGGTCGGACTCATAACCGGCCGTAGAAAATAAAGGCCGTAAAAGAATTTTGAAGATCCATATATACATTTTGGAATAGGACATGCTGGATCACAAATAAATAAATCTTAATTGTAGAACTCAAAATGTATTAAATATTGATAAGAAAAATATTAGAAGAGAAGGTCTTTAAGATATAGATGTGGTTAGGAGAATGTGTGTTTAATGATACCAGATCTTATCTTTACACATTTTAAATGATAATTGCTCATAAGCGAAAGATTAGATCAATAAAGTAATTGTTGTTTACACAGTATAAAGGTCGAATGTTATCGTGATAGAAATATCGGAAGAATTTGGGAGCTTTTCTGGAACAGATTTTATAAAAGGAGCAGATTTTCCGATGTTTCATAGAGTCATCGTCGACTTATGCATTCTCAAATTACCGCATATCTTGTGTAACATTCATCGAAGACTCAACTTAAACCACTTTCGTTTACGACAACCGCGAACCAGCTAGCTTCAGTTAATTAAACCATACTTTCGAGCAGCGAAAGTCATTATCGTAACATCAGATTCGTGGTGTCTCGAATTCGCGAGCGGGGCCAAATCGCGGACAATTGTAATGCCGACGATTTCGTCCATCGAAAGTGTCAGTGCCACATTGAATACTGATAGATTTCTACAAACAAACAACCGGTCCCATTTCCCCATGTGAAAGTTATTGCAAATGCTCTGACCGAGATTTAAACGATGCTGGATCCTTGAAACTTGTCGGTTATGCAATTGCGCTTTGAGCAACTGCAAGGCCTTCCTTGTTGACGTTGAAATGTATAGCGGAATCGCAATATTTTAACTGGGGCATGGTTTTATTCTATATTGAGAACCAGTTAAAATACATACACCACTCCAAAACCAGTATATGCAGTAGTCCGTCGATTAGATTGTTCAAAACATATCCCAAGATGACTAAGCTTTCTGGGTCAGTATTGTTATAGCGCGTCAAGATTTAATCATCTTAAGATTATTGATATTTGTTTTACAATAACAAATTATATTGTAAGTAAGTATTAGAGCTATTTTCCTTCTTACACTGAAATACCTTATTTTGATGTGACTTAAAACGAACCACAATTTGACCGTATGTGTACTTCGTTGAATATGTCTGGAGCGTCTGGCTCGTGATTCATTTAACTCTGCATTGAAGGCGTTAGTAACTGGGTTTTTTGACCTCAACAATACCACTTTTAATTGGAATCGTGAGTAAAAAACATGGCATACAAAATTTCCATGGTTACAATAAGGTTTCCATCGACACTTCTAAACGAGGAAACCTTAAAAGTTCCCGTTAATTGACACAAAACGAAAGGGCGACGCGACGTGACGGCGGCGGAGAGCGAAAGTTGTCGTCAGAGAGTACGTCTGGTTAAAAACAATTTTACAGTCCGTTATTTATGTAGGTACTAGCTGTTTTATTCGCGTTCCCGATGGATGTCACGTTTTCCCGAAATAAAAAGTATCCTTTGTGTTAATCCAGGTTATAAACTATCTATGTGCCAAGTTTAGTCGAAATAGGTTTAGTAATTTTAGCGTAAAAGTCACAAAGATCTATCCTCGTAAACTTAAGCATTTATAATATTAGTAACATTTAATAATAGGGAACTATCCTGTATTCAAGATACTGATCAAACACTAGCCAAAAATACACGGATACATCTAATATGACCAAAACTTTATAATCAATGTGATTTTTAAGTACCAATCAAACTAAAAAGAGTAGAAATTTTAATGCTGTACAATTATGACGTCACAACTTGCTATTTGATACAAAACTCGATACATTCGTTCGTTTTGACATTTAATAAATTTTATAAAAACCATAAAAGATATCCTCCAAATCAAACCGGTTCATACCCAGCAGATAAATTAAGTCTAAATAAATAATATTTATTTATATTTTCTAAATAATAAGATTTTTAACTATATTGTCATTTGGGTGTGCTCACCTGCACATTCATCGCATTTGTCTTGGTATTCATTTCTAGTTTTGTTTTTCTGTATACTTAAGTTTTGAGTTACAACCCAGCTCTATATGTGTTATTACTTATTATTTGGTTACCTTTTGGTTGTAATTTGTATTGTGTATCCTAAATAAATAAATAAAAAGTTACTAATTTGACATGTCAGTCAACATCCCTATTTTATAGGACGACGCAAGATTTCGTCACGCGGCTTATTCTAGAGTGAATTTATGGTTTTAGAATCCAGTGGATTATACTATAAACCGTTATTAATGTCGGAGTAACCAATTAATCATTTAGGTTTGCTTATCATTTATACGTGTGACACATTATTTGTGTACACACAGATGTGTATGCAAACCTTTATACCATTATATTAAAATAAGCTACCCGTCCCAGCTTCGCCTAATCGCTACATAGTATAAAACAAAGTCGCTTTCTCTGACCCTATATCCCTATGTATGCTTAAATCTTTAAAACTACGCAACGGATTTTGATCCGGTTTTTTAACACTAAACATACCATAGCTGGGTCAAATGACCCATTTTGAACTTTGCATTGAAAATGCACGTATCATCTTATTGCTTTTGCACATTTGACTTCATGACTTTTTCTCACTAATTAATATACAGTTATTCTATTTATTTCCCTTCCAAACAACCATATTTCATACATTCAAGCAGGAAACATAAAGTCACATTTGACCCGCTATGGTAGAAATAGGTACCTAGTAAGTGTTGGTATGATTAGTGTTAATAGATACGAGTGATTGAAGAGGAAGTTTTTTATGTATAATACATGTGATATCTCACGGGAACGCGGGTAAATCCGCGTGGGATAGCTAGTTAACAATGTTAATTCATCATACACATAAACTTTAGGAAGTAATTTTCAAGAGTAACAAACAGACGGGCAAAAATAGTGATTCTGTTCTCGAGGAGTTAAGGAAAAGTGTCAGTAATTTCTGAAGCTCGCTTTATATCCCTAAAAAACGCAGAATGAAATTCAATAAATGATTCTCCATATTGTTCAATGGATTAATATATAAATATCCTGGGACATTCTTTTACACACGGCCATCTGATCCCAAACTAAGCAAAGCTTGTACTTTGGAAACCAGATAACTGATATACTACCTTTGAATACATACTTATATGTATATATATTTACATCCAGACACAGAACACACAGGCATGTTCATGCACACAACGCATCCTGGGTGGGAATTGAACCCACGACCTGCGGTGTGGCAGTCAGGGTCTTTAACCACCAAGCCAACTGGCCCGTCGATGTCGAAGACACGAGAATTGGGGCCCTGATTTGTCATTCCATTTTATAAGATAGCGAAAAAAAGTCTTTGCAAATATTAATTTTACGTGTACAAAGTAATTTTCAGAACCAATATACATATATTTATTTTCTAGCTGTCCCCTTCGGTTTCATTCCCCGCGGCCTCTAGGGATTTTATATTTTCCCGGGATAAAAAGTGTACTATGTATAATCCAGGCTAGAAGCTATCTATGTGTAAAGTTTCATTCAAATCGGTTCTGTAGCCTATGCTTGAAAGTATAACTAACAGTCATACATCCTCACAAACTTTCGATTTATAATATTAGTATTCCATTTAATATGTGCTAAAATTAATTGTTGATATTGTATATATCATATATTATATGATATTTGGTATCACTTCCGATCATATCTGAGGTATGATAAGTCCAAAAGTATCTGTCAATTTGCTACTGATAGCGAAGTCTTAGATTTATTTATCTACACACATATTATGAGGAGGAAAGATTTGTATTAATTGTTTACTAGCTATCCCCCGCGGTTTTACCCGCGTTTATCTATATCATATATAGCCTATAACCATCTACGAAAAAATTCACGTCGAATGGTAGCAGTCCCATCTCGATATGTTCAGTAATTTTGAGGTGATTGTGCGTCAAAATAACCCTATTCCCTTATATATATAGAGTAGTTGTACCGCGCGGTCTCACCCGCTTTAATCTATATTATAATAGCCTATAACCAACTACTTAAAATTCCGTGTCGAATGGTAGCAGTCCCATCCCGATATGTTCAGTAGTTTTGAGGTGATAGTGCGTCAAAGGAAACCTACTTCCTTATATTTCCCGGACCGATTTTAATAATTCTTTAATTATTAGAAATCTACTAGAAGTAACATAGGCTATGTTATCCCGGGATACATTAGAGCCTTTGGAAACGTGGGTGAATCCGCGAAACGGTAGCTAGTCGATTATAAAATTCCATTATAGGTAATTTTTATGACTTTATATGTTTTAAATTATTTTGACCTTTTAAACATGTATTAATTAATTTGATGTCAAAACTAATTGTCGTTTAGAATACTATTAATAACACTAAAGATTATTAATAACTAGCTGACGGGGCAGAAGTTGTCCTGCCTTCAATGAATATTTAAATCGAATTGGTATCTTTAATAGATATATTATTCTGTTGTTGTATTTGTTTATTCTTCTTTACAATTAAACTTTTAATATGACTCGTGATTGCTCTGAACTAATTGCGATGAACACACACTTCTCAAAAACTAAGTTTAAAAAATTTCTTAAATATATTATATATAGATGAAGGTGATATGCCATGTAGCCATGTATTTTATGTCAAATATTCGAAGAGACAGGTAACGTCTACCGACATTTGCAAAATCAAGGCCATCACCAAAGCGTTATTGATTTATCGACCCTGAGAGATGAAGTTGTTAAGTCTCATGTACCTGTTATCCGGCCAACCTTTCTAAAAGAAAAAAATCAGTAATACAAGTGCACTATTGCTTCACGGATATTGGACGAACTCTGCACTAAAGATATATACTATATTAGTCCTATGTCTATTAGTCAATAGCTCTGGTTTCTTACAGTCTAGGACAACGTTTTATTTAAACCCAGAAAAATAAGCATTCGATAACTGCATCTAAATAGTATCAGTAGTTAAAAAATAATCCAATTAATATGACATTCCTTTAAAGCTCTGTTCAAGATTCTAAATTCAAATCTAACATTGAGTTAAGAACTTTAAATAATGTCAATCAAAACTGAACCTTACTCCTTCACAATATGGTACAATCAAAATACTAGAATATACAACTTGAACATAGTTATCGATTTTCATGCCACCTAGAACTAACTTTACGATGTAGAATTCAGGTGTTGGTTTGCGCGCGCATCGTAAAAATTCACTCTCATCATTTTTCTCCATCGAGCCAAAAGAAGTATAACTTCAAAAATCGTATTTAAAACCGGGTCAAACTGCGAACCACCTTTTTTAAAGCCGGTAAAAAAGGCTTAAATGGATAAATAAACAAGCCACCCAAGCAGATCCACAACTATACTATATTTAATTAGAATGGCATGTCGTTTTTATTAGTTTACCTTACAGAGAATTGCTTAACAATGTTTGCATTGCTTGCTCGCATGTTTGTTGTTCCATAGTTGGTATCCATTCTTTGAGTATTTCTTATTTACTGCCAAGATCGCTCTGATATTTGTCAACAGAGTTAACGTACGCCTTTGAATAAAAAAAGTTGTTTGTGATTGGATCAGAGATGAAACGCCTTTTTTTTAATAAATAATGGAAGATGTATGGTATGATAATGAGATATCTGATATTCTACTTAATAATGCTGACTTTCGAACTGGTGCTGAGTTTCTTGCCGGCTCTTCTCTCTTCTAAGTAGAAATTGGCTTCCGAACCGAAATTTGACTTTCAAAAGTGCCTACCACGAGCCTAAACTGAATAAATGGTATTGAATGTTTTTTTACTATAACTATTATAATTTAAATATATACTTTGAAGCTATTTACACCCATAAAGAACAAACAAACATAATATATATGTTAAATAACAATAAATATTGTCTGACTAGGTAGTTGTCTCATTACTTTATTTGACTGAGTAATTAACTTAGAAAAATATATATTTCTCATAAGAACTATCTATTTCCATACATCTAAGGTACTGAATAACTTTTGCATTTTTACTTCAAACAGCGGCAGAACCGTTTTGCAGTTTAAATTGTCATAGGAAAATGAACCTATTGTCTTTATGATAAGCTTCATCAGGGATTCAAATATGGGCCTTATTTCAAACGCAATAAAGCCATTTTTCGTATAACAATCTCAAACGTCAAAACGGCCATCATTACGTGCCGATTGTTGAGGTTTACTTTCCTACCACTTCTAAAAATGTGTCCTAATTTAGCCTTAGTATGTTTTTTTGGGTTCCGTACCTAAATGATTTGGGCTTTGTTGTCCGTCCGTCTGTCACAGAGCTATATCTTCTAGGTAGACACTTGAAATTGACACAGTGTCTACTAAAATGGCCGCTATACAAATAGCAAATAAATAATCCTACTAATATTATAAATGCGAATGTTTGTATGTTTGTTAATCTTTCACGCAAAAACTACCAAACGGATTTAGATGCAACTTGACACATAGATAGAGAATGTCCTGGCATAACATATAGGCTACTTTTTATCCCGGAAAAAGGTGACGGAAACGCGGATATAACCGCGGGGGACAGCTAGTAAAAAATAAAAACTTTTTTTTTTTCTTTTTGTTAAATATTGTACAGTGGTACAGAACTCTTCGTGTACGAGTCCAACCCGCACTTGGCCGTCTTTATTAACTTTTAAAATAAACCTGCCGCTATTATTTCAAGTCCAACTTGAGTCAAGTTCAATGCCTCGTTGCGGTGAACTTAATAACTACTGACCCAAAGAAGTTAGGCTGGCGGATATAATGATGATGGATTTGCAAATGTATTTTTCATCACCGGCACAGCATAGTTAACAATTTTAGCCTTTCTTATTCACTAATAACCAGCAGAAAACAAAAAAATACAATTGAGTAATTTTTGTTTTTTTTATTATCTGCTCCCGGTTTTCGGCGATCCTTTGACTTTTGTATCAGGAACCTTCTCTGGTATGGTAGAGCAAGTTTCATGGCTATCGGATAAATAGAAGAAGAAAACATTGGGTACAAATATTAATTTGTATATATATATAGATAATGATTTTAAACCAGAGTGCAGCAAAAACAAACGTTTTTCTATATCTCCGGGTGAAGCAGGCTACTAAAACACTAGCGTGAGGGTGTATATAACTTTCAGACCATCTAATACTTATCGGTAAAGTAATAATGCCCATTTTCACTTACCAACGCCTAACTTAGGCGAACTCCTGACGCATGTCAAAATGTCATATTGATAGACTTGTATGAAAAACTGACATTTAGAAATGCGGACAGTCGCCAAAGCATTAAGCATCTCATCTACACTAATATTATAAAGAGAAAAGATTTTTAGTTTTGTTTGTAATTAATAAACTCAAAAACCGGTTACTGGTCCGATTTAAATAATTCTTTCACTACAATACTATATACTCGTTATAATAAATAGTAATATAGAAATGTAACCTTGCTGAGTTTCTTGCCGGTTCTTCTCAGTAGAAGGCTGTCTTCCGAACCGGTGGTAGCTTCAGTAACTTTAAATTTTACCTTCGTAAGTGCCCTCCAGGTACATCAGATCCTTCGGGAATGCAATTTCAATGGAGCTTCCTACCGCGGATGCTCAGGTTGCGCAATGAGTTCCCCGCCGTGGTTATCCCAAGTGGGTACAGCATGGGATTCTTCAAGATGACTGAAGAGATATTCGCAATGTCGGCAACTCGCCAGTGATACCCACGGTGTTGCAAGCGTCTTTAAGCTACCGTGACTGTTTACCATCAGACGGGCCGTCAGCTTTTGTTTACCACTTTAGTAGTATAAAAAGAAAAATGTGGATATAAATCTTATGTCTTAATAATAACGTTATCGGTGGCCATCTGCAGGTCCAAATACGTCACCACCACGCCCCTGTCACGCTTTGCAGTTTTGGGCACTAATACTTTGAATCTTATCATTACTTATCATTTGTCTAGTGTAATGAAGGTGTGAATATCACGTATGGGACACGCCTGCTTAGCGCGATGATTAGGTAATCAGGTACAATTAGTGCGAACACAGGATGCTTGTTTATGTAAGCTTTAATTACCTATTTTGTTACTTAATTCCTCAGGATCGACAACGTAGTGGCGATACCCTAGTATTGCAAATGTACATAGGCTACGGTGATCGATTACCGTCAAGTGGGCCGCCTGTTGACATTAAAAGATCACTTGGTTCCAATCCGTTACAATAACATTATCTTTTTTCTTAAATGTAAGGAATACCACTCTTCCATGCAACAAATTATAATCCATCTCATGAAACCATGTTTGTCTTTTCTAAATGGTTTTACACGTGCTTTATTTTACATTTAAACAAACTTGCTGACGTCAAAACATATTGAATTCCAATCATAAATCTTTGGATTAGTGTACTTTTTGGTCGTTTTTATTTGCGCAACTAACAGCGATTACAATCAGGTAAAATTATCATCTTAAATCTAATCTACTAATATTCTTATAAATGCGTAAGTTTATGTAGAGGGATGTAGTCGATATACGTCTAGAGAATACGTGAGAGTAACAAACATATGGATGTTTACGAAAAGAATACCAAAGGGATTTGTACAAAACTTGGCACATAGATTGGGCATGCTCTGAATTAAGATATAGGATTTATCACAGGAAACTGTGAACATCCCTCATGAACGCGGGTGAAACCGCAGGCGACAGCTGTTACATGGATGGCGGAAAATTAATTTCCACAATTTGCCGATATTAAAGACAATAAACAAGTGGCCGATCAGGTTACAATTAAATCGATTAATAATTAAATTAACAAAGTTATAATAGGTTTTAAATATTAAAATGAGCCTTGAATAATGTAACAAAGAACATATTTGAACTCAATATCAATTCGCAGATTTTGAACCTTTGTATTTTTAGCGCCTAAGATAAACGAATTTCGTCAAATAAATCTTTACTTTTGCAACTTCCTTTATTAAGCAACAAGATGTTACAAAATCCTTGCATTATTTCAAGAACGTTTTGAGATCGTGCTATTTTTTTTTTTGATTCAACTCAAGATCAGATCCATATGAAGGTTGCCTTATAAATATTTCGCAAGACATCCGATTGTTTTTTGGCAACAAACATGATTTATTTACCTTCCGCTATGCTTCCAGGATATGTTTTGGCGATTGTATCATTCAGGGTTTACCTTACTTCCTCATACATTTACTTACCTAAATCATTATCTAGAAATCTATATATAAATAGGCATAGGCCAAATAATTGAGTACCATTTTCTCTATTGATGAGCTTAGCGGTTATTAATTTAAAAAAAAAAATTTAAAAGATTATGATCGAATTTTGACCAGTGGGCGATCACTAGTTATTATTGCTATTCATAGTTAAGTAATGTTAATATAAACTATGAATAATTTTAAATCTATTGCCAGTTTTTTTATGAATCGCCTCATCAGGACGTTTGATCTATGCAAAGTTATTTTTTAAATTAATATTTACATTGGTAATTATTCATAAGGTAAATAGTTCCATTCATACAAATATTTAGTCGATTAGTTATGCTCTGATTCAAAATTTGATTGGCATAATTTACACTATCATTCGCTCGAATGCGACTCTCAAACGAAATGTCGTTTGAACACTCATGCGCATTAATGTCAGTCATTTATATATGTGCAATGAACACGAAGATTATAAAGTATTATAAACCAATCCTTTACCGTTAGAAATCTGTTTGGCCCGTCTCAGTTACCGCTATACGACCATTAGCATTTTAGGTGAAGGCAAACTGGCCACGTGAGTCTGCCACTTCTTCTTATACAATAACACGCTTATCTACATTAAAATAAGGTTTATTATAGCATAATTGGTACTGTTTGAAAGAAAGTCTATTATCCGCTTGTTATGGAGGCAGTGAAAAATTGTAACAGGTTATCAGAGCTATTTGACGAGCTGGACGGGTCAAGAAGTGACTGCTAACGGGCAAAATTAATATTCGATTAAAGAAAAAAGGTGAATAAGAAAAATATGCTGCATTGATATACTTTTTGATGGCAAATTTCAGCAAATATCAATGCAGGTCAAAATTCAATAAATTAAAAATATTGCGAAATCCGTACCGTCAGTGCAGAAAATATTTTTAGTACAATCATTTCATATATTACCATCAGATGGACCGTCTGCTTGATTGTTGACCTACTTGACGTAAAAAACAGCAAGTGAAAGTAAACAAAAGTGGATAAGTGCCCTTTGGTTCACAAAGCTTGCATTGAAAAAACCACTTATATTTCTTGAGCTCCAAACTACATTATTTTTTAAGGAGATAGTCATTGAATTTATTCACCAACAATATGATAAATTATAATAATAAGTACTATTATTATGCCAATAACATGAGTAACCTTGATCTATACGTGATTTGATTAGCGTATAGAGTACCATAAATTCCGATAAAGTTTGCAATAACATCATTTTACACTAGTGGGCAAATGTAACCACCCTGAGGTACTCCAAGGTAAAAACAATCCATATATCACAGGCTTTCTTTTTTGTCTTTAATTATCCATAAATATTCTCGGTCATTATTTTCACACGGATTTCTGATCCCAGATCAAGCCGAAATTGTACTATAGAAACCAGACAACTGATATACTACACATATAACCTTTTTCTTCTAAACACATATTTACATCTAGACATGCGTGGGATCGAACACAGGACCTATGGCGTGGCAGCCAAGGTTCTTTACCACTGAGCTAACTATATTGTGTGGATTCATAATGAATTAATTATTTTTAAATTTAAAGCGAAATTTAACTATTTCGTCTTGCCTCCTTGGTTACAGGAAAACTGGTCCCTTTATCAAACAAAGAAACCAGGCATCAATCCCAAGTAATGATTCACTGTGTAGGCCTATTATCAATATCCGCCTTTAACCCATTGTAATAATGCTCATAACCGTGCACAACCGTTTGATGAATTTATTATTATTGTATGGCCGGTCTCGGTACCACCAATCAGATGACTCATGACTTAACGATGAAATCCAAATAAACGTTTTTATGCGAAACTAACGGTTTGAATACAAAGTGTTAAAAAGTGTGACCTACAATCGAATGTAATTCTGGTGGTACTTTGTCGTGCTACCGTTTGCTTTGCTACACAATATCCGGCTTAATATTATCCCCAATTCTTACTTACTCGGCTCCTAATTTATTTATACTCTTCTCTTTTACTTCAACTTTCTAAAAATCGTGTAAAACTTCTGCCTCAATCCAAGTGGAAGGTTAAATGAAAGAAGGGCAGAAAACAATTTAAGCCATTCGATTCTAAAGATAATGCCATCGACATGTTACCCGAATCGGGAGCTGTATATTTCTTGCATCATTGTTGTAGTTACCGTCCGTGTAAATTCGTTTACTCGATTAAAAATATACATTGTTGCAGGTTTCAAGCTAAAGTTGGTTAGGAATGCTCTTCGAACATTTCAATTGAACTAGGATTCGTCTACTGATCGAAATTCAACCGAATGCAATCGAATATATGTTTGAATTTGCATGTTAAAATAAAAATAACTTACAATAAAATAAAATAGCTAAACAACAAAAACGATTCACAAACAAAAGAGAAAATTGTACTTTACTTTATTCCATACTAGCTGTCCCCCGCGGTTTTACCCGCGTTCCCGTGGGATGTTACATGTATTATACATAAAAACCTTCCTCTTCAATCACTCTATCTGTTAAAAAAACCGCATAAAAATCCGTTGCGTAGTTTTAAAGATTTAATCATACATAGCGATATAGGGAGAGAGAAAGCGACTTTGTTTTATACTATGTAGTGATGTACATATAGATTTCTTAAATCACCACAATAATATTGAATGAGAGGCATCATCCTGTTTTTTAAACGATAAGTGTATCCGTACGCTATTAAATGAAATTGGGAATTTCGAAAATCATAATAAAAACAAAAGTGTTCCAGAAAAGCGGGAAATCCATATCGACAGATCCATCATACTTTCTTGTATAAGAATAATAACTTCATTACGTCAGTCATTTTTGTTTATGTTTTAATATATTGAAACTGTACCAATTACTATGCACATAATTATCTAATATTATGTTTTAGAGACAGAAATAGACTATATGTATCTGAGTCTGCCAAGTACATGGATTTTAGCGAGAACAGCGCCTTCAGCTGCGTACGCGCATATAATTATGTATTAAATGGTCACGGAAGCCACTTTATAGTATTGTTATGATGCGGCTCCTTCTATATTTACCTACGTGGCAGAAGATAATACTTCTCAAAATTTTCTTTATTAATTTTTTTTTTATTTTTCGTTCTTAGTTTCAGTCATTTATTTATTACATTGAAAGACAGCGCCACAGAATCATCTGTTTTATTATTATAATATTGTGATCAGTTTATTTTTAGAGGTTAACGCTATCAAACAGATTATCTCTTCTAAATGGGATAAAACAAAGTAACTTTTTCTGTTTGTGTGTCGACTTTTAAAGTTCGCAATTGATTTTAATGCTTAATGAATCATAGTTTAGAGTTGTTTTTTCGGAATGTTTATGATATATAAAAAATGTATATCATCCCACTCAGGCAGGCAAAGTCGGAGCGGGTCGCTAATATTATTTAAGACGCATAAATAACTATACCTTCTTTTATACCTACTAATATTATAAATGTGAATGTAAGTTTGTTTGTTGCGCTTTCACGCGAAAACTACTTGACCGATCATCATGAAAACTTTTTGCGCCGGAAAAATGTTACATCCCTCGGGAACGCGGGTGAAACCGCGGGGGACAGCTAGTAATACTATACACGAAAGTTTGTATGTTAGCTCTTAGCTCCATAGTGGATAAACATAAAACTTTTCGTACATCCTTTGTGAACGCATGAATCCGCATGGCGGAACTAGTGTTCGATATTTGTTTTGGAATACCAATTCCGGTCAATAGTTCACGAAGTCGAAGCGATCGATCTATCATCGCTAGTACCAACGTGACGTGATGCAAAACGCCTTTCGCTTTTCAAGGTAAATTTCTCTAGGCCCGTGTTAAGGCGATGTATGTATGGCATTTATATTTTTTTGTTTCGTACTTTGGAAATCCTAATTGATTACTATTTTAGGTTTGACATTAAAATAGTAAAAAAGCCAGATTAGATAAAACTGATATAAAAATAAAAATGTAACCTCAGCAAGAGTTTCTTACCGCACTTCCGAAACTTTCAGTAACTTAAAAGTGCCCTCCGTGGGACGAAACTGAATAAATGGTTTTGAATATTGAATATCGATTTCCACACAAGACACACTTTTATATGGATGATAGGAATATATGAAGTATATCAGTTATCGTTTTTTTGAATAAGTTACAAAATATTGACATTTTAATACTTTATTTTAGAGAGCTTTATACTGGCCCTACATTTAATATTAGTCAGACATTACATTTAGGTTCGTAAAAACTTTACGTCGTTTTTATCATATCCTGTAGAAAGTTGATATCTCCACAAAAATAATTGCACTCACGGCCTTTTATTTTTAACTTTACCTTTTCAAGTGAAAGTCAGTTGGGAAATAATTTGCAACAAAATTTATATAATTTGCAGCAATGTTTTTAATTAAATTTACAATTTAACACTATTATCCTACCTAATTTTATGAATGGGAAAGTGTGTGTGTTTGTTACGCTTTCACGGGTAAACGACTGGACCAATCTTGCTGGAATTACACACACGTAGACTATGGTAGTGAGAGAGGGGTGTGAGATGGGAGACATGGCTATTTTGTATACAATTTAAGACGTGTCAAACCGCAGGCGTGTGGAAAAGTGACTAAGTATTTAAATATCTTTTTACGATGAACTGGGGCTCGATTCTGTAAGGAAAATGACACGTAACTCGAGGATGTTTCGCGGCCTCTATGCTCTGTCTCTGTCGCTTACTACGCTAATACTACTCACGTGAGAGATAAGCTCTCCGAGACGTCCGTAAAGCGACTCGCCGACGAAGTTTGTATTAGCTGAATGAGGGGGCTGATCTTGATGAAATTTTGTATATAGTCACTATGAGTCATGGAGTAGGACTCAGGGATACAATCATGAACATACATATAACTACGGACAGTTCTGGAATAATATCTAAATTATCTCATCTTTCATTTGTATACGGCTAAACTATTACAACAGCTCTGTCGCTCTAAGTACTAACAGTGCTGTTTAATTATGTGAAGGGTGTAAGATATTGTTTCCGAACGTTCCATGGTTATATAAGTATGCTCCAGATTCTCATCTCAGGAACAAGAGTGAAACCGCGGGGCGGGGCATTATGATATAAAAATACATAATAAATTAATAAATAACATTCAGCGTAAAATATAACCTTAACCTATTGATATACAATGATCCAATACAATGTTTTTAATTATTTATTTTAATTGTTAATCATTTTAGTTTTTTTTATGGATAATTTATGGTTTTAAATGTCAATAATATATGTAATGACACTTATAATTTTTTTTTGCATTGAGCTTTTATTAAAATTCGTCTGGGTTTAGGTCGAATCTTGACACTGAATCTTAAACCAGGTCCCCATCTGTTTAAGCTGAAATTTTGCGCGAACCTTTGTGTTTATTGACAATGCATGATTAGCTATGTGACGTCATTCAATCTAATATGCCTGACGTGACAAGATGGTAATTTATTAAATCATAAACAACCTTCATGTCATGCAATAAAACCTCCGTAGTAGTTAATGAAAGGGTATGCCGAGCAGAATACGTGACGTCAATTTTATTTGTTTCACGACTTTGTGTTTTTTATAATTATGTATTCCGTAAGAAAACATGTCATTCTTTCGAAATTCTTTTTGAAACGTGAAAGAAGAAGCCGTCAAAAGTTAAGCTAAGAAAAGTTTTATGTTTAATATAAAGAAAATATTAAAAGTTTTCGTCAGGTCTTGTAAAGTGTATTCCCCTTAATTAGCCAGTCGGCTCAACTCGGCTATACTCGAGTGGGGCTTCGCGTGAAATTTCGCTTTCGCTCGCTTACGTAATCACGACCTTTTGTCCAATACTTGGATATCGTGCGAGCTGTTTGCACCTTTGTTCTGACATGAGCACGCAATGAAGTACCTTGTTTATTTAAAATAGGTTCAATAATAAATAAATTTATAAAATACATAGTAACTTTGTTCTGACTGTGTGTTAACTATGCAAGATTTGATGCTGGATTAGAGTAGTAGAGCTCTCGGTGCAGAGTTCGTCCGGGGAAGTACTACTACGTTACCCATTTCTGCCGTGAAGCGGTAGTGCACTTGTATTACTGTGTTTCGGTTAGAAAGGTAAGGGGGCCGGTGAAATTACAGGCACATGAGACCTAACAACTTCACGTTTTAGGGTGGACACCGCATTGGCGATGCCCCTAGTGTTGCAAATGTCCATAGGCGGCGGTGACCACTTACCATCAGGTGGACCGTCTGCTTGTTTGTCGGCCCAAGTGGTATAAAAAAAAACCATCATATAGAGAATTTCATGTGGAAGTATAATGTGTATGATACTACACAGGTGAAATGATAAGATGTTGAACGATTGAAAAGTAAAAACAATACTTTGACCTTGTTGGTTATTGACCCCTGGCGTAAAAAGGAGATAAGCATTTGAAACCTTTGTCTCTTTGTACATAGCTCCTTAACTGAAAAGGACAGGCTTAATGGAGATGGTAATGCAAATTTTCGTTAGGTTAAAAAGATGATGAGAGATGTGGAGTGTGGGTTACCCCCCCTTTCTCTTCAGCTGCGCCCAGAAGTGTAGGCTGAAGATGATGGGACTGTGTTTAAAATTAAATTCAAATTAATCTTTAAAAAATGATACTAAAAAGCTTTTTTTAACAGGCAATTGTTTTTATATCGTACTTAGCTTCAACCCTCCCGTTTCACCCGCGTTGCCATTATGAATGGTACTCTTTGTACAGACATGAAATAAAAAAAATAAAAATAAAAAACGTTGCATCTTCGCATGACATAGGTTGTAATAATAGAAATGTATGTTGTAACTATATAATATAACGAGTGAGTGGGAATAGGAATAATAATCAACTTCTGTACCTACTACTTTCAGTGTACAATAAAGTATATTTATTATTAAGCTCTTATAAATCGTTTTCACATATGAATAGTTATATGTGATATTTATTTAAAAAAAACAATCATATCTGACATTTATATTAGCTTGACTAACCATTATGGAGGTCTAATAGGCCAGTTTTGAGAGCTAAGCGTCATAATAAACATAATATTAACAAATTTGATATTTATGATATTAGTACGAATAACCATCACGAAGGTTACATACTACTATACTTCCTAAAGTTGTGGAGGTCTATTTAGCCCGACTTTGCCAGTAATTTCACCATATGAAATATGCATTTACTCCGAATGGACATAGGCTATGTTATAATCCCGATGAAGAGTGGAAACCGACGGTAGGTAGTAATTCATATGTGAAGAGGTTTTTATTTTAATTTTTTAGGGTAAACAAACAGTGGCACAATAAATATTACAATTAAAATTTCGGAATATGACTTAATAATAGTGACACCAACACCGTTTACCACAGCTTATTTAGATTTATAAGAAACTAGCTGTCCCCCGCGGTTTCACCCGCGTTGCCGAGGGATGTTACATTATTTTGTTCATTCTATCATCAATAGTTTTCGCAGCGCAAGAATGTTTTGTAATTTTTTCACACCTTGGGTTACATTATTGGAGTTTTAGTAAGGATCCCTAATTTTTTTTTAAATATAATATAGCCTATGTTACTCGGGGATAATGTAGCTTTCCAAAGGTGAAAGAATTTTTGAAATCGGTCCAGTAGTTTCGGAGCCTATTCATTACAAACAAACAAATCTTTCCTCTTTATAATATTAGTATAGATAAAGAAAGAATAAATCTATTTCCTTCATAAAAAAAACATAATCAAATTTGACACGTACCTGAAGTTGTGGAGGTCTATATCACCCGATTTTGACATCGATATGTCACCATTTGAAAAGTGCTTTATTCCGCATGAACATAGGTATTTTATAATCATACAAAGTTTATTACCGGGAAACATTACTTACATACATCTACTGTACTTAGGGCCTTCTTTAAACCTAAATCCCTAAGCCCCCAAGACTACGCTATGAGAGCTCTAAGAGCACAACACACCGATCCGATCAGACACTATCGACGTCCAACGGGTTCCATTCCTTTCGGACCAGGGGGCTCCATGAATCGCGGGGCCCTGGGCTTGGACTTGCCCGGAGTGCCCAATGGAAAAGAAGGCCTTGATTGTAGTGTAATGTAATGACTGTAATGTAACCTTCGTTACAATTTTATCGTATACAAATCATGGGTTTACCCGTCCCTAATGTTAATTAAAATTATTTGTTTGTTGCTTACCCGAGCTTATATTTTTGGTTTTAATCAACTAAAATTTCTTGCAAACGAGAATTGAGGTTTTTTCCTAAAAATAACATGTTTATGCAGATGTGTCATGAATATATAATTTTTTTATTATAATGAATATTGTTATATATGTAATATAAAATATGACGTCAATTTTTATTTTAAGGACATAATTTAATTATATTAATGCCGGTTATGCATGAAGAGGTATGCTGAGATATCAGTCCAGTGAGTATTTCAAGTCCCAAAGTTGTAATTAATATAATAATGTGACTCACTTCCGACCTCTTTAGAACCTTAACTAATTAAATACTATAAACTTTAATAATTTTTTTTAATACTATATACTTTAATTAAAAAAAATCTTTAGACAAAGAAACATTTGTACCAGGGTAGGTTCCAATGTTTTCTTGCTTGGATAGTCACCCGGGCATCGAACCTAGGAACGTTGTCCCTTTTTTTTTTTTTTTTTTTTTTTTTTTTTTTTTTTTTTTTTTTTTTTTTCGGAGGGGAAATGCATTACGCATACCACCGCGCCCGGGGAGAGGCGCGGTGGTTATGTGGGACTCCCACTCGCAAACTCCCCTTCTCATATCAAAAATGAGAAGGGGCCCGAGGGTATACCCACTAAAACCCCTCCGGTGTTCCTTCACACACCTAAGCGCCGGGGGTCGCGGGCACGAATTCAGCTTCCGCAACCCCCGGCTGGTGCTGGCCCGCCATCGCGGGCTCCATCTGGTCGAGGGGGGGGAGTAAGGTGTTAACTCCTCCCCCCCCGACTTCTCTGAGGGGCGCGCGTGGAACACTACACGCGCGCCGCCACCTCGGGTCCTGATGATGATGGGGGGCGACAGACGGATCCCCGTGTCTGTCGCCCCTGGACCCATTTAGGGGGGCTGGAGGAGGGCGTTATCAGCCCTCCGCCGACGCCCGGTGCGTCGGCTGCGGGCCGGGTTGAGGGTCAAAATCTCCCTCTCCCTTTCCGCAGCCTCCTTCTGCGAGATAACAGTTTCGCAGAAGGTTACCACTGCGTCCCAGGCCTCCTCGCTGTCGACCATCGACTCGACCACGGCCGGCAGCGAGAGGTCCGGGCCTACTCCGGCGATGAGGGCACGACGCGGCCCCTCCCAAGCGGCACACTCTGCCAGCGTGTGCCGCGCCGTGTCCTCCCGGCAATGGACGCAGTGGTGGCACCGGGCGTCCGGCTCCCTGTTTATGCGACACAGGTACTTCCCGAAGCAACCGTGCCCCGAGAGTACCTGCGTCGCCCGAAACGACAGGGAGCCGTGCCTCCTCCCGAGCCAGCGCTCGAGCACCGGCCGGACCGCCCCGACTATGTCGAGGCCGGCGGTAGGGCGCGAAAGCCTGTCCCGCCATTCCGCCACCAGGACCTCGCGGAGCTGAGACCGACGCAGCTCGACGTGACGCTGCATCGGTCGTTCGCCCCGCTCCGCCTCTTCCTCGCGCCACTGATATAGCGACGCGAGTACTTTAGCCTCCAGGTCCCAGGGCGGGGATCCGGCCAGTGCACAAGCCCCCTCATACGAGATCGTGCGATACCCCCGTATGACTCTGACGGCCATCGCTCTCTGCGGCCTCCGCAGCAGAGCGATCGAACCGGCCGTCAGGTCGTGGGCCCAGATCGGGGCCCCGTACAGGGCCATGGATCGCACGATACCCGTATAGAGCCGTCTACAGACGGAGCTCGGGCCCCCCAAGGAACGTTGTCCCTAGTCGAACACGACATCTAAAGATTTTCTTTGTAATGACGTAGACACCTACCTGCAGGTGTAACCCTATAGCTTTTACTTTTTTGTGAGCGCAAACTTCTTGTAGCTTCAGTAACTTTAAATTTGACCTTCATAAGTGCCTTCCGAGGGCCTAAACTGAATAAATGGTTTTGAATTTTGAATTTTAAGCTTTAGAGCTCTCAAGCGAAGCCAAAAAAAAACGATATTGTATACTTTAAATTGCATTCTCATCATCAAAATCCATTTCACAATTAACGCTATTTACGACTGTCCATGTCGGTATCGGATTGCCTTAGTTTCCTTCGTCGAAAGTACATTCCAGCAGTAGACACTCGTTTTGCAATCCGTTGCGCGATTACCGCTGCTGTTGCTTGATAGACAAACAACTGAAGGTTCAATGAGCATTATTTATTTAAAACCAGCTGTACCCCGCGGTTTCGCCCGCGTTCCCGAAGAATTATACGTAGCTTATGTGCTATTCCAGGGTATGCACTATCTATCTGCCAAAATGTTCGCGTTGATAATATTAATTAGTAGGATTGGTTGCTGATACCGTGATTTTGTTTAAATATATGTTTGAACACAGTCTTACAGTGGTAAGTTATGTGGCTGAAGGTAGTAGACACAAAACCAAAGGTGCAAAATACTAGTATAAATAGTTTGTAGTAGAGCTCTTAGTGCAGAGTTCGTCCGGGGAAGTACTACCACCTTACCCATTTCTGCCGTGAAGCATTAGTACACTTGTATTATTGTGTTTCGGTTGGAAAGGTAAGGGGGCCGGTGAAATTACAGGCACATGAGACTTAACAACTTTACGTCTCAGGGTCGACAACGCATTGGTGATGCCCCTAGTGTTGCAAATGTCAATAGGCGGCGGTAACCACTTTCCATCAGGTGGACTGTTCGCTTGTTTGACGGCCCATGTGGTATAAAAAAAATATTCTGATATTACACGTGACAATTTGGGGATGGTACAGCCAGACGATCAATGTTTGCCTTCACCGAAACATCAAGTTCGTTGTAGGATTGTTTAACAACTGAGCTATATTAGTATTAAAGCCCTAATAGTGTTAATTTATTTGTTTTTATTACAATCTGACAGTGGTAAGTGGTGATTGTGGCCAAGGGGCAACTTGAGGGTGATACAGCCAAACGGTGAATGGTTTTCCTTCACCGAAACCTGAAGTTCGTTGTAGGATTACCTACCATGTGAGTTATAATAGTATTAAATCCTTAATAGTGCTAATAGTGTTGTTTTTATTTTTGCAGGTAAAGTTTCCGGTCAACGTACCCTCAATAACTGGTAATGTACTATTTGAAATTGCAATGTATGTAAAAAAAATGATACGAAAATAAATATTTCATAATCACACGATTTGTTGCGATTTAGCAAAATTTTACCTACGTCATAAGTTTCAGCTGGTTTGTGTCTTTTGTAATTTAATCTATTAATAATATGTAGGTTGACCTAGCGACATGCCCGGGCTTGCCTGCGTCGGATAGTATACATTTAACACACATAAACCTTTCGGACGAAATTCTCTAGTTCATGGTGAAACCCGTATGAAAATTTATTGCGTACTTTAGGAGATAAAAGCGGACGAAAAGACTTATAAAGTTCAAAATACCACAAAAAAATATTGTTGTTATTGTTTTAAATAGGAAATACCACCGTTTTACTTAGTCCTTCGAGCCGGATATCCTTACTAACAAACGTGATAGTGACTTTTCACGGCTAAATTACCAAAACTAAAATTACAGGCACATTAGATCTCTGGGGCGTCAACGCATTGGCGATGCCACTGATGTTGCAAATGTTTATAAGCGGCGGTGATCACCATCAGGTGGATCGTCTGCCCGTTTGACGGCCCAAGTGGTATAAAAATAAGTAATCTTGGTGAAAATTGGCGGCGATAAATGGCACAGCTACTTGGTAATAAATCGCTAAGAGAAAACAGTTTGACAAGTAATGTCGATACCTAGCATCAGATAAGAAGGACAATCTACCGTTTTGCATCATAACGGCTCGCGGACATGAAGAGCTAATGCGGGTCCAACTGTACTTGCCACCTACACACTATATTCAGTTATGTATTGATGTTTGAAGAGCAATAACCTGAAGGAACTAATTGCTAAACAAACTATGTACAGTTTAGGCCTGAACCTTTGCACATACATATTAATAAATAGTAATAAATGTCCTAGGGCATTCTCTACACACGGCCTTTGGTTCCCAAACTTAGCAGAGCTACTAACTGATATACTACATATTTAACTTTTGTTCTTCTAAATACATACTTAAATAGATATTTACACCCAGACACAGAACAAACAGACATGTTCATGCACACGAATGATTTTCCTGGGTGGGAGTCGAACCCACGACTTGCGACGTGGCAATACGGGTCTTTTACACAAAAAATCAGTACCTCTATGTACTATCCGTCTTCCGTGGTACACCCGCGTTTATCGATATCATATATAGCCTATAACCATCTACGAAAAATTATAAAATAATAATAATATTAATAATTTATTTTTTTATCTCCACAAATTACATGCAATGATAAAATTCAGTTGACAGAAAGATTGGGAAAAAATTGCAATTTGAAGGAGGTCTGGAGTTCAAACTAAGCCTGAGCCTGTATTTTGGAGCTCCAGGCCCCCATTTCCTTTGATTACAGTAGTCAACGTGGTGCGTAAGTGTGTATAAATGCGTGAGTAAATGAGTATGGGTATATATGTTATATATGTGTGTATTGAAGATTATTATATCCCCTTATATCAAAAATGTACCGCCATCGCGTCACCTTGCTTTACAAATCCTTGTAAATAAAACGAAACAAATGATAAGAAAGCAAATGTTTTGCATCGCGGGTCACCTGAACTCTGCGAGTCTCTGACAATAGCGATAGTTTAGATAAATCAATACATAACCTATTAATATCGATGATTTACTCAACGTTATTTCACCATTGTAAAGGTATTTTCCATACCTTTTTTAAAATACTATAATAACTGTCCTTCGCGGTTTTGCCCGCATTCCTGAGAATTTTTAAATATTTTTAAAAATGTTTGTCTATTTGACTAATCGGAAACGGCTGGACCGATTTCGACGGGACATAGGCTATATATTTTTATCCCGGAATATGTGACATCTCTGGGGAAGTCGGGACAGGTAGTATTTTTATTAAACACTCACAATACACATTACAAATATAAATATAAATCTTTTCTCTTTCTAATAATGACTGTAGATTTAATATTGTCTTGGAGACAATGTGCCCGATTATATTGCGCATCAATCTAAACTTAACTCAAACCTAAGAGCCTCTCTTTCTTTTCCTACAGGTGAAATGAGTAAGACCAATTTTTTGGTTCTGTCAATCTGAATATGACCAGCATACGTCACCATTAAACATTCCTTCTCTTTTCATATTCTAATGATAGAAACAGATGTACATAGATTCCATTACCAACATAGGATAATGTTTACATTTTACCGTTTACACCTATTACGTAAGATATCATAGGCACTATTGGAATGTAGTGTACCTTTGTTTACGTGATTTCAATTGCTAAAGAATGTCATAATTACTATGAAATCCTACTAATATTATAAATGCGAACGTTTGTGATAAAAAAACAGGTGAGTTGAGGTATGGCATTTTTGTTACACTTTCACGCTAAAACTGAAAAAGGAAATGGAACATGGCCTGGAATAATTTATAGGATACTTTTTATATTATATAAAACAAAGTCGCTTTCTCTGTCCCTATATCCCTATGTATGCTTAAATCTATAAAACTACGCAACGGATTTTGATGCGGTTTTTTTAATAGATCGAGTGATTGAAGAGGAAGTTTTTTATGTGACATCCCACGGGAACGCAGGTAAACCGCGGGGGATAGCTAGTAATATTATAAATGCGAAAGTTTGTAAAGATGGATATCGTATATATCAGCGGTGACTATTTACTATCTGATGACTTGGATGAAAATTTTACCCCGGAACAAATCTTTATGCAATTTGTCACAAACGTAGTCTATAGTACAGACAAAGACATTTTACTTTTATGCATTTTTTTATTCGGGCGTAACCGCGTTTAAAGCTAGTACAATATCAATTGGGAATTAGGTTAAATTTTATCTCTGTGCTAATATATAGTATTGATTTATCTGATATTCTCAGTATCAAATTATAATGACCTGTTTATTTGTTTTTGTCTGCCATCTAAGGGTGTAATTAAATATGACACAAAGTGCAGTGAGATTTATTATCTTATTTAGCCGTCCCCCGCGGGAAGGAATTTTACATTGTCCAGAAATAGTATCCTAACTTACTGTTTATAACATCATTTATCTGCCAGTGAAAGTCCCATCAGAATTGGTCCAGCAGTTTATAGTTTAGCCGAAACAAACAGAATTACAGTAATCGTTTTTATATACCGTATAAAGTTTCATATGTATATTTCACAAACAGACACTTTTTTATATATTGAAATGAAAATGTTTTATTTATTTTTATTAAAATAGGTCTTTATGGACTTATGAATAGTCTGACTAATAAATCAACCTCTAATATTTGTATAGATAGCGTCATGGGTTTTGCTCATAGGGATAAACTTAAACGGCTATCAGATATCCTCAACAGAGAACCTTATGAGGATAATAATAAAGATTACCTCAATAAATCAGTGTATTCGTTTATAAATCATTCAGTGATACGTTAGGTCACTCGTCAAAGTCGCGTATCGACCGGGCGTGGAGCGTGCCAACTCTTATCGTAGACGCTTATCGCAATGTGCACCAATAAAATGGGTTATTGCTCTCGATAATGCGCTCGCGATTTCCTATTTAAATAGGTTATGTTCCTCAACATAGGCATTTTTTTGTTATTGCATGCTTATTCGCGGTTTCCGCGTTCCTTGGATTAAGGTAGCCCAATACTTCTTCACTCTGAAACCTATGTGCGTACAAAGTATGTTTTCCATTTTCTTACAAAGTTTGTCACCTTTTTCCTCATCATCATCATCATATCAGCCCAGGGATGTCTACTGCTGAATATTGGCCTCCCCCTTGGATTTCCCTCTCGAACGGTCTTGAGCGGCCTTCATCCAGCGACTCTGACCAGGTCGTCGGTCCACCTGGTGGGAGGTCGTTCCACTCGGCCGTTTCCTGTCCTGTACAATTAAACCTTTTAAGGGGGGTGGAATACAATTTTTTTTTTATTTCTATTGTCCGAATACACCATTCGAGCAACGTTCCTTAATATACCTATTTTAGTTCATGAATTTCCAGCAGAAAATATGTAATTCTATTAAAGTAATAATAGTGTCTGCAGGTCTTAGTAAAATCTTCTATCTTTATCTTTCTATATATAATTCTTCTGTACGTGTGTTGACGGTGAACTCCTCCTAAACGGCTGGACCGATTTGAATGAATTTTTTTGTGTGTGTTCAAGTGGATTCGAGGATGGTTTAGATTCACAATTGGGCCCGGTAGGTGGCGCTGCGATCAAAACCCAGAATTTTGGTTTGGACTGATTTTGACAGGACAACGTCTGTCGGGACAGTTAGTATATACGAGTATATGTATATCAAATAAAGTCGTGTTAGTTACACCATTTATAACTCAAGAATAGCTGCACAGATTTCAATGATGTTTGATTTGTAGGATTTATCTACATCCCGAATAGCAGAATAAGTAATTATAAAAAAAAAAACAAGATAATAATATCAACGAAAGAAATACGAAAAAATGCAGATGGAACTGCGAGCATCTGTTCAGCCAGTATGTGACGATACCTTCCTGTTCTATCTTGTGTGATGTTTTATCTTCTAAAAAAAATGCTATGCAATCTACAGGTACAAAACTACACTGATAAGTCGTTCTTTAAAGGAACATACGACAATGTAAGCGTAATTTATCGAAAATATTTTTTCTCTAAATAGTGTAAAACAAAGTCGCTATGTCTGTTTGTCGGCTTCTATCTTTTAAACTACGTAATAGATTTTTATTAGGTTTTGAGAAATTTTATAAATAAAGAATGAAAAGAAATAATAGAGGTTTATTCGTGTCAACACACAACACTACATTACATAAAAAAAATCGGAAGAAACAAATTGAAATAATAATTAAAATGCAGCAATGTTGGGTTATGCCAGGAATAGGTCCCGATTCAGCAAAACGCTAAGGCTATTAAAATTTTATAAAACAACTGTATTATCCCACTCAGACGAAGCCGGGCGCATCACTAGTGTTATATAAAAGATATTAATTTCAATTAAGCGCAATGAAATGCTGTGCCCATTCAGTTTGATAGTTGAGAATGCAACTTGCAATCGAGGTTGTGAGGACGATACCAGACACACTTATCGACTTATGTACTTTTACTGATGTTATGTTTATTTTAATTTATTTACCTGTATTCATTACTTGAGGTATCGAGTTTCAAGGCATTCTAGTTAATTTTATTTATTTAAAAAACATTGCTATGCTATGACCAAAATGGTTGGGAACAACTCATGCGGGTGACAATCGATAAATCAGTACATTTCCCTAATCGTCACGTTTTTAAAAACCAACTTTCTTCAACCTACTTTCTACAATTCCGGCGATAAATCACTTTGGCAACCGAGAAATACTATTGTATGACACGCTGTATGCACCGAGGGAGGTCTCGCGTTGAAACAAATTACCGACTGGCAAGTGGTTATTGAGCCATCCACGCCCGTATAGTTAGCTATGTGTGCCATGCGTTTCACACAAGTCTAGACTGGGTTGCATCTAGGCATTCTAGGTTCTAGCAACGCGGTTACCCGGTGGCCCGCTTGCACACTTGCGTGCGCGCACCTTTTTGTGTGACCACGGAGATCGGTACACGCAATTATGTTTGCTAATTACGCATGTGTATACAGGCTAAGTTGGTACGCCACCAGCTCCGGCTCGTTGACAAACAGATACAAATGTTTTTGTGCCGATATTGTTCGTAAGGTCGTTGGCCTTACTGATAACTGACCAGCTGTTACCGTTACTAAACCGACAATTAAAAAATCGCTGCAAATCTTCAACATGACATGTTTGTTTCGCTACCACGCGGTTCGGTTGAAATTTGGCCGTAAATAAAAGTAGATACATAAAACCATCCTGCATACAAGGTGTAAAGGATTTAAGGAAGTGTTCAGTCCAATTCAAATATATGGATGTCGACATTGAAGGTGAATTAATTGACGCCATTGCCTTTCAATCAAGCTGACACTGACATTCGAAATGTCATGTCAATAAAGCAACCGAATAGCCTAAAACCAATCTGTGTAAAACACAAATAGAATGACTGATGTGCGATTTAATCGACACATGAGGAAGTTCATTGTACAAATGCTTGCTGAGCTCGAAGCGGGTCACGCACGATACGATATCGCCATGTCGCAATAAGCTTCTGTTATGTATTCATTATGCTATTTATTGTGTACAACAAGCACGTCCCTATTCAGATCTGGCTCAGGTATAGGATACGTCAAAGTTGTCTTATCTACTGCGGAATTGTCATGAGCCATGACGCTGTCAGGACTGTACTGTCAGATGTCATCTCGTGTCGCTATATGTCTGGAATTGGCGTCAATAAATGTAATGTCAATCATTGATGGCCCTGCGTGTCAATTAATTCTAGTTGTAGAAATAACTGCTTCCATTGTGTTGCTTGTTACTAAGAAGAATTTGAAGATGATGGATTTTTTAAGTTGCTTATGTTTGACCCTATTGTCACCAATAAGTGAAACAAAAGGGAAATAGGCACTCTAGTACTACAGGGTATCCTACTATCGTGACAAGGTTTCCTCACGACGTTGTCCTTCAACTTTCGTTTCACCATTTTTACGATTCGTACCGAACACCTTCGTTACGCTGTCCGAAGTCACTATCACAAACTGGCCTAGTATTGCTAAGTCAATTACTAGATTGACAAATTTACATGTTCTTCCATAGTTTCGCTCCTGTAATCATATTATTATGTCCAATTATTTAGATTAGATGCTACTGGTTTATCATTTGGTTCATCTATGTATATTAGGAACTGAGTTTAATTATTTTATATACGTTTGAATTCATTACACCATTTCGTAACAGTGTAACAGCTCCGTGACGTAAATTATCATTAACGTCAGACTCAACTATAAAAGCTGTACCTGATTCACTGTGACGTAAACCAGTAAGATTCCGTAACCAAAATTAAAACAGTGTCATCACATCAATCTTCGATGTAAATATGTTTACAAAGTTTAAGATTTTCCGATGTCTTGCGTATTCTGGAATGGGAAGTTCTGGAAAAATCACTGTTCAACCTGATTCTCTGAAGTATTCGATTGACCGTTGACCTGCACAAAATTGAATGCACAACAAGAGCTCGCTTGTTGCTCAATATAAACATCTCCATCGTGACAATGATATCATTTTGTATTCATGGACTCAATTGCAAATTTTCCATAATTTCATCTCAATTGAATGGTTCCTTCAAGATTGTTACATTGTTGTGAACATCTGTATCTTTCAATAGGATCTTATTATTTTCATATTTATCCATTTCAAAAATCTCTTTCTCTATAAATCATTCATCGTTGTCAGTTTATACTCTCTGATACCAACGCAACAAAGCAAATAGTCTCAAGTAATCACAAATCACAGTTATTTGCCGAGAATTATCTGTCCGGACTGATCTCAAGGCGATTCCGAATGCCGTCGATTTCTCTCATCCATGAAGAGATTATAATTGTGGGTCGTCGACCTGCTTCGTGGTGCTCCGTTGTGCAAACCTCTCAGGTCAAGGTCGCGGCTGCGGCACATACGGCTCTTGTAGTTACTCCATTTACGTGGGCGATATCAAATTCTGCGACACTAGCTACTACCACTACGAATTTAAATTACAAAATGATGATGAAGTGCTATGAAAAAGCTTAGGTAATTTAAATTTTAAACATGGCGTGTAATGTTTAATATGCTATCAGGAAACATCGGAGGTGAAGGTTGAAAGAGGCACTTTGATAACAAGTCTTGAAATAGTGTCAAAAAAATTAATTCTCACATTTCCTGGTTAGTTACTTTTAATACCCTATTTTAAATCAGCTTCTTGTTCAATTCTCACGGTATTTTTATACCTTGAATTATCTTGATCCATCAATCTATCTGAAAGGTTTATAAACTGTATAATTTATGTATCCAATTGGCCTAAATCTGTCTACTATTGACTATATTTCAGCAAATGTCCTATTTTACTAAAGTAGACTTATGTCTTACATCATTGTAATCTAAGACTGGTTTTGTAGTATCACCTAGATCGTTACAAAGTAGATCGACATCGGTCGGCAAATCTAAATCAGTTTCGGAGCCAAACTGACCTTGGGAAATTTTATTGACCAGTCTAACTGAGCGGCTATTGCCTCTCGTAGACATTCTGTAGCGAGTACTTGGTAAATTGCTTCTTTGTTACATTTATATAGTCGTATATCATTTGCTGGATGGAGTGTAATAACGCTAAAATTATAAATTGCGTCTTTATTAATTTGTTGCGCTTTATATACTTTGTTGTTAAGTATGGTGATAATTGCGTTTATAGGACCGTAGTAATTGTACATTCTTGGTACACAAAGTTTCTGATAATAGTAGATTGGTTCGTCTGCTCACGGCGCAGACGACTTTACAGGCAGGCGTGTATGTTCTGAAAGTAATATAGATTTTTTTCTATATTTAGAAGGTGGGCGGTGCAACTTTCTCAATTCTGTTCTGTTATTTGTTGCTTGTGCTATTTTAATATAAATACTTGTATGTTATCTTATTGAATGCCATAGTACTAGCTCTGGTTACTTTGGGATTGATTGATTGATTTATTATGTACCAGGTGTCGCTCCCGGTTTCACCCGCGTTCCCGAGGGATGTAACATTTTTCCGACACAAAAAGTATCCTATGTTACTTCTAATACCTCCAAGAATATGTGTACAAAGTTTCATGATAATCGGTTAAGTAGTTTCTACGTGAAAGCGTAACAAACAAACTTACATTCACATTTATAATATTAATTAGGGATGTTTTAATATATAATTGTGACTTTCATTGTATTACTATTATGCATTAATAGAATTGGTGTAATCTTTTTATATATCTTAATTCCTACTGATATTCTAAACGCGTAAGTCGGTGAAAATGAGTGGACGGGGCTGGACGTTTGTTACAGTTTCGCAAAAACTACTAACTGGATTTTAATTAAACTTGGTACTTAGATAGACCATACCCAGGAATAACACATATGATACTTTTTATCCGGGTAAAATGATAGTTTTTAGATAGAAACACATATGGAAACAAAAGTTGTGTGTCCTTTAGGTTTAAAATAGTGTGTCCTAGTAGCATTGAGAAGATTATAATGAAGTTAGACAATGAAAAATCTCCGGATAGTGACCAAATAAGAGTTCAGGACCTAAAAATTGTTAAAAAAGATGTTAGCTTGATACTTGCTAAATTTATAAACGCGTGTGTCACTACTGGTGTATATCCAGACGAATTACAAAAAGCCATCATTAGACCTATTTATAAGCATGGGTGTCATCTAGATAATTCTAATTATAGACCAGTAGCAATATTATCGGCAATTAATAAAATTGTTGAAAAAGTTATTGTCTCACAAATCAGCGATTTCCTAGAGAAATATAGCATATTGTCCGACTGTCAGCATGGATTTAGGAAGGGTAGGAGCACTAATACTGTATTAACACAGTTTGCAGACTTCATAAATGAAGAGCTCAATGACAGAAGTCAAATTTTAGCACTATTTATTGATTTTCGGAAGGCATTTGATACTCTTGATCATCATCAGCTACTTCAAGCCATGGACGAATGTGGTATAAGTGGTGCTATAAATAAATTCCTGGGGACTACTAATACTTGAAAAACCGTATACTTTGCACGGTGTAGACGGGACGCGAGGAGATGACGCGGACATAACTTTGGGTGTGCCGACCGGATCCGTATACGGTCCGGTTGGCTAGATAATGCATGTGAACAGCATGGCAAATGTGGTGAGACATGTTAGGGTCTACATGTATGCAGATGATACCTGCTTACTGGTCGCCGGGAGTAACTTAAAGGAGTTAGAGGTTCAGATGCAATCCGACTTTGATAAAGTTACCAAATGGGCACATGACAACGACATTATACTAAACACCAACAAAACTAAGTGTATACATATATATTCACCCTATAATAAAGTATGCAGACAAAAACATTATATTAAAATTGTGGGGCACTCGTACGAATGTTTACATAATAATCAACAAACGTGCAAATGTAATCAACTGGAAGTAGTAGAATCTATTAAATATCTGGGTTTAATCATAGATAACAGATTAAATTGGAAGCCACAAGTTAATGCAGTGTGTAATAAATTACGAACAGTTCTCAGTAAATTCTATAACCTTATGAATATATTAAATAGGCGAACATTGTTAATTATGTATCACGCGCTAGCAGAGTCACTGGTTAGTTATGGGCTAAGTTGCTATGGCTTAACATTCAAAACATACTTAGAAGATATTAAAAAAATACAAATAAGATTGTTAAAATTAATAGTGGATAAGAAAACCAAAGATAAATGCAAAGACGATTACAATCAATTATTCAAAGAATGTAGCCTGATTCCTGTAGAAAAAAGGTACATTATTTGATAGCGTTAGAAACTTACGACACAGATAAACATAAAATCAATAAAACTTATAAGTATAGTGTTAGATCTGTTAAAAAAGGAAGACTTGTACAAAATAAAGTTATCAACTACTATGGTGAGAGAACACGTTAATATCTAGTACCAAGATTATGTAATAAACATCCGTTGGTAAGAGATGGTGAAAGAATTAAATGTAAAATGAAGCTGAAAAGAGTTATTAAGGAATTGATGATTTCTTAAAAGCACTTTTCTTCTGAATTTTGGTAGTAGTAGTAGATTATCAAAATAGTATAAGAATATAGTTAGGTAGTATAAGATAAATTTATTGTTAAAAGAGCAGAGCACCTACAAACTGCTGAGCAGTTTGGCGATGTAATGTTTGTGAATATGTACTAAATATAATATAAATAAATAAATAAAAAAAATTCACCCTCGGAACACGGGTGAAACCGCTACTGGCATATAAATTAGTAGCAAAATTGTAAAACCAGTTAAAATATACCCAGACAAGTTCAGCTAACTGAAGCATGAATCGAATAAAAATCTGCTTGCAATATACAATGCAATATTTTGTTTTGTAAACAATATCCGATTACGATATCGAACATAGGTAGGTAGTTCAATACGCGGATTATAATTATGTACGATTAGCTTTTACTGATTTACAACTGCGTATGTTTATCGCTTTCTGGCATTTCTAATGTGACATACGTATTTCTCGTGTGTTGTGCAATAGTGCGCCGGCGCATGGCGTAATCACTACGTAATTAGTGTTTCCAACTTAAATACGGAATATGTAGCCTAATTTCATGAAAAAAAGTTGCTAGATTAAAAAATATAATAATGATGAAAATGGCAATGTAATTAAATGTTACAAAGATTTTTAATGATAACAATATATTGTCAGCGTATTCGTATTCCTGCTACAAAGTGGCAACACTGCGTCTCGTACCTAGTACATTGGTCTAAAATTACTGAGTAAAATAGCAATGGCATATCCCAGCAATATATAGAGGTTGAGGTCCCCCGCTTTCCCGAAGGATGTAACATTTTCCCGGGATAAAAAGTAGCCTTTATATTATTCCAGGGCATACTCAATCTATGTGGTAAGTTTCAAATCCGTAGTATTTGCGTGAAATAATATAAACATACATATCTCATAAATTTTTTATTTATAATATTAATGATGGGATTAGTAGAATTTCATTCTTCCGGACATATTTTACGGAGCAATGGCAACCCTTATTGCATTCTGTTGTTTTCCTTTCGTCGAGGTCGTCGGCTAGCCAGCCGAGTCATGTCTCGTTGCGGTTGAATTCGAATTAGACCTAGATTTGAGACCATCTAGACGGTATTGAGAATAGAATCTATCACGACTCTGTCAGTTTTTATAATAATTTCAATGGTAATGTTTTTTTTTTTATAACGGAATGATTGTAGCCATGTTTTTTACACTGTTCCATCTTCAAAACTTTGAGGTTTGACTTTTATGAATGTAATAGGGAAATGAACCCTATATCTTTACTTTTAAGGTTTATCTACATCATCATACATTCAACTATTGCATTAATCCACCTTATTTTAAAAGCAGTAAAGCTGTGTTTTCTTTGACATTATTCAGCGTCTAAGATGTGCTAGCTTTTTTATTCAATACAGATCAGCTCCCGTAGTACGTTGGCGAGCCGATGCAATAGGAGAGCGGATCTCTCACTTTATAGTGTAGTTAGCGAAAGGGACAAAGCATAGGTCGCGACAAAACATTTTCGAGCTAGTGTCGTTTTAGTTTGTCCGATAAAATAAATCTCTTTTGAAGTTTCAGAATTAATGTTATGGAATAATATACTTTTTGGCTTTATGACAAGGTTCATTTACACTATTATACAATTATCCAATAGATGAACCTTGTCCCAAAAGCAAAAAAGATGACTTTTCACACTTTCACGGTTTCAGCTTTCAAAACGGGCCTTTAAATCTCGACAACTTTAGTTGCCATGGAAACGAGGGTAACACTAGGGCGGAACCCAGTCAACACATAAATTATTAACAGCATGGCAATGTATTCGGGAAGTGCAAACCGTAATAGCCCACGATTGTAGGCAGAAACTTGGCGGGTGTTTGTTATTGTGACCTCGGTTGTACCTACGAAACAACTTATTTCGCTACATTACATTTCGTAGTTGGTACTTTACATACTAGCAGTAATTACGAGCGTTAGGGTTGGCAGAATACTAAGTAATGGATGATAGTGATATCTAATTTCATGAAGGAGGTCGTAGGTTTGAATTCTGCATAGAGCTTGAGTTTATCTATACTTATATTTAGATAAAAGTAAAGAACCTGCGAGACCAATTTTACATTTTTTTTTTAATATTCGTAATAGGTCTTATATTTAAAAAAATATTTGGGAAAATTTAAACCTGTAACTTCAGCTAGTATTTTTGCAACACAAACAGAAATAGGATCTCCCTTTTAATGAGTAAAATAAACATTGACAATGTACAACCGAAATCAGCTGGTCTTTCCCATCCCTAAGCGAACTGCAAAACAACTGCACACTTGATAATAATACAATGTGAGAACATCCTGTGCGACCTTAATTTCCAGTCATTTGGCCAAATGACGGATACATAAGTGACTGCGACATGGTCGATGCAACCACAACGCAGCAGATGACACTAATCGATTACATTTATGGCCGGCATTGACTGTCCACTGACAAGGTTCTGTGGCCATGTTACTCTATGGTATACCATCGAAAAACTTCAAGCGAGATCAGTTTTGAAACCTTTCTGATTCGAAGGAAAAACCATGGATCGCAATTAGAGACTGTTATATAAATATACCAGGAAATTCGTTTGACTCTAAACTAATTAGAATTTGTACTTTGGACACCACAACTAATATGCAACTTTTTTCACTTTTCACACAGCAATATTTTTTTTAGAAGTAGTAGATCTCTTACCATCATATCATAACATACCGATATCCGCCGTGAAGCAGTAGTGCACTTATTAGTGTGTATTGGGTTAGGAAAGGTGGCCGGTAAAATTTGCCGCATTTGTGACTTCACGTCTCATGGCGCGGCCCTGGTGCTTCAATGTCCATAGCCGGTGGGGGTCACCAACCATCAGGAGGTAGATTTCTCCGATCTTAATATACGTACTTCATTTCTTGTACAATAAGTTGGGAACCTTAAATTCAACCGGCCTTTCAAAATTGGATTGATGAACATTGCCTAAAATTTCAATGCAGGATTCATGTAGTAATTTTGAATCAGGATCGAATATTAAGTCCACAAGACTTCTCTATTAAGATTGGTGAGTACATATATACAGGTATATGTTGACGACCTTGCCTCCCCGATCGTCCTTCATGGAGATAGCGTGTTACATCATCAGGCCAAGTGCCCTCCGTCGGTCCCTTGCGTTTTTATTGGCGTGTTATGACAGGATAATGCATTATCTTCTTAAAGAATATAAATCACATGGTTCGATTGCGCTGGTTCGGTAGGAGCGTGTATTCATTTGTTTTTAAATGAAGTATTAATAAATATCCTGGAACATTCTTCACGCACGGTTATCTGGATCCCAAATTGAACTTTTGTACTGTTTGTACTATGGCAAAGTGATATACTAGTTTTTAATATATTAGTAACATCTAGGCACATCAGATACCTGAATATTTATTTATTTGACAAATTTAACCTTGCTGAGTTGGCTGGTTTTTCTCAATTTACGGCCGAGTTTGACCTTTATAAAGTAAGTAAATAATTCTGAATCTGTGGAAAATTTTGGGGCCAGTTGGCTTGGTGGTTAACGACTGCGACGCCGCAGGTCGTGGGTTCAGTTTCCCCCTGGACAAACATTTGTGTGCATGAACATGTATGCTTCTTCTATCTGTTCTGGGTGTAAATGATGGTAGTATCTATGTATCTTGAAAAAAGAATAATAAAAGAGGAGTATATATGTATAATAGTATAGTATATAGTTTGGGATCAGATGGCCGTGCGTAAAGAATGTCCTAGAAAAAAATCCCGGAATCTAATTTGTATTGGCGTTGGTATTCTGATCTGTTAACCTTCTCTTTTAGATTTAAAACGACTGCCTTAGTTTATTAAGTTGTAAACTTAACGAGTCATTACACAAGTATAGACGTTCATTTATAATAATGTTTACGACATTGTAAAATACATTAATTACCTACTGTGCAATTACTAGTGTAAAATAAGTCAATTGATGACTCGTGTCTTGTTGAGCTCAGGGTTGTAACTCTCTAAAGTTAAATAATAGCTCGATGTTTCGTCGCGACCTCTATAGTCTGTCTCTTTCGTTAACTATGCTATAGTATGAGGGGTCTGCTCTACTAGGCCTCTATGCGCCGATGATTTTTTTAGCTCAATATAATATGTAGCCAGCATATATGAAGGCAACTACAGTACTCATTGCACTACATGATTTATTGTAGGTTTAAGACATTTATTTCCCAAAAACATATTGTAAAGTATGTATTTAGTAGATATTTGTAAAGAAATTACCGAGTTTCTTTCCGGTTCTTCTCACTGAAAGTGCAACAGCACGAACCTTTACAGTTATATAACCAGTGATAATATCGGTACTTTTGACATTCATAAGTAGTTACCTAACCTATAGCCTAAACTGAATAGATGGTTTTGAATTGAACTTATCTGTCAAAAGAGAGGTTACAGAGGTAAAGTCTCACAGTCGCGCCTCTATTACATACGAAATAAAATACATTTTCGTTTACTCCGTGTGACTGTATAAAAACCAAATGTCTTAGTTTATTTTATATTGAAGATAAAAATGTATGGAAATAGCTGCTCTCTGCACAGTGCACCTCTAAATCTCTTTTTTAAGTTGTAAGTACCTAATTATTGTTATTTTCAATTTTGTAGTCTTGTCATATTTTTTTTTTGTTTTGTTTTTTTAATGTTACCTATAATAAGTATTTTGTAATTGTTAAATATAAAATTATGTAAAATTGAAATTATAAAATAGCCAAAAAGTCAGAATAGATAAAAATTTATATTACAAATAAAAAAGAATGTAACCTTGCTGAGTTTCTTGCCGGTTCTTCTCAGTTGAAGGCTGACTTCCGAACCGGTTGTAGCTTCAGTAACTTTAAATTTGACCTTCATAAGTGCCCTCCGAAGGCCTAAACTGAATAAATGGTTTTGAATTTTGAATTTTTTGAATTTATTATAACCGCAGAATCGTTATACTAGCTAACTAACCAAGAATGGTTCACATATGACAGTAAGCCACATGTCCAGAGTATAATATTTAACATAGCTTAATAAACAATCCGTTTAATACAATTGATTAGTATTTTAAACATCTTTGACTTGGAATCGGACAGCTGGATATGAAATGTAAACTGTATATGTATTCAATTCAGAAGTATAATAATCTCATAACCAGTCTTTCCTGGTGTACCTACCCTATAATTGAAGAGAGGCGCAATGTTATGGTTTTGGTCCATTCTGCAAGAAATATGGCATTTCACAGCCCTTCACGGTCAAATCCCAAATCAAGCAGACCTTTACTGCTTGTTTTATGGAAACCAAGTAACTGATATATTACTGATCTTCTAAATATATACTTACTCGCTGTCCCCCGCGGTTTTACCCGCGTTTCCGTGGGATGTCACATGTATTATACACTAAAACCTTCCTCTTCAATCACTCTATCTATGAAAAAAACCGCATCAAAATCCGTTGCGTAGTTTTAAAGATTTCAGCATACATAGGGATATAGGGACAGAGAAAGCGACTTTGATTTATACTATGTAGTGATACTAGGTGCCTGGACAGACGTCGTTCTATCGAAATAAGTCCGTACAAAAATGCAGAAATTGGCTCGCAGCGCAACCTACCGGGTCCAATTGTGAATCTAAACCATCCAGGACGCCACCCAAACGTATATAAAAAAGAACATTCAAATCGGTCCAGCCGTTTAGGAGGAGTTCACTGTCAACACACGTACAGAAGAATTATATATATATAAAGATAGATATTTACACCGTGAGACAGAACAAATGGACACATTTATGTTTTGGTGGGAGTCGGACCTACGACCTGTTGGCGTGGCAATCAGGGTCTTTGACCACCTAATAGTCCGGCACAACATGACTCCGACGCGGATCCAAAGTCCTGGATTTCTTCACGAAAACATTTTGTGTATTAATCAGTTTACACTTTATTCGGCTCATATAATAAATGTGTTTAGATGATATTATTTACTGTACTACAAGTACAGGTGAGATACGCATGAGGAAAGTACAGTGTAAACTCTTTATAACGAAACTCAAGGGACTGAGCATTTTTTGTCGTTATAGAGAGTTATCGTTATATGGAGTGAACAAAATAAAACAAAACAAAGTGAACAAACCAACCAACTTGGGCTCACTTCAACGTTATAGGGAGTTTATCGTTATAAAGGATAACGTTATAAAGAGTTTACACTGTATCTCCGAAACATCACCCTCTTGCTTGACTATCGACCAAGCGAGTCCAGTGCGTTCATTTACTTACATGTCCTTGATTCTTAATACAGCCCCCAGTCGAATGAGGCATTGGTGACGTAAGTTTTGGACTCAGGTTAATTATAAAGTACATCCTTATTTATGATAGAGCACGTGTTTTCATGGGATGGGCACCCAAGAGAGGCGCTAAGGGAGACGGTATATAAATAGGAGACCCATACTTAAACTTTTAAAATCAGGCTTTCGTAAATGGAAACTTAAATATAACGTAGATATATTTCGGTAACATAAAAGGGGCGTTATAAAAATAAGTTTGGGAACCCCTGTGTTAGAGGATGCGATTACCAAAATTTATTGAACCGCCGAAATCCACCGATGGCGTTATACATTGTAAAATAAACCCAATTCTCTTTGTATCATGCCATTTAATGGTTTGAACATGTTGTAAAATATAAGGATTGCCTCATAAAGCCTACATTGTTTGTTACGGATTATAAACAAGCCATGGGTGTTATTCGGCCGGTTTTGTTACATTGTTGCGGACATCACGTCGCTGATTGTTTTTAATGAATTTTCTCAGTTTATCACTTCCCAAAGTAAATGGTAGATGACATGGGTATTACAATGATCACAAGCTATGATAGCTCAGTGGAAATGGCGTCGTATCCCGTGGCGGTGGTCGTGGGATCGAGTACTACATTGAAGGAAAACACCATAGCACTGTTTATACATTTTTGAGTAGTATACGAGTATATAGCTCCTGATGCAGAGTTCTTCCGGAGAAGTACATACACCATACCAATATCCGCCGTGAAGTAGCATTTCACTTGTATTACTGCGTTTTAGTTATAAGTTGAAAGAAATAAATTTATTTGTGACAAGGGAAAAAATAACACATGAAAAAGTTAACAAAAAGAAACGAGGTACATAATTGCAAATGTCAATAACACAATGGTGCAGAAAACACCATCAGATGGACCCTCTTCTTGTTTGTCGCTACTTGACATAAAAAAGAGATTAAGTCTTTTTTTCAAGTAATATAATTATATACAGATAACAATATTTACAAGTCCATTAACTAATTAACACACTTATTACAATGAATGGTGCTGTAAACATGTTATACTGTAATTTATAACAAGCATTGTTACATTATATACCTAGGTAATGATTACATACGTACCTATATACGTTGGCAAAGTTGTCGAATCCAAAAGGCCCGTTTTGACACCTAAGGATGTCATAGGAAAATCGTCTTTATTGCGGTTGTGATAAGGTGCATCTATTGATCCACTGTTTAATGTGATGACGCTGATATACCTTATTACAACGTGATAAAGTGCTTTTTTCAATAACACGCTTAGCTGTCAAAACGGCCTCTTAGCTAACTCGATTAGCATGATAATTGAGGTGTGAATGTGTTCTCGGGCAGTGTTAGTTTAACGAGCAATTAGGTGATCATCGTTAGGTTAATCGAGGCTTGTTTTGCGGAAATCCTTCTGAACACTATGATAGAATTGTGGCAGGAAATCTACAGAGACATTAGTGAATTTGAAGAGCTGCCACCTTATTCCCTAATACAAACTTCGTCCAGTCGCGGCGCAACGAAGCCTCCGAAAGCTTACACCTCTCACGCGATTGTGTAGTTAGCTAAAGAGGCAGAACACAGAAGCCACGACGAAATACCGATGAGTAGTGTAATTTTTATTACAGAATCGAAGACCTGGTCTTGGTCACAAAATCTTTAATGATTTAAGTTGAATTAATAAATAAAGAAGCCACACGTAAAATCTTATACCATTATACTTCATATTGCTTCTTATATTTACATGAATTATGACGTACTGCTTACCTCTTTCCATAGAATACTCCACCCATAAGATGCTGTAGACTTCCCATCCCATATTCGACTTTATGCATATTGAATTACTTCATTCATTGATGGCCATTGGCTAGCCGACTGCCAATTGATTGAAATTACTAAAGTATGATTTCAATTGGAGTGTTCTCGTGTCCTGTCGTGAATTACAACACAAAGGTTACACATTGAAAGTGTCATTTGCGACCTTAAGAAGTCGTAACAAAGTAGGATTTCCAAGCTGCATAATGTAAATCGTTGAGACTGAAATCAATCTGGAAGCAAGTAATATTACCTTGCCCGACCCTGGAATACAATCTGGGACCTCCGGGTCTATCGGTCAAGTGCGAGTCGGACTTTGATGAAGAGTTCCATGCCACCGTAAAATATTTTTTTAACGAAACGCCTATATAAAACAAGTGTCTGTTAGGTTCAAATGATACAGCCATATGACAGAAGGAGAGAAGGGCAGCGCAGACTTAGTACATAATAGAGTTCCTTGTGGGTTCGGAACCCTAAAAACTATCCAAAACAAAACATACATTGGTATTAGGGAGTGTAGAAGTAAAGGAGGACCATCTGGCGCTACTGTAGCAAGTTGGAAAAAAACAGACGGTCCACCTGATGGTAAGTGGTCACCGCCGCCTATGGACATTTGCAACACTAGGAGCATCGCCAATGCGTTGTCGACCCTGAGACGTGAAGTTGTTAAGTCTCATGTGCCTGTAATTTCACCGACCCCCTTACCTTTCTAACCGAAACACAGTAATACAATTGCACTACTGCTTCACGGCGGAAATGGGTAAGGTGGTAGTACTTCCCCGGACGAACTCTGCACTAAGAGCTCTACTACTCTTGTGGTCACTTTTTCAACGAATCCCCCATACAAGATGGTCCTCCTTTACTTCTACTCTCCATCTTAATATATATAAATCTCGTGTCACAATGTTTGTCCTCAATGGACTCCTAAACCACTTAACCGATTATAATAAAATTCGCACACCATGTGCAGTTCGATCCAACTTGAGAGATAGGATAGTTTAAATCTCAAATTATAGTCGCAATTTTAATTTATTGCTAATTATTTGTCTGTTATTATTTGACAGTCACAATTATCTGTTAACTCCAAATGATTCTAAGAGATGTCGATACCTTTCGACTGGGTTGAGTAAGTCATCAATAGATGGCGCTGCTATGGTAAATCTACGAACGTGTCATATAAGCTACAATTCAATATCATGATTACCACGTGTTATTGAGGCTAATGTATAAATTAAATTTATTTTGTAGTAAACGAAATACCGTGAAATTCAATTATTTCTTCTTTTTTAATACGGCTGGACCGATTGGAATGTTTTTTTTTGTTTGCGTTTGGGTGGTGCCCTGGATGGTTTAGATTCACAATTGGACCCGGTAGGTGGCGCTGCGAGCGAATTCCTGCATTTTTGTATGGACTTATTTCGACAGAACGACGTCTGTCCGGGCAGCTATAATTGTTATAAAGTTCAATCAAAGGAGTCACTTCACGTCATGTTTTATGTAAAATATGTTACATTAAAACAAGTAGGTAATTATTTACCATTGTTTGATAAGCGGTAGTAACACGCCTATGATCTATTTACACAGGGAAACAAATTAATTTAGCATATATTAAAAAGTACATATAATTGCCCTAAGTTATTGAACTCTATTTAAATAAACGGTGTTTGTGTCGTCATATACTTATTGACCACCGGCATGTTATTGTCAATAATGTGACGTTTAGGCGAATCGCAAGCCCTTCTATCTATATATATAAAAAATAACGTTTGTCTGTATGTCCTTTATAGAATCGTAAGCAACGGATTCTAATGTAGTTTTCAGCAATAGATAGAGTTATTTAAGAGGAAGGTTTATAACCAGGATTGTATGCGGGCAAAGCCGTAGGGCGCAGCTAGTTATAAATAAAGTTATTTACGTATATCCGGTGGGCAGAAACTTGTGAAATTGTGCTGTTGTTTTATCTAATAAAATAAATCAACAACGCAGGCATGTTTCAAATATACTACAGTATGTAATATACTAGCCAACCGTCCCAGCTTCGCCTGAATAATATAAATCTATCATACATATAAACCTTCCTCAAGAGATTCTCTAAACGATGGTGAAAACCAGATCAAAATCCATTGCGAAATTTAAAAGATATAAGCGAACAAAAAGACAGACAAAAATAGTCACTCTTTTATTTGTTTTTAGAGCTGTTTATTCTATAAATCTCACAATTATTAACTTCGTTCGACCACAATCTTGGTAAACGAAGAAGGGCAAATACGCTTTAGGACAGTTTTCAAATGAACCAACTGGCTGCACCATACATACATAGTAACTTTGTTTTCAATACTATTTAGAGCACGGATGGCGAACCAATGGCACAATATTTTGGACGCGTCATCGATCACAAAATTGAGTATGCACTAAGAAACAAAAAATTAAGTAGGTATTATATGACGAGCGAGCGAGAGTGACCCTACGCTACGGAGTCGGGAAGCCTATAATCGAGACATTGCAAAAAAATATACTTCTTGTAGTGGATACCTACTAAAAGACCTACATAAAGAGTTTTGAGTTGATTATTTTCCTGATAATCTCAAAGTCAAAATGATTTAATAACACGTCTATGACCTCATTAAACATTTCCTTAGAAAAAATGGCACGTTGATACATAAACGTTCGCCTACCCTGATTTAGAGATTTGCCATTTGTAACCGGTAACCCTTCCAATATTAAAAGTTGTTCGTATGTAAAACATGCGACAAAGTGTTCACGACAAAGTACGGCGACGACACACAACACAGTTGTTTATGTGCTATCGATATTAAAGCGGACAATGTCCTAAGTAATACTGGATTGGTACAAGGGGAACGCTGTAGCGTGGTATACGTAAAACGATTTCGTATAGAGTCTAAACTTAATATATAAACCCGAAGAGTTTGTTGGTTTGGTTGAACGCGCTAATCTCAGGAACTACTGGATCGAATTGAAGAAATAGTTTTGTGTTGAACAGTCGAGATCGAATTTCGAGGAAAGCTATTGGCTATATAACATCACGCTAATTAGAGCACCCGATCCTCATCAACGAAAAATATGGAAAAAACGGGAAAAAAATATACTTAGTGAAAGCTTTGCTCGCGTTTGACAGCGGAATATGTTTATAAATCTAGCTATCCACCAGAGATGTGTCGCGAGGGTTTGTTTTAGTCCGCTAATAGGAGCTTCATTAGAGCTTTAGCTCCCTATGCTATAGCTATGATTAATCTGAACAACACACAAGCAGACGGTCCACCTGTTGGTAAGTAGTCACCTCCGCCTATGGACATTTACAACACCAGGGGCATCGCTAATGCATTGCTCAGCCTCATGGGCCTCTAATTTCACCGGCCACCTTTTTTTGTTGTTTAGGGAATATTTGTGAGGGTTGTTGTTTGAGAAAGTAGTGCTCAATTTAAGACAGTGGCCCCTTAGACGGTCATTATTGGCTCGTTTAAATAGACTTTGGAACTCCTGTACGTCGTAATGTCCATTTAAAATTTTGTAGGTCTCAATAAGTCCCCACGATCCCTGCGATCCTTTAGAGTCGTGAGGTTCTGTGCCTCAAGTCGTTCTTCGTATGGGCCTCGCTGTAGTATTCTTGGTATCTTGTGAGAGATTGAGAATGATTTTGTGATGTTAATTAAAAGTTTATATCCGCTGTAAGTCCGTCGCTGCCACCGCATTCAAAGCACAACAAACTGTCAGTTTTTACAATGTACCCCGCCATATACCGTCTCGTCCGTTGACATACAAAATAACTCTACATATGTGCATAACATAGTATTTTATTGTAACACCAGCTGACTGGGGTGGAAGGAATTGTTGTTTTACAGCCAGCTTACAATGTTGTTGATTACTATAAAATGTAACAGATTTTATAATGTATGTTTAACTATGGACAGCTGTATATTGTCGTATACCTGCTACCACGCACTTTATACATTGCACCATGTGGTCAACAAAATCATCACTAAAAGGCCCTACAGATAAAGGCCTATATTGAAATTTAAAAAAAAAAAACAATGACTAATACTAATAGTACTTTTATCATCTTTACAGATGCTGCAGGAGAAGCGGCTATGTATCCTGGGGGCGGAGCTCTCAGACCTGGATATCTTCGAGCGGCTACTCCGCTTCACCGGCTCACAGCTGCGGCTACTGCAGTGCTTTCAGGTGAGTCGAGCTTACGTGATCACCACCATCACAATCATAGATTTCAAGACACCACGCGTTTTTAATATTTATATTTAATACTAGCTCTCGTTCAGTGGATTTACTCGTGTCGCCAAACGATCGAATGTACCCCGAAATTAAAACGTTAGAATAATTAAAACTGTTTCTTGCCGTGTCTTCTCAGTCGAAGAGTAACTTTAGTGTCTTCTGATAATAATTCAAAATTCAAAACCATTTAATCAGTTTAGGCCCTCAGAAGGCACTTATGAAGGTCGAATTTAAAGTTACTGAAGCTATAACATAATAAGAGGCTGAATTTCAAGAAAGCATTTGAAAAATTATAATACCGAATGTATTCTGAAGTGAAACTTGTAATGGGAGGCTTGTTTAATTTTATATTTACATATTTTTAACTTTAAACATTTACTATGTATACAAGTTTAATCATAAAAATCGGAAGAGCGGGCCTCTAATACAGGTTTTTTAAAAACTTAAAAGGGGAGTCCCAACCCATGTATACTGTACTTGTAATGCAATAAAGAAATTTTGAAATTGAATTTGACGTTCTGATTTGAAACTTTTTCGTGTGACGAAATATTAATTAATGGTAAACTCAATCTATGCTATTGAAAAGTGATTGATGAATAATAAAAAAGTTTCCCTGTAATACAAAAGTTTAACTTTTATCCTGTGTCTTCAAGACAAACTGTTTTCCTTTTAATGGACTAGCTAGAAACTGTTAGCCGATGACTTACGCGGATAATAGCAAAGAATGGTTATAGTTATGACAGCCTTGTTACGTCACACTGAGTGAGACGCTTACTCATACCAGCTCTATTGTAATTCCGTAATTTTATTCTAAACAATAAATATTATACACTAGCTGTCCCCCGCGGTTTTACCCGCATTTATCAACATCATATTTAGCCTTATCATATATAACCATCTACAAAAATTCCGCGTCGAACGGTAGCAGTTCCATCCCGATATGATCAGTAGTTTTGAGGTGATGGTGCGTCAAAGGAACCCTAGTTTCCTTATAAATTATAGCTATAGAAGATAGAAGAAAAATCGCACCTCCGCCGATGCTGATAGACTTCTTAAAGCATTGTCCAAATTTTTGTATTGATGAATCGGTGACCAATAAATCTATTCTATAAATTAATCTATAGCTAATCTGTCTTATGACTGACGCTCATTTATCATATTGAATCCAAATGCCAGTCGAATGTTCGCTACCGACTGTCTCGCAGATAGGCCCGATAAACAAAACAATGCGTGTTTACGTCGTTATTTCAATGTCACAGTTATGAGGCGGCCGGCTGCGCGTGCGCCGGTAGCGCGGAATGGCACATTCATCGCGACCTCTGACTATTAAAAGAATTAGACTACACGCGTTTAAAAACTAAAGCAAGTTATAACCGGTTTAGATAAACAAAGAAACGATTTTAAACTTGCTCTAAGACATAAAACTGACGTCACGTGTGCTGCTTGGCAAACCCTTTCATTGGATACCCATGACAGGGTTTATGAATCAATAAACGTCCATCTTATCACGTCCGCCATAATGGATTTAGAATGACGTCACATAGCTAATAGTGCAATGTCAATCAAAACAATGGATGTGCAAAATTTCAGCTCGATCGGATGGAGGAGTCGGTCTAAAATTCTGTTGCAAGATTTTGTCCCAAACATACTAATTTCACGTTAAGAAGAAGTTGACAGATATCTTTTTGGTCTGCAATCGTCCAAGGCATTTCACTTCCTCTGTCAAGCTTCTTAAGGTCCTCAGTTCTATAGCTACGCAATGGTGAGCTTCCTACACCTCAGCTGTTTCTTAATTTTCTCTGCGTACACAGATAGTCTGGTTAGCTTTTAGCGGCATACTGTCCATCCTTTACAATGTCTATGGTCGATCAAGCGGCATACTGTCCACCCTTAAAATGTCTATGGTCGATCAAGCGGCATACTGTTCATCCTTTTATAATGTGTATGGTCGATCAAGCGGAATACTGTCCACCCTTTACAATGTCTATGGTCGATCAAGCGGCATACTGTTCATCCTTTTATAATGTCTATGGTCGATCAAATTGAAATGTATGCTATGCGCGCATTCAATTCTACACTTTATGTGAATCACGTTATGTCATAAATATGCATGTACATGAACACAACAACTAAGCTCCAACAATTCCGATTTATCCAAATTACCATTCAAATTCGACTGCCTTATGTTATTTTTTTAAATGCCACGGTTCTTTACAAGAGTCATAACATTACGCAGTCATCTATTGTCATGTTGAATAATACAAGAATAAAAATTACAGCGGCAACTGCTTTACATCTAATTTACAAACAGTAGGTGACAAATTGTCATATATGTCACCGTGTCATTGAAATATTAAACACTGGACTTATGCAGACCACACAGCATGTCGGTGTGGTCAGTTTTGACAGCTACGTGCTACAGAAAAACTAACCCTATGGCTTGAAAATTAACGTTTATTACCGTCATCATATAATTATCGTTTAGATCAATATATGTACTTTATAACAAAAGTCATAAAGATGATTTTCGTTCGACATTTTAGATGTCGAAACGGCCTTTGAGATCTCGACAAACTTTAATAGAATAATCATAATAATTTAGAAGTTAAAATGTGATTCGTCACTATATTGTCAGCTTTAAACTAGAATTTCCTCGAACATAATTGAAATCCTTGGACTAAGACTATGTTAAAAATAATATTCAACTGTACACAATGTACTCTGTAAATTTTTTGCATTTAATATTATACTAGCTACCGTTCTGGGATTTCACTCGCGTTCTCGAAGTAATTAATGTATCTCGAGATAAACATAGCGATTGTCACTTATGAATGAAGATGATTTCCAATGGTGAAAGAATCATAAAAATCGATCTTGTAGATTTGGAGTTTATTAATTACAAACAAAAATAAACCTTGTCTCTGTTAAATCTTAGTACAGATAAAATATTTGGCAGGAAGACTACAGCTGACCGCTTGCTTCACGGCAAAAGTCTTGGGGAATGCTTTGATAGATTATTCGGAGAAGATATAAAGCGCCAGTATATTCTTTAGTCGCTTCCGACACCCCAAAGATGAGTTGGGGTGGTATACATCGCCGCTACCACACAGCAATGGTATGGTAAAAAAGTGTGCAACATGACAATGCTAAAATGAGAAATCTATACTAATGCCTGTTGACAGAGTGAGAAAGAAATACCCTGATGGTACATGTCACAGGCACTATGGCGCAACAGTTTTTAAAACGATGGTTCTAAACCATTAATAGTCGTTTGTTTTTTGGCTCTAATGAGAAGTCCACACTGTGATGGGTGTGTCAAATTCAACTATCAAAATGGTATTTAACATCATACCTATAGAATTCCAATTCCTCTAGCATTTCATTTATGTGTCGTCTCAAACAGGCTGACCGTTTTTATTTGTCCACAGGCGGTGATAGAACACGGATCCAAGCTTTCGGCTGAGCTGGCTTCGTGTTATCTGATCAGTTGCGACGGGAACAGATCTCGCGACTCCCTCATACAGCTTGGACTTCGACTTGGTAAGTGAACTGATAGACTTTTTGTATATAGCTCGAGGTTCAGGGTAACGTATTTACTCCCGTTAAGTGTGGGTAGGGTACTTTGTAGTACCCGCTTGTAGTACCCGAAAATACTGTGTGAATCGCACTTAAATTTGGTCCATCTATAATAAAAGAAAGTCGATTCTTAGATTTAAATATGCCAGCCACTTGAGGCTTAGAATTAGTAGAGCCTTTAGCACAGAATTCGTCCAGGAAGTACTACCCCCATACCTATTTCTGCCGTGAAGTAGTAGTACTGTGTCTCGGTTAGAAAGGTAAGAGGACCGGTGAAATTACTACCGGTGACTTAATAACTTCAAGGTTGACGATATTGGCGATGCCCCTGGCATTGCATTTATCCATAGGTGACGGTCATCTCTTACCATCGGTCATCGGACTATCTGCCTGTTTCTCTCTGTTCGTCTCTTACCTATTCTCGTAACAATTGTTTCTAGGTGGATTCATGAACGAGGCCGGCTGGTACGCGGATGCACAGCGCGTGTTGCTGAGATGTCGCGACATATGTCAAGCGCAACCTCAGACTACATACTACAAAAGACTGACACTCGAGTGCTGTCATAGGTAAGTCACTAACACTACATACATACATACATACATTTTAGCAATGATTTTTTTTTTTATATTATTCGTGAGGTTAATATTGGAAGTGTAATTGTATCCCTGGTTTGTTAGTCCCTTAGTAGAGATAGGGACTCCAAATAAATATGTAATACACTTAAATTACAAACAGGCATCTGATTCCAAACTAAGCGGAGCTTATACTATGCAAACCAGATAATTGATATACTGCTATTACTAAATTATTGTGTTTGTTTCTAAATACATACCTTCTGTTCAAGATATTTACACCCAGGAAACTTAAAACAGACGTCTGCCTACCTTTTCTGTGATAATAAGCGTAAAGATATATTAATTAATTCTCTCCCGTTTCAGATTATTAAATACACAATCGGCGTATTGCTGCTTCCCCGCGGCGGCTGAAACGTACTCCCTGGCCCTGAAGTTGCTCGGAGTGTCGGAGAGCGAGGCCGTCGAGCGGGACCTCACGAGCGGGCCCTTCGCCTCCGCCGAAACTTGCACCAGAGGGATACAGACTGATGAAGAGGATCTGCAGAACAGGTGAGTCGTAGTAGATACATGGTCTAATATGAGCAATAAGTCCATGTGAAAGTTGGTGTGTGCGTGTATGTTTGTATGTCAAGTGGGCTGACAATCAGACAGACGATCCAATCACTTTTAACCGTTAATGCAAATCATATTTAATATATTACGATAGTACTCACTTTTAATACATGCTACCTTTGTGGAATACTTATCCTTAAAGGTTTTTTTCCCAGAAATATTTGCTTAATTCGTACCCTTGTGGTTGACAGAGTGGCGCGCGCGGGGGCCGCGGGGGCCGCGGGGGACTCGGACGAGGGCGGGGCGGGGCGCGGCGGCGCGTGGGGCGCGGGCGCGCTGGCGGCGCGGCTGTGCAAGGAGTTCAGCGCGCTGCTGTTCGTGCGCTGCGACTACAGCGGCGCGCACGCGTGGAGCATGCGCGCGCTGCGCCTGCTCACGCCGCACACGCCGCCCAAGTCAGTATCCATCCGCTGCCACTCTACAACTTGCTATCAATTTATGTTTTAGGGCGATGTTATCCTATGATGACCTAGAGTCTTGTATATATTGCAAAACCTCTCCTTTACAAGAAATGGCGTGTATATTAAAAGAATAAGTAATATTAATTAACGTAAACGAAAAATAAAATTATTTGTTTTCATTAGCATTGTACAAATTTTATTTCTCTTATAATATTTACTATATACGATAGAGCTGTGCTGAATTTTGTAATTTATCTATCATTGTATATCTGTTGTTGTAATGACCGCTCTGCTCTGGCACCGTGTGACAGGATCACGATCGAGGTGCTGCGGCTGTGCGGCAAGGCGTGCGTGGTGAAGCGGCAGTTCGGCGCGGCCGGCGTGCTGGCGCGCCAGGCGGTGGCGCTGGCGCGCGCGGTGTGCGGCCCGGCGCACCCGCGCACGGCGCACGCGCTGCTCGACTACGGCTTCTACCTGCTCAACATCGACTCCATCACGCACAGCGTCGCCGTCTACGAGGTATGTGCTACGTACCGAGCGCTACGAGATATGTGTTACGTTCTAAGCGCTACGAGCTTCCACAAAGATATATTGTTACATGCTAAATACTACGAGGTATATGCTACGTGATATGCACTAAGAGATGTGTACCACGAACTGAGCGCTACGAGCTTTGCACCAAAAATATGTGTTATATGTTAAGCGCTACGATCTATGTGCTACGTATTATGCGCTAAGTGCCATGCACCAGGAGATGTCTGGTACGTAATAAGCGGTACGAGCTATGTATTACATGATATGTGCTACTTGCTTGCACAAAGATAAAATGTTCTACGAGATATGCGCTAAGAGATGGATGCAACTAAATATGCGCTACGAGATATGCACTACAATTGACAGCCTCAAATAGACAATTACAAAATAGTAGCTATTCAATTCTCTAGATAAACCAACCTGTTCCTCCTAATCAGTTACGCAAAAAGTACGAACTATATTAAATACTAATCAATAAATATCCTGACACATATCTGATCTTAAACTAAACAGAGCTTGTGCTACATAACAGACACAAAAGCTTATTCCAAGTGTAAATATAACCCACGAGCTGTAGCTTAGCAGCCGCGGTACCTAACCAGTGTCGGGCGCGTGCAGGAGGCGCTGGCGGCGCTGCGCGCGGTGTTCGGGCGCAGCAGCCTGCACGTGGCGACGGCGCAGGAGGACCTCGCCTACGCGCTCTACGTGCTCGAGTACTCCTCGGGCCGCTTCTACAAGGCGCGCGAACACGCCGAGAAGGCGATCCGGATCATTGAGGTTCGTCCTGTTATTCTAACCATCATGTACGTAAAATATCTTCACACCAATTTGAAACTGTTGAAGCCCCTTACAGCAGTGAAGCAGGTGTGCACTGGCCGGTGACTACAGGGACGTGAGATTTTACTTCATGTTTCGGGCTCGACAATGGATTGTGATGCACCTGGTATTGCAAATGTCCATAGGCGTTGATATTTTATGTCCTAACCTGCCACGTGGTCAGCATTTTCGCCATCTCTCGAGTAAATTCGAAGTACCAATCTCTGAGAGCAGGTAAATTACCGTTAACTGTCACTTGCCCAACCTGAGAATGATCCTAGGGCCTCCGATTTCCTATCACTACGACCATAATAGTCCGTTATAAGCCTAGTTTACTGCGTCTTAAGTTAAGAATCAATAGTTTAAGAAAATTATCAATGCTGTTCCGTTTCCAGAATCTGGTCCCGCCCGACCACCTGTTGCTGGCATCAGCGAAGCGCGTGAAGGCGCTCATCCTGGAAGAGATCGCGCTGGACACACCCGCGGGGCAGGACATGAGCGGTAATTATATAACACCACATAAGGCCTGTTGATATACCTGTGTATAAATAAAAAGATATCCTAAGACCTAAGACATTCTTTATGTTCAAATTGGAAACCAGATAACTGATAAACCATATTTACATCCGACACACAAGCATGCTCAAATGTTTGTCCTGGGTGGGACTTGAACCTAAATCCTCAATTGGCAATTCATTCCATTTTACTAGCCTAATTATTTGCTATGAATATTAACTGTTTAAGTGTCTGTGCAATATTATTATTATATAAAATTATTATTATTATATACGTCTGCACTGCTCACGGTTTGCGATAAAACTTCCATAAAATTGGAAAACAAAATAGTTTTCGCTCCGATCCCAAATGGTTAGGAACATGCCAGGTGGACGACGATTCTATGTGTATCATACAAGCTGTCCCTCGTGTTCCCGAGGGATGTAACAATTTCCCGGGATATAAAGTAGTCTAATGCCTATTCCAGACTAAAATCTATATCCGTGCCAAATTCCATCCAGATCAGTTTAGCCCTTCTGGCGTGATTAAGTAACAAACATACATCCATCCAATCTTTTGCATTTATAATAGTGGTAAGATTATTGTATTTATTCACTCTCTTCCCTCCATCAGAGCCGAGTCTTCTAGAGGAGTCGGAGTCGCTCCACAAGGCGGCGCTTGAGCTGTCCATGATGGCGTTCGGCGAGAAGAACGTGCAGACAGCCAAGCATTACGGGAACCTCGGCAGGCTGTACCAGAGCATGCAGAAGTTCCAGGTCTGTAGTATCCTGAGCAGGTGCCGATACAAACTGCCTGACTCACTATTGAAGCATTGTCATTTGACATACATATTTTAAAATTACTTTTACATAATAATAATTACTTGCCCGACAGTACTTTCTATAAGGTACATTATGTTACATTTTACAAGATGTGCAAATAGATCTATACTACTATATTATATACTGCTGAATCTGTCCGTGCCAAATTTTTTTGTATAATTTTGTGATAAATATTCTTATGCAGTCAAAGTACATTACATCGATTGTGTGTTCTTTAAGATAGTACTTTTTTTTACAAACTACGGATAAGTTTAACATTTTAACCGCGGTAAAGTAGTTCTAACGATGTTTTCCTGAGTTTCCTTATTGTAGGATTCTAGGTGACTAGGCATACTTTGTTTTGCCCAGTAGGTGGCGATATGAACCTAGATACAAAAATAATATTTAAAATTGAAACCGGAAATATATATTTTCGACAACAGTGTCACCTATCGCTAAAAACCATCCAAATGGCCACTTATGTACACGAAAATTTGACTATGTAAAATTTATGAAAATGGTGTTGGGTTGGAATATCCTAATAAATAACTAACTAAATGTTTTCAGGACGCTGAGACGATGCACCTGAAAGCGATCGCTATAAAGGAGGAGCTCCTGGGCGCCGAGGACTACGAAGTGGGGCTCAGCGTGGGGCATCTCGCCAGCCTCTACAACTATCACATGAACATGCACTGCGCCGCAGAGAAACTGTATCTGCGGTCGATTTCTATCAGTAAGTACACCCATTCATTTTTTCATTGTCATCAATCGTAGGCGTATCGTACCAGGAACGTTAAAATAATACCACGTATGCAATTAATAACAATTTCTTATTTTATTCCAATATACTTACACACAAGAAATAACGTAAAACACAAGATGCAACTTGATTATGAACCAATAGGTTAGCACGCGTGCACCTCTTGTGCTGTCTGTCTAATGATCGACCGACGTCACCGCGTAGTCGCAGACAGTACTATTCGACAGATTCAAACATTAAACTGATTACAGAAATCACTATTTTTCTTATTTTAAATTCAACAACAAGACATCAACGAAATTACAATCAGTTTTACTTTTGTAATTAACTAAACTCTGAGATTGGATTCTCTTTCTAAGGTGTTGCGCCTCATATATATAACTACATTTGAGCTTACTACAGTCCTCCATATAAACTTCAACAATGCCAAATCTCACCCTCCTTAAAGTTTTCTCTTCACATATAGATTTATAGATGGTGAGACGTGCGTTAACGTTGTGGTTGTATGTACACTTGCAGGTCTGAAGCTGTTCGGGTCGCGGTACTCGGGGCTGGAGTACGACTACCGCGGGCTGGTGCACGTGTTCACGCAGCTCAAGCAGCATCAGCGCGCCGACCACTACACGCGCCTGCTGCACAACTGGCAAGGTACACCCTGCGTTTCATTTGAAGTGCAAGGCTCATTTTTAGGACTTAGTGCACGCATCTATAATAAAATCCCTGCTGAAATTTTAAATTTGCCTGTATTTGTGTAGCGCTCGTTCCAGCAGGACACATCTTTATGTACAAAATCTTATTTTGAAAAGAGTAATTGCTGACTTTATTGCCGGCTCTTCTCAGTAAAAGCAACCTTCCGAACCGGTGTTAGAGTCTGACCATTCATAAGTGCCTGTGAAAGCCTATTTGAATAAATATTTAATTTCATTTCAGTAGAAATAGTTATACAAGCTCTTATTTAACTTCTCCTGTTTCTTCAGTTGAGAGGCCCACGTCTATCACATGTCTCTAATTTTCCCGCCTTACCTTCCTAATCAAAGGAACATTAGAGTACACAGTACTACATATGTACTAATGAAGTAAGAAGTAGTACTTCTCCGGACAAACTCAACGTTAAGAGCTCTACTACTCCTAGTATAACAAACACATAATAAAAATTCCAGAGCTTCGAGAACAATCTAAAGCGGAACAGCAGCCGGCGCTAGGCGACGAGCAGGTGCTACCCCTTGAGGAGCTCCAGGCCAAGTTCTTCAGCCCCAACGACTGAACTACCCCACTCCCCCGCTACCCTCACTACTCCCCGCTGGCCGGAGCCGACTGAACCCACATTCGGGAACTGCCATTGTGAGCTAAGAAAAAAAAACATAGAAATTTTGATTCCCGTCGTGATGACAGCTTGAGTGTGACATGCCATCTGCCGGTCAAGCTATGGCACAAGTACGACCGCCGACGAAGTGTGTGACCAAATATCAGTATCTTGATAGTTAATCGATCGGCGGTAGGACATTACATTGCCTAAATACAGCAGTTTTCATCGAGTCATATGGACAGGAGTTTGTATAGTCTGTGATGCGACGGGTTTGTTAATATTTTAGGTTACTTATTAAGGCTTTATGACTGTAAACAAATTAAAATCAAAGTCCAATCCTCCCATCATTTTAATAAAGATTCCCGCTACAAAAGCGATGCCATTACGATTCTATGTTTCTATAGTAAAAAAAACATAATACTAGCATAAGAGGTTTCATTTCGTTATCAGATTTTGTTGAAAGATAAAAATCAGTGCCTGTTATCTGTTTAGTATAGGAAAAAGCACAATATGTAGTTAAAAATGTATTAAAGGAGTTGAAATTGTAATGTTACTGTAATATGGTCAAGAAGCACAAATTGATTGAATTGAAATGGGACCTCAGTACCTTGCGTAGTTTGTACAGAAATATGTTCAAAGATATAAACATGATATTTGAACATTTCTGAACAGACCTTTATTTTGTTACTGTGCTGCTGTCTGTAAATAATATTAGCCGGGAGTAATGTTGTAATTTGTATCGATTATAATTATGTTCCTCGTATTTATGTGTCGATTGGTATATTTTTATATTTCAAATGTATTTGTTGATGTTTTAATAATAATAGTTATGTAAATATTATAACGTATGATATTTTAGTTTTTCAAGGATTTTTATTCGCCGTTAGTTCGTATCGACTCTTTAGGTAAGATCTTAGGAAATGCTGCGTGAAATTATTATGTCTCTTTATTTCGGTTTAAATTAATTAGCGAATGTGTTTAACTAACTTACTTTAGTGTTATTTTTAGTATGAGGTGCCAAAGTTAGGACGGTGAATGAAATTCCAAACTATTGAAATATCAACAAATGTTTTTGGTTGTAAAAAATTTCGGTTCTTTATGTTTTTTTTTTAAATGTATTTTTATAAATTTCATAGCTTTACATAATGTAGAAAAGTGCTAATAATGTGCAAATTATATTGAGTCTATCCATAAATTTGTTGTGTTTCAGCCAGTGTTGCCAACATTCTTTGTTATGTCAATGCTGAATATTAAATATTGCTCACACAGCGTGTATTGTTTAGAAACGCTTCAAACACGCTTCGAACAAATCATGGTTAAAAAACAAAATTGTAAATAAAAACATATCGGAGTATATATATATATATATATATATATATATATATATATATATAATGTTTTTTTTAATTAGAATTTAAAAATGTAGTTCGAAGTGTAAACGTTCTTTTAGCAGTGGAGTAATCGTTTTAGCAAGTAAATGATGGAGTTATTTTCTGTAGAATATACTGTAAATTATGCTTTGCAAATGACTGCAATCTATATCGCACGTTGGTAACACCCAAGCATAATGTGTTAAAATAATATATATTGCGTTTTGACGCTGAGGTTTCGACTTGCGAGCGTTAGATTATAATGTTAATTTTCATACAGCAGCTTGACTAGGTATTTACAAGTATTTTTATGAAAGTTTATATACTAATGTAATGTTAGATCACACATTGATTATTGAATGGCTGTTACGTGCGTTTGTCGTGCGAATATATAAGTTTTATGATGATATATGATGCATTTTTATTTTTTCACCACCTTATGACTGTTTGCGTTATGATGTGATGATGCGTTAGTTTGACGGATATTTCTCTTCTACGAAGAAATGTTGATGCGGTTGTTATAAATAATATGCGTTTCGTTCAATGTAAAAAATAATGTAATATTTTTCAAATACAAAACAATTATTTAAATTTTTGACAGATGTGTATACGATATTGGCGGGAAGTATGGAATGAAGTGAAGTTGGTAATAAAAAGAAAGATGGCCGAGGTGACGTCCTCTTTTGTCGTTCGCTGCTTCAGAGCGCAAACGACACGCGCCTAGCTTCACACCAGTTGGCACGCCGATAGATGACGCGATAACATGGGCCCGGCCTTGGAAGCAGCAGGTTCCAACTTGATCAGCAGCATGACATCTCATCTTCGGAATGGGTTGATGTAAATGGTAGCGGGCATATCTTAGAGAAGGCTCTGCGTGTGATGCCTGATGCTGTCAGTAAATCGGCCACTCGTGAGACGCCATCGGTACCAGGAAAAATGCGTATTATTCTGCCTAACTTCCATTGTAGTGGAGGCAGATTGTCATCTTTAATGAGCGCAAGTTTATTAAGTTCAACTTCGCCTTGGTTTGTTTTCCACTTCGTTCGCGTCTGCAGCTCTGTTATATATTCATTCGACCATCGTTTCCAGAAGCTCTGTCTCATCTGCTCGATCACTTCATAGCGTAGCAACCGGTGACTTGGCGTGGCAGTCAAGTCTCTGCAATCTGGGGCAGTCAGTGGCCGGCCGATGAGGAAGTGACCGGGGGTAAGTGGTTGCAGGTCACGAGGGTCAGTGGAAAGGGTGGTAAGGGGCCGGGAATTTAGTATGGCTTCAATTTGTGCTAAGACAGTACTGATCTCCTCGTACGTAAGGTTGGCGCATCCTATTACACGTCGAAGATGGTATTTACAGAGCTTAACTCCTGCTTCCCATAAACCACCAAAGTGAGGAGTATATGGCGGAATGAATTTAAATTGAATGCTATTATTTGAGGCGAAATTGATAACATCCTGACTGTTATCACTAAGAAATGAAACAAATTCTTTCGCTGCCCCTAGGAAATTCTTTCCGTTATCTGACATGATCTCGACTGGTTTGCCGCGGCGAGATATAAAGCGTTTTAATGCAAGTATGTAATCGTTTGTTGAAAGACTCGTAACCAATTCTAAGTGAACAGAATGTGTGCACAAACATATAAATAAGCAAATATACGATTTAATGAGATTAGTTCCCCTACCTCTACGACTTAAAATCATCACTGGCCCGGCGTAGTCAACACCGCAGCGCATGAAAGGGAATCCAGGTTCCAGACGTTCAGTCGGCAGATTACCCATTATAGGCTGTACTGTTTTCCCTTTGATACGCGTGCACATGACACACATGAGAACTGTCTTTCTAGCTAGGTTTCGCCCCCCGAGAGGCCACCACACTTCACGCACATGAGCTAGTAACACCTGAGGCCCACCGTGTAATAGTTGCTTATGCTCGTTTCGAAATAATAACACGGTAAATCTATGTTTACTACACAAAAGAATAGGATGTTTTTTATTATAATTTAAATTATGAGAATTTTTCAGTCTTCCACCTACACGTATTAATTTATTGTTATCAAGGAACACATTCAAACCGATTATTCTTTTGGATTTAATGACTGACTGCTTAATTAATTCATTATATTCGTCGTAAAAGGAATCAAGTTGCGCGAGTCGTGCAAGCAATGTGGTTGAGGCATTAAGTTCGTCACAAGACAACGGGCCGATCTGACGATACTGTTTACTTACTCGCACGTTACCTACGAATCTTAATACGTAAGCTGCCGCTCGGCGCAACCGGTTAAATGAAGAATACCTATGAAAGTCTATTAAATTGATTTGATTATTTGAACTGTTACACAGCATACTAATATGTTGAGATTTTAATTCGGGCAATTCATTTTTATTTATTGAGGAATTAGTTGAATATACTATTACACGTTGTTGTAAAAACTCTGGCCCGTGCCACCACATATTGTTATCTTTGAGTTCGTTCAAAGTCAGACCTCTCGATACGATATCAGCCGGGTTGTCTTTACCTTGTACGTGTAACCATGGTGTGTCTCCTGCGAGTTCGTTTATTTGAGACACACGGTTTTGTACGAACGTTTTTAAATCGCGAGGAGGTATCCTTATCCAGCCCATGACTATGGTGGAGTCCGTCCAGAAGAATACCTTGGTAAAGACCAATCTAAGGCAGCTAATAATTTTATAATATAATCGTGCGCCCAGTAACGCACCGCATAGTTCAAGTCGCGGGATGGTACACACTGTCTTTACGGGTGCGACTTTGCTTTTTGCACATAACAATTTAGTTGTGATAGCTGAGTTATCGCTGAAGGTGCGTATGTATGCGCAGGCGCCGTACGCATTCTGTGAGGCGTCGGTGAAAATGTGTAACTCACAATTTTGTGTATATTCACTCAGTACGTAACGAGATACACGTATATTTGTTAAATCTGACAAAGTTTGAATAAATCGATGCCACATGGATTCTATGTCGGTGGGAACTAAATCATCCCAATCGATTTTGCATAACCATAATTTTTTGTAGCATGATTTTTGCAATAATTATGGCCGGAGATAAAATGCCAAGAGGGTCATAGATTTGTGAAATCACAGACATCATAACACGCTTAGTGACCTTCAAATTATTTTGTAAATTTGTAGTAAAATGAAGTTCATCGGTATTTACCTGCCATCCTAGACCGAGGGTTTTATTTTGACAATGTTCCCCGATCGCTAATTCCTTAGATGTTTTCAAGTTTACGTCATGATTAAATGTCCACTTCCGTAACGGGAAAAAGGCCGAATTTAAAACTTGTGAAGTCTTTTCGCATATGTTTGATAAAACAATAGGTTCATCCGCGCCGGTAATCAAATCGTCTACGAAAAAATCTTCATTTATGACCTTCGCGACAACGTTATCATCTGTTTCCTGCGCGAGCTGACGTAAACAACGCATGCTAAGGTATGGAGCTGACGATGTTCCGTAGGTAACGGTATTAAGTTGATAGACGTTCAATTCATCTGATGGATTTTCTCGCCACAATACAAGTTGCAAGCTACGCTGATCACGGTGCACCAAAATTTGCCGGTACATTTTTTCCACGTCAGCGCAAGCCACATACTTGTATTGTCTAAATCTTAATAAAATGGAGAATATATCGTTTTGGAGAGGCGGTCCTATCAGCTGTATATCGTTCAATGATTTATTTGAAGAAGTTGTAGCACTTCCGTCAAACACTACACGTAATTTGGTGGTCGTGCTATGTTCGCGAATCACTCCGTGATGAGGGAGAAAGTAGTGCGGCCGTGGGTAATCATTAATCGGGGACATATGCCCTAAGTCAATATATTCACGCATAAAGTCACTATACATCTTTTTGTAAGAAGGTGATCGTTCAAGTTTGCGTTCTAGTGACATAAAACGCGATTTTGCCTGCTCGTAAGAATCACCGAGCAAATCAGCTGATTCCTTTAACGGTATTCGTACCGAAAACCTACCATTACTATCACGTTGAGTACTAGTTACAAAGGATTCTTCGCATTTACGTTCGTCCTCGGTGAGTATGGAGTGAGGATTCGATTGTCCAACTTCTTCAAGTTCCCAGAACTTCCTTAATTGTGTATCTATTTGAGATATTTGAACAAAGTTACAGTGAACATGTTTGTTTACTTGTGGGTTGTTAATAGAAATGGGACCTGAAATAAGCCACCCAATTTTTGATTTTAATAGGTAAGGACCATTTGACAATCGAATGCGACCCTCCTCTAATAAATCCCAGAAGACATCCGCGCCTAACAACAAATCAATTGCTGATGGTTCGTTGTATGTGGGATCGGCAAGACATAATTCGCTTGGAATGCGGAGGGTGTCGCAGTCAATACGCATCGACGGCAGACTGGATGTAATGCACGGCAAAACAAAGCAACGAATTTGTGTACTAAAGTTACCTGCCTTTGAACGCAAGTTAATATCGCATAATTTGTTTGATTGTGAGACCGACTGTCCCACTCCGGATATACGTATAGTGGACTGTATTACCGATACGTTTAAACGCTTAGACATATTTTCTGTTATGAAACAATTTTGACTACCACTATCTAACAGCGCTCGGGCTGTATGATAGTCATTGTTATTATCCATGACCTCGACTAGGGCAGTGGATAATAATACCTGTGACGGTAGTAATGAAGACGTGTTATCGCTTTTCGACTCATTCAATGCACAGGAGACGACCGAGACCGGTGCCTTATCAGACGGTTGTGAATTATGCGCACTCGCCGCTGAGGTAGCCGGAATGGATGCATTGGCGTAGCTGTCGATATGTAATAAACTATTGTGTTTTTTCTGGCACTGCTTGCAGGTCCCGTACGTACACTCTGCAAGTGTATGTCCGGCCCGCAAACAATTACGACACAAACGTTTGTTGTCAATGAATTTAATTCTATCTGCTATTGTTAGATTAAGAAAATTGAAGCAAGCATACAAAGCATGATTATCACCACACATTGGACAAAGACGTAACGATCTATCGAATTTATTGTTAGTATGCGTAGACACAAAACTTTGTGTTTTATACATTTGCGCTGGGTTACCTTGCTTTTTGTTATCAAATGTATTGCTAGGCCTTTGATTTTGTACGGGTTTCGAACTACTATTATTCTGAATCATATCTAACATGTCTGCGCGATTTCGTAAGAAAGTTAATAACTCGTCTAATTTTATCTTACCCTTTTTTGAATCAAGAGCAATTGAACCCTTATAATTTTCCCACTCGCGCTCTGAACAAGAATCTAACTTAGAAACAATAATATAGATGATAAGAGTGTCCCACGCGTCCGTAGGCTCGTCTAGGGATTTGAGTGCCCTTAAATTACGTAACACAACATCGACTAATTTTCTAAGTTGCAACGGTGATTCCTTGTTAACAGATTGTGCAGCAAACAACGACTTAACGTGGTTATGAATCAATAATCTATTATTGTGGTACCTATTTTCTAACAATTCCCATGCGTGGGTATAATTAGCGGATGTGAACTCTAATGCACTAATGACTTGAAGTGCTGATCCACTGAGCGAGGACTTTAAATAGTGAAATTTCTGAATTGGATCTAAATCGCTACGTTTATGAATCATAGATAAATATGAATTCTTGTACTCGAGCCAGTGATCATATGAGCCGTCGAATAAGGGAAGCTTGATCTCAGGTAATTTAATATGAATAGATTTACTCTTTTGCGCACTTGAAAACTGAGAATTGTCACTTTCATTTTTATCTTTCGCAACGCTGATAAGACATTTTGCAACAGACATAATACTAAAGTATTGATCTTCAAATGATTCCCTATACTCCAATTGTTTAAGCAATTCATTGTCATCTAAGAGTCGTTCAATTTTATCCTGAATCAAATTAAATGAAGTGAGTAAACTTGTGACCGACTCGATTCGTAAAAGTAACTCTGCCTGTTGCCTGTCAGATAAAGGAACGTTTTCATATTTGCTAACATATTTCTCAAATAAAGTTAATCTTCCCTTGATTTTTAAAATCGCTTATACTCATACTATTTTCAGCCTCATTAAAACTATTCTCACTCATTTCGATGGTTTATGAATAAACAAAAGTTACTCACAGTTATAATAATCAACGAAGCGACGGCAGGTGGCGATAGGTAACGAAGTTGCGTGGAATTACTATTCACGGCACTTATCAGCACAAATAGAGATAGATGAAGATGGTAAGTACAGGAACGACTGGCTTGACAGTTTCTCTGCTGGTCCTGGATACGAAGATGCGGCTCGAAGCTGACCAAAATGTTTGCGTTATGATGTGATGATGCGTTAGTTTGACGGATATTTCTCTTCTACGAAGAAATGTTGATGCGGTTGTTATAAATAATATGCGTTTCGTTCAATGTAAAAAATAATGTAATATTTTTCAAATACAAAACAATTATTTAAATTTTTGACAGATGTGTATACGATATTGGCGGGAAGTATGGAATGAAGTGAAGTTGGTAATAAAAAGAAAGATGGCCGAGGTGACGTCCTCTTTTGTCGTTCGCTGCTTCAGAGCGCAAACGACACGCGCCTAGCTTCACACCGGTTGGCACGCCGATAGATGACGCGATAACAATGACATACACATAACAAAAAGTTTGCGTGAATTTGGAAAATTTTGGATATTTTATTATTATATTAGTATATTTTAGAGGTGCAGACTTAACGGACAAGAAAATATTCGATCTAGATCAAAACTATATTTTTATCATTAGTTCTTCTGAAGCCCTCAAGAACTTCAAGTAGACCAGAAAGAAATATTGATTTAGTTAATGATTTTTTTCAGAATTACATGTTTTCGTAGATATTAAAATAAAACACAATTTATCCATTGACATATTTATTTTTAAATGGAAAGTAAATTAAAGCTACGACATGCACAGGGACATACACATGGAATGCAAGAAAAAAATATTATGAATGCAAACATTAAAAAAGTCGATAAATAATTTTATTGTGCACAAAAGTGTATACAAATTCACATTAAAATAAAAGTGTTTATTGTTACATCTAAAAATGCTTCAAAGGCCAAGCCATTCTCATATAAAAATATTTGAATAATAGTTTTGTTATTAATAAACACAAACACATGAATACGACATTTCGAATATTATTCAATTTGTTTCAAACATATATATTTATGTTTTTTAGTAGGTTTATTTCCCTTTTAAGGGCTATTACTATAGAAATAATATCATAAAATCATAGGCACTGATCCTTAAGGCTCATACGGTCTACAAATTCTTTACATCTACCATTGCGTCACACGCACAAGAAGCATTCTAAAGTGTATACACTATCTAATCTGAGATAAAACAATATAAATCAGTCATAATATGAGATAAAATAACAGATCAATAAACGGCAAGTAAACAAAAATATACAAGTTTTATCATAAAATTGCAAATTCAAAACATAACTTTCAAATAGTATTCGAGTGAGCAAATAATAAGAGATTAAATAAAATATAACATTTGTTTAAAAATTGTAAATAATATTGACGCAAGAACATCTAGATGCACATACAAATAGTAGATTACAATTAAAAAGAATACAACAGTACTCAAATCTTTAAAACTACGCTCGTTAATACTTCTTCCTGCAGGGCTTCTAGGCCGGTCCGAGGAGCGCCACTAGGGCTCTCTTGTAGTCCCCAGAAGTCTCCCCCTGCTGCCGCGCCGCGTGAAACAAGATGGCGTTACGAAGTTCCGAAGGTAGCCGAGAGATGGCGTTTGTTTGGAAAGCGTTGACAGGTGGCGGCGATCGGTGCGCATGCGACGTGAGGGAAGAAACGCGACATGATTAGTATATTTGCAGTGATTTAGACACGGTTACATTGGAAAAGTTGTGTGTTATTTACTTTTAAGATGCATACAGATATTGAAAGTGTTCAATTATCGTCCAGTAAATATTATGCCTTATGCCAAAGACATAAACTTCATATCAGCTGAAGTGTCATTAAGATTTTTTTTGTTATTACGGTGAAAATGGACTATAGGTATTTGGTATAAGGCATATAATATCCACTGTTCATTTTAAATACAAAAGTAATGCAATTCTATATGTAGAGTAAGACAATTAGGGAGCAGTTTATCTTTACTTTGAATCCATATATGTATAATATTAGAATATCTCTTGACTGAATCATTGATATATCAATGCTAAGCCTATTTTAGTAAGTAAGGATTATATTAAATTCCTTAAGGGTTAAAGCTAACTTAGTTTGGAAATTCCCCAAATAAGAGATGTAAAGAGGTATGGGAACTTCACCGGAGCATAGGTAAATCCGTGGAACGGAAATTAGTTATAAATATTCAATTAAAAATAGCATATACCCTCACCTCCTAATCCATCACCAGGACGTAGCCAAATGAAATAATGTTGGAAATATTAAATCACATTACAAACTACATATAAGTGACAATCCATTTAATAATCAATACATTGAAAGCTTTAGAATGTAAATAAAGATGTTCATGCACAAGAGCAGGCATATAATTTTGTCTAGCTTATAATGTGCTTTAATATAATTGTGCCACAGAGTCTAATTTGGAATGATTTGTTGGCGGTATTTGATCAATAATTTGTTCCAATCCAAATTTCTAGAATACACTAGCATACTACAATTTGTTCTTCCATTTCTTTAATATCAAATAAGTTTTCAAAAATACTCTCAACTGAAAGGTAAAAAACCCTCTTACTTAATATGTAGTGTTCAAATCATCGATATTCGTACTTTTCATTCATGAATCTTGGCTATATTTCATAAATGCAATGGTACACATAGGTACCACGATGATACATAATCCATAAGTATCGACCATAGTGCATTTAGCAATTTTTTAAAAATAATCAGTTGACAGTTTAGTTCAGTCTCGATCGATATACGCAATGCCACAAATGGCATTCGTGTAAACTAATTTGTCACTCGCGTCCTTGATAACATCAATTTTTATTTTAAGACACAAAAATTAAAAATTTATCAGAAAATCTGGAATTCGAAACGTGGATCAAACACCACCAACAAACACTATACCTTAAGTTCGCTCTCGAGAGTCTTGTCATATAATTTCTCGTATTCAAGCTTGATATTGCCGAGATCCACTTCAGCTCGGCCGACGATAATCCTGACGAGGGCCTCATCATCAGTGCCGGCGCCCTCGACAGCCTTCCGGAGCCTCTGAGCGAACCAGAAGGCGGGGTTTTCGACGCATTCAACTGAAAAATAAATTGACAGTACATACCCGGACTTCGCTCTCCAACGTCTTATCGTATAGGCGTTCGTATTCGGCTTTGATGGCGTCCAGGTCCAGCTCTGACCGGCTGACGATGATCCGGATGAGGGTCCGGTCGTCGGTGCCGAGGCCCTGCATCGCCTTGCGGAGCCGGGTCGCGAACCATGCTGACGCGTTTTCGACGCACTCCACTGAAATTTGTTTAGGGTGGCGGGAGAATTATTGTTTAGACTTTACGAGTTAATTCTTTTGAAGGTTACAAGATGTAACCTAGCTTAGTTCTTCTCCGGTTCTTCCCAGTTGAACGCTGATTTCTGAACCGGTGGTAGTAAAGTGCCGTTTAGGGCATAAACTATTAATATATAAACAAAAGCTATTAACATAGCCTACATTTTTCGGTTGGAGTATTAGTTGGTTGCTAGCAATAAAATATATTTTTGTCATATCCTTGGTCATCCGCAGAAATGGGTACGTCTAAGCCCTATTTCTGGGGCATAAACATCCCTAAAAACGAGGGGAAAGGCCCAGGTAACTACTTCACACGCATACAATGCAGGGCACTCACGAAGATTGTCGAGTGAGATGAGAGCGCTTGACACACCTTATTACTGTTATGATTCCTGTAAAACATGAATTGCTGAGATCATTGCCTCCTTTCAGCAAATCAACCACCGAGGTAACACTTAGTGGAAAATATGAGGCCAAAGGTTACATAGGTCAACCAATATTTTATCTTACTTTCTATCCTTTTTTAAATAATATATAATAATATAATATATCCTGGGACATTATTTACACACGGCCATCTGGTCCCAAACTAAGCAGAGCTTGTACTATGGAAACCAGATAACTGATATACTACATATACTACTTTTTTTTTTCTAAATATACTCATATACTTATATACATATTTACACCCAGACACAGAACAAACAGACATGTTCATGCACACAAATGTTTGTCCTGGGTGGGAATCGAATCCGCGACCTTCGGTTTGGCAGTCAGGGTCGCTAACCACCAAGCCGACTGGCCTGTCATAATTGGCAATTCATTCTTATTTGATTAAATAGGAAAATAACGGACCGATGGCAGATAGGGCATCCTTAAGCTCTCCTCCGATCTCTGCCTTGATGGCTTGCTCGATGGTGCGCCCTGCGATGTTCTTGTACGCTTCGAACGTAGCGCGCAGCTGGCCGAAGCTCTCGTGCGCTAGGATCTGCAAGATAAGGTAGATAAGGATATGTAATAGAAGGAATCTCTTTCATTATCTTCTTCTCTATTCATTGTCTTCCCTGTGCCTAATCGTCAGTTTACGAGATTGAAATATTATCTCTCATGTACATATACAATAAATTCAAAACCATTTATTCAGTTTAGGCTCTCGGAGGGCACTTATGTCAAATTTAAATTACTGAAGCTACAAGTATACCTCACTGAAAAATGTTTTCTAATGTTGGAGGATCGATTTGTGGAAATTATGTACCTCGTTTCTTTTTGTTAACTTTTTTCATGTGTTATTTTTCCCTTTGTCACAAATAAATTTGTTTCTTTCTTTCTAATAAAAATTCGGATCGTCAACCTTTTTGTGTGACGAAAAATAAATGAATGATAAACACAATCTATGTTATTCAGAAGTGATTTTTGAATAATTAAAATGGTTCCCTGTAATATAAAAGTTTCACTTCTATCGTTTGTCTATACGATACACCTATTTTAAAATTATTTTGTCGTAGGACATTCTTCAAACTAAGCAGAGCTATACTTATAAAGACAAATATATTTTTACCCTGGATGATAGACAACACATTAGAAATGCCATCTCCGTATTTGTCGTCTTCACTACCATAAAAACCACATGATATCAAAAGCCAACTCACCCTGTTGAAGACCTCCTCGTCAGTCCCCCACTTGGCCTCCCCCGCGTCGTAGAGTGCCTGCGCGTCCTCCTGAGCCCGGCCAACGTCGACCCCGGCCTCCTCGTCCCTGGCACCCTGCCGGACCGACGACTATGTTCACGTTGGTACATACTGCCCTACTCAGCCTTGGTGGAATGGCATTTGGCATAGCGCTGTTTAAAGACAGGATCAAACTAAGGCCTACATCACGAAGAACATGCACTCAATAATAAATATCCTGTGACATTCTTTACACACGGTCATCTGATCCCAAACTAAGCAGAGCTTGAACTATGGAAACCAGATAACTGATATACTACATAAACTACTTTTATTTACTAAATATATAGATATTTACACCCAGACACAAAACAAACAGACACGTTCATGCCCACAAATGTTTGTCCTGGGTGGGAATCGAACCAGCGACCTTCGGTTTGGGGGTCAGAGTCGCTTACCACCAAGCCAACTAGCCTGTCAATGCAACACTAGGTAGGCTTGGGTTTCTGTGTTTCCTTAATAAATAAATAAATGTTATTATTATTATTATAGACTCCCCAGTCAAATCAGAAAATCACTTAAAATAATTGTAAGAAACATTTTTCTATAATTAGAATACGTTACAAGAAAAAAACAACAATAACTTCTCCTTTCACACCAAGGACAGCTACAAAAACTTTTACCTATAATTTGGTAGACTCAACCAACAAATATATACATTCAAAGTCAGATGTTACTTACAAAATCAATATTAACAATTGCGCCAAATGTCACACCATCCAAGGCCGTACAATATACAGAGCATAAGCGAAAGTATAGTAAAAGATCGATAGTGCAATCCCCACCCTAAACCACACCCCATAGGCTAGGTTTTCGTGCTGACTCACCCTATGATATACCATTACCTTACCAAGGACACTTGTAAATAACATAGTGGGAAGTGAGGCGTATTGATTTGACCTACATTTGTATATTGCTTTTTCATCCCTCCCACCCTTATAGGCAATTTATTTACTACTAGGGGTCCTCCGCGGTTTGACTCCCAATGTATAAAAACATATTAACATTTAACGTGTTTTGTAAAAGTAACTCTGGATTAATTTGGATGCCAGTTGTGGTCAGATTATTTATTGTAATTTTAATATCTAATGAAAAAGTTAATGTACATACTTAAGATTGTGAGTATAGAGAGAGCTACGTCTGCCAACAAACTGCCCTGTAGTTTGGCAGAAGTAAAGGGTATTTGTAAATGACTTAATTTTCCAATAAAAACTTTTTAATTTTAATTTTTTTTTTATAAACCTTCCTCTTGAATTATTCTGTCTATTGATGTAAACCGCATCAAAATCCGTGGCGTCGCTTAAAAGATCTAAGCATACAGAAGGCGAAAAGCGAGTTTGTTTTAAATTAAGTAGAGTATTCCGTCCATCACCTCTTATTGTTCGACTTGCCACAAACTAGAAAATCTCTCTCTCTCACTCTAATAAAAATATTCCTGGACATTCTTTACACGGTGCCATCTGATCCCAAATTAAGCCATAGCTTGTAATATGGAAACCAGACAACTACTAGCTGTCCCCTGCGGTTTCACCCGAGTTTATCGATATCATATATAGCCTATAACCATCTACGAAAAATTCCACGTCGAATGGTAGCAGTCACATTCCGATATACAGTGTAAACTCTTTATAACGTTATCCTTTATAACGATAAACTCCCTATAACGTTGAAGTGAGCCCAAGTTGGTTGGTTTGTTCACTTTGTTTTGTTTTTTTTTGTTCACTCCATATAACGATAACTCTCTATAACGACAAAAAATGCTCAGTCCCTTGAGTTTCGTTATAAAGAGTTTACACTGTATTCAGTAGTTTTGATGTGATGGTGCGTCAATGAGAAACCCAAACAGAATAAACAATGTTCATGTACCTGGGTGAATATCAAACTTGTCGATTGACAGTCTCTAACCAATAAAATATTAATATATGTACAAATTAAATGTAGTTTGGTTAATGTGCAAAAGAAAATAACTGCAAAGCTATTCCTTTAAACATTCTACACAGGCGTTTAGTTTTGTTAGTAATAAGATATCCGCTAACATTGAAAGTAGTTACAAAAAGACGAATTGAGAATTTCCTGCATTTTTGTGAAGTCGGCAAAAAAGCCATTTAGGTGATATTTAGATATTAAACGATATACAATTGTACCATGTTATTAAAATAAAACTTTTCTATTTAGTGAGCGGAAACCTTAAAAGTTAATATAATTTAGATATGTTTTTTTATGTCAAACATTAATTCGTTCTATATTTTAATTGGCAATTAAAACCCTATTCATTACAAGCTGTATGAGGTTTTTCATTACAAATAAGAAATGGAGCAATTGGGAATATAATATTAAAAGATAATTGTTTAACTACTGAAACAGTTTGGAATGTAATGTCAAAAGAAAATGATTCTAGAGTATTTTCTTGCAAATTTAAACTAAACCTCAAATTATCAATTTAATCAATACATGCATGGAGAAACAACGAAAACCTCAATTTTGGAACTCGGTCAGAAATATGAAATCCAACTTTACTGTTCACAAACTCACAAACATTTTAAGCATGCAATTCGAATCACATGACAATTAAACTTTTTAATTTCGACACAATACAAGACAGGCTTTTGTTATGAAGGTTTACTTACAACGACAATGAGGGTGAGCAGACGTCTGAAATCTCCCGAGGTTTCTGAGCACATATGCTCGGCTAGCGGTCTGTCATACACTGAAATATTAACAAATATTCGATATTTAACGGTGATACCTTGTCCATAATTAAGGTTCGGTTTTTTATTACTCCGAACGAATATTTTATTATACTTTTAAGTCATATAAATAATGAAATTTTGTCAATTCTTGGTATTTTTTTTTTTTAAGCCACTTGGGCCGACAAAAAGCAGACGGTCCACCTGATGGTAAGTGGTCACCGCCGCCTATGGACATTTGCAACACTAGGAGCATCGCATACAGTAATACAGTTGCACTACTGCTTCACGGCGGAAATGGGTAAGATGGTAGTACTTCGCCGGACGAACTCTGCACTAAGAGCTCTACTACTCTTGAATTGTCTACACAGTTGTCATTTTCACAGATGATGTATTTCTGTTGCCGCTTTAATCACAAATACTAAAAAACTAAATTAAATAAATATTTTAGGGGTCTCCCAAACAATAGACATTTTATAGCCTTTAAAATTTTTTTATATATAGATTTTTGCTGTTTTTATAGATAATGGTACAGAACCCTTTGTGCCCGAGACCGACTCGCACTTGGCCGCAATTGCTTGGTAGCATTCACACAAAGCCTAGAAGAAAACAGACTGTCGGAACAAGCCGACAGATGCAGATTAGTGCAGAGTTCGTCCGGGGAAGTACTACCACCTTACCCATTTCTGCCGTGAAGCAATAGTGCGCTGTGTTTCGATTAGAAAGTTAAGGGAGCCGGCGAAATTACAGGCACATGAGACTTAACAACTTCACGTCTCAGGGTCGACAACACATTGGCGATGCCCCTAGTGTTGCAAATGTCCATAGGCGGCGGTGACCACTTACCATCAGGTGGACCGTCTGCTTGTTTGTCGCCCAAGAGGTATAAAAAAAGATACTTGTCGATTTTAGCGGACATTTGAAATACTGTCTTATATTACCATAGCACATTTTAAAAGATGAAATGAGCTAGCTGTCCATACTACTGTATACCCACTTACATCTCTCATAAGTAGCGACGATGTCAGCTATCTCCTTCTTAGTCCTGGTGCACAGAATCTCGACGAGGGTATCCTCATCGGTGCCGAGCCCCTCCATGCACTTGTGCAGCTCCTTGCACAAGTACTCCTCGGGGGGGAGCATCAGCGCCACAATCACATCCTCGAAGTGACCGCCAAGTTCCGACTTTAAGTCCTCGATTATGTCCTAAATAGAAGCCAATGTTGTGAAATGTTATCCCAAGATATGATCTATTTATGTGGCAAGTTGCACTAAAATTCAATCAGTAATTTCGGTGGGATAGTGTAACTAACAGCACTGCTACATCAGTACCTTTGACCTTATTAAATGCTCTCCGTGAGCCTACAGGCAACACATTTTGTTCTATACTAATATTTTGAAGAAACAGTGTCATTTTTGTGAGTTATAATGTATGCGGTAATCTTCACAAACACAGTACCTATATCATAATTTTTTTTCACTATTTCAAAGGAACATCATTCCGGATGTACATAGGCTATGTTATTCCTGGGTTACATTAGATAGAGAAGTACAAGGAAAGCTTGTTGAATTATAACGAATTAGCTGTCCCCCGCGGTTTCACTCGCATTCCGGAGGGATGTCACATTATCCCGGGATAAAAAATTGCCTCAATATTATTCAAGTATATGTTCTATCTATGTGCCAAGTTTCATTCAAATCTGTTCGGTAGTTTTTGCGTGAAAGAGTAACAAACATCCATACATACAAACATTCACATTTATAATATTAGTAGAATTATTGACGTTATTGTTAGGCGTGAGACAAAATATAACACCTTTTTGCCTTTAAAAAATATACAATGGACCATTCAAGTAAATAAGCCCGCGCTACAGCTTAAAGTGTTAAAGAAAAGTCAACCCTATGGCTTAATCTTGATGATAGAATTTCATCTACATTATATTACAATTGGGGTGTTTTTTTCTTTTTTTTTATATAGTGGTAAGTGGTCACCGCCGCCTATGGACATTTGCAACACTAGGAGCATCGCCAATGCGTTGTCGACCCTGAGACGTGAAGTTTTTAAGTCTCAGGTGCCTGTAATTTCACCGGCTCCCTTACCTTTCTAACCGAAACACAGTAATACAATTGCACTACTGCTTCACGGCGGAAATGGGTAAGGTGGTAGTACTTCTCCGGACGAACTCTGCACTAAGAGCTCTACTACTCTAAAGTGTGATGTGTCCTGTATTAAAGATAAATGATCAAACACTAACCAGTGTATTGAAGTATCTAATCACAAAGAGAATGTTATTTGATGCTGTACAATTATGACGTCACAACTTGCTATTTCATACAAAACTCCATACATTCGAACGTTTCGACATTTCATAAAAAAAAATGCTGATTTGACATGTCAGGAGACATCCCTATTTAATGAATCACCATCAGACTTTTCTATTACTATTTACATCAGAATGAGAACTTTTAGAACTTTATACTACAGTCAATATCCGTGCCGCGGGTTTACTCGCGTTCCCGAGGAAATTGATATAACAGGATTATAACACAGCCTACGTCCGTCCGGAATAATGTCCTTTTCAAATGGTAAATAATAAATATCCTGAGATATTCTTTACACACGGCCATCTGATACCAAACAAAGCAAAGCTTGTACTATGGAAACCAAATAACTGATACTACTGTCCCTCGCAGTAACAACCGCGTTCCCGAGGGATCTTACATTTTCCCGAGATAAAAAATATCCTCTTTGTTATACCAGGGCATGCTCTATCTATGTACAATGTTTAATTTAAATTCGTTCGGTAGATTTTAGCTAAAAGAGTAACAATCATCAATATAAACTTTCGCATTTACAATATTAGTAGAATTTACCAAACGGAAAAAAACAGACATATTCATTCACACAAATATTAGTCCTGAGTGGGAATCGAACCCGCGACCTGCAACTTGGCACACAGGATCGCTAACCACCAACTCAACTGGCCCGTCGAGATATCGAATAGGTGCTGTGGTAAGGAAACAACTCTCTGCATACATACAAACTCACAAAATTCGCAGTCTATTTTTATCTTATCTATCTTCAATATAGTATATTTAAGCAAAATAAAATAGGGTTCCTATATCGCAACAACAACTCGAAACTACTAAACATGTCGGGATGGAACTGCTACCATTCGACGTAGAATTTTTCCCTGATGATTATAGTATATAATAGGTTATCCAGAAATGCTAGTAAAATTATGTTTTAACCAGATAATAAGGTGACATTTAAATCCACATACATTCTTGCCTGCCGCCAATTTGATCATTGAACAACTGACTAACAATATCATTCTAAAATGAGAGCAAGATGACTTATAGGTAATTCTAATAGCGACCTTGATAGTTAATTTTTCTATGGCTTACATAATTATCTACTTCTTATGTGTACATAAGAGGGGCGTGAGTCAGCTCCTATATGTACTGTTGACTATAACAATGCTTCATACAATTAATTCAAGCTACTTTGTAGTCTTGGAAAAATATTTACATACATGTTCAATAATATCAAGGATTTTGATAATAGATTATCTTATCCAACTATTACCCGCGTTCCCGTGGGATGTTACATGTATTATACATAAAAAACCTTCCTCTTCAATCACTCTATCTATTAAAAAAAACGCATCAAAATCCGTTGCGTAGTTTTAAAGATTTAAGCATACATAGGGATATAGGGACAGAGAAAGCGACTTGTTTTATACTATGTAGTGATTATTATAAATGGGAAAGTTAATGAGTATGGACTTCTTACTATTTTATACAAAAATTACTGAACAAATTTGGATGAAAATTGGCACATAGATACAGTTACTGAATGGATTTGGATGAAACTTTGCATATAGATAGAGCATACGCTGGGATAACATATAGGGTACTTTTATCCTGGAAAAATGTAACATCCCTAAGGAATGCAGGTAATACCCCAGGGGACAGCTAATATAAAATATAGTAAGATACAGTGATAAATATATTGAATTAGTGAAAATGATTTTTAGACCTAACTTTCTCAATTGGAAATCTCAATTTTTCTTACTCCCTTTACTGTAGGCTGAGCCTAGTAATGGCTAAGCAGATTTGAATCAAATATGGCATACAGATAGAATATGTTCCAGATCAATACAAAGGATGGATTTTCCTTTCATCCTGGTAAAATATGACATTTCTAAGGATTGTAGTAAAAATCACAGAGTTGAAGCTATTCTAAAATATTTGTGATTGTCTTGTCTGTAGGATTTACCATACATATCCATAATACACAAGCACTGCTAGGTTAGGAATTATATAGACAATTGATGATTTGACCTATATATGCTACTGAACAATATTTCATATAAATATATTAAATTTTTCTCCTATTTCAAAGAATCAAACAGGTCCGTGAAATACTTACTCTTCCAAACTCATGAGTGAAGGCCTGTGAGATAGCCTGCCGCTGGATATTGCTGCGGGTTGTCAGGATGTCAATGATGGCTTGTTCATCGGTGCCAAAGCCCTTCATAGCAGCTCGGAGATCAGCTGCATCCTGTGCTGCGTTGAAGTTGGCAATACCTACTACTGTTGGTGCTCGCTGGACAACATATTTAATAATTATGGGTTATATAGTGATTGTTTATTTTCCTATGAGTTGTGAAATATTTTAGCCTTTTTATTAATGATACTAGTAAAGCTACATAAGCAATATAGAATAAGAACAGGACCTATGTATCAAGTCATAAGCTTACTAATGTACTCTAAGTTTAAAATTTCTGTGTTCGAAGACATTTTATTATATCACTAAATTTAAAGGGGACTTTTAATGAATTTTCATTAAATTTCCCTGGGAAAAAATGTTTTTGTTGTTTACTCAAAGGTCTAGGACACATAATTGCCCTGCTTCCTAATTTACTAGATTGACGTCACCGGGACCCGCCCTTCAGCGAAATCCCTACGATCATATACTACAAAAATAAAAGTTTAATTAAGTACTTACTTGGAATGCCATTTTTTCTGATCGACTTATGTCGTTTTTTATTACCGCACAAAAGAAAATTAAGTGGAATGGACACAGAAGTCACTAAGTAGAGCAAACTAAGAAACTTCACCGATGTTTGAATAAGGGTAAGTGATAGATTCAAATCGAAGTAATTAAACCCAAAAGAGATAAATTTGTACGTTTGTCCGCTATCAGACGCTTGACTCGCCTGAGGCCGAAATCACAAACTTGCACGTCTACACGAACGAAATACGAATACGATACGATTAGCCACGAAAATAGGCAATCAAGTCCAATAAATCAGACAGATAGAAACAGTGTTGCCACACAAAAACTTCTAAATCCAGGGAATGGGAGCAATAAAATTACAAGACTATAAGAGAAAACTAACTATTAAAGTAATATCCTAGAAAAAATCTGTAGTAGGTATTAGCATTGCTGGACAGTTAACTTAATGGAGGTAATCGCACGTATACACACATACAAAGTACTTGTATATACTGGAAACGTGTTTAACAATGAGTTACAATAATGGGGTTCAGACAATTTCCTTCATAAAATTTTCATCCGCCCACAGATCTTAGTAGTTTCTTGATTAACAGCATCAGATTTAACACCCAATTATGACAGAATTTGGGAAAATTGTGTAAAATAAACACTTATAGCCATTTAATTAATTGAAGTTGCTTAATCAAATGTCAAGTCACTTTACTAAGCATAAGGTATTGCATGGTCATCAGTTCGGTTTCAAGAAGGGAAGATCTACATCTGATGCGGCAGCAACATTGCTGAGGCACATTTATGGCGCATGGGAGGATTCACAGGATGCGATTGGCATTTTTTGTGATCTGTCCAAGGCATTCGATTGCGTTGACCACCGTACGCTACTACTAAAACTTGACTTCTACGGAATTCGTGGAACTGCTCATGATCTTGTTTTATCTTATTTATCAAATCGCCAGCAAAAGGTAGGGATTACCGGCACAACATCCAAGGGCTCTTTAGTCGAAATGGGGGTACCCCAGGGTTCAATTTTAGGTCCATTTTTGTTTTTAGTATATATAAATGATTTGCCTTATGTTGTAAATGACCTCACAGATATTGTCTTGTTTGCTGATGATACATCATTAATTTTTAAAGTTAATAGAAAAGACAAAGATGTAACTAAAGTTAATCATACTATGTCAATTGTCTGTAGGTGGTTTGCTACAAATAATCTATTACTAAATTCAAAGAAAACTAAATGCTTAAGGTTTTCTTTACCGAATGTAGCACAAGTAGATAGCCAAATAATAATAGATGGGAGCCATATTGATCTTGTTAATAAAACGGTATTTTTGGGTCTTACATTAGACAATAAATTGCAGTGGGGACCTCAGGTTGATACTCTAGCTGCTAAGTTAAGTTCGGCTGCATTTGCTGTTAGGAAAATTAAACAATTGACGAATGTTGAGACAGCCAAATTAGTTTATTTTGCATATTTTCATAGCCTCTTGTCCTATGGTATTTTATTTTGGGGAGCAGCAGCGGATATAGAATCAATATTTATTATACAAAAAAGAGCAATTCGTGCAATTTACGGTATGGGTCCCCGTGAATCATTAAGAGATTTATTTAGGGAAATAAATATAATGACATTGCCTTCATTATATATTTATGAAAATATAATGTTTATACGTAGAAACATAGGAATGTTTGAGTCAAAATTGGATATCCATAATATTAATACAAGACAAAGGGAGAAGTTAGTTGTTCCATATTTTAGACTAACTAAAGTAAACAAGTCATTTCTTGGTAATTGTGTTCGATTTTATAATAAGATACCGCTTTCAGTAACCAAAATGTCTGATCATAAATTTAAAAATTATATTAGGAAAGTTTTGAAAGAAAAAGCGTATTACAAGGTGGTTCATTATATTGAAGATAAAAATGTATGGAAATAGCTGCTCTCTGCACAGTGCACCTCTAATTTTCTTGTTTAAGTTGTAAGTAATTATTGTCATTTTCTATTTTGTAGTCTTGTTATTTCTTTTTTTTTTGTTTTTTGTTTTTGAATGTTAGCTTTATTAAGTATTTTGTAATTGTTAAATATAAAAATATGTAAAATTGATGTTATAAAATAGCCAAAAAGTCAGAATAGATAAAAAAGAATTTAATAAAATAAAAAAGAATGTAACCTTGCTGAGTTTCTTGCCGGTTCTTCTCAGTTGAAGGCTGACTTCCGAACCGGTTGTAGCTTCAGTAACTTTAAATTTGACCTTCATAAGTGCCCTCCGAAGGCCTAAACTGAATAAATGGTTTTGAATTTTGAAGTGATTATGGGTTTGCAAGTATCCCAAAATATGTATTTCATTGGAAAATATTAAATAGTTCATAAACTCGTTTGTATTGTTTTTGTCAGCACATTACTCCCAAATATGAATATCAGTATCTTTTTTTTTTCTTTCCGCTCCTTGTTTATTTTGTAACCATCTAATTTATACAATGTTAAATGATTTGTTTTTGTCAAGTTTTTTTTCACCGTCGTCATTTTTTCTTATGGAACCACAAGTGTTTACCATTACCTCAGCATCATGATCAACCTGCTCTCCCAATTATATGTGGTCGGTGGAAAACGTACGCCCTCTGCCCATTCCGAGCACTAAAAGTTACTGGATTTTTTTACTAGCGGCCGCACACCTGAAGCCAACCCTCTTTGGGAATGCTCTTGTCGTCAGCATAATATGTCATAATGTGGCCAAAGTTGTAGACATACGAAATCGTCATGGAAACTTGCTTTCAAAGCTCAACTGCAGAAAAATAATAGATTTTCTACTTGAGAAAGGTATCCAGACAGCAACAAAGAAAACCCAAAAGCTTTAATATCCAGTCAAAAAGAAGCCAGAATGTCAAAGCATGCTTATTCCAAGTCCAAATATTTTTTTGGGCTCAAGATAAAGTAATAATATTAATATATAAATTTAAAAAAGCAGTGGATGTAAAGGGAGGTATAGTGCAAATAAAACAAGAATCATCGTTCATATCACAGAAGATTTATTTTATAAAAAATCTATACACCTAATTAAGTCATTTAAACGTGTCACAAATGCCTTAATAAGTACGGATAACATATTATGTCATTGTGAAGTATTTAGAAAGCGAAGAGAGACATTGAAAATGCGCCTCTAGCGGCTTAGTTGTGGAATTGTACCGTACAAATATTCTTCCATTATTCAAATCCCACAGAGCTACTACTTAATTATGAAAAAAGTATGGTAACACTAAACATAAATTTTCAAAATAGTGCCGTTATTTTCTATTGTGCTCTGAAAATAAAAGCTAGTGTTAATAAAGATTACCCGTTTTGAACAGTACTTCAGAACGGGTGACCTTTATTTATTCAGCTTTTTAATTATGTATTTGCGACACGCTAATGATTTCAATCATATTGATTCTTATTTAAAATACGCCATATACAGTGGCACTTAGAATAACGTACGATATAGATTAGAATTGTCAAAATGTCGGATAATATGAAAAGATTAATATTTTAATACTATTGCTTTATGGAGCTGGCCGTAAGTTTAACACATGAACTTTAGGTATAAGGCCCAATAGATTTACTTTAGGCCGAAAAGACATGAACTTGTTTTGTCTCATGTGCCTATAATTACATCGGCTCCCTGAACTTTGCAGCGAAACATACAGTACCTAATTAAGTGCTACAACACTATTTCATGGCGGTAGATCTGAGAGCGTCGTCTCTATCGCACGACACACGAACGACAGAGACAACGCTAACCGATTATGGGCAATTATCGATACTGTACTTGTTGTCCTCTAGGTCTATAATTGAATAATTGGTTTTGACTGTAATATGATGTTAAAATAAGTACTTACAACTACAATTCATATTCATACATCCTAAAATACAACTGCAATACAGACATAGTGAAAATAATCGACAGAATAGCTCCATACATTTAATGCGAGTCGACAATCAGTCAATCGTTAATTAGTGTCGATTAACTAAATCTATGTACATCTCTTTTAAATAGATTAAGTTAAAGTCTCCCTCACTCTTTTCAACTTTGGTAAAAGAAAGACATTTCCTAAATTAGTCTCAACCATTTCCTAAATTAACATGATTTGTAATCCTTTTAAAATAAAATGGTATTATATGCTTTATACCAAATTTACTTTTGACCATTTGGTTACTGTGTAAATGTATCCAAAATAGACTCTTAGCCTTTGACATAAGGCAGATAATCCACTGTTCTTTCAAATCGATTGTGACAACTGTTTGAATCATGTTAGAGTTTGAATTGATACGTCAAAATATTTTAACATTTGATGGTAATTAAAAAAATCACTAATAAATAAGTAACTTAACTATATAGACAAGAAATGTTCCTTCTTTTGAACACAATTTTTAAACGCTAACACTCTTTGAACGTCGCTTTGTTGACAACTACATAAAGTGGTCGATAAATAAGTGACGACAAAAACAGTATGAAGAAAAATCCTACAGATCACATAATAAGTTAGTCGATTGAAATTCATACTACAGGTACAGATATTTAATAAAAAGGAACACAAAGTACAGACGATCCAGGACAAGCATTTGGGTTAATTTACGAGCCCAAATGCTTGTCCTGTGTGGGAAGCGAACGTCTGTGTATGGCATGCGGGGTCTAGTCACTACGCCAATAGGTCCGTCTTAATACTACTAGCTTTGTGCCCCGCCCTTTCTCCCGTTGTCGACGAATACTACATTTCGGACAAATGCAACCCGTTTTTTCCCTTACAATCTTTCACATTACTTCGAACCCTTTTAGGGGTGGAAACATGCTACCCATCCCATAATGGGTATACCCTGTCAAAACGTCAGCTTTTAAGGACCAGCACTGGGTAATCAGTCAGGACATACAATTTTAAATATGAAATAAAATGACTAGCTTCCGTCTCGCGATTTACCCGCGTTCCCGAGGGATCTTATGTTTTCCCGTTTTGATGGAATTTCAGTAGTTTAAGAGAGCGGAAATGAAACTTCGGTGTCATGATACTCGTTTGTACATCATTATGAAACCGATGGATTGGTGATGATGGAACCAGGTAGAAAGTACCCGGGTATCTACAGGATAATTAACTCTACGTCATCGCCTGCACAACTGAAGGCTTACTTTCGAAGCGGTGGTTACAACAGTACCTTTACCTACCTTATTTTTTTTTTTTTTTTTTTTAATAGGAAATGGTGTCGCGTCTGGGAACAACTGCTATTTGTCCTTTGAGATCGGAGCACCCTGCGGGAGTAAAAGATTATCCCGATGAACATCGGGTATTGTCGGATGTTTCCTGTCGAAATCGACTGGCCATCCGAGTATCGCTCTAAATTAGGTCTAAACTTCGGTAGTTAGCTGATGTCTAAAAATGACAATCATAACAAATGCTGTAAAAGGCTGGTCCCAGCTCAAAAAGGATTCCGGCTGTCGAATCGGTACATATTATAGTTTCACCAAATAATAAAACGTTCCTATACACTTCCCGGAGTAGGCAGTAGACCTGAATTTTCTTCTACCTGGTAAATCATGAGCTTTATAATGATGAACAGACGAATTTCACGATACCCGCCTCTCATGTACGAGCGACAGTGGCGCCGCCGGGTCATACGAACGGAAAAGAAAAACAAATGGTCGACTAACGGTTGAAATTATTAATCGTTCTATTATCTAATGCGGGCCGGGCTCGACTAAAAATGAGATATGCGCGACTGGGGTTGGCCTCGAGGGCCGCGACGAGCGAGCGCGGGCTCGGCGCGCGCGGCCGGCCTCCCCGCGCCCGCGCGCCGGGCCCGCCCCCGCGCTCGACGGCCCGGGGGCCGCCGCCGCCGCCGCCTCCCCGTCGAGTCCGAGGGCAGGATGGCACCCTATAAATATATCAATTGTTCTCTTATCGTCTAGAGCAGTCTTATAGCTGTTGCCAATGAAAGGGTCACAGAGGTAAGAATTTGCCAAAACAAAACAAATTGAGAAGTAGGCCGGATGCCACTCCAGACAATCGTATTCGACTATCGGAAATTAAACATAATTTTAATGCTATATAAGATCATAAAAAATAATATTCATAAAAAAAATTGTAAAGTAAATATTTTATTTCTAAATTTATATTATTTTCTTCTTGTTCTATATATTGAATTGATATACATATAGGTTTATAGTTATATATAGTTGTGGTTTCGCCAAAAATAGGTGAAGAATTTAAGGTGGGTAAAAAAACCTTCAGAACCATTGGTCGAGAGTAGATAGAGTGGCTTCTACTTTGAAACATGGGTAAATATTCACTTACCGTGGAGAAAATATGCTCGGTTGGTGGCGGTGACTGCTGCCGGGTTCTTCAGCGTCTCGTATACCTGTTGACTGACAATCATGTCAATGTTGCCATGAAAGTTAAGTAGAACAGTGCCTTTACCATGAGTTTTTAACGTACGTAATCGCTAGCGACGGCGTAAAACATTTCTATGGCAAATGTGTACAGCGCCACTAGCGGTCACCTAAAGAACTTAAATCGATAGTACGAGTCAAAAAACCTTTTAACCTTTGCTATAGAAATTCGGTACCATGAGTCACAAATTTGACAGTTGCTATCGAGAAATACTGTATCGATAGTAGTTTACTTGCCAGTGACTAAAGTAAGTTTTGATAGCAACTCATGATAGAGGTACAGGTCGTTCATCTACACTCAGTATTTACATCGGAAACGAATTATTTACAAGCTTTTAATAATTAATTCTGTACAAAGTTAAGCTAAGTTTATACATATCCTACCATTTTAATACTGAACATCCCTACTAATATTATACATGTGAATTTAAGTTTGTTTGTTACGCTTTCACGCGAGAACTACTAAACTGATCATCATTAAATTTTGTACACAACTTGGAGGTATTAGAAGTAACATAGGATAATTTTTGTACCGGGAAAATGTTACATCCGAACGCGGGTGAATCCGCGGGGGACAGCTAATTTTATTATAGTTCACGAATGCAAAATTTCGCGCCAGCTCTTCGAACAGCTCTGAACAGACGCTATATCCGAAGCTCCATGCATGTGTAATGTAACGTGCCTTTCGTTAAGGCTGATCTCTCTTCTGTATTCAGAGATTTAGACGACTCTTGTTCTAGAAGTTCTAGTTCTGCTACAATTCGGTGTCACAAATGGAAACTCGTACAACTTTCAGTACTATAGTACAGCAGGAGTTTGAAACGTGGTTAAAACATCATCATTATATCAGCCCAGGGATGTACACTGTTAAACATAGGCCTCCCCCTTGGAGTTCCACCTCGCGCGGTCTTGAGCCGCCTGCATCCAGCGGCTTCCAGCGACTGTGACCAGGTCGTCAGTCCACCTGGTGCGAGGTCGTCCCACTCGGCGTTTTCCTGTACGTGGTCGCCACTCGAGAACCTTTCATCGGTTATCAGTTCTTCGAGCGATGTGGCCTGCCCATTGGTTGCCAGTCGTTGACAGCTAGGGTTTTATTGAGGCTCGGCATGTATGATGTTGTCGCTCGCATGACGCACACTTGTTACATTTCAATTGATGGGTCATAGATAACCATGAGAAACAAAGCTTATTTTCAGTAACGCACTATCAGCTATCGCCAACTGTCAAATGATCGGAATCAAAGCAAGATAGAAGAGAGGCTGATACTCGTCGCTGTATTGACATAGTATAGATTTCGTTTGAACTGACTGAAGAACATAGTCCACCCTCAGGCTCACTTGAGAACGTGGGCATTCCTTTATCGATGTCTGTCTAGCCAGGAACTTGTTTAAATCGGTTTTGACGGCATCGGAGTTGCATGTCTGGTCGGGAGCAAGGAAAGCGCTCGTCGTGGAGGTAGTCTTCACGGTTTACTGTTGTAGTGTTGTGCTCATTTCCTACGTTGATAAGTATGTTGTGATCTACGTCACTAAAGGACTCAGTCCGCAGTCGTAATTTTTCTTAGCAGATAATTCTGCTATATAATATGTATATTTTTCTGATATTATCTTCTATATATATAAATGCATATTTTCGAAAAAAAGCACCACTGCGTTGAGCACCAAACAGACAGAGAGAAATAGTAACTTAATTATCTTAGTTATTATTTCGTAATTAATGAAATCTGCTATTTTTATTTAAATATATGTAAATGACTTTCAGATTCTGCAGCATGCTCGGCTGCTTCCAGTATCAGTGCCAAAAGGTTGCTGTTTACCGTAGATGTCGTGCTCCGAGCAGTATCTTATGATCTTGATGAATTTACTTCTTTTAAACATAACTGTTAAACGTTGCGTAGAAGGACCCGTTGTTCGGTCTTATCTTCGTATAATATAACAGTCCATGTCTGTTCGTAATTTGTTTTGTTCTGTAAAGAGTTTTCGTCGTCTGTCCATTTATCGTGTTGTCGGCCGGTTATTTTATTTTATTTTATTATAACTAGAAAAAAAAGTACCATAGATTCTCTCCACTCTCTCCACTCAACCAAAGATATGAGGAGAGAGGAGGAGGAGATCAACCTAGTTTTAAAAGCTAGAAATATTAATCACTAACCATGTCCGACACAAAACTGTCGGAATCAGAGTCCGACTCCTCCTCGCTGGAAATCACGACTTTGGGCTTAGATGGACCTGTAAGAAAAAAATATATATGAGCATGCTTTCGCCCGCGAGTTTATCTGCTTTCCAATGACATCTTGTGTTATTTTAAGGCACCAATAGGATAATAAGGAATCTTTAGGGGGTATTCTGGTCTAGAAAGTAAAAAAAAAACACGTTTTTTTTTCTTTGCATATTTTTTAAATTTAGATTTTTCAAAATTCGAATTATTTTCGGAGATACAGTAGATTTTGTAACGCAGCATCTATCTCATACATTTGCTGTCAGACGTAACGAAGTAAGGCTTCTGCTTCACCAAAAGAAGGCAGAACAGCTCGATTAGCAGAAAGAACTTCGCAAAACATCGAGTATGAAGTATAAGAAGGCCCAATGTATGTATCTGGGATTAGTTACAAAGTTAGTATTAAATATTATTATCCGAGTTATTCTACTGGAATTGTTTTTCAAACTTTAAACGCGTTTTTCTCGAAACTACTTTTTTCTAAGTGGTTGACATGATATTTCAAGTTCTACCCAACCGATTCCTATGAAATTAGGTGGGAATCTTCTTTACATATCTCTCTATCGCGTCTGCCTTGGATTAAAAAAAAAAAACAATTTGGAGTATTTTTAAAAAAAACGAAAAGGTAAAAAAAGAATTGATATTTCATGTCGACGCCATTTTGTGATTTCTTTTGGCTAAGGTCAACGCGATAGCGACATCTTTACAGATTGACAATTTTTAAATTGTTTTTTGTTTCAGATCAATACAAAGGCTGGAATCATGTCAACCAGGGTGCATCGTTTTTTTTGTAGCCCCGACTTTAACAGCCTGTAATTTTTCGAATTTATTATTTTTTTTGTTTCAATTTATTTTTAAATCTTGAAATGTCAATAAACATCATATTATGAAAAAACGTATAGAAAAAATGGTTTTCATTTTTTTTTGTTAGTTTGAAAAATTCCTAAAATTTAGGCTTCTAGACCAGAATACCCCCTTAATACTTTTAACTGTTTATGCGTATTTGAGACAAATATATAAATTGGGACAGAAGCTTTACGACTTCATCTCGATATGACTAGATGGCGGGTATGACTAGATCATTTTCAGATATTCTAAGAAGTTTCCTTATAGAAGATCGAGCTCAGTGGCGTGCCATAGGTGAGGCCTATGTCCAACAGTGGACGGAGATAGGCTGATGATGATGATGATGAAGAAGTTTCCTTATATGTCACTCGACTCGAACTCGACTGAGGACCTTAAGCATTTTCTCGAGGAATCCTCAAAATTAGTATTCTAAGTTATAACTTGAACAAAACTCGAGTAACTCCGACTGAGGTTGAGTCGAAGTGAAGTCGGGGTAACATGTCATTCTATTATAGATAAAATATTGATCAAATAAAATAACGAGTTTCAGTAACTATTTACAAGCAATAAACTTCCTTAAGGTTGGTCCCGACGTACCTTGAAGTTGACAGTTGATTCATACCCTCGAGTGAGGGTATTTTTGCAACTATGAATACTAATATCTTTGAGTGGGGATGAGTGGAGTCGAGGAATTTTCGAGGAAACGCCTTAGAATATGGTTGTCAAACTCGATATGACTACATTACGTTCGGGCTACATAGCAGTCCGACCAAATGCATACGCCCTGGTATCAGATTGACTTAATATCGCTTTCACGTACAACGGTATTTAAAAGTGTTACAGGATGCTTTTATCATTATAATAAAGCATGTGGAAAAAGGCGAAAGATATGGGTCTGACGAAATATAAAGTAGGACGGGACGTCACTAGGATGATTGCTAATTTTCGAACCTATTGCCTTGTCTCTTCACCTTATATTCAAGAAGTCGGATATTGTGGAGAGTTCTACAAAATTGCCAGAAGTGGAGGCATTTGCAAGCTAATTTTGAAATCAGTGGCTGAAGATTACTGTGCTTATTTCCTGTGCATATGAAAACATAGGACAAATAATAGTTTACAGGCATAGCATCGTCTCAATGGAAAGAAAGCTTCAATGAGCGCGTGCAGCATATGCACAGCAATCACGCTGCTGTAATTTTGGTTAGTTAAAAAAAAGAAGCACAGATTCAAGACAAACGAAGCCTTATATGAAGTTAACCAAAAAAGGAATATCATTTTATTCAATCGCAAATATAAAACCGAATCGAGAAATCTTCAAACACAGAAAATGACGCCTTTCATTTTTTTTAACCTGACAGTGAATTAAAACTTAGATATACATAAGTAAAAATACAATATAAGTCACTACTTTAATAAAGGTAACTGAAAACCGGAATGTTCTGATTATCGACATAACTGTACTTTAGAAAACAAACCACAACTGTCGTTACGCCATCTGGTGTTTTGACGATCTTGTTCAAAATCAATGTAGCCCTAACGTGATGTATTCATATCGAGATTTAGTCTCAAAACGATCTAGCCATACCCTCTATCCAGTCATATCGAGATGTAGTCGTAAAGCTTATCCTATTATTCCCAATAAGATAACTAACTAGCTGTACCCTGCCACGCTTCGCTGTGGCACATTGTGATTGAATGGTTGAGAAATGAGAAACAAAACAAAGACGGTCGCGGATATGTGACTGATGCAAAAAATAGATAAAAACAATTCTTGATGCGTATTATATATCATGTTAAAATTTCAGCTCGATCGGTGCAGAACTTTTTGAGTTTTTGAAGCGTACACAAACCAACATAACATTTTTATACAAGGTGCAGTTTTGCATGCTGGTCAAAATTCAGGACCTTGTCTCAAAAGACATGAATAAATAATTTAAATTAGGGTACCTGGTCAATAGTTAATAAAGCTGCTATTATAAATTGTTTAGATTTGACAGTATTCCAGAATCAGACGAAAGCATCAGAATCAGCGCATACAGCTGTGCGTTCTGTGCGAGGCACCGAGCCGCCACGTGCCACTTTTAACCTACAAAACCGTAACCTTCACCGATCGAAAATCACCTACATTATTGTTATGATTTTTTTCTTGATAATTAACTCAAAACCCCAAAGAAAAGTTCACGTTCCTACTGTAAGTACGACAGTATCAGCTGATTAATAAATGTTAGTTTTGCTTTATTACGTTACTAGCGACCCGCCCCGGCTTCGCTCAGGTGCAATGTAGATAATACATAATAAACCTTCCTCTTCAATCACTCTATCTATAAAAAAAACCGCATCAAAATCTGTTGCGTAGTTTTAAAGATTTAAGCATACATATGAATATAGGGACAGAGAAAGCGACTTTGTTTTATACTATGTAGTGATTGTTATTTTCCTCGCAGGGAGCTCCGATAATAAACACGTCTGATCGCTGCTAAATTCAAAGTGCTACAAGGAGAACCGCGATTTTTTTTTTTTTGAAGGGACGAAGGTGTTAGCCTCAGATGGCTCTGACACCCTTACGCGGACAATAGGAGAACCGACTGAGGTATTCTCACATGCCCACTTGAGGGGGCGTACCGCCGCAAACGCTACGTCCCGCAATTTTTAAATCTGTAATATCTTCGAAAATAGTCATTTAAATCATATGCTGTAAAGTGCCATATAGATTCATATTATGTATATCAACAATGTGTTTAAGGTATTTAATTGGATAAGGATTAATGCTGTATTGGTTAAAACGCTTCGAAAATTAGCCATTATTTGTCGTAAAAAGTCAATGACAAAAAAATTTATTGTGGGATATCCATAAGAGATAGACATATACCATCGCGGAGTTTTCTGTAGACGCGCGCGCGAGGAGCGGAATTAGCAAACGTCTATACGCGGCAGCGCCAAAAACAAACTGATTGTAACGGGCGCCGCCCCGCACCGACTCGCAGAGGTCAGGTTCGTTGAATCGTTTGCGCGTGTCTGTGACAGCGCGATTATAGGGCTAGGAACAGGCGGGCTGCGTTTTAATACGGGTGGTTTACACTGACCGATTTCCGTAAATAACAAAAACTTAAAAAAAAACGTACCTATTTTATAATCGATTCGGATCGAGAATAATTAGTATATATACCTCCTTGAATTTGACCAGGATGCAAAACTGCATCCTGTATATGTACATAGATGTGAATGTAAGTTTGTTTGTTACGATTTAACGTGAAAGTTACTTAACCGATCATCATGAAACTTTGTATACATATTCTTGGAGGTATAAGAAGTAACATAGGATACTTTTTGTGCCGGGAAAATTTGATATCCCTCGGGTACGCGGGTGACACCGCAGGGGACAGCTAGTATCCCTATAAATTAACAATATTATGAGTTTCTTGTTGTTTCTCAGTTGAAGGCTGACTTCCGAACTGGTGGTTCCATCAGTAGCTTTGACATTCATAAATTCGTTGAGCTAAACTAAAGAAATGGCTTTGATTTTATTTTTTTATATTGTCCGTGTAAGGGTATAGCTATCAGAGCCTAAAACTTACTAGTCCCATTTTTTTTTACTTTGCCCTTGATAACGGTTCTACGAATTGAATTACGGTTTACGCGCTCACCACATTCGTCATCGTCACTGATATTGTGGTAAAGCTACCATTCATGGTAAAATGGAATCTCGTCCTATTTATAAAACAGTTAATTATGTTTGATTTATTATATTTATTGAACATTGGCCACAATAACCGTTGTATCATTAGTACTGGAGATTAGAGTAAAAGTAGATAGAGAGCGAGATAGCAACAAATAATATTATGAGTAGGTATTGATGTCAAATGCAGACTATTTTGGAATTTCAAAAATTTAATAAAGACCAGAGATGGGCCAGATGGCTTTGTGGTTAGGGTCCCTGACTGCCACGCCACTGGTTGTGGGTTCGATTCCCACGTAAGACAAACATTTATGTGCGTAAACAATAAGTTTGTTAATTCTGTGTCTGGGTTTAAATATAAGTATTTAAAAGTTGAGATAACAAGTAGATGTGTGAAGAATGACACATGATCTTTATTTATCTTATATCTGCACGTAATATTATAAATAGGTGAAGTTTTTAAGATGGATTTAGGACGTATATCACCGAAACCACTCATCCAATAAAAAAAAACTCTCACTAACCAAAAGTACATAAAATTGTTTTAATTGAATTATTTTAACACAGGGTACTTACTTTCTATAAATAAATAAATATCCTGGGACACTCTTTACGTGTGTAAAGAATGTCCCAGGATATCTGACCAGGCCATCTGGTCCCAAACTAAGCAGAGCTTGTACTATGGAAACCAGATAGCTTATATACTACATATACTACTTTGTTTTCTAAATGCATACTTATATAGATATTTACACCCAGACACAGAACAAACAGACAGATGTTCATGCACACAAATGTTTGTACTGGGTGGGAATCGAACCCGCGACCTTCGGCTTAACAGTCAGAGTCGTTAACCACTAAGCCAACTGACCCGTCCAAATGCCTGCCCGTTAATTATAAATGTATATTTTTTAGAATTAAACAAAAGCTATAACTGGAAATCAACATACCTTTTCGAGGAATACAGAGATATGAATTGTATTCATCATTAAAAAAACCTATTTAGCGACAGTTATCGAAGGTTATCGTAAGTCGAATATAAGGTACTTACAATTTTTCCGCGTCTAGTGCATTGGTGATATCTAAATGCGACCAAATTATCTATGTTTACAACTTAAAGGTTGACATTTACTAACCGAGATCCACGTTATGGCGTAGTGATAATACTTTTTCTAAAAATAATAAAAATGTATAACCCGACTACCGAGAATAGGAAAAAATGTTTAAAATCCTGTAACCCGACTAACTGAAGGTTAAACGAGATTAACTAAAAAAGCGGCCAAGTGAGAGTCTCGCACACGAAGAGTTCTTGACCACCATAAAATATTTAACAAAAAAAAATCTTCTATAGGGGGGGGTCAATTTTACCAGAATTATAAAATTCAAAAAATTAAAAACCATTTATTCAGTTTAGGCCCTCGGACACTTATGAAGGTCAAATTTAAAGTTACTGAAGCTACAACCGCAGCTAATTCCTCAATTACTTGTTCAATAAATACCACTAATATAACGTAGAATATAGTGCCTATTTATATACATATACACAACTTGTGCCCCGCGGTTTCACCCGCGTTTATCGATATCATAAATAGCCTATAGCTAGTCCCATCCCGATATGTTCAGTTTTGAGGTGATGGTGCGTCAAACAAACTCCATTTAGCTTACATATATATATGGATAGATATTCAAGAACTTGTACATCAGTTATCTGGTTACCATAGTTCAAGCTGTGCTTAGTTCGGGTTCAGAAAACCGTAGAGATATGTACCATACCTTCGCTGGGTAATGTCAGCCAGAAATGCGAGCGCAGTGAATTAGTCAGCCCGGGAGGCAGTTTCAGGTCCTGGTTTTTAACTGACGACGCCAGTACCTTCGCGGCGTCCGCGAGGAGTGACACACGGTACGAGGACGCGTATATCAGACGCATCGAGGAGTTGGCAGCCGTGGAGCAGACTATGGGGTAAAGAGACTCGTGACGTTTGATGTTGTAGAACGAAGTGCCTGGAATTGTAATAATTTTTTATTATATTAGTCTAGAGTTTAGGCAAAGCGATTTCGCTCGCGTATATTTGATCAAAGGTTACATATATTATGTCCCGTGAAAAAGAATTGTAAGTGAAAAGAAAAAGATTGCGTACACATGGAAATCTTAAGATATATTGTGGTTATGATCAAAATATAGTAAAAAAAGTAAATATTTAAATATATTTAAATAATGCTATCTTGTTTACATACGTACCAACGACGCTACAAAAAAAAATATTTTTAAACAAACAATAAATGCTAAAAATTAAATTCAACATTTTTTTGTTATACCAAACGAACACACACTTTTTATGTTGTGCGTACAAGTGTGCAAAGTTCCAGCAAGATTGGTCGTTTATCTATGAAAAGGTAATAAACAGACAGACAGACATTTGGAGGATGTGATCGTCTCGATGGTCCAGCAGTCAAACGTTCCACTGAGAAATTAGAGGTCGTCTTTACTCACCATTATGTGGACCGTCTGCCGGTTTGTCCCCCTTCTCGACTTCTATACTGTTGAGGTCCAGCAGTGGACTTTTAAAGGTTATAGAATCTAGTCTAGAAGTCAGGTTTAATCTTTAGATTTAACCTATCGTGCCTATATATCAGTCTAGGTTATCAACACGATAAAACAAAATTGTTTATGCTTCAATTATATTGTGGTGTCGATTATGTTGTGCATCGCAAAATTTTGTAAATATATGCCCATCTTTTCCTTTTTAATAAGTTCAGGTTGACAAACTCGCTTCTGTCGCTACAATTTGTTTTGATCGAACAGAAATGGGAGATTTCTGTTCGAACTCTTTTTAACTTTAGGAGAGGAAAGAGAGGTTTATAGATTAAAGTTAAGTTTAGTTAAATGCACTACAGATTTATTGAAAAGCTGGTATTCTAGATCAGGATTGTCGATTGTTATTTTTAACTGACACTTACGACGTTTCACAGAAACATTTTTTTTTGTTTAACGACTTGGGCTGATAAACAAGGAGACGGTCCACGGCAAGTAGTCACCGCCGCCTATGAACATTTGCAACACCAGGGGAATCGCCAATGCGTTGTCGTCCCTAAAACGTGAAGTTATTAAGTCCCACGTGTTTTTATTTCACCGGCCCTACCTTTCCAACTAAAACACAGTAATATAAGAGCACTATTGTTTCACGGCGGGAATGCGTAGGTATAAGAGTTATTATATATTACCTTGAGACTTCCTATTGATGAAGAATTCAATAGTGCCGTGCCACATGTCTACTCGAACGCCGACTATAGTGCCACGGCAGAACCCGACGGAGTCCTGGGACACCTTGCCGTCGTGGCGCACCGCCCCCGAGTACGAGAGCCCATACGACTCTTTGTCCTGCCCCAGCAGGGAGGTGAACTTGAAACGAGCATCGCCGATGTTGACTTTATTTGTGCCGAGTCCCACCATCTGGAATAGGGATGAGTACTGACATGTCAAATCAGCTACTTTTTATTAAATGTCAAAACGATCGACTATAATGTAATTTTGTATGAAATAACAAGTTGTGACGTCATTATTGTACAGTGTCAAAAGATTTTCTCTTTGTGGTTAGAGCCGTATTTAAAAATTATATCAATTTAAAAAAACGTCACATTCGATGTATCTATGTATTTTTGGATATTCAATACAATGGTTAGTGTTCGATCATTTATCTTAAACACAGGATAGTTCCCTATTATAATTAAATATTATTATTTTTAATTATATATGTAACTAGCTGCCCGGACAGACGTGGTCCCGTTCAAATAAGTCCATACATAAATGCAGGAATTCAATCGCAGCGCCACCTACCGGGCTCAATTCATCGTCCATTGTGAATCTAAACCAACCTCGAATCCACTTGAACACACACAAAAAAAATCATTCAAATCGGTCCAGCCGTTTAGGAGTTCACTGTCAACACACGGACAAAAGAATTATATATATAAAGATATGATGGGTCAGTTGGCTTGGTTGTTAGAGACTACCACGACACAGTTCGTGGGTTCGATTCCTACCCAGGACAAATATAAGTATGCATCAACGAACGTATCTGAGAGTGTAGAAACTAGATAAAAAAATTTTAAACATTTATTTTTTGTACATAGATAGATAATTATATGAAATTTGGAAAAATTATGCTACATAATTAGATATTCTATGGACTTGATAAAAATGCCATCTTGTTCAAATACTACCATCATAGCTACAAAATAAATAAATATTATTATGTATTTTTAAACAAACAACAAATGCTTCAAAATAAATATTCAGTTATTTAAATGAAAGCAAACTTTTTGTCGTGTGTATGTACACTCGTAATATAACTAATATAGTTCAAAAAAATTCAAAAATTCAAAACCATTTATTCAGTTTAGGCCTTCGGAGGGCACTTATGAAGGTCAAATTTAAAGTTACTGAAGCTACAACCGGTTCGGAAGTCAGCCTTCAACTGAGAAGAACCGGCAAGAAACTCAGCAAGGTTACATTCTTTTTTATTTGTTATATAAATTTTTATCTATTCTGACTTTTTGGCTATTTTATAATTTCAATTTTACATAATTTTATATTTAACAATTACAAAATACTTATTATAGGTAACATTAATAAAAACAAAACAAAAAAAAATATGACAAGACTACAAAATAGAAAATAACAATAATTAGGTACTTACAACTTAAACAAGAGATTTAGAGGTGCACTGTATATAATATATAGTAGATAATTAGAAACGATGTTGAATTCCATACCAGACGCTTGTACAAGTGTTAATGACCCTTTCAATATTGACCTGAATTTGCGATAGATAAATTTGTTTTGACTATTTTATCAATAAATATATTAGTTTGTTTATTTTTGCATTTGATAGCAAGTTAACTAATATAATGTGAACTGCTTATAATTTAATTTCCTTTAATATTATTTTCATCCTTCATTAATATTACCCGCGTTCCCGAGGGATGAAAATATTATGTTTATACGTAGAAACATAGGAATGTTTGAGTCAAAATTAGATATTCATAGTATAAATACAAGACAAAGGGAGAAGTTAGTTGTTCCATACTTGAAACTAACTAAAGTTAACAAGTCATTTCTTGGTAATTGTGTTCGATTTTATAATAAGATACCGCTTTCAATAACCAAAATGTCTGATCATAAATTTAAAAATTATATTAGGAAAGTTTTGAAAGAAAAAGCGTATTACAAGGTAGTTCATTATATTGATGATAAAAATGTATGGAAATAGCTGCTCTCTGCACAGTGCACCTCTGAATCTCTTGTTTAAGTTGTAAGTAACTAATTATTGTTATTTTCTATTTTGTAGTCTTGTCATATTTTTTTTTTTTAGTGTTACCTATAATAAGTATTTTGTAATTGATAAAAATAAAATTATGTAAAATTGAAATTATAAAATAGCCAAAAAGTCAGAATAGATAAAAATGTATATACCAAATAAAAAAGAATGTAACCTTGCTGAGTTTCTTGCCGGTTCTTCTCAGTTGAAGGCTGACTTTCGAACCGGTAGTAGCTTCAGTTACTTTAAATTTGACCTTCATAAGTGCCCTCCGAAGGCCTAAACTGAATAAATGGTTTTGAATTTTGATGTTACATTTTCCCGGGATGAAAATTTGCCTATGTAACTACTAACATTGGCTATCTGCTATTGAAACAACCGTCAAAATCGGTCCAGCCGTTTCGTGGTCTTGATTTCCTGTGCGTATACGAATACTACCACCCCATGCCATCACAAGAGTGTCGTTAGAGACAAATATAGACATACGATCATTGCCGATGGACACTAAATAAAATTTCTCTGGAGTGCGGGTGAAACTGGGAGTCAAAAGCTAGCAAAAAATAAACTGAGACATTTCCATTACACAGCCATCTGATATCAAACTAAGCAGAGCTTGTGCTATGTTAACCAGATAACTGATATACTACATTTCAATATATATAAGGAAAATAGGGTTCCATTGATGCACCATCATCTCAAAATTACTCAACATATCGGGATGGGACTGCTACCATTCGACGCAGAATGTTTCCTAGATGGTTTAAAGCTATATATGATATCGAGAAACACGGGTTAAGAACAGACAGGGAACAAATAAACATGTTCATGCACACAAATGTTGAACCCATGACCCGTGGCTACACAATCTGTAGAATCATTGTATCCACCACACTAACAGTAAACTAAAATATAAAAAAAAAACCCGGAAGTATTTTCATATCTTATTCTTAAAGTTTAGTTCACAGAAGATAACACCATTTTATTATACATTGTACTATCTTTATTTACTATCTAGAGCACTAAGTCAATTGAACTGCCATAATTGGTAGATAGCACTACAAAGTGAGACATGACAATGGCATGAAATAAATGCAAGGTAGTAGTCTATAGATTTGTTTATTTAATTAAGACTGCTCGATTGTCGACCCATGTCGTAAAAAAAATAAAAATAATACCACCTACTTATGAGAGTCTTTAAATGATCATTGATATAGTAAATACCGTAAAACGGGCTGAACAGAAACGTTTCTGTAAATCAGGACAACTTTGAAAGTTATTTTAATGATTAACTTATTTAGTTAGTTATCAACAAGGACTAAATAATAAATTAAAAATAAATGAGTATTTTTGGATTACAATCAAATATCAGTACCTGGATGACCGAGCTTTGCTCAGGGTTTCTTTACTAATTTAACTACCACCATATTCTTTTCTTGAAAACTCAGTCATTTATACCTAGATACGAATTAGATGCGTTAATAAAGGGCTCCCATTAATAGTTTTTCTCACAAAAGAATGAACTTGAAAACCTTTTTCCTTCATATTCTAACGATATTATAGCAGTTTTCATTTCCTGAAAATGAATCCTAGATCGATTTAACGCCTCCGAAACCCCCTGCACACTAAATTTCATGAAAATGTAAAGGTATTAGATTTAAAGCTAAAATGCACTTCAAAGTTTTGATTAAATTTTCTCATGTGTTTCTATTAACCCCATTAGATCAGTAAGTACTGATTATCATAATATGATGTCCAAGAGATTTGGCAGATTTTTCGTTCCGTCCCTTTATGAAAAGGTTTTTGTTGCCTCTTGGTGCAAGTGCACTACAGCACATTGTCAGCCATTTTATCATTGGTTGCCTACTACACTCTGGAGTTGACGTGGGGTGGTATTCATCCCAATTATCACAGAGCATCCATTTAAATATGATCATTCTTTTTCAACAAACTGTGTGAAAGAACAGACTTATGGTGCACCATTTTCTCAAAATCATAATGGTGTGTAGCCAGTTGGTTCATTTGAAAACTTGCAGTAAAAAATGTCTATAGATATTTCTGAGATTTATAGAATAATAGATCCTAATACTATGTATAACAAAGTCACTATATCTGTCTGTATGTTTGTCCACTTATAACTTTTAAACCATGCAATAGGCTTTGATGTGGTTTTTACCATTTAGAGAATTTCTTCTGGAAGGTATATTATGTAAATAATACACTTATACCATATATCACACTTGGAAGAAGCTGGGGCGGGTGGTTAGTGGTCTATAAAAATAATTATTGTTTGTGCTAGAAATTATTAATGAAATATCAAAAAGCACAGGGTGCGGAGGACTATGCTATAATGAATATTCTGGCTTAAGCAAACATATTCAATAAAATCAGAAATAACATATTCCACTGCTGTTAGTAGCCACATTTATAACAAAGAAAAAGTCGCTGAAGCAGAAAGGTCCTTGAACCTGGTGACATGGGGGTGCGGCGTCCATGAGGAAAATGTTGGAACAAGTGGATTAACAGGATTGAAGAATGAAGTAGTGTTGCATTTTGGGAGATGCCTATATTTTGCAGTAGACATAGGTTGATAAGTAAATAAGATAACCTGTAAATCTTCACAAAGACAGTTAGTATGGATGTTATGCCATCGCTCAACAGTAGCCTCATACAGATGTATTTTGGTGCAAAAGACTGGAGTAATGCATTCACTTTATTAATATATAAATGCAGCTGAGAAAAAACGTTAATTTGCTCTAGAAATTAGGCAAATACAATCAGCTTAGCATATTTAATAATACTCACAATTCTTTCTTATTTTTAATTTTCAAACAGAGACAATGTGTTAAAGTACTTACAATATCAGTTCCATAAGAGTCTGTTATCATTTTCACTTCCCAGTAGTAATGGTGGTTGTGTACTAGTGGGGTGTCACCCTTAACCGCCGCTGTGCCCGAGCTGTAGAATGGGTGAAAGGTCACCAGCTTTTTATCATCACTAACCACCGCCCAGCTCGTGCCTGATGATTCTGGCTTCTCCCATCCCCATTCGTAAACTGCAATTAGAAAAAGCCTTAAAGTGAACATTTCAATTTTCAGGGCTAAATCAAATATGAACAAAAAAGTTCGACGTCTTTAATCGCTTTATACAGATTCAAACGCCGACCTACCCTGATCTTCTTCCCCACAAGAGCATTCGGACGGATCCTTCCAAGGGGTAGAACTCGTACTAGTATTCCTATGCCTATTCCTTTGCCAACACTGGCAAAAAGCCTCGGGTCGATCACCATACGTTTTCACAGAACGTATACCGTTCGTGAAAAACATGTTTAATGGTTTTTATTCAACACTAACACTTTTGTATTTCACCAGAATAGGATATAGTTTATATTTAATTAATATTTGCAAAAAAAAATATTGAAAACAAATCGTAAAATGATAAGCTAAAATCAATTATAGTCGGCTAAAATCCTACGGGGAACAGTAAACACGTACAAGCGCACACCGATACATGACACAACTGAACCAGACTGAATCTTTCGTAAAGGTTGGTACAGTACAGTATGAGTATAAATGTTCTATGAGTACAGTACAGGTATTGAATAATATTGATTTATTGTTCATATAATCTCTCCTCCCTCACTCTACTCTTTAAACATGGGAGCCACTTCTTTAAGAAAATGATGAATTCATGAATCGAATGAAATGTGCCGGCATCTTAATGGTGACTACCTATAATCCTATCAAATTGAAAGAGCGCTATCCTAAAGAATCCTATAATAGATATTACAAATAATTGTTAATTATTAATTAATATTACCGTCGTAACCCTTCATTAATATGTTATATATATCGCCATTAAGCGTGCCTGGCCAATGGAAAAATGCGGAGATTTTCCGATTTTTGAACTTGATAAGTGGCGATCGGACCTACTTATTCAGTTGTGATTCCGATTGGTAGGAACAATTTACAGTATGAATTTTACTGTTCTGCTGACCTATGCTGACATATGGTCTAATAGTTGCAGTATGTTATATACCAGTCATGCGATTTTTGAAGCTATATTTTTTTAGGCGCGTTATGAAATATTATGAAAGTGAAATTTTGAAGATGCACGCGCATCAGTGTAACATAAAAATAACAGGTTGAAGTTAGCTGTTATGTAGGTACAAATCGCAACTGTCAGTGTCAATGAGTGAGTAATGATGTTATTGTCAATAATAACCTAACAACGACTGTGTGTTCTAGCTATAGAGTGTAGAAGTAAACGAGGACTATCTTGTATGGGGGATTAGTCGAAAAAGTGTCCACTTGCAAACAGCAAATTAGTTTACGAATTCTCACCGAAATAGCGCTAGTGTAGCAAGTATTATAATAAATTTCACAAATTATAATTTGTGGCGCTCTATTTAAAATTCTTCCACTTGCTACAGCAGCGCCATCTTAATTTGTTCCCTTTCAAGGGACATTTTTAGGTACACTGAGATGGTCCTCCTTTACTTCTACACTCCATAATATTCAGATAGCAATCAAGGTGTACAACTGACCAGTGCCAATGGAATGCTTGGAACAGAGTTTTTAAACACTGCCTGAATCTACAGCGTAAAAATGCTAGATTGATAATCATTATTTTAGTCTCTAAATATACCTATTTAAATACCAAATATTAAAACCAAACCAAACTAGTAAACTTTTGTCAGAATAAAAGACGGAAAGAAAATTCTTGTACATTCACCATACAACTTTATTATGTTTCTGGACGAAAAATTTCAATAAGTATGTACTCTTTATACGACATACAATTAATACATTTTCCGGAAGCGATGGGAGCGCCAATTTTAAAATTATCTAATCTGTTTACTTCTAAGATCAAAAAACAAAGTGGCTATTTTGCAGGAAATGGGACACACATCCACCACTAAGCTGTACATATCTATCTGAAAATATTTGTGAAATGAAATCACAGGTTAGGTATATTATGGAAATTTGGGAAACAAATGAAGGATTAAGAAAATTTACTAATAAACATAATATCCTGATAATACTTCGGGTTTAAAGCATAAAAATGGATAAATTCATATTTTTTAAGAGTTTCTTCGAGTTTCTGGGTGTATGGAACTTATTGATTTCTATTATTTTCTAAGGGTTGGCAGTACAAATATTTTGCTTCGTACCGCGCACCCCGCCCACAAATGGCTGTCAAGTGCGAAAGTAGAAGAAAATGTATTTCACAATTTTCTAAAACTGTATAATTTATCTTCTCTTTCTATAGTAGACCGATTATGTATTTAGGTAGCGTAAATACATCGGAATAGTAATAATAGTAGTTTTCAATTGTATTTCTGTAAATATTAAGTAAACCTGCTGATTAGTGAAATTTTCAGCTGATATAATATTTTTAAATTATTCTCTGTCGTGTTTAGTCGTGATTGATTCCTGTTATTGTATATTTAAAGGTAAAGTATTTTATAGTGGTTTATTTTTACGGTATAGCAAATTCTTTTGAATAGCAAAAATAATAAATTAAGAACAACAAATTTTATAAAATATATTTTTATTGTTAGCAATGTAAAAATGGAATAAATTAATTAATTCTCAGTGTCGTCATACAATGCACCAGATGGAAAGCACTCCAGTTTTACAATGAAACTGTAGTATGATGCTTGGTCAGCTTGGTTGACTACTGAAGCACCGAGTCAGTAATAGTACCGATGCATTTCTGGATAGATAAACGCAGTCAGTGCGCCTACACCGGCCGCCACCGCCACCCTTCATCTTTGTCTGCTGGTAACTATAAATTCACAAACTTTTTTAATTGGTAATATAATATCATTATATTTATGTATTCCGGTGTTCTTGTACTGCCTGCTATTAATACAAGTTATATTGTATAGGGAAATATAAGTGTAATATTTTTCTGTGGCTCCCATTACTGAAGGCCTACCTTTTTGTGACTTATAGGTGTAAAGATATGTTATTTTCTTTTCAATATCCACCGATAGTAAGAATATGAACTAATCCTATTACCAGGGTCGATAATTTTTAAAACAAAAAAAAAGAACAGTAGGATGAAACCCATTACAAAAGGAGGGCAATATTATAAAAATGAAAGGAAAAATAATTTACGGGCGATCTGAGGTCGGGAAGGGGATGGGGGTGAGGTTTTAAGGGCGGCTTTTTTCGATTTCCGGCAAAACTAAAAGTCCTATGGAAAAAAGTTAGATGACAAAGTTGTAGCAAATAAAAAGATCTAAAACTTTTGTATTTATACTTTTTTCACATAACCTCAAAATTTATGTGAAAAATTCAAAAAACCAAGTTTTTTATTTTTATCTTTTAGAAAAAAAAATTTTTTTTCACGATATTTGGTGAAAACTTACCTTTTTATGTCCCAAATACGCTGTAATTTATTTGATTATAAATATTTCTTTTTTCACCTTATTTTGAATTAATATCGAAAAAGCACCCTAATTTTCAATCGAAAATTCACCCGTCAAAATATCAGCTATTTTCAAAAAGTTGGTATGTTTTCTGTTTGTTGAAATCTCTACTTTCTGATAGTGAAAAAAAATATATGTTACTATAGTAAATCTTCTCAGAAAACGCAAAGAATGGAAGAGATAATTAATAAATATTTGCGCTATGTAGAATAACATTACGCAGCAAGCAGCTATATTGTCTTTGATGGCTATCCCGAAATTAAAAAATCAGTTAGTGTCACAAGAGTACCAGCAGCTAATTCAACTAAAAGAGGAGAACATAGTCGTAGAAAAACCTTAGACAATATTCCAGAGTTCGATGCTGCGTAATGTTTTTCTACATAGCGCAAATGTTTATTCACTATTTCTTCCATTCTTTGCATTTTCTGAGAAGATTTACTATGGTAACATATATATTTTTTTTCACCATCAGAAAGTAGAGATTTCATCGAACAAAAAACATACCACCTTTTTGAAAATAGCTGATATTTTGACGGGTGAATTTTCGATTGAAAATTAGGGTGCTTTTTCGATATTAATTCAAAATAAGGTGAAAAAAGAAATATTTATAATCAAATAAATTACAGCGTATTTGGGACATAAAAAGGTAAGTTTTCACCAAATATCGTGAAAAAAAATTTTTTTTTGTAAAAGATATAAATAAAAAACTTGGTTTTTTGAATTTTTCACATAAATTTTGAGGTTATGTGAAAAAAGTATAAATACAAAAGTTTTAGATCTTTTTATTTGCTACAACTTTGCCATCTAACTTTTTTCCATAGGACTTTTAGTTTTGCCGGAAATCGAGAAAAGCCGCCCTTAAAACCTCACCCCCATCCCCTTCCCGACCTCAGATCACCCGTAAATTATTTTTCCTTTCATTTTTATAATATTCCCCTCCTTTTCTAATGGGTTTCATCCTACTATTATTTATTTTCACTTTTATTATTTTTAAAGGGGTCTACCCTGGTCTATATGTCATGAATGTCCCATGGGATGTCGCATGGGAGCACTCACAGGTAGGGTGTATTTATTGCAGTGTTTTTTATGGGTAGTTTTATTTTCGGTTGAGAGCCTTAAGCCGGAATTGTCCGCGTAAGGGTGTAAGAGCCACCTGAGGCTACCACCCTCGTCCCTTAAAATAAAATAAAAAATGGGCTATTTTACTAATGAGCAGTATATGCCTGCAGGTAGAGCTCGCGGACGCGTGTGCGCGGGCGGGGTGGGCGCGGGCGTGGGCGTGGGCGTGGGCCGCAAGGGCATGGCGGCGCCCGTGCACCGCTTCGTGGCCGTCGACTGCCCGCCGCGCCGCCCGCACCGCACGCACCGGCACTATGGGTACGTATGCACCGGATATCCGTGTCCGTATCCGCGCCATTTCGAAGGAAAGTCTTCGCATCCGTTGCAAATTAGCGGATGTTACATCCCTTATCATATGTTCATTGTGAAAGTGTGTGAAGATGGCTGAATATTTGTGTTTGTGTTTATGTTTCCCACAAAAAGTATTATACGGATTAAGATGCAACTTGGCACGTATATACCTTACAACCTGGATTAACACATAGGATACTTTTAATCCCTGGAAAATGTATCATCCCTCGGGAATGCCGGTGAAACTGCGGGGTCCAGATATAAAATTTTAAACTTGGATATCTATAGCAGTTGAGTAGAAGTTCGGTATTCGCGGATCCAGTTATGATTAGATTAGATTTAGTTACTAATGTTTTGTATTATTTTTTACGATCCAGCACAACTCTTGTGGGGTACCGGGGTTACAGCCCTATTAATGCAAAAAGTATTTCACATCTTAATGTATGATATAAAATCTTATTTTTAGTAGTTTATTGTAGGCATTGGAGTCTGACCATTCATACGTGCCTGTGAAGGTCTATTTTAATAAATACTTAATTTAATTTCTAAATTAATTGACTTCAGGCCCCCTCCGATGCCCGCGGTCCACTCCTCTCGACGGCAGACCGAAGAGCCGAGCCTCTACGTGGAGATCCCACCGGAGCCCCCGCAGCCGACAATCGCGAGCCTGGCGGCCGCCCGCAGCGTCACCCCCGACACTCTACTCCGGACCGCAGCGCTAGGGCTTCACCATCACTCACCGATGATGGCTCCGCATTTGAAGTTTGGAATGCTCGTCTCGTTCGCTCTGGCCACCGTCTTTTTGGCAGGAGCTAAATACTACTTCGATAGACAGGTCAGTCGAACACATCATAATGTATTATAGGCAAGTTCCTTCCTTTACCAAAAAGCGGCTCGATACATGCCCCGAAATACCGACGTTTATTTAATAGATTTTATTAATTTGCCATAATTTACACCACAGCCATACATAATCGCATGGCAAAGTAGAGGAAGGTAAAGGAAACTGTAATTCAACGTAAAATTCCTGCAAATGTAACTTAATAATAATCAAGTAACAAAATGAAAGTGTATTCTGAGTATGGTGATTTATATTTTAATATTTATTGTCATAGTGGTCAAAGTAGTTCACACTCTGTAAAACAATCAAGTGACTTCCAATTATGGTTTAAAAGTTACAGCCTAGCTACCGCCGGCCGGACAGCGGAGCTTTAGAATAGAGTTCCGTTGGCACCCTATCCAAAAAAACCTACCCCCGTACGATAAGGTAGTTTTTTGTACGGACGTAACTGTGGTCACCTTAGTGGAGGCGGATGTGGAAGCGAATGCGGATGTGTAAGTGGAGGCGGATGCGGAAGTGGAGCCGGATGTATATTCCAAGCTCGGTTTTGATGTCGTGTGGTCGTGATCAGATGGCGCGCGACTCCCCGGCGCCGGCGGCGGCGGCGGCGCCGGCGGCGGGCGGCGAGGCCAGCGTGGTGTGCGCCGCCGTGGCCTGCGTGTGCGGCGTGGGCTGCGCGCTGTCGGCGTGCCGCGCGCGCCCCGCGCCGCCCGCGCCGCCCGACCGCGTGTCCTCCACCGCGCAGCGCGACCGCGCCCCGCCGCCGCCGCGCCGCGACCCGCCCACACACCGCGAGGCACCGGTCAGTCATATCATAACGCCTAACTCAGCAATACAATTTATTTTTAATCTACAATTTATTATTAACTGTAATATTAGAATCCTACTACTGTTATAAATAACTATCTGCGGATAACATAGTAGGCTGCAATAATGATATTTCTTTTATGTATACTTTTATTAATGTACAATACAACAAATAAATAAATTTAAAATTAAGTGAGGACGGATGTATGAATGAATGTACAGATATTTGTTACTCTTTCACGGAAAAGTACAGACCGATTTGAACGAAACCTGGCACCACACAGCACCTTGGAATGACATATATGCTACTCTTTTTCCTGGGAAAGTGTAACATGCCTTGGCAACGGGACTGAAACTGCGGGGGACATCCAAGATTCCTAGAAAAATCATTTTTATGGCTTTGTTCATCTTGTTAATTGTATATATAATTATCCCTTTATAATACACCAATAAATAGAAGAACAAATGAAATAAATCTATTGTATGTACTATGTAATTTATCCTTTTTTATTGGAGTTTGTGGAGCCGTCATCTTAGGATTAATCAGCTGTGTTATACATAAATAAATATTCCGGGATATTCTTTATTTTCTTAACGACAAAATATATCTCATATAGTATACCATTCCAATTACTTTGCAGCCCTCATCGGAACCATCGGACGACATCTCCCTGGCGACGCTTCTCCAGTCCTCCGAGAGATCGCAGAATAGCTCGGAGCGGACCGAGGCCCCGCCGCCGTACAAGATAGCCGTTTTAATGCCGGGCCGCGGGCGCGATAGTCCCCCACCGCCAGCGTACAGTGAGCTCAGCTAGCTAGCGGCACCGGTGCGACGGGAGTTCATCATATAGACTGGCCGGACGGGTAAGGTTACGATAAACCGATTGCGCTAACATGATATATGAATTTGGGTCTGGTATTATTTAAAGGAAAAAACATGCTAAATGGAGTTTTTATTGAACTCCTTAATTTAATGAATATGCAGTTGGCACTGTGATGTTCTTTTTTCCCCCACATTTCTATTGGGGTTCAAGATGACCCCAGTTTTTCTGTCCACGCATTTGCAAAGAAATTGATATTTTTTACACTCCTAATATTTTGATATTGCAAAATGCACATTTTTTTAATCCAACCTTACCTAACCCACTGTCCTCACACGAACCCCTGTCCCACCGTTAGAGTTAATGTCATCCATATATACTTTACTGTTCCATCTAGATATTTTATTAATTCCAAGTAGGTAAATTGAAATACTTCTGAAGTTTTAAATGTTTAAAGCTGGATTGGAGTCCTTTGCAACATTGATTTAAAAAAAACTGTGTACTAATTGTTTAATTACAATTTTCATTACACTTCATAATTAGAAATAAAAAAAAAATTTAAAGTAATTAAAAATAAAGCCAGTGTTCAATATTTTGATATATTCAGCAGTTATTTTTAGATATGTCTCAACATAGTTTTGTATGCAAGTTTAATCTATTAAGTGAATTTCTAACCCCAATATAATTATTCGTGTGTATTTATTATGTTTAGAATAGTGATAGCATGTCGTCCAGTGTATAGGATAATTTTGTAGTAATTTGACGCGTCTAATGAGTTTTCGTTGATGCTGGATTGTATAAATGTTTCACGTTTGAAATATGATAATTTCAAACAAAGTCTGTGAGCAGGTATCTTGGTTTCCAAACATTATGCCTACTGTGGCCAAATTCGGTTGGTTATACTAAAAACCAGTTTTGGCCATAGTCATATTGGCCAATACTTTCTTTTGATATGGCCTAATAGAGTTAAATTTTCATGTTATATATTTTGTATATTGTGTAATGCCCATTCGATATTTTCATATGGTATGGGGCCAATGTTTGTGGCCAATATTTGTATTGTCACAAATATTTTTATCTTAAAAAGATTATTGTTACACCATATGGCTAAACGCACAAATAATTGGCCATTTCTTGTTAGATATATTGCCTAAAGTGTTTAATACTATGTAATTGGTACATATATGCTGTAAATGTATTACTTCCAATCATTTAAGACTTAATATATGCTTTTTTTGTTTCTTAATTATCATCATTCCATTCTATTGTTCTCATCTCATTTATGTATTTGAATATTTTTTAACATCTGTACATATTCTATAACTATCCATAATATTACAAGGTAAAGTAAACAGGTTTTGTAATTATGTCACTATTAAATCCAACAATATAAAATTTCCATTTTGATCAGTTTTAATGTCTGGGCATAAATATGTTACCACAGATAGCTATAAATTGTATCAAATTTCATCAATTCATTAATTTTTTTTTTTAGACAGTTCAACTATTATAACTCTGTAGCTGTAAGTAGTAACAGTGCTGTTGATTTATCTGAAGGGTATTAGATATTTTTTCCGAACTGTCCGTTGTTAAATATTTATGCTTGTGACTGTACAGTTTTGTAAATTTGGATATTTTAAGCAACTAATGTAGCTGACAGTACAGTCAACACGTTTTGAAAAGCCCTAAATCTTTGTAAACAATTTTAAATCATGATTCTCAACAAAAAACTATGATATAAACAAGTTCAATGATAAATTCAATACAGAACAGAAAATCCTTAGAGTAGTTGTATTATATTATTTAATAATATTTATAAAATGATGCATTTTACATATCGCATTTGAAATAGTTTAAAAAAAATGGAAACAATTTTAAATCATAATTCTGAAAACACATAAATTCAGAACAGAGCATCCATAGAGTAGATTAATGTTATTATTTATTAACATTTATAAAATAAGTGTATTTTCATGTTGCATATAGTCATATAATGCTCATAAATATAGTCATGTCTAGTCATGTTAGTTAGTAATCAATGTGATGTATCTAATTGTATTGGTTGGCTATTGATTATGAAAATAAATATTGTTTTATTTTGTACCTTTTGTAGAAAGGTTATGATTGGTTCGTCATTTGTAAGACGCTTCAATAAATATTATGTAATGTCTTTATGGTGTTTTATTACTTTTTTTTATTTATTGTACAGAAATTTTTACACGGCAAAAAGAAAAAAAATCGTTCAGAAATAACCAGAGGCTTTTTTTTTATACTACTATTGTAGAAAACAATCTGACGGCCCGTCTGGTGGTAAACGGTCACCGCAGCGCTATGGACGTTTGCAACACCGTGGGTATCTGTCGCGCGTTGCCGACCCTGCAAAAATCTCTTCACACCCTTCTTGAAGAACCCCATGCTGTACTCCCTTGTATAAATATATAATATTATTATTTATTCATTCCTTGATGCTACTATTGTCGAAAATATTTCAAAACCCAACGTAACATGTAGGGAGAATTGTCGCAGTCTATCGGACACCTTAAAAATCACAAGAAATTATTTCTGATAAAGAAACAATAACTTTGCTCGATCAGAAATCGAAACTAGTACCACGATCCTCAAGCCGAGCTTTAATTTAATTACTATAAGGAAAAATTACAGATGTTTTATACACAACTCAAAACCCGGCAGACGTCCTATTTATATATTAAATACTAGCTGCCCCCCGCGGTTTCATCCGCGTTCCCGAGGGGTGTTACTCGTACATTATTTAGTTTTTTCTATCATCAATAATTTTCGCAGCTCACACGATGTAAAGAATTTTCTAAGTAATTTTTACACCTTAGGTTACATTATTTGAGTTTTAGTAAGGATTCCTATTTTTTTGAAAATATAATATAGCTTAGTCACCCGGGGATAATCTAGCTTCCCAACTGTGAAAGAATTTTTCAAATCGGTCAAGTAGTTGCGGAGCCTCTTCAATGCAAACAAAAAAACAATCTTACCTCTTTATAACATTAGTGTAGATTATACAGGGCTCTCGATTAAACGGTATAGAGCATAATACGTTACAGCGCCATCTATTGGCTTATAATAGTAATATGGAAGTTTTTTAAGTTCTTGTATCTAATAGGCTCGTTTTGTCAGTTAAGTTTATAGAATAATTAACCCTATGGCGTTATGATACGGTTCAACAGCATCATCATACCATTACCTATTGGTTCATTAGATTTGAAGACACGCACACACTCTAACTAACCTTTAATAATCTTAATTTGTTCTTTTATAAACTGTAAAATATATAATAATAAGTGAAATCTTTGTAATCCAATTGGGCACTTGCGAGTCATTCCCAACACAATTATCTCAGATTATTACTGGGAAGTCTCGGCGTAAATCTTGCTAAAATGGTTTTTGAAATAAAGCTATTTTTTTTTATTATTATTTATTAATAGATGTACTGTATCTCTCATGGCTCCTACACCCTTACGCGGACAATAAATCCTAACATATATTTTTTTATTTATATAGAAAATTCATTACAAATATGAAATAGGAGCTTCATGTAAATGCGTCATATTTAATAAAACTTTGGTTATTGCTCATATATACACAAGAATCATACATTTACTAAAACAAATTATGTAGTTTTCTTGATAAAGAATTTGAAAACCTTTTTTTGTCATTTGCCAAGGACAATATAATAATAAAACGCAAAATCAAGCTCATCTTTATATATTTTAATTCATAACGTTAAGTACATTAGTTTTAGTGATAAATAAATAAATTTATTCTAGTCTACACTTGTAAAACTATAAATAATTCAGATATTATTTAAATAACAGCTCTCGGTGAAAATCAGTTCATCTTGCAGGAAACCCATTTATTTTATATTTTTTTATTTATTGATACTATATATAATACTATTATAGTTACATTTAAAAAAAATCCTCAACAGTTTCAATTAGGTGTGTTGTGATAAAATGTAGTCAATACATAGTTTTTTTTAATAAACATTTAAAAATTAATTAAACTACGTACCGGATAAATTATATAATACAATAGGAATGTAATTAATATTTAATTATAATTTTTATTTATTATATTATTATTTTCAAGAAATATATAACGCAAATATAACTAATAAACAATAATAAAACGCTGCCCACTGATATCACAATAAATAAACTGAACATTATCATATGAACATGATAATTTATAGGAATAGATTAAAATAAACCATTCATAAGAATTGGGGTCATCCAGTCAGACAGCCATAGATAATAAAATCAAATACCATAGACAGAAGAACATTAAAAAACTTGATCATTCAAAAGATTCGTTTTTTAAATTGTAAAATAAAATGATGACATTTGTGTGACATCATTTATAGATGACCCCACGAGTCATAAAATATTTCCAATTACAGTTATAGTTGAGGGTATTAAAAATATGACTAGTGCTTTACGTTAAAAAGAAATATATCTATCCGTTCATTCATAAGTAGATAAAATAGAAAGCACTCATAAGAAAAAAATATATAACTTGACAGTAAAATAGAGATCTACCCGATTGCACGAAATTATTATAAAAGTTGGTCAGGGATGATAAAGTATGCGGCAATATCTATGAACACGCACACGAATCCTACATCGCGATATCAAAATATTCTCACGATCTGAGCATTTATAGAGGCTTCCAACAACAATTGGACCGCGGTAGATCTTCCCTTTTAAATGGAGGAGTCTCATACCTCGCTCCATAAGTATAAATATGCCTTGCAGTTCCCTCTGCTGCCTATCCTCGTGTAAAATAAACAGACGATACGTTAAAAATACTGTCACTATTATTATGTAAAATTCTATATATCTTATCTTATCTATTGGGTATTTTTTTTTTAATAATATAAACTAGTGCTTGACTGCAATCCCACCTGATGGTAAGCAGTGATGCAATCGTTGATGTTGAGGCGCACTAGTTTATTAAGAGCATATTCACTCTAGCCTTGAAAACACCCAAATTATAGTAATTCATTTGTACTATGCATTGATTCTTTATGTGTAAAGTAAAAATAATTACATATCTGATAATTCACGCTGTAATAGGAACAATGGTAACCCTGACCAACTAAAGAATCGACAACATTTCATAATTCATAAGCTCTTAAAATTATAATAAATCTATTCTTTACTGAATTTCGGAGAAAAATTCAAATTTGAAATGGCGTAACTTTTCGGTGTAACAGAGATGCACGGCGGCGTATCGCGTCGCATATCCGCAATAGACATATCAAGCGTTCAAATGACCTCATTTTGTGTGTTTTTAGAACCGAAAAAAAATCTATATTATACTATACTCAATTGAAAAAAAATGGGTGCCGTGTTTTTGTACCTAAAACCATTCAAAATTTACGATATACTTATATGCATTACATATATTTAATTTTGTTAAAAATACGAAATGTCGTCAATAACCTATTACTTAGAAACATATATTTAAGAAATGCTGTACACAGTCAAAGTGCCATAAAGTCGATAATTGCAAGATCCTTCACATACATAATTATATTAAAAACAATAACTAAATATAGTTTAGAATTCAACTAAAATAAACACTTCAAGACATTTCAATATAACAGGCGCACAATACTACGCGAAATAATGAAAAAGCTATCGAGCGTCATTTGTTTTTCCTACCGTCCATAAAAAAAGCACTCACGGATGTTATAGAAAAATGAATCTTATTACTTTGAAATAAGATATATCTGTAACACTATACAATTGTATCATATAACCTCGAAAATAATAGATGAACCTTAATTCAAAGGCATAAGATGCATTTTAGTATGACATTCTTAAATGTCAAAATCATTTAATTGCTGTCATCTTTTTTTGAGTAGTAAACTCTCAATTACATTGTAGTATATTTTACAAAAATGTACTTTATTGCTTGCAAAATAAGTATTATATATTGATTTAATGGTTATGATGATGTAAATGAGCTTTATCTTAAAAAGAATAAGGTTCATTTTTCTTTAACAATTTTAAACGTCAAAAGGGTTTTTTTGGACAAATCATAATTTCGAAGATTAGCAACAGCGCCTCTAGTTGAATACGCGTGGAACTAATTTCTTTTATATATTCGACGCGTCATACTGGTAAAACCTGCTTGAGATCGAGGTCGTTGTAAGTTACCAATAATTTTACATTTTTTTTATTACTCGTAATGTGTACATAGTCAGAGACCTCTATGAGATGGAGCTATAAGTAAAAAATTGGATTGGAGACTTTTACTTTAGCCAAAGCACGAACATCTTACGCAAGGGTAGCATCATGGTTTTGAGTGTGGCAAAAAGCTGTTTTTTAAGGAAAACGTTGCGCGACGTTCAATTTCCCATTGCATTGGTTTTTGGCGCAGTCGACACGACACGCGCAGACGATACGCTTGCGAAAATGTTCGTGCTTAGGGTCCAGGGCACAGAAGACATTGATTTGTGTTAATCACACTGCACACATAATAAAAAGCTCACATTTTGAAGTTACCCCCTCGGGCTCCAAATCCTCATTAGTACATAATCAAAATAACTGTTTTGTTACAATTTGAAAATGTCGTTGTTTGAATCGCGGAAGTCAAAGTTTATTCTACTATAAGCTGTTCTGCAATGAGAACCTAATACCGAGTGGGTATGCGGTAAACGTAGTGTTCAAACCTAATACATTGCTACTGGATAGGATTTTGTTTTACAAAGTATACTAAATGATACCGCTTACCAAGACGGTACGACCGATATTCTGGTACGGGAAATACCGTTGGTATTCGCTACCAACAGCGGCAGCCAACATAGCTTATATTTGAACAAACATATAAGTTTTAATTAGTGAAAACCATTTTTTATAATTATGCTGAAAACAGACGTTGCTCTTTTTTAACTCAGAGAAAGCGGTCAGAGAGCATAGACATCGAATACAGGCTGCAGACTCTTACGTAAAAACAAACATTAAAAAAAAAAGACTTCATAGCTTCACTTTTTCGATTCTGATGACACTTTCCTTCACGCATATATCACGTTCTATACATCATAAGATTCAACCTTATACTAAAGTGGTGATGATTTAAAATAGCTTGCAAAGAAAGTGAACGAACAATAATTATTTAAAACCTTGTCATTGTGGATTGCTAGTGTTGCATCGGCTGACATCAGACGCGTTGGATCTCGAATAGTTTCACATCAGTGTCGTACCATATCGGCGGATCCACGTTACTGTAAAAAAAGACATTAAAAATAAAAACGGGCAAGGGTGAGATGACTCAAAAAAGAATGTACATATTTTACACTTTATGTACAGTAGTGGACAAAGGCGGTCTTAATGCCAAAGACATTCTCTACCAGACCAACCTCAACCAGAATCCATTTAGCGATTGTAAAATCAACTTTATAAGGCCAGTTGGCTTGGTGGTTAGCGACTCTCACTGCCAAGCCGAAGGTCGCGGGTTCGATTCCCACCCAGGACAAACACTTGTGTGCATGAACATGTCTGTTTGTTCTGTGTCTGGGTGTAAATATCTATATAAGTATGTATGTAGAAAAATAGTATATGTATTATATCAGTTATCTGGTTTCCACAGTACAAGCTCTGCGTAGTTTGGGATCAGGTGGGCGTGTGTAAAGAATGTCCCGGAATATTTATTTATTATTAATTTATGCAATAAGATTATTATTAGATTTCCGTAATAGTACGTAATAAGTATGTTTATAAAAATCGATGTGTATATGTTCCAATGGACTTCGAAACTGCTGGACTAATTTGACGGCACTTTTTTCCCTGGAAATTCCCGTTCCCGGAAGTTCCCGAGGAATGTTCCTCGGGAACACGGTCCAATCGTAGGGGAAAGCTAGTATTAAATAATGTGATTCAGTTAAAAAGTTAAGGGAGTCGGCGAAATTACGGGCACATTTGACTTTTTTCCGTCAAATCACGAAGCCTGGGCTACACAATAACATTAATTGTACCCAGCCCGACCTGAAAATCAAACCCAGGACTTGTGGGCCAACCTTAATACAGAAAAATCGTAAAAGAAAAACAAAATTCTCTTTTTTTCTTTTTGCGCAAAATACTATTTTAATATTACAATTTAACATTTTTTTTTTGTATACGTACCGTATGTATATAACTCCCCACAGATATGTGCGGAACCAGGCGGCGGTGCCGGCGTTGGCTTGGTACTTGCGGATGAGGATGGGGTGCGGGACCGGCAGCAGGCCCACCAGGGTCCCGTGCTGCAGGAACCGCAGGATCTCCGACTCGTCAGTGAGGCCCCTGCGGAGGAATCATGGCGTTGTTAGAGTTCTAAATCATAAAAAAGTAAAAAGGGGCTGAAGTGTAACATCAATCATACCAAAGTGATTTTGGTTGTAACAGCCACTTGAACGTGACCTCTCTTTTATTTTGTCGCAGCGCAATAAAGACAACCTTTAAATGATCTTATTAAAGTTCGACGGAAACAAAACATTGCTGATAAACATTTTTTAATTTTTTTTATTCAGGTACATCTCAAACACTTCTACTGATTTCACCACTGCCTCCACGGTAGCACATTTCACATTTTGGTCCTTCAAGCTGGGCATACCAGCACTGGAAATAAATAAAATAAAATGTGTTCGACGGTGAGCATACAGCGCCTACAGAATATTCAAAAGTTTTAAATGCATTTACACAAAGTTTTTACTATGGAAACCAGGTATCTGATATAGTACTTTTTAAATACATATTTATATAGAACATACAGACATGTTCACCCACACAAGTGTTGGATATTGTCATGTGTTGGAATTGAATCAACGACCAGTGTCGTGGCAGTCAGGGTCTCTAATCTCTAACCACCAAATCAACTGGAACGTCTAGGAAAGAAACAAAACTGAATACATGTAGCTTTTTGCGCCAGTCTATGGCCTATTCATATACACAATAAGTTTGTTTATTTGGTAAGTTAATCTCACTTGTCAATGCATATCTTCTCGACCTGCGGCACGAGGACCTGCAGCAGCCGCATGATGGTCTGCAGCGGCAGCTTGCCGCGCCAGCTCGACACCCACTCGCCCGTCGCCTTCCAGTCGGATCCTTCCGGTCCTCGATCTTTGCTGGTAAGCCTTATACTGTCGCGCTGGAAATTTATATAGTGGTTTTAAAAGAAACTCTGGGACATTTCTTGTCTTCAATAGTTTCTACTATTATTATATATAGTATTTTTATTATTATATATAGTATAGTATACTCACATGAGTAACAGTACGTTTTTCAGGCTCATCATCATCAGATTGCGTGCCATGTTCATCACGGGTCCGGTCCTCGCCGTCGGGTCCCGCGCGGTCCGGTAACAGCCGGGTTCCCGTCCCGGCACCGGCGTCCTCGGGGCCCGGGGCGGGGGCAGGGGCCGGGGCCGCGGCGGGGGCCGGGGTCGCGGCCGGGGCCGGGTGCGCCGACTCGCGCTCCGTCATCGTCCCGATAGCTATATTACATAAATACGTCACTATTGTGTGGGCCTCAGAGTACAGTGCCAGTGAAGTGTGGAACCTCTGTTGGCTTTTACACCGTTACGCGGACAATAAGCTAGTGAGGTGTGACGTAAATATGAGTGCTTATTGACTTGAATGAAGATTGTTAACGATTGTTGAAGTTTGGTAACATAGGTGGACCGTTTGCCTGCTAGTAAATGTTTTTTACGTACAGACAAAATAAAATTCAAGTGTCCCACTCTGCAATACAGTGCCGAATACACACACATTAGAGTACGTCCATCAGTCGGATTTATTCGGTTTCAATCGCGTTTCCGAGGCATCAGACGAACAAACAAATATTACCACTTTATTATTAGTGTAGATGTATATGTAACGACTAAATAAAACGTAAATATACTTGCTTAAATTTTTTCTATTGATCTTTTTAGTATATTACTAGGCCATTTTTTGTCCAATCGAATATAAGTTTGCGTTTTCAAACTAAAAACACAATCTGATGAGTTTTTACTAGCTACCCCTTTATACATTACTGACATAGAGCCAAACTATCAAACAGAGACCCTGTTTGATAGTAGGCTCGATAATAAATATTGCTTTTACGTAGCCCTAAATATTGTTCTTGTTTCACTTACGACTAAAAAACATAGCTGTTAATTATGAAAGTGCATATGAAATTGACAATTTAAATGTATAAATACAATTAGATTTTGTTAATTTTAGTTTTATGATTAATGCTTACATGCATTAATAATTAACTTCAAATAGTTAAGAACATTATATAACTAGCTATGTATTTGACTAAATGCTGGTAGTAGAGACTAGTTTGTTAAAATTATTCATAATTATTTTCTAATGTATCATGTGATCAGTGAGGCCACAATGAGAGTTGGTTCTTGAAAACAGTATTTTCTAAGTTTATTTCCGGCTCTCAACAAAAGCAACAAAACCTTACTAGAGGTGCTAGATATGTTTGTGAAGTCCTATTTGAAATAACGATATTAAAGTGTAATTTCAAAATAAAACCATACACTCAGATTACTCTATAGACTCGTCTAACTAAAATACAGCTACTGAAGATTACTTTGATACTAGTGCGTTATGGTCTTTATTTAGAACAAAACCTCATAAAAAAACATTAAAATTTTCTCAAATTTTTCAATGAACCATGTCACATTTTCAATCTTTTCCCCCTAAAACCTATATTTGGACTATTAAGAACTTTTTATAGCTACAATTTCCAAATTTGTGCAGCCGTTCTGGAGATGCGGTTACTCACGAACAGCATTTCATTTTTAATTATATAGATAGATAGTATCATGCGATATTAATGACAATTAGCTGACAATACAATAACAGAATTAGCGTGTTAACAATCTTTGGACATATCATAACTTACCAACCGCTGGGATTGCAGTCAAACGCAAGCCTATTAAACAGAAACACTAGAGTGAGCACTCTAATAGGAATCTCCAGTATAGAAATCTTCGTATGGTCATTTGCAAAGCCGTCTTTAAACTATTGGAGGCCATGGAGGCTAGGATAATGGGGCCCCTAAGACTATGCTATGAGTGATTTAAGAGCGCGACACACTGATCCGATCTGACCAAACGATTTGTCGCATGCGTTTTCTGTAACCTCTGGCCGTCCAATGGCTTCCATTCCTTCTGAACTGGGGGCCCCATGGATCGCCGGGGCCCTGGGCACTTGTCCAGTGAGTTCGATGGAAAAGAAGGCACTAGTTCTAGTACCCGCCTGGCTGGGTGCCCTCAAACTTGAGCCACTCCTAAGATTCTCTTATACCAACCACTTCGAACGAGACCTTGAAAATCAGGTTTCTCATCTCAGTGTGTAGTAAACTAGAGATACAGACGGACCGATGACACATATACCTAGTTCTAACTAAATAATTTGAACAAGGAAATCAAAATATCCTCTTTTGCAGTTATATTCAAGATATCGTCTCACTCAATTAAAATTGAATTCAATATTAGGTTTATCCATTATAATAATAGCTGAAGGAAAATGCTGGTTATTTAACCATTAATATTAGGTTGGGGAAAAAGTCTTTTCGCATTATAGTATGTATGAACTTGTAATAAAATCTCTTTGGCTATACTATTTGTATCTGGCTGGTTTTGGTATCATTGAAAGTTTAAATTTTAAAGAACATAATTCCAAATTCAAATTAGGAAAATGTGTGATTTGCATTTGTTTTTCGTACCGCCAAGATGAGTGAATCTAATGAAGAAATTCGATTTATTTTAAAATTTTACTACAAAAAAGATAAAAATGCAACGCAAGCCGCGAAAAAAATTTGCGATGTTTATGGACCGAGTGCAGTGTCTGTGAGAGTAGCACAAATTTGGTTTAAGCGTTTTCAATCCGGAAATTTTGATGTCAACGATGCACGTCACTCTGGTCGCCCCATTACGGATAAAATGGATGCCATTTTTGAAAAAGTGGAGCAAGATCGGCATATCAGTAGTTACGACGTAGCTGAAGAACTGGGAATTGACCACAAAACAGTATTGGCGCATTTGAAAAAAACTGGGTACACAAAAAATCTAGATGTTTGGGTACCTCACGAGCTCACTGAAAGAAACCTAATGAACCGTGTACTCATTTCTGATACTTTATTACGACGTCATGAAACCGAACCATTTTTGAAGAAGCTGATAACTGGTGATGAAAAGTGGATCACGTATGACAAGAACGTGCGAAAAAGGTCGTGGTCAAAGGCCGGTCAGGCTTCACAGACTGTGGCGAAACCCGGGTTAACTCGCAACAAGGTGATGCTGTGTGTGTGGTGGGATTGGAAGGGCATTATTCATTATGGGCTGTTACCACCAGGCAGGACCATCGATTCTGAACTCTACTGCGAACAACTGATGAGATTAAAGCATGAAGTTGAGAGAAAGCGGTCGGAATTAGTCAACAGAAGGGGTGTGGTTTTTCATCATGATAACGCTTGACCTCACACATCTTTAGCCACTCAGCAAAAATTAAGAGAGTTTGGCTGGGAGGTATTAATGCATCCGCCGTATAGTCCTGTCCTTGCACCTTCAGGTTTCCACCTGTTTCGGTCTCTTCAGAATTCTTTAGGCAGTGTCAGGTTAACATCACGAGAGGACTGTCAAAAGCACTTGTCACAGTATTTTGAACAGAAGTCCCAAAATTTCTATAGCAATGGGATCATGTCCCTACCTACAAGATGGCAAAAAGTCATCAAACAAAATGGTACCTACATACTTTAGTTAAATGTAAATAAACTATATTAAAAATGTTTTTCAAATTTCTTAAAAAATGCGAAGGAACTTTTTCCCCAACTTATTATATGCTGTCAAGAATTATGTATAATACATGTATTAGAATTAAGAATATCAGAGATTTTTGTTTCAAAGTATGCGCAATTTAAGTAAACTTAATATGAACTAGCTCTCAACCGCGGTTTTACCCGCGTTCCCGAGGGATCTAACATTTTCCCGGGATAAAACATAGTTTTTATAAAGAGATTTCAGTTGTATCAGAAGCTAGATATTGATTGCTCTCTTCTATCATTATTTTCTCTATATTCCTTGACCCTGTGTTAATCCAGGTAATCAATTAGTTTTGTACCAAGTTTCATTCAATTCCGTTCGGTAGTTATTGCGTAGAAAGTAACAAACATCCATACACCCATCGTTACAAACATTCCCATTTAAAATATACTAGCTGTCCCCTGCGGTTTCAGTCGCGTTCCCGATGGATGTTGCATTTTCCCAGGATAAAAGTATCCTATATGTTATTCCAGAGCATGCTCTACCTATGTACCAAGTTTTATCCAAATCCGTTCAGTAGTTTTTGCGTGAAAGCGTAACAAACAAACTTCCATTCACATTTATAATATTAAATAGTAGGGAAGTAAGATTTATCTAATGTGTGTAGTTGTTGGACTCAATACAAATTCAAGGAACCCGGTTAATAATAGAGGTATAACTAACCGGGTGTGTCCGGTAGTGTAGGGTTGAGTGTCCCCGGCTCAGCGGGCTGCGCGGGGCGAGAGCCTTCCATCAGGGTTTCTGATACTGACTCGACGCTGCGAGACCTGCGGGTGTTTTAATTAACATTTTTTTATTGAAATCTTATACATATACAGTGTAAACTCTTTATAACGAAACTCAAGGGACTGAGCATTTTTTGTCGTTATAGAGAGTTATCGTTATATGGAGTGAACAAAAAAAAACAAAACAAAGTGAACAAACCAACCAACTTGGGCTCACTTCAACGTTATAGGGAGTTTATCGTTATAAAGGATAACGTTATAAAGAGTTTACACTGTACTAAAGTCTGTTCTGTTCAGTAGGTGGCACTATGAGCTAACAGTAACTTAACTACAACTGAACTATCGGATCTTAATAGGTATAAATATAGATTTTTAAAATATTATTTTGTCAGGAAAGAAAACCCACCTACGGTGGTGGTGAGGCGAAATTAATTAAACACCATTTAAATGTAAATCTGCATATCCATAGATACTGCTTGGAAAAACCGTTTGATCCGTTCACTATATTTGATGAAGAAATAATTGTAAATTGTCACCAAAACCAAATGTGTATAGAAAATTTCAGCTCAGAGGGCTGCGGGGAACTGGTTCAAAATTTTGTTACTAGATTTGATGTAAATATACCAAGAGAGCCCGCAGGGAGACGCCTCTTTTTACACCACCCGCGGCACTCTGCCTTTAGTTTCATTTTATGTCGCTCGGACAAAAGAAAAGAACTTTCTAACTGGTAACAATGCTAGTAAGTAGCTAGTAAGTATTGACCTGGGCAGTGCCGAGGGCGTGGCGAGCCCCTTGCCGCGCGCGGCCTGCAGCGAGCGCGCGATGGCGGCGTGCTCGTGCGGCAGGTTGGCCAGGTTGTGGAACACCGCGCGCTTGCGGATTATTGTGTACACCAAGTTCGAATTACCTGCCAAATATGAACCTTATTAATAACACACATAAGGGACCAATAGCCAACTTCCTTATGAAGGGAATAGCCAGCACGCTACTCAGGCCATAGAAACTGGATGAAATGAAACAAATACACCAAAAAGAAACAAATATATAGCTACGTCTACGCTTTTAGGTATCGAGAGAATGAGATAGGTAGTTTTGTGAAGGTTTCACTTCTACCGCTTTTTTAAGTGAAACTTCTTAGGTGGGCTTTGAAATTCTGCTCCGTAACCTTTGTGTGACGAAAAACAAATGAATGATAAACACAATCTATGCTATTCAAAAGTGATTGATGAATAATTAAAATGTTGTGTGTCTTTAAGATGCACCCTGTTTTAATATATTTCTTTTTACAAACCGTCAAATTGATATTGTATCATGTTGTTAAACATCTCGAGCAGGAAGAACACCAAGTGGTGGTGGTGAGGCTGCGAGAACAGGAACCAGGGGGTACTGAAGGCCTCCAGGAGGTGGAGGAGCTTCGTTGATGCCACCATCGATAGAGTTTTCAGATACGGTGACACTGGGACAAAAATGGTATATCAGTGATCATGTGTATAATTAAGAAGGGTAAATAATAGAGTGGCGAGTCTGAAGGTAGCTGGAAGGTCATAGAGTAACATTAAATTCAGTAGCTTAGCCTCCATAAGTGGGCCTCTAGGTATTCCTACTTAGCGTAACAAACAAACTCACTTTTGCATTAATCAATATATCAAATCAAATCATTTAGTTGTACGAAACATAAAATTTAAGTCAATAGAAAAGGCGCTGGTAGTAAATATCTATGATATAACATATATTACTGTTGGCGCTATTTAAAACTGCAATATTAAATCCATTTCATAACATCACCTATCCATCACATAATATTTTTATTGTTTCTTTTTATTCATATCACTTTTGGAGGGAAAATCACACAAAAATTATACATTGAAAAGCGAGCACGTCGTTTAATAAATAAGAAAAATACACATTGAAGTAGATTTGCCATAAAATCTGCGTCAGCATAAAAAGACGTAACAATTACTTGGGATTAGCATTTTAAAAGAATAAACTGATACTAGTAACTTTTACAAAGGTAAACTATCTATGGCGGTACCAACTCACCGTTAACAAGTATTGTGAGCAGGCAGTCGAACAGCGGCTGCAGCCTCTGGTGTCCGGTGGTGATGATCTTGTGGAAGACGACGACGAGCAGGTCGGCGTGCGTGCCGGTGAACACGGGGATGTCCATGGGCACGGCGGCCGCGTACGGCTTGTTGAGGCGCACGCCCAGGTTGCGCTCGCCCGACAGCAGCAGCAGGATGAACACGCCGATGTGCATCAGGCCTACGCGAGCTGTTGGCGGCGAAGGGAAGAATCGCATTCATGATTGTTTTTTCAACTCTAACGCCATTTCAGAAGGTTGCTTTCTGTCGTAGGTCGTATTAAATCGAAATTTTTAGACGATCCTATTTCGGATGATTGACCTTTTCTGGCCTTCAAGGGCAATCCGCAGGCCTTAACGGTTTTAAATTTGAATATTTATAAATCGTTATTATTATATTTTTTCGTCTCTTTTAAAAACTTCACAGCAAGCAGTAGCCCATACAACGAGGCGAGACCAAGAGGTATTAAAACCTAAAAAAAACTATTTAACAGGTAAGAGTAATGTCTTAAATATTACTTACACTGGTCGGCGCGCGAATCGTTTAGATGATACAGTATAGGCACCAACACTTCTAGAACATCGCTGCTTTTCAGTACGTAATACATGAATTTCTGAAAAAATATACATTGTCGTGTTAAATTTGGAACTGTAATGCAACGAGCTAACAAACATATATACGTATATTACATTTCTATACATAACATAACTCTTACCGTTGCACGAAACCGGCAATTGACCAATTTTCCACATACCTACAGACAACTCGTCTACGTACCTTATTGTAGTCGCAGCACTTCCAGAATAGCACGAGCAGTTCCTGGTGAAGGTTAACCTTCTTGGCGGAGTTGGGCAAGTATGTCTGCGTCAGCGGGTTGTTCAGCAGCCGCGTCACGCCGCGCAGCAGGAACTGGAAGTCCTCGTCGCGGTGGATGCGGGACAGGTAGTTGATGAACAGGTTGTCAGGGAGGCTCTGTTCACAATGTTCCATATTTAAATTACCACGTATAAAAGACTACAGGCTTTTTAACCGACTTAAAAAAAAGGATGAGGTTCTCAATTCGTCTGTATTTTTTATTTTTTTATATTTGTTAACTGAACTTTGAATGGAAAAGAACACATGAATAAAAAAAAGTTGTGGCTAATTTAATAGTATAGCTAAGAGATAAAAAGAGAAATATAGCTAAAAAGAATTACATTATAAAATCAAAAGTCGGAATCCTATAAACTAATATTATAAATGCCAAAATTTGGCACACAAAATAGCCTATGGGATGATAAGAGCGCTGGTAGGTACAACTGCGGGTATCAGTATTAGGGGTAGCAATTTTACAAAGAGTAGGAAGGTTGCATAAAAAAATACTTTTGAACAAAACAAAAGCAAAAATTTACAATTACCACAGTCAATTATTATTATTATTTTTTTTTTATACCACTTGGGCCGACAAACAAGCGAACGGTCCACCTGATGGTAAGTGATTACCGTCGCCTATGGACATTTGCAACACTAAGGGCATCGCCAATGCGTTGTCGACCCTGAGACGTGAAGTTGTTAAGTCTCATGTGCCTGTAATTTATAACACTTAGATTTTACACCTTTTCACGGACAATAGGGATGTGTCCTGACATGTCAAATCAACAATTGTTTATGAAATGTCAAAACGATCGAGTGTATGGAGGTTTGTATGAAATAGCAAGTTGTTACGTCATAATTGTGCAACATCAAATAACATACTCTTTATGATTAGATCGGTATTTCAAAATCACATTAATGATTCAATTTTGATCATATTTAATGTTTTCGTATATTTTTGGATGTTCAATATAATGGTTAGTGTTTAATCATTTATCTTTATTACAGGACAGTCCCTATTCGGGAGGGCAGAGAGCTCTCAACTGACTATTCTCATGTCTTCGAAATTAATTTACTCACTTATTAAAATCAAAAACCATTTACCCTAATTTAAGGTCAAACTACTGAAGTTACCATCGGCTGGGTAGCCAGCCTTTAACTGAGAAGAACCAGCAAGAAACCCAAACGTAACATTTTTATTTTATTTTTTATATTCTTGAGTGATATGGCTTTTTTTTATAAATATTTAAACAAAATATATATTTTAATTAATTATAATTCCTTAAATATTATAATATTAATCATGATATTTAACTTACTTCATCAGAATCCTCGTTGACAACATTGCTGGTGTCATGATCAAGCGTCACTATAAGTATTTGGAGCGCCACCTGAGAAATACAAATAAGTTATTACAGAACAAATTACATGTTCATGCACTCAACATGCCCCTAGTGTTGCAAATGTCCATAGGCGGCGGTGACCACTTACCATCAGGTGGACCGTCTGCTTGTTTGTCGGCCCAAGTGGTATAAAAAAAAATATGTTTTCCCTCGGTAGAAATTCAACCCACGACCCTTGGCGTGTCAGTCAGTCTCTAACTAGCAAGTCCCTCGTAAAAAATAATTACCCTTCACATACATTTTTTTTTTTTTTTTTTTTTATATATCTGTAACCACCCTTAGGCTTTAATCAGATTGGTTGTTGCTTCATTGGCAGTTTGAGATTCTTCGCATCCAGCGATGCGCCATCCCGTTATGTTTCGATGGTAATCAGATTGACGCTATTCGTTTCCTTTTAAGTCGGTAGGTAGAGTCTGAGGATTTCAGTAGTATCGCAGCGAGTTCATTTCTATGTCGCTGGGGTCTTTGCTTATATTCGTCATATATGACTTTTCTACTACTTCCTTGATTTTCGGTATTTGAAGGTACTCATGAACTTCAATGTTTCTTGTGAACCATGGTGCGCTGCTCAAGGTTTTCAGGGCTTTATTTTGGAAGCGTTGTAGTATTTCCACATTTGAATGGCTTGCCGATCCCCACAGCTCTATTCCATAAGTCCATATAGGTGTTAAGATGCATTTGTAAATTATCAGTTTGTTTCCCAAGCTAAGTGAAGACTGTCTGCCTATTAACCAGTAGATTTCTCCTAGTTTCCTGTCACACATTCACAAATCACACATTATAATATAAGTTAAGAGTTAATTTCCTAAGGTAAGATTGACCTCTACAAGCGGCTCTTGAGTGTCGGCGAACAGCAGATGGTTGTACGGCAGCCCAAGGCCGACGGGGTCGTAAGAGCACACCGTGTTCAGCAAGGAGGTGAACAGAGGGAGCGCGTGTCGATTCTCGGAGCTCGTCAAGTAACTGTCAACAAACAAATTTATTTAGAATTTTACATACAAAGCTGTTTGCCGCACTCGATACGACGAAGCTATCTCTTCCATTCTTTGCATTTTCTGAGAAGATTTACTATAGTAACATATTTTTTTTTTTTCACCATCGTAAAGTAGAGATTTCAAGGAAAAGAAAACATACCAATTTTTTCAAAATAGCTGATATTTTGACGGGTGAATTTTCGATTGAAAATTAGGGTGCTTTTTCGATATTAATTCAAAATAAGGTGAAAAAAGAAATATTTCTAATCAAATAAATTACAGCGTATTTGGGACATAAAAAGGTAAGTTTTCACCAATATTCGTGAAAAAAAGGATTTTTTTTGTAAAAGATAAAAATAAAAAACCAAAAACTTGGTTTTTTGAATTTTTCACATAAATTTTGAGGTTATGTGAAAAAAGTATAAGTACAAAAGTTTTAGATCTTTTTATTAGCTACAACTTTGCCATTTGACTTTTTTCCATAGGACTTTTAGTTTTGCTGGAAATCGAGAAAAACCGTTTTTTACCCTTAAAACCTCACCCCCACCCTCTTCCCGACCTCAGATCGCCCGTAAATTATTTTTCCTTTCATTTTTAAAATATTCCCCTCCTTTTCTAATGGGTTTCATCCTACTATTATTTTTTTTCACTTTTTATTATTTTTAAAGGCTTCTACCCTGGTCTATTACGCCATTCGATGTTTGAAATGATGCTCAATATTTTTTTTCATTATCATGGCAGTGACCTATAATATTTTCCGCTACCAATAATATATAGCTCAACGCGTGTAAACTAGATTTAAGTAAAAAAAAAACTATATCGACTAACGCGATCCATTTGTTGTGATGCAGCGCGGCGCGCGCGGGCGGCCGGTACACGGTCTCGCTGAAGCCGGCCAGCAGCAGCCGCAGCAGGTCGGCGCGGGCCGCCTCCAGCGCCGCGCCCCGCGGGGGGCTGCGCGCGAACCCCACGCCACCCGCCCAGATGTACTCGCAGCTGTCCAGCGACGACAACTCCTCCGCCAGCTCCTGCCACAGGGTGCCACACACCTATAGCTACCCAGACCTCTCGGCCCCCTCTCCTCCTCGCCCCCACCGGCACGTGGAGGAACTTAATATTCGTACTATAAAAAGGCTGGTTTCCGGTATGTGTTGAAGAGTCTTCGAATCATGAGTTTTGGTTTGGATCATACTAAAATCATCCCATTAAAAAAGCACTTAAAATGATTCCCACTTTTCCAGGGACATTCTCCATTTTTTTTTAGCTTATAGGAATATTACGAACAAGTTAAAAAATAAATTTGGGAAATTGGTCCAGCCATTCTTAAATGTTGCAATTACCAGCAAACAGTGTTTTTAGATAACTCACATAAGTTTTCAATCTAAATATTTTGATGATAACAATTTATTATGATATAAAAAGAAAATTTTAAATACATAGTTTAAAACCTTCCTTGGATAATCCCCTAGGTAACTGTAAAATCAACAACATCCATTTTCAATGATTTTAGTGATTCAAGAGAACTCTATTAATCCCCCATATTTCATAGCTTAATCTGTGATCTATAGAGCATATTGTAATAGTGTGATAAGATTAAAACATGTTATCAATAAATCAATACTCACAGGGCCGGATCGCTTTGTACTTGCCACTGTGAAGTCTGGACAGAATAGCAGATCCTAAAAAAGAATACAAATTATCAGTTATATTAATAAATATTTTGAATGATAAAACTTAAAGCTTTTGAAAGATAAAGTTTAATTATTTTAGAACATTTTCAAGAAATTATTATTTAGCTAATTTTCATACAAGCTCTGCTTAGTTGTGGCATTGTATGGTTATGTAAAATTATTATTATCTGGTAAAGTGTGACAGATAGACAGACATTTGAGATAATACTTACACAAACAGCATTAATAAGAGACTGTGCCAGTGGTACTGACTCATTTTCCCCGGCAGCTGGGAGGGAAGACCAGAAAAAGCTGTGCCATTCTGGCTCTTCTAGCATGTATGGCAACACTCTTGTGAGGAGACGGGCACAGTTGAGAGCTTAAAAAAGGTATTTACTTCTTAATTAGTATTAGTACTCCTTTGTAAGGTATTTTAAATCATTTGTACTTTTATTCGGATTACATTAGCCTAATATTCAATGTATTTAAACATAAAAGCTATTTTATTCTACAGGAAATCAGCTTGTACCCATACCCAAGCATCTCATAAATTTTGGATCGGATACCATTATGAAATCTGTCTCAAAGTAGTATTTTTTAAATTAAGTCAAATTAAAACTTCATTACTTTGAATATAAGAGCTATTTTAAAGATATTAAACTTAAATTATTCTAATAGTTTGAGTACAGTTTAATTATTATTCAATATAAGTAGTAATTGCAGGCAACACTATTTAAGAGTAGTGTATATTGGTGTATTTCCTTTGAGTCATCAATCAAAACAATAAGTACTTTGCATACTATGACTGTCATCAAACTATTTTTAGGACAAGGTAAGTAGCAAGATACCAATCTGTTGTTCTCTCTGTGTCCTGCAGCTGCTGTCTACCATCTTCACAAGTTTCTCAACAGCCTTATAGACCAAGGTGGCTAAATTGTTAGGGGACTCCTCACGTAGCGCCCGAATCTCAGCCCCAGGCACCAAAGCGAACACATCCTGCACGTTGGTCACGCTCTCCGACCAGAACTGATCCCAGAAACTCTCGTCACCAGCTTCAATTGGCTAAAATTAATAATTATATCAATACTTTATAACGACCAACTGGAACATCCAGTAAAATTGTGTTTTAGAACCACCTCACCTGTGTTTTCGAAGTCAATTGAACCACGGCTTTTCTAAAGTTTAATTTTGTGTCAGCGTTACCCATTTTAATGATTTCTAGTTGTATAAAAACAACGAATCCATCTCCACATACGCTCAATAAAAACAATGAAAATTGACAATTGATTGACTGACCTGACAGTACTTGACAGTTGACGTGTCAAAGACAAGATAATACAGATCTTTATTTATTTACTTTCCTATTTATTATTATTAAATTGAAAACAATCAAATAAGTGAGATATCACAGAATTAAACTACACTTAAAATTTATTTATTATTTATTTACGGTTTTAATAAATGATCTCCATTATTAGGTTACTATTAGTTACATAAAACTCTTCAGATCAAATTCTACTGTAAATATTTTTATGGTTGATACATGAAACACTTTTTATAATCTACAATTTAAAGTATTGATTAATCTATCAGTGTGTGAGAGACCGACTCTGACTTTTGTTTGTCAGTTGTCTATGAAAAGTATTTGAAGGATCGAAAATAGGCGAAAATGGCTGCTGCGAATATTGTTCGAAGTGCTATCAATGGATTATTACGAAAATCCACCACATATAGGACACCGGTGGTATGCCGGCTTTCAACGGTCGCCATTCAGCAAAAGTTCAACACAGTGAAAACCGCTGTGAAAGTATACAACTGCCAGTATCTTCAAAATGGGGTAAGGACCTTATCAATCAATACATTGCAGTTTTAGAATACATCATGATAATTTTTCGTAAATATAGATAGATCTATGCAAGTCTTCAATGCTGACAACAATGGTTATAAATTACAATTTTACATTATTTCTTATAACCTCAAAACTTATTGCATAACAAATGTGTTCAGTGTTCCTCAAACTGTTTAGGTCGGAACCCAGCGATTACAACATTATTCCTCTGGGGCCCAATCGAAGCCCTCGCCACAAGAAATTGAGGAGCGTGTGATGAAAGTGTGCAGTGCCTACGACAAACTCAGTAACGTTGAGGTACACATATAGTATTTATTTCTATATAAACCCTTGTTTCAGAACCAAGAAGTCGGCGTCCGCAACTACAGCGGTGGTGCCCCGCTTACAATAGAACTAATCCAAAGTAGGGTGCTACTTGTATTGCAACTTTATGACAAAATTAGCGCTGACAAGGTAGCTTTACCTAAAACATCTCTATTGCCTTTGTAAAGATCTCTCAGTGAAAATGACATGTCTTTGTCATTTCACGTATTATATAAATGTTTTAGCTACACTTCAACACTTACTCCTGTTGCAAAATTATATGGTAATTTTCATCTTTTCAGTTGAAACCTGAGAGCCACTTTATGAATGACCTGGGTCTGGACTCCCTTGACCATGTGGAGATCATCATGGCAATGGAAGATGAATTTGGATTTGAAATTCCTGATGGAGATGCAGAGAGACTTGTTAGACCTAAAGACATAGTCCAATATATTGCAGACAAAGAGGATGTCTATGCATAAACTCATAAAAATAGGATTGTCTATGATTTTAGGCCAGTTGGATATATTGCTTTTACTTAGAAGATTCAATGAAAAATGATGCAAAATTTTTGTTTTTAATTAATTTTTTTATTTGCAGCTGGCCTGAGATAATTTGACATTCAGTTTAGAATTAGTTCAATGTTTTACATGTTATTCAAATAAGAATGAGCAATGTAAAAGTGGCTGAATAACCATCCTTGGAGATGTATAAAGTGTAAATTCTGTTTTTATTGATTATATGCCTGTTAGAGTAGATCACTTGCTTTTAATTTGATCTATATGAACACCCAACAATTTTGAATAAATTAGTAACTATATCTATATATAATTTTATTTTTCTAATTACAGTCGAAACTCTTTATAACAACACTGAAGGGACTGTTCATTTTATGGTGTTTTAGAGAATTGTCGTTAAATGGAGAAAAGAAAAAACAATTGATGTTGCTTGAATCTAGAAGCAACAACATCAATTTTGAGAAGCCAGGTTCTTCAGCAAAATTCTCTGCCTTAGCTTTCACAAAGGGCCCTGAGATAGGCAAATTATTCTGGCGCTGGCGGTGAAACCATGATAGTACAGCTTGATCCAAAACTTCGTATCTGGGTTTCTTTAATTTTTTTTGAAGATTTCCCCACATGCTTGGAGAATTTTGTCTTTATTTTTCCATATTGTGGAAATGGTAGAGCAACTAAATCCTAATCGTCTGCCAACATCACTTATCTTCTCTCCCGTTTCTATTGCGCGTATCAGTAAAACTTTTTCGTCAATACACAGTGATTTTCTTTTACTAGCCATGTTTACGAATTTCTTAGAAAGTTGGGTATGCATGATGCCGGCAGTCGAGTTTATTACGGGCTACAATAATGAAACGACAAAAGAACGTACACAGCTGCTCAGTTTTTACTAATTTTGGCAACATAAGGCTACTTATAATTACTTAATTGTTGTCGTTATTTAGATAGTGTATCATTGTATAGTTATTTATTTTTAATTGAAATTTTGCACAAAATGTGGTTGATAGGTAGCTGGTTGTTCCTTTAAATAATAAAATAAAACACAAAATTAGAATCAAAAGTATTTATACAACTTTTATTGAAGAAACTTGAGACAAGAGAAACAAAGAAATTCATTATGTCTTCTTCACAACACTGCAGATTCATTTGTGGAAAAATTGATAACTATTCCGTAAAACCTGTACTGTGAGATATGCAAACACATCCCGATCAACAATCATTTAAAAAAACAATGAGAATATTCTAAGCATACAATAACATTTATTTACACTAAGCTCGCAACAACTAAATGCATTGCAATTCACTTTTCACATTTCACACACATGCTACAGTCTGACATAATATATTACAACAGTATTTACATCTTATAATTCCGAAGTTTCGAGCCTCGTAATATTATATTACTTTTTTCTATATAAAATAAAGAACAAAACTAACAAAATACTGATCCTCCCAGCGTCCATTGTCGACCACACGGCGATTTGCTATTAGACTATGAGACAATATTTACATAATAAATAATTTTATCTTCAGTAGAGTTCAGTACATATCTGGAAAAAGATTCATTAAAAGGACTATTACATTGAGATTTTGTTAATAACTACTGTATAATTCATTTATTTGTGTCTAACATGCATTATTAGTTGATTTTAAATTATCTCATTGAGACATATCAACACAAATGAATAAATTGATCATTTAAAACTATTTGAACATCCAGAACTATTGTTTAACTACAGTTTCAACTTTAACAAAGGCAGTAAACAACACCGATACAATATGGAGGTCACAAAGTCTGCTAATTAACAAAATCAGCTATCTTCTCATAAGGTCACTGTTGAGTAACTCGGGCGTGGGCTATCTGAACCGGTTGGTTCTGACTCTGCCGGCAGAGCGGAGCCGTCTCGCTGCAGTAGGGTCTACTCTAGCCACCCTTACCACGGGCTGGAGCCAGTCTCCGAGGCCATGCAACACACGTTTCTTCTTCTTATCTTTATCATCAGTCTCAGACGCCGAAGATCGCGACGTCCTTTTCTCATCCTTCTCTGGCTTGAGTGCCTTCTCATTATTCAATAATACTTTTAAGTCTAGCTGGAGTTTGTCTTTTACAACTAATTTTTCATCATCAGATTTATCTTGGGAGCTATCTGTAGTTGTATCATAGGTTACAGTTTTTTCATTAAATTTCGACTTTTCAGTCAGTGTCTTATTATCTTTCTCATCAGATGAGTTGGTATCCTCCTCGCTGATCGTATCCTGCGTCGTTTCATCATCGGGTGGTTCCGCCGATGATCTATCTAAACTGCTATCTAATTTTCGATCTGATTCCGTACTATCGGCTCTGGAATCTTTCTTATTTTGCTTCTTTTTGTTTGGCCAGCCTGTCTTGTTCTTCTTCTTGAACTTCCCGCGTCGGCCTTTCGGTCTTGCCGCCGCTTCATTGATCTCATTCCTGATAATATCACAGTCATCGCATTCTGACATTAAGCTTGACACGTCTGGAAGGTTGGTGGACGTCGTGACGGCCGCCTCGCCCTCCATGGCTTCTTCGGAGACATCGTACTCGGCCGCATCCTCGAATACTTCGGACAGGAACTGCTGGAGTCTTTCTGACGCCTCCTGAGTCTCAGACACAACTGGGTCTACTTTGAGATTGCTGTGAGTATCACTGATGGTATCTTCTGAGGCAGTTGATTTGGTGTCGTCGATGGGTTTCCGTCTGTGTAGGAGACCGGCTGAGCCCAGTATGGCTAGAGTAGAAGCGTGTTCTCTGGGGGACTTTCGAGGATGGGCCTCGAGCGCGACAAGGGCGGCGGTACGTTTCCGAATCTTCCTCTTCTTCATGCCGCGCGTGCCGTACGAACGCGAGGGTCCCGGCTTCTCCTCCCGTTTCACCAGGTCGCTGAGAGGGCAGCAATTTGGCTTCAGAGGTGGTAACTGCCCGATTTCGTATGGTAACTTGGGTGATTTGGAGTATAATTCTGTAACAATGAAGGTAAATTATATTTTTCTTTCAAAAGGTAACAAAACAAGGTAACTTAACATGTTTTTCAAAGTTAAAACTTACCAAAATACTGAGGCACATTTTTTGTGAGGACCTTATCTTGATCCTGCCTTTTGAATGTCTCGAACCACGGCTCGCTCAGCGGCACAGATTCGAATGCAAATTCCAACTGTTCTACTGCAGGGGTATACTTCAATTTACCATCTTCCCATTTCATACACCTCTCAGATGGCTCCTCTCTTAATGGACTAACTTCTGCATCACCTTCTGGTGGCACTGGCTCTGCTGGTGGCTGTTCCACTGGCTTTTCAATTTCAGGGGTTTCTTCTTCTGGTGGCGGTTTATTGACTACTCTCCTAGCTCGTTTGGCAACTGGCGGTACACGTCTCTTCCGTCGTCTTTTGTCTTCCAGCCAGCTATCTTCTTCGGATGACTCCTCTTTTAGAGCTAAAGGCCTCGCCAACCTACGCCTCTCGATGGTAGGTGGCGGCTGCGGTGTACTTCTACGTTTAGCTAGCACTTCTTTTTCATCTTCGTCGGATGATGTTGAACTTGACGAGCTAGCTCGTTTAGGAAACATGAACTGCTCGGCTTCGTCACTCAGTACTGATAACTCTGAACGTCGCACTTTTCTGAATTTGACAACTAGCGGCTTAGTACCGTTACATCTAGGTGGCGAATCTTTTCTCTTCGTCTGGAAACCACCACTGGACCTCAACTTAGTACTGACTCCAACAACTTTGTAATACTGTCTGTCTTCCAACTGGGCTTCGGTGACGCGCTTACTACATCTAGTGTTATGCTTCCTTTCGTCATCTATGACGCCATTGCGTCTCGGGCTTTGGTTACCGTTTACCGTAGAATCTGGCGATTGAGATCTTTTGGAACGCTTATTTTTTTGCTGTTCTATATCGCCATTACACATTTTCCTTAGTGATCTTCTCTCGCCGTTGATCGGCGTAGCTTTGTCGAGGAATGTGGTGACGTCGGCGCCGGAGCTTATGAGAGAGTCCAGGGCAAAGAAGTTTGTGTGGTCTCTGACAAAGGCTAGGTGGTGGGGTGATCGGCGATGGAGTGCCGCGTCCACGTAGTCGGTGTTGCACATCTCACAATACCCCCCTTTTTGTTCCTTCTCTTCCTTCTCCTTAATCCTGGGACGACTCTTTCTTGTCATTCTGTAAATTAACATACTCTTTTAGAAATAATGCACCATTTTGTAACATGTAGGTAAAAGGTGTATAAACTTACTTATGTCCTGGGGTATGGTTATTCTGAATAGCAGTAGTAGACTCTTTCTTCTTCTCTTTAGGTGGATCTGGGTCTAACGGTATAGCTGGCCACTCATCAAATTCCTTGAACACTGGTCTGCATAGCCTGGAAAAGAAACATATTTTTTGTAACAATGTGGGTGTTCTATGATATAATGAGTTCTTTTGATTAAATAGGTTCCATACTTGTCCAAAAATTCAATCTTGATAAAATGTTTAGTGAAGAGCCTGACATGCGCGTTACGCGACGCCGTGAAGAATGTGTCATACAGTTTATCCAATAGACTTATAGCCTGAAAGATTAATAAATATATTTGTAACATAAAAGTTAATGGATACTACTATAAATACGATAGACGGGTTAGTGATACAGAAAATAAAATTAAAAGTGAGAAATGGATGCAGAGAAACATGCAATTGTAACAAACACATATAAATTTATATTATGGCACTTAGATTTCCAAATTTTCGTTTGTTTTTGGAACTGATGCTAATAAAAACTAACACATTCCCCAAATAGATATCTTTAAATAAAAAATATGGAATTAAAACTTAATATAGTTTTTAATTTATAGTTTTTGGTGTAGTCTGGTAGTTTGTTTACATCCTCAATCAAAACTATATAAATAGTACAGGATAAATTATAGTAATTGGACAAAATTATCAATAAACTAGGAGCTTTGTTAGTATTTTCTGAGAAATTATATCAAAAGACACATTACAGAAACAAAGTGAATGCAAAAAATGTCCCTTAGATTGCATTATTTCTACGTAAACATAATTATTATGATAGCACAAAGGTATCAACCAACTTCTGATGACTAATGGAATAGTAAGAAAGTATTTCAAAACAACAACTAAGTAGAAATAAATGGATTTCATATATCATTATGATTATTTCTCATTTTCTAGTATTATCACAAAGCAACAACCCATTGATCAGAGTATTTGAGTTAATATATGTCATTATAGTGTATTATTTTCTGCAGTATTTCATTCACAATAGTTGTTTTAAAGGCAATTTGGAATGAAGATGTCCCTGATGATTGTATTTAAACCTCAAGTAACTTAATTTTTATTTAATGTAGTGCAGTGCTGTACTGCTATCATTAGAAGCTTACAGCCCAATCAACTAGTGTTTGACCGAAACTTTGGCTTGAGAGTCCTGCCGAAAACCACTCTCAGCTTGTAAGGGACCCAAAGCTAAATATTATTTTAGCCCCATTAAGGCAATCTAGAACTAAACTTAGGGTTATTAAACCCCAAGCTTTGACAGAAGACTGACACAATAGCCAATTAATCTGCCACTACCAACCCGAAAACACCAGTAGCTCTCAAGCAAAGCAAGCGATATAAATATGTGTTCAAACTGTCTCCCGGGACAGCCATACCTTTTGGACAGTGAGTTGAACGTATTTATGTTGCGTCTGTGGTGGTTGATAAGTGCGCACCCTCTGCAGCATCGCATCGGCGCGCGAGCGGGAGTCACGACGCAGGGCCACGCATCGTGCCGGGCCTGCTGTCGAGCGGTCGCGGTCGCGGACTACGTGTGTCACGCGGCCGGTTAGGAACACCTCCTGTTGCTGAAATAGATAATGACAGATTAGTTAAACAAACACTATAAATAAATAAATATTATTTATTAGATGAGCAGCTTGGTAGCTGATGTGTCTATATCACACAGTATAATAAATATACACTGAGAAATTTGTCACCAAGCACCACTAGTATGGCAGATACCTGCTAGGCTTTCTGTGCTTACCAACTTTGACAGCATCATTACTTAGATGGTGAGATTGTGGTCAAAACTAGCCAAAGACAAAAAAAATACTTTCTTACAGATATCTGATCCCAAACTGATTTAAGTTTGTACTATGGTAACAATATATCTGATACATTAGTGACAGAAATTGTAGCAAATTATCTTCCAGGCCAGTTTGCTGGCATTATAGGTTGAATTAAGTATGTGATGTTCACAATCACTGGTGACATGGTAAAACAAATTATGGGTATTATTCTGTTGGTATGAACATAATACCACCTACATGGTTGTAGGTGATATTGATTATGCCATTATATGACCCTGTTGATAATAGTTAATTTATAATATTGTAGATTAAGTTACACTAGTTTCCAGTTGTTGGGTCTATACAAATGTATACAGAACCACATTACAGTTATTATCTAGGATTTAAAATTGTTTATTTCTTTGATTCAGACAGATTAAAATTTCACAGTCGACACAAAAAGTTTTAATTATGAAAAAAAATTGCAGGGTAAAGCAGATATATTCTAGTATTCTCAGTAAATTCCATTAAAACACCATGTGGTTAACCAAAAATTGTCTACAATTTGTAACAAATCTAAACTATTTCATCAAAATGAAGTCACCAATGAACGCTACTACTCTACTGTAATTAGACCTACTCAAGTACATGTTCATTTAATAATTAACAGCAGTACAAAATCATGCAGTATCAGCATATCATTGTCCAATGACCTAAGTCACCTTTACATGTGTATGTAAAATGTAAGTTTATGTATGTTAAAATTGCCCTTATTGAAATAATAACACATTGAAATGCAAATTTGCTAATGATGCAAAAGATACAACACATTCATAGTGTTGGAACTTTTATCACAATATTTACATAACAAAGTGCTCAAAATAAAAAGTTATCCAACCTCATGATAAAATTAACTGGTTTGCATACCTACATAACTGAAGTGCTAATGATATTGAATATCGAATGGTATTAATAATTAAATGTTGCCAGTGTTATTTGTATTTAATTAATATCTTTTTTAATCCTTGCAACTCTTATTGGAATTGAATGTCAGTTTGATGTTATTGTTTAGAGTGTCTAAGTAAGGTTAATGAGATTTGAACTGTGAAAGTCAGCATTGTACTGTGTTGACCCAATATTGACAGTGCATGCATTGCAACATCAAACTTGCAAACGGTAAGTAACTACGGCCGATCGGCGGCACTCGGAGGGCATTCCCAGAATGCGTTATTGAGCGCAAATACGGCGAAACAATGTAGCGGGCAATGTGTGAGTGGACGCGTCCAGTTATCGACGCGACTCACATCGCACGACACATCATGGAGTTTTCCTTGAAATATAGCGAGGCGACGACGCCGGCGGGCCGCGTTAGCGCGCCCTCCGCCGCTCGCGCCAACCGTCCCGCGCAAAAAAAATAACACATCACACACAAAACTCACCCTTAATGAGGATAACTTAAGACTCACATCCCCTTGACTTAAGAAAGTAATATCAACTGTCAAAAATTAAGTGAACACACGCGTAACCCGTAGGAAACTACATTTCAAACGACTTTTAAAATGGATGTAGTGCAACGCAGCGCGAGAGAGCGCGTCGCGCGGCCTCGGCTCGTTGCATTTCGCTCTGCGGCAGCGGCTCTAACGCGACCGTACAAAAGATGACCTAAAATCGAACGAAGCTACGCGCCAGACTAACAACTCCGACTGTTTTAAAACTATTTTATAAACAATTCTGACACGATCGCTGTGTCGGGCCGCACGTGTGGGTAATACACATCATATATACTTACATAAATGCCGTCCGCGAGGCCCCCGCGCTCCGCTTATCACAAAAATAAGTAACTATATACTAGTCACCGAGACGGGCACTTCGTTCGTCACTGCTAAATCACACTCGTATTGTCAGACTCACGCAAAAATCCCACAACACTTGATGTATAAAGTAATGGTAGATAACTTATGCTACTATTTAGACACTCTATAAAGTTATTTATATACATTTGCTAATAAAAACGAAAAACTAACAACAAACACAAATCTGACACACAAGATGGAGATATTTCACATTAGTTGTTGTTAGGGGCGCCAGAGGCGCTGTAGTCGAATTGTTTGGTGGAGGGGAGAATGCTACCCATTGGAGGCTATAATTTGCGATCCAATTTACGTTTTACATAACTTCAATATTAATGTTAAAAATTATTTTGGAAACAAAAACAGTCATAGAGCCATTAATTGATTTTGAAATGTCAATATAAGATACGTCTTCCATGATAGTAAATATGAATCCGTGCAGTTATCTTAAATGGTTAAAAACAAAAGAATGAAAACATGATATAATAATGAAGGTCAGAAAACTGAACGTATATTAACCAACTAAATTGAGATTACTCCTGAGATAATCCGTTTCGCACAAACAAGGTATTTTCTTTATTCAATTGGGTTACATTAAAATATATAACCAAAAAAGTATGTGGCAATGGCAACGTAGGTAAGTGTGTATGTACAAAGCGTAGGGTATTAGAAATTAACTATTTTGGCGGCAAAATATAGGTTTTACTTACCAATCCCATGTCTTGAATCCTCCGTGATATGGACCTGGCAAGACCATGGTCTTGGATGTCCAGGTAAAAGCAGAAATTTCTTCTTACTATAACATATAATAAAACAACTTAATGTTTAAAACAATGTCTCATTAAAATAGGTCACATTGAAAATATGACGCACACACCTCTGTGATATTTTTCATCCAAATTCAAAGTTGATACCATTTTTGATAACAAACAATACTTCACTTCCAACAGCTATAGGGAATCACTGATGAACATTTTCTGTTTATGCACGAGTGATGTTAATAAATATATAAATGAGAAAATTATATAAGAATACGATGGTTTGGAAGAAAATTGAGCAAAATGCATTTCGTAAAAATACGTTTCGAACGTCGAAATGTCATTGACAGACAGCTGAGAGCAATAGACAAAAAGAGCTTTGCGAAACAGTATAGTATATTCAACTCCATGATCTATGGTAAATAATCGATATCATAATCGATGAAGTTTGTTTTATACAAGGCGGTGGCCCAGGATATTAACTATATACCTTGAGTTAATTTCATAGGTCTTCTTCATATTATCAATAAGTTGAACCTTTATTGGTACCTTGTAAATTGTATAAAAAAATGAACCCTTCGATATTGGGTACATTTTTTGTGTTACGTAAAAGTATGTAATAATCATTTATGCCTTCAAACAAATTATAAGATTCTTCATATAAAATTTGATAATCACCATTACTTTTGTTATTGCATAAATTTACAAAAAACTACTCCATCGATGTCGCTAGGCGTAACGCGTGTAGGTAGGCATCGGCATCGGTGCGGTACATACATGACGGTCTAGTCTATATAGTATTTATTGATTGCCCACATGCTGTATATAAGTACATAGACGTGAACGCTACCTAGTTATCTAGGTAACCGCGCCCGACCCGTTTATTTTGTAACATACGATGTAGGTCACACGAATGCATTTTGAGATATTCGACAGGGCTTGTATGTCAAGCACTCTGTATAATTATATTGTAATTTAATCATTTAAGCACCTACCTACTTTAAGTGACGCTCACATAATAACCAACTTTTTGGGTGAAAACGGCAGTATAAAGTAGGTAACTATGTAGTTTATCATCATTTCAAGCATAAGATAATTGTCTTAGGTCAACTCTCATAAGATTAAAACGTTATAATTAAACAGTAGGTAACATACTAGGTATTGTTTTGAATAAATTTGCATCAATATTCACTTGATGTGATTTCAATTATTCTTTTGTTGTTACACCTACACATATGTAGGTAGGTATCTAAATATGGAGTTACCTTTATCTTTTGTTCTATTAAAAGTTTGTACTGTGACTGACTGCATCGAGCATTATATATAGGGCATTGCCCTTTATTTTTTGATACCAGTAACGCCATCTCTCGATCGTTATCTAAGCCTTTAACAAAGTTCGCTATGTTTGACTGGACCTTTTTATTTGTCGTATTCTTGGGAAGATTTTTGTTCTTGGTATCACCACTAGGTGGAGCTATTTTTGATGCATTCCCTCGTCAACCCTTCCTTCAGTCTGCTTGCCCTAAATAGACGCAAGTAAAAGGAGGTATACTATTCGAGTTAATGCCATGCATATTAGGCAGCTTGGTTATTTGCCTTGGCTGAGAATTAAGTTACGAGGCTTCCAAGCGTGAGGTCTGCTTGCATCTCTGAGAAGCGCCAACCTTATTACAAAGGCTACTTTATTGAAGGAGGTCCATTAGTTTTAGTAATTATTTTTTTCACATGAAGTCTGTGGAACACATTGGATGGGTAGTTTGGGCAGGACAATAAACACACAACATCCCCCTTAACGATATACTTATATTTTAAATAAAAATTAAATTACAATTTTACAACATTACATATTTTAATATACATAGCCACTTTGTAAAAATTCTTACAAGTATGTATAGTTTATTATTATTTATAAATAATATTGAATGATAGGATAGTAGACAAACGTGATAGCTTATAAAAATATATAAGCGTGGGGGCACATCATCGGAAATCGACGGCCAATATAGCAAAAATGATTGCGTTTGACGCAAAAGAACACAACAGCAGCTAAACCAATTAGTAAAAGCCAAACTTTGACATCTGCTTTGTAATTGGTCGAACAACTTTGTTCTATTTTTAAATTTAGATCCTTCTGTCAAACAGAAAGGTTAAAATTACTCCGAATCCTGTGACCCCTCGCCACCTCTGGTCGAAAAGGAGATGAACGGCCATGGTAGGTATACATTTTTTTTTACAATTTTCATATCACACAATGACAATAACGTGACTTAAAAATTTAAAAATCTAAACTCACTTATCATCAGTCTCAAATTCGTCGACCTCACAGACCATAAACAATGCGAACCACCACAATAAGATATTTCAAAATTTTATTTATAAATAAATACCCATTTGTCGTAGACAATATATTTTTTTATCTATTCATAGAGCTAGCTCGAACACTATAATTTTATTTATGGCTTGTCTCTATATGTTTAGTAGAATATGTTAATGCGATTGTCTGTGTTCGCTCTGGTCGCCGTTGGTATCGCCGTTGAGAAGTGGCGGGGCGGGCGCTGGAGGCTTGATAGGCGGCGCTGGTATCACCTGTGAGGAAAAATACAACTATTAATACGTTAAAACTGATTTATTTCGATTGCCCCGCCGCCATTTCGGATTTCAATTGAGGAAATGCACTTATAGTACCTAGTTTTACTGAATTTGAAAATAAAATAATTCTTTATTTCACTAGTAAATACAAGTACTGAGTTTATTGCTCTTCTCGGTGTAGTAAGCCAAGAAAATATACCAGACCGTAATTTTATTCGTTCCGTTCCCTTTTATAAAATTAGCGAAGAGTATTTTTTGCAAGCAATATTCCACATTATACCCACTCTTTCCATGATTTAATAAAGATATATTTTTTTAAATTTCTTATAGTGGATAAACCTAAAATCATCCATTACCTCAGGCTAAGGAAATTCTACCCTAGTTCTAATATAGAACACCATTTCTAATAGCGTCAGAACCTTAATTTAAATATTCCAAAACATAATAAAATAAAAGTTTTACCATCACCAAAAACAAGGATCATGCCTCATCAACAATCCATCATGAATAAAATAAACCATAAACAATGAAAAAAAAAACAGAACCATAGATATTTTAACCAAGCGGTTAAATAATACATTCACGCAAAGAAAACCACGTACAGTACCCCCCACCAAAAACAGTTTAAGACTTAACTGTTAAGTAATCCATTGCTCTTCATCTTCAAAAATGTAAATATCTAAGCTATTCGTGTGTCTCATGCTATGGGATGCCTAAACTAGCGACTTCTATGTATACAGAGTGTAGCAAAAACAATTTACTTCCTCTAAATGCAGAGTGAGATGAGCAAAGTCATGTGGAATTTGGAAAATATTTTATGTAATTCTTCTAAAAACGTACAATGTCACAATTGTTTAGACGAAACATTATAATTAAACGTATATTTTACTACAGCAAGATAAATTATGAAAAACTGGATCAGAACATTATGAATAATTATTTTTAAGTAAAATAAGGAAGTACATTATATGTGCTACACCTATATTATAATCTATACTATGAACATTTTCATGCTTCATTCAAACTCAATTTGCGTACGTTTACTTCTGTCGTTGAATCATCTTCGTCGTCCTGTTAGAAATAATTAAATATTTTCAATATATCATTTTTTATTTACATGTTCACACGTTACTTTCTTTGTCTATTATTTTTTAGTTACAAACAATAAATAAAATAAAATGTCCATAGATACCTACTACCTCACATGTAATAAAAGCATTTTTAGAGTAATGAATAGTCAAATAACAAAGCTTACTAATTATTTTTAGGCGCAATCTATTATTCTGTGTGTCACTAGTTTTCACCCACAGTTCCTAATTTAAGGTTTTCACTTTTAAAAGAAAAAAGTTGTGTATATTTCCCATCATATAGAATCCAATGGTTTCATAAACAGCTAATAGTGTTGTAAAGTGAACAGGTTCTCGTATTATGGTGTGCAAAGTACTCATCAAATGAAGATCAAAGTCCCAATTTCAGAGTCATAGTCAAAGTTGTGATTTTATATGAGTAGTCTAGAAGTAATCGAACTCTTAGCGTTGTGCGTCCGGAGAAGTACTACCACCATACCTATGTTACACCGTGAAGTAGTAGTGCACTTGTATTACTGTTTGAATTAGAAAATAAGATCCATTGAAATTTCTTGTCTCAGGGTTGACACAACGCATGGACGGCGCTGGTATCATCACGTGGGCCGCCTGCATTATCAGCCTTCTCACGTATGCTAGTAAGTTTATTTTTAAGGTTTTAAGGTGTGATTAGTTATTGATGTTGCTGCACCAAGAAGGCCTGAATCTAGGTGAGAACAAAGATGAATCTGCCTCAGACTGCCCCGCATTTCAGGCGGCGCCAAATTTTGTGAATAACTACATGTTTCAAAACGCTTAACGTCTATCTAACGTATTCAAAGTAAATTTTTGAACACAGTATACAGATTTTGAGTGCAAGTTTGTCGAAGTTTTCTAAAACATCCCATCCAATACAAAAGTGTTTTTTTTTTTAATAATGAATCTCTGCTCGCTTGAGGGAGGGCGCCACTGTCGAATTTTAGGCAAAGTGCGGTATAGCGGTGAATATTTACTAACTGAAGGCTTGGGGCGGTGCGTGTCGACGGCGGCGACGGACAGCGTGATGTGCTCCTCGCGGCAACCGTACGCGACCGGCGTCAGCTTGATCACCGTGTGCAGCGGCACGTGCAGGTATGGCAGCTCCTCTGTTTATGTGGGAAAAAGAAAATAATAAATGTCATGGGACACTTTTAAACACGGCCATCTGATCTCAAACTAAGTAGAGCTTGTTCTATGGAAACTAAATTTTTGCAATATATTTCGCACCTTTAGAATTGAAGTGGCTTAATCCAAAATTCTTGTTTTTTGGTAAACACCAAAAATGTAATAGAAGAATTAGCCGTTTTGTAGATTTTCAATTTTATTGCTCTAGGTTAAGCGTTTATTTTTATTTTTTTTGTTATTAACCGTAGGGTAGGGATTGTTTTAATGATTGGACACTAAACCTTTACGTATAACTAATTAGAACATTTGTTAATTAGTCATTAAAAAAAAAATGACACTTATTTTCCGAAATCAATTTAATATTATTGGCATATTTGACTTTGAGTCAATTTTTTACTTAACGATACATAAACAAATTGTGCCTATTTAAAAAAGAGGCGATTAATTTCTAATGTTATATTTGAACATGGTGACAGATTTTACAATATGCTAGTTTAATTATTGTAGACTAGTTAAATTAAAGGAAAGTGAAAAACAGACTTTGGTTTCAAAATCGTGTATTTTGAAATTTTCCCTCACTAATCATCATTAAACACTAATCTACTGGTACTGCTACCAACATAACATTACCACCTGGTATTCAATTAAGGTAAGTTTATAAAAATCAATGGTTTGAAATAATCTCCAAATACTATGTAAACCTTTGATAAAATAATATAAAACAATGAAATACTTCTTATCAATAGAGTAGAAAAATAATAAAGTAAAAGTCATTTTGTTATATTTAATAACTGGCCAAAAAATATTTATAAAAATGTCTAAGAAAGAATTTACGAAATAAAAAAACTTTTATCAAACTCAACTAATTAACATAATCAACCATTCACTTTTTTTTAAATAAACAGCAAAAATAACATATCTTGATTCAACACTAAAATGAGATCAAAATAGATCATTAAGTTAATTTATTAAAAATAATTATAAACGCGAGTCATAGAACCAGGCGTAGATACTAGGGATTGCTTTAGTTCTTATAAGATAATTTAGATCTTTTTTTTATTTTCTGCAAGCACCATTTTGGACTATAAGCATTCGTTATTGTAATTTCACACGCTTTTTTCATTTTATTTCTTAGTCTTTTTCAGCATATGTATTTTTATAGTAAAATAAAAATAGCTCGTCTTTAACTAATTTTAACACTTTTATCTTGCTATCTAAGTCCCTCAAACCCACTGCATTTTTATCAACATCCTAAATAAAGTTATACCCCCATTCCTTCTGCAACACATTTAAGTCTATAAAAAATTGTAACCTTAACTCTTTAACTCTAATTGGGGTGCCAGTTTTTCTAGCACCTCTTAGTAAAGGCATATATTGTTGCGGTTTGTCAATAGGACCAGATCTTAGGTTTCTCTTTATTTCTTTTCAATTAAACTATGTGCATTGTCTCCCTCTTTCTGTGTATGTCCCTTAATTAGATATTTATGCGTTATTGATTGAATGTTGTCAAAATGGGCCACTGTCTTATGCAGTGGCCTAAACTGCTATAAACTGGCAATATATTTTTGTTTTGACCATTACAATTTCTGAATAAAATATTAGATTTAAAGTTTTGTCTGCATTATTTTCACTGATGGGACTTTAAGTAATCAAAAACGCAGAAACCTATTTCAATAGCCCCTTTATTACCATGTCTTCTTTTCCAAAAATAGCAATATACTTCTTCATATGCACCTAGTTCACTAACGTTTTTCTTTTTTTATTATGTTTTGATTTAGAAGCTAGTTCAACTATTGTAAAATTATAACAATTAAGTCTTGACCTATAATATAAAGATGAATCATCGCCTTTACGACAGGTCATTGCAGCTTCGAGATCATAAACAGCACATTTAGTTTCGTTAATAATACATATTCATATATTTATATCTTGTCTCATATTATATATATCATTAGTCTCATAAATATTTTTTGGCCTTAAAAAAAGCTTATATTAATTTCAGTTGTAAATATTAAGTAAAAAACCCAGTATGGGCGTGAGATTTGTTTTGATTATTATTAAAGTCCCTACATATCTCTTTTATACTCTTGCTGCCATCCATATAATCTCTTGAAGTAGAAAATCTTAGTTAATGTGATTCTATGCGCGGTAGACTATTAATATGGTCCTTAATATCATGTACAAGATTTGGGTTAATCGGGGCTCGGCTTCTAGAACGCCCTCTAAGATCTTCCACAAGGCCATTAGTTTTCAGTTTCACAGTTCTTATCTGTCTCTCTGTAATACGAGTATCTAGTGTATTGATAAAAAAAGGTTTTATAAACGCGAATTCTTTGGCAATCAGCTGTAAAATAAATGGCTGTGTTTGGTTTACGAGGATGGGCAGCATTTTTGTACTGATATTTTGGTTTCACCTCCATCGTGCATGCCTTGATAAATGATCGCTTCAAGTCAAAATTACTTAGCTGCCAATAATAGTCGTATATTTCGCTCAGGGGTTATGTTATCGGAACAACGAAGTCTACAAACACAATTACTTTGTTAGATTTAGAAAGTGATTGGTAGGCTTTTCCGGTATTTCGAAGAGATTTAACAATATTTTGTTTCCATTGAGACGGATTGCGCAGGCGCTTCCTAGATTTTTTATTCTGAGGAAACAATTGCATCGTCACCATCATGTGCCCCATCCCTGTCAGACGTGTTGGTTGATGAACTGAAAGAGCGTCGTAGCGATGAATCGTTGTAAGTCGGATCAGCGTCACACAGATCGACTTCTGATTGCAAAGAATGCACAGGTGATTGACGGTAGTTTATGTCTTTATCTAACCGTATTTTGCTATTTGAGGGCTCGGCACAAATTATATTCGTGTAATCGATTTGAGTACCTGACATGATAGAAGGTGAGCTATTTATTTTCATTTCGTCTCAGCTTTGCTTCGGTTATGTAAAAGACTTTGATGACGACGACGTTGTGCTGGAACTTGAAGATGATGACATAGAAGAAATGAAATGAAATGAAAATATTTTTATTCAAATAGGTCTTTCCAAGCACTTATGAATAGTCTGATTCTAATACCGGTTCGGAAGGTTGTTTTTTACTGAGAAGAGCCGACATTAAACTCAGCAATAACTCTTTTTTTTAAAAAACCAACTTAGCTTTATTACATAAAATCTATTCAGTCTCACTAATAATACCTGTGTGTTATCGCAAAAGTGAAGAATTATTGAACAATAATATAATATTATGAATAACTAATAAAACAAAAAATAATAATAATAATACAAACAAACAACAGAACTGGATGATGATGTACTACTGGATCGATCTCTCATGTTTTGTGATGTTTGTTCTTTGATAATTGGATTAACGCTTTTCTTACTGCTGATTATCGACGTATTGTTAATCTCCTTTAGAATCCGTTGTTCAGTTTCCACTTGCGGTAAAATTTCAATTCAATCTAGGACTTCCATCCGTCGCCTTATCCAAGGGTATTTTCTAATAGTTTTCCTTACCACGCTCTTTGGATCCATTTTAAGCACTAGTATAACCTTCTGCACTTGCTGTTCTCATCTCTTCACCCTGTTCATGCATAATATTTCATTCCGGTTTAATAGATGCAAAATAAGATCTGCACTTCTTTTCATTATTGATCTCAAACTTTAACTGAAATAAAAATAAAAAGACTCAACTCAAAATAAAGCTCACTAAGTCTCATATCATTCAGTAAAGAATAAACATATTTACCTATACGTCGCCGTAGTCACAAAATTGGTAGTAAAGTAAAGCAATAATATAAAATAAGGCTCGATCATTTAAGCAATATTTGGTAATAAAATGACGGCAGTACTAATACGACACCACAATATTATAATCATTTAGTATTGAAACGCCCAAAACCAAAATGAGTCATTACAAAAATATGTATCGAAGAAATAACTTACCTTGCGTTTAGTATTAAAACTGCAGATTACAGTTTCCGCCCTTTACGGAGCAACCGCACTACGTCCAGCGTTTAGCACTGTTGACGCAACTTTGAATGAGATCCTTTAATACAGAGGGATGCGCGGTAACCGCGTGATTTTAAAGAGACGGAAATAGCACGTTTGTCCTTTTCTGGCTTAAAATAATCTATTTATTTATAATAAACTGATAGAATAGATGTTTATAAGTAATTCCATGTACAAAAGTCATTTTCTTAAAATTTTGAGTTATGCCACTTCAATTCTAAAGGTGCGATTTGTTATTTGAAAAATCTTTAATCCTCAGAATAATTAATTATAATTACAAATAATAATATTTTTCAATTAATTTGAGAAAAAAATAACTTTATATTATATAAAAAAAAATGATAGGTGAGAAAAACTGCACTAAAAGCATTTTTTACTATTCAGTCGTGAAATTGTAGTGTCCAAACTCTTTGCACCTGTCTGTTGCAACGAATAACAATTATTGACGTTGTTAGGTTATTATTGAGAATAACATCATTACTAACTCATTGACAGTTGCGATTTGTGCGATGTTCCGGAGAGACCGTTTTCAGTTCAACCTGTTACTTTTGTGGAACAGTGATGCGCGCGCATCTTTAAATTTCACGTTAAAATTCACATTTTTCATAACGCGCCTAAAGATGTGTAACTTCAAAAAAATGTATCTCTCAAAATCTTTATCACTACATAGTATAAAACAAAGTCGCTTTCTCTGTCCCTATATACCAATGTATGCTTAAGTCTTTAAAACTACGTAACGGATTTTGATGTGTTTTTTTAAATAGATAGAGTGATTAAACAGGAAGGTTTTTATGTATAATACATGTGACATCCTACGGGAACGCGGTTAAACCGCGGGGGACAGCTATTACATACAAAATAAAGATGTTCTCTTTCTATCACTCACCAGCAGATTTGTCAAGGAAGTAGGCGAGGAGGCACCTCATGACCGCTTGGTGAGACACCACCAGCACGTTCCCCTGTCTCTCCAGCTCCATGATGACGGGCTCGAGCCTCGCGACCAGGTCCTCGTAGCTCTCCCCGCGGGGGTAGCGGTACGCGAACTTGTTTGCGTCGCGAGCGTTGAAATCTGACGGATATTTGTTCTGGATTTCTGCATAGGTCATCTCTTCGCAAATGCCCTGTAGGTACGACAAAAAAAAATTACTTAATTGATTTGCATTTCTTAATAAATTCTTTATTTGATACATGAGGTATATGTATATTCAATTCAAAACCATTTATTCAATTTAAGCCCGCGGAGGGCATTTATACAGTTTAGGCCCGCGGGGGTCGTGGGTTCGATTCCCAACCACGACAAACATTTGAGTCAACAAGTCTGGTTTGTTCTGTAGTTGGATGTAAATATTTATATATATATGAATTTAGAAAAAAAAGTAGTATATCGGCTGTCCCTACGTACAGTATCGAAATTGAAAAGTTGCAATTATTTTTATTGCTTCAATTAATTCCATTTTCACACAAAAAAGAGAAAAACCGACATTAATAAAAAAAATACAAATTTTCAATTTCGATACTATACGTAGGGACGGTCGATATGTAGTATATCAGATATCTGGTTTCTATGGTACAAGGTCTGCTTAATTTGGCATCTTTACACACGGGCATACATTATGTAAAGAATGTCCTGCGATATTTATTACCTCAGAGTAGGTAAACATATTATATCAAGGAACCTGTCGGGCGCCACACATTCTTTCTTTATGAGACGAGGATTCAGCTCGACATTAAAATATTCTTAAATAAATATTGAATAATAGAATTTCGACTTTAGATTAATACATTTTGTACCCTATAGTGGTTACTTTTAGGGTTGAATAAGAACTGGACAACTGTAATGTCTAACAGTACATAGTAGTGGTTTTGCATACTTATATTAACCCCGTTAATATTAAGTTATTTAAATAGAGATAATAATTATCTTGTGTAATTTCTTACGATTATCTTATCCCAAACTGAACCGTGCCTTTACCATGCGTTTTTAACGTAGGCACTCGCTAGCGACGGCGTAAAACATTTCTATTGTAAATATTTACAGCGCCACTAGCGGTCACCTAAAGAACTAAAATCGATACTACGAGTCGATAGGTAAAAAACCTATCGAAATTTAAACACAAACGAGTAACGTTTGCTATAGAAATTCGGTACCATGAGTCACAAATTTGACAGTTGCTATCTAGAAATATTGTATCGATAGTAGTTTACTCGCCAGTGACTAAGTAAGGTTCGATAGCAACTCATGGTAGAGGTACCGAGCTTATACTATGGTAACCAGATAACTGTAATCTATACTATTATAATAAAGATTTGCTTGAACGAGGTAATCTCTGGTATTACCAGTCGGATTTGTTAAAATATTTCGCTGGCAAAATCTAATACAAAATATGCATACGACTATTAAATAGGTACTTTTATAGATAACACACGTTTAAAACAAACAATGTATATTATTATTCCTAACCACCAAAATAAACTATTTGGTTTTCTTCAAAATAGCACCTACGAGTTTCATTTACCCATTATCTATATATATTTTTCGTCTGGGGAGGATTTAGGAGCTGTCCAATCGAAACGCAAATCCCATGGGACGCGTAAACGTTCTGTGACTTTAAAGCGTACTCCTTTTTAAAAGGCCGGCAACGCACTTGTGGCTCCTCTGGTGTTGCCGGTGTGCATGGGAGGCGTTAATCGCTTACCATCAGACGATACGTCTGCTCGTTTGCCTACCATAACATAAAAAAAAATTCGTCATACCTAGACCCTCCTCAGCGGGCCTAAACTGAATATTTTTTTAAATGTTGAATAAGTTTTTGAATTCCGTTTACCGCATCGATCTCGTTGAGGGCCTTCCACCTCTCCTGCGGCGCCTTGACGTCCTTGACGGTCTGGATGGCGCGGCGCATCCACGAGGTCCACACGCGCAGGCCGGGGATCTGCTGCTGCTCGATGTAGCCGGCCAGCGCGCCCGCGTACTGCGCGCCGCGCGCCGACAGCCCGCTGTCGCCGCCGATGCGCCCCACCACGTTGTGGGTGCTCTCGCCGTGCTGGCAGGGAACACATATTAGTAGATACATCTAAAATCTATACCTTTGTTGGAAACATAAACAAAAAACTTGTAGAGACACGCAAGAATCCTACACCGAAATTGAGGATTTGACCATATATAGAAGCTTCCAACATCCCCAAGCTCGATCACCTAGCGGCGGAAGATCTTCCCTTTTAAATGAAGGAGTCTCACTAATGTGTGACTAATGTTAACTGTGTCGATACACAGTAATACAAGTGTACTACTGGTCCACGGCAGATAAAGGTAGTTTGGTATATTGTATCTTGTTGAAAAGAAAAGTTGTTTGCATTAAATGGACTGTTTCTAAGCTGCCAGAGCTCATAGGAAATCTATCAGAAAAATTGCACTATAATTTATTAAAAAATAAACACTAACCCTAGTTAAATATATGGTCCGGGGCACGATATGTATATTCATCAGGTAGTATACAATCCGACTTTGTATGTGCCCCTCGTGTTTGTGTACAACCACTTTCTCCCCGGTGTCATATATCTTCATGTAGCTGTACTCTGACTCCAGACCCTCGTCCATGGGCTCGTATTTCTCCTTGTAATGCTCTATTCTTAGCAGGAAATCATTCAGGACGTTGTCTGTGTTCTGTATGTTTGTGTAGTCCGGGCTACTTACTTTAACTTCCTGTAACAGAAATAATAATTTTATTACAATACTAGCTGTCCCTCGCGGTTTGACCCGCGTTCCCGAGGGATGCTTAATTAAAAGAGGCTTATTATACAATTCCAGGACTTGCTTTGTCTATGTGCCAAGTTTCATCTAAATCTCCAAAATGACCTCACGTAATTAATAGATGCCCCATCAAGTGAAAACCAGTTTCTTTTCACAATCCGCTGATGAATATTTACCACAGTTCCATCGATAACAAACTCACGGAAATTGTACAGAGCAAATAGTTTCTCTATCTATAAATTGATAAAGTTCCATATCAAATATTCGGTAGCAATGTATGTACAATTAAAAAGCCATAAAATCAATTGCTCGTAATAAAATATGGTACAGCACCAAATCATTTGTCTCGCCAGAACACCGTATAATATATAAACATTTAGTAATTTAGTTTGTAAGTGTATGGTATATACAACGTGTTACAAAATACCCCGTAAAAATATAATTAATTATCAAAGCCAACAACTCTAGTAAGCTGTCATGTCAGGGAACCAGATTAGTGACTTAAAGGTCCAAGCGACCATGTCATTAAAATAAAAAAAAAGGAATCTATAGGAATTTTACAAAATAATTGTCTAGTTTAATAGTTTTTCTATTTTTCATTCATCAAGAAACCGTTTTTTTTTTATTTTGTTGTTGTATGTTTTACAGCGTTACTACGGTTCTTAAATATTGTGAATGGACTCGTTATAAGGCATTTAACCTCCTTTACGGGTAGTTTTGTAACACTATATACACTTGTAGCTTCAGTAACTTTAAATTTGACCTTCATAAGTGCCCTCCGAGGGTCTAAACTGAATAAATGGTTTTGAATTTTTTGAACTGTATATATGTATATGGTAATCTCCTAAACTATTAAAAATCCTTATACATCCAATAAAGCTACACAATATCCGAGTGACATAGGCTATGTTATGAACCTGGGTTACTTTAGATCACGCGGTAATGCAGGCGAAACCGCGGGACGGCACTCAAACCTACTAATATTATAAATGCGAAAGTTTCCATGTTTGTTACTCTTTCACGCAAAAACTACCAAACGGATTTGTATGAAACTTGGCACATAGATAGTCTATAACCTAGATAAACACATATAATACTTTTTATCCCGGGAAAATGAAACATCTCACGGGAATGCGAGTGAAACCGTGGGGGACAGCTAGTCTATCCTAATATTTTAAAGAGTAAAGATTTGTAAGTATGTTTGTTACTCTTTCACGCCAAAACTACTAAAAGGATATGGATGAAGCTTGGCATATAGATAGAGCATATCCTGGAATAACATATAGGCTACTTTTTATCCCGGGAAAATGTAAGATCCCACGGGAATGCAAGTGAAACCGCGGGGGACAGTTAGTATTTCATATGACAGTAAATCAATTCACAGACCACGTGGTATAGTAGACATGCATTATTCTTGGCAAGTTGGCAAACCTATGCGGGAATTCTGGCATAGGTATTGCACACAAATAACACAATGATAGTCTTTCACTATGTTCATATACTCATATAGATCATCTGGCCAGAATTTATTTATTGCTACTTCCGCTAGTTCCTCCTCGCGGTTTTACCCGCATTGCTGAGGGATCTATAGTTTTCCCGGGATAAAGGTTAAACGATATTTTTTTTCAGGGTTTAAACTACAGTGTAAACTCTTTATAACGAAACTCAAGGGACTGAGCATTTTTTGTCGTTATAGAGAGTTATCGTTATATGGAGTGAACAAAAAAAAACAAAACAAAGTGAACAAACCAACCAACTTGGGCTCACTTCAACGTTATAGGGAGTTTATCGTTATAAAGGATAACGTTATAAAGAGTTTACACTGTATCTATATGCATGAGTTCACTCAAATCTATCCAGTTGTTAAGGCGTGATTGATCAACAAAAATCTACACTAACTTCCATTTATATGGATATGGAAGTATTAACATAACTAATTCCAAATGACTGTCTTTTTATAAATCAATGTGTTATTTTTGTTTTTACAGTAATTTTATAATGACAGACCACAGAACCACATAGTAAATCTACCATATACATTCTTAACTTAGTACCTATTGTGTTCACCTATAAAACTACCCTATAATTAAACAAAATTGAAAAGGCAGCTTCTAAGCCAAATGAATGACAATTTTTACTAAATAAATTCACGGTACTATGATGTCCGTTTTGACGTTTAACAATGTCAGAGAAGAAACAACTTTAACGCTTTTGAAATAAGATGCATTTTTTTATACATTAGTTTTTGTATGATGATGCAGGTCAACCTTATTGTAAACCAATAGGGTTCAATTTACAATGACATTCGAAACTGACATATCGGACCAAAAATATTGAGTCGCAAAAGTTAAAAGTCTCACCATAATATTTTGCTCTATAATCCTAGGGTCATCACATATAGACTCAACGAAGAACAGTTTGAAACCCATCTTGTGCACTACGATGTCGCGGATCATCCGCCGCCTGTCCAATGTGGAGTTGGTCGCGTCAAACACCTGTAACAAGAGTTCTATTAATGTGTTGTTAAGGTTTATTTTTGCTAGTACTAATTAAGAAAGCGGGACCATATTTTATTAAATACTAGTTTACTACGCACAGTTTCGCCCGCGTTCCCGGGGATTGTAGTTTCTGTACTCTGAGATAGGGTTGATAACGAAAATTGTTGTTTATATAAATGTATTTGGAATTTCCACCTGTTTAGATTTTCATAGTATTTCAAAAACAAGGGAGGCACCTTCAAGAAGTACCCGTGGATAGGTTTAAAACAGTAAAGCAATTTATTTGATACATCCAATGTGTTGAAACTTGGAATTGTAGTTAGGAAAAGCAAATAAGGAAGGTAGTAGACTCACAGCAACCTCTCCGCCCTTAGCGAGCCATTCGCACACATCATGCAATGCATCGAGTGCGCACTGTTGCCGTATCGCCATCGCCTCCTTGTTGTCGGCGCGGAAGAACTCATGACTTGTATACGCTGTGGTAGCGTGCCGCCTGTATTCACCGAGGTTGAATACTGTAACATCAACCATACATTTTCTTGGGATAAGGATTAATCTAAACATTTTCTCTATGCCAAATATCGTTTAAATACTATCAGCCGTCACGAAGAAAACACAAATACGCATTTATGATATTAGTAAGATAAGGTGCAAAAGATTGAGAGTGTAGGTATGAAGAGATAAAAATAATAAAGAGAAGATTTTCTTCCAAGATCGTGGCTCGAACTGTCGATTTTGGAGGTCTTTATATATGACAAGTGGTGCGACAAAGTCATTAGCACGTTAGGTTAACCAAATATATAGTACAGTTATGAGGATAATCATGCAGTTCCGCAATATTATCTTTCATTTATTATTCTTCTTTAATTTGTAGACGGAACAACTATTACAACTCTGTCGCTTTAAGTAAATATCCCGGGATGTACTTTACACACGGCCATCTGGTCCCAAACTAAGCAGAGCTAGTACTATGGAAACCAGATACATAACTGATATACTACTTTTTTTTCTAAATACATACTTATATAGATATTTACACCCAGACACAGAACAAACAGACACGTTCATGCACACAAATGTTTGTCCTGGGTGGGAATCGAACCCGCGACCTTCGGCTTGGCGGACAGAGTTGCTAACCACCGAGCCAACTGGCCTGTCAAAAAAGTAGTAACAGTGCTGTTGAATTATGTGCAGTGTCATATATTTACGAACTCAATGGTTACATATTTATGCTTGTAATATTAATGTGAAAGAGTTTATTTGTTTGTCAGTTTTTTTTCTTTTATACCACATGGACTGAAAAGTAAGCAGACGGTCCACCTGATGGTAAGTGGCAATGGACATCCGCATTTGCAACATCAGGGGCATCGCCAATACGTTGCGTCTCTGAAACGTGCAGTTTTTAAGCCTGTAAACCCTGTTATTTGTGAGAACTAAGAGGAATCACTTACCTCTGGTATTAATGCCAATCCAGTTGAGGTACCGCGACAGTTTCTTGGAGATGTAGGTCTTCCCGCGCGCGGGGAGCCCCACCATAGCGATCACATGTGGTATGTTGACATAGTTCGCGCGTTCACCTGGAAATAATTGATAATGGTGTTTTAAAAGTTAACTCCAAGTATTTTGTGAAGTAATTAGTGTATTTTGGCATAATACGTATTATGATTTGGAGTAAATCATCTACACTAATATAAAAACTGGTCAAGTGCATGTCAAGCCTACATCGCGCCGTATAGGGTTTCGAAGTTTTATTAGTTGATCGACTATAACCAACTTGTTAACTTGTAAAGCCTACACAGCTTATAAGGATGGTGACGAGACTAGACGTGATTTGAATGTCTTTTAATGATTTTATTAAATCATTTTTACGACAAGATTAATATGTATACCCATGTCAAACTACAGCTATCTAGTACTAAGTCTCCGAGCTAAGTTGCGGACAGACAGACGGAAATTATAAGGGTTCCTAGCTGACTATGAGTATGAATATATTAAAGTAATAGTTAAATTTGATTGCTGTAAGTAGGGAGGCAATTCAAAGTTATTCACTGATGGAAAGTTTTACTATTCTAAAGTGACATTGGTTGAGGATCCACTATGGGAGAACATTAGATCCATCTTGAGTGTTAGGGAAATGACACTGCAGGAGGATAATAATAATAATAAATATCCTGGGACATTCTTTTACACACAGCCATCTGGTCCCAAACTAAGCAGAGCTTGTACTATGGAAACCAGATAAATGATATACTACATGTACTACTTTTTTTTCAAAATACATACTTATATAGATATTTACACCCATAGATGTGAGGATTAAAGATGTGATGTGTTTATTGATAATACTTTTCTCCAGGAAGTACAATTTGAAATACTGCAATAATAATTTTATAAAAAAAGCATTTTGTGCGATTTACTTTACCAACGCTTTAAACAATGTGTTCATTTATAAACAAAAGCTAAAACACATATCTCCCTATATTTTTGTACTTTTTATATGATCTCTATATAAACATTGGGTTATAAGCCTTATACCAAACAATTAAACTCCATTTTGGCTTTTATTGTATAATATTTGTGTTAGCTATCATACCCTTGCATAACAGTTGTCAAAGTAGACTTTAGAACAATGGAATAAAGCTTATAGTTCATTGTTTGCTCAAAGAATTTATATAATGCTGCTGTGTAATCTGAGATAGCAACTTTTTAGCCTAACACAGCTTTTTAGCATTGTAAGTTAAGGAAAACAACAATATCTTTCTTATATTTTTTACTAGCTGTCCCCCACGGTTTTACCCACATTCCCATGGGATGTCACATGTATTATACATAAAAACCTTCCTCTTCAATCACTCAATCTATAAAAAAAAACCGCATCAAAATCTGATGCATACTTTTAAAGATTTAAGCATACATAGGGATATACGGACAGAGAAAGCAACTTTGTTTTAAACTTTGTAGTGATTATTGTCAGTTAAATTACTATGAGGACATATAATGGTACCTTTTATATCATCATCATGATCATATTAGCCTGGGGTTGTGCACTGCTGAAGATAGGCCTACCCCAATATTATGTTTGCTGTTTTTATGTATTAAACTATTTGCAGCGCTACTTGATACTTAATACCAAGGGTATACATTTTTATCTTGGAATGGAAACAAGTTATATTTTATCAACATAGTATTAGTTATTAGTATTTAAACTAGTTAATTAAATCCCATCTATGATTATTATTACAGAATATTTAAGTCTAATATAAATTAATTAATTAACAAATATATTAAGTTCTTTATCTTGCAACCACGAAGTTTAATGACCAACTTGACTATATATGTAATAATAATTTGAGAATAACATCTCACTATAAAATTAACCTTACACAAGATACCTTATCTATATTCTATGACAGTGTATATAAGGAGTCCGGTTGTCTTTAAGATAATGCATATTTACATAACTGCCTCTTTACACATTCCTTTGGGCAAATTTATGGATTATCTTTATATCGAATTTTTTTTATCGCGAAATTAACATCGCGAATGCGAGGTCATACGTTTTATAATGTTAGGGTCATTAAAACGTAATATACGGTCGGAAAGCACATTAAAAGCTGTTCAAAATATGTTGCATGATTGCCGATCTGTGTCCTTGTGACGACAGCTTGTAAACTTAGGCGAAATTCATCATTTGAATGCGGATATTCCATTCGTACTTACCATCACCGAAAAACTGCTTGTTTAGATACTTCCAACCTTCGGCACGGTTGTCCTCGGACTCCATGGCGGTTTTTATCCACAATTCGTCGACAATAGCAACAAATATGTATTCAATAATTTATTTTATTCTCTAAAACCGCGATTGCCGATAGTCTCCGACGGCTGCGGTACGTGAACTGTCAATGTCACAATAAATCGATTGACACATGACAGTTACTCTAGGCATAGGTTTTGGGCATAGACTAATTTATTTTTCCAGATAGTACAGACACCAAAAATGATTTTAGCCATTCAAGCTTCTTTACCCTTGTCTAGATCATATCAAATTATATAGTTAAGTCATAAAAAAATGACCAGAATGTTTGAAATGCAATGGCCAATAAAATGCTGAATATTAAATGTGTAATTAAATTATTTTATGCGTATAATTAATGTCCGTAAAGCCTTTATATTTGTTTTATCAATAATCTCCTGTACGATACAAGATGTTTGTATACTCTTCATCTTTATCTACCTCAGGCTCAACGGGTCAATGGTTCTTATAAGCCATCTGGATAAGATAGTATTAATGGCCTTTGGTTGTTTGCTTACAGAACCCAGTAGGTATATTTAAATGCCTGTTTAATCAATATTTTGTATAATTATAAGTACATAATTGTATAATGTTAGATTTGATCTCTTTTTGATAAATGTTAATTTGAGAAATATTTTGACAGATTAATCTATGAAACTCACCACATCTTCATAAAGTGGTGCAAATCGTTCGATCGAGAGAAATGCGTCAGTTATCACGCCGTGCATGTATGTAAGCGAGTTGACGACAAACTCTCGATAACCTCAACATTAATTGTGATAAAGAGACATATTTTTCCATATTGAGTTCATAACTAATCATTTTCTATTGCGACGTTCGTTTAATTGCATGATTATTGATGTGTGCAAAGGTAGGATATGATGAGCCTATTGAACCTTTATATCGGTAGGTATAAGTTACCTACATAAAAAAACAAAAAAATAAAAATAATTAAATATTACCATAATAAATATATATTCAGTAAGTTTACGTCGCATTAGGACGACTGAATATTCAATAAAGAAGTTTTATTAGTATATTGAATAAAGATAAGTCAGTTTTAATCCGATAAGTTTGAATTGGGTTAGTGTTAAGGAGTCATAACGAGATTACTCTTTGACCTTGTTGAAAGACCGCTGGAATTATACCTATTTATGTCTCGATCGACTGACAATCATTTGGGTCAATTATTTGATTAAACCAATTGGCTTCTGCTAGGTTTCAAATACTGTCTCGAATTTTAATTGACCTTTATAAAATAACAATAGCTACAATCATTTGTTCAAAATACAAAGTAAGTATTATACAGGTTTTTGCAACTTCATCATAATATGTCAAAAATATGTCAAATCTTTTGTCAAATCTGATGCACGAAATTGACGGAAATTATATACCTACTGCATTGCTCTGAATAATTGGCGGCAAGGTAGGAAATGTATATTGATCATATTATATGCTATAATCATTGGCTTTGCAACACTGAATTATCTAGTCGTGTTGGGCTGTGTTAGTCCATAACTCATTATTTTTTTAATGATGATTGCATTTCTCTAACTGTGCTTTAATTGGTTTAGATAAAAAATGGACAGTAGTATGATAAATTCGACAAAGTTCAATCAACTCTTCGATGTATGGTTCACCCATCATCCCTTTTTTATTTTTACATTTTCCCGGGTTAAAAAGTATCATACTAAGTGTTGATCCAGGTTAAAAACTAACTATGTGTCAAGTTTCATCGAAATTTCAGTAGTGTTTGCGTGAAAGAGTAATAAGCATACGTAGATCCATCCTCACAAACTTTCGCATTGTAGTAGGAGTCTAATGAGAAGTATGGGATATGCTATCGTAACATGACCCATAATTGTGTTGAAATAAAAGCGATATTAATCTAAATATTTTAAAATAGATATTGAAAAATTCGAGATACTTAAAACATTTATTAAAAAAATGTTTTGAATGTCAAAAATAATAGTTATTTTAGTACCTAATCGTATATCAGATAGTTGCCATAATTATAGTGTTTCAGAATTTGGCAATGACTTCAGTACATATCTTAGACAAATAAATCTATTTATATAAGGTATTGGCAAAGATTTCTATTCTTATTGATACAGTAATATTTAAATGAGTTAATTTAAACTATAGTTTTGGGTGGTCCGTTAGGTATGCCTAATGTTTTAATGTAAGTAATTAAGAGTCATATTTAAAACACACATTATGTTTATAATTTAATTTAAAAATTAATTAATAAAATAAATATGGAAAGTGAGAGTTGGACGCACACAGGAAGTGCAAATAATTTACATAATTCGATATTTACAACTTAGATTTCGAACTCCTTTTTATTAAAACGATACCTACTTACATTTTTACGTAAAACGTGGGCAAGTAAAACACTATTACAGTTGTAGTTGCTGAGAAATAGTAGCGATATACAGACAGACACAAGCCTATGCGGTAGGGCTTGCCCACAGAAACAACTTAACAATAACCTTTTTCAAATTCCGACAAACGGTCCACCTGATGGTAAGTCACGCCCGTCTATGGAAATTTGCAGCACCAGGGGTATTACCGATGCGTTATCGGCCCCATTTCCTTTGTAACCGAAAAATAGTAATACAAATAGATACCTACTGCTTCACGGCGGAAATGGGTAAGGCGATAGTACTTCCCCAGACGAACTCTGCACTAGGAGTTCTACTTCTTTTAATGCAATAGTTTTCAAAAGTACAAACAAATGCATCGAAGAACAAAATCTTCCAGCGACAAGTTTTGCGGAAAAACCCCATAGAGGCATAGAGCTATTGAAACTCTACAGATGTTTATTTACACCTTATTATCGGCATGTGACGTTATGGATGAATGAAAGTAACGACCGACGGGTGGGCCGGGATGTGCTAATTGTGTTGTCGCAACCGCCACTTGGCTTGGCATACGTCACTGGCCATCCTTGACATTGCCTCGTCTCTCGTCATTGGTACACAATAACACGTAAGAGTACCTACAATTGTGTAAATAGAGATATTATGTGTTATAATTGTTTTTTTCTATTATCGAATGGCCGTGGAACTTTTTGTAGAGTTGTCGATATCTATTAGGCCCTCTTTGACAGTTAAAATTGTCATACAATAATAATCTTTATTGCTTTTGGGATAAGGTTCAGCTATTGATTGATTGGTTAATTGTATGATGAATGGGTATGGGGCTAGTATTTTCCCAGACGAACTGCACTTAGAGTTCTAATACTTTTAACATCTTCTCGTTTCCTTGTTGCACAAGGATTCCTAGGTTTCTAGCATACCAGGTTTTTTTAAATAGGCATAATCGATTGCAGGTTTTCCTGCATAAAAAAATGCTGTCAATACCAGTTTTTTTTGTTGTCAAGGAATTCTTCAGCTACCCCGTTGCGAATTGATGGAGTAATCGGGTAATGTGGGATTTTAACCCTCTCAATGTTTTTCTGCGGTCGTAGGACTTGCCTGGTCTCGTAGCCCCGTCAACAGCGAGAGATGGAACACCCCAGGAGGGGGTGGTCCACAGATGCTGCCTCATGCATGCGCGTAAGAGAAGAAGACACTGGGTCTATAGGATCAGCGCGGATGGCTTCATCTCTCATTGCCTGAAGCTGATCCCTGGAGTGACATTGCAGTCACTCCTTACGACCTTATTAACCAATAAGGTACGACAAATAAAATAGTTGTTCATATTCATAAGAACTATACAAACTATAGAATTTGGGTGGGTTTAGGCAGCAGTACTTGAGAGTAAGTTGGCTTCAAGGCTTTGTGAGTGTCTTTGGCTTTATTATCACTAACTTACTAACATTAATTGAAGCCTATCTACCATCAATGAATAAAAAAACGTAAAAGTTATACCTATTAATTAAGAATCGTAAATAAGTTGTTAAACATTTTGACGCTCCATCCTGTACTTTACCTACTGCGTATCTTTTTTTTTATTGATATAATATATATGTTTGGATTATGAAAGTTACATAAATATTCCACACCGTTAAACCAGTGTTGATTTGTCTGGAAGTTGCTATCTCTCGCTTATCGCTCATTGTAAACTTGAGGTTGTGAAGATGTTGAACATTGATTAAAATACCTATTTGAAATGTATTGACATTTTTCAGACCAGCCCCCTTATTCAGCTAATACAAACTTCGTCGGCGAGCCGCTTCACCCAGGCTTCAGAGAGCTTAACTCTCACGTGATTAGTAGTATTAGCGAAAGAGACAGAGCACGGAGGCCGCGACGAAACATCCTCGATTTATTGTCATTTTCCTTGCAGAATCTAGCCCCTGGGCGGGGATAACTTCACAGTCAATCTTTTTTAAAACAATGGGCGTCCTAGAATAATTGTAATGCCAGTCGTTGACGGACCCACGTTTTATAGGCACATTATGTCCAACGGGACTTCCCGACCGGTAGTATCTTCAGTAACTTTAACCTTTGTAAGTGTCCTCATTGTGTTAACATATATTTTAAATCTTATAGTGTGTATTGTAGTGATGCTGCCGTGTTTTCACTTGACCGCCCCAACGAAAGATCAGCGTTGGCTGTACGTAGGTACCTACATTCCTACGTACAGCCAACTACATGCTGAGTTAGAGGACCAATGTGTGGCAATTATTTACTTTTTTTGTATGTGTTTATTCTTTTTGTTACAAATAAATGTTTTTCTTTCTTTCTTCCCCATTATAATAACTACTATAATGGCCGTTTTGACGTTTCAGATTGTCATAGGAAAAGAAACTGTATTGCTTCGGAATAAGGTTGATTTCCATCATCATACAATTCGCTGTTGGATCAATAGACGCACCTTATGTCTGAAGGAATAAAGGTTTCTTTGTCATTGTTAAACGTCAAAACGGCTATCATAGCGGCGTGCCGCAAGTTTAGTAGACTATTTGTCTGCTTTTTGTTAGAACGATACTGTCTACTGAAGCATTTATTAGGTAGTTATCCAACAATGGCATGGGTTAAAGACCTTTACTTTCCGTTTCCTTTCAAGCATTACTACAATGACTGGCAAACATAATTATTTATTATGTCATTCAGGAAATTGCAGCCTACAGCCTTGCCCACTCGTGCCAGCAATACTTCATAGAGCGGGAATTACTCTAATCTACTTACAGAGGTAGTGAAGTAGGTATTCTCTTACACTATCGTATAAACGGTTGGTAAAATACTAACTTTTCGGTCAGAAAATATACTAGCATGTTGGTATGCTACTTAAGGTTACAACAAATATCAAAATGCATTAAAAAGTTCATATTTGGGGCGCTGTAAATTAAAATGTAGTAAAATTTCGGTAATCTGTAAATTTTATTATGATCAGAAAATATAAGTTATGTGTAGCATAAAATGAGCGTACCTTTCTTGCTGTAGTCATTACATAAGTAAAAAATAATGTAAAACAAATATTATATTTGTCATAATGAACAACTGCTTAGTAACTAATAATTATAATATAGTGACTAATATCCCTAATTTCTTTGTCAAAGTGAGTGACTGTTTTTTGTCTGTGATTAAGGTGGTATTAAATTAAAAAAAAAATGTTTTTCGTAAAATAAAACATATTTATTTCTTTATTCATGGTAGGTAGGTACTTGCATCTGACAATGCTCGTTCATATATAACAAAAAGATAGTAGGACCCAGGTCACTACCCTGTGGAATTCCCAAAAATAAGGGTTTTTTCTTATGCTGGGAAAATGAAACATACCTCGAGAAGGCGAGTAAAACCGCGGTTAACTATATGTATGGTGCATGTTTGAAATATGCGAAACTATACAAAAATTATGGGTATAATTCTGACCAATTGTGTAACCTTGCCGATCAAGTAAGTAATTATATTGTATCGAGACTATAATTAAGTAGTCACATAATATAGCAAGCTGACTTATATACCTACCTTAAGTTTGGTTGCAGAAAAAGTATTGCAACTGGCTGTTCATTTTTTCCACAGGGGTTTTACATTTTTTTCCGGGATAAAAAGTAACCTATATGATATTCTAGGACATGCTCAATCTATGTGACAAGTTTCAACCAAATCTGTACTTTTTGGGTGAAAGAGTATCAAACATACATCTATATATCCCTACTAATATTATAAATGTGAATGTAAGTTTGTTTGTTACGCTTTCACGCAAAAACTACTTAACCGATCATCATGAAACTTTGTACACATATTCTTGGAGGTACATATTAGAAATAACATGGGATACTTTTTGTGCCGGGAAAATGTTACGTTTCGGACGTAACTCTGTTATGCCTCAGGAACGCGGGTGAAACCGCGGCGGACAGCTAGTATATCCATACCTCTATACACCCATACTCACAAACTTTCGTGTTTGTAAATCGGCTTTCGAAGTCACTACCAACTAAGCTAAACAATAAAAAAAACAACGTTACAAGTCAGTATTTTGTTTTGATTTAGCTACTGACCTATAGACCGCGTATTGAACCGGGAAATTAATATCTGTTTACATTAGTATGAACGTACCTACCTACCCATTACATTTTAGAAATAGTAGAGCTCTTAGATAAGAGTTCGAACGGAATACTGCCATAGTCATATCAGCCGTGAAGTAGTAGTGGACTTGTATTACTGTGTTTCGTTAAGAAAGGTAAGGCCGGTGATATTACAGGCACATGAGACTTAACAACTTCACGTGTCAGGGTCGCGCACGCATTGGCAATTCTCACTTACCATCAGGGGACCGTCTGCCAGTCCGACGCCCTAATTAACATAAAAAAAATACCTGGTACACCTATTTACTTAGGTACAAAATAACTAGTACTTTCTCAGTGAAATTTGCTCTAGAAATAGGTCTCCGTTATGTAATATTTTGGTGAATGTCGTAAAGAATATAGTCACTGTAAAATGATAGATTTTATCTCGCGAACTGGAAACTAGAATTAGTGGAAACAGAGATAAGTTGACATATCTTCAACATCTTGAAACTTGTTAGCATCTTGTGTGATTCTAATCAGTTTAGTCGTTTATTGCGTGATTGTATTACAAACATTCAAAAGTCAATAATGATCCAATAGATAGTCTTTTTGACCAGCCAGTTGGCTTGGTGGTTAGCGACTCTGACTGCCAAGCTGAAGGTCGCGGGTTCGATTCCCATCCAGGACCAACATTTGTGTTGTTTGTTCTGTGTCTGGGTGTAAATCACTACATAGTATAAAACAAAGTCCCTATCTCTGTCCCTATATCCCTATGTATGCTTAAATCTTTAAAACTATGCAACGGATATTGATGCGGTTATTTTAAAAGATAGAGTGATTGAAGAGGAAGGTTTTTATGTATAATACATGTGACATCCCACGGGAACGCGGGTAAAACCGCGGGGGACAGTTAGTATCTATATAATAAGTATGTATTTAGAAAAAAAAATGTATATGTAGTATATCAGTTATCTGGTTTCCATAGTACAAGCTCTACTTAGTTTGGAACCAGATGGTGGTGTGTAAAGAATGTCCCGGGATATTTGTTTATTTATTTATTAAAATAAATATCCTGCGACATTCTTTACACACCACCATCCGATTCCAAACAAAGCAAAGTGTGTTCTATGGTAACCAGATAACTGATTTACTACATGTACATACTAATTTTAAATAGATAGTACCTGGATGGCCGAGCTTTGCTCGGGTTTTCTTTACTAATGTTTCTACTGCCGTATTCAAATTTTAAAGCACTATCATAGTTTTATCTATCTAGATAGGAATTAAATGCGATCATTAACGGCGTACCTTTAAGTGTAAGTGCTTTTACCTTCGTATTCTAATGGTATTGTAGCAGTTTTCATTGCCTAAAAACATGGATAAAACGACGTTATCTAAAAATGAAACCTAGCTAGATCGATTTATCGCCCCCGAAAACCCCTGCATACTAAATTTCATGGAGATCGTTAGACCCGTTTCCGAGATCCTAATCATATATATAATTCTAAACTATAATCGTTTAAAGGTATTAGATAGATAGATAGATTAACATTCAGACACAGATCAAACAGATATGTTTATACATGCAAATCTTTGTCCTGTTTGGGAATCGATGCCATGATCAAGCTAACTTGGCCGTCTTTATAGTTATAAAACATCAATTGATTCGTTGCACAATGCAACATAGCATAAAAAAAATCTTACCAAACCCCTTTTATCCGCGCAGAGATGATAAAAATGAAATTACAATTAATATTAATTTAAAACGGAAAAGTCATCAAACTGACAAAGTATTCTGATAATAATCTTGAAATGACCAAGATAACAATTATTGGGTTAATTTGGCCTTTACAAGATAACAGAGGTTCAAAAATAATTTATTTCTTTATATTGTTACGAATTATCTTATATTGCTTTTGGTTTAATATAATAACAATAGTTGCCGATAAAATTGTTTTATTTATATATTTTTTTACGTCACATCGATTAATGGATGTTCCACCTAATAATAAGTGGTCACTGTTAAATTTCAACACCAGGGACATCGTCAATGCATTATCGACCCTAAAACGTGAAATTATAAAGTCACTTGTGGCAGTAACTTTTACTGAACTACAAACTTTTTTTTTATTGAGTCTACAAAATCTTATTAATATAGCATGGTGATAAAAAAGGGTCTCAAATGTACTCTTCTTCCGACTGAGTCAGTAATATAAGTACTGCTTCACGACGGAAACAGGTTTGGTGGTCGTAGGTACTTCCCCGGACATTCTGCAATACTACACACTATATCTATATTGACACATTCAATCCCATCGACTCGCCCTGCGAGTCCACGTAAATTTTATTCCAGTGCTGGCGACTCGCTTGGCGAGTTCAATGTATTTCGGTAATATGTATATCCAAATTACAGCGTAGACTAAATATGCGCTAACCTATACATTTACGTGGTGGCCTTTATGCAAACACAATTTATATATGTGAAAAATATAAATAACATTATGGAGTGATATTATGTTCATATAGCAGTGGTATTGGGCGTGTTAATAACTAGCTAACTTCATGGCATTATAACATAGCCTATGTCATTTGGGTACAGTATAGCTTTTATCAGTGAAAGAATTATTAAGGGAGCAGTGGTGCCAGATATAACTTATTTTAAACACACAAACACAATTCGCGCTCTATCTTTATAATATTAGTTAAAATTGGCTGCGTGATGACAGACAAACCTGCCTGAAACAAGCAAGATTACAATATGCTCATAATCAGCGGGGGCCTTACCCATTGCGAGGCTCCGGGCGGCAGGTCATTGCGAGGCCCTTTGTCCCTCGTGAAAAGTATGTGATGCGAAAGTAAGCTTGGTTGTATGTTTTAGGTATTTGTCAAGAAATGCTAAAGTTATACAAATAAATAAAATTTGAAATCCCTATTTTTTTTTTATTTGCTTGGGTTGAGGGAGGCCCCGAGCGATTGCCCCGTCCGCCACCCCCTAAGGCCGCCTCTGTTCATAATACTTCATATTTGAGAGCAATATTGACAAACGAAAAACCTTCATTAAAACGATTATATTTACGTGCTAGATTTTCCAAGCATCACATCACGTTATTGATATGTGGCCAGTCAGTCAGATGACAGGTCGTCATTATGCCTCAAAGCACAAGTATTAAGTTACATAGTTACAGTATATGTAGAGATAATGATACACAACACACTCTGTGAGTGATTCAACCGCGTGTTACGTCTGTGCAAACAATTTATAGTTTAATACGAATTATCACTTATTGTTTATTTATTTTAAATTAGCTGTACACCGCGGATTCACCCGCCTACCCGAGGGATGTAACATTTTCCCGGGATAAAAAGTAGCCTATATGTTATTCCAGGTTATGCTCTATCTATATGCCAAGCTTCATCCAAATCCATTCGGTAGTTTTTGCTTGAAAGTGTAACAAACATCCATACTCACAAACTTTCGCATTTATAATACTTACCTATTAGCAGGAAGTAGAATTGGTTTTGGTCTAAGGAAAATGAGCTCTGCTAAAGTCGTAACAATTTGACAGGCTAGTTTTAACAGCTACGCATGTCAAAGAAAATTAAACCATTTTGGTTTATGATAAGGTTTAAATTAGCATACAATTAACCATTGGCTCAATAGATGAACCTAACTGCAAAAGCAATAAAGATGATATTTGGTTGTTGTTATCTTACTACTATTGCGTACTTATGCGAATGTTTAGATGGATGTATATATGTTACTGGAGTGATTACTCCAGGACGGCTGAACGGATTTAGATGAAACTTAGCACAGAGATGGCTTATTGTCTGGAATAGGACATAGAGAGTACTTTTGAAGATGTTACATCTCGGAAAAGTCGCGTAAATTTTCTCTGACATTTTAAACAACTCGATTAAGACGACTTTAATGAATTTTCAAAATCGTGAGAACTTCATAATCAGCTGTGTCAGGAAAATAGACAATCCGGCTTTTTGTAGACTATCAAAAAACGGCTAGAAACGTCGTTAAAGTTTACTGCGAGGGACTCCTCCCAGTTAACTGAAAACCTACTACATACATTACTATTTGTTGTCAATTACTTTACTTTACTTATCTGTGTTTAAGAACAGAAACTAACACTTGTATTTTTGAAGATATTTTTAAATTTATTTAATTTATTTATCAAGTAAGATGAAACAATGCTAGACCTTGGCATGTGCCATTTTAGAAGCAGAGAACGATATTTAATGATAAAGTAGGCTTTATATTTTATTGTTAACTAAATACTATTTACACACAACAAAAAGTTGTCTTCACTTGGAAAATCCAAACTTTTTTGATTTTTTATTTATTATTGTTTAAAAATACGAATGAATATTAATTAATTTTGTAGCATAATACGAATTGAAACAAGATAGCATTATTAAAAAGCTTTTTTTACATATTTTATAATAATCATAAAATATCTTAACTAATCTAGATTTTTTTTGTGTGTAATTTTTTATTTTTTTTTATTTACATAATATACAGGTATTTACACCCCGAGACAGAACAAATAGATGTTCATGGACACAAATGTTTGTACAGTGTGGGAAGCGAACGATCTTTGACTGAATGTGAGAACAAACAGTCAGTGTATCTAGCCTCTACACTGTACTACACTAATTGAAACTAGAAACTACAAAAATAACTAATGATAAAAAAGAATGACGACTATGTATCTGACCAAAGCTACTTTGGTATGTGTAATAAAAACTAGAATTTAGTCGATTTTGACTTTAACCTCAACTAACTATTGTAGGCAAGCTACTATAGTATGTTACGTACACATATATTAATTATGTTAACATATAAATAAACAGGTCGTAAACCACTTGACTCTCACGACGATAACAAGTATCATGGTATCATGTAGTGATATGATAAAGTGCAGAGTTTCTATGTGCAGAAGTGCACACGTAAGTAGACAAAATGGCAACTAAGTAAAGATAGTAGAGAAATGTTAAAAGAGGTCAAGAACGAGGAGGTTTTATAGATAGTAAAGCATATTGTTTTGCAGAGAATATACCGTACCAGGCGTGGTTGATAAATTGAAAATGCACTTTTCAGAGCAGCCATTTTCAGGTTTACGTTTTAACTGTAATTTCTATTTTTATTAACTTAATTACTTTTTACCTGAATGTGATTAATTTGATTAGAATTTTCCGGATAAAATGTACCTATTTATTATAAAAAAATTAAGCAATCCTAATGCATATTATGAGGTAAAAACAATATACTATATGCTAGTCGACATATCAACATATTCACGCCTGCTACGGATATATTCAGTTACTAGTGCCCGGCATGCGTTGCTATGTGACCGTTTTTTTTTTAGGAACCTTCGCATAGAATGACTCACTAAAGTTTCATCGCTATCGGGTAAATAGTATATTAAGGTATAGGGTTCAAACATTGCTTTTTATATAGGTTTATGAAAGAATTACCACTGTCCGGTGGTCAGCGAGGTAACACGTCTGTGGAGCTAATGCGTCGAGTCAGTGACAGCAGGTCTAGAACGTCCAGTCCCCTTATTCAGTTAATACAAACTTCGTCGGCGAGCCGGCGCACGGAGGCCTCCGAAAGCGTGCCTCTCACGTGACTGAATAGTTAGCGAAAGAAACAGAGCATGGAGGCCTCCACGAAACATCCTCGAGCTAGTGTCATTTTACCTTACAGAATGGCACCCCCGAACATGCTTCATGTAGAAGCGAAACACGTTGATTTCCTATTGAGTTTGGGACTTGACAGAGAAGGAGATCCAGCTGAATTACTAGATATTTCTTTTTTGTATAATCTCACAATTGATTTCCGTAAAGCCTCGCCTGTGTCAATTCGTTATAGGTTTATGTTGTTGGCTGTACGGCTGGAAATTCAATCAAAGGAGTAATTTTCCGCGTAAATGGAGCACGAATGAAAATCCAATACCTATTAAACTTATCGGTAGTCATTCAAAGGCATTATAAACAGTTCAGGTTCTATAAGGGGACTTTTGAAGGTCAAAGTTACGAGGTTACTACTTGGCAGTCAGCCTTCAATTGAAAATGGGACATTGAATCGAGATCAGCTATTATTGATTTTATCAGACTAAAGGTTGCCTTTGCTGCGAAGAGAAGTAATTTGTGTTAATCCGGAAAATTATTTATCGATCTGTCAAATTTCATCCAAATACGATCAGCCGCGATTGAGTCACAAACATAGAATTAATAATATTGGACATTAGCATATCTTCGTCATTCTAAAACTAAATCCGTGGCATTCAGAATTGAAGCTCTACCATTTGTATTAAGGTTCAAACTTCAGACACTCTGACCTCGGAGGTATCAAAGCAAATTATGTCATGCAATCTATGAGCTGCGCACTGTAAGTGGGACATCGACCAGACGGAATCAGTTTTTGTTGGTATTTGTCAGAGGGGGCGACATATCACTTGTATGTGTGACTAGTTGGAGCCACGCAATAATGTATGAACAAGAATACTGTTTCAATCATGAAATTGCTTTGAAACATTAGAATTGACTAGGTTGAGATCTCCAGGGTTTTAAGCTCTGGTTATACTTAGAATAATGAAGATATATCATTGCTGAGTGTTAGAAAACACCGGGAATATGTCGTCAATTAGAATTTAATTACTGAGATATAATACGTGAGGTATATCGTCTCTGGTTGAGTAGCATAAAGCATGGGTGGAGTCCGGAGATGGGTCCAATTTCCGGTCCGGGAAAGGCGTTATTCACACTTCTTTGTTTAATACTTGAACTTATCTGCATCTAGCGTTGCCAGGCGTCCGGATAAAGCCGGACATAGTTAGGCTTTCTGATTGCGTGTCTGGTCAAAATAAACGGTGTCCGGCTCGTCTGTTGTTAGGCTTTTTACATTTCGCAAACGAGCTGATAATATTTTTTTTGTCGTACCTATTAATACTGATACTATAATCTTAAATAATGTAGTGTCCGGCCTTTTTACCCAAATGTCCGGCTCAACTGACTGGTCTGTCCGGATATTAGGTTTGGCGACGAGGCCACTCTATCTGTATCTCTATTTATTGCATAGCTACGAAAGGGGATAAAGTTAATCAATTAACAATATTTCATGTGAATTGGTAGGAAGATAGAGTTTTCGTCTCGTAATGTTTCCAAAGATTTAAGCTGTTATTTCAAAAACTCCATCAATTATTCCCGAACTAAAATGGGCGCAAAAATTCAGCGCAATGTATATTATTCTGTATTGCGGTTATCTTGCAGAGTATCAGTAGCACGCGTATGCGTCGTGATATCTCACTTATCGAGAATAGCAGCCGCCCGTCGAATAAATTAGTTTTCGTATCTTTATAAATATCTATTAATTCTCTCGGTTTTGTTGCCTAAGATTAAGTTTACGACGGGACACTTTTTGTTGCTGTTCTGTTTTGTAATTTGTAGCTAGTAAGCTGTGGTCCCGGTTTTCGCTTTCAGGAGGGATTTAATGTCTCAAAGTGTTATAACATAGCCTATGTCGTTTAGGAATAGTGTAGCTTTCAATAATCATTTTCTTTTTAATCGGTTGAGTTGTTTCGGTGATATGAGCTGTTCTCTCAGACTTTAGCGTTATATAATAATAGTATAGATAAAATTTTATAGTAAATATTGTTTAATAAAATAACATATACCTAAAGCAGAATCAAAATTTTAGAATTCACTATCAGCCGACGCGAAAGTTCCCAAAATTTAGCAAAGCTTTTAATATTACAAGGTGGGCTCTCGGTTCCCATGGATGCAGTTTCCAGTCATTTCGACCCCAAACGGCACAAATATGTATTAAAATATCGAAGATTATGAATGTTTCAATCAAAGATTCAAAAACATTTTCGTATATTTCGTTCTTGAACGCAAAATAATTTTGAAAAATTTATGCAGTTGGTGACTTCTCACTTGAACATATCTTTGTGATGAAGTATTATTTTATTTCATTTCGTAGACTGAAGCAATTATATTTTCTTCATCAGATTTTCCTTAACATTTTACCTCTTGTCAGTTACAGAAACCATATCACATCATTGCAATAGATCTATTGACATATTTCAGATTATTGACTTCATTTTTGTGATTCATATATTAAGTGACTAATTAATTGGGTAATTTAATTATTTCTAGCCATTGTGTGGTTTATCAAGAGACAATAGTTCAATAAAACGGAAAACACAATGCGACACAAAGTGGCGCAACTAAAGTTGCTCAGTGAGCTAAGCCCTTATGTGTTTAAAATTCCGATGTTTATCGACGCGAACGATTCGTTTCTATGTCAAGGCCACACATAGCCGTTTTCGTCAATGTTTTTTTTTAACTAGTGATGCGATTATGAGGTGCCAAGTCGATATCGAAAGTGCTGTTCATAATGACGCAGGCCCATCTTGAAGCTTGGCTCTTGCAGCTATACTTGTGCTGTAGACCTTCATACAGGCAGACCGTCCAGCTGATGGTAAGTGGGGACCAACCCGTTGGACAATTGCAATACCAACAGCATCGCCAATGCGTTGTCGACCTTGTCATATGAAGTTGTTAAGTCTCATGTGCCTGTTATATTCCCTTACCCCTTGCCTTTCTAACTGAAGCACGGTTAAACAACAACAAAGTAAAACAAGTGCAATACTAAATATAATAGAAACCGTGGCAGTACTTCCCCGAACGCTGTGCATTAGTAGCTCTATTTCTCAAAGCCCGCATTAAGTATGATCGCCCGCTAACTTTAACAATATTACGTCGCGGTAGATTCGCGAATGTGCGCCGGCGCATAACCGGAGTCCGCGAGATCGGACCCGTTCCTGTCATTCGCTAATCAAATAAAGGCGCGCCCACACCGTCTTTATGACGTCACATATACCTACGTTACTTTAAAACGTGTCGGTCACGTTAATGTTGTATGCGATAATTGAATTCGATTTGCTCTAACTGATGTCAATTGAATCAATAGTAAAGTCTATTTAAACAGAGTAACTGATGCTCTATTACACGTAATGAATTGTATTTTGGCCTCTCAAGATGTTGTTTTCTAAGCCACAGTTTCGAAAATAAGCATGCAAACATAAACATGAAATATCGCTTTATTAGGGTTCTTTGACAATAGGGACACTTTATCAAAAGGAAAGCCACCCTACTAATATTATAGATGCAAAAGTTTGTGAGTATGGATTGGTTATGGTATGATATGGTTACTCTTTCACGCAAAAAATACCGAACAGATTTGGATGAAACTTGGCACATAGATAGAGCATGTCCTCGAATAACATATTGGATACTTTTCATCCCGGGAATATGCAATAACCATCGGGAAAGCTAGTGAAACCGTGGAAGGCAGCTATTAAAACAATCAAGTAGCTCAATGATTTATCTAAGCCCCAAGCAACCAAGATACCAGACAAATTTGACATGTTTATGCACACAATAGTTTCTCCTGAGTAAGAATTAAGCTGCGGCTTGTTATTTAGACCACAACACAAACTGGCCCGTCAAATAAAGACTGTGTGGAGTCGACACTACATAAACAAGACGTCATGTGGTTACATAAAGATAAAAAACAACCCAGTTTATTTGCAATTCAAAGAGTATTAAATCGATTATTATTACAATCGAGCGAGTTGTGTGATATTATGCGCTATCTTGTCTCTGTATTACTTCATAAATGCACGATCTTATTCGCGAGTATAAAAAAAAATGTTAATGCAAAATTGAGTTTTCTGTTCTACATACTAACGTATTGATTTTGATGATATTTTGCAAAAATACCATAGATTTAATTCTAGAGATGTTTGTACCGCATGCTAATTATTCAAAATGCTAGTTGAATTGCGGGGAAAAGTTAGTTTTATAAAAATTGTAGAGCAATATTTAATTCTGTCTATAAAGTGGAACTATTGAGTTGAAACATTAACCAAATTAATTAGTAACGATCTGTTACCTAATGAACATACATATTTTACCATTGTGTATGACCATATCACCATGGTCAGTGATTAAGAGGCCAAAAGTGGTAAAGGCAGGTGACGGACCACACAAAACTAATGTTATGTTAACATTTAAATTCTTTAAATTTGTCAGCATGAATATATTTTAACTTGCCCCAATATATTTACATTTTACTGAACAAAAACTTCTTGCGTAGACTTTACTTTAATATTTATTAGTTCATTGTTTCTAAGCGTAATGTTATTAACCTGATTCCATTGGCACATTTTTTTTTTAATAGACTTTTATTGAATACCGTCTGATGGTTTGTTTTAAATGATTTTACGAGTCGGTAATTTCGTATGTGATCTCACTGAATCATTATATGTATAAATGATCGATCGGAACTGTTTCTTGTTTTTCTTCTTCAGTTCAACAATAATCAGGTACATTATGTACCTTACGTAACATCAACTTTGTCCTATTAGCATAATACAATACATAAACAAATTCACCAATTATGTCTTACGGCTGTATTTCGTATATATGTAGGTACTTGTATGAAAATGTATTGTTCTTAGCTATTGAGGTTTTAACGTCTCAAAGTCGTGTCTTAAAATTTTACGACCGAAATTCTTGCAGCAGCGTTACCATTTTATTTAACAAAGCAAATGTTTACCATCACATGTTTTCATAGCTCTTAATCCCACGCTATTTATTATCTGAACCATAACCGTAAACACATTCATAACAACATCATTCTAATCTCTGATTCTATAGTAAAAAGCTATATTATCCGGTTTGGAAGGATCTAACGCATATCCGTTGCAAAAAATGTGCATCAAACGAGTCTCGTAGAAACGCGGGAACGGGATGTCGCGGCGGCTCGCGACAGCTGTCACAAACGCGTATTTTTAACTCACATTAACTATTATTCTAGTTATATTCACCTCGTATGGGGAATGGCTTCGTCATAATCGTTTCCGTGGTCGGCGGCAACAGCCGCTGGGTCTCGGGGGACATAGCACTTGTACACTGATTCAACTCATGTTTTTTACCGTCACTGCTACTATTGACGCCGCCGCGCAGCCGTAGCGACGGCGACCCGTTAATCACGTCCATTTGCGTGTACTATCGAAGCATGACTGACCGAGTTCGGAATACTTCGGTTTGCGATGATGTAGCCGTGCGCATTCGCGTCGGCAGCGGCACTCCACAGCTGATGTTGACTAAAGTTTATGGAGTAGCGCGACTGTTGAGACAGATATATTTTCATTATTGCATCGTTTGCGTGTGCGCTACATACACAGTCCAAGTGCAAGGGCAATTTAGCAATGGCGATGTTGAAGAACTCCACGTCTGTTCACTGTACTCTGCGAGCGTCACGTTTCCTACTGCCGCCGTAGACTTGGGCACCGTGCCATACAATGAACGTAAACACACAATAGTGACTATTTCAACTAACTCTATTTAGCCGATTATTCACAAGCCAAAACTCTATTTGATTAATCAGACGCGAAAATGTTACCTCACATTAGCTTGCGGAGTTAATGAGAGAGAAAAGTAGCTTGAGTGAGTTCAACGTTGAGTTTGAGTAAAATGTAGAATTAATTCATAGTCCAATAGAACATGCAAAGCAAGAAGATATCAGGCTAGAGTTAACTAACATTTTTTTGGGTATAGTTTAGGCAATGATTTCTATCCGAAACACAACACAACACAACACAGTAAGAAAAGTGAACTACTGCTTCACGGTGAAAATGGGTATGGGCTAGAACTTCCCCGGATAAACTCTCCACTAAAAGCTCTACTATTCTCAATAAAAAAAAATTATGGTATTTAAGCGCAGAGGTCAAATCACCTAGCACCATCAAGCTGCATACTTCAACATCAAGCTGCCGACTCCCTTTGAATGACCATTGACTATTAATACATACTTCCACTGAAAGTGCACTTGCAACGAGTGACCGAGTTCCCAGAGGCGTGTCCGTAAAATCTGCCAAATCTCTTGCAATATCAAAAGCACCCAATAGACGGAAAACATACATATTGCGCCGACATACATACATATAATTGGGTAAAGAGCAAGGAGAAAACGACACGATTAAATAAGAAAAATATCGTAAATAGAAGATGATCAATAATCCTTACTAATATTATATACTTGAAAGTGACTTTGTTTATTTCTTTGTGACACTTTCACTTTGCTGAAATTTGGTACACATAGCCTATGGTATGAAGAGGGACATAGGCCACTTTTGAAGTGAAACTTCCTATGGGAGATGCTTTGAAATACTGACCCGCATCTTTTTGTGTGACGAAAAATAAATGAATGATAAACACAATCTGTGGATGCCAATCAATAGTGATTGATGAATAAATTCAATTGTTACCCTGTAATACAAAAGTTTTAGAGTTTATAATTCAGGAATGCGAGTGAAACTGCGTTGCACAGCTAGTGGTGATATATGTAGAGACTGTAAAGATACCTAATAATTGAATTAAATTACCTCAGTGTTGTGAGTAATGAGCTCTTGGAAATATTGGCTTGTGAAACCATTAGCTGTTGTTTTTGTTGAAAACTCGTCACTGTTGGAACGTAGACAATTGATAATTATAATTTACAATACACGGTCGTATATTATAAAGTATATTCCGCCGCGTGGTTTCACCCGCGATTCCAAGGGATCGTATGTCTTTTTGGGTTATTCAATCTGTACTACTATATCAATCTGTAGAATCTGTCTGTACATTTAATACTTTTGTAAAATTTTGTGATAAATATTTGCTACAATATTATTCTACTATTTTTGTCTGCCTGTATGTCCTTTTATACCTCAAGATTTGACTGATCATCTCTCATTGAATTATATACTCGTATTATGATATCGATAAACGAGGGTGAAACCGCGGATAATCAGCCGTTACGGTACTCAGTTGTAACAGGCATAGACACAAACTTAATAAGAGTAACACGTTCGACAATCAATTTGGGATAATTACAATGGCCTTTAATTTTTTGAGTTTTGACAGTTAAGAATGTCATAGAAAAATCACTTTATTACTTTCGAGATGAGGCTTATCAATTGATCCGACTGCATTTGTATGACGATGCTAATTAATGAACCTTATTATGACGCCATATGATATTTTTTTTTATAACACTGTTAGCTATATGTTCTATGGTAATCAGACACCTGCAGGCCTACCATCAACTTTTACTGAGCCATTCAATTCCGATGCAATTCAATTTAGGTGCCTAAACTGAATCGCTAAGATTCGTACCATGAAGTGCCTTTTGCTGACTGGCGTTTGAATCGCTCACGGACGTATGAACGAACGAAATTTGTCTCTGGTCCGCGGTGAGAAAGAGATAACGCTATACCGTCGTTGCATAAGTCTGTCTCTTTTACTCGAACCATATGTGTTGCGTTTCGAAACCTAATTGATATGATTTTACGGTTTCTATGTGTAAAAATAACAACAAATATATTTTAAAATTGCGCTATTTAGCATCAAATTAAATACCACTAAGGCTTTTTAAGTACTAAATTACTAATTAGTACTAATAAATAATAGTAATTTATATAACTTTTTACATTACAAATTAAAGGTTTGTTTAGTGTTGTCGTAAAAATAAATTGATTATGACGAGTTTAGAGCGCACCTCCACTCATGTTGACAGAAGGCGGTTGTTATTGTTGAGATTTGTTATGAAAGTATCTCTAACTATTATTGAAAGAAAATTACGTGTTATTATTAGTACATATTTATTTTATTTATAAGTGTTTTAACGTTTCACTGACTTAAAATAATTGGTAATACGAATAAGGGCGCAAGTATCCTTGTGTAGTTTGTGTCATAATGCTATATTTTCATACTGTAAACTTACAAACTTCTTTATCTCAAACGCGTACCTAACTTAAGTACCAATGTATTTTAAGTGTTTTTTTTACAGTGATGTATCGCGTCGAAGAGTAACGCACGGTCAACTTGAGCAGCTTTGGGAATTTCTGAACCGAAATAAAGCCATAGCAACGGGCTTTAATAAAAATCCTCAGTTCATCACAGATTCTTATACCAATTGTTTAGACAACCGATATCTCTTTATGAATTCTGCATCTTTCAAATAAAAGGGGTCCGATTGTTACCGAGTTTGATGTCTTTTTAGTCGCCGTGTTGTGTTTATTTCATTATAATTTTCCATGAATTCAAAAAGGACTAATTCGTCAGACATCTACAATAAAAAATGCTCTAAAAATCCCTTGTCTTAATGTCGTTAATACCATGTTAATGTAATTAACACATAAGAAACACAAAATATTCAACTGAAATATCTTGAATTACGTATATTTTCACTATTTTTTAAAAGCTATTAACAAAACGATTCACTTCACGCCAAGAAAGAAGCAACTTTTATTGGATCGCTTAATTTGACACTAAGCTATCCAATTTAGGTTGATATGTGACCTCATGGTACGAAAAATGAACGAATGAAAACAGTTTGCCATCCAATTGCAGACTTGATTTGGCGTCAACCTAAACTGAGTCGCGTTAATGACGTCGTGGTATGAAAAAGCGGGGCAGTTTATTTTAGGTCGTCAATTGAATCGCAATAAGAGTTCATAGTAGGCCTGCTGATATATTAAAGACTAGCAACCGGCCCGCGGTTTTCCTCGCGTTAAAATTATAGTTATACCTATATGTGGATTAGATCCTTATTTTTTGTATGCCTTCGACTACCATTAAAGTATTCGAAGAAAAAAGAGACATCAGAAGAATTTGTTTCGAGCAATATCCCACATGTTTACTTATTACTAGATGTCCCCCGGGGTTTCATCAGCGTGGTATGTTACATCTTTCCGGAATCTATTTCTTTTTCTTTTTTGAAGGGACGAAGTTGTTAGTCTCAAATGGTTCTTACACCTTACGCGGACAATAAGGAACTATCCTATGTTCAAGATAAATGATTAAACACTAGCCAGTGTATTGAATATCCAAAAATACACGGATACATCAAATGTGATCAAAATTTATAATTAATATGATTTTGAAGTACTAATCTAACCAAAAAGAGTAGCATTTTTGATGTTGTTTAATTATGACGTTACAACTTGCTATTTCATACAATATTCCATACATTTGTTCGTTTTGACATTTAATAAAAAGGTGCTAATTTGACATATCAGTCAACATCCCTGTTCCGGCGAGCGCTTAGGGGTCCCAACCGAAAATACACATTTTAGATTTTAAACAAGAAGCACACTGAGGGTGCCCCCTGTGGGGCTCGAACCTCGGGCTCAGGGCGTTGCGTGGGGGGTCTCTCAAATACTTTACAATATCTGATTATTTGTGGTTCTCTATATCAACAAAAAACAACAATAAACATTTAAGGAGAGCGCGGTTTACATCCACGCAGGCGAGGACGGCATCGACGCTGATGGCCTTGTGAGTGTGATGGGTGTATGAGATCGCGAGCTGAAGAATCTGGGAATGAAAAGTATCCTATGTGTTATTTTAGGTTCTTAACTATATGTTTTATGTATCTATGGGTTGAATTTCATCCAAATACCGTTAACAAGTTTTTGTTTGAAAGAGTAACAAACATCCAAACTCACATACATACATCCCCACAAAATTTATAATATTAGTAGGACTGTATTATAAGGTTAGTGTGTAAGTACATGGTAATAATACAAATATCGCACCCTCAGAACGATAGGGGCTTAACTCAGAAAATCACTTTTTGAACATCTCTGATTCATTAAATTGACTACGTTTTACTATTCGTCGGATAGAGCGTACTTTGTTTAGTCTCTCTATGATCGTAACTCCATTTCGCATTTTGAGTTAAGCCCTTATCGTACTGAGGGTGCGATATGTAGGTACTGAGAAACTATGTTTATATCAAGCAAGAATAATACCGTACACATTCCATTCTCTAGGGGGATTCCTGGAAAGGAATAATGATTATGTTTACAGAAAACTATCTTCCGTCTCTCGGTTTCACTCGCGTTCCCAAGGAATCTTATTACATTCCATGTATACAAAAATAATCTATGTCACTTGAAATATTTTTGATTTTTTTTTTTATAATCTGCCTTCTTATTCAGCTAATACAAACTTAGTCGGCGAGCCGCTTCACGGAGGCCTCGGAGAGCTTACCTCTTACGTGATTAGTAGTATTAGCGTAGTAAGCGACAGAGACAGAGCATAGAGGCCGCAACGAAACATCCTCGAGTTAGTGTCATTTTCCTTACAGAATCGAGCTCCAGCAGCTTATACAAACTTCGTCGGCGTCTGCACGGAGGCCTCGGGGGGCTTACCTGCCACGTGATTACGTAGTTAGCGAAAGAGAGAGAGCATAGAAGCTGCAATGAACATCCCCAAGCATGAGCCTTGTTCCTACAGAATTGACCACCGGTACAGTATCTCTAGTTTTTATTACCCTCTACACACGAACAAAAAATCAATTACCTCTTAATAATATCTACTGTAAATTCCACTAATAATTCTAGCAAATTAATGTGAACCATATTTTATTAGTTGAAGTGTAAATAAATAGGTATCTACATAATTCAAATACCTACTGAGAAGTAATAAATCTAAAAACAATAGAAACAACGTATAATAATACGTAGAAACTAATAGCCTTGGTTGAAGAGTTTTCTATGATTCTCTAATTTCAACAAAACAAAAGAGATGTGTCTTTTGTATTTATACTGAGTAGGTCTATAAACCAGCAGGCTCTCCAGTGCCTTTACCATGAGTTTTTAACGTACGTACTCGCTAGCGCCGGCGTAAAACATTTCTATGGCAACTGTGTACAGCGCCACTAGCGGTCACCTAAAGAACTAAAATCGTTAGTATGAGTCTTTCGGGTTCGATGGTCGTTTACTCGCCAGTGACTAAAGTAAGTTTCGATAGCAACTCATGGTAGAGGTACAGGACCCTTATTCAACTATTACGAACCTTGTCGGCGAGCTGACGCACGGAGGCCTCGAAGAGCTTATCTCTCACGTGTTTGTGTAGTTAGCGAAAGAGACAGAGCATAGAGGCCGCGATGAAACATCCTTATGCAATTGTAATTTTCCTTACAGAATCGAAGCCCTGGTGATGGTAAGTCACCGCCACCTATGGACATTTACAACACCTGAGACATGAAGTTGTTAAGTGTCACGTGTCTGTAATTTATCCGGCCACCTTACCTTTCTAACCGAAACAGTAGTAGAGCACTACTGCTTCACGGCGGACATGAGTATTGAGTAGGTATATTGGTAGTACTACCTAAGACGAACTCTGCACTTAGAGCTCTGCTACTTCTCTTACATAACATAATCATAGTTTATCTACCGTGGTAGTGAACTCTTGACATTGCGTGAACATAAGCTAGGATTATCGTATAATTAATGACTGTTGTACAGTTAAACAGCAAAATAGATTCTTATCATGAAAAAGAGGTACCTCTTTGAGGGTATTTGTGTTTATGAGACATCGTTTAAAATGGCTATGATATCTATCCAATACCTTTAAACGAGCAATTCTTGTATATACATATCTATATAATTAGGATCTCGGAAACGGCTCCAACGAGTTTCATGAAATTTGGTGTGCAGGGGGTTTCGGGGGCGCTAAATCGATCTAGCTAGGATTCATTTTCAGAAAATGTCGTTTTACCCGTGTTTTTAGGCAATGAAAACTGCTACAATGTCATTAGAAGGTAAAGTTTTCAAGCTACATCTTTTGTGAAAAATACTGTTATTGGGAGCCCTTTATTATCGCATCTAGGTAAATATGAAAGTGCTTTAAAAAAGATAATACGGCAGTAGTCACATTAGTAAAGAAACCCGAGCAAATCCAGATACTAATACTATATTTAGAAGTTTTTATTTAATCTGTACCTAATATTTGTTTAGATCAAGTCTTGTAAGCTAAATTAGAACCATTTCCTTCTATCATAGAATTTAAAGACATGTTGGTTCAGTTCCAACGATAGTGCATTTTTATGGTAAGCTTGACTTGATTCTGGATCCAGGATTCGTCCCTTAAAAAATAAAAGAAAAAAGTATTTATACAAAATTGAAAACTATACACGTCGCTACATTAAAATTATAGTACTTATACATAATTGACTAAAATTGACCATAATACTAGAGTAGAGATGTACCTACTAGGCAAGGTGTTAGTAAAGTATTCTATAGGCAATGCCTAATAAATTAATCAATTAAAAATAATTACAATATTAAGTAAGTGAACATAATTCGGCAAGATTTTAGTAAAATTTTTATATACCAACATACATATTTTGCTTTTGTTAACAGCCCCCCTCGTGTATTAAAGATAGGCTTTAGTTTAGGCTTCAGATCTCCCATAAATTACACATTACATCTACAATTGAGACTAGTCATATCTTTGTATTATAGCTATTATTTGTGGAGATGAATAAATAAATAATAATTATTAATTTAACTTGATATCGGTTGACTCACGTTGCTATTCTAGGTTTCGTTACTCGAGTTAATGCGTGGTATCGTGGTTGCCATCACGTAGGAATATCGACAAAACTTTCAAGTCTAGACATTGCAAGCTATTTCACAACCAGATATTATTCCTACTCAGTCCATATGTGAAATTGAGACACCGCTATACCTACGTGAATGTGAACGCGTATTTGTGCTTGTGAGTTTCAAGTTTTTGGGAAGTGAAAATATATTTGCATTTTTAGCAAACGGTTATGACTTTTATTAGCTGTACATTGGTTGGTTATTTGTCTGATTCACATTATTGATTATATTGTGCGTTTACCACATTTAGGTACAAGCTGCCCAAGGTTCACCAGCGTTCCCAAGGGACATTTTCCTGGGATAAAAAGTATCTTACCTGTGTGTTAATTCTTATCAGTAACTCTCTACATATGTGCCAAGTTTAATACAAATTCGATCCGAGTAGTTTTTGCGTAGAGGAGTGTCAAACATCCATACATCTACCCTCACAAATTTGGGATTAGGAGTAAAAATTCAAAAATTCTAAACCATTTATTCAGTTTAGGCCCTCGAAAGGCACTTATGAAGGTCAAATTTAAGGTTACTGAAGCTACTAAGTACTACTTAGTGGGATTAGAAGGATAGGATTCCTTATTATAGCTATCTAGTTCTAAGGTACACTCTTAATCCCAAATTTCTTTCAGAACGGTGTAAATTAAGATATGAATATGTTCCAAACATTGCTAGACTCAATACCGAAAAACCGTTCGCAAATTGTGAACGACCTGGAGATCCCCGAGATCACAGTGTCTCCTTACATCTGGACGGACCCAGAAGAGTCACTGACGAGTAGAAGCGACAGTATCCTCACCGGCAGTATTGACGAGAGAGATTTGAACACTTTGAGTACTGACTCTAGCATAGCCTTGTCGAGGGCTATGACAGATTCGGAGATCGATTATGGAAGACATAGAAGGGTAAGTCAAACCCCAAAAAGGAACAAAAAAAAAAGTAATTTCTTTTTCAAGATAAATAAATACATAGATTTAAATTTATTTTGTGCATTTTTGGCATCATTGATTAATAGACGTTGCTTAGCAATAATCGACCTAACTCTGGTGGAAATAAATATATTTTTGTTATAGCTCCTGAGCAGGAGTTTCAGCGACCCTTGGGACCAGATGAGATCAGCACTTGATGCCTTCCCACCTGGCTATATCGATTCATTGCGCAGGTAATGATTCTTTATTCGTTCCTATCAAAGTTTGTATTGAAAAATGGGTCCTATCCTATTGTATTAAGATTTTATTTATTTATTACGAGAATATACAAGAGTTTGACTACCATCTCACCATGGCAATGTGGCCTAGGGTAGTAAGTTAATAACGCATGGAAAGGACACAGGGTGGCAAGAGGAGAGGTAGAGAACACGGCAGGTATTTCGAAATAATTTTCAACATGGTAATAATCAGCCAGGCCAGTACTATAAAACACTGCCCGGGATTGGTAGTGTGTCCGAAAAATAGACAATGGTCAAGAATGCCACGCCGGGATTCAAAATGTCGTCGGTAGAATGTTTCTCAGGATTGAGATATCTGTTTATCTTCTCTGGGATAATGGGCGTGAAGCTATTTATTAATTAACTACATCCGTACTTATCAGTTTCCAGACATCATGCACCGACACTACAGATGACTCAGTCGGCAATGAGAGCCATTACCGCTACAATAAAGAGTTAAAATTGAAGATGGAAAGGTTCTTTGAGGAGGAATGTCGAGTGTTCACACCTGACGACCCTGGCTTGCTGGCTCTTGAGGCTGCTTTGGAAGATATTGATCAAAAGGTTAGAACATAAATTTTATTCTAAGTAGTTTCAAAATAAAAAATAATGATTACCTAATCCTCCATTTTAATTGGTAGGTGAATTTAAACGAATATTTTTTTTTTATTCTTTTCAGATCCTCGACTCGGATTTGGATAGCGTCAGTCCATGAAAATAGATATTGAACTAATTAATGATCGTAATTTGTATGCCTTTGAAACATCTTGCGACAATTTGTCTTCGTTAGGGCGTGTAATTCATCGGCGGCTAACACCTCTATGTTAATTTATTTAACCACTAGAAAAAAATATAATTAAAAAAAAAATTAATATCAATAAAGAACACTTGCTTTTTAAAGTACACTATCCACCGCCACACTATTTAACGCGCGATCACGTCATGATTAAGTAATCTTATTCTTTATCCACTCTACAAATATCTGTGTACAAAAGACTTACCTTTTCATTCTAGGTACCATAATGATGCAGGTAAGTACTATGTGAGCCAAAGTAGTAATTAGACCGGAGGGCGAAGGCGTAACGTATCTGAGAGTGCAATGATTAATGCGTTTAATACACGTTTCATAAATACGATGTTTTCCAACACTATTGTGTGGAAATATTTTATATTTATTTTCCAACTAGACAATTTTTTGTGAAAAAAGGCGCGCGGTTTATTTTTTAAATTACGGGTCGATTTTGACTGTATTTGCGCCAGTAATGCGCGCGTAAGTGGAAGGAGAGGCACTGACGATGCCGCCAAACAGCCTTCTATTAAAAATATATTATCTATAGTTTGATAATTAAACTATTATTAATTTGTTGATATGATGAAGTGAATTCTATATAGAATAATATTTAAAAAGTCAAACTTAAATAAAGGCTACTTTACGATCAGGTGTATTAAAATATGATTAGTGAATGGCTTCTACTTTTCGCTAGAAGTTTTTGAAATTTGAGTTTTTTTTAAGAAAATGTCTCAGATCTAAATTTTTGTGCCTTCCATTGTCAAATTATTTAAATTCATGATTTAACTAGGGTGTTTATAAGGCGGCAACTAAGGAGTAGGTATGGAGAACAACATATCTAAATGAAGTTACATATATTCAACTCTTGTAAAGTAGAAGTTTATTAGTATAGATTATCATAAACATCTGTTTTCTGTATTTTCCCATGTAATTAACAGTTGTAGAATAGAATTGTTCAGTTACTTATGTTGCTGCCTCTACTAATTGCTTTTAGCAGCCGATTTTTTTTGTTAAGGGTTCATTTAAATAATAAAACAATACATATGTGTAAAATGTAGTTTTAATGGGAATGATTTCCAACATTACAACAATGGCATTTGGTCTTATTGTACCTACAGCGGGCATCACAATATATGTAAGTAACTAAATTAATTACAAAGTAACCTACAACTAAAATATAAGCAAAATATTTCTGCTCTCAGCTCATGGTAACACAAAGTCATCTGTCAAAAGTAATGTTGCCACATTTGGTTTCTTTTTATAAGTAATTAAACAATAACAAAATATATTTATACAAAAATAATCATAATAAATTATTGCACATGTATTATTTGGAATTCCAATGAGATTCTTTATTACTATAAAAAATAAATATACATAAAACCTTTTTTTGTAATAACTTATTTTGTCAGTCTGTTAATGTGCATAGTTGAATAAATTTTGATATATTTTATCACAATTTAACAAGATCTTTCAACAAATTTATTAGAAGTTGGAAATTGATGCTTATTACCTGATTGTACTTTGGTTATAAAATAATTTTGTTGGTAGTTAGTGATGTGACATTGATCACTGATAAATAATGCACACACAGATCGATTTTGACTGACGACAAATGATGATAAAATTATTTTGTAATGAACTTATGTCTAGGTGACAAAAGATAATTTTTAGCATACATTTTAACATTATTGCTTACTCAAATAAAATATTACATGTGATACTTAAGAATACCAGGATTAGAAATAAAACTACCAGTAGCATTATGACAAAAAACAGGGTTATGTAAACTAAAATATGCGTTCTACCTTCCATGTCTTGAATTACTATTACTTATAATACTTAATGTCTATAAAAATATTGCCAATCGTTAGATAATTCAGCTGAGCGATTATGACATTCTCGGACTCGACGATTACGCAAATTTTGTAATACATCGACAGTTTTGGATTACGATCTCTTTTCTGAACACTGAGTCATCATTGTAGACTAAACTCAACTTTAAATTCGTATCCGAGAGTGTTAAAGTCGATCTGCTTTTTAATAACAAACTAAACGATTAGAAAAGACAATGACAAAATAAACAAATCATTCGATGCCATACAATACGGACGTGCTTTTATTCATAAAAAGGCGATCTTAATCTAAAATATATTAGAGTTACTTTAATATAAAGTAAAATAACAAAATTATTGGATTTGTTTTATTACAGAAGGCTTTAAGCGACAGACGGTTCGTCTTGTCTGTCAGCTTAGCAATACCAGAGTATCCTTGTTCAAAGGCTGGTCGAATGGCTCCTATAAGCAACATATCGACTATCTGCCTACAAATTTGGCGACAGCTTTTGAAGTTGCGAGTGGTAGACAAAATAATGTATTTATTGCTTAGATACGACCTCGATCTAGATCGAAATAAAGTTGTGTGCGATTTATAAATCTAGAATATTGTTTTGAAATACTTGTCTTAATTAATAATAATGATTTGAAATTAATATAAATGGTACCTTTTCTTTTTTTGGTTTTGGTTATGATAAATAAAACTAATACGAAACTTAAAACTTGTTGTGTGAGATAGAATAACATGAATTTATTTATCACGGATTCCATGGAATAAAAATATATAATACATATATATTTATTTTTTATTTTATTCGTTCTTTTTTATTCCGAACGCCATGCAATGCATGCAATACAAGTGTGCAGAAAAAATAAAGTTGAAATTATTCAATTACTGATATACATATAAAATTAAAGAAAATATTTGTATGATTTTTAGGTGAACAATTATTATTATACATACACACTTTATTATGCAACGAATTTTGAATTATTTAACGCCCTTACATTTACTTTACGCACACTACAGCTGACCGTGTTGAGAGACAGGGAGGTACTATTAGTTTGTAAAAAAATTGGTAGATTACATACAGATAATAGATAAAAAATCAAAATATTAATCTTTGAAATCAATAACCGCGAAGATTTATGTTTAAAGCAATAAATATAGGATATAAGGGGACTCAGGGTCCAAATTAAATTTAATTAATAAATTCTTTATCTGTTTTCTAACTACAACAAATAATGAAACTGCGAAATTTGCTACCCAACTTTGGCGCTGTTTATTGATGCTTAGGACTGTCCTCCGAAAACCAAGATTTTTGAATGGTCAATCTATAGTGTGCGCAAAATGTTACCCACCTGCTGAACCTAGCAGGCGGTCCCATCTCAACAGCCCCAGTCTTGACTCTCACTGGAATCGAACCTACACTACATGCCCTGCCGCTACGCTAGCGTCAACAACTAAGCTATTACAACCTTTAGCTTTTTAGCTAACTATTATGTTAATACTAGTCTTTTTAACTCACGTATGAATTCACATTGTTTATGGTCGATGGGTGTAGAATAAATATCTTCGAACGTCCACTGCATTAATCGTATGAATTTTAAAAAGAAAAAGCTAAGTTAGTTATTTTTTAGAAGACTACTGTTTCTCACGCGACGCGATTATAGTCGAAGGAAACTGTTTCCCAATCTGTGTGGCGATAGAATTTATTATTTTAAGGTAGTTTATTAGCTGAACCGAAATAGAAACAGTTATGGAGGCCTAATATTTATTATAAACCCATCAGAACTATCTAAAAGCCTCATATTTAACATTTAGTTGTCATATTTACAAACGTCAACATTTAGAATAGAAGATTAGTGAAGAGGGAAGGAATAAAGTTGAAACCGTTCGTATGGAAGGGGACTTATGAAAGTTAAAGCTACAAAAGTTACCTTCAGTTTGAAGGAGTTTGAAGATCTCTGAATTCGAAATAAGGTGCATTAAAAATGGGCTCATTTCATTTACAAATATGAGCCAGGACTTCATAGTATGATCAAATAATAAAACATGTTATGACAACTACGGAGTTTAGTTTCAGTAAAGTAAATAAATACTAAAGGAGTCACATTTATGAAAAAAAAAACATGATATCATTTCTCAACTCTCTCAACCTGATTCCTAATTCCTGTTACCTCTTATTGCGATTCGATATTGCCTTTTTTTTATTTCCCTGACCCGCCCTCAGATGAAGATGATGAAGCCCTAGATGGACCAAGTTTGCACACAGGAAAACTTTCCACCCAGCGGCTTAAAAGTCCCTTACGAATATCCACTCCCTAGTTATCCGCATTATGCATGAGGATGTTCAGCATGACAACAACGGGCGGGTGAAATTTACGCTTTCTAATGGGGATGGTGGATTCAGGTTTTCATAAACCAATTTAATTCTGTGACAAATACGATTCATTTTAGCCTGACTTACTTTTCAATATGAGTAGTATAGGCCACAGGCATGTTATGAGATTTTAATACTTACATCTACTAGGTAAAAGCAAGTTTAAATTTAATATATAAATACGGCTTCAATAGTCGTATATGAAATGGAAAGACTTAACTGGCAGTGAATTTGAAGATAAAGCTAAGATCAATATTTTAAAGATGTTAGTTGAAATTAAAGGCCTTAAGTTTAGTTAAGCAAGCAAACAGGGCAGTATTTAGGATAATATCCTTTGTGAAGAGTGCCTGTGAATGCATATAGATTTTTAAGTAGACGAGCAAACGTTTAATAAAAATAATAATAGTTGCCGTTTTGATTAAGAATGTCGCAAATAACGAGATACGATCCAAAAAAAAGTATTTGTCTTTTTTGATTGTAATTAAACACCCCAATTCCCATACAAAAATAAATTCCCATTAAGTATAATGACATCGTATGAAAGGGAAGATGAAGACAAAAGGTGCATACACACATAACTGTGACCGCGTATAAAAGAGTAATATGAATGAAGTATAGCAGCAATGTACTTTTGCCCCAAACTGGGCTCTAGCCCCTGTTGCCCTTACCTAAATTCGCACCGACATTATTTTGTTTGAGTAAAAGCACTTGGTAAGAAATTGAAATTTTAGGGCAAGAACAGTAAATAAAATGCAGAATAGTGAAACTCGCGGTCACAGTATATACTATATTAGTAAGTGCAAGCAAGTTACGACATGCCGATATAATATATACATATAATTGACACATTAGCACATATACAATATTGCGAGACGGATAGTTTGTCTACTAACTTATTTAATACTATAATATTCGTTTTGGAGCAAGCACAACGCATTGTAGGAATATTTTGGTTTTTGCGTTTTGTGACTGGTTTTTGTACTTTATAAAACAATACTCTTAGATAGAAATACAATTTTTGTACACGTATTTAAAGTTGGTGTTGTAGAATTATTAAGACTTAAATACATATAAGGGAATATTGCTTTCACATGACATTTGATAGCAATTTTGAACTGTCAAATTAAAAAAATATATCATTCATAATCCTAACAATAACATGAATTGAAAAAAGGAAGAACTAATGTGTAACCAGTCACAAAACTAAATATAGATAGAATAGAAATTGTAAATAAATGCATTTCGCATAGAATATTTAGGTAGTGAGTAAATACACAAGAGGCAATGAGTTTTTTTTTTAATTTAGGAAGGAAATATACGAAAATTTGCGTATATAGCACGGTCTTACATGATATTACTATGGATTTTGGTACAATAATACATTCGTTATTTTATCACCATAATATTGCTATTGCCATCACCCCATTGCTATCCAGTTATGTAATTGACACATTCCGAAACTATAACACTAAATACACCATAAGGTCGTTATTTGAATGACAATAAATTGAACCACCCGTGCAATATACGCAGAAAGATCGTACAGAAGAAGTTTAAAATTCACATGTATAATTTATCTCTGTTTACATTCTAAGGCTTCACCTGATATGCATACATATAGTATACAAAAATAAACAACTCTACACTTTCACAACAATATTATTCTTTCAATATATTACTATTTATATTGCTACCACATGAAACATGTCTTTTATGTAAATAAAACTCAAATGTTTTTAGTGAAAAATAATTGGAAAAAGTTGCAAGGAAAATGCGGTATTAGTTTAAAGTTTAGCAAAACCATAACTTCCAATTCTAAGACGCCTTGCAACGTTTATTAGGAAAATTTATAAAAATATGAATTTTATAACGTATTTAAATGTCATATATATTAAATACAATATATAAAATAGGCAATCGTGAGATGTTTTCATTAATATTATAAAATATAGGTACATATATCATATACAACAAAACAATACTACAAAACTCTATCACCAATCGAGCTACTGACAATGTTCAAAACAATGCTGCAAAAATATTTTCTGTTATATATAATATAATAAAAATATAACCATTTAAATGTGCTGTGTCATGTGGTAGCAACCTTTTTACACCTTATTCCAATATATAATACGTATTTAACTACATATTCTATAAATATCTCATTGCCTTCAAGTGTCACCATAAATTCAACGTCATATAACATTTAAAACACGACTTCACTACCATATTGTCTGTATCAATGTGATTTTGTAAAAGCGGTGATCTTATTCTAGGCATATACCGAGCTTTGTATATCCTCGGTATATTTGAAAGCAGTGTTTATTGTATGATATTTTAGTAGGATAGAAATACTTTTCCATTTAGCAGGATTACCATAGATAATTTATTTCATCCTTGTATATTAACCCCTAGAAGTCTCAATTAATAAAATATCATACAAAAAACACATCAACTTGTATACTAGTAATTATTTATTCTAAACCTTCGCACCAGTCTCCAAACGATACATTTTAAAAATATATATATGTACATTTAAAAACTACTTTATGTTATAAAATACCTTAATAACTATTAAAAAAACATTTATGGAAAACATAAAAATCACAGCGTCAAAATCACAATAAAAAATCAAAAGAGATTGCATCGTTTTTCCTTTGCTTCTTTTCTCACAAAATGTTCACAGTCCACTAAATACACGAGATCTCGTTATAAAAATATATCTAATATTGCAAAATATATAATAATTAAAATCACTAACACTAAAGCTAGCAACATTAACAATTTTATTATTGAACGTTAAGCAATATGATTCTAAAAAAATTTACTCATTTTTGGGGTTGCCAGAATAAATTCTAATATAAAAAAGCATTCGTCTGACTGAATGATTTAGTTACCTACTTTAATAGGATTTTGATGGTACGGAATATTAAAAAACTTAGCACAATCCTCTTAGTATCGACAATACAGGATTCGCAAGCGTCCCCGCCATTATAAAATAAAGCTTCAATGTCAGACTTACGCCAAATATGTAAATATATCAAAAGTAAATGCAAGCATCAGTTTATACTTTGTAAAAATTAAAGTCTAAAAATCCACACAGCAGACATACTAAATAGTTTTTTTTTGAGATGGCAACCTCCACTATGTCTAAAGACGAAACTCTTACAAAACTAGAAATGATCTCTCTCAATATTAGGTTTAAGCTTAAACTATGATGCTGCTGTTTTTCAAAAGTTATCTTTAAAATGGTTGCGTTACTAAAAAATATGTTTCATTCCTAAAACAATATCTTTTTTTTAATTTAATATTTTTAAAGTAAAACTTTTGAAAAACTTGTAGCATATATAGACGCAATCGAGCACATTAGCTAATCAACCTATAGAATACTCTATGACTCCGATTCCATAAAATAACACAAAGCGATTGATATGTCCCTCTTTACCCTTTTGCCAATCAAAAGTTTTTTTTTAATGGATCGGACATAAATGACAGCGTCATTGTTGAACTTCGAAAATAGCTTTATAGCAAAGCGCGGTAATAGTTAAGATTTTATTGCCATGTATAAAGTCACTTGTTCAATAGAGATTACTAAACTCTCAAGCCACAATTGACACTCCATGTCCATTTATTTATCTACCAAACAGAGATAAAACACAGCCAGACAGAGATAGGTTGTATTTTATATCTCGTTAAATGGATATTGGACCTATTTCATATTCTCAGAAAAGTGGTTGTCAGATTCTTTAACTTTTTTAAATTTCTAATTCTCGCATTAAGGGCTGAACGGGACATAGTTAGAATGTGTTCTGGATTAACACAGAATGAGATTTTAGACGAGTAAATCTGCGAGGTGGAAGCTTGTATGTAAAAAATCGCGACTTCATACATGACAAAACAATTACAATATCGAAGTATCTTACACAGCATCACTTACAGCCTTTGGAGTTAAAATTGACATGTGTCAAACTATTGACGTCTGTCAGTGACAATCATGACAGCAGGCCGGAATCGGTGCGATAGAATATCCTAAGGTTAAGTATGGACGAGAATCAAACACGCCTCGGCTTCCCAGGACCCGGGCACTCCGTGGACCTGATGATGGACCCTGTAAAGTTTCTCGGCCTTATCGGGTCCATCTCCATAAAACCGGGATTCAAAATTATGTTAGGCACTAACTCCATCACGTCTTGATCGTCTGGGTACTCTATGGTTAGTAATACATACCGTCACCATGTGTGTGTGTGTTTGTTTGTTAGTGTGCAGGCCCGCAGTCCAAGCGTGCGTTCCAAGCGAGTGCGATAGAGGGGGAAAGAAGAAAAAATCTCGAATGAATAAAAAATCAGCAAATACTTTGGCGGTTGTATGCCTTGCAATAAACGGTGGCATTTTGATAGGCTTGCCGTCGTCAAATGCAAAGTGTTATCGTATTTGAAAGATATTTATGCAAGAATCATGCGGATAGATCAGAAAAGAAAGCTCGCTCCTTGTGCACTTCAAAAGTTAACGTTATCATCACAGGTTTAGGAGCGAGTTTCTATTGTCTACTTTAGCAGCAAAATTATGTTGCCATTTTCAGATCAATTTCATACCAAATTGTACTTTATAGGAGAGTATTCAATATTGTTTGTATAAAATTGATCATCTTATTTTGAAAAGTCGTATTTATGCACCTGAGCGCTATGCCAAGCAACTCTTTTATTATAATTTCTAAAAGATAAAAAATATCTATATAATGTATATTAAACTATTTAATAACAGAATGTAAAGCCATAACGGAAACCTCGTTTATAATGTCTTAATTTAAAAATTTGCATTAAATACTTACAAATTATTAACTAATATTTTAAGTGAAAGAAAAATCTAGAAATAGCTAATTATTATTTTATAAAATCAACCAATTTTGGGGCAACACTCGGCCATCAGAGACCAAACTTACCAAATCTTGTACTATAATAATTGATGTACTACTTTATAAATAAACATGTGTACATGTTCATGGAAACAAATGTTTGCCTGCGACTTTGGAACCTTCCTATCATCAGATTATTTTAAGGGGCTTCGTACCCCAAATAACTTACAACGCAACCCTATTATTAAAGCTCTGCTGTCCGTCCGTCCGTCGTCTGTCAAGTCTGTATCTTTTGAACCATAATATTTACACACTTGAAATTTCAACAGAATGTGTACTATGGAGGTTTAAAACAAATAAAAAACACACAAGTAATAATAAAAACCATGACATTTTCGCCGCTATGTTAAATAGTGTAGGGGTACGAAATTTTTTGCGTGCGAATTCGATTCGAACTTACCGGCTATTTATTCATGTTATTCTATCTCATTTGATTTATGATTTTATATACACGCTTATCTAAGAATGTTGTGACTTCAAATTTAATATTACTTCCTTATTCTATATAAAATGTTAATAAAACTATTTAGGGAAAAAGCTTACTAGATTAAATAATGGTCCTATATATTTAGAGTGGTCCTGAAGTTCATAAGAATATATAGTCTGTGCAAGTTATACATATATAATAGTTTTAAATTGTATATTATATATTCCATTTCGTATTATACCTATATTCGAGTGAAATAATTATATTATTCGCTTACTAATATATTAATTGGAAAGAAAGACATATATAAATACTGTTTTTTTTTATTTACGCGAGAAAATACTACTTGAGCTTTATTAATAGAATTATAATGTTAAATATTGAATACCACTATCTATACTATATTGGTCAACTGAACGTCATAATGTAGGTAATACAAATATTATTATAATACAAAGCGTTAACTTATTTGTTCAGAATTATATATTAAATCTAACGATTTGTAATTTGGATATTAATATTGAAAAAACATATTATATTTAACTATATGGCTCAGGCGCGATCTTGCGGAAATCTATTGTAAAATTATACAAAAACAAATCTCTAGTAACTAATTCCACTGGAACTCCTTCTCTGTCAAGTGCCAAACAAGGAAACTCAACTATTTCCTGCTGAGTTTCCTTGATTGGGACTGTAAATTGGTTACTAGAGATGTGTTCTGTTGTATAATCTAATCAAAAAATATATATATATACTACTTTGTTGTTGTTTTATACATATTAAAAAGAATATATTATGCAAAGTTAACAAGTGGCAAGAATATAGTTAAACTACGCGGTAAAGCTTCACCCTACGCCCTAAACGCTAATATATTTTTTTCAAAAGTGGACCTTACGTATTACTAATAGGAGTTACCTAAGGTCTTGGCATATTTCTTTAATATTTTTTTATTTTAAGAAAGCATAGCTAGAATAAACTTAAAAAAGGGTTTTATGACATCTGAGGTGGTATTAAAGCATACTTATTTTTTTATTACTTTAAGTATAATATTAATTTGTAACTTTTTAATAACTGTATTGCCAATGAAAAAAAAGATAAAATATCAATAAATCACATCAAATATATCCATATAAAGTGAAGCAACACAGTTATAAAACCGTTATTCAATTTTCAATTCTATCACATAGGAACTAAAGTTGAATATATCAATTCAAATTTATATTGTTGATTGATTGGTGTTGTATCTTTTGTAATGGCAATAATATCATATTAATTGACGTCCTGTAGTTAATTGGTCCGTATTCTAATAGAATGACTATTTTTAAAGATACTAATATAAAATATTGACTTATTTTTTAAAGTTTAAGCAAATCACAGCAAAAATGGTTTTCATTGTGAAGTTTGTTAAGGCGTTTCATATATAATGCTATTAGTTGTAGATTTTTGGAGGTCTTTGGTATCATCTAATTATTAAGGAAACCCCATTTTTCGGGTTCCGTACCCAAAATGTGCCAATAGGACTATTACTAAGTATCCCCTGTCCATCTGTCTGTCACAGGGCTTGTTCTTTTGGACCACAATATGTAGATATATGAAATCACAGAGTATACTACAATCGGTCTTCAGTTAAGTATTTTATGTGGTACAGAACCCTTAGTGTGCGATTCCGACTCGCTCTTCTTAACCAGAGTAAATATTTTTTTATTTATTGAAATTCCAACCGGACTAAAATAATGTAAGGTTCTTGGCACTTATATAACTTTGTACATTAAATCATCTAATTATAATATCAATGCGTAGCACCAATCGCGTAGCGTAGTTTGAAATAACCTATATTATTGCGTGAATGAAAATATATTTTTATACTTTCAACTTTTATATAAAATCTATTCACTAAAAACTTTTTAATGGAAGATTTAAATTGGCATTAACTTGTATACTTAAATAGTTTTAATTTTAATGGTATATTACATTAATTATTGCTTAAATTACGTGACTATCCAATAATATTTTTTTAACCAAGCCGTGCATAGAATATTATAAAATGTGATTAGTAAAATTCTAAATAATATCTTAGTATTAATGTACTTTATCCATACTTTGTATGCGTGGTCTTATCCTAATTAATTTAAGCGTAACTATTGCAATGTGAAATATATTAATATATAATAATTATTTCTTCAATAACATAATATACTATGAGATTCGTCAACTATCCTTATCAGCTACTTCAGCCGAATTACGACCAGATTCAATCTACACTATGTTAGAGCGAGACTCTATATTCAATCGATCTCAAACTAAAATCGACCGAATATCTATAGTTGTAAAGTCAAAACTAATTCTGATCGAAACGAATGTATGTTTAAAAATACCTTATAATATTTCAATCTCACTTACTAGTTTTATTATCATTTCCATTACTTAGTAATAAGCGATTAATCGATAAAAGTTAAGCGAACGATCGAATAAAACTACGAACTATCGATCGGAATGGAATAAATATAAACGAATCAATTATTCTCTTTCAATCTAAATCCCCTAAACCCATATATTATTTGATCGGCTAATCTAGATCATCTTTACATTGTTCATTACAATCTTCGTCTAAACGAACGAAATGATCGACCGATCGAAGATAGTTCAATCAAAGACCGATATTGTAGTAGACAATATTAAGGTCAATCAACAGAGCACTGTACAATAATCCAATCAATTAGTCTTACAAATCAATACTTAAAAACTATTTCCGACTCCGTATATTTAATTTTTTTAACGATCGATCGATCAAACCTGTGAACTAAGAATCGATCAAACATAGTCACGATGTGTCAAACTACACATAAAACTATTCACGATCGTGAAATTGTAAACTTAGAATCGATCGAACTATTTACGACCGATGCTTAGTCAAACTCCGGCGTCAGTGGCATCAGTACCACATGAAGTACAGACGGGGCAGAGGTTTATGCTATGGGGTGTCTCGCTCACCGTTCCGGCGCCACTCGCGGCACAGCACGGCGCAAGTGCCGGCCGCCAGCACCACTAGAGTGCCCATCACTATGCACACCGCCGCCACCCATGTACGGGTGTCGAAAGTCTCCGCGCCTTCCAGGAAGTGCTTGTACAGTTCTGGAACGTGGGTGATAGATTGCTTTTACATTTGTTAAAATATGAAAGTATTCATCGCGGCTGGCTAGACTGATTTATTCTTCGTACCCTGGTAAATAAATTTAAAATAAAATGGCTTTATAAATTACAAAGTTCCACCTGTTGATGGTAGATTAAATTGGATTTCAGAATCGTTACCAATGGATACGATGTTTCTGTGTGGCAGAATTATTATTAAACTTAGTCAGATGTATTAGAGCTTTTAATGCACAGTTCATCCGAGGAAGTACTACTACCATACCAATTTCCACCGTGAAGCAGTAGTGCGCTTAGAAAGGTAAGCTAAAATTACAGGCACATGAGACTTAACAACTTCACGTCTCAGGTTCGACAACGCGTTGGCAACGACCCTGGTGTTGGAAATATCCATAGGCGGTGTGGACCATTTACCTCTTTTTTCTGCTTACTGGCTTCAGTTTTAGGCTCTTAAGGGGCTTAGAACTGGAGAAAGACACCAAGTGCTAAAAAAAAGTAATCCACGTGTACAGACCTGCCTCCTGGTCGCTGTACAGCGTGGTAGCCAGGACCTCGACCGGAGGCCCGGGGCCCAGCACGTTGGTAGCCCACACTCGGAACCAGTAGGACGCGTTGGTGTCCAGGTGGTACACGTCAATTTGACGCTGGAAATGTTCAGCGTGCCAAATTAATAACCCATTAATATTTACCTATTAGTATTATAAACGTTAATATTACGTACACGACAAATCGTTCAATCACGCGAAAGCGACTAAGCGAATTTGGATTGAATTTTGGCTTCATATAGATTACGTTCTCAAAAGTCACGTTCAAACTTACTCAGAACTTTTTTTTTGGCAGTGATTGACCAATAGCCGTATAAAGCAATATAAAGAGATACATCTTTTTCTGGTGATGTCACCAAAAATAGTAAGCACAGAGACAGCTCTCGGCAGTTCCTTTCTAGGCTAGTTGAGAAACTGCAGCTGGCGGAACACACTTATAGTTGCTTGGTACATGAAGTAACCAGACAGGCGGACACTATAAAATACCTAACCGCGCGAGGAGATCCTCCACGATGTTTTCCTTTACCAAAACCTCATTATGATTAGAACCTTCGTCACTACCACAGAGCCATCAAGACCTAATTGTATCCCACCGGACCCCAAGATCCAGGCTCTGCTTAGTTTGAAGCCCTTGCTTATTACCAATTGTAAACTACATTGATGTAATAAATAATCTATTCTAAGTATTTTAGTTCTTACCGAGTTGGGACTGATATGATTAGGGCTGATCGGCCTCCAAGGCTCGAGGCTTCCGTTGACTGGCGCCGCCGAGCGGTACTGTGCGGTGAAGTCTATGATCGGGTGCCCACCGTCACCCGCCACGTTCCACAGGATCAGCGCCAGGATGGTGGACGCGTGGACTGTCACGTTGACCAGCGGTGGCGGTTCCGCTGTGAATGGTTATGAAAAGAGTGTAAATTTAATTCGAATAAAATTTCACAAGCACTTATGAATAGTCTGACTTAAACACTGTTACGGACTCAGGTTTCGATACAAAAGTGCACTAATTTTGCTAGCTGTTCCCGGCATGCGTTTTTTTTTCAGAAACCTTTCCTTACGTACGTACATCAACTCAGTAAAGTGTCATCCTTATCGGATAAATAGTATAAGAAGACATAGAAATAGATCATCAAAATATTTTGGTACGTTTATTTAATATCTATATACGAGTATATAAAGATGAATCCCTATTTCCCTTGGTCACGGCATCACGCATGGACGGATGGACCGATTTCGCTAATTCTTTTTTAGTTGTGTTTGTTATTGTCAGGAGAAGGTTCTTATGAAAGAAAAAATTATATAATGAAAGTTGCGTTAAAAATTAGAAAATTTAAGAAAACTTCAGATTTTACGAGCGCTTTTGACATTGTTAACTTTTTTTATGTAACCTGCTTGACATTATTGTCAGTCGTTTGACAGTTGGCGCGATTGACAGAATGGGCGCTGCAAATATCGTTTAAAATTAAATTAATAAATTTAAAAAATAACTAAATTTTAATAAATGCTAGCCAGGTAGCTAGGTTTCTACAGTAAGCGCAGCTTAGCTTGGTATCATATAGCCCATATTTAAATATTTAAAATATATGGGTATTTACTTTTTGTTAGGCATGTGTAACTCAGCTCTGAACCGGTTCAACAGATCAGATCACACCTACTTGAACTGTCGAGCTGCAGCTCAAGAGCAAACTAAGCAGCTCACGGCTCACTTATTATTTTACAGTCTGTATACAATCTGCGATCTATTCTGTCATATTGAGTCGTTGTCGAACTGCGGCGCGGTAGCGGCGTAGACTCTGTGATCGCTCTGCAATTCTTGAGCTGATCTGTGAACCGCTTCGCAGCTCCAGCTCACAAACGTGAGGCGTGAGCTGAACCGCAGCTAATGCATTTTAGTTAAGTTACCCATTTGTTTTTCTAAAGATCCATTTATTCTCTCACTCTCTCATAGCTCTTCACATCAAAAGCAACCTTCCTCACCAGCATTAGAGTTCACAAGTGCTTGCGAAGGCCAATTTTAATAAAGTAACTATACTATACATACATGGACACCTCAATCAAACAGTAGATTGACATTATAATTAACAGTTTCAATAATAGCCACATGTTTTACACAACTGTGTGTTGTAAATAAACGTGTAGGAAAGATTAATTATGTAAACAGTTCGAGGATTATTTCTTTTAATAGTGGCGGTAAATTGAGCCCGTATGTTGTATAGAGCAGCATCTATTCAGTTGTCAAACTTTTAGCACATCGTATTTTACTGGATTTTATTTTATTGAGCTATTAGACGGCGCGATGCTGCCGTAGAAAAAATAATTGTTTAAATATCGTTTGGAATTTGAAGTTAGTTATCTTGTGTACTTAGGAATGATAGAAATAATGATCTTGCCGATAAATTAATATATTTAATCTCACCGGTAGAGATTTGGATCAGCTGTTTCGTCAGTGAAAAGATTATCTACCTTTTTTTTCAATTTTTTGTTTATGTTTTGTGTGCTATAAGAAAATATTTATTAGTGAGACTAAATAAATTGTATGTAACACATTTATTGAAATATATACCTAATCATGATAATAATAAAGTACATCCTACCAATATTAAAAATGCAAATGTATGTAAGCTTTCCCGCAAAAATTACTAACTAACAACCAACAAAATAAAAATGTTATAATATTCAAACACATTAGGGACTGTAGGTGATATTGTGTTGGTTACTTTATGCGTCCGACCAAACGACGTACTATAAAGGCAGACGTGGTAGGGTTGATTTGGGCGGCTCTACCTTTCTGTCAACACAGTGTGCCAATGTTTGTTCGGTGTCTGTTCGCTAAATGAAATTAATTTATTGATCGCGTCCAAACTTACATATAATTGGACCAGATGGCTTGGTGGTTAGTAGACCCTGACTCTGGCTTCGACAGTACACACATTTGTCAGCATGAAGTACAGAAGAATCTCAGTAATCCGGCACTAGTAAAAACTAGAGGGTGTCGGATTATTGGAATGTTCGGATTACTGGATAGTATAGAAAAAGGGATCACTACATAGTATAAAACAAAGTCGCTTTCTCTGTCCCTATATCCCTATGTATGCTTAAATCTTTAAAACTACGCAACGGATTTTAATGCGGTTTTTTTAATAGATAGAGTGATTGAAGATGAAGGTTTTTATGTATAATACATGTGACATACCACGGGAACGCGGGTAAAACCGCGGGGGACAGCTAGCAATAAATAAAATAAAGCTTTTCATAAAGATAATTCAGTATATCTGTTTTCATGTTCAAAGTATACACGCTTTTTTGTAACTGTAACATATCTCACAATAAATGACTAATTGAGTTAACTAAATCTTTGATTGAGGTCTGTTTCTGTGCAAGTCGTAATCCTTGTTTGAAAACCTTATATCGCATGTTTCGAAGAGTTATAACATCTTTAGCAGATACGCCGCTTTCTTCAGCCCATGTTATGTAGGTATTGAAACTATTAAAAGCGAAATTGGACGTGTCGGTCTATTAAAGTGCCGGATTAGTGAGATTCTACTGTATGTATTTAGAACAAAAATATTTGAATAATATTTAGTATATCAGTCAACTGGTTTCCATAGTACAAGATCTTATTAGTTGGAGATCAGATGGCCGTGTGTAAAGAATGTCCCAGGATATTTATTATTCTACATAGTATAAAACAAATTCGATTCCGCCGTTTGTACGCTTTGATCTTTTAAACTATACAACGGATTTTAATGCGGTTTTCATTAATATGAGAATGATTCAAGCTGGTTTATGTATGTTTATATTCCTCCGGAACGCGGGTGAAACCGCGGGGGATAGCTAGTTACTCATAAACATAACTTATGTAACACTAGCTTTGAGTAGTCCACGGTTCCCACCGTGGACGTCTGTTTTCCCGGATCCAGAACATCGTCAATCAGTGTTCAAAATTTCATTTATTTTGAAATAATCGGTAATGAACGCGTTTCAAGGATAGACATTTTGTGTCCATGGATACCAAATCTCACCAAGATCGGTACAGCTGTTTAGTTGTCAAAAGGTTACAGACGTAGAGAAAGACAGAGTTACTTTCGCTATTTATTTGTAATTACTAGATAAGTAGTTCAAGCCGGTGGTAACTAATTTAACTTTGACCTTCACAAGAGCATTTCCTACTAGGGCCTGAACTGAATGAATCACTTTATATTTCGAGTAGGATAAAAAAAAGATTAAAATAAATAACTGCACTGCCCAACCATAAACACAACAAACAGAGACAACTCATAATTATCCACACCTCTAACAATAATATCGCGCCCCGTGTACTAACATTACAAGCACTGACTCACCAGACTACAGTGACCTTCCACTCCCCGTCTGGAGTACACAATGTGGAGACATCGGGGGAGAGAAGGTCAAAGCTGCAGGTCTGATTGAAATGGCTGATAGTTAATAGCCGTCATTACGCGGCCTTCGTTCAGTGGAGCTCGTCTTCAGGTACGCAGTTATTGTTTTTGGGGTGACTATGAGTTGAATTATTGTTGGGATAAATCATTTCTATGTGGCGTGACAATGATAGGGGTTGACCTTGACCTTTGCGTGACCTTGACCTTTTGGGAGTTACAATCGCGCGGTTTCATTCGCGCTGAAATAGATACAAAGATAATGTCACTCTCCGGTAGGTACCATAGGCTACATGTGTGCCAAATTTCAGCAAGATCGGTTCTGTCGTTTAGCTTTGAAAAGGTAACAAACAAACTCTCTTTCGCATTTATAATATTAGTTAGGAAGAGAAAGCTAGTTTGAAAAATTATGGCAAATAATAAATGCTATAGTATATGCTAAAAATTGCAGATTAATTAGCTAATGGTTTTAGTTTTGGAAAATACATTGCTCAAATTAAAACCGGCTATGTTTTCTTCTTCTGTGACATCCTTAGATCGACTTTTGTTTTTCTTTAGAGATATTACTATAATCACACTAAGTTAGATGCTGCATGAATTACCTACGATATACCAAAACAAAATACGTATTTTTAAACTTTTCAGCGTATGCAGAGTTGTTGCTAAACTTAGCTTGCTCCCGCGGTCACCTGTTCCAAGTTAAGTGCAAAACTTTTGCCTTTCGCGACTTCTTGTTGCTAACGAGTCACATGAAACTTCGTGTAGCGCAGGTGTATCAGCTAGCAACACTTTGGCGATAAATTGCAATCAATTTTCACCATTAAAACGTAGCATAAGAGTCGAAATTTGAATTTTAATATTGAAAGTTAATTTCATCAAAGTATTTGTGGTTGGTGTAGTCATGTCATCAAAAAGGAGCATTTAAAATTTGTAGTTTATACTCACTAAGGAACATATTCTTAGGTAAGTAAGTTGAATAGTGAAAACAGGAAAACTGGCTATTCATGACACATTCCAATACCAGTTGAAAAATATAAATATTTGTTTATCATATATTTGTTAAATAGGCATGAATGGTGTGTTGTATTTTGTTTTGTTGTTGTGTCATACATAAGAATGTTATACTGTGGTTTTGTGAATTAATTTTATGTTTATAATTGTGATAGACAGAAAACATTAAATTATTTGTGTATGTTGGGTTTGCCTGTAAGTGCATGTGCACCAAAATTGCTTTTTTAATAGAAATTTTGTATTTATTTTTATGTGTATCATCTGTTGGCAACCCTAATAAATAAATAAATATCCCGGGACACTCTTTACAAGAGCTTGTACTTTGTAAACCAGATAACTGATATATTACATTTACAACTTTTTTTAAATACATGCTAATATACATAGCTATTTACATCCAGACCCAGAACAAACAGCCATGTTCATGCACACAAATGCTTGTCCTGTCACACTGTTGTCCCACGACTTGCGACATCGCAGTCAGGGTCAGCCAAGACTGGCCCATCGGAATAAATAATAACAACACTCGTTCAAATTTTTTTTATTAAAATCTTTTTGGATGTATGGCACAGTCCCAGATGGCACAATAAAGCATGGTGACGCTACAATAGAGTCATTTTATCATAGTGCAATTTGTGTCCGCGCGGGATTGCGCCGCGCCGGTCTCTACAATAATAACACCATTTTACTGGCACAGGTCGGGTAAAGGTCAATATTGGGTTACTTTGCTTAATGGATTTTTTAATGTATAAGCAATTATTATGTATTATTTGTATGTTTGAAATGGATTTAGTGTACTTATTTATATTATTTTATATCCTGTAACAGCTGTATGCTGTAGTAAAGTTAGGGTGAAGTATTAATTTTGTTTTCAATCTGGGATGTTTTTTTTTATTGAATTGGTATTTGTGGTCAAACTAAATTGTTTTAAATATATACACGTATCCTATGTGTTATTCCAGGGCATTTTCTATATATGTGCCAAGTTTCATCCAAATCCGTGTGGTGGTTTTTGCGTGAAAGAGTAACAACACCCATACATACAAACGCATTTATGATATTCGAAGGATTATTTAATATCCTATAATAGCTGTATGCTGTAGTACAGTAATGGCGAAGTATTAATTTAATTTTTAATATGGGATGAAAAAATATTTTTTTTTACTGATTGTTCTTTGTGAAACTTTTTTGGTGAAACTCGGTAATTGTGGCAGTGTTATCATCATCATCATTAACCTATCTCCGTCCACTGCTGGACGTCTTCAGCTCTTTGTTTCCAACCGCTGCCAGCCAGCTGGTGTATATCATCGCTCCATCTAGCTGGAGGGCGCCCTACACTGCGTTGTGGTAGTGTAGTGAATACATATTTAATGTTTGATTTTCATTATTATACATTATAGCAATTCGAAGTAACTTCACCCGCGTTTCTCGGAATTTATTGATAGACTAAAGATGTCACAGAAAATTCAGCTTTATGACTACAGAGATAAGGTGCATCTATTGATCCAATGGCTTATTGGATGGTGATGCAACGAGGGTTTATTTTCCTATAACACTCTTAACTGTCAAATCGGGCCTTTTAGATCTTGTAAACTGAGGTATGTTACCTCCATGTTGATTAGTCAAACTAATATTATAAATGTCAAATTGTTTCTTTTTTATTGTTTTATATGGTTATTTCAATAATTAGCTACCGTTCCGAAATTTAATAGGTTTCCGAGGAATTTAATGTATCTCGGTATGATAACATAGCCTATGTCATTTGGGAATAGTGTAGCTTTCTATTAGTGATAGAATTTTCAAATAAATGCAGTAGAGATTACCCTAAACATGCTCACAAACTACGCACTCGCTTTATAATAGTGGATAAGATTCTGGAATAGTTAATTACTTATACAAATCAATATTTAATAATATAATTTGACAGGCCAGTTGGCTTGGTGGTTAGCGACTCTGACTGCAAAACCGAAGGTCGCAGGTTCGATCTCCAGCCAGGACAAACATTTGTGTGCATGAACATGTCTGTTTGTTCTGGGTCTGGGTGTAAATATGTATATAAGTATGTATTTAGAAAAAAAAAAGTAGTATATCAGTTATCTGGTTTCCATAGTACGAGCTCTGCTTAGTTTGGGATCAGGTGGCCGTGTGTAAAAAAGAATGGCCCAGGATATTTAATAGCATCCTTGCCGGGACTTCCTGGTTTTTCTCATTTGATAGCTGACTTTATAACTGATGGTAACCGGTAGCTTTGACCTTCTTTTACCCTTCTAAGGCCTAAATTGAATACCAAAAGATTGCGTGACAAAAAACTAATGACTTTTCTAAAGTAATTAACTTATTTTAGTCTCTTGAATTGGCATATCGTTAAATCTAGACAAGCATCTTCTCATAATAAGCGTGGAGGACCTAAATGAGCTTCTATTCCTTTGGGTTCAAGGTTCAATTCTGCATAATGATCGCACTATTGCATTCCAGCACGTGTTCTATTGTTGCAAACAACCGGTTGCGTTGTGTTAGATTTAAAAGATAATATCCTTAATTGCACGTTAAAATTGAGCGTATTTACATTGCTATGCGGACATATTACGAGGAAAAGAAGTAAATAATATATCGACTTTTAAATACTACTGTAATAGTTTACAAAACTGTATGCATCTGTTCATTATATGAAGATTTGCTAACTAGCCCCCGCGTTCCCTAGGGATGTAAAATTTTTCTGGAATAAAAAGTATCCTATGTTACTTCTAATACCTCCAAGAATATGTGTACAAAGTTTCATGATGATCGGTTAAGTATTTTTCGCTTGAAAGCGTAACAAACAAACTTACATTCACATTAATAAATATTAGTAGGGAAGTAGGAATAAGGAGTTTACTAAATATTCGTTTACAAAAACCTACACTATCGTATTTGTACAATACAAAATTTAATTAATTAATTTCTAATATTGAATGTCGCTGGCCTTATTAATAAAACAATATTATCACACCAGTCTAGAAGTAGTAGAGCTCTTGCAGAGTACGTCCGGGGGAGAAGGTACTACCATACACATTTCCGCCGCGAACCAGCAGTTAGAATCGTAAGGCCGATGAAATTACAGGAACATGAGACTTAACAACATCACGTCTCAGGGTCGACAATGCATTGGGAATGCTCCTTCTATAACTAATGTCTTATATGTCTACTTTAGTCACTAACTATTAAGTGGTCGGTGCGTGGTTATAATGGTACAAAAAAAGGAAGCGAGAAAAACCGTGGGAGGAAGTTAATATTAAACTTGATCATTTCAATTACAGAACTGGAACAATGTTATGCAACGAAGGTTGGTTCTGGATCGAGTTGGTCAGTCTACAACCCGCACGAATGTTTTTGACAGGTTTCCTATGAACATGATCACAGTAAATTTGTACCTATATACTACAGTGGGCTAACTCAAAGGAAATTTTAATTGATTGGATATCTTTGGTATCGATGTCTAGACATGATTCTCTACGTTTAGTTTTTAGGGAAAAAGGTTACCTTACACTTACTAATATATACATACTCGAACTTTGTTTATTTGTAAAAAATCAAGGCCACTATTTCAATAAAAACTCTGATTATCGTACACGGGAGACTCCTATGAGGCAATATGACAACCTGTACTTGTCAAAAATTAAATCAATGATCTATGCCAAGAGTACTCTGATTACAGCAATACGTGTATATAACCATTTGCCAATTTATCTAAAGGATTTACCAAACATAATATTTAAAAATTGTTTAAAGAAATGGCTTATTCAAAATGATTTTTTTTATAATAAATATTGACATAATTGTATAATAAGTTGTAATTGATCCAATTTTTTTTTCTCTTTTTGACTTGTTAAAATTTCTTATTTTATATTCATTATTCATGAAAAATGTACTTATTATTACTGAATGTCTGTATATTTTATTGTGACATAATATAAATTTGTATCCGACTTCTATTGTATGCCCGATATGGTAGATTCTGTAGTTAATTCATTACTAAATTGACAATAAAGTTTATTCTATTCTATTCTATTCTATTCGAATCTATACTAGCCATTATTGATGAATCCATACTAAAGAAAAGCTAGAGTAGTAAAGCTCTTAGTGCTCGGAGTTCGTTCGGGGAAGTACTACCCATTTACACTGTTAAACAGTAGTGCACTCTTTATCTCTATTCTTGAGTTTCTGTTAGAAACAGGGCTGGTGAAATTACAGGCAAATGAGAATTAACAAATTCACGCCTCAGAGGCGACAACTCATTGGCGATGTAATAAAATGGCAAATATCCATAGGTGGTGGTGACAACTTACCATCAGGTGGATCGTCTGCTTGTTTCACGACTTATGTGGTATAAAATAAATCAAAAAAAATATGGACACCCGGAGCCTATTTGAAAATTTCATTCACCTTTTGAAAGGTACATTATGACGGATGTACATAGGGTATATCATAATCCAGGGACATCTTAGATCCATCAGGAACGCAGTTGAAACCGCCGCACGGAAAGCTAGTCTCTCCATATCACTACATAGTATAAGTAAAGTCGCTTTCTCTGTCCCTATAACCCTGCATGGGTTGGGTTGGTATGCTTAAATCTATAAAACTACGCAACGGATTTTGATGCGGTTTTTTTTAATAGATAGAGTGATTGAAGAGTAAGGTTTTTATTTATAATATATGTGACATCCCACGAGAACGCGGGTAAAACCGCGGGGGACAGTTAGTTAACATTATAAAAAGAAAGCATGTTTGTTTGGAATTAATAAACTCCAAACCACGAGACCGATTTAAATAATTCTTTCTCTATTAGAAAGCTTTTTTATCCAAAAGTATCATAGGCTATACTATAAACCCAGGATACAATACATTAGATTCTTCGGGAAACTATGGAAAAGTAGCTAGTACTCTATGATACAGGTATAATGTATACCTACTTATACAATGTGTTTCAAAATACCCCGTAAAAAATATAATTTATTATCAAAGCCAACAACCCTAGTAAGCTGTCATGTCAGGGAACAAGATTATTTAACAGAAAAGACTACCTATTTTACCTAATAATTGTCTACTTTAATAGTTTTTCTATTTTAAATTCATAAAAATCAGCTTTTTTGATTTTTTTGGGTTATGATATACGGAGTTACTACGGTTCTCAAATATTGTGAATGGACTCGTTATAAGGCCCCATTTAACCTCCTTTCGACTTTACGGGTAGTTTTGTAACACTCTGTATGAATCACAATACCCAAGCAACTTACTTTAATGTGAAGTTTTGTGGACACAAGAGCGAGATAGATGACAGACAGTATTAAATAGATTAATAATGGTTTATGAATACAAGCTTGTCTATAAATCATATATTAATTGGTCCCAAGGGGGAGTGCCGCATACGAGGACAATTTCGCGAAACCATTTCCCCTCTAATCCCAATTTATTAACCCAATTTTTTTATACGTCGTAAATGAAAATTCCTGTATTATTTGTTGAACCGAGAATTTTCGACCTGTATTTTTATCTGGTCTCAATACAATAAAAAATAGCAAAAGATACACGTAACAATTTTTTTATGACATTACTAGCTATACCCCACGGTTTCACACGCGTTCCTAAGGGATGTTGCATTTTCTCGCGATAAAAATCTTTTACGTATTTTTTTACACCGAGAGTCGACCTATTACCAGATGGTCCGCTTGATGGTAAGTGGTCTCTGCCGCCTATGGACATTTGTCACAATAACAGGGGTATTGCCAATGCATTCCAGGGCATGCTCAATCCATGAGCCAAGTTTCATCCAAATGCATTGGGGATTTTTGCGTGGAACATCCAGACATACAAACTTTCGCATTTATAATATTAGTAAGATAAATACGAAAGTGTGTGAGGATAGTCGTATGGACATTAGTTACTCACGCAAAGACTACCAAACGGATTTGGATGAAACTTGACAAACATATAGAAAATGCCCTGGAAGAACACATAAGATACTTTTTTGTGCCGGGAAACTGCGACTGCGGGTGAAACCGCGGGGGAGAGCTAGTACATAATATTCGTAGGATAGTAAGATATAAAACTACCTTCATGTTTTCATGGACCATAAAAAGTTGTACGACTGCTGCAGCTACAATATATACTGTGTAAAAGCTAGAATGGTTCAATGCATTATGTAACATACACTGAAATCTCTTTGGCAGCAGTTGTTTGCACTTTATATATGTGCACGCTTCCAAGTTTTATTACTTACCTTTTCTTTTTAATTAATTTCTGACGAAAATACTTTCAGTTTTATTTCAATTCCACCTTTCTTCTTATCTTATTGAGGAAAGGAATAATGATACCTTTTAAAGTGGTTTTCTTTGAACGTTAAAGACTACCGGGATCAGGTAATTTAAGATTTACCCGACTACTGCAAATAGCGTGTAATATTGTTTTGGCAACAGTGAACTCCTTCTAAACGGCTGAACTGATTTTTAGTGTTTAAGCGGGTCCCTGGATGAATTAGATTTACAGTTGGCGCTGCGATCAAATGCGCGGATTTTTTAAGCATACTTATAGAGACTGGATGGTTCTTAGCTGATGTAAGCATTTTTTTTTATTTTAAATATTATAATAATAATTAATAATATATAATAATATTTTCCGTAAATTTTTATTATAAATATTTGTTTGGTCTACGATCCGGTAGGTAGCGTTGTAGTTTCAGCTCATAGAACCTACCGCGCAGTACAACGTCTGCCGATTCAGCTAGTATATTATAATAAATATAATAGACGGAAAATAGGGTTCCTTTGACGCACTATCACCTCAAAACTACTGAACACATCGGGATGGGACTGCTACCATTCGACGCAGAATTTTTCGACGATGGTTATGAAACATTTCTGCGTGTTTAACAGTTTGAACCCTGCTTAGGTATAGGCATATATAATACTTGCTGTCCCCCGCGGTTTTACCCGCGTTTATAGATATCATCTCGCGGTTGACCACAAGTACTATACGAGTATATACCTATACCTAAGCAGGATTCAAACTATTAAATACGCACGGTTTGATCGTCGTTTGTAAACAATTTAAGAAAATAGCCTAAAGATGAATATTTACTATATAGATACTAGATATCATTCACTCAAACCATAATAAATTAATACCATGTTACTCATACTAATACCAGAACTATCAAAACTCATACTAAATTGGTTCCGTAATACAGAAAATATTCACAATGGACTAACTAGTGCATTGTGAGTTCACACTTCTAAACAGTTTTTTAATTTTTAATTTGGTTTTTATGACGGGATTGCGATTGACCTCAATCTCACCTGATGATAAGTGAATATGAGGCCAAAGATGGAGCTCGTTTTCCCTTTAGTAGCCTATTTACTCTTTTCTTTTTTCTTTTTTGAAGAGCCCCAACTTGCAAGTTTCATGGAACACAGACTAGGGGAGAGGAATCCAATCTTTAGCTGTGCGCATGAGGAAGGAGGCTGCAAAGCGCTTCGTGCGAATTGGTGGTATGTCTACAATATAAGGGTGAAAACTCTACCCACGTTTCATCACCACGTGGCGAATCCAAGGAAAGTCCCAAAGTGCAAGCAAAAAGAGAAGCATACTCACTCCTAATAGTAAGATTGACTCTGTCGACGTATGCCGTCTCGTTCTCAACCCCACACTCGTACAGTCCCGCGTCGTCCACGCCCAGCTGCGTGAGGAGTAGGCTGCCGTCCGACTGGAACAAACAAATGACGATCGTGAGTATCACTCTGCATAACCTCAGACCCATAAAGGAAAGGCCCAATAGAGGTAGTTCAAATGTATGCAGATGGTGCGAGCAAAGTTTTAGAAGTAGTAGAGTTCTTAGTGCAGATATCTTCGGTGGAAATACCACCAAACTTATATCCGACGTGAAGCAGTAGTACACTTGTATTACTGTGTTTTCGTTAGAGGGCCGGTGACATAACAGGTACATGAGACTTGACAAGTTCACGTCACAGGGTAGGCAACACACTGGCGATGCCACTTGCCACTTTTTATCATGGACAGTCTGCTTGTTTAAAAAAATGTTTTATCTGAAGTCATAGTTTCCGCTAGAGCGGCTTGCACTTGCTTAAAGCTAGATATTAGCGTGAAATTGTGAGCAGTAAAGCTTATAAAAGCTCTTGAAGTTGCCGCGATTCTATCTAAGTCACTGAACCAACAATGTATAAGCAAGTCTTGTGTAAAATGTTCTTTGGTACCATGAAGGATCCCTCACGCTTCTGAAAAGGTAACTTCCGTGGCTTTGTCCTTTAAGGGTTAAACTGACAACATCGTAAATGCGAGTATGAGTCTTAGGTCCATTGTAATAAAGGTGAAAAGGGGTCGTGGTCTGGTCTTAGGTTCTTCAGCTAAACTCTTGCCTTTAAGTAACTGAAGCAAAACGTAACCTCTGAAACTATTATAAGTGAAGAGATTTCTTTTAACAATCTCATAAAAAGTTGCGTAGAGGTATCTTCATTAACAAAGGTTCTAAGGATTTTGATATGAGTAAGAAACTTTTTTAATTAATGTACTTGGCTTAACCATAACACAGCTAATAACTACCGATAAATGTTTCGACTTATTTTATTAATGACAATGTTGACGTCATTATCAAGAAGCACTGGCTGGTGCATCAGTTCCAAGTGGGGCTATATTGCATAGAAACAAGCACACGGAATAATACATAATAAGCACTGACAGGTAATTTTTCGTTAATCATGGTATTTATAATTTAAGACAGCACTATTATAAATAACAAAAATGTTAACAGTGATGTTCCAAAGTTTCATCATCATCATCATCATCATCAGCCTATCTCCGTCCACTGCTGGACATAGGCCTCACCTATGGCACGCCACTGAGCTCGATCTTCAGCTCTTTGTTTCCAACCGCTGCCAGCCAGCTTGCGTATATCCAAAGTTTATCTACGCTTATATTATAAAGAGAAAAGATTAATATTTTTGCTCCTAATGAAATATCTAAATAACTACTGGACCGAGTTCAATAGTTCTTTTACTATTAGAAAGCTACAATATCTAAATGTAATATAAGTTATGTTATTATTCTAGGATACATAAGGTGCTTCGGGAAACACCGCAAGACGGGAACTAGTTAGATATATAATTGAAAGAGCTGAGATTGGAATGAGCTCCCCATCGTGGTTTTCCCAAGTGAGTACAGGATGGGATGTTTCAAGAAGGGTGTAAAGAGATTTTTGCCAATGTGGGCAACGCGCCAGTAATACCCACGGTGTTGCAAGCGTAAATAGGCAGCGGTGACCGTTTACCATCAGGCCGGCCGTCAGCTTGTTTGCTAACCTACCAGTAAAAAATCGTTTTTAAAACTTTGCATGTAAATGGCATGTCAAATCTTACGAAGCTGTCAGAGTTAATCATCAAAATCGGACTATAAGGGTTAACCAAACACGTAACTACTTTTAACTTATACCAACAATACAATCCAATTAATCATTTATAATTAGTTCAAACGTGATTTCGTTTGAATTAATAAAAGATTGCGGAAACAATTTCGAATTAACACGGCAATCAAATTATGTTTTACATTAAAAATTCCGTTTGAATCAATGATTTACAGAGCCGGCAAATCAAATTACTCTTCACGCAAGTTAATCAGCTTTTTGAAATGCTAATGTTGGTCGAAATTGGACACACTGCCTGAAAACCCTAGGTCGGTTTTCCACTGATAGATGTTTAATAATTATCATCAGTTGCATGAACTACACCTTAAACAAGGAGGCCCTAATAAAGACTTACGACTACTATTATTCTGAATCAGATGGCCCAGCAGATTGTTGACCTTCCTATTCTATTTTCAGGCCTTTTACTGCTTCGCTTCTTGTTAGGTATCCTTATTATTAGGGAACTAAGAGGTTCTGAAACGAACTCCTCAGGTCGGATTCACGTCAGGATTGAAAGGTGGTTCTTGGCCAATATTAATATTCCAAAACCTCTGAACTGATTTTGACATTAACACCATAGAAATATCTGTCAAAAAGTACATCATTCTAGCGATTATTGATCCAGATCGAATACTGTTTTGGCCGTAAATGAAGCAAAACGACGCTGCCATTTGACTTCACACAAGAGCTAAAACTTTTAAAAGCTTCCACAATAAAACCGAGTATTTCACATAAAATTGTTGTCTCCAACCGTTTTGCTGTGAATAAAGTTAAAGCTTGAGAGTGAAAGGCAATTTTTAGAGGCGTCGTTTAGGCAGTATCGAATTATATAGGCCGGTGCCGGCCGGCCTTGCGGTGCTGGAGCCTTGAACGACGATCAATATACAGTCTGACTCTCTGAGGGTCAAACCAGATATAACGTTGGCTTTGGAACCAGTTCTGGCTGCATGATTAGGTTATACGGTCACGTAGATAAAGGCTCCAAGGTAATTTTAGAGAACCAGCTGTGGTAACGAAGATAGTATCTTCTAGATTAGCATGCAGTTCATGACGGGGAGGAAACTTGATGATGATTACAACTATAAATCATTTAATAATGTCGTTTCGAGTTCGATAGCATTATTAGGTAAGTATACCGGGTATGACATACAGACCCACAAACACTAAAGTCTCCCCATGAGGGTTTCTTTTTAACGTTTTGGTCTTCTAAATTTAGGAGCTGGACTCATGTCGGTGTAGCTTCCAACATGAATTTATTGGTTTAAGGAAATATTGTGCAATGGTTTCCCTTTGCGTTATGGACTGCAGATCTCCGATCAGTGTTTAGCCGGAAGATCCAGTCAAAACAAGATGGAGTAAAATTTGTTCAACTCATACCATCTTCACATAAGAACGAACTTTTAATACTGTCATAATGTCATTATTTACTTTCTATTATATCGAAACCATAATTCTTGGGAAGTAATGTTATTAAACTGACGTAAATCCTTTATAAATTGATTCCAACGCATTGCCATCCGCCTCACGAACGCTCCGGGGAAATTATTAAAATTAATATCTGCGTGCAATATACGAGAGCGGAAAATGCATTAGCGTCACATGGTTTATGGTAGATACTTTAGCGGAAAGGTTAAACATCAACAGGGTTAACATAAAGACTGAGATATTAGGGGTTAGCTTAAGGGTCGGATTAAGGGTCAGAAATGTCTCTGTCATTCATAACGGCTAATCCGGTATGGTGTGACCTCTTTGGTTGTACTGGAGTTATATTTTGATCCAGGTGGAAATGAGCATTACATCATCTCTCTTGTATACACAAATTTCACTTTCACTCGGCAAATGTTTTATTATTAAAAAGTAAATCCTTCTTTGGCTCTAAGTAATAACTGTGATTAGTTTAAAAACTGTTGAGTGCGGTGGATTATCTATAACATAGAAAAAAAATAAGAGATCCAATTAAGTCGTTACAATGTAACACGCCCGAAAAATGTCAAAGGAAAACAATTACTAAATTATACCTACAGTTCATATGCACTATCATACAACCATTGGATCAATAGATAGATAAATCTTATTTCAAGAGTTATAAAGTTTAATTTTCTATGAAATTGATCGCTGTAAAATGCCCGATATAGTGACAACCTGAACTGGGACAACCCTGTATTCTAGGAAGCAGCTTTATCTCGTAAGTCATAGACATAATTACCCTGTAGATAGATACATTTTGTGACTATGATATTATAGAATTTTAAAATAGTACATAAACTAATTATGTACCTATGCCTAATGTGTGCCTATATAATCTGCCGACCAAATTTTCTGTATTCTTGCTACATAAGTTTCTACTTACAATTAGCATAAGTTTTATTTCCTCAGGGAGCTCGTTAGGGTCTGCAAATGGAATACTTTGCGAGAGTATTTAGGACGTGTATTGTGAGGGTTAATAGTTCCATGTCCTGTTACTACCAGATCCACACTCCTCTCTCCGTGGTAACATATTTATGGTCATAACTGTACTACTTTACGTGTAGTAGAGCTCTTAGTGCAGAGTTCGGCCGGGGAAGTACTACCACTTTACCCACAGTTACAGTTACACTGTGCTTCAGTTAGAAAGGTAAAGGGGCCGGTGAAATTACAGGCACATGAGACTTGGCAACTTCACGTCTCAGTGTCGACAACCCATTGGCGATGCGCCTAGTGTTGCAAATGTCCATAGGCGGCGGTGACCACTTACCATCAGGTGGACGGTCCGCTTGTCTGTCGGCCTATGTGGTATAAAAAAAAACGATGTTACTTCTAATACCTCCAAGAATAGGTGTACAAAGTTTCATAATGATCGGTTAAGTAGTTTTCGCGTGAAAGCGTAACAAACTTACATTCACATTTAAAATATTATAGTAGCTGCGCCCTGTGGCTTTGCCCACTTTCAATCCCGGTTGAAACCTTCCTCTTGAATTACTCTATCTATTACTGAAAACTGCATTTAAATACGCGTTGCATACATTTACGATTCTATATATGACATACAGACAAACATCTATTTATATATATATATATATATATATATAGATTAAGTAGGGATACATACAGTTAGAGAACACCAGAAACCACATATGAATAAGCGGTTGTACTGGGGCACTACCACCTACCAATCACAATGCACTTTGAACCTAAACCAATTTCCAAAAAAGGATGATGTTCTCAATTAGACTGTTGACTTTTTTATCGTTTCTGACGTCTATTGATACAAAACAATTTTTTTGTTCATACCTTAGAAGTCAGGGTACCTAACTATGAAAGCCAGTCTACTTTATTTCATGTTCAAACAATAGCAGGCCGACAAAATCCATGTTTGTATCACCTAATGAACTTAGCCTCCAGTCTGTACAGTTAATTAATTATGTAACTCCATTTCGTGAGCAGCGCAGATTGCAGATGCAAAGATTCGTCCCCTGGGAACTATTAAATACTATGAAAGTGGACTGAAACGACTAAAGTTCGTGTATTCTCTACTGCTAGTAATTTATCTTTTTTGAAAGTAACAGACGAGTCAGTTGGCGAGGTCCAGGACATTTGTGTGCAGAAAATTCATGTATGTTTGTTGTGCCTAGGTGTAAATTACAATTTAAAAAGTACTATATAGTATATCAGTAATCTATTTTTCATAGTACACAAGCTCTGCTTAGTTCGGGACCAGTAACCGTGTATGATGAATTTGGCATGAAAAACGCGCTGTCAAAAAGCAGCCTAGTTTAATACGAGTATATCGGACACGCATCAACAAATTTTACGTTTCGCAAAACTTTTGGTGATAGTTCGAATAAATTGGCATAGATAATAAACAATAGGGTTCCGAACATTTGTGATAATTATGAATTGGAGTAAGGTATACAACAATGTACTATTTCGAACAAGGTTTCAATTCTGTAAGGAAAATTATACAACGTCGACGATGTATCGTGGCAGCCTCCTCTACTTTATCTCTTTTTTAACATCGCAATGACGTGAGAGGTAAGGTCTCAGAGGCCTTGTCGTAAAGTTCATATTAGCTGAACAAGGGGGCAGTTCTCAATTATTGAAGCATATTTTTATGCTGCTAATAACAGAAGTTGAAAATCGCAGTTAGATAAAAGGTCAACCCATCTGTTTCTTTAGTATCAAACAATTAACAAGAGTGTCAGTGTATAATATCCGAATGGAATGCATATTTTTGGAAGCGATGATAGCTCAGTAGTCAGTTCGAATGCGTTGTATTTGAATCATGCAATTGAGCTTTCGGTAAAAGAAAACTTTGTGAGAATACCTTAGCAGGGCTTAAGGCACTTTGTCATACGTGACAAGTTGGTCAAATTGGAGATCTATTGCCAAGCGCCTAAAGCTTTGTTTAGGTTGGCGACACATTACTATAGCCGTGTGTATTGGCACTCTCTACAGGCGAAGATGCTAGACGCTAGGTGAACCGTTTTGATACTTGTCCCATAATAAACTCAGATCGATACAATTGGCGAAAAAAAGCAAGTTTAAGATGATTCAACACTATTATAAAACATGAGAGTATCAATTGAAAACTAAACCGTTTAAGTGTTGAAATTTATGTAATAAAAGTCTTATAAGTTGGAACGGAGCCTGGCAATTTAATTAAAATTAATTCAAGTCTTTCACCAGTCCATTTATAGTTCGCGTAACTTTGAAATGAATATTTCGCTGAAAGGTATTTTAGCAGAGAGGTGTTTGAATAGATTGTTAAGGTTGCGAAAAGGCAGTCGTTTCGAATGAAAAGGGAACATCAACTTAAAGGGTAACATAATAAGGATCTATATTCATCAGAGGGATGAAAAGGGTTGGATGAATAAATATTTGCAGTCACTTTCATTCAAGCAACAAAAATATGACTTCATACTTGAAAAAGAGCTACTGGCCTTGGGTATATATCATGTAATACACTGTATAAATAGGAACATAACGCGATACAAATGTCATAGGTCGTCATCCTTTGACGTGCTTGTTGGCTTGGTACCCTGACTGCTCCTCCACAGGTCGTGGGTTCGATTCCCACCCAGGACAAACATTTTGGGTGCGAGAACATGTCTATTATGTGTCTTTCTAAAACATACAGCGTTTAGGTGAAGAAGCAGTCTGTGAATCTTGTCTCAGTCTATTAAATATGCATAAAAACCTTACCAGATTGTCTTTGGTGCGTCAGATTTCAACCAATGGCTCACCAGCTAGAGCGTCCGTTTACCGCGCTGTCACTGTCAAGTGTCATAGCGTTTGTGAAAACTTTTCGAGTAACATGCAAAAAGTTTAAATAATTTCCAGTTATTAAAATTTTACTCAAAATTCGTGTTAAATTTACATACAGTGTTAGAACAAAGTCCTATTTTAGGCAAGTGGATGTTATTTCGTGAAAAAATGAGTGCTAAGGGTAATTTAAGTGAGACCGAACAACGCGAACCTGTCGCTACAGGTTCACAAAAAAAAAGAGTCTCAACATAGTTCCCAGTATAGTTCGTTGTCATCAGAGTCGTCAGACGAACCTGGTATTTCGTCTCCACCGCCTAACAAACGGTCACGGAGAAAAATATCCGAGACAAAGTTCAACGACCCTCGCATCGACACCCTTATCGCTCAGGTGAGTTACTTAACTCATTATATGGGTGCATTAACCCAGCCGAAAGCTAATCAATGTCAACCTAACCACGAAATAAACTATCTACAAAATCCAGCTTCACCTTCAATTCCTATTCTGGATCTAGGCGTACTTAATACCGATTTTGATGATAATAAGGTAATACCTACAGCTGATAATGAAAGGCTTGCTACACTCAATCGACTCCAGCAATTTGAAACTGCAGCATGGAAGGGTATTAGATACAAGAAGGCACTGCAGTCCTTTGGTGCTACTCCAGGCTTTATAGCACTTAAAGTCAATGATGAGCTTTGTCATTTAAATACATCCAAAGACTACTTGGCTACAACAGAGCAGGTATTGGCAGGCTTATCTAATGCCATCCTTGAACAACGACAAATGCTGCAAACAGGCTTACAAACACTAGTTAACTGGGCTGCAGATTCCAAAGAACTAAACCCTAATACACTCTTTGAAAAGATATCCAAAACATTTGGGCCTGGTACACCTATATACAAAAATTCTGAACAAACAATGCAAATTGTGTGTGGTAAGCGATCTGAATGCATAGAAGTTCGTCGTGACAATGTATTGAAACATATTAATAATATTAATTTAAAAACTACTTTAAGAAATGTACCTCCAAGTGCTGAACACCTATTTAACAAAGATGCATTGCTACCTATAATTCAATCATTAGGTGGCCCCCAAATATGGCTTAATACTCCAAACTATATAAAAAAGCAAAATACTGTAGCACCATCAACATCCTCTTATCACAATAGATCAAGCACAAATAAAAAATATCAAAATTCAAAGATAAATAAATCTCATAAAAAATCAAAATATAGTGTGAATATCAAGAAAAATCAGCCCTTTCATGGTGGTTCACACAACAACCAAAGTGCACAAAAATGACAGCAAAAGTGTGTTCCAGAGTGGATGTTTAAGGTATCATGTGGAAGCTTGGGCTCAACTCAAAGCCAATCAATTTATCCTCAGCACAATAACCAACTGTCGTATACCTTTTTTAAAGAAACCTCCTCTTTGCTTACCAAACCATCACATTCAGAAAACTTGTTCTACAAAGAGCAGTCCAGCAATGACAGACATGATACAATCACTCAGAGATCAGCTTATTCTAGAAAAACCTCTAAATCAAGATGCCGGCTTCCACTCCAAAATGTTTCTTGTGAAGAAACCAGATGGCTCACAGAGGCGCATATTCGATTTGAGAAACCTCAACAACTTCGTTTCAACTCGACATTTTCAACTAGTGTCACAAGTAACAGTGAGGGATTTCTTACAAGATCAGGACTGGTTGGTAAAAATAGACCTGCATCAGGCTTACTTTCACCTGCCCATCTCAGAGAGTCACCGTCGTTACCTTCGCATAATTTACGAGGGGGAAGTGTTACAACTGACCGCCTTGCCCTTTGGCCTCTCTTCTGCCCCCCGTACTTTTGCAGCTGTATCGAATTGGATTGCGGAAATCCTTCGAGCCAGAGGTATTCGTGTTCTAGTATACCTAGACGACTACCTCCTGGTCCATCAGGACCAGTCCAAGCTAAACACTCAGGTTGCGGAAACTGTGAGTACCTTGGAAACATTGGGATGGCATATAAATTACCAAAAATCTGTTCTGAGACCCACTCAACAGCTGGAATATCTAGGTCTAACCTGGAACACACAGAGGATGACAATAGCGTTACCTACAAAAAAAGTTTTAAAAATAAAACTAGTGCTTACACAATTAGAAATGAAGAAAACATGCACCCTAAAAGAACTACAAAGTTTACTAGGTCTCCTAAATTTTGCAAATTTTACAGTCCCGAGAGGCCGTCTGCATTGTCGAAGACTGCAGATGTTCCTAAAAAAGTTTACCCTACACAGAATGAGGGAAAGAAGAATGTTGCCACCACTAGCTTTGAGGTAACTGGAGTGGTGGTTGAGGTCTGTGCTCAACAACACAACCTCGCTAAAAAGGAGTCCAATTACTCACTTTCTCACCACAGACGCAGCGGATGCGGGCTGGGGAGCACACCTGAACGGATTTTACCTGTCGGGTCAATGGACTCGAGAACAAAAGAAGTGGCATTCAAATGTCAAAGAGATGTTTGCGGTTTACGGTGCTATTGTAACCCATCAAAACATACTAAAAGACGCCCATATCTTAGTCCAAACAGACAATCGAACTCTCGTTGCCTACATAAGAAACGAGGGAGGGACTCGCTCAATAGCGCTTCTGGATCTGACCACAAAACTGCTTCATCTGACCGATCGGCTCAGTGTGACGCTGTCGGCATGTTATCTCCCAGGGAGACTAAACGGAATAGCAGATCGATTGTCACGAGGTCGCCCACTACCCGAATGGCACCTATTACCCCAGGCCACGGAGGCCGTATTTCAAAAGTGGGGCATACCAGAAGTCGATCTTTTTGCATCAGAAAGAAGCGCCGTAGTGCCAAGGTACGTAACCTTGGACTCAAAAGATGGCTATGCAGAATACTTCGACGCCTTCAGTCGCAAATGGGATTGGCAACTAGCCTGGGTATTCCCTCCTCCAAACCTTATTCCACAGGTGCTTACTCACCTAAACAATGCGAGGGGACATTACATTGTAATAGCTCCTCAGTGGATGCAATGCTATTGGCTTCCAGATCTGGAAGCCAGAGCATTAGCAGACCCATTACTAATACAGGATCTAGAGATGAAGCTGATAGACCTGACAACGGGACTACCCCCCCCACAGATAAAGGAACTAATCATTCAAGCGTGGAAAGTTGGGGGTGGGCTAAACAAGTAGCACACTGGGAAAAAGATGAAAGAAATCTTTTATCTATGAGCTGGAGAAGATCCACTCTTACTACCTATGCTCCACCAATCAAACGATGGATTTCTTGGTGTGATATAAATAAGATTGATGCTAAGTCTCCTAAGGGAAATGAAGTAGCTCAATTTCTAGCTAATCTTTACCTTAAGCAAAATTTTGCATATAATACAATTTTGTTACATAAATCAGCCATCTCAACATACTGTGCCAATGTAGAGGAAAAAATTTCATCAAATTTCTTTGTTCAACAAGTATTAAAAGCAATAGCTATAGCTAGACCAAAGCCAAAGAAAGTACCAATTTGGGATATTAAACTATTGTTCACCTGGCTGAAAGAGACCCCTATTAAAAATACCTTGTTTGATTATTCAAGAAGAACTGCATTAATTTTACTTTTAGCATCTGGACGGAGAATACATGATTTAACACTATTGCACATTTCAAAAGACAAGTTAATAATACAAGGTGATGACAGTATTATATTATGGCCTGAATATGGATCCAAAACCGATTCTGCTACATACCAACAGTCTGGTTGGCAGTTGAAAAAGCACCTTGATCCCAATATTTGTCCAGTAACAACTATTAAATTATTGATCCAATCATCACAAGAAAGAAGGTCAAAAGAAAACATAAATCAATTGTTTATTTCAACAACAGGCAAAATTAAACCTGCCTCAAGGACAATGATATCCGGTTGGCTAAAATCTATATTCCAAGCAGCAAATATTGAAGCACCTCCAGGTAGTATAAGGTCAGCAGTGGCCTCCAGAGGCTGGCTTGAAAATAAACCTGTGGAAGAAATCCTAGAAAGAGGAAACTGGCGCAGTGAACAAACATTTAAAAAATTCTATTGCAGACCAGTTAATTTGATAGAAAAGAATAAGTCTGATTTATTATCATCTAACTTTTGTCCTATATAATTAAGATATTTTGATCTCAATTAAATATAAGTTAATAATATTAGTAGAAGTGATGTTAAGTTTTGGTTATTAATAAGAAAAAAAAAAATAATAAATAATTTAATTTTCTTTGTTTCTGCTATTAATATTGTTTTATAAATATTATTAATTTTGTGGATTTCGTAAGGCATTTCAGAAGATTGATGTCATAGTTTAATTATCATTAAATATTTTCAGAATTATCACATAGCGTTTGTGTTTATATTTCACCAGCAGATATCAAACACGTCTTCACCTAAACGCTGTATGTTTTAGAAAGACACATAATAAAGATGTTTTGCATTACAACAAAACATGTATTATGTGTTGAATAAAACATACAGCGTTGCAGTGTAAAACTTGCTGGTGGTGAAGACACTATGACACTTGACAGTGACAGCGCGGTAAACGGACGCTCTAGCTGGTGAGCCATTGGTTGAAATCTGACGCACCAAAGACAATCTGGTAAGGTTTTTATGCATATTTAATAGACTGAGACAAGATTCACAGACTGCTTCTTCACCTAAACGCTGTATGTTTTATTCAACACATAATACATGTTTTGTTGTAATGCAAAACATCTTTATTTTTTCTGTGTTCGATGTAAATATCTATGTCATGACGTGGCCGACCATTCCATGAAATGGTTGTATTTCATGGAATTGGAAAATACTCGCTGCCCACATCATGATGTATGAAAAGCTAAACGCACGGCTACTACATGATATGGTCAAACATTAGTGATAATGTCGTAAAATAGCTGCATTCTCCACCGTTAGAGGTCCTCATTTTGTTTTGTCTATGTGATGCATCGTGACAATTATTCTGATAAAAAAGCTAATATTATTTTGTGCCAATTGAAGATAAAAGTGAAGTAAAACGTCGCGACCACACAAAATTACTAGAATTTTATGAAAGTCACTAAAAAAACGAGCGCAACGTAAAGAACTCGCACGGAACGTATTTCACGTTAGATTAGGTTGCGATATATGAAAAGTCCCTTCTATATTGGATTTTTTATTAAACCTTTGAAGTCTTCAAAACCCTACATTAATCATATGGCCATACGTTAATTGACATATCATCAAACGTTGATGATTAAACGATATACTCAGTTTTAGCTGGCAATATCATGAAATACAAACATTTCATAAAATGGTCGCCATCATGAAGTGATCCGGCTACAGCTAAAAAAATATGTTATATCAGTTATCTAGTTTGCATAGGAGGAACGAGCTCTGCTTGATTCAGGATAAGATGATAAATCTAGAAAAGGATGACCCAGGTTTATTTTTTATTCCACAGAATGAATATTGAATTTATATTCGCAGACATGTCAACAAAAACCATTAACTTGTGTGTTGTGGTTAATTCACACATACTTACTTCACACTATAACGCAATTTGACATAAAACCAGTAACACAACACATAATGATAGGTCAAATGCAGCAAACACCTTCGAAGCATCATCACAGTTTTCTCAATAACATTCACGATATTTATTATTATACTAGCTGTTCTGCACCCCGAGGGATGTCACTTTTTCCCGGGATAAAATGTATCTTATATGTTATTCCAAAGCATGTTCTTTCTTTGAGTTAAGTTTTATCCTAATCATTCGACTCTTTGTTTTGCTTTAGACGAAAAGTTCTGAAATCCTTTGCCCAAACGTTGATTATTTTAAAATTCACAATATTTTTTTTTTATTTATATATCTCTTAAGTTGACTTTTGTTAACATTAAAATAACTGTCAAAATATATTTTTGATCATGTCATTTTTTTTTATACCACATGGGCCGACAAACAAGCGGACGGTCCACCTGATGGTAAGTGGTCACCGCAGCCTATGGCCATTTGCAATACTAGGGGCATCGCCAATGCGTTGTCGACCCTGAGACGTGAAGTTGTTAAGTCTCATGTGTCTGTAATTTCACCGGCTTCCTTACCTTTCTACGTAAGTGTTGTACACCCCTATTATTGGTAGACACATCAGATTCAAGTCATTGTGTGCCTATCTACTAGCCCACTTATAAGTTTTAATGTGTATACTGTTGGTGTGTCTATAAATAAATTCGTTTGGTAGTTTTTGTATAAAAGACTAAAAAACATTCTCACAAACCCTCGCATTTATAATATTAGTAGGAAGTAGGATTATTCCCAGTTATTTTGACCTCTTGCAATGTAATACTGGGAATCAATCGTATTAATACTTCATTGCGGTTTGATAATGAAAATATATATATATTTTTTTTTAATCCAGAACAAATGGTTCTGAGATTCCTGCCGGTTCATCTCAGTCGACTTCTAGTTCTTTAAGGCCTTAAGTTATTTTGAATTTTCGACATTCAAAAGTATGTAGGTATTCAAAATGTAATATTATATGATTTGATTTCCAAAGCTCTGCAATATTTGGGGTAACCGTGGAATTTAGCCCTAGAATATTTATTTATTTATAAGGCTCTAAACAATATATTCTTTTGGAACATAAATAAATGATGAAACCTTAAGTATTTTAAACTACCCATTTCTACTACACTTCAGGAAATTCACGCAGATATTTATTATTCACCCACGTTATTACTTTGTTTTCGCTTAGAATATTTTTTCTTTTTGCTCGCAACTTAGAATTGTAGCGTGACGTTAAATAGCATGTACCCTAACATTTTTAACCTATATTTAGGTATTAAATGCAAAAAGAATATGTAATTCAAATGCGACCCGTAGTTCAGTACTTGAGTCTCTCGTAACTCCCAGCTTTCTGTTTTAGCAAGTAGTTTGATGTTTAAAGACAAAGTACTAGCTAATTCTTACAAAAGAACTGAGAAAGACTAGGAAAGTTATGGAATTGTTAGACGATAATATAGCCGGCTTAGATAATAATAGCTCAGAATCTTACATCCGGGTTGCCACAAAATATTCTCACTGGCACAACAAACTACTTACCATGACAACTAATACAAAAACAATAGTTTAAAAAAACAATACCGTTACTAAATAAAGCAACAATGTGTATTAGAGGCTTGACAAACAGAATTATACCTTTACGCCTAATAAACGAGGTGACATTATACAACAACTAGCTACACGCCCCGGCTTCACCTGACTGGCATAATCCCTACTAATATTATAAATGTGTATGTTACGCTTTCACGCGAAAACTACTTAACCGATCACCACGAAACTTTGTACACATATTCATGGAGGTATTAGAAGTAACAGGGTTTTAGTGCTGGGAAAATGTAACATCCCTCGGGAACGGGGGTGAAACCGCGGGGGACAGCTACTCTAACATAAAGAAAAGGCGATATGTGTATGTTTCCTACAGACTCCGAAATGGGTGGACCGATTTTGACTGGACTTTCACTGGCATATAGCTGATGTTATAAGGAGTAGCTTAGGCTACTTTGTATCCCGGGGAACGTGTTGTATCTCTCGAAAACGTGGGTGAAACCGTTGGCGACAGCTTCAGAGTCATATATAAAAATCAATTGCCATGCGTTAATTTTGTAAAACTTCGATAATGATTCAACCGATTAAAAGATTTTTTTTATGAAATACTCCCCAATACACACATGGTTTAGCAATAAAGAAAATTAGGAGAAATCGAAACATCAATAAGCATTATTTTCCAGATATGGCGTTCAGACAGACGACAGATGCGCCGTGCAGTTGGAAGTTGATTAAGATTGATAAATCGCTTATGAAGAGTTACAATCAAAGAAATTTTAGGGCGTATGAAGTTCACAAGGTCTTCTAGTATCAAATGTACTACATACATCAAGATTCCAAAAAAATATTGCGTATTTTAAAATAAATGTGAGCTCAAACAGACAAGACTGAAAAATAGAATCTTTTTTTTATAATATTTAAATACGACATTAATTTTATAAATGATGTTAAAAACCGCATCTAAATCTATTTCGTAGTTAAAAAGAACAAAGCGCACATAATAGTGTATTAATTTAATATAATATTATTTTGAAGAAGTAATATATTCTCTTAATTATGGTAAAAGGCGCATAAAAATGTATTACGTAGTTAACGCATAAACAGACATACATAAAAATAGTGTCTTTTTCATACTATACTACCTGCGCCCTGCGGCTTTGCCCCTTTCAGTCCCGGATATAAACCTACCCTTTGAATTACTCTATCTATTGCTGAAAACCGCATTAAAATCCGTTGCATAGTTTACGATTCTATAAAGGACATACAGACAAACATTTTTTTAATATACATAATATGTATATACTCGTATAATAGAATATAGATAAAGGAGATACAAATTCTCGAAATTATAGTAAAACCGCAATAATTTCGAATTGCGTAGTTTTAAAAGAATTGTGCGCACAGACAGATAAAAAAAATGTGCCTTTATTTGTTCTATTTAAAGAAGAGATATATTATATAAATTATGTTAAAAACCGCAACAAATTCTATTGCGTAGTTAAAAATAACTAAACAGAGAGTCATAAAAATAGTGTCTTTGTTTCATCCTTTTTTTTATTCTACATTGGTCGACAAAGCAATGGTGACAACTAACCAACATGCCGCCTATGGACATTTATTACACCAGGGGCATCGCCAATGCGTTGTCGACCCTGAGACGTGAAGTTGTTAAGTCTCATGTGCCTGTAATTTCACCCCCTTACCTTTCTAACCGAAACAGTAATACAAGTGCACTACTGCTTCACGGTGGAAATGGGTAAGGAGGCAGTACTTCCCCGCACGAACTTTCTACAAAGAGCTCTACTGCTCTAAAATTAGAGGCTACAATTGAGAGATAGTTAATCTGCAGTGTGACGAGACAAACAGTCAACTACAAAAGCTGTTAACTTTAAATACAGCTTACGTAGGTAAGGGATGAACGATAATCTTTGGTACTCGGCTATAAATCACACTGTAGTAGACAGACCGATCGATAAGTTTGCTCGTAAAAGAAATGTGTTCTAGCTACAAGGGTTGGGAATTCTGAAACTAAGAAATAAGGCTATACAGGGGACTAACAACTAAAAAAGTTAGTATTATAGGTATTGCAATATATGGAATTCACACCCTCCCTCTTCATATATGCTATAACTACTAGTCTAGTCTGGTAACTACCACAAAAGATCTGATGCCTATAATTGAATGAAAAAAATTAATTGATAAGAAAAATACAATATTAACTTCCTTACTAATATAATAAATGAGAAAGTTTGGATGGATGGAAAACAAATGGCAGCTGAACGGATCTGGATGAAATTTGGTTCATAGATAGATTATAGCCTGGAATAGCACATAGGCTATGTTTTATATGTATAAACTAGCTACGCCGTGCGGCTTTGCCCGCTTTTAATCCTGGTTATAAGCCTTCCTCTTGAATTATTACAAAGAGAAAAGTTTTGTTGTTTTGTTTGAAACGAATAAACACAAATACTACATTACCGATATGAATAATTCATTCAATATTAGAAAGCTACTTTATCTAGAAGTAACATAGGCTATGTTAATCCGGGATACATTAAAACCCTGGAAAACGCCGGTGAAAATACGGCACGGAAAGCTAGCCATTGCTCAAGATACTGCTCAATAAATTTAAGAAGGCGATTAGACATTAAAGCGGTTGCAATCATGCGGCAAATTGGTGGTTAGGTATATCTTTATAATAAATAACCCAGGACATTTTTCACTCATGGTTAACTGATCCCAAATTAAACAGAGTGTACTGCTTGTACTATGACTACCAGGTAACTGATATACTACATATACTACTTTTTACATACATACGTACTCGTATATACATATTTACATCCAGGCACAGAATAAACAGACATGTTCATGCACACAAATGTTTGTCCTGGTTGGGAGTCGAACCCACAACCTACGGCGTGCCAGTCAGGGTCTCTAACCACTCAGCCAACCTCTCCACCCAGCCACCTGGACCATCAAAATGTCCTTCTAATCCTACTTCCTACTAATATTATAAATGCGAAAGTTTCCGAGAATGTATGGATGTTTGTGACTCTATCACGCAAAAACTCCTATACTATTTATAGTTTACAGTCCCCCGCGGTTTCACCCGCTTTCCCGAGGGATGTAACATTATGTAGCCTATATGTTATTCGACAGGCCAGTTGGCTTGGTGGTTAGCGACTCTGAGTGCCAAACCGAAGGTTGCCGGTTCGATTCCCACCCAGGACAAACATTTGTGTGCATGAACATGTCTGTTTGTTCTGTGTCTGGGTGTAAATATATATATAAGTATGTATTTTGAAAAATAAAATGTAGTATATATATTATGTAGTACATCAGTTATCTGGTTTCCATAGTACAAGCTCTGCTTAGTTTGGGATCAGATAGCCGTGTGTAAGAAATGTCCCGGTACATTTTATATTTAATACATGCTCTATCTATGTGCCAAGTTTCATCCAAATCCGTTGCGTAGTTTTTGCGTGAAAGAGGAACAAACATCCAAACACCTATACATCCATACATACAAACTTTCGCGTTTATAATATTAGTAGGATAGCCTGGATTAACACAGGATACTTATCGCGGGAAAATTGAATATCCCTCGAGAAATCAGGCGAACCCGCGGGGGACAGCTAGTATAAAAGAGTTAAATAAATTAATATACGTACATAGTTATATAAATCAATAAATAAACAATATTAGTATATATAGATATTTTGGTCAGGCTAAGGCTTAGCAAAGGCACTTGCAGTCTAAAAATCAATGGTATGTTACGTAAAGGTTACACATGTTTTAGCCATGAAAGCTAACAATGGCTGACATTCTGAAAGTCAATGTTCGTTGTGTTGTGACATGTCATATAATGGTAGCATTTATTTGATTGTGCTAGATTAGATTATTCAATGTCAGTTCTACTAATATTATTACTGCGAATGTCTGTGTCAATGAATGTTTGATACGCTTTCACATAAAAACTAAATAACAAATTTGAATGAAACTTGAGACATAGCTAGTTTATAACTACGATAAACACATAAGATATTTATGTCGGGAAAATGTGACATGCTTCAGGAACGCGGGTAAAACTGCGGGAGACAGACAAATTTTCTCTCCTAAAACTCATATTCGGACATTAAAACAATAAAAATAGCCAAATTGGTCCAATTATTTTCATGTGATGTTGCAGGGAAGAATCAATCGAAAAAAAATAAAAAAGAACATTTAAAAATAAGCTTCAATAGTCACTATGGTTAGATTGATGGAAACATAGCCAATGCTGTGCGATTAATAGTTAAAGTCGAATAGTAAAACTTATAATTTGTAAGAATAGATAAATGATCATTTACGAACGATCAAACGATATGTTTATACATTCACAGGTATCAGTTATTTCATAAAATAGCTAGGCAGAGAGACATCCTTGAGCTGATATGATGAAGAGCCGACTAAAGAGTATACCAATAACCCTTTGCACCCAGTGATAAATAATCATTACCAAGGAGCTGGCGTCTGCCAGTTCTCTTGCCCTCTGGTATGGATAACGAAGACATACAAAAAAAAAATTGTTTAGGACCTAGAGGGGCACTTCTGAACAAACTATTGAAGCTACCAGCCTGTTCGGAAGACTTCCAACTGAGATGAACCAGAAAGCTCAGCAAAGATTTAATAGCAACATTTTTATATGAAAAGAAATAAATTAATCCTAATAGACCAAAATTCAAAACCATTTATTCAGTTTAGACCCTCGGAAGGCACTTATGAAGGTCAAATTTAAAGTTACTGAAGCTACAATGCACTTATGAATCACCAGACTCTAACGCCTATTTCGAATATTGAATATATTTTTATTCAATTTTTAAGAGAATACTAATTATAAACACTAAAAACAAACCCTTAGACTAGTCTGAAAACACTTCCGCTCATGGCTTGAAAATGGAAAATAGTCACCACGACAGTCGGCTCATAAACTTATGACTCAGTTCCGAGCAAAAGGGCAACGCACTCCCATTGTTAATAGCATGCACCCCCCCGTGAGTTATAGCCGTAAAGCAAGTGACTCATATTTTTCTCAATGTAAGGCGTAGAACTTGGTAGGCGAAAAGTTACCTACGTTTGTAAATTTTAAAAGGTAAAGTTGGCTCGTTTCCCTCTTTAATGAATTCATTCCTCTTTCAGAATATCAAGATTGCGTGCAAAGTAAATTGTGGCACGAATATTTAATTAGAAAATGGAAAAACTGTAGTGAAAACATTACGCCGAATTCAACACGAGGGAAGAGAATTTGTGAAATAGGATTGCATCGCTTGGTTTTTCATGGAAAATATTGGCCGTAGCATAGGAGCGGGAGTTAGACTTACTGTAACCGAAATCTTTACCCCTCGTAAAGAAAAGGCCCATTAATGACCCACCTTGGTCAACATTTAACTAAATTTCTAGTTTGCTTGGAGATTAGAGACTGACTGCCACACCACAAGCCGTGGATAAAATTTCCGCATAACAAAAAATGTGTGGATATCTGTTATCTGGTTTCCATAGCAAAAGGTGGGCTTAGTTTGGGATCAGGACGATCCTAGAAGGTTTTTTATTCATAATAAATGTTATTATTTTCAGACATCCAGCCAGCACTTGTTGTTGATTTGGTCATTAAGATAACCCAACCTTGGACTATACAAACCTTTTTGCTAGATCGCTGTTCTAAAATCTGTTACTTAAAGTATTCATAATATTACCTCACGATACCACACATGGGAACGCACGGGCGTAGCAAATTGAGCACAATGCCGTCAATACACGTTCTCCACGTGTTTTGTTTTGGACGTTTAAGAAACAATAGGAACATACTATGTATAAGGAATCTGATTATAATTATTACTAAGAGTATACAAAGAATTCAGTTGAAGAATATAAATGACAACAAATAATATATATCAAGACAAACAAACCGGAATTCGTACACAAAAATGTTTGTCCTTAGTAGGAATCAAACCTATGGCGAATCTTGGTATCTGGGGACCACAGCAACCGGTCCGTCGATATAATATGCATGCCATTTTGGGACTGCTAATCTTTTACCAGAATTAGATCATCTTGTAGGTATTAACAATTCAATTTACAGCGATATAAGTAATAAAAAATATATAGATGGCGAAAGTAAGTTTGGCGTGGATATGTACAATTAGAACGCCAAATAGAGGTTATATTTCACAGCTCATTTGACTCTCTACGACTCACCCCCTCTTTGCAAGACTCCGTCGCTTGCAACATGACTCTAGCCTTACTAATTTTGTCTTCATTAGTTTATTTGAGCCACGATAATGTGGCATTTGAAGCTTTTGAAGTTTCAACAGCCAAAGTTAATTTGAGATTGCTGCGGGTTGTGTGCTTTAGGAGCATTAAGGGTTTGTGTTATGTACCCATTATCTCTTAAAAGCTAAGCTGGGAAACTTTTATTTGCCATAGGGGTCGTATGACCACAGTTAGCATTTCATCATGGGTTTAGTTTGTATTCTTAATTAAAGTTCAGGAAAGCTGCTGAAGAACATTATAAGGATAAACCTAGCCGAATTATTAGTCTTAGTCAGGAGAATAATGGGACCAACCTGTTAAATGGTTGTATAACGCAACGTTTGGATCATTTGGAAAAATATATTGCAGTAAAACTGAATTCATTCATCTATCGATTGGCCTGACCTGAAACGCACGGTAGGCCGTCAAAGGGCTGGTCATTGCGTCAAACGACATGTTCCAGCAATGTGAGCGACGTGGGGACAAAGAGACTATTCACTGAGAACCGTCTAATCACCAACAATGAGCGTGCTAAAAGCCCCGCTGCGCTCTAATGGTCGTCTTTGTTGTATTGTAGCATCTACAGTGTGGTACTATGTTTACAATGCGACGTATATAATCATATTTTGTTATTCAAATCATAGATTTCTGTTTATGTATTTTTCCAAACCGCTAGTTGTTTGAGATGGTGGAAGCAAGTCTTCAAGATCGACTATCATGCAGCCCGTTTCATATAAGAAGTCATTATCAATGTTAGCCATTGCTTTATGATAATCATAATAGGTTCTCAAAAGATGAACTTTATTAAAAAAACTATAAAGTACATTTTACAATTACAGTTTTAAGTTTTCTTGAATGAATATTTTATTGACTAGGCGTTTTGTTTCTGCAGTGGGAAGCTCATGGGTTGTGGATCAACCACAGGTTATTTATGTAGAAATGATTTTAAATTAAGTTACTTGTCATTGTGTACAAGTTGTAATGTTTATGTAAATGTAAATATTGTTATCAACACCTGTTTGTTTTTAACTTTTGGATGAAGGCCTTTTAATATTAGCCTATTGGAATTCCACAATACTCACATAAACAATAAAATTTTACATGTTAGTTCAAATAATTTTAGTTTCATCAAACAGCTGAACAAATAACATTTTAAAAGTAATAGATAAGCAATGATTTTATTCGAATGGAAAACTACAATAACAAATAATTATTTTCAACCAAAATATTACACATATCTAAATATATTAATTGATATTATCAATTTAATATCTACAATAAACACAAACTTACCCTCTCCAGAAAGTCCTAAAAAGCGATTAAACCGGCATAACTTTGCGACAAAAGGGGGAGACTGCAGCCCAGACGACATATTGATAAAGGATATGTCTGGACACCTCCCCTTCCCCTTGTGAGACAGATGAGTCAAGCAAACCTATGGCAATGAAAAGCTTATAAAAAAGATTCATTCCCGATTATAGCGCCATTTCGAAACCTCTCTTCCCATCCTTCATTATTGCTTTCAGAGGGACTTAAGTCGTAAATATATTGCTTATATTCTGCGGCGGCACAGAAACACGCATTGTCATTCCACAACAAAGAAAATAAGGAAACTCCACAAAACGGAATGGAATGCTGTCATCAAGGGCGCTTGTAATCAACTTTCAACATTTAATCTGCAGTAACTGTTGCAGAGTCGTATTAAAAACGCTACTGGGTATTGTTTCCGAGATTATTCGATTTCATTCAACAAAACTATGCAATGCTATAAATTTAAATCGACCACAACAAAGCGCTACTTTGAACCAATCAGTTTTGTCGCTTAACCAGTTTCTTCCAGTCTCTCCAATCAGTATTTTTATATTCATGCATTTTTTTCAGTACATCGTAGATTTTTTTATTAAATGTGTACGCATATTGTATTTCCCATCTTGCATAAATAGTAATATAAACATCTTCGACTTATAATGAGCTTGATAAAACATTCGAGATATCGTCGATCAATATGTCATGCCATTTGGTAACTAAGCAATTGAATCCTGCGGTTAAGCAAATCCTGTCTACTTTACATTTCGCGAGATCGATAACATATTGAAGGGGTAGACGGTAGGGCCCAAGGATTTGGTTATGTAGAGCAGTCCTTCCTTTAGAAAGGGACAGAAAAAAATTTATATTCAAGCGTGATGGAATGTGCATCGTTAGCCACGTTCGTTTAAATATGCATGGGGTTACGTGTGGATTAGTAAAACTACATAAAAGTATTAGATGGGGGAACAATATAACATTAAAGAAAAATCATGATATGAGTAGCGGAGAAATAATACCAAAATGCAAGGAGAAGACCGAAATAATTCTATTTTGGGCCAACCCTGCAACACTAGGAATAGGAGAGGCAGATATGAATTATAGTGGATGTTATTTCGAGACCGCAACCAGTAAACTTTAATCCAAACTGGGAAATCCAAGACGAAGACGCAAAACCGCATTCACCATTAAAGATCAATGGACGTATAAATGTAATTCAACAACGTTCAATACGACTTTCAGCTTCGAGTTTACAAGAAATTGCACTTTTAATATTAACCACTTATCTCGATTAGATTTTAGACGGTTACGTTACAGTACATTTAATTTACATACGTAAATACTCAATATGATTGTAATCATAATGTGTGCAAAGTGAAGAAAAAACGAAGGTACATGGAGCATAAATCTGTCTGAGTTCCAGTAAATACTACAAAGGGATGTTAGGAAGGGCCAATATTTTTTGTGAATTCATGGTTCGTTACCTTACATTGAGGCGCACAGGACGCATGCGCATCATTTAGCAATCCCTAAAATCACAGATCATTGAACTTGACAAAGATATAGAACATTTCTGTAACATCTGTGACATTTGCTAGAGCGGTCTATAAATACTATACGGCCAAATTGAGACGTTGGCCAATTTATTTTACGGCTTCCTGCGATCCCCTTCAAGATTCGCCTTCAATTAATTCAGCTGAATTGTTATTACACAAAGATTTGAACGGTTCTAATTTTAAATTGGACAAACAACTTTAGGACTCTTATTGAAATGTCTCTGGGCTATAATTCTAGATATCTTTTAATTAAATCCTGTGTGATATTTCACGAGAAGACATTGGGGGTCTTTTAGCTAGTGAATTGTTTTTAATGATGACTGTCATGTGCCATAGACAACGGCATGAAATCATCATTCGAAACATCTTATTATTTTGTTTTGATCACAATTTCACCATTTTATGTGATGATATAGCCAAATAGGGTAAGCGCGTATAACTCGATGGAAACTTCTTCTAGATTCCAAGATATCGTTTTCAAATAAACAGCACGCTTAAGTCCTCGAAACTCTTCTCTAAGTCCTCACAAACACAACACTGCCATAAATAAGTAAAACCCACTTGAACATTAAATCAAATGTAAACAAGTTGCTCATTTATTCAACAGGTTTTATCCGTTCTCATTTGCGGAGATTTGGCACAAGTGGTCCGTAATTACTTTATGCAAGGAAATAGGGTAAACCGAGGTACTTTGCTTACTATTTTCAAGAAGCCTTTGGAAAACACGCGGCTTTAGTAAAAACGGTATAGGAGACTGTAGTAGTACATTACCAGTCTTTTAATTTACGTTGCTAAACAACGTAGTTCTTTGATAAATATTTGATTAAAGATTCTTTCATCATAGCACATTCATTGGCTTTATGAGCCAATATTCTATTACAATTATATCTGGTTTTTTTTTCACAGATTCTTTTGAGTCTTCAGTAGCAAAACAAAATAGTGTTCATTCGATTTAATAGTAGGCCGAAAAGACGAACGCAAAAGGGGCATGGACAGTTTGGGCTAGCGGAACGAACGCGGGTTGGACCATAATAACCAAATGCATTGGCATTCAATGACATTTAATAATGCGTCTCATTCCACACAAGGTCATTGACTAGAATAATTATTAAGAACGTAAACAAATAGTTTTAAAAGACTCTTAAGTTAGATGATACTCTACTAATTTAGATCTGTAAAGCAAGAATGATGACGATTGGAAAAGTACTGGAAGACTTTCAAAGAATCTTTTGACGGCCTGTTAGCTTGGTTTGAAACCCTGTCACGACACGATGTCGACATTCACTTGTAGGTATGGACGAAAATGTCAGTTTTTCTGCGTCTGGGTATGAATAAAAAAAAAAGAAAAAGTTATAGGTTTAAGTAGGTTTCCATAGCGCAAGCGATTTATTCAGTTTAGACCCTAGAAGGCCACTTATGAATCTCAAAGCTAACCCCGGTGCGGTTAGCCTTCAACTGACAAGAACCGGCAAGAAACTCAGCAAGTTCAGTTTGGGGTCAGATGGCCATGTGTAAAAATGTCCCAGGATATTTTTTATACTTTATATTTTGATCATTATTTCCATAAAACTACATAAATTCTGCATGCATAATAGTTGATTTAGCCATCACAATCGTCATCATTACCAAACGTAACGAACCGATCAAATCAACTAATCAATTCAAATTGCATAACTGTTGGAACCAGATCCTGCGGGATACAAAACAGTGACGCATTGTATCTGTCCCTCAAAATTATCTAGTTAACGAGCAGGACAGACAGAGTGTCCACGCAATGGCACACGTTGATTATCTCCAAATGGATACCAGTTCTATCCAGATTTTTCGAGGTCGAAACAGCATCGCAGCTCCGCTGACTGCTTAGGCAGTGGCAACGGAAAGCAACAATAATTTTGATATTCAAATTTGATTATTTATACATTAAAGCTGTATCAGGTCAAAAACCAAAAGAAAAACATCTAACATTTTATTACGTTTAGACTTGAGATAAAAACACCACTTATGCAAAATATTTGCTTATAAACAAGACGCCGCGTGTTTCTGAATTTGTTCTTTTTATACTTCCAAAAATATTATTATATTGTTATTCGTAGGTATCGTGGAATCGTTAAATGGAGAAGCGAGCTAATATGTGATCAATCATGTTCAAACTTGACTTGATCTTATGTGACCTTCCATTGTTTTCATTTTGGCCTTAAGAAGAATTTAACGAGACTTACAAAACAATTTTGAACATTAAGAATTTTCAACTGATCGACCTGATTATGTTGGAAAATAACTTAACTCCTTTGCCTTTGCGAGACAATCACATACGATCAGAGATATAAATAAATAAATCCTTTGATATTCTTCATTCGCGGTCCCAAATTCAAGCGTACTGCTTGTACTATAGCGCCCACATAACTGGTATACTACTTTTTATTTGACACAAGGAGACTTTATTCTTAATTAATATTTATAAGATTAAAATAGATCTAATACTAACATAATAAAAAAAAGTGTACATACTAAACTATTTAAAATTAACTAATAAATAAAGCAATAATCTATAAACTGAATTTAAATTGTTTGAGCTGTCTATGGGTAAAGTTATTTTTAAAAACTAAAAATAAAATTAAATACTTATGTAGATATTTACACCCAGATGCAGAACAAACAAACATGTTCATACATTCAAAATGATTGTTCTGGATGTGACCCTCGGGTGGCGTTTCAGTCATTATCTCTAACCAAGCAATCTGGCTGTCAAATAATAACTGAGTAGTTCTTAAATTAGCCAAGCACAGCTATAGAAAATTCCGATAATAAAACCAATAAATCATTATCAATTGTTATTTTCAAAATGCATTACGTTTATTTATAAAAAACTGATCTTTATGATGTTCATAAATTCTCGATTTCCATTGTGTTTATACAAATGGTTCCGATAAATATATATGAGGACTGATTCTTTCTTTACGCTATGGTATATTACAATTGTACTTTTTATCTTCAAGATCTTAATTAATGAAAGTGATCTTAATTATTCGTCGGATTAAAATTAACACAGAATGAAAGGGACATATCTTCATAAGACATCCGAGGAGCGTAATTTGAACGAAGATAATAAAGCTCTAACATTAAGATGTGAATCTTAAGAAGTAATGAGTAAGTATAATGATGTCTAGATGAAGACTAAAGGACGCCAAGGACACATTCAAGATATTTTAATGGAAAATAAGCAGACAAACAAGCAGATGGTCCATCTTATAGTAAGTGGTCATCGCCGCCTATGAGCTTTTAAAATACCAGGGGCATCACCAATGTGTAGACCTCTAAGATAAAAAGTTGAGAAATCTCATGATCCTGTAATTCCATTGGTCCCATTACCTTTCCAACTAAAACAAATATGCACTAGTGCTTCATAGCAAAAGGTATGGACTACTCTCAACTACTTCGAAAAGATTCACTTCATTATTCATTATTTCTAACAATGATAAATGCATGTAGGGAACATAAATAGTCTCTACCAATCTAAAAACTCGAATCAATATCACGCAGCAATCGACATCTGAGTGTTAACTGGTTGTTTACAAGGTCAAATGCGTCGCGGACAGCTGAAATGCACAATTGCACGATATCACTTGTTTCTAGTTACCCTCAGACCAAATCTAGATGTGCCTAGTCCAGGGGGCGATGTCCTTATTAGCTGGCTCCTTAATCTAGTTAGGTTACCAAGGTCAAATGCTTCGTGGACAGCTAAAATGCACAATTCCACGACAAAAGTCGTTTCTGGTTCCCCTCAGGCCAAATCTAGATGTGCCTAGTCCAGAGGGCGATGTCCTTATTAGCTGGCTCCTTAATCTAGTTGGGTTTGATGTTACTGGATCCAACTCACGATTGGATGTGAAAACTAGCTAGGGTTTTAATTGGCTTGAGTTTAATGGTCTTGAGAATTACATGGCAGTGTGGGAAATAATGTTCCAGGGAGATTTATTGATGTACTAGTATCGCCCGCTGTTTTATAATAATATGATAATACTATCCAGATCTTATGAAATTTGTTAATTCAATAAACCGTCACAAGGCTCAGTGACAAGAAACATATCCAATCTTTCTTATCAATTTATAATTCTAGCTGTGCCCTGCAGTTTTACCCACGTTCCCGAGGATTGTAGCTTCTGTCCTCAGAGGTAGTGTACGTAGATAACGAAAAAATTGTATTTTTTTATTTTTCTTTACTTATTCTGCTATTCGGGCCGGAGAATCAACAAATCAAAGATTATTGAAACCTGTGCAGTCGTTCTTGAGTTACAAATTCGTAAGATGTCATAGATCTTCTGTCTTATTCTCTGCTTTGCGAAATTGTGAGTATTTCTGTTATCTTTTTAATGGAAGTAATCATTAAAAACTGTTCAGAAAATGTATTCGCGGAATCTAAATAAACACTCACACTACAGGTAACTATCAAAACATGACGAAAAACAAGTACGATCGCTATAAAAACTCTTTGGCCATTGTAGGTCAGCAAAAAAGTTTGTTTATTTTCTGAGCACATTGCTAACTACTGGAATAAATATCTATACTATGTACAATACCTAATCCTACTTCCTACTAATATTATAAACGCGTAAGTTTAAGAGGACGGATTTTTGTTACTTTTTCACGCAAAAACTACCAAACGGATTTGGATGAATCTTGGCACATAGATTGAGCATGCCCTGGAGCCGATTTTGATGAAATAAAGCTTCGAGCTATGTTTCATTTTCCTGATCAAACCCTATTAAAATTCGACTGATGATTTCGGAGATTAACGTCTTCACACAGACAAAGTTTTTAAGACGGCAGTATTCTATTCTGTTACAGATTCCACACCAACCGCAATCACTTTTTTGCAAAAACCTTCAATGCACGGATACAATTTAATTATAGTATACTTGGGACCCGCCCCGACTTCACTCATAACCCTTTCAGAACAAATTCTCTAAATGTCACTCCGTATAAATCTATTGCAATTATAATAAACAGTACCTGGATGGCCGAGCATTGCTCGGAATTTCTTTACTAACGTGACTTCTACCGTATTCTCTTTTTAAAAGCACTGTAATATATACCTAGATACGAATTAGATGCGATAATAAAGGGCTCCCAATAACAGTATTTCTCACAAAATATATAACTTGAAAACCTTACCTTCTAATGACATTGTAGCAGTTTTCATTGCTTAAAAACATGGATAAAACGACATTTTCTGAAAATGAATCCTAGCTAGATCGATTTAACGCCCTCGATCCACCTGCATACTAAATTTCATGAAAATCGTTGGAGCCGTTTCTAAAATCCTAATACAAGAATTGGTCGTTTAAAGGTATTAGATAGATAAATAGACAGTAGTGACTTTGTTTTACACTATTTAGAGATACCACCATCAGGTGTTGCTCGCAGCAAAAATATTCGCTATATTTAATTCCAATTTACGAGAAAATTACTACCATTGAGACGGAAAATAAGTTAGGGATTTCATCGTGCGACGTTCCAAAGAGATTGAAGCAATCAGATTTCAATTCGGACGAATGCCGACTTAAAAAGAAGCTGTAATAAAAAACATCTCGACTTACATTAAAATGCGTATTTAAACTGATAAATACCTATCGTAGAGAATTGGAAACAAATAGGTTTTGGGCGAAGATTCTACAAGCTTCCTTTTCGCGATTTCCAGGGACTTAGTGCTTTGTCAGAATTAAAAAGTATAATGTGAACCTATTAACCTATTTTTCTTTGTAACTAACTAACAGACATCAAACATTTTATTATTATACACTTTCTGATCCCTGCAGTTTCACCTGCGTGCCCGAGGGATACTACATTTTCCTGGGGTAAGTAAAGTATCCTATGTTCATATCCAGGTTATAAACTACTATGTAAAATTTCATACAATGTATTTTTACTTAATTCTTTCAGTCGCACGTTTAAATGCATTATAATACCAATATTTTAGTAATGACTTTATGACCGATGTGCGGAGAAATGTAGTACTCAGTCTTTGTCACAAAAGATGTGTATTATCGTGTGTGCGGCCAACAACCGAAAGAAAGCGCTGTTTTCGATTTAAAACATCTAGAAAAGGTGGGTAATGACACTAACCACTAAGACTTTTTTTTATACCACATGGGCCGACAAACAAGCAGACGGTCCACCTGATGGTAAGTGGTCACCGCCGCCTATGGACATTTGCAATACTAGGGGCATCACCAATGGGTTGTCGACCCTGAGACGTGAAGTTGTTAAGTCTCATGCGGCTGTAATTTCACCGGCCCCTTACCTTTCTAACCGAAACACAGCATTACAAGTGTACTACTGCTTCATAGCGGAAATGGGTAAGTTGGTAGTACTTCCCCGGACGAAATCTGCACTAAGAGCTCTACTACTTTAAACATCCATTCATCAACCAACCTCACAAAACTTCGCATTTACAATATAACTAGGATATGATTGTGCCTGCAATGTAAGATAAACTTTAAAAGTCATATTTAACTTTGAGTAAACCGATTAATTCTACTGATGGGGTCATTGGATACGAGTAATGTTTGTGTGTATCTTGACAAAGTACACAGCTATGTTATTCTGCTTGAGTTCACGCGGTGACTATAGTCCATCTCTCGCGTTAACTCTGCAACCGGAGGAGAGGTACGCTATCATGTTCGCCTAAGTGATTACTCGGTCGAGTAATGGTTTGTGAATAGCAAGGCAGATGTCGAATCTTCGTTCCAAAGACTAAGTACACAATTTATTTACAAAGACAAGCTTCATGCTATTTGAGGAGTTGAGAATTGGAATTGGATTCCTTGCCTTTGAAATAATTTGTTTTATTACAACCGATAGTTATAGAGCTGGCTTCCGTTCTGCGGTTTTATCTGCGTTTACGTGTAAAAAAATGCGTCGCTAGGTTTATGAAGGCGACCGCTTCCACAGATAAGCATTTGAGGCTTACATGGTAGCTATGTGTATAAACCTATTGAAGTGTAACATCTTATGGAAGGGGTTTTAAATTTTGATCCGGAAACTGTTTGTGTGACGAAAAATATATGAATAATAAATGTTATGTACTAAATGTATGCTATTCACAAGTGGATGATGAATAATATGTTTCCAATGTCTTAATTTTTATTTCCTAATTCCTTTTTGGGGATCACCCTATATTATGGCTCATAAATTTTTATTATTTTGTATTTTGTTTTCACTCTGTTTGTATATTTCTGTAATGTAGTGTGTACGTCAAAATAAATGTATTACTTTCTTTCGTTTTTAAACCATTACCTACAGTGATATACAAAACTTTATCCAGATCACACTAGTCATGGAAAGGTAAAAGAGACACTAGAGATAATAATAATAAATTGAATGAGCATCGTACCGCTCAATATAAACTAGGAGCAAAACAATCCGAGACAGTTCAACCAGTTAAACTGAAAATAGCCGACTAATATTACCTCCAAACCGGCAAACAGTTCCATCAAAAGTTATCTAAACTGTTACGGAGCCCATAAAATAATAAAACAAAGACACTATTTCTGTCTGTCTGTGCGCTTCGTCCTATTTATTGATGCAATGCATTTTGGTGCGATCTTCGCTACGATTTAGATTCAATAGAGGTGTTAATCACCCAGATGAACCGACTAAGCTGAATACAGGGAGAGAGTCGTAATGTAATAAAAAATCGGCTTTACCTACGATTTCGAGAGCATTTCATTATCGCCTTGCTTACAATGGTTAAAGGGATAGAAAACGAAGGAAGCTGGCTGGATATTCCTAATGGTCGTATAAATAAGCTCAAAGCTCAGCGAGCTATGGAAGAAGCTATTCTCGGAATTTCAAGGTTCAAAACTAGGACATTCCTAGAATAACAAAAGCGGACATAGCTCGTAGAATGAATAAGCTGACGAGGCAATGGGCAGGTCATATCGCACTAATAACCGATGGGAAAGAAACTCGAGTGGCGACCATGTGCAGGAAAGCGAAGATTGGGACATCATCTCACAGGTAGACCGAAGACCTGGTCAAAATCGCAGGGAGCCCCTGGATGCACGCGGCCCAGGACCGTTTGATGGGGAAGACATGTCTGTGGTAGACAGCGGCGGCCTTACCCATTGCGAGGCCCTGGCGTCAGGTCATTGCGAGGCCCCTTCAAGAGCGATTGCCCCGTCTCTGGTGGTAGATATCCCTTGGCTGATATAACGATGATAAGAAAAGGGAAGAGGCCTATAATCAACCGTAGTTTATAATGATCTAGCTTTTAATACAAGACTATGATTATATCCCAGGAAACTAGTGAGCGGATTGCATCTCTATTTGTCTCTAAACAGTAGATTTACGTGATTAAGCTCAACAATAATAGCCTCTATTTAGTCTCCATTGTAAAGAATTGAATGAATCCCATAAATGAATTCTGCACATAACAATGAACGTTTACGAATTAAATCAGATTAAATGTAAATACAGTAACTATGTGGTATTAATACAATGAAAAATGTACTGATACGCAACAACTGATTAAACACAGTTAGATGGCAATGCTTTGCGTAAATATCGAGTAACAACGTATTGAGAGAAATTGGTTACAGATTAATGACTTTTCAGACCACAATTCGCCAAAGAGGTTAGTTGGATATTAAAGTGATTACAAACTTATAAACCCGTATTTACAGCCAAGAATGTCATACATTTTTTTTTATTTCTTTTGATTTAAGTTTCATCTATCCAATGGTTAATTATGTGAATAGCAAATAAACCTTATTACAAAGCTACAGGCTTCTTTTTTCTATGACGTTAGTGACGATAAACTATAAATTCTAGAAACACTTGCGAGTGGCGAGGAAAAATAATACACTTTATAATAATGATAATGAACCTATCGCCATCAATTCGCATATTGAAATCAATTATTAAAGACATTGATGCTCTTATTACTGGCCAGTAACAACTCGGTACGTAAATGTTACACGCGCCGGATGAGTTTTATGGCATTCGAAATTTTAAGAATCGATCAATGTAAAAAAGATAAAGAAAGTAGAAACACGTATTTTTTTTTATACCTAGCGGTTTTTTTTACATTCTTCTTATATCAATAGTATCGTGGCACTATCAAACTGACGAAACAGTACAGGGTCTTAGTTACAGTCACTGGCTGGAATATATTTATGTAAACAACTAATTAACTCTCCTATATACCTATTAAATGGTAATCTTTGTGGTTAATGGTATAATACACACAGGACGAAACATAGCACTTAGATAGATCGTGTTCTTGAAAGGAGAGTTGTCTGTATTAACAATCAACTGACATTTAGAACTTTTAGGAATCTCATAGGATTACCTTTATAGAATCTTGTACATGCATAAAAAAAACAAAATAAATGGTGTATAGGTTTGTCTTTCTATATACATATCCTGGTGCTACAGAATCATTTAATAGTACGAAAAACCTGCCCATTTATAATTTCTCTACTTTTCAGAGGAAGTAAACTTATTTAAGATTCAAATTAATTATTGAACTGTTTAAAATGCCTTCACAGACACTTATGAATCAGACTCCTGTTATATATATTATATATTGTAAAAAAATACTAAAATAGGATTGTCTAAAAATAATGTAGATAATTATATTTTTACTTCAACAATACTAAATTAAATACTTTTTTATATAATTTTGCAAATGAATACCCAAGTCATTGTTCTTTTTTAAGTAGGTACGTAACACTCTTATTCTAATTATTATTATTTTCATTCTTATTCGTACAAACAGCTTTAGTTACTGATCATTTATTATTAAAATAGATATTTGAATGAAAACTTACCAAAACTTCATGGTGTGTCCGATTTCCCCTATGTACCCACTGCACATTAGGCGTGGGTAGTGTTAGCAGCCCACCACAAGGTATCGTAACATTTGTACCCTTGTCTGCAGCCACCTCGCGGATGTCCACCTCCTCGGCTAGGGCCCATGGGAGCACTTAAAACAATAAATAAAAAATCAAAATCAAACCAATAATAAAATATGTATTGGTATGTAAATTGTAATTTTGTTTCTCAATATCTTTGTTAATTTTATACGATGTAATTTACCTTCTAATCCAAGGCAGAACACAGGCAACAATATTCGCTCGAAGAACATTCTATGTACTACATCTATACACCTACGAAAAAAAATCTCCGAGCTGTTACAGAGTAAAGTAAAAAAGATTTATTCCCTATCTATTTTAATCACATTACATAGAATTAATTAAACGACGGAAGGCGAAATAATAGGAAACAATTCTCACAACAAACGTCTTCACTCCATGGATAAAAGACATAGACTAAAAATTGTTGTCGTAACTAAATGTTTCTACTGTTGAAAAATCAATTCCAGTGTGACCGATTAAGTACTTTAGAATGACAATTGATATAATATAGAAATACGGCAAAGGGTGTTGTGCTGATGACAAAATAAATCTTGAAACTTAAAGTTTTACGTCTTTCCGATTGGCAAAGACGATACTAATCGTTATTTACCGTTACTGGTTTATTAGTGCAGTGGAGTGAAGTAAAACGAATGCCTTGCATGTAAAGTGACTTATTTCACAAGTAAATATATTAAAAAGATTGTGAACAGTTGTATAAAATTGGTATGAAACCATTTCAATAAAGCCTTATAGAATGGCAGTATGATCTACAATCCTTGCTTACTCATATAGCATAAAAACGCTACTACTATCTATGGTCCTCAGAAATGTATGGGCATAGACACAAATATAGATTTTCATCGGATATGGCCGCTGTATCGGCAATACAACATCTGCAATGTTTTGTATTTTCATTTTTATAAAATGATTATAGCGTTTTTTACATAAGTATAGTGTTTAGTGAACTGTGTACAGTGCTGTGATATTTGTAATGGATGCAGATAGCGAGTACGAAACGAAAAGAGCTCGTGATGCAATTCAGACGATAGAGACTATCCAGTCCATGATCGACGTTTCTGCTGATAGACTCGAGGGTTTGAGGACACAATGCTCGACCAGCGCCGAACTGACGCAGCAAGAGATCCGGACCCTGGAGGTAAGACCGGGAAACGTGACTTTCACACCACACGTTATCAAGCGGTGCCCTTGAATGTGGCTGTGCCCATACCCCGGGCCTCAAGGTCTCTAAACTCAAGGACTGGGGTGAAAAGTTCAATGCCGATGCTGAAAGTTCTCGTGCCGTACTCTACCTCTCACCTTGAGTGTTTACTTTTTATTTAGCGAAACAAATGGTTGGAGACTCGTTTACGATGATTTTGTGATACTTTCCTATTCGTCTCTATGATTCTTAATATCTCTCGTTTGATAAAATTTTGGTAGACGTTTAATACACGAAAATAATTTGGTTTCTATTGGCTTACATTCAGAATAACTGCATAAAATAGTCTTATACATGTTGATGAGTAAAAATTGCATTGCTCAAGCTTTTTAGCATTTCACGTTATTTGATCAATAGTAAAGAATTTATACTGACCCAGATATGAATACTTTTGTAGATAAGATAACAAGCACATCTCTGACAGATAATTTCAACAGGATATTTGATTTCACACATCTCTTTACTTTGTTTTATCATGATACCCATTCCATGACAATTACACATGGACTCCGCTAGTTGAAAAATTTATAACTATCAAGGTTATTATTATTGTATTAGAAACTTATTTACTTGATCAAAGTTTAGAAGTCGTTTAAAGTACTGCTGGATGGGCATTTAGACTATTTATAGTATATCAAGGACAGTTATTCATTTGGTATTGGAATTTAATGGGAATTTGCTTCAATTAGATTTACATTTTTTACCCTATGTCTTAGTGGTTAGTGCGACAAACCACCTTTTCCAGATGATTTTAATTAAAAACAATGCTTTCTTTCTGTTGTTGATTGCACTTACATTATAATACACATAATCTTTGACATAGGCTTAGTACTACATTTCTCTGCACATCTGTCATAAAGTAATTACTAAAATATTGGTATTATTACGCATGTAAATGTGTGACTTAAAGAGATAAATCATTCTTCACTACTAATCAATAATCAGAATGTGTTTAAGCCATAAAACTAATTTCGAAATAAACCATTAATTATTCACTCTATAATCTGTCCAATATAAGAAAATATGTACCCTTTTGCTTTGAGATAGAGTTCATTTAGATCATCATACATTTAACCGCCGGGACAACAGATGAACCTTATTTCAAAACAAATGAAGTTGATTATTCAATGATGATCTAACAATGTCAAAAGGGACTTCTTATAGTAGACAGACTATAAGTAATACACCATCACCAGATTCAGGTTTGGAATGTCCAACTATGTAAAGACATCTAATTTTCACCATAAACAGTTGTTATTTAAGACCCTTTCTCCTCATCCATTATCTGCCTATCAAAAAGAGGAATGGACAAACCATTGCAATTCCAGCTTATAACTCATGGACAGCAATACATAAAGGAAAGAAAATTATGGTATTGAATTTGTCATATCAAACAATAGGTGTACTGCTTGTAGAGTGATTCAATGCAAATTCACAAATATAACTATTGCTATTGTCATATGAAAGAGATGCCATAATATGAGGCCCATAAGTATCTATTGATTATCTTTGGAGTTGTATACCCAAACATTAATATACATATTATCCTAACTAATATTATAAATGCGAAAGTAACTCTGTCTGTTTCGCTTTCACGCGTAAACTACTTAACCGATCATCATGAAACTTTGTACACATATTCTTGGAGGTATTAGAAGTAACATAGGATACTTTTTGTGCTGGGAAAATGTTACATCTCTCGGGAACGCGGGTGAAACTGCGGGGGACAGCTAGTACATAATATAACTTGAGACATTTTCTGTGACAAAACTATCTGAACTCAAACTTAAACCTAAGGAGAGTTTTTAGTATGGTAACTATTTTTACTATTTACTTCTTAATTCTATTAATTAGGTAATTAGATACCAGGAAACATGAAAAGAAATCCTGCTTACTGGATCTATGTACTGGACTATATACCTTATTTCAGGGAAGCATGTACCCCTGCTATGAGAATATATTGACCATTATTTTTATTGATTTACATTTCCTTCCAATTCGAAGCATCCCACAAACTATTTACATACAGAAAAAAGTAATTGATAAATCTCCTATCTCATTATAAAGACTTATCAAATAATACCACACAGACTTATGTTTGGATGTTACATTTACTGTTTTATGTAGTTTTTTGTATGTATGTTTTTTTGTATAAAGGTAACACTGAATTTCTGCCACATTAATTTTATTTTTCTTAATATTACATTTCCCCATTTTATTGTGGTTTATAGAAACCATTTACCTTCCAAATTGTATATATGAAGTGTTTATATGTCTAAAAATATAGACTGGAGTAAATGATAATGGTATTGTTCTTTGCCATTAGTTTCTTGATGATTCTTCTCAGATGTAGGCTGATAACCTTAATATATTTTTTTTAATTTGACCATCATTTTGGTCTTCCCAAGGCCAAAAATGTATTATGTGGTTTTGAATTTTTGAAATTGTGGTCAGCTGGTTGCGTTTGGCTGGCCATCCATTCCCATCCCAGAGTGTGTCACTCCCCTAGGCCACGTGCTCCTCGGTGTATCCATGGCTACTCCGAAACAACTATACAAGGCTGATGCTTGAATGGTTGTATAGGACATGGGTTGGTTGTTGTACTGGCTGAGTGTAGTGCTAAATCATCATCATCATTGAAGGGAATGATTGAATGTTATTACTGAAAAAATAAATGAAAATACTGTATATTTTTTGCAAATAAGCTTTTACAAGCAATTATGAATAGTCTAATCTCTAGTGATGTAGTACTGAAGCACACTATAAATTCTGACGATTTCATAAATTCCATTCAGAACACATCGGAGAGATTGCTAGTCTTAAAATTGTTTGTAGAGAATGTTAATGAGTCATAAATATTATTATAATAGGTACTGATTGAGGTCTGTTTTTTATTAGAACTGTATTATTCATATTGATAACCACATGTTTATAAACAAATCAATTCTATATAATTGATACTGTCTTTATACAATTACCCACTACTATAATTGTTTCGAGATATTTCTAAGAGCTTAGTCAATGCTTTCGATCATAGGGCTGGTGAATGCCTCTGCCAGAGGGTTAGCATTGCAATACAACATCCTGGGCACACTTCCCATTGCCAGTGATTATTAGAAATAAATATCCCGGGACATTCCTTAAATACAACCATCTGATCCCTGAAGAGCTTGTACTATGGAAACCAGATAATTGATATACAATTTTATTTTTCTAAATACATACTTGTATAGGTATTTATATCCATAATTTTTTTTTATTTTTCTTGTACTTTATGGCAATTTTAATGTAATACTGTATCTCCACTAATATTATGAAGGCGTGTTGTTTTTTTATAAGATCAAGTATGTATGTAAGGAGTAATATCTGGAACTTTTTACTATGAAAAGCTACAGTGCGAAGTACCAAGCGATATATCAGAAATCCAGTAAATATAAAAGAATTAAGAACTCGTCGTTGCAGAGATTTAACCAGTGATCCAATTGTATAATATTAGCAGATATATCTCTTCATCGCGTATTAACAAGTAGCGCATGAAATTCCCGCTGTAACACGAAAGATAAGTGCGCAGGCACGCGCGGCGCAATGCATTAGTGAAACTAATTTCTATTGACGTCATTTTCTCGTAACTGTACGCAAGTTGGGCAGATAATGTGTGTTATATATTTGAAACAAAATTATGTTAAAACGGAACCTCTTCTTTTCATGTAGTTAAACCTTGAAGACATTAAACAGTTTAGTTATTTAGTTAGTTAGCCACTTTTTTTTGTGTTTTTGTAACAAGAAAATATTTATTTCACCAAAACCTTTACGCATTTGTCACTGAAAGTATGATGCTTCCTGTAAGATTCTATCGAAGAAGTCTTTAGAAGTGTTCTTGGCTTTGGAATTTAAAAACAAATCCTTGTAAAACGTCATCCTAGCAGAGTCCATGGTTTTTTTTAATACACAGAAAACTGTAGTTTCTCACTATAGGTCATCTATCATCATTTTTAGGACCTAAACTTGTAGCATCCTATGATGGCCGTTTTGGCGTTTAACAATGAAAAATAAATAATTAAATATCCCAAGACATTCTTTCACACATGGTTACCTGATCCCAAGTTAAGCAGAGTGTACTGCTTGTGGTATGGTTACCAGGTAACTGATATACTACTTTTTAAATACATACTTATATAGATATTTACACCCAGACACAGAACAAACAGACATGTTCATGCACACAAATGTTTGTCCTGGGTGGGAATTGAACCCGCGACCTTCGGTTTGGCACTCAGGGTTTCTAACCACCAAGCAACCACCAACTGGCCTGTCACCGTTCACAAAGAAAAATGACCTTTATTCCTTTAGATATAAGGTGCATCTATTGATCCAACAGCTAATTGTATGATGATGGAAATCAACCTAATTCCTAAGCAATAGTTTCTTTTCCTAGGACAATCTGAAACGTCAAACGGCCATCATAGCGTGCCGGTAGTGTGCATGCTTCTACAAATAATAAAATCCCTGCTGAAATTTGTTTTACTACAAGAGGCTGTCTTAAACATAAACGATTATGTTAATGACGACAATGCGCTTGTCTCAGTAAAGGCAACCTTCCAAACCTGCGTTAGAGTGTGACCATTCATAAGTGCCTGTAAAGGGCTATTTGTATCAATATTTCATTTCATTTCTATTAAAGTATGTATTAGAGAAAAAAAACACTGTTTATGAAGTATAGCTAACCCGACAGACGTTGTCCCGTCTTCAATCGCGCCAACTGTCAAACGACTGACAATAATGTCAAACACGTTACATTAAAAAAGTTTATATGTATTATCAAAAGCGCTAGTAAAGTCGTTAAGTTTTCTTATATTTTCTAAATTTCCGCCCAACTTTTTATATATTTTGTTTCATAAGAACATTCTACTGACAAAAACAAACACAACAAAAAAGAATTAGCGAAATCGGTCCAGCCGTTCACGCGTGATGCCGTGACCAAGGGAAATAGGGATTCATTTTTATATATATAGATATCAGTTATCTGGTTTCCATAGTACAAGCTCTGCTTAGTTTGGGATCAGATGGCCGTGTGTAAAGAATATCCCAGGATATTTATTTATAATATGTATATTTAATCATCTGTCCAGGGCAAGTTGGTGAAGCACTTCTCCCGTCAGCTGGTGATCAAGGCCAGCTTCGGCGAGGAATTGCGACTAGAGCTCGGAGACGTGCCCTGCCTGGCACAATGGCTCAGGGTTGTTGGTCTTAGCCCTGACTCAATTGAGGTAAGTCATGTAAATATTTAGTTTGTTATGACATACTTTTTGTTTATAAAAATGTGATGTGTTTTATATTAAGATGATTTTGATATTTGGATTATGGCCTATACCTAAAAAATATTAAACCTAAAAAGGCTTCAAAACTGTAGGTACTTTTATTCTTGGGGCATTCTTTACACATGATCGGATCCCAAACTAGGCAGAGCTCGTACCTTGCCAAACATTCAACTGATACCATATTTACAACTTTCCTAAATATTGTTACACCAAACAATGTTCTGGGTGGGAATCGAAACTACGACCCGTGGCGTCTAACCATCCAGCACTTTAATGAATGTCTGGCTAGATGTAAATATCTATACAAGTATGTATTAAGAAAGTAGCAGTTATATGGTTATTATGGGACCAGGTAACCGTGTGTGTAGAATGTTCCAAGATATTTATTTCCCATTATCATTGATGTATAATGTTGCAACAGGCGATATGTTCCCGCGTGTGTTCACTGGAGGCGCTGCGCGAGCGGTCGGACCGCGAGGTGCGCGCGCTGCTGGCGGCCGCGCGCGACGAGGAGGTGCTGCGGCTCTGTCGCGCTATGCACCGCCTTAGTTCATACATAGGTTAGTGTACTTCATAAAGTCATCACAATTTGTCATGCTCCTTATGACAGCTTCCTTGCTGCAAAAGAACTATTATCAGGATCTATGATCATAGGATTTATGTATGATTTCTTTGTCAAAACAATCCATTTCGATTGTGAAGACTAGATTTATTTTGGACGGTTTATAACAGACGAGGGAGGAAATTATATTTTAGCTGGCATTTGACTCTATTCTCAATGAAGTAAATAATGTCGCATAAATAGGTTGCACCTTTATTTTTGTTAATTTTCATGTTGTTATAAATTTAGGTTTATTTCAGGTGTCACACAAGGAAGACATTTAGGTCCTAATTTATTTTTTGTTTTCACCAACGAATTAATATCATATTTTACCAACAACGACAGTGGAATTGGCAATTACGTCGATATTGATCGGCCACAATAAATTTGTGACATTTTCGCAGAGGCGCTAGGGCGCGGTGAAGTAGGCGCAGAACTGCAATTATACTGGGACTCGTGGGAGCGCCACGCGAGAGCGTCCCCGCGAGCCCGCGCCCGCGCCAACCGACACAACCACCACACGACGTCCACGTCCACCGCCGGGACCGACTCTGGGAACGACTCTCATCACTCCACGCCGCATGCTAAGAAGGGTACGTTATTTATCACCACCCAAATGATTGAGATTGGAGATCTATGTTATAAGCATTTGTTCCTACAGTTCGGTAGGACCGGTGGTAACTTTAGTAGTAACATTTTTGAATACGACTATGGTGATGAGTAAGCCTACAACCCATCTGATGGTAAACTGTCACCGCAGCCTATTGACTTTCTAAACTCCTGTGGCATCACTGTACTATAGTTTTGATCTTCGTGGATAATTTTGAAATGTATTCTCCCAATTAGAATGGAACGTTTACACACTAAAAGGAAAAAAAAATATTGAAATAAGTTTTTTTTTTAATTTATTATTGTACAAACATTGATACATGAAAAATAAAAAATAAAATCATTTACGAAAAACCACAGAGGTTTATAAGAGAGTAATCTTTTCTGTTTCTTTTACTCTATTGTTTTTTCCACAATCTCACCATTGTGTGTTATGTGATTATGTGTGGTAAGTGATTATGTGTCCAAAGGTAGTATCCACATAGAACCTAGAAAGAAACTGGCTTTGAAGAACTGCTGTCAGAACACACAGACAGATTTACAACTTAAGGATGGTCAGCCCCTGACTGTGTTTAGTTTTGAATGATATTGCTTTTTGATACATACTACTAACATATTAGGTACTATATGAAAAGAGTTATATTTGACCAATTGTTTCCATAATTATTACAAATAATAGGATTTGTACGGTTAATATGTTATATTATAACTGGTGACCTGTAAAACAGGGTATCCTAGTACAGGGACCAGTCTCTCACAAAGGAGTAGCGTGGATAAACTTTCTAATGTTAATTTTAACTACTTACCTAGATATCAATAGCCTTTGTAAAGAGAGAAATAAATAAATAATAATAATTATTGATATAATATAATAATTATAATAAAGATTGTACTATATGACAGGTGGCAAGTCCCCAACGACGCCGGTGGCAAGCGTGGTGAGCAAGCGCAAGCAGAGCTGCAACTCGTGCCTGCCGCCGCCGGCCGCGCTCACCAAGTCGCGCTCCCACGAGTCGCAGCTCTCCGTGCGTCCCGACGCCTCCGACCTCAGGTAATTGCATTCGAATATACACTCTATACCTACAGAATAGAGTTGACGGTCCATATGATTGTATTTGGTCACCTTCTTCTATGAACATTTGCCGACTCGTGTAAATAAAGTTATTTAGTCTCATGATTATTTAGTTGTAGAATTAGTTACTCGATATTTGTTTTTGTATAAACTTAGTGTCATGTGCATTAAGAGGGTAATTCAGAGGCCTAAGCAAACGATCATCGATCGTAAGCGTAACGTCATCGTATCGATTGCGCCAAAAAATAGTTTGTATTGAAAACACAATGACGTTGCGCGTTGTTCTATATCCCATTGCATTGGCAAGTTGCTAAAGATTTGTTTTATTGATGTATTGTGATTGATGTGATATATGATGTATTTTTGAAGTACAATACAGTGTTTGATTATTTATCTTTTTTATAGTATTTTTCCATATTTGAATTTAATATACATTTTATTATATATTGACAAGCCAGTTGGCTTGATGGTTAGAGACCCTGACTGCCACGTCGCAGGTCGTGGGTTCGATTCACATCCAAGACAAACATTTGTGTGCATGAAATGTCTGTTTGTTCTGTGTCTGGGTGTAAATATATATTTATGTATGTACATATTAAAAAAAGTTGTATGTGTAGTTTATCAGTTATCTGATTTCCATACAAGCTCTGCTTAGTTTGGTATCAGGGTAAAGAATATCTCAGAATATTAATTTATTTTATTTATATAAATAATACTTGTATGTTTTCAGTGACAACAGCCAGTCCTCAACGTTGGGTATCCGCGAGGGCACTCCGCCCGCGTCCCCGCACGAGCCCGACGGGGACTCCACGCCGCAACACCGAGCGCCTTTTTATAATCATAGTGTGAGTTTAATATTTTCATATTGTTTGTTCAAGAAATTTCCTGTTAAAATTTTACCTGTCTCAAATGTTTGAAATATTTACATAAATTTAATAATAAATTATGTGTTTGACCACAATCTTAGTATGGTAAGTGATGATGTTGCTGCAATTGGTAAACTTACTTAATAGGGGAACTGGCTATCAAATGCAGCTGCCGGAAAGCACATTGTGCGGTCCGAAATCATGACTTTGGTCGCGATATTTGACGACACTATGAACTGAGCTATCATCGCCTATTATTTCACAGTAACCATGAAGTGAAAACTTCAGTAGCTTTGACTTTTATTTGGCAGACGTTCCACTAATGGTAGGTGGTCACCACTACCTATCCACAGTTGCATCACCAGGGGCATCGCCAATGCGATGTCGACTCTGAGTCGTGAAGTTGAGTTCAATTGTTAATCTAACTAAACCATCCAGAGACCTGATTAAAACACACACAATTTTGGTCCAGCTGTTTAGGAGGTCATGCATAAAAATGTTAATCCTGGAGCTATTCTACAAAAATTTCAAAATTCAAAACCATTTATTTAGTTTAGGCACCTATGAAGGTCAAATATAAAGTTACTGAAGGTACTATCGGTTCGGAAGTCAGCCTTCAACTGAGAAAAACTGGCAGGAAACTCAGCAAGGTTACATTGCTTTTTACTTCTAGATCTTAGGTCTAAGCTGTATGTTGTCCGCTTCCAGGTGATGTCGAGCGTGTCGAGCATCCAGAGCGCGGGCGCGGGCTCGCCGCGCACGCCCACGGTGTCGGTGAGCCGCTGCATGGCGCACGACATCGCGCACCGCTTCACCAAGACCTTCAACATGATCGCCACCTGCGACTACTGCGATAAGCAGATGCTCTTCGGCTCCGGCCTCAAGTGCAAGGAGTGCAAGTTCAAGTGTCACAGGTACTTATTTACTACCGAGTCTCTATGCTCATGTAGAATAGAATTAGAATTTATTTATTTACAAACTTTCTATAGGTATATACCACGAGTTTGTAGTACTTATATGCTGTTGAAAAATAGATTTTAATCAGGACAATCATCACCCTAATTAAAGAACAGTTGAGTCGTAAAGACCAGTGTTTCTTAACCTGTGGTCCCAGCCTTATCTATGGACCATTTAACAATCATAAATAAATGCCACCAAAATTCGTGTAATCGCTACGCATGCCGTGCTACTCAGTAACACGGCGAACGTGACCCAAGAGATTCATTGAGAGAGTTTTTTGTAATTTATAGTACTAAAATAAATGGTCCCAAATTTATTGCTGCTTTTTTTTTATTAAAATTGTCTTTGATTACCTAAGAGGTCCGTGGACTAAAAGGTTAAGAAGCTTTTTAGAGTAGTAGAGCTCTTAGTGCAGAGTTCGTCCAGGGAAGTACTACCACCTTACCCATTTCTGCCGTGACGCAATAGCGCACTTGTATTACTGCGTTTCGGTTAGAAAGGTAAGGGGGCCGGTGAAATTACAGGCACATGAGCCTTAACAACTCCACGTCTCAGGGACGACAACGCATTGGCGATGCCCCTAGTGTTGCAAATGTCCATAGGCGGCGGTGACCACTTACCATCAGGTGGACCGTCGGCTTGTTTGCCGGCCGAAGTGGTATAAAAAAAGATAAACAGTTCTGTATTAATATCTGATATCATCATTCATTCATTCATATCTGATCATATGTAGACGGCTCAATTATTACAACTCCCTCCCTGTAAGTAGTACCAGTGCTGTTGAATTATGTGAAGGGTGTAAATATCTAAATTGGAAATGAATCATTTAAGAGATAAATTTTACTCAATATGAATTTTTTTAAGGGATTGTGAAAGCAAAGTTCCTCCTTCGTGCGGTCTACCTCCAGAGTTTGTTGACGCTTTCAAGAAGAAGTTCCATAAAGACAGTGAGTATGAAATCTATTTATGTATCACCTGCCAGGTGCCAGCCTCTTTCCAATCATATGGGGTCGGTGCAATATGTATGCTTGGTACTTAATTATTCCACACTATATGTACCAATGACTTTGCACATACCATCTGTTACACTTTTAGAAACATGGATGTTATTAATGTTTTAGGTTTTATGCATTTTATTTGATATTTTTTTTCTTTCAGGTGAATACCGGTTTGGCAGCGGGGGCGGTGGCGGCGGGGGCGGGTCGGGGCGGGGCCCGGGGTTCCCCTCGCTGTGGACGCACCGCCCCCGGAGACGACACAACCCAGCGCCCGCCATGCACCACTCGGTAAGACATCTATGACTGCACACATATTTAAAATCTTAAGTGTTAAATGTAATTGATTAAATGTTTTGATCTTGCTGAAATTTGGCGCACACGTAGTTCATGGTATGTAGAGTGACACAGGCTACTTTAAATTTTAGCGCGGGTAAGCGAGTAAGGTCACAGATTTATTGAAATTAACAAACATACTGTGCTGCCAATTAAAATTTTCCAAATTATATTTAAGAATATTGTATATTTGAATGATCAAGAAATACTCAATATACCCTAAGCGTCCTCAAATAAAGCAATATTTATTAGTTATTGGTGCAGGTCGGGCCGACGGGGGGCATGGGCGTGGGCATGGAGTCATCGTCGAATACGTCGTCGTGCAATAGCTCCACGCCGTCGTCGCCCGCGCTGGCTCCCCCCACCACTCCTCACCACCACCACCACAAGCAACAGTTTCATTTTCCAGGTGAGTTATACATATTACATAGATATCGCATGTGCAGTACCACTGAGATGTATGCGATTACGCGGCAACACCATTAATCGAGCTGTCACGCGAGTCGGTTGTTTTATTTACTACAACAACACTTGGCATGCAATATGGCCTCTATTTTTAAGGTCATAAATGGTTAAATTAATTGATGGTAATATATTGGCACATCTACTTTTTTCACATTTTAGGGAATCGAGGATCATGGATTTTAAAAATGTTTGAATTTAATTTACGGCTTCAGTTAACTTTATTTTTTGATTTTATGGTTTACTAGTATAAAACTTAAATTAATAAATTATGCACTTTTGAGTACCTACCTTCAATACCTTAGAAACTCAATTTCGCTTTTTTTTTGCAGATGTGTCAATATATTACTAGGTGAGCGATATATAGACTCATCGCAATACAAATTCTTATATTTGATCACTGAGACAGTATTATCCCAGTGCTATATATAGCGGCGGGCCAGTTGGCTTTCATTCATTTTTTTTCATTCTCCTGACAATAACAAATACAACGAAAAAAGAATTAGCGAAATCGGTCCAGCCGTCCATGCGTATCGTATTGGTCACGGGATGCCGTGACCAAGAGAAATTGGGATTCATTTTCATATACGAGTATACAGATTTGCTACCCCTATTCTATATAACAAAAGAACTCAGGAAATATTAACTTGGATTCCCTAGTATTTTATTATTAACTTCTGACCTGATTTACCTGATATAATCTGTTTAAATTTTTTTTGTTAGTTATTACTTAATTTTGTATGGTTTTTCCAGCCCATTGTTTTTTTATCTCCGTAAAAGTTAATATCCTATTTGTGGAAACTGTTTTGGCTTTTGTACTATTTTCATGTATGTATTATTTATAACTAGCTGTCCCCCGCGGTTTTACCCGCGTTCGCGTGGGATGTCACATGTATTAAACATAAAAACCTTCCTCTTCAATCACTCTATCTATTAAAAAAAACCGCATCAAAATCCGTTGCGAAGTTTTAAATATTTAAGCATACATAGGGATATAGGGACAGAGAAAGCGACTTTGTTTTATACTATGTAGTGATATTGTAAGCTGTTTGTTTTCCATAAAATAAATAAGCTAATAAGACGACCTAATCTAACGTGATAAATTGTGACAGAAGTAAAACCGCCGATTTCGAGCCCCAACCACAACCACACGTCGGTACAGTCGCCGGCGCGAGTGGCGCCCGATCACAAGGACGACCTCACCTCTAGTATTAAAAGCGGTGAGTACTATTACGCCTAATAATATGCGACCAGCTACCGTCTTATGTATCCCGAGATAGCAACAGCTTAATTAATATCACTCGGATATAGTGTAGCATACTTTCAGTGTAAGAATTTTTGAAATTGGATGAGAGGAGTAAGAGAGATGATCTACTACCATAATTTTTTTTATACTAGCGCCACGCTATATTAATCGTTTTCTCGTTTATACGCTCATGAAGTTTCGTAAAAATTGACAATTGCGTTTGAAAAATTAGTGTTCCTCTCTTTCCTTATTGTATTAACTCCTCCAGTTCACACACATCAACACTACAGTTCGGCTGACGCGTGCGCAGCAATCGGGCGTGTGCAGTGTCACTGCGCGTACTGCGTGATATCCAATAGATTAGATACTAATCTTCATACAAACATGGCTAAATGTGCTACGTGTAACAAACTCGTTTCGAAAAAAAATCCTGGTATACAATGCGGGAAGTGTTCTAAATGGTTCCATTCGTCTTGTGTACAAATAACAAAAGAGCAACTAAGTATTATTTGCTCCACCGACGCTGTCGATTGGAAATGCAAGACCTGCTTGAGCCAATACAAATCAAAACGCCTATCTGCTATTTTACCAGAAGTTGAGGATGATGACAACACCGATTCCGAACAGGTGATAATCATGAAGGAAAATTTCAGCGATGATTTTTTACGAGAATTACGAAGCGACATCCGACAAGCAATCAAAGAAGAAGTTCAACAAACTTTGAGCTTCTATTCTGAACAATATGATAATATACAGAAAACCTTCGTTAACTATGAGGACAAAATAAAACGTATGGAAAATCAACAGAAGGATCTCCAAAATAAATATTCCAACCTGCAACTGAAATACGATGCGATCGAACAGAAAGTGAATTCAATGGAACAAAGTCACATGGCGGACATGATTGAAATATGTGGCATAAACAAAGGCGAACAAGAAAATGTCATAGAAATAACGCAAAAAATAGCCACTAAAATTCAACAAAATCCGGATGACATCCTAAAAGCGTATAGAAAGGAGCGACGAGCACCAGCTGCACAGCAGCGCACATCGTCGAACATCGTCGAACATCGTGGTGACCTTGAAGGCGGGACGTCGGGACAGCTGGCTGGAGGCCGCCAAGCCGAGCGCCATCACGCCCCGAGACCTGGGCATGCAGGACGATGGAAGAATATATATACGCGAGTCATTGACTCCGGCAACAGCCTTTTTGCTCTGGAAGGCTAAAACTGAACTCAAAAAAGACGATCTGTTTAAATTTGTGTGGTGCAAGCGGGGCACAGTGCTCATTAGAAAAGATGAAAAATCTAAAATCCAAACAATTAGATCGGAGAACGACATTGAAAAATGGAAACAGGTAAACACCTGAACCAGGTATGTCGTATTTCTTAGGATCCCTCCTTTAATTTCTTTAAATTAGATGCCAAAATAAAATTAAAATATAAACTGTTATTCATCTCTTAATGGATAGTTACATTAATGAGGGTAACTTCATAACTTGGAATGAGTACATAGACTCGCTTGCATCACAACAACTTTATTTGACTGTGTTACATGTAAACATTCGTTCTATGATGTTAAACTTTGCTCAAATTGAACTCATTATAGGCAATAGTAGGCGTCATATTGATTTAATTGTTCTAACAGAAGTAAATATTAAAAGCAATTGTTTACAATTATTTAGTATAACAAACTATTCGGTATACTCATCGCTAAGATCAAACAAACGGGGTGGGGGAATTATTTTGTATGTCCACAATAACCATTATTTTGAAAAACAAGTGCTAAATACTAACTTTTTTGAATCAATTATGGGCACACTTAAAACCGACTATAATTATAATATAGACATTTGTGCTGTCTATAGACCACCTGACTCCAACAAACAATTATTTGTCAATGAATTATACCATTCGCTGAAACGAAGTAGTTTGTCTTACGATTTATTAATGATAGGTGATATTAATATAAACATAATCACAAAAAATAGTAATGTGTGCTCTGAATATCTAAATAAAATGAGTGAACTAGGCTTACACTGCGGGATTAATCAATTTACTAGGGTCGAAAAAACGAAGAACAAAAATAAACAAATTACTATTAATCGGTCATGCATCGATCATATCTTTTTGCGGAGAGTGTGTGGAAGCGACGCACACACTGCCGTTATAAATACGGCGCCAGCTGACCATTACATTATAGGCTGCGCATGTGAGATACCGGCTCACGCGTCTGGCGCCTCACCGTGTACTGCCACTCGTTTAGATAATAAGCGTGTGAGTGAGAGGCTAATGAGTGTCGACTGGTCACCTGCACTTGATTATCAATGCCCTGAACACATACTAGATTTTATTTTGGATAAATTCGAGCAAATTTATAAGGAATGTAGAATAACGATAAATAAAAGTAATATCCATAAACTTAAAAAAAGTGAATGGGCTAATAATAAAGTAAAATTTATGAGCAAAAAAAGAAATAAACTTTATAAAATTTGGAAAAGTGAACCTACTAACTTAATAAATAGAATAATATATAATAAATATCGTAATAAAACAAATAAATATATAAATTATATTAAAAATAAATATTATAAGACTGAAATTAGTAAAAACTTTCGGAATTCGAAAAAAATATGGAGTATTATTAATTCATTATGTGGGAGCATCACAAAGTCAATAGAGGAAGTCGTTTTCAAGGCATTTAATCGTAAAGAAAAAGAATTAGCCAATACATTCTCAAATGAATTTCAACAAAACGTTGACAGTATAACAAAGCCATGTGACAACACCATATTGGACCCGCTGACATACTCTAGTGACTGCGGTATGTCCCTGCGAATTAACAATATCTCCCACGATAAAGTTCATAAAATTATAAATAACCTAAATATAAATAAAAGTCCCGGCTATGATGAAATACGGGTTTCCGACTTGAAATGTGTATCACAGAAAATTTGTCCAGTCATTACACATCTCATTAATATTAGCTTAAAAACATGTACTTACCCTGATAAACTAAAAATAGGCACTGTTCGCCCAGTTTACAAAAAAGGATCCTTAAAAGACTACAATAACTATAGACCTATCACAATTTTGTCAAGTATTGACAAAGTAGTTGAGCGTTGTATTGGTAATGAAATAAAACACTTTTTAAGAGAGAACAATATAATAAACAGTAAGCAATTTGGTTTTCAGAAAGATCGAAGCGCCGCTCAACTACTGTGTCAATTCAGTAACGAAATGAACTCATACCTTAATGAAAAAAAACATATTTTGATAATTTTTATTGACTTTAGTAAAGTTTTCGACACACTTAATTATAATACACTTTCACAGAAATTAGAAAGCAGTGGTCTAAGGGGTCCCCTTCTTCGTTGGTTTATGAGCTACCACAGCAATAGATATACAACTGTCAAGCTAGGAAACTCGTATAGCGACATGAAATTAACAACTAAAGGAACGGCACAGGGGTCAATATTTGGGCCTACTGAATACCTACTCTATGTCAACCATATGTGCAATACTATAGAGGAAGGCTCTGTATACCAGTTTGCCGATGACACTTGCATCGTGGTAGCTGATAAAGATACTGAAAAGGCTGAGAGTCTTCTTCAAACGAACTTTGACTTACTATGCAAATGGTCGCACGATGTTGGTCTCGTCATAAATGCTGACAAAACCAAAGCCATGCACATACATTCTTCACATAATAAAGCAACCTACACTCCTTCCATCAAAGCTCATAGCCATAACTGTTTGCACGCAGTTTGTGTCGGTAGTTGTAGCTGTGAAACACTAGAGTTCGTTAAGGAACACAAGTATATTGGTCTTATAATCGATAACAAAATCAATTGGGTCCCCCATATTAACTATCTATGTGATAGACTAAGATCTATCCTGGGCCGAATAATCGTACTTAAACATAAAATGCCATATAAAACCTTAAGGCTACTATACCTAGCTCTAGCTGACTCCATAATTGGCTATGGTGTCAGTAGCTACGGGAGAACCTATAAAACACATTTAGATAAAATCTACAAACTACAACAACGGATTCTCAAAAATATAGTACCACTTAAAATTAAAACAAAATACCAAAATGATTACTCTGAACTATTTCATTATTGCAACATATTGCCAGTTCACAACATGGTTAAGCTTTCTATCTTAAAAGACGAATTTAATAACATAAACAACTTAATCAAAAATACACGACATCCAAAACTAAGAACGTTAGCAAACATGAATACCTTTAGCTTGCCTAGATTTAACAATATATATGGTATGAGAACATACACTTACATATTACCAAAAATAATTAATGAACTTCCTGTGGACATACAAAATGAATACCTCTGCAAACCTAAAAAATCAAAATGTAAATTAAAAAAGTATTTTCTGCAACAGAATGAACTAGTTTAGTTAAGCCTACTAATTTACTAACATTTTTAAATGTAAAATTTACAAATCCACTTATTTTTTTCTTTTTTATATAATTCCGCTAATCCGAACTCACTAGCCATATATAAGCCCATAAAGGCTTTTGTGGTTTTAAGTATAAGAACGATAACTATGTATATTGCTATTTTGATCAGAAATTAAAAAAAAAAAAAAAAATTTAAATGCATAATAATACCAATATTTTAGTAATGACTGTATGACCAATGTGCGGAGAAACGTAGTACTCAGTCTTTGTCAAAGATGATGTGTATTATTGTGTAAGTGCAAACAATAACCGAAAGAAACCGGACTGAAAGAGTTAAGAGGCAATGTTTGTATGTTTGGTTGAAGGAGGAATCAACGAAACTACTCATCTGATTACATAAGTTCTTTCGCTCATAGAAACTACACTATTTCCAATTAGGCTATGCAACAATGCTTATACGAGTATATAAAACTAAAATAATAAAAGTAGTCAAAGAGTGAAATATGATAAAATTTGCCGGTTCTTCTCAGTTGAAGGCTGACTTCCGAACCGGTAGCAGCTTCAGTAACCTTGACCTTCATAAGTGCCCTCTGTGGGCCCAAACTGAATAAATGCTTTAATAGTTTAATTTTGAATAGAAGGTTCCCGCTGCGTTTCGGTATCAGGCTCGACGTCGACGGACAGCGGCGGCGCTCGCGCGGACTCCATGGACCTCTCGCACAACCACCACGACGACCGGTGGCCGAGGCAGAATAGCGTGAGTTTATAAATTATCCCTTCAAAATTGTATGAAAATATAAAATTACGCATCACAAGTACTTAAGTACTAGTTAAACTGGGCAAGTCCCCAGAGCGGTGGACATTAGGGGCGTCAAAATTAAGGGTACCCAGAGAGAAACGCCTTATAAAAATTACAAAGCAAACCACCATAGGTAATCGAAATACAAATGTCGATTATTGTGAATATTATAGGGCAATCATTGTTAAAGTCATCGGTAACACGATGGGCCCATAAACAGCAATTTAGAATACGGCAATAATAGAAGAAATCTAATTCTTAACATTGTAGAGGACATATTTCTATATGTTTGTTTTGTGGGTCTACAATTCTACATAATAACTCTAAAAATATATCACATCGCCGCAAGCAAAAACTTTTAAAAACAAAATTTCATCGCTGTGACAATTAATATATGTATATTTTAATTTATAAATATAAACTTTAAGGTTCAGGAGCAGAACTATCTCGAACTGCTAGCTCTGACGTCACGCGAGAAAAGACATAAATGTGTCACAAGCCGATCGTACCTCTCAATCGCTTGTTGCGCGCTCTCGCTTGCACGCTCAGGCTCAGGCGGAACGTAACACTTTTTCGTGCGTGCAGCCGGTGTTCATCGATTTATAAGACGTTGAAAAAAAAAGCAATGCATGATGGGAACAGCTAGTAATTAATCATTCCAATACCAATAAAACATGTCAGAGATAAATACAGACTCCGTCTCCTCAGGATAACATCCCGTACCGATGATAACGCCCTGACTCACTGTTTTGTTCTAATTATAAAGCTTTCTGAACATGCTCATTGCCCTTTAAACGTTCATTTATTTGTTAGTAGTTAGTTTACACTGTCATGGAGTGTATGTGATACTGTTAATTGAATTAAAAACTTGTGTTTATGTGTTTAAAGTTGAAAATATGACAGCTTTAATTGTGCATCGACGGCGTTTGTTTGAGGAGGTGCGTGTTTGTTGTTGTTAATTTATGAGGGGGTAATTGGCGTAGTGGTTAGAGCCCCTGTCTATCGTGCGGCAGTCGTGGGTTCAATTGCCACATAAGACAAATATTTGTGTGTTTGTATTTGTGACATGTCCATACATGTCTGTTTGATACGGCTTTAATATTTATCTATGTTTGTGTTTGAAAAAAAGAAAAAACTTAGAATATTAGTTATCTGGCTTACATAGTAGAAACTCTGCTTTGTTTGGGATCAGATCGATGAACGGGAAATGAATTGTCTTACGTCGGGCGGTCGGAGTTGCTAATCACCAAGCCAAATATTAGAAACCGTTGCATATTTAGTATGTTGGTTAACTTGCGTCGTTGTATTCGCAGCTATCGATGAAGGAGTGGGACATCCCGTACGACGAGCTGAAGCTGTTCGAGGTGATCGGCACGGGGCGCTTCGGCACGGTGTACCGCGGCAGCTGGCACGGCGCCGTGGCCGTCAAGCTGCTGCACGTGCACGCGCTCAGCGACCACTGCGCGCCGCTCGACACCTTCAAGCACGAGGTACCGAAGCCGAACCTGATTAATCGACTATCTATTCTAAAGCCTAAGAAATTAAGGTTAAGGTGGCATAAAAGTGAATAATTTCCATGGGCTATTATTAAACTATATTAATATAAAAGAAAATTAATTAGATAAAGCTGTTCATCCGATATTAAAAATTCTTGCGCTGATAGAAAGCTACATTATTGCCGATTGATATAGTATTAGTCATTTGGTTCGAAAAAAGGGATTACCTGGAAAGTTTTTCGGGAGTTTTGAAAATTGGTCATCAAAATCGTTAAAATACCAATTTTCAAAACTTTCCAGGTTAAACTATCAAATGACTGTAGTATAAGCAAAGCTTCTACCTCGGGAAAACATTATTTCCCACCAGACAGTAGCTATGCTAGATGATAACTGATAATTATGAACACTTATATGTTAAAACTATATGTATTGTCGAGTCCAGGTGGCGACGTTCCGCAAGACCCGGCACGAGAACCTGGTGCTGTTCATGGGCGCGTGCATGAAGCCGCCGCGCCTCGCCATCGTCACGTCGCTGTGCAAGGGCATGACGCTGTACACGCACATCCACCTGCGCAAGGACAAGTTCACCGCCAACAAGAGCGTCATCGTCGCGCAGCAGATATCCCAGGTACCATCACTGTTATACTTTGAGCTTATCATTGTGAAATCGAAAATGGAACTATCCTGTCTTATATCTTTAGTTGCGCAAAGTGCTGGTGAATTGTTTAAATATTTTTTTTTTTTATAGTTGTAGTCGCGTTTCGGGTAGTAGTAAATAGAAAAGATTTTTAACTCTTAACTAATGGGAGATTTTAATTACCTAGTGTTTCATTACATGAAATGCGTTACAAGACCCCCCCCCTGCCCCTTAATTGCGTTACGTACCTGAAATATCTATCCTTCAAACGTCTCAAACTTTTTAATTATAGAATGAAAATTGTGAAAAAATAATTGTTTTAACACTAAAAACGAAAATTGGTACGGTAAACTTATTTACTGATTGATCCTCCCAGTTTGAGTTCAACAACCCAACATTATGATTTTGTATCATGTTATGACTTGCTACTTAGGACGTGGTGGTACAGAGCCCTACACATTGTTCGTGATCAGACAGACACTTGGCCGGTGCATTTAAATATACATGTTCGGTAAATGAAATCAAAGTGCTTAAGAATATTTACGTTATGTATTACAGGGTATGGGCTACCTCCATGCGCGGGGGATCATCCACAAAGACTTGAAGACTAAGAACATATTCCTAGAGAACGGGAAGGTGGTCATCACGGACTTTGGGTTGTTTAGCGTCACCAAACTGTGTTTTGGAAACAAGTTAGTGCTTTATTACAATATAGCCTTTGGAGGCTTTCTGAATTAGAAATACTAAAGGCTATTTAGTGCCATACCTTACTATTTCTGTAGTACACATGTATTACTCATTGCCGAATATCGTTCGACTACAGATGTCATTTTATAGTCATAAACACTGTCACGAGGAAATTCAGTTAGCATAAAAATTCTAAATTGTCTGTGGAGTTCGTTATATAGTAAAGAACTAGTCTCATATCCAGCGGTTCTTTTGTGACATATATAAGGTATTTTGTTTTTGACATGAAAACTTCTTTAGTACCGTTGTGATTTCAAACTCGAATTGAAAAATCGATTTGAAAAATGAAAAAGTGACACTAAAAAGAGACAAGCATTAACATCAATAGGATTAAGGTTGCGATCAAATGAGATTGGTAAAAAACATAGTCTTATGGTTTCTCTTATACCGCGTATGAACCGTATACATAACTAATAATAATTGTAAACTAAAAATAAATAATTTATCTGGTTGTATGTACAGGGAGAGCGCGCGCGGCGACAGCCTGGGCATCCCGGCGGGCTGGCTGTGCTACCTGGCGCCCGAGCTGTGTCGCGCGCTCACCCCGCACGCCTCGCTGCACCTGCCCTTCTCCAAGGCCACCGACGTCTACGCCTTCGGGTAACTGCTCACCTGTACCCTCCGTCACCCATCATTAGTAGTGGTTAAATGACACCAATCCTCTTTAGGATTGCTTTTCCTTACGTCTACGTGGTGTGAGGTTTTAAATGCAAGAGGGTGTCGGGTACTCTTTAGTAGCCTCTTGAAGGCAAACATTTTGAAGATATTAACTATAGACTGTGTCCAAATCCCTCTCTTATGAAATTATGTCATGTCGTCTCCTACCTACCTATTGACGTCACAGCTACATGATAACGATGTCCTCTGCAACTATTCGACGAAAACACTTGACTAGCTCACGGCCATGCCTGTTCTCTCTCTTAAGTAATTTTGAATCCGAGAGGTGAACAAAAATTGTATGCTTTTTTATTATTATAGGACGGTGTGGTACGAGTTACTATGCGGCGAATACCCTTTCAAGGGCCAGCCCCCCGAAGCGGTCATCTGGCAAGTCGGCAAGGGAGTCAAGCAGTCGCTCGCGAACATGCAAGCTTCAAGGGATATCAAGGTATTTGACATTATTACTCAATATTAGTTTGTTTAATTCCTAAATTACGTTATTGTTGAAGGCAAACCGAAAGTTGACATATTGTGTATCTGCATAGTCGTGGGCGACGGATGATCACTTGGTATACTACCGGCACGCTATGATGGCCGTTTTGACGTTTCAGATTGTCATAGAAAAAAAACTGTATTGCTTTGGAATAAGGTTGATTTCCATCATCATACATTTAGCTGTTGGATCAATAGATGTATCTTATGTCTGAAGAAATAAAGGTTATTTTTATTTGTCATTGTTAAACGTCAAAACGGCCATCATAGCGTGCTGCAAGTATAGTAGAACCGCATGTTTGCTTGTCAAACTTTATATATATTTTTTTTTATGCCACTTGGGTCGACAAACAAGCAGACGGTCCACCTGATGGTAAGTGGTCACCGCCGCCTATGGACATTTGCAACACTAGGAGCATCGCCAATGCGTTGTCGACCCTGAGACGTGAAGTTGTTAAGTCTCATGTGCCTGTAATTTCACCGGCCCCCTTACCTTTCTAACCGAAACACAGTAATACAATTGTACTACTGCTTCACGGCGGAAATGGGTAAGGTGGTAGTACTTCCCCGGACGAACTCTGCACTAAGAGCTCTACTACTACTATATAATTTAATAATATTATGTATTAGGTATACTAAGAGAAATAGTGTAAATTTACAACATTTTTGTATCTATGTTATTTCTTCGATCGGTTGATCGAAATAATAATTTTCTTTGCAGGACATCCTCATGCTATGCTGGTCGTATCGAGCGAGCGAGCGGCCAGACTTCCCCTCTCTTCTAACCACGCTACAGAAGCTGCCCAAGAAGAGACTAGCGCGGTCTCCCTCGCACCCCGTGCACCTATCTCGCTCTGCCGACTCGGTGTTCTGAGAGCGGCTTGCTGGCGCACTGTGCGTGCGGCCTTAGTCCCACACTCGGCATAATCAAGGTCATCACACTTCCGAAGGTCATTTTACACGTCGAGTACACTGCAATCGTCAAGGTCACCACACAACTCAAGGCTTACCATACTTGGCAGGCCACAGAATTTTGCGAATTTACCATCACTAACTAAAGGGTTATGACAAATTTTAAAATGTGCACATTTTTTGTTTATGGACATCCCCTTATATCAATATGTGTGGTACAAATTAAGATCCGTCGATTTTGATTTAAAATTTACAATGGCATACAGCGCGAAACTGCGAAATCCATCAAGATGTTACTATGTTTATTCTTAAAAACAATAGGCATAAAGCTCAAGATCCTTTAGACTAAAGAACGATTTTCTGGTTTCTTGTCCAACAGTCGGATTGGACCAGCCTCCCATCTCAATTACTTACCAATATATTAAGGAATTCCTGACTATATCTCTCGTAACACTTTGATTTGATAAATGGTTCCAAGTAAGATACTTAAATAATTATGAGATAATACAAAAGTATGTCTTAATGTTTGGCAGTTCATTAATGCTTGTGAAGGTGGCCTATTTAAATTAATAAATTCACTTTGTATATATAGTTTATCACATGGAATCCGGGGAAAATGTAAGAACCCACGAACGTGGGTAAAACCGCGGGGGACAGTAAAAAATTCATAAATAAAATCATTTTAAATTTACGCGCTGTAAAAATCTGCCATCATTTTCGAAATGAAAAGCCCATGTAAAATATAATGACTTTTGATATTTGTTGATCGACGATAATGTGTCGGAAGATTCGTGATTTACACATACAGTGTAAACTCTTTATAACGAAACTCAAGGGACTGAGCATTTTTTGTCGTTATAGAGAGTTATCGTTATATGGAGTGAACAAAAAAAAACAAAACAAAGTGAACAAACCAACCAACTTGGGCTCACTTCAACGTTTATCGTTATAAAGGATAACGTTATAAAGAGTTTACACTGTAATTCTAAAGTCTGTGACAATTTTAGCTCATTAAAGATTTTTATTTCAGTCACTATACAACGTTTATAGTTTCGGTAATATGAAAAAGCATGAGTATTTTTTTTCGACGATTTGGGAAGATATTTTGACACTTGGGAATTTATTTAATTTAATGACCTACACTGGCTGCCACCCTCAAGTCGGTAGTGAAGCACGTACCGTGGTTCCGGCAGCTGCACTTAAGAGTCAGTTCTCTTCTAGTCTTTGTGTACTTACTCCCTTTTTATGACAAAGGCTTATCTGAGTAAAAAAACTCCTACATTTTCTCCTGTCAAGGCGTGTTAAAAAGACATTTTTTAATAACAAAATCTCTTCCCATATTGTCTAATTTATAATTATCTATTTATTGTTATATTTTAATTCAATATAACGGGTCAATGATACTTAGTGTAAAAATATAAATAAATAAATTAAATATACATTAAAGATGAAAAAAAACAACTGTAATTATGTTAATAATAATTATAATTGTAAGTAAAGTCTTGATCTCCGATTAACCGATAGATTAAATTATATTTTCGTATTTAATGAGAAATGTGAAAAAAAAGTGAAAAGCTGACTGCTTTGTTGATATAATAATGTAAATAATGTGTACAGTGTTACGAAATTTGCTGTGATTAATACGCGTTGAATGCACTGACCATTCATTAATCAAATCATTCTTATTATGATGAATTAACATCAATATGTAGGTATATTTGTATAGTATAGAAAATACCTATGGTTTTAAAACCAATTAAAGTTCCATAGTTAATTAATCAATGGAATAAAAGACTTATTTTGAAGGCCAGTGCGTTCAATTTCAGATTTAAGCAATCATGCGTGATTCATGATAAATAGTGTAAGAAATCATATTTTTTCCGATTTTTTTCATCCACCATGACCGAATAATTCTTAAGATTAACTTTGATACTATAAAACTTATTTGTGAGCAAGTTAGTTGGCTTCCTTCATATATTTTATTGGAGATAGAAAATAATATGATTTTAATAGACACATCTCTAAATAAAGGCTGAATAATATTTAAGGTACAATAGATTTTGATAAAGTCTGTGCGGAATGTGAATGGTTGCGGCGCTGAATGACGTGATATTGTTAGTATCGATACAAATTAAACTCTGATACAGTGACGCAATGACTGAAATCCAGCAACCATTTTCATTCCCAATGGACCGCTAGTAATTTACTATTTTTTGCAATGGACAGTAGTGTTTAAGTATTCCACACTGAAAACATATACTATGTTATAGAAGCTTATTCATTTTTTGTAACTGCTCTCAGCATTCTGATATAAAACAAAATATTATTTATTTCTCTTAAAATACTTCATGATTATTTGATATTTTCTCTCTCCAATAAAGTGCCAGTGCCAAGCCCACGCCTATCAATAGGTTGTTGATATAATTGAAATTGATAGTTACTATTTCAAAGTGTAAGTACATTTGTTTAAAACCCTTTTTTAAAGTTACCACTTTCATTTATTGTTTCTGAAGAGGCTTATCCTTAGACATAAGCTGACCAGCAGGCATTGAATAGGTACATATTATAGATTAAGAAATGAGATACATTCTAAAGTTTTGCTTAAGAATCGACAACACCAATTTTATGGGTGATAAATATGATAGATTTCGCACATCTAAATGTAAAAAGGTACGTTAACAAACTTCAAACATTAGATTTTAAATTATACATAACAATTGAAAACTTTAGGAAATACCTATCATTGTGCCGGCATTTTATTTGGCTGAGTTTTCTGCGTTCTCCGATTTGTCCAGGTAAAAGTTTAGTTTTCATTGAGGCTATATTTCAGTCCATAAAAAAAGGGTTATTATTGAACAATTTGTATTAACTACTCAATTTATGTATAGTCATGCTTGAGGTTTGTTTGTTGACTGTACGTTACATTACTGTTTGTGAATGTCTAATCCATTTCAAAATCTATAAAATAACCAATCTGAAAGTATTGTAAATGTCAATAGACTGACCACATTATTATATAATTTTAAATATTATTTGATCAATTAAATAGCAGATTTGAAAGTAACAATCCACATTTTTGTTTTATTGTATTATTTACTTATATAATTATGATTAAAATAAATGAAAAGAAATTATTCTGGTCATTCGACTCCTATTAATATAGTTAGTTGTTGTAAATTAATGAGAAAATCCTTGCTGATATGAAGCTGGCCACAAGAATGTATATAGTAAGAGTGGCCTGCTTGACTGTATTATAAATATTTATTCAATAGGTTGATAGTCAATGGTTGGAATGCAAACAGTTAGTTTTACATTATGTATTGAGATTTCGAAATGATTAGGTTAGTTGCATTTGCCAAAATAAATCTCCAATCACTGTTCTCTATTGTTTTATTCACATATATGTAACTGTGTTTATTAATGGTATAACCTGCATGTATTCCTAATGTCCTGATGAGTAATTAGAAAAACAATATACTTTTAAATGTATTATGTCTAGGGCTGCCATCACCTAAATTACCAACACTGGACAAAAACTTAAGAACCCCTGGACATTTTGGTAAAATTGAGTCGTTTTCTGGACACACCATAAAATTTGTATACTCTTATAATTTATATATTAATTGGATATGGTTCACGATTTGGTTAATTCTATTATAATATTATATATTCTAATATCTACTAATTTGTTGCGATTCCCCTGACACAAAAAGTATCCAGGATTCACTCTGGGCTCTTTATGAAAACCCCACCTGGACACTCCCCGGCACCCTCTAAGCTAGGACAAATCCAGGGAAACCTGGATGGATGGCCCTAATTTTGTCCTATCCAGTTGATTTATGTCTCATAAATATGGTAAATTGCTATGATCAATGGAAAAGTCTAACATATAGTCCAATGATTGGGAGAAGGGCAGGCATATAATTATTTTGGTTTTAATTAAGAAGTATTTTTTTTTTAATTAAATTGATTTCTTTGATCATTGGAAGACAATCTATATGAGCTTTTACATAAACAAATAATATTTCTAATCTATTGAAAAATTGAGAAGATAAAACATTGAGATATATTCTTGGGATATTATCCACAGTTATTTTTTTATTTTATTAATTTAGGTTTTGCTCACTTTTTATTTTCATTTATTTTTCTTTTTAATTAGTATATTAAGTGGTAAATAGGTTATAAATAATTCTTATTTAGTAATTATTGACTGTTCTTATAACTTCTATACCAATAATACCACAAATATTAATTAGATGTTGAAAATTAGGATATTTTGGACTCAATTCTCATGGCACAGACTCTTTTTGTTCCCTGCTCAATCTACACTCATATTTTAAAGAGGTCAAGTTAGGATGGAGGAGTAGTTAAGTAAAGATTTCTAAACTTGTTTAGTGAATTGATAGAAAGCTACACTATTTTCAACAGTGACAAGGGTGTGTTCTAATCCCAGAATATGTTAAATCTCTTAGAAGCTGGGATGGTAGATAATTTCATAAATCATATAAACAGAATTTTATGAAAGAAATGTTGATGCCCCATAAATGCAGACCAGAAGTTATTATTATAATGATCTTATCTTAGGATGGCAAGATATCTAGTATTTAAGTGTGGTACAAACTAATGAGGGAGAAATAATAACAAATCATAAAAATTATTATATTTATAAAGTTTAATCATGAAATATGTCCTGCTAGTATACTTGCTATGTTAGTGCACATGGTTTTGATTTCTGCATTGCTCAAATATTCTGAACCTAATATAGCATTACCTACAGCAATTGTTTCTCTCATGGTATTTGCTCTTATCCAAATCCGGCCGTTCATGCCTGCTGCTAATTCAAATGGCCATTCATTCTTTATTGAAGCAACTAAAGGACAGTCTGGGTTCAAAATTTTTCGAACCAGATTCAGAGAACATTTAAATACAAACCCGTCGTCTAATACACCTAAACGACCTTTCTTGCCATGTGAATCTACGCAAACCAATTCTGGTTCCATATCTTTACTTGCGACCAACATTTTAGCATAGACCACATCGCCAGGCCCTACTTTCGGTCTATTTTTCTTCGTAGCACCTTCAAAGGAGAGATACGATAAGGATGCGTTACTACTGCTTCCAACATCGACACGAAAAATGTCTCCCGCCTTTTGTATAACAACGCCGATGACGTTCTCTCCTCGTGCTGGTATGTATCGCTTCTGGTAGCTGTCAACCCAGTACGTGCTCGGTGGACGTTTCTTCAAAACTCCAGCTTTGGTGATGTAAATACCACCGAGTTCCTTCCGAAGTCCCGGCCCCAGGATTACTCTGCTCTTTTCTCCGATTTTTGCAATTTCCTCAGAATTGTCACCCGGTAAAACTACATCACCGATTGCAACTTTCATTTTGATTATATGTTTAATCACCAATTTTTTAATTATTTACTGTTATGTACAAATTAAAATATAACCAAAACCAAAGCACACATTGTTTTCATGTTTTGACATTGACGTTGGTGAATGACTTGTTTTTTAAATTACGTTTCGTTTCGTTCTAGTAATAAAGAGATTATTTATAATTTTAGTAGTAGTATAGTTGTGTAAATAAAGTAGAACTTTAAGATAGCAGAATTTGTATATATTAAAATAAATAATATGTTGAAATGAATAGTAAAAATAAACAATTATAAAAATTTGGTCTAAATCTGAACTGAAATATTCACTCAGCATGAACAAACCTACGTTTAGGTACCAAACAATTCTGTGACTTGTGATAATTTTTTTTATCTGTGTTTTACCACACGTGCGTATTTTCAAAACCAATGTTTACAATATTTTACTAATAAACTTTGTCTTAAAAATGCCTGCAACAGTTCATAACGACATCCTCGTATACAAGGGCAGCAATTTCTTTCGCCAAAGACTGCTTCTTGCGACTCTAAGTGGGCGTTCAGTTAAAATAGAAGATATTAGAAGTACTCAAGACGACCCTGGTCTTCGGGAATATGAAGTGAACTTAATACGGCTTCTGGACAAAGTGACTAATGGCACGCGCGTGGAGCTCAGTGAGACCGGCACGACAGTCCATTTCCAGCCTGGTATTCTGATCGGCGGGCAAGTTACACACAGTTGTTGCACGCAGAGAGGTATAGGTTAGTATCATGTTTATTTATCTTACAAAGTACCTTTGTCATCGTTATCAACCCAGATTAGCTTTAAAGAAAGTAGTTCTTACAGAAAATAACTAGTGCTAAGCTGAGCTCCAAGCCATGACTGGTCTTATCTTGTAACTAAATAATCATTACAGCATTACTTTCATAAACAGAAACCTTAACATTTCTTGGTATATTTACTTTATTCAGGTTCCCAACCACCAACTCGAATTGTTATACAGATCGACCTAAACTGCTTTGCTTTACTTTTACTCAAAAGCAATTCAGTTTAGCCTAAATTCGATACAATAAGAGTTGATAGTAAGGCCCCCGGAAGTTTATCTGTAATCTTTCTAACCACTAGAAATAAGTATCTAGCGAAATTTGAATTGTATTTATATAATTGTAAAACTTTACAATTCCAGGATATTACTTAGAAATTCTACTAGCACTTGGACCATTCTGCAAGGAGCCGTTAAATGCAGTATTGCAGGGAGTAACACACAGTGACTTAGATGTCTCAGTGGACAAGATCAAGACGGCAGCTCTGCCGGTGCTGCTTAAGTTTATATTAGTGGATGATGGTCTAGAACTCAAAGTTGTCAGAAGAGGTGAGGTTGAATTATTTATCTGTAAATAAGATTGAAAATAATTCATAATAAATTACTTCTAACTAAATGACAGCCCAGTAGGCTTGGTGTTTAGCAACTCTGACTGCCAAGCCAAAGGTTGTGGGTTCGATTCCCACCCAGGACAAACATTTGTGTGCATGAACATGTCTGTTTGTTCTGTGTCTCGGTGTAAATATCTATATAAGTATGCATTTAGAAAATAAAATGTAGTATATGTAGTATGTCATTTATCTGGTTACCATAGTACAAGCTCTGCTTAGTTTGGGAGGAGGTGGCCGTGTGTAAAATAATGTCCCGGGATATTTATTTATATTATTGTTATTTTCTTTGCTGGGTTAAACCTGGTAGATTTATGGTCTTATATGGTTATAATTAATTACTAGTCTCATCAACATTCAATGGCCAAAATCTTAAGTAGGTATTCATCTATGGAATCTTTTGTGCAACTTGACTTCTAGTTATGCCAATATATGCAGACAGAGATTTTTCGTTGATCATTAAATTATAAAAATAATAAAAACATTTGGTAAATGTTTGTGTAAGGGTGTAACAGCCACCAGAGGTTAGCACCTTAGTTAGACAAACCAAAAAAAAAATTTTTACACATTTAGTAAAATATCTAACAATATGGAACTAATTGTCCGTGTAAAGTTGTAGGACCCATCAAAGACACCTTCACCCCTTTAATAAATAAAAATAAATAAGGAACTACTGACTAATTTAAATTTAAACAGTCATGCTTACATCAAAAATGATTTCTTTTTATTATGAATAAGATATTTAAGTACCAAACTAACCAATATTTATTTATTTAGGATACACAATACAAATTACAACCAAAAGATAACCACATAATAAGTAATAATTCAGCTGGGTTGTAACTCAAAACATATGTATACAGAAAAACAAGACTAGAAATAAATACCAAGACAAATGCAATGAAAGTGCAAGTGAGCACTCGCAAATGACAATATAGATAAATATCTGTATTGTATTAAAAGTGTATCTTTTGATTCTGTACAATAACAACGTCACAATTTGCTATACATCCAATTGTTTCTTAATTAATAAAATGTTCCTGATTTGACATATAAGTTACATCCCTATTGCACTTTGTGAAGCCAATAATGCTTCTTCTATAACCAAATAATAATTAACTTATTGTTTTATTGCAGGAGCCCCACCGCTTGGAGGTGGTGAAGTAGTGTTCAAATGCCCCGTGCGCCGCCACCTGCGGCCGCTGCAGTGGTCACAATGGGGGCTTGTGAAGAGGATACGAGGGGTTGTGTACGCGTTACGCGTATCACCTACTATGGCCAATAGAGTTGTCGAAGCCGCAAAAGGGGTAAGGGAATTTAACCATTTATTCAGTTTAGGCCCTCGGAGGGCACTTATGAAGGTCAAATTTAAAGTTACTGAAGCTACAAAATTATATGACACCATGAATAGCACTTCATGAACATGGTTTGTTATGTTGTAGTATATGTAGGTAACACAGAACAAAGATTTATTTTGCACATTTATGTGCATCAATATGTTAGTTTGGTTTTTGTCAGGTTATTATGATCATCACCATATCAGTTACCTGGCTTCCATACTAAAAGCTAAGGTTAGTTTCTGTGTATAAAATGTATGTCTAAGGACATTCTTTACCCACGGGCTTCAGATTCTATGCACTATGCAGAGCTTGTACTCGACTTAGATGAACCAGATAACTGAAATTTTTCGCATACAACTTCCTTTCCTCGAAATGCATACTGATATGGACACTGATGTTTGTCATAAGTAGGAATTTGATTCTCAAAAAAAAATTACAACCATTTATTAAGTTTAGGCCTAAGAAGTGCACTTATGGAGGTCAAAGCTGAAATGACCACTGGAATCGAACCCACGACCTGTGGAGTAGCAGTCAGGTTCACAAAACTCCAAGTCATCTGCCCGAATATCTTGGGATATGATTATTTTAATGGTTATTCCAGGTAATGCTGAAGTTCCTGCCCGATGTGTACATCAACACAGACCAGTGCCGCGGCTCCAACGCGGGCAAGAGCCCGGGCTTCGGAGTGAGCCTCGTGGCCGAAACTACCGAGAGGACCTTCTACTGTGCTGAAGCTGTAAGTACTAAACTGGAAATAAAACACATATTTGTGTGCATGGACATATATAGTTTGTTCTGTGTCAGATAAGGTAAGTAGATAAGTATTTAGAAACTAAATGTTTTGTAATAATAATAATAATTTATTGACTCATAGCTAAGTTAATACATGGTAGTGTTTGACAAAGATATCTTAGACTAGGTTATAATTGTTGCTGAGCTAGGCAAGGAGCCTGTATTACAGCATACAGCGCCAAAATCCCCAAGGATGTCCTTGGGGATTTTGGCGCTGTATGCTTGTATGTCTGTCTTAGTTTTAAACTAGTCTTATCCATTAAAGTTCTGCACATTTTTTAGAAGGTAATGATAATTAAATAGAGTATTAAAGAGAGTAGTGTGTGTGTGTGTGTATTTGGGTGTGTGTGCGCGCGCGTGTGTTTGTGTGTGCCAATGCAGCTATATGATTAAACAAGAAGATTATTTAATGATAACTAGTAAGTTTTCTGTCTCCTCGTAGGAAAGTGATTGAAGCCATTTAGATATTTTTCTTTTACGTATAAGTAATATAGTTATATAATATAATATATAACTATATTATATTTAATATTACTTAATATACTTATAGTAAATAAGTTATATGGTTTTCATGGCTTAAATATCTTCAATCAATGACTAAGCCCGCCTATAGAATCACTTTATTATATAATTACGCGCTAACCTATGAAAGTGTTATGGCCATTTGAATGTTTCTACACGGGTTTTTATATTTCGTTGAGGGTATAGAACAACTTAATGGTAGACTTCCAACCATAAATACTTATTACACTCTGATTTTTTTCCAAATTGGGTGTATTGAAAGCCTGCTTCGTTTACTATTTTCGACCTTTGCATGAGACACATGCTCTCTATTCTTAGCTAATAATAAAGTGATCAATGACTGTTTAAGAAATGTGTGTGGTAAAGTTCAGCTCAATTGGAAGGGGACTTGGTTTATAATTCAGTTTTGAGCTAAACCAGGTATGGGCAACCTTTGACATGTTGACGGCCAAACTTTAGCGTGCAAATACGTTCGCGGGCCGCGTTTAAAAGTACTTAGTGCATTTACTTCTGTAGTACTTAGTGAGTATAAGTACCTAATGTAATATTTTTATAATTGGGTTTTTCAAAATGTCTCGCGGGCCTGATCATATTTTGTAAAATATGCTGTAGCGGGCCAGTTGTTGCCCATATACAGAGGCGGCCTTAGGGGGTGGCGAATGGGGCAATCGCCCGGGGCTCGCTCTTGCAGGGGCCTCGATTTCAAATTTTATTTATTTGTATAACTTTAGCATTTTTTGTCATATACCTAAACAAAACAACCAGACTTACTTTCGCATCACATACTTTTCATGAAGGACCAAAAGCCTCCCAATGACCTGCCGCCCGGAGCCTCGCAATGGGTAAGGCCGCTGCTACCCCTATATGACTTAACACTACCACACGTGAAGTTTAGAAGCTTGTAATAGAACAAAGTCACTATTTCTGTCGCTCTGTTTTGTAAAGAAACATTAATACTACCTTGTCCGACCTGGTAATAGCAGCCAAATCTTCAGCTTGAGTTCAGATTGCTTAGATTAATATATGATATTTTGTTTAATAGAAATCAACGGAAGCAGGAAGCGGTGATATGTCCCTCCCAGAAGAGGTAGGGCGGGAGTGCGCTCAGCGACTACTCGACGAGGTGTTCCGCGGCGGCGCCCTCGACTCCGCCTTCCAGTGGCTGCTAGCGCTGTGGATGGCGCTCGGTCAGAAGGATGTCAGCGAATGTATTGTGAGTTGATTTGTTTTCTTAAACATAACTAAACGAAGATATTTTTTTAGCCTGCAGCCGGCACCTCATGGTACTATAGCGACATCTAGCAACAATTTTGAAAGATTTCCCAACCGTGGATAGATGTTGCCACATGGATGAAATGTCCTTTGCATACAATCCTGGTTTGCGCTAACGAAAACACTTGGGATGGTCCTGGTGTTGCAAATTTCCAGGAGGGGCGGTGACCCTTTACCCTCTACTGGTCGGCGTGCTTTATAATTACTATTATTTTACGTTACATTGACCGACAAACAAGCAGACGGTCCACCTGATCGTAAGTGGTCACCGCCGCCTATGGACATTTGCAACCCCAGGGGCATAGCCAATGGGTTATCGACTTTGAGAGGTGAGGATTTAAGTCCTATATGCTTGTAATTTCACCTTTCTAACTGCATCACGGTGGAAATGGGTAAGGTACGGTAGGTATGGTAGGTCTTCAGACGAACTCCGCACAAAGAGCTCTACTACTCTAAATTAATTGATATAATTGCCAACAGGTGGGACCTCTATCAGACTACACGATAACGTTCCTCCAGCATCTCAAAGAGTTCTTCGGTGTGATGTTCAAGCTTGAAGTGCAGCGGACGGACGACGAGGACTCTGACGACGAGGAGCTGGCGGCCAGCGCCCATAAGGTCAAGATGACGTGTGTCGGCATTGGATATGTTAATCTAAGCAAGAGGACTTTATAAATGAAGTTATTTTATTATTGTTCTGTTGTATTATTTATTCGATCTGTTGAAAAATATTTCTGAGAAAAAGAAAATGGGTACAAAAATCCGGTTCCTAAAAAGAACGACTTGATTTTCCAAGGATAATTGCGATAGGGACAAAATTAATAAACGAAAGGTGCTTATAAAAATAACATAACTTTAATTGACTTACTTCATAACAATAACAGTTACATTAAAAATTCTTTTACATTTAATTTTAAATTCTTAAGCTATAGAGAACGTCTATCTTTTATGTTTCCTTGTGCAGCGCCTTTAGTGGACCGTAGACAGTCACGGATGTTACCATGGTCGCTAGCCTTGGATTGGTTACGTTACCGAAGAAAATTCATGGTACATTGCCAGCCGTGCGTTCAGAACTCCGAAAACTCCCACACACACTTTTCAATGGATGAGATAGTCAGGTCCTCCTCTTTCGCGACTCCATCATAGTTCCTCGTATCCCCGGGACCTTTGCAGTCCGGGATGAACGGCGCCACGATTCTCTTCTGGAAAACTGCGATCCAATCGGTGCTCGCGAACCATTTGTGATCTTTTATATCGTTCACGCCCGCGTGGAGGTTGCCGTAACGCTTCGTCAAATCAACTTGCAGTAAGTTCTTGAGGAGATCCTTAAGATCGGCGCTGAAATGCGACGGGAAGCGAACTCTACCAGATAAGATTTTATCGTGGAGATGTACTGTCTGCTCTACATAAAATGGAGGGTAGCCTGCAGTCATCTCGTACATGAGAACTCCGAGCGCCCACCAGTCCACGGCCTTGTTGTAACCCTTGGAGAGAATGATCTCCGGAGCTAGGTACTCCGGTGTGCCGCACAAAGTCCACGTTCGACCCTTCACGCGCTTCGCGAAGCCGAAGTCAGTCACTTTGAGGTATCCCTGGGAGTCGATCAGCAAATTCTCCGGCTTGAGGTCCCGGTAAATGAGATCCAAATAGTGTAGATACTCGAATGCCAGCACAACCTGAGCCGCGTAGAAGCACGAATGTGGTTCGGAGAACCGCCTCATTTTGCGCAAGTGACCAAACATCTCCCCGCCCGGCACGTATTCCAACACCATGTATAGATTCGAGTTGTCCTTGAAATGGAATTTGAGACTGACCACAAAGTGGATGTTAACAGCCTCTAGGATCCGCTTTTCGTTCATCGTGTGCTGGACTTGCTTCATTTCCACAATTTTCTCTTTGTCTAATATTTTCATGGCGTAATATTCTGTAGTTTCTTTGTGTTGCACTATCATGACCCTTCCGAAGGTACCGACGCCAAGTGTTTTTATTCGCTCGAAGTCGTCCAACCCGGGGCCGTGCTGTGGATGGTGGTGATGCGTCTTCCACTTCGATTCGAAATCCGCTTTCGCCTGAATGAGGTACTCTTCGACACTGCCAGGGGCGTAAGCGTCGTTATGACTGGCAGTATGGCCCATTGCGCCAACTTACTACTTTCATACACTATTAATATATTTAAAACTTTAGAGCATAACATACTCGACGACTGCAGAATCCATTCTCGTCAACACTGGAATATGCGCCAAACCAGACAAATTGGTAATCTTCTTTAAAACTTTTACAGGTAAATAAGGTAAGCAACATGTGGCCAAGTGTACAAAGTTCCTATTAAGCTGTGTGGTCATCTGATAAGGAATAAAGTCGAATTAAACGACAATCAGGGATAAACAACTCTCGATATTTTAAAGACGTCGTTTTTTTCTATACATAGGACTAGATTTTCTTCTATCAAATTTGCTTACTAGGTTTTATTAAAATATTGACTTTATTTATGGTTTTAGAAAGATGTATCACTTTGCTACAAGGAGGTAGATGTGTAAGTCTTACTAATTTATTTGATTTGAAATATTAAGCCATTTATTCAATCTAGACTTTGGCAGGGACAAAAATTATTCATCAATCACTTTTGAATAGCATAGATTGTGTTTATCATTTATTCATATTTCTTCACACAAAAAGGTTGCAGATCAGAATTTCAAAATTTATGAGGTTTGACTTAAAAAAAAAATGGTGTCGTGGGACACCAGATAGGAACGAAGTTCCTTATTATAAATATTTTTTTTTGAGTAGTATAGCTCTTAGTGCAGAGTTCGTCCGGGGAAGTACTACCACCTTACCCATTTCCGCCGTGAAGCAGTAGTACAATTGTATTACTGTGTTTCGGTTAGTAAGGGGGCCGGTGAAATTACAGGCACATGAGACTTAACAACTTCACGTCTCAGGGTCGACAACGCATTGGCGATGCTCCTAGTGTTGCAAATGTCCATAGCCGGCGGTGACCACTTACCATCAGGTGGACCGTCTGCTTGTTTGTCGGCAAAAGTGGCATAAAAATAAAAAAAAAATGAGAAAGTATCATTTTTGTGATTATTTAAATAAAACATGGCTGCGGTGACCGTTTACCATCAGACGGGCTGTCAACTTAGTAGTTCATTGACATAATAGATGCTTCTTTCAATTCAGTGCGATTCAAAATTTACTTATAACTTATTCCTTTTCTTATAATAATTACTAATTATACTAATTTATAAATGGAACCGAATTTTAAACATGTTGTATGTAGCCTTTAAATAAATTATGAAAAAACAACCCAATAATAAACCATAATCATTTAAATTACGAACGTAACTATATGAAAAAAAGTGTCGTTACAACTTCTCGTATGATTTTTTTCCGTCTAGCCCTCTTTCACAACGCGCGATAAGGAACTTCGTCCCAAACATGGATTCATAGATGTAAACAATGCACATGAATAAAACTCAACGCTATGACTGTGCACGCATTCTTGGAAGTAAATTAAAAGCAAAATGTAATATTGCATAAATATAAAGGCGAGGAAACGAATTAAAATAAAATCGCGAATGTAAAAGTTTCTTTGACAACTCATAAAAAAAAATGCGAATGGGCATTGAAGTACCAAGAGATTATAAGACCGAAGAGGTTCCTCTCTCTCTTGGTCCATTTGCATATTAACAATGTTACGATCAAAGAGTCAATGAACCTTCTTATAGACGCCACGAGCGACGTTAACTGGAAAATTCATTATTTGTTAAGCTGTGGGTACTGGGATATTATTAGTTTGAAGAAGTAGTTTTATTTTAAGGAAAATAAACTTACATTGTTATAGGTAGTTTTCTATGTCTACCTTAAACTTGAATCTCAAGAACAAAAGGGATATTAAATCTGGAGGATTCAAATAGGTGCATCTTTATGAAACAAGTAAAGCTATCCATCCCCCTTTGTTATTTTAAATTTTTTTCTGTGCTATAAATCAAATGTTTTCATTCTAGGTACTAACTACACAGTTGTCTAAATAAGAACTCACTTTATGGTTTGTTTATATCCAAAATTCGCGTCATTCGGTTCACGCGGAAAAAGCCAACGAAGGTACCAGGAAAACATGAGTTCGCAGATGTCTGCTGTCAAAATTTCACAAAGGAAACACACATACGTACGCATTTAACCAAAGGATGACCGTGTTAAAGGTAACTTAAGCTAATTCATTAATCGATTGTACGAATTTCGAGCGCATAAGTTATTTTATTAATTTTATAAATTAATAAAAATTCTGGGACATTCTTTACACACGTAAGTGAATAAAAAAAGTCTAGATTACGTAAGTAAATAGATATACGGTAAAAGAATGAAACCAAAAATAATTGTAATTTATTTATTGTCTTATAATAAATGTACAAATCTTACAAACTATTAATCATACAATAATTAAGGCACATTGAAGTATATATAATCATTTAGCTACTCTGATTATGTAGGTAGGTACTCATAATCATTTGATATGCACCTATATTGAAGTACTTAAAAATATTCACACCAAAAAGAATTTAAATTGTAAATAGTAACTTAACCTAAGAGTATAAAATTGGCAGTGAAAAGAAAATTTTAAAAATAATAACAAATTATTTTTGACTTAGAATAACTTGCTAGAAGTGCACTGAGATTTTACTGCTTCACGTTCTTTGAGTTTATATTGTATTCTCAAATACAGTATTTTTCAACTTCTTAGTACTTATGTAAAGTACTTTATTAAGTAGTAATGCACTTAATTATAATTTTAAATAATATTTTTGTCAGTCAACAATACAGGATGTTTATATCACAAAGTGTTTTCGAGTAATATTTTATATATTTGATAAATCAGAGTTTTAGGTATATTCAACTCACATTTATTGTTTTTTTTGTTATATAAAACTGTAGTCATGTTGAAATAAAAGTAATTTATAGTGTTTTGCACAGCGCCTCTATCGGCACTGCTGCGAACTAAACGCAACGCAATTTTAATGTTTTTCAACTCAATAGAAGAACCTGAAGATAAATACACAAAAAATATAGTGAAGCATACACGGCCTTACTCAAATGGAGCTATTAAATAAAACAAAAACATTGTTTAAATGACATCACATATTCATAGTCATAGATTAAAAATATGACGGTATTTTCGTGATCATAAACACTGTTTAAGGTTTACTGAGTAAGGGTAGCTGAAAATTTATAATACCGGTCGTTTTTCTTCGTAGTAAGGTCAGGACAAAAATATGATTGCAAGCAGGAGCGAGCGAGACAGAGGAACAATCCGATCGGTATAATGTGTTTCAAAAAATAAATAAATAATTTTGATGTAAGTGCGTTTCGGTTAAGGACCATCGTAATGTTGGTAGCATTAAATCTCTATTTGACATACAGTAGTGCCAACATTTGACATACAGTAGTGCCAACATTTGACATACAGTAGTGCCAACATTTCATTGAAGAGTGATGATTATGAAACTCGCTATAAGTTTATAGTGCACCGTGTCTATTGTTCGATCATGCATCTTATTTAAGCACTTGTCGTGGAACACCTGAATTGTGAATTAAGGTCTATAAATTAGCAGTAAGAATTTTAGGGTCAGGTTCAGTGGATGAAACTTAAGTTTTTTTTAGCAACCATATTTGACAACATTTCATAATTCATACCAACCGTACAAAATAAAAGCCGTAAGAACTGTAAAATATTATATGACGTCACTAGTACGGTGCAACCAAAAGCAGCATTTCAGCCATATAAAGGTTATTTTGGCACATAAGTATATTTCAAAAGTCCTTTATGTTAAATAATGAGAATATCCTCTTTTTAATAAATATGGGTTATGATATAATACGTCAAGAATATATGAAATGTTGTCAATTTCCTATTAAAACCTATTCACTTCCATGTCCTTAAAGCAGTTCCAGCTATGTTGACCTTTTGGCTATTCACTCAAAAAACTGATTTATAAATCTTTCTCGTCGCATCCAAGGCCGGCAGACCAGTTGCAGATACTCCCCACGGGGTCAAAGCTGAGTCCCTTTGGGCAGATGTACTCCCAACCAAGAAGGGCCCCGCTTTCCATGCGGGCACAGGATATGAACTTCTTGCAAGAAGTTGGATGGGGGAAGTTGCCGATGTCCAGACATTCTATTGCGCCTGTTGGGAAGAAAAAATGGGTAAATGGGTATTCAAATAAAAGAGTGTCTTTGGAATAAATTTCTATCGGGCCAAGTGAAAGTCAAAATACTGCTTTGGCCAAACCAGACTGGTGGGTACCACCATCGTGTTAAAAATCTCCCACGAAGCACATATAGTACTATAGCAGTTGCACATTCCCGGCTTTCTAGGATTTTTCTAGGCTTTGTGTGCTTACTACCTTTAACCACATCGTAACTTACTCCTATGTGGTAATGGTCAAACACTATCATAACCATAGACACTAACTATAGACAATAAAATCTACGAGGTGAGCAATGTCACCGTTTCTTTACCAGTCCAATGTTCAGTGTATTTCACTTTATCTATCTACTACATTCCTATAAGCTTCGTAAAAGACTTTCTTACCTTTTGTATGCAGAACCACTTTCGTTCCTTCCACATACTTCTCAGCGACTTTTTCTTCACTATCGTCATAATAATCATAATTCACAATAGGCCTGAAAGTCCTGGGAGGGTCCTCCTTAAGGATCTTCTCAAAAGGCTTCTTGGAAGGAACCCTGCGAGGCTTTGGGGTCGTTACGGGTGGTATATAAGGCGTGGTTAGAGGTATAAACGCTGTGGTCAGTCGGGGTTTATATGTGGTGGTAGGACGGATCGTGGTAGATATCTTCCTTTGGATTTTCTTCCTGATAATTCTTCTCGGTGGCGTTTGCGGTGTTGTAATGGGCGCTAAATATTGGTATTCATCTGGAAATAAGTTTGAAATGTACACAGCATTAGACACCTACAATAAGGATTAAAATAAGAAAACAATATCAGCAGAATTTCTTACCATCATAAGTTTTTGTAACAGGAGACTCCAACAAATATTCCCTTGTGAAGTACGATGGTTCTTGACTCCTAGAACTTGGCTCTTGCGTAGATCCGGAGTACCCAACTGTCGAATACTCTAATCCCTCCACAGGCACCGGAATATACTTCTCGCTCGTTTGATATCTCTTAGAACCTAAGTTCTTAGTTACTGCTGATATTCCTGAAGTTATAACGTTAGCTGTAGAAAATCTTTGTCTGGTTTTGAAGGTGCTCGTTGGGTTTCGTGCATTATTAGTTGTTGGAGATATTTTTGGTAAGTAATCAGTTGGTAGATTAGTGTAACCAGAGGCCGGTTCCCTTGTGAATGGAGAAGGTTCTGAGTATCTGATGGAAGATACTTTTGGTGCATAGTCGGTTGTACGAATGTCATTGTCAAAAGAATAGTCTGGGAAACGGGATTCTTTAGATTCAGCCGATTTGGGAGAAATACTAGCTGTTGGTGATAAGTTAAAGTTAACCCCGATTGGTAAATTTGTATATTCATTGACTGTAGGGTATTCAGGGGTGGAGAATGTTAATTCTTCCCCGAAAGTCGATTTGGTGAAGGTAGGAGTGGGAGGTACTCTTGTATTTTCAGTAGGTGCTTCAGTAATGTCATTGTCGTAAGTGGATTTAGGAGTGAAGGTTGTGGGCGATAGTCTTGGGGAGTTAAACAAATCCGAGTCGTAGGTAGTAGTAGAGAGTTTGGGGGAGTTATACTGAGTTGGGTCGTACGTAGTAGTAGAGAGTTCAGAGGAGTTATACTCAGTTAGGTCGTAAGTAGTTCTGGAGATTTTTGGAGAGTTTAATTCAGTTTGGTCGTAAGTGGTTCTGGAGAGTTCAGGGGAGTTAAATTGAGTTGGGTAGTAGGTAGCAGTGGAGAGTTTTGGAGAGTTAAATTCTGTTTGGTCGTAAGTAGTTCTGGGAAGTTCAGGGGAGTTAAACTGAGTTGGGTCGTAGGTAGCAGAGGAGAGTTTAGGAGAGCTGAACTCAGTTGGTTCATAGGTAGCAGTAGAGAGTTTTGGAGAGTCAAATTCAGTTTGGTCGTAGGTAGTTCTGGAGAGTTTGGGGGAGCTAAACTGAGTTACGTCAAAGGTAGTAGCTGATAGTTTCGGGGAAATCAATTCAGTTGGTTCATTGGTAGTAGTGGAGAGTTTTGGAGAGTTAAACTGTGTAGGATCGTAGGTAGTAGTGGGGAGATTCGGAGAGTTAAACTGCGTTGGGTCATCAAATCCATTGCCAGTGGTGCTCATATAGTCTTGATCAGTGCTGGGTTTATATACAGGTGTGCTAGGGTATTCGTATGGGAATTTACTGTCGGCGTAGTCTGTGACTGGGCTGGTGTATTTGTATTCTTGTGTCGTCTTGGTCCGTGTTGGTCTGGTTTCCTCTTCGAAGTCAGGAATGCTTGGTACGGGCGCTGTGAGGAGTTGATGTGCCGCTATTGCTAGCGCTGTTTCTGCACTGTATTCTGTTGGGACCAGATCAGAATCATTTGTTTTTGGATCAAATTGTCAGTAAGGTTGGTATAGATTAATCCTTTCTGTGTAAAATTATGTAGTTTAATGGTTTTCGAATTTTTAATAATTTGTGGTCAACATTTTTATTTTGACTTACCTAAGCTAAGTTGACGTTGTACATGAATAAAACCAAAAATAATATGAAAATGATTAATTAAGTTCACTGAAGCTGAAAAAATACTTGTGTAGCTTATGTAGAAGACTCACCTTCGACAGTTGTTTTATATTCTGTGGTATCTTCTTGACTCTTCGCCTTCAGCCTCAGCAAGTCATCCAACTGATTTTGCTTGATGCTCGCGCTGTACTTTTTGCTCTGTCTCTTTCGCTCCTCCTCATTGGTGGCCGATGGATTCTGATCTTTCACTTCCTCTTTCAAGGTGACGAGGGGACGACGTTGAATTTTTGGAGAAGTGTTTGTTGTTCTTGGCTCAAGACTTGGGTCTTCGATGAAATCTGTATTAGGAATAATATTTTAAAGAAATTATAGATTTGGGATATTTTTTCATTCTCCACAATGATAATGACATAGGACGATCAAAGTTGGCCCAAATCCTAAGATGAGCTCTATGTTAAAAGACTGTTGTGGAGTACTCGTTTGACTGGCTTCAGTTCCTGCTCTGTTTCTGCTCTGCTAAGCATCTATTCAAGCGTTAGAGCTGCTGTACACTATGTACTCTCAGCCAGACCATCATATACCACCACAGTGGTACCAAAACATAACTGAAGCCTAGTGCTAGATTAAAAATATGTAAAATACAAGGAAAAAAACATACCGGTATCACCAATATCCTGTAGCGATTCCTCGCTATTTATTGCTGTGGTGGTAGCTTCTGTGGTCGTTGTGGTGGTAGTGGTAGTGGTAGTGGTGACGGTGGAGCCGATAAGGCGGCGGCGGTTTGTCACGCGGAACGGACGACGAGATAGCGGGGAGATGGTTGAAGACAACTGAGGTGTCGCTGTGGTTACTGGTGACAAGGAAATAGAATATTGCTTTAAAAATAATAACAACAGTAGTAATCTGGCTTAAGAATATTATAACCGATAGAATTTGCGGGCACGGTATACGCCAAGACCAGCCAAAAATAAAGGGGAAAACAGAGCCAACTACCTTTTCTCGAATGATTCTTTATTAACTTAGGCAGTGATAATCGCTTTGGTGGTCGAGAGATATAAAGTTCGGCTAGCGACCCTGGATTCGATTTCCGGATTCAGGAAAAGTAATATTATACATTGGGACATAAAATATCTCAGGTTAATTGTGGGTCTGAGTGTCTGAAGCCACATCGAAGATAAAGGGCGTGAAAATATGGTGATATACAGTCAACAACAGTACAACAGTCTTTATAGATACATATTATTGTTGACTGTTAAACGTGGACCTCTAAATAAATAGGTTTTAGCAATGTCGAAACAATAATCCCTCGCATTATATTTAATACAATAGAAATACTTTTTATATATTTACACTTTTAGAAGCTTTATCTGTCTTAACATGTGTTTTTAAATTTTACAAATATTTAATAGGAATGTTTCAAAATATTGCTACCTATCTGTCTGTCTGTACAAACATTTCAAAACTCAACTCTCTTGCTATTGTATTATGATTGATAGATAACTGACAGGTAGACTTACGTTCTATTGTAGGTTTGAAGCCATTCATCGGAATGTGGCCTTGGCATTGAGGTTTATATAAGACTTGTTATGTACTTATATGTCTTATAATATTAACCTATATATCAATGTCAACGGCTTTGTATAAGTTATCTTCTGGATGGGCCATTAACATCCACTTAATAACACTCCAAGTGTCAGAATCCATGTGTTTTGCATGTCTTTAACAGATTATTTGAATGTGTTTGTGTATATGATGCTCAGATTCTCTTTCGCCGCCTTTTAGTTGATGTTTTAAAATCATATAAATTGTATTCCAGTTTAGTTATATAACTTTAATTGCAATATTTATTAAATCTGAAGCTCTAAATATAACACTTGTGCTTTATTAACATAGACAATATAGACATAGTTCTTACCGCTATGTAATTAGCTATTTGTTTTGGCGCCTTTTGCCACCTGCAGGCCGATTGTGTAATGCTCTCGTAATCGCAATCGAAGCCGATTTGCCGGTACATTGACGGCCAACTATTGTTATCTCCTTTTGCGCGTAGGTGTGTGAATGAGATAACAATCACCCAACAGCCAATCAAGTAGCAAATTCGACTCAATATCGATTCCGATAGCATTACACAATCACTTAGCTGGCGTCTAAAGCGACCGCTCCTCTCGCGTTGATGGTGCTTAAGTAGTCAGGGCCTTTTTTCCATTGGGCACTCTGGGCATGTGCCCAGGGCCCTGCGATCTATGGGGCCCCCTTGTTTGGAAGGAATGGAAGCCGTTGGACGGCCAGGGGTTACAGAGAACGCATGCGACAGATCGTGTCGTCAAATCGGATCGGTGTGTCGCGAACTTAACTCTCATAGCATAATTTAGGCGCCCCATTATGCTAATGCCTTGGGCCTCCAATAGTTTAAATACGGCCCTGTATGTAGTGTTTATTGAAAGTCTATATACCACATACTTACGGCTCTATGTATCCTCCTTGCTTTGTACGCTTAATTACTGATGCATTGTGTTCGAAGTCAAAGAGATCAAAATGTTTTAAGAGATACAAATCGTAATAGCCTTTGTTTGAAGTGTTCATATTTGTAATACAGCGCTAACATTGTACACTGATGAACAAAGAGTAAGAAAGATAAATGATGCACAAACTAAAGATATTTGAAGAATTTATTAAACAAATGGACTGAACAAAATTAAAGATAGCTTCATAAATGCTGGAGTTTTTGTATCTGTTTTAAAAACTGATCTTGATTAAGAATATAGAATTCAATGAATTGAACTGGTATTTCGTAGAAGAAAAATTTGCGGAGAAAATCAAAATTACAAGGTAGGTGAACTTCCACTGGCCTGCCTTTCATTGTTATCGGAAATCCAGAGGTACCAAAGCAAAGAAAAATTTGCTGTTTTAAAGATTTTTTAGGAACGCGGGTGTAACCGTGGGTCGGTAACTATACTTCGTAAAATCAACATTTACACTAATTATTATATACTGTAAATTAACTAGAAAACATTATAATTTGTAATAAATAATCTCAAAAACTACTCGTCCGATTCTAATAATTCTTTTACAATTAAAAAGCTACTTTATCCCAAACTAACAAAGGCTATGGTTATAGTCACGTAATACATTAAAACCTTCAGAAAAGCAGGTGAAACCGCAGCTGCAATTTTTTAATAAATCACCGCCCACACTTCAACCTATCATCTCACAGCTCAAAGCAGAAGCCTTTAATCAAAACCATCACAGATCTTGTATTGTCCAACCTACGCAGCCACCGTGAAATGGCCGGATGCCACTAGCAGCTATCATGCCTTCGCAAACAATGAAACGTTTCAATGAGTATGAATAGGGCTGCCAACACCGGACAAAAACTTAAAAAGCCCCGGACATTTTGGTGAAATTGGGTTTTTTTCCAGGACACGCCTTAAAATATTTATACACTTATACAATTTATATTTTAATTGGATGCCGTTCACGAAAACGAATCAATTTTTAACTGCTTATCTACAAATTGATTGGCACTCTTAATGAAAGCCCCACCCGCACGCTTCCGGACACACTCTAAACCAGGACAGACCCGGACGGGTAGCAGCCCTAAGTATGAGTAATAATATGCAAGTAAACAACGCTTTAGCGATCGCTATCTTGTTACTTATGTGTAGGAGGATACATGTTCTAACAAGGTCGAGTGGGGCTTTTAAGAATCCTATTAAAAGTTCTTCCCGGTTATAAAGGTTGTACAAAATATCCCTGTCTCGTAAATGACTTGGAAATTATAATTGATATGCCATGTCCAAAGAATTTTGATTTATGTTAGTAAAATAGAATCTATATGCCTATTTGTAACTATTCAAAAATAGTACTTATGTAACGTTTTTATTCTAAAAATAAGTCTGAAGCTGTTCTCCACAGTTTAACAGGTTTTTCTAGAGATGTTACATTTTTCTGGGATAAAAAGTATCCTATGTTATAAACTAATTATGTGGTAAGTTTCATCCAAATCCGTATAGTAGTTTCAATGTGAGTGTGTGTGTAACAAACATCCATACATCCCCCTCACAAACTTTCGCATTTATAATATACTAGCTCTCCCCCGCGGTTTCACCCGCGTTCCCGGGGGATGTAACATTCTCCCGGCACAAAAAGTATCCTATTTCACTTTTAATACCTCCAAGAATGCGTGTACAAAGTTTCATGATGATCGGTTAAGTAGTTTTCGCGTGAAGGCGTTACAAACAAACTTACATTCACATTTATAATATTATAGCTGCCCCCGCGGTTTTACCCGCGTTCCCGAATGATAACACATTTTCCCGGGATAAAAAGTAGCCTATATATTATTCCAGGATATGCTCTATCTATGTGCCAAGTTTCACCCATATCCGTTAAGTAGTTTTTGCGTGAAAGAGTAACAAACGTACTTACATATAAATCTTTCCTCTTTATAATGCTAGTATAGAGAAGGATAAGTTAAATAAATAAATATCCTGGGACATTCTTTACACACGGCCATCTGATCTCAAACTAAGCAGAACTTGTACTATGGAAATCAGATACATACATAGTCAAACAGCCTAACTAGAAGTGTTATTAAACAAATAGGTGTAACTGGATCTCACTGTTAGTAAGTGACGCATGTCGCAATACGCGCCGATCAGCGACCGAACGAGTTCAACGCTTAGACATTGATTCATCGATATAATTTCCTTGTCTATTGTTTCATTGCACAATCTGTGGTGATATGGATTTGATAGATGTCTGTTTAAGCAGCAAAAAATGAACACACACTAGATACTATTAATCATTCGTTTGGTAAATAAGTACCTACTTCTAACGCTGTCAACTGGCTGAAAGTAAGATCTAATCAGGCCCCAGAAGTACTACTCATATGAGTTTATTAGTCAGACTATTATAAATGCCTAAGAGAGCTAGAAACTTCGTGTAAAATATTTTACATGTGGTACTTGATGCCGAATATTTCTTTTTTTTTCTTTTATGTCAATTAAGGGGGCTAACAGGCAGGTGGTCCACCTGATAGTAAGTGGTCACCGCCGCCTATAGACATTAGCAACACCAGGGGTGTGATCAATGCGTTATCGACCCTTAGACGCCGAAATGGTAAGTCTCATGTGCCAAGTGTAACTAAATTTCAGTAAATCCTAAGTTATTTATTTATAATCCATGTATTCAGCAATAGAAAAATGAAATGTAATACTATATTTTAAGGAATCACAAGCCTCAGTTCAAAACAACGAGCTGAGCAAGCGCGGAAAGATGTTAATTTATATAAAGTTAATTAATAATACAATTAATCTTAAAATAATTGATCGTAGAATCTTCAAAGAGTCCGAAGAAAATGTAAAAAGAAAAAAAAGTCTCATGTGCCTGTAATTTCACCGCCCCCTTTACTTTTCTAGGCAAAATACAGTAATACAAGTGCACTACTGCTTCACGGCGGAAATGGGTAAGGTAGTAGTACTTTCCCGGACAAACTCTGCACTAGGAGCTCAACTACCTTTGATTTCTATTTTCGTAGATACTGATAGTGGTTGCCCAGTGGATTATTATATCTGCCCCTGTATATATTTTTCTACGCTCTTCCATATAAACTTTAACTACACCGAATCTAGCTATACCTATCAATATTTCTCTTCACATATTAATCTATATAATATATATAATATATACAATATATATAAACAAAATAGGGTTCTTTTGACGCAACAACACCTCAAAACTATTGAACATATCGGGATGGGACTGCTATCATTGAACGCGGAAATTTTCCGGAGACGGTTATAGGCAATATATGATATCGATAAACACGGGTGAAACCGCGGGGGCCAGCTGGTATACAGATAAAGACTCTATTGCTCATTGAAGTAATCCGTACATATGACACATGTTTCTCAACAGAAAACCAAAGAAAATGCCACATGAACGGTGTCTCAACAAGAGCGTGGGATTGCAATAATAGGGCTTAGTGCAATCGGCAAAATGGGCTTCCCACGGGGTTAAACCGCGATAAACTGCCATGAGACGATTACGCGACGAAATTTAGTATACATGCAATAGCTTGAGTGGTCTTACGACCTTGGGGACCCGTCAATTTTGCCGAATATGTCATAGTAAATTTATGGTTGCGTGATTCGAGCTGCGATTTAATTGCCTTGCGCCGTTTTTAGGGTTATTATGGATGGTTATTACACTTGTGTTATGGTGTAATCCTAAATTAAAGTAAATCCTTGGAGGAGGCCTTCATCCGCGGAGGGGTTCTGAAAAAAAAACTTTGATCCTACTACTTTTTTATTGAAATTAAAATTAGTGTATAAAAAAGAATCATTAAAATTGCTTCGAAAGTTACATTTAAATACATTTACATACAGTTAAAAAATACAGACGAATGAGAACCTCCACCTTTTTTTTGAAGTCGGTTCAATTAAAAAAAAATTCAAAATTCAAAACCATTTATTCAGTTTAGGCCTTCGGAGGGCACTTATGAAGGTCAAATTTAAAGTTACTGAAGCTACAACCGGTTCGGAAGTCAGCCTTCAACTGAGAAGAACCGGCAAGAAACTCAGCAAGGTTACATTTTTTTATTTGTTATATAAATTTTTATCTATTCTGACTTTTTGGCTATTTTATAATTTCAATTTTACATAATTTTATATTTAACAATTACAAGATACTTATTATAGGTAACATTAATAAAAACAAAACAAAAAAAAATATGACAAGACTACAAAATAGAAAATAACAATAATTAGGTACTTACAACTTAAACAAGAGATTTAGAGGTGCACTGTGCAGAGAGCAGCTATTTCCATACATTTTTATCTTCAATATAATGAACTACCTTGTAATACGCTTTTTCTTTCAAAACTTTCCTAATATAATTTTTAAATTTATGATCAGACATTTTGGTTATTGAAAGCGGTATCTTATTATAAAATCGAACACAATTACCAAGAAATGACTTGTTAACTTTAGTTAGTCTAAAGTATGGAACAACTAACTTCTCCCTTTGTCTTGTATTTATACTATGAATATCTAATTTTGCCTCAAACATTCCTATGTTTCTACGTATAAACATTATATTTTCATAAATATATAGTGAAGGTAATGTCATTATATTTATTTCCCTAAATAAATCTCTTAATGATTCACGGGGACCCATACTGTAAATTGCACGAATTGCTCTTTTTTGTATAATAAATATTGATTCTATATCCGCTGCTGCTCCCCAAAACAAAATACCATAGGACAAGAGGCTATGAAAATATGCAAAATAAACTAATTTGGCCGTCTCAACATTCGTCAATTGTTTAATTTTCCTAACAGCAAAAGCAGCCGAACTTAATTTAGCAGCTAGAGTATCAACCTGAGGTCCCCATTGCAATTTATTGTCTAATGTAAGACCCAAAAATACCGTTTTATTTACAAGATGAATATGGCTCCCATCTATTATTATTTGGCTATCTACTTGTGCTACATTTGGTAAAGAAAACCTTAATAAAATATATTTAGTAAATAGCAAACTAGATAGAATTAGTATCTCATTTATTGATAAGTTTCAGTAAAAATTTTAAAACTGTAATATTTCTACAAATTATAGGATTTTTTATTTTTATTTATTATTTATGGTTCGTTTTTATAATAGACAGGCCATTCGGCTTGGTAGTTAGACCTTGACTGCGACGCCACGGGTCGTAGTCGTTTCTCACCCAGGACAGACATTTGTGAGCATGAACATGTCTGTTTGTGTCTGAGATTAAATATCTATAGAAGTATGTATTTTGGAAAAAAGTAGTTTGATGTAGTATATCAGTTATCCGGTTTCCATTGTACATGTTCTGATAACTTTGGGATCAAATAATCGCGTGTAAAATGTCCCAGGATGTGTTATTCATCATTGGATCTTAATTAACACTAATGGAAACTCAAAGCTATGCAACAATTGTAGATGGAATAGGACTTTCAAACATTGGCCATTAATTAATTCAATTGGAGGAGCTAAATATATCAGTATGCTTTAGTCAATAAACCTTTATCGCATTACAACGCCGGGGAAAAAAAAAACATCAGCAATAAAAAGCGAAAAATAAAGTAAAACCGACTTATAAAAAAAATATCACCACTAAAAAGCGAAAAATAAACTTAATGAAACAATTAATTCACTACATAGGTACCAACTGATCTGTTTGAAGTCGGTGCCAATATGGTCTCTATGGTACGAATACGAGACACAACACCAATCATAAAACAATCCCAGACGGACCAATAAATTGCTAAAGCGTGAACAGAGGACAGCTTCCGTCGATACCTAATCTAAGATGTTACATGTTATGACGGAGATGTGAGTGAAGAGTGAAAGCAGCCGGTCAAGTGTAGCGTGAAACTAGTCGGGCGAAGCGCACGTTATATTGTGTCGCCTCTGCGTCTAGGGCTGGCCAATCCTTGACGTTTTTAGCTATTATTAAACTTGCAATGTATCTTAGTTTGTTTGGATGAAATCTTACTAGCTGTTTTATTTAAAAGATCTTCCGCCAGGCTATGTGATCATCCCTGGGACCGAGGTCCAACTGTTGATGTTGGATGCTTGTGTATATGGAGGAGCGAGGTATGAGACTCCTCCATTTAAAAGGGAAGATCTTCCGCCAGGCTAGGTGATCATGCCTGGGGATCGCGGTCCGAATTGCTAGCTGTTTTAGAACCACTTCCTCTTAGGGCGGTTTTGCACTATGTCCGATCTGAATTCGACCAGAATCCGTGATAATACGGACCGGAGTAGTAGAACTGTTTGTATAATAGTTTATGCACTGGATCCGATTTCCGTCATCTGATTTTAGAGTTTTCTAGATCTGCATTTTCACGGAATTCGATCGAACGTAGTGCGAAACCGCTCATATTCTATGGACCTGAAATTTAACAAGTTGGTCCAGTTCTAATGATAAATATTTCTATTGCGCCATTATCTACTGCACCCAGCTGGCTTCCAACGCGGGAACTCCTTAACGTTTAAGTTTGTTTAGAAAAAAATATAATAACTTAAATTATTGTCAGCCCCCTTATTCAGCTAATACAACTTCTTCGGCGAGCTGCTTCACGGATGCCTTGGAGAGCTTATCTCTCACGTGATTAGTAGTATTAGCGTCATTAGCGAAAAGACAGAGCATGGAGGCCGTGACGAAACATCCTCGAGTTCGTGTAATTTTCCTTACAGAATCGAGCCCCAGAGAATTACAACATTTTTTGTAACCTTTTGATGGGCCGGGTGTTGTCACGGCATAAATCGTGGGTTCTGTCCTTACCCTTCACTTTCGATGTATTGGAGTCAGAGTCAAGTACTTTTGAACGCCTATTAAAATAAAAGTATTTTCTATAAAATGTTTACCTAGACGAACATCTGTGTGCGTTTACATACATGTCTGTTGGCTCTATCTATATTAAGATATAGATCCAAAACAACTAATTCGATATCAAAGATTATTTCACCGATAGAGAGCTACTCTAATACCGAGTGATATAGGTTATATTTATCCTGAGAAAAATATGAGATCTCTTAAAACGCGCGTGGAACCGGGACGAAAGACACTTTATAATATAAGTAGCATCATTATTATTATCATTCGGTCTTTTATGTCATCTTTCTCAGCGATTCTTATTGGCGAAAGAGCGCGGCGTCCGGTTGAAAGTTTGACAGCCCTACTCGCAACGATATCTGTGGAACTTTCATTATTTTTATATAATCGACTATCTATAACGAATGTTGAGTAATAACGATGACAGTTTTAATGGAAATTGCGGAGAAATTGGAAAGGATTCTTTTCATTTTATTTATTGATTGATTTGAGATATTATTTAATTGCTTCTGGATTAGCTGTTTATGTGAATGATTGTGTTGTTGAATATCCAAAATATTTGTATACAAATAAAAGTAAGGCGACAATACTCTCAACTTAAAACCTTTAGTGTAGAAATATATTTTGTTGAATGTTATTATTAATTTAAATTAATATAGAAAAGGTATTATGACCTCTTCCTATCGGTTCGAGGCATAAATATATTAAACTAATGTACTATTATATCACTACATAGTATAAAACAAAGTCGCTTTCTCTGTCCCTATATCCCTATGTATGCTTAAATCTTTAAAACTACGCAACGGATTTTGATGCGGTTTTTTTTAAATAGATAGAGTGATTGAAGAGGAAGGTTTATATGTATTAGTATCTACATTGCACCTAAGCGAAACCGGGTCGGGTCGCTAGTAATATTATAAATTCAAAAGTTTGTATGGATGTTTGTAGGTATTCTCTAACTTAAATACTTATCTGATTCTAAAGAGTCAGTTAAAACTGATAGGTAGCTACACTATCCCAGAGTTACATAGGCTACGTCATAATCCTGAGCCAGTTGGATTAGTGGTTATGTGCCCTGACTGCCAAGCCACAGGTCTTGGATTTTATCTCATCCACATTATACAAAATCATGGCAAACAAACCGGCTCTTCTCAGTAAAAAACAACCTTCCGAACCGGTATTAGAGTCAGACTATTCATAAGTGCTTGTAAAGGCTAGCTTTTTATTCAAATAGTGAATAAAAATATTTTCATTCATTCATTCATTCATTCATTTTCATTCATTCATGATTAATCTAAAACCCCGTAAGTCTACTTTCAATACCAATTAAGAAACACATGACAACGCACGTTAAAAACAAATGCGTATTCAAACAGCTACCGTATCCAATAGAATTAAATCTCGTATGCTGTATTACAATCGTACCAAATTACGATGTGTTTTTGAGAGAAAGTTCTGGGTCAGCGTTCAACTAATGTTGCTTACGTAACAGTGGGACTACTATTGTTACAACTTAACACGCATTTTTAAGTGAAAACAATACTAGTGAAAGCCTGAAAATATGTGTAGGCAGTTTAAAGTGCGTAAGGGAAAGGACACACTGGCAATACGCTGAGCATTTCAATGCTTACGTATGGAAAGTTATGTAAGATATGTAAATTTTGTACTCATTTCGTTTTTATAATTATCTATATTAATATTATAAAGAGAGAGTGTGAATTTTGTGAGTTTTGGATATGTACGAGTATATGTATATAGCGTTGCCAGGCGCCCGGAAAAAGCCGGACATAGTTAGGCTTTTTGATGGCGTGTCCGGCCAAAATAAACGGTGTCCGGCTCGTCCTGATTTTGTTACGGTTTTACATTTTGCAAACGAGCTGGTAATAATCACAGAAGATTGATTTTACATATTTTTTTTTCGTCGTACCTATTAATACTGATACACAAAATCCTCAATAATGTAGGGGCTTTTTACATAAATGTCCGGCCAAACTGACTGGTCCGTCCGGCTATTAGGTTATTACCATTTGAAATGCACATTATTCCGGATGGACATAGAATAGGTTTATTGAAAAGGTAATATGTTTAAGATCCTTCAAGAACCTGGGTGAAACCGGGGTATGAAAAGGTAGTTATTATTAAGTAATTGAAAGAAAGAAAGAAACAAATTTATTTGTGACAAGGGGAAAAATAACACATGAAAAAAAAAATTTACAAATAGAAACAAGGTACACAATTGCCACAAATCGGTCCTCCAACTCAGCATGTGGTTGGCTGTACATGCCAATGTAGGTACGTATAGCCTAAACTAATCTTCCTTTGGGGCCATAATCATCTCGGTAGGCTAGTATAAGCTCGGCTAGTGGCCCAAACGTCCAGGATTCGATTTAAAAAATATTAATGATTCTTTGCGTACGCTTACCTCACACGCCATGTGGAGACTGAAAATATCTACAGTGGAATATGGGTTTCATTATTAAGAACTCTACCGATCTCTGCGTGAATAATACACATATACAGACATACTTACTTTACATAATTAGACTACACATCAGTTTACCTTTTGTTTTTATATTTACTTTCCTTTTACCTTTATTATTACATTTAAATTAAATTTTAACTCATACTTGAAGCACTTGCAGCATATCTGATTATGTTAACCGCATAAGACCTGGAGCGAGAGCTGGAACTCGCAACACAAGTTTATTCTTACCGCGAGTTACAGAGCGCAATAAACACTAAACTCCCTAACTTAACCATCCTAATTATTTGCTTTGAATATTGACTGTTTAAGTGTCTGTGCAAATTTATTATTAATTATTTATTATTATTATTATCTTCTCGCCCATTATCCCAAATTACACAAAACATTTTTGCGAACGTTTACAAACTTGTATCTAATCACCACTTTTATGTGTAGGAAATCCTTCGAATCCTTTTTGGACAATTTAAAAGAATTCACGGTTTTGAAGCTCTTTACGTGCTTTTCCAAAGATCCCCTCTTAGTACCTACACTCATACAAAGCCTAAAATAACCTCCATATTTCATTATCCCGCGGATTTGTCTTCACGTTTATTTTCAGTCAATCAATTAATCAGGACTTGTTTTTCTAAACATATTTAAAATCAGTATTGAATAGATCAACTTCAAACATCTTGTCTCAAATCTATTGATAGAATCATTGGTCATTATAACACTTCTGAATGTATTATCGTTAAAACGAACACGTTTTTATTGTACATATTTTCTTCCGCCATTAAAGGTGTTGATTGCATGTATTTAGTTTGAAACGGTTAGAAATTAATTGCTTTTATTTCTGTTAACACGCACGTATCGCGGCGTATCGTTTCGATCGTGTGCACTTTCCTTATAGATTATGTAAAACATCTTCTATCTTGTTAAAATGTGATGAAGCGAAAATTTATAAATTCTGTAATATCATAAATGGAGTGATTTTTTGTCACGTCTCGTCGGAGAAACGTATCACGTCGCATATCGTGGTTACCGCCGCCTATGGACATTTGCAACACAAGGGGCATCGCCAATGCGTTGTCGACCCTGAGACGTGAAGTTGTTAAGTCTCATGTGCCTGTAATTTCACCGGCCCCCTTACCTTTCTAAGCGAAACACGGTAATACAAGTGCACTACTGCTTCACGGCAGAAATGGGTAAGGTGGTTAGCACCCCCGGACGAACTGTGCACTTAGAGCTCTACTACTCGAGATTGTATTGATGTATTATGTAATGTAATGAACAAAATGAACCCAGGGGTTGTGGGTTCAATTCTCATCCAGGACAAACATTTGTTTGCTTGAACATGTCTGTTTGTTCTGTGTCTGGGGCTAAAGTATCTATGGAAGTATATCCAATAATGTTTCACTATCGGCGAAGATATCAGGCATATACACAAAAAAATATCTTTCCAGTTAAGAACGTACTTCTTCTCTGGAAGTCGGATAACAAGGGCGTTATTATAGGTGGACTTTCGTTTTAAAAAAAATATTTCTCAAAAGAACATTACATAGTTCACTTAATATGAGAAACTTTATACAATTGTAAAATATAAAAGTGTTACATTTGTTATTCGATCTGTCGGTTTTATGGTTAACAGTTATTATTGTTTAAAAGGTACATTTTTAATCTAGTTTTAAATGTGTTTATGGTTATAGAATTATTAACTATTTTAGGTAATTTGTTAAATAGCTGAGCTACGAGAAAAACTACTTTCCTTTTAGACAATAGAACTTAACGCCAAGAATTCTACGCTCAATAGCAATTACTGATCTTCTCGCCTTAAAAAGTTAAACAAATCATACAATTTAATGGCTCGCTAAATTAGCGGAGAAGCGAACAGTTTCACGGTCGTTCGGCTTATTATTGCTTACAATAGACCCGTTTGTTTCATCAATATACCATCAGTTTGAATGTTGCAGAATGGAAATTATATTCATAGGTATTTATCTAGTTATCTTCTATTCACCGATCATTTGGGATAAACGCAGCATTTATGCTTTCCGGTGCGTTGCATCAGCGGCGGCCTTACCCATCGCGAGGCTCCGGGCGGCAGGTCATTGCGAGGCCCTTTGTCCTTCGTGAAAAGTATGTGATGCGAAAGTAAGTCTTGTTGTTTGGTTTAGGTATTTGTCATGTTTTACAAGAAATGCTAAAGTTATACAAATAAATAAAATTTTAAATCATAATATTTTTTTCATTTGCTTGGGTTGCGCGAGGCCCCGGGCGATTGCCCCGTTTGCCACCCCCTAAGGCCGCCTCTGGTTACATCCTCAGACATATCCTGGGACATTCTTCACTCACGGTTATCTGATCCCAAATAAAGTACAGTTCCTACTCCTTGTACTATGGGTACCAGATAATTGGATAATATTACCTTTATTTTTTTTGTAATAAGGTGCATTTTTATCGGATACTTAATTATATTATGATGATGGATATAAACTCTATTGTAAAGATACAGGGTTGATTTTTCTATGAAAGAAAGAAAGAAACATATTTATTTGTGACAAATGGTAAAATAACACATGAAAAAAAGTTAACAAAAAGAAACGAGGTACATAATTGCCACATACGAGTATGATGTACTGAAGCGTCAAAACAGCCATTGTAGTGTGCCCTAGTGGCAGTATTCAGTGATAAATACGGTCCAGAAATGGTTTCAGAATGAAGTAGCTTAATCAGTGCAAGCGAGCAACTAAAGTTGCTAAATTTAATACCCGGTTAATGCATTAGTCGCGTGAGACAAAAACGTTGTCGAAAATTACATTGTAGAGGTTTTTTTTTCTGTTTTAATTTCAAGATATCATAAATTTGACGTTTTATTATAAACCTTATAGTGAGTTACGAGTGATTTAAAATTGCAACGAATAAACCAACGATCCATTGTAGATATAGAAACAATATTTCGAATTATATTGAGATGTTTTAGTGCGCTCCCGATGTGAGTGACAGACCGAGAGACTGACGACAATGAAAGAATCACACAGAAGAAGATTTCTAGAAGAAGTTTAAAAGATCTAAGTGTACAAACAGCGGAAACTAGTTTGTTTTTCACTATGTACGGATTACATATCTATTTAAAACATACTCTATAACTAAGGCTTCTTCTTTTTCCTTCAAATGACTACTTGGTTGATGATTAGACTACATTTACCGTTACATAATACGTACATGGTTTTGCAAATATTCATAATGATAGTGCGTGCTCTTGGACTTGCAAACAACGGGTATTAACAGTAATTCCGTTACGCGTTTAACTGTTATACCTGTTATTTTGCTATAAATGCTATAAAGCATGTTATTTCCATATTATTACATATACATTCTTGACTAGCGACCCGCACGCGTTTCGTCTGACAATCTAGAACATACGTAAATAAATAAATATCCCGCGACATTTGAACGTCTGATAAATAAATAAATAAATAATTTATTGACACATTATTGGGTACATACAAAAATCGCAACTATTACTATAATCTTCAATGTGCCAGCTGGTTTCAATAAAGTTGCACGGTTGAGCACCTAATGCCTAAACTAGGTAAGCCTGTCATATAGGCATTACTTCTGATGAATACGACTCACGAATATAAGAAGAGGATCTAAAGTTACCAATGAAAGAGATTTTTGAAGTAAAAACTTCTTTAGCACCGTTGTGATTTGAAACTCGACGAAACAAAAATACGGCAATAAAAAGAGACAAACATTTATCTACATCTATAGGATTAAGCCAGTGAGAGAATGAGATGAGTAGTTTTGTGAAGGTCCTCTTCTACCGCGTGTGAACTGCACACATTTTCCTTCTTTTTTGTTTCGCGTAGTAAACTGCTTGTAAACATTTTTCATTAAATTTATTAGAGGACGTATTTTTAATACTATTTTAATTCTATTATACATTTGGCCAAAACCATTGAGTTTACACAAAGTTTTGTTTTTTTTTTTAAAACGGACGGTTCTAGAATCTAAAGTCTTCAATGAAAGAGATTTTCTTCTTATTGTTTCAAAACTTCTTCCAAACGTTTTTCCATACAATTTATTAGAGTACGTAATTTCAATATATAATTTCATTAATTAATCCATTTAAGTATTATACATCAGTTATTTTCATTTCTTTTTATTCGATTACAAAACAAACAGATGTTTCGTAGAACCTGTTCAATATCGAATGTCATAACAAATGTTCATGTAATACTAACACGGCATACAAAATCAGTTTAAGCCTAGAAAATATTATTCTGACAACGAGTTCTAGATTATTTGTATAAAATTGCGGGTAAAATTAGCATTTCATTGAGTGAGTCGATGTTGCCGACCTCTGAGGCCTCAGGTTCTTTGTAAAGGACAACGCACCGCCAAATGTCTAGGTCACATCTTAATTCTAGGCTGTTCGTTGACAAATTATATGTTTGTAAACATTGTCATGGTTATTTTTTAATGATTTATTGAATTGGTATTAATTTAAGATGTAAAAGAAAAATGTTATCTTTTTTGTTGTTTTAATTGAAGTCCTAGGTTTGAAATCGCGTTACTGTAGGGCTGAATATTTTTCTGTGATTAAAAGTTTCTTTTTAGGGGTCCGTACAAAGCGTGCCAACAGGACTAAGGCTCTGCTGACCATCTGTCTATTAGAGGGCTGTATCTCATAAACCAACTAGAGATAATAGATAGTAGTAGACTGTTGAAATTTAACTGAGTATATACTACTATGGCCTCTATAACAAGAAATATTAAAAACAAATGAAAGATAAACGTTAAAGTCCTTTACAAGAAAAGTGGTTATCGAGGTTTTATTCAATCTTGTACGGTCTTCGTATGCGAGTCCAAATCGCAATAGGTGCACACTATGCACTTAATCACTACATTGTATAAAACAAAGTCACTTTCTCTGTCCCTATATCCCTATGTATGCTTAAATCTTTAAAACTACGCAACGGATTTTGATGCGTTTTTTTTATAGAGTGATTGAAGAAGAAGGTTTTTATGTATAATACATGTGACATCCCACGGGAACGCGGGTAAAACCGCGGGCGACAGCTTGTAAAAAATATATTTAACAAAATCATGTGCAATACTAAAAATGTATCCATAATGACATTTGTCAGAAAACTTTGTTCACAACAACATTTAAGCAGGATTAGGTTAACCTGCGTGTCTTCTCCAACACAGAATACAGACGACCTCTCAGAGGTGACAAAGATCATGAATAAAACGTGTCGAGTGAAACCCACCGCTTTCATCTTGTGGGAACGTTTTCTCTCGCCGATCGACTGAGCTATAAATAATATAACTCGTGATCAATGATGTATTTTAATATGGACTCGTCATTCAAAAATTCAAAGCAATTTATTAAGTTTAGATCCTCGGAAGGTACCTATAAAGGTCAAAATTAAAGTTGCTATAGCTACTATTAATAACATTCTCCAGCATCACTGCTTTCAAAATCAGTGCAAAAACTTATAACTTATAAACAGTATAATACAAAGTCGCTTCCGCCGCTTGTACGCTTAGATCTTTTAAACGACGCTACAGATTTTGATTCGGTTTCAGCAATAGACAGAATGATTCAAGAGGAAGGTTTGTACCTGGATTGTTTTTTGGAACACGGGTGAAATCACGGGGGACAGCTAGTACTATATAAAACACTTATACGTGCGACGAATGAGAAAGACTATATGCCACCTGCCTTCAATGCTGTTTGGCAGATACGAATATACATCGATAGTTACGTTAAGATTGAGCGCGACTAAATGGAATTAGGTCAATTGCCAACATTTTACGTTGCCATTTTTGACTGTGGATAACACATCTACTTTATAATATATCATATGCTCGTGATAGCTTCACGGTGACTTTGAGTTCACTTCGTCATAATTTAATTTTAAATTGCATCTGACCACAACTTCTCCGTAGCATCTAGCTAATATCTAAGTGAGTAAGGTAAAAGGAAAAGTCTAGATGCCACTTGAAGCACATTAAAATAACATTAAATATTTATATAAAAAGATAAATTAATACATTAATGATATTAACGGAAATTAAGTTTTGAAATGTCATGATTTTGTAGAAAGTTTGGTGTATTTGTAAAATAGGATGTACTCGTATTTAGAAATAGAAGTAGTGAATGTAGTATATCAGTCGGCGAGGACGGTATCTAGGCTGATGGCCTTGTGGGTGTGTGGTATCGCGAGCTGAAGATTCGGCTGCAGTTGTCTGAGCTTTGGTAATTTCGTCGTCAGACTCGGCGAGGGCGTTCCTCGGTCTGCGAACGCGACTGATACGGGACTAGTGTGATATCAATATGACTCAAATCAGTGTTAGGCGTTGTCCTAATTGGCTAATGATCGTACGATCGAACCCATCGTACGATCGTGCAATCAAAGTTGCAATATCTCGTTTTTTTGTGGTCTATGTCTTCTTTTTTCAAAATAAAAATGCAATTTTCAAATCAATATTGTTTGACAGTAAAAACTGTGCATCTCCATTAAAGAGCCATTGATGAAATGACGCCGTTGCGTTTTTCTGTGGTCGTGGTCGACTTGTTAGCTTCAATAAGGACATTATACATAAATGTATGTGTTTAATCTCGTCGCACAACGTTCGATCAATTAGGACGATGCCTTAGCATCAGTATAAGTCAATTTAAATAGATCGTTAATCATTCATTCAGTGTTGCAAGCGATCCTCGTTATTTATGATAAAGCTCAGTTCCCACGGTTCGACAAACTCGATAATTAAAGTATTGATACGTAACAACGAGTTTTTATTTGAACTGATTTCACGCAATACAGTTGTTCTTTAAAAGTTGGCTAAATCGTAACTACTTTCAAAAAAGAAATGTGACTTGTTGAAATTTTCATTAAATACGTTGGTTGATTCTGATAATCATTGAACCACCTTTATCACCTAACAGTAAGTAGGTACTTAAGTGTATAATAATATGTCTAATAAACTTCAAGCATTGCGTAAAATATTGTACTGTCAAAGAGTTTCAAATGTCGACGCGGTCGGTCCTCTTCCTTATTTTTGGTTATATGTTTACTAATAACAAGTTGTAGAGATTTTTTATAATGTATAGTTTGTCTGTGGCATGCACCGAGAAATCTATGGTTCATAAAGTTATATCTTCTTTATCGTTGTTTTGTATTATGTAAAAAAAAAAAACTTTTTCTTTAAATTTCAGTTTAAAATTATTTTATTCTGTGGTTACGAAGGTAACATGGTCGCATAGTTAACAGCTCAAAATATTACTTCAACTGACATTTAAACTAGGTACCTAAAAAGTACCTATTAGTGCTAGTTAAGTAGAACTGCCTTAATATCACACAATTTGGTGATGGAAAAGGCATAGGTAGTGTTGCTCTAGTCTAAATAAACAAGTAAAAATAGCTTTATTTCCGAAATCATTTAAAAAAAATTTACACCGAGACATCCCAGTAAGTAATCAGAGATCCTTGTGTTGGGAATGACTCGCTAGTTCCCAATTGTATTACAAAGATTTCACTTATTATTATATATTTTACAGTTTTTAAAAGAACAAAGTAAGATTATAAAAGGTTAGAGTGCGTCTTGCTCTCGCAGTTAGGATCAATTATTCAATCATTCGTCTAAGTATTCTATAAGTATCATTCTTAAAGGCTGCTATTGAAGTGGAAGAACGTATTCCTTCATAACCGCGATGTAAAAAATTGTTTATACAAATGCTACTATAAAGCCTATCTATAAAGACATATTTGAAACTTACAAAAAATCAGCATACATCTACCGCCGCAATTTCCAGAAGTATCTACATTAAAAACCTGTAAAGATCACATGGAATGATGCTTCGCCGTTTCAGGTTTCTCACACAGCTTTCCATAGAAAATTACTATAAAGTCACAACAGCACAAGTTATCCACAATCTACTATAATAGGTACGAATAAAACCGGACTCACCGTTCGCCCCACCAGGCTTGCGTCGTGCGAAGGTGCGCGTCGGCGTCAGCGCCGCCGGGCGCTCACTGCGCCGCGGACCGCCGCTCAAATATGGCCGCCGTGTTCGAGTTTCAAACTCATTCTTCTCAATACGGCCCGTATCATTCGCGGCCTCCTTCGCAATATCTTTTCGGTTCTTGAATTTGGAACCACCGCGTCTTGTGAATTTGTTTGTGGTGGTGTCTATGTTGTCAATGGTCGCCGTGTCAGACTCCGTGGTGTCTGGAGGTGCTGTGGCTTTCGTGCGACGGAGGAAGTTTCGCTTTGCAGCCTGAGGGAGGAAATCTATGGTTAGTTTATTTTTTTATTCCCTTATTTACTTGGTACAGTCATAAAGTCAAGCTCGACAGTTTCATTGTAAGTGATATCATCTAAAAGGAATGTTGTTTACCCATATTATGTGGTATTATAATTTATGTTATAAGAAATAAAATACACAATGTTAACATCTTAAAGCAATAGAATATATTTAAGTAACAATATTTAAATGAATTATTTCCTTAGGTAGTATTTCGCATAGATCAAGACGGTATTTCGTGACTAAAAGTTACGATAATATTGCGTAAGAGAATTTAAATAGGTGAACGAACATCTTTACTACATCTAGTCCCATATAAATTAATGCTGTTGCATTATATTTTCCTGAGACGCTAAGATGCTGGCAGTTGACGTCGCATAAGAATTAAAAACACATATTATTTTTTAATAATATAGGGTTTGTAAAAGATACAGATAACAGTCAGTTCTGTTTTTAAATTTAATATTTTTCTTTTTATAATAAGGTTGTCACAAGTGTTTGATCTTTTTGAATGGTATTTCTTTTTTTTTAAAGCGAATCATTAAGTTCTATACAATATCGATTTCATTCATAGTTGTCGTATGTAGTGTAGAATGTGTCTGTGTAGGTATTTACCACAGATTTACAATAATGACATAAATTACAGTGAAGGCAAAGTTTGATTGCGGTAAGAGGATTAGGTTCATGGGTATAAAAGTGAAATGAGAGTGGTTCAACTGTGGTTAGAATTACTGAAATGGAAAAATGTGGTATACCTAGCAATGCGTAGAACAAGTTCCCTTAGAAACATGATCTATTAAAAATTAGAATTTCAAGTTTAGAAAACGAAAATGGTTTTTTTTTTAACATTCATATGAATAAATGAAATCGTGTCATCTTCGCGGCGTAAAACAATCTCATTAATATTCCGAGTTTTTTCTAGCATTTTGTAATGATTACGTAAAAAATCCATTTCTATTCTTTTGAATTTGCATACACGTAAATATTTAAGAACAAAACACGATATATTTGACTCACGTGTTTGTTTATGGTTTCGAATGTAACAGTGATTTTCAGTTTGCTTTTAATACAAGAAATTTTTAGTCCTATTCAAATAATATGATTAAATTTCCGAGTTTTAGATATTGCAGTAATGAATGAAATGAATTAATGATTAATCATAAAACGTGACATTGCATCGTGATTAATATTAGTACCTGCCTAAAAGTAAACAATCTGTTGTAAATAATTCGTAACGATAAAAAGTAAATAAACGGCAAAAGGCTCAGAGCCAAAATTGGTAGCGGGACTTCAATAACCATATAATAAATTAAAACAATAAATTAAAAATAATCATTAAAATTCCTACAAGACACCAGAGACAAAAACTAGACATCTGAAATGAATAAAGCTATTAAACATTTCGCACAGTGAGTCAGTCCAATCAACAGGTGAAATCTGATATTAATTAAACATAACAGATATAATAAGCCGTTTCTGTGACTGACGGATGGATGGCGAACGCTCCGTTGGCGAGCTAAGCACGCGTGACGAGACTGCGGACATGGTCACAAGCGGAGCGAGTAGCGTGGCGATTTATTTTCAAATGCACTTTCATTTTTGTGACCATATATTGTTGATCAATATTTATTATACAAAAAAGAGCAATTCGTGCAATTTACAGTATGGGTCCCCGTGAATCATTAAGAGATTTATTTAGGGAAATAAATATAATGACATTACCTTCACTATATATTTATGAAAATATAATGTTTATACGTAGAAACATAGGAATGTTTGAGTCAAAATTAGATATTCATAGTATAAATACAAGACAAAGGGAGAAGTTAGTTGTTCCATACTTTAGACTAACTAAAGTTAACAAGTCATTTCTTGGTAATTGTGTTCGATTTTATAATAAGATACCGCTTTCAATAACCAAAATGTCTGATCGTAAATTTAAAAATTATATTAGGAAAGTTTTGAAAGAAAAAGCGTATTACAAGGTAGTTCATTATATTGAAGATAAAAATGTATGGAAATAGCTGCTCTCTGCACAGTGCACCTCTAAATCTCTTGTTTAAGTTGTAAGTACCTAATTATTGTTATTTTCTATTTTGTAGTCTTGTCATATTTTTTTTTGTTTTGTTTTTATTAATGTTACCTATAATAAGTATTTTGTAATTGTTAAATATAAAATTATGTAAAATTGAAATTATAAAATAGCCAAAAAGTCAGAATAGATAAAAATGTATATAACAAATAAAAAAGAATGTAACCTTGCTGAGTTTCTTGCCGGTTCTTCTCAGTTGAAGGCTGACTTCCGAACCGGTTGTAGCTTCAGTAACTTTAAATTTGACCTTCATAAGTGCCCTCCGAAGGCCTAAACTGAATAAATGGTTTTGAATTTTGAATTTTTTTGAATTGAGCATGATATATGCGATGAATTGAACGATGACGTTGAATTTGACTAATATTTCGGTTGCGGTTAGAAAAAGGTTTACTAAATATTGCTCGTAACATAGCCTAAACATATTATCTTTTAGAAAAACAAACAATTTTTTTTTTCATTTCTTTTTGGTACCTTAATATTATACCTCTGTTATATTGTTACTACTGACAGTGTCCGTACGCCTTGACAATAGACCATTCTACCAACCAAACAATCATTATTTTAAACTTTCATACAACGCTTCTCTCAACCGCTGTTCCACATACAATATATGTTAACCCTTATTATTTCGCAGGTGGTAGATGTCTTGTTTACAATTACCGAGTAGTCAATAAAAAAACTTTTTTAAGATACGCTTTGCCATAAAGAACATGACAAAAAAAAAACAATCCATAGATTAAATCAGACGTCAAACTCGACTCTGCTAGTAATACTTTTATTTGTATTTTTCTCAGTAATAATAAGCAACATTATTCTTAGCTATTTTTAGTCGGATACTAACAACTACGCAATATCATTTTAATGATTGGATTTGCAAATTCTTGCCTTTAATATTAGGTATATACAATTACTAAAATTCTTGCTGCGAATTGCGATCTGAGGAACATTTATGCAAAATCTCTATGCATATATGAATTTTCTGTGTGCCTCATTTTCATGAAAGCGTTCCCATACCAACAACCGCAACTCCGCACAAAGCGAGACTCCGTGCTAGAGCCCTTAGAGATCTAAGACGTTACTGCAATCATCCATTTAACGTTTGTTATTCAGAAAATGCACGCGTATTCAGGATGTTTCTTGCGCAAAAACCGTGTGATCGAAAACCGTAACATGCGTAAGTCGTTTATAGGATTCCTAAATCAAATACCGATTTAAAAAGTACTTATAAATGAATGGGATTTCATCTTTTCGACTTTATGGCTATGAAGTTGTAAAAAAGTAATAAAACCTCATTTTATTTTAATGACATATTTAATCTATGCCTCCGCAATCACGGAAAAATAAATATTGTCTATGATCGATTGAATGTTAATGATCATTATTGTATTGAGTGTGATACAGATTCAAAATACGTAGAGATTTCAAAATTTAAGAGCATTTTTAATAGACTGTTTCCACGAAACCAAATACTTGTAGTATCTCAATATTGATATTGCGCTACTTCGTAATATTGCCTGGCCTTGTCCACTTTACATCCGTAAACAAACGTCATTAAATTACAAAAGAATTTTAGCAATTGTCAGTTTTATTGTTTTGCTGATAAAGTTTATTATTCAGTGATAACATCTATACGTATGAAAAAACGTTTATACTTCGTTGAAGTCGTGAAAATACTTATAATAAGTCCAGAGTTTTTCTTCTTCACGCTTGATTGGGGACTGATCAAAAAACCTTCCGTATATGCATCAGTAGTTCTTTATTTGGTAGCGAGGTCAAATTATAATAAGTGATATTTCGGCAATTACAGACTTAAAATGCCTTAAGGGTATCTCTTTTTGTCTCGCTCTATCTGCTTCTTTTATGATATTTATTAATATGTTTGGGTCATATCTTAAAACTTATTCTTAAACCAGGTTCTTCGTCCGGTTGAGCAGCAATTATGCATACAAACATGATTTTGTTGATAAAGCACGATTCGCTAGGTGACGTCATTCTAAAACCAATATGGCGGACGTGACAAGATGGTAATCTAGTAATTCATAAATCAGACTACTCTGTTAAAAGTTACGCGTTATACATTAAAATAAATATATATTTTACTTGCGGTCCCCCGTGGTTTCACCCGAGTTTATCGATATTATATATATATAGCTTATAACTATCAAGGAAAAATTCCGAGTGGAATGGTAGCAATTCCATCCCGATATGTTTAGTAGATTTGAGGTGATGTTCCGTCAAAAGTAACCTATTTTGCTTGTATTATATGTTTAACAGATCATCGTCCGTTTTTTCGTCGGTTAATAACCACTAACGGCCAAACATAATATGCGAACCCGATGTAAATCGCAAGATTGAAGTACAATTTTGACATTACGTGTATTAAAATTACTGTCAAAAGTTTATAAATCCATGGATTTTCGATCGGGATTGCATATTAATTTTCGCCGTAAGAGTTTAGCTACAAGAGCTTACGAAGATATAAAGATAAATAAGTCGTGACGTCAATTGTTTGGTTAAAAAAGGTTTTATTAACTGATTCCTATTATCGATACAACGTATAGATATTGCTTATTTCGATCGTTAGCTGTCAAATGTGTTTTTTTTTTTTATTTTATTAATCTGGTTTACTTTATATACCTCAAATTCGGGCCTCTTCATTTTTACGATTGTTAAATAAAGTCAAATCACTACACTACTATTTTTAAATATTGCCTTGTTTTTGTGATACAAACAAGTTTCACAAACTTGATTTTGGGTTAGCTTGGGTATTTCATTAACTTTTTAGGGCTTTTTTATGGTAATCAATATATCACACGTGTTTTAGGATTTCTTTTGTCATTTTAAATCGTTTGATATATTCTATTAATAAATTAAGGCGTCTGTTCTGCGTATGTTCGGATTCTTAGAAACTTCTATACGAATTTTCATTGGGTATTCGCCAATAAATAGACGGTTCAAGAAGAAGGTTATGGTATATAATAAGTGGTTATTGTGCCGAACTAATTTAAAAATTTCCGTTGTTCATTAAGTGCTACCCGAGCGAAACCGTAGCAAATCCCTACTTCCCTAAATAATATAAAACAAAGTCACTATTTCCGTCTGTCTATTTGTGTGCTTTGTTCTTTTAAACTGCGCAATAGATTTTGATGTTGTTTTTATTTGTTTAGAATAACATTCGAAACGTTTCAGTCACAAATCAACAAAAAAAAGGAATCCGTATTTTCTGTAATGTAATACTGTTCCCCGCGGTTTTATCAGCGTTCCCGGGGAATGTTACATTTCCCTGGGAAAATGTCTATGTGCTAATTCAGGTTATAATCTACCCATGTGCCAAGTTTCATCCAAATCAGTTTAGTAGTTTTTGGATGAAAGAGTTACAAACATCCACCCACACAAACTTTCGTATTTATAATATTAGAAGGATGAGAATAGAATCATATGGTCGGCTTTTGTCTTTTGTGAACACTATACTACCGGCACGCTATGATGGCCGTTTAACAATGGCAAAGAAAAATAACCATTATTCCTTGTACGTGCCGGTAGAATAGTTTATATTTATCCAGTTAGGCAAAGCCGGGGCGGTCGCTAGTGTATACTAATATTACAAAGAAGTATTGATTGGAAGTAGGAGATAATCTCTCAAATTACTTATCCGATTCGAAAAAATCTTTCACTGATAGAAAGTTTCTCTATTTTCTAGTGACATAGGCTATGTTTCAATCCCTAGATACTTTAGAACCCTCAGGAACGCGGGCGAAACCGCGGGACGATAACTACTGAGATATAAAACGAATCTTTAACAAACGAATTATTTAAATTTACTATTGAGTTAAAAATTCAGGCATTCCTTCTACGGCTCATATGTGGGTATAATTGTACTTGATTTGCGTATTGTAACTCTATAATTGTCTACGACTAGATGTTGTAACCTCTTGCTAATCACATATAGAAGTACAAGGTTAGATATTAAAAAAATACATAATGCATCGAACATAACCAAATTTGTATTGGTTATAATGACTGTTGTAAATGTCTTTTAAAATACTTAATCTGTGGAGACTTTAAAGGCCCGTTTTGACAGTTAAGAGTGTTATAGAAATATAAACTCTGTGTTGTTGTGTTAAGGTTCATAAGCATCATTCTTCAATTCACCATTACACCAATAGATGAACCTTATCTGAAACTCAATAAAGTTGATTTTTCCATGTGATTGTTAGCCGTCAAATCAAAAAAAATTGCTATAGTATTTTTACGACAGATATTTATTATATATCCAAGGGCATTGATTCACATATTGATACATCTATTTAGTAGTCTTCGCCCACAGGTCGAATTACACCCATCAATAATTATTTAATCATTAAACGTTTACGATCTTACCATTTTCGCCTGGCGACCTTTCTGATTTATTTTGCCTTTTCACTCGGCTCTTAAAGTCTTATAAAACCTCCTTCAAGAATTTGGCTATCAAATGACAAAATGTATATAAATATTACAAATCTGACAGGTCGTTCCAAAGAGAATAGAACCTACTTCAGAATCGGGCTATCAAATGCCAAATGATTTTAAAAAAAATTACAGAATGTTCCAAAGAGTTTCAATAAAAAACAAACGCTCTTTAACATAATTATAAATGAGTATAGATACAGATGGGTATACGAACTCTTTTATCTCGCTAATCCTTTTTAGGACGGCTTTTGTTGACCAATTGGGATGTGTCCTGTATTAAAGATAAATGATCAAACAATAACCAGTGTATTATAAATCCAAAAATATACGAAAACATTAAATATAATCAAAATTAAATCATTAATGTTATTTTTCAGTACCGATCTAATCATAAAGGGTATGTTATTTTATGCTGAACAATTATGACGTCACTTGCTATTTCACACAAAACTCCATACATTCGATCGTTTTGACATTTCATAAACAATTGCTGATTTGACATGTCAGGACACATCCCTATTGGTGCGATCTCTCTTACTCTAGTTGAGAGTTGGTGTGGTATACATCGCCTCGCTCTTTTATACTATATCATAACTGACCTTAAGGTCCTCAGATCGAGGCCAACCGGCCACACCGAGTGCCGATGATCATCGCTGAACTTGTAAGGAATCCATTAAGCACCTGGCTTAATTATACTGTTGAACAGGTTATGTACTTGTAAGATATTTGTCCTTGAATTGTTTTTGCATGAGTAATTCTGATTTGAGATATGATTAAATGAGATATTTAAGTTCTTTAGTAGCGTGGGCATGGAATGTCATTTGCGTAGTATTTCTGTATTTAGCCCTAGATTTTGTTGTTGGGTAGGAGTTATTGGTCTAGCAATTAAGATATCTCTAATAATATGTGTATTACTAGTTATTCCCGCGGTTTAAGCCACGTTCTTTTGCCGAGATAAAAAGTAGCCTGAGCTATTCCTTATAACATTAGCTATCTGCCATAGATGTGATTGTCTTTGAAAAAGTTTGTATATGACAACAATGTTATGTGGCCTTATGTGGTAAGCCCACAAAGCCTACAAAATAACTGTCTCTCAAACGTACATTAAGTAATATCGAAACAAACCTGTCTAACCTGTCGGTTACCCCCACCCTCCCATGTTTAAATATTTATTTTTTTAAACTTTTGTATGATTCTTAAAGTAAATAAATATATTGAATGACTCAATCATTCCTAAGTAAACAAGATAACTATTTGAAATTGCAAACGATATTTCCATCATATTTTATCCGCGGCAGCAACGCGCCAGGTACCAGCTAATCTAACAATAAACTCTAAGGTAGATTTCCAATAGGGCCAATATTCAATGAATATTTATATAATTGATAAAGATCTCACGCTCATCTCGCCACAAGTCCGTATGGAAATCATTTGATATTCTGGTTACCCTTGTCCGAGTCTTAAATAGGCGAGAAGGCATTAAATGCTGTTTAATGGATTGCGGTTATGTTTCCTGTACATGTTGCTTGTACTTTTAATTAGTAGCTTCAGTAACTTTAAATTTGACCTTCATAAGTGCCTTCTGAATAAATGGGTTTGAATTTTGAATTTTGAGTTCAAAGAGCTTCCTTTTCATACGCGCGGGATGGAAAATAAGTCATACCTTTTTTATTTTATCTATAAAAATAAAAAGAATTTATGTGCCTGTTTGTAATTTGAAAATAAAATCTAATTGCTAAATCCATATAGAAATACGGTACGTATAACATTTTTTTTTTAATTTCTTGTTTCGTCTAATCTCTGAAACGGCTGGAGCGATTTTGACAAGACTCACTGACAGGTAGCTAATGTTATAAGGATGCTCTTTATCCCGGAAATGAGGCCGAAGATGGAGCTCGCTTTCCCGTTAGTAGCCTATTCACTCTTTTCTAAAAGAGCCCCTAGTTGTTTATCGAAGCTACATCAAAAAGAGCCGTGCTCTCAAAATAAGTTAAGATTGGAGTTTCTTGGTCCGTTCAACTTACAGTAGTTATAGGAGAACTCAAGTACGTGATTAAATTATCATTTCGTCGTACTGTGAATTGAGTTAAAGGTCACGTCGATGCTGGAATAACAATGTAATTGCCTTGCGAATAAAACTCGCGAGGAATTTCAAACAAAATCAATAACTTCACGTTTTCCTAGTAGGTACATGTTTCAAAATGACTACCTATTGTATGGAATGTATCATTATGGGAGACTTACTGTCCCCAGCGGTCTTATCCGCGTTCCCCAGGGATGTTACAATTTCCCGGAAAAAAATGCCTTTATGTTATTCGAGAGCTTCTTTCTGCCAAGTTTAATACAACTCCGTTTATAAGTTTTGGCATGAAAAACTCCTCACAAACTTTCGCATTTATAATAGTTTGTAAAATAATTTTTTATCTAATTTTATTAGAGACAAGCTGTCCCCCGCGGGTTTATCCGCGTTCCCGAGGGATATCACATTTTCCCGGGATAAAAAGTAGCCTATATATTATTTCAGTATATGCTCTATCTATGTGCCAAGTTACATCCATATCCGTTTGGTGGTTATTGCGTGAAAGAGTAACAAACATAGTTACATACAAATCTTTCCTCTTTATAATATTAGTATAGAAGCAAAGATTTGTTTATTATTAACAGTTTCCGTAGATTATGGGTTCGATTACCACTCGAGACAACTTGTGTGGATAAAGGTCTAATATGAGAATGTATATATACTCGTATAGAGTGTCAAGAATGTCCCAGGATATAAATTAATTTATTATTAATTCTCTATTAAATCTATTATTTATGTATAAATTCATAAGTAACATCTAATAACCATAGTATGGATAATCAGCACTTTTATTAATATGAACATCAGGACAAAACTAATAGCTTATTTTTTTACTAGGCACCATCCTGCGGTTTCACCCGCAATAAACAGCAATAACTTAAGTATGTACGCAATGCGGAAATTCCACTCGATAAGTTTAATCACATAGTTAAGCAATTGTATTGATTATGTTTTAAATTGTCCGCGCGTACACATTACTACGCACGCAATGGCGTCTTGCGCAAAAACTACAAATATTTCATGTTCAAATAACTAAACGTGATCAAGTGGTGCGACCGTGAAACTAAGGTGTTATTAGGGTTCTGGTGGTAATATTAAAGTACATCAAATTTTTTGTAAATGGTGGTCAAGTGATATGAATGAGTAACTGAAACTAATAATAATGTTTCGAATAATTTGGGAGAGACAAGGAGTCTAATAAGATACATTATGACAGTTTTTTATATTAATTCATTTAAAATGTTTCATACCCATAATATCTCTGGTGCTTTAATAGCAGTTTCAAAGACACAAGAGTACGTATATTATCACTACATAGTATAAAACAAAGTCGCTTTCTCTGTCCCTATATCCCTATGTATGCTTAAATCTTTAAAACTGCGCAACAGATTTTGATGCGGTTTTTTTTAATAAATAGAGTGATTGAAGAGGAAGGTTTATATCTATTAGTATCTACATTGCACCTGAGCGAAGCCAGGGCGGGTTGCTAGTCTATATATATAAATAATTTAATGTTTCTAATTTTCTAACTCGATCAAGCTTGTATTTAGAAATAATATGTTCCGGACACATTAGGAACGTAAAACAGGGTAGAACCTTTTATTATAATATAAGTGCGAAAATGTTTGTCTGTACATCTTGCCTATACCGAAACTGCTTCGATTTGTTATACTGATAGCTCAAAGACCGGAGCAGGACATTGGTAACTCTTTAGGAATATAGTTAAACCGTAAGAAATAAACATCCAATTAAACAATATTACAATCTTTACGACTTCTTAGAAATTACTCAAATGTGACTTTACCGATAATTTTAATGTCGCCAATTAAAACTATAGAATATTTATAAAATTATCACAGAAATAGTAAATGACAAATATTCATGTACATGAACATGTCTATTTGTTCTGTGTCTGGATATCAATAGTTATTTAAGTATGTATTTTTTTAAAGTAGAATATCACTTATCGGGTTTCCATTGTACCAGCTCTGCTTAGTTTGGTATCAGATGGTGTGTAAAGGGTCGTCCCAAGATATTTATCTATATCTTGGGATGACCTATATGAACTTAATATATTGTCAGGTTTCCATAGTACAAGCTCTGGGGCTCGATTCTGTAAGGAAAATGACACTAACTCGAGGATGTTTCGGCGCGGCCTCCGTGCTCTGTCTCTTTCGCTAACTACGCTAATATCACGTGAGAGATAAGCTCTCCGAGGCCTCCATGAAAAAGATGAATTAGCTGAATAAGGGGGCTGCTTAGTTTGGTATCAGATGGCCGTGTGTAAAGTATGTCCTAGGATATTAATTATAAAAGCAGTCCCCCGCGGTTTTACCCGCGTTCCCGAGGGATATCACATTTTCCCGGGATAAAAAGTAACCTTTATATTATTTCAGGATATGCTCTATCTATGTGCCAAGTTTCATACATATCCGTTAAGTAGTTTTAGCGTGAAAGAGTAACAAACATACTTGCATACAAGTCTTTCCTCTTTATAATATTAATGTAGATATAGATTTTGTTATTAAATATATTGGTATTTACCGTATACGGAATCTTTAACCTCAATTTTTATTTAACTGGTACCTTCGCTATATATGTGAATTAATTTGTCCTTGTGTTGTAGAGATGTTTAGGTCCACTTAGTGGTTCCATTTTATTAGGAGCTTGGTTTTGACAGCGAATACATTATTGACTATTGAGTCGTATCAATAAAATACCGGTTTTATGAATATTTTGTACACCATAGGATGTTATTTAAAAATGTGAGTGGAAAAAAAGTGATGAAAACTTTTTTCTTTTTAATATTTTTAGTTTAAATTATATATACTAGCTGTCCCCCGCGGTTTTACCCGCGTTCCCGTGGGATGTCACATGTATTATACATAAAAACTTTCCTCTTCAATCACTCTTAACTATTAAAAAAAAACCCCATCAAAATCCGTTGCGTAGTTTTAAAGATTTAAGCATACATAGGGATATAGGGACAGAGAAAGCGACTTTGTTTTATACTATGTAGTGATAAATTAGGCAAATATATTTGATATGATAATCAAAACTAAATCACATACGGTGTTTTTTTAATAGGGCTTATACAATTTTCATTGATGGTTGTCTTAATTTTATCTACTACTTACTACTCAACTATAGTATCCAATTGGTTTGCTTTGAAATCAAAAGTTTAGTACTCAATTAATAATTAGCACGTTATGTTGATATTACTCAGATTTCATAATTATTTTCCTTTTTTTTTCTTTCATGTTTTGTAGCAGTGAGACTGGGATAAATATTTAAAAGTACATAGGAATGTGATATGTTATAAAGCAGAGTTTTGTCGATAATGTTGTTTTAGGTCTATCAAAGACTAAAGAAACAAATAAAGCTAGATATCTCGCAACAAAATTTCTTTTTCCTCCAACGTAGTAAAGCCATTGCTACACGTTGCTAAACGCCTTATAAAATGAGAGTCACGCACAGATGTCGACACGGCGGTATCGGAACCGCGTGGGTGCCCTTGGCTTCGATACCATGGTTGATTAACATTTCTATGGTCATTAATTGTTTTTGATTGTTAATTGTTAAACGAACCATAGATACGGTGGTCACGGGGACTTTCATAGACGTATTGTCTATGCTAATAATTATTATGAACGGCTAATACAATCCTGATATAAAATCCATGGATTGATATTCTATTTGACAGAAATTTCAATATAGGTAATGTCAAAAATCTAGTTCATCATGCGATTTTAGATCGGTATCGTATATTAATTTTTCCCGTTAGAGATTATGTTTGTATTTTCTTAAGTTTGTATATACTGGGACATTCTTTTACACACGGCCATCTGATCCCAAACTAAGCAGAGCTTTATACTATGGGAACCAGATAACTGATATACTACATCAATAACACTTTTTTTTCTAAATACATACATAAATAGATATTTACTGCCAGACACAGAACAAATAGACTTAATCATGCACACAAATGTTTGTCCTGGGTGGGAAACGAACCCGCGACTTGCGACTTGGCAGTCAAGCTAACTGTACGTTCTTAAGTTTGGACATAGGAGGTAATATAAAAACTACTCAACCGTTTTTCAAACATTCATAATCGTCAATAACCAAAGACATGGTCGAATCAATGATGTTTAAACCTTATCTAATTATATACCTACTAGCTTCCATTTCGCGGTTTTACGCAGTCTCCCAGAGGATCTATTGTATCCCGGAAACAACCGCCCATGTTGGTTCTAGATAAAGTACCTTTTTAACACTGAAAGAAACCGAGTAATTTTTCATAATGTATTACAAACATAAATACAATTTTGTCTTTAAAATATTTGTGTTGATAACCAATTATATTAAACTCTGTGTTCGTTACTTAGGTTTCAAATGACATAGAGACCAGTTTCTTCTGTACATTAGTTAGGTTAGGTTTTACTCCATTGAATGTTACCTTGCCGAATCGTACAATATTTACTCCAATACCTGCAGGTTGTAAAGTGACGAGGCGTGGCGTCCAGTTTGTTACGTGATGTTTGCTCTGATCTTGAATGGAATTTGCATAATCTGCGCGCCTCAGCGTGTCGCAATTCCTAATGGCTAAACATGTCGTTTGTTTTAGCATTCGTTTTCAACTGCGTACCTATGCTAACTAATATTTAATGTTAAACATTATGGTTGTCGTAGGTTTCTAATTGGTCTGAATATAGGTGGTCAAATTCATAATTGTTTATTTAGTTTAGACCCGCGGATGGTACTTCAGCTGGGAAGAACCGACACAATTTGTACAACCTTTTGGTATTGATTTTTATTACAAAAATTAGTTATTACTACTGTTGTGCTCATTAATCTTTATTTATAAAAGAAATGAAGTGGAATGAAAATATAGGTATCAATGGGTATCATAAATTTCCATTAAAATGACATCCAATTAAATAAAAATAAATCGGTTTTGTACGACTGGTGTCTGGCGGTTAAATAACATGGCTGACGTGCCACAGGTCGTGGATTCTATTCCCATCAAGGAAGATTTGCGCGAATAATGTACTTGTGAAAATATCTATATCTATACATTCAAAAGTAGTATATTTAGTATCACTACATAGTATAAAACAAAGTCGCTTTCTCTGTCCCTATATCCCTATGTATGCTTAAATCTATAAAACTACGCAACGGATTTTGATGCGGTTTTTTTAAATAGAGTGATTGAAGAGGAAGGTTTTTATGTATAATACATGTGACATCCCACGGGAACGCGGGTAAAACCGCGGGGGACAGCTAGTAAATTATAAAGCTGGGCTCTTTAGTAACTTTGCTTGGTTTAGATAGCCATGTGAAATGATATCAGGGTATCTTATATTTATTACAATAATAATAATATCGATAAAAAATTCCGTTTCTCGCACCACCAATTATTTGCATGCTCCAAAGTTGAAACGCAAAAACCCTCATACCGAAAATATTAAAATAATTCAACTTCGAAAATATTTTTCGCCATCAATAATAAAAATAAATTATGAACGAAATCCCCTTTATTTTCCAACAAATAAACAACACGTTTTTCTTCTTTCACACACCGGATATCCGCTAGTTTATTATAATAATAACTGACGATTAAAAGAAACATATTTCATAATCGAATTCAACCAAATACCGTAAAGTATCTTATGTCTCATAATTAACATTCATTTATTAATGAACTTTCCATTTAATTACAAAATTATGAAATCTAATTACAAATGATTGCAAGCATCAAACTAGCTTTATGTTAATTTGTAATTACTTAGCAGTGTGGATATGTTGTTGTAATACTAAATCATTATTTCCGCTTCCGTCAGTGTAACCGTCTTTGTGGAAGGAGGTATTTTATGGTCAGTGACATAGTTGCTCCTAGTTTGCGGTATCGTTTGGTCGTGTGTTCAATTTCCTTGTTTATAATAGCGAATATAGGTGTAAGTGTTTTATAAGTATTCTGTGCTTAAAGTTGTTTGTGTGTATAAAATAAATACTTACGGGTAGAGTTGCCCCTTAATATTGGATATCTGATTGTCTAAAATTAGTGGCTATGAAATTTTTAATTAAATTAAATCAAAGTGATATATATTTTGGTAAGTGATTAAGTAATAAAAATAATGCTTTGAAGTAATATAAATGAACTTAATATAATTTTTTTTTTATTTCTTTTTACATTTTCTACGGACTCTTAGTCCGTACTCTTTGAAGATTCCATGATAAATTATTTAAAGATTAATTGTATTGTGTTTTTAAAAATAACATCTCTCCGCGCTTGCTCAGCTCGTTGTTTTGAACTGAGGCTTGTGGTTCCTTAATAATAGTGTTACATTGAATTTTTCTATTGCCGATACATGGATTATAAATAAATAACTTAGCATTTACTTAAATTTAGTTACATTTAATATACTTACAGCAAATTAATTTTTAAAAACTCGTAGTTTTCAACCCCCTTTAGTCATTTTTCGTATTTAAAATAACCTCACTAATATTATTAACTATCTGTCCTTCGAGGTTTTAACCGCGTTCCCTAGGGGTGTTCAATGTTCCCTGGGTAAAAGTAGCCTATATGATATGCCAGGGTATATCCCTATATGACAAGTTCACTAGTTTTTGCGTGACAGAGTCACAAACATCTTTCCTCACAAACTTTCGCATTTTTAATATTAGTAGGTATAAATGTAACACAATAACGAAGAATCACTTCACTTGCGGCACGCTATGATGGCCGTTTTGACGTTTAACAATGACAAAGAAAAATAACCTTTATTCCTTCACACATAAGGTGCATCTATTGATCCAACAGCTAATTGTATGATGATGGAAATCAAACTTATTCCAAAGCAATACAGTTTTCTTTTCCTATGACAATCTGAAACGGCAAAACGGCCATCATAGCTTGCCGGTAGTATAAATTAAAATTTAACTCTATGCTTCAGAAATGCGGACGAAATCACGGGGCTAGCAATTATTAAATTTGTACTTAAAGTACAATCTAAAAGAACAATCAGTAACTTGACAAAGCGGCTTTTACACATTACGTAATAACGCATAAGGTTTAAGGCATGAGGAATAAGGTATGAGGCATAAGGCAGACATGACAAATCTAAAGTGAGTCAACACCACACCCACGCCTTTAACAAGAAAAACTTGCTTCAATATGTATCTCTACCCATAATACCTTATTTGGAAGAAAAGAAAAGTAGATTGGTTTTTAATTGGGTTGGAAAAGATTTACTTTTTAACAGCTTTGACGACATCCCATTAATATGTCTTATAAATGCGAAATTTTGTATGTATGTTCGCAAAAACGCCCGGATTTGGTTGAAACTTGTCACATTAATAGAACATGCCCTAGAATAAAATATAGGCTATTTTAAAGCCCGGAAAAATTTTGCATCCCTCGGGAACGCGGATGAAACCGCGGGGGACAGCTGGTCACTAATAAATAGTTTTAAATATCAGCGTTCTATTTAAATCCTCAATACAAGGCTGAGTCGTATTCTACTTTTTCTTTTCATGACATACAGTATATCATCTATTTGGTTATATGTATTTATCATATTTTAATTATATTTTGAGAGAAAATAAAATTATTTTCATTTAATTTCAATATATTTCCATCGTGTGATCTAGGTAAAGGTTTTAAAGAAATATATAAGGTACAAGTGGAAGAACCACAAGTACTGAAGTAAAAACAAAATAAAAATAAATATCTAGGACTATTTCTTTAATACAGGATCATCTAATCGCAAACAAAACAGTGACTATAGATAACTTAATATATTTACTACGTTTTAAATATATAGGTATCTACTTATATGCATAGATATTTAACGTCCAAACACAACAGACAAGTTCTTGCATACAATTGTTTGTCGTGGGTGGGGATCAAAACTACGACCTATGGCTTCCCAATCAGGGTCTAACCGCGCTGCCAACAGGCCCGTATATGGACATGTTTATTCAAATATTAGCTATCGTACCGCGGTGTCACCCGTTTTCCCAAACCTAATATATCCCAGAATTAAAACATAGCCTATGTCACTTAGGAATACTGTAGCTTTCTATAAGTAAAGAATTTTTAAAACCAAATGAAGTCCAACCTTACGAACGCTCTTTATAATGTAGATTTATAAAACCACTAAGACTGGTCAAATTAGAAATCTTATCGTCAAGAAGAGCCACCCAACCGTAAAAGAACATGAAAATTTATTAACTTTTTGCCAACACTCGCTGAATAGTCGAGAAAAATCGCAGTAAAGAAATCAATCAGTACATTTTTAACCGGCGTGATATAACAGTTCAAACACAGGTTAGATAAGACAAGATAAACATGCGCTTGCGCAGTGAAAGTGGCTCTCACCGTGGCGGGATGCTGCGCAGTCAATAACGTATTTTGTACCGAGCTAGATATTTGCAAGATTACATATTAATTTACTTTTCCTACTAATATAAATGCGATAGTTTGACAAGATATATCAACTCTACAAAAAAAAACTCTTTAGATTTGGATGAAGTTTGACATATTGGTAGTTTATAATCTGGATTAATATATAGGATACTTTTTATCCCTGGAAAATTCCACATCTCTTGGGAAATCGGGTGAAACCGCAGGGAATATATAGTGTTTTAATATATTCCTTTTCATTTTTGAATATCATGAATTTAATTTACATGAAAACTTATTTTATACTCGTATAAAAGAAATAAAACCTGAACACTATTACCCTATTATTTAAAATACATAATAAATATATTTATGACTCTGATTTCTTATTTATATGGCGGTTTATTGTGTTCTGTGCTTCTTATTGTCTATGGTCTCAGTGAAGTGAGAGCAATTGTAGTTTTATTTTTTATCGACCACAGATGGCTTTAAACCCTAATGTGTATAATTGAGTGAAAGTTGATGGCTCTCACCCGAAAAGACAAATATTCAAAATATTTTTTCTGTAAAACTACAGGGTGTGTCGTAAAGACACACGATAGAAGTTAAACTTTTGTATTACAGGGAAACATTATAATTATTCATCAATCACTTTTGAACAGCATAGATAGTGTTTATCATTTTTCGTCGTATATTTATCGTCACACAAAAAGGTTGCAGATTCGAATTTCAGTGCACTCCCAAGAAGTTTCACTTCAAACATTTAATAATATTATTAAAATTATATTCTAGGACATCTAACAATCCACAATACTATTTTCAGTCGGAAAGAGATGCGTTTTATCGATAAGACACCCCTTCGCACAGTAGTTTCATTTATTAATGTTCTTTTTGTGTTTTTCATTAAAGTTATCTATATTTCTATCGTTTCACACACGGCCAATGTCAGTAACTTCAGGTCTTTCTATGAAACCAGCCAAATACAACTACAATTAATTTTAAATATCTAAATAGTCAGATAATTCAAGTGGAACCTTGCTGAGTTTCCAGTCAGTTCTCTCTATAGGAAGGCTTCCAAACGGTTGGTAGCTTCGGTAGGTTTGGCCATCATCAGTGTTCTTCTGCTACTACTTATGAGACAGTCTTACGACACGGCCATTTGATCCCAAATTTAGCAGAGATTTACTGCTGATTATAACTGATAAGCAGGATATAATTTTTTTTCATCTAAATGCCTACTTATAGAGATATTTAAATCCAGACACAAAGCAGTCAGGGTCTCTAACTACCAAGTCAACTGGCCACTTATTGGGTCTGAACATAACTTTTGTTCAAATTTTAATATTCCTTTTTTAATTGTTTCAGATTCATCCGAGGAGGCAACAAGGAGTCAAGATTTTATTGTAATAACTTTAAGAATGATTTATTGAGCAATAAAGCAAGTTAATTTGCGTGTTTACTTAATTACCCCCAAAACCTGATTTATTCCGAACCCTCATTTAGTTATTTATTTTATTATAAACTAGCTTTCGTCTCCCGGTTTCGCCCGCATTCCTGAAGGATCTAATGTATCCCAAGATTGTAGCAAACCCTATGTTACTTCTGGATTAAGTAGCTTTTTAATAGTGAAATAATTATTAAAATCGGTCCAGTATTTTGTGAGTTTATTCATTACAAACAAAATTTGAATCTTTTCTCTTTATAATATGACTAGCTGTCCCCCGCGGTTTTACCCGGGTTCCCGAGGGATATCACATTTTCCCGGGATAAAAAGTAGCCTATATGTTATTCCAGGATATGCTCTATCTATGTCCTAGGTTTCATTCATATCCGTTTACTAGTGTTTGCGTGAAAGAGTAACAAACACACTTACATACAAATCTTTCCTCTTTATAATATTAGGTATAGATTATGAGTAGGTATAAATTCTAAAAACCTAATTTGTAATTATTTATTTATAATTTCATATAATTTATTTCAATTAGTGATAATTTGCCCTTATTAGTAGATTCATTAGCCCATTTAGCTAATTACTTGGAAGATGCCTAACGCTTAGTAAAGTGGTAGTTTTCCTGCATGTTATTTAACATGTGTTTGTTATCTTTTTCACATAGGGCAAGTTGTGACAGTTGAAGGTTTTTTAACCCATATCTTGTGAAATAGCATTAGATTTCACTGAGATGCTACACTAAATGCTTCATGAGACCTTGCTTTGTTACGCTATCCCCTTATTTTGTCGCAATAAACATAAACCATTGAGATATCTTATAAAGAGGTATAAGGATAATGGTATAAAGAGAGACATTAGACTTTTTATATCGAGAACGTGGGTGAAACCGCGGGGGACAGCTAGTATCAATATTTATTAGACAGCTAGACACAGTGTATGTCTAAGGAAAATTTATTTAACAGCTCTTTTTAAAAAACCGTGTCACAAAAGGCCGTAAATAGATGAGCAATTTGAGGTCCAAACCGGCCCTCAAGTGTGTCACTACGCAACGATGATACAATACGTTTATTTATGACCGTCGTAGGCTGTTATGTCAAGTAGGCCGATGAACAGGCAGACGGACCTGTGCCCTGAGTATGAACACCAATCGTAAGCGAATCGTCACCGTATCGAGTGCACCAAAAACCGATGCATTGGGCAATTGAACATCGCGCAACGTCATGGTATGCGCGATGTTCGATTTTTCGAATGCGATACGTTGACGATACGCTTACGATAAATGTTTGTGATTAGGCCTCCGATGGTAGGTTACCTATGGACTTTTAGAACACTAGGAGCATCATCAATGCCTTGCCTAGTTTTAAAGCCTAACGCTGTATCTATCTATCCGTTGGCTAGTTGATAGAGACCTGAGTGCTACGCAAGATTGTGGGTTCAATTCCCACCCAAGACATAAACTTGAGTGGAATTAACATGTCTATTTGTTCTGTATCTGGCTGTAAATATCTACATAAGTGTGGATATAAAACGTTGTATATATAATAGGTATATCAGTTATCTAATTTCCATAGTACAAGGCCTTAGTAATAACATTAATTGAAAGAAAGCAATAAAGCTGGTTTTTCTATGACATTCTTCTTAAAATGGGGTAAAAGATAGATCTTGACCACTCTACTATGATCCTTCTATCTAAAGGTGGGAAGGATCAGTGTTACGGGGCGTAATGTAACGTATTACACAGCGAGCGTTCGTGCAGTACGGGGAACAAGGCGCTCGCAGCGAGCAACGAGTGGATTTACACGGATATCGCACGGCGCAACGTAACATGCTCTCTGCGAATGATACGTCAGGCCCCGTAACACTGGCCAGTATCCACTTGAAGGAAGAAATTCGTATATTATAATCTTTCCTGAATCCGCATTAACGACCTAATTGTAAGGACAACAACTACTGTTGTAACTCAGTTGATGTATCAGAGGGGTGTACTTATCCAAAGTAAATGCCTAGCACGACATCTCGGTACGATCTCGCCACTCTATCTCTTTCCTTTACAACGTAATTACGTGAGAGTTCCGCTCTTCGAGGCTCCAGCTCAACGACGAGGTTAATACTTAAGAATCTCTGAGATATCAAATGGATAAACATGTCTAGATTATACAAGATAAAATAGGAACCTATCTGAGAGGCTGGTTTGATTAGAGGATGTATGCCTTGACGGCTACATTATAGGTTCTGGTTTCGATTCCCACTCGACACGAAAATATGTTCATAAACATGTCTGTTTGTGATCTTAATGAAAATGTCTGCTTTTTTAGGGGTAAAAATCCTAGATCGAATATTATTTTTAATATTAGCTTAGATAAATCTAAAGTTTATCAGTTTCATAGCCAATCATTCGCGATATCACATGTTCAGGGGCTCGATTCTATAAGGAAAATGACACTAACTCGAGGATGTTTCGTCGCGGCCTCTATGCTCTGTCTCTGTCGCTTACTACGCTAGTACTAATCACGTGAGAGATAAGCTCTCCGAGGCCTCCGTGAAGCGGCTCGCCGACGAAGTGTGTATTAGCAGTATAAGGATCTGATCAAATCCATCTTGAGTTATAACGCTTTATAGAACTACATACAGACAGAGAGACAGATCCTACATATTTATATAGGAATATAGATATAAAGCAATATGACAGGGCATAATACCTTAAAATATGACTCGCAAAACTAAATAACTACATAATTATAAAACAGGCATAAACATAGGTAAAGACAGATCTACTTCAGGTAATTATATGCTGTGTATTCATTACAGCTCACGATAAATCCGTTTCAAGGATGAGCCGACGGCTGTATCAGTAATTTAACTACTATTTTATCAATACTAATATTATAAAGAGGAAAGACTTGTATGTAGGTATGTTTGTTACTCTTTCACGCAAAAACTACTAGACGGATATGGATGAAACTTGGCATATAGATAGAGCATATCCAGGAATAACATATAGGCTACTTTTTATTCCGGGAAAATGTGATATCCATCGGGAACGCGGGTAAAACCGCGGGGGACAGCTTGTAATATAGTTTGAGTACTATATGCCACTTATATTAATTAAATTCTACTATTCTTACTATTGTTAAAAATGTGACTAAATCCGAAAGTGTGACTGGATGGGTGGCGTGGTTCTGGATCCACTTTCCTTCTATTTCCAGTTAGATCACCAATCAATAACCGATGTTACACCAGGAATATAAGGTATTGCATAGCTTTAGATTATAGGCTAGAGTGAATAGGCTCTTAATAAACTAGTGCGTCTCAACATCAAAGATTACATCACTGCTTACCATCAGGTGCGATCGCAGTCAAGCACTAGTTTATATTATAAAAAAAAATACAAAAAAGAAACTAGAGAACGCATGCGTTAGATAGTGTCATTAGAGGCCTAACCACGAACATCTATCGTAAGCGTATCGTCATCGCATCGTCATCGAATCGAGTGCACCAACAAGCTGGTTTGTATGTAAAGTGAAACACCGCGCAAACCGTGACGTTGCGCGATGTTCAATATCCCATTGCATTGGTTTTTGATGCATTCGATACGGTGACGATACACTGACGATAGATATTCGTGCCTGAGCCTCAGATCGGATATTGCACTCTTTAAGATGTCATATCATAGACAAGGGGGCTAGTATCCTAAAGCGTAAAGTATGTATTCAGAAAAATAAGTAGTTTTGTAATAGGTACATCAGTTAATCAGAACCTTGGGTACTATGGAAACCAGTCCATAGTACCCAAGTTTTTGCTTAGTTTGTTACTGCTCAATAAATAAAGTGTTTATTAACTACTAGCCGTCCCCCGCGGTTTCACCCGCGTTCCCGAGGGATGTAACATTTAACCGACACAAAAAGTATCCTATGTTACTTCTAATACCTACAAGAATATGTGCACAAAGTTTCATGATGATCGGTTAAGTAGTTTTCGCGTTAAAGCGTAACAAACAAACTTACATTCACATTTATAATATTAGTAAGGAAGTAGGGATTTAAATCCAGTATCTATACTTATAAAAGATCTACAAAATGGCTGTCAATTTTATAAATTGCCTGTTTATGATATATAACAAATATACGAGTAACTTTTTGAAGGACTCACAGTATTTACTACTCTAGTTGTTCCCGCGGTTTCACCCTAGATCACGAAGGATGTAAAATTTTCCCGAGATAAGCAGCCTATGTGCTATTTCAGATTTTTTTGTCTCTGCGCTAAATTTGATCCTTCTAGCCGTCTATAACAGTATACTATGTGTTAATCGAGACTATAAACTATACAACGTGTTACCAAATACCCCGTAAAAATATAATTAATTATCAAAGTCAACAACCCTAGTAAGCTGTCATGTCAGGGAACCAGATTATTTAACAGAAAGGCCAACGTACCTATTTAACGTAATAATTGTCGACTTTAATAGTTTTTCTATTTTTCTTTCATAAAAAACAGTTATAAAATTTTTTTTGGGGTATGTTATACAGCGTTACAACGGTTCTTAAATATTGTGAATGGACTCGTTATAAGGCCCCATTTAACCTCCTTTCGGCTTTACGGGTAGTTTTGTAGCACCCTGAATATGCGCTAAGTTTCATCCAAATCCGTTCAGTAGTCTTTGCGTGAAAGATTAACATCCATTCCAAACTTTCGCATTTATATATACATTTATATATATATTCGCAATAGTAGAAAAATTACACATAGTCTTTCAATAATAGCTATATTTCTGCGTTGTCCAATCACAGTACAGATGACAAGAGGGCATCCTTTGAGTCATCTAACTACGACCATGATATTATGTTTAGTATCTACAAGTATCTGAATATTTGCATATCCTACTAATATTATAAAAGCGAAATTTTGTTAAGATGTATGTTTGTTACTCTTTCACGCAAAACTACTGTACGGATTTAGATGAAATTTGGCACATATATAGCTTATAATCTGAATTAACACATAGGATACTTTTTATCCCGGGGAAATGTAGCATTCCTCGGGAAATCGGGTGAAACCGCATGGACTTAAAATCATTTCTAAACCAAGGACGCATTTATGACTTTGTCCGCCCCAGGCATCTAATCCTGGATCTAACTGACTTTGACCACTTGACCACGGAAACTTCCATGGTTAGTTAAACAGTAATAAGTGACTGCATCAATTTATACTTTGTAAATTCGTGCAGGCACACTAAAACAGGTAAAAGTGAAGGGCAAATAGTCAGGGACCGGCCAGCACTAGATCATGCTCACATGTGATTATCAGACCCTATGTAGGTCACTGTTAAATCGCAAAACTCCGTCAATTGCTATACATTGCATGCCGATGTATTTAGCAACATTTGTGAAATCATTTTCATGTTTTTGATGAATGTTAACCGCAGTGGTCTTGGGCTATTTAACTTAATACTCGTATTTCATAATAAATGAATGGTTTCTGAAGATAATCGTTTTTATTTTTTTATTTTTAATAATATCCTGGAATTGTATATAGCCTATGTTACTTCTGCATAAAGTAGCATTCTAATAGTGAAAGAATTATTAAAATCGGTCTAGTACGTAGTCACGTAGCAAAAGTCGCAATTGCTACGGGCCCCGCGCAAAAGGGGGCCTCGCGTGTCTTAGGCCGCCCTCCTCCGATTGTTTTTTTCCACTCAATACTTAGGAACCCAAAGCAAACCAAAGGCCCCTCGACAGAATTTGCTACGAGCCCCGCGCTTGCTTAATCCGGCACTGCCCGAGGGATGTAACATATTGCCCTATTAAGTAAGGACATATTCATGTCCACTATGTGTATCCTGGGTGGGAATCAAACCCACGGCCTACAACCTCAATATCTAACCTTCACGCAACCGATACGTCAGATAAAATCACTGAAAAGATGACGAAATTTATTTTAATCCGTTTGATTAAGTTCAATGTTGCTCATACAAAAATGAATGCGCAATAAAAATCAAAAATAAATCTTGTATTAATGATATTACAAAAACCTTTGTGTTCAGGTTTTAGTTGTAAGTTGACTAATCAAATAAAACACGTATTGTTAATACATCAAACCTACTAATATTATAAATGTGAAAGTTTGTGTGTATGGATGTTTGTAGCGTCTTTCTCGCAAAAACTAACTGACTTGACTGAAACTTGGGACATAGATAGAGAATATCCTGGAATATAGGCTACTTTTTGAGCTGGGATAATGTTACATCCCTCAGCAACACGGGTGACGGCTAACACTACATACTATTAAGCAAAGTCGCTTCCCGCCGACTGTCTGTCCCTATGTATGCTTAGATCTTTAAAACTACGCAACGGATTTTGATGCGGCTTTTTTCAATAGATAGAGTGATTCAAAAGGAAGGTTTATTTGTAAGCTTATCTCCGGTCGCGGGTAAAACCGCGGGGGACGGCTAGTAGATTATAAATTAAAGATACACGATCGAGATTCAATATGCTGATTTTACAGCTATATATTATAGAAAAATTAACTCTGTGTCGTTATCATAAGGATCACCAACATCATCACACAATTGGCCATTGAATCAATAGATGAACCTAATCACAAAGCAATAAGGTTGGTTTTTCTGTGACATTCTTATTGTGTCAAAACAGACGTTATAGAGCAAGTATTTTTTTTGTCTCATTAATGGGTCACTAACATTATTTGTACTCAATGATTGATGGATGAAAATGCTGATTCCGGTAGTCTTATTGTTTTAAACCGACTGGCTCATTCCAATTTCAAAATAGCAGATATTCGATTATGTGGGCCAATCGGTTCGTCTCCCGAATCGAATGCGAATGGCTCCGAACAATCCCGATTGATACAATGTAAATGTTGTTTTATTTATTTGATAAAATGAAAAAATCTGTATACGACAGGAAAAGTGTGTTATGAGAAACTTTCTGAATAAATATAATATAAAAAGAAATTGATATATTTATGTAGGCTTTCACAAGCTCTTATAAATCGTCTTCATATTTTGTTTTATAATATAGACCTAGCCATTCTTATTTACTAAAGAATAAAATATAAGATAATAAATATATTGTCAGGCGAATTCATTGCCGCCTCAATCCCTCCTCCAAAATCTGAGTTTTATTTTTCTAAGTTTTCATACCTCCGTTTTAAGTGCACGGGTAATTCTTGAATGTCATTACGTAGTTTGATAAAAAAACAACTTCTTTAGTTTTGATTTGCCATAGATTAATAATGTGTCGAAGAAAACGTGTTATAAAAGTAAGTAACTATTGATAATACAGTAATTACTGATGTTTTAAGTAAAAACTGTCAACACAAAGCTTCAATTTTCTCATTATAGAAATAAATCTATGAGAACCTATTGTATTTTTTTCCAATGCGTATCTATTGTTTTATATCGACAGTAAAAATGATACAATGTAACTCGACAATACGCAAAAACTTATCGATTAAATCGCATGTAATAATCGGATAATCGGTAAATTGGTAGTTGGTTTAAAAAAAAAATATTATAATATAATAAATTAAAAAGACACTTACCTTCGTAATCCATTCATTGTTCGATGCACAAACGTTGTCTTAAAATTATATTGAACGATTTTTGTAACAGAAATAATGTAATTTCGTTCAGAAACACCTTAGAAATAATGAAGCTGTAAGCGATATCCTAAAGTTAAAGAAGCTGACATAATAATAAAAAAAATATAAATATTCATACACAATAAAGTATATTTATTACAATCCTTTTTATTTCTCTTGTATATTTAATACAATACAATTTTTTCAACCACTTTATACAAAAATATTCCGATCCTAAACATATCGTATGTACATTGCAGTGGTAACGATTATTCATTAATAATATAAAAGTAAAAAAAAACTTTAAATAATTATATTCTATTCATAACCTATGACAATTTGTAAATTGAAAGCCTGATATACCAAAACGAGCTAACAGAATATAATATACATTTTTGGTACAAAAAAACTTCCATAGAAACCTAATAATATAAGTTAAAGCTATAAATCTCTAAGGTAACATGACTACAATGAAACTGTCAAGAAACTATATTTACATGTAATATCTTAAGTTTAATCAAAGGGTAAACCCAATCAAATCAATTGTAAGTTGAACTATTTCCATGGGAAATTGGAAGTAGTTAAACTGGGGCAGAAGCGTTGACCATCATGAAATACTCGGACTCAATCAATCAAAATGTTTGTCTTAATCAGTCAATATGCAGATATACGATATGACTAAAAACAAAATCAGAAACTTAAGTTATTGTTGCTTGTTATTACAACCATGATTTCAAAATACTTGTCAGTTTACAGCATGTAAAAGTTACAATCAAAAGTTCTGTCCAAGTTCCTAGTTATGATATATTACCGCAGGTTATTTATGGCCAGAGAAACCAGGTTCAACCGGGAACCACTTTATATCTAATCTAATTTAATTTATATTAGATTGCCTTTTAAGTATCCTCACTAATTGGTGATGGAGTTGTTTTTCTTAACACGAAAGACGGTCGGAAACTCGGCCTTATCGGCTTGACATACAGTTTCCTTTCAGTGGTGGATCTTGGCGTTTCTGTCGTGAATGTCTTTACTGGTTTAGGAGTTTGTTTCTTTCTTATATCTGCAGGGACATTTTGTGATCTATTAGCTGAGAATCGGGATTTATTTAGAGCGAAAGTGGATGTCTTGTTGAGTTTCTGCAAATTACCTGATATTGTTGAGTTTAATTTTTTTGTAATTCGTGGTGTGGGACTAACTCTAGTAATATTTGAACTTTTAAGGAGACTTGCAGGTCTACGTGGGAAACCATACTTCGATCTCTTAACGTCGAGTGGTGAAATTTTTGCAGTGGTCGTTTCTTCTGTAATAGTTTCAGTAGTGGAAGGAGCATCCGTGGTTGTAACTATGGTGGATTCTGTTGCTAATGTGGTAGTTGGTGTTGTTGATAGCATTTCAATAATTGGACTTGTATTTATGCTCTCTGTTGTTGTCGTTGTTGTGGTGGTTGTGGTTGAACTTGTGGTCGTAGCTTCTGATGTTTGTGGCAGCACTGATATATTAATTGGGTATTTAATTGTAGCATCTTCAATTGTAGATCCACCATTAAATTTCTGTCCCTTAGCGAATGTGACGATGCTTCGTCCTACCTCAGGTTTGAGTACTTCAAGCTTGACAATGCTAGCATCCTCTTTTTGACTTGGCAACGAAGCTGAATATACTACAAAAGGTTGACTTCTATCATTACTTGCTTTCCTTGCCATTATTGGATTCTCGCTTGTTTTGAATAAAGCTTCTAAAGGTAACGTTGATGGATTTGTGAGCATCGAACGTGGTGTAACTATTTGGAACATATCTTTATTTTGTTTGGACCTTTCAGTATCGTACGCAGCAGGGACAAATTGCCATTGTGAAAATAGCTGATCATCTTGGGCCGTATCAACTTTCTTATCTTCATTTACATAACTTAAAAAGTCATCACCTGGTAAATGTTCTACCTGGTCCGTTGACTCATCATCTTTAGATGCTCCTCCTCCTATTTTCGTGATATGCCTGTATGCTTCGTTGATGCTTTCTGATGCTACTAGATTTTCTTTCGGAGCTTCAGAAAAGCTACTTAAAGCTCTCGCATTTCTTGCCTCATCAATTCGAATGGGGTTGTCAGGTGGATTGTCCACAGGATATACATGTCCAAGTTTCGTTAGGTAAATTGGGATTTCATTTTCTAAAATTTTAATAAGACTGAATCTGCTGACCTCTCCAATTTTATCAACCATTGGTTTCTTTTCAATCATTATTTTACCTTCTTCAATTAATGTTGATTCATTGTTTTTGTTAACGCGGTGTTTATCCTGTTTGGAAGATACTTCTACTACTCTGCTAACAGAGAATAGTTTATTGTATTGAGTTTTAACAATAGGTGTTACCGGGGCAGGTGTTGTTGTGGTTTCAGGTTTGGATTCAGTTGTTACTTCTGTACTTGCAATGGTGCTGCTTATGGTACTTAACTTTGTGGTTAAAATTTCAGTTTCAGTCTGTGTATTAGAAGTAGCGTCTTGAGTCGTAGGATAATTGGTAGTCAATTCTGTAAATTCTAAATAATCATCGGTGCTGTTATCTATTTCCATCATAACTGTCACTGTTTCACTTTCCACTGTATTTGTCGAAGTATCACTATCAGTGTTTGTGCTATCAGATAAAGTAGTTATTGATTCGGTCATTGAAAGATAGTCGTCGTCTGTCTCTGTGGTTGCTTCATTTTCTGTTGTCAAAGCATCCGTGGTTGTGAATGATTCAGTTTCTTTGTCTTCCGTCTCTTTGGTCTCATTTTTCAATGCAATGTCTACATTAGGTCTAGGAGCAGAGACAGGAGAGTTATAACCAACTGGCACATTTTGAACACGTGTTTTGCTTGTATCATTTACCGGTTTGTTACTTCCAAATCTATTGAAGACTGCTGATCTATTTTGTGCACTGCCAAATTGCCGTTTAGGTATTTCCGTCGTGGAAGTTGAAGTTCTAAATGTATTTGAATTTACCACTCTAGGTCTAAATGGTGATTTTCTTGTTACTGATGAGAATTGGTTTTCTGGTTGTTCCTCTTTGGAATTTTCTTCTTCTACATATTCCTCTGTGTCAAGATCATCTTCGTTTTCTTCTAGCTCATCATCGTTGGGTTTCCTGGTGAACAGCTGATTAGGTGGTACAATAACAAATGGATTTTCAGGTTCTTCTTCTAAAAGTTCTTCATCCGAATATTCTTGTTCTTCGTCTTCACTTTTTTGTGTGGTTCTTGCTGTAGTAAATGGTTTTCTAGTAAATATTTTAGATGAATAAGGTGGTCGCCTTGCAACAGAAGGTCTAAATACATTGGGTTTATCAGCGGAGGAAGGGCTTGTGTAAACACCTGGGTTAAATTTGCGACTGAAAAATCTACTGCTTGATGAAACCGATGATTCTGTTGTAGAAGTAAAAATTCTTTTTGGTGGTCTGTAAGGTAATCGAGTTCGAGACGCTGGTGATGTTGATAATGTTGTGCTTGTTGTTGTTGTTTCTATTTGAGGTTCTTCCGTTTCAGTCACTAGGGATTCATCACGAGAATTTTCTTTGTTATCCGATAAATCTATAGCTTTTTGGCTCACTTCTACCGCGACTTCAGGTTTTGCATCAGTTTCAACTTCATCTTCAGACTTCTTAACTGCTTCTTCTTCTTTCTCTTGTTCCAAGTTTTCTGTGGGAATTGCTTCAGTGATTGCAACTACAGGTATTTCTTCGATTTTAATTTCTTCTGTTACAACTTCCGGCTCTTGCTTTGCGGTTACTTTTTCTTCTTTTGGAACTATGTCTAATTTAGTTATATCTTCAGGAAATTCTGTGATATCATCCAATAAACTTTCTGTTGTAGTAGTAGCCGCAGTAGTAGTTGACACTACTGGTCGTTTCTCTCCATAATTTATAACAGGTTCATTTACAATATCTATAGCAGCAGCATTTAGAGAACTTATCGATTTCGTGGTAATTTCAGTCTCTTCCACTATAGGTATTATTTTTTTTCTGATTATTTTGCGGATTCTCTGTGGTGGAGGCGTAGAAGCTTCAGTTGTTGCTTCCTCAGTTGTAGTAGTTGTTGAAGTTGGTCTCCTCCTAATTACTCTGAATCTCCTTTTACCACTATCGTCAATTGGGACAGATTCAGTTGAAATAATGTCTTCGTTTCCTGTATTAGGCCTAAATTTCTTAACTATAACCTTACGTTTGGGTGTTTCGTCCACATCATCGAGATCCTCATCATGTTCTTTCTCCTCTATGGCACTTTCGGATAAAGATATATCATCTCCTTTAGTTTCTGGTTCATCTTCGTCGTATTCACTTGTCAAAGTTTGTTCCGTTGTTGGTTGACGTGAAGTAAAAGGCAATTTACGTGCTTGTATTACAGGTGATGCTGTTGAAAAAACGGGCCTTGCTCTGCCAAATGGTAATCGAACAGGGTTTCTTTGTGTACTTGCTCTTTGAGTTACTACTTCTTCACTATCCTCAAGATCGTCTATCGGTGAAGTTGGGGCAACAGTCGATCGTGTGAATGGACGCGGTGTGAATCTAGCAAATGTGGGTCTCCTTTGTGTCGATGTCGTAACCACAGATCGAGGAGAAGCCTCCGTAGTCAAACCAAGTGAAAACCTATTACGACCTCTTGGTAAAACCGGTCGTCTTACTTCCACTGTCGCAGCAGAAGCCTCGCTATCAGCTGGTACATCAGCTGTAGTGGTCGATGTTCTACCGCGGAATCGCCTTTCACTACTTTGACTAAAACTTTGTCTCGGAACAAACTGCGGTTCAATGTCTATCGGAGTTAATGAAAGTAGCTCATCAGAACTAACATCAGCTTTGATCTGTCCTCTCTCAACAGGTGACGCTGCGGCTGGCACAGAGTCATCATTGCGTAAGATTTGGAACCTACTCCTAAACCTCCTAGATTGATTGGTTTCTCCGTCCACTTTAGTTGATTCTACTTCCCGACTATCAGGTGTTGTTGACCTAATTTTTCTAGATTGTTCAGTGTTTTCTTCAGAGTCCGAAGCTATTTCATTAGGTCTTGCTAGTGGGCGGCGACGCCTTACAAAAGCATAATTCCTTTCACTTACCTGTGTTGAAGAGGATACAGCTGGTGCTGATGTAGAGGTGGTAGTAGATCCTCGTCGTCGCAGAATGGTTCGTCTTGTGGGTAGGCTTGATGCGGTAGTCGTAGGGGCTGGTGTGGTAGTTGTCGTAGTGGTGCTTATAGTCGTAGGTTCAGCAGCTTCAGTTGTTTGAGCTGATGTCGTTTCAGGTTCAGCGGATTGAACTTCAGCGGAGCTCAGGGAGTTGAGTAAGGATGATATTTGGACGGCAAGGACTGTGGTGGGTTCAGGACTGCTCGGCTCTTCAGGTGTAGGAGTGGTGGTGGAACGAGCTCTCACTATGGAAGTGTACTGGGGCTGGGTTGATATTTCCCTTTCTAAGGCAGTCTCTTGTAGTCCAAGTTCTTGTTCTGAGTTTTGGTACCTGAGAAAGAAGTTATTATTTTAGCTAACTGAGTCTGAACTTTTAGGTCAGTAGAAAAACATTCTTTTAATGAAAAGGGCTTGTAAAAATGTCAGGAATGACCCTTGTAACAAAATAATGACATGGAAGAGATAGAAACTTACTGCTCTGTAGTGGTTTCCTCAGTGGTCGGTCGCTGTCTTCTGATGGTGACGTACTCCGGTAAATTTTCTCGCCGGGCACTTGCAATGTCCAAGGAGTTGGGAGAATCTGATGCAGGTAGGTATGGCTGTTCGGAGCGTTCGAACAAAGCATTCCTAGAATAAATGAAATATAATATGATAATTATGACTCTGCCTTACTCGCTTAACAGTAGCTGGTCTCAGCCGCAGGGGTGATAAGTATTTTTTACATTCACATAAAGATGTCCTTGCAAAAACAGAAAAAACACATTGCTGCATAAAGGAAGGGGCAAAGAGATAAAAACTTTTTTAAATTTATTTAATAGGTTGGGGAAAAAGTTCCTTAGCATTTTTTTAAGAAAATTCAAAACATTTTTAATATAGTTTATTTACATTTAACTAAAGTATGTGGGTACCATTTTGTTTGATGACTTTTTGCCATCTTGTAGGTAGGGACATGATCCCATTGCTATAGAACTTTTGGGACTTCTGATCAAAATACTGCGACAAGTGGTTTTGACAGTCCTCTCGTGATGTTAACCTGACACTGCCTAAAGAATTCTGAAGAGACCGAAACAGGTGGAAATCTGAAGGTGCAAGGTCAGGACTATACGGCGGATGCATTAATACCTCCCAGCCAAACTCTCTTAATTTTTGCTGAGTGGCTAAAGATGTGTGAGGTCTAGCGTTATCATGATGAAAAACCACACCCCTTCTGTTGATTAATTCCGGCCGCTTTCTCTCAACTTCTTGCTTTAATCTCATCAGTTGTTTGCAGTAGAGTTCAAAATCGATGGTCCTGCCTGGTGGTAAGAGCTCATAATGAATAATGCCCTTCCAATCCCACCACACACACAGCATCACCTTGTTGCGAGTTAACCGGGTTTCGCCACAGTCTGTGAAGCCTGACCGGCCTTTGACCTCGACCTTTTTCGCACGTTCTTGTCGTACGTGATCGACTTTTCATCATCAGTTATCAGCTTCTTCAAAAATGGTTCGGTTTCATGACGTCGTAATAAAGAATCACAAATGAGTACACGGTTCATTAGGTTTATTTCAGTGAGCTCGTGAGGTACCCAAATATCTAGCTTTTTTGTGTACCCACGTTTTTTCAAATGCGCTAAAACTGTTTTGTGGTCAATTCCCAGTTCTTCAGCTACGTCTTAACTACTGATATCCCGATCTGGCTCCACTTTTTCAAAAATGGCATCCATTTTATCCGTAATGGGGCGACCAGAGCGACGTGCATCTTTGACATCAAAATTTCCGAATTGAAAACGCTTAAACCAAATTTGTGCTACTCTCACAGACACTGCACTAGGTTCATAAACATGCAATTTTTTTTCGCGGCTTGCGTTGCATTTTTACCTTTTATGTAGTAAAATTTTAAAATGAATCGAATTTCTTCATTAGATTCACTCATCTTGGCGGTACGAAAAACAAATGCAAATCACACATTTTCCTAATTTGAATTTGGAAATATGTTCTTTAAAATTTAAACTTTCAATGATACCAAAACCAGCCAGATACAAATAGTATAGCCAAAGAGATTTTATTACAAGTTCATACATACTATAATGCGAAAAGACTTTTTCCCCAACCTAATATTATAGTTTTGCCTCCTGGCATTGTTCTATGCGCTGTACTAGTTGTATAAAAGTATTTGTAAGTTTGTAAGTAAATCTGTTGATATAACAAATATTGTTTGCGTCAGTATCGCTAAATTTGTTTGACCCCTCCACTTATTCCAAATCCAATTTTTTTTTATTACAAACATCAAATTACATATATAAATCACAAACATAAACATAACCATTATTTTTACTATTTTATTAAGTAGCAAGCCTATACAAATTTTAAATCGTGAGCTTTTAAACAGACTTACCTAGAAGCAGTATCATCAGCAGTGTCCGACGTAGCCGAAGTCGTTGGCCTCGCCCTTCGGATATTAACATATTGAAGTGGCTTCGCCGTGGTCCCCACAGACACTTCAGACTCTACAACTTGCGTTCTAGATCTTTGCAGTGCTGGCTTTACTTCCTCTTCTTCGTCATCGTCGATCTCGTCGCTCTCCAGGGGCTCCTGGGTGGTCGAGGTTGTTGATGGTCGTTGCCGATTGATTGTTGTGTACCTGGATGATGTACGTAGTCTTTAGTGAGTGTGATTTGGCGATACATTGACGGCCCCACTATAGTTATCTCGCTCTACGCCTAATAGTGTGAATAGATATGATATACGTACACTAAATATTATACACCGCATATATGTATCATATAGATATGATATATATGTATATGCGGTGATAGAAATCATAATAAAGAAACCTCCATGCTTTGGAAGACAAAATATATATAAAGGTATATGAAATTTTAGTAAGCCTTCTTTGCGAACTTAAATGTCCTTCATCTCTCGCTCCTACTGTGCCCTGAAGGGCTAACTCTAATATCGGTTAAGAAGGTTACTATTCAATTATAGTGCACCTGAAACTGTAAGTACCTAGAAACACAAAAAACTTACTGTGGCCTATCTTTTCTTAATAGTCTGTCCTTATCAGCTGTCGCTTCCAGTCCAGCATTTTGAGGACCTCGCCTGCTGTTTGCCGAAGAGCTTTGAATTATGCTGTTGCTACCGTATCTGAAGGAAAAGACATTTTAAAATAAATTTATCATCACTGCAAAACTGGTTGTTGCACAAAAAAATATTAAAATTAATATTTTTAGACTATGTACTAATAGTGTTTCTAAACTTCCAGAAAACAGTTAGAACTATAAATATACAGACATCTGGCAATGATAGCAATTGAAATCAAAATCAGAAATAAGATTATGAATTTTAACAAAACTCTTTTTGCAACATTACATGAGTTTTCATGGAAAGTATATAATTTACTTTCGCTTTATGTTCCTGTATCTCTGAACGATCATCGACTTAATACTGAAATACTATAATTATTTTTTTATTATTTTATTTTTTAATGAGATGTTTTATAATCGCAACGTACTTGTTGGTCCCGCGGGTCCTCTCGAGCACTTTCTGGTAGAGTTTCTTTGTAAGCGCTGGCGCCGCCTTCGCTGCATCAGAACTCGAGGTTTCCGACAGATGCAGCTGCTTCTCTAACTGCTCTATTCCACCTGGTTTAGGATAAGCGAGGACAAAATGTTTTATAAAAATTCTAGTGGACCCTCGCGGTTTTACCCGCGTTTGAAAGATGTTACATTTCTTCCCGAATAAAAATCAACCTATATGTTTTATCCGGGCATGCTTTATCGATGTGTTAAGTTTCATCCAAAGCCTCGATTTTACGTGAAACAGTAACAAACATCCATACATCTATACATCCATACTCAACAACTTTCCTATTTATAAAATTTGCAGGATTGAAATAAGAAAACTATGGTTGTCCCTGTCTGTCTTTTCGTTCACTTACCGACTTTCTTGATCAAATCAATTAGCTCCTTGATAACCCTCGGGTCTTCAGCGTCAGTATCAGAGTCTGATATAATATCTTCTTCGTATTCTTCATCAGTCTGTAAAAATAAATTTTGATACTGCTCATTTCTTGCACAAAGGTTTATAGTACTATTTTATAAAAGCTTTATTCGCACAAGTATTTTAACTCTCCTTCTTCATTTAAGGTTACTAGAATATTCTAAACATGGCAATTTATTATTAGTAAGTATGTATATTTTTAGGACAAAAGGCTGACAAGCAGTCTTAATGTCCACACCTGATAGTAAATGGACCTAAAGAAAGCCAAGAAGAAAACTGCCTTTCAAAGTACGCACAAGTGTGAACACACAGATAGGTTTTGTAGAAGGGTTTTCAACAGGGAGTTAGGTAGGTTTGTCCTTGTACCCGATAACCTAGCTCAATACTCTGACAAAAGTCATTGTTTTCCTGCCTTACAATTACCGACGTTGTCCGAGATTTCGACACTCGATTTCAGATTGTTTATTTTTAATTATTGGAAATGGTAAACCTAAAACGATTTAATTAAGTTTCTTACCTCTGGCTCAGGCGTAGTAGTTGTGGTAGAAGTTCTGAACAAAATAGAGTTCCTGGTGCTCAGTTTAATGGGTTTCCTGGTCGTTGTGGTGGTGGTAGTAGTAGTGGTGGTGGCGGTAGTCTTAGTGGTAGGTGCTTTCGTGGTGGGAGTGGTCATCTTGCAGAGGACGTTGCGGGCGAAGTCGCAGGAATCTGCTGCCTTGTTGAAGAAGAGACCTGGAAAGATGTTGACGTTTTAGAAAGTGTTTCGGGACCTCTGAACTGTCATCCGAGGTTAAGTCGGTACCACTCATGGTTTTTAAAATAAATAGATGGCTAGCAGTCAGTCCAGATTCAATGCCTCTATTCAGTCAATTCAGAGGAGGAAGCGGCCTATGTTTTGCGAATTGAATATTGAATTCCTCTCATGAAAACTTACCCTCAGTTAGACAATCTGCCTACTGGACCAGTAAGATTTTTGGTTAAAATCTAATTATATACGAGTATAAGGAAAATAAGGTACCTTTGACGCACCATCACCTCAATCGTAGAGAACATATCGGGATGGGACTGCTACCATTCAGCGCGGAATTTTTCGTAGTTGATAGGCTATATATGATATCGATAAATGGGTGAAACCGCGGGGGACAACTAGTATATATATATTTCAAAGTGTATCTTACCAGATGGGCATGTGAACTGATGAGCAACGATGCCAAGGTTGGAAGGTCCGGAGTCGAGACACCAGAAGTACTTCTTGCAGTCACGTGGGTGGGGGTAGAATCCTTCATCAACACACTTGAAATCTGGAAAAAGTATAAAAATATAGTTACCAATCTGATTGTATTTTAGTATTACAAATGCAAACGAATTATTTTAATGGGACAGAACAAGTCATGGTATCGCCTCCATGGCTGAATCGTAAAGTTGTTGAGACTCGGAGGTGCTGGTTTCAACTCCTCTCGATTTTCTTTCAACCTTATTGAGATACAGAAAGAGACGCACATGTAGGTTTAATTAAGTTTAAAGCATTATGCAAGAAAGGATGGTCACCATTCTCTTTAACCAACTTGCATAAAGTAGGAGCTACTCAATCCGATGAGTATTTTAATTTAAAACCATCTATTCCCGGAATACGTTGCATTGCGGTTTTTTTGGCATGAACGAAGACCATCACACTAATGTTAAATCGGGATCAGATAAATAGTATAGCGGCATCGGATATCTGGTAACCACATTATAAGTTCTGCTTGACCATGTGCAAAGAATGTCCAAGGATATTCAAGGATCTCACCGGAGCCAGGGTCGGGAGTGGTGGGCGGTTCCGGGGTGACGATGTTCCAGGCAGGGGTGGTGCTCGTCGCGGCGCTCTTCCGCTTATTGCTCCTGTTACATAGGTAATAGATTTTATAATTATACTTTTATTCCTTTACATTTTTGATGCAGAAAAGCTTTAAAATGAATTGAACGCATTAGTGAGAAAATCAAGTACAATTAAAAGGTCAAAATCAAGACTATGCAGGTACAATTGCATAATTGGTGGTTCAGCAAAAAAATTATGTACGGTCAAATGAAAGTCAAAGCTATAGCAGGTACCACCGGATCGTAAGTCAACATTCTACTCAGAAGAATCAGTCATAAAAGAATCAGAAATCATTATCATCTTTAAAATAACATGTCAAATCGATCTCTGTGTCAAATTAAATATGCTTTTAGTCGTAAAATTAAAAAAGTAAAGAGAAAAATGCACTGCTCTAGAAGGCCAATTGAGCAAAATAGAGAAGAAAAAACAATGGCAAAACGCAGAGCCTGATAAGCGTCGGGAAGCAAAAGATTTTAGTTCATACTTGGCAGCAGTAGAAGGTTTAGGTGTGGTGGTAGTAGTGGTGGTAGCCTTGGGTCTGTTTCTCCTCCTCGCACTGCTCTTAGATCCTGACTTTGGTTTGTCTGTCACAACGGTGTTGTCCGATGATCTAAATCAATAATCAGTTTATCAATTACCTATTGGTCATCAGATAGCTTAAAATTACACTTCGGGAATTCTTTGTTGACAAGAATCGACCATGAGACCTGTCCCTAATTCTTTTCTTATTTTTTTTTATTACAGTTATATCGACCAACAGGCAGATGGTCCACCCGATTGTAAGTGATCACCGCCGCCTATGGACATTGCAACACCAACAGCATCGCTGCATTGTCATCCCTGAGGCTTGACTTTGTTTAGTCTCATGTGCCTGTAATTTCACCAGCTCCTTTACCTTTCTGACCGAAACACATTAAGTGCACTACTGCACGGCAGAAATAGGTATGGTGGTAGAAATTCCCTGGACGAACTCTAAGATTCTGAAGATTCTTCTATTACATTTTTCAGTGTACAGTGTCAGTTTCAGTACGTTTTCCTATTTGAGAATTATTTTATGCGGTATAAACTCACCCAAGTTTCTGGATGTAGGCTTCCTTGGCCGCCTCAATTAATGGGTACGGCTTCCCGTGACAATTGCCTCTGAAGTCATCGTTGTCAATCGACCAGAACATAATACCTGAAATCAATTTTCAAATACTACTGAGTATTTCAGTACAATACATATATCTTACTGTATTATTGTTTTATTGAGACGTAACACACATCCCACGGGAATGCGGGTAAAACCGTGGAGGACAGCTAGTTTAAATATAAAGATAATAATAAAGGCATCAGGTCGTCAGTTTCATCGATCACTTTGATAAAGGTCGTCTGAAAATGAGCTTGAGTATTCTATTGGATACCATAGCTCGGTGGAGCGGTACTTTCTAGTACCCACCTGGCTGGCTACGACATACCATACCACTCTCAAGTTGAAAATCGGTCAAGCATCTACTACATTTATAACCTGGTTCTATTGTGGTTACCAACATTGATTGTGTTCAGACATAAAAGAAAAGTAGCTATACAAGAAAGTAACTAACCTCCAAGACCGTTTTCAACGACATATTCGGCCTTCTTCTTCACAATGTCAATGTCATCGTATCCAACCCATTGATTGCCCTTGAACGCCACAGGACCCATAGCTTTGGAGTTGGGGTGCATCACGGTCCAGGGTTCCTCTTCCTCTTCAGACTCCTCGTCGGAGTACTCTTCGGAGGCGAGGCGGCGTTTCCTTTCTTTTGGTTTGAGGGCCTCGCAGATCTGGAATGAGGAGTTATATTATTTTTATTTATTTCTTTTTACATTTTCAACGGACTCTTAGTCCGTACTCTTTGAAGATTCTACGATAAATTATTTTAAAGTGTTGACTCGTATATAGGTATCTATAATATAGAGCTTTTAGTGTAGAGTTCATCCAGGGAAATTCCACCACCATTTCCGCCGTGAAGCAGAAGTGCACTTGTATTAGTGTAAGGTAACGCCGGTGAAATTACAGGCACATGAGACTTAACAACTTCACGTCTCAGGGACGACAACCATTGGCGATTCCCCTGGTGTTGCAAATGTCCATAAGCGAGGATCGCCGCTTTCCATCAGGTGGACCGTCTACCAGTGTATACCTGTTAGTCGGTCAATTTGACATAAAAAGCTGCATACTAACCTCATAGTAAGCCAAGTAGCCTTTCTCCCTCGTGGCGTCACCCTGTTCTCCCGGCCCGTCGGCTGGTGATCCTATCTCTATTGCATCAGGGTTGAACAGGGTGTAAGAGCGGCCATATGTAGGGATGCCAAGCACCAGTTTGTCGCGATCAGCTCCGTTCTCCAGGTAGAATTTTATTGTGTAGTCCTGAAAGAAATTAGGTGTTTTAATTCAATGTATTGTGTCTATCTATATACGTTTCTACTTAGAAAATAAAGTACAACGATTTTCATGAAATTTAGTATGCAGGGGGTTTCGGGGGCTTTAAATCGATCTAGCTAGGATTCATTTTCAGAAAATGTCGTTTTATCCGTGTTTTTAGGCAATGAAAACTGCTACAATGTCATTAGAAGGTAAGGATTTCAAGTTACATCTTTTGTGAGAAATACTGTTATTGGGAACCCATTATTATCGCATCTAATTCGTATCTAGGTATATATTACAGTGTTTTAAAAAAGAGAATATAGGTAGAGGGCCATCCAGGTACTATTATTTTAAACTTACAATATTAAGTTCGCTATCAACGCTGTATTCATTGGGTTCCTCCAGAGGGTAGAGCGGGGCGTGGTGGTTGACTGCTGGCTCGAAGGCGGAGTGGTAGTCGTAGGTCAGTAGGTTCATCCAGTCCAAGTATCTGAGGAAAACAAATAAATTGCTCGTTAATATTTTTTTAATATTTATATGAAGGTATCGTTGCTTTCTTTAAACACATAAGAAACATTGTTAAAATAATTGTAAGGCTTATTCTACAATCATCATATCACCCAGGCAGTAGTTAAACAACGTGTTACAAAATCCCCCGTAAAAACATAATTAATTATCAAAGTCAACAACCCTAGTAAGCTGTCATGTCAGGGAACCAGATTATTTACAGAAAGGCCTACGTACCTATTTTACCTAAAAATTGTCTACTTTAATAGTTTTTCTATTTTTCATTCATAAAAATCAGTTTTTTTTTATTTTTTTTTTGGGGTAACTTATACAGCGTTACTACGATTCTTAAATATTGTGATTGGACTCGTTATAAGGCCCCATTTAACCTCCTTTCGGCTTTACGGGTAGTTTTGTAACAGTATAGTCATAGAATATATAGATAAGAAGCTATGTATACAGGATTTCTTTTTTAATATCCCAAATATACATTTATAACGTAATTATATGCAATCTTTACTAAATTAATATATATACATATATTGAAATTGTTTGAATTTTGTAAGTGTGTATGTATGTGGAGGATAATATCGGGAACCACGACACCTATTTAAAAAAATTCTTCACCATTTCAAAGCTACATTATTCCGGATAGCCTATGTCCCGGAATACATTAGTTCCCTCGAGAACGCGGGTGAAACCGCGGTAAAAAGGTAGTGTGTAACAAATAAAACTATTACACAATCAGAACAAACAGACAAAATTAAATTTATTTCAATCTCCCTTTAAAATTGACGGTAACTAATTAAAAAACAGCAAATATTATTCTTAGCACATTTGTACATGCGTAGATCATCTATCGAACAATGTTACTTGACGACCGGAGATGGACAGAGCAAATGTCAAGGCTATAAACAAAGCATTTAAAAGCCTATGGTAATAATTGTATAAGGCAATCCGCATTCCTATGATCCTGTTGGTTGTAACGCAATCTCTTTTTTTTTTATGCCACTTGGGCCGACAAACAAGCAGACGGTCCACCTGATTGTAAGTGGTCACCGCCGCCTATGAACATTTGCAACACTAGGAGCATGGCCAATGCGTTGTCGACCCTGAGACGTGAAGTTGTTAAGTCTCATGTGCCTGTAATTTCACCGGCCCCCTTACCTTTCTAACCGAAACACAGTAATACAATTGCATTACTGCTTCACGGCGGAAATGGGTAAGGTGGTAGTACTTCCCCGGACGAACTCTGCACTAAGAGCTCTACTAGTACTAAATTCTTCAATAAATAAACGGTAATTTAGTTAGTAACGTGATTTTGGTATGAAATAAGCGGTCAAGTGCGTATTGGAATCGCAAATTAAGGATTCTGTCCAACCGTACATATTTAAAGAAACGCTGAAATAAAATGTTTCTTGAAAGGGTTTTTAATTGTATTGTAATAACGACCATATTCGTCCTTCACATACTGTGAAAATTTCACTACATATAACGGTTCATAAGATACGCTCGCTAACAGACAGACAGACACACGGGTACGGAATCCTAAAAACATTGTAGGTAGCTAAAGTATGGAAATAACCCTTGGCAATGAATTGCTCGCCTGACAAGCTATCATATAAGCATTTAAGTATTTTTATTGTAAATTATGTTTTAATATCATTGTGTGTAATATTAAAAAAAAAACATGTAAAGACGATTTATAAGAGCCTGTGTAGCCCTACATGAATAAACAATACTTCTATTCTATTCTATACTCCCTCTAATTACTCATTTATACTCTACATTATATTAAAAACGATTAAATTACATTCCAAAGTACCTACTTGTCACTAGTTGTTACCTAAAAACGTTATAATTGACAATACAAATAAAGTTACAAAATCTAGTATTACACAATACAATGGCTTACATTCATAAAGCTTGAAGAATACCTTCACACCATCACAAAATAAACAGAGCGAGGGACGAACGGACGGAACAAAATTATAGCGTTTACATTGTTTGGTAGGGGGACCAAGTTTTTATTGACCTTGGGATAGATTAAATAAGTTTTTGCTGCCGGGTTTGAAATGACTTAAAAGTTAATAAATACCTGAACATTTTTTAAGAAGGAATATTGTGGAATTTTAGTTTGGAATAGGTATGAGCAAACGATTAGCAAGCTGAAGTGGCAGTGGACTGGTCACATCTGCCGTAGAACCGATAACCGTTGGGGTAGACGTGTTCTAGAGTGGAGACCACGGCTCGGTAAACGTAGTGTAAGATGCCCTCCAGCTAGATGGAGCGATGATATTCGCAAGCTGGCTGGCAGCGGTTGGAAACAAAGAGCTGAAGATCGAGCTCAGTGGCGTGCCATAGGTGAGGCCTATGTCCAGCAGTGGACGGAGATAGGCTGATGATGATGATGAGCAAACGTAGGCTTTATCTATTTGTATATAAAGTACAAGATATGTCTGATTTGTAAGATCAATTCAGAACAAATACTACTAGTCACCGGAAAATGGAATTCGATTTTTTTATTCGAGTTTCAACACCTTAAGGGATGTAATGTATGTTTGTACGTGAACATGGGTAATCACAATGTGGAGACGTACAAAATATAGCGTCAACCATCATCTGCTCATCACATAGAATTAAATATATATTCAGAAGCTTGCTATCTCGCTTTTATTTTATCTCCATACTTTTCTGCCTGGGGCCTAACACACCAATTTCTTGCGCTATAGTAAATCAACCACTTTTAGGGTCAATTTTACTGAAGCTGAAAAACAGTACAAAATGAGACAAGTACAGTCACAGTATAGTGCAATACAGTATAGTACATTAACAGTATAGTACAGTAACATTACAGTACAGTACAACGAATTAAAAAAAAACTCTATCTTGCCTATAACTGGTGATTTATTAAAAATTAAGTTAGCTAATTGATTAAAATACGTGTTTTTCGTCCCCAAGTTACAAATTCTAAACAATCAAGACTTATCCATCTCGTAACTCAAATGTTGGCCACCATACAATGGCAGAACCTTCCCTATTGTACGTTCACCTCTCTAGCCCATTGTCTGGCTGCTGCATTCAAATCAGCTGATTCTTGAGGTTACGAAATGTATGTAATCAGAATCAGGACTGTATATAGAGCTTTGAAGACATGAGCCATTTAAATTTACTGACGAATATCTACATCAGGCTTACGGAACTTAAAATTGGTAATAAATAAATTTATGTATATTTTTTTTATATAATAATCCAGACATTAACACATTTTAACCATTGATAATATATAAACTATAGATATGTTGTCTTAACTCAGACATAAATTGACCTAATTCCATTTAGCCGCGCTCAATATTAACTTTGACAGGCCAGTTGGCTTGGTGGTTAGCGACTCTGACTGCCAAACCGAAGGTCGCGGGTTCGATTCCCACCCAGGACAAACATTTGTGTACATGAACATGTCTGTTCTCTGTCTGGGTGTAAATATGTATATATGTATGTATTTAGAAAAAATAAAAGTAGTATATGTAGTATATCAGTTATCTGGTTTCCATAGTACAAGCTCTGCTTAGTTTGGGATCAGATTGCCGTGTGTAAAGAATGTCCGAGGATATTTATTTATTAACTAACGCTGTGTTCATCTCTCTCTAACAACAGGATACACTGTAAGGCTGCTTTTCTTTTTGTTATGAGAGGTGGTTTTATTTAACACGTGTATAATACGTGTTTATTAAAATTTTACGATTCTTTAAAACATGCAAAAGATGATATTTAATCAAGATACCTATTTAACAACTGGTTTAATTATTGAATTTATTATTATTTAATGAACTTCGAACCTTAACAAGGTCGCGAATACAAGTTATGGAGACACGTAATAATAGTGGTCGGCCAACATTTTTTTTTATTAAAATAATAAATATCAACTTTAGAGAATCTTGAAATAAGGTTTCATTAAATACAAGATAATTTGCATTTACATTAATTAGGTACTCACTTATATTTTCGATAGATTAATACTTCATAAAAAAACTACATTGATATTTTTAAATTCTCATTGCTAGTAGGTCATCTCCCAAACGGACAGCGACAGTCATTTTAAATTTTAAAAACTGACTCCCAATGAAACAGATTGGTATAAAAGTAACTAACTGCACCCGGCGGCTTTGCCCGCTTTCAATCCTGGTTATAACCTAAACCTTAAAAAACTCTATCTTTTGTTGAAAACTGCATAAAAGTCCGTTGCATAGTTTACGATTCTATAAAGGACATACAGATAAACATTAATTTTTTAATATAGATAAGTGAAATAGAAGCGATATTCTTGTAACATAAATAGGTATACAAATCACTTCATAATAATTGTTGTGCTTATTATCACAGTACATATTATATTGTGATAATAAGCACCTTCGAATTATAAACGCGAGAGGAGCAAGGTGTGACCATAATGCCTGCAATCATCCGAAGTGCTGGGCTCTACATTCCGACTTCTATAATCAACGACATTCCGTTTGTATGGAATTGGATGATTAATCCTTTGGCCCGAGTATTGAGCGATTAGCGTTCATAAAAGCTTATGATTTGCGCGTCAATACACAGACAAAAGAGATGTGGTGCTAATTAATGAATTGTACGCCTTCACAGTATTTTATAAATCGGTTTTACATGTGTTTTTTTCTTATAAAGAATTTCACTAACAACTTCATTGTCTGTTGTTGTATCTGGTTTACTTTCTTACAACGCTGTATATTTTTAAATATTCCAACTTACACTGCAGTACTCCCTTGCGACTATGTCAGCTATACCCCTTATTCAGTTATCAGAAGCTTCGTTGGGTCGCGACGCATGGGGGTGCTACGAGAGCTTACCTCTCACGTGATTACATAGTTAGCGAAAGAGACAGAGCACCGTTGAGCTAGTGCAATTTTCCTTACAGAATTGAAGCCCAGATCCCAGCTGTAGTCATACTAAAAGTTTAAAAATTACGTTTTTTTATAAATTGAGCTGTTTCTGTAGTAGTGGTACTTAGAAAACACATACATGTACTGTAAATTTCATGGTAAGCTACAAATTAACAAATTATGATGAGAAGACAAATTCTAGTTCTTCGTTTAAGACATGCACCAAAACATGTTATATTGAGCAATATGACTTTGAATTAGAAATTAAGCAACCATCAACGATGTGCAAGTAGGTCTGGTGTTCAATTCTGTAAAGAAAATGACACTCTAGCTCAACGATCCTTCGTCGCTGCCTCTATGTTCTGTCTCTTTCGCTAACTACACATACACGTGAGAGGTAAGTCCGAGGCCTCGTTGCGTTGTGACCCGACGAAGGTTGTATTAGCCGAATAGGGGGGCTGTACTCGAATAGTTTCGCAACTCTATTTACATCGTCAATTATTTATTTAGGTAGTGTGATTTACACTCTATGGTCATTGAAATATTTGGTTATTTCAATATGTAAAAAGGTTATTTGAGGATTTTGGTAATCTAATACCTATAAACGAGCAATTCTTGTATATACATATATATATAAATATAATGAGGATCTCGGAAACGGCTCCAACGATTTTCATTTATCAGAAATTTAGTATGCAGGGGTTTTCGGGGGCGATAAATCGATCTAGCAGTTGTTCTATGTAAGCGCGCGAATATTCCTGAAAAAAAAAATAGCATACAACCGCATAACGGGGAAAATCTAGATTAAAAAATGAATGGAGTTGGTATCCCATTCTGTAGGTAGAACCTGATGGACATAGAAACAATCCGGATGTCACCCGAATCGGACGCGCAACTGAGCAGCTCTTAGTGTACCCCAATATGTTTGTATGGTCTGAGAAGATATTTCTCCTTAGTTACCTTCTATTCGATGAAATTTACAGAACTAACAAAAAACCAAGAAATACGCGTAAAGAATGTTGAGTACTCACTGGTTCAAAGTCTTAATATCGAATCCCTTCTCGATGTACTCGATTCCAGCTGGTACAGCCATGGTGAGCAGTAGCCGAGGCTTGCCAGTCTTCTCAGATTCTCTGTCGAACTCTTCTCGCAGCTCCTTGACTAGCCTGGCGTAGTTGTCGCGGTCTTTGGGCTTGCCTCCGTCTCTGAAGGCGGGGTACTCCCAGTCCAGGTCGAGACCATCGAAGCGGTTCTGTCTGAGGAACTGTTGAAGAGATGGGAAGTAGAGATGAGGTTTTGCCATACGTTTGGTATGGTAAGTGGTGAGGTGAAAAGCACCAAGCCTAGAAGGGAACTGACTCTCCATCGGGAGACACCAACAGGAGCTTGGCCACAGATTTCCACTCAAGTTTTTCAGCACGCTTTCTTTAATGTGTTTAATAATTTCTATATGGTAGAAAAGAAATACACACGCAAAGGGTATTGTATTTGTGTGCATGAACATCCAAATGTGTGGTACGCGAGTGTGACTCACACTTGGCCATTTTTTACTAATTTACCTTAAGAGCATTCCTGACGAATTCCTTCCTCTTCTCCCGAGAAGCGACCATGGGTGAGAACCTTGTGGAGCCTTCATTCCAGCCCCCGATAGCGAGGAGTGTCTTCAAGTTCCTGTTGTAAGTCTTCAGACCCGTGAACTTGGCGTAACCACCTAGAAACAGCGATGTGATGAGAGGTTGCTTTTCGATTATGGTGGTTTCAATTGTAATGCTTGTCCTATTCGAGACTTAAAACAAAAGCTCTTCCTAGTAGTCGAAACAATCAAAATCCAAAGTGTATATTACTTTATATATCTATTAGAAACTTAATAATTTTGATAATAATGCTGTGGCAATATGGCGCCCAACGTGGGGCTAACACGATTAGGAAAAAAGAATCATACAATTTAACATTAACATACAGCCTTTAGTTTAAATTTCGATGAACACCAACCATAGAGGTGGGAAGGGCCGCCAAATCAAAATGAGAGCTAGACAAACAATAATTACTATTTATTCTCAGTTTAATGACCCAAGCTCATATATTATGTAGGTAGAGGGATATAATATTACCTTTCTCAATATCCTGGTACTTGTCGAAGGGTTTCAAAGTGTTGTCCTTAGTGAACCCTCCGAAGGCGTAGACCAGATGGGTGCACAGGTACGGGTTGATGTTCTGAGGGTTGAAGCGCGCTGTCCCTGGCCGGTATACCGACCAGTTTGTGTAGTAGCACACCACGCGGGGCTCGCTTGTGAGCGCTGGAAAGAGACGGATTATGATTAATATGGAATTTCTACTAAATTATTTATATTTCGTTTTTAACATGGGATGTGATTTGGTTAGGTTGTTTATCTTTGGTCAGGATTTTGTTTGGCGACAATCTTACTATGGTAAGTAATGATGTACCCGAAGGTGGAAAGACGCTAGAAGAGAACTGGCCCTCAAGTGTAGCTGCAGGTGCTTGGTGACAGATCTCGACTTCAGGGCAACCAGCCAGGCGGGTACCGTAGTGTAATACTAGCTTCCACCGGTTTCACTCGTGTTGAAATTGATAAATAGCAATGTTTCTACGAGTGTATCAGTTCAGCAAGATCGGTTGTCGTTTAGCCGTCAAATGGTAATATGCACACAGAGTTACCTACTAGTGCATTTATAATATTAGTATGGATTATATTTACGAATATTTGTGACTTGATCAAGCTAACATAACTTTATCCGCGGATAAGTCCTTGATACTCAGAGAGAGCGAGAGAAACAGCAGGCCGGAAACTAGTTGCAAATTGAAATAAATCACGCTGAAAATTACACACCGCCACACGCACACTTTCTTTTTTCAACAGCCGAATGCAATAATGTCCCACTTTTATTAACAATAAAAATAAAAGTTAATATTTACTAGCATAACCAATACAATCATTAGTTACATAAACCAGAAATAGCCGGTTTGCCTAACACGTAGTAAAGTAATATCTTAGCTTTGGATTGCTGGACTAGGAAATTATTGAAGTGAAACTTATCGGCTTTGAAATTCCGATCCGCAACCTTTTTGTGCGAAGAAAAATAAATCTCCATATTTATAAGCAAAATGAGATTCCCTTGACGCACCATCACCTTAAAACTACTGAACATATCGGGATGGGACTGCTACTATTCGAAGCGGAATTTTTCGTTTATTGATATAGGCTATACGAGTATAATATCGATAAACACGGGTGAAACCGCAGGGGACAGCTAGTCAAAGATAAACATAATCTATGCTTATCAAAAGTGATTTATGAATAATTAAAATGTTTGCCTGTAATACAAAAGTTTCACTTCTATCGTGTGTCGTGGCGACACACCCTGTTTTTTATGGTCCATTACCTGTGAAACCACTTTGTCATTTAATTTAAGCTTAAATCTGCCGTGTCCGTGAGATGTGAAAGATTCATCTCTTTTGGACCTTTATAAAGAGTGGATTCCGATTACTTTTTATAACTAGCTTTTGCTGCCTTTTCACCCAGTTTTCATAAGAACATAGAATATTATGTCCTAATATCCTATGATGTTAATCCAGTTTGTATTATTGATATTAGTGTCAAAGTTTTAGACAGACATATAAATAGCATTTTTCATTTAAATATTGGGGTTTACTTTAAAATCACAAATAGACAAGAGTTTTATATCTAGTAAAATATGCACAGCATGATGAACAGTGGACAGAGTTATATGTGAGAACCAAAATGTATATTCAAAGAACAATCAAATTACGTGCAAAATGATTTTCTCTGCAAACGAACGACGTTTTATATTAAATATGTCAAAGTCTGTATTTTTTACATTCAAATATTCCACAGACTATGTTTATTTTTAGGGCAACATTCTGCAACTCCGGAAAGTTACGCTCCGTTTTATATTGGTCCATAAAAATGCAAAATGGCCGCAAACTGATTTAGTCTCAGTACAGATTACACACTTCATTTGCCAGATTACCACTGTGGCGACATTCATGTAATGTAACACTATCGCACTGGCAACATTGGATAAAATGTGGTTAGGGTTGCCACGACAAAAAAAAAATAGATCTATTATTATATCATTATAAGAAAAAAAATATTGTTAAAAGCGTTTAGAATCTTGATGAAGTCTGGTATGGAGATAGACTTAGGCTTTCTATTTATACAAAAAATAAACTTGAAGGATGTGGAAATGGGGATAGAAATAATTCGTCAAGTTAGGGTTATGCCAATTTATACAGAAGCTTTTCGTAAGAAACTTACGAGAACCGAGATGGCCGACAGGGTGGAGAAGGCCGTAAAGTTGATGTTTATTCTGGAGGCTCGTAGTAGAATGAGTAAAGCTCTACCATCATAAGATCAAAGAGATATGATCAGAGAGAGAGAATCAAGAGATCAAAGGAGAAGAACTACCACCATAACAATTTCTACCAAAAAGCAGTAGTGCACTTGTATTACTGTGTTTTGGTTAGAAGGGTAAGGACCGGTGAAATTACAGGCACTTGAGACTTAACAACTTCACGTCTCAGGGTCGACAATGCAAGCATTATAAAATAATATATTCTCCACTATAAGTCCTCCGCAGTTTCACTCGCGTTCGCCAGAGACAACATTTTCTCAGAATAATAATAGCCTAAGTGCTATTCCAGGCTATATCATCTATAAGTATAAGTCTATGCCAAGTTTCATCTAGATCAGTTCAGCAGTTCTGGCGTGATTGACTGATAAACATCCGTACAAACCTTTGTCTTTTTGACAACCCTAACGGTGTGTCCCATTCACTTCAAACCTCGATGTTTCACGGACGAGTCACTAATCCAAGTGAATAAACGTATTTTCTTTATAATTTTCCACTGCATTAGACACAGTAATTTTATAGGCATTATGGACTTTACAAGTAATAACTAGTTAGTTTGTAATGTTAGTGATTGCTTTTATTATTTAATTGAATAAAAGTTTCACCCATTCGAAATGTTATGCCTTTTACTTTACAATTAGAGAGATTTGAGATGCATTGCTCGATCTGTCTGCAATCTTATTCTAGTCTGCTTGTAGTATGGAGATACTAGCTGTTCTCCGCTATTTCACTTAGTATTGCAAGTTCTATCTATGTGCCAAGTTTAAATAAAGCTAATAAGTTTAATAAAGTTTTAGCGTGAGAGAATAACAAACATCCATAGATCCACCATCACAAACTTTCGCATTTATAATTATGAGTATGATTTTGATATTCTCATGCACACAAATTTGTCCTAGGTGATGATGGAAACAACGCCCTATGACTTAGGGTATTTAAGCAGCACCTTAACCAGCCCCGTTAATCTTCAGATCAGGGCACCTGGTGGGTTTCGCCTACTCGATACGTAACAGTACCATGCTAAAAATCGTATCGTATTGGGAATATTAGGTACTTTTCATTGCAATTAAGATCAGTTAGTTCAGTAATGTCAGTTCTGAATTTCAGGGGCTCGATTCTGTAAGGAAAATAACACTAACTCGAGGATGTTTCGTCGCGGTCTCAATGCTCTATCTCTGTCGTTTACTATGTAATGTTTAATATGTACTGTATTAGCTGAATAAGGGGGCAGGTTATACAAACATCGACGGCGAGCCACCGCACGGAGGCCTCGGAGAGCTTACCTCTCAAGTTGCGTAGTTAGCGAAAGGGCATCCTCGAGCTTATGTCATTTTCCTTACAGAATCGAACTCTGCACGAGTTATGTCCTTAGTTTTTCTAGGAACGTCCACATTTCTGTCACGTAGAGGTATTCCAAGAATAGCCCGGTTTATGACTTGCAGATAGACGTAAAGACGGAGTAGGGACAGACAGACGGAAGGGAAAGTGGAAGAGGAGGTTTAGTTTCGTGTGATTGAAACACAGACTTGAACATGAGATTATATGTAGTGGTAATGTTGATGGGGATAAATTACAACCACCCACACTATCCCACACTCATGAGGTAGCTCGCAAGACAAGGTCATTGTTATTACAACCACGTTCGTTGTGCGAGCACAATGCGCCGCGGTTGTGGGTGGTCGTGGGTTCATTTAATAGGCCATTGTCGAAGATTCGCTCTTGCCTTCATGTTTACTGGCAGTTTTATTTGCTTTATTTCAGCAGAAGCTCGGCTGAGAGACAGACAGAGAGGGAAGATACAGTTGATGTTTCTTTGTCAACAATTCCCGTAACCCGATATCGGTAAAATTTTCGAGAGACGGCGACTCACAATTCTATATGTACCTCCTGAGGGTAAAGGGCGTGATTTTCACGATTGAAAATCAGGTAGATGTCAAAACGATGACTAGATAATCGTCAGAACCTCAAGCCCCAGGTCCTGGATGAGCCTACAGCCATATCCCAAGCTTTAGTTCCACGTTTAGCAAAATTTCTACCGACTGCCCCATCGGATTTATACAAGGCCTAGAAGGAACTAGCTGTTAAGTACTAATTCCAAAACATTGGTGCCGAGCGGCATCTACTAGATTAAAAAAAAAGACTGCATTCATTTGAATTCCAAAAGAGGTGTACAACAGATTCAATACTGAGTATGTTCAGTGCATCCTATTAATATTATAAACGCGAAAGTTTGTATGTATGGAAATATGGATGCTTGGAAGTTTGTTCCTCTTTCACACAAAACAACCCAACAGATTTGGATGAAACTTGGCACATAGATAGAGCATATATTGGAATAACGTATAGGCTACTTTTTTTATCCCGAAAAAGGATATCCTATGGGAACGCGGGTGAAACCGCGGGGGAGTGCTAAATGTTCATATACCGAAAATAGTTATAAAAGAGAGCAGAGGAAAAAATAGGCGACCATTAAAACCAAGCTTCTGACTCAACTGCAATATAATTCTGTTTAAAAAGTCTCATAAAAATGATACAAAATAGTTTGTATATTGATGATTATTTTATGTGTCTCTTAAAATTAATTTAATCATTGATATTTACCTGGTGTCGCGAATGTGATGACAGCTAATACTAGAGACAGCCATATTGTCGTATCCTGTGAACAAAAATAATAATAAAAAAATAATAAAAAAATAATAAAAAAATAATAAAAAAATAATAAAAAATAATCTATATTAGTAAAGATAAAGTCACAATCTTACTAGCAGCAGCAAAAAATTACAGGGACATGAGACATCGTTTCAGAGTCGACAACGCATTGGCGATAGCTCTGGTGTTCCAAATATGTATATCCATAAAAACGAAAAACAAGGCTTACAAAACTATACAATACAGGGTACATAATTGACCAGCAATACTTTTAGGGGCTGAAGTTTTTTATGATAACCAGATAGATAACCGTACTTATTAAATACATACTTAAAACGATATTTACACCTCACAACGCCAATAGCCCGTTAAAAAGAAAATGGCGGATCACAAAAAATATGTTCCTAACTCCATAAATAAAACTAGCATTTAATTAGAATTAAACTAACCAGTAATTCGGAGAACTTGATGGCTTGCTCGCACGACACAAAGGCGAACGTACAAACTTCCTACAATTACACAAGAAAGCCCGCCGCCATTGTTTATTGTTCAAATGACAATTTTACTTTTGAAACTGAAAAAAAAGTATGCGCGTGCGCACGAGCCTGGTGATGTCTTTTACATGGAAGCATTGGGTTCGTTGGCATACGTATTAGCGTATACATTTGAGTTTAAATCTTATATTTAGCCCGCGGTTTCATTCACTTTTCGAAAGAATTAATATTTCCGCGTGGTAATAACTAAGTCTTTATCAATTGAGAATAATGTAGCTTTCTATCTGTGAAAGAATTTTAGAAATCGGATAAGTAGTTTTGGAGATTACCTTCTACGGCCAAACTTACGAATTTTAGCTTTTAATGGTAATAGTGTAGATGGATGTGCAAAATAGGACGGAAAACTTTACTTCATCAATATCATCAGATTTTAGTGTAGAGTTTGCCCGGAAGTAGAAGATGTATGTTTAGTCTTATATGGGGTGTAACATATAATATTTATCTAGATATTTTTTAATTTAGTAGATTTTTTTTTCTTTCACCTAGCAACCTACCTACCAACCTTTTTTCTAACCCCAGTCGAAGGACCATAGACTGCTTAAAAATAATTGAATATCAATCAATATAAAAAGCACAAATTACAGAAAATTGCTGTAATGTTCCTATAGACGGGTCAGTTTGCCAGGTGGCTGCCACGCCGCAGGTCGTGGGTTTGATTCCCAACCAGGATAAACATTTGTGTGCTATCTGGTTGCCATAGTACAAGCAGTATACTCAGCTTAATTTGGGATCAGATGTAAAGAATGTCCCAGGATATTTATAATTTATTTTTATATCAAAAGACTTAGCGCCATTCTCCATTGAAGTCTTTTAGAATGAAAAATAATGCATACAGTTATTCAAGAGTGACGAAAAAGGGCTGAACTAAATATGTAATATATTCAAACCTAAATAGAAACAATTATAAGGCACCAACCGTTACTCGGACAATCGCAAAGATAACTGTTCCGAAACAACACGACATGCATATTCACTGCCACTAATAATGAAATGGGACATGTTTGTCTGAACGTCTTCCTGCCTGAGACACTTTTGTCGATGTATGTTAATATTTAATTTGTGGAATGAACTCATTTTTATTGCTTTTTTTAAATTAATCGTGTAGTTGCATGAGGAATAATATTTCGCTGAGTTTATTTCAAGAATCATCCAAATTAGTTTTCAAATTGTTTACGCTTAGGTATAGTCTGTCTACTAAAATAAGCCTATAGACTTCAATTTTGACTCTCTCTCTTTAATCACAGCACAATTAATCCTTGAAAATCTTACGATTCATGATCCTTTTGACATAAATTTTAGTGCAGGTATGGTAACTTCAAAAAACCTACTAATACATATTATAAATGCGAATGTTTGTATGTATGGTTGTTTGTTACTATTTACGCAAAAACTACTAAAAAAATTTTGATGAAACTTAGCGCATAGATAGAGCATAACCTGGAATAACATATAGGCTACTTTTTATTCCGGGAAAATGTATCTACCCTCGGAAACAACAACAGCTAGTCTACAATGAATTCAAATCGAATCAATAAATTAATTCTGGCCATAAACTACGAATAGCGAAACTGTGTCTCTCATTTTATAAGCAACACAGAAATACGTTAAAGGCATGCCAATGTACAAGCTGCATAGATTTACAATACACATAAGCTTCGCATTCCAACATTAAATACCGTTCAATGCGCATGCGTAGCCGAAGAGGCCACGGATCTCTCAAGTGATTGCGTAGTTACCGATAGAGATAGAGCACAGAGGCCGTGACGCATCTCGAGCTGGTATAATTCACCTTACAGAATCACACAGCTGATTAGTCCCGGACTAAATACTCAATGATAATGTGGTAGCGAATGGTAACAATGGTAACGGTAACTTACAAGTAATATTGGGTAACGCTGTGTAGTCGTCAGGCCTCGTTGCTTTGTTGTTAGATCATTTATTATGGATTAACATTACGTTGTTGTTTGATGTATAATATTACACCTTTTCGTTATAATTTTTTATGTTATTGTTTATATAAATAATGAAAAATTTTGGGGTCGGTTTGTAATGTCAAAATAACAGTTTTTTTTGTAAATGTATATGAAAATATATATCTGCCTAAGTCAATTATAAAATATAAAAAACATTGTTTGTCTGTTTGTTCGGATTAGTCTTCGAAATAGATTTTCACTGGCAGATAGCTGACGTTATACGGAGGAACCTAAACTACGTCTTTATCCCGGGCATATGAAATATCTTAAATGTTTGTTTTTATAATAACATATAAAAAGTATTTAATATAAATAAAATAAATAATAATTTAAAATTGGAAGAATAAACAAACAATAAATACCATGCGTAAAAACTCATTTATAAATGCGCTATATTTATCTATCTTATCATTATATGTACCTACTTATAATTCATCTGTACGTGTGTTGACAGTGAACTCCTCCTAAACGGCTGGACCGATTTGAATGATTTTTTTTGTATGTGTTTTCGGTGGCGTCCTGGATGGTTTAGATTCACAATTGGACCCGGTTGGTGGCGATGTGATCGAATCCCTGCAATTTTGTATGGACTTATTTCGAAAGGACAACGTCTGTCTGGACAACTAGTATACTTATAACAAAAGAAAATCGGTTTCCTTTGACGCATCATCACCTCAAAACTACCAAACATATCGGGATGGAACTGCTACCATTCGACGCGGAATTTTTCCTATGTGATTATAACTTTATATGACATCATGAAACCGCGGGGGACAGCTAGTATTATCATATAGAAAAAGTATAAATTATACTCTATTATAGTCACTTACAGCATAGTTTCGTGATAGACCATAATTGTATTATTTCTACAATAACTGAATTCCAAAGAACCATGTAATCTTTATAAATCAGAATCACCTTATATAACAGTATTGCAACTCAATAATCTAGAATAACTCCGCAGCCTTATTACACGTGATAATAGAGAATTATAACTACTGAAGTTGTATAATACTATACAACGTGTTACAAAAATATTATTAATAGCTGTCCCCCGCGGTTTTACCCGCGTTCCCGTGGAATATCACATTTCCCGGATAAAAAGTAGCCTATATATTATTCCAGGATATGCTCTATCTATGTGCTAAGTTTCATCTATATCAGTTTAGTAGATTTTGCGTGAAAGTGTAACAAACATACTTACTAACAAATCTTTCCTCTTTATAATATTAATATAGAGTAGTATAGATTATCAAAGCCAATAACTCTAGTAAGCTGTCATGTCAGGGAACCAGATTATTTAACAGAAAGGGCTATTTTACCAAAAAATTGTCTACTTTAATAGTTTTTCTATTTTTCATTCATAAAAATCAGTTTATTTTTATTTTTTTGGGGTATGTAATACAGCGTTACTACGGTTCTTAAATATTGTGAATGGATTCGTTATAAGGCCCCATTTAACCTCCTTTCGGCTTTACGGGTAGTTTTGAAACAGCCTGTATAATAATTATTTATGGGGACATAAGAGTTTATTTTATATCATATTATAACATTAAAATAATAACTCGAACGTTTATGTACTTCCTAGATAAATGAGGTAGGATTACGTGCTTGGTTCTGTTTGGGTCATATCTAGCAATTGAATTTTAAAACGATCGAGCTGTAGTGCACACACATTTGGTTTCGGTGACTACGCATTATTAGCAAAGTGACGTCATTGTGAATCCAATATGGCGGACGTTTCAAGATGGCAATTTCTTTTTTTTTTTAATTTGTTGTTTATACTCTTCACTTATTATAATTATTTATTTTGGATCTCCAACGAAAGATGTACACATTAAATGACATAAAACATAGTTTACAAGAGGTATTACATTGGTGTACTCCTTCAATTATAGGAGACCACAGCATGCTCAGTAAACTTAACAAGCTAACAGTGGTAATAAAATATGTACTCCTATATAAAGAGGAAAGATTTGATTGCGTTGTTTGCATTGAATAGGCTCTGAAACTACTGGACTGATTTAAAAAAATATTTCACCGTTGGGAAGCTACACTATCCCCGGGTGACATAACTAAACTATATTTAAAAAAAAATTGGGATCCGTACTAAAACTCCAATAATGTAACCCAAGGTGTAAAAAATTACCTAAAATATTCCTTACATCGCATGCGCTGCGAAAACTATTGATAATAAAAAGAACAAAATAATAAAATCGCTCGGGAATGCGAGCGAAACCGCGGGAGACAGCTAGTCTTAAATATTGTATTTATTTGCCACTTATCAAACAACACCCAAATTGCCAGTTATACAATATAAATATAATGTTATTTTGAGTGTGCTTAGCAAAGAATAATTGCTGAGTTGCAAAATCAACCTCCCGAACCGGTATTAGAGTGAGACTATTCACAAGTGCTTGTGAAGTGCCTATATGAATTCTTTTTTTGATGTCGAATAGGCCAATAAACAGGCAAACGGTCCACCTGATGGTAAAAAGTCTTCTTCGCCTATGGACATTTACAACACCAAGGGCATTGCGTTGTCAACCCTATTTATAATGATGATGATGAAACGGTCAGATGCGCAGGATATATTAAGGTGCACAAGTATACGCGCAAGACACAGGTGCACATACTCATCCTTGCCGTTCTTGATAATTACAAGGAGCCAGTACTTTCTGACACTCCCTTAATCGCCTTTTACGATACCCACTGGAAGATATGGGGTGGTGGTATTCTACTCTGCCGGCACCACACAGCTATTATAATAAATTATCTTTACTATAATATTATAAAGAGGAAACATTTGTATGTATGTATGTTTGTTACTCTTTCACGCAACGGATGAACCTTGGTACATAGATAGAGCATATCCTGGAATAACATATGGGCAACTTTATGTCCCGGGAAAATGTGATATCCCATGAGAACGCGGGGGACAGCAATAATATTTTCACTGGTTCCCTTACCTTTTCAACCGAAACACAATGCTACAAAATGCACTACTGCTTCACGGCGGAAATGAATTAGGTAGTACGCCCCGGACGAACTCTGCACTAAGAGCTCCACTACTTCTATAAAACTTTAAATATTTGCAAGTAATTCTATTATCTTACATAATATTTTATATGTACTCATCTAGTGTGGTTGTATAGAAATATATTGCGAAACATGCAAGCATGGGCGGCCCCGGAACATCATTACACGAACAACAGTATGCGGTGTTGTTATTGCGCGTTTAAAAACAGTTTTGCATGTTACATGGACGTGAGAGTGGTATGGAAATGTAACCTCAGGTACTCTGAAGGTGTATTTTTGTGAACCTAGAGCTCTTAGTGCCTTACCCGTTTCCGCCGTAAAGCAGTACTGCACTTATTAACTGTGTTTCGGTTAGACAGGTAAGGGGGCCGGTGAAATTACAGGCATATGAGACTTAAAAACTTCACGTCTCAGGGAAGAGAATGCATTGGCGATGCCCCTGGTGACGCAAGTGTCCATAAAAATAAAAATACATATTAAAAAAAATGCTTTGCAATGCTTCATAGAAAATGCACTTTAATTCTTTCCCAAATTGTAAGATTCCGAGAAACATTCTTTTTTCTTAGTACCTTATGGGGACTATAACGAAATTACGAACAGTTAAGCTGTCTTACCAACTGGCCGAGTCGACTGGCGCCAATCTGAATTGTAAAATAAATAATTCTCATTTAAAAAATATAAACAATGGGTTTGAAGTTATTCCTAGGGCTCAATTCTGTAAGGAAAATGACACTAACTCGAGGATGTTTCATCGCGGCCAACGTGCTCTGTCTCTTTCGCTTACTACGCTAATACTACTAATCACGTGAGAGACAAGCTCTCCGAGGCCTCCGAGAAGCGGCTCACCGACGAAGTTTGTATTAACTTAATAGGGGGGCTGCTCTGAAGCCCTACCATTAACTGTTATTGCCTATTTGAGTTGAACTGAATTGCTTTTGTGTCAAATGACAGAGCTTAAGAAAGAAAGTGACATTTGACATAAAAGAAAATCAGTATAGGTCAGCCGCCTTATTCAGCTAACACACTTCGTCGGATCAAAACGAGCCCTCATAGAGCTTACGTCTCACGTGATTGCATAGTTAGCGAAACAGACAGAGAATAGAGACGACGATACATCGTAAGCGTGATTTTCCTTACAGAATCGAAGCCCTGGTTGCATCGCAATAACATGTTCGCAGCCGCTTAACAAAGCAAAGTCCATTCCACAAAGATATGGCTTTTCGACAATGACAAGATAAACTTAAGTTTCGGAATGGAATTCCATTGTTCCACTAGCTTACACGTCATCTGTCAAACTTAAAGCTTTCCCTTTCCATGAGCTTTTGACGCCTAATACAGTACGGAGTGCAACGGAGGTGGTCGTCCGGTCTTTCGCATTTTAATATAACGCCACTTTCTCACCATTTAGATGTTTATAAATGGAAGTATAATATAATACCGTAGTAGATCTAATGTATAATATAAATAAAGGTCCATGAAATTATTTACAAACGGCCATCTGATCCCAAATTAACCAGAGCTTGTATTGCTTATAGGTTCTTTAATACCAGTTGGCTTGGTGGTTAACGCTCTGACTGCCAAACCGAAGGTCGCGGGTTCGATTCCCACCCAGGACAAACATTTGTGTGCATGAACATGTCTGTTTGTTCTGTGTCTGGGTGTAAATATCTATATAAGTATGTATTTAGAAAAAAAAAACCAGTAGTATATCAGTTATCTGGTTTCCATAGTACAAGCTCTGCTTAGTTTGGGACCAGATGGCCGTGTGTAAAGAATGTTCCGGGAATAAAATTTATTTATTTATACTTATATATATTTACATTCAGATAGAGAATCAACAGACATGTTATTGCGCACAAATGTTTGTCCTGGGTGGAAATATAACCCACGACCAGTGGCCTTAACCACCAAGCCTTAGACCTGCGTCGGGGTATAAATATCTATATAAGTCTATATGTATTTAAAAAGTAGTATATCAGCTATCTGGTTACCGTAGTACAAGCAGTACAAGCTCTGCTTAATTTGGGATACTATCTCACTCAGGCAAAGTCGGGCCCGGTCGCTTGTTTTTCTATTTAATGTAGTAAATGCCATTAAAGCTTAGTCTAGATTCGCAGAGGTATCTTGGCAGAAGCGTGTAGCAACTTCCCTCAGTTTTGTAAGCGAAGTGAGGCAACGGAATCTGTGTGGAGTTACACGCAACCATAGCAAATCGTTGGACATTACCATAGGTTTGTTATGTTCACATATTTACCGACATTTTCCTGATATTATGTCAGTTTGCCATGGAAAATTGAGTTTTATATACCTTGTAATGTTAAAAATAGCATGAACATTATCTTTGATGGGGTAGGTAAGGGTAGTCCCACAGTCTACCGAAGATATTTAAAGTCCCAAAGTGACATGTGGAGGACGCGAGTATTATCGCCATCAGTGTACAGGTAATTATTTCTAAGAAAAGTTAATATTTTCATGCTCGACCCAGGAATCGAACCTAGGGCCTCCGGGTCTCTAGCCAAGCAATAAACATTTCACCTTTAATGTAAAATTAATTTTGAAAAAATTGGTCCCAACGCAACCACGTACCTGGAAATTTATCTAGATTAAGGATACTCAGTAAAGTGGATAAGTCATGTAGTGCAAAATTCTAATTGTTGATTGTATATGTGGGCTGGTTACAGATGGCTGATAGTTATCATAAAATTAAATTTATAACTCTTCTTTCATTTATAGAAGGCTGTTGAATTGTATGAAGGGTGTCAGGTATTACAGAACTTGGTTATATATGTATATGACAGGCCAATTGGCTTGGTGGTTAGTGACCCTGACTGCTAAGTCGAAGGTCGCGGGTTCGATTCCCACCCAAGACAAACATTTGTGTGCATGAACATGTCTGTTTGTTCTGTGTCTGGAAAAATAAAAAGTTGTAGGTATACAGTTTTCTGGGTTCCATAGTACAAGGTTTGCTTAGTTTGGGATCAGATGGCCGTGTGTATAATATTTATGCTCCACTGTAGGCAAAAGTACCTTCTACTGACGCATGTTATGCGTACTACAAATCAACTTTTTTCTACATTTCTTATTCAGAATACATTAGATTCGATTAGTATAGAATGTAAATATCCAGGAGTTAAGTGAACGCAATGCATACCCGGAATAAAAAAAGACAGATTCTTGTATCCGTTTTAAGTCGGCGGTTTGTTGCGTAAATGTACAGTGCGGGATCGATTCCTGGACGAGGTGCGCGGCATTCTTGCGACGAAAGCGTACTAGTGATGTGTGAATGGTCGAGTAAAATTACTCGAGTAAGCTACAAGCTGTAAGCAAGTTTGTAGTAGGAAAGGTTTAAGAATGTACGTCATCCTATTGCTCTCTGATTAGGTTCATCGGCAACTTCTACAATTAACCATTGGATGAATAAATAAACCTTACTTCATAACCAGTAAAGTTCAGATTTTTATACAACATTTTTAAACGTCAAATATGACTTCGTTTAACGAATAGACTACATGTAAAAAGATAGCTTGGAAAATTATGATGATAACAATTTCTTTTTTATCGTTCCTCATGCAAAAATTGTAAATAAAAAAATATTTTAACTAATATTGACGTTAAAATTAAATTGTGAGCGAATAGAACTGATATAATAACGTAAATGATAAAAGCTCGTGTGAAAACTGTTTTGCTTAAACTATAAGGAGTTTTACTATTTCTAGAAATTATGATTAGCTGTTTGTTTTCTAAATTAAATTAAAAAAAAAAATACATATGTCTCCACTACAGGTTTACAAGCCTATTTTACAAGTATAGATACCTACATACTTCATCCAGTTCAGAGTCTTGTATATTCATCACCTATGACCACTAGATCACTTACCATCAAATGCAAGCCAAAATAGAATCACAGTAAAACCCTTTAATTAATCCACTCGAGTACATATAATGAGTACAACCTAGGTTCGCATCACTAGAACAGATTTTCACTTTCTGCGAACGCACGAGTGGCTTATACTTGTTTTGTTTCCGAACAAATAAAGTAGTTTAAAGGCATTTCGACGTGTTGCTTTAACAGTACCCAAGAAGGTGTTTTGTTCCTAAACGGTTACTATTATTCTAACTTAATATTATAAATGCTTTCACGGCTAATCGACTGAATCGATCTTGTTGTAATTTGGCGGACAGACAGCCTATGGTATGGAGAGGGACGTTAGCTTTTAATCTACACTAATATTATAAAGAGGAATCATTTGATTGATTTTTTTGTTTGATTGTTTGCATTGAATAGGTTCCGAAACTACTTGACCGATTTGAAAAATTCTTTCACTGTTGGGAAGCTACACTATCTGCGGTGAACATAGGCTATATTAAATTTTCAAAAAAGTTAATGATTCATACTAAAACTCCAATAATGTAACCCAAGGTGCGCTGCGAAAACTATTGATGATAGAAAGACCAAAATAATGTACTATCCCTCGGGAACGCGGGTGATACCGCGGGAGACAGCTAGTAATTTAATATCATTTTTATTTTAATGTATGCTACGTGACGTACTTATTTTGTAGTCTTGTTATGTCTTTTTTTGTTTTGTTTTTTAATGTTTCCTATTATAAGCATTTTGTAATTGTTAAATATAAAATTATGTAAAATTGAAATTATAAAATAGCCTAACAGTCAGAATAGATAAAATTTATATAAAAATTATTTAATAAAAAAGAATGTAACCTTGCTGAGTTTCTTACCGGTTCTTCTCAGTTGAAGGCTGACTTCCGAACCGGTTGTAGCTTCAGTAACTTTAAATTTGACCTTCATAAGTGCCCTCAGAGGGCCTAAACTGAATAAATGGTTTTGAATTTTGGATTTTTGAAAGTATTAAGTAGAGTTCAGTATAGAAATAATCCTATGAAGTAAAGTCTAATATAAGTATGTGTTTAGAAAAAAAAAAGTAGTAAATAAATTATTTGGTTTCTATAGTACATGCTCTGCTTAGTTTGGGATCGATGGCCGTGTGAAAAGTATGTCCCATGATATTTATTTATTTTAAAAAAGCGGCATGTACGTCTCGGTCTCAAACACGAAGGATTCCGTATCACCGTACAATATTTGACAAAACATTGACAAAATACGTTTTTTTGTATCCCCTATACTTTATCTAATACTTTAGTATGCCGGGGTTTTCGGGGGCGATAAATCAATCTAGCTAGGTTTCATTTTTAGAAAACGTCGTATTAGCCGTGTTTTTAGGCAATGAAAACTGCTACAACGTCATTAGAAGGTAAGGTTTTTAAGTTACATCTTTTGTGAGAAATACTGTTATTGCATATATGTTATTACCTTTATTATCGCATCTAATTTGTATCGAGGTATATATGACAGTGCTTTAAAAAAGAGGCCGCAATCGGCGGCCTATATACATCTAGGAAAAAATCCTGTAAAAAAAGTTCAGTAGTTTTGATCTGATGATGCATCAAAGGTTCGCTCTATTTTTCTTATATATTTATTTATAAACAGAACAGACAAAAATGATAGAAATTGGTTCTGTCAATAATCCTTTAACCCCTACTTCTTTTTTTTTCTCAAAATTGACAATGTAAACAAACGCCACGTCTACAAAGTAATTATATTATTAGATACATGAAAATATCATTAGATAAAGCCTTCTGACATTAAAAATAAGGCCCTGTTGGCACACATTGGATACGGAGCCTTAAAAAACACGATGAAGATCGAGAAGTACCACACTAACGTTACGTATTCTACTGGTCACTCAAGTTATACAGTACACCTAACAGGTATATGTGTTACTGCGTCCATCCTTAACAGTACCGGTTCCACAATACCTCCGGTTTTGCTATTTTACGAACGATTGCCACACACTGGTAAACGTTATGGTACCCGTACCTTCCGTAGATCATTGCGATTTCACTTCCTCCAGTGATGTTAAGAAAGCCAGAGATTTGTACTGGATCTTTATCTAATTACCTCGGTGGACGGAGGGTGTTATAAGTTCTATTATAAATAAATAAATGTCCTGGGACATTCTATAGCACGGCCATCTTATCACAAACTACGCAGCGCTTGTAATATGGAATTGCAGTCCAGGTCTCTAACCAGCAAGTTACATTTTCCCGGGGTAAAAAGCATCCTTTATGTTATTCCAGGGCATATCTATCTATATGCCAAATTTAGATCTAATTCCGTTAGAAGGGAATTTAAAATACAGAAATATCTTAAAAATCTAGTCTTACAGACAAATTTATGTAGGAGTATAGATTGAAGTATGGGTTCTCATTTCGATGTCCGAAAACTAATCATTACTTCCCTTGTTCTAACATATCTTTATTCTTTCTATCTTTTATATAGTGTCAAAACCCCTTTCATTTCATTTCATTTTTTTCCTGTACAACAACAAATATCTAGTTACTAATTCCGCTGGATCTCCTTCTCTGTCAAGTCCCAAAGATGGACAAAAAACTTGTTTGGGACTTGACAGAGAAGGAGAAACAGATTTCCTGTTGAGTTTCCTTGTTGGAGACTTGACAGAGAAGGAGATCCAGTGGACTCAGTTACTAGATATTTGTTTTTGTATAATCTCCCTATAAATTATAAATGTTAGTCATATCGACATTATTTTTAGCCAAAACTTTCAAGCTGTTCTGTACACATTAAGAACAAATTTTATTGAACACATTTGAGTCCAAGTATTTAGATGCAATCGTTTCGCAAAGGTATAATTTGTACAGCTTAACGACGGAATTCTCAAAGATTTGGTCAAAATATTTTACCTAACATAATGTCCCTACCAATTGATACGATCAAATGTACCTTTATCGTTAAGATATCGAAGTAATTGGTACAGATAAGTCCTAAGTTTGTAGTAAAAATATTAGTTTCTTTTTGGAACCAGGGATTTTTACCATCGTTTTAAGAAAATCTGAATTTAAAACCATGAGGCCTCGAAGGGCACTTATAAAGGTCAGAACTACTACAGTTATCATCGGTTTGGAAGTAGACTTCATCTTCATTTTTTTATACAACAATACCCCTACATACAAGCAGACGGTCCACCTGGTGGTAAGTGGTAACCGCCGCCTATAGGCATTTGCAACACTAGGGGCATTGCCAATGCGTTATCGACCCTGAGACGTGAAGTTCTTAAGTCTCATGTGCCTGTAATTTCACCGGCCCCCTTACCTTTCTAATAGAAACATTGTAATACAATTGCAATACTGCTTCACGGCAGAAATAGTGGTAGTACTTCCCTGGACGAACTCTGCACTAAGAGCTCTACTACTCTAAAAAGTTATTAATATGTGCCTGTAATTTCACCTTTCTAACCAAAACACAGGTGCACTATTACATCATGGCGGATGGCAGTACTTCCCCGGACGAACTCTGCATGAAGAGCTCTACTACAGCTTGCTTTACATAAACATAGCATTTCACAGCTACCAGACGCGTAATGACAGATGTGTAGTAAAGTAGAGCGTGATGCGCACGCGCAGATGATACGATTCGTTGCGCCGGCGCCGCTCCAGTAAATCATCAAGAGCCACGCCATCGGGAAATTCCTCGTCATGAAGATCCCGCACTCTTTTGATTAAGAAACTGAGCTCTTTATTGATTTTGATCAGAGATAAGTATGTGTAGACAGTCGTGTACGTGATGGCGAAGTCTTAGTAAGTTATCAGGACATAATGTTTAATGGTAGAATTAGGTTTAATTATATAATGAATTGCTGCAAAATAAACAGAATTCTAGTCTCAAAATACACCAAAAAGCGGCAAATATTATATTTTAAATGTTATGGATCGTTATCTTGTCTATGTTTTACTGTTACTCTTTTGTGTACGTCCAAAAACTGCAAATAAATTTATATTTTATTTTCTATCTAAGTAGAATTTGTTTGATCAGAATTAAGATACGACCTATTTTGGGGTAGTTCTTTACTTTGAAAGTGACTTTAAAAACATTGCTAGCCCACTACCAAGTAACAATAAATGTAGTGGCGTAATCTATTGCAAGTAGAGGTTAATTTTGCTTGTCTTGAACAAATAAAAGCTCTACCAATAATGAAATAAAAAAAAAGGATGTCAAACTAATAAATATTCATAAAGTACCTAATGGCTATTAGTATGAGTTTCCGCGTAAGTTTACGACATATGTTTTCCATACAATGGTGTCAAGTACATTTTTCCCATAGGCCTACTATCGAAACTCATAAAAAAGTCGATGCGCATACAAATTACGTGACAGAACGCCTATTTACACCATAACATTTAAAATTCAAGTTTAGAATTCGAATTCCCTTTCGACACAAGCTCACTTGACCCTAGGAACGTGACAAGAGACTAGGTAGACTAAAGGTTATTAAACAAGCGAATGTCCAACACGTTTTGATACATTTATAGTGAGTCTGTAAGAATAAAATTTTGGGGGTATTTCAGTATTTTTATTAACCTACTTTTTTCTTTTTTTCTGTTTCTTGCAGACATAACTACACGAATGAAACTGCAAATCCTGAAATTTTATCGAAAAAATGCGGACATTCATGCGCGTAATTCAATTATGTGTTTAAAATATTGTGAGTTAATCAGTTCAAAATCAAAAAAGTATTTCTAATTCTCGGTCCTTTCTTTAGAATTAGAATTAAAATTGATAACGCTGAAAGAATGTTATAGAAGAATTAACTCTATACCGTTTCAGATAAGGCTAATTAATCATGAGCATCATCCTACAATTAACCGTCATCAATAGATGAACCTTATTTTTATTGAAATAAAGTAATTTTTCTAAACCACTCTTAGTTGACAAAACGGGCGTTTTAAATTTCGAATAATAAGAATGTTCATTTTTTAAAACAGCGACACGCCTAAGATTTCAACAAAGTCATCCTTTCGAAACATAATCGAGTTGTGACCTTTTTACTCGTACGTATATACGAAAGTCCCTAACCTTTTTAAAACTATTTGCCGAAAAATACTTTCATCATCGATTTCTTCACCGATGAAGAAACATAATTTTGACCGATAAAAACTAGTTTCTTGTTTGTGATTTTTAAAGTGGTTAATAAAAGCATTTCCTCATTTGTGCTGTTAAAAATTGCCTATAAATCAGCTGTAGCTGTGAGGTAATAAAAGACCGAAATAAGATATTTTTACGCTTATATAAAAATATTTTCTTTTTTGTAATGAAAACTTCTTTAGCATCTGTGATTAAAAACTCGTTGAAAAAGGACAAACATATACATCTATAGAAATTTGCCTGCGAGAGACTGAGATAGGTAGTTTTGTGAAGGTTTCATTTCTACCGCGTGTGAATTGCACACATATTTTTTTTAATTAGACTAAGAATATTTTTTTTCTGACCTCCCTCTCTCCTGTTGACCCTTTGATTACTTTTACGCTCCGCGACCAATTTTGCCCGGATCTAGTTAGGAATTATTACTACTATTTGAATAAAAATATTTTCATTTCATTCAAACTGTAGTAATATTCTCTTAGGCTTGAACCACGGAAGAGAGCAAACTCTGCTCTGTGGTTTGAACGTTACCGCATACCCACTTGGTTTTCACTACATAGTGGTAGCAATCGCTTATATGAACCTGGCCTTTAAAGTGCACATTGTCATCAGTACACGCTTCAGGCGCCTCTTACGACATAAAGAGATAAGTTGAAGATGTCACCACCACAACCAAGCATCAGTACATTCATTCGGTGCTGAAGAAAACATTTATACAAAAGTCATTCCGTCTACGACAAACAAATAAACTGACTTTCATATATAGAATATTGATAAAAATCATTATAATATAACGACAAAATAAGCACTTATGAAAATTTCAACTTTACTGTTACTTTCTTACGGTTTATTCTCTAGTTTTTTTTTTATGCCGACCATGTAGGTTTAAGGATATGAAAATTATATTCGGGTTTATTCTGCAGTTATACCATCATATTCCAAATTCGTAGGGCTTATACAAAAGTAGGCCAAATATCCCCGAAAAGGTAGTCAGCGGTCTCAGTGCTGAAAGCTGAGACCCACATTCCACAGAAGATTTCGTAATTTCTTAAGAAGGCACTGTAGTATATCAATGTTAATTGCAAAATGTAGTACGGACTATCAAATGTGCCTTCAAATTAATGGAGCCGGTTTGAGTTTGGAATCAATAGTAATTTCATTTTAAAATTCTTCAAAGCTTACAGCAAAAGCTAGTACTATTAAATATACCTTCAAATTAATGGCGCCCGTTTAAGTTTGGAATAGTTACAAACAGTTAAAATTCTTCAAAGCTAATATCAAAATCTAGTACTATCAAATGTACCTTCAATTGAATGGCATCGGTTTGAGTTTGGAATCGCTCCTAGTTTACTGTTAAAGTTCTTCTAAGGTCAAACGACTAGCGATCACATTACGTCGTGTATTCATTAAATAATTGTGAACTAGATCGTGTCGGTTCGGTGTCCGTGCGTGTGACCTTGTGCCGTACCTCCTGTTACCAATTAATCATTACTTACTTATTGTGTCATTAACTTATTTATAGATAGCTAATTAGTTACCTCAGTAATTGAGTGGTATAAAGTTGGCTTGAGACCTAGGTTTGATTCCCGGGGCAAGGTAACCTATAGTCTGAGATTGGAAGGCCGGGAGACGGACAATCCTCACCATACGTAAAGGTTGTGACCTAAAATACCTTTAAAGAGATAATGGGCCTGAAGAAATACTATGTAATTAATAAACAATGCTAGGTGACTTTTTACCGAGTTTTGGGGGCTAAAGAAAATGTCAAGAAAGCTATAGATCTATGTCCAACAAGCCCAGAGCCCTTCTGTACAAGGCTTGATGGACTGATGTGATAAGGTTACTTGAAGTCATTGAACTCGGTAAAATAAGCTCTATATAGTCAGCAATATAAGCAGTTCAACTTTGAACACTTGTACACTCTAATCTCTGTCGTAAAGTCTGTAAACGGAAATGTATTTAAATAAATGTACGTAGTTGGTTACTATCCAATTTCTACATTTAGTTTTGTAAATTCCGTCAGTTTGCACCCACATTCCCGAGGGAATTAATGTTTTTCCGGGGTAAAAACTGGCTTATATTACTCGGGAATAATATAGCTTTTTATCAGTGAAAGAATTATTGAAATCGAATAAGAAATTTCAAAGAACTCTTCGAAGACATTACAAACTTTACCTCGAATATTCATAGTATTGAAAACTAGGTATTGATGAGTTTCGTAAGGCAATTATGTTCATACAATGATAATAAATATTAGATATAATGTGTTCGGTAATTGCATGAGTCAGTCGAAGTCGAAATAGTAATTTCACTAGTCTAGTTAATAAATGACAAGCAGTCAAGCACCTTGTGCGGGCAAGTGCCTAGGTTCCGGTGTCCACTCTCACTTTCATACTCTGTGGATATTATACATCTGTATGTATAGCTGTGCCATGGTCAATGGACTGTAGGTATCATGTGAGCGGCAAATAGTTTTATAAAGCAAATCTGTCTCTGAAGCAAAAATGTAGTTCTAGTTTGAATTGTTGCTAATAGATGGCGTTAGTGGTAGTATATATTTTTGGTTGTCTGGTGAAACGCAAGAAATTTTTAATTTAGAACAATATAATTAGTAAAGAATTTTAAAGGCCTGTTTATTTTTATATGCTTAAATGTAAAAATGATAGTCCAAAAAGTTGTCTCTCCGGCGGGGAATCGAACCCCGGTCTCCCGCGTGACAGGCGGGGATACTTACCACTATACTACCGAAGACTTATTGAAGCTGTCGAAATTTACAAATAGGTACTCAAACATAATTTTGCATTAAAAGTAGAAAAGATAAAGAAAAATATTTTATATCAGTACAAAACTAGATTAGTTGTTGTTCTTTGTAAGAAGCAATAAGTAAGCAGTTACCTGCAAAATAATATCTCAATATTCCAAATAAGTACTATGCCAATGTCAATTACATCATTACATTCTGGCGGCTGCCAGGGTCAAGTCAATACCCATCTGCATATTAAAAAAAACCTATTTCGCTAGTTCAAACATGTACACCAATAAATCGTCTTGCGAACATGTTTCCGAATTAGTGGCCGAATAAAAATCGTGTCCTTGGTCAAGTTTACGAAAAAAACAACTATTATCCATGACCATAAAAGGTTTTGGAGCAGTAAAAACTACGGTTGTCCATATTGTGAGCTTTTCAAGCCTGGTAAAACATTTATTACGCTGTGTATGGACACGTAGGTACTAAAATGGAGTTTGGCAGGAAGTAATGTAAAAAATATAGGTAGGTATTTAATTTACACAGATAATTATATCTTGTGATTGAAAAATACAATACAAATGTAGGTATTAAATACGAATTCTTTATCACATATTTAAAGCAATAACATATAAATAAAATGAAGGTAAAGCTAGCTCAATTGTTTTTGGAACTGGCCATTTATTTATTAAGAAACATTAAAAAATATGAATTACAAACAATTATTTTTAAAATTACAAAATTGGAACACCGCATAGATAGACAATACAAACAGGCTTGCAACACTACGGTTGCCCAATGCATTTTTCGCACGCAGATATTATTCGTTTGCAATACAGTGACAAGCTATAATCACCGCTACCTGCTTAAGATAAGAGCTATTCTCAATATTGCACAAAAACAGTAACCACGATTTACGATATTATGCATCTATAGATTTAAATATTCGTGATTATGAACAATGAAGACTTTGTAATCGAGATATCATTAGAATCGTTTCAGCCGTAATCGAATCGAATGCGTAAATAACTAAAATTAATCATTGAAGAAGTGTTTAAAATTCTTTTTTAAATTGTGCAATAGGTCACTGTCGTCAAATACCGAGTTTTCGTGCAGCCAGTTATATTTACGTAATATTATTTTTAATTATCCATTTCAAACAGTGTTCAGGTCTCTCGGAAATAGAATTCGATACACTAACTATAAATTATTTAAATGCTGCAGTTTTAAACAATAAATAATTTTCACGAGTCAATTGATATTTTGATATAAAACTATTATTTCCTAGTTATTATTTTCTGTGCTATATTTCATTACAATCACTTAATTAATGTGTTACGGAAATTGCGAGTTATAAAATCTCAGCCGTCACATACCTACTTGAAATTATTCATTGTTTTTAATTTTATGTATTATAGGCTTCGCTTTTATGAACAGAACCTTATTCCAAGGCATGGAATGTCATTTTCGAACACAAATTGTAGCCAGGTATTTTTACTAACTACATTTGATTTCCCGAAGATCATAATACCAAATATGTTTTTCTAAAATTGTCACTCATTTTATACGATTCAGATTTCGATATGATGAATAGCATAGGGTTTTATTCGAATTCCATTCAGTAATATTGGTGTAGTGATCATTTTAGTCCTATCACATGATAGGCTTTGCCAGTTTCTATTTATGTTAGACAAATTTATATAGAGATTGGATAGACCGTACGTTACCATTTTGCTTGCCAATCGTTCATTACGTACCTGTAAAGAAAAGTAAACATTAATACAACAGATGTAAAGCTCATTTTTTAGTTAGCACCTTAAATCAGAAATTCAATACGTTCCAAAATCATCCTTTGTGACTGTCAATTTTGAAAATGGAAAGCGGGTTCGGGCTTCGTCGGCTCATCTCGGCTCGCCCCGCCCTCTTGCGTCACCCAAATCACTTTCTATACACGTAATATTGTTAACAGTAGGCGAGACCACAGGTGTAGTAAAAAAATGCCTGAAGCGATATATCTAAATTTGGTTGCTATATTAATATCTCATTAGATTCGTCGTAAAAAAAAATTACTGCGTTTTAAATATTGAAGAGAGACAATAAATTAAATTAATTATATTTAATCAATTTGAAGAAATTGCAACTCAATCATCATTATTATGGTATTTCAAATATTGAATATCTGAGCATTTAGTTCATTTTTCCTTTTTTTGGCCAAAGGTGGTAGTTCATAAAGCCTTAAGCCATAAAGCATAACGGGAACACTAGCAGGTGCTTGGCGACAATAAACATCGTGATGGTGGTACCCAGGTGGGCTACTACAAAGTACCCTAAGGTTGTCTTAATATGATTTCCACCATGGATGGAGCTCATTGATTCGAACCCACAACCAGTGGCGTAGCTAGGTAACCAAAGGCCCGGGGGCAAAAAAATTAGTAGGGCCCCAACTTAACAATTTAAAATTGTTTGTCCCCCTGCCGTAGCTTGGCGTACGATGTGATACGTATGTGGCACTGCCCCGTCTAGCCCTCCGGTAGCTACTCCACTGTTTGTAAATCAGAGTTCGAGGGCCTTCTTGAGCTTGGGGGCCCTGGGGCACTGCCCCGTCTGCCCTCCGGTAGCTACGCCACTGCCCACAACTCTTCACGGCATTTAAACTTCACTATCAACAGAGCTATTATAAAATGTGCTACAGATTTGGTTCTTGTTTGCAACACATTAACCATTCACTACATGGGTACGATATTTATAACCGGGGAAAGCTTACAATGCCCCGGGGATATGTGTCGGGCCGTTGGCTTGATGGTTAGATTACCAGACTGCCAAGTCACAGGCTGTTGGTTCGATTCCCACCCAGGACAAACATTTGTGTGTATGAACATGTTCGTTCTGTGTCTGGGTGTAAATCTTAATATATATATTTCTTGTGTGCGTGTGTATGTGACTGAACTCCTCCTAAACGACTGGACCGATTTTGATGAAATTTTTTGTGTGTGTTCGTGGAGATTCGAGAATGGTTTAGATTTACAATTGGACCCGGTAGGGGGCGCTGCGATCGAAACCCTGAATTTTTGTATGGACTTATTTTGGCAGGACAACGTCTGTCCGGACAGCTAGTATCTATATAAGTATGTATTTTGAAAATTTGTATATGTAATATATCAGTTATCTGGTTTTCATATTACAAGCTCTGCTTAGTTTGGGATGAGGCCGTGTTTGAAGAATTTCCCAAGATATTTATTTATTTATGAGGGTAAAAGCCTGAGTCAGAAGCTTTGGCACAATAAGGTTGAAGTATCAACCCTATCCTTTTAGTATTAGGGCTCCAATTTCAACACCAATAAATATTTCTAATTAGCATGCCATTACTCATAATTAAGCAACAGACAGTTCATAAAAGGATATAGGTGACATTATTAGCCCTTTCAACACCACTCTTTCTATGAATCGGTTGTGTGACCCTTGTTGCGTCGGCATAAGGTCTGAAATGAATCGATTGGGCAATGTATCGAGACATCACTATGCAGGTCGTATTGCTTAATCTTTTGTGGTACAAGTTATTGGAGAAGAGCGGGTTATACGATGAGGCCAACATGGATAAAAGAGCTCTGTGGAGAGTTCATCCGAGGTACTACCACCTTACCTATTTCCACTGTCAAACAGTAATGCACTTGTATTACTGTTTCGGTTAAAAAGGTAAGGGGACAAACAGGCAGACGGTAAAGCTAATGGTAAAGTGGTCACCGCTTATAGACATTTACAACACCAGCATCGCAATGCGTTGTCGACCCTGAGAGGTGAAGTTGTTAAGTCTCATGTGCCTGTTATTTCACCGGCCCCTGTACCTTCCTAACCGAAACACAGTATGTCACTAGAGCTTCACAGCAGAAATGGGTAAGGTGCACTGTCTTTGCACTATATCTACTACTTTTAAATCCTGAGAAAGGTGTTTATACACATACATACAAAAACTCTTTTTTAAGAATCCGCTACCTCCTCACACGTGTACTTGTAGCAAGCACTTCATTTAATTGGTATTCTTTGCACAAGCCTATACGGTGACTCTACGGACGTAGCAAAAGGAGCCTGCAAGGAGCCAGCTGTACATTACGCCATGTAAATAACAATAGAAACATTGTGAAGTTTTATGACTAACTTACGGAGAATGCAAAACGTATATGAAAATAAAAAAAGGTTTAGGCGAAGGCAAACTTTAGAAAGCTTCAAACTTACAGAAAATTCTGTGATAGAAACGGGGGTCCTGGGTTTGATTCCCCGGTAGGACAAAACAGTAGATAACCGAGATTGGTAAAGTGCGAAAGACGGTGACAATACTCATGACAAGTTGGGACTAAAATGAAATTATCTTCAGTGGAAAGTTAACCTCATTACTCAAACAACAATTGGTGTGAAGATGTATACGTAAAAAACTATTAAATCACATAAAAACTCTACCTTATAATACTTCATTTAATTAAAAACCAGTAAGTGGTAAGATTTCAACGGCTATCAATCAAAATATGAACCTACTTTGGGGTCACATTGTTATGCAATAATGCGCCTTAAATCAAGGCTGGAAGTGCGTTAATGCTCATCGAAGTGGAAAGTGATATAATGATTGTAATCGTTCAATGATTAACAGTCGTGACCTCGATCGATGCCCTGTCTTTTCGGTGGATTTTATAAAAGCTACTGACACACTATTATGTTCATTTTGACATTTAAAAATGTCATACAAAAATGAACTCTATAACCTTGTGATTAAGTACATCTGTATCATCAGGAAGTGAACAATGAATCAATAGGAGCACCCAATTTCAAAGGCAATAGAGTTTATTTTTCTCTGATATTTTAAAACGACAAAACGGCCATCATAGCGTGATACTGGTTTAATGCCCATTTTTCACTAACCAATAGCCTGTTGTAATATAGTCTGTTGAATGTAAGTTAAACATTTGACTTTTAGAATTTTATAGTAAAACTAACCTTATTTTACCAGCCAGGATGGGAATAGTTGAACTTTTCTGCGGCTATTTGTTTTGCTCTTAGAGTTCAGACTCCAAAAGATTTGTTTTTTTTTTGACAATACCTTTACTCTAAATTTGGGAACGTGGTTATATTGCGTATGTTTTATTATGTCTAGCCAATCAGAACAAGAGTTCTGGATTAACTTTTGTCGTCAAATTTAGTTTAATTTAGTCTGCTCACTTTTAGTTAGATAGATGAGCATTTTTTTGGAGGCTATTTATTTATTTATTTATTTATTTTATACAACTTATATTATAAATACGAAGGTTTGTATGTATGGATGTTTGTTACTCTTTCACCCAAAAACTACCTAACAGATTTGAATGAAACTTGGCACATAGATAGAACATATACTGGAATAATATTGAGGCAATTTTTTATCCCGGTAAAATGTGACATCCTTCAAGAACGTGGCAAAAACCGCGGGGGACAGCTTGTTTTTTATATAAGACACACGAACAGTATACATATTAGCACATTCCATAAATTAATACCTTTAAGATGCGGGTTCAACGTTTACCTAAAATTATGTTTTAAATTTTGTAAATAAGTAAGTTAACTAGCTAGGTAGGTTCGTTTGACAGTAGTAACGGCAACACTGTCAAACCTTATTTCAAATAGCCGTGATCCACACCAAATTAAGCAGGTTTCCCAACACTGACGCTTTACAAGAAGGGCTATTACTAAACCGAGACACGGTTACGTTACAAAATTAACATGCCACCGCTAAAAATCGGTGAAATTCTAACGTTAAACTGATTGACACGCGTTACTATTGCGCCGGCGCAACGATGTCTATACAAACTGGGTGAAGAAGTACTAAAATAAATGAGGAAACGGATTTCAATGCCGCCAAAGTTTGTTTATTTTACAAGTTTAATTACATTTAATATTATTATATGCGGGCAAGTGATTTTGCTGTTTTTTAAAGCTGCTGTGATTTCGCGTGTAAAAAGGAATCATATGTCTGCCGGTACATAGGTACTTATGATTTATTCTCAGAATAGTACATGCTGGGAGGTAGATTGTTTGATGTGATCAAACAATCAGGACCTTGGTGAATCAGGAATCAAATCCAGAGCTTCAATTAGTGCAAGGGGCATTTTTGTTGCCATTTAACCTATGTTAAAGAAATGTGTTATTAATGAATCTGTAAAGGTAGTGATGTCCATATGACAAATAAAATAATTTGCAATTAGTCACAACAAAGTCCTTAGGCAGGGGAAACAAGGTGCGATTCCTCTCCTTGATTGCCAGAACCGACCCCTCCTACGCCACCTGTTCCGAGCTTGCAAAAAGCACCGCCTGTTCACAAGTATGGCTCGTGTGAACAGGCAATACTTTTGCATAGATACGTCAGCTTAATTTCCTAAAATGTAGCGAGAGTATAATTCTTTTTTTATTTACTTTTAAGTAACTATTTTATTGAATAGATAAGTTAGTGTAGTCAATAAAGATTCTATTTGCCTTCCTGCATTTTATTCGTGTAGAAGTGCTTTTGGAATATGGCTGACTACTGATTTATTATAAGATGCCGCAGCATGTAGCAATTTTTTTTTTAACATTCTCAAACCTTAGCGACAGATTTTCAACGTGTTTCTTCTCTCTAACGTTTTCCTCTACCATAAGCTAAAGTTAATTTTACCAAACCCATGGGTCGTCACGGTTCGACGTCACCAACTGACCTACCATAGCCTATTTCTTTTTCATTATTCACAGATCATCGCCCTCAATTTTAATCAATAGATTTAGCTGTGATCTAAACATTGCGTTCATCAAATCTACTATCGGTGATGCTTCAACTGTAAATAAACTTTACTGAAGCGTTAAATTGATTCTATTTTGCGACGTTTACTTTCTAAGCTTTATTGTTATTCAAATATTATGTTGTATTAAATATTTGGCTCGAAGTTGACTCGAAGCAGAAGTAGAAGATCTAATTGCAGACCACTAAACGTATTTCCTACCTTCTTACCTCGTGAAGGAGTAGTGCACTTGTATTACTGTTTGGTTACAAAGGTAAGGCCGGTGAAGGCAGGCATATGACACTGAACTTCACGCCTCGGGATCGACGAATGCTGGTGCTACAAATTTCCATAGGCAGTAGTGCCCACTTACCAGGAACAATCTGCCTTTTTTTAGTTTTAGATTTACAATAGAATTTGCCTATTTGATCAAAATCGGACCAGCCGCTTTGTGGTGTAAAGCTATAATAATATCTATATCATTATTGTTAATATTTGTTACAAGAAAACTAGGTAAAAATGTTGGAAAAATTATTATTAAATTACAATAACAGATGGCGCTACTAGTATATTGCATCGCACTATGGTTTGCCTCTCGACAACTGTACATATAGGTTGGTATTTTTCGCAAAAGTTATCATCATGTCCCTAAACTGCTGGACATAGGCCTATTATATATTTTTGACAGAGCAGTCTTCATTGTATTATTTACAGTGTCGAATGCTAGTAATGGATGGCAACTTGCGTTACGGTATATACGATACGTGCTGTATAAAAGCTGAAAGAAAGTCTGCACTATTTTCAGTGCATTTTTATATAACATTTATTTCCTCTCATTGTAATCTTCAGGGAGATTTCAGTCCGAACACTCCGAACTGATAAGAAAAGATGAATCGGGAGTAATTATAAAATAATAAAGTTCGTATTGCCATTTAGTGCTGCCATCTGGTAGTTATTTTTGAAATTTTCACGCATTCTAGTGTATATTATGATTTGTTGTAATACGGTCTAGAACATACATAAATCCCATAGAAATAAACATTTAAAGCTTAGGTAGCTTCAGTAACTATAATTTTTTTATTTATAAATTAGCTGTATCCCGCAGTTTCACCTGCGTTTCGGAGGATTCTAGTTTCTAATCCGCAGAGAAAACGAAAATCGTAAAAAAATAGCTTTTAATTCTTTTTTTCTGCTATTTGGGACGGTGACAAATCCAACAAATCAAACAACATTGAAATCTGTGCAGCTGTTCTTGAGTTATAAATGGTGTAACTAACCCGACTTTGTTTTATACATATAAATGAAAGTTAAACGCATAAACGTCTGAACCGATTTGGAATAAAGGTATTTTTGGAAGTGATAACTTCTTTAGCGAGGTTGAGCACTTTTCTTGGGATGGGTATAAAATGTTAAATTCGCGTCATGACACGTGATCTGATCGAAAATTCGAAAGACAGTAAAAATGCACAACTTTAATGTTCAAGTTTTCACTTCTGCCGGCACTCCCGGAGTTCAACCCGTCTTTTTTAATCAGAAAACAATAGAAGCCTCATACGTGGGTAAAACCGCGGGTTCTAGCTTCCTTAGTAATAAATAATAAACTAACAACCACACAATTATTTATAATTAATAGCACTTTGGTCGTATCTACCTTTCTAACTGAAACAGTTTTTTTTTATACCCGACAAATACATAGGCCGACAAACAAGCAGACGGTCCACCTGATGGTAAGTGGTCAGCGCCGCCATTTGCAACTCGAGACGTGAAGTTGTTAAGTCTCATGTGCCTGTAATTTCACCGGCCCCCTTACCTTTCTAACCGAAACACAGTAATACAAGTGCACTACTGCTTCACGGCAGAAATGGGTAAGGTGGTAGTACTTCCCCGGATGAACTCTGCACTAAAAGCTCTACTTCAGTCTAGCCTATTAATTGGACTGCCCCGGACGAACTCTGCACTATACTACTGGCACGCTATGATGGCCGTTTTGACGTTTCAGATTGTCATAGGAAAATAAACTGTATTGCTTTAGAATAAGGTTGATTTGATGTGAAGGAATAAAGGTTATTTTTCTTTGTCATTGTTAAACGTCAAAACAGCCATCATAGCGTGCCGCAGAGTTCTTCATTTCATGGTACCGCGTGTACTGATCTACTGGTTTTTATAGGAATTTATGTAATCATTTTTAATTTTATTTTATTTTTATTATTTAGAAAACCAACAGCTATATTACAGAACATGTTTACAATCAAAAATACAAGTTATATTTAATATCAAATTTTTGGCATTTATATTTTATTTCAGTCATAAGAAATAGTTAGTAATAGTTAGTTATAGTTATTTGTGTGTTTGTCTATAAGTGGATGTGCATCAAGCTTGCTATTTTTATTTGAAATAATGTTGTTTTTTTATATGTGTATTGGCCACCATAATCAATAAATACTGCTTTAATCTAAGGAAACAAGTTATTACAAGGAAGGAATATGATAGTTTAGTAAACGCAATTGATTACGCACTATGTAGTGAATCTTTTTTTATTACAGTGTCGTTAACAAAACGACAACTTAAAACAACTCCATCTTTTAAGTACCAAGAGAATTGACCAGTTTTCAATATAATGTCAAAGTTGACATGTTCACATACCTGTTTTGACCTTGTTAATATATTAACATACGCTGACATTAAGCTTTCAATCTTAACTATTATTATTAAGGTTGTATTTTGTCTGACTAATGTAGGAATTTAAAGGTATTTTAAGTGATGATTTTCGCAGATGTATTATTAACATAAAAATGTATCCGTTGTTTTTTTGTATTAAGTATCGTCTACTGAATATTAAAACGATATATAAATATATGTTGGGACATTTTTACACGCGGCCATCTGATAACAAACTAAGCAGAGCTTGTACTATGGAAACCAGATAACTGATATACTACATAAACTTCTTTTTTTATTTTTCAAATAATACTACCTATGAGATGGCTTTGAAATTGTGATCCGCAACCTTTTTGTGACAAAAATAAATCTATATATATATATATATAAATGTTATGTTGGTTTGTGTACGCATCAAAAACTCAAAAAGTTCTGCACCGATCGAGCTGAAATTTTAGCATGATATATAATCCGCATCAAGGATTGTTTTTATCTATTTTTTGCATCAGTCACATATCCGCGACTGTCTTTGTTTTGTTTCTCATTTCTCAACCATTCAATCACAATGTGCCACAGCGAAGCGTGGCAGGGTACAGTTAGTTATTGATAAAATTAATCTATGCTTTTCAAAAGTGATTGTTGAATAATATTTTTTTTATCTGTAATACAATAGCTTTACTTCTATCGTGTTTCTTTACGACACACCCTGTTTTTTCTAAATACATACTTATATAGATATTTAAACCCAGACACAGAACAAAAAAACATGATCATGCACACAAATCTTTTGTCCTGTGTGGGAATCGAACGGATGACTTGTGGCGTATCAGTCAGGGGCTTTAACCACCAAGCCAAATGACCGGTAAAACGTTAAAGGTAATTATGAAAAAGGCTATAATTTTTTTATTGTTGGTAAATTAACCTGACACTTTCATTATGAGGTTTTGGCTATCGTCAGCAAATAAATAGCAAAGTATGGTTGGTATTTTAAATACCTATTACAGTGCATATTATTTAATTACATATCATCACGTTTTTACCACAATCACATTATGGCACGTATTACGTTAAGGTATTCTAGGACTGAAGGCTGACAAACTGACAGTCCACCATCCGCCTTATTCAGCTAAAACACTTTGCCGGCTTGAGAGCTGACCTCTCAAGTGATAGCGTGGTAAACGAAAGAGAGAGCATCGTTGAGCTAGACTGATTTTCTCATATCTTATAAATAAATGCTAGTTTGTAAGAATGTTTATTACTCTGTCACGCAAAAAGTACCGAATGGATTGTGATGAAACTCGGCACATATATAGAAAATGCTCCGACTGACATATAGCTACTTTTCATCTTGGGAAAATCCAACATCCCTGGGGAAGGCGTGAAACCACGGAAAACAGCTAGTACTTAATATAAGTTTGTTTGTTCGTCTTCTAAAGTTATCGAGATCTTAAAATATCCATTTTGACAGTTATGAGTATCATGGAAAAATTACCTTTATTTCTTTCAATGTAAGGTGCATTTATTGGTCCAATGGTAATGAGCCTTATGTATACCGTGGGTGAAACTATGGGTGACAGAATGTAATAACTACGATTTCAAACTACAAAGTTACAAGCTCCCTAACTAGGCTAAACACTCGACAGAATAATCCAACCGCAAAAGTCAAAGTCGAGACACGACTTTGACTTTTATAAAAAAACTATACCTATTGCTCTTCACTGATATGTTAGTAATATCATTTCATAAGTTTAAAGATTATTTTATATGCTGACGGGCCAATGTAGTGATTAGATACCGTAATAACATCGATTACCATTTGTTATAAACATTTGTGTGGTGATTAATAACCGTTACTACCGTGTGGAAGGGCTATCTTTACTACTTCACGAAAAAACTATTTTTAATTTAAAAGAATGTGAAATAAAATTAATAAAAATATAATATGTAGGTAATTGACTTCAAATAAGATTTCTAAATATTGTATTTTTATTTAAATATCCTATTTGTACACTATATAATATGTGCTAATATTATAAAGAGAGAGTGTGAATTTTGTGAAATTATTAATTACTTGTGCGGAGGGAAATCTCTGGAACCACGGCATCTATTTGAAAAATTCTTTCACCATATGAAAAGTACATTATTCTGAATGGACATTGACTATGTAATAATCTAGGAATACATTATATTCCTCGGGAACGCGGGAAACCGCGCAAGGAAAGCTGGTTTACTATAATATTTGTATTTTATTAAGTCCCATTTTTGTACTGAATTGTATGCAAAGAAAATCGAATAGAATGAATATGCTATCTGATTTTAAATGTCTATGGTTCGAACAGTGATCAGAATTAAATGTAAAGTAGAAATCGTCTCTACATTGTCTGTGGTATGTCGCAAAAATTCGAGTGAAAAGTGAAAGAATCTCATACAAATTGGTATACAGACCACGTTGGGCAAACTTTCGCGAACAAATAGAAAACTAGCTTCCACCCCGCGGAATTTCCCGCGTTCCCGAGGGAACTAACATTATATCCGAATAAAAAGTATGCCATATGATATTCTAAGATATTCTCCATCTATGTGCCAAAGTTTCATCAAAATCCGTTCGGTAGTTTTTGCGTGAAAGAGTAACAAACATCCTCAAAACCTTTCACATTTTTAAATAAAGATAAAATAGCAGTTTAAATATATTAACATTATTTTTGGTTCTTTCGGAAAGCAGCTCTCGTTATTACGGAGTTGTATGCGTATCATGCGTTGTTAGGGATCAGGGTTCGATTTCCGGGCCGGACAAGACTATTGACGTTTCTTTGTTACGATTAATGATTACCAATTTTTCAAGCCTCTTTGGAGCTTTAAATATCTTCATTGGAGTGTCAGTGTCGGTACTAAGACCTCTGCCTACCTCATTGGGAATATACTTATTAATTATTTTGATAAATTAAACAGACCTTGTAATAAAAGTGTTATTTAATTTATAAATTTTCAAATGAAGGGCCCGTCGGCTAGGCGGTTAGAGACCCTAACAGCCACGCCACTAGTCGTGGATTTGATTTCCAACCAGTACAAACATTTGGAGTAATGAACGAACATGTCTGATTTTATTAGTTAGTTTTTCTGGTTCTAAAAATCAACATAATTGTGTATAAAAAAGAAAAAAATATCTAATAGCCAATAATACCTACAAGCTCTGCTTAGTTCGGGATCAGATAGTGTGTAAATAATGGCCCAGGATATTTATTTAATATTAATATAAGCTAAGAAAAATCCACCATCTATTGAATATTTATTTAAATAAATAAATAAAATAAAAATGCGTTTATTTCATCTCCACAAATTACAACATTAGGGATACAAAAATTGAGCAGAGTTTTACAATTGGTAGGTCTAGGTAGTAGGTAATTATTTTTAACATTTATGAAAACCATGACAGATTTGATCTGTAATTTGTGGGAGATCTGGAGTCTACACTAAGCCTAAGCCTGTATTTTAGCATTCCAGGCCCCCCAAAACTCTAATGTCACAAATTGTCAAGTAAGTAGATAAGTAAATAATAAATAATGTGTAATAATAGTAATAAATGTTGTGTGTTTTTAATAAGTTCTTCTTATATGTCATCATAAATAGCTTTCTAAAATACCGGACTAGTCGAGTTGTTCTTTCTAAATGTTACCGTATTATGAAGTCACATTTCGTGAGTTAATTAGTGACAAACGGTCTACAGCCGCTCGGAATTGTAATTTACCTGAAACAAACAGAATAACAATCAAATCAATTGTTTAGAATAAAAACATTATTTAAGTTTATTTTTAAGAAGATAATATATGGATAATTAGTTAATAAAATAAAAGATAATAGTTTAATTTCTTATTTGAGTTCTTTAAAATTCTGACCAGCAACCTTTTTCGTGTCGAAAAAGATCGAAGAAGATGATGCACAGTGACCATAAGGAAAATAGGGTTCCTTTGTCGCACCGTCACCTCATAACTACTAAACATATCGGGATGGAACTGCTACCATTCGACGCGGAATTTTTCCTAGATAATTATAGGCTATACATGATATCGATAAACGCGGGGAAAATGCGGAGACAACTAGTAACTACAACTAATTTTATATAAATAAATGAACGATAAACACAATCCATTCTGCTATTCAAAAGTGATTGATGAATAATTAAAATGTTTCCCTGTAATTCAAAAGTTTCACTTCTATCATGTGTCTTTATGACGCCCCCAGTTTTTTTTATAACGTTTAAAAACATTCAAAATAATAAATCGTTAATCTGACGGGAAAGCCTTACTTTAATTAATCAAAAGAACCATTCAGCTTTATGGTACAAGCAAAATAAAACAACAAATAATTATTTGATGTCGATCTCCAATTTAATGCTCAAATTGTACAATGATTGTTGTACAAGATTATATCTATTAACTTAGCACGAGATATTGAATAGAGAGAGAGCTATCGGTAGTAATTCCGGTACCGAAATCCGTTTGGTACTGACAAAATAGAAAGACGTTCCTTTAGACTAGACTCTAGTCACTAGAGTCTAGTGGCACAGGCAGAAAATGTTCGCGTCAAGTAATCGGCGATTGTGAAAATCTTAGATCGTAAAAAGTACAAATTGGAATATTGTCAGCCGTAATATATCCAAATCGCAAAATATCGATTATGTCTAAGGTTCAATCGACGTTATTGAATGTGAAAACATGCTCTTTAAAACAGTTAAATCTTGTCAATATTATTGTTCAAAATTCAAAATCCAAAACCATTTATTCAGTTTAGACCCTCGGAAGGCACTTATGAAAGTCAAATTTAAAGGTACTGAAGCTACGTTCGGTCTTGTCTTCGAGGTATTTTTAAAGGGAAGATCAGCTCGAGTCTAAAGCCATTTATTTTCCCTCCAAGTCTCATGTCATACGTTTTTTCCTATCAAGTCATTTATTCCTCTGTCCGTTTGTCTTATCGGCCAGTCATGTCAGTATGGAGGTTGGATACCCAAAACAATTATAAAGGATAGTTTAAAAAAACTTATAACTTATTAACACATAAAATATTTGTTATCCCAGGATAACTAAAGATCCTTCGATAAAACGAGTGAAACCGGCAGAATATCATAATTGCCACAGTAAATACGTTGTTGAAACATAAATTGCGATATTTTGAAAACCGATCCCTGTTCGAAATATTTTGCTAAAGTTCATCCGGCCAGCAACCTCGTTAAGGCTTGCCTTTCCCAGCCACCTTATTCAGCTAGTACCATCGTGGAGTCACGGCGCAACTCTTTGGAGAACAGACCTCTCACGTGATTGCGTAGTTAGCGAAAGAGACAAAGCATAGTGGCAACGGCGAAATATGTGTAATTTACCTTACAGAATCGAATCGCCCGTCGCGCACTCGCTCGCTCAGAGAGAATGCTCGACATTGCAATGCTTACACATTCTGTAGATCTAATCTACAATCACTATAGATGGTTACTTTGAACTCTTTTATTCTCTCTTTTGTTACAAACATCCGCTTATATGTATTATAATGTTTAGTTATTTAGATTAGATATTAGAATTACATTTAGATATTCTTGTCCAAGCGTAGTACACTACCTCCTAAAAGGAATAGAAGTAGTAGAGATCTTAATACTGAGTTTGTCCGAGCAAGTACTACAACCTTACTCGTTTCTACCGTGAAGCCGCAAGGCTCTTGTACTACTGTGTTTTGTTGTTTTTTTTTTTTTTAGTTTTTTTTATACCACATGGGCCGACAAACAAGCGGACGGTCCACCTGATGGTAAGTGGTCACCGCCGCCTATGGACATTTGCAACACCAGGCGCATCGCCAATGCGTTGTCCACCCTAAGATGTAAAGTTGTTAAGTCTCATGTGCCTGTAATTTCACCGCCCCCCTTACCTTTCTAACTGAAACACAGGAACACAAGTGCACCACTGCTTCACGGCAGAAATGGGTAAGGTGGTAGTACTTCCCCGGACGAACTCTGCACTAAGAGCTCTACTACTCGGTTAGAAAGGCGAATAAAGAGGCCCATGAGACTTAACAATTTCACAGGTGTTTTTTTTCAAGTGGGGTGTGAACAACCATATGCGAAACTACATATTTATGAGGAATCGCGAAAAATACTTAAAAACGTACGGACCGGACTTGATGAAAATCACCGTGTCGTGATGAAAATCAGTCTTGGAAAAATTATAACTCTTAGCCACGAACAGCGAGACACGGGAACCAAAAATGTGTGAACTTTAAAAGATGAATCTATTTATTAAAATTCAAAGCTAAACACTATTCATTAGCAAAGCTATTGAATAGTGTAATTAGAGTTTTTTTTCAAAACCAACCGGTTCGATTTATTGGTTAATAATATTGATGTTTCAAAACCCAATGATGCACTTTTAGTTTTCACTAAAATCGGGTCCAAGACCTCTTTGAGTACTTATCTCAATTCCTTATACTTTCGGACTTGGCCATCTACACCCACTTGAATTCACCTGTGTACTACAGGAGCTTTGATAGATTTATTTCTCTCTCTATATCCTACATTGAATAGTACCTATGTAGTAGAAACTTCGGGTTCGACACATATGAAATGAAATATTTATTCAAATAGGCCTTCACAGGTACTTATGAATGGTCAGACTCTAACACCGGTTCGGAAGGTTGCTTTTACTGAGAAGAGCAGCAATTACTCTTTTCAAAATAAGATTTTGTACATAACGATGTGTCCTGCTGGAGCGAGCGCTGCAAGTATTGTCGTCATTAAAATAATCATTTGTATATATACCATATGCGATAAAATATTAGACTTTGAGTTAAATCGAGTCGAGTTAGGCCAAATAATCTTTTCCAGTTACTCGTACAAGTGAAGCAAACAAGAAAGTAGTTTCGTAACACAATTTTCACGCTCGGATTCGTCCATATTTCTTTCTATACAAATTGAATTATGACGTGAGGAAATTGTCGTGACAGTGTTTGACAGGTGAGTAAAAAGATGTTTTCAAATGTTGTAAAAAGCTCCCCTTTGGCTTATATAAAGTGGGGAAAGTATTTCTAGTAATTTCGATTTAAATGAGATAAATAAATAAATTAACTGGGACATTATTATCTTATCCCAAACTAAGCAAAGCATGTATATATACTGTCAAATCAAATAACAAGAACAAACAGACATACTCATGCTCATGTTTGTGGATGGGAATCAAACCCACGACATACAGCTTCCTTAAAAAAAAAACAAAATTCAAAACCATTTATTAAGTTTAGGCCCTCGGGGGGGCCTTATGAAGGTCAAATTTAAAGTTACTGAAGCTACAACCGGTTCGGAAGTCAACCTTCAACTGAGAAGAACCGGCAAGAAACTCAGCAAGGTTACATTCTTTTTTATTTTTATTAAATAATATTTTATATAAATTTTATATATTCTGACTTTTTGGCTATTTTATAACATAAATTTTACATGATTTTATAATTAACAATTACAAAATACTTAATAAGGGTAACATTAAAAAACAAAACAAAAAAAAAAGAAATATTATTATTTCTTGACACTCACTCTCACTACAAAATAGAAAATAATATCATAATCACGGTATACCACTACACACACAACTCCCTCTGATACTATGTCTCTCGGACATGAAAAAACATAGTATTTACTCATAAATTTGTGATTTTCTATACATAATAATGACTCAAGCTTAAATTGACGACTTTCTCCAAAGAAAATGATAACTTATGTTACGTGTTGACGTTATGATGATTACGGTCAGGTAATTTGATACGTAAGGTCATTATTTTGTAATGCGTGGCTCTGTTATTAAAGTCGTAAGGCCAGACAAGGTGACAGATGGTTTAGCTAAATCCAAATACCAGAGGAGTTTGAAGTTGAGCTATTAGTGTGGAGTTCGGCCGGGGAAGTACTACCACCTGATGCGATATCTGATGCGAAGCATTAGTGAACTTGCATTACTGTGTTTCGGTTAGAAATGTAAGGCGGAGTTTTTAAAAGCATATGAGACTTAACAACTTCACTATTCAGGGTCGACAACGTATTGGCGATGCTGCAAATGTTTTACTTTCACGGCTAAACTGATTTCAATAAAAATTTGAATAGCTTTAAAATGAGAATTTTTGTTTCGAAAATACAGGCACAGATTTCAATAAACTATTCTTGATTGTTCTCATTAAATTTATATCAATACCAAAGAATATTGGATTGCGTAACACACCCTTTTTGTTATTCAATAAAAAAAAGCGGAATTTAAAACTCAAAACTATTAAAGATGGTTAAATTTGAAGTTACTGAAGCTACAACGGTTTGGAAGTCAGTCTTCAACTGAGAAGAACTGGTGAGAAACTCAGCAAGGTTACATTTTTATTGAAATTTTATCTTATCTCTCGAATAGGTACAGTCGAAACCATAGAACATTTATACTCACGTCGAAACACACTGGCAGGTGCGTGGGGACAGATTTGTCAAGACGATTTAAAAATAATATACCTGTTCATAAATATCTCTTGAAATCACGTTTTGCCCTCGATTTGAGACTAGCATAACCACGCTTTGTTCTGGGCAGTCTATACAGACAGTGAGCTTAGGTTTTGCGGTTTGGACAGAGTATATGATTAACTAATCATTTGAAATCTGACCGATTAACATTATACCTAATTTGGAACTATACAGATGATGTTTCTTGTTATAAAACTACTAGGTTTGTATTTAAATCCGATCAACATATTAATTCAGACTCAAAAAACATAAATAAATAAGTACCTGGATGTCCGAGCTTTGCTCGGGTTACTTTACTAATGTAACTACTACTGTATTATTTTGTACTGTAATGATATTGTAGCAGTATTCATTGCCCGAGAACAGCAATAAACGACGTTTTCGAAAAATGAAACCTAGCTAGATCAATTTCTCGCCCCCCAAACGCCCTGCATACTAAATTTCATGAAAATCATTGGAGCTGTTTCCGAGATCCTCGAAGAATTGCTCGTATAAAGGTCTTAGATAGATAGATAGATTAGATAATGTCAGGGTGTCTAACAATCAACCCAGGCTATGTACTTGAACCAGTTCCAAAATTTGAAACAAAATAGTTTTCTCTTTTTTTAAATATACCAACCCGAGAGGCCTAACGAATAAATGTCGTAATACATAAGTATTGCTTAATTCATTAGCAGCAGTTAAACCCAGTCAATATTACATGAACTCTCACGTAATGTTTGACTTGCCTACATTCACAAGCGATTTTCATTTTAACGATATTTAACTTAGAGTTTATGTTGCTTTGTGTAAATATTGTGAAGTCCTAGTTTTTAGTTTTGCCGTGAAACAGTACCATAGATAAGCTGTAGATGGCAGCACAGAAGCTAAGGACTCTCATATGTTCTTGAAACTCATTTTTGAAGTTATACTTCTTTAGCCGCGTTATGAAAAAAATAAGAGAGTGAAATTTTAAGATGAGCGCGCATCAGTGTAACACAAAATTCTCACGGATGAAGTTAGTTGATAACGGTCTCCCCAGAACATCGCACAAATCGAAACTGTCAGTGTCAATGAGTGAGTAATGATGTTATTGGCAATAATAACCTAACAGCGTCAAAAATTGTTATTCGTTACTACAGACAGGTGCAAAGAGTTTGGACACTACAATTTCACGACTGAATAGTAAAAATGCTTATGGTACAGTATTTCTCACCCATAGCTCGGGTATAACTTCTTACGTGCGTAAATAAGTACACACACACGTTTTTTTTAGTTTAGTTACAAGCATACATTTATAACCAAGGCGAGTTCGTGAATAATAAAATTATAGTCTGGCCTAGGCCTTTTTATCCCGGGAAAATGGAAAATCCTTCGGGAACGAAGGTGAAGCCGCAGAGGACAGCCAGTTTTTTATATATTTTATTATATAACATCAATTCATAATTACCGCTGAAAATCCTCGCGCAAGCTTCCTCAAAAGTCACTGTTATAAAATACCAACTGCTTCAAGACAATAAGCTACAATGCGACAAAGACCAAAAGAATATTTCCCAAAACAAACGAACAACGTAAAGTATCTCAAAAACTCTACAATAGACAATACTCTATCTCATGGGAAATTATTTGAATAGAAATTAGGCCTTGTTTAAAGTTTTAATGCAAGGTAATCACCGTAATCGGATTGAAACTACAATGGTTAAACAAATAACTGTTTGTTATGTAATAATAACCTTTTTGGTAATGATAACCTTGAGATATGGAGACGTCAGAAAGGTGAGTTCCTATATCAGGGATGGCGAACAAATGGTACTATTGTGGACACGCCACCGAACACAAAATTCATTATGCACTAAGAAAAAAAGTGTTTATTTGTGCTCTTTTGCTCTTGATATGCCTGGCTAAGTAAGTGGTTATAATAGCACACTGGTACTCCTCTCGGTCACAGACTAATCGGTAGTATTCATTATTATTATTTTCTCAATAATCAAAACTTCAAAATTATTTAATGGCACGTCTTTGACCTCATTAACAATTCTTTAGAAAAAATGGCAGGTTGATACATAAAGGCTCGCACCCTGTCTTATAATGTCGAGTCTGAGATATTTTTGCAGGTGCCAGCTGAAATCAACGTTGCTGCAAGGACTGTATTTCAGTTCACCCTCATCTGACGACGCGTTGATATTTGTAACACTGAGACGTAAAGTTGACAAGTTTCATGTGCCTGTGATTTGTAAAAAATTGTCTGATTGGTCATTTATCTAGAGTTCATATCACACTGCAATTGCCTATCTAGGTCTCGTTCGAGAGTTAACCAAACTTCAATTAAAAGGCTTTCAACGACTCGATGTATCAACAACTACATCAGCTAACAAGTATGAACAAATAGTTTTCAACCATTTAAAAATAATTATACATACATTTAACGTCGTTCACTTTCGCCAGCAGTCACCTATAACCTTGCCAAGCTTGTCTTGCGAGCAACAGTGGCCATTTGCACACTTGTAAATGGTACACTTGTCTTTCGTTTGACTATTTTCTCTTTCATTAAGTTTGGCGCTGTTTTACGCCAGTTGGTGCGTTAGAGCGACAGGGTTGTCAATCACGCAGGTAATTCGATTTCCGTTGAGGGAAAACATTTATGTACAGGAACTTGTCTGTTAAAACTGTATCTATTATACGCGCTAGCAATCGTGCCGCGGTTTCACTGTCACTGAAATGTGTTTTTTTATTTGGGAAATCCAAAAGATATTTTTTTATAGAAGTGGTTCTTAACAGTGTCACTTACTGGGTCCGACTACATATAGCTAAGACCAGGGGTCAACTGGTCAAAGTACAAAAACAATATCATCAAAATAGGTCAAGTCGTTTAGGAGGTGGAGAATTACGAACACAGAATGTTTATATCTATATTTTTTTTATATAGTTAATAAGTTGTCTGATTACCACAAGCTTTGATTAGTTTAGGATGAAATTACTTACAAAATACTAAGTGTGAAGCATATCCAAGGAATTTGCTATCTTTTTTTTTTACCTGGTGAAGGGATCTTCTATGCAGTATGCTGGCATATAGCCGAGGTCAATGAATTGTAAATCGCATTCAACGTGACAATGCCGCATACTCTGAGTAAGTTGGTTATTTTTAAAATATAAAAGCTCTGTTTCTTAGCTTATAACAGCTTGGCGATTGTCGATTACTCTCTATTAAGTAAATAAACCGGATTAATCCGGTCTAGAGTGGGGAGAGGGATTCAAAGGCCTTACCTTTGAATTAACAGTATATTTGACAAGCTTTTTGTGACCTATTTTAATTTGTAACATAAATACTGTACGATGTAATTAAAGCTAAATCAATTCCTCATACTCTACTGTTAGTTTTAGTTAAGCCAGCAGTTTCGGATATAACAGTATCAGAGAACCAAGGCACCAATATACTGCAATTTTTAATTAATTAACCTGCGAATTAACAAACACAAAACCGACGAGTTTGCATTCACTTGGATACCTTAAGATAGTTTATCTTATTTATTAAAGTAAAAAAAAAACAACGGGTTGCACTCCAGGAGTGCCGGCAGAAGTGAAAACTTGAACATTAACGTTGTGCATATTTATAGTCTTACTAATTTTCGATCAGGTCACGTTTCCTGACGCGACTGAAGAAAGGTGTTCAACGCCGCTAAAGAAGTTATTACTTCAAAAAGCTTTTTAATAATGCTACCTTGTTTAAATACGTGCCATCTAAACTACAAAAAAAAATACAGGCAGATGAGACTTAATAACTTCACGCTTCAGTCTCAACAACGCATTGCCCCTGCTGCTGCAAATGTCCATAGACGGCAGTGACCACTTACCAAGAGACTGTTTGTCTTTTTGACATATAATTAAAAAAAACGGTTTTTCCAAATGAACGGAAACCTTTTTTTGCGTGTCCATTAACATTGTATTCATGATACGGATAAACTGTTCCTTCCTCGAGGATATGCTCTTCAAGAAGTGAACTTACCTAATAATTAGGAAACTATTATACAGCCGGACGTGCCCACATACCTTCCTAATATTGACTAAGCACCGACAGAGCAAATGATTACATGAATCCGCGGGATGTGTCTGTAGAAAGTTGCCTATTCGGTAATTAATACTTCACTTTATTTACTATTAGGACTCATTTTTAATACTCATATTAAGATGTTTAGTCTTAACATGGAACCTATGTATCTGCGTTTATCTTAATGTAAAAAGTTCAACTTTTTTTTTTTTTGCAAATAAACAAATTTTTTATTTTATTTATTTATTATTTACTTAAACTGTGCTTGCTTTAAATAATATAAGAAACATTCCATTCTTCAATCTATATATATATAAATGACTGTTTGTCTGTTAACTATGCAACGGATGTTACCTAATGGAGTTTTCGGCAATAGATAGAGTAATTCAAGAGAAAGGTTTATAACCAGGATTGAAAGCGGGCAAAGCCGCGGGGCGCAGCTAGTGCTAAATAAAAACAAGAAGATAAAACTTGGCTTCCAAAATCCAGTCCCACAGAGCTATAACACAATCTCTAACATAGTTGACTCCTAACAGATGAGAACTTGTTAGAATTGTGAGAAAATCTGTTCTTTTTGCATGCGCTGGGAAATGGGTATTCATCTACCATCAATCTTACAATTTTATTAAATTTTTTAAGCGAAAACTTCTTTAGCGATGTTGAGCACTTTTCTTGGGATGGGTATAAAATGTTAAACTCGCGTCAGGACACGTGACCAGGGGGCCAATTCCACTAACATATTATGCACCGAACCATTACCATATCACAACCAAACGTCAAATTTGTTGTTTAATCGTATTGTACTAACACACCAACGATCGAACTGCGGTTGTGTTTCGGTAATGTTCACCTTCATTCAAAAGATTACGTCAAAATGTATGTTTGTTTCGGTTGTAGTGCGTAGGGAAAATTAATTTGGAATTAATCGTAACCATACCATTGCCGAACGTGCTACTCGAACGTTGCATTTCGTGGAATTGATCCCCTGATCGAAAATTCGTAAGACGGTAAAAATGCACAACGTCAATGTTCAAGTTTTCACTTCTGCCGGCACTCCCGGAGTAAAACCCGTTGTTTTTTTCTTAATAAGACAGAGTTACATGAAATAATGGTAATTATAAAATTCTCTTTGTTATTTAGCATTCAATATTATGATATTCGGAAACCAATTCAAACATTAAAACATAAAATGGAGCAATTTTCTTATGTAAAAAGCCGACAAACAGACAGTCGGTCCACTTGATGGTAATTGGTCACCGTCTATATCCATTTGCAATACCAGAGGCTCTGCTAATGCTCTTCGTTCATTTCCGTTTTCATTCAGACATAATAAGACTGGAAATATTTTTGATTACATCATAAGAACGAAGTATATAGTATACATTTGTGTAGTAGAGCTCTTAGTGTAGAATTCGTCCGGGGAAGTACCTTACCCATTTCCACCGTGAAGCAGTAGTGCACTTGTATTACTGTGTTTCGGTTAGAAAGGTAAGGGGGCCGGTGAAATTACATGCACATGAGAGCTAAACAACTTCACGTCTCAGGGTCGACAACGCATTGGCGATGTCCCTAGTGTTGCAAATGTCTATAGGCGGCGATGACTACTTACCATCAATACTTAATTGTCGGCCCATTTTTTTGCGTGCAATTTTTAAAAAAATAAATCATATAAAATCACTAAAACCAATTTTTTGAAACGAAAACTTTTTAGCGACGTTGAGCTCTTTTCTTGGGATGGGTATAAAATGTTAAACTCGCGTCAGGACACGTGACTAGGGGGCCAATTCCACTAACATATTATGCACCGAACCATTACCATATCACAACCAAAACCAATTTTTATACAAATTCAAATAGTATTAAATCACTAAAACCAATATACGAAACAATCACAAAATTATCCATACCTCATAGTTAGAAATCTAAACACCCAAATTAAAGTTACGTAACAGCATCGAGAAATCATCTGCAATAAATCTTATTATCCAGTAAAGATAATCCGTTGGTAAATTAACAGGTTTAGGTACGGACTGATTGAGAAAGTCAACTTCTTGTTTCTAAGATAATTTTACTATATATAGCTGTCCCCCGCGGTTTCACCCGCGTTTATCGATATCATATAGCCTATAACTAGTTGGCTTGGTGTTTAGAGACCCTGACTGCCAAACTGAAGGTCGCGGGTTCGATTCCCATCCAGGACAAACATTTGTGTGCATGAACATGTCTGTTTGTTCTGTGTCTGGGTGTAAATATCTATATAAGTATGTATTTTAAAAAAGTAGTATATGTAGTATATCAGTTACCTGGTAGCCATACTACAAGCAGTACACTCTGCTTAACTTGGGATCAGGTAACCATGTGTGAAGAATGTCTTGGGATATTTATTTATTTAACCATCAAGGAAAAATTCCACGTCGAATGGTAGCAGTCCCCTCCCTTTATGTTTAGTAGTTTTGAGGTGATGGTACGTCAAAGGAACCCCATTTTGCTTATAAGCGAACTGTTGGTGGTCTCGTAGCGTGCGACAGCTTTATGTTTTTGCATTCACAGCTTGCATGCTTCATACCTGAACTTATTATTATGTTTTTTTATGCCACTTGGGCCGACAAACAAGCAGACGGTCCACCTGATGGTAAGTGGTCACCGCCGCCTATGGAAATTTGCAACACTAGGAGCATCGCCAATGCGTTGTCGACCCTGTGACGTGAAGTTGTTAAGTCTCATGTGCCTGTAATTTCACCGGCCCCCTTATTTACGATCTAACATAATAATAAATATCCCGAAACATTCTTTGTACACGGCCATCTGATTCCAAACCAAGAGCTTGTTGTATACAACATATTATAATAATTTTTTAAATACATACTTTATAGTATTTACATCCATAATAATCGTAGCAAAAGGATGGGACAGGGACAATTGATTTCTAGAATTTATAGTTTTCTTTTTTTTTTTTTTTACATTTTCTGCCGAATCTTAGTCCGTACTCTTTGAAGATTCTACGAATTATTTTAAGATTAATTGTATTGTGTTTTTATATTAACATCTCTCCGCGCTTGCTCAGCTCGTTGTTTTGAACTGAGGCTTGTGGTTCCTGAATATATAGTGTTACATTGAATTTTTCTATTGCTGAATACATGGATTATAAATAAATATGTATCTTAAGATTTAAATTTTAATTAATTGTTAAATTAATGATGTATTTTATATTTCATACAATCAATTTACTTTAAGGTGGGTTCTTATCCCTTAAGTGGACAATTCGGTGAGCACATACGGCTTTAAACTGAATATTCATTTTCTAATTTAAATTACGGAATAGGAGCGACAATTATTAACATTCTGTTTGCATTCTCATAGTTATGATATATTTATCGCTTAGTAACTCAATTTAAAGAAGTTGCAAATGTGTTGAGCCTTCCCATTTTCAATAACATTAATAACCTTTTAAGCTATATAAAGAAGCTGCAAATGTAGTGAAATAGGCCTCTCCAACTCAACAACCAATCAAACACCTTAACAATTAAGCTATTTTAACTTCGTCAAGATATAGCTCTGCAGGCATCCAAAAGGTGGATACTGTAACAATACAGTAACTAAAATGTAGCTTAAACCTTTAAGGTCCAAAAAGTATGCTCTCACTATTTCCAGCGATTTAAATCAAAAGAGGTATTAATAAAAGAGCCCAACGAAAAAATACTGCCTTCAAAATGTCCTCACAATATTAAACTCATCAAAATGATTTCCGCAATAACCAATCTTGTACGTATATCATTACTGCAGCTTCTTCGGAAACGACTCTAGTAAAAATAATTACAAAAAGCAAGAAGGTCAATGAAAAAGGACAACAAGTATGAATATAAATAGACGTGTTTACCGACACTTGTCTTATGGTTCAAGGAAGACGTAATTTATTTTCTATATTTTTTTTGTGGACACCACACGAGCATCTTGGAATGTTTAAAGCTTTAAATGTGTTTTGAGGCTTTTGACACGCACTTTTTAAGTTTTGTTTTATGGTTATAGCATTTTATTCCTGTAAAATACTTTACGAAGAAAGAGAGGAGTAATTTTGATGCTGTGTTTAAATATCTTGACTTAAGTAATATTTTTCATGTTTGTAGGTAGCTCTGCAATAAGTCTGACTAAAACGTTTTTCAAAATAGATTTTTTGAGTTCTGCAAAGTGCATTGCTACTTGAGTGGTAATAATCCTACTAATATTATAAATGGGAAAGTTTTCGGGATGAATTTAGGGATGAAAAATAAGTTAAAATTTGATTAAAAAGTTTCTGGTGTATGTAGTATATCAGTTATCTGTTTTTCTTATATCACTTCGGCCGACAAACAAGCGGATATACCACCCGATGGTAAGTGATCACCACTGCCTATGGATATTTGCAATAATAGGCGCGTCGCCAATACGTTGTCGATCCTGAGACGTGCAGATGTTAAATCTCTGGTGCCTGTAATTTCACCGGCCCACTTTCACCCCACAGTAATACACGTGCACGATTCCTTCACGGCGGTTATGAGTAAGGTGGTAGTACTTTCCCGGACGAACTCTGCACAAAGAGCTCAACTACTCTATTTAGTTCCATAGAACAAGCTCTGCTTAGTTTGGGAGCCGAAGGCCGTGTATATTATAAAAAACAAATATCTATTTTATATAAATAACACGTATGTGGTACTGTGTTGAGTCAGTGACAGCGGGTCTACTACGTCCTGAAGATGCTTCGTGTAGAAGAACACGTGCGAAATACGTGTCGATTTTCTGTTGAGTTTTTTTGTTAGGGACAGAGAAGGAGATCCAGCGCAATTAGTAACTAGATATTTGTTTTTGTATAATCTTACAATGGATTTCCGGCTTTCACGCCTGGGTCAATTAGTTAATAATGGTTATTAAAAAAATAAGACTTGAGCTATCTACCTAGATTTTAGGTTCTGCATCCAGCAAAGAATGTCCCACGATAATTAAAAAAGAAGATATAAGTCATCTTCTAGGAATTTAGATTACACATACACGGATCTTAAATGACGTAATGTTTTGCTGAATTTTACCGGAGCACCGTCCCAGTACCGTTCATTATTTGATAAGTTTGTACCGTAACAAAAGGTCAATATTGTTATTCGTTTACATTACTTAGATGATCACTTTGTGAAAGCCTTTTAGTTTGATTTTTAAACCACTTTGGCCGACAAACAGGCAGATGGTCCACCTGATGGTAAGTGGTCACTGCCGCCTATGGACATTTGGAACACCACGCATTGTTAATGCGTTGTCGACCCTGAGACGTGAAGTTGTTAAGTCTCATGTGCCTGTAATTTGATTACTTATGTAATGAGAGTCGTACAGATTATTAATAAAGTAATAAATATCCTGGGATATTCCTCAGACATCCGTTTCTAATCGTAAATTTGGCAGAACGTGTGGATACTATGGAAACCAGATGACTGATTTACTAAATATACAAACTATTTTTTTAATATACGAGTATTCTCGTATACAACGTGTTACAAAGCACTCCGAAAAAATATAATAAATTATCAAAGCCAACAACCCTAGTAAGCTGTCATGTCAGGGAGCCAGGTTATTTAACAGAAAGGCCAACGTACTTATTTTACCTAATAATTGTCTACTTTAATAGTTTTTCTATTTTGCATTCATAAAAATCAGTTTCTTAATATTTTTGGGGTATGTTATACAGCGTTACTACAGTTTTTAAATATTGTGAATGGACTCGTTATACACCATTTAACCTCCTTTCGGCTTTACGGGTAGTTTTGTAACACTCTGTATAGGTCGAAGTTTTGACAGATTTTGCGCTGGGTATATAAGTTCGATCCATTAATTAAGAGAGACAATAGTACTTTTTTGTGCCCAATATTGAATAAATTAAATATATTTTTCTTTTATATAAGTCCTCTTTTCGGCGTTGCGGGTGGTTTTGTAACATCCTGTATATGTGTAGATGTAGTAAGATTCTAACCCCAAAGCCAACTGGCCCTTTCATCATAGTTTAATAAAAAAAAATTCAGCACAAATCCTATACAATTTATTATGCTTTGTATTTATCTACAATACATTTAAATAGCGATATAAATTATAAAAATGTAAGCTTGCTAAGTTTCTTGCCGGTTCTTCTCAGTCAGATGACTTTTAAACTGGTAACTTCACTAGCTCTGACCTTCTTAAAGGCCTAAACTGAATAAGCATTTATAGGGAACTTAATTCCTAAAATATATGGTAAAATGTTGAATAAATATCCCAAGTCATTCTTCACACATGGTTACCTGATCCCAAGCTAAGCAGAGTGTACTGCTTGTAGTATGGCTACCAGGTAACTGATATACCACATATACTACTTTTTAAATACATACTTATATAGATATTGACACCCAGACACAGAACAAACAGATATGTTTATGCACACAAATGTTTGGGTGGGAATCGAACCCGCGACCTTCGGTTTGGCAGTCAGGGTTTCTAACCACCAAGCCAATAAATAGGTACTGAAGGTAATATTGTTAAATCTGAATCAGGGCATCGGTGTCCAATATACAAGTACTAGTTGACATTGCTCTGTCCACTCCCCTAAGGCCAACAGCTTATTGATACAGCGTATACTTAATAACTATGGTATCAAACTAGTTCGGATTGTGATGATCATTTGATTTCATATAAGTCTATATTCATTATAGTAATAATTAAAATCTATATTCATATAGATATTTGCACCCAGACACAGAACAGACAGACATGTTTATGCACACAAATGTCTGTCCTGGGTGGAAATCGAACCCGCGACCTGCGGCTTGGCAGTCAGGGTCTCTAACCACCTGGCCAACTGGCCTGACAATCAAAGCAAAGCTTACCCTCAAAAAATAGATTCTAGGTTCGAATCCCAGGTCGAACATTTGGTAATGTGTCCAAGAGACAATGACATACTAATCATTTGACGTTTCTACTTAAATGTTTCTTTATATATACCAAGTTTAAAAGCCCATTCAAAGATAATAAACATCAAGATACAAATAATAAAAGACAATTACCAAATGATAAAACAGTACACAATTAATCAAATGAAGTTACGAATAAATAATAAAAAATATTATTATAGATCTTCAATGGGTATCGCGTTGAACTCTTTTGTATGGCGGCGTTATTCAAATATGTTCCATAGAACATATAATTCATCATAATGAATGAATGAAATGCGCTGTCGGAAAACAACTAACAATCTAAGTATAACTTAAGTTATGAGTCAATGGGTGTGTTTCTATTGAATGGAAGTTATAATACTCAATATTTTTGATTAATAACTATCAATATTAAGACAATAATATATAAAAATGAATCCCTATTTCCCTTGGTCACGGTATCACGCATGGACGGCTGGACCGATTTCGCTAATTCTTTTTTGTTGTGTTTGTTATAGTAAGGAGAAGGTTCTTATGAAAGAAAAAATTAAGAATGTTGCGTGGAAAATTAGAAATTTTAAGAAAACTTAACCACTTTACTCGCGCTTTTGACAACCTAACTTTTTTATTGTAACCTGTTTGACATTATTGTCAGTCGTTTGACAGTTGGCGCGATTGACAGAATGCGTTTAAAATGGAGCCATGGGTCGGAATTATATTGATAAAATAATTCATTAATAATTTCTTATTGCACATTTCACAATCGAAACAATCGGAAGATTTGAATTCTATATTCATTGTTAAGACAGGACAACGTCTGTTGGGTCAGCTAGTCTATTATATTTATAATACTATTAATAACTTAATATATTAATATAGGATGATATTATCAGTGTGATGGAAACAATTTTCGAGTAGTAAAGCTACTGTCGAGTTCGTCCGGGGAAGTACTACCACCTTTTATTTTTTATACCACTTGGACCGACAAACAAGCAGACGGTCCACCTGATGGTAAGTCACCGCCGCCTTTGGACATTCGCAATACTAAGTGATATATACATGTTTTTCTACATACATATAGATATCAGATACAGGTAGGGCTGCCACCCGTCCGGGTTTTCTCGGATTTGTCCTAGTTTAGATCGTGTCCGGGTAGCGTCCGGGTTTCTAATTTTGGAATCCCAATTAATTGGTAGATATGTAGATTGGTATCGTAAACCGCATTCAATTTAAATGTAAACTTTTTTTGGCGTGTCCGAGAAAATACCCAATTTCGTCTAAATGTCCCGGGCTTTAAAATTGTTGTCCGGTGTTCGCAATTTAGATGATGGCAGCCCTAGACACAGGTACAGTTAAATGAAAGCATAAGGATAAGCAATAAGCTTGCGTTAGAAATGAAGATTAATGTTAAAACTGCTTATAGAGACAAACTACATTATTGTCTAAGCAGTCGCAAGAAATGTGTATCGAATTCGCTTTCGCTTTTATATTAAGCATATAGTTGATAAAAAGTGAGAGTTGATCTCACGGAGGCTTCTGCGTGTGTGACCCTTGTTCAGCTAATACCTTCGACGGGTCGAGGCCTCGGAGATCGGACCTCTCACGTGCTTGCCTAGTTAGCGAAAGAGACAGAGCATAATCAAGGTCGAGCTAGTGTAATTTACATTATGGAATCAAACGGCTACTCTATTTATAGTAATTTCGTTTTAAGAATAGTTACTTTATTAAGTTAACTGGCTGTCCCCCGCAGTTTTACCCACGTTCCCGAGGGATATCACATTTTCCCGGGATAAAAAGTTGTCTATATCTTATTCCAGGATATGCCTATCTATGTGCCAAGTTTCATTCATATCCGTTTATTAATTGTTGCGTGAAAGAGTAACAACACACTTACATACAAATTTTTCCTCTTTATTATATTAGTATAGATATATTATTCGCTTACAAACCAATATATGCCTTACAAAGTTAGTAACAGACATTCGAAACGTATCATACTGTGCTATATAAGTATATAACAGCATAGTATATAGTATAGTATGAGAAGAGCCGGAATTCTCTTGGGGAATGTGCGCGGGCGCAGCTAGCCAAGGACGCGGCGCGGCGCGGCCGAGCTGTGTACTAACTTGACAATTAATACTATACCTACACATTGTACCTTTAGTAACTTTAAATTTGACCTTCATAAGTGCCCTCCGAGGGTCTAAACTGAATAAACGGTTTTGAATTTTTGAATTTTTTGAACATTGTATTGATTCTTATTATTGTTGCTGTTATCTTTATTTAAATATAACTAGCTGCAACCTGCGACTTCGCTCGCTTTCAAGCCTGGTTATAAACCTTCCTCTACTGCTGAAAACTGCATTAAAATCCGTTGCATAGTTTACGATTCTATAATGGACATACCGACGAATATTATTGCTTATATATATAGATAGATAACACTAGCTGTCCCCCGCAGTTACACCCGCGTTTATCAATATCATATATAGCCTATAACCATCTAGGAAAAATTCCGCGTCGAATGGTAGTAGTCCCATCCCGATATGTTCAGTAGCTTTTAAGTCTCATGTGCCTGTAATTTCACCGGCCCTTTACCTTTCAAACCGAAACACAGTAATACAGGTGCACTACTGCTTCACGGCAGAAATGGGTAAGGACTAAGGTGGTAGTACTTCCCCGGACGAACTTTGCACTAAGAGCCTTACTACCCTTGGAATTTTGATTTTACTAACACTAATGGGTGCCTAAATAAATAAATAAAAAATATAACTAGTATCTTGTAATAATACGATTACTCAGTACATAGGTACAGTTAGATTGTAATAATTGTACTTATATATCTGTAGAAACTACAAGCGCAATATTCTCACGGTGGTCGTTGTATTGTTAGTGAAATTGTGAAAAAGTAATGTTTAGTAATATGACTGAGCGAACATACAGTCATAGTTATGATAAACTAGCTGGCATTGCGGTTTCACCCGCTTTCATGAAGAATGTCACATTTTCCCTGGATAAAATGTATCCTATGTGGTAATCCAGATAGTAGATTGTAGCTTCAGTAACTTTAAATTTGACCTTCATAAGTGCCCTCCGAGGGCCTAAACTGAATAAATGATTTTAAATTTTTTTTATTTGAGATAGTTTACCTATCAATTTGTTTAGTTTCATCCTAATCCGTTTAGTAGTTTTGTGAATTTAGTTTTCGTAGGAAGGCCTGTGATATTTTTCCACCAGTTCAAATAAGTACTACAAATTTATATAATTAACTATTGTGTCAATAAATTAACCTTATTTCCAAAGTAATTAAGTTTTATTTTCTTTGTCATTCTTCAAGTTTCAAAAGTATTTCTTATATGGAATTGACAATGGGCTTTTTAAATCTATTTTAGAATACTGGCCATAGACAATAGTTTAATAAGGCATCGTATTATCTATGAACAAAAATTGTGTAAACCATTAAAAATAAAAAAGATAATTTGAATGAGGAATACAAATTTGAAAATGATAATGTCTAATTACATTGCAATTAGCATGTCTCATGTACTTACGTAACTACGTATAATGACATCGAGAATTACTTAATATATACTATTTAATTACAAATTAGAATGTCAAAATTAATAAATATAGCACAGGTTATATAATTAGAACATTTTTAGTCAATGATAAGTCGAAAAGCTATTATTATTGGTATTGCAATACAAATAAAGGATCTTTTATTTATTATTACGAACAGTCAGCATCAAAACACCGCAAAAACTTTTTTAACAACTCTTCCCCGAATCTTTTTTAACCCGGAAAATGTTCTAGACTTCGGGAATGCGGGTGAATCCGCGGGGGTTAGTTAGTTACAAATATTACACTAACATATTCTAGAAGTGTAATCAAACTCTACTTTTATTAAAGAAATCATGAAACCTTTCCCCAATTTCAAGGTTCTAGTATAGTCTATGAAATCATCTACTTTGTTATAAATGAATACAAATTATTTGATATTTAAAGTTGAATATTTTTAAGAAATCGATGGTCATATATTCATTAACATATTGTCGTTTTCTTATTTTAGATTTTATACCTAACTGTGACTAAGTATTTGACTTTTAGTTTTGTTTTTAGTTAAATTGTTATTATATATAAATTAATATATAATATGTTATTATTGTTTTATTCAGTATCCACATAATTACAATGTAACCATCAAGTAATTCATAGATTAAATATTTAAGTTTTATTTCGTTTTAAAATAAAATTGTTATTCATAGATGTAATATTTGAGTTTAATTCGTTTTCAAATGAGATGGTAAAAAATATATGATTGCAATGAAATTGGCTTTGCTATTATAATATTACAGTATTAAATGGACATTAATTAATTGATATTAACGATATCTCGTTTGTTGAATAGTTTTACGCAATGATCAAATACTTAGGTACTATACCATTTTGACAGTAATTAAGAAAAAAAATATTGATCTCTACTAACGGCCAGAAGGTATTTCCCAATTTTCCGGGAAACTTTTCCCATTTCTCTTTACCTTACTCGACTAATACTTTTTTTTTATTTGCCATATCCGTCTATTGTTCTCTAGTGATGCGCTTAACAACGGAAAGCATTTTATTTAGGTCCCCAGGACGTTCTTGAAACATCTGACCCTAAATTGGTTACCTGATCCCAAATTAAGCAGAGTGTACTGCTATATATAGATATGTCACATACAAGAGAGAAAATATGTTGGTATAACTTTACATACATTTTTATTCTTTTAGTAAAGGCTTACGGAGAACTTGCGTATCATTTCAAAGGAACCAAACAGTTATCCATTTTAGCCATCAACAGTTGACAAAAAAACATTATTTTTAAAGACTGTCAACCAGTCGCCACCAGTACCACAAGGGTATTGCCAAAAAGTTTTATCATAGGTCGACAACTATATTGCCATTTTAAGACACAAGCCGAAGGTAAGTAAGCAAAACCTAACATACCTCTTTTACCTGGAGTTGGAAGATATCGGCACTTGACTAGTTTACCCCATTTAGAAGTCTTCTTTGGCACTTAAGGTGTCATTGAAAAATGCACTTTAATGCTCATAGAATAAGATAAATCTTACATTTATGTGAATAAACGTACTTCTTATATCACCATCTACCAGTGAATATCATATATTCTTTGCCAATAGTCTTAAGACAAGCTTAGGTCATTTCTTAGCTCGAAATATAGCTCTTAAATTAATGTATATAAGAGTCATCAAAATTTATGCTGTGGAGAATGTACTACAACTCTACAAGGTGATCGTCAAACTTCACAACTTGCCGAAGGAATGCAGGCTTGACAACTAATTGATTTGTTAATCTGTGACCTTGATTTACTGATACAGCCTGGTTGTCATCCACTTATCAGCACTACTCTATGTCTCGTAGGGTAAGGAGTTAAGGTAAGGAGATCTCTATAGCGAGAGAGTATAATTCTTGTATGTGGCTTATGTCCGCTCTCATAATAATCCGAACTTATATATATATAACTAGCTGTCCCCCGCGGTTTCACCCGCGTTCCCGAGGGAAGTTACATTTTCACGGGATGAAAAGTAGCCTAAATGTTATTTCATAGTTTTTGCTTGAAAGAGTAACAAACAACCATACTCACAAACTTTCGCATTTATAATATTAGTAAGAAGTAAGATTTAACTTATATGCTATTCTGTGTCTGTGACCATAAACAAAATGAGTAAAAAAAAATAAGAAACTAATAACATCGCAATTAAAACTACCCGCTTGATAAATATGTTTCTATAAATAATCAAGCTACCCACCTGCGCAGAGAAAACCGCGCAAAACTAATCGAGTGAAATCCCAAACAGCAAACTCGATTGTAGATCGATTAAATTATTAACCAGTTGGTTACTCAACGATTCCGGAATGAGCCTCGATCGTTTTACGTTTGCCTTTTGAATAAAAGTGACCAAATTCTCAGTTACGTATGAGTTATGTTAATAAATTCGTCAGAAGTCCATTACGAAACAGATAAAAGTGCAAATTTATTATATATTTTTTTCATACTTAGCGTACAACTTTCCTGCATTATATTAATAAATCTTTTTTTTTATCAACTGAATAAAATATCACAAATTAAACTTACCATTTTTAATATTGAATCAAACCGCCACCTCCTGTCGAAATTCCCCATCCTTCGAATTGTACACAAGAATTTATTGAAAGTTGTTCAATATTTTATTTAAAACACAATGTCTTTACACATTATTCACAACATCACATGCAAAATATATCCATTGCACTTTGTTAAACAACTTTTAAATGACACTGGCCGACAACACGCGCGTAAAAATAAAAATGAAAAATGATTGATCGCGTTCGAAGTTCAAATTTTCTACGTTTAGGTGGGAAGCGTCAACTTGCGCTGAGTGCGCGCCACAGACTGCCAAGATGGCGGGCTTTTTTGACGGTTCACACGAGTCGATTCACTTTCTACGACCTTACGTTGTATGCGACTTGTAATTAAGCATAAAGATTTACGTAACACGGCGATGTAACCCACGTAGATGATATCCGCGAAGATTTTTACAAATTCTTGAAATTTTTCGTACCACCTATGAATAAATGTCTTGAGCAACACGTTCTTACGAAGTACATATTTTAACAGCTTTGTTATTTTCTTCAGAATCGAGTTTCAGATAGAGTTGATAATAAGAGAAGTAAATTAAATTTATAATTTCTTTCTGAATGCTAATTAAACAAATAAGCCAATTAATCTAAACGTATGAGGTTTTTCTAGTGCTGCAAAGCATTCCAAGGCAGCGACGCAAACTTCAAAGATCATAGCGTCCTTTTAAAACCCAAAATTTCCAATGAGTCAAGAAATTCAAAAAGCAAACATAAGTATTACCTAACAAAGAGTCTTTAGTAGATTTTCCGAAAATAATCATATCCTGCTTAATTTAACAATTGCAATGCCTTTTCCTGAAAACTATTTACATGAAACTATGTAGTTTAAAACCTGAACAAAGATATTGGATACCCTTTACTCCGGGAAAATGTTACATCCCTCGGGAACGCAGACAAAACAACGGGGCTAGCTACGTACTAAGGAGCACAAAAACTTAGGTGCCAGTGTGCATTAATAATATATGTATATTTTTTCGACGCCGCAACGTGCGTGACAGACCGATAGGCGCGGCATGTGACCAGTTACCTGACAACATTCTTATAGCTTATTTTTTAGTCACGTATGATCTAGGACATATCGAAGGCTAGAAATTGAAATATTAGAGAAGGGTGTTAGATAGTAACAACGCTACAATAACCCCTTTTGCTGAACCAACCTCGCTCTGGTGTTACCGTACTTTTTGATAATAATAATAAATAAATAAATTTCCTGGGATATTCTTTACACAGCCATCTGATCCCAAACTAAGCAGAGCTTGTACTATGGAAACCAGAAAACTAAACTACATATACAATTTAGATTTACTTTCTAAACAGACATGTTTATGCACACAAATGTTTGTCCTGGGTGAGATTCGAACCCACGGCCTGTGGCGTGACAGTTAGGGTCTCTAACCAACCAAGCCAAGTGACTTGCCGTAGTTCGTAGTAGTAATTACATTTTTTTTTTCTTTCGATTTATTGGTAGTCTAACTAGACTACCAATAGAGCAACACATATGAATCGTAACAAGAGTAAAAGTAACTAATTTCTCCAATAATATTCCCTGTTCATTGACAAATAACTTTCATTCCACATTGTCATTCCGATCACAGCACTTTGAGCAAGAGCAGGCACAAAGAAATATCACCCATCTGATTCATACAGTTTCGTGATGTGTGTGCCGATGATATGAAATTCTGATGGTGTCAGTGAACTTAACACTTAATTTCGAAGGGACACGATTTTTTATATTTTTTTTTATTTGCCAATGTTTGCTGGAGCCCTTTTATTTGCCTCGTTTGCAGAAATTCAAATTACGAACTACGTAAAACAATTATTCGATACTAGTACATAGGCTTTAGCATATGGAATTTTTGCAGTATCCTTTACAATACGCCTCTTCTTTACTCCATAGAAGTAATGTTTTTTTACAGAAAATCGTAAATTAACATTTTTGAACGGTTTAAAACAAGTCATGATTTTATGGCGTTTTGCATATGCGGATTAATATGTCCTTGGCCATACTCTGGTAGGTACTGAAACACCAGATATTCTATATAAAATACATCGTTTTAGAACGTAGGTGTTGCAGATTTACAAAACGAAATTATACAAAAATCAAATATCTAGCTACTAATTCCGCTGGATCTCCTTCTCCCTCATGTCCGAAACAAAGGATAGTTCCTTGATTATTTATTTATTTTATTTTTGACGGGTTTGCAATTGACCTCAAGGTTAAGTTTCTTTTTCGATCCAAAAATCATAAGATTAGTTAGATATAGGTATGTACCTTAAAAGTACCTAATGGATCTCTTTACCACCTGCCTATTCATTATTACAATTATACTTTATTTTTTCTATACCGTGAATCGAACACACTCAATTAAAAAGTCAAAATTTGTTCTAATGATTTTCTTTTTCTAAACGGCGAGAAAAGCTAGAATCGTTATAAGCCAATTTTATTGAAAATCTATCGAATCAGGTAGATATTATATCAACTTAAATTAAAATTCTTTTACGATGCAAAAATCCTGGCAAATTGGTCGGTCTGTGCCTAATGTCGGCAACATGAGTAATGCTCTTCCGTCGGAACCGGACGCTCCGTCAGTTTTATAGGGAGGTAAAACAAAAAATGTCTTCTGTTAAGAATAAAGTAGGATACCTGCATAAATGAATACCTCGCCGAGTTTCTTTGTTATTGGTTCTTCTGAGTTGATGGTTAACTTGCATGAAAACTAATAGGTGGCAATTTGGTACTTATTATTACTTTGAATTTAAGTGCCCATTGATAGAGTCTAATTTTGTATTTGAAACTGCAATATAATCCTACTAAACGTGATATTTGTCAAGATTCATATTCACGTTGTATGGGCTGAATGGATCTGATGTTAAATACATAGAAAATATTGGACACTTCGGAAACGTGAGACAGGTCAGTTTATCATAGAAAAGTTGTTCGTCGAATTATAATAATAAAAAATGCTTATCGCAGCCAACAAAAAGCGTAGGGTAGGTACACTATATACTTTGATAGAAATAATAATCTAAAATGTATTTGCCGAATATTCGCCACCATCGTCTGCATTCTCGCCCCTTCTAAAGCAAAGCGACATCTCTTGGCATATTATGGAACCATTTTAATAACAGAGTGATATAAAGTACCAAATAAATATTATTTTGTGGTTAAAATGCTATATCTCAATGGCCAAATGCTAATGAAGTATAAATCTCTATAAAAATTATCGAATCATTCCTATGAAATTGTGGTAATTTTTAAAAATGGCATCACAATACTTCACAAATTCCAAGCAAGAGTAACACCGAACGAAAAAAAAAAGTGTCAGACGGGCGATAGAAAGAGTTGGATGGTTGCGTTTAGATTTTCTAAAAAAACATCAAAATAATTGAAACCTTGTAATCGATTTACATTTTTTAACAATATTTTATCTAAATACAATTGAAATGGTTTGAACTTCATTCATAATTCAAGAGAAGACGCAAGTGCGGCACTCAAGATGGCCAAGTAAGTAAAAATTTAATTCCTGAGATTAAAATGAAATTCTATACATACGGAAATAAGTATCACGCATACCTGTGGTTAAATGAACATAGCTAGCAGATATCTTATGCAATTAAATCGCTTACCAAGCTGAAGAAAAAAATATCGAAGGCTACAATAATCAATGTAATATTTATTAAGTACATTTCTCTCTTCTCATCACTCTCTCTTCTACAACTGATCTAGCTTATCGTAATGCACTTCGAATACGAAAATACATTGACGTTTATGTGATTTATTGTATTATCTTCATTATAATTATTTTAAATCTCTTGTATTATTACTAATAGCTTTATTTCTAGTAATAATGAAAAACGATAATAGCGATAACTTGCTCCTTGGTGATTACCAAGCAGCAAGAGAAAATACTTAGCTCTTCCTATGTTTTTTTTCAACAGCCTTATTTAGAGCCTATACTTACACTTTAGGATATTTCCTTTGAAATCTAATTTCAAGTTGATTGCTGTGTTTGCCCAAATTTATAAAACATATGCAGGATTGATTAACTAAAACTAATGTCTATATAACATTAAATAAATATCCTGGGACATTCTTCGCATAAGGCCATCTAATCCCAAACAAAGGACAGCTTGTACTATGAAAACCACACACATATGAAATTAATTGCATTTATTACATTATATACATTCAACCAGATTCAGATTTCAGACTCTTGTTTAGCTGGGATTTTTTTTTAATTTAATAATTTATTATATTTAGTATCAGATTGAAATAACTCATCATCCTTATTCTCCACATCCATTGCCATCAGATTAATTATAATTTAAAAAGTCTGCAGTTAAATATTACAAGCACTACTAAATCCTTTTTTTTTCATTAATTTATATTTGTATGGATTTCCATCAAAAGATAAACTCTAACATGACACCATTATAACAGACAGTGAATGTGGGGTGGCATGTTCCTTCAATTAGAGGATATCACAGCATTCAAAAATATTAATAGACAAAATGAAATACATCTGAAACATGTAAATTTTCTTGTACAGGGAAATGATGATAGTATTTGTGTATGACACACAATGCTGCACTGCCGAGGAGGATGACCCCATTGATGCAGTGCTCTACTTCCATCCAGGATGGGTGTCCGACACTCAAAGGCACGCACTTGCCGGACAGGTACTGTAATATAACTAGCAGCTAATTCTATTTTAAACCAATATTAAGCTGGCACTACAAGTTGGCCAAATGTCAGCCAACATGAGTGTAGCCATATTGATACTAGGAGAGTGCTACAGTAAGTGTTGGTCAAATCCGACCAAGACCAATGTACTCAAGTTCTGTGGAGCTATCCCCATGTTGATCAGCCAAGTGGAGGCAAGGCACACCAATGAAATGGGACGTAGGCGCTCGCCAGCACTCAGCCGGCAAGGCTAGCGACGACTAATAATGGCGACTATTGGCGATGATAGACAAATGGGCTGTCTATACGTTGGTACTCGCTTGGCGACTAATGTATCGCTCGGCGAGCTATAGTCCACATTAATTGCCAGGGATTGTTCGCGTTAGCGATTTGAGTTGCTATTGAAACTTACTGTAGTCACTAGCAAGTAAACTACTATCGATACAGTATTTCTCGATAGCAACTGTCAAATTTGTGACTCATGGTACCGAATTTCTGTAGCAAAGGCTAAAAAACGTTACTCGCTAGTGTTTACATTTTGATAGGTTTTTTACCTATCGACTCGTACTATCGATTTTAGTTCTTTAGGTGACCGCTAGTGGCGCTGTACGCATTTGCCATAGAAATGTTTTACGCCGTCGCTAACGAGTACGTACGTTAAAAACTCATGGTAAAGACACAGGCGCTATCACCTGCGTCCCATACCAAAAGCAAAATGTATTACCGGCTTTAACTAAAAATGTGATTACCTAATGAGTAATTTACGCTGTGGATCGTAAAATAATGAGTAAAGTACTTTAGACACCACAAATATTTCAAATATCTTTGGATGTTTATTAATCACACTGTAATGGGTAAAAATATTAATTGTACCCTAGAATTACACATTTTAACTTCAAATTAAACATTTGAAATCACCTGGTGATAGTATTGTATAAAAAGAAATATAATAGTTAATAATTAAATAAAAGTGTTACGAACCGAACTCATTTACATCACCTTTTTGGATTTTATTTTGTCTTCTAAATTCAAAAAGTACTGACACTAGAGAAGTTCACTGGTTTTCTTATTGGTCTTGTAAATTTATTTAAAATATAAACTGTGACTTCAATCGAGGGTTACGATCAGTAACACTTAGTAATTCTCTAATATGTAAACATTTATTATTGTTTATTTTCTTGTCTTCTATAGGTTCTTATACATTTTATCTGATTCCAGTAGTAGTGATTGAATAGGCCCGCACAAGATTGTTATAGAAAAATGGTTCCTATTGCATTATGATAAGGTTCATCAGCGTCATCATACTTTAATTCTTTCCGTCACATGTATTATGCCTGTAAAATGCATACCAATACCAATATTTTAGTAATGACTATATGACCGATGTGCGGAGAAATACAGAAGACTTTTTGAGTAGTAGAGCTCTTAGTGCAGAGTTCGTCCGGGGAAGTACTACCACCTTACCCATTTCCGCCGTGAAGCAGTAGTGCAATTGTATTACTGTGTTTCGGTTAGAAAGGTAAGGGGGCCGGTGAAATTACAGGTATCAAATTATACATATACAAATTTCATCTTTCAGATTATACAATGAAGTTACCTGTGTCTGTAATATTGATTTAGAGATACATATAAAATTAAAGTAATTCTAGAAAGTAACACTAATTTACATAAATTAAGAACATTCTCTAAGTATAATAAACTGGTTTAGAGACTATGTTTTCAAACTAGTTTTTAAATATGTCAAATTGGATTATGGTAATGATGTAAAATATTAGGGCTGGTAACACATGATCAATGTTGCGTAACATAAACACCTGCTGGTTATCGGCCGAAAATCTTTTTTTTTCTTTGATTAAATGGCGACTTAAGTAAGTAGCACAATTCCGCCAATGTCTATTAGTTAATGATTTACGACGGGGATTTGTATAAATAATATTAAAGTTGTAAATCGGAATGCGGAATTATCTAAAAATAAAAATATATACAGTAATATAACATATTATAAAGAGGAAAGATTTGATTGCTTTTTGTTTGTTTGTTTGCATGGAATAGGCTCCGAAACTACTTGACCGATTTGTAAAATTCTTTCACTGTTGGGAATCTACACTATCTCTGGTGAACATAGGCTATATTAAATTTTAAAAAAAGTTAGGGATCCATATTAAAACTCAAATAATGTGTTGATTTTTGACATTACCTTAATTAATTTCTATTAAAGTACCTAAATCAATCCAAAGAGTACGGATTATTATCGGCATCATGTATGTACGGTCAGCAACATAAGTAGCTTAACAGATATAAACTTATAAAGCACCTGTATTTTAAAACTAATCCATAATGTAGAAACGTTATAGTGAAGGCTTTTGAAGAAACATATTTACTTAAAACCTATTCACTTATATTGCCATATCATGGATTGATGTAGTGGATAGAGATTTCGGAAATTTTAAACTATTCAGCTACTTATGTTGCTGACTGTACCTATACATTTGTTCAGTAATACAATATAGGTAAGGTTTAAAGATAAGCTTCTTAGTAATTAGAAAAGCCACTTAGCTAATCGATTTTCAGGTCTAGTCTGCAGACATTTATGTGTTTTCAAGGCTCGTGTAAAAAAATACAAAAATGTATTTAACAATGCGTATTCACACATATAAAATTTTAATAATAAAATAGTCAAAAAGTTAGATTAGATAAAAAATATTTTCAAAAATGTAACCTTGCTGAGTTTCTTGCCGGTTCTAATCAGTGAAAGGCTGACTTACGGACCGGTGGTAGCTTCAGTAACTTTAAATTTATTAATAATAATGTCTATTGACTCATAGATAAGTTAATAATAAATGTTTTGTAAGTAAGTTTTAGTTTAGTCGTAGATCATAACAAACCTAGGTATTTGACAAAGATAGCCTAGAGTAGGTTATAATTATAGTAGCTTACTACTGCTCTGAGCTATGCAAATAGCCTGTATTACAGCATACAGTGCCATTTGACCTTCATAAGTGCCATCCGCGGGCCTAAACTGAATAAATGGGTTTTGAATTTTGAAACTGTTCATATTGTCTATAGGTAGTTACTTCACTGAATTATATTCGTTCGTATTATTAAGTAGGTTACGTACCTTATCAGCAATTTATCAGTAGGTACAATTTTTTTTGATATAAGAGTTATTCATAAAATTTGAAGAGAGCTAAAAGGTCCGTTTTGACAGCTAAGAATTTTTTTTATACCACATGGGCCGACAAACAAGCGAACGGACCACTAGATGGAAAGTGGTTACCGCCGCCTATGCACATTTGCAACACTAGGGGCATCACCAATACGTTGTCGACCCTGAGACGTGAAGTTGTTAAGTCTCATGTGCCTGTAATTTCACCGCCCCCCTCACCTTTCCAACCGAAACACAGTAATACAAGTGTACTAATGCTTCACGGCAGAAATGGGTAAGGTGGTAGTACGGACGAACTCTACTACGAATGGCATTGAAAAAGCATTATTAAAGCGCTATTGCTTTTGTGATAAGGTTAATCTTTAGGTACAATTATTTATTGCATGGCGATGCTTATGTACTTTATCATAACGCCATTGGGTTGATTTTTCTATAACACTCAGCTGTGAAAACGGGCCCATGAGATCTCCACAACTTTGCACATGAGAGCCAGTTCCCTTGGACAGGTTCTTTGGCTTTGTACATAAAAAATAATGCATTCACTTGGAAATACTTTAAAAAAATATTATTAAGCATTTGTTTTCTGTATAAAAATATAATTGACTAGCTGTCCCTCGCGGTTTTACCCGCGATCCCCAGGAATGGCACATATTCCCAGTATAAAAAGTAGCCTATTCTAGGATATGCTCTATCTATGTGCCAACTTTCATCCAAATCTGTCCGGTAGTTTTTGCGTGAAAGAGTAACAAACATCCATACATACAAATATTCGCATTATTTTTATTTTGTTGTTCATATTTATTTATTTTGAAAAGATTTTTAATAATCCTGCTATCGACATATAATATCTTACGTTTTCCAAGTGAACTCAAACTTCTTTGTTGTGTGTTAAGCAACATATTGGCGATCGGCCTTGTACTGCTAATGCCTATAGGCGGCGATGACCACTTAATCAAGTAGTGCGTCTTCCTACACGTTTGGTAGTAAGGGGGCATTTATTATTCACGTTAGGATGTTCAGTTACTCCTTTTGTTGTTATTTTATTATTCTGAAACACGGGATAGTATCTTACGAACCTTTTTTGAAGTCGGTCAAAAACTTACAATTGTTACTTGGAAATAAATGATCATTTTTTATTCTAAATAATTTAAATAAAATTATTACCTGGAGGAATGTACCATAATTATTATTTATAACATTTAAAATTTATAAAAATGAACACATTTAAGATTTTAATATAGAATATTAATTTGTAAATTAAGATGTAAATCGAAGTGTATATATAAAATTAAGAAAACCAATCGGCCTCCAAGTTGCCTCTAAAAGTTAGAATTCTAAGCCTAGAAGCGAAATGACTGATTTTCAAGTCCCAGAATATAGTTCTGTAACGATCGATGTAACTAAAGGATTTTCTTAATTTGTAGGTGGTCGGAGCCGCCCATTGCATCAAGTCGCTGTTCTCAGATCCGGTCGCAATCACATTACAGAGCGGGAAATTCATCATCAGAGAATATGGGAGGTACATCTTGGTATGTTGGTTTTATATTTCTATAATATGAATGTTTGTACCTTATGCCTTCTTATACGATTTATCCTAAACTTTAATGAGTCTACGTACGCATGCAAAGGCTTAGCTATAGAAAAAAGGTGTATAGCAACTTCCCTTCTAACACCCATATTCTAAGACATTTCCTCGAAAATTCTTCGACTCCACTCAACCTCACTCAAAGATATTAGTATTCTAATTACAAAAATCTCCTCCACTCGACTTCACATCTCTCACTCGAGGTGAGGAAACAACTGTCTGCTTCAAGGTACGTCGGGACCAACCTTAAGGAAGCTTATTGCTTGTAAATAGTTACTGAAACTCATTATTTTATTTCATTAATATTTTATCTATAATAGAATGACGTTACTAATGACATGTTACCTTGACTACACTTCGATATGGCTCAAGTTATGACTTAGAAAACCAATTTTGAGAATTCCTCGAGATAATGCTTAAGGTATCCTCAGACGGTTGGAGTCGAGTGCCGTCTGAGGAAACGTCTTAGAATATCCAAGCCCATCCAAAACTTTAATGCCAGAATCCCTGACATTGTTGAAGCAAAACGTTAGGGATGTGAGCTAGTATGCGACTAGCTTAGTCATTAAGAATTCTTATTTATGTACCACAGGCAATTGGCAGCGACCGCAACATACCCGACTGGGTGCTCAAGAACCGCGCCAACTTACTGACCTCCATGATCAAGGTCTACCACGGAGACCTGCAGGCCCTCGCCGCGCAGATGGAGGACCAGCGAAGACTCTCCGAGAAACTGTATCAAGTCTTCGAGACGTACCTCCCTGTGCTGCAATATGGCTGCCATATCTTCCAGCGGGTGCCTATGTTGAGTCTGCCTAAGGTACTTTACTAATAACCTGTATGTTAGAGCCAGTCTATTATAATAAATATCCTGGATCATTATTTCACCTGTGATGCCAATTAAAGTTTGTACTGCTTGTACTATGCCAGCACTTAGTAAAATTTTTGAAAAACTGCTGCTTAATCAAATGTTAGGTCACTTTACTAAGCATAAGATATTGCATGGTCATCAGTTCGGTTTCACGAAGGGAAGATCTACATCCGATGCGGCAGCAGCATTGCTGAGACACATTTATGGCGCATGGGAGGATTCTCAGGATGCGATTGGCATTTTTTGTGATCTATCCAAGGCTTTCGATTGCGTTGACCACCGTACGCTACTTCTAAAACTTGACTACTACGGAATTCGTGGAACTGCTCATGATCTTGTTTTATCTTATTTATCAAATCGTCAACAAAAGGTAGGGATTACTGGCACAACATCCAAGGGCTCTTTAGTCGAAATGGGGGTACCCCAGGGTTCAATTTTAGGTCCATTTTTGTTTTTAGTCTATATAAATGACTTGCCATATGTTGTAAATGATCTCACAGATATTGTCTTGTTTGCTGATGATACATCATTAATTTTTAAAGTTGATAGAAAAGACAAAGATCTAACTAAAGTTAATCATACTATGTCAATTGTCTGTGGGTGGTTTGCTACAAATAATCTATTACTAAATTCAAAGAAAACTAAATGCTTAAGGTTTTCTTTACCGAATGTAGCACAAGTAGATAGCCAAATAATAATAGATGGGAGCCATATTGATCTTGTTAATAAAACGGTATTTTTGGGTCTTACATTAGACAATAAATTGCAGTGGGGACCTCAGGTTGATACTCTAGCTGCTAAGTTAAGTTCGGCTGCATTTGCTGTTAGGAAAATTAAACAATTGACGAATGTTGAGACAGCCAAATTAGTTTATTTTGCATATTTTCATAGCCTCTTGTCCTATGGTATTTTATTTTGGGGAGCAGCAGCGGATATAGAATCAATATTTATTATACAAAAAAGAGCAATTCGTGCAATTTACGGTATGGGTCCCCGTGAATCATTAAGAGATTTATTTAGGGAAATAAATATAATGACATTGCCTTCATTATATATTTATGAAAATATAATGTTTATACGTAGAAACATAGGAATGTTTGAGTCAAAATTGGATATCCATAATATTAATACAAGACAAAGGGAGAAGTTAGTTGTTCCATATTTTAGACTAACTAAAGTAAACAAGTCATTTCTTGGTAATTGTGTTCGATTTTATAATAAGATACCGCTTTCAGTAACCAAAATGTCTGATCATAAATTTAAAAATTATATTAGGAAAGTTTTGAAAGAAAAAGCGTATTACAAGGTGGTTCATTATATTGAAGATAAAAATGTATGGAAATAGCTGCTCTCTGCACAGTGCACCTCTAATTTTCTTGTTTAAGTTGTAAGTAATTATTGTCATTTTCTATTTTGTAGTCTTGTTATTTCTTTTTTTTTTTTTGTTTTTTGTTTTTGAATGTTAGCTTTATTAAGTATTTTGTAATTGTTAAATATAAAAATATGTAAAATTGATGTTATAAAATAGCCAAAAAGTCAGAATAGATAAAAAAGAATTTAATAAAATAAAAAAGAATGTAACCTTGCTGAGTTTCTTGCCGGTTCTTCTCAGTTGAAGGCTGACTTCCGAACCGGTAGTAGCTTCAGTAACTTTAAATTTGACCTTCATAAGTGCCTTCTGAGGGCCTAAACTGAATAAATGGTTTTGAATTTTTTTTTTTTTGAAACCAGATACCTGATATATTACATATTCCCTGACTGTGACGCCGCAGGTCGTGGTCGATTCTCACCCGGGACAAACATGTTAGTTTGATCTGTCTGGAACTATTTAACTATGTATTTAAATAGTAGTATATGTAGTATATCAGTTATCTGGTTTCCATAGTTCTGCTTAGTTTGGGATCAGATGGTCGTGTGTAAGGAATGCCCTAGGATATTTATTTATTTATTAGAGTTCGAAATCGAATTTAAACATTTAATTTCATAGTTACAAGTGATGCTAATAAAAGCGTTAAAAATAGTCAAGAAATTAACCAGAATCAGATGGTCGTGTGTAAGGAATGTTCCAGGATTTTGGATAGTTATTAATACCTACTATTTGTTTTAAACCTCTCCAAAGTTTCTTTATGCTTCGCATAGCTCGGAAATTGTGGTCAATCACACGTGATAGGTAGGTACATGTATGTAGAATGCTGCAAATCGCTTTTAAACCACTTCATAAAGTAAATTTAACGTTCAATTTATCACTGATAAAGATAACACTTGGAGTGTTTATTTACTTTCATGGGTTATCGCGTTTGTAAATGCAACTGTTACAAAGTAAAATACCTTTTTGATACAATTTAATTATAAATGTGAATTCAGAGATAAATAGGGAGGCGCAGTTTCTTTTACTTTTATTATCTACTAGCTTTTCCCCCTGTTTTAGCGCGTTTATCGATATCACATTAGCCTATATCCATCTACGAAAAATTCCGTGTCGAATGGCAGTCCCATCCCGATACGTTCAGTAGTTTTGAGGTGATGGTGCGTCATAGGAACCCTATTTTGCTTATATATTATACAGATTATAATAAAAATGTAATTATAATAAGATATAATTACTAAGGTCAGAGTAATAGGGTAATGCTTGAGATATCAGATCTATCAGATATGACGGCTTAAATAATAGTTTTTTTCATTTTACCGTAAGTAATAACGTGCTCGAATGTGGAAAGCAGACGAGTCTATAAGGGAACTGGCTATAAAGCACAGGTGCTAAAACACCTGTTATCTTGAGGGTACTACGCCAATCCAGCCAATCAGGGTACTACGAAGTACCGTACCATTTTGCTATGATTTTATATTCGTGACGTTTTTTCTTCAACAAAACCTAATTTGTGTTCAATAATAATTTCTATTCTTGTATTTGGTCTAATTTCTGCGAGAAAAATATGTAAAATATAGTAAATACAAGGCATTCGAGTTAAAACGGTGATTAAATCAGTAGTATAAAAGACAAAAATGAACATAAATATACTGTTAATGATAAACAAGGCCTGTACTTGTTTACTACATTACATACTACATGTTTTTTATTCCAGAGCGCCACGTCTGTTTACATGGAGTCAATGCAAATATTGGAACACTGTCGCAGAAGCAAAGGTGTCTTGGGTGGCGTCGTCCTTTATAATAACAAGTTAGTAACATTCTTAACTTTAACAAACACACCCATAAAAGGTATGCTCTTTGTCCATGTCGGCTCCCAAAGAAAACCTTTGCATCAAATATATATCGCACCCTCAGTACGATAAGGACTTAACTCAAAATTTTGCGAAATGGAATTACGATCATAGAGAGACTAAACAAAGTACGCTCTATCCGATGAATAGTAAAATACAGTCAATCTAATGATAGAATAAGCATACCGATACTTCAGCCTCTTTAACCCACCCTCCCCGCTCAGTGCAAAAGTGACCCAATCAGAGATGTGCCAAAAGTGATTTTTTGAGTTAATCGCCTATCGTTCTGCGAGTGCGATATGTTACATAGAAATCAAATTATAATTTGGGTTCCATACGTAGGGCTGCTAAGAAGCCCTGTTACTATACCTCCGCTTGTCTGTCAATGAACTGTATCTCATGAACCGTAAGGTAGATAGTTACATTTTCAGTGTGCACTACTATGGCCGCTATAACTGGCCAAAGTCAAGGCTGACTTCCGAACCGGTAGTAGCTTCAGTAACTTTAAATTTGACCTTCATAAGTGCCTAAACTGAATAAATGGTGTTGAATTTTGTTTTTTTTTTTTTGATATCAGCTAATAATAAATATATGTACGTAACTGCTACTATGTAATCATTATTTTATTGTTATTTTGAGCCTGTAATAAAGAAAAAATAAACTACAAGAAATGTTTTTAAGGTTTCACGATTCGTAAACATTCTAATTATTATAGACAAGGGTCTATAAACATTCTAATTATTATAGACAAGGGTCTATAAACATTCTAATTATTATAGACAAGGGTCTATAATAATGTTCTAAGGGACTAGGGTCTAAATCGTGTAATAATTTGAGGTATCACTACCATCTTCCCGTGACCACGGCTTGATGTAAGTCAGCCGAAACGTCGGGTTAGAAAAGGTATTTATACCTCAAATTATTACACGATTTAGACCCGTTGTCTATAATAATTAGAATACAAGAAATGTGGTTTAAAATTTGTTAAATATTTTACGGTGATACGGAAGTGTGTACGTCAGACATGCATTTGATCGCTTTTTAATTAATTATATTAGATAATTAAAAATCGTATTCAGTGATTAACTGCCTTACTCAGAATCGCTCATTATATTATATTAATAATCATAACTATTCGCTATAATTAAGATATTTCAATCAGTAATTCTATTTGACGTCTTAAAGTGCGGCCGCAAGTGATTATAAATTAGCCCCTTAGCTAATTGAACAGGTTGCTTGGGGAAGGCTGGTTTGTATTAGTTTGTGGTTTTTCTATTAGTCATCAATTATTTTATATTCTCTTCCGATATAATACGAATTATTGTGACTTAAGATAAATATATTGTATATATAAGTATCCTGGGACTTTACAAACGGCTATTTAATCCGTATCTACTTTTGCCGGTACTTTTTAGTTAAATCAACCATTCGAATCGTTATTATAGTCAGGCTATTCATACTATAGGACTTGCATATTGCAGTCTATTTGAATAAATATATGTTATTCATTCAGTATTAAAAGTTATTGATCGAACGGGGTAACGCCGCTAGTATCATGGGTACAATGGAACATTTAGAGGTCCTTTAATTTTAGATTTTTTTTTCGGATCTGTAAAATAGTTTAATATAGCGTCGACGCGACCGCAATAGAGTAAGAGCAATTTGCAATACCGCGTATCAGTATTTTATCAATTTTAGAGAAAGAAATAATTTATTATCTTGGTCAATAGAAAATCGATGGCGCAATAACGAAATTTTGTGATTCTTGTAAATGCGCGGTCTTGCAAATTGCTCTTACGCGCTATTGCAGTCGCGTCGACGATAGTAACTAATTCTATTTTAAGTGCTTTTTTATTTTTCAATATTATCTTTGTAAAAAATAATAAATTAGTTATTAGAATAAAAATAAAATGTGCATTTCATACGCGATAGAAGTGAATCCTTCAGAAAACTACCTATCTCATTTTCTCGCAGGCTAAATCTTATAGATGTATATGTTTGTATCTTTTTAGTGTCGCTTTTTCAAATCACAACAGTGATAAAGAAGTTTTCACTTAGAAAAATTACTTTCCAATTTACAGAATAATCTCAACGCAGCTTCCACCGAGCCTTACATCATATCTGACAGTAGTAGACCCGTACAGAATAAAGTCACCGGCAGAGACCTTAGAAACTGACACGCCCTTACCACTCGGAGCTCAACTACTGGTCGTCTACGTCAGAAAGAGGATGTATGATAACCTGAAGAAGGAGGTGGAGAAGTTGCAGGAGTTCCATCAGAATGGAGAAGAGATGATTGGAAAATTTAAGAAGGTAATATGTCTTTGAAAGTAGTGTTAGTTTAGAGCAGTGATGGGCAAAGTACGGCCCGCGAAAGTATTTAATCCGGCCCGCCGTGGGTCCATCGACATGGATACTATATGGCCCGCTATAACTACGTTTTGACGGTCGAGAAGTATAAAATAGATTCTACTCAATAGACAAATAGATGCATAACCTATAAGTGAAGCTAAACTAGCCGTAATTCATGTGTTGCGTAATACAGGGCGTAATAATTAGAATTATATTATATATTATAGGCGTCTAGAATTTCTTTGTGGTCCCCCCAATAAAAAAGTTTACCCACCACAGGTTTAGAGTATACAAACAAATTGAATAAGAATTGTTTAAAACCTACATGCCGAAGAATGCATATTCTAATACCTGTGTAGTACTACCTATATCCTACCACCTTAATTCCACTGGTCCTAAGGAGTGTCCATGCAGCGGGGTGAGTATCTCAGATAATGGCAGATATGGACAGGCCAGTTGGCTTGGTGGTTAGCGACTCTGACTGCCAAGCCGAATGTCGCGGGTTCGATTCCCACTAGGGACAAACATTTGTGTGCATAAACATGTCTGTTTGTTCTGTGTCTAGGTGTCAATATCTATATAAGTATGTACTTAGAAAAAAAGTAGTATATGTAGTATCAGTTATCTAGCTTCCATAGTACAAGCTCTGCTTAGTTTGGGACCAGATGGCCGAGTGTAAAGAATGTCCTGTGATATTTATTTATAATGTTTTTTTGTAGTTACAATGGATTGACAGGAACATTCACCCTAAGCATCCATCAACCGCCATTCAGGCCTAGTTTAAGTACTACAATAATATCACTATAATTATATTTTCATTGTAGCTACAACTCTTAAATATATAGTTAATTGTTACAGAACCAAGACGCAGAACGCGAAAAAATGCGTGAATTTCCACAAACAGGGATGAAGAGAGACAAATCATTACTCTTTACCGCCGTTCCCGAAGAAGACCACACGATGATATCACCACCAAATAGGGAAGAACGCAGTTCCGACGAGGAGCGGAAACCACCGAGCATGCCCGATGTCGTACCCTTCACTAACAAACCACGACAACGACCAACTAAACTGTCCCTCAGCTTTAAAACACAAATGTCACTAGACGAAGACGCCAAGGAGAATGAAAATGTATTTACAGGTCAAACGAGCGTGTGTTCTACGCCCATGGTCGAGTACAAACGCTTACACGGCAATATGTTATCCATATGCCAAAATCCGGACACCAACACTCAACAGGCAGAAAAAATAGAACCAGACGTTTTGAAAAACATTGAAAACTGTGCAAAAATTAACATGGAAAACGAAAAGAGGGACAACAAAATGGTACTAGACATGAACTGCATCGCCGACCATTATATCAATAAGCCTGAGCCAATGAGGAAGTTAGCAAGCGTTACAGACATACAGGAAACCTTTAAAAGGCTTTCGAATAGGGCCACATCGAAGTTTAAGTTAAAAAGTTCGAAAGATGATCTGTCACCATCGCCAGAAAATACGTTACACAAAAGTGCGAGTACAATGACGATTAACGACCCCTCGTTCCCTGTGTTCAGAAATGACGGTGTCGCCATCTCCGAATCCCTCTTCAACCAATACCTCGAACAGCATTATTCTACAATGAAACAAGACAGTTCGAAGGACAACATGTTCACTTTTAACACAAAATTAAACGAACAAGAGAAATTTGAAGATTTTGACTCAGAATTAAATAAGTCACCTCAAAGAACGCCCAAGAAAATTCCTAAAGATTCAAACAAGAAGTTACCTTCGGATCAATCCAAACGAAAATCGCTGTCTTTGCCTTTGAAATCACTGTCGGAGAGTTCAGAAACCCAAATCGGCTCGGATTCCGAAGCGACGAGTTTTAAGAAGAAATTGACTGGAGTGCAGTTGACTCCGTTGATGGAAAAGCTGAGTCACTTGGCGTTTTCTGATAAATCTAGCGGGTACAGTAGTAGAGTAATGACGCCTTTAGAGTTGAGAGAGTTTATGACGCCCGTTGCTGAAAGACAAGTCACGTTTACGGATAGGTAAGTCCGAAGCTAATATAATAATTATGGTGATAGAATGCATCCTATCAATATTAGATTGTAAATGCAAAGGTGAGTTTGTTACGGTATCACGGTTAAACGGCTGACCCGATCCTGCTGAAATTTGGCGCACACGTAGCCTATGGGAGAGACTTTATATCACTTAACGTGAGAGCGAAAGTTAGTTACTATATTTACCCATTATGCATATTCAATAAATACTTGACAAACCTACTCGACTCGAACGAAACAACTCGGGTGGTTTGAAATTGGGGACAATTCCCTCATTCCCCCTAAATTATTATAATCTTATTAAAGTTTTACCCGGGTTCCCGATTAAAAATATAATAGAGGGAATAATATATTTTAAAAATTTAAATTAATTATCCACCCATTCCTATTATTTCCAGGCCAAAAACCCAGCCTCAAGATTCTGAATCCGACGAGGAATCAGACTCAGACTTAGACATCCTACCGGAATACAGCCAACACGCAGTCAAGTGCGCGTTGTTCGTGAGCGGACTCCACAACATGGCGCTACTGGCGCTGTTGGATAAGGACGGGGCTAACGACCCTGATACAATCAATACTCTTGTAAGTATCGTATCTCTTTAAAAATGTAGGAGTTATAAGTAATTATTTTTGCAAGGATGGAAGAACTTAATTTAAGCTGATTACACAGTTGGTCACACAGTCAAAGATGCAACCACCGTGCAAGATTTGCCAGCGAAATAAAAATATTAATTTTATTCAACCAAAAAGTAGCTTCTGTAACAACCTCCTGAATATTTATTTCATTGATATCATTCAGCCATTCCATAGATAAATTTACTTGCACTTTTTAAACTCAACTTTGGTATAATCCATACATGAGGAGTATAAAAGCAAATCCGCTTCAGTCCAAAATTACTTTTTTTAAGCTAAATATACCAAATTGTAGCTCATTTAACTGGTGACAAAATGGTTAAAACATGTTAATACAAATATGCTTTATTCCCATTTAAAAAAAAAAAAAATTAAAATATCCCGGGACATTCTTTACACACGGCCATCTGGTCCCAAACTAAGCAGAGCTTGTACTATGGAAACCAGATAACTGATATACTACTTTTTTTTTTTGTTTTTTTCTAAATACATACTTATATAGATATTTACACCCAGACACAGAACAAACAGACATGTTCATGCACACAAATGTTTGTCCTGGGTGGGAATCGAACCCGCCACCTTCGGTTTGGCAGTCAGAGCGTTAACCACCAAGCCAACTGGCCTGTCATTTAAAATCCATATATAAAATACCGTTGAGATTCAAAGGCGCTTCGATCCAAATTTAGTTAGAAGCAAACCAGCTACAGTCACATTGCACCAATCAGAAGGCGCCAATTCAAAATTTCTAAGATGGCGAATCAGTTGATTTCATAGTAAGTTGGTAAAATGCAATTATGCCTCTGTCCAATGATAAAAAGCAAAGACACCTCAGTCCTACATTATTCATCGATTTTCTTCAAATCTATATCGTATTTCATTTTTGCTAGTATACTTTAATTAAATTTCTATAAATATTCTTAATTACCATTATCAATATCATGCAAAAACTACATTTTATACTAAGCTGCAGGAGAACGCGCTTTACTCGATTTTAATATTTTGTGACCGATGCGGCTTTGCTTTCATACCCCTCACATAAACTTACGAAATCCAAAGAATATCGAAACTCCCCGAATTTGTTGTGCATCAAAATAAAACTATGAAATTGGCACACATCACTACTTACTCTATAGCCAAAGTTTTGTTTGTCAGAAATATACTTAAGATTTCTTGTGTTATTAAAATTGAAGAGATGTTGAAGTTTCACCACGCATCATAATTACCAATATCGTGTAAATTTAAAATTTGTATTTCAGTGGGAAACATCCCTCAATGCGCTGGGTCCTATAGAAGAGAAGTGCATGGAGCCGCTCCCGGCGAGTACAGAAGCCACAGACTACAGCTACCTGACGCTGGACCCCGACTGGGGCACCGTGAAGAAGGGCGGTCCGTGGGCGGCGCTCGACATCGCCACTATGGGCTTCATACACAACGAGTTCAGCGATGATCCGGAGCTCTCGGAGTTTATATTGAGGTAATTTTGCCATCTTTTAGTCGCAATTTTTATGAATCCTTTGAGAAATCTCCTTCAACTTTAAATAAGCCTTACGCAATCCGAGTGTCGTGTAGGAGGGTACTTGTAGCACCCACCCATTGCTACCTCCCAACTAAAGAATCCTGCCACATGCTCAGACAGTTGAACCAGTAACCTCCCATTCAGTTATTGACCAATTTAGTCTCGTTTCATCATCATTTAGGAGATTGTGTAGTAATACAGCAATACCGTGTCCGCAGGAGCGACGAGAGCGTGGTGCTGGGCGTGTCGTGCGGCGGCGCCCAGATCTACTACCAGGAGTGCGGCGCGCGAGCCGCCGGCCCGCCCGCGCCCTCCGACGCGCTCGCCGCCGCGCCGCTGCGCGCGCGCCGCCGCCTGCACCGCGACCACGCCACCTTGCTCTTGTAAGCGCGAGCCGCACCGTTACATACGACTTAGGCTCCTGGCCGTTGACCAGTTTTGGAAAATAAACCGAATTTTGACCTTTATGCTACTACCATTCGAATAAGTGTATACGTATGATGTTAAGGGTAATCCCTATAAAGGCGCGGATTCAGGATTTTGTTCAGGAGCAATTTGTTTTAACTTATGTTTCAAAATATTCCTTAAAAATAAAATGAAAACCTCAAGGTAAGAAACAATATATACGGGATATTTTAAATATTTCTGTATATATTATATATCCTATCTTTGATACAACTGTTTTGCTAAGTTAAATCATTCATATTAGTAGTGATATTCGGTCATTAGTCCTGTATCCGCGTCTGTCCCTATGGTGTTTAATTATCCAATCATTTAGTCAGATAGGCCATGATTGTTCGGAGACCTTTAGATTAGTTTTTTGTATCCTGAGACATAAGAGAAACACATGTGAACTGCTACAAAAAAAAGTAGTTCACTGTTGCGGGCAAATCAAGAATTTATGAGATTGAGACGGAGTTATGTCAGTTCCTTAAACATCCTTTTTGATGTTCAATGTCATGAAAAAATTTTCTCTATTGGTTTATATAACAAGGTCAATTCTCATACAATTAGCCATTGGTTTAAACCTTACTTCAAACGAATAAAGTGAATTTCTGACATTTTTTATGTTTAAAGGGGCTTATAAGGAACAGACTACAGGTGCGCATCTTCATGTTTAAGGGTAGCAGGGTTTTTATTGTGGATTTGAAAGGAGACTACACTAAGAATGTTAAATATTAGAAATCCTGCTAGACAAAATATCATACAGCTTTAGAATCGTGAACCAAACCTTGGTTTGTCCTAGAATTTATTAGAAATAACTTAAGTTCGATTGTGACATTATCGATATACATTGTTTCATATCCACTTAGCTTCACTATTTAAGGAGTTAAAATCAATAATTGTGACCATCATCCCTTAGAATTCGTAGGGATAAGGTATGATAACCAACTCACATTTATATACTAAAATGTAACTTGACAACGCATGTAAATACTGCCAAATATCCCATGCCATGTTTGATATTTGAAAATTTTTTTTCAAAATCCTGTTGAAACTTTCAACAGAACCGCATATTCATAGTCAGTAACTAGTTCTACATTAGTGTGGAATCTTCTGTCATCGATCGCAAAATATTTTGAATTTTTGTATTTACATATTTAAAAAGTGCTTAGTATGTAAATTGATTTTCCGTCATCTATAAGACTTCACTAGAATAGCGTATGAGGGTATTTTCGTATTTATTTATCATGCTCATAATTATCTTGCCACTAGTTGATAAGTTTGCCGGCCAGTCGTAGTTTTAGCTAAGCTTATAGCGCGTCGATATTGCCCATTTTATGATTTTGTATTTATTAACTTACCTACTCAGAAATGTATTATTATTAATATAATTATTTATATGTATTTAGGTGGATAATCCATCAAATTTTATTAGCTACTCTTTTGTTCACTCAACTCAACTAACTCGAGTTTGAAGGTTAATACTTGTTATCATTGATCAGACTTGTTGGTTTTGACAAAGTAAAACTTGCATTATATAGAAGCAATTTTTCTTCTTTTTATACTTTTTTAATCATCCTTTTTCTTTTTACCAGTATTATACGAGAACTCCGTGTTAATTATTATGTTTAAGTTTTAAACGCGCCGTATGGTATTTTTTTTTTATTGAATTTAATACATTCCATACAATGGTATTTATGTAGTTTTAAGATTTACTGTACAATTCCGCCGATAATGACGCGTCCAATGCAAAGATAATACGCTATTGATATGAAATAAGTTTGCAATATTGCCTTTACTATTAATTTATTATTTTGTTTAATTTATCGAGAATGTTTTACTTTTCATTTGTTTATTATAGTTAAGTGTCAAGTTGCCATAATGAAGGAGTGCCAGTAAGACACGTGTTCGATATTTAATTTTGAATTTTTACATAAATATTGTTAAGAATTATAATAAAATCCTGATAGTGAGAATGTTTCGTTTGATTGCCGATTTAATGAGTACCTATGCCTTACTAAAACTGCAATGAGGCTACCCAACATACTAGTTTTATTTGTACCAATAGAAAATACGTATTCTACGAGATATAAACATACATATATTATTATGATTAAATAGATATCATCAAAATATGATAAAGTAATGAAATATTAAGTTTAAACACCTTATATTTGGCACACCTTGGCAAGGCCGCTAAACGAAATTCTTTTTTTTTTATTTAAAGGGACTATTCACAGATTGCCGACTCAGTTGATCGGTTAAATCTGTCTTCAGTGGACTGCTGCCAATACTGAATTTTGCTAACAACGGGCCAGTTCCGACTGGGGGCCATCCGATCACAAAAAATGTAGTAAATAGAGTAGACGTCTGTTTCCCAAATTAGTCTATTTTATAATAGCAAACATCTTCGCTAAATACTTTAGATAACATAATTAGAATATAGTTATGTTCAACGAACAGTACAAATCCATAACGGTGGCCCTGCCAAGAAGTGCATACCATTATTTGAAACTGAAATGTTTGAAATATTAGTGGAAATAGTATTGACAAATCAGTTTTCGCAGGTATAGTATATATAAGCTCTAACTACAACCTCAGTGAGATCAAAATCGACTACTACATAAAATAGAAAGGATATAAATGGATAAGAATGGTGGGATAGATCATACCGGTGAATCAAGAAGTACCTCAATGACATTACAAAACTATTTATTTTACAAATCGCTCACAACATTATTCTATACTAAAATTAATAATGGAGATGTCGTAAAATTCAATACATAAAAATACATAATGTACTACGAATTCGAAAATGCAATGAAATCACGTTAATTTATGTATCGTCATAGATAGAATACTGGTGTATATTAAGATTGTTTTGTGTGAACTATTGAAGTGACAGTCGTTGGATAAAGAATATGATCAATGCGCACGCGACTTCTCTCTTGCATGGTTTGGTCTTCAAGTAACCTTGAGCTTCCTACTAAGCGGGATAACCCGATCATATTCTTTTCGCTTCGATAAGAAGCCGACTAATAACTTCGCTTCGACACCGACATTTTCTTTTTCGGCACCAACCGGCCGGTCGGAGTTTTCGGCGACCGCCATTTCGAAAGGACTTTTTCAATCAAACATTTTCAAAACTTCAAGACATGTTAGTTTCAAGGAACTTCATCCTTTACTTCTTGTTTCAATACCTTTTCAAACAAACAAAATCAATATTAGACTTAGTGTGTAAAACTTTATTTATAGCTAATTTTACATCCTAGAGGCAACTATGTGCCCGCGTGGGCGATTACATGCTAACTTATAAACTAGACCCTTTTAAAAACTTCTAGAACAATAAATGTGCTTCTGTGTTGAGCTCGAGGGCATCAGGCCGAGTGACCGCCTTCATCCGCGAGCTTATGTTAACAATGTTCTAAACGTAATTACAATATTACATACAAATAAACCGGCCAAGGACAGTATAAATGCATTTACAAGGCCATCTGTAGACATGTGTTGGAAGATGTGTTGTATAAAAAACTAATCTACATCTGAAGTTGACCTCAGCGTCACGTTACTAATATCGACCTGCAAATTCAAACACGTGAATAACTATGTGTTATAATGGCATTCGATGACACTAAAACTAGCGATGTGGTGATCACGTCAAACAATTTATTCTTCATAATCGTGTAATGTGACGTTTTTTTAGTATGAGCACTGATTGAAATGTATCAAGTCGTGTAAATCGATTCGATTACGATATTTTTCGCGTAAAATTAAAATAGGCACATTGTCTAGAAGAGCGATTTTCGCGCAGCGCGTTAACGAAACCTTTTCGTGTCGAATACATGACTATATCTTGAAAACTAATTTTACAATAAAAATTGCAGTATAAGACGTGACGAACTAGTAACTTAACACGCTGCATTCATGAAGTATAAATTGAAAGAGGAAGTATGAATAGATTCACATGTTCTTAAAGATAATTACAGTTTTGCACGGCTCAATCCTACCTTTTTATACAAACAATAACAGCTGTTAAATGATAATATTACTACCAATTTATGTTTTTTTTTTATAATACCGTAGATGGATGAATGTAATCTTTGGTATATACAGGTTGATGGTAGCATCTTTACTGGAATTCATAATTACATAGGTTATAAAGAATTACACTTTTCATTGTTGCCTTTTGTATGAGTTAGATGTAGATGTGCAGTAATAGATTCGAGTCTAATGGAAATGAATTAGACTGTAATAGACTAGTCATAGGACTCAATTTCCAATGGATATCCATGGATCCATTCCATATTGTATGGCAATTTATATTTTACGACACACATTCAATTAATGTAATGTTAGTCCTGTTTAAATGAGCTTTACGCTTCTATTTATACACATCCATTTTAGATTCTATTCTAAAATAACCACTTGAAGTGGGTGATAAACTATTTGCTGCAAAAGTTGTTAATGGTGTAGAGAGTTCTAACGAGGGAATAATGTACTCCTGTTTTTAACTATGTATATAATAATTTCAATGCCAGTTATTTGCCATACAATTTCCATACAATTTCCATTCAACAACTTACAATTATAAAGCGGAATCAACAGAATCCTTGTCATGGTGTCATGTTTGTTGACCCAAGGAATTGTTGCTGAAATATGCTAGCATCGTAGTCCCTGTGTCGCAGGTAGCCACAATTATTTGATGTAAGAATCAAACTAAACTGATATTTAATCCAATTTCATACAGATGCCAGTGTCATCCGAATTTTAGTAAATTAGTACTTAAACTTATATCCTGTGACTATGTGTGAGCTCACAACATTGAACACTTTCGCAACAAACAGCACCTATAATATACGCGTAGATGTTAAGTAACGGAGCTAGGGTATATATTGGATGATGCCCCCTACCGTTCGGGGTGGTAGTAAGACTTACGCGGCGAGTAGGAGCGCTCGCGCTCGCGTTCGCGTTCCCGCTCGTAGCGGCGACGGCGGTAGTGTGGGGACGGCGAGCGGTGTCGGTAGCCGCGGTGGTAGTAGTCGCGCTCGCGGTAGCCTCCGCCGCCGCCTCCGCCGCCCCCGCCCCCACCGCCGCCGCCGCCGCCCCCGCGGTAGTAGTAGTCGCTGGAACAACAACGCATATAAATAAATATCTTACTCCGTATGTGCGGAGTTCTTATAGAAACATTGCGACAACCATATTTTATTGCGAGAGGCGCGACTGATGTCGATAGTAGCCTGTTAGAAAGGCCCAATGTGCATGCTTCCTGTAAATTCGATACACTGCAAGTATTTTAACCACTTGGCTCAAAAAGTAAAGTGGTCAGTATGATATAATGAATACATTGGTAGACTAAAAATTATTAAAGTCATAAATTCAAACCCCTAAGTTATTAATGCGCTTGACAAACGTTGAAACATTACTCTTTTGAAATGCATATAAATATGCACCCCATTTACACAAACGAGTATTGTTAAATCCTTACAAAATTTACATTCAAATATTTGAATGCAATTGAAGATAGCTTGTCAAGTTAATAAATAAGCAGTGTATGATACTTACTCTCGGTCACGGCGCCTATCGTACCCGTTGTCGCCCCTGCTGCTTACACTGTAAATATGTGATTATTCAAAAACAATGAACTATGAAATACATTTTATGGTCTTAAGAGTGCTGTCCTGCGATTTCACCTTAATTCAAAACACCTTATTCGATCTCTGATCAATGTCACAGTTTCAACATACTTAAATCGCCTTAATAATACATATTAATATGGATTTCTACAACATCTGCAAGCTATGAAACATGCGGCAGGTATTTGTACAAACAGGCCTTTAGTAAATCGACTAAACTTAGAGGCGACTCACTCTAAATCTGCTGGAAGATGTTCTACCAACATTTAGGGTCACTCATACAGTTGTAATATGTGTGCATTTCTGATGTTGGGGGCTCTTTTATACAAATATTTTATATAATTCATTTACACCATCTATACCATGGGTCGCGAAATGACGAACCGAACGTGGACCGAGAATACAGCAACTTGCACTACAGAGTACGTAATTTAATAAAAATGGCTTCAAAAGAACCCAGACAGATGAGACACTTGTGACATAGTCCGCAACAAAAAAAAACATTTTTCTCATTGATATGTAAAAAAATACCTTTGTTATTTCCGTAATAATAAATGAAATGAAATATTTATTCAAACAGGCACTTATGAATGGTCAGACTCTAACACCGGTTCGGAAGGTTGCTTTTACTGAGAAGAACCGGCAATATACTCAGCAATTACTCTTTTCAAAATAAGATTATGTACATAAAGATGTGTCCTGCTGGAGCGAGCGCTACACCCAAGCATTGTCAATATATGTTTAATAAATATTTTTTTTCTTTAAAATGTTGTGCGGATATCGATCGTCATTTCATTTCTTAAAACGGACCCCGAGCAAAATTAATTGTTCACCCCTGATCTATACTATATTAAAAGAGATTAAGAAAACATGGGCGTTTTTAAAATAACGTTGTCGCTTCTAGATACCGATATCGGATATCATATCGTGTTGAAAACGTATGTCAAAGTATTAATAGTATTAATAATGCATCGTAGTGTACCTTAACTATTTTAACGAGGGAATAAAACGAAAACTTAAAATATTTTTTTAAAAAATATTCGTAATCCTACTCGTAAAAAATACTTACAATAACACAATTTTGTTTAGATGCCCATTGTGAACGACATTGCATCATGGCAGTTAATGTTACGAACGGTGTGATTAGTAGGAATCGAAACCAAAAATTATGATTGATGCTGATATTGGATGCCGCATCTTAGATACCGATGCGGGTCAATGACAGAAATATAAAAGAAAAAAGAAATACAAAAACACCAACAAATAAATAGACATGGTTTTTGACATATTCTAGGCACCTATTAATTGGCAGACACAGTTACTCATGTTGCAAATAATTGTGTTAATACCTATTTTATTATATTAGTTTTGTGTGAAGCGAATGAGGGTTTACTGCACGTACAAAAATGCTCTGACGACTGCGCAAAAGTGGGCAGGACATTTGTAGCTATCATACATTCTTATGCAAAGATCTCTACAAATAATCTGTGGATTGAATAATGCATGAGCAGGATGACGATTGATCTACGAATCTGTTAAAACCTAAATAAATGGAAGGACTCACTACGTGGGCTTGCCCATATAGATGCCCGGTGTGGGCGTGTGGGCGCGCTGAGTGATGGAGTAGTCGACGCGGATGCGGCGTCCGTCGATCTCCATTCCGGTGCACTCGTTCTTTGCGATCTTCGCATCGTCCTGGGACTCGTAGTACACGAAGCAGAAGCCACGGGAGCGGCCAGTCTAGGATAATAGATTCAAATGTTATAAACCAGGTATGGACAACCTTTGACATGTTGAGAGCCAAACTTTAGCGTGCAAATACGTTCGCGGGCCGCGTTTAAAAGTACTTAGTGCATTTACTTCTGTAGTACTTAGTGAGTATAAGTACCTAATGTAATATTTTTTTGATTGGGTTTTCTCAAAATGTCTCGCGTGCCGGATTATATGTTACAGCGGGCCGGTTGTTGCCCATATATGTTATAAACCATTGTATCAAAAATACCAGACAAACTAGTACATGTAATCAGTAGTATTCAGTTGGTAAGCCAATAATTTAATTAATTAATTTCCAATAAATAAACAATTATTATTATAATTGACTACAATAAGTAGAATGAAGTTGGTGTGTTGAAATACAGATACATTTATGATTAAATGTATTTTATAATGTTTACTTACAATGTTGCAATAACTAAGCAATGTTCATTTTGAAAATAGTTTGATGTTGTTCTTTAAAATTGATAACAAAACCCCTAAACAATAGGAACAGAACAGATAATATATACACTATCTTATAAGAATTAAGAGTACACTCTTTTTTATCTCATTTTTATTGTAAAAGAAGGAGAATTTTCTCACCTTAGCATCAATGACGACTTGCACTTTATCAACAGGTCCATACTTGGAGAAGATGTGATTAATCTGCTGTTCAGTGGTGTACAGGCTGAGGCCAAACACTCCTAGACACCTAGAGGGTGTTGGGTTCTCCTGTTGACAAACTTTTCATGACAATATCAACGTTCTCAGATTATGGTTTATTTTAGTACACTTTTATTATTATTTTATCAGTTGAAAGATGATTTTTAAAATATTCTCAACTTTTTATAAAAATATAGTATGAAATAGGTATGCACGTCATCAAGAAAAGTGGAAAACAAAAGATTTTGTTTTAAATTGTACAGGCTTGCAACTAGCCACAATTTCACAATACTAAGCGATGATCTGACCATGGCCAAATACAGTAAGCACAAAAAAGCAATAGACAAACAAGACATGATGAAACTACAACAATAACTTTATACTGTATTTAATTTTCAAGAAATCAAAGTAATCGCCACCACTAAGCTTTAATTACAATACAACTATTAAGTAGACTGGAAATTATTTGAACTTGTAAGCCAGACAGTGGCTACTTCTCAATAGCTTAAATTCTCATTTATTAATGAGCTCGGCAGACTGAATACAGGACACAGCAATATATGTAACTGAATTTACAGTAAAATTCAGCATCCAAGGTCTTCACTAAATAATTGATATTAACTTTGATCCTGCCCCTTAGGGATGAGGTCAACAGCTTGTCTTCTATCTAATGAACAACATGGTGGCTACGATTTAGCGTGAATTTTATCCAAAATTAATTGTGAAATGTTGAACAAATCCTACAAAAAACATATATTTAGTACAAAAGAAATACAAAGTAGAAGCCATGTTTGAATTTCCAAAAATCTGTATCAAAACCGTTGTTGATGTTTGTTGTGTGTCGGAAGTAATGCAAATTGGGATTTGTGGTTAGAAATAGAAGGTCTTTTATCAGATTTTTGCATAATTAGACATGGTTGAAAACTAATCTAAATAAATTAAAATAATTAAAGTTTCGGAAAACAGTCACACAGTTGTGGAATTACAGCTCCTAACAACAATATTACAAGCTTTTAAACTTTTAATATTGTGACATTCAATTTAGTTCTTGGGCTTAGCAGGCGTCAATACCGATACTGAATACCGATTAAACTTCTATATTATTGAATTGAAAGTACTTATTATCACAGATGTTTTCATTACTACAAATATTTTTTTCTATCAGAAAATGACAATGCAATAAGTTCAAGATGTGAGTAAATTAATGATAAAATATGCCTTTGACCTCATGCACATACAATTTGTTCAAATATTATCATAATTTAACCTTAATATTGCGTGCATTATAAATTGAATATTGATCGGACAGCAGTAGATTAACCATGACATCTACTCAACCACAGTCCTTGAGTATTCAGCACATACAATGTCATTCCTTTTAACAAAAAAAGTATGTTATATGGTGTAAGAAAGGTTGTAGCTTCAGTAACTTTAAATTTGACCTTCATAAGTGCCCTCCAAGGGCCTAAAATGTTTTTTGTGTGGTTTTGAATATATTCGTCCATTGATATTATTACAGACCTCATTTGAGACAAACAATTCATATTAACCTCCTGTTCTGGAGCGGTTCACTGTGATATAGAGATAGCTTTTAGACCATTATGAGGAAAATCCTAGTATTTCACAATATGGAATGCTGATTTGAATTTAGTATCTCTTATTAAGCTTTTGATTCATAGTACTGGTCGCATAAATGATTCAATCAAAAGGTTAATTGGTTAAAAGTGCATATCAATCAAATACGAATTCCCTTAATCAATTTCAAATCAAGCTGTAATTCTGCAAGTGTGTGACAAGCCAATTGCATCGTGTCTGTACCAAAAGTCTCACGCGGTCCCCGAGATGGCGGCGGCGCGAGGACATGGGGCTGTGCGAGTGAGAGCGCCGGTAGGAGCCGCGGGGCGAGTACGAGCGGGAGCGACTGCGTGAGTAGCGCGACCCACGGTACCCGCGCCGGGCGGACCCCGACCGAGACCGGGACCTGGAGGCCGTCCTATTATCAGTAGGGTAGCATAGGTTAACACACGGCACACAAACATTCAGTACTTAATACATCTATTTTAGACTAAAACTGTCACAAAAGCAGGAAAATAAACCACATATTGAGAGGATAGAACCACCACACAATGTGTAACTCTCTTGGATATATAATTGAACAGATTTTTTATAAATGTATTAAAGGATAATAATTATATGTATATAGTGCAGGCTGGTTTAAGTGACATTGAATTTAAAAGAGTGCTTCATTTCTTTCAGCAATATGTCACAAAGGAACTACTAGTTCCTAGCTTAAAGACTATAGAAGTAAAGCAGATATGAGTGAAGGCAAACTTAATAATAAACAATGAAAAGGAATGAATTTATTATTATTTTCCTTGCTTTTCATGACAGGATTTGAGACATAATGGAATCATTATATTACAAAGAAAAAATACAAAACAAGTAGTAATCTAAATTCCTGTCAATAGTAGGGATATGCGACAATAATCACCATGTGTTGGCTACAACAAAATATAATTTAAAATATTTCTCTTTATTCAGAAACTAACAAAATATAATTACATTTGATAACACACATAGCTGTTTACCTATTACAAGTGAAACACCATGGCAATTTCAGAGCCATTTTATTACATCAATAACTTCTTATCAACAATGCGCTCCCCAGCTGCCTCTTACCTACCCAATAAGTTATTGATAAAACTGATTCAAGTATTCATCAAAAACAGAATAATAGTAATTAAGTCTTATTACCTCATAATTAGTATTTATTTATTAACTTAATTATTTCCTGGAGTTTCATTTAACCTTTAATGAAGTGGAGAGATTGTTGAGGCATGAATAATCAGTTATGAATACATTGCCAGTCTTGTTTAATGTTTAACACTTGTTGCTATGCTACAACAACATGTACTTAAGTGTATTGTTACGACTGTTGTCGCATAAAGTAACCAAATACCAATTTAGAAATGGTATGGTGCAAATTACTAAGGTTTGAACAGATAACAACTACATCATAAATATGTATAGCCTACAATTATTCGGAGCATGAGAATGTTTAAAAATCGAATAAAAAAAGTTAATGACATCATTGCGCAATCGACAAAACAATCATTATCCTTGATAGCGAGGTTAAATAAATTCATGAACACAAAAAATCATTTGGAAACTAAATATTTTTGCTCCATAAGCTAATAGGAAGTATGTTATGTGGTTTATTGGGTAAATTAACTTACGGGCTCCTATATTTTCGGCTTGCTGGTTTTGGCGGGGGCGGCGTCCTGGACCGGCTTCGGCTGTGACCTCGGGACATGACCACGGGCTTCGGTGCCGGCTCTCGAGACCCGTTGCGAGTCCTCGAGCGACTCCTCTGAAAACATCCAAACGATCCGATGGTTAGTAAATTTAGCCAGCGGCCAAAATACGACAAAATAAAACACACGCGGCGCGGGAACGCAAGTGACCGACATCAAGATAATTATAGTACCTCTCGATCAGACATTATGACCGACGTGATGAAAACGTTGAATCAAATGTAAGCAATAAAAAGATCAATCTATTATTACTACTGGAAGTTCAAATAAAATATAAACGAGCACGCCTTGCATGCGACGCTTTCGAGAATATAGAAAAACAAAATGGTGGGCGAGAAGAGGTAGAGATGTATCTGAGGTCGTTTATTAAGAATACGGCGTAAAAATCGATTTATTTGAATCGGTCAGATTTCGTTTTGTATTCCATTTCCATCCTGTATTTCTCCATTCTCGATTTCTAAGTATCGACACTATTCTGAACCCTGTTTACTTTGAGAATATAGCTTATACTCTTATACACGAAAAAATACCAATTCAAATTTTGAACCTACACCGTTGCATTCTATTCGTATCTATTTACAAATTTTACAATCATCACAATCGTGAATGCACATCCCTAGTAATTGACTAGTTGTACAACAAGCAGTGTTGCCAACAGGTTTTAAAAATATACATTTAGCCAAATGCGAAATGTACAAGATTCTGCAAAAATTATTGCTTACAATTTGCTAAGAATAGAAGCACTTATTTATATTAAAGAGCACACTTCCAGCGAATCAATGACATTCGCTTATGTATGAATATAGTAGTTATATTGAAGGCAGTGTATTTGCGTACGATAATTATAGTACAAATACGATTATTTAGTGCCTACGTACGCGTAAATTATCGAACGCAGATTGTACAACAATTACTCCCTGAAGCATAATTTGTGAATTTATTTTATTTTACTCATACCCTGATAGCCTAGATCGCAGTAGCATGCTTTGATTTTGTCCAATATAATTAGCATCTACCCATGCGAACAAGACTTTCAATTATCCATACAGTCATTTAAAGGGACTGGACACACGCACTTCTTTTTTCATTTTACCAGTAGATCTTGAGTACTACATTGCCTTTTCGTTCCAGTGTGACAATTCACCGCACAAATATTTGTGTAGAATTTATCTTTTCCTAACACAGCTTTCACGCAGTAATTTACAAATACCGTTTTCATTCATTTTTTGCAAACAGAATGATAAAATAAAATTAGCTTAATTTGTTAATATAGGACTAAAAGGCGCGCCATATTATGAATAAAGTGCTATACTTCCCAATATATTGACTACGTGATGAAAAAATAAGTCCCCCCGCCACACTCTTACGCCGCTTGTTTGCCGGACCATCCTATTGTACGATAATTAGTTCAAATTCGGTCCATATACGATAATGGTACGATAGTAGCTCGCTTCAGGTTGCTAACACTGGTTAAAGGTATTGGCTGCATTGTAAATTTCGATGTAGATTTGAGAATCTCAAATCTATACAATACAATTTATAAGATCAGCAAATCGATTTTTTGGAGCTATTTTGTGCAGTAATTAAAGCTTAAAAATTGTATTACAAAATTCCGAACACAATTTTAAACGTCAGTGTCAATTCGTGTTTTCCTTTCCACATCCACATTCGGGGAATGTGTGTGGTGTGGATTCTTTCGTTGAATGAGTAAAAGATCTTGTTTATTATAAAATCATGAATGACAATGAAAACCAAAACGATCCCGCTGGGGACCAGCCTCAAGAGAAAACTGCAAAACAGCTTGAGAAGGAAGCAAAAAAGGCGGCAAAGCTGGAAAAACTGCAAGCGAAATTGGATAAGAAAAGTACCGCGCCAGCTGTGCAGAAAGCAAAACCTGAGGTATTTTTATAGCTCGTAAAAGTCCTAGATCCTTCTTATCCTTTTACAATAATCTCATATTTTAAGATAAGTAGCAACGTCTGTAAAGATATTGAATATTTATGATAGTTTGTAAATACTTTAGGTTATTTAGTAATGTATCATGTACAAGTGAAAAAAAAACTTTCAATCGTTTCCACAAGTTGCGTCACAGTTTATATATGTACAAAATTGCGGTATTATGTTATACCACTTATGTTCTGCCTAAAATAATAAAAAAATAATACCAATATTAAAGTTATAAGAATTTATACTAATTCATACTATATATATAATACTATGAAATGCTTGATAGCAAGAATGAACATATATGAAATAAGAATGAATAGCTTTCCTCCAAAGTAATAGCTGTTTTAAAAGCTAAATGTAGTAAGGTACTCCTTAACTGTTAATGCCAAAAATAATAAAATCAAATTTTATCCAAATTCACTCAGCTATTGTGGCATGATCGACATTATTATTTTTCATTTAAAGAATAACTACCTAGTATTCTAGTTAAATGTCCTGACTTAAAATAGATAATAAAACTGATGGTAAATTAATATACAATGATTCATACAACACTGTGAACTTATAAAACCTTGGATAAGCAACATGGACCAAATAAAGGCCAAAGTAGACATTAAGTCATATAAAGAGGAGCATGAATGACAATACTAATCTACTAGAGCTGCTAATAACATAATGAAGTAGAAAAAACTACACCAACAGCTCTGAAATATAAAAGAGAATATATCCTCTTTACTAATAAATATATTTCCTACAGAAAAAGCTAAAGGAAACTAAGGAGAGTGCAGTTTACACAGCCAATACTGCACCGGGTGACAAAAAGGACATCTCTGATGCTATGCCTGATGCTTACAGTCCACAATATGTGGAGGCAGCGTGGTATGCATGGTGGGAGAAACAGGGCTTCTTCAAACCTGAATATGGTGTAAGTAATATTTATATAGAGATGTTGTATATTCTAATGATTCAAAATAGTGTTTATTTATTTGCTTTTGGCCCGTAATGGGCACTTACGAAGGTAAAAGTTACTGAAGTTGCCACTTTAGTCTTTTATATTTTCAGTAACTTAATATAAATATCAGAAACACAGAACAAATATATGTATATAAAAACAATAATTAAAATTAAAAGTTTCTCTGGCTATTTTTATCCAGTTTAAGAAAATTTCATGAGATACAATAATAAATAAATATCCTGAGACATACTTTGCGCATGGCTATCTGATGCCTGAAACCTGTGGGTGGATCACGAACATCGTATCGTAAGGGTATCATCATCATATAGAGTGCGCCATAAACCAATGGGAAATTGAACATCATGTTCCATTTCCTATACAAACAAGCTGATCTAGATGTTCTCTGATCACAAACTAAGGAGAGCTTGTACTATGACAGCCAGAATACTATGATTTTTGTATGGATGGAGTTTATTAGTCATGGACTATCCAGATTTCCATACTCCTCAGCATCTTGGAGTCTTTACTCTATCATTTAATGGTTAATTGTTCCATAATTTCAGAGGAAATCTGTCCTGGAGCCAAACAAAAAAGGCAAGTTCGTGATGGTGATCCCGCCCCCCAATGTGACAGGGACATTGCATCTTGGCCACGCCCTCACCAACGCGGTGGAAGATGCCATCACTAGATGGCATAGGTAATATTCAGAATTCAAAAACATTTATTAAAAATGGTTAAACTACCTGAAGCTACTTGTTGGTTCGTAAATCGAGTTTCCTTCAATTGGCTTGGTGGTTAGCGACCCTGACTGCCAAGTCGAAGGTCGCGGGTTCGTTTCCCACTCAAGACAAACATTTGTGTGCATGAACATGTCTGTTTATTCTGTGTCTGGGTGTAAATATCTATATATGTATGTATTTAGAAAAGTAAAAAGTAGTATATCAGTTATCTGATTTCCATAGTACAAGCTCTGCTTAGTTTGGGACCAGATGGTCAGGTGTAAAAGAATGTACCAGGATATTTATTTATTATTTACCATCTTCGGCGACATCATAACTTGCAATATGTCAGATGTTTGTTCTAGTAATCTGACACACTGACATGGGGCGTTATTTAGAGACTGACCATTCATAAGTACCTGTGAAGGCCTATTTGAATAAATATATTCCATTTCTATTCTCTGGCAATAGTTGTGTTACTTCTACTAAATATAAACTTGATTAAAATTTAAAAATTCAGTTCAATTAGATGGGATGTGATTTAAAATTTTGTTGCATATTTTGACTCTAATATAGATAAATAGAAGATAACTCTTTAGTGTACACAAACCATAGAAATATTTTATTAGTAAAAAATGTAGTTCCAAAATGTTGCATTATAAATTAAATGTTTATTTCTGTATCCAAGGTTTACAATTTAAAATTAAGGTTGGGACCTTCTTTTAAGTACAGCAATACTTGTGTCAGAAGACCCCGCTCTTCAATAGCCATAATATAAGGTTAACACATGGTACAGGTAAGTAAAATTAGATACTAAAATGTTGCTTATAATATTATCAAAAACTTTTAAAACTGGCAGGATGCACGGGCGCACGACGCTGTGGAACCCCGGCTGCGACCACGCCGGCATCGCCACGCAGGTGGTGGTGGAGAAGAAGATATGGCGCGAGGAGAAGAAGACCAGGCACGAGCTCGGCAGGGAAGAGTTCATCAAGCGTGTGTGGCAGTGGAAAGAAGAGTGAGTTGCTTAAAGTTCATAAAAAATATTATTAACTGTGCCCCATATTTTTTTTAAAACCTACTCTGACGCGCCTCTTTCCAAAATATAGCCGCAATCGGATGAATGGTAAAGATACTGACAAACATTATTTAACCAACTTCCAAAAATAGAGGTGATTCTCAAATCAGGTGTATTTTATTGTATGTCTCATGTGTCTGTATTGTCACTGGCCCTCTTTCCTTCCTAACCGAAATACAGTAATACAAGTGCTCTACTACTTCACGGTGGAAATGAGTAGGGTGGTGTCCGGGAGGACAAACTCACAAAAGGTATGAGTTAGAATGTGAATAATACACTGATTTTGGACACTATAAATCATTTTATTCATCGGAGATCTTACATACATAAGATTCTGAAAATAATTAGTGGAATTTGTTTGTTTGTAACAGAAAAGGCGACCGCATATACTCCCAGCTGCGCTCCCTCGGCTCGTCGTACGACTGGTCGCGCGTGCGGTTCACTATGGACGCGGCGCTCTGCCGCAGCGTCACCGAGGTACTCTTGTTATTATTATCTTTCTATTTAGATCTTTCATTTCGATCTATTATCTACTATGAAGTATTAAACATTTGATAAATAAAATAGCCCCTAGCGATTTTACCCCCGTTTTCGAGAGATATTATATTTTCTCGGAATAAAAAGTACACTATGTGTTATTCAAGGGTATGTTCTATATATGTGCCAAGTTTTATCCAAATCCGATCAGTAAACTCCTCACATAGTTTCGCATTTAATTAACTAGTAAGATTAATTTTAAAAAAATCTTTGCAGAATTGTAACCGGTTTTTCTCAGTGGAATTTTGAACCGGTGGCTTTGACCTTAATAAGATCTTTTAGGGCCTACACCGATTAATACATATTGTTTTTTAGGCCTTCGTGCGACTCCACGACGCCGGGGACCTGTACCGCGCCAACCGCCTCGTCAACTGGTCCTGCCAACTCAAGAGCGCCATCTCTGACATCGAGGTGGACAAGCTGGAGCTCGCCGGTCGCACCCTGCTCTCTATACCCGGCTACGACTACAAGGTATTTCATCACCACCGTCATCATCATTGGGTTATTGATTTACTGATTTCCTTGTGGCGACATCTATGAATATACACGCAAGAATCCTACATCGCGATATCGAAGTTTTCTCTAGATTTCAAGGACACAGTAGGAGCACAATAGCAATAGTAGCACACAAAGGATTCACAGGATACAAACTTCTAACATGTTGGAACGTGGTCCCCAGGAATCACCTATCATGGTGGAAGACCTCTCTAAATGCAACTGTTTAGTGCAGCTTTCGAAATATGTCACCGCCACATATAGACATTTGCAACACTAGGCGCATCGCCAATGCATTGTCGACCCTAAGACGTGAAATTATTATATATATTAAGTCTCATGTGCCAGTAATTTCAGAGGCCCCTTTACCGTTATAACCCAAACAGTAATACAATTGCACTATTGCTTCACGGCGGAAATGGGTAAGGTGATAGTACTTCCCCAGACTAACTCTGCACTAAGAGCTCTACTTATAACTAGTAGCTTTCCATCAGTGTAAGAACTTTTGAAATGTTTCCCTCAAGGTTGAGTTCGGAGTGCTGGTTCACTTCGCGTACAAAGCCGAGGACTCCAAAGACGAGATCGTTGTGGCGACCACTCGCGTCGAGACTATGCTGGGAGACGTGGCCGTTGCTGTACATCCTAATGATCAGAGGTAATACTGGTATACCTGCGTTTACATATGGCCCATGGACCAGTCTTTTTGGTAGGCGAGGAAATATAGATTCAGATACCCCTTTTAGATCATGATCGTATCAGCTCAGGGAGGTCTTCTGGTTAACATAGGGCTCCCCCATTATTTTGACTGCAGTACTTTGATTGAAATATAAATATTGGTTATTCCAGGCTTATTATAAATATTATTCTGGGATTTTAGTTATTTTTTTTACTTTATAAGATTTAGCATACAGTTACACAATGTACATTGTATAATAAGTGCTGAATTATAAATTTGAGTAATCATAATGACCAGCAGTGTTAACCACATATTACTTCAACAATCATATAAAAAATTACACAGTAAAAACAGTTAAATGGATGCCTTGTCAGGCGAGCTAGCCATTGCCTAGGGTTATTATCGTCTAAATCAGGGATAGACACACCAGACAACGACCCGCGGCTTGTTTTCATGCGTGCCGCCAGGCATGTTTTAATCAGAAATTAGTTTTGGACGTATATAGTTTGGATAATAGAAGACTTGTGCGGTCCGCGAGGCTGATGCCTTATACGGCTCTCTCCTAGCTCCTCACTCCCTTATATGCATGACTTGAAAATATATAACCTTTTTCCAGGTACAAACATTTAATTGGCAAGAACTTAACTCATCCGATATTGAATAGAAAGCTGCCCGTCATAGCCGACGAATACGTCGACATGAACTTTGGAACTGGTAAGTATTTATTGTTTCCTTATTCAGGTATTAGAGTCAGACTATTCCTATGTTCTTGTTACACCCTGATTATTTGTTAAAAAGGTTAAGTAACGACAAACATGCGGACGGTCCATTTGATGGTAAGTGGTCACCGCCGCCTATGGTCATTTGCAACACTAGGGGTATCGCCAATGCGTTGCCGACCCCGAAACGTGAAGTTGTTAAGTCTCATGTGCCTGTAATTTCACCGGCCTTTCCAACCGTAACACAGTAATACGAGTACACGAGTTAGGTGGTAGTACTTCCCCGGACGAACTCTGCACTAAGAGCTCTACTCAAACCTTATTTATTAACGTTATGTGCATTAACCTTGTTGTGTTTCTGGTCGGTTCTTCACAGTTTTGATGAGATAAGATTGATTATGTTTAAAGTTACAAGCGGCATTCGCATAAAATTCGCAATTTTGACGATATGTAATCGAAAATGGATTTGAATTAGATCATACCGAAAGTATACTGTTAATAGGGAACTATTCTATCATCATCATCAGCCTGGCTCCGTCCACGACTATCCTATATTCAAGGTAAATGATCGAACACTAACCAGTGTATTGAACGTCCAAAAATACACGGATACATCAAATATGATTAATATGATTTTTGAGTACTAATCTATCAACAAAGAGTATATCTTTTGATGCTGTACACTTTGTTGTGCTTATGACGTCACAACTTGCTATTTCATACAGAACTCCATACATTCGGTCGTTTTGACATTTTTTAAAAAGTTGCTGATTTGACATATCAGTACAAATTTCTATTATTTAGCAGATTTAAGCCTTTGATGCCTAAGTGAAGCTCGTATACTAATATAAATATATTATATACAGTGGACCCCCGCTAATACGGCCCCTGTCTAATCCGGCACCCCCTGTAATCCGACATGCCTATCACTGTTGAATTTGTTGGAGGCCATATGCATTTGGGTATATACTGGCACAGTATAAATGCAAAGTGTTTGTAATCTATTCGATATTTGAGTGTTGTTCTTTGAGTGTTCAAGTTTCTTTGACACAAGCAATAAATGTTCCTGGTAAATAACCACTGTTTAATTCAATATTTCCATTTGAATTTAGGTACACAAATATTATTTAGGCAAATCTTTAGATAGTATCTAATCATTTTTATATGTAATTTTAAATAAATAAATTTCGGGACTCTTAAGCAGTATTCTATAGTCCGACAAATTCGATAGTCCGACACTGCCCTGCAAAACATTTGTCGGATTACCGCGGGTTCACTGTACTCGTATAATATATATAAATCTTCAAGGCTAGAGTGAATATACTCTTAATAAACTAGTGCGCCTCAACATCTAAGATTGCATCACTGCTTACCATCAGGTGGGATCGCAGTCAAGCACTAGCTTATATTATTTAAAAAAAATTCAAAGGTGCTGTCAAAATAACTCCGGCGCACGACCCCAACGACTACGAGATCGGCAAGCGGCACAACCTGCCCTTCATCAACATACTGTCGGACGAGGGCGTCATGTTAGACAACTGTGGACCCTTCTCGGTGAGTACCCAGGCTTGGAGGACCATTTTTTATTTCATTTATTTATTTTACAAAATCCACAGATCTGCAATTTATAGTAAAAAAAAAACATTTGTTAATTCTGAGATCCAGTTACGGATTTACTATGTAGGTACATATTAATTATCCTATCATATTACTTGACGGGCCAGTTGGCTTGGTGGTTGACTGCCACGCCACAAACATTTGTGTGCATGAACATGTCTATCTTCTGTGTCTGAAGTAAATATCTATATATGTATGTATTTAAAAAAGTAGTATATGTATTATATCAGCTATCTGGTTGCCATATTACTAGCTCTGCTTAGTTTGGGATCAGATGGCCATGTGTAGAAGATTGTCCCAGGATATTTATAAGAATAAAGAGATATAAAGAGCAAAGTTAAAAGCATTAAAATGATTATGAAGAAAAGTGGTTTTCTTTTCTAGTTTTACCATTACCATAACTTTACCATTCATGCTATTATATAATTCGAAATAACAACATTTACAATTACATAGGAAGCCAGAGTTTATGCCTTGAAGTTAAAAATGTAATGATAAAGTACATTTTCACTATCACACAACTGTAACAACAATCGGATTACTTAGAATACAGAGGTTATGTATTGGGGATCATCGGAAGGCACGGTGGCAAGCTATTTGCTTAACACGTCAGTCCGTGGGTATTATATGATAGATAACCTGTTTTTAACTGACTTCAAAAAAGGAGGAGGTTCTCAATTCGTCTGTATTTTTTTTTTATGTTTGTTACCTCATAATATTTTAAGTTGTATGAATTAACATTGGTGAACGCACTACATATAGTGCATGAACGTCATAGCTAGATAAAAAAATGCACTATATATAGTACATGGACAGTTAACATATTAAACCCCAACAGACTATCATCATAAAATTTAAAAATAATAATAACCCAATAGAGGTATTGCAAAAACCTTTATTCATAACATGTACCTGTTGTTGGTACAGTGTGGTTAAATCACCAGAAATGAGCATTCAAATATTATTACAGGGCATGAAACGCTTCGAAGTCCGTCGCAAAATCATCAAGAAGTTGACCGACTTGAAGTTATACAAGGAGACTAAAGATCACGCGATGGTGGTGCCACTTTGCAGCCGCTCCAAGGATGTGGTCGAGCCAATGTTGAAGCCTCAGTGGTATGTCCATAAAAATGAGGAATTATAACCAGTGGCGTAACTAGCTAAAAAATAAGGCAGTTTCAAACGCATGTGCCGATATTTAGGACACTTTTCCTTTCGGTTTTTATAATTTTTATGAGGGCACTCCTCGAAAAAGTATTGTTTTTCTCTCAGAATACATAATTTTACCATTTTAAGAAATAAAAGAGCTAAGTTATGGTACAGCTGAAATATGTAGCGGGAGACAGGAGGCCAAACTGATTAGACGCCGTACTATAGATTTTGGATTTCCTGGTCACCGCCTCTCAAGATTTACTATATATATTACTAGCTGTCCCCCGCGGTTTTACTCGCATTCCCGTGGAAAAAAGTATTCTATTTATTTATCCAGGATATAAATGATCTATGTGTCAAGTTTCATAAAAAATCGTTTGGTGGTTTTTGCGTGAAAGAGTAACAAATAATACATACTCACAAACTTTCGCGTTTATAATATTAATAGGATAGACATGATGCTTTTAAAATCACACAGGTACATCCGCTGTGATAAAATGGCCGCCGAAGCAATAAAGGCGGTAAAAACTGGCGAATTGAAGATAATACCCGACGTGCACGAGAAGGTATGGTTCCACTGGATGGAGAACATCCGAGATTGGTGCATCTCCCGTCAGCTGTGGTGGGGGCACAGGATACCCGCTTACAAGGTCACCTTTGACGAACAGGTGAGGGAACTTGAACTTTATTATTAAGTTTTTAGGATTCATTTTGGTTAGGTAAAGTTTAGTTGTAATTTTGTCTTATTATTATAGTGGTCAGGCAATAGTGTAGGTATTAAAATTTTCATCATTAATATTACGCATTTGTGTTTATATTGTATATGTATTATATTTCGGAAGGCCTGTTTTTAATGGAAAAACAAGCGCATGGGTTTGAAAAATAACTGGAAGTGGCGACAAAATCTTTTGACATGGATTACGACAGCAGCTAATTAAAAAAAATATGACCTGATGGTAAACAGTCATCGCAGCATATTGAAGCTTGCAACACCGCGGGTTGCAATTTCTATATATAAATCTACAGACAAGACCGATTAAGTTTTTTTTAATTGTTAGCAATGTATTTATGAACTTATCGCTGTACAAGGACGATGATAAGAAGGAAGCTCATGCAAGGTCGGCCCCGCATCGCCGCCGCACCCGCTCGGGACGCAAGAAGACCCGCAAAGTGCGGATCCGCACGCGGGCGAGTGGAAACTCATCCGCAACTGACAGCAGTACTATTGTATGTCGATAACACACGTGCGATATTCGTTTGCATGAGTTTTTTGTGGCTTGTGATTTCCGTTGCACATTTGATATTCAATACTATAGTTTTTACAATTTATTAGCTGGATTGTCATAGAAAATTCAACCCTATTCCATATTACATCTAGCATCGTCACACAATAGGGAACAATACTGTATTCAAAATAAATGATCTTACACTAATTAGCATATTGATCATTAAAATAATACACAAATGTAATCAAAATTGTATAATTCATATTAATGATCTTACCACAAAGAGTATGTCAATTGATACTGCACAATAGGGATGTGTCGAATCAGCAATTCTTTATGAAATGTCAAAACGATCGAATGTATGGAGTTTTGTATGAAATAGCAAGTTGTGACGTCATAATTATACAGCATCAAATAACATACATACTCTTTATGATTAGATCGGTACTGAAAAATCACATAAATGATTTAATTTTGATCATATTTAATGTTTTAGTATATTTTTGGATGTTCAATACACAATTATGTCGTCATAACTATTTAATGCAAACGAACGTTTTGACATTTAATAAAAGTTGCTGATTTGATTTATCAGTACACATCCCTAATATCAAAAGATCAGCCTTACATTAAAAGCTATAAAGATATTTTTTCTGTGACGACATTAGTCGTAATAATGACATCAATGTAGTATAACAGTGTAATATACATGCGCTAAGGTTGCATTTCCATTGGCCATTTTGTCTTTTTGTTTGTTTATCTCAATGGAAACCCACCCTAATGATTCTCGAATACCATATAATTAATTAAACTTTTATTCTATAACATTAAAACCGTTCCCATAATAAAATAACACATTTATCATCATAAAATCGACAATAATTTACTTTCATACATTTATTTACTTACATATCAGACTAGCTATCGTACCGCGGTTTCACTCGCGTTCCCGAGAGACCTAATATATCAGGGATTATAACACAGCTTAGGTCACTCCGGTGCAGTGTAGCTTTCTATCAGTGAAATTATTTAAAAAATATATTTTTTGACCTATCTAATTTATATGATAGTCAAAAAAATCTTAATTTATAAATATTTACGTTTGTTTGTTTGACTTATATGGTGTTACTATACCATTCATCCAATAACGATGAAATATTTTGAGCTGGGAACAACTGATTTTATAACACTTTATTATAGAATTAACTATTTCGTGTTGATTAAATTTCCAACTTCCAAAAAAAAAAGATGGTTGATATTTCTGTATTTTTTGTTTTTTTTTTTAGCTTTAAAAGTAGGCAAATTACTTTTGTGTGTTTGTTTATTTTAATTTTAAAGCTATTTACATATTATAATATTTGATTTGCTTGTTCCAAGTAGTAAATTGATTTTGTAATATAGTTGTCACCTGCGGTTTCACCTAGATTCCCGAGGAATGTTTTTCTTTTCTGAGAAAAAGTATTATTTGATTTAATCCAGGTTATAGACTATCTTTGTGCTAAGTTCTATCCAAATCCGAGTAGTTTTTGCATGAAAGAGTAATACATTCATATTCACATCTCTGTAGAGGTCCTTTGGAGGTTTTTGTTTTAGATTTTTGCTTCGAAATGCTTCTGTAGCATGAGAGTGATAGAGTGCCCGATAGACGGAAATAATGTTCACCACATGTCATGTTGGAACTTAATATATATTTGATGTAATGTAGGACCATGAGAACCCGCATGGCAAATGCCTAAAGATAATAATTTATTTATTCATCTCCACAAATTACAGCTATAATACAAAGAAAATGAAGTAATTTGTGGTAAATCTGGAGCCTCAACAAAGCCGTGGCCTGTCTTTTAGTACACCAGGTTCCCTTTAACAAAAGCAAAATATAAATATTGGTAAATAAAAATGTATCTAAATTCTTGCCGAATTATATTCACACGACGCGCTTTTTATACATACAATTTAGCCGAATGAATCAGCTAAAACCGTTTTCTACCTGTACCAGAACGAAGAAGAGCTCTGGGTGTCCGCGCACACAATAGAAGAGGCCTTAACGAAGGCTTCGGCAAAGTTCGGCGTACCTATCGAGAGGATCAATCTGCAGAGGGACGATGACGTTCTCGATACATGGTTCTCGTCGGGGCTGTTCCCCTTCTCCATATTTGGGTGGCCTGACGAGACTGATGATTTGAAGGTATGTGTCATACAATATATCTGTTGTTTTAACAAAATATACTTAATGAACAATCCACATGATATTTTCCACTTAAAATTATATAAAGACTAGCTGTCCCCCGCGGTTTCACCCGCGTTTATCGATATCATATATAGCTTATATGATCTACAAATTTTCGCAACATTCCGCGTCGAATGGTAGCAGTCCCATCCCGATATGTATATTATGTTATGTAGTTTTGTTTTTTTTTTTTTTTTTTTTTAATTGTTGTTTTGTAATAACTAAACTAAACTACATAAATATATTATTACAGGCTTTCTACCCGGGCACTCTTTTGGAAACTGGCCACGATATATTGTTCTTCTGGGTGGCAAGGATGGTATTCTTTGGACAGCGGTTGCTTGGGAAACTACCTTTTAAGTGAGTGAAATCAACACATTGTTATTAAAGACCTGTTCAGAAGTTCTACAGCTGGAGTGAATCCGTTATACCTTGCCGCGCCGATAAGGCAAGCCGTATTTTTCCGATTAATTTACGTTAAAATAATACATACCTAGTGGTTGAGATACCTTTTTAGGATTGTACATGGCTTTTACCTGTTGAACGACATGCCATAACGGCATCTCCATGTCCCGTACGCGAAGCCCGAAAATCGATATAAATACATGAATCTATAAAACTCATAAATATGTTAATTTTGTATTTTTCTGTGACCTGTTTATTTTTGAGTACCGACGACAATGGCGCACAGGTTCCCAATACACAAAATACTTGTACACTACATCCATACATTCTATTATTATAAATTCACAAGTTTCCCTGTATATCTGGCTCATCTGATCTTGATGACATTTGTTAAGGAGATAGATTGTATCTTGGGGAAGGATATGGGCTACCTTTTGTCTTACAAAAATAATCTTTATGCTATATAACGCTGGGGTGGAAGCTAGTGGAAACAATAAGTAAAGTGATGATTTATAAATGTGTCAACAGCATACCATTTTCATTACCTATCATACATTTTTACATTATAAATAAAAAAAAATTAAATTATATCAAGTTAAAAACCATTTCAGGGAAATCTACCTCCATCCGATGGTACGCGACGCCCACGGTAGGAAGATGTCCAAATCATTGGGCAATGTCATAGACCCCGTGGACGTGGTCCGAGGAGTGACCCTGGAACAACTACAGGAACAGCTCTTGGACTCCAATCTGGACCCTAAGGAGATAGAGAAGGCCCAACAGGGACAGAAGCAGGACTATCCCAGTGGTATACCTGAGTGTGGAACTGATGCTTTGAGGTTTGTAGGATTTTTGATCTTATTAATTAAAGTGTAGAGTATCATTTAAAGTAAGTAACGGAGACAGAAGATAAATCATAGGACAGTGTTAATATAATTTTGAACCTTATTTATATTTGGCAGATGGTATGTTTTGAATGTACTTGATAATAATTAACAAGGAACCCAATTGTGTAAAAAGGAGCTAATCTCTTATTCTCATCACATTTAGTCAGTAGAACTAATTTTAGCATATTAATTACATTTAATTAAATACATAATTAGTAGAGCTCTTAGTGCAGTTAGTCTGGAGTACTACTACTACCGTGCGCATTGCCATCGTGAATCAGTAATGCACTTGTATTTCCGTGTTTCGTGGGTGAGGGGGCCGGTGAAATTACAGGCACATGAGACTTAACAACTTGACGACGCAGGGTCGACATATGTCGGTCGGTATATGCCCCTGCTATATATGTGCGTTGGTCCTTATATGATTGTAGTTAAAATCTTGAGACCTTTAGCGTTAGAGCTTTACATATGGTACATTTTTGTTATATATTTGACCATTATGTGTTAGCCGTAGATGGCTTTTACACTCACAAATTTGAGTTTACTTTGGAGTATGAGAATGGTTCATTTAAATCATCAGTACCTGGATGGCCGAGCACGGCTCGGGATTTGTTTACTAACGTGTCTTCTACCGTATTCTCTTTTTAAAACACTGTCATATATGCCTAGATACGAATTAGATGCGATAATAAAGGGCTCCCAATAACAGTAGTTCTCACAAAAGATGTAACATGAAAACTTGACCTTCTAATGACATTGTAGCAGTTTTTATTGCCTAAAAACACTGATAAAACGACATTTTCTGAAAATGAATCCTAGCTAGATCGATTTAACGCCCCCGAAACCCCCCGCATACTGAATTTCATGAAAATTGTTGGTTTCCGTTTCCGAGATCCTAATTATATATGCTCGTTTAAAGGTATTAGGTAGGTTAGATAGATACATTTAACTGTCAATGAACTTGAACCTTATTTCTAAACGTATGAAGTTGATTTTCTCTCTCTTGATCTATGACGGAGTTACACGTCAAAAGCGACTTCTTATAGTAGATAGACTATAAGGGTCCTCAAGCGATGTTTACAGTTTTACACACCTCCAGCTTATTCAATTTATTTTCTTCCAGGTTCGCTCTATGCGCGATGACCCAAGGCCGCGATCTCAACCTGGACATCCTGCGCGTGCAAGGCTACAGGTTCTTCTGTAACAAGCTCTGGAACGCAACCAAGTTCGCCCTCATGTACTTCCCTAAAGGGACTACTTATGAGGTCCGTATACTGTAGCTAAAGACCATGAAATTACCAAGTACTCTTGTCCTAGTTGGCACGATATGGTGGGTGTGTTGTATGAAGTATAGCTTTTGTACCAATTAAGAAATTGTAAATTATTATGAAACTTTATGAGTGGTTAGACGTCCGTACTGCGCCGGCGTATAGTTAGGGAATTTATTATTATTATTAGTTATTTCTTTTTGTTTTTTTGTTGGAAATACGGAAAAGTTAAATAACCAAAAATATTCTTAAATATATTACTACCATGTTGAATTTCAAGCTGGTTCTTCTCAGTTTAAATCTAACTTAGGAACTGGTGGTAACTTCAATGATATAAAATCAATGATCTTGTTTTGTTTTAAATTGAAAATACCCCATTAAATCAATAGAAGAAGTACTTCATCTTAATCTTTAAGATTGCGAATAAATAAAGTGAATTTTAAATCGTGTTCCAGGTACACCCTCCAGCTCTCCCAGCGACACTGTCCCTCATGGACCGGTGGATGTTGTCCCGGGTGGCTCTCGCGGTGCAGAAGCTCGACGCCGGGTTCCGCACGTACGACTTCCCCTCGGCCACCACGCACTGCTACAATCTGTGGCTCTACGACCTCTGTGATGTCTATTTGGTACGTCATAATTGTGAATAGGGGTTTCATTTATTCCCCGATATCCCGAAGTAATAAACAGAGTTCTAAGCACGAACCAATTGCAAGCGGAGCGCCATCGTATCGAGTGCGCCATAAAGCTGGTTTGTATGGAAAATTTTACATAGTGCAACATCAAGCGACGATGTTTAATTTTCAAGTGTCACATTGCGTTGGTTTTTGGCGCACTGGATGAATACGATGACGAGACCCTTACGATAGATGTTCGTTAGTAGCTTCAGTAACTTTAAATTTGACCTTCATAAGTGCCTTCCGAGGGCCTAAACTGAATAAATGGTTTAGTGTCATTTTTCTATCAAATAGACTAAAGTTACCAAGTCAGGTAACTTTCGTGTTTAATTGTCTTGTTGTACTACGCTTATAGGGTGCATTATTCTATGGCATTCATAAACATCAAACATACATAATGGTCATAATACGTCCGCAGGAGTACCTGAAGCCAGTGTTCGCGCAAGGCTCGGAGTCTGAGAAGAACGCCGCGCGGCGCTCGCTGTACACGACCCTCGAGTGCGGCCTGCGCCTGCTCAGCCCCTTCATGCCCTTCCTCACCGAGGACCTGTACCAGCGCCTGCCGAGGAAAGACGTCTCCTGCCCGTCTATCTGTGTCGTCAGCTATCCTACTGTAAGTTAAATCAACCACTTGATAGTTAGTGTTCATCGTTGCATTTGCAAAGCTAAATACGGGAATATTTTGTATTCTGTGCACAAACTTTGACAAATTAAACTTAAATGAGTTTTTTAATTAAACTTAAATGAGTTTAATTTTTAAAACACCAAATTAAACTTAAATGAGTTCTATTAAAAACCAAATTTTTATTTTGATAAGTTTTAGTACAAAAAAATAAAGTTATCATTAACGAAAGATATAGACTTTAAAATTGATATTATGGCTACTCTGTCGCTCGGGCCGGGCGCCCACCCCGGCCGCGGCCTTGGCAACAGCTGGCTCTATCGCCGCGTGCGGCGCACAAGCGCGCCCTTTGATATTATTATGAATAGATCCATTGTTTGTTGATTTTATAATAATGATACGTGTTCTGTTACTGAACCACCAAAATTTTTTTGCGCATTGCTTAAAATATATTCCTGTATATAAACAATTTTTTCACACTGAAATGAAGTTAATGACGGTCCAGTTGGCTTGGTAATTAGATACCCCTGCCACGGCGCAGGTCGTGGACTCGATACCCACCCAGGACTATCAATTGTGTGCATGAACACACATGTTTGTTCTGTATCTGGGTGTGAATAACTATTCAAGTTTGTATATAGAAGAAAAAAAACGAAGTATATGTAGTATATCAGTTACTTGGTTTCCATATTACAGTACAAGCACTGCTTGTATTGGGATCCCAGGATATTTTTTATTAAGTTGTTAATTGTCATGTGTCCATAATTTCGCCGGCACATCAGTACACTGGTTCGAGGTAAAAAAGGGTATGGCTAGGGGCGGATGAACACATTTTCCACGCTTTGACAGTTACTCATTTTGAGTGGTAAACGTCATAAAAAAAACAACATAACCTCCCTAAAATTACCACTCCACAGCCTGCCGGTAAATCCTTCACTGGACGCTCACAAATAGCCTTCTTACGAAATAAAATTAATCATTACAGGAAGCCGATACCCCATGGCGCTCCGAAGATCTGGAAACCAATGTGGACACTGTCCTCAAAATGGTGCACCTGATCCGCTCAACCCGCACAGAATACAACCTGACTAACAAACAGAAGACCACGGCCCACCTCATCATCCAGGATCCAAAGGCTGAGGAGCTAAAGGCGTTGTTCAGGAGCTTGCAGGGCTTGGCCAACACTGAGCTCAGCGACGAAAAACCATCGATTGGTTGTTCCATACTCACTGTCTCGGATAAGATTGAAGTGCATTTAGTCTTGAAGGTCAGATATAAACATTTTTTTTAATCTACGAAGTTGGTCCACCTGATGGTTAGCAAGGCATTGCCTGTACACATTGGAAATACTAATATGCTGTCGTAAACGACTAGAAGACGACTCACTCACGAGCATATACTGGTAGATGTTTTGGCGAAAGGTCTTAACTTGAGGGTTATAGCCAGGAGGGTAGGATTCGAAACCCGTTATTAAGGCACTCAACATCACCACCGCTATCATTACCTTAAAACGTTATATCGTTACTATGGTCTGTCTAATATAAGAAAAATAAACTTTATTTCTTTAGAAATAAGGTTCATCTGTTGATCCAATACTTCATTGTATGGGTAGTAAACGTAGTTGTTGTATGCTATAAATGCACCTTATCATAATGCAAAACGATACATTTCTCTATAACGTTCTTATACGTCAAAGGGCAGAAAAAACCCATTAAAATCCCTGTTTTGGTTTAAGGGTTATCAGCAAACAGAGATACAAAGAAATTCCTTCATCAAAAACAACTATAATTAAACTGGCTACCCACTTTGAAAGTCTTCCTAGAGATTCTACTCTCATCATCTCATGTCTACTCTCGTACTAGAACAAAAAAAAAACCTAACCACGTTTGACTAACATGTAGTAACATAAATTACAATGTATCTCTTTCAGGGCCTAATCGATCCAGAAAAAGAGATCGGAAAGCTAGAGAAGAAGAAAGAAGTCCTGTCACAAACTATAACCAAGCTGCAACAATCTATGGCGGCCGAAGACTACACCAACAAAGTACCAGTTGAAGTACAGAACATCAACTCTGAGAAACTGACTCAATCTGAGGGAGAGATCGAGCGATTGCAGGCGGCGATTGAGACTTTAAAACTTATATAATTTAATTATTAATGTCAAAAGCGTAGTGTTGTTTTGTACAATATTTTGGACCATAATAAATTAATGTGAAAATGTATCGAGTGGCTCAACTCTAAAGGTAGTGAAGTGAACTAAATTAATATCTATGAATGTCTTTCTTTAGTTGAAAACAATGAGGAAGATTTTTGGTTCTGTCCATTTGATCCATTATTGTAAGTCACTTCAAGGAATGAAAAAGCAGTGGGACAGGCCTAAACTAAATCTTTCTTTTTATTTTCATATGATGGAAATAGAATGTATAACACATTACATACCATAGAGAGACAAAGATTGTGATGTAATTTTAAATTAAACTTAATTATGTTATTTTCAAAAGAGGTGATATATTTTTACGCACCAAGTACAACATTGCGCTTTATTCCAATCAAATTGTATTCTATTTTGTACTAATTGTAAGTGAAAGATTACCTCTTGCATGATTAATTTATTTGTTTTATATCTAAATAAATGAGCTACTGCTTATCTTTCCGTTTAAATACAAGCCAACATTAAGAAGCTTACTGCTATAATAACCTAATGGAGCATCGGATCAGCTTATTATTTTCACCCAGGAAAGTTGAAATGCCGAGAAAGGGGCTTTTATTTTAGCAACGCAGGTGAAACTGCAGGGCAGTAACTAGTATTTACCGATACTTTTTAGGTAATTATTATTGTACTATACAGTAAATACCTAACTTCCTACCCAGATATATCATCTTCCTTTCTTTCTTCATACAAAGTCATCATAATCACAGAATGATGGTGCATTTTTTGCGATTTTTGAACGAAATATAAAATTCTCACGGAGTTTTGACAATTTACTAATTTCGTTCCTAGAAATCAGACATTTCCAGCATTGCTTTTATGTTCTTTAGAGCATTTAACTATTGCTCTCTCTGTCGCACTTAAGATTTCTGGAACACTATCTATCTATACTGTTGTCACTTGTGACTTGTCACAAATGATTTGAGAAAACTGACTGACTGACATACAGCTGCTGACTTTATTTTCATCTCACTTTAGAAAATGTATTTTGAAATATTTTAATTTAGTGTACCTTCCGTATACTTTAATTTCAATCAAATTTGTGGGTAGCTTAGTAGCATTAGAGCTATCGAAACGAGACCGGACTAGTTTATCGCTATTTGCGCAGACTCAATACTTTGTGCGCGAAAACATCAATATTTTTTATACAATTAAAGAGAAAATATGGAATTTCCAAATCTAGGAGAACACTGCCAGTATGAAAACTGTAACCAAACCGACTTCTTGCCCCTTCAATGTAAATGCGAGAAGGTATTTTGCCGAGAGCACTTCAACGATCATTGTCTGTCTGGAGCTTGTGAATCGGCGCCAAGACCCCGTGGAGATATCGTTAAAAATAGTGACCAAATATACAAATGTTCAGAAAATGATTGTAAAAAAGGAAATCTGCATGAAATGCTTTGTGAAAAGTGTAAAAAACATTACTGCATCGAACACAGGTTTCATCCGTAAGTAACCTTTTTATTTCTATATTGTATATTAGTACAGTATTTACAAATGTTCCGGGAAATAAGTCCCACAGTCGTGACTGTGGTGTGGTGACTATGGTAGACTAAATAAGGTAGATTATCATCAGTTCTACTGGATGCTTGGATAGTTCTAATGATTTGGAAATGGTACTGATAAATGTGGCTTTTTAAATCTCATAAAGCTAAGTTATACTACACAAAGTATTAGCCTTTTAACCTATTAGACCCCACTCCTGAGGAATTGTATAGCAGTGCTTTGTAGGTGTATATTCATTAAAACATGGTGAGTGATCCTGAGTGGTGATAAGCCACACACTATACATGACAAGCAAGGGAAGGTATTGATGAGGCTGTTCAAATGGGGTGTCCAACATGTATTGCTGGCTTTATAAATAAATACAATTTACTAGTAATTTATTGTGTTATAATTAATAAATAAATAAATCCCAAGACATTCTTCACACATGGTTACCTGATCCCAAGTTAAGCAGAGTGTACTGCTTGTAGTATGGCTACCAGGTAACTGATATACTACATATACTACTTTTTTAAATATATACCTATATAGATAATATAAGACACCCAGACACAGAACAAACAGACATGTCATCATCATCAGCCTATCCCCGTCCACTGCTGGTAACTTTGGTTCTGTGATGGATTACTTCATTTCGAATTTGATCCTTCAGAGAGACTCTCCATAGCTCGCTGAGCGACTTTGAGTTGGTGAATGCAACAGACATGTTCATGCACACAAATGTTTGTCCTGGGTGGGAATCGAACCGCTACCTTCGGTTTGGCAGTCAGGCTCTGTAACCACCAAGCCAACTGGCCCATCAAATTGATTTCAAAGACAATAAATAAATTCTAAGATAAATTTGATAGCAGGTCCACAGGTTTATTTTATTTTACAAATAAAAAACATGTATTTATTATCCAATATATGCAATCCACTTTAGTCAGATAAATCAAAATAGGATAATAAACCTTCCCAAGTTCTCTAAACAATGATGGAAAACTGATTCAAAATCTATATCTAGCATAGTTTATATGAGAAAAGCACACAAACAGACATGTTTTATACTATTTATAGACCTGTGAATGTATGAATATAAATTTATTATTTATTCTAGATCATGCCCTGAAATTGATGATGTAACAATGGCAGCCAAAATAGAAGAGTTTGAAGCACCAAGACGTCAGTTTGCTGAAGCTAATAAACACTTGCAGGACAAGGTAAGACTTATTTATTATGTTTGTGAGTTGTGTTACGCATCCTAATGCCTTCTAATGCATACTGCTTTGTGATTGCACACCCTTCAAGAGATTTATATTTTTTTTTGCACATCCATGCCTGTTATCTACATCCTATTACTGTCTGTTTAATATTTCTTTGTCTAAAGTATTCAGCTATTGCTTTCTGGTGGTAATAATTAACAAGTAGGTTTTTTTATGTTGTCTAGAAAACTTCATAGATTTACCAAAATGAATGGTCTTGCAATGCTCGCATCTAGTATCTCGCAAGGCTACCTCTATCTAGTGGGAATTTCCCTTGGTGTTTCCCAGTGACTCGTTTGTTCATCAATTAATAACCTTAATATTAATTTCAAATTAAATCAAACAAAATTATATTCATGTGGTCTATGGTCAAGATTTAAATCATTAATTTAGTGTTGGATAATTTCTGTGTTTAAAACCAATACCTATAAATACCTTTTACTTTAAATAATACATGTATGTACATTATGTAGGTCTTTTTAAATTTAAACCACATAATCTTACTATTAATTAATACCTTTTTTCTTTTATTCCTGATGATATCGCAACCTTCTTATCTTTTTAGACATTTTATGCCGTAACTCCTTGCTTGCTTTTTTAGCTTTCTATTTTTAAATCAGCTTTCTTAGTAAAATAGTTTATTTCCAAAAGATAGCTTAGAGCGCAATCATGTTACAGATAACTGAAAATATAAGAAAGGCCCTACAATCATCAGCGAAAGTGAAGACTGCATCAAAAATACACCTCATGAGAATTAAACAGAAAGCGGCTGGTCCTAAAACCATACCGGCTTCGGATAGGGTTTATTTTGCTGTTAAAAAACCGGTCAATATGGATGCGAAACCTGTTAGAATAATTCAGGATGTGGAGAATGTTACATACATTGAGTCGGTTACTTTGGATCCTGATTTGAAAGATACTTTGCCCCTATTTATAAGTTCTAAGTGGAGTCTAGGTAGGGCTGTGGATAGTATCTGTGATACATGTAATATAAGGAATGATAATAACAAAATGGGCAATGTTAAACTCAGGGTTTTCAGACAGTTAGATGGATGTTGCATAAGCCCCATGAAAATGGACGTAGAGTTGAGTGATCTAATGAAACATGAGATTGTACTAGAGGGAGACAAATTGGTGGTAGAATACATAGATAATGGAGTATTGAATAGTTTAGATGAAAATTCTCACATATTTTTGTGCTGATAATTAAAAAAATGTCAGCGTAAGTTAAAGATGTTAAAAAAGTGTAACCTTTTTTATAATATTTATTTATTGAAGTAAAATAACTTTATAGATATTTTTGTGTGTTTATATTCTCAGTTTTCTATTTTTGTTTGGGGTGACAATAAAACACAAGCTATAATAAATAATCGTATAATAATAATGTCAATAATTAATTAATAATACTTAGAACTATTACAATTAAAGCGGTTCACTATTGTCTTTGCTGACATGCGACTGGCTCCTCTGGTAGTCGACGAGCGGCACTAGCTGTGCCGGCGCCGACGGGTTGGTGTGCGCCGTGGGCGGGGGCGTCGCCGCCAACTTGTACCTCTGCACCAACCAATTGCATTGTCCCGTTCTAGCTATTAAAGTAATCAAATCTCTACGATATTGTTTCGTGAGAATTGCGTACAGGAATGGATTGGCGCACGCGTTTAACGGATAGAAGAATACCAGTAATACTTTTCCGTGGCTAACGTCTACCAACGGCGCACCCGCTAAGGCAGTTACTCCGAAGAACGCTACTGGCGCCCAACAGAGCAAATCTGTTCCTATTAGCAACGCCATTTTATTCGCTATTCGACGTTCAGCCGCTGCGGCTGCTCCTCTCCCGCCATATTTCTCGCCACCGCCTCCCAAGGACCTGTATATTTGCACGTAACATACAACAATCATGACCCACGCCACCGCGTTAGTCATGAACAAGGTTCCTTGGTACACCGCGTCTCCAATGTCTTTACTTTCCACTGGCAAACAGATTGAAGTCGACGAGTAATCCGAAACTCCAACTAATGGCAATCCAGCCATGAGAATGGAAAACATCCATCCTCCAATCATAATCTTCGCTGCTGACGACAAAGAGATTCGCCTCTCCAGATAAATCGCGTACGTTATTGCGAACCAGCGTTCCAAAGTCACAATAGTTAAAGTAAATACTGATAGCTGCCCCGAAAATACTGATAGGAAACCGGCAATTTTGCAGCCTACTCCGTACTGCCAGTTATAAGCGTAATTGAAGAATTCTCCGTAAGACCTTAGGTCAACTACTGCTAACATGAAAAGATACAGTCCTGTGCACAAGTCTGAGAATGCCAGATGGCACATGAGGAATCTTGGGACGGTCATTTCTGTATGGTTCGTAAGGAGGACGAGCAGAACGGCTACGTTGCCGACGACTGCTGCTGCTATGACGAACCAAACGCTGGCTCGAAGCCACGACCAGCCCATGACGTCTTCGCAAGGGTTTAAGGCATCTGGGAGAGGTGTACATTCGATCTCACGTCGACTGAAAACAAAGAATTTATTTTATAAAGAATGAATTAGTCTTCAACCTATTATTTACAAACTTATAAAGATGTTGTGCGTTCAAGTATTTTACCTAACGCTAAGATTTCCACATTGAGCGGATATAGGATTGACATTAGTTAGCGTATTGTTGACTTCGTCGTGGAACTCCCCTTGGTCATCATCTTCAAAGCTGCCAGAGTCTGAGAAGTACTCTTCAAAATTTAAACTGTTGTCGTACTCCTCACTCGTCGTTGCTGTTGAGATGTCGTCTTCTAGCGGACTAGAAAATAAATTGTATGTATTTAGTTCGCGATTCCACTTCAAGTTTGGAGTCTATGGTAGTCGAAATCTATGTGCAGGTTTTTGTCAAGAAGTTGTAAACCAGTCCTAGTGTCTTAGCAATATTTACCTTGCAGTCATATCTGTGTACTTGACTCTGATTGGCTCCAAAGACCTCCGCTTTCTTGATAGATTTTGCTGATTCTCCCGGCATTTCTGTTGACAGAATTTTTCAATTTGATGAAACAAGATACTGGTAGCTTTCCCAATCGAACTTATTCATGAAGTATGAGAAATTATCACCTGTTGCATAACAGCTATTTGCGTCTCGTAAAGTTTGTGTCTTGCAGGATTATGTCTTTCAGGAAATGCGAACGCGCAACAGTGGAAATGATGCGTCAGGAAAGCCTTCTGTAAACTCTGTTTGACAAGAAGTAATAAAACAATTAAAGAGTGGTCCAGTCAGGAGCTGTATTTAACCACGAACTAGTTCTACTGCACTTGATTCGATGATGTGATCACATAAATCATAGAAGGTGCTTTCAAGTGCATCTTTCGGAAAACATTCAGGAGCTTGGTGAAAGATGGTCAACTTGAGGGTGGTGGAAGGTCAATGTCAAGGTCATTAGGATTGGAACTCACTAGTCTCGGCACGGTTTCCGATGTTATTACCAACTGAACTATCATCGCCTTGAAAGTATTTCGTAATAGAAGATTATTTGTTTTGTGTGTGTTGAAAATTTTACATTAATAATATTAGATGAAACTGTCACTCAAGCCAGCGCCTCTTTTTTTCGCATTAGTCTTGGTTTGCTAGAATACTTACTTGAAATTCGTATATCGATGGAATATATTTTAGTGACGGAGTTTTTTCTATTCTAAGTATTTCTAATTTCTCGAGTCCTTTTGTAGGTAGTGAGGTAATTGAGGTACTGCTTAAATCTCTGAAAAGTAAACAATATTGAATACTCTATAAGCTTTATTATTTATAGTATTATATTGTCTCTGAATTTAAACTCACAATTGTCTTAATAGTAGATTACCCGCGAATGCGTTGTCATCCAAACGATTCAACTTTGTATTGCCTCTGAAACTCCTGAAAACAACAAAAATTTTAAACTTTAAGAAAACAATATTTTTTTGCAAGATACTTTTCATCAAATTACTTACAATTTAGATATCTGTGCATTCTTAAAAGCATGTGCTGGTACTTCCTCGATCAAGTTGTAATTCAGTGACCTGAAAAAAACAAAAACCATAAATAAGCTGTTTACTTTTTATACGTCAAACTTATAACATGGTCTGGTCTGGTTTATTATTATTAATTTATAACATTTTGTTTTTATTTCCGCAAATTTTATGCAACAATACAATGTTTATTTTTGAAAAGAGTAATTTCTGAGTTTATTGCCGGTTCTTCTCTTTAAAAACAATTATCCGAGCCGGTCTCAGTGTCAGACTATTGAAATGTGTTTGTAAAAACCTTAACATTAGAATGTTAACTAAAGCCAATTAGAAATTATAAAGTCTTTTAAGGAAATCATTGAAAAAAGATCAGAGAGTAAATTAAATCCCGTACAAAAATAAATGGAATAACATAATTCGGTATGTACCTAGTGACTTACACTTGATCAGCCCGCACTCGCAGCGCGTGCGCAGGTATGCGCTTTATATGGTTGCCTTCCAAGTCGCTGAAACAGATCGATTTATTTTAGATAGTGTTCGCCCGATGTTCTTAATTCTACCATATTCATAAAACATAGAATTGAGATGCTTAAAAAACACTGTTCCATTTTTATTTGAAATACTAGAGCTCGTCAACAGCTAGTATAAAATAATTATGATTCACAAGGAGATGAGAAAATTGGACTAAACTATTTTGGCGTTTAGAATGTCAGAAAAAAGAATTGCGTTTGAAATTAGCTTTATCTATTGATTGAATGGTTAATTGTATGATGATGTAAAAAAAACTTTATTTAAAAGAAAAAGAGTTAATATTTTTTATAACATTCGGGATTTCTTATATAATAGGGTAAACTATAGGGTCGAAACTTACATGGCTTGCAAGTAAGAGAGCGAGACGTTAGCTCTCTTGCTATCGTGGACATGGCTCAGGTTCGGGACCTCCAGGAGACCTGATGTCGTTATTATACTGAAAAAAGTTAAATCTGGTAAATAAATTGAACATACAGACTTTGTAGCTTACCGCCTCGCGGAATTTCCTATATTTGCATGACTTAAAATAACTATGTACAAAAGAATTTTTTAATTGTTATCTTGTTGTGTTTCTTGCCGGTTCTTCTTAATTCAAGGAAATATAACTGCCCTTCTGGGCCTAAAGTGAATAAATTTGTCTTTTTTTTCTTTATATCGTTATAATAAACACACACTTTCGAATTTATAATATTTATATAGTTTATAAAGAAGTTTAGAGGATTATGATAAGATAAGAAAATTAAAATTGAGCCGTCAGGCGCCTAGCAGATGTGAAACATCGAAACTATTATATTTTGTATCGAAAATATGGATAGAAGGGTGGTTTATTAAAAGAAATAACATACAAAATATTCTCTTTTCCCAGATTTTGATTGCTCTTCCTAAAGTAGTATTAGTAATAGTTTGTTTATAATCATAAGTACCTATATAAAAAATCAGGCCAAAATATTGTCTAATATTTCGTGAATGTCTGGTTCCATACCAGTTCTTCGTCAGGTCTACAGCCGGCTTGGCCCCTCGAAGATTTCCTCCTTAGGGCATCTATTAATTACGTGAGGTGATTTTTCAACCCTCCTTATCTCCCCCCTTGGTGAGATGTCGTGCGATTTTCATCGACCCCCACCATAATCTCACGTGACTTTGTGGCTTTCGCATAACCGCCATAAATATTTTTATAATATATGATTTAGGCATTTTTTTGGTGGAGACTTTTTACTCAGTTTGCTCGCAGTGTTCCTTGCGAATAAAAAAATGACGCGATATTAAAGGGGTGAATGAAGCGGAAAGTTAGAGTCAAATAACATATAAAGATTCGCCCGACCACTAACAAGCAACAATAGAATTGTTATACCTCATATTAATTTAAAACAAATATTCGGCAGATTAGTTCGTTAAATCTTAAACGGTCTAACGAACTTTGATATATTTATTAGCTTTTAATTATAGTAGTTAGGACTAGTTGGAACATGTCGGTGCTTTTCATGTAAGACAATAAAAATGTCTGTGAATTGCTTTCATTTAATCTTAATTTAGACAATAAATTGAAACCTTGCTTTGTTTTGCAATCTACCCTCTTAAACAGAACTCGTCAACGGCTTCTCATGTACTTGCATATAGCGTTGCCATGCGTCATAGTAAGGCGTTTTAATTGCGTGTCCGGCCAAAATAAACGGTGTCCGGCCCGTCCGGCTTTTGGTAGGCTTTTTACATTTCGCAAACGAGCTGGTAATAAACAAAGAAGCTTGGTATTAAATAATTTCGATAGATATTAAATGTCCGGCCAAACTGACTGGTCTGTCTGGCTTGGGGACCTGGCAAACCTTCTTGCGTAATTAACGAGAAAGAGTGAGCATAAGACCGTGCTCTCTGGTCCCTGTGTTTGTTATAATTAAAATTCACCTATTTTCATCAAATTTATACTTTTTTCATTCACAAACATTCATTTGAGACCCATTTAAGGTTCAATATCGTTTAGAAAACGTGCGCTTGTGTTGGTATTGATAACACGTTCTGCACTTTATTAACTAGGGGCAACGGCAACTTGATTAGTAGTTTTCGACCTCATTGCGTTTATTTTATCATGACTGTTTTTTATACATTTTAAATTATTAGTATTTTGGCAATATAAAACGTTTGCAAGAATTAAAATAGCCATTAAAGTCAGATATAAAAAAAAAATTAAATGAATGTAGCGTTGCTGCGTTTATTGCCGGTTCTTCTCTCTAAAGGGTGACTTCTAAACAGGTGGTAACTTCAGTAAGCTTAACTTTTAAAAGTATCACTGACCAAAACTGAATAAATAAATTGCTTTCAATTTTAAATATACGAGTATAGGAAATAGGTCTCATAATCAAGTACGTGACTATAATACAAGATTCCTTTTTATTGGAATCTTGTACCTCCCTTTGTACGATCCTCAACCCTAGAGACCATTAGCTCATCGCAAGGAAGCCAAGCTACGATTAATATTAATATTATGATCGCATAGTGGCGTTTCGAACAATCCTGTTATTTCAGAAGGTACGCTGCGGTATGTAGAATGCCACAAATAGCTCCACATTGCTTTTTGGCATCTGTCTACTTGACCTTTAATGCATTTAGTTTTGTATCTATTTTATGTGTTACAAGGTTACAGGGTCGTACCTAGAGTTGAATTTAAGGTGTGGCAGTGGTGGCTTCAGGTAGGGCGGAAGTGATTTCTTTTATGAGATATACAGTTGGATAAATTTAATTAAACGTGTAATTCCTGTTTATGTAATTTAATGTTGTGTGTGTTATATAATATACATATGTACATTTAAACATTGGTATCTCAGTAACGGCTTTAAAATTTTGGCTGAATATTTGTATTTAAATAAGGTTTTGTTTTTTAGGTTTATCAATAGTTTATTGTTATCTTTTCTAAAGAATCTCTATTTTACTCCAGTATTTTCGAGAAATTATTAATAGTACATTAAATAGTGTGTAAATGAATTCAAGTAAAGTTAACTATAATGTTATAGAAAGACCATTAATATTGCTGAATTCTCTGATGCACCAAATTATTGAAAATGCAGAGTTTCATTCGGATGAATTGACTTCGTTTTCTTCATTTCGAAGGGAAAAGTACCATGCCTGTCATTCTTTCATAACCCATTGATAGCCTCCGCGATTAGACGTAGATTCGTATATTTGACAGCAGATCATGAGTTCTGTTTCCCACTAATGACAAACATTTATGGGAACGTTCCCATACTACGTGACCCATTCTTTTACAATTCTTACCCCCCTAATTGACTAATTTGTACATAGAAACTTATAAATATGGCGTTCAACGATATTTCGCAAATAGAATGACAAAAAAAATACTACGACTACATGACTCCCCTGTGACTAATGTTAACTGTCATGTTGTATGGGTACGTTCCCTAAGTGCATAAACATGTCTGTTTGTTCTCCGTCTAGATGTAAATTTGAAAACGAAATACTTTATAAAATATATATACAAATTGCTTATTTAATGTTAAAATAATGCTGAATTTTGGGTAGCTTAGTGGGGAGAATTAAGGCCCTTCCCCCCATGGAAGGTAAATACGAAAGCGTACATACGTACAATGTGCGTAGCTCTGGAAGTGCAGGCAGAGGGGCCACTCTATGTAGTAGCGGCGCTTGGGTTATGAACCTGGAATTAAAAGTTTTTTACAGTTTAAGCAAACTTGTTTTGAGAGTAGTAGAGCTCTTAGTGCAGAGTTCGTCCGGGGAAGTACTACCACCTTACCCATTTCTGCCGTGAAGCAGTAGTGCACTTGTATTACTGTGTTTCGGTTAGAAAGGTAAGGGGACCGATGAAATTACAGGTACATGAGACTTAACAACTTCCCGTCGGGGTCGACAACGCATTGGCGATGCCCCTAGTGTTGCAAATGTCATCAAGTGGACCGTCTGCTTGTTTGTCGGCCCAAGTGGTATAAAAATAAAAAACTTTCGAAGCGCTGGAGTTCTGGAGACTGACTATTCATAAGTGATTCAATAGGCCTATGGTTGTTTGTGTCCTGTTAATCTTACAAATGCGTCCCCACAGACTGTGAGGATCAATGTAGGTCTATTTATAAGGTTGTTTGAATCCTACTACATTTGTTTGTAAAAAGTATATGGGGATGGATTTGGAAACATACATATAGTTTACTAGCTGTCCCCCGCGGTTTTACCCGCGTTCCAGAGGAATTTCATGTTTGGTCTGCACTATCTATGTGCCAAGTTGCATCTAAATCCGTTCGATAGTTTTTAAGTGAAATAGTAACAAATATACATACATACCAACTTTTTTAATATTAAGTAGGAAACCTAGATTAACATATCTATAGGGTATTTTGTATCCCTCGGAAATGCGGAAAATGAATATTATGAATAAGTGAGTGTATAATATCTATATAAGTATGTATTTAGAAGAAGAACAAAAGTAGTTTATGTAATATATCAGTTATTCTGTTTCCATAGTACAGGCTCTGCTTAGTTAAGGGTCAAGTCCAGATGGCAGTGTAAAGAATATCCTAGGATTATTATTTAAGTGGTCAATATTGTGGAAATTGGTCTTTATGTCGTATTAATTAAGGTTGTCCCGTTTATCTTATTTTATTCATTTGGGACAGCAACAGTCTTAAATTAGATTTTTTTACATGATTTGTGCTTATTAATATGGGACCTATTACAGCTATCCGCGTACCTACTAAAACGCAACAATATTTTTTTTAAATTATAACAATAATACATAAAGTAAAAAAAAGAATAAAAGCTTTATGTGAGCATTATAAAAATAAGAAAAAATACCGTAATATCAACAATATGCTATATATATTGCACCCTCAGAACGATAGGGTCATCACTTTTGGCACATCTCTGATTGGGTCACTTTCGCACTGAGCGGGGAGGGTGGGTCCCGGTGTTAAAGAGGCTGAAGTATCGGTATGCTTATTTACTATTCATCGGATGCAGCGTACTATGTTTAATCACTCTATGATCGTAACTCCATTTCGCAAAATTTTGGATTAAGCCCTTATCGTACTGAGGGTGCGATATTCAAATGGCTATATACTTACAAAGATTTGAGATTGGGCATCTTGGTCAGATCTTCAACGGCAATATGCTCCAGTTTTGGTGCTCCCATTAATGACCTAGAATTTAAATTGTTACCTAATTAATCCTTTTATTAAACAACTGAGGTTTTTGTTCTGTAATGTTAAAATTGACTTTATTTTGTATGGGATAAGGTATATTTTGTCTAAAGTTAATTTTATTTTCCTGTAAAGTATAGACCAAATTAATTAATTTATCAAACAACTTCGGTAATAATAAGCAGCTCTGATGTGAACGACAAATGGAATAGCATCTTATGGTGTTATTATTTTGGTGCAAAATCCAACTTGAAGTTTTATTAAAATTTCGTTAATATCTGAACGTTGTATTAATATCGTTTGATAGAATAAATGTTATTCTTTCATATATTTTCTGAGTAAAATATTGTGTTTTTTTTAAAAACCACTATACTTTTATGTTATAACTTTATGTGTACGCCACAGGTCGTAGGTTCGATCCCATCCAGGACAAATATTTGTGTGCAAAAACTGGATGTAATCATTAAAAATGTAGTACATCAGTTATCTGGTTACCATAGCACAAGCTCTGCTTAGTTTGGGATCAGATGGCCATGTGTATAAATTCGAGAATTCTATAGATATTATATTTATTTACTAACAAATGCTCGACGCGGTGTAAGTGGTAGCCGGCGGCGTGTATCGCCCGCGCGGTCAGCCGCGTGATGTTCGTGTGATGCAGCACAACTGACACGCTCTCGCTCATCGCTTGCGGTGGAACCTCCTGCGCCAGTACTGAAACAATTGGAAGGTAAATAGACTGGTACTGATATCACATTCTAGGTACGTCATCTTCATTAACAGATAATGTCGCTACAGCTGGGCTCAACCGTGGGGCGATTATGGTCATGAGTCTATCAGAGACCATTGCCTTTGAATTCTACTTCACGTGAGATTACTGCTCGTGCTTCTGCATTGCGATATGTTTGCTCAAGCGACTTATTAGCTCTAGGATTGGTAAAAGTAACTTTTTTGCTTTTGAAATATGGTTCAATATTGGTGAAATAGTTAAATGTATGATGATGCAGATACACCTTATAAGGGAGTAATAAGGTTATGTTTTCTATGACATATTTTTGTGTCAAATCGACTTGTTTAATGGAAATCGTTACTATGGCTTCCTATGCACACGCAATCACTTACATATTTAAATAAATTATCAAAGACATGGATTCTGTAACACGTGGAGTGAATTTTACGCGTACGGATAATCCCCCCAAAGTTTTATCCTGTTAGACACTAGTTATTATCTGAAATTTAGAATGCATTCGTTTATTGCTTTTGTCTATCAAGATTAAATTTATTTTTGCAAATGCGCAAAAATATAAATACTTATTAAACGATTTCAAAAACTAATATAAAACAACACGAATTCTATGGGAGGATTTATTTCGTTTGTCTATGGATATTAATTTACCAACTTTATAGCCATCGCCCACGCGATTTCTATTTTCCTGCCCCCTATTCAGTTACAAACTCCGTCGTGTCTCGGCGCACCGAGGCCTCGGAGAGCGGACCTCTCTCGAAATTGCTTAGTTAACGAAAGAGACAGAGCGAAGAGGCCGCGTCGGAAGTTATCTTCGAGCTTGTATCGTGTATAGAATGGGATCCCGTAAATTTTTCGCACGAAAATATTTTTCTCATTTGTCCTTCTACAATGATTAGGTACTAAAGTAGGGGTTCCATAAATCAGTATATCTTAGGATAATAAATTATTTACGTAGATACCTACTGATCGACATATCCGCGTTTATTTATTACGCAGAGTGTAATGTTTTATGGCCGCTCTAGTACATAAAACGGATTTTTAGTGTCGAACGCACTTTTTGTTGATGAAAGCTATCCTAAACATAGACTAAATAATAATATTGTTATTTATAGAATAATGAGGTTGGATTTACTGCAATACGTTTTAACCCGAGTTAGAACAGAGTTGTCTAATTGTTAGAAAGATGTTTCCTTTCGAAGTTTGTTTTGATTTAAAATTATTTTTAATTTTAGTACTGCCCCACGGTTTTACCTACGTTCAAAGCATTTAAGTGACCTACGCCATAACAGCTGTCTCTGCGCCAGACATGAAGGCAAACAAAAAACTCACATTCATATTAATAATATTGGTCAAGTCGTTTAGAAGTTACACGATCAGGGGCTCGATTCTGTAAGGAAAAGACACTAACTCGAGGATATTTCGTCGCGGCCTCCGTGCTCTGTCTCTTTCGCTAACTACGCTAATACTACTAATCACGTGAGAGATAAGCTCTCTGAGGTCTCTGTAAAGCGGCTCGCCGAAGAAGTTTGTAATAGCTGAATAAGGGGGTAGTAACGGACGTATCTATATGAAGAGCGCCCCAGCATCGCCTGAGCGGCATAATATAAATAAGAATCCGTTCAGAACAAATTCTCTAAATTAGGTAGGTACTTATAATGAAATTTGCATCAAAATTTGCATAGTTCGAAATAACTGAGCGCAACAAACTGACAGGAGAAATAGTGACTTTATTTTAAATTATTCAGAGATAAACATTCGGAAATGGGTGGCATTGATGCTGCTAAGGATCTTAAGGTTTCCGGGAATAGAAGGTCTTGTTAATAGTCATTATTTAACATCCGTTCCCTAAAATGAGGGCGACATTTCGTTTATCTAGATGGCAAGTATTTTTATAAATTGCTTTATGAACTGTTTTCCGTAAATTTTACAATATTCAGTATTTTTCTTTTATTTATTTAAAAAATATATATTTAATATTAACTTTAGTGCATAGTATAAAACATTAAATATATATTGGCATTGAGACTCGTCCGGTGTTTACAATATTAGGTAGCAGTCTATCCAATACATTATTTGGTATTAAAAAAAAATAATAATTAAAAGGAAATATATTATTAATGATTGTCGCTATTCGCATGTCCTCTGTTCGAATCCCAGGTCGGGCAAGGTTCAATTAACGTATCCAAATACCTTTACAAATACTTAGTATAGTTTTGTCAATAACTGAAGGTGTACTTAAAAAAAAGATACGTCAAAATATTTATTTTACTTCTTAGCGACAGTGTGGACACCCGGATTTAGCTATCTTGTGGATTTGATAATCCGACTTTATGACTCGCGTTAAAAATGAATGACTTTGCAAAAAGAATTACAAATAGAGATATACATTTTGAAACTTTATATCCATAGGAATTAAAACCATTCTAAAATTACGATGATATGGTCACCCTGAAAAAGTTACAGTTCTAAATTTGAACGCCTAGATAAAGACAACAAACGAACATGTAGGTAGATGCAGAAATATATTCTGTACAGCCTCATGAATGAAAGAAAAATCGATTAGAAAAACATTATAATTTTAAATTGATTATATTAAAGATGTTACATATTAAAATAAAAGTATAGGTTATATATAGTGTTGCATCATAAATGAAATTAAATATTAAATTAAACATATGTATATGTAATGTAGTTGATGAGAAATAAAAGGTTTTATTATTATTGGAAAGAAAACATCGTTTCAAAAACGATTTCAGAGCAAACGTCCACAACGCTCAAGATGGGCGGCACCATCAAACGTGGCCTTCCGCAAATGAGCCACGCAAATACACGGCTTCATTATAATTCTGTAACAACACGATGTTGTGGTAATTTTGTACGAAAACCATCTTCATGTCAAGGGTGGAATATTTTCGGAGTGTGCTCTAACTAGGCTGATTTGGAAATGTCACGATCTTTAGAAGGATTTGCCACCGTTATTTGTTTGTTTAAGTGTTTAGTGCTGTGTCGGAATGCTCTTTTGAAGTGACAGTTCTTATAGCTTTGAAATTTTATACGCAACCTTTTTCTGTGATTAAAAATAAATTAATGATAAACACAATCTATGCTATACAAAAGTGATTGATGAATAATTAAAATGTTTACCTGTAATACAAAGTTTCACTTCTATCGTGTGTCTTTCTTTAATTCCAATGTATCTAGCTATGTGTTAAAGAAAACTTAACCTTTTGGCATTATGATGCGACACACCATTATCTTGCAAATAACTAAGGGATCAATAGATGAACCTTATTTTTGAAGTTTTAAAGACGTTTTTTCTATAACTTTCTTAGCTGTCAAAACGGGCTCTTTAGATCTCGTTAACTTTAATTCTAAGTTTGAATGTAAGAGGAAATCTTCGAAATTGTTTCGATAATAGTAAGCTACATTACCTAAGTGATATAGGTAATTAGGGATAGGGAATTTCTTCCTGAAGGTTGATTTTGTATGACACATTTTTATTATTTCACTCATAGTATAAGTTACTAGTATAGTTAGTATGGTATAGTAGTAGTTTATTAGTATAGTTTAATAGTAAGTTTAATATTTAAGCATTGATAATTACAAATGTGCTGAGGCGGAAGCATACCATCAGGTTAACTGTCAGCTTGTTTGTTAAACTTTTGACAAAAAGGAAGTAGTAGTCCAATTTTATAAATAGATAGACAGCTTCATAAGTTATATAAAAAAAAACAATAAAATTACAGATTCTTTCCCCAATGAAAGCAGCCTTAAAATACTACAATTATCGCTAAAAAACTTGCCCGATTTTCTTCCTACTATAAATAAAGCTACAGTAAAAAGATTACCGATGATAGCAATCGTAAAATAATATATTTTATTTACTTGTTTGTCCCAAATCGTAATCAGTCATGTACCTACAAGTACCTAAAGTTATTAATAGTACATAATCCACTATTGGAAAATTCCAAGTGGCCAAGTAACATCGCCATGTGCATTCAATTATCTATTGGAATTTATATGATATTGTTATTTGTCGATAATCATGTTTTAATGTTAATTAGGTGAGATAACATTGCGCTTCGTTGTGGAGTTGTCTTTGTGTATTATCTAATGTAAGCCGAGCTGGGTTAAAATCATTAGGTTGCGGCGTGATACCTTTGATGCGGTGGATTCAACTGTAAAGATTGTGTACCAAAATTCCTTTATAAAACCTACGAATGCGTAATGTTAGATAAGCTAATTTGACAGGCCAGTTGGCTTGGTGGTTAACGCTCTGATTGCCAAACCTAAGGTCGCGGGCTCGATTCCCACCCAGGACAAACATTTGTGTGCATGAACATGTCTGTCTGTTCTGTGTCTGGGTGTAAATATCTATATAAGTATGTATTTAGAAAAAAAAAGTAGTATATGTAGTATATCAGTTATCTGGTTTCCATAGTACAAGCTCTGCTTAGTTTGGGATCAGATGGCCGTGTGTGAAACAATGTCCCAGGATATTTATTTATGTTCTATTAATATTATAAATGCGAAAGTTTTTTAGCCTTTTATGCAAAAACAACCTGACGGATTTGTATGAAATATGGCACATATATTGTATATGACCTGGTTTAACAAATAGAACACTTTAAACCGGGAATATGAATTATAATGGCGGACGTGACAAGTTGGTATTTTATTACTTCACTAGCGACCCGCCCCGGCTTCGCTAAGGTGCAATGTAGATACTAATACATGTACAACTTCCTCTTCAATCATTCTATCTATTAAAAAAACCGCATCAAAATCCGTTGCGTAGTTTTAAAGATTAAAGCATACATAGGGATATAGAGATAGAGAAAGCGACTTTGTTTTATACTATGTAGTGATTAACCACATCCATCTGTTCAATTCAAATGAAGTGGTTTTCCGAGCGGAATAATTGTCGTCACTTTTATTCATTTTAGGACATGGCTTAATTTTAGATAAGCATAATAATAAATAATATTATTGTTCACACATAGAATACTTTTTAACCGGGAAAATGAACTTTCCACGGGAATACGAGTGAAACCGCGGGGATAGCTTGTTTAAGTATAAATTCCATAAAAAAATCACAAGGGTTTAATACCCGCCTCCCTGGATACCATGCGGAAGTCGAAAATCTGTTGGCAAGCGGCTACATCTACTGGTGTGTTCCGGTAGTTAGGAATTACACGCCTAACAAGCTTTGCATAGGCTGGCAACATATTGGTAATCCCTCTGGTATTGATAATGTCCATAGGCGGCTGGAAACATTAACCGTCAGACAGTCTACTGTCTCTTTCTGCAATATAAATTAAAGATTTCGTTGGTATTTGACAAAAGCCTTCAAAATATTTAAAAACTCTCTTTCACACTGATGATGCTATGATAAGTATGCACGTCTAAATTATTAGAAATGATTTATAAAATACTTTTTTTTTGGTTACTTTGTCACACTATGTTGTTGACTATGTCGTTCCCTAGAAAGAAGTATACATTTAAATTAACATATTACACTCGATATTGGATTGAAAAGAGTAGTGCACACATTGCCCCAAAATATATTGTTTCAACCTTATCTACCCTACCTTTTTTTACACCTGTGCTGCCATCTTATAACATTCTACTTTTCAGCATACTCGTATACCTAAATATGACTTTGATAACTTGGTTATTTATTAGGTTTCTCATTGATAGAAAAAAAGAAATTCATTCATCATTGCAATCTAAATAATTTATTCATTATTTTTACTACCTAGTTGCTATTGTGACCAACACTAGCATTGTACGTTTTAATAGTCGCGCTGGGCCCAGCAGTAAATCAACGCTGTTCTCACTGTGCACAGCATTATGTTAAGCAGGAGACCTATTTGTCAACAACAATGGGTTTTTATAAGCTTTAGTTCTCTTGACTTGTTAGTTACTTTATTAGAGTGAAATTTTGCTACTGAATTTAAAGCAAGTTTTTGGCAAACACATTTATTTTTGCTGACAATGCACGATCAACAAAGTGACATCATTATAAATCTAAAATGGCGGACTTGACAAGATGGTAGTTTATTGCTTCCATAATCACTTTTATCTGCTGGAGTCCAAATGAAGAGGTTTGCCGAATACTTGTCATTAGTATTATGCATTTAAAACTTGGCTTAAAAATGCTTGTTTTTAGTTAAACAAGATAAATGACCATTATTCTCTTTTTCTATCGTTCTTTTTTAAAATATCCCTGCTGCGTCATCAATGCTCTGTCGGAGTGTACAGGGAGGGAGGTAGAACAGTAATTGCAAAACACCGCACGTGTTTTTCAATTTCCTTAATAGCTTGTTTTATGTTTGCACTTGGTGTTTAGACCACGTCGTGATCGCCCGGTGTTGACCGACCCTGTTAGATGCGGGCGTGACTCGCTCATTATGCATTTATTTATATTTTAAGTCCGTTTTGCTGAATAACAGAGCGTGAGGAATTACCATTTGTCAAGGATGTCTTATAGTTTTTATCAGATTTGGTATCTTTTTATCTGCCATGCTTTTGTTACTTGAAATGAAATGAAAATACTTTTATTCAAATAGGCTTTTACAAGCACTTATGAATAGTCTGACTCTAATACCGGCAAATCTAAGATAGAAGGCTAAGATCTTGCAAATCTTATCTTATTAAGGCTAATTTTTTAAAAGAATACCGATCCTTAGCAAGAACTAGATATGTAGTTACTTTTTATGCGAATGAATTGCTGTTGATTTTACGACGAATAAAAATTGCTTTTAAATATTTTAGAAATCATAAATAAATAAAATTTTCAAACATATGGACGGTTCATCTGATGGTAACTAGTCACCATCATGAACCTAGATTTCCAATGTGTTGCCATATGCCGACCTATATACAACCTAGAAAACTAAAAAGTCTAATTTTCAACCTATCTCTTATTGAATTAGCTCTAAAATCTCTAGAGATAATAATATAAATTCATTGTGTTTTTGAGTACTTGTAATTCTTCATGTATTATAATTATTTGAGTTTGGATTGTGACTCACGCGAAATCGTTTTAACGGATTTAGATAAAGCTTGGCACACAGGTAGAACGCCCCATTTAAAATAAATATATAGCTGTGGCCCCGCTGGCCGACAAAAACGGGACTCCCGACATAAGTACCCATTATATAAGTCACTTTTATCTCGGGAAAGATGAGATCACACTTGAACGCAGGAAGCTGGTTCAAGTATCGAATCTGTGCACCTCAATTCTATAGCTCATCGGTCGGTTAGAACTGAAGAGATCTGTCAACAGGTGTCCCACAAGTCTAGGTCGTGTTATCAGCCACACTTGCGTCACTGATAATGATGTTTTTAATTGGCAATACAATGTTTGCTCATGATAGACTCTGTGCACACAGTAAGCCGAAAGATCGCGACTATCTCCCTCTTACACGATTGTCACATGATGTCGAATACGTTTCATTGAGAACTGTAACGATGTACTTTACTTTTGAGACTTTAAATATCACTTAATCACTTCTAATCTTAATTAATATTATAAATGCGAAAATTAGTTTGTTTGTTCGTTACGCTTTCACTGACTACAAGACTGAATCGATTTTGCTAAAATTTTGCGCACACCTAGCCTATGGTATGAAAAGGGACTTAATATACTTTTTATCCTGGGAATGCGGGTAACATGTGGGGGGAAGTTAGTTCTTTACATACAACGTGTTACAAAATACCCCGTAAAAATATAATTACTTATAGTCAACAACCCTAGTAAGCTGTCATGTCAGGGAACCAGATTATTTATCAGAATGGCCTACGTACCCAATAATTGTCTACTTTAATAGGGTTTCTATTTTTCATTCATAAAAATCAGTTTTTTCATTTTTTGGCCTAGGTTAAATGGGGCCTTATAACGAGTACCCGTTATAAGGCCCCATTTAACCTCCTTTCGGCGTTACGGGTAGTTTTGTAACATACTGTATACGAGTATGTCATATATGTTGACGAATCCTTTCTTGATGTTTTTTCTCGATTAGTAATTCGTAAGTGATTGTTAAAGAATTGAAATGAAATGTTTTTATTACCTTCAATAGGAGTACCTTTGGGATTGTCGGTTTCAATTTGAATTCTAAACAGGTAAGGTAGCAGATTCCGACCTGGAGTTTCACCTCCGTTCCCGTGGGACCTATACCCATAAAATAATCCTGTCTGTTTAAAAACATTCTGTCTGAGTCCAATTTTTATTTAAATCTGATAAGCCGTTACAGAGTGTTAACAAACACAAATAAAACTTAACATTTATGATATTGGTATATTATTCGTTTATTCTCTTTCTAAATCTGAAGATAGAGGTAATATTATTCTTCATAGTGCCTCTTTAGTTACTGGAAGTATATAGATTGCTTTCTTTGTTTCTTCAGTATAAAATAATTGAATCTCAAACAGTTTATTTTATCTGTTCTAGACATCAACTAAAATAATGGTTTCCGCCACCCTAAATCTTCTCTCTTCGACTTCAACTCACATCAAATAACACCTCGAATTTGTAGACCCTCTAAATGTTCAACGTAGATGTTAGATACCCTGTTTACGAGGCCAGTCATGGGTTCAATTCCGACCCAGGACAAACATTTGTATACATGACCATCCGTTTATTCTGTGTCTGGGAAGTCATCCCTAATAATATTATAAATGTGAATGTAAGTTTGTTTGTTACGCTTTCACGCGAAAACTACTTAACCGATCATCATGAAACTTTGTACACATATTCTTGGAGGTATTAGAAGTAACATAGGATACTTTTTGTACAGGATCGCGGGTGAAACCGCGTGGGACAGCTAGTATCTATATAAATGTTAATATAGTAAAGTCAGTTATCTAGTTCGCGTAGTACAAGCTCTGCTTAGTTTGTGACCAGTACCTCTACCATGAGTTGCTATCGAAACTTACTTTAGTCACTAGCGAGTAAACTACTATCGATACAGTATTTCTCGATAGCAACTGTCAATTTTGTGACTCATGGTACCGAATTTCTATAGCAAACGTTACTCGCTTGTGTTCACATCGATAGGTTTTTTACCTATCGACTCGTACTATCGATTTTAGTTCTTTACGTGACCGCTAGTGGCGCTGTACATATTTGCCATAGAACTGTTTTACGCCGTCGCTAGCAAGTGCTTACGTTAAAAACTCATGGTAAAGGCACAGTGCACCTAGCGCGAACATCTATCGTAAGCGTAGCGTTATCGTATCGAGTGCGCCTAAGACTAAGGTAAAGGGAAATTGAACATCGCGCAACGTCACGGTATGCCCGATGGTCAAATTACCATCTACTATTTTCCAACCAGCTTTTTGGCGCACTCGACTTTTTATGTAGCTAATAACGAGCTTTTTTAACATGCAAATGTTTAACTTTTTTTAAATTTTCAATAAAGATTAGGGTCGTATTTCGACCAGTGAGCGAACACTAGTATTTTTTATTATACAATGAACTCACGGACAAGAACTAATAATAATAAGATTATATTTACTTTCTCTGTTTTCTATTGTTTATGTTAGTTTTCAAACTTCCACATTCCGTTTGGTTTAATTTATTCAATTCGCGTGTTTGCATGCCATTTTGTGTGTAACGACTAGCCCCTTCATTCAACTAATACAAACTCCGTTAGTAGCGTCGTGGCGCAACGGGCGGTTTGGAGAGCGAATCTCGCGTGATTTCATAGTTAGCGAAAGAGAAAGAGCATGAAGGCCGCGACGAAACATCTCTGAGATCTAGTGTCATTTACAGAATGACACCCTTGCTTCCTTATTCAGGTAATTCAATCTACGTCCGCGAGCCGGGCAACGAGGTTTCGGAGAGCTTACCTCTCATGTGATTGCGTAGTTAGCGAAATAGATAAAGCAATGAAACATGGTCGACCTAGAGTAATTTACCTATAGAATCATACCCCTGGCATTCATTATTAAGTATATAAATCATTATAAATGCCTATAATCTGTAATGTAAACCAATAAATAAATAAACAGTGAATTAGGATAGATATCAACGTTGCATTCGCAATGAACTTACGCAACTAATATTATAAATGCGAATGCAAGTTTGTTTGATCCGCTTCCACAGCTAAACGACTGATGCGAACTAAGCGTAAGGACAGGGAAATAGGCTGGACAATTCCGGAAAAGCGGGGAAAACGCGGGGAGCAGTTAGTTTTAGAATATGCCAATTTATCAGGTACATATTCTTGAAGAGAATCATTGCCAAGTATCACTGAAGCTTGGATATTGACTTAATCAAAAACCGGATAGAGCGGTTTTGATTATAAACAAGACGGGTATATAATGTTGCATTAATATTTAATTCGCCGTATAAATAAACATCGTATTAATAGTTTCTCTGATATTTGTATTATCTTTACTGTTATTACTAAAAGCGGACTGTTGGTCGGTTTGTTTGTTTCTCACGTTATTTGAATGCATTTATCTTGTGACGTTTCTTTACTCACGCCATCTGTTTTCGTTTGAGAGCTCTCAGCGCTCATCGTAATGTTAAAGCAATCAGCTCGCTTATTCAGGTAATCCCGTCCCGGCGCAACGTACCCTCGGGGAGCTTTCCTCTCACGTGACTGCGTAGTTAACGAAAGATACAAAGCATAGAGAATAATAATAATAATAATTACATAAATTAATTACATGGACACAACCAGAAAGCAAATATACTCGTACATGTTCATATAAAGTGCTCTTTCCAGTGCTCTTTTATGTTATCAACAAATAGTGATCTAAATCATATATATCACTGGAGTAAACGTTACGGCCTTGTTGTTAACCCAGCCAACACTAATGCGATCATAGGCAGTAAATATCACATTTCACGGGTAGATTTTGATATCTGCCTCCGGATATTTGCGATTCGGTCAATATTCCCTATTGGGATGTCGTGAAGAAACTTGGCATTCTTATTGATCACACATTATCTTGGGTACCGCAAATTGCGAAGTCTGTAGGAAGATGTTTGCTGTAGCTGGATCGATCAGACGTTTACGAAATTTCCATTCTGTCAACAGTGCTTGCAAAATCTTTACTTCTACCAATTCTTATTTATGTGGATATCCTCTGACCTCTCTGAGGAACAATTAAATATTTGGGTTAAGCAAGTATGATCATGTCTCAATTTCGTCACCAACTCAAGTGGCTTCTCATTCGTCTTCGCCGGAATATACACATTCTTGCTCTTCGCTATACTATCCTATTAAATCCAAGAGCCCCTACTTATCTCAAGAAACGCTTCGACTACTTTAGCTCTCAAATACATCCTCTTCGCAGTTCACAAGTGCTACGTCTAAGAATGCCTTCCCACAGCTCGAACTTCACAACCAAATCTTTTACTTTGAAAGCTGTTATGGAATTCTCTTCCTCAGAAGATAAGACAAGCGCAAACCTTGGATTCTTTTAAATCGGTTATATTTTCGTATTATCTCTCTCTTTATGTTACGTCTTTCTCCTCTTCTTTATTTCCTTATCATGCTTTTAAGTCAAATTATGTCTTTCATGTTTTTCTTTAATTTATTATTATGTATGTATTATTATTTTAATATTTATTCGTTTATTAAGATATTTTAATGTCTATATTCTGTCTAATTATTTAATATGCAACACTAGCCATGTTATATTATTTCCTGTTGCTCTAGGTTCCTGGAAGAAATTGCTTCAGCAATAAGGCCGCCTGAATTGTTTGCACTGATAATGTTTGTAGAATACTTTTATTTAATTTTCTTTTTATGTAGTGTGAACGATAAAGGATGTACGTATTTGTAAAATGTTTTCTTGAATGTACCGCCACGCGAACTGATCAGACAAACTTATATTCCTTATTTATGCTTAGCTAGTTAGATAAATATATATATGTTGATTCCTTATTTACTTATTTATTATTTACTTATCTATTTACTTGACAATTTGTGACATTAGAGTTTTGGGGGGCCTGGAGTGCTAAAATACAGGCCTAGGCTTAGTTTAGACTCCAGATCTCCCACAAATTACAGATCAAATCTGTCATGGTTTTAATAAATGTTAAAAATAAGTACCTACTACCTAGACCTACCAATTGTAAAACTCTGCTCAATTTTGTATCCCTAATATTGTAATTTGTGGAGAGGAAATAAACGCATTTTTATTATTTATTATTATTATTAATGTTACCTGTTTTAAAGAATTGATTAAATATTGTGTTTTTTTTTATAGTCTTTATATAATATATATTTATTCATTGGTTCATATAGAGCAATAAACATAAATGTATGACATATTTATTAGATATACAATATATAAATGTTTACATATCCAGAGTGACTGGTGAGATACCTTCGATACTTATGGAGAGTACTCGGTACTCGATTTTCGTTAAAATGATATAATAAAATTAGGTGCTTAATTTTTGACCAAAATTTCTCTAAAAATAAGTGAAATGTGGATATTATACTCTCTAAACACGCCGAACTATGCATCACATGAGGCGGTAGACATTTTGAACATCTTTTGAGACTAGTGTAAATATGTAAATACGTAGGTAGTTTAATTAAATTCAATCGTTGTAAATAGGTATGATTCCATTTTTTAAATACACCGAAAATACCAAGGTTCTTGATCTTTTCAGTTGCTCTGTAGATTTAACCTTGTCTCAATATCAACACTTTATTTAGTCAGCAAATTAGTGATTACCCAGGTATTTTTGCCTTGTCCTAAGCCAGGATTAAAGTATGGAGGGAAAACGGATCTTGCTCATGCGGATCATACACGGGGAGAGGTCTTGATGTACTTGTGTATTCTGTGTTGATAGCGCGCTGACACATGCGGTATCCAAGTATTGCGCAGGAAAATACGGGATTCTCGGTGTACTGTTTACTATGAAGTAATATAATATTTATTTTTAATGTTATTTTTTTTCATCATATATGATCGTCAACTATCACGACCACAAATATTGAAGGTATCTCACCAGTCACTCTGTAGATGAAAGTATCTCTTAAGTTTAAAGTTTCAAAGCCATTTATTCAGTTTTTACTCCGGAAAGGTACTCATGAAGTCTCAAAGTTATTCAAGTTACCCCATTGTTCAGAAGTACGCCTTCAAACGACGAGAGACCGCTACACTTTTTTTTCTAATCGTCAGATTTTATATTTAAGCTAAGCTTAGCAATTATAAATTCTTAATATTTTATTTAGTACTTTGTAGTGCGCCTTTGATTCGTAACTGTACACAAAAGTCCCAGAAATAAGAATCAATCTCAATATTTTCCGAATTTTCTAATTTACCAGGCGACTTTTCCAATTCTTCTTTCCCTAAAATACTGCTGACTTTAATGAACATCAAAAAAAAATGTCAAATCGGTTGTCAAATGTCAAGTAGGTAACGCGTAAATAAATATCTTTTTTATATAGGTACATATGCATATATCTAGAATTATCTCCAGTGGCATATTTCTGAATTAGTTTATTTTGCAAACTCGCGAATACATCTTTAAAAACAAAAACTTTCTTATCAATATTGTCTAAAACAAGCGGTCGTTGAGCCAATTTTCTAATTTCCAATCTATAAATTACGCACGATGCTGATCTATTCCAGTACAAGTGGATTGAATTCAAGTGTTTTTCTTTATATTACAAGCGAAATCAACCCTTCAGAGCCATCCCAGTGCTAAGAGCTATATGAAACTGGGTTATTGGAAGATGTATTTGAATTTATGCCTAGAATAGTGTTACCAGTGTACATAAATCGTTGACTTCCGAACTGTCAATATGCTCTATAAACAGTATTTGCACTAAAAAGGAAGCATAGATAATTATATTGTTTATCTGTGTAAACATTTGTCTTTCGAACGGAGCTCGAAGAAATTGCGTGGGTGATAAATCTGTTTGTTTATGATACTCCAATATTAATCTTCTTACATCTTCCCAATAGTTGGCTACACTTGTTTCGTAACAGCGAAAAATGGCGGTATATTTGGTTGGCGCAATTAATAAACAGTGATTGTCGAATTAATGTTATTAATGACGACGAAATGTTTGTGCTGAATAAACTAATTGATTTGTCGGTAAAATTCCAAATAAATTGACTGTAAATAAATCATCACTTTTAATCAATTACTGGCTCTGTTAAAGTATCGATCCGCTGCTTTTTTACGTGAATTGTTGACGTGATTTGGTAAGTTATTTTTAAAACTATATTTCTTTGAAAGAACAATACATTCGCTCAGTCCCTTTTATAACACAGTCATTATATAGAACACACACTGCCCCGCGGTTTCACCCGTATTCTCAAAGGATCTAATTTTGTTAAATGGCCTCCGAATGTTTTCGTAATAATGGCCCCTATATACGTCTGTCGTGACCCTCAAATGTTATAGCGAGCCACTCATTAAATGACTTGAGTTTTCGGTTAAAGAAAACGTGAGGAAACCATATCACTGCGTCCTTCAAAGTACCCGCTTAATTGGTTACCGCATTCAAGTTGAAAAATATTGCCAATCTCTTCATTTTACAGTCTGTTTCTCATATTAGTCTATATTAGTATAAAAAATGTCAAAGTTTACTTAAACAGTATTTACGTAGACATTTGTACGTCTATAATGACTGAAAAGCTTCGCGCTGCTAAATTATGCAACAGTTATCGATTTCTACGTAAAAGTTAAAAATAAATCATATTTGACATCGGATTGTATTGCATTAGCAAAATATCGTGCCGTCTATCCAATAACAAAGGAGACAAAGAGCCACCGAACGCATCAATATGAGTATAATCTACACTATAGCTATAAATCGGCAAAGGGATGGATGGCGGACATGTTACCATGACGCTAGACTTTCGAAGGGGAGACCTATACCTAGTATTATTATACGGCCAAATGTTTATGTGTAGGCAGATGCGCGAATGCTGCTTTATTAGAGCGAGAAACACGATCGATGAAAGCTATAATAACCAACAAGGTGTACTACTTCTATCGACTCTTTAGCAAATACATCAATAAATATCGAAAATATTTTAATAATTGCCTTCCGTAAAAAAACTTTATGTACTTATTTTGCGGAAAAGAATTGTCAATTGTATTTGTAGCAAGCGCTCCTGATTATTCAAACGGTTTATATCTTACAATCTACCATGCGTAATAAAAACGTTTTCATTTTTAAGCCATAAATCATGGATGCATAATTAGTTTAATTAGTCAGGTAAATTAGTGGTAGTAGGAAAGGCAATCAATGAATAGCCCTACGGACGGACACGCGCATATCAAACTTGAGTCTTAGCCCATTGATAACATGCAATTGAAATATGTGCATCTACTGCAGTCTGTCCTACTCTGGCGACCCAGGCGGTCGCTCAATTCGCGCCCGGGCATCTATCTGGAAAATCTCTTAGGTATTATACGCTTGTTAAATGTTGTTATAAGCAGCGATTGATTGTTATTTACTATTGTTACTCCGCAACTATTTTTATACAAATCGATAGTTCTAGAGCGCAGTCCATTTACAGCCTTCAGGCCTTTCCTGGGTCTTGTAAATAAAATCAATAACTGCTCTATATAAATACACATTCGTTGTAACTTTACCTGCCTTTTGTCTTCACTGTTGTGATATTTATGCCTTTCTTTGTATTGTTTAGAGATTTGGGACGATTTCATGGAGCCATATGGATGCATGACTTCTCTCCGATGTTTCAACGTAATTTAGAGTATATTATATATATGTATTTTTGCAATTTCCCTCTAGCTATTATATCTATTACTGTCTCATTGTTCACTTATGCCTGTGGTAAACGCTTTCTGTTTGAATGTTGTCTTTGTGTGTTGTATTTGTTATTTCACAACAGGTATTTTTACTAATCTTTTGTATATACAAAAAACTTTTTTGTCGTTTGTATGTACACGTTTAAATGTCTTGTGTTTTCGTAAAATATAATATCAGTTTAGCTGAATTATGTAGGTACTTATATACGTACATAAAATTATTATTTATATAACATTATAAACTGACCTAATTGTACCTATCAACAGCTAGTTTTTTAAATAGTCTATTAAAATAGAGTTAGGTTCTCTTAGTAACAAATAGGCATAGATTTTAGGTGCAAATTGTACCTCCCAGATATTATTACCCTTGGCCTTAATTCCCAGGCAGCGCTGCCCGGGCTGTTGCCGGGGACCGAATCCAGGTCCTGCACTTTAACGCCCTAAGTGGGGTGGGGCGGGAGTTGTATTCCGCGAAATAGTGTATTGAATCCATGCAGAGCTTGTTCGGTGGAAATAGATAACAAATTTCCTTCTTTTAATATACGTCGAGTAATGACTAAAAATGATATATTTTGTAATTGGAATATTGCTTTTCATAATCTAGTTATTTTTCAATCAAGCGTATACTGTTTGAACAACAATACGCCTTTTAGTGGATCGTATAAGGTTGATTTTGTACCAACCTTTCATGGGACAGGACATTGTTAACTAAGTTGAGATTGTAGGAAGGTTTCCAGCTACTTATATTATTACTAGCTGCCCGGACAGACGTCGTTCTGTCGAAATAAGTCCATACAAAAATGCAGGAATTCGCTCGCAGCGCCACCTACCGGGTCCAATTGTGAATCTAAACCATCCAGGGCACCACCCAAACGCAAACAAAAAAAAACATTCCAATCGGTCCAGCCGTATTAAAAAAGAAGAAATAATTGAATTTCACGGTATTTCGTTTACTACAAAATAAATTTAATTTATACATTAGCCTCAATAACACGTGGTAATCATGATATTGAATTGTAGCTTATATGACACGTTCGTAGATTTACCATAGCAGCGCCATCTATTGATGACTTACTCAACCCAGTCGAAAGGTATCGACATCTCTTAGAATCATTTGGAGTTAACAGATAATTGTGACTGTCAAATAATAACAGACAAATAATTAGCAATAAATTAAAATTGCGACTATAATTTGAGATTTAAACTATCCTATCTCTCAAGTTGGATCGAACTGCACATGGTGTGCGAATTTTATTATAATCGGTTAAGTGGTTTAGGAGTCCATTGAGGACAAACATTGTGACACGAGATTTATATATATTAAGATATGTAAGTACAATTAATTTATATATTCTTAAATAGACACACCCAGGCGCATAAAAACCAAAATTTTTGTAAAATGGGGCAAGTAAGTTTGGTAGTTATTTGAAATCTTGTTTGCACTATATTTTGTTTTAATAAAAAATATCTCGTTCAATCTGAGCCCAAATTAAGCAGAGCCGGTACTAATAACAATATAAGTGATAGAGTTATATTCACAAATACACACAAATTTAATACATATACGAGTACACACCCAAATCAAAAATGTAACAATGTTCGTGCGCACAGTTTGTCCTGGTTGGTAATCGAACCGGATAGTTAGGGTATCAAACCACCAAGCCAACGGGGCTGTTGAACAAAGAAGTTTTCGCTTTTACTATAATTACATATGAATTTAACAACTTGTATTAAACATTGAATGACCATTGTAATATTACTTTATATTGTGTACTTAGCTTTTTAATTTAAAAACCTCACAGAAGATGTCTGATCAGTTAATCTCGGAACTCAGCACTTTGAGTCAGGATTTGAATCCTTCCAACTACATCAATCAAGGCAACTCTTTCTATACTACATATAATTTATCTAGCATTAAAAGTGTTAATCTACAGAGTATTCTAATTGTTTTCTAAATTTCATTGAAGTCCGTCAATCATGTAAGTCATGACCGAGTCATACACACTCAAACTTTAAGTAATTAGTCAATTGTCAAGATAAAAGAGCAGGAACAAATAAAGTTATCTAAAGGCACAGGTACTGCTGTTATCCGCCGCTTGCCATCTATTGATTTGGCCCCTCTATCAAAAGGATCTCTAGGTAATAACATCTCCACGTACAAATTTGGCTCAGTGAGATAAAAGTCAAACACCTATACAGTGTAGAAATAGTTAATATGATACAGAGAACCTCATATCGTCGTTGCGACTTTAAGACCTCTTATGTGTCACTTTTGACAAAATCACTTTTTTACGCCAGCCTTTTTCACCTTTTGAAAAAAAATATTTTAAGCACCAACTTTTTATTGGGAAGCACATTGTAGATCTTGAAATTGGTAAACAAATGAGGATTAAATCATCGTATACACATGAAAGTTTTTGCATTCGATAGAGCATCAAAAGGTAAAAAAGGCTGGCGTAAAAAAGTGATTTTGCCAAAAGTGACACATAAGAGGTCTTAAAGTCGCAACGACGATATATTCGTAGGCACCTTCTTACTGTATTCAAATGAGACTGAAAAGTTGGTAAATATGATAAACTGAAGATGATTTAAAAAACTTGTTAAATGAGCTTTCTCGCCACTTAAGTTAGTTCTTAACTTAGATTCCTCAAATTGACATTTTTGTAAAGTCAAGTTGAATTGTCAAGTTTGTTATAATTTCTGCTGTGTCTATATTTATAAGGTGATGATGACATTGATGACAGGTGGTGTTGGATTAAAGAATTTCTTAGACGTTTTCATTCTGAAAAGACTGGTTTCATTGTTGTTGAGAAAGGACAGTTTCCTCTTCTTAAAACTTTTTACCTATCACTTAACAATCTTCGCACACTGCACTGGATGAAACTAAGTTGACATTTTTATATCTTGAACATGGAAAAGACAAACAATGCTCATTCTTTTTGTTTTGGCAGCATTAACCAGCAGTAAACCAATGCTATTCCTGTTCTAATGTACAGTTTACATCACTATTGTTCCATTTTAGTCAATCAAGATCAAGAATCTATGATTTATCATCACTACATACAATTACATGTATTTATTACAATAAGGGAAGGTCATCTATATTGTAAAAATAATAATGGTCCAAGAATGGTACCTGCAGTACATCTTATACACAGAACAACCAAATACTTTGATCGGATTTTATCAGACCAAAGGCCATGCCCTATACTCCATTAAGATGAAACTAATGTCTTAGTATTTCATGATCAACATTACCATAAATCTCAGAGAAGTCATTTCATTTAATACACCAATAATATTTTAGGATTTCTTCCAAGCGATTAGAATATTTTAATGTGCTAGTCCAGCGTCACTAATTAAGTAGAAGTTATCTAAATTAAAGTAAGTAAGTAATTGTGATAAAATAATATTTTTAAACACTTTCGTTGGCAGAATAGGAACCGCCCTTAAATTTGGATTGCACTAGCATGTATGGTTTTGAATAATGGTATTACTTTACTGTGTTAGATTAAATCAATAATAATTTACATAATTCTACGCATACGTTGAAAATTAAAGCTGAATAGGGAGCTGTATCATCTACAATATTCTGCATAACAGTGACAGATATAACCCATTCATCAATGCGTTTAACTTTCTAACTGTTAATAAGTTTAACATTACTTACTTGTATAACTCCTGGCTTTAAACTTCTCTCTTAATATTCAGCTTCTGTTGGTGAGCATTTTAATGAGCAGTTCTAGCTGAGGGTGGCATTTAGGCTTTATCTCTTCAAGTTTATCATTTTCTTTTTAGTCTTTACTTTATTAGTTGATAGACAAGATAAGCTTTTTTAATGAATCTTTATGATAACATTGCCATTTTATTTGAATATTTTTTAGAGCATACTTACAGCATATGCAACATAGCTCAACTTTAAAACTATTATTTATCACTCTCTTAAGAAGATTCAAAAGGTTTATTTATAAAGGTTATCTGGTTCTTTATGTTCAAATTGAACAACGTTTTTAAAAAGGGGCATGCAATTTAAAGTGACAAACCCACAAGTTGTTTTATGAGGGATAATGTTAACCTCATTAAATAAAACTATATTTTGACCAAAACTTTCCTAAGCTAGCTCAGTTAAAACTGATATTCCAACTGCATTACCGCTACAGAAAACTTTATCAAGGCAAGTGGCAGATGTTGCTGTAATTCTAGCTGGCTCACAGAATAAATTAAGTGCAGTGAAATCTACACGCAAATTTACATTTAAATCACTACATACTATTATATTCTTGTTACAAGTTTGAGCTTTCATAAAAGCACCTTCTACAACTAAGTCAAACAAACTAAAGTCACTTAGAGGGGGACGTGTACACGCAAACTACACGGTCTACCCATAACAATTGAGTAGTATCTTCAATGGACAACACCAATGTCATTGCGATCTTTGCATTTATTATAATAAGTTGAAAGTAAAGTTAAGCTTAAGTGAGCTTCAGGCTGATTACAAAATTATAAATATTGACCAATAAGCTTATATGATATACGCAAGCTGGCTGGCAGTGGTTGGAAACAAAGAGCTGAAGATCGAGCTCAGTGGCGTGCCATAGGTGAGGCCTATGTCCAGCAGTGGATGGAGATAGGCTGATGATGATGAAGCTTATAGTTTTTTAACTAGTGTTCAGTTACACCAAACATGGACATTTTTCAATTATTTTCCAACTAGGCCTTGTATATTCTGATATACATTATATGTTACAATGCTTATTTTTTGCCGGTTCTTCTTAATAAACATTGTTTTTTTAACTAGTGTTCAGTTACACCAAAACATAGATATAATTGGATTCAATTAATGATTTTATTTTCAATTATTTTCCAGCAAGGCGTGTATGTTCTTAAGTACATAACTTAGCTGACTTTCTTGCCAGTTCTTCTCAATAAACTTATGGTTTTTAACTAGTTTTCAGTAACACAAAATCATGGACATTATGGAAGTCAATGCATTTTTTATTATTTTCCAGCTATGTTTGGTACATTCTGATGTACATTATATATACATAACTTTTAGGACATCCTTGCTAATTTGTATTTTTATCATTAAAAGTTTACACTTACTTCTGTTTGAAGCCTCCTTACTTTGTGCTTAGTGCTGTAGTATTGATTATATTTCCAGTTAGGCCTTTTTTTTTTTTTTTTTTTTTTTTTATTGCTACCGCCCAAATTGACTCCATGCTGCCTGATGGTAAGCAGTCAATGAAGTCCCCTAGTGATGGCCATCATCCCAGTAGCCAGCGTAGCATTGTGGCATGATGGCCCTCACCTTGACGGCCTTGTGAGAAGCTTTTTCACGCCCCGCTTAAAGGACCCAGGATCATAAGAGAAGGGAAACACGTGGGCTGGTAGCGAGTTCCACGTCTTAATGGTACGGCAGAGATAAGAGGCGCCGAACCGTTTGGTGCGTGACGGAATCTGTTCCACCGTGTAAGAGTGGCACCTTAACCCAGCACGTGTCGTTCGGGATAGGAAAGGAGAGGATGGGATTAGTTGAAATAGCTCTTCGGAGCACTCACCGTGATAAATGCGGTAGAAGACAGCCAATGAGGCCACGTCTCTGCGTAATTGCAGTGACTCAAGAGTCTTTGTGGCCTCAGGATCCCCAATGATACGGACAGCACGCCGCTGCAACCTATCGAGGGCGTCCAATAAGTACTGGGCGGAGCCATTCCAAAGGTGAGAGCAGTATTCCACGCAGGAGCGAACCTGAGTTTTATATAACAGACACAACTGCTCCGGCGCGAAAAACCTCCTCACCCTGTTCATGACTCCGAGTTTCCGGGATGCGGATTTGATGACACCCTCAATGTAGTTTTTCTGGTTGAGATTGCGGCGTATGTCCATACCTAGGATATTGAGGCTGTCTTGAATCGGTAGTGGAGTGTCCAGAAGAGAGGGATAGGGAAGGAATGGAGATAATTTAGCTAGAAGAGAGGGATAGGGAAGGAATGGAGATAATTTAGCTTGAGCTAGTACATTTTATGTTACATTGTTGACTTTCTTGCCGGTTCATCTCAGTCAATCTGAACATTAAGATATTTCAATGGCTGTGGTTAGCTGTCGTATGAACTTGTGCTTTCAGGTCATATTAATTTATTTTAATGTGTACATGCTAATTATTGTAGTGTGTGTACATCTTCAGTATGTCAATACAACGATTGGTTGAATTTTCAATACAGTACATTATTTCTAATTTAGAACTACCTCACCTTCTTTTTCAATAAAAAAATTACTCTTACTCCTGTATAAAACATCCTTGCTTTTTGAAGTGCTTTTTTTTGGGACTTCTAGAATATGGAATAAGGAACAGTGCATCTGTGCCACTTTAGTAATTCTAATGTTCTAGGGTTACAGTAATACCATTTTTGTACCCTGATCTTTGCAATGAGTTTCTTCTTGAAAACACCAGTACCTTACTTATAACCTTAACAATTATTAGTCATTATTTCTTAGATTTTATTCCTAGTTTACGTTCAGACTTTGAGACATTAGATTAGATGATTAGCTTGCACCGGGTTTACCCGCATTCCCGGGGAATCTAATGTTACCCCGTGATAAAAACTACATTACTCAGAAACAGTGTAGGCTTCTATCAGTGTAAGAATTTTCAGAATCGGGTGTATCGTATTCAAATAGGACCTATTTACCTTTTTAAGATATAAGTGTAGATATTTCGTATATCAAAATTATTAGGGAACGAAGTGAATGTATCAATTTTATTAGAGTCCGACTATTCATACGTTTAAATAGGCCTTTACAAGCTAAAGGCCTATTTGAATAAATATATTTTCATTTTATATGGTGCTTACTCGTACTTTATTACACTGTACTCGTATGTTCCCATTTCCTATACCCCATTAAGCTATTTTACCTAGCTTTAACTCCATAATTAACATCCGGTTCTCGCTTGGGTAGGAGTAAATTCTAAAGGCGCCAGACAGGGCGTCGTATCTCATTTTATATTTATAACGACAGGAGGGCCCTAATGTCGTCCCTTTCTAATATCAAACATGTTATAACTCTGTGGCATGCTTCGTATAAAACCGTTGCGTGATTGAGTGATAAATACTTATTTAAACTGTTGTTTCATTTATATTTATCTACCTATTCTATATTTTTCTTCTATTTATCTATCTTCAATACCTTAGTAAACTGTAGAACCGTCGTGTCTGTACATTGAAAATATTATCCATAACCTGATTAATAATAATAATAATCGTTTATTTGACTCAAAAAGGTAGTAAAATTATACATGTTTGCTCTTATTCAGTATACATAAGTTAGTAGCACATTTTGACCATTGATGCCTAAACTAGTTGCACAAAGCAACTGTTCTATAGACATCAATATCCCATACCTTTTATGACAACTATGTACCTGTTATATGATTTATGATTGGGGTCGATGTAGAGAGTGTAATTGAAAAAAAAATGAAAAGTTTGTTTTTCTGTATTTGTTTGTAACTGTCTCCGACTCTTAACTACTTGACAAGTTTGAATGGGATCTTTAACGTAACTGGAACTTAACTTTGGGCAATATATAGGCTTTGTTTCATCAAAATCAGCTTATACTTAATATACCTTAATTTAAAGTTTTCACGCGTGCGATGGTGCGGTAGTTTAAACAATTAGTAGAATTTGGCTGCCATTTTTTCCGTGTGGTAAGGATAAAGAGTAGATCTAGAGTAGTACTTCATCACCCGTCTAGTTGATATAATATAACAAATATATTGATGCTTGTGACATATTATGATAAGTATTTTTTTTTTTCCAAAGAAATACAATGTTATATTACTATTATATTATATTTAGAGTTAGAATAGTAGAGTTAGTAGTGAGAGTTAGAGTAGTAGAGCTCTTAGTGCAGAGTTCGTCCGGGGAAGTACTACCACCTTACCCATTTCCACCGTGAAGCAGTAGTGCAATTGTATCACTGTGTTTCGGTTAGAAAGGTAAGGGGGCCGGTGAAATTACAGGCACATGAGACTTAACAACTTCACGTCAAAGGGTATAGCACTTGGCATGATGAAATCGTACCTTGGGGAAGAGAATTCAAAGTGTTGATGTAAATAGGGTCAAATCGTCTGGTTCTTCCGTGCATATGGGTGTACCGCAGGGCTCAATCCTAGGTCTTTTTTATTTTTAATTTACATTAATGACCTTCCATTTTATGTTAAAAATACCTGTGGAATTGTACTGTTTGCTGATGACACCTCACTGATTTTTAGTGTTGATAGACTGAAATCAAACTATGACGATGTAAACGGTGTATTGGCCCAGGTATTAAATTGGTTTACAGTAAATAATCTATTTTTGAATGCAAAGAAGACTAAATGTATTAAATTTGCGTTACCCAATGTGAGAAATTGGCTGTAATTTAATGATAAATAATGAAGCTCTCAATCTAGTTGAATCTACAGTATTTTTAGGAATTACTTTAGACTCAAAACTTCAGTGGGGTACCCAAATATCATCCCTTGCGGGAAACTCAGTTCGGCAGCTTACGCAGTGAGAAAAATTAGACAACTAACAGATGTAGATACAGCACGATTAGTATATTTTAGTTATTTTCATAGTGTTATGTCCTATGGCATTTGGCTCTGGGGCAAAGCTGCTGATATAGTAACTATATTTATTTTGCAAAAGCAGGCGGTGCGAGCTATGTATAATTGGGGTTCTCGAACTTCCCTCACAGGTAAGTTTGCAGAAATAGGAATACAGTGTAAACTCTTTATAACGTTATCCTTTATAACGATAAACTCCCTATAACGTTGAAGTGAGCCCAAGTTGGTTGGTTTGTTCACTTTGTTTTGTTTTTTTTTGTTCACTCCATATAACGATAACTCTCTATAACGACAAAAAATGCTCAGTCCCTTGAGTTTCGTTATAAAGAGTTTACACTGTACTTACAGTTGCATCACAGTACATTTATGCAAACATATTATTTGTCCAACGAAACATTAGTCATTTTGCTAAAAAATGACTAAAGTTAGTCATGCTCGCTTTAATGCCTTTGCTTGTGGTGGCGTCGTGTGGCGGGTCGCTCACTTCCCTACAATATGGCGAGGAGGGCGATGGCTGCCACATGCGTCATACTTGTGAACAGGTGCTGCTTGTGGGGGCTGGTCGGCTTTAGTTTGTTTGTATTTTTTTTTCATTAGATATTTATAATATTATATTATTGTTAAATAATTCTGCAATATTGCCATAAGACACAGGTATTGTCAATGAGACTAAATAATATTTTATGTAATAAATCGAAGTTTTTTTTTTTTTTTAAAGAGTAATTGCTGAGTTTATTGCCGGCTCTTCTCAGTAAAAAACAACCTTCCGAACCGGTATTAGTCAGACTATTCATAAGTGCTTGTAAAGGCCTATTTGAATAAAAATATTTTCATTTCATTTTCATTTCATTTTCATTCATTTCATTTTCATTTCATTTTCATTTCATTTTCATTTCATTTTCATTTCATTTTCATTTCATTTTCATTTCATTTTCATTTCATTTTCATTTCATTTTCATTTCATTTTCATTTCATTTTCATTTCATTTTCATTTCATTTTCATTTCATTTTCATTTCATTTTCATTTCATTTTCATTTCATTTTCATTTCATTTCATTTTCATTTCATTTTCATTTCATTTTCATTTCATTTTCATTTCATTTTCATTTCATTTTCATTTTATTTTCATTTCATTTTCATTTCATTTTCATTTCATTTTCATTTCATTTTCATTTCATTTTCATTTCATTTCTTTTTTTTCATTTCATTTCATTTTCATTTTCATTTTCATTTCATTTTCATTTCATTTCATTTTCATTTCATTTCATTTTCATTTCATTTCATTTTCATTTCATTTCATTTTCATTTCATTTCATTTTCATTTCATTTTAATTTCATTTTCATTTCATTTCATTTTCATTTCATTTTCATTTCATTTCATTTTCATTTCTTTTCATTTTCATTTCATTTCATTTCATTTTCATTTCATTTTCATTTCATTTCACGTCTCAGGGTCGACAACGCATTGGCGATGCTCCTAGTGTTGCAAATGTCCATAGGCGGCGGTGACCACTTACCATCAGGTGGACCGTCCGCTTGTTTGTCGGCCCACGTGGTATAAAAAAATATATATATATCATGTTTGTTTCAAAATTCAAAACCATTTATTCAGTTTAGGCCCTCAGAAGGCATTTATGAAGGTCAAATTTAAAGTTACTGAAGCTACTACCGGTTCGGAAGTCAGCCTTCAACTGAGAAGAACCGGCAAGAAACTCAGCAAGGTTACATTCTTTTTTATTTTATTAAATTCTTTTTTATCTATTCTGACTTTTTGGCTATTTTATAATATCAATTTTACATATTTTTATATTTAACAATTACAAAAAACTTAATAAAGCTAACATTCAAATACAAAAAAAAAAGAAATAACAAGACTACAAAATAGAAAATGACAATAATTACTTACAACTTAAACAAGAAAATTAGAGGTGCACTGTGCAGAGAGCAGCTATTTCCATACATTTTTATCTTCAATATAATGAACCACCTTGTAATACGCTTTTTCTTTCAAAACTTTCCTAATATAATTTTTAAATTTATGATCAGACATTTTGGTTACTGAAAGCGGTATCTTATTATAAAATCGAACACAATTACCAAGAAATGACTTGTTTACTTTAGTTAGTCTAAAGTATTGAACAACTAACTTCTCCCTTTGTCTTGTATTAATATTATGGATATCCAATTTTGACTCAAACATTCCTATGTTTCTACGTATAAACATTATATTTTCATAAATATATAATGAAGGCAATGTCATTATATTTATTTCCCTAAATAATTCTCTTAATGATTCACGGGGAACCATACTGTAAATTGCACGAATTGCTCTTTTTTGTATAATAAATATTGATTCTATATCCGCTGCTGCTCCCCAAAATAAAATACCATAGGACAAGAGGCTATGAAAATATGCAAAATAAACTTATGAACTTTAATTTTCCTAACAGCAAATGCAGCCGAACTCTGAGGTCCCCACTGCAATTTATTGTCTAATGTAAGACCCAAAAATACCGTTTTATTAACAAGATCAATATGGCTCCCATCTATTATTATTTGGCTATCTACTTGTGCTACATTCGGTAAAGAAAACCTTAAGCATTTAGTTTTCTTTGAATTTAGTAATAGATTATTTGTAGCAAACCACCCACAGACAATTGACATAGTATGATTAACTTTAGTTAGATCCTTGTCTTTTCTATCAACTTTAAAAATTAATGATGTATCATCAGCAAACAAGACAATATCTGTGAGATCATTTACAACATATGGCAAGTCATTTATATAGACTAAAAACAAAAATGGACCTAAAATTGAACCCTGGGGTACCCCCATTTCGACTAAAGAGCTGTTGTGCCAGTAACCCCTACCTTTTGTTGACGATTTGATAAATAAGATAAAACAAGATCATGAGCAGTTCCACGAATTCCGTAGTAGTCAAGTTTTAGAAGTAGTGTACGGTGGTCAACGCAATCGAAAGCCTTGGATAGATCACAAAAATGCCAAGCGCATCCTGAGAATCCTCCCATGCGCCATAAATGTGTGAATAGGAAAAGTAGTGGTAAACTTATCTCTAAATTGTATAGAACTGAAACTATTTCTGTGCTTGTTTGTCTGCTTATATCTTTTCACTACACAATAGATTTTGATGCGGTTTTCACTACAATTTAAAAAATTTATATTGGAAGGTTGACGTGTATATTAACATAGTTAGGTGAATCCGGGGCGGGTCTCTAGTATAAAATAGAATATTTAATAACATTTGCGCCGACAACATAAGTGAATTCAGTGCTTGCTTCCGCACCGGATTTTCTTCGATTCAGACAACTTTTTAGGGTTCAGTAGCCAAATAACAATAAACGAAGCCCTTTAAGAATTGATCCAGTCGTCATTGTCAGTCCGTATGAAAGCCCCCTTTTTTTACATAGTACATAGGTGTTAGATTTTGGTGGTTCTTACAACCTTACGATGTCACATCCATTTTACTCTCAGCCTCTATGTCTAGTCTTTAAAATTGAAATAGGTAGATTTTGAAAGACTCCTTTATTTAGGTCAATAGATAATTTCTTCTCATATAATTAACCTCCTTCCTTGTAATTTTTAGACTTGGGGTGAACAATTTTATTACGAACTAACAGGATTGTTGAATTAAAAATAATACTTTAAACTAAAATTTGTTTTAACGAGATACAAAATTAGTTTCTGAATTATCCGATATTTTTAGTTTGAGTTCGACGACGCCATATTAAAACTTTGTAGGTACTTAGGTCATGGTACGGAACCGTACACATTGTGCGCCTGACATCACTTGCCCGGTTATTAACTTTAAAATATTTAAGTAACAATGAATGTACCTTGTTTAAACATAAAAAACCTCCGATATACAAAGTGGTAGCGTCAGTAACTTTGATGTTCATAAATGCCCGCGGGCCTTAAATGTATAAATAGGTGGAATTTTGAATAACATTATATTTTCACAAAACATTTAATATACTAACTTCTCTGTAATTTCTAACAAATACCTATCGAGTTAATATAAAATGTAAAAGAAAATTACCACCAAACATCTCTAGGATGTAATAAGCGACTAAAGTGTTTTAAAATTACCATGCACTTTACACCAAGGGGTCTATAAAAGTAAATAAATATCCCGGTATATTCTTTACACATGGCCATCTGAACCCAGACTAAGCAGAGCTTGTACTATGGTGACCAAATAACTGATATACTACTTTATATTTTTATAAATACATATAGAACAAACCGACATGATCATGCACACATATGTTTGTCCTGGGTGGGAATCGAACTCGCAACCTGCGACTTGGAAGACAGGGTCGCTAACCACCAAACCAATTGGCCTGTCAAGAGGATTGGCGTCAGGCAGGTGGCCATTAATATTTTGCGAAACCTTTTTGAAATTGAATGTAAATGTTTTGATTGATGAATAGAAAATAGGCTTTTATTAGCACTTATGAACCGTCTAATTCTAATACTGATTCGTAAGGTTTTTACTGAAATGAGCCTGTAATAAACTTTACAAAACGTACTTAGATTTATTAAATTACAATTTATTTACTATCACTACCTTACTCATAGCTTGCAAGATATGGCGGAAATAGTTAAAAATTAAATATTAAGACTGACTCTAAACGATAAACTGATGCAGGCTCTACAAGCAGCACCTGTTCCCAATTATATATTTATTGATTCAATTTATATAGGTTTTAGTTAGGTACAAGACTAGCAGCATAATCCTAAAATATAGCATACATATTGCGCTGATCACGGATAATTGTAAACAGGGTAGTCAGTTTTATATATTCATACAATTCTAGTGATGCATTAAGGTAGATTACAAATTGTCCTATATAGTCGATATCATATCGATAAACATTTGCTCGCGAGGCACGTTTGTTGACATTTCTATTCACGGAAAGACTGTGTACCGTGTGAAATCAACAAATACTAATATTAATATCAAATAATATGAAAGATTAGGTAACAAGACTTTTAACCGATTTCAGAAATGAGGTTGAGTGGAAATTTATGTTTTTTAAAGAAACGGGCCTTCTCACCCAAATCTGCCAACAGCGAAACCAAAGAGAGTGATTGTTATTGTTTTTAAAATGTAAATGTCATTTATTACAAATATTTCAGAAAATACGCATTTCCGTAATCAGTAGGATTTTTTGTTTTTCATTCCACGGATTATTTTTTAGTATGGCTATTGCTTGATGCCTTATCAACTTATATTACTGTCTATAGATATCCGATTAGAGGTTAAGGTAAAAGAAATGGTACAATAACATCATTATTGTTTCTTCCTTTCGCTTGGCATAGGCTTTATTCCATCACAAATGATTGACGCGAAGAAAACATTTCCTCATGCAATGGAAACATACAGAGAGAAAACATTATTATTTAACCAATACATATTTATTTGCTAAGCTATAGAGTTGGTGAAATTAATTTTGATATACTGTATGCATGGAGTTTGCATTTGGGACCGCAATCAAATAACAGTATTATTGCGGTTGGCAACACCACAAAAGTATTATAATTTTCGACGTAGTAGTTAGGGCTATGGATAAAGGTTATTTAAAAATATATTTTCCCGCTATTCTGGCTGTCATACAGAACAAGTTGTTATAACAGTTTATAAATTAATTAAATGGAATTTAATTGAATATTTTCTGATTTCTAATATTTAATATTGGAATGGTGCATTATTTAATATTAAAAATTAGAATTCATATTAAATTCCGTGTAAATATTTTTATAAATGTAAATATATTCATTACCTATGCCATTCTGGTATAGTGTATCTTTTTATCAGCGAAATCATTTCTCAAAGTGGTTTCGAAGATTATCCTCCACACATAGTCATGTAATTCGCACCCTCGCTTTATAGTATTATACTAGCCACCTGGCACAAAAAAAACCTATGTGTTATTCCAGGGCATTTTCTATATTTGTGCCAAATTTCATCCAAATCCGTTTGGTAGTTTTTGCGTGAAAGAGTAACAACATACATACAAACTTTCGCATTTATAATATTACTAGGATATCTCGCCCCGGCTTCACTTAAGTAGGTAATATCAATGTAATATACACATAAACCTAACGAAAGATATTCAAGCGGACAAACAGTCACATAAAATAAAAATTGTCAATTTAGATAGTTATGATTATAATAGTGCAGAGAATAACATATTTTGTTAACCGAAGAAACAGAGGAGGTTCTCAAGTCAACCCGTTTTTTAGTGCATGGCAATTGCATAACTTTTTTAAGTCAGGAACGTACTAAGCAACATTTGAATCCGCGCCGGTATTAACGACTCCAAGATGGGCGCTATGATCCATAAAAATATAATTCCGGCTTTGTGTTATTACAACTATTTGATGTAGGTTATGTATTTGCATAAACACGTGGAACAGACAGTTGTTGGGCGACGTATCGTTTTTATATGAAACTGGTCTTCGCCCCGTTGTTTCCATGTTAACCTTTAATTCCCCGTTAATCCTTATCCTGCTCCAGCTGCGAGCTATACCCGGTCAAATTTAAACTATCCGTGAAAGACACAGTTTCATATTTATATATGTCAGTAAATAAAGTTGAAGTGAATCTCTGAATAAAAAAAGTGAGAACTGCTATTGCAATACCTAATCATAAATAAACAGTATTTAGAATTTTTATCTGTGTCTCTCTGAAAGATTGCGTTGAACCAGGCGCGGATCCAGCCCGATGATCGATATAGTACATTCCTACAAAGAAGTTTTTTTTATTTTATAAATTGGATATAATATCATCATCGTATCGACCTGAATAGACCGTGGAAGTGTGAAGTCACAAGTCTATTAGGGTTGTGGGCATGCCCATCGTGCCCACTACGGTGTATCCGCGCTTCCCTTGAATAGACGTTGCAAGTGCTGATCTAATTTACATTCAATTTGCCACACAGATAAAATACTTTACGTATTAACACTTAAGATGGATTTTATCCCGGAGAAATAAGATACTTCTGGAACACGGGTGAATTCTCAGGGCGGAGGTTTATAATATTAGTAGGAAAGGATAAGCGTGATGCAGCAATGGATATACTAAACTTCTAAAAAGGTTGTAATATAATAATCATGGTCAAAAGATTTCCACAGTCCATTGAACCTTTCCCTTCAGTTTACAAACATTCTTCAAACTTTCAAGTTCGCACACGGCTGACGGTGGGGGTTCACAACTATGTTCAAGCTTTAGAGACTAGAACACTTCAAGTACTAAATCCCTACTTCATATTGGTTACAGAATGATATAGACTATACTTTGTAATTCTACTAGCTTACGTCCCTCTGTTTCAAACGCGTGTTGAGTTTTGTATGAAATAGCAAGTTGTGGCGTCCTAATTGTACAGCATCAAATAACATACTCTTTATGATTAGATCGGTACTGAATAATCACATTAATGATTTAATTTTGATCGTATTTAATGTTTTCGTACATTTTTGGATGTTCAATACACTGGTTATTGTTTGATCATTTATCTTTAATACAGGACACATCCCAATTGATGTCCTTCGGGATTATAAGATAGCCTGTGACCATCAAAAATACTTTACCTTTCAAATAGGGATAATAAAAGGAAGAAGGATTTTGAACAAAATCTTTTTTTACCCCTTTTTGAGGTAAAATTTTGAAAAATACACAATTTTACGCAAATTTTTAAAAGAATAGGTAGGAATTGCTGAGTTTACTGTCGGATGTTCTCAGTTAAGACTTATTATTGTTATTTGCTTTTGTTAAACAGGAGACCTGGTGTACTAGACGCAGCTACGGCTTAATTTAGGCTTGAGATCTCCCACAAATCAGATATTTCTACCTGTGCCAGTAATTTACAAGCTTGTAGCAATGGGTAGCGTGCCGCAAATATTATTTAATCTTTTGGCTTTACGAAAAAATTACGTTCAAGTATGCGTTTGACGTAAAACATTGTTTTTCTATACTGACTTCTATTGTTATTTATTACTGATTAGCTAATGTCCGCGGTTTCTATCGCGTTGTCGAGATATCGTCTGTATCCTTGAGCCTTATATTAGTAAAATAATTTTGAATTTAGGTTTTCGGAGATTAAATAATAATATTAAATTAAATATCTCGGGCATTCTTTACACACGGACATCTGATTCCAAACTAAGCAGAGCCTGTAGGTACTATGGAAGGTAACCATACCTTATACATACATAGGTATAGGTACACATAATATACAACTTTTTTCTAATTATAATAATAAATAATAATAAAACTTTATTTTATTTTTCTCTCACAAAAGTCTTCACAATGCAAGCTAAGTTGGAATACTGTATAATTGTTTTTTCCTATAATTTTTGTATAATTAGGATCTCGAAAACGGCTCCAACGATTTTCATGAAATTTAGTATGCAGGGGGTTTCGGGGGCGTTAAATCGATCTAGCTAGGATTCATTTTCAGAAAATGTCGTTTTATCCGTGTTTTTAGGCAATGAGAACCGCTACAATGTCATTAGAAGGTAAGGTTTTTAAGTTACATTTTTTGTGAGAAATACTGTTATTGGGAGCCCTTTATTATCGCATCTAATTCGTATCTAGGTATATATGACAGTGCTTTAAAAAAAGAATACGGTAGAAGTCACGTAAGTAACGAAATCCCGAGCAATGCTCGGCCATCCAGGTACTTATTATTATATTAGACATAACAACATCAAGAACATGAGATTAGTGGAAAAATTGAAGACGTAAATAATGGCACAACGACACAGTACGCCTGGCAGAATTCTGGTGTAAACAAATTTAGCCAAAACGACCGACACGCAAAAAAAATAAAAAATAATATTATTACTAATATTTCAAAATTCAAAAAACTATTTATTCAGTTTAGGCCTTCGGAGGGCACTTATGAAGGTCAAATTTAAAGTTACTGAAGCTACAACCAACAAAGTTGTCAAGATAATTGTGAACTTGTTTATTGAAGAGCAAAGAAGGACATAGCCCATAGGTTATTTTAGGGACAACCTGATTAAAATTAATTGTCATGATGGATCCGAAATCATCTTTCAACTGAAAAGAATTATAAGGAACTTAGTAAGGCAAAAATGTTTGTCTATCGTCTAATTATATAGACTATTTCATTATTTTCTAATGTCTTAACTATTTAAAATTCCACATCGCAAGTCAACGCATGAATTCAAACACGTGCTCATCTTAACAAAGAAATTGTTTTTTAATTCGATATCAATCGTAAATCGATAAAGATAATCAAATCAGATAATCATGAAAATACTTATGAAATATAAAATTATCCGGTACTGTATGAATTTGATCAAACAATTCATTTCTATTTTCGTAAATTGGTTTAATAATAAACGTTGATAGTGTTATCAGATTAAAATTTGCGTAAATCTATTTAATGTTGCCATAGGCTTTGAAAAATAACTAAAATGGAAATATAGGAATAATCTATTATGGTACGCATGATTTTGAAATCGGTTGGCAGAAGGTTTTAATTATATAGCTTTTTTTTATACCACATCTGCCGACAAACAAGCAGACGGTCCACGTGATGGTAAGTGGTCGCCGACTATAGACATTTGCAACACTAGGGGCATCGCTAATGCGTTGTCGACCCTGGGACGTAAGTAGCCTATATTTTAATCGACCTTTCTGACTGGAATACAGATGTTATCATTTGTGTTCGTTTAACCAGTGGGGTAAAATTGTTATGTCTCATGTGCCTGTAATTTAACCGGCCCCCTTACCATTCTAGATATTTACATCCAGACACAGTACTAACAGATATGTTCATGCACACAAATGTTTGTCCTAAATGGGAATAGAACCCACGACCTATGGCGACGACTAAAGCTGTCCCGTCAAAACGTCAATGTCATAATGTCTGCCGTATATCAAAAACTAAACAATGGATAATTCAAACACAAGTACCCATTATGCAAACTAGCGCCGTAATGTTTGAGGATAGTTCCGGAACTATTAGTGCATACGTATTATAGGACCTAGCCCGAACGCTGTTCGACTAAAGTCCCCATTTTTTTTTTAAATCTTCTTATCTGTCAAATCCGGAGAAATATAATGATAGCACGCTTTGTGGAAGATAGAGTATTTATATTATAAATTTTGTTATATTATTGTTTAATTAAACAATTGTTAGTTAAAAAATATATTTCAAGAAATATTATTTTCTGATAATTTTCTAATAGTTTTAAATTAATTGTACAATAATATAGAAGTTTATACAGAATGGTTTTTATTCCATCCTACAATTTTTATAACTTTGAAGGTTTGTGAGGTTCAAGGTTTGGATGGAACTTGGCACATAGTTAAAGCATGGGTGTATATTATGTACTTGACTCTGCACAGACTGTCATCTTGATTGATAAAGAAGCGTACGGAATTTTATAATTAGCTATTTTAAACTTGAATAAGTGTAGATTTTTAAATCCAATTTAACCAAGTTAGCATTATTAAAAACCATTTTTTTTTTACCATAAACATAGTATTTCTAAAGTTTTCCAAGTGAACGTAAACAATATTTTGGTGCGTGTAAGTCCGATACTAAGTATTGATTGAACACAATTTACCGCCCGCGGAGTCGACGTCCATTGCATCTATTACCGGACAACAATACCAGAGCTACAATGGGTTCTAAACGATGTACTTACAATTTTTGAGGGATATTCTTTCATCGATGTGAATTTGACTGAAACGAGTGACCCGGATTGATGACCGTTTATACATGTATGGCTGTTATCGAAAAATGTACTTTATTGTTATTGAAATAAGGGGCTTCCTTTGATCTTATAGTAAATTGTATGGTAATGCAAATCAAACCTTATCGTAACGCAAATGAGTTTATTATTCTATGATATACTTTAACATCATTTTGATTTTGAGTATCTGAGTAGCCTATTTCTTCGTCCGTCATTTTTTTTTTACAATTATTCAAGGTTATTTTCAAAATTCAAATTTATGAACTCTTCACTCTTATGAATGTCTAACCAAATCATCAGTTCAACTAAAAATACTGTAGAGAAGAGTTGGCAAGAAGTCCAGTGAAGTATTTCTTTTATTTAAAACATTTGGACGGAACAAATCACTTCATGGAAGTGCTAGTGAGGTAGAAATTATGTTTTATTTTTAAGTAGGATAACAATTATATTTTTATTTTTAGATATTAACACTAACCTATTAATTTAAGTATCTGTAACCTACACGTGGATCTTTGTTGTCCGATAAATAAATTATTATATTATTAAATCTTATTCAAACTAATTTTAATGATTGTAAAGAGACAGTGTCCATCTTTAAGCGTCTATGCGCAAAGCAATCTACAGAAACACTGCACCTATTTCCAAAAAAACATTGATAGAAAGCTACACAATTCCCGAGAGACATAGACTAAGTTCTAATCATTACATTAAATCCCACGGGAATGCGGGTAAAGTCACAGAACGGTAGCTAGTAAAGACCTCATTTAATACCTGAAGCGGTAAACTCGAAGTTAGGCCAGCCAAAAGGTAAACCGAAGTTACAGATAAACTTTCCAAATGGCTTAGTTATAAACTTGCGTGTTCAAACTCTATTGAATTACAAACGACTTTAAATGCTCTACCTAACTTCTTAGCAAATTGTTCTAAGTAGTGTAACAATTTAATTTTCATTTCTACGTTTATTTTTAGCAGTTTAAAATTTATCTACATGATCAGTTGTCAATTCAACTTGATGTTTATTTGCAGTTACTGTTTCGTATAAAGTGCGAGTTTTATGACTTTCGCTCTTAAGTATTTGAAAAGTTATCATACAATCCTTACTTCCCTAATAATATTATAAATGTGAATGTAAGTTTGTTTGTTACGCTTTCACGCGAAAACTACTTAACTGATCGTCACGAATCTTTGTACACATATTCTTGGAGGTATTAGAAGTAACATAGGATACTCTTTGTGCCGAAAGAATTTTACATCCCTCGGGAACGCGGGTGAAGCCGCGGGGGACAGTTAGTACAATATAAATTAATTGTACAAAACATGAGAAGAAGAAAAATAAAGAAGTAGATAACAGAACAAGTGTTTACAAAGTAGGCGGTCTTATCGCTAAAGCCTTTTCCTCCAAACAACCTAGGGGTAGCAGAATACAGAAGAGAGTAGCAGGTGTTGCACGTTAAGACCGTTAAAATAAATAATGAGAACTAAAATCTTAGTTAATAAACACTGAAATCTAATTATTATACAATTCGAAAGGTACATTATTCCGGTTGGACCCAGGCTATAACCCTGTATACATTAGAGCCCCCGGTTACGAGGGTGAACCCACCGTCCGGGAAATTAGTATGTAAGGACGAGAATTATCTTAATCACATACCAAAAAGATAAAAACTTTAGGCACTATATCATTTAACTTGTTCCAATCATTTGGGGTATGTAGAATATGTTTGCTTCTTTTGTTCGCTTTTTTTTTTTTTTTTTTTCTCTTTTATTCGCCACTAACCGTTCCAGAGAGATATCATATTTATGATATTTACCGGGATAAAAAGTAGTCTATATGTTATTCCAGGATATGCTCTATCTACGTGCCAAGTTTCATCTATATCTGTTTCGTAGTTTTTGCTTGAAAGAATACCATACATACTTACATACAAATCTTTCCTCATAATAATATTAAGTATAGATTTCAGCATAGTAGGGCACATAAGAAGTTACTAACAGAAAGTCAGTATTTAACTGAGAAGAACCGGCTATATGTTAGGAGTTATATTTATTAACTAGCTGTCCCCTGCCTTCTATATTACTTCTAATACCTCCAAGAATGTGTGTACAATGTTTCATGATGATCGGTTAAGTAGTTATCACGTGAAAGCGTAACAGACAAGCTTACATTCACATATATAATATTAGTAGGGATTAGGAAGTAGAATATTTTACTATCTGACTGTTTACTTATTTAATCAATTACATTAAATATAAGTAACAATACATTTAACAAAAAAATCTTGACAATTTCTTATTCAGTGTCAAAAAACAACGGGTAGCACTCCGGGAATGCCGGCAGAAGTGAAAACTTGAACATTAACGTTGTGCATTTCTACCGTCTTACGAATTTTCGATCAGGTCACGTGTCATGACGCGAGTTTAACATTTTATACCCATCGCAAGAAAAGTGCTCGCCGCTAAAGTAGTTTTCACTTCAAAATGCGAACAGAACGAAGAAACCCGACAAAGATAACTAAGATAAAGATTTTTGTCAATTTGATGTTGTTCTACGCGCTTCAAGCTAGATTACTGTTTGTACTACATAGGGGCGTTATCTCCATTGTAAATGCTTAGCCTTATCATTCGGCCAAACGCTTTGGTGACACATTATCACATAGAATTATAGTGGATATACAGTAATTCGTCACTCACGGACTTGTCAACTTAAATTGGTACATAAAATTTTCACTAAACACCTATTGTTGGTTTACTACGCAGTATGGCTGTGTGGTAAACATGTTTGATTACTAGCTGCTGTTTATACGCTTTCCCGAGGGATTTAATGGTCTCCTGGAATATTATCATAAGCTTTATGTCAGGAATATTGTACTAGTTGTAAATCAATTTTACCTCTTTAGTGTTTGGATAAATAATAAATATCCTAGTACATTGTTTACACACGACTGTTTGATCCCAAACTAAGCAGATCTACTATGACAATAAGTTTGTTTTGAAGTAAAAACATATTTAGCGGCGTTGAGTACTTTTCTTGGGATGGGTATAAAACGTTAAACTCGCGTCAGGACACTGACCTGATCGAAAATTCGTAAGACGGTAAAAATGCACAACGTTAATGTTCAAGTTTTCACTTCTGCCGGCACTCCCGGAGTCCAACCCGTTGTTTTTTAAACCTGGGATATTCAGCTACGGCCATCTGATCCCAAACTAAGCACTTTGTAGTATGGAAATCAAATAGCTGATATATATATTTTTTTCTAAATATGTACATTTATAGATATTCACACCCAGACACAGAACAAACAGACATGTTCATGCACACAAATGTTTATCGTGGGTGGGAATCGAACCCGCGACCTGCGGCTTAGCAGTCAGGCTCGCGAACCACCGAGCCAACTGGCCTGTCATATATATATTGTATAGTTGTTTAGTAAATATACCTAGTTGATAATTGATAAACGTTTAACATTACATCTTTAAACAGACGTGTTTACGCACACAAATGTCCTAGATGGGAAACGAACCCACGACCCAGGCTACCCAAATCAGGGCATCTAACCACAATACCAAACTACTTATAAACTTCATTAGTGAATGTATATTTTATTTCGAATTTTATCACCAACACCAAGTTTTTGAACCGCCTCCTTCTGTCCTTTAGTCATTACAAAAAAAAAACGCTATTGTTTTTGTGAGACTGTGGGATGGACCGACGTGGGGTTAGACGCCGTAAGCCCGCCTTACATACGCCTTACCCCTTAGATCTCGCTTACCTGACTCTACTAAAGTAATACTTTAGCAATAGATTTTGAGCTTTATTGTGCCTTACGCTTATGCTTAGTTTTCATTGTTATAAAGAGAGTACTCATAATATAAAATAAAACATCTTTTGTACATGATTTTGAATGTATCATCTTCAACATATGAACTATTCTTGTAAGTTAGGGCTTGAATGTAATAGTTGGTGAATAAAAAAGTTTACAACTCGCTAAAAATATTCGAGGCTCAGTCCATTCCATAAACATTTGAAATTATCTACACTGATCATAAATACCAATAAATATTTGAACAGTTAATCATTCATCTTGATAAATATTACGCTGTAGAATAAAAAAAACAAAAACCAACGTAAATGGTACTTTTTTTGTTTATTAGGTAATTTAGTAAAACTTCATTATTCAGACAACGTAAATTTATTTTTTCCTTGGAATAGGTGGGCATAATCTTGAGCCATAGTCAAAATATAAGTATACTAGCCGTCCCCCGCGCCTTTACCCGCGTTCCCAAGGGATGTCACATTTTCCCGGCACAAAAAGTATGCTATGTTACTTCTAATACCTCCAAGAATATGTGTACAAAGTTGCATAATGATTGGTTAAGTAGTTTTCGCGTGAAAGTGTAACAAACAAACTTACATTCACATTTATAATATTAGTAGGGATTCTCTTTAATTTTTCGGTTCATCACCCCCGCTGAACCAAGTTTTTTATGTGAACTCTTACGCCAGCGCAAGGCTAATCATGTGTCCCATAGACCACAGGTCTAGAGACTAATAGCTTGTCTCGTAGCTGGTGGCTTGGTTAATTTAATAAGCTCGTAGCTGACTCGTAGCTTTTCGTAGCTTAACTAATAGCGTGCTACATTGAACAGCTCGTAGGTGACTCATAACTTGGCTCTAAGGTGTCCTCATAAGCATACTTATTAGTGCGAGATTATGTATATCTTCATCTAAAGTATATATATATATATATATATCTATCTAAAATACCGATTCTATAAAATCTAAAGAAAAACTTCTAAAAATCTCCGGTCAAGTCACTAATTGAAATAAAAAACTATTAAAAATAACTATATTATCGCTAGCCCCTCTTAAGAACAAGGTTGGAGTCCACAGGCCTTATTTTAATTTAATTGAGGTATGAGGGTTTCCTCCAATACAATGTTCTAAATCCAGTGTGGAAATAGAGAACTCAACCAACGTTACATTGCACCTATGAGATTGTAGGCCACTGACCTGACAACTGATCAATGTTATACTATTAATAGTATCATTATCAATCAATACAAAACTGAAGATGTTATTACTGGTACTCTCTTTTAAGTAATAATCTGCAAAACAGGGTTTCAAGGAAAACTGGATCTATGCAGCTGCCGAAACGCAACTTGCATTTTGCATAGCGACAGACTTTAAAATTTAGGGTGAAAACCGGTCTGGGTACTACAGTAGTCTATCATCGTAATTGGGCTTTTATGCACTGTTATATGAACTGTAGACAGTAATAAAGTGTCCCTTCAAATGGTTGCTTCTCTGTTCACGCTTTTAATTTAACTAAAAGTTAAAGTTTCCACTGTGAAATGGTTACACAATTACGCTGTAACAAAGTCTATATTAGAACAAAGCTTAATCTGGTAAGTGTTGTGCGGTTTAAGCGGCGGATTGAACGAGTTATGTCATTTGGTATTTTTGAAGACCCAACCAAATTAATTTATTAGAATAAAGGTATTTATGATAATTATATATATTTATATATCTTTTATTTTTTAGGATGCTTATATAATATTTAATATAGCTCTCCCCCGCGGTTTCACCCGCGTTGCCGAGGGATGTTACATTATTTTGTTCATTCTATCATCAATAGTTTTCGCAGCGCACGCGATGTAAGAATGTTTTGTAATTTTTTCACACCTTGGGTTACATTATTGGAGTTTTAGTATGGATCCCTAACTTTTTGAAAAATTTATATACATAGCCTATGTTACTCAGTGATAATGTAGCTATCTAATGAAAAAAGAATTATTAAAATCGGTCCAGTACTTTTTGAGTTTATTCGTTACATACAAAAATACAAATCTTTCCTCTTTATAATATTAGTGTAGATGTAGATAATAAAAAAGAAATTATTAAGTTGACCTGTAAAAATTTAAATGTCATCATGAAATTTTCCTATGCTTACCCCACATATTCAGGCATATCCCCAAAACGAGAAATCTCCAAAACATTTTCAAAATCAGTCAATATATCACCAAATACTTTCTAAAACTCGGCCCGCCAAAACCATGTCCACCGTTCTTATAAAATTAAAACAAATAAACTTCACATCCTGCCATTTATCTATTAAATTTAAAAATAGATTTTCGATTAAACCATAACTTCAAACACTTTTATACCACTAAAATAATTATAACAATAGTTCTACTTTCAAAATAAATAATGTTTAAAAAAAAGAAAACTACGATCGCGTGTTAACCAGCATGAGATAAGCGCATTCACACACGTGCGAACGTATCACTATTCCGCAACCAACTGCCTGTTGCCGCTGACTGAAACTTTAAGAAGTCTTTTCAGAACGTCCACGATTTTCCATTCGCGAATGTAGACTACTCTTAATATCTTTGATAAATAGTATAAACATACCGGTGTAATTGCGGTATTTATTGCATTGTTCTTTTGTAACGACACGCGTAATCCCTCATCCTATCTCTACTCTATGCGCTATAATAAATTCTAATTTATTCGTGAGTTATTAAACTAAACCTACATGCTCGAAGTTCGATAGTTTCATGTAGGTATGTTAAGCAAATACTTTTTTTTAACTTATTTTTGCCAGTGTTGATTTATATTATAATATAATAATTGAAATTTATACATACTAATTAACAAAGGAGTTTAAATCAATCGCAAATTAAAGCGCCGGTGATAAAATACTCTCTTCCTAGACTAGTTTGATCATTAGTTTGTGCAATACTATGCGATAGTTTTACTAACTTAAAAGAAAATTGGCAGCATTTAGAGTCCAATCTCTTTGCCAACGTCTGCTTTAAAATCATAAAATGTTTCATAGCATCAATTCGCATAATTCTGCAGTATGTTTTCGACTATTATATTTTTACAAGCACTCGCCCCGCATTCCCATAGGAATTTTAAAAGAATCCTTTTTTAAAATCATTTATAACTTTACCTGTTTAGTTAAGTTAGTAGGATATTTCGATACAATCAATTTTACGGAAATTTTACAAACATATTTGGTTAGGTTATATACAAAACCAGATAAGTGGTGTAATTCTATATACAATACGGTGAACGAGTTTTAGAGATTAGTTTTAAAGATTCACTTTTATAATTCTAAGAGCCATCTATGTGTTAAACTTCAATCAACGAATTTTGGTTTTTTATTGCAATGAAGGAATGTACACAATTTTTTGCATTTCCTATTTACTAGCTGTCACCCGCGGCTTCACCCGCTTTCCTGCGGGATATTACATTTCATTTCAAAATATTTTCATTTCATTTCAATGTAAGTGAAAAGAAATGAAATATTTATCCAAATATGCCTTCACAGGCATTTATGAATGATCAGACTCTAACACCGGTACCGAAGGTTGCTTTTACTGAGAAGAGCCGGCAATAAACTCAGCAATTACTCTTTTCAAAATAAGAAATGAAATGAAATGAAATATTTATTCAAATATGCCTTCACGGGCATTTTTGAATGATCAGACTCTAACACCGGTACCGAAGATTGCTTTTACTGAGAAGAGCCGGCAGTAAACTCAGCAATTACTCTTTTCAAAATAAGAAATGAAATGAAATGAAATATTTATTCAAATAAGCCTTCACAGGCACTTATGAATGGTCAGACTCTAGCACCGGTTGGGAAGGTTGCTTTTACTGAGAAGAGCAATAAACTCAGCAATTACTCTTTTCAAAATAAGAAATGTCGTACAGATTGGTGGTATTTCAAAATAAGGTCAACACATTTCGCTATAGAATAGCATGCTAAATTACAAATTTAAATTGATTTTAATAAAATGTCATTATTTCAATACAATATAATAATAATTAAATAAAATGTCCTATTCTTGATTTATCTATCTAAGTTTTACGTCATATTGAAAGTATTAAATATAAGATTTTGTACATAAAGATGTGTCCTGCTGGAGCGAGCGCTACACCCAAACAAGTGAACAATTCAAAATCTTCTGCGTAGCTTTAAATATATAACTGGACAAACAAACAGTTATAGTGAGTTTATTCCATACTATTTAGATATTAGAGAAGATATGACCTTTTACCCAGCATTAGGGTAGTCAATAATGTACCATGTACTCTACATCTAGCTCTGCTTTCAATATACCTCATAGAGATAGCACTCTACCCGTTGGATTGCCATAAAAAATATAAAAATAATTCATAAATCTTTGTACACAATGGTATTTGGAATGCTTCCAATATTTCATACGTACATAACCCGTAACAACAGTCTTTATGTTGATTTATCTTTATACATAAGTAATACACTCACATCTACGGAAATAACATTAGTTCTTCAACTCTAAATAAAAATAAATATCCTAGGACATACATTACAAACGCCTGTCTGATCCCAAACTAAGCAGAGCATGTACCAAACCTATTAACTGGGGTTCGATTCTGTAAGGAAAATGACACTAGCTCGAGGATGTTTCGTCGCGGCCTCTATGCTGTGTCTCTGTCGTTTACTACGCTAATACTACTAATCACGTGAGAGGTAAGCCTCCATGAAGAGGCTCGCCGACGAAGTTTGAATTAGCTAAATAAGGGGGCTGATATACAACATACACTACTTTTTTTTCTTAATACATACTTATATATATTTACACCCAGACATAGAACAAACAGACATGTTCATGCATACAAATGTTTGTCCTGGGTGGGAATCGAACCCGCGACCTTCGGCTAGTGCTTGTTAGAGTCGCTACCCACCAAGCCAACTGGCCTGTCAGATAGATGACTACTTAAAATGAGCTTCGATGAAAACATATTAATTTTGTTGTTCCTATTGCTCTTACCTTTTCTAGAGGTTTAAATTAAAAACAGCGCTTTCTTTCGGTTGTTGGTTGCACTTACGCGATAATACACATTTTCTGTGACAAAGACTGAGTACTACATTTCTCCGCACATGGGTCATTACTAAAATATTGGTATTATTATGCATGTGAACGTGTGGCTGAAAGAGTTAATCATTTGGACGTGAAATAAGCTCCCCTTTCGGTTTTGAGGGGCGAAGACGTTGGTCTTCCAAAAAAAGAATCAGAGCATTACAAGGTTGGGAATACATTGACAATTCTCATTAAAGTTCAGTATCAGATGGACCGTCTACCTGCTTGTCACCTCTCTAACAACAAAGCAAATGTTTATTAAAAACCGGCCAAGTGCGGAATCAATAAAAACGGCATAAAAATCATGTCTGTTGTATGAGAACCCTTATATTTATGTTACTCTATAATAATAGAAATACATCATCTGTGAAAATTTCAACTGTGTAACTATCACGGTTCATGAACGGACGGACAGACAGACAGACGGACAGCGGAGTCGTAGTAATAAGGTTTCGTCTCACCCTTTAAAAATAAGTTATATTATCATTGCGATATTCCACCATCTTGTTTTGTCTGTGGACTTAACCAACGTAACCATAGACAAACTGGAGCTACCATACTGTTAGCAATTCATTCATTTCGCTGCCAATTGTCCTCACACTATTGTGTATCACTTAACTAAATTGAATCTATGTACAGTCACGTGCAAAGAAATATAACCATAGACAGTTCGGAAACAATAGGTCACTTTACTTCAGCATTAATCAGTATTGTTACTTACAGGGAGTTGTTGTAATAGTCGAATCGTATACTCATCTGTTTGTGGTTATTTATGAATGTAAATGACAGTACATCTCTTACAATTGTCAGATCTGATTGTGATTCTGATCAGAAATTATTTTTACATTTTACTAAGTTGAAAGGATAAAGAAAGACTCAACATTAATAACTAAATAATAATAATAAATATCCTGGGACATTCTTTACACACGGATATCTGATCCTAAACTAAGCAGAGCATGTACAATGGAAACCACATAACTGATATACCAGTATATAGATATTTACATCCAGACGCAGAACAACCAGACATGTTCATGCACACAAATGTTTGTCCTGTGTGGGAATCGAATACACGGCATGGCGTGGCAGTCAGGGTCTCTTACCACCAAGCCAACTGGCTCCTCATTAAGAAATGAAAGGAAGATACAAAGATTTAAGTTATAGACTAATACCACGATACCAACAATATTCAGTTGCCTAATAACTAAGCGAGTCGAGTTTCTTTTTTTTTTTACACCATATGGGTCTACAAACAAGCAGAGGTTCCACCTGATGGTAAGTGGTCACAGCTGCCTATGGACTTTGTACACTAGGGGCATTGCCAATGCTTTGTCGACCCTAAGACGTGAAGTTGTTAAGTCTCATGTGCCCTTATCTTTCTAACCGAAACATAGTAATACAAATGCACTACTGCTTCACGGCGGAAATCGGTATAGTGGTAGAACTTCTCCGGATTAACTCTGCACAAAGAGCTCTACTTTACTACTCCTGTTAGCTACATTCACAAAAAAAGTGTATATCATCATAATCTGGGTATGTTTGTGTGGTACCAATCAACACCTGATATTAAAGGTCAATGTAATAATTATATTAACGTTCTGGCAAGAAGCCAAACTTTTCCATACGAAGACAGATGCATAGTAGATACACGCTGAAATACTAGATTTATTATATTTATTTTTACATTCTTGCGGAGTGAGTTCAATAAAAACATAATAATTTGACCGGGTGTTGCGTAACGGAGGAAAAATATTTGGGTCGATTCGTCCCCCACTCTTTTTGACCTGGGGGTGACCACCACGCTCTTTTTACCCCACTGTTAAAACGAATACAAACGATAACATCTTATATTACTAAGTTATGGTTAAAAAGGTCAGGGGGGGGGCTGTTATATTACAGGTATATGAGACTTAACTTCACGTCTCAGCGTCGACAACGAATTAGCTACCCCACTGGTTTTGGAAATGTCTATACGGGATACTGTATATATCACCGGATTCGATTCTCACGCAGGACAAATATTCATGTGCAAGAAGAACGGATTTGGATGAATCTTGGCACATATATAGAAAATGCCCTGGAATAACACATAGGATACTTTTTGTGCCGGGAAAATGTTACATCCCTCGGGAAGCGGGTGAAACCGCGGGGGACAGCTAATCTATAATAGTAGCATATGGTGTGTCAGATACCTGGTGTCCATGGTAGAATCACGAGCTCTAATATTTAATCATGGACGGTTCGGAAATAATACCTGACTTCATATTATTATTGAGCCGTCTACAAACGAAAGAAGAGAAGTGAATAAATATAGGCATATAATAGAAACTCCATGGTTTATGTAACCACGTTAGGATGAACTGAGCTAGTACATAGCTCAGTTTGGCATCAGATGGCAGTTTAAGAAGAATATGGTTCAATATATTTTATTTAATAACTAGCTGTACCTAGCAATGCGTTGCAATACACCTCCGAATTCTGATTTTATACAAAAATCCAAAATAAAACAATTAAAATTTTTACAATTTTCTGAACAGCTCTAAAATATGTTTTTTCCCTAATAACCTAATTAGCACTATGACTAATATAGAAATACACCAAATCAGTCTAGTCGTTTTCAAGTAATGCAATTATCAACGATAATTTCCATTTAAATAGATTGAGGCTGCGTCCAATTCAAAAGCAGTTGGTGTGAGTAATTGAACACCAAAAGTCTTCCATTTCCCAAGACACTCAGACAAGTTGGCACGTGTCACTATATTTCTGTATGTCGGCTATTAAAACACATGCGTCCCCAAAGTAAACTGTTTACAACACCACTGCATCCGGCTCGAAGGACCACAATAACATTTTGGCGCCAATAAGACTTTGTTTGTTTACACGAGTATATTTTAAGGTTTTGGATGACTGTCCGGACTTTAACGCGGTGTTAGTGTTGCGATATGGAAGATGTATTTGATATTTTTGAAGAGAAACATCTTAAAGGGCTTTGAAATTCTGATCCGCAACCGTTTTGTGTGACAAAAAATAAATTAATGCTAAAATGATGATGACTATCAATGCTATTCAAAAGTGATTCATGAATAATTAAAATGTTTCACTGTAATACATAAGTTTAACTTCTGTCGTGTCTTTAGGACACACCTGTTTTTTTTTTGTTTTTCAATGTAGTCACTACTACATTGAATTAGAAAAATTAAGTACTTATTTCCGGTTACAGATATGGAAATAAATGCATTTAGCTTTTTTATTTTCCCGTGCATTTCTGTTTGAACCGCTTTTTTTAGCTTCTACAATACCACAATATTTCTCTTCGTAATATATATGGAATAGCATAGCTTGCATGTGTACTTGCAACCTTAATTTTAATACCTTACAATTATGAATGTTACGTCTATCTGGCTGAAAGTTCTTCGTACTTCTGTCATCATGTCAAAAGATTAAATTGTGTACTTCAGTGGCTAATGGTTTTGAGAATATTTACAACAGTAGGTTACGTAGCTACCACTATTATTTGTAGGTCAAAGTAGTATTCTTTACGGGAATTGGGTTGTGTTGACCACAAACTTACATTGGAAAGCGAAGATTCGGTATAAAACCTGGAAAGGGATGGTGCAGGCTTTTAAATGCAGGGGACCTACAATTATATCTTATTGTACGCTAATTAAGACTGAACCAAAGTGTTCTTGTGTCAAAAGTCGTTATAATATTGCTATTTTAAATTGGATGGTAAAGGAGATAAAAATAAATAATATACGATAACAACATAGTTAGAGATAATTATATTTTGACAATAGTAAATTTCAGAAATCAGTTTTGGTCAATTGTAATCACAATAAGGGATGGTAGTAATGCCCCAATTTACCGGATCTTATCGATAAGTACCAAGACACATTTAGTGTATAGTCATCTTGACGGGCCAGTTGGCTTAGTTGTTAGAGACCCTGGCTGCCACCTATGCTGCCATGCCTCAGGGTTTATACCAAAAAGTCTTTTCTATTCCCACGCAGGAAATTCATTTTAGGGCATGAACATCTCTATTTGTTCTGTATCTGTGTGTAAATATCTATTCATTTTTTATTTTGAAGTAAAACGTTATTAGTAGATGTACCTAGTCAATTTGGTAACCATCCCACAAGCTGTAGAGGCGACCAATTTATCTATTCAGGTGATCCCAATTGGAATAAATATACGAAATATTAACAAATTGACTGTTCAACAGTGGCCAAGTCTTTACAAGCGACGTCGTCATCTGAATAGATGAGTTGGTCGCACTGTACTTCCTTTGGGACCAGATGGCAACAAAACAAATGTTTTTAAATATTTATTTATAATCTGTTTCAGTGGACGATGGCACGTATAAGGGAACCCCGTCGGGTTTGGCCGTGGGACAAGCCATACCTGAAAGCGCCACCTATACAACAAAGTATGTATTCTAATCCAATTTGTTGTTTATGGCTCCATCGTGCTACCGATGATTCTGCCAATGTCATAGTAAGAGCACACAACGTTATAGCAAAAATGACATAAGAAGGATCTTAATAGAAGAACACCGACATTAAGTAGGAAGAGAAGTATGAGAGATGAAGTCTGTGAGCATATTAATTCAAGATTAGTAAAGTTAGAAAACAGGTCATTATTAGATTTAGAAAGTATATAATTATATTTATAAACGTATATTATTAATAGTGAGGAATTTGACTCGTATTTTAATAAAAGGAGTGTGAGCACAATTTAGTAAAACATTGACATTGAGGGCGAGGGAAATCACGAGGTAGTAGGTCGTATAGTGGAGTGGAGATTCTTGGGCAATTAAAGAATATATGATCCAAGGTACCATCTTCGAGTCCACATTCGCACAAAGAGTGATCTTGAATTAAGTATGTATTAATTCGTAGGAAGTATTAACGTGACGATGACACTGACACCTGTCAACTTTAATTCCTTCTCACGCCTTCGATATTTATATCATTTTCGATATTTATCGCACAACATGGCGAATTGTATGTAACTGACAGTTGTGTTCGATAAATATAGAGTGTGATATTTATATCGGAACTTGAGAATCGAGCTGCGTATATGATTTTAAGTTAACTACTATAGTAATACTTCTAAGTAAGTGACCCCTCAAAAGAACTCTGAATCGAGAGTACCCTATTAATAATAATAATGTATACATATTTTCTTTAAATAATTGAGAAAATAAATATGTTTTCGCCCATTTTATCCGAAGAGATTACTAGGTACAGTGCCAACTTCCCGATTCATTCGCGTCTTAATTAAGTTTTATAAGATCTTCTACAACTTATAATGTGCATCTTTAAATTTTACATCATTTTTTCATAACGCTAAAGAAGTATAACTTCAAAAAAGGAACCATAAAATCTAACTGTGCTTAGCGCCCCATAGTTTTCCTTTATTCTCCGTAACGTATTCCAAAACTACTTGTATACTATGAAAGAGAACACCATGTTTGTTTAACAACATAATTGAGAATCAATGCCGGTGGCAGCTGGGCACTCGACGCAGATTAATGGCCCTGTGACGCAGTGGACAGCAAACAAAACCTACCTTGTTGTGACATGTAGATTTTTTTCATATCACTATAAACGGTGACAAATAAATACAATTAAAAAAGGTTTCGTTCACTAGGTAATACAGTTTGCTTTTAAATATTATCGTTTGCCTGACGCCAATCCTTTTTGGGTCTGCTTTTTATTCCGTAAATGTTATCCTAAAATATATCTATTTATCTGAAGGGATATAATGTATCCCGGGATTATAGGAGCTTCTGAGATGCTTTTTGAAATCGGTTGAGTACTTTCAGAGATAACCTCCTAAATAACCTCTATATTTACAATATAGATACTCGGAATCTTAGGTTTCCTCCGGGGATAAATCCTATGTGTTATTACAGAAAACGTAGTACCTGTGTGCCAAATGTTACAAAAAATCGTTCAGCTGTTACAGACCTAAATGGTAACAAACATACAACATACACAGACAAACTATCGCATTTATAAATAGGATAATTATACTAGCCGCCCCGCAGTTTAACCACAATCCCTAGGGAGTGTGGTGTTAAATCAGAACCTGTTGTTTGTATTAATCCAAACTCATTCGTCCGTATAATGAGTCATTCAACAAACATCAATCATTTGTAATGTTATTGTGATTATAGCTGTTCCCAGCGATCTAGTCCTATAGAAAAAGAAAAATCACTTTATCCAGAGTTTACAACTTTCCAGTCAACTTTTGTAACCTTACACGAACTATATATAGGGGAAAGTGGGGAAACACGAACCTCAGGGCAAACGCAAATAAAACAGCGGAATTTAGATACAGAAATTCTTTTATTGCTTTAGGATCAAGTTAGCCTATCCTTCTAACTAATATACTAATAAACATTTGAATTTTACATTATCTTAAAACCTTACACAAACTATATATAGGGGAAAGTGGGGAAACACGAACCTAAGGGCAAACTCAAATAAAACAGCGGAATTTAGATACAAGGTTTCATTAATTGCTTTAGGATCAAGTTAGCCTACCCATCTAACAAATTTACTAATAAACATTTGAATTGTACATTATCTTAAAAGCTTACACTAACTTATATATAGGAGAAAGTGGGGAAAACACGAACTTTACGGCAAATTTAAATAAGACCGCGAAATTTAGATACAAAGTTTCTGTAATTGCTTTAGGATCAAGTTAGCCTATACATCTGACTAATATAAAAATTTAATTAATAAATATGGATTTTTTATTATTAGCCAAATCGGCCACGCAGTTCTCAAATGATCCGCCTACCAACAGTTTTTAAATTTTATTTAAATAGATACTGTTTTCTTACTCCAAGACGTATAGTCTATATATATAGTCTGTTTATATTTCGTATATTTTTTAATGGATAAGGGGCATCATATTTGTAGGTATGATAACCTAATATTGTGAAATGAGCTGTAAAAATGTATTACGGTCCTGGGGCTCGGTTCTGTAAGGAAAACGACACTAATTCGAGGATGTTTCGTCGCGGCCTCTGTGCTCTGTCTCTTTTGCTATCTACGCTAATACTACTAATCACGTGAGGGATAAGCTCTCCGAGGCGTCCGTGAAGCGGCTCGCCGACGAAGTTTGTATTAGCTGAATAACGGCAGTTAAATAAACGGCAGTACATTTTCACAAGTAGCCTAGTTAGTAGAATGACAAGCAAGTTTTGTCACGTAACCGGAATATTCGATATATCGTGACAGAATCATTAATCTTTCGATTCTAATGTTGTAAATATATTAAAACAGATAAACATAGCACTAAACTAATATTATAATAGAATACATTTTTATTGTTTTCTGGTTAATAACTGAAAGCTTTTTAATTATTATTAATTATGAAATGAATTATTTTTTCAAAAAGGCCTTCACTTACAGTTACTTAAATGAATGATGAATGTTCAGCCTCTAACACCGGTTCGGAAGGTTGCTTTTACTGAGAAGTGCCGGCAGAAAAACTCAGCAATTAGTCTTTTCAATATAAGCTTTTCTAGATAAATATGACACCTGCTGGAGCAAGCGCTATACCCAATTGTCGGCATTAAAATAATCATGTATGTTGTAGAAAGCCTTTTGTACTAAAACAGTCTTAATTCTTTCCTAACATTTTTGTAAAGGCAAATTCAAAATTTCAGTAGGACTTTTTTATTAATATAATAAAATTCGTTTATTATTCATGCGTTGTAACTTATATTGTGATTTTTTTAAACTATTTTTTTTAATTAAACTTGCGGCAGGCTATAATGGCCGTTTGAAGTTTAACAATGACAAAGAAAAATAACCTTTATTCCTTCAAGCATAAGGTGCATCTATTGATCCAACAGCTAATTGTATGATGATGGAAATAAACCTTATTCCAAAGCAATACAGTTTCTTTTCCTATGACAATCTGAAACGTCGAGACGGCCATCATAACGGTATCATTTGCATCCTGGGATTATAACATATCCTATGTCACATGGAAATAGTGTAGTATTATAAGCGAAAGATTTCTTAAACACTTGTAGAGGTTCCAGAGATTTCCCTCAGTATACACATATTTTGTACTCTTCTTTCTTATTACACGCTTTATATTAGCTTCACCTGTATGTATGTATGTAACCGACCCCTTTGATTTCGATTTTGTCCTACTTTGAACGATCAGATTTTATTCAAACTTTGCACACCTGTCAAAGATCGATGACAATGCAATAATCCGATCAAAGCATCCGATTATCCTAATTATTACACGCTTTATATTAGCTTCACCTGTATGTATGTATGTAACCGACCCCTTTGAGCTCGATTTTGTCCTACTTTGAACGATCAGATTTTATTCAAACTTTGCACACCTGTCAAAGATCGATGACAATGCAATAATCCGATCAAAGCATCCGATTATCCTAATTAGATTCGCCAGGATTAATTAATTTCTTTCCGCATCCTTTGCATGCGAGTAAGAGAAGTAGAGCTAGTGCGCGAACTACGCGTGCGTGCAGTTCCAGACTTACTCTTTCAGGCACTCAAAATGCTTTTTATAAAAAAATTAAAAATAAATATTAGTTTAAAAAAACTAGAAAACACGCTTTATATAGAAAACCAAACTAAAAAACAGAAAATAAATTAAAAAAAATATTAATTAATAAAAAAAATAATAAATATAAGTTATTAATAGTTTGAATAAGAAAAAATGTGTATATCTATAATATATATATATTTCGATTATATCTTGAAAAGCACCCCGCTTTTTTTTTAATAATTTAAATACACATTTTTTCTTATTCAAACTATTAATAACTTATATTTATTATTTTTTTACATTATTCTTAATTAATATTTATTAAAATTTATTTTCTGTTTTTTAGTATTATTACGTATTAATATTATGATGAAACTGAAGGTTTACAGTACACCAGAGCCTAGGCAGCCGTATGGCGTTAGAACCAACCAGCAATCACACTTGACGATGAATCCACGCGGTGACTATTCCTTGTCTCTCTCGCGACTCCGACTTTAGACGAGAGGTCCGCTAACCGCGTGTTCACCTGAGCGATTACTCGGCGAGTTTTGGATTTAGAATAGCAAGGCTGGTGGGTACTTACTACTGTGCTGGGTTTGAACTACGCCTTTATCGAAAGCTGAAGTTCACTGTCGGACATTGGCGTATATATACAGGAATATCTTTATTCAGTGCGCAAACTTTGACAAATTAAACTTAAATGAGTTTTATTAAACACCAAATTTTTATTTTGATAAGTTTTAGTACAAAAAAATAAAGTTATCGTTAACGAAAGATATAGACTTTAAAATTGATATAATGGCTACTCTGTCGCTCGGGTCGGGCGCCTACCCCGGCCGTGACCTTGGTAACAGCTGGCTCTACCACCGCGTGCGGCGCACGGCGCGCGTGCTTTTTGATATTATTAGTGTACATTGTTTGTCGGTTTTAAAGTCGGAAAAAAAAAATACAAAAAAAAAATTTACAGATAATGGAAATGTGTTCTGTTACTGATACTGAACCACCAAAATTTTTTTGCGCATTGCTTAAAAAATATTCCTGTATATATTGGCCCCATAAAAAAATCTAAAGTTTGTTAATCTTGTGTGAAGTTATTTAGGTCTTCAGGTATTTCGGTCAATTATCCTTGGGTGGGTACTAGACAATACTGGGGTCGCCTTCCTATGTTGTCAGATACGAACCCACGACCCTCGTCACGGCATTCGATGTCACTACCAACTGGGGGGCAATTCCACTAACATATTATGCACCGAACCATTACTATATCACAAACAAACGTCAGATTTGATGTCTAATCGTATTGTACTAAACACACCAACGATCGAACTGCCGTTGTGTTTCGGTAATGGTTCACATTCGTTCGATAAGTTACGTTAAAATGTATGTTTGTTTCGGTTGTAGTGCGTAGGAATAATCAATTTGACATTAATCGTAACCATACCATTGCCGAACCAAACGTGCTACTCGAACGTTGCATTTAGTGGAATTGGGCCCCTGAGCTATCATCGCCTTCTTATTAAGTGTTTACAAATTATTGAGTGCTATCCACTATCGCCTATCACTTACTGTGGCGAGATAGGGTCATTAGCCACAAGGTCAACATGTTACTTCATTGGTGTTGTCTAACTCATCCACCAAAGAATTTCTTGAAATCAATACGATAAAAGTAGTGTTGCACGTAATGGTATAAAATATCGAGTCTATCGATACTATCGTAACCTTAGGAAACAGCGAGAATAACGATACTATTGATAGTAAAATTACTATGAATTTATTGTGAAATTATCGATAGTTCAGCAACACTAGGCGAAACTAAAGCTAAACAATTCAAATCCATCTAAATAACAAATTATCATTTGTCTGTATACTAATTTCGTGTATAATTGGAAAGACTCGTACACAGCTCCCCAGTAGTTTAATTTGAGCTCTAAAACGAAGTAGTTATTATTCCTTTTATAACAAATTCTCCCGTGGTTTCACGTTTCGAAATAGTAAAGCTCTTAGTGCCGAGTTCGCCCGCGAAGTACTGTCAACATGCCATTTCTGCCGTGAAGCAGTAGTGCACTTGTACCACTGTTTCGGTTAGAAAAGTAGGCACATGAGACTGAACAACTTCACATCGACAACGTATTGGCGATGCCCCTGGTGTTGCAAATATAATGCAATAGGCGGCGGTGACCACTTATACAGTGGACCGTCTACCTGTTTTTGTGACAGCAGATTTGAATGATTTTTTTTGTATGCGTTTTGGGTGGCGCCCTGGATGGTTTAGATTCACAATTGGACCAGGTAGGTGGCGCTGCGAGCGGATTCCCGCATTTTTGTATGGACTTATTTCGACAGGACGACGTCTGTCCGGACAGCTAGTAAAATATATATATATATATTTAAGAAGTAGGTCGGTAGGTAAATGAAAACTTAAAAATCATTGCTATACAGTTTTGCTTCAGCAAATACGTATAGATTGAAGCCCGCATTACTATTTGAATGACGTTAACCTAGTTGGTAGGTTAAATAATAGGAAAGGTAGGTCGTACACTGCGTAGATAAATCCTTGAAATTGGAGAATTAACAGGGTTATACCTAGGTGTTTTGGTTAGAAAGGTGCCACTTCAATTCCCACCGAAAATCAACGCTTGTGTGTATATCTCGGTACCTACAAATGAAGCCGGTTAAAAAGAAATCGAAAAGATAACATCCTTTTTTTAATTGTAAAATAACTTTTGAAATATTGATTTTAAATTCAAATAAATATTAGTTTAATATATAACTAAATGAATAACAGTTAGTCGATCCAATAGATGCGAAACAATGTGGCTGTGACAGACGGGCAGACAGACACACGAGTGTTCCCAGAAGAATGGATTTATTTCCATCTTGACCGCTATAAAAATTGTCTAATAATTTTTTTTTTGCCTAGCAGATATACACACAGGCAGACGGTCCACCTGATGGTAAGCGGTCACCGCCGCTTATGGACATTTGCAACACCAGGGGCATCACCAATGCGTTGTCGACCCTGAGACGTGTGAACCTGATTTGTTAACGCTCATGTACCTGTAATATCACCGATCTAGCCGTTCTAAATGATTTTGTTTATTGAACACTATGTGTTCCCCGTGTTTTCACCCGCGTTCTCTAAGTAGGTTACTTTTCCCCGAATAAATAGAAGCCTATATGCTATTCTAGATTATAATCTGTATGTGCCAAACATCATCCAGATTCGTTCAGCCGTTCAAGCGTGATTCATTAACAAACTTACATCCATCCAAACTTACTCATTTCTAATAGTAGTAAGATTTTCCTGTAGGTTTTCTTGATTGAAATAAGTACATTTGGAACTGATGTACCACTCAAAGTGGGCGTCAAAGACATTGTCACGTCTAAACGAAGTGCTAACTATACTGTTTGATCGACATCGACCTTCGAGTACATAGTTTACATATGTAAATAGCTTTTGCTTTAAGATCTTGTTCTATACATCATCTTTTAAAAGCCTTTTTTATATTTGGATTCACAAACGGAGTATAATTTTATAGAAGCACTAGCGACACGTCTCATCTTCGCCTGAGTAGGATAACATAAATTAAACATAATATTATACACATGGGAACTATCTGGAAGAAATTTTCTAAATTAGACGAGTAGTAGAGCTCTTAGTGCAGAGTTCGTCCGGGGAAGTACTACCACCTTACCCATTTGTACCCATTTGACTTGTATTACTGTGTTTCGGTTAGAAAGGTAAGGGCGCCGGTGAAATTACAGGCACATGAGACTTAACAACTTCACGTCCCAGGTTCGACAACGCATTGGCGATGCCCCTTAATGGCCATAGGCTGCGGTGACCTCTTCCCATCAGGTGGACCGTCTGCTTGATTGTCGGCCCATGTGGTATAAAAACAGAAACAGCGACCATGTTTTATACTTTTCGTGTAGAAGCGAAACACCTGTGGATTTCCTGTTGAGTTTCCTTGTTTGGGACTTGACAGAGATACTAGATATTTGTTTTTTGTATAATCTTAAAATGGATTCCCCTAAGGCCTTTTCTACTTTACTTTTAATAGTACCCGTAGTATATAACTTCGATGGAAATATTTTGTCCAACATTCCATCTCCACTCTTTTTATCGATAACATTTACATCACTAACATTTACTTCAGGGAGCTCAACTTATGCTGGTACTTTGTAAAGTGAGGTCTCAGTTAAAGGCTTCCATTACATATCTTCGACCTTCATAAATGCCTAAGGGCCTAAACTAGATTACTTTGAATAACAAAAGAAAATGGAATTATATAGATTATCTTACGTAATAAAAATAAGTAATGTACAATTACATTACAATGACCTACTGTAAGCCAGTAATCTGTGTACAGTACTCACTGGCCACGATAACACCTACTATGTCAATATTTGTGCATACTATTTTCTGAATCTCACATTGAAGAATTGTGTTCCTATAGAGACACTATTTCTAATATAACAAAAACTGGTTAGAAAAATGTACAGTAAGTGTTTCATTTTTAGATATGCCTTAATAAAAATTTTAGGAAAGTCTTCTGGTTTAGTACATAAGGCTTTCTTTTTTATCTTTTTCTATTTTATAAAAACTTGAGTGATTATTTTAATGACGGCAATGCTAGGGTCTAGCGCTTGTTCCAGCAGGACACGACACGACACATCTTTAAGTCTCAAAGTAAAATATACATGTTGTGGATGTTTGTTAACTCAATCTCGCAAAACGGCTTCACGGATTTGAATGAAATTGGACACACAGATAGTTTATAACATTAACACAGGTTCCTTTTATCTCGAGATGTCACGAGAAATGTAAAATCTCTCGGGAGCGAGGGTGAATACGCTGAGCGGAAACTAGAATATAAAGTACATCATCCTACTCGGACGAAGACGGGGCGGGTCGCTAGTTAATTTATTAGTTTCCATTTTTAAATCGCGAGGGTTGGAAATGGGACGCCATGTTTCTTTGCAGCTTAGTACCTGCAACTGTACTGTACTTTACAAGGCTACAGAAAATATCGAACAACTATCGGCATGAATAAATTACCTACTAGACACTTCATGGCATCCACGCATTGAAGTGATATTCCTAAAACTTTATTTTACTAAAGGCTCTATTTCACTTCGATTTCACCATGATAAGTAATGTAATGGTTGGGGTACCCAGCCAGGGGGGTACCTACTACAACGTACCCTTCCACCATGACGGTGTAATAAATATAAATATCCTGGACATTCTTTACACTCGGCCATCTGATCCCAAACTAAGCAGAGCTTGTATTGCAAATAACTGATATACAACTTTTTTTTATTTTAATATCACTACTTATTTACTAATACTTATTTAGATATTTACATAGAACAAACAGACATGTTCATGTACACATTTTTTTGTATTGGAATTGAAACGACCTGTGCTTGGCAGTTAGGGTACCTAACCACCAACTGGACATGGTAATTGACTTTACTGTAACCTGATGTACACTTTTTTTTTTCTTTTTTATAAATATCCTGGGACATTCTTTACACACGGCCATCTGATCCCAAACTAAGCAAAGCTTGTACTATGGACACCAGATAACTGATATACATTACACACTACATATTATATTTTTTTCTAAATACATACTTATACAGATATTTACACCCACACAGAACAAACAGACATGTTCATGCACACAAATGTTTGTCCTGGGTGGGAATCGAACCCACGACCTTCGGCTTGGCAGTCTGAGTCGCTAACCACCAAGCCTACTAGCCTCGCTTGGATTGCAATATACAAAATTCCCGATGATTTTCGACGTCACTACTGATTAGCTATCGAAAGCACTGTATTGTAGTATAGCGCTGCAATTAGGTACATTGTTAGTTGGTTCCTCAAACCACATCATTACGAACCGGTGATAACTTCACCATCGATCCGGGGCTCGATTTTGTAAGTGATAATGACACTAACTCAAGGATGTTTCGTTGCCTCTATGCTCTGTCTCTGTCGCTTATTACGCTAATACTACTAATCGCGTGAGAGATAAGCCGTGAAGCGGCGCAGTTTGTATTAGCTGAATAAGGAGGCTGGTAGAAACCCCAACTCATCACTATTGCCTGTCGTAAGAAACGACTAAAGAATACCTACACCCATCTTGCACCAAGTTAACAAAAGCATTCCTATATTAGGTTGGTGATAGGCAAACGGGCGCTCTGAAAAAATTAAAGCATTTTTTACTATTCAGTTCCAAACTCTTTGCACCAGTCTGCAACATAATTTTTTTTTTGACGTTGTTAGGTTATTATTGTCAGGTTATTATCATTACCCACTTATTGGCACTGACAGTTGCGATTTGTGCGATGTTCCGGAGAGACCGTTATCAGCTAGCTTCATCCGTGAGAATTTTGTGTTACAGTGATGCGCGCGCATCTTAAAATTTCACTAAAGAAGTATAACCTAAAAAAAAAACTCTCCACTAAACGGTCAAATTAAGAAAAATATTAATACTACAAGAATCATATCAATCATAAAATCGAAATGGGATAGCAACAACGTAATGTGTATATTAAAGGCATATTGACATGAGATGATTTAATTTTGTTAGCATACAAATTCTACGATGATCACAGACCAATCATATTGAGCAAATAACGGCCAAATATAGAAATTTGTGCGAGTCAATATTTGTTATTATATTAAAGCATTCGCTATATAACTGGTCCGTTTTGACAGCCAATATGTCATAGAAAAATGATCTTTATGCAATTTAGAATATAGTTCATCTATTGATCCGATGGTTAATCGTACGATGATGCTGATGAACTTTATCATCGCGCTATAGGGTACATTTTTCTATAACACTCTTGGCTGTCAAATTGAACTTGACAAATTTAGGTACATGATGTTCTAGTAATAGTGAGTTTACCGATGCGTAAATCCAGAAGACCTGTTAATAACCGGCTATGTGCGTGTCAAATCACGTACAATGTGTACGGTTCCGTACCAGTCTAAAGAAGCAAGTTATACCTTGCTTACAATTTAAATTTTACCGACTACATACAAAAAAATATCAAATAACATCTTACACTTAAGAGCGTTAACGGCAAATCCTCGGCACAATATTTAGGTAATTGCAGTGTTCTTTCCACTCACACAGATGCGCACGTTACTGTGTGCGTAGAGTTGATGCACTCACTGTTATTATAGTCAAACTAACCATGTTGATCCGTTGAGTAATGTTTAATAATATTTATTTAATAGTCAGTTTATTTAATTTTTTTTGGCGCGTTTACATACAAGACAAACAAAACAAATTCATTGCAGGAAATTCACCCAATAAGCTACAGAAGTGCATTCAAGTGAAATTTTAATTTCCGAACGAATTCCAAAAACAACATAAAAACATATTATGATATGCAAAAATAATAGTAGCCACAGGTCCGTGCATATACCATGAAAATCGTGTTAATTTTACTCAAAAATACTAATTACCATAAACACTTGGCTGTCTCGACTGTTACGCGGTTAAAAGGCCATTTCAACCCGACTCTACACCCTTATAATTTTAGGTCATAAACCATAAACTTTACCTATGTACTAAAGATTGCAGATCCAGCACTTAAGTGTCAGTTTACGGCTATGTAGTCGTTAAAGGGTGACATAAAACAGTAATTAAGACTATATTAACGACGCCATTAACTTGAACATAATGTTGGAGTGTTATGTAAATATTTTTATTTTCACGTAGTCGTTAACTAAATTAAATTAAATCTTAACTTGGTACCTACATGATTAATTATTTGTCTGCATAATTTAATATAATGGAGCTGCTTTACTTTGCATTTGGTATAGAGTATATAAGTGACACGTCAGTTTCCGAGAGATGGCATGGTATGAGGTAGATTAAAGTCATCCCTGATAAATAAATCTAAGATAATAAATACTATGTTTATTTTCTAAACTATCTTATTTCGTCTTTTAGCTTTGCACTACCTATCAAGGTAACTGTATCAAGGTAACAAACAACTCATTATTTACTTCCTTAAACATTTAATGTACAATCGTTATAAAATTTGTGGATATTATCTGACATTTTCATAGCTTTTCTAGAACAAAACTAGTTTAGGTATCAGCGCCATCTTTTGAAATGTAGCTGAAGTTTTAAAGCGTAGTTGCCCTGCCATCTCGTGGTTGATAGAATTAAAATTAGCCAACACAGCTTGCTACACCATAGACTAAGAAATTTATTTTCGTTACGTTTATCAACAAATAAATAAAAACTAACTTTAAATTTAATCAAAAATGCATGTTCTTGTTAAAATTAAATTAAAATCAAACATTACGAAGTTCTTATCTCATATGCCTGTTATTTTTTTATTCGATACAGAAAAATATATATATATTTCATAGAAGATTCTTAGTATTTTATTACCTATTTTTTTGTCTATGCTTTACTCTATTATTTTGCGCCTGCGCTCTTGATGGTCTACGCGACGTACCTAAAATCATTTTGTGGAAAATTTGAAGTTTGTTGTTATTTGTGACAACTTATAAATCATATTTATTTATGAAAGCTTCGTGCTAATTACCATTCCAGGCGCGAGGCTGGATTTCACTATAGTGGTTAGCCTGGATGCGTTCACTCACTATAGTCCGTCCGAGCGGTGTACGGTAGCCATCTTGGAATCGAACAAAGCTTCAGATGTGTAGTTTGTCTGTTTATCAATAATTTTTGTGCATTTTATTGTAAATAGTTTGTATGTTTAGGATATGTACGGAACGTTCGTCCATATGTGTAAATAGCTATGGCTGCGACAAGGAAATTACAAGGTAATTTGTCATGTTATCAGGTTAGAGATTGATTGACCCCAACCGATGTTGGTACGTGTTCTGGCGTTATTGTCAATTGATGAGAGGGTCGCGCGAAACGTTCCGAAATCTTCCCCATGTTCTGAAAGGTTGCATTGACAAATGCTACCGCACAAACACATAGGAAAACCTTCAATCTGACACGATATGCCCGCGTCAATGGTTTACTGTTGAATTCGCTTCGTTATTTACGTATGCTCAATGTCGCTTATACGCTACCGACTTACTCACGAACATACGATCACTAAAATAGTCTGTAATAGTGATACACCTGTCACGAAACCAGTTTGCCGTATAACATACGGTATACGATGACCAGCTGTCGCATCAGAAAGTTTAATGATACATCGTTTTCAGGTGAAATAGACAGGTGTTTAAAAAAAGTAACGGAGGGGGTCGAGACGTTTGAGGACATCTGGCAGAAGGTGCATAATGCAACCAACAGCAACCAAAAGGAAAAGTATGAGGCAGATCTCAAGAAAGAGATTAAGAAACTTCAGAGGCTTCGGGATCAAATTAAGTCATGGATCGCCTCCGGGGAGATTAAGGATAAGAGTACACTTTTAGAATATAGGAAACTAATAGAGACGGTGAGTTTAAATTTTTACTTTATGTTTATAATACATCATATGTTAGCACAGTCACATGATTTTCTGCGAATACAGAATATATTTAGACATGTACAAACCCAAAACATACTATTATATGATTCTTACTGAAACAGAAATACCTTTTAATTCATGTGTTCTATGTATTATGCATATTAATTAAGTTTCTATTGATTCAAGTAGGTATCCACATTTTTTCTGGTTACCTACCGATATTAGAAATTTGATTTCTGCCTACCTTACTTTTAGCTAAATGGATTAAAGCATTCCAGATGCCTGCTTTAGCCCTTATCTAGTATTGATACTACTGTTATGCTATAATTAATTAATAGTATGCAGAAATTACTTTTCAAAAAGTTTTCAAAGTTTTTAGTTCGTGTAAACTTCCTAAGAACAAACAGCCAACCATATTTTTATTAAAAGCTGACAATAATTTCATAAACTTGCTTAGTTTTATGTTACTTTTTACTAATAGGATGACAATTAGAAATAAAATTACATCAAATTCTATTTAATTCTAGTAGTATCTACAAAAGTTACAATTAATATGATCTGTATAAACTTAAAGTGAACTCCATGTTACTATTAACTTTTTTTAAACTCTGAAAACTTAATGGAAAGCTCCCCCAAGTGGATATTCATTGACTGAATATGTAGACCTTAATAGTACATATCTTATTCTAATTATTTTTGCTATTTTAATGACCAACAGACCCTTTAATATTTTTTTTTTGTTTCCTAAATATTTGTTATACCTGCTGCATTCCATGGTTTGTTGACCCAATAACACTAAAGTAGTAATATATAAAAGAAATATTTAAAATGTCAGTCCATTGACACCACACAGGTCAAGGACCTCTCTGTAAAGGTTACACCATGTTACCATATTAAAATTTATAATTTGACTAGCCGTCCCCCGCGGTTTTGCCCCGTTCCCGAGGGATGTAACATTTTCCCGCCACAAAAAGTGTCCCTTGTGTGTTATTCTAGGGCATTTTCTATATATGTGATAAGTTTCATTCAAATCCGTTTGTTAGTTTTTGTGTGATAGAGTAGCAAACATCCTTACATACAAACTTTTGCATTAAAATAATCGCATAAAAGTATAATTCCAAAGGTTGCTATAATAATATTGGTCAACTGTTCCTACGTAAATCTGAATATCCATGTCTGTGTGGTAATCTTGGACACACTATTACATAAATGTTATCTATCATGCATTTCAGATAAACAGTGTAATGTATAATACATGTAAAGGGCATACTTGACCTGATATGTATTTATAGAATCAAAAACTGTTACTTTTACTTTCATAAATATATGTAAGGTTTTAAGTCCACTAATATGTCTATATATTATTCTCAGTGCTTTATTTATGTTCAACGAGTACTAAATTGAATATAAACATACTTTGATCACTCAAATAAGTTTGTAAACTTAAAGAAAACTTTTCAAACTTGATTATTAGGATCAATAAAAACACAATTATGTAGAATAAACTTTTAATTAAGCGAAAATAATACTTAATATAACATAATTAGAATATACAATTATAGGAGCATGGTTTCAATAGGTACCAAATGTCATAAAGAACAAACTTGGGCCTCCCTAGTTACATGAGGTTAAAGAAAAACACCTACTTTATATTCATTGCAATACTGCATCTCATTTTGGGAATCAAATTGACACCAATGCACACAAATCTCTTATATGGCGCCATTTCTCGACGCCGAATTTACGTTTTTATTTAAATGGCTTGAAATTTACATTTATTTTTGGTCGACCATGTCGAATTTTACTAATATTTACCAAAATAAAAGTGTTCTTTAATTAAATTTATTTTAAAATTCAACTATGGGAAAATAGGATCCCTATATGTGTGATTTTGCGCTTGTTTTAATCCCATTGAAATAGCTTTTTAAATTTAATCTTTGTTTAATAGTTTAAAATATATTCCACTATTCGCAAAAAGTTTTCAAAGTTGCTTAAAGTTATACAATGTATTCAGTGTGATAAATATAACATTTGTTTACTTCAGAATTGCGCCAGTATCATTAAAAATAGAGCTTGTTATAAAAATAAAATAAAAACAATCAGAAATGCCAAAGTATAACATGTTTTTGCAAAAACAACAATAAGATAATATAATTGTGTAGGTATTTAACTATAATACATGTTTTTATGTTTAACACTAAAGGCCACCTGCCAAAAACAACAGTTTAAACATAATACTTCACATAAAATGTAATATTTTAGTGATGAAGTGGTCTTAACTATTCATAGACTGCAGAGAAGTATTATATTTTATCAATGAGAGTATGTAAAGTTTCAATTTTCTACATGAATATTATTAAAGTTGCTAAGATCTAATAGGCCTGTCTTCTAAGCTAAATGGTATAGAAAAATTAACCCTATATCCTATTATAAGGTATATCATCAAACAATTTACCTATGGGTCAATATATAGACCTTGTCTAATAAGCAAAAATAGTGGATTTTACGACGGTATTCTTAGCTAACAAAGCTCTACCTGATACTTATTTATTAGTTGTATATTTTAATTACAAAATACTTGAATCAATAGATCCTAGTATATACACCTTGATTTGTTTTGATTATGTATATTTTACAATATATTTTGGCAGTACTATTCACACATACTACATGTTGCGCTGTTATATATAAAATTCATTGTTATTTATAATTTCTCAGAGACAGTATTTTCACCCTGTCTCATGTTATTGTTATTTATTTGTGTGTGCAACTATTGATTGGTAATTTCCAAATTAGAGACTAAGCTAGACAATCTGTAAAGTACTTAAAAGTGTTTTGTTGTATGTTTTAGCAAATGGAGAGGTTTAAAGTAGTTGAACGAGAGACGAAAACAAAAGCATACTCTAAAGAAGGGCTAGGGGCGGCACAAAAGCTCGACCCGGCGCAAAAGGAAAGAGAGGAAGTCTGTTCGTGGCTCATCGCGTGCATTGATGCTATTAATTTACAGGTAAATATAAGAAAATTTTATTATACTTAGTTACTTTAGTTTACCAACAAATATATAACTGTGGAAAATCTATTATAATTAAAATATGGCTTGTAGTACTACTTGTTCTGTACTATTCATCCCTTGTTCAAATATCGCATGTTTATATAAAAAATCCTCTAAGCGTTAGGATGAATAAATACGGATATATGGTAGTCAGTACACAAGTAAATTGCCACTGTACACACGCGGTGTGATGCCCGAGGGCGCTATCACCGCCTTATCTATCCTTATCTTTAATCATCAAATAGTAAAGGACAGCATGTAGCTGTTGGTCTAACTTGCTTTGCGTTTAGAGGTATAGAAAATCCATTCTTAATATTAAATAATATGCTGGGACTTTTACACATATAGACAACAAAAGATAATATTACTTTTACATGCATTTTGAGACATAAGTAATAAAGTTTTGACGGGCCAGTTGGCTTCGTGGCGATTTCCACCCAGGACATACATTTGTGTGCATGAACATGTTTGTTTGTTCTGTTTTTGGATGTATATATCTAAATAAGTATGTATTTACGAAAGTAGTATATGTAGTTTATCAGTTACCTGGTTTCTATAGTACAAGATCTGCTTAGTTTGGGATCATATGGGTATGTGTATAGAATGTCCCAGGATATTTATTTATTTTAATGACTAGCTGACCCGACAGACGTTGTCCTGTCTTAACAAACAATATTGAATTTTAATCTTTCGATTGAATCAACTGTGAAATGTGCAATCAGAAATTATATATTAATTTTTATAATTTATCAATATAATTCCAACCCATGCCTCTATTTTAAACGATATTTGCAGCGCGCATTCTGTGAATCGCTCCAACTGTCAAAACGACTGACAATAATAAAAGTGCTAGTAAAGTAGTTAAGTTTTCTTAAATTATCTAATTTTCTACTAATTTAACGAAATCGGTCCAGCCGTCCATGCGTGATACCGTGACCAAGGGAAACAGGGATTCATTTTTATATATATAGATATTGTCTTAATATTGACATACCTGAAAGTATTTGTAGTGGGTGGGAATCAAACATATACCTGTAAAAGCGTGTGAGGGTCAGGCATCTAAAGACTAGCTTTCCCACCATCAACTCCAGTGATGTTAATATTGATGGGCCAGTTGCCTTGATGGTTAGAAACCTTGACTACTATGGCACAGGTTGTGGATTCAATTCCCACCCAGAACAAGCTCTTTTTATGAATGAACATGTGTGTTTGTTTTGTATTCTATTTGTCTGTGTGTAAATATTTATAAGAGAAACAAAAGTAGTATTATGATAACATGTGGCCCTTCAGGCCATTTTATTTATTCGTCTATATTACTATATAAATATGAAGGATCTGCCTATACCAAATATCTTTTTAATCCATGAATTTACCATGATAAATATTCCTTTAATTATTGACTGGCTGCTTTTACTATTTCATTAAATGTTTTCTGTCTGTCTGCCCTTTTATAACTCAAGAATAATAGCGAGATTCATAGGCTATTAAATCATATTGATAAACGTGTGGGACAGCTAGAAATATAATAATATGGTTTTTTTTTCTCTTTTTCAGGTTGATCAATTTGAGTCTGAAGTAGAATCACTTCTAGTGGGTAAGAAGAAACGATTGGACAAAGAGAAGCAGGACCGTATGGAAGAGCTGAAAATAAAGCTGGAGAAGCACAGGTTCCACATAAAGAAACTTGAGACGCTGTTGAGAATGCTTGACAACATGTCTGTTGAGGTTGAACAGGTTTGATGATGTTCTTTTATTTGTTTTAATTTTGGCTTTTGTAACTCCTTTTAAAATTCTGTTCTTTATATTCTTATACTATTACTACTCATGATCAGTCAGTCATGTCAGGCAGTCCTGCCTCAAAATTATTACTGTTTAAATTTTAAACAAATGATAGCAGAATGGAGTTGTAATTTTCACTTATTGGCCATAAAGTAAATAAAAAAAATGTTTAAAAATTCTTTTTGAAATTTTGTAATTTATTAATGATGTTATTAATACTGGGGTAGAATCCTTTATCAATGTGACCATGCTGGGGCCTGTCTCGTAATTCGCGAAAAAAGCGCGCGATATCGCAGATCCAACGAATCCACGCTTTCTGGGTCGATTTTACTAAAGTTAGCTAACTTAGTTACTGTATTGTGCATTTTCTAAATTCGACTCTGAAATTAGTTGATTTATTTTACTTCTTTTATAACTGTGTACAAATTACGTGTATTAGGCCCCGGCTGTGTGGATCCCTATGTAAGACATGTTTACGGACGACTGTGACAAATCAGGGTTGCAGGTTTTCTCACAATGTTATCGTATAAGTTAAAACCTGCGGTCCCGATCGTGGTATACTTCTATATTTCTCTTCCCATTTTGAATGCTCAAGCACTTTAAGTTTTTTCAATACCCATTAGAAATATCTGATTTATATATATATAATAATACTTTAACTACATTATGACTAATATGCCTTTTGTGTGTTGTTTAACTAACCTCCACTTGTAGTGTAATCATTTCCTACGCTGTTTGCTTGAAAAATGTATGTATGCTAATGACCTGCAGATATTTTATTTAAAAAAATATATAGTACATCCGGCTCGAAGGACCGAAATGGTCCTTCGAGCTATTATACCCCTGTTTATCCGAGTTCCACAACCAAAACATTATTTTCTTAAATGATATGTACCCAATATATAAAGGATAATCATGACAAATAATAATCGGTCAGTTACAAGCATCTCTACAAACTTTTATATTTATTATACTAGTCGTTCCCCGCGGTTACACCCGCGTTCCCGGCGGATGTATCATATTCCTGGTATGAAAAGTATCCTATGTGCTAATCCAGGTTATAAACTATCTAAGTGCCAAGTTTCATCCAAATCCGTTTATCGTTTTTGCGTGAAACAGTAACAAATATTCATATATCCATAATATTAGTAGAGTACACTAGTACAGATAAGAGATATTTCGTATATTGGTTTGTGATTGGTCACAATTACACCGTTTTATGTTATTATGTGAGCGAAAGTGGTAAACAACACCTGAAAAGATAATAGCTGTCAAATGAAGCAGCCAGTCTTGGTCCAAACTTACCCTTATTATTTAACATACATAAATGAATTCCTCTGATGAACATCGACGAGTCCATCATAACTAACGTCCACTGATATGTTACAGATTAAAAATATAAAAGACGACGTGGAATACTACATAGAATCGTCTCTAGAGCCTGGATTCGAGGAGAACGATTACATATACGATGACATAGGTGGACTCGACGATATTGAGCTCAGCGGTGTCGGGCTCCCGTCGTCGGCGACCACAGACAGCAATAACAGTAATGACTCGGGCGGCTCACCTACAAGTATGCTCTCGGGTACCATTTCAAGTGAGTATACTATTGTTCCATTATCATTTATTTATTTAATGTCTGCTAACATTTGTAACAATAATACAAAAGCTGTATCTAAGAGCAAACCTAAGTATTGGTAAATAATTTGCTAATTACTTTGAATGTTTAGTGTTTCATTATTAAGTAAAATACGATCTTGTCGTTGCTTGCGTGGTGGTACAACACCTGACTAAATTTCTGGTTGTTGGTTTGATACCAACTCTGGACAAACATTTGTGTGCGTGAATATGTCTGTGTTCTGTATAAGTATATGATTTTATTGACGGGCCAGTTGGCTTGGTGGTTAGAGTCCCTGACTGCCACGCAGCAGGTCGTAGGTTCGATTTCCAGCCAGGATAAACATTGTGTGTGCATATAAGTATGTATTTAAAAATGTAGTATATCAGTTATCTGTTTCCATATTACAAGCTCTGCTTAGTTTGGGATCAGGTGGCCGTGTGTAAAGAATGTCCCAGGATATTTATTTTTGTGATTAAATACTCATATAGTTGCAATCACAAATAGGAATGTAAGATAAAGATGGTGATAAGCCGGCAAAGCCTAGAATTAGCGATCAATTGCAGCTTTTGATAGATGCATTGTGACAGCATTTGAACTTACTTGGGATTGCCAGCATAAAAATTATCTACCAACGATTTGTTTGTGTCTATGCGAATCTAGATAAAGATTTACTAACAGTTGATCTGCATCTATTATAATATATTTTATCACATTACAGGGACAAGTCCAATCACATCACCGACGTTAGAAGTACACAATCACTCAACAGATTCCATAGATCTAGAAAAGAAAAAGAAAGAGGAAATCATAACAAAAGTGAGTACCGGCATCGCTATTGCATACTCTGTCATTATCATTACACATCAGATTGTCATTATTAACTATTTATAATGATAAACTAGTAGTCATGTGGAGTTTTGATGTAAAAAAAATTGTTTTCTTTCTCTTCCAAATTGTTTATTTATTTGTGATTAGTTTTGGGTTCTTTTATTGTGTTATCTAAACATTCTTATATGTTGAAATATTACGACAATAATTCGCTTTATTATAGGTTCCTAAAATATGGTCAGAGTGTCACAGCTAGGTCTGTTTTCCTATTGAATTTGATGTTAATGCAAAGTCACACTTGTTATGATGTCCTTAAGGTGTTCAATTTAATGTGTCCTACATAAGAATTATCAACAATTAGGAAACAATCATATTATTTCTTAGATTGTAACTGTTATACAATAGTGGAACAATACATGTACAAAACGAATCAATAGAATCGGAAACATGCGATAACATATGTTGTTATGCTAAAATGCACCTTGTGACCCATTTCATAAATTGAATTGTTGCTGAGCGGCGTCATATGTGAGAACAATAGAAAGTATTAACAGTCCATAATTCGCTAACCATGTCACCTTCCGAGTGAAATAAATATATTATGATTTTAATATATCACTTGACCTTCCCTTGATCTTTAAAATCTGTTCCAGAACCTGAAAATTTATGGCTGTATCAGTGAGATAGACTGCTTTTTAACTCTATCTACTCTTATATTTTTTACAGTATCGATTTGATACATCATGATGTATTTATTATCCTTCTTAAAATTATATGCCTTGGTGGTCGAGTGGTATAAAGCACGGTTAGAGGAGGTTCTGGGTTCGATTCCCGGGTCGGGCATGGATAGACTCTTTGCTTAGAAATTATTAGCTGTAACCCGACATTGGTATTGTTCCCGAGAGACGACAATGTTCACTACATGTCACGTTGGGAATTAATAGACCTCTGCCAACCTCATTGGTAGTAATGGGCGTGAAGATGTTTTTGTGTTATTGTAAATGCGGAAGTAAGTTTGTCTGTTCAGTTCTTCGTCGGATGAAACCGCGGGGATAAAGCTAGCGTAAAATAGTTATAAAACTATTTGAAAATCTCCTGTTGTTAACAAATTTGTTTATATAGGTACCAAATTATTGTGAAACCTTTTAAATACGCTCAGGCGTGACATGCCATTTCTAAACGAACCCAAAACCAATCTAGTCAGTCCATTATCCGTGGAGTAAATGATGTATGTTGACTTTCCAGCCGGTTAAGCCACTGCCACTTCGAGCGGTGAATGTCGGCGTGGTCAGTAATAGCACGTCTAACGTTAGTTCCTTGCTCAATAACTCCGCAGCATCCACCTATAGGTCAGTCCCTCTCTGACACCAATATTTTTGACACTTTTTTATAAATATCCCCCCCCCATTTGTTATGTCAGTCGAAAACTATGTCAGAAAATATTTTAAAAAAAGATGAACGAGACAGCTTGGCTGTGTTGAGCAACCCAGTTTCAGCTTTTGTTTTCAACTCGACTCTTGATTTGTTTTCACCTTACCCCCGCTTTTGTTGTCAACGTGACTAATCTTTCGTTGTTAACTCAACTAAGCTTTCTTGTTTACTGCAAACTCTGCTGAACTTGTGTGGGGATAGACTTTCGACTGACATAGTTTAAAATTACAACAGATATAAATTCAAAATTATTCACTTACCGAAACGAAAATAATATTTCTTCATTCTTCGTTTCGTATCATTTTCGTTTTAATTGCACGCATGATCAAGCACATTTTTTTTAAATAATTTTATTACCCACCAGATGAGGATTATTTTCTGAAACATGTTACACTAATTTATTATAAGTAAGAGTATTTCGAAAATAATTTTCGTACAACGTCTGGCCTTCCGCGAGGATGATAATACGATGTGTATGGATTTTTATATACCAGTTACTAATGCTTCACGTGTCCCGGACGATTTCAGGGGTAGCTTTATTGACTCGTCAGGAACAGTTGAGCGACTGTGCAATGCCGCGTTGATACCGATTTGTAACTATAATTATGCTTGGGTGACTAATATAACTCTTCCATACCCTATGCTAATGAGGGAGACTTAGCTTAGGTCTTAGCGCCGTCAATGTATTGACAAATCGGCTTTAACAGCATTACACAATCGCTCTGCATTCAGATAGCCTGTATTCCAGGATGGATATGTCCAGGAGTTATCTTTTCTAAGCCTATATTGTGAATCGGGTGTAAACATTTATATTTATATGTTTTTATCGTATATCAGTTATCTGGTTTCCAAAGTACAAGCTCTGGTTAATTTGGGATGGCTGAGTGTAAAGAATGTCCAAAGAAATTCTTTTACTTCTATTAAAAAACTCACTCTATTTTCTTGCGAATTCGAATTGTATCATTGTTGGGAAATGATTATCAAGAACTTAGAAAAGATAATATCCGGTAATAGACACAATATAAAAAAATGTGGGACAATTAAAAAGTTATTCACCATTAGCCCATTATAAATTGACACATCCTCACAGTCGGAAGGCCGGCAGCGTCGCAACCGGGCTGATATAACCTTGTGACAGTATAATATTTGTTGTGTCTGTGCGCAGTATAAACAACAGTTGTGTGTCGGGCTCATCGACGCCGATCAAGCAGCCGCCAGCGCCAAGTCCGCCGCATCTACTACATGTCCGGCCGCCTAACAATACTGGTACGTAAAATAAGGATGAGATAATCAATTTTTCTACAACCAAATAGTAAATACTATAAGTCTGGAGTCTACTTGAGTAGTATAGCTCTTAGTGTAGAGTTCGTCCGCGGAAGTACTACCACCTAACCCATTTCCACCATGAAGCAGTAGTGCACTTGTGTTTTAGTTAGAAAGGTAAGGGCCGGTGAAATTATAGGCACATGAGATTCGACTTAACATCTTCACGTCTCAAGGTCTACAACGCATTGGCCATGCCCCTGGTGTTGACGATGTCTATAGGCGGTAATGACCACATACAATCAGGTGGACTGTCTGTTTGTTTGTCGATACTTATGGTAACTAAATTACACCAGCTAGTACTTATAGGAAAACCTTATGCTATAAGTACCAGCAACATGTAGTATACCTATATATTGAAGATTTTTTATAATACTACCAAATTACATAAAATATTATCCTTATATACATAACTACCCTCTCTTCATTTCATCCGTGATCCTGAGGGATCTAATGTTTCAGGATTATACCATAGCCTGTCACTCGAAAATATGCTTTCTATCAGTAAAAGATTTTTGAAATCGGATAAGTAGTTTCGGAGATAACCATCCACATCCACTTGACGGGCCAGATAGCATCGTAGTTAGACATCTCTGACTATCACGCCACAAGTAGTGGATTCGATAATCAGCGAGGAAAAATATTTGTGTGCATGAACATCTCTGTTTGCTCTATGTCGGGGCGTATTTCTATATAAGTATGTGTTAGCTGGTTCTCATAGTACAAGCTCTGCTTAGCTTGGGAACAGATGGAGTGGTGTGTATGGAAAGCTCAGGATATTTTAAAATTTAAGGGATCAGTAATATTAACAATTAGAATTAAGGTACTATCACCTTATCCATTTCCGCCATGAAGCAGTAGTACACTTGTATTACTGTGTTTCGGTTAGAAAGGTAAGGGGGCCGGTGTAATTAGAGGCACATGAGACTTTTCAATTTCACGTCTCAGGGTCGACTACGCTTTGGCAATGCCGCTAATGTTGCAAATGTCTATAGGTGGTGGTGACCACTTACCATCTACGACTAAAGAGTATAGCGTTAAGCATGCTATAATAATGAAATAATGTGAAATGATCTTAAACAAAACGGTTTCAGTGATTGTTTTATGCCATTTATCTGATACTGTCCTCTTTTCGGGGAGATCTCCGGAGGCGTGGAGCAAGAGTGTGGTCACTATGTGCTTCAAATAAGGCGACAAAACCCTTTTGAAGAACTGTCGACCCATTTTACTCTTGAGTCACATCTATAAGCTCTTCGAGAGTCATCACGAATCGACGAGTTTCAGCCCCCGGAGATGGCTGGGTTTCGAGGAGGATACGGCACCATAGGCCACATCCACACAATGCGGCAGGTTATACAGAAGATCGAAGATTATAACCAGCCCCTGTGCCTTGCATTTGTGGACTATGTGTAAGCGCTTGGCTCCGTTGAAGCCTGGACTATTCTGAAGTCTCTGCAACGGTGCCAAGTTGTTGACATCCAAGTAAAAAATCAGCAGACTAAACATATCCCCTTCAGAACCCCCGGAAGAACTTTGATAAACCGAGATCATGTTTAATGAGCATATTATTCCGGAACCGCTTGCCCTTGACGGAGTTCCTCTCGAGGTTCTTCACGAATACGTCTACCTTGGGTAAATCTTGCAAGTGGGTAGACACAACTTCGAGAAGGAAGCTCGCAGAAGAATACAGCTGGCAAGGGCAGCATTTGGAAAACTTCGTGGAGTCTTTTCATGACCCATACCCCAAAGCCTGAAGACGAAAGTCTTTAACGAGTGCGTCCTACCTGTTATTACTTACGGAGTAGAACGGATAACCGGTGGGATAGACGTGTTCTTGAGTGGAGACCACGGCTCGGTATAGCGGTAGGTATAGCGATGATATATGCAAGCTGGCTGGCAGCGGTTGGAAACAAAGAGCTGAAGATCGAGGTCAGTGCCGTGATGATCTTATACCATAGTACAAGCTCTGCATAGTTTGGGATCATCGGATATTAGTATCTGTCAGTTGAGTAACAATATATATCTAATATACTCGTGAAAAATCATATTTTAGAACTCTCGGGACTAGCGCCATCTATTGGACATTTGGCTTATTGGACTTGAAACTGAATATTGTGTATCTAACTAGCGGTACATTGATGGCCGTTTCGACGATTAACAATTGCATTGATATAACCCCTTAGGTTTTTAGGCACTAAGGCAAACTAAAATTTTATTGTAAACTATAAATAAATAAATAAATAAAAAAAAAAAAAAAAATTAAATAATTGCTTTTGAAATAAGTTCATCTATTGATTCATTGTTTTGTTTATTGATAATCAAAACGGATTACGGACATTCATAGTAACCTACATCTATCAGCCACCTTATTCAGCTAATACAAACTTCGGGGAACCGCCGCACGGAGGCCTCGGAGAGCTTACCTCTCACGGGATTCCGTAGTTAGCGAAAGAGACAGAGCACAGAGGACGCGTCGAAACATCCTCGAGCTAATGTAATTTTTTTTACAGAATCAAAGCCGTTGTTGCAATTCGTATCTTGTATGATGATGCAGATGCCTGAGATATTCTATTTATTTTACTTTATTGGCACGCCAACAGCATGTAGTATCACTACATAACTAACTACATAACTTAGTATAAAACAAGTCGCTTTCTCTGTCCCTATATCCCTATGTACGCTTAAATCTTTAAAATTACGCAACGGATTTAAATGCGCAATTTTTTTTAATAGATAGAGACTCTATCCTAAAACCTTCTCTATCTATACTCTATCATAGAGTGATTAAAGAGGAAGGTTTTTATGTAAGAAAACAAATACATGTTTAGGAATACAAATGTTCGTCCTGGGCTGAAGGCGTACCCGCGACATGCGGTATAGTTAAGGACCAGAGATTAAAATACTTTGATACTCATGATAGTATAACTCAACAATGCATATCTGGCCGTGTGTAAAAGAATGTCCCAGGATATTTATTTATTATTATTTATCATATTGCCGAAACTATTTTCTAATATAGCATTCTCCTAGGAGTCAGTTCAAAAATAGTTAAAAATTGTATACCTTCCAAGCCATTTGAATTTTTTACTTGAGTTTGACCACTGTAAATGTTGATGTGGCCGTAGGTGATAAGCTATCAAAGCCTAGAACATACTATCAAGCGAATACTTTATTGTGGAATGATATAAGGATTGATATTTAAATACCAAAAATCTACCCTCAAACTGTAAATTTGTCGCTGAACACCTATAGATGTCTTCCGACTTAATCCCTAACCTTTTAGCCTTGGGATCATGTTCCAGACATTTTGATTTGATACACTGTTAAACATTTGGATAGTTGTGTTCCCAACTGTTGGTCTTGATACCTAGCCTTTTAGCCTTTGGATAGTTGTGTTCCTGGCTGTTGGGAGTTGATTCCTAGCCTTTTAGCCTTTGGATTGTTGTGTTCCCAACTGTTGGTCTTGATACCTAGCCTTTTAGCATTTGGATAGTTGTGTTCCCGGCTGTTGGGAGTTGATACCTAGCCTTTGAGCCTTTGGATAGGTGTTCCCAAATGTTGGGCTTGATACCTAGCCTTTCACATCACATATTTGTGTGCATGAACATGTTTGTTTGTTCTTTGTCTGGGTGTAAATATCTATATAAGTATGTTTTCAAAAAATAAAAAAGTAGTATATGTAGCAAATCACTTGTCTGGTTTCCATAGTACAACGTCCGTTTAGCTTGGGATCACATGGCCGTGTGTATAGAATATCCCGGGATGGGATATCGAATTGAATCGGCGAAATTATCACGCGTCTGTTTTTAGTGAGCAGTAGTGTTCCAAGTTATTCGATATATATTCTAAAAGCATCCAAAATAAAGTACGAAGTTCTGCAGTGATGTCAGATGCCATCCGGTGACACGGCAATAAAATTCGATGTGTGTCATAATGCATGAAATATATATTCTAGCGAGCTGTCTCGCAATTTCACTGGCATTCCCAAGGGATGTAACATTTTCCACAAATTAAACCACAATTTCCATAAACATTGTTTACAAAATAAATAAATAAAAATAAAAAAAAACCCGGGATTTATTTGTGGTTTTGTTATATTTTGTGGGTTTATATATTTTATAATTATAGGTATAACAGCTGTCCCCCGCGGTTTCGCCCACGTTTCGAAGGGAATTTTGTCAATGTTAATTTGGTCCAGCTGTTTCGGAAATTTACCAAAACATACATACAATAATGTTGCTCTTTTGTTAAAACTACCGTACTAAATATATACTTTCATATGCATTTAGTAGAAAGCTGTTTGACATTACAAATAAACACTTCAATTTTATTTAGCAACTAGCTGCGCCCTGCGACTTTGCCCGCTTTCAATCCTGGTTATAAACCTTCCTCTTGAATTAATCTATTGCTGAAAATTGCATTAAAATCCGTTGCATAGTTTACGATTCCCCTTGAATTAATCTATTGCTGAAAATTGCATTAAAATCCGTTGCATAGTTTACGATTCTATGAAGGACATACAGACAAACCATCATTTTTATATATTGATTAACGAATAGAATGTGAAACAAACAAAACAATACATTTAAGATAAAATTTTCTTTATCTAACGACGCGATAACGTACGCTCAACTGTTTACAAAATAAACAAACGTTATCAAGGCACCGATGAATGGAACACGATCGCTGACACTCATTACGTACATTATTAAAATGCGCTGGCGTAAGGCCAAGCTTCGTAAAATCCGCACTCGATTGGCCACAGTCCAACACCATATGACACAAACGCGACGCGAATCAGTCGCTAGCCCGTATCCGACGAGACGCGAGCTCTTAGAGAAAAATCAAACGATATTACAAAAAAAATCAACCATGCCACTCCGCGTAAATACCGGCTAAATATGGACGATGGTAAATCATTCAGTCAGTTGATGTGTGTGCATGTGTTTCTAACATGGATGGGTTTTTTCCGAGGACGCGTTATGCGGTATGTGTGTTTAGTACTGCGCAGTTTATGTTTTAATAATTTAAAACGTTTGCGTGATCTAAATGGCCCGATTTGACAGCTAACAGTGACATTTAAAAATCACCTTGGTTGCGTTTGTGTTTAGGTTCATCTAATGATTATTTGAATTTGATGCTGATGAACCTCAGCTCATAACGTCATAGGATTCATTTTTCTATAACAGTCTTGGCTGTCAAAAGGTACCTTTTAGATCTTGATATCTTTAAGAACACAGATTGTTATGTAATTGTTTTTGTGTTTCATCTGTTATGGCTAATATTGAGGAAAATTATTAGTTTTGTGTTTAAACTGCTGGCAACATCGCAGCCTCCCTGATTGGCCAATTCATTTTTTTTATCTATGCTTGTTTTTATTTACCAAACATACTGATATGTTAATAAGTATATGAACTAGTGTGCTTAGTCAATAACAAAATCAAATGCAGTAATGTTATATTCTATATTTATTTATTACTACCACCATACCCATTTCCGCCGTGAAGCAGTAGTTTACTTGTTTAACTTTCGGCTAGACAGGTAAGGCCGATGAAATTACAGGCACGTGAGACTTAACTACTTCACGTCTCAGGGTCGACGAAGCATTGGCGATACCCCTGGTGTTGCAAATGTTGATAGGTGGTGACCACTTACCATCAGGTGGACCGACTGTCTGTTTGTGAGCCTGAAATTTCTGCTACGCGTTTCTAGATCAATTATTCTGTCTCATAATTGACTCTAATCTTTTTAACTATGTAAGCGTGATTGATACACAAGCTCTCAAACCTAATTGTGTTTTTATCTTATACAAAGCTAGCTGTTCATGGCATGCGTTGCTATGCGACGAAGGCATAAGGTTCAAACATATAAACATTCATTTTTATATATACATATATAGAATACTGGCTGTCCCCCGCGGTTTCACCGGGTTCTCTAGGGTGAATCATTTTCCCGGGTTAAACAGGTGCTATGTTATGTATGTTACTCATTATAACATTGGCTATCTCCCAGTGAAAGTCCCGTCAAAATTGGTTCTGTTGTTTTTCTGTCCATAGGGAACATACACACATACAAACATCAATGTTATACATAGATACATTTAACATTCATAAAACACCCTTTGCCATACATTATCATCCCTACTTACAACTATTTTATAATTTAAAAGTCATTGACCCCGCCATTCATGTCGCCTTAAAACTTGTTCATAATTATTACTTTGTTTGTAAGCCAGTTTTGGATTCAGGCACGGCATTCCTTTCCGGCAATGTTTATAAAATTTTGTTTTTTCGTGCTTCGATCTCAAATGTGCGTCATATATGTGTCAATGACACCTGACGGTAAGGCCATTCACTTGTACTGAGTTACTGAGTCACCCTATAGAGTCCGGACTACAAACTTGACATCGTTTTAACGGAAATACCATACCCTGTCCTGTTCCGGATCATTTGAGGTCGGGATGTTTACGGCTGGTCTGTCTGATGCTACCGTACGCGTCCGTTCGCGTTCGCAAGGGATTTGATTTATTCCGGGGCTATAATCTAGGCTATCATGGAGATATATTGAGATAATGTACGTTTCAAAATCTGCACTTTAAATAAATAAATATCCTGGTACATTTTACACAGCCATCTTACTCCAAACTAAGCGGAGCTTGTGATATGGAAACCAGATAACTTATTTACTTAGTATGATTTTTTTTTCTTCTAAATACATATCCGTATTTGTACCAAGACATGGAACAAACTGACATGTTCATGCCAAAATCGAACTGCCACTTGTAGCGTGGCAGTCAAGGTTCAACCACTAAGCCATCCGGGCCGTCAGCCGTCATTTGGGTTCATAGTATTCGCCGCTGAATCCGCCGACTAAATATCTCTGTTGACACGTTAGTTCATGTTCTTGAAGCTTAAAGGGTGTGAAAGTGTTTATTTGATTATATCTTACATATTTTCGGTTCGTATATGGAGGTACAGGAAGCTGAGAAAAACGGAAAGAAGGAATTTACACCTACAAGAGCCCAGATCTAATATACAGGAATATTTTTTAAGCAATGTGAAAAAAAACTTCGGTGGTTCAGTATCAGTAACAGAACACATTTCCATTATTTGTTTAATTTTTTTTTATATTTTTTTTTATATTTTTTTTTCGACTTTAAAATCAACAAACAATGGACACTATCTATTCATAATAATATCAAAGGGCGCGCGCGCGGTGCGCCGCACGCGGCGATAGAGCCAGCTGTTGCCAAGGCCGCGGCCGGGGTGGGCGCCCGACCCGACCGACTACTCTACTATGGCTACTCTAGCCATAATATCAATTTTAAAGTATATAGACTTTAAAATTTCGTTAACGATAACTTAATTTTTTTGTACTAAAACTTATCAAAATAAAAATTTGGTGTTTAATAGAACTCATTTAAGTTAATTTGTCAAAGTTTGCGCACTGAATAAAAAATATTCCTGTATAGGAGAAGATATTTTCACGTTTACTTCTTCTTGTTGCAGAAGTAGTGGAGAATGGTCCGGTGTTGTGCGCACCCGCGCATACGACGATCCTCCTACCCCCACCGCCAACACAACCCACGCCTGTGAGTACATTCATTGCTTTTAGTTGATACTAACTCATTTCTCTGAGTTAAGAGCGGCTTAATTGTCGCTTTTATCGTGTTGAACAAGTGGTTTTTATGGCTACAAAAATAAATGAATTGATAATTCGAAAAATTACACCAGTTTTTATTTAAAAAAAGGTTTAAAAAAATATCCCTAACGGTGTAGCTAATAACCCACAATTCCTTCCAGACATCAAAAAGTGCATCAGTCCCACTGGTGGGGCGAGCACTATCGTCGCCAGTGTGCTCCCCCGTGCCCTCGCCGGTGGCCCCCGTCGCGGCGCCGGCGCCAGCGCCCCTGCCCGCGCCCGCGGCCCCCACCCCGGCCCCCGCGCCGGCCCCTGCGCCCGCGCCCGCCCCCGCGCCGGCCCCCGCGCCCGTGCTCAACGGCCCCACGCACCTGGTGCACGCGACGCACGCACTCTCCGCGCTCGCGCTCACGCACGTGAGCCACGTGACGCACACACCACACACGCCGCACACGCCGCATACGCCGAACTCGACGCACGCGCACCACGTGACGCATCCGCCGCACACGCCGCACACGCCACACACGCCGCAACATGTACTCAATAAGTATGTATACATTAAACTTTATAACTACATGATTGTAAATTAGATAAAAAGTGATATTCATCGGTTGTCTGTTGACCGATAATGTGTATACTTGCGAGATGATATCATGGCAGTTTTTATGTTTAAGAATTCCTCCATTGAAAAATATATCCTATCTGTTAATGATATGGTTTATCGGCATCATCATGCAATGAAGTGCTGCGACTTTATTGCTAAGGCAATTAAGTAAATTTTTATATCCCATTTTGCGGAAACAACGTCCATTGTATTGTATTTTGAGTGATTATTATTAGAGTTAGAAAATTTACTCCACACAAAGCATTTGTGACATAGTTTTTCAGTAAAGTAACTAGTTACAATATTATTCAAAAGTATTGATACAATTTAGAAACAATCATAACCTGTTTACCGAGATATACAGGAATCGAAGTAAAGCTTAAAATATTAGAATGCTGATATATTGTGTATAACTTCCAGCGGTAGAGTTAGTGAAGCCTCAAGTACGGGTACGCTGAGTGTCGCGAGCGGCATCAGCAGCACCAGCAGCAGCGCGACCGCCGGGGTCGGCGCGGGGCAGGGGGTCGGCTCGGGGGCCGGCCCCGGGGTCGACGGCGGGGTCGACGAGGTGGCCATGGGACCAGGAACCGCTTCGCTCAAGAGCATGGCGCAGGAAGCCGTGCACAGAGCGGGCCTCGACGCGCACCATTCACAGGTTAATATTATTAAATGTCGAGATTACCGAATATAATAATACCGAAGCATTGACCTTGCCTTCTATAGAAATTATCTTCTGCAGCTCTGGGATTGATGGTATCAACGAGAGACGTAGAATATCCTCACCATATGTCACGTTTGTCATAAAATTTCTTCAGTGAAATCTTGATGTACTTGAAAGGGAAAGAAAGCGTAATGATATTTTTAAATTTCCTACCTGACCCTACTAATATTGTTTTTCTCCAATTTCAGAATGTAAATCGGAGAGGCGTGGCATTAGCACAAGCGCACATTCCGCCTTTATTGGGCGTCGCGCCTTTAGGTCCATTACCCCTTAACTCTGTAAGTAACTTGAACTGTTATATATTTTAATAGCTTTCCGTCTGTTCTTCCGGATTTGCTGTACAAACCTACATCCCCTAGTTCGCCTAGGATTTGAATATAAAATCCTTTCTTGTAAGTACCCCTACACTATACACCTTCCTCCCAAAATTCAGGTGCCTTTCACCAATGGTTTAGGTTTAGAATGGATCTCTTAGTCAGGACTTAACTGGTTTTTGAATAGGGAAGGTTCTCTGTTCACTCCGTATGTATGTGGGTAATTTTTACATTAAACTACTTTTTTATTTATTTATTTATACCAAAAAACTCATAACCTTATGTCCTTCCAATTCTAGTTTGTAAAATATTAGGGTACCATTCTAACGAGCAAATATAAGACGTACATGACGTCCTCTAATGTGTATTTACTGTGCATATTTAATTTTCTGAATATTTTATTATATTAGATATATTATATTATATTATATAATATACATATTGTATATACATTTATATATTTTTAAATTAGGGATATAGATAATATGAGAGACTAATAATCATCACTTGCCCTCTTGTGCGTTAGTTATCTTGCCAGTAATTTTATAATTATTATTGACAAATTATAATTTAGAATGTTGTCACTAACTTTGAGACACTTTTATCCGTCGCGTTAGGTACGTAGGGTACTAGAGTACCCGCCTGGCTGGCAACCACCCTCATGTTGAAAATCTGTCGCCAAGCACCTAGCGGTGTTCAGGCAGCTTCACTTGAGAGCCAGTTTCCTTCTAGAACATCATCGGCCACATGACATGGTGAGATCGTGTAAAAAAAGCAACCCATAAACGTAAGCTGCAAGGGCAAGCACCAATCAACAAACAACGAGATCAATTTACCAGCTGACATACTAATGATATCATGAGTAATTTCTTTGTATGGTGCCCTCTGATCCCAAACTAGTTAGTGTACTATGGTACCAGATAACAGGTATATTGCTCATACTCGAATGTACACTTATATTGTTTGTAAGGGACGTGACCCTAATGCTAAGACTGTTCTTTGTAAACACTCAATACTCGTATTTTCGCTTGTATGAGGGCTAATTGAAATCCTAAACTTTGAGGTGATCGCCGAACTTAGCAAAATTGCATCGAAAACATACAGAGACATAGAACAAGCAGACATCCACACAAATAATCCGCCCGTCCTTAATTGTTTTAAATTGTTATGTTCCAGGAGCACCAACTACAGTTCCAGATGATGGAGTCGTCTTTTTACCATATGCCTCACCCGTCCGACTCTGAGCGGACGAGAGTTTACCTGCCTCGGAATATTTGTCAGACGCCCTTATACTATAACCAGGTACTTGTTATGTAATGTCAAAAAGGCTTCAATTCCTAGTCCTCCGCGGTACGCCGGTGTTCCCGAAGGATGTTACATATTCCCGGTATAAAAAGGATTCCAATGTATTAGTAAAGGTTATAAACTATGTGCCAAGTTTCATCCAAATCTGTGTTGTAGTTTTTGTAAAAGAGTAAAAAACATCTATGTATTAGTTGAATGCTTTGTATGCTTACATCCTTTGGTGACATAATTACTTACCACTATGATATTGTAGACTATCACAAGGTAGTTTTAAAAGTACACAAATGTGAAAGGGGTGACTTATCTCTCTCTCTGCCTCTAAACTTCGCAACAGTGACGTTTTCTGGATACTGTAGTGATGATAATTTTGACACCATAAAAATCTCGATCCATGGATTTGTGATATGACACATGGGACATGTGATATATAGTGCACTGTGTTTCTACCAATATCCTGTGGCGTGACAGTCAAGCTAACCTGACCGTTACCAGTTCAAGAATAATATATATAGAGGAATACAGGAGCAAAAAAAAACATTTATTAGAAAAAGCTGCAAGAGAGAGCCAGGCACACCAAAGCAAATAAACATAAAAGTGGATTTGTTTGTCCTTCACGTCAAAGTAGACCGAAAGTCTACATTAGTCCATAAGTCCGAAAATACAGAGATAAATGAATATGGAAGCAAGTTTGTATATATTTTTAAATGACTATATTTCAGGTGCTGTTACCCCACTCAGACTCAGTAGAGTTTTTCCAGCGTCTATCGACAGAGACGTTATTCTTCGTGTTCTACTACATGGAAGGTACCAAAGCGCAGTACCTCGCAGCCAAGGCGCTCAAGAAGCAGAGCTGGCGGTTCCACACCAAGTACATGATGTGGTTCCAGAGGCACGAGGAGCCTAAGGTCATTAATGAAGAGTATGAACAGGTGATTAATATCTTACTGTTTATTTAAACTTATATTACTTAAAACGATTTGTACTGATATGTTGTTTGTATAATGAATAAATAAAACTACTGGATCGATTTTAATAATTCTTTCACTATTAGAAAGTTTTATCCAGTAGTACATAGGCTATGTTATAATCACTGCATACATAAGATCCGTGGGAGAGAGTAAACCGGAAGACGGAAGCTAGAATTAAATTGATTAAGGTGAAACAGTGAACAAGCATCGGGTGGATCTAGTTGTTTGTCGGCCGAAGTAGTATAAAAAAAATACGCACTACTTATTCTATATGTATACTATGGTATCCAGATGGGAGATAAACCTACTTGTGGAGTGGCTGACATCTGCAAATTGATACTACTCACAGACCATTCCTCTATGAATGATTTATTTAACTAACAATATCACTCTGTTTTCAGGGCACATATATCTATTTTGATTACGAGAAGTGGGGCCAGCGCAAGAAGGAGGGCTTCACGTTTGAGTACAAGTACTTAGAGGACCGTGACTTGAACTGAGCGTGCAATGTGTAGTGACGCGCCGAGTGCCGCCGAGCGCGCCCGAACTCGCGACTGTGTGTGTGTGTGTGACCCGACCGTTCCGCTAGCGTTATATACTCTGTGACCGAGAGCTGTTACAACGCACTTTCCATTCCTTTGTATTACATGTAAGAACAATTGTGAGAAATTTATTTATTAAAAGAGCGACGACGCTAAATCATGTACTTTATGAATGCTCGCTCAATCAGAAATTTGACTGTTACCTCTGGCAGTTTGTAAGCGAAATGTCATTAGAAGAGATACGATTAGCTTCGACATGTGATTTGTTATTGTAATGAAAAACATTGTGATATTGATGTAGGTCGCCCGGACCGAATGCAAACAATAATTACGTAGTTTTTACATGCAGAGTGGAAATTTATAGTATTAATTAAAATTTGATGAATCTCAGTTGGCTATCATCAAGTTGTATTGAAAATATCGGATATTGTGCATGTGGTCAATTTTACAGTTCGCAACGAAAGTAGCTTAGCTGAGTGCTTAGACAATTAGAATGAAAAGCTGCAGTGGCTTTCGTTGCCGTGGTACGTTAAAATCTCTCAAATTGGTCCGGGTTATTTTTTAAACTTATGTATAGACAATGGTGTAGATTGAAGTTTTATGTGCTAACCTACGTACACCACACTTGCTTACCATGGATATACTAAGACTGAATGTAACACCCTTAATTTATTGTATTATAACGTTAAATTGGCTGTAATAACAAAAAAATCACACCTAATTGGCAATGTAAGCAAATAAATCTCCAGTATTTAAAATGCATGTTTAAAATTATTAACCTTAGTTGTTATAGCGCTATTTTAAATTCCCAATTTGGAGACAAGTGTCTTCGTGTCTCCGCAATTGGCACAAACGAGTCTATGCGCAAGTGTGGTGGACGCAACTTAGGCCGATACATTAATAGTTACGCGTAAGATCTTCTGTGTCATACGATTAATAATTCACCCCTTCACCTCAGCGTGTTATGTACATTTTTAATTAGTATTTCTTAATTTGAACAAAAGTTAATAAATTATTTAGGAAAATGTATGTAAGTCACTGCCAATGTGTTTATAATTTCGAATATATGTTAGCTTTACGGTATATATATGTATGTGAAGTTGTACTTATTTATTGTATAAATTATTTTGTATGTACCGACTTGAAGGCTCATACATTGAGGTGAAGCGGCTCATTATTTTCGTCAGGGATTCAATTTAGTCGCCGTAGAACCGTGGGAAGGTGACATAAACTAACATAGGTTAAAGGGTACGTTTTACGCGTACCCATATTGTAAATTCCATATCGATTCGACGTATGAAATGACTTCGTTATCGAGTATTTTGTACAGTATGCTAGCGGCGCGTCCCCCCGGTTCTACGGTCGCGATCGCAATAGTCATTACTGCCAGATAATAACGCCTTCGACAAAATATCAGTGAGACACCAAAACATGTTTTCCATTTTGTGAGACTAGAGTAATATTGTACAATGTTGGTTGGTAGAGGTGAGCGGGGCGCGGCACACTCCAGGCTCCAGGATCAGGATCTGTATGAGGTGTACAGTACAGTTGTGTAGTGTAGTGCGGTGTAGTGCAGGAGTCGCGGGCTAGTGCGGCGCTCGTGCCCTGCGCTAGTGCCCGACACTAGTGCACTGCGCTAGTGCCCGACACTAGTGCACTGCGCTAGTGCCCGACACTAGTGCACTGCGCTAGTGCCCGACACTAGTGCACTGCGCTAGTGCCCGACACTAGTGCACTGCGCTAGTGCCCGACACTAGTGCACTGAGCTAGTGCCCGACACTAGTGCACGGCGCAGGAGCACGGCGCGAGTAGGAGCGAGGTGGCGACGGCGCGCGATCTCGTTAATTCCGTGCGTGATGTTGACAGTTTTCACTTTTGTAAAAAGTCTATCGTGAGAGCAGATGAAATGTGGAAAATAATTTAAAAAATTATCTGTACAGTTCTATTTGTATAGAAATAATAAATACGATTAAAAAATTTTAAAACAATGTTGTGATTTCTTCTTAAAACGCTTAGTTGTAAGGTTTTATCGACGCGCCCGCGCCGTGTTTAGGGGCGCGCGGTGTCGTCGCATTTCTTTTTTAATTTATTTTTTTATTTGAAAGAAATGACTGTTTACTTTGTAGAATAAATTGTAAGAAACCATTAACATTTTTGTTTGTTTGAGAGTCGCTCTGATTCCCAATTTCTACATCGAACATAATCAATCAAATTGAAAGTCCTTCGAAGACCCCTTTAAAAACAGTGATTCCTAAAACGCTTAGATTTGTAGCAACTTGCATTTAACTCTTGCATCTTAGTGATTCACCAGATAAAACACGCTCATATATTGTTATCCATGGTAAAGTTGTCGTCGATAAGAATACGGCAAAGATGAACTGGTGTAGCATAATTGGATTTAATAGCCCAGTATGGCAAACGTTTTTAGTGTTGAAACTAGATTTAAATAAATAAATAGTACGGTTTTCTGATACCAAACTAAGCAGAGCTGGTACTCTGCGAACTTTTTATAATATAAACTAGTGCTTGACTCCGATCCCACTTGATGGTAAGCAGTAAAGCAATCTTTGACGGTGAGGCGTAATCTGATATCCTAGTAGTATTTCGGTTAAATTTAACTTTTACCATTAGAAAGCGCTTAGCTGCTGAGGTATTGTTATTCCATAGAATTTAGAAATCCTATACCATTTAAAGTATCTGTTGGAGATGCCAGAGAACTCTTTAAAATATCTGATATCCTAGTACTTTATTTGTTAAATTTCCCTTTATATATTTTAAGTGCCTTAGCTGCTGCGGTATTATTATTGCCACGTAATGTAGAATCATATACTATTTTAAAGAATCTACAGCAAGATAAATAAGTAATAAAATAAATAATCGAGTAGATTGTCGTACCTACGGTGATGAAAGGCAAGAGGTGTTTACTACTTTACTATCTTTATATTAATAATTCTTCTGTGCCTTTATAAGGTCCGATCTTCATGAATTTTTTTTCACACAACACAATTTGGCTCGGTAGGTGTCGCTGTGATCGAGTACAAAATTTTTTTTTTGGTGTATACTTATGGGGTCAGCTAAGTGATTCATGGCTATAGTTGGAGCCGGTAGGTGGAGCTGTTGTTCAGGTCAGTATTTATTTTTATATTCTCACCATTATTTTGATTAAATAATGAATTAAATTTAGATTCAATCCCATAGATGGCGCTGTAGTTAAGTTACTAATAGCACATAGCGCCAGCTAACGGGCAGAACAACGTCTGCCCAGTCAGCTAATAATAGTATAAAAGAAAAACAAATGGAATTAAAGAATAACATATTTATTTATTTATCGTTTTTTCTTCTTGCCACCAAATTTATTATTCGGCTTCCCCTTGATGCGGCGCCGCACTCCGGCCGCTTCCTCCGTGTCGTCGTCGGAGTCGCCGCCGCCGCCGCGCTTCCTGCCTTTTGTGTTCCTCTTATCTTCTAGCTCTTTCATTTCCTTTAAAATAGAGAAAGATATTCGAGTATATATGACGTTAAATACGATAGTGGCATTAGAGAGAGGATGCTGAAAACAGAAGTGGGTGGACTTTGGTTGTTAGTTATCCTGACTATTAGTAACCAAAACCCATGGGTTGTGTCTATGTGTATGCAACAGGAAATGATCGAATATTCAAGTTAAATTATCTGACACTAACCAGTGTATTTAATGACTAAAGATACACAGTTACATCAAATATTATCAAGATTTATAATTAATATGATTATTAAGTACCAAAAAAATATATTAATGCATTACAATTATGACGTCACAACTTGCTATTTCATACTAAACTACATACATTCAATTGTTTTGGCATTTAATAAAAATAAGCTGATTTGACATATCAGTACACATTCTTATTGTTGACGAATGTAGAGGAAGCGAAAGAAATGTAAAGCGAAATGATAATCTGTGGTTTCTACCTACACCAATTGAACAGGCGCGACAATGTATATGTGTTTGATATAGTGTGTATGCAAAAATAGCACTTACAATTTTGGTGAGTCTCTGGGCTTCCGCGACTCGCTCTTGCAGCGCCATCACCTCGTTCTCCTCGGTCTTGTAGAGAGGGAGCTGCTTTCCAATCAGCTGCTCTATACGCTGGTACAGCTCCACGTCGTACTGCGACACGGGAATTATTAGGTTATAACTTAGAAATGTGCTAGAGTCCGCCTGATCTCTGCTTACCATTTTGGGAACAATGGACGTGATCATGCTTTCAATATTATACAAGGGTATTTGTATTTCACTAGGGCTTACACAGGTATATTAAGTATTAGAATGACTTCAAATCCGCTGTCGCCATGGCGAGCAAGGTGTGAAACTCCTCATTTTAAATTTTCATACACACCCTAACACACACACTCACATAAATAAATATATAGCATATTATATAATTTTTTCTTTCTTTTTGTATAATACTTATACATATATATTAGTTATTTTTTTTGTTTTACGTTATATATGCTGTTTGTTTCAACTTAGTGTTATGTAAGATATTGGTAAAAAATCCATTTTAGTACGTGGATAGCTGTAATTGGTCTCATAATTCATAAAGTTCAAATCATGTTATTTTTTTTATAGTTAAAGACTGTTGCTGTCCCAAATAAAGAAAAAAAAACAAGTAAAGATCTTCCGCAAGGCTAGGTGATCGTGCCTGGTAGACGACGCTATAACCTCAAAGTTATATTATTTAGTTCTTTGATCTCTAAAGAACTGTATCACCGCCGCCTATGGACATTTGGAACACCAGGGGCATCGCCAATGCGTTGCCCATTCTGAGACGTGAAGTTGTTAAGTCATGTGTTTGTAATTTCACAAAAGTACACTACTGCTTCATGGCAGAAATGGGTATGTTGGTAGTACTCTCATGGACTAAGACCTCTACTACTTCGGCTTCTACTTGAGAAACGATGACACAAGTAATTTTTTTCTCTGTTTTGAATTCCGTAAATTTGTGTTGGTTTTATATGTATTTTGTGGCAAGTAAATTACTATATTATTATCTACCTGTGAGACAAATGTGATGGACTTGCCGGAGCGGCCGGCGCGCGCGGTGCGTCCCACGCGGTGGATGTAGTCCTTGCTGTGCAGCGGGATGTCCAGGTTGATCACCACGTCCACGTGGGGGATGTCCAGACCTCTGGAAAATAAGGCCAAATAAAAATAAGCCTTTAATAATACATCCGGGGGAATGTTTTTTATTACAACATTTCATCCTGAAAGTCACAAGGTCAAGTTATATGGATACTACATATACATTACTTAGTTTTAAAGCATATTTTTACAATATCTACACAATTTTACGGCAAAGTTGATGAAGATCAGTTCAGCCGTTAAAATGTGACAAACTATCATACATGTAGTCACTTTCTAATTTATAATATCTATGTATATATTTAAGTAAAATAGGGGCCTTTTTAATGGTGCGTCCATTACCTCAAAACAATTGAACATATCGGGATGGGACTGCCATTCGACGCGGAAGTTTTCGTAGATGGACAGCTAGTATACAATAACAGCACTCACCTAGATGCAACATCAGTACAAATGAGCACGGAGCGCGCCTTGCACTTGAACTTGTTGAGCGCGGCGAGGCGCTTGTTCTGCGACATCTGGCCGTGCAGCGGCACCGCGGCCACGCCCAGCGCGCGCAGCAGCAGCGCCGCCCGCAGCGCGCCCGCGCACGTCGACACGAACACGATGAACGTGTTGCCCGCCATCTCGTTCAGGATGTGGACCAGGTACACGTCCTGGGGGTGCGGAACAGTGATAACTGTGTGACGCATGATTTTTAAATCAGGTTTACATTGGAAAAAGTAGAGTAAACAATGATAATCGAGAAATGGTATGTAATGCCCCCCCTCACTTTTACCAAATATTTATGTTTGTAAGTTTTTAATATTAGGCTTTCACCACACCACACAAACAACGTTGGAGCAGCTGGGAGACACAATTACCAACTCCAAAGAGACTTAGAAAACTTTAGGGGATCATTTGAACAACTTAACATCCTTTATAAATTTAATTAATACACTTTCGTTTACAATAAACATTTTACCAGACCTGTATGAGATCAATAAATAGTTAAATTTAACTTACCTTAAACTTAACAGGTATAAACACATAGTATTGCAGCAGTTTGTCCACTGTCTGGTATTTTGTTGAAACTTCAACCTTCACGGGTGCCTGTAGGGAAGCCCTCTGTAGTTTTGCAACCTTCTTAGTCATTGTGGCTGAGAATAGGTATGTACGTCGTTCCCGTGGTATAACTCGTAGGATTTTGTCTACTTCCACTTCAAAGTCCATGTTTAGAATGCGGTCTGCCTCATCCATGACCTGGAATATTACGATGATTGTTGTAGATCTTATTGCATGTCAAATCAAACATAACCATGTTGCATATAAACTATTTTACTCTATATAGCTGTCCCCCGCGGTTTCACCCGCGTTCCCAATGGATTACATTATTCTGTTCTTTCTTTCATCAATAATTTTCGAAGCGCACGCGATGGAAGGAATTTGTTCGGTCATTTTTTACACCTTGGGTTACATTATTGGAGTTATATTGTTGCGTGATTTAAAAAAGAATATAGCCTATTTAGCCGTAGTATAGGAGCCTATTCAACGCAAACAAAGAAACAATCAAATCTCTCCTCACATTAAACTTATAATTTGAACATCGCGCAACGTCACGGTGTCCACGATGTTCAATTTTACATACAAACCAACATTTCTGGACTCGATACGATGACGCTGCGCTTGCGATATGTGTTCGTGCTTATAGTCCAAGATCCCAGAGCCCCCAGACGTCACTCATTTTCTGATGGACAAAATATATCGCTATTGCTACCTGAAAAATGGCCGTCTGGCCAAGGTAGCAACTAGTCATATGATCATAGTACACCCCACCACTACTCACTCGTATATATTTTGTCCATCAGAATATGAGTGACGTCTGGGGGCTTTGGGATCTTCCTCTATTAGGCCTCCAGGCTTTATTCTCACACATATTGTCAATGTCACAAATGGCATTTTCATAAGGTGAATTCAATTGAAATGTTTGCATGAAAACAAAACTTAACATCAATGAGATCATAAATATTATTGAATACTTTGACTTTTTCTCTCTAAAGCCCAGATTACATAGCCTTTGAACAAAAAACTTAATTGTAAAAACCATCTTACAAGATACTTCAGTGCTTTCAAATTGAACCCCTTAGTGTTCTCCAGATGATCAACCAATCTTCCAGGAGTAGCGATGATGATGTGAGGTTTCTTGGACAGCTGGAGGGCCTGGCCTACCATGTCCATGCCACCAACTATTACTGCACATTTTACTCCTATGCTGGCGCCTGTGGGTAAGTTTATTTTGGGTTAACTTTTATTGTTTTCTGAAAGCCCATACCTACTCTATTGCCATCTTTGTCATTTTATTTGTCAATGATAAGGCCAGGTATATTATACAAAAAATTTAGAAAAGATCCTTCCTCCATCTTATGATAGACTGTTATAAACCATACAATACAATTATTTAAAAGTTGCAGTTCTTTTCTTACGATATCTATCAGACTAGCCACAGAAGGAATATATATCTATATTTTCTGTGCTGCGGTTTCACCCACAATTTTTAGTGATTTAGTGGAAACCAGGATTTAATACATGCCCTATGTCGGTATGGAATAATGTACCTTGTATGTGTACCTAATAGTTAAAGAATTTACTAAATTGCATATATACAGACTCACAAACTTGCATTATCACTTTATAAATAAGTAAAGAAGAAGCATATTATTATATTAGTCATTCAAAGATCAATTATTTTTTCATACAGCAAAGCTACCTATTAATAAATAAATAAATTATCTGGGACATTCTTTACACACGGCCATCTGGTCCCAAACTAAGCAGAGCTTTTTTTTTTGAAGTGACGAAGGTGTTAGCCTCAGATGGCTGACACCCTTACGCGGACAATAACGGTGAGCGCTTAGGGCTAACCGCCTCGGGCTCAACCGAAATATAATGTTTTAAGCAACAAGCACACTGAGGGTGCCCCCTGTGGGGCTCAGACTTCAGGCTCAGGGCGTTGCGTGGTGGGCCTTTTTTATATCAAAGACTTTACATTATCTGATTATAAGCAGAGCTTGTACTATGGAGACTATATATACTAGTTTTTTTTCTAAATACATACTTTTATAGATATTTACATTATTTGTTTTACTGATAATAATATGTAATCTTTACTTACCTAAAGCCTCAAACTGTTCAGAGATCTGAAATGCCAATTCCCTTGTGGGCGTTAATACAAGTGCGAAGTATCTTTGGGGATTTTCAAGTAGGGCTTGCAGTATTGGCAGAGCGAAGGCTCCTGTCTTCCCTGATCCAGTTTCCGCTAAACCTATGATATCTTTGCCTTGCAACGCCACTGGAATGGCTTCCTTTTGTATTTTCGACGGTTTCGTCCATTTCAATTCTAGGCATGCTTCACATAAGGCGTCCACTACACCCTGAAATAATAAATTAAATGTTTAGTAACTTAACCTCAAAGACTGTCATGTTGTTTTTTTATTTATTTATTTTCAAAGAATTGATTTGTATGTGAGTATGATTACCGCTGACGAATATAAGTATTTATTATTAATTATAGATAGTATGGAAGCACCAAGAGAGCACAATAGAACATGTAATGTGAAAACTTACCAAGTCTTTGAAAGTCGTGTTATCCTCTTCTGGTTCTTCATTTACTTCGTTTTTGTTTTCCAATTGGTCTGGTTCTTCTGATAGATGACTTTCCTCGTCACTACTTTGTTTATCTTCAGTCATTTTACAAATAAATGACTATATTTGTTTTTTTTTTACAATACGAAGCATGTGTACTAAACGTCAGACAGACAGAAATTGGTTTACTTACTAATGTACTGTCTGTCTGTACTGAAGTTAGCTGCGAGTCAGCTGTCTGGCCTGTCTGTCAGATGCAGTGTTGGTAACACTGCATCTGACAGACAGGAAAAGTTCGAGAGAAGAGATCCGAAAAGTTGACAGACACTCTACCAACTTTTCGGTAGATCTACCAACTTTCCAAATCTTTGAATCTGTAAATCCGCAAAAGTGATATTAATGCCTTAAATTTTTTCCATCTATCTATCTTTCTATTCAGCAAATTTTTCAACAGGTTCATTAAATATTGAGATAAATAAATAGAAAGAGAATATTAATTTATGCTCTGACGTTTAAAATTTGAATTGCGCACAGCTTCTTTGGATAAATAAAATACCACTGCAATTTTATACATTATCTACCTGAAACTAAATTATTTGTTATTCGTATGGTCGACTGGGATTAAGTTGTGAACAACTTGTTTCCGTTATATTCAGTCATTTAGTGTTAATAAAAGAAAAAGGTGATAAAATAATCTTCGTAATGCAAGTTGTTGCAACGAGGTACATGAAAACTGACAAAAGTATTTAAAGTAGTTCCAACCAAGAACTATGTAAATGTAATGTAGAAAATTAACGCTTCAACAATCTTCTTATTTTGAAATGTTATATTGTTACTTAATCCGGTACTCTGCAGTTTGTAACAAGTGTGTGGCGGTTGTGGTTATCGAGTGAAAACCGTCTGGATATACCAGGACTCGATTGTTCTGTAAAGTTTTTTTTTTTTTTTTTTTTTTTTTTGAATGGACGAAGGTGTTAGCCTCAGATGGCTCTGACACCCTTACGCGGATATCGGTGAGCGCTTAGGGCTCTCAACCGAAACCGTTCTGTAAAGAGTGACTGAGGAGGACTTATAATAGTTAGCCTTATTTTATCTAATGAAGAATACATTCATTCATTTAATTGTTTTCTCTGTCCAGCCATTCATTCAATCTAACAAACGTCACTTCATGTTTTTGTTTTAGCTTAGAGGTTATAGCGATTAAGAAAATTACAATAACTTATTAATTTAAGAACTCGTACGTATACTGGAGTCGTACATATCTACACAATATGGCTAAGCATCATCCTGATCTTATTTTCTGCCGAAAACAACCAGGCGTGGGTACGTTTATCAGACTTTAACAAGTAAATATAAAAGTATGGTTGTTTGATGTTTATTTGCAATTTTTTATGTTTTTTCAGCTATCGGTCGTTTATGCGAGAAATGCGATGGTAAATGCGTGATATGCGACTCGTATGTGCGTCCTTGCACCCTCGTACGTATCTGTGACGAGTGTAATTATGGCTCATATCAGGGACGGTGCGTCATTTGTGGCGGGCCCGGCGTTTCTGATGCCTATTACTGTAAGGAATGCACTATTCAGGAAAAAGACGTAAGTTTGACTATTTATAATTATTTTTCAACTAGTATAATGGATTTCAGTTTACTTACCACAGAGATGTTGGTAATATTTCCACATAAAGCCTGGCATAACCAATAACCTGTTAATAAAAGGAATGTGTGCCACTTAACAATAAGTTTGAGATGTGGCATTTGTACAACCTACTTCCAAATTGGAATAATATTTAAATAAAAAAAGCCCTATGGCATCAGGTTCATCTGCATCAGCACAAAATTAAACATTGGATCAATTGATGCAAATGCAATAAAGAGTATTTTTGGTGGTATACTTATCCCTACCGAGCTGTCCCTATTGGGATAAGGGCATATTTGGAGGCTCTAATTAATAATTAATAATATTTGAGACTTAAGAAGTTCACATATTATTTTTTTAAATAATAACAACAAATAATATAGTATTTTTTAACAAATTAATTAATATATATATTTTTTTTATTAGCAATGCATTGCTGACCCTGAAATGTGAAGTTGTTAAGTTTCATGTGCCTGTAAACATTCATTTATTCCTACCAGTAGGGATAATTTGGTAGGGATAAGTGTACTCGGTAAGGGTAAGTGCACCTATCCCAGAGACAGAAATAAATGTACAAAAACATGCACTTATCCCTACCAGTAAGGATAGTTTGGTGGGGATAAGAGTACCACCCGGATTTTTCTATGACATTCATATCTGTCAAGATCTTGAGCATTTGATGACATAAATGCAAATGTGTATTAGTTACCACTTACCTTTGTCATGACAGAATGGAAATTGATGCAATATGATACTTTCATTCCAAAAAAATGGGGCGACTGAAGGCTAATTTTATGGTGAAATATTAATCTAATTATTATATTTTTACAGAGAGATGGATGTCCAAAGATTGTGAACTTGGGTAGTTCAAAGACAGATCTGTTCTATGAAAGGAAAAAGTATGGTTTTAGAAGACATTAGCATAGTGATACATAGTGTAATTATTTGTGGTGATTCTGTAATTATTTTTTACCTGTAAAGAAAGTTGTGTGCAAAAAAATTCATAATTGATTTTTGTATTTAATGTCTATTAAAAATGTTATTTACATTTTTTAGAGATAAATTAAGTAATTAAAATGTATTAGTAACTTGATATAGATTATCTATGATTCTAATAAGGAACTTTCCTACATTCTTAACCAATTTAGTGTATTAATGATATACCTATTTTTCTATTATTAATTACATAAAAGTATCCATAGAAACACGTGAAAAAATATGTCATTCCTTACAAATAAATGATTTGTAAACACTTTTTACTTGTTTTATCTTGACAATGGTTTTTATTACAAATTTTCAAATCTTAGTTATAATGAAATTTGAGTAGTACGACAATCAGTCATACGGCACAAATATAATTTAATGGACTATGAATACTATTTATAGAGCAATAATGTTCACAATGTATTGTAGCAAATTGAGTGCACTAATTTAAAACATGAAACAAAATAAATGCCCTAAAATAAGACATTACAAAAAACAAACTTCTAGTAACTGATTCTGTTATTTTTAAACAAGTTACTTGATATTTGTTTTTTGTCTAATCTTATATATATCTTACGCAAGGTCACGCTTGGGTCAATTAGTTTCCCTTCACTTATTTCTAATGCAAATATCTGACAACAACGAAAAATCTAATTGATATGCCTCTGGCTGTTCCCACTTGCGGCACTATTGGCCGAAGATCTTGCAGTATTGGTCCAAATGTTTGGCGGCTCGCTTGAACCGGAGTATGTTGGTCGCGCTGGTATGATGGGTGATCTGATGCAGACGCTGTAATTAAGTTAAGATACTTAAGTATTAGTCAAGCAGCTGGATGCAGGTCGCCTAGGACAGTTTGCTCTTGAAATCCATGGAGGCGGCTTTTGCCCAGCAGTGGACATCCTTGGGCTTTTATATCTATATGACATAAGTATTTATTTAAAATTTACGGCGTTCGTTGTATTGGCAATAGTAAGATTATTATTACAAGGCTGTTTTTTTTTACCGACTTAAAAACCAGGAGGAGATTTTGGAAAAATCTTTTTTATACAACATAAAATAGAAATATTTAGTACTTAGGTAATATGTACCTATATATGTATGTTAATATGCACTTGAATCAATTCTATGCATAAGTCTAAACTCACACGTGTTAAAGTGCATTTTTAGTACTTTATTTAATTTGTTTTCTCATGCACACTTCTCACAAAACGGTATATAACTAACTGTTTAACACTAAACATACCATAACCGGGTCAAATGACCCATTTTGAACTTTGTATTTAAAATGCACGTATCATCTTATTGCTTTTGCACATTTGACTTCATGACTTTTTCTTACTAATTAAGGGGACCCGGTGGTCTAGAATTTTCGAAAAATCGTTTTTTTTTTACATATTTCGAAAGTATAGTATTTCAAAAATATACTGTTAAAATTTTGTGACAAAATTCCGAGTATTTCTATATTTAAAACCCATTACAATGTCAGGTAGACGATCGGTGAGTTGGGCTCCATTAAACTTTAAACGCGTTTATCTCGAAACTACTTTTTTTGGTCTACTGAAGCTAAAAAAAAAAAAACGGTTCGACCGATTCGTCTGAAATTTTAACAGGTCATTCTAAATACACAGTTATACTACTTATTTCTCTTCCTAACAACCATATTTCATACATTCAGGAGACATAAAGACACATTTGAACCGCTATGGTAGAAATAGGTAAGTGTTGGTATAATTAGTGTTAAGTCACGTATTTATGGATCACGTTCCTGTCACTGTCAAATATGTGACTATTTACAGTTTAGTTATTTATCGTCTTATGAGTAGGGGTCTAATTTAGTCAGATATTTTATTTAGGAACACGTGTAGTGGGGACATGCACCAATTCATCACCGGATTTCGTTACGTCACTGACCTCGACAGGGGCTTGTTAGAATATCAGCTCAATCCAAACATTGTCCTAAAGAAATCATAGAATTAAATGATAATCGCAAAAACATATGTATCACTCCCTATTGGTTTCGCTGTTGTCGGGTAAAATATAAGAAATACTGGGCCAATTTCTTTATCAATGGATAAGCCCTAGTTTAATTTTTCCTTTGAGAAGTCAATGCAAAAATTAATAAGGCCAGTCAAAAATCATACCATTTTTAAACCAAATAATAATATACACATCTGATTAAATTGATTCGACGATTCACTTGTCTTATTCCATTTCACAGTTCATTTTACTATTAGTACCTACAGTATGGCTCTCCTTGGCAGGGCCACGATTATGGATTTGAATTCTGACTGGCCTCTGGGAACAGTCTCCAATTAGTCGTTGTACATATAACTGTTGGACCAGGGACCGGTCATTCTTATATTTGGCGACGAATTCTGGGAACATAGTTGATCTTCTGTAGGTGGTCTAGTTACAGAGATACATCGTGGCCCTGCCATGCCGTACTTTCTGGCAATAAACACACTTTTAACATTTGAGCCACAGACCGACTAATTCTTATAAGTTATTTTTTTTGGCCCGAAGTTCCAAACATCTGTACAATCGCAATGTGTCCAAATGTGAGAAGGAAACTGGCTCACGTGCACCAGCTGGAGGAGGGGCAGTTAGGAATGTCAGCGGAGGCCTGTAGAGAACTGTTCAATTGCCCTGAAGTAGAAGCTACTTCAAAAGTTTCGCCAAATGCAAAACAACTAAAGTCCTAAGTGAACTTGACTTTCTGTACCGTACAGTCCCGCACGATGGAACTAATTTGGGACTCTATTATATGGGCTATGGTAAAAAAAAATCTGTGGTCTCATTCATCATGGCCAGACAATTTGGGGCAATTTCGTCCCAAATTCTATTTATTGATTTTTGGTTATGAATATAATAACTTTGTTTACAAGTTTCATTTATTGTACAGTCAAGAGCTCGTGGATTATACATTGGACTTTGTACCGTTCTTATTACAATCGTCATAAAGCCAAAGCTCCCATGACAAGTCTAAGCTTCATGTAGTGTTGCCCAAATTCAGTCTTGGTCTTGCAGTCTTGGTCTTGTTCTTGCGTTTTTGCAAGACCAAGACCAAGAACAAGACCGCGTATTTTTAGCAAGACCAAGACCAAGACTGACCGTGCAAGACTTGAGCAAGAACAAGACTAAGCCTGCAAGACTCTTGCGTCTTGCAGCTAGGACTTAGCGCTATTTCACGGAGTAGTTAGGTGTAACAGTTCGGTGTATAGGTACGCTTAGGAATTCTATGAGACGCAAAAAACTGTATCAAAGAATATGAAAAACTGGACCTATGCGCATTACGACTAATACCATAAACATACCTACATAGCGAATAAAAAAATATCCATTAAAATCAAACTGAGTGCATGCATAGTTATGTTTTAACCATCGGCACTTTGATAATGCGGCATCAAAGGTTTTGTACTTACTTCTCAAAGAAATTTGCCGCTTTTCGGAAGTACATGGTTATGATACTCGCGCCGGCGGCTTCTTTTGAAATCATATACAACAATCGTTGCCGCCGCGCCGAAATCACAACATTTGACACTATTTGACTACACTCAGACTTTTGACCTGACAATGTGGGGGAAGCAACTTAAAACAGAAAGTCTGCGCAAGTTCAATGAACTTTATGAAGAATATAAAAGTCTACACTCACTGAACAAATCTCTGGAATTACCAAAAAAAGAAAATAAAGTATGTGATGAAGATGAAGACGTAATAGACTTTGATAAACTCTATGAATGTCCCTTGACGTCATCTGGATCTTGTCTTCAAGGCTTAGTGATAGACGAGTTGGAGGAGTACCTGAGAAAACCAAGAACTGTCAGCTCGGAAGACATTTTAGATTGGTGGAGGACGCATGAGACAGAGTATCCGACTTTATCGAAGATGGCCCGTGATTTTCTCTCAATACCTGCAACTTCAGTACCTGCTGAGAGATTATTTTCTAAAGCATCATTAGTAATTAGAAAACATAGAAATAGGTTAAGTGATGTTGTGTACTGTTATGTTTGATTTGTGTTGTATTTTATTTTTTATTGAAATAAATGATAAATCGTAAAACTCTTTTATTAAATTTCATATAAGTTGAGGGTTCAATCTCTTTCTAGACAGATATTGTTCTTTAAAATACAGTCAAGTTATTGTAATTAATTTGTTTTTTACATGTTTTAGCAAATGTAAGCTTAGAAATCATAAATGTTTATTAAGAAACAGTTACTTCCATGGAAAACGACATATAGGTCAGTTGATTTTTCGAATTTCTTATCAAATCCTCAGTTATTTATTAATCTGCTTGATCTTTACTATGGCTATGTTAATTCAAGCTAACAATGTTTCAATTCTAATACGTTTTTGTAAGATTTAAAGTAAACTTTAATAAATAGTAATAGACTAATAGGTAATTGCAAGACTTGCAAGACTCTTGCTGCAAGACCAAGACCAAGACTGGGAGCGCAAGACCAAGACCAAGACCAAGACCAGGTGTATTGGCGCAAGACCAAGACCAAGACTGGCTAAGTCTCGTCTTGTTCTTGCATTTGGGCAACACTAGCTTCATGTGCTCTTGACTGTACCCACAATTCATACTTTACCATACCAACGGGTGATTTAAAAAAAAATTATCATCCTTACGAGTTAACATCCTCGAGCTTCTTCAGAAGCCTCTCGTTCTCTCTGCTCAGCAACTCCTGGTCGCGCAACAGCTGGTCTCGAACTCCGAACAACTCTGTGTTTTCAGCCCTAAGGGCGGAGTTCTCCTGCATATGCAATTGAACTAAGTCTACCAACTCCGTTTGTGGGAGTTGGTATAGTTTGTTGGGTTCGATTTGTGTTGGTGTACGACGTTGGCCTGTTGGTGGAATGTGAAAATCATATGGTGAATCGCAGCAGAAGTACTAAACGATTGACACAGATATGTCTTAAGATTTACACTAATTTAAAAATTCAATAATAATCTGAGGACATTCTTTCCACAAACTAAGCAGATTTACTATGGCAACTGTTATATACTGAATAACTGATATATTACATGTATCTACAACTTCATTAATTATATATTTGTGCAAATAATTAAATTCAGACACAGAGGGGAAATACTACTACCATACCCATTTCCGCCGAGAAGTAGTAGTGTACCTACTTGTATTACTGTTTTGGTTAGAAAGATAAGGGGGCCTAACCTCTCGGACTTAACCTATTAACGCATTGGCGATGACTCTGGTGTTGCAAATGTCTAAAGGCGGTGGTGACCACTTACCATTAGGCGGACCATCTGCATGTCTGTTGGACTAATAGAATGGTTAAGTTAGACAGCTCACCAGTGTAAGTATCTGGATTGTAATCTGTCTGCACGTGTAGTGCTGATCTGAGGTGCTGATTCTCAGCTTGCAGAGCTTCAACTTCCCTCTTCAAACTCAGTATTAGGGCATCCCTTGCGTCCTGTATTATAAAAGTTAAGTACTTGAAGTAAATGAACAATTGAAAAATCCTACCATAATCTATTTCATATAGGATGAGTTGTGTTGTGACCGTTGAAGGTTTTTGCACATATTTTGAAATATTACTTGATTACTCTGACATACAACACTAAATGCTTTATGAAATGGTATCCCCTTATTATGTAAATAACACATGTATAACGCCATGTGTCTTTCAACTCATGCTCTTTGAAAAATACTATATAATATTATAATAAGAAAATTTGTTGAGGTTCTATGGATGGACGGAGTTTGTTACTCTTTCACGCAATAAATACTAAACGGATTTGGATGAAGTTTGGCACGTATACAGTTTATAACCTGGATTAGCACATAGGATACTTTTTATGCTGGCCTGGACTTTTTTGTATGCCATAATCACCACGCTTGGTACGCGGGTTACTGAGTGGAAATGGTGTATCGCAGATGTATTTCCTTAATCGCTTTCTACTACACCCATGGAGATTTAATTTGGGTTGGTCTTATTCTATGTTAGAATCAAAACGTTCAGACTACAAAGAGCTACATACATATAATTGAGAAATAATCAGATATGTATACCATTTTGACTATAGGCTTAGATTTGATCTTCTTCGCTCGAGATGCGTACCGAAGTGTGTTTATTGTTTCACTTTGATTGGACCTCGTTGGGGCTATGCAGGCAATCTATAAAAAAACTGAGTTTATAAAATGCAGTTCATGCTTCCAAAGTACCTAATTTCACTCTGAGTCTTACTTTTAATCACACACAAACATTCGATTTAATATAAGTTACATAAATTTTACTTTTACAACGTTAAACCGTATAACGTTAGTGCCGATTTATCTGTGAGTTAATCCTGAGACGAGTTGGCAAAGCAGAAAATAGGGAGTTATAAATATTATGCTTGGGTGTAGCACTCGCTCCAGCAGGACACAGCTTTATGCACAAAATTTTATTTTGAAAAGAGTAATTGAAAGAAAAGAAAGAAAGAAAATACGTTTATTCGTGGCAACACACAACATTACATTAATTGCTGGGTATATTGCCGGCTCTTCTTAGTAAAAGCAACCTTCCGAACCGGTGTTAGAGTCTGACCATTCATAATGCCTGTGAAGGCCTATTTGAATAAATATTTCATTTCATTGTCAGCAAAAAAAAACCACTTAATACACTTCAGTTTAAAAGGGGTAACCAATTAATTTCATTTTATTGAAATCTGCCAAATCTCTTGTAATGTGTAATGCTGGTACACCACCCGAAATAGTATGAAAAGGGCCAGACCAATTCAAAAAAATTCAAAATTCAAAACCATTTATTCAGTTTAGGCCTTCGGAGGGCACTTATGAAGGTCAAATTTAAAGTTACTGAAGCTACAACCGGTTCGGAAGTCAGCCTTCAACTGAGAAGAACCGGCAAGAAACTCAGCAAGGTTACATTCTTTTTTATTTGTTATATAAATTTTTATCTATTCTGACTTTTTGGCTATTTTATAATTTCAATTTTACATAATTTTATATTTAGCAATTACAAAATACTTATTATAGGTAACATTAAAAAAAAACAAAACAAAAAAAACAATGACAAGACTACAAAATAGAAAATAACAATAATTAGGTACTTACAACTTAAACAAGAGATTTAGAGGTGCACTGTGCAGAGAGCAGCTATTTCCATACATTTTTATCTTCAATATAATGAACTACCTTGTAATACGCTTTTTCTTTCAAAACTTTCCTAATATAATTTTTAAATTTATGATCAGACATTTTGGTTATTGAAAGCGGTATCTTATTATAAAATCGAACACAATTACCAAGAAATGACTTGTTAACTTTAGTTAGTCTAAAGTATGGAACAACTAACTTCTCCCTTTGTCTTGTATTTATACTATGAATATCTAATTTTGACTCAAACATTCCTATGTTTCTACGTATAAACATTATATTTTCATAAATATATAGTTAAGGTAATGTCATTATATTTATTTCCCTAAAAAATCTCTTAATGATTCACGGGGACCCATACTGTAAATTGCACGAATTGCTCTTTTTTGTATAATAAATATTGATTCTATATCCGCTGCTGCTCCCCAAAACAAAATACTATAGGACAAGAGGCTATGAAAATATGCAAAATAAACTAAATGACGATGACTTACCATTAAGGTGACTCCATTACCGGCAAGGCTGTCTGCCAACAATTTGGTGAGCTTACTGTCTCGGTAAGGTATGTGGCCTCTCTTCTTGCCGTCGCTTAGTTGCGCTATACAGTAGCCTGTTGGAATAATGAGAAGAAATTAGGAATCCTGGAAACAGTTTCAAATAACTGGAACGTTTAAGTCGATTAGGTAGGCTTAAGGTTACCCAAAGAGCGAAGCAAAGGTTTGAATAACTTTCTGGGATGGATGTAGTTTTGTAGCTGAACCAGCGTCATAGATGTCTGGAGTAAAGTAGCGCGCCTGAAGTGGCAGTGACCATGACATTTCTTGCAATGCAGAAAATTAATTAAGCGAAGAAGTAGAATGATTACGTAAGCCTCAAAATCTAAGCAATGAGACTAGAAGAATTTTATGTCCAACAATGGACGAAGTTATGTTTCGGGGTTTTATAAGGGATCTTATGTTTTTGGATCTGTGTCCTAACACTTTAAGCTGTTTCTTTATGCGTGATTGACAATATTTAAACATTCACATTCCTATTTAAAGCAATATCCAAACTTTATGAGGATGAGTAGATGGATCTTTGTTACTCTTTCACGCAATAACTACCCAACGGAATTGGATAAAACTTGGGACATACATAGTTTATAGCCTCGATTAGAGATAGGATACTTTATATCCCGGGAAAATGTGACATCCCTCTTTTAGAGGAAAATAGATTAGATGGTTAGTCTTTGATGCATTACTCTTACATGGACAATAAACATCCCTTGGGAACGCAGTTAAAACCACGGGGGACGGCTAGTTACATATACTATAAGTTAGTAAGTAAACACACTTAATATTTGAGTACCTAAATATAGTTTTATATTTTTATAAGTTCGTCTACACATAGATTGGGGGCTACACGATACATATCGCACCCTCAGTACGATAAGGGCTTAACTCAAAATTTTGCGAAATGGAGTTACGATCATAGAGAGACTAAACAAAATACGCTCTATCCGATGAAAAGTAAAGCATAGTCAGTTTAGTGATAGAATAAGCATACCGATACTTCAGCCACTTTAACACCGGGACCTACCCTCCCCCCTCAGTGCAAAAGTGACCCAATCAGAGATGTGCCAAAAGTGATCGTTCAGCCATTTAATTAAGTACACTATAATTAAGGGAACCTAAACATAGATTGAGGGTCCACTTACCCAGCACCATGAGGCTCCTGTTAATATTGTTGGCCTCCTCCAAGGTCTTGCCGGTGCTGTGCGTGCGCTTGGTGATCTCGCTGCCGGCGAGGTCGACGAAGTTGATCTTGCCGTGCGTGGACACGAGCGCGCGCGGGCCGCGGTCGCGCCGCACGCGCACGCTCAGCACGGTGTGCGAGCGCGACGAGTGCGCGTTCATCGCGTGCGCGCCCACCGCGCGGTTGCGCATGCCTACCGGCCAAAATTAATATGCAATCCCGATCCAAAATCCATGGGTTGATGAACCTTTTGACAGTAATTTTAATACACGTAATGTGAAAATTCTACTTCAATCTTGCGATTTTAGATCGGGATCGTATATTAATTTTGGCCGTACGTGACCACCGACACCGTCAATCTCCGATTGTTACTTACTCAGTAGGTGCGGAAGGCTAGATGATATTGAAGTACTATGTTCAACTCATGTATGGTATTGGTTTTGAATTTCCTGCGGGTTGAAATCTCCAAGTCCCCACTTTCACTTGTCAAGGAAATGGGATATGTGTGCCCATTTTGATATACGCTTTTTATAATTTCTAATGACATAGTTTTTGGCTTAAGACCCAAAATTATGAGAGTGAGCTATGGGAAGGATCTCGTACTCCAAAGGTCATGTGATAAAAAATCTAAAACTATTCCAGCTGGTAAATAGCCCATTTTGACTCTTAGTCAAACTTATATTTCTAGATCTCTGTTACTTGATAATTCCTAAACTTAACAAATTTTAATGAAATAGTTTGATAGTAGTTTGACGATATGATGGAGAAGCAAAGTAAGCTCTAAGAGAACCACTGTACTTATTTAGTCACACGCACCTTCTTCTAAAACAGCGAACAGGTCATCCAATTCCTCACAGTCCACTGTGAACAAGTTCTCGACGTAGAAGCTTCGGCTCTCCTTCGACCACCGCACTTGTAAAGGTTTCCTGGCACTTCCTGGGTTCAGCAGGTCTATTACCTGATGATTAATCAATTACTTATAAAATGTCTACAAATATACATTTGGCCGTTTCCATGTTGTGGTAAAAAAAAATCGTTGAACAGCAAAATAATATTCTTCAAGCTGGTTTATGAAACGAAATGCGAAGACTCGTTTAGAATACTATCTTTCTATTTACTATTTGAATTGTTAGAGCTATAAAAATATGGTGGTATCTAAAAATATTAAAAAAATAGAGAAGGAATGAAAAACATCTACCAGATCCTTGATTTAGTAGTAGGATTTACTTATTTTTAGACCAGTAGGCCTTTAGTGTTCAGTATTTTCTACTTGGTGGTAGTAAAAATAACTAAGTATTTCACCAAAAAGTTTTTTTGAAGTTTTAAAAGACATATACTTACTCCTCTATCAAACCACCTCTATGCGACTTGTTCACCAATGGCCTTTCGGTAAAATGCATTTGAACATAAACTTACCTTTTCATTATAAATTTCCAGGAAGGATGCCTTCAATATGAAGTGGCTTTCCGGCCTATCCCTGATCAGTTGGAACAGGTACACGAAGGAACGGACTACCAGACCATGGTCGGCGGAGAATGGACTCGCGCCTCTTTCCACCTTAAATAATAAAAAATACTTCTCGGAACTCGAATGGTTGGTTGTTTTTGCAGAGGAGAGTCGACAATAAACAAAGTAATAAAAAAACCACTTATTCTAGGTTATTTTCTCGGGTTTCTTTTGGGTAACTATTGACTTGATGGGGTTAGTCTAATGGCATTTACACCCTAGCCCGGACAATTCGACGAGCGCTGAAGGCTCTAATCGCAACGGCGCACTTGTGCAAAGAGCAGCAATTTCTACACATCTTTATCTTCAATGTAATAAGCCTCTTTCTTAATATGATTTTTTAAATTCTAGTCCAGAAATCTTGGTTCTAATCAAACAACCCCAAGGTAACAATATTCCTCTATCATAGGTTTTTTTTTTTTTTTTTAGTTTACAATAAAATTTTAGTTTGCCTTAGTGCCTAAAAACCTGAGGGGTTTGTCCAGGCACTGCACAATCGTCTCCGTCACTAATTTAATAGATACTTATATTTAGTTAATTCTATGCTTATTAAAACACGACTTACAAATAATTCATATATCATGTACCTGCAGAAAGCTAGATAATTATTTAAACTCACTAGTCACTACACAAGCCCACAGACCTATTTAAACATAAGTAAGTAGGCAGCCCCTACAGCTAACATCCAATTATTGGATGCTCAAATAACTAGTCAGTTTTTTAAGCATCCAACGACGGTAACGCAGGCGACTGCCTACCGTCTCTTATACAAAAACAAACATTTCTCAAGCATGTGGGGGGTAAGTACAAAATAATTTTTATCCTATTTCTTATATTTCAAATACAGGCTGATCACAATCCAAAGTAGATTAAAATGGTTAAGATTGACAATATTAATTAAATCGAGTTATCCGTAACTATAACTTAAAACTAAAAACGTGTTATGGGCATTGGGTATATAACAATATACATAATAAGCAATATAAACAAATATGTTTAACTACTGTCTGACTGTAAATAATATTTCTTTAAGTTTTATATTTGTAAAATTTACAAAATCTTTAGGAAGTTTGTTTATTATATTGGGTAGTGATGTACAAAATCTTCTTCCCCCATAGAAATTGTTACAACGAACGATTAATATATTTTTTTTAGTGACTTGTCTTGTCTGTATTCTATGATTAGCCACTGGTAGTGTATGTATGTTGTGATATTGCTCGATTACAATAGCAAAATGTACTTTTTGATGAATTGGTAAGACTTTACAGTACCTAAATAGATCGTCATACCTATCTTTATATTGACGTTAATTTTTTTTACTAACAATTTGTTTTAATATCCGCAGTTGTAATTTATATATTCTGTCCAAATATGTCTTAAACGTACGCCCATAACTTGTAATCCCATATTGTACTACAGACTCAACTAATGCTTTGTACATAGTTAGAAGTATCGAGTATGGAACTTTTTTTCTGATTATTTTAAACTTGGCCAGCATAGCACGCATTTTGGTGCATATAGCATTGATATAATGACCCCAATTCAGTCGATTATCTATTTATCAATCCAAGATATTTTTGTTGTGTTACTTGTGCTAGTATATACAATATAAATATAGCAAAGCATGATTGATTCACTAAACACAACTAGTAAAGGTGTAGGGCTAGAAATTAATCTTTCTAAAACGATGGTCATGACAAATAGTATACAAAGAAGAATATCTGTGGACAATGAAACTCTGAATATACAGAAAAATACATTTATCTGGGAAAACAAATAGGCTTCAACAGAAAACAACACGAACTAGAAATAGATCGAAGAGTACAAAGTACTTGGAATAAGTACTGGTCTTTAAAAGAGATATTCAAAAGCAACATGCCAATAAATATCAAATCAAAAGTCATGACGTCATGTCTCCTACCTTGTCTAACCTACGCATGCCAAACGTGGAAATACACTTCCAAAATAAAAAACAAAATCACTAGCTGCCAGCGCGGAATAGAACGAAGTATGCTCAATATTAAAAAGATGCAAAAAATACGTCACAAGAAAATTAGAAAAACCACAAAAGCGACGGATGCTCTAACCTACGCTAAAAAACTAAAGTGGAAGTGGGCTGGACACGTAGCGAGGCTACAGGACGAGAGATGGACCAGTAGGGTTACAACGTGGAAGGGTCCAATCGGCAAACGTCTCCAAGGCAGACCACACACGAGGTGGGCAGACGAGATAATAAAAACGGCTGGTCCATGTTGGCCGCAAATAGCTCAAGAGAGAAACACATGGTATTCTTTAGAGGAGGCCTTCACCTTCACTTGAAGAGGGGTTCACGCAAACAAACTTCTATTTAAATTATCACCTATTATAAGCATTTTCTAAAAAAAAAAAAAAATAATAAGTTAATTATAATATAAATAACATTACTGTATATGTAACCGCACTTTTGCATGAAATAAAAGGTTTATTATTATTATTATTATTACTTGTGCTAGTGGTTTACATATGCAGAAGAAGCTGTTGTTGTTGTTATGCATGCATGCGTGGTAGCGTACAGTTATCGATATTTCTTGAGACGTTTGTATATGACTGGAGTGTATATGTAACAACTTGGTCTTTTGCGAATTTAGCACCAGTCCCATATCATGTGACCATTGATTTATCAACGTCATATCATGTTGTAGCCTATTTTGGGCCTTGATTATGTTCTGATCATCGCCAATTATGCATGTGTCATCAGCAAATTGATACATTGAACATTGTGTTATAATATCGCTAACATCATTTACATATGCAAGGTAGTGCAATGGGCCGAGAACAGATCCTTGTGCTGTTCCTTCAGTGACATTAACACTGTTGCTAAAACTATTCCCCACTTTGACAACGTATTTTCGATCATGTAGGTTTCTACTCCACTTTAGTAATGGTCCTCTAATCCCCGTACGTTCAAGCTTATCTATTAGTATGTTATGTATTGTACTATTATGTATATGTAGTATGGTCTGTATTAAGAGTATATTTACGGCTTAAATATTATGCACACGCTTAAAAAAAAGTAAAAATCTAGTCAGCAGCTATAGACTATAAGCTGAAAACAGAGTTGAAGGGCGATATAGCAGAATTGATATCGGAAGGACTGTCGCCCAACTCACAAAAATAATGTTTTGTTTTATTTATTATTAATAATTCATTAATTTGATTGCTCGTCTTTATATTACTCAAAACTAACCTAACTCACACACTTCATTTAATTTCATTTCGTGGTCCAATATAAGAGACCTCTTTTGACGTTTAAGATTTTTACTGAAAAGTTTACCGCGTGTATCGCTTATGAAATAAGGTTCACCTATTCTAATCTAATGGTTGTCAAATAGCAAAAAGTTTTTTATTTCTACAACATTCTTAAACGACAAAAGGAGGTTTGTTATCATTTTTTTTCATAATTCTTAAATATTAAAGAAGGTTGTTCATACTATAGAAACTATTTTCTCCATCATAAAACTCGGGCTCATCAATTTGTAGTAATGACATGCCACCAATGCAGTAGCATTACCAACGTGTCGTAAAATCGATCGCTGACCACGAGGCCGGCAGCTCCCACTGTTACTTAATGATCTTTTGTCATATTTGATGTTATCGTTGTAATTTGTCGACATTTTAATGGGCAATTAGCTAAAAAGTTCTTAGTTTTTTGGCTTAGTTATGTAGTTTGTCTAGCTGGCTTGTTATGACTTTTAATAACATTCATTAAAACAATTTGGAGTCTACGTAACACGCACGATACATACAAACATTAATCTATATTTTCTACTTTAATGGTTGCCTGTTTACGACACGTTTTTCAATTTAACGAAGTTAAGAAGAAGAGGAAGAAGAAGTTAAGAAGTCCGTCGAAGTTCCATAATCAATTCTATAATATATACTAGCTTTTGCCCGTAGTTTCGCTCACGCATACTTCAAGATTTGGTACATAGATATTCCTTCATAGTAAGTTAATTATATTTTTATAGCTGTACGTCAAGGTTGACCGACCCACCGCGTCGCATCGCCCGTTCGCGCTGTCATTTCATTTTCGCTTAGCATTCCTGCAGACTTTTTTTCATTTTGCTCAGAATCTAAGGGTCGTAGCATGATGCTCAATAGCCTATTATAATCTTTCTCAAGAGTTGGGCTATCAAATACAGTCGTATTTGCCATGTTCATGCCAAGTTAGGAGCGATCACTTATAAGATTGTAGAGTTCACGACAATACAGTTAACGAAGTGCTGTTTTCGCGAATTGACACATAGAGAAATAGACTCGATAATATTAGCTTCATAGAAATTAACCTACAATCAAACAAATAGAAAAAAATCAACAGTTAATTCTAATTATTGGATGACTATTCTTTCGTTAGCCTTATTTATATTGTAAATTCTTAAAAATCCTGTGACCTAATTTTAGTAACTTATCTATGTACAAAAAACGCGCTTCAATAAATCTAGAGGCAAGAGCCTGCTCATCATTAATACGAGCTATTTAAGCCTAGCAATTAGAGTAGTTGCAACCTTTCTTTATTTCACAAAAAACTAGTTTGTGCTTACATACTTACTTACATTTAATTTTTATTTTAAAGATAAGTAAAAATTCTCTCTCAAGGCATGTGTTTGACCACAATCTTTCCATGGTAAGTGATCATTTGGCCGAAGGTGGCAAGCACATAAAGTCTAGAAGGGAAGACCCTGCCTGTCACAACTAACATTTAATATTTTAAGATCTAAAATAAATATACAAGACGCAACCTACACTCACAACAAACTTACATACACTTTACAGAAGATTTTGAAAGAGTTCCTCTCAGAACCATATGGCAAACAAAAGAAGTACAAATAGGATAATTAGCTTACCAATCCAGGAGGTCCAGTAAGGGTATGTGTTTTTCCACTTCCAGTCTGGCCATAGCAGAAAGCTGTACATGAAAAGCCTTCCACTGCCATTTCCAGCAGCCTCTTCACTCCAGAATATTCTAAAATGTCTTCCTGTTAAGAAAGAAAGCAGTAAAGTTCTTAAAACTGAATTCACCTGGGAAAGGACTACCAATATATCTTATTCTACTTGTATTAGACTTTGGTTTACAATGTTGAGGAACCAATAATACGATCTATAATATGCCCAATAAATATTACGTCACACTAGATACTAGTAAAGGTGGTTGAAGTGTGTAATGCAGCAAAATTGAGTTGGATTGCTAACCTGTGTGGCTGCCGGTTCGAAGACAACGTTATAGGAGAAGACCTTGGGCTTCTGGCTTGGAGTGGTGTTGTTGCAGATCAACTGCCCCTTGCCAGGGAACTCCAGGATTTCACGATCGCCGCTTGAGCGTTCCTTCTGGGTTAGAGGCCGCACTCTATTATGTAAGAAAAGTTTGTGTTACGGGTATACCACATTGCCGAAGAACTTCAAGGACAAGATTTATATTAATCCTTTAAAAAATAAATATGAGTGGTAACGAGGATTGCGAGGTGTTAGTTTGGGAATTTAAAAGCCGCTGTTTGAAGAGTTTTGTGAACCTTTTCTCACAACTGAACATAGAATCTAGACTATTATAAAGAGAAATGTGAAATTTGTGAATTTGTGCAAATGCGGAAGTCATCTCAGGAACCAAGGTATCTAATTGACAAAATCATCCACCCGGATGCACATAGGCTATTCTGTAATCCTGGGTCACATTCGATCTCTCAGAAACTCAGGGAAACTCGGAAACCTAGTAGATAAATATTTTATGTCAACTGAAAAGCGGTAGAATTTATCCATTTTTATATTCTAGTTTTTTATGTGATGTTATTACACCATTAAACCACCTCTAATATTTTAGACAGGAGACGTTTTCTTCTCAATCTTTTATGAGTTAAGATGCGTGTCTGATTTATTTCTGATCTATCATGATCTCTCTCGGCGTGTAGAATTAACTTAAACAGTCCTTTTCATTACTGGTAAACATTAGGTGTCCTCCATAGATTACCACACCGCCTTTATGCTACTCTCAGTGACATTGACTATCGCTCTGATTACGAGCACTTATTTCCAGCCAATTGACGGTGTCAAATCCAGGCAAGCTACTTATTTTGGCTGTTTATAAACTGTCAAATGGCATACCTGCCTGTCTCAGTATCCATTTATGACGCCCTAAAATCCTACTAAAATATTCTCAATAGAATAACAGGTTTTTCTTTTATATTTCCTAAGTAAGAACTTTTCGCTTTACACGTCTCTATTCAAATCGTCACTATGTCGTCATTTGAACGAAAATCGATTTGTCCCTTATCAATGGAGCATGTCAACAACCTTCGGTTTTTTATAAAGCGATTAAAAGCTTTCGATAATTGTGTTTTTATTTGTCGTGCGGGCAATTAATTTGTGTCCTGGTTTTCGAGAATTGTATATTCTACGTTGTTCTTGCTTATTAGGATTCTACGTAGGAATTTAATAGCTTTTACTACCCTTGAAATAATATTTAATTATGCCTAGAATAGAGACTAATTGAAGAGCTCAAACACTACAATTAGTAATAATTGGTAATAGTTAATGGTTCCTTCAGGTTAGTTAAGAATTATACCTGTTTCTATATTTAAAAAAAACGTTTTAAAGTAAACATATTCAAAAAAAATTGTCTTGAAGTCAGATTAAATTAGATTTATATAAAATTACTAGCTGTCCCCCGCGGTTTTCCCGCGTTCCGGTGGGATGTCACATGTATTATACAAAAAAACCTTCCTCTTCAATCATTCTATCTATTAAAAAATCCGCATCAAAATCCGTTGCGCAGTTTTAAAGATTTAAGCATACATAGGGATATAGGGACAGAGAAAGCGACTTTGTTTTATACTATGTAGTGATAAAAAATAATGTAACCTTGCTGAGTTTCATGCCGGTTCTTCTCAGTTGAAGGTTAACTTCTGAACCGGTGGTAACTTCAATAACTTTTACCTTCATAAGTGCCCTTCGCGGGCCTAAACTAAATAAATGTTTTAGAATTTTTTGAATCTACTGTGCCTTATAACTAAAAATAATGCTCAATTCTATATATATACCATTATTGGAATTCATGGTAGGTATTTATTATGTTTTCTTTGTTTTTAATTTGTTCTTACCTTATAACTACATTAATGTTATCCTCATCAGAATTGAGGGTACTACTAGACCCCCGTATGCTGCGGTCCAAACTAGCTGCTCTACTGCTGCCACTGTAGGAAAGTAAAAGGTAAATAATATCTTTACGAGGTCCATCATTATATATCTGACATGTGGTGGGCATTTTCACCGTCTTTACATTATCAATCCTGCTTTTTTTTTTAAAACTACATTGGCCCACAAACAAGCAGACGGTTCACGTTATGGTAAGTGGTCTCCGCCGCCTATGGACATTTGCAACATCAAGGGATTGCTAATGCGTCGTCGACCCTGAGACGTGATGTTGTTAAGTCTCATTTGCCTGTAATCTAATTAGTTGATTTTAATATACTTCATAATGTCCTATCGATTTACAACTTTGCAAGTATGATAGATTCGGAAGACACTACAATGTTTTGGTACCATCTGGCTTATCTGATGATGGAGCCAAGAGGTGGATATTGACATCATTCTTCGTAAGCCCGTCAGCATGTTTAAGACTGCAGAAAACTATTTGGAGAATTGGCCGTTTGGCAGCCTGGTTGCCTTCCATCTTTCGTCCAAAGAAAGTTTGTGGTCCGGCATTTGCATTTGAGATACGGTTACCTTCTAGACCACATACCATGAGGTCAGGGCTGTCTTTAGCCTATTGGAGGCCTTGGGCTCTTTAGGAAAGGCCCTCTTGACTATGATATGACATCTTAAAGTGTGCGATACACAAATCCGATCTGATGGCACTATCTGTCGTATGCATTCTTTGTTATCTAAGCCCGTCCAATGCCAAGCATTCCTTGTAACATTGGTAATCGGTTGGTGATCTGACAGGAAATAGGGGGCCCTATGGATCGCGGGGCCCTGGGGACTTGCCCAGAGCGCCCAATGGAAAAGAAGCCACTGCATAGGGTGGGCCACGAAAAAAAACCGGGTTTCAAAAACACCAACTTTCATGGAAACCTCTGATTCTTTATTGAGTTGATTTGACCTCGATAAAATATTAGCCCTAGTGCAGGGTCATCTATTATGTACACTGCACGGTCACAAGTCGTGAACTGTTTTAATAATGTTTGCGTTGATGATTTGCGATGTAGGAATATCGATCGAAGTGAAATTGTTTGATGTTGGAAAAGAGCATGTTTATTGAATATTATTGTGTGTTCTTTGTCATTGTTGATGCCTTGTTTATTGAATGCAAAATGATATGGTGATTTTATAGATAGTGGACCTTAAAATTGATTATATGTAACAGAAAAATTCTTTGCAACGGTGCCAAGTTGATTGGCGATACGTCCAAGTGCTGAGAGGACTGTATGACACCGCGACTATGACCAAGTACAAAATCAGCAGACTGAACATATCCCCTTACATAGAGGAGTGAGACAAGGGGACGTTATTTCCCCCAAATTGTTCAGTAACACTCTGGAGTATATGTTCAAGTCCCTAAATTGGAAAAGACGGGGCATACATATTAACGGCGAGTACCTCTCACACCTTAGATTTGCGGATGATATCGTCATCAAAATTCAAAATTCAAAACCATTTATTCAGTTTAGGTCTTCGGAGGGCACTTATGAAGGTCAAATTTAAAGTTACTGAAGCTACAACCGGTTCGGAAGTCAGCCTTCAACTGAGAAGAACCGGCAAGAAACTCAATTTAAATTTTACATAATTTTATATTTAACAATTACAAAATACTTATCATGGCTGAAACCGTGCAAGATCTCCAATTCATGCTTACCCTGGCTGATTCTTCTGCATGCATCGGTCTCCGGATGGACTTGGATAAAACCAAGATTATGTTCAACGAGCAGGTTATTCCGGAACCGGTTGCCCTTGACGGAGTTCCTCTCGAAGTTGTTCACGAATACGTCTACCTTGGGCAAATCTTGCAATTGGGTAGACACAACTTCGAGAAGCTTTGGGAAACTTCGTCGAGTCTTTTCATCGCCCATACCCCAACGTCTAAAGACGAAAGTCTTTAACGAGTGCGTCCCACCTGTTATGACTTACGGAGCCGAGACGTGGACACTAATGGTGCGACTGGTTCACCAACTCAAAGTCGCTCAGCGAGCTATGGAGAGAGCTATGCTCGGAGTCTCTCTGAAGGATCGAATTCGAAATGAAGTCATCCGTCAGAGAACCAAAGTTATCGACATAGCTCAAAGGATGAGCAAGCTGCAGTGGCAGTGGGCTGATCACATCTGTCGCAGAACCGATAACCGTTGGGGTAGACGTGTTCTAGAGAGGAGACCAGGCTTGGTAATCGTAGTGTAGGGCGCCCTCCAGCTAGATGGAGCGATGATATACACAAGCTGGCTGGCAGCGGTTGGAAACAAAGAGCTGAAGATCGAGCTCAGTGGAGTGCCATAGGTGAGCCCTATGTCCAGCAGTGGACGGAGATAGGCTGATGATGATGAACAGAAAAATAAAGTCGTTTACATTATTTTAAAGATTCTTCTAAAGAACTGTGTGGCCTACTATCTACTAGCTAATCCAACATACATTGTACAGGCAAAATTTGCAATTATTTCATCGATTCGATTGTTTTTTGTCGGGAACATTTCCAATTCAAAAATAAGCCGAAACTGTCAAGCATTTTCAGGAGATGGACGAACAGCATATTTAAGTATATTTTTTTTTTATATTTAGGTAGGTATAAGAACCTACCTAGCTCCTATTAATTTTGGCCATTGGGATAAATTAAAAAAATCAATGTCAGTAAGTACCATTATTCATGACCATCATACATATACCATGTTTAATTTCTACCTATTTGATATCACTCTTCCTTACTTTAGAATACAATAGAACTTTAATTAAATACCCGCATGAAAACGGAAACAAGTAAATTCAAAAGAAAATTCTAAAGTTTCGAAGAACCCATTAATATTCGAACACTATTCCCGCGTTTCAAGTGAGATTGACAGCTGGACACGGCGGTTACCAACATGGCCGCCAAATGTCAAGGCTCGAGCCTATTGACCGCCCGGTATTATTTATAAGGTTTTTGCTCCAAATTGATTAAGCGTGGGGGCGTTTTTCGCTGTTGTAAATTGTTTCTCAAAACTACGCATTTGAATATTATTGAGCAATTGACGATTTTCAGCATTATGACATGTTATGGCTCTGATTCATCAGTGTATTCATTCATAGTAATGTTTTCAACTTTGCAACAATATCCAAAGTTTGTTAACATTGATATACCTACTAAGTACGTAATGCAACTTGCCTTCTGAACCGGCGTTAAAGTCTGATCATTCATAACTGTGAAGACAGATAATAAATATATTTAATTTCATGGTACTAATAAAATTTTAACACCTACCTTTGGAAGCCTCAATTTGAACATAGATTTTTCTGCAGCAAACAGCCTATTAAATGTACCAACAAAGTATATAATGACGGCTTTCCATAGGACAAGTTTAATAGCACCAGGCCACATAATTATGGCCAGGCCTTTTCTACCACCATTACGTCTGGAGGTCAAATCCCTTAACTATGAAGGCTATTTGCTATAAAAGACATGATATGATAAATTATATCGAAGAGTATCAAAGACAAAGTTAATTTGTTGCCTTTGAGAAATAAAACTATATTACCTACCCCAAAATTTTAACTCACTACTAGTTTTTTGCATGACTGTCTATTTAAAACAATGTCAATGTTATCTAAAAAAGCGTCTAATTACAATCTAGAATAAACAAACCAAAAAAAAGCATGAGCATACAAATAAGACTGGTTCGCAAGAAGCACTTAACTAAGAACCACGCAAGTTTTGCCAAGTTATAAATTCAACCTGGGCTTTGATTCTGTAAGGAAAATTACACTAGCTCGAGGATGTTTCTTCGCGGCCTATATGCTCTGTCCCTTTCGCTAACTTAGCAGTCACGTGAGAGACAAGCTCTCCGAGGCCTCGGTCCGGCGGCTTATCGACGATGTTTGTATTGGTTAAATAAGAGGGCTGATAAGATTTTTGAACTGGTGGTAACTTTGGTAGCTTAGGCCTTCATATAAGTACGCTTTTAAGAGCTAATCTGAATGAATTACTAAAAAAAAATGATATGTTAATGGTGTAAAAATGAAAGCCGAAAAGCAGGTGGCAACACTGCCAAATTAGATACACACGTGCCTCAGTAGCGCGAAAATAATAACAGTAATGTTGATGATGACAAGTGAAATTGTATAGATGTGTTGCCAAATCTAAGGGTCGATATAACAAAATAAATGATACATTCTATCGTTAAACAAATTCGGATCAAGGCAGCGTATCAATAGAGTCTATTAAACTTGTGAATGAAACTGAAATTAGTGGGCTAACCTTTACCCATTTTGTGGTAATTGGTTTGAGATAATGTGGATCTAAATCTTTTATTTGTGGTAAAAATTGATATACCTATCTAAAGAAGTCATGTGGGGGTTATTATGAGCATTTCTTTCAGGAAGTTTTATTGCCAGCTTCTATCATCTCTATCAGCCAAACTAGTCGCTTCCCTGGTTACGATCTCGTAACTAACAATCTGCCCGTATTAAATACCCTGAAATTTCAATTGACGCAGTCAACTTTTAGAAGTAGTAGAGCTCTTTATGCGGAGTTCGTCTGGGGTACAACCACCCTACCCATTTCCTCCGTGATGCATTAGTGCACTTATATTACTGTGTATATTACTTTCGGTTTGAAAGGTAAAAAAGGTAACTTCACGTCTCAAGGTCAACAACGCATTGGCGATGCCCATGGTGCTACAAACGGCGGCGGTGACCACTGATCGTACCCAGAACCATATCTCTGTTAATAATATTTAACATTTTGGTTGGTTTACTTTTATTTAATAATACTTTCGTTTAACAATGGTTTTTTTGGCTGAATTAAAGACATTATTACATTAATGGAGACCAGTAGTAAGTAAACGATTTGTGTATCTATTCCAGATACACAAATCGTGTTGACTACCGTCCACCGTTTCTACTTGCTTTCAGGAACTGTTGCTGTTTTGCTCATCCAGTAACAAGCAAAGCAATTAACCCTTTAATGGTAAAGTTGCTAATAGTTACAATAATTTGGTGAGTAGTGATCGACTACATCGCGTGCTAGGCAAATTGTTCAGTTTGATTCATTAAATATTCGCCTGAAGTGGTTAGAGTTGCGTGAAGTGGTTACTGAATTACTCATGTTGTTTAATATGTCAGAGGTTCCGTAGCTGTAATGAGACAATGGAGGACGGAGTTGGAAAGATGTTCGGCCATTCCAGAAGAAAATTCTTAAAACGAAAAGTATGTTATTGGCTTAGTAAAAAAAAATCTTATAAAACACTATGAAATCATAGGATAGAAGATAGGAAGGGCCATACTCTACATGGACCAAGTGAAAGCTTAACGGTTAAAAGAAATATGCAATCCCGATCGAAAATCCATGGATTGATGAACCTTTTGACAGTTATTTTAATACACGTAATGTCAAAATTCTACTTCAATCTCGCGATTTTAAATCGGGATCGTATATTAATTTTGGCCGTAAGTAGACGTAGTGACTTATAAGGAGATAGAGAAAGCTTTGAATAACAGAATAGAGTAGGCTGACAATAGGCCTCATATAAAAGTGACGATGGTTAGTTTAGGATCAGCTGGCCGCTGGAAATACTATAACGATTATTCTTTATCCTTCTACAATTTAGATTGATACAGTATTTCTTGGTCCCTATTGTTCAACAAACTAAACTTAAATCTATGAACTTCTCTTTCTTTTACTCAAGATGAAAAAAGAGGGAGATTTTATAAAAAAAAATTCAAAAAGTCAATACCTACTATATAAATTGGACAGAACTAACATAATTTTAGACTATCATCTCATATTATTAGAATAGAAAGAGATGCACATAAATTTACATAAGTATAATGAATATACACCATAAGCTAACACGGACAATTTTTTTTATTATCTCATATTGTGTTGGTTATGATGATTATGGTTATTTAGGGCAATGACGAAACCGAGAATGATGAGGACTTCTCCTGCTGTTAAAAACTCTATTCCAATTTGTCAAAAAACATAGCCTTACCTGCCATTCCTAGACCTGCTCTGGATGCTGTCGTCGTCTTTCCCCCAGTTCTTAACCAGTACTGGAAGACCCCCTTTCGCCAGCCCAGCTCCCGGCTGCTCTGTACTACGAGTTTGACGCGACTTCAATTCTTTACCTAGGCAAAAACATAGGTATGTCAATAATTTCAGTGATACCAATAAATCATTTACCATCCTACTAGTAGAGTGGTAGCAAGCTAGGTAGGTACTACCTCACGGTGTTCTGAGATTGATTATTATACGATGTATACCGACCTTCGTTACGGTACAGTATTGAGGACCTTAATTTTACTGGCTTTCATGTTCTTTATTTTTTTATCTATTTCACAACTTCTACATGATCTGTGGATCTGTTCAACTAGATCTTACGGCAATGTACATCGAATTTAAAGGTACTTCTATAATGAGTAAGATGGATTTATCAAAATAATTTATTCATCATCATCATCTGCCCGTCCTATTTTCAATGTTTAGGGTCGGTACAATGCGTATTAATTCTTTCATCTTTCTTGAATTTTTTTTTCATCTGAAACCAATTCTCTTTTGGAATGCTTTCATTGACCACTTGGTGCAAGTTTAATAGTCATCTCAATGGCTCTTTAGTCGTCTCTTACGACACTACAGATGAGTCAGGGTGGTAGTGTTATTCGGCGCTACCACACTGCACCGCCACCACACAGCACAATAATGTTATGAAAATGTGATTGTGGTTTTTTCTTTATGAAGCGACAAGTTGAGGTACGTTTTTTGGAAGGGAATACATAACGGGGTTGCAATAGATACTGCTTTTGGGGAATTTTCAGGTGGCCCAAATCACAGGGTGTCACGTAATAATGAACAGAAAATTACATCATCGGAGTTTATTATACATATCAATCTTGCTTACCACGACTTGTAGACCCAATAAGGGTTTCAGCAGATCTAGAAATGCTTCTGGAAAGCGCTGATGGTGGAGCCCTCATGGGAGTTCCGTGTCGGTATACCTCCGAACTAGCTGGCTGGAACAGTTGTAGATTCTTCAGCGCCATTTCTAGTATTCATTTCTTCTTCGGCTATACTTTGCTTTTTTTTGTTTGAAACTTCTTAAGTGGACAGTTTCGTATGTTAAGGTAATTCTTATTCCAAATAATTCACGACAAGCGCACTTTAATTTTAAAACCGTGTAGGATCTACCTTACCGTAAAAAAACAAATAATGTTACAAACTACAGGCAATTTGATAAGATAATTAATATGCGGGTGAAATTTTATAGGCATTGTAGAAAGTTACTACTATAAAATAAACCAATTATTACTTATCTGTAGCGACATACGATAGTTGATTTATAAAAAAAATATTTATAACTAATAAACACGATGCAAATTTAGTCAATCGATCTCATAATAATAGATATTTCATAACTGTCATGTGAACTTGCACGTGTAATAATAAATTATGTTATATCTCCTGAAATAATATTTAAAAAACGTGTTTACGATTCACTATTTCACAATATAAAACCCAAACAATGTGTTAGTTTTGTCTTTGACTTGTTTGGATTTAAAACGCGGGAACAATTTTTCACAAGATGGCCGCGCGTGTGTCGTCTATGTATGTGTGGCACTGACTGAATCACTTTCAGTCTTTCAGCGAGGGTTGTTAATATATTTTATCGGGTGTTGGGACTGCGTGTGCATGATGAAGTAATAAAAATGGGTATAAAATGTCGCATTCAAAATTGACAAAAAGCGTTTTCCGTATATGTGTTTAGCTAATTAATAAGTTATTTATTATTTTATTAATCTGTGGTATTTATTTCCTATTTATGTTTTTTTTTAAATATCAATATGTAAGTATTTTTTTTATTAACTTGGTCACAATAATTTGAAATGTATTCGAAGGTGGCAAGACTATATGCAAGTAAAAAAAGAACCCGCAAGTAAAAATAACGTATTTGTCCTTCATGTAGATGTAAAATTTGGGTATTTATTTTGTCATTAATGCTGACACACCATGAACTTTATATTAGTCTAATTATTCTATAGACAGCTCATTATAATATCTACAAAGATCGATTCGTAACATGTTACGATAAAACCTTCAACTAATACCTTATTTATTGGGTATATGTTATTCCATGGTATACTCTATCTATGTGCCAAGTTTCTTACAAATCCGTTGGGTAGTTTCTGCGTGAAAGAGTAACAAACATCCATACATCTATACAAACAAACTTTCGCGTTTATAAAATATTATTTGGCTACAACACTAATATTTATATTTTAAATATCGCGATATCTTTTGAATGAAACGTCCGAATTGAATAATTAGAAAAGTTGTAGAAAGGTATCGAATTCTTAAGGTAGAGGTGGTTCTTCTGAAGGTATTAATTTATTTTGATAAGGTATTAATATACCTAGGTACAAAATAAAGAGTTTTTGAAGCGACGGCATTTTAATTATTTTAAAAAGTAAAAAAAAAACACTTATTGTGAGATAACTACAATAGTTAGACATATGGTGACGCGATATTTTTGAAGTGAAACTCATTTATCGGCGTATGGGAGAAATTTTATAGCAATATAAAAAAATTGTGACGCTTTTCTGTTACGCGCCATCTTTTTTGTAGACAATAATATGTTCTGCAAAGTACATTGTTTTGTTCTATAATCAATAGTTTTCGCAGCGCACGCGGTGAAAGGATTTTTTCGGGTAATTTTTTTACACTTTGGGTTACATTATTTGACTTTTAGTAAGGATCCCAGAATCCCAGAGGATTTTTTAAAATATAATATAGCCTATAGCCTTCCTCTATAAATACACTATCCAACACTGAAAGAATTTTTCAAATCGGCCCAGCGGTTCCTGAGATTAGCGCGTTCAAACAAACAAACTCTTCTGCTTTATAATATTAGTATAGATAGATAAAAATATCCAATAAAACCTTTTTAGGCAGAAGTTTCAGAAAATCGATTAGTACAATAAAATTTTGTTTACATTACAAGAGTGTTTGTTTACAATGGATTAAATAATTTAATATGTTATTTGAGTATGTACCTTTGTATAGGGCGGTTGAGTAGTAGGGTGGTAAGGGCGTGGGGTTACTGACCTTTGTCCGTTGTCCATTTATAAATATGTGCTTATAAAGTATAGCCTATAACAAATAAGAGAGTTGTTTGGTCAGGTTGTTTCTTGAAATATTAAGGGCGATAACGCGCTATTAGGTACCGTTTATTTTTCAATTAAATATATATTTTTTTATTCCGTCAAATATTTTCTATAAGTAGATCCTATAATTAAACTGTAGAATTTCGTTTATGCACGTTGAAAATATTTTCGAAAAACTAATTGCGGTTGATGCGAGTGTAGGAAGATACAATAAGCTATATACCTACCATTTTTGAAATCTTTCTGTTTGTTTATTTGAACACGCTAATCTCAGAAACTGCTTTATAAATTTGATTGGCAATTCGCATAGCTTGGGGCCAGCATATATTACATCAAAATCTGGTCATAAAAAACAATACTTTATCCAAACTTATCACGGCTACGAAGCCGCATATCCGTTTAATCCCTCATGAAGGCGGATAAAACGGCGAGGCGTAGCTAGTTATAACATAATTTTATGAGTATCAATAAAGTACCCATATTATAAAGGGTAGAGCCAATTTTAAGGGCTTCGATTTTATTTCATTTATGAATAGCGACACTATTCCTGGATGATATTCTGGTCTATATTATATCTATAAACAAGACTTAAGTATTATATGAGTATATATTTTAATTAAGATATTTTATTGCAGAGTAAATATATTTACAAGATTACAATAGATCTAATACTAACCTAATAAAATAAAGTGTACATACTAAACTACTTAAAATTAACTAATAAAAAAAGCAATAATCTATAAATAAAAAATTATATTAAATAAAAAAAACGACATATACTAGATATATTGTTACTGATATATTTAATCACTACATAGTATAAAACAAAGTCGCTTTATGTACTATGCTCAAATCTTTAAAACTACGCAACGGATTTTGATGCGGTTTTTTTAATAGATAGAGTAATTGAAGAAGAAGGTTTTTATGTATAATACATGTGACATCCCACGGGAACGCGGGTAAAACCGCGAGGGACATATATATTAATAATATAGGATATATAATTTTCGATAAACTAAGGATCCCTACAGGAACTCCAATAATATAAAAATCCAATAATTAAAGGTGTAGAAATATGACCTATGAAATTCATCGCGTGCGAAACTATTGACGATAGAACAAAATAATGTACAGTTTTAGAGAACACCTACAAAATGAGTCGCGATACCATCTGACCAACAAAAAAAAAATATGCTCGGACATTCTTTACCTACGGCTGATTCCAAACTAAGCAGAGCTTTTACTATGGATACCAAATAACTGACATATTACATAATGAAACTCTTTTTCTAAATACGTTATATAAATATTTACATCCAAATACATAACAAAAAGATAAGAAAAAGAGAAAAAAGAAAACATGTATTTGACCTGGGTGGGAACCGAACCCATGACCTATGGTGTGGCGGTCAGGGTCTCTAACCACCACTCCAACTGTGCCGTCAACTAGACCATAACTTGATACTAGACCTTAAATTACTCACTTCGTATTCAAGGCTGTTACAGTAGCTGTAAATTACTTTTTGAATTATTCAAATCGGACTTTCCATTAAAAGGATATCATGAATTTAATAATATACATAATTTTACTATATTTATTTGTACTACTTCATCACATAGATATTTCAGTAGCTTTAGCCTTTACAAGTCTTCTTCAAGGCCATTTTTAATACTATAATATGTAGAGTGCGTATTTTGTGAGATTCGCCTCTTATGAAACATTATTTCCATTTGAAAGGCACATTACATTTATACCACTTGGGCCGACAAACAAGCAGACGGCCCACTTGATGGTAAGTGGTCAACGCCACATTTGCCACACTAGAGGCATCGCCATTGCATTGTCGACCCTGATATGTCAAGTTTCATGTGCCTGTAATTTCATACTTCTAATTTCTACTCTAAAAGATAAATATAGATATCTTGTATGATATGAATGTATATATTAATATAATAAATAAAAGGGATACATTCCTCGTTAACACAGGTAAACACGCGGGAAGTTAGCTAGTTTATTATAAAATTAATAAACAACATACATTTCCACGTTCAAAAAAATACAACACAAAATTTGATTAATAAAGTAATACAAATCTTGAAGGCAATTTTCTTTCACGATGCGAAGAATCATTTTTCACAACAAGTGTGATAGATACGTAGGGTTATAGCTACATTCCATGTGTTCATAGACTACGACCTCACCATTTCCATTTATTTATTTTTATTTCTTTAGAAAACCAGCAGCTATTTTACAGAACATGTGTACAGTGAAATATAACTTATCATAAAAATGTTATTGATGTTACAGTGAAAGATACAGGAAAAGTAAGAAGTTTGATTCCCACCCAGGACAAACATTTACGTGCATGAACATGTTTGTTTGTTCTGTGTATTTGAAAAAAGTAGTATATGTAGTATATCAGTTATCTGGTTTCCATAGTACAAGCTCTGCTTAGTTTGGGAGCAGATGGTCGTGTGTTAGGAATGTCCCAGGATATTAATTATTGCCTTTTTTGAAGCAGGCAAGTCATGCATCAGTTTTGTGATCTCCAATCACGGGGACCATTATGTAAGGTAAAATTACACGAGCTCGAGGATGTTTCGTCGTGGCCTCCGTGCTCTGTCTCTTTCGCTAACTATCCAATCACGTGAGAGGTAAGCTCTTTGAGAGCTCCGTGTGCTAGCTCGCCGACGAAGTTTGTATTAGCTGATAGGAGGCAATGTTGTAAACAGCGCCTTCATTTTCATTGGGCACTCTGTGCAAATGCCCAGGTCCCGCGATCTAGGGGGCCCCCTAGTTCAGAAGGAGTGGAAGCCGTTGGAAGGTAATAGGTTACAGAGAACGCATGCGACAGATCGTGTCGTCAGATCGGATCGCTATTCGTTAGCTTAGAACTCTCATAGCATAGTCTTAGGGGCCGCATGATCCTACTGCCCAGGGCCTCCAGTTTAAATACAGCCCGTGTAAGGGTGTAAGAGCCATCAGAGGCTAAAAACATCGTCCCTTCCAAAAAAAAGTAGGTATGTTTGACGACAAAATAGATATCCCTACTAATATTATAAATGTAAATGTAAGTTTGTTTGTTACGCTTTCACGCGAAAACTACTCAACCGATCATCATGAAACTTTTTACACATATTCTTGGAGGTATTAAAAGTAACATAGGATACTTTTTGTGTCGGGAAAATGTTACAGCCCTAGGGAATGCGGGTGAAACCGCGGGGGACAGCTAGTACATAATATAAATAACCCCAAAGGGTGATAGTAAATATGATGTGACCGAAGGTTTAATGAACACGTTACGAAGCCCACGGTTTGATTCTGTAAATAGGGATGTTGACTGACATGTCAAATTAGCAACTTTTTATAAAATGTCAAAACGAACGAATGGAATACGGAGTGTTGTATGCATTTGTATGTAATAGCAAGTTGTGACATCATAAATCTACAGCATCAAAAGATCTACTCATAAAAATCATATTAATTATAAAATTTTGATCAAATTTGATGTATCAGTGTATTTTTGGATGTTTAATACACTGGCTTGTGTTTTATCATTTATTTTGAATACAGGATAATTTCCTATTACACTACCTCGATGTTTCATCGCGGCCTCTATGCTAGTACTTCTTTGGACGAACTCTGAACTATGAGCTCTAATGCTGAAAGGTAAAGGTTGTTTTATTAAAAGGTTAATTCACATCATAAAATTTACTATTGGATTAATAGATGATCCTTATTACAAAGGCAATAAATACATTTTTCTTTAACACTCTTAAACTTCAAAAGGGGCTTCATAGATTAGACATACTTTACAGAAGCTAATATAGCCATTGACAATAATATATTAACTATAGATGTGTTGATCGAGTCCACAAATGGTAACATGAAATGCTGGTAATTGACTTAATTCCATTTAGACGCCCCAACCACTGTTGGACGGTTAGCGATGTAACTCTTATTCTACTATATTTATTATCGTAATTATATACGTATATTAATTATTCATCTCCTTCTAACAACAGGTACACTTGTGCCATTATGGGCAGAATTATATTGGCAACACCACTAACATCTTGAACTGTCAGACACTATACAAAAGTTTGTATTAACGGTCACTATAAGGTAGAGATAGTTTTAGATATTTGTATATTTGCATCGCAAAGTGTAATCGTGCGAACAATATATGTTGATAACCGCATCCAGAATACCATCTGTTTTATTCGGCATACGGCGACTGCGGTTCCACCAAACACTTTACGGTGGCATTTGTTTTATTTGTCTTTCTTCGCGCGTATTAGTCTAGTATTAGTAGTATCTAGTATTTGCGGTGTTATAGAGAGTCGCGATTTTGGGGAATGACGTGTCTTTATTATATTGCGACATTGAATATAGTCCCAACAGTTAGCAACGAGCTATGAGTGCCTATGACCCAGCAATTATTACATTTTGACTTTACGCAACTGGACAGAAAATCAATATTTTAATCGGAATACTGAATAATGTATTTCTACGCATTGTTGTGTCGCAGCTCGCACGGAAGTAACCAAATCACGATTATTATCAATGGTTTATTAGTTAATGAATTTCATGTTTGTGGTGGCCGGACTGCTTTCTATGCCTAACACATTTAAGAAAAATAAATTTATTAGGACAGAGTTCATTTCAGAGGTCAATTCAAACTCATAATATTATTAGTTTTTCTGAATTAATTTGTTACGCAGTTCAGTACCAATGAGACTACATCAATAAATTTTTATATATGGAGTAGTAGATGTTAGTGCAGAGTTTGTCCGGGGAAGTTCTATCACCATACCTATTTGACTAGCGACAGGTGGTTAGCGACCCTGACTGCCAAGCCCAAGGTCGCGGGTTCGATTCCCACCCAGGACAAACATTTGTGTGCATGAACATGTCTGTTTGTTCTGTGTCTGGGTGTAAATATCTATATAAGTATGTATTTAGAAAAAAAAATAGTATATCAGTTATCTGGTTTCCATAGTACAAGCTCTGCTTAGTTTGGGATCAGATGGCCGTGTGTAAGCCAATGTCACACTTGTGTAACTTGTATTACCGTGCTGCATTTTGACGGGTAAGGGGGCCGGTAACATTACAGGGATATGAAATTTAACAACTTCACGTCTCATGGTTGTCAACGCATTGGCGATGCCCGTGGTGTTGCAATGTACCATTACACCGTCTGCTCTGTTTTTCTGTTAAGGTTGTGAAACAAAAAACGGTGAAGTAGGAAAACAAAGTTATTATACATAAAGATACTCATAATACTTACTCATATAAAAAAAACTTGCTTATTACCACTGAGCTCCATAACAGCTATATGTTTAAATAGCAGTTACGAAATTTGGGTATACGTTAAGAGTTCATTTTGGTTATGGAATAGGACAGAGGTTAATTATCATCACATGAACACGGGTGACACCACGAGGCGAAAGCTAGTCACGCCATATCATATAAGCGACTTATTTTACTAACTGCACTTACCTACTGCTACTACTACGCAGATATAGTAATCGATAAGGTTCAGAGGCTCGATTCTGTAATGGAAAATGACACTAACTCGAGGATGTTTCGTCGCGGCCTCCGTGCTCTGTCTCTTTCGCTAACTACGCTAATACTACTGGTCACGTGAGAGGTAAGCTCTCCGAGGCCTCCGTGAAGCGGCTCGCCGACGAAGTTTGTATTAGCTGAATAAGAGAGCAGTTTATGTGTCAATAAATAGTGTGATGCCAAAAATGGTTTCTACCTTAGCTGATGCTGCAGCACGGTTAATTGCTGCCGGTTTGTGAAGTGAGCCACGGTCAGTCTTGACATAAACATTAAAAAAATATTAAATATGAACCTATACAATAATATAAATAAATAAGTAATCAGTTTAAAAAAATAACAAAGAATTTTGGAATGAGTATAATAATTTTAGAAAACAGTATTATTAATGTAGTACAAGTGTGACATTTATATAAAACAAACAAATAAGGCCATATTTCACTGTGCGATATTGCTATATAAGGTACATAATTGAATAGCAATGAGACAATAGACTTGGCAACACTAGTTAGAGACTTACTTTTGCTCTTTTATACACTCTTGGGTGGGTCCTTTAACGACACTGCAGAGGGCGCTGGCCGTCACGCGTATGCGCGCCAAAACTACTTTGGGCGGGAAACTCCATCTGTCATCCGTTCGGAAACCGCGAATTATGCCTGCTTCGTTGTGTTCCGTCGTAATGACGTCGCATTAGTGGAAAGGAAATCAATTTGCCATTTTTTTTAATAATATATGTTATTAGGAAATAATGAATTGTGGGGTATATTTCATATTTGTTTTGAGCCTATATTTATATTAATGTCTTGTCTGTACTTGTAGGGTTTTGGACTCTGACCATATAATGGCGTATTTTTATTATAAAGGATTTGGATAATATGGCCGTTTTATGTTATTTACAAATCCTAGATTTTTTTGTAGATACTAGTTGGTTAGTTGCGTACAATAATAATAAATCGGCATTATTTTGTTTGGGTGATGACTGACAATATGACTGGTAAACTTTCCTCCAAAAGTTAGTTTTATTTATTTAATTTTCATTATGTTATTTATATATTTTGAGAATCATAACAATAATAAAAAATACAGAAAAGTAAAAATGAGGGTTAGGTCTGAAGACGACATGTCCATAAAATAAACTATTATGACATACAAAATGTTTGTTTAACAAATCTTATTCAAATAATTTGTTAATAATATGTACCCAAGTGTACGGTTCGTTGGATATTAAAGCACACAATGACGTGTCAGTCGCGGTTCGGTGCCCGACAATTTTTGGTTTAGCTGTTATTTTTAATGAACGCATTCTCGTTGTTATGAACGACACGATATGGCCACAAATTATGTTATTTTCGTAATTGTATCATTATACTATTATAGCTTAAGCGGTTTCACCCGCTTTCCGGATGTAACATTTTCCCGGGGGTGTAAAATGTATCCTATATCTTATTCTAGGGTATGCTCTATCTGTATGCCAAGTTTCATGCAAATTCGTTAGTTCGGTTAGTTTTTTCGTGAAAGAGTAACAAACATACATACATCCATTCTAAAATTAGTAGGCTAGGTTTACTTATCTTTTCTTTTTATACCAAGTAAGCTGACAGGCTTCTGTCCGTCTGATGGTAAGTGGTCACTGCTACCGAAGTCACTTCCCTACAGTATGGCGAGGAGGGCGATAGCTGCCACGTGCGTCATGCTTGTGATCAGGTGCTGCTTGTGGGGGCTGGTCAGCTTTGGTTTGTTTGTATTTTTTTATTATTAGATATTCATATTATTATTGTTTAATAATTCTTCACTTCTGCGATAACACACAGATTTTGTCAGTGAGACTAAATAAATATTTTGTAATAAATCTAAGATCGTTTTTAAAAAGAGTAATTGTCGGCTCTTCTCAGTAAAAAATAACCATCCAATCCGGTATTAGAGTCTGACTAATAAATAAGTGCTTGTAAAGGCCTATTTGAATAAAAATATTTGAATTTGAAGAACATTTTCAATTTCTAGAGTAGTAGAGCTTTTAGTGCAGAGTTCGTCCGGGGAAGTCTTACCACCTTACCCATTTCTGCCGTGAAGCAGAGTGCACTTGTATTACTGTGTTTCGGTTAGAAAGGAAAGGGGGCCGGTGAAATTACAGCCACATGAGACTTAACAACTTCACGTCTTAGGGTCGACAACGCATTGGCGATGCCCCTAGTGTTACAAATGTACATAGGCGGCTCGTGTCACATTAGGATCTAAAATTTCCTTGTGCTGAGCCCTTAATTCTCCAGATACAAAGTCAACATAGTTTTATTAAAATAAAAATGAACCAGAAATACTTAAAAAAAACTATTTTTTTGTAATGGAAACAGTGCGAGCAGCGTGAAACAATAGCACTTCCTCTTCCTCCTCTAAAGTTCGTGCACTTTGCATCATCTTTATGTCTAATGTTAGTTTTGACTAAATTGTTGTCTATGACTAACGCCATAACCTAAGATAGAGCGATGACCTTCGGATACGCCACTTACCTGGTGAACAGCCTCCTTCTTCCGACCTACTCGGTTATTGCCATCGCTAGAAACAATTTTATTCCATGGAATTTATGCTGATGCGGTGGCAGGTGCATTTTTATGCCTCATCCATCTTTTTCTATAGCATTATAAAACTGTAGAACCCTCGCGTCTGTATCATGAAAAAAATTGACAAAACCTCATTACGATTGATCAAAAACATGTCGACTATATCTTTATATTAATTTTAATGGAGTTTTCACAGGAAACTGGAACGTAGCTTTGAGAAACATGGTTTTATTTCTTATTAATCGGCTATTGTAAATGATACCTTAACCTAAAGATGAGTACGGAATCAAACACTAACCAGTGTTTTGCACATACAAAAACATACGAAAATATAAAATATGATCAAAATTAAATAATTTATCTGATTTTTAAGTACCGATCTAATCACAAAGAGTATGTTACTTGATGCTTTACAATTATTTACATTCGATCGTTTTGACATTTCATAAATAATTGCTGATTTGACATGTCAGGAAACATCCCTATTGAAGTTAAAGTAATTTTGTTATTGTTTGACGGGAGCTACGACTGCTATGTTATCTTCATGTTGAACCATCAATCTAATATAGAACGGACTTGTATTCGACCACAATCTCACCAAGATAAGCGATGTTAGCTGAAGGTGGTAAGCACACAGCCTAGAAGGGAACCTCTCAGGTTCAGCTGTCAGAACACACAGGCAAGTGATGGGCGACTGATTTTTACAACAAGCCAGCCAGGCGAGACTACAGAGTACCAGCCGTGCTATGGTTTCCTCACGATGTTTTCCTTCACAGAAAGCTCAAACTCGACTCTGGTCACGGCATATGACGTCACTACCAACTGAGTCATCATCATCTTGAATCTGAGAGAGAAAAAACATCATGAAAGAATAAATAATAAATAAATCAATATCCTGGTACATTCTTATACATGACCATCTGATCCCAAACTAAGCAGAGCTTGTACTATGAAAACTACTTTACGTATACTACTTTTTAAATACATACTTATTTAGATATTTAGTTTTGAAGAATTGGACATGTTCTTGTTCATGGACACAAATGTTCGTCCTGGATGGGAATCGAAACCACGACCTTCAGCGTGGTAGTCAATGTCTCTTACCACCAAGCCAACTGGCCCGTCAAAGAATAAACGAATTAAGCATATTCAGCACATATTTATATTCAAATAAACCTTTGGTTAATTATATTGCCGTCTCTACGATCAAGTACGGATTCTGTATTATCTTTTTTACCTCTGTATGTTTCCTGTCAAATTATTTAAACATTATTAAGTTGGTAGTAATGGGCATAAAATTGATTACACGACAATTTGTATTTAGATAATTACCAATTGTTTTTGATATTATCAACGCCTTTTCAACAAACCGTGTTGTGCCGTGAGAATTGTTTTTTAACCACGGCTTTTTAACTTTGACGTTTTAATTGGTATTGTATTTTTGGTATTAGGTCATACGCCTGAGAGACGGCGATCATCCTTAGCAATATTTTCGGTGGAATTTGGGTTCTATTACTGAGCCCGAAGATTACTATCTGTCTGAGGTTTGTAATGGCTGGAATTAACTGTTTAAATATATACCTAGTAGGTTCCATAATTCATAGATTAAAATTATTTTAGATAAATCATTAGGACACGTAAATATAAACTTAATTTGTACGATGCTAGACATGTTGATTTGCTGTTCCCCGGATATCTAGCTCAAGATAATTGGTTGTATTTATAAATAAAAATAAACACACACAATACCAGTAGCCTTCAATAATGCTCAACTGGACAGCCCTCGGCAGATACACGGATGGACAAACAAAAAACCATAATTATTATAAGCGGGGAGCGCATGCGCAAGCCGCCAGTCGACAATACACGTTCGAACAACACGCATTTCGAACGTCATTCCATTTTTTCGAATATATAAATCATAGTTTTTATTTTACTACCGGCCAGTCTTAAACCATAGATCAAATAATGTAAATTAATATATCGTTTTAAAAAGGTTTCAGTTGCTTTCTTTACTGTATAACTGGTTTTTGCCCGGTCAGTGCCGCATAGAGTTCAGCAGCAAAGGATGAACTTTATAGTTTTATAACCGTTGTAAAGTTGGTAGAAAACATAAAAATCCTGAGATGGAACGCCTAATGCTTGTGGTAAGTGGTACAGAATTAAATAAATTTAATTAATATTTGAAAAAGAACGTGATGAAAACGGTTTGAAATAAATTAGTATTAAATCGTAACGGCAAAAGCTTTACAGGTTTTACTTTTATTAGTTAAAATACTGGTAAGATTTGTATTTAATGTAGTAGTACCTACAGTAATAATTATTGGTTGTTTTCCGTCAAAAAATAGAAACTTGCGTATCGCAACGAAGAGCCAGAGCTCTACTGATGACCTGACTTCAATAATACAGGGCTATAAGGTTTCTACCCCTTCTAGTTCTCATCATTCAGAACAATTTTTTAAATTTTCAAATATCAGATATGACTATCTGCAATCTAAAGTCGTTTTTAATTAATATTTAATGCAAATTCATTAAGGAAACGCGGAACTCTGCGGTGAAGTAACTAAATTAGGTAAAGCTAAATTAAATAAATAATAAATACCCAGCTATTCATCAATAAATAAATAAAAAATAATAATCTATAAATTTTCTAAAACTAATTCTTATACCCTGTTATAAATGTGACTTGAACTTATGATTCCCGACACTGGCAAAAAAATACTTATTTTAAACATTTGGTTGACTACATAAAACAGAGAAGAACAATCAATCTGCTAAAGACGCAAAAAATATGCAAAATTTTCGTAAAATATCGATCTCATTTTTTTTATATTAAATGACCATGATCGCAATAAAATAGCATAAAAAATGTTATTTAAAATAACATAATAGCAATGCCATAACCTATGCTCATTTGTCCATCTTTTGTCCACTGTCGGGTAATTATATTGTGATTAAGACCCAAACGGATGCACGCGCGAGCAAATTAAACAAAACAATAGTTTGTAGTGAGCTTGTACGAATGTTTATGTGGTTACATTATATTACATACATGCCATAGATTACATACATTTTTGTACTGTATTCAAACTTTTTCGTTTTCACACCGAGCTATTTGATAGAAATTCCAATTTTGAATTATGATTTTTGTAATGATTGCAGCTTATCGCAGATCAAAAAGTTTGCTTTTTATAAAATTATTTTATACTAGTTACAGATCCGTAGTTTTGCCCAAGAGTTCTAATGTACGTTATAAAAACCTTTTTAAATCGGGAATAGTATAGCTTTCTGTCAATGAAAGTATTTTTTCGATGGAGTAGCTTCGGAGATTACCTCAAACATCCAAACTTACAAATTAGAATATATATTATATTATACTAACTACAATTCCGCGGCTCTACGTGTGTTACCAAAAGATTTCATGAGGAAATAGTTTGGCTTTCTATCAGTAAAAATAAAATCTGAATTGGGTCAGTAACTTAATAGATTATAAAAATCATATAGATAATATGTAAGTCAAAGTCAGTCGAACGGAGCTTCATTATGTTACATTAGAAGCCAACGAGGCCTAGAGACCAGGTTTGTACATACATACCGTACTTAAACTATTATAATAATACTAGCTGTCTCCCGTGGTTTCACTCGCGTTCCAGAGGGTTGTAACATTTTCCCAGCACAAAAAGTATCATATGTGTTATTCCGGGGCATTTTCTATATACATATGTGCCAAGTTTCATCCAAATCCGTTAGTTTTTTTACCCGACTACGGCGAAGCCAAAGGAGGGTTATGATTTTGACCGGTATGTAGAAGAAGACGAACATACATACACACAGTATGTATGTTCATCTGTTCTCTCATAACTTTTAAACTACTTATCGTAATTTGGCAAACGAGGTATCGTTCGAAGCGTCTTGATCGTCTGCTGGTTATAGGATATGTGACGTCACAATAAATTAGATATGGCGCTCTCTACAGGACATAAAGGCATTAACTATAAAAATTCTTATAAGTGTATAATGTTTATTTATTGTTATAATTTGGCCATCAAACTATTGATTACTTATTAATATTATCAATTTTGTTATTGTTAACTGTAGTGACACTACAATATAACCTAAAAATCTAAGCTTTGTACGTGAATACATCAAATAAGCTTTGTAAGTAAAATTATATATATTTCAATAAAATCTAAATAAAAAAATGTAAACCGAATCTGCAAATACTTTATTACGAAATTATAACCCCAAAATAATTGAAATAAAAAAAATAAGTTCTAAAACTAAAACCCGACTACGAAAAATTACGCTTTAAAAAGTATGAAACAAGAAAATATTCTGATGTGAAATTGTTATATACAAACTATCCAATATTTATTGTCTATTAAATAAAAAACTCACACATAATATATTTTAAAGTATTTTATATCTGTTCATAGTGATGTTCAGAGGATAGCCGTGGTTGTATGCCACCTCATATATGGTCATATGGCTCATACGCTTTTTAAAGCGTAATTTTTCGTAGTCGGGTTTTATTGCGTGAATGAGTAACAAACATGCATATAAATACAAACATTCGCATTTATAATATTCTAAATTCAAAACCATTTATTCAGTTTAGGCCCTCGGAGGGCACTTATGAAGGTCAAATTTAAAGTTACTAAAGCTATATTAGTAGGATACTTTTTCTTGAAGTGTAAAGAAGCCACTTAAAACTTTTTTTTTTCACTTGGTTAACTTGTTTTTGACAATATTATGTGTTATGGTTAAGGTTGTTAAGATTTAATAGGCCCTTCTTGACAGCTAAAAGAGAAAGGGCAAAAGTAACCCTATGTTAAATAGTTGAAGGTATAAAGTTCGAACTCATTGTTGGATTCAAACCTACGACCACGTACACGACTTTTTAGTTTTTTTGAATGAAGCTCGCTTCGTCTAGTCTATAGAATTGAACGTTGCGCAACGTCACGGTATGCGCGATGTTCAATTTTCTATACAAACTACTATTTTCCGAAAGATGTTCGTGCTCAGAGTGCCTAAGCACGAACATGTGTCGCAAACATAGCGTCATCGTATCGAGTGCGCCAAAAACCAAAGCAATGGGCATTAAAACATCGAGCAATATCACGTTTTACACGTATGTAAAATTTTCCATGTGCACCAGCTTTTTGGCGCACTCGATACGGTGACGATGCGCTTACGATACATGTTCGTGCAAGTCCTCTCGTCTAAAATCAGTTGCAAGATTTATCCCAAACATAACCTAACAGGTGTAAACAAAAGCAACTAACGTGTTTATTGAATTAAAGATATCATTGCCACATACACAAATTACGAAAATGAGATTACATACCATAAGAGTGGCCTCTAGAAAACAATAGAATGATATCACGCATGGGGTATACAGAAATGTGGTTTAAAATCAAGGTTGTAGCCTAATTACTATTGTTATATCATCAGCTGATGCGGATATGGTGATATGAAAACCTTTTTTGACAATGAAGTCGTGAGTTTCAATTAAGTGTCCATGGCTTTTGATACTTGAGCCCGAATTTTAGATCAAGGATCAAAATTAAAAAGTAGATTGGGATTTTGACTGTCTTTATTACCGTCTTCAAAAAAGAAGGTTCTCAATTCCGTTGTATTTTTTCCGGATGCTATGTGACGTGTGCTGGGTACCTTCGCAGGCGTACGTAGAAAAACTGACTAAGTTGAAGTTTCATCGCTATTGGATAAATAGTATAAGAACGCATAGAGTACAAACATACAGACAATAATTCTTATATATATAGATAGATTACTTCACAGTTTATAAAAAGATATTTACAATATCAATTATTTAAATCACGTATTTAAGAGAAGACGATCAAATTTGGCTCACAGCTTTATTTATTTAGGTACTTTTAAGGCACTTAAAAATTACTATTTATTTTATTTTATTCAGAAGACCAACAGCATAGTTCTTATGTATAATAGTCTTATTCCTGGGCTTCGATTTTGTAAGGGAAATGTCCCTAGCTCGTGGATATATCGTCACGGCCTCTATGCTCTATCTTTTTCGCTAACTCCGCAATCATATGAGAGGTAAGGAGGCAGGAAAGTCTTCTGGTACGTGAATCAAACTGCAAGGCGGAAGTTAAGCTACTATAAAACAAAAAACTACACATTCCTCCAAACAATACTTGCAATGTATGCCGTTTATTTACAATACTTCGCTTACATAATAATACCGTTAAAAAACTGCAATTAAATCTAATATTAGGCACAAGATACGGAAATAAAGGGGCGCAAAAACAAAGAAACGCGTTACGATTTTGTGACGTAATAAGAATAAACTATTCAATAACTCATCAAGTATATCTTATCTCTCATCACTAACAAAGAAATCAGCATCTTTTGGTATATCATGTTGGTGTATCAGGGGCTCGATTCTGTAAGGAAAATGACACAACTCGAGGATGTTTCGTCACGGCCTCCGTGCTCTGTCTCTCTCGCTAACTACGCTAATACTACTAATCACGCGAGATATAAGCTTTCGGAGGCCTCCGTCAAGCGGCTTGCCGACTAAGTTTGTTAGCTGAATAAGGGGGCAGCTCTGGTGGGATCTTACCATCCTCTACATACTCTATAAAAACAATAAGTCTGTTTGTCGGGCTAGGTGGTTCGAGACCCTGACTGCCACTCCGCAGGTCGTGGGTTCGATTGCCACCCAGAACAAACATTTGTTTGCATAAACATTGAACGTGTCTGTTTGATCTGTGTCTGCATGTAAATATCTATATAAGTAGGTATATCCGTAGTATATGTAGTATATCAGTTTTTTGGTTTTTTTTTTTTTTTTTTTGGGACAGCTAGTTAAGGAATTAATAATATGAAAATAAAATAAACAGTCACATACACATTCCCAAAACCTACACTATTACATTTCTTCATTATAGATTTTTTTGTGTATACAAATTTCAATTTATGTTACAGATTCTTTCAATCACACTATACCTTGTCCAATCACCAACCACAAACGCTGAAGAAACAATACTTTCATCTGTTCTAACACCTTCAGAAACTAAAGACGATGCGCTAAAACGCCAGAGTCGAAGCTACTACGACTACCGATACGGTGCTCCCAGGCCTTTATATGACAGATTAGATTATGCCAGATTAGAATACGACAGACCCAGATGCGGCAGATGTGATGACAGGGATAGCGATGACGATGACGATTACGATAGACGTCGTGATGACGATCGCCGTTCCCACAAACCAACATACGGCAACAGACATGACAGGAACCGAAATTCTGACAGCGATGAAGACGACAAAAGATATTCTGATAGAAACAATAACAACAACAATCAAAAGAACGGGACGGAAGAAGAAAATGGAAACGACAAAAAGAGATACGACGATAAAGACAGTCGACCAAGTGGAAGTAGACGAGGAAGTCATAGAGACAGAAATAGAGATAGATATGACGATAGAGACAGGTATAGGCCAGATTACTATGACAGGTTCTTGAGAGATCCGTATAGAGAAAGGGATTATGACAGAGGATATGAAAGGAGACCCCTTTTAGAAAGGTCTCCGTATGATAGATATGATGAAGGGTACCCAAGTAGAGCAGATTATGGATACACGGGATACAGAAGACCAGCGTATGATGAAAGGGGCTATGATGATTCTTTTGGAGGATACGGACCTGGAATTGGAAGAGGACCTCATGATAGGTGAGTAAATATACTTTTTATATTACTATTGCTGTGAGTTGTTGGAAGCAGATGGCTCAGGATCTACTGAAAGTTTAAGTACAACCACAATTTTTTGTGATATTATATGGGGTATTGTTAAGTAGAATTATTGTTTAATAATTCTTCAGTTCTGCGATAACATATAAGTATTGTCAGATTAGATTTATTTATTTATTTGCCAGAAACATGGTTATGAATACATAGATGTTAAGCTTTAGTCAAAGTCCTTCATGTTTTGCCATAATGGCGTGCAAATATACATTGTCATTAAATAAAATTCAAGCCAATTTATCACACAAAAAACTACAAATGTCTCATTCATAAAAATATAATTATGTCAAGTTCAGTCTGTTATGTTACAATACTTGTTATTTATGTTTGGCTAGCAAAAAGTCTTTAACGGAATAAAAATTATTTTCATGTAACCATGTCTTCAGTCTAGTTTGAAAAGACTTAATAGGTAAACTTGTCATTTGAGAAGGTAAAGCATTGAAGACTTTTATGCACATGCCGTAGCAATTTTTCGAAAACATTGCTGTTCTTGTATTGAAGGGAACGACTAGTCTATTGGAGTTTCTTGTGCTCCTTGGAAATATATCACTAGCTGCAGAGAACAGCTCAGAGTTCTGTTTAACGAACATTGCCACTTCAAGAATATACATACAAGGCAAAGGCAATATTTATAGGGTTTTAAATAAAGGTTTACACGATTCATAGTTTGGTTTGCCACATATCGCCCTGACACATTTTTTCTGGCCAACAAATGCTTTATTTATAGTTGCCGAATTACCCCAAAGTAAGAGACCGTATCTCAGAATCGATGCTACATATCCATGATATGCCATAAGTGTAGTCTCCTGTGTTGAAGTTGAGACTAAATCAATATTTTGTAATAAATCTAAGATCGTTTTTTAAAAGAGTAATTGCCGAGTTTATTGCCAGCTCTTTCTAGTACAAAACAACCTTCCGAACGGTATTAGAGTCAGAGTATTCATGAGTGCTTGTAAAAGAATATTTGATTAAAAATATTTTCATTTTCATTTTCATAGACTGTCAACTACAGTCATCGAGTCCCTGGAAGTCACTAGATCGTTTATTTATAATTATGGCTCTCCTCAGCAAAGGCCCGCTTTACTATACCTAAGTAGACCTAGGTGGATCTACCCTAAGTTGTCAAAAGATAGAATTAGCTTGAAAAGGGAAACCATTCCATGGTGATAGAATATATACTTTGTAGTAGGTACCCGGCCTTGGGGACCGTGAAATCGAGAGAGCCTTTACATACTACCTTATCACATTACCATAAGTAATGTTGTGGGTAAGTACAACCTATTTGGTAAAAAACTCGTTAGAAAAAGATCGGAAAATGAATAGCATTTTCTGATCTAACGGTATATATTTGGGGTCACACCACACATCACCGTTAGGAATCATTACCAACATATCATTTCGCGAATCCACTGTACTCGTGGAAAATTAACAATGTACCATAACATTCGAATTGTTGACGCTTTCACATCAAATTGACGACCAACATTGTAAACTGAATAAAGTAAATTGGAGCAATTTAACGGACATCGAAATTGCATATTTTTTCGCGCCATTGTCCTGACGTGCCGACGCCATTGTTAAAATGGCCGCTCGGTAATGTATCTAGCTCAGATAATATAATTAGGGTTTATTGAACTTGTATCGTATTTCGATTTGATCCTATACTAGGTGTGCCCAACGCAAAAAAATGTGTTTTCATAAATCATATTTATTATAAAAGTCAATGGTATCAAGTATGTCATGATTATTTTAAAATAATAGTTTTAAAATCTCTGCAGGCAGCAGCAACATAAAGAGAAGAAATTCTAGAATTATTTTCGATATTAACATCATCATGCTGTAATATTAAATCGTTGATTGGACGACGTCCTTTTGATTTGGATAGATGTAAAGCAGTTGACCGTTTTTCTCTTGAGTATTGACATCAGCGCCTCTTTTTAAATGATGCTCTATCATCCTTTTCCCGTGATTACTGTCATCCAAGATATAGGACATGGGATATGGTATAAATTATGAAAGAAAGCAGTTAGCATTGGCAATTCGGATGTCATTCAACAACTCCTTTGGTCTTGACGCAGACCTTCCGGGTCTCAGGAAAACAAAAATCGCTGATCCTGATTATCCTAGTAAGGATAACGGGTCAAAATGTTTAAAATATTGAATTGTCATCGGTCCTTAATAAGTATGCCGAATTTCGAGTTAATCCGACGTTTTGAAGGGGGTCAAAATCATGTTCAAAGATTCCGTTACATACTAACATACGTCTGAAGCTAATAAAAGCGTATTAAAAAAAAAGGTTGCGCTATATGCTTCAAAAGGGGTACACAGTTTTCTCTTCACGTATTAATATATAGATAGATTTGTTGGTATGGCATGCGCACCTACACGTAAGTGCATTCAATAAGCTGACAAAATTTTATCGCAATCGGGCGAACGGTATGGCTGCTCATCAAATACGAACAAATAAACAAAGAACCATTTGTGTCTTTATGTATGTAGGAAACGAAAGATAATATTCATAAATATTTTTTATTTAGAATAGAATAGAATATAATAGAATTAGAGTTTATTTATAAGAAATGGATGTACACAAAGAAAATTAACATTATCATATACGTAAAGACAGCACTATACATAAAACTAGCATTATTAAAAAACATTTATGACAAACCAATATTGAAAAATAATAAAGGACTTAAGAAACTATAGGTACGACACGAAAAAGAAATAATAAAGATATGTTTGGAAATTGTACGCCACAATCCCTACAAACGAGGCCGGCAACTCAGCGTTTTGCTGTGCCGAAAAACAATTTGGACAAAGCACTGGTTTTCATTTATGGTGGGATGGCTATTGACCTCAATCACACCTGATGGTAAGTGAAGATGAGGCCAAGGATGGAGCTTGCTTTCCCGTTATTAGTCTATTCACTCTATTCTTTTTTTATCTGTGGCAGCTACTGTCCCACAGTTTCACCCTTATTCCTGAAGGATCGAATGTATCCTGGGTATATAACATAGCCTGTGTCACTTAGAAATACTGCAGCTTTCTCTCAATTAATGACAAATAAAATAGGTGCATTTGTTCCGGAGATTCCCCTCCATGTACACAAATTTCGCTCTCTCTCCTTACTGTTAGTCTTTAAACGAATCCAAAATACTGATCAGTTATTCAGTTTCAGACCTTGGGACGAAACTTACCGCGGTCAGGCAGGTTGGGACGCCGGCGGTAGAGGATACTACTTCGCATCGGGCAGACCTGACGCTGCGACTGCATCGGCTTGGAGTCGCCCAGAATATTCTAGGTAGGCTTGCAACAGACGGTCACTTCAAAACTTTTTTCTTTTAAGTACATAGTCGCAACCAAATCAGCTGGTTAGTCGCTTAACTTGCCATAAAAAAAAACCGTTAATTGATTTTAACTCCTCAAACTGTAATGTAAAAAAATGTATAAAATTCTCTTCTTCAAATGACAAAGTTCGGTTACCACAAAAGTCGTGCTACTGCCAAATGTCGCCATTTTATTTGAAGAAGATGAAAATGTTTTTGATAAATGGTGGCCGATCTAATAATACTATTCGCATTATTTTTGAGACCACTTGAATAGTTATGATGAATTAATTTTACTGTTTTAATATAAAAGCTACATTTATTAAATTATATCCCATCGTATTTAATCAATGAAACCTTAAAATCACAATTTTTTAAATCTCCATAAGGCGCACCATGAGAGGGTAATAATGTTTAGGCGTCACGATTTCTTTTTTAATAAAATATTAACGGACTGTCACTTCGAAAATGTCCGTCAATAAACCAAGTTATGCATCATATTTACCCGTGCACGAATGCATTAAACATACATAAGACAAGCAAGCTTATATAAGTAATATCTTATTTATATTCTTACTAGCTGTCCCAACAGACGTTGTCCTGTCGAAATGAGTCCATAAAAGAGTTCCCTAAAAAATTTTACGTTGGTACTTTCAATACAGCGCCATCTGTTAGAATCTTTTGGAGTTAACAGATAATTGTGACTGTCAATTAATAATAGACCAATAATTTGCAATAAAATAAAATTGCGACTATAATTAAAGATCTAAGCTATCTCTTAAGTTGGACCAGACTGCTCAAGGTGTGCCAATATAATTTAAAATCGGTTAAGTAGTTTAGGAGTCCATCGCGGACAAACATCGTGACAGGAGATTTATATATACTTATAGCTGACCCGGCAAACGTTGTTTTGCCATATTTACTTTATTAAAAACTATATATGAAAAAAAATATATCGTACTACAATAAATAAATAAATATCCTGGGTTATACAATGATTATATTCGGTAGCTGACCCGACAGTCGTTGTCCTGTTTAAACTATGAATATTGAATTCGAACTGGCACGATTAATAAAAAAAAATACAAAAACATAGTATTTATGAATCTAATACTTTAAGATACACAACAATTGGTTAAGTTTACCAAACGATTTCAAATGATTCAAAAAGTGTTTTTTTATAATGTGGTAAAAAGACCTAAGCCGTCGAGATTGTCTGAAAAAATACTATTAACCTAAGATACCAAACCTAAACTATGTTTCATAAATAGGAAAATAGAACCATTCTGCATAATTTCGAATTCTAAGGTAAATAAACGATTTTAAAAAGAGGCATGTATCTTGGTACTTTTGTAACCCAAATTCTTAGTGAAATAAATAATTTTAAAAAGATCCATATTCCTTTTATTAAAAAAAAGGTTTTTTATAAAAGGCAAATGTGGTCGTACAATTTCGGTATCCACACAGGAAGCGACGATCTAGCACGTTGTAACCATTTCGATTCTGCAATTAATCACAAAAATCCCCTCAAAATAAAGACCGCGTCCTACACTCCTACCCGTATCAGTCGCGTTGGCAGACCGAGGCTCGCCGAGTCTGACGACGAAATCACCAAAGCCCAGACAGCTGCAATCGAATCTTCAGCTCGCGATACTACACAATACACCTCCTCGCCGGCGTGGACGTTAACCGCGCTCTCTCTAATATTTATTCATTGCTGTTTTTTGTTTTGAAATAAAGAACCACTAATAACAAATCAGATAATGTAGTCTTTTGACCCCCCCACGCAACGTCCTGATCCCGAGGTCCGAGCCCCACAGGGGACACCCTCAGTGTGCTTGTTGCTAAAAATCTAAATGTATTTTCGGCTGAGAGCCCCAGCGCTCGCCGGAATTGTCCGCGTAAGGGTGTAACAGCTATCAGAAGCTAACACCTTCGTCCCTTAAAAAACGTTCATACTAACGTGTGGGTTGAAGGAGAAGATGGTAGATATGCTCAAGAAGTAGGCACCTGTATTATTAAGCACGCTAAGAAAAGGCTCAATGAAAACATTCAGCAGCTTATGGCGTGAAACTCGTCTTTTACAAAAATCTTAATTATCTCAAAACTGTCATTCTGTGGCTTGGTTCTGGTTTGCGTAACTACGTCCAATTGAACTTTTAATATGAGGCGTGACTGCTCTGAACTAACTCTGATGAACACACTTCTCAAAAACTAAGTGTAAAAATGTTCATAAATATTCCGATTTAATAGGCTGTGAAATATGCACTGAGTAATGATAAATTTATTATTTTATCAATATAATTCCGACCCATGCCTCTGTTTTAGACGATGTTGTCAAACCACTGACATTTATGTCAAAAACCATAAGGTTACATTATAAGAGTTTACGATGTCAAAAGCGGTTACATTAGAAAATTTAAAATGGTCGTTGTTTTATTAAATTTTCTGATTTTTTCGCGCATTTTTCTTAATTTTTTCTTTCGTAAGAACCTTCTCCTGACAATAATAAACACAACAAAAAAAGAATTAGCAAAATCGGTCCAACCGTTCTGAAGTTATGGGCGTACATACATTTCGCAGATTCAGATTTGTGACTGTCAATTAATTATAGACCAATAATTTGCAATAAAATAAAATTGCGACTATAATTAAAGATCTAAGCTATCCTATCTCTTATGTTGGACCAGACTGCTCACGGTGTGCCAATTTAATTTAAAATCGGTTAAGTAGTTTAGCAGTCCATCGCGGACAAACATCGTGACAGGAGATTTATATATATTAAGAAGATTAAGATTGTTATAAATGCTTGTGTCTGTATTTGTACCGACTAAGTATAGATAAGTTCTAGACAAAATCCTACTAATATTATAAATGCGAAAGTTTGTATGTATAGATGTTTGTTACTCTGTCACGCAAAAACTACCGAAAATACTAACGGATTGGGATGAAACTTGGCATATATATATATATATATATATAAATATGTATATATGTATATATGTGCGGGGAAAATATTGCATCTCTCGGGAACGCGGGGGACAACTAGTATATTATATTCTGAGGAATCATAACGGTAAAACTGAAGTGGATGCTAGTAATGGATTAGGCTTCAAACAACACAAACTCCCTGTTTCCTAAGCCTTTTGCATCCAGCCAGTAAATTCTCATATTTTATACTTATCACATTTGTTTTTATATCACAAAATGCATTGATTCTCTATGATTTCCATTCCAGTAGACCATCAGATAGCGGTTGGCAGAGCGTGGGCTACGCGGGCGGGTACCGCGACCCGTTGCAATACCGCGGTTCCGTCGGATACGGTTCCGATGCGGGGTATAGACAAGACTTGAACTCTGTCTATGGTCAACCCACTGCAAGTGGATGGAGGAGCGTTGGCGAGAGAAGGCCATATAGGGATCAGAGGTATATCAAATGTTGAAAAATGTAGTAGTGGACGGACTGGTAGTCCTGGTAGTTAGATTCACTGATTGGTCACGGGATTGTGGGTTCGGTTCTCAACTCAGGACAGAGGCGGCCTTAGGGGGTGGCGAACGGGGTAATCGTCCGGGGCCTCGCTCTTGCAGGGGCCTCGTACAACCCAAGCAAATGTAAAAAAATATGGATTTCAAATTTTATTTATTTGTATAACATTAGCATATCTTGTCAAACATGAAAAATACCTAAACCAAACAACCAGACTTACTTTCGCATCACATACTTTTTACGAAAGACAAAGGGCCTCGCAATGACCTGCCGCCCGGAGCCTCGCAATGGGTAAGGCCGTCTCTGACTCAGGTCAAATGATTGTGTGCATGAACATCTCTGTTTGTTCTTTACCTGTGTAAAGAATTTAAATAGTATAAAACAAAGATACTTTTTCTGCATGTTTATTTATATATTTTAAACTACTTACAATATATGTTGATACTGTTTTCATTATCATTTAGAGTATATATTTCTGAAGGTTTTTGTGTTTCCCACTCAGGTGAAGCACGGGTCACTAGAATATATTTAATGTATATATTTATAATGTATATGTAGTAAGTATATCAGTTATCTAGTTTCCATAGTACAAGCTCTGCTTACTTTGAGATTAGATACGTAAAATTTGTAAAATAGAAATACCTCAGGATATTTGCCAGGTCACCAGTAAAATAGGGTTTCCCAGTACAGAAACTAGTCTCTCACAAAAGTGAAAACTTAACCCTCTCGCGAGCATGGGCAAAATAATTGCCAGACCACTTTTACATTCCGTTTAGATATAGTTTATGATCTGATTTTGTAATCATATTATAATATGTAATTCAAACTGGGCATTGGCAATTACTTTGCCAAATAAGAAGTCACAAATGGGTTTTGGCAGAGATATTGGCGTAGCCCATAAAAAAGGGGGTAAGCGTAAGTAAGGGGGGGGGGGGGGGGGGGGGGAATTGATTAGTATTGTTTGAAACATGTTATTTTACAATGTTTTGAATAAATAAAATCCGAAGGTGTAATTAGTATTGCTCGCGAATGTGTTAATATAGCAAACTATAAGTACCTACAATATAAATGAAATACTTAGTTATTTAGAACTTTCATGGAATAATCTTATATTTTTATTAAGAATTTATGTAGATCACAAGAATAGGAAGCTGGTCCCAAACCGGTAATATAACCATCTTAAATATGATCGACCAGAATATACAATGTGTTACAAAATACCCCATAAAAATAAAATTAATCATCAAAGCCAAACACCCTAGTAAGGTGTCATGTCAGGGAACCAGATTATTTAACAAAAAGGCCTACGTACCTATTTTATCTAGTAATTGTCTGAACTTGTCATTCATAAAAATCAGTTTTTTTTTTGGAGTAGGTATGTTATACAGCGTTACTACAGTTCTTAAATATTGTGAATGGACTCGTTATAAGGCCCCATTTAACCTCCTTTCGGCTTTACGGGTAGTTTTTTAACAATCTGTATAAAGAAAAGGATATAAGTACAAAGAAATTTAAGAATCTCAGAAAGGATCCATAAAAATTGTCCTAAAGTACTGAAGCTGTTGGATGGAACAGTCTATCATGTGTATTTGCATTTTTTATGTATTCAAAAAACTAACCTTTTGACATAACCTGTATTTTGATAACAAGCGTCTATTTAACTTGCATGCATGTAGTTAGTTTGGTTTAGTCTTGCAAGCTGTATTAGAACCACTTCTTCTTTTCTAACGGAGGTAAAACTTAACAAGTTGGTTCAGTTCCAATGACAATGCATTTTTATGGGAAACAAGACCTGATTCTACTAGAATCTTCAGAAGAAGTAACTCCTCCACCGTCAACAGCATTGACACGAGATTTTGTAAGCACTTTTAATTTGGATTGCCCGTTTTAAATTGCACCATTGCCTGGCTGCTGCACCCAAGGTTGACCGACAAGGGAACTACTTAATGGCTAAACAGCACAGACACGAAGGAGGCTGTTTAAAAACAAGTTTTTACTATTAATTTTTATTCCAGTGGTGTCAACCAATTAGACAATAGACCGGACTACAATCAACCTACCCGCATAGCCAGCAATTACGGGCAAGCTGGACGTCAACCGAGCAGTTATGGACAAGGCACTTACGGTCAACCGAGCGCTTATGGGCAACAAGCCTCTTATGGGCAACAAGGCTCTTACGGGCAACAGAGCACTTATGGGCAACCTAATGCTTACCAATCAGCCAGTACTGGCAATTTGGGATATGGACAGAGCAGCACAACCCCTGGGACCAGCTATTTATTTAAGAGGGAAGATGAAATAGTAACAAGTAAATCAGTCGATGAGACGACAAAAACGCCATCGTAGATTTAAAATAATTAATAATGTAATATTAAAAACATTTCGTTGTGGCAAATCCTTTTAAATAAACAAGGATTCAAACTCAATATAAAAAATGTGCTAGTAAGATAGTGTAAGTTGTTTTTAAGCGTGATTTAGTTATTTCTAAGTTTCAATTTACTCGTATTTTCTAAAATCGCAATGAAGTATTAAGTAAATAGACATAACATTTTAAATATAAGTAATTAAGAGGTAAAGTACCTATAATAAAGGAATGAATAAATACATAAAGCACTCTTTAATTTACATAATCTGTATTTATTTATAATAATTCATCATGCTGCGTTTGATAATTTGCATAAGGAAATCAAATTGAGCTATTGTTTTGAGAAAACCTAAAAAAATTGCGGAGGTAATTTTAAATTTATATAAATAATAGCTTCTGTCTTGCAGTTTTACCTGCGTTCTCGAAGTATAAATGAATAATCCAATGAGTTCTAAGATAACATAGGCTTATATTATAACCTAAAATCCCCATGTTACTTCTGGATAAAGTGACTTTCTAATACTGAAAGATTTATTGAAATCGTTCCAGTAGTTTTTGAATTAAATAATTACGAAAAAAATATACTATTGTAGATAGCTGTAACTGTAATGCAACGCCATCTATTGACGACTAGAAAAAGTATTTGTGTAGCGTCGTCTAGTGTCAATCTACAAATTCCTCATCTAAACGAAAGATGGCGTTAATGTACCAAGAAATCAAAATTGATAACTTTCAAACATTATTAGAATGGAAAGAATATGGAAGAAATAGTTTCAGGAATAAAGCCGCCTTAATTGTTTAGCATGATAATGTTTGTGGATTTTTTTGTTTTCTTTTTATGAGGTGTAAATAATAAAGGATATTTGAATTGTATTATGTTGATAACAACATAGTTAGCAATCTTTATTTACAAGGACACTACACATAACTATTAATTCACACTACCCTATATTTAGTTGGAATATCTTTGGTGAAATATGTTACAATAGCAAGTGAGTACCGACTAAGGTAAAATAATAAAATAAATATTTGTGTTTCCTCTACAGTCCGCTAGAGGCGCTGCACAATACAATATTTTTTCATAATATTTACTGTAGTCGCTAGCGAGCATCTGGATACTGCCTTCTTCTGTATCTATGGTCTCGTGGACAGGGAGGTAAAGATAATAACTCACTTTTTAATCATTCTATAATGGATAAAAATTAGTAATAGTAGAGCTCTTAGTGCAGAGTTCGTCCGGGGAAGTACTACCACCTTACCCATTTCCGCCGTGAAGCAGTAATGCAATGTATTACTGTGTTTCGGTTAGAAAGGTAAGGGGGCCGGTGAAATTACAGGCACATGAGACTTAACAACTTCACGTCTCAGGGTCGACAACGCATTGGCCATGCTCCTAGTGTTGCAAATGTTCATAGGCGGCGGTGACCACTTACCATCAGGTGGACCGTCTGCTTGTTTGTCGGCCCAAGTGGCATAAAAAAAAAAAAAAAAATGAATCTTTATGGATTGGCAGGATGTTGTTTCCAGGAAATTCTTACATTACGTACTATTTATTTACCATATGTTAGGATAGTAATAATGTTTGAATTGAATATTTATAGAGATTCGTATTTACTTAAACAATAATACAGTTGCCCGACTAAACCGTTGTAGGTAAATTATTGAGGATACTTATTATTGAATAATACCTACATTACAAATATGTAAGTGAGTACCATAGAAGAATGTGAATTAGGTACTTATTGTAACCAATCGAGCAATTAAATACTGATATGATAAAGAGATTACTTTATTTTATTTCTGATAAGTTATATAAAATCATCCACTTGGCATCGGATCATTGTAAGAAAATATCGTTTTTAAAATATATTATCTTTGATAATTGTGCCGACTAATTTTCATGAATTTTAGTGATAAAAAGAACATTCGTAAATTCAAATTCGCGAGTGATTAAAAAAAAGAATAAATTGTTTAAGGCCGCTTTTCATACAGGCTGCTTTTAAACTTTTTATTCTTTTTTTTCTTTTCATGTGTATTATAGGTTGTGGTAATTCGATTTCTTATTGAAAATGACGCAACAAGACTCTGTGAATGTGGCTGAAAACTCGAGTCAGGACGCGGTGCAAGTGGTTGAAAATGTCGTCGAACGGGCCACGCTTAATGTACCTGATAAAAAGTGAGTACTAACGACTAAGTCTGCATTTATTATGTAATACGAACAAATCCGAGGAAGCAAGCTTTTCAAAACTTTTAGTTTCAATGACAATGACTTTTATTAATTATATTTTTTCCCATAGTAATTTTAATAAATGTACTACCTCATATACTACTACTTTAGGAATAATATTACTTTTCGGTCTAATGATATCTGACCATGATTTTCTAGATATGCATACCGCTTATCTATTTTATATTAATATATAAAAAGCAAATTGCTGACTGACTCATTCCAACGTAGGCTAAATATACCGCAAAAGGTAGAAATGTGAAGTTTGTTATCTATATTATTTCATCATGTAATAGAAATAATATAATCTTAATATATATAAATCTCGTGTCACAATGTTTGTCCTCAATGGACTCCTAAACCACTTAACCGATTATAATAAAATTCGCACACCATGTGCAGTTCGATCCAACTTGAGAGATAGGATAGTTTAAATCTCAAATTATAGTCGCAATTTTAATTTATTGCTAATTATTTGTCTGTTATTATTTGACAGTCACAATTATCTGTTAACTCCAAATGATTCTAAGAGATGTCGATACCTTTCGACTGGGTTGAGTAAGTCATCAATAGATGGCGCTGCTATGGTAAATCTACGAACGTGTCATATAAGCTACAATTCAATATCATGATTACCACGTGTTATTGAGGCTAATGTATAAATTAAATTTATTTTGTAGTAAACGAAATACCGTGAAATTCAATTATTTCTTCTTTTTTAATACGGCTGGACCGATTGGAATGTTTTTTTTTGTTTGCGTTTGGGTGGTGCCCTGGATGGTTTAGATTCACAATTGGACCCGGTAGGTGGCGCTGCGAGCGAATTCCTGCATTTTTGTATGGACTTATTTCGACAGAACGACGTCTGTCCGGGCAGCTAGTGTATCTATAAGTTTTATCCATACCCTTAACTGTATACGTACCAAGTGTTTCTTTTTTTTATATAATTATACTCTGGACTTGTATATACGGCCACCTCGTACCTACCAGATATCACGGACATCAGAAAACTGGTATAATATGTACCTGCTTTTCTTTTTAATTAATTTTTTCTAAAGAGGTTACATATATTAGATACTAGCTGTCCCCCGTGGTTTCGCCCGCGTTTATCGATATCGTATATAGTCTATAATCATCTAGGAAAATATCTGCGTCGAATGGTAGCAGTCCCATCCCGAAATGTTCAGTAATTTTGAGGTTGTGGTGCGTCAAAGGAACTTCATTTTCCGTATATAGAAAAAAGAAGATCTACACCCATACACCTTTTCAAGCAGATGTAGTTACTTAATAATGACTATAATTTCTAGTTGAGTGTAGTTTTCATTCAAAATTCAATTCAAAACGATTTATTCAGTTTAGGCCCTCGGAAGGCACTTATGAAGGTCAAATTTAAAGTTACTGAAGCTACTACCATCTAAAGCCATTTGGCCTTTTCAGCCTTATCTACATACCTACAAACTTTATAACACACTTGCTGTCTCACGCGGATTCACCCGCCTTCCCGAGCTTTGAACGTCATATTTATTTATCTAGAATCAACAGCCTAAAAACGTTTCATCCCCCCCCTCCCCCCTTTCAACCCTTCATAATCCTTTCTTCGCATTAAAAAGTATATGTCGTTTTACAAGCTCTAGACTATCTGTGTACCAAATTTCATTGAAATCGGTGAGTAGTTTTCGACAGACAGATAGACAGACAGAGTTACTTTCGCATTTATAATATTAGTAAGGATAAGGATGTTACTTCACTACATAGTATCAAACAAAGTCACATTCTCTGTCCCTATATCACTATGTATGCTTAAATCTTTAAAACTACGCAACGGATTTTGATGCGATTTTTTTTAATAGATAGAGTGATTGAAGAGAAGTTTTTATGTATAATACATGTGACAACCCACCCAGGAACCCGGGTAAAACCGCTAGTATATTATAAATGCGAAAGTTTGGATCGATGGATGTTTGGTGTACATCACGACAGAATGGGCGAACGGATCTGGATGAAACTTGGCACAGAGATAGATTATAGTCTGGAATAACACATATGCTAACCAGCAATCCCTACTAATATTATAAATGTAAATGTAAGTTTGTTTGTTACGCTTTCACTCGGAAACTACTTAACAGATCATCATGAAACTTTGTACACATATTCTTGGAGGTATTATAAGTAACATAGGATACTTTTTGTGCCGGAAATATGTTACATCCCTCGGGAACGTGGGTGTAACCGCGGGGGACAGCTAGCATGTAATATATTTAGGAAACGCCGGTAAAACCGCAGGCGACAGCTAATATGAAGCGTATCTAAAAAATTACCTTAATAAACATAAAACATTGACGTTCAATAATCAATAAGAAAACTATGAGATTTCCGTTGAATACGCAGAAAACCTTGAAAATCCGATTCGAATCGATTTAATTAAATCGTATTATCAAGAATTATATTTTTATTATCACTCGACAATAGCATTTACGTAAGTAAAGATAACGTTATGATAATCATAAGAGTGTTATTTACTTGAAAAACCTTTAATTATCGCCATAAATGCCTTGGTTGGTGAATCAATCATCATTTACAAATAAACTTCCCCGACTTCGGGTACGCATGTTAAAAAAATCGTAGATCGTAGACGTGTGTCAGAGACAAGACGAGTCATCGAAAAGGAGGTTTAGTATTCCTCGGATTCTGTTTTAAAATTTTGACAGTTTTTCTTTTTTTTCGGAATTTTCAGTAAAAGTTTTATGCCTCTACGTTTTGTTTAGAGAATCATTCGTTCAATAACCTAAGAGATTGCTCTGTTTTTAGTCTGTTTATACTGATCTGAAATAACAGATTTTTCTGTTGCTGCCATGGTGACTCCTGCATAAAATCTCTAAGCAGCGTAGGCAAAACTAAGGTATAATAAATACTAGAATTTGTTGACTACAAAATGTAAGTCAGGAAAGAAAATCAAGAAAACGATTGATAGAAATTGCGTGGGATAAAATTGCTATATGCCCAGATAAACAACTCATTACGCAACTTACGTAATAAATAAGATATAGTAAAATACATCAAAATTACTTGACATGGTACAAGTTGTGAATATTTATTACTTATAACATTAGATGTCCCCCGGTTTCATCCGCGTTCCAGATGTATGTGACTTTTTACCAGGATAAAAAGTAGCCTCAGCTACTCCTTATATCAACAGCTGCCTATGAAATTTTAAATTTGACTTTACAAAAATTTAAGGAAAGAATTAACACTAAACATACCATAACTGGGTCAAATGACCCATTTTTAACATTGCATTGAAAATGCACGTATCATCTTATTGCTTTTGCACATTTGACTTCATGACTTTTTCTTACTAATTAATATACAGTTATACTATTTATTTCCCTTCCTAACAACCATATTTCATACATACAAGCAGGAACATTAAAGTCACATTTGACCCGCTATGGTAGAAATAGGTACCTAGTAAGTGTTGGTATGATTAGTGTTAAGACTGTTTTAGTACAAAAGGCTTTCTACAACACAAAGGATTATTTTAATGACGACAATGCTTGGGTGTAGCGCTCGCTCCAGCAGGACACATCTTTATGTAAAAAATCTTATTTTGAAAAGAGTAATTGCTGATTTTATTGCCGGCTCTTCTCAGTAAAAGCAACCTTCCGAACCGGTGTTAGAGTCTGACCATTCATAAGTGCCTGTGAAGGCCTATTTGAATAAATATTTCATTTCATTTCATTTCGGTCAAAACCGGTCATTATCCAGGCGCTTCGGACATTAGCCGGAACATACAGACAGAGAGACAAAAGTGTATACACACATTTATATAAATACTTTCATATGCATTTAGTACAAAGCTGTTATTTTGAAATTGACATTACATTCAGACACTTACATTTTATTTATTCGGGAAATATTGTGTTCCTGGGATCATTCCTATTGGCTACGATCGTGGAAAATTTCATCACTAATTGGTTATGCCATTCTGTCAGCAAGTGGCAATACAGAAGCAAACTTATTCAATATCTCTATGCTCTGTCTTTTTCGCTCACTAAGCAAACAGGGGCTCGATTCTGTAAGGAAAATTACACCAACTGGAGGATGTTTCGTCGCGGCCTCTATGCTCTGTCTCTGTCGCTTACTACGCTTATATTACTAATCACGAGAGGTAAGCTCTCCGAGGCCTCCGTGAAGCGGCTCGTCGACGAAGTTTGTATTAACTGAATAAGGGGGCAGGTGAGAGGTAAGCTCTTCGAGGCCTCGTTGGGTCGCGACCCGATGAATTTTGTAGTAACTGAATAGAGGTGCAGAGTACCTAACCTCACTTTTCAGTTTCATAAAGCCGGTCCTAAGACCTAATTTGAATTGTTAATCAGTACCTGGGGCTGGATTCTGTAAGGAAAATGACACTAACTCGTGGATGTTTCGTGGCGGCCTCCGTGCTCTGTCTTTTTAGCTAACTACGCTAATACTACTAGTCACGTGAGAGATAAGCTCTCCGAGGGCTTCGTGAAGCGGCTCGCCACCGAAGTTAGTTTTATCTGAATGAGCTGAATTATAGTTTTCGTGATGTGCTATTGAAAAATTTGGCCTAAAATAGTTTTAATTGCTATAAAAAAGGTTTTCATTAAAGAGGTTTTGCAATCTTCGCTGATGAGGCCGTGGGGCAACAACACGTGTTCATATAAACAAATATAAACATGCAATGCAGCCAATTCATTTTAATTAAAGATCATTGTGAATCTCGTACAGTCTCATTGATTCAATTGCATTGATATGCTATTCGAAGCCCTACGTAGAATGTAATAAAACGATTAGAAATATTAATATGGCCTCTCTTTCTATGAATGTTTTATCCCAAACGAGTCAGCGCGGTGTTGGTGCTGTCGCAATCCATCACTGATCGACCTATTTTGTTTTAATTGGTTATATTGATATATGGAAAGAATGGAAAAAACATATTTTCATGATATACTACGAGTACATACAACATCGCATAAAAAAATGTATATTTAAAAGCTAGCGTAGCACCCGCGTCTTCAGTGGTCTTAGGTGATAAACTAGTGCGCCTCAACATCAAAGATTGCATCACTGCTTACCATCAGGTGGGATCGCAGTCAAGCATTAGTTTATATTAGTTAAAAAAAAAAACATTTTCCCGGATTAAAAAATAGATTAAATAGATAAAAATAGATCTAGATTATTTTTTTTTTTTTTTATTGAACGGTACAGTAACAGATTGCACTTACACAAAAACATAAAGTAAAAAAATATTAGATAAGTCTACTGTCGAATGACAACTGCAGACAACTTTAACAATTCACAGCTACACATTTATAGACGATCTATGTGCAAAATTTTAACAGGATACGTTTTGTTGTTTTTGCGTGAGTCAGTAAGTAACAAACGCTCATACAACCTCACAGACTTCAGCTTTTATAATATTAGAAGAATATCAAGGTTTTTTCAGAAAAATAATTTTAGCCCGGGAAAATGTAACATCCCTCGGGAACGAGAGATCTAAAAAAGCCACATATCAAGAAAGCTCATTAATTTTGATTGGAAAAGAAGCGTTCAAAATAATGCGCAAATAAATATTCTGCGTTCAAAAACCAAAGAAAATATTTTCTTTTACTTAATTTATAGCTATCTATTACTGCCAGACAGAACAAACTCGAGTATTTTAAAAAACTACCATTGTTTCGTAATGAACAATGTGTATTTTAAAATTGTAATCTGCAATTAGTCTGTATGCACCAATCAGCTTTAGGGTGCTGAACAGATTTGAATAAGTATTAGGTTAACATATAATGACAGGCCAGTTGGCTTGGTGGTTAGCGACCGTGACTGCCAAGTCGAAGGTCACGGGTTCGATTCCTAACCAGGACAAACATTTGTGTGCATGAACTTGAACATGTTTGTTCTGTGTCTCGGTGTAAATCACTACATAGTATAAAACAAAGTCGCTTTCTCTGTCCCTATATCCATATGTATGCTTAAATCTTTAAAACTACGCAACGGATTTTGATGCGGTTCTTTTTAATAGATAGCCATTGAAGAGGAAGGTTTATATGTATTAGTATCTACATTGCATCTGAGCGAGGCCGGGGCGGGTCGCTAGTATCTATATGTATGTATTTAGAAAAATTATGTGTAGTGTATTAGTTACCTGGTTTCCATAGTACAAGCTCTGCTTAGTTTGGGATCAGATGGCCGTTTGTAAAAGAATGTCCCAGGTTATTTATTATTATTATTTATAGGATACTTTTTAGATAGAGAGCCACACTGGGGTTGTAGCGTGATAATTATTATTTATCTAATGGAAATGTATGCATTACTGTGAGTATATTAGTATATAGTAGAGCTCTTAGTGCAGAGTTCGTCCGGGGAAGTACTACCACCTTACCCATTTCTACCGTAAAGCAGTAGTGCACTTGTATTACTGTGTTTCGGTTAGAAAGGTAAGGGGGCCGGTGAAATTACAGGCACATGAGACTTAACAACTTCACGTCTCAGGGTCGACAACGCATTGGCGATGCTCCTAGTGTTGCAAATGTCCATAGGCGGCGGTGACCACTTACCATCAGGTGGACTGTCTGCTTGTTTGTCGGCCCAAGTGGAATTAAAAAAAAAAAATATTAGTATAAGCTCAAATATCATCTATGTAATTATTATGGACTTTTATTGTACCGCGCCTGGTAACTATCCTCAAGAAAATCTATATCCAAGCACTAGTGTATGCTTGCATCTACACTATAGAGCGACAACTTTTTGATTACCTTATAATGAGAGTAGAGTTCTTAGTTCGTCCGGATAGTACTACCACCATACCCATTTCCGCCGTGAAGCGTGCGCTACTGCACTTGTATTACTGTGTTTCTGTTAGAAATATAAAGGCCGGTGAAATCACAGGCACAGGAGACTTAAGAGATTCACGTCTCAGGATCGATAACGCATTGAGATAGCCTTGGTGTTGCAAATGTCAATAGGCGGCGGTGACCACTTCCTGGTTGATCGTCTCACTGTTTGTCGGCATTCTGGACATAAAAAAATACCACAAGCTTGTTGCTAGCATAAATGATCAAAAAATCACCTTAATTGCTTAGCCCTAAAGTAGTTTTTCATATTTTCCTTGTTCTATACATATTGACCTCAATGACCTGGCCAAAACGCTTGCATGAACCCGCGGTCCAAAGCTAGTGCAAACACATAAACAACCATTTTCTTCACAAAGTTTACCTTATGAGGTCACTCTTTCATGGACACGAACCAAACTAAATATGCTACTCACGTGACCCTTATGTCAAGGCCGTAAGAGCGTTTTCCTCGATGAAGAATATGCAGTATTATGTTTGTAAGGTGTGTAGTGTAGCGATTGAATTGAATGAACGACTTGTTCGAAACTGTGTCACTCTGTGTGAGTAAATATTTGCTTAGTTCCTACTTCCGAGTGAATGGTTAGGAAGCTGTGGCTCATGCTGGAAACGGCCTATGAGCTGAGGACGTAAGATCGATGATGGACCTTTAATATGTACTGGCTGTGCTTGTCATGGGTTTAAGTAGTCGTTTTTTTTTTGTCTTAATTATATAGCCTACAAAGCTTCATCGTAATCGGATGAATGGTATAGAAACGCATAGAAGACGGACATAAAACTATTTTTGGTATTCCGTACCCAAAAGATGCCAACGGAACCCTATTACTAAGGCTCCGCTGTCCGTCTGTCGGTCTGTCGGCGGCTGTATCTCATAAACTGTAATAGGAATGTTCAGTGTGAAAAAAAACTACATTGTGTACTAAAACAATAAGTAATTGAAATTGAATACAGTTTTAAATCAAAAGGGTATATCGGCGTTTTGTTCTCGCACTTGGCCGCTTTTCTAATTAGAAGCGTGGAGATAAAATTATCCCCACAACAGGGTTAGCATCTCCCTAAAGAAGGTAGTCGAACACTACACATTTTGTCGAAATCTACGTAATTTATTCAGACAACGGGAACATGATGATGTTTTTTAAAAAAATGCGGTCTGTGTTCAAATACAATTCTGTATTCAAACATTTTCTCAAACATGTCAGCGATCAATAAAATTTGAAAGTCATTCTATAACCCACCAATGTTTTTTTATCGAATCCTTATTACATTTACGAACATAGTTGCAAGCAGCGTATTTATTTCTACAAATGCAAAATTAAATAGAACAGGTATACAAACTTTATCCTCCATTCTGAAAACGCTGATAATAATAGCTAACCGTAACAAAATGGTAGGTAGCGCGTATGAAGTGTTATAACTCGCTAACATCGTAAATAGCCACATTAAGTTCACATAAGTCACGAATAAGGTATTTAATTTAATCTTACCCACATGTGGTGGTGTTGTTGGAAAACACAAAGCACAAAACATGACACAAAGCGAGCTCTCACTTGACCGACCGGTCTTGTGTCATTTCAGTTCACCGCCAACGCTCGTATCGACTCCATGTCGATCGGCACAACACTGGCCGCTAACATACGAAACTTTTTTGAAAATCGAACTTTATGAAAATTGTTATACCGCGAAAAGTGACAAGTGTAATTATTTTTTAAATTCCAAATAAGGTCAAAGGAAAATTATCTCACGGTTCGGACGCGCGAGATTATTTAGTGATAGATAGATAACAGGTGATAAAGAAATCGATACGCACATGGTCTTCGTCCGGCAAATATTTGTGGAGGTTATTTTTCGTGCAGTGATGCATCGCGGGGTGTGTACTTTCTCGAGTGCCGGGTTATAATCGAGTTTTGGATTGAACGAGGTGAGTGCACCTTGCAGATTTTTTTTCTTTAGTCGCGAATCGTCTCGTGTCGTTGACTTTGAACTTTCGGTCCGGTAACCATAAATAATATGAGCAGCAGATAACCGTACATAAATCAAAACATTAATGTTTATGGTGTGGGTAGATGTGCAAAATGGTGTCATGGATCTAAAACCACTTACAATGCCCATTAAACATCGATTATTTTATTTTATTTTTTATTGACTACATCAGAAAGACAGAATTGTTATTTGTTATGTTTAATAACAATCTCACCATAAAACATTACGACTTTGCTGAAGGTGAAAAACACACTAAACCAAAAGGATTCCTTTCAAATTTATTCCACCAGGTTCCTTGTAAGACTATTCAGTAGACAGAAGAAAAGTATTATTCGTCCTTTAATTGTTGCAATCAAGTCTTGAGATGTCCACTGTTAAAGCAAAGCTATGTGATTTCAAACTAGCCTAGACGCGTACTATGAGAACGTGTTACAAAATACCCCGTAAAAATATAATTAATTATCAAAGCCAACAACCCTAGTAATCTGACATGTCAGGGAACCAGATTATTTAACAGAAACGCCTACGTACCTATTTTACCAAATAATTGTCTACTTTAATAGTTTTTCTATTTTTTATTCATAAAAATCAGCTTTTTTATTTTGTTGGGGTATGCTATACTACGGTTCTTAATTACGAGAATGGACTCGTTATAAGGCCCCATTTAACCTCCTTTCGGCTTTACGGGTAGTTTTGTAACACATATAAAAAATTATAGGTACGCCGTGTAAATCGGAATAGAAAAATGTCAACGACAGATAGTCTTGGACCAGATACATCAGGGTTCTAGCTGACCAATATACCTGGTGAGACGTCGTCCCAGTTGTCTAACTTATCAATAATGCAAAACTGTGTGTGTGTGTGAAATTTTGTTACTTAACATATGACGTCATCACAGCTGACCTCATCGATGCTATTTAGCACATTTATCAAATTCAAAACCGCTTATTAAGTTTAGGCCCTAGATTGAGGTACTTCTGTAGGTCAAAGCTGATGTTACTAATGGTTTGAAAGTCAGCCTTCTAACTGAGCACCATCAATTAGGAGAGGTACTTAAAACTAATAAAACCTTATTTATAAAAATTGTATTGATTTGCCTTTTATGCGCTCTAATAAAATTCATCTAATTACGATGAAATTTTTCCAAATCGTAGTTCGCACTAAAGAAAATAGGGAGGACTAACTGCAAAGTAGCTTCAGTAACTTTAAATTTGACTTTCATATGTAGCCTCCGCAAGGGCGGATCCAGCTTTGGCGCCAGGAGGGGGTCACATAGTCGTGGTCAAGTCAAGATCTTATAATTTAATTTTGATAACAATAGATAAAAAGTAGGTATTTTATTATTGTACGTAAGTACTGTATTTAAAAATATTTATAGACTAGTCAACAAGTGCTTTTTAGGTCTAAACTTTTTCTAATCCTCCGAAAATTATAATTTTGGTGTCATTCGATTCGGAATGGCTTGTAGAAACTTTTTCTCTTATTTTTCGCACTCCCGGAACTGTTGACCAATATTTATAATTTTCCCAGAGGATTGAAAATACCCCCCAAAAAGGGGTACTCCGGCTTGCGCAAGCCACGCGCCCACTTTGGACATTTAATGAATAAATATTATTTTAACTTATAAAATATGAAAATTAAGAAGCGAAAAAATTCAGGCACCTACACGATAGATCAATGAACAATAATCCGCGGTCCAAAACATTTTATCGCGCTTTTTTAATTAGACCATCTATTAGTTAATTTATAATTTTTTATAACACATTATTAACATTGCAAGACTATAAATCTGAGATTTTTTTCCTTTCGCCAGCTATTTGTCAAAGACTTTAGCATAGTTTCTCGTTGGAAAAATTTAAAAATTGTTAATTTTCGCTTTGTTATTAACAATTACTTAGGTTAAAATTATAAAGCTCCATTAAACATTAAAACATACTTTTTTTTCATAATGTAACTTTTACTCCGTTTTCTCATGGTCAAAGGCTACTATTTATTTCCTATTGTTTAAAAAGTTGTTACAAACAAATGCATTGTTTATAAGATAATTCCAATTTGTTTTCGGAAATATAATCTATGATGAAAATATGATTTAAAAAAAAATCCTTAGAAAAAATATTTATTGCTTAAAAACGGATTTATTAATTAACAATTTTTTTCTATCACTTGTAATTAATATTAAGATTTTTTTTTAAATCATTATTTATCTTGGTCTATGATATAAAAAAAAAAAGTTGATTTTTATTTCCATTTTCGTTGTTTATTTAATAAACAATTTGTTATAAACAAATGAATTGTCTCTCTGATCTTTTTTTTCTTTTTCTACTTAAAAAAACAAAAACAATTATGTATTTTTTATTTAATTTATTTATATGTTTTATTAGACTTTTAATTTTCTGTTCTCTTTCATCTCATCATTCTCACCTGGTTTCTTATGTAAATTTTTTATAGCTTTTAAGTTAATGGAAGATACAATGAAAAAAATTTAAAATGATTTGTTCTTTAATCATTGAACAACAAATTAAGCCCTAATTTAAAGCTCTTACTCAAATATTTATTTAATTTAAACCGTTTGTTGATAAAAATAACCTTTGAGATTTTTTTTTTACTTTTATGTTTAAATACCTTATAGAAAAAAAAACAATAAATACCTTATAGAAAATAGAATATTATTTCAAAATTTCACAACAGCATTTCTGTTTAATTTTTAGTTACTAAGATGCTTAGGCTATTACACTTGGACGCTTGGATGCAAGACTAAAATTTATAAGCTAAAATTGTTAATAAATATCCGTCAGAGAAAAAGTTAAAATTTTTTAAACAATTAGAAATAAAGTAGCTTTTGAATATGAGAAATCGGAGCAAAAGTTACATTATGAAAAAAGATTTTTTTTATGTTTAATGGAGCTTTACAATTTTTTACCTAAGTAATTGTTTATAACAAAGCGAAAATTTTCAAATTTTAAATTTTTCCAACGAGAATCTATTCTAAATAGCTCCACGAAAGGAAAAAATTCTCAGATCTTAGTTAATATTGTGTTATAAAAAAATATTATTTAACTAATGGTTGGACTAATTAAAAAATCGCGATAAAAAATTTTGCACCGCGGATTATTGTTCATTGATCTATCCTGTAGGTACCTGAATTTTTTCGCTTCTTAATTTTCATATTTTATAAGTTAAAATAATATTTATTCATTGAATGTCCGAAGTGGGCGTGGCTTGCGCAAGTCGGGGTACCCGTTTTCGGGCGTATTTTCAACCCTCTGGGAAAATTATAAATATTGGTCCTACAGTTCCGGGAGTATTGACAGACTTATCTTTAGGAAACTTTCTGCTCTCTTTGAATCTTTTTTAAAAAGTTTGAAAATCTCAAATAATTACCTACCGAGATATTTGCAAAAAACCAAACCCCCTTTTTTTCACATAATTTTTGGAATTTTTCGAGCGGCCCTTCAATTTTCTCTAAAAGTCATTCCGTATTGTAATTTTCGTGATTCAAAATCATAATATTCGGAGAATTTGAATAAGTTTCAACCTAAAAAGCACTTGTTGACTAGACTATTATTCTTTATTTAACACTTGAAAAACTTAACACATAATAACTTGTACATATACACGTACATATTGCCATCTTCTCTTGAAGTCATCCAGAGAAGTACTATCACGCACGGAATGAGGAACGAGACAAAATATATAAATAAAATCATTATGTTCAATTAGTGGTCGACCTAAGTCCTGGAACCAGCTCAGGGGGGGGTCATGACCCCCATGACCCCCCCCCCCTGGATCCGCCGTTGAGCCTCCGTGGGCCTAAACTGAATAAATGGTTTTGAATTTAGATTATTTGATCAAAGCGTGCCTGAAGTAAATAATAATAAATATCAATAAAACCTTCAATAGAAAGAGTACGGATAAAACCTGGAGCGAAACGTAGTCGAGACTGAATACGCGACATAACGTGCGTAAATATAATACCACCTAATACTAGTACTAAGGTACGATGTAACTGTTATGTTTGTCCATCGATCCAAAACAATAGGCCCATAGTCTGAGAATGACATGATGATGTTGATGTCATTAATTAAAATATTTACTTAAAGGCACAAACAACCTGGTGATGTGACTCATATTTACCGCATTATTGGAATATTTAATACCTTATAAATAATGATGCGTAAACGCAATTGATTTCCTGCTTACAAAGAAATTACAGGCACATGAGACTTAACAACTTTAAGTCTCAGGGTCAACAACGCATTTGCGATGCCCCTGGTGTTGCAAATGTCCATAGGCGGCGGTGATCACTTTCCATTAGGTGGACTGTCTGACTGCCCATGAGGTATGAAAAATGCCTTATTAGACGCTACCGTGGTGGATCGATACCCTGACAGTTAAGGTGCGATTCCGACCCATGACAAACATTTGTCTGCATGAACATGTCAGTTTGTTCTGTGTCTGTGTGTAAATATTTATAAAAGTAAATGTATTTAGAATAAGTGACCACTTACCATTAGTGCCGTATAAATAGAATAATAAATAAATAAAAAAATACATAAAAATGTACCCGTATAGACAGTTAAGAGTGTTAAAGAAATATAATCTTTATTGCTTTTAAATTAAGGTTCTATAGACCCAATGGCTAACTGGATGATTAAAACCTCTTTGGGGATAATTTTAATATCAATTTGACCCAGAACCGAAACCGTGGCGACGATATAACTTCATAAATAAGGACGTTGTTGACTATTAATACTTGAACACCGTGAAATATGATTCATGAACTAAGTCACCTAAGCAAATATACTCTTAATACATGATATAGGTACATAACAGTAACACATGCTTCAATACATAGTAAATACTGGATTAATATTTGTTTTATTACTCGAATTTAATATCGAATTGTTTCTATTTTATTCAGAGACATTTTAACAATTACTGCTATGCTATTTAAGTTTTCTTTCTTTTGTGGCGAGGTTGAGTTTTAGGTTCGTGTTACATTAGCGTTGTAAGTGATGATGTGGCAAAGAACTTGCCGTGCTTCACAAACCAACATTCAAACGAGTGATCACACACGGATAGCGGACCTCTCATCTTATCGTGGAGTCGCGAGAGAGCCAGTAATAGTCACTGCGTGAATACATCGCCGAGCATGATGCAGAATATCATAGCTGCTCTCGAATGCAACTCCCGGAAAGATTTGAATCTTGAGAATACAATATTACCTATTTTCTGTTATAGGATTGTCGTTGTTTTTATGTTTGGTACTTAGAGTACTTTAATGATGATTATTAAACATTTGAAAACATAAAAGTAAGTAAAAAGTAAGGTTATAAAAATTGTATTAAACATGGAACCTTGCTGAGTTTCTTGCCGGCTCTTCTCAGTTGAAAGCTAACTTCCAAACCGTTGGCAACATGTGTCCTTATAAGGCCTAAACTGAATAAAAAGATAGATTATTTCACTTCAAACTGCCTCGGCGTAGGTTTCTTTAATCAAAGCAATAATAACCATTCCTAAAATCCGTATCAAAAAAAGCGCATCAAAATCTGCATAGTGCCGAGCAAACTAACGGACTGACGTCTATCCACTCTCTTATCAATATAAGCGCCATGACATTAAAAACCCTGCGTAATAATCAATTAATATCAACTTATTTGCAGTTCTATCATTCAGGATCTAGATTGTTATAAATTTAATCTAATCAATCAATCAAAGATGCAATAATATATTGGTGCTACTAACTTAATTCTTGTATGTATCCGATGTTACCCGAACACTGTTAACTCTGTAAGGGAATCGTTATTTTGGCAACATAAAATTTTCAACGAATGTATTTTACTATAACCTACGGCACGGTAATTAATGTATGTCAAGAAAGGCAGCATTTATTTTTAAATTTTTGTATACATTATATCTAATCTGAATTTTTGGTCATTAAATTATTCCAACTTTATATATTTTTATAAGTAACACGTACAAAATACATAATACAATAATATTATTTAACAACGGGTTGCACTACGGGAGTGCCGGCAGAAGTGAAAACTTGAACATTAACGTTGTGCATTTTTACCGTCTTACGAATTTTCGATCTGTACCTCTACCATGAGTTGCTATCGAAACTTACTTTAGTCACTAGCGAGTAAACTACTACCGATACAGTATTTCTCGATAGCAACTGTCAAATTTGTGATTCATGGTACCGATTTTCTATAGCAAAGGCTAAAAAACGTGTCTCGCTAGTGTTTACATTTCGATAGGTTTTTTACCTATCGACTCGTACTATCGATTTTAGTTCTTTAGGTGACCGCTAGTGGCGCTGTACACATTTGCCATAGAAATGTTTTACGCCGTCGCTAGCGAGTACGTACATTAAAAACTTAAAAACATGGTAAAGGCACAGGTCACGTGTCCTGACGCGAGTTTAACATTTTATACCCATCCCAAGAAAAGTGCTCTACGCGGCTAAAGAAGTTTTCACTTAAAAAAAAACGAAACAAGCAATAATACCACCTGTGCAGAGAGCTCTTTCCAGACATCTAAAACAAATAATACGAAATATATTTCCTACATTCAACGAAAGTGTTCTTACATGACGGAACTCATTCTTAATCTACAGATACCGGCACATCTCATTAATAGCAAAGCAATTCCCATGAAACAATAATGGGAAATATAAAGAAAAACTTTGTCACTTTCCCATAGTTATGTCAAATGTATTGATGTAAGGAAGGGGGAAGTACAATGCTTGGTAAATTAAATTGAATTCTATGAATAAACTAATGTTTTGTTCTAATTTAATTGAATCTTCTCAATTGTGGTTTTCCTTAGAATAATAATATATGTCAAGGAAACCTGTTGTGGGATTTCTAAGGTAAATGGCACGACAGTCCATGATGTTCCGTCGCCGTCTCTTTGCTCTGTCTCTTCGTTGAGTATGCAATCACGTGAGAGGCTCGCCACCGAAGTAGTATTGGAATATTGGGGTTGGTAGCTTACAAAATGACTTTAGAGACCATTATATTTATTATTTACTCTCTGTCCCCTGCGGCTTTGTCCTCTGCCTTTCGGCATCCAGAATAAAGTCTAATAACCATATGTGTTAATCCAGGCAATAAACTATATATGTGCCATGTTTCATCTAAATCGGTTCAGTACTTTTCCGTGAAAGAGTATCAAACATCTATCCTTCCTAACAGTCTTTTGCATTTATGATCTATAAACTTTTCCCGGCGGTTTCACACACGTCACCCAGGGATGTTGCATTTTCCCGGAATAATAAGTCTAATCCAAGTAATAAAGTATCAATGTGCCAAGTTTTATCTAACTCGGTTTAGTAATTTGTGAAAGAGTAATAAAAAAGTAGCGCAATTATAATATTACAAAAATTTATTTATTCACAGATGACCATAAAATCTATACATTCTACACGTCCAATGTAAACAAGACAAGAAAAAGAAAACAATCAGTTCCATTTTTAAAACACCAGTTAAACAAGTTTTCAATTTGAACATCACAACCATAAACGGTGTAAACTTTTTTCATCACATATCCATGACATACGCTAACGGATGTAGAAAATAGGTCGGCCGCACCCGACTCGGTATAGTGGAAAGGGCGCGGTACTCCCTGCAGGCAATCTATCGGTAATGTGCCATCAACGTTATGTTTCGGCCCTTAAGCTGTCACCCAACTAGGTACGGTCTATTGAAGTGCTCATAATAATCAGCCCTTTTTACAATAACGTATAATAATATAGACACGCCATTCACCAATACCACGGCTTCCAACAGTGCTAATACTTGATAGCTTATACGCGCGGAGAAAGGGAAACAAAATAAATAGTTACGGTGTACCTGTTGTTAGAGAGAGATGAATATACAACGTTAGTTACATTAACATTGAGCGCGACTAAATGGAGTTTGTATTTGCAATTACCAGTATTGTGGTGACATTTCGGAGCACGGATAAGGCATCTATCGTTTATATATCATTGCATTTATACCTTACAATAGTATGACGTAATCCAATGATTATTACTACAATAGCCCTTTTTTTCGAATAGGCATTTTAATGAAGTAAGTATTTTGCTGTTATTTTTTGGTTGATTAATTTCTAGTTTCCCAAAAGAATTTATATTAAATTCAAAATGCAACGTCTTAATAGTTATTTGTTTTACAAGAGTGCAAAGTTGCTTTTTAACCGCGTGCTCAATTTTGATGACCGAGCAAGCGAAGGATTCTAAAATTAAATCAAAAATTAGAATCCTGAGCGTGGGAATCAAAAGAACAAAAGGTGAAAAATCTTTGCACTCGAGTGCAACACGTAACTTTTCATCCCACATTGAAATGACTAAATGCAAAAAAAAAAGAAAATGGCGCGCGCAAAGGAAACAAAAAAAATAACCTAGAAGGTTCCGAGTCTGAGTTTTTACAAATGAAATAGGTTGTATGATAAATTCGGCACCATGGAGGTAGAAGTAAATAAGTTTAATGCTGTTTTGAATTCACAAACACACGTGACACGATGTTCTAAATTCAATTTACTTTATCTCTCTAGAGGATAAAAACAGCTTTTGCACTCAGTTATCGAAGAGTAAAAATACTCTTTCCGAGATGGGGGGATGAAAAATAAATAATGGATAAATATATATCATAGGACATTGTTCACACACGATTATCTGATCCCAAATTAAGCAGAATGTATTGCTTGTACTATGTTACTAATCCACTAAATATACAACCTTTTTTCTAGTCCTAAATACATAGATTTTTACCCAAAAAGTATTGTACATTTTTTAATTTTGCCTTATCTTTGAACCCACAGTACAAGATCACAAAATCGTATCGAGAGCCAGTACGACTAATTAAAATAAACAAATATTTTCGAATATAATAGAATTTTTATTTGCTATACTTAGATGTGGTTTTACATAATTAAAGGTTCAGCGTATCTAGCTTTTCATAAGCATGCATGCATATACAATTTATTACAATACAAACTAACAAAATTATGTCATACAAAAAAGAAATTAAAAAGTTTTAATCATCATGTTAGATACAAAACAAATACTATATTTATATTTCTTTACAAATACTAACTTTCATAACTATTTTTTTTTTCTTTTTAAATAATATAAACTAGTGCTTGACTGCGATCCCACTTGATGGTAAGCAGTGATGCAATATTAGATGTTGAGGCGCACTAGTTTATTAAGAGCCTATTCACTCTAGCCTTGAAGACACCCAAATTATAGTTGCTCGGGAAGACCGCAGCAGGCAAGTTATTCCAGTCCCTCGATGTACGCGGTATAAACGACGAGGCGAAACGCTTAGTCCGGACCGTAGGAGTTTCGACAACGTAGGGGTGGATACTCGCCGTACGACGGGATGTCCGATGGTGGAAAGGTGATGGCGGAATCAATTGACTCAGGCGTGCGGTAACCCATAGTAAGATTATACAAAAAACAAATATCTAGTAAATAATTCCGCGGGATCTCCTTCTCTGTCAAGTCCCAAACAAAGAAACTCAACAAAAAATCTACTCGTGTTTCGCTTCACGAAGCATCTTCAGAACGTAACTCGTAGACCCGACAAGGTAACACTTCTGTGGCGCTAGTGCGTCGACTCAGTGACAGCGGGTTTAATACGTCCTGAAGATGCATCGTGTAGAAGCGAAACACGAGTAGATTTCCTGTTGAGTTTCCTTGTTTGGGACATGGAGATCCAGGAGAATTAGTTACTAGATATTTGTTTTTGTATAATCTAAATACTAACTTTACTTCACTGTTTCACCCTTAAATAAGTACTCTACCTTTTTTTATCACTACATAGTATAAAACAAAGTCGCTTTCTCTGTCCCTATATCCCTATGTAGGCTTAAATCTTTAAAACTTCGCAACGGATTTTGATGCGGTTTTTTTTAATAGATAGAGTGATTGAAGAGAAAGGTTTATATGTATTAGTATCTGCATTGTACCTGAGGGAAGCCGGGGCGGGTCGCTAGTTCTATATATAACATGCACATAGTCCTTGAGTAAAACTGATTTTCCTATGAAGATTTCATTTGTGTCAGAGACAATAAAATTTATCCTGTAATATTATTATATGAGTATTTACCAACTGACCTTAGTTATTCATTAAAAATGTATTTCCCGTTGCGTAATGGCGTGTTAGGTATTTATTTATATTTACCCCTCGCCATATTTTATGTTGTGGGGGGATTTTTAGATTTTGAGTCACCACACCTGGTTATGTGTCATAAATGCTAATCTTATTTATATCGTTTTGGATATTCGCCAATAAATTTGCTTTTTTTATATTTTTAAGAGAATACTCCAAAGTTTACAGCTCGAGGAATAAATTCTTATTTTAAATCATACTTTTGAGAGACTGTTAAAATTTTCAGATTTCCATGGCCGCTATAACCATAATGAAAAAAAAAGTTGTATAGAACGTGTGTTAATATCTATATAAGTATGTATTTAAGAAAAGTACATATCCCTACTAATATTATAAATGTGAATGTAAGTTTAATATAAAACATGCGAAATTCTGGCAAATTTTCGACAATACCGCCCACTCACAACGCAAACATACCTTGACTCATATTTTATTCAGGCAGTGATGTATGATGTCACCAGTTTGTATCCTTCAACTTGCCTACGTGACAGTTAAGCCGAATTATACTTAGAGAGGGAAAGAGAGAAAAGTTCTGAGTACGCTTACAACTCAAGTAAAAGTCAGAGAAAAAAATACTTTATTCCTTTTGAAATAAAGATCATACAATGGTTAAGCACCCAATGTATGTACCTATGTATGCCTAGATCTTTAAAAATACGCAACGGATTTTAATGCGGTTTTTTTTAATAGATAGAGTGATTCAAGAGGAAGGTTTATATTATGTAAAATAAATGTGATATCCCACTGGAACGCGGGTAGGTATTGGTATGATAAAAATAAAGTTTCTCGTAGAGCAAGAGACTAAATTTAAAATGGACTTTCCAATCAACAGACTATCTTAATGTTATTCTTAATTATTTAATTTAAAAGCAAACTGAGGACATTAATTTTAAAAATACAATTTATTTAATTTTTATTCATGTTCGGCTTTCACCAATAACACTAATGATTACTAAGAAATCGCGACGTCAATTAATGCTCTTAGTGCAGAGGTCGTCTGGGTAAATACTACCACCATATCCATTTCTACCGCGAAGCAGTAGTGCACTTGTATTAATGTGTTTTGGTTAGAAGGTAAGGCCGGTGAAATTATAGATACACGAGACTTAACAACTTCACGTCTCAGGGTCGACAACGCATTGGCGATCCCCTGGTGTTGCAAATGTCTATAGGCGACGGAGACCAGAAACCATCAGGTGGGCCATCTGTCAGTTTGTCAGCATACTTGACATAATAGAAAAAAAATTATAACAATTTACATGCATTGAATTTGATCATCGTATTTTACTATTTTTTATACTTCAATTTACTGAAAAAAATGCACTTTCCATGTAATTTTACTTTAACTTATACAATAACCTGTATTTATATAAAACAAAAGGTGTTTTCAAATCTTTAGATCGAATAAGCAAGAAGTATAATTTTATGCCTATTAGAATATAATGGAATAATATTAGAATAATTGGTAACTGGTTTTATCTATTTGTGCATTTAAATATTTTTCTTGTTTATTTTGGATGACGCAGTTCATTGACCCTGAAACCATCATGGCTTATGAATAACCCATCGTTATCGATATACTAAATCGATACCACCTTCTATCCCTCTAAAGCTTTCCTACTTATATTATAAATGCGATAGTTTGTGAAGATATATAGATGTTTGTTACTCTTTCACGCAAAATCTACTAAACGGATATGGATGAAACTTGGCACACAGATAGAGCATATCCTGGAATAACATTTAGGCTACTTTGTATCCCAGGAAAATGTGATATCTCACGGAAACTTGGGTAAAACCGCGGGGACAGTTAGTATATTATAAATGCGAAAGTTTGTGACGATGTATGGATGTTTGTTACTCTTTCACGCGAAAACCACAAAACGGATTTGGATGAAACTTGACACATAGATACAGCATGTCCTGGAATAACATATAGGATTTTTATCCTGTGAAAATGTTACATCACTAGCGCACACGGGTGAATCCGCGAGGGACAGCTAGTTATAATATTATTCTGTTACCAATTTAAGAAGTGGTTACACTAGTACCCACTTGAGTACTTATAACTTAACAATGATCACGTTCGTATACCTTAGTCATCCGGAATCACCTATTTGACGTTTTGGTTTTTTTTTCCGGCCACACTCAGGCGTTAACCTCTGGCTGTTAAGTTTACGTTCTAAAAATATATCTAATCTAAAGCTAAATCTAAAAAAGGTTACTATACTTATGCATATAAACCTTCCTCTTGAATCAGTTATCTTTTAAAAAAACCGCATCAATATCGGTTGCATAGTTTTAAAGATCTAATCCCTATGTATATAGGGACAGACAGACAGCGGGAAGCGACCTTGTTTTATACTATGTAGTAATGCCTTGGAATAACGTATAGCATACTATTTATCCCAGGACACTGTAAGAGCTGTAAGAAAAGCGGGTGAAACCACGGGGCGGAAACTAGTAAAACATAGTACTTTGAATGCCTCACAGCGGTACATTGCACGTATATTTTTTCCTAAAATTTAATAACACTTATCCATGTTGTAATCTGTCGTGAAATAAAGATTACTTTGCTAGTGCTCATAAAACCATAATACAGGCACGAAAATTAATATGAATTGTGGTAATGGCCTTGGAATAAAGGATAATTACTACCTACTAGATAGAAACTTTTTACCTACATATTTAGTTATGCAATTTTGCCAGTGACTGGGTAGTTTTTATTTTTGAATTTGGAACATAAGATTTTTTTTTATGTGGTATAATTTTGATAAACGAGTTCAAATTATTTGAATCGGTTTTGTTTAGCAAAAAGGTTTTGTTTTTATAATTAATTTTATGACATCATTAATCATTATCTAGGTTGTATCTGTTTCTAATGTGTTGTGCGTCCATTAGCGATGGGCGACAATCATTTATTTTATTATAGAAACTTTTTACTTAATATATAATTTTAATTAAAAAATCATTATTATTATCTGTTTTTACAACTTAATAGATTATAATAGGTTTATATCACACAGTATAAAGCTAAATTTAAAAATAAAATACCCACTAACCATAAAGTAATTTTCTATTATATTCTTAAATGTCAAAAAATATCAAATTTATAAAACAATATGTATTATTTGTCGGGTGAATGTTCACAAGACAGTTTATAGGCCCACCCCTTTTTTGATAATACGGTACCGAACTGCCTTGTCAAATCAGTTACTTTTTATCATCTGTCAAAACGCAAATTTTGTATGCAAAATGTACTGAGTACTAACTTATGACATCATCATTTTTCATACTCAATTGCTGTACTTTTTTTTATTGTTTTATTAATATAAAATTTGCTGTAATCGCAAAATTAAAATTGAAGGACATTAAAGGGGTGTTTTGAGACAATCTTTTTGATGAATGATAATTCGCAATTTTATTTTATGCAGCCAGCCCGCTACCCTTTTGAAGGAAAATGGCAATAAGAGTGCTTATGCTTTTTATACCAAGGGTATTTCATCTTCTCAACAAAATCAAATTGTTCAGTTAGGGAAAATTATGAAGGCAAATTCTATTGAACTTATCAGTGGTTCAGAAGTCAGTATCAACAGAGAAGAACCGGCAAGAAACTCAGCAAGATAACAATTTTATAACCTGACTTATTTGACTAATACATTTTAAAAAAAATTTAAAAGTAAATAAAAAATGTATATTTTTAACCTACGTCACTTATCTACATTAGTAACATATTATAATCGTATTGCAATATGTCTGAACAAGTTGAGCAACTCACGAACATTAACAAAGAACCAGGTGTGTTAGGCATCCTACGTAAAGTCTAGATACGGCACGCGTTGACCTCACTCGGGCTGGGGCTTTGTCTAATCCGACCCTGGCTATGCCCTAGACTTACTTGAATACATCCCTGGTCCGTTTGAAATGCAAGATCATTCTAATCGTAAATTTTTAGGTGTGTACGAATATTATAGGGAAAGGTATAAAAAGTAACTCTTTCTTACGTCATTTAAGATTGAAATTTGAATGAAAAATATGATTTTGCTTTCAAAGAGCAATTATTTTTATTGCAAATGCAATGAGGTTTTAAAAGATAACATCAACAAAAAATTAATAAAATACACGATATATTTTCAAGAATAGTTTAAAGTTTCAAGGATCAATTTTATGAACGCGTTGAAGTATTTTCTTTGCTAAATGTTGTGTTTGTTGTTTGTAGTAAAGTTCACTTTGACTAACAAAAATCAAGAACATATCTATGATATAATATTCAAATTACAGTTCCCATCTCAGTAGTCTCAATATGATCAACTAGCTGCCCCGACGGCTTCACCCGCGTCCCCGTGGGATATAATATTTTCTCCAGGAAAAGTATACTATAAGTTATTCCAGGGCATACTCTATGTTAGTGCTAAGTTTCATCCGAAACCGTTAAGTAGTTTTTGCGTGAAAGAGTAACAAACATCCATTCATCTAACCATATTACAAAAGAATTATATTGTATATTTTCTTCACATATTAAATATGCATATACTATTCTATTCCCAGATCGACCTCACAATAACCATATTATATTAAAATCTTCCCATGCTACATAAAGATACAACATAATAAAACATCCATAAAAAAATAATACATCAAAACAAATTATATGTTAATTAAAACCATCTCAACACGAAATACATTAATATTCAAAAGCAGTTTAGTACTACTAATAAATTAAAACTTACACTAGTTTATTCTTAGATAAAAAAATATGTATCTACTAGATTGCTCTTTGCGATCATTTTTCTTTTGCGTAAAAAACACTCCATGACTATATAACTTTGATAATTGATTCAGATGTCTACGCGGTAATTATGATAGTATTTTTGTATTTTACTAGTTGTCCCCCACGGTTTTAGCCGCGTTCCCGAGGGATGTTACGGGATTCAAAGTAGCCTTTATGTTATTCCAGGATATGCTCTATCCATTTTTTCAAGTTTGATTCAAATCTATCCGGTAGTTGCATGGTTAGCTAAAGGTCTGGATTTTGATAAGGATACCGGCACGCAAGACGATCGTTTGATGTTTATCTGACAGCTGCATTTGAGGACACAATTGGTTATTTCATTACTGCACGACACTACAATGAAATACAATGTAAATAATATATAGAGTGATGATATGATTAAGAAGGAAGTAAATGCTGAAGCGGGATGTAAACAGAAATTTAGCTGACCCCAAAATACTGGGAATTTGGCATTCAAATGAAGGTTTGACAAAGACTACTATAAAATACAAATGGGATGTTGACTGATATGTCAAATCGTCATAATTGTACAAATCTCTCTCTCGCTCTGCTTAGTTTGGGATGAGATGGTAAAGAATGTCCCAGTATATTTATTTATTATTATTATTGTTCCCTTCATATTCCTTCAAACGCTGCGAGTTTTGAGACCGCTTTTTGAAACCTTTCGGTTTTTTATTCGGAATTTATTGTAAGACATATACATACTACTTAATATTACCTCCTCGAGTTTTATATCTTACAAAATGTGGATTAGGCAATTATAGATTTGTCGAAAGAAGAACGGACATTCATCGCGGTTGGAGGCCGTTGTGAAAGAATAGAATGGTGTAGGTCAGCATTTCAATATTCTGTCTTTCGCTTTTTAACTAAATACATTTATAAGTTATACTGGCGGATTAATCCGAGTGCTAACTTTCAATTACCTTTGGCGACTACCCGTCTGCAGTTTCAAAATCCTATTAATATTATAAATGCCAAAGTTTGATTGATGGATGTCTGTTTCACGCAAAAACTACCAAACGGATTTGGATGAAACTTGGCACAGAGACAGAGCATATCCTCGAATAACGTAAAAAATACTTTTTATCTCGGGAATGCGGGTGGAAACCGCGGGGGGCGCCTGTAATCCTACTACTATTAAAAATGTAAATGTAAGTTTATTTGTTACGCTATCACGCGAAATCTTCTTTACCGATCATCATGAAACTTTGTACTCATATTCTTGGAGGTATTAGAAGTAACATAGGATTCTTTTTGTGCCGGGAAAATGTTACATCTCTCGGGAACGCGGGGGACAGCTAGTAATATTATAAATGCGAAAATTTGTAAGGATAGTGTATGGATGTTTGTTACTGTTTCACGCAAAAACGACCAACCAGATTTGGATGAAACTTGGCGCATAGATAGAGCATGCCTTTGAATAACATGAAAATTATTTTTTATATCGCGAAAATTCAACATCCCTTGGGAATGCGGGTGAAACCGCGAGGGACAACTAGTAATATTATAAATGCGAAAGTTTCTGAGGATGTATGGATGGAGGCTTCTTACTCATTAGCGGCAAAACTACTGAATAGGTTTAGATGAAACTTGGCACATAGATGCAGCCCTGGAATAACATATAGGCTACTTTTTATACAGTGAAAACGTAACATCCCTCGGGAACGCAGGTGAAACTGCAGGAGACAGCTAGTAATAATGAGATACAAGCAAATGTTATTAAAAAACAAATATTGGCGAATATTCTATTTCTGTAAGCAAATTAAAATAAAAAGACTATTAAAAATCGAAACTGTATTTTTATTTAAAGCCTTGAATGTTTTTTGTTATTTTAAAAAGTTGCATTTACATCTGAGGTCACATTCTTTGACTTTTGTAGATTTAATCACTCGGCTAATGACCCGAGGTATTGGGTTCGAATACCCGGTCACGTACATTTCGTTACACACGACGTTTCTATTTAAACTATTACCTTTAGCCCGGTATTGGCAATATAACCAAAGCAATAATCAACACATTGGGCTTTAAATATCATCGGAGGAATATGGCTCTCACTGCTAAGACTGCTAAGTGCACTGACCTATGACTACTCTCTCTCGATAATTGGCGTAGTTATATTAGTTATTGGTATTTTTATAATAGGCCTTGTTATTTTTTTTTTCTAATCTTTTAATCGGTATCCAGTTTCCATTCAAATGGATATAAATATTTTTTATTATTTCAAATGGGTACTTCGAAATGATCACAATTTATATATGTAATAGGGAAATAGTAAGTTATATTGCAATAAAATATTATTGGCTCTTATGGCCCTTATAGCCCTTGGAGGTCTTATAATGGTCCCAAAATGATTATACCTTTCTAAAACCTGTTAAGATATATAATTTGATGCAATTCTATTAATATTATAAATGTGAATGTAAGTTTGTTTGTTACGCTTTCACGCGAAAACTACTTAACCGAACATCATGAAACTTTGTACACATATTCTTGAGGGTATTAGAAGTAACATAGGATACTTTTTTGCCGTGAAAATGTTACGTCCCTCGGGAACGCGGGTGAAACCGCGGGGGACAGCTAGTAATAATATAAATGCGTAAGTTTATTTGTTACCTTCTCGCGATAAATCTGCAGACGGATGAAACTTGGCAAATAGGTAGTTTGCTCAGCTCCAAACAACGAGCTGAGGAAGCGCGGAATCATGTTAAATTATAAAAATACAAAAAAATATATCTTAGAATAATTTATCATTATCTCCAAAGAGTACGGACTAAGGGTCCGTAGAAAATGTAAAAAAAAAAACAAAAAACAAAAACCGTGTAAAAATAATAACAATTAACGACTCTAAAAATAATATCACATACTTCAATCTTGACCATAAATATAATCCTTCTAAAAAACACATTAGGACCCCAAATAGATCCATCTTCTGTTTCTAGGTCGAAATGAAAAGTGACGTATCCTAGATTGAAAGTCCAAGACCGGTAGAACTGCTTCTTTGTGGTCACGACGCTTTGTTCCTTATAAGTCGTATGACACCATACACACAATATATGCATTGTATGGAGAGCTATCTAGTTACTGATACTGGCCAGTGTTCATTTAAAAAGTAAACTTAATTGCTAATAATAATACAATGTTCTAATTGATGTAATAGAGAACTAACCTGTGTTCGAGATAAATGATCAAACACTAACTAGTGTACTGAACTGCCAAAAATACACGGATACATAAAATATGATTAAAATTGTATATTTAATATGATTTTTAACTACTGATATAACCACAAAGAGTAGCTCTCTTGATACTGAACAGTTATGATGTCACAACTTGCTATTTCATACAAAACTCCATAGAAACGAACGTTTTGATATTTTATAAAAAGTTGCTGATTTGACATATCAGTCATCCCTATTGGTGCACGATATTGTAATAACTAAAGTTAAATAATATAAAATAAAAACTAGCTGTCTCCTGCGGTTCCACCCCCGTTCCCGAGAGAAGTAATATTTTCCGGGATATAAAGTATCATATGTGTTAATTTTGGTAATAGATAGCCCTACTAGAAACCATATTGGGCCTCACGCCTAGTCCTTTTATTTGTTTTTTCTTTTAAGGTTTACCTTTTTATTTTTGTTATTTTCTTGTAAGTTTGATTGTCGTTTTTGTATTTTTTGTTGTTAACTGTATGAGTCCTTAACAAATAGTTAATCTCTTTATTTCTAATGCTCTCAAGTATAAAGAAACGATTACTCGATTGCAAAACGATTAGCTCCGAAATCACCCGAAGGCTAGACACCTTTTTGTACCGCAAATGAGACCTATAAACCAACGTACCGCAATGACGTATTGTAATATAGACACATCATTCACCAACATCACGGCATTCAAAATAGCGTACATAGATAGCACATACCCGCGAAGAAAGAGAAAGAAAAAAAATGCTACCTTACGGTGTATCTGTTGTTTGAGACAGTTATACATTACCAGCTGTCCCCCGCAGTTTCACCCCCATTCCCGAGGGATGTAACAATTTCTCAGCACAAAAAGTATCCTATGCGTTATTCCCGAACATTTTCTATAATTGTGCCAAGTTTCATCCAAATCTGTTAGATATTTTTTGCGTGAAAGAGTAAGAAAAGTCCATGCATACAAAATTATCATTTATAATATTAGTTAGTTACATGAAGATCGAGCGCAACTAAATGGAATTAAGTCAATTACCAACATGCTATGTTGCCATTTCTGAATGCGGACAACGCATCTATAGTATATACATCATAGATATAGCGAGTCTTCCTAGACATTGCCATGAATAGGTGAAAGTAATGTTACATTGCCCAGAAAATGATTGTTTGCAAACAGATGGATGCTTGGTTGATTCTGTGCAGTTGGCAGATAATAGGAGCTTTGTTTGTGCGTATAGCCATGCCATTTTGAAAGATAAATAGATAGGTGTACCTACTTATTTATTCTTACAACTAGTTAAGTTATATTTTGTAGCTGTAAAACATCACCAACAATGTTTAGTTTTTGTTTCTCTGTAAAGGCTCGTGACTATAGACGGTCAGTAAGTTGGTATGTACACAAAGACTAGAATTGAACTGGCTTGCAAGTGAATCTGCCGAAACATAGGTGGTGATAGATAGGCGATAGATTTTCAACTTAATAGTGGTAGCTAGACAGAAATCTATGGTGGTACGTATCAGCGATAAATCTTACGGCACTCTTGAGAGCCAGTTCACGGCTTTATGTACTTACCACCTTCGTCTACACCATCACTTACGATTGACTTCGATTGAGGTCAAATAGGAGTCAGTAAAAAAAACACCATCTGGTGGTCCGACCGCCATGACACCCTTTTGACATGTGGTTGTAGTTTGTAATGTGAATAGAGTTCAAAACAATTTGGCACAAGCCGTTAACCGTTTGCCACAAATACAATGCGAATAGTAACAAAAAACACTCACAAGACGTTCATATTTATTATATTATCAGATCGCTGTAATCCGATGCGGTAAGAATTATGACATCATTCTATTATATTGCGTTGCAATCAAAAGTGAACCTTATTGGCTTTATAAAAAGAAACAATTACAATAATATAAAGATTATCGTCAATTTTGATTGATATTCAAACCGTGATGATATGAAATGACGAATGCAAATGAGTACCCTAAATTGGATAGAATAACGGAGTCGATGAGTTTGTTTGGTGCTGTTTCTTTCCTCCTTTAGTTCATTAACCTACTTCCGCTAATTGAAGGACGTAAGCATTAGTGTACTACTGAGAAATCTATAATCTACCATTGGCCTTTGCGCAATCTACGTAAGGTACACATAAACCTTCAGGAAGAAATTCTCTAAATAATGGTAAAAACCGTATCAAAATTTATTAGGTAATTTAGAAGAACTAAGTGCACTATCAGACAGACAAAAAAATACTTAGTTTATACTATTTATAAAAGTATTAAATGATTTTTTATGCCATAGTACGAATCATGGGTAGATTTGGTAGTAAAAACTTGTTAGTTTTATGAACTCGTTTCGTTGTTTTTTTGTATCTATCACTAATCGTTTTAAAAAAACATTCTGTTCATCTAATTTCAACAGTAACTATATGTTACCTTAAGACCTCAGGATCGACAATGCATTGGCATGGCGATGCTGTCGTTGCAAATGTCCATAGGCGACGGTGACTATTTACCATCAGATGGGCCGTCTGCCTCATTTTATTCAGTAATTACAGACTTGCAGGCCCAAGTAGATAAATTCAAAATTAGTGCGTAGATTATAGACAAATTATCCGCGTGGATTCTGATTGTCTTTTGTTTATTTCTGTCACACCCCCCTGTGGGTTGCCAGATGGTAGACTAACGCTCCTTGGGAATCTTATAATCAAAATGGTACCTATCTAATAAACGAAGCACACAATAATATCTTACTAGCTGTCCCTCGTGGTTTCACCCGCGTTCCTGAGAGGAGTTACATTGTCCCGAGATTAAAAGTTAAAATTTCAGACTGTTATATACCTATGTGCTAAATTTTACCCAGATCCACTCAGCAGTTCTGGCGTGAGTAACACACCACCCATCAAAGTTTTTGCATTCATAATAATAGTATTTTTTTTTTATCTTTTGGGCCGACAAACAAGCAGACGGTCCACCTGGTGGTAAGTGGTCACCGCCGCCTATGGACATTCGCAACACTAGGGGCATCGCTAATGCGTTGTCGACCCTGAGACGTGAAGTTGTTAAGTCTGACGTAATTTCACCGGCTACCTAACCTAACCTAACCGAAACACAGTCATACAAGTGCACTACTGCTTCACGGCAGAAATGGGTAAGGTGGTTCCCGGACGAACTCTGCATTAAGAGCTCTACTACTCTAAAAATTATTTAGTTGTCATCGAAATTTAAATAATTTGTATCCTGGGAAAATATTGAATCCCTCGGGAACATGAAAGCGCGGGGAAGACAGCGTGGCCGCGTGAGTGAAATTGCCCTTTTGGGAAAGCTTTCAAAGTAAAGATACACAATGCAAAGATAATGCCAGCTTTCACTGATTTTACTTGTTAAAACACAAGTGCGGCTGAGTCATCGATAATGACGGTGTCGTACGGTCACCAAAAAGAGCTTAACCGATCAAAATCTACACTACAACTGTACAATAAGAGTAATCTATCAAAGTGTCATTAATGTTCAAATTTTTTCTCCATATTATAATCTAAATGATTGTGATTTGAATAACTACTAATGTAACAATAACTTAAAACTCATACTAAACTACTTAAAATTAACTTTAAACTATAAATTTAATTACCTATCAAATGTAATCAAGAGCTTAACCTAATTATAATTATCACTACATAGTATAACAAAAAGTCGCTTTCTCTGTCCCTATATCCCTATGTATGCTTAAATCTTTAAAACTACGCAACGGATTTTGATACGGTTTTTTTAATAGATAGAGTGATTGAAGAGGAAGGGTTATATGTATTAGTATCTACATTGCACCTGAGCGAAGCCGGGGTCGCTAGTTATATTTATAAATAAAAAACCTCCCCTAACTCCTCCCCTGGAGGCAGAGTACCAAGAACGCTTGCGGCATTGCCTCGCTGTATTTCTTGCGTATTGCGTATTTCTCCATATTATACATTATTTCGCGTTCCCGAGGGATGTCACATTTTCCCGGGATAAAAAGTAACCTATATGTTATTCCAGGATAAGTTCTATCTATGTCCCAAGTTCCCTCCAAATCTGTTTGGTAGTTTTTGCGTAAAAGAGTAACAAACATCCATACATACAAACATGCACACATATAACTAATATTGGTAGGATAGTAAGATGGTTTAATAGGATTTTTTTTTCTGGGGACGCGGTCAAAACTGACACGGCAACGGGACACAGAACTATAAATGTGAAAATATGTCATAATTTATTTATTTATTTATCCTCACTTACAACTACTTTAACAGGATACTTACCTAATACAGTAGTGTCGACAACTTATTTTCTATATTTTCAATATATTATATATTTCTGTAGCATAATATTTTGGTAGCTATCTTTGTGAATTCACTCAGAGTACAGTGGAATATGTCAATCTCAGTAGCAATTAGACTGAGAGTGCGAAGTGCGCGAGTCAGCGGCGCCTCTTTTAAGTAAGTTAGTACGCGCACGCGGCACTGCCAGGAGCTCTGGCTGCCGGCGTCGCCACACGTACTTGTCCGGGACACATAGTCCTATATGACCCAATATGACACCGTTTTCGACTCTGCCTATCAAAATTTTAAAAGATATGAGACGAGTGCTCGGTCCCTCCTAACGCTTAATTCATTGTATCCGACCATTCCTAAAATGAATAAAGTCGGATACATAAGTGGATAAAACGGGTACACCCCATACTGTATCATATATAAAAATCTAATGAATTTATTTTGTACCTTTTCCAGCATGAGATCATATTTAGACTCATGTGGGGCCCAATGATGGATGCTTAATACTCATTCACGCCAAAACTACTAAACGAATTCCTGGTAAAACATAACATACCTTTGGAACGTGGATGAAACCGCGGGGTACAGCTAGTATAATAATAATAAAAAAGTATTTAATACACAGTGGCCTTGCGTGAAATCATCCATTAGTTATAACCACTTTGGTACCTTACTGAATCTTAGTCATAATTACAAAATGTAATGACTTGCTATGAACAAATAGAAAAGGTCAGAGAATAAGCTGCATAATCTATGTTTTATAGTAATTTGATGCTAGTCATTTATTATAAATTCACTTGTTTAAGTACAAAATCACTTTAAGGTCTAGAATAGAGTTTAATAACCACCAATATTAAAGTAAAAAAAAGTATTTGATTGTATGTAGGGATGCTCTAGTTGTAGTCAGTCTGATTCCAAAAATCCTTTCACTAATAGATTGCTAGACTATCCCCAAATGATATAGGCTGTTTATCCCGTTAAAATATAAAATAAATCCATACTAATATTATAAAGAGGAAAGATTTGTATGTAAGTATGTTTGTTACTCTTTCACGAAAGAAGTACTAAACGGATATGGATGAAACTTGGCACATAGATAGAGCATATCCTGGAATAACATATAGGCATTTTAACCCGAAAAAATGTGATATCCCTCGGGAACGCGGGTTCAACCGCGGGGGACAGTTAGTAAATAAATATCCTGTGACATTCTTGACACACGGCCATCTGATCCCAAACTTAGCAGAGCTTGTACTATGGAAACCAGATAACTAACATAATACTACTTTTTTATACGTTCTTACCTTTATAGATATTTACATCCAGACATAAAACAAACAGACATGTAACACACAAATAGTTGTCTTGGTGGGAAAAGAACCGAAGACCTGCGGTATGGCGGTCAGGGTCTCTAAACCAGCCAACTGGTATGTCGTCGCTCGGTTAAAACAGCACGACGTAAGCTAGTCTTTAATAAACCACCGGGTGATTGACTTGGAACAAATTTGGTAAGCGCAGCTTTACTAAAATAGTCGCGACTTCACGTCGAAACTGTTTACACTTACTATGCCGTGCGATATTGAACCTTATGGTTAAAAACATATGAATGGTTATGGTAAATCATGCATATACCACATGCGTAAACTAAATTGTGATTGGAATGTTAATTGTCTACTAAATTCGTTACATTTAAAGTTAAGCGTTTGTGGTGTAATGAAAATAACAAGTATTCTGGACTAGGGTTGTCGAATCTTGTGCTGTTAGTAATGAAATAAATGTGTCTATGGCGGAGCGAAGAATAAGAGACTCCATCTTCCACCAGGCTATGTGACCATGCCTGGAGACCGGGGTCCGACTGTTGATGTTACCAGATCTATTACAAAACTGTTCAAAATATTTCATTGTTCATTATTTTTATCACTTATATCAATCTGAATAAATCTATTTATGTTTGCTTTAGTTTTTTATTTCTTACTTGCTCTTCTTGCTATTCGTTGCAATTCGACTTATTATTTTCTTCATCACTATCACCTAAATTTATTATTAAATGGTGTACACGACAATACAATCAACAATTATTTTGTATATATTTTTAATTTTCTTTCAACGCAAAAATGGAACACTAACTAATTTAATTTGGCAACCCTATAAAGAAACAATAATCGCTAGCGACGGGCGCCTATCCGGTAATGAATCGGAAAAACAAAACTGATTCGGACACGCGATCGCCCTTGTATCAAAAGAATTGTTATTATTTATGAAAGAGCTTTTATACGAAACCATTTCGAATATTCAATGCGAAATCCTTAAAAATACCTTGGCCGTATCTTTACTATGCGTAAAAGCCGTATAATTGATGTTCCAGGATATTTGATTTTTTATTTATAATGATAAATAATTGCCGTTTTTTGCCGGTTTTTATCACTTGAAAGCAGACTTCCGAATTGGTGATAGCTCCAGATTTTATGACCTTTATAATTGTTCGTCTACGTCCTTTAAAATGGCTTGTATTTATATTTTTTTACTGTATTAGTCTATTGTTGAATTACTATGGACAATTCAACGTGCATGAATTTTCGTTTAGAAGAAGAAGAGAAAAATTTCCTTAACTTGGTTTATTTCAATAATGCATTCATGCTCTAAGAATTTTCCCTTCTTTCATTTGCCATGCCATACAATACGATAGTAAAATATTATTTTTGGGATCCCCTATCTTGTGTCTAACAACCATCATATTAATTGTTTTCGTATAAAATGTAGCCTATACCACCCGGAATATAAGACTGAATCTATCGACACTTCATTCATCAAAATCGGCTCAGTACTTTACTCGCTACGATGGAACTTAGGTAAATGCAAGTAACCTACCATTAAGAAATTTTAAAAGTAAACTTACTAAATGGCTGTTGGATAAATGTTTCTATAAACTGAATGAATATATGACCCATAAGAAGGACATTGATTTTAATTATTGTCATTTTTATTGTTGTAATCCACTTCCTGACATTTATTTGTAATTTTATTTGATCGCCCATTTGTAATATTTATCTTTTGACATTAACTGAGCATGATACATTTTTAATATATTTTTTTATTTACATTTTATAATTAACACTTTAATAATAACGTTGCACACCATGGACATGGTAGAATGTAAGAGCTTGAAATTATATCAAGATCACCATGTAAACTACATTCTCGCAATAAACGATTTATGATTATGACGATTTATGATTATGAAAATCATAACCCTTCCTGGCCTTGCCGTAGTCAGGTAAAAATCGTGTTTATGAAACATGGAGTAAAATAATGTTACCAATTTAATTAGTACAAGGATTCCTTAGTAGTTTACACGCTTTGTAAATCGATCCAACTAATTGGTTTAGTGTTAGTCAAATTCAATATGGCCCTGGAAATTACAATGTCTATCCAAACGGGATAACGATAAATAAACTTGATTGTTACTCTGGGAACTATGTTATTAGGTCACTGAAAATAGAGCGGCCATATCAGTATGCACTGTGACAAACACTGCAGTTCCATATAAAAATGACATCATCTTTTTGCCTATGCTTATCTATTTTGCATTGCGTCACGCTCAATGGCTATTTGTTTATATTTCGTACAGTTATCCTTCGCGTAAGTCCGCGTTCCCTAGGGATGTTTCATGACCCTATGTGCCAAGTTTCAACCAAATCCGTTCGATAATTTTTGCTTGAAGGAATAACAAAGATTGACCAATTGGCTTGGTGGTTAGCGACCCTGACTGCCAAGTCGAAGGTCGCGGGTTCGTTTCCCACCGAGGACAAACATTTTGTGTGCATGAACATATCTGTTTGTTCTGTGTCTGGGTGTTCATATCTATATATGTATGTATTTAGAAAAATAAAAAGTAGTATATGAAATATATCAGTTATGTGGTTTCCATAGTACAAGCTCTGCTTAGTTTGGGATCAGATGGCCGTGTGTAAAAGAATGTCCCAGGATATATGTATTTATTTAAAGATCCATACACTCATCCTCACAAACTTCAGCATTAATAATATTAGTAGAATACTATGAATCTGAAATTGTTAAAAATTAAAGAATATTGCCCATAATGTTAAATTATTAAAAAATTATTAAAGTAACCCTGCCGAATTTCTTGCCGGTTCTTCTCAGTTGAAGGCTGATTTCCAAAATGGTGGTAACATCAGTAATTTGACCTTTATAAGTGCACTTATAGGGCCTAAACTAAATAAATGGCTTTAATAAATTGTTGTTATATGCTAGAAGTACGTATATCAGACTTCAACTGTGGATTACTCACCTTTAGAGTTGACCGATTTCAATAATTCTTTCACAATTAAAAAGTTCCTTTATCCAGAAGCAATAAAGGCTAATCTATAATCCTTGATGCTTTAGATCCTTCAAGAACGCACGTGAAAATGCGAGACGGTAGCTATCAGATAAAACACTACTAAAATTATTCAATAAACTAAAATATTACAAATGTCACTTGCAAGTTCCCGCCAAAAGGTCCTTAAGTGATTATTTGACAGAACACTTCAATTTGTGTAAAGAGGTTGTCATTAACATTAACATACAGACTGCTGCAGCTAGCATAGACAATTACTTAGCTCGTAGTTAAATACGTTTGCATTTCCCTAATGACTATACTGGTCACGCCAGTCAGTTTGTTTATTTCCACATAACTAATTACCTAATTAGGGTTTTAACGGACAATTCTATTTTTTAATTTCCCTTCCCACCCATAACAAACCTTTTTGTGCTTGATGATGTCTGTTTGTTCTGTGTCTGGCCGTAAATAGATACATATATAAGTATGTATTTTGTAGAAACACGTAGTATATCAGCTAGTTTGTATCTACTCAGCTCTGCTTAGTTTGGGATAAGATGGCCGTGTGTAAAGAATGTCCCAGGATATTTATGTTCGACCTACGCCACAACGGTAAAAGACTTACAGAAGGTGGTTGAGGAGCTTTAAAAAAAACATGTGTCAACAGGGAAACATTTAAATTATTCATCACTCACTTTTGAATTGCATGGATTGTGTTAATCATTAATTCATTTTTTGTCACGCATAAAGGTTGCGAATCACAATTTCAAAGCCGGGAGGGCTTAACATTAATAATAAGAACGAGAACATGAAATCTTTTCTATTCTTTTGCTTTTTAAAATGTTTACCGTAGTATTTCCTAATATAGTCTGTGGCACGGGTCGTCTCAAGTCGCTAATGTCACGATATTTCAACAGCTTAATGCCAAGAAAGTTGACATTCCCCACAAAATATCAAAACCATTTGCGTGAAGACATTTGCGATGACTTTGCGACATTGCGTACCTCTATTATGTTGTCTTTATGTTTATTTGTTTTATGTTTATGTATATTTTTGTTTTGACCCAAGTTACTATGTTTGCTTCTAATACAGCTTGCTTTTTGTCATCATTTGAACACTTGTTCCATGAGATATATGGATATTGGCGCAGCCAAATTACTAATTTTGTCTAATTTCTTGGAATAAACATATTTTCATATCCCTCCCAAACTTTCAAGACGAATTTTACTCCCTTTTAGCTTGTATTTTGAGAAAGCCTCTAATATATCCCCTTTACTATAAAATTTACCTAATCTCCAATTTTCATGTTCCTATGACCCCTGACTTGGTGTGTCTAGACATGTCTGTTATATGTCTGTATCTATACTAATTTAATAAAGTTGGAAGTTTGTTTATTTATTTTTTAATGCGTTTACCTCTGGACTACTCGTAGGATTAGAAATTTTTTTTTTCATTGACCAATTCTTCAGGAAGGTTATAGTTTATTTAGCATTTGGTTATGTCTTTAAGGAGCCGAGCAAAAGGAAAATGTCAGAAAGAATGAAGTATTAGCGCGAGCGGACGTGTTTTTGCATAGGTAGATATAATTTATCGGTAAGAGTAGAGTAGAGAAGAGCACATCGTTTTTTTTTACCCATACGATAACGCTGGTGAAACCGCAAGGGACAGCTAATAATATATAAGTTTAAATAAAAACTTAGCTTCTGTAACTTTGATCTTCATAAGTGCCATCCAAGGGCATTAAAACTAAACAAATGATTTTCAATTTCGTTTTTTTTTTACATAATATGGTTTCCATAGTATATCTGCCTAATAGATCCTCCTTATCCGCCTATGCTACCAAAACACTTTTAGAAAAACAAATAATTACACATCATATTTGTAATTAGCTAATCACTAACCTACCTTACTAGTAAACATATTGAATCATCTTAATGTTCATTCATCAACGTACAGTCAGCAAAATAAGTAGCTAAAGATTTAATATTTCATAACACACATCTATACTAAATACTATATAAATGTATAGGGTCTTTATTTTGTCAAATTTGGTGATAAAAATTCATTTTATAACTAACTGACAGATTCTGATTTTTTTTAAGTTTTTGACTGTTTGTATGTCCTTTTATAACTCAAGAACGATTTGACCATTCTGAATGAAAATCGGTAGGTATATTAAGCACATGTCATTACGCGAATGATAGGATATATAATAATAAATATACAATTTATAAAAATAATATAAAAAACATTATATTAGATATCACACTATACCATTATTTTTTCCATTTGCCAAGTTCAATCTCTATCGGGTTAATAATATATGAAGCCATAGGGTACAAAAATTAATTTTTAAAGCTTTTTACTCGCTTTATATTAGCTTCACTTGTATGTTTGTAGCCGACTCCTTTGGGCGCGATTTTGACCCACTTTAATCGGTCAGATTTCATTCAAACTTTGTAGATTTATCGAGGACCGATGACGATTCAATATTTTTAACAGTTAGATCCGTTATAGTTGCTAGGATATTCAGGATATGTGATTTCTATTTTCATAGAAAATTTTACTAAAAAAATTAATAAATTTGAATTAAGAATAGTGGAAATAAGAAAAAAAATTATTTTACTGTAAAAAAATGGTGGGGCTTTTAAGATATTATCAAAATAATTTTACTCTTATCTGTCAATAAAATATTTAGGTATAACTATTTTTGTTTCTATGTCTTGTTTTTTTAACAATAAAATATATATTTTTATTTACACTATTCTTCATTCAAATTTATTTCCTATTTTTTAGTTGGATTTTCTATAATTTTGTCTACAAAACAGCACAAATAAATAATACATAAAATTTAAGGAAAAATATGAATTAAGTAGACATATCCAATACTAGCTGCCCGGACAGACCTCGTTCTGTCGAAATAACTCCATACAAAAATGCAGGAATTCACTCGCAGCGCCAACTACCGGGTCCAATTGTGAATCTAAACCATCCAGGGCGCCACCCAAACGCATACAAAAAAAATCATTCAAATCGGTTCAGCCGTAAAGATAGTTTCGTATTTTTTTTATTCTCACCTACTTATATTACTAACCGTACATCAATGAGAGTAGATACAACACACATCAGTAAATTACTATATTTATTTACATTTCTCATGACAGCTATTATCTCTTGTTAATTATGAGCTTGAGTAAGTATTATTTTGCTCGCAGCCATTTACAATTGAGACGCATTGTGTTGTTGTCTATTAAACGGCAATCGAAATGGGATTCAGTGATTTTAGTGGATATTGCGATGGACTGTTGTTTAGAGTGTTGAAATATCGGTAAGAGATGTTTTTGTGTCTGTCATTTTGTTTGTAAGCAATCATTGATTTGAATTTAAAATTTAAAATGTGAATCTAAATGTCTCGATTTGATTTGCCAATTTGATAGGCAAATAGTCGGTGAAGTGAGAAGATAAATAAATTTATCTATTTACTTTTTAAATGGTTATCCTTTTTATATTATAAAAGCGAACATTTGTGAGGCTAGATGGGTGTTTGTTACTATTTTACGCAAAAGCTTTTAAACAGATTTTAATGAAAGAAAGCGAAATAGTTTATAGCCTGTATAACTACATAGGATTTCTAGGTAACAGCGGAGAGTAAGTTGTGTCTATATTTTATTTGAAACATCAGTAAATCTCCGATCAAAGTATGATTTTTAGATTTAGGAACATGTTTACTCATTGACTGCCTAAGCAAGTTAGTTCTAAAGACATTACCCACGTATAAGAGTTGTTGTTTAATCGACAAATTATTAATGGGCCTTTTTTAGGCTACCGTACCCTAAGGGTGACGACGGGACCCTATTACTAAGGCCCTGCTGCCCGTCCATCCGTCTGGGCTGTATCTTTTGATCCTTAATAGATAAAGTGATGACATTTTCACAAAGTGGGTACCACTATGAACCCTACAATTACTAATATAAAGTTAAAAATGAAAAGTCCATACAAGAAACATGGCTTTTTCGGCGTTTGAAAAATATTATGCAGTGGTACCCTTCGGTGGTATGGAACCTTTTGCGTGTGAGTCTGAATCCCAACTGGCAACTCTTTTTTACCACACACGACTTTTGTATTCGACAATCTGCAAAAGTTTCAAAGATCCTTAAAAATCGTAGTTAATAATCTCCAATCGATGATATTTCAATGCCTAATCCATTACCGTATTTGTCCACAGCCTCCTTCGGCCAGTATCAGTTCAAGGCGTGATGGAGCACGCACTCCAGCACCGGGAGCGCGTCGGCGTCCAGGACTTCGTGCTCCTCGAAGACTACCGCTCCGAGGCCGCTTTTATCGACAACCTGAAGAAACGCTTCCATGAAAATATTATTTATGTAAGTTTACAAACTAAAACATTCTAGAGTAGAAGAGCTCTTAGTGCTGAGTTCGTCCAGGAAAGTATTACTACCTGGGGGGCAATTCCACTAACATATTATGCACCGAACCATTACCATATCACAACCAAACGTCAAATTTGATGTTTAATCGTATTGTACTAAACACACCAACGATCGAACTGCGGTTGTATTTCGGTAATGGTTCACATTCGTTCAAAAGATTACATCAAAATGTATGTTTGTTTCGGTTGTAGTGCGTAGGAATAATCAATTTGACATTAATCGTAACCATACCATTGCTGAACCAAACGAGCTACTCGAACGTTGCATTTAGTGGAATTGGGCCCCTGATCCATTTCCGCCGTGAAGCAGTAGTGCACTTGTATTATTGTTTCGGTTATAAAGGTAAGGGGGCCGGTGGAATTACAGGCACATGAGACTTAACAACTTCACGTCTTAGGACGTCAACGTATTGGCGATGCCCCTAGGGTTGCAAACGTACATAGGTGGCTTCTCATAAAAAAAAAAAAACACTCAACGAACATTCGTTTTGTCAAAACTGATAACGCTTTATAATCAAGCTTTACTATATAATCAAGCAGATTATAGATAATCAAAACCGTCGAACACCTGTTCTGACTCATTCTGAACAGAGATAATTTTAAGAAGCTGACTTTCAACCTTCCTTGTCGCACATGAGAAAGATAATAAAGCAAAAAAAAACCCGGACAATGCAAAATAACGCCGATTCATCGAAACATAGTTACATATAGATTATAAAGGCATTTTGTATTATACAGGTTTTCTACTTAGTCACGACATCAAAGCTATAGGTTAGAAGTTCTTCGTCATCACAGCTTGCATGTTAAGGCTTCATGCTTATTTGATTGACTTACAAACAGATAAAATAAGCAAGTACGATCCAATATAAGTCATCTATTGAATTCAATCAATGAATCAAAGTGTAAAAAGCAATTGTACTTTGCTGTCGTTAAGAAATCCTGGAGAACCTAATGTTAAAAATAAACTACAGTGAGTTTGAGCTTTAAGTTAAGAAAAATAAAGCTTATAATTGGATGTCCATGCAATTCAATCTTTTTTGGAATAGATTACCATTTATTCCATTCAATTCTATTTACCGTTAAATTCTAACCAGCTGAGGACACAGGCACAGGATTTAATCTGGGTTTCGCAAAACAAGCCGCTGATAGCTGAACTAGAAAGTCAGTTCACTTTCAAACACACCTTAAGCTCATGGCAAAAATACTTTAGTAAGTTCGTGTGTTCGTCCAAAGCAACTCCTTGCATACTACTCAACTGGCTCGAAGTAATGACATTTAGATTTATGTCTCCAGACGTACATCGGAAACGTGCTCATCTCCGTGAACCCTTACAAGAACCTGCCCATCTACACCGAGGAGAAGACAAAGCTGTACTACAAGAAAGCGTTCTACGAGGCACCTCCTCATGTGTAAGTTTTATTTGAAATATCTTTCTTATTAGAAAACATAAACAAACTTTCTTTAACCATGAGAAAAAGAGATAATAAATAAATATCCTGGAACATTCTTTACACGCGGCCATCTGATCCCAAACTAAGCAGAGTATGGAAACCAGATAACTGATATAATACTTTTTTTTTCTAAATACATACTTATATAGTTAATTGGCAGGACAGTTGGCTTTGGTGGGTAGCAACCCTGACTGCCAAGTCGCAAGTCGCGGGTACAATTTCCACCCAGGACAAACATTTGTGTGCATGAACATGTCTGTTTGTTCGTGTGATTTGTGTCTGACTGTAAATAATAATAAATATCCTGGGACATTTTTACACACGGCCATCTGATACCAAACTAAGCAGAGCTTGTACTACTTTTTTATAATATATTTATAAATACATACATGTATCTATCTAATACCTTTAAACGACGTTTGTCCTGGCTGGGAATTGTAACTGCGACACCGGCCGGCAAGACTTTTATCATTTGGTACAGAATTAACAACTAAAACGATACATAATATTCATTAATCGATAATTTTGATACATCAATATAAAAAGTACCTGTTATCTTTGGAATTTGCCGTTAGCGGTTAGTCATAACTAAGTGATCACTCAGGTGACCACGCATTGCTTGCGTGAGTTTCAGAACAGAATATCATACCAGGGGCCTAAGCACAAACATCTATCGTAAACGTATCGTCATCGTATCGAGAGCGTCAAAAAGCTTGGATGAAAAAATTTACACAGCGCATACCGTGACGTTGCGCGATGTTTATTTTCCTATTGCATTGGTTTCTGGCGCTCTCGATACGATGACGATGCGCTTACGATAGATGTTAGTGCTTAGGGCAGAGATGCAATGATATATAAACTATAGATGCGTTATCCGTGCTCAGAAATGACACCATGAAATGTTGGTAATTGACCTAATTTAATTTATTGGCGCTCAATCATCGGTGTATTTATCTCTCTCTAACAATATGTAAACCGTAAGGTGGTATTTATTTTCTATCCCTTTCTTGGCGCGTATAAGCTGTGTTTATGTCGTTTTTGCGCTGTTTTTAAGAACCATGATTTTGGTGAATAACGTATCTATGTTGTAAAACCAAATGGTCATGTGTAAAGAAAAAAATGTCGTGAAAAAATCGACGTGTGTATGTTTCCTATAGCATTACAAGGAGTAACTTAGGCTACTTTTTATCCCGGGAAAATGTAACATCCCTCGGGAACGCGGGTGAAAATGAGGATGACAGCTGGTTTATTACAATTATTACATTACATATCCACGTAGTCTAGACTCCATTTTGCAACAGATTATACACATAATTACATATTTATCTACTGACACATAAAAATAATCGTTTAATAAAAACGATAGTAAAGATATCTATCTACCCTAATATGTGATATATCGGCGATATAAAATAACGTAAGCCGATTATTCACTTTCTTTGAAGCGATACCTAGCTCGTGTAAAATTGTACCTTTTTATTATGTTACTAAGGTCGGATTTTAGTCGCATAACGCAGGTGTCCGATTCTCTAAAGCATCTGTAATTTTTATAGAATTCCGACACGTTTTTCGATAAATATTAAAATTTATAATTAATCGCTCAAAAGGATTTGTCGACCTTTAGTCGACAAGATACCAACATTATGAGGGTAATTCGAATCGTCGTTACAGTCAATTTTGTGTTACATTGATGCCGCTGTAACTGTTGTTCCATACCACCCGCGCGCCGAACCATTAATCTGTTATGAAATTGACTTTAAAATTGAGTCCGATTAAGTTACACAAGTCGAGTTCCTATTTCTATGTTAAGAATTGATTACCTGTTATCCAGAATCGGTATAGCCAAGAAATGGCGACAATGTTCACATAGAATTTGAAATATCATCGGAACGATTTTTGGGACTAAAATTGTGATAAAATAATTTGAAGAAGAAGATCTAAGTTAAAACGAAAATCGTTGTCTAAATAAAAAAATATATCTGCATTCAAATTTATGTCAAAAAGATCATTCATTCGAAAATTGAAATTGAAATCGAATAAAAATTTTGGCGCTTGTTTTTGTAGTATATTTTTAATCTTAACTTTCTAATTATGAAACGGCCAGTAGACACTATGTCTATATTCCTATGCAAGAGTATAGGAAGAGCATAGACAAAATCATCCATTGTATCGTTTCCTAGTAATAAATATTATAGATAATAATTATCGATGCTTGATAAAAATAGCTATTGAACGCGGGGAACAATAAACGTGGTGTACAACTCATAATGGGTAACGTATCTAATTATATAGATGTAAGACTAAGTAGAAACAATTATTTAAGTACTGTTTAATAGAGAGAGAGAGTACAGTTGAGAGTGAATGTTTTGTTGTAACTCGTATTGAATAAGGCAGAAAATGTCTAATTCGAATCGATAAGAAAATAATTTAATGATTTAAATAATGGAGATGTCAAGGACCGACTTTATGGGGATATTTTTATTTTTCTACTAGCTCCGTCGCGGTTTTACCCTCGTTCCCGAGGAATTTTATGTTATCTCGGGATAAAAAGTAGCCTTAGTTACACCTTATGACATCAGCTATCTGTCAGTGAAAGTCACATCGAAATTGGTCTAGTTGCTTCGGAGATTATCCGGAACAACACAGATAAAAAAAAATATTTTTATTTTAAGTACCTTATACCATACTTTCGTAACTCTTGTAAAAAGCTCTTAAAGTTGACATTACAAATAGACATTGCAATTTTATTTAGTTCTATAAATAACAAATACAATGTTTTACGACTTTTAAGATTGGACATGGACAATGTAAGATTTACAAAATTGGACATAATAATTGTTCATTGAACTTGTCGATATCCACCTGATCGGTAAATATTACCATAATTAAGTGTCAATGTCATTAAATCGATTTAAAGAAACATCGATTAATATTCGTTACAATCGAAACATACTAAAAAACTAAGTTACATTAATATAAGTCAGAAGCGAACTGAAGCCGCAGTAGTTTCCTCGACATTGTTTACCGACTGGTTGTTTGATTTCACAGATTCGCTATCGCCGACAACGCTTACAGGTCATTGGTCTATGAACACAGAGAGCAATGTATTCTTATCTCAGGTAATTTATACTCTGCCTATTCTTATAACTTAAGTTTTTCTTAATAAGATAGATTCTTGATTAAGATAATATAATATTAAGCTGACACCAATTTAAAAAGATCAAGTTACATTTATTATTATACAGATGCCAAATGATAATTTGTATTTTGTTGTTAACATGATCTAGTGATTTTCAAAAAAAAACAAATAAAATCAATCAGTGCATTACATCAGCTTCAATTAAAAACCTGGTGTTTTAGGCTTTGTGTTATTGTATTCCACCATGATCTCAAAATGCAGGCTATTTAAAAAAACTTTACATAACCATTAGATAAACTGTGGCCAACTCGTTGATGAAATAAACAGAGAATTTTCATAAAAAAGTTTAATCTTGCTCCACCAAAAAGTATAAATGTATACTTTTTGCTTGATTGTAATGTTCATTTTTTTTGTTCCACAGGAGAATCAGGCTCGGGCAAAACAGAAGCATCAAAAAAAGTTCTAGAATACATAGCGGCCAGAACAAACCACCTGCAAAATGTCGAAACTGTCAAAGACAAGCTCCTCCAGAGCAACCCTTTGTTAGAAGCTTTTGGAAATGCCAAAACTCACCGCAACGACAATTCCAGTCGTTTCGGCAAATACATGGATATCCAGTTCAACTACGAAGGCGCTCCTGAAGGCGGGCACATCCTTAACTATCTTCTTGAGAAGTCCAGGGTTGTCAGCCAGATGTCTGGAGAGAGGAACTTCCATATCTTCTACCAACTGCTGGCAGCTGGAGACCAGGAGTTGTTGAAGCAACTACACCTTCAGGGAAGGCCTGAGGCGTATAAGTACACTACTGATTCGGTAAGTTGTAGGTCTTTGAGATACCGATACATTAATTATATTAGATTCCATCAGCTCCAATCATTTTTCTAGGGTTAGGAGATCCAGATAGTAAATAAGTTTCGCATTATTACCAAGAAATCATGCTTGCCATAAAATACCAACGTCAAGTGCAGTTTTTATGTCGCATCCTGAGTTTACTTACTCTGAAATTCGCATCAAAGACAGCATGATGGTCAACCTAATGAAATTCAAAAGATTTTAATAATTCCAATTACTGTCGACTCCAGTTTGGTTGGGCAAAGACATATAACCTATCTGCGGACTCTTTACCAAGGTACTAATACCACTATTCCAATACAGGGTATAGACAGAGGAACCCAGAAAATCAACGACGTGGAGCAGTTCCGTATCGTCCGGGAAGCTATGAAGGTGATTGAGATCGGAGAATCGGAACAGAAGGAAATCTTCGGGATTGTCGCCAGCGTCCTGCACCTCGGCAATGTGAAGTTCGTACAGAACGACAAAGGTTATGCTGAGATCCTCAACCATGATGCTAATAGCGGCAATGCTGCTGAGGTAAGCAAGTCTACTAATGAATAAAGGTGTATCAATTATTTTTTTAACATCCGGAAGTTAACAATCAGGCAGGTCCACCCGCTGGTAAGTGATCTTAGTCGCATATTACAAGCAATATTAGGGAAATTGGCAATGTATTGCCGACATAACATTAACAGTTTCATACTTGAGATACAGTAATATCGTTCTTGTGATATTTTAAACAACTAGCGCCCTAAGCACGAACATCTATCGAAAGCGTATCGTCATCGTATCGAGTGCGACACAAACCAATGCAATGGGAAATTGAACATCGCATAACGTCACGATGTTTCTATACTAACCTGCTATTTGGCGCACTCGATACGATGACGCTTCGCTTGCAATAGATGTTCCTGCTAATGCCTCAAGATTTCGTAAGATTCTAGTCAAACAAACCTGTGATATGTAATAAGTATGAATTTTTCATAACTACATTGAATACTTTTTAACAGTGGAGTACCGCAAGGCCCCTAACTAGGTCCATTGTTCTTTAATATGTTTATGTAAATATGAGTACGAGTGCGCTAATTGAGAGTCATTGTTTTAATGGACTGCCAAATACAAGCTTCTGACGTAATTCTTGGATTTAAATTTATTTAAAAAATCTTCGAGAATGGATACGATCATTGATTCAATTCGTAGTCACACAAATTATACATTTTTATTGGTTCTACGAAATTATTGACTCGAGTATTATCAAATGCGATAACAGTCATGCATTATGAGCCATGTTATATACTTTTGGTAAATATTTTCCTTGATTCATAATATTAATGATATAACATAGTATACGGGTTACCTGTTTAAAAATTGGTTAAAACTTATTAGCTATTTCAAAATTGTGTTTATTCAGACAGTCTAATACCATTCAGTTTGTTCCTATTTGATCCAGGCAATGCTCTCTCGCTTGGTTTTCTCCAATTGTCCCAATCATTAGATCACGCTTGTATAAATAAATAGCTTGGATATTTCATCACACGGTTATCTGATCCTAAACTAAGCAGAGCTTGGCCTTTGGGAACCAAATAACTGATGTATTTATTACTTTATTTAAACTCTGACATCTGTGTCCGAAGAACAGATCAAACAAACAACTCATTCACACTATCATTTGTCATGGTCGGGCCATCTACGACCTTATCCAACCAGCACATCCTTAATTTTTTATTGAAGCAAAGATAATTCACATAAATCATACTTAACTTCTTTCTCCAATTACGTTTTCAGCTCCTAAAAGTAGACCCCACAAAGCTTCGAGAAGCACTAACAAGCCGCACCATCGACGCTCGCGGAGACGTTGTCAGCACTCCACTAGACCAAGAACAGGCTCAATACGCCAGAGATGCCCTCGCGAAAGCCATCTATGATAAGCACTTCAGCTGGCTTGTCTCCAGGCTCAACGCCTCACTGGCTCCTAAGAGAAATGATGTTAGGTCTTCCGTCATCGGTATTCTGGATATCTATGGATTTGAAATCTTCCCGAAGAACAGGTAATAATGTTATAAAAGTAAGGTTAAGGCAACAGCCGCAACTGAATAAAGAACTTTAAGATGAGTTTCCAATGTAAGCACTATTACTAAGACGTTGATAGGATATTTCGTGCCTTGGATGGCTATAACTCTAGCCACAAAATGTGTCAACAAATTTCTCACCTAAGCAAGTACCTGCTGCAACGGCGTACCGTTGGACTTTGATATATGTTTATGTTTATTGACCACTGCGATTTAAAACTCTCTAAAGCATCAAAACAATGAATATAACATAAAAAGACCAACTCTGACTAATCCAACCAAGTTTGACACAATTTCAAACAATATTAAAATATTCGCAGTTTCGAGCAGTTCTGCATCAACTTCTGCAACGAAAAGCTCCAGCAGCTGTTCATTCAACTGACGTTGAAGCAGGAGCAGGAGGAATACCTCCGCGAGGGCATCGAGTGGGAGCCTATCGAGTACTTCAACAATATCATCATCTGTGACCTCATTGAAGCTAGACATAAAGGTATTATCAACTACAGCATTGATGATGTCCCCAAAGAGATATATATATACTACTTGTACCTTTTATCTTTTACTTTAAGTAAAAGGTACTCCTCTCCTTTGTTACTTTCTAGTTCGTATTTCTCACGAATGCAAGAATACTAATCCAATCATTTTGGATAAATGTCAAATAAAAAATACACAGTTCAATCTGTCTATTATAACATTTTCTAAAATCGAACATACTCTGGCCTTTACCAACATCTTCTGTCGAAATGTGCCAGAATAATATAATGTGACTTATCTTGATTGAACTGTCCTGAGAAGCAGCTCATTTCCTAATCTTTGCATGCAGGTATTATCTCGATCTTGGACGACGAGTGCCTGAGGCCGGGAGACGCGTCAGACATCAGTTTCCTGGAAAAACTGACTCAACGTCTTGATGGTCATGCGCACTTCAAGTCTCACCGTAAAGCTGATATCCAAACCCAGAAGATTATGGGTCGCGATGTGAGTTGCATGTTATAAATGTTTTTGTAAGCAGAAAATAAGCTCAAATATAACCAAAATAAGAGTTCCTCTGGGTAATTTTTTGACTCTATCTTCTTTCTTATTTATATTTAAACACTTAACAATTTTATTCGTGTCAGTCATAATAATAACATATTTATACTTTGACTATTAAACTGTGAATAACTTCTGTAATTCTTGATCTTTAGGAGTTCTGCCTGGTGCATTACGCTGGCGAAGTAACGTACAACGTGAACACCTTCCTGGAGAAGAACAATGACCTGCTATTCCGTGACATTCAGGGACTCATGTCCAGCAGCGGCAATACTATTGTTGGCAGTTGCTTCAAGGTATGCGAAACTTTTATAATAGATACGAAATATGAAAAGACTCCAAATACCCGAGTAACGACATTGACCAAGCTTTCAAAACAGGATATCAACCTATCAAGCAAGAAGCGTCCAGAGACAGCCATCTCTCAGTTCAAGAACTCCTTGAACGACCTGATCAAGATCCTCAGCAGCAAGGAACCCTCGTACATCAGGTGTATCAAGCCCAATGAGTACAAGGCACCAAGTTAGTATAACTGATACTTGCATATTAAATCAGAAATATTAGGTAGTCTCAAAAGGGTCCCTGATGGTATGGTTGTTAACAGTTTCAGTGGTTGTACTTGTGAGTCAATTGCCTTTCTAGGCTTATGTCGAAAACTCATTAGCAATCCCTCTATCATCTATTAGCGGACGGTGACCACTTACCATCATATGTTCGTCTGACTGCTTCTCAGCCTAACTTCATCTTCATTTAGAGTAATAAGAATAATAATTATAAACCGTACCTTTTGTGGCGAATGTAGCTACTTCTGACCAATTTATCGAAGATACCGCTATTCCGGTAGCGTGTTTCGAGAACCTGTTCTTTCTACATTCTTACTCCTAGATAAAATTATACTCAATCACAAGCCGATCCACAGTAAAAAGAGGAATTTTGGAAGATCTTTTAGATGATTTTGTTGTGTACAGTGACATTCGACGAAAAGCTGATCTCCCACCAGGTTAAGTACCTCGGCCTGATGGAGAACCTGCGCGTGCGGCGCGCCGGCTTTGCGTACAGGAGGACCTATGAAGCCTTCCTTGAGAGGTATTCAATTTACTCTTCATCAACTTGTTTTATGAACTATAATTTCATTTGTTTCCACATCATCACCTGCCACAGAGATTTTGACTGAATTTACTCGCATCGATACTCAAAGTTTGTTACGTAGGTACTTGCGTATGACCATAGTGAATGGCGTTCACAGAACCAGATGTGTTCCAAAGCCATTCTACTTCGAGAATACTATATATGTAATGAAATTGCTTCTTATCTTTGACCACTTCGCCCTTATCATCGATAAAATGTACTCAACCTGATGTTTAATAAATGATACATTCAGATACAAATGCCTGAGCGCGGACACTTGGCCGAACTTCCACGGACCGCCACGAGAGGGCGTCCAGAAGCTAGTCGAAGTGCTACGATTCGAGAAGGAAGAATACAGATTGGGAAAGTATGTACTTGTTAAAGAATTAAATACTTTAAAATTGCTACGTATAAAATTGGCTATTGGCGTATCTAACAACCGCTGTCATGAAATATTGAATGCATCTTTCTAATGGATATTTAAGATTGTAAATAGAAGCTATACGGTTTTGTAGAAGGCTCTGAATAACGGCAAAAAGCAATATTGAAAAGAAACTTTTAAAATTCGTTATGTGGAGAGGAATAGGAGGGGGATATGAGACTATATGATAGCATTGGCGAAAGTATGAATGCGTATCGACTCATTCTCAATATACGTCACCTTTAAGGAATTAAGACTTACCTAGAACAATGGCTTTTTACTAATCTACACTTAAATAGCCCGGCGCTCCTATTAAGTTCTCACGACCTTAAACATACAATTCTTCTGCTTCCACAGTACCAAAATCTTCATCCGCTTCCCAAAAACCCTCTTCGACACAGAAGACGCTTACCAAATCAAGAAGAACGACATCGCGACCATCATCCAGAGTAGATGGCGTGGATACTGGCAGAGGAAGCAATACCTCAAGATGAGGCAAGCTGCCATCGTCATACAAAAGTGGGTGAGGCGATTCCTCGCTCAGAAGTTGAAGGAGAGGAGGAAGAAGGCGGCTGAAGTTATCCGAGCTTTTATTAAAGGTACTGTTGCGATATTGTAGGCGCAGCGAAAAGTGGGCGGTCCATAGTTTTTTGTTTGGAACTAGTATATAGACTAAGTGCTGAAAGAAATTTGAGAGCGTCATCTAGGGTTTTTTTTTTCTTCTGTCTGGGGGCTATCTGGCGATCGAAGCGTCATCTAGGTTTGCATATTGCGTCCTTTGTTATGATGACTAGATTCATTTCGCTTACGCATCACATAATGTTACGATAATACCGCAAGATATGGTCGCTACAGGTCTTAAGTAAAGACTCAAATAGCGGCTGCTAAAATTTGATTTCCATCAACACATTTTAACTATCCTAGTATTTTGTAGAAAGTATTACTTCTTTTATTTTTACTTTTAGAAGAGAAAGTAAAGCTAGCTAAAGTAGCTAACTTCTGTTTCACAGGACTCTAGTTTAGGAGTATAATGCCCACACAAATTTTGTAATCTAGTACAGAAATACATTTTTACATACTGGGCACTTTGTGTTTATCCAAAAGTTTCAACCAACTCGAAACCCCTACAGGCTTCATCACCCGTAACGGCCCTGCTACCCCAGAGAACCGTCGGTTCCTCGGCATCGCTAAAGTCCATTGGCTGAAGAGGCTATCAAAGCTGTTGCCTTCGAAGCTCCTGGACCTGAGCTGGCCAGCTTGCCCGGCAACTTGCCAGGAAGCTTCTCGGGAGCTGCAGAGGTTACACAGGGGACATTTGGCGAGGAAGTATAGACTAGCGTTGACGAAGCAGGAGAAGAGACAGTTCGATTTGAAGGTGCTGGCTGAGAGGATGTTCAAGGGTAAGGTGTTTGACTGCTCGATTGGTGTAGGTAGTAGTAATATTATATGGCTTCGATTCCCACTCTGAATATACTTTTGTTGCATGAAAATATCTGCTATGTCAGTCTGGTATCCACAGCATAAGTTCTGCTTTATTTGTGAACAGATAACTGTCGCTTAATTTATTTGAAATAAGATCGTAAACTTAAACCATAACGTATTCGTCACCAACTATCTTAGTATACAAAATTACCAGAATAAATACGTTTAGGTAAGAAGAACAGCTACCCGAGCAGCATCCCTGAGCGATTCCTTGAAGACCGACTTTCTGGTGAGCACCAGACCTTGAGGAACACCTTCATGGCATCGCCTTCCTGGCCCTCAGGCGAACAGCTTATTGTAAGTAACCTTCCATCTTAATGTCACTAGAGAAACTCTGAAATGAGGAATTTTTACTTAATCACGCATAAAATATATTTTACTAGCTGTCCCCCGCGGTTTTATAAGCATACATATAAACCTTCCTCTTGAATCACTCTATCTATTTTAAAAAATCCCATCAAAATCCGTTGCGTAGTTTTAAAGATCTAAGCATACATAGAGACAGACAGACAGCGGGGAGCGACTTTGTTTTATACTATGTAGTGATATCACTCAGGATTAACTTGATCCTGAGATATCATTAGATCGATAGCGAAAGTTAGAGACATATATCAAGTAATTAACAGTAAATCAAATAACCTTCAGATTTTATACTTTTTCTCCAGTTTTAACACTAATCATACCAACATTTACTAGGTACCTATTTCTACCATAGCGGGTCAAATGTGACTTTATATTTCCTGCTTGAATGTATGAAATATGGTTGCTAGGAAGGGAAATAAATAGAATAACTGTATATTAATTAGTAAGAAAAAGTCATGAAGTCAAATGTGCAAAAGAAATAAGATAATACGTGCATTTTCAATGCAAAGTTCAAAATGGGTAAAATTTGACCCGGTTATGGTATGTTTAGTGTTAATGAACAAATTTTAAGTTCACCACAAACTACATAAACTTATTTCCATCAGTACTCGTGCGAAGCAGTCAAATACGACCGCCGCGGCTACAAGCCCCGCGAGCGTGCTCTTATCGCCTCGGACAAAGCACTGTATGTCCTCGACGCGAGCAACCGCAAGACTTACAAGCTGAAACATCGCCTGCCGATGGAGAAGTTGAGGGTCGTCGTCACCAACGAGACCGACACCCTCATCCTGGTTAAGATCCCCCAGGAGTTGAAGAAAGATAAGGTAATGGAATACGCCATATGAAATACTGTCCTGGAATATATTGTGCATTAGACAACACTTAAATATATATACCTCTCTTTCTTTTCCTTAAGTTGTGAGTGAGTTGAACAATACTATTGAATTTTCCGTGTTTAACAATATACGTCACAACTAGAATACTATGGTAAATTTTTTATGGCGAATTTAACAGTATTAAACCAATTGTAGACTTTCTTTCTTTATTCATCTTACTAAAATAGAAAGAGATGCACCTAATAGTTTAATAAAGCTATCGGCACCGATTTTCGTTTGAACAGAGGCCTCGATACAAGCACGGTCACCCCTGGGTCGAGAAATGCTTCTGTTGCTCGGATAGAGGTCGATTCGACGCATAACATTATTTCGGATGCGGTTATTGAAATAAAATTGAATAGATAATAACTGACTGTATATTCCAGGGTGACCTGATCATCTCTGTGACGCACCTGATCGAGGCTCTGACCATCGTCACCGATTATACAAAGAAGCCGGAGCTCCTCGAGATCGTGGATACTAGAACGTAAGTACTTATTTACTTTTCAAGGAGCAATCGCCGGCTGACGATTATCACATTTCATAATGACAGAAGCAAGTACTTTTTACAACGCACCATGGTAAGTTATGATTTGGCCGAAGGTAGTAAGCACACCAAGCTTAGGAGATTTATTACTAATTTTATGACATCACAAAAATTCCAATGTAAATAATATAAATAGTTTCAAGCACGTTTTATGCTTATTTTAAGGATATCGTAATAGGAGAAGGCAAAGTAAGGTTAAAATAATGCTATATGATTGAAAAGATGGTGGCGGACCCCTATAGAGCAGTAAACAATCCCCCAGGAACCACATAACCTAGCTGAGTTTCTTGCCGGTTTTTCTTAGTTGAATGTTGTCACCTTAATAAGTGGGGCACTTTTAAAGGCTTTCCAAGGCCTGAACTACTTTCCTAGTATTGAATGTTTTTTATTTTTATTTTACTGAACTTAGCTTGACCTTTATGAAACGTTTTGACTTTTCCAGGATCGCGCACAACTTCGTGAATGGCAAGCAGGGAGGCACCATCGAGGTGACCAACGGCCCCCAGCCCACCATCCACCGCGCCAAGAGCGGCAACCTGCTCGTTGTAAGTGTATTCCTCGTTATTATCATACTCATCGTCATATTTTGTAATTAATTAAAAGTGTAGTATTTAAGCATTATTATCTAGAAAATAATTTTAAAAAATATGCTGTCCGTTAGTAAGCGCATCGCTTGGAAACGAATGGACAGGTTTGACTATTTCTTTTCAAAAAATGTTTCTTGTTAGGTTAGGGGAGGAAAAAAGTTACCCGGAAAATGGGAAAATTCGGGAATTTCACTTTCAATTTCATTTTTGTATGGGAACTCAACACCATAACTCACGATATTACAATAAACACAATATTATTATTATAAAACAAAGTATTCAGATTTCTATCTGCATCTGCAATTTTATTTACCATCAAATAAATAGCATCCTCTGGTTACGCGTGTAATTTCTAAGTTCGTTCTACATTAAATATGTCAATATTCTATGTATACATAAAATAAATTCTGTAAATGTAATTATACTGTAGAATCGCCGTAATAAGGAAAATAACTTATATCTGCCTGTTAGGTTTTTTAAACACGCTAATCTTGAACCAACTTTTTGTTGAATTACTTACTTGGACAACTGAGATAAACATACGATATTTTTTTATATACTTATTTATGACCATGGTATGTACCTACTGGGTGGTTTGCTTAACCTCAATGGTCGAAAATCCCATATATGAAAGAATGAAAGAAAATACGTTTATTCGTGGCAACACACAACATTACATTACATAAAAAAAAAAAAAAATAAGTGAAAAACAAACAAACACCAAACGTTTTTAAAAATGTAGCTATGACTAGCTGTTCCACGCGATAAAACTCGCATCCCCGCAGGATTTTCGATTTTCCCAGATTAATAGAATCCTATGTTATTCTAAGGTGTGCTCCATCTATGTAGCAAGTTTCATCCAAATCCGTTCGATAGTTTTTGCGTGAAAGAGTAACAAACATCCATACATACAAACTTTCGCATTTATAATATTTGTAGGATTAAATTTTACCTATGAAAACAGAATCATTTTCATTTTTTGTATTATACACTAGCAATCATGGCTCGATTCAGGTATGTCTCATTCAACAAATTTTAATGCTAAAATAAGATATGATTTATATATTTATACCTAATTTTCTTTTACAGATCGCCTCGCCCTGAAAACCAGTATTTTCAAATTCGCTAGTTAATTATTAACAAACATAAACAACGATTTTTTACAAACAACTTACATTATGAAAGATTCCATACCTATTGTAAATTATATTTATTGATTAAGTGTTAAGTGTTTATTGTAAAAGTTATGATTGCAAATTATGTACTTACTATATTATTGATCGTATATAGGTGGTATACGATCAAGTCTATTCAATTGTAAATTAATCGTTTTACACCTTTTCATATTCGGGATGTATTATACTTTGGCGGGAAATTATTTATTACTCTTATGAATCAAATATATTCTTTTTATGAATTTCATTTATTAAATTCGGATGCAAAATCATTCTTAATTTCAAATTCCAATATACGGAAGATATTCTTGATATTCTTCCCTTGATGGCTTTGATATTTTTTAATCAAGAAAACGGTCTCTTATACCTACAATGCACTAATAGTACTACTTATTAATATTTAAAAAAAAAAAAATATAGTGTTGTTATTCTATTTTCTTTTTGATCAATGATTTTCGATCATATAGCTATTACATTTTATACATAGTTATTATATTTATATTATTATCAAAGATATATATATAATTGATAATTCTATTGTAATAATATATATTAAAATTACCGCAAAAAGATTAAATGAAAGTCTTTTATATATTTTTTAATTTGTGATACCATATTGAGTATGAATTACGTACAAAGTACTTAGTATTTTTTTTTATATTATATGCCATAAAAGTTACTTATTTACTCGTGGGAAATGTGTTAAGAATGTAATAAATTTTATTATTTTAGTTATCTTTACTTGTTGAAAATATTTAGACAGTACACATAGATTTTGGTATTAAATTTACCAAATAAATATCTAAATTAGAATAGTGTAAATACCATACCGTAGGTACCATAGACCAAGTGAAGTTTTGCTTTTTTTTTGTTATATTCTTGACACATGAGCTGTTCGTAAAGTTTAAGCTGAATCGAAGGTGCCTAAATAGGTAATAAATAAATGTTTAAAATACGATTTTAATCATTCAAGTTATTTTGTAGGTGATTTTTATTACTGATTCGTCATTGCGAGTTTGTTTGTAGAAACAAATTTTTAGTTTCATTGTAACTCTAGATTTTGGGAGATATAAGAAATAACTGTTAATTACGTCTACTAGTTTACTAGAAATGCCTTTCTCAACCTACAATAGGAAGCTAACTTGCTATGACGAACAGTAGCAGATTAAAGACCTATTCAGACTGGCAGATGTTCTATAGATTGTTATAATCAGAAATATTTACAAATTTGACTCTCAATTCAGGCAGTCGAAGTCTGTGTAGGTCTTTATTACTGGTTATGTTCTATTACTATCGGCCATAACAGGCAAATATGCCTAATTATTGTATGTAAGCCAGTTCCTTTGCAGTCATTTTTTTTAATAAATGTATTTTTAAATAAATCTGTCAATCATTTTTTTCCTTTCTAGTAGGTATGTAACAAAAACTAGGAATTATACTTCATTGTAGTTTAATTATTTAAAAAAATTAGGTACATTTTTACAATAATTATTGTATTTACGTGATAACAATCCAAAGTTTCAGCAGCAGACTATCATCTTTCGTTTAGTTTCAGTCTTACAATAAACAAGTTTGGTGAGTGTCTAGTCTTTTTGGAAACAATTAAACAATTTTTTTTTCTTCCATCTCACATTACAATTTATTCCTAAGTCTTTCTGATAATATACAACGTCACAGACGAATATATAAATCTAAAATATTTATTATGATTCTCATCAATCATTTGTGGTCAGATGTAATATGATAAAAGTAAGATAGTTGATTACAAACAATTTAATTATGATATTGAAAAATATTCTAACGTGTTTTAATTTCATATTATTCAATAAGTTGATTTATTACTTAAAATATTCCTATATATTAAAATAATCTTAAATAAATACATATGATATATGACGAGAAAATCATAATAAATACCACTCATATTCCGATAAAAATAACCATTTTTCAACGCACACACAAATCCCCTATCCTTCAATCTATCATCCACAAATCCGTCAAAATTAAAAACGAAAACAAAACAACATGGTTACAGCGATGATAGTCTCCGAAACTCCGGATTATTTGTACAAGAGCAACTTAGCGTCTTAAAACTATATAATACACGGGGTCTTAGTCTTTTTGCCAACGTGACGTAATGCTCAGATATTTTATACATTTAGGGAAGCGAATATATTTGATATTTGTGAAATTTTAGTTAGTTAAAGTGAAGGCCTCATTCATCGTGCTACATTAACACAACGGCTTTAAATAAAAAAATATTTACGTGCAAGCGGAATAAATTCGTTTATCGCTTCCCTCAATATTTATAAATTGGTCTTAAAATGTAAGGGTAATAACAATCACATATTGCATATTTCATCCACAACTCAACAGTTCGATGGAATACAAACTTGGAAGAATCAGTTCCGATAATATGGAACAACCCATTAGGTACAGATTGTTTTAAAATATGTACCCACTCACGATCCAACGCATATTTATGTACAAATTTCATTTTATCATTTAAAAAAATAATGCGTTCGCTATCATAACTTAAAATTTATTTTACTTTTTAAATTTACAGAAAACCATTGCTTATGAATAGACTTTTGTGAAACAATTAACATGATGATAATATATTATAACTTAATTTTTAAAAACTAGAAACATCACGCTATGCATCGTTGGCGACACAACAAACGCATTAATATACATACACCTTATTATAAATATAAATGCCAACTAGTGGGACCTGCGATCTAATAACATATTGCAATCGCTTTCATTTGACGGTTAAAGGCAATTGACTAATGTCAAACGTCACTGCGATGACAATCAAATGTATAAGAGATCGAGTCCGTAAAAAAATTAGGATCTATATAATTATTCTAAAGGCGAGATAAATAACTATGTATCCATTATTATGTATCACGTTTATTCCTGTGTATTCAATGGGGACGTATTGTGAGGATACTGTTTTAGACTGTTAAAGGGCTTGTTTATTTGACAGCTTCTGTCATCGCGCAGCCAATCAAACACTTTGCCTGAAGGGCATCTGAGGCCTGAGCACGGCCATTTATCGCATGCGTAGCATCTTCGTATCAAGTGCGCCAAAATGCTTAGTTAGCATGGACAATTGAACACCGCGCATACCGTGCATAAATTTTTGGTGCACTTGATACGATGGCGATACGTTAACGATAGATATTCGTGCTCAGGGCACAGGGTACAGATCCAGGGCCTTATTACGAGCATACTAGTAAACATCATTTGTTTTATTTTCTTATTTCCACCCAGCTGATGGGTCCATCCACAACTACATTACAATTGCGAGGGCATTTAAACAGTAGGGTAATTATTAGATGACCTTAACCATAGACAAGAAACGAGTTTGTTCCGTTGCGCGATGACAGAAGCTATCAAATAAACCATGGCCTATACCCATCTGACATCAATAATGTTTACTAGTATACTCAGACCCCTGATCGGATTAATCGTTATTTTACATCATCCCGTCGTAGCTCGACTTATATCCGAGACTTAGTAAAACAATGTCTATGCATTTGGCAACAGTGTGCTATTGTAACCCAAGCGTGATTCGAATGTTTGCGTAGAATTATTTACCACCTTATAAAATACAAGATTCTAATGTAAAAAACATGATAATGTAGTATGAGTTTATTCAATAGGCATGTCCCCAAATGCTTAAGAATTATGTCTTACCTTAACATTTTTAAATTAAATATCTTTTAAGTATGGATGACCTACCCACTAACGAATCTGTACAAACAAAAAAATCAATTCCAGTACTATTGCTTCAATATATACAATCACAGCTTCTAATAAGTCTCAATAACAATTTTATAATGAGAACTTTTACCAGAGATGTAATGTTGAACAATTAATTCACTTTATAGGATTTTGGTATCACTGAAAGCCTTTTGGATTACAATATTATTGTCATATAAATAAAATTCTATGTTTTAGTATGGATTCCATCTAAAGGGAGCATTTCTAAACTTGTAACCTGATCAGACTAAAGTTCCAATATTAATTGCGGCGGAGTTATTGCGAATCCTTTAAAATAAAAATGTTGTCTTCATTACCTTTATTTCCAGAATGGGATTACTATATTAATTTATTGTAAAAATACAGGTACATATGATTAGGAAGATTGGAATTGGTATTCAAATACCATATTACCAAATATGGAAGCACTGACGATTATCTTTAAGGTTATGAGATCTTAAAGAATGTTTGAGAAATAATATTAGCTATAGAACTGTAGAAGATCAGTTAATACTGTTTTTATTGTTAAAAAAAATAGTTCTGAGGTCACATGTTAGTGAGGATAGTATGGAAATCAGCTATGGACTTTAGTAACATCTCAAACACTTTAAAATTATTTTTTAATGGATATTCTGAATATTACTCTGTAATTCGAAATTGCCAGGTGTAAAAAGCCGATTCATGTAATGAGAAAAAAAAGAAAGAATAATTATTCAGCATTACTCCCCAGGACACAACAAATAAAACAACTAATCCTCTAAATAACATATGAATTGTTCTTATTAGCCAATGTTAATTACATATTATATACAGTTATGAACAAGTCGCGTTTTACATAATTTAGTCTGCTGTCTTGTCGCAGGTAACTAGCGCTAGTATACTTTGGTTATCTATTCAACAATTTTGGTACGCGCATGTATACTTAGTCGAGTTAATAAATATTCGCATTTTGAGACCAATATTAAAGGTCTTTTTGAATTTTTGGACGCCATACCAGTGGTGTTTTATGAACTGCGGCTTTTCACTAGCGCATTTGTCTTAATCACCAAGTGTACTGGAGTACATTTAGGCTCTAGTAGCTTTAACAAACCATTTTTGGCTCAGTAAACACTAAAAGTATGCGCCATTTGTGCCACTAAACTAACATAATGATGAGGGTTTCAATAAGGCTTTAACACAATAATATGAAATGTCCCATTGTGTCAATACATGGTGATCATAAACCATTTAATTAGGAACTTACTGCATGATTTTGATATACACACTCCATTCACTACATAGGTTATGTTTCTGATATTAAATGTTTTGAGCCAAATTAAGCTTTATAATAAGATTAGCACAATATATCAACTTCTATGTGTCCAAGTTCCTCCAGTATTTGCCATCCTAGTCATATATTTTAGCTATAGTAGTCTTTTCTACCACTGAAGCACCATTATTCGTAATAACCGAAAAACCAATACTATTTCACTTGTCCCGCTTCTGGATTAGGTTCCGTAGGCTTGAAGCCACTCTCAGATTTGTACGGCTCACTTTTGAAACTGTTATCTGATTGGTTGGAGTCCTGTCTGTCTGGGTTATCTCCATAGCCGTAAGACTTGGGCTTGCCTTGCTGTTGGTCTTGCTCGCGTTGTTGCCGCCGCCGCTGCTTCGACCAGAGCTCGTGACAGTCCTGCCATGTTGGGAGCTCTGGGGCGGGCATCCTGGAAAAAGTGGTTTTGTTATTAATTTTGACGTTTACGTTAAATGATGAAATGAAAATATATTTAAATCAAATAGGCCTTTACAAGCACTTATGAATAGTCAGACTCTAATAACTTCATAGAACTCCATAAAACTATTAAAATGTTGACCCTTAAAGATATAAAAAACACTAGACTTTCGGCACTTGCTCAACAATATTATCACTTACCTGTGGTTGTGGTCAGAAGCCTTTAGGAAGTAAAAAAAAAAGATTTCTACGATTTTTTAAATAATATAGTCTGTAACATTTAAATGTTTCAAGAATTTGGGCTGTTTCTTCACTGAGGCAGAGTGCTGGTTCATACCAACTGACTAAACAATATAGGACAACAGGTTTAACCTACATTTCAGAGGTCATAACGAGGATTAAGAATGTATAGAAAAAAATCTGTATTGATGTTACGCGCCAAAATTCATCAGAACCCGTTCGTTAAGACATGATCTAATGTCCACCCATGCAAACTTTTGCATTTATAATTATTGCAGAACTATAAATGACGCATTGATAACTTGGTAATCAAATTCAAGTAAAACGATTATATTTTTCTATTTCTAAGGCCTACTCTTAATAACTTCTCTACTTTGCAATAATGATAGTATATTAAACCGGCATTTCATATGACGCGTATATCATATCGCGTAGATAAATAAAAAATAACACAAATACTAACTGATCGGGCACAACCCCCTTCAGCCAGGGGCTCTTGAGCGCCTCGTCGGCCGTGATCCTGCGGTCGGGGTCGAGCTCGAGCATGCGGTCGAGCAGGTTGAGCGCCGGCGCCGGCATGAAGGCGAACTGGTCGCGCACGCAGCGCTTGTGGAACCGCTTGGGCCGGAGCGTGTGCCAGAGAGGCAGGTTCACCACGTTCGGCCACACGCCCGGGACCGGCGTGCCGCACACGCGAGATATCATTTCCAGTTGCATCATTTCGACGTTTGCCTGGAATTTTTTGTCAAGCCGTTATATAGGGATGACAGATGATTTAACACTAGGATTATTTGCACGCCAAGATCCGTGCCCAGTGTAGCTACTCTAAACGCCAAGATATTTTTATTGTTACTAAAAATATTACTACTAAGCAAAACACTTATAAACAATTATACAAAACCGTGCCATATTCACATTAAAATTCGTAAATTTGTTACCAACTTCCCTTCACAAATAATTTAGATAAAATAGATTTTTTTATTTGAGTGTATAGATAACGATTATTATATATATATTAATTATTAAATTATTATATTAATAATTATACTATTATTATTTAATCATTCGTTCTTCCGCTCGGGTGCAAGCCGGTTGTGTTGACTAATCACGGAGTGCGCAGTGTGCAAATTACCTGCTAACGCAAGCGTGTGTGTTTGTGATTTTTATTGCACGGGCCGATCCTCTGCCGCCGCCGCCGCACCGGTGTGAGTGTACATTATATCGGGCAAAGAGTAAATTCAATACAGATACTCCACTCAATAAACATCAGTATGGACAAACTAAACAGCACGTTTGATCAATCAGATTCCAGTGTGCATCAGCCGAGATCAGGTGAAATGAGCATTGACGGATCTCTTATAGATAAAGAGTCCCCTCCACCATATGTTACTTTTCGCAAGGGAATTCCCGAGAAGAATGTGTCTGATCTGCGCGTTGAATTTCAATCCTTTCAAAACAGCATGCTAGCTATGCTTGACTCTTGGTTTACGAAACATGATGAAAAGTTATCTAAATTTCTGAACGACTTTGAGGACATAAAAACTTCCATCACATTCATCAGTGACAAATATGATGATCTGTATAATAAAACCGAAGATGTCAGTAAACGTGTTTCATCTCTTGAACATAAATTGAACTTGTCGCAGACAAGTGGCTCACGTATTACCGAACTTGAAGCCAAACTAGACAATATGGAACAGCGTGCGCGTTTTTGTAATGCTGAAGTCAGTAATTTACCAGAAAAACGAGGCGAGAATCTCTTGTCCATATTGGATAATATTGCTACCACGATAAATCATCCTGTAACCAAGCAAGACATTGTTTCAATTCATCGTGTTCCACAAGTAAACCCGAAAAACCCAAAACCAAAAAATATCATAATAAAATTCTCGAGTCAAATGCTACGCGATAATTTCATATCAGCTACACGATTAGCTAAAGGTTTTACGACTGAACAGTTGAAAATGGCAGGTCCTCCACAAAAGGTATATATAAATGAACACCTTACAGTAAAAAAACAAGAACTTGTTTCGACAAACTCGAGATGCTTCTAAACAGTTTGGTTATAGATTTGTATGGATCAAGCATGGAACAATACTCGTCAGGGCTAATGACACATCACCCGTCATTGCAGTTCGAACGGAAGAAGATCTATCCAGGATTAAACCTATCGCTTCCCAACACTAAGTCTTTCAATATTAATTTTGCTGCTCAAGTCATGCCACTTATTCAACAACAGATTTATAACTTATTAAAAAAAAAGGAAATTACCAGGACTAATATGCATTATTGTATAACTTTTTTATCAACTTTACTTATTTGTGCCTATTGGCATATCTGCCGTCTGTCAACTTCACATTATTCTATATGTTTACAAGTTAACTCACTAATTGCAGTCGCAACGAAGACGGAGTGTTTTGTCACTACCTACCTTTATTTTATAAAGATAAGTATAAAAACCGAATTTAAATTCCTATGCACAAATATTCCATATTGTAAAGGGGTAAAATCAAATCTGATTTACATTCACTTAGTTTATATATACAGTTTGTTTTATCACGTAGTTAAGTTTTCATTTATATGGCATTCTTCCGCTAATTGTTGTGCATTCATTAGCAATCATTCTCATTACGATTTTACATTATTTATTTCTTTTATTTTATGGTATATAAGTTAACGTTCACTAACATTTTATTGATCAACAATGACTGATAAAATAGCAATATATTATCAGAATTGCAGAGGTCTGAGGACCAAACTTAACACATTGTTTACGAATATTCTGGCGGGGAGTTATGATGTAATAATTCTCACGGAAACTTGGTTAGTGTCAAATATCTCTGATTGTGAAATTGTAGATTCTCGCTACTCTGTTTTCCGTAGTGATAGGGATCGTGTGGCGAGTGGGAAGCTTGATGGTGGTGGTGTTTTAATTGCGGTACGTCGTTATTTGCAAGCCGCCCGCTTTACGCTAAACATCGGTTACGATATTACTCTGAACATTTTACCGCTCTCACCTAACATAGATTATGTTTTATTGAAATTTCATTCTAGTTTTCATGATAAATCTCATATAATTTGTGGCGTCTACATTCCGCCAAATCAAACCATTTCTGTGTATGAATCGTTCTTTAGTGCTCTTCACAGTGAGATTGAGGCTACAATTATAGATAAGGTATACATATTAGGTGATTTCAATCTGCCGAACCTTGACTGGATAGAATACAGTCCATTCGCCTTTATCCCAGATCCATCTAATTGTGGCATATCCAGTCACAAAGTAATCACAAACTTTTTATCCTTAACTCAATGCAAACAACATAATACAATTTCGAACAACATGAATAGAATTTTGGATTTGTTTATGTCTAACAACGATATTTGTGTATGTGAGCCGCCATCTAATCCCTTAGTACCTATAGATATTCTACACCCACCTTTTTATGCGTTGGTTAATTTCAACTTATCCCATAAGGAAATGAATCACAGTTCTTCCCCCAGGTATCGGTTTGTTGAGGGAAATTATACTGCTATTAATAATGCTATTAATGACATTGATTGGATCGCTATCCTTAGTAACCTGCCGGTGGAAACTTCGACAAATATTTTCTATGAAAAAATATATGAAATAATAAAAAAGCATATTAGCTTACGGCCTATAAAGTCTAGTGAGTTTCCGGTATGGTTTTCCCGACCTCTTATACACGTGTTTAAGAATAAAGAAAAGGCATGGTTGAGACGGAAGACATATAACAATAAGTCCGACTACGAAGTTTTTTCTATGTTACGCAAGAGATTTAAGACACTTTGTTCTGAATGCTTTAACACATATATAAATTCTATTGAGTTAGGTTTGCAAAAGGACGTTAAGGTATTCTGGTCTTATATAAGAAGTCGCAAAGATAGAACGGGTATTCCTGACACAATGATATTTAGTGATGAAAAATCTGATGATCCTGAAACTATTTGCGAGTTATTTACAAAATTCTTTAGTTCCGTATATGAAAACAGTAGTTTTGTGGACACTGCCCTTGATTCCTTTCCTTCTTCAAATAATGATTTAAATATATCCGACGTACGTTTGACTCAAAATATGATAGCCGAAGAATTAAAATCTTTGGATGTAACCAAGGGACATGGTCCTGATGGTATACCGCCATTCTTTTTAAAACACACAGCTGATAGCATGAGCCTGCCGCTTAGTATAATTTATAATAGTAGCCTCAAGGAAGGTATTGTCCCTCAGATTTGGAAAGCGGCTAACATTATACCTGTTTATAAGAGTGGCGCGAGGAACGATGTCTCTAATTATCGTCCAATCTCCTTGCTTTCTACCTTATCAAAAGTACTTGAGAGACTTGTACATAAAATCGTTTATCCAAGCCTACATAATATCATTATTCCGGAACAACATGGATTTGTTAAATACCGATCGACAATAACTAATTTATTACTATACACATCTTTTTTGTTTGAAAATTTGGATAATCGTATACAAGTCGACTCTGTCTACACTGACTTTTGTAAGGCTTTTGACAAAGTGGATCACTCCATCCTTCTAAAAAAAATTGCGTTTAACGGAATACGCGGTAATTTGCTCCGCTGGTTTGATTCGTATGTCAGGAATAGAGCACAGAAGGTTGTGATAAACGGTTATGCATCCAATCTGATATCAGTGTCCTCTGGCGTGCCACAAGGCTCAATTTTAGGCCCATTACTTTTTGTCATATTTATAAATGATATTTCGCAGTGTTTTAGGAATTCCCGTTTCATATTATACGCAGACGACCTTAAAATCTATCATAGTATTAATACTATCGAGGATTGCGAGAAGCTCCAAGAGGATCTCGATCGTCTCTCTAATTACTGTACTGTGAATAAACTACATCTTAGCCTACCAAAGTGTAAATCCATTTCCATTACAAAAAAAGTTAATAAAATCAGTTTCACATACTCCCTTTGTAATACACCGTTGCAAAAGGTATCCCTCATAAAGGATCTTGGGATTCTTATCGACGACAAATTACATTTTGACGCACATATCAATTACATATCTAGTAAAGCCTTCCAATTGTATGGTTTTGTAATGAGAACATGTACTCCTTTTAAGCGACCTAATACGTATCTACTTCTATTTAAGTCCTTGATAAGATGTCAACTGGAATATGCCACAGTCATATGGAATCCACATTTTAAAAAATATTGCGATCAGTTGGAATCGATACAACGCAAATTTCTCCGCACCCTCTATTTCAGATGTTACCGTGCTAGGTCCTCGTATCAGTCCCTCTTAGACAGATTTGTTTTATCGCCGCTAAAAATGAGAAGATTGCTACTGGATCAAACTACTTTATATAAAATTTGCCATGACAGGTTTGATTGCGCTCAACTAATCAATCAAATATATATACGTACCCCTAGCCGTTCCCAACGAATCCGTGATAGTCATAAGCAATGTTTATTTGCACCCAAATTTTGTCGTACTATCGCTGGTGAACGTGCTCCTCTTCGTCGTATAATGCAATCGTATAACGAACATTTTAGTGACATAGATTTATTCTTTCTAACGCATGCACAATTTAAAAAAAATGTTAATGACATACTTGCTGATGTCTGTGATCTTTGATATTTATCTAAATCTATATAATCTGTTTTCTTTTTTTATGTTTTGTTCACTTTATTGTTAATATTTTACTTATTCACTTGTTAATCTTGCCATGTTTAGTACATAATTTTGTGAATAACGGTGTTGGTTGTGCAATTACTTTTTTATTTATATATAATATTGTTACATAAGCTTTATTGTGCAATTGTTTGTTATTCTCAATAAAGGAAAAAAAAAAAAAAAAAAAATTAGTAAGCGTTTTAGGAGCCGATTGGGTTTTGTCACTTACAAGAGAATCCCTAATGACTACCCAGGATAAAATTATCAATATCGAAATTGTTACATAAGGCAATGGTCTGATGTTATAAATCACAACTACAGGATGCTAGTACAAATATATAACCACATTATATCCTACCCGCGACATTGTAACTTGACCGAAAGCTTGTACCAAATTAATTAAGCAGAATATCCCATTCACTTTATTGTTTCCGAAGTACTCTACAGTACAAACATAACATTTATAAATAGTACAATTCAAAACATTCTGGGCGATGTTAACTAAGTGATAGCAAATTCGAATGCCGTGATAGAGGATTCAAATCACAATAAGACTTAAGGTTTTGGGGAAGAAAACATCGTGAGGGAACCACTTTAAATATGTGGTAGGGTCCTTTATAGTACCCACCACTGTGACCTATATTACCTATCTTCATATTCAAAACCTGTCACCAAGCAAATTTTTTTATTTATTTACTTAGGATACACAATACAAATTACAACCAAAAGGTAATCACATAATAAGTAATAATACATATAGAGCTGGGCGTCATATCAGAGGCAGTTAGTTCCCTTCAAGGCAACTAACTTTTGCCAGTCAAATATCTATAATGCTCAAACGCACCTATCCAAAATGATTTTTAATACAGACCTGGAAGAGCGGATGTTTCTGGAACAGTTCACCCAGTATGCAGCCCATGGACCAGACGTCCACAGCGGGCCCGTACCGCTCCTCGCCGAGCAGAAGCTCAGGCGGCCGGTACCATAAGGTGATCACTTTGTTGGTATACGGCCGCTGCCGGTCCTCCGCAGACCAAAGCCGGGCGAGACCGAAGTCGCCGAGTTTCACTTCACCCCTATAGAAAAACAATGGTGAACCGACTTTCGAGGTGATCCAACAGAACAGACCTCGTCGCGTTGTATACGAAAGAGTGCATTAAGCGCTGTTACACCACCGAACGAATGTTTTACAGATTTACATACCGCAATTAAGATACTAAAATGTAATTTTAACAGAAGATGCTATGGATTACCAGCAGGCAAGTAAATCGTACCGAGTTAATTACATTTTCTCGTCTTCTTCACAATGTTGCCTTTATGTATCGCTTAGTATAAATAGCTATAACATGCCCACTGACAATACAAACAAAATTGTATTTTCAATACTCTTGCATAGTGTACCTAATAAATATTTGGGACTTGTAAATTATGTCCCTTTTACCCATTAGAAAAGCATCTACATACATGTCCATCTCTATAATAAAACTCACTTATTGTTCATTAGAATATTACTGCACTTGATGTCTCTGTGTAGGAAGTTCTTCCTGTGGCAGTACGCCAGTCCGTCGAGTAGCTGCCGCATTATAGACGCGTTATGAGACTCAGTGAAGTCCACCATTTTGGACTCCAGTAGGCCCATGAGATCGTGATCCATGTACTCAAACACCAGGTAAAACGAGCCCTTATCCTGAGGAAAATATTATGGGAAATTAAAAAATGCCTATTACCTCTGTGGTCTAACAACGAACATCTATCGTAAGCGTATCGTCATCGTATCAAGTGCACCAAAAATCATTGCTATGGAAAATTGAACATGGCGCAACGGTATGAACGGTGTTCAATTTTCTGTACAAGACAACTTTTTGGCACACTCCATACGATGCCTCCACGCTTGCGATGGATGTTCGTCCTTAGGTAACTGAATAGTGAATTTTTTTTTTTTTTTATACTACCTGGGCCGACAAACAAGCGTGAGACGTGAAGTTGTTGAGTCTCATGTGCCTGTATTTTTCACCGGCCCCCTTACCTTTCTACCCGAAACACAGTAATACAAGTGCACTACTGCTTCACGGCGGAAATGGGTAAGGTGGTAGTACTTCCCCGGACGAACTCTACACTAAGAGCTCTACTACAGCTGTCAATACTGCGACCCAGTCCATACTGAAGTCCCAACATGTAGTGAGCATTGTCGTCTCTCGGGCACATAATCAATGGCAGGTAATCATGTCTGACTAAGATTGTCAACTGTACGTTCCCCGACGACCGACCGTGTAATCGAACCCTGAACCTCCAGTCTATGAGGCTTTATACTGCTCTGCCACAAGGCCGATATAATGAGTCTTAAAATAATAATTAGAGCTAAAATAGGTTTCTGGTAGTTTCTTATGAACCTCTGATTATTTTATTAAAGTTGACAGTATAAAACGAAACCATTTACTTTTACAATTTTAAATATCACAACCCCAGCTTCTAACTATGGGAAAAGTTTAATAGGACAAAAGAATGTATACTTACTTTTCTAAAGTCCATAGCATCTTGCTTATCTGTAACAATCTCCCTCAAATTTACGATATTCTTATGATTTAGTTGGCGGAGGATCTTGATCTCACGCACGGCAGTGATAGGAAAGCCTTCTTTCTCGTTCTCTAATCGCACTTTCTTGAGAGCGACCAACTGACCGGTGTTCTTGTCGCGAGCTTTGTACACCTGACCGTATGTACCTTCGCCGATTTGGGTTATAACCTGAAGGATATTTTAATAATTAAAAATTGTTTGGAGATTGAATCGGATATTATCTGTTCTGAAGCATATATCTTCTAGGCTTCCATTTGCTAGTCACCTAAATAGCATGAAAAGCACAACAAACAACACATTAACATGTCAGATTGTAGTGTAACAAGACCATAATTTTTATTTTATTTTAATAACTATAATTATGATTTAATGAAAAACGATAACGAAAAAAAAATTAACAAAAATATACCTGGAATCCATCGACGCACTTCTCTCCCCAGTCTTTAGCGTGGTGCGTGGGCGTCGATACCGGCACCACTTTAGAGCCCCGTCTCTTAAGTATACGAGGCCTTTTCAGCTTTGATCCAGGCTGACAAGCATCAAAGTAATAACGATTAGCAACTCGCTTGATTAAAATATCAGGATAGTCAAATTATCTGTAAATGACGCTATTACAACTAAAAACAAGATATAATTTCTAGTTTGCTAACTGTTCATTGCATTCACATAAATAATCGATTAAGCATAGATATAAATAACCGTTGCTAGTAAATTGTTGGTTTGTAAGTTCCATCCGTCTGTTTTCCAAGACCCCTCTGTTAAGTCTATTGGCATAAAATATATATATGGTATTAACACTGGTATTGTAAAAGCGTATTTATAGTTACCTCGGTGGTGCGTGCCCGCGCGAACACGTGTTCGTAGCGGTGCTGGGGCGCGGGCGGCGTGCCTCCCTCCCCCGCCGCCGCCGCCGCCGCGCCCTCAGCCTCCGCCTCCGGCTCCGACCCGCTCAACTCCTCCGACCCCGCCACAACTATGCAACAATAACATGTAACACTATGTCCTTCCTTACATAACCCAATAGTATGACATCAACAGGGCTCCTGAATACTGAATAAGCTTTTTTCTATTCGTGTTGCAGATGAAAAAAAAAATTCTAAAAAAATTTTTGATGATTGTTCTGACTTTCCTAAAAGTAAAAAAGGACTTAATTTAAGGGAACAGACTAGCTGAGATATGAAATTCATATAAAAAAACATAGCACAGGCATTAATATTAGTAGAACTATTTGGTTGTGAAAGAGCTTGGGATTGTAATAGCAATTTATTATAAATATCCTGACATTATATTATTTTATTTTTTTAAATAAATAATGAATATTGTATCTCCCTGAAATGTAGACCTAACTATAGGTAAATTACGGAACATACCGAAAAATGCCGGTGGTTGAAAAAACGGTAACTATGACGTTATCATTTTCAACATTTTCATATCGACTTTCAAATATTGTTTGAAAAAAGCTAGTCCTCACCAGGAGGCATAGGCAAGTTCATGATGCCGGTCCTCTTCGGTTTCTCCGGCTTCTTTACGGGGCTCGGGGACGGCGTGCTCAGCGGACTGTCATTGGCGAGCGTTTTGAGGTCTTCAACCTGATAAAAGGAAACTGTGATGTTAGTCTGTCTAGCAATATTAATATTATAATCAAGTTTATTTTAGATGTTTGGCTGTAGGAGTTAATCTCCTAAGCTATTCATCAGATTTAAGATATTTTAGTGATTGAAAGTTACACTGTTCTGAGTGATATAGTATGTTTAAATTCTGGGATATATGAGATCCCTCAGGAACGCGGGTGAACCCACGAGACGGTAATTTATGATATATATACTAAATAACACACCCTAATAATACGTTATATTGGGTGTAATTTTTAGATTCAACTAGTTAAGTTACTTAGTTTTATACACAAACATTAATAAATTATTATAAAACAAGCTTACTGTTTTATCCACCCTCGGTAAAAAAGTAGCCAATGTCCCTCTCCGCCCTTTCAGCTATCCCCATGCAAAAAGAAATATCCTGCTATATGCTCACTCAATACATGTTTATCCGATATCAAATCGGCACAGACACCCATTCTATCATAGAAAAACATAAGAACCCTTTGCAACGTAACGTAAGCATACCTGTGTGTTAGGTGGCATGGGTAGCTTGGTGAGACTCTTGTGCTTAGGCGGTGGTGGCTGCTGGTTGTTATAGTACACGCCTTCAACCACGCTGCCTACCTTAGGCAGCGGGGGCTGGGGCGCGACGCCCCCGGGGGCCGCCGGGGCACCGGGGGCTGCCGGGGCGCCGGGGGCCGCCGGGGCACCGAGCTGCTTGGGCGGCGAGCTCACGGCGGCGGCGGTTGGGAGCTTCTGAAAGACACATGCCCTATGAAGTTTGAAAGCTAAAACTAATGACGATTAAGGCCATTCTTAAATATGTTTTCACGAATACCATTAATTGAAAAATATCTACTTTGGTTTTCCGTAGCAGCAACTGCAACAACTGATTTGTTAATTGCTAAAGTTGAAAAACTAGGTTCTCCTTAAAAATCTACTCGAAAAATGTCACAAACCTCAGCATCATTATTAACAGATGTATGTCCATTAGCATGCTCGGGTAGCGCCCCAAACTGCGGAGGGGGCTGCAGTGGCGGCAGCTCGGACTCCAAGTCCACTTGTATCGGCATCGGGATGTCCACCACGTCGCGGCTATCTTTGTCGCCATTCTGTTTTGATAATTGGATTTTAAAACGGTAATAATTTAGGTTACCATTATAATCTTATACATACTTATATTGTACTGCTGTCCCCCACGGTTTCACCCGCATTTATCGAAATCATACATAGCCTATATCCATCTTCGAAAAATTCGCGTCGAATGGTAGCAGTCCATCCCGATATGTTCAGTGGTTTTGAGGTGATGGTGCGTCAAAGGAACTCTTTATACCCTTAACCCTTATTTTATAATATATAGATTAAATATCTATTCCAATTTTTATTTAATCTTTAGCGACCTTTGCATATTCCGCCCGCGTAAATTATACTACCATGTTTCAAATCAAAATCTTAAATATTTTATTTGATTGTGTAATATGGGTAATATGGCAATGAAGTGCATTCTTGTTCATTTAAAAACCGAAAATGACGAGCGTATATGAAACCATAGCTTAAGATTAAAACTACTCACATGCGTAAAACTATCGCCGGTGTTATTAGACAGATCATCTATAGTGAGCGCGTCCCCGGGATTCAGCGACGTCGATGTTGATAGCGATAGGGCACTCTGGGACTCCTCCTCTTTTTGGTTTAGGATCTCTTGTAGCTTCTGCAAATAATATCATCTGGTTAGCAGGTTTGCCGTCTCTGGCCACTTTACCAAAATCGGGCTACAGGTAGTCAATTCTAAACTAAAAACTTAAGAAAAATGATTACTGATTTGCCCAACCCGTCTCTAGCAGAGTTTATACCACTCTATACATATTTTTACACATAAAACTATTTACACGCCTTCGCGGCGACTAGATCTTCTTAAATAAATGCTTAAATGGATATTTACATCCAGGCAGGTCAAGCAGTGAGCTTTATCTATCAATCATACGCACCTTAGCTCTCTTATGTTTGTCTTTGACAAGTTCTGCAAACAAGCTGGTGTCGCTGATCTTCTCCTTAAAGTCTATCCGGCGTTGTAGGGCCGTTGACGGTGGACTGGGCGACTCGTGCTTGTTCCTGTACAGACATTAATCAATATTATTTTCTACCTAACATTAACAAGCTGGCACAGTTTTTTGATTAATAGATAGTAACTGGGACACAGTCACGGGCTTCTCGTAGTTACAAATAGGAATCATACAAGTTAATCATCTCCTGCAAACTCTACAAAATATATCCAAAAGCCAAGAAACATTCGATGGTCAAACTTCCTGAGTTTTATATAATGATACTTATATTATTTATCGCGACAAGTATTGCTACTACACATGTTGTATAATGTGAGCCTTGAGTGTATGGCACTAAGGTTCAAGTACCTGTGCCTGTCTCGTTCCCCGTCGCGGTGGCGCGCGCGGTGCCGCGGAGGCGAGGCGGTGGAGCCGCGACGCTTGCGGGACCCCGAGCGGCGCCGCTTCAGCGAGCTGCGGCTGTGCGACCTGTCCAAACATTATATTTTTTATTAACCTTTAACCTAAGGGTGAAATGACCGACACAGTATAAACGCCCTTGTGACATTTAAGAATGTCATAGAAAAATTACGTTTTTACATAAGGTCCACATATTGATCATTGAGGGAACATTTTTCAGTAACATTCATAAGAATCAAAAGGACCAAAGCTGGATGAGTAATTTTAAATTATTATGACATGTAAGCCTCGAAAACTTGTTACTTATTATATTTGTTTTCGGAGTAGTTGATATTCCTGATCGTTTAACTTTCATGTCATATTCGCTGTCCTCAATGACTTCATCTGCTTTCCGTGGAATGTTACTTACACCCGGGACAAAAAGCAGCCCATATGTTCAACCAGGGCATGCTCCATCTCTGCCTATTTTCATCAAAATCCATTCGATAGTTTTTGCGTGAAAGAGTATCAAACATCCATGCGTCCATCCTCACAAAATTTCGCAAGTAGAATATTAGTAGGATTTCAATTTACTGACACTTACTTTGTCTTATTACTTTCACTCAGTTATGTCCATACATGTAACTCACAATTGCTCACAAAAAGTTGAAAGTGATCCTGTATTGTACACACCTGTGCGCCGCCCTCTCGCGGTCGGCGCGGTCGACGCGATCGGAGCGCTCGGTGCGATCGCCGCGGTCGCCGCGCTCGCCACGCTCGGTACGCTCGCCACGCTCGGCGCGCTCGGCGCGCTCCGGCCGCTCGGCGCGGTCGCGGTGGCGGTCGCGGTCGGCGCGCCGGCCCGCGCGCGGCGAGCGGCGCCGGTGCCGCCGCGGACTGTACTCGCGCGCACGAGGGGAAATTATCGGAGAATCTAAATATAAAAGATAATGTTTCAATTAATAATGTATCTTAGTAAGTTTACCGTAAATAAAACTTTAATTTAACATAGGACTTCATTCCGACGTGAGTAAAAACAAATGAACAATTAATATACATGTGCAAGAGCCCCACTAACAAAGAGAGGGAATGTCATGCCTGAGGTCTTTGCCTTATTATAAAAATTGATGTAACATATTCTACCATTAATAGTAGAAATGTTTGAGATTACTGACAAGTCTGACATAAAACTTAACAGTGACATAAATTTATTCATTACATTTTAAAGAAGATAATTATTACATGTAATTATTTTTGTGACAGAATAAGTTTGAACTCAAAGGCCTAGCGATTTGACCACTATAACATCGAGCTCCTAAACTAGGATTACTAATATTTTAACACACCTGAGACCATGATTGGCGACTGCGGCCTCACATGCTGCTCGGGCCAGTAATCTGTCCTCCTACCACGGTCGTACTCCTGGTCGTTGTCCGAGTCAATGGTGACAGTATCATGGTACGGGGGCACCAACGGAGTGTGTGGTGTTGTAGATTTTTGCCTCCTCCTGTTAAAAAAAAAAACATTAAATATCGAATGAGCAGTAAATCACATTAAGTCAGGGAGGTTCCTAAAGGGTTAAATAATATTGGCCATACAATATTTCAAAGTAAGGAGAATATTTTTATCGTTTTTTATTTAAAAATAACGGTATAAGGGTGTGTCGCATAGACACACGATAGTGAAACTTTCGTATTACAGGGAAACGTTTTAATTATTGATCAATCACTTTTGAATAACACAGATTGTGTTAATCATAAATTAATTTTTCGTCACACATAAAGATTGCGGTTCAGAATTTCAAAGGCCTCCTATAATAGAAGTACCCAATAATTTCCCTTCAAAAATAAGTTATTCAAAGCAGAGAGTCAGGTGATAATTCAAATTTCCATTGGAAACACGGTCGTCTTAACTGTCTCCCTCTCAATCTCCATATGGAATGAGACAGTGAATCGGTACACGGCCGGACAAACAGTATTATTAAATTGGTCCTACCACCTATCTGAATGACAACTAACCGGTTCTGTATAAGGGGGACTCAAGGATCCACATCTCTGTCTACTGAAAGACAAGATTACAATGTATTTAGCATATCCATTGAATCCCGGTTTTTATTCGGTATGACAATATAACATTATTATTTCTTTTCAACCAATTATACCTTTTAATGTTTAAACGACTTTTAATTGAGAGCTTATTTAAAGGAAACAACGCGATACTTATAAGTCCAAAGTACAAGCTACTGATTGTATCAATTTCCTTTGCATGCAAACTATTGATCAAATAATTCACCCTTTCAATTTCAATCAGACATATCAATGCCAGACTTTGAACTTTAGGCATTGAATACGTTATAAGAAGCGTTTTTTACAACTTCGGCATTGCGTTCACACACACCACAATTTTACTACTTGATGATTATGTGGTCGAATGTGGTAAGCACACAACGAAAGGAACATATCAGTAGGTGTCGCTTATGGACTATATAAGCGTTCACAGATACTTACAACTTGGGGCTTTTTAAGAAAAGAGTGAATAGGCTACTAACGGGAAAGCGAGCTCCACCTTCGGCCTCATCTTCCCTTACCATCAGGTGAGATTGATGCCAATCGCAATCCCGCAAGAATAAAAAAAATATATATTTCGGTATTCTGCAGAATAATAACCTAAACCTCTTGGCACTTTTACGAAAAAGAAAATAGTAATAATTTTTACGAAGCGCGCGTACACCGTCAGTCAAAAAAGCAACATGATGAAGTTGGTTTAGTTAGATAACTGTCTCTCCGGAACATCGCACAAATCGCAACTGTCAGTGAGTAATGTTGTTTGAATCTTAACCTCAAAACTTCAAAAATGATTATTCGTTGCTACAGGTGCTGAGTTTGGACACTACTTACAAAAATCATTTTCACGACTGAATACAATTATGACGTCACAACTTGCTATTTCATAAAAAGCTCCATACATTCGATCGTTTCGACATTTCATAAAGAATTGCTGATTTGACATGTCAGGACACATCCCAATATCAAGTAAAAATAATTATATTTTGATATTTTTGTTCTGTTACCCCCAAGATTACCTCAAGTAGGCCGACAAACGTATCAGGTAAGTTGTAACCGCCACCCAATGACATTTGCAACACCATGGTCATCGATAATGCCTTGTCGACCCTGAGACATGAACTTGTTAACCGCCCTGTCCCGTAATCTTACCAGAATTTCACACTTCTAATAAGTCAAATGCTTTACATCTAAAATGGGTATAATATAAACATTAATGCAACAACACTAAAAAAAGATTTTGATATTTGGCAGAGATTAAGCCCAGGGGAGTACATTTTACAAGGACAAAACCCTGTACATTAGGGTACCAAAATCAGTCCATTTCAGTGTGATAAAGCATAAGACGCCGAAATGTCTTGAACAAATAAAATATTTAGAATGTATAAAATTAGGTAAATATAACTGTACCTAAATTTAAGTAAATCTTAAGTTATTTATTTAAAATCCAAGCATTCAACAATAGAAAAAGAGAAATGTAATACTATATATTAAGGAATCACAAGCCTCAGCTCAAAACAACGAGCTGAGTAAGAGCGGAAAAATGTTGATGATGAATTTTAAAGAGTACGGACTAAGAGCGTCCGTAGAAAATGTAAAAAGAAATAAATAATAATAAAAAAAAGCATAGAACGCTACCATAGCCTAAAAAAGCAAACAGACAGATATACATTATATCATAGTATCATACTAATATTATAAACTCGATACTAACCAATACTATCCATACTATTAGTATAGATGCCGGTTATATGAACGTGGTAATATAAATATGCATTAGTACGTACCGACGAATAGGTCGTAAATTATTCCAGTTTACGAGCTATATTCAACTAAATATTTCGCTACAGACAAAATCCTCTCTTCAACGAAGTATTTACTATGATCCATTCACAATAAATCAACAGGTTGCACTCCGGGAGTGCCAGCAGAAGTGAAAACTTGAACATTAACCTCCGTCTTACGAATTTTCGATCATGTCCTGTCGCGAGTTTAACATTTTATACCCATCCGAAGAAAAGTGCTCAACACCGCTAAAGAAATTTTCACTTCAATATGTTGATACATCCAACGACTCGTGTTAAATTGAGCCTGCATAAGTATAGATTCCGAGCTACACAGTGTGCATGGTGCATGCACTTGGCCAATTTGACGGATGTACTTAGCCAATTTGACGGATGTATTATTGTGTTTAGCAACGCAAGGGGCCGGCCTTTCGCGTGAGCACAAAACGGAAGGGGGGAGAGAAGTCCTCGGGTAAAATCGCATCAAATATCATTTAAAGGGTGCGGTGCATCGAAGGTCTCACTTCAAGTTTTTACTTCAGAGAATTTACTTAAAGGTGGGTTGTATATTACCAAAAAATAAGTGTCCTACAAACTTTGTGTGGTATTGGCGACGTATACCACCACCAAAACTCAGCTCTACAGTGTCGTAAGATGCAACTTAAGAGTATACTGAAGACCACGCACACCTTGCACCAAGTGATCAACAAAAAATTTCAAAGAGGATCAGCATCAAGCCGTAAAAAATCTGCCAAATCTCTTGTAATTCGTAATGGCCACAGATTGGGCATCATTGGACAGCATTGCGCCGACCCCAAATGATTGGAAACAGGGCAGGTAAATGATGATATGTCTTAAGTACATGAATGGGTGAAGAATTAGGGTTTAGTAAGTAGCAGCCAGTGGTACCAAATTCAAAACACTTCTCCCGTAAAACCAGACTTGAGTAACAATAGATATGTCAACACATTCTATCATCCACCAAACACAACATGCCACTCATGCACACACACTCCTTTATTCTTTGCATTGTGTAACTAATAATCTCAGCATTCATTATATGGCTTATTATGAAGCTCACTATCATTATAATACAAAGATGGGCGCTGGTGCCTATCGTACAGGATATCATTATCCTAGTTTAGGTATCAGTAGTTACAATAACTTTTACCTGTAAACTAGACTTATATTATATGTTTTATTAGTCTAAGGTAATCGTAAGATTAAGCTAAGTATATGTAACATCAATCAATACCTTGTTAAAAGAAAATAAATACATTTGAGTTAATTTATAATATTTAATTAAATTATGTATATTATGATATTGCTTGTAGTTTTTCTATTTTAAGGTGGCAATAAACATTTTTTTAACCTGATGGTAATTGCAACACCAGTGGCGTCGCCATTGCATTATCGACGCTGGAACGTGAAGTTGTTAAGTCTCATGTGTGTAATTTCACCGTCCCCCTTACCTTTCTAACCGAAACACATTAATACAAGTGCAAGTGTATTCACGGCGGAAATGGGTAAGGTGGTAGTACATCCTCGGACGAATTCTGCAATAAGAGCTCTACTACTCTTAAATTAAAAAGTAATTATAAAACTAGAAATTAAACACCTCGTGTAATTAAAGTAACTGAATAGATTCCAATATTTTTTTCTTTTTTTTTTTTAACCAAGTGCTTTATAACATTTATAAAACACCTGTTACACAATATATATCTGTAATATGTAATATATCTACATGTGGTTTGTAAAGGTGTCTACAAAAACTTATATTTTATTTCTGCATTACGTATTTGTTATATTGAAGTATATTTTTTGTTAAATCTGGATCTCTTAAGGGGACCTCCCCTAGTCTAGTCAAAATCGACCGAAAAACATTTTTTTATTGCTTTATTTTCATCCTTACTTAAAAATGTGTAGGCAAAAGGATATTTCCCTATCTAATTGATTTTACGAGTTATAGCGTATAGACGAGAGAGCGCGTCGGCCGAAAAACAGGTAGAAGCGCGCGCTCGGAGGATAGGTAATGTGCGGACGGTATTTGCATTCCAGTAAAACTTATGTTTTGAGGAAATATTATAATAATAGATTAAAGACATACTTATTTACTAAAGATATACGTATGGTCGTTAAATAAGTGACTTATTAATTCCAAGTTTATTTTTTGAAGTCTTACTTTTTGAATCAAAATTAATTATATACATTTACGGTCTACAATATTGTTATTATAAGTCAATGATTGACCTTGCCCTGGATGTCTAAAATGTCCACTCGAAATTTAGTTATCGAATTCACACCAGATATTATGTAAAGCACTTACATTTTTCAATATATGTACATCCCATAACAGTATGATGCAGTCAATATTTTTGTCTGTTTGTTTGTTCGTTTATTTATATTTATAAAAATGTTTGTCCTCTATGCCTACCACTCTGCCTCTACCATTTATCCGATGGCGATAAAACTTTCGTGAGTTGTTCTATGTACGGCCAAAAAGGTTCCTAATACAAAAGAAATAAATTGTCGCATTGCCACGCATGCCAGGAATAACTAGTATTTTATAAGCTAGGTGTACACCCGGTTTCACCCGCGTTCCTGAGGAATAAGCGCGCAAGCTCTTTGTTCATTTTTGTTTATCTCAAAAACTATCCATCCAAACTGAAAGACTTCGAACCGCAAATATTATCTACTTAAAATGGTGATATTATAATTCATTTTATACGGGCCTCTATACATAGGGCATACTTAGGGATGATTTTGCGAAAAAGTTGAAACACGTATTTTTTTATTTCTTACCAAAACCTTAAATATGATTTTTTAGATCCCTGGCTTGAGGAATTATAGATTACCCTTAAAAACTTTCAACCCCTATTTCACCCCCTGCAAGATTATTTTGAGAGACAAAAGACCTATGTCCTTCCCCAGGATATAATCTATCTCCTTGCAAAATTTCATTACGATCCGATCAGCTGTTTAGTCGTGAAAAGGTAACAAATGAACAAACAAACTTTCCCATTTATAGTATTTGCATGGAAGTATGGATTGGGCAATAGATTTTGATGCGGTTTTCATTATCGTTTAGAAAATTTGTTCCGGAAGACTTGTGTGTATGATATATTGATTATCCCCTTCAGGCGAAAAGCGAATTGCAATTTCAAACCTTAAGTTTTTTTTATTACCGTAGCCATTATGTGTAGATGCTTTAAATTTTTTTTTTTATACCACATGGGCCGACAAACAAGCAGACGGTCCACCTGATGGTAAGTGGTCACCGCCGCCTATGGACATTTGCAACACTAAGGGCATCGCCAATGCGTTATCGACCCTGAGATATGAAGTTGTTAAGTCTCATGTGCCTGTAATTTCACCAGCCCCCTTACCATTCTAACCGAAACACTAAGAGCTCTACTACTCTATACTATTCCAACTTAACTTATCGCTAATGGATATGAATAAGTAATCAATACAAAAGCAACAGATATAGTACATATATATATATATATACATTGACCCTGATGTCTATAAGATAATGAGTATTTAACACTCAAATTGAAGACTTTTCAGAGTAGTAGAGCTCTTAGTGCAGAGTTCGTCCGGGGAAGTACTACCACCTTACCCATTTCTGCCGTGAAGCAGTAGTGCACTTGTATTACTGTGTTTCGGTTAGAAAGGTAAGGGGGCCGGTGAAATTACAGGCACATGAGACTTAACAACTTCACGTCTCAGGGTCGACAACGCATTGGCGATGCTCCTAGTGTTGCAAATGTCCATAGGCGGCGGTGACCACTTACCATCAAGTGGACCGTCTGCTTGTTTGTCGGCCCAAGTGGAAAAAAAAAAAAAAAAAAGACCACAAAAGTAGAGCAGTCAAGAGTACGAGTATTGTAATATTGTTTTTAAATTATTTTTTTCTACATATTCTCCAATATTAACAGATAAATTTAATGTCTGGAAAAGCCACAGTGTTTAGTGAAATAAATATGTCACCATGTCTTTACAGTCAAATATTACGCAATCTACATCTCGATATCTATCTGCTGCGAAGCGGCGTGGCGAGTAAAGAGATCCATCATGCGAGAATATCATAACCATACAATTGACCCCTCGGTTGAGTACTCAATTAAGATCAGCAATGCACATCTGAATTGGCACTAATGTCACCACGCAACAGTGTAGAGTCCAGTGGAAATTTCCCTGACAAAAACAATACTAAACTGGTCTGAACCAATAAGAAAGCCAATCTCCACCCATGATCAAGCATGATCTAGCAACAACTGTCAAATTCTATCAATCAACAACAACAACAGTTTCTTACAAAATGTGAATGAAGTGATAAGTTCTAATCTGATGCTCCACGCTTCGTTATAATCGTGCGTGGTAAACAAAACTAGCAAAATGCTTGTATCCACCACTCTGACATTTTTATGTAATGTCCACGTTCGAATTTGAATAACAGGACATTGCATGTCAGACCACAATGTACAGGGTTCCATATGAAGTCCTAAGTAGCAAAATATAATTTGGGGTTGTTGAACGCGAAACAAAATAAAAACAATTCATTTGAAGTATCTTTTCAGGATTTTCCACCCCCTACATCGAAAGCTAGGAGAAATCTAATTTTGAAGATATTAAATGAATAGATATAAATGATATCTATAAAGCACAATTATCTATTCTGTGATAGCACTTAGCCCTGTAGTGTTTGAATAAATGGCTGTCACATATAGATAGATAGATGGACCACATGAATCAAAAAGAGTAATTAGGTAATGGAACCCTAAGAATGTAGGATGCTCACCGAATTAAAAACAATTCTAAGCTATACATGCATACCAAAGAAGTGTTAAATAGTTTAGAACATTTTCTATTATTTACTAGGTTAAAGCCATTGCCCCATATTGATTATAATTATGTGTCAAAAATATTGGATATATTTAATGTATAAGGGTTCTTACCGAATAGTTGGAGATCTTTCACGATGCGATTCAAATGGTATCTGGTTGTGATGGAGTCCTGGCTCACGGGTAGAAGTACGGTGTATCACATGCCTTAATATAGGTGGTGTTGTAGGAGATATGGGAGAGCATGACCCATTTCTTAAGGGTGATGAAGCTTTTTCCCATTCACTAATTGGTACTTGCTGGTATCTCAATGGACTACCTGCCCTCACAGCCACTATTTCAGGCACATTATCATCCAGTGACACACTCTCCAAGCTGGCAGACCTCGATCTATGTTTATTCTTTTTCTTCCTCTTCTTCTTCTCCTTCTTACGTTTATCTCTCTTTTTCTTGTACCGTACATGCTCATCTAAGTTTGAATCCACATCAAACTCTATGCCGCGTCTTTTCCTTGATACTACTGTGGAAGAATCACGGGTGAGTGCATACTCGTTGACAGGACGTCGGCTGGTTGTTGTGAATGATATGGTCTTGTTGTCAACAAATGTCCGTATAGAATGAGACTTTCTTGTACGGTCGAGGTCATCAGCAATGTGGCGGCTGATCGAGCTGGTCTCACTGTCAATTTCCCCAGCTTCTGGGGCAGAAAGATCCTCAGAGCTTACATCAGAGTATTCAACTAGGGGTTTAACGGTGTTAATTGTAGCATATGACTGTTCATGAGTACCGCCAGAGTGAGTCCTGTATTTCTTATGCAAGCGTTTTTTATGTTTCTCCTTATGATGTTTGGATTGCCGCTTCTCATAGCTTCTCTCCATGGTCGACTGGGGGCGGAGTTCCCGCCCGTTGCCGACACTTCACATTACAATAACTGTAATTAATAAAAGTATTGGCTTTTAATTAAATTGATAAGTAACTAACATTGACTGTGGCTCATTCGCATTGCTCTTTCATTTCTCTACTTCACTTTTTTTTAAGACATTTAATACTCAGATCAATTATCAGCTATGCTATTGAAGCTTCTAAAAATTCTGACTAAGTGTAGTAAATATTTGCAAAATAATAAGTTTTAATTTCTGGTCGACTGTACTGCAAAAATTTGTAAGTAGAACAAATTAAATGGTAAAAATATGAAATTAACACAAAACACACACGACAATTTACTCTATGTATAGATATAGCTTAGAATCTAAGCATCAATCAGCAAATACTTATAAAGAAGTACATAGTTGCAATTTCTAAAAATAAATCACTTAGCACTCGCAATTTTTGATTTGTTATCGTAAATTAGAAACAAAAACATTAAAATAATACTGCATGCACTTAAAAGGATAATTAAAAGGACTTACCTTAGCAATAAACGGACGTGCGTCCGTCACACGCACGATAAATACTTTTTGCAATTTTATTCTCAATTGTGTAAGCTAAGTAAGGTTTAGTTTTTTACAAATATTATCGTTACGGCTAGATTAATGCCGTTAATATTAGGTTATCTTAGTTCTTTAGGTTTAATATAGTCTTATTTCGCTAGTCATTATCATGAAGAGCGCATTATTCATGTAATTACATCGGATTTGTATTAGGTAGGACTGAGAACGTCGATTTTAGTCAGCCATTTGCTTTTTCATTTTATTTTCTTTCATCATCGTTAATGTTGTGCTACCTGGTTAGAACGCGTGCAACTTTTTATCGAAATATCGATATGATACGTCACTTTAACTTTACACAGTCAATAAATCGATTTTGAAAATGAAATGATATTATAAATCTATCAACATTTATTTACACCATTCAAAGATGTAAATAAATAAAATGTTTTTTTGCATCTTTAAGACTATACTTATTATATTATACCTACAGAGCTCTGATTTTAGTCTTGAATTTTAATCAATTGCCTTGTATATATAATTGTATATTTAGGAGCAAATAATGTTTAGCCATTTTAGAATTTACATGTCGTATGATATTAGTAATAAATAATTCAATATCTGTAACTACAGTTTAGTTGGTTGAGAAGGGTCGGAAGGTAGAGTTTCATATTCAAAGTTTGGAGAGTATTGATGAGAACGTATTTTTTTAATCATACTAATTTTGTTAAGTTTGGAATCAGAAATCCAAACGTAAGAATATGGGGGGATGAAAGTTTTCGACTGAACTGTAGTTTGGTTATGTTTATAATAAAATGTAACAGTATTTTTATTTATATTTTTTTCAATTAGGGTTATATAGTAAAATGAACGATTTTAAAGTGGGTAAGTATAAACTAAAAGGATTTTTTTATTGTTAATATATTTTGTTTCTAATTGAATGCCACTTTATTCATTTATATGTTTAATTATCGTGGTTTGTCGATATCGAACAGTGTTGGTTGACACTATGTTGGATCGTGTCGAAAGGGAATTGGCGCAAATTTTAAAAATATATACTTTTAAGCTTAAAGAATATTGACTAAGGGTGAAAGAGAAAAATAGCAATTGGTTATTTTATATAAACGCGTTTTATTAATAAATCTTTTGTATACGTTTTGAAATACATCAATATTTAAATTAATAAATAGCTTTAATTGACTTCCGCTAACAATTCATTTGACCGACAGTTTTTTTTTTAAATTGGGAACTATTGATAATTTTATAGCCAGGGATTTTTTGCAAAATGATAAAGTGAACATAACTTTGCTAGGCCACGTGATATTATTACGTATATTATATTACTACAGCTAACATATCCAATAAATATTGTATGAGTATTTGTCTCACATTCTGCGAAGAACGAAACGTATAATTTACATTATTGCTATCAGTTACCAATTCATGAGTAAAAAATATCTAATTTATAGAAATTAAATATTATTTTTATAATTAAGTTAAGATGGTCTGGTGTTAAATTATGGAATAAAGTTATCTATTCATATAAAGCAGAACAGTATTTATTTCATATGTCTAGAGAATTCTTTGTTTATTATGGTACAAAAAAATACAATATTTTACATGGCAATACTTAATAGTTCGCGTGCGAGATTTGCGTCCAAGCGCGGAGCATTTATTTTGCTATATAAAAAATAATACGGTAGTGTTTTGTGACAAATTACCAATATATTTTTTTAAGAATGTAGAGAGATATGAATAATAAATATTCATACTTATATTTTCACGAAATTAGTTACAATGACCCCGGAGTTCACGGCTGCAATTACTGGCGCATCGTGATATTACCCAATATGGGAAAGAAATTACAAACATTCTAACTGTTCGCGTTATTTGTAGTGAATAAATAACATTTACATCGACCAGGGAACGGGTAATCTGTCCATTGGCAGTTCGAAATATTTTGTTATGGTTATAATGGTCATTTTAAAGTCATTGAACCTACGTGCGGCGTGGTGACAGTGCTGTGAGTCGTGAATCGGAAATATGTAAATAAACATGAACGATATAAGCTTGAAAATAGTGGAATCTCCTAAGGACCCAGCTGGAGCCGCAGAGTCTCCAACAGTGGAACTTAGCACCGAAAATGAGGTCGATCCGTTGGCGATAGATGAAAGCGATGTGGGCACTATAAAAGACCCACAAGTGGAGGAGGCGACACTTGAAAAATCTATTGAGGAAAAAGCGGGAAGCTGTGATGAAAATGCCAAAGAAAAGAATTTAGAGAGCCAGAATGTTGATAGTGATAGATTATTAGCATTGGAATCTGAGAAGATAAAAGGTAATTAATAGGAGCTATAATGGCTATAAGGTTTAAGATAAGTTCAATAATGTAAAACTTACATAATATCATATCAGGTCTTGGGTGAAAGAACCTGTGTCTACTGGAATGGTCTTTGTGGGCATTGTCTTCTGAACTACATGTATTTTTGTGTGTTTATTGAGATGCAAATTTATTTATGCATTTCTTACACCATTTAATAATGTTGTTAATATTCCATGTTATTTCAAATGTATGATTTCTAACCCATGTATTGTGTTTTGTTAGAAAGGCTGTTCCTTACATTTGCTTATGTTTAGCAAAAAGTTTATATTTGAGTGCTATAAATAAAAAATAAAACAGTTAATGTAAACCTTTTTTTTACTAGGCACATCAAAGTGTCTTAAAGGAACATTCATGTTGGACTTATATTGTTTTGAATACCTACTAAAAGGACCCTGTAAAATTTCAAAGATAAAAATAAATACTATAATCTTGTTGGGCAATAGGTTTTTTTCATTAAACATATTATTAGGTTTTATCAAGAAGTGTATCTAAAGCATTCCTATTGGATTTTATAATTAGTTAATGTTTTTGAATTACTTTGTGTTTGATAGTGGTGATTCAATGGATGGATATAGAATGAAACATCATCTCATATTTAACTTATCTTTTTGGGATTCCTTCTCTTCCACTATTATTATGTCCATTTCATTACCAAAAAATTAGTTTTGGCTGATATAGGGACAGACTGTAACATAATACAATAAGACCAATTTAGAAAACTTTGTATGTATGTTTATTTGTCTGCTTGAACATGTTTGTTTCTGAAACTATTCAACAAATTTAAATGTGTTTTTTGCAAGTAACAGGAACATAGCTAAGGGGAGCTTATATGGTTTATTTCATAAAAATCTGCAACCAAATATTATATATTCTTTAGTTTAAAGTAATCACATGTATGCAGTTGAGGGTACAGCTAATAACTCATATTGATTTACATTCTCACCAAAAACCAGTCACAACACAACAATATATAAATTAATTTGTTACAGAAGAACTACTGCTAGAAGACAGTCCTTCAAACAGTATTGAGGAGGAGAATGCAACTGATGATAGCGGTAATAATGAAGAATCTACCAACAAACTTGTGCAACCACTGCTTCCAACCGAGGAAGTAAATGTCCCGTCTATAGAAAACTTAAAAGAATTGACCGCAGAATCCAAAGTTAAAGAGCCTAGTCGTGTAAAAGAAGTAGTGGAAGAAAAAAAGAGTCAGTCTGATCCTAATGTAGATATGACTGAAGTGGCTGAGGAGAAGCAAGAGCAGAAAAAAACTGAAGCAAAGCCTAAAACTCCACCAATGAATGGTGATGTACCAAAGGTAAGGTAACAACAATGATACAAATCAAAATCTCTATTTCTTATTTATATTTAAATAACTGTGATTTGCATTTTGATTACAACAAAATAACAGTGAAAATATTAGTCGTAGCGAAGTGTGTTAAGGTTCAAAATCGCTAGCACACCCATTAGTGTGTTTCTATTGTAGGTATCTGTGAGCCATTTCTCTATGGATTGGCATATTGGCACCACATAGGTTCATTCAGATAGATCTAATGTCTGTTGGTGACCACGCATTGTTGCCTGCCTGCTGGATGCTAGAGGCTTATAGACAAACAAATAGGGTACATATTGCATGTACATTATTTCCAATCAATATGCATTTAAGTTTACTATAACTATTTTTCATTTTTGTAACTTATAGAAGTGACACTTTTTAAGCTTCTATTAGTTATAGAATTATAAAATTTTCAGTTATCTTGTTTTTGATGCGGTTTACCTAACATGTTAGGTATCAGTTAATGGTTGAAGTTGTAAAAATAAATTAAACTCTTAGGTAATACATTGATAGGTAGGTCATTTGAAATATTATAGGTCGCAATAAAGAATTACAAAAAGTTGTTTCAAACAACGGCATTCATTAGCAATTGACCTTAACAATGTTACGTTTAAACAAGTCGAAACAGAACGTAATTTGAAATTATCTAGCTTTTTATGATACGTCGTTATGTCACTCGGAAATGGTGTAAGTTTCTATGACTAACTTTTTTAAATAGGTTGCGTACATTAGGCACCTTCCACATGTCTGTCGGACTTTCTCTTTGGTTAACATTTGTTGGAACACGGTTTCTCGATAGGTAATGTTAAATGTCAGATATAGGGGCTATAGACACTACCGTGACCGTAGCAAGAACCACAGGATGTATGCATCCGCATCCGTAGAGCGAGTGTGATGGAAGTTATTAGCTGGTAGCTTTAGAAAGTCTGAAATCGGTATACATGTTCTCCATAGCTCGCTGAGCGAAGGCGAGTACCAACGTTTTGATAGACTTGTCTGGCTTGGTAGCTTCATTAATATATATTTGAACTTCGAGCTAAACTGAATAAATGGTTCTGAATTTCTTTAATTTAGCTTAGCTAATATTCCCCATTGCTCGTCGTAGCTCGTCTAGCTATCTGAGCACCAACTTGTATTGAGTTCGTTTGGTGTGACTTGCCACCAATCAGGATCGCTCGCCATGACTTGTCTTACTTCGGAACCGTATCAGTTTTTCTGCGCTCACCTACGTTCGGCTGATTGCGGCCAACATGTGGACCTCTACAAAACTCGTGTCATTGGTCTAGTTCGAACTTGACAAACAGATTGTAGCAGTCTTGTATCAATTTGTCTATGTTTCGGTTGACTGAGGTTTTACCAATATGTATGTCGACAAAAGCACTGCAAAATAATATGGATTTATTTTTTTATCTTTTTCTTGGATGTATCTCAGTTCTTCTCTGTTTGACCACAATCATGTCGTGGTAAGTGATATGGCTCAAGGTGATAAGCACACAAAGCCTAGAAGGGATTTGGCGTTTAAATCTAGCTAGAAAAAAATTGCGATAAAAAGCGATTGATTTTCAAAATGAGGGTGGTAGCCAACTCGGGGCTATATACAGTGTAAACTCTTTATAACGTTATCCTTTATAACGATAAACTCCCTATAACGTTGAAGTGAGCCCAAGTTGGTTGGTTTGCGTTAAAACCCACATATTGAAACACTCTTTATAGCGATATGCCATTCTCTATTACGAAGAATTACGAAGAAATGTGTTCATATTTTTAGACAGTAAATATTTATTATCGGTATTATTGTTTATGTTATGTTATCAGGTAACAAAAGACTTTGAAGCTCCGAAACATCCGAGGTCGGTCTAGCTTTTGTTATCCTTAATTGCTTTGAACACGTGCAGTATGACACATTGTTTTCTCGGAAGTGATGGTCTTCGACCAAGCATACTGGGTACCTATCGTATTATCAGTCGTAAACCTACTTTGAAACTGTTAACATGGCCAGTAAACGGAAAGCGATTAGTGTTGACGAAAAAGTTTGTGTGATACGTGCGATTGAAAAGGGAGAAAAGAAAAGTGACGTTGGAAGGCGTTTTGAACTAAGTCAATCCACTGTTGCTACCATTTGGAAAAACCAAAAAACAATTCTACAGGCGGCGCTGGAAGGAAACTTGTCTAAAAAATTAAGAAAGCCAAAATTCGAAGACTTAGATCAGGCAATGTTGTCGTGGTTTAACAATCAGCGCCAGAATAATGTACCCATCTCGGGGCCAATTGTAAAAGCAAAGGCTGAAAAGTTTGCCAACCAACTTGGCATAATTGACTTTAAAGCATCTGAAGGTTGGCTCGGAAAATTTAAGCACCGTCATCAAATTACGTACGGTAAAATGAACGGAGAGGCGCGGGATGTCGATATGAATGTGACTAACAACGGTACACTTACAGATGAACAAATTGTTGATTTAGTGTCAAAAAGTCAGGAAACACCCGATAATCAAGATGAAGAAGACGATCAAGTGGACAAAGCCGAATCACCACCAACAATTCAACAAGCCCTAGATGCCGCTAAGATGGTAGAATTTTTTTTGTTGTTTTATCAAGACGATTCCACCACATACAGTGTAAACTCTTTATAACGTTATCCTTTATAACGATAAACTCCCTATAACGTTGAAGTGAGCCCAAGTTGGTTGGTTTGTTCACTTTGTTTTGTTTTTTTTTGTTCACTCCATATAACGATAACTCTCTATAACGACAAAAAATGCTCAGTCCCTTGAGTTTCGTTATAAAGAGTTTACACTGTATCTAGATATGAATAGAATACATAAAATAATACAAAACAAGTACTGGCATAGCAAAAAACGTCAGACAAAGTTATCAGACTATATGTGTAAACAATAATTTATACAAGCATTTATTATCTAAGACATACATATTAAAAATTCTTGTTAATTTGGTTTTTTTTGTTCACTCCATATAACGATAACTCTCTATAACGACAAAAAATGCTCAGTCCCTTGAGTTTCGTTATAAAGAGTTTACACTGTATATATAGTACTCTCCACCAAGCGATGGATTTCTCCCTGTTCCCCTTAAAGCAAGGTTATAATGCGATCGAACCCAAGAACATCGTCATGGCAAACGTATCTCAAGTGTCTCTTCATTTTTACAACTCAAATGTTTGTTTTAGGAGGACCAAGGTACAAAACGTCATCTAAGCGGTGAGACAGAAATTGAATCCCCGCTCAAGAAACTGTGTCAAGAGGTAGAGAAGACTTTCCCACAACATGATACAATGATCAATGACTATATACAAACTGCTACCAAGAACAACGTCGACGAAATACAGAGGCATACGGAACAGCTGCTCTCGGAGATACAGACCTTAAGGGAATTGGCTCAGAAAAAGGAACACGAATGGAATAATATTCTTCACCTAAAGAAGGTCAAAGAGGAAATATTACTAAGGTTACTCAGGCGAAAACAAGTGCTGTCATTCGAGAAGTCGGCGGAAGTTAACGGTTCGGATCGTACAGACCCGTTCGACTATTTGAATCAAGCAAAAAATCTGGCTATAGACAAAAGCGATGATATCTCAGGGTTGGCGATAAAACAACCGGGGTCTTCTGTCAATCCGATGATGCAGCCAATAATGCCAGTCACGACACATTTTAGTCCCATGTCAGGGTTGCCACCGCCTTACGACAAAGCAGCTCATATGCAATCAATGCCGAAACCAGTATACCAACCCATGATGATGCCCGGGCCGATGCAAGGGTTCCCCAGAGACATGAATGGGCAGTTACCTTCCAACTATCTACCGATGGGTCGCCAAGGGCCTACGAAGGACGTCAAGTCAATAATAGCCGATTATAGGCAGAGGAATCCAGATATAACCCCAAGGAGGGGTAGAAGGATGAAGTCTATATTGAACCCTATGATGAACGCCCCAAGACCTATTGCGCCGAAAATGGACGGAATGAATAATTTGAATAATCTAAATATGCTATTCAATAATTTGGATATGGTGAGTGTTTTTCATCTATAATTTGTTAAGGAAAGTGAAGGTCAAAAGTTATTGTGAACTGATAAAATAGACGTCATTACGACGACCTTAATAAGGTACTCGGGTTGGGCTGCATGCGGAGGGCAATGAACCGGGAGACCGATGCGTCTTATTAAAACGCAACGTCCAACTGAGTACTAATAATTTTTTAATTGCCTTCACTCATGTTGATGTAAACACATGGTTGAAGGAATTTTTGTATCCTGTGCCTGTTACGTACATGGTGAAATAAATATAGCTCTGCTATGTAAACCTATTAAAAGTCCTATGGTTCCTCCCAAGGTACTATAAATAATAAATATTTTGGGACATTCTTTACACACGGCCATCTGGTCCCAAACTAAGCAGAGCTTGTACTATGGAAACCAGATAACTGATATACTACATATACTGCTTTTTTTTCTAAATACATACTTATATGGATATTTACACCCAGACATAGAACAAACAGACATGTTCATGCACATAAATGCTTGTCCTGGATGGGAATCGAACCCGCGAACTTCGGTTTGGCAGTCAGAGCGTTAGCCACCAAGCCAACTGGCCTGTCGAATATATAATATGTCCCTATTTCATGACCTAGGTTTATACCTGATTTTATAAAGATTTGTTCATTTGTTTCATCACAAAAAGGTAACAGACTGAATTTTAATATTAATGATGAGAACTAAATCCTACTATATTATTATTTTGTGAGGTAGGATGGACGGTTGATATTGTTCTTAAAGAATTTATTTCTCATAAAATACTTTACAGTTTACATAAAATGGGATACAAGATTTTTTTTCTTCAATAGATTTACCTCTGACTGAAGCTAATAGAACAAAATGACAAATGTACACAATATTCTTTTACGCAAAACTTGTAGACGGATTTGGATGAAATAAAAAATAATTGTATGTATAATACGTCCGTCAGTAAAGCAAGTGAAACTGCGGGGGACAGCTAGTATGTTATATAAGATAGGTCACAAACTGTAAATTCATCAAAACAGGTTCGTTGTTCGACATTAACCTTTTAATTCGAAAAACTGTTGTGATAGCCAACCAATAATTAGTATTATCGTGACGTCACATCATTTCAAAATGCCAAGGGCGTATTAATTGTTAATGCAGTACCTACAAGCTAACCTCAATATAATGTAGTATCAAAACAACCAACATAACGCCTAAATTGCCTAGAATCTTCGTCAAGGTGACGTCATCGCGACCATGGTCAAACAAATGTGACATGAAACTAGGGAGGGGTCAGAAAGCTAGTTATGTAATTAGAATTGGGTATTATATTGTAGTGCACCCTATTGATGTGGGCTAGAGTAACTTTTTAAGAAACAATTTTGGTGGTGCTGTTGTGACGTTTTAAAAAACCTTACTGCGATTTTACCCGTGATCCCGTGGGATCAAATGTTTCCCCAAAAAATAGTATCTTATGTCTCTCTCTATGTCATATGTAGTACTTTCCATCGATTGGGTTTGACGTTAAGGTGTCAAGCTATTAGTTAGGATTGAAATTGGACAGTGATGTTACAAGGTATTTTCAGGCTGTACCTTATCAATGAAATGTCATGAATGACGTGAATTTAAACAGTAATTTAGAAATTATTCTTATACAGGTTGTTACAAAACTACATATCTGTAAAGCCGAAATGAGGTTAAATGGGGCCTTATAACGAGTCCATTCACAATATTAAAGAACCGTGGGAACGCTGTATAACATGCCACAAAAAAATAAAAAAAACTTATTTTTATGATTGAAAAATAGAAAAACTATTAAAGTAGACCAATGGGGTTACAGCACAAGCAACCTGTGCAACTGCGGCGCCTCCCCTCAGACAATGGCACATCTATTGTCGTGCCCTGCGTGCCCCTCATCTTGCACGCCGGAAGACCTGTATAATGCCACAGACGACACAGTACGCCTGGCAGAATTCTGGTCTAAACAAATTTTGCCAGAACGATCGACACGCAAAAAAAAAAAAAAAAATTAGGTAAAATAGGTACTTAGGCCTTTCTGTTAAATAATCTGGTTCCCTGACATGACAGCTTCCTAGGGTTGTTGGCTTTGATAATTAATTTTATAGCGGGATAGGCGGGATAAGCGGGATAGGATTATGCAACATCATTGTTCCAACGTGAGTGATGATATCGAAGGTGATAAGCACAGAGCCTTTTACAATCCCAATTTATTGTCTCACAACTGCAAATCCTACTTCACTACATAGTACAAAACAAAGTCGCTTTCTCTGTCCCTATATCCCTATGTCCCTATGTCCCTATGTATGCTTAAATCTTTAAAATTACGCAACGATTTTGATGCGGTTTTTTTTAATAGATAGAGTGATTGAAGAGGAAGGTTTTTATGTATAATACATGTGACATCGCACGGGAACGCGGATAAAACCGCGGGGGACAGCTAGTATATTATAAATGCGAAAGTTTGGAAACCAATGGATGAAACTTGGTACATGGTAGAGAATGCCCTGGAGTAACATATAGGATACTTTCATCCCTAGAAAATTTACACGACGCGGATTAAACCACGGTGACAGTTAAAAATAATAGGGAACTGTCCTGTACTAAAGATAAATGATCAAACACTAACCAGTGTATTAAAGATCCATAAATACACGAAAACATCAAATATGATCAAAATTAAATCATTAATGTGATTTTGAAATACTGATCTAATCACAAAGAGTATGTTATTTGATGCTGTACAATTATGACGTCACAACTTGCTATTTCATACAATCCATCATTTTGACATTTCTTAAAGAATTGCTGATTTGATATGTCAGGACACATCCCTATTGTAAGAAACGACCTTTAAAGAAGTAAATCCTCTTGGAAACTATCCATCCGACATTATGACGTGATTAGAACCCATAAGAGGAGACCCTTGTCCCAGTGGCAGGGCCAGTTAAACCCAGGCTTAAATACCTGGTAATAAAGTTCAAATCTATCAATTGGTATGGTTAGACCCAGCCAGCGCGAGTACAACTCAATAATTTAATTCATAATCGTGATCCTTGACCTCGTTATTCGATGACGACGTTTGGTGCGCACCGTACTTCGCTATCTTGCCAGTAATTGTTTTCATGGCGAATTTAGTTTCAGTGAAAATATTTACTACCAAATTCAATAAAATTATGACTGGCCAGTTAGCGTGGGTTCGATTCCCACCTAGGACAAACATTTGTGTGCAAACCGTGTCTGTTTGTGCTGTGTCTGCGTGTATAAGTATGTATTTAGGATAAAAAGTAGTATATCAGTTATCTGGTCTCCATAGTAGAGGTTTTGCTTAGTTTGGGATTAAATGGCCGTCTATAAAAATGTCCGGGAAAATAAAATAAAAGTGTGTGTGTGTCAGTTCCGACGCACGACTGTAATTTACTATCGCACGAATAAGTTATTTCCATGTTTTACAATATTTTGCAAACTTTATTCACTTGTTAATTATCTCAATTTACGAATAAATATCAATTGATATCAATATAAATAAAATATTAAACATGAGATCAAAACTCTTGCGGAGTTTTGATGTCAAGTTAAAAGTTGACAGTTGTTATTTATTCATTTTCATCAGGGATGTTACGGATATGAAATTTCTGATCTGAATATGGATACGGATATCTGAATACTATAATATCGGTTTTGGTTACGATATGAGATTATTTCGCATTATCCGATAATTTCGGTTACAGATATTATTAGGTGTTTTTTTAGAAATTGTTTTCGAGAAATAATAAGTAAATAATGTAAGGATAATGCTTTATTTATTGACGTTTCACATTTATAATATTTGTAGGATTTATAAAATCCGGTAAAGTATCAAAAATGTTAAATTAAAGTGACTTATTTTTGGGCTTACAAAAAGCAGCTGTTACTAATAATCGATGCCAATTTGATATTGAAGCATGAACACAGTATTGCAGCCAAAGGTCGAGAGTTCACAGTGTCATGGTCTCGTGTCTAGAACCAGTAAGTCAAGGCGATGTAACACCAAGGTATCATTGTGACCTTGTGAGGGTAAATCGGAATTTTGATTCTCTATGACCTTGAAAATAGGTTTTCCTTTCGTTAAATTACCAATATATCGTCAGCTCATCATTTTCGTATACCTGTATTACGTCTGCCCCAAAAAAGTGGGCAAGGACATAGCTTATTACACGGGCCCAGCATGTACTTAGCCATGTTCAATATAACTTCATGGCTGTTTTTCCTTACCGTAGAGCACCCAGTTAGTATGTTAAATCGTTATACTATTAAGATTCTCATATAAACTTCAATTCTCAATTCCAGAACCAAAAAGCGATGCTAGATCGCCTCCAACAGATCCAAGCAGGAAGCCTCCCCAACGGCCTCTCGTTCAAAGACGTCCTCATACAATTCGCAAACATGCAGCAAACTAACACCGGCCTCATACCTAATAGGCCTCCTGAGACGATGACAAATAGACCTGAGCATCACATACGGCCTGATGGTAGGAGAAGGCCTGAGAGACCTCACGAAGATATTCACATGTCAATGAAACAGGCGGAGAGGCTGGCCTCTCCTAGTCCGAGGCTTCCCCCACCCCCTCCATATCCGGAGATCTCACTACTGCCCGTTTCAAACAATCAGGAGTCGTGTCAGTCCTCACAACAGAATTCTTTGCTGCATGGGATATTGACGAAGGTAAATATAACATTATTTTTCATATAACTAATGTCATTCCCTTATATATCTACTACTAAAGCCAAGAGTTAGTCGATATAGCTACGTGTGGCTGGCCACATGGATTAAGCTGAGCCTCAACTGAGCACACATGCAATGTTTCACTGTAAATTATAGTTTAATTGATCATAGTGAAGCTGGTGGCCAGCCACGAGTGGTGTGGCTTTCGGAGGAGGCCTTAACAATTTAGTACGAGCCGATTTCCATTGCACTTCGTAATCAAAAAAATGCCTTCAAAAACCAATCATGTCCAAGCTTTTTATTTCTGTATTTTTGTGTAATAATGTTTTTTCTTTATTGCAAATAAAGCTTACATTGTCGAAGTAGCTTGAATGAGTGTTGCCAACCTTCCAGCAGGCGTCCCCTGCGTCTCAGAGTTACTCGCCGACGTTGGCTAAACTGCTCACGTCGCCGGAACGGAAACAGAGCGCGCCCACGTTGCCCACTTTCGGTCAGGCCAAGGTACCACCACCACCTAAATGTGTACGAACAATACATTACCAAGTAATTGGTGTGCTGATTGGCCTCGATCATTCCAAATTCAAAATTTAGTTTTTAAGATAAAGCTAAGCAAACAGTTGGAGCCGAGTCTCTTGGTCTTACTGGCCGATCTTTATTATTTATTTTTAATTTTGTTAAATTAAAAATAAATTAATAATCAACTGTTTATTCTTTTGAGTCGACAATTTGATTGTGATTTTAGTTTTATTTAAATATTCTAGTCTGGCAATACTCATTGATACAATAATGCCACCTCACAATCATTTTACATATCATTTAATACAGAGCAAACATTACAATTAATATAATCTAATAATTAATTGGGCAGTAAAACGCTTCAGTTATTTCCTTCCAAAAGAGTAAAAATATATGCTTTTTAAATTCCCATAACAATATTGTATGCGGTCGAATGCCATAGTTAGAAAATGGGTCAACAATAGACATACCTTCTGCTGTCAACCTTTATTCCTTGACGAAATACCTGTTCCATCTTGTTAAGGTACAAATTCATAATCAAATCTTAAACCTTTTGAACGCTGTGCCATAACGCCATCTCCATATCCAGTACGTCAAGCCCGTAAATCTAAATAAATAGCAATAAATGACATAAATGTAATTTAATATGTTTATTTTGTATTTTTCTGTGAGCTTGTCGAGTATAGACGGCAATGGCGTACAGTGCCTTTACCATGAGTTTTTGACGTTCGTACCGGCTAGCGACGGCGTAAAACATTTCTATGGCAAATGTGTATAGCGCCACTACCGGTCACCTAAAGAACTAAAATCGATAGTAGGAGTCGATAGGTAAAAAACCTATCGAAATGTAAACACTAGCGAGTAACGTTTTTTAGCCTTTGCTATAGAAATTCGGTACCATGAGTCACAAATTTGACAGTTGCTATCGAGAAATACTGTATCGATAGTAGTTTACTCGCTAGTGACTAAAGTAAGTTTCGATAGCAACTCATGGTAGAGGTACTGAGCACGCTTGCGCATGTTGTATAGCCGACATTGGCGTTCAAAAGGTTAAAAAAATAATTGTTGTCTATCGCTGACCTATAACTGAAGCTTTGTTGCTCTTTATCAATAAAATGGTATCGCTGTATGAAACTACTATATTTTTGTGGCTTAAATATACTTAACCTGTTTATTCAAAGACAAGGTTGGCTTGATTCAAAAGGGTATAAACATATTAATATTCTTCAGTTATATTACATATGGAAATCGGGCGCTTATGATCTGTTTTAAAAACATAATTTTCAGAACTGTGGCGAGATCACAATAACTCCGGTGCAGCCGACGCCTCTGCCGATCCCCGAGCCGCAGGTGAAGACCGAGGAAGTCGTTCAGTTGGTGAGTGAGAGAGATAGACTATGTATATTTTAGTACATACGAGTATTATAACAGTTCAAGTATCATTCTATAAATCTTTAGTGACACTACAATAGGAAGCAAGTATACCAAGCGTGTGTTTGATCAATGGTAATTTATAAACTCAAAATTATCTTGGTTTCAAAACTAACAGAGGTTGTACTATGGTAACTAGATAATTGTACTATAAAATTATTTAGATATTTCACACCCAGATTCATATTATATAGAGGTGCGAGGGCCTGGTAACCTGCAAAACATACTATACAGTTAATGTGCACTCCCTCAAGGATTTATCCTATCTATCGACTTGCGACTAGGAAGCATCACCAACCGTATCCTAAAAATAACTTTTCTGAGAACAGGACGACGAGGAAAGCCCGCCGTCGGAGGGCGAGGCGTCCCCCGCGGGCTCCGGCTCGGGCCGGCTCGTGATCGACGAGGGCGGCGCGGAGCCGGCGGAGGCGGCCGAGGGCGCGGAGGGCTTGTCCAACGGGGACGCGGGGTCGGGCGAGGGCGGCGAGGGCGGCGAGGGCGGGGAGGGCGGCGAGGCGGAGGGCGAGGGCGAGGCCGAGGGCGACGCGCCGCTGTGCCAGGGCTGCCGGCGCCGCGACGCGCAGTTCGTGTGCGCCGGCTGCGCCAACCAGTGGTACTGCAGCCGGGACTGCCAGGTACTGCCTTGTACACCTTATGAATGGCTTTATACGAACGCTGTGTTCGCTCTCATTATCACCTCGTGGTGAATGCAAAGGTCGAAAGATGATGCAAAGGGTTGAGCGAAAAAGTCCAAGTCACTATGAAAAATTTATTGTACCGCGGTGTCACACGCTTAGAAGTCGAATTTAGCAAAATTATTTTTTAGTGAAAGCATCCGAAATTACATGTTTTCTATGAGTTGAGATGAGTTGGCCGCAGACACCGCCGCTGTAAGGTATACTGATTTACCGTTACAATTATCTTATTACTCCGTACATATATGTTTTTGTATTCTGTATAAATTTTAATTTATTTCTTAGAAATAAACACCCATAGTAATATAATTTTATCACGTAGTGTTTTATACGTAAAAAGAGTAAATTACAAACAAAAGATACAGTGTAAACTCTTTATAACGTTATCCTTTATAACGATAAACTCCCTATAACGTTGAAGTGAGCCCAAGTTGGTTGGTTTGTTCACTTTGTTTTGTTTTTTTTGTTCACTCCATATAACGATAACTCTCTATAACGACAAAAAATGCTCAGTCCCTTGAGTTTCGTTATAAAGAGTTTACACTGTATATGGAAATTGAAACTTAGGATATTGCTGATCCGGAAATTACTCCTGACACAGCAATGATTTTCTGATGAAAAAGTCTTCTTCACCAAAAAGGATTTATTTTACGCCAGTGTCGAGTTTGTTATTATGTTTTTTATGAAGTCAAGTCGGCTATTGTCTGCAAAAAGTTTACATTAACTTTTATCCGACTTTTTTTTGAGGCAATTATATAAGTCAATTTTTTTATTTTTAATGTATACCTAATGCTTCGCTGAATTTAACCAATTAAACTCTTTTATGACATTTAATCAAATGCGTTCAATTAAGTTCTTTTTCTTAATTTTCAGGTGGCCGCCTGGGACGAGCACTCTGAAATGTGTTCTGGTTGAAGACGACTTTAACACTTAAATGTAAGTGTTAAATTAATACTAACAAAACAAGTATATAATTCTAACGCAAACCATATAGTAACTCGAGTGTAATTCGCGCGATCGTCTCAAAGGTTTTAATATATATGTAGTGTCATTTGCCTTATATATAATAAATAAATGAATATAAATTGGTATGTATTCATATAGATGAATCTCTATTATGGTGAATTGTTTGGTTGTATTTTGGTGCCCTAGTAACAATAACCCTAAGAGATGTCATTCAAATAACGACTTAATTTGAAATGGTATAAGTGTCAAAATCGTATGCTATTTTTTTCTATAATATTATTTGTGAATCTTCGCTGTACAGGCAGACTGATACGTTTTTTTAATGTTGTTATATCCATGATCATTATCTTCTCAGTGCCAACATATCAAAATTTTGGTCCAAAATCAAGTATCGAATGATAAAAGTATCGAATCGCACCGAAAGATAATTGATTGATTGTAAATGACTATAAGTAAAAAAGAAAAAAAGCTTGTGGATAAAAAGTTATATACCATACAACTTAGCTATTACTGTCATGTATAAATATTAAGAAAAATAATATATTCTTTATCTAAATTCAAAATCAATCAAACTGCCAGCAAAAGTTATGTGATATGTAAACTTTTTTCTCTAGCTTATAGGGATGATCTTCCACCTAAATAAATGTCGACACATAATAAGCCCGTTTTGAGAGCAAAGAGTGTAACAAATAGCAATTGAATTCGTCTAGAATTTTGAATTTTTCCGGGATAATAAAAACCTTATTCGGACTATTACGAATATTTTAATCAAACAATAAGTCATATCAGTCCAACTGTCGTGTGATGCGCTTACCCACGAACAGCATTTTTATTTATGTAGAATTTGAATATGCCGATTCGATAGCTTTTTAATTCGATATTTCAAAGTTTAAAATCTCAAACACCCAAAAATGGATATTTTTTTTCAATTATATAGTAATTTACGTATATGATAGACACAAAACGTTGAATAAACCTATGCAATTTAGCTATTGAAAATAACACTGTCCTTTTCTAAACTTAAACTATAGAATGGGATAGTAGATTAAGGATTCCAAATTTCCGAGTAAAGTTATAAGATGAAATTGTCTTCTAAACATGGTAAATGCTTTTGTAGGATTTATATTATGCATTGTTTACCTTAATGCATTACAATAAGGTATATTTATCTTCATACAACCGACCATAAAGTGAAGATACTGTATTATCCGAGACTTAATTTTATAAATAGAATCGTGACATAGAATATTATTATAATTTTTCATGACTACTCATGTCACGTAAATAGATTATGGATCTGTGGTACCATGATACCAATAATTTCAAATCGGCTATTATTTTATCGGAGAACATACTTTTTGGCAAACTATTTCTGGTTATTTAGGTCTCAATTGATGAGTACTTATTTAATATTGAAATACGGTGGACCCCTGGTAATCCGGTCTCGGTCTAATCCGGCACCCCCTGTAATCCGACTTGCCAATGTTTGTTGACTACACAAACATTATTTTGGAAAATTTTCATTAATGTGATTTGTAGCTCAGGTACAATGTTATAATTTTGATCTGTAATTTGTGGTATTACAAGGTACTCTTTTTAAAAAAAATCCGGACTATGGGGATCTTAGGCAGTACTCTATAGTCCCACACTGCCCTGCAAAACGTTTGTCGGTTACCGGGGGTCCACTGTATGTATTTATTTTATATAATATAAAAATGAATTGATAATAACAACTATTGCAATTAAAAAAACATTGTGTTAATTGTTGTAAGATGTACCTACTGGTATTTATTTTATAATTACTTAAAAATGGGAGCAGATTCCTTATTGATCTGTTATTTCTGAAACTATTTCTGATATTATAATCATTTGACATTTATGAAATTCTTCAATGGTATATGTGTACTATAAGTCCAATGAATCAAACCCTTTCGAAGTTTAGGAATGTTATTGAAAAATTAACCTTCTAGCTTTGTGATAAGGTTCTTTTACATCGTCATACAATTAACAATCAAAAAAAGTATATATAAATAATAAATAAATAATAAAATCAGTAAAGTAATACCTTTTTTCTTGAATATTAAACGTTGAATGAGATTACTTATATTGGCATTTTTAAAGAACTAAAGTATCAAAATCCTTTTGAACATATAAAAGACACTGAAAATTAAAAACTTAAATTTTTACTAAATAATTTAAACGGACTCCAAAATACATATGTAAAAAAATATGGAGTCGGATTTATATAAAAATAATCATTGAAATAACGAAAACAAGAATCTTCTATTAATATAATTGTATAGCTTATATCAAATGACGTCAGAACGCGTCAATGCCGTGTTCTGCCCAAAGGTACAGTTAATTAAATTCTATGTACATAATTTACTATATATATATGTTCGTACGAATGTAAAAATTTGTTCCTAAAAATTATTTGAAAAGCATAATAGACTTATATGTACGTACGAAGGATCAAACTGAAGTATTTCAAAACGCGGTTGTGTTACATGTACTCATTTCTGATAGATCTTTATTATTATGAAATTGTTCGAACAAATTGCTTTATATAACAGTTTAAAAAGAATATGAGTGGTGTTGCAAATGTCCATAGCCGGCGGTGACCACTTACCACCAAGTGGACCGTCTACGTACGTGTTAGCAATGTAACAAATAAAAAATGTCTTACTGAAGTAAATATGTATAAATTATAAATAAAAGACATTTATTGTTATCGATACTAATCATATGGTCACTGATAAAATTAAATTGAATAAGAGGCAATTGTTCGAACAACATTACAGTTTGTAGGATTAATTTCCAAGTCTCAAATAGTATAATATAAAATCGTTGCTTTTAGGCCGCCAACAATTGAATGTATTTTTGGAAAAATGAAATTCCTAAAACTTCTTCTAAAATTATGTCATTCCTTAAAATTTTTGGATGCTATATGTATTATAAGCGAATAAATATTTAGATAAAATTGTTAGGGTAACAATTTAATTATTATTTATGAGTGTTGGAAATTATGTATGGAATGCTCTGAATTTTGCCCCTATTTGAAATGACCTCTTTATTTTTTCTTTATTTAATAAATATAAAAAATTGACAATTCAATGCGAAAATTATGTTCTACGTTTGGATTGTCCGCCTTTTATAGAATACTTTTAAGGACATTAATGTAATAACTGACGGTGATTGATTAAAAGATCTAATTTTAAGGTAAATAGAGTTAAAACTCCTCTGATCGAGATATGACTTAAAACTGGCTACTTATTGTTCTATAACAGCAGCTTTAAATGTAGTAGCTTCTTCAAATTAAGCAGCTAAGTTATCTATGTAATATATAATATGTATTTTTATGTACTAATTAAAAAATATATTTAAAAGTATGGAATTTGTATATAAAATTGTGGACCTCTTTTTTTGGAAGTCGGTTAAAAATGGGCACAGTTCAGAGCAATGTGTGGTTGATTGTGTGTTATATATTAAAAAAGCGTACCTATAATGTAAGTTAGTGAGTAGTTTACAATACATACATGCTATGTAATTATATATATTATAAATATAGAAATACTTTAAATCAATATGTAAAAAAGTAAACAGATAAAATTATTTTGTAATATTGTATCAGTTTGTTTCATCCACTTAACCTTGAGAATTAAGCTAGATTTATATGTCCAAAAATTCCAGATTGACCGAAAATATACCCTTTCAGTTTGGAATAAGGTTATTAAATTTTACAAACCACAGTGGCCTACATTTTTTCATTTTCTAGTGATTTTTTTTATTAAAATGCCCACTAACTGTATGTAAATGTACCACACTCAGGCAGTTTATCGAATATAAGCGTCGAATATATACATAAAACATCTATGTTATCGTCTTAACATCCCATACTCAACCGTAAATTATTTAAATCTATGCAAAAAATTTCATTTAATGCCTCTTTCTAATAGACGAGAAGTTGCAGACTGCACATTTATTCAAAAAATATTTTCTAGCGACATTGATTGCCCTGATCTTCTAAACAAGTTTTCTTTAAATGTCCCAGTCCGATTCACTAGGCACACACAAACATTTCAAACTCATCTTGCGTACACTAACTATCGACAAAATACCTTTATCGTGCGAGCAAGCAAGACCATGAACAAGTTAATTGGGGAATACAATTTCGATCTATTCTGTACAAGCATTGGCTCGGCTAGACGGCAGCTAAGCCTTAACTTCTATAAGTAGGTACTAACCCAAATTTGTTTAGTTAAATGTGAATATTCCTTTTACTCATCTTGTCAAAGTCAATTATTATGACTGTTTAATACTATTTACTAGCTGCCTTACCTACCAGTTATTTCACTCACACTTAATACTATATTGTTATCTAACCGTGAGGATCTGTTAATGGCTTTCTGTTATCTACATATGTAAAAATTCTAGTTTGATAAATTAGCTGTAGATCTTCCTCTTATAAATAAATAAATAAATAAAATAAATAAATAAATAAATAAGAGTAAATAATCATAATAATATTTATTGAGTAGGGAAACCATACATAGCTCGATATCGTTACAAATTCAATACACAAGTAACAAATAATCTTTTCACATGACTCCTTCGTAACCAACGCCGAAAGTCAAGGTCTTAGGGCCATAGGGGACAGCCTCAGCGCAGTAGGTTAACTTACCCACGTTTGAGAATGAATTGTCCGCGAAAATCAGTGGTGATGGTCCCACTAACACAGCAAAGTTTTCCTTTCTGGCATCCACATCACACCGTATACTAACATGTTTTATTTATTGTTTTCTTTTTGTTTGATTATTTATTTGAAACTGTGGTTTTTTCTTTATGATTTTGTTTTTTTATTTCTTATTTGCTTCTTGTATATACTGTATTTTGTTTTTATTTGGCAGTTGTTTTGTGATATCAAATAAAGCTTTGTCTTAAACGTGAAACATTCACATGGTTAAGTGGAATGGACATTTGTTTTACCATAATTTAAATAGTAAGGTTTATTTATTTTCAAAACAAAAATAAACCGGTCGATCGATCTAGTATTATTATATTTTGTATTGTAAAGCGTTCTTCTTCAACAACACATGCCGTGCCAAATTGATAACAACTTATAACAATTACTCCGTTTTTTTGATGAATCTTTACGAAAATCAATGTTCAATAAGTATATGTTTTAGTTTAATTATTGTGGATGCATTAATTCTTATAGCAATGATATACATTTTATATTTGACCCCAATTTTTATTTTGTATTAGAAAATTGATTATATATCCTATATTCAGTTTTTATTTACCAAATATTGTCTTTGATCCTTTTGTATAGAATTAATGCATCTGAAATATTTAATAGAAATGTGACGTCCACTTGAAGCTAAGCTGCCAAGTATTATAATATCTGTAAATATCATGTTGGTGATACATAAATTTAAATAGTTATTCGGAGGACAGTAGTCCTTCATTAAAAAAAAAATACTGCCCTGTATAGAAATGCAGGTTTAAGACCAGTTTTTTGTTGATCAAATATAGTCTTTAAGACCAATAAACAATAGGATCTAAAAGCAATGCTATAAATAATAGCAGTTATAATAAAAAGTTAAACAGAGCACAACATTCTTAACCATTTAAGTATTAATAAGTAAAGCATAGGCTCCAAGTGGACAGCACTATTACAAGGTATGAATTCAAAATAGTGTGTGACCTCTCACAACGAGCCTGTATTCTTGTATGTCTCTGTAACGCTAGTCACGTGTTTTGTTACCTATATAACTGTTTTATGTATTTTGTAACTTATGATGTTGTATAAGATTGTATTAAAACAGTACCGTCTTTCAGTATTGGACTTTTATTTATGGGGTAAAGATCTATAGATATATTTGCATACCATATATTTACCATTTATTTTGTATTTGAAAATTATAACATTCTCCAATATAACTGCATGCTTAACTCACTGTACCTCTAGCCTAACTTTAATCATACAATCATATTATTTTGTAAGTCTACCCACATTTTATAATTATAAAATTTTAACCTACACAAAATTTACACCCGCAATACACTTAGTTACAAATTATATTATTGCCTGGAATCCTTTCTTCACTCGTTGCTGCACTCCTTTGCCTCTGTTTATATCGTCATACTGCACTAGCCTATTTGATTGGTATGTCTTTGTCCTGCCATATAAATACCATAATATCAACTTATAACGTGTATTTTACACTCGTATTTGGTGGTTTTAAAAACGATTACCTTTAGTATGTATGCCAGTGTATACATCCTGTTATTTGCATCAAATCGGTCAGAGAGTAGGATATATTCTACTCACCCAGGGTCCCTTGTTTACAGCTCGTTCTTTTATCAATATAAAATTCGCGGCAATAAATTACCTTCTGTCTAACTTGGACAATTTTTCTGTGTTTGACGCGGTCTCATGTGACCCTGATGAATGTACCACTTTACCTATATCTCAGGATGGTCTTAGTATCTTGTCACAAAACATTCGCAGCATCAAGGCAAATTTCTCTGCGCTCTTAACTTTATTAGAACGAATTAACTCATCTTGTGATATTATTGTTTTATCCGAATGTTGGCTTTCCCGTAACCCCATTATTCATATGTTAGACGGATATACCTCGTTTAAAACGTTAAAAACATACAATCAAAACGATGGAGTAGTGGTGTGTATTAAAAACACTTTATCTAAATTAGAAAATAACTGAACCCAAAGTCTCAGAATTTAACTGCTTAGTCATAACAATTGGCTCTGACCTGGCCATAATCGCTATTTACAGGCCGTATGCTTTTAATGACCCATCAACTTTTATTCAATCACTGGATCCTATCCTCACGGAACTTAAATCGTTTAAATATGTTATTCTGATAGGGGATATTAATATTGATATTGCTCCCGTATATATAGTGTAAAACATCCTATTCTCTAGATTACCTTGATCTCTTAGCTCATCACGGCTTTTCCCGGGGCATTCTTTACCAACACACGGTACCACATGTCTCGACCACGCTAACCTAAAGACAGAACATCCAACGAAGGTTTTTTTATTGGAGTCTACTATAACAGACCATTTTGCAGTAATGCTTGCCTTAACTATGAATAAAATACCAATGGCAGATCGACCCATAATTACTAAAATCGACGAGGACAGGCTTGCAAATAATCTAGGCAAACTCAGTTTTGACAACGTCTATATTGCGAAGGACCCCAACCTGGCTACCAAATATCTTATTGAGCCTATTCTCTCAGCCTTATTAGAATCTGCGAATCCTATTTCATCGTCACGAAAACGTAGGCCCATTAAAGCCTGTATTATCCAGGCTTATTGAAATGTATGCGCCACAGAGATAATTTATATAAAAGGCTGAAAAAGGACCCCCAAAATGATATCCTGAATGTTTCTTACAAATGGTATCGCAATTTTTGTACTGCCTTATTGAGGAGAGATAAAATCGATTACGAAAGATTACAATTTATTAAAGTAGGCCGAAATTCTAAGCAGTTGTGGAAAGTCATTCATACCGTCACAAACCTACCTAAGCCTCAATTAGTCTCATATAACCTCTTAGACCCAAAAAAGATAAACAGCACTGTATCTATGAGGTTAATTCTTATTTTGCCAATATAGGTAGACAACTAGCGGAAAAAATTAAAAACAACGTACAGATTTCCTCTTTTCCAGATACTCAATCGGAATCATTTGTATTGCTCGAAACAGACGAGACCGAGGTGGACCGCCTAATTATATCCCAAAAAAATGACTGTGCGGTAGCATCCGGCACCATCCGGCAGGATGGGATGGAATCTCCTCTACATTTCTAAAGAAGCATAAAAATATTATTGTCCCACCGCTCACATACATATGCAACTTAAGTCTCAAAACTGGTACCTATATTCCCGGATATGTTTAAAAAGGCTTCGCCACCCCATTTACAAATCAGGAGATAAAAATAACGTAGAAAATTATAGGCCCATCTCAGTTCTACCAGCAATGTCCAAGATACTTGAAAAGATAATAAACTCGAGGTTAGTCACTTATCTGGAATCACGCAAATTATTGTCTACAAACCAATTCGGCTTTAGAAGGAATCTGTCTACTGCAGAGGCTGTACACAGTCTGGTGGATCATATAGTTAAGAATCTCGATTAAAGTAAAAAGTGTGTTGCTCTGTTCCTTGATCTAACCAAAGCGTTTGACACGGTCTCGATTCCCATTTTAATATCGAAACTTGAGTCCCTGGGAATAAGAGGAGTCCAGCTGTCACTGTTTCGGAGTTATCTGAACGACAGAACTCAATGTGTTAAGATTGGTTCTCACTCAAGTTCTGTACTACCGGTAACATATGGCGTGACCCAGGGCAGTTTAATTGGCCCTGGAGTTTGTTTTTAGTCTACATGAATGACTTGTGCAACCTCAGTCTTAAAGACGGCACAATTTTCTCATACGTGGATGACACAGCTCTTGTATTTACATCAAACTCCTGGAATGAGACGTATTGACTGGCTCATGAGGGGCTTAACACTGTTAGGGGTTGGTTAAACAGTAATTTACTTACATTAAATATCTCCAAGACGAAACTCCTAAACTTTTGTACATGTCATTCGACTATTGCTTCATCCAATACCCTGCAAATAACTGTTGGCCCACTCAATATCCACGGAAACACAATTTTGATTTCCGATGATGATCTTTGCTGTATTGAAAAAGTTACATCTATAAAATATCTTGGCATAGAGATTGATTGTCACCTTACTTTAAAACAATATATAGAATATCTAGCAAACAGAGTGCGGAAACTTATTTATATTTTTAAGCAACTGCGTCATTCAGCAAATCGAGACGTCATGAAAATGGTTTATCAGTCACTATGTCAATCCATCTTAACATATTGCATCTCCTCATGGGGCGGCGCGGCTAAGTCTCATCTTATACAGCTTGAAAGAGCTCAAAGAGCTGTTCTTAAGGTGTGCTGTTTCAAGTCCCGACTATATCCCACCGACAAGCTCTATGAATATTGCAAAGTGCTAACAGTCAGACAAATGTTTATTCTGATAACCGCTCTAAAACAACTCTCCTTAACAGATAACACTCGAGAGTCTGTTCGTCGCAACCATTTAGAAGCTGCATCTATCCCGGTTAACACTTCTTTTAGCCGTCGATTATTTGTTTTCCTCGGCCCCTATGTTTATAATAAATTACATTAAATACTGTCTTTGTACACTCAAAATCAATTTAATATTAAAACTTACATTCAGGAATGGCTCTTACAACATTCTTACACAGCAACTGAAGGCCTTTTGGAGGTTCTTGAATAGATTTCCTACACTTTTACAAAATTACATAACAAATCCCCATCATGACAACTGATTTTTATGAAGGTACCTATACTGAATTTATTTTGTTTTTCTCTTTTACTTATTTGTCATAATATATTTAATTAAATAATGTACATACTTACATTTATGCTATTTTTGATTTGTATAACAGCTTCCTTGAGGAGACCTTGATGGAGGCCTGGTGACTTGTAATACAGGTTCCTGTTACCTACCACATGCACCAGCGATACACAGCCAAAAATTGTAATACATAGCTTATGAAAAAATATTATTACATTTTTTTTGTTTGTGGTGACAAATAAAGATTTTTATTATTTATTATTTCATAATACAAATAAACAAATATTTTATCTTCACAACATTAGTATAGTTTTTATTAGAAATTGAAAAACTACTTTGATTTTTTTTTATTCTTGCTGAAAACAACAACAGGTAAAAGGGAAGGTAAAAAAAATACGTTGAAAATTATCAAAAATAATTAACTTTAATGAGTCACTTTCGTCACTTATACACGTAATTAACATTGAATTTTTCAATATTTCAATAAAATCAATTATTCATAAAGCACTAAATAATTACAATAAAATGGAAGTCAAAATACAACAGTGATAAGTTGATAATCTCTGAAAACAATAAAAAATAATATCATTTAAGGGAACATACCCATACTACGTGACCCATTATTTTACGATTTTTACCCTCCCCTCGCCTTGTGACCACGCGTAGTATATTCCAAGACTAATTTGTACATAGTAATTTATAAATACGGCTTTCAACAATATTTCGCAAATAGAATGACAAAAAAAATCCTTAATAATGCACGCCATATTTGAAAAGCTAAAAGGCGCGAGATTTCCTTAGAGGTTATTGACTACATGACTCCCCTGTGTCTAAGCGTGGTATTCTGAAGACCCCCCCAATGGGTCTCGTAGTATGGGTACGTTACCTTAATTACAAACAAAATATTATGCATCGATTTTAACATAATAAAGTTAATAACTCATTTTGGGAAAAAGTTTTATCAAAACTTTTTCTATAATTTTACAGAAAAATGAAACAACTTCCTGACTAGTTTCTAACAAGGTATATATACATCTTAAAACACGACTAGATAACACTAGAAGTGAGTTGTTTAACGGAAATACATCCTTTAGGTGCTTAAATTAATTATTCAGTACTTCTGATGTCATAGCGTAACGTTAGAATAAAGTCGCATTTCGGTGGGATTTTGAAAAAACATCAAATTATGACACAATTGCAAAAAAGTCAAATCACTTACATAGTATAAAACAAAGTCGCTTTCTCTGTCCATATATCCCTATGTATGCTTAAATCTTTAAAACTACGCAACGGATTTTGATGTGGTTTTTTTAATAGATAGAGTGATTGCAGAGGAAGGTTTTTATGTATAATACATGTGACATCCCACAGGTACGCGGGTGTACTATTATAAAATTGGGATTCTTTTATACGAAAATCTCAAGTATTTTTTTTCTAATAATAGTAACAGTTGAAGTCATAATGTTCTTTGGTTAATAGGAATAAAAATGTATTTTTTTGCAATCGGTTCGTTAAAATTCTTACAAAATTAGGAATTACATAGCACCTTTTACTTACAGTACTGAAAAATCTATGTACAGTTCACAGATTATATACTTAATATAGATATAAGATTACAAAATCTACGATCCTAAAACTATTGAGCAGTTTTTGAACTTGACGGTACAATAATTATAAAGTTATACAAAATATAAAAGGTAAAATGTTTAATTTTTACTTAGTTAAAAACAATTTTGTGCGTATTGTTTCCAAGTTTAAAACATTTTTTCTTAGTCACAAGTTTTATAATTTTATTCCTGTTTTATATATCAGATAAATTAGTAATTAGGCGAGTTAAAATGTATACAATAAAATAGGGGTTTGACAAATCTGAACAACACCCAAGACTTCAAAACAAATAACTTCATAACAAGTCATTTTTAATATCAACTTCGTTATATATCATCAAAAGACATCAAAGTCAGTATACGTATATGAACTGCTATATGTTATATTTTTGATTAAAAAATATATTTTGATTCTTTAAAAACGTCCTGTCTTTCTAACACCAATATCGTAGACATATTACACATTGTTAAATAATGGAACCATCATTTGACGATGAAGACTACATTGCTGTCTCTTTCTAGCTGTTCCTCCAGTTGTAAGGCGGAGAGGCCCCCTTGGCAGCAGAGTTCGTCTAGGCACACCAACCCGTTGTAGGTGCGGACGAGGGACTGGCTGTGGTCACTCCTGATGGACGCTGTGTCATCGTTGTGGAGGGTTATTGGGTACTGGAATGATAAAAACATCAGTTTATATAGTGGGTCAAAGTAAACAATGATTTAGAGCTGTCATATGGCTGGGATATATAGGGAAAATTTCACATCTGATCCTGTATCCAGTAAATTAAAAAGACCTATTACCCCTTAAAAGTTTCTGATAGGCGACGCAGTGCTATGCCCGTTCGCTGCTCATTCGCGTTGATTAAATAGGGCATAATTTTTTAACGTTATTTTGTAAGGTCTTATTTCAAAGCGCTATATATTATGTAACCTAGTTGTATCTATATATTTTTGATTTAACAATAAAATAAAAGAAATAAGATAAATTTTCCGATAGCCGAAAAAGCGAGTTGTTGGAACGTCCAATAACTATAATCAATTGACATAGTCAACTCACCTTATAAACCCTCCTGATGAGCCCCTCAAGAACTCCGAAGAGTACGAGCTTCCTCTCATTGATAGCGAGCTCCTGCGGCTTCATCCGGCGGCACAGGTCCCGCACCGTGCTGCCGTACGTCATGCCGGCGTACATTCGGAACAAATCACTCACTTTCGGCAGTTGGCGAGCTGGGAACAATAAAAGAGACATTTCTATTAAATTTTCCTTTGGCAGAGGTTTCGGCGCTCGTCAAATTGTCCACGTAGAAGAACTACTATCCTATCCTAGTTCCTACTAATATTATAAATGTGAATGTTTCGAAGTATGATGTATAGATGTTTGTTACTCTGTCACGCAAAAACTACCTAAAGAATTTAGATGAAACTTGGCACATAGATAGTAAACGCCCTGGAATAACATTTAACTTTTTGGTTCCTTTTTCGGGTACATGTAATATTCTTCGGGAACGCGGGTGGAACCTCAACGGACAGCTAGGCAAAAAAAGGCTGAGACATTTTTACACACGGTTACACATCTGATCCACAACTGAGCAGAGCTTGTGAAACCAGCCAGTTCTCGATATATTTCATAAATACAAAGGTATTGTTATCTATCTAGTATTGTCATACTATTAGTATGCAGGGGGTTTCGGGGGCGTTAAATCAATATAGCTAGGATTCATTGCCAGAAAATGTCGTTTTATCCGTGTTTTTAGGCAATGAAAATTGCTACAATGTCATTAGATGGTAAGGTTTTCCCTTAGAATGAAGGAAGGAGCCCTTTATTATCGCATCTAATTCGTATCTAGGTATGTATGAGAGTGCTTTAAAAAAGAGAATACGGTAAAAGTCACGTTAGTAAAGAAATCCCGACCAATGCTCGGCCATCCAGGAACTAATGTTTCAAAGAAATAAATTTACGCATTTCAACGCATGCCGGTAACAACGAGGTTTAATACATGTATAGATTATATTTGGTAGAATTGTTACAAGTTTCTAACATTTCCAACTTTGATTTTTATGAATGTTAGGATAGAAAAGTTAACCTTTTGTTTAGGCTTCATGGTAAGGTTCAATTACATTATCATTCAATAAAAACCATTAGATCAATAGATGTACTTATTTTTAAACCAATAAAGTTATTTTCTTTGGGATTCTCAAACGCCAAAAGGGGATTATTAAAATGGATACACTGTATGTACTAATGTGTTTATTGAATACTGCGCAAATGCACCCATGAAACATAATTACAGATTCAGTCCACTCCATTTGCAAATCAAGTGCGGTATTAGAATAGGAATTGTACAATTATGTGCCTAACTGCGTAAGATATAGGACCTAGACTAGAAATTCACCTCACATTTGCACCGATTTGCATTGCATAGGTAGGTACCTATTAAGATCTTTGTATTAAATTGGTTAGCATGATTTATTGCATTTTGAACAATAACAAGTAATATATAAAGTTTAAATTATAAATCTCAGGCCAGTGTACCTAATGATAAACAGCAGTGAAGAATAATGGCGCCAGAAATAAACGTGTATTTACATACAGTTTCAACTAGATGGCGCTACTAGTAATGTTTACTTAAAATGATCTTTATTTGTTTATTTTCTTTAAATGGTAACTTTTTTTTTATACAAAACACAATGTTGATACCACTTTGAAACTGGTTTGAAAAGAGGTGAAACTATGAAAAAAAAAAACTAAACAAGCCCATTTTGAATAGTCTTGACTCTATACCGGTTCGGAAAGTTAAATATCGCAGCAATGCGATATTCGACTGCTGCAGGCCTACCATCAACTTTTACTTATCCATTCAATTCCGATGCAATTCAGTTTAGGTGCCTAAACTGAATCGCTAAGATTCGTACCATGAAGTGCCTTTTGCTGACTGGCGTTTGAATCGCTCACGGAGGAATGAACGAACGAAATTTGTCTCTGGTCCGCGGTGAGAAAGAGATAACGCTATACCGTCGTTGCATAAGTCTGTCTCTTTTACTCGAACCATATGTGTTGCGTTTCGAAACCTAGTTGATATGATTTAGCGGTTTCTATGTGTAAAAATAACAAGAAATATATTTTAAAATTGCGCTATTGAGCATAAAATTAAATACCACTAAGGTTTTCTTAGTACTAAATTACTAATTAGTACTTATAAATAATAGTAATTTATATAATTTTTTACAATACAATTTAAAGGTTTGTTTAGTGTTGTCGTAAAAATAAATTGATTATGACGAGTTTAGAGCGCGCCTCCACTCATGTTGGATTTGACAGAAGGCGGTTGTTATTGTTGAGATTTTTAGAGTTTTGAAAGTAGGTATCTCTAACTATTATTGAAAGAAAATTACGTGTTATTATTAGTACATATTTATTTTATTTATAAGTGTTTTAACGTTTCACTGCCTTAAAATAATTGGTAATACGAATAAGGGCGCAAGTATTCTTGTGTAGTTTGTGTAATAATGTTATATTTTCATAATGTAAACTTACAAACTTCTTTATCTCAAACGCGTACCTAACTTAAGTACCAATGTATTTTAAGTGGTTTTTTTACAGTAATGAATCGCGTCGAAGAGTAACGTTCGGTCAACTTGAGCAGCTTTGGGAATTTCTGAACCGAAATAAAGACATAGCAACGGGCTTTAATAAAAAATCCTCAGTTCATCACACAGTTCTTATACCAATTGTTTAGACAATCGATATCTCTTTATGAATTCTGCATCTTCCAAATAAAAGGGGTCCGATTGTTACCGTGTTAGACGTCTTTTTTGTCGCCGTGTTGTGTTTATTTCATTATCATTTTCCATGAATTCAAAAAGGACTAGTTCGTCAGACATCTACAATAAAAAATGCTCTACAAATCACTTGTTTACATTAACACATAAGAAACACAAAATATTCAACTGAAATACCTTGAATTACGTATATTTTCACTATTTTTTAAAAGTTATTAACAAAACGATTCACTTCACGCCAAGAAAGACGCAACTTTTATTGGATCGCTTCATTTGACACTTAAACTATCCAATTTAGGTTGATATGTCACCTCATGGTACGAAAAATGAACGAATGAAAACAGTTTGCCATCCAATTGCAGACTTGATTTGGCGTCAACCTAAACTGAATCGCGTTAATGACGTCGTGGTATGAAATAGCGGGGCAGTTTATTTTAGGTCGTCAAATGAATCGCAATAAGAGTTCATAGTAGGCCTGCTGTTCAAATCAGCAACTATTTATTATATGTCAAAACTAACTTTCTTTGGATTTTTAAATATGGAGTTGAATATGTTTTGATTCTGTGACGTGAAGGCATGATGAACCTACATATAATATAATATCCTGTTGAGAAAAATATAATAATAAAGACTATAAAACCTACTTTTTTACTTTCAGAACAAATGTAGATTCGTCGCACAAAATTTCCGATACAATCAATGACACAAACTTAAACAAAATAATATATTATTAATGTAAAATCTTACGAGATCGTGCACAGAACTCCACACATTGTCGCTGAAGACCTGCACACCGCGTCAGCTGTCTTAACTTTGGCGTTGCACTGTACACCTGGAAATTACAATTTATATATATTTTTCACTTATTAAAAAGGTTCTAAAAAACTAGCAATTATCATTTATATTTTGTTTTAGTTTTTGACAATCTCACAATGGCAGATTATGATATAAACAAAAATTGGTATCCAATCATAGCTATTCAGAATACGGAAACCAAAGTAGAGAACAAAACTATGCTGTCGTTTTTGGACAGGGACTTCCAACGCTATACCGAAGTATACAAAACCTAGATGACAAGTGGATCTCAAATGTAACTACCAAAAAGAATCAGTAGGTGGTGACAGATTTCGACCTTTAGGTTAGGTTTAGATAGGTTACTACAAAACCCAGTGCCTCTGTTTCCTGACGAAGTTTTCCTTCACAGACCAAGCTCACGGTTTTCGGTGGTTAAAAAATATGACGGGATTGCGATTGACCTCCATCTCACCTGATGGTTAGTGAAGATGTGGCCGAAAATGGAGCTCACTTTCCTGTTAGTAGCCAATTCACTCTTTTCTTAAATAGCCCCAAGTTGTAAATTTCAGGGAACACAGGCAGAGAACAGCTATGCTAAGAACATCTGAGCTCATGTTATCTAAATGTTAAGAAAAGGTATACTCACAGCACAATATTGGAAGATAGGTACCAACGTGACCACACCGTAATAGACTAAGTTCTGAACGCACGCTCGCACCAGGCTGATCTCCACGTCTGTCAGAGCGGCGATTTTGGACACGTGGTTGAAGCCATCTATGTACGGGAGGATCTGTAACAAATAACGACTTGATTAGTTTATGTCTACACGATAATGCCGCCTTGTAGTCTTATAGAAATAGTGGAGCTCTTAGTGCAGAGTTCAGCCGGGCAAGTACTGTTACCATACCCATTTCCGCCATTTCCATGACTGTTATTTTAAATCTCGGATAGACTTCGTAAATTTGGCTGATTATGTTAGATCAGCGATGTGCGTAAAAATTCAAAATTCTCTATTTGATCGAAAGTAAAATGTGTCGAGGGACTACAACAAAAACACATAAAAAACAATGTGTGATATAAAAATAAACACCCACGAGGACGTAAACTATTAATGACGTTAATTGTAGTATCTCCACGTCAACGTGAAACACTAATTGGTCGAGTCGAGTAAACATTGGCAAATATCCAAAATGGCGAGCGGTACATTACTGCACTTTGTATGTTTTATTAATTTTAAATTGCTATTTGTTCTGTTTATTTGTATATATTATATGGCTAGAGATGATAATAATCCGATTTTATCCTCTCCTACTAATCTATAATATTATAAATGCCAAAGTTTTTTGAAAGATGTGTGTTACTGTTTCGCACAAAAACTACCAAACGGATTTGAATGAATCTTAGCACATAGATAGAACATACCCTGGAATAACGTATAAGATACTTTTATCCCGGAAAAATGTTAAATCCCTCAGAAACGCGGCCGAAACACCGAGCGACAGCTAGTGACTTCATAAAGCTCATCATCATCATCATCAGCCTATCTCCGTCCACTGCTGGACATAGGCCTCACCTATGGCACGCCACTGAGCTCGATCTTCAGGTCTTTGTTTCCAACCGCTGCCAGCCAGCTTGCGTATATCATCGCTCCATCTAGTTGGAGGGCGCCCTACACTACGTTTACCGAGCCGTGGTCTCCACTCTAGAACACGTCTAGCCCAACGGTTATCGGTTCTACGGCAGATGTGACATAAAGCTCAAACTGCATTAAAAAGCGTAACCTTCGCGTTGTTAAGTCCCATGCACCTGTAATTTCACCGCACCCCTTTCCTTTCTAACCGAAACACAGTAATACAAGTACACTACTGCTTCACGGCACAAATGGGTAAGGTGGTAGTACATCACTCTGCACTAAAGAGCTCTACTACTTCTAAACTCTATTGGATTCAAACTAACAACCGATTTCCTAATAGATTGATACATCGGCATGTGCAGATAGTCATGTAAAAAAACCAGCTCGAGTGAGATGCCTAGACCATTACACAACATCCCAGAATGCAAACCAGGAACCGCTAGAGTAATTTGTAAGTAGCTTATACTTAACAGCTGACATAGATACTCTTCTAGACAATGGTGTAACTTGCTCAAAGCTACTGAAAATAAAAACTGGTCTGTATGCTCTTGAATTGATAAGTGGACTGTATTTCTCTATTAGAACGTAGGTAGTATTTAATTGATTTCAAACTGGTTTATTATGTTTAATTTTATGTTATAGGAGGTTTGGTAAAACAAGTTCATTCCATCCTCATACTCAATAGTCAACAGTTTTTTTTTTGTGTATACTGGCCGTTTTCGGCATGCGTTGCAGTGTCTATTTTTCCTTTTTTGAGTCAGCGTCTTTCGCAGGCGTACCCTGAAAGACAAGCTTAAGTTTCAACGCGATCAGAGGATTCAGGGACGAAGATAGCTACATAAATACATTTTTAGAGTCCGTATCTAAGGGAGCCAACGGAGCTACTAAGCCTTCGCCGTCCGTCTGTGTATCAGCGAGCTGTATCTAATGAACCGTAATAGGTAGAAGTTCACATTTTCACACAGTATTTACTTAAACGGCCGTTATAACAACAAATAATAAAAATTAAACCTCATACATGGAACGTTTGTTTTTGGAGTTCGTTAAATATCGCTTCGTCCGCGAGTCCGACTCACTCTTCACCGCTTTTATATAACGATAAATTATGGGACCAAAACAAAAAATATTTAATAACAGTTTTGCACACCACAAAGGGGCAGTCAGGTAAAAAATTAATTAATTAAACAATAATTGCGGTGATTATACGTGAAGCGCAGATTGGAGCGTATAAAGAAGTGCGCCACGCGTCACTTGGCCCAGTTTACTGGCCGCTCGGCAACAAAACTGCGCGGGCGCAACGATACGGCACGCGAGATAACGCATGCGGGAGATCCACCGTGCTCGAGCGAATTCTTGCCTTATGTACTTTTTGTACATATTTTTTACTGATAAACGAGCGCTTCTTCCGTTTTATTTATTTACTAGCTGTCCCACGCGGTTTCATCCGCTTTTATCGCAATCATACATTCGCGGAAAAACATGTTCTGATTATACCAACATTGAGTTTAAATGATGAGAGTTAAATCGCTCTAAGTTTTAAAGATCATAGAAACAGACAATAATTTAAAAAATAGTAGAATTAGCGTCTGTGAGTAATAAAAAGAATATTTGTCACAAAAATGTAATGTACAAAGACATTTTCGTTTTGATTTAATTTTATTCGTAACACCAAAAGCTCAAATGTTATAAATAATAATAATTGTAGAAATAAATGGCACATTATAGGTCTTCACATGTAGTAAAATACTAATAAGGTCAATAAGTTTGGTCAAAAATCAAATAAACTAAAAACCGATGGGAACCGAAATGTAGCTACCAACAATACAATAACCAAGTAATCAAGTTAAAACATTAGTTATAAAATATATAAGACTACCTGTCCCCCGCGGTTTTAACCGCGTTCCCGAGGGATATCACATTTTCCCGAAATAAAAAGAAGCCTATATGTTATTCCAGGATATGCTCAATCTATGTGCCATGTTTCATCCATATCCGTTTAATAGTTTTTGCGTGAATGAGTAACAAACATACTTACACACAAATCTTTCCTCTTTATAATATTAGTTGAGATATACCTATTAAATGATATTAAGTAATGCTAAAGCACTCATAGTCTTAAGTTATTATTATTATATGTAAGAAATTTGTAAGATACGACTTTGTAACAGAGCGTGAGATTGTGACATAGATACACACTTTTTAACAAGCTTTTGTTACATAGTTATGTAAGTACAGCGTTTTTTATTATTTTCTATTTACAATGCCATTACAGGCCTTAGACTTAGACGTCTCAGGGTCTACAACGCATTGGCGATGCCCCTCGCGTTGCAAATGTCCATAGGCGGTGACTATTTACCATCAGATGGACCACATGTTTGTTGGCGCATATGGTATAAAAACGTGTGTGTGTACTTATACCCGAAATTATCGAGAAAAACTGCACTAAAAGCATTTTTCCCTATTCAGTCGTAGTAGTGTCCAAACTCTTTGCACCTGTCTGTAGCAAGTAATAAAAATAAATATGTTGTTAGGTTATTATTGACAATAACATCATTACTCACTCATTGACACTGACAGTTGCGATTTGTGCGATGTTCCGGAGAGACCGTTATCAGCTAACTTCATTCGTGAGAATTTTGTGTTACACTGATGCACGCGCATCTTAAAATTCACTCTCTCATCATTTTTTCATAACGGGCCTAAAGAAGTATAACTTCGAAAAATATATATTTACAATTATTAATCCCGAGGCTTTTAACATTTTTCCGACACAAAAACACAGCTTCACGAGTGTAATGAAACTTTTAATCAGTCAAAGAATTTTCAGAATCGGGTCAGTTATTTCAGACATTACCCCATAATACATCCATAATATTACTGTAAGTATATTCGACTTGTTTTACCTAGTTTGATAATAGGTTATTGACCCTGTAGACGTCAGAAAGGACACAATAAACAATATACTTGCCTATTGATCAATCTAAAAGCATTATTTTCGCCATGTTAGCCATGAAAGTCTATATTGTCCAAGTGGATTGAAGTAAGGCGTGATTTGATGGTCTGTGATGGAATTTACTTTCTTTCTGTATTTTGATGACTTGAAGCAATATCAGGAATGTGTTTTTGGCTGGTAAATTTCCCAAGACATTCTACACACATGGTTACCTGATCCCAAGTTAAGCAGAGTGTACTGCTTGTAGTATGGCTACCAGGTAACTGATATACTACTTTTTAAATACCAGACACAGAACAAACAGACATGTTCATGCACACAAATGTTTGTCCTGGGTGGGAATCGAACCCGCGACCTTCGGTTTGGCAGTCAGAGTCGCTAACCACCAAGCCAATTGGCCCGTCAAAGGTAAGGGTGTATTGTCGTCATGAATTTGACCTATAGCATGAGGTCATTCATGTATCATCAGTATCTATTTATGTATGTATTATATACGCCTTTACCTATGCCTATATAGTGCCTTTACCATGAGTTTTTAACGTACGTACTCGCTAGCGACGGCGTAAAACACATTTCTATGGCAAATGTATACAGCGCCACTAGCAGTCACCTAAAGAACTAAAATCGAGTCGATAGGTAAAAAACCTATCGAAATGTAGACACTAGCGAGTAACGTTTTTTAGCCTTTGCTATAGAAATTCGGTACCATGAGTCACAAATTTGACAGTTGCTATCGAGAAATACTGTATCGATAGTAGTTTACTTGCTAGTGACTAAAGTAAGTTTCGATAGCAACTCATGGTAGAGGTACAGTTATCTGGTATCCATAGTACAAGCTCTGCTTAGTTTGGGATCAGACGGCCGTGTGTAAAGAATGTCCCAGGATATTTATCTAATATATCAATGGCTCACAATTGAGAAAATAAACTCCAGAATCGCCTCGAGGGTAGAATGATACAATACTAGGCTATTCTTTTACACACGGCCATCTGCAGTGCTATTCACAAGCCAAACTCGCCGAGTGATCGCTCAGGCCAACACGCGGATAGAGCAGACCTCTCGTCTAATTGCAGAGTTGCGAGACAGAGACAGGGAATAGTCACTGCGTGAATTCGTCGTCGAGTTTGATTGCAGAATATCATAGCTGATCCTCAACTAAGCAGAGCTTGTACTATGGATTCCAGATAACTGATATACTACATATACAACTATTTAAAAAAATACAAAATTTATAGATATTTACTTCAAGTCACAGAACAAAAAGACCCGGCGGTTCTAGGTTCGATTCCCGGGACAAATATGAATATTTCTTTGGTTGGAAAAGATCACCCTTAGCCCGAGATTGGAAGTACCGGAGCGATGGTGAGAATGCTGACCACGAGTCACGTTGGAACGTATAAATCTTAGTTGGAATGTGGGTTTCATTACAAAGACACTGCCTATCTCTTTGGGGATAATGGGCGTGAAGATAATACCGAGGGATCTTATGTCTTTTCATTTACGGGATAAAAGTATACAATGTGTTATAATAATATTGTACAGTAATAAAATACATTAATTATTTCTTTGAACGCATTTGTCAAATTTTATGAAACTTCATGGACCGACAAATGTCAAAGATGGCCATCAAAGCGTGCCGCTATCCTACTAATATTATAGACGCCAAAGTTTGTATGTATGGATGTATACAACTCTTACGCGCAAAACCCACCCAACGGATTTAGATGAAACTTGGCACATAGATACAGCGTATGTTGGAATAACATATAGGCTACTTTTTTTCCCGGGAAAATGTTACATCCCTCGGGAACGCAGGTGAAACCGCGACATTTAGTATAAACTTTTCCAATGCATCTATAACATTGACTGTAGAAAGTGGACTCGCTCGTTATCTAATCAGTTATTTATGTATCGATAAATAAACTAATGAGACGTTATTCGATAACCTAATGTCTCGAAATACAATATTATGATTATTTTTGATATGAAATATACATGTCATTAGGGTTGTTTGCCCCTTTATAGATCTCTTTTCATTAACAAAAAAACAACTTTTGTAATCATAAAGATTAGAGGTTAAAAAAATTTATAAAAAAATATTCGAATGATTTAATTAAAATCGGATACAGAAAGATATAATGTTCAATAACATAGACAATTTCATTGACATCACAAATTACACACAGATACAATATAGAAACAACAATACAATCATAAACTGTGTGAGGCCAAAAAGGCACCTATTTCAGCATGAGCTGATAATCTTAATTACGACATATAAATTAAATAAAAATAATATCGATTTCTACTCTTCTTTCGAACTTCGTACTGGGGCCATATACAGTTCGATATCTACTAAAAATTGTTATACCATTAATTGGCGGGTAATTATATAAAATGTACTCAAAAAGTAGTTTATGTAGTATATCAGTTATCTGGTTTCCATAGTACAAGCCTTGCTCTATTTGAGGTCTGATAACCCTGTGTGAAGAATGACCCGGCAAAAAAAACTGGGACGCACTAGTTGTTACTTGGATTTGATTTTCAACTTAAGGCTACTACTAACTAAAGCTCGAACTCCTGCACCACACTATGGTTTCTTTCCGATATTTTTAATCACGGAAAACTCAGGATTCGAACCCAGGGCGACGTCCCAGCCTTCAGTATCCCGCTCGATACACCACTCATCAGCTCATAAATTACTTCCCTCGAGAACAAGTAAACCCACGGCGCAGAAGCTAGTATTATTAAACAAGACACCCAACTGCCCATAGCGTCGGTATGTCACTCAATAAAAATACCAAGAATATGATCTTCTGCTACAAGACACTGCTAAATAGACACGCAATAAACAAAAGAATTGTCCTTCATATATTCTGTAAATTTGTATACCTACGGGTTGAATAAATATCACTGCAAAATATAAACGAGTGGACTGTACAATTAGTATTGTTTATTTTATGGGAAGTAATACGACAAATAGACGGAGGGTCCATCTAATGGTAAGTCACCGCCGCCTATGGACATTTGCAACACTAGGGCCATCCATCGCCAATGCATTGTCGACTTAACACGTGAAGTTAAGTCTTATGTGCCTGTAATATCACCGGCTCCCTTACCTTTCTAACCGAAACATTTTTTTTATACTACATGTGTCGACATACAAGCAAACGGTTCACCTGATGGGAAATTGTCACCGCAGCCTATGGACATTTGCAACACCAGGGGCATCGCCAATGCGTTGGTAAGGCCTGTAATATCACCGGCTCCTTTACCTTTCTAAACGAAACAGTAAAACAAGTGCTTCTGCTTCACGGTGGAAATGTGTATGGTGGTAGTACTAAACTGCTGTAACTACTTCTAAAACTTCCACTTCTTCGTTTCTAATTCTACAGTGAGCTCGAACTTTCGCTGAAGGAAAACCCCGTGAGGAAACGGTAGGGTAGTGGGTAGTACCTGCCTATTGGTATGATCCAGCACCTTGGTGTGCTTACCATATTCGATCCTCATTTCCCACTTTGATAAAATGTCCATGTCATTTGTCATAAGCGAAAGCAGTTAATCAAAACCGCTGTGTCTTATCAGTTAGACCAAACGCCCAACACGTGTAGACAAGTCCACAAATACACTACGCTATTCATTAATATACTTATATGTTCACTCTATATGCAGCTCGTGCACTTAATTATAATTATCAATTCAATGTAGATACCTACAAAAGTTAATAGTATAAAACTAGGCACTATTTCTGTCTGCTTGTTTGTGCGCTCACATCTTTTAAACTACGCAATCGATTTTGATGCGGTTTTCATTATTACTTAGAGGAGATCTTTCGGAAGGTTTATGTATATAAAATATTTATTTTATTTCACGCAGGGGAAGCCAGGGCGATGCGCTAGTCTACACTAATATTATATAATACGAAAAAAAAAAATTTGGTTGTAGAAGATAATCTCATGGTCGTTCATAAAGAATGTCCCAGGATATTTCTTATCAATACTAATATTATAGTACATATGAAATTAAAGGCACATGAGACTTAACTTCACGTCTCCGGGTCGACAACGCATTGGCGATGCCCCTGTTATGCAAATGTCTATAGACGGCGGCGACATACCCTCCGTCTGCTTGTTTGTGGGCCAAAGTGGTATAAAAGAAAAATATATTAAGAGAAAAGATTTTTTCTTGCTTATATTTGTTAGAAATGAAATAACTCAAAAACTACTGAACCAATATTAATAATTGTTTAGCTAGTACTAAGCTACTTTATCCAGAAGTAATATAGATTCTGTTATGATCCATAAATACAATAAATCCTTCGGAAACGCGGGTGAAACCAGGGAACGATAACTAGTTTTTATTAAAGCCGAACGGATTTAAGAGAACGACAATCAGATATGTGTTAAGTATTAACGCATTACATCTCGGGAGAACATGAGATCCATCAGGAAAATATCTTGTTGTTAAGCCGTACTAATAGGAAAGGTCAGAGGTAATCCGACACAGGGAAAATGTTTGATCTTACAGGTGTCACAGGTCTATTAGAGCTTTGCTTTGAATTTTCTCCAGAAACTTAATGGCATTTATTTCATAATTAAATTTCCCTAATCTATGTTCTATCTATGTAAAGAAAAATAGGGTTACTTTGACGCACCATCAACTCAAAACTACTGAACATATCGGGATGCTACCATTCGACGCGAAATTGTTAGTAGATGGATATAGGCTATATATGATATCGTTAAACGTGGGTGAAACCGCGGGGGACAGCTAGTGCTTGATATAAGTAAACTTATGTGACATTTGTGTCAGTAAATTTATTGAGTGGTTCTCCACTCACTAAATTTACTCTTTAAAGTAATCGCTATCGGATAGTATAAGAAGGCATTGGGTACATAAATATACACACATTCATTATTACACGCTTTATATTAGCTCACCTGTATGTATGTATGTATGTATGTTTGTAACCGACCCCTTTGAACGATCAGATTTAATTCAAACTTTGCACACCTGTCAAAGATCGATGACATTGCAATAATCTGATCAAAGCATCCGATTATCCTAATTAGATTCGCCAGGATTAATTAATTTCTTTCCGCATCCTTTGCATGCGAGTAAGAGAGATAGAGCTAATGCGCGAACTACGCATGCGTGCAGTTCCAGACTTACTCTTTCGGGCACTCAAAAAAATGTAATTAAAAAATTTAAAATAAATAATAGTTTAAAAAAAAAATTATAGTTAAAAAAAACTATAAAACACGCTTTATATAGAAAACCAAACTAAAAACAGAAAATAAATTTTAATTAAGAATAATGTAAAAAAAAATTATAAATATAAGCTATTAATAGTTTGAATAAGAAAATAAATGTTTTATTGTAAAAAAAAGCGTGGGTGCATGGTGTCAATAGTTATCAATATTTAATTGACAGATTTGAGTAGGAGGTTATCATTTCGATAATATCTTGAAACCATGTAAAAAAGCGGGGGTCTATTTTTTAAATAAAACATTTTTTTTCTTATTCAAACTATTAATAACTTATATTTATTAATTTTTTTTACATTATTCTTAATTAATATTTATTTAATATATAAAGCGAGTTTTCTAGTTTTTTTAAACTATTATTTTATTAGCTTAGCCTGTATGTTGGTTTGTAACCGACTCCTTTGGGCGCGATTTTGACCCACTTTAAACGGTCAGATTTCATTTAAACTTTGTAGATTTATCGAGGATCGAAGACAATTCAATATTTGAAACAGTTAAACTCGTTATTTTTACTAGGCTAATCAGGATTAGCGATTTAACTAAAAAATAGAAAATAAATAAATTAAAATTTGAATTAAGAATAGTGGAAATAGGAAACAAAAATATTTTCTTTAAAAAAAACCGTGTGGTGCATGGTGTCAATAGTTGTAAATATTTTATCGACAGGTATGAGTAGAAGGATTATCATTTGATCATATCTTAAAAAGCATTCCACCCTTTTTTTTTTACAAGAAATATTTTTGTTTCTTATTTCTACTATTCTTAATTCAAATTTATATCTATTTTTTAGTTGGATATTCTATAAAAGCGTGTTTTTTAGTTTTATTATATTACAATTAATTTCCTATGCCTAACATTGTTTTATGTATATATTTTATGCATAGCATTGGATAATAGGTAAAAGGTATTTGGCAGAGAATAGTTTGTAAGCAATATTATATTATTAGTACTAACTCCTACACACACACAGATACACACTAGTCGCCTATTTAAACAATTCACATATAAATGTTTATCGCATCGCGTTCCTTACCTTGAACCTGCACGTGTAAGATGCAGCCACATGCAGCTAGGGTTACCAGATCCAAAAATAAATCCTGAATTTACAGTAAATTTCCAAATATTTAAGTAAATTTCGGATTGTTTTATTCGGTGGGGGCGATGTAAAGTACGAACTGACTGAATATATTTTAAATAATTATAATAATAAATAATAAAACAAATTCATTATATCTCTCTGTCTGTTTGTTCGATTGTTTCTTATTAACTACGTATTAGATTTGAATTCGGTTTTTTTACTATAGTAAATATCTTCCGGAAGTTTCATGTTATAAGAAGACGAAGGTGTGTAGCTTCAGTAACTTTAAATTTGACCTTCATAAGTCATAAGCCCTCCGAGGGCCTAAACTGAATAAATGGTTTTGAATTTTGAATTTGAAGCCGTGGTGGGTCGCTAGTATTTAATAATCACAGTCAATATATTGTATTACTTTTATCTCCCATAATTAACTTACTTGCACTTTTTATTAAGTAGGTACAATAATTGCTGTCGTACTATTTTTTTCCTATTTGCTCCTTTGTCTGAAAATTCGGATTCCTATAGTCTGGTAACCCTACAGTTAACTCTATGCATAATAATAGATTTGTATAATGATAAGGAAGCCCTACACACGAACCTCGCCTCCGGTGACAGCCTCAGCTGGCCACTGACTAGCTCATTTTAACCATTTCACGCATTTAACGAGTGGATGCCACCGGCCACGTGTGTCCGGCGAGCCCTAACGAAATGTATGAAAAGATGATATTATGAATAACAACAGGTTTCTTAAACTTAGAAAGGGATATGAAATAATAAAAATAAATATCCTGGGGCATTCTTTACACGTGGCCATCTGGTCCCCAACAAAGCAGAGCTTGTACTATGGAAACCGGATAACTGATATACTACATATACTACTTTTTTTTTATAAAGACATACTTGTGTATATAAAGATATTTACACCCATATGAAACAACTGAACTTAACTTAGTAGCTTCAGTAACTTTAAATTTGACCTTCATTAGTCCCCTTCACGGGCCTAAACTGAAAAAAAAAATGGTATGGATGTTTGTTTTATTTTCAATGTAGATTTTTTTTTATTTGTTTTTTTTTTTAGTAAGATTGAATAGGATACTTCCAAGAACATTATATTTCCCAAAGACTATTATTTTTCTATAAATACGTACTTACTTCAGTTTATAAACAAAACAACAACCAGTTAGACAAGACACCTAAATTACAAGCATATGTGTAGACACAAGTGTTAAACATGAATGGTCGAGTAGAAGCATTATCGAGCATACTTACAATGAGTCATGTTAACAGCTGTTGTAACTTGTTACAGCATTGTTTTTCATGTGTTTTGTTATGTATATTAATAGTGTAGTTATTGTTATGTTTTTCTTTGAGGAAACTAGTTATTATGCTTTAATACATGGCATTAAATAGACTCGGAACATGCATTTTTGGTACAACCCGAAGCTAATACAAGCTTCCCTTCTTGTAAATGTAGGATTACCTAATATACAACCTTATTTCCCGTTACATAGGGCTCAGTAAAATAAAGCATAAGATTACTTAAAAAAAACCGGTACATTCTGGTCCTTACCGGATTTCTCAATCGATTAAACCTCAAGTACGTTAGACATTGATATCTTTATACAACAGTTCTTAGTTCAAATCAGTTAGATACCGTGTCTAAATAGTATACATGAAAATGATAACCTTTTTGTTTTTTTAGTTTCGAGAACTTAACAAGTTAAAATGAACCATAGATATAAACATTTCTATGAAAATAACCTTTATAGAATCACTTCGTTGTCGGTCTCTCTGTATATCCGTCTGTCTGTTGTATAATTTACATAGGTAGATATCTATCTTTGTAATCTATCTACACTGTTAACATTATACAGTGGTAAAGTTTGTATGTAGGAGGAAACTCCAAAACAACCCCGATTTCAAAATACTTCCGCAGGTAGATATTACACTATTTCCAAGATACTGTGTTATAATCTTGCAACCCATTAGATCCCTCCCTCCCTCCCATTTCTCTTTACGGTTATTCACAATCGAATCTATTTCTAATCCTGCTAAATGCATTACATTCTAGCTAAACGTAAGCCACTGTTTAAAATGTGGCTAAACGGCCACCGCATTGTTAAACGCATCGCAATAACATTTCTGCTACTCATCATCCAGCCGTTATTCAAGGCTGTTTGGCTGCGATATATACACGATTATTCCGTATGGGAACCGGCACTGTATATTTTGGAACGAGCTGGTTAGTTAAGTCACCACGAACTAATAAATAAATATCCTGGGACATTCTTTACACACGCCCATCTGGTCCCAAACTAAGCATAACTGATATACTACAAATAATACTTTTTTTTTCTAAATACATACTTATATAGATATTTATACCCAAACACAGGACAAACAGACATGTTCATGCAAACAAATGTTTGTCCTGTGTAGGAATCGAAACCGCGACCTTCGGTTTGGGAGTCAGAGCGGTAACCACCAACCCTACTGTCCTGTCAGAAATATACGCGAGTATTTGGGTACAAGTCGTCTATACATAGGAAGACCTTAGTAAAAACGTAATTTCCAATCTATACGCGATTAATTTCATACTCCTGCGTTCTGGCCTTGTACAGAATGAAGACGCCACACATTTATTACCGAACCGAGGGTGAAACCGCAGGGAAGAGCTAGTATACTAATAAACCTTTCGTGCTACTTGATTCAGTAAATAATTAGGTCACAAAACCACACGATACGTCGACAAACTTATATCAATCAAGCTACGAATTATATTACGCCAATGAACTAGGAAAAACAACAACATTTAACGTGTACGTTGTCCTACTGAGCCTCAATTTTGACCATAAAAACTGTACTCAAGGTCACTGAGACCATAAACATAACAAACATGACCTTCTCAATAAATGACCTTTCCTTCCGCATTAGAACATACAAATATTGTATGTTGATCAACACAATTGGCTTTTGATTAAAAAACGAGGTTAGTTTATGTTTTTTTCCTTACTTCAAAAAAGGATGTAATTGTAGGTGGATTATGTATTATTTTTCGTGATCAAACTTCTTAGTCGCCTTGGTGATTAGATACCATTACAGCCATGCCACAGGTCGCAGGTTTGATTCCCACCTATACTCTGTCTAATTTAGGATGATAATTTTGACAGCTTACAGAAAGGATGTGGTAGTGTATAATCGATAAAGAACCTATCCGATCATCGATTTTACTCTCGTAAAACATGAAATCGATATAACTGGGTGGTCCGATTATAATACAAAACAAATTATACTTTTTCTATTAAATTAACAATTTATTTATATGACTGATGATGCTTTCGTAAGCCCTCCAACAACGACGATTTTGTCTCGGTCCTATTTTCCGCCATTTTGCATTCACGTTCAAAATAATCTTGCAATCGAACCACAAATTCGCGACATTAGCTGTTTAAAACAGTCTTTTTCGTTCTTTTTGGCATTGTGTAAACAAAAATAACAAAAACTTACCAAAAAATATAAAATTGTCTAAATATAATTTTTTTATTGTTTGATTAATTTTTTTTCAAAACCCATTTTCAATACTCTGTTGTTGTTCATTATGCGTGGCACTTCACTAAGTGGGCGGTACCCACCAATGAAGTACGATATTATTTGAAGTATCATGTTACCGGAAAATATACGAAACTACATGGGCGTGATCTGTCAAAATTATCATCCTAAATTAGACAGAGCATAGTTCAAACATCGGTGACCATGAACATGTCTGTTTGGGTGTGAATATCTATTTATGAATGTACTAGCTGTCCCCCGCGGTTTTACCCGCGTTCGCGAGGGATGTCCCATTTTCCCGGGATAAAAAGTAGCCTATATGTTATTGCAGGATATGCTCTATCTATGTGCCAAGTTTCACTCATATCCGTTTAGTAGTTTTTGGGTGAAAAATTAACAAACATACTTACATACAAATCTCTCCTCTTCATAATATTAGTATATATATATTTATAAATATGCGTAAAATAATAGCTCTAGTAGGATAATGAATTGTATAATAAAACCGCAACCGATTTCTACCGTATTAGATATCGGCCTTCGAATAGATAAATAATTGCTTGCATATTCATTGTTTATATGCTAGATAGACATGAGTGGCGTAACGCAGGGAAGCGCTACGTTTGGTATTGATTATAAATCACGAGAAAATATATATTATTATAATATTTAAATATATATATTATACAGGTGTTACAAAACTACCCGTAAAGCCGGAAGAAGGTTAAATGGGGCCTAACCAGTCCATTATATTTAAGAACCGTAGTAACGCTATGTAACATACCCCAAAAAGATAAATAAACTGATTTATTAATGAATAATAGAAAAAGGATTAACGTAGACAATTATTAGGGAAAATAGGTACGTAGGCCTTTTTTTAAATAATCTGGTTCCCTGATATGACAGCTAGACTAGGGTTGTTGGCTTTGATAATGAATTATATTTTTACGGGGTATTTTGTAATACGTTGTATAGAGAAAGCCTATATTTGCCTAACAAAGACTGAAAAAAAAAAAATGGTTTTGGTAAAAAGAGGTTTTTTTTCATACTTACTAAAATTATAAATGTAAAAAGTTTGTTCTTTTGTTTGTTTGTTTTACTTTCACGGCTAAAACGAACCGATCATTCTCAAATTTGGGCTGAAACTAGTATTTATAAAAGGTTACATTTCTTCCGATACTTAAAGTTATAAACTCTTGAAATGCATGTTTTAAATTTATATACATACATATAATGTATTTGTTTTTACATTTTATTGACTCCGTTTTGATACAATAAGGAATATTTACATATATTTATTTACTAGTCCGCTGATTATGGAAAAAAAATACAGTGTTCCTGTCAAAGTTAAAATAAATATCCCAAGACATTCTTCACACCTGATCCCAAGATAAGCAGAGGGTACTGCTTGTAGTATGACTACCAGGTAACTGATAAACTACATATACTACTTTTTAAATACATACTTATATAGATATTTACACCCAGACACAGAACAAACAGACATGTTCATGTACACAAATGTTTGTCCTGAGTGGGAATCGAACCCGCGACCTTCGGCTTGGCAGTCAGGGTCTCTAACCAGCAAGCCAACTGGCCCGTCAAAATCTACCTATAATAGTTTTAACGTTTGTTATATAAGCTTATGTACTTGTACATCTGTAATATTATTATAGGTACATATAGTAAATATGATTTGTACTAAACATGATATCTGAACGAATTCTTAGTATCCATAGAATTCATTTCTAGGTAGATTGGATATCATATCGTATCACGACCAGTTTGACAAGACACCTAAATAACAATTATTTGTATAGACAGCTAATATAACCATCGTAACAATTCTTAATGGAAAATAATTATTATTAAATTCTAAATTATTATTTAATAATTCTTTATTACGAAATAAATATTCTACTAATATTATAAATACGAAAGTTAGTGATGTATGTATGGATCTTTGTTACTCTTTTACTGAAAAACTACCAAACGGATTTTGTATATAGAAATTAGCACTGGAATAACACATAGAATACTTTTTGTGCCGGGAAAACGTTACAACCCTCGGGAATGCGGGTGAAACCGCGGGGGAGAGCTAGTTAATTAATATTGCCTTATTGTGGAAAAAAAAATTACGAATATTATAAATTAGAAAGTTTGTAAGGATGGACGTGTCGATGTTTATTAGGTACTCTTTTACGCAAAAACTACCGAACAGATTTAGATGAAACTTAGCACATAAATAGAGCATGCCCTGGAAAATAAATTATATGCATTCAAAACTATGTACCTATCTCATTCTCACGCAGGCTTAATCCTATAGATGTATACAGTTGTCTCTTTTTATTGACACTTTTTTGTTCTATCGAGTTTAAAATTACAATGAAGTTTTCACTTCAATAACCAAATAGGCTTTTTATCCGGGGGAAAAGTAACATCCCTCGGGAACATGTGAGAACCCGCTAGTTTATGTAATGTCTAAATTACAGTAAATACACTAATATTGACGGCTCGTGGCCTATTAAAATAATGATTTTAAGAACATTTAACTTTATCGCCCGCTTTTTACAACTTACTTCAAGTAGGCTTAAGACTTCGTAATAACCGGCTCGAGTGTAATTACAAAGTAGTCTGAGAATTAACATTTATTGAAATTTTGTCTACATTTAGTTATACAAGTAACTAGCTGTCCCCCGCGGTTTCACTCGCGTTTATCGATATCGTATATAGCCTATAACCATCTAGGAAAAATTCCGCGTCGAATGGTAGCAGTCACATCCCGATATGTTCAGTAGTTTTGAGGTGATGGTGCGTCAAAGGAACCCTACTTTCCTAATATATAATATACGACGTGTTACAAAATACCCCGTAAAAATATAATTAATGATCAAAGCCAACAACAACCCTAGCAAGCTGTCATGTCGGCGAACCAGATTATTTAACAGAAAGGCCTACGTACCTATTTTACCTAATAATTAATTTTTCTGGGGTATGTTATACAGCGTTACTACGGTTCTTAAATATTGTGAATGGAGTTGTTATAAGGCCCCATTTAACCTCCTTTCGGCTTTACGGGTAGTTTTGTAACGTCCTGTATATTGACAATCTAAATGTAGGTATACATTGAATGGGCATTATATATATGTAACAATCTAAATGTATACTCGTATATTGAATGGTCATTATTATATTCAATCTACACAATACCCTTCTTGACTTTGTGTACTTACCACCTTAAGTATACAGTACCCTAGGGTTTGTGTTCTAACCACCTTCCACCACCTCATATTATATTTGGTTCCTCTGATAGCCGACGGGCTAGTAGGCTTGGTGTTAGATACTGACTGCGACGCCACTGGTTGTGGATTCGATACCGACTCAGAAAAAAAAATTGTGCATGAAGGGTGTAAATATTTAAACACGAATAAGAACTATGTATGTATATATAAGAGAAATATAAAATAGTGTATGGCTATGGCTGGTTAGGAGTAAGGAATTGTATACAATGTCTGGGTAGAGTGAGAAATCGATTCCATACTACATTGCTTGTACGAATTACAAAGTACCTACAGCGCAAAGTAGACTGACGTACAAGGCCATATTGTTTTTAAACACTTTGTTTTTACTTTAAAATGTTTATAAATCAATCAATCAATCAATCATAAAGCAAACCAAAGATAATGTATTCCCTATATCTTATACATACAATACATAAAATGGGGTTTCTTTGACGCACCATCACCCCAAAACTCCTAAACATATCGGGATGGGACTGCTACCATTCGACGCGGAATTTTTCGTATGGTATATATAAATAGGGTGAAACCGCGGGGAACAGGAAGTAATATTATAAATGCGAAAGATTGTGAGGATGAATGTATGGAGATGGACGAAATTTGGCACATATAGTATATATATATAATAACACATCTTTTTTTATCCCGGGAAAATGTTACATCCCTCGGGAATTTGGGTAACACCGCGTATCATAAATAAATAGATATTCAAAATGCTCGGATTTCTATTCTATTGTTAAATTGTTTTAGTTATTTTGACGACGCAAATTATGTAATTCTAAAATCGCCGTTAACACAACCGCGTCAACCCGGAAACTTGGTTTTAAAATATACTTTATATTTTCGTTTTCAGAGATCCGTTGTTACTGGAAAACCCTAGTGGTTTCATTATCTATTGACCTAGCACACAATTGCTACCCCACGCTTGTTTCCAAACCATTGAACCTTAAACTTGGTGTAACAAAGTAACTGACAATGTTCAAAATTCATTTCCGAACGACTAACTTGATAGACACGGTGCTAATCTACATTAAAACTTGTAAATTTGGAACTCCTACCAAAACGAGGGCAATTCCCTACGGAGCCCTAGTTAATATTTGTCAGATATGCTCTTGGACAGTTTTTGAAATTGTAAATAGGTCGATACTGCGTCAGTGTTGTAACCGTTGATCTATTTATTCGATGAATATTTTTGAATACTTTGTAGTAGACCATCGTCTATGATATTTGTCTGTTAGCTAGAAACTCCCCCATCCTTATCAAACCTTGTCTTTTTACAAAAATCTCGTACATATTTAGACTATGTATATGAACACGTCGATGACATTTTGTCTTTTTTGCTAGGAACTTTCGCGATTTTCATCGCACCTATGGGTTTTTACGAAAACCTCGTACTCTTTTTAGACTCTATCTATATGCACTTAATAATGTATTTTGCTTGAATAAAGAAAAAAAAATCTGTATGGTTTCTGTCGGGAAATTAAAAAAGGGTTGTTGTTTGTTAAAATTTCATTAATATTCCATAGGAATAAATTTGACTTGCTTTGAAAGTAAGTAATATAAATAAAAAGACTAATACTATAATTGTCTATTGTTTGCGAATGTCCTATTAAAATAAATGGAATCATTTATTTCTTTTAACATTATTTTTTTATTCCTAGTAGACCGACAAACAATAATACAAGTGCACTACCGCCTCACGGTGGAAATGGGTAAGGTGGTAGTACTTCCCGAACCCAACACTAAGAGCTATACTGCTTTTAAAATACGTTTAATTTATGGGCCAACACTAGCTTTATTAAATAAAAAGTATTTAACATTGTTATTGCCCTAAATAAACGTGACAATATGTTGACAGATAACCGTGTGACTGCTCCCAATCTCCAACAACGATCATCGTTCACATAATATTAAATTATAATACTTTACCATTGCTGTGTGTTGAAATATTTTATTAGATAAATAGGTTGAGTACCACTGTCATAAACAGATTACTATATTAACATCTGCTGTCGTCTACTACTGTTGTGTAGTAGGGTTACAAACAGCGCATATCTATGTATATACGTATACAGGTAGAATGACAAATATCTATACTAGCTGTCTCCCGACGTCTCACCCGCGTTCTCGAGGTTCCCGATTTGTATACTTTGCTTGTAATATTTTAAAAAAGCCATGTAAAAACGATTTATAGGAGTCTGTGAAGGCCTAAATGAAAAGAAAACATTTTTTTATACCACTTAAAGCGGTCCGCACGTATACCACGTTTTGCAATATTAGGCATCGCCAAAGTGTTGTCGATTTCGTGACGTGAAGGCGCTAAGTCTTATGTGCCTGTAATTTCACGTACACCTTTCTAACTGAAACACAGTAATACAAGTGCACTACTGCTTCATGGCGAAATGAATAAGGTGGTAGTACGTCCCCGAACGAACCCTGCACTAAAATCTTTACTACCCTAGACAGTATTTCTATTAAACTAAAATGTGTTAACATGAAACAAATTAAGACAGGATAATTACGATTTGACTATCACTTGACGAAACATTTATTTCTCATTAGACTCATTTTATTCTTAATTCTTGTTGTCACATCAAAGGTTAATTGACATTTAGTAATGACAAAGAAGAAGTAACCTTATAGGTTTATGATAAAGGTTATCTGCATCGTGATACAATTAACTATTGGATCAAGAGATACACCTTATTTCAAACGCCATAAAGTTAAATTTTCTCTTACACACTTACTTAGACATCTAAATGGCCATCATAGCTTGTCGCTAGTTTCATTCGCGCCATCAACGAATTACAGAATCTGTAAGGTAAATAAATAAATGACACTAGCTCGAAGTTGATTCGTCGAGACCTCTATGTTCTCTTTCCCTTACTACGCCATCATGTGAGAGGTCGACTCCCTATATGTTTGTCTCTTTTTAGTGTCGCTATTGTTTTTATAGAGTTTCAAATGACAAAACTGTTAAATAGGTTTCATTGCCAAAAGCCTTATATTATTAGGCTGTAGACAGATTAATTGCTTTATGCTTCCACAATCCAGACGCTTCCTGCGACACTAGGCTTTTTTCTATCCAGACAATTGATTCAAATGAATTATTCAGATTTGTGTCGCAACAGGCGTCGGCTAATAAATTCGAATTATTCATCAGCTATATGCGATCGTCTCGCGGTCGGCCACACTACAAACTCTGTTATCGGAAAATTCATTAGTTGCTAACGAGTTGAGTTATTAACTTCATTATTTCGGTTGTTATCTTATTTCTAGTGTTGCCTACCAAAAACATGTGCTTGTAAAATCTGTTTGTTTTTAATGATAATTCTCATGTCTCAAAATACAATAATGGCCAGCGGTTTCAGTTGCGTTTCCGAACTAGGTTACATTTTCCCGAGACAACTAGAAACAAGACATTGTATAAACACCACTACATATAACGCATCATTATAAATCAATTTTAATTTCATTTACATAAACTATATAAGCACGTATTCATCTAAATCTGTTACATAGTTTTTACGTGAAAAAGTTAAAATATTCGGTTTAGGTCCGTGGAGTGCACTTATGTAGCTCAAATGTCAAATCCTTACAAACATAGTCATTTTTATTAGACAGTAGCATTTAATATGGAAATGGTTGTGCATCCTCATTGTATTACCCACCTGGGGGGCAATTCCACTAACATATTATGCACCGAACCATTACCATATCACAACCAAACGTCAAATTTGACGTTTGATCGTATTGTACTAAACACACCAACGTTCGAACTGCGGTTGTGTTTCGGTATTGGTTCACATTCGTTCGATAGCTTACGTCAAAATGTATGTTTGTTTCGGTTGTAGTGCGTAGGAATACCATATGTCAAACTTCAATTTGACATAAATCGTAACCATACCATTGCCGAACCAAATGTGCTACTCGAACGTTGCATTTAGTGTAATTTGGGCCCCTGGTTGAACACCACCTTCTAGATGAAATTCGGACATCAAACAACTACCAGCTTTTTCCTGTAGGTACTGTTCTTAGGACCCAGATGTTATAAATCAAGTAACAACCACTTATTTACATATTTTTAAAGGCACGCCAATAACACACACATGGAAGTAATTACAAAGTAATTTTGATTAAATGTTATACAGTCGGATGTATGTGCCAATTACAGACATACACAACGTTAAAGCCATTGGCAATCCTTTGCTGATGTCTACTGGCGACGCGGACGGTGCCTGCTTACTATAAGGAAGACTATCGACCGCCACCTTCAGACATGAAATAGTCTCGAAAAATAGTCAACAAGGTAAACTACTAAAAATACTGAAATCACAGATAGGTACAGTAGCGTATCAAAACTTACAACCAATATACAGTTGAGTAACCGCGTAGAACGTATCTTATTCAGAAATAGCCCAGCGTCGAATAGTCCAAAGATAGTGAAATAAATAAGTTCTTTGTTAAGGTGAAGTGGGACTCAAAGTATGTAGCTGTTCTGACGTGTTCCGACAACATGTCAAATCATTTTTATTTTTTATTGATAATGTAAATTTAAAATGCCAGTTAATTAATTATGGTGCTTCCACAATTGAGTAAAGTTAGCTCGGAATGAAATAATTACAAAGTTGGCTCTCAATTTCATTGTTTAGTCCAGGAAAAAAAGCAGATTCATTCGATTCTGTATAAATTTTAATTAAATGTTCTCTCGCATTGGTCCCTATCAAATACGTCAGCTGTGCGATTATAAGGATAATATATATGTAATTTTTTTTTTCAATATAATTGGGCGCGGGCCGGCCATACCGCTGCACCCAACCTCACATCATTCTGGCAACCGCTACGCCTTAATACATAGTAAACAAACAACCGTTCGTTTACATCAGAATATTTGACAATATTTATCTATTCTAATTCCAATCTCATAAAAACTATACAAATATTGAAAACAACATCGTGCCGATCCAAAATTATCTCTACGTGTGTAAAAATAAAGATCATCATTGTACGGAAGGAGGATTTGATGTTTTCAGAATATCGAGGACTGTTTTTTTAAGACATCAACATCAATCTGAACTATTTGGAACGCGCTGAAAATACTTGTGCACGATAAAATACTGAAGTAGGTTCCGGCTCGCGGATTCACTCGCATTCAAAGGATATAATAGTCTCGCGATAGAATGAACCATATGTCTCCGTATTAATCCAGAAAATATTTTATCTGTTTGCCAAAATTCATTTAAATTATCAGCTTTTTCGGAGCCTATTAAAAAGTCAAAAGGATTATTTAGGATTAGGCATCATATTATCAATTACAGTTTTCACCTCAATTTTGGTATTTAGTTTGATCTCACAAACAGACACAACAATTTTATTTATTAGTAAAGATAGTGGCTACACTACTGTAACACTGGCAGCATCATAAGACGTCCTAAAGCAAATGTTGATCCCAGAACAAAGGCGAACAGCCAAGTAATAATTTCAGTCCATGGCCCAGAAATTCAAATGGTGGCAACAAGATCGTCCTCTGCGGGCATCATCAGTAAAAAGTGTACTACATTTTGTCAATTGATTTTAAGATAATCGTAATAAGGATGATGACTGATATGTCAAATCAGCAACTTTTTATCACATGTCAAAACGATTGGGTGACGTCATAATTATACACCATCAAATGATATACTTTTAGTGGTTAGATAGGAATTTAAATTCATATTCATTATCAAATAAAGATCATATTTGATATATTTATGTATTTTTAGATATTCAATGAAATGATATGAAAATATTTTTATTCAAATAGGCCTTTACAAGCTTACTTATGAATAGTCTCACTCTAATACACTAGCTAGTGTTTGATTATTTATCTTGCATACAGTATACCCTTATAATGGTGTTTTTATAATATTAGGTTACTTCACTGACTTTTGTAGTATAGCTAATAATCTATTCGATGAACTTATGACGTTTAATAAAAAGTTGCTGATTTGACAGCACTTTTACACATGACGCAAATGCATTTATCCGAGGCTGCATGTAGTTTGATTTTTTATTACATTGATGGCGCAGCGGCCGGCGCGGCGCCCCGTTTGCTGTCTCTTACTACGCGCGCTCCGCTCTATAAATGAACTTATAAAGAAATGTTGCAACATTGAACCCGAGAGAGTAATACAATAAGAAGATCCAGCTATTGGCCGATATAAATTCCATAGTCTCGGACGTAGTTATTTCAACCGAACATGATCGCTCATTCCTCCGTCGACACGTGGTTTCCACTCAATAATATTTATAGCAAACATTTTCGCCGACGGATTTTATTATTGTTTTCAAACTGAAATTGCGCTCGTCATTTCAGATTGCAGTCCAAGATTCAACCAGGTTAATGTATTATTATCATGGCAAAGGATTTATCTATACTAATATTATAAAGAGGTGAAGTTTGTAATTTGACATAATCTGCGAAACTACTCACTCGATCTCAAAAATTATTTTACTCATAGAAAGCTATATTATTCTCGTGTGACATAAGCTATGTTATTTGATAATATTATTGTAACTTTTTTTTTTTTTTTTTTATTAGGAATGGGCTTGCGTTTGGCCTTCGACTGACTCCAGAAGGAGTCACGACGAGGCCGAGGATGTAGCACGCTTACCCAGAAAATGCCTATTCACTCTGGCCTTGAATAAATCCAGGTTATAGCTGTCGGGAAACACTATTAGTCTATTTATATTATTGGATGCTGTGGTCTTATCTAAATAAAAAAGGAACACATTTACTATGTGTTATAATGATGAAATGCATGTACCTTTTGTTAGAGATCCATACATAAAGAAATAATACCGGAGTAGGTAGGAAACCGCAGGTCGAAAGCTAGGACTAAATAACAAGCCATAATATTAAAGTAGTCATAGTCAGACTATAAAAATACTATCCCACGCGATTTCAAGAGCATTCCCGAGGGATGGTACATTTTACCGGCATTAAAAGTATTCTATTAATGAATCCAGGTAATAAACTATCGTTGTGCCAAGTTTCATCTAAATCCATTAAGCAGTTTTTGCGTGAAAGAGTAACAAACATCCATCCTCAAAAACTTTCGGATTTATAATATTAGTAGGATTTCGTGCCAGTTCAGTAAGTTTCGACCTTAAATTAGTGTCCTATAAAGGCCTAAACTGAATGGTTTCAAATAGTTTTGAATTTTAACTATCCCGGAGTCTTTGGGCGAGCAATTTTTTTTTTCTTGCTAAATGATTCACATAATACTGACGCTACTTTACAAAAGGAATATTTCCAAAGATCTCAGATATACTGTCTTTATTTATATCTATTAGTTGCGTTGCTATGCGACTTCTTTTTTAGTCAGGAACCATCTCAGACGAACATAGAACAACTGACTAAAGTTTCATTCGATAGCAAATCGAATAAATAGTATAAGAAGTTACAGGGTAAAAATAAACATTTATTCTAATAGGCAATCAGGAACTTATGAATATTCAGACTCTAACGCCGGTTCGGAAGGTTGCTTTTACTGTGAGAGTCGGCAATAAAATCAACAATTACTCTTTTCAAAATAAGATTGTATATAGCTATTGTAAAATATAAGCAAAATAGGGTTCCTTTGACGCACCATCACCTCAAAACTACTGAATATATCGGGATGGGACTGCTACCATTCGACGTGGAATTTTTCGTAGATGGTTATCACTACATAGTATAAAACAAAGTCGCTTTCTCTGTCCCTTTATCCCTATGTATGCTTAAATCTTTAAAACTACGCAACGGATTTTGATGCGGTTTTTTTAATAGATAGAGTGATTGAAGAGGAAGGTTTATATGTATTAGTATCTACATTGCAACTGAGCGAAGCCGGGGCGGGTCGCTAGTACGCTATATATGATATCAATGAAGGTGTGTGACAACTAGTATAATAAAGAAATAGATGTAAATATTCCGATACATATAATAACACTATATTTAATAGAATACAGTGATAAGATAGTGCCATTTCACATGCATTTACAGTGTCACTTAACACTATCTTATCGTTGGTGTATTGCCTCCTATTGTCAAACGATAGAGTTTCGGAAAAGATCCGAAATTTATTTTAGTACCTTATATTCAAGTTTCATCATTGACTTTTAATTGAGAAATAAATATCCTGGGATATTCTATTAACACGGCCATCTGATCCTAAACTAAGCAGAGCTTGTACTATGGAAACCAGATAACTGATATACCTACTGTATAAAAATATACTACTTTCATTAAATACATACTTATATACTCGTAGATATTCCTACCGAGACGGAACAAAAAAACATGTTTCACATCGAAAGTTTGTCCTGGGTGGGAATCGAACCCACGACCTGCGCCTTCACAGTCAAGGTCTCTAACCACCAAAATAACTGGTCAATCAAAGTCAATAAATAAAAAAGAAACCTCAATCACCCGTAAACAGCTGAACCCGTTTAGATTCAATAGAGTGGACTTCATATCCCGGGAAAACAATAGATCCCTAGAAACGCGAGTGAACACGCGGGATGGTACCCAATTTATTCTATAAGTAAGACAATCTAAATTCACTCACATGTATACATACACTATTTAACTAATTGCCTATTGATTCCAACCAGCATGAAAACAAAAGACGTACGATTATACACAGATAACACAACTAGCAACGACAAATAGACGAATAATTAGACAAAATAGTCGATTAATTAGACATGCGCGACGCAAGTGCAAGCATTATGTATGCAGCCAGTTATACCGCCCATTAATTCTAATAAAAGTGTCTACTAACCAGGATCAGAATGGTTGTCTGAGTCACACACACAAAATAGACCTTACGCTTGTACATACAGACAGCAACAGCGGCCGCTCTTGCAACATACTTCGTACATTCACGCCTATTATTTCGAAGATATATATTCCACCGAAAATGTTTAAAGTCCCAACGTGACAGAGTGAACATTTGTCGTGTGTAACGTCTCAGGATATTTATTTATTGGAACGAAGTTCCTTATCGCGCGTTGTGAAAGGAGAAATCATACGAAAAGTTGTAACGACACTTTTTTTCGAATTTCAAATGATATGGTTTATTATTGGGTTTGTTTTTTTTCATAATTTATTTAAAGGCTACATACAACATGTTTAAAATTCTGTTCCATTTATAAATTAGTATTATTAGTAATTATTAGCACAGTCTTGATCTTTTATTGAAGACCTAATACTAAAGACGAGAGATTGCAATTTTTTTTCAACACTGGACATAAACTCAGCGTTTTGGTCAATTCCAATGCGTATCTTCGTTCCATCCGGGTGTCCCTTGACACCTCTCAAGATTTTTACTATTTTCTTTTGTTATTTCATCAATATTAAAAATAAAACTTGAGTATAGGGGTAAGGTCACATCTTACCAATCCCAATTTTGAACGCTCCAAATAAAAAAAACCCTAACGTAATTAATGGACGCCTCCTATCTACCAAACAAGCTTAAATACTAAATCCAAGGTAGGGCGTGAATACAACTGACACAGAACTAAGGTCAGCGAAGAGTTGCTGACCTTGTGAAGGGACCGGCGAGCCCTATTTCACAATTCTAACGATATTTGTTTACGCACGTAGACACACAAACTAGCTATTGGAAGCTTTGAATACTTCTAGGGCCGGCAACAAAAAATGTAACTTATCATTGAATAATCTATATAATAATATCTATAAATGGGCATAGACAAAATAGTTTTGTACAATAATATTTTCTGTTTATTAATAGATTTTTTTTTGTAGCTATTGGAACTTTATGTGTTATAAATTAAAGAAAGTTTAATGTAGCTGTAATAGACAAATCCTGTGTTTTTTTTTTCATTAATATACATAATTGTAGTGTACAGATATTCTGAAAATTTTGCATCTGTAGCTGACCGTACTATATCTATTATATGGCTTGGAAACACAATAAATATCACGCGGAACTTTCCAGAACAACAATTGTTACGCATAATTTAATATTTGCTTGACATAAAATAAAGCGCCAATCTTTCAAGGATTGCGAGGTGGCATAGTGTTGTGCGATTACGACTAATTAGCATAATCGATATGTAAATAACAGCTGTGCAAAGCTTCTTGTTATTATCTCTAGTCTCTAATAATAATGACGGAAATAAATATTGTCTTTTTTATACATTAAAAAAAATTAACATTAGATTTAACCCGGATTAAAAATAAATAATAATAAATAAATATCCTAGGACATTCTTTACACACGCCCATCTGGTCCCAAACTAAGCAGAGCTTGTACTATGGAAACCAGATAACTGATATACTACATATACTATTTTTTTTTTCTAAATACATACTTATATAGATATTTACACCCAGACACAGAACAAACAGACATGTTCATGCACACAAATGTTTGTCCTGGGTGGGAATCGAACCCGCGACCTTAGGTTTGGCAGTCAGAGTCGCTAACCACCAAGCCAACTGGCATGTAAAAGTATCATATGTGTTAATGCCGATTATAAACTATCTATGATCTCAGTTACATCCAAAACTGTTCGGTTATTTTCAAAATTCAAAACCATTTATTCAGTTTAGGCCCTCGGAAGGCACTTATGAAGGTCAAATTTAAAGTTACTGAAGCTACACTTTTAGCGCGAAACATCACAGAGTCACAACGGTATCATTTATAATACAAGTTAGATTTTTCTACATCAAACATAATTATATCAGAATGTCAAATAATAAAATAGAATGTAACCCGTGTCTACGGGACATGCGGCCACAGATAATTTTTCTCGTATTTTTAGCATCAACATATCCGACGATCCGTGATTCATCACAATTAAAACCTAATTCGCATTTATTTACGACTTTGTTATTGTTATGTTTAACCGACCAAACGCATTTTCCGCAATTAATTTTTAATTACTAAACGAGGTAAAAGTCAGCGGCCTACTGACTTTTTTTAAACAACATCCTAATTTTGATTACTGTCAATATAAACAACATTGTGTCCCTCGCGTTTCCGAGGGATTTAACAAATCCCGGGATAAAAAGTAATTCATGTTTTTTTTATTTGTCCAAAATTTGTTTTACAATAAAATTAGACATGCAATCTGCCAAACTGCATAGTGTGCCATACATTAATACATTTCTATGCTAAATTTCATCCAGATCCGTTAAGCAGTTCTGGCTTCATTGAGTAAGAAACTCCTACTAAACTTTCGCATTTATAATCTATATATATATATATATAAATATAAGGGAAATAGGCATTACTATTTCCCTTGGTCACGGCATCACCCGTGAACGTTAGAAAGTTGCGCGGAAATTTAGAAAATTTAAGAAAACTTTACTATTACTAGCGCTTTTGACAATAAAAACTTTTTTAATGTAACCTGTTTGACATTATTGTCAGTTGTTTGACAGTTGGCGCGATTGACAGAATGGGTGCTGCAAATATCGTTTAAAATAGAGGCATGGGTCGGAATTATATAGATAAACTAACTAATTTATGATTTCTTATTAAACATTTCACAGTCCATTCAATTGGAAGATTCGAATTCAATATTCATTGTTAAGACAGGACAACGTCTGTCGGCTAGTAGTAGTATTATAAAAACTATTGTGGTAGAATCATATTATCTACACTAATCTACACTTCTACGCTAATATTATGAAAAGGAAAAAAATATCTATTTTTGAGTGTGTGTGTATGTTTGTAATGCATAAATTCAAAAACTACTGTGCCGATTTCAAAAATTCTTTCGCTACATTCACCCTGAGTAACATAGGCTGTATTTATTGCTAGAAAAAAATAGGGACCCTTACTAAAACTTAAGTAACGTAACCCAATAATATTATAAATGTGAATGTAAGTTTGTTTGTTACGCTTTCACCCGAAAACTACTTAACCTATCATCATGAACCTTTGTACACATATTCTTGGAGGTATTAGAAGTAACATATGATACTTTTATCCTGGGAAAATGGAATATCCCTCGGGAACGCGGGTGAAACCGGGGGGGGACAGTTAGTATATAATATAATGCAACGAAATAAACTTTACGCGCAATTTTAATACCATAAAGACTGAATGGAACTAGTTAGAAATTCAAATAATAGCCTAAATTAATTATGACGTACATACTAACTTCTATTAAAATATTTTCCAAAAAAAAATTAAAGTTCAAGGTAACGCCAAACAAGAACTATTAAACAGTTTTGGTAAAGCCGTGCTTATTAATAATAAAAAGAGATTGACTTCATGGGCAATCTTAGAGCTTACACAAATATAAATATATATAAACAAAATAGTGTTCTTTTGACGCACAAACGTCAAAACTGCTGAGCATATCGGGATGGGACTGCTACCATTCGACGCGGAATTTTCCGTAGTTGGATATAGGCTATATATGATATCGATAAACGCGGGTATAGCCGCGTGGGACGGCTAGTATATACAAGCAAGATAGGGTTCCTTTGATGCACTATCACTTCAAATCTACTGAACATATCGGGATGGGACTGTTATCATTCGACGCGGAATTTTTAGATAAGCCAGCTTTTGAAGCTCCTTTTCTTCATATATTGACTTATTTAAAAACTAGTAGACCCCACGGTTTCACCAGCGTTCCTGAGGGATACATTTTCCAGGGATAAAAAATAGCCTATACGTTATTTCAGGGCATACTCTATCTATATGCCAAGCTTCATCTAAATCCATTCGGTAGTTCTTGCTTGAAATAGTAACAAACATCCATACTCACAAACTTTCGCATTTATAAAAAAAATAAAAAAAAATAAAAAACACGCTTTTATAGCAAACACAACTAAAATATAGAAAACAGATGTATTTCATTACATTTGCATTTTACAATGAAATATATTTTTTTCTTATTTACACTATTCTTAATTCAAATTTATTTTCTATTTTTTAGTTGGATTTTCTATAAAAGCGTGTTTTTTTAGTATTTTTAAACTATTATTTACTTTTCATTATTTAGTTATCCTGGTTATCCTAGTAAGGATAACGGGTCTAACTGTATAAAACATTGAGTTGTTATCGGTCCCCGATAAATCTACAAAGTTTGAATGAAATCTGACCGTTTAAAGTGGGTCAAAATCGCTCCCAAAAGAGTCAGTTACAAACATACAAACACGTAAGTGAAGTAAAGCGTGTAAAAAGAAAACCCTGACAGAAATCCATTTTAAATGTCAACCAACGTTTATAGGGAAATAAACTAAAGCTTAAAACCAGGTCAAAAGACTTTTTGGGAAGAGCATCGTAAAATAAATCACAAATGGAACTCAGCAGTGGGAGGACAGAGTTTGGGCTGACTAGATGGATTGATGTCCTCGCTAAACCATAAATTGACGACGACAACACAATGAGGAAATTAATGCTAACGGTATTATAAACATTAGACCATCTCTAAACCGAGAAAGAGCTTTACAACGTTGCTCAAAGATAGCATAATTGATTATCTCCTAGCCTTGTCCCTTTCTATAACCATCTAATAGGCAAAGATAGGATTAATCAGTCATTCAATTCTATCTAATTGACGTCTCTGCGTAAGGCCGTATATGTACTACAGATTAAAGTACCTACTATGAAGTCAATCAATTTTCAGCTCTCAATTCTACATTATTTTCCGGACTGTGGATGATATGTCTTGCCAACTATTGTAAAAAGGAATGTGGGATTCCCGAAAGTTCTATAAAAAAAAATTAAAAAATAGGTTTAAAAGTGACTTCGAACATTTCAAAATAATAGACCATACAACAGTTGCCATTGCTTCTGATAAATCTAATAATACAACAAATTAATTATTCAGTGAATCGAGACGGGAGGCCATTTTCATTCACAGTATTAACTTACAAACTTAAATAAAATACCAAACATAAATTCGGTATGTTGGAATGGCAACACTGAGTGGACACAGTCGGCCGATAAATCTAAATAATTAAATCTATTTACTTAAACGTCGGCGGTTTAGTCGAACCCTGACAAATAGCAATTCGAACCGTTGTCAGCCCTAACACATTCCCTGAACTTGATAACCATCACAAATTCCAAACAAACAAAACCATGATCAACACAAATATACGCGGAGAACCAACTACCGAGTTTAGTCGATTTTATCTTTCGATTAATCGAGTTTCGTATTACGGTTATATTATTGTACATCATTAATCAGTATTCAATCACTTTGAATACGTTACGGGAAAAAATGCTAGTATCATTAAGATAAATAATAAAATGTATTTTTGGACTATAGATGCAGCGCTGTATCTAATTAAAAAGAATAAATCCGTTAATGATTTAAAAAAAAATGCGTATTATAGACTATTTTCGATGCATTTATAGGCAAAGTTAACCAAACCAAAATTTAAAAAAACTTTCTATAACTTACAACTAGCAGAGATCAACAGGATAAAGGCATCAGCTGAATCAGCTGCATGCCTTGTAAATAAATAATAATTTCGTCCCAATCTCATAAAAACGGTGTGTTTTCAATCAAAAAAATTCCATAAAAAAAACTATAAAGCAGTACAATAAATTAAAACTCTTATCAGTTTAATGAGTGGAATAATTTATTCCACGCACCTAAATCAGATTCCATTTCATTTCCGAATGTGGGTTAAGCCAGTGTGATAAATTATGACATAGCAACAAGACAAGCCATATTTATTTCGAGCGTGTAACAGTTCTACCATACGAATTATCTTATTATATCAACGCGTGGATGTAATGCTGTCAAATTGTGTAGTCGCGACGCCACACGAATCGGTTAAGATGTCCAAATAAAGATAGAACTACCAAACGTGCTGAGGAATTTAATGATTTTGAAGAGCCATTTTATGACAGCGGATAAATATTCCATCGATAAAATCAGTTATTATAAAGTAGAACTAAACTAACCTAGAAAAGTAGATAGAACAAGCTGTCCTCCGCGATTGTACCGGTTCCAAGGATGTAATATTTTCCCGGGCTAGCCTATATGGTATTCCAGACTCTAATCTATCTCTGTGCCAAATTACATCCTGATCCGTCCAGCTGTTCTGACGTGATTGAGTTATAAACTACCATCCATCAAAACTTTAAGGGATCGATATCTAAGATTGATTAATAACAATTACACTTTAACAAGTGTAAACAAGCTAAGTGGCTTGAGCGTTGTACAAAAACTGCAAACTAATTGTTTGCCAGATCAAACAAAGTTCTTGAGATTACAGCACTTAAATAGACAAACATACCATTTGCTGTTGTAAAGTGATAATAAACGGGGGCCTTCTAAATTTAGCCGCATAGCACGCGTATGCGCTACCTGACCTCGATTCTTGCACGGGTCTATTAATTTGAAGAGATACCGCTTCGGGGGCCCTGTAAATATCTTAATTTATCATGTCACAATTATTTATTTTACCTAAGATAGCTGTTTTTATATTAAGCTCCCATTTATTAGCTTTTCCCCACGGCTTCATCCTTAATTTCGGTATAAAAACCCTGTTTTTTTTTTTATGCCACTTGGGCCGACAAACAAGCAGACGGTCCACCTGATGGTAAGTGGTCACCGTCGCCTATGGACATTTGCAACACTAGGAGCATCGCCAATGCGTTGTCGACTCTGAGACGTGAAGTTGTTAAGTCTCATGTGCCTGTAATTTCACCGGCCCCCTTACCTTTCTAACCGAAACACAGTAATACGCCCTCCTGCTTCGCGGCGGAAATGGGTAAGGTGGTAGTACTTCCCCGGACGAACTCTCCACTAAGAGCTCTAATACTCTAAAAATCTCTGTCATGTCCCCTGACCTAAAGTTATTACATATCACTACATAGTATAAAACAACGTCGCTTTCTCTGTCCCTATATCCCTATGTACGCTTCTTTCATGTACGCTTAAATCTTTAAAACTACGCAACGGATTATGATTCGTTTTTTTTAATAGATAGAGTGATTGAAGAGGATGGTTTTTATGTATAATACATGTGACATCCCACGGTAACGCGAGTAAAACCGCGGGGGACATATATCATTAAAATCTGTTCAGGAGTTACGATGCGTAGTAACAAACACACACACAGTTTGAAATTTATAATATAGCTTCAATAATTTGACGGGCCAGTTGGCTTGGTGTTTAGATCACTACCAAGTAACAGGTCGTGGATCGATTCCCACCTAGGACCAACATTTGTGTGCCTGAACATGTCTGTTTGTTCTTTGTCTATATTGTATATATCTATTTGTATCAGTTATCTGGTTTCCATAGTTCATGGATCAGATGGCTGTGTGTAAAGAATATCCCAGGATATTAATTATTATTTATAATATACCTGCCATTATAATTCCGTTCATGACTTACAAACACACGCACAAGAAGACGAGAAAGTAATCTAAAGTCATTCGTAAAATTGTCATTAAGTAAACGCTTTATATTAGCTTCACTTGTATGTTTGTAGTTGACTCCTTCGGGTGGGCTTTTGACCCACTATAATCGGTCAGATTTCATTCAAACTTTGTAGATTTATCGAGTACCGATGGAAATCCAATATTTTCAACAGTTAGACCCGTTATCCTTACTATGATAATCAGGATTTGCGGTTTAGCTAAAAAATGAAAAAAGAAAATAGTTTAAAAAAAAAACAAAAAACATGCTTTTATAGAAAAGCCAACTAGAAAATAAATTTGAGTCAAGATTTTTTTTTTCTTATTTACACTATTCTTATTTCAAATTTATTTAAATTTTTTGGTTGGATTTTCTATAAAAGTTTGTTTTTTTTAATAGAATATCCACGTGGAATGCTGAATACCTATATGTGACAATTAATTAAGTAAATAATCTAAATTAAGGTCGGATTTTCCTTATTTTTGTCAAACACGAGGCGCGATATTAATTAATTCGACGGTATATATAATATATACCGTATGTAATATATGCGCCATATAATTTATAGGTACCATTTGAACAAGACTCTACATTTCGTATTGGAAAATACTTATTTGGATTTTTATCGAACGGTTGGTGATATGTTAATTTTTTCCTGAACAACTGCCGCCCCGCCGTTTTACCCGGAATATTTATTGTGTTACCGAGATAATACCTGGGAGAAAACTTTGTACTACATCTAAGACGAGAAGAGTGTGAACTTCAGCATAGGTAGTAGTTTTTTTGTGCAGAAAGCTACAATTACTTACGTACCTACTGTACATGTCCGATACGTATTTGTACACGCTCACAGCTAAAGTAGGTTATGGAACAACATTTTATTCAGGCTATACGATAATATCTCGTATTCTATCTGTGTTCCAAATTTCACCCAAAGCTGAGCCGTACCTAATTGAGACTCAATATTTTACATTTATAACAAACTAACTGTCCCTCGCGGTTTTACCCGCGCACCCGAGGGATGTAAAATTTTCCCGGTATAAAAAGTAGCCTATATGTTATTGAAAGGCATACTCTATCTATATGCCAAGCTTCATCCAAATCCATTCGGTAGTTTTTACTTGAAAGACTAACAAACATCAATACATACAAACTTTCGCATTTATAATATTAGTAAGATATTAAAGATTCTAAATCTAAAGGGCCCGTTTAAGAAAATCAAAGAAAAATCAACTTTAATCCCATTAAGCTAAGCTTCATCTATTGATTCATTAGTTAATTATATGATGTTGCTGATGAACCTTGTTACAACGCCATAGGGTTCATAATTCTACCATATAACACTCTTACCTGTCAAAACGTTATAAAATCTCGACAATATTGTTGCTGAATATAACGAGTCTGAACGCTTAGGCCTTGTTGAATAGAAAACAAGGAATCTAAATAGCATTTACTTGTTAGGTATCTAGTACAGATTATATTAGCACAATTCATTGCCGTCGGTTGGAATCTACGGGCCACTTGGTATCTAAACAAAACAGGTTAGATACCCGGATTGTGGTCACCACTGCTTGTGGATTCCGTTCGGCAATATTGTTCATGGATTACAGATGTAATTTCAAAACATAAGTGCGTTGCATTAAAATACTTTTGTTATTAAATTATATTTAACTAGCGACCCGCCCCGGCTTCGCTCAAGTGCAATGTAGATACTAATACATATAAACCTTCCTCTTCAATCACTCTATCTATTAAAAAAACCGCATTAAAAACCGTTGCGTAGTTTTAAAGATTTAAGCATACATAGGGATATAGGGACAGAGAAAGCGAATTTATTTTATATAGCTGTCCCTCGCGGTTTCACCCGCGTTTCCGAGGGATGTAACATTACCTTCGTTACATACAAAAACACAAATCTTTCCTTTTTATAATATTAGTATAGATAACTATGTAGTGATTATGCAAATCTTGAGGGGCGGGGACCAGGAGATCCATAGTGCGGGGTCTGCTTAGTTTTGACTCCTGTCTCCCGCTACATATTTCAATTAGATTCTTTTATTTCACAATAAAACACGATTAAACTTGTTTCCAGTCCCCAGAAAATATTTTATCTGTGTATCAAATCTTTCAGAAAAACAAAAATATTAACAGAAATAAATTTTGATTAACTTTGAAACAACAGTAAACACTTAAATTTCATTTATTGCTACACATTTGATGAAAATCCGTTCGGCCGTTACGAAGCTGAGGGCACAAAATTTTCGCATTTATGACATTATTCAGATAGATAAACAAACCTCGTATTTTATGTTACGGCCTAAAACCGAGTGACTCTAAAATCCGTCGAATAAGGTAAGACCTCCTTTTAAAGCGTTGCCCACAAAACTGGATTTCGACTTGCTTATTTTAATGGCATTCTATTATGTTCAGGCAATGATAGAAGCATTATATACTACATATTAGGTAAACGCCGGTTTCATAGTTCATACTCTAAAAAGAACAATTTATTTTTAATGTTACCAAGATAAAAAACTTGGTACAGTCGGCTACACATAATAGTCGCCATGTGTCTGAACTGAGCTGCGGGTTAAACTTGCTCCGTTGCTAAGCAACGTCGACGCTTTGTTCAAAAACACAACGATCGTTGGCAAGTATTCTAAGTAGCTTAACATCCAAAATTACGACATACTTGTACACTACAACTATTCAAAATTCAAAATTCAAAACCATTTATTCAGTTTAGGCCCTCAGAAGGCACTTATGAAGGTCAAATTTAAAGTTACTGAAGCTACTACCGGTTCGGAAGTCAGCCTTCAACTGAGAAGAACCGGCAAGAAACTCAGCAAGGTTACATTCTTTTTTATTTTATTAAATTCTTTTTTATCTATTCTGACTTTTTGGCTATTTTATAACATCAATTTTACATATTTTTATATTTAACAATTACAAAATACTTAATAAAGCTAACATTCAAAAACAAAAAACAAAAAAAAAAAGAAATAACAAGACTACAAAATAGAAAATGACAATAATTACTTACAACTTAAACAAGAAAATTAGAGGTGCACTGTGCAGAGAGCAGCTATTTCCATACATTTTTATCTTCAATATAATGAACCACCTTGTAATACGGTTTTTCTTTGAAAACTTTCCTAATATAATTTTTAAATTTATGATCAGACATTTTGGTTACTGAAAGCGGTATCTTATTATAAAATCGAACACAATTACCAAGAAATGACTTGTTTACTTTAGTTAGTCTAAAATATGGAACAACTAACTTCTCCCTTTGTCTTGTATTAATATTATGGATATCCAATTTTGACTCAAACATTCCTATGTTTCTACGTATAAACATTATATTTTCATAAATATATAATGAAGGCAATGTCATTATATTTATTTCCCTAAATAAATCTCTTAATGATTCACGGGGACCCATACCGTAAATTGCACGAATTGCTCTTTTTTGTATAATAAATATTGATTCTATATCCGCTGCTGCTCCCCAAAATAAAATACCATAGGACAAGAGGCTATGAAAATATGCAAAATAAACTAATTTGGCTGTCTCAACATTCGTCAATTGTTTAATTTTCCTAACAGCAAATGCAGCCGAACTTAACTTAGCAGCTAGAGTATCAACCTGAGGTCCCCACTGCAATTTATTGTCTAATGTAAGACCCAAAAATACCGTTTTATTAACAAGATCAATATGGCTCCCATCTATTATTATTTGGCTATCTACTTGTGCTACATTCGGTAAAGAAAACCTTAAGCATTTAGTTTTCTTTGAATTTAGTAATAGATTATTTGTAGCAAACCACCCACAGACAATTGACATAGTATGATTAACTTTAGTTAGATCTTTGTCTTTTCTATCAACTTTAAAAATTAATGATGTATCATCAGCAAACAAGACAATATCTGTGAGATCATTTACAACATATGGCAAGTCATTTATATAGACTAAAAACAAAAATGGACCTAAAATTGAACCCTGGGGTACCCCCATTTCGACTAAAGAGCCCTTGGATGTTGTGCCAGTAATCCCTACCTTTTGTTGACGATTTGATAAATAAGATAAAACAAGATCATGAGCAGTTCCACGAATTCCGTAGTAGTCAAGTTTTAGAAGTAGCGTACGGTGGTCAACGCAATCGAAAGCCTTGGATAGATCACAAAAAATGCCAATCGCATCCTGAGAATCCTCCCATGCGCCATAAATGTGTCTCAGCAATGCTGCTGCCGCATCGGATGTAGATCTTCCCTTCGTGAAACCGAACTGATGACCATGCAATATCTTATGCTTAGTAAAAATTCAAAAATTCAAAATTCAAAACCATTTATTCAGTTTAGGCCTTCGGAGGGCACTTATGAAGGTCAAATTTAAAGTTACTGAAGCTACAACCGGTTCGGAAGTCAGCCTTCAACTGAGAAGAACCGGCAAGAAACTCAGCAAGGTTACATTCTTTTTTATTTGTTATATAAATTTTTATCTATTCTGACTTTTTGGCTATTTTATAATTTCAATTTTACATAATTTTATATTTAACAATTACAAAATACTTATTATAGGTAACATTAATAAAAACAAAACAAAAAAAAAAAAATATGACAAGACTACAAAATAGAAAATAACAATAATTAGGTACTTACAACTTAAACAAGAGATTTAGAGGTGCACTGTGCAGAGAGCAGCTATTTCCATACATTTTTATCTTCAATATAATGAACTACCTTGTAATACGCTTTTTCTTTCAAAACTTTCCTAATATAATTTTTAAATTTATGATCAGACATTTTGGTTATTGAAAGCGGTATCTTATTATAAAATCGAACACAATTACCAAGAAATGACTTGTTAACTTTAGTTAGTCTAAAGTGACCTAACATTTGATTAAGCAGCAGTTTTTCAAAAATTTTACTAAGTGCTGGCAGAACGGAAACTGGTCTGTAATCAGAAGGATTCTCCTTACAACCGGACTTAAAAATAGGTACTATTTTACTGTATTTCATCAAATCAGGAAAACAACCCTGATCAATACATTCATTAAAAATATTTGACAAAACCGGTGCAATCACTGTTATTATTGATTTTACGATTGTTACTGATAAGCCCCATAAATCTTCAGTACTTTTCATATTGAGCGAATTAATAAAATAACTATCTAATATATGTTCATGTTTCTACAAAAATCTACACTATTGCACTTCTACAGGTGTGTAAAGTGCACAGGTGTTGGTAATTTGGATCTATTAGGTGGTTCACACACTCCGCCGCGCCGCGTTTTTTTAACTTTGTACCGAATTTTATTTAGAAAATACTTGCAATATAAAACACTGGCAATGCCTCTCCGCGCTGGAGTATAATAACGTGTTGTTCCGCGACCGTGGCGCGTGGCACGGCGCGGACGCGGCGCCCGGCGCAGCGTGATAAGCGTCTTAAGCTAATTATGTTACTAAGTGTACTATGGTAATTCTGGTATGAACTGGGATTCTGTAATAGCTGGACGAGGTACCTTCGCCGCTTCCATTATCTGCCTCTATCGTTTACTACGCAATCTCGTGAGTGGTCCACTCGCACAGGCGTTACGCGCTTTGATTCTTATAGACAACTAGCTGGGCCCTGCGGCTTTGCCTGCTTTCAATCCTGGTTATAAATCCTCTTGAATTACTTAATCTTTTCTTGAAAACTGTATTAAAATCCGTTGCATAGTTAACGGTTCTATAACGGACATACAGATAAATATTCATTTTATACATACTCGTATATACATATGCAGGCTTAGATATTTAATAAGTATTTTTTTTTATTTTGTCGTCCGCCTACTCACAAAGATGACGTCAAGTTTTATAATGCTCCTTCGAACTAATATTCTATTATTTTTAAATAAATAACCATAAATCAAAGCGTGAATTGAACAGCAAATACTTAGACAATGTTTTAGTTTATTTTCCTCTCACTTCAGTCGCGTCCCTTTATAATTTACACTTATTTATAAATGCTGGCAGATTGAGATATGTAAGTACGTACAGTAGTGGCTATATCAGAGGCGAGGTCGATGTGCTCTTTATCGTTTCACTCAATTTATTATTGTAATATATTGTTAAAAAGCCAGAATGTTGCCAAGTATTATTTAATAAATAATACTAAAAATATCCTGAACCTTCCTTACCGAACATAATTTGATTAACTGCATTTTTTCTCCTAAATATGTACTTAGATATTTACATCCAGACACCGAACAAACAGACGTATTCATGGACACAAATGTTTGACCTGCGGGAATGGAACCGACGACTTGTGGTGTGGTAACCAACCAGGGTCTCTAACCACCAAGACAACTGGTTTTGGCATGCTTGTATTTAGCATGTTGGTAACATTCAAATTAAGTTCTTTTTTGTCTGTGATGGAAAACTATCGACAAAAGACTGGTAGATAGATACTTCGAAAAACGTTATAATTTTATTTTATTAGCAAAACGTTACAGTACTTAGTCTATACTTACGTACATGATCTATTTTAAATGCATGCAATAAAAAAAAAGACTATCAATCTTAATAAAGTAATAAAATCAATATATTTCTCATCAAGAAATTTTACAGACCGATTAACAACTTCTTTTATTCTGAAATGAATGAAATAAAAATGAAAATATTTATATAGGCCTTTACAAGCATTTATGAATAATAATCTGACACTTATTATCTTTTGATAATCCTTCTGATATAATATACCTATCATGTTTACAGATGGATGTTAAATTAATTTGAATTTTGTTAAATTTTTTTGTACTTACTTGCTGGGTTAGTACTCACTCACTGCCTAAGTATTACAAAGTCCTTACCGAACATAATTTGATTAACTGCATTTTTTCTCCTAAATATGTACTTAGATATTTACATCCAGACACCGAACAAACAGACGTATTCATGGACACAAATGTTTGACCTGCGGGAATGGAACCGACGACTTGTGGTGTGGTAACCAACCAGGGTCTCTAACCACCAAGACAACTGGTTTTGGCATGCTTGTATTTAGCATGTTGGTAACATTCAAATTAAGTTCTTTTTTGTCTGTGATGGAAAACTATCGACAAAAGACTGGTAGATAGATACTTCGAAAAACGTTATAATTTTATTTTATTAGCAAAACGTTACAGTACTTAGTCTATACTTACGTACATGATCTATTTTAAATGCATGCAATAAAAAAAAAGACTATCAATCTTAATAAAGTAATAAAATCAATATATTTCTCATCAAGAAATTTTACAGACCGATTAACAACTTCTTTTATTCTGAAATGAATGAAATAAAAATGAAAATATTTATATAGGCCTTTACAAGCATTTATGAATAATAATCTGACACTTATTATCTTTTGATAATCCTTCTGATATAATATACCTATCATGTTTACAGATGGATGTTAAATTAATTTGAATTTTGTTAAATTTTTTTGTACTTACTTGCTGGGTTAGTACTCACTCACTGCCTAAGTATTACAAAGTACAGAAGAAATTAAAGGCACATGAGACGTAGCAACTTCACGTCTCAGGGTCGATAATGCATTGGTGATACGGTGCTCAATTACTATCAGGTGGAAAAACCTTTTCAACCCACATCACCAATTTTCACAATAAAATCGGATTTTAAACATTACCGATTTCGATTCTCATATCCCGAGTTGCATGGTTGGAAATGTATCTTATCTGTCAAATCGATTTCCCCTAAATTGAGTTTCAGACTACCTCAAATGAATTGGCTTTGACGTAACATCCCCTTATTTCACCCCCTATAAATAATTTATCTCTTCATTGAGCCTGACACTTCGCATTAAAATTCATCATTTTGTGCTTATCTGTCATGTTTCCATTAAACTTGTTAAGAGAACATTTTTGCAAGACTTTATAGAGTGAAAATAATTAACTGTTTTTGTATTTAGCAACTTTAATATATACAAGCTAACGTTCCGCGGTTTCCCCTGTGTTTCCGAGGTTTCTAATGTATCCAGGGTAACCTAGCCTATGTTACTACTGGATAAACTAGCTTTCTAATGGTTAAAGAATAATTAAAATCGGTCCAGTAGTTTTGAGTTTAAACGAACAAAAAATAAACGCGCGTACACGTAATAAGTTATACCAGAAATTATTGGTGGGAAAAACTGCACTAAAAGCATTTGCCTTTACTATTCAGTCGTGAAATTGTAGTGTCCAAACTCTTTGCACCTGTCTGTAGCAACGAATAACAATTTTTGACGTTTTTAGGTTAGATTGGTTGTTATTGACAATAACATCATTACGCACTCATTGACACTGACCGTTGCGATTTGTGCGATGTTCCGGAGAGACCGTCATCAGCTAACTTCAACCTGTTACTTTTGTGTAACAGTGATGCATGACTGTCATATTTTTTTCATAACGCGCCTAAAGAAGTATAACTTCAATAAACAAATCTCTCTTTATAATATTAGTATAGATAGTACCTAAGTATGATAAGAAGAAACATTCTAATAAGTCTGTTTTGATAGTTAAGAATATAATAGAAAAATAACTCTATAACCTTCTGATAAAGTCTGCATCATCATACAATCAATAGATGAACATAATTTCAAACGCAATAAGGTCGTTTTTTCTATAACACATAGCTTTGAAATCGAGCCTATTAGATTAGTCAAAATTTTACACCAACCAGAGCCAGTAAAACCAATGAAGTCATACTTCAATAAAAATTCCAAACATTTCAAACACAACACTAACGACTTTCCTTTGTTTTCCAAATATCTCAAACGTACAACTGTGCACATATTATCGGCGTAAAGTGCATTGACCCCGCGCGCGAGTGAAGTTATTGGCACCGGACTATGCAATGGAACTATTTTATAAAACGCGCGATTGTTCCGCAGCTCAAATTAGATCTTACATCGCTTTGTTATAAAAAAAAAACATTCAGGAATGTGAAATTCTCCGATGATCTTCTGTTTTCAAAAACGATAATTTGTCCCTTCCTCTAGACCCAGTTCTAGATTCCATCTTTTGATGGAATTGAATTTGATTGAATCAGTGATAACTACAACATATGTACAATCACATTTATACTAAAATTTGAAGGTATTGTTACGATTTTTCAAAATCACCCATAGCTGTTAAACAAAGATCTAACATAAAACTAATCACTTATACCATCGTTGCAAAAATGATTATTGTTTATTAAAACACATCGGGTAAGTTCGCGCAAAAACGTATTATACTACCAAAGTAACGAACCTCCTCCATATGTTGAAGTCGGTTAAAATGGTGCCAAATCACTAACCTGGTTGGTAGTGAGGTCCCACTGATCGGCGACGAAGGAGTGCCTGCTGTACAGGAACACCGGCACTTGGTGGTCCTTCACCGGTACGGGATCGCTGTTCACCCTCACCACAGTGAGGTGTGTCGTCGTTTTGCCCACTGTTGATAACGAGAGTATATTATTAACATATATAATTGTGACAGGAGAATAAGCTCTTATATTAAATAATTATGAAAATCGTTATGTATTACTAGTATTCCCGTGGGATGTTACATTTTCCCGGGATAAAAAGTATTCTTTGACTTAATTCAGGTTATAAACTATCTACTTGCCAAATTTCGTCAAAATCGTAGATTTTGCGTGAATGAGCAAGAAACATCCAAACCATCCTAAACTTTCGCAGTATAATATTCAAAATAAAAAAAATGCTATCATGTTTTCATAACTACAAAAACATATGTAACTACACAAATATTGTAGACAAAGGCCTATCAAAATAACACAAATAACATTTAGATAGGTTCCAGCAGCTGCACTTGAGAGGCAGCTCCCTTCCAGGCTGTTTGCTTATCACCTTCGACATATCACTTACCATGTTGAAATTGTAGCGGCATACAAGCCTACCATACCAACGTCTATATCCGAGTAACAATGAACAAAGGTAAGAGTCTGACCATTCATTAGTGCCTGTGAAGGCCTAATTGAATAAAATATTTAATTTAATTTCAACTTCAATAGGTACCATTTCTTCCACTCGGACCCTTGTGGAAGATTTTTGTGATCGGTTTGTAAATCTATATTTTATAGTACCACCAAACTGTAATGCAGTTGGGCAGATATACAGGGCCGTCTTTAAACTATTGGAGGCCCTGGGCACTAGGATAAGAGGGCCCCTAAGACTATGCTATGAGAGCTCTAAGAGCGCGACACACCGATCCGATGTGACGACACTATCGACGTCCAACGGGTTCCATTCCTTTCGGACCAGGGGGCCCCATGAATCGCGGGGCTCTTGCCCAGAGAGCCCAATGGAAAAGAAGGCCCTGCAGATATATATTCTATATTATTATGTAGGTAACTGTTAAAAATAATATATACTTAAAAACATATATTATTATAGATATATATTTGATATTTTTCCCGACAATTGTACCGTATGGTACAAACACACCCACAGCTTCTTACCCCAAACATGCACTTCCCGTTTCGTTAGAGTGTAAAGTAAGTAAATCAATTAACATTTTTATAATTAGTCGACAAAGTCTAGCGTAAACTTTTCTTGAAATAGAAACTATCGCAATGGAATAAAGCGCAAGAAACCATAATTATCACACAATGAGAAGTTTTTGTATGATAATTATGGATCGTAGTCTAACAATAGAACATCTATTATCACACTGAGCTGAAAAGCTAACGGAGTCACAATTATTTTACGTTTTATTACGCTCCGCGGTTCCACTCGCATTATAATTGATAAATAGTAGGATATATATCTCTCTCTGTACCATAGGCTACGTGTGTGCCAAATTTTAGCAAAACAAATCACCCGTTTAGCCGTGAAATGGTTACAAACAAGCATATTTTTTTTAATTTATAATCTTGCTAGCTGTCCCCCGCGGTTTCACCCGCGTTCCCGAGGGATGTAACATTTTCCCGGCACAAAAATGCTATGCTACTTCTAATACCTCCAAGAATATGTGTACAAAGTTTCATGATGATCGGTTAAGTAGTTATCGTGTGAAAGCGTAACAAACAAACTTACATTCACATTTATAATATTAGTAGGGATTACTTCTATTATAAATACGGAAGCAATAAACATCCACCCATCCAGGTGGATGTTTATTACTGAATCACTCCAGAACGACTAAAAGGATCTGGATGAAATTGGCACAGATATATTATGGTCTAGATTTTATTTATATTAAAAAGAAACAATATTTGAAATAAATAGGTTTTTTCTAAGATTACATAGAATAATTATTTATATTTATTTTAGAGTAGTAGAGCTCTTAGTGCAGAGTTCGTCCGGGGAAGTACTACCTTACCCATTTCCGCCGTGAAGCAGTAGTGCAATTGTATTACTGTGTTTCGGTTAGAATGGTAAGGGGGCCGGTGAAATTATAGGCACATGAGACTTAACAACTTCACGTCTAAGGGTCGACAACGCATTGGCGATGCTCCTAGTGTTGCAAATGTCCATAGGCGGCGGTGACCACTTACCATCAGGTGGACCGTCTGCTTGTTTGTCGGCCCAAGTGGCATAAAAAAAAATATATATATACGAACTGTATACTATCTACGAACAATAAAAGGCTTTTTATTTTATTTATATTATAGTCTAGATTTTTATTCCGGGAAAAAGTAACATCCCTCGGGAACCACAGGGGACAGCTAGAATTAGTATATATAGAAGAATGAGTAATTAATTATCAACGAAGTAAACATTTTATTCGTTCTATATTTATGACAAGAAAGTTGTTCAACTTGACATATCATACATCGGCATGTATATCCACAATTCTTTACTTAATTATGTTAATAAAATTAAACATAATTTCTTATGTGTGACTTTTCCCGCATTGACGTAAATCCCAGAAAGGCGATATTGATTGCAATTTATAAGGAAAATGCTTTGTAAAAGTTTAATATATGTTATTGCATGTTTTTAAATAGGTACATGTTCTGATAAAAAAGAGAGGCTTTAATCCTTCATACAACAGATTTTTTTTTTATATTTGATCATATTCGTATAGGATTTTGCATAACTTACAATTTGGGATTATTGAATATGCATCATAATTTAATGTGATGCGATGAACAATCACATCGTTATGTGTTTTCTGTGATGTCCCGTAATTGAAGGACTAGGTGCAATTATTGTTTTGAATGTGAATTGTATTCTATGATGGATATCAAAAAAAATAAATATGTGAACGCCAAACGAAACATAATATGTGATTATATCTTGACGAAATGAATTTCCTCTTATTTTTATGTCAGAAAGTTGGAGAAGCAGACAGTCCACCTGATAATTTGTTACCGCCTATGGATATTTGCAATGCCAAGGCGGATTGCAATGTACATGGGAGCCGGCAGGATTATTTTTTAGGGAGGTGCATTTAAATATTAATATAGCTTTTTTATATATACCACATGCCGACAAACAAGCGGACGGTCCACCTGATGGTAAGTGCTCACCGCCGCCTATGGACATTTGCAACACTAGGGGCATCGCCAATGCGTTGTCGACCCTGAGGCGTGAAGTTGTTATGTCTCATGTGGCTGTAATTTCACCGGCCCCCTTACTTTTCTAACCGAAACACAGTAATACAAGTGCACAACTGCTTCACGGCAGAAATGGGTAAGGTGGTAATACTACCCCGGACGAACTCTGCTCTACTACTCAAAAAATATACTACAAAAGCTACAATATAAACTAAATAACTGATATGATTTCATTTTATAACATTGTATCAATATGAGATTCGAAGGTGATATTATATTGTTATGAAATCAGTCGGTCAACGATAGGAGACGCTTGACTAAATGGTCTGGTCACAAGGAAAACGGTCAAAATCACCCCCTTGCACCCCGCTCCCGGCGTCCATGGGAATGTAGCCGGCCTCTTGAAGGGAAAACTGGCTCTCAATTGAAGCTACAAAATAGTAAGTGCCGTGTAGTAGCCTGCCTACCACTAAAAATACCTATAAGTAAGTCATAATAACTGTGTTATGTATACAAATATTATAAAGCTGAAGAGTTTGTGTTTGAAAAGTCGTAATGTAACCCAAAGTTTAAAAAAAATTACCTCTTTCACGCAAAAACTACCCAACGGATTTGGACGAAACATGGCACATAGATAGAGCATATATTAGAATAACATATAGGCTACTTTTTATACCGGGAAAATGTTACATCCCTCGGGAACGCGGGTGATATGGTATAATTATGATAAATGATCGCTGGCAGTAGTTTACTCGTAAACGCCGAGTTCAATCACGCGTAAATGAAAGCGAAACCAAACACTTTCACATTAAGGCGACGATATATCAAAAACATGTTCAATTAGGGTTTATTCTGCATGAGTTATGAGTCTGCAAGAGATTTATATATGTTACTAGGGGATATTTCTAGATAACCATTAATTTTAAATTTAAAATAATTTCGTCAGATAAATAAGTCCCTTTATCAAATGAAACGATTATGTCTCCAATTTTAAGTACTCATACATTTTACGATCCAATACGATTCTAATAGAATTATGTTGTTAATTTTCCAAAAAAAAAACTTTTCCCGTCGATCGTCTATTAGTAAGCATGTAGGCTCAATCGAAGAAAGAAAAGCTATTTATTGAAGGCTCACACTTCACTATCACTACATAGTATAAAACAAAATCGCTTTCTCTGTCCCTATGTATGCTTAAATCTTTAAAACTACGCAACGGATTTTGATGCGGTTTTTTTTAATAGATAGAGTGATTGAAGAGGAAGGTTTTTAATAAACGAGTATAATACATGTGACATCCCACGGGAAAGCGGGTATAACCGCGGGGGACAGCTAGTAACAATAAAACAGAAACTAACATGATAACTAAAGATTCAAAAAATAAAATTAACAAACTCAAGAAACAAAATCAATAAATATTATTTTGTATTTGGAAACAAAGAGGTTATAACTTTAGGCGAATTATATTCAAAAAGCATTTGCGTTTATCGTCACCTTAATACCGTGTATCTTGCCTCAAAGTAGAATCGTAGCTCTATTTATTTATAAGGGCTATACAGGTGTTACAAAACTGCCCGTAAACCCCAACGGAGGTAAATGGGACCTTATAACGAGTACCTACATACCCCAAAAAAATAAAAAAACAGATTTTTATGAATAATAGAAAAACTATTAAAGTAGACAACGATTAGGTAAAATAGGTACGTAGGCCTTTCTGTTAAATAATCTGGTTCCCTCCCTTACAGTTTACTAGGGTTGTTAGCTTTGATATAATTATATTTTTTTTTTTTTTTTTTTTAAATAATATAAACTAGTGCTTGACTGCGATCCCACCTGATGGTAAGCAGTGATGCAATCTTAGATGTTGAGGCGCACTAGTTTATTAAGAGCCTATTCATTATATTTTTACGGGGTATTTTGTAACACGTTGTATATATCAATGGATACAATTTTACTTAGCTATGTAATTATATTTTAAATCATTGTTTCAAATTCATGAACTATTTTAAGTAATCCTTTATGCCATCTGTAAACATACATGTAATTATTTTGAAATAATTAATTTAAAAAATACCGGGAATTAATTAGATCCCTCAGATAGTATTTTATATGTGATTACCCGCGTTCCCGTGGGATGTCACATGTATAATACACAAAAACCTTCCTCTTCAATCACTCTATCTATTAAAAAAACCGCATCAAAATCCGTTGCGTAGTTTCAAAGATTTAAGCATACATAGGGATATAGGGACAGAGAAATCGACTTTGTTTTATACTATGTAGTGATTACGCATAAAACCTTTGTTTACCCGTTAGTAATAAGGATACATAAAAACTTATTTTTTTGTGGGGTTATGGAAGGACAGAGTGAATTTCTCCGATTGCCCAGCGGTTGCCGAGATGGAACAGTGAGTTAGATCGGTGTTTCGCATCAATAACACCGACGATGGTGCAAAATGCCACACAAGCCATATCCCGACGAGCGAGGTTGTGTATTGAGCAAGGCGGAGCACACTTTGAGCCGTTTCTGTAAATTTGACGTTTATTATGAAAAGTAAGTGTTCGTTTAGGTTGTTACGTTAGGTTAGGTCTTTTAATTTTTTTGTCGTTTCGCGAATTAGTTAGTAATGTAGGTACATTCTGCGTAGTTTACTTTTTAATTTTACTGATATAGGGTTTGCACATCAGTGAAAATAATATTTCAAATTTTTTTGGGGTATGTTTTACAGCGTTACTACGGTTCATAAATATTGTGAATGGACTCGTTATAAGGCCCCATTTAACCTCCTTTCGGCTGTTGATGTTGATGCATTATGCTTGAGATATTGTTGAATGATATATGTATGTATCTATTAATGATAATTATATTATGATTTGTAAATAGAGAAAAGTTTTTAAAGCGGAAATTGTTTGATCTGTATTATGTAACATAATTATATGGGTATACATTCTGTGGTCAACAATTGTATTGGAAATAAAACCCAATATAAATATTTAAAACTTATCCACATTTATTTACACCTTTTTTTTCTTTATTATTAAAAAACCATAATTCATCATCACATTATTCATCAGGATTCATAATCTTCTCCACTTGTAGGTATATCTGAAAGAGAAATATAATACATAAATCTTTATAGATATAAGCTAAATAGAATTCCTTTGACGCACCAACACCTCAAAACTACTGAACATATTGGGGTGGGACTGCTACCATTCAACACGGATTTTATCCTAGATGGTTATAGGCTATATATGATATCAATAAACGCAGATGAAACCATTGTGGGCAGCTTATATAACTAATATAGATGTTAAAAACAAAGTTTATTATAACCATAGATAGCCTTGTGTCCACCACAGGTTGTGGGTTCAATTCCCACCCAGAACAACAACTATCTAGGTGTAAATATGCACAGAAGTATACATTTAATGGGATTGAAAATGTTGCATTTCAGTTATCTGGTTTCCATAGTACAAGCTCTGTTTAGTTTTGGATCAGAATTTTCTCTATAATATTATATATTTTAAATTAAAATAAAGACATATTGTTAAGTTAAAACAAAATACCAACATCATACTATTTTAATTCAAGCTCAGGTTCTTCTGTAATTGATTTAAGTATGAATTACAATTGAACAAGCTTTTAATAATGTTAGGATATAACTAAGTAGAAACTTACTTGTCAATGCAATTTGATGATTTAAGAGGAGCATAGCGAGGTCTGCTCTCGCTTTTGCTTCCCTAATTTTATGGTACAATAACTCCTTCTCCAAGGAATGAAGCTCATTGGCTCTGAGTACTCTATCTTCAGTTTCTCTATCAAGGACTGTAGATTTATTATCTATCGGTGTTTGTTTTTGTGAAATATTATTTTCCTGTGTACTTTCTTTTTTTACTATGTTTTGTTTATATTCAGTTGCTTCTGTCTCAATATCATCCATCTCTAGAGGCATACTTGTGTCACTCGTTGATTCATGTACCAAAGGATTAATTGTAACATCATATGTGAATGAACCATCACTGCCTGCATTTTGTCTTTGATGTTCATTCCTCATAGCCTCCCGCTTTCTCTGTTTCAGGTTCATCCATAACCTTCTAAGTTGTTGACTTGTAGCCTGCAATGGGGACATCTTTATTTGTATTGATTTATTCACTGTCTCACCTTGTTTCATTATTCATAGGGTGCTTAATTCTTAGGCCAGGTGCAAATTATGTTTCTTGTTTCGCTTAGCAATTTAACATCTTTAGCACAAAATTGATAAGTGTGTAGTACTGAAATGGCGCAATGAAAAGTTTGTATTCTGAACTGGAATGATGAACCGTTCTAAGTATTAATCATTGTTAGGGTGCAACTACACATGTTCTGGTTGTCTCTCATTTAACATATAACTCGAGAAACTCTGCACGAGTATGTGATATGTTTGTCAGTCCCAAAGGGGCCCATGAGGAAGGATTTAGACTTCAAAAACTAAAAGCTTGTTCTTTATAAATATACACACCAGTAAGTACAATTTGAAGAAAATTTTAAAGCTTTTTCATAATTATTTTACAATATTTTAATTATTATATTTGGAAAATAAGTAACACAAAGAGCTTGTGAAACATACTCCAATAATATTTGGCGAAATCGATTTTTTATTGGTTAAACCATTGTAGTCATCGTTTTCAAGTAGTACTAAAGGATATATCAATCCGGTGTTACCTTGACATCTGCATATGGACTTTCATTGTATTCACCAGCTATTTCTTCCCATGCAGCATTCTTCTTTTTAAGCGAGGGTCCATCTGTCTTTTTACTTTCTACAATTGGTCTATATTTCTTTAATATTTCCACAAATGCCTTCTTTTCTGTTGCTGTAAACGCTCGTTTCTTGTTGGACATCATATTTAAATGTGCTAATAATTTATAACGTAACAATTACAGAAAGAATAACATCTAAAAACGTAAATAAACACAAATCAAAACAAATTAGGAGCGTCCGACAGACGAAAAAGGCACTTTTGTTTTTTTTATTCAGGTATGACAGCTGTCACAAGATGGCGCGTTTTGTTCAATATAAAACTGTACCCCGTACTACATTAAATCATGATAAAAAAAGGTATTCAATAAATCATTTCTGTATATAAATCGTAGAATTCATCGTTTTTAAATAATTATCACTATAAAATCACTTTACATCTATCTTTAGACATACGTTTCGCAAATAATGAGTATGAGTGTTTAATTGTGTTGGAACAAAACGCAAGCAACCACCATTCGTTCGTTAGTGTCACACTAGTGAAGTGTTGCGATGACGTGTACACGGTCTAGCGCTCTTGAAACGGTTATTGAACGGAACGTTATCTTGAGAGTGCGCGGAATGCGCGGGGTCCTTCGAAAGCCACACTCCACAGTTGATTCCGACGCTCTCAAGAGGTAAAACCGGTTTAAAAATAATTAGTAGGGCACTTTGACTCGCGGAAACTGATGAATCGAGTTATTATCATGAACAGCAAAAGTAAAACCATTTTACGATAATGAAACTTCATTATCGTAAAATGGCATATCTGCCAGTACTATTGTTGTAATAGTTGGTATAAAATATTACAAAATATTGTGTATAACTAGTAATAGGCATAGCTCATAGTTTTAACCGACCAATACGGTACGGAAGGAGCATTTTAAGATACGTCACGGGCCTAAGCGGACAGGTAGATAGAACTAAAGTTTATTCTGATAGCATGTAAAGAGTTCCCATGGGAAATTACATAATATCGAGATAGTATCGTGCGAGCGCTGTGAGGACAGGGAAATAAACTAATGTTTTGTTTTTTATTAAAATTATTAGCCTTATCGCCCAATCTCGTATCAACTTATCTTATATTGTAGACATGTCTGCTGAAAAATAATATTCTTTACATGGCTCCTATTCTATACTATCATAAGTCATAACTTTCAACAGTTTTCTAGGGTAAATAAATCAATAAAGATTATTTTTGGCAAAACACATTTTTTTATTTAGTGCTAGGGTATTTCTTTTTTATTATATCCATTTACATTTGCCGATCGCCATCGCAACAGAATTAGTGTGTTAATTAATTAAAAATTTCGGGTTTATATACCTACACAATAATGGTAACCTGGTAAGTTTTCCTCTATCAATAATTTCACCCGCACGTGTTTATATTTTACTTCAAAAAATGTGCACTAAAAAGGAAATGCAAACACAATCTCTTAGACATCAAATATAAGTTGAACTTTGTCATAAAAAAAAAAAGCTGTAATCAAACAATATAATCTCAGTTTGAGTCTGAGTGATAACCCGTAATCTTTGGCAGTTGGCACACACGATAATAGTCTGTAAATATTGCATTATAACAAGTATTTTACGATGCTTACCTTACTTTACATAGAAGTTCAATAGTTGCAACTAACTTACTGCGATGTTGCAATTCTAGAAAATAATAATTCAATATTTTTCTGAATAATATTAATTCGTTTACAGTTGGAAAACCGGTTAAAAATATTCGTTCATTTAATACGATAATAAATATAAACGGGTATATAGATTAACGGCGAAAATTAATATGAAATCATATTAATTTTCGCCAATCCATGGATTCTGGACCTTTTGACAATAATTTTAATACACGTAATGTCAAAATTCTACTTCAATCTTGCGATTTTAGATCGGGATCGTATATTAATTTTGGCCGTTACTGAATATTCATTCATTCAATTTCGAGCATCCTTATATAACACATAACGATAGGAAATTTTGTTTGCAAGTAACTTTTACTGTGTTACAAACTTTGGCAAAAATAAACTAACATAACAATAATATTCGTTCATTAAATACGATAGAATAAAAGTATTAATGTGAATATAGATTGAATGAATGAATTCGAACATCTTGGGTAATAAAATTCTGTTTACAAGTAACTTTCACTCCGTAACAAACTTTGGCATAAAAACTGAATTAATTTTAGGACCAAAGTTTTTTTGACTACATATTAATCACTAACAAACAGCCTTGCCCGTAATCATTAGTCTGCCGCGATACCGTATCATGTAACACGTGTTATCAGTTTGTAACGAGCCTATATTATTATGGGGCATGTATGTACCAAATACACTTCACCAGTTGCTAGGGAAATAATTTCAAATGATATATATTTTTCGTTCAATGACCTGAGAGCGTAGGGTATAATTTTAGAAATATTTAGTAAAATGGATACTTATCGGTAATATATGGTTATTTCCATTGTTTACAAAATATCTCAATTATTTACTTTTGTGTCAGCAACTATATATGTATGTATAAATAAAAATTAATGTCTGTACCCTATACTGTTTGTATAGGTGTTCCAGCGAAGGTTCCTGGCACAAAAAAAAAAAACAAAAAAAAGTCAGAAATAAAAAGTCAGTTTATACTTTATCTGTATTCAATCACTTCCATCGCATTGATACTTGTAAATAAATAAACATCCTGGAATATTCTTCACACACAATCTAAGCGCATACTAAATATACCTCGGCTATTTTCGCCCAGTTTAACCTACAAATATGAATAACAAGAGATAAAATAATAAATTAATGAGACCTTTATAATATAGCCGCCAAGTGTTATTGCAAGTACCTACTTGTATTGTGTCAGATTATATTCGGCAAACAAAGGATGTTAAATAGGTTACATTACAATTGCGGTGACAATATTTAGGACGAGCGTTAATTCCGAGGCTATTGTCAGTTGTTAACTACTTATAACCATATGGACTTAATCACTGCATATTACGTGGAACTAGCCCGCGCGGTTTTACCCGCGTTTCCGAGGGATGTCATGTATTCCGGGATAAAAAAGTAGCCTATATGTTATTCCAGGATATGCTCTATCTACGTGCCAAGTTGCATCTAAATCCGTTCGGTAGTTTTTGCGTGAAAGAGTAACAAACATCCATATATACTCACAAACTTTCGCATTTATAATATTAGTAAGATTAAATTTTAAAGCCTTAAGAGGTAACCTCTAAGTAAGTACTTACTTTGTAAGTTTAAATGAAGCAGGTAATCAACGAAAATACTCATTCGATTTAAAAATATATTTCACAGAGAGAAAGCTGCTCTATTCCCGTGGATATAAGCTATGTTTTCATTCTGGAATATAAGTTCTCTCGGGAACGCAGCTGAAACCGCGGTACCGATCACGGAAGTGATTTCTATCAGCAATTACTATTAGACTTCTTGATATTGATAAGTAGTTCACATATTCATAGAATTAGGCAACTATGGTAGTTTAAATTGTTTATAACATTTTATATTAAAATAAATATATATCTTAGAGTAAAGAAATCATAAATAATCATGACACTTTTATTGCTTACACAAGTAGGCAAATCAACCAATACGTCGTTAAAATCCTTATTAATATTCTAAGAGCGAAAGAGAGGCCGTCCGTCTGGTTGTAACGTCTAACTTGAAGTACAGCTATGGCACTGAATCGAATTTGATTAAAATTGCTTGAGTAGCTTAAATTGGACCATGGGTATGAATAAGGGTAGTTTTATGCTTTGGAAATCGTGATGGGCAGTAAGAGAACCAGAAACCATGCTATTGCAGAAAGAAAAAATCTAATTTCACATACTTATTTTTTTTTTATTGCAACACTATTATTTATAGATGCAAACATATTAAAAATGTTACAGCAATTAATTTACGAACACAAAGTTTAATTAACCGATTTGTATGCTAATTACTAAATACAAGTTATTTGTGTTATAATGATAAACAAATTACGTAATATACATGATAACTATACGTATATTAGGTAACTACGACTGTGTTTTTAATATATTCAACTGTTTTTAATGGTAACATTTACCCTATTTATGACACCGCGTAAATTAAAAATAATAAATATCCTGGGACATTCTTTACACACGGCTATCTGATCCCAAACTAAGCAGAGCTTGTACTATGGAAACCAGATAACTGATATACTACATATACTGCTTCTTTTTTCTAAATACGTACTTATTGACTTATTTATAGATATAGACACCCAGACACAGAACAAACAGACATGTTCATGCACACAAATGTTTGTCCTGGGTGGGAATCGAACCCGCGACCTTCGGCTTGGCAGTCACAGTCGCTAACCACCAAGCCAACTGGTCAATAAATGCTGCATTAACTTCCAATCAGAAAACATTGTGAGAAGAATGTCTCAGAATATTAATAATTTTATTAACATGAGAATTTCGATAAAATATTCTTGATAACCTAATTTACAAGACAACAAAGAATTCCACGCGTGTCACAGGCTTTATCAATTAAGACCCTATACTTATTATAGGATTACATCAATTTATGAAATATCAAACAAATCGTTAGTCACGTTTATTATTAATAATTTGATTATTTCACGGCTAAGCGGTATTCTAGACTCATATTCGAAGCTGAATTTACGCATTCAAGATAGACAGACAATATGGGACTATTGTCTGTCTCACTCTTAAATATCGTAATCGGATGAGAGTTCCGCCCATCCACGTGTTCATGTTTGCTGCTGCTGGTGCTGATTGCTTGGTAGTTTTGGTCAGTGGCGTAGCTAGGTAACCAAAGGCCCGGGGGCAAAAACATTAATAGGGCCCCAACTAAACTATTATAAATCGTTTGTCCCCCAGCCGAAGCTTAGGGACCCCGGGGCACTGCCCCGTCTAGCCCTCCGGTAGCTACGCCACTGGTTTTGGTTTGTGAATAGCATGACAATATTGTTTCTTGAGCTTTAATTTACCAGAACGCTTGCTCAATGAACTTGTAAGTGATGAAAAGCTCAACGGGTTTCATTGTTAGCAAGCCATCACAACCATGTTACGGTTTCATCACGATATCATGCTTAAGATTAAACCTCATCGTTAACAAGAACCACGGCCCTTATCAAATCGGCCAAACATCATTCAAAGTAAGGAGGTTATTGTACATTTTCTTGAAAATTTATTAAAGTTCAGTCAAGTAATGAACCAAAATCTTAAGAAAGATATATGAGTAGATCAGCCTGTCTTATAATTTTTAACCGACTTCAAAAAAGGGAGTTCTCAATTCGTCTGTAATTTTTTTTTTATGTGTTCGACTAGGCGAAGCGATTTTAATGAATATTTTTTTGAAGGTACTATCGTATTAACCTCTGATAGCTCTTACACCCTTACACGGACTTTTCCGGGGAGAGCAGAGGGCTCTCAGCCGAAAGTTTTAGATTTTAAGCAACTGCGCACTGAGGGGCTCGGACCTCGGGCGTTGCGTGGGTGGACCTCTATATTTTATTTATCTGATTATATCCACAATCTATGTCCTTGTCGATAGTAAATTTTATATACCTTAAAAACTCTCCTCCGCGGCCCAAAACTAAATCAATAGTTTTGAATTTTGACTAGTCGATGTTCAAATGCCTAATGCCAGAGTAAGGATAATATCACCTTCATTCGATAATATACTTTAATCAGTTGTATTAAAGCTAAAATCGATGTTAAGGACAACTTATATGAGTATGATAATTAACTTTTATAATAGTATAGTTCATAATTGAGATAAACGCAAATTTTGACTAGTTTAATAGCACTAATTTAATAACAGACCATTAACATATGCATGTGACTTTATGCACAGTTCGCGGTGTATAGGCTTTACGAAAATATTTATTTTTAAATGCGGCTACACTATGTGGATCGCTTCCGTCTGGTGGTATGTTGTAATATACGTATTTTGTAAAAATGTAATAAATCACTATCACTACATAGTATAAAACAAAGTCGCTTTCCCTGTCCCTATATCCCTATGTATGCTTAAATCTTTAAAACTACGCAACGGATTTTGATGCGGTTTTTTATAATAGATAGAGTGATTGAAGAGAAAGGCTTTTATGTATATTACATGTGACATCCCACGGGAACGCGGGTAAAACCGCGGGGGACAGCAGTAGTAAATAATAAGTAGTTTTACAAGTAGAGCGATTTAGAATACCGACATGCGAAATTTCGTTTTTTCGTTCGCTTGCGAAGTTTCGTTTCGGAGAAAGAGTAGACCTGAAGTGTTAGAAAAATAAACAAAGTCTTTACCAAATGAGGTCTGTAATTGAGGTAATTACACAATTATTACGGTGCTAGTAAAAGGAGCGCGGATATTACAGGCACATGAGACTTAACAACTTCATGTCTGAGGGTCGACAACAAATCATTGATGTCAGGTATTGAAAAAGTACATTCATACAATGTTCGTTCATAATATTTTTTTGAAGCGATCCTTCTTATTTTTGTAAATTATATAAATATGTATGTGTTATAGTTTTTATTATCAGTTGTTATTATTATAAAAAAGCAGTAAAATTACAGGCATGTGAGATTTAACATTAAAAAAAATTGTCCGTGGCAACACATTACTGAAATAAATATTGGCGAAAACTTGTTAATGACTTCCTACCTATTTATTTAGCAATCCTTTGTATTAAAACCGTAAGATTTACATTAAAACAAAGTAAATAATACAGTTCGTATATTATTGTTAATGATAGGTATATTGAAGTATATTCATTAGCAACAATCCATTAAATGTAAATTTAGTTTATGCAGATTGCAGTTTTTAGGAGTAATTAATAAAGTTGATATTTGAAAATTAGTGAGCTCTTCGATCTTCCGCGATACACCGTTTACTTTGCTGGCTAAAATAAATAAATCGATACCAATTTAAAATATCTGGTTTAGTGTACCTACAATTTTCAATTTATTATTATATAATTATTTACCCTGCATTAAAATTTCCGTCGAAACGAACGTGAATCAAACGTTTTTGGACCAAATATCAATTTGCCCATTCGTCAGGCATCATTAGGAATCAATTGGTTTTTCAAAACAAGTCATTCATTCAATTTAACTGTCATTCGGTTATGCCAACCGGTAATTCTAATAGAAGGGTATTACAACACAGCCCTATAAACCATTTATCTTACAAGCGAAGAGAATTTATCAATCATGTTTTTTCAAGTAGGTAAATAGGCCACGATGAGTATTCTAAATAAACATTTTCACGGTTTTTGAGCCTTCATATCTTACTTGCGGTTTCACTCACGTTCCCGGGGGATGTAACCCTGTAACACACCCTGTAAACCTTGCTAAGTTTCTTGCCGGTTCTTCTCAGTTTAAGGCTGACTTCCGAACCAGTTGTAGCTTCAGTAACTTTAAATTTGACCTTCATAAGTGCCTTCCGAAGGCCTAAAATGAATAAAAGGTTTTGAATATTTTTTTTTTTTCTCCTTACAACATCAGCTATCCCGAAATAGTCAGTCTAGCCTTTTCAGAGATTAGCATAGACGAGCTTAATATATAATATATATAATACAGACAATTTTTTAAAAGTACCGTATAGATATATGTACGTTCGTACGCGACAAGACATTAAAAATATACCTACTATATATCCTTAATTACGACCACCATGAATTAGGTATACTCATTGAGTCAAATTTTATAAGCACAATTTTAGGAAAATTTGGTCAGAGAAAATCTCATAACAGACCAAAAGTAACAAGTTATTATATTTATCGACATTAATGTAATTTCATTTTAATGTAAGTATTAACGTTTACATAGTCCATCATCTATCTACAAAGCTTACAAACTGCCAATTTTTACGAACTATTGTTAACTGCTCAATGAATATAAGAACATCTCTAATTTAATTCCTAAAGTTAGATACACAGAGCTGAATTTTCATTGGACACTCCTAGTAAAAAAAATTGTAGTGTGTGCAAATAAAAAAAACAATCCGCCTAGTCTTTATAGGCCACGCAATAAAGTCGATATTTGATCGGATTTCATAATTGAATTATCGGTACAGCGAGCATAGCAACAACACAAACCGAAGTAGGTATTTCTTGTTTGAAAATTGAATGAATAAATTATTATGTATTCAATTGTGTGGTATATGTATGGCGGACGGAAATTTTATTTTTTAACCGGTTTTGATGAGCCATTATAATGGGGACAAAAAGATAAGTTGGACGGGAAAGACGAAGGGTGTCGTGAAGTGTTTTATACAGGAATATGTTGTGAATGGAGACCAGATGGTACACACATGGCAGGTATAAATTGTTCACAATTGAAGGATTAACTCATTTAATTTTATTCTGTTTATAAATACGAACTTCAAAAGTATTTTGAATTTCGAAATACTGACCTTTTTACGTTTTAAAGAACATTATTGAAAGGGATTGAAAGGTTATGATGAGCTCTTTAAGTCTGAAACTAGTAGTGATATTGCGCTTCCTGACTTAACAAAAACACAAAGCACCAAAAGGATAACTAACTGCATCACTCCCTTTTATCTGTTTTTTTTTGTGCTTTGCTAAACTGGTCTCTAAACAAAGACAACTTAAAAATAACAGCGTGATTATTGATAACGTCTAAGACCTACTAGAAGTAAACATAGCATGCTTAAAATTTAATTAGTTAATACAATACAAATTAGATACAAACTAAAATAACAAGATTGGTAGAATCACACGAAAATTGCCCTTTCATCCTAATTTTATATATTTTGTTATACCACATGGCCGACAAACAACCAGGCGGCGGTTTACCTGATAGTAAGAATTTAAATTAGGTATGAAATCCCGAATCCACACCTAACTAAAGTTGATTCTATAATGATGAAAATTACGATATCTATTATGGTATTAATATCATTTGACATTTGATTCCAAGCGGTAAATGTCAACCTCCCACTCAGACATAAAAACAATTTTATCATTATCATAATTCAGAATTAAACAGCCACCTACTTACAATGCGTTGTTTACAAATAGCTTATCTACAGTTATTTTATAAATAGGTAATATTTAAATGTAGGAGGTTATATCTCCGAGACTACTCGTGCGTTTTCAAAAACTTTTTCACTGGAAAGCTACTTAAATCCCCAGTGAATGGGCTTTTTCCCCGGGATGACAATTATGTCCCGGAAAAGTGGATGAAACCCAGAGACGGAACGGAAGTAAGTCGTTAATAAAAAAGAACTTGCATTGTTTATATTATCAAAGAAAAAATACTTCTTGCAATCGATTTGTAACAGTCAACATCAAGATTGTCTGGTATACCATTTTCTCGTCCGTTTACTTTGTAACTACACACAAAAAATTTAGACAAATAAGTAGGTATTAACGTTCGTATCTTTAATAAAAAATAGATACCGTTTTTTTTACATGCAAATTCACGTTTTTGGCAGAATTTGAACCAGTAGGAACACTATCATAAAAATCTGTTATAATTTTAGAATATATAAAAAGTGTCACTTTAGCTAGCCGCACTAAAGATACGTGATTTTAAATTCAAAGGGCATTGTACTCTTATGCATGAGAAGAAGTGGTGTAGTTTGTTTACACTTGACAACTTTCTTCGTCTACTAAGTCATACATTGTTTGCCGATCCATTGTTGTGCGATCAATTGCTGTATAGTCTGGCCATTTAATAACAAACGGCTGAGGTAGTATTTTATTGGGCATTTTATTTTTGATCTTAAAAGGTTTCTCAAGGATATAGATTGCATCTTGGGGATGAACATAGGTTAGCTTTTAACTTAATAAATCATCTGTTCTGGGCATGCGTTGCTAAGTTACTTTTCTTTTTGTCAGGATCCTTTGCTGGTGTACCTACGTAGAAAAACAACCTACTAAAGATTTATTTTTCGGCTGAGAGCCCCTAGCGCTCGCCGGAATTGTCCGTGTAAGGGTGTAAGAGCCATCTGAGGCTAACACTTTCGTACCTTCAAAAAAAAAAGTTTTATTGCTTTTTGATAAATAGTATCTGAAGGTTTAGGTAGGTTCTTGGTATTTATATGTAATGTACATTTGATATAGCATAGTATTCACGTGCCTTATATCTAATACACAAACACACTTTCATATTGATGCATCAGGAAGTGTGACACTGACATAAGTATTTAGCACTACTTTAATAGGATTCTTGTTAGATTTCATATTCAAATTGCTAGACAAACTAATAGCGACGACAATCCAATAACAAGAAAGACATAATCGGTACCGATACCGGTAACTTGGTATAGACAATCGATACTCCAATTTTGAAAGGTTCGTTAATTACTTTACGATACAGGAGGGAACAAATTTCTAGGTAAATAATTACAAATTGACGAGAGAACTTCGAATTGAAATTCGTGAGATTTTGGGAAGTAATTATGTACTCTTTACGCCTTCCCTAAGATTCTAATTATCGGATAATCAGTTATAATTAAGGATTAGAATTAGTTTCTTATTAAGATGAAGAATGGTTAAATTTAGTTTCTTTTTCAGATGTTTAGCGCGCATTAACATAACAAACACTTGTGATATCATCTCTAGGGTGTAGTAAGCGACTAAAGAGTAAACCGATGACCAAGTGCACTTACACCTTGTGCCGAGTGGTCAACAAAAGCCTTCCCATAGAGCCGGCTGTAACAAATATACCAATTCTATTGTAATGGGTAATGCACCAAAAGGGCAGAAAGCATGTTTCTATATAAATGTATACACATATTCAGAAAGTAATTTTGGGCTGACCTCAAAAGATTGGGGATTGCTAGCTTGCCTAGCTTTATAGTAACACTAACTGTCCCCCGCGGTTTTACCCACGTTCCCGTGGGATGTCACATGTATTATACATAAAAACCTTCCTCTTCAATCACTCTATCTATTAAAAACCGCATCAAAATCCGTTGCGTAGTTTTAAAGATTTAAGCATACATAGGGATATAGGGACAGAGAAATCGACTTTGTTTTATACTATGTAGTGATAGTTCTAACCTATATTTATATACATATATCTTATTAATCAGAAAAGAGCAAAGGTTTCATTGCTTCCTTTGACAATAATAGTAGGTAAGTTAAGGTAAACAATTGTTTGTTAGATAACTTACGAGGAAATAATATCTGAATATTATTGTACCTCTATACTTAATAAGTTCAATAAATAACAAGGTTTCCCTTTGTATCATTAAAAAATGAAAGGAAAACACTTTGCCCTTTGGAAGAAACAAGCTTTATTATTTAACAGAATCGAAAATATCAACAAGAGCCCTATAAATGTAACGACTCGAATACCAAAAGTTTTTCTTTATATTTTTTTCGTTGTCAGCTTAAACTCTGTTATAAGTTATACGTAATATGAAAAAGGGAAAGATTCGATGGATGGATGTTTTTTACCTACTGTTTGGTCTATTTGATTTGGATGAAACTTGATATATCTATCTTCTATATATATAAGGAAAATAGGGTTCCTTTGACGCACCATCACCTCAAAGCTACTGTACATATCGGGATGGGACTACTACCATTCGACGCTGAATCTTTCGTAGATGTCTATGTCTATATAGGATATCGATAAACGCGGGTGAAACCGCGAGGGACAGCTAGAATTATAATATATAAACATGGATTATGACTTAGGATGTCTTATCCCGGGAAAATGAAGGAAGCCTTAGCTAATATTATCACTATTAGTTGAGCCAACTAATTAGTTTTGTGTTAGTTTGGATTATTAGAGGTTTATTATAAGGAGAGTAATCTACGGCACCTATTTAAACATTTCCTTCACTGATGGAAAGCTACACTACTGCCGAGTGACATAGGTTGTATTATAATTTATTTATTTATTGATAAGGCAAACCAACGACATACTCGTATTTACAATCAATTATTAGTAACATAATATTTCATAATTTAAGTACAGTGTAAATACGTCACTTGCATTTGCAGATTACTAATCTATATATATATATAAAAATGTTATGTTGGTTTATGTACGCTTCAAAAACTCAAAAAGTTCTGCACCGATCGAGCTGAAATTTTAGCATGATATATAATCCGCATCAAGGACTGTTTTTATCTATTTTTTGCATCAGTCACATATCCGCGACCGTCTTTGTTTTGTTTCTCATTTCTCAACCATTCAATCACAATGTGCCACAGCGAAGCGTGGCGGGGTACATCTAGTCTTACATAAATTACATATAAACTTTAAGTCAACTTTTGAGGTGGTTATTAGAACGAATATCCTAAAAGTTTCGAAAGAAGGAAATAAACTAAAATTATCAAAAAAAATACGAGTTTTAGTGCAGGAATCTCCGAAAATACTTTTCCGATTATAAAAATTATTTCACTAGTAGAAAGCTACGTTACTCCCAAGTTACATAGGCTATGTTATAATTCCGGGGATACATTCGCTCCCTCAAGAGCTAGTATAAAATAAAGTTCCTTAGCTGAAGATGAAGATAGCTCAGTGGCAGTGTCGTCGAATACGATGCAAAAAGGTCCTAAATTCGAAATCAAATATGATTCAAAGACCTATAAGTAAGTACCGACAAACTTAGCATTGTGCTTCCACAATCCACAACAGAGTTAAAAAAACAATTAAAAAGCCAGGAACTCACCAGTGAGGGTGCACATGCGACGACTGTTGATATCCTGCATCACCTGCCGCATCAGACCGCACAGGTCTTTCGCGTCGCCGGATATCGACTGCTGGGAGAGCCATTCTGATTCCAATTCCATCGATAGCTGTAAAGTAGAGAGAGAGATTGAGAATGAAGACTAGTCAAACGAGGAGATTGGATAGTTTAGGCATCCCAGATTGGATGATTTCTCGTTGGTAACCCAGAAGGAGACTGTTAACTTGAGCTGCGGACACCTAAGTTTTAGTACTCTTTCAGGAAAATTTCCACTTTTAATTAAGATGATGGGTTACGATTGCAGGCATTTTAGGCAGTTCCTGCCTGCATGATCCTAGAGCAGAGGATCTCAAACTTATGGTTCCATGAACCCTTTTATACATCCAATAAGACCGCGTAGCACTTATATAAAAATAAAATATTAATAACTAGCCAGAAATTATTGAGTTATAAATCATTATTGTGGAGGATGGACCTGTCCTCCCGAACCTTATCGTGTTAACATAAGGATCAATTTTGGTTAGTTCAGATCAGACTATCGACAATATTGTCACGAACCAGTTACGATCAACTGACGTCCCCCAGTTTGCGAAACCCTGTTCTAGAGGATTAAACAACTGGGTAAGCATAAGCATGCTACATCGACGGCCCCGTCATAACTCCTTCTGGTGCCAGTCAAAGGCCGAAAACAAGCCCATGATAATTAAAAAGAACTTCTTACCAAATATTCCGTAAGTTTCTTCACAAGTGGCTCCAAGTGGACAGTCCTCGCCCAGGCGTCGCATACAAAGCAAAGGTTGAAGTAGTAAGCATTTCTAGCATACTTTTTGTTGTCCAGCCGCACAGGGAACCCCAGGATTTTTGAGCCCAAGAGTGTACTGAAGAAAAATAAATCTCATTAATGAATTAGTCATATTTAGTTTAATGACTTTAAAAATATATTATCATTTTATAGACTTAACAATAATTATGAACATAAATCTATGATATATTTATTACCTCTGTAGTATTTATTATTGAATAAAATTATTGTTGGATAACATTATTATTTGAATTAAATGCCTTTTGTGATGTATGTATATAAATATTTTTCATAATCAACAATATTTATATGGCAATTTGTGTGTTACACTTTTATACTTTATCTTAATTATTAATAGCTAATCAATATTTCCTGTTTAATTAAAGTACTTAATGCACATTATAAATAATGATTGTTATTACTTAATTAACTTCTCTACAGATAAGTATGTGCCTAGGCTGAATAAAAAAATATATATTATTGTCTATAGGTACTATAGTCTCTACTTTATTGAATTTGAAAATAAGATTTCTGAATGTTTAACATATGTTACATTTAGACCCATACATTGTATATCTAAGAGTGAAACTAACCTACAGGGAAACAAACCTCAGAGGGTGACTATCTGATAGCAATATAAAAAGTAATGTATTTGAAAAAGTCTGTTTTTTTTAATACCAACTTAAATATACTTGAAAATATCAGAATAATCCCTAGGTAGCCAGCAACTGTAAAATTTTTCAACTCACTAGTATTATTTTTCTATTTATCAAAATGAAACTTCTTATCAAGGGTTTTGAAATTCTGATCTGTAACCCTTTTGTGTGACGAAAAATAAATGAATGATAAACACAATCTATTCTATTAAAAAGTGATTGATGAATAATTAAAAAGTTTACCTGTAATACACAAGTTTCACTTCTATCGTGTGTCTTTACGACACACCCTGATTTTTCTTTTTTTTATAGTGGGTAGTGGACAATAATACTTACACAGTCAAAGTGCACCTCTGTAGTTGCACTTTCGGAATAATGTAGTGACTGACCGTATCGAAAATATCCTTCGATATATAGTTCTCTGGTACTTGGCATGTTATCATGGGCCCAGCAGTGGGATGGAATTCACACAGAAATATACAACGAATGGGTCCCTCTTGCCCACAGCCCTCATAATATTTAGAGTTTACATCCATTGTAATGTAAACAACAAATTTTAACCATTTAACACTGACACATAGTCACACCTAGCCAACATTCACTTCACAATAGTACACAGAATTAAAAATAATACATGATAAGGAATTTGATACACTAACACCAACCCGTCACGTAAATATAAAATATTTTTGCACAAATTGCGCTCCTCTACCTTCGGCACATATATATCAACTGACGTAATTATTTTTATTTTGATAATTTCTGACAATAGATTCAGTGTTACCATGACAAGCCTTAATTATGTAAATTTATTTTCATTTCGTTATTTCTTTAGGTTGATTATTTTTTAAGTTAATTGTTCTTGTTAGATTTTTACTAACTTAAATAATATATAAAAAAATGTTATTTACTGAAATAATAAGCATCCTCCCATAGCTGCTAGGCCAGCTGACACTGACGTTTGGTAAATTTCTAAACGATAATGGGAATTCGGATCGGATGTCATTGTACCGATTTGTATTTGAATATAATTGAAAATGGATAATAAGACTTGCAATTTATTAATCGCAGCAACAGGTAGCGTCGCTGCTTTGAAACTACCACTATTTGTGAAATCCATTTTAGAATTACCTAGTACTGAAGAGAAATATAATTTCGAGGTTATGTTGTTATTTTACTTATTGGTTTTCACCCGGCCTTCTCACCTACAATCCAGGGGGATATTAAACAAGAAGTTGCTTACCTGATATTTCTAGCTATAATTTACCTGCATGCAAAATTTTATGTAAACCCGTTTAACGGTTCTGGCGTGATTGGGTGACAAACCTCTACAAACTTTCAGCATATTTTAATTATATACCTGTTCTTATTGGAATTGGTATTTCAGGTCCGCCTCATAGTCACAGAACATGCCAAGCATTTCTTCAATATGTCAGAGTTACCGCATGATGTAGTGGTGTATGATGATAACTCAGAATGGCAAGCTTGGAAGCAACGGGGAGACCCTGTGGTACACATAGAACTTGGAAAATGGGCTGATGTTATGGTCATAGCACCTTTGGATGCTAATACTTTAGCCAAGATGGCACAGGTGAACTAACAACCATAACATACCTATTAGTGTTAAAACCAGTAAAAAATACAAGCCAAAAAGGTTGTATATTAACCATTATTTATAAAGCTCATGTTTCATAACAATACTTAATTCTAGGAAAAACATTGTTTATATGTTTGTTAGAGATTGGGGTCTAGTTTCAACTTATGTGAAATGTATGTGTTTATGAAGCTTGATCTACCTGCACTTAACTAATTTTAGATGTTCCAATGCATTGATAATTGCAAGTACTTTCCTTTCTTCTTTACAGCAGAAGACTTTCTAGAAGATCTAAGGGAAATGGTGTGCAAACAGTATTTTATTATAGACTTACATCTTTATGTTAAATGTTCCAGGGAATCTGTGATAACCTGATCACATGCACAACAAGAGCATGGGACTTAACAAAACCTCTACTATTCTGTCCAGCAATGAACACCAGAATGTGGGAGCATCCCATAACTGCCAAACAGATCACAATATTGAAGGAATGGGGTCACATAGAGATACCGCCGATAAAGAAGCAGCTGATCTGCGGAGACACTGGAGTTGGAGCTATGGCTGAAGTGCAAACAATTGTTGAGAAGATAAGGAGTGTGGTGGATGAGAAATTTGCATAGTGTTATTGTAGTTGATGATGATTTTTACATTTCCAAACATTGTATTGATACTATACAATAGTACAATGAAATTGTTCAGCTGTGCTGTCAACAATGCAAGTAAAAATTAGGATTTCCCTTTTATGGAGTAAATAAGTAAATTGTACTGATTTTTAGCATATTACTTAATATTTTTAAGATGTGATAAACTCTCACATTACATGTTTTGTACATATTTTATACAAATGTTGAAATAAAACAATGTTATCCAAGTAAATGTATGTTGTTTATTGCATCACTGAATACTGTTCTAATGCTAGCATACATGCGTTACAAACGAAATCTATTTATAAAGGAATTCAATAAACCCTCATGTTTACCTCGCATATGAGTAACTATACAATGAAAACATTATAATAAACTTTTACTAAAACTTAAATCACTGTTCCCAAATACAAATTCTTATAATGATCCTTATTTAAAGTTCTATGCTAGTGTCATTTAGAACACGGGGGATTTGTGTCGCACATTATTAAAATACTGAAAATCGTAATACAGGAATATTTTTTAAGCAATGCGCAAATAAATGTTGGTGTATCAGTAACAGAACACATTTCCATTATTTGTTTAATTTTTTTTCGACTTTAAAATCAACAAACAATGGATCTATTCATAATAATATCAAAGGGCGCGCGCGGTGCGCCGCACGCGGCGGTAGAGCCAGCTGTTGCCAAGGTCGCGGCCGGGGTGGGCGCCCGGCCCGAGCGACAGAGTAGCCATAATATCAATTTTAAAGTCCATATCTTTCGTTAACGATAACTTTATTTTTTGTACTAAAACTTATCAAAATAAAAATTTGGTGTTAAATAAAATCAAAGTTTACGCACTGAATAAAAAATATTCTGTAATTGCTAATGTTTTATTAACCTCATTTGTGAATCTACAATGATAAAACAGTCTGAATCGGTAGGTGTATAAGCTTTGGGTATAAACAGAGGTGGGAGTTGTGGTGGGAATACTTAACCATTATTCAAACTTGTAATTGGGAAAGTCAACCTTTGAAACACATAACTCGACAAAATTCAATATCAATAATTATTGTAATTATACACAACGTGGTAATTTCATCGATAAGGTTTTATAATGAGTTATCAATCAATCAGCACACTTGCGAATACATAACCCTGTAATAATTTAAATAAAATTAATATTTTTCTAACCTTCAGTTTCTGCAGTCAAACTATCATGACGACAGCGTTTAAAATGAAATATCGTTTTTAAAATTAACAAGCGATTGTGCGGATAAGCACCCTAATTTAACGTAATACCCGAGTATACACCAGCAATATTACAACACAAATTATCTGAAATCTACAGACATTGTTGCGCGTTGTCAGAAGTGTTGTGTGCTCAATCAATTAATGTATACTCGATTAAACAGTGCATAAGCATTCAATATATTAAATTACTTATCGAATCAACTATATAAAATTATTTACTGGAACATAAAAATAAAATCATAACAGTACCGCTTCCAGACACAATATTAAATACATATTCTACACATATAACTTTGTATTGCATGCCTAAATTCTCAAGTATCTTGAGTACATAGATAAGATATTAATTATATTATAAAAAATAAACATTATTTACACTATAAATTATGTGTAACATTCTGAAATCGGTACTGTTACAATTTATGGGCAAAATTATAGTATTAACAATTATATTAAATTAAATAGAAAATAAGGTATGCCATTCGAGGCCGTAATCAGATCTCTTTCAATCCAATTAAACAAATAAATCAAAATAAAATTAATTGTCTTTGAAATTTATAAAAAAGCATGCTTGTATTGTGCGAGATATATAAAAGTTCAACTTAATCTAAATGGAATTGGATCCTATAAATAATTACAAACTATTGTGTCATGTTAGGAATATTATTAAAACGCGTAAAATTGTAATTAAAGTATAACTTGAGAATAAATGAACGAATAAACTATGAACATCGGCGACAAATACTTTATACAAAACGAAGTAATACACAAATCAAAGATTCTTTAACTTCTCTTATTTGTCGCGTTGCCATTTTTCACTCACAAACAAAATGCAAAAATAATTTGAACTATCACATTACCGGTACGTATAAAATCGTTAAATATATTAAATGCGTACAATTTATACTATATTAAAAAACTTGTTTATTGGTACAATAGTGTATACACGTGTTTATATAAATATTATATTAAGGACACTGTTACATGTTAACATTATATTAAATATTCGAATAAATCGGATCGAAATTTGTGGCAAACTGTGCGTATATATTTAAAGGCCTTTCACAATCTAGCGGGACTAATAACTACCCATAACTAGTCACATGCATCCTCTTTCTAATATTCAGTGCTAGAACGAGACAAGTGTAGTCTATGGGCGCTGATTCTATACGATTACTAAAAGCTAAGCTTTTTGTATACCAAACAAAAACTTTTGTAAAATTGTTCGTAGCAAAATACTGTTTGCTGTTGCGCACGGCATGGAATGAATTGTAGGCGTATCAAAGAATTTATGCGTATATTGCACTTGTAGTATAATTTTGTATTCGTTTCTGGCAACATTGATCCTGAGAGTTTTTATTAGCCTTTAGGCCGATTAAAACAGTAGAAAAATTTTATATATTTATGGCCAACGTTTTCTTAGAAGCTTGTAATACTACTTACAAAGTGCAATATACGCAGTAAGGGTTTTTTTTATAAAATGTAGGCACCTCGTTCATACGACGGTTTCGTTTTGTTTTTCGAACATAGCTCGCGTATACTTCGATATAACATCGTAGGTAGACTTTATAAGCTCGCAGCGTTCCTCCACCTCACAATCAGACGGTGCGACTCTATACGAAGACGGCGAAATCTTTGACTTCCGCACTGTGTTGCCATACGCGTAAGAATCTCCCGTATTAGTTGGGAATTCAACGTTGTCTTCGATATTGTAGATAGCTATCGATTGTTTCTTGTGTACCATTTCGAGGTCTTTCCTGCGTTTATTTTTTTTTACGTTAACAATATGGGGTTCGTACTTGTCGGCGCAGCGTGCGTTGATGGAATTGACGGCGTTCTGTACGGGCGAGTCCAGTGGGTCACTGGAGTCGAGTTCATATCATACATCTAGTTCCTCGAGTCCTTTTGACAATCTGTGGGAGTTGATCCGTCGTCGGTGAGAGCGGCGCACGGCGTCGGCTCGCCGGTACGGTTCGCTACGAAGCCCATGCAGGATGTCCTCCAACGCGCCATTGTATACCTCGTCTTGGTGAAGGAGTTTCTTTTCGCCGACGGCCTGCGACTTGGTTTTCAGCTCGTTGATTACAGCTTCCTGCAAATAGAAATTGGAACATTATAATTTTTATTTACGCCAATCAATTGAACGCTGAAACTAGGACTCTAGTTCCAAATATTAACTCGATTTGTTGCATTCATATAGGATGTTATTATATTAAGTCAGGGAGAGAGCCTTGTTTATGGACGTCTATCGCAAGCGAAGCGTCATCGTATCGAGTTCGGCAAAAAGCAATGCAATGGAAAATTTTACAACGCGCAACGTCACGGTATGCGCTGTGTTCAATTAATTTTTTGGCGCCCTCGATACGCTTGCGATAGATTTTCGTACTCAGGCCTCTGTTGATTTTTTCTTATATCAGTATTAAGAACATCCTATATAGAATAGAGTTTATAGAAATAAATCATTATCTAAATATTACCGAGATGGTATTAGTGAAGGTGACGAAAAACATGCATTGGATGTGTTAAACAATGGTATAGCAACTCCTAAGGATTAACATATTATTATAACTAACCAAATGTCATAAATTAAATATTAGCCTAGCCACTATGATATGATTCTAGTGTTTTGACAAACTTACTGGAACTTACATTGCTCGGCGCATGGCCAAAATGGGAACAAACGACGTTGTTTTAAAATAATAAAAATAAACCCTATTTTAACAAAATTAAAGTAGATTTTAACAAGTACTATTTCTACAACCTATTTTAAACTATTTAATACTAAAATTATTATATTTCACCCGCCATCCCGGGATAAAAACTCTTTGCCCCACTCTTCGTGAAAGCGTAACAAGCATTCAAACAAACAAACCTACTTTCGCATTTATAATATTACATAAAATGTATAAGCAGTGCCGGATTAAGCAAGTGCGGGGCCCGTAGCAAATTCTGTCGAGGGGCCTTTGGTCTGCTATGGGTTCTTAAGTATAAAGTGGTAAAAAAATACAATCGGCACGGGGCCCGTAGCAATTGCTACTCTTGCTCGGTTAATCCGGCACTGTGTATAAGGATTAATAGAAACACATAAATTCGATGATAGCTACGCCGGTACCGGCTCAGGGGCCTAACCATTAGTTACCATCAATTTGGATTGAGATCCAATTCAGCCTGTAAAGAATTGACTTTGTTTCAAAAAGACGTCACAATCTAAAAGTGACGTTTTATAGATGAGAAAAACAGTTCAGGTCAGGTTGTTTTTAGTCTGTACAGGCTGGTGTTTGACCACAATCTCACCATATTAAGTGAAGATGTTGCTTAAGGTGGTAAACACACAACGCTCAGAAGGGAACTGGCTCTCAAGTGCAGGTTTAGGGACTCAATTTGCTCACTTACTTTTCTACGATATATTTTCCTATTACCGTCATGATTTTTTCATGTCATGCATGTCCTCATAATTTTTTTCTTGAGCAAAAGCATAAGCTTACTGTAGGATTCGAACTGATGACTTTCGTTACCGCAATCGACGTCACCACCAACTGAATTATCATCGCTTTAGGTAAGGACCCTGACCAATTTATAGAACTGGAATTACGCTCTGTTTTAATGTAATAGCAACACAGAAATACTACTTTCAAATTAAATAGCAACATTATTATAAACGTATTAAAATAATATGGTAAGCGTTATGAATGTTATATGAATAATAAGTAATATAAACATTCCCTGTGATATCCATGCAAGTGCAGCGTTTGGAAGAAAGGATATATATGTATATACAATATTTATAATATAGGTAAATCGTACAATTATTATAATACCACATACATTGCTGGCCACAAATAGCATAAATTAGCAGAAGAAAAGTAAAAACAAACAATGTATCAAAAGCAACAGCTATATCCTAATGAAGGTAGCATTAATGCTATGATCGGAAGACACAAAACCGAGTCACCGTCATAAACTGTTATTTCAAAAAATCTAATTACCTTTGAACTTGAATGTCGGCTATTTCCGACAAGGCTCAAAAATATGTTAATTAAGTTCATGGCAGATTCTACAATTCATATGATATAATAAATCACTGGGGCTCCAGAACCTAACGGTTTTAATTGAATGCTATTTCACTATGTTTGGGATAGTGCTGAACTGTAAATAGGTGTGCTATAGAGAAAATTCTCACGTTTTTCATCCTCGAAGGTTGTGCTATGGGTCTCTTTCACTATAAAGTATATTTTTAAGAAGGCACTTAAACAATCTGTTGATTCTATTAAAAACAAATAAGACTAATGCTTTAATCGATTCTTTTCTGTTAAACATTGAGTTTATTTGCACCAATAACTATAAAAAAAATATTTTGAATTACCGTGACCGTGTCTACTAAATGGCGGCACGCTATGATGGCCGTTTTGACGTTTAACAATGACAAAGAAAAATAACCTTTATTTCTTCAAACATAAGGTGCATCTATTGATCCCACAGCTAATTTATTTATTTATTTATTTATTTATAGGACAACCAACAAAACATACACTGATACATGAAAATAATTTTTAGACAATACAGAAATGAAACTTGAGTGTTGCTTTAGTAACAGGTTGCCACTGCATGCAATTGAATACAGGGCTAAAAAGGGCTTTTACCCTAGTATAGAACTAAAATTTTCTTTTTTATACATAATTAAACAGTTTTAACAAAACAGAAAGAAAACAAAACAAAAAATTACTATGAGGACAGAGAACAAAGGCGTTGATATGACTTTTGAATTTTTATTTAATTATTTAATATTTTTTTTTAATTGTGTGATGATGGAAATAAACTTTATTCCAAGACAATACAGTTCTTTTCCTATGACAATCTGAAACGGCAAAACGGTCATCATAGCGCGCCGGTAGTTTAGTAGACTATACGTCAAAATAACATTTTCGTAATTATAGTGCACGAATAGACCCCCATATATAAGAATTCAGGTAATTTTTTTTTCAAAATACAAATACTTTATATTCCAACTAAATTGTTTGTGAATGTTAAAATATAGTATACTATGGCCTGTGATGGTGTACCGCATGCTTTGAAAGGCGTGTCGGGTTATTCTAGCTTTGTAAACGTGTCGAATGGAAAAAAAAACCCGTTCTGTATCCAAAACATGCTTCCAGTTTAGGTTCACTCGAAATATTGTATTAGTCACTAAACAAACCCAATAGTCATTAATCGGCGTGGAAAATTAGTATTTATTTACCCAAAGTACTTTCAAAATCACCGGATGACAAACATCCCTGGGTAATACAAGCCTCGCCGGGAATCGCTATCAGGTCTCGAAGAGCGGATCTCTCACGTGTTTCCCTAGCTAACGAGAGAGTCAGGCAAGTGGCCGTGCTGATCCATGGTCTAATCATTTACCTTACGGAATCACACCGCTGTACATATCTTTTTTTCTCGTTTTAATCTCTTTTAAATAATCTTTATACCTTTTTTAAATGGTAGTTTAGTTATCCGATGATTATGAAACAATACTTTTCACAGGTATGTAGCAAAATTTTACTTATTTACTGTGCAAGTTTGGTCTAAAACGTTCATAGTTCTATTACTGTTTAAAACTTACTTATTGCTATAATTTACTTTGAAAATTACAGATTTAACTCACCGAGTGGTTTCGGCACCATAAGTTAGGGATAGGACAGATCCAGTTTCTGTTCAAAATAAGACGTAACAGAAGATAAAAACGGATTCAAAGGAAAATTAAGCCCTCAATTTCCACACCGATTAATCACCACCTAGCCCCAAAATATGTTAGTATAAAAAAAAACACAAACACACGCACACACGCATGATAACTAGACCCCATCTTGTAAAACTATCAACGACTTACTCCTAGTCGTTTGGGCCGTTCCCCCACTTCTACACGGGCTCTATATTGTGCCTCAACTGTGTCAAGTGTTGCTGCAATAGGCCAGCGCTCACCACCGCGTAGTTAAACCTCTGTGAGAATTGAATTTTTACGGTGTTACCATCACCTGCTACATTACTTTGCTCTCTATGTTCGGTTGTGATGAATGTGGCAACACTGATTTTAAGTCGGAAAGTGTGTTGCAAATTTCGGCTCGAAAAATATTGTAACATATAAAAAGGATTGTTGATTTAAAATGGTGTTGCCAAATTCATTACGTCAATAAAATAATGCCTCCACCATGTCATATTGAGAAGTATCATGAAAACAATGAAAACGATAATACCAAACGGTTACCTCAAATACTATCTAAATGGAATAAAAATTAAAATGCATAGTCAAAAATTGTTTCGTACTTCACTCATTTTGGAAATTGAATAGCAAAGAATTATAGAATATAATAAAAATTCTAAAATACGTATATTTGAGTGAAATACAAATATTTTATCATTTAATTTATCACCTTAAACATGACAAAAATATGTTTTTCTATATATTTATTTTTTTACTGAAACATTCTCAACTTAAGTAATAGAAAAAGAAAAAGATTTTTAAAGTGATAAACTAAAGTAACAAAAAACATCAAAATTAAAAAAACATTAGTAGAAAATCGTAAGTTCAAAGGCGCAGATCAGAATTGAGCCATTGCCTACAGATTATAAATAGAAAGAAATGCAGCAAAAAAAAAACACTACATGAAAATAGCTGCACGAAACCATTCACCATTGAAGCGTTATACATTGAGCGATATTTAAGCGATATATCTTACAATTTATTTTATTTTCTTAATGCTTTTTTTTATTTTCACTGTACAGCGATGTATTGCTAACAGTTACAGATGGTCATCTATGTTGTTTAGTTTTTAGGAAAGCTATAAACTTATTGTATTTTAACAATTTCATTAAAGGGGATAATGAAGTGAAATCCAATAATGTAAGTATAACTCAAACCAATAATTATTAAAAAAATATGATATGCAAACATTTTCCCATTTTTTTATACAAAACCATGCGTTATTTAAGAAACTCAACACTTAGAATGATGATGATGCCAAATTGATACAAACTGTGCGTCTCCAAGTCTTAAGGAAATCCTATGATCATGGCGTGATCAATGAAAGTAGTTATAATAACAAAATTAATAGATTTCCGAAACCAAACAACATTAAATTATTGTAAACAATCCTATAGTTAAGTGGAAAGATTTAACCACATTTTAAGAAAACTCAAAAAAATATTAAACCATTATTCCCAATTTTTAACCTTATTCCCTGGTGTATGAAAGCATAAAATTGGGTACATTACCTGTTGTTTCTTCTGTATCTGCTTGGCTTGCTTGGGGTCAACATTGTCAGCTTGTTGCGCGGCCTGTTCGAGTCTACGTCGTTGTTCGTTTTCTGCGTCCGCTTGCTGTAGCAATTAGGACTCAAAATGCAATAAACCTTCTTAAGGTAATTTATAATTGTTCAAAACATACAGTAAAAATGTTTTTAAATGTCTAGGGATTTATTTGCAATTTTGTCATCAATAGCTGACTTATACGATTTTGTGCTGTTTCTAAATAGTTATTTACTATTAGCGCATAGATTTCTTCACCTCTACCATTAGGCCACGAGCCACTCGGCAAATCGTATATACACAATTTCTTTAAGTGTTTGATATCACAAGCTTTTTTTATCAGCAATAGAGTCTTTATTTATTTATTTTTAGTTGGAGGACCAACAGCTTACAAAAAGTTTCATCAATTTCATCATTTTGTACCTTGAACGCCCTCGTGAACCGGACGAGAAGCGAGAAGAAAGCGTTGGCGTCGCACCCTCGCGGGGCCTCGCCGAAGTACTCCACACACGTTCCGAACGAGTCCTGGAATAATATGGATTTTAATATTAACATTTGTAATGACCATGAGACTTAACAACCTTACGTATCAGGGTCGACAACATGTTGGCGATGCCCCTGGTGTTGCAAATGTCCATGGATGGCGGTGATCACTTACCACCGGACCGTCTGCTTATTTGTCGGCCCATGTGGTATAAAAATTAATTTACAACAATCACACGTAGATTGTGTACTTCATCGGCACGGCCCATGCCGCGCATCCAGCTCGTTCTCCAACGTCAGTGTGGATGCCGCACGTGCACACGTACCTGCGCGTGCTTGGTCTCGGCGCGCAGACGGCGCAGCTTGTCGGCGGCGTTGGCGAGGAAGTCGCGCAGCACGTGCGACGAGCAGGCGGCGCGGTGCGCGTCGCGCGCCTCGCACTCGCGCCGCACCGCCTCCATGCCGCGCTCCAGCTCGCACACGTCGCTCACCACGTTCTCCAGCGACACTGCGGGTGCAACACGTATTCTGCATTATATGCGGCCGCTCCGCGACGATGTTACTAGTTATCATTAGTCCTAGGTCGACATTTTCAAAATTGTTAAGGCGAGTTTATATTGACCGCCATAATAATGGCTTCGAATTCGCCGGATAGCGGACCAATAATATTAACCACTAGGGTTGAATAATAACGTTTAATCGAAGAAAAAATGACCGCAAAAGACTGGCAAGCCTTGTTGCTGACCTAAACAGTCAAATAAAAATTCATCAAGACCAAATAAAATGCCTTGCGGAAACTAGTGCTGCCAAACCAGTACTACCTACCATCGAGCTTTCGGAAGCTGTGGATTAATACAACACGGACGATGAAGAGCTCACTCGTGAAACAGAGTGGATACGAAATAAGTCTCGAAAAAAGATAAAATTTAACACCTCACCCACTCAAGACGAAAAAGAAGATAGAATCGTAGAAGAAAATGTGTCCAAGGAAAAGGTTCCAAAAATTCCTCTACAACCACCAATTGTTGTCGATGGTGTAGGTAACTACCAAAAGTTTTTTGACTCTTTGTCTAAAAATTAAAGAGCTGATGCATTTAGCATCAAATTGATGAAAGGTGATACCGTCATAATAAATACTTCATATTAACGATGAGTCGTATAGAGAGATAACAAAGACTCTTAACTCAAATAATTGTCCTTGGCATTCTTACGTAAACAAACAAGTGTTAGGGTTCATTATTTGGCAACATTATTTGATTGAATTTAAAATACTTGCACGAGTATCTCGTTTGACTTTCTACGTCATGTTGATCCCTCGCATGTAATTGGTTAGCCAATGAGAATCCGGCATTGAGCCGTTCGCGATTGGTTGAAGACATAAAGTATCTTGGACCAATCTCGGAGTTGGATTTTTGCCGCGAGAAAGAATCTGAGGACTTTTGAGAAAAAGGGCCGGTTGGACATTCGATCGAGAACTGCGGAATGTAACATATCTAAGGAATAAAAGTGGTGATTGTTATTTATCTTGTTTCTCTTCTGAAGCCATAATTGTTAAGTTTAACTGGAATCTCCAAGTACCCGGTATATCAGTTTATTACACCTCAGAAGTGCGAAGATATCAAACTTAAAACGTAAGTACACGCCCAAATTAACGTATTTTTCATTTACACGTTTATTTTACAATTACTTGTATATTGTGTTCCTGTATTCTTAGTTTAAACTGCAAAGGTACGTTTTTCTTTGAGTACCGTCAAAATTTCTAAACACGACCCAAAAAAAAAAAAAAAATTAATTAAATTATAATAAGGTAAGGGCACCTGTAGGGCTGGCCAATGTCTGAGAGGGTTTCTAAAAGGGGTTAAAAATTTGTTTAATTTTGGCTTAGGACGCCCCGTTTTCGAGATAGCACAGTTTATTTTATTTTGGGAATAAATATTAAATAGTCCGTCATTTCCTACGTCATCTTTACTGTGGTTAGCTGAATAAAGTACAGCTGCTAACATTTAATCTATTCTCCGAGTTTCCAGACTATGAGCGAGAATTCAGGTCGCCAAAGTAAGGATCGGGAGCGACTTTGTCGAGACCTGAATCATAGAAGCCTGGAGACTCCTGATAGAAGAGATCGCTCCCGAAGTCGAAGCAGCCGGTGGGTTCGCAGCCTGAGCCGCAGGCGGAAACAAGATAACGAAGAGATACTATCGGGACGGCAGAGAGTCGAGATGCTCGAAACGGAGTTGCGTCGTGAACGTGAGCGGCTACAAGCAATGGATGGACGTCGTCGTTCATCATCGCGGCCGGTCAGCGAGCAGCGGGCAGAGCCACGTGCTGAGCGACAGGCAGTATCACGTGCTGATCAACGGGCAGAGCCACGTGCTGATCGACGGGCAGAGCCACGTGCAGAGCGACGTAGCGACGCGGGACGTTTTGAAAGGTCATATTTTTCTAAAAAGGATGTTATAGATGTATTTAAATTTTTAAAAGAGGATCTCTCGTCTCACCCGCTAAACCACAACGCACAATCAATTCAAAAGATAGACCACAAAAATATATTGCCTAATTTTGACCCTTCTACTAAAAATCAACGTATCGATATATGGTTAAAGAAGGTTAATGAATGTGCTTCGGTGTATGGGTGGGACGACAGAACCACTACTCACTTTGCTATGCAAAAACTCCAAGGCCTGGCTAAAACGTGGTACGAAAGCTTGAATTCTATCCTTTTCACCTGGCAAGAATGGCAGGATAAATTAATAAATGCATTCCCTTGTGAACAAAATTACGGCCAGATCTTGGAGGAAATGCTGAAACGGAAGAGCAAATTCGGCGAGCCGATCGAAGTATATTATTATGAAAAACTTGCTCTGGTCAACCAATGCGATATAGTAGGAAAGCGTGCCTTGGATTGTATTATTCATGGGTTAAGCGATAAGACACTTAGATCTGGGGCCTTGTCATTACGGTGCAATCACGCCGATCAACTGTTACAATTCCTTATGAGCAATAAAGACTCTTATCAGTCTATCTCCGACCGTAGCCATTTTCGAAGCAAAATTGAGGATGAAATGCGTGTTAATAACAGCCAAAACCGTGTTCATAAGTCTGCTTCGAGATCAGGTCAGACGATTGGTTGCTATAATTGTAAGGAGAAAGGTCACAGTTTCTTGCACTGTCCCAAACCTCTCTTGAGGTGCCAGCGATGCAATAAACTTGGCCATGCAGTAGACACTTGTTTTCGCAAAGCAGAGGAAAAGGGTACGACTCCTATCTCGGTCCAGAAAACAATGTGCATAGATTCTGTTGGGAATAAAACTGATAGCGTGAATTCAAAATTTATAAAGGAAGTCATCGTTGAGGGTGTGCCATTGCAGGGATTCATAGATTTTGGAAGTGAAGTTACTTTGATCAGGGAATCAACATCCCTTAAGTTAGGTTTATCTCACAATAAAACGCCCTCGCAAATGAAAGGTTTTGGTAACAGTGTTGTACAATCTCTTGGAGAATTATCGCTTAAATTGATTATTGACGGTGTCAGTGCTAGTGTCTTGTGCAAGGTTGTCAGTGACTGCTTATTAGAGAAACCTATGCTAATAGGCCAATCCTTCACAGAGCAGCCTCACATAGTAGCCCACAAGAATTTTTCGGAATTGAAATTCTTTGTTAACGACGAGAAAATGCCTTTTTCAAACTTCGATTTAGATATCTACGATGACAGTTCCTTGAAGGTTAAGTCACTAAGTGTCGTTGAATTCTGTGGCCCAGCTTCTATTCGAGCTATTGTTGAACCTCCTGTTAGTGGCAGCATTTTACTGAAAAACAATGTCGCAGGGAAACCTCATCAGCAGTACTCCGTTTGCGGTGGCCTTTATTATTCAAAAAATGGCCGTGTCAACATAACTGTTGTTCCCCGTGCGAATTACTGTCGAATTCCAATGGACAGCACGTTTAGTCGAGCTGAAAAGGTAGATTTTGTTAACAGAGTCATTGAAGAGGTGCCGGAATTGGAAGTTGGAGCTAAAAATGATTTCGACGAAAGCCAGGTTCGCATTTGTGGAACTGTTACTAGTGATGTTAAAAATCAACTGCTAGAGTTGCTTAGAAAATACAAACACTGTTTCGCATCATCCCTTAAGAACTTAGGTTGTACCAACGCCACTCGAATGAATATAGAGCTTAACAGTCATCGTCCCGTGGTGTACCGTCCATATCGACTGTCTCACCACGAACGTTCGCAGGTGCGCACTATGGTAGATGAAATGTTAGATGCTGGGATAGTTCGTGAGTCTTCTTCCGACTATGCTAGTCCGATTCTACTTGTACGGAAAAAGGATGGGTCTCTCAGGATGTGTATAGACTATCGACAGTTGAACTCTGTAACTATTAAAGAGAGATACCCTATGCCAATAATTGAGGATGAAATTGCTCGTCTTTCCGGTCAGGCTTGCTTTATATCGCTAGATCTTGCATCTGGCTATTACCAGGTACCTATCGCTGAGCAAAGCAAGCGTTTCACCTCGTTTGTCACACCGGACGGCCAGTACGAGTTTAATCGTATGCCGTTTGGCCTGGCAAATGCGCCCGCTGTATTCCAGCGGATGATGAATACAGTCCTAGGATCTGCTCGTTTCTGTAAAGCAACTGCTTACATGGATGATATCCTTATTTTCGGGAAAGATGCGTCAGAATGCCTAAAACATCTCGAAGACGTACTGCAGTTGCTTGAAAAGGCATATCTTACCTTGAATTTGTCAAAATGTGATTTTCTGCACGATAAGATAGATTACCTTGGGTACGAAATTGGAGCAGCAGGAGTGAGACCAGGAGAGAAAAAGATTTTGTGCGTCATGAACTTTCCGCGACCTGAAAGTGTCCATAATGTTCGCCAATTTTTAGGGTTGGCAAGCTACTTCCGAAAATTCATTAAAGATTTTGCACAAGTGGCGTTTCCTCTGAGCAAGTTATTAAAAAAGGGCGCAGTTTGGGAATGGAGCGTCAGTCAAGAGACAGCTTTTGAAAACTTGAAAGCTAGGTTGATTAGTAGGCCAATTCTTGCAATATACGATCCAGCGGCGGAAACAGAACTTCACACTGACGCGAGTAGGATAGGCGTCGGAGGCATACTCCTTCAGCGCTCAGTGGACAATACGATACGGGCAGTTGCATATTACAGCAGACAAACGTCGCCAGAAGAGAAGAACTTCCATTCGTATGAACTAGAAACTCTAGCGGTTGTCTGTTCACTGCGAAAGTTTAGGGTTCATATACTTGTTAGGAAAAGATTTTAAAATCATTACAGATTGCAGCGCCCTCCGTTCTACCTTTACTAAACGAGATCTCATTCCAAGGATAGCCCGCTGGTGGCTACAGTTGCAAGAATTTGATTGTACTGTCGAATATAGGGCTGGCATCAAAATGAGTCATGTAGACGCATTGTCCCGGAATCCAATTACCCAACCCGAAGAGAGTAACATCGATAGGCTACATTTTGTCATGGCTATTACGAGTGAAGATTGGCTTCACACTCTTCAACTTGGAGACTCTGAGCTTAGGAGGATTAGGGATGTTTTGGATAGCAATTTGGATGAAAAAGGGCTACAATACATAAAAGATAATTATGTGATTCGAGACCAGAAATTGTTTCGGTATGTAGGGGACGACAAAAAGGAAGTTCGTTGGGTTGTACCGAAAGGGGCTAGATGGCAACTATGTCGAATGAATCACGACGATATTGGGCATTTTGGTGTTGAAAAGACTTTAGGGCGCATAAAGAAGACTTATTGGTTTTCGAAAATGTCCCGGTTTGTCAAAAAGTACGTGGGCGCGTGTCTAGAATGTGCTTACGCGAAAAGAAATCAAAGTAGAAGTGAAGGTCTTCTCCATCCTATAACAAAAGTAGAGGTACCTTTTCATACCCTCCACATCGATCATCTCGGGCCCTTCGTAAAATCCAAGAGTGGTTTCACTTATCTTCTGGTAATAGTGGATGCCTTTACCAAATTCTGTTTCATCAAGCCAGTCAGAAATACACATACCCAAAACGTTGTCAGGGTTTTGGAGGATATATTCAGGACTTTTAGGACCCCTGATCGTCTCGTGAGTGACCGTGGTAGTTGTTTCACGTCCCACATGTTTAAGCGATTCTGCTTGGATGAAGGCATTAAACATATCCTGAATGCAGTCTCTAGTCCTAGGTCAAATGGCCAAGTAGAGCGGTACAACCGAACCATCCTTGACTCTATGAAAGCCTTGACTGTGAAACATGGTGAGAAGAACTGGGACACTAATTTGGGAAAAATTCAATGGGGACTAAACAACACCATTCAAAAGACAACCGGCAGGACTGCTGCTGAAGTCTTGTTTGGCACCCATATGAACGTCGAGGTAAATCCTATTCTCAATGAAATTTCTGATAAAACTCGTGAGCAAACCGATCTGTCATCGATTCGTCGGGATGTAAAAAATAGGATAGATAACGAGCAGGTCAAGCAAAAGGAATACTATGATAAGGCCAGGAAACCCGCACGTGTTTATGCAGAAGGTGAACTTGTCAAAATTACCAAGACCTGTTTTTACAACGATGGACAAAGCAAGAAGCTTTTGCCATCGTATGAAGGTCCCTATCGAGTTGCAAAAGCTATGGGTAAAGATAGGTACACAGTGGCGCCTGTCTTAGGGATAAGCAGTACAAAAGGTAAACGTCCCACAACTGTTGCGGCGGACCGCATGATGCCTTGGATCCACGTTGCTGCATTGGAAATCGATGACAATGCCGAATCTACTTCCGATGATGATTAGATTAGATTTACTTATGTGTTTTCGATGGCTCATGAGGCATGTGGCTACAGAGAAAAATGGATTGTTTCAGATTGGCGCGAGAATCGATTGGTTCGCGTCATCCTGCTGGTTTCGCACAAGCTTAATCGATCGGCTTGAGTGAATAGCCAGCGGAGACACCCTCGATTAATCGATCGTCGAGGAGCACGGTTTCGAATTGGGTGATCGATTAATCGATCGTCGATCACCCACCAGATTGGCGCGAGAATCGATTGGTTCGCGTCAGATCATTTAGAGCAGCTAGTGGTCCTGCTGGCTTCGCACAAGCTTAATCGATCGGCTTGAGTGAATACCCAGCGGAGACACCCTCGATTAATCGATCGTCGAGGTGCACGGTTTCGAATTGGGTGATCGATTAGTCGATCGTCGATCACCCACCAGATTGGCGCGAGAATCGATTGGTTCGCGTCAGATCATTCCTGCCAGCTAGTGGGCAATCGATTGGCTTGGAGTTGCTCTTTTTTTTTTAAGTATTTGTAAGATTATATGTTACTAACAATGATTATTTAATTTTAATTTTTCTTTTATTGTATAAAGCACATTTTAGGGAAACATGAGTATTTGTTTGATATTTATATAAATTTGATATTCATTATATATAGATAAATTATGGGCTGTTACCATACGAATTAATCTTGTTATTTATAAGAATAGTGATATTGTAAGTTTACATACATTGTGAGGTTCGTTCAACTGGCCTGGTCTCGATTGTTAGGGTTCCACCTGGTACCGTGTGCAGGGACGCACACGATGTCAGGATGGTCGATTGTTAGGGTTCATTATTTGGCAACATTATTTGATTGAATTTAAAATACTTGCACGAGTATCTCGTTTGACTTTCTACGTCATGTTGATCCCTCGCATGTAATTGGTTAGCCAATGAGAATCCGGCATTGAGCCGTTCGCGATTGGTTGAAGACATAAAGTATCTTGGACCAATCTCGGAGTTGGATTTTTGCCGCGAGAAAGAATCTGAGGACTTTTGAGAAAAAGGGCCGGTTGGACATTCGATCGAGAACTGCGGAATGTAACATATCTAAGGAATAAAAGTGGTGATTGTTATTTATCTTGTTTCTCTTCTGAAGCCATAATTGTTAAGTTTAACTGGAATCTCCAAGTACCCGGTATATCAGTTTATTACACAAGGAAGGCCAATACGGGTGATGGCAAAAAAATTACACGCTACCTGTGAACCAGAAAGAATTATGGATGACCTAGAAAAAAAGGATTTAACATAATCGAAGCTGTTAATAAACTAAGCTGAAAAACGAAAGAGCCTCTCAACAAGTTCATGTTGACGTTCGCAAATAATGAGGATCTAAAGAAAATCTTTAACATTCAAGTTATTATGGGATGTAAAGTAGAAATTCAAGCAATAAAATCTACAAAGCTCGTCCATCAATGCAAAAGGTGTCAGGTTTATGGGCTCACCCAGAAATATTGCTCCAAGGAGCCGAGGAGCGTTAAATGCACGGGTAAACATCTCACAAAAGATTGTCAAAAATTTAAAAACGCAAAGCCAAAACGTGTTCACTGTGGATCTCCTCATCCAGCTAATTACAGAGGATGCTCTATAGCCAAAGAAATACAACTACTGAGAAACAAAGCTACGAAGAAATCTACTGCGACTCTGGTTGAAACAAGAGACAGTCATGTCAAAGCAAAGGCATATGCAACAAGTAAAAGAGAAATTAATGCAAACATATCTTACGCACAAGCCACTTCAAAGGGTATAACAAAGGTACCTCATGCTACTGTCTCAGCAGACACCTCAGATAAAAAGTTAGATGATATAATGAAACTTTTGTTATCATTTGATGAAATACTGAAGAAGATTGAAAGTAGCTCCAAAACAGCTAAATCTAGAGCCACATAATGGATAAACAACTAAAAATTATGGCCTGGAGCTGCAATGGATTACAAAAACATCAAAATGAACAACAAGTAATCCTAGATATAAAAAGAATCGACGTATATTTGGTTTCCGAAACCCACTTCAAAAATCTACGAGTATGTTTTATTAAGTTTAAGGGCTACAACATTTATCACGCACATCATCCTGACGTATTGTCAGAGAGCTAGAGGTGGTAGTGCCGTTATTATTAGAGAAAATACTGATCATTATCAAGAATTAACTTACGAGGGTAAAGATATCCAAGCTGTAGCTATTTGCCTCAAGACAAAGAAATATCCAGTAACGGTATCATCAATTATCTACTAAAATTATCTACTGCCCACCACGGTATATAATAAAAAAGAGCAATATGTGAAATTTCTGAAAAATTTGGGTAACAGATTTGTACTTGGAGGCGACTTCAATGCTAAACACACTCACTGGGGCTCCAGACTATCGAACACTGAAGGCAGAGAACTATTGAGTGCAATTAAAGACATGGAATGTGATTCAATTTCAACTGGAACGCGGGCCAGTAGGTGTACTGGCCCACAAATCCAAACAAAATTCCAGACCTCTTAGACTTTTTTATAGTCAAGAATACATCTTTAAATTACTAGAGAATACGTCAAAGCTACGACTTGAACTCTGATCACTCGGGTATATATCTTGAAATAAGTGAGAGGGTTCAACATAAAGAAAAAATACCAACTCTGTCTAACCACCACACGGATTGGGAACATTTTAAACGACATCTAAATAGTTTTGTAGATCTTAAAGTACCACTTAAAACAACAGATCAATTAAATTTGGAGTTACAAAGATGAATAGACCATATCCAACAATGAATTTGGAAAAATACACCCGATATTAAAAAAACAACCAAAGGCAATATATATCCGACAAGAATTAAGCATCTTATTGAACAAAAGAGAAAACAAAGATAAATATGGCATAGCTCTAGATGGAGGACAAAAGAAAGCTGAATAACCTCACTACTAATCTAAATCAATCTTTATCATTTATCAATTTATAATGATGACACTATCAACATGTACCTCGAAAAACTAACTTGTGATAAAAGCACAGACTACTCTTTGTGGAAAGCAACTAAAACTATAAAGAAGCCAACCGTACAAATTCCCCCGATTAAGGAAGAAAATGGAAAGTGATGAAAGGAATGAAGTGAAAAGATTTGCAGAGCATTTGGAAGGTATTTTCAGACCATATGATTCTGAGATAAGTTGCGAATCATTAATCTTAGAAGTGAACTCTACCGACTTAGATGAACCTTATTATATCAAATTAGTGACGCCGAGAGAAGTCATGCGAGTAATAAAATATAGTATATAGTCCACGAAAAGCCCCTGGATATGATCTCAGATTTGTGGAAAGTTGCATAAGTAATAATGATATGCAAGCCAGGCAAGCCACCACATTTAACATCATCCTACAGGCAAATATCTCTTTTGTCGATTATGTCCAAACTATTCGAAAAGCTGTTACTCAAAAGGTTGAAACCAATCATAGAGAGCTCTAATCTCATTCCTGAGTTTGGTACTCAGGAATGAGAATAAGATTTGGGTTAAGAGAAAAACATTCGACAATAGATGAAGTCCACCGAATAACTAACATAATTGAAAAATCTCTCGAAGATAAGAAAGTATGCTCAACCATCTTTCTTGACGTGGCACAAGCTTTTGCCAATGTCTGGCACGTAGGCCTCGTGCGTAAGCTTAAAAAGTTCTTACCGAAACCATATTCGGACATCCTGCAATCATACAATTCAAACAGAATGTTTAGGATTCGCCAAGAAGATTATCACTCAGAATTTAAGCAAATCAAAGCTGGAGTACTGCAAGGAAGTGTACTGGGTCCGGTCCTGTACCTACTGTACACCTGCGATATCCCCAAACTAGAAGATAACACCATAGCGACATATGCAGATGACACAGCTATTATCGCCGTTGGCACTCACGAAGAAGCAGCTGCAAAGATCCAAAACGCTATTAATGAGGTTTACAATTGGACACCAAAATGGAGGATCAAACTAAATGAATCTAAATCCATCTACATCAATTTTACCAACAAAAATGTATAGTACTATGAAGTGTTTCTCAATGGCAATAAAGTGCCATATGAGAATACAGCCAAATACCTAGGCATGACGCTTGATACAAAATTACGTTGGAAAGCTTATGTGAAGAAATAAAGACAGGAACTAGACCTCCGCTACAATAACATGTATTGTTTGCTCGGAAAACAATCCAAACTTTCAATACAACACAAAATTCTATTATACAAACAAGTCCTTGTGCCTGTTTGGACTTATGGGGCTGCACCAAACAAAGCAACACTGCCATCATCCAGAGATTGCAGAATATTCCTGGTATATACGAAATGATGACCTCCATCGGGACCTTCACATTGAGGTTGTCTCCAGCACAATTCAAAAATGCGCAGAAACTCATGAACGTAGGCTTCACCATCACGTGAACGCCGAGGCAATACAACTCCTCGACCTCACAAATATGGAGAGAAGACTCAAAAGAACCAAACCGTTCGAATTAGTGTAGTATGAACTGTTCACCTTAGTGGAATATACCTAGTGTAAGTGCTGAGTATAAAGAACACGATAACAATGTGTCTTCGCCTTAATAATAGAGACAATAAGAAAAGTGCCGATGGGCACATTCATTGTTCAATTGAATTTATAAGTTTGTGATAGATTTAAATTACTTATTAGCCTACCTAGGCTAGATTGTAGTATAATTAGGCGATATAATACTTTATTGTGTATCCTAAAATATAAAAAAAAAACAAATAATAAGCAGCCCACGCGACGAGGTCAAGCCAATCACATGTACTGTCAAAGGTACCAGGTGCTCGTTTGCCAATGCAAAAATAGGTATGCCACCTATTCAGTTTAGGTTCGCGGAAGGCACTTAAGAACGTCGAAGCTACTGAAGTTTCCATCGACGGGAAACTCAGTTATTCAGATAAATTAAGGTAAGTACCTAAATATTTTCATAGTATTTCAAAAATACATTTTTAAGGAAGATTATAATTATCAATAATTAATAGATTAAATTGATATTTAGTTGATATGATTATCAAATAATAATTTAATAAGAAGTATTTACTTATCTTTAAGAACTAAATGCGGGTGCATTTAGTTCTTCGCAAATAGTATCTGGTCCTTCGAGCCGAATAGCAGCCGACATAATGTGAAATCAATTTTCTAAAAATCCAATAAAAAGTCGATAAACGTTAAAATTATAATAAACTTCATCACTAACCTTGAGCCGCCTTATCGATATACAAAAGCTCTGTATCGAAATTCATCAGTTCGGGGAAGTTCTGTCTGACGGTGAACACGATGTAATGCAGCAACGACACCCTCTTATCTGTCGCTTTAGTATCCATAAGCGTATCCAACGACTGCAGTTTGAAACCGTACGCCGGCCCTCTTTTACTGCTATTCAAATAATTTCCAAACGCCAATATAATCTCTAGGACATTCCTCAATTTCTGCGATGACTTCACCGAGGACGAACCGGAAATTATAGCGTGTATCTGAGGCGTTATCAAATGTATGTTGTCGAAGAAATTCCCCATATAGCTCATTATGGACAGCTTCGCGGATATTCGTTCAACTTTAGTCAGTTGCATGAGGAATTTGTCTTCCTCTGTGAGTAAGTTGATATTTTTCTTCTCAGCCGTGTATTCTTTATATGCTTTCTGTTCTGTTTCAGAGGGCACCATTCGTTGAAGTATCTCAACGCTCTCTAGCGGTAATTGTTTTAGGTCTAAGTTGTTTATGGCTAAGATTACTTTTTCTACGGGGGTGTCGAGCTTTCTTCTCGATATTGCTGAAAAGAGAAATAAATGAGTGAGGGCTACATTTTTGAGAAACTATATCTTTTATGCCAATAATATTTCTGTCCTTAAATTTGATGCTGTATTATTTTATGACCAAACTAGTTTCCAGCATGCGTTGCTATTCGACTATTGTCAAAAATACTGAAGATTGCCTGAAAAAATCATCAAAATCGCACCAGTCGTTTTGGAGTCCATAGGGAACATACATTAATAGATTTTTATATATTAGTATATGACATAATTATATATTTAGATCACAAAACCGTCTGACGTATGACGTAATTTTAACGTTGTGTGTTTTCCAATAAGAAAAAAATGTGCTAAAATCTTTTCATAATTTTTTTATTTTTATTAAGTTTTGTAAATGTCATCAATGGAGATTGCAAATGGGCAGTGGGTCAAAGCTCACCAATATTCCTGAGCCTGGTGTGCTCGAGCAGCGACACGGTGTCGGGCTTGCGGAAGCGCTTGCTGGGGAAGCTGGCGAGCGTGTCGGCGTCCCCGCAGGCGAGCAGGCCGGGGGCCGCGCTGGCGCCCCCGAGCCGGAACTTCTCCTCGAACTCCGCGAAGTTGATGCGGCGCCGCGGCCGCTCCTCGTCCAGCTCGTTGAAGATTGTGCCTCGCACCTGTAAACGTAAGTTGCAATTTTTTTGATGTTGCCTAGTCTAACCGAGGGGGTTGTTCAAGTATTACGTAAGCAGTTAATGAAGTTTGGCGTGGATATAATACCCATGCATACCTAAGCAAAGACTAGGGGGAGGTAAATAGTTTTGTATATTGTAAAAATACCAAAATTTGGCCATTCATTCAGTTTAGGCCCTTGGACCCTAGGCCCTATGGATTTACGAAGGTCAAAGCTACTGAACTGCTGACTTTAATATTATCCTATAATGCATTGAAGCATCATCACGAAAGACGACTTAATCTTTATTTAGATACAAACAATATAGAACAAAACTGTAATTAAGATAAATGATCAAACTCGACCCAGCGTATTGAACAACTAAAAACACCGACTCACCTGATTAGGCTTCAAGGCGATCCAATTCAACGTGGGAAGCTTATACTTGGTATCGACCTTCCTCTTGATGGTCATCGCGTCCGTGTGGTGCGGCGCGGGCATGAGGCCGGGGGCGGGCGGCGCGGGCGGGGCCGGCGGGGCGGGCGGCGCGGGGGGGCCGTTCATGCAGGGCGGGGGCGGCGGCGGGGGCGGGCAGGGGGCCAGCGGGGCCGGCGCGGGGGGCGGCGCGGGGGGCGCGGCCGGAGGGGGTTTGGCCGAGGGGGCGTGCTCGCCGTTCGGCAAGCCGGGGGGAGATGGCGACATGTGACCGTTTGTAGTACCGTTGCAAAGCGCGTGGGTGGATATTGCTCCCACTGTGGACAAAAGATGATAAGTAACATCACGTCAAAATATTATAGCTGGGTGGCTGGAGGGTTGATGTCTGCCTTGATCAAAGGATCCGCATTGCCATTTAACGGGGCAAGCCATATGGCACATGTACTTAGGGCAGGAATCTGGGACAACCTTATAACTTCTGGTTTTCAATTAATTGTTCCATAAATAATATATCTATTTCTATAATACATTAATTATATTTTTTCACACTACAGTCCTGCCAGCGGACATCACTGTTACGAAGTTATACTCACTAGAAGCCCCCCTCGGCAGTGACTTGGTGAGCGTCTCAAGCTCCTGCACCTTGGACTCCAGCATCGACTGTCTGTTCCTCGAGTCCTGTTGAGCTCGTCGCAATGTTGACACCTACACAATATGAAATATATTAGGATAAGGCGAAAGATTCAATGAACGGATGGGGTAGACTCTAGTTTCCTTAAGCGCGGTTCCACCCGCGAACATATGGGACTTTTTAATTTCAATAAAGACCACTTTAAGGCTAGTAATTTTTTAATGCCTAAACAAGAATAAAAATGGAAAATTATGGTCTGTTACGACTATAAATACGATTTTAATGCGAATTTCTGGCATATCCTGAAGCTTGAACAAGAATGAACCATCTCTTCTTCAAGCAGCTTAAAAAAACACAAATAATTTATTTTTTAGAATATTCTCAGAGAGATTTAGACCTTATGCGTTACAAAATAAGGTTTAGAACTCACCTCCTCGACGACCTGCCTGCGTGCCTCGGCGAGCTGGTCGCGCTCCTGCCTCACTTGCGCCAGCTCCGACTCTAATGTAGCAAACTTCGCTATCGCTTCCCTTTCTAAGGCCGCTAGTCGTTCGTGTGCCTGTAAAAATAAGGTTTAGATTACAGTGGCAGTAAGATTAGGTAATCTTACCGAAGACTTTGAATATTTTTACTATTATGCAGCCTAAACAAATCTATAGTCCATAAAAAAAAAATAAGCATGTTCATCTTAGTCAAAGCCAAACACCAGGCCGTTCATAAAATACGTTCGCATACAGGGGGGGAGGGGTCCTGCTGAGTGTCACAAGATGTGAAAAGGAGGGACGGGGGGTCTACGGCAACGCGACATTCGGCATTCGTTTCTCATGACGATAAAGCCCGAGTTTTAGTTTTAGTGACGAAATATTTCTAGCGAGGTCATAGAAAGTGTGATACAGCGTGACAATATGGGGGTCATAAAAGCCTAATTTTATCGTGACGTAATTTATGAACGGCCCCATAACTGATATAATACAAATTTTTAAATATAAATATATAAATTTATTTACACTTAGACGGCCTAATAAAATCAATGATACATCATATCTGAGTCAAAGTTAAGCAACAGATAACTGATATATACCACATTTTTAAATATTCATATAATCTTACATTTAATCACAGAACTAATCGCTATTGTGATAGACACATGTTAGGCCTGGGTGGGGAATAGATCCGACGACCTGAAGAGAGTCAGGGTATCGAAGCAATAGTCTAACCATCGATTAATCAATGAAATATCAATCAATAATATACCCTGCTAATTGACTCCATTGGGGCTTTTTATATAACTCAAATTACTAGTGTCTAAATTCCACAATATAGAACTTATTAAACCAAAATATTTGTATGATTGTGTTATATCTATGTGTTATTTATTTAATTCTTTATGTATACTTACATGTCCCAGCTCATCTTCTAACTCATTCACCTTCTCCAAGGCAGCTGTTTTGGTTTCACTATCTTCCATCAGCGCTGCCACGTCGAACACGTTGTCTAGGTATGCTGAGATTTGCACCTGAATAAAAAAAACGAAGAAAGTTTAGATATTAAAGTAGAAGAGAACAATAAGGGCCGCAGGGCGATTCTTTAATGCTATCGAAATCGTCGTTGCAGTACACTGACGGCGCTACGACTGTTGTCCGACAATGCTCGCGCGCCGATCAATATTTTATGAAATTTATGGAAAATTAGAGACGGGTGCCGTTTTGACATTTAAGAATGTCATAGAAAAATCATCTTTATTGCTTCTGAGATAAGGTTAATCTATAAACCCGATAGTAAATAGAATGATGCTACTGAAAGACCTTATCTTAGTGCCATTGGATTCAGTTTTCTACAACACTCTGAGTTGTCAAAACTAGCATATTAGATCTCGACACCTATAGTAGATATTCAAGTCATTGAAATTTATTTCTAGTTGGTAATGCGGTTGTATACTGCTTAGCCTATGCCTTCCTATTAAGCTCACACCTTCCCATTTATAAATACGAGCCGAGAGAGTGTAGCGAGCGTCCGAGGTTTGAATACCGAGAATCGGCGAGAATAATTTTCGGTGGAATGTGGGTCTCATTACTAAGACCTCTGCCTATCTTCGAAGATAATAAGCGTGAAGATGTTACGTAATAATATTACCTGTAGGTCATCACTCTCACACAGCCGCAGCCTCTCCAGGTAGTCGTCCAGCTTGAGAGCCGTGAACTCGTACTGGAGGTGGACTCTGAAGTTCATGTCTTCTACTGAGTGGACGATTATGTTTACAAACTGCATGCATGCCACCTGGAATGTTACAATTAGAAATTAACTATCATTATGTAGTATTTTGATGGATTTTTTTTTGAACTTACAAATTCTTATTTTTTTTCTCAAATTTTCAATAATGTTATAGTTGAATTTCGACTGATGAAAGAACACTAGTCGCACGAGACATAACGGTTTTTAAATAGAAATCTTCTTTAGTATAATTGTGATTTGAAAATCGATAATGCAAAAAAGCGACACTTTAAAGAGACAAACAGGATTAAGGCAGCGAGAGAATGAGATAAGTTTTCAGCTATATAGGCTGTCAATAATAAAGTAATACTAAAAACTTAAAACTTAATTTTTTAATAGAAAATAAAGGTCTCACCATAAACTCAATATGAAACGAATCGTAGTTCATAAAGTATTCCATGAGGGTGTGAAACCGCCTCGGCTCTCCGACGACCTCCTTGAAGTTATCGAAGGCGGAGAGTATGATCTGATGGCCTCCCTTCACGAGGCATATGGCCGCCAGCAGTTCGAGCACCAGGGCCTTGGTTCGGAGCGAGTGGTGGACCAGGGAGAGGGCGATGCTATTGATCGCTTCACGGTGCTGGATCACCATGTTGAAGCCGTACTGGAATTTATAGTTTTATCGTTAGTTTTTTCATGAAAATACAGTATTAAAACATACTTATCACAAATAATTTTGTTTCTTTCTTTCAAATTCAGTTTGGAGGGAGGTCCGTGTAGGGTCTTATAAAAGTTATCCCTGGTTCGGAACCCAGCCTTCAATTGAGAATAACTGGTAAGATACTTAGCAAGGTTGGTCTTATGTAGACTCTTACACATAACCAACGCCAAGCTAAGTTGGAGTACCGATTTCCGTATTTTTATTTTAAAAAATGTGACATTATTTTTTAACTCGCGAATAAATTTAATTCTTTTTCATTTCTTATATCTCCAGATAGTCTAACACGAAGTAACTATTTCCGTGTGTCTGTGTGCTTAGTTCTTTTAAGCTACGCAATATGTTTTAATGATTAATAAATCATCATATTTTTTTTTGCATTTTTTTAGACCTGTTTATGACATGGTTTACAATTAACTTACTGCCTAAAAACCTTTTTGGTTTGTGCATGCACTATGTATTATTTTTATTAGAATTGTCTTTCCGAGACAATTAGTAATGACACGAACCTTATTGTTCATGATGGCCCTCATGCACATGATGCACACGTGTATATCGTCCGTGGAGGCGCCCATGTTGAGGCGGGCCGCGTGGCGGGTGCGGCGCCGCGCCACGGCCGGGCTGGCCGCGCCCGCCGCCTCCGCGTCCACCGCGCCGTCCGCCGAGCGCGCGCGCCGCCGCCACGCCGCCGGCAGCGTCGACCCGCTCTCGCCCGGCCCGCTGCACTCCGACGTTGTCGTGTTCACTGGACACCGAACCGTAATGTTTTAGTTATAATACATCTAGCTACATCTAAAGCTAGTATCAGTCTGCCTCAGTTGAAAATCTGGCGCCGAACTTTGTATAAGGGTTTCCATGGGTTTGTTTGCACCTTCGACGAACTAAACCACCTCAGTTGATAATCTGTCGCAATGCACATTTACCATCGGTTCGTTAGTCAGCATTCAACTGACAAAACCCGACAAAAACTAAATGAGGTAATTATTTTTTAAATAGGGTCACTAATTCTAAAAACTAAATATGAACATTAAAATTGTATCTAAGTGGTAAAACGGCCAATTAATTAAACATAAAATTGGAGCCTTAGAGTAGAGAATGAATGAATACCTTGGTTGATGCCATCGCTGGACTGGCTCCTAGCTAGAGCGATGCGCTGCTCGTGCCGCATCATACTGAGCCTGAAGCTCAGGTAGTCGATCAGCACGTCCAACCCTTGGTTCTGTTCGTTGAGGAATTCTCTCACCCACCTGGAAGACATTTACAAATATGTATGAAATAAAAAAAGCAATACTGTAGTAATATATAGTTGGGTTGCTCCTGCAGGACCTTAATTATGTGCAAAATCACTAATTGACACAGGCTTGGCTTGCGGAAATCCATCATAAGATTATACAAAAAAACAAATATCTAGTAACTAATTGCGCTAGATCAAAATCAATTCATGTTCAGTTTCCTTGTTTGGGACTTGACAGAGAAGGAGATCCAACATAATTAGTTACGAGATATTTGTTTTTTTGTATAATCTTTATAATAATCTTAGTAATTGCTGAGCTTATTAACGGCTGTTCTCAGTAAAAGTAATATAACATTCGACAAAACGACGTCTAACCATTCATAGGCCTATTTGAATAAAAATGATTTAACATTGAACCTTTATGGTAAGACTTCAGTGTATTGCAGCAACCCCAAATGTTATCAAATACAAATAAAAAAAAAAATTTAAAAAAAACGAAGATCAGTCCATCGGCCTGTCAAGTTAATTAATATGTATGATAAAGAATACTCACTCTATGTGATTGGTTCGTAACGATATCTCCAGATCCCTAAGGACCTGTGTCGATGTTGAGTCGCCGACCATTTTTCTTTTCTGTAAATAAATGAAATTAAAAATGAAAATTCGCTGTTGTATTATTGGTTATTATTATTTAACTAGCTGTCCCCCGCGGTATCGACCGTATTCTCGAGGGATGTTACACTTTTCCCGGGATAAAAAGTGACAAAAACAATATGGCAAGTTTCATCGAAATCCGTTTAGTAGTATCTGCGCGAAAGTGTAACAAACATTGATACATCCATCATCACAAGCTTTCTATTTATAATATTAGTAGTATTATTTTGTTTTATTTAGTAAAGGTATATATTTAAAGCTGCCGCGATGATAGTCTAGTCCAGTGTTTTTCAATCTTATTGATTTCGCGACCCCATTACAGGTTGAAAAATTCTGGCGACCCCCTTGTCTTAAGATGAAGTATTTATGATTTAAAAGGCTACAATAATGATTGTCTTTATTTTGATACCTTTATTTATTAGTCTGCAAGAAGCCGCGAGAGGTTGGCAAGTAAGTACGAGGTACTGCCTGCGACCCACTGACTAAGGCTTCGCCCTAGAGGTTGAACCCACAGATTGAAAGACACTGGTCTAGTCGGAGCGACATCGATCTCTGTGATGAAGGCCGTAGGTTTAATTGTTAAAATGAAACGATCGTGAGAAAACCATAGCACAGTGGTAGAGTACTGTGACTTATTGGTGTTCGGACACCAGGACATAAGGCTTTGTTGCCGATGCTGTAGGCTTTGAACCTACATTCTAATACATACACAATCAAACACACTCCCCACAGTTACCAATACAAGCTTTTTATAAAATTGTAACCATTTTAAATAAGGGGTTCCACATCTCCATATAAAAGTGGTTAGGTGATTTTTTTTGTGAATCCTGAGAGTCGGAGAGCAGGAGATCCATAGGAGATCTACTCAGCCTGAACTCTTGTCACCCTCCACACATTTAACCTTTTTTCTATTTTTATTTTACTTATAGTAGAGAAGATACAAATATTATTATAATTTTTTTTATAAAGGATCATGTCGACCTACCGTCTGCCTACTTATCTGCTCTTTGACAAAAGCAGAATCGTTTTTATTTTGCGTAGCTTATTTATTTTAACCTTCGAATCGAACCTTTGAACTCTATAGCATGGAATGGGAGTTGAATTTGATTTTTCCACGTATTCTTACGGCATGAGAGGTCAAATCACGTTCATGATATTGAACAATATCGTTTCTGACTCATATTCAGTGATGTCGTGCTTAATTCAGAAACTGTTACGAGTAATGAGTGTACAGCGTTTTTAATCGTTGTTTAAAATGTTAGTTTAAATGTTGCGATGTAAAATGGAGTCTACTTCTTTAATAATAAAGTAGAAATTGCAATTTGGTCTTTTGTTTTTCCACATTATTTAGGTGTGTTAAGGTGGTGAAGTTGACAAGAAGTGAATAGCCTAACAAACTATAGGTACTAATATTATGAAGTGGCAATGTTTGTAAGTTTGGATGGAAGAGGTAATACGAAAATACTCATCCGATTTCAATAATTATTTCACAGATAGAAAGCTACACCATTCCCAAGGGACATAAGCTACTTTACCACACCCAGGATGCATTAGATCCTTCGGTATCGCAGGTGAAACCGCGGACGGCAACTAGTCTATTATAAAATGAGCTTTAACTTTGGATCCAAACAACCTGGAGGACACACCACTAAATGCGCTCAACACTTTATTACAAGACGCTACAATAAAATACAGAAATTGTGCGTTCAAATGCATGTTTACATTTTTATGAAACTTTTCTAGCGGATAAATGTCAAAACGGCCATCAAAGCGTGCCGCTCGCAGTAGCTCTTACCCGAGAATTACCCGAAGATATCTCGTAGCTTAGCCCGCACGCAATACGTGGTGGGCGTACAGACATTGTATGAAAGATGAATGTTTGTCTAACATATAAGGACACGAGCGATCTAACCTATTTATTCGGCTATCGGTGCTTTCACTTCAACAGTTCAAGTTATGGCAATGAATCGTGATCGCCTTGTGGCGTCTTTGGGTATCGTCTTCTTTTATTGTTTCAAATATCTTGGAAGCATTACTGGCGATATCCATACCTCATTGGCTTTATGAGGTAAGTAAAATGTCCAGTTCAGCGGTGTAAAGATTGGAAACCAGGTCTTGGATGCAATTTCTACAATTAAAAGCAAAGTAAAGCTAAGTTATCTGTGTTGAAAATGTCCATAGGCGGCGGTGACCACTTATCATCAGGTGGACTGTCTGCTTGTTTATTGGCCAATGTGGTATAAAAAAAATGATGGAGCCCTGAATGAGTCCGAGAGGCGGCGACAATAGTCACTAGGTACATGTTACGTACGCTGCCTACCTTTACTGATCTGCTTTTTAAATAAGTTTATATATTTTTTTCTAATACAAAGCAATGGGAGCACATCATAGCCACTGCTCGCTATTTACACTAAAGTAATAGATTATAAAAAATCGATTGAAGTGATTACAATAAAAATCGAACAGGTTTCTATTCAAACAGTAATTTAGTGACACGGTTATCGATACCACCTGTTGTATCGATATTCATCTCGACCACAGACAATAAACCATTGTTCGAAAGTTGCCAATTCGAATAACATACAACTTATCGAATAACCATCTATTAAATCATGTAACATGCACATTATCTATGAGATCTTAGCCGTAAGCATATTTCTGGGGTCAAGTGGGAAGGTACATCTGTTTGTAAGACCAGCTTAGTATCTTCAGCCAATATCTTATCAGATGGGTCGTACATTGTTAACTTGATGAGCTTCAATACAGGTACCTGCTATGATAAATTGGAAAATGGAGATTCGGGATTATTCGGAATCAATTCGTGTGATGAACCGAATGGGATACCTACAATATTGAATAAATAGTCAGGGACATTATTTCACTCACGGCCATCTGATCCCAAACTAAGCAGAGATTGTACTATGGAAACCAGATAACTTATATACTAGCTATTCTTGCGGTGTTATCCACATTTCCGATGGATCTAAACTTTTCCCCCGTGTCACGTTGGGAGTTAAAATACCTTTGGTGGAAAGTGGATTTCAGCACTGAGACCATTGACTCCCTTTTTTTTAAATTCCAACTAGAATTTCTTTACGAGAATTCCGACATATCATCACGACATTAATTTACCTACGAACAATAAACCACCTGTCTGTCATATTACCTGTAACTGCAAAATAGAGGTTGTGAAATTCCCACAGTCCTCATATCCTTACAAGTTACATTGAATCACTATCTACGTCACCTTCGTGGTTCTTTACCACTATAACAAAAGTTTCATCATCATCATGCCTGTAAATAATTGTTATTTAGTGACTCAAGGGACAGTCAAGTAGAATTTTAATACCACATGGGCTGACAAACTAGCAGACGGTCCACCTAATGGTAAGCGGTCACCGCCGCCTATCGACATTTGCAACACTAAGGACATCGCCCAGGCATTGTCGACCCTGAGATGTGAAGTTGTTTAGTCTCATGTGCTTGTAATGTCACCGGCTCCCTTAGATTTCTAATCGAATGGCCATTACATATATATATATATATTGATACATTCCCGGGCGAACTCTGCACTAAAAGCTCTACTACTCAAGAAACCCATCTAATATATTTTCCATAAGAATAGGAAATGGCTTTCTTTGAACTAAATATTCTCTATCCAATAGATAAAAGAAGAGTGCTATCGGAGACGCCTACATCCCGCATACTATACATAAAATAGTATAGCATATTTGTTTCTTATTTGGTTTCCGTAGTAGCAGTACACTATATTTAATTTGGTATCAAACGGCCGTGAGTAAAAAATGTCGCAGTATCACTACATAGTATAAAACAAAAACGCTTTCTCTGTCCCTATATCCCTATGTATGCTTTAATCTTTAAAACTACGCAACGAATTTTGATGCAGTTTCTTTTAATAGATCGATTGATTGAAGAGGAAGGTTTTTATGTATACTACATGTGACATCCCACGGGAACGCGGGTAAAACCGCGGGGGACTGCTAGTATTTTATAAATAAAAAATACGCAATAATTTCAGATGAATATCAATATTATGGCTGACTTAATATATGACAAACCGATGCAGACTAGCCTCCACAAATTGCACCTATAGCTCTACACAAACAGAAATGATTCCATTTTATTAGTTCGTCCCAGATTTCTATGATAATCCACCGCAGAGCGATCTACCTACATCGGGTTTCACGCAGCGACAGTCAGAGGCTGGTTTAATGCAAAAATAATTGACGTGGCTTATTGTTGCTACATTTTATATACTACTTAGAGCTTGTTGGAGTTGATTTCTAATTTATTTAACATAAACTTCTGCATCGCGGTTTTACTCGCGTTATCGAGTGATCTTATGCGTCCTAGTATATAGCACAATAGTGTAACCTTCTTATGAATGGTTAAGTAAACAACATTATCGACTCCAGCGACATTCTCAACGGTATATCATTGACGGTACCGAGTAGAATACCTCGTCATCCATTAACTAAGACGTTCCATATGCCATCCGTTAAAACTAATCTCGGTCTCAACTCACCTGCAATAAGAATGTGTAACGAATACAACAGCGTACACAGTAAAGTACATGATATCGATATATTTTCTGATTCATTGGTTGCATTTAAATCTAAGGTACTGACGACATTCCGTTAACCATATTTCTGACTGCATAAATTGTTGGTATAATAATATAAGTATAATAATATTATATATTTGTTGGTTCAATTTGTAAATTAATTTATTTGCTTCTTGGTTTATTTTAGTTAACTTTTTTATTTTATTTTATTTTTTGGATATGCATAAATTTAATTTTCCAACTAGAAACTATTTTTATTTGGCTGATGCTGTACACGCCTCTTATAGATTTACGTATCAGAATCAAAATTATATTGTAAAAATACTAATGAACGTGGCAATATGTGAACTGTTGGTGTGTCTTATAAATAAATAAATAAATAAATGGTTTCGGAGATTAATTCCTATATCCAGACAAATAAATTAAATTAGATGAGCAGTTTCGGAGTTTACCTACATCGAAACTTATTAAAAAAAAAAATCAAAATTCGAAACCATTTATTCAGTTTAGGCCTTCGGAGGGCACTTATGAAGGTCAAATTTAAAGTTACTGAAGCTACAACCGGTTAACCGGTTTATAGGTAACATTAAAAAACAAAACAAAAAAAATATGACAAGACTACAAAATAGAAAATAACAATAATTAGGTACTTACAACTTAAAAAAAAAGTTTATAATGTGCTTATAAACTTTACCACCTCATCCTTACATAATATAAAACAAAGTCGCTTCCGCCGTTTGTACGCTTAGATCTTTTAAACTCAGCAACGGATTTTGATGCGATTTTCATCAATAGACAGAATGATTCAAAGGGAAGGCTATATGTATACTGATATCCCTTAGAAACGCAGGTGAAACCGCAGGCCACTGCCAGTAATATTGTATTAGTATGTTGTCAAAATGTAACAAACTGCATATCTTACAGCACAATCCTTCTGATACTTTGGTATACTTAGCTACAACGATTTTCACAAAAACACGAGTGAATCTGTCAATTTAGGCCCTATGGGACACTTATGAAGGTCACCACTATGGTTACGACCATTCAAAATATGTTTGTGACGCGACCTAACAGCTTCATTGTTCAACCAATCGTCAAACAACATGATCGCGATGTAGCTTTTGTAAATACGTCTCATTACTTTTTAATTAACCCACAGCCGGCTACTTCGAGCTGTTTACAGTCGATTGTTCACAAATTATGTGTACCGCGCTTGCACGTTGCATCGACGGATAGAACGGCCGGTGATGTATTGCTCATTGTGCGCCCGAACGGTACTGAGGCGTTAGGAATTATTACAACGCTCTATCCATAGGATAGAGGTCCTATGGATAGAGCGTTTATCTTGACACTGCAGTTACGCGACCGCGACTTGAATGTTGTTGTTTTAATTGGCGGCAAGAAACTTGCAGTTGACAAGTAGAATGGGCGAAATACCATTGGTATTGACGCTATACTATGTAAACACAACAAAAAAAGAAGAATAAGTACCGTTTAAGCTAGAGAACAAATAATAAATTGAATATTAAAAAAAAAAAATTCAAACATTTTATGTTTTACCAAGTGAATGCAAACTTTTTTATGGTGTGTTAGCTACTAGAATAGTAGAGCGTCATTACTTCTATTTGTCCGTGCTGCATTTAGTTCGTATAAGCTAGGCAAAATATTTAATGAGTTTTTCACTATCATTTAGGGAATTTCTGTGGAATGTATTCATATTATCCCACTAAGGTGAAGCCGGAGTAGTTCGCTAGTTAAAATTCATAGTCAAATCAAATTGAGTATGTTCTACTCTACTCCTAGACCAAACAAGGATATTATTATTGTTATTTATTAAGATAAATAATAAAATATGTATTTCCTTTTTTTATCATCCAGCTAATATAGACTATAGAGCATTATAGAACCCGCATAACGTTTTTCAGAAGCTTTAATTACGCCTAACGATAACTAACTAACGCGTAGGAAATCTTCTAACGCATGTCAAAATGAAAGTACTTCATACAAAGTAAATTTGACATGTGCCAAGAGGCTCCTAAGTTAAATATGCATCAATACTTAAAAGACGCAGCACATTGAAACTCAGTGAGAAAAAAATGTTTTGTACCAAATAGTCTTTATATAACCACTTACTCTATGACTCCTGGAGGCCTTAGGGTCGAGATATGTCCTAAGCTTGTTGAGGTAATGTGTTGGGGAGTCCTTCGCCTGCACCATGTCTTGGTCGCAGATGATCTCCCATTTCTTCTCCAGGTCGTAGTTGCGCAAGAGTTTCGCCTTGTCGGGTGGCAGGTCCATTGACGCCTGGAAATAATTAAAAATTTGCAATTAATATCAAGAATTCCGAACCGGTGGTAACTTCGGTCGCTTTAACTTTTATAAATGCCCCTCAAGGGCCTAAACTGAATAATTTACATTCAAATTTTATTGTATTGACGGGCTAGTGGTCCAATACAAATACTACCATGTCAGGGTAGTAGGTTCATTCCCACTGGGAATGAAATATGTGTGCATGCAAATGTCAATTTCAAAGTTTTGTGTCAAGTTCTGTTGAGTTTGGGATCAAAAGGTCGTGTGTACGGAATTGTCACAGAATATTTATCATTTATTATCAACTTTGTCGAGAGACAAGCTGCTACAGAAAACTAAACCAATTACCGATATACTAAAAACTTCAATTAGGTATAACAAGTATCAATATAAATAGATGATAGTGTTAGTAAAGTATAACATCTAATGTAAAAATAAGATTGTAAAGAGTAACAGTAATAAAGGCTAATAATAAATAAAATAAAAAAAAACAACTTATGATTCCAAAGAGTCTTCTATAAGGGTCTTCAGTGGCTAGATTGGAAAAGCCTTAGTAAGCTAGTTTCCTCACGATAGTTTTCTTAGTCGCTAGGCCAATGGTGTCTCGGTGGGAAAATCAATAATCAAAATTTATCGGATAGTCAGCTTAGACTGTAATGCCTCTGAGTTAATAATTTATGTCGTAACAAATTTATAAGTTACCGAGACTTCTTAACAGTTAAATTACTTAGCTTCTGCAACGTTTAGGTGGGAGGGACGTTCAATAGAACGAAGTTGATAGGAGCGAATAGAGTAGGAATAACTAAAACGGCCGCGGGAGCAATATTACTACAGATTTTGTTTTGATGAATTTCATTGTTAATGCTGTGATTTCGGGAAGTACAGTCTGCAATATTATTAGACACCTTCTTAAATACTCAGGTTTGTAGATCCCATCAGATGATACTAGCCCTACGGTTTCACCCGCGTTCCCGGAGTTACATATTCCAGGGATAAAAAGTAGCCTATGTGCTGTTCTAGCCTGGTATATATTTCTGAGTAGAATTTAAACCAGATCAGTTCAGTAGTTCTGTCGTGATTGAGTAACAACAATCCATCAATCCAAACTTGCACGGGGCAGTTGGCTCGGTGGTTAGAGACCCTGACTGGCAAAGCGAAGGTCGCGGGTTCGATTCCCACCCAGGACAAACATTTGTGTGCATGAACATGTCTGTTTCTTCTGTGTCTGGGTGTAAATATCTAAATAAGTATGTATTTCAAAAAGTAGTATATCAGTTACTTGGTAGCCATACTACAAGCAGTAGAGTCTGCTTAACTTGGGATCAGGTAACCATGTGTGAAGAATGTCTTGGGATATTTATTTTATTTTTACTATTTTATTATTTATAATAGTAGTAAGAAACTATACAGAACAGAGAAAGAAAGGAGAAGCTTGAAGTTTCACAATTCTTATAGCTTTAATTATAATTCTATTAGCTCATATCTTATGCCAATCTTCACACAAAGCAGTAATCTTAACATGGGCAATAAATAATGGTATATAATAAGGTAATAGTATACAAACGCAATTGATACTGGTACCAAACACGCGTATCTGTACAAGAATCGCAACTAGCATTGAACCAGTTTCCGAGATATTGGTTTGTACCGACCTACGGTAACGGTATACGAACAGCGCTGGGTTATGGTTGACAATTGCATGATAAATAATAAACTTGTGATCTTTTTTAGATAATTGATTGTATTTGATGACCGAAGTACAAAGTTATGACTTTAACATTTGTTTTTTGATGACAATTGTAATTATGGTGAACCGACAAGCAAGGTTTTGTTTATTAGAGATAACAGTTATTGCTAACAGCTGACATGCTGGGATGCTGAGCAGCCCCCTTATTCAGCTAATACAAACTTCATCGGCGAGCCGCTTCACGGAGGCCTCCGAGAGCTTACCTCTCACGTAATTAGTAGTATTAGCGTAGTTAGCGAAAGAGATAGCACGGCGGCCGCGACGAAACATTCTCGAGTTAGTGTGCTTTTTCTTACAGAATCGAGACCCTGGTCACTTTTAAACTAGCGAAAACGACTACGTTTTATTATTTATTTTTCATGCATTTTACTTTCTATCTTGTTACTGTCTCGTCTGTAAATTTTGCGGCTACTTAGGTGAGAAGACCTATTTTGACCACGTTTTTTAAAGTCTCGCGGGTCATACAGCCTAATGAATATAATAATATTTTAATGGGGTTTTGTGCCGTCAATAAACTCTTATGCTATTCTGTTCTTATTTCGATAACCTCAAAAATATCTAAGTTCAGTAGCAGTAATTTTTGACATATACACAAGAAACTAGCTGTCCCGCGGTTTTACCAGCGTTCCCGAGGGATGTCACATTTACCCGGGATAAAAAGCCTATATGTTATTCCAGGATATGCTCTATCTATATGCCAAGTTTCATCCAAATCTGTCTGGAAGTTATTACGTGAAAGAGTAACAAACATCCATACATGCAAACATTCGCATTTACAATATTAGTAGGATCTAAATATGATTTGCAACAGCCCTAACGTGGACGTGCTCCCTTGCAAAACTAGTCTATCCTGCGCTAAGTGCTGCATCGGTTAAGGACAAACTACTTGAGCAGACTGAATGGGGACTAATTGGTAATAGCATTGCGAAATTGGTCTATCAGTTGAACGAATATGGTATATCTTTTCTATCGGTCACAATATGTAACAGATGTTTGGAATTGTGTAATGGATGCTAGCTAAATGTTGAAAATGTTCCTCCCCGTTGATAACCTAGCTTACCCTTGAAATTAATGCACCGTAAAGGTATTTTAAGTTCTAAAGGAATATTCAGTAACTTTAATTTTGACCTTCATAAGTGCCTTCCGAGGGCCTAAACTGAATAAATGGTTATGAATTTAGATTTTTTTTTTGATCAACGGGCCATTTGGTTTGCATAAATATTTACTTAAATAAGTATGTTATGTATTAAGAAGACAATAAGTAGTAATCAGTTGTCTGGTTGCCATAGTACACGCGCACCCCTCTTAGACGTCACGGGGCGAGTCAAACACCTCACTCGACCAGGCGAGGCCCGCAGTGGCGAGCCGGCACCAGCCGGGGGATGCGGAAGCGGATCGTACGTGCTCGTGACCCCCGGCATAAAAGGTGTGAGATGGAACACCGGGGTGGATTTGAGTCAGTCGAGTCTGACAGACCCATGAGGATTTTCCACCCGGGAACAAAAAAAATGTCACCTCTTCTTGGGATCAGATTGCCGTGTGTAAAGACGTTCCCAGAAATTCATTTATTTCCGTATCCTAATGAAAGAGAAAAGTGGCGGTCGGTGTTATTTTCGAAGTCGATCATTAATTAATATTTTTACAGTAACACACATATTATCAGTGAGCCTAAAATGAAAATTTTATATAATAAATCAAGATTTATTTTACAAAAAGTAATTGCTCAATTTATTCCAGGCACTTTTTAGCAAAAACAACCTTGCGAACCGGTATTAGAGTCAGACTAATCATTAATGTGAAGGCGTATTTAAATAAATACATTTATTATTAATTTGACTTCAAGTCAAGTAGTCGCTAGAAATTGGATTCATTCACATAGAGAGTAATTGGCACAATGCGGAGTTTTGTTACCATTAAATGATCCAAATTACTGACATCATCATCTGCCTGGCCTGTCCCTAATCATTTAGATGTCAACGCAATATGTATCCTTGGTCCTTGCCATTAAGTGCAAAATATATTACAGAAGGTTTGGCAGATCATTCAAGGTCGGTAGCCTGGGTGACGCCAACGTCCAAACCTCTTTAAGTTTCTGATGACAGACTTCACAGTGCAAGTGGTCAATGTATACTCTATCTAGTCTCTCTAGTCCACCACTCACAACACCGTTGTGATAAGTTGGAGTAGCAGTTTTCGTTGCCGCTCCCATACAGCCAATTCACAGCCATCAAATGCATAAAAAGGCAACTATGGAAATACTATGCAAAAGATTTTAAGCATGACATCATCGGCGTGCGAATTGAACTTTAAGTTTGCGTTCTCACTAAATTAGAAGATTCTGATCTGAATAAGTTATTACCAATGCTGTCTCCTAAATGCCTACTTAACAAGTACTCGTTTTAGACTTAAATCGAAAAATTATTCAAATGTTTTCAGATTTCTCACCAGAAAATTGCTGTTCAAATTGACTTACCTCACTACAAGTGCTCTCACACGACATAGTCGAGTACAAGAACTTTACAAACAACTTAAATTGCCCATTAAAAGGGACATTGCTTATCGAAGGCAGTATGGAAGTCATCTCTCACCGTTCCGAACATGAGTTAACAACTAAAGCTGAGACAAACTTAACCGTGCTGCCGGCGAAATTTATTGCAGGCTTTATTTTCAAGGTTATACGAGTTGATTTTGATTGGAAGCTACATATTTGTAAAATAGACACATTGGTTTTGGACCAGGAGCATTTGCATAGATCAGCATAGATGGCGAGATCAATTATGATGCTGCCCGGTGTGATCCCACGCGTATTGTATCTGGTATAAATGGTACAATTTAAGAGAGCATGGAACCAGCTAATCTTGCCAGTCATCGTATTTAGCGGCGACTAAATGTCTGGTCTCTTGAGACTGTAATTTGAATCGTACCATTTCATGTTAAAATTGGTTTTTCACTAACTAGTCTTGCTGGAATGTATCTTCAATGTCGTCTCATATTTTAAAGGCAGAATCAAAACATGGAGAATTCGGTTTTCATCTGTCTCTATGTATGAGACAGAAAGTTATCTTAGGAACCAATACTTGTAGACTTGTAATCCCATAGCTATAAAGCATGGTTACCCTTGTTTATGAATATAGATTATCCATATTAACTTAACAGGTTTTAAGGTATCAGAAATAACTGAAATTTACTATAATATTCTTGGCTCAATAGAATGTTATCTGTACCTCTACCATGAGTTGCTATCGAAACTTACTTTAGTCACTAGCGAGTAAACTATAATATATCAGGTGGACCGTCTGCTTGTTTGTCGGCCCAAGTGGCATAAAAAAAAAACTACTATCGATACAGTATTTCTCGATAGCAACTGTCAAATTTGTGACTCATGGTACTGTAGTGTACGGGGGCGTAATTACAAAGAAACTAATCAAATATGTCTTATATATTTTAATATTTTAGTCCATAAAATATTATAATAAAAAAATACACCTTTGTCCGTGCTCGCGCACTGTCATTCTCTTTCTTTTTTAAGAAAACGAATATTAACTTATTTATTCAAATTATCGTCAGCCAGTTACAACAGTAATAACGGCCAGTGCGCTAGCATAGACCTTCTTTACAGTATCGAATTTCTATAGCAAAGGCTAAAAAAACGTTACCCGCTAGTGTTTACATTTCGATAGGTTTTTTACCTATCGTACTATCGATTTTAGTTCTTTAGGTGACCGCTAGTGGCACTGTACACATTTGCCATGAAAATGTTTTACGCCGTCGCTAGCGAGTGCGTACGTTAAAAACTCATGGTAAAGGCACTGATCGAATTTTGTAAGTTAAGTAAGTTTCATTATTATTGTATGGAGCCCGTATAATTTCGTCTTGTTCGCCTGTCCATTTCTCCGTATGACACAGCCATTATACTGGTATACTTTTAGCCTTATGTAGATGAATAGTTGAGGGGAAACGGGTTGGTGTTATCTAAGAAACGTTTTACAATGGTGTTATGAAATAACGTAACATAAAATTACATGGGCCACCCTACAAATGAAACTGATGGATGAAAAAAGAAACCGTGCACGTATAGCGTGTGGAGCAGCCATAAGAGGACCATAGGTATGTTATATTGCCATGTCAAAGATAAATTAATAAGATTTTATCTCGCGCTTCTTCTTTAAGCCAGCGGATCTTCTGTAAGTAAAAAAACCGTTCTTCATTGGGGTTAGTGACCCACTCGAGTACTCTAACTGCAAATATTTGATTCTATAATTGAGTACTAAGTTACGCCCAACTCATTTGACTTCTTTGCTCTACTTTGAATAATATTTATGTTTCCGCAAATTACAAAGCTTGTATCTGGCATTGTCCTGTTAGTTTAACATTGTTAATTGATTGTATTTAAAGCTCTTATTTAACTTCACTTGTTAGTAGGTCAGTATGTTTAGTTCAAAGCTTGCAAATTAAATTTTAAATCAAGTTCCCTTGGCAGATTGAGCAAAATTTTTGAACAGTCTTTGCACCTAGTTTTTAGGTTTCGCAAATAATATACGTTTAGCGTACTGACGTCATTCTAAATATTATATGGTGGACGTGACAAGATGGTTGTCTCTTATTTGCCTATACCCCAAGTTTTATTTTTATTTGTTACCAATTTTAAAAAAACAACATACGAGTATATCAATTAACTTTTACAAAGTAACGAATGAAAGGGATAGCAGTCGTCGTCAATTATATATATTTTAATACATATTTAGATTCAAAAACAACTTGTTTGTGATTTTTTTTAAGTTATTCTTCTTTTGGGCGATTTTGGGAAAACAGCTCAGTGTATTTGTAGCGTGGGACGAATTTGCGCACGCCGATATAACATATAATTTATTAAAATGATTATGTTTGTTTTGGTCTCAAGGGTCGTTCTTTTTTTTATTTAAGTGTATTATGAATTATTTAACTTTTTTGTAGTATTTACTTTCGTTTATCACTACATAGTATAAAACAAAGTCGCTTTCTCTGTCCCTATATCCCTATGTATGCTTAAATCTTTAAAACTACGCAACGGATTTTGATGCGGTTTTTTTAATAGATAGAGTGATTGAAGAGGAAGGTTTATATGTATTAGTATCTACATTGCACCTGAGCGAAGCCGGGGCGGGTCGCTAGTTGGTAATAAGTTTGAATACATTAAACAATTACATTATTAATTGCGGTAGAAAAGTATACGTTCTTGCGTGCTTGCATAAGTACACATACACTGTTTTTATTTCTAAAAATATATTTACTAGGCATTGATACATCGGGTCTACGAAGCCACGTATGGTATATAGGGAAATTGTGTTTCAACAATAAAATGAATGACACACGGTAAATCCCTTATATACGGACTACCTGTCCCCCGCGGTTTCACCCGCGTTCCCGAGGGATATCACATTTTTCCGGGATGAAAAGTAGCCTGTATGTTATTCCAGGATATGCTCTATCTATGTGCCAAGTTTCATTCATATCCGTTTAGTAGTTTTTGCGTGAAAGAGTAACAAACATACTTACATACAAATCTTTCCTCTTTATAATATTAATATAGATGAATGCAATACACGAGATCTTGACTCATTGCCCTATATTTTTCCTGTTTATCGTACAAATTGTAAACTGTAAAGGCTATAAATAAATATATCCAGCTTAATTAACGTACAGTCAAAATGAACATTCGAAAATCTCTGGATAGATGTAGATTTTTGACATTGTTTCTGTTCAAAACTCAGAGATATGATACTAGTTGTATGTGATAAAAGGGGCTAATATAATAGCGCATATAACTTGGTGCTTCCAGATCACTATGTTGCTACTGTACTCGTCTGGCAACACTATTAAACAGGTTTATGGATAGACCTTCTTTTATTGCAATTTTATAGCACAGAGATTCACTCATGGCCTTAAACGTCTTACATTATTGACAATTTCGCTTACACTGGTGTATCAGGGTGGTCAACAACTGTGGCTTATTATGGGTTTGCGTCGAAACTCATATCAATTGGCTTTCTTTTTTTTCACAAGTAGACCGACAAACAGCCAGACGGTCCATCTGATGGTAAGTAGTCACCGCTGCCTATGGGCACTTGCGACATCAGGGGCATCGTCAATGCGCTGTCAACGTGAAGTTGTTTGGTCTAATGTGACTGTAATTTCATTGGCCCCCTTACCTTTTTGACCGAAACACCGATATACAAGTGCACTACTGTATCACGGCGGAAATGGTAGTCGAAGATCCCCGGACGAACTCTTTAATAAGAACTCTACTACGCGGCCCGCTAAACTTTTTAACGGAAACACAGTAATACAAGTGTACTACTGTATCACGGAGGAAATTATGGTAGTACATCCCCGGACGAACTCTTCACTAAGAGGTCTACTACTTCTAAAGAAATTTCTGAAAAATTCAGCACAAAACCATAATTAAAAAAAAACTCCTCATCAAAATAGAGAGTTAGTACTATCGATATGAACTAGCCACAGTCCGTGAATAATTAGATTTTCTACTTTCTAATTAGATATCTATCGCTTACATCGCTTATTTCCCGTTACCAACACCTCATTACATAGGTGCAAACTGGAATTGGATGCGCGCAAATTACGCTTTCGTATACCATCGTTGTATGTGAACAGCTGTTGAAAGTTCCCATTTTACCGACACGCCTGTTTTCTTATAAGGAAATGAATCATAAAATGTATATTTTAGAGGATTTTGAGAATTACTAAAACTCATAAATATATAGAATTTCAAAATGGGATAGTTTTGATTCTGGAAAGGTTCCATCCTGATGTAGAGAATCGAATTAAAGGCGCGACTTAATTAACATTTTTTTTAAGTGTGGGAAATGAAAGAATACCGCGCGGTATCAGTATACCGCTGCAGCTAAAGCTGGATTATTTGAAGTTGTCGTCTTGAGAAACCGCCTCACCGTCCAGGCAAACGGTATCTTTTCGCTAAATTTCACAGCAAACCACCTCAATTATATGTACTGTCGGTAAATAATCAAAATAATACCAGTATGCCAGACGCCGCCGCCGTCGCCGCACACAAACGCAGCAATGGCGGAATGGCCAGCTCGTAAAGGGATTTTATGAGGTCCTCGACTGTTTTACGACAGAGCTCAGTCATTAGACGTGATTGGAAGACAGTCATTGTAAGATTACTGTCGGACGAGCGCAAAATAATGGTAATTGAATACTGAAGTGTTCAGGTAAACAGATTTTTCTGTATGGTTGATATTGGAAAAAAAATAATGCTCCTATAGCCTACCCAAAGGATAACGATCATAATAAAAAAAATGAAAAAAGAATATATATATTTAACCATAATATTTTTGCCTTCTACTTATTGTATCATGTGCATGACAGGGTCCATAAATGTATTTAAACTTAATTTAATCGTAATTTTTCAATATTTCACGTTCAATATGGTATCTATAGATAGAATATAAGAAACATTTATTTATACGTGTTATACAGGCTGTGTGTTCCACTTGAGAGCCTGATCCTTTTGTGTTTCACCTTCGATCACATAATAGTATACAGGTTGTTACAAAACTACCCGTAAAGCTGAAAGGAGGTTAAATGGGGCAATATAACGAGTCCATTTAAAATATTTAAGAACCGTAGTAAAGCTGTATAACATACCCCAAAAAAATAAAGAAACTGATTTTTATGAATGAATGAATTAAATATACAATTATTAGTTAAAATAGGTACGCTACGCCTTTCTCTTAAATAATCTGGTTCCCTGACATGACAGCTTACTAGGGTTGTTGGCTTTGATAATTAATTATATTTTTACGGGGTATTTTGTAACACGTTGTATAGGTAAAGATAGGGTATAATAAAAATATAGATATATCGTCACAAAGATAGGAAACAGGTATATAAATTGGAGAATTAAAACATTAACTATTCTCAAAGAAGCTGATCCATTAATGGATAATATTAATGAGATCGAGATTCCACAAGATAAGTCGAGGGCTTAACCAAGAAAACACGATATATAAACTCATATCCGTAAATATATAATCGTGAATCATACAAATAGTGGTGATATCATTTATTCAAATTTATGTGTAGTAGCAAAGACTAAACAATGGACTTTAAAAGCCCAATGGTATGAAACAATCTAATAATAATCGGTTTCCTATTTCCAACCGAGTCACGGTCGGTTTTTTATTTCGGTTCCGCAGATGTGAATGATTTCTTATGTAAACTAAAAAATACTATATTTAGCTGGATTAGGGAGAGTGCTCGCACTATCGCCGATATCGATAAAAATATACTTAGATATATCATATAAAAAGCTTCATTCATAAACAATACGATAGATAATAGATAGCCGCATATCGATTCTCGATAATCATAATGACGATTTAAGCATCTGATAAGACATTCTTGTGGATAATACAAATTCATTCACAAAAACTATTAATCATGATATAGTATTTGATAGTGGCGTTATTTATTATTGGAACGAAAAATGTTACACTCGATAACAAATTGATGAAATTGAGACAAAAGAACAACAAGTTCCTGACAGTAAAACGATCAAACGTTGCGTAAGTAATTAAGCATGTAAACAAATAGAACATCAGAATCGTACTCATGAATATAAATCACCGGCCATTGCTATAATTTAATTCCAATAAATACTAACAACTCACACGCTTAAGGTTTAAACAGCCGCGATAATTGTGCAATCAGACGTCTTTGGGTTGGAAACAGATGTAATAATCGCAAATCTAATTCTTTACGAGGCACCGACAACAGTTTATGGATGAATCAGCATTGGGAACAATGAGGAAACATGCAATGTCTTGAATGTTAACGAGCGGGGTCGTGTCACCAATGACAATGACGTAACATGTGTTAAAGACATTTGTATTCAAATGATGGACAGGGGCAAGCGAAATGACCATTCATGTTGTACCACCCATTGAAATGACTGAGGTTTTGTGAATGAACCTGCATTTTCAGTTGTAATCAAAGAGCTTGGAATTTTAATTAAAGCAGAGCAGTTAAAAAATAGGGTCAGATTTTATATAGCCTACAAAGCTTGTTTTAAATAATATCATACTGCAATCAAAGTGATTAAAGATGATAATCAAGATGTTACACTGAATAAACAAAAACAAATAACTGATGAAGCAATTGACAGTGAAGGACAAACGGTAATTAAGTTAATAACAGTTGTTAAGCATGAGAAAGATCAACATGCTCGCGATGTAACGTAGATAATTATGTGTATTGTTTGTGATGACACAAATATTATCTGGCATGCGATCAGATGTAGCTAATATCTGTAAGAACATAAATTTCGTGAGGACCACGACATGCTTCGCTATCTGGGCTAATTTAAGAGGTTGAATTTCAGAACTGAGACAATGGCTAAATAATAAAACATATCCATAAGAAAATAAGTTATCGACACATTTCCCAGTAACATCACTAGCGTACTGAATGAATCAGCCGTACAAAAAGTATACGAGCCCGTATCCGAATATAGTCCGCGACCTTCGAGTGAGTCAAGCGCTAAATATGTGTTGAAAGGGAAAAAATCACGTGGTATGAACCAAATTGAACTTAATGATAACCCTGACATAAAAAAAACAAAAACAAGCCAGTAAATTAACAAGTTTTATAGTCAAGACATTTTGTAATGAGGGCCAAGAGTATCTGAAGGCAAAGATCGATCAAGTAGCGGCTCTAGACTATAACTGTTAATGTTGAGGTAAAATGACAATCGACTTATTCCCAACAGACTTTGTCTTTATGAAACCAAAAAACCTGAAAACATTTAGTAAAAAGAGTTTAGAAGCGCCGAAACTATCCTGTCACCAAATATCCAATGCAAGATCAAAATACTTGATCCACCGCGAAGCTTACTGCATTCCAGAGACCAGCGTGAACAAGAGCAGATAAAAACACCTTTCTTATGATTTAAAATAACATAAATAGTGTAAGTGTCACGTTTACATTCCCACATCGGACACAGATAAAATACCAACCATTGTTACGAGATCCCAATGAAAACATTCTTGATTTTCCTCCGATGCTTTTAAAGCCATGCTCTTCTCATGCATGGCAATGGCCAATGAATTATTGAACAGAAAACAATAAGTTGGCGTTATTGTTCCTCAGTGATAAGCAATTAGATACCATTTAATCGTCATCGCGTGCAACAGTATAATTCCAAGTATTTTTCTACGGGAATATCTGTCGCGTGACCGAGGCGATGGTATTCAAGATTATACGCTCACCAGAGATTACACTGCTCCCTCCTATAGTGACCCTTACGGCTATTGTTTTAAGAGCTAAGTATAATATCAAGAAAAACTAACATTTTGTCGTTTGATGACTGCTGGAGTCGGTAGCTATAATTTTGATAAATGCACTTTTAGCATTATACTTTCATTAGGTGTCTGTCTAACGTCTTTTTCATAGCTGGAGTAAATTTAGTCACTTGATCTAATTGATTTTGATGTCTGGCGTGTTTATAAACATTGTGAAATATTTCGTTGGAGCTACTATTGGAAAAACATAAAAAAAAAAATAGGGACGTTGTTTCTCCATCAATCTATATCGATGTCTCCGGAAGTTCTACTACTTAAAGTGACTGTATATCAGACATGTTGTAAGATTCTCTAAATAAATCCTGGTTTAAAAATAAGTAACATACGGATAAGGAGTGAAGAGGACAGTAGCTCAGTTCGCACCAACAGTCGAGCAATAAAACGGGATGACTCATAAAGACTGGTCCGAAAATAAACCAGCAAAGCGTTCCCATCCTTCACCCTGATCTTTTAATTGTCAGGAGTATTTGGTTTTGTTGGAGACAGTGGATTAAGACACCCCCTACATAGAGTGAAATAATTTCAAATTAATATAAGATCTTAAAGGAAAGTAGATAATTTTACATAATACATAGGTGGATAAGTCTCTCTACATGGTCAATTCTTGTGACAGCTAACAAATTGGTGTCCTCGCATACAATGCAATAGCAATCTTCAAACAATCGATAAAGATATCGTGTCTTGTCTTTGGGAAACATTGTGTTACTTGTTTCTACGTATCAATTGCATGGTATCGCATGCTTGCATACCAGGGTCGCATGACACTGCGGGTGGGCGTCGTGAGCCCGACATAAAGATTTCCTCGTGACTATGACCGCCTGGTTCAAAGGTAACATAACACTCGTAGGACTCTGAACCCTATTATCTAGGGATAATGGTATCATTTCGGTGGGATGACGTGGGTACGGTTTCACAATTAAAGTTACGCAAGGTATAAAATTACCCAATGATTGATGAGGACACGGCAATGCCAATTGACGCCTGATTTATTGAGGACTTGATGCCTCGAAGGCAGAATCACTTGTGACATGTTACCGTAAAGTTGATTTATTGATTAATAAAACATGATCTAAAGGTGGCGTGCGTGTTCACATCAAATTAACAAGAAAATCGAGGATATAACACTTTTTACAAAAGGTAAAGCTGTTCGATGGGATTATGAGCCCACTTAAAAACACACAGCATTAGATCAACTCGACGATTGCGATTCACCGCTGTATTGTTTTTTGTCATTTGTCAGATTTTTTCAATACAAGTTTTTTGACACAAAAACTTTTAATATTTAGCTAGAGAGTCTTTAATCATATTATGGGTCAATGGTACGACCCCTGGATTCTAACTAGCCAGAACGTCAGCGACATTAGTAATGGAACTAGTCACACAACAAGTTACTCATACATAATAGGGTTTTAATAAAGTGTGACAATCAGGTCAAGGTATCCTTATCTGACGTAGTTCTGTGGTTTCTGCGTGGCATCACAATTTATATAGGGAAGGCCCAAGTCCTATACAAATTCCTTTTACGCTCATATTGGTAAGTCATCTATCAGTGGTCATTTTTAACACTGTTTTTTTCCTCACTCAGTACAAATTTTTAAAACTTGGAAGTCAATTTAAACCTACTTCTAATTGCCCTGTTAAATTGAATGTACGTAAGTATGTGGACTTTGAAATACGATATAATAATCTGATGCCATTGGGCTGATCTGATGATGGGAACAGGAGTAGTGGGACTCTTCAATGGCTACTAATTAACCCCCCGAGTTTGGACTCAATCTTTTTGCTTTGACAAGTCCTATACATCACATTTGGGTACGAGAGTCAAAGGCGTGTTTTTAGTTTTTTATCTACCCGTCATGCGTTCAACTGAGAGCAAATAAAATTCTATTCTCACAGATCAAGCACGATCGTCTTACTTCCATTACACAAGTTCATTATGAATTGTGCTAGAATCTCCAGTCAAAGTCCCAGCTGAATGGATGGTGCACAATTTAGTTAAGAGAACTAGTTTCACGTATAGGTTAGTTTTTTGCAGCTTTTACTTCTGCACAAAGATCCATTAAGTCTACATCCACCATGCAAGCCGTTAAAGGTAAGTAAAAGTAAATTGCTACAAATAAAACCCGAGCTCGGTTATTAATCACTGCGGGGCAGACAACAATAGGTATTTCTGAGGACGTCCGTCCATGTGACGTCACACTGCGGTTTTTAGGGTTGCCTCGGTGTATGCAAATTGGGCCCTAAATGCTTTTTAAACGACTGGACAAAGGGAGTAAATTACATTTTGACCTGTGAATTAAACAGTTAGGTTGGTTCTGAAGTGCGTTTTTGCTTTGACGAAACTTTGTGAGGTCTTGCAGTTACTCCGCGCGAGTGTAAAGTGATGGCACACGTCTTTATCCGTAGAAGTAGTAGATCTAATAATAAAGATTATATTAAGACCGTCAGATTGTTTATTTGAGAGAGCTACATTTCTGTTAACATATTGTTATCCAAAAGTTATTCCCCAACGTTTCCTATTACCATAACTTTCCTCCTACACGGAAAAATGTTTTCGAATCTGTATAATTTGGAGTTCACTGCATAATATGTCTTGGGTCGAGCAATTTCTTTAAGTACTGGACCGTTTAAGTACATTATCGTGTTTATCGACCGTTTTATTGCTCCAAGAATGGTATTTATAAGAATTAGCGTTACGTTAATTAATTCCGGAGATTTAAATGGAAATTTCGAAAGTATGTGATCGGTATTTATGTTTGATATTCAAAAAGGCCCGCTTACCAGTTTCTATTTTCAAAAATAACAAAATTTACACTTGCATAGAGTTTTCATTACAGTGCAATGCTGCAACCATGTAATGATATCTACAGACCAAACCAGTGGTTGTGAGTTGTATATATTTTTTTACTTTGAAGGCCCCAAGTACTCTCTAGTCCAATTTATCATTCATCTGGTGTTACCCTCTGATGGCTCTTACACACCCTAACAAAATATCTTCATGTCTCATTTGTATAGGGATGATATATTATCCTGACAATGAAGATCAGTACAATACTCTGATGCGTCAGCTTTATGATTCATATTTAAATGGCACGAGCTAACATTTGTGTTTTATTATTGACTGTCAGTTGGCGTAGCGGTTCGATACCCTGACCGCTACGCCATGGGTTGTGGGTTCCAGGGCAAACATTCGCGAACAGGTGTGTTCGTTCTGGATCTGGGTCTAAATATCGGCCTTCAAAGCCACTAATGTTGGTAATCTAGTTTTCTAATGATTAGTTTGGGATCACAAAACCGTGTAAATAATGTCCCAGAATTTTCGAAGGCGAAAACGTTTCGCCTTACGAAACATTCGAACCATAGGAATGCCCATTAATTTCTTTCTTTCTTTCTTTCTTCTAATATATATATTTTTAAACATATTTGAAACAACCTCATGAAATAAGTAATATATTTCACAATTTAGCTAGATTAGTTGTCCGGTCGGGTGATTTTACACCGGAATCGTGGTCATTTGATTTTTTAGGCCTCCGTTCAAACGTGGCTACCGACAGAGGCCAATCGCGATTGCATCGAAATGTAGAGGTACGAATTTGATTATAACGATTATTAGACAATGGTTACATTACGTTGTTGCAATATAAATAAACCAAAAGCTTTAGTGAATTATCATTATTATGATGAAACGTATACATATATATTTTGTTTCATCATGAGTGTTCCACTTTTATATTATTGTAATATTATTAATGTGATCGAAGGTGAATAGCACAAAAGGATCAGGCTCTCAAGTGGAACAGCGTAAATTGTTAAGCGTATTGAACATCTGTCACAAAGCACCAGTCGGTGTGTTCACTTGAGAGCCAGTTCCCTTTTGAGCTTTGTGTGCTTACCATATTGTAGTCAAACACAGCCACATACTACACTAAGCAATGAAAAAAAAAATGCATTTTATTTATGTTTACTTTATTTGAGGGTTGTAGGCAACCAGGCGAGCATTAGAAAGTATGACGATAGCCTCAAGATCATTGTTAGTTGCGACACTCTTCGCATGGAATTACACATCACTTCCACTAAGCAATCATTGCCATCTAAAGACATGTCTTTTTTCCTTTTAAATAACTCTTTAAGTATAATATATTGAATTTATTCACCTATAAATAATCAAGACACTAGATTCCATAGACACCCGACCAAGTAGGGACAACAAAGCGCAACCGCGCCGGAAGTAAATGAGACATGAGGGCACATATGCTCAGTTCGACGCCCGCCGACGCATGTACACAAAAACTTAAAGGTCCAATAGTTCATAGCGTCACGGAGCTTTGGAGACGAATCGGCGGCCGTGATCATGGATTATGTATAAGTCATCTATCAGAATACTAAATAATGACATAAACTATTATACTTTATGGCCAATGTAGTGGGAGGAAGGTGGGATGGTTCCAAAATGAAGTAATGCCCTAAAATTGATTTTTAGTCACATGCTTCTTTTTTAAGGTAATGATATCATTGTATCTCTTCTTGTCTTGCCATATATCAGATTGTGGGTTCGCGCATTTAAATAACAACATTTAATGTTGTTTGTCGCGAACTTATAATTCTGGTTTTAGTACAATATAACAAATAATATAATAATAATAAATAGTTTTCGAAAATCACCCATTTTGTAGAATACAACCGTATTTAGAAAACATAGTAATAAATATCAAATAATAGTTACTACGTTACTTACGTATATATTGGTTATCTAATTTCCATAACATAAGTTCTGCTTAGTTTGTGACCAGATGACTAGTGTGAAAAGAAATGTCCCAGGATGTTTATTTAATTGCCCAAGGATATTCCCGAAGATAAATATGGATCTACTATACTATGGAATACACCCCGCTGGAAAAATAAACAAACAAACCACAGATAATCGACCCAATGTCGATAAGAACGAGTCAAATTCAAAACCATTCATTCAATTTTAACGCGCCAAGGGCACTTATCGAAGGTCAATGTTACTAAAATTATCACGACCCGTTCAGAAATCAGCCTACAATTACAGCCGGCAATAAAGTAAATTTTAAAATAAATAAAATATTTTTTTTATCGTAAACTCCGAATCAAATTAAAAAAAAAATCAAAATATTAAAAAAAATAGATAAAAACATAATATAAAAGTCGATTACACATTAAGCTTCCGAACCAAACTCCAAACAATCGATACATAAAATAATCAAACCAAATAAAGAACTGAACAAACCGATCATCAATCCAAAACTAAATCGAATACACAATTCTTGTTATCGATACATCATCCGATGAATGCAAGAAGCACACATGAACCGATAGATGTGTGGCCTACAATCCCACAACCACACGGCGACTCGCAAGATGATATGCACCGGTAATGACAACCATGTGGGTGCGGGTTCGATGCCCGTGCCGATGCCGCGTATGGACATAATGGTGTGATTGTCGTCGCCCCGTTAGACGCCCACCTACCCAGCTAGCTGGTCATTAAATATTGTTTGCTATTACCAGAATGCAAGTTTAATATACTTTCAAGCTTACCTCAGTCTCTAATGGTTGTATTTCTTATGTCTAATCTATATGTATGTCACGTATGGATTAGATATAAGAAGTACAATAAAAATAAAATAAATATCCTGGGACATTCTTTACACACGACCATCTGATCCCTAACTAAGCAGAGCTTGTACTATAGAAACCAGATAACTGATGTACTACATATACTGCTAAATAGATACTTATATATAGATATTTACACCCAGACACAGAACAAACAGACATGTTAATGCACACAAAAATGTCCTGGGTGGGAATCCAACCAGCAACCTTTGGCCGTCAGCGTTGCTATCCACCAAGCCAACTGGGCTGTCAGAATCACAATGAATCCTGATTGAGAAAGTGTGGTTTGATTATAATAGGAGAAAAATAAATCTTTTAGGATTCAAGAGAGTAGTTAATCATGCATTTAGTATGTTTGCCGATGGGTGTTATACTTTGAGCTACTTCATACAAATCCCCAAGTGTTTTAAGACCCATATTAAAATTGAACGTAAAACAACTTTCTTGGCGAGCAAAAACTTTGCCATCCGACCAGTTTTTATATTCGTTTCGGCGCCTTAATGTCTATCGTTTATATAAAACAAATTGGTTGCGCAAAAACCCGCAAATCTGCATGGATAAATCGTTAACAATAATTTGCTATTACAATTCAACCGGTTTCTTTAAAAAAAAAAGAACATGTTACCAGATGTAAACACACAACGTTCATGTAAAAACATAAACAGTTTTGTTCGGCATTCGTGTAGAACACATAAAATTTGCAATCATTTATTATTTCGCATTTTTATTTTATTAGCAGTATAATGCAACATGAAAATGTTGATAGAGAAATGCCAATGCAGTCTAGTTGTTGGTGGTACACAATAATATGGGCTGAATGATGTCCAGTGGTGAAAATCTGTATCCTGACGAAGTGTTTTTTTTTTTCATTGTTGTCACCATGGTGGAATGATGTTGTCGAAGGTAGTAAGTATACAAAAGCCTACAAACGAAATCCCTTTCAAATGCAGCTATCGGACCACAGTAGGTGCTCGAAGATAGATTGTAGGTTAGCTCAGCTCAAGAACATTGTAGGATTTGGACTAACGGCCTTCATTTAACTAGCACCGTCCCACGGTTACACCCGCATTCGAGACGTATCTAATGTATCCCGAGATTAAAAGAAAATGTATGTCCATGTAATAATGTACCTGTCAGTAGGTGCTGTGGTTCCGGAGACTCTACTGATTTAACAAACTTACAAAAACCGCTCTCTCTTTATATTAGATAGAGATTATTTTTAATAGTATAGATGATGAATCTTCCATCATCTTTCTTTGTTTAGCCTCGGTGCCGCATTAGTTATGATAGTTGTCTTCTTGGCCCCAAATTGTATTCATTACTAGCTTCCCGCCCGCGTGAACTACATTTTATATCGTGCCCAGCAGTGGGATAAAGCAGCCTTCCTCAATAAATAGGCTATCGAATAGTACAAGAACTTTTCAAATCGGACCAGTAATCCTTGAGATTAGCGCGATCAAACAAACAAACTCTTCAGTTTTATAGTATTAGTATAGACGCGTAAGTTAATTGCTGACTAAAGCCATTTCTTTTCACAAATCCATAAATTATTCTTATATAGACTCCATGAAATCATTTATCAACTGACAATAAAAGTAAAGAACCGAAATAATAATACAATCCTCGAATTAAACACAGCAGTTATATTTCCTACAGTAAATATTATAAAAGGTCGAAAAAAATATTGATCTTTGTTTAACCGGGTTAGTCGGTTAATGACCAGTGCGGGGGAACCTTTAGTGTGTTTTTGGATAAACATAAAGTATATTTTAATTAATGTTTCTGCACCGTGGTTCGCAAATTTAATATTGCGTGAAATGATTTAGTCTTTGTCAAAACAACGCATGCACCAAAAGCTTTTATAGTTTCAGTAGTTCACTTTGGAGGTCGATGTGTATAAAATTCGGCTTCGAGACCGGAGGCCCTTGGATCAATTTCCAGGTCAGGCAATGTATAGTTGTAGACGTGGGTAACTCAACCAAAATGCGTGAGCTGCGGTTCAGCTCACGGCTCACGTTTGTGAGCCGGAGCTGCGAACCGGTTCACATATCAGCTTAAATATTGTCGACCAATCACAGAGTCTACAGTTCGCAGTTCGACAACGACAAAATATGGCGGAATAGATCAAAGATTTTATACAGACTGCAACATAATAAGTGAGCCGTGAGCTGTTTAGTTTGCTCTTCAGCCGCAGCTCGACAGTTCAAGTAGGTATGATCTGATCTGTTGAACCGATTCAGAGCTGAGTTACACTTGCCTAATAGTTGATGTTCTTTTGAAATGCCCGAGAGACGGTAAAAATGCTCACCACATGTTACGTTGTGCCTTAAATACCTTCGGTGGTATACGGGTCCCCTCTTCCAGAATAATTCAATGCGGGTCTCAGCAGACCTCCTCTTCCAGGATAATTTGTGAAAAATTCTTCAATAGTTAAAGTAGGTAGAATGAAAAGGTTTTAGATGCATCATAAATATGTATAGATCTGATAGGGGTTGATGGCATGGAGGGGATTACAGATTGATCTGATTAGCGAACGAGACGATTGATTCATAGTCCAGGAGGAATCGGCGCATGAGTACCGAAAACTATTCCACCTCAATTTTTTTATGCGATCCTCTTTAAATTGTCCTACTGATGATATAAATGCATGTTGCCATGGGGCAACCCCGTGCCATATTGTTTAAACTGAAATTGTTTAAACAATTGTAAGGAATTGTTGTTTTTCAACCGGACAAATTTTTTTTATATTCTTTATTGAAATACGAATAAAAAAAGTCCTATGACTTTTCACGATAAAGTTAATATTTTTAGAGATATGAATTTTTAAAGGTTCGAAAAATCTCAAATTTGGGTACTTTTGACCCATGAAAAATATATTAAAAAAAAAAAAAAAATATAAATAATATTTTTTTTTTAATTCTTTATACAATAGTTAATAATATTCTTAATAGATACTTTTAAAAATGTTATTGTTTATACCTGTTTCATAATTGTTAATTTCACGCGCTCACAAGTATGCGCCGCTTACCTTTAAGTATCGCCGTCTCTCTCTGACTCATGCGCTGCATCGGCCTCTCTGTGTCCTGAATCATTATTTATCATTTATCTTAAAAACTATTAACTTTATCAAGATTGTTAAGGAGAGCAATGTTATTAATAATTAAATTGTCTACAATTTGTTTTCTATATATTTAATATATTTTTCATGGGTCAAAAGTACCCAAATTTGAGATTTTTCGAACCTTTAAAAATTCATATCTCTAAAAATATTAACTTTATCGTGAAAAGTCATAGGACTTTTTTTATTCGTATTTCAATAAAGAATATAAAAAAAATTTGTCCGGTTGAAAAACAACAATTCCTTACAATTGTTTAAACAATTTCAGTTTAAACAATATGGCACGGGGTTGCCCCATGGCAACATGCATTTATATCATCAGTAGGACAATTTAAAGAGGATCGCATAAAAAAATTGAGGTGGAATAGTTTTCGGTACTCATGCGCCGATTCCTCCTGGACTATCAAGGGAGATATGAAATACGTTATTAAATTGTAGATTTTGGGGAAAATCCAATTACACTTCAGTGTAGTTCAAAAACCTCCATGATTGGCGAGGTGTTACTTCCTATTTGAAATCGCTATCTTAGGTTCAATCTTCAATAGCAAAACTAGCTTAACGAGTCTTGTTTAGAGAAAGTAACAGGAAAAACATTATTAAGTACTACAAATTGCAGGTGTAAAAAAAACCTTACATTCGCTTTCTTGACATTAATTTACGTTCACTTTTAACCCGGCTGAGAGGTGAAAGAATCATTAGTCGATTTTGCATCACGATGGGACCAAATTACTTTATCCAGACAATATAATATTTTCAAAGGTATATGTGCTGTCAGAAATCCGGTATTTTGCCTACAAAGAGCACTTAAGGGTTGTTTTTCTAATGTTGAGACTCGTGCCCCAGCAATGGGCACAGACCTGGGGATCAACCTGTAAAGACGATTCCCCTTCCAGACTAATGAGGTAATAGTCACATTGCTACAAACTCCACACGACTTCTCCCATAAAACTACAACGCTTCATCCGTTCCATCAAAGTTTAAGCCATTTTTGTCAGTATAAATCCTAGAAAGGCAGTCATGAAGGTCAAAGTAACTGCAGCAAGCTATTGACTGAAAAAAAAAGCAGTAGGAGAATCAAGGCGGTGACTATTTTAGAGGATATATCAAACTGTCAATGATCAAGATGATTTTTACCCAGACTCATGAGATAAGCGTCACATTACAAACCAATTCTTGCATAAAACCCCTTTCTTTCCATCAAAAGAGTAAATTACCTGAAACAAAGACAAAAAAAAAACATTAAGCTAAAATAGTTACAAGTTCAGATGAAGACAGCAAAAAATTAAAAGCATAAACTAGTTGAGGTAGTTAAATACGTACAAATGCGCACAGTAGGTTTAATGTCAATTAACGAAATAGGTCAAAGAACAATTTGGTCCATTCAAATATAACCTCGGGTTCATAGCTAGACAGACATTAGAGCGAGACGATATGATGATGTGTGCTTATCATGCGAATTGACAAAGCATGTGTCCAAACACTGGAGTGGGTAGAAATTACTAAAATCAGATAATTTTGGGAGCTAAAAAGTTGATTAATAACAAAAGGTATAAATCCTACATTAGTAGTACTGTACTGACGATAAATGTATATTAGAACATTTAATTAAGACATTACGATATGTAAACAGTCAGTGTTTATTACGTGTTTTGTTTATTATTTACTGGCCATTCCACCTTACTAAGATTATAAATGCGAAGTTTGTTGGATGTTTGTTACTCTTTCACGCAAAAACTATTAATCGGATTTAGATGCAACTTGACACACAGATAGAGCATATCCTGGAATAACGTATAGGCTACTTTTCATCCCGGGAAAACAAGACCACCCTCGGGGACGCGGATAAAACCGCGTACTATAATGAAAAAAAATATTTTTAACCTTTCATGTCAAAAGTTGGAAGGTCCACTTGATGGTCACTACCGACAATTTCAGGTTAATAATTAGGGGTAATTCTGCACCGGGGTCAAGCTTAAACGATGCAAATGAGGCGGGATAACACCCATGGGATATTGCCATTGTGACTATGTATTGCCAACTTCAAAAACAGATTTTAACACCTTTATTATAGTAACTATTGTCGATCAACCAACAATCCTGTTACATATGGTATATCCTGGATATATTGAAGCCTCGGTGGTCGAGTGGATCGCATCTGTGGTCCTTTGATAGTAGCCTCTAGCATAGACAGTAATATTAAAGGTTGTTTGTTTAATAATCATTACCTGTAGCACAGGATTGGTTAAATACCGGAGAATCAGCGACAATACTTACCACGTTGGGACTACAAATATTGGTGGACACAGGTCTATCACTGCCAACCTCTTCTGGTATAATGGGCATGAAGATTCCCACTTGTTGAAAGATTTCTGAATAGAGTAGCATTAATATAGGATCGTGAAAAGTTGGCAACTAAAAGCGATGTAAATTTCAAATCTTTCAGAAATTCAAGTCCAATCGCCTCATTTATTTCCAAAAGCAACAGCTGTTTACACATCTTAGTACACAATTTTATAAACATGCGTAATAATGTGACTTAACTATACAACTATGAAAACAAGCGGTCAGTACTTAACGGCAAAATACCGACGTGATGTATCATGAACATGTCTCTGTATATTATTATTTAAAAAAACTGGTGTTTTGTAAACGTTGGCTTTTTTATAGACATTCCATCATTATGATATGGGAAGTTGATTATTATGACTACCGTATTCACGCTAGTAATATTATTCCACATCTTAGAAGAATTCTCAAGTAAGACGTAAATAAATCTCTAGTAGGTACCTATACGAGTAACAGTCAATAACATTTTCATCCATTCTCTTCTCAAAATGGTCTAAAACTAAGTCACAATTTTTCTGTCTGTATGTGCGCTTATATCTTAAAAATGACGCAAAAGATTTTGATGCTGTTTTCACCATTATTTAGTGTATCTTTTTTAAAAGGTTTACAAAATTATATTATTCCACTCAGGCGATGCCGGGGCGGGTCCCAGTATAATATTAACAAATATCCTAGGACATTTGTCACATACCATTTAGTCCAAGCGAAGCAGAGCTTAACTAGCATAGCTGATAAGTAAAATTTTATACATATTTTTGAATATATTTATATAGACAAACACCCAGGAACATAAAAAACAGACATGTTCATCCACACAAGTAATACAAATGTTTTGTCCTGGGTGCGAATCGCACCTACGACAGGTGGCGTGACAGACAGGATCACAACATCACGCCAACCTGTGATGCATATATTTATAAGTGTTGTATGTTGCCTAGCTTAAGGAAAATTTTAATAAGGAAACACATGTTGATAGACATGAATGAGGGAAAGTAGATATCGAGGGTTCGCTCTCTCATGACGGCGATTGCAGAATAGTCGTATTTTTGCAATATTCATAAAATTTTTGATTTCAACGCAAACCCACTCTACAATCATATAAAAATATACCAATAAAACTCAAACATAGACAAATAACCTGTAAATGTCGTTACGTTAAATACGCAGTAGATATAGGTACAGAGAAACTATGCAAATATATTCATAAGAATGCATTATATAAAGTACGAATGGTATGAGTAAGCAGAACGGCGCAACAGTGCTACTCTCCCCGCATTGGTATTGAAAAACAATTAAATGGGACCACCCACACTAAACACCAGAGGCGGTATACGTAGATTTACCTTTAGTGGAGTCTGAAACAATTGATTCGTCAAGTCCCGTCTGCAGAGAACTGATACTGTACCATTCTTGAACATCCAGCGAGTAGTTACTAACTCAATTTCCAACTACAACTATATTGCTAGTCGTTCTCAAAATCATCTATAATAATAAGCTAGTGTAGGTCTTAGAAGGCCACTTATCAAGGCAATAGCTGGTAAGTGCATGAAGTATATGAATTGGTATCCATTATATAAGCTCTGTTTAGTTTGGGATCAGATGACCGTGCGTAAAGAATTTCCCAGGATATTTATTATTATTAAGTTACCTGTTCGAAAACATTAAACGGCAAAGAAACGGTAAGAAACTCAGCTCAAAAGACACCTTATTACGTCCTTTATATATCGAGGAAGACTTCTATAAAACGCATGCATATAAGATCTATGGATATTTCTCGATTTCAAATTAACAAGAATAGTAATTCACATAAAGGTGGACATGAATAGAGCTTGAACAAAACGCTACGCTACCGCTTAACCATTGAACCAACGGCAGTCAGGCAACCCTTTCGAGGTCGACGCCCCATGGAGTGGGCACGGCTCCTGAAAACCAAGCTTTCAGCGTGACATGCCTCAGTTACTTAGCTGTGTCTATTTTGTATTGTGTCGTAAAACCCCCATTTTACCGTTAACAGGCTTCCCACCGGAAGAATGGGCGCCATTATATCACTTGAACATTATTTATATTTCACATTTTCTGCTTAAGTCTGTATATATTTCATACTTTTAGGAGTTTTGCGGAGTTTGCTACCTGTGCAGCCATTTGCACATTTTAAATGAACTCAAACAATCTTTTTTTAGGGAATTGTTTTTCAGAATAGTCCCTGCATTTTCTAAATACAAGCATACAGATTCAGACTCTAGATATATCTTATTAAGGTCTTACTTTGAAATAGCCAGATCTAGGTGTCTGTTTATTTGAATAAATAATAGTTTGTGTATAAGCTATATGACTATCACAGGAATCCGAGAGTTATCCATGGATTGAGAAAAATTACCATAAGTCAGTCGATAAAGATGCCAGTTTTTCTGGACGAATCTAAATGCTTTAAACACAAGTCAGAACAAAAACAATTAGTACAGGAATGAGGAAAGCTAGAAGAAACATAAGTGAGTAGATTTGATGTTAATCATTACCTTCTTATGTAAGAAAAATCCGTATTTTGTCAAATTTACTAACGCATTCGATTCTGTGTCAGATTTCTACTGTCTGTCAAAATGACAGCTCGGATTGAGGCTAACCATACGGCTAGCCATGTACCGTATTTAGAGATATCATTTCTGAAGCTAGTTTAACATAGGCAATCAGAGTGGTCACCTACCGTCGCCTGGTTCTAATGGTAGTATGATGAAGGCCTCGATCAACGAACATAAGAAATTGGTCTAGAATGATAATGAAAACATTTTTACTTTCATGGTAGTATCAATGGACTTTAAAATGAAAATAATAGCCATCGACTAGCCTCGGATTAATTACCAATCCGGTGCTGAAGTTTCTAAACGTTATTTGTACTTTGCACAACCTGTGAATCGACCTCTCTCTCTCTCTATATCAGAGTGAATTTTCCATGTTGGCGTGGATGGCTTAAACTATGGAATTTTAATGAACCTGAATACCGCTCGACCAAATCGATAAATAAAATCGAAAAAGACAAAACCATTTATTCAGTTTTGCTCTGGTAGAGCAAAGTTACTGAAGCCACCACCGATTACAAAACATCCTATTCAATAAATAAATATTTACTTAAATATATGACTCACTTACGGCCAAAATTAATATGCAATCCCGATCTAATATATTATATTATTTTTAATTTTAATAAAACAAAGTGTACATACTAAACTACTTAAAATTAACTTATAAGTAAAGCAATAACCTATAAATAAAAAACTGAATTTAAATTATTGGAGCTGTCTATGGGTAAAGTGCCCAGAAGGCTGGCTACGTTGCCTCTTTGTATGGCTAAGCTTATTCTCTGACCAAAATACGAGCCAGCCCTCTGGTCACCGGATGACTCGATGAGGCGCGTCGAAAGGTCTTTGAATAATTTACGCGCCTCTGGTCCCCATGGCCCAAGCGTTTCTACTCCAAACGGTGCAAATATGTAACCATCGCCGATGGTCGCATATTTCCGCCGCTTCGAGCTCTCGATCTAAAATAAAAATAGATGTTGTACCTTTTGACAGAAATTGTAATACAAATAATGTCAAAATTCTACTTCAATCTTGCTATTTTAGATCGGGATCGTATATTCATTTTGCCCGTTAGAGGTTCCGATTACAAATGCAGAAGACTGTCAATAATAATAGATTACTTCTCAAACGACTCGTGACCAAAAGATGAGATAAAACCATTTGATTCCGTAAACAAAGTAATAAATGAAAGAATAATTTTGATGTTATGTCGTTTTTGCAACAGAACTGGGTCGCAGTTAAATGGCAACGCGAAACTCGCTTATCATAGCCAACTTTTCGAGTTCCATACGTTTTCGTGCTCGTGCAAACAATATTCACGCCATTTCCTTGAATTCAACAGTACGGATAGTGCTTTTGATTTAAGATTATGTCTTTAATGTCTCACGTTTTTCTGCCAGCAAAAACATTAAGGTAGAATACATATATTTATTAGATGTAGCAACACCTGAGCAAAACCTCAATTTAAAGTTGTACTACTAATATTATAAATGCGAATGTTTGTATGCATGTACCTCTTTTGTATTTGTAATTGTAACTCTTTTACGCAAAATCTATAGGACAGATTTGGATGAAACATGGCACATAGATAGAGCATATCCTGGAATAACATAAAGGTTACTTTCTATCCCGGGAAAATGTAACATCCTTTGAGAACGCGGGTAGAACAGCGGGAGACAGCTAGTAGATTATAAAATTTTAAAGAATTTTCTTTTTTATTTGACTCTTAAATAATATTTCTTACGATTATCTTCGTAATTTCAGATACGTACGTATACATTTGTAGTTAACACCTGCTTGATTTCCAGAATGAAAGTTTTTGCACTTAAACCCTTACATTTCTCTCGGAAAGTAAATTGACGTCTCACGAATGATTTTTGCTAAGAACTCGTTCCTTTTTGATATACTTTTCAATAAAGGTAACAGATTTATTCAACTGTAGTTATCGGTTTAACTTTAACGAATATTAAAAATAAATTTTGGATGAACGTGAAAATGATGTAGGGAGAACAAAAGATCACTCAAGAACGCGGACAAAACCACTTCATATAATAAACGAATCTTTACATAGTAAAAAACAAAGTAGCTCCCAATGTTTGAACGCCCCAATATTTTAGACAACACAACGTATTTTAATGCAACAATACATGTAACATCCCTGGGGAGCGCGAGTGAAACCGCGGGGGACAGCTAGTGATACATAAACCTTATACTAATCATTCTTTGTATTATATGAGTCTACTCGAATAACTCGAAAATCATGAGATTTAACAATCCCGCAATGATGAAATTGACGTGAAACTGAATACCGCATGTTATATAATACCGAACCGTCCTCAGCAAGTCATATCGAGCTTGTTTATTTATCTCGTAAAGTTTCTGCAGCGAGTAAGCTCAAAGCTCAGAATGAATAAATTATCGTTAACCTACTTAATGCGGCTTTATAAAAGTACTTGATTGATCATAAGATCATTCATTTTATGTCTTGGCGGCAGTAGGCTGTGGCATTTGTAGTGTTCCAGTCGCTTATGAGTAATAATTAAAATACAACCAACCCTGTGGGGACCATTGACAAAAGCAATCAGGGGCTCGATTCATTAAGGAAAATGATACTAACTCGAGGATGTTTCGTCGCGGCCTCCGTGCTCTGTCTCTTTCGCTAACTACGCTTATACTATTAATCACGTGAGAGATAAGCTCTCCGAGGCCCCCGTGAAGCGGCTTGTTGACGAAGTTTGTATTAGCTGAATAAGGGGTCTGCAAGTATGGATGTTGGTTGACTGTATGTAAAATCAGCAACTTTTTATACAAGTCAATTTCTGACGTCATAATTGTGTTGCATCAAAACATCTACTCTTTATGGTTAGATTGGTATTTTAAAATCATATTAATTATTGAATTTGGATATAGTTTTGTGTGTCTTTGTAATTTTACTTGTTTAATACACTGGGTGAGATCTTTAATACAGTATAATTCCCTGTTACGAGTTCGCAACTAGAACTTCAAAGATCTCAAGTCTTTGACCGGTCAAAATCAAAGGAATCTTTCTCCCAAACTTTTTCTATAAAATCACATCTCCCTATAGTATGTTTGCAGCAAGAAAGTATTGCTAAGTCCTCCTGCGGCCACAATCTCAACAACAAGAGGTGATACGTGCTTAAGTAATGCGAAAGGAGGTTGTTGAAGTTTTTAATGCATACCTGTTAAGAATGTCTACACAACGACACAATGTTCCCTATGGAGGTATCAATGTTGTGAATGCAGCTCTTTTGCATCTGAGATCTAAACTGGATGTTCTGGGCCTGGATTCTGTGTGAATTACATTCTATGGCATGACATCAATATCATATTTTCTACTTTATTATCGGCGAGTGTTCAAAGTAACGAATTTGTAAGTTTTCGTAGTAAATCTAGCGTTTTTATGAGCTTAAGCCTTACTTAAAGTGTGTAAGGAAATACATTTTTATTAGGAACATTCTGAAGTATTGACTTTACATAACTAAATTTAAGCTCAAGATCAGCCCATATTTTGGAGGGTTATTGGATTTAGTAAAAGCTTTTGTGTGATATATCTATGCAGTACTAAAAGCAGTCTTGTGTAATACATTGTAGCCTTGATGATAAGATTTCTCTGCAGAACTGGCAACATATCCTAGAATGGCAGAATAAATTATGGCACTATAACACGATAGGTCATGAGTTCTATTCCCACCCAGGAAAAAATTTTTAGCGCATCTGTTTGTTCTGTGTCTGGCTGTAAATTTATGTGTATGTTAACAGTTATCTGGTTTCCAATGTACTCTGCTGGGCTCTGCTTAGTTTGGAATCTGAGGGGCGCGTGTAAAGAATGTCCCAGGATATTTATAATTTATTTATGTAATGGTATTCATGGTCCACACTCCAAAATGTCATATCAGTTTGATCGCATGTTTTAGGATTTTGCCCATAAACCAGTCGTGATATATGCCTCCAGCTCCATTACAGCGTTAACTCCGAAGCTGTCCACTTCCAAGACTCGATCGGTCCATATTTGGCTGGAACCAGGATCCCAGCTCTCATGGGTCATGTAGTCTGTCACCGCGGTTTATATTTGGACATTGTCTACGCCAATATGGCGTGACATTTACACTTTGTCCTTTCCAATGTTTTAGACATAATTCTCTGGAACATTATCTATTAGGTTAGGTTATATTTTGAGCATATCAGATTTTCATTTAACCCGATTTGAAGTAACACTTCCAAAACTGCCACTTTGATTCGGTTCTAGGATGTCGTAAGAAGCGACAAAAGAGTATATGGACCGATGACGTGCAGTGCAGAGGGAGTACCAAAGAGGTAAACAATATGTAATGCATCGACCCTAAATAATTAAGAACAGTGCAGAACAGGGCAGTGATGAGTCAAATCTTAAATATTCGATTCTATAAAGGTCTCCCGTTAAATCATGATCCCTACACCTATTTGCCAAAAGAAAATCGCAACCAGAGTAAACATATTAAACCCCTGACCACAAACAAGCAATACCACAAATAACCAACAGCTGAAATAAAAAAAAACAAGCCCCATTCACTCGGTTACATTATAAGGACTATAGGTACTGAGTGCATTTAACTTTAAAAATAACATCGTATCGGGCGCCGCTGACGCACTGCGGCGCTTGCGCAAGCGGACATGCTGATAAGCGGAGCGGGTAGCGGGTTAGAATAACAGCACGTCCTTTCACTACGATATAGGTCGGTAGTACATTCTTATTGACACATATTTCTCTATGATTAAGCAAATGGATTGACCAATTTGATTGAACAGCGAAGCGAGCACGCTGTTAGAAATAGGAACGATAACAAGAAATAAAAACATTGCATTTCAAAAGAGATTACTCAACTGTCGACTAGCTACCTTCCCGAGGTTTCACTCGCGTACCTCAGCGATCTACTGTATCCCAGAATCATTATAAAGCTACTGGGCATACTGTAGCTTTCTATCAGTAAAAGAGTTTTTCATCACTCTCTTTTTAAAATATGTTTAAATTAAGATGACCCAAGAAAGAGGTTGTTAATCATTTTCATATATTTATTGTCTCCTTTAAATAAAGCTGTCTAGTTTGATTCACAAATCCCAGAAAATGTCAATGAAAACACCAGAAAAGAGTACAAAATGTTATTTTGACCCCGCTATCGCTCAGTCAATGTGCCCCAAACACGACATGTGTATTGCAAGTTGCATTACGCATTCGTAACACGAAGGGGCACTTCCTTCCCGTCTTCTGGGAACCGACGCCTCTGAAGTATGCCACAGATTTGGACTAGAAATCATTGGAAAACCGTTTGTTTACCTCATGGGGATTGGTCCATCGTACCGTGGTACCACGTCAAAGCGTTTTGTTTCAGATACCATTGTTTGTACTGATAAGTTAGTTATGATAAATTGATAATCAATATTTGTTTCATTAAATGCGTCGCTTTCTAATCAGTTAATTATTGTTTAAATGTCACATTGTTTATTTGCTTTTAAAATGCCTGATCCATAGATAGTTTTCATTCTTTGTGTTAAACGCCATTTTGATCCTTGTCTGTGGTTTCGTGGCTCACAAACGGATGTACCCATTCGAATGCTGTTTTTTTATTGAATGCTATTTAATCGGGAAATTTATGAAGCTCTTTAAAAGTTATATGCACTATGGGTCGATGTGAGAATTTCTTATTAATATCATAACTAATTGTATCATTAATGTTTAAAACGCTCCATATCAAAACTACAAAAGAGTTTTTTTAGTCACATCTGAGTGAGTCTACTCTAAATTCCTTTGACCATGCGAATCAAGGTTGAACGAAAATCAAAAAAATGAGGATAACACTCCTAATATTAAGCCGAAAACATGAGACAGGAGGTCCTTAGCACAATGTTAAAGACACCTATATACATAAGTATGTATATAACACAATAACTTGTAAACAGACATTTTGCAACAACGGCGACTGAGTCACCGTTTTATTTGTGCACAATGCGCGATCGCTGAAGTATTAATCTCTTGCGAAACTGTCTTTGAACTCGGGTTTAGAGTCGGACTAATCTGTTGTTAGGGCTTGCTTGTTTATTGTGTTAACCGGTCTATTACTTTCAAGTTTGAGTTCAAAACATGGCGAATTGGTTTTGAAAAGTCAAGGACAAAGATCGTAAACCGTAACACGATGATTATCAACGTTAGTAACTTAGTTATAACTCTGGATGAAAAAGTCTTATAGTAAGCCTTAAGATGGTTAAAAGTCCTGTAAAACCTGCAACCTTTATGAGACTACAAAGAATAAAAAAAGATCCGGGATAAAAACATAGGCCCTCGGTATAATGTCTCTTTCCAGCTGTGAAAGAATCGTCAGTATCGGATCTGCAATTCTAGGAAATCGGGATTATACAAACCTAATCGTGTGTCATCTACAGAATCTATTTTATAATTTTAAATTTCTATTTGGAATGATAGTACGACGGCGCAACGGTTAGAAAAATACTACGACTACTAAATCAGCATAAATTTCATACAGTGAAATTGTTCTTAATACCAGAAGGAATGGCAACAGAGTCTAAATAAGGGGGGTAGATAGGAGAGAACGCTCCTTAACATTATTAAGAAGACTTGGGACTTAAAGAGCTATTGATCGCTATAAAGTAGATAAAGATCAGGCTGAGTAAAGAAGTTGTTCAAGGTTCCATGTCCTTGGTAGCTCGTTCCTTAATATTCATAACATAATAATAATAGATATATTAGGTTGGGGAAAAAGTCTTTTCGCATTATAGTATGTATGAAATCTCTTTGGCTATACTATTTGTATCTGGCTGGTTTTGGTATCATTTAAAGTTTAAATTTTAAAGAACATAATTCCAAATTCAAATTAGGAAAATGTGTGATTTGCATTTGTTTTTCGTACCGCCAAGATGAGTGAATCTAATGAAGAAATTCGATTCATTTTAAAATTTTACTACAAAAAAGGTAAAAATGCAACGCAAGCCGCGAAAAAAATTTGCGATGTTTATGGACCTAGTGCAGTGTCTGTGAGAGTAGCACTAATTTGGTTTAAGCGTTTTCAATCCGGAAATTTTGATGTCAAAGATGCACGTCGCTCTGGTCGCCCCATTACGGATAAAATGGATGCCATTTTTGAAAAAGTGGAGCAAGATCGGCATATCAGTAGTTACGACGTAGCTGAAGAACTGGGAATTGACCACAAAACAGTTTTGGCGCATTTGAAAAAAACTGGGTACACAAAAAAGCTAGATATTTGGGTACCTCACGAGCTCACTGAAAGAAACCTAATGAACCGTGTACTCATTTGTGATTCTTTATTACGACGTCATGAAACCGAACCATTTTTGAAGAAGCTGATAACTGGTGATGAAAAGTGGATCACGTACGACAAGAACGTGCGAAAAACGTCGTGGTCAAAGGCCGGTCAGGCTTCACAGACTGTGGCGAAACCCGGGTTAACTCGCAACAAGGTGATGCTGTGTGTGTGGTGGGATTGGAAGGACATTATTCATTATGAGCTGTTACCACCAGGCAGGACCATCGATTCTGAACTCTACTGCGAACAACTGATGAGATAAAAGCAAGAAGTTGAGAGAAAGCGGCCGGAATTAATCAACAGAAGGGGTGTGGTTTTTCATCATGATAACGCTAGACCTCACACATCTTTAGCCACTCAGCAAAAATTAAGAGAGTTTGGCTGGGAGGTATTAATGCATCCGCCGTATAGTCCTGACCTTGCACCTTCAGATTTTCACCTGTTTCGGTCTCTTCAGAATTCTTTAGGCAGTGTCAGGTTAACATCACGAGAGGACTGTCAAAACCACTTGTCGCAGTATTTTGATCAGAAGTCCCAAAATTTCTATAGCAATGGGATCATGTCCCTACCTACATGATGGCAAAAAGTTATCGAACAAAATGGTACCTACATACTTTAGTTAAATGTAAATAAACTATATTAAAAATGTTTTGAATTTTCTTAAAAAATGCGAGGGGAATTTTTTCCCCAACCTATTAATAACATTATCGCGAAATAAACAATATCATGTGTTAATCCAGGTTAAATACCATCTATGTGCCAAGTTTCACCAAAATCCGGCCAGTAGTTTTTGCGTGAAAGAGTAACAAACATACATCCATCCTCACAAACTTTCGCATTTATAATATTAGAAGGATAATAGTATGTTTCATCTTTAGCATCAGAACATCCTTGGGATTATTGGACAATCCAGCTATCAGGGGCTCGATTCTGACACTAACTCGAGGATGTCGCGGCCTCTATACTCTGTCTCTTTCGGTAACTATGTAATCACATCAGAGGTAAGCTCTCCGAGGCCTCGTTGCGAGGGCTCGCCAACGTAGGTTTTATAAGCTGAATAGGGGGGTAGATACAGCACGATGTCCAGCCAAATGAACCATAACACGCGTCACGAATAAAGCCCGGTTCACCGAATTGGATGATATTTTTAAAACTATTACGTTTCAAAGAACTACTAATAGTGCGTATGACTGTTGGTTATTGATTATTGTTGAGTCAGTCTGAATTGGCTTGCGTCACGATATCACGGTTGGAATCGTTGATATTGCTCGTACAATGTTAGCTATTGAGAAATCCAATCAGCCATTATGCAGCTAGTATATGGTAGATAGGGATTTGGATTCGAAATTAGATTTGGATGATGAACAAAAAAAAAAACACTGGCAATTTCTATCGTTTCTCTAGATTTACCTCAGTCAGGTGAAAATATCTTTAAGAGCATTTGTTTCTTGCGGGCTAAAGGAAATTAACATGCGGGCTAATCACTCAAAATGCCGAAACGACTAAAGATTTTAAGTAAAAGTTAAAATATATCTAATTGTGGTACAGATCATCAGAAGCTACATCTCAGGCAATGTCTAAGGCTGGAGTTAGATCATAAAATCACCATGCACAACCATGATGCAAGTAACAATCAAACTCAATCACCAGGAAACTCACGGTAACCTATTTCAATACCAGCGCCAAGTGCAACATGGTCCTATCACGTTTCGCTTGCTACTCCAGCGGGGAACCTTGTCGAAGTACGCGTCCAACTAACGCAACGACATCCTGCTTAGTTCCAATCTGTTGTGATGTAATTTGCAAGTATTTGCAATCATATTTGACTGCGAATATGCAGGAAATGTTGAGTACATTGTATGGGAACATGTTTTAGAGCTAGACTTCATATTTGTAGATGGAGATGGAATAAAAAAAGGGACAAGTGGTAGAAAAGTATCCTGATTCCATGACTTGTCTGGCGAATCAGAACGTCAGATAAATTTATTGGAGATTCATATCTTAAGAACATCCTATATTATTCGAAAAGTTTGAGTTCAGAATATATAGAAGTGGATTTGAAATGTCAAGGACAAAGAACGTAACTCAAAGGTTGACCAACAACCGTAAGTTAGTTGTAACTCATGATGAAAAGTATCATAGCTTAATTATCAATCAATCATGCCTTTAATCGAATGAGCTTGTTGTAGACTAAACGTATAAAGGAAACTGAGGAAAAAACTTCAAAGATAGAATAAAAAAGAATTGTTTGTAATGACAATTCGGTTCTAGATTACACCCTTTCCGCCTCCCTACTACGGTTGGTAATTTATTTATTAAAATCTACAATAGGGATGTGTCCTGACATGTCAAATCAGCCATTTTTATGTCACAACGATCAAATGTAGGTATGTAGTTTTGTATGAAATAGCGAGTTGAGCATCAAATAACACACTCTTTATGATTAGATCGATACTTAAAAATCACATTAATTTAATTTTGATCTTATTGATGTTTTCGTATATTTTTGGATGTTCAATACACTATTTAGAGTTTGATAATTTATCTTTAATATAGAACATCCCTATTGGCGTCGAAATAGGAGCATCGTGCTATTCGTAATGTTAAAATTAATAGCACAAAGTTACATTGTACCGCAGATAATTTCTATTTCAGTAATTGTACTATAATGACAGGAGAAGTAACGTAGACTACCGTGACAGAATGATTACACTGTTCCGCATATTGCGAAACTCATGCTGAGTTATATGCACGGCGTCATCATCATCACGGTGACCTGTCGCAGTTGCTATTGTTTGGTCACAATTGGGTTTGGAAAGCGGAATTGAAAAGTTACGCGGGTTAGAAAAGCAGGAAGTGTCGCTTCTGACGATAATTTGTATATAGGTTGGTGTGAATTAGGAAGCCGTGTATGAAAGTAATATAATAAATAAATATACCTCTCAATGAAGAGTAGGCCGTTAGGAAGAGGAATCCACTTTATAGCGAAGTTTAAGCATTGACATCTGGTGATTAAGGCGTCCCTCGAGCTAAAGGTTATCATTTTTAATAAAGAAACAAATTAATATCGTACTTCACTCTCTCTAAAAGTAAGAAGACTCATTCTGGGAATTGATTAATAGAATTTAAAATGAACATTACATCTGAACGAAAAGATTATTAGTTGGAAACTTGTTATCGGAAAAAAAAAACTGTGATAATAAAGAATGAACCCGAAATCAAGACATTAAAATTCGATAGTTATTAAAATAATCGAATTCAACTGATTTACGACCCATAATTTTAAAGCAAAAGATACTGATTAATCGATTCCTCTAAAAACCGGTAATTATCTTTACAAATCAACAAAAATGTAGCGCGTAGTTTGACCATACGCAATAAAAATGATGCCATCTTTCTGTCCCCAATGAAGCAATTTGTCCAATCTTAACTTGACCGGTCTTTGGAAACCCGTCTAAATAACATAGTATAGGAAAACGACAGATAAGATGTGATGTCGTCAGTTATTGAACAATTTGTTAGGGGACGTCTACGCGTCTGTACCAGACGGTAAAGTTTTCAATCTAGTCGAGTGTTCTGTAGATTGGAAAATAAAACAACTGGAAACTATCTGAAGACTTGAGACACATAATAGAACTATACTTGACTTGATGAATTGCTCTTCTGTTGTTCGATTCATTAGAGATATGTTTAGTTTTTGTTTTTCTTTTTCAAACATTTTTTATCATAGCGAGATTTATGATACTTTCACAAGTAAAAACTTCCTAGAAATTGAGTGATATATTTACCTAGATTCTCTCCAAAACAGAAACGAGACGAAAACATTTTTGATAACGACGTTGTTGGCGAAAATGTAAATCTCAATTTAATGCCCGCGGCATGTTCAATATACCGGAAGATTTCTGATAGAACTTAAATTTATAAGCAAAAGCTCATTAAAGGCTCGAAGCATGGGACATCGCCATTTGAATTTATTTCGCAAATGCAGTAAGAAACTATACAACTTCCAAACACCAACAAAACATTGAGTATGCAATATTTAATGGTTGTTGTTGACGAGAGCATCGCGACATGTACAATATAGTATTGCAGATACAACGCGACGAATCGGCAATCCTATTTGAATTTACGCGAGATTGATGTATCGAAAACACATCAATTCCGTTACAATATCTTATATCTTCTGTCACTCACATAATGGACTTGGAACTTCAGATTTTCTGTAAAGGGTTACTTTTTCTACATATTCTAGTGAAATTCGACACAATTCCAATTCTGTTAAGTCCGAGTTGAATCACAAAAAGAGTTGGTGGTAGATTGGTTTGATTTGTAGACAGATTTCTTGTTTGGTCATTAGGAGCATTCTCATATCATATTCAAGATTATTGTGTGTAGAAAATTATCTACCCAACTTATATTTTGTATCTTTAACTATGATTTCTAACTAATCACTACATAGTATAAACCAAAGTCGCTTTCTCTGTCCCTTTATCCTTAAGTATGCTTAAATCTTTAAAACTACGCAACCGATTTTGATGCAGTTTTTTGTGATAGATAACATCTGGCCAATCGTCGAAAATATTGCAAAATATAATTTCATTCATATAAAAATCACAATACAGGAAGGAAGTCTCATGGTCGCGGACTTGATAACTATGGTAACGTCATCGATCCAAATAGCTCACAACACTAATGATTCATTATGTTTAATAATTATAGTTATGACATTGCTGAAGTACCTCCTAATTATGGGGCGAAATTCGTGCTGCAGTACAGTCACGAATCAATCAGCACACCTGGTTAGAGTCTAATGTAGGTTTAACTGTATTTGGACTGTGAACCCAAAAACACAAGAACTATGCAGTTCCGTTCTAATTTATTTACATTTATCCTTTCATTGACCATGAACTTGTAGACCATGTTGCAAGGAGTGAGAAAAAAGTTATCACACGTGTTTCGGGTAGGATGCTGGTCAAGAGAAGTTCTTTGCTAAATTTCATAGGATGAGAAGAAACGATACAATTAAAAAAAAAGTTATATTAAAGATAGTCCTGATTTCTCGAATAGAATCAAAAGTTTTAGGATCGAAGCGAAGGAATCTCTTTAAAATTTAATTTTCTTCTGCAAAAATATTTCATAGGATGAGAAGAAACGATACAATTAAAAAAAAAGTTATATTAAAGATAGTCCTGATTTCTCGAATAGATTCAAAAGTTTTAGGATCGAAGCGAAGGAATCTCTTTAAAATTTAATTTTCTTCTGCAAAAATATTCGATCGAACATACTTAACGTATCGAAATGGTAAACTATTTAGAAATCTTTCAAATTATTTGATGCTCAATCCACAGGGCAATACAAAATCCGACTTCAATGAATGCAACGAATGCAGTTCTCCTGATCCATCCTTGTACCTGCGTGATTTCAACACCTGTAACAAGCAACTAGTGGTTACAAATCCAACAATGAATGGCACCGATCCAACTGTGCCGGTCTACCAGCCGATTGATCACTACCATCGTCTGACGTCGTGACCGTCAACGGTACACCAACATTGCCGAGGAATTGATTAATTATAATGATCTTACCGACTGCCGACGCCGTTTGCAATTCAATGTGCAGGGAATTGACATCGCGAAGACTTGTAAACAATAGCCCTGGTTATTCGGACTTTAATTGGAATCGTTATTGAAAGCTGTTAGAAAGTATAAATTTCATGGGACGGCCAGACATGCAGGATACACTAAGGTCATTAAAGTTTGACGAGGAGAATAAATTGCATCTTGGAATGTTAAAGATCTAAACTGTACAATAATTTCTTGAAACACATATTTACTAATATTCCACAAACATTAAATTTATTCCTCGTGAATAATAAACAACATACAATATTAATATACGGAAAACGATACAATTACAAACATTAATGACGCAAGCTAAAGCATGGCGGACGCGGTGCATTCAATTGAGGGCAAAAACTACAGGTTTTTAATTGGCGGCAAGATCGCCGAGGTTCCAGCAAGGTCGATGGTAATTGACACTGACTCAACATACTGATGGCAACAAATATGATTCTTTATTATAAAACGAAGAGCATCGTGTTACAAACATATTGCCGTGTTTGTAGAAATTGTGTGTGATACTGGCTGTGAAAATCTTTTTGCGGAAGAGGAACAAAAAATAATACTGACATTGATAAATATAAATGACTAAATATAATTTATAGGCCACCGGCATCAAATTTTTTATTGTTTACGTCTATAATGGAAGAGATTCTTCGTAAGTTATTTAATAATTCTAACAAGTCAATAGTTGTATGTGGCGACTTTAATGTAGATACTCTTAGTAATTCATCTGAAAGTCGGAATTTTGTTGCCTTATTCAAATCGTTCAACTTAGATTTATTGTTTAGTGAGTCAACAAGATCTACAGCCACTTCGGCTACTTGTATTGATAATATATTAACTAATAGTAGTATACTAGGGAAATCGATTATTAGTGGTGTTCGCTCGGATCATAAGGCTCAATTAATAGAATTGCCATTTAAAAGACAAGTATTTAAAGTAACGAAAGTAATTAGACCTACTACTAAGGCAAGATTAGACACCTTTAAGAATAATTTAGAGCTGAAACTCTGTAATACAATATATCATAGTGATGAGCCCAATGTCTTGTATAAAGGTTTATTGTCTGGGATTTGCGATAATTTTAATAGAGCCTGTCCTACTAAAATAGTGAAGGTAAATAGTAAAATGGGATTTAGTGACTGGGCTACAAAAGGTATTCGTAAGAGCAGGGATAGGTTGTATGAACTTTATCATTTAAAATCTCTAACTCAGAACGAAGAATTTCATAAATATGTTAGAAAATTTTCAAAGACTTTCAAGTTAGTGTGTAATCAAGCTAAATCTTACTTTATATGTAATAAAATAGGTAATGCTAATAACAAAATAAAGACAGTCTGGAATGTTATTAATACGGAAACTGGTAAAATTAGAAATAATAATGAACAGGTAACTCTTAAAATTAATGAAAAAATTCTAACAAATAATTTAGATGTAGCCTGTGCTTTTGAAAACTTCTTCACGAGTATACCTGGTAAAACTACTAAAAGCCTTAAATCATGTCCTATAGCAGCGGAATCTTTACTCAAGCAGCATATTCATAATACATTTCCAAGTTTTAAATTTGACCATATTAATGCTAGCGATATCATTATAACTTTTAATTCTCTCAATATGAAAAGTACTGAAGATTTATGGGGCTTATCAGTAACAATCGTAAAATCAATAATAACAGTGATTGCACCTGTTTTGTCAAATATTTTTAATGAATGCATTGATCAGGGTTGTTTTCCTGATTTAATGAAATATAGTAAAATAGTACCTATTTTCAAGTCCGGTTGTAGGGAGAATCCATCTGATTACAGACCAGTTTCCGTTCTGCCAGCACTTAGTAAAATCTTTGAAAAATTGCTGCTTAATCAAATGTCAAGTCACTTTACTAAGCATAAGGTATTGCATGGTCATCAGTTCGGTTTCACGAAGGGAAGATCTACATCCGATGCGGCAGCAACATTGCTGAGGCACATTTATGGCGCATGGGAGGATTCACAGGATGCGATTGGCATTTTTTGTGATCTGTCCAAGGCATTCGATTGCGTTGACCACCGTACGCTACTACTAAAACTTGACTTCTACGGAATTCGTGGAACTGCTCATGATCTTGTTTTATCTTATTTATCAAATCGCCAGCAAAAGGTAGGGATTACCGGCACAACATCCAAGGGCTCTTTAGTCGAAATGGGGGTACCCCAGGGTTCAATTTTAGGTCCATTTTTGTTTTTAGTATATATAAATGATTTGCCATATGTTGTAAATGACCTCACAGATATTGTCTTGTTTGCTGATGATACATCATTAATTTTTAAAGTTAATAGAAAAGACAAAGATCTAACTAAAGTTAATCATACTATGTCAATTGTCTGTGGGTGGTTTGCTACAAATAATCTATTACTAAATTCAAAGAAAACTAAATGCTTAAGGTTTTCTTTACCAAATGTAGCACAAGTAGATAGCCAAATAATAATAGATGGGAGCCATATTGATCTTGTAAATAAAACGGTATTTTTGGGTCTTACATTAGACAATAAATTGCAATGGGGACCTCAGGTTGATACTCTAGCTGCTAAATTAAGTTCGGCTGCTTTTGCTGTTAGGAAAATTAAACAATTGACGAATGTTGAGACGGCCAAATTAGTTTATTTTGCATATTTTCATAGCCTCTTGTCCTATGGTATTTTGTTTTGGGGAGCAGCAGCGGATATAGAATCAATATTTATTATACAAAAAAGAGCAATTCGTGCAATTTACAGTATGGGTCCCCGTGAATCATTAAGAGATTTATTTAGGGAAATAAATATAATGACATTACCTTCACTATATATTTATGAAAATATAATGTTTATACGTAGAAACATAGGAATGTTTGAGGCAAAATTAGATATTCATAGTATAAATACAAGACAAAGGGAGAAGTTAGTTGTTCCATACTTTAGACTAACTAAAGTTAACAAGTCATTTCTTGGTAATTGTGTTCGATTTTATAATAAGATACCGCTTTCAATAACCAAAATGTCTGATCATAAATTTAAAAATTATATTAGGAAAGTTTTGAAAGAAAAAGCGTATTACAAGGTAGTTCATTATATTGAAGATAAAAATGTATGGAAATAGCTGCTCTCTGCACAGGGCACCTCTAAATCTCTTGTTTAAGTTGTAAGTACCTAATTATTGTTATTTTCTATTTTGTAGTCTTGTCATATTTTTTTTGTTTTGTTTTTATTAATGTTACCTATAATAAGTATCTTGTAATTGTTAAATATAAAATTATGTAAAATTGAAATTATAAAATAGCCAAAAAGTCAGAATAGATAAAAATTTATATAACAAATAAAAAAAAAATGTAACCTTGCTGAGTTTCTTGCCGGTTCTTCTCAGTTGAAGGCTGACTTCCGAACCGGTTGTAGCTTCAGTAACTTTAAATTTGACCTTCATAAGTGCCCTCCGAAGGCCTAAACTGAATAAATGGTTTTGAATTTTGAATTGAATTTTTTTGAATTTTTGACCCAAAAGCTTTAGACCGATACTTGGAATCCAAAATAGATATGTTAATCAATTAGCATGAGAAACGTATGCTTTATTAATTTTCACACAATCAACATGCGAGACAGTTATACACTTGACAGTGTGCGAGGACCGGAACGGCCTAGACCGAGCGAAGGTCAGATGTGTTAGTCCAGGAGGAATCGGCGCATGAGTACCGAAAACTATTCCACCTCAATTTTTTTATGCGATCCTCTTTAAATTGTCCTACTGATGATATAAATGCATGTTGCCATGGGGCAACCCCGTGCCATATTGTTTAAACTGAAATTGTTTAAACAATTGTAAGGAATTGTTGTTTTTCAACCGGACAAATTTTTTTTATATTCTTTATTGAAATACGAATAAAAAAAGTCCTATGACTTTTCACGATAAAGTTAATATTTTTAGAGATATGAATTTTTAAAGGTTCGAAAAATCTCAAATTTGGGTACTTTTGACCCATGAAAAATATATTAAAAAAAAAAATAAAATATAAATAATATTTTTTTTTTAATTCTTTATACAATAGTTAATAATATTCTTAATAGATACTTTTAAAAATGTTATTGTTTATACCTGTTTCATAATTGTTAATTTCACGCGCTCACAAGTATGCGCCGCTTACCTTTAAGTATCGCCGTCTCTCTCTGACTCATGCGCTGCATCGGCCTCTCTGTGTCCTGAATCATTATTTATCATTTATCTTAAAAACTATTAACTTTATCAAGATTGTTAAGGAGAGCAATGTTATAGAAAACAAATTGTAGACAATTTAATTATTAATAACATTGCTCTCCTTAACAATCTTGATAAAGTTAATAGTTTTTAAGATAAATGATAAATAATGATTCAGGACACAGAGAGGCCGATGCAGCGCATGAGTCAGAGAGAGACGGCGATACTTAAAGGTAAGCGGCGCATACTTGTGAGCGCGTGAAATTAACAATTATGAAACAGGTATAAACAATAACATTTTTAAAAGTATCTATTAAGAATATTATTAACTATTGTATAAAGAATTAAAAAAAAAATATTATTTATATTTTTTTTTTTTTTTTAATATATTTTTCATGGGTCAAAAGTACCCAAATTTGAGATTTTTCGAACCTTTAAAAATTCATATCTCTAAAAATATTAACTTTATCGTGAAAAGTCATAGGACTTTTTTTATTCGTATTTCAATAAAGAATATAAAAAAAATTTGTCCGGTTGAAAAACAACAATTCCTTACAATTGTTTAAACAATTTCAGTTTAAACAATATGGCACGGGGTTGCCCCATGGCAACATGCATTTATATCATCAGTAGGACAATTTAAAGAGGATCGCATAAAAAAATTGAGGTGGAATAGTTTTCGGTACTCATGCGCCGATTCCTCCTGGACTATGTAGCATTAATTATGTTTTTATAATTCATTAACAAAACAAACAATATAAATAACGGAGAGTTTAGATTTTTATGTCGGTTGTATTAAAAGGAAAAATCATGTTTTAATTCAGGATTTTCCAAGAGCCGTTTTACATAACTACCTACAAAAGCAAGAGCTTTAGTAGGTAGCTTAACATACAGCAAAATACACAAGCTGCATCCAAGATGTACTTCCATTCAACACTCACTTTGACAGCTTTTCGAACGAATAACCTCAACAACAAATACTAAATATGTAGAAGTTAACACCAACGTTCCGTCAGAAAGAATTTCAGTTCAGATTAAAGTAATCATTATTAAAAAAACAGTAAAAAAAGCCTTCCACCGTCTGTATGCTTAGATCTTTTAAATTACGCAACGGATTCTGATGCGGTTTTCATCTATAGGCCGAATCATTCAAGAGGAAGGTTTATACGCATTATTTTCTACTTTGCACCCGTACGAAGCCAGGGCAGGTCGCTAGTTTCATTATATAATTGTTTGTCTGCTTGTGTTACACCATCGATGGGGTTGCTGATGCGTTACCGACCTTGTACCATTGGCTCTCTTACACCGGAACATGACAACGGTACATACCATGGGAGGTGGCTGCCCAAGCGAGACTACAGGGTATCAATTGACACATATCTGAACCTACTAATGACCTGGTAAGCAGAGGTATCATTGAATTTGTGTGTATTGATGCACGACAATTGATATGCGGTTACCTAGTTAATTAAAAAAAATATTAGATAGGTACTAGTTTGTCACCGCGTTCCCGAGGTATGTCACGTTTTCCCGCGATAAAAAGTAGTCCATATGTTATCCCAGGATATGCTCTATCTGTGTGGCAAGTTGCATCTAAATCAGTTTGGCAGTTTTTGTAATATACATTATGCAAATAAGGCTGAGTAAATGCATATACACAATATTATGTGTGTATATATGCATACGAGATATATCGACTCAAATAAATGTCTGTAATTTAATGTTTTAGGGCTAACTATCTAGCCGTCAAAAATCTAGTTAGATTGTTTCTGTTGTGTATCCAAATGAATAAACATCTGTGTCGCTTCATTGTAGTAGTAAAGTTAAATATTAGTGCCATCGCTAGCACACAACCAAGCGAAAGTATATTACGTATTTGTTATTATTGTGGTTACTGAGCATGAAATTATAACAACGTCCATGGATGTTATTGCAAAAACATTGTCAAAAGCCACAGACTAAAAATAGAAACATAATTCTGTTCATAACTGTTGGGTGTTATCAAATGAAACCACGTGTTAGAATACAGGCTGTTACAAAACTACCCGTAAAGCCGAAAGGAGGTTAAATGGGGCCTTATAACGAGTCCATTCACAATATTTAAGAACCGTAGTAACGCTGTATAACATACCCCAAAAAAATAGAAAAACTATAAAAGTAGTTAATTATTAGGTAGAATAGGTACGTAGGCCTTTCTGTTAAATAATCTGATTCCCTGACATGACAGCTTACTAGGGTACTTGGACAATTAATTATAATTTTACGGGATATTTTGTAACACGTTGTATATGTAGGATGGTCATACAATATGGATTGATAAATCTATAGTGACAGGAGTGACAGGTGATAGATGTCAAAAAAGGTGTATCCAAAAGTACTCAATTTTTTTTTTTTAATATAACTCAACTATGCTGTTTCCCGCAGTTTTACCCGCATTCCCGAGGGATGTCGCTTTCTCCCGGGAAAAAAAGTAGCCTATATGTTATTCCAGGATATGCTCAATGTGCCAAGTTGAATCAAAATTTGGTATTTTTTGCGTGAAAGTAAAAAACATCCATACATACAAACTTTCGCACTTATAATATTTGTAGGATAAGATGGAATGGCCAGTAAATAATAAACAAAACACGTAATAAACACTGACTGTTTACATATCGTAATGTCTTAATTGAATGTTCTAATGTACATTTATCGTCAGTACATTGAATAGGAGCCTGTAGTTTATTACACTCGGTCACGTCTTAGGCCGATAAATTTTCTCGAGTCTACACACACTCATTAAGAGTCTGTAAGGTCATTGGCCTTGTATGTTCAAGTAGGTACTTACATCGACAAAAAATATGAGCTATTAGACAAAATGCTTACGGAGTTCCGTTGTAATATCATCAGTTATTAATGTCAAAAGAAATTTGTTGCGCTCTAATAGTAATAAAGGCACAAAACTTGTGAATAATTTTAAATAAAACGATCACTATTTTAATATTTTGGTAACTAATACTTTTTATCGGTGAATAGATAACATTAAAACATTTTTACATACGCTTATGTTAAAAACATGTACTAGGTTCATATTTGGGGTTGTAGTTGTATGTCGATGATATTACGCGCCCTGCGACAATTTTTATGGTAAATGAACATCTATGTCATAGGGAAATTAAATGTCAAATACTGCGGTAGTTCCGCATTCCTTATGCCACAAATATAAAAGCAGCTCACTGAGTTTGAATAGCCTTTTCATTTTCAATCGGGAACATCAAAGTATGCGTTAATGCCGTGTGTTAGTAGTATCAGTAAAGTATTGCTCGTTTGCATAATTTACAGTTAAGAAAGACAAGTTCCTCAGTCCAGCGATGCATACAATAATTATGACTTGTAATCAGCCGTCAAAACAAGTATCCCTGCAGCATACACGAGTGGCGTTAAAAATGTAATCTTGCAATCAGGAGCATCAAGTAGGGGCCAGCTGACTGGCGGCCATGTTTGTGACGTCACCGACACATGTGGCACCCAGCCCATAGCTGCAACCTTTTAGTTTTATTTCCCGCCTCCCTTTGTTGCGGTGTTTGTTCTGTTTTTATCCAGAGTGCAAGGCATTGTGACTTCCGCGGCAACGCTGATACAAATATAATACATTTGTCTAGCTTTTTATTGCAGTTGAGAACTATCCGAACTCTGTAACTGCTCCCCTTACTAGGTGCCTAGTTGCGTCTGTAAAGTCAAGATGAATTTTAAAAGTATAGAGTTTTGTTTGAAGTCAGTTTGTTAGTTTGTTGGTTTGTTTCATCTTATAAAAGCAAGCTTTGACACCAAATTAGGAGATTGTAAATTTTATATTTTCTTATCTACTATTACAGCAAATAGCAAGAAATCACCTCCTAAAATATTGCATGGAACTGCTATATTTGTGAAAACGTTAATGTAACGTAATATTACTTAATTAAGGTACCTACAATATAACGTAAAATACAGCAGAGCTCTTATTGACAGATGATATTATTAATAATGGTTTTAATTAGCTTCGGTAATGAAATTGGAAATGGAATGTCATTGAAATTGTAATTAATGTTTTCCTGTTTAATATTCGATTGCAGTGACAAATTTCCAGGTTCAATATTAGTTATTATTACTAGCGATATACAGTAACATCACCGAACACCGTGAAAAAAAATAGCGCTTTTACCCGTTCTTTCTGCATACTTATAAAGAACTTTAAGAGTCAATAAATATGTTCATCAAAATATCTTAAATGTAGCCACATCAACGGCTGTGAAGACGTAGTAAAGTAACAGATAAAACACGACTGATTCTTTTGAAAGCTAATGAATGAGTGCAATTTCATTATTCCTAGAAACCGCACTTCATTTCGATGAATATTATTTGGTCAAACACGTTTCTATAGAACTATTTGATGAATCATTCAACAATCAAAATCATGCACTGTTATCAATTTTGAAGTCGTAGTAATATGTAGTTTATTATTTGTCTATGACTTTTACATATTACAAGAGATCAGGCAGAACTTTAAAACCCTTTTTTGGGAATGCATTTCGTGACCATTTGATGCATGGTATTAAGTGCATTGGTATACTGTTACAGCACCCGAGATAACCCATTCATTGTTGTGGTAGTATCCGTCGCGGAAACCACCTTTTCTATCATATAATTAGTATTGCAGGTTCTTTTTCTAATAAGCTTAAAAAGATAATTTCAACGGGATGGACTAAATAGCTGTGTAAGTTAATTAAATTAAAACACGAGTGTCGACAGGTATCGCATCGGAGAGGCGCCTTGGGTGCAGGAATGCAACGCGACCAGTGTGGTGCTCACCACGGCAAGCCTTTGGCTCCACCGAATGATTAATAGAAAACCTGTATGCAGCCACGCAAGCCCGGCAGAGTATTAGAGAAAATTACGCAGACTCGCTGGTTTTAAAATGCATGTATTTTACTAGGTTCCGCCCCGCGGTTTCAACCACGTTATCTTCTGTATCTACAAAAAAAAAACATCTTGTTCGCTATTAAAGCGCTTCATTTGAAAACTGCTTTAATTTATTATTTTTGCAAATCTTAGTGTTTTTGTTTGTAACAGTTATTTGCAAGAACTTTGTGAGCCTATTTGGTCATTCAAAACAATCTAAATTCCTTTATAGGAGCCATTTTATTTACCCCAAGAATAGTTCTCACACATAACATTTTGATTATGAATAAAGAATTCATATTTGGAACAATCAAAATTTCCTTCAATGACCTGCGTTAAAATATCATAACCACGAATTTGTTAAATTTCTGTGAATCGACTTTTATATGAATGAACAGTTGAATAACTATGGGGAAATTATGAATGGTATTTCTAAACCATTTCGAAAAGGGCAAATTACAGCACTTATGTTAAGGTCCTTAAGGTACAAAGTCGATATCGTGATCACGACTTTCATATCTACAATTTTCTCTAACAAAAAAAACCTACCTATTCTAAACAACACAAAAAGTAATTAATAATTTTGATACCTTTGTAAATAATTAATTTCAAAAAAATCTGCTTCCAACTACGGAAGTGTTATCGAATTTACGATAATATTGTGTAACAGGTACCTATTTCCTTGCTTTGTACATTTTTGTATGTACCTAAGTAATTTAATGCCTATCTAACCTAATTGTATGAAACATATGTCTTAACATCTTCACGTCTCAGGGCGACAACACATTGGCAATTCCACTGGTGTTGCAAATATCTATAGGCGGCGGTCACCACATAACATCAGCCCTATTCACCTCATAGGGTCGGGGCGCATGAGGCTTCGGAGAGCTTACCCTTTCATGGTTTGCTTGGTTAGCGAAAAAGACAGAGCATAGAGACCGCGATGAAACATCGCTGAGAATCAAAGCCCAGGTGGGCCATCTGTAAGTATGCCGGGCTCCTTGTCTTAAAAAAAAACACTCGCCATATATTTTACCAACAACGTAGTAAACAAACAGGTTGGCCATAGTATGATCATTGTAGGCCCCCGAGACACGTGCTCAGAATATTAATGGCTTATCTATCATTTAATAACCATAGGTACGTTTCATAAATAAAACATGTTGCAAGCCATAATACTGATATGCATTTTATCTTTTATTTTACTCCAACCTACCTTCATCAAAAGAAACATAATAAACCGACTCGCTCCGCTCCGGGATTTAACGGGAATCTAATGTTCTCCCGGGACAAAATATATCCTGTCCTATCCAAAATATATTGTATCTGTGTGCAGAATTTTATCGAAATCTGTTCATGCTTGAGTCACAAAAGGCAAAGTTCCGAACCACATTTTGTAATAACAGTAAGATTGATTTTTTTAACATACGTGGGGAAGAACGTTTATTACATGCTATGAGGAAAGATTAAGAATTCTTATTCGCTTTTTCTAACGTGAAAATACTATTCGCTAATCTCAATAGAGACCTCAATAGGACCCTATTCTTAGACAGGCGGGGAATCATACTGAGTCATGTGACAAGTTAAAAGATGGATGTAATTTGCTTTACGAACGTTGATAAGCGACCTTCACTAGATGACTTCTTCCTGTTTTGAGCACCTAATGTTTTAACTTGTCCTTAAGATTCATATGAATACATCTGATTTGATTTGTTTTCCTAACTTCGTTGATTTTTTTACTTTTATTAACGTGCGTTTGACCAAAATTCCATCCCTGATGATGTGGCCGAAACTGGCTGTAAGCACAGAACAGGTTAAATGGAACACTATGGAATTAAGGGTAACAAAAGGATTATTATATAAAAACCATTTAAGTATTTAGCAAAGGATATCATAGAATTTTCGGGGACTCGCGACGTGCGTTAGAATTTTTTTTTATCATCGCTTTTGTACTCTCTATAAAGACACCAGAGAATTCGTTCCTAAACATACTCAGAAAAATCAGGTTTTCAATTCAATACATATTTCATCAGTTACCTACATCTTTAAAATCTGGTATCATATGCTATTGGCTACCAATATTCATAAATATAGCCAACCTTATATGATATATTATTATGTGTATAACTCGAATTATGTTTGCACAGTAAGTAACCAGTAGATTGATAGTATAAAAATAGAATGCTCATCAATGGAGGCTTTGTGACGTGATAAATGTGGCATACCTATCTTGGTACTATTAATTAAAATGAAGAAGCTGTCTTCCTGCAGTTGTTTTACCTTCTAAGGACTTTGAGGTAATGTCTATTTTAAAAGCTATGACGTATGCACAGTATTTATAAAATTTAATTAATGAGGAATAATATAATTTTACTCTCCAATCAACTGTAATGAAGTTAACTATCAGTAAACATGACAAACTGATAAAGCGGCAGGAAATGAAACATTTTGTCTGTTATCTATAATAATATGTTGTATGTATTTATAAAGAACAACATAACATTACTATGGATCGAGGAAAGGATGGCTAGATAATGGATGCAGGAAGATGTAATGTCGAAATAGGAAGATATGCAATGTGCATTTTTTTTTATTCTTATCAAATGTTTTGTTTATCAATTTTGTGTAAATAACTGGCACATAGTTCCGTCCATGTTGTTGGATATTTCAACATTTCAAATAATGATAATTGCTTTTTTGATAATTCAAAATTAAAGTATGTGAATTCAGAACTATATATTTATTGCATTCTTTAACATTATTTTTGTTGTTCAAATATTGTGCAATATGATATATTGATTCATTCAATCAAATGAAGAAATTAGATGAAAGAATGAATCAAACAGTTTTGATAATTTAAAATTAAAGTTTGTGATTTCTGAACTCTATATTTCTTGTATTCTTTAATCTTATTTTTCATGTTAATACATTGTGCAATATTTCTTCATTAAATTAAATTAATCTAACAGTTTTTTCATTAAATTTCAATTTCTTTTACACATTATTATATGACTAATTAGAAATTATAACCAGTATGCCAGTGTGTCTAGACATTAGATAGTAAATTTATAAAATTAAACTATAAACTAGATATTATTTGTATTGGATTTTATAACATTAAAAGACAGAACTATTAGCACATAATATATCACGTTGAAATGGGACTCTTCGTCCAAAGGCTAATAATGCCCATTTTCACTTAACAATGCTTATGTTAGTTTCCTACCAAATTGAAGTTTGTATCAAAGTCTAATGTTTCATAGTAATTGTAGTTTCCTTAGAGTAAGGACCTAAATATTACATACCTGGTTCAATTTGTTTTATAAGAAGTACTATGCTTGGTAGCTATGTACCTACTTGTCTATTTATATATAAGGATAGCAGTATAAAACAGGAAATATTCAATTAATAAGAATTTGTTACTGGAGGTCATAGTAAAGTATAAATTTGAGGAAAAAATATTTCCTATTGGCAATATAGTTAGTTTCTGGTAAACTGGTGACCAAAATCCACTTATTCATACAAAAACGATAACTTGTTTTAACTTAGTTACTCTTTGATTGGCTATTCAAATAAAAAACCTCAAGTCGTAGACTAGATATTTACCAGACACGCCTTTCTTTGTTTAGCATTATTAATTAACTTTAAAACATTGCATTCATTGATGCCCATAAATATCGTCAATGGAGCATAATTTGTCGATGTTTGTTGATTACAATCATCTAAATATTGTGGCAACGACAGTATTCACGTAACAAAAGTAACAGCAAACGTTCGCACGGTAAACAATTAACGCCGTGTTTGTAAACATGCCGGCATATTTCGGCGACTCACCAAAACTTTGACGAAGCGGTTCTCCAGCTCATCCCTGTCCGGCATCGGGGGCTTCGTCCGGTTCCTTGTGGACGGCTGCCGCACATGATGACTCTTTGCCGATGCGACCGGTCCGTCCAACATCGTTTGATCCCTCGATGTTATCAAACCCATTTTACACAAAACACATAACCGTGAACACAATTCACATTTTAAGTCATTTTTTATCACAGATAACAGCACAGAAGCACGCTAATTAATTAATCAACAGGTCACATTTACACAGAGATCGCGGCGAGGCGCGCACAAAACGAGTTACATAGACGACAACTGCGAGCAACAAACAACAAAGCAAACTTGAGCGAAGGCCGAAGGCCGAACCGAAGCTCATTTAACGTGAAGTTGCTAACATAGTATAGTTGCTGCATGCCAACGAAGTGAAATTACTACGGAACGATTGATAAGCAGCTGACCAATCAGAGCTACAGAACTAAGGATGTCAATGTTAATCGATAATGGCTTCCAATGTCGATAAAGAGTAATGATATAACTAATTATTAATCGTTTCTATTATTTCTATTTGAAAAAACTACTATTACTTACGATGATACATTTTATTTTCTCGTTGTTATATATGATATTATCAGGGTATTCGGTGATACGGTGGCGCTATAATCACAGACCATAACAAGGTGTTGATTTAGAAAAATAACAATACACAGCCAACAATAACAAAAAAGTATTGTTATTTTTATATTATCATCTACGATTAACTCAATATAGTAAAGCCATAATAGTTCGCAAAGTTCCCGCAGCAAAAAATACATGACAATATTTTAAGTATGGACTGTAAAAAATGTTGATAAATAGCTTGATTCGAAGAATGAGGATACTCATTTTTATTTCTTTTTTATTAGTATCATTTAACAATGGAAAATTATATGCTGTATTATTAAATTTGTATTACTAATCGATACTCGCTAGCAATCGATTCACAAATATTTATTTTGACATCCCTAGGAACGTTCGAAAACTTTATTATAGTATTTCTAAACATCATGAACTCGGACTGGAAAATAATATGTAATTCTAGATTTTGTTATTCAAAACTGAGTGCATCAGTTACCGTCTGTTTTTAATGCCATGCTAAATAAAATAGAACGAGAGTTCTAAGCTCATAGTCACGAACCTAAATAAAATCCTCAGATAGATTACTTTCAACTAGATTATGGCGTTGAATATGTAAAAAAAGTGACTGCTCAATTAATAACGCTGTCTGCTTCCAGGGTAATATTTAAATCATTATTAAACGAGCACCAAGTTCTTTAAGCCACGGTTTCAATAATCGGAAAACAGGATATATTTTCGCCAGTGTAGAGCTTAAAACGAAGTCAGACAAATACTTAATATTAGGGGGACCGGAAAGTAATGTCGTTTCTGCGTATGTCGATATTTGCTTATCTTTTATCAGCTCACTGTGTATTTCGAAGGTGTGCAAAGTCTTTTTAAGGTTATTGTGACTTCTTTACTTCCAAATAATTCAATATTAAACTTTTTTTCTGCAATTTGGGGTAAAATGGCCAACCAAATACCAGAAGAGCATATTCGGCATTGTATGCTTTTTGAATTTCGCAAGGGTAGTAACGCAACAGTTGCGACCAAAAACATTTGCGATGTTTATCCAAGTGCATTAGACGTTCGTAAATGCCAAAGATGGTTTTCCAAGTTCAAATCCGGTAATTTTGATCTCTCTGACTCCTATCGATCAGGAAGACCAACAACATTTGACAACGACATGCTAAGAGCAGAAGTGGAAGCAAATCCATGTCAAACAATCGAGGAACTGTCAAACGCCTTGAACCAACCTTGGTCGACCATCCAGGAACATTTACACCAGATTGGAAAAAGAAGCAGAGCAGGTGTTGGGTCCCCCATAATCTGTCCGAAGAGAACAAAAAATATATAATATCAAAAAAACGACATTACTTTCCAGTCCCCCAATAGTAGCTCATTTCACGAAGTGAAAGATCATAAATTAATTTGGTTTTATTAAGTGAAATTTCTTTGGCGCACCATGAGAGGTAAAAAAGTATTGACGTTACGATTTTTGTAACAAACGTGACCTTTTGAGGGTGACGGAAATGTTTGGTCAACATATAGTTTAGCACTAAACTAATATTGCCGGAATGTATGGCTGATGTATGTATAGAATGTATGTAACGCATTGGATTTTTTCCTTTCTAAATATTTTTCTTAATATTATAAAACAAGTTTATTCAGTATAAACTCAAGTATCTAAATATAGTGACAATGATTTTATAGACTAATATAACAGCAAAACTAAAATGCTGGCTAAACAATCACCGAATTATGTTAGGTTATCTCTAAATACATACTAGATGGCGCTACTAGTAAGCAATTATTGTGTTGAATGTACTAAATGTCGATATTTACCCTAACCAAAATAATGTAGACCATTATTAAAAATACACCATATTTTTTAGTTTTTTGTAAGTAGCATAAGCTCTCCGAGGCCTCGATGCGCCTGCTTGCCGATGAGGTTTTTAGTAGCGGAATAGGGGGGTTGGCCTTGTTTCAACAATTCTGCTCACTGACATTGCTAACTTTTATTCATTATGTCCTATTCTAATTATATATCATATAGAAAGTTCATGCAGCTGGGTGTACATTGAATCAGGCACTTTTTCCTCCTTTTTTTTAATCCTTTGCCCTGTAGGTACGCTAGCTCGATCAAGAAATTCTCGTAGACATACACTTTAAAAATGGCATGTCTTCCATTGAAGAGGAACAATTTTATTTATTTTGTAATATTAAGGCTCTATTTAAGGGCATAACAAGATAATTGATCTATTAGTGATAATATTTATTTGATACACTAATCGTTATGATATAACATTTAAACTAAAGCTAATCCATATGATATTTAGTCTTTATGACTATACAGAATAGCACAGGATTCGGCTGGCTCCGATAGGTGTAATAACAATTGACGTGTTTTTTTTTATCTTAGATGTGCTCCTATACCCTTCATCCGATTGCGATGTAACTTTGGTTGAAGCGCGCGCGCCAGTGTTGGTAATGGTAATGAAAAAATAATTGTTTAAAAAACTAAAAAACACGATTTTATAGAAAATCCAACAAAAAATAGAAAATATATTTGTATTAAGAATAGAGTGAGTGTAAATAAGAAATAGATTTTATTGTAAAAAAAAGCGTGGGGTACACGGCGTCAATAGTTATAAATATTTTATTGACAGATATGTGTAAAGGATTATCATTTTGATAATATCTTAAAAAGCACCCCATGTTTTTTTTAAATAAAAGTTATTTTTTCTTATTTACACTATTCTTAATTCGACTTTTCAACTTTTAGTTGAATGTTCTATAAAAGTGTGTTACTTAGTTTTTTTTAACTATTATTAATTTTTTAGATAAACCGCTAATCCTCATTATCCTAGTAAGGATTACGGGTCTAACTATTTAAAATATTGAATTGTCATCGGTCCTCGATAAATCTACAACGCTTGAATGAATTCTCACCGTTTAAAGTGGGTCAAAATCGCGCCCAAAGGAGTCTGTTAGAAACATACAAGTGAAGCTAATATAAAGCGTGTAAAAAGACGCAATGCATACCAACGCATGCTGGGAACAACTATTTTGAAATAAAACTAACATATTTTTATTTATTTTATTGGTTATATATCATTTTAATGTTTTTTATTCGTACAAAATTATAGCGGTAACGAGAACAATGTTATTGCCCGTATTCTATTTAAAAATAATATACAATACACCAATATTTTTGTTAGCACCATTTTTTTGTATTTTTTTAAATTTTTATACAAACATACCATTACCTTAAACTGCTACGAATGCATAGTAAACGAAAAGTTCATGGTCTTTTAAACATTTTCCATATTATTAAACTAACTAACATTAAATGGATTATTAGCTTTCATTTGATATAACGATCACACAACAGTCTACAACTAAATGAACTTAATAGGTACGTTTCAATGAAACGTTGTGTCAGACTCTAAACAACGATACACGCAATCAGAGCTTGAAACATAAATTTAGAAATTTGGTCCAGCTTCAACGATACGAGGGATTTTTTGTTATAATAATGATATTGAAATCTCCACATCAGTACAGTCTTTGGTTAGGACAGAGAAGATATCTGAGATATATAACTTAAATTTATAATAATATCACAAGCAAAATAAACATTGATACAGTTCATAATTGAGAACCTCAGTCATACTTCATATACGAGTACATCTTGGTGTAAACAAGCAAAATTTTAGGTGTATAATAATATTGTTTAAATAAATTTATATTTTGATACAACAACGAGCTGCTTAATAATTATTTGTCATAGAATTATTTAATTCTATTAAAAATTAACTAAATACCAGAGTGCAATATTTTCTTTTTTGCAATGATGCCTAACAAAGCAATATAGGTCTATGCAAACAATACAACAAGCAAATTATTTAGGCAACCTGTATAGATGGCAAATATGTCTAAAGTTAGATAAAATCTGACAAAGGATACAATGCACGAAATACTATGCGAGAATCGTACAGTAGTGTACATCGTTTATTTGTCCATACTACTTATGTTACACGTACTTTTTAATACTTTCAAGGCATATCCTCTAATATAATCCACCTTAAGCTAAATCTCTAACACCTTACATTATGTAACTTTCGCAAACTTTCAAGTACATATCTTCTTCAATCGATATATTATAGATATACCAAAGTGTAATTACCAAAAGTATATTAACTTAAAAGTGGCGACAATGTATCTAGATCCTACTCAAATCTTTAAAGGCACTATAAAATGAGCTTATGGCAGCATTATGCCTACAATACGTATAAAGGACGATAAGTAAATGACCTTCTTTTAACTAACGCAACACTATGAAGGCTGTATGTATACACGTAATAGACAAAAAGAAATTAATCAATTTGAAATGCTCGTAACCTTTGTATACTAAACATTAAGACGTAATGTACTTCCTATAATAATAAATATTACTAACCCCATCCTCGAGATATACAATTTAATAAGAACCTTACAAATCTAGTGCTAATCGAATGTTCATTCGACACGATTCAAGGTTTTCGTCAAATTCACATAACATGAGCGATCATCACTCACCCTCACAATCTTCGAAGAACGAATCGTCCGCTTACACCAATAATATAATTGGGTTATAAAATTCACCTACACCGTCTCGAAAGTCCAACAATATGTGAGCAAAGAGGAAGTGCGCTCGTCGAGCGACCCGTATATCTGGACGACATGTCGGTCGTCAGTCGAAACGCAGAGGCTCTTTTGGTTATTTGGAGGATGGGTAGTAATAGAGGACGGCGCAACCCGGGAGCTGCCAGCGGGAGGCGTGCAGTTCGATGAGCTGCAGCAGCGTGCGGCGGATGGAGGGCGCGGCCGCCGTGTTGAGGAACGCGTCGCGCACCGCCGTCAGCAGCCGCTCCAGGTCGCCCGGCAGTTGCGTCTCCAAGTCGCGCCCGATGTATGTCAGCACGAAGAATAGGTTCTCCGTCTGGAAGATAGTTTAATATCATATAAGATTTCTGTAGCAGCGTGTGGTTTCTCTTACCTCCTTTTAGGATGAGAAGGAAAATAAATATGCAACATTTTTTAAATTTAATATCAACCTTATACAACCCTTAAGAACATAGCCTTAGTGGTATCGAATCCTTAAGCATGAGAAAAAAATAAGAATGACTTGAGACATCGTATTGGCAAACATCATGAGGAATCGATAACATAGTTTCAAATAAAAAGAAGACGAGACGTGATGGTATGATACTATGGTATACTCTCTCTTTGTCAGTAACGTTAACCTACGTTTTACAGAAATTTATGGTTTAAGTATTATCTGTTGTATTTAAAAATCTTGTTTGTTTGTCTTAATTTGAAAGCCAGGGCACTAATATTAAGATAACAATTTAAATATGCGATTGACGTTCTTCATACTCGGTTATCTGATCCCAAACCAAGCTTGTACATATTATACTTGATACCTAATATACTACATTAATATACTTTTTGAACGCATTTTTCACGAAAAATGTTAGTATTAAAAGTACTTAGTAGTAAATTAGTGTTAAAATAGTCAGTGATTGTGTGTCCGAAAATAGTAATTGCACAAAGCCTAGAAAGCAACAAGGTTCTAAAGTAGGTAGTAGTGTGCGATTATGAATATGTAGTTCCATTCGAATCATTCGAATGACTGCCGCAAATCAGTAATAATGCCAGTGCCGATTTAAAAAATAGAAATGTCTACTTGTTTGTACTCGACTTTGGACTGCCTGCCGACTGACCAATTACCCAAGTCATCGAGTGTACTTGTATTTGCCAATTTAATTACATTACATGTTTTATTATTTTAAGTATACTCCGCAGCGTTCTTCGTTCAAGGAATGGATGCCAGTTTTATTAAATCGATTGCTATAACTATCTTTTGAATTCCTTAAGTTAGTTAGCTGTGCGTTCTGTCGCTTAAGTCCCGAATAAATATATCGTTCATCACAACCCAATTAGTCCACGTCGCGTGAGCGACTAATAAGGTAGTCGAATAATCGAAGATAAAAAAAGGTTAACAATTACTAATATTAGTAGTCATTATTCGATTATGAACATTAGTTATGAGTCACTAGTCGAATGTAAAAATTAGTAGCCGCAGATTATTCGAATGACTGGATCGTCGGCAGTCAGCTGATCAAACATACTGCCAGGTGTGTGGCGATAGATTTCAATTAGAGGGTGGTAGCAGCCAGAAGGCATATACTAATACCGTGCTATGGTTACCTCACGATGCCTTTATTAAAAGTTCAAGTTAAGGGTAGAATACGAAGTAATATGAACCCAGGACTCTAATCGTAGTATTCGATATCACTTCTAATACAGCATCATCGCGTTGCTATTTTCATACTATACGTACATTTAGTGGCACCATATATTATTTTTATTTGTGTTATTTAAATACTTAGTTAACTACTAATTGACTCCCGGAATACAATTTGTATCTTAGGTTGGGTGACAGAGGTTTGCAATTTTTAGTATCTCTATTATACAAAATCTATTAAATAATTTGTTTATTCATTCGATCTAATTTACTCAGGCCTGACCTTCCGCAAATCCACTGTAAGATTATACAAAAACAAATATCTAGTAACTAATTCAGCTGGATCTCTTTTTCTGTCCAGCCAATCCCAAACATGAAAATTCAACAGAAAATTAGATTTCCTATTGAGTTGTTGAGCTAGAGAGCAGGAGATCAGTGGAATTAGTTACTAGATAATTGTTTCTGTACAATCTTATTCATTCAATCATTAGTTCATTAATTAATCCATTCCTTCATTCCTTGCTTCATTCAATCATTAAATTATTAATTCATTCATTTATATATATAGACACACACCCAGACAAAGAACAAAGGGACACGCTCATGGCCTCATGCACACAAGTACGGACTAGAGGCAGCATATAAGTAAGAGCAAGTTCACTAACGTCGCTGGCGGAGGGCACGGGCTGGCGGATGCAGTCCTCGCAGCACTTGCAGATGAGCGTGAGCAGCACCTGGCCGGGCTGCGCCGACGCGCTGCGGCGCTGGATGGCGCGGCGCCGCAGCTGGCAGTACATCTCCAGCAGGAACGACAGGAACGCCATCAGCCGCGGCCGCCCGCCGCCCACCGTCGTGCCCAGCAGCTGCCGGACATACTCACATTGTACTTATCTACAAGGCTAGCTATCAAAGGCTACCTAACATTTCTATGCTTCTGACCTTTTGCTAGCGTATTATGAATATGCGTTATTCAATTTCCCATTGCATTGGTTTTTGGCGCATTCGATAAGATAGCGCTAAGGGCACTGTACGCTAGCATTTTATATTTTGTATGTGTATTAACGTTATGTGCTTACAGAGAACTAACTTGAAGACTTCTTTAGCATCGTTGTGATTAGACATTCGTTGAAACGAAACTTAAAAGAGAGAAACATATACATCTATAGGATTTGGCCGGCAAGAGAATGACATAAATAGTTTTCTAATAGTTTCATTCTATATCTTCGGTGTAGCACGCGGTACTGTAATTTTTAAATTTATTTTAACCTATATGAAAGTCAAAGCTACTGAACCTACCACCTGCTGGCGGTGAAGCTACTGCTTCAGCGAAACGCGGGTCTCATTTAGCCACCGCTTCCTCCTGTACCCTGGGATAATAGGCAGGCCTGTCCTTGCGTTAGACGGCTTCTGGCCGATGATCGTCAAGTCTTTGACCATCGATGAGCCCCATCGCGCTAGTGCTGAAAAAAAGGTCTCTTCTCTTTCGAGGGGATGAAGGTATCAGAGGCCTTCTTGCACCTGGACACTCGTTAAGTTTAAGTAGGGGCCGCTAACACTAAGGGGTACCTTGTCGCGGTCGTGGTACCACTGCTGCGCGGTGTTGAGCAGCGACTCGAGGAAGGTCTCGCCGGCCTCGCGCTCCACCACGGCGATGCAGCGGCGCGCGGCGGGCAGCGCGTAGCGCGGCGACTCCACGGCGCGCGCCACCAGGTGCCCCACCGCGTCCATCAGCGTGCGCGCCACCACCGCGTTCGGGTCTGCTCCACATACTTCCAGTTAGCTAGTTACTTTGTTATGTGCCAAGGTCGCTATTTATTGTGGTAATGAATATTTTTATACTATATATAATATATTTATATAGTATAGTAATAGGCCTGTTTCTGTGTTTCAGTTTAAATATTTATACTTATAAGCATCCATATAGAAAGAAGTAGTAAGGTAAGGTTATTAGGTTACATTAGTCGTACCATGGCCTTAGTCGTACCCCAGCAATATTTCGTCTGATATTTATAAATTGCACCATCTAAAGTCGTCAATCTGAACTATTTAGTCAAGCAACCAAACGTAACGAAATTGATGGCCTTGGCGGAAGCAAAAATAATTAAATGTTTTTTTTTAATCCAGGTACAATCTTTTAGCACAGCTTGGAAAACCAGACAACTGATATACTACATCTATATGTAAATATCTATATATGAATGAATCTTATATAGATATTTACATCCAGACACAGAACAAACAAACATGTTCACACACACAAATGTTTGTCCTGGGTGGGAATCGAACCCACGACCTGCGGTGTAGCAGTCAGGGTCTCTAACCACCAAGCCAACTGGCCCGTCACTTTTATACAGTTTTCATGTTTTTAAGATTGTTTATTACAAAGGCAACTAAATAAAGAATCAAGAAATTAAAAAGATTTTGTTTTATTTCAATTGCACTGAATCATCATCATCATCAACAGCCTATCTCCGTCCACTGCTGGACATAGGCCTCACCTATGGCACGCCACTGAGCTCTATCTTCAGCTCTTTGTTTCCAACCGCTGCCAGCCAGCTTGCGTATATCATCGCTCCATCTAGCTGGAGGGCGCCCTACACTACGTTTAACGAGCCGTGGTCTCCACTCTAGAACACGTCTACCCCAACGGTTATCGGTTCTGCGACAGATGTGACCAGCCCACTGCCACTTCAGCTTGCTAATCCTTTGAGCTATGTCGATAACTTTGGTTCTCTGACGGATGACTTCATTTCGAATTCGATCCTTCAGAGAGACTCCGAGCATAGCTCTCTCCATAGCTTGCACCGAATATTACCATTTTTATATTATTAAGGTAAGGGGGCCGGTGAAATTACAGGCACATGAGACTTAACAACTTCACGTCTCACGGTCGACAACGCATTGGCGATGATCCTAGTGTTGCAAATTTCCATAGGCGGCGGTGACCACTTACCATCAGGTGGACCGTCTGCTTGTTTGTCGGCCCAAGTGGCATAAAAAAAAAAAAAAAAACAATTATCTGGTTTCTATAGAACCAGTTCTGCTTAGTTTGAAAGCAGATGGCCATGTCTAAGAATGTCTTAGGATATTTATTTTTTACTTTTGCGAACTAATTCATTTTATTAGTCAGTACATCGGGTGTGTACTAACCTAGATTTTTTAAATAATAAATTTTATCTAATCTGACTTTTTGGCTATATAATATATCAAATTAACAACATACATATATATTATAATAACTAAAAACACAAAAGAAATAACAAGAAAAATGATAATAACCTAAACAAGGACGTGAAAGAACCTGTGCACACTGTTGAGGGCAGCTATTTCTAGACATCTTTTCTGTATCTTTCAAGTCTTGCTCTATATGGTTTTTAAGTTTAAGATGGCTGAACTTAAATACTGTAATCAAAATATATTACCTTCCAAAGCCTTATCAATACACTCCTGTATTTCAGGCGGGAAGTTCCCCAGGTCTCCAGCATCGGCTGCGAGACCCAGAGCAGCCATTCCACTGGCTAGCGCATCCGTTGAGGTAAGCGATTTGGATCGCTTTAACCCTGGCGTGAACGATTGTGGACGGATGCTCTTCCCGTTGCCGTTGGTCAGGGAAGACGGCGGAGACTTCTTCTTCTCGGAAATCATAGACTGTTGAGGCTGCAGTTTGAAATGCACACGTGGTCCCACCTGGAATCCAGACAAATTACAATGGATTAAGGGTATTGAATATGACTCGTACGAGAATTTATTGCTCTACTGAAAACAACCATTTTTTGATTTGAACTATGTTACGAAAGTAGATATCTCGCTGGAGAGAAAGAAATGGTCTTTTAAACAGGTTATCAACTTTCTGGAGATATTTTGGTTTTTCTGTCATGAACCTGAAAGGCTGTGTATTTTACAGGATAGAACAAAATAAGGAACAAGTGTTTCTCTTCAATTTGACATGAGAAATGCTTTATTTGATTTGCATTTTTTGCTCCCGTTTCTCCTGTCTCTCTTGTCCAATATCTATTCATAATCTTGAGGTAATAGAGTTTAATTTACCTGAGCATGCGGGACGTTGCCACTGGAGGCGCTGTTTATTAGCGCATGCGGGGGCAGCACAGGGCGGTAGTGCGGGGGCACCTGAGCGTGCAGAACCGCTGACCGCGAGTGCTGCAGGCCCACGCTTGCGTACCCGAGGCCCATCGCCGGCCTAAAATTGGAACCACGTTCTGATTACATTTCTTTATCTAACTACTTATTACTATACTATTAGAGGTAATAAAGCTCTTAGAGCAGAGTTCGTCCGCCGACACTAGGTACTGCCACTATATCCTTTTCTGCCGTGAAGCAGTTAGGCACTTATAGCCAGATGAGACTTAACAACTTAACGTCTCAGGGTTGACAAAGTATTAGCCATTCCCCTGGTGGATCGTCTACCTGCTAGTCGGCCTACTGGACGTAGTCGAAGAATAAGGCGCCTTAAAACAATACGGTAGGTATTATACTCAAATGACATTTTGTGAGTAATGATAACATTTCATTGGAAAGTTACTACCCTGACTGAACAGTTCACACTTGAAAACAAACGGCTTAAAAGAAAGCGAAAAACGTATCTCGGTATCATTCCACTTGCATTGTTAATTAATCGAATAAATCATTCGCCAGAACGCGATTAACTATTGCTATTCATAACTCGGTCGGATACAATGGCCGCCGCGCGTCCACTGGTGCGTGTCCTATCATCATGAATACAAAACTTATAAATAATTAACGTCATAATGCTGATCACATAGGACCGCTGACGGCCCGTTATGGTGTTACACTCCTGCGCAACTAATGTGTTATAGGCAAATTAATGGTTACACAATGACGGGAAGTGATGTACTGTGCTGTTAGCTGATGATTTAATTTTTGGGTCACTTTTAACCTTGCTTTGATATTTTAGAGAAACTAAGATACTTTTTACAAAAACAAATTCACTATGAAACAGGTTTTACCACAGGTAGCTTGCAATTTATAGCTGCATAAGTATTTTTACAATCAAATATTTAATAGCCTGAAAATTGCATCAGTCATTCACTCAGACGTAACAATTGCCTGCGTCTGGCATCAATAAAAAAAAACAATTACATGAATTAAGATATTTGCCCACGAAAGTGTGACCTGAGTTTCAGAAGCAAAGAGAATTATTTCGTAACACGGTCCGTCGTGACGCGGTCTGCTGAAATGGAGGCAAGTGGCGTGTCCTGTCTGTCTGTGAGCACGAGCATGAGCACTTAGTATTGTCGCTTGATGACCCTTCTGCACGCAGTTATACGACTGTACCAGCTATTAAATACTCCACAGCACAAGTGAGTGACCGTCGTCTATTTCTGAGGATTGAATCAAAATAAATTGCACATTGTATTTCTTTAAATAGTCTTTTGTTTTTACAGGGACTATAGCAGAGGCAAGTTGCACCTAAATTTCGATTGTGTTGGTCGTCACCCATGATAGGTGACTAAAATACTACTCAGTTCCTGGTATATGAACGTATGCAGGGAGATTATAGCTCCGGTAATTATTAGTAAGCAATTTTCTTTGCACACAAATCTTGATTTCTTTTTCGTAATTGCCTTTCATGTTCCTGCCAAGTGAAGCTAGTCTACGCTACTAAATCCTCTCATTTGAAATCAGCTATATTTTGCAATATGCATTATTTATAACAGAACCCAGTGTGCTGACAAGTCATTGACTTTGATCGGTAAATAAAATCTCAATTGGTCCAGGAAAACATCCTCGATTAACGATAGCATACAGCTGCCAAGCCAAGCTCGAATGCGGCCAAAATGTATAGCAGTTTCGACATATCGCATCCACTCTTGATTTGTGTAAAAATAAAATTTGAAGCGGCGGCAACGAAGCGATGAGTAAACACCAGCCTGCCCCAAGGTTCTCATAATATTTACCTGCACATTATCTCAAGACATTTTAATGAAATCATGAGTCTCTCCTCTGAATTAATATTAGATATCAATACGTGCAAGAATTATTGTTTAAAGTAAATAATTGTATTTAAAAGTTATTAATAAGTACATCGTTGCTTTTTATATGTTTTACGGATAATAAGCAAGATTGATTCTTTTCATGTAACTAACACATCAGTGACGATATCAACCTGCTTATATACTAAATGAAAAGCTTGTGTGTGTCGTTCTAAGACATCTATCTTTCTACCCTATAACAAAACTGTAGAATCGCAATCGCAGAATAGTAGGGTGTAACGTGTAGACCCGACGATACTGAAAATATTTTCAAAAAATTTATTGTGTTTGATGTAGCAGAATTCATGGAGAGCATTTTTGAAAGATTTGTTTGAACATGGCTATCTCCGAAATTACTCGTATTTCTATAGGAAACTGGAACGTAACTTGGGGCAACATATAGGTATTATCCCCTGAAAATCGGCTCACAAAAAAAAAAATAAACTTGAATTTATAGTAAACACGCGTACGAAGCGGGTACAGCTAGTTAGTATATAAAACAATGTTAAATTCGTTTTTGTCCCCCTTTATTATGTTCGACTTTAATCAACAGTATGAACATGTATATTGCATTGAAAAGTTCCCCTGAAGGCAGAACGTGTTCATTTAGCACTAGTCTAGTAGGTATAGACTTTCGTTGTTAAAATCGGTAGTTGACTGACCGATTGGCATATTGCTAGATAACGACCTATCCCATCATACTAATCGTATTCATTTTTATACGAGACTTAACTATCCCCCGCGGTTTCAGCCGGGTTCCCGAGAGATGTTACATTTTCCCGGGATAAAAAGTAGCCTAAGGTAATCTTTTAACATTAGCTAAATGCCAGTGAAAGTCCCAGCAAAATCGGTCCAGCCGTTTTTTATTTTATTTATTTGGGAAAACAAACAGTTACACATTACATTTGAACTTAAATACCGATAAAAAGATGCACAAATGTGTGACCAACAGCATTTTCCACAGATTATAAGTAAATTTAATTATGTTAAAACTATAATGCGACTTATAAAACTATATATACTAAAACCTACAAAACTATATATTTGTGATACAATAACAAATAAAATACTTATAACTTTCTATTAAAAAAATATGTGACCAATACAGAGCATTTAGGCAATTAAACTATTTAATACCATGTTTTTAAAATTTACGTGCTGTAAGCAAACATATCATTTTGGAGTCCATAGGGTACATTCATCGATTTTTATATATTCACAACAATGATAGAAATAATAAAAATTTTCGTAGATGGATATCGGCTATATATGATATTGATAACCGCGGGGAAAACCGCGGGGGACAGTTAACCATATATATGGAAAATAGTGTTCCTTTGACACACCATCACCTTTAAACTACTGAACATGGGATGGACTGTTATCATTCGATGCGGAATTTTTCCTAGATGGTTATAGGCTATATATGATATCGATAAACGCGGGAAGAACCGCGGGGACAGCTAGTATCTAATAAAAAAACACTAACTAACATTTGGCCCAACCATAATGAAACGCTACTTCATATCACGGTCTCAAGGACTTAAATAATGAAAGGAAAACGTCCGACAATGCTATTCAAATGGACAGACCGTAATAAAGAATCTGTATAAACATGTATATGACATCTTGCGGTCATCGGGACATAAGCAAGACATTCAATATCATGTTCTAGAGTTGCTCTTGCTAATCCGTGAGTCATGTATAATTGAATTGAGTCTACTTTGATGTAGGGTTCTCTATCCACAATCCTTCGACAAGATATATGCTTCATACTTATTTTTTTAATCATCGGTTTTTCTCTATTGCTATTCTATATCAACATAGATTAACTACCTAAATGTAAAATTGAGCTACTATTGATATTAGGACGAAAAGACAAATGCAAGAAGAGACTGGAGTTCATCATCCACACTAATGTTATCAAGTGATAAAGTTAGCAATTTTGGATGTAGGAGGTAATGCGAAACTTCTAATCAGATTCAAAAAACTTTCAATGATAGAAAGGTAGATAAAATGATAGACTTACCTTTAGCAAACGCGGGATAAAGAAAGTCTAAGGCACTTCGGTAAATACATAGTAACTGCAGAGATTCAGATGGTTCCTTAGTCAAAGAGTCTCACCTTTAAATTTTTTTTTTATTCATTAGCCATCCCTAAACCAGGAATCGCCACAAAATTATCACATGCTTCCAATATCTGTTAACAAAATGGTTGCCTCGACTTCAAAAGTTATATGATTTAAGGTACGGAATGTTATTTAAGCCTACAGTATTGTATTATTACGTAAAAGTATTACCAATATTGTCTGTCATACTTGTCGTCATAGCGTTCAGACGTTCGATGACCTAACGATATTGGCAGAAAGCGCATGGACGCGGAAGATTGTGTGCGCCGGCCATTGCTATATAAAATCATCAAAGTTTTGTATTGAATAAAATTTATAAGCTGATAAATTTAATGTTTTATATCCATGTTGTAATGGTTGAATTTAGCACCTTTAGTTCTAATCATTGGTTTTATTGCATACGTGATAACGAGGCGATGTAGGTGCAAACGCATGCAGCATTCTAGCATGGAATACTTTGTTTAAACCAATTATGCATTAGCGTGTACCCAGCGCTACCATGTTTCCGATGTCTTTGTTTTAACTATAGTCTGACTGCATTTTTTATTAACATAAATACTAAAATCCTCAAATCAATAGTATAGAACTAATACTCTTTTGACGGTGGAGCCAATAAACATTTTTAAAATTGCTTTTTTTTATATCATATGAGCTGACTTACAAGGACACGGTCCACCGGATGGTACGTGGTCACTGCCGCCTATAGACATTTGCAACACCAGAGCATCGCTAATGCGTTGTCGACCCTAAGACATGAAGTTGTTAAGTCTTATGCCTGTAATTTCACGAGCTCCCTTAACAACCGAAACTCAGTAATACAAGTGCACTACTGCTTCACGGCAGAAATGGTTAAACTCTGCACTAAGAGCTCTACTACTCAAAATACTTAAATATCATTTTAACATGTTAACATATTTAACTCAGCTTTACGTAATCTTACTTTACCAATGTTATCATTAAAAGTAGCAGAAACACTAGTACAGAATATCAATGAAAATTATAGTATTTACACAGGTGAACACTTAAAACTTAATTTACATAACTACGTCATTGTAAACTAAATAAGGCTCCCGTATACGACAAATAAGCAACCTATCATCTGTATTAACAACAGCATGAAACAGACAGATAGATGAGGGTAATTAGCGAAAATGTGAAAACTCATTGGAATGAAGTCATTCTTATAAATGTATGTTGGCTTAAAGATATAATGTACAATAAGTGAATGTTACTCTACAGAATCATATGTACCTAGCTACTGCTTTCTTTTTCAATGTACTTCTTTAATCCTACTAATATTATAAATGTGAAAATATGTGAAGATGGATGGTTACTCATTCACAAAAAAGTACTCAACGAATTTGAACGATACTTTTGTTCCCAAGAAAAAGTTACATCCTTGGGTACGCGTATTAAATCGGACAGCCATAAAAAATAGAAGACAGGAGGCCGGGCCAATCTAACGTACATATTTTTATAAAGGAATCAACTGCTAAGTACTTATGACACGACCTTGGATCCGCGTAATGACAGCATACGACAATACGGAATGTTCTCTAAAGTTAGATGAGTGTGACGCACGAGGCAAGCGGCAATTGAATGGATTTTTTCTGCCTATTAGATACTCTGCTGCAGTACACTAAAAATTTGTACATTAATTAGATCATATTTCTTCCTCTACAGCTCTTCAGTTTGTTTCACCCGTGTCTCTAGTTTACGTTATCCCCGTAGTCTAAGCTACTCCACTGCCACTTCTTCTGAACCGGTTTCGTAGCGAAGCGAAGTACGTAGCAAATATACATACAAACATACTTCAATGGTACCCAATAATATAGGCTGATGGTATTCTTACATCTTAGAGTTGCCAATATTTTCTTTCAGCAAATTTTACTTTAAAACAACTTTAAAATTCATTGATAGCTCCGTAGTTAACGTTTCTCCCGAAGAGTTTTTGGTAAATATATTTAATGCTGGTTGTACACATTTATTGACACTGATGGATGTTAATAAACAAATAAAAATGTACAAAATATCATTTGAATATTGCAGCTTAATCATCATACAAGCGCAATTTGTTCGAAATATCCAGCAGCAGGATAGATAAGATACCTACACTAATGACGTAAACAAATATATGTTTAATTTGAGAATCTGCAGACCTTTACTGAGATATTTGTATGGAGATAATAGACAAGATTTACAATTGAAAGAGGTTGGTGCAATAATGGGAGCAGACTGATTTGGGTAGTTACAGATACATATAACGAATAGTACTTATAAGGAATCCAAAGATATTCTTAAATTGACTGTCATATTTTAATAAACGAATACGAACAATGGCAGGATTGGAATTGCAGATCGCATTCTCAGTTGTATTACATAAAGCGGACTCAATCAGCTAGGTATTTGCAACGCATATCTGTTTGTCATATCAGAAACATCTGGTACCTATACAACTGTTGGCAAACGATCGCAAAAACCGGTGACCAAGTCACAAGTTTAAAATTCCCATATATTTTGTCAATATTTCATGGAATTTTCCAAGGATTCCACAGGGATTTTAGATTTCTGTAGTTTACTTTAGAATACATGGCGGGTAGGTCACCAATATTTGATTTGGCAAACTAACTCTATTAGGTTTACTCACACATCAGACGTAGAGTATCTCCCACGAACCATTTTCACAAACTTAATTCCATCCGATATAAACTGTGAAACACTACACAACTCCACTAGTTGATACTCGTCATCTCACTGTTTAAATAAATCCTCAATGTTTACGCGATGTACAATAAAATTTATCACAATCTTTAAAGCGCTGAACAAATCCCAGTGCAAACTTGGCAATGTTACCGACAAATTACGTTTCATTTCCCTCTTAGCATCGGAACTTTATTTATAGAATTTTAGTATCCGCCACACATCCTATCCCAGCGCTTACACTTCCCAGAAATCGGTACATAAACTTCTGAAGAAGTGGCAAGATTTTGTAGACGAATCACTCATGCGGCACTGTTGAGATTTGCACTCAAAAGTACGGAGTGTATACGATTCAGGTTCGTTCGGCGAATTTCGTCGTTGTTTGGTCGCGTTCGTGTCGGGAACTCCGCGCGTCTCCCGGCGCGTGCGCCGACTGCGCGGGGCGTCACGTTGTTCAGCCCGTTTTGGCGCGCGCGGGCGTGTTCGCGTCACCGCGACCAAGAACAAAGTGATAACAAAAAAACTCTACAATTGATACTACTACATAGGAAGCTCCTACGCGTCGTGGACATCACCGTTTCGCGCATTATCGCCCAGATATTTCGTTTTCCCACAATTGGATCCGGGCCAACGACGACGTCGACCATCTCTACCGGTTACGTACGTTACTATGATGAGAAACAAACTAGGTTCGGCAAGGTCGAAAATAGTCTCGTCGTTGGAAAAACTCTTTGAAATCCCTCCCATTCATTAATTGAACAAATTGTGAGAAAACTTTAAACAGGCTGTCTATTTCCTGAGATACAGCGCTAGTTAAAAAAAAGACACATTTCATAAATAAATTAAAGCTAACATGACGAGCGAAGTGGAAAAGTTCATCGTTCGTGGTGATGTTGAGTCAAGGTTTAATGCGTCCTACTTGTGTGCAGCAAGAGCAGTAAGTAGTGACGAAGTTCCTATGACGAGACCCAACCTAATAAGTCTAGAACATTACATCACATTGCGGGTGGGTGCGCACATACCTACTCAATATTGGTCAAATTGATTTCTGCATTGTTAAACAAACACTGTCTTTGGTATATTGCGTTAAAGTATTACGAAAATGGGACACATCAATGAGCATAATACCTAACAAACAGAGATATAAAAAGACTTACCTATTTTGAAGATCGGCAGGCTTGGCCATGGTGAATTCCTTCGCGTGGACATTCAGCTTATTGGTAGACCCCGGCGTGTTGGCCGACGTGGTGGTGGTAGTCGCTGTAGTCCCCGCCACGCCGTCTGTGCGTACACCTGGCGGTCAACGGCGGTGATCAAGAGAAGAGGGAGACAGGATAGATGCTTTAAAGAAGGTTCAGGACAGCCAGTGTGTTGATGATACTTTGCCTTTGTATAAGAAGAAAGAACAATGAACAGTCATTTCCCAAGGGTTCGTAAGCGTGTGAATGAAATGAAAGGAATATTGGGAGCTCTGCCAAAGATTCGCCTTACAAAGACAATGGAAAAAATCGTAGGGGAAATTGTTGGGAATATGCAAGGCTGTCTGTAAAATAGTCGCTACCAGCGAATAATAATAAATGAAACTCTAAAACAAAGAAGGCAAACTAGAAATCCAACGTGTACGATGAGTTTTGGTAGCACGCGAATCCCAAATTCTGGAAATTACCCAATAAAGTCTTTGTGAAAGTTTCGTGTACATGGTTATTTCCTACTTGAATCAGCCATTTTGTTATGAAATTTATAGTAAAATCTGGTATTTTATATCTAACCCACTGCTGAAAATTACTTGAATTGAGGAAAGAAATTGGGTTTTGTAAATATTTTCCATTCAAGTAGCAGATTTAATGATTTTTGAAATAAAAACGTTTTAACAACATCGCCTTCTAATTGGGTAACCTAGATCATCGCGCGTGCTATGCGCGCACGCAGTCGCGCTTAAACGAGCAAAGCGAAACTTTCATCCAAGATTTACTAGCTACAACATTAGAATTTTGACTGAATTCAGACAAATTTTAGTATTATTACTCGACTTTTGAATTTAGAAAGTGAGAAGTCTACTTAAGTTATTTTGATACAACAGTGAATTAAAAAATTCATTACTTTCAGGTAACTATCTGAACTAATTATGTTAATACAACATAATTTCTGATTTTTGGATAGATGTAAATGTTGAGTATCAAGTACTTTCTTTGCAGCATCAGAAAGGATTAATTTAGATAACAGCTATAACTAGTATCAAATACATGCTAAAAATACAAGAAGAATATTTAAAAATACACTTCATTCGGTATAGGTTGCATTGAAAGCCAAAGTTTTCATTTTTATTTGATAATGTACCTAACAATTTTTCAAAGCACGCAAAGTGCAATGGCAGATGTACAAAGACGTTATATGGCTCACGAAGCTCTTGTTATGAAAGCAAGCATTATTTAGCCTACGTGAATACACAGACCTAAATATGTAGGAAACGGGGGCTAATAATGATTCACGATCAAAGAAGTATCTTGCATAATAGCTAAGAACATTGTTGCAACCTTCTTTAAGATGCCATCTGGATTTCCATGACATGGCATCTATTGTGGGTGTCTTATTTTATTGAAAACCCAAAATACGTAACAAGCAATTACTTTAGTTTGACCATTTTCAGATAAATAACCTTTAAAATGATAATACCTATAGAATAATAAACAATTACTCTTCAGCAATTTGAAGATTACGGACACTTTCTTATGTGCTGGTCAAAGAAAATACTTCTCATTATAGCGACTTCGAACAGTTTAATCGCAGTGATTAAACTGATTACCGGTATATCGAACAAACCTGGGGCTTCAGAAACTGGTTGTGTCGCCGTCACGGCCGCTACAGATACAGATACCACCGGTGTCACGGACACCGGCGAAACCGATACCGGCGACACTTGAGCAACCGGTGAGACACCCACCGGCTGCGATAACGACTGCTTCACAATACACCGCGACATATCGCACAATTTACAAAATCACAGAGAAACATTCGAGTCACATACACAACCCACCACAACAAACATCAGACTGTCGACCCGTTCCAATTATGAAGTTTTGTTTATTTTTAAAATTTGGCGCCAATTTTACGTAGTGACGCTAGCCAGCCAAACATTTTCATTTATATTGCAATTAGGAACGATTAATCGTAAAGGGATTTATTACAATAATCGATTTGATTATTTAATAATAGTCGACTAGCATACCTAATAGGTATGCTATTTTCGAAACGATCGTTGATCAATGTATGAGTTAGAATCGAGGTTCATGCATGGGAGTTTTATTTGTGATTGGAAAATAAATATAGGTGGAGTTAGGAAATTGCGCTTTACAGAAAAATTCTAAGTGTGAATAGAGAAAATTAAAAAAATTGAGCAAGTTTAAAACCGGACTGTTTAACAAGATTTTTTTTTATTAAGAATCTTACTAACCTGGTGGTCTATAGATCTCTAGGGTAGGTTTCCCTTTTGCGTTTGTCAAAATCATACTCCGGCGTTTACCATTGTGCGGAAACTGTGAAAAGAACATATTGTTAGATATATCATAGCTTCCTTATTTATACAGTATAACTTGATAGACTGTTAAGATTTATTTTCAGCATTCATACTGCAACCGAGATGAGATGGACCTCGCATCATCGACTAATATAAAACGAAGTCTATGAGTAATTTCATATACAATATTTTGTTTATTTTCGTTGATTCATGTTTTAGGCTGAAGGTTACGACGGCATTAATGCATCACTGCTTACGAGATGATGACTGACCATTGAAGATTTTCGAAGATATCTGGTTAGGCTAAAAGGTATTTAATAGTACTGTTCAGGTGTTTCGATTGCTGGAAAAGCGCGCTTTAGTATCAAAAACACATCCGATCGGCACAAAACTGGGTTTACATAAGAACCTCAATACTTGGATTTTGAGTGTCGTGTAGAGTACCTATTTTAGTTACATTCACAGTTTTGTGATTGTAGCCCAGAAATCTGATTTCTCGACGTGTCTACCGAATAGAAAATTTTAAAATGTTATTTATATTCTTTAATGCCTTCTATATCTAGTCGGTAGTCTTAGAAGTTTATTAGAGTCACAGGTAAGAATAAGCATTTCCATGACTCATTTCTAAAAAAATATATTCGCATGGCATACGCCAATCGATTTATCAACAATCGTATGCAAATTGATAGCGCGGCGCGTGCTAATTTATGCGCTTTAAAGTCATTTAAAATGAAAAAAAAAACTGCTTTTGTATTTTATAAACGGTTATAAAAATTTGTCATAAAACAAATCGGGAATTATGATCTATGAGAACAAACATTTGTATACACAAACGTATTCCTGTGCATATGTTATAAAGAAAGTCTTCTATCCTGCGCGTATACGTTTATAGTTTAAAAACCGGAAGAAGAATCAAACATTTTTCTTTTCTAGAATTCATGTACAACTTATGTTCTAGTTATGTGTATAATCTACCAACATTATTAAAGTAACGCACTAGTTCATTTTCATTCGATTACAATACATGATTAACGCGTTAGTTAAATTCTTCGGATGGGATTATTATATTAAAGCAAATGCTTTTGTATCGTGAAATAATATTCCTAATTATTTAATTATGTCGCACTTTCAACATCTACAATCAGATATATTCTATGAATATAACAACGAATGTAAAGGCGATAGAGAAGTGTAGATAGACAGATAAGTGGGTAGCACTAGAACCATTTATTGTGCCATATTCGCCCACGTGCCGTCCGCAAATGTATTTGAAATCATTAGCAACGAATATTTTAATTATTACCTTTAACCACCTATACTATTAATCCTTGAATCAATATTTGAAAGCGAATGGCAGGATGTAAATAAACACAACACGTGTAAATCGTGTAATTGATTGTATAGCAACAATAGGAGTCTGCAATTTATAAGAAAGATTTTGTAAATATACTCATAAACTAAGTTTAAACTAAGTATCTATAAAATATATATATAGTAGATATTGGAATATCGTCAATATTAGGCCCCTAAATAATTTCAGTTCATTCATAACAAGGTTTAAATTAAAATACCTGGTTATGATGCATATTGTGATGAGATTGAGGTCGTATAAAGCTGCGCTCCCTCATAATGACGCCAGGCGATGCGAAGTCCTGCATCCTGTAGCTTCGCTGCAGCTCGTTACCGACTCCAATTTGGGTTTGCATCTTGATTACCAGATATTGCCGGTCTTTTGATGGATACTACAGCACTATTAATGTGCTATCTGTGGTTGCACGCGCTAACGATCTCGCGCCTTTTTATGACAGGTGACAGAACGTCTCTGGTTGATTCCCAAAAACTCTCTTTGGTTATAATGCACTCGGGCATTCAGTATATTTCTGTGCTTTTAATTACTTCTTTAAATTACATACTATTGCAACTCTTTAAAAATAAGTTAATTTACTTGCTATCAATAACAATCAGATTGATTATTATCAAAATAAATACACTAGAGCAATGACTAGTATTATAGTTACTTTTACGCAATGTCACACTTATTTTGATTATTTTTCAAATATTTACAAAACATAAAAAATACAAATATAAATTTACAACTACAAAACGGGCAATACGCGTTAAAATGCGAGATGTAACAGCAAAGCTTTGATAATTTTTATTATATGTTAAAATAATCACAATTTTATTATTGTGACGTCACGTTAGAGATCACTTTTCTCCAATTTATATATGCATATATAAATGTACATTAATTAAAACCTCATCTGTCGTGGCCACTGATAGAGGTTTTACTTTTTCGAGTTTTTTTCGTTTTCTTTTTATAATACGACTAATATACAAGAGCAGTGCAGGATTATTTTAAGTGCCTGACAGTCACCGAGCGATATTTTATAACAATTTTCCGAGGGGCCGAGAAATTAATTCTTCAGCGCCAAGCTCGATTCGTTTCGTCGTAACGGGCTCTATGAACCCTTATCTGAAACAAATAAGTTAATAGCATCACACGCACGGTATATTTTAAAAATAAATTTTCATATTCGCTGGGAAGTGGATCCAAAAAGTTTGACATGAAAATCCTCACTTCAATTTGCCATTAACGTTTCAACGCTGGGTAAGAGCGTTATAACTATTGTAGCCTCGAACCGGTTTACAAAACAACACATCATTGCGGTGGATTAAAAAAAGGAAATAACCAATTACGGCGGCATGTATTACGCTAGTTCAGCTTGTGTGAGTGTGGTACAGTCATATCACAAAAATGTTAATAATTAGGCTATTTGATTGTGCATGGTTCAGCGCACCTAGATAAAATTGAGAAAGTATACTGTACATGATAAGCGAAACTGTCCCAACTCGTCCTTAAAATTACTGAAAATTATTAAGGTATGTAAACCATAATTCCTGTTCAAATAGGGCAACAACTTCTTTATCAGGTTTTTTTTTTAATACCGTTTTGACCGACAAACAAGCAGAAGCTGTACCTGATGGTAAGTGCTCACCGCCGCTTATGGACATTTGCAACACTAGGGGCATTATCGTCCCTGAAACGTGATGTTGTTAAATCTCATGTGCCTGTAATTTCACCGACCCCCTTATCTTTCTAACCGATACACAGCAATACAAGTGCACTACTGGTTCTTGGTGGAAATAGGTAAGGTGGTACTAGTTCCCCGGACGAAATCTGCACTAAGAACTCTATTCTTTTTTTAATGGTTGAATTCAAAATGTTTGATTGGAAATACCTTCCGGTATATTGTAAGGTTTTTTGAATGCTGGAAAAGTAAATCTATGCATCCATTATCTCTAGACAAGTTAAAAAAAGTCGTGAGATAAAGTGATAGGTAAAAAGAAACAAAAATTTTCGAAGTGCGTTGAACTTTACAGGCTTGATTAAACCGCACCGACTGCACCTGCTCATGTAACTCTAACACTGCTAATTGTTTTATAACTGAAAATACTTATTGTAATCTATGTTCCTTGTCTTCTTATAATATAATATTTAATTGATTAAATCAGCTCGTGTCTTATTCCCTTTTTTATTTTGTACTAGCTGACCCAACATTCAACTATTGAATTCGAATCTTCCGATTGAATCGACAGTGAAATGTGCACTTAATTATATAGAAATTATAAATTAATTATTTTATCAATATAATTCCGATCCATGCCTCATTGTCAAAAAATGTTTTTCCAATATAAACATTTTTGTTATATGAATATCGATTTAAATTTAAAGTTTTTTTTAATAATAACAGCAATGCGAATCGCCCATCAATTTTATTCCGACTTTTTAAAATATGTAAATGTCTATGCTTTGATTGAAGTTTACAGAGTATATTCTATTTGCTATTTACAATTAATTGAGGTACTTAAAAACACTGTATAATTTTATTCCATACTCATGTTTTGTCTATATATTATAATAATTGTAAAAAATGCGCTGTAACAAAACGGAAATGTTCCTTTCCTTTTTATTAATTTTGTATCCTACTCTAATAAATTTGTGGTGCTCTATTTCAAATTCTTCCACTGGCTACAGTATCGCCACCTTAATTTGTTCCCTTTCAACGGACACTTTTTAGTACAATGAGATGGTATTTCTTTACTTCTACACTCCATACTACTGTCGTAGCCGTAGCATGTAAAAATTGAAGCCACGTACATATAAATCAATGACTTACCGCTCTCTCGTTGTGTACCGTCTATCGTTTGTCCGTGCTCTGCACTCGAGACTCGTTCACTTTACTCGTATTTATTTCACTGTAACAACGAGAAAGGTATGATTAAAAAAATACATTTTTTAACAAAGTAATGTAACATTACATACCAACTTATATAAAATGACCCCGGCTTCGCCTGAGTGGTACAAAATAAATGCCTCATACGCATAAATATTCCAGGTGAAATTTTCTTAACGATGGTGAAAATTGCATCAAAATTTATTACATACTTTTGAAGTTATAATCAGAAAGACAACAAATAGTGACTGTTTTATACTATTTAGAGATTCATTAGGTTCATTACTTAAGATTTTATATTGTTCCGTCATCGTGGATCTATTGAAGTAAATCAACTTCAGCCTCTCAAATCAGAACAAAATTATTCGAAGTTTTAATGCTTATCATTGCTAGACAATTAAAGGTTGCCTATCGGAGATCGTTATATTGAAATAAACGCGTAACATACATACAAAAACATAGTCGGATTGAGAACCTCCTCCTTTTTTGAATTCGGGACCATAGTAGTATTTAATTTAAGGAAAGTGATTACTTTTGCTATGAAAGTGCTCATAGCTGCTTGATTGGTCACAATCAGACAAAACAAAACTTAAACGAACCCTCAGGTCCGACTAGTCTACTTAAAAGATTCACTCCCAGCCCTCTAAAATAGAAATCCTTTAATTCATTACACTGGCCAGCTTAGCTTACAACATCCTTGCTGACAATACACAAGCCTCATTAACTTAATTGCAACCTAATACGGTACATAATAAGGTACTTATTAAAATAAACGGACGCTCTTAGCTTCATTGCCTTCGGTGAGTCAAGTGGTCAGCGCATGTACCTATGTATAGGGCTTCTGGTAAGTTGCAACGATTTCACTTCGTTGCAGCGAGAAATCTGGGTTACAGTACAACAGTCGTCCTCGCAAGGTTAACAAATAATAAGGCTCAGTACGTTTAATTTAGTACATAAAACCGACTCATATCTCAAAGCTAGTTATTGTAGAATATAATTTCGTTATTAGTTATTTCTCGGATTACTAAGAGACATAATGGATTAAAAATAGATATAGGAGTACTAGAGCTCTTAGAACAGAGTTCGTCTGGGGAAGTACTTGTTTTACTGTTTCGATATAAAGGTAAGGAGGCCGGTGAAATTACAGGTACATAAACTTAACAACTTCACGTCTCAGGGTGGACGACGCATTGGCGATACCCCTGGCATTGGAAATGTCCATAAGCAAAGATGACCACGTAGCATCAGGTAGATCGTCGGGCAGTATACCGGCAAATTGGCATTAAAAAAAAATATTTCGAAGGAACTCTTTATGTTGTTTATTTTCGTGTGTATCTGTTTGTATGTCACTGTTTTCTTAGGAACTACAAAAGTCGACATGACATTGGTAGGGGGTCATATGAACGTGCATTGTTTGCACATTTTTTGTGACATGTTTCTTTGGTTAACCTTTTATATATGTAGTTTATTAGTTTAGTCAAAAGGGCTAGTCAAAACAGGTCCTATTTCACAGGAAATTAAGTTTGAATTGTACGGAACTCACCAAGCGCAAGACCAACTCCATTTTCCCGGACTTAATACATCTAAAGATAAGTTGCAGAGACCCAAAAGGCCTGTTTTGACAGGGAAGAATATTATAGAAAAATCACCCAATTTTTTGTTAATACTATTTAAGAGTTAAGTGTGGTAAAGTATCATATAGCACTAGTAACAATCTTTAAAAATAAACATCCTGGGACATAAAATAACGCTTAATTGACGCGTTCTAACTATAGTTACAATTATCCATAGCTGATATACAATAGCAGGTGTTCGCAGGTGACGTTCGCGAAATTCTTTAGTGATGAGATAAACATCGCAAATGCAAATTTTATTACGTTTGATGGAATTACTTTAGGTTACTGTGTTACTACAGAGGATTTTACTGTTAATGTTTATTATTAAAAACAACAGTCATTTAAAAGATATTTAGTCGACGGAAATGAAGAACGAGACAACCATTTCGATTTGTAGGAGAGAGGTAAATTACTTACACTTTAGTTGGAGGGACACACCTCTAAATCATAAAAAAAACTAAATCGATATTTATGCTTTTTTTTTTTAAGGAACGAAGTTTTTAGCCTCTGATGGCTCTTACGCCCATACACGGACAATTCCGGCGTGCGCAGAGGGCAAAACTGTTTGTCCACTTTTACCTCTGAAGCTAAGTACTCGATTTTGCTCGGTTTTACTAGGTTTATGTGTATAAAACATTTATTTACTCAGGTGCAGGGCAGGTCTCTAGTGCATCATGAAACTGTAGCATCTTCTATTAGAGTCATGATTGATTTTGAAGTAGAGCTCAAGATGTAGATAACTTGCATTGTTGGGTTTCAGTTAGAAAGGGGGCCGGGGAAGTTACAGGTACACACGACTTAACAACGTGACGTCGGATCGACAACGCATCGATGCCATACCATCAGGTGGACCGTGTGCCTGTTTGTCCGGCTACTTGAATTAAAAAAAGATTTTACAGTCCAGAAGTGCCATTTATAATCTGTGAATCAATCCACATAATCGAAGGATTCTCAAAACTCTTGGATCGGAACTACTGTAGGCGGACTACTATGACATCACCGTGTTTACTAGTGTGGCGCGTTCTAAACACACAATATGACGCAATATAAATTGATCATATCTGAAAAAGTGACACATAGAGATAAAACTTTATAACCACACGCATATGGTTTTCATTCCCTAAGCAAAGGCAAACGTTGTAACTAATTGGATTTAAATATAAGTATGTGAGACATTACGAAGTCTGAATAGGTTCTAGGTCAATGGGCACGCGCTGTGGCTTTGTTTTGTCTCTATATATTGTTTATCCATCGGTATCGATGATATTTATCGATATCGAATCGATGAGCTGTGACGTTCATTTTCCATTGTTCTGTATTCGGTTCTTTATTTAATTGTCTGTCTTTAGAGTTCGACTTATACGCAACGGTATTTTATTAGAAAATTGCATGTTCACTTACACTCCGAATTTGATTCTCATATTTTCGCGCCAATAGTCTTTGAGTTGAGAGAAATGGCTGTCAGATACGGTCGATACGATATGTCAGTTGCGTTTTTTTTATTTTTATTTATTACGGGATTGCGATTGACCTCATTCTCACCTGAGGGTAAGTGAAGATGAGCCCGAATATGGAGCTCGCTTTCCCATTAGTAGCTTATTAACTATTTTCTTAAAGAGCCCCAAGTTGTGAGTTCAGGTTAAGGAGCCCTAAAAACTAAAGTAAGATCAGTTTCAGATATTGCCTGGATCCTCTCGTAAGCTCTGTTGTGGTCGATATTATTTGTTAACATCATCATTAACAACGTCTCACAAATATAAAAAAAAACAGAGTTAATTATTTTTTTCAGCTATTAAAATCTATTTATATTTTTTAATAAAGAGCCGTAAAGACTCGGGACTCAAGACATGATGACTCACAGTTTAGTGAGAAAAAACTACCGTCAGCCGTTCACACAAAAAATACCTACCCGTTTGGATAAATAGAAGTTACGAAACACTGACAAAAGTCCAATCTTCTGAGGCACAACGATGATGAACAATATAGGATAGAGGGCGTGGTATGGAAAAGTCGCATCATATTTAAAAGAATCCATTTAATGACAGGTCAAGTGGCTTGGTGGTTAGCGACCCTGACTGCCAAGACGAAGGTCGCGGGTTCGATTCCCACCCAGGACAAACATTTGTCTGTTGTCTGTGTCTGAGTGTAAATATCTATGTATGTATGTATTTAGAAAAATAAAAAGTAGTATATGTAGTATATCAGTTATCTGGTTTCCATAGTACAAGCTCTGCTTAGTTTGGGACAGATGGCCGTGTGTAAAAGAATGTCTCAGGATATTTATTATTAATACATATAAATCCCAACGACAATGAGATTTAAACCATATAACAAACATAAATTCACATGACAAATGTAATTCAACTCGTCTTCCATTCATAAAAGAACACAATACAAAAATATTCTAATAATGTAAGGGAAAGTATTTTCAGTACCTATTCAAATGAGTAATTTATGCATTTGTATTTTGTAATGGGACCTTGAATAATTGCACCTACATATAATATTTATGCATGTTCCATTTAATGTTAGGAATACAAACAGGTGACTACAGAATGGACTGCATTGTCTGCAAGCCACGTCACGACCTCGCCGGTATAGCCATGCCACTTCGCGCCTTTTTTGCAACCCACACGATATCCCGCCCACGCCAACTACGTAGGACATCGTACCAACTACATTATAAAAAATATTACCGCAACATCACATCACTATTGCTCGTAAAACATCGCTACATTACCCGAAAATGGGCAAAAAAGCAGCAATAGTTTGCGACACTAATATTTCGCTCGCTGTGACCGAACAGCAGATGAACAGATGTGCTAATTATGTCTGGAAAATGCAAAATGTAGTTATTTCAGTTGCAATACCTAGTCAGGTAAGCAAAGGTTAGAATAACAATTATAATGTGACTAGGTGCCACATTTCTCGTGAAAAAGATTAAGTAAGTTTTTGAACACGAATAAACTGAGCAAATTACTGATCTCTTTCGCAATGCATGTAATAAATAATGCTGAAGATTTAGCAGGACAGGAAAAGGAATGTCTCTACCGATCTTTTTCAAAGGAGAAAGCGAAAAGTGCAGTGCAAATATTTTATGCTAGCTTCAACACTAGTTGCTGTGTTAATCCAGCATCCCATTTGTGTTTAGACATCATTATGATTTTGCTGTTTTGTGAAATCTAAACGCTAAATTTTATTTAAGTACAACTTAAGTGAAAAATTGTTTTATAAGCAATGGCGTATCTAGGGTAATTTTTAAGATTATATTCTTAGATGCCATGACCGATGCGATGAAGCAAAATCGAAACCTAATGTAGACCCAATGCTGGCGTGGGCACTAGACCATACTGGGGAGAGCACGGCCCACCCCCTATTTAAGCCTATAGGATAGTCATGATTTTTAGCCATTTTTACGATCACATTTTTACTGCCGTACTGTATATTCCTCTATAGGTAACTAGGTACTTATCTATGTGAATATTACTCTCCCTTCTCAGAAAATTGTGGTAAACCGACAATACTAATCATAGAAGTGATTGAAAATTGTTTGTTGCAACTATTACGTGTTCATTTATATAAAATATTCATGATAGGATTCAGTGTAAAAACACGGTTACTGTAATGCCGTCTGCCGGTCTCAGTTTCAGGGGTGAACGAACCGCCTCAATGGCCCGCGTCCATTCGCCGGGTATCTTTCTGTTACCTAACTAGTGTTAACATCACGTTACAAACTGCAATTTTTACCTGATAATTGCTTAACAGTTATTTTTTTTAATTTATTACAATAGTTTGACAAAGACACGAACGCGAATTCCCCATTTGTCGCGATTTCTATCGTCTGACAAATCCGCCAAAGAAGCGGCTTATATCATTAATTATTTTCTAGCTGCTGAATTTCCAACGCTAGGTATTCCACAGAATATAAATCTGTTTTGATTAATAGTCTAACTGTCACATGTTGATCATTGATGTGGATTATAAAAAACTAGCTTCCCCTTCGTTCCCGAGGGATGTTATATTTTCCCGGGATAAAAAGTGTGTTAATCTAGGTTATAAACTATCTGTTCGCAAAATTTCATTCAAAACCATTAATTATTTTTGCGTAAAAGAGTCACAAGCATCTGGATGCAGCCTCGCAAACGTATTTATAATATTAGAAGTACTCCTGTAATTCGAATTTGATAAGATCTTAAAGTCTATAATTTGAAAAACGTTGTGGAAGTTTCGATAGAACATATTCGAATGATCTCAGACTCTAAGTGAGCGCCTCACCCGGACATGAAGATTACTATCATGGCCATTTTGACGTTTCAGATTGTCACAGAAAAAAGAACTTTATTGCTTTTGAATTGAGGATGCTTATGTGATTATTGATCATAAGATACTGTAAAAGCTTTTAAAAGATTTTCTAGAGGAAATGGTAAGATTAAGTAAAACCAAGTACCTAATACTATACTATCTATATCCGTGTCTATCTATACTATTTAATTTAATAATATATAAAGACGAAAGATTTGATTGTCTGTTTGTTTGCATTGAATAGGCTCCGAAGTCCGAAACTACTGGACCGATTTGAAACTACACTATTCCCGGGTGACATAGGTTATATGATATATTCAAAAGAATTAGGGATCCTTACTAAAACTCCAATAATGTAAACCAAGGTGAACAAAAATTACCTCAAAAATTCCTTACATCGCTGCGAAAACTATTGATAATAAAAAGATCAAAATAAACGTAACATCCCTCGGTAGCGCGGGTGAAACCGCGGGGGACAGCTAGTCAGTAATAACCAAGTAAAAAAACAAATAAAGTGTTCGGTTAAAGGATTCATACTAATTAATTATTTACTTTTATTGGTATACAAAATTTACAAGTAAGATTGACCACTATTACAGTAACCCATGTAAGGTACATGGTTTTCATAAAGCAAAAGGGTTAACGTTCCTTTGACATTCTAGAACGTCTAAACGCTGCGAGATTGTATCTCTACTTGCTCTTACCCGCGTTCCCTTGGGATCGTATATTTTCCCGAGATAAATGTTACTCAGGGCATACTCTACCTATGCGCCAAATTTCATTCAAATCCGTTTGGTAGTTTCTGCGAGAAAGAGTAACAGGCATCCATACTCAGAAATATTCGCATTTATAATATTAGCTGTCCCCCGCGGTTTCTCTCGCATTCCCGTGGAGTGTTACATTTTCCCGGATAAAAAGTATTGTATGTGTTAATGTAGGTTATATACTATCTTTGTGCCAAGTTTCATCAAAATCCGTTTGGTAGTTTTTACGAGAAAGAGTAACATACATCCATACATTCATTCCCACAAACTTTCGCATTTATAATATTAGTAGAATTTACCAGTCATATGACTATTACTTAGGGATCTACTGCATAAGGACAACCTCTAAGTCACCTTATTATTGTAATTAAATAAGTTATTGGTGATAAGTGTCTATTATAATATATCTTCTAAAATATTATACGGCAAAGATCCGCACTTTGTAAGCCCTTAAAAAAGTTGGTTTGTTACTCTTTCATGCAAGTACAACCTTACAGATTTGGATGTAACTTGGCACACATACAGGATGTTACAAAACTATTCGTAAAGCCGAAAGGAGGGTAAATGGGGCCTTATAACGAGTCCATTCACAATATTTAAGAACCGTAGTAACGCTGTATAACATACCCCAAACAAATAAAAAACTGATTTTTATGAATGAAAAATTGTAAAACTGTTAAAGTAGACAATTATTAGGTAAAATAGGTACGTAGGCATTTCTGTTAAATAATCTGGTTCCCTGCCATGACAGCTTACTGGGGTTGTTGGCTTTGATAATTAATTATATTTTTACGGGGTATTTTGTAAAACGTTGTATAGAGCAGGCTCTAGAATAACATATAAGCTTCTTTTTATCCCGGGAAAATGTAACATCCCTCGGGGACGCGGGTGAAACCGCGGGGTACAGCTACTATCATAAATATGAAAGCTGTGACGGTTGAAGTATGGATGTTTATTACTCTTTCACGCAAAACCTACTAAACGGATTTGATGTTAATTGGCAGATAATTTATAACCTGGATTAATATATAGTATACTTTTTATACCGGGGAAATGTAAGATTCCCCGGGAACGCGGGTGAAACCGCCGTCTTATAACAATCATGGTTCATACATAAGGAAGTCATCTCTTCTGAGATTCTAATTAGAGGATTTCCTACGCTTGTTGTTATAATAATGATAACCTACCATATTCTAGCGGTTTCCCGCCTTCCCGAGGGATTCAATGTATACCCGGAATATAACATAGAATATGTATATAATAACTCATAGAATTCTCTCTCTCTCTTTATAATATTAGTTGAGATAGCGTAAACATAATAAAATTGAGGGTAAGTCTATGATTTGTCAAGCTAAAAATATTTTTGAAGGTGCGGCAATTTTTTTTCATTCCATTTTCCGGGAACTTATTTATAAGCCGAAGTATAAAAAATCTCATTCATAGACACATGTAAGCGAACAGTTGAGACATTGATCTCTAGCAGTTGTATAAACTGACGGTATTTAGGCCATCGGAGCGGAGACCACGGCTACCTATTGAGAGCGCGACAGTACAAGTGAAAAATCTATTTTTTATCCCACTTCAAACTAATTAGCTGTTAGAAACGTATGTTAAATACTAAAGGCGCGGCTCTACAAATAATGTGCAACATGCACTTCCATTTAACTTATTAGGCTATTTTAGTCGTGTAGAAATTTCACCATTCGCCTTTTTCGTTTTTTCGTACCTCCGCAGCGAGACGCTTCGGGCTAATACGGGTCAATTGATGACTAACATCATAACACCGCACGTTTATAACGACGCCGGAAAAACTATACATGTAGGAAAAATTGTTGAAAGCGCAGCGTGAACCTCGTCGGCTGCAGGCGTCCGAAAATACTATGAACTATATATAGATAGAGCGCGTACTAAACGAGTACTGTGTCGATAGATTCGCTTTATCAGGTTGGTAGTCTAGTATGTAATTGTTGACTTACCAGAATCTTGCGCTAGCATGTTCCAGCGGTGTGCGGATGCGTGTTTATTTCACTGAAATTATTTTTGTTCGCCGCTCGTCGCTTGCGCAGATCCCGGTCGTGTGGCGCCCGCCCGGGCGGTTTGCCGACTGACGCGGCGGCCGCGCACTCATATTAGCCTCTACGTTGCACTACGTCTTCACACTGAGTTTTAACACATAAACAAATGATCACGTTAATAATTAACTATCCGCCCTTCTAGCTTTTAACGTCCACAATTACATTCACACGTAGTTCTCCATCTATAGTGTATGACAATTGTACTTAATATTTAAATATCATCATTTTAAAGCATCACACAAAGATTGCAATTTGTAGTTGGAATACAAATGACTGGGTGCGGAAACTATTCAAGCATTGAGTCAATGTTTGCTCGCTCCACATCACGCAGTTGCTTCGGTAACTGGCTTTGTACTTTAGCCAGGTTACTTATAATAGTTAGATTATTTGAGATGAGTTCACAGTACAATACTTACGAACAAGTAGATGTGGTTCATCGGCGAGCGCTCGCCATCCCCTCTTTCGTCGGAAAAGTGAACTAAACGGGAGGCAACGAACCTTCGCCTCGCTGTGAATCGAAGCAATGTTTTGAAACTATTTGGGCGTTTTTTGTTGTTCTTTGTTGATGTAATCGATTACAGCACCTATGCATTAGTTAACACGGTAGATTATACATTAAAGCAACTGTAAAGTATTAATATTCTCACAGCGTTCAATTTTAGCGGAAGTTCAGATAGAATGCCTACAGCGAGGTGTCATGTCTGAGATTTAATCAAACCACCTGCAAATATTGAAGTTAGAATGAATAGAATAGTATTTCAGAACGTCTTGCACATAGTTCGACTAATTTCAATAAGGCCTCCAATGCACCCATGTAGCTGTGTCGAGGCGTGAAGTGTGAGTAATCCGCTAATGCCCACTCATTACCTCGCTCGCAATGTCACGTTAGTGAAAGGCCAATCAATATAGCGGTACCTCTATTAACTTTGTTCTTGGCTGGTCCCTCCATTTAAGTTTATAAGCTATATTTAATACAAAAAGTACCCTTAAGTTGAAAATGTCTTTGTCGGTGTTCCGGCAGCTGCACTTGAGAGCCAGATCCCTTCCAAAGTACCAATTTTTAACCTTGGTCACATCATTACTTACCATCGAATACACGCCTAACCTGAATGTAAATATTTCAATAATCAATAAAAAATAAATTATAGATGTTTGTCCTTTTCTCAAGGTTTCTGAACGAAAAATCATATCATTCGAATATTCTCTCTCAGTCAAGTCATCCAGGTTCCGGTATTCTGTTTTCACATCATTTTAAAACTGTACTGCGAGCTGAAAAGTAAAACTATCGATACTGAAATTAGTGTTAATTTATTACACTATGGTCCTTCGAGCCGGATGTCGATATTCAAAATCAAAGAATACATCACTTTTCTTTGACAAAAATCCCAATTGCACATTAAAATCCACTTCCAATATTACCGATGTCACAAATAGCATTCTTGAAAATTTCATTAGCTATTTTATATTATTGGTAGATATTTGTTCTTTAAAAAACGATTATTTTGCTTACCAAATGCAAATGAACATCGACTTAACACTAATTTTACCAACACTTACTAGGTACCAATTTCTATCATACCGGGTCAAATGTGACTTTATATTTCCTGCTTGTATGTATGAAATATGGTTGTTAGGAAGGGAAATAAATAGTATAACTGTATATTAATTAGTAAGAAAAAGTCATGAAGTCAAATGTGCAACAGCAATAAGATGATACGTGCATTTTCAATGCAAAGTTCAAAATGGGTCATTTGAGCCGGTTATGGTATGTTTAGTGTTAAATAAGATTGTAACAACTAAAGTATTATTTATTTAGCAGAATTTATCATCGGCAAAGTCACTTGTTTCACGCGGGCCAGTTGTCTTGGCGGTTAGATGCCCTGACTGTCCAGCCCCAGGTCGGGATTGATTCCCATCCAAGACAAAGATTATATACATCACTACATAGTATAAAACAAAGTCGCTTTCTCTGTCCCTATATTCCTATGTATGCTTAAATCTTTAAAACTACGCATCAGATTTTGATCCGGTTTTTTTTAATAGATAGTGATTGAAGAGGAAGGTATTTATGTATGATACATGTGACATCCCACGGGAGCGCAGGTAAAACCGCGGGGGACAGCTATAGTAGATATATCAGTTATCTAGTTTCCATAGTACAAGCTCTGGTTAGTTTGGGATCAGATGGCCGTGTGCTGAAGTCCGAGGATATTTATAATTACTTATAATTTTATTTAATTCCATCTAATATGAATCACATTACAGAGCGACATTGCACATCACTGTAGCGTAACGATCGCGTAATTCATCCGACACGAGCACGAACAAAGAAAATTCTAGGTTTTATTATAGTTTTTATGAGATATGAAGAAAACGTGGGAATCAACCGTTAAAGTTCATTATAATTTTGGCAGTAGACAAAAACGGACGTTTCATGTCACCGATTTGAACAAGGAATGATACTGTAACAACGTTATAGCAAAAAATGACATAAGAAGGATCTTAATAGAAGAATACCGAAATTAAGTAGGAAGAGAAGTATGAGAGATCTTACTATGACATTGGCAGAATCATCGGTAGCACGATGGAGCCATAAACAACAAATTGGAATTGGATACTGTAACAGTTCAAGATTATAAGATATCCATCTGTATTATATTATCTTCCGTCCCGCGGTTTCACCCGCGTTCTTAATCTAACTTCGGGTATAGTGTAACTCTATAAGGAAATATTGGATCAGTATTTCTAGATGTCCTTATAACAAACAAACATAAAAATTTACCTTTATAGGTAGAGCATATTATTATTATGAATTATATAACTAGCTGTTCTCCACTGTTTCACCCGCGTTCCCGAAAGAACATTTTCTCGGGGTACAAAGTAGCGTAAATTACTTCCTTTTAATATCAGTTGTCTGCTAGTGAGTCCCGTCAGAATCAGTCCAGCCGTTTCGAAGATTAGTCGAAACAGGCACGGCTTTTTTAAATACCATATTATACTTTTATGGAGGAGCGAGATATGAGACTCCTCCATTTTAAAAGGGAAGATCTTCCGCCAGTCTAGGTGATCATGCCTGGGGACCGCGGTCCGACTGTTGATGTTGGATGCTTGTATATTATATATCTAATCCCGAGAGAATCTTGATAGTGCGATGTAGGATTCTCACGTGTTTCTACTCGTTCATAGATGTCGCCACATCACTGTAGTGCGGGCGATGAAGGATTGTAGGCTTTGTAAAAAGCTGTTCAATTTTATTTATTTGTAAAGATTAGATATGTTACAGTTAGAAGGGGACAAATGAATCGAATTATATACAATTTACTATTTATTATATAATCTAAGGAATGTCTCTAATCTAAAATAAACTAAATAGTAACATAATGCGTAAAGTTGATTTGAAACAAAATAAATTACCTAATAAAACTAAGTTTTACAATACTCAAATTGGGAGCATTGTCGAGAAAATTAAATGAAAATATGCTTTAAATTAACCGCACACGGGTAAGTGTCGTTTGGCCTATAGTGGATAGACTCACGACTTCACAGGCCCGTATTATACATAAATCGTCATGATGGCGCAATTAAATTTAAATCGTGGACTTACGACGTTGAGTTTATTTTCAATTAACACAATTCCGACCTAAGTTTCTGATGTTTTAACGACGTTGTTGAAAATTCACCCTTGCTCGTATGCGATTAGCGTTAATTTTCATTCGTAATGGTGTTTCCGGTCATATCATGCGGTTTGCGATCTGCATGCAGATTTTAGTGGCTGTTTTTTTTAAATTTAATTGTCATATTACAGTGTATCAGATAATTGAACCTGCTTGATTGAACCGCCTGCTTATGCCAGAAGATACCCTGTCAACATTCGACGAGACAGTCCGAGGTGCTATTTCCATCCTTTTCATTCATAGTTATTTGATAGAAGACAGCATCACCTTTCATCGGATTGTCTCGGCAAGTGTGTGGTCACCATAAGGTCTATTCATATTCCAGAACAATCAATATTTACAAGCGCCACTGAGGACATCATTTGTGAGGTTTCTTACTTAAATTTAGGTTTTAATCCTAATGCAATTAAGCTCATTTTCCAAAAAATCCACATTTCAAAATACGAATAGACCTAACATTAAAAAAATACAAGACATAAATTAATATCACCTAGCAAAACGATTATGGTGTAATAATAACTTTGGTGGTATAAATTAAGCAAGGTATTGAGGATTCATTATTTATAATATTTGTTTTTTTTTTATTGATCCTTATTATTTTTAATCGAGGCCAGCTCTTAACCATATATACCAGAATGTACTTAGTCATACCGGCGTACGGACAGTCGGCTTATATCGAGTTTTCGTCAGACAATTTTCGACCTTAGTTACAATACAGTAATTCACACAAGTTTTTGAGGTAGTTTCAGTCGTTAGGGTTGGAAACTGTTCTACTTAAGAATATGATTGGCTTACACACTCAGTGTGTTCCAACTGTTGTTCTTGTGACAGGCTTTGAGTGCGGTTGTGGTCAAACACGAGCCTTTAAAAATGTGTTGTGACTGTGTGTTACTGCACACATTAAGTACGTATTGATTAAGCAGCGAGTTCGTGCTTTGTGTGTATTTTAATAGTTTACTAAAAATTATTAAGTGTCCGTACGCCCGCTATGAAATAGAAGTACGAAAGGCTGTTCTCGTGACATCTCCTTAACGTTTGACTCTTTTTTGATCCATTCTCAATAAAATGTAATAATTATAAAGCTAATTAAAGAAATTGTTTGCAGTGAAAAGTGAACTTTATCGTGCTTTGTTTAAGTATCACATTTTCTTTATAAATTAATCAAGACAATTCAAAATTAAATAATTATTTATAGAGAAAGTCCTTATATTACACATTCAACCTTAAATAAATTATATATCTTGAATTGAATATAATCAAATTTTCATACATTTGTCAACTTATCAATTCACGTATACATGTTGCTCGTTAAAGTTGACGATTGGATATAAACCTTAACGATTACCGCACACGGGTGACTTTCGCTTGATTCTAGTCGCTAACATGTCCACCTCTAGACAAGACAATGCCAAGGGTAATGTCAAAAATCTATCCGGGGATATTGGATAAATATAGTCATTTAAATCACGATATAACTTGTATGGAATTTCGGGCGACAGATACTATTCTAAGTTTGACATTTCATATGGCATTATATTTTATAAATATGAGAGTGAGAGTGCAAAAATGAGGACACTCCCTATCTTGGTTTTATTACCAGTTATTGCGATGCATCTACTGACTATGTCGTTACATGTAGCTGCACAGTCAATACAAACGGGTAAGGATATAGGTAGCGACAGTCGCTCATGTGCTAGTAAAGATATATTAATTCGCCTCAGCAAAAGTATCAAATATAATATATCGTACACTAAACAATATAAATATTCTGTGGGTATTTGAGTGATTATAATTAACTTGTTATTAAGATTAAATACTGTATTTTCATTATAAACATTATGTAAGGCGTTTAATTTGTTTGTATTTATAAATAACTAGGACTTTTTGTTAGAGTTTTAGAGTGAATAGAAATCATTCAGATGTGTGTAAACAAAACTCAACTTAGATTCAATGTCTTAATGTTGCTTTTTGCATGTCTATTCCAAATTTACTCTAATACCCTAAATATGGTACAAAGCAAGTTTAACGGAACCTAGGTATCTGGTACCTGGGTATCTGGTATGAATAATCGCAAACGTAAGAGATATTTCACTCTATATATAAAAATATTTTCAATCTCGGATGCATTAACTCTAATAAATAAATTCATCGACGAATTACCTACATCGATAAACCACGATAAGTGCAAGTGTTACACACAATTTTAACACTTAAGTCTCGTGCGTATAGTTGATTATTAAATGCAAATTATTTATAGTAGGCAATACTATTTTCTAGTATTGAGCGTCGATATACCATCGATAAATTAATCCTGAGCTCATACATGCTCGTGTCTATAATATTGATAGATTATTTGGTGATATTTTCATTCTATATTTAACTTACTTTCCTCAATATAAGCCAACTCTCAGATATTTCAATTTTCATTCGAGATTTAATTCATAGGATCAAAAGACGCACGTAGCCCCAAATTTCCACCCCATACATACATTCAGAAGCGTGTAGCAGTAACACAATTTTAACATCACATTACATGTACAATTTATAAAAATTCATTATCTACTAACCTATTGGGCGTAATCTCTATGATTGTATATTTGTCACAAACGCTGGTTCCAACTTAGATTGGTAAATTTGTCACAAACATAGGATCACATAATACGAGTCTGGCAAACATTTGATCACATTCACTAGTCGATAGTAATTGTGGTATTGGCGGCAAGTCATTTGTTGGGTGAGGTAAGTCCGAGAGCGGCTGAGAGTAGTCGCACCACGTTCTTTTGTTCTTGTCCATCGTTTTCTGAAAGAAAGCAAGTGTCTCGAATTGAAAAAAAAACTGTCTAGTGTATTGGCCTACATATCCACTCCATATCACAATGAATCCATGTCTTCAATTATTTATTTTCAGGCTGGGCCAGTTCACTTTTTGGTGAGACACTCACAGACATATTTGATTCTTATTCAGGACAAACATTTCGCACCCTCAGATCAATAGGGGGTTAACTCAAAAAATATATTTTGGCACATCTCTGATTGGGTCACTTTCGCACTGAGCGGGGAGGGTGGGACCCGGTGTTAAAGAGACTGAAGTATCGGTATGCTTATTCAATCATTAAATTGACTATGTTTTACTATTGATCAGATAGAGCGTACTTCGTTTTGTCTCTCTTTCGCATTTCGCAAAAATGTTGAGTTGAGCCCTTATCGTACTGAAGGTACGATTTGTGTGGATAAACAAACATGCTTGTTATGTCTGGATGTAAATATCTATACAAGTATGTATCAATGCAGTATATCAGTTATATGGTTATAAGCTCTGTCTTATTAGATAACCATGTGTGAGGAATGTCCCAAGATATTTATATGGTATTACTAAGCTTATTTAACCCACCAATAATTATCCACATACCATCAGCTCCAGTAACATGTTTTTCCAGATTGAGCTTCTCCTGCGCCACTTGGTAGATTCCCTCCTCGATAGTGCCCTTGCTGAGCAGCCGGTATATCGTCACCGGCCGGGTTTGGCCCATTCGATGACATCTGTTCCATGAGGGAGGGTTAGTTATTACAAAGTTTTAAAATAGTGCGTATATAAATGTAACATGAAAGTTTATATGAAGATGTGCATAAAGCATTTTTTTTGTAATATAAAATGGATTATGAATACATTAAATAAATTAAAATAAACATTACACACATTACCATACATTTTTACATTCATACAGCCAATTTCAAACACATAATGAACAATGACACGCTCCAAGCTGACGTAAAAGAAGATGAATTTTCTATGCAATGATCATATAGGTTATATACTCTGACTAAAAAATCCCCAATAAAGAATTTAATGTATATAGAATTTCAGTCGAATTTCAATCGATAATAATTGAAATACCTGTCCTCAGCCTGCTTGTCGTTGTATGGGTTGAAGTCGATGTCGTGTATGATGACGGTGTCGGCGGCGGTGAGGTTGATGCCGAGTCCGCCGGCGCGGGTCGACAGCAGGAACACGAATATGTCCTCTGTGTTGTATCGGTCGATCAGCTCTTGTCTGAAATACGTTCATTCATAAATTATTGTTAAGCACTTTTGAATAGTTTAGACTCTAATACCGTATTGGAAGGTTGCAATTAAATTACAAGCATAACGGGCGAAACGGACATTCTTGATTTTTTGTATTGTCAACACATTCACCACTAGTGCGGTGCGTAGCCGGTAGGGATGCCACACATGATCGATTTATTACAATCCATTGCAAATTAAGCAGAGCAACATTTTGATAGTCAACAAATATAGTAAAATATTTTTTGTCATCAAATCACCCCAGCAAAGACGTAATATTTCATATGTGTGTTCAATAATAAATAAGAATAAAGATATGATACTGGCAAAAATAATATTTGAAGCTAGTATATAATATATTTGGTCTTCTGCGATACAAGCTGTGCTTAGTTTAGGGTTCACAGTAATTATATTTGTGTTTAAAACTTTTATTGTGAAATATATGATTATTATTATTAAATAAAAACTTGAGTTACTGATCTATAGTAACTGTAAATTTATTTCACTAAGATTGATTTCAGATTGAAACCTATAATAAATATTATATTCCAGTAGCTATTCTAACCTCTCAGGAACAGCAGTACTGCCATCGAGCCTCAGGTACCGGTGCCTCCGCTCACGTAGATAGGGCTCCAGTACGTCGAGCATCATCACGAACTGGCTGAACAGCAGCACGCGGTGCCCGGCCGCCTTCAGCCGCGGCAGCATCTCGTCCAGTTTGGCGAACTTGCCTGAGTCCAGGATCAGGTGCGACGGCACCGAGAACTGGCTTATACACTGAAACAAACGAAAATAAATATTATTCTGTTCTTACTGTGAACAGAGGGTTGGTTATAAAAATGTAGTAATAAAATGGTCAAATTATAGGTTGATCAGCAACATAAGTAGCTGAACATGGATCATGTTTACAAAACAACTGTACACTGCATCTATCCATGATATGAAATAATAAATAAACTAGACTTGACTAAATATCTGTCTACAAAAACCTACAATTTGACATCTACGTTATGGATGCGAGTTCAGTTGACTTGTAATTTCGGATCTGTTAAGCTACTTTTGTCGCTGATCGTACCAATAGACGAACATTATCTCAATACCAATAAAGATAATTTTTCTATGATATTCTTAGCTGTCAAAACGGATCTTTAAGATTTCGACAAGTTTGTTTATGCTTCAACCGCGTGCTGCAGGCTTATTGGTTAAAAATTTGAAATTCAAAATTCAAAACCATTTATTCAGTTTAGGCCCTCAGAAGGCACTTATGAAGGTCAAATTTAAAGTTACTGAAGCTACTACCGGTTCGGAAGTCAGCCTTCAACTGAGAAGAACCGACAAGAAACTCAGTAAGGTTACATTCTTTTTTATTTTATTAAATTCTTTTTTATCTATTCTGACTTTTGGCTATTTTATAATATCAATTTTACATATTTTTATATTTAACAATTAAAAAATACTTAATAAAGCTAACATTCAAAAACAAAAAAAATAAAAAACAAAAAAAAGAAATAACAAGACTACAAAATAGAAAATGACAATAATTACTTACAACTTAAACAAGAAAATTAGAGGTGCACTGTGCAGAGAGCAGCTATTTCCATACATTTTTATCTTCAATATAATGAACCACCTTGTAATACGCTTTTTCTTTCAAAACTTTCCTAATATAATTTTTAAATTTATGATCATACATTTTGGTTACTGAAAGAGGTATCTTATTATAAAATCGAACACAATTACCAAGAAATGACTTGTTTACTTTAGTTAGTCTAAAATATGGAACAACTAACTTCTCCCTTTGTCTTGTATTAATATTATGGATATCCAATTTTGACTCAAACATTCCTATGTTTCTACGTATAAACATTATATTTTCATAAATATATAATGAAGGCAATGTCATTATATTTATTTCCCTAAATAAATCTCTTAATGATTCACGGGCACCCATACCGTAAATTGCACGAATTGCTCTTTTTTGTATAATAAATATTGATTCTATATCCACAGCTGCTCCCCAAAATAAAATACCATAGGACAAGAGGCTATGAAAATATGCAAAATAAACTAATTTGGCTGTCTCAACATTCGTCAATTGTTTAATTTTCCTAACAGCAAATGCAGCCGGTTGATGGGGTTATCTATTAATTTCGATAAAGCTTCATGAAATTTATTAACTATTCGAATATTTCAACAACTAAAAGCTCACTAACCGAATGAGACTGCGTCAACTGATGTATCTGGAAGTCAGACAGACACATGAGATCCTCGAACGCGTACTGTTCGTTCTTCTCTTTGTAGGTGGGATCCCTGGCGAGGCGGGTAGCTATCTTCCGCACTTTGTCCGCTTGGTAGTGGTTACGTATGAGGAGGGGGTGGTTGGCTAATTTGCGCATGTCCATCATCATGGACATTCCACTTTGTTCAGTCGTTGCGTGGATCTAAAAAGTGAAGTGATTATTGCTTTACAATCTTACAAAAATAATAAGATACTTATTTTAAATGTTTAAATCATATTATGAAGGAACAATGGGCAAAAAGTTTGAATTTGGTTAAAAAAAAATATTGTATTACAGGTTATAAACATGCATAAGGAAACATTTCGGGCTTACAATGGATCCTTGAGAAACACCAGGATTGAAACAAACAACTAGATTGAAGGGGTAGCTAATCGCTTCTCTCTGTCTCATAGCAAATAGGATGTTACATGTACATGGGAAATATGATATTTAAAAACTAACTCCTAACTTACTGAACCATCTTTGGTCGCGAAGCTCGATATCATCTCTCTATACAACACTTCTTGTCTATCAGACATTGGGCACGGTTCCGTGTGATTGGTCTTCATCGGTAAGTCCTGGAGGACGTCCCTCTTTAGCCTCCGGAGCACGAATGGTTTCATTATGCGTTTAGCTTGTAATATCTGGCTTTTCTCGAAAGCTGGTTCGTCATCTTCCGTATTACCCTCGGCTTTTTTTGTGGTTTTTGATTTCTATTTATGAAGGAAATAAAGTATTATAAATTCTAAATGAAACATTAATAAACTGAATTACCAGGTACAGGCTGGCCTGATGTGAACCACGGAATAGAAGTCATTAAAGGGTAATAAATATAAAGCTTACAGAATTCTTCTGGAACAAACTCTTGAGATCCTCAGTCTTCCCGGAGAACATGTGCGGCATCACGAAACATAACAGTGACATCAGTTCTAGAAGGTTGTTTTGTAGCGGCGTTCCTGTTAGCAGGAGACGGTGTTTCGACTGCAAATTGAATACATCTTTATTAATATAAATTTATGGTGCTATTTACCCAAACTGTCGAACTGTTGTACAAATCAGTTATTAAATTTTAAATTTGTTTTATAAATATTTAAGAAAAGATTGGTTATCCAAAGTAAACTTGACACATAAACACATACTGTCTTCCAAATACTAGATTCAAGAGAGTCTGATTATAATTCATAAGTACCTGTAGAGGTCCATTTGAAAACCCATTTCATTAAGTACCTTGGATTTAAAAGTAAATATATTTATATTGTAAAAGCCATAATTTCCCTTTTGATCAAGCCTTGATGTAAAAGATAGACTAGTACTTAATAAATGCTAACCTTGATTTTGAGCAGATTGTCGTAGCGCTGTGTGGACATATTTTTGAGCATATGCGCCTCATCGTATATGACGTAATGCATCGGGGTAATCCTAAACATTTTACGCTCTTCCGGACAGCTGTTCACCATTGTGTATCTGGAAGTAATTAATTTCAACTGTTTAACAAAGTAATGTGCAAAAAAATTGTGATACATCAGTGCCATAATATAAAAATTCCTTTGGACCTAAAATGTTTTTATGTATGTGTAAAATGTGTTTATAGTATATCAGATTATTTAGAAGATAATAATCTTTGGCGATGAATTGCTCGCCTGACAAGCTACCCATTTAAGTATTTTTATAAGTGAATTTATAAATTTATATTCTATTCTAATGTACCTAATACATAGGCTATTACTTTTATGAACATGTTATAGTCACAGTGATAACACTTTGTGTGTATTTTGAAATTCAATATTCCTATTTTGATGTTAACAAGCTTAAGTTAGTCATGCTCACTTAAATGCCTTTGCTTGTGGCGGCGTTGTGTGGCGGGTCGCTCACTTCCCTACAGTATGGCGAGGAGGGCGATGGCTGCCACATGCGTCATGCTTGTGAACAGGTGCTGCTTGTGGGGGCTGGTCAGCTTTAGTTTGTTTGTATTTTTTTTTATTATTAGATTCATTATATTCATATTATTATTGTTTAATAATTCTTCACTTCTGCGATACAACACAGGTTTTGTCAGTGAGACTAAATAAATATTTTGTAATAAATCTAAGATTGTTTTTAAAAAGAGTAATTGCTGAGTTTATTGCCGGCTCTTCTCAGTAAAAAACAACCTTCCAAACCGGTATTAGAGTCTGACTATTCATAAGTGCTTGTAAAGGCCTATTTGAATAAAAATATTTGAATTTGAATGTTGCCTTGCGGAACCCAATAAATGTTTTACCACAGACTTGTGAAATACAAGCGCTTGGCTAGGGTAAAGCTGTAGCATGTATCAAAGAGCATTTTTCCTTCCCTAGAGCCACGTTAAACCAAACTAGTACTACAGCATAAATTTAATAAATATAAAACTAACGTGGTAAGAACGACGTCAAAGTCATCCAGTCCCCGTGCATACTGTATACGCAGCTGGCGTCGCTCCTCAGGGTTTCCATAGTACTTGCTGACGCGGAGGGCCGGGCACCAGCGCGATAGCTCGCCACTCCAGTTATCTAAATAAGAATATATAATTTTCTTTAGTAAATTTTTACTGTAAACCATTTCATTGACAAGCTTTTTGAGACCTTATCACTATAATACACAAAGTCCTTAATCCACTGAATCTAATCTAGAAGTGGGTATTTAATGTGAGTTAGTGTACAATATAATTACAACTTTTTACTTTACTTACAACATTTTTCTCAGCTATAACTTTAATATTACAGTACATAATACATTGACTCACCTAATGTAGAAGCAGGTACGACAACCAAATGTGTGCCCCTTGCTTGTCCAGTTTCCTTTAAGTGTGCAAGGAAGGCAATCACTTGTACAGTCTTGCCGAGGCCCATTTCATCAGCTAGGATACCAGAGACTCCTTGCTTGTGGAGTACAGCTAACCAGTTTAGACCCACTAACTGGTACGTGGCCAGTATTAGGCTGGAAAAGAAAATGAGAAAATTTCGTGCTGTCATTAAAATTTAAAAAACTATTTTTACCACTCAGCCAGACGAACAAGCCGACTGTTTACCTCATAGTATGTGGTTGCTACACCAGGGGCATCGCTAATGCGCTGGGACGTGAAGTTGTTAAGTCTCATGTGCATTTCACCTGCCCCCTTACCTTTTTAACCGAAACACAGTACAAGTGCACTACTCCTTCACGGCGGATATGGGTAAGGTGGTAGTACTTCCCCGGACAAACTCTGGACTAAAAGCTCTACTACTGAAACACCGCACCAACTTTAGCAAGACAACGGAATTGGAATACAGTGTAAACTCTTTATAACGAAACTCAAGGGACTGAGCATTTTTTGTCGTTATAGAGAGTTATCGTTATATGGAGTGAACAAAAAAAAACAAAACAAAGTGAACAAACCAACCAACTTGGGCTCACTTCAACGTTATAGGGAGTTTATCGTTATAAAGGATAACGTTATAAAGAGTTTACACTGTAATTGTATCTGTCCCCCATCAGGTGTTATATGTTGTTCAGTATTGTCAAGATGACACTCACCTGTCGTCCAATATAGCCGGCTGCTTCAACCGTCCCGCCCCAGCGGCCACGGCGGACTCCAGCTGCTGTGCAAGCCCCACGCACTTCTTCATCAGCCGCTGTATGTTGTTCCTGGTGGATAACAACTCCTGGGTGGAGTTCAGCAGTTCTGTGCTTAGCATCTTGTTGCTGTTGAATTTTTCCACCTGCATGATTGTAAAAGCTGGTCAATTTGGACTTAGGATCGTAATAATGATGACAGAGATGAACAGATGGTCTTACATTAGACAATAAATTGCAATGGGGACCTCAGGTTGATACTCTAGCTGCTAAATTAAGTTCGGCTGCTTTTGCTGTTAGGAAAATTAAACAATTGACGAATGTTGAGACGGCCAAATTAGTTTATTTTGCATATTTTCATAGCCTCTTGTCCTATGGTATTTTGTTTTGGGGAGCAGCAGCGGATATAGAATCAATATTTATTATACAAAAAAGAGCAATTCGTGCAATTTACAGTATGGGTCCCCGTGAATCATTAAGAGATTTATTTCGGGAAATAAATATAATGACATTACCTTCACTATATATTTATGAAAATATAATGTTTATACGTAGAAACAGGAATGTTTGTGTCAAAATTAGATATTCATAGTATAAATACAAGACAAAGGGAGAAGTTAGTTGTTCCATACTTTAGACTAACTAAAGTTAACAAGTCATTTCTTGGTAATTGGTTTCGATTTTATAATAAGATACCGCTTTCAATAACCAAAATGTCTGATCATAAATTTAAAAATTACATTAGGAAAGTTTTGAAAGAAAAAGCGTATTACAAGGTAGTTCATTATATTGAAGATAAAAATGTATGGAAATAGCTGCTCTCTGCACAGTGCACCTCTAAATCTCTTGTTTAAGTTGTAAGTACTGCTATAATAATATATATAATGCTGAGTTTCTTGCCGGTTCTTCTCAGTTGAAGGTTGACTTCCGAACCGGTTGTAGCTTCAGTAACTTTAAATTTGACCTTCATAAGTGCCCTCCGAAGGCCTAAACTGAATAAATGGTTTTGAATTTTTTGAATTTTATGGATAAATAAAACCAGCAAAATGTCTATCTATTAAATATGTAATAATAAATGGAAAATAGCGACGTTTTAAGATGATATAGGAATCCCCCAGTTTTCAATTATTAAATATATAATTATTATCCGCATATATTATTTATTTTTAATCTAAACATACCATATCCAACCATCCTTTGAAAGGTCTTTGTGCGATGATAGCATCAGCTTTCTTCTGAGAACATCCACTAAGAAGAGACAGCTCATTCATGTTGCTTGTGTTGAGGAACTCAAACACTTTCCTCTTGTCACCTACCAGGTCGTCAGTTACTTCATTGTCAGAGTCGTCACTAGAAATAATAATTAATGGAGAGGTGTTAAAAAAGCCCAGTAATAGTGACTTTGGTATAGTACAACAATTTAAGTAGAAAATAGCAAAAAATTAACTTACTAACCTATCATAAACCCTATCGTCCTTCCCCTTCTTGACACCGTAGTCATCATCCTCACTTCCACTGCTGCCTCTCCTCGCTCTCCCACCCTTACCCTCCAGTTGTTTCTTAACTATCACCCTCTGTGGTCCACTAGTCACTCGGACGATGCCCATAGTACCGTTTGGCCGGGATATCTGACCAGACACACTGGGACGCGAAATGAAAAATGATGAGGAGGAGCCTCTATCGTTGCTGCCTCTGTCGTTGCTCTCCGGGTCGTGTTTTAGTAGTTCGTCACGGGAGCGCTCTTCACTCCAACAATGCTTTACTAGTGTGTTTTTGACGAACTGAAATGAAATGCAACAGATACTTGTGATAGACGACAGTGGACATTTTTAGAGGAAGCCTATGCTTACAGAATGGTGTATTTTCTATATACCATTCTGATCTAAAGATCTATATTCAACCAAGTATTTCGAAACCTAACAATGGAAATTTACCCAAACTCAAGTTAATCATCATCATGTTAAAGTGGTTCCTTAATAAAGGAATCTTCCTTAACCAACACTGCTAGAATAGCTGCTAGTTCCCAAGTTATCCAGATCCAGAGCGAAATCAGACTATAGTCTATCCTAATACACAGCTTTTTGGTCTACCTAGTGGAAGACATACCCTTATATTGAAGAAGGTAATGTAGAGATCACTCTTACCTTATACCAGCATTTTTCACTAGTTATCATGAGGAAGACATTTAAAATGACTCAAAAAACTTTTGGTGTAGAAAACATGTTTTATATCCCAGTGTCGAGACATATCTTTGACAAACAAATCTAAATACTAATCTTACCAGTGGTGGTATATCAGGAAACATTTCCAGCATGTTCCGGAACCGTCGCTCTTTTACAGCAGTGGTGAGCTCCAATGAAGGAGGCTTAGTCACCGGTTGTATGGGCCGCACCATGATTATAGTGGGTTTCTTGGCCGGTGAGGAATCATCAGAATCTGAATCTTGTAATCGGATCCTCTTGTATACTATTGGTCCATTCCTAACCACTGTATTTGGGGCTGGCATTCTAATTTGGTTTTGTTGTTCTGTAGGAGAAGGATGAAACATATTAATTCTAATTACAGTTTTAGGTATTCACAATAAGTATATGTAATCATTTAATACTGGTTTAAGGTCTGGCATGAGCTTAAAATACTAAACAATTGTTTGGATGTAACCCATTGCTACAATACTGTTACATGAGAGTTGATTATAGAGTTTACTGGACAACAAAATTTATCCCAAATTGGGATGGCATCAGAAAACTAGAAATTCTGTGAAATTTATAGTTATGTATTAAATGGAAAGTACTAAGTGCATAGGCAGGCAGATGATTGTTTGATATATTCCTACTGCATCGCCCCAGCGTCCCATGCGAGAGATTCATAAAATGTATATTAAACACATAAACATTACAAAAGAAGCACTTTAAATGATGGCATAAACCACATCAAATCTATTGTGTATAAATGAACTAAACGCACAAACAGAAAGACAGAAATAATGACTTTATTTTGTATTATTCAGAGATTTTAGGTTTTAATCTTAATTCATTATATAATCCCTTAATGATGAAGCGATATTGTTAATGAACAATCTCGCACAAGAGACGCTAAGACCTGCAAATACCAACCTAATGCTAAATATCGCCAGATAGGTTGTTATGAATTTATAAAAAAAAACGTATATGAAATTTTACAACATATCTATTTCAAAATTTTCACATTAAAGGCTACCCTCTTACTATACAAGAAACAATGTCTTTTTTCAGTGTATTGCTATATATTTAACAGTTGTAAGGAACCCCTTTTTGTCGGAGTCTGACACATACTTGACTGCATTTTCTAGTGATAGTCTTTGCTAAATGTAATTAGGTATTATTATATTGAATATTGTTTTCACTGCTTTGAGTAAAATTCAAATTATAAGTCATTTTAAAAATAACACTCAAGAAGCCACAACTCACACTCTGCAGCTATCACAATTTTGCATTCATTGTGTGAGAAAGAGATTAAGTGTGAGAATAAGAGAAGTGTGAACTACACTTATGTCCCCTATTTAGCTAAAATACCAAAATAACAGGTAACTAACAATAAATATGGTTATGCCACAAGCATGAAATAAATCAATAACATCAACACAATATTCAATGTGTTTGACAAATATGGTGGCTGCATGTATTAAATAATGTATGATACTAACCATCAATATAGCATTATTAACATTATAATTATAAAATCAGAGGACTGAATTTACTTTAAATGGCAAAATATGACATGATGTGGTATAGCAGACAGATTTCAACTACCAAGCCTACAGGCCCATCATTAATGTGTATTAGAATGAATATGAACTTTATTGGTTTGAACTAATTCATTTAAAATCACATTTATGTATTTCTTGCCATACTGATGTCTTAGGAATTCATTAATGAAATCAATAATTTTACCACAATTACATCAAACTTATTTTATATTTTGTACTGGGTTGTTTGTAGTTGTATGTAGTTTATTTCAAACATATTTTATGTCAATGCATATTGTTGACTTAGTTCAATTATTTAGGAGCCATTGTGCAAAAAAGTTTTCAGGAATTTTCTATATTTTATTCAAGTAAGGGTTGGATCATCATTTTCCTTGGGACTTATTGTAAAATTCTTTCTCATTGATACAAACATTTCATAGGATCAGTACCTACATCATCCATTAATTATTGATCGATTATACATAAAAAAATATGATGAGGCAACAATTCAGTTGACACATAATGTTAAACGGAAGATAGCCAAATCATCAGACAACATACATAGGATATTGAGTTGGGAATTTGGGATGAGTAATAAAATACATAACAGCTGATTATGTTTTGATTTCGAAATATGAATTTCTGAATTTGACAGGTAATCGAAACCTTGAATTGGATGTACCCACAGCATGGCTCACAGAACAAGCCACTGGCTCCTCGTGGGCCATGTTCATTAACACGTGTCACATACACCAAATCACCGCTATAAAATAGTAAAAGTTTAACTCACGAGAGTTCGACGAGGACGCCGTAATAGTTACCGGACCACTCGGTCCGTTCGGAACATTGGGTTTTCGCTGAACCCTGTACTGTCTCAAATAACTTAACACACTTGGACTGGTACTGTTAGACATGTTTGTACAGTATGCCCCAGACCTTTGAAACTCTATTCATATACAAATCAAAAGTTCTTTGATAAAAAAATTAAAAGTTTTACGAAAATTTGTCACACCACAAAAGTACAGCACGAAGACAACACTACGGCCATTTTTATCCGCGAGACTGCATGTGAATATAACGCACCAATCATACACGTTGTCAAAATTGCCCTTTATTTATCAACCAATTAAAGCTGGGTAGTGTAATATTAACAAATTACAACTATTTGTATGTCATAAATGAGCCAATACGCAGATGCTTTGCAAAGTCGCTATGAAGAAAAATCTACTGAAAAAATATAGACGTTAAAAATGTTGCAATACCGAAAAAAAATGTTTGTGATAATTTTCGGTTACTTTGATTGATTATTAGTAAACAACGAATCGGAAAAATTGGTTAGTTCTATAGCCATGCCTAAACTCCATAGAGTGCTATGGTGTGTCAGGTGCATTGTCTATCATCCAAGATATTGAGAAGCGGTCATCACAATACAATAGAGTCAGTGCTGGATTTACACTCGGGGCTAGTGCCCAAGGCGGCAAATATTCTGGGGCTCCGAAATTCGGAGAATGAAAAAAAAATTGCGTTATCGACATTGCTTTAAAGAATACGATCGAGTTGGAACCGTCTTCAAATTATAATAAATTAAATAACCTCATCCGTTAATATGATTATGTACCTCCGTGTTGTAGTCGGAGAGCTCGTGAATTAAAGCCTCTTCACTCACTATTTTCTATACTCTCTCATACTGCCAGGGTTACAAAAAACTACCCGATAATTAATGGTTAATAATTAAAAACTATTTTAATTAATTTAATTTTTAACGCTGTAAAAATCTTCAGAAATGGGATATTTTATTGATTTTCGTCCGATTTTCGGGAACCGGGCTTCGATACCATTGGATCGCGACGTTTTGTAGCGTTGGCCTGCGGGGTCAACCGTTTTTCAATTTTATTCACCCATTAATATAATTGCCTTGATTATATAATCATTCTTATGTAATTTATAATTAAAAAAACTCAATTAATGCATTATTTAGGAAATCTAATTATTTTCAAATATTAATTTCGGGATATATTATAACCATAATTTCGGCGGCATTTCCTGGGCCTTTAAGCGCGGGCGGGGCGCTAATACAAAATCCAGCCCTGAGTTCAGTTCTTTAAAAGATTCGCGTGATTTTGTCTTAGTCGAACCAATCTACTCTACATGTAAAATTTATACAATATTATAAAAATTGTATCATATCTACATAAAGTTCAAGTCATTTTTTATAGAAAGCATTCTTAAATCTCGTAAAATGAAGTCAGCCACATTTACGCTCGATCATTCGATGATAGACGTAAAATTGGTATTCCGGCACCTATTAATCTGTAACTTAACTAATAACTTGTTTTTAATATCAGTGTACACGTGGATTTATTAAAGCGACTCATCGCGTAGACAAGTGTCCCGAGTACTGGCTCGTGGCGGTGACCTTACCCATTGCGAGGCTCCGGGCGGTAGGTCATTGCGTGGCCCTTTGTCCTTCGTGAAAAGTATGTGATGCGAAAGTAAGTCTGGTTGTTTGGTTTAGGTATTTGACATGTTTGACAAGAGATGCTAAAGTTATAGAAATAAATAAAATTGAAATAAATATTATAAATAAATTTTAGTTAATGAATAAATTATTAAATTAACCAATTAATTGGGATTGCCCTGACACAAAAAGAGACCGGACGCTTCCCGGACACCTTCTAAACTAGGACAAATCCGGAGAAACCCGGATAGATGGCAGCCCTACCTAGAGTTAACCCAGAGAAAGCACTACCATTCAAATTTAAATTGCCTTTTTTTTATTTTGTCATGTCCACTGTGAGTGTCTAATTCCTAATTCATATTATGATCATGATTTTACTACTTTAAAAATAGGGGTTGACTATTTTTCATATATTTACAAAATAATAAATTTCTGTTGGCAATTGTCTTGGCAATTAATTAATCGATTGTTCATTGCTCCCATCACTATATATTAGTGATTGCTGTCTGTCTGTAAGTTCTGTGACTGCTTCTGTCAGATTAATAGGTGCGGCCATGTTGATCTGTAGTGAATAAAATCGAGATAATTTGCTTTTAGGAAATAAAAATTGACACAATATGCCCAAATGCGACCCGACGACGAGATACCTCCCTGCGACTTTCGCCTGGACATTACTTTTGGGCACAACATTCCTGTTTTTTTATTTTCCGTAAGTATACAAAGTCGTTTGCGTAGCACTTAGTCTAATTTTCGATTTGTCAACTTTTCACGGATAAGTTTAATTAGAGCTATTAATATCTTGTAGCTGAACCTTTGCCCTATGTCTATGTGTATTTGTTTTGCCCCTGTCACATAGGTGATGTGATTTATTTATGTTTTAATAGGGATATCTCCAGTGTAGGCATACGAGGCCATGTCTCTTGTAATTAATGTCATATTTACATTACCACATAATTACTAAATTAATTAGAATTCGTTTTTGTACTCAGTAAGAGTTTGGTGATGTGTATATTAATTCATATTTATGTCTTGTGTGAGGGCCCAATGTGGATAAACAAAAGGTATCCAATTTCAATGACTAAGTTTTTAATGAATTGTACATTTAAATTAAGTGTGCTAGGTGAAGAATGACTTAATTATTGACAACCATCATTATTAATCACTCAATTTGATACTAGATTTTTTCAAAAGTACTTAGTTTAATTGGATAATATCTGACAATCATTTAAAACTTATTTATTATTATGTTATTCCTAATCTACATACAATCATTTTTAGATAGAACACAATAGAGCCATTATTGTAACAAATAACAAAATTTTCTAAAAAATTTACCTGTTATTATCTAACCTAACTAAAATATGCCACACTGAGTCAAAAAGGAAGTCTGTTATCAATTGATCACAAAGTCAAAGGCCAAGATAATATAACACATATTATAGTGATTACTTAGTAATCATTAAATCTGTCTAGTAATATATGCAGGAAAGCAAATAATTTATTCTAACTTACAGACACAGTACAAATTTATATACATATAACATTAATAATTATATACTTAAAAATACTAATAATAAGATAAAATACTCAACAAATTCAGGAAAACTAAAATCAACTTAATTTCACTCCAAGGTATGTGGTTTGTACCGCAGTGCTGATGTTCAGTTAAACACAATAAAATTATAGGTAATGTTAGAATTTAAAAACGAAAATTTATAATTTTTGTTCTTGACCATATGATTAATGATGTAGTCAAATTCAAATTCAAATATTTTTATTCAAATAGGCCTTTTCAAGCACTTATGAATAGTCAGACTCTAATACCGGTTCGGAAGGTTGTTTTTTACTGAGAAGAGCCAGCTATAAACTCAGCAATTACACTTTTAAAAACAATCTTAGATTTATTACAAAATATTTATTTAGTCTCACTGACAAAACCTGTGTATTGCAAAAGTGAAGAATTATTAAACAATAATAATATGAATATCGAAATATAAAAAAAAGATATACAAACAAACTAAAGCTGCACCTGTTCACAAGCATGACGCATGTGGCAGCCATCACCCTCCTCGCCATACTGTAGGGAAGTGAGCGACCCGCCACACAACGCCGCCACAAGCAAAGGTTTAATTTAAGTGAGCATGACTAACTTAAGCTTGTTAACATCAAAATAGGAATATTGAATTTTAAAATACACACAAAGTGTTATCACTGTGACTATAAACATGTTCATAAAAGTAATAGCCTATGTATTAGGTACATTAGAATCATAAGTGTATGTGAGGAAAAAATATATTAATTTTTTTTTTTTCAACCATTCGCAGATTATGTGAGAGAAAGAGATCATTAAAATTTCTTTTTAAAACTAAATTATACATGCCAGTATTACATGGTTCAAATAAAGATTTTGTGAGTGTGGTATATCTTAATGAGTTTTTCACAAGATATGTGATGAAAAGTCATGATTTTCCATGCCTTATGCTGTGTTAATAAGACCGTAGTCAATTGTTCCACAAAACTATCAGACTATATATAAATTAATTACCCTATTTTCACTCTTACACATAAAGATAACATGTTAATATCCGATGATTACTAACTTAGACTATATTTAAAACACCCTTTTTTAAGTAAAGGTGTAGGTATAGGTTTGAAATGTGTGGTGGATGTACCTGATGTACCGTAGATAGCTGTTTCATTCATTATAATGTTATTCTTTAAGCTAGAACTCCTAAGTAACAGTAAATTCTAAGATACAATAATAGTAGTAAGTGTCCGAACGGGCCTAATTTATACTTTTACCAGCATTCACTCAGTAAATCTAAGGCTGGATAAGAATTAATCCTTACGTACATTTACTAAATGATGTAGGTAAATCTTTAGATTTATAAGTAAGACCTCAGACCACTATTGGGGTTCTTACAGTAACATAAATGTTATAAAATATTATTTGTAGCATGAGTAATAAAAACATTTGTTGTAATATGTATAAGGGAGGGTCAAAGAATTCTTGCGTGCACCCAATTCTAGTGACAAACTTATTAGGTTCATATTCAGAATGTTTTTGAATTTGAAAATTAGAATTTGGTTTGATTTTCTTTTTACCACTATAGTGTTGAATTAACTTTCAGCCTAATGACTGTAAGCGATCACCGCGCCTACTTATGATTGCAACTAATCGTAACTCTCGCCCGTTGCCAACCCTGTAATAATAAAGTTTATTAGTACACTAGCATGGTATAATATACTGCAACTACCACAAAATCAATATTAAGTACCAACATTCAATAGTTGTTAGAATATAATGACAACTGTGTATGCCTGTTTATATGAGGGGAATATCCCAAAAATATGTGAAATTTTAATTCAAAGCCATTCAGTTAAGGTCCTAGAAGGAAATGAATGTAATAATTTAATAATGTACAAAATAACTGAAGTTTCCACCAATATTTTCATCATGTATCGAAACAGTTTTATTTACGATTTGTTACACTTAACGGGATGTATTCTGGATATTGCAACTTCGCTCTTATACCGCACCGCCTGCCAGTACAATATTTAATGCACCACAGATGGACCTCTTGCCGTGGTGGTTAGGTATCCCCACTGTCACGCCATAGGTCATAGTTCAATTCCTACCTAGGTCAAATATATGCATTAACATCCCTGTTAGAAGTTTTTTTTAACTAATTTACTGGATATATTCATAACACAACCTCTGCTGAGTTTGGGATCAGTTTACTGTGTATGAAGAATATTGATTTATTTATGAAATGCACTAGGAATATGAAGTATAAATATTCCCGTTCTGTCTAGACGGCGTGGCGTACGTATAATTGGCCGTGACAGGGAGTGACTACTACCTACTACTTAATGGGTCTTAACTTCGACAGTATTGTCTTGTGTTTAACCACAATCACACTATGGTAAGGGATTATGTGACCAGTGGTGGTAAGCACGCAGAAGTGACGACTCAGGGTTTTAATGGAAATTATTGCACTAGACTCAAACAATTTCTATCCCTCGAGAACACGAGTAAAGCAGTGGGATGGAAGCTAGTTTTCTATATTTATAAAAATCAATGTTAGACTATCCCACTTGATCGTAAAAGCTCAGATTTGTGGGACCAGTAAATTTTTAAAATTCTTAATATTTTGCAATAGGTTATCATTACATATTTTTCCTATTACTCGGATGTTCTAAAATTACTCTTCCCTCTTTCAGATGTCAATACTATTTGAACAACCATGCGTGGGTACCGGCATATCAAGGTGTCATAACGTTTTTTGTATTGGCCAATTTTACACTGGCCACTTTCATGGACCCCGGAGTTATACCAAAAGGTAATTTTTTTTAAATTAATATCTCGGTCCCTAATTTATTTGAAATGGTTACAACTATTCACTAGAAACTTGGACTCAGGACTTTGACTCTCTCAAGGTCCTGATTCTAAGCTACAGCTTTACATTTTGTAATATAACTCCACTAATATTATAAAGAGAAATGATTATAATTATTGTTTGTAATTAATAAACTGAAGAACGATTTGGAAAATTCTTTCACTTTTAGAGAACCACTTTATCCAGAAGTGACTTACACCCATATTCTAAGACTTTTCCTCAGACGGCACTCGACTCCAACTCGACTGAGGATACCTAAAGCATTTTCTCGAGAAATTCTCAAAATTGGTATTCTAAGTCGTAACTTGAGCAAAACTCGAGCATACCCGACAGATGTCGAATAAAATAATGAGTTTCAGTAACTATTTACAAGCAATAAGCTTTCTTAAGGTTGGTCCCGACGTACCTTGAAGCTGACAGTTGTTTCCTCACCTCGAGTGAGAGATGTCAAGTCGTGTGGAGGAGATTTTTGTAATTAGAATACTAATATCTTTGAGTGAGGTTGAGTGAAGTCGAGGTATTTTCAAGGAAACGTGTTTTAGAATATGGGTGTTAGGCTATATTATAATCCTGGCTGGGATACATTAGATCCTCCGAGAACGCGAGTGAAACCGCGAGACTGAAGCTACTAATTAAACAAGTTTTTTTTTAAATCGTGTTGAAGCATGTATGATGAATGAGAGTGCGAATTGATTTGAACATATTATACAAATGTTAACATTATTTGACAGATACTATCGTAACAGTTGCGGGTGTGTCTATTTATTCCGGTATTAGGTAATAACAGATAAATTATAGCTATTATCATATGAAAGGTATGCTATTGTTATAGCATTGTATTTTCTAACTAGCTGTCCTTCGCGGTTTCACTCACGTTTCCGAGGGTTGTTACATTTTACCGAGATAAAAACCTAACATACTCCTTATAACATCAGCTATCCGTAATAGTAATTAGATTTTATTTATTAGTAGCTGTGCCCGCGACTTAGAAGCGTGTGAACTATATATTAAGGTTTTTTTTAGTAATCCGATTTTGATGAATCAAAGCCTATATATTGCCTCAAGCCACGTTCCAGTTACCTGTGAAAGCCTTATTAAAATTCTTATAGAAGATGCGGCTATTAGCGTGATTAAAAAATTATAAACAGTCAGTTTTCAAAAAAGGTTTTATAGTATACTGTTACACTTCCTATATCAACCGTAATCAGTTTTTTTTTGGGAAATATTTTCAATGTACACGACGGTTTTACAGGTTTATTATAATAAAAGTTCCTTCATGCGTTGTAATGGGCCTACTTATTTTGAGTTCATGTAAAAATCTCATGGAAAAAAGCACTTTCCATTCGTCCAAAATTTTTAATATTCCAAGAAAAAAAATCCGATTTTTCTTTCCCTAAAACCTTAATCGTAATATAACGAACAACAAAAGAAAAAATTGCCGTACCTCAAGCCGTTCTCAAATGATACGAGTGCCAACGAACGGCATTTCATTTTTATTTATATAAAGATCTTGTTCGCCTGGTTGGTTGCCCTAGTCATGAACAGAGTATCTAAATAAAATATCGTTCTTCCGATACTAATCACGCAGCACATCGATCCATCAAGGAAAGTGGAGTACCTATGTCATTGGGTCAAGGTCGCGACATGTTCGTGAACTCTTTTGTTTTATTTATAATTTACTTTACCAATAAAGAAAAAATGTATGCACATTATTTATTATGATGGAAAATATATCGCTTTGTAAGGTAAGGTTTGACTTGTTAATGTTTATGTAAAGTGTTATCATTTAAAATCTAAAACAATTTGGCGCATTTACTTACCTTTTAAATTTACTTTTTGGGAGGATTTTGATCACAAAAGATCACTGGCCCCATGTACCTTTTTTAAGTCATCATCTTTTTTCAGTCTATCAGAAAATGTGACTTATTTAGAGAATGAAATTGATGCGTCTTTTATTTTAATACAAGTAATATTTATATTATCAAATTAAAATTTATCAATTAAAATAAGCGTATAGTTTTACGTGGTTATATTTAAACTTACGACCCTCCGCGGTTACACCCTCGTTCCCCGGGGAAAGTTATACTTCTCCGGGATAAAAAATTGCTTGAGTTACACCTTTTAACTTTAGCTCTTTTAATTTTAGCTTTAAAATCGCTCCAGCCATTTCGGATATTTGCCGGAACGAACAGGCAGACTAAAATTTAATTTAGTAAAAAGCTGTTATATTGAAATTACGAACAGACACCTTAATTATATTTGTTTGTATAGATTTATTAATTAGAGCATAAATATTTTCATATTAATTGTCTTGACGGGCCAGTTGCGTGTTGTTAATAAGATATTACGTCTATCTCGTGTCTAAATAACATGAAGTGGGCACCAAATTACAAATATGTAATTGTTTTGATTATTAACACAGTTAATCCACCTGTCAACATTACAAATTGCCTTTTATCTTACCAAGATAAGGCTTCTGCAATTAGTAATTTGATAATGGCTGATATTTTATGTGATCATACACAACATTTTGACAATCGTTGGTTATTTTTAAGTACTTACATTGACTTTACCTTTTGAATGTTTTAGGTATAGTAGGTTTAGGGTTACTTTTTATTTTTTCGACAGCTTTTTTTTTTTTTTTTTTTATATGCCACTTGGGCCGACAAACAAGCAGACGGTCCACCTGATGGTAAGTGGTCACCGCCGCCTATGGACATTTGCAACACTAGGAGCATCGCCAATGCGTTGTCGACCCTGAGACGTGAAGTTGTTAAGTCTCATGTGCCTGTAATTTCACCGGCCCCCTTACCTTTCTAATCGAAACACAGTAATACAAGTGCACTACTGCTTCACGGCAGAAATGGGTTTTTTTTCTTGCATAAAAACTTTTACTTGACGTAAAAGTATAATATGTAGGAACAGTCAACATCAGCTCATTTCTTCTTCTTCTTTCCGTGCTTCTTGCCATTATTTGTGGTGTCGGCCCTCCTCGTTTTCTGCGCCAGGTCGGTCGATCCTGGGTTGCCGTCATCAGCTCATTTAAACAATATCATATATTCTTTGGATTGTGGAAAGCCTCTTCATAGGACACTCAATTTGCAGTAAAGTTTCCGAGTTATAATAAGTCCGTTTTAATAGCAACGAGTGTTATAGGAAAATTAACTCTATGGCGTTGAAAGTAAGGTACATCAGCATTATCATACAATTTACTCTTAGATTATAGATGAACCTTATCTAGTAAGCAGTAAAGATGGTTTTCCTATGAAATTTTTAACGGTCAAAACGGACTTCATAATCGAGATCTCCACAACTTAAGTACCCCCCAAAATTTTTATTTAAAGACATGCGGACTTAGTAATATAGAATATTTGTGCATTTTGTTTATTTAGGTATGCTAATCAATGGACAATTAATATCTATCACTTTATAACCAATTAGTATTTTTGATACACACTTCATAATTAATGTAGGGGTTATCCTGCGAAAATATTATATTTCATAGGTGCACTAGCTGTCGCCCGCAGTTTCACCCGCGTTTATCGATATCATATATATCTACGAAAAAATCCGCGTCGAATGGTAGCGGTCCCGTGCGTCAAAGGGACCCTATTCTGCTTATATATATAGATAAATAGTGTGTATTTTATTTCAGCATTATACCTATTTAACATTTATCCTTATTCGCTTATATTCATTAAGGCAGTTGAATACACTACGATAAATTTTAAACAGAGCCAGCAATCTTAATTTACTCTAGCAACATTTAATTAAATAATACAAAACAGGTTCAACCATACAATCAAAGTTCTAGGGTTGTGTTTGATTAGTGATATTTTTAAGTTTATCTGTTTGCTTTGTATTTTACCTTCGAAATTTAATGTAAAACATGCGTTGAGTATATTTCTAATCTACATAACATTGATAACGTTCGAACAAACAAAGTATATTTTATAAAGTTAGGATACATAACTTGTTGCGACAACCCTACCTTACGGTAATTATGCCAAGGGTACAACAGATGTCTTACTGTGGTCGTCTATTGTTCTAAGGAATATGTGTCTTGTGCTGCATGCTATTAGGTCTTAATTAAGTCGAGTATCCCGTCTCCACACCCCCACACTTAATTGAAATATGATATCCATTGCGCTATGAATGTTTAAGGTTGCAAATACATTCAATTTGAAATGTTAATTGTGTTATACGTATTAAATTGTGGAGAATTTATTCAATGGTGTTAATTATCTTATAATTCTTATGATGGGCCAGTAGGCTTGATGGACGGCCCTGACTGCCGCGCTATGAGGCGTGGGTTCGATTCCCACTAGGGTCAACTATTGTGTGCACTAACACGCCTGTTTGTTCTGTGTCTATGACATGTCGGTGTAAATAAGTTTATAAGTATAAATAAAGAATCTATTTATCATTAATGGCACATGACTTAACATCAGTAGTGTCCTATTTCATAAAATATGATAAAACTACTATTGTTTGACATTTTCAAAAAATCTGCTGAATTGAATTGTCAGTAAATTACCTATGAAAAGAATATTCCATAGAGTCGATAATTAAACATCGGATACGCTATCTGGCCGTTGGAAACTCAAGCTTTATAATTCTAAAAATCTCACAAAAAGGTGTAGTCAACTGCACGAAAATGTTTTTGATCCAGTTTATTTTATCATGCATAAAGTATCATTTATCAGAATAATACCACAAATTTCCAGTAAAATAAAACCATAATGACGTTTCTTTAATATGTTGCGTACTTAAGATTAATATGGCACGAGTAACTATTCTGTTATTATAAGCAAGCGTTTCAGTTTAGCAAGTTAGTTTTATCTGTAGAAATCTTTAATTGCCTTTGCAATATGTAATATTTAAACCTAGATTGGTCATGTGTGCCATTATGAATGCCCCAATAAATAAAAAAAATGTTAAATGTGTGGATTTTTCACGCGGCAAAAGTGAAACCTTTAGAAAACTACTTATCTCATTCTCTCGCAGGCCACATTCTATATATGTATATCTTTGTCTCTTTTTAATGTCGCTTTTTCTTAAATTACAACCATATAAACCTGGGAACAGAGCTTAAACTCCCAGAAATTTTACAAACAAAATCTTGATGTGTCTCCAACAGCGCCACCTGACGAGGACAGAGAAGACGACTTTCGAGCGCCACTGTATCGAAGCGTGGAGATAAACGGCATAACAGTGCGCATGAAATGGTGCGTCACGTGCAAGTTCTACAGGCCGCCGCGATGTTCGCACTGCTCTGTTTGCAATCATTGCATAGAGGCGAGTATGATTATTTTTGTAGTCTATTTCACACAATAATTCCTTTTGGAAGTTAAATAATTTCATTGAAAAGTTAACCCTATTGTTTTTTTAAGTTAAGGACCATAACTTCAATACTGTATCATAAAATTTAACCAATTTGATCAAATGATTCTCTTTAGCAATAAAGTTCATTTTTCAATAACATATTTTAACGTAAAGGACTTCTTATATGAAACAGATTTTGTTTGATATAAATCTATTCTACGCTCTAAATATCAGATCTGTAACGTCGTACTCAGGGTTACCAGGTAAATACTGATGGGCTATGTCTGCTGCGTATTGGACGTATTATGGGTTAAAGTAATGTCTAACTGAACAGGCGTAACACTTGATATCGGCAGACCTAGGCTTAGATAATGGGACTAACTAATGAAGATTGGTACAGTACCCTGTACTGATGGGATTGGAAAATGTAATGGGCCATCTTAATTATTTTTCGACAGACAGCTGCGTTAGAAAATTCGTGCTGGCATTTTTAAGAGGCTTTCTTTCCGCGTTTTAAATACCAGGGTTAAGATGATAATACTTGAAAGCCAATGACAAAATTATTCTTATTGGAGTAAATAATAAAGAATAAAATCCCAAAATGGTTGTTGTTGAAAAGTTTTATTACCATTTTCGAAATTTGCTTTAAGAAATATATACCAATCATAACTTTTTATTTGATTGACCTTTGGTTTTCAAGCCCAAAATTATGGTAACCATAGTAATGTGCCTTTTAATAATCTTTATGTATATTTACCTTTCAGACATTCGATCACCACTGCCCGTGGGTGAATAATTGCATCGGGCGTCGTAACTACAGATTTTTCTTCTTCTTCCTCATATCGTTGTCGATACACATGCTGAGCATATTCGGACTCAGTCTCTACCATATCATGAACATGGAGAAGCAGTTCACGCAAGTGCAGCCTATTGTGTCGTATCCTTTGAATTTACTTTAAATCGATGGGCATGTAATTCTTTTTTTGATTGCACATTGCTTATTGGAGATCTAAGCAATAGGCCTTACCATTACTCACATTGTAGGTCAAAAGACGACAGATGTATGGAAACAATATATTTGATGGAAAAATAAATCAGCTACGGAAGTTAGGAGCTTAGATAACATTGCCTTTGTTTATCCCAAAGCCGATTTTTATGAAGTTGATTTAAGAGGAACGATAAATAATCCCATAACAATCTCATTGTGCCAACAAGGATTAGTGGGTCTCAATATTTTACTAAAACTTTACTGCCAAGCCAAAATAATTATGTTTTAGATCACATGCTTCGATTTAGGTATAAGGCTTTGGTCATTAAATTCGTCACAAACTAAAAGGACGTTTCACCAATTTTTATCATTTTGATGATATCTTAAAAAGCACCTCACGCTTTTTTTTACAATAATATTGTTTTTTTCTTATTTACACTATTCTTCTTCATTAATTTTTTTTTTCTATTTCTTAGTTGGATTATTTATAAAAGCGTGTTTTTTAAAAATATTATTTATTTTTAATTTCTTAGCTAGGTCGCAAATCCTGATTATCCTTACTGTTTTAACAGGATCTGTTTAAAATATTGAATTGTCATCGGTCCTTAATAAGCATGCCAAATTTCGAGTTAATCCGACGTCATGAATGGGGTTAAAATAATGTTCAAAGATTCCGTTACATACTAACATACGTACGTATGAAGCTAATAAAAGCGTTATATAAAGAACCCTTATTTCAAAAACAAGTTACTTTGACATACTAAGTTAAACCTGGCCTTTTAGATCGTTAAGACTAAGACTATTTATTTATTTATTTATAAGGTATCCAACATTTGCTTAAATTTAGATAGTATCACCATATCCATGTTATATATCTAGGGCCAATAACAGGATATCACAGTAAAGTGTGACAACAAACAAAAAAGAAACATAATTACGAGCAATAATAATATAGGAACCAGTATGTACACTGAGCCATTGAATTAAGTATGCATGTACTATGCGTGTGCATGTGCTATGTAAGTTACTATTGGGATATTTAGGATTAATCATAAATATGTTACTTATGAATACAGTAAGAAACCTTAACGTAACGTTCTCAGAATGGTAATAATGGGTATAATCGCACTACTAGCGATACCGATATTCGGTTTAACCGGGTTCCACATGGTGCTGGTCTCCCGGGGCCGCACCACCAACGAGCAGGTGACAGGCAAGTTCACCGGCGGGTATAACCCCTTCTCGAAGGGTTGCTGGTACAATTGCTGCTACGCACAGTTTGGACCACAGTATCCTAGGTAAGGAGTTATATGCAACTAATCAACTCGGCAGGGGCTATTCTACCCAGTAGCGGTATGAACTAAAAGGTACTTAAAACAGCGCCACCTATCGGGTTTTTTCGACAACACTTTGCCTCTGGTATTGCAAATGTCTATAGGTTACGGTGGCCACTTACCATCAGGTGGACCATCTGTCTGTTTGTCTATTCGACAAACGGTCTACTCGACATTAAAACAAATCTGGTAAGTAAATTGGCTATCAATTGTAGCTTGAATAGTAGAGCTCTTAGTGCAGAGTTCGTCCGGGGAAGTACTACCACCTTACCCATTTCCGCCGTGAAGCAGTGGTACAATTGTATTACTGTGTTTCGGTTAGAAAGGTAAGGGGGCCGGTGAAATTACAGGCACATGAGACTTAACAACTTCACGTCTCAGGGTCCACAACGCATTGGCGATGCTCCTAGTGTTGCAAATGTCCATAGGCGGCGGTGACCACTTACCATCAGGTGGACCGTCTGCTTGTTTGTCGGCCAAAGTGGCATAAAAAAAAAAAAAAAAAAATTGAAAACACGCCAAGTGTGTCTGTATATTTTTAATATGGTTGCCAGGCGGGTTTTACAAGGTACCCCACCGCGCTACGGTTTCTTCTTGTTTTTTCTGAGCTAACAATCACATCTGATCTCCCCCCCCCCCCCATTCCGCTCAGCAACTAGGAATATAGTTTTGAAGGAAAAGGGAAGGCATAGCATCTAAATCAGGTACTTCTTTTCAAAACACTGAAGCCTTTCTTTGCTTCAGGTGTCGATAAATGAAACTTGGCTAGAGAATGGAGCGAGGGAGACAGTGTATTTGTTCATATACGCCTAAGGTTTGCCTTCCCTTTCCTGATAGCTATTTTGTATAATATAACGCTATAGATATAATGTATGAAATTTGAGTCTTTGTTTAATAAACGAAATATTGCCTTCAGCTAACCACTCAATAATTTTAATAAACTTTAAATTATATGAAACAATTGGAAATCTAACTCCCCCCACGTTTTTACCGGGTGAGAAGCACTCCATGTCAATTCCATGACTTAAAATATGTATATGTATATAATTACCAAATTTTATGAAAATCCGTTTAGCTGTAACGGAACTAAACACACGCGCAAACTTTCGTATTGCATTTTTATTTGAAAATAATAGGAAGATCGATATTGTTATTCTACAAAAATCCTTATAACGGAGTCTTGTATTACACATCTTTCTAGGAGCATTGTCTTAAAATCTATTGTATTTCCATTTCCAGCTTAGTCCGCCCTTCGAAATACGTGTACAAAAGTGGCAAGAAACGTCGCGACATGCCGACGGGCCACTCCGCGTCGGCGATATCCACTATCGCGACCGACACGCACCAGGTAAAGACGTACACGGCGGACAATGGCGCCGCGCACCGGCCGGCGGGGGCCCACGTACACTACAACAAGGTGAGGGCCAGACTGGCTTCTGCTGTCATGCTAGATTATCTAATACCTATATAGCGATGATTCCTAAGTATACTGGGTCAACTAACAAATTTCGACAACGTCACTTTTTAGTATATAAATGAACACCAAAGAAGTGATTTCCTATTTACCAGTGTAAAAACATAAATCATACCGCGAATGTACATACAGGTAACTCAGTATACTTAGGAGCCATCGACAGGTCCCTATCTACCTACCATCTACTTATATACCTTTACAAGATTAGAGAGAATACCCATTTTTTGGACAAGTATATTACATTCTCGGGTGTATAAGATCTTGAAAGTAAGCCAAATATAAGAGGACCCCTCTTACACGTAGTAAGAGGGGTCCCATCAAACAATATTAAACTAAATACTGAAAAAAAAACGTTTCTTCTGTGGTTTCTCTTTAAATTCTTTGTTATAAAGGCCATAGTTGTCCTCTCTGTGAAAATTTTAAGTGTCTATCTATTCAAAAGATACAGCTAAGTGTTTCATTACCGGGGCAACTTCAATAGCTTTTATCTTCATGATTAGACATTAGTTAATCTAGGAAAACCTATAATTGGCTTATGATAAGTTATATGGCTGTTGGTTTTCTAAATAAATAAAAATAAAATAAGGCCTAAACAACAAACGATTTTGTATTGTAGGAATTTATGTCTATATATGCCGTTTTAATTCTGCCTTGATTGAGATTTAACTTTTATTGGCTATGTATCAGATTTTATGCACGGTCCCAGGTTTTTTTTTTATTGACTTGGAGGTGTTAACCACAGATGGCTCTTACACGTTTACATTATAAAGTAATTATTTGATAAAAAGCCTAGGCGTGTGATGGATAAATCCAGAAAGTGACATCAATTGATAAAATTCTATAGATTATTTACAAATATTTCAAATCATCAACAATCTACAATCCACAAACTATATTAAAAAAATACTGCTAAGTTTCGTTATCGGTTCCATCGTCCAATAATAAGATCATGTCATCATCATCATTTCATTTCATGACATGTATATTAGAAGCTAGAAAAAAAATATCACATATACCAAGACATAATGATCATAATATCATGCTTCATTAGAATACAAAATCGCTTGATATCATGAAAACACCAGTTGCTACATTTAGTTATCATGCTTTTAGAGCAAATACATACCTTCAATTCACTGACATAAGAATGATTATTGCACCGCACTAAGTTCAAATAATAAAATGTGAATTGAAGACATGGTATGTCTGGCTCTCTACTAAACTCTCTATCTAAGATTTGTTTATTGATTGTATTTATTATAATATTAATATGTAGTTACATTTGATTTATTTTTTTTGAAATATGGTTTCACGGTACATCGTTTCATGGGTCAAAAATAATATACTTTGTCATTGTCAAAATTATACTACACAACTGGAATAAAACGAACCCTAATGCAAGCTTCTGATATTAATCATCGTAAAAAATTTACATGCAACATTTCTTCACGTCAAAAAAATGTTACTCATCAAAACATTAAAATTTATTAACCCAACATAACATACCTTTCGCGAGATTTGGTATGTAGCAGTCCTGTAACGTAGGCCCCATGTGAATGCCCCCGGGCGGTCCCCAGCTGTCCCCCGGGCGCGAGGAGCCGTCGTGCGAGATGGAGGGGCCGGGCGCGTCGCAGAGCGCGGACTGCGAGCCCACGCCGCCGCCCATGCAGCGGCGCGGCTCGGCGGCCAACCTGTTCCCGCCGGCCGAGCCGCACCACCACCTGCCGCCGCGCCCGCTGCCGCACCCGCACCCGCACCCCCACCCGCACCCGCACCCGCACCACTACCCGCGGCTCAGTCCGCTGTCTAGGAATACTAGGTGAGTTACGAAATACACACTAGTTGAGAATAACGATTTAGATCTCAAGCTTATTCTTTCGATCGTTTTCCATATTACTCTGATTTTTGCTGCGCCTCATTCTTTTCCATGTTCTAGTGTTATACCTACCTTAAACGGCCCTACGTTAAATATTTTCATATTAAAACGTTACCTTAGGAATTATCACGCGCGTATTTATTTGAATAACACCTAATTATTAAAAAGCGATACGTAAAGGTAGAAAAACTTAAGTTCTGATATAGAAATCGCTAAATAATAATTGGGCATCTAATGCACATTTCATCATAAAAGTTGATTGTTTGTCTAAACTCAAAACGATTACACGCTACTTAAACATCTGCTAATCTGTAAGTAAGTCTGCCATCGATATGGGCAAATAATAATTACGATAGAATCGGTTCTAACTGAAAACTACATCAAAATCATCATACCATAGCCACGGCGGTACGACAACCTCCGGGTACCGGGTGGTGATGGAGCCACTGCGGTACGACGCGGGGTCCAACGGGGGCGCGCGGCCCTCGCCGACCATGCAGCAGCGCATCAAGGCGCTCGGAGTGCCGACCCCGCTCGCTGTCAGCAGTCCCGTCAGGAGGTATGTCGGGGTGGGGGAGGGTGGGGTGGAGACTGAAGGGTGTAGGTGGCTGCGAAGCATGGGAGACTGGCTAACATTTTTAGTGGCCCTATTTTGAAATTGGAGGACTTTTTTAAAGGAAAAAACGATGCAATACTCGCGTCTGAATTAAAAGATCTAATAGGGAACTGGAATCCCTGTACAAAATAAGACATTAGAGAATGTTTTAATTCTGGATTGTTCACTCAATCTATTTTTTTTAAATTAATTATTAATAAGGTTATAGTCAGAGAGTTGTGTTTGTTCAGTCTCCGCTCCAAATTTATTGTGTTATATTATTTCTATAATTTCAATTCAAAATGAGTATGTTCTATTATATAAATTTATTCTTAAAATATGTTAATAGCTCGAAATTTCCAAATTGTGGATTAATTGGCGATAAAGTTCAAAAGGAGAGAATTGTTCCCATAAACTTAGGTATTTATATTATTTCCCATTGTATCATGGCCTGTTCCTATCATTAACCGTTATGGTGTTCGAAAACTAAAAAAAAAGAAGGATCCCCCTTTCCACCGGGAATGCATTGCTTATATGTTTTCGTTTTCATTGATTGTTAATTTGCATGTAAAATGGTTTGCATACTCACACGTTTAGATGGTGAAAATTAATAAATGTTATTTGGGAACACTAATTTGTGTCAATATTATGTTGTCATTGGTGTATATTTTGCTTTTATATCGTTTTTAGGTTCGCTTATAAGCAATTTTCGTTAAACTCTTATTAAAATTAATAATTTTTAATTGGCACAATTTTTTTATCAAGTTTTACTGATCAAGATCCTCGGCATTTTATTTACATTATCTCAAGTCGTTTTATTTTTTTAATCCGGCTTGAAGGACCAATGTGTAAGCGAACCTAAATATTCATATTTTAGTGGTGTTTGGTTGTACAAAATTGTTATATTAAAAATATCAATACAGTAATGCAATAAGATCTTAAGTTTAGCCACAAAGAGTTGATATTATTGCATTTACATCACATTTCTCTATGTTATAACTAAATAAACTTTTATGTATGATTGTCCCCCATCCCGCATTATGAAAAAGACTTCTTAATTTATACGTATACTACATTCTTTGTCGGTCTTTATAAAACTCATTCATAATTCATGCAACAAATAAGAAAGAACAGGCTTTTTAGCTTGCAATAGGAACACAGACTATTTTATTTCATTGTGCAGTATTGTTTTCGGGTCTCCATAATAAGGGTATATTTTAACCAATTTATCAATCGTTTTCTATAACTCATCGACCATAATGTAATAAATAAAGGTTTGGTGTCATCAGATATTTGTATTTCAATTTATCTTTTATATTTAAAGATCGACAAAGAATTCAATAACAGTATAACTACGATTATAAATGCTAATTCGAATACATGGGTATATTTACAACGCTGTGACCACAATCTCACCGCAATATGTGGTGATGTGGCCGAAGGTGGCAAGCACATAAAGCCTAGTTAACAAAAATACCCGAGATTTTTTGCTTAAATATTGATAATTGATTATCTCCAGCCCTGTCCCTTTCATAGCTATTAAATAGACAAAGATGGAGATGTTTTTAAGAGTCATTAAATTCACGTTGACCTCTCTAAGCCCGACATTAAGACACAATAATCATGTCCCATCCCTCCTCATCCCACATTATTTAAAATTTTGATTTTATCAAAAACAGCCGTCCTTATTCAGTAGAAGACTTGGGCCGATTTCACCAACCAAAAAAAGAAGTGTTCTTGTATTAATTTATGTCCGATATTTTCCAATAGTTCTATATAAGAAGTCATATTTGTTGTTTAAGAATGTCGTAGAAGTTTTAATTCTACAGCTTTATGATAATGTTCATCTTCATCACTACTGGGACCATCCATGAACTTTATATCTGAAGTACTAGAGTTCATTTTACTACGACATTCCTAAACATCGAAAAGAAATTCTCAAATAGAACAGATTCTAAAATAGTTTAGTTTTGGTCCCAGTGTATGTAGCCAGTTGGTGAAATTGACCCTTAGTGTTATATACCTGTTCTCCTCAGTAAATAATCGTAGTGGTACTGTTGGGTAACTGATTGCATTATGTGAACGTTTACGCCTACCGCGGCAGGTGGACCTAACGCATACAGGCGACGCGTCGACGGTAAATCGTTACAGACATTGTGTTGTTTTTGTTTTCTGTGTGTGGTTTCTATATTGTGGATTGGTGGAATTTTTAACTATAAAAAACATTTGAGGCACTTTTTCTTTATTGGATATTTGCGGATAACTCCCTTTAATTGTTTGAATGCAATTTCCCTGGTTAATTAATTCACACGTCGTGTAAAATCAAAACATTTTATTCAGATTAGGCCCACGGAAGCCCTTATGAGAAGTAACCACCCTTTCGGAAGTCAACCTTCCAGTCCAAAGTTCATAGCTATTCCAAATAAGTTAAAAATTCCACCAGTTCACATGAAATATATAATTATTTTGTAAATACTGTTTTGTTTTTTATAAACTGGCTGCACTGTTGGGTTATTACGCTAAAAAAAGAAATATAAAAGAATACCTATTTGACAGGTCAGCAATTTGCTTCCAAAAACTACACTCAATTGGCAAATCAATTGAGAATATAATTAATATCTTTTTATAGATGATGGTTGAAATAAAGCGCCTTATTATGTTGAATTTCGAAGTTTTGCTTCGTTGTAATTTTTTTGTATATTGTATAAGCATGTCACCAATGTTTGGATTTGTTTTTATGGGAAAATAGTTATTGTACGTTTGTCAAAATTATTTACAGATATTTTTTGAAATAACATTGACATAGGCTATTTACATATTTATAATTCTTAACCTTATTATATTTTTTAATCCTTTCAGTTTTAGTTGTTTAAAATATTAATTGTAAAAATGAATGTATAACATTAATGATAACATTAATACTTAATAATATTGGCAAACGTAAAATCATAAAAAGTGTTGGTAGAGAAGTAAGTTCTGCCTGTTTACTGCTTGTTGTTTATATTTCCAATACACACTGACACTGTCAGAATGTTTTTTTATTTTATAAGGCTTTGGTAGGCAAAGATAAGGTGGAAAATTAAAGAAACTTGTTTTTTTCTCTTTCATTATGATGGCAAGAAAACCATTTTTTATTTCTAGTCGTTCAGAATACTGGAGTAGTTAAATCCTATTTATTTTTTTGTTTTATTACTAATATTCTATCTGATAATTAATTAACAGGCTTTTTCTAGAATCGTCTGAATTACCTTCCATTATAGTGTAAGGGCAGAATTTACAACAAATGTATTATTTTATTATTATTTGTTTATTTGCAAGCTGTTGTCACAAAGTGGACCGCAGGCGTAGCGCGACTCACTATACAATGGCTGGTAAAAACTACCATCGGTTGTCTATGGTCGAGTTATGATCATTGACCGCTTGATACATTATGGTAATGATTTCTATGTTATGGAATTTATTATTTATCATTTTAACTCTTTTATCTAACGTTATTTCATACTCATTTAGATTTTTGTAGTATATATTATAGTGTTATTGCACTGGTATATTCTTATAATTTTTTTTCTTTGCTCTATAAAGGAGCCTGTAGTATACAAAAAAAAATCTTGTTTATTAAATTTTATGTATAAAAGCTATAATCGAAATTTGTACGGATTGTTGTATTATTTATATATTTTCTTAGTTTTTGCCAATTTCATATCTCACAATTATATATCTTTTTGTATACACATTTTTTTGTATTTGTATTTTATTTTAATTATATTTAAAGTCATTCATTCTAGCCATTGTATATGTCGCGCGAACGCTTGAAGATAATGTTGCATTTTATCCTGACAAAATATACGTTTACCCGTTAATCAATCATTGTATATTTTTGGAAAAATATATATATTTTAGTATTTTCAAAGCAGTGCAAAACTCTTTATCCTCAACAGAATAAAAGTCATTTTAGTATATTTTTATATTCCGGTTATAAAAAATATTTTAGCGGGATAAGCATGCAATGAGTAGCTTGCTGTAGTTGTTTTGTAGTTGTGTATGTACTAGTGTAATATAATGTGTAGTTGAGGCATGTGGCGTTGGCATGCTCCCCGCAACTAGCTGGCGACCGTCACCGGACCAAAGTTCACGCGTTCAGAACCCGGTTGTCTTACGATGACTATACTTTCATCCCGCACTAGTTCGACTGTAGATTGAATTTGCTAATGGTGACGTAGCGGTAGCACTCAGCTGTTTAAACGGCGATGGTGGAGTAGATGGGATTACTGGGATCACTATAGGGTCGAACGATATAGTCGTCGTAATGATGACTACGTATTTTAATATAAATGCGTCTCATTCAGGAGAATATGCGAGTAATTAAAATCTGAACAATAAGTCCGAGGGCGGCGACGCCGGTGGCGCGATCGCACGTGCAAACGCTTCGCCCCGCAGCTCCCTTCTCCTTCTGTCCGTAGGCCGTACGATAACGATAGCGAGGGCTCGGACGAGCTCGCGCGATTATACCCCTGACGTGCGCGCCGCGCCTGACAGGTCGAATCCGGGCACGCCCACGCAGCCGCGCCGGCCCGACTTCATCTCCGTGGGCGGGCGAGCCTCGCCGCAGCGCCGCTTCCTGTCCGAGGGCGAGCTGCTGCGCGCCGACCCGCCCGCGCACCGCCCCACCGCCGACGACATCCGCGAGCTGGCCGCCTCGCCCCAGCGCGGCAACTACCTGTGGGCCGAGCGGCCGGCCGCGCCGCACCCGCCGCACCCGCCGCATCCGCCGCACCCGCCCCGCGGCGGCGTGGCCGTGTTCCCGCCGGCGCCGCAGCAGCCGTCGCCGCTGCCGAGGCGGCGGCCGGCGGCCGCGCCGCAGCCGCCGCCGCCGCGGCCGGCGCGCCCGCTGTCGTTCGTGCGCGCGCTCGAGGTGCAGGACCAGCTGGACGCGCGCCCGCCGCCGCAGGAGCCGCCCGACCGCGCCTCCGTGTACGACTGCAACTACGAGATCTCCGTGTGAGACGCGGCCGCCCCGCCCTCGCCGCCCTCGCCGCCGGCCCGAGACTAGCCGCGACGGTTCGCGTGCCGTCCTCCGCTCGCCTTCGACTCCCTATTCCGTGCGATAGGCCAGTATCGAGTATGTCGATTGCGGCGCGCGGAACCGTTTCGCGCCCGATTCCAAAGAGTACTGTTCGAACGTTACCGCGTGACGACCGAGTCGACTCGACTCGGGTACTTTAATTTTTGTGGAAGATTAAATTAGATTAATTTCGACCGACGATGCGTATCGTTGAGATGTCTGCGTGCGTGTACCGCGAGGAACCTTGCTATTTATATTCGACGCGAGGTCCCGGAATGAATGTGTCGTGTCGATACCTATAGGTTAGTAGGTTGACCGTGAGACGGGTCGAAGCTCGTGAGATGTAATTAGAGTTTTATATGTATGTATATTTGAGAGTAATTTGTAACGTTGAAATTATATTTAACTGTGAATTTGTTGAAGAGTGTGTACATAGTCCCCCAGTGTTGTGATTCCGAGATGACATATGTAGATAAATATATATGAGAGAGAGATTGTATCAGCACTCGCGTGTCTCAATTATTGTGTATGAACATAAATATATATTATATTTATTATTTATTAATTTGTTTTACGTGGAGCTGTTGTATGATTTACTTTAGGTTTAAAACTGACGTTGGAGGTTACGGAATTGACTGATTTTGTTAATCTGCCTCAATTTTTTTTAGTTAAAATCTTTCTGCGAGCGCAGCGAGGTGTAGTGTCTGCCGCGGCGTTCATTGTATTTATCAAACTCATTACGACTAAATATAGACACTGTTTGTTTGTGATAATGTTAAATTATTACACAACTGTATGTTAAACTGGTGCATTGTATTGATGAGTAAAATGAACGCCGTGTTATGTAAAAATGTGCCAAATATTCCGTAGTCACATGTAGCCTAGAGCACACAATATACCTTATTCAATATGTCTTCAATATGATTTTTTTTTTCTTAAAATTCTGCAACAACTGTTTTGTCAGCATTACTTTTTTCATTTATACTTGTCAAATATAGTTAAACAAAGTTACATAAATATTTATTTTATCATGTTTGATTCTGTAAAAGATAATGGGGTATACTCTCCATATTATTGTGTAAATAGTTAAAATTTTCTTTTGGGTTGTGAAGTCTATGGTTGATTTGTTTTATTTGAAATGGTTCGATTGAGAAATAGAAGAGCCTTGTTTATGGTTGGTGTTTCATAATAATTAACGGAGAGACTAGAGTGTGATGAAAACAGTTCCTTGTGCCATTAAGTTGTGGTACCTTATTGAGGACTGACAATTTTAACATGTTTTCAAAAGTAAGCATATAGTAGGCGTAAGACATACAGAAAAGGCTCGCATTTGTTGCGCCTCGATCGTTACGCTTCTCCTGTGTGTCTCGCGCCTAATGCTCTCAAATTTGACATTTAGTAATTATATTTTGACTGTTATAAGAGAAGAGTGTTCAAAATTTGTCAGACCTCAACCTTGTAATTGTTGATAAAATAGATCTCAACTTTCCGAATTGTTTTTTTTTTTTTTTTTCAATAATGTCAAAGAAATTATATCTACATGGAGTGCACTGAACACATAAATATATTATAGAAGTTGTTTGAGATTAACATGTACATAAATATATATATATTTACAAACACAATTTGTAAAATATTATTGAGAATATATTAAAGATATCACGTTTTGTATCGATATATTCTCAAGATAAATAACTCTTACTTAAATTGTCTTAAGAGTTATTTTTGTGTGCAACTGTATTTAATATGTACCTATATCTTTCAAAGATAGATTGTCCGTGGAATGTCTTAGAAAATTATTATCGATTATGATGAAAGTTCTATCTTAGTTCACCAAACATTTAATTTTAATGTATAAAAAAAAACACGAAAACTGTTCTATTTAAGGTTAAGAATTGTAAATAACCAGATATATAAAACGATACCTAAGGACAACTTTGTATAGAATTTGTGTAAATGAATATTTGTTGTGAATGTTAATATTTAATGTGAATCACAGTTACTTCTCTTGTATTTATTTTGCCGGTTGATTGCAGAACTGTATGTTCTATCACAAAACAGACATATCATAGCGGCGTATTTTCTTCGAGCTTAGTTAAAACACCCGGTTTCATAGAGGTTTCTCGGCCTACTTGTTGATGATTTGAAAGTATATCATTAATTTTAGTAAAATGGTCCCACGTCTCTACACATTCCGTTATCCATTACTGTGTTTATTTATGGTAGAGTAAACGTTTATTTTGGCACATTAGTTTTCTTTATGGTGCGTACTTAAAGTGTTAGTCAGGGGCTTTATAATGACAAAGCACATAATGCAATATTGTTGATTAAGTTAAAATAAAAAAAATCCTGTCCAGAATTTTATTTGTGTATGTCCATTAAAATACTAAATTAACACAAATTATGAATTCACATAGATTATTTTTCTTTTATATTAACAATATAGCAGGTTTTATTTTATATCACGTGATTAGCTTCAATTGCGATTTTTTGAGTGAACATAAGACTTACATGTCGACGTTATAAATATAAAATGACTTTTTAATAAAAAAATAATATTTACTAAATGCTATCATTTAATTTAATGAGTAATTAAACTTTAACTTGTAGGATATGTCCAACAATTTTATAAAACTTTAAATTCAAGGCAAAAATATCTTTGACCTTTTCTTACTTTTATTCTGTTTGTGATTAGTAATTAACATTTAGTCTAAACAACTATTGGTAAAGTTAATTAAAATAACTTTTATAATAAATATAAAAGAGTGTTCCTTCTGTGGGTCACTTTAATACTCAAAAATATCGCAAAAAAAGACTAATATTGCGTGTTCAAACATAGGTAAATTTATTTCAGCCCGAGATGAGTGTATTGGAGGATATAAATAGGTCTGAATTACAGCTGCGCTGCAAAACTATCTAAGACTAATGTGTACCTCCCTAAAAAGTCGTTATTACCTACCCTTTATGTATGTGACAGTGTTTTATTTTTGTATTTTGATAAAATTTGTGTAAATAATTTTCTTATTTTATTGATATTAAACTCAATTAATCGAGATACTGTGTTTTGATTTCAGTGACAGGTATTTTAAATATAAAGTTCTACTGAAATTCGTCTAGTTATAAACGACGGAATACACGCACAATGAGGTAGCAACTTCGTAGCTCGTACTTATACTCAGAGCCGAATTAAGGTGGGGATAGGCGGGAATACGGCCCTGGGGCCCCCACAAAAAAATTCGGCGAGTTCACCTTTTTTCAAAAGTCTTCTTTCACATTCTTACCCATATAACTTGCACAAACATAATAATATTGTTATTAAAAACAATATATTCATAATAATCTATATTTGATCAATCCGTAAATATCGATATATCAGAAAGCCCTGATTGCAAGACTCCATTGGCTATCAATTTGATAAGTATCTCGGTGGTAATACTTTTTCTTCATTCTCATTCATTCTTTCATTCATTTCTTCAGTGTTCGATTCGTCGGTTCGTGAATCCGTCACGATTTTTTCTCAAGCTCAGGAGTGTTCTAAGTGGAAATCCAAGGGCTATGTTCAGCAGTGGGCCTTGGGCTGATATGATGTTGACGATAATGAATAATTGTTTGAAAGACTTGACGGAAAATAAATAAACAAATAAAACAAATAGTATATTATTAATATATTGGACCTACATAGTTTATTATTGTTGACTACCAATTTGCATACCAGATGGTAGAATACAGAAGAGTTCTAAGCATTGTTATAACAACTGTCCTATATTCGCAATAAACGATTTTGATTTTTATTCGGAAAATAAATAGGAGCCTCCACTCTTTCGATACCCCAGGGCCTCCACAATTCCAAATCCGGCCCTGCTTATACCTGCTAACTTGATATATTTACGGATAATTTTTCTCACCAAAAAGTTGTTTGAACTTTATAATATTACACGATAAGATAATTTTAGGGAATTCAAAATAGCAGTCAACTGCATTGCGACAATTACAGAAATATAAAAAAAAAGTACCCCATTTTTTCTTAGTTTTAAAGTATGGCAACCAATCGTTTTCCACAAATTATTTGACAAATTTCGAGTAATAATAATAATACAGAGTTAAGTTGGTGACCGTTTAGAACCGATTTCAGGAATATTGTGGCAATTCTACTATAAACATAAAATCAACAGGTTTGAGAACCTGAAATGTCCCGATGCAAGGACTTCACTTCGCTATCATATCACCACTTGAATAATCTAAAGTCGTCGAAATTACGATAAGAGTAAAAAACGATTAGAGTTATAGTTAAAACAAATATGCAACCCGCAACGTCACTTTGCAAGTTCCCGCCAATAAATGTACTACAAACTTTAACACCTTTCGTTCTAGGGTGTACTATTTTAGTAGATTATTTATTGATTAAAAACATGAAACATTTTAGTTGAACGGATATTTGTGAACATATAAAGTTATCACATTACAAATGGTGAATATATGATGGTATCTGGTAACTTTTCCATACTTTATACATGCATAAGAGTTTTGATATGATGCTGCGTGTTTCTCAGAACTAACTGCCGGTGATTTTTATTATTTTTTGTGGGATTGCAAATTATACTACAAATTTTTATTTTCCGGGGCGCTAAATATGTCGATGTTTAATAAATCGAATAATTTCAATTACACATTTATTTAACATTTTTTTCGTCCAGAAAAAACATGGCAACTGAAATAGAACTGTCAAATGATGTATTTTTTCTAGCTAGCAATACTGTTTCTTTTTGTGTCGACCTGTGAAGGGAATGTGAGTTTCGAATATTTTTGTTAAAATATCCAATAAAATCTGTGTTATAATAGAAGATATGGATCAAAATATGTTACTACTATAAGATTTATGATTGACTGTTTGATGTTGTGTGAATATTTTATTACACGACTGCTAACTTATTGACATAAAACGAAATCTCAAGTTCGTGTTTTTTCAGTGGTTATGTCGTATTTTAATTGTTTATCGTGAGATTACTCATCCTTGCTACCGTTTCACGATCTGGTCTCGGTGTTTTGGCTGTGTTCTACACAAATTCAAGTTTTGAATTGAAAGAAACACGATTTTGAAGGTTAGTTTTGCTTTTCTCAGATCCCTCCAAGATGGGTAAAATTATGAAGCCGGGGAAGGTGGTGCTGGTCCTCAGTGGCCGGTACGCGGGTCGCAAGGCCATTGTCGTAAAGAACTACGACGAGGGAACGTCTGACAAGCCCTATGGTCACGCTTTCGTCACCGGCATCGACAGATATCCCCGCAAAGTCCACAAGCGGATGGGCAAAAACAAAATCCACAAGCGCTCCAAGATAAAGCCTTTCGTCAAGGTGAGTTAATGAATTCTAACCTAGTTGTTATTGTTTTGATACGTACAACGTACATACACTTGACACATGTGGAATCTTTATTACAATTTGTAGATTTAATAAGTTAATGTACATGATAAATGTAACTGGATTGCCCCTAACAGGTCAAGCTTAAACTGCATGTTCAGTTGAGTGTTCTCAGTATAAATTGTCTGATGTCTATTTCAATATTATATCCCTTTGAATTTTCATTGTAGTTTTGCTATTGACATGCTAGTAGGCATTTTTGCACTGTATAAGAAATTAAAATTGTATCTGCCTCTTCTAGTAGATCTTTAATGGCCCATCTATAGCATATCTATATATCTAGTAATGGAGACAAGCTTTCATATTTTACTCCTAACTGCGTAACTTTGAAGGCATCCCTAACAAATCATATTTATAAACATCCTGTTATTCTGACATGCATTAGAATATTTCCCAATGATAAGGCATCTTAACTGGATAGTTCATGTGGCAATTATATATATATTCTGTATTATAAATATATAATCTGATAGTAAAGTGGACATGCTCAGGCCCAAGTCACAGTCCCACAGAATCATATGTAAAACCACACAATAGATATACACCCTTAATTTAAGTGTTTTAATGTTTGAGTGCAACAATCCTAAAGCTATGTAAATTTGTATACTATCATACAACATTACTTGTATTGATTTCTTTTCTCATAATTTTACTCCAATGACAAACTATTAAAAATGCTTAGTGGCTGTACCTCTATATCTGGATTCCAAATTATCCATGTATAATAAGTTAATTCTGAACAAAATTGGTATAGCTAGAAAATCAACCTGGCAAATATGCCACTATTTACACTTGTTATAAAGTTCTATTATACAGTACAGGGCTGAAATTCATACAATATTATTGTTCATTATTATTATTATAATAGCTATAAGCCATTATTATAAGCCATTTTATTCCATCTTTCCCTGTCTTTCATGGTCTGTTCTGATAACATTGTTTTTTGTATTCCATAACAGGTGGTCAACTACAATCACCTCATGCCAACCCGTTACTCCGTAGACTTCAGCTTTGAGAAGTTTAGTGCTAAGGACCTCAAAGACCCCGCTAAGCGCAAGAAGCTCCGTTTCAACACAAGAGTGCGTTTTGAAGAGAGATACAAGAGCGGAAAGAACAAGTGGTTCTTCCAAAAGCTTAGGTTCTAAGGTGTAATTACAAAAAAAATAAAATATTACGAGAGTAATGAAAATTTTTGTTTTCTTTTTAAAAATCTAAATTTAATCATTTAATTTAGTGGTAATGGTGATCCTAGTGAAAATAATATTAAATTAACACAAAACTATTGTTGGCCTGTGGCTCATGAAATAGAATGCCACATCACTCTCAAATACATGGGATTTCTTAATAGAGCGCCATCTGTTATCAAGTACAGAACTAAGAAAGTTTTCCAAATGACACTGAATGCAGACTGGGGACACTTGCAAAGAAATATTTGAGAACATGACTCACAACAGAAAAATATGTTTTATAATGTTCTAGAATGAAACAGTATATTTATTAGCTACATAATCAATTTATTTATAAATAAATTATTTCTCTTAAGCAGTCTATAAATTTAATAAACAATACATTAACGATATAGTAGTTAATTAAATAATAATTAAAGGTATGTTGAGAATCTATTAATTAAATATAGCGCAGTGAATGAACAGGTCCTGGATGCAGTAGTACTGAACCTGATGATGGTTCTCCACTGAATGAAAAGCAGCTCACAAATGAATTTACCCAAGTTAACTCAGGTAATTCGTCATAATATGCACATTCAAAGAGTAACGAATATCTTTTATGAAAATCCACTACCCTATTGCATCTCTGCCACAGTATAAAGCATTGCAGTGCCACAAGTCTTTCAGCGACACAGCATATAGAACCTAACTATCACCATCGTGTACATTTCACGCGCTTGCAAATTTGCCGATCTTTTCGTCTAACTTCTTTATCTCCTTTTGTAAGCTGTCGACATTGTGAGCGAACACTTCTTGAACACCCTGTAGTAGTTCTTTGTTGTTTTGAACACCACTCGCTATTGTTGTTTGGAGTGTTTCTAACTCTGTCAGGGATTTTCCGAAGTTGCTTGCTGTGAAAGATTTTAAAATTATTTTCGTCGAAATTTAGGTTCAAGTTCCTTAAGGATGCTTAATAATAAAAAAAATCAAAACCGATTTTTAAACCTAATCTACTGGAGATATTTCTCGTGGGTACAGTTATCAAAGGGTTTGAATGTGCCAAATGGGGACAAACAGTAACATACCTTGATTGTGAAGTGCTTCCAAAGCCTCCATGCGTTCCAAGATTTCGGAATGTGATATGCCGTCGATTTGTTTCAACAGCTTGTATAGTTCATTGACCTGGAAATAAAATTAAAAATATATATTCATCAAAGAAAGTGAGTGAACAGAACTACCGTTTAGGGAAAAGGTACGACTTAAAATGTCTTTCTATGAAACTAAGCAGGTATAAAAAATTATCCTTCTACAGAGGTTACGGTAGCGCAGGTTTTCTTACGCCGCCGATAGGTGCTCCTCCTCATAAAATAAGTTTATTATATGAAACGTAAAACGGTGATGTTAAGATTCTAGTTAATTCACTTCTGAATTGGTCGGGTCGTTTAAGATATTAATAACAATATTCGAGTGCATGGAAACAAAGAAACCTCTAGCACCCTTGTCCCATATACCTTCTGAATTCCGTCGTGATTAAAAAATACTGGTGATATGAAATATGATATACCTTCAGACTTAGATAAATAATTAGACATGTTGGCTTAAAACAAGCTAAGTTCTGGGTTGATATTGTTACCTTGGCGTCCAGCTCCGGATCAGCAGGCTTGACGGCCGCTTTCAGCGCATCCACGTTGGTCAGTAGAGAAGCGACGCGCGCTTCCGCCGCCGCCACCTCGCCCGGCCGGAGCAGTGACGCTTGCGCTGCCAGCGATGCCGCCGCTCCACACAATGTTGCCTGTTAGAGAGCCACCACAGTGTGGTGCGTTACATAAGCTATGTATTTCAATTTTTGGCTGTGGATCGCTGGTGCCTGTGGTAGGTAATAGGAACCTGTATTACAGGTTAATCATCCTACATTTTGTGTTTTTTTTTAAATCTCACATAAAGTTAGGATCCAAAAGATAGCTTCATATAAAAGGGGCAGAACATTGTCTGCCATGTATTTGACATGTTTTTGAGATAGTTTACCTGCCCTGTTGTTGTTTGGAGCCTCCGGAATGCCTCTTCATCCCTCACACCTGCTACCTGCTCTAATTTATGTAACCTGGGTAACAAAACAAATGTATATCAATAAAGTTATATCATGTTATCCAACCATTTATTTGTTTTTTTTACTTCCAGAATATATTTGGATAAGTTGTTTTACAAGATTAAAAAGGCATAATTTAACAACCTTACAAAACAGATTCATATATAATAGAATCATTCAAATCTTGAGGACCAAGATTGCTGGATCTCCCTACATACATTCCCATAAATATTCAGTGCAAACAGACCAAATGGTTGTTCATTGTAGAGTTGGCTACAGATTACAAACAAGGATTAAGGACCAAAAAGAGTTTTGTATTGTTTACCTGTACTCAAGCTGGGCTATCCTTGTTGTCTGTGCAAGGTTCACCTCCGGTTTTAATTTCAAGTGAGTTGTCACTATTTCACCTTGCCTCTTCTTACCACTTGCCGACAAGTAATCTCTGTTAAAGAAATTATGAAATCTATCATATAAAACATTTGGAAAGTAATATTGGGCATTGTAATTTCATAACTAGGTACCTCATTTTACATTTTCCTCAATGAAATTATAGTTAAATATACTGATGTTGCAAACAATTTGAAATCCCTTGTCAAAAAAATCTTTGTTCTATTTCAAATACTTATAGTTTTTCTAGTTAATACACACAAAAATATTCTTTTATTTGTAGACATATTACGAAAAAACAAAAGGTAAAAATGAGTCCTTATTATATCATACATCTACTTTTAAAAAGAAATAAATAGTAGGATTGCTATACTAGATGTAGATATCAGATAATTACTTAAGTTTTTCTGCCTTTGGGTCAATCTGTTCCCCTTCTTCCAATTTGAGTTCTTCAAGGAGTTTCTTGGTAGAGTTGATTTGTACTGCCAACTTTGTGTATTCATCCTATAATTGAAATAAAAAAAAATTATGAATGTTTGATGGACCATTTGGGAAACCGATAACTGCAGTACTAAACAAAGAAACATAGGAACACTAATAATTACATACAGGCATAGAGTTTTAAGTTTTGGAAGGAGTCTCAATAATATGACTTGTTGATAAGATAGTTAAAGTAATGGCTTAAAAATATGGATAATAAGTATTGGATTATTTACTTACAATAGAACCAAGATTGACCATCATTGAATTATAATTTACCTACTACTTAATTACATTAGCAATGCCAGTAAAAAGCAAATTGAACTACCTTTTCACTCTCTGTAGCCTTGTTCTGCTGCTCCGCAATCTGTTCTAGCAGTTCTGAGAATTCACACCTGAGCCTGTTGTAACGCTCAAGGGGTGTTTCAGGCTCACCTTCAGCTGCCAACACCCATTCACCAGCCCTTAGCATACAATTATATTTAAACATATCAGTGCTTATTTAGAATAATATGCATGTATCACAATCTAACCATGGTAAGTGAAAATGTTAGCCAAAGGTGCAGCAGTGGGTTGTCCCTCAGTTTAGCTGCCAGAATGCATTAGAAGGCCTGGTGGCGACTTTTGGGTGATAATGAAACTAGTGCTATACAATATAACATACCTATATCCAATTCTTGTCTTTCTGCTCAATCTATCGGAAAAATCTACACTTCCAGTTAAAAATTTCCCTTTGAATTTGTTGAAAGAGTCCTTCACAGATAAATGCAGTTGCTCAATACTTTCATTCTCTTCTTCTTCATAAGGTTCTGGCTGATCAGCTTCTGGTAAGTCTCCGGTCTCGTAAACATCGGGTTGGTCGTAAGCCTGCCCAGAAAAATCGTTGATAATGAACTCGACATAATCAATAATTTCAACACACAAAACCAGTTTATACTCACTATTCCTGGCAGATTTTCATACTTGGGGTCAGCCATTGTAGTTACAATGAATTAGTGTAGATAATAGTTTATTTATTGGATTAATTGGTAAGATTGGTACTTTTTAGTTAATTCTTATATGGTCAAAATGACGTCAGTCAATTTAGCTACCTTGCTTGTCTGTCAATGTCAATTTTTAATAACTACATACTTCTGCCAGTGTCAGGTCATATATAGATAATCCTGCTTAGTTAATCTGTCAGGTAAATTTGTTTATTTTTATTACAAAAGGAAGTCCTTATTGATCCTATTCTAACTTGTAGACATAGATAACGTAGCTAGAGCACCTGTAAAATAGTTATAAGGAACGGGGAACCGGAGAGACAGTTATTAGCTAAGTTCATCATGTCGCCTTATATTTATAATTTTTCGAAATTACCTTAAAAATCTGTGCTCAAATCTTGTAAGTTAGTTTTTACAGCATCACAACTAATTTTCATGCCTAAATGCCCTATTACCATTATCATGAGGCTAAACTTTTCATCTTACGTGCGTACAAGTACACACACGTATTTTTTTAAAATAATAATAGAATGTATTGGTGACTATTAAACGTTACAAGGCCCTTGCCTTGTTTTGAAAAGAGATGAGTTAAAGAATCATCCTTATGTTTCTTATGAATTATGATGAAAGCCTTTCAATGAATTACGAAAATCTTGCTGGAAATGTTGATTTTTAGTCGATTCTTTAACTCATCTCTTTTCAAAACAAAACCGAACGAAAAAGAACACGTCATTAATTTTTTCGTTGTATGACTGTCATTTCTGTCATATTTAATTTTGAGTCACCGATAATTTTGTAGTGTGGTGTGGTGTATATAATCAAAAATATTTCGTCAGTGAATTATACGTTGCGGTTACCGGTACACGTTCAGTAAAATTATCTAAAACAAGTGCAATCATGAGTCTCCAGTGGACAATCATCGCTACGTTTCTGTACGCCGAAATTGCCATCGTGCTACTTCTTACTTTGCCGATCGCGAGTCCAAGCAAATGGCAGAAGTTTTTCAAGTCGAAGTTCTTAGCTTACGTAAGCGGGCAAGCGTCGATATACTTCCTTGTTTTGATCGGCGTGCTGATACTATGTCTTCTCGATGCGATTCGCGAGATGCAGAAATATTCGAGCATAGAATCGACGGACCATCAACATTTGGACGCTGAGATGCAAGGTAACATGCGCTTATTCCGTGCTCAAAGAAACTTTTACATATCAGGATTTGCGCTCTTCCTTCTTGTCGTGATTCGCCGGCTGGTCCAAATGATTTCGCAACTAGCCACGTTACTGGCTCAAGCCGAGGCCAACTTCCGCCAAGCTCAGAGCGCATCGGTTGCCGCTAGATCGCTGCTAGAAAAGCAAGGAGCCGGCGATGAAGAGAACAAAAAGGAGGTTGAGGATTTGAGGAATCAGATTACTGTATTAGAAAAAGAACTTTCCAGAGAGAAGAAAGACAAGGAAGCTGTCAAATCTCAGGCTGAAAGTTTGAACAAGGAGTATGATAGGTTGGCAGAGGAGCACAGCAAACTGCAGAAGAAGATAACTGTTGCAAGTGGAGGAGATTCAAAGAAAGATGAATAATTATGTAATTGCTTCAATCTTTTAACTCTTATGAACCAATATGGTCAGAATTTGTTTTCTGAATCTAGCTTATGATTTAAATGTTTATCTATCATTCATATTGGTTCATGACTATGTCAACATTCATACTATTATTATCTATAACTCTGTGATGAATACTAATAAGACTAGAGTGATCAAATTGCCTTAACTCATGTTTTCTTAGAAGGTCATTGTCAATGCTAATGATTGGACTGTATAATTTTATTCTATTAGAAACAAAAAAGTGTAGCTAACCTGAAAATTAAGCTATAAATTTTAAAGTAAAAAAACAGTAGTTAGTATTCACTCTATATGAGAATTATTCAATATTGCTTTATTTTAATAATCATTTGCTTTTATAGAATAATACTTAAAGACAAAAAAAATTATCAATCTTTTTCACCACATTTGCTTGTGAAATCTTGTGCATTATTATATTATGATGTAAGAACCTTAAATTGTTGAAAGTTTCCAGTAAAATATATAGTTTTATTTGATATTGTTAATTGAAATATACTCATATGGACATTGCATTTACTGACAAGCAATATAACAGCTACTAATTGGGTTGTTTCGGAATCTAATTAAAATTTGTACTATATAAAAGGTTCTTACATGATATATTTTCTATATCAGTGTTGTAGGGGCTAAGTTATAATAAGTCTGATTTCTCCATCCCTATCTTATTGGGATTGTTTGAATTTATATTGTGTAGTTTTGGTATTTTTATAATTGTGTGTTAATTGACTCTTTCACTATGGTTAACTTTGAATATCCAGATAAGTCATAACAGTACCATTTCTACCATAGAGAAAGGAAATAATACCATTGTCAATTTAATATGGAATTACTCATCAATTTAAGTGATGATTAGGTACATATTTATTATTTATTTACTTATAAATGTTGTTAAATCAGTCTGATTTTTTTTTTTATTCCTTCTCTTTGTTTTATTATAAACATAAACAAAGATTATAGCTTGTTTAATATCTAGCTAGCAATGAACCTTGGAACTTCTTATTATAAGCAATGACTCATTGAAATATTAAGAATGAGGTAACAGATTATTTTTCTACCTGTTGATAACAGCATTTGTAAGTCTATGAAATTGGTTAAATATTTAATTTAATAATTTTCATTCATGGTAATAGTACAAGTATATTTAGAACTTGTTTTTGTGATATATTACCATGAGGTATAGGTATAGAAAGTGGAAATTGTTAATCAGGTAAGTGTTGGGTATAACGGTGGGGAATACTTAATGTTTTGTTACTTCTTATAGATGATTTGAAAGGATTGTTTGCTGTTAACACTATTTAAATGCCAATCGCTATAATTACAGTGTTGTGTAATAAAAATGTATTTTTACTCTCTGTTTTATTGAATAACAATTGATTCCACAAGAATTTAAGGTATAAAATGGTTTGGTCTACACAACAGGTTTTAAAATATAACTAGAATGAGAACTGCCATCTTTGGAAGTCAATCAAAAAACCATGCAAATTGGTTTCAAAGTATACTTTTTGCGTGTGCCCTTAATGTGGGTAGTTGGATTGACTTTTAGATGATAATGATTTAGTTTAAAAAATATATACATCTGTATTATGAACATTCATTTCTTAAATGGGATTCACTTGGGAACCCTGAAATTACTAGGTACATACTTATATTGAGTATTGTATCTCGATAAAGAAAACAAACTTGTTGGTACTCACAATTATTAGTCGAATCAAACATTGCATGGTATCGAAACATTACGCTAACTGGCTGTTCTAACTATTTATTACAAGCTTCCGCCCGCGGTTTCACTCAGGTTAAAAATGATACAGTGTAGCCCATATTTCACGATGGATCAGTCGTTTAGCCGTGAAACTACGCATTTTCCACGCAAGTTCGCATTTATACCTTTACTAGTTGTCCCCCGCGGTTTCAGCCGTGTTCCCAAGGGATGTTTCTTTTGCCTGGGATAAAAAGTATGCTAAGTATAAGTTATTCCAGAGCATGGTCTATCTATGTGCCAAGTTTCATTCAAATCATTTAGTTTTTTGTCGTGATACAAACACTCAATTTTTCGCATTTAAAAATTAGTGGAAGTAAGATAGGTTTAGTTAAGATTCAGCTGAATTAAACTGTCGACGAGCCGGCGCAACGAGGTCTCGTTGTGCGGACCTCTCACGTAATGCGTAGTTAGTGAATGAGATAGAAAATCGTCATGGTAGTGTCGTTAACCTCACACAACCAAAGCTTATAGTTCCAGCTATTCTGTTTCGACGTGTAGGAAGGACAAAACATCTTCCTTTTCTTATTTATTCGTTTAGTAAATAATTTAAAGATTTTCTATTTTAAAGCCCACGGATTCCCACGCGACGTGGCTGTCGGCACCACGTCAACGCTTTCTACTAGTATGAATATAATTATTATTGGGTATTTCATCATTGTACGCGGTATTGCCTTCATAAATAGACACGTCAGTGGGTGACATGACGCATCGCTCAAGTTTATTTTAGACGTATCCTTCGTACGTACGTACCTTTAATTATTTATGTAGATAACTCTAATAACCTTTCCTTTGTTTACAATATTTCATGGTCATATTGGTCATAGATTCATTGTCCATCAGAATCGTGGGGTAATGTCTCCGGTCCGTTATCTATTGAGCGTGCAGTAGTCTTCACTATTGTCGTTTTGTAGTCACAAAATGGTGAGATTCAATTGCATTAACACCCACGCCCACACATCTCGATATCAATTCCTTAGGCTATCATTCTCCATAAGAAAGAAACCATCATATTATAGAGGTTAAGAGAGAGAGTGCGAATTTTGTGAGATGGTGAGGGGGTGAAATCCGGAAACACCACCGATTTAAAAATCTGATATAAAGTTACCCTTTCCCGAGTGACAGGTTATGTTATAATCTATTGATACATTTGATCCCTCGGGTAGGAACGATAGAAAATATTTGTTTGTTTGATAAAGAAACAAAAACGACTAGACCGATTTGTATAATTTTTTCACTATCAGAAAGCTACTTTATCCGGAAGTAACATAGGCTATGTTGATTAGATACACATCTCACGCCACGGGTCGTGGGTTCGATTCCTGTGTGCATGAACATGTCTGTTTGTACTGTGTCAATATATTATTAAAAAAGATTAAGTACTTATATCAGTTATCTGGTATCCATATTGCGAACTCTGCATAGATCGATCAGATAAGGCGTGTAAAGATTATTATCCGGGATATTTATTAATATTATAAGTACCTTTTCATTTGGATTTCTCCACCCAAAGACCGGTCCTTTTGGAAGGCACGCGAGGTTCAATACGTAAAGGCTCCTTTACTTACTTTAATGAGTTGGGGATATGTATACACCTAGCGGATACTATTTCTGTCTGAACTTTAAATATATAAAGCCAAAGACAGCACCTCAGAAGGAAAGTATATATAAAAAAGTCCAATAAACCAATTTAGACTCGCCTGACGGAGACAAATGGGTCCTCGAAAGGGTCATCGGACATTGACAAAGGGATGGTGTCAGCAATTAAGGTAGTCAAGATATGTGCTGCAGTACGCTACTCCCGGCTTTATGCATTAAGCACTTCCAGCATTTAGTTCTTGCGTTCCAGTCGGACCAGCCCTTTGAGGTCCCGAGTAGGGTAGACTGGGTACGGTTGAAACGGTGGACGGTTGAAACAAAGCGAATATCTGGACACCCATGCATGGTAAGGTGAGGGTTACAAGGGAAGAACGAAGCGGGCGACAAGTCGAAACACGAATATTAGTGTTGCGTCGCTCTTCGCGTGCTGTTCTTGTGTGTAGAAGGCCCCATTGTTTTTTTTGATGGAAAAGTAAGTATTTTGTGTTCATAATTTTTTGTGATTATTATGGTTTTATTGAAGTAAGTGTATTGAGAGTTTTATATCGTTTTAATTGAAGTTTGTAGAATATGGCTGTATGATTAGTTTTTATGCAAATTAGTTATCATTCTTACTGTGTACCGTTTTATACCTAGAAGGGGGGTTGGGGACAGTTGAAACATTTTTTGTGGGTACAGTTGAAACACTTTATTCATTTAATTTTCTTGTTTCTTAGATGCCAAGGGTACGCCAAATGAGAAGATTTGGAGGAGCTTTCATCCGGACATCAAAGCAGTAGTTAAGTTCAGCAAATTTCACTCAACCCTTCTACAAGTTCTCAATCTATTCCTGTTTTAAGAAATCAAACAGAAAATATCGCGAACTGAGGTACACCACTTATGTTTTCGCCGGAAGCAGTACGACCACTACCAAAAGCTCTTCCAAGGAAATTAGCAAACAGGGGGCGAAAAACCAGGAAATCTACAATTAACACTGATACACCTGAAGAAGAAGAGATAAGAAGAGAACATGAAAACAGATCGAAACGAACCAAAGCTAAGCAAGTTAAGAAGAGATTAGATGGACGAAAGACTAAAAGAAATGTTACAAACAGGAAAAAAACTAACACCCAACATGAATCATCATCATCAGAAGAAGATGAGTGCTACCGCCTTGTTTGTATGTCAGCATATTCAGAAAGCAGACCGAGGGAAAAATGGATACAATGCACAGTAAGATGTGGGCGCACGAAGAATGTACGGAAGGTAGTTTTAGCTATGTTTGCCACAATTGTGATTCCGAATGATCTCGTAACCACTTAAGGATTTATGTATAAAATTTTGATTTTATAGAAATAAGAAGTTTATTTTATAGTTGAAGTGCCAAAGCGTTTTTTAAAACTGTTGAATTTTACTTGAAGATTTGATTGTCATTTGTTTATCTATGCATCAAAATGCAGATGTTTATAATAATTATTTGTGCTAAAATCTAGTTTATAATAATTAATGCTATTGAGAATCGTCACCAACATCTATCTGATTACTATATAATTGTACTCAATATAAACTTTGAAGGCTGATTAAAAATAATGTTAGATTATAAGTATCGTTAAAGACTTAAATATTAATAAAAAAAATATTTGTGATGTTCAACTGTGCCATTACGAGACTTGAAATGTTATTAGATGATAAATAAAAAAGTTCCTTTATTATATTTTGTATTATTTGCATGTGTTTCAATTGACCCCAGGCACTGTTTCAACCGACCCTGGCATTGGGACGGTTGAAACAAATTACATTTCTTTTTAAATTTGATTTTATACATAAAATACAATACAGTGATCTCAAATAACTTTGCCCATTAGTAGACAGATGTATGGTCTTTTGTTCAATATATTTCCGCCATAGCTAGCTTAACTAATCTCAATGCAATGGACGATAAACGCTAAAATGTTTCAACCGTACCCAGTCTCCCCTACGTGATGTCGCTTCTCAGCAATAGCTCGTCACAAGTACATTTTACTTGTTATTATTTGAAAGCAAGATGTGTAACTAAATTGATATTCGCTTTATTACAACTACAGTAAATACATCTATGGATTATTAATTAATATAGATACTGGGCTAATTAGTATTTTTAGTACGATAAAAAATGCCAGATATTGAGGGTACACGCAGCGTCTCTAGCGATATTTTCAAAATATACTTTGGCGAAACTGTATCTTAAATTAAACTATTGATAAAAAAGAATCATTGGAAAAGTCATAAGTTCATTGACTGGGACACCGGAGAAAACCCATAGCTTCGACAATTCGCCAACTATGGGCCACAGGGTTCCGAGATCAATTATCATTAGATACATTCTACTAGGTACCTATTGTAGAAATGTAAATTTGGATGAAGTCAGAAAAATATTATTCAGGAAAACCTCAACTTTTTTTTTGGAACCGTCAAAGATTTTAGCCTCTAATGGCTCTAAGGGGCCGTTCAAGTATTACGTAAGCACTATGAGGGTCCGGGGGGTTTTTTGGTTTGCTTATTTTTAGAATTAACGGCGCTATTCACTTGCTTAAATTTTCTCTGTCAGTGTATTGTTTCGTGTCCATACTCTGACGAGTAGACGTATTATAAGCATAGCAAAGCATGTTAAGATTTGTGTTACCACTGTTTCAATTAGCCAAAGTTAATTTAAGATGTCGTTTGAAATAGACAAATCCAAGTTATACCAAAAAAAAAAAACATACAAATATGAAAGTACAAAATGTATAGGAGTTAGTTAACGAAGTGTGGCGTAATTATAAATTACAAGCAAAGACCGACAAGGAACTTGATATTACTGTATCTAAAAAAATTGAAGATGAATTACAAGCAGCGACTAAGAATAAATCAATTTCAATAAAAAGAAAATACAATACATTAATTGAAAAATGTTTACGTAAGCATGGGGGGAGAGGGTAAGAGCTTTGCTTACTTTTGCTGTCAAGGGTAAATAATTGTAATAAACCTGCTTACGTAATACTTGAATGGCCCCTAAACGGGCCGAACGAAAAAATATAATAACTTGAGTAACTACCGGCATAAGAATACTGAATACTACTATTGGCCTAAAATTATAATTCCTAATGTAAATGTATTGAAGATACGAGACGATCTCACTCTCTCAATAACAATGATGCACACATTATGCAATAGCTACTTACTTATACTTACTAGTAGGTAGGTATAAATGCACATATTATGTAAGTTACGCTAGATTTACCTACGTCGTGGGAGCGCTGGGTAGAACAACAACGGTAGACAGGTGGGAGCAGCTCTATTATTTTGCCAGCTCATAGTTATGCATGTAGTCTATCTTGAATATGTATTTCTTGGAAACTATGGTCTAACGCAAGTATTTCATCATTCTAAACTAAATGCACTGGAAACCTTTATTATCTATGAGATGAGTGTATGTACTAAAAGTACTGGATGAAGATAAACTTTGAATAATAATATTTGCTAATTGCGATAGATGGCGCTGTGCTAGAAAAATCAAAATATCGCCTTTCTGAGTTGTTTCAGTTGCCAATCGTTATTATAGACTTTAGTTTATCTGTCTAGAATGTTGTTAATATCTAGACTATAACATGACTAAATTAAGAAGGTAGGCATTTATTGTAAATGTGTCAAAAATGTTTGACATTGAAAATGTCACATTGAAAAAAAAAAATAATAATAATAAATTTATTTACATAAATAATCTTACACAATTTAAATTCAGTCTCTGACTTCTGCGCTAGGCATACATACCTGTGTTACAGAAGCCAGTTCCCTTTCTTATTAAAACATACTCAATCTAAAATGTATGTAAATAAAAGTAAAATATATTACATTTCTGAATTTCTTGCTGGTTCTTCTTAGAAGCCCAATTTCCGAATCGGTGTGTTGTTACAGTTAGTGACCTTCATAAGTACTTTTCAAGGGCCTTAACTGAATAATAGGTTTTGATTTTGCATGCAAACAACCTCGGTAAACAAATTATCCATGTTTGAGAAGTTACTTATAAGTCTTCCTTGACAAAACATTTTAATCAAAAGAGTTTTTCACCCTTTCAAAACAAAAACACCGACCGTCTTTACAGTAAATTATTATTGTGAAATAATTACAAAAGTGTTCCGTTATATAGGTACTTTTGTTTCTTACCTTTTTTACAAACTTGGTCCGTTTGTATGACTTCTTATTAAAACTTATTGCTCGTTATCTCGAGACTTGGATTACATTTGAACTGAAAGTTTGTTATTGTTCCTGTGGACGTTGAAATTTCATATTCTTTAGGTATTGTCACAAATTGTAAGAATGTATGTATGTAGGTACTGTAAGGAAGGTCTATGCTAGCGCTCTGGCCGTTATTACTGTTGCTGGCTGACGATAATTTGAATTAATAAGTTAATATTCGTTTAAAAAAAAAATATATATATAAAGACAGTGCGCGGTTACGGACAAAGATGAATTTAAAAATTTGCTGGACTAAAAATACTAAAATAAATAATTAATATTTGATTAGTTTTTTTGGAATTACGCCCCCGTTCACTACAGTACCTACTTTCTGTAATGTCACATCCTATTTCAGAAGGTATTATATGGCGTCCCATTGTATCTATATATATAAAAATGAATCCCTATTTTCCTTGGTCACGGCATCACGCATAGACGGCTGGACAGATTTCGGTAATTCTTATTTTGATGTGTTTGTTATTATCAAGAGATGGTTCTTATGAATGAAAAAAATAAGAAAGTTGCGTGGAAAATTATAAAATTTAAGAAAACTTAACCACTTTACTAGCGCTTTTGACACTATAAACTTTTTTATTGTAACCTTTTGATATTATTGTCAGTCGTTTAACAGTGTAATGCGCGCTGCAAATATAAACTATATTGAAGACGAAAATAGAGGCAACGGTCTGAATCTCTCTATCTATATTGATAAAATAATTCATTTATAATATCTAATTGCACATTTCACAGTCGAATCAATCGGAAGATTCGAATTCAATATTCATTGTTAAGACAGGACAACTTCTGTCGGGTCAGCTAGTAATAATATAAATACTAGGTTCCACCTGATGGTTCCGTCCACGCTCTCGAATGATCTGATTTTTAGAATTAAAGAGTTTATTTTGTGTGTAACGAAATTGATCCAAATCCGTTTAGCAGTTTATGCGTGATTGTTCAGTCCCAAAAATCCAACGAAATGCCACTTTTATAATTTTTTTTTATTTTATAGGACAAGAGAGTTTTGTAGTGGTGTACCCATAAACTTACGTGGATAAACATGTTTGTTTGTTCTGTCTCTGGCTGCTCTACACAAGTAGGTAGGTATGTATTAAACTATGCAAAGCATGTACCTAGCGTAATATGTACAATATATCAGTTATCCGATTGCCATAAAGACGCACTGTTTAGTTTTGACCATGAAGAATGACCCTGGGAGAAAAAAAAACAAAGTTTCAAATGAAATAAAAACATAATAAATTTATTCATAAATTTCTATATAAAATTCTGATAAATTTTTACAATTCAGTTCTGACATAAGTTTTATGATTTTCATTTTCATCGAACCCTAGGCTATCCCAAAAGGATTTCTGTCCGAAATCGGAGCTTGATTTCATGAGAGCTTTGGTTGGTGAAGATATGTCCAGATAGTTTATTTCAGCTGATCCTGCTTTCACTGGAATCCATTCGGTGTTCAATAACTTCGGAACTCTGTAATAAAGATATGTTTTTTAATCATTGCGAATTAAATTTGTCCGCTGAGCGACTTTGAATTGGTGAACCAGTCGCACCGTCAGTGTCCACGTCTCGGGTCCGAAAGTATTAAGCTGTTTTAGAGTGGAGACCATGGCTCTGTAAACGTAGTGTAAGACGCCCTTTAGCTAGATGGAGTAATGATATACGAAAGCTGGCTGGCAGCGGTTAGAAACAAAGAGCTGAATTTCGAGCTCAGTGGCGTTCCATAGGTGAGGCCTATGTCCAGCAGTGGATAGTGGTTTATGATGATGATGAAATTTGTTCGTCATAAATTCGAAGTAAGTATTAACAGTATTGATAAGACAATGCACTAATAGACCCAACGCCAAAGACCAAGAATGTGACCACGGCTAACTTCATCAGAATTTTAAGGTTAGTTAAAAGAAGCTAAGACTGGTATAATTAGGGGAAAGATTTGTATTTTTTTTTGTAATGAATTAACTCTAAAACTACTGGACCGATTTTAATAATTCACAATTTCACTATTAGAAAGTTTCTTTATCCAGAAGTAACATAATTTAAGGTAATGTTGAAATCCCGAGATAAGTTGGTATAAGCTAAGAATGTCAGGCGAGTCAGGTGGACCGTCCGCTTGTTTGTCGGCCCACGTGGTATACAAAAAAAAAATGAAATGTTATTCAGGCGTAGGCGTGGCGGCAGTTTATTTAAAAAAGATTTTGTTACTGAGTTTTTATACATTTTTTTTAATGGGAAGGTAGCCTCTGGTGGCTCTTACCCTTACGTGGACAATTAAGAATTTTGGGAGTTTTCTCGTTGCACTTTCTCTTGGTAATAGAATTCATATGGTTATAATATTACTTACTAGCAGTCCCCCGCGGTTTCACACGCGTTCCCGAGGGATGTAACATTATCCCGGCACAAAATGTATCTTATGTTACTTCTAATACCTCGAAGAATATGTGTAGGTACAAAGTTTCAGTAGATTTCGCGTGAAAGCGTAACAAACAAACTTACATACACATTTATAATATTAGTAGCGATAGGGATTGTGTTACTGAGTTTTGTCGTTGCACTCACTCGTGGTAATAGAGTTCATATGGTTCTCTAATATTACTTCTATTGTCGACTGTTTTAAGGTACAAATTACGAGAATACAAGATGTCTAAGTACTCAAATAACTTTAGAAACATCTATAGTTCTCCTATAAGTCTTCTCCTATCATATCTCGAGGAATGATAGCATAATCTTTAATTAAAGTTGTTGCGTATGTTGCTGCTACTCCTAAATGTTGTTTGTGTTTTGTTTGTAAGATGCTTGTGTACCTGTCCAAGGTCTGTTAAAAGTTCACTGAGAAATGCAAACTGTTAATTAAGTTTCGGAAGTAATTACTTAACTTTGACCTGATTAAATCGGTCTATAAACTTAAATCATACATAGATACTATATTAATGATTAACATACATGTACACCTACACATAGATTGATTGTGTTGTTTACGTATTTTTTTCAAATTTCGATACCAGCAACCATCAACTCTACGCCTAGGCGATTTGTGGTCATTTTGTATTTATTATTTTTGAATCTTTTAAGCAAAAGTCTTCATTACGTAGGAGGCCGCAAAATAATTCGTCTCAGGGTCCACAACGCATTGGCCATACCCCTGGTGTCAAATGTCCATAGGTGACGCGGTCGCCACTTACTATTAGATGGACCATCTACACGTTTGTAGGCCTGCTTGTTTTTAAAAAAGAATAGAAGATGTAGTGTGCCTTGTACCGACTCTGGACTATATTACCAAGACCAGGGTAGATACAGGAGACCAAACTTACACAATTTTCGCCAAATCTGAACGGCACAAGTTACAGGCTCATAAAACTTTTATCAATTTCACGTCTGATGGTCGACAACGCATTGGCGATGCCCCTGGTGTTGCAAATGTGCATGGGCCGACCATGTGGTATAAAAAATAGAAAGTAAATTACCCAGTAGTTGAGTAGGAGTAAATCATTTCAATCAAGGCGTCCTTCATCAACATATCATCGCCAGATTTGGCGTCCATCTGTGGGTACTTGAAGATCAGCAAGACGTCATCAGCATGGCAGACTCCTGGAACGATGGAAGTTTTAACAATAAATAAATAAATAATAAATAAATATCCCGGGACATTCTTTACACACGACTATCTGGTTCCAAACTAAGCAGAGCTTGTACTATGGAAACCAGATAACTGATATACTAGGTACATACACTACTTTTTTTCTAAATACATACTTATATAGATATTTATATCCAGACACAGAACAAACAGACATGTTCATGCACACCAATGTTTGTCCTGGGTGGGAATCGAACCCACGACCTTCGTATTGGCAGTCAGAGTCGCTAACCACCAAGCCAACTGGCCTGTCAAGTAATGAAAGACAATTCCACATCCGCGTCACGTATTACTTGTAACACTAGCTGTCCCCCGCAGCTACACCCGCGTACCCGAGGGATGTTTCATATTCATATCCAGAGTGTAATCCATCAGTGTGTTTCATCCAGAACCGTTCAAAAGTTCTGGCGTGATTGAGTAACAAAGATCCATCCCTCCAAACATTCGCATTTATAATAGTAGTGAGATTCAATCTTTTAAGCTACTAAAGTAGGCTCCGAGCTTAAAGCAATTATAAAGTGGCTGATGCTGGTAAGCACAAGGGCTTTACAGAAGATTAGGTCTTGATATCAATTTAATTTTACATTGCGAACTACCACTTATTATTAGAATTCTGATTCAACTGATTTAACCTCTTTAAAAATTCAATTCTCTATATTCTGGGGTTCCATCATCGTCTACCTGCCCTGTTTCAATCGTTTGGGGTCAAATACGTGTGCTTTCTACCCATTACGTATTACAAGAGAATTGGCAGATGTATACGGTCCTCCGCCTGCTTGACGCCTACTCCTTTGGGAATACTTTTGTTTATCACTTGGTGGAAGGTGTTTTTTGCACGTGGTCATCGGTATACTCTTAAGAAGCCTCTGACGACACTTTAGAGAAGAGTTGGAGTGGTGGTATCCGTCGCCACTAATGCATAGTATTCACTCAAAAAGTGTCAACGTCACGCTATAGGTCTTAATTGTCCATAAAAACCAGCTTTTTGGAGTACTCGAGACGATGTTCGTGCTCAGGGCACAGGTTAAATCGGCACAGTAAGAGTTGCTGAAAAGGCCCCAGTGCAACAATAGACTCACCGTTATTCTTATTATTTTTGCCCATCACTTCAGATAAGCTGGTCTTCGCTCGGTATGCATACCGGTACACGTATACAGGCTGATCGGACTTAAGCGAGTGTACTTGCGCAAGTCGGCCGACGTCGGCGACGAAGAGACGGTCGCTTAGTGCCTGGGGAGAAAGGAGTGTTAAGTTTGGCTGTAATCCTGGCTTAGAACTAAGTGTTGCTCGCTGTTGAACTGTCTTCATATATGCATTTTACGAGTCCGCTTTCGAGTGCATTTAAAGCTTTAAATCCTATTTATCTTATAAACTAGCTTTATTCATGCGGTTTCATCCACGTTGTGATTGATAAAAAGATATTTCCTCTCTGTACCATATGGTACGTGTGTGCCAATTGCAGCAAGATTGGTGCAGCCGTTTAGCGAAAACGTAAGAATTTTTGAATTTATAATATATATGCATGCATGCGATAGTGTTGATGCGAAATTTTCAAATAGGTGCCGTGGATTATCCTCCAAAAAAACGCAAACACAAAATTATTTTCACATAAAAAACTCATTAAATTCGCACTATCTCTTCATAATAGGTTATTTAACAGGATGTAAAATATAGGATCGATTCATGGCATCCGTATTGAATATGAATTTTGGAAATGCAACTATTTAGTCAGTTAAAAAGATACGAAATATTTTATGAGAAAATCGACAAAGAAAATGATTTTTAACTTTAAATTTTTGTAAACGGGTCTCATTAGTGGTTGATGACGTGAACTACTTGTAAACAGTTGCGTGTAAAGTCATTTTTTTGTTGTCTCAAACAAAGTTTACAAGCAGGTGACGTCACGATGACATGAGGCGCCATCTTGTCAGGAAAGGCGCTTTCGCGGGATAATTAAATAATAATTTTTGTTTTCGCTTTTCTTGCACTATATGTAATGGAACGTAAAATATAGATTTTCTATAGAGTCCTTAGACATCAGTGATTGACGTAGAACAGTTTAAAAAACTTGTCAATACCCCATTATATATATTATATATAAATAATAAATATTAATATATTATTATACATTAGTTAAGAAGTATGGATAAATTGTATTTAATAAGACCAACATAAAAGCAATCACATTTAGAATATTATTGCACAAAACCTGCCTTACCTGAACCAATTGAGGGAACGTTCCATCACCGACAGGCTTGCTCTCAAGATAGTGCTGCTTGATCTTAGCCGCCACGCTGGACCTCATGTTGAGCGGCAATGTGTCGTTGTACTCGAAGATGTTGCTGGCGAGCTGGTCCCAACGGGCTTCAAGTTCCCGGAGAAGGTTTGGCTGCGTTTGGTACACTGGATAGAAAGATAGCTTTATGGTATCCGTATAGAGTTATAGACGATACTTGACAGGCTAGTTGGCGTAGTGGTTAGATATCCCCTACAAGTGCTGGGTTAGATTCCCATCCAGGACCAAAATGTTTGTCCAGGTGTAAAGTAGTATATAAAATGAAATGAAATATTTATTCAAATGTGCCTTCACAGGCACTTATGAATGGTCGGACTCTAACATCGGTTCGGAAGGTTGCTTTTACTGAGAAGAGCCAGCAATAAACTCATTATCGGCATATAGCGCTAAGACAATGTCGATATTAATTTAAATTCATTTATTATTTTGTGTAAAAAAAAGTGTTAAATATACTTGTTTTTTTTTTCTATGATATTATTTCTTTGTGGTAACTTTTCTCACACTAGCGAGAAAATCACAAAGAAAAGTTACCATCAGCTCAGTTTAAGCATAAAAAGTCACGTCCCGCGCTTTCGTGTACGAGTGAAATCATGAAAAAGCCTTTAACTAAATGGTCTGTCTGATACCTTTTTATGCATGAAGTACTGTACCGATTTGGACGTTTGATAAGGTGATATATAGTTTTAATGTCTTCCTCGCCCTTGAGCACTAAACGCTCTAGACCTACAATACAATACGATACGAATATCCTTTATTGTTCACACCACATAAAAATATAATAAAAGAACATAACAAATATTTTAAGTGCAAACAATTTTGGCCTATATTTTAATGCGCCTACTTCGCTCATGAACTAAAGCTCATACCTACCGCGCCCTTGAGCTAACACGCACTGAACCAAAATCTCAATTCGCCTGGTTCGCTCATAAACTAATTCGCAATAGATCTAAATATCAATATGCCAATCTCTTGTTAGGTCTAGGCATAACGCGAAATTGGCAGATCACGTTTTAGATACTCAGCGACTAAAGGGAAATTTACAAAGCTCCTAGCATTGCTAATGCGTTATCGACCCTGAAACGTGAAAATGTTAAGTCTCATGTGCCAGTTATTTCATCGGCCCCTTATCTTTCTAACCAAAACACGAAGACTTCACGGTGGAAATGGGCAAGGTGAGTGCTTCTCCGGATGGATTCTGCACTAAGAGCTCTACTACTTCCTGCGGTTTATGGATATTTAAACTTCTCCTGACTTACCTGCAGCTGGATACAGTCCTTCTTCTGAAGTGACTGTGGTGATGAGAGGAAGGTTCTGCATGGCGCCTGACTTCGCCGCTTTGTAAGGGTATTGGTTGAGGAATGGCTCCCGGACTCCAGCAGGCTCGGTCGTAGGCGTAAACGGAGTGAACAAGTGGACTTTCCAATCCTGAGGAACAATTATGAATAATATTTATTTTTCAATTATTTTCTTTAACTTTCGTATCCACAATATTACTAAGTTGTCCAAATATTTTGAATTGTCAATCATTCTTTATTTTCTTATACCTAAAGTGTATTAAATATATAATATTTATCTAAGAGCGATTTGGACGTACAAACAAGGTTCTTATCGCTAAACTTAATTATACGCTCGTCTCTATTTTTTTTTAAATGAAGTAGTTTAGTTTGACTATCTAGTCACTAGATACTAGTACCTCAAAATCGTTAAAATATTAGTAAAAACCTAAATGGTTTTGATCAAACTGACAAAACTAGAAATCTCCTCACTCTTTTCAACTAAAGGAAAAGAAAGAGATCATAGATTTAATTGAAGTTTAGTTGATACACTACAGAACTGTGGTGGGATTGGAAGGGCATTATTCATTATGAGCTGTTACCACCAGGCAGGACCATCGATTCTGAACTCTACTGCGAACAACTGATGAGATTAAAGCAAGAAGTTGAAAGAAAGCGGCCGGAAATAATCAACAGAAGGGGTGTGGTTTTTCATCATGATAACGCTAGACCTCACACATATTTAGCCACTCAGCAAAAATTAAGAGAGTTTGGCTGGGAGGTATTAATGCATCCGCCGTATAGTCCTGACCTTGCACCTTCAGATTTCCACCTGTTTCGGTCTCTTCAGAATTCTTTAGGCAGTGTCAGGTTAACATCACGAGAGGACTGTCAAAACCACTTGTCGCAGTATTTTGATCCCTACCTACAAGATGGCAAAAAGTTTTCGAACAAAATGGTACCTACATACTTTAGTTAAATGTAAATAAACTATATTAAAAATGTTTTGAATTTTCTTAAAAAATGCGAAGGAACTTTTTCCCCAACCTATTTTATTTCACATAAGTACATAGGTATACAGGAATATTTTTTATTCAGTGCGCAAACTTTGACAATTTAAACTTAAATGAGTTTTATTAAACACCAAATTTTTGTATTGATAAGTTTTAGTACAAAAAAATTAAGTTATCGTTAACGAAAGATATATACTTTAAAATTGATATTATGGCTACTGTACGACTGTCTGTCGGTCGCCCACCCCGGCCGTGGCCTTGGCAACAGCTGGCTCTACCGCCGCGTGCGGCGCACGGCGCGCGCGCTTTTTGATATTATTATGAATAGATAGAGTCCATTGTTTGTTGATTTTAAAGTCCAAAATAAATTCCAAAAAAAAATTAAACAAATAATGGAAATGTGTTCTGTTACTGAACCACCAAAATTTTTTTGCGCATTGCTTAAATAATATTCCTGTATACAGACTGGCTATTATTATTATCTATCGGTTATCAATGTAATGAGCGCAAGGTATACCTATTCTATTTGCGCAATGTTTTAGCCAACCGTTCACGTGACTACAATCTTACTATGGTAAGTGACTACAAAGACTTAATTGAGACCTACAAAATCTTAAATGGACATTACGACGTACAGGAGTCCCAAAGTCTATTTAAACGAGACAATAATGATCGTCTAAGGGGCCACTGCCTTAAATTGAGCACTAGTTTCTCAAACAACAACCCTCACAAATATCCCCTAAACAACAGAGTGGTCAAAGCGTAGAACAAGCTCCCAGAAGACGTTGTAACAGCTCAACATGTTAATCAATTCAAAAACCGACTTGACAACCATCTCAAAGAGAACAACAGGATATAGGCACTCAACAGTTGAATCAACTGCCTGCCTGATAGTTAAATAATAATAATAATAAGTGATATTTAATATGGCCGAAGGTAACTCAACAGTTGAATCAACTGCCTGCCTGATAATTAAATAATAATAATAATAAGTGATATTTAATATGGCCGAAGGTAAGCCTAAAAAATAACTGGCTCTCGAGTGCAGCTGTCAGAACACACTGGAAGATCAGATTTTCTTTTCGGTGGTAGCCTGCCAGGTGGGTAGGTAATACGAAGTACCCTTCCATCGTGCTATAGTTTCCTCACGATGATTTCCTTCACCGGAAGCTTCGATGTAGGATTTGAACCCACGATTCTTGTTATGGCTGAGCTCTCATTGAAAATATGCATGCAAATAGTTAAGGATAAAATTCAAGAAATGTTTTGTTTCAATTCTATATAATGATAGCTGTCCCCCGGAGTCCCGCCCGCGTTTATCGATATCTTAAATAGCCTATATAGCAGTCTCACCCCGATATGTTCTTCAATAGTTTTGAGGTGATGGTGCGTCAAAGGAACCCTATTTTTACCATTATATATACATAAATTACGGTCGACTTTCAGATTTCCAGCAGTCGAGCACTAGTATATTCAAATAGACTATTAATTAACCTATAATTTCTCTGTCTAACCACCATGTAGGTTCTATTTAAGCATTAGCTTAGCCAAGTGTTCACGAAATCATTTAGGAGAACTATATTACCTAACTAGTGCTTAAGATGCGTATAAATTTGTAATCTACATAACTAATTTGCATTATATTATGTGGATATATATATATGTTTATATAACGGTATATATAATATATAATATTTATATATATAATATATATATCATATTTATATATATAATATGGTCTGTGAAATCTCGGCGTTAAATCTATACATGTGTAATTACTTCTGACTAACTGACTGATTCACTAGCGCAGAGCCAAAACCAGTGGAGTTACAAACTTGAAAATTTGCACAAAGGTTCCTATTTTTGCGTAAATGAGCACTAAGAAAAATAAAAAAATTATATTCTGGGACATTCTTTAAGAAGGGAGTTTTGAATATTTCACTTCGAGAGGGATAAAATAAGGATGAATGGTAGTGTTAGAAGTCCGTCACTTTCAATGTAAGACCCAAGAAATTTCATATCTATTTAGAGAATCTGAAGAATATACTTGCATGCTCTTGGAAAATATCTATCTTTATCGGTTCCCCCTGACGCACCATCACCTCAAAACTACAGAACATATCGAGATGGGGCTGTTACCATTCGACGCGGTATTTTCCGATTTAGGCTATATACGATATTGTAAAACGCGGGTGAAACTGCGGGGGACAGCTAGTGCTTAATTTTAACAAGATAATCCGAGCTTTACGAGAGACGACTAAATCCTTCCATATTTATTGTTAATTTGCTCTCGACTTAAAGGGCATCAAAACTTATTCAGCAAGATTATTTCAAAGCCTCGTTTATTGGACAAAGTAATTAAAATTCATAAATGGCAGTGTTCTGTTCGTTTACTATACAAAATACGTATTTCTGCTGATAATAACTGTTTTTGAATATCACAATTTCATTATGTTAAAGCTAAATTAAATGAATAAACTCAAAAAGTACCGGATCTATTTTGATCATTGTTTTACTATTAGAAAGGTAATAAAAGTATCCTATATCCGGTACCGCGTAGCTAGGACTGGTAAATACTGATGTGCCAAAAAGTAGCCAAATCGTGATTAGACACTATTGCGCTTCGGGTGATGATTCTTAGGATATTCTACCTCCTAATAAAATAGTACTGAAGATATAAGCAAAAAAGGGGGTTCCTTTGACGCACCATCCTCTCAAAACTACTGAACATATCGGGATGGGACTGCTCCCATTCTACACGTTTTTTTCCCTAGATGGTTGTAGTATATATATGATACCGATAAACGTGGTTGAAGCCGCGGGGGACAGCTAGTAATAATATATTTACTTAAAACTTACGCGGTATTTACAAATGTTACATTCGCGCTTTTGCAAAATCACCGACGATATGATGTTCCAGGGTATAAGTATGAGGCTATGTATTAAAATCGAGGTAAGATTACAGCACTTATGAATACTTATATTACTAATATTATAAATACAAAAGTGAGTACTTATGCTTTTTTTTTTATACCACTTTGACCGACAAACAAGGAGACGGTCCAGCTGATAGTAAGTGGTTACCGCTGCCTATGGACCAGTGGCGAAGTTTGCCTTAGAGGGGCCCTGTATAAAATTTTGATCCAGGGCCCAAATAAAAGGTTTAAAGGATTATGGCTACTTCTGTTGTGATTATGGATAATGATTTACAACTTTTTGCTTACGTTCAGGGCCCCGTATAATTGATACGGTAGATACGGCTGTTGGTACGCCCCTGCCATGGACATATGGAACACCAGAGCATCGCCAATGCGTTGTAGACCCTTAGACGTGAAGTTGAACAGCTGAACTTGAATTGAACTATGATATGGAGAGCAACGTAGGCTTTTTGTCCCGAGAAAGTGGGTAACCGGGGGTCTCATACTCCAGTTTTGAATGTTACTTTAATTGAGAGCCAAATACTAACTCAGCAATTAAGTTATCAAAGATTTATTACGAACAATTCTCATGGCATTCTCACTGATAATTTTTACGATTTGTGGCGGTAAAAAAGCATATTTCACCTTTTTAAAAAAAAAAATATTTTGTTTTTAAATTTATTTTATATCGCAACATAATAATGTACTCTTTTGTATAATATCAGCTTACTGGTTCTTAATTTACATAAGGGTTTATAGTATCCAAGTTGCAGTAAAACACTGACTCCTAAGTCACAGGTAGTCCTAGTTTAGGAGTCAGGGTTTCAATTTTTGTGCGCCTTTAACCTTAATAACCTTGGAAACTTTAGCTAGATATTAAGCATCTTGTAAGGACTTGTATCAATAAAGTATTATTATTATTAGTTAAAATGATTTCGGTTTATATAATATTGCAACATGAGCTTGTCGTTGTATTACGGTTTTACTTGCGTTCCCAGAGGTATAATTTATAGAAATTACGATAGAAGCATGTGTTTCGTACTTTGAAATTTTATTGGCCATTCAGCCATTTATCCCAAATTGTATCCCCTTAGAGGGTGACATTTTAAAAATCTTATCATATTGCTCAGTTACGTCATATAAGAGACCTTTGTGTTAAATTTGTAGCCCCAGCGGTTTAGGCTTTAGGCTCTGCGTTGATGAATCAGTCAGTCAGACAGGACAAGTATCCTCATCAGCCAAGGGGTGTCCACTGCTAAACATAGGCCTCCCCCGTGGATTTCCACTTCGAACAGTCCTGAGCCGCCTGCATCCAGCGGCTTCCAGCGACTCTGACCAGGTCTTCAGTCTACCTGGTGGGAAGTTCGCCCCACTCGGCGTGTAGATTAAGAAAATTCTCAATAAAGTAGATCAGTCATAAAATCGACTAAAAAGTCAAAAAGGACGTACAACACTAATCAAGGTATACAAATTGTCACTTACAAGCATCTCAATCTGTGCATTGACTACGACTTCCGCAGGCCTGTACTTGAGACATTCCATCATTTCCTTGCTGGAGCCGGTCGGGCAGCCCACAATGGATGCCAGGGTCTTGGCCTTCTCGGCCGGATTTACAGCGTGAGTCCAGGATGCGAAGGCAGAACCACTGAAGGCTATACCTCGGGCGAAGGTTCCTTTAAATGAAATACATAGAAAACAACTTTAGGTTTTAGCATTTCTGTTTTCTTACATATTGTAATATATTTAGATGTTATTTTTATTTAAGTTGGATGCAGACCCAGTAAAACTCACTTTACACCTTTATTAAATAACCCCATGCTGTACTCACTTGGGAAACTCATTCCACAACATGAGCGTCCATAGTAGAAAGTTACCTTCGATACATTATTTGACACGAGTGCAATCTTGAATTGAATTACCGAAGAGGTCCATGGTAGGGGCCCAGGTAATTTAATTAATTATTACAAAATAATTAACATTTGTTAAAAGCTATTTGCGGTTTATTCATTCATTGCGTATGTAGAATTTTAAGCTCTAATACCGCTAATTAAATTTATTTGTGTTTGTCGGTTTTCGGTTAATAAATGCTATTGTTTGTGAGGATGGAGGAGTTAGATAAAATAATAATAATAATACATGTCCCGGGAAATTCTTTTACACACATCTGATCCCAAACTAAACAGAGCTTGTACTATGGCAGCCAGATAACTGATATACTACTTTTTTTTTCTAAATACATTTATATACATATTTACACCCAGACACAGAACAAACAGACATGTTCATGCACACAAATGTTTGTCCTGGGTGGGAATCGGACCCGCGACCTTCGGCTTGGTAGTCAGAGTCGCTAACCACCAAGCCAACTGGCCTGTCATAGGATGGGGGATATTTGTTACTCTTACACGCAATATTTTGGTGGATTTGGATGTAACTATTCATATAGAGAGTTTATAATCTAGATTAACACAAAGGATTATTTTATTTCAGGACAATGGAATCTCTCGGGAACGCGGGAAACAGATACTATGTTAATAATGTATGTTGTTTACTATGAATAGGCTGTGTAATCAAATATACTACTTGATTTACTTAGAATAGGGAACTTTCTTGCGTTCAAGATAAATGATCAAACACTAACCAGTGTATTGAACTGCAAAAAAATCATGGATACCTCAAATATGATTATGGAGGAGCGAGGTATGAGACTCCTCCATTTAAAAGGGAAGATCTTCCGCCAGGCTAGGTGATCATGCCTGGGGACCGCGGTCCAACTGTTGATGTTGGATGCTTGTATATATGTCAAATCCTAAGAGAATCTTGATAGTGCGATGTAGGATTCTCGCGTGTTTCTACTCGTTCACACTCGTCGCCACAATGATCAAAATCATATAATTTTTAAGTTGCGATCTAATCACAAAGAGTCCGTTCTTGCTATTTCATACAATAGTCCATACATTCAATCGTTTTGACATTTCATAAAGAGTTGCTGATTTGATACGTCAATACACATCCCTATTGTGTTTGACTATTATCTTACTATGGTAAGTGATGATGTGGCCGTAATATATAAATAGGCATAGACAAAACAGTTTTTTGTTTAAAAATACAAAATAATATTTATATGCTGTAGCTCAAATGGTACATATTTTTATGTATATTTTATCATAACAGTGATCACAAGATTTTAAAGTGAACGCAAGTTTTTTTTGTTATATCTATACTTACATATATGTATATGTTTTCATCTAATTTTCAAAAATGATTATGCTCGAATGACGACCAGTCAACGAACTTGTACCTTATGTTAATTAGGATTACGAGTGAATTTTATTTATCAAAGCTGTGTGAGTTAGGTTAAGGCTTCATAGACAATGTTTTCGTGTTGCGTGGGACGATCGAAGTAACCGTGCGGCTATTTCCTGTTGCATGAATAATTTGTTGTTTCCACATTTCTTTGTCTCTCAATTTAGACCTCATTCATGTTTGATACTTTGGTTGTATTTATTATTCAACGCGATGTCGCTTCGAGGCGGGCGTTTAACCTTTAATGTACCTTGGAAGGTAGATAGATTAATTTGCTGTCATTGTTGTTGAATATTTGTGATTATACATATGTTTATTATGATGTACACGTGATAATTAATTAATAGTACCTGAATGCCGGTATTTTTTTTTTTGGTAAATATATGTAAAGTTGATTATTGGCTTAGTGTTGCTTAACAACGCCATCTACTGGAGTAGTTTTAATGTTGTTGTGTCATTAAAACAATTAATGTCAGGTGGTAATTTTTTTCAGGTTATGTTTAAGTCAATTATCGATAAAGTTGATCATTGAAAACACGGATAAAACGACATTTTCTGAAAATGAATCCTAGCTAGATCGATTTATCGCCCCTAATAACCCCTGCATACTAAATTTCATGAAAATCGTTGGAGCCGTTTTCGAGATCCTAATTATACAGGGTGACTGGTGAGATACCGTCAATATTTGAGGACGTGATAGTTGGCGATCATATATGTTGAAAAAAAAATAACATTAAAAATAAATATTATATTACTTCTTAGTAAACTTAGTAAACAGTACACCGAGAGTCCCGTATTTTCCTGCGAAATACATGGATACGCGCAGCGCGCTATCAACACAGAATACATATGTACCTACACTGTACAGCTGTTGCCTACCTACATCAAGACCTCTCCCCATGTATGATCCGTTTTCCCTTCATACTTTAATCCTGGCTTAGGACAGGCAAAAATACCTAGGTAATCACTAATTTGTTAACTAAATAAAGTGTATTTTTATTTTTATTTTATTTTTATTTTATTTATTTAGGATCTCCAACGAAAGATGTACACATTAAATGACATAAAACATAGTTTAAAAGAGGTATTACATTGGTGTACTCCTTCAATTATAGGAGACCACAGCATGCTCAATAAACTTAACAACAAGCTAACAGTGGTAATAAAAATTAAAAATTAAATTTAAGAAGTGAAAACAAGAATATAAAAAGATTAAAAAGGATAAACAAATTGAGTAAAACTTAATATTTAATATTACGAGATTTTTACCAGTAACTCCTTCAGATATTTCTTATATTTTTCCAGAGATTCGCAGATATCTAGCTTTGTGGTCTTAGCCAACATGTTATATTGCCTACAGAGTCTTGGTACAGCGGCATAGTGACCTAAGTTTGTTTTTGAGCCAGAAATTTGAAATAAATTAAAGGTGTTATGTCTAGGAATGCGAGTTTGGATTCTAATCGTTAATGAGCCCAATAGTTCTCTGCAGTCTATTGACCCATTCAAAATTTTATGAAGAGTAATGAAGTCCAGCTTTTTCCTACGATTGACTAGTGTTTCCATCTTATAGTGTCTCAACCTTTCAGTGTAGCTAGTTAATTGTTTTGCCATTTGATCTCCATAGCACAGGTGGTAAAGGAACCGCTTTTGCACACTCTCTAATCTCTTGATGTAAACCTCATAATGCGGATTCCATAACACTGAACTATATTCTAAGATTGGACGGACAAGTGTGTTAAAAAGCTTTATTCTTGTATATGGTCTCTTAAATTCTTTACTGTTACGCAAAACAAATCCCAGTGCCCCGAAAGATCTTGAGACAATACTCAGTATGTGCACATCGAACTTCAGTGCATGGTCAATCTGAACTCCAAGGTCGCGAACACTGCTTAGTTTTTTTACTTCCATTCCCTCTATATAATATTTATTCTCTAAAGTCCTTTTATTGCGAGTGAACTGAATATAATGACATTTACCAATATTTAGCAACATCTTGTTTGTTCTGCACCATTCTGCAAGTCTATTGATATCGTCTTGAAGCATAGAAGAATCTGAGTTACATAAGATGGGTTTCATTATTTTTAAATCGTCAGCGAACAAGTAGAAACGGAAGTGCTTGAAGCACTCTGTTATGTCATTAATAAAAACATTAAACAGAATCGGACCCAAATGCGAACCTTGCGGTATACCAGAAGATGCCAAGTAGTATTCTGAGCAGTGACCGTTAATAACAACTTTTGACTTTCTAGCTTCTAGATAAGATTTAAACCAACCTATTAGCGTACCGCTCACGCCCAGTTGACTCAGTTTGTTAACAAGAAGGTAATGATCCACTTTATCGAATGCTTTGGTAAAATCGGTATAGATAGCATCCACTGGAACACGATTATCAAGACTCTTAAATATAGTGTAGAATGTAGACAAAAGAATTTGAGACAAGGTTAAATGTACAGAGCCACTGAAAAGTTCAAGAACCTTGATATTTTCGTGTATTAAAAAAATGGAATCATACCATCAGAAAAGCTCGTGACATTTTTTTGTGGGGGTTAACTAAAAACAAAGTCAAACTAGAGCTTACAATTACAGAGTTTACATTCGCACAACCAAGGTCCAGGTGAGGGGGGGGGGGGGGGGGGGGGTTGACTAGCTCGTGACTTAAACAACAAACACCGCGGCGTGTTTAGAGACTATAATATTTCACTTATTTTTAAAAAAAATTTGGTCAAAAATTAAGCACCTAATTTTATTTTATAAAACATAGTTTAAAAGAGGTATTACATTGGTGTACTCCTTCAATTATAGGAGACCACAGCATGCTCAATAAACTTAACAACAAGCTAACAGTGGTAATAAAAATTAAAAATTAAATTTAAGAAGTGAAAACAAGAATATAAAAAGATTAAAAAGGATAAACAAATTGAGTAAAACTTAATATTTAATATTACGAGATTTTTACCAGTAACTCCTTCAGATATTTCTTATATTTTTCCAGAGATTCGCAGATATCTAGCTTTGTGGTCTTAGCCAACATGTTATATTGCCTACAGAGTCTTGGTACAGCGGCATAGTGACCTAAGTTTGTTTTTGAGCCAGAAATTTGAAATAAATTAAAGGTGTTATGTCTAGGAATGCGAGTTTGGATTCTAATCGTTAATGAGCCCAATAGTTCTCTGCAGTCTATTGACCCATTCAAAATTTTATGAAGTTATAGAAGAGTATTTTATGATTATATTTTAACGAGAATCGAGTACCGAGTACTCTCCATAAGTATCGAAGGTAACTCACCAGTCACCCTGTATATGTATATATACATATATACAAGAATTGCTCGTTTAAAGGTATAAGATACATAGATTTTCGGACATTTCTGAGACCTTCGACTTCATTGGCGGTTCTTCTCCTTTAAAGGCTGATTATTATAGTAGTAGTAGCTTGAAGTAGTGGTAGCTTTTTTTTTTTTTTTTTTTTTATTTCTTTTTACATTTTCTACGGACTCTTAGTCCGTACTCTTTGAAGATTCTACGATGAATTATTTTAACATCTTTCCGCGCGTGCTCAGCTCGTTGTTTTGAACTGAGGCTTGTGGTTCCTTAATAATAGTGTTACATTAAATTTTTCTATTGCCGATACATGGATTAAAATAACTTAGCATTTACTTAAATTTAGTTACACTTATTCATCAAAATTTATAATTCTAAATATTAAAGTTTAAGCTATTTCAGCCTCGGATGGTTTCGCTCCCAAAAGACTTTCCATGACAACTGCATCTCGATGTTTTATGGCCATTTTTAAGTTGTATTCGAAAATGGCTCTTGTCGACGCGGCCGTCGCCCGCTGGATAAACCTGCCGATCGCGTCATCACTGTCGTCTGCGTAATAGGTACAGCCAACGGTGTGTCTCGATATCGCCACTACCGCGTGCGGCACGCTGTCGTGGAGTTGGAGTTTTTTGGCCTTTGTCTTAAAGATGAGGACCGACTCGTACGTGGCTCCTTGCGCTTCGTGGATGGTAAGGACGCGTGACCCTGTGCCCTCTCCATATCCCTTGCTGGTCAAGAATGCCTTTTCTTCCTGGGTATGGACCAGGAATAGGGTGTTAGGGAGTGTTTTGGGTACTTGCGCATCCGTATATCTCATTAGCTTCATGGAGTTTATTAGAAGTTTGGACGAGTATATACCATTGTATACCTCGTTTAGGGCGTATGCCACGTCCATCAGGTTACGATGTGTGCACAACAACTCCTGGCTGATGGAAGTTACCAGGTTTGGGTGTTGGTATTTTAGAGGGAAAAGATTTTCCCTGTCAATGTAGGGTAACTGGTTTATGTCTCCGATAAGGACCACTTCGCGGGCACCAGACAACCGAGCTGCCATTACGACGGATCCAAAGTGATTCATAAGGGCTTCGTCGACCATTAGACGGTCGCAATTTTTGGGCCCCTTAAACCCGTTCGCAAGAATGGATGCCATCGTGCGCACTTTGGTTTTGGCTGTAGCTCCAATACTTGGACCCAGCTTTTCGCGCAGGTCTTTGGCTGCCTCGGTTGTGGTGGTGACTACGACGTCGCTCTCCGCATCGAAGTTTTTAGTTACCCAAGTTGTTTTGCCACATCCGGGAACCCCATTTACCCAGTTGAATTTGGGTATGGCCCAGTTTTGCCACGCAGCTCCTGGACCAAGGTCTCCTGAAATGGTTTTGGCCATTTCTAGGATCCTGTCGTCCAGCATGATTTTTGTGCACCGGGCTGTGATGACTATGGGGTCCTCCGATGGAGTGTTAAATTTAGGTAGGTCTGCTCGCTCGCCTTCTTCCTCCACAAAGCCACCAGTTGTGCTATACGCAGCCATATAACTCCCTGTCATTTTCCCTTTAAGGACTTTGGAGGTCTCGTTGTTATATATGGCTGCCTCCGCCTCCTCGAGTAATGTGTTTAATAGACTTTAAATGTAACCTTTATAAGTGCCCTCCGCGGGCCAAAACTGAACCAATGGCTTAGAATTATTTTTAATTTAAGTCCTGTGTATATATTTGTATTATGTATTAATAAGAAAATTGCGCTTGTATTATGGTCATAATTTTTTATTGATCTTTTAATAATCAGGCTGAAGTTGAATTTCACAGATTTTTTAAAATGTTTAATGAAATAATATTAGAGATTCCAAGCGAACAGAAGCTAATTGGAACTGTGCACGCAATGTACCTTTATCACTTATAGGCTAGGCCTTTGCATATTCTTAGAATAGATACAAACTGACAAGACTACAGACTCAATAAATACTCCTTGCTAATTAGGCACATATACATATAAAAAAAAAATGTGGATAATAAATATTCTGGGAGATTCTTACCCCAAACTAAGCAGAGCTTGAACCATGGAAACCAGATAACTGATAAACTACATATCAAATTTAGTTTTTATTCTAAATATAAATCACGAAAACGATAACCTTTTCGAGAAAACATATATGTAGGTAAGTAAGTAATAAGTGATAATACACTTAGGCAGATATCGGCCTTTGGGCCTATTCTAAATATCTTGGAGTGATAGTAACTAACTCGACTACAGACTCGATAAATAATAATCGAGTAACGAATACTCTGTGATATTTGGTTATAATTATAGAGTCAAATGTCAAACTAGACAGAGGTTAACGAACTCAATGAAAATGGTTTTAAATATAGCATGCTGTAAGTAATTGTCGCCGAAGAATCAAATTGTAATCACTACAGACGTCATTATTGAAGTTCTTCGTTCGTCTTTGATAAAAGGACGTATCGGAGTTTGTGCTATGACGTAAGCTTGCCTTTTTAACCGACTTCAAAAAAGGAGGAAGTTCTCAATTAGGATGTGTTCCAGTCTAGATTAAGATTGATATTGAAAGTAGGAATTTCATTAACTTAAAAAATAATAATACCTTTATTAAGTTAACCACAAATAGTTCTACTACTTCTGATATTTGCTCACGATAAAAAGTATCCTATTTTTTGCTCCAGAATAGGATATCCTATTCGTGTGCCAAATTTCATTCTAATCAGTTCACTTGTGGAGCAGAATGGTAACAAACAAACACAAAAACTTCCCAGTTAATCAAATTACTAAAGCAAGAGAAGATAACTCAGATTTCTTCTATTTCTTGTGCAATTCGGTTTTAACGTTACTATCTTTGAATCTGACTTGAACTAATGACATTTGATAAACTATTTTAATTAAATAATCTGTTCGGCAACAAACTTCATTAGCTCTCGTCCCGACCGGGTCACGGTACGGTAAATATTGTGATATTGCTGATTATACGTGGCATAATGTCATCGGTATTACATAACGCAAGCTGGCTGGCAGCGGTTGGAAACAAAGAGCTGAAGATCGAGCTCAGTGGCGTGCCATAGGTGAGGCTTATGTCCAGCAGTGGACGAAGATAGGCTGATGATGATGATGATGAACATTTAGAAAGCAAACGTTTGTAAGGTCCTTTTCTAACTAAGGACATGCGTGTTGACGCTCAGTCTTTCCAAGGTATGTGACCGAAGGTGGTACGTTTATTGCTGTACATGACACAGTATGTTCATTCTGAGTTAGTGCCGATCTTGTGATTCAAGCCCTTTTGAACACACACACGAATTTCCTCCTTTAATTATTTCATAGCACTGTTTTTTTTTAGTGATGGGTAAACCTCGAATTCGCAAAAACTGTTCGTAATTCAAACTAATAGCCACATAGTACGTGGCCATTGGAAAATGAGGTAGTTTAAAAAGAAGTGAAGTAGTATAAGCTTTAGCGTTATCATTACATCCTTGTACTTTCAAAATGCTCACTCCATGATGTGACATGTCATCGGAGACAACACCTCATAAGTACTATGTACAATTAGGGTATAAATATTGATGTATGTACCTATAGTACACGCAGTACAAGGTCTGCTTAATTTGGGATCAAACGGATTGTGTAAATGATGTCTCGTTTTATTTATCAATACGGTGTTGGAGTATCCCCGATGAAATCATATAACTGTATAGTTTCAGATCAATTAGGTCACTCGGCTACGATTATGAACTCAGTCAATATGCTAATAAGGCCGGCTATGGCCTAAGTTCGTCCGATAGCAGCATCGAATGCATACGATATGAATCGATCTGATTGCCTGCAGAAATGACTCGATCAATCTGTTCTAGAAGCGATTGAATCGATTCAGATTAGATGGTAGCCCACTCGTGACAGTGGAGCACTCAGTCGCTAGGGTTGTCAAGAAATACTTAAGTATAAGATTTTTTGGTCTAAGAAGATCTTGATTACGATAGTATAATTTTTATGTAAAGGGCTTAGTACATAGTTCGTCCGGCGAAGTACTACCACCATACCAATTGCAGCCGTGAAGCTGTAGTGTACTTGTAATACTGTGTTCTGGTTAGAATGGTAAGGCATAAGTTAGTATGGAAATTACAGGCATAAAAGACTTGACAACTTCACCTCTCAAGGTCGAAAACGCATTGGCGATGCCCTAGTGTAGTGAATGTCCTTAGACGGCGGTGACCGCTTACCATCAGGTGGAAAGTCTGCTTGTTTGTCGGCCGACTTGACATAAAATAATTATAATAATATTAAATTCGTTATTCTAAAATACATAAAAAGTATACAAAGTAAGTAGAGCATGGTAGGTGAACGAAATTAGCTTTTTAAAAAAACTGGACCGATGTCAGTGTTGGTGTTGAAGCGTAGGAAATTGGTGAAAGCATTTTTTTCCAGGAAATTCAGATTTCATTTTAGTCAGTGAAGTGTGGGAGTGGCAACCCTATAGCCTATAGCCACGAGTTATCTTTTACAGTTTTTACTTTCAGTCAGATTGAATTTAATAAAAAATACTAAAAATTCAACCTTTATGAAATCGGACGAGCTGTTGCATATTCGTTATCTTTTATCGCTTGTTCTAAAATTAGTTTTTGTTATTTATCGCTTTTGTACGGTTTAAATTTAAATGTTATTGTTTGTTGATGTCAGTGTTTATGTTGTTATTAAATTAATAAGTCCTACGTATAATAAAATTCGAATATTTGGATGATTACTGCCTAAAGCTAAAGATACATTCTATACATACTAGTGTTCTCATAATCGAAAATTTTAATAAAAACAATTATTTGCATTTAAAAAAAATATTGACCGTTTACATTTTTTTCATAATAACACAAAATGTCCGCTTTAGTAGCGCTAGAATTTTGAATATTTGAAGACAGTAGGATTAAATACCTACTGAAAACTTACAAGTGTTATCCAGGAACCGAACTTGTCTTGGGACAGAACTATTATCACACAACGTTTAGTCGCTTACGTGGAACAGGACAGTTGTTAGCGTTTGTTTGTAAGTATAAGATTTTTTAATTGGGAAGCGTTTTCTGATCGTCAATAGCTGTTAAACGAAAAATTTTAATAATCGCTTAAGAAATTTGCTTTGCCGATTTATATATAAACTAGCTGTCCGCCGCGGTTTCACCCGGGTTTATCGATATCATATATAACCTATAACCATCTACGAAAAATTCCGCGTCGAATGATAGCAGTCCCATCCCGATATGTTCAGAAGTTATGAGGTGATGGTGCGTCAAAGCTATCCTATTTTTTTTTATTTATTGAGGTAAAACAAACAGTATCACAAAGAATAATTAGTTGAGTACAATGCAAATATAATTAATTGTGACACCAACACCGTTAACCACTAATTATTAATTAGGTGTACAAAGTAAAAACAAAACAAAATTATTTCACTTTAAGAAAAACGGAAAAGTAAACAATTAATAAGAAAAATGTACAACATTATACCTTTATACCATAAACACCTTACATTTGTTGTTGAGGTGCATCAGTTCTCAGGTACAAAGAACAACGCCGTAGGGAAAAAAAACACTAAATAAAAGCATACACCAAAAATACACAAACAAAGCAATAGCAAGAAAATATAGATACAAATGTCAAACTATGGTATTCTTTAAATAACAATAATAATATAAATTTGCACAAACGAGCATACATCATTAATTCATTGTAGTTAGTTGACTTATTAACATTTTTCTAAAAGTACTAGCATTCGTTGAAAAAATGTCTATGCTACTGAAAAATTCATTATAAATGTCAACCAAACGACACAGAGGCGACCGTTTGCCTGCATTAGTGCGAGAATGTTTTGTAGTAAATAATTTTAATGCACGACAGAGTCGCATGCGTGGTCTGATCGGCACTCGATAATAAACACTGTCAATAACATCAGAACAGTCGTACTTATTATGACAAAAATCATATAGTAACATAGCTTGCAACTGTAGTCTTCTATGTTTCAAGTGCAACAAATTGTATTTATTTAATAGATCAGAGTAGGACAGGCGGCTACGAAAACACTTAAAGTGCATACATTTAAGGAACTTCTTTTGAACTCTTTCAAGGCTATCAGAATATGTATTATACAACGGATCCCATATAGAAGTAGCATATTCTAATTGTGAGCGTATTAATGATTTATACAAGTATATATATGTACTAGCGCGTCTAAAGTCATTACTGGCGCGAAAAACAAAACCGTAAATTTTATATGCTTTATGACAAATACTATCAACATGTGTATCCAGTCTCAACTTAGTATCTAATGTCACTCCAAGATCCCTGATAGTGTATACTCTATCGAGATCATTGCCGCATAAAGAATATGCAAAATTGCTAATTTGTTTTTTTTTAGTAAAAGTTATAAATTTACATTTTTTGAGACTGAGTTTCAATTTATTAACATGACAATAACAAGAGAATCGATCCAAGTCTTCTTGTAAGTTGAGGTGATCTGAATTATCATTAATTATACGATATATTTTTAGATCATCTGCATACAATAAGAACTGACTATGCTTAAAACAACTATAAATATCATTGATAAATAAAATAGAAATGGGCCAAGGATAGAACCCTGAGGCACGCCTGAAGTAATAGATACTGTGTCAGACTCAAAACCATTGATCTCAACTCTTTGTGTTCTGTTAAATATATACGACTTGAACCATCTCCAGAGACTACCACGTATCCCATTGAAGGCAATTTTTTGTAACAAGATTTTATGGTCCACTCCATCGAAAGCTTTCTGAAAATCTGTGTACACACTGTCTATCTGTTCATTGGCATCGATGCTTTCAAACAATTTAGATGCATAAACAACAAGGTTAGTAACAGTGGATCGCCTACAAACAAACCCATGCTGTTGCGGAATGATTATAGTATGAATTAGTGGATACACATAATTATGGATAAGTCTTTCGAGAAGTTTCGACAGAGTTGGAAGAATAGAAATTGGTCGATAGTTAATTACCTCCCTTTTAGAGCCGCCCTTATGTACTGGCGTAATTCTAGCTAATTTCCACACGCTTGGACAAATACCTTCTTTTAGACACCGGTTATATATTACGTGTAACGGCTTATAGATAGTTGAAGCAGTATTTTTAAGAAAAACAGATGGAATGTTATCTATACCGGAGCCTTTGGTTGTGTCAAGAGCTTTAAGTTCCTTAATTAAGTTTTCAGTAGAAATAAATACATCACAAATTATATTGTCGGTATGAGTTTTAATGTCTAAGTCATCTATATCATCCAAGCTATAAGAATCTGAGATATCAGAAGGCTGGAACACTGATTTAAAGAATATTGAGAATAAATTGCATACATCATCAGGATCATCAGCGGTCGAGTCCATATAATTAACACTACTAGGGATATCTGACTGATTATTGCGGTTTTTAATATACGTCCAAAAATACTTAGTATTGAGTTTTATGCTATCCTCAACAGAGTCAATATATCACTACACGGTGGCAGCTTAATTTTAGTTTCAAGTAATATTAAATGTAAGGATCGCAAAGACATTGTGGATTTATCTATCGAACGCACTGTCGAACTGTCATGTGTGGAACTTGAACGATTTGTTATAGTTTGCGTGTACCGTCCCCCTCTTGGTGACTTTAGTTTGTTTGAATTAGTTGTGGAAGATGCTCTTAAGAAAGCTCAAACCTGTAATAAGACCACAATAGTATGTGGTGATTTTAATGTAAATTTGTTAGTAGATTCGCCTACAACAGTTAGATTAATTAATTTGTTTAAATCATTTAATCTCAATAATTTATTCTGTGAACCAACTAGAATCACGGCAACATCTGCCACTTGCCTCGATAATGTGTTCTGCAGCTGTGATGTACTTGAAAAATCTGTAATCAGTGAGTTGACTTCAGATCATTGTGGTCAAAAGGTAGTTTTATTAGATGACAATTACATTAGCCGTCGTAATATAACATGTAGGCCTATTACCTCAAGTCGCATGGCCCGTTTCAAAAACGCTGTAAGTAGAAATATTGTTTCCATTGATATGTCACATGAAGAACCAGATAGTCTTTATAATGAACTATTCGATCTTATAAGAAAAGAATATGATAATAATTTTAAGCCAAGAACCTTTAGTGAAAATAAACATTTTATTAAGTTTAACGATTGGGCAACCGTTGGGATTTATAAAAGTAGAGCTATGTTGTATGAGCTGTATGGTATGAAAAAATATAATCAAAATCAAAATTTCATACTATATATAAAAAATTACTCTAAACTTTTTAAAAAAGTTTGTGCTTCTGCTAAATCTATTTACTTAAGAAATAAAATAAATCAATCAACCAATAAAGTAAAAACTACTTGGAACATTATTAACTCTGAAAGTGGAAAGTCTAAACACCATAATAAACGCATTGAATTAAACATTAATAATAAAGTTATAAGTGACGATAGTGAAATAGCACATGCATTTAATAACTTCTTTAGTGATATACCTATAGCTACAACGAGCTCCTTAAAATCCTCACCAACAGACGCGGAATTAATCTTGAAAAGCAATGTATCTGTATGTGATGAGTGTTTTAAATTTAAGCATATAACACCTCACGACATACTTAAAGCTTTTAAAAGTTTAAAAGTTAAACGCACTGGCGATTTATGGGATATGTCTGTTACGGTCTTACAGGGGATTGTAGATACTATCGCTCCCCATTTAGCTCTGATTTTCAATAGATGCGTTGATTCAGGTAAATTTCCGGATTTGATGAAATATAGTAAAGTTATACCGCTATTCAAAACTGGAGATCCTAGTGACCCCTCTAATTATCGGCCCGTCTCCATTTTGCCAGCCCTTAGTAAAGTATTTGAAAAGATTATTTTATCCCAATTGCTTACTCACTTTAATTTAAACAAACTTTTACATAGTCAGCAGTATGGTTTTACGAAAGGTCGTTCTACGGTTGACGCTGGCGTGGCGCTTTTAAGAAATATTTTTACAGCTTGGGAGAAGTCACAAAATGTCATTGGTGTTTTCTGTGACTTATCTAAGGCTTTTGATTGTGTCGATCATGACACACTAATCCGTAAGTTACGTCATTATGGGGTAAAGGGTATGGCACTTGACATGATGAAATCGTACCTTGGGAAGAGAATTCAAAGTGTTGATGTAAATAGGGTCAAATCGTCTGGTTCTTCCGTGCATATGGGTGTACCGCAGGGCTCAATCCTAGGTCCATTTTTATTTTTAATTTACATTAATGACCTTCCATTTTATGTTAAAAATACCTGTGGAATTGTACTGTTTGCTGATGACACCTCACTGATTTTTAGTGTTGATAGACTGAAATCAAACTATGACGATGTAAACGTTGCATTGGCCCAGGTATTAAATTGGTTTACAGTAAATAATCTAGTTTTGAATGCAAAGAAGACTAAATGTATTAAATTTGCGTTACCCAATGTGAGAAAAGTAGGCTGTAATTTAATGATAAATAATGAAGCTCTCAATCTAGTTGAATCTACAGTATTTTTAGGAATTACTTTAGACTCAAAACTTCAGTGGGGTACCCAAATATCATCCCTTGCGGGAAAACTCAGTTCGGCAGCTTACGCAGTGAGAAAAATTAGACAACTAACAGATGTAGATACAGCACGATTAGTATATTTTAGTTATTTTCATAGTGTTATGTCCTATGGCATTTTGCTCTGGGGCAAAGCTGCTGATATAGAAACTATATTTATTTTGCAAAAGCGGGCGGTGCGAGCTATGTATAATTGGGGTTCTCGAACTTCCCTTAGAGATAAGTTTGCAGAAATAGGAATACTTACAGTTGCATCACAGTACATTTATGCAAACATATTATTTGTCCATCGAAACATTAGTCATTTTGCTAAAAAATGTGATATGCACTCAATAAATACTAGAAATAAGCACAAACTCGTGACCTCTGCTTATCGACTGCAAAAAGTACAAGGTTCATTTCTGGGACTAGGTGCGCGCTTCTATAACAAAATCCCTGCATCGACTTTAGATTTGTCCTTGCAAAAATTTAAGGATCATATTAAAGCTGTATTGGTAAAAAAGGCTTATTACAACATAAATGAATATTTAAATGATAATAGTGCCTGGTTGTAAATGTATTGTTGTATGGTATGATTTATTTTTTTATTTGAATGCAATTTAAATTTATCTATAACTTTGAACATGTTATGGTCACAGTGATAACACTTTGTGTGTATTCTAAAATTCATAATTTTTTTTTTGATGTGCTTCAAACTTAAGTTAGTCATGCTCGCTTTAATGCCTTTGCTTGTGGCGGCGTCGTGTGGCGGGTCGCTCACTTCCCTACAATATGGCGAGGAGGGCGATGGCTGCCACATGCGTCATACTTGTGAACAGGTGCTGCTTGTGGGGGCTGGTCGGCTTTAGTTTGTTTGTATTTTTTTTTTTCATTACATATTTATAATATTATATTATTGTTAAATAATTCTGCAATATTGCCATAACACACAGGTATTGTCAATGAGACTAAATAATATTTTATGTAATAAATCTAAGTTTGTTTTTTTTTTTAAAAGAGTAATTGCTGAGTTTATTGCCGGCTCTTCTCAGTAAAAAACAACCTTCCGAACCGGTATTAGAGTCAGACTATTCATAAGTGCTTGTAAAGGCCTATTTGAATAAAAATATTTTCATTTCATTTCATTTCACTATATATCAATATATATATATATAATATATAATATATCAATATTCCTTATGTATACAACGTGTTACAAAATACCCCGTAAAAATATAATTAATTATCACAGCCAACACTCCTAAGTAAGTCGATCAGGGATATTAATGAGTTATGTTAGGGAACCAGATTATTTAACGGAAAGGCTTACGTACCTATTTTACCTAATTGTCTACTTTAATAGTTTTTCTATTTTCCATTAGTAAAAATCTTTTTTTTATTTTTTTGGAGTATGTTAAACAGTGTTACTACGTTTCTTAAATATTGTGAATGGACTCGTTATAAGGCTCCATTTAACCTCATCTCAGCTTTACGGGTACTTTTGTAACACTCTGTATATAGATAATACTTTTAAATCGAGATGTTATTAGATCCTTCGAGATTGCTGTTAAATCCGTGGGGCGGAAAATAATAAATAAATAAACAACTTCTGTAGTTAGAGGCGTTAAAAGTTTTGCGCCTCTCAAACTCCTTTGGTATAAAAATAAAGCTACAATACGAAACACAAATAACAAAATTGAATGCAGGAGTAAGTTTGTTTGTTTGCCCTTTCCTCAAGTCGTAATGTTAGAATAGATCGATTTGGTATTTTGGACAGAGATAACTTTTTTATTTTTAATCTAGTGGTCGGATAGCGATCGAATTCGACCGTAATTCTATATACTTTAAATTTGTACTTTATTGAGGTTTTTTTGTCAGAGTATTTAACCTCTATGATCATTGCATAGAACTTTTGTGAATTTTATTCTTTTACGTCAGCTTGGAGGGTGTCACAAATACCTCATTATGTTGTCATACAACAATTATCTTTATTGCTTCTGAAATAAGGTACATATATCATCGATCCAATGGCTAATTGTATCGTGATGCCGACGAACTTTGTCGTAAGGCCATAGGATTTATTCTCCCGTGACACGTTTATACTTCAAAGACTTCTTATATGGAACAAAATACTACTGATATAAATGTCATAAAATATTGACAGGCCAGTTGGCTTGGTGGTTAGCGACTACTATACTAATATAATTAAGAGACATTTTTTGAGACACTGATATTGACATTTAGGCAAAGATGCCTTAATTGAATTGCTGGCCAAAGTAATTTATACACAGTTTATTCAGTTTTTCCCCTAGGAAGGCACTTAAGAAAGAACCAGAGAAATACCATTCATTTGACCATCTATACCAGGGATTCTCAAACTTATGGCTCCACGAATCCCTTTATAGATCCCATAAGACGTTTTCATTGAAAAAAAAAGATAAATAAAAGATAAATAACTAGTTAGAAATGATCGACTTATATTTTATAAGTATAATAACACCACAGTGAAGATAAAATTAAATCTGTACCTATATTTTTAGTAGATAACTTCGCGAATTGTGACAATATAAGGAGAAATTTTGGTCAATTTAGGACAGTCACCATACCTTAAAATCCTGTCCCCCTACGACCAACTGATCTACTCCTAAGGACGTGTACCCCAGTTTGAGAAACCCTGATCTTGATAAGTAAAATTGAATGAATCACAGTTAATATAGAGATTACAAAATAACTGAAAATAAAAAATAAACGTGTGTGTGTGTACTTACGTATGTACGCACGTAAGAAGTTATACCCGAAATGATAGGTGAGAAAAACTGCACTTAAAGCATATTTTGCTATACAGTCGTGAACTTGTAGTGTTCAAACTCTTTGCATTAGTTTGTACCAACGAATAAATTTTTTTGACGTTGTTCGGTTATTATTGACAATAACATCATTACTGATGCGCGCGCATCTTAAAATTTCACTCTCATCATTTTTCATAATGCGCCTAAAGAAGTATAACTTCAAAAATAAATGTGAAAACTATATAGAAAAAGAATAATATATAGAAAAGTCATACGATGCCAAATCATAAATTCCTAACGGTCATAGTCTCTGAATTTTTGTCTAGCTGAAAGTTTGTCACAAATTGCTCCGAAACGGTCATAAAAGAATTTAAATTTATACCACAGATTAAATTTTTTCTGGTCTTATACAGGATACATTTTATCGCTGGCAACATAGAAACCAGAAATTTACTCAACACTTTTGAATGACGCATGTACATATGTTGGTTTTTCAACCTTTATTATCTTAATAAATAATAAAGAGCAATGAACTTGGAACAAACACGGTCCTATGTCAATTGAAAGTCCTTTATTTAAAAAGGCTCTTTGTTATTTCAGTGCGTAGGATTTGTTTAAAACGTTCAAGCTTTACACCTACTAGGTTTGCGGACGGGTACTGTAAGCGGTAAGTACCGGTCCTAAAATTTAGTACCCGGTACTTACTTATGGAGCTTAACTCGAACACAACCATTAAGCTTTTTAAAGTTCATCTATTTTATTAGCTGTACTTTTTATTGACATCTATAAAAACGCCTGTGAAATTTACACTCTTAGTTCAATAGACCAAATTTTTCGATGTCGCTGAAATGGGAAAGGATAAATAAATAAGGTAAATAAGGGACCTAAAATGGTCTGTTCGTGTGCTGAACTCTGAATCTTATTTCAAAGACGATGAAATATCTTAACGTCAAAAGGAGGATTATAAGGAACAGATGACGCCTTTCTTTAGATGGCACCAAAAGAAAAAAAAACAGCCAAGTGCGAGTCGGACTCGCGAACGAAGGGTTCCGCACCATTATTTATAAAAATGGCAAAAAAATCATGTCTGTTGTATGGGTATTTTATTCTGTTTTTTAGTATTTGTTGATATAGCGGCAACAGAAAAACATCATCTGTGAAAATTTGAACTGACTAACTATCACAGTTCATAAGATACACCCTGGCAAACAGACAGACAAACGGACACACGGACAGCTGAGTCTTAGTAATAGGGTCTCATTAAAACCTTCAAAAAGAACTTACCTCTAGACAAAGGCGACAAATAATGATAGTGCACACTAGCCCCGCCAGCGGAGCACCCCGTCAATGTCACGCTGTCAGGGTTGCCACCGAACATCATGATGTTGTTCTTCACCCAGTGGAGGGCGAATGACTGGTCTTTGAGGCCATTGTTCCCTGGAGCTACTTCGTCTCCTGTGCTCAGGAAACCTGCGAATAAAAAAATATTTAAATCACGTGTCATGGCGAGGAATGATTTTTGAAACGAAAACATATTTAGAACCTACGTGATTTGAATATCGATGAAGCGTAAAAGCGACATTAAAGTGAAACCGATATATGCATCTCTTATAGATGCATGGTTTAGCCTGCGAGAGAATGAGATAGGTAGTTTTGTGAACCTTTTTACTTAACCACAATATGGTTATGGTAAGTGATGATGGTCTCGTGGATGATAAAGCACACAAAGCCTCTCAAGTTCGGCTTTCGGATAATACTAACTGGTGCTTCCTCAAGCTCAATGTAGCCTTAGAAACGATTCCCGTCATGGTATTCGATGCTCATATGACGAGGACAATTTATTTATTTATTCGACGATCATTTTATGAAGAAGTCAATTTTCAACGTGCAGTTGGAGCTTGGCTGGTTGTAATAGTAGAGGAAGACCGAAGAAAGTATGGATGGGTTAAAAGACGAAAATGACGACTGACAGGGAGCACAGTGCACCTCTAAATCTCTTTTTTAAGTTGTAAGTACCTAATTATTGTTATTTTCTATTTTGTAGTCTTGTCATATTTTTTTTGTTTTATTTTTTAATGTTACCTATAATAAGTATTTTGTAATTGTTAAATATAAAATTATGTAAAATTGAAATTATAAAATAGCCAAAAAGTCAGAATAGATAAAAATTTATATAACAAATAAAAAAGAATGTAACCTTGCTGAGTTTCTTGCCGGTTCTTCTCAGTTGAAGGCTGACTTCCGAACCGGTTGTAGCTTCAGTAACTTTAAATTTGACCTTCATAAGTGCCCTCCGAAGGCCTAAACTGAATAAATGGTTTTGAATTTTTGAATTTTGAATTTTGGAGAACTGAAGAAAGACCTTTTGTTCTGGAGTCTTACTCCTCCTTTAGGAAGATGATGGTAAATTGTGGCTCATAAGATTTGCCCGGAATTACGTATTTAAAGGGTATTATAGATAATAAGCATTAGTATATTTTAAACAGCAGTATATTTATGACTAGTTTTCGTTCTACTGTAATACCACCGTTCTCTAGGGCTTTCATGTTTTCCAAGATAATGTATACGTAGTGTTCCTATACAAAACTTATTCTATCGGTGCCGTCAATAAGTTACAACATCAGAATATTACCAAAAATACAGTGAACCCGCGGTAATCCGACAAACGTTTTGCAGGGCAGTGTCGGACTATCGAATTTGTCGGACTATAGAGTACTGCTTAAGAGTCCCGAAATTTATTTATTTAAAATTACAGATAAAAAACATTAGATACTATCTAAAGATTTGCCTAAATAATATTTGTGTACCTAAATTCAAATGGAAATATTGAATTAAACAGTGGTTATTTACCAGGAACATTTATTGCTTGTGTCAAAGACACTTGAACACTCAAAGAACAACACTCAAATATCGAATAGATTACAAACACTTTGCATTTATACTGTGCCAGTATATACCCAAATGCATATGGCTTCCAACAAATTCAACAGTGATAGGCATGTCGGATTACAGGGGGTGCCGGATTAGACAGGGGCCGTATTAGCGGGGGTCCACTGTAATATTAAAGTTGCCGAGATTTCATAGGCGCGTATTGACAGCTAAGAATGTTCTTTTGCTTTAGAGATAAATACGGTCTGTTGCTCATACGTTCATTGTATAATGTTACAGTTGAACCTTATCATGACACCATAAGGTCCGTTTTTCTTAATTTTCATAAGAACCTATTAGATAATGATATGTGATATGAAATTCTCATTTTTTCATTACTAGTGGTCGCCTAGCGATCGAATTTCGACCGTAATTCTAAATAATTAAAGTTTGAACTTTATTGAGGTTTTTTTGTCAGAGTAATATACTCTCTATAGCCTCTATGATCATTGCATAGACTATTTAGAAGTTTTTGCTTGACATTGGCTGTATTAGCGTAAGCTATTCATATTGTAAACTATGTGTGTGTGTCAAAGGTAATGAGAGTAATATTAATTTTAATAAATAGGGACATGTCAAATCAGCAATTCTTTATGAAATGTCAAAACGATCGAATGTAGGGAGTTTTATATGAAATAGCAAGTTTTGACGTCATAGTTGTACAGCATCAAATAACATACTCTTTATGATGAGATGGGTACTGAAAAATCACAATAATGATTAAATTTTGATCATATTTAATGTTTTCGTATATTTTTGCATGTTCAATACACTGGTTAGTGTTTGATCATTTATCTTTAACAAGACAGTTCCCTATTGCTTTGCGTCCAAAGACTTCAGAATGTATGAAACGACACTTCGTTTGACAGAAAGATCAAATCAGTTTTGGGCAAGGTGAATTGTCATAATCGATAAGTAACTCTGTTCAAACAATATCCATACAAATAAAATAACTACTAGTAATCAAATCCTAGATTGTACTCATATTATAATTGAGAACGTGAGTTTGTTGAATTCGTTTTGCACTTGAATGTTTTGTAACAATAACTATTTATGAACTTTCTACACTCCTTCTCCCTATAAACTTTAACAATGCCAAATGTCAGTCGCTTCCGTGTGCGAAATATGCTTAAAAATAGGAACAAAGTTTTCTCTTCACGTATAAATATATAGATATTGATAACATTACCATGAAATGCTAAATTTTTACCGCGAAATGAAACCTTATTATATATTTTTTCATTCCATGTTTACCGTAGGAGAATTGTTCAAACTCAACAAATAATCTCGAAGCACAAAAGGATTTGCAGGTTTCAGTTGGATGGTTTACTGTGGGTATATTTATTGCCAATTTGTTTGCTGGCATAGATTTATATCCTAACCCCTTTGGTAAAGGTTGATTTTTCTTTAACAAGTCTTACATCCTCCTGAGATTATGTACGTATATATTAAAATAAAGATGGTTGCTCGTTTCATCATTGCAATTACTTACATGATGGGCTAGTTGGTGTTTAGATACTCTATCACCTCGCATGTCATAGGTTTGATTCCACGGACAAACTTGTGTGCAACAGCATGTTTGTCTGAGTGTCAATATATATATTTTTTATATTTTATATAGTTTTAGCTGTCCCCCGCGGTTTTACCCGCGTTCCCGAGGGATATCAGAATTTTCCGGGATAAAAAGTAGCCTATATGATATTCCAAGATATGCTCTATATATGTGCCAAGTTTCATACATATCCGTTTAGTAGTTTTTGCGTGAAAGAGTAACAAACATACAACAGAATAACAACTTATATACAAATCTTTCCTCTTTATAATATTAGTATAGATCTGGTTTTCATAGTCCAAGGTCTGCTTAATTTGCGTGCAGATAACCATGTGTGAAGAATGTCCTAAGTATTGTTAATTTAACCATACATTCAACGTGTATGACGGGGAAGTTAGCTTGGTGGTTAAAATACGTGCCTTTCACGACGCAGTCCAAGTGCGATTCCCACCCAGGACAAACATATGTCAGCATAAACATGTTTGTTCGATGTCTGGGTGCAAATAACTGTTTATGTATCTATTTAGGAGAAATAGTAATAATAAATATCCCGGGACATTCTTTACACCATCTGATCCTAAACTAAGCAGAGCTTGGTTACTCCTTTTTATAAATATATAGGTATTTATATCTAAACACAGAACAAACGAACATGCTCCTGCACACAAATATTTATGTGTTAATAAATATGGTATACTAGTTATCTAGTTTCCATTGTACTAGTTCTTCTTAATTTGGTATCAGATAACCGTGTGTGTAGAATGTCAGGGACAGGGTATTGTTAACAAAACCACAGTCTACTAGTATATTTTACCCAATAATTGGAACTTTCTATATCCGTGATTATTCCAATATCCTTTTTCCATTTGTAACGATTACTTGTCCTCCCTGTTCAGTGTAATAATCACCTACTTATTATTCATTGCGAGGGATTCCTTTCGTTATTTAGTGAGTCCCCGGGGAATAACTTATTTTTTGTTTAGTGTTAACTACCCGAAATCATGGGGTAAATATTTTTCGTTTTTAATAAGCAGTAGCTGGTATTCAAAGTGGCCAGCCGTTGTGGGTCTGCGCTGCCCCTGAATAGAACCTTTTTTGTTACCTTTTCAAGACAAAACAAACGTTTAAAGATGCCTTATGAAAATTTAAGAAGTTATGTAATAAGCGACAGTTTTTTAAGTGCCTTCGAACTTTGAAATTGCTTTCAGTAACCTAAATGTTTTGTACAAAGTTAAATGGGCCATCGATTTTTGGAAGCTTCACTAAAGATGCACGCCTCTGCTATGGAGTTTCTTTCATACCGTTTACAATGAGGAAAAAAAATGCTTTTATAGTTTTCTTTTGATATGTTAATTTAGTACTAGTTGTCTCACCGCTTCATCCGCGTTCCCGAGGGATGTCACATTTTCCCGGGATAAACATTATTCTGTGTCAATCCAGTTTATAAACTATCAATTAGTTAAGTTTCTTCCAATTCCGTAAGAACTTTATGCGTGAAATTCTTGGAAGTCGCTTTTAACCTACTTCTAATTGTCTTATCTAATGTTTATATTATGTACAGAAATCAAATAAAATATTTATGTGATTTATTTACATAGGTTATGTAGATTTCATTCTATTGTAGACATAAAATAGAGAATATAATGATGATAAAATACTATAACTGGAATCTTCTTACAGAGTTACGAAGTTGAATAGGTAACCTTATATTTTTACGTCGTAAGGAAATTTTCTTTCGAGGAAAAGTATGAGTTTCTTTTTCAAAGTGTTCGAGTATTGTGCTTGTATTATACAAAAGGTATTTATTAAGTATTCACCTGTCAGTTCAAAGCTTATTTGTTAAATTGTCGTGGAACTTGTAAATCTTTGCTTTGTTTAGATGTAAAGGTGAACATTTGCTTCCACGTGTGTTATTATATGGCATGAGTAAAGAACGAACTCTGCGTGGGAAGCCACGACCCCTTGATTCCCAAAAATGTTATTTTTATACACATATGAATAGTATCCTACTAATATTATAAATGCGAATGTTTGTGAGGATGAATGCAAGAATCTTTGTTTCTTTTCACGCAAAATATTTAGATTAAAATATGTCGTTTACGATTTGTTTTTTTTTTATGTAATGTAGTGTTGTATGTTGCCAGGAATAATGTATTTTCTTTCTTTCTTTCTTCTTCTTTCTAAATTAATCTTGGAAATAATAATAAATATCCCGGGACATTCTTTACACACGGCCATCTGATTTCAGACTAAGCAGAGCTTGTACTATGGAAACCAGATAACTGATATACTACATATACTACTTTTTAAAATAAATACTTACATCCAGACAGAACAAATAGACATGTTCACGCACACAAATGTTTGTCCTGGGTGGGTATCGAACCCACGACCTGCGGCGTGGTAGTCATTAACCACCAAGCCAACTGGCCAAACAAGTAACATAGGTATATATCTTACATTACCAAACATAGTATATAACTTACATGAATATATAGCATACTAATTTAGGGAAAATGTAACATCCCTCTGGAACGCGACCTAGCTACTTATTAGACAAGTGAACACGTAATTGCTTCTAATTTAAGGAAGAACTTAAAGATTCCGTTTTAAAGAAATTCAAAGCAAATTCAGACTCACCTAGCGGTCCCAATCTGTAATTAAGGGTAACCACGACCATGTTCCAGTCCATGATGTTGGCAGGGTCATATATCCCCCCCTCCCCGTACATGAAGGCCCCTCCGTGGATGAACACCAGCACCGGGAGAGATGCCGTAGGATTCAGGTTCGGAGTAAAGACGTTGACGAAGAGGCAGTTTTCGCTACCTAGAAAAAACCATGATTAATTTAAGCAGAAATGGTGCTTTTAACTCAGAGATTTTCTAAGGAAGTATTACCACCATTCTCATTTCCACAATGAAGAGGTAGTGCACGTTTTATTTTTTATACCACATGGGCCGACAAACTCGCAGACGGGCCACCTGATTTTAAATGGTCACCGCCGCTAATAGTCATTTGCAATACATGGGGCATTGCCCATGCGTTAAATTCCAATTCAACCCTGACACGTGAGGTATAAGTCTCATATGCCAGTGATTTCACCGGTCCCCTTAAGTCCGTACTAATATTATTAATACGTTAAGTTTATAACTTTGTCTTATTGTAAGTTTCGATGTAGGAAGTAATTTGCGAAACTACTCATCCGAATTCAATTATTTTTAGAAAGCTACATTACTCCGAGTTTTGTAGGCTACGTTACAGCCCCGAGTAACATTAGTCCACTATGAAACTCGAGAGAAACCACAGGATGGTTGCTAGTCAATTATATGTTGTTGGTAGCACTGTACTTTTTAATGTTAGGTAGTGAAGTTGTATTGGCACCTATGTGAATAAAACACTCAGTGAATAACTTAATTTAGTCTTGAATTTCTGACAACCGACGCACCATTACTACCCAAATTATACAGTCTAGACTAAAACAATACTTGTACTTCATAAAACAGACATCAAAACGTTTTAGTCAAACCGCTACCCGTATCGCATTACTTAAAAGTGCGGCTCTGAGTAATGAACTTGAGTGAAGTAAGTTGGTTTTGCTTTCTAAAGAAAGAACGTACTTAAGAGGTACTGAGAGATCTGGGGGTCTACTCTTATTCAACAAAAACCTAAGTTTCGATCAAAATTTCGTGCGTTTCCTACCACGGTTCCATTAGTTCCGAAACTTTGTACGGACGAATTGTTTTTGATCATAATAAACCAATAACGTTATTTTTTCTCTGTCATTCCTATACTTCAAAACGGCCCCCATAGCCGACCTTTAGCCAAGTCCGTCTACGTCCAACCTACGTCATAGAATAGACTCGAAGACGGATCTTAACTTGAGTAGTTTCAGTTGCGTACTTCACGAAAACGTGCAACGTCGTCGTGCTAGTACAAACTTCGTCTGGTCGCGCCGCAACGTTGCCCCCGAGCGCGTACCTCTCACGTGATCGCGTAGTTAGCGAAAGAGAGCATGGAGGCCGTGACGAAACATCCTCGAGGTAGTGTCATTTTACCTTATGGAATGACAGTCCTGCCTTGTTTGAGCTACCGTTGAATGGGCCTTTAAATAAAGATAGCCTATATCACATATATATATATAATACTGTAGCTTTTTATCAGTGAAAGAATTCTAAACCACATTAGTTCAGTTAATATAGTTTGAAACGAAGTCTTAGAAATCCATTATAATAGATTTTTCCTTGAAAAGTTGGCGTGTTTCAAAGTAGTGAATAACTTTACTGTACTTACCTAAGATTTTCCCCTCAAACGGCTCATACTGCAGGCACCCTGACAGAGGCCTGGAGGCGTCCCATACCCCAGACCAGTGCTTCATCGGCTGTGGCTCCTGAAATAAACAAATTTTATAATACAGCTGTATAAGCTTCGACGGCGGGTCTTCGAGAGCGAACTTCTCACGTGATGGTGTAGTAAGCGAAAGAGCAAAGAGGCCGCGACGAAGCAACGTCGAGTTTGAGTCATTTACAGGATAGCAAGTCTGAGCGCTAACCAGTTCAGAGTTTAATTAGAACAGCTGTTCTCAAACTTTTTAAAGTTAGTGTTGTTTAAATGGACTCCACGCTAACCGCTATTTAGTCACCGGCTTATTATAACATACAGGGCTACATTCCACAAGAGAGGGGCCCATACAATAGCGATAAAAATATAAGATTCCATATTTAATACAAACTACCCGACTGAAATAAAAAACATTTTATTTAGAAAACAATTAGGGGCCTCTGATTCTTTGTAGTCCCAGGGCCTCAAACCTCTAAATGCGGGCCTGACTGCAAAGAAACCCTCACTGAAATAACTCTTATTATCTAAAACACTCTTAAATGTCTGATATTCATAAATACGAGATAAGTTTTTGGGTAAATGTAATTTCATGAGTAAAGCCGTTCATGGTAAACATTAGATATTTTATAATATTTTCTTAAATTTTTAAGCAGATGGCCTACCTGTTGGTAAGTGGTCACCACCGCCTAGAGACATTTGCAACACTAGGGGCATCGCCTATGCGTTGTCGACACTAATACGTGAAGTCTCTTGTACCTGTAATTTCACCGGCCTCCTTACTTTTCTAACCGAAACACAGTAATATAAATGCACGACTGCTTCTCCGGACGAACTCTGCACTAAAAGCTCTACTACTCAAAAAAATATCTCACCACACTAGCAACATTAATAAAATTATATTTACCAAAACGCTTATAAGACGTTTTATTTTCAGCAAATTCTTTTCGTTTAATAACGTGCGTAGGCTTTTAGTAAGTAAAATAAATCACCCCGAGTGTAATTGAGCAAGCCGACCGACCATTTTATGTCTAATTGTCTACGTAATCGGTACTCGTATATTATTTATCTGCCAAATACGAGACCTAGAATAAATACTTGGATACAACTTAGAATTTAGTTTCTTTACTTATAATTGTTTAATAATTTTGTGAAATAAGAATACCTACCTATCGGATTTATAGAAATCGGGCACATGAGACTTAACAACTTCACGTTTCAGGGATGACAGCACATTGGCCTTGCGCCTAGTGTTGCAAATGTCCATAGGTGGCGGTACCACTTACCATCAGGTGGACCGCCTATATATCGGATCATCTTTATATATTATAATTCTTCTGAACGTGTGTTGTAGTAGGGGAGCCCAAGCGGGGATTTCGGGATTTACTAAAGCGCGGCAGATTAATATACAGGGGGATACCTTGTACCCGGTTAAGTACCTCCACAAAACATGAGGCCCATATATAAGGCCGCCCGTGAAGGATACAGGATCAGATTAGTAAAAAAAAATTGACCATCAGAAATTCTCGAGCGCGTCAGATTAAGGTAGGGTGAGTTAATTACATCCTAAAAAGTGTATATTCCACTAATATGACAATTTGAGAGTGACGTAAAGAAAGGGAAGGCCAGCAAAGTTGTAAAAAAAAAACGTCATCTCAACAATCTCGAGCGTAGCAAAATTTTTTTTATTTTGAAGGAAATAATTCAAGAATAATGAAAAATATATAATCTGACGATTTCCGCAAGCCGAAATAACAAAAATTCGTCGATAAAGTTAAATGCGTGCAGCTGCGTGATGCCTACATTTCCTTCTCCGCGTATTACTCTCTCACTCCGTCCCCACTCTGGTTTCTGCTGCCATGACGCCATCACAGCTGATCATAACGACTCGTTCGTGGCATACTGTTTACAACGTGTTTCCAACGTGTTTCCAACGTTTTGGCTTTTTTTGCTATTTTAATATTATTGGTGTGAATGAAAGTTTATAAATATTTTATATGAGTGATATTAATTTAAAATGTGTATTTTGTGGTGAAAGTACCTTACAAAAAACAATTAAATTTACAGTAGAAACATTAAAAAAATGTGTAAATATTTTGGAATATCGTCGGAGCAAGCCGGTTATCCGAAAGTCTCGAGGAACATATGATAACCTCGAATTGTTGATGGAGCTTGAAAAACCACGTCTATCGCCACCAAGCTGGTCAAAATCGGTTGATTCGTTCGAGAGATATCGTGAACGAAAGAAACCCGAAAAAGTGTTTTTTCGGGATTACTCCGAAATTTGTGGTTCGATCAATTAAAATTGCCAACCGCGTGAAAATTGGTTGATCCATTCAAAAGTTATTGCGGTTTGAAAATTCCAAAAATAGTGTTCTATGAAACTTCTATCAGACTTTCGAGCTGGGAGAGGAAATCAAATGCATAGAAATATTATTTCTTTGAACTCAGCGAGCTCAAAATATAACAATTATATTTTGAGCTCAAAAATGTCATAAGTACAATTTTAAGCGCCCAGGAATGGAATTAGCGGGAAGTTGCAGGGATGGCCTTTAAAGTGAACCGTTTTCTATTTTTTTATTTTTTTTGCACATTATGAAAATGGCCGCGAGTTTGCGTCCCATCGAATCGTCAGATTAGTGAGTGAGAGCTTTTTTTTGGTGCACTTAACACTCCCTTAGAAAATATGACGCGCTATATAATTTTTTTTTTTTCATTTTCAACCCTTACAGACAACCACCCGCATCATGCAAACGATCAGATTAACATACGTACATTATTACAAATACGTAGGGCATTGATGCAATCAATATCTGACGTGCTCGAGGATGTCCATGCAACAGTTTTTTTTTACATATTTAAAAATGTATAGTCGCTTCCCCCACCGATGTAAAGGTATATATCATTTAACATTTTTTTCTTCTTATCATCTAAGCTTTGCAACCCAATAGGTCTCTACGACGCTCGAGTAGATCCCCATTTAGCATCGTGGGCTCCCCTACTATTGACAGTGAACTCCTCCTAAACGGCTAGACTGATTTGAATGATTTTTTTTGTATGCGTCTGGGTGGCGCCCTGGATGGTTTAGATTCACAATTGGACCCGGTAGGTGGCGCTGCGAGCGAATTCCTGCATTTTTGTATGGACTTATTTCGACAGAACGACGTCTGTCCGGGCAGCTAGTATGGTATAAAAATTTATATGTTACATTATGATGTTTACAGTCAGTCAGAATTTTGGCTGATGCCGAAGATTTGGCAAATATCCAAGTGTTAATCCATTGGGAGCAAAGTTATATATCATAGTAACAAACACACACACAAACCAGAGACTTTCGCATTGATAATATAGCTGCTCCCACGTTTCCCGAGGGAAATTGAATTTTCCCGGGATAAATCTTTGTGAATAATTGAATGGATTGTAAATAATCCTGTGATAATCCAGGTTATAAGTAAATAGCTGTTTCCCGCGGTTATACCTGCGTTCCCGAGGGATATCATATTTTCCCGGGATAAAAAGTTGCCTATGTTATTCCAGGATATGATCTATCTATGTGCCAAGTTTCATCCATATCCGTTAAGTAGTTTTTTCGTGAAAGAGTAACAAACATACTTACATACAAATCTTTCCTCATTATAATATTATTAGTATAGACTATCTATTTGTGATGTTTCATTCAAATCCGTTCAATAGTTTTTTCCTGAAAGCGTACCAAATATCCATCCGCACAAATTTTCGCATTTTTAATATTAGTAGGATAAGGTAGCATACGATGGCATTACTACGCAAAGTTTACATGACTACATAGTATAAAACAAAGCTTTCTCTGTCCCTATATCCCTATGTATGCTTAAATCTTTAAAACTACGCATCAGATTTTGATCCGGTATTTTTAATAGATAGAGTGATTGAAGAGGGAGGTTTTTATGTATAATACATGTGACATCGGTAACACGGGTAAAACCGCGAGGGACAGCTAGTTTATAATATTAGCAAGTTACTCTTTAGTGCAGGTATGGGCAACCTTTGACATGTTGAGGGCCAAACTTTAGCGTGGAAATACGTTCGCGGGCCGCGTTTAATAGTACTTAGTGCATTTACTACTGCAATACTTAGTGAGTATAAGTACCTAATGTAATATTTTTTTAATTGGGTTTTTTCAAAATGTCTCGCGGGCCGGATTATATCTATATGTATATATATGCTCTAGTGGGTATGTAGGAATACCAATTATGTTTTAAATTTAGCTTGGTATTATAATGTTTATTAAAAAAAGTTTGAGAACCAGTTCTATTCCCATCTATTCCCACTTGTATTTCAGTACCAGGTACCTACAGTTTGTTAATTACAAGCAGATTGTAAGGATTTTCCAACGTGAAAGTTATAAAAGCGACGAAGTAACTTTGAGGAAGGAATCTTCGTGATCGTTCTTTAGATTTGAAGGAAAAGGGACGAATGGGGAAAATGAGCAATGATTGCGAGAAGTAAGTATGGTTACCTTTGCCGTACCTTTGCAAACTTATGTTTTCCGAGTAGTATCCTGTACGGATAAACTTTTTTTTTACTTTTGAGAATCACATTTTATTTTGGGATTTTGTTGTTTGTTGTTGTTTTTAAAAGTAAAATGGTAGGTATTAATAATATATATTTTGTTAAACTAAGGACATCTACTCTAGTTCACACTAATCGATATCTATGCTATACTCTTACTAATCAATATATATACGAGTATCTTCTTATATAATTGTATGTCAGAAAAATAGGGTTCCTTTGACGCTCCATCACCACAAACACGTAATTTTTCCAAGATGGTTATAGGCTATATTTTATGGCGATAAACGCGGGTGAAACCCCTGGGGACAGCTAGTATATACGTAAATGAGAAAGTATTCTGTCTCTCTGTCTGTCTGTAACCTTTTCACGGTATCTATGTTGAGATCCTTTCTAGGTGCGAACAGGACATGCAAACTCAATGTTGTTATGCTAAAATAATGAAGAACAAAAAATATTATAAAGCATTGTAAACCATAGATACATTCAGTGTAATCTTAAAAATAAATATGGCCGTATCACATGGCGATTAAACTTGCGGCACGCTATGATGGCCTTTTTGACGTTTAACAATGACAAAGAAAAATAACCTTTATTCCTTGACACATAAGGTGCATCTATTGATTCAACAGCTAATTGTATGATGATGGAAATCAACCCTATTCAAAAGCAATATAGTTTATTTTCCTATGACAATCTGAAATGTCAAAACGGCCATCATAGCGTGCCAGTAGTATAGGTATAGATATAATGCCTAATACACTGTATTTATCTAAGGTTTTCAATAGAAATATAATCTTGCTAATCACTTGTTGTGATGTTATAATTAATAAGTACCTCCTTAGGGCACAAGGATTTCTCAGATTACAAAAGGGATTTTCACTTTGCGAGACGGTAACTTCTCGATTTATAGACTTATTCTATCTTAATTACATTGCCCACCACTTTTGTATGCTTTGTATGTGGGATGTAATTTTAAGGAATTTTACAAGAAGAATTTTGCTGTTGTAATTAATTCATACAGAATTTTTTTACTGCTCTTTCGTCCTTGTTTTAAAATTCCGCATTGCAGTGATACCGAGATCACGGGATTTAAAATGAAAAAAAAAAATTGTTTAATACGATTGTGCTTAGCATAGTGGAACCAACTTCGTTCCTATTAATACATATTTATTATGAAACATTTTTAGTTCTAAGAATTTAAAATTTGAAAATATTGTTATTTTTTCTACTAATATTTTAAATGCAAATGTTTGTGTGGATGGAAGTATTAACGATTGTTACTCTTTCACGCAAAAACTACTGATCGAATTAGGATGGCATTTGGCACATAGACAGTTTGTGTCCTGGATTAGTACCGAGAACACTTTTATCCCGAGAATATGTACCAACATTTAGGAACGCGGGGGATAAGTATTGTAATAAATTAAACATACTAATACCATATTCTTTATAACTAACTTATAAATGTATGTGTAAAGCCCCAAATACATCGGTTTTTATTAAATAATTGAATTTAAACCGTTATATTTGTATGTTTGAGAATTGGTGGGCCAATTGGCTTGGAGGTTGGATACGCTTAGACAAACATTTGTATGCATGAACATGGATGTTCCTTCTGTGTCTGAGCATACATATATGTAATTAGAAAACAAATGTGTATGTTGTTTATCAGTAACTGGTTGTTTCATTTGGCATCAGATAGCCGTGTCAGGAATATAGATATTTGATAATGCTCATTATATTTTATTAACATGAAAAGAGACAGCAGTTCTCAAATTCTATTTAGTTTGGTCAAATTCGTTATTGCCGTTGTGTTTTAATGGTAGCCTGAGCAGAACAACCGTAAAATAAATGGTTTTGTTCAAAATAATAGGGCTAAGTAAGGTTTGAATTTAGTTTAGTTTCATGCTCTAAAGAATAGGGATCAATAAATTATTTAATGCGTCAAAACAGTGAACGAGGCTCTAGGACATTTGTACCTTGTATAAATAATAATAAGATTTAGATTTCATTAAGTAGAATGTTTTTATCACCAAAATACGTCAGCACATACTTAGAAGAAATGCGAAGGCTAAAAGCCGCAATATTAATTTTATGACAGAATTCTTTCGCACAAAACGTCCTATAAGAATCCTTCATACTTTTTGCCTATTACATATAAAACGTATAAATAAGTTGGTATAGTAGAATAAAGAGCTTCGACAGTAGGCATTGTTGTCCAACGGTTTGGTAGGCTTTTTAGTAGGTATTTATTACCCTTTTTTACTTTTATGAATGCAACAAAATCCTTTTCTAGGAATTATTTCAGGCCAGTGTCGAGTTATATTTCTTGTTCAAATATCTACATGTGTCAGTCAGCGTTCAAACAAAAGACGGGTTTAAGTAAAATAATTATAGTTCTACTGCAACTTCTTACTGGCTTTTTTAAACAACTTTAGTAGTCCCATTCATTTCACTTCACTTTACTGGCGTACGTATTTGTGTTAATCTTTATTGAAAAAAGAAACGATTTTATGAAAATAAAACGTTCACATAACGTAGCTATGCAAAAGAATTGTTATGTCGTTCATCCAAACAGGTACGTTGTCGAGAAAAGTTTGGAAATAATGTGGAAAGGGATGATGTGACTGAAAGCAGAAGGTATACAACAGAAAGTTTATATTTACATACTGTTGTCGACGCGATCATTCGTATAAATTTAATTTAACGTTTTACTTTGAATTTATGCAACACTGGTTGGTAATAAATAAAAAAGTTAACAAGTAACCATAGAGTATGAAAACAAAAATATTTCTGTCAACATAAAAAAGCCCGCCGTTTGGTGGTTTTTCATTCAAATTTAAGTACATATAAATAGCTACAGTATTCAGGGATTTTATATACAGTTATCATATTAGAAGTACCAGGAGATGATAATATCGAGGAGGTAATAAGCTATTATTAATTACTCCGTGGAGTTTCCTATTGCGGAACAGCTTTATTTTTAACCGAACTATATTGCCAGTGATATTTTAAAAGCACAAACATGGCACCATCTGGTTTTAAACACACGCGTTGCTGTATTTTTTATTGTGACAATAAAGTTGAGCTACAGTTACAAATCGTTGGGCTTAGATCATTGAATTGCGTTACTACATAAGTGCCCGAGAAATGGTGTTTATCCATGTTAATTTGACAAATATAATTTTAATATCTGTCTTATTTAATTTATTTCATTTGGATCGCCGAAAAATAGAATACTTTATTTTTACTACTTAAGGTTAACTTTACTTTAAAATAGTAGATATAGGATGTGGCATATTCTTTACAGCCATCTGCCTGCCTGACGCCAAACCTTTTTGGGAATGATTTTGTTGACCACTTGGTGCAAGGTGTAAGGACATGGTCACCATAGGCTAAAGAGTCCTTTACACCCATATTCTAAGACGTTTCCTCGAAAATTCCTCGACTCCACTCAACGTCACTCCAAGATATTGAGTATTCATAATAACTCGACGCTTTCCCTTACTCGAGGTGAGGAAATAACTGTCACTTTCAAGGTACGTCGCGACCAACCTTAAGGAAGTTTATTGCATGTAAACAGTTACTGAAGCTCATTATTTTATTTTATTAATATTTTATCTATAATAGAATGACGTTACTAATGACATGTTATCTTGACTACACTTCGATTCGATATCAGTCGGGATTGATACCTAAAAAGCTAATAGATTGACGTTATTTTCACTCTTCTTCTGTTTCATACCCTAATCAAACCGGGACTTTCTATCAATACGGTGCGTCAAGGTAAACAAAATTGCAATTATCGTCTGTTTTGACAATCAAGCACGGTTCGCTTTACATCAAACGATGTGACGTCACAATACACAATTAGGGGTAACTCCGTGTAATGGAATACGGAGTCCTGACACGCACCACAACAATGAACGTTGTTTCATAAATTCTAACAATAATGTTCGCCTTTTATCATCTTTCAACATCATAAAAACGCAACAAGATCATGATATCATTATTTATTAAGGTTCATGTTTTAATTATAAAAAATGCTTGGCAACTTCATATTTTTATGAATTAAAAATTGTGGCGAGATAACTATACTTTTTCACATTGGATGAGTTGTGACAGTTGAAGGTTTTTTACCTATATCTTGGGAAATAGCACTTGATTACTCTGAGATACTACACTAAAGGAATGCGATCTTGCTCTTACGGTATCTCCTTATACACACGCAGGTCTATTGGTTTGGTGGTTAGCGACCCTGACTGCTAAGTCGCAGGTCGCGGGTTCGATTCCCACCCAGGACAAACATTTGTGTGCGTGAACATGTATGTTTGTTATGTGTCTGGGTGTAAATATAGTAAGCTCTTAGTGCAGAGTTCGTCCGGGGAAGTACTACCACCTTATCCATTTCTGCCGTGAAGCAGTAGTACACTTGTGTTACTGTGTTTCGGTTACAAAGGTAAGGGGGCCGGTGAAATTACAGGCACATGAGATTTAACAACTTCACGTCTCAGGATCGACAATGCATTGGCGATGCCCCTAGTGTTGCAAATGTCCATAGGCGGTGGTGACCACTTACCATCAGATGGATCGTCCGCTTGTTTGTCGGCCCGTGTGGTATAAAAAAAATATATTTAGAAAAAAAAAGGTGTAAATATGTAGTATATCAGTTATCTGGTTTCCATAGTACAAGCTCTGCTTAGTTTGGGATCAGATGGCCGGCTGTAAAGAATGTCCCCAAGATATTTGTTTTACTTTTTACATAAACCATTGAGATATCTTATAAAACACCATGTGTCACCCAATTCATCCTATGTGAAAAATACTTTTAAGGGCACTGAGGGTAGTTGGGTCAAAAGTGTTAAATCTACAAAAGACATGTATTGACGTCACGTTGTTAGCTGGGCTTTCTGTTCCCCTCGAAATCGTCATAAAGTTTATGATGCGGGATTGGGATACCGGAGTAAACAGGCTTTTCTGTAAAGGTCTCTTAATTTTGCGGTACCATGAATGTCTCAGTTAATTGTTAGAGTAAAAAAACAAACGCTTTATAAGTACTGCACTAATGAAAAAAAAAGTTAAATAAATGCAATTTACATGAGGTGGAAGTGAAAACCTCAGAAAAATATATCTACCTACCTCATTCTCTCGCAGGTTTAATCCTACAGATGCATATGTTTGTCTCTTTTTAGTGTCGCTTTTTTGATTCATCGAGTTTCAAATGACTACAGTATTAAATAAGTTTTCACTTCAAAAATATTAGCATTTTTTTCATTATGTCCAACGAGTGTCCTACTCGGTCTTTGTGTAATCCATGTTTTAATTTTTATGTTCCAATGGCTACACTCGGCAAAAAGCCGGAAAGGACGAAACTCCATCACAGATTATTATTGTAAAATTTCTATAAAATAATTAACGGAGCCTCTGCAAGAATGTTTAAGTAGTCAAAATAAAAAGTTCCTACAATTTTCATCAAAGTTCTGATGACAAAATATCGATAATAACACCAACAACATTTCCCCTCATTTGTAAGCTGAGGACGGCGCAATATTAACATTTTTAGCTTTTACCTAAAATGACAGCGTTAAAAAATAATTGAATGTCAAAAATCGACACTGTCGCAGTCTGCGGTAGCAGGCATGATAGGTAATTCAAAGTGAGAGACGCGTGGCTCTGCATTGAGTGTTGTATAAAATCTACAGGTTTGTCTAGGAAACCGAAAGCTTTATGGTATTAAGACGATCCAGGCTGTACTGAATCTGTTTTGAGTTATGAATATCGAAAGTGTGAAAATAAATTAAATATCCTTAGGTATCGTTATAGGCGGCGACATTCAAACAAAGCAGTTAACTCTTATATTACTTTCGAATATATAGATATCTATTTAGTAGTGAACAGAACAGATTAAAGGTTTTTACAGTAACTCCAATCTTATTTATATTAAGGACCATATTATATGCAGACATAGGGTTGCCATCTCCAAAATTTGTCAACCAGGACAAGAAGTGCGAATACACTGGATTTTGGAGCCCGGGACAGTTGAACACGTTATCTTTTAAAAATAAAAAAATATACTTCTAATTAGTATTTTATCAATAAATATCTCACCGCCCCGGTGGCGGTGGCAACCCCAGCCCCCTTATTCAGCTACTACAAACATCGTCGGCGAGCCGCTTCACGGAGGCCTCGGAGTGCTTACCTCTCACGTGGTTAGTAGTATTAGTGTAGTAAGCGACAGAGACAGAGCATAGAGGCCGCGACGAAACATCCTCGAGTTAGTGTCATTTTCCTCACAGAATCGAGCCCCAGATTGCAGTGGCGGTAATAACAAAATCCTTAAGCCTGGTCTACAATTATAACTCTGCCCGGACGCCTTCTAAACATGGACAAATTCGGGGATACCCGGACGGTTGACAACCCTACCCAGACACAGAAAAAACACACATGATCATGCACACAATTATTTGTCCCAAGTGAATTGATTCACAACTTGTGGCGTGGCGTAGTTAAGTTCTCAAACTTTCATACCAACCCAGTAAATATTGAAAGATGGAGCGAAATACTATGAAACGCTTACGGATTTCACGCAGCTATGTATATAGCTGTTCTTTATAAATTGATCAATATATTATATATACCTACATTGATTAGGCAGCAGTAAACAACCAATTAAATTATGATTGTAAAACCATCAATAAAATTAATGTGAATTGATATTTATCGTTGTACATAAAATGCGATGCCTGATTTGACCTTTTACCTGAATGTGTAAACAAACTCATTATAAAAATAGGTTCCGATAGGACTTATCTTTTATAATTAATTGTATACTATGTAGTGATAAGCAAAAAGCTTTTGACGCACCATCACCACAAAATTGCTGAACATATCGGGATGGGGCTGTTACCTTTAGACGCGGAATCTTTCGCAGATGGATATAGGCTAAATATGATATCGATAAACACGGGTGAAACCGCGGGGGACAGCTAGTTGTTTACAAAAACCATATTTCGCCAGTACCGTTATCCCGTTAGTTATTCCTGTGCAAAACGAAGTCAACAAACTCACTTTCTCAATTATAATATGAGTACAATCTAGGATTTGATTACTAGTAGTTATTTTATTTGTATGGATATTGTTTGAACAGAGTTACTTATCGATTATGACAATTCACCTTGCCCAAAACTGATTTGATCTTTCTGTCAAACGAAGTGTCGTTTCATACATTCTGAAGTCTTTGGACGCAAAGCCATAGGGAACTGTCTTGTTAAAGATAAATTATCAAGCACTAACCAGTGTATTGAACATCCAAAAATATACGACAGCATAAAATATGATCAAAATTAAATCATGAATGTGATTTTTAAGTACCGATCTAATCACAAGGAGTATGTTATTTGATACTGTACAATTATGACGTCACATCTTGCTATTTCATACAAAACTCCATACCTTCAATCGTTTTGACATTTTATAAAGAGTTGCTGATTTGATATGTCAGGACACATCCCTATTCAGTTGTCTGAATTGGATTGCATTAAGAGTTGTTGGTAAGCCCCTAGTTCTAAAAGCGGCCTACTAGGAATCGGACTCGCACACGTAAGGTTCTGTACCACGGTACAATATTCTGAAAAACGTCGAAAAACAACGCATTTGTAGTATGAAGACATCCGATAATTTTTAACCTCATTTTATTTTTCATTCTTATTGGAGCCATATTGGTACTTATTCTGTAAAAATTTCAAATTTATACCTATTACGGATCAAATGATACGGCCCTGTAACATACATATGGATGGACGGAGGGATAACGGAGTCTTTGTAATAGGGTCCCGTTGACACCTTTTGTGTACAGAACCCTAAAAATGACATGCCATTATTTTTTAATAGATATACTATCGGATATCAGCGTAATTATGAATGTGCCATAGCTTCCACAAAACCAGTTGTGTTATTATGTTAATCTCAATCAATTGCTCGAGTTGTTCAGAAATTATGCAATCATTAATAGCGCGACAATTATTGATACAAATACTATACAGCGAGTGAATTTAGTGAGTTTGTATGTATGCGGAGAGTAGTCTCCGGAACGGCACTTATATATCTATGTATATAAAACCGGGTGTGTAGTACAAACACGATAAAAGTGAACACTTTTGAAAGGCATAGATTGTGTTTATCATAAATTTATTTTTTGTCACACAAAAAGGAGTCACAATAAGAAGCTTCACTTAAATAAACAATAGTTTAAAAAAACTAAAAAACACGCTTTTATAAAAAATAAAATATAAATTTTAATTAAGAATTGTTTAAAGAAGAAAAAAGAATATTTTATTGTAAAACAAGAGCGTGGGGTGCATAGTGTCAATAGTTGTAAATATTTTATTATGAGTAGAAGGATTATTATCATTTTGATAATATTTTAAAAAGCACCCCACGCTTTTTTTACAATAAAATATATTTTTTTCTTCTTTACACTATTCTTAATTCAACTTTATTTTCTATTTTTTAGTACGATTTGGATTTAAACTATTGTTTATTTTAGATTTTTTAGTTAAACCGCTATACCTGATCATCCTAGTAAGGATAACGGGTTAAACTATTTAGAATATTGAATTGTCGTCGGTCCTTAACAAGTATGCCCAATTTCGAGTTAATCCGACGTCTTGAAGGGGGTCAAAATCATGTTCAAAGATTCCGTTACATACTAACATACGTCTGAAGCTAATAAAAGCGTATTAAAAATAAATGATTGTATATTTGTACCTTCTGTCTTCTCATACTATTTATCCCATAAAGATAAAACTGTGAGTTGTTCTACGTACGCCAGCGAAGGCTCTTGACACAAAAAAGTGACGCATAACAACACACGTTGCAGCTAGTTAGAAATATTATTTTTGAAGTGAAGCTTTTCATGGGAGGGTTTCGAAATTCTGATTCGCAACCATTTTTTTGTGTGACGAAAAGTGGAAGTGTAAATAAATGAATGATAAACACAATGTATGCTATTCAAAAGTGATTGATGAATTATTTAAATGCTTCCCTGTAATACAAAAATGCCACTTCTATTATGTCTTTACGATACAACATTTTGTTTCACCATTTGTAAGTTATATTATTCCGGATGGACATAGGCTATGTTATGAACAACAATAGATCCTTTGATAACGCAGGCAGTGGCGTAGCTATCGGAAGGCTAGACGGGGCAGTGCCCCGGGGCCCCCAAGCTCAGGGTGCCCCTCGGACTCTGACTTACAAACACTGGTGTAGCTACTGAGGGGCTAGACAGGGCAGCGCCCCGGGCCTTCAAGCTCTGGAGGAGGGGGGGAACAAACGATTTTAAATAGTTTAGTTGGGACCCTTCTTAACTGTTTTTTGGTCCTCAGAGCATTTGGTTATATAGCGACACCATGGAACGCTGGTGAAACTGAATGGAAAGTTAGTAATAAAGATAACATAGAAAAGGAATAGTGACACGTATCCTTCAACACTATCATGACTATTTACACTGTGACAATAGATAATTATTTATGATCGGAAATAAAACTGTCGTAAAGATTAAAATTTCAAATTACTAATCTTTTTATTTTTCATACAAGCAGCCCCCCGCAGTCTTACCCGCGTTCCCGAGAGATATAAGCAAGCATACCTACATATAAACCTTCTTCTTAAATCATTCTACCTATTGATGAAAACCGTATCAAAATCCTTTGCGTACTTTAAAAGATCTAAGCGTACATACATATGTAAGGAAGATATTTGAATAAAAGAAAACCATTTGCGCTAGTTGGCGTAGTGGTTTGAAACCCTTACTGCTACCTCACAGCTCACAGGTCATGGGTTTGATTCCCATCCAGGACAAACATTGGTTTGCATGAATGTTATGTGTTGCGTGTAAATACATATTCAAATGAGTTTATCAGCTATTCCGTTTCTATAGCTAAAGCTGCTTAAATCCGGCGCATGTGTGAAGAACGGCCCGGGATATTTATTTATGTATAGTACGCGCGAGATTGAGCTTTGCTGGGTTAGGAAAACCTTTTGTTTTCGAATACAGTTTCCATGACAATTTTATTTCTGGACTCCAAAAAATGTCAACGAGATTTTCATTGAAATTTTCGAGGTGTTCGTGAGATCTCCATGAATTAATAACATAATGTACGATGAAATCTATAGATCTATAGCTCGAAGCACAGTATAAATGATCTCTAGTTAGACTGCGGTGTACTTATGTACCCTGACCTCGTTATCTTAACTCAATAGACAGTTCAAGTTTTGATTCAAAATTAATATACACTGTTTTCTTAGCGAGGGTAGGGTAGGAAGGATGTTTTTTGGTAATAGCTACACCAATTTAGTTTATTTTATTATAGTGCCGTAATAGTTTGATTAAGTTTCATTTGAAAGTAAAAAAAAAAATTTTTTTGGTTAATTATGAAATTTTGAAAACGTGCTATTTTTTCTACGCGGTTTTTGTATGTAACCATAACTCATGATTCGAAGACACATTGCAACGCTTTCCAAGAACAGCTTGAATTAGCTGTTCTTGGAGTAAAGTAAAAGTCGTTGAAGTAAAAAATATTTCAAAATCAAATCCATGACTTTAAAACCGAGACAAAACTCGAAGCTTTAAAAAACATTTACCGATGACTTTTGCCTTATAAAAATACCCTCATAACTTGTTAGCTTAAAAGACTGGATCTTTAAAACAAAACAGTAAAAAACCTTACCCGAAACCTGTACTTCCCAATTGGAGGCCTGGCATAAGGTATCCCTTGGAAACTTGCAAACGGACGCCCTTTAGTTGAAACTTTCCATGAACCCTGAAGAATACCATTGGCCACCCTCACCACAGGGTTGGGCCCCTGAGCAGTGGAGAGTGCAGCGAGGGATAACAAAATTAATAATTTAATTGTTGCCATCATTATAAATACTTTGAAATTCAATATTCGGTCAAGTCGCACACATACGTGCGCGCGCGCCGCTGGCTTGAAAGGTACTGAGTGATTTAGTTACTGGTACTATATTCTCTAATACAAACTGCGGTGAACCACCATAACGAGGACTCGGAGAGTTCATCTCACACAATTGCGTTAGTAACGAAAGAGACAGAGCATAGATGCCACGACAAAACACCATCGACCTAAAGTCACAGAATAATACCCCAGGACCGAGACCAGATGTGAATGTTATAACCACAAATACCACAATGTATATAGACACTAATCGGAACAACTAGTATGTAAGCAGATAAAGGGCTAAATTTGTCGAGTTTAGATAAAGTTCAGGGCCGTCTCTAGCCTATTGGAGGCTCTTGGCACTTAAGAAAGAAAGTAAGAAAGAAACAAATTTATTTGTGACAAAGGGAAAAATAACATATGAAAAAAGTTTACAAAAAGAAACGAGGTAAAATAACAAATAAACAGCAAAAGAAGTATAACTTCAAAAACATTACAATTCAAAAATTTGAAAACAAGTAGGCAAACACAAATGAATACAAAAAATTTAAACAAAAACAACGATATTTTTTTTATGTTGGGTACAAACAGAGTACTGAGCATAGGTATATAAACCCTCATCGAAACCACGTATGCCATATTAACAACAAGATATGTACATTGTGGACATACAGGTAAGTATTTTATCTTAAACATTTACCCTTACGACAAATTTTAATGTGTTCCTATATATAGCACTTGTGTCGAGGTGTAGCATTTTCTGGTTAAGTTGGTGCATAAAAAGATAATTCTTAAGTTTAATTCTAAATCTTTGAAGTCTTTGCAGGTTAAGCTTAAGGATAATGGGGCCCCTGATCTGATGACACTACCCGTCTCATGCGTTTCTGTAACCAAGGCGTCTAATGCCTAGCATTCCTTGCGTAACATCGGTTATCGATTGCTGATCTAACAGGAACTAAGGGGACCCTATGAATCTCTAGGCCCAAGGCACATGCCCAGAGCGCCCAATGGATAAGAATGCCCTGATTAAAGTTCATAATTGAGATAATGTTACTAAGAGTTTGTAAACGCGAAGGTTTCTGAGGATGGATGGATAATGAAATGAATGATGAATGAAATGTTGATGAAATCCGTCAGTGGCAGAGTCATAAATTCTAATAATAATAAATATCCCAAACTAGGCAGAGCTTGTACTATGGAAACCAGATAACTGATATACTTTATACTACTTTTCTTTTCATTTAAATACATATTTTCAACTAAGTGTTGAAGAATAATAATGGAGATTTACTTTATTAGTGGTATAGATAGCCGCATCTGTCCCTTTCTCCCGTTCACGGAATAGCACAAGACAGATTCAGCTTCATTTATTACCTGCCAATATAAAAAATTATGGCAGTTGAAATTTGGTTCATCTATTGATGATTGTTAATTGTACGATCACTGTATGATGATGTAATGTATGATGTAAACTCAAACCTTATTATGAAGTATGAAAAGGTTTGATTTTCTATAACATTAATGTGCAACGCTTATGGGAATTTGCAATACTAGCGATATTGCCATGGCGTTGTCGACCCTAAGACATAAATTTCGTAATGGTCAGCTGCTTAGTCGTGAAAAGGGAACACACAAGATACAAATCCAATAAACAGAGTTATTTTGCATCGCATTATACTCATATGATTATGGATGTATGCAATTGTTCTACTACCTGCCTTCACTACATAGTATAACAAAGTCGCTTTCTCTTGCCCTATATCCCTATGTATGCTTAAATCTTTAAAACTACGCAACGGATTTTGATGCGTTTTTTTTAAATATATTGAGTGATTAAAGAAAAAGGTTTTTATGTATAATAAATGTGACATCCCACGGGAACGCGGGTAAAACCGCGGGGGACAGCTAGTTATAAATAAATCTACATAAAGTACGTTGTAAACAAACTAACATATAACATAGAGCTATATTACCTAGGTCCCTACCAACAGTAACCAGGCAGACGCCGCTTCGAAGAACAAAACTTTATTAATTGTATACCCAGTTCCTTAAATTTCTTATCGAGAAGAAGTCTTACAAATATCGGAAATAGCTCGGGGTAATAAATATCACGTTACGGTTTCCATGATATTAACTCAGTATAGAACAATCTAAGAAATCTAAAGTCAATATAAGTGTACTGTATTTTTTCCGCTGAAATAAATAACAAAAATAAAATAGTTGACTTCATCACTTATATTGTATATGGTATAGTGTGTAAGTTTGCATGTAGGAGGTAATATCCGGAATTAATCGTCCACTTTCCAATAATCTTTTACTGATGTAAAGATAAATTATTTCCGAGTGATATAGGTTATTTTTTTACCTCGGCAATACATTTGTTCCCTCGGGAATATGGGTGAAACTGCGGGACAGAAGCTAGTAAGTCTATAAAGTTAGTATACCAGTAGTACAATAGCACACTATACTTATAAGAAAATAAGGATGGTCTCACTTCTAGAATCATTCTATCAGATGTTTTAATATAAAAATAATCACAAATGTGATTATTATCTCTCATTTATCATTATCTAGTATATTTACACACACTCACACCCACATAAATAAATATAAAGCATATAGCTGTTATTATTGTAATTTTTTCTTTCTTTTTGGATAATATTCATACTTATATTTGTTGTTTGCTTCAAACTAGTGTTATGTAAGATATTGGTAAGAATTCCATTTTAGTACGTGGATAGCTGTAATTGGTCCCATAATTATAAGTTCAAACCATGTAATTTTTTATAGTTTAAGACTGTTGCTGTCCCAAATAGAGAAAAATAAAAATAAAATTTCATCTACACTAATATTATAAAGAGGAAAGATTTGTATTTTTGTTTGTAACGAATAAACTCAAAAAGTACTGGACCGATTTTAATAATTCTTTTTTCATTAGAAAGCTACATTATCACTGAGTAACATAGGCTATATAAAATTTTCAAAAAAGTTAGGGATCCATACTAAAACTCCAATAATGTAACCCAAGGTGTGAAAAAATTACCAAAAAATTTTCTTACATCGCGTGCGTTGCGAAAACTATTGATGGTAGAAAGAACAAAATAATGCAACATAGTTTGGGAACGTGGGTGAAACCGCGGGGGACATCATATATACAATAAAAACAGACATAACCATAAAATACCATATATTTTTATACGTATAATTAATTTCTTCAACACGTATAGAATATATTTTACAATTAAAACCAAAGAAGGTTTCTCTTGGTCCTTATAAACTGTATTATGTATAATTTACTGAAACTGTGTACTTATAATATACTGTGTAATTTTTATAAATACGTATACTAGCTATGCCCCACAGGTTGATCCGTGTTACCGGGGATTGTAGTTTCTGCCGTTTCAAATGTTTCAGAACACCAATTTTCGTCCATCTTTTTTTGGAGTAAAATTTTTTTTTAATTACTTATTCTGCTATTTGGGACGGAGACAATTATTTATTTTATTTAAATAGATAGAACACAAATAAATAAGAAACAAAAGGAACAGCTGACTTAAATCGCTGCCGGTGGGAAGCGTGCCTAGATAACCCCTATCGCCATCGCTTATTTCTCAAGTCAACCCGTATAATGTTTACACATGTATGACCTCGTATTCCACTAGTCACACTTTAGATGGTTCTCTTTCATATCTTAACATTTGATCATGATTAAATAAAGGCTTTGTTCGGAGTTTTTTGTGTAAAATCGCGTTTTTCAGGATAAATTTAAAATTAATTAAAAAATCTTACCATTTTCGAGATACCAATGTTTTCATTTATATATATGTATTGACATTGATACAAGAAGTGCTCTTCTAATAGTATTAGATGACTAAATAAAATTATAAATATCCTAGCACATTCTATTACACACGGCCATCTGATCCCAAACTAAGCAGATCTTGTACTATGGAAACCAGATAACTGATATACTACATAAACTAGGTTTTTTTTCTAATTACATATCTGTATAGATATACTAGCTGTTTCCCGCGGTTGCACCCGTGTTTATCGATATCATGTATATCCTATAACCATCTACGAAAAATTGCGCGTCGAATGGTAGCAGTCCCATCCCGATGTTCAGTAGTTTAGACGTCAAAAGAAACTTATTATCCTGTTCCTCTACCATGAGTTGCTATCGAAACTTACTTTAGTCACTGGCGAGTAAACGACCATCGAACCCGATCGACACATACTACCGATTTTAGTTCTTTATCACCTAAAGCCGCTAGTGGCGCTGTACACAGTTGCCATAGAAATGTTTTACGCCGTCGCTAGCGAGTACGTACGTTTAAAACTCATGGTAAAGGCACTGATATATTAACAGGGTCTCTAACCACCAAGCCAACTGGCCTGTCAAACTGTATTTACATATATATAACCACGATCAGTTCTGCAATAATATCGTGATTTCATGATTTATTCATATTTTCTCTCCTTTCATAGATGTAGACACCTCAACCATCACAAAAACTCTGACGCTGTTAGTACTTAGTGTTGTTTGAGTTATACTCGTATAAAGGTGTCAGATATTTTATAATATATATTATACTAACTATACCCCGCGGTTTCACCCGCGTTCCCGAGGGATGTAACATTTTCCCGGCACTAAAAGTATCCTATGTTACTTCTAATACCTCCAAGAATACGTGTCCGAAGTTTCATGATGATCGGCTAAGTACTTTTCACGTGAAAGCGTAACAAACAAACTTACATTTACATTACATATCATTTATAAAAAATCATAGAGGTTTATATGACTTATTCGACATTAAGTCCTTATGTTACTAAATTCCTAATTTCTTTGAGTTAGGAACATAAGTATGTACTTACTTCATCACCCATCTAGTTGATATAATATAACAAATATATTGATGCTCGTGACATATGATAAGTATTTTTTTTTTCCAAAGAAATACAATGTTATATTACTATTATATTATATTTAGAGTTAGAGTAGAGTTAGTAGTGAGAGTTAGAGTAGTAGAGCTCTTAGTGCAGAGTTCGTCCGGGGAAGTACTACCACCTTACCCATTTCCGCCGTGAAGCAGTAGTGCAATTGTATTACGGTGTTTCGGTTAGAAAGGTAAGGGGGGCGGTGAAATTACAGGCACATGAGACTTACCAAATTCACGTCTCAGGGTCGACAACGCATTGGCGATGCCCCTAGTGTTGCAAATGTCCATAGGCGGCGGTGACCACTCACCATCAGATGGACCGTCCGCTTGTTTGTCGGCCCACGTGGTATAAAAAAAGAAAAAAATATATTTATGGTTATTTCTAAGGAAATATAAAAATGCATTTCTTTGAAGAAAATCTTGTGGAATTATTAGGTTTGTCACAGTCTTTAATAAACCATACAAAATAACTGCGCAACCATTAGCATATGTAGTCTATCTTTCTGGTATTTTATAACTACAGAACCAATTTGTTGAAAATTGGTAACCCGAATGAAACTGCGGGGGACAACGGGTGGCCTAGTAAATGTATAAATGCGAAGCTTTGGAGAAATGGATGTATGGATGTGTGTTAGTTACTCTTTCATACAAAAACTACATAGCGAATTTGGAGGAAATTTGGCAATTATGGTAGATTGTTTAGCTTTATAAATCAGCATTTCATCATTACATTCAGCTTTAGTTTGTATTTTTATTTGTTTAATTAGATATTCATAATACTATATTATTGATCAATAATTCTTAACTTTTGCGATAACAGCTGTCTGTTTTGTTAGTGAGACTAAATAAATTTGATGTAATAAATCTAAATTCGTTTTTAAAAAGAGTAATTGCTGAGTTTATTGCCGGCTCTTCTCAGTAAAAAACAACCTTCCGAACCGGTATTAGAGTCAGCCTATTCATAAGTGATTGTAAAGGCCTATTTGAATAAAAATATTTATTTTGGGAAAATGCAAAATCCCTCGGCAACGCGAGTGAAACCGCAGGAGACAGCTAGTAAATTAATAAATAAAATTATGAATGATATTAATTAATGTAATAGTTATTAATTTAAAACCCAATTTTAATAAAGCCATTTAAAACTGATTCACTATTAATGCTTTTATGTAAGTTTGACCTTTAAAGTATTGCAATACGTTTTGAAATTGCTTGTCACAGCAAAATGTTTTACAGGGTAGTTTAAAGTTATTATTAAATCATACCCTAATAAAACTTTCACCGAACATTTGCTGAAAATTGAAATTTTACTTTAAGTAATTAATAATTTAGTGTCTGTCACGATTTATGGTTTACAACAGAACCCTATGGTAAGTTTGACCATTTTGTTGATTATATTATAGTATATTTTTTTTATGTATTGCCAATATGTTCAGTGGCGTTGCTACCAGAGGGCTAGACGGGGCAGTGCCCCGTGGCCCCCAAGCTCGAAGGGCCCCTCGGACTCTGACTTACAAACAGTGGCGTAGCTACTGGTGGGCTAGACGGGGCAGTGCCCTGGGCCCCCAAGGAGGGGGACTAAACGATTTTAAATAGTTTAGTTGAGGCTCTACTTAATTTTTTGCCCCAAGGCCTTTGGTTACTGAATACGTACGCCACTGAATATGTTGTGTGTTCTCTGAATTTTACAACTTGGGGGTGTTCAAAAGAGTGAATAGGGTACTAACGAGAAACGTCTAAATTTGAATCGTATTTTTAATTAATTAAAAATTTATATTAAACACAATATTTAATCGAAATTCAAAGCCAAAATCATTGTAAACCTAAATAAATTCATGTTAAAGTGTTGGTGACAAATTATCAATCCAATCATCGGAAAAATTCAACCAAACAACGGCTCGAAACGGACAAAATTTGAACGGAACGACTTAAAACCTGGGGAGTATTGTATTTATTTATGTTCATTTTTACACACAACATAGTATACATTAACCCTACTCACGGCTCAGATCTCTGAGCGACGTCCATTACTCAGTTTGGCACCTTAAAATCTCACCTTGTTTGACAAATTTGTGGAAGCAAAGTTGATGATAGAATAACTTGCCTCAGACACTTTAATACATAGTTTAACACTGTACACTGTACTAAACAATATACATATAATATTTGTATTTAAGTAGTAATAGCCCCTAGTTTAGTTTAATATCCCCTTTTATCATACCTACCTACCTACAAATAAAAGATAAAACAAACATTGAACCTGCTTCATTAATAGATAGCATATAGAATTTTAAATTGTTCACTTTCTCAGCTTTCTGTCCTTGCACTTCAGGGTCTGTGGATTCATGTCTGTTAACATGATGACTCGCAAGGCCTGTGCCCGTGATGTCGAGATCAAGCTCAGAAAGGCTTTAGAAGACCTTAAGGCCTCCCAACTTCTCTGTGACCGGCTAATTCAGGAACGTGAAGAAGGCGAGGAGGAAGTTAGAAATGTGAACAACAGAAATAGTCAGCTGAAGAAGGACCTGGCTGAGCTTCACAACAACTACATGGAAGTCACTGATCAGCGCGACCACTTAGAGAAGGTGGTGGCTACATTCAATGAGTGTAGTACCACTTATGAGAAAACACTGACTCGGTTATCTGGTCTGGAGAGCAGCTTGGGTCAGGCGAAGGACAAAATTAACCGCCTGGAAACCGAAGCAAGTTGTCACCAAACCAACAATACATTGAGCCTCTATGATGAGCTGATTGGGAGTGATTTGTGTACTCAGCCGGCAAATTCTGAAGCAAATAGTGCAAAAGTTGAATTAAGAAGTCACAATAAAATTAAGAAATATTTAAAATTAAATAAATTTATTAGAAAAGTAAACTCAGTAGTTAAAAAACAAAAATGTTTTTATAAAAATGTTGAATTGAGGAAAGAAAGGATTCAAATAATTAGAAATTTAAAAGATTGCAATAATAAATTAAATAATTGTCAAAAATTGTATGATACTGACACTCAGCGCTTGCTCTCAGACCTTGAGCACAAGGAGATCTGTCTTAGGGACTTAGTTTCTAGGTATGAAATTGCTCAAAAACAAATAAATGAGCATATATTGGCGGCAACACACCTGGTTGACTTATGTAAGTACAATGAGGACACATTAAGATCTCTGTCCCATAATCATATATGTGATTGTGACCCTTCACCAGCTGGGCCAGGTGAGTCGCTTCCAATATCACAAATGAATCAGACTGATGTTCGGGTCATGCAATTAGATTCCAATCCTTGTCCTACAATCACAAAGACAATAGTTTTTTCGGATAAAATAGGATCTGACTTTGGCTCAATAATAAGTAACCAAATAACTGATTCAGTAATAAATTATTGTATGCCAGGAGCATCATACAAACAAATAATAGATAAGATTTTGCATACAAAGTTTGATGAAAATACCATAATAATAATTTTAATTGGCAATGTTATAAATATAAGTAAAAAAGACTTGATAAATAGTCTCAATTCTTTATCAAAATTAGAGGTAATGAAAATAATGTTATGTGCTTTCCCATACTCTTCCAACTATTCAGATATGGAGAATAATTATATTTGGCATTTAAATAACCATATGCATAATGTTACATGTCATAGTGCTAATTTTATTTATTTTGATACTAACAAGTTTGTTAGTAATTTGAAATTGAAACAGGATACCCTGTTTATTCCAAAAAAACTTAAGAAATTGATTGCATCACTTGTAGCATATAATATTAATAGGATAAGGGATAACACAGTAAGAACAAGTCATTTTAACATTAAATCTCAGAATAGTTCTTTAAACAAAAACTTTTGACAACAGAGAAGCTAAACAGTTCGACTTTTTTATTACATCAGAATATTAATCGCTTCTTTGGCAAAATTCTTGATATTCATTTATTATTAGATAAAATAAATATAGATATATTATGTTTTACAGAGACATGGTTGAAACCGGGCACTATGCTTTTTAATATTAAAAACTTTACAGTTGCCAGTATATTCAATAGATTATCTGCAGAAGGTGGCGGCACAATAATTCTTATAAATAATAATATTAAATTCAAGGATCGTAAAGATATTTGTAGCCTCTCTGTTGAGCGTGTTTGTGAGGTGTCTTGTGCAGAGTTGCAGAACTATATTATTGTTTGTGTTTATAGGCCACCGGCATCAAATTTTTTATTGTTTACGTCTATAATGGAAGAGATTCTTCGTAAGTTATTTAATAATTCTAACAAGTCAATAGTTGTATGTGGCGACTTTAATGTAGATACTCTTAGTAATTCATCTGAAAGTCGGAATTTTGTTGCCTTATTCAAATCGTTCAACTTAGATTTATTGTTTAGTGAGTCAACAAGATCTACAGCCACTTCGGCTACTTGTATTGATAATATATTAACTAATAGTAGTATACTAGGGAAATCGATTATTAGTGGTGTTCGCTCGGATCATAAGGCTCAATTAATAGAATTGCCATTTAAAAGACAAGTATTTAAAGTAACGAAAGTAATTAGACCTACTACTAAGGCAAGATTAGACACCTTTAAGAATAATTTAGAGCTGAAACTCTGTAATACAATATATCATAGTGATGAGCCCAATGTCTTGTATAAAGGTTTATTGTCTGGGATTTGCGATAATTTTAATAGAGCCTGTCCTACTAAAATAGTGAAGGTAAATAGTAAAATGGGATTTAGTGACTGGGCTACAAAAGGGAGCAGGGATAGGTTGTATGAACTTTATCATTTAAAATCTCTAACTCAGAACGAAGAATTTCATAAATATGTTAGAAAATTTTCAAAGACTTTCAAGTTAGTGTGTAATCAAGCTAAATCTTACTTTATATGTAATAAAATAGGTAATGCTAATAACAAAATAAAGACAGTCTGGAATGTTATTAATACGGAAACTGGTAAAATTAGAAATAATAATGAACAGGTAACTCTTAAAATTAATGAAAAAATTCTAACAAATAATTTAGATGTAGCCTGTGCTTTTGAAAACTTCTTCACGAGTATACCTGGTAAAACTACTAAAAGCCTTAAATCATGTCCTATAGCAGCGGAATCTTTACTCAAGCAGCATATTCATAATACATTTCCAAGTTTTAAATTTGACCATATTAATGCTAGCGATATCATAATAACTTTTAATTCTCTCAATATGAAAAGTACTGAAGATTTATGGGGCTTATACTGATAAGGTAAGATAAGGTAAGATAAGGTATAAATTATTTGTTACTGAACAATCGTAAAATCAATAATAACAGTGATTGCACCTGTTTTGTCAAATATTTTTAATGAATGCATTGATCAGGGTTGTTTTCCTGATTTAATGAAATATAGTAAAATAGTACCTATTTTCAAGTCCGGTTGTAGGGAGAATCCATCTGATTACAGACCAGTTTCCGTTCTGCCAGCACTTAGTAAAATCTTTGAAAAATTGCTGCTTAATCAAATGTCAAGTCACTTTACTAAGCATAAGGTATTGCATGGTCATCAGTTCGGTTTCACGAAGGGAAGATCTACATCCGATGCGGCAGCAACATTGCTGAGGCACATTTATGGCGCATGGGAGGATTCACAGGATGCGATTGGCATGTTTTGTGATCTGTCCAAGGCATTCGATTGCGTTGACCACCGTACGCTACTACTAAAACTTGACTTCTACGGAATTCGTGGAACTGCTCATGATCTTGTTTTATCTTATTTATCAAATCGCCAGCAAAAGGTAGGGATTACCGGCACAACATCCAAGGGCTCTTTAGTCGAAATGGGGGTACCCCAGGGTTCAATTTTAGGTCCATTTTTGTTTTTAGTATATATAAATGATTTGCCATATGTTGTAAATGACCTCACAGATATTGTCTTGTTTGCTGATGATACATCATTAATTTTTAAAGTTAATAGAAAAGACAAATATCTAACTAAAGTTAATCATACTATGTCAATTGTCTGTGGGTGGTTTGCTACAAATAATCTATTACTAAATTCAAAGAAAACTAAATGCTTAAGGTTTTCTTTACCAAATGTAGCACAAGTAGATAGCCAAATAATAATAGATGGGAGCCATATTGATCTTGTAAATAAAACGGTATTTTTGGGTCTTACATTAGACAATAAATTGCAATGGGGACCTCAGGTTGATACTCTAGCTGCTAAATTAAGTTCGGCTGCTTTTGCTGTTAGGAAAATTAAACAATTGACGAATGTTGAGACGGCCAAATTAGTTTATTTTGCATATTTTCATAGCCTCTTGTCCTATGGTATTTTGTTTTGGGGAGCAGCAGCGGATATAGAATCAATATTTATTATACAAAAAAGAGCAATTCGTGCAATTTACAGTATGGGTCCCCGTGAATCATTAAGAGATTTATTTAGGGAAATAAATATAATGACATTACCTTCACTATATATTTATGAAAATATAATGTTTATACGTAGAAACATAGGAATGTTTGAGTCAAAATTAGATATTCATAGTATAAATACAAGACAAAGGGAGAAGTTAGTTGTTCCATACTTTAGACTAACTAAAGTTAACAAGTCATTTCTTGGTAATTGTGTTCGATTTTATAATAAGATACCGCTTTCAATAACCAAAATGTCTGATCATAAATTTAAAAATTATATTAGGAAAGTTTTGAAAGAAAAAGCGTATTACAAGGTAGTTCATTATATTGAAGATAAAAATGTATGGAAATAGCTGCTCTCTGCACAGTGCACCTCTAAATCTCTTGTTTAAGTTGTAAGTACCTAATTATTATTATTTTCTATTTTGTAGTCTTGTCATATTTTTTTTTTTTGTTTTGTTTTTATTAATGTTACCTATAATAAGTATTTTGTAATTGTTAAATATAAAATTATGTAAAATTGAAATTATAAAATAGCCAAAAAGTCAGAATAGATAAAAATTTATATAACAAATAAAAAATAATGTAACCTTGCTGAGTTTCTTGCCGGTTCTTCTCAGTTGAAGGCTGACTTCCGAACCGGTTGTAGCTTCAGTAACTTTAAATTTGACCTTCATAAGTGCCCTCCGAAGGCCTAAACTGAATAAATGGTTTTGAATTTTGAATTTTTTTGAAAAAAAAGCGAGCTCCATCTTCGGCCCCATCTTCACTTACCATCAGGTGAGGTTGAGGTCAATCGCAATCCCGTCAGAAATAAAAAAAAAATATCATCCATCATCTTTCTCTTTACAAGTAGACGTAGTAACTAATAATCGGTAAATACTAGGTTTGTGTTTGACCACAATATCACTGGTAATTTATTATGTGGTCGAGAGTGGTGACCACACAAACAGGGAACTGGCTCTCAGGTGCAGCTAGCGAAACGCACCTGTAGGTGTTTGGAGGCAGATTCACAATTTGAGGGTGATAGCTATGACCTTAGGTCGAAAGGAAAATATTTTAGCGACGACACAACTTGAGAGATTCGACATTTACGGTTATTTCATGCTCTGAATTCATAAACGATGTTCTAAATATTATTATATCTAAGTTCCCATCTTGAATCATGTAATGTTATTACGGCGAGCTCTGGAGCGAAATCAGCAACAATCAAATCGCAAAATGTTTTGAAAGACACACATTATGCGACTCAAGAATAAAATGAATGAATAAATAAATATCCTGGGACATTTTTTTTAATATACCACTTGGGCCGACATACAAGCGGACGATCCACCTGATGGTAAGTGGTCACCGCCGCCTATGGACATTTGCAACACTAGAGGCATCGCCAATGCGTTGTCGACCCTGAGACGTGAAGTCTCATGTGCCCATAATTTCACCGGCCCCCTTACCTTTCTAACCAAAACACAGTCATACAAGTGCACTACTGCTTCACGGCAGAAATGAGTAAGGTGGTAGTACTTCCTCGGACGAACTCTGCAGAGTTCTACTACTCAAATTCATACACGCGGTATCTGATCCCAAACTAAGCAGAGCTTGTACTATGAAAATTAGACAACTGATTTACTACATATACTACGTTTTTAAATACATATATAGATATTTACATCGAGACAGAGAACAAACTGACATGTTCATACACACAAATTTTTGTCCTGGATGGGAATCGAACCCAACCTGTAGCTTGACAGTCAGACTATCTAATCACCATGCCAATGTCAAAGGCGTACTTACTATCGGTGAAATAATATACTAATTAGTACTATAGTAACCATATACATATGTTGACTGTAAAATTATTCATCATCATAAAATTAATTGGACTACAGGTTTATATACTGTTAATTATCTAGGTTTATAAGTAATACTGAATCTGTTGTCTGTTCCTGTACCTATAAAATAAAAAAAAAATAAAAAATCATAATTTTATCAGCCCAGGGATGTCCACTGCAGAACATAGATCTCTCCCATATGAACATAGGTCTAGCCGCCTGCAATTTTAAATAAATACTGCTCTTGGTTCGTGGTCTAGAAACAATATAATATTAATTCAAAACATCAAATATTAACACAGAACTGTTGCTCGAATAAAAAAAAAGAAGTGTATAAACAGACAGTATCAAAATTATTAATACCGACCAAGAAGGAGTGTAGGCTACAGTTGTCTTGAACTTAGTTGACTATTTCTTGTTAATTTTTTTAATTAATTAGCCACGATTGATATTGACTGATACCGTCTTGAGATTTTTAATAATATAGCATCTTGTGAATAGAAATAAATATTTGAAGAATATAATGACTTTTCTGGCTTATAAAGAAAAATATCAACTTCAAGAAGAAATTGTTTCGCGAAAAGACGACAACATAATCCTCCTTTGAGTTTTTTGGATATTAGAATTAATTAGCAAAATTATAGCTGGCTGAAAATTTGTTAGACTGAAATTTAAATAATTTGATTATTTCTTGGAAAATAAACATGTTTTTTCATACTTTTTGAACTTTGAAGCTTTGTTTAATTAGTACCTCGGATGAAAAGAAAATTAGTTTTCTTTGCGTGCATTGTTCATACTGCGTTGATTTTAGTATACTCGTATATATTTTTTATTTGTTAATATTTACATAAAAAGGCTGACTCTATTTTTTATTTTATTTAGAGAAATGCTATTATACTCGTACTTCTGTATTTTTCCTCCTGCAATAACACGTAGAATGTTGTGTTTGAATTTCTTACTGAAATTGTTTATAGTTGATGTTGTAAATTGGTAAGACCTGACTAATGTCACTAGATATTATAAGTAAAGCAGGATATTCCTAACTTAATATTGGGCGACAAAACCAATAAATGTTCTGATTACATTGTATAAGCCTCGAAATTTAAAAAATAATTATGCCTAATTTCAGAGAAAAAAGTCGTTCCTATAACTCTTAATTACAATAAAATTACCGTAATTTTGGAATAGATTAACTAATTTCAAAGTCTTATTATTAACTAGTTATCCCAGCGGTTTTATCTGCGTTCCCGAGGGGTTATACAATTTCCCGGGATAAAAAGCACTTATATATGTTATTCTAGGACTTGTTCTATCTATATGTTAAATTTCATCCAATCCAAAAAGAGTAACACCTTAATTCCGGATATTCAGAATTCAAAACCATTTATTCAGTTTAGGCCCTCGGAAGGTCAAATTTAAAGGTACTGAAGCTACTATTTTAATGTTAGTATGTAAGTTTAGTAGAATTATTTAGATCTTTGGGCCCCAAATCTGTTTATCTTGGAAGACGAGAGTAGATGTGTCAATATTTATGACATACTAGCTGTCCCCCGCGGTTTCACTCGCGTTCCCGAGGAACGTAACATTGTCCCGACACAAAAATCCTATGTTACTTCTAATACGTCCAAGAATATGTGTACAAAGTTTCATCATGATCAGTTTAGTATTTTTCGCGTTAAAGCGTAACAAACATTTATAATATGTGTAGGAATTTGTACCTCGTTTAATTTAGTTCATGATTTTATAAGCATGCTAACAATAGAAAAGAATATTTCGGGGGATTTTATGTTTGTCGGTTTTCCGAGGTTTAATGGTACCTAATTCAATTTGGTAGAAAGATATTATAATAGCTAAGAAAACATTTAGATTCGAAGTTTTTCTTCAAACTTTACTAAGAACTTGTTCGGTAAAGTTTTAAGGAAAATAGCGCATGTAGAAAGAGTAAGTAATCCTCTTATTGTTTGAACTAATAATAAAGTAGGTACACGCCCGGTTTGCGAAGTAATATTTATGTAACAACTTAATTAAAACATAATAATATAACATTTTCACATCTATAAAATACTAACTGTCCTTGCGGTTTTACCCGCGTTCCCGAGGGATGTAACATTTTCCTTGGATAAAAAGTAGCCATATATTATTCCAGGATATGCTATATCGATGTGCGAAGTTTCATTCAAATCTATTCGGTAGTTTTTGCGTGAAAGAGTAACAAACATCCATACATACAAACATTCGCATTTATAATATTTGTAAGATTGGTAGAAAAAAGCGATTATTAGGCGAGCAAGTCATTCCAGTTATTATCCTCTGACAATCTGATATATTATAAGAACCCCTTTGATACAAAGTTTTATTGACTACCGTTTACAATAAATAAATAATAGATAGAAAAGAAATGGACAGTTGAGAAATTCATTGCCGGTTATTATCCTCAAATAATCCGATATATTATATCCATTCGCAGAGCGTGGGATCGATTCCCAGGACCAACATTTGTGCGCATGAACATATCTGTTTGTTCTCTGTCTGGTTGTAAATATCTGTATACGTTTGTATTTAAATGTAGTATATCAGTTCCGTTTCCATAATCGCCCTGCTTAGTTTGGGATCAGATGGCCGTGTGTAAAGAATGTCCCAGGATATTTATTTCCAAACAAAGAAACTTTGGTATTACCTTGTCCGATCCGGGATTCGAACTCATGATCTCCGGGTATCTAGCTGAGCTATATAACACTCGACCATGAATGATTTAATTATAATTGGTAAAGTATTTAATGAAACAACATCAAATGGATGAAAACTTGTTGCTTTCCTAATGGAAGTTCAAATTTATCAATCAATTATAAAATATGTAGGTTTCCTCTCTGAATCCGAGCGGGAGACACGATCCGTGAGCAAGCAGTCCTATTCAGTCGAATTATTAAACTCACTTCATTTAGTTAATGTTCAAAAGATAATTAGGGTTATCACAAAAGTTGGTTTCTCATTCATTAAAATAGCTGTTTGAAATGTGGTTATCTATATAAAATAAAAAATCTATGGAAACCTTTCTATAACGCACCATCACCTCAAAACAACTGAACATATCGGGATGGGACTGCTACCATTCGACGCGGAATTTTTCCTAGATTGTTATATGCTATATATGATATCGATAAACGCGGCTGAAACCGCGGGAGACAGCTAGTATAAAGGGTTCCTTTGACGCACCATCACCTCAAAACTACTGAACATATCGGGATGGGAATGCTACCATTCGACGCGGAATTTTTGGTAGATGGTTAAAAGCTACATATGATATCGATAAACGCGGCTGAAACCGCGGAACAAATAGTTAACAGATATAATAATCTGTAAGTATTATAAAGTCAACGTTTGTTTTACTTGTTGACATCTGAAAGGTCGTTTTGACAACTAACTATGTGATTCAATAATCATCTTTACTGCTTTTGAGATAAGATTTATTGTACGATGATGCTGATGAACTTTATCATAACGCCATAGGGTTAATTTTTCTAGAACACTCTTGGCTGTCAAAACAGACCGATCAGATCTCAACAACGTTTCGTATCACCCTAAAGAGATGGCCATTATCTCAGTTGTGACCCACATTTCACCACAGATAATTTATACATGGTTATGTTGGTCTATTAGCTTCAACCGGCTTCCCGGGGAAGTCATCTTTTCCCGGGGATGTATTAGTTTCCCGGGGAAGTAATCTTTTCCCTGGGTCAATATGACCTTTATCGGGAGTAATCTAGATTTCTAATTCGATTTGTGAAATATTTTTTTCAGCTTCGAATCCAGGTAACACCAACCTCACAAATAAAGATAGAAAACATTCATAAATCATACTTAGGTTGCTCCAATTTGTTTTATTGCAGCAACTGCTAGTGTCACATTGGTTTCACTTTTTTTTCCAAAGCCCTATCCAGAAAGTCTCTCTTAAATTAAACGCGTGGTCACTTTTTATATTTATTGTACTAAACATTGTTGTTTTCAATTGAAGCAAATAAATAAACATTGAAATCACAAACAACCCTTTGTGAATAATTGTTTACGTAAACGTAAAGTGATGATGAAAAAATATTATTTCAAATTGGTTTGGTACAGCCCGAGGCTGAGGCACAAATTAGATATGTACAGAAACGCCGTCTCATACAAAATCACGCAATTAACTTGTAAACACAAATACTGCTTCAGGCAGTCGCTATTTCATTGTATAACATAAGACAGGTATATTCCAATATTCCTTTATTTGTCTATGTCATGCTACATATATCGCGTTAAAAAAAGATGTTCCAGATTCGAAATTTCATCCAGATCGGCAGGCGATTATGTAATGCAGTCAGAATCGTAATTGCAGTAAATTTTGTTTTACATAGATATAAAACACAAAGGACACTTTTAATCCTAATGGAAAAGGTAACATTCCTCGAAACCGCGAGGACAGCTAGTACTTAATATACCTACTACATTTAATTTTCTAAAGATATATACTAGTACGTACATCGACATCCACACATAGTCAAAATTTTTATTTTGTTTTTTTATAATGTTCATGCACCCAAGTGTTTGTCCTGGATGGGAATCGAAACCTTTAATAGAAAAACAATTTTAAAAGAATATTTCTTTAGGAACAGTGGCGTATGGTACAAAATGTTGAACAACTGATGTTATCTGCAAAAGTACTATGTCCCAGAAGTAATATTATAAATGTGAATGTTTGTATGTATGTTTGCAACGTTCCCACGCAAAAGCCAACGAACAGGTTTAGATGAAACTTGGCACATTGATAGAGTATATCCTGGAATAACATATATACTTTTTTATTCTGGGAAAATGTGACAAATGCGGGAAAACCGGCGGGGCACAGTTAGTACACAAATAAACCATAGTTAGTCTGTCAGTGTTTGTGGTAATCAGGGTAACCACAAATCCGACTGATCCCGTTTAAAGTAATAAATCTGTCTCATTATTTACAAAGGGATTTAACTAATCTTTGTTAACCGTGAGCGGAAACAAACAATAACAAAATACTTTAGTAAAACACCACCCGCTCATATTTAACTTGCAAAACCAACTAACCTTCGTTTTACAAACATTAAACTTACAGTTATAAGTAAAATAACAGTAATTTTAGATTTAAATGAAAAATTTGCATAATAGCTCCGCTGTATTTGGGGTTGTGCACGAAATGCTATTCCGGCGTCATTGAGCTACTACAGAGGGCTCGGAGAAATCATAAATTTAAAAATTATATTAGGAAAGTTTTGAAAGAAAAAGCGTATTACAAGGTGGTTCATTATATAGAAGATAAAAATGTATGGAAATAGCTGCTCTCTGCACAGTGCACCTTTAATTTTCTTGTTTAAGTTGTAAGTAATTATTGTCATTTTCTATTTTGTAGTCTTGTTATTTCTTTTTTTTTGTTTTTGAATGTTAGCTTTATTAAGTATTTTGTAATTGTTAAATATAAAAATATGTAAAATTGATATTATAAAATAGCCAAAAAGTCAGAATATATAAAAAAGAATTTAATAAAATAAAAAAGAATGTTACCTTGCTGAGTTATTTGCCGGTTCTTCTCAGTTGAAGGCTGACTTCCGAACCGGTAGTAGCTTCAGTAACTTTAAATTTGACCTTCATAAGTGCCTTCTGAGGGCGTAAACTGAATGAATGGTTTTGAATTTTGAATTTTTTGAATTTTAGAGCCGGCCACTCACATGATTGCATAGTAAACAAAAGGGACAGAGCATAGAGGCCGCGCCAAAACATTGTCGAGCTCTCGCCTTGCAGAATGACTCCCCTGAAATGCGCATTTCGTCGGTTCTGTCCGGATTTTGGACAACAGCAGGATGAGTTTTGGAATCGCCTGAATGAATTTAAATGAAGCTTTATAATCTCTTTTTTATTTTGCAGATATTTTGATTATATTTTGCAGATTCGGTGCAGCCGGCCGGTTGCTTGACGCCAACACTCATTTTTATAAATAACTAGCTGTACCCCGCGGTTTCACCCGCGTCCGTTGCGCGAACTGCAATATTATGCATGTATTATACATAATTATAAACCTTTCTTTTCAATCATTCTGTCTATTAATGAAATCCGCAAAAATCTCAAAATCCGTTGCTTAGTTTAAAAGACCTAAGCGTGCAGACAGCGGAAAGCGACATTGTTTTATTCTATGTAAAGATAACCCCAAAGTTGTACTATGGAAACCAAATAACTGATATATTACATAGTTATACTACATTTTTAATACATGCTTACATAGTTATTTACTCCCAGACACAGAACAAACAGACATGTTCATGCATACAAGCGCTTGTACTGGGTGGGAACAGTACCCACAGCCAGGGTTTCTTACCACTAACTTCCGCCCGTCAAAAGACAAAGTTTAGTTACAAACTAATTGGCTACAAATGGAAGCACCCTACTTATATAAATTTAAACGCTTTTGATGACTGGATGTTTGTGACTCAATTAAGCGAAAGCGATTGAAGGGATTTAGCTTTTATTTCACACATAGTAATGCCGTTTCATCCGCGTTGCTGAGGGATGTTACTTTGATCCGGGATAAAAAGTTGCCTATATATTATTCCAGGGCTTGCTTCACCAATGCGCCAAGTTTCATCGAAATCCATTGGGTAGTTTTTTCGTGGAAGAGTAACAAAAGGTTATCTAAAATAAACCGCTTCAGGCCGCCTAAATTGTACCAATGTTTCATGTTATCTTTGTGTTTCTTTCATGTGTTTTGTGTTACAATAAGATTATTTGTATTGTATTGTATTGTAAATATCCATACATCTATCCATACAAACATTAGAAATTATAATACCTACACTACACTACTCCCGCGGTTTTACTCGCACTCCCATAGAATGTAACATTTTCTCGGAAAAAAATATATTCCTAATGTTAATCCAGGTTATATACTATCTATGTGCCAAGTTTCATAAAAATCCGTTCGGTAGTTTTTGCGTAAAAGAGTAACAAACATCCATACATACAAACTTTCGCATTAATAATATTTGTTGGATGTAGGAATAGGATAATGTTCACATACATACTCTCTATCGCGGAAAAACATTAATTCCCACGGGAAAACGGATAGAACCACCTGTCCGAAGTAAGTAATTAATAAGGTTAACTCGTGATGGGCGTTTGACCTAAACCACTTAACAACCGACATAAAGTGGTATTCTTTGTATGATTGGAAGTAGAGGGTAATCTCCAAAACTACTCACCTGATTTGGAAAATTCTTTCACGGACAGAAAGCTACTCTATTCCCAAGAGACAAGGGCTATAATATAACTCTGGGAATGCGGGTGAAACCGCGGTACGGCAAATGGTAAATAAATAAATATCTTAGGACATTCTTTACACAAGGTCATCTGATCTAGCAGAGCTTGCACTATGGAAACCAGATAATTGATATTTATTTATTTATGTAATAGATACCAACAATATATGTACATAGGGCTGCGATCACTTAAATTGCCAACGCCGGACAAAAACTTAAAAATCCCCGGACATTTAGGTGAAATTGGTGTTTTATCCGGACACGCCTAAAAGTATTTTTACACTTATAGTTTACATTTGAATTGGATGCAGTTCACGACTAATTAATTGGGATACCCCTGACACAAAAGCGTTCGGGATTCACCTGGACTCTTTTAGAAAACCCCACCCGGACGCTCCCCGGACATGCTCTAAACTAGGACATATCCGGGGAAACCCGGACGGATGGCAGCCCTATAAGTACACCACAATTATAAGATCTATACATAACTTTATAACATCTAGAACATACATTAATAACAGGTGTACACAGCATTTATGGGTAATTGTTCAGTATGGGTAGGATAACAACAAAATAATTCAAGTGAAGTTGGGATTACAAAACACAAAACAGAAATGAGTAAAAATTAAACTACATATTTGTATTACGTATTTTTAAAATTGAAATACATACTAAGACAGATATTTACACTCAGATACAGAACAAACAAACATGTTAATGCTCACAAATGTGTGTTTGTGGGAGTCGAACCCACGACCTAGGGTATCTAGCCACTGAGCCAACTGGCCCATCCAAAACCTTTTGGATCGATGTCCGTCTCCCCAGGGCGAACTTTACAATATTTATCATCAGATGTATCCGAATAACTGAACTGTTGATAATGAATCTTCGGCCCTTTCCGCCGATGCGACCCAGGCAGAGGCATGCGTGTGTCCTTGAACTAGTTCGCACCTCCCTTTCTCACCCGGCGACCCTCCTGAGGTCGTCTGGGCTAAGATTCACATCACATGTGAAGCTCTTCCCGCACTTATTGTCCTTGAATGATGATTTGTATGTATGAGCTAAAAACTATATGTTTATTGTTTACTTACTTTCGATACCGCGGCTTCACCTGTGTTTCCGAGGTATCTATTCGGAAGTACCTTTCAAATGGTAATATTATTATCCAAATAGGTGCCGTAGTTCTGGAGATTACCCTCAACATAAATACAAACGCTGAGAATTTAGACTCTCTCTTTATAATATTAGTATAGATATAGACGAGGGATTTATAATTGAAGAAATTCTCAAATTTATGGTAAAACCGCATTCAAAATCTATTGAAGCTTTCTAATTAACTAAACGTAAAAACAGATAGAAAAACAAACTGTGACTATTATGAGATATAACAGTAAAAAAAAATCTTGACATGTCGATTACGGATCAATACCTACATGTTGAGTCTAGTTCGAAGTTTAAATACAGAGACTGATATACTACTGTGCATCACAAAATTTTATGAAATCTGTCAGTGTTAATTAGTATATGAAATATATTAGTTATTTGGTTTCCATAGTACAAGCTCTGCTTAGTTTGGGACCAGATGGCCGTGTGTAAAGAATGTTCCGGAAAAAGTGTCGATTAACAAGATGAGACGCTGTGAAATTACAGTCACATGTGACTTAGCGACATGCCTCAGAGTCGACAACGCATTGGTACCTGCAGTAGCTGAGGCAACAGCCTCAGCTACTGCAGGTTTCTACAGGTGACTGTACATCAGATGGAATAACGGCCTGTTGTTGTCCATATACTTATATATTTTTTATACCCCATATGTCGACAAACAAGCAGACGCCTATGTCCATTTGCAACACCAGGGGCATCGCCATTCGTTGTCGACCCTGAGACGTGAAGTTGTTAAGTTTCACGAACCTGTAATTTCACCGTCCCCTTACCTTTCTAACCGAAACACAGTATTACAAGTGCAACTGCTTCACGGCGGAAATGGGTAAAGTGGTAGTACTTCCCGGACGAACTCTGCACTAAGTACTTTATACTGCTCAATACTTAATACTATAAAAATAACTAAATTCACTGTCGCCTTCGAATGCAATCTCATCTAATAGCGGTATAGATTACATATCTTTTTTATGATAGAGAATACGATGGTGACGTCAGAGAAGAACAGTAGAATTTTTATTTGTGATAAAATTTTGATTAACTGACAGCAGTAGGCGATGATAACAAAAGACAGGGAGAAGGGTTGTTCTTGGAACGAAGATCGAAATACCAACAAAATGTGGTTAAGACTGACCGACCATTTACAAATAAAAGTGGGTAAGTATTAGAGTTTCTATATTTACAGAAAATAAATGAATACAAATTTCAGGTAAAAGGTATTTTTCTTTGAGGGCTTCAAGGTAAAATGTTGAAATACCGAATAAATAATATATTTCTTATAAGCTTTTCACCAGAGCTTATACTTCGCAATTTGTTTTCGAATTCGTCATAAATTTTGAATGTGAATATTAAATTAATTAGTGTTTTAATTTGCATTGTAACTGTGGGCTTTCATAATTGGATATTTAATTAAACGAAAGTTATAATAAACTAATTTCACAAATGAAGTTTTTGTTAGGTACGTTAGGTAATATCAAATTTTTGAAATGCTTTGGCATTAATGAAGGAAAGTTGTCCTTCAGGAATACTTACAGAACATACACTCGATAAAGTGTAAAGTGTGTTCGATTTATTTTTGTATAAAACTAGCTGTCTCCCGCGGTTTCACTCGCGTTTACGAGGGATGTGACAAAACCTTATTTTGTTCCTTCTATTATCAATAGTTTTCGCAGCGCACGCGATGTAAGGATTTTTTTTACACCTTGCGTTACATTATTGGAGTTTTAGTAAGGATCCCTAATTTCTTTGAAAATGTAGTATATAGCCTATAGCCAGGGATAGTGTAGCTTCATAACGCTGAAAAAATGTTTGGATCGGTCCAGTAGTTTTTTTAGTCGTTATATACAAAAATACAAATCTTTCCTCTTTATAATATTATAATACCGGCACGCTATGATGGCCGCTTTGACGTTTCAGATTGTCATAGGCAAAAGAAACTGTATTGCTTTGGAATAAGGTTGATTTCCATCCTCCATACAATTAGCTGTTGGATCAATAGATGCACCTTATGTCTGAAGAAATAAAGGTTATTTTTCTTTGTCATTGTTAAACGTCAAAACGGCCATCATAGCGTGCCGCATGTTTAGTGTAGATTGAAAGGGTGTAATATAAACTGTGGGTGTAAGCCACACAGACACATAGATATTATGCTAAATATCTACCATGCGAGCTGCCACTCGTGTTTAACTGAGTCTGACTAGAATCTAGATTTCTACCGCATCTCTATCCGCATAGGATATTCTGCAATGAAAGTATGCAATGCGTTTGTCTAGACTTAAACTGGGTACACCTAAGTACTGTTTGTCTTTATCGTCATTTTAGTGTGAGATAAAATCTGTCAATTAGATAAAAGTTTTTACGTTGACAGGCCAATTGGCTTGGTGGTTAACGCTCTGACTGCCAAACCGAAGGTCGCGGGTTCGATTCCCACCCAGGACAAACATTTGTGTGCATGAACATGTCTGTTTCTTCTATGTCTGTAGTAAAAAAAAGTAGTATATGTAGTATATCGGTTATCTGGTTTCCATAGTACAAGCTCTGCTTAGTTTGGGACCAGATGGCCGTGTGTAAAGAATGTCCCAGGGTATTTTATTATACATACCTCTTACATCTTTATAGGCTTGTACGTCCATTCAAATAAAAACGACTATATTAATACGCGAAGAGAACACTTTGTACCCCCTTTAAGCATATTGCGCGCACGGAGGAGTGATATTTGGCATAATTTAATTTAATATGGAGGAGTGCAAAGCAAAATGTTAGCTATTTAAAATCCTGCGAATATTATAAATGCGAAAGTCTGTATATATGGATGTTTGTTGCGCTTTCACGCAAAAACTACCAAACGGATTAAGATGAAACTTGGCACATAGATAGAGCATATCCTGAAATAACATCGTAGCTTCAGTAACTTTAAATTTGACCTTCATAAGTGCCTTCTGAGGGCCTAAACTGAATAAATGGTTTTGAATTTTTTGAAAACATACAGCCTTTTTATCCCGGGAAAACGTGACATCCCTCGGGAACGCTAGTAAATCCGCGGGGGACAGCTAGTAATTTCTATACGTAACAAATACATAGATTAAACTTTAAAATTGTATGAATTGTGGTCGGGTTAGGATCGTGGGGTCAGTTGGGGAAAATTATTTGTAAAATCATTTTAACGACAGAGTAAAGTAGGGGTTCTATACAGAACTAGGTCTTTATGATACCAATAGTAATTCTTACGATTATAAAGGTCATATATGTATATTTTTAATTATGTAGATCCGAGTAAGACAATATGAAGATTAAATACAGTGAAAATTCTACGAGTAGCCGCTGTTTATCTTTCCGAGGACAATCGCCGTGAATAAAGTCATAATTTTTTGACTAAGCACTTAACAATACTACTATTATTTTAAATCACGACTTTATTGTGTCATCTCTTCTTCCTTACACGTCAAATATTAATAAGAAGGCGTAAGGACCACTTGATGGTAAGTGATTGACATTCTCAACCCTAACTGGAATGCTAATGTAATAATGGCCAATCAATTAACGAATGGCTCTTACCCGATAACCCATTTGATTTATATTGCACTAGCTTGCTCCACGCGGGCTCACTCGCGTTTATATTGGTACAAAAGTCCTATGTCTCTTTGTACCATAGGCTACTATTTTATTACGGTTTATTCCTTTACACATTGCAAGAAAAATAAAGTAGTGCGCTAAATATTGTCACACTGACATATTTAATGACATACTTCTAATTAATCTATTAAAATTTTATTCGACAATTTAAACATTGTAAATTTTGCATGCCTTTATTCTGGCTCATGTGGCTACTCTTAATTATTTTTTGTAACATCTATCTGTACACATTACGGCAAATAAAAAATATTATTATAATTATTATTAATTTGACGTGTGTTTCACGTTTCAGTTCAGAGTTTCAGAGCGGTTTAGCCGTTTAGCCGTAAAAGCGTTTCAAATAAACTCACATTCCGTCTATAAAATTATAGTTAGAATGTTTTCATTGGGGCAAACGGCTCTGTTTACGAGGGATTAGACTTAGAATCGTTACACCGCAACGCGGTCCCAACGTGGATTCGATTCATATAAAGTTGCGATATTTACCAGAAATTACTTCTCTTGTTCAAATAAACAACCCTGCAGAAGATTGAAAAATAACATTGACTTTTGACTAATGAAAGCGTTTCAAATACGAGTTGAAAAGCAATTCGATATTATTATTTTCTGCTTTATAAAAACGAACAAAATCAAAATTGTACTTTAAAGTTACTATTGAATTGCTGAAAACAATACAACGTTGGATTAGAGATGTCAAATAATAGCAGCATAGTTAGAATTGTTGTTTACTTCAATTGTACTATTTCAGTGTAGCTATCATGCCTTAGTTCAAGCGCCTATTGTAAAACGTATAGCACCGTACTAGGTAGTCCGTGACTCCCATTCAGTATTGCTCGAGCGTCCGCGGCAGGCACTCACGTCTAAAATTAAATTCCAGTCACGAACGTGCTATTTGCTGTAAATTAAAATATGTAAATACTCATACGTGTCAAGTGCAGTGAAAATTAAAACAAAACATCAACCTTTTTTTTTATGTGGGACCAATAAAAGCGGTGTTGTGAAAATAAAAAATATGGGACAAAATTATTTAATAATGTGACCAAAGAGCTTCGGATACATACAGGGAACATAGAATATTATAAAAGGGAGCACTTATTCGCTATAAAGGTGAGTCACTTATCTATTTTTATTTTGATATTTGATATTTTTTTTTTATTTGTGAAAATATCAAGGAAAGGAGAATATATGCGTTTTTGTTTCGAATACTAAATAAAAATGAAATTAATAGAAGGAAAAAACACTTTAGTAGTTACTTACTCGTTTGCAGATAAACTGCAAGTCCCATAATAACTGGGCTTATCGAATTTTAATCAAAATTTATAACAGCGGTCCACGTTGTCTTCGTTTGACGTCATTTTGGGCACAGAGCTCCGAATAAATAACTGGTACCTATCATAATTTTGGGTTCCGTACCAAAATGGTAAAATAAATGATGTCATTTCAGTTTCTGATTTCTATATGTATTGCAGCATTTTTTGGACAAACCTAGTAATGCTGTCAGGCAATTTATTACAATTTAAAAGCAACTGATTTCTAAAAAAGAGCTGAGGCCTTTTTTGAAGTCGGTGAGTCTAGTCAATTCAAGATGTTTTTTTTGTGTAGGTATTGTATTTGCCTCATATTTTCGCCTATATTCTGAACTATAAAAAAATACTCATTTAAGTATTGCCAATTTACAATTTTTTCATAGTTAGAAAAGCTCCTCTCTTCCGCATTAGACTTTCTACATTTCTCAACTCAAAAACACCTAAACAGCCTTTGATGCGGTTCACCCACCTAAGGAGTTGTTTTAGATGGTTTTAATAGCTCTGAAAAGCGGTGGAAACTCCTAATTCAAAACTAGTACCAAGAACTTATCTTATTTCTAGCCATGATTATCAACGTTTAAGTATTCGACCCTAAAGTTGAAAGTCCGCGCCCGAGGTCATTAGTTCACTGGGTCAAAAGTCTTGTATAAGTTAACATGTTAGTAAAACCTTTCAACTTGTTGCATTAAGCTGTTCTGAGCTACGATTGAGCACTCGAGGCGATGTTTGATCAGAGACGTCTCCATATCATAGTTATTATCCGGCTCTAGATTCTCGAATGACAATCCTAATTTATTTTCTTAGTAAATAATTGGTAGTTGACGCTTGTTTGAAGGTTAATAATAATCCGTACTGGATTACTTTGTATGTTGTAGAGGGCCGACTGGCTTGGTGGTTACAGGCCCTGACTGTTTGTGTTGTCTGGGTGAAAATATGTGTTTAAGTATGTGTTTAAGCTAGCATATGTAGTATATCTATACTAGTCTATACTAATATTATAAAGAGGAAAGATTTGTATGTAAGCATGTTTGTTACTCATTCACGCAAAAACTACTAAACGGATATAGATGAAACTTGGCACATAGATAGAGCATATCCTGGAATAACATATAGTCTACTTTTTATCCCGGGAAAATGTGATATACCGGGTAAAACCGGGGACAGCTAGTCAGTTATATGGTACATAGTACAAGTTCTGTTTGGTTTGAGATCCGATACGGCCATCGGAAAATCAGTGTAAAGAATGTGAGTCCCAGGATATTTACTTAATATTTTTGTATAGACGGCCCAGCTGTCTTGGTGGTCAAACTACAGTTCGATTCCCACCCAGGACTAACAATTATGTGCATGAACATGTTTGTTTTTCCTGTTTCTGGTTTACATAGTGCAAGCTTGGTTTGACCATGTGCACTTTAGAAACCTTGCACCAAGTGATCAACTAAAGCATTCCCATAGAGTGTTGGCGGCAGAAAAGGGGCCGGTAGCTCTTATTATATCTCCTATGATATGTAGAGTTATATACCAGAAAGCGTACATATTATGCCGACCAAAACGATTGTGAACAGGGAAGGCATCTGACGATGAATATTTATAACTTAGATGTATGTGTCATAACTACTGTTTGCCCATTGGTAAAATTTCGACCATTATCATTATTGAAAATTTAAATGAACCAAAACCATGGGGCAGGGTTATGTTTAACACTGGACATCATTGGGCTGACATAACGATATAATGATGAAAGTCAAGCTCGTTAATTAGTACTAAAAAAATCATTTACGAACAGAAGACAAAATAGTACCTGCCTTTTTTGTTTTTCCCTATTTAGGTATATAATTATTCGACTAGCGATCGAAATTCAACCTTAATAAGTTATTTTTCAACTTTGAACTTCATTGAGTTTTGGATCAGATGGCCGTGTGTAAAGAATGTCCCAGGATATTTATATTTATTATTATTGCTTAATAATCCATTCATACAAACTTTCGCATTTATAATATTAATAGGATCGTAATCTCCGAAAAATGTAACATGAGGGATGTATAACGAAGTCTTGGGTGTGAGATGGTTAGTTAGTAACTAACTTCACAACTTCTATATAATTATACTAAGTATAAAATCCTTTAAACCCATTTATAAAATTAAATAAGTACTTTAATCCAGTTAGCTAGCTCTAACGAATAAATTTCTAATGTATTTATGTACGGAAAGAGGGTTGGGACAACGGTTAGCATTTATTTATTCGTTTCTGTAGAATTGTTGGTTATTTACTTGTTTTAGGTCAATTTTCACTTACCAGTGGAAGATCGTTTCGAACCCTTGTTTTTGGCTTTAATAATTCATAAACTATCGTTCTGCGGCTTCACCCGCCTTCTCTGGGTACTGTATCCTGGGATTAACATAGCCCATGTCACTTGGGAATGGTACCTATAGATATCTATCGTAGAAAGATTTTTTGTAAACGGATATGTGATTTCGGTGCTTAGCTCACACATTAAATCTTACAAACATACACATTTTCCCTGTTCATTATAATATAATATTATATAATATATATAATATATATTATAATATAATCAACAGGGAAAATGTGTATGTTACATATGGTGTTACATCTATGATAACACTAATAATATTATTTAATAACATTGTTATCAAAGATGTAACACCATGTCCAATTTATCTTTAAACAAAACGAAACCAATTACGAATAATTATAAATTTAGGAATTTATCGTAAACAATATAAAAAAGCCCCTTTTAATTAAGCACGGTTTAACACCCGAGGACCTTTTGATTTTCGGGTCGGGCGTACCATTTTTGTTTCTTTATTTAGAAGTGAATTACCTGTAGGTCGGGATTGGTAATTTTCCCGAGAGACTGCGTCAACGCTCACAGTGTGGCACGTTAGGACGTGAAATGAGGGTCTCCACCTATCTACCTCTGGGGATGAAGATTCGATTGCTCTGAAACGATAGATCGTAACGCCTAATCTTTCTGTATTTAAGTGGCTTTTCAGATGACACAGTGCACCTCTAATTTTCTTGTTTAAGTTGTAAGTTATTGTTATTGTTTTCTATTTTGTGGTCTTGTTATTTCTTTTTTTTTTGTTTGTGTTGTTTTCGAATGTTACCTTTATGAAGTAATTTGTAATTGTTAAATATAAAATTATGTAAAATTGATAGTATAAAATAGCCAAAAAGTCAGAATATATAAAATTTATATAAAGAATCGATATATATTTTTAAGTTATAAGCTAAAGGTTTATAAACTATATATGAAAATTTATCGTACTGAAATTATTATATTTGATTGCCATCTTGCAACCCTATTGCGGATCTGTAGATGGAACAGAATAAACTAATATAAAAATCGCGACTAATGTGTATGTAACACCCTTCTATCACCAACCCCTGTTTTTTTGTAGTTTTCTTAATGCCAGATTATAAAAAAAATTGTTCAAAATAAATGTTAGGGGTGGACAACCCTTATCACTTAGGGGTATGAAAAATAGATAGTAGCTGATTCTCATACCTACTGAATATGCAAGCCGTTTCGGAGGAGTCTGGTAACTAACATTGTGACTAGGGTTCATGATTTTTCGAGCTATTCAATTTCTCGAGTCTCGAGGATTCTCGGGTTGTCGAGAAATTTACATTTACGTACGTTTTCTCATATTATTTGGTTCCAAATAACGTTAAAAAATTCAGTGGTATTCCTCTCAAATAATAGTATAAAATTAATTATATTACTTTTATTGATTACATTCAAAATCATTAATCTTATGAATAAGCTAATTAACTTTTCTTTTAAATACAGAAAAAAATATTCTTTATACTCATAATAATCATGACAGCACCATTTTTGGCTGGTTATTTAGAACTTTTAAACAAAAGTAGCTTCTATTAAACGCAACACAACAAACGGCGATTTCATTTCTATATAGGTACATGATTTCTCGTGTTCTCGGCTTTTCTCGAGCCGAGAATTCCCGAGAATTAACCCTAATTGTGACACGAGAATTTTTAAGAAATGGAAACCAGATAACTGATATGCTACATATTACTTCGTTTAATCAAAATCCGTTTGGTATTCTTGCTTGAAAGGGTAACACTTAGAATACTTTTTGTGCCGGGAACATGTTACATCCCTCGGGAACGGGTGAAACCGCGGGGGACAGCATGTTATTCAAGAGCATGCTCTATCTATGTGCCAAGTTTCATCGAAATTCCTTCGGTAGTTTTTGTGTGAAAATGTAATAAACATACGTAAATCTTTCTCAAAAACATTCGTCTATACCAGGTGTGGCCAACTTTTGTGCACATAAGATCTACTTTTTATTTTAACACTAATCATACCAACACTTAATAGGTGCCTATTTCTACCAAGCGGGTCAAATGTGACTTTATTTTTCCTGCTTGAGTGTATGGAATATGGTTGTTAGGAAGGGAAATAAATAGTATAACTGTATATTAATTAGTAAGAAAAAGTCATGAAGTCAAATGTGCAAAAGCAATAAGATGATACGTGCATTTTCAATGCAAAGTTCAAAATGGGTCATTTGACCCGGTTATGGTATGTTTAGTGTTAAAATTGAGTCGCGATCGACCTATTTTGAGAAGCGCAGGTATTGAACAAAATGCGCACGGGACATGCAACGGCTGCGAATGTCTCCCTACTCGAACCATGAGCTGCGTACATGTTCATTCCAGTTCATTCCTGTATCAAGTACTAGAAACATTTGGCATTGAATGCGTCCCCTCATGGAACTTGCGAGTGATCGACCAAAATTGGTCGCGCGATCGACTTGTTGGCCACTCCTGGTCTATACTATCTTTACTAATATTATAAAGAGGAAAGATTTGTATGTAAGTATGTTTGTAACTCTTTCACGCAAAAACTACTAAACGGATATAGGTGAAACTTGGCGCATAGATAGAGCATATCCTGGAATAACAAATAAGCTACTTTTTATCCCGGGAAAATGTGATATACCGGGTAAAACCGCGGGGGACAGCTAGTCAGTTATATGGTACATAGTACAAGTTCTGCTTGGTTTGAGATCCGATACTTTTTATCCCGGGAAAATGGGATGACCCTAGGGAACGCGGGTCAAACCGCGGTGGACAGCTAGTATTTGATATATTAGTAGGATTCAATTTAAATGTTGATTATTACCTTGGCTTTAAGTTGTAGGCACTCTGCGAACGTAAATTGACTTGAATGTGATTATAACGAGACCAGACTGAAACCATATTGAGATTTGATTCATTTTTATTACCATAATACCAATTTTTGTGTCAAATCAAAATCAAATCTCGATTCGGTCAACTTTCAGTCGTTTTGTTGCTTTTGCAAAATGTACTTTCTAGTTCTGTTTTGCATCAAAGTAAACGGAATCTGTTTTTCTCACGTTGAAACAGCGAGCAGATTTTGTATTATATTGCGCATATGCTCACGCAGGATGCTCACTTTTACATTGACGTGCCAGTTGGCTTGGTGGTTAGAGACACTGACTGCCCAACCACGGGTCATGGGTTCGATTCCCACCCAGAACAAACATGTGTGTGCATGAATATAATAATAATAAAAAAAATCATTTATTCAGGTAATTTGCACCCATTAATTACAAATATTATCTCACACATCAATGCACAAATATATAAAATACAATAATTAAAATAACACCTATCAAACATTAAATAATCATAATAAAAATATTATAAAAATATAGAATCAAACATAAATACAGATAAAATTATAATTCCAAATCAAATTAATATTATATAAGGTATAAACTTTACAGTCTTCTCTCCGGCACTGGTACAGCGACATGTCTGCTGGAACAATGCCGACTAAAAGGGCAGTCCAACCTTTCGCCAATCATCGCCAACACAGTGTTGGAGCTGGCCCGCACTCTATGCACCAAGGACGCTGCACGCTTACGAATTATCGTGTTAAAGCAGTCTGTGCGTGCCTCTGCGAACATACCTGAGGCACTGCAGTATCGGGGCAGCCCCATCACCGCTCTGAACGCGTTATTAAACTGGATGCGGATGGCGAGTATAGCGATGTACAGTACGCTTTAAAGAGGGTAACCCTTACGTCTCTTGAGCACCGCGCAAACCTGCGAGCGATCATGTTGGCTCTAACAGACAACGCCCTCCGCTCCCGTTCCATGTCTTCGTGATCCCTGAGATCGATAGTCAAAATATGCCCCAGGTATTTAAATTTCTCAACCCTTTCCAGAGGACCACCATCGAGTCGAACAGGTGGTATGTTACTAGGACATTTTGCACTGGCGGTCTCAAAAATCATACACTGACTCATACTCACTCTCTGACCTCTATTCCTCACATGTCTGCACCAGTTTCCTCAGGCCACACACCGACGCGCTCAGCAGCACAATGTCATCAGCGTAGCTTAGATTATTGAGACATACACCGTCAATGTGGCAGTCGACATGCTGACTGCTGAGCGCTACAATCAGTCCGTTACTGTATAAATTAAATAGGGTAGGTGATGTTAAACCGACCTGCCTGACTCCGCACTCAAGCTGATATGGATCCGACATTGCCCCCGCCCACCTGACACTGTTGGATTGATGCGCATACCAGTATTGAAAGTTACTAATTAATTCCTGTGGCAAATCTGTGCTCTTCAACTTGCTCCACAGCAGGTCATACATCACCAAGTCGAAAGCTTTGGATAAGTCAAGGAAGCACGCGTATACGGGCGTCTTACGATCTGTGTAGTATCTGATGGTATGCTTCAAACACAGTATAGCACTTTCCGTAGACAGCCTGGGACGAAACCCGAACTGATATATGCAGCGTTACGTATTTATTCAACTGTGCGTTAAGCAACCCATCAAACACCTTTGCAATAACAGTAGCAAGAGAGATAGGCCTGTAGTTACTTTTATCAGTAAGATCACCCGTTTTATTTTTACCACTGGCACTACAACTGTTTTCATAAAATCGGCTGGCAAGTAGGAATGGCTCAGGCACAGCGAGTAAAACAAAGCCAAGACCTTGGCGATGTGAGGCCCGGCGTGCTGCAGGTGCTCAATGCTGAGTCTATCATGGCCCGGGGACTTACCTCTCGATATAAGGCCTATGGCTTTAGTTACATCCTTTGCCAGGAAGGTAGTCTCTAGCTCCTGACCGCCCATATCAGAACCGAGCACCCCAGTCACCGCGCAGTGACAGCGGCGACCCGACAGAAAAATATTTTTTAAAAAGATTTGCAATCTCTTTCGAGTCATTCATGCCATCGACGCTCACAGGAAGGCCGGGTCGTAAATTTAATTTACCTGTACTCTGCCAAAAGCCGCGGAAATCCCCTTTGCTATGTTTCACAGCTAAAGCGTCCATAATTATTTGGTCCTGATGGTTTTCACACCATTTTAATCGCGACTTGAACACTCTTCTGCTATCGCACATATCTTTGTATAGACATCCCGACTTAGGCCTACCACACGAGACCCAATCCCCAAACATGGATTTGGCCACCCTGTGAGCCTCGCTGACATGTTTATTCCACCCCGCTATGCGTGAACCACCCCCCCTCCTCGCGCTTCCCTGACTCACACGATCAGCACAGTTTACACACTCAGAAGGAAAATCAATCAATCTTAGCCGTTTATGACACTCTTTGGCATATATCATAGCTTGTTTCTCACATTTTTATACCCCATGCTACATCTTTATTAACATTAATAAATGAAGACGTGACCTTCGGGGTCAGTAGTTTTAAATTACATTCTACAATAAGTGGAAAATGATCAGACCATAAAGTGTCATACTTGACATTTATATTATAACAGCTTGCTTAGCCGAGTGAGTTGCTATACAATGATCAAGCCAGCTGCTAGTCCCGTGCACATCACTTATAAAAGTAAAAGTACCAGAATCCAGCCCTAGCATACCTATATCTATATCTAATCTATACATGACCATTGTTGGTCGTTACAAATACTCAAAAGTTCACTGAAAAACAACTCACCCGGGTTTGCATTGAAGTCGCCTAAAATAAATATCGATTCGATTCCATATTCGGCTGTTAATATGGCTGTTTGTTCTGTGTCTGGGTGTAAATATTTATTTAAGTATGTATTTAAAATAAGTATATGTAGTATATAAGTTACCTGGTGGCCATAGTACAAGCAGTACACTCAGCGTGATTTGGGGTCAGGTAACCATGTGTGAAGAATGTCCTGGGATATTTATTACCCTAGACACTAGCAAATGCAAGTTAGACAGGGTTAAAGCAAATTTAAGCCTTTCTTTTCTTTTCCTCTGCTTATAATGAAAAGAGATGCACATAAATTATGTTTAATGATGCACAACAAAATCAGTTACATTACATACAGATTATAAATAACTTTAGAAAAAAGAACTGGCCCATGGGGGGTTCGAAACCTCTACTTTCGCGTTATTAGCACGACGCTCTAACCAACTGAGCTAATGGGTCTTGTACTGAAGGGGTTGAAAACATCCACCCTATTCTATGACGCATGCGTAGTGAGTGTAACGTTTGATATTTATGCGGAAAGGAATAGTGTTGAATTTGGTATGCCATCATCAAACTTTGGTAAATGAAAATTATGACGTAAGGCGTTGACAGATATGATAGATATCATCGGAGAGAAAGCCTTCCGATTCGTCTTATGACACGTCTGAAATGGTGGTGACTTCATAAGGTGTGGAGGAGTATTCCTTGTAATTCCATGTACTTACCGGCGCGTTCAGAATTTTGTTTAGAGGGAGGTAATTCTGTGTGATTTTGCCTTTGTTTCAGAACTTCGTCGGCGAGCCGCTTCGCGGAGGCCTCAAAGAGCTTACCTCTCACGTGATTAGTAGTATTAACGTAGTTACCGATAGAGAAAGAGCATAGAGGCCGCGACGAAACATCCTTGAGTTAGTGTCATTTTCCTTACAGAATCAAGCCCCTGGACATTCGTTTTCACTCTTTCAGTCTTAGTGGTTACCTTTTCCAGATGTTTTTAATTAAAACAGGTATTTCTTTCGGTTGTTGGTTGCACTTATACAAATTATCGTGTGTATTAACACATCTTTGACAAAGACTGAGTACTACATTTCCCCGCACATCGGTCATAAAGTCAATACTAAAATATTAAAATAAAAAAAAAATTGTATTATGCATATTAACGTATGACTGAAAAAGAGTTAAGTTTTCACTTTCGGTATGAAATTATTATCCGTGTAAAAGGTACAAAAATTACAGTAATGCTCTTCTTGTCAAAAATATTATGAAATAAAAACTCGAGCATAGAAATGAAAAAACAATTTAAATAATTTGAAGTAGGAATAATATGGTTTTGAAATATTAAATTCCAATCAATCTTCTATCGGTTTTTGCATATCTTGTTATCACGATGTCGATTGAAATATGCCTATGAACAATAGGTTCAAAATTGGTCAAAATAAAGGTGTTCAGGAGGGAAGGCAAATGTTCCTATTGGTTGACCCATCGCGTCGCATCGCCCGCCCGCTTTTATTACATTGTTTTCGCTTGGATAAACAAAAAACTAAAATAATATATTTTTTTTTGTCATTTCTTTAGCTTTAACCAATAACCGACTATAACATTCTTTAAAAGACTTAGGCTATCAAATGCGAAAGATTTTTTTAGTTCCAGAGGTCCGCGAGTTCAGACAAGAATAGACGCAGAATGGGGACTTTATTAAATAATATGTCTAAATAATATGACTGGTATCGGATTCACATTAACAGATTCTATTTATTTATCATTGGTTACAGAATTCGCTGATTATGTCATGTAAAAGCTGCGGACGGGAATCTAGTTATTAATAAAAATACATAGTTATTACTTGTTTTATAATACGATGACCCAGTTGTCTTGGTGGTTGAGACCCTGACAGCCACGCCGTATGTCGTGGCTTTGATTCTTACCCAGGTCAAACATTTGTGTGCATGAATCAAGATCAAGAAACAGACATGTTTGTGTTGTGCCTGGGTGTATATATATTTTAAGTATGTATTTAAAAAAGTTGTATCTGTAGTATATCAATTATCTGGTTTCCATAGTACCAGCTCTGCTTAGTTTGGCATCAGTTGACCGTGCGTTTAGAATGTTCCAGGAAATTACTTATTAAAAAAACACTTACACGCAGAAACTACAGATCGGATTCTGATGAAACTTGGCACATAGATAGCTTTCTCTTTTTTAAGCATGTCGGTGAGATAAGTATTAACTTCCGTATAAGTTTAATACTAATCTGTTCGTGGTTAGTATAGATCAGTGTTTTTCAATCTTATTGATTTCGCGACCCCATTACAGGTTGAAAAACTATGGCGACCTCTTTGTCAGACAGCTGAAGAATTTATAATATAAAAGGCTACGATAATGATTGTCCCTTTTCATCCCCTTAAGAATTGATTTCCGGGATGGATATCCCAGGGTACCAAATTTCACCGAATTCGGTTCAGCGGATTAACCGTGAAACGGTAACAGATATACAGAATTACTTTCGCATTATAATAGTAAGGATATTACTTAGTTAGGATTAGAATTTAACTGGGTCCTAGGTTAGTTTTTATTTAAACATTTTTAAGACCTAAGTTTTATATTTACAAATTAATTATTTATTCAGAGTACACTTTTACGATTATCAAAATGAAAAATCGAACGAATACATAATTTATAATAGAATTATTTAGGAAAAAAAATATGGCCCATGGGGGGATCGAACCCGCGACTTTCGCGTTATTAGCACGACGCTCTAACCAACTGAGCTAATGGGCCTTGTCTGAGAGGGTTGAAAATTACTACCTTATTGTATAACGGATGCCTAATGAAAGTAACATTTGATATTTATAGTCGAGGGAATAAAGTTGAATTTGGTGTGTCACTACAAACTGTTGGAAAAAGGAATTATGACGTAAGGGTGACTGATATGATAGATGTCATCTCAGACAAAGCCTTCCGATTCGTCCTGTGACACGTTTCTATTGATGGTGACATCAGAAGGTGTGGAGTATTCCATAGTTATTGTTGTTACAAAAGCTTTGTTCCAAAAATGGGATGTTATATTTTCTCCGCAAAGATTATCTTTATGAGAAACTGACTTGGATTTTTGAATGAAAGTATGCTTTTACTACTTTTGAAATGAATTATTTTATGGGAGGGCTTTGAAATTCCAATCCGCAACCTTATTGTGAGACGAAAAACAAATGAATGATAAACACAATCTATGCTATTCAAAAGTGATTAATGAATAATTAAAATGTTTTCCTGTACTCACCCCGTTTATAGTATTGTTACATAGTTGAGTACTTTACCTATAATATACCTTGTATGTAGCCTTAGTAGTAGGTATAAAAAAGGACATAGTAGATAAATGCTATTGTAAATTAACGGCCAAAATTAATATACGAACCCGAACTAAAATCGCAAGATTGAAGTAGAATTTTGATATTACGTGTATTAAAATTACTGTCAAAAGGTTCATCAATCCATGGATTTTCGATCGGGATTGCATATTAATTTTCGCCGTAAGAAATAATGGGTCTGGACAAGTGGCGACTATACTAGACATTTTATGAAAAATCAAACATGGCTCTTTGGGGTCAGATACTTATTTCTTTTTTTACTTTCATCACAATTTTTATTTTATTCTACTCTATGGTTGTATGGTGTTAGAAATAAATTATGTATTATTTACGAAGTAATATCAATCACTCACATTTAACAGTGGGTTTTGAATCTGATTCAATACATCTTTTTTGTGCGTATCGATTCCGTAAGGAAAATGATACTAGCTCAACAATGTTTTGTTGCGGCCTTTCTCGCTAACTACGCAATTACGTGAAAGGTAAGGTCTCGAACCATGCGAAATTTCTATTAGCTGAATAGGGGGGCCGCCTACTTAAAGGGGTTCTGCAACCGTTGCTCTCTCGGATTCAATGTGGAAGCCTATTTTATAATAGATTGATGGTTCGGGGCGCAAGGAGTGTGGGATGACAGACGTAGGCCGCCAATGTAATAACCTCACATCCATTCAGTCGGGTAATTTTACTGTACGTATTTCTGTTAACTTCCCATGGGATTCAGACGTGTCGTCACGTTAATTTGTGGTAGCCGCATTCTGTTTTCTATAGGTAGGTATGGGCATGACAGTTGTGTTCTAGGGATGTTATGGATATGAAATTTCGACCGATAGTTTCATTTACGGATATTAGATTAGACGGAAATTATCCTTTGTGTTAATCCGGTTGTAGCTTCAGTAACTTTAATTTGATTTTCATAAGTGCCTTCCGAGGGCTAAACTGAATAAATGGATTTGACTTCATACAGTAGACTGTGTGTGTGCCAAACTTCAGCAAAATCGGTTCAATCATTTAGCCGTGAGGACGTAACAAACAAACTAACTTCACATTTATAATATTTATTAGGACTTAGTTGTTTTATTGTTACCTAAGTTATAAAGTTAGACATTTCTCATGTATTCGAAGTGCCACTGTTATGATTATGAGATATTGTGAATACACAAAACAAAATATGCAACACATAAGTGTTAAAAAAAATCTGGCCCATGGGGGGATCGAACCCGCGACTTTCGCGTTATTAGCACGACGCTCTAACCAACTGAGCTAATGGGCCCTGTCTGGGAGGGCTGAAAATATCTGCCTCATTTTATGTCGTACATCTAGTGAATACATATAAAAAAGTAATGTTTTTCAATCTATTTACATCTGCCATATCTACATATATTAAATCTGTGAACGTAACGTATCTACATTGAAGATTTTGTGAAATTATACCTTGGAGTGTTGTTGAGGGATCACTAACAGAACCAATTTGGACATTTTTTTTTGTTTGTTTTGTATGTGCGTGAACTCAGTCCGATCTGAGAAATTCTTTTTGCAGTTCATAAGCCAATTCTTGAGAAAGGTTATATACTCTACACTAGACACAAGAACAAACTCGTTGTACTTGTAACTCGTCTCACTAAAGTACAAAAGCTCTGTAAATAAACTGTCAAAAGACAAACAAGAATTACCCGTGCATAAATATAAAAAGGTGGTAAAGAATACTTTATACTAAAAGGAATTTTATAGTATATCTGATATTTAGAAGATAATTAACTTTGGCAATGCCTTTTGCTCGCCTGACAAGCTATTCATTAAGTATTTTTATTGTAAAATTATAAATTTTTAACATCTTTCTTTTTTTTACAAAACAATGTAAAGATTATAAGAGTCTGTGAAGGCCTACATGAATAAAGAAAAAAATCTATTCTATTCTACTGTTTAACATCACGGCACGACCCTTAGGAGCCGAGCAAAGCGAAAAGACGCGGTGGGTCAACCGCGGGGGACAGCTATTTGAAATATAAAATACGACATTAACTGTGAAGGAATCTCGGTTTACCGAATCCTAAAGACTGCGCGAGCCGCCGGCAAATTCAGTTATTTAATAAAGCTAGGATATAATGCTAGATATTTGTTATTACAGAAATTACAGGCACATGAGACTTAACAACTTCACGTGTCAGGGTCGACAACGCATTGGCGATGCCCCTGGTGTTGCAAATGTCCATAGGCGGGGACCACTTTCCATCAGGTGGACCGCATGCTTGTTTGTCGGCCCAAAAATTATTCGGAGTGACTTTTATGATTGATCAATCATCCATTCTTATACCAAGGTATCAGCGACGCTCCAGCTCAAGTTTATCTCTTTAGGATTTATGCAATACTGTGAGTTGTTTTTTACTTTAAAATGGACATGAAGCTGTTAGCCACAGATGTATTTGACACCCTTACCCAGACAGTTCAGTGAGCGCAGAGGGCTATCCATCGAGGTTATAAATAAATAATACAGGGACATTCTTTACACACGGCCATCTGATCTAAGCAGAGCTTGTGCTATGGAAACTAGATAACTGATATATTGCATTTATCTATTACGTATTTTTTTTAAACTTAACATACACATAATGACGACTAGTTGGCTGGTGGTTAGAGAACCTGACTGGCACTTCTCATGTCAACAATGTCGTCACCCACTGTCTGTCTGTCCCTATGTATGCTTAGATCTTTAAAACTACGCAACGGATTTTGATGCGGTTTTTTAATGGATAGAATGATACAAGAGGAAGGTTTTTATGTATAATACATGCATAATATAATTGAGAAATAGCGAGAATTTTTAAGAACTACAACTTTTCTCGTGCGCGTTTGACAGACATCCGGAACGCGGGTGACACCGCGGGGGACAGCTAGTATGTCTATAAGTATCTATTTTGAACAATAGTTGTAGTTATAGGTAGGTTGTACTTTCCCGGACGAACTCTGCACCAAGGTCTACTACGTCTAAATGGATATTTACCCACAATATAGTTAAGGGCTCAGTTGAACCACACTTCTTCACTTAGGGCGTTTTGCTGGGAACGTGCGCCTCAAGAGATTCGGATTGTAGGTAATCAGAATTGATAATTATCCATACTATTATTATAAATGCCTAATATATATATATAGATAACTCTAGTTGTTTGTTACCTTTTCACGACTAAGCGGCTGATTGGATCGTAATGAACTTTGGAAAGGTGATAGATTATATCCTGGGGAAGGACATGGGCTGATTTTGTCTCAAATAATATTAAAAGGGTTGAACATTTTTTTTTGCGGTTTTACCCGCGTTCTCGAGGGATATCACATTTACTCCGGATAAAAAGTAGCCTACATGTTATTCCAGGATATGCTCTATCTATGTGCCAAGTTACATTCATATCCGTTTAGTAGTTTTTGCGTGAAAGAGTAACAAACATACTTACATCCGAATCTTTCCTCTTTATAATATTAGTATAGACATATCGAGATTTCTATAATGTCTTACCGTCTGGTACTTGTATAGCTTTGCACAACTTTCGGCAAATAAAGTTTAGTAGAATAGAATTTTTACGAAACTCCAATTTAATGATAAATAGTTAGTTCTTCCAAAACTTTCATTGTTCAACAAGTAAACTAACTAAAACTTTGGCGATTGGGCGAAAGATTTAGTTAGTACTGATATTGTTATTCCTCAGCTTTGAGTCAAAGAATTCCCTTTGAAGTTAATCTTCTATGTAACTGATTGTTAGATTTAGTAACAAGATCGGTGATATAACGACATCAAAGGAATCCCGTTTAATGTAAGGGTGTGGTAATGGCTTAAGGGTAGACTGGGATTTAACAAGAGATTTTGAAATAAGAAATTGGGTATTCTTTTACACGATAGAGACAGTTCGTGGAGACAATCGTCTGTTTTGGAATGGAGAATGCATAACTATGCAAAAGCCATCTGGTGGTCATAGTCATAAAATCTAGCACTTATTTGTAGGCCATTTTAATATTAATAGTAATTTCATTTTGACAGGCCAGTTTGCTTGGTGGTTAGCAACTCTGACTGCCAAACCGAAGGTCGCGGGTTTGATTCCCACCCAGGACAAACATTTGTGTGCATGAACATGTCTGTTTGTTCTGTGTCTGGGTGTAAATATCTATATAAGTATGTATTTAGAAAAAAAAGTAGTATGTGTAGTATATCAGCTATCTGGTTTCGATAGTACAAGCTCGGCTTAGTTTGGGATCCGATGGCCGTGTGTAAAAGGAATGTCCCAGGATATAGTTATTTTCTTATTCTGATAGTTATAACTAGAAATTTTTATTTTTTTAGATTTTAGGATATCCAAAGGGTGAAACGCTGTACATCTGTCCGTCTGTCTGTCCGTCTGTCAACAGGCTGTATCTCATGAACCGTGATAGTTAGACAGTTGAAATTTTCACAGATGATGTATTTCTGTTGACGAAAAAAAAAACAGAATAAAATAAATATTAATGGGAGTTCCCATACAACAAACGTGATTTTTTTGCTCGCTTTTCGTTCATCGTATGCAAGTTTGACTCGCACGTGTCCGGTTTTTTTATGTTCCGTTCCACCTACCACCCTCAATTAAAAAATCTGTCGCTAACCACATAATTGTGTGTCTGGCAGATACTTGATTACCAGCGATTTTAGACTTTGTGAGTTGTCATCACATACAATAGTCATGCTTAAGGAGGGTCATTACTGGCAGACAGTAGACCTTTATATATCCAAATACCTTTTAACAAATAAAGGGGAAATGTCAAGGTAATCAATGTCATCAGGTTTCCTAAATCCGTTCGGGGAAAGATTTATGTACGTTTTAGTGGCTCCCAATTTGCCATGAGCTTGTCACATAAACACCGTAACTGCTCGTCAGAATGACGTAGGCATGTAGGGGACATGCCTACGTCATTCTGACTAATATTATAGACTAGTGTCCGTGCCGTGGCTTCACTTGTATGATTTAAGTCCAATCAGCCGTTTCAAGCCTATTTTGATAAACTTTCAGATGGATAGACAGACAACATTTTTGAAAACCTAATTTATTGAAATGAAATTAATGAAATGAAAATATTTTTATTCAAATAGGCCTTTACAAGCACTTATGAATAGTCTGACTCTAATACCGGTTCGGAAGGTTGTTTTTTACTGAGAAGAGCCGGCAATAAACTCAGCAAGGTTGTTTTTTTTATTAAACATTTTTTATACATATAAATTTTATCTGATATTTCATTAATATCTAACAGTATTTACTTTATATTCGGTATTTAATTTTAAATCGCATACAAGCATTTCAATTTCATTCATTAGTAGGTAATGCGAAACTGAGTTTGGTTGTTTATCCTTTCTGAACGACTTGACTGATTGAAGTAATTTATATATATTATATATCGCACGAGTTGAGTTCATAGTTTCATAGATGCTAGGACCCGATAGGCGGCGCTGTCGCTACCTACTGGGAGGAGAAAATATCGTCAGCCGAGCGAGCTAGTTATCATATATATTAACGACTCTTATTTCTTTCATTTAGAGACGTTTTTGCTACCCAGTTTTAGAAGACTAACTACCTATAGACATTCATGAAGGACCAAACCCCGAAATTAGATAATATAAGCATCATCGACGAGTCGGCGACACTAGACCTCCTTGATCGGACCTCTCGCTTGATTGCAAAGTTAGCGAAAGAGACGGAGCATGACAGCCGCGATGAAACATCCTTGAGCTAGTGTCATTTTACTTTACAGAATACCCGAGTGGGGAAATTCAAAAAAGTAGTAACGAAAACTTTGTATTAAAAGGGTTTTTATAATATTAGGTTGGGGAAAAAGTCTTTTCGCATTATATATGTATATGTATGAACTTGTAATAAAATCTCTTTGGCTATACTATTTGTATCTGGCTGGCTTTGGTATCATTGAAAGTTTAAATTTTAAAGAACATAATTCCAAATTCAAATTAGGAAAATGTGTGATTTGCACTTGTTTTTCGTACCGCCAAGATGAGTGAATCTAATGAAGATGCGACGCAAGCCGCGAAAAAAATTTGCGATGTTTATGGACCTAGTGCAGTGTCTGTGAGAGTAGCACAAATTTGGTTTAAGCGTTTTCAATCCGGAAATTTTGATGTCAAAGATGCACGTCGCTCTGGTCGCCCCATTACGGATAAAATGGATGCCATTTTTGAAAAAGTGGAGCAAGATCGGCATATCATCATCAATCATTAAGAGATTTATTTAGGGAAATAAATATAATGACATTACCTTCACTATATATTTATGAAAATATAATGTTTATACGTAGAAACATAGGAATGTTTGAGGCAAAATTAGATATTCATAGTATAAATACAAGACAAAGGGAGAAGTTAGTTGTTCCATACTTTAGACTAACTAAAGTTAACAAGTCATTTCTTGGTAATTGTGTTCGATTTTATAATAAGATACCGCTTTCAATAACCAAAATGTCTGATCATAAATTTAAAAATTATATTAGGAAAGTTTTGAAAGAAAAAGCGTATTACAAGGTAGTTAATTATATTGAAGATAAAAATGTATGGAAATAGCTGCTCTCTGCACAGTGCACCTCTAAATCTCTTGTTTAAGTTGTAAGTACCTAATTATTGTTATTTTCTATTTTGTAGTCTTGTCATATTTTTTTTGTTTTGTTTTTATTAATGTTACCTATAATAAGTATCTTGTAATTGTTAAATATAAAATTATGTAAAATTGAAATTATAAAATAGCCAAAAAGTCAGAATAGATAAAAATTTATATAACAAATAAAAAAAAATGTAACCTTGCTGAGTTTCTTGCCGGTTCTTCTCAGTTGAAGGCTGACTTCCGAACCGGTTGTAGCTTCAGTAACTTTAAATTTGACCTTCATAAGTGCCCTCCGAAGGCCTAAACTGAATAAATGGTTTTGAATTTTGAATTTTTTGAATTTTGAATATCAGTAGTTACGGCGTAGCTGAAGAACTGGGAATTGACCACAAACCAGTTTTCGCGCATGTGAAAAAAACGGGGTACACAAAAAAACTAGATATTTGGGTACCTTACGAGCTCACTGAAAACCATGTCATGAAACCGAACCATTTTTGAAGAAGCTGATAACTGGTGATGAAAAGTTGATCACGTACGACAAGAACGTGCGAAAAAGGTGGTCAAAGGCCGGTCAGGCTTCACAGACTGTGGCGAAACCCGAGTTAACTCGCAACAAGGTGATGCTGTGTGTGTGGTGGGATTGGAAGGGCATTATTCATTATGAGCTGTTACCACCAGGCAGGACCATCGATTCTGAACTCTACTGCGAACAACTGATGAGATAAAAGCAAGAAGTTGAGAGAAAGCGGCCGGAATTAATCAACAGAAGGGGTGTGGTTTTTCATCATGATAACGCTAGACCTCACACATCTTTAGCCACTCAGCAAAAATTAAGAGAGTTTGGCTGGGAGGTATTAATGCATCCGCCGTATAGTCCTGACCTTGCACCTTCATATTTCCACCTGTTTCGGTCTCTTCAGAATTATTTAGGCAGTGTCAGGTTAAAATCACGAGAGGACTGTCAAAACCACTTGTCGCAGTATTTTGATCAGAAGTCCCAAAATTTCTATAGCAATGGAACCATGTCCCTACCTACAAGATGGCAAAAAGTTATCGAAAAAAATGGGACCTACATACTTTAGTTAAATGTAAATAAACTATATTAAAAATGTTTTGAATTTTCTTAAAAAATGCGAAGGAACTTTTTCCCCAACCTATTATATCGGATTATTTGACGATAATAACCGGCAATGAATTGCTCGCCTGACAATCTATTTTTTTTCTACCTATTAATAGGTTGGGGAAAAAGTTCCTTCGCATTTTTTAAGAAAATTCAAAACATTTTTAATATAGTTTATTTACATTTAACTAAAGTATGTAGGTACCATTTTGTTCGATAACTTTTTGCCATCTTGTAGGTAGGGACATGATCCCATTGCTATAGAAATTTTGGGACTTCTGATCAAAATACTGCGACAAGTGGTTTTGACAGTCCTCTCGTGATGTTAGCCTGACACTGCCTAAAGAATTCTGAAGAGACCAAAACAGGTGGAAATCTGAAGGTGCAAGGTCAGGACTATACGGCGGATGCATTAATACCTCCTAGCCAAACTCTCTTAATTTTTGCCGAGTGGCTAAAGATGTGTGAGGTCTAGCGTTATCATGATGAAAAACCACACCGCTTCTGTTGATTAATTCCGGCCGCTTTCTCTCAATTTCTTGCTTTAATCTCGTCAGTTGTTCGCAGTAGAGTTCAGAATCGATGGTCCTGCCTGGTGGTAACAGCTCATAATGAATAATGCCCTTCCAATCCCACCACACACACAGCATCACCTTGTTGTGAGTTAACCCGGATTTCGCCATAGTCTGTGAAGCCTGACCGGCCTTTGACCACACCTTTTTCGCGCGTTCTTGTCGTACGTGATCCACTTTTCACCACCAGTTATCAGCTTCTTCAAAAATGGTTCGGTTTCATGACATGGTTTTCAGTGAGCTCGTAAGGTACCCAAATATCTAGTTTTTTTGTGTACCCCGTTTGTTTCACATGCGCGAAAACTGGTTTGTGGTCAATTCCCAGTTCTTCAGCTACGCCGTAACTACTGATATGCCGATCTTGCTCCACTTTTTCAAAAATGGCAACCATTTTATCCGTAATGGGGCGACCAGAGCGACGTGCATCTTTGACATCAAAATTTCCGGATTGAAAACGCTTAAACCAAATTTGTGCTACTCTCACAGACACTGCACTAGGTCCATAAACATCGCAAATTTTTTTCGCGGCTTGCGTTGCCTTTTTACCTTTTTTGTAGTAAAATTTTAAAATGAATCGAATTTCTTCATTAGATTCACTTATTTTGGCGGTACGAAAAACAAATGCAAATCACACATTTTCCTAATTTGAATTTGGAATTATGTTCATTAAAATTAAAACTTTCAATGATACCAAAACCAGCCAAAGAGATTTTATTACAAGTTCATACATACTATGCGAAAAGACTTTTTCCCCAACCTAATATTTATTTATTGTAAACGGTAATAAATAAAACTTTGTATCAAAGGGGTTCTTATAACATATCAGATTGTCGGAGGATAATAACTGGAATGAGTTGCTCGCCTGATAATCGTTTTTTTTCTTCAAACCCTACTAATATTATAAATGCGGTTAAATAAATGATTGTAAAACTACTGTACAGATTTGGATGAAACTCGGCACATAGATTGAGCATATCCTGGAACAATATGTAAGCTACTTTTTATCTCGGGAAAATGTTATATTTCTAGGGAATTGGGTAAAACCGTCGGGGATAGCTAGTTATTTCGAATTTAAAGTGTTGCCAGTATTATTAAAAACAAAATAAAGGCTATTTATAAAAAAAACATTAGAATACTTACATAAATATATATTAATTTAATACACATCTAGGTACATACATATCTCTAGTATTAATTAATAGGAACCTCTGACCTAAATACTGTCATAACTTAGGTATTCTGTCACGTAACCAACTTTATTGCAGTATCCTCCTTGTCTTAATAGGTCTTATAAATAAATAATAAATAAATAAATATCCCGGGACATTCTTTACACACGGCCATCTGGTCCCAAACTAAGCAGAGCTTGTACTATGGAAACCAGATAACTGATATACTACATATACTACATTTTTTTCTAAATACATACTTATATAGATATTTACACCCAGACACAGAACAAACAGACATGTTCATGTACACAAATGTTTGTCCTGGGTGGGAATCGAACCCGCGACCTTCGGTTTGGCAGTCAGAGCGTTAACCACCAAGCCAACTGGCCTGTCATAGAAAAAGAAAGAATATTATCACTTAAAACAGATAGCAAAAGTTCACTCATTGACTGGCAAAATTATGTAAATCCTGAGAGGCTCTCTGGGGATAACATATCTGCTTGGATTCCTGTCTCCCGCCACTTAATTAACCTGTTTTCTATTTTTATGTAATAAAAAGATATATATATCTTTCAGGAAGCAGTTGAGGACCAGTTGAGCAACATTTAAACGCTCTTTATGAAAATCTCTCTCTATATGGAAACTAAATCGATGTAAGAAGTTGCTTGACAGTAATAAGTTAGTATTATCAGTTTAAAGCCATCTATTCACATTAGGGTCTAGAAGACGTATGAATGTTCAAGGCTTTTAATTTTTTATTCTAAATCTGTCTTACATGGCAATTGTTTTTTTTTCATATGATATAGAATATTAAAACCTATAAAAAAAAATATTGTTTGTTTGTTATTTCAAATAATAGCTTGTTACTAAATACATACGAAAGCATATACGGTACGGTATATATTCGAAACAAATTGTGAATATGTCTGTTCCGGCTAATCGACGAATCGGCTGGACCGAAATTGAAGAAATTATCACTGGTGTAGTGGTAAGGAGTAGTAACTTCGTCTGAGTCAGAGATGGTAATTTTTATTGTTGGTAAGAAGTAACATCCCTCGAGAAGGCGAACCCGGTCGACCATACCTGCTTAATATAATGGCCTAAGACAAAAAAAAAAATAACAATAAAATAATATTCCCTCGTGAATTTTTAATAAGCTTTGTTAACCACAGGCTTCATAGCATAATATAATTTTATTCTTTTATCATAAATCTATAGTCTCTTATACATTTTCCTATAGAACGAACGCGGCAACCTAATAATTAGGCGAAGTGACATATCGGATAACAAAAAGTGTTTCATTATGTAATGTAAATGACGCTAGCTTGAAGATGCTTCGTGGCGACCTCTATGCTATGCTCTGTCTCTTTCTCTAACTTCATAATCATGTGAGAGGGTCGCTCTCCGAGGGGCGCTCGCAGATGAATTTTGTATTAGCAGAATAAGGAAGTTGGGGATTCGGGTAAAATATATTACATATGTATTTCATCATTGATTTAAATTTGTACACGGAAATAGGGATCTATCCTGCATTCGAGAATCCTGCACTAAGGTGCAGAGTTCATCTGGAGAAGTACTACCACCTTACCCATTTCTGCCGAGAAGCAGTAGTGCACTTGTATTACTGTGTTTCCTGGTGAAATTACAGGCACATGAGACTTAATAACTTAATGTCTCAGGGTCGACAACGCATTGCCGATGCCCTGGTGTTGTGAGTGTCCATTAGCGATGGAGACCACATACCATCAGGTGGACCGTGTGCTGGTTTGGCGGCCCACATTATTTATAAAACATAATAAATGATCAACAACTAACCAGTTTCTTGAAAATTCATAAATAAAGGTGCGCATCAAATATGATCCAAATTTGTTATGTTATTTAAAAACAAAGAGTCTTACATTGATGCTTTTTAATTAATTATGACGTCACAACTTGCTTCATACAAAAGATGTGAATTTGTTAAGTCTCATAAGTCTGTAATTTCACCGTAGACCTTATATTTCTAACCGCAGTAATATAAGCGCACTACTGCTTCACGGGGCAAGCGGGTAATTCCCTCGACGAATTCCGCATAAAGAGTTCTACTACATCCACCCGAAAATATCTAACTGAATACTCGTGGAAGTCTAGTTCACTTTGCTCGGCGTGTGTTTCTTTTTGGCACTTGCAATGGAATGGCGGGGGATGAAAACCAGCTGTCAAAGGGATGGAGCTACGAGCGAAATGGAAAAAGAAAAACTGCTTTTACCCGTTGCCGTATGACCTGGACGATGTTAATATCATCGACCGTCAATTCGTTTAGGAATTTGTCGACATTTTAACGGTAGTTTAAATTAATAAATAATAAATATCCTGCGACATTGCTTGCGTAGAACAGAATTTATACTATGAGTTCCACCAGATAAACTATTTAAACAATTTTTTTTCTTATAATTACATAATTAGATTGATATTTACACCTAGACACAAACATAGGTACCTTTACCTTTTGATGCACACATATTTGTTTTGGCGGCTTGCGTTGCCTTTTTACCTTTTTTGTAGTAAAATTTTAAAATGAATCGAATTTCTTCATTAGATTCACTTATTTTGGCGGTACGAAAAACAAATGCAAATCACACATTTTCCTAATTTGAATTTGGAATTATGTTCATTAAAATTAAAACTTTCAATGATACCAAAACCAGCCAAAGAGATTTTATTACAAGTTCATACATACTATGCGAAAAGACTTTTTCCCCAACCTAATATTTATTTATTGTAAACGGTAATAAATAAAACTTTGTATCAAAGGGGTTCTTATAACATATCAGATTGTCGGAGGATAATAACTGGAATGAGTTGCTCGCCTGATAATCGTTTTTTTTCTTCAAACCCTACTAATATTATAAATGCGGTTAAATAAATGATTGTAAAACTACTGTACAGATTTGGATGAAACTCGGCACATAGATTGAGCATATCCTGGAACAATATGTAAGCTACTTTTTATCTCGGGAAAATGTTATATTTCTAGGGAATTGGGTAAAACCGTCGGGGATAGCTAGTTATTTCGAATTTAAAGTGTTGCCAGTATTATTAAAAACAAAATAAAGGCTATTTATAAAAAAAACATTAGAATACTTACATAAATATATATTAATTTAATACACATCTAGGTACATACATATCTCTAGTATTAATTAATAGGAACCTCTGACCTAAATACTGTCATAACTTAGGTATTCTGTCACGTAACCAACTTTATTGCAGTATCCTCCTTGTCTTAATAGGTCTTATAAATAAATAATAAATAAATAAATATCCCGGGACATTCTTTACACACGGCCATCTGGTCCCAAACTAAGCAGAGCTTGTACTATGGAAACCAGATAACTGATATACTACATATACTACATTTTTTTCTAAATACATACTTATATAGATATTTACACCCAGACACAGAACAAACAGACATGTTCATGTACACAAATGTTTGTCCTGGGTGGGAATCGAACCCGCGACCTTCGGTTTGGCAGTCAGAGCGTTAACCACCAAGCCAACTGGCCTGTCATAGAAAAAGAAAGAATATTATCACTTAAAACAGATAGCAAAAGTTCACTCATTGACTGGCAAAATTATGTAAATCCTGAGAGGCTCTCTGGGGATAACATATCTGCTTGGATTCCTGTCTCCCGCCACTTAATTAACCTGTTTTCTATTTTTATGTAATAAAAAGATATATATATCTTTCAGGAAGCAGTTGAGGACCAGTTGAGCAACATTTAAACGCTCTTTATGAAAATCTCTCTCTATATGGAAACTAAATCGATGTAAGAAGTTGCTTGACAGTAATAAGTTAGTATTATCAGTTTAAAGCCATCTATTCACATTAGGGTCTAGAAGACGTATGAATGTTCAAGGCTTTTAATTTTTTATTCTAAATCTGTCTTACATGGCAATTGTTTTTTTTTCATATGATATAGAATATTAAAACCTATAAAAAAAAATATTGTTTGTTTGTTATTTCAAATAATAGCTTGTTACTAAATACATACGAAAGCATATACGGTACGGTATATATTCGAAACAAATTGTGAATATGTCTGTTCCGGCTAATCGACGAATCGGCTGGACCGAAATTGAAGAAATTATCACTGGTGTAGTGGTAAGGAGTAGTAACTTCGTCTGAGTCAGAGATGGTAATTTTTATTGTTGGTAAGAAGTAACATCCCTCGAGAAGGCGAACCCGGTCGACCATACCTGCTTAATATAATGGCCTAAGACAAAAAAAAAAATAACAATAAAATAATATTCCCTCGTGAATTTTTAATAAGCTTTGTTAACCACAGGCTTCATAGCATAATATAATTTTATTCTTTTATCATAAATCTATAGTCTCTTATACATTTTCCTATAGAACGAACGCGGCAACCTAATAATTAGGCGAAGTGACATATCGGATAACAAAAAGTGTTTCATTATGTAATGTAAATGACGCTAGCTTGAAGATGCTTCGTGGCGACCTCTATGCTATGCTCTGTCTCTTTCTCTAACTTCATAATCATGTGAGAGGGTCGCTCTCCGAGGGGCGCTCGCAGATGAATTTTGTATTAGCAGAATAAGGAAGTTGGGGATTCGGGTAAAATATATTACATATGTATTTCATCATTGATTTAAATTTGTACACGGAAATAGGGATCTATCCTGCATTCGAGAATCCTGCACTAAGGTGCAGAGTTCATCTGGAGAAGTACTACCACCTTACCCATTTCTGCCGAGAAGCAGTAGTGCACTTGTATTACTGTGTTTCCTGGTGAAATTACAGGCACATGAGACTTAATAACTTAATGTCTCAGGGTCGACAACGCATTGCCGATGCCCTGGTGTTGTGAGTGTCCATTAGCGATGGAGACCACATACCATCAGGTGGACCGTGTGCTGGTTTGGCGGCCCACATTATTTATAAAACATAATAAATGATCAACAACTAACCAGTTTCTTGAAAATTCATAAATAAAGGTGCGCATCAAATATGATCCAAATTTGTTATGTTATTTAAAAACAAAGAGTCTTACATTGATGCTTTTTAATTAATTATGACGTCACAACTTGCTTCATACAAAAGATGTGAATTTGTTAAGTCTCATAAGTCTGTAATTTCACCGTAGACCTTATATTTCTAACCGCAGTAATATAAGCGCACTACTGCTTCACGGGGCAAGCGGGTAATTCCCTCGACGAATTCCGCATAAAGAGTTCTACTACATCCACCCGAAAATATCTAACTGAATACTCGTGGAAGTCTAGTTCACTTTGCTCGGCGTGTGTTTCTTTTTGGCACTTGCAATGGAATGGCGGGGGATGAAAACCAGCTGTCAAAGGGATGGAGCTACGAGCGAAATGGAAAAAGAAAAACTGCTTTTACCCGTTGCCGTATGACCTGGACGATGTTAATATCATCGACCGTCAATTCGTTTAGGAATTTGTCGACATTTTAACGGTAGTTTAAATTAATAAATAATAAATATCCTGCGACATTGCTTGCGTAGAACAGAATTTATACTATGAGTTCCACCAGATAAACTATTTAAACAATTTTTTTTCTTATAATTACATAATTAGATTGATATTTACACCTAGACACAAACATAGGTACCTTTACCTTTTGATGCACACATATTTGTTTTGGCAGTCAGGGTCGCTGACCATCAAGCCAACTGGTCCGTCAATTCATATTTAATCGATATAGTATGTTTTTAATATGCAACATTTGGTTATGACGTAAATATATCTAACTCAAGACTTATATTGTAGTTTTGGGGTTGATTCAAAGCAATCTGCCACGCAACCCTTCTTTTCTAATCGTGATGTCACAGCGACATTCTACTCACCATATAATTCATCATCAACATATCAGCTCAGGGATTTCCACCTGGAACGGTCCTGAGCCGCCTGCAACCAGCGGCTTCCAGTGACTGACCATGTCGTCGGTCCACCTGGTGAGAGGTCGGCGCTTTCCTATACGTGGCCGCCACTTCATAACCTTTTTTCCTCTTCGGTTATCAGTTCTTCGAGCGATCTGGCCTGTCCATTGCCGTATAATTACCTACATCACATATAACAAACTCCATAACATGATGAAACAACATGATTAAAAGAATTGTGTCCATACAACTGACAACCCTAAAAGAAATGCCGCACATTCACAAACAAATTTTCCACAAACATCTTAACGATGCGATGCTATATTTGATTAGGGTCTTCACATGTCAAATGCGATGTATGTATTTCAATGTTATTGTCAGGCAACGTTGAAAGGGTTCAATCAAATTTGAATAATAATTTTGTTGATGTTTTGTACATATCACCTTTTCTGACAGAATCTCTAGAATTTCGAGACATGAATCGTTGTACTGTATCCGTCGGCGGTAACTCGGCTGTCTATTGCTATTGGAGTCACCTCTTCACTCGCAAAGTAAAGGGGTCAACCTCAGAATGAGAGATAATGTACCCTGATATATACTCCGGAAATAATAACCTGAGAACTCGTACACAGCTTCGTTTTGGGGTTCCTGAAGTTGTCTCAAAATTCTCATAAAATCACGTGTCTGCGTGAGTTGTTCAAGATCAAAATTCATAAATATCTGTTTCCTTCTTTTTTTTGATTTTCTAAGTATATATAGCCCCAAGAATTCACATTTATTATTAAATGTGTAGATCATAAAATTTGCGACAACATTTTTACACTTTATTTCTATACGTCAAATGTTCTCTATTCTTCTACTAAAATCGAAACTAAGAAACTAAAGAGGCTCAGAGTAAAAAAGTTTTACGCAGCGCTGTTAGCACAATTGTTATTAAGAATGATGCTCGCACGCGAGATGAATTAGATTGGATAGACTATAGTTTACTTCCTGGAGAAGGTTTTTATGCCTATCTACTTTACTTTGATTCGCCAATAGATGGCGCTGTACTTCTTATCCTTATAACCGATCGCCTCTGCGGAGTTACGCTAATGTCCTATATCCTATATAATAATATGCTAAAAAAATCTGCCATCAGGTACTAAAACTTCCCTTTATTTGTTTTGTAGTGAAAACATTATATTGCTATGAAAATACTAATGCAAAAAGAGACTGGATCAGATTATTAGATTACATATACCAGTAGTTTGTAGGTAAAATGTCAACCTTATTTAAATTTTACTTTACAAACTTCGAATAGAGGTCTTCGTTTGGGGTTTTCATTACCTCAGTGGGAACCGTAACATTAAGCATATTAAATTTAATGCTTAACAAGGTTAAGTTAATTAATAACATACTTATTTGCGTTCTAAAGTATAAATTAAGCTCTAAAAGGTACGTATTAAGGTAAAAAATACATTAGAAAACTTATCTGTGACAACTATGGGCGCTGGGAGGGGGGTGCAAGGGGGTGCACCTCCATAATATGGAAAAAAAATAATTATGTTATTTTCTTATGAAATTGATGACCAGTTATTTAGTCTCGCGTCTCCCATCATTGACCGACTGATTTCATAGTAATATAGGCGTGCCTAATTTTATATCACTTACGAATATCATAATTATGCACAATTATATAATTTTTCATTTTTTTTAAACTACTTAGGTAGCAAATAAGCTGTAAAAATGTAAATAAGATGCGGTAAACGGTTACCGCAGCCTATGGACGCTTGCAACAACGTGGGTATCACTCGCGCGTTGCCGACCCTGCAAAAATCTCTTCAAATTAAACCATATTAGTTATTAAGTTTAAATAGTGTATAATTTTGGATGCCTAAAAAAATCCTGTCGGCGCCCATAGGACAACCCTGGACACGAGCCAGAGGGAAAGTTTTGACCAAATAGTGGCGCAATCAGATACCTTGATCTAAGCCCCCGTCAGCGATCTCGTTTAGGCTGTACAAAGACAGTAAACAGTGGAGTTCTGTTGTTGATGCAGACCGACTAACAGGCAGACGGTCCACCTGATGGTAAGTGGTCACCGCCACCTATGTATATTTGCAACAGGGGCATTGCCAATGCGTTGCCTGTGATTTCACCGGTCCCGCTATGTTTCAAAAATTCTAAATTCAAAACCATTTATTCAGTTTAGACCCTCGGAAGGCAATTATGAAGGTTAAATTTAAAGTTACTTACGTTAATAGCTTCACTATTACTGGTTTCTAACCCAAACACAGTAATACAAGTGCAGTACTGCTTAAATCTATGTCCATTTCTTTCCACTTTAATAAGAATAAAAGAGAAAGAAAGTCTTTAGTTAAGTCCTGTTGAACTCGCTGTTGCCGTGTTTAAGTGGTGACATGTTAAAACGAATAAAAATGTATGTTTTGTACAAAGTGATACGACTGAAACTGCTTCACTCTTTTAATTAATAGGGTTCCGTAAACGTTCGTTCCTAAAGGGTGCCAGTGGGACCGTATTACAATGGCTCTGCTGCCCGTAGTATTTTCATAGTGTAATGCTATCGCTACCATACAAATAAATATATAATAACCTCATGCTTGTTTGTTTAATATTGTAGAATACGGAACCCATTGTGTGCGAGTCCGACTCGCACTTGTCCACTTTTAAGTAAATAGATTGATAGACTAAAATTTTGATTAGTTTGGCGTAAAACAAACACAATAGCAAAGCAAGACTCCTTATTATTTTGTCATAAACTTAGCACCAGCAGCCATTGTGCAAGAAAACTAAACAGCTTAGGTAGTTACTTACCTTCCAACAGCTCTGCTAAGGAATTTTCATAATGTAAAGTGTATTAAATAGACTTGTTGGTAGCTTGCCAGGAGGCGGCAAGTGCAGCATCAACTTTTACCAATTAGTTACCAAGCTTGCACGCCACAGTTTCACCCGCGTTCCAGAATGATCTTGTGGTTTCCCGAGAAAAATATCTGCACAGTGGTAATGAGACAGAGAGATAACAAACTTACATTAATTCTTACTACATTATTTTACATTTACAATATAGCGACTCGCTCCAGTTGCGTCTTAGTGGAATAATATTAATGTATAACGCATAAACCTTCCTGGAAAATATGTCGAAATGATGTTGAGAATTGGATGAAAATCTCTTTTTTTTTTTTTTTTATGCCACTTAGGCCGACAAACAAGCAGACGGTCCACCTGATGGTAAGTGGTCACCGCCGCCTATGAACATTTGCAACACTAGGAGCATCGCCAATGCGTTGTCGACCCTGAGACGTGAAGTTGTTAAGTCTCATGTGCCTGTAATTTCACCGGCCCCCTTACCTTTCTAACCGAAACACAGTAATACAATTATTATCATACAATCTATTGTTTAGTTATGAAGAAATATAATATTTAGAGATGTTAGACAGATGCAGTAGAACTCTTAGTGTAGAGTTCGTCCGGGAAGTACTACCACCATAGCCATTTAGCCAGCAGTAGTGCACGTGTAGTAGTTCCGGTTCGGAAGTTTAAAGGGGCTGGTGAAACTATAGGCAGACTTAAGAACTTCACGTCTCAGTCTCGACAACTTATTGGCGATGTCCATACGTGGCGGTGACCACTTACCATCAGATGAAGCGTCTGAGTGTGTGTTGACCCACATGGGATAAAATATAACAGTGAGATGTGTCATAGACTTCGTGAGTTTATTCTTCCTTCACATCGTAATAGAGCTACAATCAAATTGATTTTTTGCACAGGGAAAGCTGATATGTTTAAGAAGGACATATAGAACTCTTTACTCTAGGATTGTGAGTAAAATTACTGAGAGGAAGTTATGACTTATTATATTTGTGGTGTTTCACGCATAACGGATTTAGATGAATCTTGGCAGACAGATAGAATGTGAGCCGGATTAACAAATAGGATACTCATCTATTATTGCTACAAGATATCAGACCCCAAAACTTATATTAAATGTACCGGCAGTGCTTTAAAAATTGTGGACGTAACTACTTTTGTAAATGAGAAACTTTTACTACGACAGCGACTCTGCCATTGGGAAAAGAGCAGTTACAAACATTTTGCTCGTGCAGAACTTCGTACGTTATGGCTGTTTTCTACCCCTGGAAGCATTGATAAACTTCAAATTACATTATATCCAATCCCATTTATTATACATTGTTATTATTATTTTTTAATATTTTTTTATTTTTGAGTAGTAGAGCTTTTAGTGCTGAGTTCGTCCGAGGAAGTACTACCACCTTACCCATTTCTGCCGTGAAGCAGTAGTGCACTTGTATTACTGTGTTTCGGTTAGAAAGGTAAGGGGGCCGGTGAAATTACAGGCACATGAGACTTAACAACTTCACGTCTCAAGGTCGGCAACGCATTGGCGATGCCCCTGGTGTTGCAAATGTCCATAGGCGGCGGTGACCACTTACCATCAGGTGGACCGTCCGCTTGTTTGTCGGCCCTAGTGGTATAAAAAAAAATTATACCTACAAAATTAACATATTACTCTTATTAAATATCTACGTTTCTTTTGAAGTTGGTGAGGGATGTCCAAGATTCCCCTGCGTATGTAGTGTAGTGTAGAGCACTAATAATAATAAATTAATTCACACAAATAAGAAACAACTCTAAGAAATTCATGACATTTTATACACAATCAAATTGTTTTTCAATGAATATCGAATCGCATATTCGATATTCGGGCTTGCTCCCGGCATCCCAGTCGAGATGTGACCTTTATTCGAGGTTTCTCCTACCGGTATGGTTATCGAAACTAGAACAGATGTAGCCTCAACCATTTAGACTTGATTATTCTTTAACGTATGTTAGATTCAGTGTTCGGCAGGAATATAAAAAAAAGTAAAATATCTATTGTAACACTTTGGCAGTAGAACTGACCCGAATGCCGTGACGGCAAACGGCGAGACGCTCTCTTATGCCGTCATACAACCGCTACACCACAGTTTTGGACTCCCTTGTGTGTGCGCGTGCTTATAATATACACTTCGTTAGTTATATGAGCTGCGTTCTAATTCTATCCAACTATATATAATTCTGGACGCGTTTACCGCTTGTATGCACGGTTTGTTTATATTGTTTACTAAGGAAGCACTATTATTTTTTGCGCTATATTCCATTATTGGTTTTTATTAATTATAAATTCTGATATTAATCTAAATGTTTACTTTATGTTTTTCTTTTTTTATTTACTTGAAGGGTTTAATCGTAATTACAGGCACTCATGAGACTTAAAAAATTCACGTCTCAGGTTCGACGACGCATAAACGATGCCCCTGGTGTTGTAAATGTACATAGGTAACGGTGACCACTAAACATGCCCGTCACTGCGTGTTTATCATAAAAAGATCACCCCATCATTAATCTCTCTCTATATCATTATAGTGCGTAGAGGGTAGGATTGATAGATCATGATTGTCAAGAATTCTAAATTTATAAGTTACCTTTGGTCATGAAATGCGGGTGCAACGGCAGGAGGGAAACTAGTTTATAACATATATTCAATAAGTCGCCAGGTCTGTCTTCTGAACCCTGAGCTACATAGAAATGAATTTGTCACAGATCAGCGACCTCGAAACTTAGTAATATCAGATGGAAAACAAACAGTATCCACAATTCTGTTTCAATATGTTTTAGTCCACCAATAGGGTCGCTTCATTAGCACCATGAAGAGGTAAACTGTGAAAATGAAGCGATCCTATTGGTGGACTTAAACATCTCTCGCTGCGCACCGTTGGTGGAAACACAGTCTTAGCACCACCAATTTACCATGCTCGTCACCCTTTGGTTTTATCTATTTTCTTCGTTTATTTATTTATTTGTTTGTTTACAAATTTCTTTTCACTAAAACAACGCAAATAATCATGGATTTGCCTTTACCTAAGATCTAAAATGCCTTGACAAATAGAGCCTTTAGACCAATCCAGGACAGTATACTAAGAAGTTTGTGATACTGTTTGTACATGTCTGTGGAGAGACGGAAATGTACATTTGTTTCTGCGAAAATAAAAAAAAGACACTCGTTTGCTAAATAAAAATTGGAGTGTAAGAGTCAGACTATTTATTTGTGCTTGCGAAGGTCTTTTGGAATAAAATATTTGATACCGAAATACAGATATGTTTTTCATGAGGATATCTTCTACCCATGACCCTTACCTCCATCTAATATTGTGAAACAATTCAGGGTGAACCGAATTGCTTAATGAATGAAACTGAATGAATAGAAAAAGTGACATTAGATAGAAAAGATTAGGTCGAAGATTAAAATTGCAATAACGCTGTGATTTGATGGTCAGGGTATCTAATCACCACGCCAGTTGAACCAAACTGAAATGACCACTTATTTGTTTTATTAAATGGCTTTGGAAAGCCCAAACCGATTTAGGTGGCTGTTCAAAATCGATGTTCGAAAACATTTTTAAAACCATCAATCGTTGGCCGCACAAATGAAAAAAGTTTTGAACTCGGCATACTTTATGGGGCAAACGAAGTGCTTGGAACGGGCACCAGTGTCCTTGTCTGTACTTCTTTACAATTGTTCAGTTGGCCGCTGGAATTCTTACATTTGGTCGTTTGGTGATCGTAAATAGCGGTAAGTTTCGACGAAGTACTGCAGTTTTCAACATTTCAGTACCTTTTTGTCGCCTACTACGAGGTGTTTACAGTACATTTGCTGTTTTCAACCTATTTCTGCTATCACTAAGTTACTCGTAATGTAGGACATAGTTAGCTTTGCTATTTAGCTCATTTATATCACTGAACTGCTTGGCAGTGCCACTGGTCTATAAATACGTGACCATTCTATTTTTGACGTTAAAGTAAAGTGGGAAACAAAGTAGGTGTTTTGACACATATTTTTTTTATAGATACATAATTGAAATTGTAAATTCAATTTAATGAACTATGCCCGAAACATCCGATCTCGAAATTTAATTTATTTGTACGTCCATCTGTTCTTTTCATTCGATTGTGAATAAAGGATTCAATTAAAATTTCTCTCCCATGTTCCTTATTAAATATGTCAGGGGATTATGAGGATATTTTTTTGTATTTTAGCATATTTTATTTCAAAAGAAATATCGCTTAGTATAATGTTACTGAGCATGGAACTACGTTACCACATCGCCTTAATAACGTCGATTGGTAACACAAACTTTTTCACTTTGAGTAAGTGATATAGGATGTATATTATTAATGAGCGCTGTGCGACCAGAGAAGGCCAATCAAATGTATCCAAGATATTCTTGATATCACCAATAACACCATGAAATGAAATATGAAATATTATTAAAATAGGCCTTCAAAGGCACTTATGAATGGTTGGTCTCATGGTTTCTAGAGTAGTAGAGCACTTTGTGCAGAGCAAGTCCGGGGGAGTACTACCACCTTACCCATTTCTGCCGTGAAGCAGTAGTGCACTTGTATAACTGTGTTTCGGTTAGAATGGTAAGGGGGCCGGTGAAATTACAGGCACAGGAGACTTAACAACTTCACGTCTCAGGGTCGACAACGCATTGGCGATGCCCCTAGTGCTCGTGTCCGGTTCTGTAGTCAGCAGAAGGTCCAGGCAATTTGCCGAGTGGTCATCAACTGCCAGCATGGTCAGTCCTCTGGTATGGGAACAGCCACTGCTGGTGATGGGCATTGAAATCCCCCAGAAAGACAAGTTGAGCAGACGGGTTGAGCCTCGTCCGCGGCCTCACTCAGATGTTCGAACAGCCCGGTTGTCTCCTGATCACCGCTATGTGAACGGTACACACAGGTATAAACTATTTTGTCCACACCTGTGTCGACCAGTACCCACAGCGTTGAAAAGGCGGAGTCCTCAAGGTTACGGAGACGCTGGCAGCAGATATGGTCACTGACAAAGACGCAGACACCGCGCTGGTGTCTGCCTTGAAGTTGTGCTCCAGGGAATACCCCGGGTACTGCAAATAAGACGCGTCAGCTGGTCGTCTGATTTGCGTCTCCGTAAGGAAGAGTAGCTGCGGCTTGTCAGTCTCAAGGTGGTGGTGGACTGAACTGAGATTTGAGTGCAAGCCTCTGATGTTCGTGAGGTGCACTTTAAGTGGGAGGAAGTGCCGCCGCTGTGGAACTCTATACCTTTTAGTTTTCCTTTTCATTGTTTATTTTTTATGGAGTGAATAGGCAGGGAAGACGGAAGTTGTACGAGGCGCTGCGTAGAATCCTGTGGTGAACACATAGACGCTGCACTGAAGGATAGGCTAGTCTGGAGACCGCGGGGACGCCCGAACCCCCCCGGAGATCGCCATCGGGTCCTTCCACCCAATCGCCAATTGGCACGATGGAGCAATTCCGGGATTATGCGTAAGGTGGCGGGGCAGCCTTTCGTAGGTAGCTACTGCTACCTACTGCTACCTACTGCCTACGGTCGGCCAGCGGTGCACCGTGCTTCGGATCCCGCTGCCCTCCATGACTAGCCGCCAAGTGCAGCGACACTGTGACACCGAATCGGCATACTACATCAGCGCGACTGTACAGACCCGCCTTCCCAATTAGCTTCTCCAGGCAACACACCGGAACACGTCCGAGGACGCTTGGCGGCATGACTCTGCCTGGAGGGTGGTGACAAGCCACGGCCGGAGCCTACCACCTGAAGAAACGCCATTGCCTCGTCTGTTGTACAGCAGGGTGCACCGCGAGCAGGTGAGGTTGGCTTGGGTCGCTAAGATGTTAACAGACCCCTTACACCCCAAAGTTTCCAGTTTAATTCTTAAGTCTAGAATTGTTTGCTGTAAATATTAGTAGCATTTAGTACGCTGTTAGCGACAACGAGTTGAGAGGCGTTTGAGGAATATGGAAAGATGGCCACTTGACTGAGTGGTATAAAAATGTATTACTAAAGAGAATCAGCGTTAGTACGAGGCTGCAAACATTTGTTAAATCACTTCACTCAAAAACAATACACAGAATGGACAGAAAGCAAACAATACTACAACCCCAAATGGTTGGCAACGGGGAAGAGTTTACCTGGAATAATCCTGAGTAAGTTGTTATTTGTTACAGGATGATGACCGCAAATGCCCTCAGGGTAGACAACTCCTCATATTGCACCACTCCATCTGAACGAAATGAGCCGCATCTGGTCTCCGTGAAAGTTGGTTGTCTTAATGTAGACCCAGCTTCAAAGTAAGTTGAAATTAAAACAATATCTTTTATCTTATAACCTCACTTAGAACGTTGTGCATTCAGTTTGTTTAAGAGGTATAAAAAAACTTAAACTTATACTAATTTCCAAAATAGATATGTAGGTACAAGTTTCAGAGCAGCCCTGGACCTAACGATTTTCTTTTCTATTACGCAGGGTTTTGTGACTGAACACACAACAAAAAAGTTTACTTTCACTTGGAAAGTTTCGATATTTTTATGGTTATGATTAAATGTATTATTTATTATCTTTATAATAAAGCTATCGAGTTATAATACATACTATTTGAAGGAGAAAATATATTTTTATTTTGTATTTGAAAAAACAGGATGTGTTGTAAAGACAAAATAGAAGTGAAACTTTTGTATTACAGGGAAACATTCAAATTAATTAACAATCACTTTTGAAAAGCATAGACTGTGTTATCATTCATTATATTTTCGTTACACAAAAAGGTTGCGGATCAGAATTTCCAAGCCAACCCATAAGAAGTTTCACTTCAAACAAAGTACAATTGCAAAAAAAAGAAAAAAGTGTTTTCAAGTGTCGCAAACTTTATTTGTTGTGCATCTAAGACAGAACAACACACACATTGTCTGGTTCATACACACCATGTGAGAAACGCCTTTGTACACTGACTTCTCTTATTCATAAAACTAAGAATATCAGTCAAAGAAACTTTTTATGGTGTGAATAAAAAAATGTGTAGTCAAAGCTGACTGCACTGAAATATTCTATTCTAGGCGCGGACGAAGAGTATTTCTCCTGCAAATGTTGGTGCTGTGCTTCGTTCCTCACGCGGCCCTCATAGTCCAGAACACTTCCATCATGGCGCAGCTCTCTGCTACTCTGGACTCTTCATTATATTTACAAAATGAGGTAATATATTTTTTTTATACCACTTGGGCCGATAAACAAGCAGACGGTCCACCTGATGGTAAGTGGTCACCGCCGCCTATGCACATTTGCAACACCAGGGGCATCGCCAATGCGTTGTCGACCCGGAGAAGTGAAGTTGTTAAGTCTCATGTGCCTGTAATTTCAACGGCCCCCTTTCCTTTCTAACCGAAAAACAGTAATACAAGTGCACTACTGCTTCACGGCAGAAAAGGGGTAAGGTGTCTTAGTACTTCCCTGGACGAACTCTCCACTAAGAGCTCTACTACTCTGAAAAAAAATTATTTGTGTGTCAAACCTATGGTACATATTAATCTGTAGGGTCGCTATAGGAAGGTTTCTTATAGGCGTAAATAATATCATTAGATTAATGTAACATGCTACTAATATTATAAATGTGAAAGTTTCTGCAAAACTCACCCAAGAACTACTAAACAGATTTGGATGTAATTTGGCAAATAGATAGTTTATAACCTGGATTAACACAAACTTCCTGGGAATATAAATGTATATTCGCACTAATGTTTGGTAAGATAAGTAAGATTGATTATTGGTTGTCCGTTAGTTCTGTGTTGGGTAGTAAATATCTGTTTGTATTAAGTAGGTATTCAGTTAATTAGCAGACATTTTAGTTTAATGTATGAATTCAATTATAATATAATTATGGTAAGGAATACACATATTATTTATACATTTTAGTACATGCTCTTCTTAATTTGGGATAATGGATGTGTGTAAAAGAAATGTCTCCCGATATTCATATGTATCATACTCTGTTCTACGAAATGGACTCCGTAATATTTAAGGCTATTCTCTAAGACTATATCTCAAGCAGGCAAAAAGCTAATATCACAAAATATATCTACTAATTTTGTAATAGGGTACCGGACTGCCTTGTCAAATCAGTTACTTTTTATCATCTGTCAAAACGCAAATTTTGTATGCAAAATGTACAAACTTTTTACGTCATAATTTGTCATTCCAATTGCTGCACCTTTTTATTGTTTTATTAATATAAAATTTGCTATAATCACAAAATTAAAATTGAAGGATTATTCAGTGTTTTTAAAAAAGGGGTTATGAGACAATCTTTTTGAGGAATGATGATTTGCAATTTAATTTTTATACAGTCCGCTACACTATTGTAATTAATAGACTCAAAAAGTACTAGGCCATTTTAAATAATTCTTTCACTCTATCTTATCTATTTTATCTAAAAGAACAGGCTATGTTATAATTCAGGGATATATTAAATCCTACTGGAACGCATGTGAAACCGTGAGAGGATTATTCAAGTACTTGTCTTCTATGCAGCTTTTTCCAAAGTGCATGTGAAAGTAATACCCTATAAAAAATAAAAAACTGTTTAAATGTATTTTTGTCCGTCTGTCTGTTTGTTCCGGCTAATCTCCGACTGTGGCTTCAGTAACTTTAAATTTGACCTTCATAAGTGCCTTCCGGGGGCCTAAACTGAATAAATGGTTTTGAATTTTGAAACGGCTGTACGATTTTGACAGGGTTTTCACTGGCAAATAGCTTATGTTTAGAGTGTAACTTAGTTCCTTTTATCGCGGGATTAAAACTTAATAAAATGTTTTACCAGGTCAACACAATTCTAAACCTTGGGGACCTGATCATCCACCTGCAGGATGAACGGCTGGTCATCACCGAGTACTTATTTACATCATCAGCAGAAAAAAAGGCTGATAGGTAAGTTTGTTTACTTGTTATTGCCATGAACCATTGAATGGCACTATCTCATCATCTACCTGTGTTGTTCCCAATCTTTGGTGCATTACGTGTATTACAAGAGATTTGGCAGGTTTTATAAGTCGCCTTTGGCCAGCCCTCTTTGTGAATGTTTTTGTTGACCACTCGGTGCAACATGTTAGTGCACTTGGTCATCGGTATACTCTTTAGTCGGCTCTTACGACACCCTAGAGGTGAGTTGGGGTGGTGGTATTCTACGCCTCTAATATTATATATACATTAATTCAACATGGCGGACGTGACAATTTAGTAATTTATTACTTCCATAACTACCCATACTGGCTTAAAATTGCTTGTTAATAAAATGGTTTTTTTTTCATATTTATTTTCACTTTCTTTAACTGCTTGTTGTATATTTATCCGACTAATGTAAAGGAAGAATAAGTTACTTTATTTGTCTTTCTTTGGAGTAAAGAATCGACTCGAAATATCGATATTTGCACTCGGCTATAATGACGTGTTGGAAAAGGACATAGGCTATTTTATAACTTATAGAATGCAGGTGAAAATCATACTAATGTTATAAATGCGAATGTTTGTATGTATGGATGTTTGTTACTCTTTCACGCAAAAACTAACGGACAGATTTGGATGAAACTTGGCACATAGATAGAAAATATCCTGGATAATATACAGGCTACTTTTTATCTCGGGAAAATGTGACATCCCTCGGGAACGCGGGTAAAACCATAAAGAGCTACAACGGTGAAATCTCACAAAAACAAAACATAAAGCCTATACTTAATTAATTTTCACGGTGGTAAGGGCACTTTGTAGCAACTCACCTGCTGTCATCTTAGCGGTAAAACCTGTCATCAAACGCCGACCACGCTTTCTAGGGTTTTAGGGCTCCGTACCATGGTTAAAACGGGACCCTATTACGAAGACTCCGCTGTCCGTCTGTCCGTCTGTCACCAGGCTGTATCTCAGGAACCGTGATAGTTAGACAGTTGAAATTTTCTTAGATGATGTATTTCTGTGGCCACTATAACACCAAACTCTAAAAAACTGTTCAAAATAAATATTTAAGGGGGTCCTATACAACAAACGCTTTTTTTTGTCGTTTTAATAGATCATTTTTTAAACCGTCAGCTTACATGTATGTCTTTAACAAAATTTGAGCGCAAAAATAATAAGGCATTTTCAGAGACTGCAAGATATCGTTGAACATATTCATGGATTATGCATGAAAATACTCGTATCTGACGAAGCCTGCGTGTTAGAGACTGGGTTCGTTAGATAGTGTGAATATGCCGTTAGTGCCAGCCTCCCTTCAAACAACAGGCATCGAAGTGGCTCCTATGTAAATGCTGTCTATTTTGAGTCAGCGAAAAGTTATGCTTACATAAGCTTTGAGGGTATTTTTTTTACTTTTATAAGTTTGTCGATTTATTTCTCGTTAACTTGTTACCCTACTTAGCTGTCATCGTTTTCCTTTTGATTTTTGCCATATATTTTATATGAGTTTTGACTAACTGTACATACCCTACTTATATTATAAACGTAAAAGTTTGTTTATATGGATGCATAGATGTATGGATGTTTGTTCCTCTTTCACGCAAAAACTAAGGAACGGATTTGGATGAAACCTGGAACATAGAAAGAGGATATATTGAAATAACATAAATGCCAGTTGGCTTGGTGGTTAGCGATCCTGACTGCGAAGTCGCAGGATACGGGTTCGATTCCCACCCAAGACAGACATTTGTGTGCATGAACATGTCTGTTTGTTCTGTGTCTGGGTGTAAATATCCAAATAAATATGTATTTAGAAAAAAAAAATGTGTATATCAGTTATCTGGTTTTCATAGTACAAGCTCTGGTTAGTTTGGGATCAGATGGCCGTGTGTAGAGGTGTCCCCAGGATATTTATTATTATTATTATCCCGGGAAAATGTTACATCCCTCGGGAACGCGGGTGAAACCGCGGGGGACAGCTAGTATGTATATGTAGGTATCTACAGCTACCGTGAATGTGGGGATTCTTGACTCTTAACAAATAACCACTTGAAATGCATTATATTTCACAAATGGATCCTTGAATCGAAAAATGTTATTCCCATACCTATGTAAGTATGTTTTTTACGCTTTCACGCGAAAATTACTTTAGCGATCTTCATGAAACTTTGTACACATATTCTTGGAGGTATTGAAGTAACATAGGATACTTTTTATCCTAGAAAAATGTTACATCCCTAGGGAACACGGGTGACACCGCGGGGGACAGCTAGTATGCAATATTTTTGAAAAAACTATCAAACTACATCCCACAAAATGAAACAGACGATTTTTTTTATTCATCCCGTTGTTTTACCCGCATTCTCAAGGGAACTTATTTTCCGGGGATTAACAGTGTTCATCCCGAACATATTCTATGTTAGCCAAATTTTATCCAGTATACCGTGGTAAAGTTTAAACGTGATTTAGACTTTACTTATATAGATATTTACAGCCAGACACGGAACTAACAGACATGTTATTGCAAAAAAAAATTGTCTCATTTGGGAATTCAACCTACGACCTGTGGTGTTTCAGCCTCTAACCACAAAGCTGAAATGGTCACGAAAATAAAGATACATTACTTGACAATGACTATAGGTTGTAAATAAATATCCCAGGACATTCTTCACACATGGTTGCCTGATCCCAAATTACGCAGAGTGTACTGCTTGTAGGTACTATGGCTACCAGGTAACTCATATACTATTTATTATACACATACAACTTTTTAAAAACAAACTTATATAGATACTTACACCCACACAGAACAAACAGAGCTGGTCTTGCATACAAATGTTTGTCCTGGATGGGAATCGAACCCACGACCTGCAGCGTGGTAGTCAGGGTCTCTAACCACCAAGCCAACTGTCCACATATATGAGCACTTGAATTGTGTGTTGCGAGAAAAGTTTTAAGTTATGCGCAGTTTTATGGGTAAAATACTTCATGAGCTAAAGTGGTAAAGCAAAGTGGTAATTAAACTAATCCCAGCGGGTAATTAACGTCAGCTAATAGCCCTTGGGGTTGTTAGAAACTTTATGGTGTTTGGATGTGGGAATTGTTTTAACGTGGAGTTTAAGCTGTATGGTTATTACAGCTGGGTAAGTGGTGAAACTTACGTCGTGTTGGCATCACCTTTTTAGATGTACAGGCTTGTATTTGACCACAATCTCATGGTAAGTGGTAATATGGTCAAGTGGTTGGCACACGAAAGCCTAGGAACGTTGCGACTACGATACGAGTACGGTACTGTATCATTTATTGTTGGAACGAAGACCCTTATCGGACGGTCCGGATGAGAACTAGACGAAAAAAATTGGTTGATTTTTCCGTCACTACCCCCCTTTTATAGTGCGTATTGACGATTATTCATACCGCGTATGATATTGGCCATTCCTTCGATTCATTCGCTATTTCTGTGTATCATACAATTGCTCTCAGACGCTAGTAATTCAATTATTTGTATTTAAAAAAAAAAAAAAATTATAATAAGTATGTATTTATCAATAATTTATATAAATAATTTTTAAATATATAATTTTCTTTTTTAACAAATACAAATAAGTGAGAAACAAAAAGAAAAACTAAACAATCAAGCAGAAGGTCCAGCTGATGGTACGTCAATGCGTTATCGACCTTGAGACGTCACCTTACCTTTCTAACCGAAACACAGTAATACAAGTGCACTACAATTTCACGGCGGGGGTAAGGTGGTAGTACCGCCCCCGGCGGATTCAGCACTAAAAGCTCTACTACTTAATACAAAATCATATATAAATATTAATAAATTCATTGTATTCATGTATTCAAAATACAGGTATCCACCTAGTTTGAGAGTCAGAGGCAAATCGATTTTGAACATATAATTTTATAGCCTGTCACTGTAATTGTCACATATTTTATATTTGTATCTGGCTGATTAAATAAATTATTATTAATATTAATATACTAGGAAAGGAACTTGTTCCAGCCGAGTGTTCCACGACACTCACTCAAAATTTTTTGTATTATATGTCCGCGTAAAAACCACAGTAAGGGTTACAGAATCCACGACTGAGACGTGAAGTTGTTAAGACCAATGTACCTGTAATTTATTTTTTCTAAGTGTGCAATAGCACTAAGGCTTGATAAATACATGGTATATATGTGGGCAAAGTGAGGTAGCACACGAAAGCCTATGGATCTGACTCTCAAGGGAAACGTTGCGACAGAATTTAAATTGCTGGTCGTGTTACAAAACAACCCGTAAAGCTGAAAAAATGAGGTTAAATGATAACGAGTCCATTCGAATATTTAAGAACCGTAGTAATGCTGTATAACATGCCCCAAAATAATAAAAAAACTGAAAAACTATTAAAAGTAGACAATTATTAGGTAGGTAGGCCTTTTTATTAAATAATCTGGTTCCCTTACTAGGGTTGTTGGCTTTAATTAATTATATTTTAACGGGGTATTTTGTAACACGTTGTATAATTATATATATGGTTTTCTCACAACTTTCAGTAAGAAATAGAAATGATTAAATTTCATTGTGGGAACGCTGGTAAATCCTGGTATTATAAATCTAGACGTATCGTATTTATTTTCTATTAGTAATAAAAAGTATACTATATAAGCTAGGTACCTATACTTAGTTACTAAAGTATCATTGCGGGAACGGTGGTAATATCTAGTATTGGAAACCTAGACGTATTGTATTGGGTTTCTATAAGTATACTAGGTAAGGATATAAATCTCTATTCTAGGAAAATGTGGATACCTTAGTATTACTTTTCCATGAACTATTTTAGGCTCAGATTTCGAGCTCTTAATTTCAGTCAGTTGATGCCCTGAAGTCAAGCAAATATGAATAGAAATCCACGTCATCTTTAAATGAAAAATCCTAGTGTCTGGAAACCATTTACGTATTATAATATAGACATTCACCAACATCACAAGGTTTTCACAAATAGCGCAAATACTAGATAACTTACGCTTAGATACGTGCGAAGATAAATTTAAAAGTTGTATACATTTTCATAGCGTTTCGTTAGAAAACAAAATAATTATAAGTGTTCGAACAGATTGTCACTTGGAAATACTAAGAATGAAAAAAAAAATACCACGACTACTCACAAAATCACAAAAATATACACAAAAGACTCCTGTATATGTATTGTTATGTATTTGATATTAAATTAATATTGGGATTATAGAGGCTTTAAATGCGGTTAAAATTCCTAAAAACACCATAAAAGGGCATATTACAATACGTATTATCATCTATAAACGGATTAACATGTCCGAAATTGAATACCTACACTACGAGACTACGTACTACGTCATAAATATGACCGGAGATTCTATACAATAAAATAAAATATCGAGTAATTAGGCAGCAATACGGAACAAGCAACTGATAAAAATTTGGAAATGAAGGGCAAATTACACTGTTGAAATTGTTATTGTTCAACCGACGCTCGCTAGCAGTTTCAACTATACCCTTTACACCGGTTTTTTCAGTAAAAGTAACCTTCCGAACCGGCGTTAAAGTCCATATGTGCCTGTGAAAGCCTATTTGAATAAATTTATCTCATTTCACTTCGATTCACCGCTTACATATCAGAGGCTCGATTCTGTAAGGAAAATGACACTAACTCGAGAATGTTTCGTCGCGGCCTCTGTGCTCTGTCTCTTTCGCTTACTACGCTAATACTACTAATCGCGTGAGAGATAAGCTCTCCGAGGCCTCCGTGAAGCGGCTCGCCGACGTTTGTATTAGCTGAGTAGGGGGGCAGTTCTGCACGCTGGATACAGAAAGCATTCAGTATTAAAGTTCCAAAATTAACTTTCAACGTTTTTGAAACAAAGGAAGTTCCGAAAATGTTTAACGCCCAGAAACACGTGACAAACTGTCAGGATTAAAATATTTGGAACTCTTGATTACAATTACTCAATTATGTATAATGGTAGGAAATAGGGATGTTGTGTTGACTGACATGTCAAATTAGCAATTTTTTATTAAATGTCAAACGAATGTATGGAATTTTATATGAAATAACAAATTGTGACGTCATAATTGTTTAGCACCAACAATCTACTCTTTTTGGTTAGATTGGTACTTAAAAATCATATCCTACTAATATTATAAATGCTAATGTTTGTTACTCTTTCACGCAAAAACTACTGGACCGATTTGGATGAAACTTGGTGCATAGATAGAATATATCCTACATATGCTACTTTTTATCCCGGGAAAATGTGACATCCCTCGGGAACGTGGGTAAAACCGCGGGGGACAGCAAGTTAATATTTTTATTATATGTATTTGATGTGTCCGTGTATTTTTGGATGTTCAATACACTGGTTAGTGTTTGATCATTTGTTTTGAATACAGCCCCCTTATTCATGTAATACAAACTTCGTCGACGAGCCGCTTCACGCAGGCCTCAGAGAGCTTACCTGTCACGTAATTAGTAGTATTAGAGTAGTAAGCGACAGAGACAGAGCATAAAGGCCGCGACTAAACATCCTCGAGTTAGTGTCATTCTCCATAAAGAATCGGGCCCCAGGATAGTTTCCTATTTTCAACCAGCTTGGCTACCACGGACATGGTTGCGTAAAAAGTACAGGCAGGGTTCTGGTCACGCTTCCCACCCAGTGGCGTAGCTAAGTAACCATAGGCCCTGGCAAAACATTTTGTAGGGCCGCAACTAAACTATCTAAAATCGTTTGTCGCCCAGCCGAAGCTTGGGGGCCCCAGGGCACTGCCCCCTCTAGCCCTCCGGTAGCTACGCCACTGTTCCCACCGGCAGCGATTAACATCACCTGTTTCTACTGTGAACAGCTGACCTATCCATTCAATCCATACTTATTATTGTATATATTTTATGTAACTAGTAATGTATCATATTCAAAATTAATAAGAAAAATGGAGAATAACATGTCTTATTAAAAATAACTAGACTCACGATTCCCCAGAGCGCGAAATATAATATTGGAAGACAAGTCACATTGGTATATTGAAAACAAATTATTGCCCCGCAGTTACGTCTCCTGGAGACACATCGATTCCCTTTATGTGCCAACTAGTTAACTACCGTGAATGTCGTCTCAAAGAGTATGTACCAGTTAGGGTTCAATTGCATCACTGGAAAGTACCGACTGAACCGTTGCGCAACATATCTACTTCACCCCCTTCCAACCATTTAGGTTAGGTGCCATTTTCTTTGTAGGGGGCGACTGTCCGTGAATATCAAAACTAGAATACCTTTTTAAGGATTTATAAATAAATGAAATGAAAATGAAATGAAATGAAAATATTTTTATTCGAATAGGCCTTTACAAGCACTTATGAATAGTCTGACTCTAATACCGGTCCAGGTGGTTGTTTTTTACTGAGAAGAGCCGGCAATAAACTCAGCAATTACTCTTTTTAAAAAACGAACTTAAAAAAAAAAAATTCAAAATTCAAAACCATTTATTCAGTTTAGGCCTTCGGAGGGCACTTATGAAGGTCAAATTTAAAGTTACTGAAGCTACAACCGGTTCGGAAGTCAGCCTTCAACTGAGAAGAACCGGCAAGAAACTCAGCAAGGTTACATTCTTTTTTATTTGTTTTATAAATTTTTATCTATTCTGACTTTTTGGCTATTTTATAATTTCAATTCTACATAATTTTATATTTAACAATTACAAAATACTTATTATAGGTAACATTAAAAACCAAAAAAAAAAAAAAAAAAGACAAGACTACAAAATAACAATAGTTAGGTACTTACAACTTAAATTTATTAGATTTATTACATATCCTGGGACGTTCTTGACACACGGCATCTGATCCCAAACTAAGCAGAGCTTGTACTATGGTGACCAGATAACTGATATACTACATCGATAATGGCTTAATTTATGTATTTAATAAAGTATAACATAATATAACTATAGTATACCATTATATATATTTTACGACAATGTCAGATCAATCCACAAGGATACGGTAAGGTATATAAAACTTCGGCTCCATATTATCCAATGTCAAACGGTTAAGCTGAGTGATTTGTCGAAACCGTAAAGACGGCTTTACAGCGTTGAAATGAAGCTGCATCGAAACAGAATAAAAAAGAAAAAGTCACTAGAAAACGACCTTACGAACAGGTTTTCAGTGGTCGACCATGCAGAGGAAAAGCTATGAGCCGTCCAGCTTACCCACCATACTGTCAATTTGAAAACATTTAAATTGGGCCAGAGAACAGAAAATGGGAATTGGGTACGATTAGCATACGTTCGGTCGTCTACACTACGAGATCTTAAAAGATTCTGGTTTGACCAGCGAATACAAACTTTCTCAGGGAACCGGCACACGGAGGCATCGAAGAGCTTACCTCTCACGTGATTAGATAATTAAGATGGGAGCCACATTGATCTTGATATTAAAACGGTATTTTTGGGTCTTACATTAGACAATTAATTGCAGTGGGGACCTCAGGTTGATACTCTAGTTGCTTAGTTAAGTTCGGCTGCATTTGCTGTTAGGAAAATTAAACAATTGACGAATGTTGAGACAGCCAAATTAGTTTATTTTGCATATTTTCATAGCCTCTTGTCCTATGGTATTTTATTTTGGGGAGCAGCAGCGGATAATCAATATTTATTATACAAAAAAGAGCAATTCGTGCAATTTACTGTATGGGTCCCCGTGAATCACTTCACTATATATTTATGAAAATATAATGTTTATACGTAGAAACATAGGAGTGTTTGAGTCAAAATTGGATATCCATAATATTAATACAAGACAAAGGGAGAAGTTAGTTGTTCCATACTTTAGACTAACTAAAGTATACTAGTCATTTCTTGGTAATTGTGTTCGATTTTATAATAAGATACCGCTAACATAAATTTAAAAATTATATTAGGAAAGTTTTGAAAGAAAAAGAGTATTACAAGTTAGTTCATTATATTGAAGATAAAGATGTATGGAAATAGCTACTCTCTGCACAGTGCACCTCTAATTTTCTTGTTTTAGTTGTAAGTAATTATTGTCATTTTCTATTTTGTAGTCTTGTTATTTATTTTTTTTGTTTTTGAATGTTACTGTTAAATATGTAAAATTGATATTATAAAAAAGCAAAAAGTCAGAATAGATAAAATTTATATAAAAATTATTTAATAAAAATAAAAAAGACTGTAACCTCGCTGAGTTTCTTGCCGGTTCTTCTCAGTTGAAGGCTGACTTCCGAACCGGTAGTAGCTTCAGTAACTTTAAATTTGACCTTCATAAGTGCCTTCCGAGAGCCTAAACTGAATAAATGGTTTTGAATTTTCAATTGCGTAGTTAACGAAAGAGAGAGCTTAAATACCGTGACAGAGCGTCCTCGAGGTTGTGTCATTTTCTTAACAGAATCGAAGTCTTGGAGAAGGCACGTCGGTCGAAAGGGATTTCATATTGTAATTAAGTTTGAAACACTGATTTATATATACAAAATAAAAGTATTCACTTTAATTTCGGTCATTATATGAATTTAAATTTTTAGTTGAAGTCATTATATGCCCGCGTAAAAAGCACTGCAAGTGTGACAGAAATCCACGACTTTTATATGACCAAATTAATTGTTTTGTATGATTAATTTGATGTTATACTGTGTTTACATTGTGATAGATTTGATTTTTCTATGTGTGCATAAGCAAGAAAGCTTTATAAACAGTTATGAAGATCTGTGAAATTCCTTTCTTGACACGCTAATTTAACAAGACAAGAAACGACTCCTGCTGCCATAAGCTTTCGAAAAAACTAAATCTCATACCTCTGAAACTATTTACCATTTCATTCATTACCCGAATACAAAAATCCGACCTTATTTCCAAATTCCATTTAAAATTTCATGCAGTAATTGCCCAATTCTATTCTGAAGATTCTATTTAAAATACGCCTTTGTGATATCTTGAATTATTTAATTTTGGAAGGGCACTGCAATGTAAATAGACGAAGATTTAACGGTACGTTAACCTTACGATCATATATTCATGGCTGTCGAGAAAATAGAGATATACAAATGTGGAACAGTTAATAACAATGTGCTAGGGCTCATTTACTCTAGACACTGGGACCCGACCGAAGACAGTTGGCTGCCATTTTAAATAGAACGGGTTTTATTGATTTTAAAAATAGAATCGCTCAACAGAGAACTGTCCTATATTTAAAAATAAATGATCAAATACTAACCAGTGTATTGAACGTCCGAAAATATACGAAAACATCAAATCTGATCAAAATTAAATCATTAATGTGATTTTTAAGTACCGATCTAATCACAAAGAGTATTTTATTTGATGCTGTACAATTATGACGTCACAACTTGCTATTTCATACAAAACTCCATACATTCGACCGTTTTGACATTTCATAAAGAATTGCTGATTTGACATGTCAGGTAACATCCCTTTTAAACTGATGCTATTGGTTTAAAAATGGAACAATGCAATTTGACAGATATGTACTATTCGTTTAAAAATAGAATCGCAAAATCCTTAGATGCAATTGGTTTTAAAATAGAATCGTGCAATTTGACAGACGATATTGGTTTAAAAATAGAATGCGCAATTTGACAGATACTATCGGTTTAAAAATCTAACAAAATAGTTCGATCGGTGGCCAGGCGAAAGTATCTCCATTTATCCCTGTACGAAATGTGGCCATCGTAACGAAGGGTAGCGAAGCAAAACAACCAAATTAGTTCCGTTCAATGTGACAGTTAGCGGAATCGGGCACCAGGTCCTTAAGCCCTCTCGTCTAATATGTATTTATTTAATACTTGCTGTTCCCGGCACGCGTTGCTACGCGACCTTTTGTTTTTGCGAGAATCCTTCGTAGGCGTACGTAGAACCACTCACTTAAGTTTCATCGCTATCGGGTAAATAGTATAAGAAGCCGTAGAGTACGTACAAACATTCCTTTTTGTATATAATGGTAGGTACGGTCAGCTAAATAAGTAGCTAAATAGATCTAAATGTCCCATACGCCTGTACTCAAAATCAAATTCATTAATGGTTAATGTCGTCACCGAGTTTGAACTGTAACGCCACTAGGGATAAAAATAAATAATTAAACTAAAAAGTAAGAAAAATAGATAATAACTTATAACTAAACTGTAACCAACTACCAAACCTGTAGAAACCTCTATAGGTTGACTTTTATTCTTACCTATAAAAGATAAAAATTAAAACTGTTAAGCCACTAGGGATAAATTAAATAAACTAAAAAGTATGAAACACAGATTTCTAACAACTTAACTTTAACCTACTACCAAACCTGCACAAACCTATAGGCTCACTTTTATTTTTACCAATAATAGTAAAAAAACTGTAATTAAATAAACTAAAAAGTGTGAAAACATTATAACTAACAACTAAACTGTAAGCAACTACCAACCCTGTACAAACCTTAATAAGTTGACTTTTATTTTTATCAATAAAAGAAAAAGATAAAAGTATGAAAAATAAAAACTGTAACGCTGTGGTGATTGCTATTATCGTCTAATTAAGTAAGACAAGCATTTTGATAAGTGTGTTAGTTAAGTTTTATTGAAGTCTTTTTAAAGCTACCTTCAGATAAATAATGTATACTTAATACAAATACAAAAAAGAAACAGCGGGTTGCACTCCGGGAGTGCCGGCAAAAGTGAAAACTTGAACATTAGAGTTGTGCATTTTTATCGTCTTACGAATTTTCGATCAGCCCCCTTATTCAGCTAATACAAACTTCGTCGGCGAGGTGCTTCACGGAGGCCTCAGAGAGCTTATCTCTCACGTGATTAGTAGTATTAGCGTAGTTAGCGAAAGAGACAGAGCACGGAGGCCGCGACGATACATCCTCGAGTTAGTGTCATTTTCCTTACAGAATCGAGCCCCTGGTCACGTGTCCTGACGCGAGTTTAACATTTTATACCCATCCAAAGAAAAGTGCTCAATGCCGCAAGAGAAGTTTTCACTTCAAAACCATAATAAAGAATTCTATTCATTCGTCATTCATCAAAATCGGTTTATTAATTTAGGCGCTACACAAGTGGCTCAACCGTAAATATACATACATAGATTGCTAAAATCAAAACCCTCTCCAACCCCAGTCGGGTAAAAAGAAATAAAAAATAAGCCGATAGCGGTTTATTATGTAAAGTTTCCTAATAAAAAAGTTTGTCCCTTATAAAACCGGGGCGTAGGTATTTATCATTTGTTGATAGCAAGCAATATAAAATTAGGTTTATTGAGTGTGCGTATAGATTAAAACATTATTGATATCCCTAAACATTATTTTGATTAAATCGTGTACAAATATGATGGGTCAGTTGGCTTGTTGCTTAAACACCCTGACTGCCACATGGGTTCGATTCCCACCCAGGGAAATATTTGTGAGCATGAACATGTCTATTTGTCCTGTGTCTGGGTACAAAAATCTTTATATTTATAAGAAATAAAAGTATTTCATATTGTATATAAGTAAGTACAAAATCTGCTTAGTTTGGGATCAGATGGTCGTGTAAAAATGTCTCGGAATATTTATTATTATTTGTCCTTTTGATAGGTAAGAACAATTTTATTGTATGAATGTTGAAGCTGTATTCTTGCACCGATTTACACGCTCAATATAAATCGAAATAAGAAGTTACAGAATAACCTTTTGATTATTTAGATGACCCAGTCTGTTTGTCAGCCGAATGTGGGGCGTACCCGAGTATTCCCGAATAACCCCGATCGGCATGCCCTCCTGTCTCACATTGGGATAGACAGATATTCATAGATTTTAACTGGCCTACCTTTACAAAGTTACATTCGCTTCATGTACATGTATAAGTCTTTACATCAGACGTCTATTTCGAGTTAGAAACTCTTTAAACATTATTTATAAACATTACAGAAATCACGGCCAGGATTTTTGATACCGAACTCAAAATAATGGTTACTATTAGGTTTTTGACACTGGCTAGTGTGAAGTTCGATATCTTTTTTTACTTAGAATTCCAATTTCAATTTAAAATTAATATTATAACATTTTGCCCACGTCTATTTCGAGTTAGAACCTCTTTAAACATGATTTCTAAATATTAAAAAGAACATGGCCAGGATTTTTTATACCGAACCGAATTGATATAATGATAACCGGATTACTATTAGGTTTCTGACACTGGCTTTCTTGGCAGTTTGATATCTTTTTCTATTTGTAATATCAATTCCAAATTCAAATTAATATTATTGCTTGAATTTTTTTTCAAAAATATTTGTTCATTTGTTTTCGCGCCGGTCGATTGTTGAAATTGTAAGTTATTATCAAAATCACAATAAACATAGGTAAGAATATCATATGTACTAATATAAATATTTTTTTATACCACATGTGCCGATAAACAAGCTGACGGTCCATCTAATTGTGAGTGGTCGAGAGTCGGCCGCCGACGATGGTGTTGGACATTTGTAACACCAGGGGCATCGCCAATGCATTGTCAACCCTCAGACGTGAAGTTGATAAGTCTCATGTGCCTGTAATGTCACCGACTACTTCTTTTGAAATAATTAGACATCAAATCTTTACATTTATGTACACATGTCTTTCGGTGGGAACTGAACCCACGAACTGTAGCGTGACAGTCAGGGTATATAACCCCACGCCAATCAACCTGTCAAAGAAAGCCAGCAATTTGAAATACAATTTAATTTGTGACAAAAGTCTTAGAATCTTAACAATCTAATAATGGAAGTAGGCCCTGTCTATCGAGTTGTACGTAGCGAATGTTTTATCATCTTTATTCACTAACCCTCGCTCCCCAGGAGACAGTCTTGTTTCAAGAAGATTGTAAACAATTTATCAGTATTTTCAACTAAGTTCCAAAGCAATTTATTTCCATTATTACCGTAATTGTTTGTATTAACCTTTGGGATGTAAATAACTTGGAATGTGACTCTTATCACTGAGACGTCTGTTAACTTTTTCCGGAAAAATTGGGGTGAAGATATATATATATATATATACTAGCTGTCCCGATAGACGTTGATCTGTCGAAAAAAGTACATACAAAAGATCCATAAAAAAACAATGAAGGAATTCGATCGCAGCGCCATCTACATAGTCAAATTGTGAATCTAAAATAATTCCAGCCGTTTAGGAGTTCGCTAATATACACACGGACAGAAAATATATATATAATAAGATATATTTTGTGGGTCGGAATAACCTCTGATGTTGGAAGCATCAATAGGCTGCGGTGACCGCTTACCATCAGTATGCTTGTTTGTCAACTTGCTGTATAAAATCTTACTGCTAATATAAATGAGAATGTATGGATCGATAGATGTTTGTTACTAAATCACGCCAGAACGGCTGAACATACCTAAACGTAATTTGGCACAGAGATAGGCTATAATCTGGAATAGCACGTGGCTTTTTATTCCGGGAATATGTAACATACTTTTTTATTTTTATATTTACATTTTCTACGGACTCTTAGTCCGTACTCTTAGAAGATTCTACAATAAATTATTTTAAGATTAATCGTATTGTGTTTTTATAAATTAACATCTTTCCGCGCTTTCTCAGCTAGCTGTTTTGAGCTGGGGCTCGATTCTGTAATTAAAATGACACTAATTCATAGATGTTTCGTCGCGGCCTCCGTGCTCTGTCTCGTTCGCTAACTACGCTAATACTACTAATCACGTGAGAGGTAAGCTCTCCGAGGACTCCGTGAAGCGGCTCGCCGACGAAATTTGTATTATCTGAATAAGGGGGCTGAGGCTTGTGATACCATAATATATAGTGTTACATTTAATTTTTCTATTGCTGAATGCAAGGATTATAAATAAATAACTTAAGATTTACTTGTAACATCCTTCGAACGCGGGAGAAACGCGGAAAGGTAATATTTCTATTATTTCGTTTTAAGCCTTGAAAAGGTAACTTAGGCTAAATGTGACTGCGAAGCTACATATTTAAGGTCCCTGCTGATTTCTAGTCAATTATTTGACACAATTTACACTTCTTAAAAACTATTTTGTTTTGCTCACAGATGCCGCGAAACCTTTCAATAAATTCCATCTGTTAAATATATTGATTTACAACCAAACTATTTTCATGTAAGCATTGGATTGTGTATCCAATGAAATATGAGAGCGTACCTCCTCACGGGGCAACGACCTAAACACCTCTCCAGCCTTGGGATGGATTTCCTCTACCTCAATGCACCACAGTATGTAAAAACTTTAACAGTAAATCATCCAGTTGTAAACTGGTAGCTAAGAACTGTAACGAAATATACGACTTATCCCCTTGACACCTATATCTGGGACTTGATTTATTAGTTAGAAATTGGTTAAGGTAAGAAGTAACAGGGGAATATCTTGGTTGGCTTCTGCCTGATTGGTTCCCTTTGTCAAAGTTTGGAATAGTCCAAGTGTTTGTTTTTTTTATTCTGTAACCTATTTTATGTATTAAGTGTACTGTATAATTTGAAATAGCACACTCAATAAGGTTAGGCCGTTTGGCTTGGTAGTTAAATACCCTGACAGCCAAGCGACAGGTCGTAGGTACGATTCCCACCCAAGACAAACATTTGACACAAAAACAAATTTAATTAAAAAAGGTAGTATATGTAGTCAAAAATTCAAAATTCAAAAATTCAAAACCATTTATTCAGTTTAGGCCCTCAGAAGGCACTTATGAAGGTCAAATTTAAAGTTACTGAAGCTACTACCGGTTCGGAAGTCAGCCTTCAACTGAGAAGAACCGGCAAGAAACTCAGCAAGGTTACATTCTTTTTTATTTTATTAAATTCTTTTTTATCTATTCTGACTTTTTGGCTATTTTATAACATCAATTTTACATATTTTTATATTTAACAATTACAAAATACTTAATAAAGCTAACATTCAAAAACAAAAAACAAAAAAAAAACAAAAAAAAAGAAATAACAAGACTACAAAATAGAAAATGACAATAATTACTTACAACTTAAACAAGAAAATTAGAGGTGCACTGTGCAGAGAGCAGCTATTTCCATACATTTTTATCTTCAATATAATGAACCACCTTGTAATACGCTTTTTCTTTCAAAACTTTCCTAATATAATTTTTAAATTTATGATCAGACATTTTGGTTACTGAAAGCGGTATCTTATTATAAAATCGAACACAATTACCAAGAAATGACTTGTTTACTTTAGTTAGTCTAAAATATGGAACAACTAACTTCTCCCTTTGTCTTGTATTAATATTATGGATATCCAATTTTGACTCAAACATTCCTATGTTTCTACGTATAAACATTATATTTTCATAAATATATAATGAAGGCAATGTCATTATATTTATTTCCCTAAATAAATCTCTTAATGATTCACGGGGATCCATACCGTAAATTGCACGAATTGCTCTTTTTTGTATAATAAATATTGATTCTATATCCGCTGCTGCTCCCCAAAATAAAATACCATAGGACAAGAGGCTATGAAAATATGCAAAATAAACTAATTTGGCTGTCTCAACATTCGTCAATTGTTTAATTTTCCTAACAGCAAATGCAGCCGAACTTAACTTAGCAGCTAGAGTATCAACCTGAGGTCCCCACTGCAATTTATTGTCTAATGTAAGACCCAAAAATACCGTTTTATTAACAAGATCAATATGGCTCCCATCTATTATTATTTGGCTATCTACTTGTGCTACATTCGGTAAAGAAAACCTTAAGCATTTAGTTTTCTTTGAATTTAGTAATAGATTATTTGTAGCAAACCACCCACAGACAATTGACATAGTATGATTAACTTTAGTTAGATCTTTGTCTTTTCTATCAACTTTAAAAATTAATGATGTATCATCAGCAAACAAGACAATATCTGTGAGATCATTTACAACATATGGCAAGTCATTTATATAGACTAAAAACAAAAATGGACCTAAAATTGAACCCTGGGGTACCCCCATTTCGACTAAAGAGCCCTTGGATGTTGTGCCAGTAATCCCTACCTTTTGTTGACGATTTGATAAATAAGATAAAACAAGATCATGAGCAGTTCCACGAATTCCGTAGTAGTCAAGTTTTAGAAGTAGCGTACGGTGGTCAACGCAATCGAAAGCCTTGGATAGATCACAAAAAATGCCAATCGCATCCTGAGAATCCTCCCATGCGCCATAAATGTGTCTCAGCAATGCTGCTGCCGCATCGGATGTAGATCTTCCCTTCGTGAAACCGAACTGATGACCATGCAATATCTTATGCTTAGTAAAGTGACCTAACATTTGATTAAGCAGCAGTTTTTCAAAAATTTTACTAAGTGCTGGCAGAACGGAAACTGGTCTGTAATCAGAAGGATTCTCCTTACAACCGGACTTAAACATAGGTACTATTTTACTGTATTTCATCAAATCAGGAAAACAACCCTGATCAATACATTCATTAAAAATATTTGACAAAACCGGTGCAATCACTGTTATTATTGATTTTACGATTGTTACTGATAAGCCCCATAAATCTTCAGTACTTTTCATATTGAGCGAATTAAAAGTATTTAAGATATCGCTAGCATTAATATGCTCAAATTTAAAACTAGGAAATATATTATGAATATGCTGTTTGAGTAAAGATTCCGCTACTATAGGACATGATTTAAGGCTTTTAGTAGTTTTACCAGGTATACTCGTGAAGAAGTTTTCGAAAGCACAGGCTACATCTAAATTATTCGTTAAAATTTTATCATTAATTTTAAGAGTTACCTGTTCATTATTATTTCTAATTTTACCAGTTTCCGTATTAATAACATTCCAGACTGTCTTTATTTTATTATTCGCATTACCTATTTTATTACATATAAAGTGAGATTTAGCTTGATTACACACTAACTTGAATGTTTTTGAAAAGTTTCTAACATATTTATGAAATTCCTCGTTATGAGTTAGAGATTTTAAATGATAAAGTTCATACAACCTATCCCTGCTCTTACGAATACCTTTAGTAGCCCAGTCACTAAATCCCATTTTACTATTTACCTTCACTATTTTAGTAGGACAGGCTCTATTAAAATTATCGCAAATCCCGGACAATAAACCTTCATACAAGACATTGGGCTCATTACTATGATATATTGTATTACAGAGTTTCAGTTCTAAATTATTCTTAAAGTTGTCTAATCTTGCCTTAGTAGTAGGTCTAATTACTTTCGTTACTTTAAATACTTGTCTTTTAAATGGCAATTCTATTAATTGAGCCTTATGATCCGAGCGAACACCAATCGATTTCCCTAGTATACTACTATTAGTTAATATATTATCAATACAAGTAGCCGAAGTGGCTGTAGATCTTGTTGACTCATTAAATAATATATCTAAGTTGAATGATTTGAATAAGGCAACTAAATTCCGACTTTCAGATGAATTACTAAGAGTATCTACATTAAAGTCGCCACATAGAACTATTGACTTGTTACAATTATTAAATAACTTACGAAGAATCTCTTCTATTATAGAGGTAAACAATAAAAAATTTGATGCCGGTGGCCTATAAACACATACAATAATATAGCTCTGCAACTCTGCACAAGACACCTCACAAACACGCTCAACAGAGAGGCTGCAAATATCTTTCCGATCCTTGAATTTAATATTATTATTTATAAGAATTATTGTGCCGCCACCTTCTGCAGATAATCTATTGAATATACTGGCAACTGTAAAGTTTTTAATATTAACCACCCGTTTTCAGTGCCCATTAACAGTGCCCGGTTTCAACCATGTCTCTGTAAAGCATAATATGTCTATAGTTATTTTATCTAACAATAAATGAATATCTAGAATTTTGCCAAAGAAGCGATTAATATTCTGATGTATTACAAAAATCGAACTGTTGAGCTTCTCTGTTGTCAAAAGTTTTTGTTTAAAGAACTATTCTGAATATTAATGTTAAAATTACTTATTTTTACTGAGTTATCCCGTATCCTATTAATATTATATGCTACAAGTGACGCAATCAATTTCTTAAGCTTTTTTGGAATAAACAGTGTATCCTGTTTCAATTTTAACTTACTAACAAACTTGTTAGTATCAAAATATATAAAATTAGCACTATGACATGTAACATTATGCATATGGTTATTTAAATGCCAAATATAATTATTCTCAGTCAGTTAGTTTATCAGTTATCCGGTTTCCATAGTACAAGCTCTGTTTAGTTTGGGATCAGATGGCCGTGTGTATAGAATGTTCCAGGATATTTATTTATTTCTTCGTGGCGCATTGTAGGTTATTATTTTTTTGTCGAGGTAGAAATCTTGAGAAGATTGATATGTCACAGATTGAGTAAGCGGGTTATGTGGGATAGATATCTGGGGGTGTTCCCCTATCTACAACTCGGGGACGCGCCCGATGGGTGATGGGTGTTACCTAGCACGATACAGTTTCGAAATGGCAGTATATCTACATAAAAATAAAATACTTTATATAGCTTTTATTTAACTTCCAATCGGACGGAAAGATAAAATCAAAATTCAAAATTTGCTCACTATATATTTCAACCACTTGCTGTCTTCCCATTGAGCTGAAATTTGGTATTAAATATCCTTCTTCTTCCTGGGATATTCTATACCCACGGATAATTACACTGGCAGTTAGTTATTATGATCAATCCGAACAGTTAAATAAAAGTACTCTGGTGAACCAATAATAAATAAGATTAAAAAATAGGACAAAAAAAAGCAAGTTAAAAAATATTTCTATTATATAAAACAAGCTTTTATAAAAATAACGTTCACTAAAAAGTATGAATATAATTTTGAAAACTAATAACTTAACGTTAGTAAGTAATTTAAGAATAAAAGTATTTGTTTAAAATATCATTTACTTATCCTAGCCATGAATTTATTCTATGCGCTTAGTAATAGATTAAACCAGCCCATTTTCGCGTAATTCAATCGTGCAGGTAAGTACAGTAATTCCGTCAATTTTAAATAGTAATCGAAATTTTATTTATGTTTTTTTTATATATATGTTATATAAATTAATGATATTTTTGAATCAAAAAGTCTTTTTTCTTTTATTACTTACTAAACATTTTTTCGTTTGACTGTACGGTTTTTGGCTTGAACAATAGTATTTTTTCATTAATTTATGGGTGGTCCCAGTCGCCGGAAGAAAAATATTTATATTAAAAGGATCCGGCAAGTGGGACCGCAGGCAGTTTATTCCAGTCTCAGTTGCCGGAAGCCTCAATGTTTATTATAATTTTTCTATTCTGTTTTAAAAATGAACAAAGCTATCGACTTCGTATAGTAAGTAAACTATTATACTTAATCGAATATTTTTTATTGTAATACTGTAGTAGGTTCTACTGTGGCGACACATGCGTGTTTAGCGCTCATATAAGGGCTTCAAAGTATTTGGATTCATGCTTAGTCGAAATTTTATCAAAGCTGTACTGTGTAACGGTGAAAAAAACAAATAATAATACATTTAATTCATTAACAAAGGTTACAGATTTTACATACATAACATTTTTCAATAAATATAAGGACAAAATCCAATGATATAATAGAATTCTATAAAATTCAATTATGCTGCAGAAATCTGTATAATAAAATGACAACGTTCCCTCTTAAACTAGGGTAACCTGTATCTTCAGAGACAGTGTTCGGCTAAGTGGTTACATCTTATCTTCATTTATACACCGAGCAATAATTAAACCATTATTCAGTTACATGACACTTATGAAGGTCAAAAAGAAAGCCTTATTTCTATCAGTTGTAATTCTAAACCTTTACTTTTACAAACAATTACTTGAGAATATACTGGGTGTAAATATCTACTATATAAGTATGTATTTAGAACAAAAAAAGTAGTAGTTTCCATAGTACAAGCTCTGCTTAGTTTGGGAACAGATGGCCGTGTGTACTGAATGCCCAGGATATTTATTTATTTATTTATACTACATATGCTACTATCTCCTCAGGTCGTGTTAAACCATATCCCCTCCATTCATCCTGTCAAAACTCAGATAGACATTTGGAAACGGGTGGGTAATAGCCCCGTTTCTATTTCTATCAAACATTGGTAAATATTTTATGCAATCTAAGTGACCAAGACGGGCCGGTTGGCTTGGTGGTTAGAGACCCTAACTGCCAAGACGCAGGTCGTGCGTTCGATTCCCAGCCAGGTAAACATTTGTGTGCATGAACATGTCTGTCTGTTCTGTGTAAATAAGTATGTTTTAAAAAGAAGTATATCACCTGGTAGCCATAGCCATAGGCAAGCAGTACACTCTGCTTAATTTAGGATCAGGTAACCATGTGTGAAGAATGTCCTGGGGATATTTAATTTCAACCAACTTTGTATGTGATAAAATGTAAATTGTCTACAGGTCATTAATCCAGCACCTGTTTACGACGACAGACGCGCTGCTGGTAGATCTGCAACAAGACTTTCTCCAGGATCATCACAGGATGTCACTGTAGTAAGTATCAAATATTTATGTACTTGTACGACTGGCCAGTTGGCTTGGTGATTAGCTACCCTTACTGCCAAGCAGGGGCTCGATTCTGTAAGAAAAATGACACTAACTCGAAGATGTTTCGTCGCGGCCTCCGTGCTCTGTCTCTTTCGCTTACTACGCTAATACTACTCATTCACGTGAGAGATAAGCTCTCTGAGGCCTCCGTGAAGCTGCTCGCCGAAGTTTGTATTAGCTGAATAAGGGAGCTGGTCGTGAGAATAATAAATAAAATACAGTGTTTATACAAAAGAATAAAAAATAGTAAGGGGAATCATCTGAAGTTACAGCTTGGTAGATCTATACTTATACAACGTTTAATTAATCGAATATGAGATAACTCACTTTCCAATGAACTTAAAAACCAGCCCCCTTATTCAGCTAATATAAACATCGGCGAGCCGGTTCACGGAGGCCTCGGAGGGCTTACCTCTCACGTGATTAGTAATATTAGCGTAGTAAGCGAAAGAGACAGAGCACGGAGGCCACGACGAAACATCCTCGAGTTGTGTCATTCTCCTTACAGAATCAAGCCCCAGGCCATTTAGTCTCGCGTCTCCCATCGTTGACCATAGTATAGACGTGCGTGCCTAATTTTATATCACTTACGAATATCATAATAGTGTACTATTATAAAATTTATTCGAATTAGTTATTTAGTTTAAAAGTGGCCATATCATATTTAGATGCAGATGCACCTCCGTGAAAATAATTCTGCCGGCGCGCCCATGATACTAACAGAGGTGTCATCGCCTTAAAATCACACTACCTACGGCTTAACAGATTTCAATGGACTTGGCACACTGATTGAATATGTTAGAGCGAACACGCGTTATCCCGGAAAACCATTTTATCCACGGAAAATGCGGGTAATACCACTGCTCGGTCTTGTCTTCGTAAAATATTACTGATTTATGGAAAAAAACCTTACATAAGGCTTTTATCCATTGTGGGGTTCTTGTAGATTGAACCGCAAACTAAAATAGGTTTAACTCAAACATAAACCAACTCATACATAATACTTTATAGAAACTACCAAAACCGTGTAATTTAAAGGAAATAAAGAGGGTTTTTTAATTTATGAAATAAAAAAAAAAAAAAAAACTTCTTGAATGAAAAAAAACCAGCTTCTGTACAAAGCCCTTTATTCACCCTCATACTATGTCCATTCATTTTTTTTCCTGTCTTCTTGTTATGTATTGTCGGCCAATTATCTGACATAATTGGCTTACAAGACTGGAGGTTGGTACCCTCAACACCGTTAATTTGTTTGCTATTATTTCCTTCTGTAGCAAATGGCAAATATAGTACAAGTTTTGTGTCATTTGGATGTCTTAATCAGTTCTTATGAGTTTGTACATACATTCAAACCATTAAACTATATCTAAACCTGCTATTAAAGAGACAATAGTCGTAGCTTATGCTGAGACGGCCGTAGCTTATGCTGAGATAGGTGCCTTTTTGGCCTCACACAGTGTATATACTGTATGATTGTGTTGTTATTGCTATGTTGTATCTATGTGTAATTTGTGATGTCAATGAAATTGTCTATGTTGATGCTGTGTAAGTCCAAAATAAATGTTTTCTTTCTAATTTGAAGAAACTTAAAAAAAAATCATAAGTAATTTCAAAACACCATTTATGTAGTCACTATTTTTTCCTTCATTTCTTTTTGTATAGAAATGTCATGACATTGTTATTGTTTTTTAAATCGCGAAAAACATTATTGTGGAAATCCACCTACTGTAATATCTCAGTAAAAAGGGAAATGAAGTTCAAAACGTATTTAATCTCAAGTCTTATTATGACTGCGGAAATCTAATTGACCAATAATATTCCTTAGAAACAAAACATATGTATGTATCAACAATGAGAGGAAAAGAAAATGTTAGAAAAGCTTATGCGGATGCATTGGGTATCCATAATATCCGAAAACACTTAACTCTGTCCGGACGCTATAATTGAGAACAAGTTCCCACTGGGTAGTACCTACATGGGTATTATAGGGCATTAGGGATTATTGTGGCTAGTAATTACTATTGAGCGATTACAGTCTCTCAGCTTCTCTTCTTTTTAACGACGGTCCAGGTGGCTTGGGTACAGACCCTGACTCTCATGCTACGGTCGTGGTTTCGATTTTCACCTAGGACAGAATTGTATGTGTAAATGTCATGGATAACACATAAGTACTAGGTCTCTTTGTTTGTAGTTATTTGGGGGAAGTACTGCCACCTTACCAATTTTCGCCGTGAAGCAGTAGTGCACTTGTATTACTGTGTTTCGGTTAGAGAGGTAAGGGCCGGAGAAATTATAGGCGTATGAGACTTGACATCATCACGTCTCAGGGACGATAATGCATTGGCGATGCCCCTGGTGTTGCGAATGTACATAGGTGGCGGTGACCACTTACTACAAGGTGGACCGTCTGCCTGTTAGTCGTCTTCTTGTCATAAAATAATAGTAAAAAAAAACTAAAAAGCACCCCTCTATAGAAAATCCAACTAAAGAAAGAAACTATTCCAAAACAAACTAATGCGCAATAAAAAGAAAAAAATATTACGATATTATAATATAGTTACAATTATTGTTATTTTTGGAGTCGGTGGTTTTTGGTCGGAATAGGTCAGATGTGCTCGTGTCGCGCGCGCGACTTTACCAGGCGAGAGGCGAAAGCGGGGACGCGGCGGGAGGGGAGCTGTTAAATGTGTTTAATTATTAAAGTATTCTCGTATTATTATTGCTAGGTATATTGTAGTGTTTCCTTGGCTGACACCGCCTCCAAAACTAACAATAATTGTAACTATATTATAATATCGTAATAATTTGATTGACTTTTATTTTTTTTTCTTTTTAGTGCGTATTAGTTTGTTTTGGAATAGTTTCTTTTTGTGAAGTCGGTTTTTTTTTGTTAAAATTTTTTATTTTTTTTAGATTTTTAGTGAATCTGAAGTACACTAACATTTTTTTCTGAATATGGGTAGACCTACTAAACGTGATTACTTAAGGTGTATTATATATGCCTACACATTTAAGGATTCTCCTCAATTTTCTCAGGATTCCATCATCAGGTCTTGTTGTAATGATCATGGGACCGTCTGTAAAGTCTACCCTTTTATAAATCGAAATCGGTTGGCATGATAATGAGTTACTCGTTCATTGGTCGCACACATACTTAATGCAAATTTTAGACTTATATGGTTTTCTCATGGATGCCATTGTCAGAACTGGACCATTCGGGAAGTACCAGCTTTCAAATCAAAAAAGAATCATTAAAATCGCTTCGCCCAGTAGAAAGTTATGAGGTAACAAACATAAAAAAAAAAAATATGTATACAGACGAATTGAGAAGCTCCTCCTTTTTTGAAGACGGTTAAAAAATAGAAAATTTATTTGAATTTCTCAATTCAAATCTATTTCTTTAATATTTATTTTCGTATTTACACTATGTATTCTTTTAGTATTTTATTGTACCAGAAGGGTGGGGTACATGGTGTCAATAGTTATAAATATTTTATTGACAGATACGAGTGTAAGGATTATCATTTTGTTAATATCATAAAAAGCATCCCACATTTAAAAAAAAAAATACCTGACCGTTTAAAGTAGGTCAAAATCGCGCCCAAAGGAGTCGGTTACAAACATGCAAACAAACATACAGGTGAAACTAATAAAAGCGTATTAATAAACATGGTATTTAAACCACCACACCACCACAATTTCTCACTGCCATTCAAATTTACCTCATCTGAATTGTTTTACTATTAAACGTCACATCTTTCCACACATTATAACGTTTCACACAAAAACATTTCATTTTAGCCTGAATAGCATATAAATAAGTGTTGACGGTAAGGCTCCAGACATTTCTAATTTGCGGTAATGTTTGTTCTGTGGCGTCAATGCAAATTACGCCTAATAAACAGTGTTATAAGTAACATATTTAAATTAAAAGTTTAAGGTGAAATTTCAATAAACAGCCTTAATGAATATTATTAACACTTAACAACTACTTTCTTTAAATATGATTAATAATAAATTGATTGGTTTTGTTTTAAATGGAACGTATTTAAGATATCATCATTAAAAACCTTTTTTTTATATATTTTTATATATTTGGTTAGGACAATTAGTAGTTGTTACATTATTTCACCTTAACTTAACGTTAGTAATTAAATGCACAACATTTCAAGATGTTACAGCATGCATCATCTGGCAACACTGGTAATATTTAATTTATAAATAAACCAATATCAAACAAATCTATTATTAAAAAGAAAGTAAAAATATATGACAGGCCAGTTGGCTTGGTGGTCATCGTCTCTGACTGCCAAGCCGAAGGTCGCGGGTTCGATTCTCAGTCAGGACAAACATTTGTGTGCATGAACATGTCTGTTTGTTCTGTGTCTGGGTGTAAATATCTATATAAGTATGTATTTAGAAAAAAAAGTAGTATATGTAGTATATCAGTTATTTGGTTTCCAAAGTACTCTGCTTAGTTTGGGACCAGATGGACGTGTGTAAAGAATGTCCCGGGATATTTATTTATTTATTATTATTTATATACAATGTTATTATAACGATAAAATATCTTAATAAAAAAATATCTTCAAGTTTTCCAAGTAAACGCAAAACTATTTTTATAGCGGGTTTTGGTATTCTGTTAAACCAGATAATTTATGAACAAAAAACCTATTTTATTGAATATTTACCAGAGCCAACGTAACAGCAATCATAAAACCCACTGGCCTGTTGCATGATGACGGTAAGAGGTCTGACGGGGTGACACTTGTCCTCTGAAATATGGGACGGCCTTTGGTATGGGACGCCGTGTGTGTCGATACTAGAGATATCACATAAGCTACTTTTCGGCATCCAGCAAATAAAAAAAAAATCGATGCCGAAATCGAAATGGACGCCGAATAGTGAGCAACATTCGTCCGAATAACGAATCTTATGATATTTCCATACAGTTGATTTTTTATTAAATGGTGCCGTGGGTGAGTGTGAAAGTGTGAATGAGTTGTGAATAGCTTTTGGTGAATAAACAGTGATATTTATTAGTAGCTTGCTATAGCCCGTAGTTTCGTCTGTATTCCCAAGGGATGTTACGTTTTCCTAAGATTAAAAGTATCTTATGTGTTAATTTAGGCTGTAAATTACCTACGTGCCAAGTTAATTTCAAATCCGTACAGTAGTTTTTGCATGAAAGCGTAATAAGCATTTATCAATCCAATCATAAAAACTGTCGCATTTATAATATATACAGCTGCCACCCGTGGTTTCACCAGCGTTTATCGATATCCTATATAGCCTATAACCATCCCCCTTTTTTTCTTATATAGGTATAGAAGATACCTGTACCCCGTGTTTTCACCCGCTTTCCCGAGAATTGTAACATTTTCCCGACACAAAAAGTATCCTATGTTACTTCTAATACCTCCAAGAATATGTGTACAAAGTTTCATGATGATCGGTTCAGTAGCTTTCGCGTGAAAGTGTAACAAACAAACTTACATTCAGATTTATAATATTAGTACGGATATATGAGGACTATTAGTAACACAAGTAGATGTAACAATGAATAAATAATTCGTGTCCTGACACGATCTACTCCCAAATAAAACAAACAAGCCCGCGGTGTCGTTACCGCACACACGGTGACGAGACAGGTCGTATCATGTCACCCGCGAAAAATACACATATTCTACTGAACATTCAGCTACCGAATATTCGGCACTTCAACCGAGATAAGGCGGCCAACCGTCACGCATTCTGCGGGACCGTCCCGTATAATAATAATAAAGCTTTTTTTTTTTTTTTTTATGCCACTTGGGCCGACAAACAAGCAGACGGTCCACCTGATGGTAAGTGGTCACCGCCGCCTATGAACATTTGCAACACTAGGAGCATCGCCAATGCGTTGTCGACCCTGAGACGTGAAGTTGTTAAGTCTCATGTGCCTGTAATTTCACCGGCCCCCTTACCTTTCTAACCGAAACACAGTAATACAATTGCACTACTGCTTCACGGCGGAAATGGGTAAGGTGGTAGTACTTCCCCGGTCGAACTCTGCACTAAGAGCTCTACTACTCGAGAGCTTTATTTACTGCCATGCATAGTACATTAGGAACGATAGCAATTGGTAACTTTTTAACCTAAAATAAACATTTACATTTATTACACTTTACAATTCTTACAATTATAAATTCTATTTTGTACTTAGTTTAATTATTAATTGCTTTAATTTATTGACTTACTAATTATTTAATGCATGGACTCCGTTCGGGTAAAAGCCTCCCGTAATAATTCTTGAAAGAGGTACTCTATGGTTTTTGTATTGTCTTAAGTTTAAATATAGAAGAATATGTAATCTGTCAATTATACATGTCATACGGAGAGAAAATTATCTTTTAATTTAATTTCTTCTCAACATGGTAGCAGGGCGTGGTTCACCGTTCGTGATTAATGAACTAAATTCAACAATAAAAGCACTAGTCTCTTTTCAATAATTGAAAAAATTGTCCTGCAAAATACCTAATACGTCTCGCAGGTCCCGCATACATATTATTAAATTCGTAGATTTTCAAGTCTACCATATACTACTATATGTATAATATATGTAAACACACAAAGATGTCACAGCGTAATATCTATGATGCGCGTCGTTTATGGACATCGTTAAAATGGTTCCAATGCTTCTTATAAAGTTTTATTGGGCAGTTGTGGAACCTTCTATGAAATACTTAACCAAATCCCAGAATTTCCCAAAAATGCCGCTCATGTGAGACATATTATTTAAATTATAAATTCGTGTTAAAAAAAATTGCAACAACATAATGGTGAGCTGAGTAGTAAGTAATGTATGTATAATAGCTCTTATTTAGCAAATTTTGAACAGCAATTTGTTGTTGTTAAAATTTTGCTAAATAATATACATAAGGAGCCCTTCCCCTTATGAATATCATTTAGCAACTTGATGTTGTGTTAAAGGTTTTCAAATCGCTAATCTGAAAGAAAATCCTGAAGATCCTGAAGGATAATGGGACAAACTATAAAAATTATAGCATTGTCTTTGTCTTTGATAAGTGTAAAGTTTCAAATCAATCCGTCATTTCGAAAGGGGTGAAATTCAGGTAATAAAAGAGTTTTAAAAAGGCGTAAAGAAATACTGAATACTTTAGTAAGTTGTGTTTCTTTTTATTTCCTACTCCCGCTCACAGCCACTATTCACTAAATGTCACTGAGTTTTCCTGAAGTTAGCTGCCTTGAGCAGAGAGTGTGGTCGAATTTTGACCTTCATAAGTGCCTTCCGAGAGCCTAAACTGAATAAATGGTTATGAATTTTTAATGGGTAATCGGCAAAATCCCTACTCGTGGCATCTCTTACCGATAACCTTGCACTGTCCCATCTCCTAGTGCTGACAAACAAGGCTGGCGGCGCGGCAATGTCAGCAGAAGCCCTCAGACGTCGCAAATATAGTAGCATAAGTGTACGAGTATGTTACATATTTGAGCTGTTTAGGGTCGAGAGCCAATCACGTAGACAAAGTTCTCTGCAAACGCCTAATCGAAGCTTGTGACCGGAATGCTGCGGTATACCTCAGAGAACGAACTATCATTAATCCAACGGGGGCAATCCCAGCGTTCTGCGTACCTTGCCCAGACGGTGATATCCATTGATATCATAAATAATATTTCTATGGTGAAATCTATAATTTAGAACTCGCTTACATTTTATTGATCTTTTTGTAATGTAGTTGCGTTTGTAAATACAGTATTCATACATCCTACGAATAGAACGATAGATATGCGAACGTTGGTATGTATGGATGTTTGTAACTCTTTCACTAAACAGCTACCAAATGAACTTAGATGCAACTTGGCACATAGATAGAGCAAATCCTGCAATAATTAAACTACTTTTTATCCCGGGAAAACGTGAAATCCCTCGGGAACGCGGGTAAAAGGGGAGGGGTCCCACGGGGGAGAGATAATAGGTATTAATACATAAGATCTACAGCGGTAATCGAACCTCCGATCAGTGGCACAGCAATCACGTTATCTCAACCCTAACCAACCAACTCTTTATCAAATTATACAATGAGTTTAATATTCATAGTTTCGGAATAAGTACCTATGTCGGGTCTGTTCACGCAAACATTATTATCAAAATATTCAATAGTCTGAAGTAATATTTTGATAATAGTTTGTTTGCGCCGAATAGAGATCTCATAATATTACGAGAAACGCGAATTTAGTTCGCGAAAGTTATGTCAAACAAATGTCTGAAAATGGTTAAGTGGGCACAAAGTCAGAGTTAATGAAAATTTAGTTTTGTACATCGATGTATTTTAGATCTATATATTGCTCACTTAGTATCGCATATGTGCCAATATTATTATATTGGCACATATGCAAAAAAAGCGAAATTGAGTTTCTACGGTCTAGGTGTTCAAAAGTGCATGATTTATTATTTTACATAATTTATTAATTTAAGTCTTATATTAGTAAAAAAACCCATAAAATCGACAAAAAAAAGTAAACTGAACCCGTAAATTAAATTCAAATATTTTTTAAATCTTTGATCGTCGATTCCCTAAAATGTAAAAAAGTAGATGTGCTAATATATTACTGGGTGAGCGATATGTCTAGTCTAACCATGCCTTTCCGAAAAGGTTTGGCCCATAATCCCCCCTCTCCCTTGGAAATATGACTTCGTAGCGCTTTTGCTAACATCGTCCGTGCAAGCTTTTTGAACATGTTTACCAACGACATTGATCCAAGATTCCTTTTAGGAGCTTATTAATGAATAAATTAGATATAGAAGTAGGGTTACTCGTGTGTCAATGTTTAATAAACCGTATTAACTATGCCCAAAGCGTCATTCGCAGCGAAGACAGAATAAACTAGGACGAAGCTAATCACTATACAGTATAAAACAAAGTCGCTTTCTTTGTCCCTATATTCCTATGTATGCTTAAATCTTTAAAACTACGCAACGGATTTTGATGTGTTTTTTTTTCATAGATAGAGTGATTGAAGAGTACATAATACATGTGACATCCCACGGGAACGCTGGTAAAACCGCGGGGGACAGCTAGTAATATAATATAAGGTTTACGCTGTGTTGTTTTTTTTTGTATATGCACTTTTTTTATTTCTTTTATATGGTTCAATACCAATAAAATATGTTGAAAATCAAAACGAATGAATTATTTTCTAAATAAGTACTTAATGCATTTAAAATTAAGTTGGTATTACTATAAATGCACTGAAATTTTTTATTGATCTGTTTATAAACATAGATCTGCAATTAAGGGTAATCAAAGTAGTACTCCTATAACAGAACACAAGGAAAACTAAACCAATTAGTAGAGTTTGATGTTGTTGTATCGGTGAAATTGATAGCAAAGACAAAGTTAACTAATGGGATGCGCTTTTGCCTAGTTAGTCGGATAGGTGAAAAATCTATATGTAGGTCCCCGATTTGTGCATGTTGCCGTTTGAAAAACCATATCTATGTTTTTTTATGATCTATGGTACAAAGCATCTCTTGATGGATGAATTTTCTGAGTGGTACCGATCTGTTTTGTGAGCTGTGTTGCATTACTAGAGCTAATACACTTTCGTTTAAGCTTGTTTGGATTCGATTCGAGATTTTTTAATGATTGCAGTTTAGCTCGATAATAAAGTAACATAGATGATGGTGGTGAACACAATTAGCTCTCAAGCCTTAGTGGAGCCACGGGTAGACGTTTGGGTGCCAAACAGCTTTAAGCTCATGGCTAGAAGGTACCTACCAGCAAGCGTCCAGTGAGGATGGGAGCCCCCTTAAATCTGTGAAAATTTTAACTGTTTAACTATCACGGTTCTTGAGATACAGCCTGGTGACAGACGGACGGATGGAAAGACGGACAGCGGAGTCGTAATAGGGTCCCTCTTTACCCTTTGGGTACGGAACCATAAAAATAAGGAAAATTAATAAGTGTGTTGTTATTTGTGTCGATTTTATATTAACCATTTGGATAATGCTGTGAGTAATAGTGTGTAACCCCACCTACAGTCATCTGTAGAACTCCGCAACCACATAAAATTACACCCTCCTACATAAATAAAAGAATACTTAGATCATCATCATCAGCCTATCTCCGTCCACTGCTGGACATAGGCTTCACCTCTGGCACGCCACTGAGCTCGATCTTCAGCTCTTTGTTTCCAACCGCTGCCAGCCAGCTTGCGTATATCATCGCTCCATCTAGCTGGAGGGCGCCCTACACTACAATACTTAGATACATTTCATAAATATCATTGGGTTCACAAATATTCGAACCGAAGCGTCACTTTATATATATATCATATTGCTAGACTCAGACTCCGTATTCTGCTAATACAAACTACGTCGGGTCGCGGCGCACGAGGCTTTGGAGAGCTTACCTCTCACGTGATTGCGTAGTTAGCGAAAGAAACATCATCGAGCTAGATTTCCTTACCGAATCGAAGCCGCAGATATGCGATTGGAAAAAGAGACAAAACAAGTTTGGCCCGTTTCTGTGGTCCCTACAACTGTCTCTATTTAGTATTCACCTCAGATACAATTGAATCATCTAGGTATGTGCCAGAGAACTTCAGGATGTTTTGATAAAAATACATTTGTTGGCAGTCAAGTGCTTTGGATGAAATACATGATGTATATTACGTTATGTTTTCCTTGGAATGTCGAATATTTAACTTGAAACGACAGAGAAATGGGTGAAAATACAAAAAAAAAAAAACTTGAAACGACAGAGAAATCGGTAAAAATACAAAAAAATATATATACACAGTCAAAAGTAGAACCTCCTTTTTTGAAATGGGTTGAATCAAATAGAATATTAATGTAGTTTTGAAAAAGGTATAGGTTAGCGATTAGACTGAGTTCACTTCAGTCGAGGGCCAGGGCCGGATTATCCATTAGGCAGTGTAGACTTCCCAGGGGCCCCGCATTAAGTAGGGGCTTGAGAAATAAATTTGAAAATAGTTTTAAAAGTGTCATGTAACGAACCCTCGATAACAATAATATAATTCCTATTTTTTTAATGTGGCACACACATAGTCTTTTTTATGGATAGATACATAAGACAAAATTTTATCCGCGTGGAACCGCGGGGTATAGCTAGGTGTGAATATAATTGCGTTTTTGTAGAAAACATATCACACCCTCAGTACGATAAAGGCTTAACTTAAAATTTTGTGAAATGGAGTTACGATCATAGAGAGACTAAACAAAGTACGCTCTATCCGATGAAATAGTAAAACATGGTCAATTTAATGATAGAATAAGCATACCGATACTTCAGCCTCTTTGACACCGGGACCCACCCTCCCCGCTCAGTGCGAAAGTGACCCAATCAGAGATGTGCCAAAAGTTTTATCGTTCTGAGGGTGCGATATATTTTAGGAAGTAAGTAAAGGGTCCCCGTGACATGTATTGCCTAGGAGTGACATAGTTTTGTCCGGCCCTGTCCAGGGGTTTTTTTATACTACGTGGGTCGATAAACAAGCTGGCGGCCACCTATTCTGGCTCTCTACTGTAATACAGGTTTTCCGTTTCATTCGGATGTTATTTCTATGCGCCCTCTATTTATTTGCCTAATTACATCCAAATCTGTCTATCTATCTAATAGTATCTATCTAATCTAAGTAGTTTTTGCATGAGTAACTAACATCCATACATCTATACTCACAAACTTTCGCATTTATAATACTAAATGTCCTCCGCGGTTTCTCCCGCGTTCCCGAGGGATGATGCAATTTCCTGACATAAAAAGTACCCTATATGTTATTCCAGGGCATGTTCTATACAGGCTGTTACAATACTACCTGTAAAGCCGAAAGGAGGTTAAATGGGGCCTAATGACGAGTCCATTCACAATATTTAAGAACCGTAGTAACGCTTTATAACATACAAAAGAAATAAACTAATATTTATGAATGAAAAATAGAAAAACTATTAAAGTAGGCAATTATTAGGTAAAATAGGTACGTAGGCCTTTCTGTCAAATAAACTGGTTTCCTGATATGATCTCCCACTAGGGTTGTTGGCTCTGATAATCTATATATAATATATAAAAATTAATCCCTATTTCCCTTGGTCACGTCATCACGCACGGACGGCTGGACCGGTTTCGCCAATTCTTTTTTTGTTGTGTTTGTTATTGTCAGGAGATGGTTCTTATGAACGAAAAAATTAAGAAAGTTGCGCGGAAAATTTAAGAAAACCATAACGACCATATTCGCTTTTCTAATGTAACCTTACCGCTTTTGACAATATAAACGCTTATATTGTAACCTTATGGTGTTTGACATAAATGTCAGTCGTTTGACAATATCTTTTAAAACAGAGGCACGCTTCGCAATTATATTGATAAAGTATTTAATTTATCATTACTTAGTGCACATTTCACAGTCGATTCAATCACAATATTTATGAAAATTTTTACACTTAAGTGTGTGATCATCATAGTTAGTACAGAGCAATCACGCCACATATTGAAAGTAAAATTTTTGTGTATCTTAAAGCATTGGATTCATAAATACTGTTAGTTTTTTTCGGGTGGTACACTTATCCCTACTGAGCTATCCCTACCAGTAGGTATAAGTGCACGATTTAGTAGATTTATTTCTACCGGTAGGGATAGGTGCACTACCCATTACCGAGTGGTACACTTATCCCTACCGAGTTATTACTACTGGTAGGGATAAGTGTACGTTTACAGGCACATGAGACAAATATACATTGTATATTCTTTAAATTAAATTATTAGTTACAAAAAAATAAGATTTTGTTGATTAAATAATTTATAATTAAAAAAAAAAAAAAAATATTTACCTATATGTATTTGTTAAAAAATGACTAAAATAGCATTATTGATATATTTTTTCCCTACCAATACGTATAGTTCGGTAGGGATAAGTGTACCACTCGGTAATGGGTAGTGCACCTATCCCTAGCGGTAGAAATAAATCTACTAAATCGTGCACTTATCCCTACCAGTAGGGATAGCTTGGTAGGGATAAGTGTACCAACCGGTTTTTTTTTATTAATCATACCAGTTCGAATTCAATATTCATAGTTAAAACAGGACAGTCTGTCGGGTCAGCGTCAGGTATATCGAATATAATAATTGTAGTACGATAAATTTTCATGTATAGTTTATAATAAAATAAATATGGCAAAACAACGTTTGCCGGGTCAGCTAGTTAATTATATTTTTACGGGGTATTTTGTAACACTTTGTATATGTGCCATGTTTCATGTAAACCCGTTGTGTAGTTTTTGCGTGAAAGATTGACAAACATCCATACATTCTCACAAACTATCGCATTAATCCATTAAGCACGCCACACATGGATATGAATACTGTGAAACACACATACATTTTAACTTGTAACACCATTAAAAGCCTGGATTGTAAATAAATATATTGATTTGAAAGATGTTGATATGATTTGATTGATTTTTTAATATTACTGAGATAGGATTATGATATTTTTACTCGTGGCAAGAGTTTACACTGTCGTTTCAAAACAACGGTTTGGGAAGACACCCCCCTTATTCAGTTAATACAAACTTCGTCGGCGAGCCGCTTCACGGAAACCTCGGAGAGGTCTCTCACGTGATTAGTAGTATTAGCGTAGTTAGCGACAGAGACAGAGCATAGAGGCCGCGACGAAACATCCTCGAGTTAGTGACATTTTCCTTACAGAATCGAGCCACTTTTTCCTTCCTTTTAAACTACGTATGTAATTACTTATGCCTCACCTTATTGTTTAATTCAAGTAGGTATTTTTTTAAGGTATGGATTGCAGTACAATTAAGTACTTAGTATTATTTGTTTTGTTTTCCTTTTAAGACGCCGTAATATTGCGTTTGTCCCTTGACTCTTGCATAATTTATTTCATAATGATTGGTAATACATTTTAGATTCAAACTTAAATTTATAGTCAAGTTATTGGTCTATAACTTTATGTTTTGCTAAATAACATTTCAAACTGGCGAGTTGGATTAGTGGTTGGACTGTGAGCTAGGGTTCCCATCTTTTTGTAGGAGAAATGAAGTATATTGAGATTGGAGAAATAAATCGAACAGTATTTTACAAAACAAAATAGTAATTTTTTATTTTTTTATTAGGTTTATATTTATGAATTTTGACACAGTTTAACAATTTATTATCATTTTAAATGTGTATATAGTTATATGCCTCTCCACTAAGCGGATATAAATATATAATATATAGTATTATGGATATTTTTATAGAACAGTAAAGGGTATTAACGAACGAAAAAAATAATGTTATAGTGTTTTTAACATTATGGGTTGGGAACCTTAGTGTGCGCATGAACATGTCTGTTTGTTCTGTGTCTGGGTAAAAATATATATACAAGTATGTTTTTAGATATCTATATAAGTACACCTGCTATAATATAGTCAGTCAGTCTAGTTTCCATAGTACAAGCTCTGCTTAGTTTGGGATCGATGGTATTTTTCTTTTACTCTTTTAAATATTTTTAATATAATAATAGGTTGGGGAAAAAGTTCCTTCGCATTTTTTAGGAAACTTCAAAACATTTTTAATATACTTTATTTTTAATAAGGTTTATTTATTTATATGTGATTACAATGGATCAAATACTAACATAATAAAACAAAGTGTACATACTAAACTACTTAAAATTAACTAATAAGTAAATCAATAACCTATAAATAAAAAACTGAATCTAAATTATTAGAGCTGTCTATGGGTAAAGTGCCCATTGACATTTAACTAAAGTATGTAGGTACCATTTTGTTCGATAACTTTTTGCCATCTTGTAGGTAGGGACATGATCCCATTGCTATAGAAACTTTGGGACTTGTGATCAAAATACTGCGACAAGTGGTTTTGACAGTCCTCTCGTGACGTTAACCTGACACTGCCTAAAGAATTCTGAAGAGACCGAAACAGGTGGAAATCTGAAGGTGCAAGGTCAGGACTATACGGCGGATGCATTAATACATCCCAGCCAAACTCTCTTAATTTTTGCTGAGTGGCTAAAGATGTGTGAGGACTAGCATTATCATGATGAAAAACCACACCCCTTCTGTTGATTAATTCCGGCCGCTTTCTCTCAACTTCTTGCTTTAATCTCATCAGTTGTTCGCAGTAGAGTTTAGAATCGATGGTCCTGCCTGGTGGTAACAGCTCATAATGAATAATGCCCTTCCAATCCCACTACGCAAACAGCATCACCTTGTTGCGAATTAACCCGGGCTTCGCCACAGTCTGTGAAGCCCGCCCTTTGACCACGAGACCTTTTTCGCACGTTCTTGTCGTACATGATCCACTTTTCATCACCAATTATCAGCTTTTTCAAAAATGGTTCGGTTTCATGACGTCGTAATAAAGAATCACAAATGAGTACACGGTTCATTAGGTTTCTTTCAGTGAGCTCGTGAGGTACCCAAATATCTAGCTTTTTTGTGTACCCAGTTTTTTTCAAATGCGCCAAAACTGTTTTGTGGTCAATTCCCAGTTCTTCAGCTACGTCGTAACTACTGATATGACACTTTTTAAAAAATGGCATCCATTTTATCCGTAATGGGGCGACCAGAGCGAAGTGCATCTTTGACATCAAAATTTCCGGATTGTAAACGCTTAAACCAAATTTGTGCTACTCTCACAGACAATGCACTAGGTTCATAAACATCGCAAATTTTTTTCGCGGCTTGCGTTGCATTTTTACCTTTTTTGTAGTAAAATTTTAAAATGAATCGAATTTCTTCATTAGATTCACTCATCTTGGCGGTACGAAAAACAAATGCAAATCACTCATTTTCCTAATTTGAATTTGGAATTATGTTCTTTAAAATTTAAACTTTCAATGATACTAAAACCAGCCAGATACAAATAGTATAGCCAAAGAGATTTTATTACAAGTTCATACATACTATAATGCGAAAAGACTTTTTCCCCAACCTAATATTATTACGTACACTCCTGTGATCAAAAATAGCCCAGAGCCTACCATGTTTATAAAGGATATTATCAATTGGTATTGTATAAAAAATACATCAAAAGAATAATTTTAAAACGAGTTGTGCTTGAGTTCAAACTATCACAAAGGAAAACGTATTCTTTTAAAGTATAACGACGTATATCATTACAATTTCCCCGTATTTTTATGAAATCACAACAAAAATAAACCGCTGACATAACCTTGTAACAGCGCAATATGGATAAAAATGTAGATATTTGGGGTATTTTGTAACACGTTGTATTTATGTTATATGTTAATAGGGCAAATTAACGAAAGAAATACTTTTATCGTAATATATTCGTCACTTCAAAGTTACACCGTCCATGCGATCACGACGTGCTCGATTCTGTAAGGAAAATTACACTCGAGGATGTTTCGTCGCTGCCTCCATGCTCTGTCTCTGTTGTTTACTAGGCAAATACTACTGATCACGTGAGAGGTAAGCTCTCCGAGGCCCCGTGAAGCGGCTCGCCGACGAAGTTTGTGTTTGCTGAATAAGGGGGCTGTCAGAAGCGCATTTGTACAGTGACGGGCCTTTCAATGAGGTCAAATGCAAATCGTATAAAAAATTTCTTGGTCCGATATTTAAATAAATCATACTATTAGCCTTCTCGTGATTGGTCAAGTGTATTCGTCATGATGGTCATCGCTTATTGGCTCTTCATAACGTCATGTCTCGGCGTGTAGTTTGCGATTCGTTTCGGGTCACACGTATATATTTGTCATTTGAAATTAATGAAGAAACATTCCAAACCGGTGGTAGCTTCAGTAAATTTAAACATTAAATTTGACCTTCAAAAGTGCTCTCCGCGGGCTAAACTGAATAAATGGTTTTGAATTTTGATTTTTATAATAAAGACATGACATTAACAACATCAGAGCTACGTCATGGCTCTTAAAAACATTGTAAATAGATAGCTTGTACGCGCGCAGAAAGGGAAACAAATAAATGCCTCCTTACTGTGTACTTTTTGTTAGAGAGAGATGAATATACATCGTTAGTTACGTTAAGATAACTAAATATAATTAGGTCAATTATCAGTATGTTACCCATAAATTTATTTATCTATAATGTTATTATTTATGTTGCCATTTCTGAGCGCAGACAACCCATCTATACCTTATATAGCTTAATATCTCTAACAAGGCATGTACTAATACTATAGGAAATACAGGTATAAAAATGTTAATTATTAATAGTGTCCCCAATAGCGGTGACGACTGCATGCATTAAAAAAGAAGTGGAAACTGACATGAATATCCCAAAATCAGGTGGGATTGTCAATCGCAATGCGGTCATAAATTATAATAAAAAAAACTCAACTCTCGTTTAAACGGAGCCAATATATATTATGTCGATACTCATATATAGAGCTGTCGGTAACGGTAACAGTGTCGCGTGTTCAATTGTTTTTTTCCAACTCAAAAAATGCCCAACTCGCCTCAAGAAGTTTTTATTCAAAAAATTTAGATAGTTACGATTCGGAATTAGGTGGAAATCTTACGTCATTCCAAGTATTTAAATCACTATTTGCCGGATCTTATCACGTACCTATAGATTTTTATCACAATCCTCCGATGCACGCTACTGCAGTTGAGGTAAGCAGAAAGCTATGCACTTATGCCGCTCCTGACATTCCACTATGTGGTATTCATTTAAAATGCATTCAAATTATACATGCTATGTTCTCGGCAGGTATCGATCCTTTTGAAAGTATCTTATACATAATTTATAAGTATAGATTTGGACAACAAAAAATTTATATTTATTAATAACGGTTTTACTTATCATTGATGGATGATTATCTTACTATGTAGGTTATAATTATGCGAGTGTTTGGATGGGGGTGTTTTATTTATTAATTTCGTCGGAACAGTTGATCGTATCTGGGTGAAATTTAGCACAGAGATAGATTATAATCTGGAACTAATCTAGTACAAAAGTATTTTCAACCCGGGAATGTGTCACATACCTTGAGACCGCAGATGACACTGCGAGGACAGCTATATTGAAATATACGATCTCATTTGTTAACTTAAGATATAATATTACAATTTTGCTTTAGTTTTATGTATAAAAATGTCTGCGGGACGTATGACAGTTATTTTTTTTTCAATTATTATTCTATTCATGTTTCTGGGATCAACGCCAATAGTGGATTTAAATGTGTTCACATATAATAAAAAAACTAGAAGTTACCTAAGTATAGGTACTCACAACATAGTTCATCTATCAGTATGTGTTATAATCTATTATCCCGGCATAGGTATTAAGGTCTTATTACTGAAACCTACATTTCAGCAAAGATATTTCACCAACGTGACATGTGGTGAGCATTCTCACTTGAGTACCTACATCTATACTAATGTTATAAAGAGGGAAAATGTGTATATAGGTATGTTTGTTACTCTTTCTCGCAAAGAATAATTAACGGATATGGATGAAACTCGGCACATAGATGGAGCATATCCTGGAATATCATATAGGCTACTTTTATACCGGGAACATGTGATATCCCTCGGGAACGCGGGTATAACCGCGGGGACAGCTATCTATTTATATAAAAATGAATCCCTATTTCCCTTGGTCACGGCATCACGAATGGACGGCTGGACCGATTTCGCAAATTCTTTTTTTATTGTATTTGTTTTTGATAGGAAAAGGTTCTTATGAAAGAAAAAATTAAGAAAGTTGCGCGGAAAATTATAAAATATAACGACCATATTAACTTTTCTAATGTTATATTACCACTTTTGACAATATAAACACTTATAATGTAACCTTATGGTCTTTGACATAAATGTCAGTCGTTTTACGTACGTTTTACCATAAGAGGTGGTGACCACTTACGATCAGGTGGTTCGTCTGGCTGTTTATTGGTCTACTTGGGCTACAAATTATATAATATAATATTACTTTCCAAGAAAAAAGCGCCTAAACCTTTTTCGTTCTGAGTTCTAACTAACAAACCACATGTTTGATTCCTATCCAGAACCGACATTTCTAATAATACATGAACGAAGCCTGCTTTTATTATAAATGAGAAAGTTTGGATGTATGGATGTTTCTTACTCTTTCATGGTAAAAAAACTTAAACCATTTGGATGAAACTTGGCACATAGATAGAGCATAGATATGCCCTGGAATAACTATACGCTACTTTTTGTTCCGGAAATTTTTTAGATCCGTTGTAACGCGAGTGAAACTGCGGGGTACAGCTAGTAATGTATAAGAGTAGGTGGGTATGTCCTACTAATATTATAAATGCGAAAGATGCTATGCTATGTTATTTCTGATGTATTTTTGCTCGGCTTCTAAGGGTCGAAGCGTGATGCCTACCTTAAGCATTTGGCTATCAAATGTTAAAATATTTTATCGAATCCAACCGGTTCCAAAGATAATCGCGTAAATAATATAATCGTCGTGTGGTGTTTGCCTGTAATTGGTTGTGCTCTTAGGTTAAGTTATGTATATGCTCATATGTATTATTGTAACAACTGTTGGCAGACCTTAAATAAATAAAAATAAACAAACTTATCAGCTTTATTGTAATTGTAAACTATGCGCTTGGACATTCGCAAGTCATAGGTAAATAAATAACGTATTTTAATTAGTTTTATATGAAGTTATAATTGTGTTCTTCTCATTACATGCAGCCATTTAAGGGAGGATATAATAAATATCAAGTAAGTATAACCTTTTTTTAAATTTACTCACAAAGCCTCTTTTAACTAAAACACTCTTTAAATTCATTCCTCTTATAAAACTCTGTGGTATTTTGTAAAAATTATGTTATTTTTTCTCCCTCTTCCATCTCCTTCTCCTTCTTTGTTCAATAATATATTTAAAAAAAACAATACTAAATCCACAGCACTTACATAATAAAATATATTATAATACAATGTTTTTATAACGCCAAAAACGGATTTTAATTATTTAAGTGGTTATAAATGCATAGTGACTATTAAACAAATAAATCAAAGAAACATTCATACCCATGACTTGGGTGTGTGTGAGTGCATATATGTGTGTATACGGGGTGTATAAGTGTGTGTCTACATCCTGCAAAGATTAATAATACTGCGCTTGAAACTTGCTTTTCTGTCACAAATGGGTCCAGAGATTAAAAGTACTTTGAATTCGGTAAACTATAGAATTCTAAATGGTTACGTAACTAAAGACACATTTTCAGGGTTCTGTGCCCAAAACGGTAACAACGGGACCCTTTTTAAGGCTCCGCTCTCCGACCGTTTTCTCACACGGGTGTAACTTTTGAACTGTAAAATGTAGACGCTTCAAATTTTCACAGAGTTATATTTTTTTCGGCGTTTTGTTAAATATTGTACGGATAACTGAATTCTTCTTGTGCAAGCTTGTCGTCGTTATGTGTAATTATTTACTTGGTAGTCGATAAGAACGTCCTAATGGCATGAACAGTTCAAGTCAAATAGCGTTTTATGTGTGAGGCCAAATGATCGTAATTATCTTTAAAAGTTTATCGGTTATTATTTATTATATTGAAGATAAAAATGCATGGAAATAGCTACTCTCATCTAAGCACAGTGCACCTCAAATTTTCTTGTTTTAGTTGTAAGTAATTGTTGTTGTTTTCTATTTTGTGTTCTTGTTATTTATTTTTTTTGGTTTGTTTTTGAATGTTACCTATATTAAGTATTATGTAATTGTTAAATATATAAAATTGATATTATAAAATAGCCAAAAAGTCAGAATAGATAAAATTTATATAAAAATTTATTTAAAAAAAAAAATAAAAAGTATGTAACCTTGCTGAGTTTCTTGCCGGTTCTTCTCAGTTGAAGGCTGACTTCCGAACCGGTTGTAGCTTCAGTAACTTTAAATTTGACCTTCATAAGTGCCTTCCGAGGGCCTAAACTGAATAAATGGTTTTGAACTTAGAATTGAATTTTTGAATTGAATGATTTCTTCAGAAATGAATAAATAAAAAATTATCAGTTAGTACAACTGCTGTATGTATAGCTGCATTATTTACATGAATAACGTGCAGCTGGCCGGAAATATTATAACCTTATGTTTCATAACAAGCCTGTATTGACATGAGCTTACTTAACCTTCAATTTTATTTTTCACTACATAGTATAAAACAAAGTTGCTTTCTCTGTCCCTATATCCCTATGTATGCTTAAATCTTTAAAACTACGCAACGGATTTTGACACGGTTTTTTAAAAGACAGAGGAAGGTATTTATGTATACATGTGACATCCCACGGGAGCGCAGGTAAAACCGCGGGGGACAGCTAGTTGATAAAATAATGTGTGGAAACAATATAGTAATGACGAACGTCATTTAAATTATAATATAACATATTATCAGTTAATTAAAATGGCACGTGTCCCAGCTAATTTAGAGAGTAAAATTCATGTTTCATACTTTGGTTACCATAAACCAATAATTTTATATGAAAATAATTATGATGACATATTAATAACTATTTGTAATACAGGCTGTAATTATAGCTTTATAATCGTTTTTGTAAAGTAGATATATTGTTGATAAATATGACTCAAAGTGATGATACCCGTAAAGCCGAAAGGATGTTAAATGGGGCCTTATAACGAGCCCATTCACAATCACAATATTTAAGAACCGTAGTAACGCTGTATAACATACCCCAAAAGAATAAAAAAACTGATTTTTATGAGTGAAAAATAGAAAAACTATTAAAGTAGACAACTATTAGGTAAAATAGGTACGTAGGCCTTTCTGTTAAATAATCTGGTTCTCTGACATGACAGCTTAATAGGGTTGTTAGCTTTGATAAAATTAATTATAGTTTTACGGGGTATTTTGTAACACGTTGTATATAGCATAAAAATGAATGTTTGTCTGTATGTCCTTTATAGAATCGTAAATTTTGCAACGGATTTAAATGCAGTTTTCAGCAATAGATAGAGTAATTCAAGAGGAAGGTTTATAACCAGGATTAAAAGCGGACAAAGCCGCAGAGCGCAGCTAGATAAAATTTACACAAGAAAATCGTTTTTCATATTACTTGATCTCAAATACGGACTATCAACAAATTAATGAATACACGGTATACGGAGACTATTTTTATCACTTAATTTCAAAGGACTTCAAATCTAGTTTAGACTAGATTATCACAGAACGAGCATCCATAATAAAAGCATAAAGGAAAGATTAAGTAAACATATGTTTAAAATGTGTCCCAATACACTACTCCTCCTAGTAGAAAAGAGTTACATATTATTAAAATACATAACTTCACATAGCACATTGCTTTTACAAAAAAATAATAGACTGCTTTAGTACAGAAGGCTTTCTACAACTTAAACGATTATTTTAATGATGAAAATGCTTGGGTTTAGCGCTCCCTCCAGCAGGACACGCCTTTAGTACAAAATCTTATTTTTGGAAGAGTAATTGCTCAGCTTATTGCTGGCTCTTCTCAGTAAAACCAACCTTCCGAACCGGCGTTAGAGTCTGACTATTCATAAGTGCCTGTGAAGGCCTATTTCAATAAATGTATAAAGGTATCGTCTGACTTATTTACTATCTATACCTTACGATATATAAAACAAATTCGTGTTAGTAACACCATTTATAACTCAACAACGGCTGCACAAATTTCAATGATCTTTTATTTACCACTGGTGACTCAAAATATATCCACCTAGTTTGAGAGTCAGAGGCAAATCGATTTTGAACATATAATTTTATAGCCTGACTCACTGTAATTGTCACATATTATACATTTTATATTTGTATCTGGCTGATTAAATAAGTTATTATTATTTGTTGGTTTTATCTCCTTCCCGAATAACAGACGTAAGTAATTTATCAAAAAATTACAATTTTTTTTTAAGATTAGTTTTCTATAAGATTTTTCGTTATCAAGGCTATCTCTGAGGACATAAACTATAATCCTCGGGAAAGCGGGTGAAACTGCGGGCACAGCTAGTATTATTATAAATAGAGTCCTCCACAGCGTATTTATAGAAGTTTCCTACTTATTACTTACTTTTAGGACACATAAAAATTGTATTTAATGCGAATGAAACCGCGTGGCAGACAGTGAGTAGGTACGATATATATTTCTGACATTATATGTCTGCCCGCCTTTTCTATAGGCATTTATTTTGTACAACTCGTTTGAGAGCCGCCGTAGATTAATACCCGGACCTTTAACCTATGGACAATTGAGAAGTTTGATCCAATTCCCGGCGCCCATAATGATTAATTCAGGAATGATTTGCAACTAAATATTCAATTTGGGTCTGAGAAGGACAAGAGAAGAAGAGATGCATATCTGGAAAATTTCGGATTTAATGACTTTGACTCTACATACATCTCTTGGATACACCAGAGCTGCTTATATTAAGGCCTCCTTCTTATATCACGTTTACCAGGCCTCGCGAGTTATTATTGTTATTATTTATTTATCAGGGTTGCCAACAGTTCATACACATACACATATCTCAAACAAAAAGAGTAGACTTGGTGGACATCCACTTACAGGCAAACACAACATACACATGTAACTATAACTAATTACTTCCTAGTTGCGAGTTGATTACATCTGGGGGCTACTAGTGGCTTTAGCGAGGTGGTGGATCCACTACAGATAGCTGACCCGACATATACTTATTGGAGTAGTAAAGTTCTTAGTGCAGAGTTCATCCGGTACTACCACCATACGCATTTCTGCCGTGAAGAAGTAACTAATGCACTTGTATTACTGATTTCGGTTAGTAAGGTTCGGGGGCCGGTGAAATGACAGGCACATGAGACTTAACAACTTCACGTCTCAGAGTCGTCAATGCATTAGCGATGCCCTTGGTGTTGCAGATCAAGTGCATCGTCTGTCTATTGGCCTATGTGACATAAAAAAAAACATACAGAATCTCAAATCTGAAACCGGAATCATCAAATGAAAGTATGAAGGCTAAAGTTTATACTTATCGGAATGTTAGGGCAATCCGTATCGGACATGGTCCTACGGCGCGGGTATAGCGAGGAGAATGAGACATAACGTTCAACAAATCAAATTTGTATTTCTTTACTATAATTATAAGATTAACGCAATATAAATCTCCTTATCAGTAGGTTGGGGACAATGTGTTCCGCTAGGTACCGAACGCTTCAGGCCGCGGCGCCCCCGCTCGCCGAGAGTCTCCAACCCGAGCTGCTGGAGGAGGTGGTAGCAGCCCTCTTCCCGGCACGAGGCGAGCATACTCCGCCGCAGATGGCATTGCCCTCGGCCGCAGAGTCCACGGAGGAGAACGCCATCAACGTCCCTGAGGTGACACACCCAGAGTTGAGGGCTGCCGTGATCCGGCTCCGGGCCAAGAATGTGGCTCCGGGGCCCGATGGGATCCACGGCTGCGTGTTAGCCCTCGCTCTGAAGGAGCTAGAGCCCCACTGAGAGGGCTCTTCACAGCGTGCCTCGAGCGGGGCCAGTTTCCCAGTTTGTGGAAGTCAAGTCGACTGGTCCTGCTCGGAAAGGCGGGGCGCCCTGCGGACTCGCCGTCCGCGTACCGGCCCATAGTGCTGCTGGACGGGGTGGGCAAGTTGTTCGAGAGAGTTCTCGCTGCCTGCCTCGTCGGCCACTTGTGCCAAGAAGGGCCGGTCCTGGACGGTAGTCAGTTCGGGTTCCGGCAGGGGCGCTCCACCGTGCACCCTGTGTCGCGGGTAAGAGCCCTGGCGGAGGAAGCGGTGTCTCGGGGCGGGGTGATGTTGGTGGTGGAGTTAACACCTCACTCCCCCCCTCGACCAGACGGGGCCCGCGGCGGCGGGCCAGCACCAGCCGGGGGTTGCGGAAGCTGAATTCGTGCCCGCGACCCTCGGCGCTTAAGTGTGTGAAGGAACACCGGAGGGGTTTTAGTGGGTATACCTCTCGGGCCCCTTCTCATTTTAATTGAGAAGGGAAGTTTGCAAGAGGGAGTCCCACATAATCACCGCGTCTCCCCGGGCGCGGTGGTATGCGCAAAGCATTTCCCCTCCTAAAAAAAAAAAAAAAGGTACCGAACGCTGCTATCGTCCTTTAAAAAGTTCCCGCCACTCGCCTCGGTTGCGTCCGCTCGCGCCCTCACTAGCGCCGCGACGGGCCGGGCAAACAACTCTCCACCGAGCGCCGATTGGCTACCAACCACACGCCATCCGGTCAATCAGCGAGCAGCGCACGTTACCAGCGTTACATCAGAGATGGCGCCACTTCCATCTCTAGTCGCCCAAAGTAAAACTAAATGGTGCAATGATATGAAATAAAACAATAAAATTAGGAGCCGTCATACTCATAATTATAACTCAGATTGTTTGTGTGTAAATAAGTTCTATCTACATGTTTTCTTCCACCTCTCCGGTGAATATGTCAAGCAAAACAAACATTAAAGTCAGAGGAAAGGATTTATTATCCCCAAATCGACGTGAAAGTTATGACGGACAAACAAATAAGAGAGACGCCGAGGCGCCGATGTAGAGATTCCAAAACACTAAATTTTGTCTACTTTAGGACCTTAAACGTTGATCGGCTTATCTAAATTACGTCGTTTCGGTCGTTTGTACGCTTAGATGTAAACTACGCAACGGATTTTGATGCGATTTTCATCAATAGACAGAATGATTCAAGAGGGAGGTTTATATATATGCTTTTATCTTTCGATAACGCGGGTGAAACCGCGGGGGGCAGCTAGTGAGCTATAAAAACATTAAATTAATTAAGAGAAATTGTATATGTTCAAACTGTTCATACAAACACATAATGACGTATTTGTAGACGCTAGCAGGGTAGACAAAACAAATGACTTTGTTCTATATTATTAAAACATTTAGAATTCAATTTTCCTTGTGTTTATTTTCAACATATTTTGTAATAGTTACAACACAGCTGTTATTCGGTTAAACAATATAGAAGATAAATTAGTAATTTATTTCTATAATAAAACTAAACAATATTTTTTGTTTTGTCAGGCAACTCGCTCTTCTTTCCTCATAGCAGGAACGTTTTCCCTGACGTAACCGTGGGAATTTTCCTTAATAAAATACAATTAATTATGCGTAAGGTGTGAGTAGGTTTGTCATAATAATGTTCAGGAAAATTATAACAATGAGTTCCCTTCACACACGGATTTGATTCCAAACTAAGAAGAACTAGTAATTAGATATAGAATAAACAGATATGTACATTCACACAAAATTTGGTCCTATGCGGTAATCGAAATCTAATTTTGCTGCGCGGCCTGGCGAATTTTTTTTTCACCTACTAAAACACTTTATATGTATAAATTGACCTCAGACAATCATAAGTGCTTGTGAAGGCCATTTCAATAGATATATTTTAACTTTTGAATATTTTATTGCAGTGTATCTTAAATTTACCAATATACCTATTATTTTGATGGCTTTCTAGTCATATGAATATATACATACATATAAAAAGGTAATGTCGAGACTGACTCATCAACGGCCAGCCCAAACTTCTAATGATAGAAGTTTGAAATTGGACTATCAATTTTCTGCTGTAGACATCATTTAAAAAGGATTTTTTTGTAATCATCCCCCAGGGGGGTAATTGAAGTTTATATGAAACACTGTAATTATTAATGAGAAATGCGAGGTAGTTTAAAATAAGAAATAAAAATTCCTACAAAACAACATACCTTATAGCGGGAAAGTTTATATGGAAAAGTAATTGTGACGCTTATTCAGGGAATGCAGGTGCGTAAAGCTAGTCTAATAAATACAGTACTGACGCATCTCATTATCAAAAATATGGTGGTTATTGAATTACATGTTTCGGTGAATACCCGTGTGACCATACTTAATGAAAAATGTAATTAGCTTCATATAAACGTCATATTGTACTTAATGTAACCTTTGGTTGGAACATTATTTATAAAATGTCCAGCCTTAGTCATCGACGCCCAGACTCAGTGACTGGGTTATAAGCAGACAATTTTGCAATGGGGTTCCATAAACTACGTTCTACGTTATGTAGGGGATGAAAGTTTTTATGGGTAGTTGGGTTTTGAGTCCAAATTTAAATTCACCCGCCAAATCATCTATCAGTGCTACTAACAGTATGCACCCCGAAAAAAACTCAAAAGTTATGTTTACTGTCACAATTTAAAACATTCTAAGGGGGTAATATAAGGGGTTGAAAGTTTGTTTGAAGTTACATTATAGCAGACAAACGCTTAGTTTATTGTTACAATTAATGATACACGAATTCAGATATTTTTCAAATTATAAGTCACCTTTATATGGGGCAAATATTTCGTTGGATTTAATTTAACTATGCCACAGAAGTGCATGTGTAAATGACTCGCCAACGTCTAAAAACTCAACTACTTAGATTGATAAATAATTAATGATACAGAACAAAAATATTGGCATTGTAAAAATTATCTAAATTGTAAGATATTTATTCGAAAAAGCTTTTAATAATTACCGGAATTAACACATTGGATATTTCTGTGGGAAATTGTAAAGAAACGATGCCTTTCGAATTTATTATATTAAAATCGCGTTGTTGTTGAAATGTCACCAAAGCCGTTTTTTGCGCGGACATATAATATGTGAACTCGACACTGGGAAAAATAATTATATTCTAATAAAAATATGCCACATTTAAAATAATACATATAAAATAAAAAAATTCCAAGTAATTTTAGTTCTCAGAATAAATGCTAAAGATAGTATCTAGATTATTAAACTTCACATGCAAGTAAATTGGTGTATTTGTTGGGCACCTAATATCTTAAACCTGAATTTTAAGTCACATCCCCTATCCATTTGAGTTAAAATGTTGGTCACACATTTGGTTTTGATGACAATGCCCTATTAGCTGAGTGACGTCATTGTGAATCCAATATGGCGGAGTGACAAGAGCGTAATTTTGTTTATTAATGAACTGGGTACCAACCAAGTGCATTCTTTTTTTAATGGTCCAGAAAGTACTCATTATGATATACTTATCTTATAATTTGTTAGAAATATCCGATTTGATTGCTATTCTCCTAGGTTTCGTTTCCATGTAATATATAAATTAATTTTAAGTAGTTTAGTAAAGATTGAATTCCGTAAATTTAAAATTAATTATTTAATTATTATTCAATAAATGTATTTATTCATATCCACAAATTACAGCATTAATATAAATATATGGCTAGTTTTTATTGTAGGTACAAAATGTATGTTTTTAAGAGATCTGGGAGTCTAAAGTAACATACAATACACTGTGTACCTACATCAGGTCCCCCCTGACTTGAATTAAAAAGCCTGGTTATAAATGTTAGTAAATATATAATATAAATAATATGTATTTAAACTCTTGAAATATTAAGATAGCTATTAAAAAATATTGAAAAAAAAAAACAATTAAAAAACGTAGAGAAAATGGTACTAGTTGTCTTCTCCTATACTCGTATATTAAAACCACACTAAAACATTTTGTATTTAATTCACTAATTTTATATGGACAAAACCTATATCTTTTTACTAGCTGTCCCCCGCGGTTTTACCCGCGTTCCCTAGGGATGTTACATTATTTTGTTCTTTCTATTATCAATAGCTTTCGTAGCGCACGCGATGTAATTTTTTAGGTCAGTTTTTACACCTTGTGTTAAATTATTGGATTTTAAGAAAGGATCCTTAATATTTTTGAAAATGTGATATAGCCTATGTTACTCAGTGATAATGTAGCTTTCTAATGAAAAAAGAATTATTAAAATCGGTCTAGTACTTTTGAGTTTATTCGTTACATACAAAAATACAAATCTTTCCTCTTTATAATATTATTAGTGTAGATAGGAAATTCAACTTACCTTCTTTTATATAAAAATAAACTATTATATTAAAACCCTTTTTAGGTGTGAAAGTACTTAACTATTTTGTGGTTGCGTATTTATATATAATCTAGCTGACCCGACAGACGTTGTCCTGTCTTAACAATGAATATTGAATTCGAATTTTCCAATTGAATCGACTGTGAAATGTGCAATAAGAAATAAATTATTTTATCAATGTAATTCCGACCCATGCCTCTATTTTAAACGATGTTTGCAGCGCGCATTCTGTCAATCGCCCCAGCTGTCAAACGACTGACAATAATAAAAGTTTATATTGTCAAAAGCGCTAGAAAAGTGGTTAAGTTTTCTTAAAATTTCTAATTTTCTACGCAATTTTCTTATTTTTTCTTTCATAAGACCCTCCTACTGACAGTAAAAAACACAACAAAAAAGATTTTGCGAAATCGGTCCAACCGTCCATGCGTGATGGCGTGACCAAGGGATATAGGCATTCATTTTTATATACGAGTACGAGTATATCGATAAAAGACAGGATGTTTTATGATTCCAACTATTTATTAACAACATTTAAAACAATAGTTGAGTATTTTCATTATGAGTTGTATAACAGTTTGTCATTTGACACGAAATTCTGAAAACTTTTTTATTAAATTCCAAAAGCAAGGTTCTATCCAATCTATTCGACGGTACATTAATGAAAGAGGAACGTCGCGGAGTTAATAAAGTATTTCAAACTAACTTCTGTCCCGCGGTTTCACCCACGTTCCAGTGACAGAGCTTTTCATGTAATAGCTCTTTATAATATTAGTGTGGATTTAAATCTGTTTTAGTTTTCGCTATAAAAGTTCGTTTGGGTAGTACGCCATTATTTTGAGAAATATTTGAGTTTACTCTGCATTAGCTTGTATTTTTATCACATACTAGCTGTCCCCTGCGGCTTCACCGGCATTTATCGATAGCATATATCCATCTAGGAAAAAATCCACGCCGAATAGTAGCAATCCCACCCGTATTTGTTCAGTAGTTTCAAGGTGATGGCGTTAAAGGAACCCTATTTTACTTATCCCTACTAATATTATTAATGTGAATGTAACGTAACATGTTTATTACGCTTTCAAGCGAAAACTACTTAACCGATCATCATTAAACTTTGTACACATATTCTTAGAACTATTAGAAGTAACATGGGATAGGTACGTTTTGTGCCAGAAAAATGTAACAACCCTCGGGAACGCGGATGGAACCGCGGGGGACAGCTAGTATATATATATAGAAGACGAAGATAGTTTCGGTAGATTTTCATTTTGAGAGTGGATGGCGGGTACTTCAAAGCAAACCTTCTACCGTGCTATTATTTGGTTTTGAACGTATAATTAAATCACCGTATGTGGCCCGTAAGTAAGTAATCGATAACATATAATAAATCTGTACATGTGGCGTTTCTTTACATTTAATATTTAGAGAAAAAATATAGTAGGGGTGTTATAGGATAACAAACATAACGCATTTCTATAATGTTTGGATTTTTTTTCTGTTTATCTATTAGGATGTTTGTATGTGCACGAATCACATGAGAATTACTAGTGGGACTTAATAAATTATTTTTGTATTTGATAGCTATTTAAATAATATTTTATGAGAAATGATATAAGCTATATAAAATTGCGTTACAACTCATATGAATCAAAAAAAGAATACCAGAAAAGTCACTGACTGAAACCGAAGGAATCCTATGAAGGGCGGGCGGGCGTCCGGTTTCAGTTCAAAACTGTATTTGTCCGTTTGTCCTTCTTTCACGCAGCAACATAGCAGCAATTTTTTTTGCAATAGACATAGTTTAGACTCTAGACCAGAGGTTTCCAGCCGGTGGTCCCCACAAGAACTAAAATATGGTCTGCAAAAGATCTAAAACATTTTTTTGGTTCTTAAACTATGCCTTTATTAATGCCGATTACTTTAGTTCATTTTTAGATAGACATAGTTAAGTTAATTAATTATTATTAGCCCCCGCTAACAACAAAGAAATCAATGTGGGGATCACTTTCCAAAAAAGGTTGGGAACCGCTGCTCTAGACTATAGACCACTTTTTACCTCTTAAGGGACTCCAGGTGGACCTTCGGAAGACTTATTGACAATAGGTATTATTGCGCGAATGCAGTCGAGCAAAAAGCAGTAAAACGAATTACATACAAAACTAGCTGTTCGTAAATATCGGCGCGCCCATCTTCCGCGAAGTGCAGCCGTTATTAGTCATTTGTATGCATTCCGTTGCTTAAGATCGCTCTGGGAATTTCTATCAATTGTAACCTTACAATTTTTATTCAGGCTATGACGAATATTTGTGCATGAGAATGTATTTTTTAATAAATGCACAATTTCTAAGTCTTAGGCATCGTCCTAATTGGCGTTGATCGTACGATCAATCGATGCGTTTTCGTCGCACGACAAAATTAAACTCATATTTATTTAGTGTCCTAATTGAAGCTTACAAGTATCGCACGACCGCAGAAAATGCTTAATAACAGTCGTAAGATGGGTCTGATCGTGCAATCGTGCAATCAAAGCTACAAAATCTCGTTTTGTTGTTTTCGAGACTGAGACCTCCGGGATTAAAGCTCTAGTTTCCACCAAAGGCGTGGTACAACGTCCTCTGTCACCTGTCACATTTTAGTCACAGTATCTATACCCACTCCTTCAATCAAAATAGTAATACAAATTACAAGTTTGGTTGTGTTGGCTTTTGTAGATGACACAACTGGTTTTAAATCCGAATAGGCAACGATTACCACGACCTTCCACAAAAATAGGCAGTTATAGCGACCGCCAATAGAAGTTCTTCAAGAATGGCATGAGAAGACCTCTTTAAGGTCGGAAATACATTGGCAATCTCCCTGGTATTGCAACTGTGATCGGTGATAATTTTCCATTAGTTAGACCGTTAGCCTGTTAACCTAGCAATTTAGCTACAGGTATGTATATACTTTTGACATTGAATAAAGGGTTTTATTATTATTATTACTGTTGGCATAAGCCATCGCGTCGGTATCGCAAACTCATATAAATTCCCTTCGAAAAATAGCTCATCCCGCCTGCTCAAGTTTTCATTTCAATTAAAGCATTTTTTTATACTTTATTATTAACGTTTTCCAATAATAATAATATAATTCGTTTATTCAGGCAACACAGAAACCCAATATTGTTAGTAAGATCTTAAACTATGTTAGTTTGAGCGGGACATAAAAACTATAATACGAAGACAATATTTGTTTTCGTCCTCTGTGTGAGTTTAATAATAAGTTATAAGCGGCTTTATTCTGTAAACAGAATAATTTCAGTAAATACTAACCGCTATCAAAATATTTATGGTAACAATTACTTTGACAAATACTTAAGGAGTTACTTACTTAGGATGGCCTCGATTTTCGACCTAGTTCTCTGCAAAAACTGCGGGAGTCGCAGGTCCCAAGAAAGTACTATCACCATACCAATTTTCGCCGTAGAGCAGTAGTGCACATAATACTGGTGTTTCGGTTATAAAGGTTAAGGGCAGTGCCGGATTAAGCAAGCGTGGGGCCCGTAGCAAGTTCTGTCGAGGGGCCTTTGGTCTGCTATGGGTTCTTAAGTATACAGTGTGAAAAAAAACAATCGGTGGCCTTAGACACGCGGGGCCCCCTTTTGCGCGGGGCCCGTAGCAATTGCTACTCTTGCTACGTGGTACTTGGCACTGGTTGAGGGGCCGGTGAACAGGTACATGAGACATAACAACTTCACGTATCAGGGTCGACAACAATGCCCTGGTGTTGTAAACGTCCATAATCCCCATGATTTGCCTTTGAGCCTTAGCGGAACGCTGGAGGAACCGTGAGGGATAATTTGAATTATATAGATGAGGACGTCATTATTTTATAAGTCTCAAGTAATGATGTCACATGCATGTTCCAGATATTGAGCTATGACTTCATATGACTCATCTTATACCGTTTAATTCAACGAACCGATGGAATTACAATTAAAAGATGGGGTACTGTTTTGACATGTTGAACAGTGTCAGATAGGTACACTCCACCTATATCCTACTAATATTATAAATGCGAAAGTTTGTATGGATGTTTGTTACTCTTTCACACAAATCTACTAAACGGATTTGGATGAAAGTTGGCACAAATAGAAAATGCTCAGGATTAACACATAGGATTCTTTGTGTGCCGGGAAAATGTTACATCCCTCGGGAACACGGGCGAAACCGCGGGGGACAGCTTTTAAATATATAAAAATGTTTGTATGTACTCGTATGTTTGTGTATGTACCCAATGTCTTCTTATACTATTTATCCGACAGCGATGACATTATTTATTAGTGTATGGGTCGACGTAGACCTGTAAAGGTGCCTGAAACAAAAGAATCAAAGTCGCGTAGAATAAACATGAACCATCTTAATATCTTAATATATATAAATCTCCTGTCACGATGTTTGTCCACGATGGACTCCTAAACTACTTAACCGATTTTATATGAAATTGGCACACCGTGAGCAGTCTGGTCCAGCTTAAGAGATATTATATAGATAGATTGCAAATTATTGGTCTATAATTAATTGACAGTCACAATTATTTATTATTCCAGAGTAGTAGAGCTCTTAGTGCAGAGTTAGTGTTTCGGTTAGAAAGGTAAGGGGGCCGGTGAAATTACAGGCACATGAGACTTAACAACTTCACGTCTCAGGGTCGACAACGCATTGGCGATGCTCCTAGTGTTGCAACTGTCCATAGGCGGCGGTGACCACTTACCATCAGGTGGAACGTCTGCTTGTTTGTCGGCCCAAGTAGCATAAAAAAAAAAAAATTATCTGTTAGCTCCAAACGATTCTAACAGATGGCGCTGTGTTGAAAGAACCAACGTTTAATTTTTTTGGGAACTTTTTTATGGACTCATTTCGACAGGACAACGTGTGTTGGGACAGCTAGTTGTTTATAAGTCTAAGTTTACAAGATTAATTAAGTAGTACCTGGATGGCTGAGCTTTGCTCGGGTATTCTTTACTAATGTGACTACTGACGTATTCTCTTTTTTAAAGCACTGTCATATATACCTAGATCCGAATTAGATGCGATCATAAAGGGCGTACCTTTAAGTGTAAGTGCTTTTACCTCGGAAACACGGATAATACGACGTTTTCTAAAAATGAAACCTAGCTAGATCGATTTATCGCCCCCGAAACCCCCTGCATATTAAATTTCATGAAAATCGTCGGAGCCGTTTACGAGATCCTAATTATATACGAGTATATAGAATAATATTATATTATTAAAGAATTATATGTATTTATAAGAATTGCTCGTTTGAAGGTATTAGATAACTTAAAATGTGGACACGAGAGACAATAAAAAAATTTACAACTCAAGAAAAAAAAAACTTCTTTAGTCTTTCCCCCCATATATCTGTCCACATTCATATGCATGACTCTTTTAGTCACATGGCACTCATCTCTCCTAATAACATGTCCATGCCATGATAAACCGTTTCCGCTTATTTTTAGGGTACCGTATCAAATTTCTGAGAACAGGACCCTAATACTTAGGCTCCGCTGACCGTTCATCCGTCCCTCTGTCTGTCTGACAACGGGGTGTATCTCATGAACCTTAATAGGTAGACTGTTGAAATTTTCTCAAAGTGTGTTCGCTATAAAAACAAATGATTACATATTCATGAGTAGTAGAGGTCTTTGTGCACAGTTCGTCAGGGAAGTACTACCACCTTGCCTATTTCCGCCAAGAAGCAATAGTGCACTTGTAGAAAGGTTATAAAGGTAAGGGACCCGGTGAAATTACAGGCACATGAGACTTAACAACTTCACGTCTCAGGGACGACAATATATTGGCGATGCCCCAGGTGTTGTAAATGTCCATAGGCGGCGGTGACCACTTACTATCAGGGGGACCGCCTATATATTTGTCGGCCCATGTGGTTTAAAAAAAAGAAAGTTAACTAATAATGTTATAAGAAACGTGTTTCTTTCGGCATTTTGTTACTTGCGCACGGTGGTACGGAACTTTCGTTGTGATTCTGACTCGTGCTTGGCTGCTTTCTGTTTTTTGTTACATGCGCTACTTTCAAAGTTCTATGATATTATATTAATAATAATGCTATTTTGAATTTCTGTCGTAATAATTGAGTAATTAATTGCTCGGTTACAAGTATCAAATCGTTTGATCATGAGTTCTCAGTAAGTCGCTTAGGTACGTATGCATCGAATAGTCAATCTATTAAAGCCGTTTATTTCGTAAAAATTGTTATCGACATTGTCAATTGTACTGATTTTATTGTACACACAAAACATACATCTAAGAACCTCTATTGAACTAAATTATTCACAGACTCGCAAATTTAATCAACACCAGATCATGTCACTGCTAGCACACTCTACAGAGTCATGGGGTAACATTTACTTTTGCCTGTTTACTGATACGATTTGAATCGTTAATAAGCTTTTTATACGGTCCTATTTACAATGTTTTCGGTTTGATATTTTGGGACAGGAAGTTTTATTATTTTAAATTCAGTGTAATGTCTAGAAGGGCTAAACTGATGCTTGGAACTCAGTGTTTTAGTGAGAAAAACCGACGAGAAACTCTGCTTAGTAATATTTTGTGCAATTTTATTTTGAAATGTTTAATATGATGTCATAATTTTAGGAATAGGATGATATTAAGATTAAATATTTCGTAGAACATGTGACATAAACATGTCCAATTTGATGTAACAGCATTGTAAGTACATACATGTGATTGTCATTTTAAACGACTTGGGTAGCGATGACACATCTTTGTACTTCCACATTTTAAATTATAGTTAGTAGTATAAGTTCATGTGACTCGGCTTAACTTATTATTTATTTCATTAACCGATATCTAAAAGGTGATTGTGAGAGATTTTAGGGATTTAAAAATTCAATTGGTGAAATGTTAAGGTTAGTGACATGCTTTATGCTGGAGTAAGTTACTAATTATTTTAATTTTTCCCTTATGCCAAGTAAGTCGATAAATAGGCTAAAGGTCCACCTGATGGTCTCTGCCACCTATACTACCGGCACGCTTTGATGGCCGTTTTGACGTTTCAGATTGCCATAGGAAATTAAACTGTATTGATTTAAAATATGGTTGAATTACATCATCATACAATTAGCTGTTAGATAAACAGATGCGCCTTATGTCAGGAGGAATAAAGGTAATTTTTCTTTTTCATTGTTATATGTCAAAACGGCCATCATAGCGTGCCGCAAATTAAGTAATTCATGAAATTAAATTAGAATATTTCTATTCTAATAAATAGGCCTTCAAATGCACATGAAAAGTCAGAGATTCTAATGCTTTTACTAAGAAAAACCGGTAAAAACATGGTTAAAAATTAATAATTAAAATATAATATTAAATTAATTAATTAAATTAATCTTTTCAATACGATCCTAGGTTATAATACAATTTTTTTAGTCTCGAAGACAATATTTATGTGTAATAGCGGAAGTCAATACTTTTGTATTACATGGAAACATTTTATTAATTCATCAATCACTTTTGAATAGTATAGATTGTGTTTATCATTAATTTATATTTCGTCACATGAAAAGGTTGCGGATCAGTATTTCAAAGTCATCCCGTAATAAGGTTCGCTTCAAAAATATTGCTAATAAACATAGTATGAATGTACTTTTTCAATACCTGACATCAATAATGGGCTGTCGACCCTTCGCCATGAAGTTGTTAAGTCTCATATGCCTGTAATATCCGCGGTCCTTTTACTAGCACCGTAATAATTGTGTAATTAACTTAATTACAGCCCTCATTTGATAAAGACGTTCTTTATTTTTCTAACGCTTTTCGGGTTTGGGGGTCTACTCTCTTTCTCAGAAATAAAACATCGCAAATGAACGAAATCTAAACGAAATTTCGCATGACCGTACTCTAAATCTTTTTCGGACTTTTTATGTTCGGTTCCAAAAGAGTATTTCGAAATGAAAAGTGTATATCATGTGACTTTCGTCAATTTGGGTTTAAAATTCTGAACAATCATCTGTCAAATTTAAATTTTCACAAATTAATAAGAATAGGTTTAAAAATCCAAACATCAAAAAAGGTTTGTTCGTATAAAGTTACGGAACGAATGGACCTCGATCGAAACTTCGTTTTTCGTATACTATAAGAGAGTTTAACAGAGAACAAAGAATTAGAGTACACCCCCTGAGTTGCCTTTTTGGCATCTCATCGATCCATCATTTTTGACAGTTGACTTCGTGTTTAGAAACCCTAACTGCCACACCGCAGGTTGTAGGTTCGATTGACACTCTCAAGATTACATAATTCTATAATTTAAGCATTAATTGGTCTAATATCAATTTTTAGGTATTAAATTTCTCAAATTTAAGATATATTCGAGTACTTTTACACAATAATTATTTTATAGAATAGCTTATAATATGAAAAATCGTATTATAGAAAACTGTATTTTTTTCATTCCTATGTTACTTCGTATAAACATTATGTTTTCAGCACTATGGAGGTAACGTAACTATATATGTTTATTTTCATAAATAAACGTCTTAATGATTCACGAGAACCCATACTATATTTAGTGCTCTTGTTTGTATTATAAATTTGCTGTTACCGGCAAGCGTTGTTATGCGACTCCGGATCGTCTATAGTCAAAAGAGCACCTACAATTTTTCCAGTATTTTTTCTTCAAACTGTTGCCAACATTTCTATAAATAATAATAATAATAATAAATAATAATCGAGTCATCCGGTGACCAGAGGGCTGGCTCGTATTTTGGTCAGAGAATAAGCTTAGCCATACAAAGAGGAAACGTAGCCAGCCTTCTGGGCACTTTACCCATAGACAGCTCCAATAATTTAAATTCAGTTTTTTATTTATAGGTTATTGCTTTACTTATAAGTTAATTTTAAGTAGTTTAGTATGTACACTTTGTTTTATAAATGTTATTTCTAATACCGATATTTTAACAAAATAAAATTTACTTTATTATAAAATAATAGTATAGATAATTTTAAAAGAAAAATTCCTAAAGCAGTATTTTGTGATGAGCTTAACAACGAACAGTATAATTTTTTTTTATAGAAGATTGTGCGAATTATGATGAAACAGTATTATTATGGAAGTGGTATGGCAAAATCAGTATTGTATTGGCAACACAGATCCAAATTCGCGGCGAGACGGTCAATGGCTTGTATGCCACATGTATTACGTAGACTCAGTCAAGGTCTTTCATAATATCGTATCATAAAAATTTTAAACGGGGATTTTTCTACCAGACGTTGATATTACTCGTGACTAACAGCTGTATTAACATATCTCCAATATCAGTAAATACAGTAACACATGTTCAGTAATAGTAAAGTGTAATTTAATTGAAATAGGTCCAGATGGTTTTTAACGACCGTGATTGTGATGCCGCAGGTGGTGAGTTCGATTCCCACTCATGACAAACATTCGTGTGCATGAGCATGTCAGTTTTTTATGTGCCTGGGTGTCTATATATATAAGATATAATATATTTAAAAAATGGGTATATCAGTTATCTGGTTTCTATAGTACAAGTGCTTATTTTAGAATAAGATGGCCGTATGAAAAGAAAGTCCCATATTATATATGTAGCAGGTATGTTGAAGCGATTGCGTCTATGCAACGTGTTACAAAATACCCCGTAAAAATATAATTACTTATCAAAGCCAACAACCATCCAAGGCAGCCAAGGCCCCATTTAACCTCCTTTCGGCTTTACGGCTAGTTTTGTAACATGTATCTATCTATAGGTTCGCAAGTCAACCACAACTGAGAAGAACCGGCAAGAAACTCTTGCTGAGTTTCTTTTCGAGTTACATTTTTATTTTATTTAATAAATGTTATCTAATCTGACTTTTTGGCAATTGTTTTTATTAAACATTTACAAAGCACGTATTAATCTATAAATTCTTATAAAACCAATTTATTGATGTACCTACCTGCATACAATTGTTGATTTGATTGTAATCTCTGGAACCACTGTAGCGTTTTTACCGTACCTAGGCAATGTTTTCATCCTTGGAAAACAATAGAACAAAGAATGCGGGTAAACTTGCATCACATAAGCTAGTTATTTATTAATTACTAGCTACCGGCTTGCGGTTTTACCCGCGTTCCCAAGTTATTTATTTATTAGGATTGCCAATGGTTTTGAGTGCTTTAAAGCGGTTCCAGCGTAGTAGCGGTGGGTGAGTTTATGGCGATTACTGCAGTTATAAACTTATTCACACAGAGTCGTGACAAGAAGTAGCACTTGATTACTCCGAGATACTACACTAAATGCTTCTTGAGACCTTACTCTATGGCGGTATAATTATCAAAATAAACATAAATCATTGAGATATCTCATAGAAGACCATGTGTCACTCAAATAATGCCGTTTGAAAAATACCAAAATAGTTGTGTGCGTGACTCACCGAACAACCGAACGAAGTGAGCGCTCGGGTCGTCGTAGGTCAGGTTTCAACGCTTATGTACGTTAGTAGACTGTATTAAAAGATAAATAACTTGGTGATTAGATGCGGATAAAATATTGTAAAATAAATATTTTACAAAAACTTCTGCACTGGCGTATCTGGGGCTATTGTTCAGGGGGCCTGGCCCGATAAAAAAAAAACAAAATTTCGTTAAATTTCTGTGATTTTTTTAAGTATTCTAGTGTTTTGAATCTATTCAGCATTCTGGGGTGAAGACGGCCCACCCCCTAAATATGCCTTTGAACTTCGAGATCAACGAATATTTACAATGTGTACTAACGAAAAATGTATTATTCTCATTTAAATTCCATTAAAAAAAAAAAGCAAAACAACACGAAGTTCTTACTACATATGATTTACATTAATATGTAATCCTTTAGATATCTTTTGTATTCCAGGATTATATAGCCTATGACCCTTGGGAATACTGTGTGTACCTTTGTACCAGTTTTGGCGATTACCTCCTACATAAAAAAGGACTTTGTGTATTAGTAATTGTGGTGTTTTAAACTAAAAATACATTCAAATATAAATGTGAACATAAATTGTTCAGGTGCGAAAATGTTTATAATGTTAGCAACAAAAGTACCTGATTTAGAAATCGCCTATACAGTGCCCCTAGCACGAACGCCTATCGCAAGCACATCGTCGTCGTATCGAGTGCACCAAAAACTAATGCAATGGAAAATTTAACATCGCGCAACGACACGGTGTGCGCGGTGTTCCATTTTTCATTCAAACCAGCTTTATCGCGCACTGGATACGATGACGATACGATGTCGATACGCTTACGATAGATGTTCTATTAACGTAGAAATTTTGTTTAAGCTAGGAGATATATTAGCAAAAATGCCTGAGTGTCGTGGTCACTCGGTTGGAACGAAGTTACTTTCGTAGTATATTATTATTGATAAACATATAATATTATTGATTAACAAATACAAATAGATGAATAGTAATTGATTGCGTCTGAGAGCAATTAAATGAAACGCAGAAATATCGAATGAATTGAAGGAATGGCCGTACATTATAGAAAGGGTCGTGACGGAAAAATCTTACACTGTTTTTCGCCTAGCCCCCATCCGCTAAGTCCGTACCGTACTGAGGCACTTCGTTCATTAACCAATATACTTTCCATATCATAGATAGTTGTATAGTAAAACTTTCACCATATCACATTTAAATACTTGGGCGACTGATCTTCGTTTGGAATATTTTCTTTATTTGGTCAGTCGAAAACAAGCCCATTTTCAATAAAAAAAAAATGTTAAGTCATAGTGTTTTGAAGTAACAGTGTGCTAATATACAATATGGCAAAGCTAGCAAATACTGCGTTACATAGCGTTTTATAAAAAAAGGTTTTTCACTTTGTAAAAACGCGTTTTTCAAAGATGAACATAAAAAGGCAAACCTTAACTAGATACAATTTTTCATCCAAATCCATTTATTTTTTTATATGAATTTCTCGTTTATGATCTGTAAATATTTATCAATAAATAACCAATTTAATGAAAATCGTAATTTCACATATTCCAGGGATTTGAGGAAAATTGATTTCTACACTACAGTATTGTAAGGTATAAAATGAATTAAACATTTTAATAAAAATCGTAATTTCACATTTTCCAGGGATTTGAGGAAAACTGATTCATACAAGAGGATACTGGTGTACGATGATATGAATAAAGATTTTTTACTCCACACAACGGTACGCGCAAAATCTACAACATCAACTTTATGGCGGTAAGAAAGCCCCTGATATATGACGGGCAATAATATGAACTCATCCCTATTTATCAATGTGCAAGCCACTTCAGGACGAAGAGAAGCCAACCACCGACTTCTATTGATATATTTTGACAGGCCAGTTGGCTGGGTGCTTAGAATTCGCTATAGAGGCGGGTTCGATTCCCACCAAAGACTAACATTTGTATGAACACGCCTGTGTCTGGGTGTCAATATGTATTTAGAAAAAGTAGTTTGTATTTGTATGTAATGAAATGAAATATTTATTCAAATAGGCCTCAAAGCACTTATGAATGGTCAGACTAACACCGGTTCGGAAGGTTGCTTTTACTGAGAGAAGCCTGCAATAAACTCAGCAATTTATCTTTTCAAAATAAGATTTTGTACATAAAGACGAGCGCTACACTCAAGCATTGTCGTGTGTAAATGTAGTATATCAGTTATCTGGTTTCCATAGCACAAGGTCTACTTAGTTTGGGAACGGATGGTCGTGTGTAAAGAATGTCCCAGGATATTTATTTATTGCATAGCGGTAACTTTCAGTAACTTTAAACTTTATAAGTGCCATCTGCAGGCCTACTGTGAATATATGAATTTGAATTCTACTTCAAGGATTTGAAGGTCTAAGTTTCAGACGTCTCTATTAAAGCGTTTTTTACAGGCAATTATTGGCTTGCAACGAGCTACTAAAATCCATGGAAGATCTGTCTCTAGCACTTTCTTCTATCGTATATTTTATGGATTCTGAAGATTGGATCGTGCATGAAAAGTTTCGGAAGAGGCTTCTCTCTGGGTCAGACTATTTGGTGTCCACTGTACAGTATCTGGAGGTTGAAGACTTGGACCAGGAGGTTGGAGTATTGAAAGCGGTCTTTAATTTGTACGTACACAATTAATTATTATTTTAATATATGTAGAAAAATCTTTGTACACGCTTTAAAGCCGTCGCGGTCGGAGGAATGACAGATTCGTAGTAGTAGAGCTCTTAGTGCAGAGTTCGTCTGGGTAAGTACTACCACCTTACCCATTTCCGCCGTGAAGCAGTAGTGCAATTGTATTACTGTGTTTCGGTTAGAAAGGTAAGGGGGCCGGTGAAATTACAGGCACATGAGACTTAACAACTTCACGTCTCAGGGTCGACAACGCATTGGTGATGCAAATGTTCATAGGCGGCGGTGACCACTTACCATCAGGTGGACCGTCTGCTTGTTTGTCGGCCCAAGTGGCATAAAGAAAATAACAAAAAAAAAATTCCTTCCTACTATAATTAATGACTAGATGTCCCCCGCGGTTTCACCTGCGTCCCCGGATGTAACATTTTCTCGCCACAAAAAGTATCCAATGTTACTTCTAATACCTCCAAGAATATGTCTACAAAGTTTCATAATGATCGGTTAAGTAGCTTTCGCATGAAAGCGTAACAAACTAACTTACATTTACATTTATAATATTAGTAGGATTGCTATGGTATAATAGATGAAACTTGGCAACGAGATATATTATAATATGGAATAGCGCATATGCCCGTCTTGGGAATATATAACATCACTCCGGAACACGGGAGAAACCGCGGGGGACAGCTGGTATGTATACAGGAATATTTTTTAAGCAATGCGCAAAAAAAAAATTGGTGGTTCAGTATCAGTAACAGAACACATTTCCATTATTTGTAAAAAAAAATTGTTTTGGATTTTTTTTTCGACTTTAAAATCAACAAACAATGGACACTATCTATTCATAATAATATCAAAAAGCGCCGCACGCGGCGGTAGAGCCAGCTGTTGCCAAGGCCACGGCCGGGGTGGGCGACCGACAGACAGTCGTACAGTAGCCATAATGACGTATTTGTTCGCGCTCGCTGCTGACGAAATAGATTAAAATAAAATAAATTATATTAAAATGCATTCTTTAGGATTTACGCCTTCGTGGCCTCATTGAGACGTACAAAATCCTCATACGAAACTATAACCTTCCTCAGTTACATGACATATTTGTAACTAGCTATCCCCCGCGGTTTTTTTAGATAGTTTTTTTACAGCTTGGGTTACGTTACTTAAATTTTAGTAAGGATCCTTAATCTTTTCTACCATTAAATATAGCCTATATTACTGTAGGTGAATGTAGCTTTCCAATGGTGTAAGAATTTTTGAAATCGTCACAGTAGTTTTTGAGTTTATTCATTACAAACAAACACACACACAAAAAAAAAATCCTCTTTTTAATATTAGTGTAGATTGTGTAGATGTAGATTAATGTGTGTGATAAATCCTTCAATGGGCATCAGCAGAAAATAAGTCTTGCATCATGTAAGACAAACACTGCATATCACTTTCTTAGTAACAGAGTGGTCTTCAATTGAAACCGAGTACCGGACGAAGTAGTATCTGACACTTTAATAAACTCCTTTAACACGAAAACATACCATAACCGGGTCAAATTGAACCCATTTCGAACTTTGCGTTGAAAATGCACGTATCATCTCATTGCTTTTGCACATTTGACTTCATGACTTTTTCTTACTAATTAATATACAGTTATACTATTTATTTCCCTTCGTAACAACCATATTTCATATATTCATGCAGGAAACATAATGTCACATTTAGTAAGTGTTGGTATAATTAGTGTTAAAAACAAATTAGACACTTGTACAAGAACTAAAAATCTTGAATAGCGAACTGTAAAGTGCGAAATTACTTTCAACACTATGGGATATAGACACATCAGCTACAAAGCAGCTCGTCTATAAATAAATAAATAATTAAAAAAATATTAAAGAGGATGTACAGTCAGCAACATAAGTAGCTGAACAGATCCAGCTTACAAAAGAGCTGTACATTGCATCTATCCATAATATGAAAAGATAAAGTAATTACGAGATTAGTAAAAATGAGTCTATAAAATCCTACACCATTATACTTCTGTATTATGGATTAATTTTAGAGTTCAAGTGTTTTCTAATTTCGGACCTGTTAGGCTACTTATATTGCTGACCGTACTCTAGAAAAACCTCAATTGAATTTCAACGATTTTTTTACTGAAAAAATAAAAAGTTACAGTCGCATTTCTATCACCTTTATAAATAACTAGCTGTCCCCTGCGGTTTCACCCGCGTTCCCGTTGGTTGTAACATTAATTTGTTCTTTCTATCATCAATAGTTTTCGCAGCGCACGCGATGTAAGAAAGTTTTTTGGTAATTTTTTCACAGCTTGGGCTACATTATTGGAGTTTTAGTGTGGATCCCTAACTTTTTGAAAATTTAATATAGCTTATGTTACTCAGTGATAATGTAGCTTTCTAATGAAAAAAGAATTATAAAAATCGCTCCAGTACTTTTAAGTTTATTCGTTACATACAAAAATACAAATCTTTCCTCTTTATAATATTAGTGTAGAACTGTAGATTTCACAATACAAATATTTCAACAGATAATTTGTGAGCAATTCATGGCAAAGGATTATTATGATACTCCTAATAATGAAACAAAAGCCCTTTTTATATAAAGTATTCTTTGCTACCTTTCTAAATGTATACACGGGTATTTCTTTTATGTCTTTTGGTACGTAGTTTATTAAAGTACATAGCCCCTTAAAGACTTTATTACTTTAGTAAAATGAGTTACGAGGAGCGAGTTTGTGTTTGTTTCTAGTGTTAATACTATGAGTGCCGTTATTCTTTAAAAATATTTGTAACACAGAGCTGTTGTATTTCCTTTTGTTACAGTTTTTTTTCATTAGTTTGTTACTATGATACTAATATTATAAATACAAAAATAGGAGTATGGATGTTTGTTACTCATTCATGGAAAAACTACTGAACGGATTTGGATGAAACTTGGCATATATATAGAGCATGCCATAGAATTATATATAGGATACATTTATCCCGGGAAAATGGAACATCCCCTGGGAAAGCGGGTGAAACAGCGGGGGACAGTTATTTAAATATACTGTTATATTTTTCTCATACTCGTAGTAATTCGAGTTAAATTAAATCGTAAGCATTTCGTAGACTTCTACGGTAGGGCTACGAATACTGCTACGGCGTAGCAACTGCCGCGTAATAAATCAATGTTTGTAGCACCTCGGTGTAAACCTATATATACGAGTATATATGGAAAATAGGGTTCCTTTGACGCACCATCAACTCAAAACTATTGAACATATCGGGATGGGACTGCTACCATTCGACGCGGAATTTTACCTACATGGTTATAGGCTGTGTATGACATCGACAAACGAGGGTGAAATCACTAGGGGCAGCTAGTATCTGTAGAGGATTGTAGTTAGAAAAAAAAGTAATATATGTAGTACATCAGTTATCTGGTTTACATAGTATAAGTTCTAGTTAGTTTGGTATCAGTCAGCCGTGCGTAATAGTTATTTGTGCAACAAGAGAGCAATGTCGTTTTTTGCTGCGAATGCTGATTTCATTCACTACGCTCGTGATTCTTAAGTTGAATCTTGAGTGTGGCGAGGGTTTCAAAGGCACGAGATGCAAAAAACTTTGCTCTCGTGTAACACACACAATTTTTCACTTCAGGAACTTGTTGTTTTAACTCTTCTGGTGTTAAAATACTGTTCTCGTCGCTTGTTTTACTCATATTTTAATATTTTTTAACTTATTCAACTCTTTACGCCAGCCACGATATTTTATTCCCGCTCTTTTAGCGTGTTCGGAAATAGCACCCATGATATTTTATTACTCAAATATATTACGTAGCATTATTGAAACTAGAAATAAATATTTACAGGTTAAATATGAGTTTTATTTGCAGTAAATACTTATCTTCGTTTAAATACAACAATAAGTTAAAAATTCAATAAATTACATTAAAAGACATAATTTTCTTTTTGCAAAATTTCTTTAGTTAGTACGAATATCCGAACGTGTTTGTCTTTGAGGTCGAATTCACAATCGGAACTTCGAAAGGGCTGGTCTTTGTCTCGCTCTCTTTGTAATGGCGGGAAAGAGATAAAGTGTGAATGTTTCAATTTCTGGCTGGCTGAATAAGATATTCACGGCTTTCTGGAAACAAAAATTTTAAAGTTACTTTGTTTAACGCATTGGCGATGCCCGTAGTGTTGCAAATGTCCATAGGCGGCGGTGACCACTTACCATCAGGTGCACCGTCTGCTTGTTTGTCGGTCGAAAGTGGTATAAAAAAAATTATACCTACTTGATCATCAATATGTTGTAAGAGAAAACGGTCTGTCACTGTTTATCTTGTTCAAGATCCATGTCGCTACAAGCGTTATCATCTGTTTAGGTATAAACAAAAGAATTACCGCATCGACGTACGAGTTTGTAGCCAACTTTCCTGACAGGAGATGACGTGTCACTGTGACTGATTTATATATATTTCTATGAAATACCCTGCGTAGTTACCGATACGTCACCCGACTACACGTGGCACACGATCGCAGACGACGTGTCGCCCGACGTCGCACGATCGTTGACATATCGCCCGACTACACGTGGCAGGATCTCAGACGACGTGTCGCCCGACCTGATCAGTAGTGCCACCAAGGTCGATTAAGTGTCGAACCCGCACAGGAAGGGTTCCACCATACTATATGCCGTCAAAAAAATGCTCCAAAAAACGTTTAACCCTTTAATTTCTATTCATTTGTTGTTATTTTTCATTTATTTATTTAGGATACACAATACAAATTACAATCAAAAGGTAACCACATAATAAGTAATAGTACATTTAGAGCTGAGTTGTAATTCAAAACATATGTATACAGAAAAACAAATCTAGAAATGAATACCAAGACAATTGCGATGAAAGTGCAAGTGAGCACTCCCAAATGACAATATAGATAAAAAAATATATTTAGAAACTATAAATAAATATTATTTATTTAGATTTAATTTATCTGCTGGGTTTGATTTAGAGGATATCTTTTGTGGTTTTTTAAATTGCTAAACTTAGGATCAAAAATATCAACTCCTGAATTATTTTTATTCGGCAGTAGCAGTAGTATCTCGGTTCATGAGATACAGCCCTCTGTTAACAGATATACACGTAAATTAAATAAGGCAATCAAAATTTTGTTTTTACTTACTAAACACGAAACGGCAAATGCGTCATCTTTTCATATATTTGAAAATTCGTTCCAGTGTAGAAGAGTTCAAATACCAGACTGCGAACGGATCCCAGAATAGCAACAAAACGGATATATTGAAAGGCTACACAGTCGAGTCTCAAGTTTGCTTGAACAAGTTGAAAAATGTACGGAGCACCCTGTGGGATTACGTCAGGTAAAAGTTTTTCAATTATTTCACTCTTTGTATTAGCCTCGCCTTTTAAACTAACTGTTCAGTTTATACAAGTATACTCTCTAAAGTCAACCAAGGAAGATTCAGTTTTAAATGCAAGTAAATAATAAGCAACTGGGTAAGCGTAACATCCTCAGCCTCGTCAAAACTCCTTGTGAGGACAGTCTAAGGGCTAACGCAAGCCAATTATTAAAAAAAAAATTATACTGAAGATTAGAAGAGAATTATATTTATTCAAATGGGCCGTCATTGGCGCTTCAGACTCAGGCGCGGAGTCAGACTGTGACATTGTTTTGGAAGGTTTCGGAAGGTAGCCTTGTCTTAAACGTGAAAGCTCGATGAAACGACAAAGCGATACTAAAAAGAGACAAACACATTCATTTATAGTAGGTATTCAGCTAGCGACACCAGGGGTATCACTTTCATAACTTTTTTGAAGAACTCCGATAAGGAGAGCCGAGAAAAAATAAATTTTTCAAACAAGATTCATACATTAATTAGTCCTGCAAGAACGAGCGAACATGATGCATGATACATGTTTAAAATTCAAAACCATTTATTCAGTTTAGGTGCCTTCCGAGGGGAAAGGCACTTATGAAGGTCAAATTTAAAGTTACTGAAGCAATTCCTGAATTCTATGTTATGTGATGCAAAGGCTACTTCTCTTGTTACTACTTCTATTATTAATAGGAAAATAAATCAGGCCTCAAATTTAAATAAAATTAATGACGATCATGTAACCAATTAACTGTGCTGTAACTATATTTATTTAAAAGAATCCAACACAAACTGGCGTCTTTAATAATGAGTCATATGGCATAGTGGGTTTTTACATTCTCCGAAGCTTACACTGCATTGTTTCTGGGTTAATGATCTTTACTGCAATACCATTGCCTGAAATTTTATTGTAATTATTTTGTTTTTATTTTCCAGGTCTTCTGTGAAGAGGGAAATGTGGCTAGCTCGTCGGACTCTTGCTGTTGGCATTACCATACTCGTGATTGTTCTTCTAGCATCTCCCGTTCTCATTCTCCTGCTGCGACACATCGTTAATACTATACAGGTATGTTTACCTTATTCGCTAGGAAGTGAAAGTTCCCTGGTACTACGTAGGTACTCCAGTGTTCAAGGGTACACTGCCAAATTTCGTGAAAATCGGTTCGTTATTCAAGCCGAAAGAATGTAGCACTCGGAGTGTGTAATAATTTCAATGCGTAATTGCTATTTTTATAAATCGTCAAATATGTATATGTCGTCAATTTATTTGTATCTTATATAATATATTTATAATATATTTTAAATTAATCCCTATTTCCCTTGGTCACAGCATCACGCATGAACGGCTGGACCAATTTCGCTAATTCTTTTTTTGTTGTGTTTGTTATTGTCAGGAGAAGGTTCTTATGAAAGAAAAAATTAAGAAAGATTCGTGAAAAATTGGAAAATTAAAGAAAACTACGATTTTATGAGCGCTTTTGACAATGTAAACTTTTTTAATGTAACCTGTTTGACATTATTGTCAGTTGGCGCGATTGGCAGAATGCACGCTGCAAATATCGTTTAAAATAGAGGTGGCGGTCGGAATTATATTGATAAAGTAAATAATTTATAATTTTTTAGTGCACATTTCACAGTCGATGCAATCGGAGATTCGAATTCAATGTTCATAGTTCAGACAGGACAACTTCTGTCGGGTCAGCTAGTCAGATATAAAAGTGATTTAATTACATACACACATTTTTACTCTTTTCCCATTTTGTTCAAATTTTTTCAAATTTTCAATCTTAATCCCAAGGGATACTATATTTTCTCGGGTTTTTATCAGAGACACATGTCGATCCATCATCATCATATAATAAAAAATAAAATAAAATCAACAGCCTATCTCCGTCCACTGCTGGACATAGGCCTCACCTATGGCACGCCACTGAGCTCGATCTTCAGCTCTTTGTTTCCAACCACTTCCAGCCAGCTTGCGTATATCATCGCTCCATGATTAACGCATACGCTTTTAATCCACGTGACTAATATCAATGTATTTCATCCAAATCTGTCAAGTCGTTTTTGCGAGAAAGAGAAACAATAATCCATACAGCCAACCTCAAAAACTTTTGCATTTATAATAATAGTAGGATAGGTAGGTTTAATTAAATAAGATAAAAATGTTGTCTCATAGATTTGAATTTTTATTATCTGTTCACACAATTGTCTCCGACTGGTACTACAAAAACGGCAAACGCAACAGAGGCCGCCAAAAAACGAGATGGGAAGACGATCTCAAACTCACGGCTGGACACCACTGGAGAAGGGTAGCGAGAGACAGAACTCAGTGGAAAATGTTAGAGGAGGCCTATGTCAAGAGGCACACTGAACTGCGGGACATTTTATAATGAAACCAAAACATAACACATAATTTAATCGTGTAGTTCAGAATAAAGAGCTTTATTATTATTTATTATTATTATTTCCTTGCATACATAGCAATGCGCGAATCACGACCTATGGCCTTGGTTTCATACACAAATCCGTTTATAGATTCCCGTATTTTCAAATTTTCTGGTAAGAAAAAAATCCCAGTAAATTTTATTCGTAATATTACGAACACTTCGCAAATAAAAATGCCAAATTGGTTCAGCCATTCTCAAGTACTACATTTATCAACGAACAGCATTTTATTTAAATATCATATTTTTTTAATTCTGCATGATGTTCCAAGGCAGGTCTATTATTGTTTTTGTATTCTGCAGAATATTGATTATGTACTGAACATTTTTTTTATTTATAAACCAGTCTGTTTACAGTCAACTACTAATGCACGACGAACTTTTTTATTCTTTTATTTCAACTAGAACAGCGACAAACAGTAGATGGTTCACTTGATGGTAAATGGTCACCACCGCCTATGGCTATTTATAACACCAGGTGCATCAACAATACGTTGTCGATCTTGAGACATGAAGTTGTCAAGTCTCATGTGTCTGTAATTTCACAGGCCCACTTACTTCTCTAACCTAAACACAATAATACAGGTGTACTGCTTCACGGAAATGCGTAAGTACTTCTCCGGACGAACTCTGCACTAAGAGCTCTACTACTCTTTAAAGTAGCGCAGTAAAATAATAGTAGTTTTAGCTTTAGCTTGTCCTTTGCAAAGGAAGGGCCTTAATTACGTTTAACAGGAAAATAACGAAAGCACGTTTTATGATTTAATTGATTATATTTTTTACAATATTATAATAACATGCATATAGTACAATAATAATGTTATTATGGAGGAGAGAGGTATGAGACTCCTCCATTTAAAAGGGAAGATCTTCCGCCAGGCTAGGTGATCATGCCTGGGGACCGCGGTCCAACTGTTGATGTTGGATCCTTGTATATATGCCAAATCCTGAGAGAATCTTGATAGTGCGATGTAGGATTCTCGTGTGTTTCTACTCGTTCATAGATGTCGCCACATCACTGTAGTACGGGCGGTGAAGGATTTGTAGGCGTGTTCATAGATGTCGCCACATTATAAATAATTTGGTGTTAATTAATGCACATTTGGCTACTTACGAACTATTTTTAAATATTTCATACTAGCATGCACCGGGCGAGTTGCTGCCGCAGAAAACATGTTATGGGAATACCAATGGTTTGAAATTTGAAAGAGTTATCTTGTTTTGACAAAGTGATATGAAACTTCCTGTCTTCACTTCATTGAGCAACGGTTATATTTTTCGGATATTGGTCATACAGAAATACTAAATTGGCCATAAAAATGGGGAGTGGGAAGGTGAAAAATACTTCACGATCTATTCTCATAACTACCAAATATGCAAACAAATCATTGGAATCGGTCGAGTCGTTTCAGAGGAGTGCAACCACAAACGTTGGGTACGAGATTTTTATATATTAGAAGATTGTAATGTTAGTACACGGTTGTAAATCCTCGTTGAAAAATGATGTCCTTTAGACGATGTTCCTTGCACGCCTATTCAATGACTTCAACTTATTTAAAATCTTATACTTCAGCAATGCACCTCAATCTGAAAAGATAAAATATTTATAAAAAAAATATATTAAATATCAGTTTACATGGAGTAGTAGAGCTTTTAGTGCAGAATTCATCCGGGGAAGTACTACTACTTTACCCATTTTCGCCGTGAAGCAGTAATGCACTTGTGTTACTGTGATTCGGTTAGAAAGGGCCGGTGAAATTACAGGCACATGAGACTTAACAACTTCACGTCTCAGGGTCGACAACGCATTGACGATGCCCCTAGCGTTGCAAATGTCTATAGGCGGCGGTGACCACTTACGATCAAGTAGACCGTCTGCATGATTTATGTCCCATATGGTTTAAAAAAATGGAGAAGAAAGCGCTGGCTAACAACCAGTATCATGCTGAGTTGGGACCATTTCATGGCAATCGTTATGTTTTTTTTTATATTATGTCATTTGAGTTATTATTTACTAATTGCCTTAAATAAATGTTTTTGTCTTTTTTTTCTTTCTCTGTTGCAGTAATAAATTTTTTGTGTGTTAAAATATCTACTAGTCCACTAGTACTTTTTTCAAATTTGGTCTCTTGATAATAGTTGTAAATATTGACTAGTATGTAAATTCACCCCATAAAGCTCTGCGCAGGTTAATATTTTATTTTTTTATCTTTTGGGGTGAATTTTTGGGTACTTGCGCGTCCGTATATCTCATCAGCTTCATGGAGTGTACTAGATGTTTGGACGAGTATATACCATTGGATATCTCGTTTAGGGTTACGATGTGAACACAACTTCTGGTTGATTGAAGTTACCAGGTTTGAGTGTATACTTGACGTTAATAAATAAACAATAAATATAAATCTTTGGACATTTTTTACACACTGCCATCTGATTCCAAACTGAGCAGAGCTTGTAACCAGAAACTGTATCACAAGTTAGTTTTTTTTTAACATATTCTTATATAGATACAAACGTTGGTCCTGGGTGATAATTGAACCCATGACATGTGGTGTGACAGTTAGTCTCTAACCGTACAGTGTCTGGGCGCCCAAGCTTTACTTAGCATTTTATTTTTATGTAAAATCTAGTAGTAAATATGGTTAAACTTAAAAAGCAAAACCTTAACTTTTTAAACATTTTCATCCTTCAGGAAAGAATTAAGACTGCTTTAAAATAAAAGGCTTTCTACAAATAAACGATTATTTTAATGACGACAATGCTTACGTGTAGTGCTCACTCCAGCAGGACACATCTTTCACACGTCAGAGTGATTGATTTATTGCCGGCTCTTCTCAGTATAAGCAACCATTCGAACCGGTGTTAGAGTGACCATTCATAAGTGCCTGTGAAGGCTTATTCGAATAAATATTTAATTTCATTTCATCCAAATTATTAGAGCCATTTCCAAGATACTATTGTTTAAAATTATTTAATTATAATATATATACTATAAAATAAATGCTCGTTTAATAGTATTATATTTAAAGCTACTTTCTAACCCGGAAATATAAAGACAGTTGTAGAAAATAAAAAGCTAGGCTATTTCGTTAGTATAAATCGAAATGATTCCACGAAATATTAATTATTCTGGTCCCCGAAATAGCTAAATGGATCAACGTGTTGTTTTATGCAAATTTATCTTGAAATCATAAAGGTGGACATTTCTCGCTGCCGTAATATAAATAAATAATAATAAATAAATATCCTGGGACATTCTTTTACACACGGGCATCTGATCCCAAACTAAGCAGAGCTTGTACTATGGAAACCAGATAACTGATATACCTACATATACTTCTTTTTATTTTTGTAAATACATACATATATAGATATTTACACCCAGACACAGAACAAACAGACATGTTCACGCACACAAATGTTTGTCCTGGGTGGGAATCGAACCCGCGACCTTCGACTTGGCAGTCAGGGTCGCTAACCACCAAGCCAATTGGCCTGTCAAAATATTAATAATTAGTAATAAAATTAAATACAAAAGTACAAAACCTTTTTAGTAGTAAGCAAAGCCCTGGGATGGTAGAAAAATCTGTCTTTAGGATAGGATGTCGGAAAAAAGAACATTAAAAATAAGTTTACATATTCTCATACTTCTTATAATAATACGAATATTATCTAACATTTAAATTTATGACTAAATAATATGAATTTGCGATACACATGTGTTATTTATACGAGGTAAATTATTAAGCTGCTACTACATATCGACAATAGATTTTTTTGCTCTTGTTTATGCTGTGAGCGGCCTTGTTCTCATCGCTAGAAGCGACGACGCTCAAGGCTTCCGTTTGGTTTTTTGTTCTTTAAAAAGTTTTTGTGTTCGTCATAAAAAAAATAAAAGCATAAGGACTTACTTTTCTTCTGTCATGCATCTGCCTAAATATTTGATAGGCGCCTCGATTGGACAGTCCGGATGACGTATCACGTGCCGTTTACTTCTATTCAGGACCTTGATATCACCACTTGATAATAACTTTTGTGCAACAGTACTGTGTTTTAGGTAAATCAACGAATTATAATTGCTTTTATGTATAGGGAGCGCCGTTAACAAGATGCACGAAGCGCTCATTACGATGAAGATAATATATAAATAATTCATGACGGTTGATTGTCTTTAGGTAGTTTTGGTATGACTGTGAATGCGTGCGACTGATTTGTTTCAATGTCATTACAAAACTATTTATATTAATGTGTGGAAAGGCTGTTTTACCTACAATATTAACATTAGGCTGTGCAGGTGGTGGGGACGCGCCTGCATTGACTCATTGACTAGAACATACACTACCAGCTGTTCCCCGCAGTTTCATCTGTGTTCAAATATGTTACATTTTACTGGGATAAAAGGACCCTATGTTTTTATTCAGGCTATGAACTATCCGTGTGCTATGTTTCATTCATATCCGTTTCATAGTTTTTGCGTGAAAGAGTAACAAAAATGAGGATGAAACTCACAAAGTCTCATGTAATAGGATAGGATATTGGTAAGATTAGTAGGATATATTTAATATTTTTTCAATTTTTTGGATTTTATTTTGTCTTCTAAACTTTAAAAGTACTGATAGGTGGCACTAGTGAAGTTCGCTGGTTTTCACATTATTGTAAAACGATATAAAATAGACTATGGCTTCAAGTTATTCCAGGGCCTCTTCGTTCGTATAGTTACAACCAATAACCCCTGTAATTTATATTGAATAATAGTAATATAAGGCAAGTTGTTTTTTTTATATTTTCATTCGTATCGGGCTCCGTTTTACAGTTGAATGGAACCTTAGTATCGTTGGTGTTCATACTTGCTCCTTCTTGTAATATTAGTGAATTCGTTCCACACGAAAAATATTCCAGTTATCGTCATCGGCACTCCATACATAATTTACAATACTTACTACAGCTATCTGCAATACACAATCAAAGTCCTTAAAATTATAACATTTGAACAACTTGCACTAACGGCAGACCTTATCATGACCTAATCTATGATATACATTTTTCCTTAAAGCTGCTTCTTCGTCCAATATTTAAAAAAAATATCGAGTTTCATTCATGCATTGTTAGCATGTTTCAATGATTCCGTTAGCAGAGTAAAGTGACATGGGCGCCGGCAGGATTATTTGCAGGGAGGTGCACCTGCATGCAAATCTATACTCTATACTAATATTATAAAAAGGTATCATTTGTATGTAAGTATGTTTGTTACTCTTTCACGCAAAATCTACTGAACGGATATGGATGAAACTTGGCACATAGATAGAGCATATCCTAGAATAACATATAGGCTACTTTTATTCCGGGAAAATGTGATATCCCTCGGGAACGTAGGTAAAACCACGGGGGACAACCATATTATATAAAAACTGATTGTAAGGAATGTAACAGTTATATTATATACCTAACTACTTACTATTTAAACTAAACTGATAAGATTTAATTTTATAATAGTGCATTATAAAATATTATATTATATTATATTATATTATATTATATCACTACATAGTATAAAACAAAGTCACTTTCTCTGTCCCTATATCCCTATGTATGCATAAATCTTTAAAACTACGGAACGGATTTTGATGCGGATTTTTTTTTAATAGATAGAGTGATTGAAGAGGAAGTTTTATATGTATAATATATGTGACATCCCACGGGAACGCGGGGGACAGCAAGTTATTAAATAATAAAAAGATATAAAATAAGGCACGCACGCCTATATTAATATGAAATTACTCGGTCAGCGATGGGAGAGGCGAGACTAAATCCAGTTTATTTTTTATTTACCGGCACCAGTGTAAGGGGGCCATGAAATTGCAGGCACATGAGACTTAATTACATCTTTAATAATTAAGTCTCATTGTCGATAATTTGCTAGCGGTGTAAGGAAACCAGCATGGTGAATTGTGTTCATAGATGGGTCCACTTTACCATTATTAGGTGAACCTGCTTGATATAAAATTTATATGGAATTAACTGTCCCCCGCGGTTTCACCCATCATATACGAGTATAGCCTATATCAATCTACGATTATTTCCGCGTCGACTGGTAGCAGTCGCATCCCAATATATTCAGTAGTTTTAAGGTGATGGTGCGCCAAAGAACCCCATTTTGCTATATATCTTTAGATTAACAATTTACAAAAAAATTACCAGTGTCCTTTTTTTTTTTTTTTTATGCTACTTGGGCCGACAAACAAGCAGACGTTCCACCTGATGGTAAGTGGTCACCGCCGCCTATGGACATTTGCAACACTAGGAGCATCGCCAATGCGTTGTCGACCCTGAGACGTGAAGTTGTTAAGTCTCATGTGCCTGTAATTTCACCGGCCCCCTTACCTTTCTAACCGAAACACAGTAATACAATAGCACTACTGCTTCACGGCGGAAATGGGTAAGATGGTAGTACTTCCCCGGACGAACTCTGCACTAAGAGCTCTACTACTCTGTAAAATTTTGCGATTGCTGATAAAATCACTCGTCAGGATTGATATGTATAAGACGTTTTGGATAACGACTTCAATTTGCTAAAGTGGCCCTTAAGCAATATGTGGTAGGTACCTATTTTCTTTACCAACATCCTGGTAGATTACCTTACTGTCAGCCAAACGAGCCCCAACCTAGCAGTCTTGTGCATCCTATCAGTAACCTGTTCTATTAGTCATCGCAGTGACACCTCGGGTATGGTTCTAAAACCACAACATGTTGTGACGTGTTTATTACTTATTAAAGTGTTAAATTTGATTATTAATTAGTTTAATTAGTTTGACGAGCCGGTTGGCTTTGTGGTTAGCGACCCTGACTCCCACGCCGCAGGTTCTGGGATCGATTTCCACGCAGGACAAACATTTGTGTGCATGGACATGTCTGTTTGTTCTGTATCTGGGTGTAAAATCTATGTATTTAGAAAAAATTATAGTTTAATTAATATGTCAGTTATATGGTTTCAATAGTACAAGCTCTGCCTAGTTGGGAATCAGATGGCTGTCAAGATTGTTCCAGGATATTTATTTAATTAATTAATTTACACACTATATTCACTGAAAATATGTTAAAGGCTACATGCCTTGTCATGCCATGTTAGAGACATGAGTCTTAAAAGGAGACGTGACAGATGACGTGTTTGACCTTTGAAGAGAAACGAATCCCTAGTTACTATGAAGTAGTAGAGCTCTTAGTGCAGTGTTCGTCCAGGGAAGTACTACCACCATAACTATTTCCGCCGTACAGCAGCAGAGCACCTATACTGTGTTTCAAGGTGTCAAGGACAGACACATAAGATTAAAAAAAAATCATGACTCAAGGTCAACATCGCAGTGAAATATAAATAAGTGGTGACCACTTACTATCAGGTTAACTGGCTCACAGAAGGGCTCGAAAAAAAGAATAGCGTACACATACAACAATTTATTTGAGACTAGCTTCCGCTCCGAGGTTTTATCCGCGTTCCCGGAATGATAAGAATTATCCTATGTCCTATTTCTTTACTTAAAGTAATATGTACTAAATAAAATCATGATCAGTTGAAAACGTGACAGACAGAGACAGGGAGAGTTACTTTATCATCCTCCTACCCTTATCTTGAATATTATTTCATTTGGGGTATTGCCCAGGTGCTGCACCAGGGTCCAGCGAACAGGATGAACGCATTCATTTGTCCATCCTGTCGCCAGTGACAACGTGGCACAAAATCTCTTCGTTTCTGTGTCATTCGAGTAACGAAAGGCATATCTCGATGCGTACGTCACGATGGCGATCATACAGTTCGTGTGTCATCTCTTTGTCAAGATCTAATATTTACACAAGTATTTATTTAAAGAGTAGTATTGTAGTATATCAGTCACCTGGTAGCCATAGTACAAGATCAGTAATGGAACATTTTGAAATGTTATGTGTTAGGCTAAAGTTTTCAAATGCTAGTTTACCTCTTATAAAATTAAATATGTTTTATTACTTTCATTTAATAATATGGAGATTTAAAACCATTTAATTTTATTGTATTGTAGCTAAGTTTTAACGATTCTCTACCGTTCTGCATATCAATCTCTCAACAAGTGATTTCGGAAATGTTCCGTTAATGAATCAAACTGATGTTATATCTATATATGTATGTTTATACAATAATATGAAAATAACTGCAAGTAATTGGTACACAATTTTTAATTGTCAATCCTTGAACACCCTAGAATCTAATGTACCTAAAAATAAGAGAGGTAAGTTGCTGATAATAAAAAAAACCTTTAACAATATAAATACATTTATTTCTAAAAGTTACACATATTATCACAGATATATGGCTAGGTTAGTAAATAATAAATAGTTGTAGCAAGCAGATGATGATGTTCATGGTTAATAAATATAATATCACACACAGCCGTCACATAATTCGGCTGAAGTTACTGATTAACCTAACAGGAATGTTCGTGTGAATGTAAAATTTAAAACAAATAAATAATGCGAGTACATGAGTTAGAAAAGCTTAGATCTTTTTTATAAATTATAACATAAAAATGAGCAATAAATTTCTGATCCGAATCATATTACATAGTCATTTGATTGAATCAGATAGAATGTAAACGAAGTAAATGGTTTGACATCAACTAGCTATTGACCTTATATGTAAAAGGAACAACATTTAATGAATTGCAGTCACAACATAACGCACCCTCAGAACGATAGGGGTTTAACTCAAAAAAACACTTTTGGCACATCTCTGATTGGGTCACTTTTGCACTGAGCGGGGAGGGTGGGTCCCGGTGTTAAAGAGGCTGAAGAATCGGTATGCTTGTTCTATAATTAAATTGACTATGTTTTACTATTCATCGGATAGAGCGTACTTTGTTTAGTCTCTCTATGGTCATAACTCCATTTCGCAAAATTTAATTTAAGCCCTCATCGTACTGAGGGTGCGATAAATATATATAATAAATAGAGAATAAATAGAGCCGTATGCAAAATCCGCGAAACAACTCGCTTGATCAATTTAATTTAATCAATTATCCTCTACAATCCTATTTAAGTACACGTTGTGATCACCTTAAAACAAGTGATTACGAAAATGCAAGTCTGACGTATTGGTATTATCGATGTTTCTTCTAAAGTGGTAACAGGTTGCTGTCTTCTCATTTTGACAGGATATCAGTTAAATTTCATTTGACTTCGTTGTCCAGGGGGCAGTTATCGTCCTCCACAATGATTACGTACCTAGAAAGAAAGAAAAAATATTTAATTTATATTCTTAAATGCGGAAGTTTGCATTGATGTTTGTTACTTAATCACACCAGAACTGCTGGACGGATTTGGATGAAATTTCTGGAATAACATATAGGCTTTATCTCAGGAAAATGTATATTTAGGAAACGCATTTTCTAGAGAGCTTTTAGTGCAGAGTTCGTCCGGGAAGTGCTACCACCTTATCTATTTCCGCCATAGCAGTAGTGCACTTATATTACTGTTTCGGTTAGAAAGGTAAGGGGGCCGTTGAAATTACAGGCACATGACTTAACAACGCATTGGCGATGACCCTAGTGTTGCAAATGTCCGTAGGGGTGTCCACATACCATCAGATGGACCGTTTGCTTGTTTGACGGTCTACGTGGTATAAAAAAATAAAGCTAGTGCACTATAAATTATGACATTATACCAACAAATAGAGACAAGAATTTGTTTACACAAACTAGAAGTCTTCCAGGAAAATACTATAAAATTATTCATTCCTAGCACGTCTCTAGCAATAGACAATTAACATTTTTTGCATCGCGTAAATGGTGTTATTACTATACTTTTAATGATTGTAGGTGCCTAGTTATTATTAAAATAAAGTGTTAATAATTTGCAACATAATTACTAACTAGTGTAACTAACATACTCGTAGATTCCTCGTTTTATTCCAAGGTTAGGCCTATTGACACTGACAAGATTCAATTCAATTTGTTGATATGATAATGCAACACTTGATGACATAATATGCAGTTCATTGCCTTGTAATCGTTTTGATCTCGCATTTGCACTAGCTAATAGTGATGCGTCATTATATATTATTCAAACAGTGTGTCCGAACGACCGCAACATTTTTAAGGAAAAATATTTTTAGCCTTTGATTTGTTTTATCCAGTAAATACTTTCTTCTCTTGCTGATGTTGTATTTAAAAAAAATATCAGATTAAAAAAAAACTATTTTATTAATAAATATTTTTTACAAACTATAAAATTACGAATGTGTGATTGTTAATTCAGATGTTATTCACATATGTTTCTGCCAGCTACGTTTATTTGGTATATCAATTCATCATGTACCGGAACACGCGTTTTGTAACCGGTTTTTCCCCATTTGGTAAATTATATGTGGTATGCATAATGTAATTCTTTCAATTAATAATGATCGGTTATGAATTACAGATACCAGAGAAAATCGTGCGATAATGTATTGTAAAACTTTCATTGAATTTCATCGTCATCATCATTGTATAAGTTTTAAACCGTAAGTAAGGGCAATACAAATGATTTAATAACTTTTACCGAATGTACATTACTGTGTAAGTAGTAAAGCATATTCGTAGCAAATAATTAGACTTTTGTTAGGCCAGAAATAATATACCCAAGAGCTATCTAAAAAAACACCTTTCTCAGAATTTTATTCCGCGTCTAAAGAGCTATCGCCCATATCTGACTTTTCTAACAATATTTCGCATAAATTGAACTTCTCGACTAAACTACAAAGTTTAGATTTTAAGTTGATGTAATTAAGAAGATAGTCCACTAATCATAAAGTTATAATTCCATTGACAACTGACACTGAACAACAATAAAATTAAATATAACAATGGGAAAAGTGTTCTTTCAAGTAAAGAAATAAATAAAAAAGGTACTTACTCTTCGCACGTCATGCATTGATTACCGAAGAGGAACTGCTTTTCTGGACATCCCGCGTTGATGAAGTTTCTCTTACTCCTCTTCAGTACTTTACTATCAACACTCGATACCAACTTTTGTCCAATAGAACTGTTCCACAGGTCGATCAACGAATTATCGTTGCTTTTATCCACGGGAAAACTCGCGGACAGAACGCACAGGGCGCAGAGGGCGATGAAAAAGCCGAAGAATTTCATGACGATCGATTTTATTTATTAAGCAAAGTCTTAATGTTGCAGACGACCGATTTGATTCGATGCCGTGAGTAAACTGACGTTTACGTGTCGTAAGAGAATGTATTTATACGCGGTTTGCCGCGAACGATAGAGCCCCGTTCGGCTCGTCACCACGTGCGTCCAATAGCAATAACGAACCGGCGCACGCGTTGGGTTTAGCCCCTGTCTAGATTGAGGTGAAAAACGCATATTAAGCCTTATTGGGTAATTGTAGTTACGCTGGGAAAAATGATAGCTGACTGATTCGATGATGCAGATTGAGATACTGAATTAAATATTATGCAATGTGGTACAGTTTTTAAACGGTGGATTTTATAATATATGAGTGTAATTTATACACGCCCTTTTAGAAAAAGGATTATAATCTATTAAAAATATTAAAAGTTCATTTTTAAATTATGTAAACTTTTCTAGTAACATAGATATAAAGTTCATAAGGTGAATTGCAAACGTACTTTGGCTTAAGTGCTACATAAAATAGATGAGCTATTTCTCTAGGAAGGGATATGATTTTAGCAATCTATGGTATTTTTCGTAGTAAACTAGGCGTATTTAAGGCGTCATTGACTGTGACAAAATTAATGAGAACGTACAATGAAAATAGCTTATTACTCATCGGTTAATATGCAACTGCAATAAGAGAGGTGTGTATTGTATACGATTTCCTCAACGGAATTAGTTTAAAACAATAATCTGTAAGGCGTTTTAGGAAACCCAGAACGTTTCCTTTATGACGAGGTGGTCGTCATGGGAACCATTTGGTGGCTGTTCTATCACTTTCAAGGACAGTTCCCATGTTGCGCAGTTATTTAAAGAATTTCAACTTCAAATTATGCTTTAAATTTCTTCTGAGTTTAATGGTAATTTATATCGGTGTTAATAGCTTCTTTAATCTAGTAATATGAAAAATATTGTATATAGGTAAACCATTTAAAAAATAGAAATTCATTATATCAAAACTGTGATAATTATTGACATATCCAACGCCCGATACATTAAATTAATTGAATTTGATGAACAATAAACAAAGATGACAAATATCCTCTCTTTAAAACATCAGCTAATAAATCCAGTTATGGGAATGGTTGATTAATTCATGGCTTTGAACTGAGGCGTCAAGCAATGATATCGTCGCGCGATGATGACGTATTAGTCATGAACTCATGATATTTGATATTATATTTGTCCCCCGCGGTTTCACCCGCGTTCCCGAGGGATGTTTCATTATTTCTTTCTATCATCAATAGTTTTCGCCCCGCACACGATGTACGGAATTTTTAGGTAATTTTTTTGCACCTACATTATTGGAGTTTTAGTAAGGATCCCGATATTTTTTGAAAATATAATATATAACCGGAGATAGTGTACCTTCCCAAGCGTGAAAGAATTTTTCAAATTGGTCCAGTTCCGGAGCCTATTCAACGCAAACAAACAAGCAAATTTCTTTTCATTATTTATTAATGAAAAGTATAGAGTATAGATTAAGTCATTGAAATAAATATATTGACTTACTCATTAACTCCCACATGCTTTTGTTTCGTTCTTTCAAAAACAATGGATTTAATATTTTGGAGTACGAGAAAGGGATACGATTGACTGATTTATGAAAATATGTGTTTATACTTGAGAATTCTCTACTTTTATTTCTTTTTATAATACCGCCATATTGTGAATAGAGCGAAGCCAATCTCAAATATTTGGAAGCACCTGGAGAATCTTTTCTAATACATAGTATAACAGTATATTTTTGGTTATTTTTACATTAATGCATGCGTGATTAACTTTCTTTTTCACGTTGCACTCTCGAAAGTTCATGCGAGACACAGATATGCGTTTCGCTCCATGTTGGAATGAGGCAGATGCGGAGAATTAATGAGTCATTACAAATGTTAATTGTTGTCAACTAAATTTTCCCATATATAGTGTCGTCGTGAATACACCTATACATAATTTACGGGTATTTTTTTTAATTACATATTATGATGTAAAACGCTAAATACTCAAGAAAATTACGATATAAGAAAAATTGGTTTCAGAAGTAGTAGAGCTCTTAGTGCAGAGTTCGTGCGGGGAAATACTACCAGTTTACCCATTTCCGCCTTGAACCAGTACTGCGGCTTTTGTACGGTAAAACTAAAGGCACATGAGATTTGACAACTTTACGTAGCAGGGTTGCCAACTCATTGGCATATTTTCATATGTCCATATTTAGGTGGCTTTCGAAATACTAACCAATGATAGCTCGGGGGTGTAGGCAGAGCTCGAGTACTAGGGTGCCAAGTCCCCACATGGCTGACCAAGCACCTGCTGGTGTTCTTGCAGCTTGTGTTGGAACCTTTATAGGTATTCGGCTTCATTTACACGGTGAAATAGAGGTTACCACACGTATAATATGTGATATGCTCAATTGTTTTACATACATTTCGCTAACTCATCTGGTTGCGGTAATCTTATTCATTAAGGTCACCACTATAGGTAAGGTTGGTGACGTGTGTCAAATGGAAGTTCCACATTTTACCTTCAAATGTGACGTTGTCGAATTAATCATAGGGCCCACATAGCTCCTAATACAGTAAACATATCGATTGCTCAGCTAGGTCTTCTAAAAAATCTTCCTCAAAGCATTGTTGATTGAATAATTGTTTTTTTCTTCGATTTGGGTTTTTCCTTACCTTTCCTAACCAACGTGTCCTTTTATACAAATTGAGCTGGGGCCTAACCACGAGTCACTTTCAGTCTGTTGATAACTTCAAATCCACTGCTCTCTGTGTCTCCTTACGGCGAAAATTAATACGCAACCCCGATCGAAAATCCATGGATTGATGAACCTTTTGACAGTTATTTTAATACTACGTGTATTTGCAAAATTCTATTTCAATCTGGCGATTTTAGATCGGGATCGTGTATTAATTTTGGCCGTTAACCGAGAAACTAACTAGATTGACTGATCTATGATAAGTGTCAAATAAACCGAGTTTCACTCGGTCCTGATTCAATTATGTTTACTACATGCAATTTTCATTAATCACGTGTTGATATACTCTGTGTATTCTTTTTCTTTTCTTTCTTATTTACGTTGACAGATAAGTGCCAGTAGTCGCTGCGATAGAAAATGATATGGAAAGTTTAATTTACTAACGATGTCTAATAAATAATAATAAATATCCTGGGATATTCTTTACACACGGCCATCTGATCCCAACGATAGCTTATGCTATGGAAACCATAATATTTTTTTATTTTTCTAAATACGTACTTAAATAGATATTTACACCCAGACACAGAACAAACAGACATGTTCATGCACACAAATGTTTGTCCTGGGTGGGAATCGAACCCACGACCTGCGACTTGGCAGTCAGGGGCTCTAACCACCAAGGCAATTGGCCTGTGATTATTTTATGTGTATTTTAAACGTATATTTATTATATACTAGCTGACCCGACAGACGTTGTCCTGTCTTAACAATGAATATTGAATTCGAATCTTCCGATTGAATCGACTGTGAAATGTGCAATAAGAAAATATAAATAAATTAGTTTATCAATAATATAATTCCGATCCATGCCTCTACTTTAAACGATATTTGCAGCGCGCATTCTGTCAATCACGCCCACTCTCAAACTACTGACAATAATGTCAAACAGGTTACATTAAAAATATTCATATTGTCAAAAGTGCTAGTAAAGTCTTTAAGTTTTCTTATATTTTCTGTTTTTCCACGCAAGTTTGTTAATTTTTTCTTTCATAAGAACCTTCCCCTGACAATGACGAACACAACAAAAAAGGAATTGGCGAAATCGGTCCAGCCGCCCATGCGTGATGCCGTGACCAAGGGAAATAGGGATTAATTTTTATATATATAGATACAGTACAATGGTTAGTGTGGTAAACTGTCTACTTTAGGATCAGATAAGTACATGCGATTCATGTCTCTGGATATTGGAACTATTTATTATACTATATATTATAGCTCCGAATTAATATTTTTGGTAAAAGGGCTGACAAATGGTGATATTATTTGATTGTCACCTAAAACTAACTCAATCTTTTTTATTTCCAGACGTTTACGCAGTCCATTGATATCAGCACTCAAAAGTTAATGGTAGAAAAGCAAAAGAGTGACCTTCTTCTATCACGAATGCTTCCGTTACCTGTTCTTCGGAGATTGAGGGCTCAGAAGACGGTACCGGCGGAGTCGTTTGATGCTGTTACGATTTTCTTCAGCGACATCGTTGGTTTCACAAATATATCAGCAAATAGCACACCAATGGAAGTTATAAATATGCTGAATATTTTATACAGGTAATGTTATATTTTTTTTATCATTCGAGTAGTAGAGCTCTTAGTGCAGAGTTCGTCCGGGGAAGTACTACCACCTTACCCATTTCTGCCGTGAAGCAGTAGTGCACTTGTGTTACTGTGTTTCGGTTAGAAAGGTAAGGGGGCCGGTGAAATTACAGGCACATGAGACTTAACAACTTCACGTCTCGGGGTCGACAAAGCATTGGCGATGCCCCTAGTGTTGTAAATGTCCATAGGCGGCGGCGACCACTTCCCGTCAGGTGGACCGTCCACCTGTTTGTCCGCCCATGTGGTATACAAAAATAGTCTATTTATAGATAGATAAATCCAATGCGCCAATAACGCCAAGATTTATCAATCGTACGATTTTGGCGAATTTTGATTGGATTAAATCCTTAAGACGGGTATGGATTAAAACTAGTATGTTAGTAAAACACCTTCGCAAATAACACAATCTTTTAGAGCACATCATTTAGACCAATAATATATGGATATATACCTACTATTTAGGTCATTTTTTTAACTTTTGAAGACGAACGATTCTACCATTACTTTACATTATTTTCATGTAACTAACTATTTAAGAAACGCATTATTGAAGGTCACAATTATCACTATTGCGGTATTTTCATAATATGGTCATAAATTTTACGAAACAAATTATAAGGCGGGTCAGTTGGTTTGGTGGTGGTCGCGGGTTCGCTTCCCCCCCACAAACATCAGGGTGCATGAACATGTCTGTTTGTTCTCTGTTTGGAAGTAAATATCTATGTAAGTATAGTATAGATAAAAACCATTGCGGTGGAAGGAAGTTATACCTTATCAAGATAAATTAGTAATCACGGTAAATATCTGAGAAACACTCCCTGAACTTCAGCTCCTCGGCTATTACCAACGCTTCACTTCACTTGAGAAAAGCGTCGCGGGCAGATGATTGTAAGATGCTTTTAGCGGAGCGGGTGGAAAAATTAATGAATGAAAAAAAAAGAAGCGAATATTAGAATTTAACTGAATTTTGAATATAGGTTTTTTTTTCCTTTTGTGAAGCATGGTTGTTCTCCTTGCCGAGTTGTTTCCATTAAAGCAAGGAGTCCCAGTTAGACCGTGAAACTCATAACATACCTTCATAGGCCGAAACATGTAGTGTTAATAACACTTTCAGATATTGAATCCTAATCTAAAACAAGATTGAACAATTTACAATATATAATGTTTTCAATGTTTGATTGATGTGATGTTGGCATCTAGTTTTATGCGGTTATAACCTATTTAGTGTACGTATAATAATTACACTTATAGAAATGATTGGCGCCATATAATCATTTTAATAGGCGATTCTAAGGCAACAAAGACTTGGAAAATAAATGTGACATGGAATGGTAGCTATAAATTAAAATTAAGCTGTACTGATAAATGCGTTTTTCTTCACTGAAACGGTAGGATGAAAAGCAAACAAAGCCTTCAAAAATCCCCAAAATGGCTAAATAATAAATAAGAATCATTTGCTTGCCATATTAAAGTATAATATATTCGAGTAGTAGAGCTCTTAGTGCAGAGTTCGTCCGGGGAAGTACTACCACCTTGCCCATTTCTGCCGTGAAGCAGTAGTGCACTTGTGTTACTGTGTTTCGGTTAGAAAGGTAAGGGGGCCGGTGAAATTACAGGCACATGAGACTTAACAACTTCACGTCTCAGGGTCGACAACGCATTGGCGATGCCCTTTGTGTTGCAAATGTCCATAGGCGGCGGTGATCACTTATCATCAGATGGACCGTTCGCTTGTTTGTCGGCCCATGTGGTATAAAAAAAAAAAAATAACAAAATATTTTGTGTGGGAACTTAGAGAATGTTGCGTTTGGTTCGATTTTCAAAAATCCTGTTATTTTGTCTTTTATTGATTAACTTTGTTATTTTGTACTGAATACATATCAATGAAAGTGTACCAATGAAATGCCGCGCAGAGAGACTTTTCGAATTGTCACAATAAAATGTTTTAGTTGACTTTTTTCCGACGTCGACCGACAAATCTTAATGAAAGACTAAATTCGATGTGATTTGAACTTGACACTACTTGACACTTTTATGACTCGACACTGGCAAAAATAAATCCAAAACAAATTGTTGCAATTATATAAATCTTTCTTCTTTTGTCTTTAATCTTTTTGTTTTAAACAATTTACACTTCACCTTTCCTTGGGTTTTCCTAAGTCGCTTGCATAAAATTCCTGTCAATAACCTTTAACAGGTTTTAACTGACTCGAGGATTGACTTTGTAGTATTGTAACAGGTAAGTGAAGCTAGCACGATCACCGAGGACACAAGTAGTCGTATATCCTCAATGGCTGATTCTGATTAAGGAATATAGCAGTAGAACTGAATAACTTAGTTGTGTTTGCCGAATTATCAGCTCTTAAGTAAAGAAAAATAAAATAAAAAACGATAAGAGACGATATCAATGCGATTCTGGCAGTAGTTTGAGTAGTAGAGCTCTTAGTGCAGTTCTTCCGGGGAAGTACTTCCTTAACCACTTCCGTCGTGAAGCAGTAGTGCACTTGTATTACTGTGTTTCGGTTAGAAAGGTGAGGGAGCCGGTGAAATTACAGACACTTGTGACTTAACAACTTCATCTCAGGGTCGAAAATGAATGGGCCATGACGCGCGTGTTGCAAATGTCAATATGCGCGGTGACCACTTACTATCATCCCCCTTATTCAGCTAATACAAACTTCGATGGCTAGCTACCACACGGAGACCTTGGAGAGCATACCTCTCACTTGAATACGTAGTTAGCGAAAGGGACAGAGCATAGAGGTCGTGATGAAATCCTCGTGATACATTTTCCTTATAGAATTGAAGTCTAAGTAGACCTCTGCCTGTGTATGCTACTTGACATTAAGCCTTAATAATAACTTTTACACCGAGTAAGCCGTTCTAGTCTATCTATTGATAGATATAACTGATATTTAAAAAAATGGATATTTCGTTTAGAAGTTTTGAGCTTGGGGATCACCCGCTATGGTAATTATTAGGTAAGCCGAGGGAATTCCGCCGTAGCGTGCGCTCGTTATGCGAAACCAGTTTTTTACGAACAGGCGGCCTTCACTGCGAACACATAATTGAATACAAGCAATACATTATAAAAAGTTGTTCTCTTATAAACAAAAACATATTAAAAACTAGTTCACAGTTATTTAATTATGCAATGACACGAAAATACCGTATTCATTGTAAAACTTTACCAAATTTAATTTATCCAATTCATAAATATTAACAAAATTCTGCGTTATATAAAACTAGCTGTCCTCCACGGCTTCACCCGCGTTTATCGATATCATATATAACCCATAATAATCTACGATAAATTCCGCGTCTAATGGTAGCAGTCCCATCCCGATATGTTCAGTAGTTTTGAGGTGATGGTGCGTCAAAGGAACTCTATTTTCCTTATTTTATATATATGTAGATCATAAGATAATGCGTTAAACAATAAATAAGTGTGATATAAGATTAGAATACTGTATTTTCCGCGTAAAAAATCCAACTGCAAATTACGTCATAACATTTTTATTATACATCATTTTACAACATTTATTATTGTTTTAAACTTTTTGTTGATTTTTTGCGTTTTGTATCGTGATTCATATTTTCTTCAGCACGTTTATTCAAAAGGGATATACAATTTGTGCAACAATTATGCAAGACATTGACGCAAAACAGCAATGGTAGCGACGAGTCTAACGCAACATTTATTTTCCAGTAGTAATAACTTTGAAGAACAGTCTTTATCTTAAGACATATGTAGGTAGAAAGCCTTTCTTTCTTTGTATTAATCTGTTGTCCGGTCCGGAAGTCTAATATAAAAAAGGACTTCAATTTTTTCCTGATTATCCAATTTTGGAGGCTACTCCTCAGGCAAAACCTTATTCGGACTAATGCTTTCTTGAAATAAAATTGTTTAATAAAAAAAAATATTAGTGATTGCCCACTGGCAGAAATTCGACCATAATAATTATTAAAAAAGAAATTAATAAATTTGCAAGCTTAAAATATATTTTTTTATCGTTTCTGATGGTTGTGTATGAATAGCAATTAAATAAAAAAAACCATCACAATCAGAAAATGGTATATTATGTTTTTAATAACTACGGATAGTTAAATAATAACTGTGCAAACTGACTGAGGGAGGTAATCCTATGGGATGAACAAAGTATGAGCTTAAACGCCTGGAGCTCCGTTACACTTTTGAGAATTACTCGACTCCTGAATAAATAGATACTTTAAAGTAATTTGAATACAGATAGTGCTGTGTTAAGTCTCAGAATTGTGTAATTTCGAGCTGTTTTAAACAACTAACTATCCCGTCAGGTACCTATCACATATTTTTACATTTACAAGTAACAAGTAACATCGAAATCTGTTCTGTGTGTATATATATATTACTGTCTGCTAATGATAATCAGCGAAATCGGAGACAGCGGGTTGACAAATCAGAAGGAGCCACGATCCTCAGCAGTGAGGGATACGACTAGAGAGAATGATAATCAACTGTTCTCCGCGGTTTCACGCGCGTTCCCGAGGGATTTTACATTTTCCCGGGATAAAACGTAGCCTATATGTTATTCCAGGATATGCTCTATCTATATGCCAAGTTTCATCCATATCCGTTAAGTAGTTTTTGCGTGAAAGAGTAACAAACATACTTACATACAAATCTTTCCTCTTTATAATATTAGTATAGATGAACCCTTACTCTTACCCAAACATAATAGAAACAGAAAGGTATTTAGATCCTACTAATGTAAATGCGAAACTTTGTATGCATAGATGTTTGTTAGTCTGGCTCGCAAAAACTACCAAACGGATTTTTATGAAACTTGGCACATAGATGGTATATAATCTGGTGGACACAGAGAATTATTTTCCCCGGGAAAATGTTACATCCCACGGGAATGCGAGTGAAACCAGTGGGGACAGGTTGTAGTAAATAATTACATTTAGTGAGTGAGTCTGCGGCACGGCAATGAGATAAACATATATCTGTATGCTACAGAATTTTTGATGTGCGTCTAAGGTTACAAAACATGTTTTGACGTTTCAGATCATCATAGGAAAAGAAACTATATTGCTTTGGAATAATGTTGATTTCCACCATCATAAAATTAGCTGTGAGATCAATAGATGCACCTTATGTCTTAAAGAATAAAGGTTATTTTTCTTTATCATTGAACGTCAAAACGGCCATTATAGCGTAGCTAAGTGAAAATTTTGACTTGTGGGAGTCAAGTGAAATTTAGCTTAGTTAAATTCTGCTTTTTTTTATTACGGAAGGAGAGGAAAAACAAACCCAGCTACTATAATATAATAAATTACTTCTAGCCTGCTGTGGCATTTCCCTGGTTAATTTATAGATCACTTCATGTTGTTCTGTGAACGATAACATCATCACCAATTACTTGGAAAGTACTTGTTGCCTAATGCGATGAAAATGTATTCCAACCAATAATATATAAACTATAGATGAGTTGTCCGCGCTCAGAAATGGCAATATAAAATTGTGGTAATTGACCTAATTCCATTTAGTGCCCTTGTCTTAACGTAACTATCAATGTATGGTCATCTCTCTCTCTAACAAAAAGTACACCGTATTAGTACATTTTTTCGCGCGTATAAGCTATCTAGTATTTGCGCTGTTTTTGAGAGCCATGATGTTCGTTAATGACGTGTCTATACTTAAATGAGTCATTGATTCTAACACAGACACCTGTGTTCCCAAGGATTGCGTGTATCCAGGAACTATAAAATATCTATGTTACTTCAGGATAAAGTAGCTATCTAATAGTGAAAGAATTATTAAAATCGGTACAGTCGTTTCTGAGTTTATTCGTTACAAAAGTTAGCAATATTTTAAGAAATGAAAAGTTTATAAAAGTTATGGAACCAATAAATGGGACATCAATCGCTTAAGTTAACACTAAACATCTCATAACCGGGTCAAATGACCCATTTTTAACTTTGCATTGAAAATGCACGTATCATTGTTGCTTTTGCACATTTTACTTCATGACTTTTTCTTACTAATTAATATACAGTTATACTATTTATTTCCCTTCCTAACAACCATATTTAATACATTCAAGCAGGAAACATAAAGTCACATTTGACCCGCTATGCTAGAAGAAATAGAATATAGATAAGAGAAGATAGAAATAGAAGAATAGAAATAGGTACCTAGTAAGTGTTGGTATGATTAGTGTTAAGCTAAGTTTAAACGGAGTTGAAATTCATTATGTATATTTAGAAAGGAATCTTCGTAACTTACCTGTAGGTAGTGAATTGATGTTTTATTCAAATAGGCCTTTACACGCACTTAGTTGTGGTACGGTAGTGTACGGTTGTTTTTACTGAGAAGAGCCGGCAATAAACTCAACAATTACTCTTTTAAAAACTTAGATTTATTACAAAAGATTTATAAAGACACACTGACAATACCTGTATTTATCATCACATCAGCCCAGCGATGTCCACTGCTGAACATAGGCCTTCCCGTGTATTAAAAATGGAGTATATCAGTTATTGGAATTCCATGCTACAAGGTATGCGTAGTAAGGGATCGGATGGCCTTGACTGAAGAATGTTCGAGGATATTTATCATTGTTATTGTTTTATTAATAGAGCGCTATTTAATAAAAACCTACCAATAAACGTATCTACCTTAGACACGGTCTATTAAGATTAAAAAAGTGTCTACACCTCCTTATTTGCTTCTAATCGAATACCCATTGAATACCTGAAATCCTAAGAAAGCTAGATAGGAATTTCGAGAAAAACTGAGAGAAAAACTTCAGCACTAAAAAGCGAAAATTAAAATAAAACCGACTTTAAAAAAAAAATCAGCACTAAAAATAATTTTTAGAATCGGTCCACAAATGGGGTAGGAATCTGTGAATGAACATACATAAATAAATAAAAGGTTTTCTCATGGATGTCATGATCAGAACTGGACCAAATATCAAGCACTAGCTTGCAAATAAAAAAGAATCATTAAAATCGGTTCACCCAGTCGAAATTTCGGAGGCAACAAACATAAAAAAACACAATACAGTTGATTTGAGAACCTCCCCCTTTTTTGAAGTCGGTTCAAAATAAAAACATACAAACACTGCAATACTACATGGATTCTTAGACACGTGTTTTTCTTTTCACGGAATTACCATCCCTACAATGATGAACAGTAGGCTCAATATTGTCTACACACAGGGTAAAACCTCGTTACTTATAATATCTTAGCAGTTTATTTATTAAAAAGGAAACTAATAAAGTAATTTAATTGACCAATTATTGTGAATAAGGAAAATTCGTTTTAAACATTAAATAGGTATTTATTTATGTGTATGACCATTTGGTCATAGCATTTAGATCAGGATTATATATTCCCGGAACTGAATCCTAGATGTAATCTACATTTGTGCCAAACTTCATCTAGATCCGTTCAGCAGTTCTGGCGTGATTGACTAACAAACATATTATGCATCCAACCGAAAACCATGGTTTCAATATTGCGTACTCTCTCTCCGGTTATATGGCGTTAGAAAGTAATGAATATATACTTAAAACTTGAGTTTTACTCGATTTAGATTTAAGACATAATTCGTAATAAGGGTTTTTTTTCTTATAAATACTTGAGCGCATTTGACTGGATCTCACCTGATGGAAAGTGACGATGCAGTCGAGGATGGTACACGCGGACTCAAGTAATGCCTAGTCACTCTTGCCTTAAAGACTCTGAGATTGTATGAATCGGGAAAAACTGATGCTGGCAATGAGTTCCATTCCTTCGCTGTCCGCATAACAGGCAACAACCGATATTAATTCCTACTGTCTTTTCCATTAGCTTTCTCTTTTATAGTGGTTTTGCTTCAAAGAACTTAATGTTTTTCCGAGATTATACAAAAAAACAAATAGCTAGTCAGTAACTCCGCTGGATCTCCTTCTCTGTCAAGTTCCAAACAAGAAAACTCCACAGGAAATCGACACGTGTTTTGCTTCTTCACGAAAAGTGTCCTGTTGAGTTTCCTTGTTTGGGACTCGACAGAGAAGGAGATCAAGCGGAATTAGTCACTAGATATTTGTTTTTTGTATAATCTTACAATGGATTTCCGCAAAGCCAGAGTCAATTAGTTATGTTTTAAGTGTTCTTAATTTAATTCTAGAGTAAATTTATCGATGTGCGTTTAATTCATCCCCATTAAGCCGTTACGGTGTGATTATGAAACAGGCATCCAAACAACCATTCGCATATATCTGGCAATAAATATAATCGAAATGTCTCTTTGTGATTTTAAATATTTTTTTTTTGTGAAAATTATATTTTACCAATGAAGGTTGTCTCCAATGAGCTTCAAAACGGGTCATTGGACTTTAATGAAATTTGGCACATAGTAAAAATAATTTTGGATTAATACATATGCTAAATTTTTTCGCGGATAGTGTACATTTTTTGAACGCGGCTGAAACCAGGGCCGATCCTAGTTTATAATATAAGTAGTATACAAGAATGATGTTACAAATTATAATTAAATATTTTACTTCAACAGGTTGTTTGACGAGAAAATTATGCAGTACAACGTATACAAGGTGGAAACCATTGGTGATGCGTACATGGTCGTATCTGGTCTGCCGCAGAGGAACGGTAAGACTTTTCTTTAGTAACTTATGTCCCCGCCCATTATCCCCGAAGAGATAGGCGGCTCTATGCGATATGTCTCAGCTCTTTTAAAGCTTTCTCTAACGGGAAAGCGAGCTCCAGCGAGATTAAGGTCAGGAGGAAAAGAATAAAAAAAACTCGGCTAGAGCGAGCTTCATCCTATTACTGAACCACCACCAAAAGGAGTAGTAGAATTTCATAAAAAAATTACCTCCATTGTCATAATCATCATTCATGTCACCATTACCGGTACCTAGTAACCTGAACGTAGTCGTGGAATCCGATCCAGATCATGATCGATTTACTGGTGGATGGGTGAATATTTTGTCGGTCTGTTGACAATGTCTGTAAGTCATTCTGGGAGATGAATTATTTTATGTCAGTTTGACTGTAAATGAAATATTTTGTATTACCGTAAGAAAATAATTTAATTACAGGTTTTACCTTTTCACGGTTCTTATGGTTTTACCCATTCATTAACTGTTTCTTTTCTTTTTATTATAATTGACATGAAGGTTTTAACGCTTATAGGTTTTACACCCTTACGCGGACTATTTGCTGAGGTCTCTCAAGCGAGGGTTAATTATAAATAAGATGCTAAAAAAATAAGACAAGGAATGGGAGCAGTAAACTATGTAGGATTCCATAAACTCATAAAACTCTCACACCATAAAGCGCCGGAAATTCGAATCATATTATGACAAAACAAGACTCAAATTCCTATCGTCCGATTTAAAACACGTTTATTTGTTCAAGCGGGATACTTGGTATCATTTCCGAGAATACCTCAATTACACTTTTTTTTTGTTTAAGGCACTTGTATTATTAGTGATAATTTTCGAGTGTAATTTGTACAGGCTTCTGTATATACGAGTGTACATACGGTATATATATACTGTATAAAACATTATTACGTTTCCAATTTGATCGAGTTTTGAGAGATTTTTATTTGGTTTATTCACAATTATGAGCTGTCCGCGCAAGGATGTAACTACGGCTAAAAATAACAGCTCGCTTAGTTTGATACGCCATAGGCCGCTAGTTTGATTCTCACCCACGACATTAGTTATTTGGTTTCCATATCATAAGATCTTTAGTATAGTGTCTTCACACATAGACATCTGATCCCAAACTAAGCAGAGCTTGTACTATGGAAACAAGATACCTACTTAAACTTTTAAGTAAATATATACTTCTATTCATATATATTAAATTCCACTGTCGTCTGTGAATGGTGAATAAAATAAATGGGTAGGTAATTATTTATTCCGGTGTCATGCAAATTATCGATGCCCAAGCGTCGATTTTAAATTCAGTCGATGTAATAGGACAATGGGCTAAGTTGATATATTCAAGTTAAATGACTTAAGTTTTAGTGTACCTATAGTATTTTAAACTAGCTGTGAACTTCGTTTGCGTGATAACTTTAAACTAAGGTTTCTTTTTTTCGAGACCCGATTTCGAAGAAATAATTACCTATGTGTTGCTCCAAGCTATATTCCAATTTTCTGTGAAAATCTCATTAAAATTCGTCTAGTAATTTCGGAGATTAGTGTGTTTAAAAATACAAAAAAGTTTTCAAATATTTTAATTATTCTGTTACATTTAGCACATATTTTGAATGTACAGATTATTAACAATTGTGTACGGGAAATATAATGTGATGATTAAAGGTAACTGTTAAAAAAAAGGTACTATAAAAAAACAAAAAAACTTTATCTCTCAAATTTGATTATCTAAAAAGAGATATCATTGAATAAAAAGTTATTTCGGTGTAATTGTCCGTTAGCGAATCCAATATCGTACAATAAAAAGTTAAATATCGTCACAAATCTATTGAATTTGAAATCAAGCAAATTTGTTTCAGTCACTTGGAACTGAAATACTTTTCTAAGTCAGATAAGTCAATCAATATATATATATAAGGAAAATAGGGTTCCCATAATGCATTTTCACCTCAATACTACTGAACTTATAGGGACGGAACTGCAACCATTCGACGCGAAATTTTTCGTAGATGGTAATAAGCTATATGTGATATCGATAAATGCGAGTGAAATCGCGGGGGTGAGCTAGTAAATATATGGGATGGAGCACTCCTTTAAGTATTTTTTTACGGGTTAGTTTAAATAAGTACTTGAGGCGATACATCCAAACTTTAACTTTAACAAGAATATCTCAGAGTGTCAATGTAGGTACAAAATGAAGGTGTGCGTATGCGGGGCCAACCAGTGATATTTCTCCGAACATATCAGTTATACAGGTTTTCTCAGACATTTTCCTATTTATGACAGTGGAAAATCCAAACTCTGAATCTTACTACATAGAGTTTGACGTAATTGTTTGTGCCTATTTTATTCCAACCTATTTTTAGTTGATGGGTAAAACAGAGAATATGATTTTCTTTTTAATGTTTTAAACTTTTTTTTTTGCTTTGTTAGGCTCAGTTTACAAAACTAAGCAAAAATATTCTCGAGAATGCGCAAGGATTCCCGTGTTTTTTTGCTGGAACGTTTAGTTTGTATGTTATACAATTGACATAAAATCCATTATACCATATACAAAAATAGCTTCTGTTCCATTCCACGGCGCGGCGGTGTAAAATGTGCCCTATTACTATCTTTGGCTTTAAGTTGGTTTTACCAACTTCAGTCATGAGCATAAATATGTAACCATGAAGAGTACAGTGAAAATATATGATTTCATGATTCATTTCTTACAATAACTCTGTCGCTGTAAGTAGTAAGTGCTGTTGGATTATGTGAAGGAATGTGAAGGATTATGTGAAGTTCTGAACCATGGATAGCTGCTGGTGACGTATGCTTGACAGATAGACAAATATAATGCTTGTGTTTGACCTTCTCACCATGGTGTATGTTTATGATGTAGCTAAAACCGTGAATCACTCAACTCCCGGGGAACTTGGTCTCTAGTATAATTGCCGTAACAATAAGCGCTTGTCGAGATATTTTCAAACCAGTCAGGTGGGTGCTGGAATGTATCCCATCACCTTTGTATGGTTTTTCCACCCAACTTTCACTTACCATTGCAGTATTTGACCCCACGATATATCACCATGACCGACTTTAAAGCCTTCTTATTTAATTATCTGAACATGGCCAATGTTCTCAAAGCCAAAGGTGGTTTGGTTTATCCAGGTATTAGAATCGCCTCACGTTATATTGTATCTAATTTATTTTTCCAGGCAACAGGCATGCGTCTGAGATAGCAGATATGTCTCTTGCTCTAATGAGGAGTCTGGAGGGTGCCCGGGTGCCACACTGCCCCGAAGAGATGCTCCGCATCAGGGCTGGTGTGAATACGGGCCCCTGTGTGGCAGGCGTCGTCGGCACCACGATGCCTAGGTACTGCCTCTTCGGGGACACAATCAATACTGCTAGCAGAATGGAGAGTACTGGCGAAGGTATCTGGTTTCCTAACAGAGTTGTTTGATGTCCAGTGATTTAAAAACCGATTATGCCAAATGCGAGAGACTCGCCCACTGAGGTTTAAGTACAATATCGCTCTAACTCATGCACTTGAAATCCTTTCTGATCTAAGGAAATATAAAATGAGTAGCGCAAATAGGTTTTTCGTGCCAAATCCAAAATCTGGCAGTATTATAACGTGTGTTGCTTGTGATCTGATAATAATTGCTTACATTTTATTGAAAACTGCTTTACGATGCTAATCATAAATCTGTCTATCTGAAAGTTTGTCTCGATTAACATATCGTCACTGGAAAGGCTAAAATACTGAAGCGCCAAAAGTGCATTTTACAGGAGAGCGATTTAAACTCTGTAAGGCAAATTTACCATTCGTTACAATTTGCGGAAAGTAATAAGAACTTAAACAACACCATTTAACCGAATTACGCATTGAATGTTTCTAATCAAGGGATGACAGGCAGATGGCAGGAAGGGAAAAAACTAACCGACAATAACAATAAAAATCATGTAAATTCCTTTAGGTAAGTAAGTAAATCAGATATAAGGAGAAAAAATAAAAAAGTCACTGCTAAAGCGCCAGTAACTTTTTAATGAATGCTCTCATTAATACGAGACCAAGGCCACTGTGTAGAGACAAGAAAAAATTATCCAATCATCAAAAAAACTCATTTTAGGTAAAATTGTGTAGTACTTTTACGTTTCCAGTGACAATATGATACATTTTTATCGCGGAGAGTATAAGATCCTTCAACGATGCGGATGAAACCGCGGACCGGAAGCTAGTCTTCTCTAAAATGCAGTGGTGCTTCCTTAAAGACATACATATTTCATTAACTTCATCTTGAAATATTTTCCTGTTGATACACCTCCTGCATAGCAGGCCTTGGATTCACCCAAATGACTCATTTGATGACAAAATATTGAATAAGAGATGAAATCCTGTTTTCAATGCCGGATTATAGCAAGAAGTTTTAAGTGTTACCTAACGGATTGATTTATTTGATTAACGTATAAGTCATTTGGTAAATGATAATAATATACATTTCACTCTATCTTAAGGCCGGTTGGATTATAATATAAAAAAAAGAATCTCAGACCTGTGATCCATATTCCACCGAAGATATTTAAGACGGTAAATGGTTTCCTCTGCTTATGAACAGTTGGAAAACCAGGGGCATCGGAATGCATTATCGACCCTGAGACGTGAAGTTTTTAAGTCTCATGTGCCATGTGCCGGTAATGTCACTGACCTTACCATTCTAACCGAAACAAACACGTGCACAATTGACTCTCCCCGGAAAATGTCAACACTAAGACCTCCACTATGCCTTATATCTTATTTCAGGCCTTTAGTTTAGTAGTTTTGTATTACTTACCTGCACCATGTTTTAACCTTATTTGATGGCTTTTGAAGAGCAGGATCTTTTGACACAAGTATTTCTGTACCTAAAAGGAGGTCCTAATCGTGAATTAAAATTGTAATCCTCTGCTATCGTTTTTTTTTTTACCAGCCAATTACTTTTTATAAAAAAAGTGTTTTTGTTGGCAGCCATGAAGATCCACATATCGTTTACTACAAAGAAAGCCTTAGAAGAAATAGGAGGATACGAAGTGCAGTCGAGAGGTCTGGTTGACGTAGCGGTAAGTTTTTAAAACGTTGTCATCAGTTAAATAACTTTTTTAGAGTAGTAGAGCTCTTAGTGCAGAGTTTGTCCGGGAAGTACTACCACCTTACCCATTTCCGCCGTGAAGCAGTAGTGCAATTGTATTACTGTGTCGGTTAGAAAGGTAAGGGGGCCGGTGAAATTACAGGCACATGAGACTTAACAACTTCACGTCTCTGGGTCGACAACGCATTGGCGATGCTCCTAGTGTTGCAAATATCCATAGGCGGCGGTGACCACCATCAGGTGGACGAATTCTGCACTAAGATCGCTACTACTTAAGATTCCAGATAAAGTAGTCTAATACGAGTTAATTTATTGTAAGTAAAACGGTATGTACACGCAAGGCTGTTCCCACGTTTTTATACAGAGCTGAATACCTACTCCGCTGCGTATTGACAGTTAAGAATGTCAATAGAAAATTAACCTTACAGCATTATGATAAAGCTCATCTTCATTATCATACATATTTTCTTTTATTGGATCAAAAGATAAACCATATTTCAAAAGCAGTAAAGTAAATTTTTCTTTAACATTATTTGATGTTAAATCGGGGTTATTAGATAGTGGGGTTTTTAAGCTACTTCAATTAGTGGCATTGAAAATGACGACAAGGGCGACTGATGTCATGCGAGAATGTAGGAATATATAAAATACAAGTTCAACGTAATGCATTGGAATTAATACTGTCTAGCTGCTTTATTCATTACTCATCGTCTACTTGACTCTTTGATTCTTTTTTTTCGAGGCATAATCAACATTACGATTTTAAAAAAAAACAAAAAAATCATTGTTTTGACTTTTGAATAACATTTTGATGAGTCACTAGAAATTTATTTTACGCATGTACCATGAAAACACATTTGACAAATTATACAATTTAACTGACTGTTAAGTGTATTTATGATATGTGATATATACATTATTGAATGATAGACAGAGTTATCATGATCTGCCTGACGTGTCCCACATCCTTTGAGGTGCACATATACGTATATATACGCCGTCTACGATTCGTCAGATTTGCGGCGGAACCACCTTTGGGAATAATTTTGTTGTTCACCTAGGTGCAAGGTTTTAGTCACCACTTACGACACATTTGCGTCAGATGAGGTGGTAGTATTCATCACTACCACATAGTTTATTATTTCGGTGGTAAATTGCATAACCGACAGGATACGATGACAATAGTGAAGAGTCAAGACATCTGATAAAAAGGAGTAATTTTCAGAATATATTATTATATACTGCGTTATGACGTTATTAAGTATTAGGGTTTTCTATGATTGTACAAAAAACCAATATCTAATTCCGAATTAGTTACTAGATATTTGCTTGCAATCGTAGAACGCACGCGTCGAGTCAGTGACAGCGGGTTTAGTACATCCTGAAGATGCTTCGTGTAGAAACGAAACACGTGTCGATTTCCCGTTGAGTTTCCTTGTTTGGGACTTGACAGAGAAGGAGATCCAACAGAATGAGTCATTAGATATTTGTTTTATTGTATAATCTAGTAATGGATTTTCTCAAGGCCACGCCTCAGTCAATTAGTTATCTTAGTGCGTTCCACATTTTAATTAATTAGCACTTGTAGAGTTAACATTATTGTACGAGATTTATGAACGTCCCACGTAAACACCTCACACTATTTTTTTTTTAAATCAGTAGGCGTCACACAGATCCGTACATTTAATGTATTCTTCATGTTAATAGTGATAGCATCTATTGAAAATTTAACTTTATCAGTATGTAAATAAGGAGTATTTTTATTTGATTATTTCAGGGTAAAGGCGCGATGGAGACATTCTGGCTACTCGGTAGAGATGGAGGTGTTCGATCAGAGAGCCCTCGGTGCCTCCGACTGAATGACTACGGCCAGAATCTTCTAGAATTATTAATTAGATCGTAATACATGTAAAAAGAATTTATGTTACTATTTATTTATTTAGGATACACAATACAAATTACATCCAAAAGGAAACCACATAATAAGTAATAGTACATTTAGAGCTGAGTTGTAACTCAAAACATATATTATAAAGAATTAGAAAAGAATACCAAGACAAATGCGATGAAAGTGCAAGTGACCACTCCCAAATGACAATATAAATAAAAATCTTATTATTTAGAAACTATAAATAAATATTATTTATTTAGACTTAATTAATCTGCTATTAGCTATATGCTATTTAGCTGTTATTACTATTAGTGTTGGATAAGCAAAGCCCCACTAGCGGCTATCTTTAATTGTTTTGGTTATTTAATTGGTTGACGATAGGCGTTGTGACGCAGAATATTCAGCTCGCTGAATCACCGTGACCTTCGCGGCTCCAACGATGCTCTCATTATTACCACTATCGTACGCAGAGATTTACTGCGGTAATTTCTCTGCCTACCAATTAATTTGCAGTAAAAACATACATTACATACAGTTTGATTTAAAGTTGCCATAATGTTTTGTATAATTTTTTTTTAAGTAGCTGTTGTTGGCAATGCGTCTTCGAATAGTTATTAATGGTTTCGAGTTTAAAAAAAATCTATAAAAATAATACTGGGCAACATTTTCGTTCTTTTTTTCCCTAAAAATCTTTTTCGACCATTTTCTTTCAAGAATTAGCCAACCAACGAACAGCATAATTTTTTTTTTAGTTTTTCCTTTTTTTTTTACTTCCCCGGACGAACTCTGCACTAAGAGCTCTACTACTCGACTAATTTAACTATCTACTAATTTTTATTGATTTTGAGTTAATCATATAATATAACCAACCTTCCAAACCAGCGTTAGCCATTTAAAAATCTCCTTGAAGACCTATTTCAATAAAATATTTAATTATACATACATCAGTATAAGGTTGCTTAGTGACTTAAAAAATATATAAAAACCCTTTTTTTAATTACTTGCAAGATATTAGCCGCTGATGGCTTCTATACCCTTACACGGAAATAAAAAAAAAATTATAATTAAAGATATTGCATCGATTTATAAACATTTTACTAACCACACTGATTAAATAAATCGTAATCACTATCAATTTTAATTTTACTTAATTTATTTATAAAATTATATACTTTTTTTTCTGCCTATTTATTCATCTCGACACATAATCTTATCGATAATATCACAGGTCAGATAGGGTTACTGGACATTTAATTTGCGTACTTATATTACGTACTTAATAAACTAGAGAGAGCATGTCACTAAACTGTGAAATAAAAAAAGTTACTAAGCTTTCATGCCTTTACAAATCTAATAATAACTTAGCAAACTTAATAACAGACATGTAAATATAAAATTTTAAGTATTCAATATTTAGGAAGATTTAATGGTTTTATATTATAATTTAGTTTTTTTATACTTCTTCACTTTTGCGGGTATTAAAAAAAATCTGTTTTATTTAACGCTGTAATAAAAAAATCTTCTTCCAGTGTAGTCTCTGGATCACATTGCATATACTCGTACCTTATAATAATCATACGTTTAAAACATGTATTTAGAACGACTAGGATAAAATAATTAGTTTTTAACTGACACTATTTTTGTTGTGTTAAACTCCATTCATAAGATAAGTATAAGCTAGAAAATACTGTAAATACTTACTTTATATAACTATCTATTGGTAGAAGGCCTATCTAAAATTATTATAACCCCACATGGGGTAACCCCATCATATTTTGCGCACACCGATGTGGGATTTCAAATGTAAAAGCCACCTGGAACTAAAAAAATTAAGTCCATAAGAAATAATATTTTTTAAAGATTCTGTGACCAAATGTATACCTTTAATTTCACGTAGTCTCCTATCCGTGTTATTAACATTTCGAAGAATATGGCACTGTTCTTGTCTTCGTATAAGGTATTATTTAATGAAATAATCAGCTCGGGTCTAAAACCTAATCAACTCCAAGTTTAATGTACCTTTTTTCCACACTAATTATTTTGCTATTTTGTTTTATGCTGTGTGTCAGTTTATGTCTCCCCGGCCAGTTATGTCGCAACAGGCATCATATAGATAATATTTTGAAAGGTTACACAATAATATTTGTATACATAGTTACCTATTATAATGAGTGATATAGACGTTATCTCTGGTGTGTGGGACCCATATTCTAAGACGTTTTCTCATACGTCACTTGACTCCAACTCGACTGAGGATACCTTAAGCATTTTCTCCAGGAATCCTCTGAATTGGTATTCTGTTATAACTTGAGCAAAACTCGAGCAATCCCGACTGATGTGAATCGAAGTGTACTCAAGGTATCATAGATAAAAATTAATCAAATAAAATAATGAGCTTCTTTAACTGTTTACAAGCAATAAACTTTCTTATGGCCGCCTTCCACTGCGACATTGTATTGAGCAGGAAATGACCGAGCGGAACTGTGCAAAATAGTCTTGCCTTCCACTAAGAAATAGTTTACGGAAAACTAATTTTTGACAAAACATTGCTACCGCTCAACTCTGCGACCACTTTTGTAACTCTTTGTACTGTTTTAGTCCGCTCCGCTCGCTCTTTTGTAGTGGAAGCACTTGTATGAAATGTACCATTGCGGGCTCAACGGAGTCCGTACGGAGCCTGCTCCGTTTGCAGTGGAAGGCGGGCATTAAGGTTGGTCCCGACGTACCTTGAAGTTGACAGTTGTTTTCTCACCTTGAGTAAGGGAATTAGTCGATTGGTGGGGTTTTTTTTGCATCTATGAATACTAATTATATTTGAGTGGAGTCGAGGAATTTTCTAAGGAAGGTCTTAGAATATGGGTGTTAGTGTCCAAATCGCGATTACTTGTATAAATACTGTAAGGACCTAAGTCATGATATTTATAGATTAATCAGAGAGAAAAGTATTTTTGTTGTTGTTGGAGTATATGTTTTAATGAATGTCTGATGGGAACATGAACTCAACGTGAAAATATTAACGTTTCTTGAAGGCCCCATGGTTTTATTTACATCATAGTCTAAGTAATGCAAAATGTTAATAGTAACTTAAATACTGTTTGATGGTGAATCAGATCATGTAGAAAATAAGCTTATTTTTATTAATAACCTTCCTGTCCTGTTCCAATAATTTTAGACTGGGGATATTATTTTTGAGATTTGAATACTGTGATCCCTGGATGATCATGAATTGTAATATCCGGTTTGAGGTTAAGGAAAAGTCCAACTTAAATTTTTTTTTCTTTTTTAAATAATATAAACTAGTGCTTGACTGCGATCCCACCTGATGGTAAGCAGTGATGCAATCTTAGATGTTGAGGCGCACTAGTTTATTAAGAGCCTATTCACTCTAGCCTTGAAGACACCCAAATTATAGTTGCTCGGGAAGACCGCAGCAGGCAAGTTGTTCCAGTCCCTCGATGTACGCGGTATAAACGACGAGGCGAAACGCTTAGTCCGGACCGTAGGAGTTTCGACAACGTAGGGGTGGATACTCGCCGTACGACGGGATGTCCGATGGTGGAAAGGTGATGGCGGAATCAAGTCATGCAATTCACGCATTATCATTATCTTAATCTAATTTTATTAAAGGGCAGGCTGGCTCGTCATGAATAAATTGTCACCTAAAATTGTGTAATATTTTTTTTTGTATCAATTGCTCATTTTGCCCCAAAAGTATTTTCTGATAATGTCAAACATCATTATTAGGTAATCAAATGTAATTTTCGGTAGTTCTATTATCCATGTCAACGAAATGTGTGAATAAGGCTTATAATGTACCATCTATCATAATTGAATGCTCAATGCTGTGTCAAACTATGTCTCTGTCAATAGATTTATAAATATAATTTGAATAGTGTAAATACAACTGTCAATTAAATTATTTTTTAAATGTAATTGTTTCATTGTATTTGATTCCAAATATGGTAATGTTACCAGAGCATTTTTAGTGACGAATAAAAATAGCTTCAATGACGTGGTTCAGTATGCATGTGGTAGCTTAGTGCTAATGTGGTTACAGACATAGGTACTTATTCGATAGGCCTGCACTTGACCACAATCGCACTGTGACAAATGGTTTAATTGAAGGTTAATAGCTTTTACACAGAAATTTATATAATTTATAGTTAGTTAGTTAGTTATACAGGACTTCCTCCTCACTTAGCTTATTGAACTGGGCCATATAACCCACGTTATATAAGTTATAATTTCGTATGTAAAATAACCAAACAAACGTTCACCGTCGACTACTGAGATTTGCAACTTCTGGGGAATCGCCAATGCGTTGTCGATCCTAAAACGTGAAGTTGTTATGTACCGTGTGCCTGTAATTTCACCGGCCTTTTTACCTGTCTGATTGAAACACATACAAATACACTACTGCGGAACGCATTTTTCCCAGCGTAAAAAAAATTAAAATAAAAAAGGCCTCTAACCATCAAGCCAACTGGCCCCTCAATATGTATTGAATTAACTTCTTAAGCTAGGGGACTGACAGTTTCTAGTCTCTGAAGTCTGTCAAATTTGGGGGAAATATAAAATACATATAGTCAAATACGCCGCATAGTGCTAGAGTCTAGACATGGGTAATTCAACCAAAATGTATGAGCTGCGGTTCAGCTCGCGGCTCTCGTTTGTAAGCCGGTGCTGCGAACCGGTTCACAGATCAGCTCTAGTATTGCAGAATATTTAATGGCTTCACTTGCGTTCCCCAGGAATGTTGCTTATTCCCGAGATTAAAATTATTATGTGCGTCCAATATCCAGGTTATAATCTATCTGTGTGCTAAGTTTCATCTAAATCCGTTCAGTAGTTTTTGTGTAGAAGAGTTACAAACATCCTCACAAACGACATCACAAACATCTCACAAACGTCATCACAAACATCTTCACAAACATCCTCATAAACAACATCACAAACATCTCACAAACGTCATCACAAACATCTTCACAAACATCCTCACAAACCTTAGCATTTAATATTAGTAGGTTTAATTAAAAAGGAAAACTTCATGAGAATGCTACATAAGCAGGTGTTAGTAGAATTATGTATCAGTAGTTCAGTGGTGGTGACGTAGAATGCTGTGGTCGTGGGTTCGAATCATACAATTAGGTGCTTTTGTTGTTAGAAAACATCTTTAGTAAACCACAGTGTGATGGAAGGGAAATTTGCAATATTCTCATGGATTTGTTGCCAATCAATTAACTACCTTATCCTTTTAATATATTATAATAATTGTCACTCTTTCACGCAAACATTAATACACTGTGTATGGGACTTCACATATAGGTTGTTTATAACCGAATTATCCTATATACTCGTATAGATATTTAAGCAAAATAGGGTTCTTTTGACGCACCATTAACTCATAACTACTGAACATATCGGGATGGGAATGCTGCCATTCGACGCGGAATTTTTCGTAAATGGTTATATGCTATATATGATATCGATAAACGCAGGTGAAACCGCGGGGGACAGGTAGTACTATATTATAAATGTGAAAGTTTATGAGGCTGGATGTATATGTAATAATAATAATAATTTATTTAATTTGCACTAAACACAATACAGTTACAAACATAATGAGAGGTACATACAAATAACATTGATATCACTATTTAGTACAAACTACTACCTAAACTAGGACAAGCCTGTATTCTAGGCAGCATCCCCCATAGCTGAAGTGGTTACTAATGTTGCATTACAATTATTTAACATTTTGTAACTACATAATATTAATTCAAAAATGAAGAAAAAATGTGTATGGATCTTTGTTACTCTTTCACAAGAAACAGCCCAACGGATTTGGATGAAACTTGGCACATACTCGTAGATAAAGCTTGATCGGGAATAACAAATAGGTTACTTTTTATTTTGGGAAAATGTGACACCGCTCGGGAACGCGGGTGAAACCGCGGGGGGTAACTAGTTGTACATAAATACCAGTTCCATTCTTTGCGAACCACCTTTCATCGTATAAGTATCATGGAGGAAAAAGGGTGCGACGTAGAGACAAGACAGAAGTGAATCTTATGTATTTTTAAAAGTAATATAAATTATATTTGGATTTTTTTAATTATTCATCAATCACTTTTGAATAGCATAGATTATGTTTATCATTCATTTGTTTTTCGTCACACAAAAAGGTTGCAGATAAGAGTTTCAAAGCCCTCCGATAACAAATTTCAAAATTGTGGTCATGAACTTGTGGCCAGTGACGACCTTACTGACATCACAGAGCTGGGTGTAATTTCGTGTTAGGTACTTTTATAAGGTGACTCAAGACGACGATGGTTAATTAGTACATGATGCCGCACGTTAATTAATTAATTAAAACCATTATACGTCAGCATGACACGATGACGCCTGCTTAGAATTGAAATTAAACTCATGGTATGTACATCCCTGTTTTATTGTCGAAGGTGGTTTTATGAAAGGAACCTTTAAAGGTTGAAGGTTAAATATTATATATTAAATACAGTAGTAGGCGCTTCATAATTTAAGAAAAAGTTACGGGAATTGTTATAATACCCTTTTTGACAGCTATTATATTATAATATATCAATATATTTTCCGATAAGGTTAATTTTATGATATATGCTAACTTAATGTAATTTTTTCAATGTCAAAACGGGGCTATTATATCTTTATGACTCTAATCATACTCGGAATTAGAATAGGCACTTATATCTTTAGCCCTGTGCCTTTACCATGAGTTTTAACGTACGTACTCGCTAGCGACGGCGTAAAACATTTCTATTGCAAATGTGTACAGCGCCACTAGCGGTCACCTAAAGAACTAAAATCGATAGTACGAGTCGATAGGTAAAAAGCCTATCGAAATGTGAACACGAGCGAGTAACGTATTTTAGCCTTTGCTATAGAAATTCGGTACCATGAGTCACAAATTTGACAGTTGCTATCGAGAAATACTGTATCGATAGTAGTTTACTCGCTAGAGACTAAAGTATGTTTCGATAGCAACTCATGATAGAGGTACTGACCACGAACATCTTTCCCTTAACGTCGCGTCATGTAGTTTTGCGACATCGTACTGGTGCACTCGGCGCCAAAAACCAATGCAATGGGAAATCGAGCATCGCGCAACTTCATGGTTTGTGTTAACGGTATGCGCGGTGTTCAATCTTTTATAAGCAGAATTTTGGCGCACTCGATACGTTGACGCTTCACTTACAATAGATGTTCGTGTCTGACAGATATCCGCCATTATCTAAATATATATATATATATAAAAATGAATCCCTATTTCCCTTTGTCAAGGCATCACGAATGGACGGCTGGACCGATTTCTCTAATTATTTTTTTGATGTGTCTGTTATTGTCAGGAGATGGTACTCATGAACGAAAAAAATTAAGAAAGTTGCGCGGGAAATTAGAAAATTTAAGAGAACATAACGACTATATTAACTTTTCTAATGTAACTTTACCGCTTTTGACAATATAAACTCTTATAATGTATCCTTATGGTGTTTGACATAAATGTCAGTCGTTTGACAATATTGTTTAAAACAGAGAATATTTATGAAAAATTTTACACGTAGTTTTTGAGAAGCGTGTGTTCATCACAGTTAGTTCAGAGCAATCACGCCTTATATTAAAAGTTCAATTGTTGTGTATCTTAAAGCATAAATATTATTAATATTCATAAATACTATGTTTTTGGATTTTCGTTCATAGTTAAGAAAGGACAACGTCTGTCGGGTCAGCTAGTCTCTTATAAACGTGATATGTGACATTAATGTCAAAAGTTTCGAGAATCGAGCCTCTTGGGATTCCGATAGCTGTCACATTAAACATTTAACTTTTAGCTACTAACATTACGCTGCTTATTCCTTACATCGAAAACGATTTTGAGAGTTTTTATCTTGTAGATACGGTCACTTTTTAAATCCATAGAATTCGTCAGAAGAATAATGACGTGGCCCATTTCTGACCTCAGCTAAACCGAAAACATGTGCACATTTGCAGTTTTCGGAATAGACTCCAGAGGCCTTAGCACGAATATCAATCTTAAGCGTATCGCTATCGTATCCAGTGCGCCAAAACCAATGCAATGGGAAATTGAACGTCACGGTATGCGCGGTGTTCAATAATTCATACAAACCAGGTTTTAGGCGCGCTCGATGAGATGACGCTACGCTTGCAATATATCTTATCTCTGGTCATATATCTTATCTAAAGCAGCACTGCATACGTATGAATATCTTATATCAACTGCGGCGCCTCCCCTCAGACAATGGCACATCTATTGTCGTGCCCTGCGTGCCCCTCATCTTGCACGCCAGAAGACCTGTATAATGCTACAGACGACACAGTACGCCTGGCAGAATTCTGGTCTAAACAAATTTAGCCAAAACGATCGACACGCACAAAAAAAAAATATCTTATATACATAACGGGTTGACAGGTATGGTTAAGCGAAGCGGTCTACGCAATTGTCCTCCATCGTGGGCGTGTTGTACCAGGAACGTTAAAATAATACCATGTATGCAATTAATAGCAATCTTAGTTTAATTCAATACACTTACACACAAAATATAACTTAAAACACAGGATGCAAATGGATTATGAGCCAATAGGTGCGATGTCCGTCTAATGATCGACCGACGTCACCGCGTAGGCGCAGACTTGCTACTCTATTCGGGGTTACCCGCTTATATTTTAATATTCGACGGATTCAAACACTAAACCGATTTACTTAAATGACTATTTTTCTAATTTTAAATCCAACAACAACAAATCTACGGAATTACAATCAAACAGATACTTTAGTTATTAACGAAACTCAAAGATTAGATTCTCTTTCTAAGGTGTCGCGCCGTCATACATATAAAATTCTCGTGTCACAATGTTAGTTACCATACTCCTCCGAAATGTTTGACCGATGTTTATAAAAATGTTATATGTTATTTCAGTAGGTCTGAGAATTGGTTCATTTTTCATACCCCTAAGTGATAAGGGTTGTCCTTCACTACATTTTTTTTTTTGTCCTTTTTTTTAATTTTTATTTTATTATGATTTAGCATTGAAAAATACACACAACTTCAAATTTTCACCCTTCAACGATCAACCCCTGTTTTTAAATCGTGATTTTTATAAATAAATTGTCGTGTATAGTTTATAATAAAGTTAATATGGCAAAACAACGTTTGCCGGTCAGCTAGTTTTAGATAAGACTAGCCATGTAACGACCATGTAAGCGTGCATCGCATAGAGTACCTCATTGTTTGATAAGTCATAAAATAATTGCAACCGGAAACTATAATGTACTATAGATATCTAATAAATGCTCATCCGGAAAACAAGACTAGAATTTTTTAATTTTTTTTTTATATTTTTTTTTTATATTTGTGCCTAACAAGATGACTCCACCCTGCCTGATCTGAAGCAGCAATGGAGTCCAAAAGAGACCCATCGGCGAGGTGTCGAAGTCACAACATAATGTACTAATATCTAATTAGAAAATCTATTGTAAAGGCTTTTCTATGAAAAATATATAGAATACGGAATATCCCGTGTATATGTATTTCCACTTGCGTAATATTGAACATCAATGTCGTATGCACCAACGTCACAATCCTGTGTCACCAACAAAATGTATATGATTAATTATATAGGGTTCATTGTTCTAATTACACAGCTGCGAGGAGGTTTAATACAGGAGTAAGTACCAATAGCCCTTAGTAAGTATAGTTCCGAAAATCTTGCCGTCGTGAGTTGAAAATGAACTCTAATATAAAGAGGTGTAGTTCGAAGTTTGGATGTTGAAGGTAATGTTTGAAACTACTTATCGATTACAAATGTTCTTTCACTCGTAGAAAGCTTTTATTCCCGAGTGAGGCTAAGTTTTTTTACCACGGGAAGACATGGATTGTCTCGAGAGTGTAGGTGAAACAGCGGAATCGAAGCTATTCAAAATTATTACACGCTGGCATTCAGACAAACTGTAAAAATTACCAAGTCGTCACTTAAATTTATTTATGACATGGATTCTATTACACGACAGAGAGTGCACTTAATGGCCTATCCAGTCACACAATATTTTTTCCATCAAGGACAGTGGCACGGGCCTTACCACTGTGATCACGAGAAACAGCGTAATAGAACAGCCAGGGGCTTTACCCTGTTAAAAGATGGTACCTAATTACCATTACTGAATTTAGTTCTTTGTCTTTTGCTATACCCACAATCGGGGTTATTCGTAAATGCTCGGGTGTGCAAGCGGGTGCAAGGCTCTTTTGTTTCAAGTTTCCATTTGGATTTAGGCAGTCGATTGGTAACTACATTGTACTGCGGTAATGTAAAACTTGTAATTATGGATTACTACTGTTCCCTGCGGTTTTTCCCGCGTTCCCGAGGGATGTAACATTTTCCCGGCATAAAAAGTATTCTATGTATTATTCCAGTGCATTTTCTATGTATGTGCCAAGTTTTATCTAAGTCCGTTTGGTAGTTTTTGCGTGAAAGAGTAACAAACATCCATACATACATACTCTCGAATTTATAATATTAGTAGGATTCGAAAACAGTCAAACAAAAGCTTTTTTTTTTCTCGTCTCGTTACCCGCTTAATAAGGCCTTGTGTTGTGCAGCACAGCTTTATACTTTGGGAGTTTTTGACCCTCGCCTTGACCACCTATAATGTAGTTTTGTGAACCTTAAGAAACTAGTATCTAGTTATGTACTTTTAATGAATATATGTAATTATTTAATTCATTCTTTCTATATTTATAGACTATGTTTAGACTTGTTGACCACCAGCTCACCATGGTAATTAATGATGTAGTTATTGGAACAATAGGCAGATGAAATAGCAGCAGTGGGTCCCTAAGGGGTCTATATAAACAAATAATTAAATTAAATAAATTTGTAAAATAATGACCTTTTAAAAACATTTTTTTAAAGATTTTTTCCTCTGATTTGAATTAATTAGAATGATATAACCCTGATTGATTTTGTATGGAATGAAATTAAATAAAGCTTTATTATTATGGGAACATACGGAAATTAGGCGACAGATAAACACGAGGGACAAACCAGATGCGTACAGAAGAGTATATTTCCATCTGTTTACAATATGGTTACTACTGTACATACTAACGATGTTTTCCGACAGCTCAAACTCATAAAACGCACCGACGACTCTCGCCACATCATTCGACGTCACAAACTGAGCAATAAACGCCTTAAGGAAAATAAATTTCTCATGACCTAAGTTAATAATGATGAAATGAACGCAAACCGCAGGTAGCGCATGTGAGTCAATAATTAATTGTAGTTCGTACTGTCGCCGGGTTTAAAGATGTCAGAATGCAGAAGTCATAAATACTGAGGCCTAAATTTACGCTTCGTTTGCTACATTCATTATGCGAGAGTAAGCCTTGTCACTGCGAGCCACTAATTAAAACCAACGCTGTTAAATACCTCGGTGTTATAATAGACGAAAATCTTACGTTTAAAAATCATATTACCGCACTCTCGGCTCGGCTAAGGAGAACTATTGGCATTGTTAAAAAATTACGCAATGTGACCTGTATAGAGACGCTAAAGTCTATTTTGCATTATGTCAATCCCTAATCACGTACTTTATCGCTTGCTGGGGCAGTGCAGCAAAAACGATTCTTATTCAAGTTGAGAGAGCGCAACGTTCGGTCTTAAAAGAGATGCTTAACAAACCTTTTAGGTATCAAACCAGAGAGATTTACAGGAACAGCGGTGTATTAAGTGTAAGGCAGCTTTTTATATTAAAGACATCACTCTCTGTACATGAATCCGTCCTAAACTCTGTTGAATTCGAAACTTTGTCAAGGCGAAGAGTTTTCCGTTTGCCTAGTCCAACCTGGACACTACTTTTGCACAACGTTTCGGACAGTTTATTCGGGTTCATATCTACAATTGTGTGGTTAAACATTGTTCGATAAAAGAGAAATCTGAAATTTATATTTGTTATACCTATGTATACTTATAGTATGTTGTATATAATTATTGTATGTGAATTTAATTTGTGACTGTTTGAAATGTTATTCCCACATATTTCCCTCCATATAAAAGTTGCAGTTCATCGTAGTTTGTGTATCATTTTAAGGACATTATTTTGTAAAAATAAAGATTTAAAATCAAACTAAAATGTCAAAATATATAAATGTTATAGTTAATCGTAAATTGGTCCTCGCGATACAGGCATGTTGCCTAGTGTGAAGGCAATAGATATAATTTAAATGTAAAACTCTACCAGTGATTAACATGGTTTTAGAAACAACGTAATTTATAAGTTTATTCTTCTGTTAAAATTATACTCGCTGCAAATAAATCTTTTTCATTTTCATACATCGAAATAGAACAATATTAAGCTCAAACGTTGGTTGATACATGTTGAACACGCTTTGGTTACTTTGATCCTTATTCTATTAATATTATTTTTTTATATTATAAGGTCTGACAAACAGGCCACACGGACCACCTGATGGTAAGTGGTCACCGCTTCCTGCAACACGAGGGCATTACCAATGCGTTGACAACCCTGTCGTCCTATGTTACTTCTAATACCTCCAAGAATATGTGTACAAAGTTTCATGATGATCGGTTAAGTAGTTTGGCGTGAAAGCGTAACAAACAAACTTACATTAACATGTATAATATTAGTAGGGATGAATGAGAAAGTTTGGTGGATGTATTTATGTTTGTTTCTCTTTCACGCAAAAAATGCAACACGAATTTGAATGAAAATTGGTATACAGACAGTTTGTAACCTGGATTAAAGGAGGATAATTTTTATCCTGTGAAAATGTAACATCCCTCAAAAACACGGGCGAAACCGCGAAAAACAGCTAAACTAAGTATGAATACAAAATGTATGTCACATTGAACTAGTGTCTTAATATAGATTGGGCTTCACAGCTGTATATATTCAACAGGACGATTGTTAATTAGAATTAAGACAAAGAAATAATTAACATTTTCCGCATTAATGATTAAATCCGAGAAATAGTTATCATTTGGCGGCCATATTTCCGATTATTGGTGGTCGGCCCATTATACGCTTTCTGAAATACTGCTGGTCTTTATTTCGATTTCGGTCTTTCGATGTATTTACTGGCTACCATACCGGTTTCATCCAGATTCCCTAGGGAATAGTGTTACTATATACTTTATAGTCTATATAGTGAACAATTTTTATAATATGTTTTGTGGTTCCACAGATTACATTCCAAAAATCTACATACACACTAACTAATGAAATGAGCTCTCTTGCATTATAATATTAGTTACTAGCTGTTCCCCACGGTTTTACCCGCGTTTATCGATATAATATATATAGCCTATCTATGAAAAAATCCGCGTTGAGTGGTAGTTGTCCCATCCCCATATATTCAGTAGTTTTGAGGTGATGGGACGTCAAAGGAACCCTATTTTCCTCATATATAAATACAGCTGTCTCCCGCGGTTTCACCCTCGTTTATCGATATCATATATAGCTTATAACTATATTCGAAAAATTCTGCGTTGAATGGTAGCAGTCCCATCTCGATATGTTCAGTAGTTTTGTGGTGATGGTGCGTGTATGGAACCCTATTTTCCTCATATATTTATATATAGATTTCTGGGCATGCTTTATCTATGCGTTAAGTTTCATCCAATCCCTTCATCATATATACATCCTTAAAAACTATCGCATTTATAATATTACTGACTACCCGCAGATTCATCCGCGTTGCAGTTAGTTTGATTGGTATTCGAAGTTGCTACTAAACAAAAAACGAGTGTGTGTACTTATGTTATGTTACACACGTAAGAAGTTATACCCGAAATTATTGGTGAGAAAAACTGCACTAAAAGCAGTCTTTACTATTCAGTCGTGAAATTGTAGTGTCCAAACTCTTTGCCTGTAGCAACAAATAACAATGTTTCACGTTGTTAGGTTATTATTGACAATAACATCATTACTCACTCATTGACACTGACAGTTGCGATTTGTGCGATGTTCCGGAGAGACCGTTATCAGCTAACTTCAACCTGTTACTTTTGTGTTACACTGATACGCGCGCATCTTAAAATGTCACTCTCATCATTTTTTCCAAACGCGCCTAAAGAAGTATAACTTCAAAAATATCACAACCGAAACATGCTCTTTTCATTCGAGTGACTCACTTAAACCTTCTTTGCATGATTTGTTTTTTCTAATAGGTATAATTGAGGTCAAGGAATTACGAGGATGCGATTAAAGGATGAGTGTTTTAAAAAGTAACTAATTAATAAGTATGCGGTTTTATTAATAAGGTTGGTTGAGTTTGACCACAGTTTTATATCATTTTTATTTATTTATTAGCTAACTAATATCTATCATTACAGGTTCTCATCCTTCTTTATGTTATGTTGCCTACCTAATAAGAAACCTACTTAAGGGGACCCGGTGGTCAAGCGGCCTAAAATTTAGCCTATTTTTAAAATTTTTTTTTGATATGACAGAAATGACTAAGGGTTTTAAATTTTTTTAGGCTTATTTTATTACTTATTAACAATACAAAAATGATGGTAAACACAATTTTTTTTTTTTTTTAATTCCAAAAGTGACGCTGAAGTTCCACTCAGATTTCCAGAAGATTTTTAATCAGTATAAGTATAGTTATGGCGGGGACTAGAATAATAAAAAAAAAATTGACAAAATGGCGCGTAATTCAAAGTACGAGTCTGTTTGTTCTGAGTTTGGGTGTAGTATATGAGCTATCTGGTGTCCATAGTACAAGCTCTGCTTAGTTTGGGATTAGATGGCCGTGAGTAAAGAATGTCCCGGGATATTTATTATTATTATTAAAAAAATAGAACACTAGCTTCCGTTTATCTTCTGTCTGTCTATCGTAGCGTAAAATATATCACGGTATAACATAGTCTATGTCATTTCTTGACATATCTTTATATCTTAATAATTATTAAATATATATATATTACTAGCTGTCCTGCCAGATGTTGTCCTGTCGAAATCAATCCATACAAAAATGCAGGAATTCGATCGCAGCGCCCCTACTAATGTGGGTCCAATTGTGAATCTAAACCATCCAGGGCGCCACCCAAACGCATACAAAAAAAATATTCAAATCAATCCAGCCGTTTAGGAGGAGTTCACTGTCAACACACGTCCAGAAGAATTATATATATAAAGATTACAGAAAATCAATAGGTCAATTGCATGTCAGGCAGGTATTCTATATCTTGTAGGCGTCCTTCTAATGGGCGGTGATCTCATGATCGACACACACAATTTTTCAGCTTACAAGTCATTGCAGGACCACAGAAAAGGCTAATAGCGATCGTACGATGGGTTTGATCGTGCGATCGTGGAATCAAAGCCACGATACCGAGCCACAAAAACAAGATTTTTTTTCAACATCACTTGCAATATTGCTTGACAGTAGGTTCACTTAGAACACCTTTTGGTCCATTGCACGATCATTTTCAATTTGCGATGAAATCGCATCGTTTGGTCGTACGATTAGGACAACGCCGTTAAGCTTACTAAGGTGTGATAATTAACCTTCGAACAACGCCTTACATACCTACTACTACCGTGAATTTGGATACATATCCAAAAACAACGGTTTAGCTTAAAAAAAAAAATATGAATTAATTTTTAATTATCTCCAAAGAGTACCATGCCTATGATAAAATACAGTTGATAAAAGATTGGGGAAAGTTTACATCTGGAGTCCAAACTAAGCTCAGACCTGTATTTTGGAGCTCCAGCAGTGCTATTCACAAACCAAAACTCGCCGAGTGATCTCAGCGGATAGCGAACCTCTCGTCTAATTGCGGAGTCGAGTTTGATTGAGATAACTTATTGACTCAGGCGTGACCTTATGGAAATCCATTGTAAGATTATACAAAAACAAATAACTAATGCCGCTGGATCTCCTACTCTGTCAAGTCCTAAACATGGAAAGTCATCAGGAAATCGACACTTCTACACGAAGCATTTCCTGGACGTATTAGACCCGCTGTCACTGAGTCGACGCACTAGCACCACAGACGTGTTACCTCGGTAATTAGAATTAATAATATAATAATAATAATAAATTTATTCACATAAATAAATTTACACAATTTAGATTCAGTCACTGACTTCTGAGCTAGCCATACATACCTGTGTTACAGAAGCCAGTGCCCTTTCTTATTAAAACATACTTTATCTTAAATTTATGTAAATAAAATTAAAAGTAAACTTATTGGACATACAAATGATTCTGTGTATGATGGGGTGTGTTTATGCGTGTATGTGGAGTAGACGTGTGTGTGAATGTGTAGTGAATGTATGTGTAGTGTGTGTATGTGCTCTGTATGTATGTGTAGTGAGTGTTTACGTGTTTAAAGTGTTACTGTGTGTTATTTACGTATACTACGTAACTACAAGTTGTTTCAGAAAAAGAAATCTATCAGCATTTTTTCAATATCTTCATAATCAAAAGGTTTAAGCCAAGAAATTATTGCACTTTTTAATTTAATATTACCATACTTTTTTAGTTTTCGTTCTTTACTTAACAATGCATTGTAGATAATTAGTTACTATATATTTGTATTTGTATAATCTTGATTTCAGAATATCTAAGCAATTAATATCTTGAAAATTAGCGACAAGATATGATGGCCTATTTGACTTTAAAGAATGTCACTGAAAAATCAGCTTTAAAGCTATTAAAATAAGGTGCATCTATTCATTCAATAGTTAATCGTGTGATGTTGTAGATACACTTTATTATAAAGCCATTAGGGTTATTTTTCCTATGACATTCTGAAACGTCAAAACTGTCATCTTAGCGTGTCACTAGTTTTACAGTTTTACAGTATGTCAACTTGGTGCATAAGTTTATTAGCAAGCAGTTATATCAGTTATCTGGTTTCCATATTTATGCACAACATTGACGATGTGATAATTAACTGATAAGGGTCTGCACCACGTCATAACTTTTAAGTACCAAGATCCTCTGTGTTAAGAGCACTTATTAGATAAAAAGACTCGATAGTTATATTAGCTCTCTAATTATATCTGTATTCTCAATTACTAACTTCCCACCCTCCAAATCGAGTATTTTGTAATTGTTAAATATAAAATCATGTAAAATTGATATTATTAAATAGCCAAAAAGTCAGAATAGATAAAATTTATAATAAAAAATATTTAATAAAAAATTAAAAAGAATGTAACATTGCTGAGTTTCTTGCCGGTTATTCTCAGTTGAAGGCTAACTTCCGAACCGGTGGTAGCTTCAGTAACTTTAAATTTGACCTTCGTGCCCTCCACGGGCCTAAACTGAATAAAGTTTTACATACTTGTTTTATAATAGAAAGTATCCTATGTGTTATTCTAGAACACATTATTTTGATGTACATAGTTTCATCTAACAATAACTCAGTTTAATGGTTTATGCGTGATTGAGTCACAAACATAAAAACCGCTAAATATTTTAACATACGCATCACTACATAGTATAAAATAAAGTCGCTTTCTCTGTCCCTATATCCCTATGTATGCTTAAATCTTTAAAACTACGCAACGGATTTTGATGCGGTTAATAGATAGAGTGATTGAAGAGGAAGGTTTTTATGTATAATACATGTGACATCCCACGGGAACGCGGGTAAAACCGCGGGGGACAGCTAGTTTATAATAATCGGATGAATCAGCCAATTCAAATCAGTCTACCGGATGTTCTATAAGTTAAAACAAATCGGATACACTCCGGAGGCTGACGCACGGCCCTCTTTAGTAATCCGATCTCTTAGCGACAAGATACGTGTGTCATTATACCTTATAGAATGTCCATATATTTTAGCGGATTTTCGTCTAAATTTATTTTACGGCATCTGTGACATTCTGTTGACGAGGACTGTCTCAAGTCTCATCCCAAAACAGAGGCCCGAGTTAACCCACCAATTGATTCCTAAAATTCTCGCGTGTCCCAGGTCCCCAACACTCCAGAGCCGAGCTTCGAACACCGAAATAGAGAGACCCTCAGCGTAGTGTTATCCTCGGTTAAGAATTCTCAGTGATCATCAAATTATCTGCATGATGTGGGAAATGCAATCAAGTCAAAACTTGTGATGAGCTTTTTCGGAAGCCAACATTTGTTGAAACCGGCATGTAAACGTACTACCGTTAGCAATACCTCTTAAAAGGTGTTTAATGGAACGATAAAGAACTTTGCGGATCCTTTAATATGATTATTTTAAATAATCATGACGCTAATGTGAGATATTACTTTGGAGCACCTAAATGATCAATAAAAATCTGGTGTTGTAAATTGGTAGAAACATAACATCATATCGTTCTAAGTAAGAATTATACTTACTCTTAAATCACATGATCTGACAAATACGCCCATGGTCCACCTGATCGTAAGTGATCACGGCCGCCTATGGACATTTGTAACACCAGAGCATCGCCAATGCATTGACGACCCTGAGACGTAAAGTTGTTAAGTCTCATGTGCCTGTAATTTCACGGGCCCCATTCTAACCGAAACACAGTAATACAAGTGCTCCTGCTTCACGGCGGAAATGGGTAAGGTGGTCGTACTTTCCCGGACGAACTCTGCACTAAGATCTCTACTACTCAAAAAAATATTAAGTGTCGTTGTTAGATAACAATTATATGGTAGAAAGTTCGATATGAATGATGATAAGGTCAATGAGACGAGACCTTGGTCGCGGAATTAGTTATGGTCATACGATATGCCTGTCATATGTTTGTAATGTAATAAATAATGCGATAACGGTCATGACGTAACGACAACTGTGAATAAATGTTATCGGAAACAAAGCAAAGTGTATGCATAGTACTTTCTCTGTCTCAAGTGGTATTAGAACTTTAAAAAATCATGACGTAAATAGAGAGTAATTGTATTGACTGAAACATAGGGTCAATAGACCATATTAACCTCTAAGGGTACACCGGCCCTTGTGTTGCAAATGTGACGGTAACCGCTTACCATCAGAATAGTATGTCGTCCTTCCTTTTAAAAATATATATAGTTGTACAGTATTAAATAATAAGTTATAAATACAGTAATTAAAGTTATAGATAATGATTCATAATTACCACACAAGTGCCATACTGTCTGGCAGTGAGTCTCGTCATGCCTTATTTATAGATGAGGTATTTCCCACGATGTTTTCCTTAATTTGGTTTCTCACTCGGTTATTTATTAATGATTCTACTTATACTTCACGAATTATACTTTTTAAGAAACATGTTGACTTATGTCAAATAAAGCCCAATTTCTGTACTTTAAAATTTATAGCCAATTATTTAGTTTAGTCCCTATAAGGTCACTTTTGAAGGTCAAGGTTACTTGTTTAGAGAATAGGCCTGTTTTGTATCGCCATCGAATCGAGTGCACCCAAAACCAATGCTATGGGAAACATCGGGCAACGTCACGGTATTCGCTATGTTCAATTTTGAATATAAATCAACTTTTTGGCGCACTCGATACGATAACGTTACGCTTGCGTAATTTTTTAAAGGATGTGATAAGAACTCTACCGTCGGCAACACATAGGGAATCCCTCTAGAATGTTTTTTTTAGTGGCAATCTTGGCACTACCTTGGCAGTATCTTGGCAGTCAGGGTCGCTAGTCGCTAAACACCAAGCCCATTGGCCTGTCACAGTGACCATAGCATGTTCATCAAAGTTATAAAAAAATGCCATAGGAAATAATACCATGACAATAACGAAAATAATATTTCCCAGAAGGCATAATATTTGAGTACCCCATTGAAGCGTTGAGTTCGAAGTAATTCCTAAAAATAATGTAGATTCAACTAAATTTAGAGCTTATGGGTAACGCAAATTTAATACATATAAGCCGGGTTACTATATACGATCCCGATTGAAAATCCATGGATTGATGAACCTTTTGACAGTAATTTTAATACACGAAATGTCGAAATTCTACTTCAAACTTGCGATTTTAGATCGGGATCGTGTATAGTAACCCGGCATTAGTCATCTTTACATTCATGACTAGATTACCGTAAACCAATTTAATACCAGGGCCAATGCACCGTTAATATCGTCATAGTTTGATTTCAGTCTATCAACACTAATAATCAGCGAGGTGTTATTAAAAATTTAAAAATAAAAGTTTTTATGCCACTTGGGCCGACAAACAAGCAGACGGTCCACCTGATGGTTAGTGGTCACCGCCGCCTATGGACATTTGCAACACTAGGAGCATCGCCAATGCGTTGGCGACCCTGAGACGTGAAGTTGTTAAGTCTCATGTGCCTGTAATTTCACCGGCCCCCTTACCTTTCTAACCGAAACACAGTAATACAATTTCACTACTGCTTCACGGCGGAAATGGGTAAGGTACTTCCCCGGACGAACTCTAGACAAGTATTTTTAACATAAACAAAATGCCTGACTTTTTCTTATTATATGCTTGACAATTGTGGTGGTGTGTATTCTGTGGATGTTACTAAACCAGGTATATATGGTACAATTCATACGTGCTGCCCTCTATAGAACTTTGTTATCAACCAATGACAACATGCCCTTATTGGGCATAAATTCAAATGAGTTAGCATTCCTTTTAGTTCAGATTACTTTTACTAGATGTCGTTAAGCTGTAAAATGTATTTTATGTGGTTTTACTGTACATTATCTACATACATATATTAAAAGTATTGTTTGTTTGTACTCTATGTCTTTTATACTACTTATCACTTAGTCCACATATTGCTTTTAAAGAAAGAATCGCATAGCAACGCATAGTGATGCCTATCCCTACTAATATTATAAATGCGAATGTAAGTTTGTTTGTTACGCTGTCACGCGAAAACTACTTAACCAATCATTATGAAACTCTCTACACATATTCTTGGAGATATTAGATGTAGCATAGGATATTTTTTGTGACGGGAAAATGTTACATCTCTCAGGAACGCGGGCGAAACCGCAGGGGACAGCTAGTAATGTATAATTTGGTAGTACCTACAGATAATAGTAAAAAAAAATATGACAATATCCTATTCCAAACTATAATTTACAGATAAGATATTGGAATGGAATAGAATAGAAATATTGTTGTAGGTACATGGTTTTTTTTAAATATTGCACACAATATTAAACATGAGTAATTTGACAATAAAAATACTTAGATGGATAGCTTGTCAGGCGAGCAATTCATTGTATTCTTTATACATTTTTTTTTTAAATCATTTACACAATTTTCCTTGCTAAGCTATATAGCTTGTTGGCAAGATACGCTCGTTAACAATACAATTATATATTTAATTTAGGTACTTAACTCTATTTACATATTATATACTAAAATTAGTTTGTGCCCACTGCATCGCAGGAATGAACCTCACTGACTACAGTGTCACATTTGCCTAGCATTACATCCTTAAGCTTCGTTTTTAACATTGTTTTACCTAATTTAGGTTCTTTCCTTAACAGTTCTATATCATTATATATTTTAGGGACTAGATATTCAGACATTCTCTCTCCATAATAATTATTAACTTTTGGTTTAATTAGCATTCGGCAGGAATATACTTCTTGTATTATATGAATTTTTATACTTAACTTTATGTTCTTCTGTATAATAATGTTCTATGGCTATTAAGAAATTCACTTTTAAATCTATTGGTAATATTTTACATAAGGAATACAATTTCTCATAGTCTTTATTGCACTTTTTCTTAACTTTTTTACTAACTAAATATTTAATGAGCCTTGTCTGTATACTCTTAATCTCCTTAGTATATGTCTTAAATGTGTAATCTTTCTTTATATAAATATCTCCAGGTATTTTTTCACACTTGGTTACCTGATTCCAAATTCAGAAGCTTGTACTGCTTGTACTGTGGCTACCAGGTAACTGATATACTATACATGTATACTAATTTTTAAGTACCAGACGTAGAACAAACAGACATGTTCATGCACACAAATGTGTATTCTGGGTGGGGATCGAACCCACGACCTGCGGCTTGGCAGCCAGATCTCAAACCAGCAAACCAACTGACCCGTCAAGATAAGAATATATCTAGTACCAAATTTTTTTTTAATAAACCTTTTTATGAAAGTACAGTAAAAGTACATTTTGAAATTGGATTTTGCTCTCGTAAAATGAAAAATAAAGAAAGCATACATTACATATTGCGCCGACCCAAAATGATTGGGAACAGGGCACATCGATGAAGAAGATGACTAAAAAGGAAAACGCACTATTTAAAGTTTTATTTACAAGTCAAAACGAATAAGTTAAACAAACTTGTAGTACGTGGTAAAGAACCGTGTCCACTAAACGAGGCATGAGGCATACAATACAATATAGCAGGCATATTCCTACAAGGAAATAAGGTTTTAAACTCTCGAATTAATAAAAACTTTTTGGTGAAAAATTATGAAAAAGTCGTGGTAATAATTTTTTTTAACCGTGAGAACGTTAACGGTTGATATTCATCATCATACAATTAGCTGTTGGATCAATAGATGCACCTTATGTCTGAAGGTCGATACTCTAGCTGCTAAATTAAGTTCGGCTGCTTTTGCTGTTAGGAAAATTAAACAATTGACGAATGTTGAGACGGCCAAATTAGTTTATTTTGCATATTTTCATAGCCTCTTGTCCTATGGTATTTTGTTTTGGGGAGCAGCAGCGGATATAGAATCAATATTTATTATACAAAAAAGAGCAATTCGTGCAATTTACAGTATGGGTCCCCGTGAATCATTAAGAGATTTATTTAGGGAAATAAATATAATGACATTACCTTCACTATATATTTATGAAAATATAATGTTTATACGTAGAAACATAGGAATGTTTGAGGCAAAATTAGATATTCATAGTATAAATACAAGACAAAGGGAGAAGTTAGTTGTTCCATACTTTAGACTAACTAAAGTTAACAAGTCATTTCTTGGTAATTGTGTTCGATTTTATAATAAGATACCGCTTTCAATAACCAAAATGTCTGATCATAAATTTAAAAATTATATTAGGAAAGTTTTGAAAGAAAAAGCGTATTACAAGGTAGTTCATTATATTGAAGATAAAAATGTATGGAAATAGCTGCTCTCTGCACAGTGCACCTCTAAATCTCTTGTTTAAGTTGTAAGTACCTAATTATTGTTATTTTCTATTTTGTAGTCTTGTCATATTTTTTTTTGTTTTGTTTTTATTAATGTTACCTATAATAAGTATTTTGTAATTGTTAAATATAAAATTATGTAAAATTGAAATTATAAAATAGCCAAAAAGTCAGAATAGATAAAAATTTATATAACAAATAAAAAAGAATGTAACCTTGCTGAGTTTCTTGCCGGTTCTTCTCAGTTGAAGGCTGACTTCCGAACCGGTTGTAGCTTCAGTAACTTTAAATTTGACCTTCATAAGTGCCCTCCGAAGGCCTAAACTGAATAAATGGTTTTGAATTTTGAATTTTGAAGGCATAAAGGTTATTTTTTGTCATTGTTAAACATCAAAACGGCCATCATAGTGTGCCACAAGTTTAGTGTACATAGAAAGAATGTACCTAAAATAATAAATAAGGGACGTAAATTTGTAGACAAATTTCGTAACAACCACGGCCTGAAACCTAGTACTAATAGATTGTTGAAATCTGGCTGATCATTTTATCAGTATAACGTAAAAGTGATTGATATAAAGAAAATATTCTTGAGTCTATTTGTAACCTAGCCATATTTGAATCGGTTTCATTCGTGCCTTAAATAGAGGCAGCCTTTTCATATGTACAGGGTTCTTATAAAAAGAGCACAATGTTCGAGGGCCGAGTAGCACGCACAACGCAAGCATTGTGTCGATCGGCTGTGAATTATATCAATGCATATCGATTAAGAGCAATGGAACGAAGAAATCTATAGAGACGATAGATATATATAAATGGAATTAGGTCAATTGCCATCATTACATGTGGCTATTTCCGAGCGCGTATAACGTATCTCCAGTTTACATATAATTGGTTGTAAGGTTATTGTTTGACTATAAGTGATAGTAAATAAGATTTTAAGTGAAATGTTTTTAAGTCTACTTATTTATTCCAATTTATATTAGTATGTACGAAACTTCTGTCATGCTAAAATAAATAAAAAGTAGTATATTAGTTTTTTTTATTAGTCAGGCATTAGTCACCGATTTGTTATTCCAACGAAAGTAACTGGTGGCAAGGATGATAATAATATGTAGGAAACTCCATTAACACTAAACATACCATAACCGGGTCAAATGACCCATTTTGAACTTTGCATTGAAAATGCACGTCTCATCTTATTGGTTTTGCCCATTTGACTTCATGACGTTTGCTTACTAATTAATATACAGTTATACTATTTATTTCCCTTCCTAACAACCATATTTCATACATACAAGCAGGAAATATAAAGTCACATTTGACCCGCTATGGTAGAAATTGGTACCTAGTAAGTGTTGGTATGATTAGTGTTAAAATGAAATAAAAATATTTTTATTCAAATAGGCATTTACAAGCACTTATAACGGTTCGGACCGTTGTTATTTTACTTAGAAGAGCCGGCAATAAACTCAGTAATTACTCTTTTTAAAAACGAACTTAGATTACATTACATGTATTTAGTTTGAAGTATGTTATCGCAGTAGTGAATAATTATTAAAAAATAAAAATATGAATAACATTTATTTTTAACATATAACTAGGCCCTTGTGTTAGTGAAAGAAATATAACGTGTCTTAAAATATCAAATTACATACATAGTTACCACATTAAAATAAACGAATGCAAGAATAATTTAAAAATAAATTGAAGCCCTACAAGAATGCAATTTCGTCAAAATACAATTTGCGAACAATACAACAACCAAGGTGCATGTCAAGGTTTAATCAACAATAAAACCAATAAAAAAAAACTAAATAAATTGGAGTAGACTCCATGGCCGACTCTGTCTTACCCAAATTACACTTTTAAATAATACCCAAAGAATATTTACAGTAGTGTTAACGAAACGTTCGGGTGCAATCAACCGCGATCAAGTTGTATTTACACTTAAAAATATATATATTCAATAACAGTGAGTTTTTGTGTTAAAAAGTGTTGTAAGTAAATACATATGTGCTATATACGTTTTATTAAAATATAACCAGTAAAAAGTTAAAAAAAATGAATATACCGCCACATTTTTTTTTTATTGTAATTTTTATGACTTTTATAAATAATGTTAGTGCACGTAGTGTAAGGCGGAGTAAAGGTAAGATTTATTAATTAATGAATTCATTATTATGGCTAATTATGTAGCTTACAGTGTCTATATATATAAGAAAAATAGGGTTCCTTTGACGCACCATCACCTGAAAACTATTAAACATATCGGTATGGGGCTGCTGCCGTTCGACGCAGAATTTTTCGTAGATGGTACTAATATCGTTAATATTAATATAATTAATTATAAATTGTGCATTAATCGAAGTAAGGATGGAATGAACATGTATGTTTGTTCCTTGTCTCAGTGTAAACTATATAAATATGTATTTAGAAGAAAAAAAGTAGGGTATGTAGAATATCAGTTATCTGGTTTCCACGTACTTACAACGTATTTTACGTGGTACAACGTATTTTCTTTCTTTCTTTCATAGTACAAGCTCTGCTTAGTTTGGGGATCAGATGGCCTTGTGTAAATAATGTCCCGAGATATTTATTGAATTTTATAGATTACCTTACTGTGTATAAAATGAATATGTGAATATGCTTGCATAATTATTCTGAACTGCTTTATAAGTTAGTAACAATAAGGAATAAACTGTGCTAAGTTTTACCAACCTTTAGTCTCTTCCATATCCTTATTAGATATCACTTTATACGCTTAAAAATTATATAGATAAGTAACTTTATTGCATTTAAAATTAGCTTAAATTTTGATTCACGTGTAAATTGTGCAGATGAACCTTAACATTAACACACAGGGCTTATTTTCCTATGACATTTTTCAACTACAAAAAATACTTCTATAGTATAGCTGCGAATCTTAGTGTCTCTTAAAGATAACTACATGTACAACAACATGTCTGTTTGTTCTGTGTCTGCGTGTAAATATCTATATATGTATGTATTTAGAAAAAAAAAAAGAAAGTAGTATATGTAGTATATCAGTTATCGGATTGCCATAGTACAATCTCTGCTTAGTTTGGGATCAGATGGCCGAGTGTAAAAATAATGTCCCAGGATATTTATTTATTTTATAGATGGAAGTTTGTTACTCAATCAATCCAGAACGGCTGAGTCGATCTGGATGATATTTGGCAAAGAAATAGATTATAATCTATTATAATCTTTATATCCAGGGAATATGTAACATCCCTCGGAAATGCGGGTGAAACCGCAGGAGACAGCTAGTGTATTATATTTTCCTTCAAAACGAATGTGGCCTATTATAAAGTTCAACAACAAATTGAAAGGACATTGGATTTCCGAGAAACAATTAAGAATAATTTGTAGGCGGATGAAGTCCCACATAGCATGTAACATTTTTATGACTTCTTGCTTGTAATATTCACTATATTTATCTCTGTGGAAATACCTGGTCTCCAAATGTCAGGGATTGGATAAAATGAACTATACCTGTTTGATGTAATATACGTGTTACAGAATACCCTGTAAAATATATATTATTAATTATCAAAGTCAACAACCCTAGTAAGTTGTCACGTCAGGGAACCAGATTATTTAACAGAAAGGCCTACGTACCTATTTTACCTAATAATTTAACCTTTAATAGTTTTTCTATTTTTAATTCATATTAATCAGTTTTTTTTATTTTTTAGGGTATGTTATACAGCGTTACAACAGTTCTTAAATATTGTGAATGGACTCGTTATAAGGCCCCATTTAACCTCGTTTCGGCTTTATGGGTAGTTTTCTAATTTTTTTTGAAGGCTAAATATTCTTAGGGAAGGGCTTTGAAATTCTGTTCCGCAACCTTTTTGAGTGACGAAAAATAAACACAATCCTTGCTATTCAAAAGCGATTGATGAATAAGTTTTACACAGCCTGTATTTTTTTTAAATTATATAAACAATTTTGAATGAACAAGTAAGTACCGACATATCAGATTATTAAATCAATATACTAACTAAGCATAAACAAACAAAACTTGTTCCTTATCTAAGCACTATGTAAGTACATATATACTCAATGATAGTATTATCAGAATAAATCTATACTAATATTAAAAAGCTGAAGAGTTTGTTTGTTTGAACGCGCTAATCTCAGGAACCGCTGGTTCGATTAGAAAAATTCTTTCAGTGTTGGATAGTGCATTTATCAAGGAAGGCTATAGGCTATATACCATCACGCTTAGACCAATAGGAGCGGAGCACCAATGAAGAATGTTTCAAAATCGGGGATTTTTTTTCCTTTTGAGAGCTTCCGCTTCGTGCGCTGCGTAAACAGTTAGTATATGATATAGATATTATAGTCTGGAATAGCATATAACCTCCTTTTTATTCCAGGAAAATGTAACATCCCCCGGGAACGCGGGTGAAACCGCGGGGTACAGCTATAGTAAATAATTACACTAGCTGTCCCCTGTTTCACCCGCTTTCTCGAGGCCTATGTTACCTTTTCCCGGTATAAAAATTATCGTATATTATTCCAGGGCATTCTCTATCTTCGTGACCAGTTTCATCCAAATTCATATGGTAGTTATTGCGTGAAATAGTAACATACACATACATTTATCCTCACAAACTTTCGGATTTATAATACTAGCTGTCCCCCGCGGTTTCACTCGCATTCACGTGGAATGTTACAATTTACCGGGAAAAAATTATTCTATGTGTTGATCCAGGTTATATAGTGTCTATGTGACAAGTTTCATAAATATCTGTTTAGGAGTTTTTGCGTAAAATAGTAACAAACATCCATACATACACACAAACTTTCGCATTTATAATATTAGTAGGATAATTATTTCAATTATATAGTAGACAGGCCAATTGGCTTGGTGGTTAACGCTCTGACTGTCAAACTTAAGGTCGCGGGTTCGATTCCCAACCAGGACAAACATTTGTGTGCATGAACATGTCTGTTTATTCTGTGTCTGGTAAATATCTATATAAGTATGTATTTAGAAAAAAATAGTATATGTAGTATATCAGTTATCTGGTTTGCATAGTACAAGCTCTGCTTAGTTTGGGACCAAGATGGCCGTGTGTAAAGAATGTCCCAGGTAATAAAAAAAAAAGTATCTAAGAACGAAATCTTCACAATTCACGGTACTTTTGTCTTATCGTCTATTAGGTAGCGCCTAGTAGCTATGGACATTTTATTCGTAGATTATTTGATGACAATAGGCTGAAATTTTTCAAGGTCATACAAATTTGTAATGCAAAAATAATCATCTATACAGGTAAATCAAATTTCACGCTGTTTGTTTAAGTAAATAACTCACCAACGGATAAGCTTTTGACATTTTATTTTTCATGTTCTCTGCGTCTTCTTTTGTCAATGTTACTTACAATTTTGAAAGCAATATTGCTCGACAGTAAAAACTGTGGATATCTCTAATGGTCTATCCACACATATCATGTCCGGGACGTGGAGGTGCCGTGCTCCGTTAGGGGCTCAAAAAATATCGTTGCTTACATTTTATATGAACTCGTTCACACACGTCCGTGTCCAGAGCGGCGACGGAGCTAGGCAACGATGCTTTTTTGAGCTCCTGACGGAGCACGGCACGTCCACGTCCCGGACACGGCCCTGATATGTGTGGATAGACATCTTAAAACAATGATAATGAGCCACATGGCGTAGCTACCGGAGGGCTAGACGGGGCAGTGCCCCGGGGCCCCCAAGCTCATGGGGCCCCTCGGACTCTGACTTCCTTCTGATTCCATCTGACAAACAGTGGCGTAGCTACTGGAAGGCTAGACGGCTTTGGCTGGGGGAGAAAATATTTTAAATAGTTTAGTTGGGACCCTACTTATTTTTAGGGCCCCCCAGGGCCGACGGTTACCTAGCTACGCCACTGATGAGCCAGAGATGAAATGATGCCATTGCGGTGACGCCGCGGCGGCATCGCGCGACCAAAGCGACGACGCCAAAGTAATAAAAGTATATGTTTAATTTGCACATTACAAAACAATTTCGTGACATTTTTTTTTACTCCGAGCTAATATATATATAATATATATATAATAGTGTTGTTCTTCAATTATATAGTACTTATACCCCTCATTTGACTTTATCACGAATCACTCTCAAATCGATTTATTAAAAGTGGTGTTATGATGACAATATTATTAAAGTGTTTTTTGTTTATAATACCACATGGGCCGACAAACAAACGGACGCTCCACCTGATGGTAAGTGGTCACCGCCGCCCATAGACATTTGCAACACCAGAGCATCGCCCATGCGTGGTCGATCCTGAGACGTGAAGTTGATAAGTCTCATGTGCCTGTTATTTCACCGGCCCCCTTAGCTTTCTAACCGAAACACAGTAATACAAGTGCAATACTGCTTCACGGCGGAAATATAATATATAATATAAATATAAATATAATACTACCACCTTACTCATTTCCGCCGTGAAGCAGTATTGCACTTGTATTACTGTGTTTCGGTTAGAAAGCTAAGGGGGCCGGTGAAATTACAGGCACATGAGATTTAACAACTTCACGTCTCAGGGTCCACAACGCATTGGCGATGCCCCTAGTTTTGCAAATGTCCATAGGCGGCGGTGACCACTTACCACCAGGTGGACCGTCTGCTTGTTTGTCGGCTCAAGTGGTATAAGAAAAAAAAAGATTTGTGGATGCTTTATTATGCTTTCTCGCAAAAACTACAAAACGGATGGATGAAACTTGGCACAATGATAGTTTACTTGGATTATGCCGGTAGAAGGTGAGGACCTATATGGAGCCGGTGGAGCTGTGACTCCAATTTGTGGGCATCGAAGAATATATCCAGCAATTGAATATATTAAATGAACTGTTCATTTTTTTGTGTGAATCAAGCAAAGTATTCCATGACAATTGTGTGAATTGGCACACAGCGGTCTTAAACAAAGACTCGTGTCTTTATGTTTTGAGAAACCCTAATGATTGTGAAGTTGATTTTCCAAATGTATATTTCTCTCAGTATTGAATTCATGATTTAAACAATTAATTCCTGTTGTGAAAAAGTATGGAAAATATTCGATATACGTCGCGTTTATTTCACTGAAAACCGTTTTGACTTATGTTATGTCACATGAAAATAAACTTTATTCCTTCTCAAATTAGGTGTATATTTGATCCAACAGTTAATGATGATGTAGACAAGCCTTATTAAACAGTTATAGGGTCCATTTTCCTATGACATAATATCGCGCCACTAGTTTAATTAGCTTGCAACCTCGAGATAAGCACCGAGCAAATGTAGTGATTTGTGATATCACAGGATATCCTACTTGAATGAGCCACAAATCTGAGCTATTTTTAAAAACAACTACCAACTAAATAGACGCTATTAGTATTGCTTATATTTGTAATCAGGAACATGTAATTAAGAAACCAGGTGCATCTGATCCCAAACTAAACAGAAGTTGTACAATGGAAACCAGAAAAATTGTATACACAATTTTTTTTTGTTATCTTCTAAATACATACACTTATATTATACTGGCTGTCCCCAGCAGTTTCACCCGCACTTATCGATTTCATATCTATATCCATCTATGAAAAATTTCGCGTCGAATGGTAGCAGTCCCATCCCGATATGCTCAGTAGTTTTGAGGTGATGGTGCGTCAAAGGTTCCCTATTTTGCTTATAAGAGAATATTTACACCCAGACATTGTATAAACAGAAATGTTCGATTCTCACGCAGTACCAGTGGGAATCGAATCCACGACCTGTGACTTGGTAGTCAGGGTACCTTCAAGCTGACAACTGCCCCCTTGTTCAGCTAATACAAACTTCGTCGGTGAGCCGCTTCACGGAGGCCTCTGAGAGCTTATCTCTCTAGTGTTAGCGACAGAGATAGCATGGAGGCCGCTACGAAACATCCTCGAGTTAGTGTAATTTTCCTTACAGAATCAAGCCCCTGGCCCGGTAAATAAAACCATTAGACACCGACTTGACGTCATGTTACGTAATCTATTCGAGAAGTGGAGATTATTGCATTGCACGTTATTTGTAATATGGTTATGCACTCTGTATGACTGGGATGCAACCCGCTGCGGTCTGGTGATCATTAGTTCAGTGACGTGTACGAACAATCATTCTTGCTCGTCTGGCTCGTGTCTGTACGACTCCGAGTTTTGGATGGCGTTCAAAAATTTTCTGAGTCAGACTTTACCAACAACTGTTAAAATACTTATACGATTTTTAGGTATTGTATATACTATGATATGAATTGTTTATTCTAATAGGCCTTCACAGGCACTACACAGGTCAGACTCTAACGCCGGTTCGGAAGATTACTTTTACTCGCAAGCGGATCGACACCGTATCAAGTGAACCAAAAAGCTGGGGCACATTTCTATAAGGAAATTGACACTAACTCGAGGATCCTCCGTGCTGTCTCTTTCGCTAACTACGCTTATATTACTAATCATGTGAGAGATAAGCTCTCCGAGACCTCTGTGAAGTGGCTCGCCGACGAAGTTTGTATTAGGTGAATAAAGGTCTGTATGGAAAATTTTACACCGCGCATAACGTGACGTTGCGGGAAGTTCAATATCCCATTGCATTGGTTTCTTGCGCATTCGATACGATGACGATACGCTTGCGATGGACGTTCGTACTCAGGGCACAGGTGACCGCGAAATTTTCCCAGGATATTGATTCATTTATTTAGTGTTGATAATTACAATCATCTTTTATTCGTTATTGCTTTGGTGTTACATATTGTGATGTAATATTAAAGAATAATATTATGTACTATACAACGTGTTACAAAATACCCCGCAAATATAATTATCAAAGCCAACAGCCCTAGTAAGCTGTCAAGTCAGGGAACCAGATTATTTAACAGAAAGGCCTACTTACCTATTTTACCTAATAATTGTCTACTTCAAAAGTTTTTCTATTTTTCATTCATAAAAATCTGTTTTGTTTTTGGGTATGTTATACAACGTTACTACGGTTCTTAAATATTGTGAATGGACTCGATATAATGCCTCATTTAAACTCCTTTCGGCTTTACGGGTAGTTTTGTAACAGCATATATTAAACTGCTTAAATAAAATATTGAACTTTGATTGATTCTTTATTACAGATATACCTACAAAGGATTATTTGTCTTAATCTTTATAAGGAAAACTAGCTGTCCCCCGTCTTCTCGAGGGATGTCACAATTTCCCGGGATAAAAAGTTGCCTATATGTTCTATCTATGTGCCAAATTTCATCCTTATCATACAAACATCCATACATACAAGCATTCGCATTTATAATATTAGTAGGATAAGACGAACTAATACATTTCCTTCTACGACTAGAAAGATTTCATAATACATATTTTAATAATTTTGCATATTTTACTGTTTAGATGCAGATTACGTCAGTCTAGACAGGTTTTTCCCGTTATAAGAATTTCATCATATTTACTTAATACTTTCCGTAATAAGATTTCACGGAGGGCCACACAGTTGCATGCTTTGTTGACACGAACCTTTTTAGCGTTTAAAAACATTTGAGGATTTTCATTATGGGATTTTTTCGTTTGTAGTCATGTCATGGCTGCAATATTTGTGTTAGTTTTTTTAATTGCGGTAAATTTATAACCACCCCTACCTTATCTTAGTATGGTTGCTAGGAAAAGGACATTAGGCTTGAAGTATAAGTGGCTTTAATTTTGAGCTGATACCTAGGCATTACCTACAGTCGATGAGTCGCTACCGCGCAGTGGGGCGCGGCTCAGGGCGTTGGACTCGTGAGAAATTACTATTTTGGGATCAGTTTGTAGGTTAACTCTGGCCGCTATTACAAGACGGCATTCGGTAGGGAATGGCGACAATCTTCAAGGATGTTATCCGGGTGTTATGGAGTGTCGTTTGGGGCAACCTGAGCGAGGGTGATCTTATTACCAGATACGACAAGTACTCGCTCAAGTTGGCGTATGCGTGGAATAATTGGTGAAACGATAGAATCTTAATGTTTTTTTTATACGACATGTGCCGACAGACAAGCAGACGGTCCATCTGATGGAAAGTGGTCACCGCTGTCTATGGACATTTGAAACACTAGGGGCATCGCTAAAGAGTTGTCAACACTGAGACGTGAAGTTCTTAAGTCTCATGTGCCTGTAATTTCTGCAAAATTATTATAACTATATATAAAATGCAGTTATAAAAATAAAAATACCTGTCACAGACTAGTATTGGCTGCAGGCCAGTCAACATTTTGAAATCCGGTAAACGCCTTTCATAAAAGCCGACTGACGTTTCTGTTACTGAAGCTGTAGTTTAAGAATTCATCTCTGAAAAAATATAATAGCATGATCCAATTTACTTAATTTACCAATATTACTAAACTAGCTGTCCCCCACAGTTTCACCCGCGTTCCCGAGGGATGTAACAATTTCCCGGGATAAAAAGTAGCCTAAAATTCATACTAAAAACTTTTTAAGAATATGTTGACACCGGCAAATAAAAACGGTACCTCGTAGTATTTTATGTTCTGTGGCCACAATTTACTGACTAAAAGAATTTTCCCAATATAAATTATATTCTAGTGTGTCAGGTTGAATTACGTCATCGGCAAGTCATGCAAAGTACCTATATCCCGCATGCATCTACGAGTTTTGCTACTTGGAAGTTGTTAGTAATTGGTTTTTTCTTCTGGTAATTGTGGTATTCAAAATTCAAAGCCTTTTATTTATACTATTTATACCACATGAACCACCGTTAAGGGGACCCGGTGGTCTAGCGGCCTAAAATTTAGCCTATTTTTGATATGACAGAAATGACTAAATGTTTTAAATTTTTTTAGGCTTATTTTATTACTTATTAACAATACAAAAATGATGGTAAACACAAAAATATATATTTTTTTTTAATTCCAAAAGTGGCGCTGAAGTTCCCCTCTCAAAAAAAAAGGACCTGGCTGCTGAAGGAGGTTTTATCTCTCCCTTTGATCTGAAATTAAAAAATAAGACGGATTTTTAATCAGTATAAGTATAGTTATGGCGGGAACTAGAATAAAAAAAAAAATTGACAAAATGGCGCGTAATTCAAAGTACGAGTCTGAAAACGACTCTTTTTTTGCAATGTTTTTTTAATAAAAAAAATAGAAATACTCAACAGAAAATATTTTTTCTAGTCCCGGCGAGAGCCAGTACTATTTAGAATGACCTGTTAAAATTTCAGACGAATCGGTCGAACCGTTTTTTTTTTAGCTTCAGTAGACCAAAAAAAGTAGTTTCGAGATAAACGCGTTTAAAGTTTTAAGTAACTATATTCTCAAGAAATTGTATTGAAATATGCACTTACGATTAATCGGCGATCCCAGCACCATAAAGGATTCCCTCTGTTCTCTCATAGTCTTCATTTTCTTGACTCTTGGATTTTTTACGAGCAGTTCTTGCCTCTTTGGAGTCACTTGTGCTTTGACGATCAGCCTTATAGATTCTTCGCTCATCACGATCTCGGGCTAGTTGATCGGCGTATGAGCCGATTTTAATACCCATTAGGTCCATCATCTTTAAAATAGCTTTAAAATCTTCGTTAAATGTACAAGCAGCACAACATGCAGCGATGTCCACAATTTTTTTTCCAGAAAATTGATGCTTCGGTGCAAGTTGCCAGACGCAAGAGTTGAAGCTTTCATTGTTATTTTGAGTGTTATTTCCGAGACATCTTTCTAACAGGCTTTCATCCGTTAAGCACTTGGTCCACCTGATAGTAAGTGGTCACTGCCGCCCATAGACATTTGCAACACCAGAGCATTGCCACTTTCTAACCGAAACACAGTAATACAAGTGCACTACTGCTTTTTTTATTCAGTTTAGGCCCTAAAAGAGCTCTTTTAAAGGTCAATGTTATCTACTAGTTATCAACCTGATAGTGCACCTGCAAGTACCTCAGCAAGGTTTTTAAAACTTTTTTTTGTTCACTTTCCAAACAATAAGTCAATTAATGGGAAGAGAAAACTAACATAGGCATTCAGGTTGAATATAGCGATGTAGACATCGTTATATTATATAAAATTTGTAATTTAATTGATAACTTTCTTTAAAAAGGTCAGACATATTTTCCGAAAACAATTACACAGATGTCAAATCCTACATTCAACATTTTGTAGTTTTTCACCGAAAATGGGCATAGTTTGTTGTACGTCACACTGCAAGTACAGTTCGGTGCGATATTTGCTGTCTCCCATTCCTTCTCCAAATCTATATGCAAATACCACTTTGTTTTGGAATATACCTAGTTACGTTATTAATTAATAAATGAACTTAAAACGGAGATTTCACTTACAAACAGGTTTTATTGTAATCAAAGGTAAAAATCACGGCCAATGAACGACCTTGAACGCCATTGAACTCAACAAATACTCACGTCATAACATTTTGTAACTGTTTCGTATCATTTGGCACGCGCTCAGAAATAACTGACTCATACATGAATCTTAAATGTGCTTCCATCGTGGATGTGTGATTCTGTAAAAGACACAAACTCGATGTTTCTTCACTCTTTCATTAATTATAAATTGAAGTGAGAGGTACGTACTCCGAAGACGTCTCGGCGACGATATTTGGATTAGAATACTGTCCCCTTACGGCCAAGTTAATATACGATCCCGATCTAAAATCGCAAGATTGAAGTAGAATTTTGACATTACGTGTATTAAAATTACTGTCAATAGGTTCATCAATCCATTGATTTTCGATCGGGATCGCATATGAATTTTCGCCGTTATTCAGTTAAAACAAACTTCGTCGGCGAGCCGCTTCACGGAGGCCTCGGAGAGCCTATCTCTCACGTGATTAGTAGTATTAGCGTAGTAAGCGAAAGAGAAAGAGCACGGAGGTCGCGACAAAACATCCTCGAGTTAGTGTCACTTTCTTTACAGATTCGAGCCCCAGGAGTCGAATGGACTATGAACTTACAACGCGGCCGTGACGTCTTTTTAAGCGACGGAAAATTGGTAGTACTTGTTATCTACTATTTATATTTGTTATACAAGATATATAGCTTAGGAAAAGCCAATGTGATTCACTTCATATGAGCTACATTTCCATATGGATCCAAGATGGATGTATGGATCTTTTTTTTTTAATGTTATATTTTGTAATTGTTAAATATATAAAATTTATATTATAAAATAGGCAAAAAGTCAGAATAGATTAAATTTATATAAAAAATTATTTAATAAAAAAAAAAGAATGTAACCTTGCTGAGTTTCCTGCCGGTTCTTCTCAGTTGAAGGCTGACTTCCGAACCGGTAGTAGCTTCAGTAACTTTAAATTTGACCTTCATAAGTGCCTTCCGAGGGCGTAAACTGAATAAATGGTTTTGAATTTTGTTACTCATTTACGCAGAAACTACTAAACTGATTTGGACGAAACTTTGCACATTGATAGTTTATAACCCGAATTGGTTCATAGGGTACTTTTTATCCCGAAAAAATGTAACATCTCTAAGGAATGTGGGTGATACCGCAGGGGCAGTTAGGAGTGATATTTTTTAATGCAGGCTAGAAATTAATAAAAATTAAACAAAAAAAGAAAATTGTGGTCTCTATATAATGTGGCTAGTTCATCACGTGATAGGCAATGTGTCGTATTGGGTATGGTAATGAGGTAATAAAGTATTTATGTAGACGTAGATGCAGATCCAGAGATAATCATGATTAAGGTACCTAATGTTATTGTAAGGAGGTAACTGCATGCAGATGCAGGTGGTGATATCATCATGATTACCCCTGGGTCACGACTTTTATAGAAAATACATTTATTTACGGCAATTAGCACATAATAACAATCAAATAACATTATATAAAATAACAAAAAAATATACAAAAAAAAAAAAAACTAAAAAATTCAAACATAACGATTGCCATAGAAATGTCTATACTAATGTTCACAGGCTTCGAAAACTTTTTTTTTTATTTTTTTTTAAATAATATGAACTAGTGCTTGACTGCGATCCCACCTGATGGTAAGCAGTGATGCAATCTTAGATGTTGAGGCGCACTAGTTTATTAAGAGCCTATTCACTCCACCTAACAACAAATAGATATCTTATTTATTTATTGATAAACAAAACAGATTACAGCCATTCATAATAGCCTACATCTTCATTCACAATACTAGGTCGTAAACCTTATCGTGTGTACACAATTTTGACAGATTAATGATGTGGCCTCTCATATGAAAGTACGATAACACGAGACGAGAAACTACTCCGCAACCGCTTATCGGATCGGAATGAACTTTGCCACATTTGATTATCGTATGGGCTTTTATCGGGAACGAGTAAATAACCTTGGACTTTCTTTCCTACGCAGAGCTTGTACTACGGAAACCAGATAACTGATATACAACTTTATTCATCAAAATAATTACTTATATTTACACCTAGACACAGAATAAAGAAACGTGTTGATGCACACAAATCGCTCCTTAAATACAAAATGGCCACAAATCCAAAAACATCCACAATCGTTTTATCGTAAATATTATACCAAAATCGACTAAATTTAATAGTTAATTGAAGACACCTATAATTTTCGCTTACTCTATGGTCAAACTGTCTATCCGGATATATATTTAATGCATAATTTGTATGAATAAATTTTATAATAATTTAATAGATCCATTTATGGATTTTTATTTGAGACTATCCAATCCCGATCTCGCGAGACCCCGTTCGAGATTGACAGAATTGGGCGGCAATGGTCAGCGATGCTACAGTTTGCATATAATTGCTTAGTCACGCTGTTGCCAACCAGTGTTGAGTCGGAGAGGGCATTCTCAGCAGCTGGCTACATTGTAACGGATATTAGATGCCCGTTAGCAGATACTAGTCTTGATACACTTTGTTTGTTTAAGAAGTTACTTTCAAAATCACCCGTAACTACTTTTTAATCTCCTTGAGGTATACTATACCTACTTTTGTTTTGATTATGTTCATGTTAGTAAAACTGTTAATTATTTAGTTAGTATTATTCAAAAAAAGGCTTTTGTTTTCTATCAAATAGTATTTTCTTTTAATTAACTTCACTATCACAAACAAGCAGTTTTCATCGTATTCAGTAATGTGATTATATTGTTTTAACCATACGAGATACCGAAAATTTCGGGATCCCGCGGGATCGACATTTCTAATCCCGAGGGATCTCGACTTTACGATCTCGAATCAGGATTCTATTCCCTATTTGTGACCCTTTTGTATTTAAGGAACGAATGTGGCGTGGTCGTAATATGAAAACAATACGACACGCGATGTCAATGACACAAACAAGGTCAGTGTGGTGAAACGATAAACGGCTTTCTTAAAATATTCATAACAACACGTAATGCATTTATAACGCTGGCTATTTAAATAGAAACCGGCATTTATATATACTAAATGGAGAACACGGCCTTGGCCTATAATTCTAGAAAACTTGCGGTCAAGCAAGATAGTCGTTTCTTTTGCTGCTGGTTTTCTAGAATTTAGTTTAGGCGGAAAAAGATAGTGTATAGTGTGTACCTAACAATATTAACTAAACTTGCGGCACTGATGGCCGTTTTGACGTATAATAATGACAAAAAAAAATAACCTTAATTCCTTCACACATAAGGTGCATCCTTTGATCCAACAGCTAATTGTATGATGATGGAAATCAACCTTATTCCAAAGCATTACAGTTTCTTTTCCTATGACAATCTGAAACGTCAAAACGGCCATCATTGCGTGCCGGTAGTATAAGTAGAATATTCCAGGAATATATTTAATGTTATATATATAATAGGAAAGGATGTAAATCCTTCTAATATTATAAATGTGAAAGTAAGTTTGTTTGTTACGCTTTCATACGAAATCTACTTAACCGATCATCATGAAACTTTGTACACATATTCTTGGAGGTATTAGAAGTAACATAGAATACCTTTTGTGCCGGGAAAATGTTACATCTCTCGGGAACGCGGGTGAAACTGCAAGGGAAAGCTAGTATTTATATAAGTATGTATTTATGAAATGTATCAGTTATCTGGTTTCCATAGTACAAGTTCTGCTTAGTTTGGGATCAGATGGCCGTGAGTAAAGAATGTCACCGGATGTTTATTTATTTCTCCCAGGATATTTAATATTAAAAAATAATTACATAATTCTTTTTTCTTTTCAATTGCCTTGACCTCAGGAGTTATGAGTAGGCCGAAGATGTAGCACGCTTACCCAGAAATATATATAGGGTGACTGGTGAGATACCTTCAATACTTATGGAGAGTACCCGGTACTCGATTCTCGTTAAAATGATGTAATAAAATTAGGTGCTTAATTTTTGACCAAAATTTCTCTAAAAATAAGTCAAATGTGGATATTATACTCTCTAAACACGCCGCGGTGTTGTTGTTTAAGTTGATCTAGTCACGTGCGGCACGCGCTAGTCCTCCCCCTCACCCCCGCCCTGAACCCCACTACCTGTTGCTTCAACGCATCGACTCATTAGTGTAAGCGCAAACGCCGACAAGTTCACATCCGTGTTCCCGCTTCCTGCTCATGCTCATGGGGGTCATACATGGGGAGAGGTCTTGATGTAGGAAGGCAACAGCTGTACAGTGTAGGTACATATGTATTCTGTGTAGATAGCGCGCTGCGCGTATCCAAAAATTGCGCAGGTAAATACGGGACTCTCGGAGTACTGTTTACTAAGTTTACTAAGAAGTGATTTAATATTTATTTTTTATGTAATTTTTTTTTCATCACATGATCGCCAACTATCACATCCTCAAATATTGAAGGTATCTCACCAGTCACCCAGTATAGTTAACACAGTTTTCTCTTTTTTTGTTTACTAGCTATTGATGGGCTTGAGTGCTATAAAAAAAAAAATGGAACCGATCGTTTTTTTTTACTTTTTTCTATTACTATTGTGGGCAAATTTCAATGACTCGTTTCTTTTTATTACTTTAAACAAATATAAGACAGTCTGATACTGCATCGGTCTACTTTAGAGACATTGGTTTTTAATTTAGTTTGAATTTCTAGATTTGCAAGATAGTGAAAAATAAATATCGTGGGACATTCTTTACACACTGCAATCTGATCCCAAACTAAGCAGAGCTTGTACTATGGAAACCAGATGACTGATATACTACATACAGTTCTACTAAATACATACTTATATAGATATTTATACCCAGACACAGAACAAATAGACATGTTCACGAACACAAATGTTTGTCCTGGGTGGGAATCGAACCCACCTTCGGTTTGGCAGTCAGACTCGGTAACCACCAAGCCAAAGGGCATGTTAAGCATATAGAAATATAAGCAATAATGCATAGCAACCTATCCAAGGTTTAATTATTAGCTATCGTCTCCCGGTGTTACCCAAATTCCCGAAAGATCTAATGCATTCCAGGATAATAATATACTAGCTGCGCCCTGCGGTTTTGCCCGCTTTCAATCCTGGTTATAAAACTTCCTCTTGAATTAATCTATTTATTGATTTATTGCTGAAAATTGCATTAAAATCCCTTGCATAGTTTACGATTCTATAAAGGACATACATACAGGTATTCATTTTTATGTATATAGATGTCACTTCTTGATAAAGTATATTTCTAACACTGAAAAAAATATTAAAAACGGTCCAGTAGTTCTTGAGTTTATTCGTTTCAAACAAAATTGGATATCGAACGAAAAAAAAATTCAAAAAAAAAGTGTACCATAATAATTCATTTATAACATTAGTGTAGGTGAAAATAAAATTTACCATCACGCAGTACCCACTACAAATTTAGGTATTTATTAGTTATTCCCACGACCCGCAATTAATTTGCAAACAATCATTATTTATGTAATCACTTTGTCGAAGCTAATTAAACTGAACCTATCTTTTGTATGAAAATGATAGAGCCCACAAACAATGGAGCACGCGACTATAATTCCCACTCCGATTAGGGTTGGCAAATCTGATCTTGTTATTTGAAAATGCGGAAGAGTGTGTGTTTGTTTCAACGCGTTGGGGACGCCCCTGGTCTGCCATCTGCCGTCTGCTTGTTTGTCTGCCTAATTTAAATGCTATTACTGAGCATTACGTTTCATAATACCTATTTGGTAACCTTATAGTTACTCTATGTTAAGGAATAAAAAAATATAAAAAATACTCTATGTACTAGAGTATTTTTCACCCTACGACACGGGTGAAACCGCGAGCCAGAAGCTAGTTCTCACGGCGACACGTATATATTATTTTACTTTGTATGAAGTAGTCCGAATTCGATAATATTTTTTTTTATTTGTATGGTATAATTTGAAGTTAAGGTCATTAAAAAAAATATTTTAAACCCTCATCATCTTTCAGGCCATTCACATGTAATTGTAAAAAAAATCTCTTCAAGTCTTATATGGCGAGAAAACTAAATATCGACTTAATAAACAACACGTTCAAATTTCCCAGGTCCAATCTTTTTGGTCCATCATCTTTTTTATAGCCCAAATTTTGTGTCAACTTTGACATTTGAGTCACATCACCAACATCTGAGTCACCAACATCAATTATAATAACACGCAATCAATTGTGATTTCTCACGTTACATACGTTTCTTAGGATGGTTAACGTATATCGTGACACATCTTCCAACACTTGGCGTGTGTCATGCCAATGAACCCTCATAGGAACCTGGTGAAGTACTTTTAACATAGATTACTTAATTGTAATTTCTAATATCACGAATTGAAATCACATAAAAACAAAATGAGGACTACCACCTTACCCATTTCTGCCGTGAAGCAGTAGTGCACTTGTATTACTGTGTTTCGGTTAGAAAGGTAAGGGGGCAGGTGAAATTACAGGCACATGAGACTTAACAACTTCTCGTCTCAGGGTCGACAACGCATCGGCGATGCCCCTAGTGTTGCAAATGTCTGTAGGCGGCGGTGACCACTTACCATCAGGTGGACCGTCTACTTGTATGTCGGCCCAAGTGGTATATAAAAAAAAAGAAAACTTGTTTCATAATAAGAAAGTTAAGGCCGATGAATTTACAGGCACATGAAACTTATAAGCTTCACGGCTCAGGGTCAATGGAGCATTGGCGATTTTTAATATTGTTTAATTATACCTTGTGTTGCAAACTGTTATGCAGTTTGGCGATTTAAAAAAAAAAAAAAGTCTATAGACCCTTACCAGGTGGACAGTCTGCTTGTTTGTCGGCCCATGAGGTATAAAGAAAAAAGCCAAAGTCATTAAGGTCAGCTTTCTATCAGTGTAAGACATTATTGCAATGGGATAAGTAGTTTCAGAGATTGCTTCGTATTATCTACAAACAATTGTTCGAATAGGATTTGGCACGCGTTCAGAAGCAAACGATGAGTCATTTAGCTGCATGACTCACAAATTTTCCTGTAAATTTAAACCAACCATGTGCTTACATCATGACCAGGGCTGTGATTCTGTTAATTACACTTAAATAATGCAAAAACATATGTCATCGGCTAATGACTATAGATACCAATAATCACACGGCCTTTATATCTTGCAGAAAAAAAAAACAAATGTGTTCCATATGAGGGTTGGATAAAGGGGGTAGGTCGTCATAAAAAAAATTATAATCTTTGTAAATTAAACGTTAATAGTTTTCGAGTAATCTAGCTGTGACAAATGAATAGAGGGACAATTAAAATACCCTGGGACATTCTTTACACACGGCCATCTGATCCCAAACTAAACAGAGCTTGTACTATGGAAACCAGATAACTGATATACTACATATACAACTTTTTTAAATACATACTTTCATAGATATTTATATCCAGACAGATAACAAACATACATTTCATTAGTGGGATATACACACAGATTATGTCAATATTTTTTTTAGCACAAATCACTACATACTATAAAACAAAGTCGCTTTCTCTGTCCCTATATCCCAATGTCCATATGTATGCTTAAATCTTTAAAACTACGCAACGGATTTTGATGCGGTTTTTTTTAATAGATAGAGTGATTAAGAGGAAGGTTTTTATATATAATACATGTGACATCCCACGGGAACGCGGGTAAAACCGCGGGGGACAGCTACTATAATAGATTTATCGCCAATGATGTCCAATTAAATGACGCTGAAACCTTGAAAAATCTGACGGAAATAATTTAATTTAATCAAAACATAATACAGTATCGTATCAATCGATTTTCTTTACTATATATTTTAATAAAACTAAAGTGAATAAATATAACAAATCGATTTAAATGTGACAGGCGTATCTTTTGATTTAACTTATTTTACTGACATATAATCTTGTACCACAAGCTTTATTCTTTGTCGTGAAGAAAACAAACCACGCTGTACAATAGGTACACTAGTTCTACTATTCTTGTGGTAATTTAGGTCAAGTGTGACCCAAAGTGTTTTAACTACGAGCTATTTTTTTTATGTTGTACGTAGTGGCGTCCTCTTTTATTGAAATTATATGTTTTAAATATACCAGTTAGTGAATTCGGAACTGCCCTGTATTCAAGATAAATATTCAATTACTAACCAGTGTATAGAACATCCAAAAATATACGAAAGAAATAAAAATGATCAAAATTTAATCATTAATGTGATTATTAAGTACCGATCTAATCACAAAAATTTATGTTGTACAATAATGACGTCACAACTTGCTATGTCATTCAAAACTACATATATTCGATCTTTTTGACATTTCATAAAGAATTGCTGATTTGAGGACACATCCCTATTATGGTGCCTGAAACACGACTGGATAAAGTTGGCTCAATATAAAAAAAAACATAATTCATAGTTATTTTTTTGTAGTGAAATTCCATCTAGAGAAAAAGGAGTTTCATTCTATTGTGAATAAAGCATTTCAATAAAATTTCCTTTCCCATGCGTTTGTAAATAAAAACGTCAAAGGAATTAAGAGGATAATTTTTTGCTATAGTTTTTTTTTAATATACAACATGTAATAATTAATAATACCCCGTTAAAATATAAGTAATTATAAAAGCCAACAACCCTAGTAAGCTGTCACGACCAGATTATTTAACAGAAAGGCCTTCGTACCTATTTTACCTACTAATTGTCTACTTTTATAGTTTTTCTATGTTTCATTAAAAAAAAAACAGTTTTTTTTTGGGGTATGTTTTACAGCGTTACTACGGTTCTTAAATATTGTGAATGGACTCTTTAGAAAGCCCTATTCAACCTCCCTTCGGCTTTACGGGTAGTTTTGTAACATTCTGTATATTGCTCAATAAGTTATCATAATATAATGAGCGCTACTGCTGCTTCGGCCTCTCATCAGTCGGGCAACTACCTTACCACTTTTTCCCTCTAGGGTTTATGTGCTAACCTTTTGTTTTACCACATTTAATGGTTAGATTGTGGTCAAACACAAGCTTATACAAGCCAAAAAATTCCTACATTTTTCTACGCAGATAGCTGACGGGTCAAAAAAGGTCAATGCTGCTAATTGTCCAATTTTTTTTTGCATTCAATTGTATTATATACAGGTATAGGTAATCGATGCAAAATTTATATAACAAACATTTTAAATGACCTCCAAAATATATATAGTAGGTACATAAATTGTTCACATTTATTCGAAATATTACGTCCAAATGTATGTTTGTTTCGGTTGTAGTGCGTAGGAATACCATATTTATGAAATGTCAAACTCCAATTTGACATTAATCGTAACCATACCATTGCAGAACCAAACGTGATACTCGAACGTTGCATTTATTGGAATTGGGCCCCAGATGGCCGTGTTTAATGAAAGTGCCTGGGATATTATTTATACTTTATATCACTAGTTGTACCTCTCGGTTTCACTCGCTTTGCCATGAAATGTGAAATGTAACATTATTAGAATATGATAAAAAGTATCCTATGTGTTAGTCCAGGTTATGAAATATCTATGTGCCAAGTTTTATCCAAATCCGTTTGTTAATTTATGCGTGAAATAGTAATAAACAATCATACATCCATACATTTATTCACACAAACGTTAGTAGGTCGATGACAAGCTATGTAAAAAATCCCCCGTAAGTACCGATGTTAATTTTTTTTCCCACTGCGTCAACCTTGCAGTAAGGATCATCATTCTATATTCTGTTACATTTTAATAAGGGATTATACCATACGGGGAAAGGGCAGCTTTGTTGAACAGGTCAAGCATTTTTAGTATTTGCCACGTCATGTTATAGGGAACAGATTTTTAATCTCGTCAGTAATTCCGGATTTTTAATTCCTATTGAATAGAATACCTACCTTATTTACACAGAGTTTAGTTATATTATCAGTAAAACAAGTAATTTGTTTACAATATAAATATCCTGGGGACATTCCAAACTAAACAGAGCTTGTACTATGGAAAACAGATAACTGATATACCTATAACTTTTTAAAAAACACACCTACTGTATTAGATATTTACATGCAGACAGAACAAACAGTCATGTCATGTTCATGCACACATTTTTGTCCTGGGTGGGAATCGAACCCACGACCTGCGTGGTGGCAGTTAGGATCTTTAACCACCAAGCCTACTGGTCCGTCATAAAGCTGTACTGTATTCTTTTCTGGGACTCACTTATTAGTGATAATTTTTTCACACCTTGGGTCACTGGATCCCTAACTTATTGATAATTTAATATAGCCTATTCACCGGAGATAGTGTAGCTTCCCAACAGTGAAAGAATTTTTCAAATCGGTCAAGTAGTTTCGGGGCCTATTCAATCAAACAAACAAACAAAAAAGCAATCAAATCATTCCTCTTTATAATATTAGTGTAGAAAAACCATACTGCCCCAAGTCAACGCCAAGGTTTCTTAATAGGCAACTAATGCCACCATGCAGTTGGCAACTTGCTCTAAATAGTCAACCAATTGCTTTGCAATCGGTCCTGAACATCTGAGAAGCCACCGCGAGAAGTCGACGTGGTATTGTACCATCATGCTAAAGAACAGTGAGGGTACTGAGGTTAGGGGTCACTCACGGGTCATAACTATTATGGTCAAGGGGACAAACCCCGACAAACGGGTAGACGATCCACCTGATGGTAAGTGGTCATCGCCTATGAACATTTACAACACAAGGCACCGCCAATGCGTGATCGACCCTCAAACGTAAAGTTAAGTCTCATGTTCCTGTAATTTCACCGTACCCTGGGGCTCGATTCTGTAAGGAAAATGACACTAACTCGAGGATGTTTCGTCCCGGCCTCTAAGCTCTGTCTGTGTCGCTTACTACGCTAATACTACTAATCACGTGAGAGGTAAGCTCTCCGAGGCCTCGCCGACGAAGTTTATATTAGCTGAATAAGGGGGCTGACCTGTACCAATTTTCCATAAAACGCAATTTTAAAATGAATATAGTAATCACAGATAATATTAACTTCCTGTAATGTGTTATTTGTTTATTACAGACTCATCCAAATTCACGTTCGACGAAAGAAACAAGGATCACTGGAATGGGCAAGCGCAGTGGACCTTACGATCAAAGGTAAATTCATGTCATTAAATCTATGCCATTAACATCTTCGCCTTGAAGATAATTATAGATTGAATGAGGACTGAGGAGCGAGGTATGAGACTCCTCCATTTAAAAGGGAAGATCTTCCGCCAGGCTAGGTAATCATGCCTGGGGACCGCGGTCCAACTGTTGATGTTGGATGCTTTTATATATGTCAAATCCTGAGAGAATTTCGATATCGCGATGTAGGATTCTCGCGTGACTACTACAATATAATAGGATTGAATAGAACCGAACCTAAACTAGCCGAACCGAACTGAATCAATCCGAACCGAACCGAATAGACTCTGAACATACCTCAGACGAAACAGAAATAGAATATTTATTGCATTGTAATTTACAATTTGTATTGAACAAAGGCCCTAAACTAGAGCATTACATAAATGGAATAATCAAGAATTATAACATTTTAATTACCAATGAAAGCGGTATTTGTTTGTTTGCGTGTGTAAATAAGTAAAGGTAAAAATGAAAAACATTTTGCTATATTATATGATAACAATCAGAATCTTTTTTTGACAATATAGTAAATGTAAGGGTGGATGAAACTAGATGTCAAATCTGAAGGACCAATTTTGTACAAGGAAGCTGTACAACATAAATTATGCTATTTTGGAATAACTGATTTACACCGAGGAACACTTGCGGTGGAGCCCGTCGCGAACTGACTCAATTTTACTGCGTGTCACGTAAAATGCTGATGGTGTTGATTATGTACTGCTACACCGTACAAAGGTTCACATCGCTCTGTTTGGTATTTGTAATCTCCAAATTTCGCCCATGTAAATAGTAAACAGAGTTGGACCAAGTGTACTACCCTGGTCCCTGGGGTACGCCAAAATTTGTATAATTAGCTTTTATTATCATTGCAGGTTGGAGCCCCTCTCAATACAAAAGTGGCGAAGAACATCATTATGTTCCTGGGCGATGGGATGAGTATCACAACCCTCGCCGCCACCAGGGTTTACCTCGGTCAGAAGTACGGACATCTCGGGGAGGAGCTCAAACTCAGCTTTGAGACATTCCCTTACACTGGACTGGCCAAGGTAACCAGAACAATACTCCTCATTTTATGATCCTTCACGAAAAATCTGCAGATGCGCATTATTAACCGACATCAAAAAAAGGAGAAATATTTCATTCGTTTGTTTGCTTTATGTTTCTAACCATCATATAGGTAGTCGGGTGATATAATATTTGACGGGCCAGTTGGCTTGGTGGTTCGAGACCCTGACCGCCACGTCGCAGGTCCAGGATTAGATTCCCGGGAAAACATTTTTGTCCATGAACAAGCAGTGTCATTTAATTTTCATTTCATATACTCCCAGTCACACAGTGGCGGATTTACCAGCAGGCTGAGTAGGCTGGAGCCTAGGGCGGCAAATTTTAAGGGGCGGCAAATTTAGTTCATAAATTTTTTATTTCGATTTACAAATTTAAAAAAAAAAATATTATACACACACATAATACAAATTTTGAAAATTCGAGAGAAATTAAAATATTTAACAAAAATCGAAATATTCTTATATACAGTGCTAATTAATAAATATTTCAACATCTCTGCATGAACAATTCTTAAACGCTTTACTAATTATACAATAATGATTATGAACTTTTAGAATATCGCAATAGCGATTCGATATTATAATCGAAATTTAGTAATTTTTACATATATTCTTCACTGATAACTGCTATAATTTTTTCTACGTGTACCTAATAATTATGAGATCTGCTTACCCAATTCAATCGATATAATATCGATGGTCTAATAAAAATACTGACTAAAATTGACTAATTTTCATTAAATGAAAAACTAGTTCAATATCTTATAGAGATCACATTAATCGAATAACTGATAGTTGAACGACTGTGACTTGACAATAAAAAAATTCCCTCCACAAAATATGAAGTGAAACAATTTGCTCATTAGAAAATTGATACATTTTATCAGTAAATTATTTTATTTGTAGTAAGAAAAAGTTTGGAAAATCCAAATGAGCAGGCCTTAAGCGCTCATGTCGTACACGAATTATATAAATTCGGTACCATAGTTCTCAATAATAATAACTATATGGGAAAAGTTGATGTAACGAGGATGATGAAGCACAAATTATAAAGTTGGAATTTTATTGATAGAAAATTGATATGATTGTAGACTAAGATATCAAAATTTAGAGGCGGCAAAAATTGAATAGCCTACGGGCGGCAAATCTATAAATCCGCCACTGCAGTCACAGCACAAACAGATGTGTAACCACTAATCCAAGTCTGTAAATTTTATGATATACTTAGCGCTCTATAATTTGATATTTCTCATGGAATGTTTAGTAGACTTTTGGTAATAGAATAACATTTATAAATATTATACTAGAAAAACTCGCCAGACTATCTCCAGCATGGTCAAATAACATACAAGTTTCATTAATAATAATAATAATTTATTTATACTCTTTACAAAGGTTCTTAATATGTAGGTAAGTAGTTAAAATTAACATTAGACAGTTTATCAACGTTACTCCTTTGTGAGAGACTGGTGCCTGTACTGGGATACCCTGTTTTACAGGTCACCAGGACCCCACGCCCGCATTGATCATAAAATATGTGATTTAGCGCCAACTATTGGCGCAACAACGTTGATAAAGAAAATATTATGACATATCAGCCAACTTACTTAGTGATCGGTCAAATGTCTATCATAATACAGGGGTTCGATTCTGTTAGGTAAATGACACTAACTCGAGAATGTTTCGTCGCGGCCTCCTTGCTCTGTCTCTTTCGCTAACTTCACTAATATTACTAATCACGTGAGAGATAAGCTCCGAGGCCTCCGTGAAGAAGCTCGCCGATGAAGTTTGTATATCTAAGGGGCTGGGTTTATATATATAAAGATTCTTAATCAATTACATTAAAAAGGGAGCATAACACATTTCATTTTGTTACTAGTGGCGCCATCTCTTATTAATGTAAGTAAAGTATACTGAATAGTTACACGACGCTGACAGAGATGGCGCTACTAGTATCTGAAAAAGCATGATTGTATCACAACGATATTTTATGGTCTGTTTGACTCAGTCCGGGGATTTACCTACCTTGTTATACAGTTAAAAGCTGATTTCCAACGCAAGCTTTAATTGAGTTGTTTTGCATAGAGATAATAATGGGGCTGGGTTTATATGCGTAAAGATTTATTGTCAAATAAAATAAAAAAGGTGCATGAAACATTTAAATTTGCTATCTGTGGCGCCATCTCTAATTAGGGTAAGTAAGGTATACTGAATAGGAACACGACGCTGACAGAGATGGCGCTACTAGTATCTGAAAAAGCATGAATGTATCACAACGATATTTTATGGTTTGTATGACTCGACCGGGGATTTACCTACCTTGTTATACAGTGAAGAGCTGATTTCCAACGCAAGCTTTAATTAAGTTGTTTTGCTTAGAGATAATAATGGGGCTGGGTTTATATATGTATAGATTCATAGTCAATTACAATAAAAAACGAGTATAACACCTTTCATTTTGTTATTAGTGGCGCCATCTCTTATTAATGTAAGTAAAGTATACTGAATAGTTACGCGACGCTGACAGAGATGGCGCTACTAGTATCTGAAAAAGCATGATTGTATCACAACAATATTTTATGGTCTGTACGACTCAGTCCGGGGATTTACCTACCTTTTTGTACAGTGAAGAGCTCATTTCCAACGCATGCTTTGAGTTGTTTTGCTTAGAGATAATAATGGGGCTGGGTTTATATATGTAAAGATTAATTGTCAAATAAAATAAAAATGGTGGATAAAACATTTAAATTTGCTATCAGTATCGCTATCTCTTATTATTGTAAGTAAAGTGTACCGATTAGTTACACCACGCTGACAGAGATGGCGCTACTAGATCTGAAAAAGCATGAAGTATCACAACGATATTTTATCGTCTGTATGAGTCAGTCCGCGGATCTACCTACCTTGTTATACGAGTACAGTGAAGAGCTAAATTACAATGTAAGCTTTTATTGAGTTGTTTTGCTTAGAGATTAGAGTTTGACCACAATACAAGGTGTGATAAGTTAGGAATGTGCTCGAATGTGGTAAACATACTAATAGGTAGTTACAAAAGATTAGAGGAAAACTGTTCAGCTTGATGAAACTGCTTGACAATGTTACCATTCATGTTTAAGTCCATATATGGGCAACAACCGGCCCGCTGTCAGATATAATCTGGCCCGCGAGACATTTAAAAAAAAACCCAAAAAAAAATATTACATTAGGTACTTATACTCACTAAGTACTGCAGTAGTTAATGCACTAAGTACTTTTAAACGCGGCCCGCGACGTGTTTGCACGCTAAAGTTTGGCTCTCAACATGTCAAAGGTTGCTCATATGTACCTGTTTTAGTCAAGTGCAAACTTATGTAAAATCCACAATCGTTGAGTCAACATCTTTGAAGCCATGGGTTAATTAAAATTAAATCTCTTAAACTTAGTTGGTTTAACACTTTTAGTCTTAGTGGTTAGTGTAACTAACCACCTTTTCCAGATGGTATATTGTGCAATAAATAAAAAAATAAAAAAATAAATAAATAAAAACAGCGCTTTCTTTCGGTTGTTGGTTGCACTTATACTTCTTTGACAAAGATTGAGTACTACATTTCTCCGCACATCGTTCATAATGTTTAGTCATTACTAAGATATTGGTATTATTATGCATTTTACATGCGTGTGATGTAATGAGTTAAAATCATTGATTAATTCACGGATAAGCCAGATCAATAATAGGTAGATATAATAGTTTATTAAAAAACAATGATAAATAAGCGGTGTTTGGTGAAAATGATATCAATAAGCGTTATAAAGTCAGGAAACAGCTGATGTTCTATAAATACATTAGTTATTTTGACAGTCGATGCTAGATGGCGTTACTGAGCATGGTTCATAAGTTTTTGCTTGAAATAATGCTTTTAACTACAAGTAAAACCGACTACAAAGTAGGTACTGACAAGTATAAATTACTAATGCAACTCTAATGTGATTAGTAATAAGGTATTGTTTTGAAAATTGTGAAAAAATGCGTAACCACTAACTAACCATACCTAATGGAATGTTGTCGGCGTAATTATAACAAATTTATCGAAACAAGCGGCTCTACTCACATTCCTGTTAAAAGTAAATAATCTTAACTATTCTTCGGCTTCACTACATAGTATAAAACAAAGTCGCTTTCTCTGTCCCTATATCCCTATGTATGCTTAAATCTTTAAAACTACGCAACGTATTTTGATGCGTTTTTTTTAATAGATAGAGTGATTGAAGAGGAAGGTTTTTAGATAAGATAAAGATAAAGATAAAGATATTTATTTGCACAAAGTATGGTACAGATGGTGGTAATTTTTTTATAAAATGGAACATACATACTTTGCCATATTACTTGGCATGCAAAATATTAAATTCATTACAAATAAACATTTAAAATCAAAATTATTAGACACATTCGATTACACTAGTTCAAAACAAAATAAGTTGTAGGACGCATGACACATTTCAGTAAATAATAACAATAATTTCAAATACAAACGAATTAAATTTTCAAATGAAGCAATAAAACGAAAATTATAATTTTGGATACAGAAAATACATTACAGAAAATCATTAATATTATAAAAACTCTTAACCATGAGCCACGTGTATAATTTCATTTTGAATTGCTTGATTGGCAATTCCCTGATAATCCTTGGAATGTTGTTAAATATTTTAACTGACATAAAACTGGAATTATTTTTATACAGAGAAGTTTTACATTTTGGTAACATTATTTTAGTGGGATCCCTATTTTTTATTCTAGAACAAACTTGATCCTGATATCTGTTAAATAATATTAAATGCTCTTTAACAAAAAGTCCCGCTTGAAAAATGTAAAGACATGCCAATGGTAAAATATTTAGCTTTTTAAATAGTGGTCTACAGGACTCCAAAGGACCTGCTCCGCACAAAGCTCTAACACATTTTTTTTGGACGATGAAAGCTTTACTGGTATTTGTTGAATTTCCCCAAAGAAGAAGACCATATCTGAGAACAGATACAACGAAGCCATGATAGGCAACTACAGCAGTTTTTTGCGTTGATATAGACCTCAAACGTTTTAATGCAAATACAAATCTATTTAATTTGCTACACACATAGTCAACATGTGCCTTCCAGTTACAGTGCTCATCCAGCAAAAAACCAAGAAACTTAATTTCCTGAACCCTGCAAATCTTTTGACTATTACATATAACATTCATTTCTTGTAAATTATTATTATTGTTGTAGTTGCGGAAATTAATATATTTAGTTTTAGCTAAATTAACATGAAGATTGTTAGCAGATAACCATTTCTGTATGGAATCTACTGCCGAATTGAGAGCTGCTTCGTGGTTTTCATATTTGCTAGCTACAACAAGAGATATGTCATCTGCGAATAGAATAGATCTGTGATTTACCGCGGTAGGTAAATCATTTATATATAATATAAATAATAAGGGTCCTAAAATACTTCCTTGTGGTACTCCTACTTTATTATCTCTATATGTTGATCGAAATGTTGTACATTCTAGAGATTTATTAATATTGTTTAACTCTACACATTGTTTTCGACCAGTTAGATAACTCGCTATCCATTTTTTTGTATTGCCTCTAATACCATATCTTTCACATTTGGTTAATAATATTTCATGATTCACAAAATCAAAAGCTTTACTCATATCAAAAAATATGACAGAAACTGGAATACGATTATCAATATTTTCAGTTATTTTCCGCATGAGTGTAAAAGCTGCTAGGGAGGTAGATTTATTTTTTTGATAACCATTTTGTTCTTCTGTTATTATATTATATTTATTAAGAAACTCAACAATTCTATGATGCATCGCTTTCTCAAATATTTTAGCAAAAATGGGTATTAGAGTAATTGGGCGATAATTGCAAAGTTCTTCTTTATTAGCTTTTTTATAAAGGGGCTTGACCACCGACATCTTGAGTTTTTCAGGAAAAATACCTTCCAAAAATGATATATTCAATATGTAATTTAGAACCGGGGCAATAATTAATGCAGATTGCTTTATAATATGCGTAGATATGTATTTATGTATAATACATGTGACATCCCACGGGAACGTGGGTAAAACCGCGGGGGACAGCTAGTATAAAATATGTCTTAATGCAAGATATCACGACGTTAGAATGGTGAGGGGTCCAGTTAAATTACAGGCCCGTGAGACTTATTAACTGTTAGTCATATTCTGGGGCCGACAACGCATTGACAATGCCCTTGGTGTTGCAATAGTACATAGGCGGTGGTTAAATGAGTTGCTATTCGACTACCTACTAAGTACTTAATGATGAGTTTTACAAGTTGTTACAAGTTATAATAGTTCAGCCCATCTAGCATTTAATAACCATGTCAATACAACGTTATGTAAAATAAAAAAGAAATTAAAAAGTTATAACCTAGGTACTCTCATGTCACATACGATATATTAAAGAACAAACAAAGCCAAAATATGTCAATTAGTTGCATAATTCATTATAGAGCTTGTATTTTCAACCATTTTATTATTATTTTTAATACGGATAGACGAATGTAACTATTAGTGTACAAATGTTATTTAATACGGATAGACGAATGTAACTATTAGTGTACAAATGTTATTTAATACGGATAGACGAATGTAACTATTAGTGTACAAATGTTATTTAATACGGATAGACGAATGTAACTATTAGTGTACAAATGTTATTTAATACGGATAGACGAATGTAACTATTAGTGTACAAATGTTATTTAATACGGATAGACGAATGTAACTATTAGTGTACAAATGTTATTTAATCTACTTGATTGTCATGATAATGAAGATATGGTTTAGAATACGATGTTTTTTTTCAAGACGTACTGCGTAGATCACAACGTGGCTGATTCAGCGTGCAGTGGCACGGCATATCTTACCGGTGTGAAGGCCAACAGTGGGACCGTGGGACTCAGCGCTGCCGTCAAGCGAGGGGACTGCTTAGCTCAGAGAGATGGAGATCACACCATCACTGGCTTGATGGACTGGGCTCAGAAAGCCAGGAAAAGTACCGGTACGATGGTTTTGTACATTTATTCACTATAGGTAGTGTTGTGGTAGTGTGGTGATACTGCTTTTATCTCGGCAAGTTAGGTCAAAGTACAGATGATGTTTCATTATCAGAAAAAAAGTTTTTCAAACCAGTTTCAAGTCACAAAACAGTGTTATTAAATTACCATCCTTATCACGTCCGCCATATTGGATTTAGCAAACGATTTTAAATAGTTTAGTTGGGGCCCTACATTTTTTTTGCACCCGGGCCTTTGGTTACTTAGCTATGCCACTGCATGATTATAGAATATCTATCGGATTCGAACCCTCTCCCGTCATGATATTCGACGTGACTAAGCTATCAATCCATTAAGGACTAGCCCACATTTTAGTGGTTACCGGGTCAAAACCTGCTTCATTTTACTCAGTACTTCTAAACCTAGGTGTTGTAACAACCACAAGAGTCACGCATGCTTCGCCAGCGGCTTCGTACGCGCACTCGGCTGATAGAAAATGGGAGGCAGACAGTGACCTGCCGAAGCATGCTCTCATCTGTGATGATATCGCCATGCAGCTGGTAAATGGACAAGTTGGCAGCCGGATTGACGTAAGTACTCCATTGGACTAGGGAGTTGTGATGCTTGATGCATGATTCAGAACCGAGATCTTTTGATTGGTGTACTGGTTGACGGGAATTAGAAATAGAATTGGATAATCTACACCAATCCAGCAATATTGTATTGGAATCGAATATTCATTTTGCCCGTTTTTAATCATTACCCTTAAACACATATGTAGATCTAAAATAGGAAGTTCTGACTCCACTCTCTTATATCTATTACTATGATATAACTGTAGGACCGTCGTGATTGTCAATTAAAAGTATTTGCTAATCTATGAAACTACAAGACATTTTAATGGGGTTTCCACATTTACCTGGATCGTAGCTTGTAACATATAGACTTTAGATCATAAAAGCGGCCTCATAAAAAGACCTTAGGGTAATCACGCAGGCACAGCTAGTCTTAATTAAACCAGCTCCATACCAGTCCTTTAATTATAAAGTTCAGAAATTATTCCTTCGCACGCACTTTAAATGAAACTCCATTAGCATGTATTAATTAGGCTGACGCTGCTACCCGTATCCTGGTACCATTCATTAGTCGGTGTTAGAGTCTGACCATTCATAAGTGCCTGTGAAGGCCTATTTGAATAAATATTTCATTTCATTTCATTTCATTTAGTCGCTTTTAACCACATCTATGGATTAGATTGGGTTTTTTTCTATTTTACCGGCAACCATGCAGCAAATTATAGGTAAATATGGTTACAGGTAATACTGGGAGGCGGTAGAAGAAACTTCGTGCCAACATCGCAAAAAGACTCAGAAGGTTTCAAAGGATACAGAAGCGACGGCAAAAATCTCATCAGAGAGTGGCTTCTAAAGAAGGAATCCCACGGAGCTGCGCCCAAATACATTTACAATAGACAGGGCCTGATGAACTTAGATGTTGATGATTACACGAGTCTTCTAGGGCTTTTCTCACCAGACCACATGCCGTATCACCTTGAGAATGACCACAGTGATCCGACGTTGAGTGAAATGACTCAGAAGGCGATCGAGATGTTGTCTAAGAACAAAAATGGATATTTTTTGTTTGTTGAAGGTAAGAAAAATCTTTTGTAGTTTTGATGATGATGTTGTGCTAAAAATAAGGGTGGAAGAGAGGAAAACTGAACTCAAAGCCTGAAAGATGGCGATAATGCTCGCCACATGTCACGTTGGGATTTAAACATCTTCGGTTGACCTATGCTCCCTCTGGGGATAGCGGGCGTGAAGATACATACCTTACAAACATTGCGAATACGGTGTTTCGATGTTTGTAACTCTATCACGATGTGACTCGCATACAAGGGATTCCGTGCCACAGTTCAATTTTTGATAAAACGATTCTTGTATGGGGACCACCTTTAGTATAAATTTTTTTATCAAGTCAAATAGACTTGATTTGTAGTACTTTGCAAAAATGTCAACCGTCTACCTATTACAGTTCATGAGATATAGAGCTGGCAGATAGACACCGGAGCCTTAGTAATAGGGTCCCGTTGGCACTCTTTGCATACGGAGCCCTAATAATTAAAATAAATAAATAATACAAAAATTATTTTATTGATTTGCAACGAATGAAAATAAAAGCTTTTTCATGAAGATACACGCAAATACATAGGTTCTGAGTTATAAACACTAGACATTTCAATATAAGTAATAGAATTGTGTGATAAATGAGGATTATGATAGGCCATCACTGTTTCAGGGGGTAGAATCGATACGGCGCATCACGACAGCCAAGCACGTAAAGCGCTGGATGAAACTGCTGAATTAGCTAAAGCAGTAGAAGCCGCACTAAGAATGGTGAATATTGAAGACACCCTAATAGTCGTCACCTCCGACCACAGTCACACCATGACTTATAGTGGGTATAGTAAAAGAGGTACTGATATCTTGGGATTCGCTAATAAGGTAAGATGTGTCAAATATATCCCTTACTTCTATGGTTATACTCTGTTGTATATACCTATATGATGTATATGCCAAGAGTAGTAGCGTTCTTAGTGCAGATTTTGTCCGGGGAAGTACTACCGCCTTACCCATTTCCTCCGTGAAGCAGTAGTGCACATGTTTTACTGTGATTCCGTTAGAAAGGTAAGGAGGCCGGTGGAACTACAGGCAAATGATACTTAACAACTTCATGTCTCAATGTCGACAACGCATTGGCGATGCCCCTAGTGTTGCAAATGTAAAATTTTGAGTCAGTGCATATGTAAGCACGCTTTCTCTTTATACGGTGCTTAACATATTATAAGAGATCGTATAGCGTTTTTTTTTTTTTTTTTTTTTTATTTCTTTTTACATTTTCTACGGACTCTTAGTCCGTACTCTTTGAAGATTCTACGATTAATTATTTTACGATCTATTGTAATGTGTTTCTAAAAATTAACATCTTTCCGCGCGTGCTCAGCTCGTTGTTTTGAACTGAGGCTTGTGGTTCCTTAATAATAGTGTTACATTAAATTTTTCTATTGCCGATACATGGATTAAAATAATTTAGCATTTACATAAATTTAGTTACACTTATTCATCAAAATTTATAATTCTAAATATTAAAGTTTAAGCTATTTCAGCCTCGGATGGTTTCGCTCCCAAAAGACTTTCCATGACAACTGCATCTCGATGTTTTATGGCCATTTTTAAGTTGTATTCGAAAATGGCTCTTGTCGACGCGGCCGTCGCCCGCTGGATAAACCTGCCGATCGCGTCATCACCGTCGTCTGCATAATAGGTGCAGCCAACGGTGTGTCTCGATATCGCCACTACCGCGTGCGGCACGCTGTTGTGGAGTTGGAGTTTTTTGGCTTTTGTTTTAAAGATGAGGACCGACTCGTACGTGGCTCCTTGCGCTTCGTGGATGGTAAGGACGCGTGACCCTGTGCCCTCTCCATATCCCTTGCTGGTCAAGAATGCCTTTTCTTCCTGGGTATGGACCAGGAATAGGGTGTTAGGGAGTGTTTTGGGTACTTGCGCGTCCGTATATCTCATTAGCTTCATGGAGTTTATTAGAAGTTTGGACGAGTATATACCATTGTATACCTCGTTTAGGGCATATGCCACGTCCATCGGGTTACGATGTGTGCACAACAACTCCTGGCTGATGGAAGTTACCAGGTTTGGGTGTTGGTATTTTAGAGGGAAAAGATTTTCCCTGTCAATGTAGGGTAACTGGTTTATGTCTCCGATAAGGACCACTTCGCGGGCACCAGACAACCGAGCTGCCATTACGACGGATCCAAAGTGGTTCATAAGGGCTTCGTCGACCATTAGACGGTCGCAATTTTTGGGCCCCTTAAACCCGTTCGCAAGAATGGATGCCATCGTGCGCACTTTGGTTTTGGCTGTAGCTCCAATACTTGGAGCCAGCTTTTCGCGCAGGTCTTTGGCTGCCTCGGTTGTGGTGGTGACTACGACGTCGCTCTCCGCATCGAAGTTTTTAGTTACCCAAGTTGTTTTGCCACATCCGGGAACCCCATTTACCCAGTTGAATTTAGGTATGGCCCAGTTTTGCCACGCTGCTCCTGGACCAAGGTCTCCTGAAATGGTTTTGGCCATTTCTAGGATCCTGTCGTCCAGCATGATTTTTGTGCACCGGGCTGTGATGACTATGGGGTCCTCCGATGGAGTGTTAAATTTAGGTGGGTCTGCTCGCTCGCCTTCTTCCTCCACAAAGCCACCAGTTGTGCTATACGCAGCCATATAACTCCCTATCATTTTCCCTTTAAGGACTTTGGAGGTCTCGTTGTTATATATGGCTGCCTCCGCCTCCTCGAGTAATGTGTTTAATAGACTTTCATTTTTCTGTTGAAAGGTTTGCATGATCTTGCTGCACGTCATGAGATTGACCTCTTTGGTCGCCCTTATGGTGCCTAGAAACTCGAGGAAGGCGTTTACTGCGTGTTCTGATGGTGTTGATGCCGGGATTTGAGTAGGCAAGCTGACCTGCCCCATGTCGGCTCTCGTCCTTGCAACTGGTGTTAGCTTGGGACCTTGGGGGGGTGTTTTTAGAAAATCCTCCACTGCGGCTGCCTGTCTTTCCGTGGCTTTAGATATTCTTGATTGAACCCCCGCTATGGCAGTTTTTATGGTTTTCATGAATTTTTTAAACCGGTCTCCTGGTTTGGTCCTCTCTTCTGGACTGCCGCTTTGGTCTACTGCGGCTTTGATGGCGGCTGCCTTTTGTTGTATGCGTTCAGAACCGCTTTGAGTGATCGGGCAAGAGCCTGGGTTGGTGTTACTTGGTCTTGGTGCTGAGACGCGTCGTGGAACTTTGAGGAAGCTCAGGTCTTCCCCTCTGTTTTCGTACACGACCACCTCATGCTTTTCTGAGGCTTTGATGCAGCCACAGAGGTCTACGACTTCACCTCTCATATACTCGATCACCATAGCGTCGACGCTTATTTTACGAGGCGTGATGGTCTGGCCTTCAATTTTTCCTATTCTGGAAAGCACTAAACTTGCAAGAGCAAATGGGGTCCGCTCCCCCCATTCCAATAGTGCGATCGTTTTGTTTCGCGATCGCACTATTCGACAAGGGCAGCCGGCTACCCTCGACTCAGGCAGCGCATTGAAAACCTTGCGCTTCATACTTGTTTTGGTGGTGCTTCCGTTTAGGAGGGCGGCTAGACCCGGCGATATGGCTACGCGCTTCGGTGATTTTGCGTTACAGAAGCTTATGCCGAGTCTCTCCGTGTTATTATCCATGAAGAGGGCTACGCCTCTTACCCTGATTCCCGGTTCCGCACACTCCCCGCATGCCATTAGTTGTGAAATGGCAATGGTGTGGACATCTATAATTGGCTGGGGAGCTGTGGGTAGTGAGGACTCGGGGACCCTGGCCATTGGCGTTTGTGATCGTATAGCGTTCGATATCTTAACATATGGCTGACGGTGGAAAGCAGGAATAGCCTAGAAGGGAACGGGCTCGCAAGTAGCTGCCGGAAGACACCGGTAGGTGTCCCCGAAATTAGTTACTTGATATTTATTTTTGTATAATCTTATAATGGATTTTGCAAGTCACGCCTGATTCAATTAGTTAAATCTGCAACTGATATTATATTGAATTACTTTTTAAATCACCGTTCGAGGCGGAAATTCAAGGGGGAGGCATATCTTCAGCTGTGGACATCCCTGGGCTGATATGATGATGATGACTTTTTAAGTACATAGGTACTTATATAGTTATTTACAATTATTCCATATTATCATCGTATCAGGGGCTCGATTCTGTAAAGAAAATGACCCGTAACTCGAGGATGTTTCGTCGCGGCCTCCGTGCTCTGTCTCTGTCGCTTACTTCGCTAATACTACTAATCACGTAAGAGGTAGGCTCTCCGAGGCCTCCGTGAAGCGAGTCGCCGACGAAGTTTGTATTAGCTGAATAAGGCTGCCCAGGGATATCCAAAGCTGAACATAGAACAACAGCATAAAATAAGTTAATTAAAAATTTATATAAATTGCCTTTGTTTTCAGTTAAATGCCTCCGATAGTCTACCTTATACAACTTTAAGTTATGCAAACGGGCCGGGATATAAACCACAACATAATCTTCTGCGTCATAACCTCATGTTGGACGATTTGAGTAAGTATTTCTGTTCTACTGGGTGTTCCCTGCGGTTTCAGCCGCGTTCCAAAGGGATGTTAAATTATTTCTCGGAAAAAAAGTATTATATACTAGCTTTCCCCCGCGGTTTCACTCGCGATTATGGATATCATATTTATTATAGCCTATAACCATCTAGGAAAAATTCCGCTTCCAATGGTAGCAGTCCCATCCCGATATTTTCAGTAGTTTTGAGGTGATGGCGCGTTAAGGGATCCCTATTTTGCTATACATACTAGCTGTACCCCGCGGTTTCACTCGCGTTCCCGAGGGATGATGCATTTTCCCGGGGAAAAAAGTATCTTCTATCTTATTATATCAGGGCATCTATGTGCCAAGTTTCATCCTAAACCGTTTGGTAGTTTTTACGTGAAAGAGTAACAAACATTCATACATTCTCACAAACTTTTGTTTATACGTTAGTGTTTTTATATTCGATTAATTTTTGTAACTGCTTGCCTATTTAAATCTATGCATGCTGTCTCATCTAATTGAAGAAACTTCAGAAATCCTTACATAAATAAAGAAATAATGACTTTCAATTTCAGACAGTATAGAATACGTATACCCAGCATTGGTTCCGACCACTCGAGAAACACACGGTGGTGAGGATGTCGCGGTATTCGCGAAAGGTCCCTGGTCTCATCTCTTCACCGGCAACTACGAACAGAACTATATCCCCCATGCTTTAGCGTACGCCGCCTGTATCGGGCCTGGTTTAACAACCTGTAAATGATTTTCAACCTATACCACGTTTCAATAAAGTGTATAATTAAGGGCCAAAAATAATACCAGTAAAAAATACAGTCAAATTAATAACCTCCTCCTTTATTGGAAGTGGGTTAAGAAGCAATGGTGTGCTCCTGCCGTATTTTAGGACTTGCCGTATTCTAGGTAATGTTTGGTAAAAGGGATTTTTATGGCCCGAGGTTGTGGTGGATTTGCAATTGTATTTTTGTTTCTTTTTAATGTTTAGATTAAGTGTTTTTTTGTTAAAAATAGTCAAAGCAGTTAGATCATCAAAAATATATAAAAAATGTTACCTTACTGACTTGCTAGCCGGTTCTTCTCAGTTGAATCCTGTTTTCCGTCTTCCAAACCGGTGATAAGATAACTTAAGTAACTTTGACCTAAATGAGTGCCCTTAATGGGGCTAAACTTAGTTTTGAAAATTTTTAATTAGATTTCATTGTACCCGGACCGAAGGATCAAAATACTTTGGAAATAGAACATTCAAAATGATTCTGTGTGCGAAATATTGAAAAAACGTTCTGATTGATTCAGTAAATTTTAAGATGGAGAATGCAAATGTAGACCTTAATATAACTTGATTTATGGACTATTATCTAGAATAACCTCCGATAGCGTTTACGCGGATAATTCGGCTTTCAACCGACAGTAAATAAATGTGACTCAAGTATTTTTAATTCTTTATGCAAGCAATGTCAAGCTATAGAAAATTCTCAGTCTTCTATGTTTTCAGATTGAATATCCTTTTTGGTTGTTAGTTAATAAGGGCTTTTAAACGTACTAGAGGCTACATAAGCTAAGGTGAAATTAAAGTCACATGGGACTTAACAACTTCATGTCTCAGGGACAACAACGGATTGGCGATAGTGTTGCAAATGTCGATAGGCGGTGGTGGCCACTATAAGGTGGACGGTGAGCCTGTTTTCTAAAAGATTTGTTTACCTAATCCTAGCCCAGGTTTGCTTGGCACATACAAGAAGAGATCAAACAAACCTAAAACATAGTTAAACGAGTATATAAGTAAGCGATTGTACAAATGTTGAGTTATTGTGTGAAATATTTTATTAATGTGTGTAAAGTTTCTTGCAAAATATATTATTGAAGTCGAAATACGTATATAAAAAAATTGCTATAAAATTGTAAAAAGATTTTTATTTATAATGACTGTTTGTTTATTACGTTATTTTTTACTTTTTTACTGAAATGCAAATGAATAAATGTTTTCTTTTTATCAGTATTTTTTATTTGCTTAATGTGTAGCAGGAAAACTTTAACCAAATATATATAGATATACCTATAGCAAAACATTATTTTGGGTTGTCCCTTGAGAGTCCGACCTCCTTGTGAGATTACTGTCCTTATCCGAAAGATATCCGCATAATCCGCATTCCGTTACAACACTACTTACCATAAGACGGGGCGAAGAAAAGGATGGCAGTTGGCGCGTTTTCCTCGCCCTGACTGCCATGCCACAGGCTGTGGGTTAAATTCCCATCCAGTTGTTCTATGGCTGGTTGTAATAATAGATATAGAAATATTTGAGTAGGAAAAAGTATGTATGCATGTTACGAACGGTAGAAATAAAACTACCTTTCTCACTCTCTCGCAAGTTAAATCCCAAAGATGTATATGTTTGTCTCTTTTTAGTGAAGCTTTTTCGTTTCATTGAGTTTCAAATCACATCGGTGCTAAATATGATTTTACTACAAAAAATTGTACATATCGTTATGTAGTTTCCATAGTAAAGGCTCTCTTTCGTTTAGGATCTTATGGCCGTGTGGAAAAAAAGTGACACGATACAGAATAGTGCCAATTCTGTTCCGATATCCAGACATCGGAACAGGATCGGCACTATTCCGGTGTATCTCTTTCTATTTTAATAAGATGATAAGAGATAGAAATCTTTTAAATTTTAGTTCTGGAGTAAATAAATATTGTCTGTCTTGAGTAGTAGAGCTCTTAGCAGAGTTTATCCGGGGAAGTACTACCACCTTACCCGCTTCCCCCGTGAAGCAGTAGTACACCGACTTGTGTTGCCGACTGTACATAATTGGGATCATCTTACTTTAGAAGTGGGATAAGTAAATGTATTTAAAGGCTCAAAGATGACAGGTTACTAAACAACGTACTGTTTAGCATGATGTAGTGGTTTCAGCCTCGCGTTCCCAAGGGATCATATTCATATTATTTATTTGCATTCCACAATATTAAAATTAAATCTTAGATAGTAAGATCGCTCCAGCAGGACACATCTTTATGTAAAAAATCTTATTTTGAAACGAGTAATTGCTGAGTTTATTGCCGGCTCTTCTCAGTAAAAGCAACCTTCCGAACCGGTGTTAGAGTCTAACCATTCATAAGTGCCTGTGAAGGCCTATTTGAATAAAATATTTAATTTCATAAGTAATATCTAATTAACATTGGGACCCCGCCGGGCACAGCAAAATACATAGTAAGTAACATGTATGATCTTACGTTTACTTGAGATAAAAAGTGTGCTAATTGTTATTCCAGGTTATGAACTGTCTATGTGCCAATATCCATTGAAATCGGATCAGTAACTTTTGTGTGAAAGAGTAATAAAAATAATAAAAAAATATATAAAAATAAATAACATTTTCGCATTATAATACTTGCTGTACACCAAGGTTTTACCCGCTAGTAAGCACTAAGTAGCTAGTATTCTATTTTAATCCAGGTTATTAACGATTATGAGCCATGGTTCATCTAAATTTGATTGACAGTTTTTGTATGGAGAATGAACATGAAATTCTTTCATAGGTCCATTCATTCACACAAATTTTAGCATTTATACTAGCTGTCCACCGCGGTTTCACCCGTATTCCCGAGGGATGTTAAATTATTTTGTTCTTTCTATCTATAGTTCTCGCAGCGTAAACGATGTAAGGAATTTTTAAGGTATTTTTTTTTACACTATGGGTTACATTATTGGAGTTTTAGTAAGGATCCCTAATATTTTCTAGCAATAAATACAGCTTATGTTACTCAGGGTGAATGTAGCTTGCCAATAGTAAAATAATTTTTGAAATCAGCGCAGTAGTTTTTGTGTTTATTCATTACAAACATACACTACAACACACACAAAAATACAATTTTTTCCTCTTTATAATATTAATTGTAGATAGTTCCTGAGGTATATTTAACGGGATTATGTAATAATCCAGGTTATAAACTACCTATTTGGCAAGTTTCATCCAAATCCGTTTTGAAATCATCGCGTGAAAGAGGATTTACATCTATCATCATAGATATATTATATTACTTACTTGGATCATTCTCATTAATTTATTTAATAGAACATTGAATTGTTCTAGAAACATTGGTAGTAATGAGATGTAAAATATTTAAGGAACTTTCGATCCTATAAATAGTGTGCAAAGTTTAATTTTGTTTGTCTGTCTTGTAAATCAATAACGTCATGTGTTTGATTGACACTTTACTATAAGTGTTTCTTTATTGATTCAAAATTCAAAACCATTTATTCAGTTCAGGCCTTCGGAAAGCACTTATGAAGGTCAAATTTAAAGTTACTGAAGCGACAAGATGATACTTGATAGAATAGCTTTCTTTTGTGGTTTCACCCACGTTTTCGAGGTAATGTGATTCTCACGGAACATGAACTATGTGGGACTATCTGTCATGTATAAACTCAAAAACCTGAAAAAACATATTTGAGCTTTCGTGACATCTCAACATGTAGAAATAAACGATGATTAAACTAGGCTAATGAGGTCATCGGACCCCAAATAGGTAACCCCCTTAATTGGACTATTCCACGATGACCTATTATAATATAGACTCGCCATTCACCAATATAACCGCTCTCAAAAACACCGATAACAATAGATAGCTACTTACACGCGCGAAGATAGGCAAAAAAAAATGCTACCTGTGTAGAGTAAACTTGCTTAAATCCCACCTGTTCCTAAATCGTACCAGATGTGTTTCTCGTATCCTTATACTCCAACAGCGCTAAAACGACAACAACTTTAAACCACCATCTTGCAAAAAAAGAAGCATACACAAGCTGTACCTACGGCTGTAAGTTTTTATTGACAATTTCAGTATTTGTTAATGACATTCATAAAGTCGTAGTTCCATAGTTATGTGATATTAGGTTTAGCTTGTACTATAGTGTAGGTAACTGTTGCTAGAGAGATGAATACACATCGATAGCTACGTTTAGATTGATATTGAGTGCTGCATGCGCCGCGCGTTCCGCCATGACAGTGGTTGGTGCACGACTAAATAGAATTAGGTCAATTATCATCATTTTGTGTTGCCATTTTGTACTCGGATAACGCATCTATAGTTTATATATATCGTTGATTCTACCTACAACTTTCTTTTTAAACTTAATTCATTTGCGATTGTTAGCCAATGCTGTCGAAATACGGACAAGGCGAACTCAAATTACTCGGCTGTTCTGGGTTGGATTCCCAGGCCAGGCAAGGTAATATTTATGTTTATTTGTTTAGGTATATGAAGCCTTAGAATAATTATGAACCTGAAAGACGTCGACAAAGTTCACAACTCAAGTTTGGACATCTCTGCTCATCTCTTCGGGGATAATGGGCGTAAGATATGCTATGCGATAATTTTAGAAAAAAATTCAGGTGCCTGTAAAGAGAAACTGCAGGTAGAGTACTAGTGTCTGATATTGACTACGTATCGGCACATTTTTCCCGCTTTTCTTGAGTTACTTTCAAACAAGCATGCTTTCTCGATTTTACCCCTTTAAATATTGAATTTCGGGTAATCGATATTAAAATAAAAAAAGTTATACATAACGTGTTACAAAATACCCCGTAAAAAATAATTAATCATTAAAGCCAACAACCCTAGTAAGCTGTCATGTCAGGGAACCAGATTATTTAACAGAAACGCCTACGTACCTATTTTACCTAATAATTATCTACTTTAATAGTTTTTCTGTTTTTCATTCATAAAAATCCGTTTGTTTGTTTTTTTGAGGAATGTTATAGAGCGTTACTACAGTTCTTAAATATTGTGAATTGAGTCGTTATAAGGCCCCATTTAACCTCCTTTCGGCTTTACGGGTTTTTTTGTAAAACCTTGTATATGTATTGTATTTTTCAAATAGCATGAGTTGGGGACACATGGGGTTTTATAAATACTATTCTAACTACTATTTATAAATAATTATTATGGGACATTTACACCCGGGCCCTCCAGCTAGATAGAGCGATGATATACGCAAGCTGGCTAGCAGCGGTTGGAAACAAAGAGCTGAAGATCGAGCTCAGTGGCGTGCCATAGATGAGGCCTATGACCAGCAGTGGACGGAGATAGGCTGATGATGATGATGATGATTTACACCCGGCCGCAAACTAAGCAGAGCTTGTACTATGGGAACCAGATAACAGATATACTACTATTTTAAAAACATACTTATAAAGATACTAGCTGACCCGGCAAACGTTGTTTGTGTTCATATTTACATTATTATAATATATACATATAAATTTATCGTACTACAATTATTATATTCGATTACCAAATTGCAACACTATTGCGGATCTGTGGATCGCGATTAAAAAAGGGGTTGGTGATAGATTTTTTTTTTTCATGCCACTTGAGCCGATAAACAAGCAGACGGTCCACCTGATGGTAAGTGGTCACAGCCGCCTATGGACATTTGCAACACTAGGAGCATCGCCAATGCGTTGTCGACCCTGATACGTGAAGTTGTTAAGTCTCATGTGCCTGTAATTTCACCGGCCCCCTTACCTTTCTAACCGAAACACAGTAATACAATTGCACTACTGCTTCACGGCGGAAATGGGTAAGGTGGTAGTACTTCCCCGGACGAACTCTGCACTAAGAGCTCTACTACTCTAAATTTAAGAAGGGTGAAAATTTAGGGATGTATGCATTTATAATGCCACATTATAAAAAACAAAAAAATAAATGTTAGTTGTGGACAACCCTTATCACTTAGGGGTATGAAACATAGATAGTAGCCGATTCTCAAAACTACTGAATATGCATATAAAATTTTATAAAAATCGCTCAAGCCGTTTCGGAGGAGTATGGTAACTAACATTGTGACACGAGAATTTTATATATAAGATTTACATCCAGATTCCAGACACAGAACCAACAGACATGTTCATGCACACAAATGTTTGTCCTAGTTGGGAATCGAACCCGTGACCTGCGGCGTGGCAGTCAGGGTCTCAAACCATCAACCCAACTGGCTCGGTAATGTAAGGTAAGGGTAAAAAGCTTTAGACTGTGTGATTCATCCTATGTCAAATAGATTATAGCCGCTTGTACCTCGAAAGGCCTTTAAGAAAAGCCTTTTTAAAAGGTCATTACTAGGTCATTTGAAAATAGCGGGGTGATAGTAAAATTATTCCAAAATAATAAAATAGTTTATATCACTGATAAATGATCAAAGCAAGTTGAAAAATTAACATGTTAGATATATTATATGACTAGCTGTCTCCCGCGGTTTCACCCGCGTTCCCAAGGGATGTAACATTTTCCCGACACAAAAACTATCCAATGTTACTTCTAATAGCTCCAAGAATATGTGTACAAAGTTTCATAATGATCGTTAGAGTGGTTTTCGCGTGAAAGCGTAACAAACAAACTAACATACACATTTATAATATATCACATTTTCCCGGGATAAAAAGTAGCCTATATGTTATTCCAAGATATGCTCTATCTATGTGCCAAGTGTCATCCATATCCGTTTAGTAGTTTTTGCGTTAACGAGTAACAAACATACTTACATACAAATCTTTCCTCTTTATTATATTAGTTTAGATTACACCTTGGGTTACGTTACTTAAGTTTTAGTAAGGATCTCTAATCTTTTCTAGCAATAAATATAGCCTATGTTACTGTAGGTGAATGTAGCTTTCCAATGGTGAAAGAAATTTTGAAATCGGCACAGTAGTTTATGAGTTATTTATTATAAACATACACACACACAAAACAAATATCTTCCTGTTTATAATACTAGTGTAGATGTAGATAACGAAACACAATGCTGTATCAATTCACAGTCCAAAAGCTCTGTATGCTTATGTTAATAGGTAATTAATTATACAAATATACATATTTGGTATTAATATGGTAGGTGTTTGGTGTTAATGTGGAAAGAATAACATCTCGGTGAAGCAATGTATGTATCAACCACGCAATTAACTCAATGTGCACCCGTTTTTGTAAACAGATTTGAATAACAAAGATATGGGCCCATTTAAACAAGCATATGCCACATACCTACTTTTCAATATCAATTCTAATAGTGATAAAGATGAAGTAATGCACAGACGTTTGTGTTGGTGTTTATTTGTTAATTATGCCTAAGTGTAAAGAGCCTCTGTTATGTTATAATTTTATGTAACATTTTTCCGGCACAAAAAGTATCCTATGTTTATTTATTTATTTTGGATCTCCAACGAAAGATGTACACATTAAATGACATAAAACATAGTTTACAAGAGGCATTACATTGGTATGCTCTTCCAATTGTAGGGGACCACAACATGCAACATGCTAATAGTGGTAATAAAAATTAACAATAAAATTTTAGACGTGAAAACAAGAATATAAAAAGGTTAAATAGGATAAACAAATTAAGTATAATTTTATATTTAATATAACTCCTTCAGATATTTCGTATATTTTTCTAGAGAACCGCAGATATCTAGCTTTGTGGTCTTAGCAAATTATTATTACTTCTAATACTTCCAAGAATATGTGTACAAAGTTTCATGATGATCGGTGAAGTAGTTTTTGCGTGAAATGCGTAACAAACAAACTTACATTCACATTTATAATATTAGTAGGGATTACTTTCAAGATGAAAATCTATCTCAAAACAGGTAGGTATTGAAGTGGATGTGATTCGATTGCATTTGAGATTTAAGCTTTGTAAAGGTCGACAACACATTGGTAATCCCCCAGGTGTAACTAAAAGACGCCGGTGACTAGCATACAAAAAAAATTGTGAAAAGTGTAAGCGAACTGTTACTATAATATTAATTTTGACAAGCCAGTTGGCTTGGTGGTTAGCGACCCTGGCTGTAAAGTCGCAGGTCGCAGGTTCGATTCCCACCCAAGACAAACATTTGTGTCCATGCACATGTATGTTTGTTCTGTGTCTGTTCTGTGTGAAGAAGAAGAGAATAGAGGATATTAATGAGCAAGGGTCATATAAATAATTATAATATTTAATAAATAAATATCCTGGCACACATACGGCCATCTTATCCCAAAATAAGCAGGGCTTGAACCAATATATTACATTTACCTACTACCTTTTTAAACACATATTGAAATAGATATTTACATCCAGACACAGAACAAACAGACATGTTCATGCACACAAATGTTTGTCCTGGGTGGGAATTGAACCTGCGACCTTCGGTTTGGCAGTCAGAATCGCTAACTACCAAGCCTACGACTGTTTAGCTTAAGTTAACGTTTCCCAGATAACAAGTCTGTGTCACCGATGAGGACACCACTATAAGTAATGTAGGGCCGTAGGTACCTACTTTACTACTTACAATGACCTAATGTGATTTTTTTTCGCAAAATCCGGACATCTTAAATCTATAATTGAAAACGTACATGCTTTACAGCTTTACGGGCCCACTTAAACTACCCGTAAGCCGAAAGGAGGTTAAATGGGGCCTTATAACAAGTCCATTAACAATATTTAAGAACCGTAGTAACGCTGTATAACATACCCCGAAAAAAGTAAACAATTATTAGGTAAAATAGGTACGTAGGCCTTTCTGTTAAATAATCTGGTTCCCAGAAGGTTATTACATTGTACCGGGATAAAAAGTAGCCTCAATTACTCCTTTTCAGATCTCGTCTAAAGTCTCGTCAAAATCGGTCCAGCCGTTTCGGAGATTAGCCGGGACAAACAAACAGGCAACCAAAAATTGTTTTGAAGTGAAAACTTCTATAGCGGCGTTGAGCACTTGTCCTGGGATGGGTATAAAATGTTTTTTTTTTTTAGGTAAGTTTATTGCAAAAATCTGTGTATTTTGACAGTACAAACAGTCTCTAAAATTATATTTATGTGTTTAAACGTAAATAAAACCACGAAACGGAAGTTATTAAATAAAAATAATGCAAACTATTGTATAGATATTGGTAGTAATTAAAACCTTTTAACTGTAATATTGCTAAATCCACCACAAGTGCATTGTATTGTTTAAATTGTATTGTTTAAAAACTGTTGTTAATAAAATTTTATCAATAAATATATGACACCACAATCCAGCCAACAAAAATAAGTACATACTACTGAGTTGTGACCAGGAACATAAGTACATGCTGTGCCCCGCGACTTCGTACGCATGATACGAAATCAAACATATAGTGTGCTCCAAGTTACGTTCTAGATTCCTGTGAATTTTCGGAGATTAGCGTGTTCAAACAGACAAACAGAAGAACAGACAAAGCTTTTCAAAATACATTTTATTTTAGACTGTTACAAACATCCGTACATACAAACTATCGCGTTTATAATATTAGTAGGATTGTGAAATGTTATCAAAACTGTAACGTATGTGCTAAAATCTTAACTCAATCAGCGGTTTAACACTAAACATACCTTGACCGGGTCAAATGGCCCATTTTGAAATTTGCATTGAAAATGCACGTATCATCTCATTGCTTTTGCACATTTGACTTCATGACTTTTTCTTACTAATTAATATACAGTTATACTATTTATTTCCCTTCCTAACAACCATATTTCATACATACAAGCAGGAAATATGAAGTCACATTTGACCTGCTATGGTAGAAATTGGTACCTAGTAAGTGTTGGTATGATTAGTGTTAATGTACACTTGTATGACTTAACCCAAACATATAGACTAACTACCTAATTCTAGTCCTAATTAATGTACACTAATCCGTACATAGTATAAAACAAAGTCGCTATCGCCGTTTGTACGCCTAGGTCTTTTAAACTAGGCAACGGATTTTGATGAGGTTTTCATTAATAGACAGGGAACGTGCGTGAAGCCGCGGGGGACAGCTAGTGTCCCTACTAGTATTATAAATGTGAATGTAAGTTTGTTACGTTTTCGCGAAAACAACTCAACCGATCATCAAATTTTGTACACATATTCTTGGAGGTATTAGAAGTAACATAGGATACTTTTTGTGCCGGGAAAATGTTACATCCCCGGGTGAAACCGTGGGGGACAGCTATTATAAATACGAATGAAACTGCTTGTTTGTTATCTTTTCGCGAATAAACGGCTGGTCGGATCCTAATGAAATTTGGGTAGAAGATAGATTATATCCTGGAGAAGGACATACTAACTATTGTCTTAATAAATATTCTTGAAGGTGGTAAAATAGGGGTTGAAAGTTTGTAGGTATGGGTAAACCATAAGTCCTCAAGTTAGGGATCTGGTTCTGTATGACAGCTCGAGGATGTTTCGTCGCGGCCTCCGTGCTCTGTCTCTTTCGCTAACTACGGCAATACTACTAATCACGTGAGAGATAAGCTCTCCGAGGCCTCCGTGAAGCGACTCACCGACGAAGTTTGTATTTATTACACTATCACTGCTAATACTGAATCGATTTGCCTGAAATTTGGCATACACGTTGCTAATAGTACGGAGAGAGACATGGTGACAAGCGAGTGAAACCGCGGCTGAAATCTATCCATGAATGTTTGTCTACATGTCCTTTATAGAATCGTAAACTATTCAGCGGATTTTAATGCAGTTTCCAGAAATAGATAGAGTAATTCAAGAGGAAGGTTTATAACGAGAATTGAAAGCAGGCAAACCCGCAGGGCGCAGCTAGTAATACGTAAAGAGGTAGAGTAATTGATTTTCAAGAATACATAAACTGAAGGTAGTAGCTTATGAAAATTCCAGCGCAAGCTTTTACTGAACGAAAAACATTCTTCTGTAAGTCCCTTTAGTTCAGTAGCTTCACACCCTTACTCGGGGGTGGTTGTCGGTTATCCCGCTTCACTGCGCGTATCAACATCGAGAGAGTGCAAAAACGTTACCTATATTGTGTGTGTACGTTGTCAATTATAAATAGTTGTTATGGGTAAGAAATTTATTTATATTATGCGTTGTTACACTAAAGTATATTGATATGTGAAATTAAGCTTTATAAATGGCACAATAGATTACAATTACAATTATTATCGTGATGTCTTTAGGGTTGAATTTTCAATGGTCTGGTACGTGGAGTCTGGTTGTAAATTTACAAAATTATTGTAATGTCTTTAGGGTTGATTTTCCAATGTACGCGGTATCTGACTGTTAATTTGAAATGAAGACAAATGTTTAGGGTTAATAAAGGAAATATTAAGCCGATATTTCTTCATCAAAGATACCGGCTGATTATTATCGACAATTATGTAATGAAGGGAAAGAAATTAAATTTTAATCGAAAAAAATAAAATGACTAACTAGCTCATGCTTTCATAGTGCTAAAATTATCTCATCATTTTCAAGTCTCTCTCTCCGTACTATAGGCTGTTGTATGCCAAATTTCAGCAATATTAGTTCAGATATTGCAGGTCAGTTGGTTTTGTGGTTTTTTGGTACAGACTGCTAAGTCGCAGATTGCGGGTTCGATTCCCAGCCAGGATAAACATTTATGTGCGTGAACATGTAAAGAGACATGTTCACGTTCTGTGTCTGGGTGTATATATATCTATATAGGTATGTATTTAGATTAAAATAATATGTTATTTTCCTGCGTTTAGATACGAGCATCATTATCAAAATATTTTCCTTAAACTAAATTTGTTAATAGAGTCGAAAATTACTTGAAGATTGTATTAAATTATTTCAATTGAAACTTCTTATGGGAGAGGTAAGAAATTCTGATCCGAAATTTTATTTTTACGAAAAATAAATGAATGATATACACAATGTATGCTATTTAAAAGTGATTGATGAATAATTAAAATGTTTCCCTGTAATACAAATGTTTCACGCATATCGTATGTTTTCCTTAATAGATTTTGTGTTTAATTATTATCATAGTACCTGGATGACCGAGCTTTGCTCGGGGTTTCTTTACTAATGCAACTACTAACGTATTCTTCATTATAAAGCTCGATTATATTTACCTAGAATAATATTTTGTCTCACAAAAAAGACGGAACTAAAATCTTTTACCTTCGTATTCTAATGATATTGTAGCAGTTTTCATTGCCTGAAAACACGGATAAAACAAGGTTTTCTAAAAATGAAACCTAGCTAGATCGATTTATCGCCCCCGAAACCACCTGCATACAAAATTTCATTAAAATCGTTGGAGCCGTTTCCGAGATTCAGATTATATATACATACATATATACAACAATTGCTCGTTTAAAGGTATTAGATTAATAGTCAAATAGCTAATTAAATCTATATTATATTGTTAAACACAAGACCTTGTTAAAAAAAGAATATACGCCGACATAAAAACTCGCGACTAAAGGTCTCGCTCGGATACAAACCATTAAATGGAGCCACGTGATTGGTCTAAACTCTAAAGCATATGGCCTCATATCATTAAACCAAACGGTATCTCACGTCTTTATATTGAGCATGTATTTTTTTGTGCGATTAGTTTCGAGAACGTGTGTATGTTCCTACACTGTGGCATTTTGTGTTAGTTATCTTTTTGTTTTCAAGCTTTTTTCTTATGGACGAGATGATAGCTGCATATGGATTGTAATAATTAATTAATATGGACAGCTTGATTAGCGCTGAGGACTTTCAGGTTAATTTGCAATGCGATTTTATCAATAGAGACGTCATACTCATTCCTACTAATATTATAAATGTGAATGTAAGTTTGTTTGTTACGCTTTCACGCAAAAACTACTAACCCGATCATCATGAAACTTTAGACACATATTCTTGGAGGTATTAGAAGTAATATGGGATACTTTTTGGACCGGGAAAATGTTACATCCCTCGGGAACGCGGGTGAAACCGCGGGGGACAGCTAGTAGTTAATAAACACTTTATTTATTGAGCAGTAACAAACTAAGCAAAAACTTGGGTACTATGGACTGGTTTCCATAGTACCCAAGGTTCTGATTAACTGATGTACCTACTACAAAACTACTTATTTTTCTGAATACATACTTTTATAGTTATTTATACCCAGACGACAAACAGACATGTTTATGCACCCAAATGCTTATCATGGGTGGTTATCGAACCCGCGACCTGCGTCTTGGCAGGGTCGATAACCACCAAGCCTACTGGCCTTTCACTAACTATTCCTTTTGAATATTGAGTTCCACAGAACCTAAACTCCATGGAGCAATCCAATTCTTTCTACTATTCCTTGGCAGACGTCCAAAATACTACACAATAGTGCTCTTGCTATATTCTTATTTATTTGTTTTGATTGTAGATCTTGAGAGTTTGTGATAACAGTATATTAGTTCGTTTTGAAAGGAGTCATTGTTGGGTCGCTCCTTCCAGTAAAAACCAACCTTCCGAACCGGTATTAGAGTCTACTACTAAGTGCTTGTAAAGGCTCATTTGTATAAAAATATATTTTATTAAAACGGGACAAAAAAACAGAAATACTTACGCACTATGGCCCATCATCTTGGCTGAATGTAGGTAGTTTGTTTTTGGATGAAAGGATTAACATTAAAGATTTGAATGCCCAAATAAATAAAACAGAACAATGTATCATTACGCCTTCCAACTCGGGTAATATAACGCATTTAATGTCAGCCATCAACACTTTATTCCACGGCTTTGGGTGATTTGTCTTTGACTATAATTATATATAGAAGTATAGCTCTTATTGAAGTGCTTTTTTTTGCGTGTCGATCGTTTTGACTAAATTTGTTTAGATCAGAATTCTGCCAGACGTACTGTGTCGTCTGTAGCATTATACAGGTCTTTTGGCGTGCAAGATGAGGGGCACACAGGGCACGACAATAGATGTGCCATTGTCTGAGGGGAGGCACCGCAAGTGCACTGCTACATGCTTGTGCTGTAACCCCATCGGCACAGATTGTCCCTGCAACGGCCGACTTGGCTTCGGAGTCTGTTGAGGGAGCTTATGCCCTGGGGGAAGCTTCTCCTTAACAGGGTTTGGTGATGCTGTTGGGTAGCTCTCCTGCTAGAGCTTACCCCGGGCCTCAGAGGCACTGTCAGTAATTTGTGCAGCGTTCTTTATAAAGCTATTTCTACTTTTTAGTCACTGAGGTCCAGGGGTATAATTGTAAAGCGGGTGCCTCCTGTTTTAACACTCAACTGAGCTTGCAATTTCTCTGAGGACATCAGGTGGGGCAATGCCTGCCAGTGGATATAGCTTCTCAACCGGATAGCTTCTCAACCGGGGTTGGCTTAAGACAGCCCGTTATGATCCGGCATGTATCATTTAGAGCTGTATCCACTAGTTTTAGATGCGCTGAACAGCTCCAAACTGGGCTGGCGTACTCGCAAGCCGAGAAGCAAAGGGCCGTTTCTGTCGTCCGTAGAAGTGTTCATCCGAGTAGGTACTACCACCATACCCATTTACACTGTGACGTAGTAGTGCAATTGTATTACTTTATTTCGGTTAGAAAGGTAAGAGAGCCGTTGAAATTAAAGGCACATGAGACTTAACAACTTTAGGTCTCAGTGTAGAAAAATGCATTAGCAATGGCCTTGGTGTTGCAAATGTATATAGGCTGCGGTGACCACTTACAATCAGATGGAGCGACGGTTTACTTCTTATAAAAATGCTTGCTGACTATTGACATTAGTAGACGAGACAAACGTATAAACAAGCTACTTTGTAGGCGCCATAAATATTTCTAAGTTGGAACAATTAGGGTCTCGATTCTGTTAAGAAAATGACACTAACTCGAGGATGTTTCGTCGCAGCCTTTATGCTCTATCTCTGTCGCTTACTACGCTAATACTACTAATCACGTGAGAGGTAAGCTCTCCGAGGCCTCCGTGAAGCGGCTCGCCGACAAAGTTTGTATTAACTGAATAAGAGGGCAGATTATAGAGTCCTTTAACCCCTCACGCAATGCCCGGAGCCCCCTCAGTGCGCTGTTGCTTAAAATCTAAAACCTCCGGCAGAAAGCTTTCTGCGTTCGCCGGAAATTACCGTGCAAGGGTGTAAGAGCCATCAGAGGCTAACACCGTCCCTTAAAAAATATGTTGGAACAACCTTATTTTCTGCTTGGCCTAAAACATATCGAAGTCAGTCATAGTAATGAGACCCAAACTATTAAGGGGGTATCTAGGACAAAAAATATCTTTAGTGGAATATGATTAGCATTGTCACCGTCTCTCGGGCACTTTACCAATCTCGGTTGGACTATGGCGACGTGGTTGGCGTATAACTTAAAAAAAACAAGAATATTTAAAGTAAAGAATTAAATTCAATGTAACGCTATATTTTAAGGAACCACAAGCCACAGTCAAAACAACGAGCTGAGCAAGCGCGGAAAGATGTTAATTTATAAAAACACAGTACAATTAATCTTAAAAAAAAATTTCTTAGAATCTTCAAAGAGTACGGACTAAGAGTCCGTAGAAAAAGTAAAAAAAAGTAAAGAATTAGATAGTGTTTTGTTTTTTTCCATTCGAAAGAGGTTCGTGAATAATTAAAGAAGAATAATATCGAAACATTGAAGTATATTATTATTATGTTTAATTCTCCAAGTGAGGTTAATTTTCTCCACAGAACAAACAAACTTTTTTGTTCATAAACAAGATTATTTATATTATCTACATTTTCAAAATGTTTTTATTCAAAGAAACATTAAAAGCACTTATGAATATTCGGATTCTGAAACCGGCTCGGTAGGTCACTTCTGGGAAGAGCCGGCTTAGCTTTAGCAATTACTTTTTTTAAACAAACCTAGATGTATTTCATTCAACACTGAGAGTATAAAAGTAATTAATACTGATTAAGTAAATAACAAGCTCCAGATAACTAGCCACTACAAGCAGCATCTGTTCACAATGATGACGGATGTATTTATATTTGTTATCGTGTTTGTGGTAATCAATTATTTTCTTCTGACAGTACGAACTCTACTAAGTTTGTCAATTGGTAGTTATGTATTTATGTTGTCGCTTCTTTGAGTTTACCAACCCTTTTTAGAGTTCGTCCGGGGAAGTACCACCTTACCTATTTCTGCCGTGAAGCAGTAGTGCACTTGTAATACTGTGTTTCGGTTAGAAAGGTAAGGGCCGGTGAAATGACAGGCATGTGAGAATAACAACATCACGTCTCACGGTCGACAACGCATTGGCGATGCCCTTAGTGTTGCAAATGTCCACAGGCGGCGGTAACCACTTACCATCAGGTGGACTGTATGCTTGTTTGTCGGCCCAAGTGGTATAAAAAAAAACGATCTGGGCTTCGATTCTGTAAGGAAAATGAAACTAGTTCAACGATGTTTAGTCGCGGCTTCTATGCTCTCTTTCTCTTGCTACGCAATCACACGAGAGGTAAGCTCTCAGACCTCTCGTTGCATTGGCTTGAAGAGGAAGTTTATATTCCCTGAATAGGGCGGCAGACGACCTTTTCGATGGTCGAAACGTCTGTCCTCAGATTTTAAAGTAGTACAAAGGTTCTGCCAATTGCCACTTCAGCTTTCCGATTCTCAGTGAGAATAAGTAAGCGGAACTTTCCAATGCTGAAAATAGTCGGTCTTTTTGTTTTAGCTAAAAGTTTTCTTTCGAAAGTATTTCAATAAACAATAGTATAAGTGATATTTTTGTAAATGCATTTATTTACTTTTATTTTACAGGCCAGTTGGCTTAGTGGTTAGCTACTCTGACTGCCAAGCCTAAGGTCGTGGGTTCGATTCCCATCCAGGACAAACATTTGTGTGCATGAACATGTCTGTTTGTTCTGTGTCAATATCTATATAAGTATGTATTTAGAATAAAAAAGTAGTATATGTAGTATATCAGTTATCTGGTTTCCATAGTACAATCTATGCTTAGTTTGGGATCAGATGGCCGTGTGTAAAAGAATGACCCAGGATATTTATTTATTTAAATTATTCTATTATTTATCATATTAGTGAAATTTATTAATATTTTAAATGCGATAGTAGCTAAAATTGTTTGTTTATAGTGTCTAGTTTGTAGTTGTGGAGGTAAGTAATGCAATAATTTTAATTATTTGAGACGCAATAAATTCTCTTCTAATCTTATAGCCACATTATGGCATGGGAAGATGAGGAGGTGGTGAAATACTCGCCTATCTATATAGTTTATTTATTTTCAAAAACGTTCAACAACACTAAGTCATTACAAAGTAATTTTGATTAAATGTTAGCCAGTCTGATGTGTGTGCCAATTGCAAACATACGCAACGTTAATACAATGACAACATTATATATATATAAAAAGAAAACCGCAACTATAACACAATGTCTAATAAATTTTAAAGTATCTTAGGAAAATACCAAACATTCAATACTAGGGTATGCAAGTGTTATCCAATAACAGTTATAAATTTTTAAAACTTTATACCTGATGAGTGTGTTGAAAAAGATATCCAAGTCCTCAACCTGTTTATATTATTCATTATAGTCCCTCATGACATATATAATAATACATATATAAGGAACTAGATGTTCCTGGCGTGCGGTATAATTGATATTTTCTTTCAAATTTTTTTAATCTTTTGAAAGCATTCCAACCGCGTCCAAGTGTCTCTATAGTATAGTTCTACAATATTATTAATACATTTTAATTAAACGTATCTAACGTTATGTGACAGTGCCTTTCGATGACATTTTTGAGAAAATCTATAGCATGAAAGATCTTGGAGTGGTCCACGACTCAAAATTTCTTTTTTATAGACGTACTGGCTACTGGCTGGTTGTAAAAAAACTTTTAAAGCCGTGGGATTTATATATTTTTATGACGACAATAATTGGGTGTAGCGCTCGCTCCAAGAGGACACATATTTATGTACAAAATCTTATTTTGAAAAGCGTGATTGCTGAGTTCATTGCCCGCTCTTCAGTAAAAGCAACCTTCCGGTCTGACCATTCATTTCATTATTTTATATAATTATTTCATTACTTCACTTCATAAAATAATTTACTTTCATTAGATCTAGTGAGAATTTTACTCAAGTTAAAACAATAATAATTTTATAATGCATATTTGTATGCATACCTCGAGTATCATATGTATGTCAGATGTCGAATCCTCGGTATGACAAATATATTACAAGAAGTGAGTCAATACAATGGACGTTCATGAAATACCTACATCAAATTAATTACGACACTCGATGTAAAAAGCATTACATTCTTCCCCTTAACACTAATCATATCCAACACGTACTAGGTAGGTACCTATTTCTAAAATAGCGGGTCAAATGTGACTTTATGTTTCCTGCTTGAATGTATGGAATATGGTTGTTAGGAAGGGAAATAAATAGTATAACTGTATATTAATTAGTAAGAAAAAGTCATGAAGTCAAATGTGCAAAAGCAATAAGATGATACGTGCATTTTCAATGCAAAGTTTAAAATGGGTTATTTGACCCGGTTATGGTATGTTTAGTGTTAACTTAAGCGATGGATATGTCCCATTTATTGGTTCCATATCTTTGTTAAACTTTTCATTTCTTAAAATATTGTTAACTTTTGTAACGAACAAACCTAGAAACGACTGTACCGATTTCAATAGTTCTTTCACTATTAGATAGCTACTTTATCCAGAAGCAACATAGATATTTTATAATTCCTGGATACATTCAATCCTTGGGTGAAGCCGCAAGAAGGAAACTAATCGCAAATATATTAAAGTACATTGTCTGTGTTAGAATCAATGACTCATTTAAGTATAGACACGTCATTAACGAACATCACGGCTCTCAAAAACAGCGCAAATATGTATTTGATATGCGCGAAGAAATGTAACCTGTACCAATACGGTGAGTTAAGACGTCTATATCAGTTTATAAGTTATAAGTTTACATGACTTTTATTAGATGGTTTCTACCTTCCCAAAACACGCAATAATATTACTTATAAGGTTAACTTATTGACTCAGACGTGACCTTGTGGAAATACATTGTAAAATTATACAAAAACAAATATCTAGTAACTAATTCCTCTAGCCCCTTCACTGTCAAGTTCCAAACAAGGAAACTCAACAGGAAATCCTGTTTAGGTTTTTTATCATACAAAATTTAATTATAATTATTAATTACATATATTATACATTACTTTATACATTTTTTTATTTTTATACCACTTGGGCCGACAAACAAGCAGACGGTCCACCTGATGGTAAGTCGTCACCGCCGCCTATGGACATTTGTAACACTAGGGGCATCGCCAATGCGTTATCGACCCTGAGACGTGAAGTTGTTAAGTCTCATGTGCCTGTAATTTCACCGGCCCCCTTTCTAACCGAAACAGTAATACAAGTGCATTACTGCTTCACGGCAGAAATGGGTAAGGTGGTAGTACTTCCCCGGACGAACTCTACACTAAGAGCTCTACTACTCTAAAAATTTCTCTATTACTCTGTATTACTATATGGGCCGACAGTCAAGCTAACGGCCCACCTGATGGTAAGCGGTCACCGCCGCGTATATACATTTGCAACTCTATATTAAAACAATATTAAACATCGCAAACGGTTTGTCGACTCTGAGACGTGAAGTTGGTAAGTCTCATGTGCCTGTAATTTCACCGGCTCCTTTACCTTTCTTACCGAAACACAGTAATAAGTAACCAGTAAGGTAGTACTTCCCCGGATGAACTCTGCACTAAAAGCTCCACTACTCATATACTCATATATACAGATCACTACATAGTATTAAACAAAGTCGCTTTCTCTGTCCCTATATCCCTATGTACGCTTAAATCATTAAAACTACGCAACGGATTTTGATGCGGTTTTTTTAATAGATAGAGTGATTGAAGAGGAAGGTTTTTATGTGTCATACATAACATGTATAACATAATAGGAAATAATCTATTATTTACTTCCTCAGTCCTCTCGTAATAGTATAAAACAATGTTCAACAATATGTCTACTTGACAGCGGATATTTTTTAAACAACACAACACATTTTGATGTTATTTTCACCATCTTGTAGATATTTTCTTCTGCAGAATTATGTATATATAGCATCTATATTATATCACTCAGGTTCGGACGGGTCGCTAGTAAACTATAGAACAGTTGCTTTGTGCAACTCGTTTAGGCATCAATGGTCAAAATGTGCTACTATCTTATGTATACTGAATAAGAGCAAACATGTATTATTTTACTAATATTTTGAGTCAAAATAAACGATTATTATTATTATTAATCTTCTTTCTAATGATCGAATAAATAGGGTTTTAGTGTACCTTTGCAAAGGGTTCCCTAGTCGAGTAAAATACGGTTTAACACACAAATTTGTTTTGTTGCAGCCATCCCAAACGTGAAGGGCGAAGACAAGCCAACCTGTGGCTTAAGGTTACGGAAATGGTGCGGAAGTCGCCGATGTCAATTATGGCGGCTGTTGCTTCTACCGTTTATTCCAATACTGGCACTCATTGTTCAAACGACGCTGTCTTTGAAGAGCAGCATCACAAACGGGAGAGATGTGGCTGATGTGGAAGAACAGGTAGGATTTACCGATGTATAGTTATCTTTTTTTTGTGTTAACGACTTTAATATCTTTATAACTTTTATTATTAAGAGAAGATATTCTTATTATTAGAACTATTTATAAGCCTTCTGCTTACCATAACATTTCAAACGGATAGTTTTATGATAACAATGCCCATGGCAAAGCCCAAGACAGGCAAGACTCACCTAATTATCATTACTATCTACACACCTATTGACGAACCAGTAGGCTTGATGTTTAGAGACCCTGACTGCCAAGCCCCATGTCATGGTTTCGATTCCCATCCAGGACAAACATTTAAGTATGTATTTAAAAAGTAGTATATCAGATAGCCATAGTACAAGCACATAGTACATGCTTAATTTGGGATCATGTGTGAAGAATGTCCTGGGATATTTATATATTTATTATAAAATAAATTCCCTCCGCCGCATCCTAGGAGTAAACTGATGATCACGTCCTCTTACACCTTGCACCAAGTGATCAACAAAAGCTTTCCCAAAGAAGGATACGCCGAACCCAGAAGATTGTGAATATCGGCAGTACAGGCAATAAAGGCAGGCAGATGCTATTACATAATCATTATGTAATGTCTAGTTATGAAAAGGGTAGACTCAATTTATGCCGGCTCGCGTTTGAGTCTACCGATTCAAGTCCCTGTAAAAGCCTAGTTTATTAACCACTAGCTGCGCCCTGCAGCTTTGCCCACTTTTAATCCTGGTTATAAACCTTCCTCTTGAATCAATTACTCATTGCTTTAGAGTTTTATTCACTAATAACAAATAAACTCATATCACTATGAATCGAGTAGTAGAGCTCTTAGTGCAGAGTTCGTCCGAGGAAGTACTACCACCTTACCCATTTCTGCCGTGAAGCAGTAGTGCACTTGTGTTACTGTGTTTCGGTTAGAAAGGTAAGGGGGCCGGTGAAATTACAGGCACATGAGACTTAACAACTTCACGTCTCAGGGTCGATAACGCATTGGCGATGCCCTTAGTGTTGCAAATGTCCATAGGCGGCGGTAATCACTTACCATCAGGTGGACCGTTCGCTTGTTTATGAATGTGGTATAAAAAAAAAAAAGAATTGTAAGTTACCAATTTTATATTCTAACTAACTTTAAAACCTTAATCTAATATGTTCATCTAATTAAAAGAAAGGACAACAAAAATTACTCTTCGTTTTTACGTATTACTAGCTGCGCCCTGCGGGTTTGCCCGCTTTCAATTCTCGTTATAAACCTTCCTCTTGAATTACTCTATCTATTGCTGGAAACTGAATTAAAATCCGTTGCATAGTATACGATTCTATAAAGGTCATAGAGACAAACATTAATTTTTATATATATAGATATACATTTTATAATTCGACCGTCCTTCTAAAAGATATTTTGTGTTGCCTTTGTTATTACCCGTAACGGTATTTGTGCAATTCGACATCTATCGTTGACCGTTTTTGCGTTACAGCGCTTCAAATTTTTAAAATATAAAAAAAAATTATCACTAAATTAATTAAAACAAAAAGCTCATGGTTTACATTGCAAAAATGTGAAAAAACAGACAGCCCTAGAATCAAACAAACAGAACCGCTGTCGTATTTACATTATAAACTAGATTTTGACAGGCCAGTTGATGGTGGTTAGCGACTCTCACTGCCAAACCGAAGGTCGCGGGTTCGATTCCCACCCAGGACAAACATTTGTGTGGATGAACATGTCTGTTTGTTCTGTGTCTAAGTGTAAATATGTATGTATTAAAAAAAAAGTAGTATATGTAGTATATCAGTTATCTGGTTTCCATAGTACAAGTTCTGCTTAGTTTGGGATCAGATGGCCGTGTATAAAAGAATGTCTCAGGATATTTATTATTTATTTATTATTATTTATTTAGATTTCCCCCGCGGTTTCACCTGCTTTCCCGAGGAATGTTCCATTTCGCGACATATAAAGTATGCTCTATGTTAAGTGTCAGTTATGTGCCAAGTTTCAAATCCGTTTGGTAGGTCTTGCGTGAAAGAATAACAAACATCCATACATATATCTTCGAACATACAAACTTCGCATTTACTATATTAGTAGGTCTTATTTATCCTATGATAGATACGCTATCTTATGCATGCTGTAAACATAACCAAAATAGCTACAAATAGGTTATGTCGTATTTCTCAATATTTTCCAGCGCACCCATTCAGGGTAGTAATTTATTTCACGTCAGTTTCTATCATACTCGCCGCCACTGGACTGTCGTCGATGCCATGGAAATTCATGAAAACAAGTCCATACCACGTCGGAGGAAAACAATCTGCATACCTACCTACTTTATAAAACATTTTAGACATTGGTCCGAATTGGTACCTACACTTTTATTTATTGACGCCATAAATGAGTATGAATATTTATGAAACTGTCTGGGAGAGTTATTTTTTATTTGGTCGCGTAGCATTTTTGGATCAGGCACAAGATAATGATGCGGTAAAAGTAAATTGGAACACAGAAGTGTCAGATGCGTAGAAATTGGAAAAGTGTGGTTTCTGCCTAACCTAATGGGAGATAGGCGTGACAATGTATGTACATATACATATGTATATGTAACTGAACGTTCATCTTCTATCTTTATATATAAAAGGAGAAGCTGACTGTATGACATCAACGCAGGGCCTAAACTATAAGAGTTACAACTATAAGAGTTAACGTAGGGGAGCAATAAGAAAGGGTTTTTGAAAATCCCCTAAGGGGGTAAAACTGGGGTGCAAAGTGTTTTGTTAGTCTGACCAACTTCAAACGCTAGCAACGCGGATGTAACCGCGGGGGACAGCTAGAAAAAAAAAATTACTCAGGAATTGTTAACATAACATTTTTCAACATACATTTTAGTAATATATTATTCGAAGTTATATCCGAAACCACGGCATATATAAAAAAAAACATTCAGCATTTTAAGGCTCACTATCCCGGGTGGACAGAGGCTTCATTATAATTCCGGGATACATTAGCTCCCTCGGGAACGCATTTTAAAACATATTTTAGAAAAAAATTGGTACAACATTCGCACCCTCAGTACGATAAGGGTTTAACTCAAAATTTTGCGAAATGGAGTCACGATCATAGAGAGACTAAACAAAGTACGCTCTATCCGATTAATAAGCATACCGATACTTCAGCCTCTTTAACACCGGGACCAACCCTCCGCGCTCAGTGCAAGTGACCTAATCAGAGATGTGCCAAAAGTAATTTTTTGAGTTAAGACCCTATCGTTCTGAGGCTGCCAATTATGTAAAAAAAAATTATCCGATTTAAACAGACCAAAATGCCATTTTACAATTGAATAGATAGATGCATTAAACAAAACTAGGTTAAAAAAATCAAAATTTAAATCCATAATTTGCTGTAAGTAGGTATTAGTATACATAATATATTAAAATTTTAATGTCTAAGAGCTGTGGATTTTGTTGTTGATATAAATAAATAGATAAATAAATTATAAATAAAACCTTTTCTATTATTACTAAAAAGGAAACAATTAAAAAAAGACAATTTAAAGTGTCAAACAGTAGTCGAATAAAAAAAGAAAAGAGTCACAAAACCGTTCAACCATTGTTACGACATTGGGTTCACAATTGAAAAAAAATAAATTGCGTTGTTGCAGGCCAGACATATAAACGGCTTTTTAATATATGATCATTTAAACAATATTGTCGATTGCTATGAGACATCGCTTTGTACTCATACCTATAAATAACATCACATGAAATGTACCTATCTCATAACTCCTCAGAAGCTCAGAAGAATAACATATCGATGGGTCCTATGTATAAGGGCCAAACTAACAATTTGGCTATTTTAACTTTTTTATGGTAAACGATTCTTTTCGATCTAATTAAACATGTTGTGTATAAAAAAAAATATTTTTATTGCATAGAAACACGTTATTGTATTGCAGTATAACGGCATATGTAACATGAATTTAAACGTATAAGGTCCAAAGAGTAATTAGAGACATACGCGGGGAGTGCTCGCGCGTTTGTTAATAATTTGGACCAATCAGCCGGTTTGACACTTATACGTTGGTCGGAGCAATGGTCGCACTGTGTTGAATAAAAATGTTATTGTTGATTTTTTTGCGTTATTATTTATTTAATAAGTAAAAGATGGCATTTAGTTGTCGTGCTAAGTTGAGTAGAAGTCGGAATATTGTGAATTTAGTATTGGGAAAAAAAATAACAGTGCGCTGAGAAACGATTTAGGTTATGAAAACGACGATTTTAAAGAAAATAGCAATGATTACCTTTGTAAGTATTTAAAATATGTTTTATATGCTAGTACATCTTTATACAAATAAGCGTAATACGCGTATAATGGCCAATATGACACATTGGCCTTTTTAAGTTGTTTTTAAATAAAAATAGTTTTAATAAAAACTAACGTAGAAGGGCCAATGCGACGTAAAAAAAAACATGTAAATTAAAACTTTGACAGCCTCTCCTGTAAAGTTGACATTTTGGATTTTGGCCCATATACAAAGGATCCATCGATATGATAAACAATAGATGTGTTGTCCGCTTAAAAATGGCACCATAAAATGCTGGAAATTAACTTAAGCTCTTCCGTTTAGTCGCGTACCAGCTACGTATATTCAACTCTCTCTAACAACAGGCATTTATTTTCTTTCCCTTTCTTCGCGCGTATAAGCAGCTTTCTAGTATTTACACCGATTTTGAGAGCCTTGATGTCGGTGAATGGCGTGTCTATATTATACTATTATAAAAAAAAATTATAAATTTTTGAGCCTTGACATAGGTCTATGCTCAGAAGTCCCTGATTAATAATAAGTATCCTAATTAATTGACTCAGGCGTGGCCTTGCGGTAATTCATTATAATATTATTAGTCCATTGAAATGTTACATGAGCTTTGCATTTTTTAGAGGACGCAATTTTATTTTTGGGACATGTGGGGGAGGTTAATAGAAGCTTATCTTGAAGTTTGTGGGGTCGCCACCCTTGTCATTCGGCCGCCATTTTGAAAACCAAAAGGGCAAAATACTTTTTTCGCGATATCTCGCAAACTATGGGTCTTACAAAAAATTTCTTAAAACGTAATTTGTAGCAAATTATCTTGCCTACAAATATGTTTATATAACTTTTTGCCTTAAATTGAAAATCAAAGAAGTTATAAGCGAAAAAGTGAGAAAATGTTTATAAAAATTTTCTTTTTTGCTCTGTAACTCTTTTAAAACGTATATTTACAAAAAAAACACTTCAGACCAATCTTGTAGAGGATCTTTTGACGAAAATTTTTCCCTATATTTTTTTTTAAATTTTATCCATGTAAAACGCTGTTACAGCGCTCCAAAGTTGACCGGGTTCGTCAATGGTCATTAGAATCCGATCAAAACGAAATTCTTAACTTATTTTTGATTTTTTTTATTGTGAATATAGTAGAAGTAGTATTTTTACAATCAAAATAAATTTATTAGTTATCATAAAACCGAGGTATACTGATTATCAAAATACCTAAGTATACTAATTATTATTATCGTCCCCAAACGGTAACTCAGACCTTTGGTACCTGCTTAACATTAAATACCTAAATTTCTTAAGTTCTATACTAAAGAGTTAGAAATAAATAATTAAAGTTATACGAATTTAACAAAAATTTTGTAAAAATATATTTACAAAATGGCGGCCGAATGACAAGGGTGGCGACCCCACAAACTTCAAGTTATACTTCTATTAACCTCCCCCATATGTCCCAAAAATAATATTGCGTCCTCTAAGAAATGCAATATTGGGTCCTAAAATTGTAACATTTCAATGGACTATATAGAAAAAAACGTGTGTGTGTACGTATGTACGCACGTATGAAGTTATACTCGAAATTATTGCTGAGAAAAACTGCACTAAAAGCATTTGTCTTTACTATTCAGTCGTAATATTGATTTTTGTAGTGTCCAAACTCTTTGCACGTGTCTGGAGCAACAAATAACAATTTTTGACATTGTGAGGTTATTATTGACAATAATATCATTACTCAATCATTGACACTGACAGTTGCGATTTGTGCGATGTTGCGGAGAGACCGTTTTCAGCTAACTTCAGGGTGTCGGTTTTTTGTAACGGTGTGCGCGCGCATTGTTATAAATTACTCTTATATTTCCCTAACGCGCCAAAAGAAGGATAACTTCAAAAACGAATTCCGCTGGATTTCCTTCCCTGTCAAGAGGAAATCGACTCGTGTTTTGCTTCTACACGAAGCATCTACTGAAGATGACTGAAGACGACTAACATGACGACATGAAAACTACTCGAAGTATCGAGCTAACGTTAGCTAGTACGTAAATGCTGACTCATGGTACAAGCTTAATCAAAAACTATTCGAAGGTCATTTACTCGCTAGTGACTAAAGTAAGTTTCGATAGCAACTCATCGTAGCGGTACAGGACGTAAACGTTCGTGTAGAAGATGCAGACTAATTAGTTACTAGATATTTGGTTTCGTATAATCTAATAAGAACTACTTACAATAAAAACTAGTGTGGATGTTGAGATCGGAAAAACCTTAGTTATTTCTTTGTATGCAGTAAATCAGCTTTTTCCAGTTATCAATTACTCTGCACTTCTCACAGCTAATCCTGGCTGTCTTCTATTTGGTACTAGGCATGTTTAACACAGCTCTGAACCGGTTCAACAGATCAGATCACACATACTTGAACTGTCGAGCTGCGGCTCAAGAGCAAACTAAAAAACTCACGGCTCACTTATTATTTTACCTGTATACAATCTATGATCTATTCTGTCATATTGAGTCGTTGTTGAACTACGGTGTGGTAGCGGCGTAGAGACTATGTGATCGGTCTGCAATACTTGAGCTGATCTGTGAACCGGTTTGCGCCTCTGATCGGGATTTGCCGCAGCTCATGAATTTTGGTTGAGTTACCCATGTCTATTAGGTACTAGTTCCCCACGGTTTCACTCGCGTTCCCGAGGGATATTTCATTTTCCCGGTACAAAAAGTATGTATTTACCAAGTTTCATCCAAATCCGTTAAAGTAGCTGTTGCGTGAAAGAGTAACAGACTTCTGCATTAATGATGTTAGTAGCATTCATATTCTGGGAAAACTCAAGAGAAAGGAAATTAGCGTTTCGATCCTAAAAGAAATACCAAGGTACTTGTGTTACTCCTTTTTCATGTTGACGCAGATTTTATGGCAAATCTACTTCAATGTTGACAGGCTTGGCAGTTAGCGACCAGTCGCAGGTCGCGGGTTCGATTTCCACCCAGGACAAATATTTTTGTGCATGAACATGTTTGTATGCCCTGTGCCTGGGTGTAAATAACTGTATAAGTATGTATTTTGATGTTGACACAGATTTTATGGCAAATCTACTTCAATGTGTATTTTTAATTTATAGTGATGTATAAAGCTGAAGAGTTCGTTAGTTTGAACGCGCTAATCTCAGGAATTACTAGTTTGAATTGAAAAAATATTGTTGTGTTGGATAGTCCACCTCGAGAAAGGCTTTAAGCAATATAATATCATGCTACGACCAATAGGAGCGGAGCGTCATTGAAAAATGTGACAAAAACAGATTTTCTCTAACATTTGTCGTTATCAAGGCTATTTCTGAGGACAGAAACTACACTCCTCGGGAATGCGGGTAAAACTGCGGCACACAGCTAGTGTGAAAATAGAACGACGTGCTCGTTTTTCAATGTGTATAGTATGTGAATTAATTTTCCCTCCAAAAGTTACATAGATAAAAAAAAACCATAAAAAATTATGTGCCAGGATTAAATTGTAATATAACCTCTTTATTCATTTTGAATAGGACCAACTACTTGTAAGGCATATTTCAACTAAATCTTCACCTTCATCAAGTAGATATTATATAAGCGAAAATAATCTAATAACATTTTTTATATACCTAATAATATAATATCTTCATACCCGTTATCCTTAAGAGGTAGGCAGATGTCTTAGTAAGCCCCACATCACAACGAAGATATTTGTAGCCACACGACGCATTTTCACTATCTCCTGCGCGACGCATTTTTGAAGTTATACTTCTAATACGATTTCCAACAAGATTGCGTTAATCGTTTAACGCCACCATGTTCGTTGCTATATGATTGTACAGGTAAACCATATTGTGAAGGAGTAAGGTTTAGTTTTGATTGACATTATTTAAAGTTCCTAACATAATGTTAGATTTGAATTTAGAATCTTGAACAGAGCTTTAAAGGAACGTCATATTCATTGGATTATTGTATGATGATACAGTTGAACCATGTTGTGAAGGAGTAAGGTTCATTTTTGTGTGACATTGTTTTATCCTGGGACACTATGTGATACTACGTGTAAATTAATTCAAAACAAAATAATATTAATATTACTTCCAACCCAGGAATCGAACGCAGGACCTCGCTGTTTACCACTGTACTACTTCGCCGAAGCGATTATTATGACTCAATAAATCAAATAATAATAATGATGTTTATTAAAATGACTCTCTCAATATTCTCTCTGTATCAATTGGTTGATAACCAGTGACTCAAATAGAGCTATTTGATTTGATCAGGTCAGCAGAGCGACGGAACTCGGCAAGTTAGTCACTAGGCTTCAGCAGGAGCGCTCGGAAGTCGCCTTCAACATCTTTACTAATGGAAGTACTTTAAGGTATTTATCTTTTATCTTTTTATATCTATCACAATCATATCGTGATCGTATCGAGTGACTTATAAACGTGGTTTGTATGAAAAATATACTCTGTGCATACCGTGACGTTGCGCCATGTTCAATTTCCCATAGCATTTGCTTTTGTCGCACTCGATTCGATGACGATTCGCTTACGATAGATGTTCGTTTGGGCACAGTAAAGTTATCGAGATTTAAAGGGCCTGTTTTTACAGCTATGTGTGCGTATAGTGTTATAATAATAATATATCATCTTAATTACCTCATCTCAACCTTATTTTTCAAGCAAAAAGGTTGATTTTTCTTTGATATTAACTGTCAAAATTGACCCTTAGCCGTTTTTTCATTAACGAGATAAGAAGTATTTATATTCAAAACATTTTTTATTTGTGTGCCTTCGGCTGAAAGCCCTCAGCGCTCGCCGGAAAAGTCCGTGTAAGGGTGTAAGGGCCATCAAAGGAGAACACATCCAACCCATAAAAAAAAAACAAAAAAAATGGTGTGCCAATTTCCTTCCGTATTCAAAGTGTGGTTTTGCGACTCATTCATGCATGCTTAACGGATTCGATGAAATTGGCACATAAATAGTGCATGATCTGGAAAACTTGAGTTCTAGTGGAGCCGACAGTATGATAAACAAACTCAACACACACCCATTCGTAAACAATTCATGAATCTATTCATTGAATAACTCACATAAATTACATAGATTAGAAACTTGGAACAATTTATTCCACCATTAAATAAATTGTTCCAATGTATTTGTTACATATAATATGTACTAGCTTTCGTTTCGCGGTTTTACTTCCGTTGTACGAAGTATTTTTGAATCTTGGGATTAATAGGCTATAATAATAGGCGGGCCAGTTGGCTTTGTGGCTAGAGGCCCGGACTGCAACGCCGTAGGTCGTGGGTTCCATTCCCACCCGGACAAAAATTTGCATGCATAAACATGTCTGTTTGTTCTATGTATGGATGTAAATATCTATATGTAAATTGTAGTATATCACTTATCTGGTACCATAGTACTCTGCTTAGTTTGGGATCAGATGGCCTTTTTAAAGGGATTTTTTATGATAATAGCTTTTATTACTTCTGAATAAAGTAGGTTTCTAAGTGTCAAATAATTATTAATATTAGTCCAGTAATAGTTTCAAGTTTTTTCGTTCATTTACTTCTTCTAATCTTATTCCTGTGATTATGTCTTAATTTCTAGGGCATGTGCCTCATCTTGTTCTTCTTAACCGCCTTGCTACAGTCAAGTCATCCAATTCAACATACTCCTCTACGACAAAAGATTGAATTTAATTTACTTTATGCAGATCCAACCTGACCCAGCGCTTCTCAGGAACTGACAGCGCTATAGAACAGATGGGCGACCTTCCAATCCTCATGTTCAAGAACCGCTCTAAGCCTGTGAGTGGTAATGTCTTCAAAAGTGAACTGAGGGAGCTAAGGTAAGACAGATTATATATAACGGGTTAACAGGATGGGTTAAGCGAAGCGGTCTTGGTAATTGTCCTCCATCGTGGGCGTGTTGTATCGAGAACGTTGAAATAATACCACGTGTGCAATTAATAACAATCACTTATTTTATTCCAATACACTTACACACAAAATATAACGTAACACACAAGATGCAAATGGATTATGAGCGAATAGGATAGCACGCGTGCACCTCTCGCACTGTCCGTCTAATGATCGACCGACGTCACCGCGTAGGCGCAGACTTGCTACTCTATTGGGGGTTACCCGCTCATATTTTAATATTCGACGGATTCAAACATTAAACCGATGACTATTTTTCAAATTTTACGGAATTACTATCAGTTTTACTTTAGTTTTTAACGAAACTCAAAGATTATATTCTCTTTGTAAGATGTCGCGCCGTCATACGTTTTTTTTTAAATTTCTGATGGGATGGCGATTGGCCTCAATCTCACCTGATGGTAAGTGAAGATGAGGCCGAAGATGGAGCTCGCTTTCCCGTTAGTAGCCTATTCACAGCCTTAATTACTTCTTATGACATATGCATTCTACCAGAGAAATTTCTGTCAAAATCGGTGCAGCTGTTCCTCGGAGAGCTTACCTCTCACGTGATTGCGTAGTTATCAAAAGAGACAGAGCATAGATGCCGCGATGAAAGATCCTCGTGTTTATGTAATAGAGAGACACTGATTTATAGTTCTGTTTACAAAAGTGATCAAGCTCCTTTTAATTCACTATAAAAACTAAATGTTAAATGAACTAGTTGTACGGGTTCTATATATACCTATAGTAGCTTAGTTTTATCGATATATGGCTATATATCGACTTGTATATAGCCAATAACCATCTAGAAAACATTACGCGACGAATGATTCCAGTCATCTTGATATGTTCAGTAGTTTTGAGGTGATGGTGCGTCAAATGAACCTTATTTTCCATATCTATGTTTATATATATACTAGCTGTTGCCCGCGATTTCACCCGTGTTTGTCGATATCATATATAGCCTTAAAAATATCTGGGAAACATTTGCGTTGAATGGTAGCAGTCCCATCCCGATATGTTCAGTAGTTTTGAGGTGATGGTGCGTCAAAGGAACCCTTTTTTTCATATCTATATTTATATTATATATACTAGCTGTTGCCCGCGGTTTCACCTGCGTTTATCGATATCATATATAGCCTTTAACCATCTAGAAAACATTCCGCGTCGAATGGTAGCAGTCCCATCCCGATATGTTCAGTAGTTTTGAGGTGATGGTGAATCAAAATAAACATATTTTCCCTATATATTTATAGATTAGCACTGTTTGTTTATTTCATTCACTCACTCGTATTTAACGTAGTTAATGAATATAACTAACAACCAATTAATATAACTTACATTAAATCAACCTTTATATTTATATAAGATAGGTATAAAGTATTTTATTCAAACTAATAAAACCTATTGATGCTTTAGAATAAGTGGAGTAAGAAATATAAATTATATGGAAAAATAATATCTACTTACTTAAACAAATTAATGTAGCTTCAGTTTTTTTTTCTTTTTTATACCACATGAGCTGACAAACAAGCACACGGTCCCCTGATGATAAGCGGTCACCGCCGTCTATGTACATTTCCCACACCAGAGCATCGCCAATGCGTTAGCGACCCTGAGACATGAAGTTGTTAAGGTTTATGGAGGAGCGAGGTATGAGACTCTTCCATTTAAAAAGGAAGATTTTCCGCCAGGCTAGGTGATCATGCCTGGGGACCGCGGTCCGACTATTGATGTTGGAAGCTTGTATATATGTCAAATCCTGAGAGAATCTTGATAGTGCGATGTAGGATTCTCGCGTGTTTCTACTCGTTCATAGATGTCGCCACACATTACTGTAGTGCGGGCGGTGAAGGATTTGTAGGCGTGTACATAAATGTCGCTACAGGTTCATGTGCCTGTAATTTCACCGGCACCCTTACCTTTCCAACCGAAACACAGTAATACATGTGCACTACTGCTTCACGGTGGAAATGGGTAAGGTGGTAGTACTTCCCCGGACGAACTCTGCACTAAGAGCTGTACTATTCAAAATAAAAAAATAACTAATATAAATAATAACTATGTTCTACCTTAAACATTGTTGCATGTTGTTTTTGCAACTGTGTTTTTTTAGCTAGTATACAACTTCACAATGGATTTCAATAGAAGACACTTCGTCGGAATGCGTGATTTGGTGTAGTACTTTCACGTATCTGTATTCCAATATTGATTTGTTGTTAGAATATACAAATTTCATATATTTAAATAGGAACTTCCAATTTGTTGTTTATGGCTCCATCGTGTTACCGATGATTCTGCCAATGTCATAGTAAGAACACACAACGTTATAGCAATAAATTACATAAGAAGGATCATAATAGAACACCGAAATTAAATAGGAAGAGAAGTATGAGAGATGAAGTCTGTGAGCGTATTAATTCAAGATTAGTAAAGTCAGAAAACAGGTCATTATTAGATTTAGAAATAATATAACTACATTTATACACGTATATTATTAATAGTGAGGAATTTGACTAGTATTTTAATAAAAGGAGTGTGAGCACAATTTAGTAAAACATTGACATTGACAGGGCGAGGGAGGTCGTATAGTGGAGTGGAGATTCTTGGGCAAATTCGAGTCCACATTCGCACAAAGAGTGATCTTGAATTCTTAATTTGGCAAGAAAAACCCCTGCTGTGCTTAATCTAAATAAGAACTTGTTATTGTCTATTGTTTTCAAGTAATACATTCATTTGTTTTGTTGTCAAATTGCTTTGACGTTTAGATTGACATTTCGTTCTGAAATCAATTAAATTGATTTTTTTGTATTCGTTTGGAAATCGTTATCGATTTCCGATATTGATCCCCTCATTAAAATGGTTGGTTGGATCTTTATTATTGGTTTGTTTCAGGTTTATACCATATTTAGTTTCAGTGAAATTCGGAGATAATTATCAGGTAGTTTATTGTTGTTTTCTTTATAAAATAATCGTCTGTGACCGTTTTTCGGGTCTTCATTTTAACTTATTGATCTCTGAAGTGACAAGGTCAATAAATCCAAGTTCGAAGCTGTGTATTTGTTCGTAAAGGATCTGTTTGACATTCCTCGCATCTAATGATGCTGTGTATCATGTTTGTTCTTTCGTGATGAAAAGAAATTATGGTGGCCAAACCGACCGTCCGCCTGACATCAAGGATTGTTGAATAGATGCGGCTGGTAAGCTCATTTACTTCGGTCACTTCTTTAGAACCAATCCTCATGGTAATAGTCTCATGATTTACAGCGTACTCGTGTTATTGTTTCAGAGTGCCGCTTCTATAGCCTTCTTCTTTAGAATTTCAAAATTTTTATATTTCTTCTATATTTCTTCTATATTTCTTCTATATTTCTCTATTTACGGTCCGGTGAATCTTACATGACAAGGAGATGCTCTTGTTTTATCCCCCTTTTTGAAGAACATGTGTAGCATAATGCCTACACCTCATGTAAGTGGTCATCTTGCCTACTATTAAAGAACTTTAACAGGTGTCGTCACAGTGCCAGTGTCCTCGTGTGTACGATAAAGAATAGAACTTTAATTTAGTAGATAATGTGATTATCATACAATACTAGAATATAAACTACTAACATAATAACTTCATGATTTTTAATTGTTTAATACATAACTGGAACGTACTTGTTGTTTGTTTCTCTTCAGAATCTTTTCCAGCGTTCATGCGCTGGTGGCGCCCTATTAGAATTACAGAATAACCACCAAACTCTGACCTATACACCCATCCTGAGTAACATCCATTGGACGTAAACGGACAACTCCACGACCCATCGTACGGTATCATACCCCCTGAGCTAGTGCCCGCCCACCTATCTGAAAAACCACTATTGTGCGGAAAGGTGTAACAACATATAATATGTTTGTATTTTTTATAAAATTTAGGATTCACTACAAATAACAAACAAATGGTAAACAAACATAATGTATACAAAAAAACAAAACTAGAAAAGAATACCAAGAATGCGAAAGTGCAAGTGAGCTCTCCTAAATGACTTTTATGCAATAGATGAGACTATAGCATGTCGCTCTACGTACGTCTGCGAAGGTTCCTGACACAAAAAGATACATATCAACGCATGCTGGCTGATGCCAGGATTAGCTGATGCTAATCCTACTAATATAATAAATATAATAGTGACAGGTCAGTTGGCTTGGTGGTTAGCGACCCTGACTGCCAAACCGAAGGTCGCGGGTTCGATTCCCACCCAGGACAAAAATTTGTGTGCATGAACAGACATGATAAACAGACATCTGTTTGTTTTGTATCTGGGTGTAAATATCTATAAAAGTAAGTACAAGCTCTGCTTAGTTTGGGACCAGATGGCCGTGTGTAAAGAATGTCCCGGGGTATTTATTGCAAATGTATTGTATGCATGGATGTTTGTTACTTTTCACACATAAATTACCTGACAGATTTGAATGTAACTTAGCACATAGATAGAGCAAATCCTGGAATAACATTTAGGCTACTTTTTATCTCGAGAAAATGTGACATCCCTCGGAAATGCAGGTAAAGCCGCGGGGGACAGCTAGTATTTAATAAAAAGATCAAGAATTTAAATGTCGTCGATAACCTTACCATACTATGCAATCCAATCATATACCTACACTACGAGTGATCGCCTCTAAATAACTGCCTTCAATCTATCGCGGTTATTTAAGCGTAAACAGTTCTGTATTACCAAATAAGGCAATGCACATGAGCGGTTACAGTGTGAACATTTTAATATTACAAAATAAGGAAGTATTGAATAAATATATAACTAACCTGGAACCTCCGCTATCCGTCTGTTACCAGGCTGTATCTCATGAACCGTGATAATTAGACAATTGAAATTTTCCCAAATGATGTTTTTCTGTTGCCGCTATAACAACAAACACTAAAAAAACAGAATAAAATAAATACTTAAGAAGGCTCTCATACAACAGACATGATTTTCGAGAGGCCGGCTCTCACTTGGCCGGTTTTTTGTACAGGGCTATCTGATTCCAAAGTAAGCAGAGCTTGTACTATCGAATACAGCTAACTAGGCATGGAAATGATTACTACTTTTATTAAATTTTCAATTAATGAAATTATTCATTTTTTTTCACAGTGATTTCACCTGTGAAATTTCACAGTCAATGATTTTTTTTCGCAATGCTCTAATGTCACTCTTGGGCGTGCGACCCGTTCGTAGCGACGATGAGTATATATTTTTCGTTTGCTAGTTTCGTAGTGCTCTTTCTTTCTGACGTCGTCGTGAGTCATCGGTGAAATACGATTATATCCGAATGATCTGCGGTGTGCGATGTATCATGTAGGCAAGGTAGGAGAAATATAGCAGAGTGATTTTTAACAGACGACATGGCAGGAAGCAGGACATATGAAAAAGTATTTCATATGATTTTTCACAAGCCACTTGTGAATCATGCCATGCCTACAGCTAACTGATATACTCGTATTACATAAACTCTTTTTTTTTTCTAAATACATACTTATTTAGATATTTACACCCATACATACAACGAACGAGATATTCATACAACAAAAGTTTATTCTGGGTGGGAATCGAACCGACGACCTGAGGCTAGGCAGTGGAAATGTTAGCCAGGGTCTTGACATAGAAGCAGATCCAGCGGAATTAGTTACTAGATATTTGTTTTTTTAATCTTATTTTATACGTTTCACTGCATTGGAGCACCTGTTCTGGAGTCAGCTTTATTCTTTGTAGATAAGAATTTTATTGGCGTTTTCATAGGATATTGGAACGTAGCTTGGGGAACATTTAGGCCTATATCATGGAAATCTGTTCACTTTATTATCTTTCGTTATAACTATAGCTATAAAATTGTATATACTTAACACGTCACCGAAGTTACGGGCACAGCTGTTATAACGGATACCTATAGATTTCCTTGTATAGAGTTTGCAATGTGTTGATATGATACAATTTACGTGAACAAAAAGCTATAATAAAGAACTAACATACCAATTTATTTTAAAACTAGTCCCCCGCAGTTTTATCACGTTTCATTACCTTATTATTACCACAGGATATCACATTTTCCCGGAATAAAAAGTAGCCTATATGTTATTCCAGGATATGCTCTATCTATGTGCCAAGTTTCATCCATTGACAGCCCAGTTGGCTTGGTGGTTAGCGACTCTGACTGCCAAACCTAAGGTCGCGGGTTCGATTTCCTCCCAGGGCAAACAATGTTTGTCCTCGCTAACCAAGCCAGCTGGCCTGTCAAATGTAAATGGTTCAAATAACGACACGAAAACAAAATTCCAAAAGTACTAATTATGACATACCGTATGCATTATCGACAACAAACCCAAAATAAATCATTGTTTGTAGGGGTACAAGCACCTTTACAGCAAAAATGATTTTTTGTCGGTTACGAAAAGTAATACTAGGGAATTATTATTTTTTGCAAGGGCATAAACGCCAAAATAATTAATAAATTCGAAAGAGCAGAAAATTTTACGTAGGATGGCATAAATAACTCATTTTTGACCATTATATTGCCCTACTTCTTTTTCACCGTCGATGTGGAATCGTAACATAATCATTTATTAGATTAATCTGTCGCCGAGCACATATCCATGGCTTGAGTACTTTATTTTAGGCTGGTGTGGTTACACCCTTATCCACATCATCACATACCAGTGTAATGATAGAATCACAAGCTTATCTCAAGGAAAAATATAGAATAGAAATCGTACTGTGCCGAGCTGGGTATAGAATAGCCCCGCTCCAAATCTTCCCGCGGGTGGCATCAGGTTCTTAGTGGAAATTAAAATATTTGTATTCAAATTGGCATAAGCACTTATGACTAGTCTGAGTCTAATACCGGTTCCGAAGGTTGTTTTTACCGAAAAGAGCCGGCAATAAACTAAAAAATTACTCTTTTTAAAAACAAACTTTGTTTTACAAAAGATTTATTTAGTCTCACTGACAATACCTGTGTTCTATCGCAGAAGTAAAGAAGTATGTGAACGGGAGCCATCATCATCTGCCTGTTTGTTCGCAATAATTTGGGGTCAGTGCAATACGTATGGATTCTGCACATTAGGTATTACAAGAGATTTGGTAGATATTTTACGGCTAGCCACCTGCCATTTGCCATCCTTCTTTGGGAATGCTTTTGATGACCACTTGATGCAAGGTGAAAGTGGACTTGGTCATCGGTATACTCTTTAGTCTCTTACGCCACCTTAGAGATGAGTTGCGGTGGCATTCATCAGCGATACCACACAGAACCCTACCATACATTTATTCAGTTGAAGGCAGCTGCTCATTCCTGATCAGAGGGGCTAAAGTATCCTTTCAAGGATGTTAGGATCCTTGAAATCTTGTGCGCATTGTATTTATAGGTGTAATACGAAAATTCTGAGATGGGATGACGTCATAAAAAACGAAGCCAAAACTTGGGACCAGGGTAAGGCGTACTCCTGCAGAGACAGCCACCGGTCTCTCAGAGAAATGGACCAGGGTTCATGAAGTAAAATTGAGCTTTGCTATGTGAAACAATGCTTGCAAATCTCAATCTCAAAGAAAGTGCTGTATAAAAGAAGTGGTATGATAAGAAACGGTAAAGTTTAATTGAATTGCGAATTTTCTTTCTTTCTTGTGATCGATCATCTTCAGACGCAATATATTTTTATTTCAAACCTTACTCGAAGTAAAAAGTTTCAATACAAACTCCTTTTATCAAGTTACTCAGACTCCACAAACTATTATATAATGAGACGCTTGATGAGTCGTAAGGCATATCAAATATTCTTTAGTAGGAAGGTTTTATTATTAAATAAATCCCAACTAAAGTTTATAAATGTGAATCTAAGTTTGTTTGTTATGCTATCACGCGAAAACTACTTAACCGATCATCATGAAACATTGTACACATATTCTTGGAGGTATTAGTAACATATGATAATTTTTATCCCAGAAAAATGTTTGCGGTAAAACCGCGGGGGATAGCTAGCCATTAATATTTTACTTAAAATGTCGATAAAGAAATTACGATATACAATACAATGACAATACAATATATACATCTAAATTTGAGTAATTCTATTTTTTTTTGTTTTTATTAATAATTTTAACAGTAAACATAAATTACTTAAATTGAATCGCTCTTATAAAAACCACAACGGTTTATGCGTCTAGTGCTTTTGTTAGTGTAAAACGAGCTAAGCTTGATAGTTACCATTAGTTTAAAATAGGCAGTCTATACCAAAATTAAAACCCATTTATTCAGTTTAGGCCCGCCGAGGGTACTTATGAAGGTCAAATTTAAAGTTACTAGAGCTACTACCGGTTCGGGTGTCAGCCTTCAACTGAGAAGAACCGGCAAGAAACTCAGCAAACTTACATTATTTTTTAAATATTTTTTATACAAATTGTATCTTATTCAATAATATTTAAATATTATTTTATATATTCTGACATTTTGCATATAATACATTGTAGATATTAATTAAAACAAATTAATTTAGTCTCCTTCACGAGATCTAACAGAAACAGTACATTCATTATTAAATCCGACCTTAATTAAGGCCCAGCGGTGAAATTGCTGTTGGCAAAGAGTTCCACGCTTTGTACGGGTCGCTTCTATTACGAGATAAGTAAACAAATGGAAATCAATTCGACTGATCTCCACGTAATTGTCAGCAACAAAACTGTCGTATGGTCTGACATTCGTTGTACCTTAAGTAAGATTGATTGTTGAGTCATTGAAAGTTTATTTGCTTGCATTCTATTGATGTTTAATGGAAACAGATGGGATAATGTTTGAGACTTTACTTTATAGTAAATTGAAAACGTAGAAGTTCGTTGTAAAACGTTGAATGTTTTTTTCTAAGCGATTGTAATGGGAAATAGGTAGGCGGAGAAATGTAATAGTTTTACGCTTGGTATTTAGGATTTACAAGAAGATCTATTTGTTTTTTTTTTAATCGCACTATAAATGTATCAAGTTCGATCTAGGCTCGATATGATCCGTTTAATAATAATAATTATTATAAAGCCTTTATTCAGATACAAAAAAAGGATATTTTCAAAATAATAAACTTACGTTAACGACTATGCTGTGTCGATGATATCGACAACTTCGTGTTTTTGCCCGAGTTTGGCAAAGGCCTCCTCTATTTCTTTCCACTCTACTCCGTTAAGAGCTTTCCTTGCCCATAGTTTTCCTGCTATCGCTACAACCACACCTTGCACATAACAACGTAAGAATAGCCACTATAAAAGGGAATATTTTTAGAGTAGTAGAGCTCTTAGTGCAGAGTTCGTCCGGGGATGTACTACCACCTTATCTATTTCTGCCGTTAAGCAGTAGTGCACTTGTATTACTGTGTTTCGGTTAGAAAGGTACGGAAGCCGGTGAAATTACAGGCACATGAGACTTAACAACTTCACGTCTCAGGGTCGACAACACATTGGCAATGCCCCTAGTGTTGCAAATGTCCATAGGCGCCGGTGACCGCTTACCATCAGGTGGACCGTATGCTTGTTTGTCGGCCCAAGTAGTATAAAAAAAAATCTCAACTCTATGAGAGAATCATCTCTTGATAATTTAAGCACCAAAAAAATACAACACAATAAATGAAATACTAATCGAAGTTCTCTCAAGTCGAATTGCAGAACCTAAAACTAACATCGAAGGCGAATCGTATCTTCGAATTGTAGCTTCAGTAACTTTAAATTTGACCTTCATAAGTGCCTTCCGAGGGCCTAAATTGAATAAATGGTTTTGAATTTTGAATCAAACAATGAGATATACATATCATAAAAATCCAGCGAGCTCTTAGAAAAAAGATCAAAATTAATTAGCATAATAAATAAAACGAAAATTATCAAAAATGAGATAAGAAAATTGAGCAAATACATATTATGAAATTACAAATAAGAAAAAATAGAGAACACCTCAGACTTATTGACATTGCATGACTACAACCAAAAGATTAGATATTCTATCAATAGATACGAATTTCTACAAAAACCTGTAGCAGAGCCAAATACCGAACTAAGCGAAGATGGGAATGTTCTGCCCATACTAAAAGATGAAATACAAAATGCAAACCAGACAGAAGAACGATGGTCTCGACCAGTTCTACAATGAATTGATGATTTTATTCTTATTACTTATTATGATTTACATTCTTTACACAAGGCCATCTGATTCCAAACTAAGCAGAGCTTGTATTATGGAAACCAGACAACTGATATACTACATATACTACTTTTTTTTCTAAATACATATATATATAGATATTTACACCCAGACACAGAACAAACAGACATGTTCATGCACACACTGTTTGTTCTGTGTCTGGGTGTAAAAAATATATATATATAATAGGTTGGGGAAAAAGTTCCTTCGCATTTTTTAAGTAAATTCAAAACATTTTTAATATAGTTTATTTACATTTAACAAAAGTATGTAGGTACCATTTTGTTCGATAACTTTTTGCCATCTTGTAGGTAGGGACATGATCCCATTGCTATAGAAATTTTGGGACTTCTGATCAAAATAGTGCGACAAGTGGTTTTGACAGTCCTCTCGTGATGTTAACCTGAAACTGCCTAAATCATTCTGAAGAGACCGAAACAGGTGGAAATCTGAAAGTGCAAGGTCAGGACTATACGGCGGATGCATTAATACCTCCCAGCCAAACTCTCTTAATTTTTGCTGAGTGGCTAAAGATGTGTGAGGTATAGCGTTATCATGATGAAAAACCACACCCCTTCTCTTGATTAATTCTGGCCGCTTTCTCTCAACTTCTTGATTTAATCTCATCAGTTGTTCGCAGTAGAGTTCAGAATCGATGGTTCTGCCTGGTGGCAACAGCTCATAATGAATAATGCCCTTCCAATCCCACCACACACACAGCATCACCTTGTTGCGAGTTAACCCGGGTTTCGCCACAGTCTGTGAAGCCTGACCGGCCTTTGACCACGACGTTTTTCGCACGTTCTTGTCGTACGTGATCCACTTTTCATCACCAGTTCATCAGCTTCTTCTAAAATGGTTCGGTTTCATGATGTCGTAATAAAGAATCACAAAAGAGTACACGGTTCATTAGGTTTCTTTCAGTGACCTCGTGAGGTACCCAAATATCTAGCTTTTTTGTGTACCCAGTTTTTTTCAAATGCGCCAAAACTGTTTTGTGGTTCATTCCCAGTTCTTCAGCTACGTCGTAACTACTGATATGCCGATCTTGCTCCACTTTTTCAAAAATGGCATCCATTTTATCCGTAATGGGGCCACCAGAGCGACGTGCATCTTTGACATCAAAATTTCCGGATTGAAAACGCTTAAACCAAATTTGTGATACTCTCACAGACACTGCACTAGGTCCATAAACATCGCAAATTTTTTTCGCGGCTTGCGTTGCATTTTTACCTTTTTGTAGTAAAATTTTAAAATGAATCGAATTTCTTCATTAGATTCACTCATCTTGGCGGTACGAAAAACAAATGCAAATCACACATTTTCCTAATTTGAATTTTGGAATTATGTTCTTTAAAATTTAAACTTTCAATGATACCAAAACCAGCCAGATACAAATAGTATAGCCAAAGAGATTTTATTACAATATAATGCGAAAAGACTTTTTCCCCAACCTAATATATACATTTTTTTGAATTTTAATCCGACAGTGCGCACGGTGCTTTATAATAATCGCGATAAGAATACGAAGCGCTCGGAGTTGTATTTTATTGTACTTTTGCAACTCTGGACTTAATGTACTTATATTCAGTTTGTAACGTTTGTTTCTCGTCTAAGTGATTTATGTAATCTTTGAGAAATAAATAAATTTTGAACCGTAAAATATAAAAAGATTAAAGTAGTACATGTAGTATGTCAGTTATCTGGTTTCCATATTACAAGCTCTGCTTAGTTTAGGATCAGATGGCCGTGTGTAAAGAAAGTCCCGGGATATTTATTTTTTTACACGGCAACATGCAATAACATGTAATAATGTGTGTTGTTTTATTTCTGGCTTCAATGTTCAGTTTATTCTGATAGCCAGTTATTTTAAACCTTCGTCGAGACAAACATTAAATACTGTTGAGTGGTATTTATAACGCATGATGTCATGTTACTTTTGGAATGTTAAGCTATTTTTAACAAGCTGTCCGACCGGTTGTAACTTCAATAGCTCTTCTAAGAAATAATCTGAATTTTGAATATTATTAATTTTTTGTATCTCCACAAATTACATGCTTAAATAATAAACATGATAAATACAGTTTCATTGATAAACTATAGACAAGAAGATATAGAAGATTGAGGAAAAATTTGCAGTTTGGGAGATCTGGAGTCCAAACTAAGCCTAGGCCTATAACCAGAATGTATGTATATGAGTATTGTATAATACTAGCTGTCCCACGCGGTTTCACGCGCGTTTCGAAGTAGAAATATTGTTTATTCATGTAGGCCTTCGTAAATAGTCTTTTCCAGTATTAAAAGTAGCCTATTATATCATAATCTATTGTGTACCAAAATTTCTGCAAAATTGGATCGTTTAGCCATTTGAATTAAGTATAGTGTAAATAAGAAAAAAACAATATTTTATTGTAAAAAAAGCGTTTAGTTTGCGATAGATATGAGTAGAAGGATTGTCATTTTGATAATATGTATCTTTAAAAGCATCCGACCCTTTATTTACAATAAAATTACATCTTTTTCTTATTTACACCTTTTTTAGTTCAAATTTATTTTCTATCTGTTCGTTGGATTTTCCAATATATTTTTTAGTAAAATCCAAATTATCCTAGTAGCGATAACGGGTATAACTGTTTACAATATTGAATTGTCATCGGTCCCCGATAAATCTACAAATTTTGAATGAAATCTGACCGTTTAAAGTGTGTCAAAATCGCGCCCAAAGGAGTCGGTTACAAACATACAGGTGAAGCTAATAAAAAGCGTGTAATAAACAAGCAAATTCATTTTCGCGTTTATAATATTAGTAAACCTACTAGTAGTAAATAAATAAATATCCTGGGACATTCTTTACACACGGCCATCTGGTCCCAAACTAAGCAGAGCTTGTACTATGGAAACCAGATAACTGATATACTACTTTTTTTTCTAATTACTTACTTATTATATTATATTATATTGATATTTACTTATATTTAGGCTCGGCAGTCGGGGTCTCTAACCACCAAGCCAACTGCCATGTCTGTGTTTTATCGGATAACCTTAATTCCCTCAAGGAGGTTATCAAATTACAACCTATTAGATAACCATTTTATACGTTGACAGTTTTCTATGAATACATATCATAATGGTATTTTTCTAATACCCCATAATGGGTATAATCGCTCCACGCCCTACGTAATGGTGTTTGTATGGCTTTTCCATCGTTAGTATCCACTAAGGGACCACTCTTCATAATAGAACCCTTAACAGCTGAACATTAAAAAAACATTATTGTGTTACACTGAAGGACGTAAAAGAGCTGTATTTTATCCATAAAGAAAGTAGGTAAGGGCTAAAGGTTTTTAATAGTCTAAAGCCTGATTTCAGAGCCTATATGAAAGATCTAGTTAAAATACGTATCCTGGTACATTCTTTTTCACGCACGGCCATCTGATCCCAAACTAACCAGAGCTTGTATTATGGAAACGAGATAACTGATATACTACATATACTACTGTTTTATTTTTTTAAATACATACATATATAGATATTTACACAAAGACACAGAACAAACAGACTATTCATGCATACGATTTTTTGTCCTGGGTGGGAATCGAACCCGCTACCTGCGACTAGGCAGTAAGGGTCGCTAACTACCAAGCCAACTGGCCTGCAATCAAAACTTAGATTTGCTTAATCGAGTTGAAATATCGATTCTAATCTCGGTTTTCGTCAAATCGATTTCACTGTGACGCTTACTTAGAGACGAAAAATAAATTCAGCATTCTTAATCTTCGTTGCTCTATGTATTCATGTGTGAAGAAAATGCTTTTTGCCCCTTTTGAAGCATATTGCGCGGACGGAGGCGTGTGAGATTTGCCGTAGTTACAGTTTATATGGAGAAGGAGTCCAGAAAGCATAAATCTATATATGAAATAGTGTAAAGAAGAGAAAAGAGCGTGGGGTGCATGGTGTCAATAGTTATAAATATTTTATTATGAGTACAATGATTATCATTTTGAACTTTACACTAGTCTTAAATCAAATTTATTTTCTATTTTTTTGTTGGATTTTCTATTAAAGCCTGTTTTTTAGTTTTTTTTAACTATAGTTTATTTTAATTTTTTTGTTCAAACGCTATACCTGATCATGATAAGGATAACGGGTAAATAGTTTATATTTAGAATATTAAATTGTCATCGGTCCTTAACAAGTATGCCAAATTAAGAGTTAATCCGACGTCTTGAAGGGGGTTAAAATCATGTTCAAAGATTCCGTTACATACTAACATACTTCTGAAGCTAATAAAAGTGTATTAAAATGAATCCCTATTCCCTTGGTCTCGGCATCACGCATGGACGGCTGGACCTCGCTAATTCTTTTTTTGTTATGTTTGTTATTGTCAGGAGAAGGTTCTTATGAAAGAAAAAAATTAAGAATGCTGCGTGAAAAATTAGAAAATTTAAGAAAACATAACGACCATATTTACTTTTCTAATGTAACCTGACCGCTTTTGACAATATTAACTCTTATAATGTAACCTAGTGGTGTTTGACATAAATGTCAGTCGTTTGACAATATCGTTTAAAACAGAGGCATGGGTCGGAATTATAATGATAAAATAATTAATTTATCAGTACTTAGTGCACATTTCACAGTCGATTCTATTCACCTTCAAATTTAAAATTACCATCAGTTATACATACTTTAGTAATTAACGAATCTCAGAGATTAGATTCATTAGATTAGAGAAGGTGCCGCGTCGTCATACTCGTATATATGTATAGCGGTCCCCCGCGGTTTTACCCGCGATCCCGAGGGATATCACATTTTCCCGGGATAAAAAGTAGCTATCTATGTGCCAAGTTTCATCCATATCCGTTTAGTAGTTTTTGCGTGACAGAGTAACAAACATACTTACATACAAATCTTTCCTATTTATAATATTAGTATAGAAGTATAGATTTAGAACGCGGGTGAAACCGCGGGGGACAGCTGGTACAGAATATATAGAGGCAATCTACCTCTATATCTAACCATGACATCAGAATGGCGGCTCAGATTATTTTTATCATAACTGGAGTATAAAAGGTACATTGAATTTTCTTTTATGTATAATCTGGAAGGTAGATTGCTTACAAGCACACGAGACTTTACAATATCACGTATCAGGGTTGACAACGCATTGTTGTGTCCATGGAGTTGTAAATATCCATAGGCGGTGAGCACTTGAACACGTCCGTCTGGTATATATTCATTTGTAAGATTATACCCAGTATTCTGGTTCATACGATCCCTTTATAAGTTTTGTAGGCCTTAGGGGTGGCGAACGGGGTCTGGCTCTTAAAGGGGCCTCGCGCAACACAAGCAAATATATTTTTTTAATTTATTTGTATAACTTTAGCATTTCTTGTCAAACATAAAACAAACAACTAGACTTACATTCGCATCACATACTTTTTACGAAGAACAAAGGGCCTCGCAATGACCTGCCGCCCGAAGCCTCGCAATGGGTAAGGCCGGCGCTGACCGTACTCTTAATAAAATTGCCGCTGTCTTCTAGTAACATTAGATATCTGTCAGTAAAAGTCCCGTCCAAATCGGTCCAGTCGTTTTGAGGTTAGCCGGAAGAAACAGTTTTGTTATGAGTAGGTACCGTATTTGCCTGCTTTAATAATACATTTACTAAAAAGCTGTTTGTTTGACATTGCAATGTAAGTAGATATAATTTTTCCATATAATTTGTATTTCTTACTCCACTTATTCTAAAGCATCAATAGGTTTTATTAGTTTGAACAAAATACTTTATACCTATCTTATACGAGTATAAGTACTATACCATATAATCAGTCTGAGTTTAGCGGCCCTGAATCGTAACTCGCATTCCAATAACTGGCTACTTAGAACATCGTACATTGTACGTGGTCTGAGACGTACACGGCCGGTAATGTATTTCAACTGGCTACTTGGCCACGTCTTTATTCATAAGGAAAACAACACACATAATATGAAAATACACAAAACAAATTCCTTATCAGTAAGGTTCCGATATGTATGTCTCTTATTCACATAAATATATAAATTAAATTACTAATTACTAATTACAATCACTATAAAAACAAAAATAAAAACAAGCTAGTATAAATATGGGACCACAGATTTTTTTTTAACTGGCTGAATGAGTCAGAAAACATAAGCGTATTCATAAGCGGCGCGACTCGCTCTTTCTACAAAGACGCGTCAATGACCTTACGTCCCGAATATGTTTTTTTTTTTTTTTTTTTTTTTTTTTTTTTTTTTTTTTTTTTTTTTTTTTTTTTTTTTTTTTTTTTTTGAATGGACGAAGGTGTTAGCCTCAGATGGCTCTGACACCCTTACGCGGACAATATCGGTGAGCGCTTAGGGCTCTCAACCGAAAGCCCGAATATGTGGACATGGGTACATTAATATACAGACAGTGTGGAAACTACCTACAAACGGTCGAATCATGTTTCTGTGTGCGTGCCGTACGCACACATCGACGAGACCCCTAAGCGATTGTCGCGGGGCTGTCAGTAGCGTAGCGTAGCGAGCGCCGCGTCGAAGCGACTGGTGTATTGCGTAGTCTACGACTGCTTGAACTCTAATCTCAATCTAAAATCGCAAGATTGAAGTAGAATTTTGATATTAGTGTATTAAAATAACTGTCAAAAGGTTCATCAATCCATAGATTTTCGATCGGGATTGCATATTAATTTTCGCTGTAAATCAACAAAATCCCAAGTTATACTGTCTGCCACCAAATGTTAGAGTAGGATAGATATAGCATGTGAGTCCCACTTAAGACGCACTGCTGACATCGGCAAGTTCCGCCTACTGCGCACGAGTTGCGATCGTGGGTCGGATAAGCAGTACTATGTAAAATGATCTATACATATAATATACAGAAGACCCGCCCCGGGTTCACACTTCGGTCCTATTATGTCGCATGAGTTTAACTCTATGATGTTTTACGTTGTTCAACTTAATTAAATGGTGTTTTGGGCTAAATTTAATATTTAAGATTAATTCGGTCGTTCGCGCGGTACTATAAATATTGTGGTTCCGTCTCGCTCGCCGTTATATTCGATTAAAAGCATATGCCGATGCTAATAAACTCATTCCTGACAAGCAGTTTGGTTTTCGAACCAAACACTCGTGTGTTCAACAAGTCCATAGAATCGTTGAACACATCTCTAGCAACTTCCAATCCGGTGCACTGACGGGCGCGCTCTTCTTCGACGTGGCGAAAGCGTTCGACAAAGTGTGGCACGACGACTTAATTTATAAGCTTTACACTATGGGTGTGCCACCGAGGCTCGTTGCTATCTTACGAGACTACCTGTCCTGCCGAACTTTCATCGCCTCATCCCATTCGCGCCGGAGTCCCGCAGGGCTCGGTGTTGTCTCCCCTGTTATTCTCGCTCTTCACGAGTGACATGCCCAGGACCAGAGACACACACTTGGCCCTGTTTGCGGATGACACGGCAATCTACTCCTTAAGTAGAAGCGTTCCCCTCATTTTGTCAAACGTCTCCAATGCGCAGCCAACGCCCTAGGCGATTGGTTCCGCAAATGGAGAATCGAAATTAATCCCACTAAGAGTCAAGCCATTCTCTTTTTTAGAGCTTTTCGCGCAACATACCGAGCTTTCCCCGATACATTCATCTCTATGTTTGGCGTGCCCATCCCTTGGGAGAGGCAAGCCTAATATTTAGGCGTCATTCTGGATGAAAGACTTTCATTCGGCCCTCACATAGACACGGTGCGTAAGCGCGCCAACTTTGTGTTAGGCAGGCTTCACTTCCTCATCAACTCACATTCTAAACTCGCCCTAAAAAGCAAGCTTAGACTGTATACCGCGTGTATACGGCCCATCATGACGTACGCGTGTGTAACTTTTGCACACGCCGCCCCCAAGCGGATCCATTCACTTCAAGTCCTCCAAAATAAATTCATGCGCCGAGCCACGGTCGCCCCGTGGTACATGCGAAATCTCCAACTCCACATGGATTTACGATTGCCGACCATCAGGCAATTTATCAAAGGGGCTTCTCGCCGCCATTTCGATTCTGCAATAAACCACATAAATCCCGTAATAATAAAGGCCGCGTCCTACACTCCGTCCCGTATCAGTCGCGTTCGCAGACCGAGACACGCCCTCGCCGAGTCTGACGACGAAATCACCAAAGCTCAGACAGCTGCAGCCGAATCTTCAGCTCGCGATACTACACACCCACAAGGCCATCAGCCTAGATACCGTCCTCGCCGGCGTGGACGTTAGCCGCGCTCCCTCTAATAATTCATTGTTGTTTAAAAAAATTATTGTCCGCGTAAGGGTGTCAGAGGCATATGAGGCTAACAACTTCGTCCGTTAAAAAAAAAAAAATCGCTCGCCGTCAGTCGGCGCTCGCGCGCAGGCCCGGTCAACTGTCTATAGGTGACCTTGGACACGACGTGGGCTTGAAAGAGTGACAAGAATAGCGATTGTTGCCGCCTCTGTCTAACATGATGACAGACACTTTAATGTAACCATGTTAAATAAAATGAAATATTAACGTTAAACATTAGCTTTTTCTTCAAATATATAGCTTATGGATTAGTGATTTAATAATTATTGGAACAATAAATGATTTTTTTTAAATTTGTAAGTAATTATCTACATTTAGAACAATTAATTAATTAATTCTGTTTCTATAATATAATATTAATAGACTCTGGTAGTTTGTTCTGGTAACACTGCAAGATAAATGTCTGCCGTTGAGGACGGTCTTTTTTTCTTGTTTCATTAAATTAATATAATCTTATTCGCTTGTTTTGCCATTATTTATATAACGTTGAGTCGAGCATCCTGTTGCATTGTGTATGTGGAATCAAGTTTTGAGATAGTGAATCTTTAGTGAGACAGTGACTTTTGATCGTATAAGATGATGAATCGGATAAAGGAAAACTTAAGAAAGTGCATCAAGTGTGGTTCTTCACCTTCCGCAGATGCTTGTGCGTTTATTGAGAGATTATTTTGTATAACATTTGTACACTACATATTGCAGAAATAAATTTGTGAAACTGATACCATTTTTTTAATTCCACCAGTTCATTACTTTATTTCAATAATATATATTATTATACTTATTGTATACTATAACCGTAAATATATATATACCTAATTTCTAAGATTTCAATTTCCCGGCTAGTATACATGTCAGTCAAGTTTTTGTGGGCTGCCACTAGATGGCAAAATTTCTGTCCCATATTTTATGTATGCGCTTGTCATTCTTCTCGTGAGTATAAATGTTCTATGCTCGCGCGGCGCGGTGCGCACACGTATGTCAGCTGGTACACCATCTAGGAAAAAAAATCCGCCTCGAATGGTAGCAGTCAGAATATGCTCAGTAGTTTTGAGGTGATGGTGCGTCAATGGAAACCCATTTGCTTGTACATATACAACGTGTTACAAAATACCCCGTAAAAATATAGTTAATTTAACAAAGCCAACAACCCCAGTCTTTACGGGTAGTTTTGTATCATGTATGTATATAGATATACAATCTCGGTAAAATACAGTCGCGGAAAAACATAATTTTAGTACCAAAATTGAAAATCATGACTTTATTGTGACTTTAACTCGTTACGCAGTGCACGATACGGAAATTCACGGACTCTAATTCTCCAATTTCTTCTTAATTCGATGATATCATCATACCGGTAACTAAGTAGAGTAGTAGAGCTCTTAGTGCAGAGTTCGTCCGGGGAAGTACTACCACCTTACCTATTTCCGCCGTGAAGCAGTAGTGAAATTGTATTACTGTGTTTCGGTTAGAAAGGTAAGAGGGGGCCGGTGAAATTACAGGTACATGAGACTTAACAACTTCACGTCTCAGGGTCGGCAACGCATTGGCGATGCTCCTAGTGTTGCAAATGTCCATAGGCGGCGGTGACCACTTACCATTAGGTGGACCGTCTGGTTGTTTGTCGGTCCAAGTGGCATAAAAAAAAAAAAATCGCAAAATGTTAATAAATTATAACCTACTAGCTGTCCCCTGCGGTTTCATCCGCGTTACCGAGGGCTATTAAATTTTCGGGGTTTAAAGGGTTAGAGGACCATTGGAAATTCAACTCCTAAGGGTATAAAATAAGGGACAAAAGTTACTACCCTTGGAAGTTGTCGGTTTGAGGTTCCGTAGTCAAATGGTAAAAGTCAGCACATAGATGAGAAAGGTATATCGCACCCTCAGTACGATAAGGGCTTAACTCCAAATTTTGCGAAATGGAGTTACGATCATAGAGAGACTAAACAAAGTACGCTCTATCCGATGAATAGTAAAACATAGTCAATTTAATGACAGAATAGCTAGAAAGCATACCGATACTTCAGCCTCTTTAACACCGGAACCCACCCTCCCCGCTCAGTGCAAGTGACCCAATCAGAGATATGCCAAAAGTGATTTTTTGAGTTAAGCCCCTATCGTTCTGAGGGTGCGATATGTTTTCTACGAACTGCTTTTATTAAGTATAGATTGCGGTTCTTACCAAATGAAATATGAGGAAAAGAGCAATTTGTTTAATAACCAGTAGGTATCTATTCATTTGTGGTTCCTAATAAAAGAATTAAAGCAATATCAGACCTTTTATAACCTTAAATAAATAGCTATTAACGACATACCAGTTGGCTTGGTGGTTGGAGACCCTGACTTTCACGCCACAAGTTGTGGGTTTGATTTCCCGCCCTGGACAAACATATGTGTGCATGAACAATGAAAATGTCTATTTGTTCTATGTCTGGATGTAAATATCTATTAGTACATATGTATTTCGAAAAAAACGAAATAATAACAATGTTTATGTAGCTCTCTGCTTCATTTGGGATCATTGTGCCAAGAACGAAGAATCTATTTACCTATTATTAAACCTTGAATTAGAATATAAATTCTCTCGAATACCACGAGATTCTCAGTAAGCGTACTCATAATGGGTAATTATTTAATGGGATGATGTGTTACTCAGTTGATCATTCGCCCATACCATAAGCGACAAGCGATTACGTCCGCTTGTGTGACCACAGTAAGAAAAGTGAGTTTATTTGGTAATTACCTAGAAAGACTTATCTTAAAAATCCTATTAGGTACCTTAGTATGCAGCTGTCCTCTTAACGGGAGCAGAGTAGTCCAGATCGGCTGTCTTGAGTTCATTACAACTGACCGGGTATGGCAGAACGAGCCACAGACTTTAAAATAAAATCTAAATTCAAAACCATTTATTCAGTTTAGGCCCGTGGAAGACACTTATGAAGGTCAAATTTAAAGCTACTGAAACTACCACTGGTTCAGATGTTAGCCTTAGAAGAACCGACAAGAAACTCAGCTAGTAGCCTTATAGTAAGCACGCAATAGTGGATATCACTCACGCATTTCAACCGTTCAAAAATCTCACACGCAAGGATGCTACGAATTGGCCGGTCAGTAATATACCTGGAATACTATCGGCCTGCATAGTGACTGGGCGGAGGTGACATCCCACAAGCGGACTGAATCGCTTGCGCCGATAGCCTGTGCCGCGTAAGCGGGGCATTGTGCCAGCGTCACTGATATAAATACAAATATACATTTTTCTCAGAAGTCGAATTTAACTGAAATGATGATGCTATGATATAATACCGTTATACAATACAATGTCATTAAAAAGTAGGAATGGCACAGACAAGGCATAAATAAAACGACTTAAACTCCACAAATCAAATAATTTGCTAACTACAAAGAGTCGCTATACAATGAAGGACACAGAGGCGCGTGCAGAACGCAGTAGGCACACCCACCCACATGCACACGCGGCCACCGGGTGCGTCTGCGCCTGCGGGCTCGAGGCAGCGGCGCGCGCGCTTCCGGCTGTAATGCGACATGCGATAGATGAAGGAAAACATTTGTAATAATTAATTTAAAGAAACCAAACGTTTAACATCATTTACCGTAATAAAGTTACCTAATAACAACACATTCTAATTTGTTGAATACATTTCAAATAGTGAAAAACTCTGTAGGCAGGCTGTAGGCAGGCCTCTTCCCTAAATCACAATATACCTGTCATGTCCAATTGTAATAAGGAAATACAATAAAATCAAAAGCTACGCTTAAGTTTATAAGAGGTGACTATTATGTGAAAGAATGTGTGGGTGTGCCATGAGAGGATCTTTTGGTAATAGGATAATTGTAGGTATTAGTGCTCAAATAATAGGTACAGGAAAAATAAGCAACGGATTTTGATGCGGTTCTTTTTAATAGATAGAGTGATTTAAGAGCAAGGTTTTTATGTATAGTACATGTGACATCCCACGGGAACGCGGGTAAAACCACGGGGGACAGCTAGTTTACATAAATAAATACATACACATATATTTATATAATTTATCCCACGCATGGGTTTTTTTTAGATCTGATATTAATATTTCATTTCTTTTTCATCGGTATTTAAGCAGACAATAGAACAATCGATTCGACGGAATACAACCTGGATTAACACGTAGGAACTTTATCCCGATTGGCTTCTATAACATTATATAAATAAGGTGCATATTAAGTTAATTCATGAAAATAAATTAGTAATACCTATTTCAATTAGCAATTGTCTCGAGACGATGAACTGCTTGAGCGCGTTGGCAGATCAATTCCCATGCGGCATAATATAACAATATTCAGGGGTAAATTCTGCCTGTTCTCAGAAGCTTCATCTGATATAGGTACTTCTAGGAATCGTTAACATATTATTTATTTTAAAAAGTTCCATCCAGTCTGATATCTCTGTACGAGTAGCTTTTGTAACTGCTCCTCGTATTGTAATACGCTTGTTAACTAGTTGGGCTTATTGGCTAATATACCCACGTTCCAGAGAGAATAAGTATTTTCCCGGGTTAAAAACTTTGCCTATATCACTGAGGAATAATTAGACTTTGTCTCAAAGATAGTATTTTGAATTTATTAATAGTATCGAAGAATACCATTAAACAGATTTTACCACTTTATAATATTATGTTATTTATTATATACTAGCGACCCACCCCGGCTTCGCTCAGGTGTAATGTAGATACTAATACAGATAAACCTTCCTATTCAATCACTCTATCTATTAAAAAAAACCGCATCAAAATCCGTTGCGCAGTTTTAAAGATTTGATTTGTTTTATACTATGTAGTGGTTGTAGACGGAGGAGCTGGCAGCTCTCCAGACATTATGATTACTTGTTCTATTAACTTGGATTCGTTATCCCAATTATCAGTCTTAGAACCAAACTTTGGCCCAATATAAAACCTTAAGGCCGCCGTACACATTGCCCAATGGCCAAGGTGCTAGGCCAAAATATCAGACTTTATTTACAGATCGGGGTACTGATCATTCTGCATTGGCAATTTGATAATGATCCTTTGATGTGTGCATGGAAAACCGACACTATTCGGTTGGCCAGCCAGTGTTGTCGTCAACTACCAACATACAACCAACTAGATCTACACGTTGGCCCAATATGATGGCCTAGCAGCTTGGCTCAAAGCGTTCTGCGGCTTTTAGATGGCTGCCCCATTTTAATTCGTTTTCTTAATACATTGTATGTTTAACTCAATCGTTTAACACCGCATCGGGGATAATTAAATAGCACTTAAATATCGTTTGTACAAGCTGCATATGTCTCAAGATCCATTTTTTTAGAAATTATAAAACCATCTTATGAATCGTCACCAGGAGCGCACTAGCGCGTAATCTTGATTTGGCCACTCTCCTCATTAGCAGTCCTGGCATACATACTGCATATAATAATAATATATAAAAATAGGGTACCATTGACGCACCATCGTCTCACAACTACTAAACATATCGGGATGGGATTGATTCAACGCGGATTTTTTCGTAGATTTTTTCGGTTATAGACTATATATGAAATCGAAAATAAACGTGGGTGAAATCACGGGGGACAGCTATTTTATTTAATATCCTTATTACGATTGGTCATGTATATTATGATTTAGGGAAGAGCACTTGCACGTTCTTAAAAACAGTAATATACTATTTGAAATGCATTCATCAAATTATATTATATATTAGGGAACACATTATACATACACACACAGCAAACAGTGTTAAACGATTGGTTTCTATAAATAAATGATTTAGTTTTAGTATGAGTGACGCTGGCGTATGGCATACTCACGCGGCACGGTCTGTCGGCGATAAGCGATTAATACCGCATGTTGAAAATGGCAATGGCGGCGTTGACCACTACTATTGGACCGTCAGACATAAAAAAACTACTACCTATCTACTTACTATCGGCTTCTTAGGTAAACTTCAAAGAAGCCAATTATTGATTATTCCAAGCAATTGGATATTGCAATACAAATTCCCAAACGTGTTATCTATATCTATACAGTACTATAAAGAGAAAAGATTTGTATGTACGTATGTTTGTTGTAGTAGCTTCAGTAACTTTAAATTTGACCTTCATAAGTGCCTTCTGAGGGCCTAAACTGAATAAATGGTTGTGAATTTTGAAAAAAAAAATTTGATTTTTTTTTTAACTCCTTCACGCGAAAACTAATGAACTGATATGGATGAAACTTGGCACATAGATAGAGGATATCCTGGAATAACATATAGGCTTCTTTTTATCTCGGGAAAATGTGATGTCCCTCGGGAACGCGGTTAAAACCGCGGGAGACAGTTTCTTGGTATACTTCAATAATGTAAATTCTTGATTATTTTAAACAATCAACTTGACAGGTCAGTTGGCTTGGTGGTTAGCGACCCTGACTGTCAAGCCGCGGGTTTGGATTTGGATTCCCACCCAGGACAAATATTTGTGTGCTTGAACATGCCTGTTTGTTATGTGTTACGCCAAGAAGAGTATATTAAATTCCTTTTTTTTAAATTAGTATGCTCTTAAGACTTTATTTCTGTACTCAGTTTTGAAGATCAAATATATTTAAAAAAGATGTCTTGGTGTAAATATGTTTATAATACAAACAGAACTACATTTTTCTGCATTACTGCCGAATTTCTTTCGAAAAAATCGTTGCAATTGCTTCACACATAAAGTAGGCACATAATTAAATAGTACCTGGATGGCCGACCTTGCTCGGGTTTTCTTTATTAATGTGACTACTGCCGTATTCTATTTTTTAAAGCATTGTCATTTATACCTAGATACGAATTAGATGCGATCATAAAGGACGTACCTTTAAGTGTAAGTGCTTTTACCTCTAATGGTATTTTAACAGTTTTCATTGCCTAAAAACACGGATAAAAAGACGTTTTCTAAAAATGAAACCTAGCTAGATCGATTTATCGCCCCCGAAACCGTCTGCATACTAAATTTCATGAAAATCGTTGGAGCCGTTTCCGAGATTCTAATCATATATAATTAGGATCACGGAAATACAAAGGTATTAGATATATATAACAATAAAACAATGACCCTCCAATTTGGTTGTTGACTCAAAAGGTCAAAGTGTCTCCTAGACAATATTATAATATGTAAACGACGTTGGATGTCATAAGCTGAAAATTCCTGTTCATTATTCACCTCACGTAAATTTGTATCCAATTAGTTTGCCTCGCTTCTAATTGGGTCCCATGCAAATGTTTATTTTACAAACACATGAGCGCTGTGGCAAATCCTTTGCCAACGCTTTAAATGCAAACGTTACCATAAGGTGTTAAGATACTTCTACGTTTAACTAAAATGGACTTTCCCTTTTGGAATACCTATAGGGTGAATGTGAGTCTTATTACTTTCTGTCCATCTGTCCGAAGTGTCGCAGGACTTTAGATCACAAAAAAATATATATTTGGTGTAAAATATTATACTAGCCGAATGTTGTAGTGAAAACTCAATGAAACAAACAATGAGGCCAACAAACGGCCAATCGGTCCACCTGATGGTAAGTGGTCACCACCGCCTATGGACATTAGCAACACATTACATTTGTAGCTTCAGTAACTTTAAATTTGACCTTCATAAGTGCCCTCCGAAGGCCTAAACTGAATAAATGGTTTTGAATTTTGAATTTTTTTGAAAAAAAACCATAATTTTTTTTATGTTTAAAAATATCAGAGTAGGTAGGTAATATATTTAGTAGTTAGTACCTTCTACTAAATATATACATACACTAAAAACAAAATTACATGAATCATAATGACCTGACCAGATAAGGATATAATATGAACTGGAGCATAGCTCTGAAATACTGAAGAACTTGAATGTAGTAAACACAATAATCGTATGTCATATACGAGAATTTAATTAATGACCATTGTTTCATTATAACATTTATAAGCATAACATAAGTACCTATCTGTTTTAATAAAGACTCTTTGAGCATGGTTTTTAATAGACTTTATTTTATCTGCAGTACCTAGCTGGAAAATCGTAACGAATTAGTTGCCGGAAAAGGACATTAAAAGTACAATATGAAGAAAAGTATTTATGCAAATAAATATAATAAATAAATATCCTGGGACATTCTTTACACACGGCTACCTGGTCCCAAACTAAGCAGAGCTTGTACTATGGAAACCAGATAACTGATATACTACATATACTACTGTTTTATTTTTTTCTAAATACATACATATATAGATATTTACACGCAGACACAGAACAAACAGACATGTTCATGCACACAAATGTCTGTCCTGGGTGGGAATCGAACCCGCGGCCTTCGGTTTGGCAGGCAGAGCGTTAACCACCAAGCCAACTGGCCTGTCAATAAAATGACAAAAATAATATGTATATTATTATTGATTTTAATAAAATAACTAGCGACCCGCCCCGGCCTCGCTCAAGTGCAATGTAGATACTAATACATATAAACCTTCCTCTTTAATCACTCTATGTAATAAAAAAACCCGCATCAAAATCCATTGCGTAGTTTTAAAGATTTAAGCATACATAGGGATATAGGGACAGAGAAAGCGACTTTGTTTTATACTATGTAGTGATGTGTTATACACTCTATCAATATTAATAATAACCGTAATCTTGTCACTACTGTTTATAGACTTCAAAAAGGTCAAGGATTCTTGGGAAAAGTACACGCCTCTATAAAAAAATCCCTGCAGATTTTTTTTATTTGCCTTTACAATTTTTTTTAAGAAAGTATTGAAACTGACTCAGTAGTCTTTGTACAACATATTAATGATAACGCTTGGGTGAGCGCTCGCTCTTGCAAGACATCTTGATATGAGAAGAGTAATTGCTGAGTTTATTGCCGACTGCAAAAGGTAGGGATTACCGGCACAACATCCAAGGGCTCTTTAGTCGAAATGGGGGTACCCCAGGGTTCAATTTTAGGTCCATTTTTGTTTTTAGTATATATAAATGATTTGCCATATGTTGTAAATGACCTCACAGATATTGTCTTGTTTGCTGATGATACATCATTATTTTTTAAAGTTAATAGAAAAGACAAAGATCTAACTAAAGTTAATCATACTATGTCAATTGTCTGTGGGTGGTTTGCTACAAATAATCTATTACTAAATTCAAAGAAAACGAAATTGATTTTCTTTACCAAATGTAGCCCAAGTAGATAGCCAAATAATAATAGATGGGAGCCATATTGATCTTGTAAATAAAACGGTATTTTTGGGTCTTACATTAGACAATAAATTGCAATGGGGACCTCAGGTTGATACTCTAGCAGCTAAATTAAGTTCGGCTGCTTTTGCTGTTAGGAAAATTAAACAATTGACTAATGTTGAGACGGCCAAATTAGTTTATTTTGCATATTTTCATAGCCTCTTGTCCTATGGTATTTTGTTTTGGGGAGCAGCAGCGGATATAGAATCAATATTTATTATACAAAAAAGAGCAATTCGTGCAATTTACAGTATGGGTCCCCGTGAATCATTAAGAGATTTATTTAGGGAAATAAATATAATGACATTACCTTCACTATATATTTATGAAAATATAATGTTTATACGTAGAAACATAGGAATGTTTGAGTCAAAATTATATATTCATAGTATAAATACAAGACAAAGGGAGAAGTTAGTTGTTCCATACTTTAGACTAACTAAAGTTAACAAGTCATTTCTTGGTAATTGTGTTCGATTTTATAATAAGATACCGTTTTCAATAACCAAAATGTCTGATCATAAATTTAAAAATTATATTAGGAAAGTTTTGAAAGAGAAAGCGTATTACAAGGTAGTTCATTATATTGAAGATAAAAATGTATGGAAATAACTGCTCTCTGCACAGTGCACCTCTAAATCTCTTGTTTAAGTTGTAAGTACCTAATTATTGTTATTTTCTATTTTGTAGTCTTGTCATATTTTTTTTTGTTTTGTTTTTTTAATGTTACCTATAATAAGTATTTTGTAATTGTTAAATATAAAATAGCCAAAAAGTCAGAATAGATAAAAATTTATATAACAAATAAAAAAGAATGTAACCTTGCTGAGTTTCTTGCCGGTTCTTCTCAGTTGAAGGCTGACTTCCGAACCGGTTGTAGCTTCAGTAACTTTAAATTTGACATTCATAAGTGCCGTCCGAAGGCCTAAACTGAATAAATGGTTTTGAATTTTGAATTTTTTTTTAAAACTCTTCTCAGTAAAAGCAACCTTCCGAATCGGTGTTAGTCTGACTATGAAGGACTATTTGAATAAGTATTTTTAATTTAATTACAACGCCAACCCGTTTGCTTATTAGGTTAATATATAATTTCGATATTAAAAGTCGATTCTCACCAAGGACACACATTTGTGTGCATGAGCATGTCTGTTTGTTCTGTGTCTGGGTGTAAACATTAATATAAGTATGTATTTAGTAAAGAAAGTAGTACGTTAATAGTATATCAGTTATCTGGTTTCTATAGTAAAAGCTCTGCTTAGTTTGGAACCAGATGGCCGTGTGTAAAAAATGTCCCAGGATATTATTCTACCATGTACCATCCTCGACTGCATCGTCACTTTCCATCAGGTGAGATCTAGTCAAATGCGTTCAAGTTTTTATATAAAAAAAAAATCTTATTATTTAAATACAGGGAAAAGTATACGGTTTCAATTAAGTATATTACTGCATATGTTACTCACACATATATATGTTTTTTGTGATAAAGCAAGCGTGTTTTAACTAATTCGGAGTAACAGGAAAATATTATCATGCATTACCGATAGACGGGAGTAATTGTGGTTGCTTTTTAATCCGCCAGTATCGTTATACTCTTAGCGAGTTGAATAATTATGTGGTTACAAGTGGGATATTGTTAGACAAAAAACGAAATAAACCGGCCTATGATGCCCATAATTGTTTTATTCATTTTAAACAATTTGTTTTTGGTAAACAAAAAAGTCGGTTAAAGTGTGTGTTAGGAATATAATGTATTTTGTGTGTTGTGTGTGTGCAATAGTTCTCTATGGTTGTCAATACCTTAAAGTCTAGCGAGAAGTGAGTTTTCTGCAAAATAGTCCAAATTGTCTTAAAGATATAAGCGATAGTTCATTTGATTCGGAATGCGATTCTGAGAAAGACCTATTTTATATTTTCTCCGCCAACCAGAATTGCAATTGTTATAAACAAAAAACATAAAGAAATACGCCTCCGTTTTTTGATTATAACTGAAAACTATAAAAGATAGCGAAATTAAAAAAGAAGATCGGTAAAGAGGAGGAAATTGCTTATATAGTCCTGACTCGAAACTCTAACGCTGAAAATAGGGCTCCGCGTGGCCGTATCGGCACTAGCGCGTTGCCGCTGAACCGAGAGTGCAACAGATAATATTTTTTTATGATTAAATGTTAATTTAAAAAATATTGTGTAATCTCTAGACTTTACAAACTTAAAGATATACCAGCGCCGCTGTAAAAAAAAACACGTCGATTTTTGAAATTGTTGGACAATTGTTAATCAACTTCTATTTTCAACACAGGCGACATAAAAATGTCAATAATTTTTTGCTTCTTGGAGCTCTTCTATATAATATATACTAAATAAGAATAGCTACCAAAAAATATTGATTATTCTGTGTCCATGAGTCTGTGAGTCAATGAATCATTGCCCGTGCCCCAGAATATCTAGCAAAAAAAAAAAATATTAAAAATCTATTTCACATGTTTGGACGATACTTTATTGTAATTATTTAGAAAGAGTATATTAAAATTATAAATTGTCAAAGAAAAATCATTTTTATTGCTTTAGCGATACGGTTCATTTGGTAGGGTTCTATTGATCCAATGGTTAGGTTAGTTTCATCTAGTATTAACTTTATCACACTCAACGCTGTAATTATAATAATAATGTCAAAACGGTCTTGCTAGGTCTAGACAACTTAAAGACAGATCATAAAATCTCATACAGTAAGGCTATATTTTTAAACTGTGGTCGGAATGTTGACTCATTACGTGCGTGCATTGAACATACCCCTGTTAAAATACACATGGACTCATAACCTACTTTAGTTACTATTCTCACTAGATAAAGGTAGGTAGGTATATTGGAAAGTTCTTAATTACAGTTGTAATACTTTATTGGCTAAAGGCATCATTATTATAATTAGTGGAAGCCAAGCGATCGAAATTCGACCGTGATACTTCCTGTGTATACGCTTTTGGGTCTCAATTGACACAAAATATTTTTGTTATAATTTTACATTCGACATTTTTTACGACATGTTTTTATTTTTATTTCTGACGAGATTGCGATTGATCTCAATCATACCTGATGGTAAGTGAAGATGAGGCCGAAGATGGAGCTCGCTTTCCTGTTAGTAGCCTATTCACATGAAGGACCTAAAAGCCTAAAAGCAAACCTAATTTCTTAATTATTGTACAAACAAGGTATTCTCTAAAAAGTGTTGAGGAGAAGGTCCTCCAGGTTGGCTGGATATAGAAGATATCCCTACCTGGGGTAACAATGACAGAAAACCGGCCTGTCTTACTGCATGATGAGTGCAAGAAGCACAAAATAAAACTGAAATCTTTTTTTGCTAGATTCACCAAGAACCCTCACAGGCTAATGATAATAGAAAGCATTTTTAAATTCCTACAACTTATTGAATTAATAGACAGATGTACGCGCACCAAACGTTATGACAATAGTATAATTAATACAGTCCACAAACATTAAAAGGAGTTTTATTACGAGTCTACGCCCTAACACTGGTCCTTCGAGCCGGATGTCAAATGTCCTATTACCACTAAGTGTGCCTGCTATATCACCTTCGATCTATTTTTCGACAGAGCCAGCATCAACGCAGGAACATCGATGGCAGAAGCAGTGGAATGGTACACAAACACTAATGCTGCACTTCTTAATCACCTTACGAAAGAAATTAAGGATACAGACAGCAGCACGATATGGAGGCAAGTAAAAAATAAATATCCTGGGACATTCTTTACAGGCGGCCATCTGTGCCCTAAGCACAAACATCTATAGTAAGCGTATCGGCATCGTATCGAGTGCGCCAAAAACCAATGCACTGGGAAATTGAACATCGCGCAACGTCACGGGATACGCGGTGTTCAATTTTCCATACAAATCAGCTTTTTGACGGACCCGATACGATGCCGATACGCTTACGATTAATGTTCGTGCTTAGGCCTCTGATCTCAACCACGGAGAGATCTACAATAGCATCTGATTTTATAATTTATTATTGTTTCTTCCTTCATTCATTGAAGGCTCAACTATTACAATGTCTCAATGCATCTAATAAGCATAAAATAATTAAAGAACAAAATATGATAAAAGAACATTTAATTAACATGAGCTCTTGTGTAGGTAGGTACCTACATAAATATCTATTCTAAATATACTTTGTATCATATTCAATTTTACACACACACTCCTTATATTTGACACTGAGACACAGAACACACATTATCGGCTCATGCACACAAATGTTTGTTCTTAGCGGTAATTGAAACTAACACCTGTTGCATGGTTATTAGAGTCCATAACCACCAATCTACCTGGACCATCTAGTATTAATAATAATTCAATAAATTGATTGAATGTGGAATGTGTGAAGACCACAGCTTTACAAGAGGTATTTCAAAAAGATTTTATTGATGTCAATAAGTTGCCTTTAAGTGAAATAAAAAGAAAAACGTCACAAATACTGTCACAAAAGGAAGTATCGATACTGGCTGTTACATTCATTCTATCGAATAATTTCCAGAGAAGAAAATTACATATCTTGTATTATAGTTATTAACACCCGACCTAGTTTCGCATGGCGCGATTATTTTCATATTACGTCATACACATCCTACATCTTAAATGGTTAATCGAATGTTCTTGTTTGTCGTTCGAAATTAACCTCAATTTGTTGTTTAACATGCGTGCAACTTAATTAGAACCTAGCATTATGTTGGGACGTGTGACCGAGGAATCGATTAGACAGTACGACCATTTAACATTTATTTACTAATACGTTTATTTCATCACTTTAGGCACGATGATCCCTCTAATTAGGTCTGCCATCTGTCCGGGTTTTCCCGGATTTGTCCTATTTTAGAGTGAGAGATGTCCGGGGATCGTCTGGGTAGGGTTTTCAAAAAGTCCGGGTGTAACCCTTTTTACACTTGTTATTTCAGGGGCATCCCAATTAATCAGTAGTTAAGCAGTTACAAATTGAATTGTAATGTTGAACCGCATCCAGTTAAAATGTAAGCTATAATTGTAAAAATATTTATTAGACGTGTCTGGGAAAAAAAAACAATTTCACCTAAATGTCCGAGGGTTTTTAAGTTTTTGTCCGGCGTTGGCAATTAAGATGATGGCAGCCCTACCTCTAATTATAATACAGTAAGATACGAGTAGGTATATACCAGGAAAGCATACATTTGAAAGAGAATAACCATTTTAATAGACTTAAAACGGTTTAAAGTGTTAATTTTCGAAGTATTACAACAACTATGCACGTGTATTACTGTGTTTCTGTTAGATAGGTAAGGGAGCCGTTGAAATTACAGGCACATTGACATAACAACTTCACGCATTTATTTTACAGAACAAGGTCGACAATCCCTTGGCTACGCCTCTTGTGTTGCATATGTCCATAGGCTGGTGTGACCACTTACCAGGTGGATCCTCTGCCTGTTTGTCGGCCCATGTGGTACAGAAAATGAATCTAATATGAACTTGGCTGTAGAAATAACCAATAGGCACCTATAGTTGTATTTCTACACGATTATTCATATGACTCAACCCAACCACAAGTTTGAGAAGAAAGAAACTAACTCACAACTGATTCACAAAAGCTTTATTGTTCATCCTGAATTCTTTCGGTTTCGGTTAGCCTTCAATTAGTTCGCATTTATAGTATCAGTTAGGATATGCTATAAATATAATGTTTTGTTACGCTTTTCCTACAGAGAGCTTTCAGCCTACAATATTTGTCATGCGTGTTTGACCCCTAAACTAAAGATTATTAATGTCTTGAGTTATCTAAACTAATATTATAAATAGGAAAGATTTGATTGTTTTTTTGTTTGTTTGTTTGCATTGAATAGGCTCCGAAACTACTTGACCGATTTGAAAAATTCTTTCACTGTTGGGAAGCTACACTATCTGCAGATAACATATGGTTTATTATTATTTTTTTAAAGTTAAGGATCCATACTAAAACTCCAATAATGTAGCCCAAGGTGTGAAAAAATTACCAAAAAACTTTCTTACATCGCGTGCGCTGCGAAAACTATTGATTATAGGATATTATAACATTTGAAATGTTTGTTTAATACCCGTGCGAAGCCGGGGTGAGCTGCTATACTTAATAGTTCTTCTCGTGACCACCGTCGTCAGCATGACTGACCTTCTACTTTTTCCTGCCCTCTTCCCAACCAAATAAAATCTTTAAAAATTACAGGCACATGTGACTTAAGAACTACTCGTCTCAGGGTCGACACCGCATTGGGGATGCCCCTAGTGTTGCGATGTCCATAGGCGGCGGTGACCACTTACCATCAGCTGGACCGTCTGCTTGTTTGTCGGGCCATATGGTATAACAAAAAAAAAGATTGTTTTTAAGTCCTGACTTTGAAATGTATTTATTTAATACGATTTACACATAGCTAAAGTTACTATATATAGATATAAAATCTAGTACATGTTTAATAACAAGTGTACACGGTTATATTAGTAATAAATTAATTATTCGGTATGTGTAGGAAAACAAGATAAAGTGAAGTTGGACTACAAAACACATAAACAAAATAATTTAAAGTTTAATAAACGCAACAAAAACATCAACTAATGAAATAACATAAATTAATAGAGATGGGCCGAGTAACACTTTTGCCGAGTAACGAGTACCGAGTTTTACTCGGTAATTTTTCTTTTCAACCGATTACTCGGCTGAGTAACTCGGTTCAATCAAATTCCTATTTCGCACGCGTAAACAAATACAAACAGGTTCAGATACGCCCCTCACCCCGCCCGTGCCTTTCAACTACCAGTCGCTTGATAGTTTGAACACTCCAGATCTACAAAAACAATACATCATACTTTAATCCAGTAGTAATAATGGCTCGTCAATTTAACGAATTGTCTAAAAATAATTCAGAAGTTGATATTTGTGATCCTAAGTTTAGCAATTTAAAAAAAACCATAAAATATATCCTCCAAATCAAACTGGCTCATACCCAGCAGATAAATTAAGTCTAAATAAATAATATTTATTTATAGTTTCTAAATAATAAGATTTTTATCTATATTGTCATTTGGGAGTGCTCACTTGCACTTTCATCGCATTTGTCTTGGTATTAATTTCTAGTATTTTTTTCTATATACATATGTTTTGAGTTACAACCCAGCTCTAAATGTATTATTACTTATTATGTGGTTACCTTTTGGTTGTAATTTGTATTGTGTATCCCAAATAAATAAATAAAATAAAATAAATCAAAATACCTATATATATACTAAATATATTGCTTTTCTTAAACCGAATATACTCGGCATTCTAACCGAGTTATTCGGGCCGAGTACGAGTATTAAAAACCTGCCGAGTACCGAGTATCAACCGAGTACTCGGCCCATCTCTATAAATTAAGTACTTCAATAAATTAAAAGAAATGCCTGAGTGTCGTGGAAAATTCGGTTGGAACGAAGTTCCTTTCGTAGCATAATTTAGTATTGTTTTATGATTTTGTACTGTGTAGTAGAGCGTTTTGTACAGATTTCGTCAGGGGGAAGTACTACCACCTTGCCTATTTCCACCATGAAGCAGCAGTGCACTTGTGTTACTGTTTTTTTTATGCTACATAAAAAAAACGGTAGCAAACAAGCTGACGGCCCCGTTCTGTCATATTTAACTCGCTAGTTACAGAACAATTATAATATGTTAATGCTTGCTAATATACTATAACGCCATTTATACCTTTTGCTAAGCGTGTTACATTATTGGCATGTTAAAATTAATATTTCATCATTTTATTAGCTAGTCGGTTACCTATAGCCAAGGCTGCCATCACCTAAACAGCTAACGCCGGGCAAAAATATTTCAAAACCCAGGACATGTTGTTGAAATTGGGTTATTTTCTCGGACAAGCCTAAAAATATATTTTTACACTTATAGTTTACATATTAATGGGATGTGGGTCACGAATACGAATAAATTTTTAACTGCTTATCTACCAATTAATTGGGATTCCTCTGACGCAAAGTGTCGGGGTTTCATTTGAACACTAGTTTCACTAGAACCCTTTTTGAAAACCCTATCTGGACGTTCGCGCTCCCCGGACACCCTATAAACCAGGACAAATCCGGCGAACCCTGATGGGTGGCAGCGCTACGTATAGCCAACTTCCTTCGTTACGTATCTTTTCGCATAGATTGCGGATTGTATTCAAAATAGAGTTTTAGTGCATTTAGAGAAGGTTAGACATATGTTTACGTTTCAAATCTTCTGTAATAAAAGCATGATTGAGAGCCGGCTTTTGTAATATGAGTGTAACATCGTGTCACGTCATACTAATAAAATAGAAGTTAACTAGCGATCGAAATTCGGCCGTAAGTCTTTATACTTTAAGTCTAAACTTGATTGGGATTTTTTGTCAGAGCATGACTTTAATCATTGCAAAGAACTTTTCTGAATTTCCGTCTATTACGTCAGCTGCGAGAGTGTACGAATACGTTATTATGTGTTTAACATTTACGTTGTGTGTGTGTAAAACGCATGGTGGTGCTTATAATACTTTTTGTATTAATTTAATGTATTTCTAATGCATGTTATATAAAAATATTACCTACTTTCACACCTCAATACATATAAACTTTACCGATGTCAAATTTCATGTATTTCGCGTAAATTTTGTAAAACAGGGTAGGTATAAAGTTTGTCCGGCGTTGGCAATTTAGATGATGGCAGTCCTACCTCAAATTATAATACAGTAAGATACGAGTATATTACGTGTAGGTATATACCAGGAAAGCATACATTTGAAAGAGAATAATCATTTTAATATCCTTAAAACGGTTTAAAGTTAAACTTTCGAAGTATTACAACAACTATGCACATGTATTACTGTGTTTCTGTTAGATAGGTAAGGGAGCCGGTGAAATTACAGGCACATGGTCTATGCTGTATACAGTATGTGTAATTTTGTAGACACATTTAATTATTATTGGCCGTTTTAAATTGCATTACCTAACTGGCTGCTGCGGGCCAGGGTTGGATAAACGAAGGAACTCCTCAGCACAGCACAAACACGAAATGGCATGTTTACTATTTATACTGTTATACCATTATGTAATGTTTCTATCTCACTTTACAACTTGCACCATACATCAAAACATTAGTGAAGTTTATGTAAACCAACCCTCAAATAAGTTTAGATTATAGGTAGAACAGATTGTTATAAAATAGTAAATGGTTGTTGTAATTTTATTTATTACCTACCTTATTTTTTGTATCTTTTTTTTTTGATTTTTAAAGTAATATTTATTTATTAATTTTTTATGTTTTTGTCTTCTGTAAATATCTAAAGTATGTTAAGGAAGAGCGATGGCTCCTAATTCAGGTATTCTATACTTAAATCTTCTTCGAAGGCATCAAATTACTGTACCGAAAAATGCAAAAAAAATGTTATGGAAAATAAACATTTTGTATTTTGTATTTGTATGAACATATAGGTAAATATAGGTTTTAAAACAAATCTGTGTATTGGCATAGACAAAGGAGGATAGCCATGCAAACCTTTGAAGTGTCTATGGGACACGAAACTTGCATAGATTTGTGGAAATACAAATAAAGTTCAAAATGTATACATATGTATAATGACGGCAACTGCGATAGATTAGCGACACGCCCGCGTCAGTAGGAGCTTTTGGTACTGGGTTCATGGCGTGACTTGTTACGTCACGGCGTTCACTCCTCACCTTTACAACAATATCAATTGAGTTACTAATTATTGTTAAATTATCGTGGTCGTAGTATACTACTAGCGACCCGCACCGGCTTCACCCGGGTGCAATGCTCACACTAAATATCAACAACCATTTTCCAAAATGACGCTCCTTTACGAATTTCATTTTCATGTTCCTAGTCGATTTATAAAAAAAATGGAAGTATCAATAGTATCAAAGAGTGCATGCAGCTTTAACTTTGTCTACCTGGCGGAGGGAAGAGGCCTAATGCTTCACAGGCTTACCTAGTTTAGGCATTAGGTGCTCAACCGTGCAACTTTATTGAAACCAGCTGGCACATTGAAGATTATAGTCATAGTTGCAATTTTTGTATGTACCCAATGATGTGTCAATAAATCATTTATTTATTTGTCGATAGTCGTATGTTTCACTTGCTTCCGTATGACCACTCAATAAACTGTGTTGTTTTATTCGTTCTGATAAATGTTTCCAGTCCCGAATGCCCTTACACCATACATTATTCACTGACAAGCCAGTTGGGTTCATGGTTAGTTTCCTGACTGGCAAGTCGCATGTCGCGGGTTCGATTCCCACCCAGGACAAACATTTGTGTGCATGAACATGTCTGTTTGTTTTGTGGCTGGGTGTAAATATCTATAAAAGTATGTGATACAAAAAAAGGAGGATATGTAATATATCAGTTATCTGGTTGCCATAGTACAAGCTCTGCTTAGTTTGGGATCAGATGGCCGTGTGTAATGAAGGTCCCAGGATATTTATTTATTTTATTTATTATTGCCAAGCAAATAGCCAGCAGGGTTGGCAATAGGCAGCATCTCGCATTTTAGAATAACACAACCAAAAACGATGAACTGTTATTTAGAAGTTCAAAAGTAGTACGATTTTGAAAAACACCTGTTGTCCTGGCAGGCGTCTTCTGGATATGGTCCCGAAGGCTGTAAAGGTCCACGATCAAGAATTTGACGATTACTATCGTCACTTAACAATACAATGTTCGTTAAATTTCCCAAGTCATATGACGATTGATTGCACAAATTTTCGAAAACTGATGATTTCTTTGGTTTTTTTCCGTTGTGTTTGTGTCACGCACATTCTCTTTCTCAAATCGGGCACGCTAACTCATACTCTATATATTTTCTACACTTCTATGTAAGCGACACGAAGCTTCGTGAATTTGCCTATTAGCCTCTTGCTCACACTAGAAAGTAAAAACGAGACAAACGCTTCCGATCCGGCAAACATTCGTATGAATACTTTCATACAAGTGTGGTTGGAGTGTCATGTACTAAAAAATAGCGTTTCGTATCTCAAGTAAAAATATTATTTTTCAAGCAATAGTTAAACGAAAAAAAACAATCAAATATGAGAAAAGTTTCCTATTAAAGGTTTGTTGTTGCAATAAAGTTTTAATTTACTTAACTTAAATTATAATTATGCTAATTTCCACGGTTTTCGGTGTGCGACAACATAAATAATAACTTATTGAAAGTGACTGTTTAATATCGTTTTTAAAATCAGTCTACTATAAGTACCACCGCTTCGCGGTGTGCAATATAGGAGGCTGGTTTCACAGTCACGCCGTCGAGCAGCGCCGTCCAGACGCGCACGCTTGTTAATTTTCTAGTAGCGTTTTTAGTCACGCTGTTGAAGCACGCCGCGTTTCTCAAAGGTCCGCCATGCGGCAAGCGTTGCTTTTGAAACGCGCTGTTCGACGGCGCGGCTGTGAATACAGGGGAGTTCCCCGAAAATAAACATGTTCGAGAATTATTGGGAATTCCCCTGCATATTTTTCAAATAAGTTGCCATTATTGAAGTCACGTTTCTGGAATCTGCTTTATTTATATTCCGAATGTGGTACAAATTTTCACTAGCACTAAACATACCATGACCGGGTCAAATGACCCATTTTGAACTTTGCATTGAAAATGCACGTATCATCTTATTGCTTTTGCACATTTGACTTCATGACTTTTTCTTACTAATTAATATACAGTTATACTATTTATTTCCCTTCCTAACAACCATATTTCATACATTCAAGCAGGAACCATAAAGTCACATTTGACCCGCTATGGTAGAAATAGGTGCCTAGTAAGTGTTGGTATGATTAGTGCTAGTTCTATATATAGTTTGTACAACAGTAGCTACGCCACTGCATGTCCCATTCGAAAGTATGATCTACTAAAAAAGAATCATCGAAATCGATTTATAATCGACGGAATGATCAGTCTCTCAATGAAAAATCTCCTCCTTTTTTTGCCCGTCTTCCACTGCGAACGGAGCAGACTCCGTACGGACTCCGTTGAGCCCGCAATGGTACATTTCATACAAGTGCTTCCACTACAAAAGAGCGAGCGGAGCGGACTAAAACAGTACAAAGAGTTACAAAAGTGGTCGCAGAGTTGAGCGGTAGCAATTTTTTGTCAAAAAACAGTTTTCCGTAAACCTATTTCTTAGTGGAAGGCAAGACTATTTAGCACCGTTCCGCTCGGCCATTTCCCGCTTATTACAATGTCGCAGTGGAAGGTGGGCATTTGAAATCGCTTAAAAATGCTTCATCACACCTTTATAGTTGCGTGCACTGCTAGTTTTACGTAAATATTAGTTTTCTGCACTTTTTCTCTACTTAAACTAGCTTTAGCGCTCAATATAATTAAAGGGCTACAAAGATTTCCCTTCGCATATCAATATATAGATATCCTAGCTGTCCCAACAGAGGTTGTATTTGTCTTAAATCGACTATTAAATAAAACCATAGATTTTTGTTTTAAATAAATAAATAAACGCCCTAAAAGCCCATTCTGAGAAATGAAAATGAAAACATTTTTATTCAAATAGGCCTTTACAAGCACTTATGAATAGTCATACTCAAATACCGGTTCGGAAGGTTGTTTTTTACTGAGAAGAGCCGGCAATAAACTCATCAATTACTCTTTTTAAAAACGAACTTAGATTTATTACATAAAATTTATTTAGTCTCACTGACAATTCTTGTGTGCTATCGCAAAAGCGAAGAATTAATAAACAATAATATAATGAATATCTAATTAAAAAAAAAATACAAACTAAAGCTGATCAGCCCTCACAAGCAGCACCTGTCCACAAGTATGATGCATGTGGCAGCCATCGCCCTCCCGCCATATTGTAGGGAATCGAGCGACCCACCACACGACGCCACCGCAGGCAAAGGCAGTAAAGCGAGCTTAAGTTTGATGCAAAGCAAAAGAAAAGAAAAGGAAAATTTATGAATTTTAAAATAAACAATGTATTATCACTGCGACTATAATATGTTCAAAGTTATAAATAATTTACATTGCAATAAATAAAAATCATAACATACAACAATACATTTACAACCAGGCATTATTATCATTTAAATATTCATTTATGTAAGTATATCGTGTATTGTAATGAGCCTTTTTTTACCAATACGGCTTTAATATGGTCCCACAATTTTTGCAAAGATAAATCTAAAGTCGATGCAGGGATTTTGTTATAGAAGCACCTATCACTTTTTTTTTAACAAAATTACTATTGTTTCGATGGACAAATAATATGTTTGTATAAATGTACTGTGATGCAACTGTAAGTACCTATTCCTATTTCTGCAAACTTATCTCTGAGGGAAGGGAACTATTAAAATAAGATTCAGATCAAAAAAATAAATTTTATATCCGGGTACTCGATCGCAGTGCCACCTACCGGATTCAATTATAAAACTAAAACATTCTTGAATCCACATGAACAGACACACAAAAAATTTCATCAAAATCGGTCTAGCCATTTAGGAGGAGTACAGTTACATACACACGCACAGAAGAGTTATATACATACTAAGTGCCCGGCAAATGTTGTTTCGCCATATTTACTTTATTATAAACTATACATGAAAATGTATCGTACCTACAACAATTCGATATTCGTTTGCCATCTTGCAACCCTATTACGGATCTGTAGATGGAACAGAATAATATTAAAACCGCGTTTAAAAAACAGGGGTTGGTGATAGAAGGGTGAAAATTTAGGGTTGGATGTATTTTTTAATGCCACATTATAACAATTTTTATTTTTATCCAAATAATAAAAAAAAATGTTAGGGGTGGACAACCCTTATCACTTGAAGTATGAAAAATAGATAGTAGCCGATTCTCAGAACTACTGAATATGCATATCAAATTTCATAAAAATCGGTCAAGTCGTGTCGGAGGAGTATGGTAACTAACATTGTGACACGAGAATTTTATATATAAGATAAATTAATATAAAGATTTCTATCTACAGATATCTCGTTGGGTTCAAGAACTTGTTGAGGAGTATCGAATGTAAAGGCATAGCGTCGGTTCTGGGGATAAACTACTTCGCCTGGGGATATTTGCAGCCAAGAGCTTATGAACGGTAATTAATCAGATTTTATAGAAGCTCTAGATCTGGGCGGATGTGTGGATGAACGGATGTGTGTTACTCTCACGCAAATAAAGCACACGTTTCCCCTTCTTCCTACGACATGGGATTCTACAAACGAGGCGTGAAGAAGCACCTTGCGGGCCGGCAGGTTGAGGGCGGCTAGTGTTGTACACTCCTGTTCTGGCACTAGCGGTTCTCGCATTTGGACTACAGTTCTACTTTACATAAGGTAGACTGCAGTCATCTGCTTTCTCAAATATAAAAAAAAATACTAAACTTATAGATGAAACTTGGAACATTGATAGTATACAACCTGGAGTAACACAATATACTTTATTTCCCGGGAAAATGGTACATACTAGGGAACGCAGCTGTAGCCCCAGACAGCTAGGAAACAAATATTTAATAGCCTATTCCAAAGGTTGATTAGAGTGAGACTATCCGTATTATTGCGTCCATCGCATAATATTTTAGGAGGACTGGATTCTCAAACAAGACTGATCATTAAAGCTAAAAAGTAGCAGAGTTTTAGTGCAGAGATCAACCGGTACCGAGTACCACCATACCCAGTTGTACAGAAATGTTAGGGGGCCCGTGATATTACAGGCAAATGAGACTTAACACCTGCACGTCTCAGGGTCGAAAACGCATTGGCACACAGGCATTGGTACACATTTGTAACACCATGTTACAAATGTGTACCTGTTTGTCGACCTGCTTGGGAAATGTAAAAATAAATAATTTTAAATTACCTTGTCATCATGAGGGAGAGATACTATAAGAACTGAAAAAAATACTGTTTCCATTAAGTATAATATATTAAAACTGTAATAGTAAAGTGTGAGTGCAGAAGTCTGTTCATTCGGATTTCTTTATTTCGATATCTGTCAATAAATTTTCACAAAACACCTATGATTTCAGGTACGTCGCCCATATGGTATTGGGAAGAGATCTTCTCGATAACACACTGAACTTGGTACCTTCTCTGATACCATTACATAAAGACATAAAAGAAGATAGCCCAGAATATCAGGAGTTGGAGAAGAAGTAAGTGAAACTTCTTTCCTAGTGAAACTCCTTTTCTATGAAACAATGCTCCCATCTTTAAAAATATCCAGAAATTCTTTACTCAAGACTTCAAGGTAAGCAGAGCTTGCAGAATCGAAATCACATACTGATATAGGTACTTGATTTTTTTTAATTCATATAAAAATAGATATTTACAGCCAGATTTTGTACAAGCATACATTTTATGCCTATAGCATACGTATGGCGTGGCAGTCAGGCTCTGACCATCAAGTCATCTGGCCCGTTATTTATTCTGGTGACTTCAGGAGTTATTATGACCCGTAGACTTGACTTGATTCGTGATCCGTTAACCCAAGAGTTGGAATTTAGTTTAGAAAAAAAATATATTTAAAAACCACGCTACAAAAGATGTTAAAATGTGTATTTCGTAGTTCTATGTCAGAAACGAAATGTTTTTTTTTTGTAATTATGTATATTAAATTAGCTGTCCCCCGCGTTCCCGAAGAATGTTACATTTTCCCAGGATAAAAAATTGCCAATATGTTATTCTAGAACATGGCTCCATCTACAGGCAATTTTTTATCTAAATTCGTTAGTTAGGTTTTCGTGAAAGAGTAACCAACATACATCCATCATCACAAATATTGGCATTTACAATATTGGTAGGAAGTTTTTGATGGTAAAAGCGGTAGATATACAACGTGTTACAACATACCCCGTAAAAATATAATTAATTATCAAAGCCAACAATCCTAGTAAGCTGTCATGTCAGGGAACCAGATTATTTAACAGAAAGGCCTACGTACCTATTTTACCTAATAATTGCCTACTTTATTAGTTTTTCTATTTTTCATTCATAAAATTTAGTTTTTTTGGGGTATGTTACACAGCGTTTCTACAGTTCTGAAATATTGTGTATGGACTCGTTATAAGGCCGTCGTTATATTCAGTCGTGAAATTGATTTTTGTAGTGTCCAAACTCTTTGCACCTGTCTGTAGCAACGAATAACAATTTTTGACGTTGTGACGTTATTATTGACAATAATATCATACATTGACACAGGCGCGGATCCGGCCCACAAAAAAGGTTGTAGTCACAGCCAACTGAAAAGCGGCCACGGTTTAACACGAAGTATAAACTCGCTAATGATCGACGTGTAGTACTTTTCTACGAAGGATTTTTATTTACTTAATAAAGGCATTGAATTTAATATCATTAGCCTATCGACCTCAATAGACCGTAGAAGTGTGACGTCACAAAACTATTAGGGTTGTGGGCACGTTGGGCATGCCCAGGTGCCCGGTGGATCTGCGCTTGCATTGACACTGACATTTGCGATTTGTGCGATGTTCCGGAGAGACTGTTATCATCTATCTTCAGGGTGTAGGATATTGGAGACGCTGTGCACATGTATCGTAAAAATTAACTATCATCATTGTTCCCTAACGCGCCAAAAGAATTATAACTTCAGAAAACTAGTAATTATTGAGTACGAGTGAGTTCGTATCGAATGCGGTGCAAAAGGCGATGCGAACGTTACTAACTAACATATGGAACATTATTTGTTTTGACATCCGTTCTAGAAATTTCGGGCTGAAAAATGCACTCCTAGGTTGCCCGAAAATGATGGCCGACGACGACTAATTAACACCGATTGTGGTAGCCTCAATCTCAGACTGAGTCATCAGCAAATTTTAACCTTAGCGTTAACAGTATCAACACAATATTGGTCCATTTGCAAGGTACAAAAAGCTCGCTGTCAGACAGACGAACAGCGAAGGCTTAGCTATACGGTTGGATGGCACCCTTTGGTTACGGTACCCTCAAAATTACAATAGGACCCTAAATCATCATCATCGGCTTATTTCTATCCACTGCTAGACAGGCCTCACCTATGGCACGCCACTGAGCTTCCGCTCTTCAGCTCTTTGTTTCCAACCGCTGCCAGCCGGCTTGCGTATATCATCGCTCCATTTAGCTGGAGGGCGCCCTATACTACGTTTACCGAGTCGTGGTCATGGTCTCCACTCTAGAATACGTCTACCCCAACGGTTATCGGTTCTACGAAAGATGTCACCACCCCACTTCATCTTGCTAATCCTTTGAGCTATGTCGATAACTTTAGTTATGTGACGGATGACTTCATTTCGAATTCGATCCTTCAAAGAGACTCCGAGGATTGCTCGCTAAGCGACTTTGAATTGGTGAACCAGTCGCTCTATCAATGGGACCCCAAATATACAAATACCATTTCATCTCGCACATAAAATACTGTTATAAATATCATATTCATGTCTAACGAGCGCCATTTACGACCAATAATAACGAATTGTCTCAAATGGAAAAATATCAGGTGACTTTATTGTGTAGCCATAAAAATGATATCTATGCTCGATGTAATGTTTATTGAAAGATTTTAATGAAGGTCAATTGGTGTTTAGTCATTTTTATTAATAAGAAAATAGGTAGGATAATTGCTTGCTAACTAGATGCCGGCTGATATGTAAGTGTGTATAGCTATAGGTATCTATTTGTTAGGATAACGTACGATGTATCGTGAGCAGTTCAGTTGAAATAAAGTAATCAATGAGTAAAGACAGTTTCTTTTTCTTCAAAATCCTGCAAGCGAAAGTGCACCTTAAGTATATGTGTACATGGTCCATCGAACACGGATTCTATTACCGCGATCTAAGAAATACCTTACGTTCGCAAAAAGATGTAATATTGGTGTTTAGACCAATTAGTGAAATAAGTGAACATTATCAAAAGTAATACACTAAATATTGGATATTTGTGAACATTGTGGTTATGACTATATAATAATGCAATTACGAACAATATTTGTGCATTCGGAAGGACGTTACACGAATCTACCTACATGTGATATATTCTAAAAAAATAATAATTGCTCGTTGTTTGGTGAACTGTTATTCACTTTTTACTACGACCTTTTATACATATATATTGGATACTTACAAGTATAAAAGATGGAGAATATTGAAAATCGAATGTGTATTCAAGCTGATACATTTGAAAAAGTGCAAAAAGCCTATGCAAATTATAAAAAATCTCCCAGAGATCGTGTAACTATAGGTTATGTACAAACAAGGCTAGATAGTTTGGAATTGTATTGGAAGGAATTTAAAAGTATTCACGAAAAAATAATTACTTGTGTTTCGAAAGAAGATAGACAAATTTTACCATATTTCGCGGAAGACATGTTTGATAATTTTGAAGAGTTGTATTATTCTTATAAAGGAGAAATGAAGACTATATTAAACAAGTTGATGTCTGATATTAAACCTGCAGAGAAAATAGTAAGACAAGATGAGCCTAGATCTAGTGCATCCAGTAGTGATATTAAATTACCACGAATTACAATACCTACATTTGGAGGGAATTATACAGAGTGGCAATCATTTCATGACTTATTTATGGCATTGATACACAAGAATGAGTCGTTAGAAAATGTTCAGAAGCTCCATTACCTTAAGAGTAGCCTGAAAGGAGATGCAGAAGTTCTTTTGCGCCAGTTTGCTATCACGGGTGAAAATTATTCCGATGCGTGGTCAATATTGAAAAAACGTTATAATAATAAAAGGTACATATCAAGTTGCATTTTTAAGAAGTTTTTTAGTCAAAGAATAATACCTCATGAGTCAGCTTTCTCTTTGAAACAATTGCTGGATACATCTGTTGAATGTATGAATTCATTAAGAAATCTTGGCTTACCGACAGCGGACTGGGATGCTATTATAAATTATGTCGTTGTGTCGAAGCTGGATCCTGAAACACATAAACAATGGGAAATTATGATAAGCGACGATAGTTCTGATGACTTCCCTAGTTTTGAAAGACTGAAGTCCTTCCTAGAAACACGGTTTCGGACGTTGGAAATGGTGGAACCTGAAAATAAAAACAACAAGTCAGTAAAACCAAAGTCATTTCACGCAACCGCCAACAGCGAAGATAAAGTGTGTTGTTTCTGTAAAGGAAATCATTATATACCAAACTGCAAAGAGTTTGCCAAACAACCGCTTGAAGAAAGATACAGTTTCGTTCAGAAGAATAATTTATGTTTCAATTGTCTCGTTCCAAATCACTCGGTATACAAATGTAGACAATCAAATACATGTAAGATATGTAGAAGGCGACATCACTCTTTATTACATCGAGATTTAAAGAAACAAGCAGGAGAAGAAAAGTCAGCAACAGAAGAAACTGTTATAAATAAGGAGGAAGTAACCAAGGTAACGGCGCATGTAAGTGGGGAACAACCTGGTCAACACATCTTGTTGGCAACAGCATTGGTAGACGTGACTTCTAGGACTGGGCAATCACACGTCTTCCGAGCGCTCATTGACCAGGGCTCAGAGGCTTCGTTCGTGACTTCAAGGGTAGTCGAGTTACTGGGTCTAAAGAGGACTCGAATCAGCGGCGTAGTCTCTGGGGTTGGTGAAGGTAACAAAGTTTGTATTAATTATTCAGTAGGATTACATATTATGTCGAAACAAGAAAAGGATTTCTATATCGATATTAATGCTTATGTATTACAATCATTGACTCGTAGATTACCCGCAAGGGAATTAGGAGGATATGATTGGCCTCAACTTAAGCATATGAAGCTAGCTGATCCCAACTTTAATTTACCGGGTCGAATAGACATACTTCTCGGTGTTGATGTTTTTAGCAAAATCATAGATTCAGGCTTAGTAAGAGGACCGGGCAATGTAATCGCACAGTATACACACTTAGGTTGGATTTTATCAGGAGATATTCACATAAATTCCAATTATACACAAAATATAATCAGTTTACATGTTACCAGGTTAGTAGAAGAAGACAACAACTTTTTAAGGAAATTCTGGGAAATGGAAACAGAAAACTTCATAGCAAAGAAGGTATGGACAAAGGAAGAACAAAAATGCGAAGAACACTATATAAAAACAACAACGAGAGACGAAACAGGTAGATATATAGTGCATTTACCTTTAAAACAAAGTATTGAAGAAACTGCAAAGGCATGTGGTGACACCAAACATCAGTGTATTACTAGGTTAAAGCATTTAGAAAGAAAGTTTGATAAACAGATTGGTTTAAGGGAAGAATATACAAAAGTAATACATGAGTACATGAAAATGGGTCATATGAAGAAAATTGACAAAGAAGATGAAGGTACGGCAGTTTACCTCGCCCATCATGCTGTCATAAGGGAAGACAAAGACACTACAAAGGTCAGAGTAGTTTTTGACGCGTCTGCAAAGGGATCTAATGGTAGTTCGTTAAACGACACCATGATGGTAGGTCCAACGTTGCAACCGGATCTACGTGTACTCATCACTCGCTGGAGATCTCACAAAATCGGTGTGATTGGCGATATAGTAAAAATGTATCGTCAAGTGAGAATGACAGACCAACACACTGATTTACATCGTATAGTTTGGCGAGATGATGCAACTGAAAAGCTAGAGAGTTACGCATTACAGACCGTGACGTTTGGAACAGCAGCAGCACCATTCCTTGCGGTACGGACTTTGAACCAACTGGCTGATGATGAAGTAAAAGGTTATCCTCGTGGAGCAGCTGTAGTGAAGAGTTCATATTTTATGGATGATTTGATGACTGGACATGAAGAATTACCTGTAATAAAACAAATTTGTGATGAAGTTAATAATCTACTTAATGCAGGTGGCTTTCAAATGCAAAAGTGGTCCAGTAACTCTGATGAACTTTTGGAGCTGCTACATGAAAACAAGGAGATGGCAGAAGCTAGAGAAAAGATAGAAATAAAATTAGATAATGTAATAAAGATACTTGGCCTTACCTGGAATAGAAAAAATGATACCTTCAATATAACGGTAAACTTACCAAAAATCAGGAACCCAGTGACAAAAAGGTTAATACTATCTGATGTAGCAAGTCTCTTTGACCCTTTCGGATGGCTTTCTCCAGTAGTAATCACGGCCAAGATCATGATACAACGCTTATGGCTACTCAATATCGGCTGGGACGATGAGTTGCCAACTGAATTCATAGATGAATGGCTGAGGTACAGAGAAGCACTTCAAGAATTGCAAACTATTGAAATACCGCGTTGGATAAAAGTGACGTCAAAATGCAAAAGGGTTCAGTTACATGGGTTTGCTGATGCTTCGTCTGTAGCTTATGCAGCAGTGGTATATGTCAAGGTTTTAGATGAAGATGATGTTGTCCATGTCACTATGGTAGCATCTAAAACAAAGGTTGCTCCCCTTAAACAACTGACAATACCAAGATTAGAACTTTGCGCAGCGGTAGTGTTAGCGAAGCTGTTGCACGAGATATCTAACCTTTGGAATATAAACCAGGATCAAGTGTTTGCCTGGACTGATTCCATGGTGGTTTTGTCCTGGTTGCAGTCTCAGCCAAGCAGATGGCAAGTGTTTGTTGGTAATCGAGTGTCTGACATTATTCAGTTAATAAACAATGACAGATGGAATCATGTTAAATCAGCTGACAATCCTGCTGATCTCGCATCCAGAGGCGTACCCCCAAGCAATTTAGCAAATAATGAATTATGGTGGGTTGGACCTAAATGGTTGAAAAATAAACAAATAAACTGTAACAAGGGTTATATTACACCAACTGAATTAGAGATGAAGAAGACTTATAATATAGTTTTAGAAGAAAAACCAATTTGGGAACGATTTTCGTCAATGTCTAGATTGAAAAGAGTACTAGCACAATGCATAAAATTTAAGAATCGTAAAGAAATAAAAGAGAAATATATAACAGTTGATGAAATGAACCAAGTACAAGAGCGATGTATAATTTACTATCAGAATTTAATATACGGAAGTGAAATCGAAGATTTGAAAAGGAATGGAAAGGTTAAAAATAGAAGTCCGCTTATAAGTCTTACGCCTTTCTTAGACGCGAAAGGATTGTTAAGAGTAGGAGGACGACTGAGTAAAGCGAATATAGCAGAAGATGCTAAACACCCGATTATTATACCTAGTAAACAACATGTTACTAGGCTTATAATAAACGAAGCACACACAAGAACGTTACATGGAGGTCTACTTCAGATGCTGTCATACATACGCAGCAAGTATTGGATAATACGTTTAAAATCATCTGTTAGAGAATTTATTCGAGGTTGTAAGGTATGCATAATTGACAAAGCAAAAATTAAACAACAGTTGATGGGGCAGTTACCATCTGCTAGAGTAAGTCCAACACGTGCTTTCTTTAACAGTGGAGTCGATTATGCAGGGCCTGTTCAGTTGCGAACATCTAAAGGGCGTGGTCATACATCAACAAAGGGCTATATATGCGTCTTCGTGTGTATGTCTACCCGAGCTATACACTTGGAAGCTGTTACTGATCTGACATCCCAGGCGTTCATTGCGGCATTTAGGCGATTTGTCGCGAGAAGAGGTCACTGTTGTCACTTGTGGAGTGACAATGGTACGAACTTTATAGGAGCTGATAAAGAGTTAAGGTGTATGTTTGAACGAGGCAAAGCTAACCTGGCATCAGAGATAGCAGAACTTCTAGCCAATGACGGTACAACCTGGCACTTTATTCCACCAAGGTCACCCAATTTTGGTGGTTTATGGGAAGCTGGTGTGAGGTCAGCAAAGAAACATTTGGCGAGAGTAAACGGGTCTATAAAGTTAACCTATGAGGAAATGGCTACACTATTAGCACAAATAGAAGCTTGTCTAAACTCCAGACCCATTTGTCACTCAGATAATACTAAGGAAACCCTTGATCCACTGACCCCGGGACATTTCCTAATCGGTGAACCACTTATCAGTATTCCTGATTTTAATTATGAAAACAAAAATTTATGTACGTTGTCTAGATGGCAATTTCTACAAAACAGAATGCAAGATTTCTGGCGAAGATGGAAATCCGAATATCTCAACACATTGCAACAGCGTTACAAATGGCAAGTCAGCGTCACATCTCCGTGCGTTGGAGATATTGTTATTATAAAAGAAGATGACCTACCGCCGGCAAAATGGTTGTTAGGAAAAATCATTGCGTTACACCCCGGCGACGATCAACTCGTACGCGTAGTAAGCGTTCAATGTAAGGGAGATAATATATTTAAAAGACCGTTATCTAAATTAATATTACTGCCGAATGAATCTGATGACAAAGATGTAAATTAACGATGGGGATCAGTTAAATTCATAGATGAAATTATAGTTTCGTTATATTAGTATAAATGTGTAGGATTTATGTTACGGTACAATAATTAAGATAACAATGTGTACCGTGATAATTCATGTAAGTTAAAATTAAACAAAAAATAACAATAATAATTTGTGTATTATAAGCTTAAGTTGTCAACCGTTTATTATTAAATACGTAGTTATGTTAAATTAAATTGAACATCATGTACGTACCTATTTAAGTCATATTTATGTATATAATGTAGTTAAACTAGTATACGAGTTAATCTTTAATTTTTTTGTTTAGTTAATTTGATCAAGTTGTTTGTTGATTAGTTAGTCATACAGTCCACTGTTGTATCGAGCAATCGATATTTGAATCATCGAGTTAAGATTGTTTTTTGTTTGCCACAATACATGGCATGAAGTTATATTTTTTTACCTCTATCTATTTTAGTTGTATTTAAAAACTGTTGTTTTTAGAGGGCGGTATGTTTAGTCATTTTTATTAATAAGAAAATAAGTAGGATAATTGCTTGCTAACTAGATGCCGGCTGATATGTAAGTGTGTATAGCTATAGGTATCTATTTGTTAGGATAACGTACGATGTATCGTGAGCAGTTCAGTTGAAATAAAGTAATCAATGAGTAAAGACAGTTTCTTTTTCTTCAAAATCCTGCAAGCGAAAGTGCACCTTAAGTATATGTGTACAATTGGAATTATTGTTTTTTTTTTTTTTTTCAATACTTATTTGAATAATAATTATTGTTTCTGTTGATGAATGAATGAGTTACGTTCGGCTGCCGTTGAGGACGCAAAAAAAAAATAAGTTAATTTTATAATTATTTAATAATAAACTCTACTACAATATTATATTAATTAATTACTACAACTAAATGAGCGTGACGAATATTCGATGTAAGAACGAAAAGTGAATTTTACAAAAGGAATGATTTTAAAAGTTAACAATACATCAATACACAATAGTTCAATAGAATTTGATGAATCACATGACACATGAAAAACACAATCACTGTCCCCACGGTACTATAATTCGTGGTAGCTCCCGTTCGTCGGTATGTCTTGCGAAACATCACAGAGGCGGCTTCTCGATATGTGTTGCTGTGCATCATCAGTTCCCATGGTGGTTTATCTATGTCTAAATATTGATGCGTATTGTCTCTTCTATTATTGTTGTTGCATTTAAATCAGGCTTTATATCCGGATTTTCAACGGCTTAGAGTAGGCAACATAAAAAGCTAAACATACTCTCTCTTAACCCTTTCGGTCTTTGTGGTTAGTGTCACTAACCACCTTTTCCATATGTTTTAAATTAAAAACAGCGCTTTCTTTCAGTTGTTGGTAGCACTTACACAATAATACACATCTTCTTTGACAAACTTAATAGATAAGATTTTGCATACAAAGTTTGATGAAAATACCATAATAATAATTTTAATTGGCAATGTTATAAATATAAGTAAAAAAGACTTGATAAATAGTCTCAATTCTTTATCAAAATTAGAGGTAATGAAAATAATGTTATGTGCTTTCCCATACTCTTCCAACTATTCAGATATGGAGAATAATTATATTTGGCATTTAAATAACCATATGCATAATGTTACATGTCATAGTGCTAATTTTATTTATTTTGATACTAACAAGTTTGTTAGTAATTTGAAATTGAAACAGGATACCCTGTTTATTCCAAAAAAACTTAAGAAATTGATTGCATCACTTGTAGCATATAATATTAATAGGATAAGGGATAACACAGTAAGAACAAGTCATTTTAACATTAAATCTCAGAATAGTTCTTTAAACAAAAACTTTTGACAACAGAGAAGCTAAACAGTTCGACTTTTTTATTACATCAGAATATTAATCGCTTCTTTGGCAAAATTCTTGATATTCATTTATTATTAGATAAAATAAATATAGATATATTATGTTTTACAGAGACATGGTTGAAACCGGGCACTATGCTTTTTAATATTAAAAACTTTACAGTTGCCAGTATATTCAATAGATTATCTGCAGAAGGTGGCGGCACAATAATTCTTATAAATAATAATATTAAATTCAAGGATCGTAAAGATATTTGTAGCCTCTCTGTTGAGCGTGTTTGTGAGGTGTCTTGTGCAGAGTTGCAGAACTATATTATTGTTTGTGTTTATAGGCCACCGGCATCAAATTTTTTATTGTTTACGTCTATAATGGAAGAGATTCTTCGTAAGTTATTTAATAATTCTAACAAGTCAATAGTTGTATGTGGCAACTTTAATGTAGATACTCTTAGTAATTCATCTGAAAGTCGGAATTTTGTTGCCTTATTCAAATCGTTCAACTTAGATTTATTGTTTAGTGAGTCAACAAGATCTACAGCCACTTCGGCTACTTGTATTGATAATATATTAACTAATAGTAGTATACTAGGGAAATCGATTATTAGTGGTGTTCGCTCGGATCATAAGGCTCAATTAATAGAATTGCCATTTAAAAGACAAGTATTTAAAGTAACGAAAGTAATTAGACCTACTACTAAGGCAAGATTAGACACCTTTAAGAATAATTTAGAGCTGAAACTCTGTAATACAATATATCATAGTGATGAGCCCAATGTCTTGTATAAAGGTTTATTGTCTGGGATTTGCGATAATTTTAATAGAGCCTGTCCTACTAAAATAGTGAAGGTAAATAGTAAAATGGGATTTAGTGACTGGGCTACAAAAGGTATTCGTAAGAGCAGGGATAGGTTGTATGAACTTTATCATTTAAAATCTCTAACTCAGAACGAAGAATTTCATAAATATGTTAGAAAATTTTCAAAGACTTTCAAGTTAGTGTGTAATCAAGCTAAATCTTACTTTATATGTAATAAAATAGGTAATGCTAATAACAAAATAAAGACAGTCTGGAATGTTATTAATACGGAAACTGGTAAAATTAGAAATAATAATGAACAGGTAACTCTTAAAATTAATGAAAAAATTCTAACAAATAATTTAGATGTAGCCTGTGCTTTTGAAAACTTCTTCACGAGTATACCTGGTAAAACTACTAAAAGCCTTAAATCATGTCCTATAGCAGCGGAATCTTTACTCAAGCAGCATATTCATAATACATTTCCAAGTTTTAAATTTGACCATATTAATGCTAGCGATATCATAATAACTTTTAATTCTCTCAATATGAAAAGTACTGAAGATTTATGGGGCTTATCAGTAACAATCGTAAAATCAATAATAACAGTGATTGCACCTGTTTTGTCAAATATTTTTAATGAATGCATTGATCAGGGTTGTTTTCCTGATTTAATGAAATATAGTAAAATAGTACCTATTTTCAAGTCCGGTTGTAGGGAGAATCCATCTGATTACAGACCAGTTTCCGTTCTGCCAGCACTTAGTAAAATCTTTGAAAAATTGCTGCTTAATCAAATGTCAAGTCACTTTACTAAGCATAAGGTATTGCATGGTCATCAGTTCGGTTTCACGAAGGGAAGATCTACATCCGATGCGGCAGCAACATTGCTGAGGCACATTTATGGCGCATGGGAGGATTCACAGGATGCGATTGGCATTTTTTGTGATCTGTCCAAGGCATTCGATTGCGTTGACCACCGTACGCTACTACTAAAACTTGACTTCTACGGAATTCGTGGAACTGCTCATGATCTTGTTTTATCTTATTTATCAAATCGCCAGCAAAAGGTAGGGATTACCGGCACAACATCCAAGGGCTCTTTAGTCGAAATGGGGGTACCCCAGGGTTCAATTTTAGGTCCATTTTTGTTTTTAGTATATATAAATGATTTGCCATATGTTGTAAATGACCTCACAGATATTGTCTTGTTTGCTGATGATACATCATTAATTTTTAAAGTTAATAGAAAAGACAAAGATCTAACTAAAGTTAATCATACTATGTCAATTGTCTGTGGGTGGTTTGCTACAAATAATCTATTACTAAATTCAAAGAAAACTAAATGCTTAAGGTTTTCTTTACCAAATGTAGCACAAGTAGATAGCCAAATAATAATAGATGGGAGCCATATTGATCTTGTAAATAAAACGGTATTTTTGGGTCTTACATTAGACAATAAATTGCAATGGGGACCTCAGGTTGATACTCTAGCTGCTAAATTAAGTTCGGCTGCTTTTGCTGTTAGGAAAATTAAACAATTGACGAATGTTGAGACGGCCAAATTAGTTTATTTTGCATATTTTCATAGCCTCTTGTCCTATGGTATTTTGTTTTGGGGAGCAGCAGCGGATATAGAATCAATATTTATTATACAAAAAAGAGCAATTCGTGCAATTTACAGTATGGGTCCCCGTGAATCATTAAGAGATTTATTTAGGGAAATAAATATAATGACATTACCTTCACTATATATTTATGAAAATATAATGTTTATACGTAGAAACATAGGAATGTTTGAGGCAAAATTAGATATTCATAGTATAAATACAAGACAAAGGGAGAAGTTAGTTGTTCCATACTTTAGACTAAGTCATTTCTTGGTTTTCAATAACCAAAATGTCTGATCATAAATTTAAAAATTATATTAGGAAAGTTTTGAAAGAAAAAGCGTATTACAAGGTAGTTCATTATATTGAAGATAAAAATGTATGGAAATAGCTGCTCTCTGCACAGTGCACCTCTAAATCTCTTGTTTAAGTTGTAAGTACCTAATTATTGTTATTTTCTATTTTGTAGTCTTGTCATATTTTTTTTTGTTTTGTTTTTATTAATGTTACCTATAATAAGTATTTTGTAATTGTTAAATATAAAATTATGTAAAATTGAAATTATAAAATAGCCAAAAAGTCAGAATAGATAAAAATTTATATAACAAATAAAAAAGAATGTAACCTTGCTGAGTTTCTTGCCGGTTCTTCTCAGTTGAAGGCTGACTTCCGAACCGGTTGTAGCTTCAGTAACTTTAAATTTGACCTTCATAAGTGCCCTCCGAAGGCCTAAACTGAATAAATGGTTTTGAATTTTGAATTTTGAATTTTGAAACATTGTTGGGTTTTGGGCTTCCAAATTTAAATTTACCCACCAAATCATCATTCAGTGCTCCTAACTGTATGTACTAGGACAAAACTCTCATCAACGCCGCTTGGTGGCGTGAGTACTTGCATCGAATCTAGTGTCGTGAACGCAGCATACGACTAACGTGCATCAAAATAAATAATTGTGAGAAAACTATCAAAAGACTGTGATCGAAAATTGATGATGTGTTTACCCAAGGACGTCAGCCACCGTTCCATATGATCGTGGATAATAATATCTTCGACGTTGGACGCAGTCGGAAACTCAAAGTACTTCAGGCGGGTGACGTACCATTTTTGAAATGATATGAAATGAAATATTTATTCAAATAGGCCTTCACAGGCACTTATGAATGGTCAGACTCTAACACCGGTTCGGAAGGTTGCTTTTACTGAGAAGAGCCGGCAATAAACTCGGCAATTACTCTTTTCAAAATAAGATTTTGTACATAAAGATGTGTCCTGCTGGAGCGAGCGCTACACCCAAGCATTGTCGTCATTAAAATAATCATTTGTGTTGTAGAAAGCCTTTTGTACTAAAATAGTCTTAATTCTTTCCTTAATTTTTTTTAAAGGCCTATTAAAAATTTCAGCAGGGATTTTATTATAGATGCGTGCACTAAGTCCTAAAAATGAGCCTTGCATTTTTTGCAGTCTATATGGCATCTTGATTTCTACATAGCCCATTTAATTTACATGTTTACATACTTATTTTAAGTCCGGAGTCCGGTCCTGTGCGGAGAAGTGAATATAATTTCTGATAAATAAATAATGTAATTTCTCTGCACATCGGTCATTACTAAAAGTATTTTTATGTATTATATGAAGGTTAACTTGTGACTGAAAGAGTACATACAAACAAAAATCTGTGTGTAAATGTATCACGTTTATTTGAATTCCGAAAAATTTATTCTCTTCCGATCCAAAATCTTTTTGAATCAAAATGTTAAAGCAGTTCAAAATCTATATGAATACGAGTCTATAGAATATTGTTTTAGCCACTTTATAAATGATAATCGTTTTTATTATGATATTTCCACATCACTAAGGAGTTGTTTCATGTATCTGACTATATGACCCTGGTTTCACCCGAACTCGACGCTCACTCGTACCCGAGGGATGTATCATTTTCCGGGAAAAAAAATTATATATTTTTTTATACCCCAAGGGGTGAAAAACAAGCGGACGGTCCACCTGATGGTATAAGGTCACCGCCGCCAATGGACATTTGCAACACTGGGGACATCGCCAATGCGTTACCGACCCTGAGGCGTGAAGTTGTTAAGTCTCATGTGTCTGTAATTACACCGGCCCATCTTACCTTTCTAAGCGAAACACAGTAATATAAGTGCACTACTGCTTCACGGCAGAAATAGGTAAGGTGGTAGTACTTCCCGTTTCGAACTCTGAACTAAGAGCTCTACTACTCAAAGTATGTGCGCTATATGTGTTAATCCAGATTATAAACTATATATGTGCCATTTTAATGAAATTCCGTTTGTTAGATTTTGCGTGAAAGAGTAACAAACACCTATACGTCCATCCACCCTCACAAACATACGCATTGATAATAACAGTAGTTTGTTTTTTACAGAAACCAACAAATAGTTGATAATAAACATCAAGATGGCAGCGTTAGTGATGCCATTGAATATTTCGATCAGACAGCTACGTTCCTGGACAAGTTGAGAGCTGTACAGAAACAACTCAGGGAGAATATCAGGTTAGATGGTTCTTTTTATTAATGCGTTCCGAACTATAGCCTCTGTGCAAGAAATTATTAAAACAGAGAAGAGAAAATAAATCAATAAGTACTTGCATGATATGATTTAAATGATTTTTTGAAGTTCTGTAGTATAAAAAACTTAAGGTACATTCATTCAATTTATGCGTGCGGGGGGCACTTATAAAGGTCTAAGTTACTGAAGCTATCACCGGTTTGAAAGTCAGCCTTCAAATGAAAAGAACCAACAACATTTTTTTTTTATGTGAACAAGCAAAGATAACATGAAATAATTTTAAGAACAACGATAATAACAACATAACCAAACATTTTTGCATAGCACAAATATGGATTTATATCGCTTAAATAAATTCAATTCAATAATTATTTTGCTTTGTTAAAAAATGATAAGAATACATTATTGATCACCTACAGCAAAATGGAAAAATTACAACGAAAAAAATTAAATGAATCGTTTAATTTATTTTTCCTCAACCAACTCCAAATTGCGGTTGTTTATTTGTGCAAATAACTATTTAATCATTTACTATGGAATTGTTAATAATATAATGATTAAATTACTCTACAAACATGCACATTATCGATAAAACCAAAATCCGACATGACTACATCACTAATTGAGTAGCGCAGAACATTCGAGAAAAATGTGGTTTTCTAGCATTACACAACTATAGGAAACTAAACTTTATTCAAAAATATTAAGGATGATTTTAGTCCAAACTTCTAATTAATAATTAATGAACAAAAATTATACGATTTCATTGAAAAATGGCATAAAATCATACAACCGATGTTACGAAACACTTGCGTTACTAAGATTTTGTCGTACTGATGACGGCATTATCACTACATAGTATAAAACAAAGACGCTTTCTCTGTCCCTATATCCCTATGTAAGCTTAAATCTTTAAAACTACGCAACGGATTTGGATTTTTTTTTAATAGATAGAGTTATTGAAGAGGAAGGTTTTTAATACTTTTATTAGCTTCAGACGTATGTTAGAATGTAACGGAATCTTTGAACATGATTTTGACTCCCTTCAAGACGTCGGATTAACTCGAAATTTGGCATCCTTGTTAAGGCCCGATGGCAATTCAATATTCTTAATAGTTTAACCCGTTATCCTTACTAGGATGATCAGGTATAGCGGCTTAATTAAAAAAATTAAAATAAACAAAAGTTAAACAAAAACAAAAAAAACACGCTTTTATAGAAAATCCAACTTAAAAATAGAAAATAAATTTGAATTAAGAATAGTGTAAAGAAGAAAAAAATATATTTTATAAAAAATATATTATAAAAAAGTAGTATATGTAGTATATCAGTTATCTGGTTTCCATAGTACAAGCTCTGCTTAGTTTGTGACCAGATGGCCGTGTGTAAAAAAATGTCCCAGGATATTTATTTATTTATTCACGGGGTTTCTCAAACTGAAACAGGGAACCCTTATTGGATCACATCGTTGTCCATCTGTCTTTCTCTTGACAGGCTATCTGAGGAACATCAATGCAATCAATAGATACTGCCGCTTATGCCGCATATACTACCCGTTGACCTAGAATCATAAAATTTGGCATGAAGTAGAAGATCGTATCTGCTATAATATAAATGGAAATTTCTGAGAGCAATAATTTTTTAGTTACTCTAAGGTTTTTTTTCGATTATAAAGTTAAAGGCATTTGGTGAATTGACTGCGATGTGATATTAACAACAGTTTTACAACGGCAAAGTTAGGCATCCCGCGAAGCTTGGCTTTGGCAGCCAGGGTGTGGCACCCAGTCGAACATGTGACGGTGTATGGGTACCCCTGCAATAAGCAGCCACAAAGTCCCTCAGATACAGCCGCCGCCTATTACACAGGTGGCAGTAAGTTAGTCTTTCGACCCGAGTTACTTTCCGTGCTTCCACAGCTTATAAACTTGAAACGGAACTCTCGGTGCGGGAGTCAGATTCGCACTTTCTTTAGAAATCGTCCCGGTCACACAACACCCACAATTTTGATCGCAATCAAATTGCAAAAGCATAGATGTCGAATGATTCCTAAGTTTCCAAAATAAAAACATGTAAATTTAAGGCCTTTTAAGTTTAGGACCTAGAAAGGCACTGATGAAGGTCAAAGATCTGAACCTACCGGTTCAGAAATCAGCCTTCAACTGAGAAGAACCCGCAATAAACTCAGCGAGGTATTTTTTTTTATAATCTGACTTATTTACTATATTTTTTTTAATGGTTAAGAATATCGAAGTACTAAAACACATATCTTCGACGCGACTGCAATACCGCGTATTTACAAAAATCGCAAAAATCCGTTATTGCGCCATCGACTTTCTATTGACCAAGATAATCAATTATTTCTTCCTCCTGTAAAATTGACAAATTGCTCTTACGCGCTATTGCAGTCGCGTCGACGATATGGTCCACCTGATTGTAAGTGGTCACCGCCTTACGGCCAAAATTAATATACGATCCCGATCTAAAATCTCAAGATTGAAGTAGAATTTTGACATTACGTGTATTAAAATAACTGTCAAAAGGTTCATCAATCCATGGATTTTCGCCGTTAATGGTCATTTGCAACAGCAGTGGAGAGGCCATGGCGTAGTCGACACTGAGACCTGAAGTTGTTAAGTCTCATGTTCCTGTAATGTCACTGGAGTCCTTTCACAGATATTACTTTCGCAGTAATACTTCCCCGGTAGAACTCTTGCACTAAGAGCTCTACAAAACATTTATTCTTATAGTATATTAGATCAACTGAACAAATTAATCATTTTGTATTCTAAAATTCTTGATCCATATCTCGCCAGATTTCCATATATTTGCATAACAGTATCCCTCGGTTTTACCCATATTCCCTATTCCATATTCGATATTTTTAGCAGAAAACACTTTGGGATAATTTATTGCGTACGAAAGAGTTGTTTCAGAGATAACATAGAAACTTTAAGTTATTAAATACAAGAACAATAATTAATTTAACATTTTCCTTAGGTTTGCTATATGTCATCACTTCCCAGAATTGCATCCTTATTAGCACTCCCGAATGGGACTGTCCATTAATCACGTGATGTTTGTTTAGCATTTTATAACCCCTCCCTCCCCCTTGGTGATACGTGGTGAGGTTTAAAACAACCCCCCTCCCATTCATTTTTCTTCAACACTAACAACCGGATAAGCATCTTGTAAGTCAGTTGTTGGCATTGTGCTTTGTTGAAGATCATCATTAACGCGCCCTACGCAGAGAATCTGGCTCACGCGTTTGACGAAAAAATTAATACACGTGATATCTTACTACACCCCCCTCCGCCCTTGTGATATTTTGTGATTTTTGCCGAACCTCCTCCCACCCCTTTCGAACCTCACGTGATTAATGGACATGATAATTCGAAAATCCAGTTATGCAGTTTTAGTTCGCATAAAATCGGGCCCAAGACTCCTTACAGTATTCTACGCTATTCATCATAGTTTCGGATTTGGCCATTCGTCTCACTTAAAAAGTTTTATTGAAGAGAGGGAACAATATTCTATTACGAAGTAAATGCATACGAATCACGTGGTAGAATGTACCAATCAGACGAGCACAGTTCGGATTTTTTTTTTTTTTTTTTTTGAATGGACGAAGGTGTTAGCCTCGGATGGCTCTGACACCCTTACGCGGACAATATCGGTGAGCGCTTAGGGCTCTCAACCGAAATACAAAATTTTAAGCAACAGCGCACTGAGGGTGCCCCCTGTGGGGCTCGAACCTCGGGCTCAGGGCGTTGCGTGGGGGGCCTTTTTAAATCAAAGACTTTACTTTATCTGATTATTAGTGGTTCTTTATTTCATAACAATAATAAAACAAAAAACTCTACAATGGACATATTAAGGAGAGCGCGGTTTCTTACGTCCACGCCGGCGAGGACGGTAGCGAGGCTGATGGCCTTGTGTGTGTGATGGATGATCGCGAGTTGCAGATTCGGCTGCAGCTGTCTGTGCTTTTGTTATGTCGTCGTCAGACTCGGCGAGGGCGTGCCTCGGTCTGCGAATGCGACTAATGCGGGACGGAGTGTAGGACGCGGCCTGCACAATGAGGGGATTTTTATGGTTTATTGCCCGATCGAAATGGTTATTGCCCGATCGAAATGGGAACACAGTTCGGATGACGCGACGAACGTATTATGGCGTGATCACACACACATACAATACGGCGACAGCGCGCTATACTATATAATACAATTTTATACCACGCCTAGCTGTCCCCCGCGGTTTCACCCGCGTTTAGTTTGAAGTTGCTCAGACCAACAAAACACGTTGTTCCATACCAACTTTGCACCCCCGTTTTACCCCCTTATCCTTTCCTAGTGCTCGCCTTCGTTATAAAAGGAACCCCTGTGCAAAATTCAAGTTTCTTACCCTTATTTGCTTATTATCGAGCGGAATCTTCTCACCTTGAATGATTATTATTTAAGTGTACCGAAGGTCCTACATAGCTAAAATTGAATGTTCTTATTTGTAAACAAAAATACCTAACCTAATGGAGAAGTAAATGTTTCGTTCTTAAACCCAATGACATTTAAATTCGTAATAAATAAAGATACATTATTAAGGAAGAATTTAACGGGCATGACGTTTTGTGTTAAAGATAGCATATGTTTTTCTGTCGCATGGTTTGTTTTAACAGTGTACTTATTTATAAACTCTTTAAAATTTTGTCCCTACTACTTTAGCATACATCATATTGATTTCATTTGTATAAAATATTGCCTATGCCACTCGAAATAATTACAAATCGATTACACCTCATACATTAACATCGGTTTAGTAGTTTAGGCGCTTTGTAAAAACCAAGATACAGCATACATAGACTGCTAAAGTCATAAACCTTTTTTTAGGTTTTGCCGAAGTCGGGTAAAAATGAATAACGGTTCTAGATACTTCAAGCTCTGCAGTGCCATTCCCTTAAATAATGGCAACGTCGAGGTCGTAGCCACGGAGGCCTCGTAGAGATCGTCAGCGGGGTTCGATATCGCCAAAGTCGATGTCAAAGATGAGCGCTCGCAAGGGCGGACTCTTTGACATCGTATGAAGTGCGGGGCTCATTTTATTAGTCCGTAAAAATAAATAATTACTACAACAAAATATATTATATCGATAGTTTTATTAGAAACAATAAACACATAAATGATGAATAAAGAGATCTTGATTTTTATAATATTAAATACTGACTGGTTTTCCCACGTATTAATGCACCACGGAGTCCATTAAGCTCTACGTTTTATTTTACAGTAGATATGTATAGTTTTTACACAAACTATGTTGTGGATAAACGGCCTCGAATTTATGTCAACCAATAGGTACCTTATTAATTATAAATGACCAAAAGCAATGTGTCCAAATCAAATTATTTATTACAACAAAAAAACGTATTTGAATTTAACTGAAACGCAACGTGACGAAATAAACCTCGCGCCGCAATCTGAATAAGATTAATACATCTTGTTTCGGGATAACGAAAAGTATCGATATATAAATGATGCTGTGAACGTGTTCAGCGCGATGAAATCGTCATACGCGACATCTAGCGCCACATGATTGTGAACGGCCGCGGGTGTAAACTATGATAATCAAATTTGGTATCCACAAACCTAGCCTTCGCCTACGCTCATGGCTACGGCTACGATTTGTAGTGTCAATCCAAAAGCTACAATTTTTTAGGCGTATTGGAGATGGTCTCGGGCGAACTGTCACTTTGCTGTCATTAGTAGTGCGTATTTAAAATTGGTGATATTCAAATAAGAAGTGAAGTAATTTGCTTACTCTAAAATATGATTGTACAAAACACACACACACACAGAAAAGCACTACCAACGAACGAGACGATCTCTCAACTACCACCAGGCGAACCGATAAAATAGTCAGAAACGCTGAGAGCGGCTTGGTGGAAGTGGCCCAAGTCCATTCGTTGTGGTAATTTCTGAGGGAACATAGGCTGTGTTCGGCAGAAAACATTCTTCGTCTACATATTATGACAATACCTAGGTACTGTATGTATACGTACACGTATTCGATTATGTTTGAGAAAACTGTATAAGTAGTTGTTTAATTGGTTGGTATATCAATATTGATACCAAACGCGATCAGTTAAAGGCTCGGCCACCTGCTGCCATAACATATCTTTGTGAACGGCGTTCTCACGTGCCCTCATTGTGCACGGAGTTTCGCCGCGAAGATAGGCTACATAAGTCATCTTCGGGTGCACCAGCGCCATCACTCAGACTAGGGGTCGAAGTGGTCGCCATGGCCGAAATCGGTCGGAACAATCATCATCATATCAATATTACAAAATAGAGAATGATGATACTGACAGCCTTCTCCTTATATACTACTTGATCATATTTTTTACCAAGCTGGAGCGACGGAGTCCAAGAAATCCCTCAACAAAGCAACGTGGTAACAAGGTTTGGTAGTAAGGTTACAAAAATCTCACGAGAATATATGAGATGGATATTCCTATTAATAATATTAGTTGAGTAAAGATTATTATGTACTTCTGTAATTAAAAATGTTTTGTTACTTTGCAGGAGACTCAGGATATCTGCATGTCTCCCAATCCCAGTATTATCGAGTATGGAGCTCAATCAGGAGTTATAATATTAAGACACCCTACAAGGATGTCGTGACATAACAGCTGTCCTAGACGGAGGAAGCCTTTATAGGATTCATCTAAATACGGTTATGGCGTCCAAGAATAATTTTATATATATAAATTACTGGATATTTTTTAAGACGTTTGTTGTTTATTGAATATAACTGATAAACCGCATAAATTACTTTTTCTCTTCAAAAACTTATATGTATAACCAATAGACATTGCTCATACACATATCCGTTTTGTTTGCCTTGCATGGGAATCGAACCCACGATCTGTAGCGTGGCAGTCACGGTCTTTAACCACCAAGCTAATCGTCCCTTTTCAAGTAGGTTAATTCTAAGATTCCTTGGGATCGCGATTAAACTGCAGGCGGAAAGCTAGTATAATATATACCTAATAGTTACAGTAGGTATAATTAATAAAAAGTAATAATATGTAACTCAAAATAAATTATATTTACATGTTTTATTTAACATGTTATTAAAAAAAATATGTGATTCTGTACATAAGTTTCTAAAACTGAAATCAAACGATATCCTATGTCTGCTAGGTTTTGGTTTGTTCTAGCTTGAAGTTGAGCATTTTCTGCTACCATGCATTGTGTGGTGGCCTGACAATACTCAGTTTTCGCTAGCCATTCTTCAATTGCCAGAAATCTCTCCGACATACCTACTGGCCACCAGAGAGCGACGTTGAGAAAGAGGGGTTGCTCCATAGAACATTTATGGTATACTCTCTCAACTCAAAGTCTCAATGTATGCCGCAAATGACGTCGAAATGTGTTCGGTTTCAAACTAAAACATCAATGGACATAATTAAAATAATAGTAGATGTGTGCACCTAAAATAACATTCGAGTTTTTAAATTAAGGCTCATAAGCATTAGTTTCCTTGGGATTTATCAGCATATCGAGAACGTAGCGTGAGAAACAATAGCTATTCCTAATCATTAGGAATCCCATTTTCGTTAGTTGCCTCTAGCGGTGGCTAGGATAAAATCAATCTACATGAAAATTATGTAATGGCATCCTGTATTTCCATTTTGTAAAAATTATAAGGCGCTTAAATCTGTTTTTACCGAGCCCTTCTTTCTTCCAATACTATAGAAAAAAAATTATATCCAGCATCACAAATCACACAATATGTTGAGAAACACATTAGCCTTCTTACCTTGATTGCATATCAAAATCAGTGTTTATTTCTTTATTTTATTTCCCTGTAAAAAAATATTATACAGTGTCAAATTGCTACATCACCAAATCAAATGTCAATCCCATAATTGTTTTTTCTTAGTGGCCAGATATAATCACAAATATTTGATTATATTTTTATTATTTTATCCATCTAATATCATATTTTTAAGAATGATCAAAATATATGTTGCTTATTATTACGTTATTATGTATTACGGTGACGTCACAATTCGCAAGCGATACTATATAATATCATAATATGTCGGACACTCAACTTGACACTGGCCAAATTTAATTAATATTTTTAAATTTATATATTTTTGTGTAATAGATTTATAAATTCAAAATTATTTTCTGGTTAACCCCAATTATTCAATAAAACGGTTATTTGTTTTATTTAATAAAATATATTTTTGTCGATTTAATAATTGCCCCGCACTACGACCATCAAAGACTACAACAAGTCTTTGACATCGACTTTGATGATTTTTTGCATTTGAATACCGATCAAATGTCAACGAGACGCCACGGTCGATCTCTCCGAGGCCGCCGAGGCATATAGGAAGACGGGCATATATGGACGTTTACACCAGTATTCTTCGAAAATACAACATTTACATGAGCTCGAGTGTCTTAACTTAAACAAGCCTAAAACACTCAATAAACTATAGAACGGGCTGTGCTCAGAATTGCATTTAGCAACCTTGTCTTTATAGGGACTTTTAATATTCTAGATTAGCAAACAGGAAATTTGCCTAAAAGCGATAAATTTTATCCTGGAAAGGTTAGTGAAACCACAGGCCATACATCGATACGAACAAGTAATTCCGATGAAAACACAAACAATTTTTTTTCCTCTACAATCGATCGTGCATGCTATATGGGGTTGACTTTACCCATTCTCCTTAGTAGCTTTCCGTTTGACACATCAAATTGAAGTCGAGTTTAAGGACGGGGCGGGCTCAAGGATGGATTTTGTTTCGGGAATACCAAATTCAAACGATTCAGTACATATTCACGCCCGCTTACGACGGTGTTGCGCTAATGTCACATATAGCGCATTTCAGAATACCAAACTGAGTTTCTCCGAGGCCTCCGAGAGTTTTTCGTGGAGGCCGCGGAGAAAAAACGTTAGCGAATAGCACTACTGGATAACTGCCTGCATGCGTCCTGGCATGCTGTGGTGCATATTCTCCATGTCCACTTAGCGTATTTCTTCTCAGGTCGCCACCAGAACAGTTTTCAATTCATGTAGGTTCTGAGGAGGTTTGGGACGTGATTTGATTCCTTTTTTAGCATGTCCCAGACATATTCTATGGGATTATTATAGGCATCTTGTTGGTCACTTCAACTTTTGAATTTCAACTGCCAAAAGGTAATTATTCATTTCATGCAATGTGCTGTGTGATGAATTGAAGGTCGTCACGGCGGGCAATACGCTGCATAGATTCTCCAAGATCATGTTTTACTATACGTGAGCTTCATCGGTAGCGATGAATTTAAATTATTGCTAAATAATGGCCAATAATAACATGACCTTGGAAAATCTATGCAGCGTATCGTCCGCCGTTTGACGACCTTCAATTAAAGTCCAAAAGGCAGAATAAAAGCGCTTTTCCAGCCAAAATGTATTTTGACAATCAAGCTGCTTCTTCAGGAGATGGCATATGTAATCTTTTTGCTTCTCAATTTTCCTCAGAAATTATATTTTATCCAACCCCGCCCACATTTCTGGAAACTTTTCGACCACTAGCAAACTATCTCACCATCACACATTTTTCTAGCAGCGATGTGTTTAAGATTTTAAAAAGACTGTACTATATAAGGGAGCCGGGGCGGATGGTATTCCATCCGATTTTGCTGCAAGGTGCGCTTCTACATTGGCGTACCCAATCTCATTAATTTTCAATAGATCCTTATTTTCAGGTATCTTCCCTTCGATTTGGAAGAAAGCGCTGATGGTACCTTTGTTCAAAAGTGGTGGGACTGATAGGGTTGACAATTATAGGTCTATCTCTATGCTTTCTGTGTTCGCTAAGACTTTTGAAAAACTCATATGTCCATTGTTATCGTGGCACTTCAAGGGCATAATTTCTGAACATCAGCATGGTTTCATTAAAAATAGGTCTACCTCTACTAATCTAGTCTCATTTGTGGACGTGCTTTCTGGAGAACTGGATTCTCGCCGTCCAGTCGACGTTATATACACCGACTTCAGCAAGGCCTTTGATAAGGTTCACCATAGCGTACTACTTAATAAGCTACGTTGCAATGGTATCGACGGTGCCTTGCTGGATTGGTTCGAATCTTACCTTACCAATAGACAGTCGACGGTGGTTGTGAACGGTTATACTTCGGTTCCTTTCACAGCTTACTCGGGCGTTCCTCAGGGTAGTCATCTAGGGCCTGTGCTTTTTAATGTTTTTATAAACGATATCTGTGAAGTCTTTACAAATTCTAAATACTTACTTTATGCCGATGACTTAAAAATCTTCAGATCTATTTGTTCGATGGATGATGTTACGTTGCTTCAAAATGATTTGAATAAACTGGATAAATGGTGTGAGAGAAATTCCATGATTATGAACACAAAAAAAAATTATGTAGTCCGTTTCACGAAGTACAAGTCTGAACTACCTGCATCTCACTCTGAGAGGTAATTCACTGGAGCAAGTTGATAGTATTCGCGACCTGGGGGTTACATTGGACTCTAAGTTGCGCTTCAATACTCACATGGATATAATACGCAAAAAGGGTTTTAAGACCCTCGGTTTCGTTTTGCGCAATTGCAGATACCTTAATAACCCTTGCACTAAAATAATAATTTATAATGCGCTAGTACGTAGTGGACTTGAGTATTGCAGCTCAGTTTGGAACCCACACTATGACGTATATAGGAAAAGGCTTGAATGTGTTCAGAAGCGTTTCTTGTGGCACCTTTCGTACAGTTGCGGGTTAGCTAGGAAACTGCCTAGTTACGCTGATAGACTGCGTTATTTTAAAATGCAAAGTCTGCATGAAAGAAGAATTCTGCTGGATAACACGTTTCTTTTTAAGTTGGTGAGGGGTGTCCTCGATGCTCCTTTGTTGCTATCATACGTAGACATTAGTGCACCCTTGAAATTCCCTAGACGTTGTAATTATAAGCTCTTCAGTGAAAAAGCGGCAAAGTCAAATCTTGGACATTTCTCTCCAATAAATAGGATGCTTATGGCGTACAATATAGGTTCTAAGCAAAGCAATGCCGATATATTCGGCGACAGTCTCTTTACATTTAAAAATAAGCTGCTTAATGTAAGCGATTTGTAATGCATTGTCCGTTGTGTTTTTTTTTTCTTTTTTACTGTATATAATTTTTTTTTCCATGATTTTATTGGGTTGTCAAATATATTGTTTTATTTTTTAAGATATTTGTTGGTTCTGTTTTTTGTCTTTCTTTAATGCATGCGGTCGTCACCTCTAATTGGGACACCATTTATGATTAACATTTTGATACCTGTATTTTTGAATGTATTAGTGTGTGTCTTGTTGGTGATCTAAATGAATAAATAAATAAAAAAAGTATGTATTATATATATGTTACTAGCTGTCCCCCGCGGTTTTACCCGCGTTCCCGTGGGATGTCACATGTATTATACATAAAAACCTTCCTCTTCAATCACCCTATCTATTAAAAAATCGCATCAAAATCCGTTGCGTAGTTTTAAAGATTTAGGCATACATAGGGATATAGGGATAGAGAAATTGAGTTTGTTTTATACCTTTTTTTTAAAAATCATATTACAAAGTAAAAAAATAACAAATTACACATACAATTTTCCTTGCCAAGCTATATAGCTTGTTGGCAAGATACGCTCGTTAACAATACTATTATATATTTAATTTTGGTACTTAACTCTATTTATATATTAGGTATATTCTAAGATTAGTTTGTGCCCACTGCATCGCAGGAATGAACCTCACTGACTACAGTGTCACATTTGCCTAGCATTACATCCTGAAGTTTAGTTTTTAACTGTGTAGTGATGTGGTAGCCGTAGTTTCAATTGTACATTTAATTTGTTTTGTCTGTTGCGTGTTTTTTTTTAATTTAATGCCGTTTTACGTTCAAAACAAACAGCGTTTGATACATGTTATTTGTCTACTTCATATCTACAAGTAGCGTCGCCAGACGTCCGGATAAAGCCGGACATAGTTAGGCTTTCTGATTGCGTGTCCGGACAAAATAAACTGTGTCAGCCTCGTCCGGCTTTTTTAGGCTTTTTACATTTCGCAAACGGGGTGGTAATTTTTTGTCGTACCTATTTATTCCTGATTTATACTGATACTATGATCCTCAATAATGTGGTGTCCGGCCTTTTACCCAAATGTTATTGCTATAGGTGTATAAGGTTTGGCGACCTGGCAACCCTATCTGCAAGTGGCTATCATTATTCTATTTATAATGCAATATAGGTAATGTAAAAAAAAATTGGTATTGCGATTGACCTTATTCATTTCACCTGCGTCATGGATTCTACAGAAAAGTTACCGTTTTTGGATCTATTTGTAGAACTTATTCACATCAATTAAATAGTTTTGCCACCTCACGCCGATATAGCATCGGACCGATCTATTTTTGCCGACATCATTTATTAGACATATTGATTTTTTTTAAACATGGCGATAATACGCTCAGTAATAATGTAGTTTCGCCATTGTTAAAAGAAATGGGAATCTGATATAAATATGAAACAACCAAACAAATTTTACCAATTCATAATATTGTTATTAAAGATAACGGTATCTAGGTATCTGAATCGTCGCATTGCGTCATAACAGAATGTCATGACATCACCTGACTCATTATCTCCATGACTCCAAACCGACCACAAGGACAATGACGACATAGAAAGGAAGCGGAGGCCTTGTCGGTAAGAATAGTATATATAGCTCGCAGGTTGGTACGTTGCTCCGAAGACGCTAAAGTCACACTCTACAGATCATATTGTACGTCATTTTATACGTGCAGCCTGTGGGCAAACTATACTCTAAAATGTTACAATACCCTCCGCGTCCAGTCCAATACTGCGTTTAGGGTAATGTTGGGACTAGCCCGGTACTGTAGTGCCTCGGGATGTTTGCAGAGGCGCGAACAGACTGGTTGAGATTGTTCTGAAGTGAAATTAAAATGGAAGTCATGGGAATCGTTGGTATCTCATCGTAATTACAATAGACCTAAACCATCAATTGTAAAATGAAGTAATTGCTGATAAATAAATGTTATAATGTACTTAAATAAAGAGGGAATATAGATAAAGATTTATTATTAGAAATTAAAAGAGTAACTATCAGTGGTTGATCTTGTGTATCGACACACTTCACAACAACAATTAATAAATAAATATCCTGGGACATTAATTACACACGGCCATCTGATCTCAAACTAAGCAGAGCTTGTAGTATGGAAACCAGATAACTGATATACTACATATACCTACAATTTTTTTAATTTTCTAAAAAAATACATAGTTTTATTGATATTTACACCCAGGCACAAAATAAACAGACATGTTCATGTACACAAATGTTTGTCTTGGGTGGGAATCGAGCCCGCGACCTAAAATAGTTTATATTGTCAAAAGCGGTAGTACGGGGGTTAAGTTCATTTTAAATTTTCTAATTTTTCGCGCAACATTCTAAAATTTTTCTTTCATAAGAACCTTCTCCTGACAATAACAAATACAACAAAAAAAGAATTACCGAAATCGGTCTAGCCGTCCATGCGTGATGCCGTGACCGAGGGAAATAGGCAGTCACTTTTATATATATAGATAAAAATAGTCTTTCAATACTGTTTTTTTTTAGAAAATGTTCACAAATTATTTAAAATTAAACTGAGCAGTGTAACCACATGGATAAAGTCGCAACAGAATGTAAGGTTGTAATATTTTCGGCCAGCTGCACGTTATTCATGTAAATAATGCATGGCTATACAGTAGTTGTATATCAGTAGATTAGATCCTTATTTTAAGTATGCCTTCTATAGCCATTAGAGTATTCGAAGAGAAAAAACGAACGTCTGAAGAAAAAAATGTATATAACGATTTCATGTTGATTTAAACCCTTAACTGTACATTATTTTACTCAACGTCACTTAGATCTGTACCTCTACCATGAGTTGCTATCGAAACTTCCTTTAGTCACTGGCGAGTAAACGAACATCGAATAGTTTTTTATTAAGCTTGTACCATGAGTTACGTGAGCATTTACGTACTCGCTAACGTTAACTCGATACTTCGAGAAGTTTTCATGTCGTAATGTCGGTAGTATTTGATATAACCCTGCTAATTAAAAGCGTTATATAGTAGTGCTTTATATGTGTGAAACGTTAGTGATTTTAAAATTGATTTGGTTATATTCTGTCAAAGTTAAGTGTCTCGCGTCGTTCTCGTGGCACTCGTGTTGTAGCCGGAGAGCTCGTGAATTGCAGCCTTGAGAGCAGGTTATGAATGACTATCCCAATGATAAGTTTGCTATTTTCTGACACATACTTTGTGGTAAACGGTATTAGTTTCACTATTAGGAAGTCAAGTTTGTTCTGAAATTTAATTTTAATATTTATTGGCCTCTGTTTGTTTACCCTAATAAAAAAAATAAAAAACAAAATACTTGAAACCCTCAAAATAGGTTGTAAATTTTTTTTACACTTAAATATATGTAAATTACAACATATTAAAATTGTAGTAGCCGACTGATAATAAAACATAATTTAAAAAAATTCTAGCTTTGTGGTTAACGGAAAAGTAAGATGGTTCGCTAGCTCTTAGACTATTGTTTTGTGTTGACGTTCGTTGGTTGTATTTGATTATAATTTTAGTTAATGTCTTTAATCCCTTTGTTGTCTTGTCATTGTGAATTTTATAAACTTTTTTAGAATATTAGGATGTGTTAATGCTGTTGTTACTTCATAAATATAAAATTATGTATTCCTTTACGAAATTGTTTTCACTAATGTGTTCAAGTGGATTTCCAAGTATCATTAATTAGCTCTTGCCAGCTTGAAATTACGTTGTTCGCGTCGTTCGTCTTCATATGCAGCCACCTCTAACATTTTCCACGCTAAATAACTTCTTGTCGACATTATTTCGATAAAAAAACACCCAAAATTTAGCTTTTTCAACAAACAATACGATCGAAATGCTTTCACGCTTCGTTTTGCTAGTAAATGATATAACTACTATCGATACAGTATTTCTCGATAGCAACTGTCAAAATTGTGACTCAAGGTACCGAATTTTTATAGCAATGGCTAAAAAACGTTACTCGCTAGCGTTTACATTTCGATAAGTTTTACCTATCGACTCATACTACCGATTTTAGTTCTTTAGGTGACCGCTAGTGGCGCTGTACACAGTTGCCATAGAAATGTTTTAAACCGTTGCTAGCGAGTACGTACGTTAAAAACTGGTAAAGGCACTGAGTTACTCTCAAGTCACGGCTAAAGAAGTTTTACTTAAAAAAAAATAGACCATATAATTGTAAGTAGCTCAACAATCGCATTACATTTAAAATTCGGTGAAATTACAGGCACATGAGCCTTAACAACTTCGTAGACAACGTTTTGGCTGCTTTATTGGAAATGTCCATAGGCGTCAATGACCACATACCATCAGGTGGGCCGTCTGCTTGTTTGTCGGCCCATATTGTAAAAAAAAGATTGCAAGGATTGGTATACAAGTATTTGGTAGTTATTTAGGTAGTAAAGTATTTTTCACTTTTTGTACGCTTACCTACATGAAGTGTGAATTTGAAACGATAGGTGTATCCATAATATATTTTGCTGGGTACCAGCTAGTTATCCATAATATAAGGATGCCTATAATTTGTAGTAAATAATTTCCTTAGCGTACGGTCGTGCACTATTAACACTAAACATACCATAACCGGGTCAAACGACCCATTTTTTCAACTTTCCATTGAAAATGCTCGTATCATCTTATTGCTTTTGCACATTTGACTACTAATTAATATACAGTTATACTATTTATTTCTCTTCCTAACAACCATATTTCATACATACAAGCAGGAAACATAATATAAAGTCACATTTGACCCGCTATGGTAGTAATAGGTACCTAGTAAGTGTTGGTATGATTAGTGTTAAGTAGTGACACTAGAAACAAGCAAACTCGCAGTACCTGTAACTCGTCTCACTAAAGTACAAAGAATCTTTTAAAGGGCAATGTATACGTTTCTTTAATAAACTACCTAAAGACATACACGAATTAACCGTGCATAAGTTTAAAAATGTTGTTAAGAATACTCTATATCAAACTGGATTTCATAGTAAGTATATATGATTATTTAGAGTATGGGGATTTAGGACCTTTGGCAATGAATGGCTCGCCTGGCAAGTCCAATTCCATAAAACAAAATTATGGTGAATTTATTAATTTTTAATAACTTTTTTAATATTTTTAATAATCGTTTGTGATATTTTTTAGAAACTATATTTAAAAAAAATTATAACTGATCATTATTTAGTGTTAAATATACATATTTTGAGTGAAGATGTAGTACCTACAAGTAGCTAAGGATATAAGGTAATCGTGAAATCGTGTAAACAATGTTCACATTTGTATTTTAGCGCGCGCCATCTTAGATATAATTTATCAATCTGCTTGTCCAAACAAACTTTTGTCCGCTCGTACAGGTATTGACATGAAATGAAATGAAATATTTATTCAAATAAGCCTTCACATGCACTTATGAATGGTCAGACTCTAACACTGGTTCGGAAGGTTGCTTTTACTGAGAAGAGCCGGCAATAAACTCAGCAATTTCCTGGGTGTAGCCTTTTGTACTAAAACAGTCTTAATTCTTTCCTCAAATTTTTGTAAAAGGCATATTTAATATAGGTTTAATGTATTTATTCTATTTATTTATTGAATACACATTTAAGTTGATACGTAGGTAGGTACACATTTACGTAATAGGACGTAATGCGGCACTTGTCGTTAATTGATAAAGTGGTAGGTGTAAGGAGTAAATATGACTCATTTGTTTTTATATCATAGTTGTCATGGCAAATTGATAGTATTTTTAAATAAAAATGTCATTGTGTGTACTAAATCTATCAATCTGAAACCAAATCATTAAGCCTGGTTTCTATGGGCCTAGTACCTTGTGGACTCAGCCAACTGACCATATGAACATCGACTTCAATATTGCAAGCCAGCATCATCTGAATTGAGTAACTCTGTCGTTTGCAATGTAGATGCCTATGTCATAATAAATATTCCAAGACATTCTTCACACATGGTTACCTGATCCTAAGTTAAGCAGAGTGTACTGCTTGTAGTATGGCTACCAGGTAACTGAAATACTACATATATGTACTACTTTTTAAATACATACTTATATAGATATTTACACCCAGACACAGAACAAACAGACATGTTCATGCACACAAATGTTCGTCCTAGGTAGGAATCGAACCCGCGACCTTCGGTTTGGCATTGAGGGTCTCTAACCAAGCCAACTGGCCCGTCAAATAGATCGATTGTTCGACGCGCGAGCAGTGTCGGACAATAGTTCTAGCGCCGTCAATGTAGGGGGGCGTCCATTAATTATGTTAGGCATTTAGAGTTGGGAGGGGGTCAAGCTGAATCTCACCGAATCTCACGTGGAGGAGAGGGGGGGTCTCGGCAAATATAACGTAATTTTTTTATTAGAAAGAAACAGTGAGATTAGGGGTGGGGAGAGGGGGTAGATTAATAATCAAAATTTAATGCAGTAAATTCCGTAAAAGTAGGTTTTAAGGTGGGTTCCTACATTATTAAGGTAATTTAATGTTAATTTCAAAGATTCGCACAATAAATCTCACGAACTAAAAGTAAAAAATTAACAATGTGGTTATGGTAGCTTTTGTCAACTTAATTAATAATGTTTCGCTTTTCTGCGACTGATAAGGAACACCTTTTACGTTTCAGTGCCTTTACCATGAGTTTTTAACGTACGTACTCGCTAGCGACTGCGTAAAACATTTCTATGGCAACTGTGTACAGCGCCACAAGCGGTCACCTAAAGAACTAAAATCGATAGTACGAGTCGATCGGGTTCGATGGTCGTTTACTCGCCAGTGACTAAAGTAAGTTTCGATAGCAACTCATGGTAGAGGTACTGAGCCATTGCAACTAGAATCTTCAACAATAGTGATGAGCAGCACTGTTTACATTACTTTCCATCAAACGACTTCAGTTGTTTTATGATAAAAACGTGTCGAAACCTGTCGCGACTGAATCACATCATATTGTTGGGAACGTTATATAGAGGTTTTGAGTTGACAAAATTCGTTAATTAGAGGTATTTAAACTTTTTTTTGATACTTGAAAATTCATTATAAAGAGGTTGTTCGTAAAAAAAAATTGTAATGTAAAGGTATTATTTACATTGACTCTCATGATTTGTTCAAGGGGATTACGAAAATCTTGTTAAATCGTGGAAGTCGTTAAATTGTGGTTCGTTATATTAAGGTTGCACTGTATTTAACAGTGGCGTAGCTTGCCTTAGACGGGCCTTGTATCAATTTTTTTTCGATTTATAGGATTATGGATAATGATTTACAATTTTTTGCTTACGTTCGGGGCCCCTGTAGCGCGGGGGCCCCGAACACTGATACGGTAGATATGTCGGAAGCTACGCCTCTGGTATTTACCTATGCCTTCTTATACTATGTATTCGATAGAGATGGAACTTTAGCGACCAGTTCTACGTAGGCCGGTAGACATGGGTAACTAAACCAAAATGCGTGAGCTGCGGTTCAGCTCACCGGTTCACAGATCAGCTCAAATATCACCGACCGATCACAGAGTCTCTATGACGCTGCCGCGCCGCAGTTCGACAACGACTCAATATGTCAGAATAGATCACAGATTGTATACAGGCTGTAAATTATTAAGTGAGCTGTGAGCTGCTTAGTTTGCTCTTGAGCCGCAGCTCGACAGTTCAAGTAGGTGTGATCTGTTGAACCGGTTCAGAGCTGAGTTACACATGCCTAGCGAAGGGTCCAGACACAAAAATCGTATAGAAACGCATGCTGGAAACAGCCAGCCAGTAATAAAACCTACTACGACACTTCAATCTGGATTTGATTGGAGTTTGCGTAGAGATTGCAGACCATTGTGAATGACACGCTAGTTCATCATGCCGTACAGTCCTACCATATTTATTTAAAATAAGGTTATTCTACTAATGAAACCTATTTCATGGACCTACCTATCTCTCCTTACAATCCATCCCAGGTATATATATTAAATGTGTTTATTTAGGTACGTTAAAAAATAAGATTTGTTTTCAACTGATTGTAGTCTGAGTGTTTTACTACGATTCATATTAACATTATTAGATGATCACGCCAATAATTGTATGTACCTATATAGACAAACTAGCTATCTCTCGTGGTTTCACTCGCATTCCCGTGGATAATAACATAAAATTTCTTATTTCAGAGATGGTGTAACGGAGAGTCTTAAAGAAGCAAGACGTAGTGAAGCTATTTGTGCTGGTATTTTGATCTTAGTGTGTGTTGTATCGCCGATCATCATCGCATTAGTTCGCAATGCCGTCAATACGATACAGGTATTTTTTATAACTAGTAACTAATAATAATAATATTATTATACATACACATATATCTACACTTAATATTATAAAGTAATAAAATTTGTATTTTTGTGTGTGTGTATGTTTGTAATGAATAAACTCAAAAACTACTGCGCCGATTTCCAAAATTTTCTTTCACCATTGGAGAGCTATATTCACCCTGAGTAACATAGGCTATATTTATTGCTTGAAAAGATTAGGGATACTTACTAAAACTTAAGTAATATTTATATAAAAGGAGAAGCTGACTGACTGACTGACATATCAACGCAGGGCCTAAACTTTAAGGGTTAGAAACTTGAAATTTTGCACAGGGGTCCCTTTTATAACGTAGGCGAACACTAAGAGGGGATTTTTGAAAATTCACTCCTCAATGGGATAAAACGGGGGTGCAAAATTTGTACGAAACAATGTGTTTTCTTGGTCTGATCAACTGCAAACTAAACGCGGGTGAAACCGTGGGGACAGCTAGTTTAATATAAATGCATACTGATATAGATATTTTACTTACTACGTACACACGGCTGCTTTTTTAAAATAAGAATTCTAATCTACACTAATATTACAAAGAGGTAAAGTTTGTAAGTACCTACCGCTTTTTTTAAATTTATGTCGGGATTACGATTGACCTTAGTCTCACCTGATGGTAAGTGAAGATGAGGCCGAAGATGGAGCTCGCTTTCCCGTTAGTATCCATCTAAGAAATCACTCATTCGAGTTCAAAAAATCATCATTCAAAACCGTATATTTAGTTTAGTCCCGTGGAGAGCACTTATGAAGGTCTAAGTTACTGAAACTGGCACCTGTTCGGAAGTCAGCCTTCAACTGTAAACTCAATTAGTTTACATTTTCCCTTATCAAGGTTCTTGGCTATTAAAATGACACACGCTATATATAAAATCTAGGAATTCATAAGATCTTAAGAACGTATCCTTCAGAACGTTTCGGGAGCTTTCTAATAATGAAAGAATTAAATTCTGTCCAGTATATGAGTTCATTGATAACAAACAATAAAACAAATCCTTTCTCTTGATAATTATTGTACGTAAGATTATACAAACAACAAAAAACGAACGACCTCGCCACTTACAGATAAACCCCTTGAGGTTTGCGTTATGTGGCTACATGCACGTTTTAGTGTTTTGTGCAGTATATTAAATAAACCAATAAAAAAAAAAAAACTAGTAAATAATTCCGCTGGATCTTCTCTGTGTTCCTAAAGATGCTTCGTGTAGAAGCGAAACACGTGTCGAATTCCTGTTGAGTTTCCTTGTTTGGGACTTGACACAGAAAGAGATCCAACGGAATTAGTTACTAGATATTTGTTTTTGTATAATCTTACAATAGATTTCCAAAATGTGACGCCTGAGTCAACTGTACATATAGATAACATAATGAGATTAATATACCTTGTGTAATTTTATAAATGAATACGCTATTAACGAACATTTTACTTTCCTGGTTCAGGTGTATGCCAGGAACTTGTCAGAAAAGGCACGGGAGCTAGAGTATGAAAAGGAACTCAGTGATTCACTCCTGTACCAGATGCTACCTGCCAGTGTAGCCAAACAATTGAAACAAACCCAACAGGTAATGGACCAACGTTTCGATAGACTATCGTTATACACTCGAAATTTTGCACAGGGGTTCCTTGTGTTCCTTGAACGGGGGTGCCAGGTTTGTTTGTTGGTCTGAGCACCTTAAACTAAACGCGGATGAAACCGCGGGGGACAGATATATATTAATAAGCGGACGCTTAGCTTATCTGGATACCCTCGTGTAGCGAATAGTATCTGACAGACGGAAAAATTGTGATAACCCCGTTTGACATCAGCCATACTAATTAGTTTGATTCATTGTAACTTACCGGAATAATGCAGGGTCAAGTTATTAATAATATATCCTTTAATAACAATCTTAAAATATACTTATCTTATTTCTACTCCCAAAAACAATGTGTGGCTTTAGTTACACAAATAAATAATCTTATTTTATTTTATTTTATCTACATATTAGACACCGGTTTCTTGATTGTCTTTCTCCACACCATAGTCTCCCAAAGTGTTCTCCTTCATTCTTCCATTTTCTACTTTCCATCTTTTACTTTTATCGCCAAGTTGTTCCACACCTTTTTAATATCATCTTCTATTTTCGATACAGTCTACCTTTACAAATCTAGGCCACCATTCTGTTATTTCTTTCGCCCATTATTCTGTCTTATTTTTTATAAGACGTCCAGGCTTGTTTGCTAATTAATGTTAATAATCTGTGTCCATAAAATTTCTGTTGAGTATACTTCTTTCCATTTTGTGTTGAATGTTTTTTAGTCAAATTAAATGCTAAGGTTGTGGCAAGGCACTGTTCGTTATGTTTATAGAGAGTTCAAAACAAAATTTGCCCAAAATGTTATTAGAAATCTTTAATGAGGTCTACCGGTAAACAATATCGCTATTTCCATCAACATTTTACCACCATCATCTATCTTATGAAATTTAAGTTAGAGACTTCATAGGGATTCGTAAAGTTCCTCGAAGTTTGCTCTGATGGAACATAATATACTTAATGAATCTCCAAGGCGAGATGGCATTTCACTTTGAAAAATAAGTAATTGCTTCCTTAATTGTTTGCGAGACCGTAATTGAAAATTATTTAACGGTATAAAATCTTGCAGGTACCTGCAGAGTTTTTCGCTTCAGTAACGGTATATTTTAGTGATATTGTCGGCTTCACTGCTATTGCTGCCGTATCGACACCCTATCAAGTGAGTATTTCGGTCTTAAGAACATTTTGGTTATAATCACTACATAGTATAAAACAAAGTCGCTATCTCTGACCCTATGTCCCTATATCCCTATAACCCTATGTATGCTTAAATCTCTAAAACTACGCAACGGATTTTGATGCGGTTTGTTTTTAATAGATAGAGTGATTGAAGAGGAAGGTTTTTATGTATAATACATGTGACATCCCGCGGGTAAAACCGCGGGGGACAGCTTATATAATACAATGAATTTACATTTGCAGGTGATTAGTTTTCTTAACTCTGTCTATAAATTATTTGACGAAAGAATCGAATGCTATGACGTTTACAAGATAGAAACGATCGGGGACTCGTACATGGTTGCTTCAGGGCTACCTGTAAGAAACGGTTTGTATAAATTATGACTTTACTGACGATTGTCATCATTTACCAGCCTGCCAGACGATTGTGTAATGCTCTCGGAATCGAAGTTCAGACGGATTTGCTACTAGATTGACCGTTGGGTGATTGCTATCTCATTCACACACTATCGCTCAGAGGGAGATTACAATAGTATGGCCGTCAATGTATCGGCAAATTGGCTTCGATTTCGATTGCAAAAGCATTACGCAATCGCTCTCCTGCTCTGAAGGTGAGAAAACTGTGGATGAGACTGGAACCGGACCGAAAAGGAAGGCTCGAGAAAGATGCCTATGCCCAGTAGCGGTTTGATGTTGGCAGACATCATGATGATATCCCTGCTCTATTCTTGATCATTTGGGGTTGGTGCAATATGTACGCTTTCAGTACAGTCCGTGCATTACGTATTACAAGAGATTGTATATATTTTTGACAGAATTTTAAGTATGCTTTTGTTCACCACTCGGTGCAAGCTATAAAGGTTGGTTGGTACAGTAAAGACTGTTCAAAAACAAGCTGTCCAATTAGTTAAATCATACGAGTACTTTCTTTTGTATTGTATTAGATGTAGATTTTCTAGAACCCATTGATGTATTATGTAGAAATATCATGCACATCATGTATATAAATATAATCAGACGGGCCAGTTGGCTTGGTGGTTGGAGACCCTGACTGCCAAACCGAAGGTTGCGGGTTCAATTCCCACTCAGGACAAACATTTGTGTGCATGAACATGTCTGTTTGTTCTGTGTCTGGGTGTAAATATCTATATAAGTATGTATTTAAAAAGTAGTATATGTAGTATATCAGTTACCTGGTAGCCATACTACAAGCAGTGCACTCTGCTTAACTTGGGATCAGCTGACCATGTGTGAGGAATGTCTTGAGATTTATTTATTTAAATGATTAAACCATAAGATAAATTCACTACTGGTTTTGAAGGTTGTATAAATGCTCTAAAATAATCGTTTAGGACATTCAGCCACTGATCTAGTTTTTGTCATTCAAACTATCTTCGTAAATTGTTTGTGGTTTTAGTTTTGTTTATGATACTATGTTTTCAGGCAACAAGCACGCTACTGAAATAGCAAGTATGGCACTGGAATTGCTCGAAGCGACATCGATGTGTCGTCTGCCTCATCGCCCTGATCAGGTACCTACTTAGGTAATATTTATTAGCTGTGTTTTTGCTTTATGTCATCCATGTGTCCACGTATTTTTAACGGAATTAAAAATGGAGGATGTTCTAAATTCAACTGTAATTTTTTTGTGTGTATGTGTCACTTGATATATTTTGTGTATATGTGTCCTGTAATATTTTTTTTACAGTAATGTACCTACCTATCCCTGGAAATCTGTGTGCCACCATTTTCCATTCCAAATTTTATACGGTCTACCTGGTAATCTAACATTATACTTATACTTTTCTATATTATCCTTTTAGATCTGTATCAAAAGTACTCAAATAAAAAAAGAACTAAAATTTCTAAATTCATAACCATTTATTCAGTTTAGGCCCTCGGAAGGCACTTATGATGGTCAAATTTAAAGTTACTAAAAGTAAATGCATGCCCAAGTGTGTAATGTGTCAGTATTAAAAAGGTAAATGAATATGTAAAGGATATGTATCGTTTGGAGACGTACTACCATACCCAAAAAGAGAGGTTAGAAAAGAAAAGTGCCCGGTGAAATTACAGGCATATGCGACTTATAACTTCATGGCCCACGGAAATGCCCCTAGTTGTTGCAAATGTCCATAGGTAGCAATGAACTCTACAATCCGATGGACCGTCTCCCTGATTGTCGGCTCAATTGACGTGGTGACCATTGCATAAATGAAATGAAATATTTATTCAAATAGGCCTTCACAGGCACTTAATAATGGTCAGACTCTAACACCAGTTCGGAAGGTTGCTTTTACTGAGAAGAGCCGGCAATAAACTCAGCAATTACTCTTTTCAAAATAATAGCAATAAGAGTAAGAGATCTGAAATGCGATGGCCCAGTCATTGCTAAGACTTCTGCCTACCTCTTTAAGGATAAGAGGCGTGAACATATATAATGTTATGTGTTACAGTTGATTGCATTCTATGACTTACCTGATACCTCTATTCAGTTATTACATAAGTCAACATTCACAAAACAATTTATTTAGTTTAGGCCACGGAAGGCACTTACGAAGGTCAAATAAAGTTACTGAAGCTACAAAGTGCAAGATCTACAATGTAATCTCCGTGAGAGGCCTTAGAGGGAACGGGAGTGAAACAACTTGATGGGAGCTAGTTCTAAAAAAAAAATTACTAACAATGAAAGAGCCTTAAAGCGCTGTCCCTGAAAACTTATTTGTACTGAGATCCAGCCGAAAGGGGGAAACATAGTATACCTACTTAGTCAATACAGGAAAACTACCAATAAACAGCTGGAGGAGAACGATATACACACCTATATATGTAAACAATTTAGATCTACAACAGGAAATATAGACGGTAGACGCTACATTTTAACATATTTTGATTAATATCTTTCATGTGTTTTCCTGTGTCACTATTAATATATGGTGCTAAAAGGTGATGACCAATTGGTAAATATGAAAGACACGGCAAGACCGTAGAAGAGGTGGACAGATGTGTGAAGGATAATATATGTAAAAAGGTGTTGAATGTTGAGATGATAGAGAGAAGGGCTGAATCGACGAAGCCTATGCATTGCACTAACCCCAAATGCATATTTTTATATCACTTGCGCCGATAAGCAATCATACGATCCACCGGATGTAGGGTTGCCAGGTCGCCAAACCTAATACACCGGACACTGAAGTATCTGTGTCTCAGTATTAAAAGAAAATAAGTAAAATCAAACTTCTATGATTATTACCAGCTGGTTTGCGAAGTATAAAGAGCCTAACAAAAGCCGGACGAGCCGGACACCGTTTATTTTGGCCGGACACGCAAGCAAAAAGCCGTCCGGCTTTATCCGTACGCCTGGCAACGCTAACCGGATGGTAAGTGGTCACCGCCACCTATGGACATTTGCAACACTAGAGCCATCGCCAATGCATTGTCGACCCTGAGACGTGAAGTTGTTCAGTCACATGTGCCTGTATTTTTTAAAGATTTCATTTGGTTAGGAAGAGGGCAGGAAAGAGTAGAAGGTCAGTCATGGTGACGACGGTGGTCACGAGAAGATCTATTAAGTATAGCAGCTCGCCCCGGCTTCGCACGGGTCTTAAACAAACATTTCAAATGTTATAATGTTCTATAATCAATAGTTTTAGCAGCGCACGCGACGTAAGAAAGTTTTTTTTGTAAATTTTCCACACCCTGGGATACATTATTGGAGTTTTAGTATGGGTTCCTAACTTAAAAAGAATAATAATAAAACATATGTTCTCTGGAGGTAGTGTAGCTTCCCAACAGTGAAAGAATTTTTCAAATTGGTCAAGTAGTTTCGGAGCCTATTCAATGCAAACAAACAAACAAAAAAGCTAAAGTACCATACACCAGGGGCTCGATTCTGTTAGGAAAATTACACTATCTCGAGGATGTTTCGTCGCGGCCTCCGTGCTCTGTCTCTTTCGCTAACTACGCTAATACTACTAATCACGTGAGAGGTAAGCTCTTCGAGGCCTCCGTGAAGCGGCTGGCCGACGAAGTTTGTATTCACTGAATAAGGGGGCAGCAGTGGTCAGTTTCATTTTCTTTAATAATAACATACTAACTTGCGATAGCGTAGGTTAGAAATTAAAAGGTGTGTGTGCGATTCACACACGATAGAAGTGAAACTTCAGTAAATCGACAAAAGAATGAGATGAATATATATAACAAGGGTAGGATAATTACAAATTTTATTTGTTTAAAAATTAAAGTACTCGTATTTTGATTGATTTTAAAAGATATTTTATTTAACATATGTTACATAATTTATTGCTCAAGTTCCATATTTTCAGTTTCAACAAATGATACAAGAGGCTTATGATAACTAAAATACGATACAAATGTTTTAGTTTCAATTTGGTTGATATATCTTTGGAATACTACACGTGGTATATTGAGGTTATATATATATAATCCATGATCAGTATAAAATAAAAATCAAATTTATTGATTGAAAAACATTGAAATATTAGTTTATACTTAAAACAGGATTAAAAAACATTTACACTTACCATTTATTACATCAGTCACATTAACACTTATATTTGAACATCTATTTTGATTGTTCAATAATTGTTTTTTACGCGCACGATACTCGCGACTACGTTCTGTTGAACTTTTTCCTGGATTTTTTAAAATTTTATTTAAATTTTTTTGTGTCGGTATTAAAGACACATTTTGGCTTTAGTTTTCGGCATCTTATAAAATTTATTATTTAGCACAACAAGATATAAAAATACTCACAAACACACTGTTAAATAATAACACACCACGCTGACATCTTACTGAAAAGCTGTAATACGCAGCCGCATACAGTGTAAAGTAGTATTAGCTGACGTACTTTTCACATATACTAACACACGTTAAATGCTCAAATACAAGCAAGTATTAAACAGTGTGCAATATACATACACACCGACATTTGCTCTCTTGCTTTGGCTCACTAATTACAGGCGACTATGCTTAGAAGACGGGAGTGGGGACGCTACGAAGTATGGGACAAAGAGATTTTTTTTTTTTTTTTTTGAATGGACGAAGGTGTTAGCCTCAGATGGCTCTGACACCCTTACGCGGACAATATCGGTGAGCGCTTAGGGCTCTCAACCGAAGGGACAAAGAGAAGAGACCGATAATATAAAATAGTATGTATATTTCTGTCTCATTCTTTGCCGGCTTCATCCTACACATTTTTGTATTTCTGTCTCATTCTTTGCCGGCTTCATCCTACACATTTTTGTATTTCTGTCTCATTCTTTGCCGGCTTCATCCTACACATTTTTGTATTTCTGTCTCATTCTTTGCCGGCTTTTTTTTTTTTTTTTTTTTTTTGAATGGACGAAGGTGTTAGCCTCAGATGGCTCTGACACCCTTACGCGGACAATATCGGTGAGCGCTTAGGGCTCTCAACCGAAAACCTTTGCCGGCTTCATCCTACACATTTTTGTATTTGTGTCTCTTACCGGTCGTTTTTTCCGTTGCATCCGGTTTGAAATCACAACGATTCTAAAGAAGTTTCACTTCAAAACAATCAAATCTTTCCTCTTTATAATATGAGTTTAGATAACTCAAAACATTAATAAATCTTTAGTTCAGGGATCAAACACGCAAGACAAATATTGTAGGCTGAAAGCTCTCTGTAGGTAAAGCGTAACAAAACATTATATTTATAGCTTATCCTAACTGATACTATAAATGCGAACTAATTGAACGCTAACCGACTAAAGCGATATTGCTGAAATTGACAAACACATACTCTATGATATTAATAAATATCCAAAGACATACATACGGCAAACCAATTGCTCCCAAACTAAGCAAAGCTTGTACTATGGAAGCCAGATATCTGATGTACTACATATTATTATACTAATTTTAAAAATACATACTTATACAACGTGTTACATACCCCGTTAAATATAATTAATTATCAAAGCCAACAACCCTAGTAAGCTGTCATTTCAGGGAACCAGATTATTTAACAGAAAGGCCTGCGTACCTATTTTACCTATTAATAGTCTACTTCAATAGTTTTTCTATTTTTCATTCATAAAAATCAGTTTATTTTTATTTTATTGGGGTAGGTTATACAGCGTTGCTACGGTTCTTAAATATTGTGAATGGACTCGTTATAAGGCCCAATTTAACCTCCTTTCGGCTTTACGGGTTGTTTTGTAACACCATGTATAGACACCCAGACACAGAACAAACAGACATGCACACAAATGTTTGTTCTGGGTGGGAAACCGCGACCTTCGGCTTGGTAATCAGAGTCGCTAACCACCAAGCCAACTGGCCTACCAAATTGTTTATTTTTTTCATCTGGCACGATTAGCTTAGTCATTGTCAATGTGGCGGACTTGATAAGACGGTAAATTATTAATTCGTAAATCAATTCCATGTCAAGGGTAATAATGGGTATGTAATGTAATGGTTTGTCGTGACATCATTTTCATTTGTTTTATAGCAGTAAGCTTGTTTTAAAACGCGTTCTTTTACCGAATACTATTTAAACTATGCTATTATTTGATAGTACTGCCGAACCAGTGCACCAAGGTAAGTGGGGTTTTAACCTCCATAAGTCCTTTCTGAATAAATTACTTTGGAATTGATATTATTCCAAGGAAACCCCTTAACAGGAACTTTATTATCTTTACTTTATAACTGATGCGTTATCATAGCTACTATTGTACTTGTACTTACCTACTCAGATTTATCAATTGAATAATATGTGTCAATGACTCATAAATTGATTACGTATTTAATAACATGTTAACGTTTCTCTGTCAAGGTTTACAGTTCAGTATACTATCTTGTAATAACACGTATTAATGTAGGTATTATTTTTGAGAAGTATTAGAGCTCTTAGTGCAGAATACGTCCAGGGAAGTATCACCTAACCCATTTTTTTTTAAATAACATTTACCGACAAACAAGCAGAAAGTCGACCTGATGGTATATGGTCAGCCTGTGGACATTTGCAACACCAGGGATATCGCCAATGCGTCGTCGACCCTGAGACGTGAAGTTGGTAAGTCTCATGTGCCTATAATTTTACCGGGGCCCTTACCTTTCTAACCGAAACACAGTAATACAAGTGCACTACTGCTTCACGGTGGAAATGGGTAAGGTAGTAGAACTTCCCCGGACGAACTCTGCACTAAGAGCTCTACTATTAGCTGTGAAGCAGTAATGCACATGTATTACTGTGTATCGGTTAAAAAGGTTAGGTTGCCGGTAAAATTACAGGCTCATGAGACTTAACTTCACGTCTAAGGACCGACAATGCTTTGGCAATGGCCCTGTTGTTTCAAATGTCCATAGTCACAAATTCATTGGCTCGTTTTAAACGCTTAGAATTTCAATGAAAAATTTACTTGATTGCTTCTGGTTAAAATTTTGTTCTCATGGTTATATTGGCTGATATATATGTCAAAACAAGTCAAATACATAGTAATGACTTTAAAACTCACTTCTTTCTCTGGTTGTTAGTCATTTAAAGACGAGCAGAAGAGTTGCTTTTGTTTCCAAGGTTAAACCAGAAGTGTTTTCTATTTCAAGTGTTCATTTTTCTTTCCAAATAATATATTTTACGCACCAAGGTCATTTTATCACTTTTTTTCCATCTGCGATATATTTGTGTGAGTGAATATACATGGACTTTGGGTTAATAAGATTCAAAATTCAAAACCATTTATTCAGTTTAGGCCTTCGGAGGGCACTTATGAAGGTCAAATTTAAAGTTACTGAAGCTGATTCGGTGTAGGTATGTGGCAGTGGCGCGACGATTTGTCTGCTTACTCACAACTCACACGATAACTCAACGAATACCTACGTTTTACAATGTATTATTGCTCAAATTCGCGATTAAAAGTGTGTTATTTCTTAGTTAATCGTGACATTTTAATGTGCTTTTTACAATACGAATTTGATATTATTACGTGTGTGATATGTAGTCCACTAGTAAATTATGGACCATACCAGAATAAATCAGTTGCTATAAACCTAGTGATTCCATAAAGTCATCACAATATGGAGTCGTGACCTTTATGGTTCTACGAAATCACGTGAATATACTGCTTTCTCACGTACGTTACTCGGGATTATAGTGGAACAAAAAGAAACAGGGGCCCAATTCCACTAAATGGAACGTTCGAGTAGCACGTTTGGTTCAGCAATGGTATGGTTACGATTAATGTCAATTTGATTATTCCTATGCACTACAACCGAAACAAACATACATTTTGACGTAATCTTTCGAACGAATGTGAACCATTACCGAAAGACAACCGCAGTTCGATCGTTGGTGTGTTTAGTACAATACTACAAATACAGTAATAATATAGTACAATAATGTATTTGTGCAGAGGATTAGATTAGAATAGAGCGGCTAGTGAACGAGCATTGTTTTAATTGGGAGTTATTCGTTTAACTAGTTGTCCCTCGCGGTTATACTCACATCCACGGATAAAAATTTCTTTGTCCCTCTCCAAACTATGGGCTATATCTGTGTCAAATTTCAGTTAGATCGGTTCAGCCGTGAAAAAGTAATAATCAAACTCACTGTCGCATTTATAACATTGGTTCAGAAGTTAGTAAATTTTTGGAATGCGGCAACCTAGTAAGCCTAATTAAGGTATGTAGAGTTTGATTTAATTAATAAATAAATAAATATCCTGGGACATTCTTTACCCACGGCCATCTGGTTCCAAACTAAGCAGAACTATGTATATATGAGAGATATGTAAACTACTTTTTTTTTCTAAATACGTACTTATATATTAACACCCAGACACAGAAAAAACAGACTTGTACATGCACACAAAAGTTTGTCCTGGGTGGGAATAGAACCCGCGACCTGGGACTTGGCAGTCAGAGAAACAGGCGAACAAGAAAATAAAATGGCGGTGGCTAACTACATCATAGTCATACAACACATTTACAATCGTTTATCTAGTTAAGACTGGCAAGAAGATGGGTACGGAGACTGTCCGAGGACGAGAATTGGATCTGTGCCAAGGAAATGGACCACGTCAGGGTACAAATTCCAAATTGATTAAAAATATACTTAATCTTCGAGTAATGTTCATAACTGTAATAATAGTACCTTACAGTAGGTTCACCATTCTAGTATTAGTTTGGCGGGTAAGTCTATATATTAATACGTGAAGCGAAAACATAAGACCCCTTTTTAAGCATACGAGACATGGAGTCGCACATGGAGTCGAGTGAGATTTGGCATAGTTAAAATTTATATGGAGTAGGAGTGGAGAAGGAATACATTTACAAATATTTATTGTTAGTTTGTTCAATTAATTAAAAGTACCTGGATGGCCGAGCATTGCTAGGGATTTCTTTACTAACGTGACTTCTACCGTATTATCTTATTTAAAGCACTGTCGTATATACCTAGATACGAATTAGATGCGATAATAAAGGGCTCCCAATAACAGTATTTGTCACAAAAGATGTAACATAAAAACCTTACCTTCTAATGACTTTGTAGCAGTTTTCATTGCCTAAAAACACGGGTAAAACGGCATTTTCTAAAAATGAATCCTAGCTAGATCGATTTAACGCCCTCGAAACCCCCTGCATACTAAATTTCATGAAAATCGTTGGACCTGTTTCCGAGATCCTAATTATATTATATTTTATGTATATTGCTTGTATAAAGGTATTAGATTAGATAGATAGATAAACATTACACACACTACCATGCGTTTGACACACACACATAGTTTACAATATGAATAGCTTACGCTCATACAGCCAATGTCAAACAGAAAATTCAAAAATGTTCTATGCAATGATCATAGAGGTATATACTCTGACAAAAAAACCTTAATAAAGTTCAAACTTAATGAATACATTATTACGGTCGAATTTCAATCGCTCGGCGACCACTTAATGATCTTTTGAAACTAGACTTTACCACTTGCTCTTTTCACTTGTTCATTCGTTCAATGTTTAATATATCGATGGGTCCTATGTATATGGGCCAAAATGCAAAACGTCAACTTTACAGGAGAGGCTGTCAAAGTTTAAAATTTACTATAATTTTAAATTGAAAATACCGAAGTTTTTTTTCACGAAATTTTGCTTATTTGCTAGACAGGTATTTTATATGTACATTTATCGTTGTTTTTTACGTCGCATTGGCCTTCTACGTTAGTTTTTATTAAAACTATTTTTATTTAAAAACATATTAAAAACGCCAATGTGTCATATTGGCCATTATACGCGTATTACGCAAATTAGCTTAAAAAGGTTATCATCGCTATTTTCTAAAAAATCGTCGTTTTCATCAACCTAAATCGTCTCTCTGCGCACTGTTATTTTCATTTCCCAATGCTAAATTCACTAAATTCAGACTTCTGCTCAACTTAGCACGATACTAGTTATCGCCATCTTTTAAATAAATTATAACGCAAAAAAATCAACAATAACATTTTTAATTCAACACAGTGCCACCATTGCTCCGATCAACGTATAAGTGTCAAACCGGCTGATTGGTCCAAATTATAAACAAACGCGCTCCCCGCGTATAAGTCTCTAATTACTCTTTGGACCTTTTTTTTTTTAATAGCTAACATGATTAATTAGATCGATAAGAAACGTTTACCATAAAAAAGTTAATATAGCCAAATGGTTAGTTTGGCCCTTATACATAGGATACATCGATATTGGAACGAAGTTCCTTATCGCGCGTTGTGAAAGGGGGCTAGACGGAAAAAATTCATACGAAAAGTTGTAACGACACTTTTTTCGAAATTTAAATGATATGGTTTATTATTGGGTTTGTTTTTTTCATCATTTATTTAAAGGCTACATACAACATGTTTAAAATTCTGTTCCATTTATAAAATAGTATAATTAGTAATTATTAGCACAGTCTTGATCTTTTATAGAAGACCTAATACTAAAGACGAGAGATTGCAAGTTTTTCTCAACACTGGACCTAAACTCAGCGTTTTGGTCAATTCCAATGCGTATCTTCGTTCCATCCGGGTGTCCCTTGACACCTCTCAAGTTTTTTTGATTGATCCTTCTTTAATGATAGCATTTTTTTTTAATAAAAAATGCCGTGATATTTATGAGCATTAACAAAAAGTATCAAATAAATATCCGTTTTACCCGGAGAGGTAAAGTAAAAAGGTTATATGGTATTAGTTTGAATCCTCAGTTCCTTGCTCAACATATTTACATTTAAATAACGGCTACCGTCTTGTCTAATATGTCAAGACGTGAAGTTTAGGTAGTAGATAAATAAAAATTAGCAATTACTTTATATTTATTATTACTATTGGTCGCCAAGCGATCGATATTCGACCATAATACTTTATTTTTTAAGTTTGATATATATTGAGTTTTTTTTGTCAGAGTAACATCTGTAGTCATTGCATAGAACATTTGGAACGAAGTTCCTTATCGCGCGTTGTGAAAGGGGGGGACGGAAAACATTCATACGAAAAGTTGTAACGACACTTTTTTCGTATTGTTACGTTCGAAATTTAAATGATATGGTTTATTATCGGGTTTGTTTTTTTCATAATTTATTTAAAGGCTACATACAACATGTTTCAAATTCTGTTCCATTTATAAATTTGTATAATTTTTAATTATTATAAGAAAAGGAATAAGTTAACAGTAAATTTTGAATCGCACTGAATTGAAAGAAGCATGTATTATGTCAATGAACTAAGTAAAATATTTTTTTTAGGAAACAATATTACTTATTTCGAATGCAATTCAAAAGTTATTTTAAGTATTTGTTTCTTTTGACACTACTAAGGTGGCAAACAAGTTGACAGCCCGTCTGATGGGAAACGGTCACCGCATGTTTTATTTAAATAATCACAAAAATGATACTTTCTCATATTATTTATAATAAGGAACTTCGTTCCTATTTTTGTTCTAATACGTCAGCTTGGAGCGTGTCACGAATACGTCATTATGTGTTTGACATTGGCAGCAAATACGAACCTAAGCTATAGGTATTGTGAAATATGTGTGACGTATAGTAAGTAATACGTATGTGTAATGTGCTTTTATTAATTTATTATATCTTTAATGCATTATTATATAAAAATATTAGCTTTCTGCTCTCCTTCGCCCAAATTTCATAATCCTCCGTCCGCAAAAATTTCGTAAAAAGGTGTACAAACTTTTTGCTTCACGTATTAATATATAGATAAATATTATTTTTACACTAACGACCTGCCCCGGCGCACGGGTGCAATGTATATACTAATAAGGAGTCAGTGTGATGTGATTAATAATATTATTATTATGGTTATACAACATTACGGCTTTTATTTCATGAGACGAAACAAACATGTTTTTTTTGGTTACTTCCGAATGTGCGACATATAAATGGCCTCGATAAACACTGGACGCTTAAACGCGTGGGATTGCTGCAAATCTTACAATGCTAGCGCGGTGTTCGATGTGCTTATTTATCAAACGCCGCGACCGCCGGCCGCTGCCACATTTAAAATATCTGACACCTTCTACTATGTATTTTAATGATATGCTGTTGAGGGCAATCTACAGTAAATGTTCAACGTATATAACGTATTATACTTGATAAGTAATAAGACTGTATTGTTTAAAATATTTCGTAAATTAGCCTTTTTTTGTAATATGTAAAAGATAAAAATGGTTTCTGTGGGCTATCCTTAGGAGATAGACATATAACGTCAAGAACTCGTTTGTAGATCATTTTAAGATATATAATTCCATAGTACATTATTTTGATCTATCTCGTAAGGTTAAGCCAGCGTTTGCAATGTAAGTGCACAAAAATATGTTTTTACGACATCACATTACAAAACATTAAAATTCTTCCCTGTTCTCTTATATAATATGCATGTATTATACATATAATCCTTCCTTTTGAATTCATCTATCTATTGATGAAAACTGTATTAAATCCGTTGTGTATTTTAAAAGACCAAAGCGTACAGCCAGTGGCGTAGCTAGATAACAGATAACCAAAGACCAAAAAATGAAGTAGGGCCCCAAAAAATTTAAAATCGTTTGTCCCTCCTCCAGAGCTTGGGGGCCTGGGGCTTTGCCCCGTCTAGCCCTCTAGTAACTACGCCACTGCGTACAGCATGGAAACAAACTGAAGATGATGATGAAAGAGTACAGACGACGGGAAGCGACTTTACTATGTAGAAATAGAGTTAAACTTGCAATTGGTATTAGAGTCAGACTATTCATAAGTGCTTGTAAAGGCCTATTTGAATAAAATATTTTTCATTTCATTTTCATTTTCATTTCATTTCATTTCATTGAGTGAATTGTTGAGGTAATTGCTAAATATGAAGGATGATATACCTAAAAATGTTCAATCCAAAAAAAAAAGTCGAAATTTTTTGTTTTTGTTCCACAAATAAAACTGAACTATACTAGGTATTGCGTGGCCAGTCTCTGATGACATCACTTAGATATGGAGCAATGCCCCCCCTCTTTGCACACGAATTTTAAGATCTATTGTTCTTCTTACCCACACTATGTTTCTTACCCGGGTTGCATCAATATGGGAACATAATCTTCCTAATATTATAAATGCGAAAGTTTGTATGTATGGATGTTTGTTTCTCTTTCACGCAAAAACTATCAAACGGATTTACATGCAACTTGGCACATAGATAGAGCATATCCTGAAATGATATATAGGCTACTTTTTATGAGAAAACTTGGGAAAACGTGACATCCCTCGGGAACGCGGGTACAACCGCGAGGTACAGCTAGTATTGAATATACATTAGTTTTTACAAGCCCTGATACTTGATTAAGAACATTTCGATAACTAACCAAATCGATTCGATTAGTTGCCGAAGTCGTGTCGTACAATCCTTTTCATACTTCCCGGAATAAATAATGATAAATAGATATCCCGGGACATTCTTTTACACACGGTCATCTGGTCCCAAACTAAGCAGAGCTTGTGCTATGGAAGCCAGATAACTGATATACTACATACGAGTATACTATTTTTTATGTTTCTAAATACATACATATATAGATATTTACACCCAGACACAGAACAATCAGACATGTTCATGCACACAAATGTTTGTCCTGGGTGGGAATCGAACCCGCGACCTACGACTTGGCAGTCAGGGTCGCTAACCACCGAGCCAATTGGCCTGTCCTATGTGTTAATCGAGGTAATTAACTATCTATGTGTCACGTTTTATCCAAATTCGTTTATATTTGCGCGAAAGTGTAGCAAACATCTCTCCTTCTTCACAACGAAACAAACTTTCGCATATATAATTTTACTAGGATTGTGCGTACCTTCGGCTGTCGATCTACAATGATTTGTTACTCTGACGTCATAACTGAGGATAATACGCTGTGCATAAAGCAATTTACTGTTGAGTTACGCAACTGAATATGTCAAAATTGTAATGCATTCATTGATAACAATGCCAGTCACAAGTATACACATAAAATGTTATAAATTGGCTTAATATTAATAACTTGAACGTTAAAAAAACTAAATCGATGCAGTTCTGCACGCCTCAAAGAATAATTCACAAACCAGATATGTCATATGAAAGTGAGCGAATTGAAAAATTTATCTCTGAAAAGTATTCAGGTTTTACCATAGACTGTAACTACAACTGGCAGGAGCACATTGAAAATATTTCATCACGTAGTAACTCATTTGTGTTCGGGCTAGTCGCAATTGTTTAATAGTATCAAAAAAAGCAGCATTCAATGCATGTCACGGGTTCGCATACACCATATTATAGAATTTTGATCTGGGGACGATCGTCGGCAATAGTTAAAGTATTGTGTATAGTATTTATTGACGTGTCAGTTGGCTTGGTGGTCAGTGACCCTGGCCACGCCGCAGGTCGTCGAAATGGTTGCTATAGAACGAGCTCTGCTTAATTTGGTGTCTGATAATCGTCAGTGAAGAATGTCTCCTTGACTTTACTCAATTATCAGTCACTAGATACACGCTAAGGTTGCTGAAATATTGGTACCTTAACTAATTGACTACAAAAACACATATCCAGTAACTAATTACGCTGGATCTCCTTCTCTGTCAAGTCCCAAACAAGGAAACTCAACAGGAAATCAACATGTTTCGGTTCTAAACGAAGCATCTTCAGGACTAAACTATATCGGATAACTGCAATTTCTATAGAAACAAACTTGGTGTACTCGATACGATTACGCTACACTTGCGATAATTGTTCATGCGTAGGCCTTAAGTCTTTGGACGATAAAGTTTGACGCTACCCCTGTTGTTACAAATGTCCAATTATGCCGCCAATGTGGCGGTCACCACTTACCATCAGGTGGACCGTCTGTGGTTAGGAAGATTAACAATTTTAGTATTAGATTAGGATCTCGGAAAGGGCTCTTAGTTTGCTCTTAGTGCAGAGTTCGTCCGGGGAAGTACTACCACCTTACCCATTTCCGCCGTGAAGCAGTAGTGCAATTGTATTACTGTGTTTCGGTTAGAAAGGTAAGGGGGCCGGTGAAATTACAGGCACATGAGACTTAACAACTTCACGTCTCAGGGTCGACAACGCATTGGCGATGCTCCTAGTGTTGCAAATGTCCATAGGCGGCGGTGACCACTTACCATCAGGTGGACCGTCTGCTTGTTTGTCGGCCCAAGTGGCATAAAAAAAAAAAAAAAAAAAAAAAGGGCTCCAATGATATTCATGAGATTTAGTATGCAATGAAAACTGCTACAATGTCATTAGAAGGTAAGGTTTTCAAGTTACATCTTTTGTTAAGAATACTGTTATTGGGAGCCCTTTATTATCGCATCTAATTCATATCTAGGTATATATGACAGTGCTTTAAAAAAGAGAATACGGTAGAAGTCACCTTAGTAAAGAAATTCGGCCATCCAGGTACTTACTTATAATATACTACTCTATTGAAAGCGTAACGCCGTCGTATACAGTTCGCCAAGTTTGTTTGTATAGAAATTTCATTGCTTTTTAGCGTACTCGATACGATGAATCACGAACATCTATTGCAACCGTATTTACGATACATGTTCGTGTACAGGTTACTGTAGTCAAGTCTCATGTGCCTATAATGCCAGCAGCCTCTACCTTTGCAAATGGGTATAGTGGTTGCACATTCTTGGACGAACTCAGCACTTGAGCTCTACTTAAAAAATCTGGTGATAGAAGTTTTAAAGGAGAAGTTGTCACTTACACTAGATCTAGAATTTGTTGTATCTTGCTGTCAAAGAGAATGAAAGCTTAGTTCCGTGTTTAGATATAAGAGATATTCACTACCGTAGTAGGAAACGATAAATACCGAGCGGTACTGCCGAGCATTTCCTTAAAGTTCCGCGGCTTGAGCGTAACCACTATTCCGCCCAGGTAAAAGGTCCTTCCCGCTTACCATAACGCTAACAATATCTGCTTAAATTTAAACCTCAGACTCTCTTTCTATGCTATGTGGTTTTAACAGTAGAAATACCGCATACCCATTTGGTACATCCCTTTTACAACGGTAGAAAACATCTCTGACATCTGGACAGGCCCTTATATGATTTTTTTCGGATTAATTAAGATATTTAGTGTTAATTTCAGGCACTTTGTATGAGAAGCGGTATCCACATGGGCCCATGCGTCGCTGGGATTGTGGGGAGCAAAATGCCAAGGTATTGCCTGTTTGGAGACACGATTAATACTGCAAGCAGGATGGAAAGCACAGGGGAACGTATGTACTTATTTACGTTGTTATATAGGATTGAAAATGTGCTGAGTGTGAAAGACCGACAACGCACAGTGGTTACGTAAGGTTTCCTTAGTTTAAATGCCAATTATACACTTCTTCTGTCTATCTTCTTTTTTTTCTATCAAAACTGTATATCCGTCATGTCCGCACATTGAAAATACTTGGGATTGTGATTAGATCTAAAAATTAAACTACATAGCTATTTTATTTTTCATTAAATCACTTCTAATTTCTTCTTCTTATTTTAAATAGAAGCCTCATAATTTTGCTTATACGACGCCATTTGTATATTGAATCACGCAATATGTCGACGAGATATATCAGGGGTGCCATTCTGTCAGGTAATATGACACTAGTTTACCTAGGTTGTTTCATCGCGGCCTCCGTGCTCTGTCTCTTTCGCTAGCTAGACAATCACGTGAGAAGAACGCTCGAGGAGGCCTCCGAGCGCCGGCTCGCCGACAAAGTTTGTATTAGCTGAATAACGGGGCTGGTCAGGCTTGACGTCGTTAAATGAAAAGTTTGCGGTTCTAAGACCGTAGTAATTAATTGAACGAAATTCAAATGTTTATAGCAAAACAATAACATTATAATTAAAACATAATTCCTTTTCGTCACAAAAAGTGACGTAACGGTCACACGATGCATAGATCTAATTTAAAAAAATAGCCGATGGGTTCCGTATCTATAAAAACGGCAAAAAAAAAGATGTGTATTGTATGGGAGCCACCTTAAATATTTATTTATTCTGTTTTTTAGTATTTGTTGTTATAGCGGCAACAGAAATAAATCATCTGTGAAACATTTCAATTGTCTAACTATTACTGTTCATGAGATAGACCCTGGTGACAGACGGACAGCCAGACGAACAGACGGACAGCGGAGTCTTAGTAATAGGGTCTCGTTTTACCCTTAGGGTAAGGAACCCTAATAACAACTGTAATAAGATGGGTTTGAAAGTAGGGACTTAGACTTTAATAGAGTACCTAAAGACATAGTTGTTTTTATGGTTTATTTTATTTTTATTGAACGGTACAGTTAAAGATAACAGATTGCACTTACACAAAACCATAAAATAAAAATTATAAAGAAAATATTAGATAAACCTGCTATCCAATGACAAGTGCACTCAACTTTAACAATTCACAGCTACGCAAGTACATATAAAGATACAATCAAACACAAATATAAAACAAATAAAACTTATTATTGTTTTATTTGTTTTACGAAAAAAACAAATAAAATCTACAAAAAAGTATCGGCAAATTTTTAAACTATGTTTAAAATATTTTTGTTTAAACTGCCTAATCTACCATTCAACAAACCAAGAACATCATTTACACAGCTCAATTATATGTATTACACATCCGAATCAATGGATCATTTTGTGATACATTGTTATTAGCCATGTTTGAATGCAATCTTTGAAATTTCTTTTTTTTTTGTACTTATGCCGCTCTTTAGATCTCAGACTTAAACTTACCCATAGTATGGTGATCCATAGTCCAATATAACGTTTAAGAATGTCAAAGGAAAATGATTATTTTGCTCTTGAGATATAAGGTTCATTTATTGATCCAATGATAATTTGTATGATGTTGCATCACAATGCAAAAAGTGCCAAATTTTCTCAAAGACAAAAATACACATGTTTTTCAGACATACAACTTTGATAAAATCGAGAGGCATTAAATGAAACCATATTATACTATACGTGCTTACGATTAAATTGAAACTAATAAAAAAAGTTTACCGCTTTTATCAACGTTGTATATTTACAAAACATTAACTTCTTCATCATTTCATACTATATATGCGTATAATGTTAAAATAAGTCAATCTTTTTTCATGACAGACACCTGTACTGTGTTACTCCTGGATTAAATTTCGAAGCCTATTTGTAATAGATTGAAGGTTGGGCGCGCGACCAGCATGGGACAACACTAGTTGCAACGTCAATGTAGTTCAAACTGACTGCGACGACGATTTCGAAAACATTACACAATTGCCCTGCCGATTCTCATAAAATGCCATTCAAATTGGTCATCAATTTTTTTTCAAACATGGTCTTATTGTGTTCTGTTACACTCTCTTCGTCAATCGCAATTAGAAATTAGTTAATGTTTTCAATGTATAGACGATGAGAATGTAGAGGCGGTTCTACAATTTAATTAAAGAATAGAAGATAGATAAAGAAAGAAGATAGTTGTTATATACAATTGTTTGTTGATTTTGCCATTGTCTGCCCTTTTAAGGACAGCTTGTGGCTTCCTTGCCTTGTTAAAATTCGGTATTGAATGTAAGTCTTAATGCTCCAAAGTTTGAAAGAACCCCGTTGTGACACGGTCCATAGGACTGTGGCTTAGCACTCGGAACATCTATCGTAAGCGTATCGATATCGTATCGAGTGCGCCAAAAACCAATGGGAGATTGTACATCGCGCAACATCACGGTATGCGCAGTGTTAAATTTATACTCGTCGATGACGATACGCCTGCGATAGATGTTCGTGCTTTGCTCTCGAAATAATGCAAACAAAGCGTTAACAATAAAAAAAAATATATAGTAATTGTGAATTATGCTATGAAGCCATCCACAGTTCAAACATATAAAAAAAACAATTCTACCACTAACTTCTACATTTGTTCCCATTTTGTTCAGAACTTATTAACGTGTGTTATTTTATTTTGAATTTCAGCAATGAAAATTCAGATATCTGACGATGTTAAAAAGGCTTTGGATAAAACAGGACTCTTTGTAACAAGTCCGAGAGGAGTTGTAGATGTAAAGGTAATAAAACTATCATAAGCTAAGTAAACTAAGTTACTAACGTAAAGGTATATAACAATAGGATACCAAGTACCAATTCCGCTGCATCTGTTCAGGATAACACCCTGCAATCAGCAATTTTAATCCTCCTGGTACAGTACCAGGACCTTTGTAAGCAAAGGTGACGACAAATTCGTAGCATATAGCGGAAATAAATATCCGGGGACACCCATCACACACGGCCACCAGGGGGGCAATTCCACTAACATATTATGCACCGAACTGTGGTTGTGTTTCGGTAATGGTTCACATTCGTTGGAAAGATTACGTCAAAATGTATGTTAGTTTCGGTTGTAGTGCGCAGAAATACCATATTTATACCGAACCAAGCGTGCTACTCGAACGTTGCATTTAGTGGTATTGGGCTCCTGTTCCCAAACTTTGGAAATCTTTTATTATGGAAACCAAACAACTGATATACTACCTACTAGTTTATTTAAATACACAATTGTATATATATTCATATCCAGACACAGAACATTCAGACATGTTCATGCACATAAAAGTTTTTTCCTGGGTGGTAATCGAACCCACAACCTGCGGCGAGATAGTCAGTGTCTTTAACCAACAAGCCAACTGGCCCGTTAACTGGAATCTAAACATTGATGGGTGATTTATATATGGTATGTTTTAGGGTAAGGGAGAGATGTTGACTCATTGGCTTGATGGCCGCACTGGTCCTTCGCCCGTGCGACCATCCTCCGCCTCGCTGGACTGTACGCCAAGCTTCCTCGCTAGAATCCATCATCAAGGAAGATCATCGCCGCGGTATCAACGTGGCCAATACTAAACTTACTCAAAAATTTTATTCTGCAAAGAAATGAGCCGTAAACATATAGGCATAAGAATCAACTTCCCGTACATGCTGCTGTGATGGTTAAAATTTATAATATCGACCCTCGTTAGCGCCATTAATCTGGTTAATAAATATATGGCATTGAAAATCAAATAATTCCCATGTAAAAGTGCATCCGAATTAGATAAAAACGTATATTGGTGTATTGTTTTGTTCAAGTAAATTAGTGTTAAAATAATTATAATTATCACATTTTGTATGTAGTTAATTGAATTATTAATACCAATTAGTATGTAGGTACGAAACTAAATAATAAAATACATTGTAAAAAAGCGTAATGTATTATGTCAATTAACGATAACTACTTCCCGATGGGTTTCCGCCAAGAATAGTTCTAAAGCAAGTACGAAAGAGTTGCTAACTAAACGGGTATAGAAAGGCATCCATCGTATTCATTACAAGCAAATAATCAATTTAAATCGTGGCTGCAGTTGAGCCGTGCCCCGGGCCTGGATTCTGTAAGGAAAAACACAATAGTTCGAGGGTGTTTCCTTGCGGCGTAGCGTCATAGTTGCTAGTGCACCATACAGCTGGTCTGAAAATTAAACACCACGCACGCAATGCAACGGCAACTTCACGACGTTGCGCAATTTTAATTTGCATTGCTTTGTGGCGCACTTGACTGGATACAAAATACAATACAAAATGTTTATTTTCCATAACATGCTTTACTTTTCGGTACAGTAGTTCGATGCCTCCTTTTAAGTATAGAATAACTGTATTAGGAGCCATCGCTCTTCCTTAAAATACTTTAGATATTTATCGCGACCGGATGACGCTACATTTGCGATAGATGTGCCTGCTCTCCTCTGATTTCAGAAAGCATAGCTAAGACCATTCAGAATAAACCAGCCTTCAAATAAAAAAAAAGCTAGTAAAGAAACATTATTTTTTCCAAGAATATTTTCATGCCCACTCTGGGTGCAGCAGACAGGTAATGTTGTAATATAAAAACACAATTTTTATTTTTACAATTTTTTTTACAATCCTGTTGACCGTCGAGGAGTTCTTTCTTCAGAAGTCAACCCTGTGTATAGTAGTACCATCATCTCATACCTGCTATAAAAATGCATTTTTATTGGAACTGGATTAACTTATTGGATATTTCAACTGCGTAGGATTAGAGAGAGTAGTTATAATTCAGCTTGCAAGATTGACTTAACCAAGTAACATTGCATGTTTAATGAAACGCTTGTTGGCCAGTTGGCTTGGTGGTTAGACCCTGACTGCCAAACCGAAGGTCGCGGGCTCGATTCCCAGCCAGGACAAACATTTGTGTGCATGAACATGTCTGTTTGTTCTGTGTCTGGGTGTAAATATCTATATAAGTATGTATTTAAAAAGAAGTATATCAGTTACCTGGTAGCCATACTACAAGCAGTACACTCTGCTTAACTTGGGATCAGGTAACCATGTGTGAAGAATGTCTTGGGATTTATTTATTTTAGCATTACCTTTTGATATTGGTGAAGGAGTATTAAAACAAACAATTTTATTAAAAAAATGAATATTAAAGATTTTATTAAATAATAAACATTTACACACATAGCAAATAGCTAATGAAAAATTATTGAACCACATATTTTGATTATAAAATACAATTGGATATTTAACATAATACTTATTCTCAGATAATATTGTTCGCCATATTTATAAAAAAAAAAAATACATTTTTAGTAATTTCTATTATCGCATATGATAATTTTTAACTAAGATAGATCTAGGGTTTAAGGTAAAATTTTCGGTAAACCATTTCATTATTAATATTTTTATATTTACAAACTAGCTGACCCGACAGACGTTGTCCTGTCTTAACAATGAATATTGAATTTGAATCTTCCGATTGAATCGACTGTGAAATGTGCAATAAGAAATTATAAGTTAATTATTTTATCAATATAATTCCCATCCATGTCTCCATTTTAAACGATATTTGCAGCGCGTATTCTATCAATTGCGCCTACTGTCAAACGACTGAAAATAATGACTCACAGGTTACATTAGAAAAGCTAATATGGTCGTTATATTTTCTAAAAATTTTCAAATTTTCCACGCAACTTTCTTTCCTTTTTCTTTCATAAGAACCTTCTCCTGACAATAACAAACACAACAAAAAATAATTTGCGAAATCGGTCCAGCCGTTCACGCGTGATGCCGTGACCAAGGGAAATAGGGATTCATTTTTTTTTATAGATGTAATGTAATTTCATATCTTGCCGTAATTTTTGATTAAGAAGTAGAGTTTGTGGAGCAAGGGCTTGAAGAGTTAGCCCTTATGAAGTCAGGGACTTGGCTGTTCATGATATATTAATAGTAAAAACGTAGCGTAATTTAAGCATCATGGAAATAAGTTGCCAAGACTTACGAGCGTATGATCTTTTACTGGCACAATCTACTTTACATATAATGACTTAGGTGGGTCATACTTTTCAGTCCACCACTTATATTATTAACTTAATATTTATTTATTAGGTAACTACCTCACATTTTTATACTAATCTTAATAGTTATTTGTTATACAAGAGTGCAAAGTTGCTTTTTAACCGCGTGCTTAATTTTGATGACCGAATAAGCGCAGGATTCTAAAATTTAAAATTCAAAAATTTGAATCTTGAGCGTTAGCGAGGGAATCAAAAGAGCATAAGGTGAAAAATCTTTGCACTCGAGTGCAACACGTAACTTTTCATCCCACCTCAGCGAGCAAATGACTAAATGCAAAAAAAAGAAATTGGCGCGCGCATAGCATATAAAAAAAACACCTAGAAGGTTCCAAGTCTGAGTTTTTAACAAATTAAATAGGTTGTATGATAAATTCGGCACCATAGAGGTAGAAGTATATAGGTTTAATGATGTTTTGAATTCACAAACACACGTGACACGATGTTCTAAATTCAATTTACTTTATCTCTCTAGAGGATAAAAACGGCTTTTGCACTCAGTTATCGAAGAGCAAAAATACTCTTTCGAGATGATGATAAATTAATTTAACTGTCTAAAATTCACTGTTTTTTTTATTATTTTTTTTTACTTTTCTGTACGCTCATCAGTCCATCAGATTACTAACATAAATAGTGTATTGTAATATCTCACGTAAGTGATTTTTTTTTGTAATTCTTGTGAGAAATAAAATGTTCTTTAACAATATTGCGCTCGTTTTCCTAAATATTTATTTCTAAAACGAAATAATGACATTACAATTACCGGTTAGGTACTACTGGAAACCAGCGACTGAAGAGAAATAGTTAGGCTCAGCAGAGCACATACATCGTCAGGGCACACGACGGGATATCTACTTATGTGGTCAAGGACCAAAATCGCAATAAATATATGTAGTTAAACTACTTCCGTACACCGTACTAGGCGTAGTCACGACAGGAAAAAGCTAGTGTCTAAAAAATTTTAGGATTTGCTCCAATCAATCAACTGTTTCATTTATCGTCCATGACTCCCCAGTCATGCTGTTCAATTGTCCCGTAGAAGACTTCGGTTGAGGGTAATATTTCTCGTCTTGAACGCTGCTTCTAGGAATTTTGGCATTTCCTTTTGGTGTATTTCATATACCTGTGGACAAAATAGATATTGTTTTATTATGACTATTGTTTTTATTACAATGCTGAAATATCAACTACAGCTGTTAACATATATTGGGTAACATAATCTGACCTAATTTCGAAGCTATTATTTATTTACCAACGACAAAAACAAGATGAAATAGTAAATATCAATATGACTAGCATGACAGGCATAGACAATTTTGCTTTAAAAAGTATGAAATCATCGTATAATAATATGTACCTTTCTACAACTGTAATAATACGTATATTTTAATTACAAATAAATGCCGTTTTATTACAAGTTCGGAGACATAAATCTTAAAAACAAAATACATTTTATGAAAAAAAAAAAACTGACTAGTCCTCTTTGCTTTGATTTGTTTATCTATCTAAGTGTCAAGTATTTCTCGTAATATCAAGTTTATTGTTTGGAGTACTTTGATAGTATATCTTACGTTTGGATTAACTATATAGACATCAATGTCTGTGGTTTTTATTTGAAGGTGTTAGCCCCCTATTGCACCCAGACGAGGACAATTCCGTGAGCGTTGAGGGGAGTCTTATTCTACGTTTCCACTAGATAGCGTAGCGAGGGACGCGTTTATACTAGGTAGGGATAGATAGGATCTCATCATTATAGCATGACGACGTAAATGATAATTAAGCGAGCGATGCCTTAATCTTAACAGGTGGCGGTGGAGCGGTCCTGCGCAGCAACGGCTCTGAAAGCGGACTTTCCACGAAATTACGTAGTTAACAAAAGAGAGAGAGCAAAGAGTTTGTATTAGACCGAACGGTCTAGTCTATAGGTTATATATCGCTACCTAATATTACACGGTATGACGACTTTGCAAATGACTAATACAAAATACACTTATGACAATTTCCCAGCTACGTAATTTTGACGTCACAATAAATTCAACGTGTTTTAATAAACCCGTAATTTCCTGCTGTTAATACTGGCAAGGGCATCGCTTGAGAACGGCTGGACATATTAGGCATTTTTTATCCACACTATAATATTATAAAGAGGAAAGATTTGTATTTTTTTATGTAACGAATAAACTTAAAAACTACTGGACCGAATTCAAAAATTCTTTCAGCGTTGAGAAGCTACACTATCCCCGGGTGATATAGGCTATATTATATTTTCAAAGAAATTAGGGATCCTTTCTAAAACTCCAATAATGTAACCCAAGGATGTAAAAAAATCCTTAAATCCCACTGCGAAAACTATTGATGATAGAAAGAACAAAATAGTGTAGAGTAACATCCCTCGGGAACGCGGGTGAAACCGCGGGGGACAGCTAGTATTCTATAATAAGGTTTTTAGTATAAATGATAAAGGTGGTTATGTATTTTGAAATCACTCCATGTTTGTTAGAATCCTAAATGTTGTATAGAGATAACGGAGAAGTCATCGATGAGGAAACTCAAACAACAATACCATTGCCATGCTCTAAGTAGGTAACATATTGTAACTAAACAATTGGTGCATGAATTATCAATTGCATGCGACATACGCTTTTTATTAATTAATTTCAGTATCATACCTATTTGAATAAAAATCAATCGTAATCAAAAGAGTTTTAAGCTTTTCTTGTTAGTGTTTTGAAGGAACAGTTTCCTTATATTTTATAATAAGGCGATGGATTTTAAGACACAATTAATAAACTAAATTAAATATATTTAATCAAATAGGCACTTATAATATTTATTTGTATAATATATTTATTAGGTTATTTTATTTAAGAAGGTATATATTTCCCCAGGACATTCTTCACACAAGGTTACCTGATCCCAGAGTGTACTGCTTTTACTATGGGTACCAGGTAACTGATATACTACTTTTACTACTTTTTAAACATAACACTTATAATGTGTAAATAGTTTGTTATGAATGTCCCAGGATAAGGCTAAGGCTATCTTATTATATAGATATTTACACCCAGACATAGAACAAACAGACATGTTCATGCACATAAATGGTTTGTCCTGGGTGGGAATCGAGCCCATGTCCATGGGTGTAAATATCTATATAAGTATGTATTATTATCAGTTATTTGGTTTCCATAGTACAAGCTCTGCTTACTTCGGGTTCGGACGGCCTTGTGTAAAGAATGTCCCGGGATATTTAGTTATTTATTGTTATTAAAGTGGCTCTTAAGAATGGCCGAAAAAATATAAAAAATAAATTATACAGAGAATATATTATAATCATGTATGTTATACTACCGGCACGCTATGATGGCCGTTTTGACGTTTCAGATTGTCATAGGAAAAGAACTGTACAGTGGACCCCCGCTAATACGGCCCCTGTCTAATCCGGCACCCCCTGTAATCCGACATGCCTATCACTGTTGAATTTGTTGGAGGCCATATGCATTTGGGTATATACTGGCACAGTATAAATGCAAAGTGTTTGTAATCTATTCGATATTTGAGTGTTCAAGTGTCTTTGACACAAGCAATAAATGTTCCTGGTAAATAACCACTGTTTAATTCAGTATTTGCATTTGAATTTGGGTACACAAACATTATTTAGGCAAATCTTTAGATAGTATCTAATCATTTTTATCTGTAATTTTAAATAAATAAATTTCGGGACTCTTAAGCAGTACTCTATAGTCCGACAAATTCGATAGTCCGACACTGCCCTGCAAAACGTTTGTCGGATTACCGCGGGTTCACTGTATTGCCTTGGAATAAAGTTGATTTCCATCATCATACAATTAGCTGTTGGATTGTGATGGTTTGATGGTTATTTTTATTTGTCATTGTTAAACGTCAAAACGGCCATCATAGCGTGCGGCAAGTTTAGTTAATGTACAATTTATTAATAGTACCTAGGTATATTGTTATTCATGCGAGATTTGATGCGTACATGGCGCAGGGAGCCGATAATGTGCAAAAATACGTTATACGTTTTTAAACACACTTGAGACTAAAACAATAAATAGATTATTGTTTTTTTTTAAAACCATTTTGGCTGACACACAGCAGACGGTCCACCTGATAGTAAGTGGTCACCGCCGTATATAGACATTTGCAACATCAGGTGCATCACCAATACGTTGTCGACCCTGAGATGTAAAGTTGTTAAGTCTCATGTGTTTTTTTTTTAATACCACTTTGGCCGTCACACATACAGACGGTCCACCTGATGGTAAGTGGTCACCACCGCCTATGACCCCTCAGACGTGACGTTGTTAAGTCTCGTGCGTTTTTTTATGGCAAGAAGCACTAGCATTTTGTACCTCAGTAATTATTTTCAGTGGCATAAAACCTATTTAGCAACATTTTTCATTTAATCACAAAACATGACATAGACAAGCATTTATGAAAATTGTTATTTATTAATATGCTACGCATGCAGGTCAATGTCCGTGTAAGGGTGTAAGAGCCATCAGAGGCTCATCCCGGACATTTATCCCTTCCAAAAAAAGCATGCAATTGGAAGAAGTGGCACTGACCAAGCCGCCAAATAAGTATATATTACATAAAACATATGTAATAAACGGAATATTTTTACATATCCTTAAAAAAATAATGTTAATTTCCTGAACGAAATTGATAACTCGATAAAATTATATGTGAGTAAAATTCAAGTAACAAATTGTAAGTCTCATTATTTTTATAAACATTGTTCGCATTGGCTTTCTTTTATTTTCACGAACTTTTTAACATGATGGAATAAAAATTTACATTATATATATATATTTCAAACGTTCGCCTAAAAACTCTTTCCTATTATTACAAAAAACGAGAAGAAAAAACACTAGTGCGGTTATGTAAATCAAAACATCGGTACGCATTTGTTACGCTGCATTATGCATCTAAAACCAGTACAATAAAAGCTAATTTACTGGCAAATGTATTAAAAAGTTCGTGAAAAACACAGTACAGTATACAGTAGGCAATGCGAACAATGTTAATAAAATATAGTTGTTACTTGAATTTTAATTATATAAATAACAATTTATTTAACATGTACGTAATGAGTAATTATTTGTAATCTATAGCACTCTTATACTCAGGCCTCTTGGCTTGTTTGGTTTGATACACAGCAACACCACTTGAACATGTATGTCTGTTCTGTATCTGAGTGTAAAGCCATTCTCATTTTTTTTATCTACCTAGCTCGACTATCATGCACGACGGTCCACCTAAACTTGCGGCACGCTATGTTGGCCGTTTTGGCGTTTAACAATGACAAAAAAAAATAACCTTTATTCCTTAACGCATAAGTTGCATCTATTGATCCAACAGCTAATTGTATAATGATAGAAATAAACCTTATTCCAAAGCAATACAGTTTCTTTTCCTATGACAATCTGAAACGTCAAAACGGACATCATAACGTGCCGGTAGTATAATGGTAAACGGTCGCCAATGCGTTTCCGACTCGGACCTGAAGTTGTTAAGTCTCATGTCTCTGTAATTTAACCGGCCCCCATACTTTACTGTACTGTATTTTACTAAATACAGAAAAAATTGTGGTAGTACTTCCCCGAATGAAATCTGCACTAACAGCTCTATTACTCTAAATATTAAACCATATATATTTTAAATTGAAAAGAATGCCTAAAAATGTATCACTGCCCCTATTGTTTGAATTAAAGCGCAGGGCAAAAGCTGCACGAGTACAAGTATTAAAAAGAAAAAATGATAAAGAAAAAATATCCACTGCTGTACGAGTATATGTATATAATAACTTACTTTTCGCAAGGGACACAAAACTGTTTCGAGCCGAATTGCAGAATTTCCTTTCCTTTTGGGCACAATTTTGAATCTACTAGTCTTTTCACTCTCATGTGGCGATTTTCACTTTTACGGGGCTTATAGTGTGAATTGTAGTTTCGGTGCGCTGGCAGCAATGAAACAACGGCAATAACGCACAGGAAAAACAATACGATAAGGCGAACCATGATTATTAATGATTTATTTTCAATCTCTAAGCGCTTTATACAATTTGGCCACAATGCTGTAACCTATACACAAATAAAAGGTAGGTACGCCCACGGTCTCAAGAGCTCTAAGTCGTACTAACAATGTTAGTCTAACATTAAACATTTTAATAACAAAAATTATTATACCGTGTGTGTGACCAGACCAAATAAACGATTTGAAATAAGTAATTGTGTATCGATTAATAAATTAATCGATTGTATCAAAATTATGTTAACAACTTATTTTTTTTTACATTTTATTTACATAAAATAATAACAAAGTGTGTGTACGTATTAATGCACGTAAGAAGTTATACCCGAAAATATTGGTGAGAAAAACTGCACTAAAAGCATTTTTCTTAATTTGACTTACATTAAAATAACGGAATTTACAGAATTTTAAAAGCTGCAGAATACTGTACATAATCGAATGAGTACAGTTTCATTTTATATGAATCGAGTATTAAACGTCGATTAATATCTAATATTGAAACCAAGCTGTCAGCCCGCCAACGCAGCTTGCAGACTGCCAAACATGTAATACAATAAAAATCTTCGCTACGCAGAAAAAACCTAATCCAAACCGTATGTAATACTTTGAGTATTAATTTGAGTATTTATTTATTACTGGTTTGGAATAAATTAATATCCTAAGCCATGTTTAGTATGTAAATATCTTTTTGACTCTAGGTAGCGTCAATTATAACTAAACATTCAGTAAAAGTAATGGGTACTGGCCGGCGCATCATTTTAGTCAATATAAAGAAAAAATATTTGTAATTTAAAAGTTATTTAAATTTGCAGCAATATAATAAAATTCCACAAACGAAACGGCGCGTTTGAATTGCCGTTCTCAATTAAACTTTTTTGAAATACAAGTCAACCAAGTCAACCGATACAATCATACGAGCTGTATCGTTGAAACATTTTATTTTTTAACGACGTGCCTATAAGCTAGTTTTAGAACGTTACAAACGAATAAATGAAATCGTTAATATTAAATTATTCACAAGTTTTAAGAGCGGTTTTTCACTACGACCGATCCTAGAAAATACAGATCTTGAACCGCCAGAGAAATCGAAAACAGTGCATAAACAAACGCTTATTACCTATATAGCTATAGGGTCACTTTCAACCTTTTTTTATATTGACTTTTTATGAAAAAAAAGAGTTTTGTAGTGATCATTCAATCGTATTCGTAAAACTATGAAAACGATACCCGTGACGAAAAAATTTATAATTGATTGCAGCCGCCATCTTTCGAGGATAGCGAAAAGTCCGAATGCTTAGCCGACAGCCTGGGGCTTCAATGTACACCCAGCTCCCTTCATGTTGACCCGAGTCACGTGGAGGCAGTCGTTTCCGAAGTGGAACGGAGAAGTTCTCTCCCGTTACCATCTTCCCCTCCCTCCATCGCACCAACCCCCCCAACCCCACTGCCACTGAGGAAGTGGAGGACCCCACCCCCTAGTTACACCTGACGAGGTAAAGTCTATCATCAGGAATCTACATCCGAGGAAAGCTCCAGGCTCGGATCGTATCGCAAATCGAGTACCACAGGGGGCCTCCTCAGTGTGCTTGTTGCTTAAAATCTAGATAAATGTATTTTCGGCTGAGAGCCCCTAGCGCTCGCCGGAATTGTCCGCGTAAGGGTGTAAGAACCATCTGAGGCTAACAACTTCGTCCCTTCCAAAAAAAAAAAAAGCTACAACGCTCGTATAGTTAAAACTTTGTTCGAAACAGGTCGGTCTCACTCACTCAGAGCTGTTATTTACAACTACTGATAATTATTTGACAACAATATTATAACAATAAATCATTCTTACCTTTCAAAATCAGCAGGCAGTTTAAAAAACGATAGCTCTGGTTTGATAAATTAGAGTTCGACGAGCACTTGCTACTGACGGTGTGCATGTTTATGTGTGCGCGCCGTTTCGAACGACTGTAGGCAGTTTCGTTTGTATATTTATTCTGTGGTAAGATGGTATGTGGGTCCCGTACCAATGCAGTCTGCGCAATGCGCATACGCCTACGGCCCCCGCCCCACACCCGCCTCTGCTATCCCGTTCATTCTGTGTCTGTGTGAGATTTAGTTTTAATCCAAGCCCCGAGGTAGGCGCACGACCGCTTTGTGTTGCATTCAAATAGATCTTCGTGTTTTATAAGAGTATTTAAAGTTGACGATTAGTGTCACGCTAAGCGCTCGGCAATTGAACTATATATTGTGTTGAAGTTATTTCAGTGTGTGACGTTTGTGATACACCATTATAAATTTAATTGGGTAAGTTTTATTTATTACTTGTAATGATGGAATATTGCAATCAAATCACTTTTATTTAGAAAATAAATATAATATGTAACAATTATAACGCCTTCTGGGCGTATTTTAAGTATGTAGTTTAGTATGTACACTTTGTTATATTAAAAAAAATATCTTGTAAAAATATTGTAAAATTTGTATAGCATCGATCAAATCAAATTCAAACTAGACTTAAATTTACTGATGAGTATTTGGCATTTTATGAGGCAAGTGTCTTTAATGTTGCATAATACTTTGGTTTGATTTCCATTAAAAAGGATGAGCTCTTTAAATGATTAATATGAAATAAAGCATCCATAATAATATTTTTTCATATTTTCTATGGAAAACTAATTAAGAACTAAATCTACGTACAATCTTATAATACACTAGTATAATACCTAGCTATAGAAAATGGAAGCCGAATTTTAGCCACATTTTTAATACTTTTCTTTTAAACTTTGTAATATATGTTTTGACCACAATCACCATGATAGTTAAATGAGTAATAGGTCGAAGATGGTATACGCAACGAGATTATTGAAGGCACCGCACTCAAGTGCAGCAACTGGAATAGAGATTGCAATCCGGCATCATTTTCAATGGAGAGTTTTTCAAAGGATGCAACCGTATGATCAAATTAGGATGATTTTCCCATTTTAGTCCAAAATTAACTATTCATGAAATAATTCAGTGTATTGTACTCATAAGTAGTTTATTAAATAACATATTGATACCTAGTATAGGTTACATAGGTAAAAATAACTTTATGTCCGATGTCAAAATTAGACAACAAGTAAAAAACAGTGGTAACTTCAATAACTTTAAACTTTACATTTGACCTTCATAAGTGCCCTCCGCGGGCCTAAACTGATAGATGGTTTTGAATTTTTGATTTAAATCGGAAATTGATGTAGTTTAGGGCAATACCTATAAAGACATAATTTCACAAGTTGTTTTCTTCTGATTTCTACAGATTTTGCTGGAATTACAATTTGATTAAAAATGGGTACACGATGGAATTGTGGTGTCTTTTTATTGGTGTTGATGGGCATTTCTGTATCGGCACTCTACTCTTCACGAAATCACCACATACAAGAGGGCATTGTCGATGATGAACTATGCAAAGATGGGAAAGTAGAATATACATTTTATGATGAAAATAATATTCCTATTATCAGGTGCCGACACTGCAAAGAGTAAGTCAACCTTTTATTAATTGATATCATGTACACTAACTAGATTTTGATTAAATAGCCATTAATCTTTAATCTAATTTCCACGGTCCTTCAACATATTTCATTCAATATTCATTATGTTATATCAAAAGGACTACAAGAAGTCAGTCGGTCCATCTATAGGTAAGTAGTATCTGCAGACATTTGCGGACAAAACGTCGTCATAAGCCACAATCGTACCTAAGATTGTCAATTTCTTTTCAGAATTGTAAGAGCATGCGCTCGTATTTGCTCAGAACCTTGTAAGAAATGTAAGATTTGTACCTGTGATAAAGGGTATATCCTGGACCCTGTTGATAAACAAAGTTGCCTGCCAATCATCCACAAACAATGTGAGAATGGAGATTGCATCCCTCCTGAAGCCTGGCAATGCGACCCTGGTTACAGCTATGTGAATAGCACATGCCAGCCAGTCTGCACAGAACCGTGTGTTAATGGAACATGTGTAGCTCCAGGGATCTGCAATTGCCTCTTAGGGTACAAAAAATCCGGAAGAAACATCTGCAAACCTTATTGCGCGAATGGTTGTCCTCATGGAAGTTGCGTTGCCCCTGAAACTTGTAGCTGTCGAAGTGGATGGGAGTTGACACGAGAGACGGGTTGTAAACCTATTCGTGGTCCTCCAAACGTTTGCAATAATACAACTAATAAAAGTACAACTAAAAATACAACTAAGCAAACTAATAGTGCCTCTAACGCTAACAACTTCAAACACAGGTCAGTACCTAAACATTTCTTTATCACTTCTTTAATGCCAAATAATGTGGATAAAATAGTTATTTGTTATATAAGAGTGCAAAGTTGCAAGTTTATTCAAAAATTTGAATTCTGAGCGTTAGCGAGAGAATCAAAAGAGCACAAGGTGAAAAATCTTTGCACTCGAGTGCAACACGTAACTTTTCATCCGATCTCAGCGAGAAAATGACTAAATGCAAAAAAAAAGAAAATGGCGTGCGCAAAGCAAATAAAAAAAAAGTACACCTACAAACTTCCGAGCCTGAGTTTTTAATAAATTAAATAGGTTGTATGATAAATTCAGCACAATGGAGGTAGAAGTAAATAGGTTTAATGATGTTTTGAATTCACAGTTCTAAATTCAATTTACTTTATCTCTCTAGAGGATCAAAATTACTTTTGCGCTCAGTTATCAAAGAGCAAAAATACTCTTTCCTAGATGGGGGACGAAAATCATACAACCTATTTAATTTGTTAAAAACTCAGACTCGGAACCGTCTAGGTGTACTTTTTTTTATTTGCTTTGCGCGCGCCATTTTCTTTTTTTGCATTTAGTCATTTCTTCACTGAGGTGGGATGAAAAGTTACGTGTTGCACTCGAGTTCATAGATTTTTCACCTTGTGCTCTTTTGATTTCCTCGCTAACGCTCAGGATTCTCTTGTATAACAAATAACTATTTCGAGATAAAATTTCATGTTTGTACCAAACACAAATTCTCGTTTTCAGGGAATGGATTCCAAATATTTTCCTAGTATTTGCGATCGCACTTCTAGTACGTTAGTAGTGCGCTGGCAGTAGGCTCAATGGAGAAAGAAATGTAATGAAGTATTTATACACAATAAGTAGTTCGAAACATTCACAAAGTTCCTAAGTACTTCCATTCGTTTGTATATCTATAAGATCAGACATATGGTACAGTGAGGTAGCTTTGCTTGACAGTAAGTATTAAGTATACAATAGTGAAGGAAAAAGTAAAAGAATTGTCATTTTAAAATCCATTATTTCGTTAGAAGCTAGCATTTCTTTTGAAAAGATCGAAATTACGACTTTGAAAAAATATGTTTTAGATTTCATAATAGATACATCATTATCATTACATACTATAAAACAAAGTTGCTTCGCGCTGTCTGTCTGTCCTTATGTTTGCTTAGATCTTTAAAACTACGCAACTGATTGTGATGATATTTTTTTATAATAGATTGAGTGATTCAAGATTGATGATTGAGATGTAATATGCATATTATAATTGAGAAAATGCGAGAATTTAAAAGAATTACAAGTATTTTAACTGTCATACTAATTATATTTTTAAACAGAGAACAAAGGCTTACACTTTTTCAGTATTTTCAAGTGAGCACAAAGTTTTTTTGGAGACTGCTCCATTTAGTTGAATATTTTGAGTGGTAGGCAGACACGAATTCAACATTTGGAAAATGGTGTTCACTAGGTATAACAACAATCTGTAACCATAACGATACACGATAAACGAGTCAATTGTAAACCATTTCATAAGTTATTGAATAAAAGTTATAAAAATACTTGTCTATATTTTATTTATTAGGTACCTACATCTACGGTCGACACCTTAAGTCTATCTTCTGTCTATATTAATATATCCCCATTAGATACAGGATTTTTATACATAAATAAGTCTTTAGAAACTAAATCTAATGTTGGTTTAAAGAATATTGCACCATTAATAAATTATTTCTTTATTTAACCTTTTAACCCTTTAACGTACCTTTGGATGTATTACTTAAGTACTTTAGGTTTATTTTAGACCAGATAAATGTATAAATGGATAGACTATCTGATTGGCAACATTAAAACAAAATCCAGTCGTGGAGAACCAAGTGGAGAAGTCAAAAGTTGATAAAGTTTCTAACACATGAATTGGACTCTAATACACGTTTGAAGGATGTTTTTTGATCTGAAAGCTGACAATAAACACACAAATTATTGTTTTCAAAACGATCTTTGATTTATAACAAAACATTTATTTTGTCTCACTGACAATTCTTATAACAATAATTAATTAATAATTGTTTATTTGACTCAAAAAGGTTGTAAAATTATACATGTTTGCTCTTATTCAGTATACATAAGATAGATGTAGTATACATTATGTGTTATAGAGGAATTAAATAATTAAAAATACATATAATGAGTGAATAATAATGTTGACCACTAACTAAATCAGAACAGTCTCCACAAGCGGTATATACTTCTTCAGAAGTATGACGCATGTTGTGACCATCGCCCTCTACACTGTATTGTAGGAAAGTGAGCGAAACGTTACAATGACGCCGCCGCCTTCTAGCGTAAATCTTAAGCTTTATACACATCAATAATAACAATAAAGGAATATGAAATCCATACAAACGTTATCACTGTACTAATGATGGATCGCTGTAGTGACGTCATGGTATGTTAGGTCGTAATTTGTATCGACGAAACGCACAAGGTAGCACGGCAAAAATGCCAAATTGGTGAAACTGTTTTCTTCAAACTTCGTTTATTCTTATAAAATATTCACTGGCACAGGCCCATTACATCATTACAGTGACTGTATTAATCCTTCTACTTATCTGTGAATAGATTTCATTAAAATTCAATGAAATATCAGACGATAGATATGGAACTAAGTGGAAGCACACACACAAGCGCACGCACATACACACATACACACACACAAGAGAGTAAGATAAGATACTTACTCTATAGTTATATAATTAAATATTCTTCGGAGTTTTTCTAGTTTCTGATTACATACTAGATTTGGCAAAGTTGTCTTAAATGTAGACTTACAATATATTATAATTAACATTATATTACTACTTTATCGTATAACTAGTACCAAACACAGTCAAATATAGCGTCATTTAATATGACAATGTGTAAATATAAAATAGATATACTTGAAATTCATTATTGTTCGTGTTTGATAATTTTGTCAACCACTGTACGCTTCACCAGCCTTGGATTGGGGTTGGTGCGACGCTCTGTGCTCTTCACTTTCAATCAACATGAGCGAGAGCATGGACCATTAACAAAATAGCCTATCGTTGTAAACCATTACTGCCTATTTTTCAATGTAGTCTTTATGTATCTAAATCAATCAAATATTTTTGGCTATCAAAACAACTTAAAAAATGTGGGAATCTATTTTAAAAGTTATTCATTACGTAGACAGGTCCTTTTGGATTGTTGCATATTGGGAGAGTCGTGTCTTGGCTGGAGTTTGAAACGTATGAACTGGTAGAATTGGATACTACCCATCCTGTGTTTGAACTCTTGCGGCTGATACTGAAAAATAAAGAAATAATATATTAACATTCGCAAGCAATATAATGTATTATAAATGAGAATTGAGTGGAGACCACGGCTCGGTAAACGCAGTGTAGGGCGCCCTCCAGCTGGATGGAGCGATGATATACGAGTACGCAAGCTGGCTGACAGCGGTTGGAAACAAACAACTGAAGATCGAGCTCAGTGGCGTGCCACAGGTGAGGCCTATGTCTGCCTGATCATCATCAGATGAAGAAGTAAAATGTACAGACCATCGTAAATCGAAATCTGTGTACAGTGATGGAATGGATGAGGGGTGATGGAAGTTTTTGGGTATCCCCAGGAGCAAGTCTGAGCTTTTTTTATTATTTATTTCTTTTTACATTTTGTACGGACTCTAAGTCCGTTCTCTTTGAAGATTCTACGATAAATTATTTTAAGATTAATTATATTGTGTTTGTATGTATTAACATCTTTCGGAGCTTGCTCAGCTCGTTATTTTTAACTGAGGCTTTTGATTCCTTAATATATAGTATTTCATTTTTCTATTGCTGAATGCATGGATTATAAATAAATAACTTGAGATTTACTTCAATTTAGTTACACTGTTACACAAGTCTGTGCTTTGAGTCAAGTGCTTTGAGACCTTGGCTGATATACCATAGGTCGTGAGTTCGAGTTTATAGATTAGTATATCAGTAATTTAGTTCCCATAGCACAAGCTCTGCTTTGTGTTCAACCGAGTGTGAAGAAGGCTCTTGGATATTAGTTTATTCTGTGAGAAAAATCTATTAAAACCCAAAGGATTGTCCTTGTAATGGGTAATTGATTATACATCATCCTTTTACTTGGATTATGAACCTTGTTTTAATGGCCAGTCTGGGAAGAGAGGTCGGAGTAGGTACATAAATGCTGGTGGACATTCTAAACTTACCAAATTTTAAGCAAGGTTATTTATGAACAAAATTTCCTATAAATTTCGCAGCCTCAGTATGATAAGGACTTAACTCAAAATTTTGCAAAATGGAGTTACGATCATAGAGAGACTAAACAAAGTACGCTCTATCCGATGAATAGTAACATAATCAATTTAATGATAGAATAAGCATACCGGTACTTCAGCCTCTTTAACACCGGGACCCACCCTCCCCGCTCAGTGCGAAAGTGACCCAATCAGAGATGTGCCAAAAGTGATTTTTTGAGTTAAGCCCCTATCGTTCCGAGGGTGCGATTTATACGCAATCATTATAGTAAATAAAGTTATGTTCCTTCATGAAATCAATTAACAGTAGGTAGATTACAACCCCACAAACTTTAGTATGTAAATTAAGCGCAGAAAGCTTGTACTTATAAAAAATAATGTATTAGACACTAAATAAAATAAATAGTTTGAGTTCATTATACCAACGTAAGAAAAATAATGTATTAGACACTAAATAAAATAAATAGTTTGAGTTCATTATACCAACGTAAGAAAAATAATGTATTAGACACTAAATAAAATAAATAGTTTGAGTTCATTATACCAACGTAAAAAAAATACGTATTTGTACACGCTCGCATTGCTGACGAGTCGACAAGAGACAACGAAATTCAAAAAATATTATTTTGTAATCCATATTCCATTTCCATTATTCAAAATATCAATAACAATAAAAAATAGAAATCATAGCTTTTATATAAGAATTGTGCTTTGAAGATAATATTATTAACCATACTAATTAATTATTGTTTACATCTTTGTAACGTATTTTTAAAGTTATTTTATTCTCTGTATGTGGCATGGTTCCAAGTTTTGTATTTTGTGAATGATCGTTGCATAGATTTTAAGAATAAAAATAATGTAAGTTTAATTACTTTACTATTCCATATATTTTCATTGCATTTGACAGGACGTTGGTAGATAAATATTTAGTACCTGGATGGCCGCGCATTGCTCGGGATTTCTTTATTAACGTGACTCCTACCGTATTCTCTTTTGTAAAGCACTATCATATATAACCGAGATACGAATTAGATGCAATAATAAAAGGCTCCCAATAAAAGTATTTCTCACAAAAGACTTACGTAACTTGAAAACATTACCTTCTAATGACATTGTAGCAATTTTCATTGCCTAAAAACACGGATAAAACGACATTTTGTGAAAATGAATCCTAGCTAGATCGATTTAACGCCCCCGAAACCCTGCATACCAAATTTCATGAAAATCGTTGGAGCCGTTTCCGAGATCCTAATTATATATGTATATACAAGAATTGCGCGTTTAAAGGTATTAGATACGACATAAGCAGAACAAGCGTAGAGTCATCGAATCGAGTGCGCCAAGAAGCCGGGCGTCGATTATGTTAGGTTGACACTAGCTCGAGGATATTTCATCGCGGTCTCTATTCTCTGTCTCTTTTACTAACTACGAAATCACGTGAGAGGTAAGCTCTCCTAGGCCTCCGTGCGGTGGCTCGCCGACGAAATTTGCATTAGCAGAACTGGCCTCTATACTATCATTATAGAGCTTTTTATGTAAGATACTTGGGTTATATATATCCTATAAAATGCTTGGTGGAAAAAGACATGGATAGTATATAGTATAAAAAAAAATTAAGAAGCATATTGCGCCGACCCTTAGTTAGAGCGAACAGGATAGACTGATAATAATTACGAAGTAAAGTTACTTAATTAAAGAAAAAGATACTCACGTTTTACGCAATTTTCTGAATATTTTCGGTTTGCAAACAAAGATGAGGAATATTGCCAAACCAATGAGGATGTTATACAAATCGGTTATGTACCAGAAGCTCAGCGTCGGCGTCAGGAAACTGGCCACCTCAAGGACCCAGTTCAGTCCCATCACGATCGACAGTTTCAGATATACCATAAACCTGCCGACAAAACAGTTCAAATTCTTTTATTAACCTCAATCATATCTGGAATATATATAAATACCTACTAGCTGAAACCCCGCGGTTTCACTCGCATCCCCGTGGGATTATTGGTTGCTTTTGCGTGAAATATTAACAAACAACCATACATACAAACTTGCGCATTTATAATATTAGTAGGGTATATATATATAATAAATAATGTACTGAATGCACAGAAATCATACATAGTTCGCACCCTCAGAACGATAGACGGGGCTTAACTCAAAAAATCACTTTTGGCACATCTCTGATTGGGTCACTTGCACTGAGCGAGGAGGATTTTGCGAAATGGAGTTACGATCATAGAGAGACTAAACAAAGTACGCTCTATCCGATGAATAGTAAAACATAATCAATTTAATGATAGAACAGCATAGCAAGCATACCGATACTTCAGCCTCTTTAACACCGGGACCCAGGAGGCTGAAGTATCGGTATGTTTATTCTATCATTAAATTGACCATGTGTTACTATTCATCGGATAGAACGTACTTTGTTTAGTCTCTCTATGATCGTAACTCTGTTTCGCAAAATTTTGAGTTAAGCCCTTATCGTACTGAGGGTGCGATTATTGCGCCGTCTCATACTACCTTATAAATACGAATGTTTGTGAAGATAAATATACGGATATTTGTTACTCTATCACGCAGAATCTTCCGAACAGATATGGATGAAACTAAACATACAGATAGATTAATTTATAAAATACTTTTATACCGGGAAAATATAACACTCTGGAACGCGAGTGAAACTTAGGGGGATATCTAGTCATTCTTTATATTATTTGCCGTTCCCAGCTCCACAGCCCCACAACCGCTCCTTTAAGTTTCATTGTAATCCAGGAATGGTATAGGATCGCATAGAAGACGGACAAACAAGCAAGTTTCCTACGAAAACCCCATTATAAATAATAATAATAAATAAAAATCCTGGGACATTCTTTACACAGAGCTTGTACTATGGAAACCAGATAACTGATATATTACATATACTTTTTTTTTCTTCTAAATACATACTTATATAGATATTTACACCCAGACACAACAAACAGACATGTTCATGCACACAAATGTTTTTCCTGGGTGGGAACCGAACCCGCGACCTTCGGTTTGGCAGTCAGACTCGCTTACCACCAAGCCAACTGGCCTGTCAAATCTGTCTAGTAGTTTTGGAGATTAGTGTTCAAAAACTAAGATTTCAACAATGGTCTTATTGTTATCTGCTGCACTCCCTACATTAACTACAGTCAGTTTGGTAAATATTTTCGAGGTACACACCAGACGGTTCTATAAATTGTATATAGAATATTAGAAAAACGTGATAGATGATTCCACGACATTAACGTGTTTAATCTGTTTCCAACGTCTGCAAAATCTTTGAGTTCTAAAACTGTTCAAAAACTGCAAAAGATTCCGATAATTACACAAAATTCCCTTTACGTGTTTAAGACATCTATGTTTGTCAAACATTCTAAAGGGCCCTCGCTGATAATATTCTTAGCAACGTTCACAAACCAACACATAAGCCTAATTATCGAGATGATAACCTTTGATGTATTGTATTATCGTATACTACTATTCATAGCGAAAGGCATTTGTGAAAAAAAATACGTCGGTTAGTACGGTGGCGGTGTGTCGCACCGGTGACGGATCGCGATGAGTCAAACTGACACTTTCAAAATCGTAAATAAACATGTTTTGACTACTAGTTATTTAGATCGAATATATCAATTAAAACCGGCCTTGGGATTGGATATATTTTTGCAAACCTTCCAAGAATGTTATTCTCTATTTCATTCCTTACGTAACTTCGATCCAAACACGTGTCGTGAATTTGAGAAAAGTACTGCATATGATAAAATACCTACATTCGATCAACGCATCATGCGTAGAAAACTATGTACGCGTTTTGGAATTATCTGAACCTCAAGTCTATGTTCAAGAAGGATTTTTTTTCTAAAACCGAAACAAAACCACTTTCAAATTAATCTGTTTCTTATTCTAATAAATATGACCGTGCTTGTCAACAATTATAATTATTGAAAACAGTTCATTAATGGATAAATATTCAAATAATTGTAAGCTTTGTGCTGTATGTAATAAGGCTCATTCAATATTTCGGTGCTTCGAGTTCAGTGACTTCGTACCTACTCGTACTAGTTGCCAACGAGAACTGTTACGAGAAATATTCCGAGCCATTTTTTCTAGAACAAATTCCTATACATGACACATTTATGTTTACCGCTTCATCTTTTCTCAGACGCTATAGTACGGGATCCGAATATTGATTGACTTTCACCCATTTGTACACCGAATGAAAAATTTCATTCATAAACAAATACGTATTGTATATATTGCCTATCAAAATATGTTAAAAGCAATATTTAATAAAAAAAATATTAATTAATTTCTTTTAGCCAGTTTCACCCACTTGTTTACCAATCAAATGTTATTTAAACTCATAGTTTTAAACATATAGAATAGGTCTATGAGGTGTTGCCTACGTGTTGACGTTCATTACTACCGGGCAAGCAGGTGTAAACAGGTAAGTAAATGTACGTGACTGCACCAATCTGTTTACCAATCAAAATATACATTTATTTTTATTGAGAATGGGCTTGCGTTTGCCCTTCGGCTGACCCCAGAAGAGAAATACTGTCTCTCTCACCCATGTGTAAAAAAATAATGCGTACTCTCCTCTATTCAACGAACGCACAGCGCGCATCCTCCATATGCTCCGTTCTTCCTTATTACGCTAAATAAGACGCTCGGATTTATCGCGCAACTTTATTTCAGTGGCGTAGCTACCGGAGGGCTAGACGGGGCAGTGCCCCGGTGCCCGCAAGCTCAGGGGGCCCCCGGTAAAAAGGTGAGTTAAGGTCAATCTATATTCGGATCTTAGACCCATATTCTAAGACGTTTCCTCGAAATTCCTCGACTACACTCAACCTCACTCACATAAATTAGTATTCATATTTGCAAAAAATCTCCCCCACTCGTCGCCATCCCTCACTCGAGGTGAGGAAACAACTGCCAACTTCAAGGTACGTCGGGACCAACCTTAAGAATGTTTAATTCTTGTAAATATTTTCTGAAGCTCATTATTTTATTTGATTAATATTTTATTAATGATAAAATGACGTAATTAATTAATTATATGTTACTTGACTCGACTCGACCTCAGTCAGGGCTGCTCGAGTTTTGCTCAAGTTATAACTTTATTTATTTATTATAACTTAGAATACCAATTTTGAGGATTTCTCGAGAAAATGCTTAAGGCTCAGTCGAGTGACGTATGAGGAAACGTCTTAGAATATGGGAGTTAGACTACTAGGCGCGTATGGCAGGTATCCAGCCATACATTTGAGGTATCTGCTGAAGACAAGAATGGTCGACGAAGTAGCCTACTCTTTTAAAAGTGTCTGATATGTCTGAATTTTGTTGGTTATGTGTTATGTGTGTTTATAATATTTTATATTTTTTAGAATTTTTTATAACTATCTGCATAAATCGTTCTTCCTTGGACTCCAGCCCTGAATCCCTTAGAAGAATGATTAATATTTGTACATTACCTATGCCTGTGTGTGCGATGAGCAGCCGGTGTACCCGCGGCTGCTGAGTCCAGGACAGCCGTGCCTCTGCTCAGTCGCCAGATGTTAAATGTTGTCATCAGGAAGAACACCCAATTGCAGAGAATCAGGATCAACATTGGAATGTAGAGGTACAGAAGTTTCTCACCACCTGGAATATTATTAGAATCTTATTTTACTAATAGTATTGTAAAAGCGTGTGGGTGTTAGTGTGGATATGTGTGTGTGAGGTTTTGTGTGTTAATATAACATTGACTGGGAAACATTAGGAATCTCTCAATGAATCACTGCTGTTTGCATTTTGCACATATGGTGAGATGGAACCAGACGGTAATAATAATAATAATAGTTTATTCTCTTCTCACAAAGATACATACTTTCTTATTGTCTAGTATATACATATTAATGTAACAATAAAAACGAAAAAACAAAAAAACTGTACAGTACGAAAAACATATTAATTGAGAGAGGACAGGAGCCCAAACTAGGTAAGTCCTATGAGTCTCCTGCTGTTGCGGAAAGTGCATCGATTTGAGGCAGGGGGCGCCAGTTGCACCCTTCGCTGTATTCGCGCCTATTTCAAGTATTACTCTTTAGTCCGGGATTTATAATGAACCTGGCAGACGGCTACAATACACACCACTTCAAATTGGGACTTAAAATATAATTGGTGGAATATTGGCCTCGTTGCCGAGATTACTGTCAACCTCTTCGGGGATAATAAGCGCGACGATATGAGTTTTAAAGAGGAGCTCTCCCCTACTAGCTATACTTTCCAGGAGGGGGAACCGGAATAATATCCCTATTCGTTGATTCCGCGGGACAGTTGCAAGTATTAAAAAATACGAACCTTCTAAAAAGCATCCTTTTTGTGGTACTTTTGGTGTAATGAACCAGGGATATTCTACCATAATATCTTTCTGATTTAGAACAGCAAGCATGATGGTCATTGCCAACGGCAATCCGAAACCATAGATGCAGTACATGAAAAACTTGAAGCATTCTCCTCTCCGATGAATTGGTCGAGCCTTGGCGTATCCCCTACGAATAAAAAAATATCAATGAAGGTGATTTCTGTGTATTTTTTTGTGCCAAATAAATAATATCCTGGAACATTCACATACGGCCATCTGATCCCAAACTAAGCAGAGGTTGTATTATGGAAACCAGATAACTGATATATTACATATACTAATTTTTAATTTTCCACAAACAGACATGTTCATGCACACAAATGTTTGTCCTGGGTGGGAATCGAACCCGCGACCTGCGACTTGGCAGTCAGAGTCGCTAACCACCAAGCCAAATGGCCTGTCAAATATTCAGCATTATTGTTTTTTACTATGTTTAAGCCATTGTGGCCAGAAGGCCGCAATCTCTCCGTAGTAAGTGAGGGTTGCAAGCACTCAATGCCTAGAAAAAAACTCTTGAGAGCAGCTTTAACAGCTACAGACGGCATCCACTGTGCAATGGTTTCCTCGTGATGTTTTTCTTTAACGAAAGCTCTACCTCATTGTAGGACTTGAACCCACGACTCTCGTGAAGACATTAGTCACTACCAAATGAGCCATCATAGCCTTGAAATGTAACAATAGCTCAAATAAGGCTATTGTAATGTGAGATAATTTGCTCATGGGTCAATGCGCAGGCCCAGTGTCGTTTGGTATTTTTTTTCTTTATGTCAGGTGCTAGGTTGACAAACAGACAGGCAGTGCACCTGATGGTAAGTGGTCACCACCGCCTATGGACATTTGCAATACCAGGAAGATTGCGAATATATTGCCGACCTTGACGAGCTGTTTATACGCCCCTTTTGAAGAACACAACATCGTAGCGGGGAGGGAAAACCGTAATGGGAAGCTCATTCCATATCCTAATGGCCCGAAGCACGAATGTCTGATTAGTATTAGACATCATAACCTTTTATTAGCGGCTCTGAGATGTACAATTTTCCTCATAATGTTTTCCAAGCCAGACACGAAAAACTTGTGGTAAGTCCGCACGTAAGCTTAGAACTCAGAGATTTCTATTTAGTACACCAAGTCATTTATTGTAATATCATGTACAATGGACTGTGCAATATTTGTAAAACTTTCACCTCATAAGCAAGCACCAAGCAATATTTTGCATATCAGATGATGCGACACCTAAAGACAATAGAAAATCCAATAGGATTGCTAATGTCATTGCGTCGCAAGAGGAACTGCCAGAACGCCCGGTGCGATAGGAAGGTTTTTGGGGAAAAGATTTTCACCTAGAGTTTATATTGAATGTAATGATTATTTCTAGTAAATGTAGCACAGGGTGTTCTATTTGAAGTACCAGCTGAGCAAAATATTTCGCTATGATTTATCTTTATATTATATTAGCTGTTCCCTGCCACTCTTGGCTGTGGCACATTGTGATTGAATGGTTGAGAAATGAGAAACAAAAATAAGACGGTCGCGGATATGTGACTGATGCATTAAATAGATAAAAACAATCCTTGATGCGGATTATATATCATGCTAAAATTTCAGCACGATCAGTGCAGTACTTTTTGAGTTTTTGAAGCGTATACAAACCAACATAACATTTTAATATATATATAGATAATAATTCTTCTGTACGTGTGTTAACAGTGAACTCCTCCTAAAGGCTGGACCGATTTGAATACATATTTTTGTATGCCTTTGGGTGGCGCCCTGGATGGTTTAGATTAACAATTGGACCCGGTGGCGCTACGATCGAATTCCTGGATTTTTGTATGGACTTATTTTGATAGGACAACGTCTGTCCGGGCAGCTAGTAATTTTATAAACATTAATCTAATCAAATATAATCTAGATATTAACTGTTCGTGCTCGCAAACTAGGCGCCGGAAGGGCGTGCAAGGTGTGGTGGGCGGCGTGGTAACGACCACCGGACCACGCAACATTACGACTACAACCTTAGAGCCAGCAACACATCTATTCTTACATATTCGTCACGATCACCGTGTCCTATATTACTATTGTTAAAATAATTAAATTCATTGTAAAAATCCAGTGTTTCTCTTGTACGCCCGTACATTAACCTACTGGCCATTATGTGTACAGATAACATTAGGTTTTAGAGCATTTTTTATATTTACTATGATGTTTTTAAAGCTATAAACTGTATTGAGTACCAAAATTTTATTAAATTTCTTACCGGAAAGTCCACCAAATGTCATATGACATAATATTCATCCAACAAAAACTCGCGAAGAATGAGTAGTATATTGAGAAAGCTGTGAAATAAAAGTAAAACATTAATAAAATGATATATCGCTAAGACGATATTCCGACGTATTTATGTAACTGGGGTATTTACGGCCGCAGCTTATGCTGAGATAGGTGCCTTTTTGGCCTCACACAGTGTATATACTGTATGATTGTGTTGTTATTGTTATGTTGTATCTGTGTGTAATTTGTAATGTCAATGAAATTGTCTATGTTGATGCTGTGTGAGTCCAAAATAAATGTTTTCTTTCTTTTCTAACTAATATTTGCAATACAGGGGCTCGATTCTGTAAGGAAAATGACTCGAGGATGTTTCGTCGCGGCCTCCGGGCTCTGTCTCTACGCTAACTACGCTAATACTACTAATCACGTGAGAGATAAGCTCTTCGAGGTCTCCGTGAAGCTGCTCGCCGACGAAATTTGTATTAGGTGAATAAGGAACCTAAGATGGTAAATGAAGGCTTAGGCACACAGTATAGTAGGCCATATTATTATGTGGAGTGTAAATTGGTGAGCTTTACATACCGCCGTGAAGCAGTAGTGCACTTGTATTACTAAATAAAACATTCCAAGACATTTCTTCACACATGGTTACCTGATCCCAAGTTAAGCAGAGTACTGCTTGTAGTATGGCTACCAGGTACCTGATATACTACATATATGTACTGCTTTTTAAATACATATTTATATAGATATTTAAACCAAGACACAGAACAAACAGACATGTTCATGAACACAAACGTTTGTCCTGGGTGGGAATCAAACCCGCGACCTTCGGTTTGGCAGTCAGGGTCTCTAACCACCAAGCCAACTGGCCCGTCTATGTTTGGTTTAATTTTACAAGCACATAATACTTAACAACTTCATGTGACAGTGTCGATAGCTCAGTGGCAATGTCCTTGGTGTCTTAAAGATCCATAGCTTTTGACTATTTATAATTATTTACCATCAAATGAACCGTCTGTCTGTCAAGGTACTTGACAATATTTTTAATTTTATCACAAAGTAATAGTAAGCGAACAAACAATTGTATACTAGCTGTCCCACGTGGTTTTACCCACGTTCCTGAGGGATGTAACATTTTTCCGGCACTAAAAGTACCAGATGTGTTATTGCTTTCCTCCAAATCCGTTTGGTAGTTTTTGCGTGAAAGAGTAACAAACATCCATACATACCAACGCATTTGTAATATTACTAGCTGTTTCCCGCGGTTTCACCCGCATTCCCGAGGGATGTAACACTTTACCGGGATTTGCGTGAAAGAGGACAAAACATCCATACACCGAAACACACAAACTTTCATATTTATAATATTAATAGGATTAGGATACGTTCTAGTGCATGGAATAGCGTTGAACAAACTTACTCAAACCAAGGCAGGCTTTAATGGAGTGTTGCTGCATTTGTATGACTGCTAGGAAGAGAAATGCGCAGAACAGGCTGGCGACGTAGGCCATCAGAATCTTTCCGCAAAGATTCCTCAGCTCCGCTAATATTGTATACACTATGAGCACGAGCAGGAGGAAGAAGCACGATATCAATATAGCTGTGAAAAAAGGAAAATTAAATATATTAGAAATAAAAACGGCAAAAAATCATGTCTGTTGTATGGGAGCCCCCTTCAATATTAATTTTATTCTGTTTTTTATTTGTTGTAGAAAGTGTTAGATAGTACAACAAGAACTTGATAGTATATTTTTACCCGCTTACGGCGAAGCCAAAGGAGGGTTATGATTTTGACCGGTATGTATGTGTGTATGTATGTTCATCTGTTCCCTCATAACTTTTAAACTACTTATTGTAATTTGGCAAACGAGGTATCGTTCGAAGCGTCTTGATCGTCTGCTGGTTATAAGATATGTGACGTCACAATAAATTAGATATGGCGCTCTCTACAGGACATAAAGGCATTAACTATAAAAATTCTTATAAGTGACACGATAATGTTTATTTATTGTTATAATTTGGCCATCAAACTATTGATTACTTATTAATATTATCAATTTTGTTATTGTTAACTGTAGTGACACTACAATATAACCTAAAAATCTAAGCTTTGTACGTGAATACATCAAATAAGCTTTGTAAGTAAAAAAAATATCAAATAATTGGTTAATAATTATTACTTTAAATTGCAAAAAAAACATTTCTATAATCATAAAATAAAACATTATATTATAAATAATTAAATCACAAATATTTACAAATAAAACACTAATAGTAACGGTAAAAATTATAACCCCAAAATAATTGAAATAAAAAAAATAAGTTCAAAAACTAAAACCCGACTACGAAAAATTACGCTTTAAAAAGTATGAAACAAGAAAATATTCTCATGTGAAATTGTTATAAACAAACTATCCAATATTTATTGTCTATTAAATAAAAAACTCACACATCATATATTTTAAAGTATTTAATACCTGTTCATAGTGATGTTCAGAGGATAGCCGTGGTCGTATGAGCCATATGACCATATATGAGGTGGCATACAAATATGGTGACATACTTTTTAAAGCGTAATTTTTTTATTTATTATGTTAAAAAAATACGTAGCACAAAAGTTGTAACTTTTATATTCTTGGCCGTTAATGTCACCTGGATTCAAATTATGACGCGAAAGATATAAACGCAAGTAATATACAGAGTGTTAAAAAAAAGTACCCGTCAAGCCGAAAGGAGGTTAAATGGGGCCTTATAACGTGTCCATTCACAAAATTTAAGAACCGTAGTAACGCTGTATAACATACCCCAAAAAACAAAAAAACAGATTTTTATGAATGAAAAATAGAAAAACTATTAAAGTATACAATTATTAGGTAAAATAGGTACGTAGGCCTTTCTGTTAAATAATCTGGTTCCCTGACATGACAGCTTACTCGGGTCGTTGGCTTTGATAATTAATTATATTCTTACGGAGTATTTCAGTCGGATCGTGAGCGGCGAACGGGCAATACGTCATACGGTCTTACGTCATTACCCACTTGCTTTGCACGCTGTTACTCAAACTTTTCATGTTTCATGTTTCAATGCAAACGCTGTGATGTGGAATTCAGGGATGGTGTACAGTGTTCCAGCTGTATTGGTCGCTCGAACCGTTTTTGTCACAACATTATAATAGATCTACCCTTCGTGCTAGCCGTTTGTTATAATTGCATTCAACTTTGTCTGTATGCAAGTCTAATTATTAAAGTAAATAGTTTTACTACCTTCCTAATAATTACATCTTTATCATTGCTTGCCTCTTATGACTTTCAAGTTTGTCAGTTCCACTTAGTAATAATTGATTTGCTTTAATTAGCGTGCCCTACCTCAGAGCAGAATTAATTGGTACAATGGTGTCAAACGTCAATTGGTTTTTATACTTATCTATTTACTTACAGCTGCCTAAAAATTGTCTCACTATTAGTAATGCCGCCGCTTAAAATTTACTATCAGAACGTCCGTGGGCTCCGCACGAAAACATCCCAATTTCATAGAAATACCTGTCTTTGTTCTTACGATATTATCAGTCTAACGGCGGACCTTACTTTTCTACTGAAAATAGCTAACGGATCAATTGACTGCCCTGAGCTGCTGGGTTATCTGGGGCTGTGTACACCTACAATCCCATTAAGAAAGCCCAAACTATTACATGTTCCGGTAACACGAACTAAGTATAGACAAAATTCCTTTCTCATTAGGGCGGGTAGATGCTACAATTCTACTGCTGCTGAAACTGATATTGACCTATTTAACACTCAACACAATAGTGTACTCTACACAATCAGTATCACACCTTAAAAAAACACTAGCTGGAATATTTTTCCAATAAGTTTATACCTAGTACCTTTTATCATTAGGTTAGTTATCGTTTGATTTTGTTAGTATGATGTATGTTGTGGGATAACCGAACTGAAGAAATTATAAATGTATATTTTCTGTATTGGTAATTTGTATTGCTATCGTCTACTTTGCTTTAAGCCTTTTGGCTTGTGACTTAGATCACTGTAATATTTTATTCACTCTTCGTTCACTTTCCCCTCTTTCTAATAGGTTGGGGAAAAAGTTCCTTCGCATTTTTTAGGAAAATTCAAAACATTTTTAATATAGTTTATTTACATTTAACTAAAGTATGTAGGTACCATTTTGTTCGATAACTTTTTGCCATCTTGTAGGTAGGGACATGATCCCATTGCTATAGAAATTTTGGGACTTCTGATTAAAATACTGCGACAAGTGGTTTTGACAGTCCTCTCGTGATGTTAACCTGACACTGCCTAAAAAATTCGTAAGGGACCAAAACAGGTGGAAATCTGAAGGTGCAAGGTCAGGACTATACGGCGGATGCATTAATACCTCCCAGCCAAACTCTCTTATTTTTTGCTGAGTGGCTAAAGATGTGTGAGGTCTAGCATTATCATGATGATAAACCACACTTCTGTTGATTAATTCCGGCCGCTTTCTCTCAACTTTTTGCTTTAATCTCATCAGTTGTTCGCAGTAGAGTTCAGAATCGATAGACCTGCCTGGTGGTAACAGCTCATAATGAATAATGCCCTTCCAATCCCACCACACACACAGCATCTCCTTGTTGCGAGTTAACCCGGGTTTTGCCACTGTCTGTGAAGCCTGACCGGCCTTTGACCACAACATTTTTCGCACTTTCTTGTCGTACGTGATCCACTTTTCACCACCAGGTATCAGCTTCTTCAAAAATGGTTCGGTTTCATTACGTCGTAATAAAGAATCACAAATGAGTACACGGTTCATTTGGTTTCTTTCAGTGAGCTCGTGAGGTACCCAAATATCTAGCTTTTTTGTGTACCCAGTTTTTTACAAATGCGCCAAAACTGTTTTGTGGTCAATTCCCAGTTCTTCAGCTACGTCGTAACTACTGATATGCCGATCTTGCTCCACTTTTTCAAAAATGGCATCCATTTTATCCGTAATGGGGCGATCAGAGCGACGTGCATCTTTGACATCAAAATTTCCGGATTGAAAACGCTTAAACCAAATTTGTGCTACTCTCACAGACACTACACTAGGTCCATAAACATCACAATTTTTTTTTCGCGGCTTGCGTTGCATTTTTACCTTTGTTGTAGTAAAATTTTAAAATGAATCGAATTTCTTCATTAGATTCACTCATCTTGGCGGTACGAAAAACAAATGCAAATCACACATTTTCCTAATTTGAATTTGGAATAATGTTCTTTAAAATTTAAACTTTCAATGATACCAAAACCAGCCAGATACAAATAGTATAGCCAAAGAGATTTTATTACAAGTTCATACATACTATAATGCGAAAAGACTTTTTCCCCAACCTAATATATACTATCTGTTTGTTAATACGTGAAAACTTGTAATTGGCCTTGTACTTTATACTCTGTCTGTATTCAATCAATTATATACCTAGCTGTAAGTTTTCCTCAAAATAATAAAATAAAAATAAAATTTTGTAACACGTTGTATAGACTAACTAACCAATGGCTAACATTTTTTTAAGGACATAATTTACACACCGCCACCTGATCCCAAGCTAAGCAGAGCTTATACAATGGAAATCAGATAACTGATATACTACCATACACTAATTTCTCTTTCTTTATTTTTATTATATAGATATTTACATCCAGACACAGACCAAACAGACAATGGTGTGTATTGTAGTGATCCTGCCGTGTTTTCACTTGCCGACCCCAACGGAAGATCAGCGTTGGCTATACGTACCTACATTGGCACGTACAGCCAACACCATGCTGAGTTGGAGGACCGATTTGTGGCAATTATGTAGCTCGTTTCTTTTTGTAAATTTTTTTTATTAAATTAATTTGTGTTATTCTTCCCTTTGTCACAAATAAATTTGTTTCTTTATTACATTTTCATGCACATAAATTTGGGTGGGAATCGAACCCACGACCTGTGGCATGGCAGTCAGGGTCTCTAACCATCAACCCACTGGCCCGTCGATTAGTATTAGTAGGGTTGTCACTGTTATGTTGTTTTTTTTTATTGGGACACTCACGGGTGAGTGTCCTTTATCTTCTAGGGATTAAAAATTGTTGGGAAGGCTAACGAACTAGATCCTACAGATAATATACATAATTACAACCAGATCAAATAGATTATATTATATATGTCCCCCGCGTTCTCGAAGGATATCACATTTTCCCGGAATAAAAAGCCTATATGATATTCCAGGATATGCTTTATCTATGTGCCAAGTTTCATCCATATCATTTTTGCATGATTGCTAGTAATGTAATAAAAATAATAATGTGTCTTACCCGATGTTAAATAAGGGCTGCTTGCCGGTGGTGAATCAAACTCAATTATAGACCAGAAGGTAGGTATTGGCCTTTTATTTTTTTTTAGTCGGTAGTCCACGCAATAGTTACTGATCTCCACATCGGTCCATCTTTCATAGGCATTCGGCAATTCCATTGACAGAACACCAGTCTGTGAAGTAAAAAAAAAAACAATTTTAAACTAGGTCGAATGATAAAAGCACCTCTATACTCTTTTAGCTTAGTGGCTAGTATGACTAACCACCTTTTAGCTTAGTGGCTAGTATGACTAACCACCTTTTAGCTTAGTGGCTAGTATGACTAACCACCTTTTAGCTTAGTGGCTAGTATGACTAACCACCTTTTAGCTTAGTGGCTAGTATGACTAACCACCTTTTAGCTTAGTGGCTAGTATGACTAACCACCTTTTCCACATGTTTTTAATTAAAAGCAGCGCTCTTTTCGGTTGTTGGTTGCATTTACATGAATTATCGTGTGTATTAGCACATCTGCTTTGACAAAGACTGAGCTGAAAAAAGCGTGAGCTACACTTTTGCAGTTGCTTATCGCAAGCCCCCCCCCCCCATTGGGAAGAACTCATAAACTTAGAATAGACAGATACTTCAGTGAATTCATTCAATATTCTAAAATTCATAATTTTTGATCATAATATAAACTGGTTGGGTGATCATGATTCTTAAATAATATTCTGAGACATTCTTTACTGAGCATGCTTTCTTTCTTTAATGAACATATTTTCTTCTAAATACTTTATTATATCATATATTTATATATATCTACACCTAGACACAGAATAACAACAGATATGTTCATGCACACAAATTCTGGGCGGGAATCGAACCCAGAGGCGAGGGACTCGGAATTTCTTAACGCCAATAAGCCAATGGCATGTCTATTAACATAAACATATTATAAATTAATAACACTTTATACAGATGTAAATAAAAAAAGAAAAAGAAAAAAAGAGCTTACACCTAAACTAAGCCAATTCAAACAACATAAAAATTGAAAAAAAAAGTGAATATACTTATCTACGCACGTAAAATGTTATAGTCGAAATGATTACTGAGAAAAACTGCTAAACTAAAAGCATTTGTTTTTACTATTCAGTCGTGAAATAGATTTTTGTAGTGTCCAAACCCTTTGCACCTGTCTGTAGCAACGAATAAATATTTTTGACGTTGTTACGTTATTATTGACAATAACATCATTTCTCACTCATTGACTCACTAACAGTTGCGATTTGTGCGATGTTCCGGAGAGACCGTTATCAGCTAACTTCAGGGTGTCGGTTTTTGGTGAGTCCCGTCGTAACAAATTTACTCTCATAATTTTTCCCCAACGCGCCAAAAGAAGAATAAATTCAAAACAATTGGCTTAAGTGTTAACAGTGTTAACACAAATGTTATATTATTTTTAAGATATTTCTGCCTTAAATAAATACTTCGATATTTGTAACGGAATAAAACTGAGGTAAAAACGTACGAAATTATATTCTGTTATACATACTAGCTGACCCACGTGGTTTTACCCGCGTTTATCTTAATAGCCTATATCCATCTACGAACAATTCCGCGTCGAATGGTAGCAGTCCCATCCCGATATGTTCAGTAGTTTTGAGGGATGGTGTGTCAAAAGAACCCTATTTTGTTGATTTGTATATTTTTAGACAGATAGATAGAAGATCTAGAAGTTATTTGCCATACCAAAAATACTATGAAAAAGTTGACCATGTTTTAATCTTCGGTAAAAGAACATTCAAATTGGATATACGTATTTAAAGGCAAAAATGATTGTCATAAAAATAATTGCGACAGAAAATATAAAATAATACAACAGAACATTTACATCGGTGGGTTGAACAATGGAAAATGATTGAATTCTAATAGGTATTTTTAAACCTGTAAGGTTGAAATTAACAATACACCATAAAGTGGGACGACGACTAGGTACACAATTAATGTAAATGTTTCCTTATTTACTTGTATAAATAAAGCTTGGTGCTATGCTTTGAAATGTCTCTATGATAATACAGGGAAAATAATTAAATAAGTCGTGGATTTACATAAATTGTTTTGTTATAAGTTATGGCTGTACTACCAGCATTCAGGGTTACCAATAATAAAAAATAAAATAAATATCCTGGGACATTCTTTTACACACGGCCATCTTATCCGTAACGAAGCAGAGCTTGTACTATGAAAACCAGATAACTGATATACTACATATTCAACTATTTATTTTTCTAAATTAATACATATCTAGATATTTACACCCAGACACAAAACAAACAGACATGTTCATGCACACAAATGTTTGTCCTGGGTGGGAATCGATCCCGCGACCTTCGACTTGGCAGTCAGGGTCGCTAACCACCAAGCCAATTGAATATTTCAGAATATTAATCTAAAATTCCCATACCTAACCGATGAGGACCAACCCTCCCGCTCTTCTAAGTTCCTGTCGCATCGAAGCTCAAAATATACTGGGCTGTGTAACAGTCATGCTTAAATCCTAGGACTTTTTTCAGACACAGATATCTGATACCAAATTAAGCAGACCGTACTGCTTGTAGCATTAACCAATGAACACACATACAACTTTTTAAATGCATACTTATAAAGATTTTCTCCCAGACATTGTACAAACAGACGTGTTTATGCAGACAAATGTTTGCCTTCGATCAGAATCGAGCCCACGACCTGTGGCGTAGCACTCAGGGTTTAGCAAATTCTACAAATCAAGCAAATTTGCCCGTCAATATCAAGAAACTAAATAAGCAAAAAAAAAATTCTCAAATAAAAAAAATGTACAAGAACAAAATACAGCTCTAACATTCAAAAGAGCGACTGAATAACTGGTAATAATCTGTCATATTCAAGATCAGGTTGTCGTTCACGTACGCGTAAGAGAGGGTAAGGGACGGGTGTAAGGGTGCATTTCCACTGACGTGGAGCTGGCCGGAGTAGAGCGGAGATGAAGCTATGAAAAGTGGCAAGTGAAGATTTCGAGCACTGTCATTGGCTAATTCACGTTCCATTCACCTCCACTCCGCCCAGCTCCGCGTCAGTAAAAACGCACCCTAAGAACCATTAGCGGCTAACATCTTCCTTCAAAAAAAGGAGTATAACCGCGAATTATGAGTAATCCGGTAATTCTGGTCAGGGTCGTAATGCGACTAAATACAAATTATGTTTATTCCTCATTAACCAAAAACTCAAACTCATGCGACGGCATCACCTCAAATTGGTTCAACTCATAATAATGAGAGCACAGTTCTAGTTACAGATAAACTGTAAATATCATTGAATTATGAGTAAATAGCTTTGTTAAGGTATAAAACGGTACATGAGTCAAGCGTTGAAGTAAACAATTATTTGAAATAAACGCTGATATACGATAAACCATAAAGGTTATATTTAATTATGACAATATTTTGTAATGACGCATGCAACTATGAAGGTATACGTAAATGCCGGTCCACTTGTACTCTGATTGCCCTGCCATGGTCGTGGGATCGATTAACATGTCTGTCTGCTTTTTGGTGTAAATATCTATTTACGTATGTATTTTGACCGAAAAATAAAATATATATTTTGTATATATCTCTATTTAATTTGAGATGAGATTGACGTCTGTTAAGAATGTACTAGAACAAGTAGTAGGTAAGGGATCGTCCATTGATTACGTAAGGTGTTTAGGGGTCGACCCAAACCTCACCAAATCTCACGTCAGGGATAGGGGGAGTCTCAGGAAGTATCCCGTTATTTAAGATTAATAATTTAAAATAGTGTATAAATACGAAAAAATTTAACCGAAAAAAAATGGATAAATCAAATACATAGTTTTTGTTCAAAAAGATTTTATCAGAGATACATTCTTGGAAATAAGAAAATACTAAAATTATGCTTATTATGTTCCTAATTAAAAATAAATATTAAAAATCACTTGCATAGATTACATAGATTCATATTTGATTAAAATTTTGAGAGAAGTGTGTTTGTTTCTTATTACTATGAGTGTAATGAGTAGTAAAAGAGCGCTATAATCTCAAAAAAACTGTTGTACAGTTTAGCGATTTTTATTGCCCAATGTAAGTAAAGTTGTAATGTAAAAGCTCTAACACTCAAGGGTTTGAATTAAATACAATATTTTCTTGCTAAAATTATTGTCAATGCGTTGTCGACCCTAAGACTTCAAGTTATTTTCTTTTTTTGTCCTGGTACATTCTCTTATACACGGCAATCTGATCCCAAATTAAGCAGACCTTGTACTATGGAAACCAAATAACTGATATACTACATATACAATTTTTTTTTTCTAAATGCATATTTATATAGATATTTACACCCAGACACAGAACAAAGAGACATGGTCATGCACACAAATGTTTGTCCTGGGTGGGAATCGAACCCGCGACCTTCGGTTTGGCAGTCAGGATCTCTAACCACCAAGCCAACTGACCCGTCTGATTATATTTATATATATGATTTGCATGATATTTCTACATAATACATCAATGGGTTCTTGAAAATCTACATCTAATACAATACAAAAGAATGTTTGTCCTGGGTGGGAATCGAACCCGCGACTATCGGCTTGAGAGTCAGAGTCGCTAACCTCCAATAACTAACCAAGTCTCATGTGTCTGTTATATCCACAGCCTTACCTTTCTAACCAATACACAGTTATACAAGTGCACTACTGCTTCACGACGGCAATAGGTAAGGTGGAAAATAACTACGCTGTATTAGATATTGAAAACTGTCGGAAGGGGACAGTTCATGACATCGGCTTATCGTAATGCAGTATGTAGTATTGCACATATATTCAAATGGACTGTGTTTTGTACTGTGGGGAATTTTTGCTATCAGTAATTTATACATTAATGAAATAATTGACAGCCCAGTTGGCATGGCGGTTAGCGACCCTGACTGCCAAGTCACAGGGGCTCGATTCGTTAAGGAAAATGACATTAACTCGAGGATGTTTCGTCGCGGCCACGCTATGATGGCCTTTTGGCCGTTTAACAATGACAAAGAAAAATAACCTTTATTCTTTAAGACATAAGGTGCATCTATTGATCCAACAGCTAATTGTAAGATGATAGAAATCGACCTTATTCCAAAGCAATACAGTTTCTTTTCCTATGACAATCTGAAACGTCAAAACGGCCATCATAGCGTGCTGGTAGTATAATCACGTGAGAGATAAGCTCTCCGAGGCCTCCGTGAAGTGGATCGCCGAAGAAGTTTGTATTAGCTGAATAAGGGTCACCGGCTCCATTGCCACCCAGGACAAACATTTGTGTGCATGAACATGATTGTTTGTTCTGTGCCTAGGATTAAATATGTATTTAGAAAAAGTAGTATATGTAGTATATCATTTAGCTGGTTTCCATAGTACAAGCTCTGCTTAATTTGGGATCAGATGGCCGCGTGTAAAGAATGTCCAAGGATTTTTTTTTTATTATATGTGACAATACACATACTTTACACGTTTACATGCGTATCATAAAGACGATATACCCACAATCAATTATTTTATTCAGTACATTTACAGTACCTACATAGTTTAGTCAAAATTATTGCCAAGTCAGTATATTTAGACATTTTACATTTTTTTTTTTGGGAATTAGGTGTTCAAGAGTACTCACAACGATTGGGACGTGTTTTTAATTCTAAACCTTATACCTGAAGTCTTAAGTTAGAGTGTTCTGTGAATGACAAATGATTCATTGTTGTAAAAATAGTGCACAAACGCAACGCAAATTGAAAACTACATCATGGGACATCGGAATGTTCTAGCCGAACCTTAATAACTAAATAACTTCTGTGGATTTTTTTCAATGATATTGTTTTTTTCTTTTTTTTGTCAATAATAAATAAAAAAGACAGTCAATATTGCTTCATAACATATGGCTGGGAACGTTCGTTGAGCTCTTTTGTATTGACGGATTGAAACGCATTGATGTTATCTGCTGCATGATTGTTGCTTCCTAACCCATTGCCAATTTGCCTCGTAGTTCCTCAACGTTTGAGCCGATTCTAGTGCGGTGTTTAGTGTTTCATAGCTAAATAACAAGCGCGGAAGCCTTATTAATAGATAAGTCCCTCTGTTAATCCGTATATCACATCCATTTTACATGAATATATTTATAACATTATTTTTAAATAAAACAGAAAGTTTTGGCCTATTTAAAGGACTACATATACATTGGTCAAGTCATCTCTACTAAAGACCAAACTACCCAGGAAAGTAATATCAGTATTGAAATTGGTTGGAGGAAATACTGGTCCCTCAAGGAGATAATGAAGTTAAAAGACTAGGCATGACATTAAAAAGAAAGACCTTCAACCCATGTATATTCCCATGTCTAACATATGAGTGTGAGACATGAGCACTGACCAAATCGCTCAAAGAAAAGCTTTCCAAGTGTCAAGAGCAATGGAAAGAAGCATGACAGGCTCTAAGAGATAGGACAGAATAAGGAACACAGATCTCCGGTCCAAAACAAAACGGACCGATCTTCTAACAAAAAATAGACAAACAAAAGTGAGGATATGCCACATGATGCGAGACACTAAAGGCAGTTACCACTCGGTATCCAAGGGACGGAAAAATAAATCGGGGAAGGCAGCACACCCGCTGGGAGGAAGAAATAAAGCTGACAGCAGGTCCAAACTGGAGGAACCTCGCGAAAGACGGCAATGGAAAATGTTAGAGGAGGCTTATGCCATGAGGGGCGTCTATTTGAATGTCTATGCCTATTGTTAAACCTATAAATTCCTAGTTAGGTCATGGTCGCTTTGTTTGATGAAAATCTGATCAGCCGTTTCCAGAATAGGTATTTAAGTAGACTCAGTGTTTTCACCGAACAAAATATTAGATATAGTACTGGGTCCAAGGACACTAATAAAATGAGATCTGAGAACTGTTAATATAATGTCAAATTCATTTTATAATTAGAAAAAATATATGATTTAAAGTATACCGTACACAAATTTAAAAAGGTAGTAAAGAATACTTTATATCAATAGAAAATATGATTATTTAGAGAACCGTTGGCAATTAATTGCTCTTTTATGGTGAAATTATTATGTTCTAATATCATTGGGCGTAATTTTTTTGAAAGCCCATGTAAAGACGATTTAGAAGGGCCTATGAAGGCCTACACAAAAAGTAAAAATTAGTTTTTTTAATTACAAAAATATTAACGATGATCCCCTATATTTTTGTATGTTTGGAAATAAAAAGAAATATTATTCGGTTAGAGACAGTTACATATAGTTTACATGACAAATAAAATAATGATCTAACCATAATTTGAGAATAATTCCTCTAACAATTTTTACATTTAAAAATAAATCTTATTAAATACAAAATAAAGATGGTTTATGTTCGAAACTATCGGGACTTTTTTTTTCAAATAGGCCTTCACAGGCACTTAGGAATGGTCAGACTCTAACAATGGTAGAAAACTTAATTATCAAAATAACAGCGTAAACTCACCTCTGTTAAATACATACGAAAATTTATTAAACTAAAATCCACGGCTTCATTCTTAAAAGTGTTATTAAAGAACTTCCCCGGACTGAACTCGAACACTTCGCTTGCATTTTTTCCATAATACTTCTTGTTCTTATCAAAAACTTTTAAGTCGTCGAAAATTAAAACATCGCCTATTGACACACAAGCCTTTCTCTTCCCTACGTATTGATTGAAGGGACAGCATTTCGGTATACATATTTCGCTTTCACATTTTTTCAATGTAAAGTTAGTGTTCTCTGAATAACTGAAGGCAATATTTAAAATGAAAATAATAACTTTAAATAAATACAGACACATAGTGACGTCCGCTTTGGCTTAGTTTATTGAAATTATAACTAAAGGAAACTGCCACAATATTACACTGGTTGTTTATAATAAGATATTTTGTTCATTAGGAAGTCGGACATTTGTTATTGTATCTTCCTGGAACGCGATGTACCTACCAAGTCATCTCGGTTAAGGTGCGAACGACTCCAGCACAGCGGGTTCCGTAAAATAAATATTCATAAAACCAACTTCATTTTGAATGCCATTTGGCTTAGTGGTTAGCGACCCTGACTGCCAAATCGCAGGTTGTGGGTTCGATTCCCACCCAGGACAAACATTTGTGTCTGAAACGTCAAAACGGCCATCATAGCGTGCCGCAAGTTTAATCACGTGAGAGATAAGCTCTCCGAGGCCTCCGTGAAGTGGCTCGCCGACGAAGTTTGTAATAGCTGAATAAGGGGGCATATCACCGGCTCCATTGCCACCCAGGACATACATTTGTGTGCATAAACATGTTTGTTAGTTCTGTATCTGGGTGTAAATATCTATATACAAAATAACACGTATTATATGACAAGTTTGGGTATCACACGTAGGTACATATAAGGCAAGTCAAAATCCCAAAATGGACCAATCAAGAGATTAGAGCGCGACAGCAATAAAATATAGACACCATCAGTGCAGTGATGATTCATCGCTGAATGGTGCGAGCGAGCGCGCGGCCATGTGTGAGCGGGATGCGCGAACGTAAATATACGGTCCGCTCCGATCTGATGCTCGTTGAGGGTGGTAGATGTATGTGTGATGTCACATTGATTTTTATAGATCACCTAACTAGAATAAATGATACAAATAATACAAGAAATGCTTGTATTGGCTGCTTTTTACATTTATTTAACGAATTAAGCTGTAGGTATTCGTACAATTATCGTAAGTGTAGCGTCTGTATGGGAAATTTACTTTCGCGCATACCGTGACGTTGTGCGATGTACAATTTCCGATTGCATTGGCTTTTGGCGAACTCGATACGATTGCGATACGTTCACGATAGATGTACTTACGTACTTAGGCCTCAGGGGCCCAATTCCACTAAATGCAACGTTCGAGTAGCACGATTGGATCGGCAATGTTATGAAGATTAATGTCAAATTGAAGTTTGACATTTCATAAATATGCTATTCCTACACAACAATATACAACCCTAACAAACATACATTTTGACGTAATCTTTCGAACGAATGTGAACCATTACCGAGACACAACCGCAGTTCGATCGTTGGTGTGTTTAGTACAATACGATTAAACGTCAAATTTGACGTTTGGTTGCGATATGGTAATGGTTCGGTGCATAATATGTTAGTGGAATTGCCCCCCAGGTGTAGGTACCTTTCGTTTACTTGTTTAAGTTATCAAGCGGGCCTAAACTGTATAAATGATTTTGAACTTTTTTGAAAGAAGATACGCGTGGTTATTCGTTGATCAACGGAAAGACTTCCGTTGATGTGTATGACAGTACATGTAATAGACAAAACACATTGATTTATATGACGCTGGTGGTGAGGTTAACCGTTCTGGCCCTTGTTCTTTTAGGTAAGTGCATACATATAATATGTCGGAGGAAATAAACGAGGAAGAGTTGAATAATTTAAAAGTGCAATGCACTGCATTGTATGACGTCCAATCAGAGCAGAAGATTTATACCTATAGTCGTGGCGCCATTTTAATGTTTGCTGGTCGAGTATAGAATTCGTCAAAAAAAATTCAATATTCAAAACCATTTATTCAGTTTAGGCCCACGGAAGGCACTAATGAAGGTCCACTTTAAAGTTGCTGAAGCTAAACCGGTTCGAAAGTCAGCCTTCAACTGAGAAGAACCGGCAAGAAACTCAGCAAGGTTACATTCTTTTTTATTTTTTATTAAATAATTTTTTATATAAATTTTATCTATTCTGACTTTTTGGCTATTTTATAATATAAATTTTATATATTTTTATATTTAACATACTCGTCTTTTGATCAAAAGAGCCATATCACTCTTTTAGCTCTTTAATTCATTTATATCATTAGTCTCTTTAGCTCATCAACAGAACTAGTATTGAATTAGCTCCTTCATTTCATTCAAATCGTTCACGGCTCTTTAACTCTTTTGAATAGATTAATGTCTGAACTACGCGATCGCTAAGTGAAAAGTATGTTATGCATGAGCATGTGCATTTGATTGGGGATCTCAAAATGTGATATAAAGTATATTTGAGTCGTATAAAATCAAAGTCGGCAAAGTAGGTAGACGGGCGAAAATGAGATAAATATATGGCAACTGAACAATACTGAAAATTCAAATGTTAACCAATTGCGTCGGACTTTATAATCAAATACGGCCATAAACCCTTCAAAAACACGAAATAAAACTGCCTTTGGGATCAAAGACGGTAATCGAAGGGACCTCACAACCGTAATCGGCAAACTTTCGCTGTCAACCAATCAGAAGCATTGTAAACCGCTGTTTCAAAATGACGGATTGTATTCATTTGCATAGAAGATTGCTGCGAGTTTTGTTGAATTATTAGTGATTCCTTAGCTAAATAAAGTTAACTATTACAATGGAGCATAACCCAACACCGGCTACGAATAATATAGCGAGGAAAAGGAGCAGAAATCCCGAGACATGGAAGAAAAACGTGTTGAAAAAACAGAGTCAAGTACAACAGTATTTCAACCATATTTTTACTGTAGGGCTGTGTTCTAACACTTTTGTAATTTTTTTTCTTCTGTAATTGAAACAATAAAACTGAGTCATACTTGCTTGTGCAGCGTTTTCACAATTTTTTCAATGATCTTTTCAGAAGCCTCCCAGATACATCATAGCACTCTGGTTTCTCTTCTTTGTTTTTGGTGTTAAGATTAAGACACGCTTTATTACACTTATTGTTTATTAGTGTCATTTTTATTTTATTTGTTTTATTAAATGTGTTACACTTTTCAGGGTTCCATCCAATTTTTAGGTAGTCTAATATTTTGTGTAGGTAGTATGTTATCGTTCGCTTTTTTGTTTTCAGGTATGGACCAAAATATTTGCCACAACGCATTTGTAACCACAACACACCATCGTTTAAATGCAGTACAATCACTATCATTCACGTCAGTCAAATGGGGTCTTATAACTATTAATATTATGTAAGAATATCAAAATTGTTCATGTATGTTACAAGTACATCTGTGTGTTCATGTATGGAATGTGAGACTTTAATTAAATGTGTCAGGTCAGTCTGTTGTTCGAATGCACACGGTCGTTTTATTTATAGGTTATAAATATGTGCCCAGAATTTTGGCCATAAGACTAGTTTTTCGCGAAGTAACTTGTGTTAAAAAGTTGCAGCTCGACACGTCAGTGTTTTTCGCAGTCAGGCTAGTTTCTGCGTATTGGACTTTGAATCCGTTTGCAAACATTAAGCCAGTTGCTATTGCATATCACCGCATGGCGACTAATTATATCGTGAAAGTCCCTAAGTTACGAGGAAGGGAAAATTACGACGAGTGGGTGCTTGCAGCTGGAAAATTTCCTTATACTTGAAGGAATGATGAAGTGCATCAAACCAGATTTTTCACCACAGCAGTAGTGCGGCAATTATTGCATCAGTCGCGGATGACGCCAAGACAAAGGCGAAACTGACGATAGATGCGTCGTTGTACGTGCACATCAAGACAGTCAAGACTACTAAAGAGCTGTGGGAAAAATTGAAATCTCTTTTTGATGATTCCGGTTTCACCAGAAAAATAAGTCTCCTGAGAAATTTAATTTCCATCCGTCTGGATAATTGCAGTTCCATGACCTCGTATGTCACCCAAATAATTGAGACAGGTCAGAAACTTTGTGGAACGGGATTCGCAATTAATGACGAATGGATTCGTTCGTTATTGCTAGCTCGATTACCAGAGAAGTTCTCTCCCATGATCATGGCGATAGAGCATTCGGGCATTCAAGTGACAACGGACGCCATTAAAAGCAAACGTCTATGCTCTGTCTAATTTAGGATGATAATTTTGACAGATCACGCCCATGTAGTTTTGTATTTTTTCCGGTGACATGATACTTCAAATAATGTTGTACTTCATTGGTGGGTACCGCCCACTTAGTGAAGTGCCACGCATAATGAACATCAACAGAGTATTGAAAATCGGTTTTGAAATAAAATGAAACAAACTAAAAAAAAAAATATTAAGATAATTTTATATTTTTTGGTAAGTTTTGTTATTTTTGGTTATACAATGCCAAAAGGAACGAAAAGGACTGTTTTAAACAGCGAATGTCGCGAATTTGTGGTTCGATTGCAAGATTATTTTGAACGTGAATGCAAAAATGGCGGAAAATAGGACCAAGTCAAAATCGTCGTTGTTGAAGGGCTTACGAAAGCATCATCAGTCATATTAATAAATGGTTAATTTAATAGAAAAAGTATAATTTGTTTTGTATTATAATCGGACCACCCAGTCTTGGGTTCTGGTTCTGTATCGATTATACACTACCACAACCTTTCTGTAAGCTGTCAAAATTATCATCCTAAATTAGACAGAGTATAGATATGGGGACAGGAAACGGAAACAGTAGTGAAGATGGTGCATTTGCCGTGTCTAGAAAATGGCAACACAGAAGGAAACAGGCATCCACGACAATAAATAAAGATGGCGCCTCGACCTCGAAATTAATATGTCTTATTTATGGCTGAATTTGGTCGAATCTGTTCCAAAACCGAATCGGGGCACCCCGACTCCACGCAGTCTTTTGGCTACTACCTCTAGAGTGTATATAAAAATTCGGAGACGCGAAGGGAGGGCAGCCACCGCCCACCGTAACAAATGACAGGTACCCTTGCGAGCCGCAGCGGCTGAGGCTGGTCGCCGGAGGCGACCAGTAAGCCGAAGCTGCGGAGGGGAGCATGGGTGCCTATCCTTTGTTACGTTAGGGCGAAGGGGTTGCACTTCCCGCAGCGTCGGAGCCGTTGCAGAAGCAACTTTATAGTGTTTTGAGGTTAGGTTGCAAAAAAATGTATTTCTCAGGAATGGTGGGTTACCTTTTCATGGGAGTGGTGCTAAGTCAGAATTTCTATTAATTTCTCGAAAAATATGCATTACCTTTTAATAAGAGTGGTAGCGTTATAATTAGGGATCCAACCCCTACCAACTACAACCATTTTTACACCCCCCCGCGTGCGTGACTATACTAGACCACAACCAAGAATTATAACCACTAGCAGAGATGTGATTGTAATGGAAAAAGAATCAATTATGAAGGAGGTTGCATCTGAAGGCAAGGATCAGGAATCTGTGAATGATGGTGTACCACAGGAAAGTCCGAATCTACAAGGTTCAGTGGGGATGGCAGAGATTCAACTTTAAAAGAAGTATCAGAAGATGATTCTCTTTCAGACTATATGCCGAGTGAGTATGAGGATTCTGTAGATACTAATGATGATGATTATCATCGAGCCAGACCTACAAGAGAACTCCATGCTCCAAATAGATATGGGTTTGGTGGAATCTGCTACTCGGAGAATGCTATGGTTTGCGGAGCTGATCTTACACTGAAGCAAGCATAGAAGGGGCCTGAAGGAAACCAGTGCTGTCAATGATGAACTGAGGTGCTTTGAAGACAATGATGCTTGGGATGTGGTAAATATTCCTAGTAGTGGTACAATAGTGTAAGTGGGTGCTCAAAAAGAAAATAGAACCTGATAATAATGTGCGTTATCATGCGAGATTAGTGGCAAAGGGCTTCTCCCAACAATCAGGTATTGACTATGCAGAGACATTTTCACCAGTGGTGCGACATAGTTCAAGATTACTTTTTGCTTTGTCAGTACAACTAGGACTTGATATTAAACATTTTGATGTTGTAACTGCATTCTTAAATGGCGAACTTCATGAAAATATTTACATGCAAATACCTGAAGGTTTTGATAGTTCAGATACTAATAAAGTTGTAATGTTAAAGAAAGGCATTTATGGATTGAAGCAGTCATCAAGAATGTGGTATAATAAAGTAGATATTTGTTTAACAAAAAATGGTTATTTAAAATCTAAATATGAACCTTGTTTGTATGTAAAGAATGAAGATAAAAATATGACTATAATTGCATTGTATGTTGATGATTTTTTCATTTTTTTAATTTTTTCTAAAGAAACTAACAAGTGTGTATTAGAGTCGCGATTTAAGATTAAGGATTAAGGCCAAATAAAACAATGCCTTGGTATGTCAGTATGTTATGATAAAGATAATATAGTGTTTTTTTTTACATTGTTTACATTATTTTTCATTTACATTAGATCAAAGTCATTACATAGAACAGTTATTGTTAAAATTTAAGTTAGAAAATTGTAAAACTATAGATACTCCTATGGAAAGTGGACTGAAGTTGGCTAAACATAGTAGTTGTGATAAAAGTTTACCATACCAGCAATTAATTGGTTGTTTAATGTACCCTACCATACTTACACATCCAGATATTGCATTCTCAGTAGGATACCTGAGTCACTTTAACAATTGCTATAGTAGAGAGCATTGGGCTCATACTAAACGGGTCTTGAGATATTTAAAGAGAACTAAGGATTATTGCATTAAATATTATGGTACTGGTAATAAAGATATAATTGGTTATGTAGATGCAGATTGGGGCAGTGATACTTTAGATAGAAAATCATACACTGGATTTTGTTTCAACCTATCAGGAGGTGTAATTTCTTGGAGTAGTAAAAAGCAGAATGATATAGCTCTGTCTAGCACAGATGCAGAATATATTGGTATCTCTGAAAGTTGTAAGGAAGCTATTTACTTAAGAAATTTGTATAACGAAATAATTGGTAGTTCCATGGGCGTACCCATGGGGGGGCAAGGGGGGGCAGCTGCCCCCCCCTGGATAATGTCGACGTCCCTACTAACTATCTACTTTTGTTGATAAAAATTAAGAAAACGAACTTTGACAAGTAAAGAGGATGATGATGCCAGTTGCAGTAAGCAGCAGTCTAATGAGGTGGATACAGAGTCAATAACACAATCTTATTCTGCTATAGCCATTGTATACCTTATTAAAGAATTAATATTAAAAAAAAACTATATCAATTTATTTCTTTATTCTTTATAAGTACCTAGCTTATAAAAAATCTGGTTTGCCCCCCCCCTGGCCCAGAACCTGGGTACGCCCATGGGTAGTTCTGATTATATTCCTATATTTAATGACAATCAAAGTGCCCATAAATTATTATATAACACAGTTTTTTATTGTAAATCAAAACATGTAGACATTAGATATCATTTTGGAAGAGAATGTATTAATAACAACATTGTTAAAGTAGAGTACCTACCAACAGCTGATATGGCTGCAGATGTTCTAACAAAATCTTTAAGCTGTTTAAAACATTATAAGTTTTTGGAACTGATGGGGGTGCAACATAAATGTAATTAATTTAGTGTCTTAGTACATTGTATTTACTGTATAACATTTTGTATAGTGGGGGTATTAATATTATGTAAGAATATCAAAATTGTTCATGTATTATATGTTACAAGTAGTGACATCTGTGTATTCATGTATGGAATGTGAGACTTTAAATTTAATGTGTCAGTCTGTTGTTCGAATGCACACGGTCGTTTTATATATTTCCAACGTTTATATTTTACCAACGTTTAATGTTTTAGGTATCTTTTATATGGACTCATTTCGAATTTCGCTAGTATACTAGCTGTCCCAACAGACATTGTCCTGTCGAAATGAGTCCATATAAAAGTTCCCTAAAACATTAAACGTTGGTACTTTCAATACAGCGCCATCTGTTAGAATCTTTTGGAGTTAACAGATAATTGTGACTGTCAATTAATTATAGACCAATAATTTGCAATAAAATAAAATTGCGACTATAATTAAAGATCTAAGCTATCCTATCTCTTAAGTTGGACCAGACTGCTCACGGTGTGCCAATTTAATTTAAAATCGTTTAAGTAGTTTAGGGAGTCCATCGCGGACAAACATCGTGACAGAAGATTTATATATATTAATATATATATATATTTAATATTTAAGAACCGTAGTAATGCTGAATAACCCCCCCAAAAAATAAAAAATCTATTAAAGTAGACAATTATTAGGTAAAATACGTACGTAGGCCTTTCTTCTAAATAATCTGGTTCCCTGGCATGACAGCTTACTAGGGTTGTTGGCTTTGATAAATCATTATATTTTTATGGGGTATTTTGTAACAGTTGTATGTCACAAAGAACAATGCACTTATCTTTCTAATATTATAAACGCCATAGTATGTATGGATGTTTGTTCCTCTTTCATGCAAAAACTATCCAACGGATTTGGATGAATCTTGGCATATAGATAGAGCATATATTGGAATAACATATAGGGTATATTTTATTCCGGGAGAATGTTACAACCCTCGGGGACGCGGGTGAAACCGCGGGAAACAGCTATACATACATAATATATATACATATAACATATCATGTTTGGCTGTCTGTAAATGTAGGTATATGCCAAACCATGTAGTTTATTTTGCATATTTTCATAGACTCCTCATGGTATTTTACTGGGGAGTAAGTAGTTCGTGAGTCACTAAGAGATTCATTTAGGGAAATAAATATAATGACGTCTCCATCACTATATATTCTTGAAAATATAATGTTTATACATAAAAACATAGGAATGTCTGACTCAAAATTGGATATACATAACATTATTAGTCAGACTATATATAAGTACCTGTAAAGGCGTATTTGAATAAAAATATTTTCATTCATTTTCATAAATACTAGTATGGCGATATCTATGAACGCGCCTACGATCCTTCACCCCCCACACTACAGTGATGTTGCGACATCTATGAACGAGTAGAAACATCGCGCTATCAAGATTCTCTCAGGCTTTGATATATATACAAGCATCCCACATCAACAGTTGGACCGCGGTCAGGCCCGGTCAACTGTCTATAGATGACCTTGGGCCTTGGACACGACGTGGGCTTGAAAGAGTGACAAGAATAGCGATTGTTGCCGCCTCTGTCTAACATGTCTGTAACACTGCAAGATAAATGTCTGCCGTTGAGGATGGTCGTTTTTTCTTGTGTTTATTTAAATTTATATAAACTTATTCGCTTGTTTTGCCATTATATATAACGTTGAGTCGAGCATCCTGTTGCATTGTGTATTTGGAATCAAGTTTTGAGATAGTGAATCTTTAGTGAGACAGTGACTTTTGATCGTATAAGATCATGAATCGGATAAAGGAAAACTTAAGAAAGTGCATCAAGTGTGGTTCTTCACCTTCCGCAGATGCTTGTGCGTTTATTGAGAGATTATTTTGTATAATATTTGTACACTACATATTGCAGAAATAAATTTGTAAAACTGATACAATTTTTTTAATTCCACCAGTTCATTACTATATTTCAATAATATAATATTATTATACTTATTGTATACTATAACCGTTCATATATGTATATATGTAGGTATATATACCTAATTTCTAAGATTTCAATTTCCCGGCTAGTATACATGTCAGTCAAGTTTTTGTGGGCTGCCACTAGATGGCTAAATTTCTGTCCCATATTTTATGTATGCGCTTGTCATTCTTCTCGTGAGTATAAATGTTCTATGACCGCGGTCCCCAGGCATGATCACCTAGCCTGGCGGAAGATCTTTCCTTTTAAATGGAGGAGTCTCACACCCCGCTCCTCCATACTAGGCAAAGGGTGGTTAGCAGTAGTTGGTTGTTCCATATTTTAGACTAGCAAGTGTTAACAAGTCCTTTTTTAATAATTGTTTTTGGTTGGAAGGGACGAAGGTGTTAGACTCTATTGGCTCTTCCGCCCTTGCACAGACTTTGCTAATTGTGTTCAATTCCATAATACAATACCGCTTTTGGTAACCAACATTTCCGACAAATTAATAAATCATACTTATAATGTTTTGAAAATAGAGATGCATTGAAATAGCTCCTCTCTGTCCAGGTGCACCTTTCATTTGCTTGTTTTGGTTCATCATATCAGCCCAGGGATGTACACTGCTGAACTTAGGACTGCGGGACTTGGATTTTCACCTAGAACGGTCTTGAATCGCCTGCATTCAGCGGCTTCCAGCGACTCTGACCAGCCCCCTCATTTAGCTAATACAAACTTCGTCGGCGAGCCGCTTCACGGAGGCCTCGCAGAGCTTATCTCTCACGTGATTAGTAGTATTAGGAATAAAGGTTATTTTTCTTTGTCACTGTTAAACGTCAAAATAGCCATCATAGCGTGCCGCAAGTTTAGTAGTATTAGCGTAGTGAGCGAAAGAGACAGAGCACGGAGGCCGCGACGAATCATCCTCGAGTTAAGGGTGAAGAAGAAGGCGGTGCAGGAGCCCGTGGTCGACCCGGTTGGGGAGACGCGCAGGGCGGCCGCCCAAATAATAGAGGGTGCCCGCAAGTCGAGAAATCTGAAAGGGGCAGTGTGGGGCCAAATAAACAGGGCCTGCCATAGAATCCTGGCCTCCATGGACGTAATGGAGGCCAGGAAGACGGTGAGCGACGAGGTCCGCGCTCTCCAAGCTGAGAACTGGAAGCTGCGGGAGCGGGCGCTCCTCCGCGACGAGGAGCTGAGGAGGCTCCACGCTGCCTCCACGAAGCGCGGACCACCAGAAGGCGGGACCTCGGCCCCAACGTCCTCGCAGTTCAGGGCTGCGGACCTGGCGGAGGCCCTGATGGAAATCAGGCGGGACCTGTTCACCTCCCTGGAGGGTATGATCAATACCCGTCTCGGGGAGACGAACAAGCGCCTGCCTGCCGAGCCCATCGTCCGCCCCCCGCTGGAGGCCAACGACAAGCAGACTGCGGGCCGGGCCACGTCGGCCCCAGCCGCAATCGAGCCTGAAAGGGCGAGGCTGGGTGACGGCCGGCCCCGGAGGCCCAAGCCTGCCAAGGCGGCCGCGAAGGCCGCCAAAAAGTCCACTTCGGCAGCCCCTGTTGCCCCGCCGGTCCCGGAGGAGGGACCGGTCCCCTCGGGCCAGCAGCCCGAGGAGGTGAGCTGGGCAACGGTGGCCAAGAAGGGTAAGGGGAAGGGCAAGGGCGCCCCCCCAACCAAGAAGGCGGCGCCCAAGAGAAAGGAGAAGGGACCGAAGGACCCGAATACAGCGGCGGTGGTGATTACCTTGAAAAAGGACCTCACCACCGCCACCACGCTGCATGCCACTATGGCGAAAGCCATAAAGGGCTGCAGCCTCGCGGAGGTCGGGCTGCACCATGTGAGGGTGCGGGCCTCGATGACCGGGGGCAGGGTCATCGAGGTCCCCGGGGTGGACAAAGAGGGGGCGGCGGATGCGCTTGCAGCGAAGCTGCAGGCCATCGTGGGCGACGTAGCCCGCAGAGTCGCTGACGGCAGCCGTCGCTGCTGCGGGGGAGTGCGAGGTGGGGGGCATCCGCTCCCGCTACGATGGCACCGGGTCAGCTCTGATCCGGTGCCCGGTGGGGGCGGCAAAGGCCCTCCTCGGGCGTGGTCGGATCCTGGTGGGCTGGTCGTCCATCAGGATCATTCCGGTTGGGCCGACACCCATGCATTGCTTTAAATGCATGGGTGTGGGCCACACTAGGGAGCTCTGCCCCTCTGACATCGACCGGAGCCATATGTGCTTCCGGTGCGGTAAGGAGAGGCACCTGTCGAAGGACTGCCGGGAGGAGAAGGCGTGGTGCGCAGTATGCCACCACGCCCAACTCCCGGCCAACCACGTCATGGGGGGGCTCAAATGCTCCCCGCCCGCGGTGAGAGACAAAGTGGCGAGGATGAAGCCCGCCCGCCCACCGCGCCCCACCCCCGTAGCAGCGGCCGCCAGCCGGCCGGAAGAGGAAGACCGCATGGACGTCTAAATGCCTACATTATGGCATTTCTACGTTCTGCGGGTGGGTGCCTCTACCGGCACATACGGCAAGGGTCCCCCCCCCCCGGGGGAACCCTTAGTAAATATTCCGATTGAATCAACTGTGAAATGTGCACTTATTATACTTACATTTATTATTTTATCAATATCATTCCGACCATGCTTCTGTTTTACATTAATGTGAAACACCATAAGGTTACATTATATTAGTTAATTTTCTCAATAACGGTAGGTTACATTAGAAAAGTTAATATGGGCGTTATGTTTTCATAAATTTATACTTCTATCTGTACTTTATATACTTGTATGCTATGTGTGTGTGTGTGTGTGTGTGTGTGTGTGTGTGTGTGTGTGTGTGTGTGTGTGTGTGTGTGTGTGTGTGTGTGTGTGTGTGTGTGTGTGGCTCTGTAGATTTTACCTTGTCTCAAATTATATTGTCTACATTCTACACTTCATTTAGTCAACAAATTAGTGATTACCTTTTTTTTTTTTTTTTTTTTTTTTTTGTTTTACAAGGTGGAAAACGCTTTGCGCGTTCGACCCCCCGCCTTGGGAGCGGCGGGGGGGATATGTGGGACTCCCTCTCGCAAACTCCCCTTCTCATATCAAAAATGAGAAGGGGCCCGAGAGGTTTACCCACTAAAAACCACCTTGGCGTACCCTCATTCCGGTTTTGTTGTTGGGTATCGTGGCACCCGCACTAGGCATTCTCCACGATACCCACCGGTCGCCCCGGCCTCTGCCGGGGCTTTCCGCGCCGATTGGGGGGGAGTGGCCGGTTACGCTCGGCCATCCCCCAGACCGCCGAGTGACTTTTCACGGCGGGCGGAGGTCTCCCATCCTTCGCCCGCAGTCACTAGGGGTTAAAGCGAGCGGCAAACCGCCGCTGCCTCAACCCCGGCCGTCTACGCCGGAGGGGATTCGCGAGGGGGTCCTCTTCGCGCTTCCGCTCCGCGGTCTCCTTCTGTGACATAATTGAGTCGCAGAAGGAGACCACTGCCTCCCAGGACCTCTCGCTGCTGAGCATCTCAGAGACGATGGTTTGCAGCGAGAGGTCCGCCCGCTGGATGGTGCGTGCCATGAGTACACGCTCCCCGTCCCAACGACTGCACACCAGGAGGGTGTGCTCGGCCGTGTCGTCGGGACCTCCGCACTCATGGCACCGCGGGCTCGGCTCCTTCCCTATTCGGTGCAGGTAATGCCCGAAACAGCCGTGTCCGGTCATCACCTGCACGAGCCGGTACGACGTAGCGCCGACTGCCCTCTCGCACCATTCGTCCATCACTGGAAGGATCGCCCTCACGGTTCGAACTCCGTAGGGGGCGTCCTCCAGGACGGACTTCCATCGGTCTCGCAGTCGGCGCTCCGTCGCACGACGGGAGGCCTCTACCTCCTCAGGGAAATTAGTGATTACCTACGTATTTTTGCCTGTCCTAAGCCAGGATTAAAGTATGAAGGGAAAACGGATCATGCTCATGGAGATCATACATGGGGAGAGGTCTTGATGTAGGTAGGCAACAGCTGTACATTTTGCGTACCTATGTAGGTATTCTGTGTTGATAGCGCGCTACGCGTACCCAAGAATTGCGCAGGTAAATACGGGACACTCGGTGTACTGTTTACTAAGTTTAATAAGAAGTAATTTAATATTTATTTTTAATGTTATTTTTTTTCATCATATATGTCGCCGCAATGAATATTTAATTAATTAATTAAGAAGTAGTTTGGTTTTAAATGATTATGTCAATTCTAATACGTAATTTTACTAATCAATATCAACATTTGAATGTTCTACGTGTGTAAATAATCATTCCAAAAGAATAAAAGTTCGATTTCAGCTATGCCATGAAAATATAATTTGATAATTGAATTTACAGTTCCGGTTACTATAAAACTATTGTCTTAATTCAATTTACTATTTAACATAATTACTAATTACATAGTTGCAAGCTTTAGAGAAGTTTTATGAAAATAAGTAACTTGTAATGTTGTTGTGAACACCGTTTAAGTTCTGGTTTTTATAAAACAGATTAAATTAAATCTGAAGTAATTCCGGAATATTGTTTTATAAATAGTAACTTCATAAACTAATGAAAATACTAGGCTATTGTAACGCCTTCTATTTACTTGTGTGAAAATCATGTAGTGTGACGTCACGTTCGGTATGTCGGTACGACTATCTTATAAAAGCGGGTGTCTTGTGATAAGAACTCTCTTTCGTTGCCGATTTTCGAACAAGAATCATTGTGAGCAAACCCTATATCTGTTTTTGGTAAAAATTATTAAATCATTAAATTTTGTGGTCAACTTGTTTTTCATTCTCAAAATTCCTTTGCTTAATTTTATGAAGTGCATTAAATTAACCTAGCCCCTTATAATTGCCATAAGATTCACGCTATACCTTGTTGCGAACCGTAGCAAAGCCGATGACCTAACGAGGGTCAGCGGTTCTGCATATTTTTTTAAATAACCGATTCTTCCCAGTTGCGATATATATGATCGCCAACTATCACATCCTCAAATGTCGAAGATATCTCACCAGTCATCCTGTATATAGATTTGCGATGTATCTTTGTACTCTGTTTAGGGTCGGATTTAGCCTCGAACCGCCCCTGGGCACAAAACCCTTAATCACAATATTGTTGATGAAACCGATGTTTATTTAACATAATCATAATATTGTATATTGTTATTTATTTATTTTAATAATAATAAATATGCTTTATTGTACACTGAAAGAAGTATGGTACAGAAGTTGATACTTAAATAAAGGTACAATTGGCGGTCTTATCGCTAATAAGCAAATTCTTCCAGACAACCATTGGATGGAAAGAATTACATAGGAAAATGTAAATTATAATTTGGTTCCAAACGATTACGCTCTAAAGCAATCTCGGTAACACAAAGAAGTTTTTATTTTCACTCCTAATTCCCCCCCCCCCCCCCCCCCCCCCCCGAAAATTTGTCGGCGCTGACTATGTTTGTTAGTATGTCGGAAATTGAATTAGAACCTTTTTAGTGATTTTACTTGTTACAGAGACAGCGATATAATATTCATAAAGATTTTTTTTAACTTAATGCTGAGATATTTATGTAGTATATTTAAGTACATGATGATGATTACATACGTACTTATAGAAGATAGCTTTGCTTTTCGAACGCGATTTCGGTTGAGAGCCCTAAGCGCTCACCGGAATTGTCCGCGTAAGGGTGTAAAATCTGAGGTTAACACCTTAAAAAAATAAAAAAACTCCTCGAACGCGCCTCGCACATTTGTAGTGGATGCGCGCGCGCACGTCGCGGTTGCGGCGCGGGGTGGAACGTAAAGTGGGCGGAGCCTAGCGTCAGCTTATCAAGTTAGTTGACCCGAACGGGTAGACACCGCCATTTCGATCGGGCACTAAAGCATAAAAATCCCCTTATAGTGAAGGCCGCGTCCTACACTCCGTCCCGCATTAGTCGCATTCGCAGACCGAGGCACGCCCTCGCCGAGTCTGACGATGACGTGATAAAAGCTCAGATAGCTGCAGCCGAATCTACAGCTCGCGTTAGTATACATCCTTCACACACACACGGCCATCAGCCTCGATACCGTCATCGCCGGCATGGACGTAAGAAACCGCGCTCTCCTTAAAAGTTCATTGTAGAGTTTTTGTTTTATTGTTTTGAAATAAAGAACCATCAATAATCAGATAATGTAAAGTCTTTGATCTCTTGAGTCTTGAAAAAGGCCCCCCACGCAACGCCCTGAGCCCGAGGTCCGAGCCCCACAGGGGGCACCCTCAGTGTTCTGTTGCATAAAATTGTATTTCGGTTGAGAGCCCTAAGCGCTCACCGTTATTGTCTGCGTAAGGGTGTCAGAGCCATCTGAGGCAAACACCTTCGTCCATTAAAAAGAAATCGATGTAAATGTCTTTGCGTTTTAAAATTTATATATATTTTTTTCACGCTTTTTGTAGGTAATCCGAAATCCTTAATGTTTTTGTCATTTCAATTATTTTATTGCGTTTAAATACCTAATCAGGTAATTTGGTGTTTGGTATTATTTTTTATTTTGTTTCGGTTAATTTCTTGTGTTGAAAGATTCAGGTAATTTCTTGTTTAGTCAGATTTTTATTCGTCACGAAAATATTAAAAATTATTAATTTAACATATTTTTTGTTGTATTTATTTGAAAGCAAGATTTGAAGATCTAGTTTGAAAAAAGCGCCAAAAAGCGCAAATTAACTCAGCCTGAAGATAATTCTTCTGAAAAATAGCTTTATAAACATTGGTCATTACCGCTTTTACACTTTAAACAGTTATACCGATATCTTTAAATCACAGTTACTGTATGATATACTGCCTAGGTACAAAAAATATTTTTCGAGATTTTAGATTTCATTTCGTTAATTCATTCCCTTTCAGTATAGTATACATTATTCTACTATTCAAGACTTTTCATTTGATATCCATATTGAGGGAGTTTTAAAAAATATATACATTCCGCCATTTGTGGCGTCAGCCATCTTAGACCGATTTTCATCAAACATAGCTAAGAACACTCCCGACTAATTCGCCTTTCAAACAAAAAGAATAAAATCAAAATCGGTTCATCCGTTCGGGAGCTACGATGTCACAGACAGACACATACACAGACACACAGACACGTCAAACTCATAACACCCCGCCTAGAGAGATATTATATCTTTATCTCTCTGTCTCTTTCACGGCTAAATGGCTGAATGGATCTTGATAAATTTTATTAAAGAGATAGATTGTATCTTGGGGAATTATGTTTTATCTAAAAAAAATCTTGCATTGTATTGTAATTATTTTTGTATATGTAACTCATAATTCCTCAAGTTAGGGATTTGCAAACAATTTTTTATCTCTATTGTACTTTATACATTAAGTGTTTTGCAAAATAATCAGTGAAGAGTTAAAATGGAGGCTTAAATAAAAAAAAACTTACCTGATTTTTATTTAATATGCAAACGAAGCCGTGGATAACAGCCAGTTATTAAAAAGAAATCATTATATCAAGAAAACTTACGTTTGTTAGATACATTCGGTGATTTTTGCTAAAATCGACCGACTCGTTCTTGAACGATATATTTGAGAACATCCCTGGTATAAATTCGAATACCTCGCTTGCATTTTTTCCACTATACGTCTTATCCACATTAAAAACTTTCAAATCGTCAAAACTTAAAACTTTTCTATATGGGACACATTTATATCGATTCACTACATGCTGATTCAATGGGCAACATTTATGTATACAAATCTTGCTTTCACAGATTATGTTTGAAGAAATGTTCGTTCTGTTTTCCGAATAACAGTATTCAATATTTAAAATAATAATAAATGACGCTATTAAATTTAGTATCATAGTGACTACCTGTTTACAAAAGCAAATGTTTAACAATAAAATTGTAACGTTATTGCATCGGTTATTTATAATCTATACTAATATTATAAAACTGAAGAGTTTGGTTATTTGAACGCGCTAACCTCAGGAACCGCTGGGCCGATTTGAAAAATTATTGCACTGTTATATAGCCGATTCATTGAGAAAAGCCAGTTTACTAAATATTATCCCACTGCTGGGCACGATATAATATGTAGTCCACGCGGGCGGAGCCGCGGGCAGAAATGATTATGAGAATTATTGATTATTTAATTTGATTAAAATAAACACAGTGTGTTTCGATTATATTACACAAAGGCAAGAGTTAAATATAGGTATTATGAGGATATTAATCAGTGAACCAGCTGCTGACAAAAATAAAACATTTATTCAAACAATAGATGACATCAGCACCCATTTAAATTTTATCTGAAAATAGTTAAATCAAAATGTAACTCATTATGTTTTATCATCATACCATTAGACTAATATTAAAAAAAATCGACCTAGATCTAATATTATATGATACTAGCTGTCGCCCGCGGTTTTGCCCGAGTTCCCGAGTATGTAATATGTGTCGTTTTGTATGCAATTTCTAATAGTTTTTAGATACTTTATATTCCTATTAAAACCGCATTATGTAATATCTAAAACAAACTGAATAAATGATTTCATTTAATTCCCAAGATGTTATAGTGATTACTCGCCAGAGGGCGCTGTAATAGACATATTTTATGAGTTATCTATATTTATATATATAGGCTAACGGAACCCTTCCTTTGACGCACCATCATCCCAAAAATACTGCATTCGACGCGGAATTTTTCGTAGATGATTACAGGCTATATATGATATCGATAAACACGGGTGGAACCGCGAGGGACAGCTAGTTAGATAAAATCAAATAGAAACAGATGCCTGTTACTATGACATGATACCTGTCCTGTTATTTTGATTCTTTATCCATTCTTAGATATTTTAATGTAAGAGTAATTTTATACCATGGTTACTTGACGCATATGTTAAAATTTATTTGAATACTGTCTTTCATACAGGCCGACAATTTTTTTAATACAATAATACCTACTTGTTTTGTAATAACACATAATTAAGACCCTCACTGTCACGGTACAGGTCGCGGTATCGATTCTAGCCCAGGACAAACACTTAGAAATGGTAGGGTCTTTGTACAAAGTTTTTACACAGCTTATTATTTCTTTTGCATGTCGAGATGGGGAGCTAAATTGGGAAGATTTAGTTACGGCAATGGAAACAATTAAAAGTGCAATAAAATTCAACATTACAATCATAACCACCTACAAACAAACGATCTTCCGTACTTATTACAAAGGTGATAGATACAAAAAAAAATTATCAACTACTAGCTATTTCTATAGTTTTTTGTTTTTTATGCAAGGTTCCTGACATAATAAAAAAATCATGGCGTAAAGTAACTGGCAAAAGTTTCATCGCTATCAGAGATATACCTTGTATACGAAGGTACAAACAGTGGCGTAGCTAGATAACCAAAGGCCCTGGGGCAAAAAATTAGAATTAAAATTAGAAAATCAGAGTAGTAGAGCTCTTAGTGCAGAGTTCGTCCGGGGAAGTACTACCACCTTACCCATTTCCGCCGTGAAGCAGTAGTGCTATTGTATTACTGTGTTTCGGTTTGAAAGGTAAGGGGGCCGGTGAAATAACAGGCACATGAGACTTAACAACTTCACGTCTAAGGGTCGACAACACATTGGCGATGCTCCTAGTGTTGCAAATGTCCATAGGCGGCGGTGACCACTTACCATCAGGTGGACCATCTGCTTGTTTGTCGGCCCAAGTAGCATAAAAAAAAAAAAAAAAAATTAAGTAGGGCCCTAACGAAACTATTTAAAATCGCTTGTTCCTCCAGAGCTTGGGGGGCCGGGGCACTGCCCCGACTAGCCTTCCGGTAGCTACGCCACTGGGTACAAACATACAATCATTCATTATTATATATATTGATTTGGTAATAATAAACCGACCACAGTGTATATCGGTTAAAAGGTGTATTAGGTCACACAATATTCATAAACAAATAAGCAAGCAGCGGTTTAAAATATAATATGTTTAAACAATGAATGACATCAGAATTTACTAAACGTTTATTAGAAATATCTGTAAATATTTGTACTAGAAATAAATTTACCGGCAGCCAACCAGAAAATAGTTTAAAATAATTATCTTATATGTATAAGGAAAACACGGTTCCTTTGACGCACCATCACCTCAAAACTACTGAACTATCGGGATGGGACTGCTACCATTCGACGCGGAATTTATGGTTATAATGTTAAATAATGATATCGATAAACGCGGGTGAAACCGCGGGGGACAGATAGTACTATTATATATATTTTGGAAGAGGACTCGTATATGTTATTAGATATATATTTTTTATACCACTTGGGCCGACATACAAGCATACGGTCCACCTGATGGTAAGTGGTCACCGCCGCCTATGGTCATTTGCAACACTAGAGGCATCGCAAATTAAATTTGCCTTTACAAAATTTTTAGGAAAGGATTAATACTGTTCTGGTACAAAAGGCTTTCTACAACACAAGGGATTGTTTTAATGACGAGAATGCTTGGGTGTAGCGCTCGCTCCAGCAGGACACATCTTTATGTACAAAATTTTATTTTGAAAAGAGTAATTGCTGAGTTTATTGCCGGCTCTTCTCAGTAAAAGCAACCTTCCGAACCGGTGTTACAGTCTGATCATTCATAAGTGCCTGTGAAGGCCTATTTGAATAAATATCTTAATTCATTTCTTTACGAACTTGGTTTTCTTTCCCATTTTCTTTTTGTAGAATTCAACTTTAACTGTACTGATTTGTTTTCTGGTTGCTCTAAAATGCACTCTTATCCATATACTCTGACATCCATTGACCTAAGTAGTCCCCCCGCATGAGTAGTCCCTTACCTCCACCACTTACGTAATTTTTCCAAACATAGAATTTTGAAAATATAGTGTAATAAAAATAAATTGTGCCTCAAGCAATTTTTACATTATTAGCTGACCCCTGCGGTTTCACCTGCCTTTCCGAGGGAAGTAACATTTTCCCTGCATAAATAGTAGCCATATTTTATTTCGGGATATGCTATATCTATGTTCGAAGTTTCATTCAAATCTGTCTAGTAGTTTTTGCGTGAAAGAGTAACAAACATCCATACATGCAAACATTCTCATTTATAATATTAGTAGGACTTGTTCATATTTTAGTAACGAAACACGCTTTTTACTAAATAGGATAGCGGACTGTATTCAAAATAAATTGCGAATTATCAATTATCAGAAAGATTTATCTGAAACACCCCTATAAATGTTCTTCAATTTTAATTTTGCGATTATAGCTAATTTTATATTAATAAAACAATCAAAAAAAGTACAGTAATTGAGTATGAACTATGATGAGGTCATAAGTTAGTACTCACTACATTTTGCATACAAAATTTTCATTTTGACAGATGATAAAAAGTAACTGATTTGACTCGGCAGTCCGGTACCCTATTTAACCCAGTTTTCGCGCAATATTAGACTGTTTTGCTGGGAGCCCCCCCTCCCTTCCACGTGAGGTTGGATGAACGCCCCCTAATAGGGCCCCGTTGGGACTCCTCGGGTACGGATCTAAATACCAGCAATAACACTAAACTATAAATTGAATACTGTCATTTTATTATTTATATTGTCCGTAAAAGAAAGGGAGTTGAAGCTTTTTACATTTCGCACCCTCAGAACGATAGGGACTTAACTCAAAAAATAACGTTTGGCACATCTCTGATTGGGTCACTTTTGCAGTGAGCGCGAGGGTGGGTCCCGGTGTTAAAGAGGCTAAAGTATCGGTATGCTTATCTATATATATAAAAATAAATCTCTATTTCCCTTGGTCACGGCATCACGCATGGACGGCTGGACCGATTTCGAAAATTCTTTTTTTGTTGTGTTTGTTATTATCAGGAGAAGGTTCTTATGAAAGAAAAAATTAAGAAAGTTGCGTGAAATAGTAGAAAATTTAAAAAAAAATCACGATTTTATGAGCGCTTTTGACAATGTAAACTTTTTTAATGTAATCCTTTTTGACATTATTGTCAGTTGGTGCGATTGACAGAATGCACGCTGCAAATATCGTTTAAAATAGAGGTGGCGGTCGGAATAGGGATGTGTCCTAACATGTCAAATCAGCAATTCTTTATGAAGTGTCAAAACGATCGAATGTATGGAGTTTTGTATGAAATAGCACGTTGTGACGTCATAATTGTACAGCATCAAATAACATACTCTTTATGATTAGATCGGTACTGAAAAATCACATTAATGATTTAATTTTGATCATATTTAATGGTTTCGTATATTTTTGGATGTTCAATACACTGGTTAGTGTTTGATCATTTATCTTTTATACAGGACACATCCCAATTATATTGATAAAGTAATTAATTTATTTCTTTTCTTAGTGCACTTTTCATAGTCGATTCAAACAGAAGATTCGAATTCAATGTTCAATGTTCATAGTTCAGACAGGACAACGTCTGTCGGGTCAGCTACTTCTATCATAAAATTAAAAATGTTTTACTATTCATCGGATAGAGCGATCGTACGTTTAGTCTCTCTATGATCGTTACTCCATTTCGCAAAATTTTGAGTTAAGCCCTTATCGTACTGAGGGTGTGATTTGTTTTATTCATAACTTATATGAAGCTAATAGAAAAATTGCGTTATATGTATATTACGTTTTTTTTTGTGTTCATACAACTATCTGAATAAAAAGAATCAATTTATTTAAAATGTATTTATTTTCTGTTATGTGCTTATAAGTATAGTAATTATAATTATTATTTTTTTGTTGAAATGTAGCACCAGACAGGTTACGATTAGTAAATCATTAAAGTATTACCAGCCTCCAAAAAAAAAAAAAAACATGTACATACGTATATTGGGAACCATGGTATTGTCTTTATTGAGAATTGTAATATCTATATACTAATTAAAAAAATATGCTGTTCGTTGGGAAGCTTCAGCGAGCTTCGCTTATTATCTCTCTGAGGTAAACCGCTAATATGACTGGACTATAATACTTAGCATTAATATGAGTAAATAACACCACTTCATTCACGAAATATCCAATTTCCTAGGAAACATTTAAAACTTTTCTTTCCTTATACGAATATTGGAGTATTACGAACTTTTGAAAATTGAAAAGATATTTAAATCGGTCCAGCCCAAGTCCAGCCGATCTCAAGTTATACACTTACCAAAAAACAGAATATAATTTTCATAAATAAAAATATTCTGCTCTAAATAACGAGCAATAATGGTAAAATTATTAGTAAATATGATGTTATATAAGAATATTGAATATATATTTTGTAGTCTTACTACAAATACAACTATTACTTAATTTAAAATTATATATATATAAAAAGACGTACGTGTATATGGAATGTAATATGATGATCTAAATCTGACTATCACTTATAAATTTACCCAAGAATTATTTCGGATAAATAAGTCCCTAGGTTTATTTAATTCAGTACATTTCTATCTTAAATTTTAATTTGAGTTTTAAGTGGGTTTCCCACATATTTTGTATAACCTTATAATTAATAACAATCCTTATATTATCCTTTCTTAATATCTTGTATATAGCGCTGGATTAACCACGTAGCAAGAGTTGCAATTGCTATGGGCCCCGCGCAAAAGGGGGCCCCGCGTGTCTAAGACCGCCTACCACTGATTGTTTTTTTGACCACTTTATATTTACGAACCCATAACGAACATATGTCCTCCGACAGAATTTGCTACGGGCCCCGCGCTTGCTTAATCTGGCACTGCTTGTATAGTCAAAGTTGTACATAGGACTTATCTTACACAGGGCTTAAGTATTCTGTCCCTAAACAGTCATACTTAATCTAAAACACAATATAAAAGGTCACGTAAGTAACGATACCTTTTTGAAGTAAAACGTTATTTACGCACGCTTTACTTGGGGAGTATGATGATGAATGCCTGACGAGAGCGTTACGAAACATGTGCTCGGGCGAGGTGAACGGAAATTGAGAGGGAGATATCACTTAGTGAAGATAGAAAGAGAGTTACGTTTCGTATATTACTGTAGGGGCAAGAGAGAGAGGAGCGAGCACACATTTTCATTCTTTCTTTCTCTCATAGCCAGTTTCGTAACCTTGCGGCACGCTATGATGGCCGTTTTGACGTCTAACAATGACAAAGAAAAATAACCATTATTCCTTCATGCATAAGGTACATCTATAGATCCAACAGCTAATTGTGTGATAATGGAAATCAACCTTATTCCAAAGCTATACAGTTTCTTTTCCTATGACAATCTGAAACGTCTAAACGTCCATCATAGCGTGCCGGTAGTAACACCAATAAATGCAACTATAAACTATAATACGACATTTTTATTATATGATTAAACGCACACATTTTTGACACATTTTACATAAATACCTTATGTAAAATAGCGTACAGTTAATTATTTAAGTATATTGCTTTCGAAATGCAAGCTTATTAATTTAGTCTTATTACGGCTTAGTTAGAGCAATTTTTAGTTTCATACCCCTTCGCCCTCATGTGAGATTGGGGAGAGATTCTGTGAGATTCGGTGAGAATCGACTCGACCCCTCCCCCCTAAACGCCTCAAGTGATTAATGCCCCATTGCCTAGATATCCCCCCCATTTCCATAGATACCATAACCCTACAGTACCCTTCTTGTATGCTCAATTGAAAATTCCAATTTTCTATAAAGGCAATATATACAAAACCTTAACTGTACCAACTTCATGGTGATCGTTCCAACGTTGTAGTGGTTTATCTCATACATACCAACATACACTTTTATATTGCAAGATAATTATATTATAATTACACTTCATAAACCTAATTATATTTATAATAATTATAAACTATGACCCTCATCTGCTACTGTATAATTATATTTACAACATTTATCATTTTGGTAACGAATAGTAATAACAGAAACATTAGTATATAAAAAGTTTTATAAAATAAAAAAAAAACACGAATGGCAGAAATAATTGACTGTAAATAAACAAGCCTTATTCTATCGAGATCTAAATTGCCTTTTTGACAGCGAAGAGTGTCAATGAAAAATCACCTTTATGGATTATGTGATAAGGTTCATATATTTATTCAATGCTAAATTATATAATGAGTTGATCGTAACACCTAATAGGGTAAATTTTTCTATAACACTCTTAGTTGCCAATACGGTCCTATTAGATCTAACTATATCTATATATACAATAGAGTAAAATATTGCCTTTCTTTCTTCTGACATCAGCTGTGCCCTGAGCAGGAAAGCAATCGGAAATTGAACATCGCGCAACTTGTATGTACAGTATGTGCGATATGCAATTTACCATACAAATCTGCTTTTTGGTGCATTCGATATGATGACGCTACGTTTGCAATAGATGTTCGTGCTTAAGAATACTTCTATATTTGTTTTGCATTGTTACTTCCGAATTGATAAGTAATTCTTCAGAGGTGTTGTTCTTTTCACTTAAAGGTTTTGCTCCTTTAATTGAGATGTAACTAAACATAAAAAGAAAATACATATATTTTTAATACCACCAAATAGTCTCTAGTGACTTACTAGTATACCGGCAACGTGCAATTCACACTGTGCAACAAGTCGTGAACACGAACACTCCCAAAGTAGTGGTTTGTTAATCAATTTTTTATTCGCAGTTTTTTATCTGAATTTCAGAGCTCGCCGCGTAATAAAAATATCCTATATTTTAAATGCCCATAGGCGGTGGTAACTTACCATCAGATGGACCATCCACCTGCTTAAAAGCCTACTTGACAAAAAAACGCTGATGATGAACCATAGATTGCGAAATCGACCACACGTAATATTCTAACAATATATTATAAATGAAACTTACTTTGCTTTCAAGTTTCTAAACACTTTCTTCTTGCATATGAATATGATGAATAGCATAGGGCCTATAAGGGCGTTACAAGCATCTGTGATGTACCACACCGTCAGGTTAGGCGCGAAGAAACTGAGGATTTCGAATATCCAGTTCAACCCCATTACTACCGAAAGGTATATGTACACCAAAAACCTGTAGAAATAATATATATTTAGATGGTTTTCAAATATTCGTGTGTAGGATTCAAAAACCACATGATTGTTATGCACTGACAGGTCACTTGGTTTGGTGATTAGATACCCTGGTACCCAAGGTAGAGAGTGTGTTTCCTACCCGGGACAAATATTTATTTAAGTATATATTTATATAAGTATTTAAAAGTAAAAAATGTTGGAAATGTTGTATTTCAGTAACATGGCTTCTATTGTAAAAAATCACTTAGTTTAGTATCAGAAGACCGTGTGTAGAAAGTCCCAAGATATTTATTTATAATTTATTTAGAGTCGGCTGTGCTACATTTTTATAGTAGCATAGATAATGTTGATATAAGAGTATTATTTTTTGAGTAGTAGAGCTCTTAGTGCAGAGTTCGTCCGGGGAAGTACTACCACCTTACCCATTTCCGCCGTGAAGCAGTAGTGCAATTGTATTACTGTGTTTCGGTTGGAAAGGTAAGGGGGCCGGTGAAATTACAGGCACATGAGACTTAGCAACATCACGTCTCAGGGTCGACAATGCATTGGCGATGCTCCTAGTGTTGCAAATGTCCATAGGCGGCGGTGACCACTTACCATCAGGTGGACCGTCTGCTTATTGGTCGGCCAAAGTGGCATAAAAAAAAAATGTGGCATTATTATGATCTGCCACTTGCGTGGGTATCCTAGTTTTCATATACATTATATTAATCGTATGTACGTGTTTATGTAATTATACTCCTCCTACAGCTGGATATACATATTTTTACAAAATTTGTGTGTGTTTCAATGAATTTGATAATGGTTTAGATTTACAATTGGACACAGGAGGTGGCGCTGCGATCGAATTCCCGCATTTTTCTATGGACTTATTTCGACAGGTAGTGCAACTTTTTCAAACTTACCTTGAGCGTTCGACGAAAGAGCAGGGTTTGAAAAATGATTTCTAAGTAATTTTGGTTCCTTGAAAGGTTTACACGATCCTTGAGAACATCACGACCGACTCTTAGGAGCCGCATAAAGCGAATAAAGTCGGAAATAATGCCAACAAATTAATAACTGTAGCAGATGCGATTTTTTGCATAAATAAAATTCGTTGGCCGGAGAATACATAGACCTTTTTTACCACAAACAGGAACGTGGCGAAAACCGCGAAAGACAGCTAGTAGTAACAAAGTACAGTACCTTTTTTTATGGTTGTTTCTGGTAGCCTTATTGCCAGTATAGTGTAGTCCAAGTACTGATGTGTCACGTTGCAAGGACCACAAGTTATATGCAGTCATCAGGTAAAACACCCAGTTACAAACTATTAGCAGTAGCATTGGCACATATAGGTACAGTAACTTTTCATAGCCTGTAAGTTGATACTTAGGGTATTAAAGCCGTTACTCCAATAAAGTCCCGCGAGTCTCTTTTGTAGGTCTGATCTTTTATCTTTTGCAGGCTTCAAACTAAGATTAGAGTAAAATAAAACTTTAAGAATAGGAGTATCAAAAGCGTACTCGTTGAGACAAAAAAAAATAAAAATGGAAGTGTGTACATAGTTAAGTACGGGCGTAAGAAGGTCAACTTCGTTATAGATACTTAGTTACTTATATAAGGCGTATGTAACAAAACTATACTAAATAACTCTAGCAAATGACTAATAGACAAAAGTTAATACTATAAGAACAAAAGATAGAATAAAAATTAAATTAAAAAGAATAAAGACACTTTGACACCGAAACGAAAATAATCTTCATTATTATCTGTGTGTTACATCTGCGTGAACAACTTCATCATAAGCTAAAAATACACCGATCTGTTTTCCTAACGCGCCAAAAGAAGGTACACTTCTATAAAATTGTAAATAATTAACATGGACCTATATCAAAAACCCTTCTTACAAGATACATACTAACCTCTGATAAAACATCCAGATTCAGATATTTTCGGGGTGATAAACCAGGGTGCGTTTGACATGTCACTTTGGTTCAAAATTATTAACACAATGGTCATGATGAATGGAACACCCCATGCGTATGCACAGTATACCTGAAACTTTAACTTCTGTCCTTTGTTCGATGCATGACGGGCGCTTACGTAACCTCTGAAAATATAAAAGATTTACAGATATTATGTACTTATTTCATCCAAAACATCGAGATTTAAACAATACAAGAAATATTATGTGATGATTGACCTTTCCTTCTAATTGTGATTGATTTCATAATAAAATAGCACTTTCGGTAACAAAAATTTCTGATCTCAAATTTAATAACCATATCTTGAAATTTGAAACAAAAAGCGTAAAACAAGGAAGCTCATTACATTGATGATAGAGATGTCTGGAAATAGCTGCTCTCGGGATAAGTGCACCTTTCAGTGTTTGGGTTGTACCTTCTTCTCACCCGGTTCATGCCGGTGTACCCGAAATGTCGGTGTTGTCTTCGCTGCAGTTTTCGCTCTTTACGAACGGCACATACACAAAAAGCATTCGCACAACTCCTTTGTGTTGCGCCAACTTCACCTCCCTTTGAATTCCGATCTATACTTGCCCTAAAAGTCAAGGTTCGGTACAGCGTGTATACGTTCCGTTTTAGCGTACGCTAGTTTAGTTTTTGCACAGGCTAACCCCCGGCTGATCTAATCCAGCTAAATTACTAGCTCCTTGATGTTTCATCATACTCTATCTCCTTCGCTAGCTAAACGATCATGTGAAAGGTCCTCTCTCTAAGGTCTTATTGCGCCAGCTCGCCGACAATATTTGTATAGTTTGAATAAGGGGGTTGGAAGTGGACTCCCAGTAGTCTTTGGTGAGTTCTTATTTATTGTATTTACGTAACGCCCTTTCATCGGTGATCCTCGTTTCCTGCCTCCAACAGCGTCCAATGCGTTTCAACAATAGGTGTTTATATGTCGGCAATGTATTGTTTCTCACGACTGGTTCACACTAATTAAAGTCATTGTTACTTGTGACAGAGTTTGATTATAAAACTACCCCACCGATATAAAATATCTTACGTTTTATTGATGCATATAACAATGTATATAGTTGTTTATGTCGGGAAGTAAAGAAATACGAGAAACATCTAATTATTATTTCTATGTATTATACCTTAAGCGTCTATATTCTCTAGAAGAAAGTTCGGATAAATCGATTTGTAGGTTAACCTAGATTCCGAGAGTTTGTTTTAGGATAAATAATAAAATATTAAATGTTTGGTACCTGAAAGTCTTCCATATGTCGTAGGACATGACGTTCATCCAACAGAAACTCGCCAGAAAGAAGAAATAGATCAGGGCCGCTGTAAAGAAGCAATATTGATGATTACAGAGCACAAGAAACTATGCTCTTATTCATTCTAAACGCGATTCAACTAAATCAGTATCAAACTTTTAATCCATTTACCACCTATTCTTTAATATTTTAAGACATTAATAAATAAAAGCGTCTATCTACAGGTTTTTTTTTTTTTTTTTTTTTTTTTATGCCACTTGGGCCGACAAACAAGCAGACGGTCCACCTGATGGTAGTGGTCACCGCCGCCTATGGACATTTGCAACACTAGGAGCATCGCCAATGCGTTGTCGACCCTGAGACGCGAAGTTGTTAAGTCTCATGTGCCTGTAATTTCACCGGCCCCCTTACCTTTCTAACCGAATCACAGTAATACAATTGCACTACTGCTTCACGGCGGAAATGGGTAAGGTGGTAGTACTTCCCCGGACGAACTCTGCATTAAGAGCTCTACTACTCAAAAAATTAGATTACAGTGTAAACTCTTTATAACGTTATCCTTTATAACGATAAACTCCCTATAACGTTGAAGTGAGCCCAAGTTGGTTGGTTTGTTCACTTTGTTTTGTTTTTTTTTGTTCACTCCATATAACGATAACTCTCTATAACGACAAAAAATGCTAAGTCCCTTGAGTTTCGTTATAAAGAGTTTACACTGTATTAGGTTATTAACGAACGCTCGTTAAATCATGGGTGTTTTCTATCGTCTTATTTTAGTATAACATTTGATTTTACACAAATCAAGCGCCTTGTTACCTTTGATGTAACAAGGCGTTTAACTGCGTTTTAACGGGGGGGGGGGGGTTACGTGCTTGAGTGTGGAAGACTTGGTAACTCAGCAAAATTCTTGCCAAGAAAGTAACGCTGGCTATTTAAGTAAGCTAAGAATTGCAGCGCTGAAAAATGGTACGCTTAAGGAAAGCCGCTACCACCACATTATTATTTTTTATTGACTTGAAGCCTCTGATGCCTTTTACACTTTCAGTTACCTTTCAATATTGTATTTCTTGTATTATATAGTAGAGACATGGGTAACTCAACCAAAATGCGTGACCTGCGGTTCAGGTCACGGCTCACGTTTGTGAGCGGGAGCTGCGAACCGATCACGGAGTCTCCGTGCCGCAGTTCGATAACGACTCAATATGTCAGAATAGATCACAGATTGTAACATTATAAGTGAGGCGTGAGCTGTTTAGTTTGCTCTTGAGCCGGAGCTCGGCAGTTCAAGTAGGTGTGATCTGATCTGATGAACCGGTTCAGAGCTGAGTTACACATGCCTATTATATATAATAAACATTATTTTTGATGTAAAACAGCGCAGTAAATGTCAATTTAGTTACTTTAATAATACCTACAAAGAACTCACTAAAGTTTCGTCGCTATCGGATGACTAGGAAGGCATAGGGTACAAACATACCAACATAGTTTTTTATACATATATAGGTTCAAAAGATTATTATTAATAATAAATATGCTATTGTTGCTACTGTTGATGTTTAATGTAAAATTATGAGAATTTAATAGATAATAATAACTTATGAATAATAATGACATACTCCCTTTAAAAACTCAGTGACTAATAAATATGGGTTAGAACGGTAGTATAGCTTTGGGTTAAGGATGGATGATATTCGCTTTTCCTAGGGCCAAATCGAAGGATTTAATATGTATAGGTATTATTGATATATTAACACTAGCTTTCCGCTCGCGACTCCGCCCGCATGAACCACAATTTTTATCGTGCCCAGCAGTTAAAAAGTAGCTTATAGCCCTCCTCAATAAATAAGCTATCTAACAGTGCAAGAATGTTTAATATCGGAGTCCTTGAGATTAACGTGTTCAACCAAACAACCTCTTCAGCTTCATAATATTAAGTATATATAATATAGCTGTACCCTGCCACGCTTCGCTATGGCACATTGGAATGCTTGAGAAATGAGAAACAAAACAAAGACGGTCGCGGATATGTGACTGATGCAAAAAATAGATAAAAACAATCCTTGATGCGGGTTATATATTTTGCTAAAATTTCAGCTTGGTCGGTGCAGATCTTTTTGAGTTTTTGAAGCGTACACAAACCAATATAACATTTTTATATATATAGGTTAGTATAGATAATTTGTTTGTTATTTTATATACCACATGGGCCGACAAACAAGCGGTCCACCTGATGGTAAGTGGTCACCCCTTGGACATTTGCAATACTAGGGGCATCGCCAATGCGTTGTCGACCCTGAGACGTGAAAATGTTAAGTCGTATGTGCCTGTCATTTCTGATTTGATAGATACACTGCAAATACTTATCGAATGGGTTTTATCGCGAGAAACAGAGATTCATCGGGAACGCGGGTAAACCCCGTGGTGGAAGGGAGCTAGTTAAAATATTCTGAAGAATATTACCTGATATAGACAGGATCTATACCCAGTTCTATAATTAAAAAGAGTGTGTACAAATATCTGACGTTTTATATTAAATGTCCGTTACCTCGTTGCGCTCTAAAAAGAGCATTTATAGCTTTACTTGAAACTATGTAATAAAATCTTGGACGTCGATTTTAATATAGTTCTTATTGTCAAATCGATTTGAAACTTTACGAGCATATGAGATCCAGAAGATAATATAATAATTTCATGCTGTCAAGCTGATCTGGCTATGGAGCCAGGAGGATAGTGGTACTATCAGTGGGTTTTAGTTTACCCCTTGTGTTTGGGTTAATTAGTTTTGTTTTTCATATAGTTTACATTTCATTTGGTAACTAAGATCTGTTGATGATGTCAGTATAAGGATAGTGGAACTCTTCAGTCGCTACTAATAAACTCCGAGTTTGGGCTCCTTTGTTTTGTCTCCACGATTCTTATGCATAACGTTAGGTAATGGGGGTCTAAGCGTAATTTAGTTTATAAATTTAATATTTTCTGTTGTATAACATAAGTAAAAATCGTCAAGTATCTTTATTCTAAGAATTATGGTGGAATTGCTACGTTCGATGCAAAGTCTTATTATTGACTGCGCTAATTATGAAGTACTCATAATGCGTCTTTCATAGTGACTAAGAGTATAAAAGGAAAAACAACAAAATTATCTTTGTTGAAACGCAAACCACAACTGCTATTGAGTAATTCCTAAGTAATTTCTACATTAATATCGTATTGAATTAAATGACGGCCAGTAGGCTGGGCAAAGGCCCTGACTGACTCGTAGGTTCAATTCCCATAAAACAAACATTGAAATAAATAATAAATAAATATCCTGGGACATTCTTTACACACGGCCATCTGATCCCAAACTAAGCAGAGCTTGTACTATGGAAACCAGATAACTGATATACTACTTTTTATTTTTCTAAATACATACATATATAGATATTTACACCCAGACAGAACAAACTGAAATGTTCATGCACACAAATGTTTGTCCCGGGTGGGAATCGAACCCGCGACCTTCGACTTGGCAGTCGGGGTCGCTAACCACCAAGCCAATTGGCCTCTCAATGTCAATTGTCAATGTCTGCATGAACATGTCTGTTTGTTCTGTGTCTATTTAGAAATGAAGAAAATGTAGCATGTCAGTTATCTGGTTTCCATCGTACCGTCTGCTGTTTGGGATCAGATGGCCGCGTGTAAGAAATGTCCCAGGATATTTATTTTATTTATTCTAATCCGCCTATCGGTCACTATCGACAAGCGAACTGCCAATCGAAGTATAGGTTTGACACTCACGTAGAGGTTAGATTAAATATGTAAATGATATTAGCTCAACGATGTTTCGTCACGGCTTCTATGCTCTGACCCTTTCTCTGACTATGCAGACACGTGAGATGTCCGCAATCCGGGACCTCGTTGGGCCGCGAGCCGACAAAGATTTTATTAACTGAATAAGGTTATGTATACTTAGATCCAGATTCAGAATAAACAAACATGTTAATGCACACATAGGTATAGGTGGGATGTCAGGGTAATTGACCACCAAGCCAGACCTGTCATATATTTATTTAATTTATAATATTTTTGTTCTCCTGATGTGGTTTGATAGTGCTTTGGTGATTTCTTAAATCTTTATACTGTTTGCTAATTAAATTAATTATCAACTTTTTATATTTATCACTTCAGTTACGAAATTAAATTTATAGATATTTATCGGTAACATGTATGCATGTATGTGGTAAATCAAAACCACAGATAAGAAAATCAGTTTATTAAAAAAAATGCATTATAAGTTATTGCATGTCGTGTCATAGACAAAGGCAAATGATTTTTTAGGTCAATATTGTTTTTTTTTTATGAATTATATTTTGATTAATAATCACCTATTAAGGCCATGAGGCTAATTCCAAACATCTGTAGCTAGCTGGAAATAAAAATATTGTTTTTTTCATGAAGGCCTACATGGCCGCAATCTCTTAAAAATGCAGGGGACTGAAGATATTGTGCACTTTTCATATGTCCACAATTACGACTACCGTTCTCATTTAAATACATTTTTAATACCAAATAGGCCGACAAACAAGCAGACGGTCCACTTGAGTAAGTTGACACCGCCAATGGACATTTGCAACACCGCATCCCCACGGGGCATCGCCAATGCGTTATCGACCCTGAGACGTGAAGTTGCTCAGTCTCATGTGCCTGTAATTTCATGCAATTGTAAATCTGGAGACACTATATTTTTATTGTTTAATATACTGTCAAAAATATATTAACATACCGCGAGATGATAAATCTATTTTGTTACTCATGCAAAAATTTAAGAATCAAAAATACCTTGAAAAATTATTTAACCTTTAATTAGGCGCGCCAATAAACTAACATTGTTAGTCGCGTGGGGTCTGCAGTTACCAAATTGATAGGTATGAAATTAGAAACTAGACCTAGAACTAGGGGACTAGAGAGTTAGGAAGCTAGTAAGAAATTCGGGTTGACAGTGTTAATAGGTATAAAAATAACTTAACTTGAAGATCACTTGGGGTCGCGGCGACCCCGCGCGCCCAATTAAAGGTTAAGGAACAAAAGGACCTAAGTGCTTATAAAAAGTATCTGAATTTATTAAACACAAGAACAGTACTAATAATAGTAATACTGTGTAATATGGTGACAACGCCTACACGTCTCCGCGCGGGACTTTGTTTATACATCCCGTTTATCATCCTTTTGTGGTGTAATAACCGGCATTATATTAGTTACGCTAGAAAACTCATACGTACATAACATACCTACTGGTGATGCTACGCATATTCTCATATTTAAACCATTCGCATTGTTTCTTGCGAATGCGAATGTGTTTGACAAATAAAAAGGAAAAAAAAAATTATAAAACTAAAAAAATATGGGTTTGCTCCGGTTTTGATTTATTAAAAAAAAATTAAGAGCATAAAAGCTTGTATTTTTTTTTCTATTTATTTATTATTTGTAAGTCCACATTTGCATTTGCATTCGCGAATGTCGGGGATTTACATCGCAAAAAATTACATTCGTTACATTATTAGTACTCACCACTCTTGTGGTCAGTAAGTGAGTGACTACTAGAATTACAACGATATGTCAATACACATATAATAACTTTTAATATTTACCAATGGATGAAAAACAGACACATGATTCGTAGTATTATTATGATACGATGTTATAAGTATCTGCGGTGAACTGTTAGTCGTATTACTGAGACCTCTGCCTACCACTTCGGAGATAGTGTGCGTGAATATATGTTTGGAAACAACATTTGATTGTTGTGTATTTCAATGGACAGGCAATTCATTACACTAACGATGGTTGGGTATTAAATATTACAAAAGAGTTTCCTTCTGTACCTAACTTGTATTATTAAAATGATTTTTAAAGTTTTTTTTTTAATTAAATTTTTTATAAAATGTTTAAAATTTAAACAGGAAGAGACCTAAATTGCACTGTAAAGATATCCTGGGACATTCTTTTTACACACGGCCATCTGATCCCAAACTAAGCAGAGCTTGTACTTTGGAAACCAGATAACTGATATACTACATATACTACTTTTTTTTCTAAATACATACTTATATATACATATTTACACCCAGACACAGAACAAACAGACATGTCCATGCACACAAATGTTTGTCCTAGGTAGGAATCGAACCCGCGACCTTCGGTTTGGCAGTCAGAGTCGCTAACCACCAAGCCAACTGGATTGTGATTTAAGTTTTGTTATAAACGCTATATATTCACTACAAAAATTTTCCCGACACTAAAATCCTATGTTACTTCTAATACCTCCAAGAATATGTGTACAAAGTTTCATGATGATCGTAAAGTTAGTAGATCGTTAAGTAGTTTTCGCGTGAAAGCGTAACAAACAAACTTACATTTAAATTTATATATATATTTTTTTTTATACCACGTGGGCTGACAAACAAGCGGACGGTCCACCTGATAGTAAGTTGTCTCCGCCGCCTATGGACATTTGCAACACTAGGGGCAACGCCAATGCGTTGTCGACCCTGAGACGTGAAGTTGTTAAGTCTCACGTGCCTGTAATTTCACCGGCCCCCTTACCTTTCTAACCGAAACACAGTAATACAATTGCACTACTGCTTCACGGCGAAAATAGGTAAGGTGGTAGTACTTCCCCGGACGAACTCTGCACTAAGAGCTCTACTACTCTAAACTCTATAATATTAGTTTATTATCTTTGTTCAATAATAAATTAAAATATATAATAAAAAACACTGTCACTTACTTAATCCAATACATAGTTGGCTATTATATGTTGACATTTTGATGGTGGCGAGGAGTAAAAATGCAATCAGCAAACTTGAAGTATACGCCATTAGAATCATACCGTTTATATTTTGTAGGTACTTCAAGAACGAGTACACAACAAGTACCAACATCAAGAAAACACATGATATCAGCAAACCTATCGTCTCGTAGTTATCTGAAATAAGAAAAATTATAAAGTTTATTATGCCATTTATTATTTTACTACCTTTCGCCCCGCGGTTGCACTTGTGTTAATTTAATATGTATATAATTCTTCTGGCCGTGTGTTATTTACTCCTAAACGGCTGGAATGATTTTGATGATTTTTTTGTGTGTTCCGGTGAGGGAATAGTCTTACTATGCAGTCAGTGCAGTCTTGTTATTTCTTTTTTGTTTTTGTATGTTACCTATAAGCAGCGGCCTTACCCGTTGCGAGGCTCCGGGCGGCAGGTCATTTCGAGTCCTTCGTGAAAAGTATGTGATGTGAAAGTAAGTCTGGTGGTTTGGTTCAGGTATTTGTCATGTTTGACAAGAAATGCTAAAGTTATACAAATAAATAAATTTTGAAATTCATATTTTTTTTTTTTTTTTTGGTTGCGCGAAGACCCTTTAAGAGGAGGCTCCGGGCGATTGCCCCGTTTGCCACCCCCTAAGGCCGCCTCTGCCTATAAGATGAAGTGTGTTGTAAATGTTAAATATAAAAACATATGAAATTGAGGTAATATAATTGCCAAACAGTCAGAATAGATAAAATTTATATTATATAAAAAAAACAATGTATTCTTGCTGAGTTTCTCGCCGGTTTTTCTCAGTTGAAGGCTTACTTCCGAACCGGTAGTAGCTTCAGTAACTTTGAATTTGACCTTCATAAGTGCCTTCCGAGGGCCTAAACATAATAAAGGGTTTTGAATTGAATTGAACTTAAGATTCGAGATCGTTTTACATTCGCAATTAGACCCGGTAGGTGGCGCTGCGATCGAATTCCTGCAATGTTTTTTTATGGAACATTTGTATGGACCTATTTCGACAGAACAACCTCTGTCGGGACAATTAGTATAAACATAAAGTGTCCCAATTTTCTCTCCGTACCATAGACTAGGTGCGTGCCAAATTTTAGCAAGATTTTTCCATCAGGAGAGATCCAGTCAAATGCGCTCAAGTTTTTATAAAAAAAAAAAAAGATGGGTTCAGTCGTTTAGCTGTGAAAGGGCAACACACTTAGTCATTGAGTCAAATTTAAATCACGTTACAAGTGTTGAAGTACCTTTTCGTATGAATCCGGCTTTATTTGTTTAATTGAACAAAACCTACTTTACACATATCAATAAGTAATTAATCCACAAATATTATCCACAGTCATAAAGTCCAAGAATTTAATGTGACTAGCATACAGTACCTACGTATATTATAATATTATTTAATACCTTCATTTACTTGTTGTTAAAATTATTATATAAATAGATATTGTGAAACATTCTTTTACACTCGGCCATCTGATCCCAAACTAAGCACTACGGTACTATGGAAACCAGATAACTGATATACAACATATGCTACTTTTTTATTTTTCTAAATAGGTACTAATAGGAACTCCCTGTCTTAGTTCTGAGGAAAAACCTAAAGCACCCAACAAAATTGACTCAGACTCAAACTAAGCATATATTACGTTGGTACTTAAAAAATCTATGACAGAGTACGGTTCTGAATACTGACATTAACATATTTACAAAAATCTAAATTAAATTTAAAAACAAAACTGCTTAGTGCGTGTCGGACTTGCACACGAATGGCTCCTTACCGTACAATATTTAAGAAAACATCGAAAAATAACACGTTTCATGTATGCATATATTTTGTAACACGGTAGACAGCCACCTTATTCAGCTAATACAAACTTCGTCGATGGGCCGCCGCACGGAGGCCTCGGAGAGCTTACCTCTCACGTGATTTCGTAGTTAGCGAAAGAGACAGAGCATAGAGGCCGCGACGAAACATCCTCGAGCTAGTGTCATTTTCCTAACAGACTAATCGAGCCCCAGGAGCGAGCGGGGTGTTTGTTTGTTAATTTGTTTACATTCGTCTATGACGACTTGTAACTGTTTTCATATAATCAAACCAATATGTACTTTAATATAATAACATTATATTTCATTTTAACTTTATATATAATTTATGATAAAATTATTAATAAATGTATAAAAGAATTTGAATACATATTGAATGTACATACTTATTATGCTATTAATTCCCAAAGTATTTTTAATAAAAATGATTTAAATCAGTTATCAGATTTCTCAGATTTTTAATGTCAGATTTTTAATGGGAAGTTTTAGCGTAGTTTAGAATGTATTTTTCAATAGGTATTTTAGTAATAAACCCCCCAACTCAATCTAAATCATAAACACGAATCTATGTTAAAAATGTATCAATTAATATAAAAATATAATATTGCCATTCTAAGTAATACTAACATAATATAAAAAAAAACATTCGGAAATGTCTAGTATTTTCTTTTTATGCTACAAGAGCCGACAAACAAGCACACATGCCTAAGGTAAGTGGTCACCGCCGTTGTCGATCCTGAGACGTGAAGTTGTTAAGTCTCATGTGCCTGTAATTTCACCGGCTCCCTTAGAAATTATAAAAGTTCACAAATTTTTCCCTCTGATTGTCTCTACTGTAAAGTCGACTATCTCAAGTTGGCGTTGGGTTCATTGCTGGTATCGAAATAAAGCCTATAACTTAAACATTAGAGTTTCTTATTTTAATGTTCGCCATTATCCGTATAACATTTTTAAGAGAAAAAAAATTGCCCTTAATGTTGGAAAAATCAGTTTTTTTTAAATGCTACGCGCTGTTACTTCGTTTTCACTTAACGACATTTTTTGTTTTAAATTTTGCTCGGCTTCTAAGTGCATGCTATAAAGTCTCATGTATTGAGCTCAAATATAATTTCTCGAATCCGACGTGAACATACAAACATCTAAAATACAAAAATTCAAAAAATGCAAATTTCAAAACCATTTATTCAGTTCAGGCCCACAGGTGGCACTTATGAAGGTCAAATTTTAAGTTACGGAAGCTACTACCGGTTTGGAAGTCAGCCTTCAACTGAGAAGAACCGGCAAGAAACTCAGCAAGGTATTTTTTTTTTCTTTATAACTTTGTCTATTCTGACTCTTTGGGTATTTTATTAAATAAATTTAAATATTTTTACATTTAACAATTACAAAATACTTAGTATAGGTAACAATAATCAGGATTACTTACCTCTCGACAAATCGGGTTGTCGAACATCATCATAAGCAATCCAGAAATGAGGCACCGGTATGGCATTCGGGTCTTTCGAATCTGACACTTTGTATTCCAAACAATACTTTTTTATTGACATTGGGTGCCATCTGTGATAGGCATTTGGGTTTTCCAAATACAAAATCCCGGTCTAAAAAAAGATAAGCATACAATAATCAGTTCCACTTAACATGGTGAGGTTGTAGTGAAACAAGTTGAGAAGCAGGTGAAGGTTCACGTGTGTCCAGTGCCGGATTAAGCAAGCGCGGGGCCCGCAGCAAATTCTGTCCAGGGGCCTTTGGTCTGCTATGGGTTCTTAAGTATTAAGTGGTAAAAAAACAATCGGTGGTGGGCGGCCTTAGACACACGGGGGCCCCTTTTGCGAGGGGGCCGCCTTTTACACGGGGCCCCCATTTTCGCGGGGCCCGTAGCAATTGCTACTCTTGTTACGTGGTTAGTCCGGCACTGCGTGTGTGGCAACATCTATGAACACGCCTACACCTTACCATTACCTAAAGACAGGACAGTAACAAGGAGTAACAGCAGCACAACTTTACAAGAGCGTTGTTACTTATTTCGCACCGATAAAAAATAGTTTTTATACCATATGGGCCGACAAACAAGCGCACGGTCCACCTGATGGTAAGTGGTCACCGCCGCCTATGGACATTTGCAATACTAGGGGCATCGCCAATGCGTTGTCGACCCTGAGACGTGAAGTTGTTAAGTCTCATGTGCCTGTAAGTGCTTAGTGTGGTTTTACAGTGACGCTTACCGTCCGCGCGGGTAGTAAGCGCGGCCTGTAAGCCATACACGACTGTTGGTTAAACTATGTAACGATCCAAGAGACGCAAAGCTCGTGGCCCGCGACGCTTACCAACCGCCCTGGCGAAAGCGTCACTGTAAAACCACCCAAACAGTTTCAACTATAAACATAAAACTTACAATATTTGAATCTAATAACAATATTTCACATGATAACAATATGTAATAATAATTTATTAATTAATAATTTATCACAAAAAAATATTTTGCATTGCACTTTTCTTATTTCTTCAAGTAGCTGTGTCGTGACGTAATTTCACTTCGCTTTTATCTTCAATTGGCACCTTATCATTAGCTTTTATCAGAATAGTTGTCGCCGTCATAACGCATTACAAAAATAAACTACATCAGCACATCTGACGGTGGATGGCACTAATGTTTGAACAATCGTGAAGTAGTTGTGCGTATATCTTTCATATCGTCAAACGCTGATTAGTCATTGATTGGGCCAGACCACATCATGATGTAGGAGCGGTTATTTTCTATTTCATGAAATACAACCATTTCATGAAATGGTCGGTCACATCATGATACTATATGGGCGCTATATGGCGTCATCGCCCTTCCAGGAAACCGAGTTTTTGCGATGGCAGCTTGTGCATGAATACTGGACATCGCTTTAGCGTTGTACTTGTTATAGTTATCAAAAATAACAGGATGTTGATTAAACTATCGACATTTACTGAGTTATTAATGTTATATGATTTTTTTCCTTGTGTAATATGTAATATAAGTTAGGTTTTGTGTGTGTGTTTTTGTTTAAACAACTTCATAACGGCTCATCGGATTTGAATAAAAATTGGCACGTGACTAGAATATATACTGATCACATAAAATACTTTTTACCCCGGAGAAACATATGATCCTCCGGCAACGCGGTAAAACTGCGCGAGGAAAAATTATTTCATATTTATTATATACTAGCTGTCCCCCGCGTTCCCGAGGGATGTCGCGTTTTCCCGGGATAGTAAGTAGCCCATACTCCTGTATATTATTTCAAGGTATGCTCCATCGATGTGACAAGTTTCAACCAAATCTGTCCAGTAGATTTTGTATGAATGAGTAACAAACTTCCATACAAACGATAATTCGCATTTATAATATTAGTAGCATAATTAATGTCTGTTAAATATGTTTTAACAAAATAAATGAACAGTTTATTGGCAGAATATGCAATTAATATTTTCAGCGTAAAGCTCGTTATAATACATATTGTACTTCCTTCGTTAACAATGAATCATTCGATGTAATAATAAAATTTACCTCGGTCAGCCATGGCTTCATACCAATCAAATCAATATCCCAACATGTTTCCAAGAATGTATCATTAGATATAAAACTAAATGTGTCTTTCACTGTCTTCCTAGCTTCACTGCGATCACTGTTATATACGAGTAAATCCGAGAAATCTAGATTTGTATTATACTTCATTTCCATGCATATTTGTTCCATTTCATCAAAATATTGACCATCTTGGCAACATTTTTGAATGATCTCCTTGCTGCCCTGCGTGAAACATGATTCGAATAAGGATGCAATTAATAAAGCGGGAAAATACATTTCGCTGCAAAACCGACACTATACAGTAACTATACGACTACACACGTAGACATTGCTACTCGTAATGACTGCAGATATTTATGTAGTATGTATATAATATAACACATAATCAATGACATTATAATATAGACACCTCATTCTCCGACATAATGGCACTCAAAAATAACGCCAATACTAGTTAAATACGTGCGAAAGGGAAAGAAAATAAATGCCACCTTACGGTGTGTGTGTTGGTAGAGAGAGATGAATAGACATCGTTAGTTACATTAATAAATATAGAATAAGAGTTAGGTAGGTACATCACGGCAGTGGTTGGAGCGCGACCAAATGGATTGATTTTTTTTTATGATCGAACATGTTTTTTTTATGGGACGAAGGTGTGAGCTTGATGTCTCATACACCCTTACACGGACAAGAACGAACATGTTCGCCTCTAATGGCTCTTATACCCTTACGCAGACAATTAAATGGATTGAAGTCAATCAAAATAAATAAATAAAAAATAAATAAAGCCTTTTATTTCTCGCTTTCCACAATCGGTTGCATGCAGTACAATGACAATTCTTAATCTTAAACATTTATACATATTATCTATCCAATTTAATTTAATTTAATTTAATTCAATCAGTGAATGAAGTCAATTACCAGGATTTTATGTTATATTTACAAATAAATTATTAATATTTTTTATTATTATTGTTAATTCAGGACATATAGCGAAAATAATTAATTAGGTCAAAATAAAGAGTACCCAATTTAAAAAAACTAAACATCAGTTTTTGATAAACTTCCTAATATCATAGAAGAATAGGTATGAGGAAATAAAAATGATTACTATGGGTATGTTTATACCATAACATTCGAATTGTAAAGCATATTATATTATATTTCAAAATAGAGTTCCTTTGACGCATCATCAACTCAAAACTACAGAACATATCGGAATGGGACTGCTACCATTCGACGCGGAATTTTTCCTAGATCGATGTAGGCCATAAATAGGATATACTGTACAAAGCACTCAAGCACTAAAACGTACATTTAGCCATTTAACGCAAACCTCAAGGGAATATCGATAAACGCGGGTGAAACCGCGGGAGACAGCTAGTTTATGATATGAACAAGCCTTATTGAAATTGTAGTAGGTATTTAACTAAAATAGTGGTATAACATACTTAAGGACAAAATATTAAAATTATTAAATGGCCGCCTTCTATTTAATATTTTTTTATATTCTGACGTAAATCTCGAAAATAAATTTGTAAGAAAGACAGGCCAGTTGGTTTGGTGCTTAACGTTCTGACTGCCAAGCCAAAGGTCGCGGGTTCGTTCCCACCCAGGACAAACATTTGTGTGCAAGAACATGTCTGTTTGTTCTGTGTCTGGGGTGTAAATATCTATATAAGTATGTATTTAGAAAAAAAAAGTAGTAAATCAGTTATCTGGTTTCCTTAGTACAAGCTCTGCTTAGTTTGGGACCAGACGGCCGTGTGTAAATGTCCTGGGATATTTATTTATTTATTTATGAATTGCATGTGTTACACGTAGCCCGCAGAACGAAGAATGACGAAGTTGCGACCATACACAGTTTGTACGGAATCCAATGTTGCCGGCTCGTCCCTACTTTTTGCAACTACAACTTCTAGTCCTAAATAAACAAGCTAACGCACTCTTGGATTTTTGAACAAAGAATTGAGTGTATGTAACATGCGCGGCTTTAGTACTGATAAATGCAGTAAGTGCTAAGATTACACGTCACCTTCCTTTGAAGGGTACTACAGTCCATCAAAAACAATAATGGGAAAAGAGAGCCAAGTTTACTTTTAAGAATATGCGTGGTTGTCAATTTTAACGACAAAATAATTGAGAACTAAATGGGTGGCAAGTTATGTAGATAATATTTTTTTTACAACATACAACGGAAGAGTAAGATATCCGGTCATGTCAAAAATTGTTATATTGATTAAATTTTTAAATTTTATTTTTTTCTATATCTTAATATATATATTTCTTGTGTGCGTGTGTATGTGACTGAACTCCTCCTAAACGACTGGACCGATTTTGATGAAATTTTTTGTGTGTGTTCGTGGAGATTCGAGAATGGTTTAGATTTACAATTGGACCCGGTAGGTGGCGCTGCGATCGAAACCCTGCATTTTTGTATGGGCTTATTTTGACAGGACAACGTCTGTCCGGGCAGCTAGTATATGTATATAAAAGGAGAAGCTGACCGACATATCAACGCAGGGCCTAACTAAACTATAAGAGTTTTGCACAGGGGGAACCCCTTTATAACGTAGGTGAGCACTAAGAAAGGATTTTTTAAAATCCACCCCCTAAGTGGGTAAAATGGGGGTGCAAAGTTAGTAAACGGCGTGTTTTCTTGGTCTGATCAACTGCAAACTAAACGCGGGTGAAACCGCGGGGGACAGCTAGTTATTAATAAGCTGTGATAAACCATTGATCAACCTGCACCATGGATCCACCATTTTAATAAATAAATGTCCTGGGACATTCTTTACACACGGCCATCTGATCCCAGACTAAGCAGAGCTTGTACCATGGAAACCAGATAACTGATCTACTACATATACTGCTTTTTTTTTCTAAATGCGTAGTTTTATAGTATTTACACTCAGACATAGAACAAACAGACATGTTCATGCACACAAATTCCCACCCAGGACAAACAGTCCTGAACGGGACTGATTGTTAGAAACCAAGAGGCCCTTAAAGACGAGTCTTACACACGACATCGCTTCGAGATTTTTCCAGAATTCCTCAATTTTCCGTAATTTTAGAAGAGTACTTGCGTACAACTTAAAGAAGATAAATTTGATTGCCCAAGTTTAAAGCACCTTGTATGTGAAACCAGCCAAGTCAAATTTTGACCTTCAATTTATCCTAAGTTATTTGCTTTGTGTAAATAGTTCGACTGTTATATTTAATCCCAAACATGTCGTTGTAGAAAAAAACAAAAAAATGTTCTTAAACTTTTTTAAGAAGATTCTTAAAAATTTCAGGTTTAATCACGGAATTTTGCACCCATTTAGATATCAATTATTTTGTCGACAGCACGCATGTTGCTAATATGCGTTATAGATAATACTGAAATTGGCTCCTATTTTAACAATTATGTTTTTAATGCTAAAACATATACCTATATCATAACTTCCTGGAAAATCTTATCTGAAAGATATTTATTATTCATAACTTTTGAATTTGTTTATAGAAACACAAATTGTATACACATTAAAACTTATAAGATGGAGATAATGACATGCATCTCGATACTAACAAATTTTCGAAATCAACACTACGCAAAGTCGAGTTTTTGGCCATTATTTTTAAGGCTGATTCTATTCGTAATAGACCAGGGTCGATCATTTCTGAAACCAAACAAAATTACAGTAGGATGAAACCCATTAGAAAAGGAGGGGAATATGATAAAAATTTAAAGAAAAATAAATTACGGTCGATCCGAGTATGGGAAGTGGGAGGGGGTTTTAAGGGTAAAAATGGTTTATCTTGATGTCCGGCAAAAGTACAAGTTCTATGGAAAAAAGTTAAATTGCAAAGTTGTAGTCTACAACTTTTGTATTTACTATTTTTTCACATAACCTCAAAATTTAGGTGAAAAATTCAAATAACCAAGTTTTTGGTATTTTATTTTTATCTTCTTCAAATAAATTTTTTTTACTGCGAAATTTGGTGAAAACTTATCTTATTATGTCCCGAATACACTGTAATTTATTTGATTTAAAATATTTATTTTTTCGCCTTATTTTAACTTAATATCAAAAAAGCACCCTAATTTTAAATCGAAAATTCTCGCATCAAAATATCAGCTTTTTCGAAAAAGTCTGGGGGCTTTTTGTTAGTTGAAATCTCTACTTTCTGATGGTGTAAAACTTTTAGAAAAAAAAAAATACATTACAATAGTAAATGTTCTCAGAAAATCTCGAATACTGGCTAACGGTTTTTACAGCTGCCACGAAATAGCAGGTATGTAGTAAGGCCCAGACCCTCCTGGGTCCATCCCCACTTCTCTATGAAATACCTTACAATGGGGTAAAATTTAACGTAGGTAAATAAATTATCTCAACACAGCAATAAATAGGCATCTACAAATATTATTTAAAGAAGTTTCTACAACTTTTTCAAAATATTGTAGATATCTTATTAAATTTTAATTTTATTAACTTATTTTTTTGTTGATTATAGTAGTAACTATATTTCAATTTGCAATTTTTTCGTTTATCAATGTAACATGAAATATTACGTTTTTTGAGTAATTAAAGTGTAAACTTATAAATAGCTCAAAATTGTAGATAATGATTAAAAATAAATTCTTGAAAAGATTTTTTCAATTTTTTGCATTTTCTGTGAACATTTACAATTGTAATGTATATTTTTTTTACATCATCAGAAAGTAGAGATTTCATCGAACAAAAAGCCCCCAGACTTTTTGGAAAAAGCTGATATTTTGATGCGAGAATTTTCGATTGAAAATTAGGGTGCTTTTTTGTTATTAAGTTAAAATAAGGCGAAAAAATAAATATTTTAAATCAAATAAGTTACAGAGTATTTGGGACATAATAAGGTAAGTTTTCACCAAAATACGTAGTAAAAAAAATTTTTTTTAAGAAGATAAAAATAAAAACCCAGAAACTTGGTTATTTGAATTTTTCACCAAAATTTTAAGGTTATGTGAAAAAATAGTAAATACAAAAGTTGTAGATCTTTTATTACCTACAACTTTGCAATTTAACTTTTTTCCATAGGACTTGTAGTTTTGCCGGAAATCAATCTAATGGGTTTCATCCTACTGTATTTTTTCTTTTTTGTTTCAGAAATGATCGACCCTGGTCTATTACGAATAGAATCAGCCTTAAAAATAATGGCCAAAAACTCGACTAGGCGTAGTTTTTTTTTCCATAGAACTGGTAGTTTTGCCAGAAATCAAGACAAACCATATTTTACCCATTTTTATGAGTTTTTACTCACCCCCTCCCACTTCCCAAACTTGGATGGACCGTAAGTTATTTTTCCTTTCATTTTTATCATATTCCCCTCCTTTTCTAATGGGTTTCATCATACTGTAATTTTTTTCATTTTTGAAGGCTTCGGCCCTGGTCTATAAGGGTACAAATAGTTCATAAATTATTAATGCGGGTACAGTGCGACCAACTTTAAAAACAATTTTTTATTGTAACAAATTCAATTGATACTAAAATAGGAATTCAATGTTTAAAATTTAAAAAGTATTAAATCAGGACACATTGAGCTTATCACGATTCGTCTTTCAATTGTGTTTTTTTCTTTTGTTTTATTTTGGGAATTGATAATCAATGAGTCTGCTTTCACATGGAGTTTCTTATAAAAAGATGTGAAATATTTGTTATCCAAAAGAAACACATTATTGTGAGGTTTCTAAAATAAAATAAAATATAGGTGGTGGATCAACTAACTTTTTAAAGCGTACGAATCACTACATAGTATAAAACAAAGTCGCTTTCTCCGTCCCTATATCCCTATGTATGCTTAAATCTTTAAAACTACGCAACGGATTTTGATGTGGATTTTTTAATAGATAGAATGATTGAAGAGGGAGGTTTTTATGTATAATACATGTGACATTCGACGGGAACGCGGGTAAAACCGCGGGGGCAGCTATAAAATATAAATCAGTCGTACAGTATATAGAATATTCAGTCTGTAATATTTATGAGCTTATAAAATTACGCTTTTATTTGAAAAAAAAGATAATAACTTAATGTGCTTTTTGCAATTGCCCGATAGGTATATAACTCGCCATCTAGGTTTTTCCAAAGGTACATACGAGGGGAGCGGTGGTGTTTGTTTACATCATATCAGTCAATGAGGACTTGTCGGAGTGTTTACTGTGATTGCGCGCTGTTGTAAATGTGATATCATATAATAATTATAAATATGTATCCAATAGAACATGAAAACATACTTAGATATGCAATTTTCTTCCAAAAATATTTTTAATAAAAATATTTTAAGACTATAGCTTCCCATTAAACACTGCGCTAAGTAGAGTTAGCTGAACGTAAGATGGGGGCAGGCTAAACTCGATCACGGACTTCAGAGTCAATCAGGGGGGAGGTATGAACATTGGGTTAACGTCAAAGATATTTCCAAGTCAGTTCCAAGGTCACGGCAGGCAATTTAAAAAATTTCAAAAAAGTCAATTTCAAAATTATTAGGTACATATTATTGTAGGTACATCCATGCGTATGTGTAGTACTGACTTTTACATCCGTTGAATCTATAGATACCTATAGGTACTATTGAATATACCTACTTGAATAATTGTTAAAAAAACGAAACGTAACGTTTATCGTTGAAATGTTAAATAAATTAATCCAATTAAACCAAATTAAAACAGAATAAACAGGGAAAAAAATATTGTGAGACTTTCATGTATATTTTATATTTGTTAATAACAACGTATAAATTTATTAAAATAAACGATTAATTGCTTTCTCAATTAAAAGGTAAAAAAAATCGTGTTCTTATTGTCTATTTAGCTTTAACCTTCAAAGTCATCATCAGAATCATCATCATTCTCGTATGACAGGTTTTCATCTCCACTAAACTTGCGGTACGCTATCATGGCCGTTTTGGCGTTTAACAATGACAAAGAAAAATAACCTTTATTCCTTCAGACATAAGGTGCATCTATTAATCCAACAGCTAATTGTATAATGATGGAAATCAACCTTATTCCAAAACAATACAGTTTCTTTTCCTATTACAATCTGAAACGTAGTATGAGAGTAGGAGCCGTTAGTATTGGTCTATTTGATTATAACTTTCTGTAAAAATAAAATTTTAAGTAATAAATTGTGGCATATTTAATTTATTTATGTCGTAGGATATTTAATACAGAAACCATTACAGTATTATAATTTTTTCGCTTAATATATATATTTATAAAAATAAGGGCTTTCTTTTTCTCGGTAGTTCTTGAGCTTGCGTCAAGACTCTATACTGACTCTTTGAATTATTAAAATTTGCTGAAATAATATCGAAATCAACATTTTTTGAAAATTTTAAAATTATTTACCGTGAGCTTGGTACCGTCCAAATAGTCTGCCATTTTGTTTTTCAACTATCCGAGGACATTATTTTACACACGGCCATTTGATCCCAAACTAAGCAGAGCTAGTACTATGGAAACCAGATAACTGATATACTATTATACCTACATATACTACTTTTTATTTTTCTAAATACATACAAATATAGATATTGACACCCAGACACAGAATAAACAGACATGTTCATGCACACAAATGTTTGTCCCGGGTGGGAATCGAACCCGCGACCTTCGACTTGGCAGTTTGGGTCGCTAACCAAGCCAATTGGCTTCTCAACTCTATAACAGGTATATTTTGAAATGTCCAAACTGGAGACTTGCCATTGAAGTTATCCCTATTTTTCAATAAAACGGTTATTGTGGTCAACTTCGTCAGATGGCTTCGACCGAGCTGTTGAACAAAGACTCTAGACCCCCGGTTTCACTCAATCGCTTCTTGAATTTAGCTCCGGAGGTCACGTCTTACAAGCCGAGAGATTTTTTTGTTCAAAGCTCGTTGATCTGACGTAGTGACTGCGGGATTTTCTCGTCGCTTCTGCAGAGATTCTTTTGAAAGCTTAGACCTCTTACCGGCACCTCGCGTCTCGCAGAATTTCTTCCCCTCCTCCCCGAGGATTCCTACCACTCGGTCGAGATCCTGGTCGACATCAACGTCGATTGTGGTTTCCAAGGCAGCGAATCGGTTCTCCAGTTTCAACTGGAACGTTTCAGACCCAACCACGGATTGGAGCATATTAGGCCGGAGCGTAGATTTCATTAGACGGACTCGTTCAAGCTTACAGTTTATATCTAGAGTGCCTCGGACCTGTCGGTGATCACTTCCGGTTTTGAACCTTGTGATCACTGAGACATCTCTAAATACACGCTTTTTGTCCGTCATAATGAAATCAATGCCATTTTTGGTCACAGCGTCGGGGCTTTGCCACGTCCACTTCCGCCGGGGTTTCTTCTGAAAGAAAGAATTCATCAGAAAAAACCCTTCTTTCTCCAGGAAGTTGACGAGCATTTGCCCCCTATGGTTCCTGCTTCCAAATCCGTGTGGTCCTACTACCGATTCGCCGCTTGTTTGTACTCCCACTTTAGCGTTGAGATCCCCCATGACAACGTTGAAGTGGGGCTTTTGGGTGGTGTATAAGGCCTTGGAAATGTCCTCGTACATTTCCTCCACTTCATCATCCGAGTGTGCCGAAGTCGGTGCGTATACTTGGATAACCTTGAGGCTATACCTCTCGGTGAGTTTGATCACAAGATACGCTACCCTTGTCGACACACTGGAGATTTCTATGACGTTGTCAGAGAGGGCCTTGTGTCGCCAGAGCCTCGTTCGCTGGTCGGCAGGATGCACCACGGGCAGGTGAGGTTGGCTGGGAGCACTAAGATGACATTGTGCTCCCTTACATCCCGAACTTCTCTAATCGAGGTGAGAGAACTGAGAGAACGTCAGAATAGGTTACCAAGAAAGAGTATAAAACAACAGTTCCGTCAAGAAATATATGTGTCAATGTAGCTTGAGACTGCCGTTTGTGTCCAAATGGCTTCTATTAATGCTGGTGGACCTAAAAGCTTGCATTTATTGCATGCTTATAATTTATTGTACTCTATTTCTCCCTCGTGCGTGGAATCGGAAAAGGTATTCTCTTCTGGTATATTATATTTGCTCTTATCTAAGGAGCCGCTTAAATGATGAAAGTCACGATGCCTTGTGCTTTTTAAGGCCGCACTACAGAAATTCGTAGAAGTAGTTAAGTTTATTTTTTTTATATTCTTCTGATTCCATGCCATTCAATCATTCATTTGTATGTTCCTTATAAAATAAATATGTTTACATTTCGCACTAGTAGTAGTAGGGCACACTATACATTAGTAGGTAAGTACCTATTATGATTTCGAGCTTATATATCATTGTTTCTGCCAACTTATATTACTATTCGAAAACTTCGGAAAATTCGAAGTATTCGAATAGTTAAATTTGAAGTATTCGAAATATTCGAATAGTAAAAATGAACGAATATTGGAAGCCCTAGCTCTGTCTCTGTTGCTTATTACGCTAATACTACAAATCACGTGAGAGGTAAGCTCTCCGAGGCCTCCGTAAAACGGCTCGCCAATGAAGTTTGTATTAGCTGAAAAAAAGGGGCCTAATGTCTTCTTTATTCTTAACTTAAACAAGCCTAAAGTTACTCAATAAACAATGGATCGGGCTGTGCTCAGAATTGCATTCAGCGATCCTTTCTTTATAGATACTTTTAATACTCTAGATTAGCAAACAGAAAATGTACCTACAAGCGATACCTTTTATCCCAAAAACATTATTGCAACCACAGGACGGTAATTCCGATAAAACACAAAATACCTTTTTTTTCTCCACAATCTGGATATGCATGCTATTTGGGGTTGGCACATCAAATCGAAGACGTGTTTAAGGACGAGGCGAACTCAAGAATGAATGTTGTTAGTGAATACCAAATTCATACGATTCAGTTCATATTCACGCCCGGTTACGACGATGTTGCGCTAATGTCACATAATTATAGCGCATTACATCATGCCAAACTGAGTTTCGAAGAGGCCTCAATGATGTTTTCGTGGAGGCCTCGTACAAAAATCGTTAGTGAATAGCATTAAAGGAAGTATAACAACTGAGCGAAATTTGAATTTTGCAAAAGAATGTACTTTCTGTTTAAAGCTGTATCTCTATTTAAAAGTGTTTTTTAACAACGTAACCTATTGAAATATATAAAATAAATATCCTGGGACATTCTTCTTTTTACACACGGTCATCTGGGGCTCGATTCTGTAAGGAAAATGACACTAAGTCGAGGATGTTTCGTCGCAGCCTCCGTGCTCTGTCTCTTTCGCTTACTACGCTAATACTACTAATCACGTGAGAGGTAAGCTCTCCGAGGCCTCCGTGAAGCGGCTCGCCGACGAAGTTTGTATTAGCAGAATAAGGGGGCTGATCCCAAACTAAGCAGAGCTTGAACTATGGAAACCCGACAACTGATATACTATTTTTTTAAATACATACTTAATAGATACTTACATCCAGACATGTTCATGCACACAAATGTTTGTTCTGGGTGGGAATCGAACCCAAGACCGCGTCGCGGCAGGCAGGGTCTCTAACCACGATATATATAATATCTAATATTATATATGCTGATGAATCCTTCCTTATGTTTTTTATAATTATTATGTACTGAAATATCAGTATCAAAGAAAACTTCATGATATTCTCAATTTTATTTTTATTTTCACAGAATATGCATATTATAATGCATACAATTAACATTCTTAATTCAAAATATCATATGCTAAAAATAGTCTAACTATTACTCTTTGGAAATATATTTTACGCAATAGTGTCATCGAAGCTTATGAAACTATGAAATGCTTTAGATTACACTATAAAAGAATTTATTCTAAATGTGCTTTAACTTACTATATTAAAAATAACGAATTATTAAATAAATGCATTGCTTAATGTATTTTATGTCAGTATTATTAATGCTATCATTATTATTATTATAGTTATGAGTAATAATCAAGTGCGACAATGGTGACAAGTCTCGCCAATTGATTTCTGATTCGACATATTACTTTTATCAGTAGTACCTGAAGTAACTTTACGTTACAATTGCTAGATGTCTATATACCATTTCAATGATAAATCGGTGTGAAGATAATTATATAGTCCCGTAGAAATAATTACATTATCAAGAATGTTGTCGCAATAACGATTATATTTCTAATTTCACATCACGTATCAAAATAGACCCTTTAAAATATGATTTCAATTAGAAATGTTCATTCGAACTACATACGTAGTAAGGACATACTTTAACTTATTATTACGTTTATTTAATATCATCCACAGATTACCAAATATATTCTACGCAATAAAAAAAAATCAGAAAAAAAAAATTGGCATCAAAATGGTACATACTCTTTTTGCACCAGAGAAATGAAGTGATATGACGCGAGTATTGGGACTTCTCAAGTACAAGTAGCCTGCCAGAATGTTTTATTAAAACTGCCTCTTTGACAAATCCCATAAAATGGGATACATTAAGGCTAAGAAGAAAATTTATAATCATTAAGATAAATAATTAATAATTGGTAATACGATTTCAAGAATGAACACATTCAGGATTATTACAAGTATTCTTTTTGCTGTCATATAAAAATGGTTATATAATATTTTTCTTAATTACTAATCATTGACTTGATCTTTCATATTGATAATTTAATATTAACTGAACTCTAGCATTAGGAGTTGAATGAACAAGTACCTAATTTAATGATATCGGCCCTCGTTTGGTTTTCATTTGCTCCATTCTCTCATAGCTGTAAATCGCATAAAGTGGCAGTGAGTGAAAATTTTAAGGTTTATTTAATATTGATCTTCATTTCTGCTTTATCGAGCCCATTTGCATGTCTTCTCGAATGGAAATCGTTCGTGTCGACGTGGTAGTTTGAGTTCTGGACATCGGATCGCCGCGTAGTTGCTTGTATCTGCACGCAAAATGTAAAATAATAATTATTAATTTTGTTTTGGTTTTCCCTATAGACATATATTATGTATGTTGAACGAAGTTATTATTATTTCATATATAGGTTTTTAACAGATTAAATTTTAGTATTGTTAAGGCAATTTTTGATGTTATTTTGCGAGAATCACAATATGCAAGGTAAAGTCAGCGAAATACGTAGCTGAAAAACTTCAGGTTATCAAAACATTTGTATGTTAAAAATACACCATCAAATTTATACATTATGAATTAGTTTTAGTTTCGTACAAGTGGTTTGTACATTTGGATATGTTCAGTTACTTATTTTACTGGCCGTACCTATACAAGGATTACGTAACAATTTTGTAATCAATTTTATATTATATGGTATTGAAATATTAATTAACTGTAACCATTTTTTTTCTCTATTTATCAAATAATTATTATTATAGCTGTGGTAATATAATACCTATACTGTGGTAATAAGGTAACTGAAACAGTATTAAATGACGTCATTAGTTTATGAAACGACATCGTTAGGTATTCAACGATCAGGTCACCGATGCAGGTATTTAAGGTGCAAAATTCCAACATTAAAATATAAGTACCAACTGATTCTATCGGGAATCGATTCAGTTTCATTCGATTTGTATCGATTCGATAAGGGTGAATATCATGTATGTTTGATAATTTACAATTTAAATACCTTGTACCTGACTCGTTATGGATATCGTCTCCAAACTTATAAAAAAACAATCTTATTTTTATTTAGTAACAAACAACTTACATAAGAAGGCATAAAGCTTGACAAATATTAGTAATAACTTACAATGAATCAGCTTTAACTGTTTACATTAAATTTATTTATTTAGTTTCTTAATTAAATTAATTGAAATGGAATCTTCATTTCAACCAGAAGGGAATAAACCTTGTGGTAAAAAATCCACAAAGATCTTATAACTTCTAATTTAATAGTTATACATAATCATAATGAAAATCGTTGAAATAAAAACTTCGTTTCAACCAGAAGGTTAATTTCGTTAAAGATCTTATCACAAAAAAAATATTACTCCCATAAACATCAAAATACTAATGCCTGATAAAGATACATATAACATATCTTTACGCTCATTATCCTCGACGAGGTAGGCAGACGTATCTCTAATTGGACCCAGATTCTACACATATAATAGCATTTTTGTATAATTTCAAAGCATAATGTTACACACACGTTAATATTTTATTAAAGGCTAAGGTTCCAAAGCGAGGGACGAACACAAATGCACACAGCACACAATTTGATTATGTTAATGATGCACACAAAACATGTTTCAAAATTGGTGGACCAGTTCCTTCATTATTACATGATAATTACATATGATGTTAGATTTTCTTTATGGATGGGACGAAGGTGGTTCACCCTTGCGCGGACAATGTCAGCGAGCGCAGATGGCTCTCAGTAAAATTTATTTGACAGGTATCCAAAACTTGAGATACACTAATTTGTATTTCCAACAATTTTGAATTGATTTGGAATAAATAAAATATCTTCAGGCCACTTATTCCCAAAGAGGCGGCCATTTCTCAATAATGAAAATCATTATCAACTGAAGAGGTTTAATTTCCGTGATATATGAGATATAGTCCAAATAGTCGCCGTCTATCGGGCACTTAATAAATCCGGGTATTTATTGAACCCAGGGCCTCCTGTACCTCTACCATGAGTTGATATCGAAACTTACTTTAGCCACTAGCGAGTAAACTACTATCGATACAGTATTTCTCGATAGCAACTGTAAAATTTGTGACTCATGGTACCGAATTTCTATAGCAAAGGCTAAAAAACCTTACTCACTAGTGTTTACATTTCGATCGGGTTTTTACCTATCGACTCGTACTATCGATTTTAGTTCTTTAGGTGACCGCTAGTGGCGCTGTACACATTTGCCATAGAAATGTTTTACGCCGTCGCTAGTGAGTACGTACGTTAAAAACTCATGGTAAAGGCACTGGTCTCGAGCCGAGTCGAGGCGACACCGAGGCGGTTGTAATCGATACAAGTTACAAAAGAAAAGTGAAGAAAATTTATAAAAATCTTCTGTAGGTACAGACTAATTCAAATCTGTTTAGAGGTCTGAAACAGTTTGGTATGACAGTATATTACCTGCTCGTAATGGATATCCATAACAAAAACTATCTTGATAAAAAAACCCCTGAAATTATAAGTTTGAAAGATTTCTGTAGAATGAGTCGAAACAAAACAAATGCGAGCCCAAAACCAACATATAGTCATGAAGAACTTATGAACCGACATACTTTTGGTGCTTTCTTGCCATCATGTGATCACTCCTCGACCGCTCACTTTGAAACCACTGCCTATAATGTGGTAAGAAATTTAATAAATTAATTATAATTAAAAGTGCAATACCCAAAATCTACCTGGCTGTGCAAAATTGTCATTATAAACTCAGGCAGTGTTATGTTATGTGCGTTATTATTGTAAATTCCTGTACCAAGACCTGCCACGATAGTGTCTGAAGAAATATTATTTTGTTTTCACGTTTGAACCATGTGCAAAAGTACTTGTTACAACAAATTATAACTTGTAATACCCTCTAGAGATTGCTTTCCATATCTACGCCCCCATCGGATTGCCCCCAAATAAAACGATAATTATTGAAATACCATATTTGTATGCTACTTCAATTTTATCAAAATAAAAATTACATGGAAATTTGCTCGAGATATAGAAGAAGTTGGAAGTGCGCACGCAAAACTGGCTCAAAACAATCTATCTACAATTTGTTATTGTTAAAACATTGTTAGTTTCTGCATTGCAAAGTTATATGCACTCAAATTCATTTCGGTTCGTATACCTTACATTCATTTCACTCCATTTCTTTGTTTTTTGATGTCTTACATTTCTTGCTTCTTACATCATTTCATTATGCTCAATTGAGTATTCCATTGCTCAGATGCAATTTTTGCTTCATTTATTCCCAAAGATAGATCAACATCATGATTGCTTGCAACTTCGACTGTCTACTTCTACATCTACCTGTCTACTTCTATTTCAATTTCTAGTTCATTATTTGCATCTTCTTGCGTCTTTATTCTATGTATCTAATTCTTTATTAATTATAATCATTTCTTCTCTCGAATCGTTTTGTTTCACATTTAAAACTGTGATGACCTTGTAGAATTACTGGTGTAGTTTGTATCGGAATCAACACCTAATGATGTTCTGATAGTATCAAGACTAGCTCTCTGATCTTGAATAATTTGCAAATTTTTAATTTTAATGTCCCTTAACTGCTGTAGATCACCTTTGGATTGATGACATTTTTCCTTAATCCTGGGCATAGAATAAATGATTTATATTTTTTACCACACATCGTTTTACTAAGTAAAAATAACCTAGTAAGTCGTCTTTTGGAATGTTTGGTATTTCTGTCTAATTAATATCTAGCTTAAACTACTTGGAACATACAAAATAGGTTTATAAAACACTGATACATATGTAGTTTTAATCAACAACGAACCTCTTCTTTATGAGCCTGAATATCTTTCGTTTGCAAACAAAAATGATGAATATAATGAGGCCGATGAGCACGTTGTAGGCATCGGTGAAGCGCCAGAACTTCTCTAGTTCAGGGTAGATGGCGCTGATCACCTCCAGTATCCAATTGATTCCCATTACAGCAAACAACTTCATGTAGAGCAGCAATCTGGAATAGAGCACAGTACACCTTATGTAATTAATGGTTTGGAAAATATAACTGCTAATATTTTAAATGCAAGAGTGACTCGACACTTTCTATCTCGATTTAAAGGTAACAAACTAGTGCACTTTCACATATTTCGTAAATAATTCTCTTTTATATTTTCTATATTAGGGTGAGATATAGTCACAGCGCAGTTGTGTCTTGTGTCTAAGATCAACATACTGTTCTACCTACTTTCCCGCCCCCTTATTCAGCTAATACAAACATCGTCGGCGAGCCGCTTCACGGAGGCCTCGGAGAGCTTACCTCTCACGTGATTAGTATAAGTATTAGCGTAGTAAGCGACAAAGATAGAGCATAGAGGCCGCGAGGCAACATCCTCGAGTTAGTGTAATTTTCCTTACAGAATCGAGCCCCAGGTGAGAGTTTAGGCGATGATTGGCTCAGTGCTAGTGACGACAAACGCTTTGAAGAATGTCGTGAGTTCGAATTCGACATTAAGAGAATGAAAACATCGATTGTTTACATGCAAGAATGCCACATCTAATACCTTCCTGGCGATGCATTACTGCAGCAGACATGTCACCTTTAGTGCCTTTTATTATGGCAATACTATGAGTTGAAGTTATTAAAAGTAAATGTGTTGTATAGAAGCACGGTAGTATACTTATTTGAACCCATCTAGCTGACTGCACATCAGTTGAATACCTTGGTGTTCAACGTGGTACGTTTTAGATAGAAGAGTGCAAAAGACAATTACCTCTGCCTGTCTTTCCTATGAGGATCGTGTGTGGAGCTCTCATTCGACTTGAGCACCGAAGTCTGCTTTTTAATCTGTGTTATTTTCACTGCAGTCAATATGAAGAATATCATATTTGCAACGCACAGAACGAATATCGGACAGTATAAGTAGAGCAGCTTACTTGTACCTGAAAAATTGTATATAATTATTTTTTTAATTGTTTACTTTTTAATAAAATTAAGTATAGTATATGTTTTTTTTTTTGTATCTTAGAGTAAAATATTTTTGTGTGATTAATTAGTGGTTAACGGTGTTGGTGTCACAATTTATTGTATTTGCATTGTATTTAACTAACTATTCATTGTGATACTGTTTGTTAAACCTCAATAAATTAAAATAAAAAATATTTGAATAAACAACCATTTACTTCCACTTGCATTATTCATTATGAAAAAAAAGTTTATTTGGTTTTCTACTAAGGACATATAAAAATCATATCCTCACGCTATCCCATCGAAGAGATGTATCAGTCCCGGCGTAACATATGGTGAGCATTTTCGACATCTCTCGGCCACACTACGAATCCCAAGCTACTGGCAATCATTTCTATACGTACAAACATTAATATTACTATTCCCAAACGAAGCCAGAACCTTTGGGTCTAAGCTAATCTTTACCTCTACCAAGAATTTCAGCAAAATTGCTACTCACTTCTATTTAAGAGATCCTAAAAAATCCCTAGACATTCTTCACACATGATTACCTGATCCCAAGCAAAGTAGAGTCTACTGCTTGTAGTATATACTACATTTTTTTTAAATTCATACTTATATATATATTTACACCCAGACACAGAACAAACAGACATGTTCATGCACAAAAATGTTTGTCTTGGGTGGGAATCGAACTCGCGATCTTCGGTTTGGCAGTCAGGGTCTCTAACCACCAGGCCCGTCATTTAATGTTCAATATTATTGCTATTTTTCTACTTTACTTAGACTTAAATTACCACCTAAGTTCAACACTGTAGAAGTATTGTACTTACCGAATATGAAGCACCCTTGTATTCGTAACATTGGCATCAGTGGATGTGCGGGGAGCCCAGAGAACTCCAAGCTGGCGAGGAGTATCGTAAGAGCAGTGGGGATGCCGAATGCGTAAAATGAGTATGCTATGAAGCGTCCTCGAATTGATAGCCGTTCTAATGAAAGACCGCGGTTCCCACTGAAAACAAAAGATAAAACTCTCTTTAGGAATAAGGAAAATTGGGAAACTCAAAGGAACACCAATAACATCGAATCTAAATTAATAATTTTGTATGGGAAAAATAAAAATATTGTAGGATTGCCACTTCGGATTACTTTCAATAGATGGCGCTCATGGCGGACTTTTCGTTGGACAGGTGTGCAATGCTTATCTGGTATTGGTAAGAAACCCAGGCTTATATTTTTGTATTGTTTATAAAACAATGCTATATATTTGTATTCTACTCGCTGCCATTGCGTTCATCTGATTGCAATTAAACTTTGTGAACTTATTCTGCTCTTGCGCGAAAGTAATAGGTATAGTACAATAAATTTACAAAAGATGGCGCGCGTGTCGACCGGCAATTTTTATTGCTCGAAAAAAATTCATTAAATTTCAACAAATGTAAATGTAATTTACGGCCAGTCAATAAATATACTTGCTATAATTTTTAATTTATCTAATTCATGATATATTTCGGGCATATTGAGTTCACGCAACATTTGGGTAACCTTTCGTGCCTAGGAAAGCAATTTTATCCAAAAATATAAGGTAACATTTTTTTATTATGTCTAAATAATTGAATTACTTAAATTATTATAGATTTATATTGATCATTATTTCATATCTGTGGACTACGAGTCCACAGTCAAATTGAACTTTCTCTTACAGAGTTATTCGAAAGCTATATTCGTAAAGTTTTAGGAGTTTTATGTTTCAATGCGCCTGTTACTATTATTGGAGCAAAACTGACGTAAATGCATTAAACCTGACAAGAGGTTTTTAAAGTATCACAAAATAACTAAAGATTGTGGACATACCCACGTGATCATTTTTGGGTCTATTATAAAAAAAAATGTGATTATTTTTTCTGGTCAGAATTTAGACTACCAAATCTATAGGTTAGGGCTAATTTGTAGAAATTACAACAAGAAGTATCATATGTTGGTTGGCACAAGTGCATTCAATTTACGAAATTTATCTGAATATCAATTGAATAAATTATTTACCTACGACGAAAGCCTTAACGTGCTTGTATTTTGTATATATTTTTAAACTGATATAAACATCGGAGTTTATTTTGTAGAATTTATTGGCATTGACCCAAAAACAAGTTAAATGGAACACATAATTCTTAGGCAATAGAGTTTCAACACCATTTAATTCTGGAATCATTTGAAAATTCTTAATAAACATGAGTAATATCATTGTTAATGGTGAAATTTAACATTTTTATAACATTGTTTACAATGACAACTATTCAAAGAAATAGGTTATTCCAAAACTGAGGAAATAACAATATATGACGACCATGCTTATTGATTCACACCGTTATACCTACAGAAAGTATTGTGTTAGACCTAATGTACTGTACCTACCACCAATTAAGAATAAGGAAGGAAATTTAAGAGAATTTCAAACTGATTAATAAAAAAAATCCTAATATTTGTAATGAATTGTGCTGAAAAGCCAATATACTCGATATATCTAGATCAGAACATCCCAACCAAGGGGGCACACCCCCCTAGGGGGAGCCTAATAGTTACGTTTGCATTTTAGAATAAAAAAAGCAAGAAAACTAAGAAATGTAAATGTGAAAGTAATTAATGAGTCAAGTGTTGTCTTTTATTAAAGATTCTTAAGAAATAAATATACTGTACCTATATAGTACTCATTTCAAATACAAATAAATAATAGAGTTAATATAAAAAAAATGTGTTTCTTATTTTTATTGAAATTTAAGGGGGGCATGAAATTATTATTGGTCCGTGAGGCTCGTCGAAATAAAGGTTGGGAAACCCTGATCTATATAGAAAGGTATTCAAGATAAGGAAGGATATCTCTCTTTTTCTTTTTTTTTCTTTAAATCACTTGGGCCGACAAACAAGCGGACGGTCCACCTGATGGTAAGTGGTCAACGCCGCCTATGCATATTTGCAACACTAGGGTCAACGCCAATGCGTGGTCTACAATGAGACGTGAAGTTGTTAAGTCTCATGTGCCATTTGTCATTTCATTTTAATCATTTATAATAGGTCTACTACTCAAATTAGATAAATAGTACTCACATCCTTCTTCCAAAGGATTCCTTCTAATATATACTAATATTATAAAGAGGAAAGATTTGTTTGTTGAGATTTTTTTAATTGGGTTTTTTCAAAATGTCTCGCGGGCCGGATCATATCTTACAGCGGGCCGGTTGTTGCCCACATATGGTCTAAACCATGTTCTGTTTTAAAACAAAGGCAATTTTTATTACAAAAGGTAAATGTAACAATGCAATATAGTGAATGCACGAGTTTCAGGCTTGTGATACTGCAAGACACTAGACAGGATCGGGATATGTGGCGGGCTCTAGTATCGGAGGCCTAGACACAATTTTTGGTTACTACCAACGAAGTAAGTAAATATAACAAAAAAAAATCCTAAAAATCTTTTATTTAAAATTGTATCAAAACTAACTCAATAAGGACTTTAATTAAGTGTTTTAATTAATATGAAAATGCTTGTTGCGAGAATCGTTTGGGTTAGAAATAATTTAACCAACTTTTTGAAAGTTATAGGTACAAAGAGGCAACGTAGCCAACATTCTAGGCACTTTACATGTACGAGTATACTAATACTAGACTGGCTCTAATAATTTAAATTCAGTTTTTTTTTCAAAGATTATTCTATTTTACATATGAGTTAATTCTAATATTAACTTTAATTAAATGAATATTTTTCTATTCACTGTAAAATTTTACTAATTTAACAAATGTTATATAGAAACTTTATGAAATGTAGGTAATACAAATTATTTGAATGGAATTGTGAGACGTACTTACCTTATTTGCTTATTTAATTGACTTGGGTCTAGTGGGAGCTAAAGTAATAACATAAACCGGAAATTACTCGCGGAAATATTCCAAAAATATTCATCATATTAAAAGGTTGGACACACCCATCTCTTATTCAAATAATTTTGTGTATCCCTAAATACCATATATTTCATCATAATGTTCTTTCGTATGGGAATGGTTAAAATATTGTATATAAATTTTGTATGACATAATATATTGACGCCCATTATCCCCAAAGAGGTAGACAGAGGTAATAATACAAGTGCACGGAAATGTGTAAGGTGCTTGTACTTCCTCGGACGAACTCTGCACTAAGATCGTAGAGCTCCTATAATAAGTACAGTCAAATTACATACCTAAAAGTCCACCATATGTCGAAGCACATGACGTTCAGCCAGAAGAACGCCGCCAGCAACGAGAAGTAGATGATAATAGCTGAAATTGGGAAAAAATAATACATCATTAATAATGTGATTAACATAAGGGATAAATTAAGGCTCAATTCATAGTAATGTCGAATGCTGTCACAAAAGTCGTGAGCTTGAACTTTCGGGGAAGAAAACCATCCTAAAGAAACGATGGCATGCTAATAGGGTACTTTGTAGTTAGTAACTCGCCCGGGTGGCAACCCTCAAGTTGCAAATCTGTCGCCAAATATCTCCTGTGTTCCAGCTGCCCTCTAAACAAGGTGCTTACTACCTTTGACCACATCATTACAAACAGAATCCTATGTACATAGTAAATAAGGCATAATTTTACGGAGAATCTATCCAGTGTCTTGAGGTCAGTCAGTATTCATGGGGGCACTTGCCAGGTCCGCTTTTTGACAAGTCAGTCGGGCAGTAAGAGCGGTTTTACACTACGTCCGATCCGAGTCTGATTAGAATTCTTACAAGGTTACATTTTATATACATATTTTTTTTCTATGATCTAAAATCGTGCACATATTGTTATGAACAATGGTTCTCACAAAAGAAAAATCAATTAATTAAGAACGGTGTCAGATCTTCATGATATCATCATCATCAGTCTGTCTCCATCCACTGCTGGTCATAAGCCACATTTAAGGCCTGCCGCTGAGCTTGACCTTCAGCTCTTTGTTTCCAACCGCTGCCAGCCAGCTTTCGTATACCATCGCTCCATTTAGCTGGAGGGCGCCCTAAACTGCGTTTACCGAGTCATGGTCTCCACTCTAGAACACGTCTAACCCAACGGTTATCGGTTCTACAGCAGATGTGACCCACCGCCACATGACATCATCAGTGCTTAAACTTAATGATTCAGTTATTTATACAGGCTGTTACAAAACTACCCGTAAAGCCGAAAGGAGGTTAAATGGGGCCTTATAACGAGTCCATTCATAATATTTAAGAACCGTAGTAACGCTGTAACATACCCAAAAAAATAAATTATTTTTAGAATGAAAAACAGTAAAATATTAAAGTAGACAATTATTAGGTAAAAATAGCTACGTATGCCTTTCTGTTAAATAATCTGGTTCCCTGACATGACAGGTTACTAGGGTTTTTGGCTTTGATAATGAATTATATTTTTACGGGGTATTTTGTAACACGTTGTATATGATAGACATTTTAATTGTATGCATGCTATAAACAGATGTAAGATTTTGGTACCACAAAAACAATTTAATGTACCTACACATATTGAGCTCTGTAAATTCTAAGAACATTACATTTAATTGAATAGATCGTAAATTGAAAGATAAGCAAATTGTTGGGCTGTGTCAAGAAATCCCGATGGATGTTTAACGAGCTGTTAAATATAGTAACAATAATTGTTTAACTCGGAATTAGTGAGTAATGCATTCCTCATGGTTTTAGAGGGAGTGATGTTTATATATTTCTAACAGAGGAGTCGATACTGTTGTACAGTTTGGCGATTTTTAATGTCCATTTAACCTTTAACTATGGACGTGGAGTCTCACAGGCTACTCGAAGTATTCGTATTCTGAGTTTTACCTAATTCCCCTCACTCCACGCGATTGAGCGGCTCAGTAGCTTTTGTTTTAGTTATAAAACATCCATCGAGAGAGGAGGTTGCGACTTCCGATGAATATCACGTAAGTAATGACAATCAAAATATTGACCGGAGCCTGCCAGGCTACACGTCCAGTTTTGCGCTATGATATATTTTATAAGAGCGATTAGGTTTCTTTTAAATTTTGTAGTACAAAATGTCTAAAAACAATAAAGGCGGTAGTTCTAAATCAAAACGACCATCTACGAGTTCTGTTCAGGGCCCTGTGAGAAAAACTTGTTGTGCAGGAGATCCATCTTTTGAAGAAGAAGTAAGTAAGTTGTTGTTAGCTTCGGTACTCCAAGTATCAGTCTGACAATGAAGAGAATATTGAAGATTTTTTTTATATTAGAGTCCGAACTTTAACAAAATCATGAATGTGATAATTTTGAAGATCAGGACCAAGATCAGGACCAGGACCTTGGAGAAGAATCAGACAGTGATAGTTCGGACAATATTCTACTATCGGAGTTAGTGACAACTAACTATGTATTACTAGTCCTAGACTTGAGTGCCATGCATGCGTACATTTTAAATAACATGCACCAAAAGCTGCGGAGAGAGATTTCCTAAAAAAAATTGCACGTGTGCTTGTGGTGCCTCATGTGGAAAGACATGTTATAAATACGTGGTTACCAAGAGAGCTGAGGTTGACCATGATTCGAGTTTTAGGTAATGATATGGTTACAGAAGATGTCCAGGATCAAGAAACCAGTCAACGAACCAGAAGAGCATGTTGAATGTGTCCCGCGAAAAAAAATAGGATGACTACCCATGTTTGTGTTGGGTGCAACAAACTACTGACTGCCAATAAATTTACGTTACTAGACTGCTGTCAAAATTTTTAATGTTTGTTACCTGAAGTAGGTGTTTCGTATTTTTGGTTTGTTATCTATTATATTTTGAGAAAAAAAGACTCATTTTGTCATAGGAATAAGTTTAGCTGTTTTTAATACCTAAAAATGTGGCCTAAGTTGATTTAGACTGAAAAGTGCCCTGATTTTTTATTTTTAAAATTTCTTAAAATTTTAAAATAAATGTTGATTATATAAGCACGGTATTTAATTGCTAAATCCCATAAGTTTAATATTCAATCAGTTTTAAAGCGATATTATATCAAATTCCCCAAAAAAATGTGTGTGCATATAGGAGCCTGTGAGACACACGTCCACAGTAGTGCTAAGAAAAAGTCACGTCCATACTTAAAGGTTAAACTGTATGATTTTTATATTGAATAAATGAATTAAAAAATCACATGAACAGGTGCTGCATGTGCTTTAGTTAGTGGGCTACAATCGCTGTAAGTGTTTAATTTTTTTTTTTTTTTATTGGAATAAATATTACATTTACTAAAAAGGATTTTTATTTCATTTGTTTATACCATTTTAGTCAAATTCCGTTTTATGTCATGTAAAAAACAAACGAACAATTTTATGATTAATATTTATTTAATTTATTTAATTGTTAGATTAATGTACCTTACATTAATCTAACAATTTTGAATCAAAAGTTTCTCAAAATCTATAATGCAACTTCAATAAAAGGAATGTCAAGATTACTTCGATTAATTTTGACAAATATTTTGGAACGTGATCAAATAACATCCAAATATTTAATTTTCATATTAATCTTTTTTTTTTATGAGTAGTTAATTATTCCTCGGAAACTCAACCATCCGAAGCGGTACTAAGGTCAGACTACATAAGAGCTTGTGAAGACTTATTTGAATTAATTTATCAGAATAATTTTATTTTACAGAGCATATTTTACCGCAAAGGTTCAATTAAAAAATACATATTTTTTAATAAAAATTATAACTTGATCAAAGTTGTTGATATTATCAAGATTACAGAATTGATTTTTTTTTTAAATGTATAAGATAGTGAATTCGATTCCCACAGTTGTGTGGATGAACATGAAAGATTTTGAAAGAATTTGGTGACCCGACGTTTTCCTGTCTTAACTATGAATATTGTATTTGAATGAAATAATGATAAATTAATTATTTTATCAATATAATTCCGACATGGAGGCATGGGCCTCTATTTTAAACGATATTGTCAAACGACTGACATTTATGTCAAACACCATAAGGTTACATTATAAGAGTTTATATTGTCGAAAGCGGTAAGGTTACATTATAAAAGTTAATATGGTCGTTATGTTTTCATAAATTTTCTAATTTTTCACGAAACTTTCTTAATTTTTTAATTCATAAGAACCTTCTCCTGACAATAACAAACACAACAAAAAAAGAATTGGCGAAATCGGTCCAGCCGTCCATGCGTGATGCCTTGACCAAGGGAAATAGGGATTCATTTTTATATATATACTAGATTATTTGTCAACTGAGTATAACATGGCAACCCAATGACGTCAAACGTATACTTAGTACCTACAGCAAAGTTATTAAAAAAGAAAATAAACCAAATTCCATCGATTTTACTTTGATGTTTTCCTCAATTTTATTTTATAGGAAATCCCTTTGTTGGTAAAACCGTTCCAAAAATAAACTAGTTAGTAGTTGTGGTATTTTCTTATTAAAATTAACCAATATATTTATTTAATAATTTAAGTTAGGCTGTGAATAAAGGTTGTGGGCGTAAATCTATAAATATCAAAGAAAGTCGTGTTAGTTACACTATTTATAACTCAAGAACGGCTGAAGCGATTTGGTTTAAAATTGGTGGTGAGGTAGCTTAGAACCAGGAGACGGACATAGGATACTTTTAATCCCGTTTGATCGCGTTCCCATGTGACGTGACATAAAACGTCAAAGAGAAAACGCATCTGACATGGAATAACAAAACACAAATGACTTAGAGGTATTAGAAGTAACATAGGATACTTTTTGTGTCGGGAAATGTTACATCCCTCGGGAACGCGGGTGCAACCGCGGGGGACAGCTAGTATCTACATAAGTATGTATTTAGAAAAATTTAAGTAGAATATCAGCATCTGGTTTCAAGTACAGGCTCTGCTTAGTTTTTTTTATGACAAGTAGGCCTACAAACCGGCTGACGGTCCACCTGATGGTAAGTGGCCACCGCCGCCTATGGACATTTGCAGCACCAGTTGGCAAATGGCCATGTGTAAAAAATGTCATAGGATATTCATATTTATTAATTTTATGAGTAGCCACCTACTATAAAATACCTATTATGTGTACAAAAACACTTTTTACAATTGTTACCATTTTGAAATCGACCATACCTATCTAACCAAACGTACTTAAACTCAATGTTTTACTGGATTAAAGGAAATACCTATTCAACATTATCCCGAAGCGCCATTTGGTTAAACAGCTAGTTAGTCAGAAAATATGAAATGTAATCAAAATATGAAATTAAATGAAAATATCAATCAAAACTGCTAAAATGTCATTAGAAGGTAAGGTTTTCAAGTTACATCTTTTGTTAGAAATACTGTTATTGGGAGCCCTTTATTATCGCATCTAATTCGTATCTAGGTATATATGACAGTGCTTTTCGAGAATACGGTAGAAGTCACGTTAGTAAAGAAATCCCGAGCAATGCTCGGCCATTACCAGGCCAGGTACTATTCAATTAGATGAAAACATGAAATTAAATGATAATATTGTTACAAGCACTTATGAATAGTCTGACTTTAATACCGGTTCGGAAGGTTGTTTTTTACTAAGAAGAGCCGGCAATAAACTCAGCAATTACTCTTTTAAAAAACCAACTTAGATTTATTTAGTCTCACTGACAATACCTTTGTGTTATCACAGGTAAAGAATTATTAAATAATAATAATATTATGAACTAGCTGTCCTCCGCGGTTTTAACCCCGTTCCCGAGGGATATAACATTTTCCCGGGATAAAAAGTAGCCTATACGTTATTCCAGGATATGCTCTATCTATGTGCCAAGTTTCATCCATATCCGTTTAGTAGTTTTTGCGTGAAAGAGTAACAAACATACTTACATACAAATCTTTCCTCTTTATAATAGTAGTTTAGAAGTATAGATATCTAATAAAAAAAATGTTTAGTAGTTATAGAAACAACAATACATAAGTAAGATTTGTATTAATGTACTTCTTACACCATACTTATGATTGTGAAGTAAAACTGCTCTATTGTTAAAAACAGGAAGTTTGTAATCATAATTAGTAATTTATTACAAAATCCTAACAAAACAATAGCGTAATTTTATTATTTTGTGGAAATTTCTATGCTTTAGACTTGACCTACGGCCATTTTAATTACAAAAAATTAAAAGTGTGTGTGTGTGTGTGTGTGTGTTAGCTCCGACGCACCACTGGTGATTAATATCACTCGTTTATTTTCATGTTGTACAATATTTTCCAAACTTTATTCACATGTTAATTTTCTCAATTTACCGAATAAATATCAATTGATATTAATATAAATAAAATATAAAACGTATGATCAAATATCCGCAATTTGACAGTTGTTATTTGTATGTTTCTATGCAACCGTGCATACTGTGCTGGGAGATGCGCAAGATGAGTGCGCACAAAACGTGACAATTTATACTTAATGCTTGGGTGATTTTCATTCCTCATAGATATTCCATACCGGGGGCCATAAAAAGCGATTCTTAAGGAGTAAGCTCCAAAAAATAACCTAGAGTTTTCCAGGATCAGTGAAACCAATTCACTGATTTCGGGTGTAAAGAAAATGTATGCATACTGTTTAAGTATGTACACATGGAACATTTTAATAATTCATCAATCACTTTTGAATAGCATAGATTGTGTTTATCATTATATTTTTCGTCACATAAAAATGTTGCGGATAAGTATTTCAAAGGCCTCCCATAAGAAGTATCACTTCAAAAAGCCTTTTTAAGCATTTTTTTTTATATCTGAGAAAGCAGTTTACCCGATGTAAAGTAGAACTGTAGTCCAAATGCGAGAACCGCTAGTGCCAGTACAGGAGTGTCCAACACTAGCTATACGTAACATTTGAGCGTTATTTTTTAAATATATTTTTTTATTTTTAACCTCATAATAAATTCTTTAAAAATATTTAAAACAGTTTGTTTTGTGTATTATAAGGAGATGGAATTAAGACCCATCTGATAGGTACGTTTAAAATTGTAATGTGAAGCCGTGTCGCTCAATGACCATCGTACAATGAAGATTTTAGTTGCATCAATCAAAATTTGTCAGTCCGTCCATCATCTCATAACAGGCACAAACTACACGACATGATACAAAATCGTATGATAAGTCTTAGTCTTTGTAAGCTATTTTAGATTGTATCTTCTTGTGTCTAAAGACCATAACTGCCTGTACAGTTTAATAATTTGTTACTACAGTAATGGTTCACTGTATTTTATTTATAAATAGATACGAAAAAAGTATGGCATTGAATTATTAGCTGCATCAACTCTTGCTAGTAATTATTCTTGACACGGTCTGTTTGTGGGAAAAACCTTTTGTAAGGTCAAATTATTTTGTTTTTACTCAATCAATTATTATTATTATAACCGACAGTACTGTACATAAAGTGAAGAATAATTGGCCCTATAAATAACTATGTGACGCAACAAATTGATGGCAGAATCTATATATGAACAAGCTGCCCGGACAGACGTCGTTCTGTCGAAATAAGTCCATACAAAAATGCGGGAATTCGCTCGCAGCGCCACCAACCGGGTCCAATTGTGAATCTAAACAATCCAGGGCGCCACCCAAACGCACACAAAAAAAACATTCAAATCGGTCCAGCCGTTTAAGAGGAGTTCACTGTCAACACACGTACAGAAGAATTATATATATAAAGATAGGCGAGAAACAGTACAATTTTCTCTTCTGTTTGTAAATTGATTTTAAGTTTCGACTAGCTGACTAGCTGACCCGGCAGCAGGAAGTAACTTTACTGGGTCCTAGATCCAACCAAATCCCTACTAATATTAGAAATGTGAATATAAGTTTGTTTGTTACGCTTTCACGTGAAAACTTCTTAAACGATCTTAATGAAACTTTGTACACATATTCTTAGAAGTATTAGAAGTAACATAGATACTTTTTGTGTCGGAAAAATGTTACATCCCTCGGAACGCGGGTGACACCGCGAGGGACAGCTAGTATCTATACATAAGAATAGCTAAGAACCAGTCAGACCTAATAAGTATTTGAAAAAAAAGAACACATCGCCAATTCCAATTTTAAATCTTAACCATCTATCTATACCTGGCTCGACCCACTCAAAGATACAAAACAAAATATATAAACCAGTCCAAAAGGATTCAATGACATGCATACAAACAGCAGAAACATTTGTATATATAAAGACAATCTTTACAGCAGGTTGTATGTCGTGTCAAAATTTGAGCTCAATTGGTACAGAAAATTTTGAGTTTTTGAAGCGTACACAAACGTGATTGTCGAAACGTCATTTATATACGTTTTATAATTATAGTCGAATATCAAACAGTGTTAAGAAATACTTACTGAACGTGGTACAGGATGTCAAACTAATATTATTAATGACTAGAAGGATCTGCATGGAGGCGAGGAAGGCGAAGCCCACGAACAGGCACATCAGGTAGGCCATGAGTACCCTCCCGTGAAGGTTACGGAGCTCTGGGAGCCATGCGTATACTGCCACTGTCACCAAGATGAATACGCAGGAGATCAGCATGCCTGGAGATAAATGCAATTTCATTATAAGGTATTTTTATTTGTTAACCGACTTCAAAAAAGGAGGAGGTTCTCAATTCGTCTGTATTTTTTTTTATGTTTGTTACCTCATAACTTTCGACTGGGCGAAGCGATTGTAATGATTCTTTTTTTATTTGAAATAGCTGGTGCTTCCCGAATGGCTAATTTGGTCCATTTCTGACAATGGCATCCATGAGAAAACCATATAAGTCTAAAATTAGCATTAAGTATATGTGCGACAAATGAACGAGTAACTCAATATCACGCCAACCGATTTCGATTTATAAAAATGACTTCACAAAAAGATACTATTCCAAAACAAACTAATACGCACTAAAAAGAAAAAATGATTTGCTTTATTAGACTTATTAAAAGTCAATCAAATTATTACGATAATATAATGTTCTTACAATTATTGTTATTTTTGGAGGCGGTGTCAGCCAAGGAAACACTACAATATACCTAGCAATAATAATACGAGAATACTTTAATAATTTAACACATTTAACAGCTCCCCTCCCGCCGCGTCCCCGCTTTCGCCTCACGCCTGGTAAAGTCGCGCGCGCGACACAAGCACATCTCACCTAAAACTATGTACAAGCCTACGTTGGCTGAAACAGACTCCAAAAATAACAATAATTGTAACTACATTATACTATCGCAATAATTTGATTGACTTTTAAGTAGTCTAATAATGCAATATTTTTTTCTTTTTAGTGCGTATTAGTTTGTTCTGGAATAGTTTCTTTTTATGAAGTCAGTTTTTTTTGTTATATTACTAAGGCTTCCCTGTCCGGTCCCAATACAGCCCCAGTAACGGCTTAGTCGCAAACAATTTATTTATCATGAAAATGAAACATTCCCATCTTGTCACCCTGTCATTTATTTTTGTTAGGTATCTACACATAAAAATTAGAAACACGGTATATCAGTAGCAAATAAATCAACATGATTATTTATTCAATCACAATCAATATTTTTCTAAAGTTACCTTTATAAAAAAAGTTTAATTTTAAAATACTAATGTAGGTGCCAGATTTAGTCTAAGCCCCTAATATTATATATACCCCTTTTTTTTAATGGATGAGGTTGTTAGCCTCAGGTGACTCTTACACCCTTACGCGGAAAATTTCGGCGAGCGCTTAGGGCTCTCAACCGAAAACCTCACACTGAGGGTGCCCCCCTGTGGGGCTCGGACCTCGGGCTCAGGGCTTTGCGTGGGGGGTCTCAAAGACTACAATATCCGATTATTAATATCTACCCCGCTTTATAAGTACTTACAAGTACAACTGATGATGTACATTTTCCGATTGTCCTGTTTGTCCGCGAAGCAGATCAATGCGTCCAGACGACTGCTGACTCCTCCGCTCGAGTCTTCAGTGACGAATGTGTCGATACAATATTCATCCGGACTCCGTGTCATCCAAGGTGGAATGGTGTTTGACAGGGCGACGTATAGACTTCCATCCTGGGAACAAAATAACGATTTTAATACCGCTGCGATTAAAGGATGAATTATATTAGAACGTGGTAGCACCCGAATTGTGTCACTGTTGTGGGAGGCCTATTTTCAGCAGTGGACATCCTTGGCTTGATATAATGAATTCTTATAATGCAAAACATTAGGGAAAAATCAGGGGTTTTTTATTTTTTAATAAATTTATTTTTATTTATTTATACCATAAAACTTACAACTATCATTACAGTCAAGACCTAATTCGACAGTGAAGCATATCTTTAATTTTAACGCACGTGAAACTGCGGAGCCTCAGATTGGTAAGGTCATTGAACCTATGAATTTCCATTTAGTACAAAAAAAGAGACAAGTAATTTTATTTTCTTTTCTTAACTCTAAAAAGTTTTTATTTTACTTCACCTATTAGAAATATTTGGAAACAAATCTTGTAACTGAATTTTAGACCCGATTGAGCTAACATTTTGCGCACTTGATTATTTTGATGACATTGCACGATTAGGTAAGTGGCATCATTCTTAATCCAAACCGTGATAAGATGGTCATTATTAATGAATAAGCCACCTCCGTTTCATGGGTAAATAATAAAAGAATTTTCCAAGCAGCTTATGTTACGTCAGTTCTTTTTATAGATTAAAAGATTTTAAAAACCTTTTTTTATAAAATATGATTTTTGCGACCATGCTGTTAATAAAAGATCGAAATGTAATAAAAACAAATAACTTATCAATAAATAAACGGAAAAATTCGACAAATACCACAATGATTTTTTAATAAAGTTCATTCAAAATTTGGTTCCCCGCTTACATTACATTTGAAACGGTCAATCACTACATAGTATAAAACAAAGTCGCTTTCTCAGTCCCTATATCCCTATGTATGCTTAAATCTTTAAAACTAGGCAACGGATTTTGATGCGGTGACTTTTTTAATAGATAGAGTGATTGAAGAGGAAGGTTTTTATGTATAATACATGTGACATCCCACGGGAACGCGGGTAAAACCGCGGGGGACCGCTAGTATTGAATAACAGCACTTCATAGACAATACCCTAATAGAATATATCAACTATAGATGCCTTGACCGCACTCAGAAATAGCAACATGAAATGTTGGTAATTGACCTTATTCCATGTAGTCGCACATATTAACGTAACTAACGATGTATATTGATCTATATCCAACAATAGCTAAATCGTAACATTTTTTCCCTTCCTTCGCGCGTGTAAGCTATCTAGTATTTGCACTGTTTTTTAAAAGACATGAACTTGTTTAGTCTCATGTGCCTGTCATGTCACCGGCCCTTTACCTTTCTAACCGAAACACAGTAATACTAGTGCACTATTGTTTCACGGCGGAAATGGATAAGGTGGTACTTCCCCGGACGAACTCTTAACTAAGAGTTCTACTACGTCAATAGCGGTCAGACCTCCGCGGGTCTAAACGGAATAAATGATTTTTTTTAACGTCAGTGTGTGTTGAGTAGTATAAAGGGCACGATAACAATGTGTATTCAGGTTATTAATAGAGACAATAAGAAAATTGCCGATGGGCACTTTCGTATAGATTATTAATTATTATAACTAATTGACTTAGGCGTGACCTTGCGGAAATCCAATATAAGATTATACAAAATAAATATCTAGTAACTAATTCGGCTGAATCTCCTTCTCTATCAAGTCCCTAACAATGAAAATCAACAGGAAATCGACACGAGTTTCGCTTTTACACGAAGCATCTTCAGGACGTAATAGACCCGCTGTCACTGAGTCGACGCACTAGCACCACATATGTACGTGTTACCTCGCCGACGGCCCTTCTATCTCATTAATTATTATTATAGATTTAAATTACTCATTAGCCTACCTAGGCTATATTGTAGTATAATTAGGCAATATAATATTGTATTGTGTACCCGAATAAAAAAAAAAGCGTTATTTAAATAGTACCTGGCGAAGCAGCAAGTGTTGGCCTGTCAAAGTAATGTCTGGATAATATAATGCTTTAAAACAACAAGACAAGGTAAATCTTCGTAATTTATATTCAAGTGGAAACACAAATATTATCATAACTCATCAATGTATATCTTATGATTAATCCAGTATACAAAATCGAAGGGGCAGAAACTGGGGCTCGATTCTGTAAGGAAAATGACACTAACTCGATGTTTCGTCGCGGCCTCTATGCTCTGTCTCTGTCGATTACTACGCTAATACTACAAGTCACGTGAGAGATAAGCTCTCCGAGGCCTTCGTGAAACAGCTGGCCGAAGTTTGTATTAGTTGAATAAGGGGGCTGGGCTTTGATTCTGTGAGGAATATGACACTAGCTCGAGGATGTTCCGTCGAGGCCTCTATGCTGTGTCTCTTTCGCTAACTACCCAATCACGTGAGAGGTTAGCTCTCCGTGCGGACGCTCGCTGGCGAAGTTTGTATTAGCTGAAGGTAGCAGAACGCTGTTGATGACTCAGTTGTCCCGCTAAGCTTCCAATATAATACTTTCAAATGGATTATATCATTAACAAGCATTGAGAAAAGACGCTGTGGGCGTCAAAGGCGGCCATTTTGAGGCCAAAGAATGTACTAGAAGAAGACAAACAAGTTATTAGCCACATTCTATATTTGAAAGCGACTCGAAATTATTGTTATGTAACTATTTGAAATTGCTATTTCCTGCAGGCGACATGTTTACATACTCAAGAACTGTTGTTTTGATGATTATAGTACAAAATAAGAACAGAGTATTTTTTTAAATTTTATTTTTATTGGTAAAGTATTTAATGTTTAATTATATGTAGAAGGAAAAGTTGGTAGCAAATATTACATTGACAGACCAGTTGGCTTGGTGGTTAGATACTCTGACTGCCAAGTCACAGGTCGCGGGTTCGATTCCCACCCAGGACAAACATTTGTGTGCATGAACAAGTCCATGGTTGTTTAAGTATGCATTTAGAAAAAAATATCATTAAAAAAGTTGTAATGTAGGATATCAGTTATCTGGTTTCCATAGTAAAAGCTGCTTAGTTTGGAATCAGATGGCCGTGTGTAAAGAATGTCCCAGGATATTTATTTATCTATTAAATAGAAGTATAAAGAAATTTTAATAGAAACAGACCCATCAAAACTTTCCACGAATAAAAACAAATTGATTAGATATAAATATGTACAAGTATTTATAAATGTATAGAAATAATATTATTAGAAAATTTTAACCAAGATCATTAACACGCGATCTGTAAAGAGAGATTTTAAATTAATTAATTAATTTGACGACGACTTAAAGAGTTTTAGGAATGATAATATTTTTTCAGAGAAATCTATCAAATACTCTAAACGAGCAATTCTTCCATTCAATCTCGAAAACGGCTCGAATTCGGCGTTAAATCGATCAAGCGAGGATTCATTTTTAGAAAATGACGATTTATCCGTGTTTTCAATGATCAACTTTATCGATAATTGAGTTAAACATAACCTGAAAAAAATTACATCCTGACATTAACTGTTTTAACGACACAACAACACTAAAGCTTCTCCAGTAGATTGCGTTGTTAAGCAACACTAAGCCAATAATAAACTTTACACAATTTACCAAAAAAAAAAATACAGAGAATCCAGGTACTATAAATTAGGTTAGGGTATGGCGGAATAATAAAAAGTGTCTAAACTGTTTTGAAATAGGATTTTTAAAAAAGATTTGTAATAGCACACTTAAACAGCAATAAATTAGAAACGACTTAAAAGAACCTCACCTTAATGTTTGAACTCATCAAGAAAACTACAAAGAGGTTGCAAAAGACATATTTTCCACCAAAACAAATGAGATCTCGTAAATAAATGTATGTTTGATGATCAAACACAACACATAAAACCCAGCATAAAATAATGAAACTAGTTTTATGAAATAATTCGTTCTATAAATTATTTCTCAAAGAACAAGTTTTTATGTGACAATACAATTTTAATTGCTTTAGTAATATATTAAACATGCGTAAAGAAATATATGAAATTATTGCTAACTAGTTATATTAATTGGAGTAAGATTGGCCATTATTAAAAATGCATGTTTAATCTTTCTATTATAAATATGCGAAAGTTTTGATGGATGTTTGTGAGTCAATAACGCCAGTTCAGCTGAATAGTTCTGGATAAAATTTGGCTCAAAGATAGATTATAGTCTGGATTAGCACAGGCTACTTCTATTTCGGGGATATATTACATCCCTCGGGAACGCGGGTAAAACTTCGAGATTCATCTAGAAAAATATAAAAGGCTTAAATACGTAAAAGGTTTTAGTTTAAAACTTTGAATATGTGGTTATACGTGGGATTTTGTATTGAGTCTATAAAGCAACAAGGTGGTACTACAACTCAGTTAAACTGTAAAACATATACCTTTTTCACCCCGCCCATCTCGGAAAGACTATTTTCGGTCTTCGATATCTGAGTACAAAAGCCGTTTTTATCCGCTAGAGAATGAAGTAAATTGAATTTAGAACATTCAAAAAATCATTGATCCTATTTACTACCTCCATGGTGCCGAATTTATCATACAACCTTTTTTAATTTGTTAAAATCTCAGACTCGGACCCTTCTCGGTGTACTGCTTTAATTAGCCTTGCGCGCGCCATTTTCTTTCTTTTTATTTAGTAATTTCCTCGCTGAGGTGGGATGAAATGTTACGTGTTGCACTCGAGTGCAAAGATTTTTCACAACGCGGTTAAAAAGCAACTTTGCGCTCTTGTATAACAAATAAATATAAGATATCTGGTTTTTTTTATCTTATCTGGAGGAAAGAATGCGGCAAGTGGGACCGCGGTCCCAGTTTATTGCGGTCCCAGTCGCCGGAAGCCTCCTTATCTGTATCTCAGTCTTTATGCTTATTTCCCGGCATTATAATCCCAGGATACTTAACACTATGCCATCTGATGCCAAACTAAGCCGACCTTGAACAAAGTATGTTAACCAGATATTCGATACATACATCGTTTTTATTAATTTTATTTTTTACACATGGCCATCTGATTCCAAATTAAACACAGTTTGTACTATCGAAACCAGTCAACTGATATGCTACTTTTTATTTTTAAATACATACTTATATAGATATTTTATACCCAGACTGAACAAACAGACATGTACATGCACACAAATGTTTGTCCTGGGTGGGAATTGAACCCGCTACCTGCAACTTGGCAGACAGGATCGCTAACCATCAAGTCAACTGGCGTGTCAACGCCTGTTTTAAATACAAATGCTCTGAATAATCAGTGACTAAAACGTTTGAACCTGCGTTTATTTTAATTCAGAAATAATCCCATAGAGTAGTAGAGCTCTTAGTGTAGAGTTCGTCCGGGGAAGTACTACCACCTTACCCATTTCCGCCGTGAAGCAGTAGTGCAATTGTATTACTGTGTTTCGGTTAGAAAGGTAAGGGGGCCGGTGAAATTACAGGCACCTGAGACTTAACAACTTCACGTCTCAGGGTCGACAACGCATTGGCGATGCCCCTAGTGTTGCAAATGTCCATAGGCGGCGGTGACCACTTACCATCAGGTGGACCGTCCACTTGTTTGCCGACAAACGTGGTTTAAAAAAAAAATTGTTAGAATAGGTTAGACAGTTGAAATTTTCACAGATGATGTATTTCTGTTGCCGCTATATCAACAAATACTAAAAAAATCTGAATAAAATAAATATTTAAGGGGGCTCCCATACAACTGACATGATTTTTCTGCCGTTTTTATGAATAATGGTACAGAACCCTTGGTGCGCAAGTCCGACTCACATTTGGCCGGTCTTTTTCAACTACGCCAGGATTTATATTCAAACAAATTCAATAAATTCTAATTTATGAATAAAACTTCATCGACCAACAATTAGGGATGCGTATGTTGACTACTTGGTGCATTATTAGTTGAATCATCCACGTAATATATCCAATTCATTCATAATCATATAAATAGAAATCAAAATTCAAAAAAAAATTCAAAATTCAAAACCATTTATTCAGTTTAGGCCTTCGGAGGGCACTTATGAAGGTCAAATTTAAAGTTACTGAAGCTACAACCGGTTCGGAAGTCAGCCTTCAACTGAGAAGAACCGGCAAGAAACTCAGCAAGGTTACATTCTTTTTTATTTGTTATATAAATTTTTATCTATTCTGACTTTTTGGCTATTTTATAATTTCAATTTTACATAATTTTATATTTAACAATTACAAAATACTTATTAAAGGTAACATTAATAAAAACAAAACAAAAAAAAAAATATGACAAGACTACAAAATAGAAAATAACAATAATTAGATACTTACAACTTAAACAAGAGATTTAGAGGTGCACTGTGCAGAGAGCAATAGGTCATTATGTAATAATTATATCGCTGAATATTATACTTTGTGAGCTGGACAATAGGTACTTTATTCAAATAATGCGTTAATTTTATCCTAGTAAAGGATCTCTATCAATAAAATCTTTAAATGATTAGCGGTATTCAATATCAAATGGTTTTCCGTGATCTGGCACCGTTGCATGATTCTCAATAGACTTTAAGTTAGCCAACCTCTATTTATATGGGCTGACAAACAGGCAGACCATCCACCTGATGTTTTTGCAACACTAGGAACATCGCCAATGCGTTTTCGACCCTGAGACATGAAACTGCAAGCATGATGTTATTTTTTTTATACCACATTGGCCGACAAGCAATCATACCGTCCACCTGATCGTAAGTGGTCACCGCTGCCTATGGACATTTGCAATACTAGAGGCATCGCCAATGCATTGTCGACCCTGAGACGTGAAGTTGTTAAGTCTCATGTGCCAGCACCCTTACCTCTCTAACCGAAACACAGTAATACAAGTGCACTACTGCTTCACGGCGGAAATGGGTAAGGTGGCACTTTTCTTTGGAAGAACATTGCTCAAAGATTTGCACTCTACTACTTTTAAAACTACGATGACAATAGATAAAAAATAGCAACTGACCTTTAAACCACGTGACAATACCTCTTTGGGAATCCTTTTGTTAACCAATTGGTGCAAAGTTTAAAATGACGTGGTCATTGATATACCTACTCTATGACGGCGGTGATAGAGTACATTTTACGACACCCTAGACACGAGTTGGGGTAGTAAACGACACCGTACTACATATGACCCATTATGAAACTTAGTTGTAATAATATTTAATGAATCATTAAATAAACTAGAGCAATAATGTTAAATTAGTCATGGTGGTATATTACTGTGGGAGTTAATGGTGTCGGGAGGTCATTTTATTACTTTACGTGTTTATTGTCATTTTAATTAAAATGCATTTAAAAATAAAGAGCCAATTAATTATGTGGCACTAGTAGAAAATTAGGACATATTATTTTGTGTATAAATCAAGTAAGTACCAGACTTGAATACGTTGATCATTCGACTAGATTATATTTTACATCATAATAGGCATTAGGTTTGCTTAATTTTTTATGATAATTACAGTAATTCTTAAAATATTCTTATGTTATCTGAAAATCCAATTAAATTAATTAAATTCAGGTAAAAAGGTAAGTAACATTAAAAATATAATTTACAGATAAAACGTAACCTTAAAAATGGCTGCTCTGAAAAGTGTTCATAACCTGGGACAGTCTTTACACACGGCCATCTGATCCCAAACTAAGCAGAGCTTGTACTATGGAAAACAGATAACTGATTACTACATATATTACTTTGTTTTCAAATAGATCTTTACACGCAGTATGTTTCTTGAACATACCCTATATGTTTGTAAAATTTTATCCAAAACCGTTCATTCAGTTACAAACATCTAAGACCAGATTTGAGACTTAGATCGTAATTTCACAAACAGACATACAACTCAGAAAGTGAAAACTAAATAATAAGATATATGACGTGATAAAGAAAGGAAAAGTATCTAAATGTTATTTTGTATCATGTTAATTAATTCCTTAATAAAACATGACATACATAATAAAATCATAAGTGCCTATAGTTCCGTCTTTAACTGTAAAACCCTCAGGTACTTTGGGGATTATTTTTATGTTAACTGGGCCCACAACCAAGCTGACGGACCGCATCCAGAGACATGAAGTTGTTATGTCTCAAGTGCATGTAATTGCACCGGCCCCTTTACCTTTCTAATCGAAATACAAGTGCTCTACAGTTTCACGGCGGAAATGTGTATGGTTGGAGTACTTCCCCGAACGAACTCTACACTACTTCTACTACTCCGTTATAGAAGCGAATATCCTTAAGGAAATACTTTAGAATGTTTTTTTTAACTAGTTTCCGCCCCATGTTTTTACTCACGCTCCAAAAAGATCTTACTTGTAATATTACTCTATATATATTTTTTTTAATTTATGTGTACCACCGTAGTAACTATTTTTTCTCATGGAATGAGTGCCTAAGTTTGTTTTTTAGTTTTGTAACTCTTTTTGATTTTTTTTTTCTTTGGATTATTACAGTATATTTTTTTTATGTGTACCACCGTAGTAACTGTTTTTTTCTCATGTTATGCATAACTGTGGATAATGGTGCTGGTTGCACATGTATACAAAACTGTGTTGTAAAACTTTAAATTTATCATTGTGTGCAATTGTTTGTTGTCCTCAATAAAGGGAAAAAATTATATTTTTATTATTTACAAAAATATTGGCTTTTATTTTGAACAGACATTAAATTTAATCAATTTTATAGATACTTAAAAATATAATGTTACGTAATACGATATTGTTATGTACACCTACATAGGTAACCTAAGTACTATACAACAAGAAAGTACATTGCACTCGAAAACATAATTAATCAACCAATTATCTACCCTATTTTCATGGTAAACAAGCGTGAAGATCACGGTTTGAAGAATTTGGCGCATGATCAAATAGTCCTGCTTGCTTTTCGAGCAAAAACTTTAAGTCGCATTAGCATTAGCGATATTTATGAATGGAGACGATAAAACGGAGTTAAATGTTGCCATCAGTTGAAACATTTAAAAAAAGTTTTATGTTTCCAAATATCATATAGAACAGTTACGTTGTATGGTTTCGAACGGTCACCTTAAGTTCATATCTTTATATTAGTTGGCAATACATTTTCTAATTTCGCAACTAGCAACATTTTAAATCCATTATGGTCACCATGAAGTAACCATTACCTTACCCAATATTTTATTTCCTTTAATATGTATAAAGTATGGCAACCAAAACGTTTTATAAAACTGATTTAAAAAAAAAAGATTCGAATAATCAACGTCACTTTTAAAGTTCCCACCAAAATGTTTAGGTATTTATAAGCAATATATAGTATAAGTATTATATAGTATAGTATAGTATATTATATTATTAGTATAAGTATTTATAGCAATAAATACCTAAACATTTTGGTGGGAACTTTAAAAGTGACGTTGATTATTCGAATCTTTTTTTTTTAAATCAGTTTTATAGAACGTTTTGGTTGCCATACTTTATACATATTAAAGGAAATAAAATATTGGGTAAGGTAATGGTTACTTCATGGTGACCATAATGGATTTAAAATGTTGCTAGTTGCGAAAAGTTCGTCAGTCAAAATGCAAAAAACAAATTTAGGAATGCTATAGAAAAAATTATATTATTGCTTTCAAAATAAGGTCTATATCTTAATACAATATTTAAACATGTAAAGATACAATTACTACCTATGACTGTGAAACGTGAATGTTGATGTCGGTTAAACTTAAATAAAAACGTTATGTTTAGCTTAGATTTGTATACTCATTTGTACGGTATTGTATTTATATTTGTAACCACATACTATTTGTGTCACATATATAATTTTGTGTCCCTGAACATTATTTACACATGGACATCTAATGCCAAATTAGCCAGGGCTTGTACTCCTTGCGAAAACTAGATAACTTTTTGACTACAAATTCATTTTTTTATACATACATAAATAGATATCTGTCATACAATGGTTTTCTAACTAATGGTTTGAAGTGATTCCACGACAAGATCCTTACTACTGCAGATAATTATTATGTAAGACCTAAGTACAGTCTTGAGTCACAGCATTTATGCCTAACAAACAAGACAATTGTTTATTAATTGCACAACCTTCTATGCCATTCTTAACTTTAAAACTTATAAAATTGCTTACCGATCTGAGGTGATAATCCTGCGTCCCTTTACCGATTTGCACTCTTATTTCGGGCAATGTGCAATTCATCTTATCAATAATGAAATGAAACATTTCCGAAGCGTTTGCACCTTCAAGTAATTTATATTTGTCCCATACTGGTGGATCGAACACTTCAGTCACAATAGTACACATTTTTTTCTTAGAATTATAACCGTATCCCAAAGGACAACACTTTCTTATACAAGTCTCCTTCTTACAAATACAACCTCTTTCGATGCCCGTAACATTGTCTATGTAATATTCATTTTTATCATATTTAACACCATTAAAATAAACATCTCCGTTTGGATGATGCGTTCCTCTACTTATGTCCACACTGGTTTTTGCATCACAAACTGAATTACCGCACACACTTTTTGTAATTAATACTATTAGTAAAATGAGTTTTGAATACATTTTGTTTTCTTAATTCATTTCGTCAGGGTTTTGTCACTAATTGAGATAAAAAACATTTATTGTTAAATAATGATTTTTAAATGGACTGCGCGCCGTCGCCTTCCGTAGTCAATGAACAACTAGTCGTTTATTATGAAAAGTAGTTTCTATGGCTGATGATTACACAATGAGGGAATTCCATAACCACACGCACAGGCAAATAAAATATCGCAATTCTCATGAGGTAGATAATTATCAAAGCAATTTGTATGATTTACGGATTTTAAGTATAAGTCATTTTTATTTTATTTATTTAATTATCTTTTTAAGAAGCGAATGCATTTTTTACTATAACGTAGGTTGATCAACTCATCTGTATTCTCGACAAACTGGTTCCCGTCAACTTTTTGCTTTATTTATAGGCGCCACAGAGAATTTTGTGCAAAAAACAACCTTAATGCCAGCATTGGTTTAAATTTGAAACTTTTTTGTTGATATAACGTTACCTATCATTAATATGAACAATACACGTATCTGAAGTGCAATAGATAAGACATCGATTAAGTATGTATTTATCGGTTTTAAAGTATATTTCGATGATGCACACTAAGGAAATATATTCCCGGATACCGAGTGGGTGGACAAGCAAAACAGAGCTTTATATTGTCTGCTACAGAATAGAATATCGAAAATACACAAAAGTTGTTCAAGGTAAAATTGCGGGTGTATTCACGCGCGATACAAATGTTTATATCAAAGTTTTACGAGGCGCACGTGGTTTTTCGAGACGCGGTCGACCATCGACGCCGAGAACACAAACGAGACTAGTTATTGGGCTCAGGCGAACATTTCGGTATTTAATATAATGGATAATGAATGTTTCGACGCGGACTCTGACGTAACATAACACCTTCGGGGGCGTCTAATTGTTGATAATGTGACAAGATCTTTGTCTAGTCCGAAATTTTTGATACATTTTTGATTTAGATTAGAATAATAATAAAACCTGTTTATTTCCCATCACCTAATTATTACATGCAGTTTATAATTTGTATTTCACTTAACTATTGTTATGTATGATTATTATCTACTCTATTATTTTATTCTTGGATAGGAACCTCGCTTTGGGCATAGACCTTCTCCATTTTAGTACAGTTTTCCCTATGTCTTTCGCTTGCTTAATCTACTCCATTTACTCTTTTTACTTTAATCACTTTGATTTAGATTATCCAATCAATTATTATTGAACTTTCTATCCTTTTATGTTAATAACAGTTTAAATGGTAAGTTTGTGAGAATGTAGTATGGATGTTACTCCTTTACGTTAAAGGTATTGAACACATTTGGATGGAATTTGTTAAACAGTTAGTTTATAGTCAGGATTAACAGATTTTTTCCGGTAAAATGCAACGTCCATCTGGAAAGCGGGTGAAACCGTGGGGGAGCCATCCCCCACAATGATAAATAAATATTATAATTTATTTATTTATTTTAGGGAAATTATCAACAACAATACATGTTACAATAGTTAACAGGTTAATAGCAAAAGAGTCTTATGCTTTTCGTCAGTAAGCGTATTATTTAAGAACGGCTGGACTGAATTGCGATTTTTTTTTGATGTCCGTAATAAGCCGAAAAAAACCGAGTAAAAACTTTTGGATCTGAAAAAAAAATGAGGATAGCACATAAATAAAATACGCATTGCAACGCATGACAGTTTGCTAAAAATAATTGTACGAATGATAATGTGATATTTGATAGGCCAGTTGGCTTTGTAAATACAAAATCACTGCAAAATTTTTTTTTTGGTCACAAAAATTTATGGACCGAAGTGATGTTAAGACTACAACTCATCTCTAGAGTGTCGTAGGAGACTAGAGAGTATACCGATGACCACTTGCACTTACACAAACGTCAACAAAAGCACTCCCAAGGAAGGTTGGTAAAAGGCCGACCGTAAAAACATCTGTCAAATCTCTTGTATTGCATGCGTAATGACCCGAATATGCAGGAAGTATACGTATTAACGCGTTAACCCCAAATGATTGGTAACAGGCAGATGATGATGATGATTAGTATAGAAGGCAACATAAACGATTATTTTAATGATGACAATGCTTATTGTGAATTGATCGTAGTGCTCGCTTTGGCCAGCTCTTTTTAGTGAAAGCAACCATCCGAACTGGTGCAGGTGAATTTGACAATTCCTAAGTGGCGAGACCTATTTGAATGATTTTTTTATAATTAACTATTTGTCCGCCGCGGTTTTACCCGCGTTACCGTGGGATGTCACATGTATTATACATAAAAACCTTCCTCTTCAATCACTCTATCTATTAAAAACCGCATCAAAATCCGTTGCGTAGTTTTAAAGATTTAAGCATACATTGGGATATAGGGACAGAGAAAGTGACTTTGTTTTATACTATGTAGTGATTTACCCAGACCACGCCACAAGTCGGTTCAGAAACATGTCTGTTTATTCTAAGTCTGGGTGTAAATATGTACTCGTATCTATTCATTAACAAACGCATATTTTTCTTAGTTAACCCTTTATTTGGCAAAGTGTAAAATGCAGTATAAACATTTTTTTGTTGTAATTGTAATTGATACACATAAAACTATTATAGAAAAATAAAAAAAGAAATCTGAAAAGCTTAGTTTTCCTGAAAACTTATGTATGCCAGAACATACATTGCCAAAGCAATTTTTTTTTTTTTCAAATTTCCTGTACGTCAGGGCATACATTGTTAAATTATGGGTTAGTAGTTTCATGTAATTTATCTTGTTACCTGAATATGTATATCCAAAAAAATATTACCTTGTTGTCTGCCTAGTTTATAGGATATGACCGTGTGTAAAAAAATACACTTTTCGCTTCAATAATACATAGAAAATTTATTAACTAGCAAATATTTGAAAAATCTCCGGTAACATCGGGGTTTTACCCTTTTCCTGTCCAATTCGCGTTATCAAGATTGAAGTGCTACCAAAATTAGTGGATAAGTCACAATTGTTTGCAGAGATAACGTTTCTTGGAGCTATGTGCTGTTATCAAATATATTTTGAGAGTACTCCTTTACAATCAACAAATAGGTACAACAGGTCACTTTGTTTAGATACCCTGACAGCCAAACCAGAGGTCGTGGGTATTATCTCCCGTGACAACATTTTTGCGCATGAATGTCTGTTTGTTCTGTGTTGCTATAAATATCCAAATTTAAATGTAGGTATCAGTGTCAGTTATCTATATATATAAAAATGTTATGTTGGTTTGTGTACGCTTCAAAAGCTCAAAAAGTTCTGCACCGATCGAGCTGAAATTTTAGCATGATATATAATCCCCATCAAGGATTGTTTTTATCTATTTTTTGCATCAGTCACCGTATATATCCGCGACCGTCTTTGTTTTGTTTCTCATTTTTCAACCATTCAATCAGAATGTGCCACAGCGAAGCGTGGCAGGGTACAGCTAGTCTGGTTATAAGAGTAGCTATATTCAGTTTGGATTCAGATGGTAGGTACCTACAAGACCATCTAACAGTAATGTTCCTAAATATTTATTTTTAAGACATTAGCCAAGCCCGCTTCATCGTACGGGCGAGCCTTGAGACTACTTCACGGTGGAAAGGGGTTAGTTGGTAGTACTTCCCCAGACGAACTCTGCACTAAGAGCCCTACTACTCAATTTTTTCTATTAATGGACTATGGATGTTTGTGACTCTTTCATGTAAGAACTGATAAACGATTTATTGTAAAATTTGGCACATAGATGGAAGGTAGTACTTCCCCGAATGGACTCTGCACTAAGAGCTATACCAGTCTAAAAAAACTACATTATAAACACATAAAAAACAAAAAGGGCACCACTAGACATAACACTTAAAGAAATATATATTCAATATAGAAATAATTGTAACAAAATAATGAAAAAGTTAAAGAGAGAGTATTATAGAAATGAGTTAACTAGAAATCAGAAAAATTTAAAAGAGACTTGGAAGACAATAAAGGAAGTTTGCAATATTTCTCAGGCCAAGAGGCCATCACAAGATCTGCTTGATATCAGAAGTAGTCCTACGCAATCACTTAACGATGTCAATTTGTATTTTACTGCTATAGGTGAAACGCTTGCGAATAATACGCTGCAAAAAATGGGAACTACAGCCAGTAATCTAGCATTCATAGCAAAAGACCTGAACCCACCGCTAGATTCTATATCATTGTTCCCTACTGATCCAGTTGAGGTCAGGAACGTTATCTTAGGACTCAAAACTAAAAGTTCACCTGGATGGGATAGAATTACGGCAGTACTACTTAAGAAAAATGTCATAGCACTGGCTGAACCCATTACATTCATATGTAATTTAAGTTTCGAAACTGGAGTTTTTCCAGCCACTTTAAAAAAAGCTGTCGTATGTCCAGTTTTTAAATCAGGAGATATCTATAATCCAACAAACTATAGACCCATCTCCCTTCTCTCTACGTTATCTAAAATCCTGGAAAAACTTGTAAAGGAGAGATTAATTAAGTATCTTAAGAAAAACAATATCCTGAGTAAAAATCAATATGGTTTTAGGGATGGCAAGTCGACAGAGGATGCAGTTATGGCACTAACTAACCAAATTGTATCATACCTTGATAGTGGTGATAAGTGTGTAGGTGTCTTTCTGGATCTTCAGAAAGCTTTTGACACGGTGTCAATACCCATCTTATTAACAAAGCTGGATAATGTCGGAGTAAGGGGGCTTGCCCACAACTGGTTTGCAGATTATTTGATGGGACGTTCACAGCATGTACGGGTGAATGGGCATGTAAGTGATGATGCATGGTGCATATACTCTCATACTCATACTCTTGGACCCATTCTTTTCCTCATCTACATTAATGATCTTTGTTGTTATGCCCTGCCCGGCCTAGATTTAATAATGTTTGCTGATGACACTGTCTTACTGCTTCACGAAAAAACTTGGGAAAGGGTTCTTATACTGGCCGAGGACTGTCTCGCTGCTGTGACACAATGGCTAGAGAATAACCTTCTATCCCTCAATGTTAGCAAAACAAAATTTATGTGCTTTAGTAAAACATCTGCAGGTGAACCTAAAACAAATATTTCTCTAAAGATACATACTTATCCCTGTAACCGCAGTCACAGCCCTGCGCTTTGTAGCTGTTCGACTTTGTCCCGCGTTGACTCTATAAGATATTTAGGTGTTCAAATAGATGATAAACTTAGCTGGAACAGTCATATAACATCATTGTCTTCAAGGATGAGGAAACTCATATACATTTTCAAAACGCTAAGAACTATCTCTGACCATAAACTTCTTATACTGACCTATAAAGCGCTTTGTGAGTGTATTGTAGGGTATTGTATTTGTGCTTGGGGCTCTGCAGCTAAATCCCACCTTCTTTCTATCGAACGGGTGCAGCGTTCTATTCTCAAAGTGCTACTATGCTTACCTTATAGGCACCCTACTACCGCTGTCTATAGCGAAGCTAATGTTCTTAGTGTAAGAAAACTTTACATATATGAATGTATACGACGTTACCATAAAATTACAGTCCCGTACTTACCTGAGGTATCTAAAAGAATCGACAGATGTCCCGTACCACAAGTTAAAACAAGATTTGCGCAAAAGCAGTTTAATGTCATTGTTCCACATCTCTACAATGCATTATTAAGCAGAGAACGAAAACTAAAAAAGTACGGTAATATTAAATTAAAAAGAGCAATCATTTCTTGGCTTAAACCTTTTGACTATGAAGATATTGAAAAAATGCTGATGGATTTCTTTTTCTGAAAGAACTTGTAGGTATACGTAAATAACACACAGCTACACTTTAAACACGTAAACACTCACTACACATACATACAGAGCACATACACACACTACACATATATATTCACTCACACGTCTACTCCACATACACGTACAAACACACCCCACTATACACAGAATCATTTGTATATAGAATAAGTTTACTTTTATTTACATAAATTTTAGATTGAGTATGTTTTAATAAGAAAGGGCACTGGCTTCTGTAACACAGGTATGTATGCCTAGCGCAGAAGTCAGAGACTGAATTTAAATTGTGTATGATTATTTATGTGAATAAATTTATTATTATTATTATTATTATTATTATAAATTGACAGGCCAGTTGGCTTGGTGGTTAGAGACCCTGACTGCCAAACCAAAGGTCGAGGGTTGGATTCCCACCCAGGACAAACATTTGTATGCATGAACATGTCTGCTTGTTCTGTGTCTGGGTGTAAATATCTATATACGTATGTATTTAGGAAAAAAATGTAGCATATGTAGTATATCAATTATTTGGTTTCCATAGTACAAGCTCTGCTTAGTTTGGGATCAGATGGCCGTGTGTAAAGAATGTCCCATGATATTTATTTATATTTATAAATGTAGGTTCATTGATTAGTGCAGAAACCAGTGTGTCCAAGACAAAGGGATTAGGTTCGAACCCTAACCGCAATGTGACGCAGCCAAATACAATATTTACAGTGAATCATAGCTATTTACCATTATTTAGAAACCCATACTTTATATAGAATACTTTGTGTTTTATCAGTTACTTTGTTGACACTTTTAGTCATAAACGCTAATTAACTAAAATACTATTTGTTTGGTAACGTCAATTAAATAAAGTTTGATAGCAGGAAGTAAGTCAATTAATCAGTAAGCAATATTTAGTAATATGCTACTGGCAGCTTAAGGTCTATGGAAGACTAATATAAATATCCCAAGACATTCTTCACACATGGTTACCTGATCCCAAGTTAACCAGAGTGTACTGCTTGTAGTATGGCTACCAGGTACCTGATATACTACATATACTACTTTTTAAATACATACTTATATAGATATTTACACCCAGACACAGAACAAACAGACATGTTCATGCACACAAATGTTTGTCCTGGGTGGGAATCGAACCCGCGACCTTCGGTTTGGCAGTCAGGGTCTCTAACCACCAAGCCAACTGGCCCGTCAATAAATATATATATATAAATTCCAAAAAACGCGTTTTTGTAGATGTTGTAGATCTATTGTAAGTTGCCTCTACTACAACGAGTAATTACTATTAATAAATATTATTGTTTTTAAATTTAAGTTCTATAAATACTAAATGTGTGTGGAAATCGAACTTACGACCCGAGCGGTAGGACAGTCAGGTTATTCACAAGGACGCAGCCGCCCGTAAACATAAAATTAATGAAACATAAAAAAAACAAATAAAAATAATTGACAAAACATAACATCTTCAAAATTCAAAACTCTAAATCATTTATTCAGTTTCCCGCGGAGGGCACTTATGAAGGTCAAATTAAAGTTACTGAAGCTACTACCCACTTCACACCCATTATCCCCAAAGAGGTAGACAGAGGTCCTAGTAATTAGACTTACATTCCACAAAAGATATTTAAGTTCCAACAGGACTTGGCGAGCATTGATGTCATATCTCGGACACATTACCAGTCCTGGATATATATAAAGATATCCAGTACCTACAGCTAATAATTTCTAACAAAATGTCAACTGTTAGTTGCTTGATTTGGTATTCGTACTAGGACCTCAACACCTGAATTATGTATCTCCCTCGGATTCAAAGTTGACGCTAATTTCATAACAGATTGATGGTGCAGCGAGCGAGCTGTCTGGGACAACAGTGGTAACACCGTCAATGTAATACATTATTGAGCTAGAAGACGACTCTAAGGCTAGCTTCACACGACTCAACCACTGAGTCGAATACATAAATTAATAATTAAGTACCTGGATGGCCGAGCTTTGCTCGGGTTTTCTTTACTAATGTGGCTACTGCCGTATTCTCTTTTTTAATCCACTGTCATATATACCTAGATACGAATTAGATGCGATCATAAAGGGCTTACCTTTAAGTGTATATGCTTTTACCTTCGTATTCTAATGGTATTGTAGCAATTTTGATCCTAAAAACAGGGATAAAATGACGTTTTCTAAAAATTAAACCTAGTTAGATCGATTTATCGCCCCCGAAAACCCCTGCATACTAATTTTCATGAAAATCGTTGGAGCCGTTTCCGAGATCCTAATTATATATGTATATACAAGAATTGTGCGTTTAAAGATATTAGATAGATTAGATAAGATAAGTACAGGTTTTGTTTTTATTACTAGCTGCGCCCTGCGGCTTTGCCCGCTTTCAATCCTGGTTATAAACCTTACTCTTGAATTACTCTATCTTTTGCTGAAATCTGCATTAAAATCCGTTGCATAGTTTACGATTCTATAAATACATATAGACAAACATTCATTTTCATATATATAGATAAAAAATAGCAGTAGACATTTTTGTATATTAATTTAATACCTATCTAAAAGCCTTCCTAGTCGCCTGTTAAGATTATTACCAGGCTTTCAACTATCCCTGAGCAAAAATTCAAGTCTATGAGGAAAACCAATCAAACACGGCGTTTATAATATTAGTAGAGATTACGTAGATTGAGATATAATAATAGGTATTTCTAACCGCAGCCTTAATTACTTGTAGATATAATAAAAACAGTTTCGAATTAAATCAAGAATGTTATATGTGAATGTTATAATAGACTTTATAAATAACTTTTGAGCCGTATAAAAGTTTCCATAGTATATTTTTACCTCGTCTTTTTTGCTGTTAATATTATGACCTGTTGGTGTTTCCTAAATAATAATCTTTTATTTTTGTACAAAACCCAACTTTGTTTTTTGGTACTACATACTAATTAATAATATTTTTATTAAATTATTATTATAGAGGTAACTCAAATCTTGATCATTATAAATTATGGTAACATACACAAATTATATAATGCATAACTGAAATTAAATTATCCATTAATCATTTTATAAGTACTGCTTTTTTAATGGATTTGATGGTGTTAGCCTGTGATGGCTCTTTTCCTAATGTTTTGTTCTTTAATACTGTTAAATGTTTCAAAAAAAATTATAACCAAATAGTCGTATATAATATATAGAAGCAAATACAAACATATCCATTTTTAGAACTGGCCACCATGTACATAAAATTCAAATAATTTCCTTTTAATGTCTCACGCGATTTTTGCCCGCACGGCTGTAAGAAAAGAGTAGGTACGTACGAAGACACATATTATCGTTAACCCGTGAGGGGGTAATACTACTCCGAAACCCTTAAAAATAAGTGCAACTTTTGATGTTCGTTGCAAAATAGTTAAATCAAAGCCTGCCAAACTTAAACGCTGCAACTAGCCAATCACAGAGCGTTACCCAGAATGGGGAAAAGGGTTCTATTACTACCTTTTTACATTTCTTAGGTTTGCATTATTGTTATTAGTAATACTATAATAATGTTATAGATTAATATCTATATTATATTACTAATTAATCTATGAAATAGCAGACATACTAAATTTCAAACACGTTTTAACACACGTCAAAAGTATTCAAAATTCAAAACCTTCAGTTTAGACCCTCGTAAGGCATTTATGAAGGTAAAATTTAAAGTTACTGAAGCTACTACCGGTTCGGAAGCCTTCAACTGAGAAGAACCGACAAGAAACTCAGCAAGTTTGCGTTCTTTTTTTTTATTGAATATTTTTTTATATAAATTTTATGTATTCCGACTTTCCGGCTATTTTATGATATCAATTTTATATGGATTTAACAATTACAAAATACTTAATATAGGTAACATTCAAAAACAAAAAAAAAGAAATAAAAAGACTACAAAATAGAAAATAACAATAATTACTTACAACTTAAACAAGAAAATTAGAGGCAACTGATTATGATGAAATTTTATGTAGAGGTATAAACCCTGGGGAAGAACATGAATAGATTAAAATAGAAATAGGTATGCGCGCGGTAAAATGTTTGAATATCGCCCGCTAGGTGATTTTGTAATGCTCTCGGAAATAGAGGCGAATTTGTTACTAGAGTGATCGTTGGGTGATTGCTATCTCATTCACACACCTACACGCAGAGAGAGATAACAATAGTAGGGCCGTCAAAGTATTAGCAAATCGGCTTTGATTGCAATTGCGAGAGCATTACATAATAGCCCTTCAGGTTGCCACACGGCGCCGTGGATGAGCGCGGTACACCGCCATATAGAGCGGAGCCCTGCGCCTCCTCAGTCTTCACCGCTGTCGTCAAGGTAGCTTGACAACACTGATCAATTATTCGTGATAGTTATTTCTCAGTAAATCACGAGTAAAGCCACGTGTTAAAGCTAACGCATTTATATATAGAATCTTGCATAATAAATGGTCTGCTAACCGCAATTATAATGCGCATTTTAAACTTATACCTGTGTGAAAATTGTATTAATTAATCTTTATTTATTTTTTATATCGTTTATTTATATTTATTCTTGGAACCTTGATCATAAATGATTATCGTAGGCTAAGTTAAGCAGAGCTTGTACGATTCCTATGTAACTGATTTACAACTTAAAACTACACAGAACAAATAGACATGCCTACAAATGTTTGCCTTGGGTAGGAATCGGGAATCAAACCTACGACCTAACTGATGGTAATTAGTATGGGTATTATTTGAACTATCATGTCCCCAGCTTGTCTATGTCTCATATGTCATATCATCGGTGCAAATCTTTTGTTTTTGTCCTTCTTTTCCTATCTGTGACTCTGTTTTGCTTTACTTTGTTTGTAATCCAATATCATCATTATTTGCTAAAGCTCATACGGTATTGTTATATTTTTTTTCTAAAGAGTAAGCCGACCGACTCGCAGTTGGTCCACCAGATGGTAAATTGTCGCCTATAGATATTTGCAATAACAGGGGCATTGCCAATGCGTTGTCGACTCTGAGACGTGAATCTGTTAAGTATCATGTGCCTGTAATTTCACTTTTTAACAAACACAGTAGGTAATACAATTGAATTACTGCTTCATTCAACTCTGTACTAAGAGCTCTTCTATTTTTATACTACAGTACGGTATATACCCAACTTGCCTGTCTAATTTAATTCGATAATAAAAATAAATATCTCAACAAAAACTTCCCAAGCAATGTTTCAATAAATAAAAAAAGATTGTATTGACCAGTGTACGTTTTTTATGGTATTATAGCATCAGAAAAAAATATCTCTTTGATTCAATTTGTTTTATTAGACACCTTGTATCATAGACATTGATGAATGGGGTTAAAAAAAAGTAATAGTCGAAAACACTTATGGAAAGATAATGTAAGTACACTGTTATAATATTTACGGGCCAGTTGCGTGGTTTGATACCCAGACTATAACGCTGCAGGGCATGGATTCGACACCTAACTAGGAATACACAGGCCTATTGGCTTGGTGGTTAGAGACCCTGACTGCCAAATCGAAGGTCGCGGGTTCGATTCCCATCCAGGACAAATATTTGTGTGCATGAGCATGTCTGTTTGTTCTGTGTCTGGGTGTAAGTATCTATATATGAATGTATGTATCAGTTATCTGGTTTCCATAGTACAAGCTCTGCTTAGTTTGGGATCAGATGACCGTGTGTAAAAGAATGTCCCAGGATTTTTATTACTACATTTGTGTGCATGAACATATCTGTTTGTTATGTAAAATAAATAAATATCTATACAAATATGTATGTACTAGTTGTCCCCCGTGGATTCATTTGCATTTATCGATACATAATTATAGCCTATAACCATCTACGAAAAATTTTGCATCGAATGGTAACAGTTCCATTAAGGTATGTTCATTAGTTTGAATTTAGAAGAAGAAGAGATAAGCTAGAAGAAAATAGTAGATTAAAGTAGTCATCTAGTAAATGAGATCAGTTATTTGTTTGTCATAGTACAAGCTATGCTTAGTTTAGATCACATAACTATCTATGAAGAATACAATACGATACAAATACTATTAATTCCAAAACACAGAAGAAACACAAAGAGAACATGAAACATTGGTACAATTTAGGCGGCCCGTCGCTGAAGCAGGATAGTAAATGTCCCGAATAAATATAGTCTTCGACCTCTTCAATCACTCTATCTATTAAAAAAACCGCATCAAAATCACGCACATTTGTGTGCATGAACATGTCTGTTTGTTCTGTGTCTGGGTGTAAATATCTATATAAGTATGTATTTAGAAAAAAAAATTGTATATGTAGTATATCAGTTATCTGGTTTCCATAGTACAAGCTCTGCTTAGTTTGGGACCAGATGGCCGTGTGTAAAAGAATGTCCCAGGATATTTATTTATTATTTATTATTATAATAAATACACGCTAATAGGTAAGTTGGTATATCTAGGCAGGGATATTATAAGTAATAAAAGAAATACTATCAAATGAAGCAGAACGTGTTTCATTATGCAAATCCTATTCAATACTTGGGCATATTTAATTTACCACATGTTTAAATTCATAAATGCGATTTCACTATTATATTGAGTGTCAAATTGGCGTCTATCTCGCTCGCGTACTCTCTGAGCGACAAGTGTTTGATAGAGACATCAGAGTATTAGCTACTGTGCATACCTAATTTATGAATACGAAGATCACTATTCGAATTATAAAAATTATACTTGCAAAGAATTCATTATTTATCCATTGCACTCGACATCAAAACGTTTTAAAACTTTTTAAATACCATCATTCGTTCAGTTCCATTCATCTCCCAATGGTTGCGTTTGTTTGACCACAATATCTTTTTTTTTTTTTATGCCACTTGGGCCGACAAACAAGCAGACGGTCCACCTGATGGTAAGTGGTCACCGCCGCCTATGGACATTTGCAACACTAGGAGCATCGCCAATGCGTTGTCGACCCTGAGACGTGAAGTTGTTAAGTCTCATGTGCCTGTAATTTCACCGGCCCCCTTACCTTTCTAACCGAAACACAGTAATACAATTGCACTACTGCTTCACGGCGGAAATGGGTAAGGTGGTAGTACTTCCCCGGACGAACTCTGCATTAAGAGCTCTACTACTCTAGCTCATCATCATCATGAGTCTGTCTCCGTCCACTGCTAGACATAAGCCACACCTATGGCAAGCCACTGAGCTCGATCTTCAGCTCTTTGTTTCCAACCGTCCAACCAAACTTCTTTAGCGGCGTTGAGCACTTTTCTTGGGATGGGTATAAAATTTTAAATTGCGTCAGGACACGTGACCTGATCGAAAATTCGTAAAACAGTAAAAATGCACAAGATTACACCCGTTGTTTTTTTTAAGTGAAAACTTCATTTGCCGCTTTGGGAAATTTTGAGATGGGAAAAAACAATTAAACTCGCGACACCGTTACCGACAACGGGGCCAATATATGTAAATACTTATAGACTAGGGTTGAGTTTATATAAATGGCATATATTCATGGCAGTTTTCACATCTGTCGGCATTTCCGAGATGCCACTTTTTTTACATATTTATTTACCATATAAACACTATAAATGTAGTTTATGAGCCTGCACGGAAGCCTCGAGGGCTCATCTGTTATCTCCAGGCTTCATGTATTTAGCAATATCAGCCACACCACCATTCATTATCAAGGTGAGATTGTGGTCAAAAACTAGTCTGTATGGAAAAACAAACCGCAAGCGTTGGCAAAACACCGGAAAATTTTCAAAATAATTTGACGTATACACAACTAAGAATAAAATATAATATGATTTGATATTATTATTCGTATTTTTCAAGGTTATTTGAAAGTTCCAATGCGGTAAGTGTTGTACAAATATTTTCTATGTTTATGTCTAACATTTCTATTAAGGTTTCTCCGGGGTTTTACCCGTTTTCGAGGGGTCTAATGTATCCCGAGGTTAAAACATAGCCTATGTACATCCGAGCATAGTACCTTTCAAATGGTGAAAGATTTTTTCTAATAGGTGCCATGGTTCCGGAGATTTCCCTCGGCAAAAATACAAACATCAAAACTAGCACTCTCTTTTTAGACGCTTTATATTAGCTTCACCTGTATGTTTGTAACCGCCTCCTTTGGGCGCGATTTTCACCCACTTTAAACGGTCAGATTTCATTAAAACTTTGTAGATTTATCGAGGACGGCTGACAATTGAATATTTTAAACAGTTAGACCTGTTACCCTTACTAAGATAATCAGGATTAGCGAGTTAACTAAAAAAAAAATTTTTTTTTTATAAATTTGAATTAAGAATAGTGTAAATAAGAAAAAAATATATTTTATTGTAAAAAGAAGCGTGGGGTGCGTTTTGAAATAAATGATAATCCTTCTACTTATATCTGTCAATAAAATATTTATAACTTATGACAGGTTAGGCTCAAATAAAAAAATTAAAAAAAAATGACACCATGCACCCCACGCTTTTTTACAATAAAATTCTTACTATTCTTAATTCAAATTAATTAAAATTTATTTTCTATTTTTTAGTTGGATTTTTATGGTGTCTGTTCACCGGCCCCCTTACCTTTCTAACCGAACCACAGTGCACTACTGCTTCACGTCGGAAATAGGTAAGATGGTAGTACTTCCCCAGAGGAACTCTGCACTTGAAGCTCTTCTTCTCAAAAAAATATCAAATTAAATATTCTAAAAGTTGTAGGAGGAGAGGTTGTATACTCAGGATGGGTTACAGTTTATAATTTCTGAATTTACTGACAAACAAATCGGAAATCGAACAAAAGGCGTTAAAAACCAATTTGCATGACAATTGCAACCTATAGCTAATCTGTTGTAAAGTCTAAATTTGAACTTCAGTCCATTATATAGATATCAATAGCTTCGTCGCTTGAGAGCTACATTGCTATGCAATATGTTGTAGGCGTAAGTAAAATAAGAAAGTAAAACCACCTTTGAAAGTTTTAGAAGGTAATCCTGCCTCAGTTTTTAAGATCGAAAAGGCTCGTTATGATACTAATTGTAAGAATGTCACAGATAATCCTGGTCTCTGCACAGCGCACCTCAAATTTACTTGTTTAGGTTGTATGCAATTATTGTTATTTTCTATTTTGTAGTTATACTATACGAGGAGTGTTCAAAAAATAAATTATTATTACATTAAGTATTTTTTAAATGTTATGTGTATATAAAAGCATATAAAATAGAGATAATAAAATAGCCAAAAGTCGTAGTAGATAAAAATTATATGACAAATTTAAAAAAAAATTAACTAGTACCGGTTCTTCTCAGTTGAAGGCTGACTTGCGAACCAGTTAAATTCCCCTGGCGTAAACTGAATAAATGGTTATGAATTTTTCAATGATCCCATACAAAATGTAAATGTTAAATGAATGATGCGTACTAACCTTATACTCAGGCAATAGTGTTCATTTTTCTTTAACATTCTTACTACACTTCTACCTATTACTGTCTTTCGCGCGAATTTTAAAACGTCGATATCAATCGCATCACAATAATGATTTCAATACCTAATCGTTTTAATCAGATCCGTTTTTCACTTCTACGTCACGAGTCAGTGCAACGAGACCTCGAAGTGCGCTCCTCTCATGCGAATGCATAGCTAGCGATAGAGACAGAGCATCGACGCGACATCGTTGATCTAGTGACATTTACCATAGGGAATCAAACCCGACTAAACCCAGACGTGATGACAAATTTTATACAAGGAAACATGCACGCGTCTATACACTTTATTAGATTTTAGTAGAATGGTATTTAGGTTAAGGTTAAATTGTTGGAAAAGATAGTCTGGCTGTTTTATTAAAAGATCTTCGTGTCAGTTTATTATGACTTACAATAAATACAACTAAACAACTAGGTACATGAATTTGACTGCGATTTTCACAAATTCGGCGTAATATTGTAAGGCCAGTTGGCTAGGTAGTTAGCGACCCTGCCAAGCCACAGGTCGCGAGTTTGTTTCCCAACCAGGACAAACATTTGTGTGCATGAACATGTTAGTTTGTTCTGTGTCTGGGTGTAAATATCTATGTATGTTGCTAGAGAAAAAAAATGTACCTATATGTAGTACGTATATCAGTTATCTGGTTTCCATAGTACTAGCTGTTCTTAATTTGGAATCAGATGGGCTTGTGCAAATAATGTTCCTGGATATTTATTAAGTATTTATGTATTTACTATGTATGAGTAAGATGGTCTATGTACATATATATAAATATACATAAGTACACAATTACAAAAAAAATGTGGTTTATATAGTAAATACGTTAACTGGTTTCTATAGTAAAAACCTGTTCTTTGTGTAAAACATGCCTCTAGATATTTATTTTTTAAGCTGTAAGTTACTGCAAAAGTCAAAAAAGTCATGAAAAAATTATTACTCAGGTAGATCCGCATGATTAGGCCAGCATAATAATTAAGGGCAAAGAATCATCGCTTATGACCTTCAAATAGTTGTGATCTCGTGCAAAGCCAAGTATTCTATAAATACTGTGAAAACCAACAATAATTTGACATTAAAAATTACCGACAGTGACTCATTAAAATCTAAGCTTTGATCATTCGTAACGTCATTATCACAATGACGTCAGTTTGATGACGTCATGAAATTATTAATACTAACTTTAGATAGGTACCAAATAAGTAATTATTAACATTACTTGTTATACAAAGGAACATGGGTATCGGGGAATGTCCGAAAAATGACGTAAGCTTGTATTAAAATGTCCGAGTAGAATACAAAATTAAATGTTCTTGGACACACGTACACAAGGTACGGAAATCTGTCCCATAATTACAAAAGCAACCTTATTTTGTATGCAACAATGTTTATTTTGGCACGGGGCAAATAAAAAACTATTTAACATAAATTATCTTAAAAAACTGTTTTGGAATGCGCAAATGATTCCATTGGTACATAACCCATTTAAGTTCTATAACTATAATTCGTTAGCATTTTAAGTTGCAAATAAAAACAGCTGTGATACACAGGCAGACAGACTAGAAAAAACCAGTTTAGTCTGGTACAGACTTCTTTAATATGTTGCTAACTGCAATTTTGAATATCGAAATGAAGGAAATATTTTAAGGTACACTTATTTTAACATAACTATTGTAGGTAGTTAAACTGATTTTGTATCGCCTTATCAGAAGGCCAATCTTCCATTCTGCCAGGATTTAATCAACCTCTCAATCTCCTGGAATTCAATTCTGCAATGTAAATGACACAAACTCGACGATGTGTCGTCGCGGCCCAATCCCGTCTCTTTCGTTCACTTTGCAATCATATGAGAAGTTCACTCTCCGAGGCCACGTCCAATATACATGTAATAGCTGGTAAGGTTGATGCAATCAAGCTATTGAAAGATTTTAAGCGTTTCCTCTATTTTGAAGTCGATAAGAATCACTTTACGAAGCAAGTTGTGAAGGGGTCTCAATAAAGTGAGTGTCATAACAGTATTTCTGGCGCACGTAATAGCCCATTAAAAGACGTAATCCTTTGCCTCCGACTCAATTACAATCACTTCGAGGCCATTGTACTGACGTTATATAATCATACATCCTGGTCATGCGTCCAGTATTACTGAGGGGTCAATATGATTTATTGCCTTATTACTTAAAGTACGAGACTGCATAATATGGCTAAAATGGAGCTGCCAAATGAGGACTCTAAAATTAAATTTTCAAGTTACATTTTATGTTCATATATGTATAATAAGTGAATTCTAAAAAATCTATAAATAGGAGAGGGCAGGAGAGTTTCAGTTTAATTTGTCATTTTATGTAATAACCATTATCATTGATATATTGGGGCATTCTTTGCACACGCAAGGAAACTAAGCAGAGCTTGTACTATGGAAACCAGCTATGATATTCTGCAATCAGACTCGACGACGAATTCACGAAGTGACTATTCCCTGTCTCGCTTGTGACCCCGCAATTAGACGAGAGGTTTGCTATTCGCGTATTCACCTGCGAGTTTTGGTTTGTGAATAGCACGGCAAATCGTACATATTTAAATAGATATTTACTTATAATACTTTTACCGAGAGTCCTCTGTGCTCACCGAACTTGTCCGTGGAAGGGTGTAAGAACGATGAGAGGCTACCACCTTCTCCACTTCCAAAAAGAAAAAAAGCTATAATTATTGAAAGGTAAATGCACCGGTAAAATTAAAGGCACAACTTCACGTCTCTTTGTTAACAATGTATTGGCGAAGCTCATAGCATTGGAAATCTTCGTAGGCGTCGATGACCACTTTATAAGGATCGTCTGCATATTTGTCGGTCTACTTGTTCAATTTCAGAATAAGTCCCATAGTCAAGGATGTATAAGACTAGAGAAGAAATTAGATGTACATTTTACTTATATTACAAACTAGCTGTCCCCCGCGGTTTCACCGGCGTTTATCGATATAATATATACCTTAATTTAATCTGTATTTGTGTACTGATAAGGCTCTTTTTCATATTTTGAAACGAGAAAACATATTTAACATTAATAAATCTAAACTCATTAAATGATAAACTGAATCCATCTATCTAGTAAAAATCTGCGTCGAATGGTAGCAGTCCCATACCGATATGTTCTGTAGTTTTGATGTGATGGTGCGTCAAAGGAATCCTATTTTCCTTATGTATAACAGAACATAAATGAGTAAGGATAATTGTAACACAAAAACTACTAAACGGATTTGGATGAGATTTAGCACATAGATAGAGAATATCCTGAAATAATATTCAGAATACTTTTTATCCCTTGAAAATGTAAAATCCCTTGGGTATGCAGGCGAAACCGCGGGGCGGGAATTAGTATTGACATACGTATACATATTTAGTAGTTATACACTTACTAACCTTGCCAAACGGACACACATACCTACTTTTCTTACATAAAAGTCGGTTACTTTATTTACTTCCTTCTACTATTGTTTAACAAAAGCTTATTTTATTTACAAGTAGTAAGCGACAAACCAATTTCATTCAAGAACAAAACAAATAATAATCGTAAAGGGTAAGGCCACATACTACGCTCTCATATAATATGTAACAAATATAATAGTTTGTGAATCTATTACGTTAAATCTACCGAACAGCATTGGGGGAAACTGGGTTGGCACATAGATAGAGCATACTCTGGAAGTAGAAATAAGCTACTTGTTTTAAGTAAAACATAAAATACCTCGGGACTAGCGCGTGCCGCACGTGACTAGATCAACTATGACTTTGACAGGCCAGATGGCTTGGTGGTTAACGCTCTGAATGCCAAACCGAAGGCCGCGGGTTCGATTCCCACCCAGGACAGACATTTGTGTGCATGAACATGTCTGTTTGTTCTGTGTCTGGGTGTAAATATTTATATAAGTATGTATTGAGAAAATAAAAAAAGTAGTATATGTAGTATATCAGTTATCTGGTTTCCATAGTACAATCTCTGCTTAGTTTGGTACCAGATGGCCATGTGTAAAAGAATGACCCAGGATATTTATTTATTTATATTTATAACTTAAACAACAAACACCGCGGCGTGCTTAAAGAGTGTAATATCCACATTTCACTTATTTTTAGAGAAATTTTGGTCAAAAATTAAGCACCTAATTTCATTATATCACTGTAACGAGAATCGAGTACAGTACTCTCCATAAGTATCGAAGCTATCTCAAAAGTCACTCTGTATATGATATCGTTAAACGCGTATAAAACCGTGGGGGACAGCTAGTTTACAATATTTATTCATTCATTCATTCATTCATTCATTCATTCATTCATTCATTCATTCATTCATTCATTCATTCATTCATTCATTCATTCATTCATTCATTCATTCATTCATTCATTCATTCATTCATTCATTCATTCACTCATTCATTCATTCATTCATTCATTCATTCATTCATTCATTCATTCATTCATTCATTCATTCATTCATTCATTCATTCATTCATTCATTCATTCATTCATTCATTCATTCATTCATTCATTCATTCATTCATTCATTCATTCATTATTTATTTATTTATTTATTTATTTATTTATTTATTTATTTATTTATTTACTTATTTATTTATTTATTTATTTATTTATTTATTTATTTATTTATTTATTTATTTATTTATTTATTTATTTATTTATTTATTTATTTATTTATTTATTTATTTATTTATTTATTTATTTATTTATTTATTTATTTATTTATTTATTTATTTATTTATTTATTTATTTATTTATTTATTTAATTATTTATTTATTTATTTATTTATTTATTTATTTATTTATTTATTTATTTATTTATTTATTTATTTATTTATTTATTTATTTATTTATTTATTTATTTATTTATTTATTTATTTATTTATTTATTTATTTATTTATTTATTTATTTATTTATTTATTTATTTATTTATTTATTTATTTATTTATTTATTTATTTATTTATTTATTTATTTATTTATTTATTTATTTATTTATTTATTTATTTATTTATTTATTTATTTATTTATTTATTTATTTATTTATTTATTTATTTATTTATTTATTTATTTATTTATTTATTTCTTTATTTATTTCTTTATTTCTTTATTTATTTATTCATACAACAACAAAATCCACAGCTCTTAGTCACAAAAATTTTACATATATGTATACCAGTACTTACAGCCAATTATGGATTTCAATTTTTGATTTTTTAACCTAGTTTCATTTAATGCAGTCACATCCATACTTAATTATATCATACAAAATTATATAAATACAAGAATATATATATGTGGTATATAGGGAACGGTATGTGTGTGTGCGTGTGTATGTTTGTGTGTGTGTTTGTGTGTGTGGGTGGATATTTGTGTCTGTGTGTGTTATTCATGTGTGTATAGTATATAAGTGCGTATGCCATAGTTGTCTAGTAACCAGTCATCAAACAAATACATCATTGGTTACTTAAAGGTAAGCAGGTTTATTACTACATCTTACTATACTATAAATGCGAACGTATGTCAAGAAGGATGTATAAGTATGCATGGATGTTTGTTACTATTTCACACTCAATTTATATACAAAGATTTGAATAAAACTTCTTTAGCGGCGTTGAGCACTTTTCTCGTATCATAAATAAAGTACATTCATCTGTTATGCCTACCGATTATGTCTCAAAGTTATTAGAATTCATTGCATAAATATTCTGGATTTCGCACTAGAATTTCCACGAATTGGCAATATATTTGACAAAATATCCATATTTTTTCGCAAGACAGACAAAACCGTAACGATAGCGTATAATTGTGTGCTAATGTCGACACGATAAAATATGGCTGTTTTAACAGTTACAAATGCTATAGAAAAATGAAACTTATTTGTTTGAAGATTTGGTTCATATCCATCGTCATTTAATTAAACATTAAATTCATAGATGAATTTTATTTTATAAACAATAAAGATCATTTTTCTATGAATTTGTTTGGTGGCAAATTGGGCATATTCGAGTGGCATTAACACAGTGCATCACCATGTCTTGTCGTGTGACATAACCTTTGCGATTCTTCAAGATTACGAAAAAATATTCCAACATTCTATAATAACCTGACCTTAAACTTTCGTCACTATATAATTTTAATAACTCATTTGACGGGCCAGTTGGCTTGGTGGTTAGAGACCCTGAGACCCAGGGTTCGATTCCCACCCAGGACAAACATTTTTGCGTATGAACATGTCTGTATGTCTGGGAGTCATCTACATAAGTATGCATTTAGAAAAAAGGAGTTTAGTTCAGGATCAAATGGCCGTGTGTAACGAATGAATATTTAATAATTCATTAAATTTTATATAGAAAATTAGGACATATTATATGGGCCTACGCTTATTTCTCAGTAAATTGCCACTGAGACTTACCACACAACGTAAATAAACTCAAATAGCATCGATATGGTTACGGCCGCGATTGTTCTCAGCGGCTTTACTGAATAAAGCTTTCTATTAATACCCTACTACAATTTAGGGTAACAACGCACTAGGTTGTCTGGATGTGGCATAGACAAACAATAAAAAGTTTTCGTTCTCTTGTTAAACCTAAAAACAATTATGATAATTCTATCTGAGTTAAATATGTAGGTAAATAGGTATAAATATATATTTTGGATTTAAAAGAATAAAAACAAAAAAAAATATTCAAACTTTTTTCCAACAGTTTTTTTTAAATGAACGCAAAATATTTTTGTTTACAATAAAATATATTTTATATTCTTTTTTTACACCATTCCTAATTCAAATTTATTTTCTATTTTTTGTTGGATTTTCTATAAAAGCGCGTTTTTGTTTTTTTTTAAACTATTATTTTAATTTAGTTCTGTTTAAACTGCGCTCACGACGTACTTTCTAATCCTAACTATGGGTATATAGTTTCACATATTACTATATTCAACCTAGTCCATAGACCTAAATCGATCGAGTGGAATCCGATTCTATAAGTGAGACGTAAACTAACATTGATTTATATATGTACTTAGATAGATACATGCTTCCGTCCGTGTTTATCCGCATTCCTGTGGGCTTTAGTTTTTTCGAAATACAAATTAAGAAAGATATCCGTTCCGCGTACCTAGTTTCTTTATGCTCCGTTGAGTCATTATTGCATGAGTCACTGAAATAAAAGCACCAATTTTCTTAACAGATAATATAACATTTATTGCTTTGGCTATAAGGTTTATTTATTGATTCCGAAGTTGATTGTATAATGGTATAACAAAAAAAAGCCTTATTTTAAAGGAATAGAGTCTATTTTTCAATGACATTATGAACTATCTAAATAGTTATATACTATGTTAATTAGTAGGGTAGATTCTTTGTTACATACACATACAGCACTGATGCATTTTTTATTTTTTTCATTGTTATATTAGTGATTAGCTGTCCACCGCGGTTTTACCTGCGTTGGAGGGATATCACATTATCTTGGGTTAAGGAGTAGCCTATGCTTTATCTATGTGCCAAGTTTCATCGAAATCTGTCCGGTAGTTTTTGCATAAAAGAGTAAAACACATCCATACATACAAACATTCGCATTTAAAATATTAGTAGGAGGTGCTGACTATGACTCTGGCCGACTAGATGATTAGTTGGTGGTAAAGGGACCGACTAGTCGGCCAAGCCGATCATGGTATCTTGGTTTCTCGGTTTATTGAAGATATAAACACACGTGAAGACACGCACACACTCTAACTAACCTTTTATAATCTTATTTTTTTTTTATAAATTTAAATATATAATAATAAATGTAATCTTTGTAATCCAATTGGGAACTTGCCAGTCATTCCCAACACAAGTGTATCTGACTTACTGGGAAGTCTCGGCGTAAATCTTGTTAAAATGATTTCTGAAATAAAGCCTTTTTTTTATAAGAATAAATATTAGGTATGTGTTTCGTTTTTTTATTACTAATTACTATTAGATACTAATTTTGTTTGATATATCATAATATTATTTTCTTTAAAAGTAAGTAATAGACTACTTTTCAATTAAAATTATGTAAAACTGATTCTTAAATGTATGTGTAATTAAATTTAATTCCTCTTACATTCATTTTATTGAGAAATACATACATACTAAATTAGGAGTCGGAAAGTCGGCGCTCAATAGGCCGGATTCCGGCTTTACCGACTCGTCGGAACATCCGTAAACATTCCATCAAGCAATAATTTACCTTTAAAACTGCAGTTTGAAGTAAATACTAAAATGACTTATACATGCAGACACCACACAAAATAAAACCACAATTTGATATCAATTTGACTGGGCTTAAGCTAAATAATTAGCAAAATTATTTAAAGCTACAATAATAGACCTCTATCCACACCCACTGCTTCCATAAAACATCCTGTTATTGCTTGATAATTATATTATCCTCTGCTCTAATTGTATGTCACAAACAATTTTGCTCAAGGATATCTATTTAAATATTATTTTAAATTAGTTGTCCCCGCGGTTTCACCCGCGTTCCCGAGGGAAGTAACATTTTCCCGGCACAAAAAGTATCCTACATTACTTCTAATACCTCCAACAATGTGTGTACGTACAATGTTTCATGATGATCGGTTAAGTAATTTTTGCGTGAAAGCGTTTCACCGAGTTCCCGAGGGATGTAACATTTTCCCGGCAGAAAAAGTATCTTATGTGTAAAGCAGATCATTTTCTATATATGTGCCAAGTTTCATCTAAATCCGTTTGGTAGATTTGATAAACATCCATACCTACAAACTATCGCATTTATAATATTAGTGGGACATCAGATGATATCATATTAAAATAAATACAAAGGTGAAATAGGGTATATTAATATGGTTATCAGGTTTGTATCCGACCATCGAAGGTTAGTGATCATGTTGACAAAGGAAAGTCCAAAAATACAAGAAAGGAACTGGTTTGAAGTGCACCTGCCAGAGTACACTTGGCCATCTTAAATACTTTATTCTTATAACTTTTGTGGCATAATCCTTTCCGTTCACTTAGAGAATTTAAAATATTTTATGGTTATGTTAAAGAATATAAAGATTTCAATTTAAATTGTAATATGAGGTACAAAATAAATTTAAAAAAAATACAAATCTAAATTGGTGGTTTTTCAAAGTGAATCCAAACTTTTTGTGTTTTAAATAATAATTCTACTATCATACCAATATTATATACTATACTTTTAATCCCACGAGAGATTGTAAGATCTCTCGTGTATACGAGTGAAACCGCAGGCGAAAGCTACTTATAAATAAATATTCTTGGACATTCATTTTACACACGGCCATCTGATCCCAAACTAAGCAGAGCTTGTACTATGGAAACCAGATAACTGATATACTATATATAGTTACTACTTTTTTTTTGTTTTTTTTCTAAATACCTACTTATATACATATTTACACCCAGAAACAGAACAAACAGACATGTTCACGCATACAAATATTTGTCCTGGGTGGGAATCGAACCCGCGACTTTCGGTTTGGCAGTCAGGGTCTCTAACCACCAAGCCAACTGGCCTACTACTAGATAAATCTTACCTCACTAGTCTAAAATAATATTCTTAAAAATAATAACAAATTGAAAAGTACAGCATGTTATAGCTACTCATATCGGTCTGTAGTAAATAGATACTGTGTTTAAACAGCAAATGATACACAGAGGGATTGTGAAACATCTGTTTTTCTAGTTTAATACCTAGTAGTATCTACTAACGGTAGAGCAAAAAGATTCTAGTATTATTACTAGAACAAGTAAAAATAAAAGGCAGCTCCAAGTCCAGGAAGAAAGATGAAGAATATGAATATATTTACAAAGACAATATTATGGTTCAAAAAAAAATATCTGGTAACGATTAGAGAACCGTAAATCACAATTTCTGTTTGTACGCATAGGAATCCATTGACGATGTTTGATGCGATTCACCTCCATCTACACTAATCTACACTTCTACACTAATATTATAAAGAGGAAAGATTTGTATTTTTGTATGTTACGAATAAACTCAAAAGTACTGGAGCGATTTTAATAATTCTTTTTTCATTAGAAAGCTACATTACCTATCACTAAGTAACATAGGCTACTTTTTATCCAGGGAAATGTAAATCCCTCAGGAACGCGGGTGAAACCGCGGGGGACAGCTAGTATAGAACATTTCTGCTAGAAGGACCACAAAAGTAGGCTCTTCTCATTAAAAAACAACATTTTTAACCAGTATTAGAGTCATTAATCATAAATGCTTCTTAATGCCTTAATAAATAAAAAACCATTTTCATTTTCCACACAAGCGAAGCCAGGGCAAGTCGCTAGTACTATAATACTGGCTGTTGAAAAACTTTGGTGACTAATTAAAAATTCTAAAGAATAAATCTGGAATATCAAACAAAACTATAAAATGCGTCAGTAACGCCTGCATATAAATTAACTAAACTCAATATTTACCTCCTGAATGTACCAAGCACCGTCATCCTCAATGAAAACTTCCGTGCACGGCCTTCCATAGACTAAATTATAATCAGATTTCAGAACATCAATACGTTTTCTAAACGAATCTATAAATGATAGGCGTAATCCTTTACGTAGTATTATATCATTGTCCGGCTTTTCCGTACACGTTTTTCCCATTATCACAGATCTTAGAGGGCAACACTTTCGAATACACTTTTTTTTTTTACACAGGCACCCGTAAGGCTTCAATTCACCACTAACGTTTTTCATAAATATATCTTCCGGCGGGAACACCTTGAGCTCAGCGCCATTATAAAAACTTCGTCCGTCAATTAATTCTACACTGTTTTTTTCACCACAAGATAACTGTCCATTTATATTTGAGATCGACAAAAAAAACAAAAGTGTTAATAAAAACATATTTTCTTTTACAGCGTTTGATTTGGCGCCAAGCTTGCGCACTAATTTTTAAAATTATTTTTTTTAAATCACCGCGAGGCACATGAGTCTTCTATGCCGCCGATACGTTGTACGTACTGGCCGACTATCGCGTACATAACATTTATTTATACGTGTAGTTTATAAGGGTTTGGATTCATTAGGGAACTGCTTAATGAATTTTGTATCGGTCAAGGACGTATCCCACTAGTATTTTATTTAAGAAATTTTAATGTTTGTTTGTGTTTTTTTTTATTTGTAATAACATTTTGGCGTAGAGGCCTTGAGTGCCGGTGTCCTGGACGTATAGGATTCTCACTTTTAAATACAGGAAATAATCTCTAAACCTGACTATATTTAGACTTAATATTTTGTAATTTCAAAAATAGATCCAATGTTTGTTTAAAGTGTTCCGATATAAAATATTGGACTAAAAAAAATGTGAGAAGGTAAGTAATCCTTGTGATCTTTAATACTTTTGAGAAACAATTTTTTTTTTATATTCATAACTTGTAGAAGCTTATGAATCACTTTATTAATCACCAATATTTGAACTAGAAATTAACTGCTCAATGACAGGATAATAAAATACATAATTTGCGACCTTTGTTATTCTCCCCTGAGGATTCCATTTTGTTATCATGTATGGTACAGGTATGTACAGGCACAAGAGTGTAGATAGAATTTTTGTTTACTTTTAAGGCTTTAACCTACATATATAGCTGTTCCTTATTTTTCTATTTCGTAATCCTGATTCGTCGATGTTTTCTAATATATTTAGATCATTATTTTATACACCACATTAGTGAACTGAATAAAAGTGAGAAAAATAATAAAGTAGTTTGAATTTTCAAAAATAATTTTTCTACGGAATAACTAGCGGGTAATATAATGTACCATGTGTCATATAATATTATTTTATGGAAGCTTTGTTTCAATGTCAGTTTGCTTGACTTATAATTTATGATATAAATGCAACCATCATTTTTATAACATAATTTCGCAAATATTATAAATGTAAAAGTGAGTTTGTTTGTCACGGCTTAACGACTGAACCGATATTGCTGAAATTTGGCACACATGTAGCCAATGGCTTGGAGAGGCCTATAGGATATTATTCTCAGAACGCGGGTGAAACCGTGGAGGACGGCTAGTACAATTATAAATCCTTCGCGTACCATGACATTTTTTTATTTCGTGACATTAATGCTAGCTGTCAAAAGATACATCATTTGCATAAACTATTAGCGGTGACGTCACCAAAATAACAAAAAACAATCTCATATAGCTTATTTTAACTTCTCTTTTACCGCGCCCGGCTATCAAAATATGTCGCAAGCGCCGGACAGCGCACGAGGGCATGTCGCGGCGCAACACTTAGTGTCGTCGTTATCGCTTGTTTTTTCTGAATGCTTCAAGTTGCAAAAAAACAAATTTATGATTCATAGAAGAGGATGTATGTATATTTTTTACACAAAAAAACGGTTCCAGTATTTATTTTAGTTAGACACCGAGATCAATTTGGAGAAGTGTAAAAAAATATTACTTTATTCATTAAATATCAATGTATCTATGAAACAGATTAAAGTTTGGTGTATTTAACAGTTTCTTTAGTATATTTACTTTAGAAAATCAATAAAACATATACTTAAGAGATACTCTAGAGATACTTAAAAAATATTGCGTCAAGAGCGCGCGTCGCGACATTGATTAGTTATTAATATTTGTCATAATTTTTTTAAATTCTATCGAAATTTTGTGAAATTTCTCCACCAATTTTCTAATTGGTGGAGAATTGGTTGGAGCTTATAAAAATGTACAGAGAGTGAGCTAAGCAGAAGCTTTATGCTAAATAAGACTGTCACCAAGTAGGAATTAAATAAAAACTAGCTTGCGGTGTGGGTGTCGCCATATGGAACCGGTGTACCGCAAGAACAAACCGGGTGACCGGGGATGTCACCGGTGTACGAGAGGGCTGTCATAGTACGAAAAAGCAAAGGAAGCTTAAATAATACTACTATACCGATTGATGTTGCAGGACAAGAAATAAGCATGATATCGTTTTGTATAATACACTACCTTAGATTGCATTTTAACAAGTCAACAGGAGCTATCTGCGACTGATGCTCATTTCTTTTACCAATGCCTAACTTAGGCAGCACCTAACATCACCCATAACACAGGATGAATCATATTTTGGGTGTCAGGGTTTAATTAAACGTTATATAATACATGTAAACACTTAATTTATTCAAGTTCCTACCTTATTTAGTGTAAAAAGTGTTTCCTCTACAATATTGTTCCTGTAATTTTTATTTATTTATCGGACAACAAAGATCCACATGTTAGTAACAGATACATAATTAAAAAGTTTGTATATAATTAAATTGTACCTAACTAGCACTTGCATGAAGTGATTAAGTATTGGAGAATCAATAAAAGTTATTTATTATTATCAAATTGTACGAGAATCTGTCACTTTGACAAGGTTTAAGGCGTTTTGCATCACTTAAAAGGTTAGTGAAAATGGATACAGCACAAGTAAAAAAAAGATTGACCAATTGAAACTCAAGTACGGTGGAATAGTGGTTAAGGTACCATAGCAAAGGGACATTTGCCACACCTTGTAATCGAGACATGCTAAATAAAAGTTATTAAATTATTGTTAAGTATATCGGCCAATTATTTAAAAATAGTTGGGAACAATAAGTGACTTTTTTATCAGATCATTTTGAGCAAGTACCAACTTTAAAGCCTCCAAGCAAATCCTGGGTACGTCAATGCAGCTATGTATTTATTTTTCTGAACTCTAGTTTTAACTGGAACCGATAACTCTTTAAAAATACCTCTAGTTTTTCATTATGGCGATGTACAACGATACCTGAACTGGAAGGAGGCTGGATATGTTTGTCATTTTTTGGAAACATATTGTTATTATTAAAAAAGAAATTACAATATAACTCCGTAGATAATTGCAATCATACAGACAGGCGAGAATTCCAGAACAGTTTGCATTGGAACCATAAATATTTATATTAATTTTAATTTTTTTAGGCCTTTCAGAATACACCCGTTAGTAGTAATCCATTAGCAATTTGTTTATCCACCTTCTGTTGCGATAAAGAACCTTTTACATAATTAATTTGTAGACAAGTGAAAATTAACAAGCTTTGTTCCGCTATTTTACCTGCGAGGGAATTGTACATGAATATTATCTATAGTTTTCATAATTTAAAGATTTTGTGCTACAAAGACAACATATTTTTTTTCGAAATTTTAAATAGATACTTATTCAGTTTAGGCCCGCAGGTTCAAAGGTTATGAGGTCAAAGGTATTGAGGCTACCAGTGACTATTTAATCTTCCATCTATCTTCTTCTATATATCTATACAATTAGAAAACTTAGATCCGTCGTGTATTAGGTATTTGCTAAAAAATTATATCAGTTGATGTAAAGCGTAAAATAATACAATTATTGAAAAAGTGCGTCTGTCTCTCTGTTTTCCTGTTTGAACACGATAATCTTCGAAATTACTACACGAATTTTAATTGGTTTTTTATAGGAAAGGAACTTAGTTCCAGTCGTGTGTTCCAAGACACTCACGCATTTTTTATTTTATTTTAGGGGAGTGAATCTGCACTCCCTTGCGTAAATATCTATATAAGTACTAGCTGTCCGGACAGACGTTGTCCTGCCAAAATAAGTCCATACAAAAATTCAGGGTTTCGATCGCAGCGCCCCCTACCGGGTCCAATTGTAAATCTAAACCATTCTCGAATCTCCACGAACACACACAAAAAATTTCATCAAAATCGGTCCAGTCGTTTAGGAGGAGTTCAGTCACATACACACGCACACAAGAAATATATATATTAAGATGTATTTGAAAAAAAAAGTAGAATATGCAGTATATCAGTTATTTGGTTTTCATAGTGCAATGCGTAGGCTATTATTTTTATAAACAGGTTATAGTCACAGTGATAACACTTTGTGTGTATTTTAAAATTAAATATTCCTATTTTGATGCTAACATGCTTAAGTTAGTCATGTTTAGCTCTGCTTAGTTTGGGATCAGATGGCCGTGTGTAATAATGTCTCAGGATATTTTCTTATAAATACTAGTGACATTAGACAATTTATAGTATCAAAGGAGAAAAAGTACTCAGTTGCATTTTTCGTTAAACAACCATAAAGGCATGTTGTATATCACCATAAACGATCCTAAGACGACCTGAGGTCACTACTCATGGCTTTAATCTCTTCCAGCATTACTCTGATTGCATATAAGGTAATAGTTTGAGTATAATTTACCTGTTTTGCGGTATATCAGAGAATTAATCTTAAATAATGACATCATTTAGGTGGCATGTGCCTTGGAAACAAGAATTGTTGTACTTATAATTGTATTCAAATGACATATCCGTGTTACACACAGATCCTTAGAATATTAACTGTCGACTACAATTTATTTACCGTATAGACTTGCATAAGAATCTTACTACAGTTTTCTTTTTTTTATGTTTTACACAAAATTTTACAGTTTCTGTTTTTCAGTAATTTATAACAACATTGCATGTTCACACTCTCTGCTTTATGTAATAACTTTATGAAAATCTTAATTGTTAACTCAGAACAAATCAATACAGGTGAATCTCATTTCCTGAGCCCCAAAAAACAAGCTCTGCTTAGCTTGGGACTCGCTGTCAAACTGTATTAGTTGTAAGGATATCTTGTACTTTGCACTATCTCTTGCGTTATTTTAATTAATTTTTCTTGCAATAATATGTTATGATTATTATCATTTCATAAAACAAACTCGCTATCTCTGTCCCTATATCCCTATGTATGCTTAAATCTTTAAAACTACGCAATGAAGTTGGTAAGTCTCATGTGCCCGTAATTCCAGTCCCTTACCTTTCTAACTGAAACACAGTAGTACAAGTGCACTACTGCTTCACGGCGGAAATGGCACAGTTGGTAGTACTTCCCGGACGAATTCTGCACTGACATCTCTACTATTCAAAAAAATTATGTTTAATAGCTGTCCCCCGCGGTCTTACCCGCGTTACCGAGGGATATCACATTTTCCCGAGATAAAAACTAGCCTATATGTTATTCCAGGATATGCTCTATCTATGTGCCATTTTCAGCAGTTTCATTCATATCCGTTTAGTAGTTTTTTGCGTGGAAGAGTAACAAACATACTTACATACAAATCTTTCCTCTTTATAATATTAGTATAGATATGTTTTTTTGTGACTCTTTCACGTAAAAATAACCGTACGGATTTTTATGAATCTTGGGACATCAATAGATTATGCCGTGGAATAATTCAAAATATACTTTTTTTCCCAAGATAATGTACCATCCCTCGGGAACGCAGGTGATTCCGTATGGGCCAGCAAAATAAATTAAAATTTCCCTGAATCGGTCACAAGTCAGCATTAGCAGTGATTCGCACTTTTTCTCTTTATTATATTAGCATAGACTAATTTAAAAATAGGATACACATGTTATTTACTTTATCGAGATTTTATTTATTTATTAAAAAAGGAACTTTACAGCTTTGTTAAATCTATATATATAAAAATGAATGCCTATTTCCATTGGTCACGGCATCACGCATTGATGGCTGGACCGATTCGCTAATTCTTTTTTGATGTGTTTGCTATTGTCAGGAGAAGGTTTTTATGAAAGAAAAAATTAAGAAAGCTGCTCGGAAAATTAGAAAATTTAAGAAAACTTAACGACTTTACTGGCGCTTTTGGCAATATAAACTTTTTTTATGTAACCTGTTTGACATTATTGTCGGTCGTTGACGCGATATATATATATATATATATTGATAAAATAATTTATATATAATTAAGTGCACATTTCACAGTCCCTTCAATCGGAAGATTCGAATTCAATATTCAATGTTAAATTAAATAATACAATAAAATACAAAAATACTTATTTATAAGCCCATTCAAATGTCCGTTAATCTTACTTCTTACTAATATTGTAAATGCGAAAGTTTGTAAGGATGTATGGATGTTTGTTACTCTTTCACGACAAAGCTACTAAAGGGATTGGAATTAAACCTGGCACATAGATTGAGCATGCCCCATAACATGTAGAATACTTTTAACCCCGGAACATCTCTCGGGAATGCGGGTGAAACCATAATAAATTAAAATTAAAATAAAGTTAAATAATTTAATAAATAAATAATTTAATTTTCTTATCTAATAAATTCAAATATTTTTTTTTTACTTATATTTTTAGAACAATAATTTAAAATTCTTCAAATTCTTGAATTGGATTAAAAATTTAAGATTTATTACCCTAATTTCTAATTTAAATAATCTTGCGGGGGACAGCTAGTATGCTATAAATAAAAAAACTTTGAAATAACATTAGCACTGCGTACTTAATGTTTTTATAACGTTTGAGATATGCTTTAAATTGTGGGAAGTAATGATATGGATTGTTGTAAATAATTCATGTGTGCGTGTATATCAAATCGCTAGGTTGTAATCTAATTTGTAGCAGTATTTAGAATTTTAAAGTACCTACACGCAACATAAGATATTTATTAATTTAATTTATGGTAGAGATTTTAGTGCAGAGTTCGTCCGGGGAAGTACTACCACCCATTTCACCGTGAAGCAGTAGTACACTTGTATTACTGTGTTTCGGTTAAAAGGTCGTTGGCGATGCTCTGGTGTTGCAAATGATCATTGGCGGCGGTGACCACTTACCATCAGACCGTATGCTTGTTAGTCGACCAAAGTCGTATAAAAATAATAATAATAGGTAGTATTTATTTTCCACACCTGTCACTGTGTTCCGATAGCTGTACTTTGAATTAGTTCCCTTCTGCCCTATGTGTGCTCTCTACCTTCAGATGTATGATCACTTCCCAAGGTGAGTTCCTGAATTAAAATGCTGTAGTATTGTTCTGCTTGAAAAAGTAAACAATGCACTTTTTGTTTGCTTGTATTTTTAAAATACCAAGCAGGCAGACTTTCAGGCAGTCGATCCACTTTATGGTGGGTTGTTACTATGGGCATTTATTATACCAGGATCATCGCCATTGCGTTGTCGACTATAAGTAATATTATAACTAATTGCTGAGTTTATTGCCGGCTCTTCTCAGTAAAAAACAACCTTCCGAACCGGTATTAGAGTCTGACTATTCATAAGTGCTTGTAAAGGCCTATTTGAATAAAAATATTTGAATTTGAATTTGAATTGAGACAGCCTTACCTGTAGCTTTTCTACCGTAATTGAAAATGTTGAAAATTCACGACTTAATGTAGGAAAGGTTAAATCGTTTTCTCATAGACGAAAAGCTATATTAACAACTTAATTATCTTTACAGTAGCTGACGAAGTAAAAACTAAGTTGAGTGAGCTTACAACATAAATTCCTACCACAAAGATATTGTGGTAAAATACACATACACAATAGCTCATTCAAAGAAAAAACAGATTTACGCGTGGGTTAAGTGATGATGAGGTAATCCAATTTAATGTGAAAAGAGACAAGCAAACGGGAGAAAGCGAGACAACTACTGTCGTCTTTATTCAAAAAAACATTTTTTTTTAAAACAAAATGTGACGCGGTAATCACATAATAAAGATGAAAGTAAGTGAACATACATTGTATAATATCAGCTGATGCTCCATGGTTGATTCTAAATATATTCTACCCGTGTGCCAAATTTTATTCAAATCCGTTAAGCCTAGATAACCTTTAAGCCTAGTTAAACCATTACAGCAAGTTTCTTATAGCATTTATCACGATTTTTATGCAATGTAAGGGCGTTTTGGAGGTCATATGAAAAGTCCAATAAGTAAAAACAGACCAGATATATATAGTTAAGATTTTATGACCCGTCCGATATATCGGACGCTATGCACTACGGAACAATATACAACTTTGGTATAGTATAAAATGAAATGAACAAAACAGTTGAATATTTTGCATTATTTATTAGAAAAGTAAGCAAATAATGTAATGATGCGTGAATATTATGATGAATGGCCAATTTCATGGTAGTCCATAAAACATTTAGGGTGAAGGCCCACATCACATTTCAGGCATTTGAACTTTGATTTCCCTCCACATTGACTAGCATAGCGGCGTTCTGTGCTTATAGGAATAAACCAATGCTCTTTGCTATTATACCTCGGTGGGGTGGAGATCCATGTGTGACAAGCAAGCTTCAAAATTCAAAAATTCAAAATTCAAAACCATTTATTCAGTTTAGGCCTTCGGAGGGCACTTATGAAGGTCAAATTTAAAGTTACTGAAGCTACAACCGGTTCGGAAGTCAGCCTTCAACTGAGAAGAACCGGCAAGAAACTCAGCAAGGTTACATTCTTTTTTATTTGTTATATAAATTTTTATCTATTCTGACTTTTTGGCTATTTTATAATTTCAATTTTACATAATTTTATATTTAACAATTACAAAATACTTATTATAGGTAACATTAATAAAAACAAAACAAAAAAAATATATGACAAGACTACAAAATAGAAAATAACAATAATTAGGTACTTACAACTTAAACAAGAGATTTAGAGGTGCACTGTGCAGAGAGCAGCTATTTCCATACATTTTTATCTTCAATATAATGAACTACCTTGTAATACGCTTTTTCTTTCAAAACTTTCCTAATATAATTTTTAAATTTATGATCAGACATTTTGGTTATTGAAAGCGGTATCTTATTATAAAATCGAACACAATTACCAAGAAATGACTTGTTAACTTTAGTTAGTCTAAAGTATGGAACAACTAACTTCTCCCTTTGTCTTGTATTTATACTATGAATATCTAATTTTGACTCAAACATTCCTATGTTTCTACGTATAAACATTATATTTTCATAAATATATAGTGAAGGTAATGTCATTATATTTATTTCCCTAAATAAATCTCTTAATGATTCACGGGGACCCATACTGTAAATTGCACGAATTGCTCTTTTTTGTATAATAAATATTAATTCTATATCCGCTGCTGCTCCCCAAAACAAAATACCATAGGACAAGAGGCTATGAAAATATGCAAAATAAACTAATTTGGCCGTCTCAACATTCGTCAATTGTTTAATTTTCCTAACAGCAAAAGCAGCCGAACTTAATTTAGCAGCTAGAGTATCAACCTGAGGTCCCCATTGCAATTTATTGTCTAATGTAAGACCCAAAAATACCGTTTTATTTACAAGATCAATATGGCTCCCATCTATTATTATTTGGCTATCTACTTGTGCTACATTTGGTAAAGAAAACCTTAAGCATTTAGTTTTCTTTGAATTTAGTAATAGATTATTTGTAGCAAACCACCCACAGACAATTGACATAGTATGATTAACTTTAGTTAGATCTTTGTCTTTTCTATTAACTTTAAAAATTAATGATGTATCATCAGCAAACAAGACAATATCTGTGAGGTCATTTACAACATATGGCAAATCATTTATATATACTAAAAACAAAAATGGACCTAAAATTGAACCCTGGGGTACCCCCATTTCGACTAAAGAGCCCTTGGATGTTGTGCCGGTAATCCCTACCTTTTGCTGGCGATTTGATAAATAAGATAAAACAAGATCATGAGCAGTTCCACGAATTCCGTAGAAGTCAAGTTTTAGTAGTAGCGTACGGTGGTCAACGCAATCGAATGCCTTGGACAGATCACAAAAAATGCCAATCGCATCCTGTGAATCCTCCCATGCGCCATAAATGTGCCTCAGCAATGTTGCTGCCGCATCGGATGTAGATCTTCCCTTCGTGAAACCGAACTGATGACCATGCAATACCTTATGCTTAGTAAAGTGACTTGACATTTGATTAAGCAGCAATTTTTCAAAGATTTTACTAAGTGCTGGCAGAACGGAAACTGGTCTGTAATCAGATGGATTCTCCCTACAACCGGACTTGAAAATAGGTACTATTTTACTATATTTCATTAAATCAGGAAAACAACCCTGATCAATGCATTCATTAAAAATATTTGACAAAACAGGTGCAATCACTGTTATTATTGATTTTACGATTGTTACTGATAAGCCCCATAAATCTTCAGTACTTTTCATATTGAGAGAATTAAAAGTTATTATGATATCGCTAGCATTAATATGGTCAAATTTAAAACTTGGAAATGTATTATGAATATGCTGCTTGAGTAAAGATTCCGCTGCTATAGGACATGATTTAAGGCTTTTAGAGCCACATACCTTCTAAATGCAAACAAAGATGCTGCCTCGCTATTGCAACCATTTTTCCTAACAAGCAACCAACCGGCCACTATTTTCAAGTTCGCATTCTTGTGCGATAGCTTGATCGCATTTGGCCACCCCGCCCATGTGCTTGTAGCTGGCAATCATTGAAGGCTGCGGGATCGAAACTTTTGATTTTATTTCATTTGACCAACGAGTGGTTTACGTCAACCTCCAGTTTTCGAAGTTGGTTGCCACAGTTACCACATTGTTGTAATTCGAGCGATACTGAAATACATCACCGCCATTCTTGATGTCTTTCAGCGCACAATTCTCAACCCGTATTGTGCCAGTCGCATAATAGCCCAACTCTCGCAGATGGCTCATCAACGACAACGTTGTAAAAAAATTGTCAAAATATATTTTTATACCATTTCGGGGTGGCAACTATCCGAGCTATATAAGGTTGAGAATAACATAGCTCCCAAAATAACATAAATTTCATCTTCTGCAGTATCATTAGTTTATTTTTCTGTTCTGCGTAAAGATTCGTTTGCTCTACAATAGCTATCAAACACCATCACTGTAGAGCCCGCCATGCATAACGTCCGATATATCGGACACCATAAAAACTCACGCATTAGAAGAAAAGTAACAACGTTGATATGAAAAAAAGCAAATTTTTGCATAGTTACACATTATATCAACAAGTACAACAGATTTTTTTTAAGTTATGTGGTAATAAATTACAAGAAAATCAAAATAAAGTATGCCTTTTTCGCAAACCAGACTGACCGTGACCCGCAATTTTCGAGAATGACAAATAACAAGTGATATATTTCAATGAACGCATACAAACGGGGTTGGCAATGTAAAAAAGATATTAAACTATCATTCGGAAACAAAAATTACCAAGTCATTCAATTATTTCTCCATGATATATACAATTTTCTTGCGTCCGATTTATCGGACGTTATGTTGTAATGGGTTAAAGTTAACCTGATATTGGGTTAAAACTAAACTTTTCAATTTATTTTATTAGTAGATGAATACGTAGGTACCTATGTAGTATATGGTAGGTATACCTACTGGCCGTTAACCTTATCTTCGCAATAATTAACTCACTAACATGTCAGTTAATTATTTGAAGCGGTGTTTTTACTAAAAGGTATATTGACGCCCCGTAGGCGTATGTTAGACAGAACTATGAGGCCAGCAGTTATATAATATTACATACTAGCTGTCCCCCGCGGTTTTACCCGCGTTCCCGTGGGATGTCACATGTATTTACATAAAAATCTTCCTCTTCAATCACTCTATCTATTAAAAAAACCGCATCAAAATCCGTTGCGTAGTTTTAAAGATTTAAGCATACATAGCGATGTAGGCACAGAGAAGGTGACTTTGTTTTATACTATGTAGTGATAATATTTTTCTTTTTGTTACTTTCTTACTAAATAAAAAATCTAAAACTTACCTCTTGCAGATAAAACGGTTGATCGGCTTTATATTTCTTCTTACACGATATACCGATTGTAAAGTTGAAAAACGACGACAAATTCACTGATTTTACCACACGAACGGCATTGTAGATACGCTGTTCTCTACTCATAATGAAATCCGTACCATTAACCGATACATTGACACATAAACGTCTTTTATTTTCACCACTTTTGTACAATAACATACCTTCTGGGCAGCATTTACTCAAGTATGTCCCGTTATCCGAAAGTTTTTCTCTATGAAATACTGATTTATTTTTAAAAGTATTGCTCAGAGAAAATTGAAATACACAGCAAAAAATAACTAACATCCACATTTTGGCATCGACCGAAAAAGTATTGATTGATTTTTATCGGAACGTCCAGAAGCAGACTGTGCTTCGGAGCAATGAATCGATATATTTATACCCGAATTGCTATCAAAAGTTCTGCCATCCAATAAAAAAATATGTGCGTCAGGTGAGTTGGCTGCTAGCTTATGAGCTGATCTGAACTCGTGTTTATACAGGGAACATTTGGGTACTATTAACGACGCCTAATTTGCATTCACTCATACTTTTACGTGTGCTTTATAGGTGCAATCATCTAATGGCTTACTGTACGACCTATGGCAAATAGAAACAAAGACATGACAGTTTGAGTAAAAATTTAAGGAAAATTGTATTATTTGTTTGAAATTTTTCCCTCTACTGTTTGATGGAACACCTCCCACTTTTTATACCATTTATATTCGGATTGTTAAATACTGTGTTGGATTAGATCAGCCTTTATGCATACTCTTTTACCTAAATGTGCACACCTTGTAACTCATAATGTTTTTTTTTTATTAAGTACATTTTATAAATATAAAAAAAAGGAAGCCTTCCGTCATTAAAATGAAAAAAGAAATAAATAATATAAAATAAAATAGTTTCAAATTATAATTTTATTACAAATTAAAATTCAACAATTAAAATTACAAAATAGTCTATACATACATTTGATTAATAATAACGAAAGGGGAACATTATAAATTAAACCCACCAGCGATGGCTAATTATTTATTGCTATGAATTTCCACCTATAGGCAATTATTAATGAAAGAAAATGTTATTCCTACAAGAGTAACATTGATGCCGGTGAGCACAAGAAATAAATGCATTTTTATTATTTATAAATACAATATTGGAAACACTAACTGCTTGAACTAACCATATAAAATTTACAAAAGTCCTACTGAGTTTTATATTAAAATTGATCATGATGAAATAACTTAATACTAAATGACTAATTATTCCAGGCATCTCTACGGTTTACCTCGTTCTACCCCGAGTCCCAGGGCACTCGACGTGCATAATTTTCATGTGACATTATCAAGTGAAACTACGCAAAAATTTCGTGACTCAAGTCCCAAGTGAACTCTATTCGAACATATTATACAAACTATAGTGATATATAGCATGGATATGGCATAAACTACTTTCATAAATAAGTACATTAGAAAGAGTAAATTCTTAATTAATTTGAGATTAAGTACTCTATCCATAAAAGTCATTTTAACACTAATCAGAGATCTAGAATTGTCATGCTGTCCCAAACACAATCACTTCTTAAATTTCAACAGCATCAGGGAAAATGTGATCGAGATACGCTTGATGACCGTAACTCTGTAAAGGCTTCGGTCTCTCCTTCTTCATGTTCAATGGGTGTAGGTTATCAAAACTTTTCCTATTAAATCTTGAAGCGATCTCTCTCACTTTCCCTGGTCGCGGCTTAAACTCTTCTTCATTTTGTACAACTTCTTTGAACTCATCAAATGATCTTTCTTTCTCTTTCCTAGGATCCGTGTCATCCTTTCGACTCCGATTTGACGATCTTGTAATATTGAATAGATCCTTATCGAAAACATTTTGCTTCCCTCTTCCAAAATTTGCGTCCCTCCCAGAGTTATTTCTCTCGTACATGCGTGAATAATTCTTTGAACTTCTATTTTCGTTGTGTTTCTTTGTTTCTGAATACACGTCTATATTATCATTAACATCTCTCACCATACCGAAGAATGGGTTCTTAGAATATTCTATGTCATTGTTTGTTTTGCTAACATAGTTTTGTTCAAAAGTGTTAACTTCTCTATCATTACTCCTATTGGACTTTCTCGCTTTGGGAGGTCCTGTTTTGAATGTTGAGAATCTGTTATTTCTTAAATCGTTATTGTTGTTAAAATCATTGTAAGCGATATTCTGTGGGTCGAAAGCGTGCGTTCTTTGGTGAGTTAGGGGTTTCGATAGCGATAAATGCTTAGGCGGCTCTCCATTTTTATTAATCGTTATATCGTATTGTATATGCGGGTCCAGCACCGCATACACATTCTCTTTGGCTTCTCTCTCCAGCGACGATAAAGCTGCCTGCAAGAAAGTTTTGCCATTTTAAATCTTAACCTATTAAAATAATGTTGGTTTTACAGTTTATTAATGTCAAACAAATTGAGGGAATAAATTTTAGTTTTAGTTAATGTATTTTATTGCGTTCAAGGTTAATCCTACCTAAGTTCAGATAGATTTATTTAACTAAATTGCATTAAATTAATTAAAACATGTCGCTGACAATGAAGACGTGGACTAATTTATAGTGACCCTACGTGATAAATGTTTTCTTGTTAATTTAATTTAATTACACTCTGTCTGATGTTTTTTGGTTGTGATAATGGAGTTAGGTGTGTTTGGGTGTGGTTTATCAACCAATTGTAAGCCAATATGTTTTATTGTTATCGACGAATTTATGGGCTCATTAGGGGCTCGATTCTGTAAGGAAAATGACACAAACTCGAGGATATTTCGTCGCGGAATCTATGCTCTGTCCCTGTCGCTTACTACGCTAATACTATTAATCACGTGAGAGGTAAGCTCTCCGAGGCCTCCGTGAAGCGGTTCGTGAAGCGGCTATTGTTTTAGGGTTGTGGAAACTATTTAATAAAAATTTTGATATATTTTTCGTGGCTTTGAATATAATCTTTGCTGTAAAGAACAGCAGAGAAGTAGACATAGTGTACAAGTGGACATATTTTTTTAATCAACTATTGTGAAATTTATTTCCCATTTAGAATCCATTGGTCTTCAAAATTTTCAATGGACTTGACAGTTCTCCCGAACGTTTCGCCTCGATGTAAATGCAGTCATTCGTTCATGAATAAAATCTGACTAATTAAAATATCGCCATCTTTAATTTATAGAATAGCTATGAAAGGGACTATAGTAAATAATTTTATTTTGAACTACATCTCTAAGTTAGAGCACTCAGAAAATCTTTTCTTTGAACATAATTAGATGATAATTGAATTAGGGGATATTACCATTTTTTTATGAATTAATTTGACATCAATAAATTATAAAGAAATTTGACCATTAACTACTAAACACAGTTCAGAAAAACATAAAAGGAACCTACGTGCAACCGACTAAGATATAATTTTGCAATGAAAAACACAAACTGGAAAATGGTATAACCTGGCAAAATGAAGAAAAAGGGCTTTCTGTGATTGAGTTAATTGTGTAAGATAGAGTTAGTGAATGGGAATGCCAAAAACCTGTAGATTTAACATCTTATCACAATAAAAAAAAGTTTGCGTTCTGAAGAAAACATAAAAGATTGTACAGTAAGTAATGATAAAACATAATATAAAACTTATGTTTGACAATTTTCTCTTGTTTGTATGTACTATTTGAACTACAAAATAAATGAACATATAATATATATTTTTTTAATTAATATTTTTCTTTTTTATTTGTTTTTCCGAGTGAACATAAACTCTTTTTGTCGTGTATGTGTGTATCAAAGAACGATGGTTCTCTTATCCATCTGAAATCTAGATTATAGACATTATATGCTCCTTTTGGGAATTTACATTTCCTTTCTATTAAAATTGAATTCACACATTTGTGCAGATATAATTACTCTATTTTCTCGTCGTCTTTGATATATTGTACGTGTATCTCATGGCATTTTACACTTACGGTTATCTGATACCAAACTATGCAGAACTTGTTACTATGGTAACCATTTGACTGATATATTACATACCTTATCTATCTATCTATCTATCTAATACCTTTAAACGAGCAAATGTTGTATACAGGAATATTTTTTATTCAGTGCGCAAACTTTGACAAATCAAACTTAAACGAGTTTTATTAAACACAAAATTTTTATTTTGATAAGTTTTAGTACAAAAAAATAAAGTTATCGTTAACGATAGATATAGACTTTAAAATTGATATTATGGCTACTCTGTCGCTCGGGTCGGGCGCCCACCCCGGCCGCGCTTTTTGATATTATTATTTATTGTGAAAAGTGTCCATTGTTTTTTGATTTTAAAGTCGTAAAAAAAATCCAAAAAAAATTTTTTTTTTTTTTACTGATACCACCAAATTTTTTTTGCGCATTGCTTAAAAAATATTCCTGTATATACATAAATATATAATCTGAATCTCGGAAACGGCTCCAACGATTTTCATGAAATTTTGTATGCAGGGGATTTCTGGGGCGATAAATCGATCTAGCTACATTTCATTTTTAGAAAACTTTGTTTTATTCGTGTTTTCAGGCAATTAAAACTACAATATCATTAGAATACGAAGGTAAAAGGTTTTCAAGTTCCTTCTTTTGTGGAAAAACTGTTAACGAATAGCAGTTTAAAGGAAGCAGTTTATTAACGCATCTAATTCGTATCTAGGTATATATGACAGAGCTTTAAAAGAAGAATATGATAGTAGTAAATTAGTAAAGAAACCCCGAGCAAAGCTCGGTCATCCAGGTACTATATTATATGTTTACAGTCATACTCTTGACCAGTAAAAGTACTTTTCAGTTTTACTCATATTGTATGTAGAACAAACAGACAATCCATATAAATCGATATATAATAGGTACCGCATGGTGATCTGCGTTTTCATTACATTTGTATACCCCGAATTTTGTGTAATACCGTCATTATTTAGACATCACCTGATCAGGAACAGTATCACGCTAATGCAAATACTGATAGCAACAAAATTACATAATAGTCCTGCGTGGATATTATCTTTCTAAAACATGCGTCGTTTTCGTCAAACATTATGTGACTATAACTGAAACCGCAAATTCCTATCATTAATTAAATTCACGTTTAGGTCGTGATCGTTTTTCATGTAAAAACTAAACTTCATCATTGTGGTCGTGGGTTCGATTCTCACCCAGGGCCAATATTTATGTGCATGAACATGTCTGTTTGTTCTTTGTCTGGATGTTAATATTTTTATAAGGTTTTATTAAAAAAGTAGTATATCAGTTCTCAAGTTTAAGCTCTGCTTAGTTTGGGATCAGATAGCCGTGTGTAAAAGAATGTCCCAAGATATTATTTTCTGTAACCGTAAGCCAAGTTAGTAAAGGTGCAATCACACCTGTGCTGGTGTCGAACACACATCACACGGTGGTGGGGGGCTGCAGCACCACGGCGGCGCGGCGCACCTGCAGCGCGCCTGGCGAGTAGCGCGACATTGCCCCCGCTGCGGCCCCGGCCCCGGCCCCCGCCCCCACCCCCGCCGGGCCCGGAGTCGAGCGTGTCGGGGGGCGGGGTGGCTGCGTTGGGGAGTAGACTGCGTCCGCTGGTAGGACTGTTTTCTCGCTGGATGGAAGAAGTATCTCTTTAGAATCTTTCTAGATTTACTTAACACGAAAAATATTTTAAGCTCAATTGGTTGTGACACCAAATGCCGACCAGTGCCATGGGTTTATTTATTTATTTATGGATCTCCAACAAAAGATACACGCTAACATTGCATTATTATAGCATACTGTGAATGTGAGGTGGCGTGTTCCTTCAATTAGAGGAGACCACAGCATCCACAGACATATTTATGTCTTTGGATGCTGTGGTGTGTGTGGTGACGGAAAGTTAGAAAAATAAAATTATTTGAATCCTAGAGTGAAAGAAAACATCTTGAGTACTACTTTGTAGTACCGGCCTAGCGGCTACCATCCTCAAGTATAAATTCTCCAGTCGCTATGTTTCTACAGTTGCACTTGAGAGCCAGTTGCGTGCCACTTCTGCCACATCATCACTAACATGGCAAGATTGTGGTCAAATACAAACCCATAGTTTAAAAACAGTGAATAAGAACTTTTACTTACCTATCTAAATCATCAGTCTTGTATTCCACGCTTTCTGTAACGAACAATACAATAAAAATTATAAGTAATGTGTTAAAGAATCAAAAATAATCTACTTTTTCAGTCATATTCCAAAATTATTAAATTCGATTACGATATAGCTTTTAGTTTTACTCGTAAAGCTGATCAAACGATAGCAAGTAATAAAATACAGAAATACTCGTACCTCTCCGCCGTCTGCACCTAATAATAAGGCAGAGCACTATCACCAACAACGCAGCTATGACCAGCGCGGCCGCTATCAGGGGAGCCACGTGCGCCGTTTCTGTTAGCGAAAAATTATCTGCGTGAACAAAATTAGTATCTGTTATACATGCATGCTATAATTATAATTAATATCTATAAATACGTTCTTTTGTATTTATAAGCGTTAAATAATATCAATTTCATTCATTTCACGATAATATGTGCTTATAGTTATTGAAGCAGGTACTCATAATCATTTGTTAATTGCTAATTATCAGTAGGATAGCATGTGAGTCAGGGTTAGTGCTCTGCAGGGTGTTGGAGAAAGTTCCCCATATACCTCAAAGATGATTATGGCCCAATGTCGGCTATACTTGACATGCGCAAGCGGTCACTGTGCGCCATTGTCGTCTATACTCGACAATAAGCAGGTCAGAAAAAAATACAAAATAAACATATTCAATCAAAAAGCCACATCATCTGCCGTCTCTTGCTAATCTGCCCATTCGGTGGATTGCGCATCACAATTGATTTCGCAGATTTTTTGCCCGACTCCCTCTTTGGGAATGCGTTTGTTGACGACTTGGTGCAAGGTTTAAGTGCACTCGGTAATCTGTATACTCTTCAGTCACCTCTTAAATGATGAGTTGGAGTCACCAAGTATGCTTGCGAAATGGATTTTTTCAAAATATTCGAAAAAAGTGTGTGGTTCGTTTTGGTCGTTAGTGTACCTCGTCCATCAGTAAAAAAACAATTAAAAGATAACTTTAACATCTCTGACATCGTTCGATTGTTTACATGTAGTATGCAAATGGGTTCAGAATTTTGGTATAATAAAATTATTGACAAAAAATATATGCAGTTTTTTGTTTTGAGGTTCAAAAAATTTTTTAAGTGCTTCATAGTAGGTACAGAAGGCACCAAGACAGGTTGAATTTGTGACGTCAATCCAATTTCTCTAGAAATATTATGATGTTTGCGTACTGAACAAATTATTGTTGGTAATCCAAATAAAGTATAACTTAAATTATATTCCATAAGTTGCATGTCACCAACTTGAGAGTTAACAAAGAGAAAACATTACAAATATTTAAAACAAAGTAAAACTGATTTCGGAAACGGTAGTAGCTTCAGTAGCTTCGAATTTTATATTTGCCCTACGTGGGCCTAAACAGTTTATCTGTCGCCAGGCTCTTGTTAATATGTTCCGACAGCTGGGCTTGAGAGTCAGTTCCCTTCATATACTTTCCACCTTTGGCTACATCTTCTCTTACCATACCAGCTTACAAAGCAAAAAAGAAAACAGCTACACTCACCATGAACAGTCAAAGACACAGCATGCGAAGAGAAGCCCCGTTCGTTTTCGACATGTAAAACATACACTCTAGCATCAGCCATGCCGGTATTTGTGATCTGTAACGCATATCTGTAGCAGCCGTTCTCTGTAGTCGGCTCCAGGGCCTTGTAGCGACCTGGAAATGATGCTCATTAGCTTCTGCTTAAGGATTTAATTATTTACAAAGAAATTCGTAAGGACACACGGCCATCTGATAACAAAATAAGCCGAGCTTGTGCTACAGCGACTTTATTGTTTTTTTTTTTTCAATATGTAGGTATATTGACACCCAATTGAGCACAGACCAAAGAAACATGTTCGTCTACACAAATGTTTTTGATGGGAATGGAACACACGACCTGTGGCGCACGAGTCCGGTAGCTCTCCAGAAGCGATATTTATTAGGATTTCCATATTCAGAAAAGGGAATAGAAAATGATGTGATGGTGGGTGTGACTGACCGATCTCGGAGGGCACGTCGAGGCGCAGGCTGCCCCACAGCCAGGCGGCGCGGCGCGGCGGCGGGTCGGCGCACGCGGCGGCCGGCACGCGCGCCGCCGCGCCGCGCCACGCGTGCGCCGCGCCCGACGCCGCGCCCACCGGCGGGCCCAGCACGTTCAGCGTCACCGCCTCCGACTGGTGGCTCCTGATACATCACAAAATCTTATTAAGCCTCTGCTCTCCATCTGCGTATCTATCTATCTCTTAGAGCAGAAAAAGGTAGACGGCTGAAATTATCACTAAGGTCGCTATAACAACAAATAAAATTAAGAAAAAATAAGAAGAGAAACGTGTAATTTTGTAAATTGTAAATATTTTTCGGTGGTATTGAACCCTTCATTCGTAAGTTCGGCTTGCACTCGATATTAATCTACCTTTTGATAAGTGATCCTGCGCACAGATTCTAGTCAGAGTCTAGGATTTAAATATAAAAATGTGTACTTGGGGAGTTAAGCATTCAAGCTTTGAAAGAAACTGATGCTTGATATCTTCTTAACCAAAAGTTGGTAAAAATAGACCTTCGTACGAACCTATCTTCGAGTCCAATCTGGTTGGTAGCCACACAAGTGTACCGGCCATGTTGAGCGTACGAGACATTGTGCAGTTGGAGTTGGGGAGTCGCCGAAATGGGATACCCGTCGTCTTGGATTGTGTTGATTCGTGCTGATGGAGATCGACTGGAACAATAAAAGGGCGATTAGATATTGAAAACAAACAAACTCGATAGACAGATTTTAGATACATACATAACTCTTTATTGTAAAACAAAATAAATCATAATAAACCTTAAATGTATGTATAATAGGCGGTCTTACCGCTTAATAGCTACTTTGATGCTACTCGATAACAAATCATTTCATAAAAGAAACCTTTCATTATCGATAGTAATCAACCAACTCTCACTCAAATGGTGTTTAAAAACCAAACAAAAATGTTAGTATATGCTATGTGTAATATTTGATCGGATAAGTTTATGAGAATAATAAAATAATAATATAAGCAAATAGGAATACAAAAAATACTTAGGAAAGTATTTACATAGTTAAGTACCCTCAAAAGAAAAATCGTTTTATAAAATAAGGTGAACACTTACTTATGATACCACTGATACGATGGTGGTGGATTCCCCTCAGCCTTACACTCCATAGTGACTTGAGAGAACAGATTCGCTTCTACGACCGTGTCTGGACCAACCCATGTTACTTTTGGTGGATCTAGAATGACAATAATTTTCCGTAAACTTCAAATCTAGATTCTAATTAAAATAACTTGCACAAGCAAAATGTGCCCATAGTAAAACACTTCCTGAAATAATATAACTACGCAAACCTTTGCGCTAGAAAAAGCGGCGTTAAATGGACCAGGGAATTAAGATCTGAGACATTCCAGACGTATTGTAAATGTACTCACATTTGACATCAATTTCGATTTTGACTGAGTCTGATGTCCCCAATGAATTTCTAGCTTGGCAGCCATAAATACCTGAAATCAAAAAAAAATATTGAACCTTAAAAGCATAGATCTATGGCTCATGTCAAACCAGAGCAGAGATATGAAGCTCACTAACATTTCTTATAGCGAGTCAACTAAACTTCGCTGATTAGTTTTTACAAAAGCAATTCTGTTCAGTCCAAAATGCCAGTTAGTCGGAAATCCCGTCACCTCTTGGATCATCTTACCAGAATGATTCCTCGTCACTGGTGCCAGAATCAGCTTGGCTCCGTTACTAGCTATAACTTGACCATTCTTGGTCCACCACACGTACGGGCTGGGGTTGCCGTCTCCTCTGCACTCCAGGCTGAGGGTGCTGGAACCTTCTTCCAGACTCGCGAGAGAGCTTGCGTCGGAGCCCACTATTGACACCACTGGGACAACTGAAATGAGAAATGGATTCAATGTCATAAACTGGATCTTTATAATTTTGTCTATGAATCTTGGAGTTGTAATTAAGGTTAGTACTTAGACAACAACTGAAAATATAAAAAATATGTTAAGATATAAGGAATAGCTGCTGAAATGCTGTCATAATTCGTTAAGAAGATTCAAAATTGTACGTTTTTTATTTCGGCATCATCATGACCATGACATTTTCCGATATCCTAATATATCTTCATTAATATCACATGCATATTATTTTTATTAACAAGGAAATTATACTATTTTCACTCCTGGTCCTTCACCATCAACTTTTCTTCTCCCTTCTCTGCTGAGTCATGTTATCTCATTATTTCTATACATCTATATAGTTATATTTTATACTCACAAGTAACTTCAAGCATAGTATAAGAGTCTCGATAGTATGGCGAGGGGTAAGAGGGGTGCTGAGCTCTGCACGCCAGCTGTCTCCCGTGCGCCGACCTGGTGGCTCCGAGCTCCAGCACGGACCGCGCCGCCCACACCCTTGGCCTTTCCGCTTCTGATGAGTTAGACTGGCTCCACGCTGTTAGACGTTCTTTTTCTATAACATTGAGAAGAACATAAATTAAAGTAGAAGAAGTAATAAAGGATTAAAAAGAGTGACTTGGCAGAATTTTCGCCAGATGATATAATATATTGTATGCCGTGAGAGAACTCCAGAAACCTTAAGGCGATTGGCTTAAGAAATATAAGCATACGGACGATTATACTCAGTAAGACAAGACTACGAGAGAAGCAAACAGTAGCTCACCTAAATACCACTCGATATACGCAGGCGGGTTGCCATATCTCGCTTCACAGACCACTGTTGCCCTGGAACCAGCTGGCACAGTGATGTTCTGTCCAGGCATCACATGAGAGCCGTTGAAGAGTATCCTCGGAGACTGGGGTGGAACCCGGACTGCTAAGGCCGCTGGTGGGCTGGATAGGGCATCCTAGAATTATAGAGGAAATGGATTTATACATGTAATAAAGTAGGGATATATATATATATATATATATAAGTGGTACTTACCTACCGTAAGTAAAAATTATATAGGTACTAATTTTGAAAAGTCAACGGAGCAATATGATTAAAAAAACTTATACTGAATGGAAAAACAAGTAGGTACATTGGCATAGTTTTCATCCCAAAGAAACGAAACCAAAACTTCCTGTTCTTAAATCATCCTTGCCAATAATGGTGTACTCTGACTTCCGAATCCTTTATCTTTAATGGCATAGATAAAGCCTTAATGGCTTGACTCTACAGCAGATTTTCGAACACTACAATAGACAATAAACTCCCTATGCCAAAAAACAAATGAAGTATTGCCATTGCCAGAACAAAGTACCTTCGGTCCGTGTGAACTCGTGCATCTTGCCAAATTAAAATTCGCACACCAAATCTGCGGTTCACGATACCACACCCAATAATGGACCACACATTGCCAGCGTGCGTCCACCGCAATTAATAGTGTGAAAGTACCTCTTATTTGGTGATAACGATATATATCATTTCATATTATATTTATAATTCTAAAATTCACAGTCATAAAAAAGATTAACCTATTTTGATGACAGGTGAAAGCTGATCAATGTATTTGGCGATTATTGTCAAAGTTTTGATATGCTCTAGAAATTTCGAAATAAGAATCTAAGTGAAAAGTGCACTAATATGTAAAAAAATATCACCATCACCATTCCAGTCCGAAATCGTTCACTGCTGAGCATGCTAACGAACTTTACGTCACTTTAAAGTTGTAGGTTTACAGGTTCTTGTTTTCATAAAGGTACAATAGCCATAATTCGATTGTGCATTATACTAAGCTTAATTTAAATCAATGAAACCTGTACTGTGCCTAAAGCTAAAAAAACAGAGGCTGAATTTTAGTTGGAACAAAAATTTTTTTTACGTAATTTTGAGCTACATCAGCAGGAGAGCTAGAGAGGAGTAAAACTAGCTTTTCTGATGTACCTAAACTACATTTAGGACTTTCATTTTATATAATTAAAGTCGAAAGTTACTAAAATAGACATGACATACCTGCACATCGTAATTGCTAGCAGTAACCTGACACTGCCACTGGCCATCGTCGAGCTGCAGGGTAGCTGCTCGCACCCACAGCGAGCAGTCGCCCCCAACAGGACTGTTCTCGTTTGCCCACTCGTATTTCCCACGGTATATTCCCACTGGCTGAAAATAAAAAGGTCGAATTTAATTATTCTGTTTAAGTATTCCAGTTTATGGAATAGTAAGTTTTCGTTTATAGAGAGTGCCCACTACCGATGCCTTTACCTTATATATCAAAATACAAGACGTCAAAGTCCTAGAGGGATACAATAAATCTATATGAAATGCATTTTATCAAAGTTATTTGCTTTGGATCTATATCATACACTAAAATATCTAATGCACTAGTGGGTAGGTACGTTATTAAGAAGTTTGTTACGCCTACAAGTAATATAATAGCAATATTTCACACTCTAGTTGATTCATCAACAACAAAATTTAATTAATAATATTAAAAATTTACAGAAGATTGGGCTGACAAAATTATGATTGTTAGGAATTTAATAGAATAATATAATTTAATCTATACAAAAACAAGTAAAATAGGGTTCCTTTGACGCACCATCACCTGAAAACTACTGAATATATCGGTTGCAGGTTGAAGATTGCTACCATTCGACGCGGAATTTTTCATAGATGGTTATATATGATATCGATAAACGCAGGTGAAACCACGGGGGACAGTTAGTAATTACATAAATAAATGAATACACTTGTGGTAAAGAAACAGTTGAAGGTCAATGTACCTACAGTATTCTTCTTCTATATTAGGTATTACTACTAAGTAAGCGACTAATTTTGTAAAAGTAATATTTAAAAAGAAATACCCAACCTACTAATACGATGACAAAGTTAAACAAAAGTGAACCAGTAATCTCAGGAAACATTAATCAAACTTTTTAGATACCTACAAGAACGGTTCTCAAATCATGATAGCCCTAAAGAAATCATTCGTAATGCGGCAGCCAAATCAATGAAAGGCCAAGAATGCATATGAATAGGGTCGTCTATACAAAGAAATGAAAGAAACAGGAAGTCCGTGGCTACTACAAAATGAGGGGTCGTTATTTAATTGATTTTTGCTAGGAGCATGTTAGATGTAATCGGATATAGGATCAGTCTGAATAAGAAACATGATACTAAAACCAAATTTAATTGTCTGTGATATTAAAATTAAATAAAAGATAGATACACGAATTACAAAATTAATCTTCTATGATGCTAATGAAAGAAGAGTAACAATACAAAGTCAATTAATATTCGACTCTACGAAAAGAAATAAGTAGCAGAAATAATATTTTAAATGTTAAAGAGGTAGTTTTTTTGTATTGCAACGCGTCTTGTACATGGTTCAGTGCATCTGTTCTTTTATCTGTGCCAACGATACTAAAAAAAAACATAAGGTCGATGATTTACAAAATTACTATTCGCAGAACTTTGTATAGGAGAAATCTGTGTAACAATTGTAAATGTAACGTATTGTCTAGAATTACGATGCTCTATTAAGTTTACGTATACTAAAGATAAAAATAGAATGAATATCACAGATCCCATTATCTCCGAATATATAGACAGAAGGAAAGAGATCGAGAGGCCGGAGCCCCAGGCGGTGGGCAGACCAGATATCGCAGGACCTGGAGATACCGGCTAGTGCTGCAATGCACCAAGCAACGGGTCGAAACCAATAGAGACAGCTGGTTGACAAAGTCAGAAGGAGCCTCAGCAGTGAGGGATACGACTCGAGGGAGAGATAGACAAAAGTCTACTGAGACCGAAATTTTACCGAAATATTGCTGTAAGAATCAGTTTAGGATATATCTATATATATAATATAAAAAATGTTATGTTGGTTTGTGTACGCTTCAAAAACTCAAAAAGTTCTGCACCGATCGAGCTGAAATTTTAGCATGATATATTATATAATCCGCAACAAGGATTGTTTTTTATCTATTTTTTACATCAGTCACATATCCGCGACCGTCTTTGTTTTGTTTCTAATTTCTCAACCATTCAATCACAATGTGCCACAGCGAATCGTGCCAGGGTACAGCTAGTTATAAATAAAATAGTAAAATTTTAAGGCAGAAATCTCCTAAACTACCAATCCAATTTGAAAAATTCATTCACTGATAGATTGGTACACTATTCTCTAGTGTCAAAGCCTATGTTAATCTGGGGATAGAGAAAAGCCCTCGGCAACGTGGCTGAAACGGCAGGATGGTATCTACTTGAATAAAAGTACCAACATAATTTACAGTGATACATTGCAACAATAGTTTCATAATCATCTCTATTTCAGGCACCTTACAATCAAAAGCGATTACGATCGTGTTTTGCCTAACAACAAGGCGTTGATCTCATTTCGGGAGCACAAACTAAACAGAGACAGTGCTTTGATTGATTACGATGGAGAACAATAAGAAGTTTATTTGGACGCAATATCCGCTAATGTAAGGCGTGCCGCGACGTACGCGCACCCGTTTGCAGCAATTTATGAACCGTAGATTTCTTTTAGAGAACATCTGTTGGAAGCTTGTACCATTTTAAGGTGAAGTTGTACTACAAGTAAAATATTTTTTTTGCAAAACATTGTGGAGATTTTTTATTGATAATGAAAATTTAATATACCAATTAGTGAATTATGTCGAAACACGATTGTTTAAAGTTGGTTCGATATCAAAATATAACAAAGGAAAAAGCAGTTTTATTCGATGAACAAAGGCGCTTGTAATTGAATATGTCAGGAGATTATGAGGATATTTTTTTGTAAAAGTGTGTATCTTACTTTGAAAACTGATATTACTCAATATAATTGAGCGTGGGCCGTCTATATTGCTGCTACCGCCCATCGTCAGTCGCGCAACTACGATCAGGTCCGTCTTTAAACTATTGGAGGCCCTGAGCACTAGGATAATGGGTAATCACATCGATCCGACTTAACAACACGATCAGTCCCAGTCGTCCTTTGTAACCTCGGTCATGAGGCCCTGGGCAGTGGTCCAGAGTGTCCAATGGAAAAAAAGGCCCTGACTACGATACCACTTCGCCTTAATGTACATTCACAACAATTTACTTAAATCATGCAAATACAAAAACTAGCTTCAAGCTGCTTGTTTTAATGAGCTTCAATGAATGTAGAACCTACACTAAGAAAACTCTTGTCTGGTCTTGTGTGGAGAACTCTTGATTATGATATATTGTTTACATAATATCGTAGAAATCTTGAAGAAAAACGAGATAAATAATTCCTTAACTTTGTGAGAGAGAAATTATTCAGAAACCAATCTCATTTAAGCCAATCAGAGACGGATTCAGTAAATAGGTAATTCCAAGTATTCAGCATTCATGGATATACAATACCATACAAATCTTTTGCGTATCACAAAGTAAGGGGCACATAAAAGTTATTACAATCAAAGCGGGGTTCTATCAACCAAGCATTGGGTTAGAGGGAAAAATATATGGAAGGCATTAAAATAACATACAACAAGTTTCTTTTATATATACCACTTGCGACGACAAACAACCGGACGGTCCACCTGATGGTTAGTGGTCACCGCACCCTATGGACATTTGCAACACTAGGAGCATCGCCAATGCGTTGTCCACCCTGAGACGTGAAGTTGTTAAGTCTCATGTGCCTGTAATTTCACCAGCCCCCTTACCTTTCTAACCGAAACACAGTAATACAAGTGCACTACTGCTTCACGGCAGAAATGGGTAAGGTGGTACTTCCCCGGAGGAACTCTGCACTAAGAGGACTAAACTTGAAAACCTAATAAGTCCATAAAATAAACAGAAATCTTTTATGATTCTACAAGAAGATCTTTTTTCATACCCCTAAATAGTAATTAAAATATCCAGGGACATTTTAAAACACGGTAATCTAATCTCAAACGAAACAGAGCCTGTAGATTTCAAGGTGAGGAGCAAACTGATACACTATAAGTTCGTAATAAATATACATTTTGTTAACCAGGCACGTTCATACACTTGTACAAATGTTGGTCCTGGGTGGGAATCGAACCTAAAACCGTTAGCTAGATAGTCAGGACATCTGGTTAGATACTCCACAAGAACCGACAAGTTCAAATGAGGACATCATCATCATCATATCAGTCCAGGGATATCCACTGGTAAACATGGGCCACCTCTTTGAATCTCCACGTGAGGTACACGTAATTTTTCATATGCCTATGAATTTGACATTAATAATTACATATTGACATATTGACGACGAAATACCCGGAAAAAATGAATAAGAAACTCTTTAGAAATGTACTGCAATAGTAAAGCATCAGGCAAAGCTTATAAACAGCTTATTCCATTAGCACACGTGCTCATTTGAATTAATTACGCCAGCCGGAAAATCTTACCGCATTGTATAATTGTACCGTATTACTTTTGAAATATTAATTAATTTGTAAATTAATAAATATTGTTTCTTTTTATAATCCTAAGCATTTACAGGCACATGAGAGTTAACAACTTCACTTCTCAACGCAACGCATTGGCGATGCCCCTGGTGATGCAAATGTCTAGGCGGCGGTAACCACTAACCATAAGGTGGACCGTCTACCTGTTTGTCAGCCCAAGTGGTATAAAAAGAAAAAAGCATTGAGGAGAGTTAAATGTAGCATTACTTCTCTGTCTTTGCGTTTTTCTCTGTGTGTAAGAAAATCATTTCGTTTTTTTAATCTGTCGGTCTACAATCAGAAGACAATCAATGACCACAACCGCAACATTTCCAGCTTCCCGGACGTCGAAAAAAGGTAACGTAGTCATTTTACAAAGCAGTCTAAGAATAACACTTTAGACAGTGAGCTGGGGATCGATTCTGTAAGGAAAATGACACTAACTCGAGGATGTTTCGTCGCAGCCTCCGTGCTCTCTTTCGCTAACTACGCTAATACTACTAATCACGTGAAAGATAAGCTCTCCGAGGCCTCTATGTAGCGGCTTGCCGACGAAGTTTGTATTAGCTGAATAAGGAGGCTGATTTATGTGACTTTTCGTATTTGGTGCCGTCATAAGGACGGTGTAATTTTAATAGTATCTATCTACCTACCTAGCAAGCGTATATATTATAGATATCATTCTAATATCATAAATGTGAAAATTAGTATCTTTGAACTTGACTGATATGAAACATGGAAGTACACATATACTTTTATTATGCTCTGGAACATAGAATTTCTTTAATTCCGTTTCAATATTTGTACGCACTTTCAGGAACGCGGGTAAAATCGCAGGACGGAAAAAGCCAATATTCACAAATCTTAATATATACAATTCTTCGACTGGAAAGACTTTGATGAAATTTTTTGTTTGTGTTCCAGTGAAATCGAGAATGGTTTCGATTCACAATTGAACCCGGTAGATGGCGGTGCGATCGTATTCGGGCATTGTATTTTATTTTTATTTTTGTATGGACTTATTTCGACAGGACAACGTCTGTCGGGACAACTAGTAATATTATAAAGAGAAAATGTTTGTCTTCAGGTTTCTAATGAATAAACTCAAAATCTACAGGACTGAGTTCAATAATTCTTTCACTATTAAAATGCTAGTTTATTCATAAGTAACACAGGACATAAATTCCCGGGATATATCCTTTGGGAACACGAGTGAAACCGCGAGACGGAAGTTAGTTAAAACAAATCTAAGAAAATACATCTGGAATAAGAGCATCACTAATAACTTGGTTGTATCACAGAAACTATTTCATGAAACAATCCTAAAGTTTCGTGGGGACCATTGTTGTGTTGTGGATTCTCTGGATTTACTCGTTGTTTCGGTAAATCTCGGCTCTGTGTCGGTTCCTCGTATTTAAATACAAGACCACTCGGCATAGTTCTTAACACGACACCTAAGATTTAACACAGAAGACGTAAAGCGAACAAAGGCAATGTTCTTCTAGCTTTAGGAGATTATAACCGAGTCGTTTTTCTTTTTATGCTTTTACATTAGCTTTACTTGTTACTTGTCCAATCAATTTGGAAATTTGAAATATCTGGGATGCGGGTGACCATACAATAATTTGATGCCATCAAGCTGATCTCACGGTGGAGCCAGGAGGTGGATTGGGGAACTCTTCAGTGGCTAGTAGTTAGCCCCTTGACTTTGTGTTCTTTTATTTGTTTTACGAGTCATATTATATTTGGTAACGATGGTATAGAATAAAAGAAGAAAAAAACAAACATGCTATAGAATAATCTGTTTTTTTTTTAAATAATATTTTAATAGCTGCTTTAATATGTTTGCCTATTTTCTATTTTCACGGCAAAACTACCCAACTAATTTTGTATATATTTGCAGAAACATAGTTCCAAGCATGGAATTGGACATTATTACATTCATTTTTGTAAGAAATTTATTGATATTATTATTTTATGTAACAATTTTTGAAAGTAAATATGAATCGCATTTTAAATGTGCTTTAAATGTTTGATAAGTTTTAGGATATTTTTCACGAGACATTTTTTCAGATTGAACTAATAATACTGATTCATCGCAATCAATATCTTTATTAGTAAAGCCGTTGGAACCCCATTTACACGTAACTAGGTTCAAAGATCGAAGGAAATGTCTAACTTCTTATTAAGCGATGACAATTCCACTTACTAATTAAGATAAGATACTGCCAAAGATACAGTAAGGATGTCTACGAGAAAGAAAATTATTAATGAACCCACTTCGTTCGAGCACGCTCCAGGATATTTGGAGTAAGGGCTATGAATGAGATTAAAACACGGATTTGATTAAATTATGTTGCTGAGTGGATACTTCATGATCTCTTATTAATCTAGATAAGAGTGAAGGAGAGGTTTGTACGTACCTAGACATTGTATGCTTTATTTCAACTGCACTTAATTTTATTAATGAACAAATCGATATAAATGAATAAAAAAACAGTCAATGAGATCATTTTTTAATTAAAATAATGATAGTACTGATGAGCACTGATACTGATTAGAAAAATCCGAAAATGTTACCCCTCATTTTGTTATTAAAAAATGACCAGTGTCACTTTGTAATTATACAGTCAGGTACGAAGATCTTATCTGAAGTTACGAAGTTGAAATTGTTGAAAAGTCTCATGTGCTAGAAATTTCTCTGGACCTCTTACCTTTCTAACCGAAACACAGTAATACAAGTGCACTACTGCTTCACGCCGTACTTCCCCGGACGAACTGTGCACTAAGTTCTAATACTCCTAAAAAGTTTGTGTCTGAATAAAGCCTCATTTTTTAATTTGTCCACTTATAAATATTTTTTTTTATTTTTATTAATTTTATATTTTATTAATTTACATTTTTAAATATGGAGTAATAAAAAAACAACTTAAAAAAATCTAAAAAGTTCCCCACCGGCATCGGGAATAGGTTTTATTTCTATTTCAAGTTACCGATTGTCAAGGCTTTAGAGAGAGGAACTACCTCTCGACGCGTGTCGTCTCAAGGAGCATTATTATTATTATCATTATGAAGCAATGTTCCATAACACTGTACACAGACAACGTATTTCATCAACAGTCAACATCATCGTTTAACGTTGCACAATCATGTGTAAAGGCGAACATTATTCGAGCTATTATCGACACGGATGCGTATTGAAGCGCATTATCGCTTTCATACCAATAATGGCTCTCGAAAATTATAATAGCGGCCTTTAAATTCGCAGACCTCATATGTAAGGGACATATTTTAAAGAGCAGCTTTTGTTAAGCTGGGCTTAATATTGTTTTTATTTATACTGGTTATGGTGTGATTTATTATTTACACTCAGACACAGAACAAACAGACATGGTCTTGCATACTAATGTTTGTCCTGGGTGGGAATCGATCCCTTGACCTGTGGAATGGCATTCAGGGTCTCTAAAAACCAAGTCAACTGGCCCGTATGATTTTAAAGTTTATATATAGCTCATAATTTTCTTTTACCAAGAGCATAATAACATTCTTCAACTTGAACTCCTGACATGAGCCTCCTTGTGTAATCTGTGCCATATCTATCGAGGACGCTTGAGCAAGGACCCTTTATTGAGGACTTGCTGTCCCCTGCGGTTTCACTCGCGTTTCTGAGGGATGCTAAATACTCGGGGGAAAAGATGTATCTTATGTGGGAAACCAGAGTGTACTGCTTGTAGTATGGCTACCAGGTAACTGATATACTACATATACTACTTTTTAAATACATACTTATATAGATATTTACACCCAGACACAGAACAAACAGACATGTTCATGCACACAAATGTTTATCCTGAATGGGAATGGAACCCGCGACCTTAGGTTTGGCAGTCAGAGTTGCTAACCACTAAGCCAACTGGCCTGTCACATACCATTAAACATCCATGATTTTTGTTACTCTTTTACACAAAAACTACTTATCGGAGTTCGATGGAACTTGGAACATAGTTAGTTAATTATTTGAATTATGGACTTTTGTCCAGGGAAAATGTAGCATCCCTCCATCCCTCCCATCTTCACAAACTTTCCCATTTATAATGTGAGTTGGATAGTAGGATTAATATAATCAAACGGCTAAATTCCTAAAATCTACATCATTATTATTTGTAGAGCTCACTGAGTAACCATCGCACAATCGTAATCGTTTTCTGGTTATCTTTTGAATAGTAAATTTATTTAACTAAATCCCAACTCTGCGGGTTGAATAATTTATTGAGCGTCCGAAATCAAATAGCATAAAACTACTTATTTAGTTTGGTACCTATTATTTTCTGTGTAAAATTCATCAGCTTGATATTTGGACCCTGTTATGCAGAAAAGATCCAACCAACGTTTTATTACTTTTGAGTAAATGCAGTTAAACGTTAGGCAGATAGTAAAAAAATCGTAAGATACAGAATCTATTTGAAAGTTAATAATTTAATAGGCCACATGTAAATTATTTTGAAAGTAGTTTTTAGTGCATTTTCATATAAATTGAATGAGTATATTATAGATAGGTAGAAAACTCGATTCTACAAAACAATTTGGCTGTATCTTTTCTGCTTAACAGGGTCCATTTTGTTTCCTTCTTTCTTGACAACTAAGGTTGGGAAAGGATCGTAATAAAATTAAATAATAATATATAAATAAATATACTGGGACATTCTTTACACACGGTCATCTGATCCCAAACTAGGCAGAGCTTGTACTATGGAAACCAGACAGCTGATATACTACATATACTACTTTTTTTTTTCTAAATGCATACTTATATAGATATTTACACCCAGACACAGAACAAACAGACATGTTCATGCACACAAATGTTTGTCCTGGGTGGGAATCGAACCCGCGACCTTCGGCTTGGCAGTCAGAGTCGCTAACCACCAAGCCAACTGGCCTGTCAATGCTATTTATTCTGTTTAGGCCCTAGAAATGTACTTATGAAGGTACAAAGGTACTGAAGTTACCATCGGAAGCCTTTAGCTGAGAAGAACGCTAGAAACTAAGCAAGGTAACATTTGATGACTATTTTTGGGTTTTTATTTATTAATATGTTTATCAAAGTTTCAAATATTAAAGTCCTAAAAATAAATACTTCAAAACAAAAAAAAGGCGGCCACTAGTTTATAACCCTCGAAATCTAGTTATATGTTGTATTAGCTAACCCCCACGGAGTTCCCGTGGGATGTTATTTTTACCCAGGATAAGAAGTCTATGTTACTTCTTTTAACATCAGCTATCTGCCAGTGAAAATCCCGTCAAAATCGGTCCAGACTGACAAAATAAATATTTTATTGCCGTATATGCTTTCATAATAACATGCATTTAGTAAACAGCTGTTTATGACAAATTTGACATTGCAAATAGACAGTTCAATTTTATTGACTTAGATTTAATTAAATTTGTAGCAAACCAATATGTTGACCATAACTTTGGATGACTAATTGAGGAGTCACAGCTGCTATTGACTATTGTCCCATACAATCAACATTACAATGATGTCAAGGCTTCATTTCTTGGATAAAAATAAATGCGTCCACTAAATTGGCCATTGCATTATGGAATCCACGATAATGTACACTGAAATCGTGGCAGTGAATTTTGAATAGAATGTAATATGGTTTTTTTAACCCGTTTCAAAAAAGGTGGTACTCTGTTTGTTCCATATTATATTGCTGATTTTTTTTCAAAAACTACTATGTAGTCCGACAGCTTAATTTTCCGGAATGGTTTTAAGTCATAAAACATTGTACCAAACTATAAAAAGCAAAGCTATTGACAAAAACATAGTAGTAATTAATTATTCTGTTTGACCCGTATTATACTGCAATTTTTTTTTTATATTACTAAGTAATCAGATTTTGATGGCTATTTCGTTATTCAACAGCTTTTTTGTGATGGTTTTTATGCAAAACATTATCCCAGACTATAAAAAGCCAAAGCTATTGACTAAAACATAGTGGTAAATGTGTAATAAAGTACCGTGTGTATGCCTGTCGGCGTATTATATTGCTGTATTATTTCAAAAAATACTAGGTGGTCCGATTTGAATGAGGATTATGCTGTTCCACAGAATATTTGTCAGCGAAGGCTTTAACGTATAAAACATTGTCCCAGACTATAAAAAACCAAAGCTATTGACTTAAACATAGTAGTAACCCAATAAATTATTAAATTGTATGCATGTATGTACATAGATGTACTAATTATATGCAAATGCCGAGTTTGAGCAAAAAGTTTTCTTAAAAAGTTATGTAGGTAATTAATGCCTTTGTGTCCTGTAGAGAGCGCCATATCTAATTTATTGTGACGTCACATATCCTATAACCAGCAGACGATCAAGACGCTTCGAACGATACCTCGTTTGCCAAATTACGATAAGTAGTTTAAAAGTTATGAGGGAACAGATGAACATATATACACACATACATACCGGTCAAAATCATAACCCTCCTTTGGCTTTGCCGTAGTCGGGTAAAAACAGGCTAAACTTACACCTACACCTGCTCACCTATCAAACTGCTTGCTTATAATATATTCTCTGAATTGAGTCATTTGAACGGTAGAGTTTCATGAATACAGCATAACTGTCGTGACTTAATTACCTACGATAAATTACATGTTACAGATACAAAACGTACTTTGTTATTAGAGTATTTCTAATCTACTCGCAAATGACAATAACCTAGTGATCTAGATACGTATCTACAGCTTTCACACACCATGCTAAGTATGTTAACTAATCTATGCAATATTAGGAAAATAAGGTTCCTTTGACGCACCATCACCTCAAAACTACTGAATATATCGGGATGGGACTGCTACCATTCGACACGGAATTTTTTCTAGGTTATAGGCTATATATGATATCGATAAACTCGAGTGAAACCGCGGGGGACAGCTAGTATATATAATATATATTTACATTTCTTCAAGCTTAATGGGCTTAGCAGTCCCCGGAGAGGTAGGCAGAGTTCTCAATAACGAGACCCACATTCAATCAAAGATATTTTGAAGTACTCGTGAGACGTGGTGAGTATTGTCGCAGTCTCTCGGGCACTTTTTTATCTGACGGGTTTGCGATTGGCCAATCTCACCTGATGGTAAGTGAAGATGAGGCCGAAGATTGCACTTCACCAAATCTTAGCTATAGGTAGGTAGTAATAATTTCAATACAACTAAATATTATTTATATTACCTTGCCCGACCTGGGAATCGAACCACCGAGTCGAGGTTTATACCAAACGATTACCAAAATTTTCTGCAAGTTTTTTTATGTTTTTATATAATTCCATTCAAAATTCAGTTTAGGCGCCGTTTCGAAGGGCACTTATGAAGGTTAAACTACTGCAGCAACCACCGTTTCGGAAGTCAGCCTTCAAAAATACTTATACATACTTTCCGATCAACATCAATGGTTAGCTGGATATGGTATCCAGTATTTTATCATACCATAAACGAACCATAGTTTTGAATATCAATTAAAATTACAAGGTTATACACACAGGAACCGTCTCAACACGTATGTAAAGCATGGAACACCTACACATTCGCATCGCACAATGGTAGGATAGGCTCTTTATGCCAATGCTTGAGTTTACAACATGCCCCATTGAATTACTGATGATACGACGCTCATACCAAGGACGTGGGTCGAGAATAACATGGTACGGTTCAACATAATAGTATGGGCGTTAGGTTTTGGAAGTGAGGAATCGATTAACAAAAGAATATCGATTCATAATATACAAAAAGTATACGTAGTCTATCAGTCTACAGTACACGCTTTACTGAGTTTGGAATCAGATGGCTGTATGTAAAAAATGTGAGTAAAATATTTTATAATTATGCTAATATTTATAAAAAAAGGTTTCTAATAATGTTATCTTGTTTAAATACTTATTATAACTTATACTTAATAATTCTCTTTGAGCTACAAACTAAATGATAATTAAAGAATAAATGTTTAAAAATAAAATATATTTTTAAGCCTTTGTTGTTCGGAATGAACGCAAACTTTTCTGTATTATGACAGTTATAATTCTAAATTAAGCAGTGCTTGTACCATGGCAACTAGATAACTTTTATACTACATACAACACTTCTAAACAAAACCGCGGGGGCATCTACTTATGTATAAGTACAAGTCAATTCCTTCCTGGATAATCATGAGAGCTTCAGTGCACTACATGGTGACTTCAAGGGGCATATTATGTCTACCCTGATTCAGTTAATCCAGTCAATGACGTGGAAGCATCTAATTAGCGGAAGCGAAGCGGATAAAGTGTACACGAGGGTTAAGATCCTAAGTATGGGGATATTATAAAAGCGAAAGTGTGTTTGATGGGGTTAAAGTCTTTCAAGTAGATAAACACTTGGCGGGTAACTATCTACGTAACAGAACTGCGTGTATTGATAGATATACAGGTGAGGGCGCCGTGGGGGGGTGCAAGCGGGTAGATATGGGTAACTCAACCAAAATGCATGAGCTGCGGTTAAGCTCGCTGCTCACGTTTGTGAGCCGGAGCTGCGAACAGGTTCACAGATCAGCTCAAGTATTGCAGACCGATCACAGAGTCTCTATGCCGCTACCGCCCCGCAGTTCGACAACGACACAATATGACAGAATAGATCACAGATTGTATACAGACTATAAAATAATAAGTGAGCCGTGAGCTGCTTAGTTTGCTCTTGAGCCACAGCTCGACAGTTCAAGTAGCTATGATCTGATCTGTTGAACCGGTTCAGAGCTGAGTTACACATGCCTACAAGCGGGTGCACATAAACCCCTCTATGTAGATAAAAAATATTTACCTATACCCATGTCCTATGAATTTGATGACCAGCAAGGCAATTGTGTAATGCTCTTGGAATCGTAGATGCAGTCAATTTTGTATTACATTGACGGCGGTACGAGTGTTGTCCGACACTGCTCGTGCACCGAACCATCTAACTACAGTGGACCCCCGGTAATCCGACAATCGTTTTGCAGGGCAGTGTCGGACTAATTAAATTTATTTAGTTTAAACAGTAGTATATAATATTTGGATGCAGATGCACCTGAAAATAATCCGGTCGGTACCCATGGATACAGGGTAAGGTGAGTAAGAGAAGTGCATGCTATGAAGGTACTTTTAAAGTTTGCTCATGAAATTTTGTAAACATTACAACTGCGTTTGAAGAAACAAATGTGGTAATTTATTGTAGTGCATACTTTTCAAAATTGCATACAACTCTAGATAAAGGCATTTATTAGTAGTTGTCGCCCGCGGTTTCACCCGCTTATCGATTAGGAGTAAAAAGTAGTTACATTTGATTAACCATTTTCACGTGATACAAACCGAACCGTAGACAAACAAATAGCAGACTATATTTTTTGTCAAGATTTTCAATTTACAGAAACACCGCGCTTATTTACATGTATATATTATAATTGATAGAATAGATATAGAACATATGTATATGTTAAAGCGTTTCCGCATAATTTAACACACATTACTTGTATATAATGACGTTTATTGACGGTACAGTGTATGCTCACTTACCCTAATAATTAGTAGGCGTTGTTCTTTGGTAATTAAGTTACAGCTGCAATATGGCTACAAACAGAATACCTACAACATTATTATCACCATTGTTTAGAGGATTTACCTATGGCATAGGCCTGATGCGGAATGCCACATTTTTACGCTCTTATGATGATCATAGCTACTGAAGTCACCGGGTTAGAAGTCAAACTTTAACCCAGAAGAAACATGAAACTCATAAATTTTGGTATGTACCCAATAATGTCAATAAATAATTTATTATAATAAATATTTTTGCGATTAAATTCAATTAAGAACGGTTATAGCATAGCGTATCCGAGGTTTATCCATCGATTAACAAAACGGTTTTACATAAAAAAAACTCTTCCAATAAATTGGAACATCGCCATCGCAAAATGAAAGCAGCCCGCATGACATGACATGTAAATTAATATCCGCTTAATAATCAACATAATGACAAACAAACAGTACATCCATAATTCATTCTTCATACAGATTCACGTCGTAAACGTCCTAGTGAGCACTCCAAAGCTCCATTCAAACAACGACTCTTTCAATACGAAAGGATCGATTATGTACACGACTATCGCATATTAACATCGCTAATGTACTCGAGAGCCGACGTACAGAGAGACCTTTTATTCATAAGTCGGGGGAGCAATGAAAGCAATAAGCAGAGCTTAAAATAAAGGGCACAACATAATAAAGAACGCTGTCGGCCGGATTGACGGTGAATACGTTTGGATCGATTGACGGCTTTTTAGTTTTATTGGGCGTGCTTGTTCTAATACAGACATGGGCTTGTAATGATGATGTGTCCGTTAAAGTTTATCTCTGACAATTTAATTAGTAAGACGATAAGTAAGATGTAGTTAAAAATAAACTATTCAATTATATGGTGGGACATTTTTTCTTGCTTGTGATGCATGAATAATAAGATCGTATGTAAGAGTGGTAGCATTATTTCACAAATAATTTAAAAGTTGAAGTAGCTCTTAGTGCAGAGGGAAGAACCACCACCAAAACCTTTGCCTCTATGATATAGTAGGGCACTAGCTTTACTGATTTAGTTACGATGATGATAATAATAGGTAAAATTACAGGTACATAATGTTTCAGGGTAGACAACGTTGTCCCTGATTTTGATCGGCCTAACTGGCATTAAAAAAATTATGCTTTACATATAACGAATGCTGCGATCTTTGGCGAAAGAATAGAGTGAGCGATAATGTATTTTTATATTCATTTGTTTTTTACTATGCTTCCACTGACCAAATCTCGCTGCAACAAATACCATTTCGTCTGAAACTCCATTAGAAGCCGTAACCGTGGCTCACTATCGATGTATCAACGCATAGCAACGCGTACAACTGAAGACGACTCAAGAATATTAATATGTACAGTCACGAACACCGAATTATCGTGACTTCATGTATGAGACACTGTTTCAAAAGCTTATTAAAATAATATACATGTCCTGTGTGGTCTGGCTACCCAGTCATATGTGCGCGATAGTACGCGTCGACCGAAATGATTCACTTATGTGTAAAAGCTTTTTTGGGTAAATCAAGGGAAATGGAATGCCAGTTTCCGAGTAGGTAATTAAAAACTGTTATTTTTATAACCGAGTCAGTAAAATAAATTAAATATATTTTAGAGGAAAAATTCAATGCTGAAATGTTTTATAAAGTCAAGCCATTAATATAAAGTCAAGCCATTAATATATTTGAGGTTTTATTAATTTGTTAACAATGATAAAAAAAAAACTTTTTTTTTAAACGCATTTTTAATAATTATTAATTTAATTTATAAAAGTAATTTATATAAGTAAGGTCAAACACCTTGCCAGATGCAGATGAGAAACTGATGCCTTGGTCGCAGGTGTTCTTCTAATTCCCATCAATACAAAATCTTGTTTGAGTCAATAGAGTCTGTTTGCCGGGTCTGAGTGTTGATATATCAGTTCGAGTATGTAATTGAAATGTAGTGCACGTAGTAAATCAGTTATCTGGTTAACACAGTACAAGCTTTGCATAGTTTGGAATCAGATAAACGTAAAGGATGTAGGTACCATTTTTTTTTAAGTGAAATCTTCTTTATCGGCGTTGAACACTTTTCTTGGAATGGGTATAAATTGTTAAACTCGCGTCAGTTAAACACGTGACCTGACCGAAAATTCGTAAGACGGTAAAAATGCGCGGATACTCATGTCTTGTTAGCGACTGTTGTTGCGAACTCCTTGCTGCTCGCAGTACTGGGTACTCCCGGGCAAGGTAATAATAACGTTTCTTTATTTAGAAATAATCACTTACTGACCGATAAATCTTTTCTACCACGAGTCACGTTTTATAATATCTTCGATGGAAAACGAGTCTCATAACTGAGACCTCTGCCTACCTCTTCGGAGAAAATGGGCGTGAAGAAGATATGTTTTATTAGCGTCTGGAAAAAAAGTAGCACACAATCAATAACTTCCTGGCTTTAAAAGTGTGAGAGGCCTAAACTAGCTGTCAGAACTTTATAAATACATCAATAAGTTCTGACAACAACTTTAATGAGAAAACTTGGGTGGAAACTGTCTACCATATTGTATCGGTGCCAGTGTTTAGTAAAAGTTGTGAAACTTTTCGAATATTTCAGTGAAAAGAATTTATATACCACTTTTATTGAAATCGTGATAGAGCTGTCGGTAAAGTATTTTTTTTAATGTTCTTTTTATTGCTGGGTACCGACTCACGCTTATCATAAAATAAAATAAATACTTAATAGACATGATGAGTCAAGTTTACTACTAATTCAATTTGAAATCATAACTTCAAATTAACTTTGACAAAACCCTTCTCAACTTCGTCGATCGATCCTTAAACGTCAAATCACGAACGGTATTATGACTTGCATATTTCACACAATGCATCGATTTGTAACGTATATCGATTAGGTACTAAATTCGATTGACGGTTCCATCGAAGTATGCAAAAAGTACAAGAATCCAGTCGGCAATGGATAGGTTCTTATCAGATGGTTATGAATGAGTAATAGTTTAGTAATACATGGGAAACGAATGACTGTGCAATGCCTATTGTGCTGCTAATTGGCCAGCCTTTGTGCAAACATTGGTCCCTTCGAGATTAAGATACTGGCCAATAAAAGGGTATTGTTCAGATTTATTGGCGAAACGGTTTGTCATTGGCAATTGTCGGCACACGTAGCGTGCTCCATATGTTTGCAAAAAAGAGATTGAAAAAGGGCAGTCGGGTTTACTGCTGTGCTATAGAATAGTTTCTATGGTATGTTTGGTATTTACACAAATACTATGGCAAACGTTTTGTATTGTATGTGACATTTATTTTTCAATTTTATAGTTGAATAATTTCGTAGTTTTTAGTTCAAATCAACCCTCATGGATAACATTTTACGAATATTATGAATAGGAAAGCATGTTTGTAACGGCTGATCGAATTTCAATAAAACTTTGCACAGATAAAGAATATGTTTTGGAAATTTTATATACTTTTAATCCGTGGCACCGAAATATATCCCTTGGTTACACGGGTAAAACCGCGGGCGTAAGCTAGTAAAATATAAAGTCAAAATATAGTAGATAATTAATTGTACTGTTCAATAACTTTATTTTATATCCTTTTTTTTATTTTTTTTTATTTAGTGTTTTTTTTTCGGTCTTTTAAAAAATTATGTGAAATACGTACGTGTAAATAACATCATTATTTTGATTGTATCTTTTTTTCTCTCTTTTCTTTCCATCTTTAAACTATGTATGTAACCTACTTTTGGCGTGGAATAAAAGGCTTATTATTATTTTTTTTTTTTATGTTTTTGATATTCTAGTATTAGACGTGTTACTACACGTGAAGACCTATATTTCTATGATTTGTGCTTTTGGTTTTCCGAAAAAATAATCAATTGATTTGCTTAAATTTTTTTTTAAATATTTATTTCGTCGAAAAGAAAAAGTAAATTCATTGATCGCACATTTATACCACGTATATTTTTATTATTATTTATAAGATATGTGCAATTGATTTACCGAATAAAATAAATATATAAATTGATGAATTTTGAATATTTTTGTATTTTTAATTTTTGATATATTTTAATCAAATTCATTGTTCACACATATCTAATTACAACGTATATTTTCGGTTATAAATCTCCGGAGACACAGATTAATCGTTAGCTTTAGAAAATTGGCAACCGAAGCCGAACCTTTAAACCCGTTGATCCCATCTGAGTCACGAGGAGCACGTTATGTCATCGGTTTATGATCCCTTTTCAAAAATATGTTGAAAATTCACCTTTATCACAATGATAACAAGCATCCTAACTGACTAATTCTGTGACGTAGGTTTAACTTTATCTTAACGGAACAAAATCCTATTTCATTTGTTTTAGTTGTCACAGGTAGCAACGTGACAAGTAAGTACCCAAAAACGCGGTGAATAAAGACTCAAGGGTGAAAAGAGGCAAAACTTTGACAGAGACTATAACAGTGAACACGCTATGATGGCCGTTTTGTCGTTTAACAATGACAAAGAAAAATAACTTTTATTACTTCATACATAAGGTGCATCTATTGATCCAACAGCTAATTGTATGATGATGGAAATCAACCTTATTCCAAAGTAATACAGTTTCTTTCCTATGACAATCTGAAACGTCGAAACGGCCATCATAGCGTGCCGGTAGTAAACTGTGTTGTTGATGACTGGATTGTTAACTTTAATTGAATTAAATAAATACCCTGGGACATTAATTACACACGGCCGCCTGATCGCAAAGTAAGCAGAGTTTCTGCTATGGAAACCAAACTATAGGTACTATATATATTTTTTTAAATACGTACTAACATGGTATAGATATTTACACCCAAAAAGTATATTTTTTCAACAATAAAATCCTATTAAAAAAAGTTGTCTCGATTGACCCCAGTAACACTATTCACTCCGTTTAAGGCTACCTATTTTGTTTTATTGATCTGAGGAAAGTATGTAACTCATCTGCCTACCCTTCTCCCAATTTAAGCTTGGCGCAATATGCATGTTTTCTGTGAATTCGGTGCTTTTCATGTAAGAAAAAACATTGCAGATTTTTTCAGGCCTACCCTTTTTATAAACACTTTTGTTAACCACTTGAAAGGTGGATATAGTGTAACGCCTCTTAAGACATTCTAGAGATGAATTTCGATTTTTAAGTCTGTAAAAACATTAGTAGCTCTTCTACGTACTTGTAAAATCAGTCGTCAAACGATTTTAACCTCTATTGGAAGAACGAAATATAAAATGCAACAGGGTAAAGTAAAACTATTCAAGTAAACTCTCCCACTCCTTTGAATAAAACGTGCTTATGACAAGCTAACCTAAACAAAACGCAGCGTTTTGTGTCTGCACGAAATTTAATCATAACACAACTATGCGAAAAGTCGCTTGAAAAAAAAATGTTTTTAACACCGTCACACACGGATACGGACGTGCGGGGCCCAAATGTCAGGCGCATGTAGTGAACATGCTTTTTGGATTGGTATAATTCATGCACTTAAGCGATAAGAGTGCTTTCTACTTAATCAAATGCACAGAATTGTTAGCTAGTATTTATGTGGTGTGGCACTTGGTCATTTTCTTTGTGGTGCAAGAGATTGGTCCAAGAAGTAAAAGTGGATTGCCTAAATTAAAGCAAGGGCAACGTATTTGAAACTTGACTTTAATATGCACAATAATTAAAAAGATATCCTGGGATATTCATCACACATGGTTATCAGATCATAAACTGAGCAAAGCATAATTTTATACATTTAAAATACATGTCTACTTATATAGATTATATACATACACCCGCAGATACAGAACAAGCAGACATATTCAAGCACATAAATGTTTGTCCTCTATGGGATTTTTTTTCCTGTCCGGGCGCTATCTGGCCCGGCCCGCGAGCTAACCTCTGACTTAGTCAGAGACTTTGTAATCGAAGACTTTATTTGCTAAAAACACATGAAAAAGTCTTACAAACTAGGTTTGTACATCACCAGGTATAATAAACAGTAGGTTATACATTGCTAACAACTACAATACATAAATTATATTATAGATATAATAAATACATACATAATGATATGATTCTACTAACCACAATAAATATAATATAATAAATACATACGAACCCACGACAACCATGATAAGTTCTGGTCCATCATAACATCCCACTAACATAATTCACTAATATTTTTTGTCAATAATAACCTAACAGCGTCAAAAATTGTTATTCGTTGCTACAGACAGGTGCAAATAGTTCGGACACTACAATTTGACGACTGAATAGAAAAAAATGCTTTTAGTGCAGTTTTTCTCTCCTATAATTTTGTTAACACACACGTTTTTTTACCTAACAACTAAGTACTCAAAGATTGTTTGTCTGGTAATATTTCTACAAAAGGTGCAACAAAGCCGATAATCGTTTGTGACTCGCACCACTCCACACAGCCGTAGAACAATACAGTACGGCGTCACGGCGTGACCACGAGGCGTGACTGAATGTACCTACCTCATACCTACCTACCTACTTCATACCTACCTCATACATCCATTCCCCGTTGTTTACGCCAAGTGCGATATGCGACTGTAATTACGTCACTATGAATAGAAACGTTATATTTGGCATGTGAAACGAAGGAATTCATTTGACTATTATCGCTGGGGTGAAGGAAACGATTGCACGAGCGTTTAATTAAATTATGGTTGTTTCATTTTACCTAGCGATATGTAAACCCATTTTTATGGCGTGTAATGTGACATTATTTCATACTTAAGATACTTGTTTCACAAAAAAGCAATCTGAAACAGTACATAAGTTATTATTTTTATGTAAAAACTAACTGATATTGTAAATCCGAAAGGGCGTTTGTTGTTACGCTTTCACGACTTTTGTAGTTTAGCACACACATAGCCTATGGTGCGGAGAGGGACATGGGTTTTTTATTAGGGAAAACGAGTAAAACCACGGGGAACAGCTAGTATGTCAATAAAAATATCCTATGGCATTTCTTTTATACACGGCCATCTCATAAAGTAAGCAGAGCTTTTACTATGCTCACTGACTTACTATGACATATAGGTATTTTCATTATTATAGATACTAGCTGTCCCCCGCGCTTTCACCCACGTTCCCGAGGGATGTAGCATTTTCCCGGCACAAAAAGTATCCTATGTTACTTCTAATACCTCCAAGAATATGTGTACAAAGTCTCATGATGATCGGTTAAGGGGTTTTCGCGTGAAAGCGTAACAACCAAACTTACATTCACATTTATAATATTAGTAGGGATTTTACGCGCAGACATAGATCAAACAGACCTTTGAAGGAGGTGGATAGATTGTGTGAAAGATGATATGTGTAAGATAGTAGTAAAAACAAAGTTAACGAATAGTATGGCTACATGGAGAAAGCATACCCATTACGCTGAACCTAACTGATTGAGAACAGGGCAGGGAGAAGACAGATCAAATAGTCATGCATGTTCTTGCACATATATAAACAATGGTGGAAATCGAATCCACGACCTAGTCTGGGTATTTAACTACCCCGAAAAATACATTAAAAGCTGTTGTATTTAAACTAGCTTTCTGAGCCGCGGCTTCACTCGAGTTCCCGAGGTATCTAATATATCTCAGAATTATTACATAGCCTATGTCTATGCGGAATAATGTACCTATTAAATTGTGAAAGAATTTTTATAATAGGTGGCATGGTTTTGGAGATAACCATACGCAAACAAACTTAAAAAAATTTGCCTGCCCGCTGTAATATTTGTAGAGATGACATAGTTAATGATCCATTAATTATTAAGATTAATAAATGAAGAACTACGAAGTTGGTAATAAATTTTGAAGCTCTGAATGATTCTTTGTTGAAGATAACATCGAAATAAATTTAGTGAAGGCAATTAAATCAACACAAGTGCCCCATTCATGAGACAACTGTACAATATAACTCAATTCGGGGAATTGAATACGCACAGAGTGATAAAGAGGTTAGAAAGAGTAAATCTTTAAAAATATTCCAAAAAATAAACGGATGATCGTACTTTACCATTGACGGGGCATTGGAGACCTTAACCACCACGCCGCAAGTCATGGGATCGATTCCCACCCAAGACAAACATTTGCGTGCATGAAAAAAATCATGTGCATCATGGTTCAAAAGATACAGCCTTATGACAGACGGACGAACGGCAAACAGAGCCATAGTAATAGGGCCCCGAAGTCACCCTTTGAGTACGGAGGCCTAAATAAAAAAACACTTGCAAAAATTCAACCTATTGCTATCCCTGCACGAACACATAGAAACTTTCCAAACTGAGAAAATGAGTGACTATTCATAAGTGCCTTTGGCGATCGGCGAAGAGAAATAGAAAAAAGCATACAGACGTATTAAATACCCCCTACTTTTTTTAATCTGTAAAAAATATATCTGACTCCATTCCTTCATTTCGAATGCACAAAAAGAGGCCAGAGATACATTTATTTACATACGAGATACCAGTATCGAATTCGAACTATAAATTCCTGAAAATTCATATAGGTATTGTTTCATTGAATACCTACCGTACCATACCGTATACAACAAAAAAAACTATACGCTTTTTTTTTTTAAACTTTTACATGCTTTTATAACATGCTAGCTGTCCCCCGCGGTTTTACCCGCGTTCCCGTGGGATGTCACATGTATTATACATAAAAACCTTCCTCTTCAATCACTCTATCTATTAAAAACAAACCGCATTAAAATCCATTTCGTAGTATTAAAGATTTAAGCATACATAGGGATATAGGGACAGAGAAAGCGACTTTGTTTTATAGTATGTAGTGATTATATAAAACTTACAAAACACGCATTTAATAAATCACTACATAGTATAAAACAAAGTCGCTTTCTCTGTCCCTATATACCTATGTATGCTTAAATCTTTAAAACTACGCAACGGATTTTGATGCGGTTTTTTTTTATAGATAGAGTGATTGAAGAGGTAGGTAACCGCGGGGGACATTAATAATAAATTACAACCTTGGTATTCAATTAGTTTACCCAATTTTGATATTTTCCGATACAGATTTAATAATTTTTTTAACATTTTAAGAGATGCGTTGATAGTCCTCTTCAAAACAATAGAGCTCGAAATATCTATTGATAACAAAATATATATCAAATTGGAACTATCGTATACGCCCCTACTCGTTAAAAGCAAGCAAAATCACAAATAACAAGTGGCCCATTGGTTTCACTATCGCCGAACCGACCAGAGTATAACCAGGAGTTATGGTTAAGATATGGGCAATATTTCGTCCCGCTTTAGTTAATGTTCTCGCCGCGAAGCGAGTACAAATACTGAATTGGTATTTGTTAGGAAATGCTTAGTAGTTATAGGAAAAAAAGGTTTTTTTTATAAACCATAAATATCCTGGGACATTCTTTACATACGATCGCCCACATTAAGCTGAGCTTGTAACTATGGACAGCAGATAACTGATATATATCTTAAACTTATTTTATCTCCTAAAAAGACGTGCTTATGCACTCAAACTTTTGTTCCGGGTGGGAATCGAACTCACGACCTGTGGGGTGGCCGCGTCTCTAACCTTGAAGCCAAGGCACATAATCTTTTAGATGTAAATATAACTAATAACTTAGACTTATTGTAGTGAAAGCGGTATCGAAATCCATTGCCTATTTTAAAAGAACTAAGCACACAAACAGACAACAGTAATAGTGATATTGTTTTCGCTATATAAAGTTTATCTCCAAATTTTCAAATTCTCTCTCTGTCTGTCTCTGTTTAACTTCATCATAACTTATCAAGGGAACATTAGCATAAGCAATTATAAAAACAAACCTAGGAAATAATATTTTTATGAGAAAATATTATTCTACGACAGCTACTTTTCAATGCATACATTTTCACCGCCAAACTTAGTCGGAAACCGTTTGACAAAACGATTCCACCATTAAGGTGTCTTTAATTAAGTGAAACAAAACTCACTTTGAACTAAAAACTCACTCCTTTCAACGCAAGAAAACAAAAATACTAAAATAGCAGCTGCATATAAATTAAGTTGGAATTCCAAACAATCATAGCAGTTGGCAAGGGACCAAGGAAAGTTGTACACAAGCCGTGATGGAAAGAGAAGGTGCGAAATGCACAGTCTTATAGCTGTTGTGCTGAAATATATGTCTTAAGTACTTCCTTTGAAACAAAGGGAATGAAACACACGTTTAAAGACAATACCCCCCTTAATTAGAGATAGTGATGTGCGATTGTCTTGAGTATTTCAACTCGAATGATCGCAGTATCGAATAATTAAGATTTTGATGGAAAAAATAACCGTTCGCTTTCGATGTTTAATTATACAAGATCTACAGAAATAAAGCTTTTCTTTCAACTGTCGGCTTGGTTAAATAAATAATCGTTTAAAAACCAATTTAAACGACTTATCTTATCGTCAATGAATGAGTTCAAAGAACTCACTAAAGAGTTACTAGAGCATTCAATGTATATGTCATCGACATAAACATCTACATTCAACATTTGAATCTAAAACAAAAACAATATTAGTCTTTATTTTGCCAATAACAGTTTTTGAAGAAGTCAAAGAGCTCAAAGAACTCTCTAAAGAGTTACATAATGTATTTATATACATTCAACATTTTAATCTAAAGAATGCTTTATACTCAACCAAAAAAAAAACTTTATTTTAAAATTCGAATGAACCGTTGTACGCACTAGTACTCCAATCATTTCTTAAATAGAACATAATGCGACTCACTCAAACGGAATAATTCCATTCGCATCGTCACTAATTTCCCCGATTCCCATTACATGTCACCGTGACGTGAGTTTCACTATAATTTCACACTATAAAAGTGGAATGAAGCCGTGTAGGCCCCAGGGCATATAACAGGCATACTGCCAAGTTTCCCAGGACATAGAAGAATGAATCACGAAGGCTAGACTCGTGACGTGAATGATAATGATAGTTATGATACCTCACTCCTTTGTAGTTATCCGTATTGTAAAGAAAGGGCGCTTTGTTCATTTGAATGCCTGTCAAAGGTATAACAATTGCAATCGATCGTGTTTGATACTCCTAATGTTAGGATACTTTCTATAAGTCTTTTGAGGGATTATAACCTACGTTACTGTGCTAAATATTCCCGTACATAAACCAAACTTCAGTATTTTGGACTAGAATAGTTTGTAAAGCAGATAATATAACTTCGATTAACTCAAAAACATTGCGTTGAAAGTAATTTTCGACTATAATTAAAGGAACATTATGCAGCGAAACATTTTGGCAGCGCGGAAAGTATTAAAACTTTTTCTATTTATTATCTATGGTTTAGCCCATAGTTAATCTATGGTTCAGTATAATGTGAAGGCATTGTGTACGCTTGGTTCCGTAACCATTGCATTCTAATTATGGTAATGAAGTCCTTATTTGGGGGTTCATTTGTTTAAACGTTTGTCTATTGTCGAGGCGTGGAGGGCCTCTAAAAAGGCCCATGTTTTCATTACCATTTAGATTTAAAATTCGTTTTATCTCCCTTAAGATTGTATCGTTAGACTTAACTTTTCTACTTAAGTATTTTGTTTGAAAGGGTTACGAGAAATTAACATAAATATATTATGAGATAGATAACTTTTTAATTGCGTTTGGTCATAAATGGTGATATAACAAGATTTGGTCGAAAGAATATTTTTTACAGTTCCATCACTTTTCATGAACGTCCATCATATGGCGATCGTTAGTGTTTTTACCTGTGAAAAGTTGATAAGAAATTCTACTGCACATCGTATCGAACTTTGAGCCATGACTAGGGCTTGATAGAGCTATTTTCGCATGAATCCAGACCGAGAACAGTGTGGAATAACTAAAAAGAGGTTAGTTAAGCCACTAGCAAAAAAATGGAGTTTCATTTTTAACCCAACCATGGTTCCGGAATGAAATATCCGCTCGGTCAGACACTATCTAGCTTAAACTTAACTTAACAATCGTGACTAAGCTTAGTTAAGATTCCTATCTCGTGTCCCGCCGCCCGATTGTTCATACTAAATACAACCCGCTTATATTTAAGCTGACGAGATAAACGAGCAACATTTCGTTTTATATGTAAGTCAGTGCGCGTTTTGTTGTTAACCTTACTTGTTGTTTCGTTGATGAATTCGGAAACCTCGCCTTTTACTTTGAAAGTTTCCTTTACTTTATTCTCTAGTGTTGCCACCTGTATTTAATCGAGTACGAAATTTTTGTGAAGAGTTCACTGAATCTTTTTATAAATGGCTACACTTGATGTTCAAAGGCCGAAGGTTACTAAATAGATAACATCAAAAAGCTTTACTGCTAGACAGCCTGCCAGAATTTTTAACTTGCAGACAGGTAAAAAATTTATAACGAAAAAAGAATATTCAGTACTCTGTAGTAAAAAGGTTTGAATTCAACTGTCAACGCATATTACTTTTATTTCAGTCAAATTCTTTTGTTGTTCAAACTATAGTTTGTTTATTTATTAATATATTAGGTCAGCCAATAATTGTTTACACAAGACATGCACTGTTTCTCTAATTAATTTTATAATTAAGTGTAATAATTACTTAAAGGCTAACACCACATGTACCTACAGTTACTAGTTAACGTAAAACAAAAATAACAAATAATCAGTATTATAAATTAATTAATATGAGATCTAAAAAACTTATGAAAAAGGGAAATTTATATAATAACAAAAAAAAAATTTTATGGAAATAAAAATTTATTTCCATAAAATTTTTTTAAAACCTAATTGAGTAATTTAATTATGTTGAATAAAAAAAAAAAAAAAAAATTTTTTGCTAAATAATATTAATTTGAAAATTGAATTCTTGGATCTTTCTTGCGTAATATCGATACTACAGCTCCACTATTTTTCGTGAAAGTTTTTTGAAGTAACTTATAATACTTTATTCCCGCCCAACCTAGTTTCCAAGAGCATATAACTTCATTATCTAAGTACTAACTTCTAATAGTCATATAAAAGACAATTATGGTTAAAAACCTTTTAAAATAACACCTGTTAATTACCATATAGATAGTTGAAAGTGCTTTTAAACATTACTCGGAAGGCTGACTACACTTCATGTTTACTTTGCCTTGAGCAATTAAAAATTCACTCTTACCTATTGTTTATTATAAATTCGAATGTTTGTATGTATGGATGTTTGTTACTCTTTCACGCCAAAACTTCTAAACGGATTTGAATGAAACTCAGCACATATATAGAAAAAGCCCTGGAATAACACTTAGGATACTTTTTGTGCCGGGAAAATGTTACCTCGTTAACGCCGGTGATACCGCGGGGGACAGCTAGTATGTGATATATTTTTGATTAATTATTTATTCAGATACACCAAGAGAATACATTTTTGAAGGCAATTAAAACTAAACGTCGCAGGAATATCACAGAAATTGATTTCATTACATTTTTAAACTTTTAAAAACCATGACGGACCAGTTGGCTTGGTGGTTAACGCTGACTGCCAAACCGAAGGTCGCGGGTTCGATTCCCACCCAGGACAAATATTTGTGTGGATCAACATGTCTGTTTGTTCTGTGTCTAAGTGTAAATATCTATATTATGTATTTAGAAAAACATAAACTACTTTAGTAGTACATGTAGTATATCAGTTATCTGGTTTGCATAGTACAAGCTCTGCTTAGTTTGGGATCAGATGGCCGTGTGTAAAGAATGTTCCAGGATATTTATTTTATGTATGGTCAAAATGTGTAAACTCGTTTAACTAGGAACCTACTATGATCAATTTCTAATGGTAATCTACATTAATATTATGAAGAGGTAACGTTTGTAAATTTGAATGTTGGAAATAATCCCTGAAACTACTAGAACGATTTCAAAAATTCTTTCGCCGAAACAAAGCTACTGGTAAAATATAGATCACTTTGAAACGCAGGTAAAACCGCGGAACGGAAGCTAGTCAAAAATATTTCAATAGAAGATATAATTTATAATTAACATTGGCTTGAGTTAAAAAGCCAATACCACTTACACTTCACTTTGCTAAGAAACCTCCTTTGTAGGATGTTGAAAAATCGCTTTGGAATTTCACAATATCCGTAGAGATCCAAACTCTTGCTTGCTTAGTAAATAGTTTAAAGTACTCTCCGCTCGTCGAAGTATCCGCGCCAGGGTGTTAAGCCATCACCTTACCTTTAAGTACATAAAAAAGAAATAGTTTAAAGTAAAATAGGTTTTATTGGTACCTTGTTATCCTTCTGCCACGAACAGACTCCTCTCTTGTCAGATATCCTGCACTTGAGAAGTGCATCTTCGCCAGGATTCACCTCCGTATATGTGGGCAGCTCCACGAACCTTTGAACAGCATCTAAAAATAAAATATTTTTTTTAATATTTTGCATATTCATTTTCAGGCTGGGAAATAAATGTTCGAACGAATAATATGTTTTGTTTCCATTTATGTATGGATTTTATACAAAATATTTGAAGTGAAGTTAACTATGAATAACATTTCCGTAATGGAAGTAAACATACTTGCTATCCTCCGCGGTTTCACCCGTGTTAAAGGAACCCTATTTTCCTTATATCTTTATATAAATACTAGCTGCCCGGACAGACGTTGTCCTGTCAAAATAAGCCCATACAAAAATGCAGGGTTTCGATCGCAGCGCCACCTACCGGGTCCAATTGTAAATCTAAACCATTCTCGAGTCTCCACGAACACACACAAAAAATTTCATCAAAATCGGTCCAGTCGTTTAGGAGGAGTTCAGTCACATACACACGCACACAAGAAATATATATATTAAGATTATAATTCTTCTGGAGGTGTGTTGACAGTGAACTCCTCCTAAACGGCTGGACCGATATGAATGAAATTTTGTGTGTGTTCAAGTGGATTCGAGGATGGTTTAGATTCACAATTGGACCCGGTAGATGGCGCTGCGATCGAAACACTGAATTTTTGTTTGTACTTATTTCGATAGTATTATATACTATATGTGTATAGACTACTATTATTAATGACTAGTTGTACCCTGCGGTTTCACCCGCGTTCCAAAAGAATGTTTCAATTTCGCGAGATGAAAATATCCGATCCAAATTATAAACTAACTAAGAGCCAGGTTTCATCTAAATCCGTTCAAAATTCAAAATTCAAAACCATTTATTCAGTTTAGGCCCTCAGAAGGCACTTATGAAGGTCAAATTTAAAGTTACTGAAGCTACTACCGGTTCGGAAGTCAGCCTTCAACTGAGAAGAACCGGCAAGAAACTCAGCAAGGTTACATTCTTTTTTATTTTATTAAATTCTTTTTTATCTATTCTGACTTTTTGGCTATTTTATAACATCAATTTTACATATTTTTATATTTAACAATTACAAAATACTTAATAACTATTATTACTATTAGCTAATATTCAAAAACAAAAAACAAAAAAAAAACAAAAAAAAAAGAAATAACAAGACTACAAAATAGAAAATGACAATAATTACTTACAACTTAAACAAGAAAATTAGAGGTGCACTGTGCAGAGAGCAGCTATTTTCATACATTTTTATCTTCAATATAATGAACCACCTTGTAATACGCTTTTTCTTTCAAAACTTTCCTAATATAATTTTTAAATTTATGATCAGACATTTTGGTTACTGAAAGCGGTATCTTATTATAAAATCGAACACAATTACCAAGAAATGACTTGTTTACTTTAGTTAGTCTAAAATATGGAACAACTAACTTCTCCCTTTGTCTTGTATTAATATTATGGATATCCAATTTTGACTCAAACATTCCTATGTTTCTACGTATAAACATTATATTTTCATAAATATATAATGAAGGCAATGTCATTATATTTATTTCCCTAAATAAATCTCTTAATGATTCACGGGGACCCATACCGTAAATTGCACGAATTGCTCTTTTTTGTATAATAAATATTGATTCTATATCCGCTGCTGCTCCCCAAAATAAAATACCATAGGACAAAAGGCTATGAAAATATGCAAAATAAATTAATTTGGCTGTCTCAAAATTCGTCAATTGTTTAATTTTCCTAACAGCAAATGCAGCCGAACTTAACTTAGCAGCTAGAGTATCAACCTGAGGTCCCCACTGCAATTTATTGTCTAATGTAAGACCCAAAAATACCGTTTTATTAACAAGATCAATATGGCTCCCATCTATTATTATTTGGCTATCTACTTGTGCTACATTCGGTAAAGAAAACCTTAAGCATTTAGTTTTCTTTGAATTTAGTAATAGATTATTTGTAGCAAACCACCCACAGACAATTGACATAGTATGATTAACTTTAGTTAGATCTTTGTCTTTTCTATCAACTTTAAAAATTAATGATGTATCATCAGCAAACAAGACAATATCTGTGAGATCATTTACAACATATGGCAAGTCATTTATATAGACTAAAAACAAAAATGGACCTAAAATTGAACCTGAAAAAGTAACAAACGTCCATCTAGCCTCACAAACTTTCCCACATATTATTAATTTAGGATGTTTACATATCGCACCCTCAGAACGATAGGGGCTTAACTCAAAAAATCACTTTTAGCACATCTCTGGTTGGGTCACTTTCGCACTGAGCGGGGAGGGTGGGTCCCGGTGTTAAAGAGGCTGAAGTATCGGTATGCTTATTCTATCATTAAATTGACTATGTTTTACCATTCATCGGATAGAGCGTATTTTGTTTAGTCTCTCTATAATCGTTACTCCATTTCGCAAAATTTTGAGTTAAGCCCTTATCGTACTGAGGGTGCGATCATTAGTTTTTAGTGACGGTAATTTTTAATGATGATGAAATGTCATTCACTTTCATGTGGATGGTAATTAAATTACGCTTTGAAGTCTCGTGCTAAGTGACACGGCTTAAAGACTTTCGTAACATAAGATGCTAATAAAATCGCTAATCTTGATCCTATCAAACAATTTATGCGAAGACGCACCTGTCAAGTTATTTAATGTCAAATGTGGAACCAAAATGCTATTTTATTTTTAGATTATTGAATATTCACTAATAAATTTCTCAGAATCGCCCCTTTAGCAAAATGTTCTTTGTCTATCAACAGCTTAATTCCTTGTCTCAGTAAAAATACTGGCCAAGTGCAAAGAGGACTTCCACTTAAAAGGTTCCAACCACGCACTCGAAAAGTACGTAATGACTAAACCACTGAGATCGAGTCTCATCCGATTTGCCTGAAGTTGGATCACACACCGTGTTAACACATGTTCAAACTCCCATTACATCTGACACGGATTACTTATTTAAATAATGGCTATAGTTCCTCGCGTCAAAGTCGACGCTACTGTAATTCTCTCGAAAGCAGTGAGAAGAACCGGCAAGAAGCGAACCTATATTTTGGCAATGGAATTTCCTATTTGAAATTATACACAAACACCTATCTACTATTTTGTTGGCCTAGTTGACTTAATTGGTTAGAGACTTTTACTGCCACGCTACAGGTCACAGGTTCGATACCCAGCCATGACAAACCTTTGAGTGCATGAACATGACTGTTTTTGTAAACATATATTTAAATATTTGATGTTATTTATTTACATAATATGTAGAAGGTAAATCACTTATCTGGTTTCCATAGTACAAACTTTGCTTAGTTTGGCATCATAAGAATTCCCCAGGATATTTATTTATTTATATACCTACACATACATAAGACTAAACGAAGTAGAGGCACATCTATAAAAACCCTCTATCTTTTATTATAAGTAAAGTATGAAGGCAGGCTGTCATAACAAAATAACTTATTCAGTGAATGCAAGAGACCATTTATCTACCCGCGCCAGTTCAGAAAACAGCCTCCAAATTAGAACTGGCAAGGAACTCAGCAAGCCAATATAGTTTGCATGCCGTGCCAAGAGCCGACACAGAGCCATGCATTCGTCTATCACAAATTTAATACACAAGTTGCCAGTATTTAAGTTTAAATTTGCGCTTGGGGGTAAACATGGCTTTAATACTTCATGACTGATTTTGACTGGATTTATATCTTGATTGTTTTAAAATTACTTTGATCCAATAGTTAAGTAGCTTTAAGTGCAAAGTTCGTCTGGGGAAGTACTATTACCATACATTGCCGCGTGAAGCAGTGCACTTGTGCTAGGGTATTTTAGTTAGAAAGGTAAGGCCGGTGAAATTATAGGCATATGAGACTTAGCAGGTTTACAATGCATTGGTGATGCCCCTGGTGTTACAAATGTCCATAAGCAGCGGTGACCACTTACCATCAGGTAGACCGTATGTCTGTAAATCGGCCTATGTGGTAGAAAAAAGGCTTATTGTATAAAAACCATCGGGTTCCCAAAACATTGAAATACCTCGATAATTAAAAAATATTCACACAATACGATACCGGCCGCGTCACTTTCACGGTCTTCAATTATTATGAGCCGTTGCTAAGAATGTTTATTCAATGGCAACTTCACCACGTTTTGGACGATTAGGTTTTTTCACACACATTTTTACGGTTCACGCTTTGCTTACCTTGTATTTGAGTTGAAGGGAATAGTATAATTGTTCTTTATCTTGTAAAATAACCGGTTCGAGGTGTGAACACTTCAATGAGTGTAATAGTAATCGTTCGTTCGTATGAGCCTATTATGGATCGCCACAAGACGGTTCAAAACGAGTTTTCATTGAAATTTTATGTCAATATTATTAGTAGATATAATAGGGACTCCATAAATACTTGTTCTGCCTTTATTATAAATAAATAGCTTTTTGATGCAGTAGCGACCTACATTCAGCATTTATCAAAAGCTGCATGCTAACCATTTATATTTCATTGATTTTTAAATAGGTTAGATTATAGTGACGAAAATAAAAGAAATATAAAAATATTATTCGTTTCGGGGCTATTGCATTCAGAACATATTGCAACTGCATAAAGGAAAATTCTAGATTTGTAATTTTCTCTTGAAAACCGTTGTTGCACGAATTTAGCAACGAGCGAAGCGAATAGCGTTAAGATTGTCTGATAATACTTGCAGTTGAGCATATAAATGATAGTGTTGTAATATCTTTCACTTTTGAAATTGTCTATGGTTTATTTTGTTCTGAAACTCTTTTTGATTTTATTCTATTTTCGATTTGTTGAATTTAAATTATTTAGGTAAGATAATGATTTAACCTTTTATAACGCTCTTGTTAGCTTCATACGTATGTATGTTAGTATGTAACGGAATCTTTGAACATGATTTTGACACCCTTCAAGACGTCGGATTAACTCGAAAAATGGCGTATTTATTAAGGACCGATGACAATTCAATTTATTAAATAGTTAGACCCGTTATCCTTACTAGGATAATAAGGATTAGCGGTTTAACTAAAAAATTAAAAATAATAATAGTTTAAAAAATCTAAAAAACACGCTTTTATAGAAAATATAACTAAAAAATAGTAAAATAAATTTCAATTAAGAATAGTGTAAATAAAAAAAAACGCTTTTTGTTTTACAAAAAAAATACTTTTGTTCTTATTTACACTATTCTTAATTCAAATTTATTTTCTATTTTTAGTTGGATTTTCTGTAATTGTATTCTTTTTAATCACATGGTGCATTATAATAGCCCCACAGATAATAGTCAATGCACTCTGTTGAATGAAACAGGCAAGGTAATACAATAATAGACTTAGATTGACGAGCAAACATTAATGTCGGTGCTTTACTCCCAGACTGTAGACTGTTTTTATGCTCTACAATAGTAAAAGAGAGACAGACATAGCTAAATAAAACACAAGATGTCGACGCTCATGATTTTATTTTCAGCCAAGCGCCACTGTAATGAATTCCGTTCAATGACTTTGTTTTCATAATTAAGTTAAAGTATCAACAATTCTTTATTTAAGAAAAATGTACTTTGTATATCTATAGGTTTATGAAGTAGTCAACGTAGATATAAATAAGAAGTGGATATGTAAATAATACAATAGTCATGGATATCAAAATAAACCAATAGAAAATTCTAAATGGATTTTTATTTTATTTTTGAGTGCGTTGGTGTCAAAAAAAAATGCAGCCAATCCAAATAAATCCAATAAAAAGTGAATAAAAACTAACACACTTTCAATAACAGAACTGGCTGTAATAAAACCCGCGGGAAAAAATCATCACAAATAGGAATATGCGCAATCAAATAAACGCAAACAGTGTTCATTTTTCAAACCAAACGCGACACAAACAATGAGGAGTCCATCAATCACCTGTCCTAACAAAAGGTGAACCATAGACAACTGCCCAGAGGCTGAGTGCTTTTCTATTATTTCGCTTTATACCAAAGACAAAATTAGCTTTGCCGCCGTGAAACCTTCGGCAATCATACTTGAAACTAATTTATAGTATAAATCTTTAGTTTTATTTCATGCAGCACGCATTTGTAAGTTTGTAATAAAGAATCTTGTAATAGCCTCCGTGGGAAGTGTACCGAGTGTATTGAATGATTATTTTGTGCAACGCTAATGGTTTTTCATTATTATTTGGTTGTTTTGTGTTACTGACGCTGAGTTTGTAGCAACAAAACGATTTATAACTGTAGATAACATTTTTTATGTCACATGATAAAGTAATTCTGTTAAAAAATGTTACTTACAGAAATGTAGCATTGCTGTATAGTTTCGCCTGTACCTGATGCTTTAAAATAATTAATTGACTCAGGCTTTGCGGAAATCCATTATAAGATTATAAAAAAAAAATATCTAGTAACGAATTCCACTGGATCTCCTTCTCTGTCAAGTCCCAAACAAGGAGAATCGACATCATGGTTAACAGCATTTGCAGCTTTGTGTCAAATATTATATTTACTGTGGTGTGATGAACGAAGATTTTTACTCTGTACCACAGATACACTAATACCGGTAGGTCTTTGGCGGGAGATTTTTCACATAAGGGTGGTAACTAGGCGGCTACTAGATATAAAGTACATTACTACAGAAGGAGAGAAAGAAGTCTTAAGGTGTGTTATAAGATTAATTAACCACGAGAATTGACTGTACCTATTGAGTAAATATTCCTAATTCCCATGTAACTCATGCTTACAAGCATTCTGTCGCTAGTGATGAGAACTCAAAGAGTGTATAACGTAAATACGCTTGGACAAGTCAAGACAAGGTTCGGTAGTGAGTATAGCTTTTCGGATTTGTGGGTAAGGTTGTTAAAAACCTTTTGCTATACATATACAAACGCTTTAATAATTAACGTATTCACGTTCTAATTATAATTAGAGAGATATGAATTCTGTGTACGGCCACTTCATTTGTGAGTTTTTACGCAAGCGAATAATGCTGACAAAGGCTGTTTCTGTAGACACGTATATTTTTTTCATGCTACCTAGTGATGAATACTCATTACAGTCCCTTTGGTAAACAAGGAAAAACCAGCCATACACATATGCGTTTGAAAACCGAACGAACTATACCTTCATTTTGTTATTTCCAGCCAGCAATATCGAAAAGGTTCGAAATGGAAAAATATAAAAGTACAGTTTTACTTTTGAATTCGGAACGTTTCTCGCCTTGCCAAATGTCTCGAGCCAATCTTTCAACAGATCTTACACGAAACTTGTCTATGGTTATCAGCTACAGTTATGGATGATTGCAGTTGGTAATATCTAGCTGAGCTAGTAATCTAGCCTAGCACGAGGGCGACGTCATTAATGCAGCTTTCAAGCTCATTAGCCTACATGTTCGTTATACCTAGGTATACATAACATATGGTAGATAAGTAGATCATTAAGCCATGCCCATTACATCTTCATTCGCCATGTCAAATTGTCGTCGTGACATATCAGATACAAGGTCGAAAATGGCGTTTCGAATTGGCAATTTATGTCGAACATGCGAAAGGCTTTTGACGTAGACTCAACACAGGGTTTTCAATCATAATGATTGGCTCTCTTTGAAAACTTCAAATACGCGCTGCGCTTTATAAAAAATAACGTGAAAGTTATAAAACGGAAAGCAATAAAAAAATTGATGCACACGGACCGTCGATCCGGTATCTGGATATATGTAAAAAATATGCACCACCAGAGCCAAACATGCAATAAAAATACATGTTTTATTCAACAGAGCATGCTCCAAAAACAATATACCCCACCGGAGGTTTATTGGATAGTTGTATAATATGAAAAATGCAAATTATATATCGAGGGTAAAGGTCGAATTACGATATCAATTCCACTTTTAAATAATTCTCCATAAGCCCCAATGTTTGGGAACCAGCATGAAATGATCTAATTTATTTAAATGAATACTCGACGATGGAAATTTTGTATCAGAACTGCATTTGTGTCTTTACCTTAGAGTCTGTAATAACCATACAAAAGAATACGTACAACTTGATAGTAATGGTCACCATCGTCTCTAAACCACTACTAGTTGTAGAGTTATCAAAAGTAAACATTTATTAATAACTAACTAAGAATTAAGCAAAACAAAAAACCAATAATAAAACCGCGTTTAAGCAAATAAAATCAACAAACTTATCACAAACTCGTTACCGCGTTAAAATTACACTTAATATTATGCCGGTAGGTATATCCTATTACCAAATAAACAGTCGATATAACTATAAGCTCCTGTACAAACAGCGACAAGAGCTTAAGTACAAACGGTAGCTAAAGTTGCCGCACAAGTTTGAAGCTTACAATTAGATTAGTGGGAGCTATTTTTGGGATAGACTGTAATGCAGGAATGACACGGCGCGAAGTATTGAATCGCCACAAAACTGCCACAGTACAGCTTTTAATGTCTTCTTAATTGCTATTTCCGACAATATTATTATGAAATGCAACACAGTATTGTTACGAAAGGAATGGCAGAGCGCATCTAATTCGCAGCATGTGAGTTGTGACCGAATAAGAATACAGTCATAAACCACGCTAATTAACATCGAAACATTTGGAATTCCATTCAAAATTCCATTGTAAATTTGCAAACATGTGTGAGACAGACTTAAAATTTAAGTAACCATCGTGTACCGTATTGCATTGTCACTGTCACGTCTTCGGATAGCTATTACCAATACTCACAACTCGACATCAACCTTACAAAAGTGAAATAAGAAAAAAGATACGACAAAAAGAGTCCGATGACACGCCCATGCAGTTCCGAAGTTCTCACGCGACCCCGGGCGTCTCAACAAACAAAACCTCGTACTGTGCCATTGTTACAACAACTTTTGTCGAGTACTTGGCTTCGAACACAATACATCGACTCTCAACAACGCGTAGAAGCGAAGTCCGGAACGACAGGCAGCGATGGACAGTATATATTGAGGAACGTTGGTAAGGATGCGCTCTACGGCTTCGTAACAAGAGTGACCACGGTAAATATCCTACTACAGGTCTAATATTACAATAAGACGAGTACAAATAGCCGCGAGGTTCGACACGTTCGTAAGTAGAATTTTTTTACCATCCCGTGGGAACACGGCGAGGGCGATGTGATAATTGCCGAGTTTGCCTAAAGCGGTGAACAAACCCTTGTGATGGAGCGAAAGCGAAAATAAACGGGGTAATTATCGGTCCATGGATCTTGGGATGAAACCGAACGGCCACAATGATAGGTCCTGATATGAATTATTGAAATCACAGGGATTCACGTGGGTGGGACTAATGATAGGTGCAGCTTAACGGCTCGAAAAGGGAACTCGGGGTATGATTTATGCGTCTAAGCGCACGCATTCAAACTTCGCTCATTTTTCCTGGTTATTTATGTTAAAGTTAGCGAAACGACGTGGCATTTATAACCATGCCGATATGGATATAGAGATTTATGATGCTTCGATGTGTGTTTTTGACGGTTACGAGCGCGTTTGGTTTAATAACATTTTCTATGGTAAAATCGTTAGTAGCCAGGACGCGGTGTCCTGGGAGCTTAGGTGGAAATAGCGCTAGAAGGGCTCTCTGACATAATCACATTGCATGTTGCGGCGTTTAATGTAAATGATCCGAAAACTGCAGTGCCGTAACGAACCTAGATGCAATATTTCGTGTTCACCCGTTAAATTTAATGCGGAAGTATTTTTAAAATCTGAGTCTTTTTTACAGCAATCCCATAACTGTCATATCGAATGAAAAAGAGCACGTTTATGTAATAGCATCGAAGTAGATATTTATTGATTTATTTTTTGTGTATTTTTTTTATTTTAGTGTTTGTTTTTTTTTTTAGTAGATTAACATTTGAAGGAATTAAATAGGCTTATAAGTCAGATTGTAATAACTATATACAAATGTAATAACTATATACAAATGTAATAACTATATACAAATGTAATAACTATATACAAATATAATCTTGTTGAGTTTCTTTTTCACAATTGAAGGTTAGCTTCGGTAGCTTTGAGGTCATATTTAGTTCTTATACAGGTCTATACGTGCCCTCTAGGGCTTAAACTAAATATTGAATTGTTAAATTAATTAAATGATTATTAGATGTAAATTAATCATTTTGGGTTAACGCACATGTCCTAATTTCGAGGAATCGTAAGCTTCTTCTTCATAATGTGGAGATTCTGCAGCGTCTTTACTAATAACCCTACTTTTGTGAGTATTGAAGAAAAGTTTGATATCTATACTAATATTATAACGAGGAAAGATTTGTATGTAAGTATGTTTGTTACTCTTTCACGCAAAAACTATTAAACGGATATGGATGAAACTTGGCACATAGATAGAACATATCCTGGAATAACATATACCTTTTATCCCAGGAAAATGTGATATACCACGGGAACGCGGGTAAAACCGCGGGGTCAAGCTAGTAGTATATATTTGTTACAGCTCCGTAACGGCTGATGAGATTTGTAAGCTATTTGGTACGCAGATATAATATACATATATAAGTAATAATATAGGATATTTTTTAAACCGGGAATATATAAGATCCCCGCCGACGCGGCCGCGTTCTACTAATATTATAAATGTGAAAGATTGTGAGAATGGATGTGTTGATATATTGTTTGTTACTCTTTTACGCAAAGACTACCGAAGGGATTTGGATGAAATTTGGCAGGTAAATAGTTTATAACTTGTATCAACGTATAGGATACTATTTATCCCGGGAAAATTTTACATCTCTCGGGAAAGCGGGTGAAACCGCGAGGAACGGGTAGTATGAAATAAATAATTGTTTAACATGAACTATATAAATAGATGCTTTAGATCAATGGACAATATCAAGTAATTACTTGCTGTATCAAAGGCGCAGCCGGGGGGAAGGCAATAAGCTCAACCCTCCCTTTGCCCGAATCTCTGCCTCTGTAAATACGCCGCCATTGATGTGGTTTAATATCTAATAACCATTTCGTAAAAAAAACCTTTTATCGTATTAATTTATTTCTTGATTACACGGTAAAGACTATCATCGCCTTGAAAATAAGAGATAATAATTTTATAGTGAGATTTTGTTCAAACGTAAGCTAATTCTTAAAAAAATATATTATTATGTTTCTGAATTTTTGACTGTAATTTTCTTATTATTCAAAAGTCAAACCATTTATTCAGTTTAGGCCCTCGGAGGGTACTTATGAAGGTCAAATTTAAAATTACTGAAGTTACAACCGTGTTCTAATAAACGATATTGATCTATCTATCTAGTTTCATCGAAACAGAAAGAAAAGATACAGTTTTATTGTGATATATTGTTCAAACATATGGCCAAATACTAAAACAAAGATATAAAACATTTCTGTATTTTACTTTATGTATTTAATTTGGTTTTCTAATAAAAAGTTTATCTCGTTTATATCGTTTAGTCTGTCTATCTTATTGTAAACTAAAGGAAGCGGTTTCATCCTATGTGGTATTCCATGACCAAAACTAACTATATATCAAATTTCATCAGAATCATCAAGAATCAATCGTGAAAAAGTAACAACCAGCCCCCTTATTCAGCTAATACAAACTTCGTCGGCGAGCCGCTTCACGGAAGCCTCGGAGAGCTTATCTCTCAGTAGTATTCGCGTAGTTAGCGAAAGAGACAGAGCGCGTAGGCCGAAACTACGAAACATCCTCGAGTTAGTGTCATTTTCCTTACAGAATCAAGCCTCAGAGACGAAGTTACTTTTGTATATACAACTAGCTGTCCCCCGCGGTTGAACCCGTGTTCGTGTGTGTACCCGAAGCATGTAACATTTTTGGTATAACAAGTAATCTATGTCTTAATCCAGGTTAAAAACTATCTCTGTTCCAAGTTTCATACAAATCCGTTCAGTAATTTTTGCGTGAAAGAATTACAAATTCGTTCATCCTCGCATTAATAAATTATTATCACATAGTATAAAACAAAGTCGCTTCAATCTTTAAAACTACGCAACTGGTTTTGATGCGGGTTTTTTTAATAGATAGAGTGATTGAAGAGGAAGGTTTTTATGTATAATTCATGTGACATCCCACGGGAACGCGGGTAAAACCGCGGGGGACAGCTGTTAAATATAAATTGGCTATAAGGCTTGTTATAAGTAACATCACATTACATACAGTGATTCAATACGGATATCTTCTGCATTATGAATATGATCTTGCCAGACGGAAAACGGAAGCTAAACAATCGAAATGAGTGTTACTGTTTAGGTAATATAAAATTGGACCGGTTTCCTGCGCTTGCGCCGCCACCGCCCGGACGGACGTCGCGTGCGCAGTGACGCGAGACTGTCTCACGTAGGTTCGATCTCGTTGTACTGAACAAATATTTGTCTTATAAGCCAGTGACTGTGACGGTCTTATTTTTTTTTAGTTTTTTTAATAGCTTTACGTCCCTTTTTAGTAGCCGTTTGGATTTTAATCATGTTTGTTTAGGGGTCGTTCTTTCGTAAATAGATACAACGTGGCCGATGCGTTAGATTCAACGTTACAATATAAATAACACCGCTTTTAAAGTCATTATTATTACAAATAAAAAATATTGTTATTATTAAAAAAATCAAACTAAATTTTTTACTTTGACTTTTACTTTTTTACAAATTTGGCACAAATATTTTAATATTGCAATAGTTTTCCATTTTACGTAAACCATGTAAGGTTCTTTGAGAAATAAATTCTTTAAACCGACTATACTACCATTATAATAGAGCTCAAATTCAATCATACAGATACTTAGTATGAAAAGCCCTCGATTGAAAACTTCAAAAATAGACACACATTACCAATTCAAATTAGAAAATATCTCCACATATTCAGTTTACTTTATCAGATGGCTTATAAAAGGATCCAACGACCCTTATTCATGCCATACCTTACCTAAGAATGGTCGTGAAGTTCAATAAGAGGGTGAACAGCGCTCGTTCGTTATCAAAACCGCTTTTATGTTCTCTGAATACGAGGTATATAAGCCTATTTGCCTTCCAATCCATCAAAACGCATATCTATACCTATATATTCCGTAGATCTACATATTTTTGTCGCTTTTCGTTTACTTACAAATAAGGATACCTTTTTTAACAGACCGAGGAACTTGATAAGGGCATGAGCATTATTATCGTGAACAAATATCTGTTGGCAAATATTCATAATTGACATGTAGAGTTGAGAAGATATCGCTTTATACATAACTAGCTGTCTCCCGCGGTTTCACCCGAGGGGCGCTACTTTTTTTCAGGATAAAAGTACCCTATATGTTATTATAGGATATGTTCTATCTATGTTTCATACAAATATGTGTAGAGTAACAAACATCCTAACATATGAACTTTTGCATTTATAATATCAGTAGGATGCATAGTCAGAAGGGAAAATTACCATGGTAAAAAACCTACATATACAAGTATGTATTTAAAAAACACCGGATTGTACTCCGGGAGTGCCGGCAGAAGTGAAAACTTGAACATTAGCGTTGTGCATTTTTAGCGTCTTACGAATTTTCGATCAGGTCACGTGTCCTGACGCGAGAACATTTTATACCTATTCCCCGGAAAAGTTCTCAACGTCGCTAAAAAAGTTTTCACTTCAAAAAATGTTTAAAATGTAGTATATCAGCTATCTGGTTGCCATAGTACAAGTACATCTCTGCTAAATTTGGAATTTGGAACCCATGTGTGTAATATGACCTAGGATATTTTATAACCTACTTTCCTATCCTTCTAATGTAAATCCGAAGGTTTTTGAGAATAGATGTACCTATGTATAAATGGATGCGTGTTACTCTTTCACGAAAACTGTCGGACGCGTAGAGCATGCCTGAAATTGCATACAGGCTTTATCATCCCGGGAAAATGTAAAATCCCTACTGGGGAAATGGCGGGGGACTAATAGTTAAGGTAAATACAAGAAAAATCCTATTACAGGCCAGTTGGCTTGGCGGTTAACGCTCTGACTGACAAACCAAAGGTCGCGGGTTCGATTCCCACCCAGGACAAACATTTGTGTGCATGAACATGTCTGTTTGTTCTGTGTCTGGGTGTAAATATCTACATAAGTATGTATATAGAAAAAAAAACGTAGTATATGTAGTATATCAGTTATCTGGTTTACATAGTACAAGCTCTGCTTAGTTTGGGACCAGATGGCCTTGTGTAAAAGACTGTCCCGGGATATTTATTTATTTATTAATATTATAAATGCGAAAGTTCGTATGTATGGATGTTTGTTACTCTTTCACGCAAAAACTACCGAACAGATTTGGATGAAACTTGGCACATAGATAGAGCATATTCTAGAATAATACATAAGACTTTCTGTACCGGGAAAAGGTTACATCCCTCGGGAATGCGGGGGAAAGCGAGTATGAGATATATTTTAGTTTAATTATTTATTTAGATGCACCAAGAGAATACATTTTTGAAGGCAATTAAATCTAGCGTTTTTGTACCGGGAAGATGTTACATCCCTCGGGAAGGCGGGTGGAACCGCGGGGAACAGGTACTTACATATATCTATAATACAAAGAACTGTAAAGCTCCAAATCAATCAATAATATTAATTAACTCAACGCAACAGTAACAGAAACAAAAGTAGATCCAGAGTACAACGAACAGACCGACTCAATTGATGGAAATGTTATTTGAACATTTCACCGAATATCTTTTAATTTAAAAATATTTTATTTCCGCGCGTTGAACGTTTAAATTAATTGAAATTGAATTCTGAGTAAGAAATGAACATGGAAATGAAAACGAGTATATTATAAAATCATCGTTCCATTACAATTACATTAATGAATATTTATTTCCTTGAAGCCATATCAGTTTGCCCCCCGGTTTCACGTGCTATTTATACTTAAGAAAAATAATCTGACTACCTTGCTACCGCTTTCACCCTGAAGTTTACAAAATGTCACCAAGCTACTATATTTTTTTCCGATAGCTGTACTTGAGAGGCAGTTCAATCTTTTTATTTAAATAAAAATGTTTAAAATGTTGTATATCAGTTATCTACATAATTGTGTAACTCTCTCGGATTCAATTTGGAAACCTATCTCATAATAGATTGTTGGTTCGGTGCGCAAACTGTGTAGCACAACACTCGTAGCGCCGTCAATGTAATACAATACCTTTTACTTCAACGATGATTCCGAGAGCATTTCACAAATACCCTGCTGGTTTCCATATTACAAGTACTGCTTAATTTGGGATCAGATGGCCGTGTGTAAAAAATGTCCCAGGATATTTATTATTATTATTTATAGCTGTACCCTGCCACGCTTCGTTGTGGCACATTGTGATTGAATGGTTGAGAAATGAGAAACAAAACAAACACAGCCGCGGATATGTGACTGATGCAAAAAATAGATAAAAACAGTCCTTGATGCGGATTATATATCATGCTAAAATTTCAGCTCGATCGGTGCAGAACTTTTTGAGTTTTTGAAGCGTACACAAACCAACAGAACATTTTTATATATATAGATTACTACTCAGTTGGAAATTAGACTCGCACTTCGCTTATTTTTTATAGGGATTGCAAAGCGTAATTGCATAAACTAGTTCAATAAACTAAGCTATGGCTATGTCGACTCGAATAGAAAGCTTCACTCCAGAGCTGAAATCAATTAAAATGTTGAATATTTACCTCTGAAGGATTTTTAATTAATTTTAATAAGCAACTGACCAGAACCAACTATACTAACCCCAAGTGAGTTATTAATATATATGGTGCTCGCCCCGCGGTTTCACTCACAACGATTTTTAAATATTTCCTTTTTAGTTTAGTTTTTAATTACATAGTAGAAACATTCAAACGTTTTAGAATAAACTCCTTATGTGGATACTCTTTGACTTGATCCCTAAGTTATGATAATTCATCCTTTAATAAGAGAATTTGGAATTTGAAAAGGGAACACGAAAAAAAACAAGGGCGAGCAATTTGATTAATGGTATCCAGACTGCCAGTGAAATAATATATGCCAGAAAAATTGTGTTTGTTTAAGAATCATACTGGCACAAATGGTTTGACCGATTTCAATTCCTAGGACATTCTTTACACACGGCCATCTGATTGTCTATAACTAGAATTTATAGAGAGCACTTACAATTTCGAACCATAATAATAACGTTGAGCTATGGATTTAAGTTTAAACTGCCTAATACCGGTTTAATCCGCTACATTATTCATCAATATTATTGTAGGAGATTGAATCTTAAATTTAGTTATTCCAGTAAATCCTGTAGGTACTAAAATTAGTGAAATTACCTTTATTTTATAGGTACTTAACAGTTACTTTATCACTGTCTCCCAAAATAATAGATAACTGAATATTTGATATAATATTTGTTTTAAATAATGCATTTCCTGTCCCACGTGTACCTTTCTTATCGATAAATACTACATTATTTATTTGTTGAGGTCCATCTATTTATTTTGACCCACACACATTTATTATTGACTTGATGTAGGTAAAGGTCAGCATTATATATTATTTTTTCAATCCCCAATCAGTTTGGAGTGACAATTGTTTCTAATATTAGGTTAACGAATATAGAAGCCTCTTTTAAATGAATTGGTCGACTGGTAGGTGTGATTCTGTGAGGTATATGTCACTTAGAGATATTACACTACGGCCTCTGTGCTCTGTCTCTATCTTTAAGAATGTAAGCACGTGAGAAGTTCACTCTCCTGGGCCTCCTTGAACCCGGTTGTCGATGAAGCTATTATCTTCTGTCACCGCCTTCTTTATCTGTACTTTAAAGAAAAAATTCCAAAGCGACAATTTTTAAGATGATAAGAATTGGACACGGTAGTCTACTGACATAAGGAGTATGGCCAACTTGTGTCCGACCTTAATTACTTAGCGGGCCAATTGGCTTAATAGTTACATAACCTGATTGCCAGGCCTCAGGTCGTGGTTTGATTCCCATCCAGGACAAACATTTGTGTCCATAAACATGTCTGTTTGTTCTAAAGAAGTGCATACTCGTATATCGAAGAAGAAATGTTCTGCGCTGCTGAGTTTGGGATCAGATAGCCGTGAGTAAAGAATGTCCCAGGATATTTATCTCAAGGTATAAGTCTTATATATTACTAAACTAGTTCTTATAAAGGGTGACAACTGACGTGTTGGTCACCCAACCATAACGTAACAGGAACAGCGAGCGGCACTACGTTAATGTATGGTCATAAAAGCTATAGAGTAATGAAATACGTGTTAGTGACTTGCTTCTATCATTCTTTTGCCGGTTTCAGCAAAAGCAACCTTCTGAACCGGCGTATAATATATACATATATATTTTTTTTTATATCGCATGAGCCGACAAACAATCACACGCTCCACCTAAGGGTGAGTGATTGCCGCCCCCTATGGACATTTGCAACACCAGAGCATCGCCAATGCGTTGTCGACCCTGAGACGTGAAGTTGTTAAGTCTCACGTGTCTGTAATTTCACCGGCTCCCTTACCTTTCTTACTGTTACACAGTAATACAAGTGCACTACTGGTTCAAGGCAGAAATAGGTAAGGTGGTAGTACTTCCCCCCACGAATTCTGCACTAGAGCTCTACTACTTAAAATAATACACATATTTCATTTTTCGATGTCACATTTGGAATATGACCCTTATTGCATAAGCTCTAATGCTGAAAATTAATTCCAGCGTTCAATGATATGCCAATCTGTTCAGACGACACGTTTTAAAGCAAACCAGACAAAAGACAGTGAAAGTTTTATTTATTCACTCTTTCACGGTCAGTTTCTTGATCGATTTTTTGCCATTGATTTTTTATCCCAGTAAAAATCGCTTTATAAATAAATGAGTTAACAGGAATTACGAACAGAATCTCTGCAGTAAACTTACTCAGCAAAATAGTTTATCACAAGGGTATCGTCTTACAATAACAAAGTAGTAATGCCATTGTGTAGCGTGCAATGATATATTTGCATGCATTGCTTCAATGGAATGTGTTAATTGTGGAAGCGTGTGAGACTCGCGGCTTTGAGTTTGGGATCCTGAGAAGATAAGCCTCGGAAAATATATATAGTTAAAATTATCTCGTTCCAAGAAATACTGGTTCTAAGATCAGTAACTTTTAACAAAAAAATCTTACATTGAGATTTCGAGTAACGGGTAAAAGACGAGACTTTTAGCTTTAAGTCAATTTAGAAAAAAAAAGTTCTTTCCCCAATGACTTTTTAAAACATTTTTAGATTTTTCAAGAAACAGTATTTGAGAATAAGTCTAAAGAATAACAGTGAGAAGTATTAAGAAGTGTAACTTATAAGACATTGTAAAACTGACAAGCTGTCTCTCTCATTGAGGAGTCGGAATTTTAAAAATCCATGCTACTCGTTCACCAAATATCATAAAAATTGGTTGAATTGTTTAGTCGTGAAGACTCCCTTTTATCTCTAAATACCTATATAACACATACTTATTTTGTCTGTCTGTTTCTTCGCTTATATCTTTTAAGCGATTTTCACCAATATTTAGTGAATATCTCCCGAGAGGGTTAAGGCTATACACTAAAATGATCTCACTCAGGAGAAGCAGGTCGCTAGTAATAATATAGTATCAGATCCCTGTGCATAGTTTTTTTTTATCTTCAAAGATAAAAGAATAAAGAGTTTTAAGAAAATAGTTTCGATTTCTTGAATAGTGCTACGTCACGAAAACTCTTTGTTTTGCATTCCACAGGGAAATTGAAGCCGAACTCATTCAAAAGATAAAGACATAATATCTTGTAGTTTCAATTTGCCTTCGGGAAATCAATTTTGTGTAAGTACTTTTAACTGTTTGTGAACGATTTCGCGACATTATTGATCTGACAATGCACTTGGCAGCTTTGTTTAGCAGTCACGATCCAATATCAATATCATAACATATTCTATCAACAATAGCTTAGTAGCTAATAATACATCTGTAACTGGTAGCTTATACAAATCTTGCCTTTTTTACAAACAGAATAATAACAATTTAAATCAAAGTTGAAAAAAGTTTCGTTTTCTTACGAGTTATTCTTATTTCGTAACAGATTTAGAAAGGAGTTCACCCTTCGGATGGTAAGGGTTGGCAGGAAATAGGCGGAACTCAACAACGGAATACTGACGAAGTTGCTAACCAAAACTAGTTTGCTAACTCACAACTCCAAAAGTTCCACAACAGCCTCGTTGATAAACAGCCGTCCTGAGCTAAAAATGAACAAAAGGAAGCATATTTCCTTTCTTAAAGAAAGTTCCTTTGCTAACCTTTTATACTAAACTGTGGGGTATAATGTGGCATAATGAACCCTCTGTATTCCAAATGCATTTCATTAGCTCCACCGTGAAAGATACTTGTTGAAACTAAGATAAAAGTTGCGAAATCACCGATGGCCAGAGGACGTGACAATTTTACTGATTCATATCGAAATCTTATCGAAGTAAGAATCTTAGTATGTCTTGGCGGCTTTATTGCGATAACCTTAGAACATTTAATACTAATTTATTGTTTTATGAATTACTAGCTTCCGTCTCGCGGCTTCGCCCGCGTTTCTGAAGGACTTTATGTATCGCGGATTTAAACATAACCTATGTTTTGGACAAAGTTATTCTGTGATAGTGGAAGAATAATCGGTCCAGTAAAGCAGACGGTCCATCTGATGGTAAGTGGTCACCGCCGCCAATGGACATTTGCAACACCAGGAGGCATTGCTAATGCGTAAACCATGAGAAGGTGAAGTTGGTAAGTCTCATGTGCCTGCCATTTCACCGGCCCCCTTACCTTTCTAACCGAAACACAGTAATACAAGTGTACTACTGCTTAACGGCGGAAATGGCGGTGGTAATACTTCTACAGACGAACTCTGCACTAAGAGCTCTACTACTCAAATATTTGAATAGTAATTATTAGTAGTTTTTGAGTTTATTTATTTGAAACAAATAAACAAATCTTTTCTCTTTATAATATAAGTGTAAATATCTGGGACTGAAACATTCTTTACACACGGCCATCTGATCCCAAACTAAGCAGAGCTTGTACTATCTAAACCAGATAACTGATATATAGTACATAAACAATATTTTTTTTCTAAATACATACTTATATAGATATTTACACCCAGACACAGAACAAACAGACATGTTCATGTGTGGATGTAGATAAAAGAGTAGAATGTATAGTTAATTAGTTTTGGCGTGAAAGTGTAACAGACATCCATACACCCTCACAAACTTTCGCATCTATAATATTAGTAGGATATGACAACCTAGTGGTGATTCATCAAAGGTACTATCACATAGGAAGACATGAACTTAAAGAACGTAACATCCTCTTTGATTATTAGCATGCAGATCAGCTATTTATACAAGGAAACCAAGAGCAGCCCCCTTATTCAGCTAATACAACCTTTGTCGGTGAGCCGTTTCACGGAGGCCTCGGAGAGCTTACCTCTCACGTGATTAAACTTGCGGCACGCTATGATGGCCGTTTTGACGTTTAACAATGACAAAGAAAAATACCTTTTATTACTTCAAAAATAAAGTGCATCTATTGATCCTACAGCTAATTGTATGATGATGGAAATCAACCTTATTCCAAAGCAATACAGTTTCTTTTCCTATGACAATCTGAAACGTCAAAACGGCCATCATAGCGTGCCGGTAGTATTAGCGTAGTAAGCGACAAAGACAGCATAGAGGCCGCGACGAAACATCCTCGAGTTAGTGTCATTTTCCTTACAGAATCGAGCCCCTGTTGTATAATGAAAGCAGAGATAGTCGATATTAATTATTACCTTCGGTTCAGTTAAATGTGGAGCAGCCTTCTTAAAAATTTATTTACTTTTTGAACTGAATAAAAGTTGACTATTTATATTATCTATTTATAGGTATTTCTTTATTCCGAAGCTGGAACCAATATCATGACTAAAAAACCAGCCAACCAAACCTGAGCTACAGAATACATAATTGGGATGTGTCCTGTATTAAAGATAAATGATCAAACACTAATCAGTGTATTGAACATCCAAAAATATACGAAAACATTAAATATGATCAAAATTAAATCATTAATGTGATTTTTCAGTACCCATCTAATCATAAAGAGTAGGTTATTTGATGCTGTACGATTATGACGTCACAACTTGCTATTTAATACAAAACTGCATATATTCGATTGCTGATTTGACATGTCAGGACACATCCCTATTCTACTATCCTCACTAATATTATAGTACAACTGCAGAAGAGTTTCTGTTTTTATTTGTTACTTGTCACGGCTAAACCATTAGATCAATCTTGTAGAAATTTGACACACTAGTAACTAATGGTACGGAGAGAGACATGGGTATTTTATATAAATTTTGTTGTGAGTGAAACCAATGGCATAATTTTTGAGGATGGATGTTTGTTACTCTTTCAAACTATAACCACTAAACAGATTTAAATAAAAAATGAAATATATATAGTTTATACTTGAATGAACACATAAGATTATTTTATCTCGAGAAATGTAACATTCCATGAGAACGCGGGAGGCAACTGTAGTAATATGTCCTGAATTGGTTGTGTTCCCAAATTAATTTGCTTTCCACCGAAATACATAGTATCATTAAGACAGTATACTGTTAGCAGTATACTATTAGGTACGTACCTCCATAATATTAGAATTTCTCAACACATAAATACTCGAAGATTCTACCCTAATTCAGAAGTTACACCATTCATAATGCACAGAATTGCAACAAACCATTATTTTATCATTACACATTTCCCTTTCATTATTTTCTACGTACATTAGAGATGATTATCATTAAATTGGCTGACCGGTGAAACAATGAATGTAAAATTATTCAGTATGCATATAGCGACCTGTTTGGTCAATCACCGTGGGGCTTAGATCTCTGTTAGAATAAATTACAATTTACATCTGCATTATGAACATCCGAAAATATATTATACGATGAACAAACTGCAGTTTTGTTGACATGATATTGCAGTTAATTCTACTAAGTTTATCTTTAATTAAGTAGGTAGCTACTTCCTTGTCTACATACTATATTTGTTGACTAATAGAAAAAAATATTAGTTTTAAGTTTTAGTAAAACCTGGCTCTGATTCTGCTTGCGCTCATATGATTTCGAACCATAATAATTAAACGACTTAATTTTCTAGCAATAACATTTAATTAGCAATTGATTAGCCAACATTTTTGTACGATGTTTTTTTTAAATACATATTATAATTTATAAAAAGAGTTAAAAAATAAAAGTGTAAAAAAGTTTTTTTAAAGAAAGATGCTTTTTTATTATAGTTTTGGAATGTGCACAAAATGTGTCAACCCAATTTGATCCCCCATTTCCAATTATGTAGATACTGTTAGCATTAGCTTTTTGCCGAATAAAACAGCCGTGACATACAGACAGACACCTTATACTCACTATAACACTTAGGTATGGTAGAAAAACCTATGTTCGCATGGATGATCCATTTGCATAGTGCTAACTGAATTAATTATGCAGTTACTTGATTTAAATAGCTATATTAGGCAATATTATCGCGTGGAAAATCTTACCTAAACTCTATGCAGTATGGTTCAAAATATTTACACACGAGAGTACACATTTTTAGACCAAAAAATATTTAAAGCCTAGTCTATGCACATTGATATATTAAATAAATAAAAATGATGTACAAAGAAAAAAAAATGGGAATAAAACCCAATTGGACGCTTGTATTAACATGCCTTGTTCTTTCCTTATTCAAGAAAAATAAAAGAAACAAATAAAAATTTAAAACAATATTTTACTTACCAACTTGAGTTACGGTAACGAAGAAAAATAAGACTACTAAAAAATAGTTACACTGCATCTTCCTCATTTTTTAATTTTTCTTATTCACTGTTCAGCACACAAATTCTAACTTAACTCAAAACACATTCTCATTTACCTATCTATTTGATTATTGGTAAATATTGACTATTAATTAATTTGTCTTTCATAATAATAAAAGTCACTTCACTGTTTCAAATTTATTCCAAAAAAAAAAACACTATGTCCAAATAAAAACAATTTTGTTTTAATATTTCGAATCGAACGTTTTGAAATAGGAACACGATTTTGGCGCGAAACGCGATGCGTTCGGCATGCACGCGAGTAAAGTTCGGAATGCTGTAAAGGTACGCACACACTACGCAGTGGTGATCGACCCCACCGGAACCACAGTCGGTGGGCGCGCGACTGCCGAGTCCATGTGCACCGCACCGAAACGCACCTTAAGCCGGCCTGCCATGTACAGGCTATATCAACCTTAGTGTGCAAGACATAAGACTCACAATACAATGTCAAAGCAAATGGAACCTCACTAATGATAATGTTTCGAGTTTTGTAGAGCGTACGCGCATAGAAAAGCATGTCGTCCCCCTATTGTTGGCAATGTTACGGTAGCTGATTGGAAAAAAAACAATGAATTAGTAGTGAAAAAATTATACGACTCAGAGATCCTAAATTACGTAGGACTGAGGAATGTAAGACGTGCAATAAACAATAGCCGCTAATATGAATGCTATTATTGCAAATCGTCACATGTCGGTTTTTCATCATTTAATGTTATTTATTTATGTAGTTACTAGCTGCCCTTCCCGGGTTTACCCGTATTCCCTAGGGATTTTACATTTCCCCAGGATAAAAATATTTGTTAATCGAGTATTTTTAACTGTCCATGTTTGATCCAAATCCGTTTTGGCGTTCTTGCGTGAAAGAGTTACAAACATCCTTACACCTATCGTCACAAATTTTCGTATTTATAGTATCAAGGGTGTACAGATTTCCGATATCCGGACTGTCCTTTTAGAATCCTATTATCCTATTCTAGTATAGTCCTAACCTACTATTTATTTATAAGAATTTTAGACTGACAGGCCAGTTGGCTTGGTGGTTAGCGACTCTGACTGCCAAGCCGAAGGTCGCAGGTTCGATTCCCACCCAGGACAAACATATGTGTGCATGAATTGAACATGTCTGTTTGTTCTGTGTCTGGGTGTAAATATGTATATAAGTATGCATTTAAAAAACAAAACGTAGTAATCTGGTTTATCAGTTATCTGGTTTCCATAGTACAAGCTCTGCTTAGTTAGGATCAGATGGTCTGTGTAAAGAACGTCCCGGGATATTTATTATTTTGATATGTATTATAAATGCGAAAGTCTGTGTGGTTTGTACTATTTCACGCAAAAAGTACCGAACGGATTTAGATGAAACTTGGCACGTAGATAGTTCATTACCTGGAGTAATACGTGGTATACTTTTTATCTCGGGAAAATGTTACATCTCTTGGTAATGCGTGGGGACAGCTAGTAATCGATAACAAGATATCTGGTAACAGTTTCATTGGTTGAGGTGACGAATTCTACCTCTCCAACTCATCGTAAACAAAAGCATTCCTAAAGCGTCAGTCTGGTACGACCACGAAATGTCAGTCTTGCTATTAATTTCCAATCACTTGCCGCTTTGCGAGAATGCTTATTGGATGAAGAAATTAAATATGAAAAATGTATTTATGTACTTATTACGATTTAGGTTCATGTTTTTATTATTTTCCTAATTATATAGTTAATTTGAACAATAGTGTCTTTTATCGTATTTGTATTATGTTGTTTTTTTCTATTATTAGTTGTGTGTATTCGACTAAAGGTATTTTTGATAAGATTTCAACTGTTGACTGACTTTTTACTACCTTGAAACTGCCAAATTTCGAAAAATTTATGGAGGGAATAATTATTTTGGGGTCGGCGTAATATGTAACATTACCTACATATTGTAGGCAAGGCAGGCAAGATTACCTATAACTTAATAAAAATTATTTGTTGCCACTTAAGCTTCAGACTTATTGTTATTCGAATTTAGACCTTAACGCGATTGAAATAGGATAGATGGTGAAAACCGTGAAACAGAAATTGTTTTAAGGTGTTAAGTTGAAAATGTATTAATTATTTGTATGTAGTGTTTTATACTGTAAGTTGAATTAATTATTATCTACCTGAAGGTTGCATCCTATTAGGTGATGCAGTTATATTTGCCTTTACTGTTGGCTATTATAAAAAGAGATCCGAAATCTCGCATAGAAAAAAATAACTGTGCTTCTATATAAATCTGTAGGATCTGCTGTACATTTTTTTTTTGATAAATATTTGTTTAAGACTCGCTGGCGGCTATTTTCCAATTTTTACTTTTTTGTCTATCTGTATGTCCTTTTACAAGACACCTGTGCCCTGCGGTTTCACCCGCGTTCCCGAGTGATGTTACAATATTTTATTCTTTCTATCATCAATAGTTTTCGCAGCGCACGCGATGTTGTGATTTTTTTAGGTTTTTTTTTTTTGCAATCTGGGTGACATCTAGTTTCATTCAATTGTTTTTTTTATTAAAATATGGCCTATGTTACTCAGTGATGATGTAGCTTTATAACGGCATTATTTTAAAACGGTCCAGAAGTTTTTATGTTATTCGTTACATACAAAAATAGAAATATTTCCTCTTTATAATATTATAGTTATGCTTTATTAGACCGATTTTGATGCAAATTGATGTAAAGTCAGCACATGTGATTGAGCGAATAAAGTCTAAGTGTACCTATCGATAAACGCGGGTGAAACCGCGGGGAACAGCAAGTATTTTATAAATAACGTCCCCCCTATAAAAGTAATTATACTTGTCACTGCTAAGTTCCACAAAGGATGGTATTTTAATCAAAACGTGACATGTGGTTACCATTGTCAACGTCTCTCGCATTACTAATTGCAGTTAGTCATTTCTAACAAAGAAAACGATAATGTGTACCTTGCTAGACCTAAGAATCGTACTTAGTAGGTCCATTCTTAGTCGAACTCTATGCTGGTCGACCGCTGATGTGTGATTAATTAGGAAGTAGGAGCCAGTAGGGCTCTAATATCTTGCTATTGGAATTTGGAACTAAGATGTTAGAGCCCTATTTACACTCTTTAGTCGGTACATTACGATTATAGAAACCTACAACTATGGATCTTAGCACTAAAAATCCCATTAAATTTTATAGGCGGAAAGCTATTTATAAAATCTCCCCCGCGGTTTTACCCGCGTTCCCGAGGGATATCACATTTTCCCGGGATAAAAGGTAGCCTATATGTTATTCCAGGATATGCTCTATCTATGTGCCAAGTTTCATCTATATCCATTTAGTACTTTTTGCGTGAAAGAGTAACAAACATACTTCGAATGTCATATTTATTTATATCGAATCAACAGCTTAAAAAATAAGTTTCAAGCTTCTAGCTCTATAAATGATGATAGTTCCAGACAGCTTTTCATCCCCCTTTTAACCCCTTACAACCCTTTTTTCGCATTAAAAAGCCTATGTCCTTCCTCAGGCTCTAGACTATCTGTATACCAAATTTCATTTAAATCGACTAAGTAGTTTTGGCGTGAAAGCGAGACAGACAGACAGAGTTACTTTGGCATTTACGAGTATAATATTAAGTTAGGATTAGGATTTCATTACAATTTTTATTTCAAGACATATTGAGGCTCTTATCTATTATTCTATTCAAATATAATTATAAAGCTGAAGAGCATGTTTGTTTGTTTGGATGATGGCGCTAATCTCAGGAACTACAGGATCGAATTGAAAAACTCTTTATGTGTTGAATAGTCCATTTATCGAGGAAGGCTGTTTGCTATACAACATTACGCTACAACCGGAGCGGAGCAGAGCATCAATGAAAAATATGGCAAAAACGGGAAAAAAATATTCCTTTTCAGAGATTTGCGCACGTTGACAGCGGAACGCGGGTCAAACCGCGGGGGACAGCTATCAAATACAAAGTAGCAAGATTTTTAAGTGTAATTCTATACTTAAGTAACTATATATCATTTCTTAAAATAGGTTAAGATGTTTTTAACTTTAGCTTTAATTTTAACTTACTTGTAAGCTATGTTCAAACCTGTGTAGAGAGAATCTTGGTATCCAAAACACAAGTTAAAACTTACCTTGGATACCACTGTTTTCAAGAAACACTTTATTAAAATTACTAGTAAGTGCCTAGTTATATGTATCGTGTTCTTGTCACAATTTTTTTATGATTTATTTATTATTATTTATTGCCGGGGATTGTCCAACACCGCACACTGGTAAGTACCGCGTACCCATTACACGCTAGTGCGCTCCGGACGTCGATTCAAATGATTATTATTTACCTCCTGAAAAGAATATACTTGACACTTGTTGAAATGTTTTAGATTAGTAGAGCTTAGTGCCGAGTTCGTCCGGGGAACTACCACCTTACCCATTTCCGCCGTGAAGCAGTAGTGCACTTGTATTACTGTGTTTCGGTTAGAAAGGTCGGGCCGGAGAAATTATAGGCACATGAGATTTAACAACTTCACGTCTCAGGGTCGACAACGCATTTGTGATGCCCCTGGTGTTGCAAATGTCCATAGGCTGCGGTGAACACTTACGATCAGTCGGACCATCTGCTTGTATATCCGCGTATGTAGAATAAAAAATAACTAGTACTGACGATGCCGCGTAAAAACAAGAAAGAAGCCATATCTATAGTACGAGCTACTGCACTCCGGGAGACCTCCGAAAAAAAAATGTGCTCTACACTTATACGGCATTTAACAATGTTACTTACGCGTAATGAAAAATATCCCCGATATTATTGACCTCAAAATTCGTCGAGATGTAAAAAGGCCCATTTTGATATGAAATGAAATGAAAATATTTTTATTCAAATAGGCCTTTACAAGCACTTATGAATAGTCTGACTCTAATATATTGATACTACTGATATCCAAAAATGTCATACAAAAATCAACTTAATGGCTACTTAGATAAAGTCCATCTATTGATCCAAAGATGATCAAATGATAATGTTGATGAACCTTATCATCACGCCATAGGGTACATTTTACTATAACACTCATAGCTGCCAAACGGGGCTATTAGATCTTGACACTTAAATATAATATATAAATAATGAATGGTATGAGAAAGCAGTTCAAATTTACTTATTGCTTCGAAAACCTTATCGATTTAGATATGTTGTCTGTGGCTTTAATTAATTTTGGATCCCAATCCAATATCGTTTGCAATACCAAGCATCGCCAATGTGTTATCGACCGAGACAGGAAGTTGTTTAGTCACAGGTGCCTGTAATGTCACTGGCCCCCTTACCTTTCTAATTGAAACACAGTAGTACAAGTGCACGATGCTTTATGTATCATTTTATGTATTTAGTAGTACTTATTATTACAAACTTATTAACGTATTTTGATCAAACTAATTATCGTTAAAAAAAAAATTCAATTTACTATTCTGTATTTTTTCATAATTTCCCACTCAAAAGTTTGCATTCATCTTAGGTTCTAAAAGACGTCGATCGCGGCGAGAGGCGTAGGTTGAAATCCTAAAATGACCTTTTAGTAGAGTAAAAAATCATGAGTAGCTATCGCAAGATTTGTAGTACCAGAGTACCCTTATGTTAAAAATTTGCAACAAAGAACCTGTTGGCCACTTGAGAGCCATTCCTTTTGAGGCTTTATGTGATGGGGGTAAAACACAGGCCTACCTACATAATTATTACTCGACTGTAAATAGCCGCTATGAAAATACGTAGGAACTCATGAAAAAAAATACGTTAGTAAAGGCAAACTATCGCGTTTGTGTTTACGACATTTAAGTATATTGAGGAATTCTCAACCCTTCTGGTGTCATACTCATGAATCTTATTCCTTCCGCTAGCTACCGTCTCGTGGTGTCACCCGCGTTCCCAAGGTCCGGATTTATCAGACAGCTTATGTCAATCGAGTATGGTGTTTCGATCAGAAGAAGTTTTTTTTAATATGTGATTTTAGAGATTACCCTTTACATTTACACATAATTTGAACCTGTTTATATCTAATGTTATTTTAACTAAACAAACCCGTAGTAGCATTTGCTAAAACACTCAGTCAAACAAACAGTCTGAAGTGACTGATCGTGACATTAAAATTTACGTCATAATCCTACTGTTTAATTATTTATAGATGAAAAAGATTTTGTGCACCTATGCTATTTCTATTAGTGCCCATTATTTCGTGAGGCATTTAGGAGGGGGTCAAGCCGAATCTCACGTGGAGAAAAGGGGGGTCTCAGCAAATATTACGTAATTTTTATATTAGCAAGAAACAGTGTAAAATTGCTAGAAGAGGGTTATATTACCTACTAAGAGAGAGAGAGAGTAATATTTTTTCACATCTAAATAGTATACTTATGATAATATCAAATCTCACGTGAGATTAGGGGCGGGGAGAGGGGGTCGAGCAAAATCTCATGACATCTCACCAAGGGGCGTGGGGGGTGGGGTGGCGGGCGAATTCTCCACTAAGAGATCCAGTACTTCTAAAATACCTACAATCTCATCGTAATGGACGGATTTGAAAATTGTGGATTAACATTAATGAAATTCATTATCAATTATATTAATTCAAATACATAGGCCCTCACAGGCTCTTATGAATGGTCTCGATGAGTAATTCACCTGTCAACAAACGATAGCTTGTTAGCGAATTAATTATTGTATAATTCCAAAAAGTCGTAAGTGACACTTATAATTAAGTCATTTAATTCCAATAATAGGTCATAAGTGACAGCATTAATTAAGTAATTTAATTACATACATTCAAAGAAACTTGTTACTCATTATCATCGTCATTAGAATGATTGTTGCATTAGTACGTGCGTTATCTAATGGGAATTAATATTATGGCATAATTGTACGTAAAAAATGTTTTATTTCAGCAAATCATTGTTTATTAAAAAAAAACAGCATTTATGTGCGTGTTAAAAATGCACGCGTTGGGGGATTATGAAAAAATCTTAGAATGGCTCGATTTTTTTCCTTGCGTATAGGAAATCTATTCTATTTTTATTATATATTCTATTATATATCGATACTAGTAGGTAAGTATTTAAAAAGTTTCGAATATGCAGTGTATTTCAGTTATTTGTTTTACATACCTAGTACAAGCTCTGCTTGGTTTGGAAGCCGTATGTGAAGAATGTTCCGTGATATAAAAAAGCCAAAAAAATTTAAAACCTTTTTGCATAAAAAAAAATGTATACAATTGTGGAAAAAAGTTGGTGGATGTCCACCAACTTTTTTCCACAATTGTATACATTTTTTTTTATGCAAAAAGGTTTTAAATTTTTTTATGTATAATGCACGGAATAGAAAAATCAAGGTGAAAGTGCGAAGTAGGCGTGGCACACGTGCCACCATTGCGCGTTGTTACGCGTATTTGATAACAGTAATTTTACAAAGAGCATAATACTCATACTGAGGGGTCATGTTATTGCACACTGCGTCGAGTCGGTCATCTCTTGAAATTCCTTTTTGTCGTAATTATCCCGTACCGTACTGTTCTATTTATGAATGTAAGAATATTATAGCACATAACAGATAATTTCAATTAATTTTCGATTTAAAAATAATCAATGAAATATTCCTTTCATAACTAAAAAAGCTAATACTTAGGTACCTATTTGATATCATGCGGTACAAGTGCACCTTTCACTGCTGGTTTTTTGTTACTTAAATTATTTTCATTATAATTTATTATTGTTTTAAAAATGTTGTGTTAGGTATTTTGTAAATGTTATCATTCAAAAAAATCAAAACGCCTAAAAATTATTTTAAAATATCATGCAAATATATTTTATTTTGTTATTTTCTCTCTTTTTTAACATTACCTCCACAAACATCCTCAAATGCTCTTTCGACAGCAAAACAGAAATCAGGAGTGTAATTCTGTAAGGGAAAATGACACTGGCTGTTGAGGATGTTTCGTCGCAGTCTCTATGCTCTCTTTCGGTAGCTACGCAACCACGTGAGAGGTAAGCTCTCCGAGGCCTCCGTGCGGTGGCTCGCCGTCGAAGCTTACATTATCTGAATAAGGTGGCTGGTATCGAACGTTTTAAATGTTACTTGTCAGTATCCCACCTGCCCTAATCGGAGTAGTACATATCGAAGGTTAATAGAGGTACCCTATAATTAATAAAGGTAAGTTTATTATTGAAGTTAACTTCTTTAGGCGCGTTATGAAAAAATGATGAGAGTGAAATTTTAAGATGCGCGCCCATCAGTGTAACACAAAATTCTCACGGATCGGTCTCTCCGAAACATCGCCCAAATCGCAAATGTCAGTGTCAATGAGTGAGTAGGTTGTTATTGTCAATAATAACCTAACGTCAAAAATCGTTATCCGTTGCTACAGACTATGGAGTATAGAAGTAAAGGTATACAGTGTACTAAGAGTGTCCATTGAAAGGGAGCAAATTAAGGTGGCGCTACTGTAGCAAGTGAAAGAATTTTAAATAGAGCGTCATAAATTATTAGAGTAGGATACTAAATCAATAAAAAAGGAAAGAAACATTTCCGTTTTGTTACAGCGCATTTTTTTTAATTATTATAATATACAGGGTGACTGGTGAGATACCTTCAATATTTGAGGATGTGATAGTTGGCGATCATGTGATGAAAAAAAATTACATTAAAAATAAATATTAAATGACTTCTTAGTAAACTTAGTAAACAGTATTCCGAGAGTCCCGTATTTACCTGCGCAATTTTTGGATACGCGCAGCGCGCTATCAACATAGAATACATAGGTACGCACAATGTACAGCAGTTGCCTACGTACATCAAGACCTCTCCCCATGTATGATCCCCATGAGCATGATCCGTATTCCCTTCATACTTTAACTAGCGCGTGCCGCACGTGACTAGATCAACTTAAACAACAAACACCGCGGCGTGTTTAGAGAGTATAATATCCACATTTCACTTATTTTTAGAGAAATTTTGGTCAAAAATTACGCACCTAATTTTATTACATCATTTTAATGAGAATCGAGTACCGAGTACTCTCCATAAGTATCGAAGGTATCTCACCAGTCACCCAAACATGAGTATGGAATAAAATTATACAGTGTTTTTAAGTAACTTAATTAATTGTAAATAGCAAATAGAAAATAGTATTAAAGAATTACCGGAAATCAACCCACCACACTTCACTCTGTTTATAACTGCTTATGCAGCTAAGTTCATATCATTTCCACTTGCTACACTAGCGCTATTTCGGTGAGAATTCGAAAACTAATTTGCTGTTTACAAGTGGACACTTTTTCGACTAATCCCTCATACAATGGTGGTTGTCCTCCTTTACTTCTACACTCCATACTACAGACAGGTGCAAAGGATTTGGCCACTACAATTTCACGACTGAATAGTAAAAAATGCTTTAAGTGCAGTTTTTCTCACCTATAATTTCGGGTATAACTTCTTACGTGCGTACCTAAGTACACACCCCCGATTTTTCGTTATCTAATAATAACGCCATCTATAGCCATGTAGCGGAATTAATTAGTAAATGTTGTATCATTATGAACTAAACTATATTATGAAATGTACGACCTGTGTTAGGCTGGTTTTGAATAATAACAACCAATCAAAGTAATGATTTATTAGTGTGCAAAAATAGATATTCCATTGATTTGTGTGAATTTGACGACAGTAATTCCGATATAGATTATGGCACGTCGCACGTTCACTGTTTCTTCTGCTACGTGGTTTGATACATTACATATATTATTAACTAGCGGACCCGGCAAAAGTTGTTTTGCCCCGCGGTTTAACCCGCGTTCCCGTGGGATGTCACATGTATTATACATAAAAACCTTCCTCTTCAATCACTCTATCTATTAAAAAAACCGCATCAAAATCCGTTGTGTAGTTTTAAAGATTTAAGCATACATAAGGATATAGGGACAGAGAAAGCGAATTTGTTTTATACTACATAGTGAAGTGAAACTTTTCATGGCTTTGAAATTCTGATCCGCAACCTTTGTGTGACGAAAAATAAATGAATAATAAACACAATCTATGCTATTCAAAAGTGATTGATGAACAATTAAAATGTTTCTCTGTAATACAATAGTTTCACTAAATTTTTTACGACACTGTTGTTATTTAAATATAGAAAAGATACTTTGAAATCTTAAAAAACAATTGGTTTTACGATTTTTTTGAGTTACATTTAATGTTGTATTCAAATTATACAATGTCAAGTGCAATTAAAAATGAAACTTATGTTGTTGAATGTTTAAACTCAAAACAGAATACGCGTGAAAGATTTGTATAAAGTGAATTATTAAGTAAGTACTTAGTATTAAATATATTTTATATTTGGGGCGAAAAAGCTTTTCATTATGATTGTTACACGTTGTATACAATATTATTAATGAAACATATTAAATTTTGCGTCCAGCACAAAATTTTTCAGTATCACAAAATTCTATACCAATTTAACAATATCAAAAAGCTATAAAAACACTTTAATTATGGTAAATATAAATATTTAACTATATTTGTTAATTAAAATATGTCTACATATCCACAGAAATTTCAATTCTGATTTTTTTTTTTCAAGGCCCCTTATATTATTTAAAATACAACCTTATTCCTGGTTAGTAAGGTAACAAATGTTTTCTTCTATAATATAATGTGGCTCGAACACAAAGTAGTTATTATTTAAATTCAATTCGATGACAAAATTCAATAATTATTGATTCTAAATTAATGGTAATTATTATTTTCACATCTTATTTTGATCTTAATTGTAAATCAACTAGATTCAAATTAGCATAGCAGTGGTGAGATAATCAAAGCTAAAATTAAGCCTTAATACAATAGGTCTAAAGTCCAATTCCCTAACACGCGCTCAAATTCATCGGTCGGATGTTTTTATGGTTTTGTAAACAGCGTACGGAGCAAAACTTAAATTGATAGTATTCAAACGCCTTTTTAGGTAGATTAGCAGCGCATAGGAAGCACCTAGGTTCTGCTGCTTTTACCTGTACAACAAAATATTGGATCAATTATTTTTTTGTTACTTTACCATAGTGTAATAAGCTTACGAAAACTCAAAGGAGTAAATAAAAATAATATCCTGGGGACATTCTTCACTCGGCCATCTGATCCCAAACTAAGCAGAGCTTGTACTTTGGACACCAGATAACTGATATACTACATACTACTTATTTTCTTCTAAATACATACAGATATTTACATCCAGACACAGAACAAACCGACATGTTCATGTACACAAATGTTTGTCCTGGGCGGGAATCGAACCCGCGACCTGCAACTTGGCAGTCAGGGTCGCTAACCACCTAGCTAGCTGGCCTGTCAAAATGTGTATCGTGTATTGAACAGAGCATACCTGTAGGGGGTTGACGACACATTTTCATTTTGACACTTCAGGCGGCCATTAAAAGTACCCAACTTAGGGCTTTGTTTAAAGAATTTTAGCAAAGGGCGAAATATATGGAATGAATTTTTCAAGTGGTTGGCCAAATCCGAAACTTATGGAAAACATACCTGGTAGACTGAAGGAAAAATTTTACTCCATCATTTTTTAAAGCAATGTCTTTCATTATATTTATTTGATAATTATAATTGTTTGAAATTATACTCCATTGAAAAATTATTATTATTTTTTTTTTTTAATATCCTGGGACATTCTTTACACACGGCCATCTGATCCCAAACTAAGCAGAGCTTGTACTATGGAAACCAGATAACTGATATACTACATATACTCCTTTTTTTTTTTTTCTAAATACATACTTATATATATATTTACACCCAGACACAGAACAAAGAGACATGTTCATGCACACAAATGTTTGTCCTGGGTGGGAATCGAACCCGCGACCTTCGGTTTGGCAGTCAGAGCGTTAACCACCAAGCCAACTGGCCTGTCGAACATATTGTTATGAAGATGATTCAAAATTTTCCATAAGTTTCCCGGTACTTTGCAGCAAAAACCAGAATATGCTGGAATCCAGAATATTCGGAATTATACTTTACAATGAGAGCTAACCTTTTGAGCGTCAGTGAGCAGCAAGAAGTTATTAGTTTTCGTCTTCTCGACTTGCTTCTCCTTATCCCTCTGTCGCTTCGCTCTCTTCTGCTGCGCCTTCTTCTCTTTCTCTTCTTCCAATTGTTCTAAAGTTACTGGGCCTGGGATTTGAGACTGGACCAAAAAAAAACATTATTAAAATTATGGCAGTCTAAGTTCTTTGTCGGATAATGATGACAATCACGTTGTCAAGCTGTAAACAAATATTTCTATATATAAAAATGAATCCCTATTTCCCTTGGTCACGGCATCACGCATGGATGGCTGGACCGATTTCGCTAATTCTTTTTTTGTTGTGTTTGTTATTGTCAGGAGAAGGTTCTTATGAAAGAAAAAAATAAGAAAGTTGCGTGAAAAATTAGGAAATTTAAGAAAACTTCACGATTTAATGAGCGCTTTTGACAATGTAACCTGTTTGACATTATTGTCAGTTGGCGCGATTGACAGAATGCACGCTGCAAATATCGTTTAAAATAGAGGTGGCGGTCGGAATTATATTGATAAATTAATTAATTTATAATTTCTACAGTTGATTCGATCGGAAGATTCAAATTCAATGTTCATTGTTCAGACAGGTTATTTCTGTCGGGTCAGCATGTGTACAATAAATATTTTTCTCCCGTTAGGAAATTACCAGTAAATCGCAGGTAAGGCTTACTAATCTACCACTACTGCGATTCTATAAGACTTAACCGAATTGCTTCTGTGTGAAAAGACTACAGAACAAATCACAGACGCTCGCATAAGCCCAAATTCTGAATAATTTGTACACTCCTATCGATTGTCTTAATAATCATCAATGGATCATTTGTTTATATTGTTATGGACATGAAATATGTGAAGATTCCGACTACGTACAACATTTAAAAAAATCTGACCTTTTCATATACTTGTGCGAACAAACTAAACTAAGCAACCTTTACAAAAAACGGATTTAAGGTGAGGAAGATTTTTTTCCTTAACACTAATTTTACCAACACTTACTAGGTACCAATTTCTATCATACCGGGTCAAATGTGACTTTATATTTCCTGCTTGTATGTATGAAATATGGTTGTTAGGAAGGGAAATAAATAGTTTAACTGTATATTAATTAGTAAGAAAAAGTCATGAAGTCAAATGTGCAAAAGCAATAAGATGATACGTGCATTTTCAATGCAAAGTTCAAAATGGGTCATTTGACCCGGTTATGGTATGTTTAGTGTTAAATTCTTACCTTATTATAGTTATACTTGTGGGGGTGTTGCCCCTGGAACAGTCTGAAAGCGATGCGAGTGTCGGCGTGTGAAGACGCGGCATACGGAGTCTGCAGCTGATTGTTGCGGACGCAGGGGTCGCCTCCCGCCGACAGGATCTCACTGATTATTAACATATTGTCTAAACTTTCACTGTCAAAAGTTGTTCTTTAATCGACTTCGAGTAAAGAAGTTACCGTCTTGAAGTCGGCGAAAACCAGTTGTCCTTCTTTATGTTCAGCGTTGATAAACAAATAGATATATATTCGATACTAACTTTCAGACAGACATACAGAAAAAAAAATTGCGTACAAATAGCAGTTTTCACAAAAATGATGCCGTAAATTTTTTCATACTTGGAGTGTATGAAAAATTTATGACATCTTTCTTTATTTAGTGGCATAGATAAAATAATTTAATAAAGTAGGTAGGTTTTAGTGACCCATCTTAAGTATTACTTACGTGACCATATCAGGTTTAGCCGCGATGGCAGCTTTATGCAATGCAGTGTTGCCATCGACTGGATCTTTGGTGTTGCACGCCATCTCTATATCACCTTCCCAACCTTCCATTATTGTCTCTAGGGAGTTGGTATCATTGCAAGATATAAGTTTCCACATCTGAAAGTTAAATTTTTCATCTTTATATATGCTATTTTTCTTGTGTGTGTATGAATTGTAATGAAAATATTTTAGTTCAAATAAGCCTTTACGCATAATTTTAAAAAACACACAAAGTGTGACCATAACATGTTCAAATTTATAGATAATTTACATTGCAATAAATAAAAATCATAACATATAACAATACATTTACGACCAGGCATTATTATCATTTAAATATTCATTTATGTTGTAATAAGCTTTTTTTTACCAATACGGCTTTAATATCATTGATCTTTAAATTGAACTCCTAAAAGATTGGTCCGATTTTGATGATTTTGTGTATGTTTAAGTGGATTCGAGATTGGTTTAGATGCAAAAATTAACCTGGTAGGTGGCGCTGGATCGACTTCCGGGATTTTTTAAAATTAATCCGTCCGTTTTTAATTAAATAGAAGAATTTGAAAGTTGCCCGGCCGAAAAAGAAAGTATGCTGGGATCAAGCTTCAAAATTCAAAATTCAAAATTCAAAACCATTTATTCAGTTTAGGCCTTCGGAGGGCACTTATGAAGGTCAAATTTAAAGTTACTGAAGCTACAACCGAATTAACAATTTATGAGTGCGGTTAAAGGTGCAGCCACACTGAAGTTCCTTTTGTAGATCAACATTTCCTAATTAGGAAACAAGACAACAAAATACTTAGCTTAGTTTCTTTGCACAAGCATTTGAAAAGGTCAGATTTTTAAACAGAATTTAGTAAAAATACCTATTTGAATATAACGACCCGTATGTTATAGCAATTTCTACTCAGGATCTGTTAAAAATTCTAAGACCTTTTGGTATTGAGTCGAATAAGCAGCCGGTTGTCCGCCGCTGTTTATTACGTGTTATATTTAAACATTCAAATATTTTTTCAAATAGGCCTTCACAGGCACTTATGAATGGTCAGACTCTAACACCGGTATATGCGTTATTATCGGCTGTTTTGGATAACTACCCAATAACAACCGCTGTTTCACAACTATAGTGTGAATGCATCTTAACATTATTAAATAAATAAATAAATATCCTGAGACATTCTTTACACTCGGCCATCTGGTCCCAAACTAAGCAGAGCTTGTACTATGGAAACCAGGTAACTGATATACTACTTTTTTTTCTAAATACATACTTATATAGATATTTACACCCAGACACAGACCAAACAGACATGGTCATGCACACACATGTTTGTTTTGGGTGGGAATCGAACCCACGACCTTTGGCTCGACAGTCAGGGTCGCTAACCACCAAGCCAACTGGCCTATTTTTCTCTCACCTTTTTAACATTAGCAGGAATCTTCAACGGTACCGCACCGGGTTTCTTTACATCTTGCTTAGGTTTATCTTCCTGTTTAACCTTATTCTCTTTAACCTTATCCTCGTTAATTTTCTTTTTTCTCTTCACCTGTCCCTTTTTCTCTTTAACATCCTCTCTTTCACTCTCAGACTCATCAGAACTCGGTACACACAGAAGCAGATCCTTTCTTGAGTTTGTTAAGACTCCATTGGTGCTTTGTTCAGAGAGTGTTTTTATCCAGTCTACTGGTGTTTCAGAGTCTATGTAGCATGGTCCTTCATCTTCACTGGACATGATTTGTGTGGGTAATTCTCGAGGTACGCGTTCTCTGTTCATGTTGTTCAGTTAAATTATAAAGTTCAGATAGTTCTGTATTTTTAATAGTTTATTGATGTTTGTCTGTCAGTAAACTAAACTAAATGTCAAAACTGTTTTTTGTTGTTTACAGGGATGGACTTGAATGAGTGCGTCTGATTAGTACTGATGAGTTGTAAATATATATTTTTTTATGCATAGCAACATATTAATTAGTGTTTATTATTTAGAAAAACTTCCACCTCAAACGAGTTTCAACAGACATTATTGTTAAGCGATTCAAATGATATCTATTGCTTATCTCCTCAATGTTTTCTCCTAGGGTCCAATGTTCAGGGTCTTCTGGCCACATTTCTGACCACTTACTGGGTATTAAATGACAGTACTTTCTCTCGTCAAAATACGTTACAAGGGTTAAAATCATAACAAAAATGCATAATAACACATGCCGAAAACAGCTAGTATTCAATAATAATAAAAATATATCTACTGGCTGTTCCCGGCTTGCTACGCGACTTTTTTTCTTTTTTTTTTAAACTCACAAAAGGTTTATGGCTATCTGATAAATAGTATAAGAAGGCATTGGGTACAAACATTATATGTATCAAAATGTTTGTATTTTAATATAGATTTAATTACCTTGATTTTGCTCTATCAATAGGTTTATTAGGACTTTTTACAGTCTTTTTAGGACGGTCAATAATAGTGTCCGATGTGGTCTTAGTAGCACCTTTTGTTGTTGACGCTATCAACGCCTTTTGGAACAGTTCCATGGTTTCTGGAAAAAACATTTACAGATCTTTTAATAAATTGTCCATTTTAGATCAAATTACATTTTAATAAGGTTGCAAATTGATTGTATCATGGATTTAATATTAAATTGTGTTTTTATGATTACCACATTTTTAAGATAATCATAGCTCATATAGGTAGGTGGAAGTCGAGTGAAAGTGTCATGGGTTCGAATGTCCCTAATAAGCTTGAGGTTTCAGTAAAGGAAAGCCTCGTGGGAACATAGCCCGGTGGTGGAGTACTTAGAGGTCCCGGACCCGCCTGGTTGTCACCCTTATGAAAATTTGTCACCAAGCACCTGTTAGTGCGTTCCTTTCTTTTCTTAATCATCACTCACTCTGATAAGATAGAGGTAAAAAAGAAATTATATATTTCTTTCTATATATATACATGTATTATATTATTATTACCCCGCACAAATTATGGAAAAAAAAGTATTATGTATGAAGGATCCAAACTATACAATGAAATAGTTAAAAAATATAAAGGACGCCAAATCTATTATTAATTTAAAAAAGTTACTGAAACAATATATTTTGAACTCGTCGCATAGGCAGGTTGCCACTTCCAGCGACACATGATCTTTGTTAGTGATTTGCAAGTATCGAACGAACATTGTTAATATTATAAATTACAAGACTACCTTCAACATTTATTATAAAATTGTAACTTGTATTACGTCCAACAAATATATTTGTAATTAGCTTTAATATTATTTTCTCATGTAAGTGAATCTAATTCTTATGAGAAATAAAGTTGTCTCAAACTGTCAAACTGTCGGCCAGTTGGCTTGGTGGTCCCCTGCCAAACCGAAGGTCGCGGGTTCGATTCCCTCCCAGGACAAACATTTGTGTGCATGAACATGTCTGTTTGTTCTGTGTCTGGGTGGAATTATCTGTTACCCGGAGTTACCTGGCCACACTACAAGCAGTACACTCTGCTTAACCTGGGATCAGGTAACCATGTGTGAAGAATGTCTTGGGATATTTATTATTTATTTATTTATATATGTATATTCAACGTACCATAAACTTCAATACTAGCAACAGTTTCGTGCACCCTCTGAACCTCCTTATAGGTGGGTTTCCTTGTGGGGAACGGTAGAGCCCTCACTCTTGGGTCATCAGACTTGATTGGGGAGTTCTTGCCGAACAACGCCCCCTGGTTCAAGGAGCCTACAGCACGATAGAGTATAAAGAAACAACCGCCCAGGTCGATCGCCCATGTTGATATTATATTTTGGACATTCTGGAATTAAATTGTTCAAGTTTACTAATTGACAGATGCAATAACTATATATTTTTTTAAATAATAATTGTATAAATTAATCGACTACAGCGCCTCCTATGTGGGCTAGGTATAAACCATTTCCTCGATAAAACAAATATATTGTGTAATACTACAATATATACTATAATACATCAATCTTAAATTTATTTATCTTTATCAATTTTTATAAGCTACTGGCGAAAAGCCGGCGTTTTCCACTCATAAAAATTTGCTGTTCGGATGAAACCGGTTTGAGGGCACTTCTGTTTGGTTGGTGACAATGTATAACAGCCATAGGTAGAAACATTTTTAGTTTTTTATATATATAGATCAGGGGCTCGATTCTGTAAGGAAAATGACACTTACTCGAGGATGTTCTATCGCATCCGTGCTCTGTCTCTTTCTCTAACTACGCTAATACTACTAATCACGTGAGAGATAAGCTATCCGAAGCCTCAGTGAAGCGGCTCGCCGACAAAGTTTATATAAGCTGAATAAGGGGGCATGGTCCCGTTTACTTTCCAAATGTCAAATGATACCTTACCTCCAAAAAGTGCGCCTGATTATATCTCCTGAGACTGGCGCCGGCCGACCTGGTGGCGGCGCCGTGCTGGTCGCGCGTGGCCTGCGCCTGCCCCTGGCCGCGGCGCGACACGTACGCGTGCAGCGTCTTGTGCAGCACCGCCGCGCCGCCCGCGAACACCGCGCCCGCGAAGTGCCCGCCCGACACCATCAGCACCGCCCAGCGCTGGAAGCTGGGCGTCGCCAGCCGCGAGCACCGCTCCACCCACGCGCTGCCGTCGCCGTCCGTCGACAGCTCCTCCTGTTACCGTGCACTCCATTAGTAACACTGATACCTAGTCGCAGCGCTCTGGGATAAAGCGAGGGGTCGCTCTTACCTTACCACCTGGTAAGGGACTCCAAAATAAAAAGCTAATATAAAAAAGATGTAGAAATTTTTATAAGTTTGAATTTGAAAAAAAAAATAATATATCTGGTATCTGGCTCCTATAGTACAAGCTCTGCTTAGTATGAGATCAGATGGCTGTGTGTTCAGGATGTCCATGTATTCATTTATAATTTTATAGCAGCAGGATCTTTGCTGATGTTAAAGGAGCAGTTTTAGAATTAGAGCTTCTTGGTTTAACTTCAATATGTGTTGATCTATTCAATAATAGTTATTTTTTTAAAGAGTTGGCTAATTATTCTTCAATAACATAAACTGAAATATAATTTTGTGATCAAAAACCATTGACTAAAGGGCGCCGACAGTCAAAGACAATCTCGCTCCACAGGCAAGGACTAGAGGACCGGTACTGCCTAGACCCTTATCCTCTATAGAAGACACTGAATGCAATAAAATTTATTTTTTGACAAGTATATTTTATGCAACAGGTTTGGTGGTTTAAGAATAAAATAACCACAAAGCTACTGATATGTGCAGTACATCTATAGCAACATTAAACTATTCCAAAAATATCTTATTATTTCCGAAATGCTTACTTTCTTATGATGTAGTATACATCTGTAAACACAAAAAACTTCACCAAATTGATTGGTGAAGAATGCCTTGCAATGCCTAGTGGCGGCTGCAAACAGGTCACTTGCCGGTTTCTTACTTGTGGCCTCATCCTCTGATTCACTCCCCGATACATCATCAGAGTTATCATCTGAAAGTAAAATATTATAATATAATAATAGCCTTTATCCAGACATCTTATACCAAAAGTTCAAAAACTGATTTGTTAAAATAATATTCTATTTAACACCTGTCTGTGAGCTTTTATGGACAAAGGCCTCCTCCAACTGTTTCCATTTACCTCTATCTTTAGCAGCTGTCGTCCATCTACCTCCAACTACGACCTTTATTTTATCCACCCATCTTCTTGGTGGCCTTCCTCATTTGGCCAAAAAACGAGGAAGTATAATCTGTCTTTTTTATCAAGCCTATTACTTTCTTTTTGTATCATCTGTTGAAACCCCAATAAATAAAGAAAATCTCAATGATTCAACTTCATTTCATGACATGATACCACGTTTCGCACAGATTTGGATTACAATGTCTTTAATGGAATTTGGATCTCACTACCCAGACATCTAGGAACTTATTTCTATTTCTTTATTATTTTAACCAAGCCAACCTAGAGCACATGGTAATAACAGATACGACATGTCTCTTGCACACAGTTAAATATGTGCACTCCATTTACTTAATTAATACTACTTAGTAGTCAGAGTTGACTTATCTCTAAGTCTTTATACACATTGTTCTAAATATTATAAAATAATATACTATTAAATAAGTCTGGTTTGTTACCTTGTCTAGAGTTAAATTGTCCAAGCGTCAGTGATTGCTTCCCAAAGAGCTTTCTCTTCAAGTTATGAGTGTGCCAGTGGTGCTTATAATGTGTTGTTTGCTGTGCTCGTGTCTCAAATGGTCCCACTCCACAGCAGGAGCAGCAGTTGCCATCTGATGGTCCATTTAGTGTAAGTGCGTTAAGACGTCTGATTACACTCGCTTCATCCACTGGAAAATATTTCATTATACATTATATTTAAAGTATTGTTATGTTTTGCAATTTGATTTGGTTGTGTTAGTGCCTGGCAATCTTGTTATTCTTTTCATGGATAAAATAACTTTATTATAAGCCAAACTTTAATCACAGGCTATTATTATTATTATATTAAATATGACACATCTACAGTATTAAGCACTCAATATTGAAATAATGTAACAGTATACTGATATGAACATCAATTATAGATGTGTACAACATTTACCACATGTGGAATGAATTTAAGATTATTAAAAATTCAAGAAATTAAGAAAAAAATTAAAACTAAAAGCATAAATTGAAAACTAAACAAGTGTTTTTTTTTTTATAAAGTAACAATAAAGCAAAGGTAAAGAAAGGTTTTACTAAAAACTTATTTTATTTATTCCACAATATTTTTAGAATAATTTATCGGTAGAAAAAAAATGCATTAGACAGAATAACAACAGCATAACAATATTCGATCAGATTTAACTTTGAAACATTATTTTAACCATATGCCACTTTAAAGTTTTTTTTTTAAGATTTAATAAGTAGAACAATAATTGTATAGGTTAGTATTTCATTATCTTATTTCATCCATATGTCATTTTAAAGGAATTATCAGTTAAAAGATTATTAGAGAATAAGTTGCACCATAATTGTATAGGTTAGAAAAGTTTGTATTTGAATTATATTAAAGAGTCATACAATACCACTTACCGACTTGATGGGATTCTGTAAGCATACATGATGCAACCTTAATTCCTTTCAGCAGTCTCTCAAAATGGTCTAATTCATAAACTCTTACAATTTTAGATTTAACATATTCTGTTTTAGAAGTCATTTTTTAAGTCTTCTCTTAAGTTTTCTTATTGATATAATCCAAATGGAGACGAAAATTATCACATGTTATGGTATCAAATTGACTCAGCCTTGTGTTATAAGAAAATTACACAATATTATTTTATTTCATGACATAAAAAATGTAATAGTTCTATGTACCTCTTACCTACTATTTTGACATTTTGGTCGAGTTGACATTTAGATGACAGTACAAGTAATGTTACCGAAGCTTGCTAGAATGGTGAATACTAGAAATACGAAAATATCTATAGAATTATTGTTCCAACAAAAGCCGGTTTTAGTCTTGGTTAGGTTTTATGTCAATTAATGTATTTCTTTAATTTTAACTTTATGGGCACTTTACCCATAGACAGCTCCAATAATTTAAATTCAGTTTTTTATTTATAGGTTATTGCTTTACTTATAAGTTAATTTTAAGTAGTTTAGTATGTACACTTTGTTTTATTAAAATTAAAAATAATTATACAATAAATTAAATTAAATATTTCTAAACATATAATTACGAACTCAAAAATTATTACTACAGAAAAAAAAAATGTACATTTGAAGTAGGATTTTTACTGCATAGAGATGGCGCTAGCTAGGCTGTTCAAAATAAATTTAAACCATTTCACGCACTCATTTATTGATACAGCTATCATAAGCTATCCATAATGCACTAAAATATTCCAGTTCGTTTCTTAGTGTGATTAAGAAACGAATCCAGGCCATTGCTTGTAAATTATTCCTAAACAAAGAAGCATCAATAAAATGTTGTCTGACCTGGAAATTTAACCCAGGTCCTCCCATCTATGGCCGAGCGCTAAAAAACTTGACCACTGAGGAAATATTGAAAACATATTAAAAGAAATGGACCTATAAGTCAAAGGAGGTTTATGAGTTTAAATTCATAAAGTATCTTGTCAACAGATGGCGTAGGCTACTTGTTAAAGGTACAATTAGCGGTTTATTTATTTAAATAAATTGAATGAGAGCACTTTTTTTGCAATTTTAATATTCTTCAAAACGAAGGGGATTCTCAATTTAATAGACTAGATACTTAGAGACTTAGATAAAGAAGATATTATACTTTTTGTGCTTATTACTTTTCTTTTTTAGATTTTGTAGCTGAATGTCTCAGTAATTTTACTTAAGACTATTAGGCTATATAGATGAAATTAGGTAGGTAGGTGTGAGTATTCTATACACCGCCAGCGTCGTAGCTAGGGGCACAGAGTAGGTACCTAACCGCGAGGACAGCCGTCATGGGCTTCTTCCAATCTTCAAGGGGGTGCAGGCTCCGAGCTTCTGGGACACGGGTACAAAAATACTAAGACGTTAAAACATAGATTATTGCTAACTTGCACTTGAATACGATAGCGCCTAAAATAACCTTAAAAAAAAGGTTTTACATTATTTTCTATAATAATATTGACTACCGACTCACGCTTAACCAAAATATTTCCTCATTTCGCCTTTATATATATGTCAGGTATATAGGGTTAGATAACCTATCTATAACTCGCGTCCCTAAAGTTAAAAGGGTCTATACATCAGTTAGATAGGGCTTTGTGGCAAGAAGGCATAAGTAAATACGGTATAAAAATGACTGTGCATAATAAGCCAATAGAGCCTTTCCAAAGAATCTTGCGTTGAAGTCAACAGTAATCACTACATAGCATAAAACAAAGTCGCTTTCTCTGTCCCTATATCCCTATGTATGCTTAAATCTAAAACTACGCATCGGATTTTGATGCGGTTTTTTTAATATATAGAGTAATTGAAGACGAAGGTTTTTATGCATAATACATGTGACATCCCACGGGAACGCGGGTAAAACCGCGGGGAACAGCGAGTAATAGATATATGCGGTTCAAGTCGAAGTGTGCAAGAGGGGTCTTGAACTTTTGAACAATTGGTTGTGAAAATCAGGATAGTAGATATTATTAACAGTTTCAACGAATATTCGTTTGAACACCATACGTTAATAAGTTTCTTAAATATCCGATATTTTGATATTTCATGTACGTATAATTGGCCCATAATTGGCTACATAGTGCAAACTATACAGAACCTTTTGCGTGGTCCGACATGCACTTGGAAAGCTATTTTTGTTCAACGTCTTCGTTAGGTCCGTAATTGCCAAGCAACTGACGTGGGTTTGATTCCCACCCAGAACAAACATATCTATATTATTACATGTAGCAAAGTAGTAACAGATAGATTGGAATTTTAATGATCTAACAAGAACAGATTCTCGGGAATACCTACCATCGCAGACTAGCGGAGGAAGGTAGGAATACAATCAAAATAACATTTAAAATTGATATAAATAACCATGCAAATAAATGAGTTAACTATAAATATAGTTATTAAGGACATTGAACAAAACCTCTATAATTTGAAGGGATAATGTGGCCACAAAAGTACTCGTAGACATATCCTGGACGGAAATAATTAAACATACCTAATACCTAGTATAATTTTTCCAACTGTATGATATCAAAGGTAGCAGATTATTAATAGAAACCTAACAAGTTGAAAAGTAATTGATTTATAGAAACCCACTTCATGATTGGTTTTTAAACCAAGTCAAACGACGGAAGAATTATTTGCCTATAAACGCCAATCTTCTTAACGTATAAAGGTAAAATAGGTACTACCGTACTATACTTTATTACTTACCTTAATATCAAAACATATATTGCAATTTCTAATTATAATTTTATGAGAAGCATTTAAATTCTTATCAGCATATTAAACTCCTTCCTAATTCATAAACACGGATAAACTAAATTAATTTGTGAACATCGCGAGCTCGCAGCTAATAGTGCCTTCAGTGTTTTTGCTGTGCGACTCTCCAAAACTTTTGTATGAATACGGGGTCCTAATAAATTACTAAAATAAGATCCAATTCATGTATACAAATGTTACGTACATTTATAATACTTTTGTTTGTTTATTTCGCCAATTCGGACCGTTACAAAGATGAGCTCTGTGAAAATCTTGAATGTGGAAGCTTTGTGAAGGAAGTGTGTGGGATCAGGGAGGAAGGAAACGGATTCAAGATAAGGCTGTTCAATAACGAATGTGAATTATTGGAATATGGGTGTCATGTTGCTGAGAATATGAGTAGGTACCATTAGATATGTAATACATTATTTTTACCTGGTAATATGTTAAAATAATGTCATGTAAACCGACACAGAGGTAGACGATCCTCCTGATGGTAAGTGGTCACTGCAAGCAATGGACATTTGCAACACCAATCGCCAAGTCTAATGTGTAATTTCACCGGCTCGTTTACCATTCTACCAAAACACAACAATACAATACCACAACTGTTTAAAACGCGGAGCTTCAGAGCTCTTCCATTGCAGATAATATAGTGTTACTTATTTTATTACATCTTAGTATAAAACCAACCAGCTATATGTTAAAATATACCTGCAATAAGAGACGAGACTTTGAACAATCGAAAAAGGATCATATTGGTCTCCACTTAAAGACTTCAAACCATGCACTGTTTCATTCTCTAGGCTGGATATTAGCATAGCAGGCATGGAGCATGGAAAAGTACCTTTTTAAGACGATGTGATAAAATACGCATTTAAAGAAGTAACACAATAATATTTAAATGTAAAAAATGGTAGATACAATCACCGTCTGACCTTAATTTATTATTACAGTCAGTAACAATGTAGAGTGAGCTCCATATTACGGATTTCCCGCATCACTTTGGCATGGGGTTCTCCAAAGAGGGTGTAAATAGCACTTCAAGGTCAGCAGTCCACTTTGTCATTCCCCTAGTATTGCAAATGTCCTTCAGTGACGGTGACTATTTAGGAGCGATCAGGTATGCCGTCTACCTGCTTGACTACATTTTGATTAACAAGCAACAATTCAGTCAAATAGGCCTATATGCGGGCTATTAAGATGTAAAACTGATTGCATCTCTCCGGCGCGATTGTAGCCGCCGACGGCCGTACGGATAAACACAAATGTTTATCCTGGGTAGAAGTCACACACTACCTGTAAAGTAGCAGTCATTCCAATTGGCCTAAAACTCCCCAAAGCCTCGATTAGTATTACATACTAGCTGTCCCCCGTTTTCACCCGCGTCCCCGAAGGATGTAACATTTACCCGACACAAAAAGTATACTATGTTACTTCTAATACCTCCAAGAATATGTGTACAAAGTTTCATGATGAAAGTGTAACAAACAAACTTACATTCACATTTTAAATATTAGCAGGGATTGTTACGTAGCTTCAAACGGATATTTAATTTAGATTAAAACGCTAAGTAGGTATACAGGGAGAATTGAAATGAACAACACAAAACTGAAAGCATATTAAATGCATTCCAGAAACCAACCATATTAATATTATACGCACAGACTAAAATTAATTGAATTCAAAATTAAATATGTCGAGCCGCAAAATTCATCACGTTACATAAGAGCCGACAAATTCATTTTGCATCCCTATTCAATCATATTCCAAAATACAAATGCGTAAATATTGCCTTCATTTATATTATCAATTGATGCGTGAGGAAATATCGTCCACATTATGAGTGGTCTGTAATCAAAGGGCGGATATCAAGCAAGGGGTTGCATATAAAGCCACCACATTGTATTTGTTCATTTATTGACCGAATTGCATCACTTTGTAAGAGTAAACCTGATGATATTGTAAAAAGACTGGATTGTTCCGAATAAAACTGGTTCTGCTATTCTTTTCAATGATGTTTTTTTATTACGATTTAAAAATGGAACCCAAATAATATAGCTAGTTAATTATTAAAGCATTAAAGTACATTAACATAGAAAAGCACTTTTTTTTTTATTTAGCGATAGAATGTCAAATTGTATTGTGATACGCTCAATTATCATTCTTTTATTATAACAAAGAAAGCACGCCTGTCGACTTAATCTCTTGACCTTACCTTGAATCGTCATTTGCCAGACAGATTATTATCTATTTATGAAAATATTGTAGATACTTATTATTTCGATTTATGTTTCGAAATCTTATCTTTTAAGAAAGCTAAGAAAAGTGGTTTCCAAGTCTTAGGTTAGTGTGTGTGTGTGTGTGTGCATGTTCAGGCGGATCATCCCCATAAACCACCCATAATATGCTTACTTACCTAGTAATGCTTTTTTTTTAAGTGAAAACTTATTTAGCAGCTTTGAGCACTTTTCTTGGGATGGGTATAAAATCGTTAAAGTTTTCACTTCTGCCGGTTTTAAATAAAAAAAAATCGCTTAATGTAAATTACAACTTGTATATTTTAATTCTGTGTGCAGTAACAAAGGCCTCCCTTTACTATTGCTTTTGCACATTCCTAGGCCGCTAGGGAACGTCTAAAAGTGGTTACGCCTGAAATATCTGCCATTAAAATGTAACTGTCATATTCTCATTATAGTTGTCAAGATCTAAAGGGCCGCTTTGACAGCGACGCTAGACGATTTATAGATAAGAGCTTTTGAAAGCGTACGTAAATCCTACTAATATTATAAAAGCGATAGTTTGTATGTATAGATGTTTGTTACTCTTTCACGCAAATACTACGTAACGGATTTGGATGAAACTACTGGCACATATATAGAAAATGCCCTGGAATAACACATAGGATATTTTTTGTGCCGGGAAAATGTTACGTCCCTTGGGAATGCGAGTGAAACCGCGGGGGACAGCTAGTAAATAATAGTTCATGTTATATTTTTTAGAATGTAATAGTCAGTGCCGTATTAACCACGAAGCAAGAGTAGCAATTGCTACGGGCCCCGTGTGTCTAAGGCCGCCCAGCACCGATTGCTTTTTTTTGTACTTTATACTTAAGAACCCAAAGCAGACCAAAGGCCCTCGGACAGAATTTGCTACGGGGCCCGAGCTTGCTTAATCCGGCACTGGTAATAGTAAAATCGTCGTTATTGCTTTTTGGGGTAAGGTTCACCTGTTGTCTAATTGTATGATGCTAAATATCCTTGTTATAACGCTTTAGGGTCAATTAAAACCAGCTGTCAAAATGGGCCTATTAAATCTCAATAACTTTAGTTTAAATATGATACCTAACTTATACAAATAATTGGTGGATTTTGTTTTGCGTGAAACTTATACCTCCTTTTTTTATGTTGAAAAGAGTGAGGAAGGTTTTGGTTCAGACAGTTTGATCAAAACCATTATTTTTTCGCAATTTTAATACCTACATAAAAACACATTTAAAGCACAATAGCAAAAGCGAGTTTAATAACTATATACTTTACATTATTGTAGAAACATATATAAAAAAAAAAGATGTCAATATTGAACACAAGAAAAGTACCTACTATTGTGGCTCTAATACTTACTAACTAATACTTAGCACAAAGTCAGTCAAAACTTCGACCTATACAGTATGTTACAAAACTACCCGTCAAGCCGAAAGTAGGTTAAATGGGGCCTTATAACGAATCCATTCACAATATTTATGAACCGTAGAAAATATAAAAAAAACTGATTTTTATGAATGAAAAATAGAAAAACTATTAAAGTAGAGAATTATTAGGTAAAATAGGCACGCAGGCCTTTCTGTTAAATAATCTGGTTCCCTGACATGACAGCTTACTAGGGTTGTTGGCTTTGATAATTAATTATATTTTAACAGGTTATTTTATAACTCGTTGAATAATCCCAGACCGTTTCCAAGTATACTTTTGTTTTTTGGATGTGTACGCTTTTAACTTTCTCTAGTTTCCGACTGAACTTTTAATATCGTTTGACAATCAAGCTAACAGCAGGAGCTTTATGCCGTGACTCATCTAGCATCCCCTAACATTCCTAGCCTTCGTCCAGTTACAAACAAATGTTCAAAGGTAAATGAAATTAAAAGCCCTACGGGGCAGACGTTTCAAATAAAGTGTTGTATCGATGGACATAGTTAGACATGATGCAGGGAGCTTACATTAGAGAGCATGTCCCTTTATTGAGATGGATTTGTGCATTTTAGGGTTGGAAAATTTTTAATTGGTGCCTGAGCTCCCTTTGGTTTGTAATATTAGTAAGGGGGCTACCCCCACAGTGGGGTCGTGACTGGAACCTAAATTAAAAGCTTTGATAAAAAAATTTGTTACTACATTTTTTTTTAATCATATCTCTTACTTTATTATAAACACATATGTCCGTTTTTATGTAACTGGAATTGTTGACAGGATGAGATAGGATACAGACTATTTTCCAGGAACATGACGGAAGTTCGAGAATAAGTATTAGTGGGTGGTATTATATGTGAACAAAGGAAGGTTGGAGTAATGTTTAACTTCACATTACACGATAATAAACTGTTCAAAGCCCATGAATTAAACAGCTTGATTTAGATTCTTGTTATTCTTTTATAACAAGCATATTTGATTGTTCTCCATCTTTTATTTAATGAAAAAAAAGTTTATATCTATTTTCTTTTCCAGTGTAATAATGTGTCTTACGTCTATACCAAAAATAAAATGGCGGATATAATGACGAAAATTAATTTATAAAAAACCTAGGAACGTAAACTTAACTCAAACGCGATTAATTCATTACATAAGTAACGTTCTACTTATTTTCATATCATGTTTAAAAAAACATTCATTTCACAATCGTGAAACTAAATCGATTTTGATAATTAATTTCCTGAACATTAAATACTCGCTTATATAATATAAGTAGTACCTAAGTCCCTTTGCATATTATTTGTTTAATTTTTTATACCACATTGGCCGACATACAAGCGGACGGTCCAGCTGATGGTAAGTGGTCACCACCGCCTATGGACATTTGCAACACTAGAAGCATCACGAATGCGTTGTCTACCCTGAGACGTGAAGTTGTTAAGTCTCATGTGCCTGTAATTTCACCGCCCCCCTTACCGAACCGAAACACAGTCATACAAGTACACTACTGTGTCACGGCAGAAATGGGTAAGGTGGTAGTACTTCTCCGGACGAACTCTGCACTAAGAGCTCTACTACTCAATTGTTGCGAATAACTAATCTTATCTGGATATAACCTCAAGGTACCACTTGTATTTAAATGAAGATATATTCATTTATTTAATTATAGACACACCAACAGTATACACATTAAAACTTATAAGTATGCTAGATTTATAATAGATGCTAGTTTTCCCCGGTTTCACTCGCGTTTATCAATAGCCTATAACCATCTAAGATAAATTCCGCGTCGAATGGTAGCAGTCCCATCCCGATATGTTCAGTAGTATAGAAGTGATGGTGCGTCAAAGGAACCCTTTTTCCTTATATTTATATAAAGAAAACATTTATTTTTATTTTTATTTATTAACCATAACGACTTTTAACTATATTCATTTGGGGCCAAAGATGATAGCAAGGAGGTCTAATGACAAAGAAGGTTTTAAATTGATAAGTCTTTAATAAACGCATATTGAAGTATTTTGAAAGCTTCCACCACATCGAAGCGAAAGTTTATTTGTTGAAATTAAGGACATGGCAACGTTCTGGGATAAATTACCTACTAATTTTATTATGAAGACTATTTTTAGTCACATACGTTATCGATTCTTTTGCTAACGTTCGACTTTACACGTTGATACAGTTTAAGACATAAGTGGTTGAACAGGTCAACATTTTTAAAGCAGTTAAAACACCGATATTTTATATAATAACTAGCTTTCCCCGCATTCCCGTGGGATGCTACATTTTCCCGGGCGTAAAAGGCCTATATATTATTCATTGACATATTCTATCCATGTGCCAAGTTTCATCCAAATCCGTACAGTAGTTTATGCATGAAAGAGTAACAAACATCAAAAATGCGAAAGATTGGATGGACGGATGTTTCTTACTCAGTCACGCTAAAACAGCTGAACGGATCTGGATGAAATTTTGCACAGAGATAGATTATAGTCTGGAATAGCACAAATCTGCTTTTTATCCGGGAATAATGTAACCTCCTTCGGAAATGTGGCTGAAACCGCGGGGGGCAGCTAGTACTGTATAATTCATGGATAAGTTTACAGTACAAGTGCTTTTTTTGTTTCTGTTCTGCTACTTATGTTCTTGACTGTACGTTAGGGTGTATGCCTTAATTGATATCGATTAACCCACAAATGTCTGAAGTATAGTGTCCGTGCAATAATCTATGGTATATCTTTTTAATTTTCAATCTATCATTAAGGAGTGAAACTATAGAGAATTCACATCTATTATCACCTGGGACTATAAGGAAAATGACATTAACTCGAGGATGTTCCGTCGCGGCCTCCGTGCTCTGTCTCATTAGCTAATTACGCTAATACTACACGTATCACGTGAGAGATAAGCTCTCCGAGACCTCCGTGGACTGGCTCGCCGACGAACTTTGTATTAGCTGAATGAGGGGGCTGTTAGGCGATATCTGACACTTCAGAGGCTTCTCAATGCATGTCAAAATGTCAGATTTTCCTTCAAATTTGACATAAAAATACATTTTATCACTAAACAATGTCTAAATTAGGCGACACTTAGAAAGCCGTGTGAAATTATTAAAATTGTATGGAAATCTGTCAAATTTAGACATGTGTTAGAAATCTCATATCTCCTAAAATATAAGTGAAAATGGATATGACTCGAGTGAAAAAGGGAATTAGAGATGATGTGCTTCAAAGCGCGAGTAAACAATAAATGTGGCCTTTATTATTTTTAATAAACTAAACCATTGTACGTCTATGTTTTTTTTTTCTTAATTGAGAATAACAAACAATTGCACCGTACAGCTTATGTAACAATATTATATATAAATAAAAAAGTAATTGCACAACCAACACCCTTATTCACAAAATATTAAATCATAAATAAATATAATGTAATATTATATTTATGTTTAACCATAAAATCGCGTATAAAGGTTTGTCAGTAGCAATTACTAGCGGTGCTTTTCATATCCCTGGTCTCCTAGTATCGAGCTATTATTTAATATTAAATAACACTATATTAAATTTACAGCTTACGGACTTATAAACTTGGAGTACTGCAAGGAAACATTTAAACCGGAACCAGAAATGATAGTGACACAAACAGAAAAAAACATCCAATGTCCTGAATACGATTGCTCGTACCCTACTGATTCAAAAACAGTTTGCGGTATCGAACAAGACGGAAATGGATTTCGAATAAGATTGTTTCAAACAAAATGTCAACTTATAAAATACAATTGCGAAAATGACAGGCAATTTAATATCACAGATTTACATATTTGTAACGGAGTCAAAATCGGTGAAGCATCAAGTGATAATAAAAGAAATCCTATAGAAAAATCTAATATCAGCACGGGTATAAGAAAACGAAAGCATGTTATTGTAGTGGATAGTTCTTTTCTTACTATGATCAATAATATTAATGAAACAATTGACAACTTCTTTGCTGCAACACATGTTCTGGACTTACCTTTGGTTGATGTCAGAGACTCTATGAACGAGACAAGTAGACGAATGTTGATGAAAGTTCTTGGACCTGTCAGCGTCTTCAAGCCGTGGGTCAACATTCCGAAGAATGTCAGCACTGATCACTTTCACGCCCCTACACTTACCACGTGCTTTCATAAGTGCCCATTGGTAAGTAATAAATATCCTGGGACATTCTTTACGCACAGCCAGCTGATCCCGAACTGAGCAGAGCTTGTATGGCAACTAAATAACTGCTATACTACATTTACCTATTTTTTTAAATACATACTTATATAGATATTTACATTCAGACACGGAACAAACAGACATGCACACAAATATTTGTACTGGGTGGGGATCCAACCTACGACCTGCGGCATTGCAGTCAGGGTATTTAACCACCAGGTCAACGGGCCCGTAATACATATTCGTCATCAACTAGCTGTTACCGGCATGCGTTGTAATGCTTTTTTTATCGTATATTTGCATAAGAAATCATATGAATGTTATAGGTATGACATAATAGACGAACGAACAAACAAACAATATAATAGGGGCGTGTACTGACATGTCAAATCAGCAACTCTTTATGAATTGTCAAAAGGACCGTATTCATGTAGTTTTGTATGAAATAGCAAGTTGTAACGTCATAATTGTACTACAATAAATAGCATACTCTTTGTGATTAGATCGGTACTTAAAAATCACCAATGATATATCCATGTATTTTTGGATATTCAATACGCTGGTTAGTATTTTATCATTTATCTTGAATATTGAATTTATGCATGCAGTAAAAAAGGAACGTAATTGTTTAACGATTCGTGAAAAGTATAATATTATTTTGTCTATGGGATGATTTATTTGACAGGCCAATTGGCTTCGTGATTAGCTACCCTGACTGCCAAGCCGAAGGTCGCGAGTTCTATTCCCACTCAGGATAAACATTTGTGTGCATGAACATGTGTGTTTTTTCTGTGTCTGGGCGCAAATATCTATATAAGTATGTATTTATTGCAATTCATTATATTATTTATCCAATCTTTTTTGTTTGCAATTTCAATTGTATATCAGTTATCTGGTTTCCATAGGACAAGCTCTGCTTAGTTCGGGATCAGGTGGCCGTGAGTAAAAGAATGTCCCGGGATATTTATTATTATTATTGTTATAGGCTGGAAATTAACAACAAAAATTTCATTGCATTCTCAAGAATGTACTTGATCCGACATGCAGAACACAAATTCAATACATTGTTTATGTCGAACAAATGTCAGAATTGATTGTGGTTGCGTGACCCCTGATGCTCTATGCCAATTTGATTGTGTATGTTCCAAATAGTTTCCAAATATATCATTAAAGGGTATCATAATCCTAACATTGGACAAAAAATCATTAAATCAATCCTAATAATGTTTGACGGGCCACGCCGCAGGTAGTGGGTTCGATTCCCACCCAGGACAAACATGTGACATGTGTCCGGATGTAAATTTATATATAAATATGTGTCTTTTTTATAAGACATGGGCCATCAATCAACTAGACGGTCCATCTGATGGTAAGTGGTCACCCCCGCCTAGGGACATCTGCAACACAAGGGGCATCGCCAATGTGTTGTCGACCCTGAGACGTGAAGTTGTTAAGTCTCATGTGCCTGTAATTTTACCGGCCCCCTTAAGCCCTTAGAAAAGCCATTAGAAAGGTTTCAACCGAAACACAGCAATACAAGTGCACTACTGCTTCACGGCGGAAATGGGTAAGGTGGTAGTGCCTACTTCCCCAGACGAACTCTGCACTAAGAGCTCTACTACTCAAAAAATGTAATAAAAAAAAGTATATCAGTTGTCTGGTTTCAGTATAACAAGCTTTGCTTAGTTTGAAAGATGACCGTGTGTAAAAGAATGTCCCAGGATGTTTATTAAATAAAAATATATATATATATATCTGAGTATAATTTTCTCTTCTGTTTGGAATAGTTATTTTTTGAAGTTATACTTCTTTAGGCGCGTTATGAAAAAAATAAGAGACTGAAATTTTAAGATGCGCGCGCATCAGTGTAACACAAAATTCTCACACTATGGTTAAATGATAACGGTCTCTCCGGAACATCGCACAAATCGCAACTGTCAGTGTTAATGAGTGAGTAATGATGTTATTTTCAATAATAACCTAACGACGTCAAAATTTTTTATTCTTTGCTACAGACAGGTGCGAAGAGCTTGGCTACTACAATTTCACGACTAAATAGTAAAAAAGGCTTTTATAAAAATAATATTGTCTTAATAGGTTTTATGAGTTTTCTTAAAATTTTATAACACTAGTAATTATAAATGCAACTAATGAAGTCAATCTCCACGTCGAAACGGTACAACGATTCGCTTTTAGCGTGAGGATAACTGACAGTAGAACATTCAGGCTAGTTTTAATAAATCCACGACGTAGTGAGAAGAATTAGGAATGGGATGCTCGGTTGGTTTGGACGTGTAAAAAGAATGCTAGAAATTTCGCGACGGGATAACCTTGACGAACATAATAGGTTGGGGAAAAAGTTCCTTCGCATTTTTTAAGAAAATTCAAAACATTTTTAATATAGTTTATTTACATTTAACTAAAGTATGTAGGTACCATTCTGTTCGATAACTTTTTGCCATCTTGTAGGTAGGGACATGATCCCGTTGCTATAGAAATTTTTGGACTTCTGATCAAAATACTGCGACAAGTGGTTTTGACAGTCCTTCCGTGATGTTAACCTGACACTGCCTAAAGAATTCTGAAGAGACCGAAACAGGTGGAAATCTGCAGGTTCAAAGCCAAACTCTCTTAATTTTTGCTGAGTGGCTAAAGATGTGTGAGGTCTAGCGTTATCATGATGAAAAACCACACCCCTTCTGTTGATTAATTCCGGCCGCTTTCTCTCAACTTCTTGCTTTAACCTCATAAGTTGTTCGCAGTAGAGTTCAGAATCGACGGTCCTGCCTGGTGGTAACAGCTCATAATGAATAATGCCCTTCTAATCCCACCACACACACAGCATCACCTTGTTGCGAGTTAACCCGGGTTTCGCCACAGTCTGTGAAGCCTGACCGGCCTTTGACCACGACCTTTTTCGCACGTTCTTGTCGTACGTGATCCACTTTTCATCACCAGTTATCAGCTTCTTCAAAAATGGTTCGGTTTCATGACGTCGTAATAAAGAATCACAAATGAGTACACGGTTCATTAGGTTTCTTTCAGTGAGCTCATGAGGTACCCAAATATCTAGCTTTTTTGTGTACCCAGTTTTTTTCAAATGCGCCAAAACTGTTTTGTGGTCCATTCCCAGTTCTTCAACTACGTCGTAACTACTGATATGCCGATCTTGCTCCACTTTTTCAAAAATGGCATCCATTTTTTCCGTAATGGGGCGACCAGAGCGACGTGCATCTTTGACATCAAAATTTCCGGATTGAAAACGCTTAAACCAAATTTGTGCTACTCTCACAGACACTGCACTAGGTCCATAAACATTGCAAATATTTTTCGCGGCTTGCGTTGCATTTTTACCTTTTTTGTAGTAAAATGTTAAAATGAATCGAATTTCTTCATTAGATTCACTCATCTTGGCGGTACGAAAAACAATTGCAAATCACACATTTTCCTAATTTGAATTTGGAATGATGTTCTTTCAAATTTAAACTTTCAATGATACTAAAACCAGCCAGATACAAATAGTATAGCCAGAGAGATTTTATTACAAGTTCATACATACTATAATGCCAAAAGACTTTTTCCCCAACCTAATACATCGACTAAATAGACGATGATCTTATGAAGATCCAGGATAAAACACCCAATTTTAATGGTATTTAATGTAAAGTCAGATTTATTTTGTGTACACATGCTTGGGAGTCCAGTCCTGTACAAACCCTTCGTTTCTGTAACCATTATCCTAATTTGATTATGTTCTGTTTTGTGTGTCAAATAATTAAAATAAATAAATAAATTTATGTCGAGGAAGCGAAAGAAGTGTGGGTGGAAGACAGGCGTAACGATATATGTCTCTTGTATGTAAACTATATTTTACTACTGTGCAATACTGCAACGTGACGTGGATATGGTAGTTCCATAGACTGAATCTCATAAGTTCAAATTCAAATTCAAATAGGCCTTTACAAGCACTTATGAATAGCAAACACTAATATGATCTAAGATGTCCTTAACACATCTAAATACAACGTAATGAGTTTTGGTAGAAAGCGTCACCCTATAGTTTTTGAGTACAACATGGCAGGTGAAACGGTTATTAGAGTCCAAGCTAAGAACCTGGGTGTAACATTTGATCCTTTCCTCCTTTGGGTATTACCCCTACATGTCTCCTATAAAAGCTTAGGGATAAACTCGCTTAAAGTTAGACGTGACTGTGATCAACTCTCGATCATTTGAAAGGTCTTTCGTGGGATTGTTAACTGTCCGTATTTGCACAGTGTGAGAAACCTGAATGTGATCTGTTTGCGGACGGATGGCAGATGATAGTTGTGTAATGCTTGAGGTATTATGAGACGCTAAAGTGACAGGTTTAGTTTTTGTAAATTAATGATCTTATTTGTTGTTGTCCTTTTTAGAAGATATGTGTAATTAATGTTATTGTGATAACCGTTCTAATTGTTAAATAAGGAAATACATTAATATAGTCTTACGACACCTATAGATCACGTCTGGTTGTTATTATCATAACAAGCTTTTATATGAATTCCAATGTTTATAAGTTTGAAATTCAACAAGTTGGTTCAGTTCCTAGTATGACTTAATTCTATACACTGAATTGCCTTCAGACGATGGAACTCCTAAACGGTCCACAGCATAGAAATTAAATTTTGATGCGAAAAAGAAAGAAAAAAAATTATTATTTTGGTTTTAATTTGATTGTTATTTTTTTATTATTACTTAATTTTTTGTTATGTCTAAGTATAACAGGTTGTTCAATCAGTTTTGTCGTTCGATAAGAAAAACACAATTTCATAGTTCAAAATACACTTTATTATTCAGTATAATCTCCCTGAACATTAATACACTTGCTCCAACGATCCTCCAATCTGTGGATTCCATCCATGAAGTGAAAATCCGGAAGGTCTGCAAAATACACTTCAACAGCCGTTATGACTTCTTCATTTGATGAAAAACGCTTGCCACGCATAATTTTTTTGAGTTCTGGAAACAAATGGAAGTCGCTGGGGGCCAAATCTGGTGAATGCTCCAACAATTCTAACTTTAATTCATGGATTTTAGCCATTGTCAAAATGCTCTTGTGACACGGAGCATTGTCCTGATGAAAAAGGATTTTTTTTCTGCAAACCGGGTCTTTTTTCACGATTTTTTTCCTTCAACTGGTCCAAAAGGTTGCAATAATATTCAGAATTAATTGTTTTACCAGTTTGCAAGTAATCCACGAACAAAATTCCTTTCGCATCCCAAAAAACTGATGTCATAACCTTCTTAGCCGATTTCCGGCCACGAACTCGTTTCGAAGCCGAACAGGATCACACCACTCTTTAGCCTCTTGTTTTAATTCAGGATCATGATGATAGACCCAAGTCTCATCCATTTTACACATAAAGGCGCACAAAATCCACTTTATCCTTTTTAAAACGCTCCCAATGTTGCTCAGAAAGTCGCATCCGAATGTGTTTTTGTTCCATTGTTAGCGAATGCGGCACCCATTGTGCACACAGCTTTCTAAAACCCAAAATTTCACTTAAAATATGGCTCACACTGCCCCTAATGAGATGTGTAGAGCCTCTAATAAATCTCACTCAGTCAATCGACGATTTCCCAAAACCATATCCTGTATTTTGGCTATGATTTCTGGTGTTGATGCGCTTTTTGGACGTCCTTCACGTGGATCGTCTTCAACGCTTGTACGACCACTTTTAAATTCAGCAACCCATCTTTCTATTGTTCTAATTGTAGGTGAACAATCATTATACACTTTTAACATTCGTTCGTGAATTTCTTTTGGTGCTACACCTTCCAAAAAGAACAATTTTATCACTGCACGATATTCAATTTTTCCATCGTAAAAAAATACTGTGACACGGCGACACTAAATGGCTTGTAAACAAAGAATGAATTGACAGATTGAAATCAAACTTCACATACGTTCATATGAAGAGTGTAACTAAACAAAAAAAAATTGGGCTAGTGGCGACGCCCTCTCTTATCGAACGACAAAACTTATTGAACAACCGAGTATGTTACGAACCGAACTCATTTATATCACCTTTTTGGATTTTATTTTGTCTTCTAAATTCAAAAGTAATGACAATTAGTTACATTAGGAAAGTTGACTGGTTTTCACGTTTTTGTTGTTAATTTAATTTATATTATAAACTGTGGTTCAATCCAGCGCCCTATCTTTCATTCCGTATAGTTACGAACAGTAACATTACTAGTTTATAAAAATTAGGTATTACATCATCTTGGGAAACTGTAAGATGTTGTACTTATCAATGAGAAATAAATAAATAATTTTATCATGATTGCCCGTTCGAAAACGCACCTGTTGCGCCCAGGGCTAGGTCCCGACGAGGGTCAACAGCAAAGAAACGACATTTTTAATTTTTGCCGAATCTATATGGGTAAATTCTCGTCTCGTCAGAAATGTCCAGATGTGTACAAGCCGGTGTGTGGTGTCCCTGGTACCCTCGCGTTGGAGCCCGTTCTGATGTTCAAGAACCACTGTTTCATGGATCTGGCGCAGTGCAAGGCGTACTGGGAGAACAAGAGTCGCACCGCGCGTTACGTCGGTACGTACATTATTTAATATTTTACAAACAATTTAACCTTACTACTATTTATTATTATATTTATGTACTATTTATTTAAGTAAATCTTAAGTTATTTATTTATATACCATGTATTCAGCAATAGAAAAATTCAATGTAACACTATATATTAAGGAACCACAAGCCTCAGTTCAAAACAACGAGCTGAGCAAGCGCGGAAAGATGTTAATTTTTAAAAACACAATAAAGAAAAAAAAATTAGCCTTACTACTATTATAAATGCGAAAGTTTGGAAGTACCGGTGTTTGTTATTCAATCACGCCAAAACTGCTGAACGGATCTGTATGATATTTGGCTAAGAAAAATATTAAATATAAGATATATTTATTTGCACAAAGTATGGTACAGATGGTGGTAATTTTTTTATGAAATGTAACATACATACTTTGCCATATTACTTGGCATGCAAAATATTAAATTCATTACAAATAAACATTTAAAATCAAAATTATTGGACACATTCGATTACACTAGTTCAAAACTTTTATATTATATTTTATTATATATTTTTATTGTTATATATTATTTGATTTTTATTTATTTTATTGTTATATTTTATATTTATATTTTTATATTTTATTATAGTCTGGCATAGCACATGGGCCACTTTTTAGCCCGGAAATATGTAATTTTCCTCGGAAACGCGGGTGAAACCGTGGAAGATAGCTAGTTAATAAATATCCTGCGTCATTCTATACACACGATCACATGTTAATCTAAGCAGAGTTTTGGAAACCAGATAAATAGAACTTATTTATTATATTTAACACATACATACAAATATTGTAACAGTAAAGCCTATTTGATAAGTATATTCCATTTCTTGATACCCAGACGTAGAACAAACAGATAAATTCATGCACATGAATGTTTTTGCAGGGCATGTGACCTATTAGTTCAGGTCTAACCACACACGTAGCCGATTATAACGATTTTGAGGAGGAATGTGATTTGTGACTAGCTGCCCTTGACAGAACTAGAAATAGCACATTTTATTTTCCCCAAAATAATATTAAATACTAAGATTTTTTCTCAAAGTTGAACGCTAGATGGCACTAACAGCTTCAAAATATTAATATTCATATCGATGAAGGTAAATATATCTTCTAATATAATCTCCTGTACATAAGGTTCCTTTGACGCACCATCACCTTAAAACTACTGAACACTGCTACCATTCGACGCAGAATTTTTCATAGATATAGGCTATATATGATATTGATAAACGCGGGTGAAACCGCGGGGGGCAGGCTTGTTTGAAATTAAACCATAGACATTACGAAATTTTGGCGAGTTAAGTTTTTTTGCCAACAATCACTTTCATCATTTAGTTGGATCTGCAGATAGTTTTCCAAATATTTACGACGTTATAATAGTAGGTATTTGGTAATTAAAGGCTAGGAACTCCATATAAAACAGCTTCTATTTTAAAAATTAATAGTACATAAGTAATGGCTTAGAGTTTTAGTTAAAATAATTTAAATTAGAAAGTCAAACTAAGAATTGAGTTACTTAAATATATGTCACTTTTCATAACGTTTAATATAATTTGTTAATCTCATTTCATAATAATCAATTTCGCTGATATGTTTAATATCATTAACTTACAACACATTAACTAATGTATATTAAACCAGACCGATAACCAGCCCCCTTATTCAGCTAGTACAAAGCTACGTCTTCGTACTCGTACAAACTAGTACAAACAGCTAGATGGAGCGATGATATACGCAAGCTGGCTGGCAGCGGTTGGAAACAATGAGCTGAAGATCGAGCTCAGTGGCGTGCCATAGGTGAGGCCTATGTCCAGCAGTGGACGGAGATAGGCTAATGATGATGAAACTTCGTCGGCGAGCCGCTTCACGGAGGCCTTTGAGAGCTTATCTCTCACGTGATTAGTAGTATTAGCGTAGTTAGCGAAAGAGACAGAGAACGGAGGCCGCGACGAAACATCCTCCAGTTAGTGTTAGTTTCCCTACAGAATCGAGCCCTTGATACATTGCAGATGATTGTTTTTGTTCATTGATTTATAAACATTATTACATTTAAAAAAGCTTAAAAGAATCGAATTATCCACGTTTTATTCGTAAAAATGTTAACTACTTTAGTCATTTACATCAATACACAAATGCATGATATTTTTTTATTGTACTTTACGTCGAACATTTATTAAATTTTAAGTTACTTAGTAAATCGATTATTACAGCATTTCTGAACCACCAACATTCTGAAAATTATAGAATCTTTATTTCTCTAAACAATGTTGATGGTGTTTGTTTGTTTGCAGACAGGCATTTTAAAAGTATGCTAAAGAACTAATTTGCTGTGAGCCACAAAAAGGGCGGAAATAATCAACTTAGAAGTAAGATCATTGGCTACATGTAGAAAAGTAAAAATAGAAAATATGTTTTTAATTTCAAGTTCCTACAACTTATAGTTTTCCGTTTTCAGAAAAGTTATTTGGCTCTGGTGAAAAGTTGGTATTTCGTGGCTTACAGCAAATATGTTTCTGCATCTTATCTTCTCAACCCTGTAAGATAATCGAAACGAAGCAGCTTTAGTAACTTTAAATTTGACCTTCATAAGTGCCTTCCGAGGGCCTAAACTGAATAAATGGTTTTGAATTTAGAATTTTATTTGGAAGCTATGTAATAAAAACTGTTTTAACCCTAAATCTTTCCATGGCATGTTTCGGAGCCATTCATGACACTCTCAGACAGACAGACAATTATACTAAAAATGGCAATTTATGGTAAAATAATCAATTTGGCTGTAATTTTTCTCACAGTCATCTCCAATTTATTTGTACAGATGAACTTGTATTTCACCATAAACTTGTTCTCACGTGTAGCTGCCGGAATACACACACAAATACCATAGTGCTTACAGACGAAATTAATCATTCGTATCCCTTTAACAAACCGCTGGATGCAGGTCACTTCCAACCGGCCAATCTGGAAGTCATTGAGGGAGGCCTATGTTCAGCAGTGGACGTCCTACGGCTGAAATGATGATGATGATCCCTTTAACTTTAATTTCAGCTCCAAGTAAAATGTTTTATCAGAACCGTGCATTTTATAAAAAACGTGATCCTGCAATATCAGTTTTATATTTCTACGAAATTCGTAATAATTTGTTGGATGCCGCGCGTATTATTCAGCAAATATGAAATGGAAAATCCTTTTGCACGTGCACAGTTTATATTTGATTTTATACCGTTCCCGGAACTAGACAGGATTAAAATGGTTCGTACAAAACACGTTTTAATACTCACTTTCGAGCGTTTTACAAAAGGGTTCTAACTAAATAGTATTACGACTACTTGAGAACGTTTGAGTTGTTGTTCAAACAGTAGGTGTAGCTTCAAAATTTATTATAAAATTTCAAATAAATGTTATATTATTTTGTTAATTAGCAGGTTATTTTATATTTATTGCGAACGTAATATAATTCAAAGAATAATAAGATATAATAAATAATAAGATTTTAATCGTTATCTTCCAAGCTTATAATAAATTAATAATATTTTATTTTATTTTATAAATTAATAATATTTTATTTTATAAATGATATAATATACGATAAAATATAAAATAATAATATTTATTTCAGCAAAGTTATAACGAAATTCAAACAGTAATATAATGTTAATCAAGAGTTTTGTAGATCTAAACTATCAGAAATAATATCTTTTGGTTTCCTCACTAGGCAAGCCCTATTAAAAAAGAAAAAAAAATACGCATAAAGCAACCAAAGAATAGAATGCGACCAAGTAGTAGGTATTTTTTCGTTCAATCTACAATTTACAACGTAAATGTTTCCTCTTTTTTAATTTTTATGATTGCCGCGAAACATTCACAAATAGAAAAATCTATCGATTTGCGAATTCACTGCATGAAATGTTCCGAAACCTGATTTATTGAAGTTGAACGAGATGCGATTACGCGATGGTAATAAAGTTAGAAGTCATGTTATAGACTGACTATATCGTATTGCATCTTCTTGTTATTTGAAAATCAATTCACGATTGACTGATTCCTCTTTTATCATCCTCATATGTAATATTCAATAAGATTTATTTCTGCAGTATGGTAAACGATAGGTTCGAAACCTCACTTTATCTATTAGTAGGTAGTTACCTAGTCAATAAATAATAATAATGTTAGTCCTTATTATAAATCACATTATATCTAATAAAGACAACGTCAGTATCAAGTGGGATCATAGATGCGTTATCCTTCTAATAATAATGCTAAAATTCGTGACGATGTATGGTTATTTTTTTTCTTTTTATACCACATGGGCCGACAAACAAGCAGACGGTCCACCTGATGGTAAGTGATCACCGCCGCCAATGGACATTTGCAACACTAGGGGCATCGCCAATGCGTTGAGACGTGAAGTTGTTAAGTCTCATGTGCCTGTAATTTCACCGGCCCCTTGCCTTTCTAACCGAAACATAGTAATACGAGTTCATTACTGCTTCACGGCAGAAATCGGTAAGGTGTTAGTAGTTCCCCGGACGAACTCTGCACTAAGAGCTCTATTACTCAAGATGTATGGTTGCTAATTACTCTTTCACGCTAAAACTACACAATGGATTTAGATGAATCTTGGTACATAGATAGAGCAGGCCCTGGAATAGGGTATAGGGCACTTCTTATCCCGGCAAAATGCAACGTCCTTCGGGAACGCGGTTAAAAGCACGGGGACAGTTAGTCCTAAATATCTCCCCAGGAAAATCAATGTAGCACGGTAGTAGGGTACATTATAGTTATCCGCATGACTGGCTGCTACCCTAAAGTTAAAATTCACCAAGCACCTACCGTTATTTCGGCAGTTGATTGCCAGCGGCCTTCAAGCCTTTATATAGATTGGAAACAAATTGGCAACCCTCGTATGGCAAATATCAAAGGCGACCACTTATTTGTGTGCATGAATATTTCTGTTTTTTCTGTATGGTTTATACTGGGTGTTTATAAGAACGATCAGAGTAAGAGCTATATGTGGCTAACACCTAAGTATGGATGACAATAGCAGGCGACTGACCATAAGGAACTCCAAATTGACAAACATGGAGCGATTCATCCTAATATAATATTATAAATGAGAAATTTTGTATGTATGGATGTTTGTTACTCTTTCACGCAAAAACTGCCAAACGAATTTGGATGAAACTTGGCACATATATAGAAAATGCTTAGGAATAACACATAGGATACATTTTGTGCCGGGAAAATGTGACATCCCTCGGGAACGCGGGTGAAACCGCGGGGGACAGTTAGTGGCATATAATTTTATTTAAAAAAAATTACAAGTTATCGAAGGAAGAGAATGAGTAATTATAATAGCCTGCCTTAATTATTGTTAACAAATTACACTAATTGTACAGCCTAGACAGTGAATGGATTATCCATTAGTAAACCATTCATCAAATGGCAACACGCTTTAAAATAACTAAAATTCTTTTTTGTCAGATTTTCTATAACTTGTAATTTTTTTTAGTTTGTTTTGGTCAAGTCTTGCCATGTTGAATTAGAATCACTCCCGCTTCAGTAACAATGACAATTGGCACAGTTTTTTTTTATTATATTAGTTTTACATTGCACCTTTACATAGTTTCTGGACCCAGGATTGGCTCCCAGCGGACAGTTTTCAGTTCAGATACGGATATGCATGATAATTTCGTGTTTATATTTTATTTATTAACAATTTGTAAGAAGTATAAATAATAGTAACATCTTAACACATTTTAACTATTATTTACTTTTTATATTGTCTTCTAATATATGTTATATAATATACATATATAGCTTTGATTAAATTTATTTATAACTTTTTTTTTTACTCTGTCTTCAAAACAATTTTCATAAATTTTGTTTTTATTCTTACAAAGCGTCTTATAGATTGCATACTATGAATCATATCGAAAGGCCTACCTGCCGGTCAGTGCACCTTAATTACCAACTCAAGTATTCTTACATGGTGCACGAGCCATTTGTCGCGTCGCTATACGTTAATTTTTGATGATGAATCGATTCGTTTTTCACACGCGAGATTACGTTGTTTTGTGACAAAGGGTCAAACAATACGTAATCTCTTTTGCTATATATTTGTAGCAAAATGCAGGTGTTTGGACGTTAAGTTTTTGAGATCTAAATGGCTCGTTTTGACAGCTGATAGAATTAATCAGCATAATCGTACAATTAAATAAATAAATATCACATTTGATCCCAAACATTTTAAATTTTTATACTATTTTATAAATATGCATACTTTCCTATATATAGATATTTACACCTAGACACAGACTTGTTCATGCACACAAATGTTTGTCCTAGATGGGATTATACAAAAACAAAAATCTAGTAACTAATTTAACTCTTCTGTCAAATCCCAAACAAGAAAACTCAACCACAGACGTGTTACCTCGTGGTGCTAGTGCCTCGACTCAGTGACAGCGAGTCTAATACGTCCTGAAGATGCTTCGTGTAAAAGCGAAACACGTGCCGATTTTCTGTTGAGTTTCCCTATTTGGGACTTGACAGAGAAGGAGATCCAGCGAAATTTGTTACTAGATATTTGTTTTTGTATAATCTTACAATGGATTTCCGCAAGGTCACGCCTGAGTCAATTAGTAAACCTGGATATGAATTAAACCCACGACCTGCGGCGTGGTTGTCATGGTCCCTCAAATTAACCATGGTTCGTTAAATGTACCTTATACAACAAGGAATAAAGATGATTTTTCTATAAAATTCTAAGCCGTCAAAACATGCCTTTTCGCCGACATTAATTAGTTATCTATTAGTCAAACGATTAAACAATTTTTTTTTTCTTAAAAATTGTGTTAACATTGTTTATTTTTATTTGTGTGTTATTTTTATTTATAAAATCTGCCGCCAAACACCGGGTCCGGCAGTTGCACTTAAGAGCCTGTTGCCTTCTACACTTCATATAACTTAGGAATACATCAGTAGTCCCCTCAATTGTTAATAAACCACTGCGACACAAGCTACCATCAGACCTACTTTGATAAGAAAAATCCTATGCAATTTGATTACATTACAAACATACTTAGGTAAAGGGTACTTTGAAGAAGTTACTAAGCTATTTTAATCTAAGTAAGGATTCAGGACATGTCAGTTACGTCTGACATTCTAGCTTGGACGTCTTAAAAGGTTTCGAATGCTATTTGGTCAGTGTAAAGTCGTGTCACGTCAATTAGACGTCGAATTTATTATTCTAGTGTTTAGGGCGCAACGTCTTGACGTACAATCGATTTCAACTTAGCCTACCCTTTTCGTTTACGAAGTGAATGCATTTTATAGTGTACATTCAATAGAAAACTGAATTAACAATGTGGCTTACCATTGACTGTAAAGGCCTTTCGTAATCAATATATTTCATTGACCTTCTGCGTACTTTTAGTAAAAATGTTGTAATTGATAAATAATACATAAATATCCTTGTACTATGGAAACCAGATAACTAATGTACTACCACATATTAATATATTTATATTTACACCCTTTATTTTTTTATTTGATGTTACCGAGTTATCTATTAGTAATGTTTAGAATGTTTAAGAAACTATATACAATACGTTATGATTTTTAAACGTAATAAAAATAAAAACATTAAGCTAATCCACTACATACAAGTTCATAAATATTATATTTCCCTGTACATGGTCGCCACTCGAGAACCTATCTACCCCATTGGTAATCAGCTCTTAGAGTGATGTGGCCTGCCCATTGCCGTTTCAGCTGACTGACTCCACGAGCTACGTCTACAGCCTTAGTTTTTCTACGAATGTCCTGGAATATTATATATAACTTTATTCTGTGGTTTTACCCGCGTTTCCGAGGGATTTTACATTATGTTCATCTTTCTTTCATCAATAGTTTTCGCGGCACAGGCGATGTAAGGAATATATAGGTAATTTTTTTTTACACCTTGGGTTACATTATTGGAGTTTTATGTCACCCGGGGATAGTTAAGGTTCCCAGCGGTGAATGAATTTTTCAAATCGCTCCAGTAGTTTCAGAGCCTATTCAATGCAAACAAACGGACAATCAAATCTTTCCTCTTTATTGTTAAGAAGGCCGAGATGACACAATTAAAAATTTTAACTCAGAAATAAATTATAATCCAAATCACAATTCGTTTATTGCCACACTTCAGAATTAGAAAGGAATGCCGACCAAAATTTTACAACGCTTTTTAATAACTATCCGCCTCTCCTCTCCACACCTCGTCACACCACACCGCGCCCCTCCACATTCGTCCACCTCGCCTCGTTGTTAAGTCAATACAACTCCTCTTTATTCGTTACATTATATATTATTGTTATATATAAGTAAGTATAGATATACGTTTATTTTTACGTTGATTATTCGTACGATTAAATAGGGAGCTATTGTTAAATCAACCAATTTGTTACTATATCTAACCATTAGGGCACCTAATTATAATTATCAAACAACAGTCAATATATTTTTTTTCTTGAAATAATCTTGTAAAAGCTTTTTTTTATACGACATGAACTGACAAACAAGTACCTGATGGTAAGTGGTCACCGCCGCCTATGGACATTTGCAAGACTAGGATCGCCAATGCGTTGTCGACTCTGAGACGCGAAGTTCTTAAGTCTCATGTGCCTGTAATTTCACTGACCCCCTTAACTTTCTAACCGAAACGCAGTAATACAAGGGCACCACCGCTTCACCGCGGAAATGAGTAATGTGGTAGTACTTTCCCGATCGAACTGTGCACTAACACCCATATTCTAAGACGTTTCCTCGAAAATTCCTCGACTCCACTCAACTTCACTCCAAGATATTAGTATTCATAGTTGCAAAAATCTCCTCCACTCGATGCTTTCCCTCACTCGAGGTGAGGAAACAACTGTCAACTTCAAGGTCAACGTCAGGACCAACCTTAAGGAAGTTTATTGCTTATAAGTAGTTACTGAAGTTCATTATTTATTTGATTAAAATTTTAATTATTATAAAATGATGTTACTAATGACATGTTACCTTGACTACTCTTCGATTCGACATCAGTCGGGATTGCTCGAGTTTTGCTCAAGATATAACTTAGAATACCAATTTTGAGGATTCCTCCCACCCGCTGAAAGCATAGCAACAAGTGTTCTCCACAAACTATGTTCTTACTATGAATTCTATACTATAACTTCATAGAAAGTCTCGACTAAAGTACAAAACTAAGTACATTCCATATCATTCTCTAACTTACATACCCTCAAAACAATACTACACATAGTTAATACACAAACACAACATGCACAGGATTATTAAAAAATATCTGATACGCACAGCAATTATACTTAAAAAGGGGTATTGGTAACTTAATAAATTAATAACAGAAGGGTAGCTCATGGTAGGGGCACAAAATGAAGTACCGGCAACTGCACTCGGATTATTACGTCAGCTTTAGCATAGGAACACTAATATAGATATCTATTTATTAATACGTGAAGCGATGATATACGCAGGCTGGCAGCGGTTGGAAACAAAGAGCTGAAGATCGAGCTCAGTGGCGTGCCATAGGTGAGGCCTATGTCCAGCAGTGGACGGAGATAGGCTGATGATGATGATGAATACGTGAAGCGGAAACATTAGCCCCATTTTTTAAAATAACTGCGCGTCCGGGTAATTGTGATATTTGATACAGTTAAACTTTATGTGAAGAAGAAGTACATAAAGCTATTTTTTTTTTACAAAAAGCATTAACCATACATTTAATTAATAAAAATAAACATTACTTCTTCTTCTTCTTTAATTAAAATGGCGACTGTTGACAGTAGCACAATTCCGCCAATGTCACGTTTTTTGACGATATACAAAGGGGATCTGGGGCCCAATTCCACTAAATGCAACGTTCGAGTATCACGTTTGGTTCGGCAATGGTATGGTTACGAGTAATGTCAAATTGATGTTTGACATTTCATAAATATGGTATTCCTACGCACTACAACCGAAACAAACATACCTACATTTTGACGTAATATTTCGAACGAATGTGAACCATTACCGACACACAACCGCAGTTCGATCGTTGGTGTGTTTAGTACAATACGATTAAACGTCAAATTTGACGTTTGGTTGTGATATGGTAATGGTTCGGTGCATAATATGTGAGTGGAATTGCCCCCCTGGGTACAAAATAGAATAATAATTTTGATCCGTTATTGAGTGTTGGAGCCTGGCTAACAAAACAAACATTACACACACTACTGCTCAAATGACACACACAATATCGTTCATACGGTCAATGTCAAACACATAATGGTGTACTTCGTACACGCTCGCGCCTGACGTAAAAGAACGACATTCAAAAAGGTTCTATGCAAAGATTAAAAAGGTTATATTCTGACGAAAACACCTCAATAAAGTTAAAACTTAAAACATAAAGTATTACGGTTGAATTTCGATCGCTTGGCGACCCCTAGCTTATATTGAATAGCCCAGAATTTAGCTTTAAAACAAACATAAAATATACTTTTAAATAAGTACTGTTGATAGTTTTATAGCCATTTTAGTTCAATTAAATCTAATTGAAGTCAAATCGTTTATACAATTCAGATCTGCACGACAACAAAAGTAGTATGGTTATAAATAAATATTCTAAGACATTTATTCATTTTATAACTAAATCTGTAGTAGAGCTCTTAGTGCAGAGTTCGTTTGGGGAAGTACTACCACCCCCTTGAAGCAGCAGTGCACTTGTATTACTGTGTTTCGGTTAGAAAGGAAAGGGGCCGGTGAAATTACAGGCACATGAGACTTAACAACTTCACGTCTTAGGGTCGACAACGCATTGGCGATGCTCCTAGTGTTGCAAATATCCATAGGCGGCGGTGACCACTTACCATCAAGTCGACCCTGTGCTTGTTTGTCGGTCAATGTGGTATAAACAAAACTGTAAAAAAAGAAAGAGGACATGTTCATGCACAAAATCTTTTTTGAAAATCGTACCCACTACCACATGCTTAAACCCCTTGTTAAAAAGTACTTATGAGCTATATGTAAAACCACATAGGTGTAACGATGGTTTGCAGGGATTTTAGAGATCAAACGCGGCGTGGTAACATAGCATTAACACATGCGGTTCCCTCACCATGAATGCATTAAAGGGATGTGGGGTGTGGCTTTGGTAAATGGAGATTATTTTGTTGATACTGCACATTAGCCACAATACACTAAAACTAGTGGTCGTCCAGTGATCTACTTTAGCATCTAACTTTCTGCACTCCATCTCTATATAAACTTTAACTATGGCAAGTTTACTCCTACCACACAATAATTAGGTACTCCTACGCCCAATTAACTTAAGGTGTACAATTTTTTTTTCTAAATACTTCCATATATATATATATATATTGTATTGACACATAACAAACAGACATGTTTATGCACACAAATGTTTATCCTGGGTGGGAATCGAACCCGCCAATTGGCCTGTCAAAAAATAGATTGTAATAAAATAAAAGTTATAAACGAGATGTGTTTCCATTATTCCGGTAGCGAGGCTGTCTCAAGTGCTGAGCTAAGGTGTACATACCACGGGAAGTGAAGTATTAATAAATTATTTTTATTTCCATTTATAAGTCCCAAGCCACAGGGCAGGTTCATGAGCTATCAGTGTCACCATAAACCACCAAGATTGGGTACCAGCGGGCTATAATTATAATAAGTTACTTATAACAAAAAACTTGCTTCCTTTATCTTAGTATCTTTTAGTAGATTTATAAATAAAATCTTTGTTTATTATTTACTAGCTGTCCCCCGCGGTTTCACCCGCGTTCCCAAGGGATGTAACATTTTCCCGGCACTAAAAGTATCCTATATTACTTCTAATACCTCCAAGAATATGTGTACAAAGTTTCATGGGGATCGGTTGAGTAGTTTTCGCGTGAAAGCGAGACAGACAGACAGAGTTACTTTCGCATTAATAATATTAGTTAGGATTAGTGTCGTAAAAAATATTTATATTAATTCAATTCAAACTATATACCAATCATCAAAAACTAAACATTAATACTTATTTATCATAAGCACGATATGTAAAATAATAAAAAGTACATAGAAATTGGAGTTATACCAGAAGACCAAACAGCAGAGTTGCCTTGAATAATTTACATTACCAATACTCAGTTAACAAACTGAAAATATTAATAGCAAACACACTCCGGTTTTCAGTTGAATTGGTATTTAATAGACCGTACCTGTACGTTGAAAAGTAGCCGTCGCACATAATTAAAACATACAGTTTTTGTCCAAATAGAGCCGTAATGCGGCCGGCCGTAAAAAAATTGCCAAAGGGAAATGATCACTATTTATTTGGCAATAAACAATTTTAAATTGCAGTATCGCATGTCACTTATTTTTGTTTCATTAATTTATTTGACATCATGATCATCGAAATAATAATACATATGAGAGACAAGTGAGTTATATTACTATGTGGTGAACGAAGAGTAATAGTTAGCGATGAATAGTTGTTTGAATGTTATTGACTACTAGCTGACCCGACAGACGTTGTCCTGTCTTAACTATGAATATTGAATTCGATCCTTCCGATTTTATCGCATGAAATGTGCAATAAGAAATCATAAATTTATTATTTTATCAATATAATTCCGACCCATGCCTCTATTTTAAACGATATGTGCAGCGCGCATTTTGTCAATCGCTCCAGCTGTCAAATGACTGATAATAATTAAAATAAAAAGTTTATATTGTCAAAAGCGCTAGTAAAGTGGTTAAGTTTTCTAAAATTTTCAAATTTTCCACGCAATTTTCATATTTTGTTTCATAAGAACCATCTCCTGACAATAACAAACACAACAAAAAAAATTAGCGAACAGCCGTCTATGCGTGATGCCGTGACCAAGGGAAATCGGGATTCATTTTTATATATATAGATTTGTGCACAAATAAATTGTTCTATTATACCTTTTTATTAAAGTAGTTGAGCTCTTAGTGCAGAGTTTATTTTTATGCCACTTGGGCCGACAAACAAGCAGACGGTCCACAAGTACGGACGGTCCACGGTAAGTGGTCACCGCCGCCTATGGACATTTGCAACACTAGGGGCATCGCCAATGCGTTGTCGACCCTGAGTCGTGAAGTTGTTAAGTCTCATGTGCCTGTAATTTCACCGCCCCCATTACCTTTTTAACCGAAACACCGTAATACAAGTGCACTACTGCTTCACGGCAGAAATGGGTAAGGTGGCAGTATTTCCCCGGACGAACTCTGCACTAAGAGCTCTACTACGTCTGGGAAAGTACTACCACAGTACTAATTTCCACCGTGAAGTGGTAGTGCACTTGCATTAGGTACTATGTTTCGGTTGAATAAATAAATAAATATCCTGGGACAATGTTTACACGCGGCCATCTGATCCCAAACTAAGCAGATTGTTCTATGGAAAACAGATAACTGATATGTACTACTTAACAACTTTTTTTATTTTTCAAAATACATACTTATTATAGATATTTACACCCAGACACAGAACAAACAGACATGTTCATGCACACAAATATTTGTCCTGGGTGGGAATCGAACCCGATATCGGCCTACGACTTGTCAGTTAGGGTCGCTAACCACCAAGCCAACTGGCCTGTCAAAACATGTATATGTCTGTCAAGCCTGGTTAGAAAGGTCGTGCTGGAGACATTACAGGTCCACGAGACTTAATTTCACATCTCAGGTTTAACAATGCATTGGCAATGGCCACGTTGCAAATATCTATAGGCGGCGGTGACCACTTACCATTACGTGAACGTTAAATGAAAAAAAAACTTACCTTTACCATTTAATTGGTATATTCCACAGCATACATAGAGTCCTCCTTCGTTTTCTGCCTGGGTGATGAGTTGAACAGCCTGCACCGGTTACTGCCTTTCCTAAAGACCCTGAAGCGGATGGGGCGCCTCAGACAAAAGGGCATCTTCAGGTACAAGATAAGAAACATGAGATTCTTTAACAACTATCTATCCCGAGAGCCAAAAATTATGGGATAATAAACGATGTTGGTCGCTAACCTGGTTTCTTTTTGTTCCGTAGTTAAGTACATAAATAAATATCCTGGGACATTCTTTTCAACCGGGGGATTGGGATCAGATGCTCCCAAACCAAGCAGAGCTTGTAATATGGATACCAGACAACTGATATACCACTTTATTATATACATACTAATATGAATATATTTTAGATATTTTGCATCCAGACACTGGGTGGGAAACGAACCTACGACCTGCTACTGCTTATCCCTCTACTCTAAATCTAAATTTAATTTATGAACTAATTAAAAAATGAACCGTAGTCAATTATGATTCGACTTAACGGTGACCATCCATGTCAATTCTTAAGCTAATGTTCAGTGGCGGCCTTACCTATTGCGAGGCTTCGGGCGGCAGGTCATTGCGAGGCCCCATGTCCTTCGTGAAAAGTATGTGATGCGAAAGTAAGTCTGGTTGTTTGGTTTAGGTATTTGTCATGTTTGACAAGAAATGCTAAAGTTATACAAATAAATAAAATTTGACATCCATTTTTTTTTATTTGCTTGGGTTGCGCGAGCGAGGCCCCGGGTGATTGCCCCGTTCGCCACCCCCTAAGGCCGCCTTTGCTAATGCTTATAAACCTCAGAGAATTTTAAACTAAAACCAACCATGTAGGTTCATTATAAAGATCGAAACCGAATTTATTTGTCAACACTAAACCATCTAAGGCTTTCCAAGCTGATAGTAGAAAATTAAAAAATCTCAATATTTTTTTTGTCTCGACTAAAAGGCTAATCCAAAAAGGGCTCAATGAATTTCACCCTATGGGATGAACAAAGCATAGGGTAGAAAGCCGAAAGCCCCGAAAGTGCATTATATCCTAGCTCGCATTGGAGTTGATAATTGAGTCAAGGGTAACCTGCCTAGTATTCCCGTAAAGTCTAACAGAATAAAAGCCATTCTGACATATGGATATTGGGCCTGACAACTAGATTAGTCTGCCCACGGTTCCTTGATAGGTGACAGTCATTGATAACGATTCTGCGCACCGTTAATTTAAGCCAATCTATGTCCATCTCTTTGATTTTAATAGGATATAAAGACACGTGACGTGAGTCTGTACGGATTAATATAAAGTAAAAGCAAATTGTTGTAGTATATATAGGCTGTTACAAAACTACCCGTAAAGCCGAAAGGAGGTTAAATGGGGTCTTATAACGAGTCCATTCACAATATTTAAGAACCGTAGTAACGCTGTATAAAATACCCCAAAAAAATAAAAAAGAACTGATTTTTATGAATGAAAAATAGAAAACCGTTAAAGTAGACAATTATTAGGTAAAATAGGTATGGTGGCCTTTCTGTTCTTCGGGGTGTTGGCTTTGATAATAATTAATTATATTTTTATGGGGATTTTGTAACACGTTGTATAGTATTAATTATGTTTTAAGCTAAAGACAAATTGGTTAACTATGCATTCAAATTGTATGAAGTAAACGGCATATATTATCTCCATCCTACTGTAATACTAATATTATAAATCCTAGTCCAAGTAATATTTTAAATGCGAAACTTTGTAAGTATGGATGTTTGTTACTCTTTCACGCAAGAACTACCGAACAGATTTAGATGAAACTTGGCACATAGATAGAGCATGTCCTGGAATAACATGTAGGATACTTTTTATCCCGGGAAATAGTAACATCCTTCGGGAACGTGGATAAAGCCGCGGGGGACAGCTAGTAATACCTATATAATACCTTGCTAGCATAATTTATTTTTGTTAGGTTCATAGACAGTATAGGGAGTGCATCTAAAGATTACCTCTTAGTTAAACCCCTTACTTTGCCTCCTTTAGGGATAATGTAGCAAAAGTTGAAACACGTATTTATTTATTTCTTACTGAAAGCCTAAATATGAATTTTCTTGAAAACTTGAATAATTATGGCCCATACAAACTTTCAACCTCTGTTTCACCCTCTTTTTTATTTCTTTTTACATTTTCTACGAACTCTTAGCCCATACTCTTTAACGATTCTATGATAAATTATTTCAGGATAGATTTTATTGCGTATTTATAAATTAACATCTTTTCGCGCTTGCTCAGCTCGTTGTTTTGAGCTGAGGCTTGTGATTCCTTAATATATAGTATTACATTTCTTTTTTCTATTGTAGAATTGCATAGATTATAAAATAAATAATTTAAAATTTACTTCAATTTAGTTACAGTTATATACATCTAAATGTATACATTATTAATAATATATTTGTTTAAGACATTTCGACTTCGGATGGTTTTCCTCCCAAAAGACTCTCCATGACAACTGCATATCGATGTTTCACCCCCTTAAAGATAATTTCATGAGACAAAAAATATCCTTCCCCATATAAAATCTTCTTGCCACATTTCAATACGATCCGATCAGCCGTTTAGTCGGAATAACAATTAGAGTTACTTTGGCATTTATATTATAAGTATCTGTTTTGTTTTTTTATATACATAACTATGTTTTGTATAGCTAACTGCACTGTACACTATATTGTTTATCAAAGTCTATTAGATAAAAAAATAAAAAAAATATTAATAGTGCACAAAATCGGGTGGTACACTTATTCCCACCGAGCTATCTCTACTGGTAGGGATAAGTGCACGTTTTAGTAGATTTATTTCTACCGGTAGGGATAGGTGCACTGCCTATTACCGAGTGGTACCCCTATCCCTCCCGAGCTATCCCTACTGGTAGAGATATGTGCATGTTTACAGGCACATGAGACTTAACAAGTACACGTATTATTTTCTTAAATAAAAAGAAATACTTATGGACAAATAAAATAGTTTTATTCACAAATAAATAAATTTTGTTATATTTATTTTATCAATAATATTTCTCTATTTGTTACAATGAATGAATTTGATAACTCTCACATGCCCTTGTCCCCTACCAGTAGGGATAAGTGTACGACCCGCATAAAATAGACTGAGTACATATTAATAGCGCATATTTATGTACTAAAGACGTCGTAACACTATTGAAATGTTATGAAAATGAAATCAAATAGAATAAAGCTGCAAACCAGAGATGGGTAACAACCAGATGAACAGAGGCCACTCCTTAAGTATATATTTTTCATTTTCAATCTCTTGTTCCCCAAACAATATAAATCAAAGTGACGATGGCTGTCTGCTTGTTCGCTTATACATTTAAAAATACGCAACAAGATTTTGATGCGGTTTTCAACATCATTAAAAGTATTTCTTTCGGAAGGTTTATGTGTTTACATTTTTGACGGGCTAGTTGGCTTATGGTAAGAGACGTAAGAGAGGTCGTGGGTTCGATTCCCACCTAAGACAGACATAAACATAAACATGTCTGTTTTGTATATTCACATATATAAATGTTTAGAAAATCGTCAAGTTATTCATAGAACAAGTCTACATCGTTTATGATCATATGGCCGAATAAATAATGTCCGAGGATACGTTTTAATTATTTATTAGCTGCGCCCTGCGGCATTGCCCGCTTTCAATCCTGGTTATAAACCTTCCTCTCGAATTACTCTATCTATTGCTGAACTGCATTAAAATCCGTTGCATAGTTTACAATTCTATAAAGAACATGCAGACAAACATTAATTTTCATACATATAGATAATATTTTACTCAAGCAAAGCCGGGGCCGCAGGTAAACAATTTAGTAATACCCCAGACAATCATCCCTCTTAACCGCAGGGTGAATGCCACTAATTGATTTGTATACGTTACTTCACAGAATACCGTGGCTTATTAGTGTCTACAATCAGAACACTGCAGTTTCGGTTTACTGTGGCCGTACCTCTGAGCTATTTGAGAAATTTGATATTGTTAATTAGCTCCATCAGGTAAAATATTCATAGGCATTGCTAAAATTTTTTGATGATAAAAGGTAAGGGTCACGTTTGGAAGTTATTTTAATCGCTTCGAATAGAGTATTGATTAGTTTAGTATTTTTTTTCAGGAAAAACAACCTTTCGAACCGGTTTTAAAGATACTTCAGTTCTTGTGAAGAACTATATTTAACTAGAATTAAAATATTAGCTTTTCATATTGGAGGTGTTCATAAATTACCATGTGACATTGAGTGCAAGAAAGTATGTATATTGAAGATTAAAATGATTTATTTGTAGACATGCTAGAATTATTACAAATAAAATTATGAGTTCATGGGTAAATGACACTAGCTCGACGATGTTTCGTCGCGGCCTCTTTTCTCTGTCACTTTCGTTATCTTCGCAATTACATGCAGCGTCCGCTCTCATACTGGCCACAATTAATATACGATCCCGATCTAAAATCGCAAGATTCAAGTAGAGTTTTGACATTACGTGTATTAAAATTACTGTCAAAAGGTTCATCAATCCATGGATTTTCGATCGGGATTGCATATTAATTTTCGCCGATAGACTTTTTTTTATTTTTCTAAGGAGGTTAGAAACAGGAGTATGTATGGAGAAAAAAAATTGCCGGAGGTCTTGATATCAATTTCCAGGATTTCAACTCATTTAGGAAAAGACAACTCTTCTCTCGCTAACTACGCCATTACGCGAGAGGTAAGCTCTTCGAGCCTCAAGTCAGGCATGATAATGAAACGGTGAATGTTTCTTTGTTAGGAATGATTGCGTGTGGCTCAGATGGCTATTGTACTTACATTGCATTCGGTAGTTTTTGCGTGAAAGAGTAACAAAGATACATACTCACAAACATTAGCATTTATAATATTAGAAGGATGTAATAAATACAACGCTTTATTACGAAATAACTTGAGTACGAGTAATCTTACATAGTCTTAAAAATTCACTCATGAATAAACTCGTTGGCTCCGTCAAACGAGCGTTGAAAGTTTTGAATCGCAACTTCCTAGTATTAAACAATACCGTCTGAATACCAACCACATGAATGACAGGTGAACCAGGTTTTCGCAGAATCCTGCTCAACATACGTTGAACAGGGCTCGATTCTGTAAGGAAAACGACACCAACTCGAGGATGTTTCGTCGCGATCTCTATGCTCTGTCTCTATCGCTTACTACGCTAATACTACTAATTACGTGAGAGGTACTCTGCCCCGTGAAGCGGCTCGCCGACGAAGTCTATATTAACTGAATGAAGAGGCTGCTTGCGTCATATTATGTGCAGCATATCTCCTTAAATTTAATTTGCAGAGGGAATTCCTAGAAGACGAACTATTATGTAACATGCAATTATAGCCCCTATTTACTTTGTGTTTAAAGCCTTTTGTAATATTATGTACCATATACGAGATCGTGTTCAAGCAGCCTTTAAATAAGTATTAAAAAATAAACTTGTTTAGTGCAATCTATGCAATAATAAATAATACTATAGTACAGAACCAAAATCCTCAATCCAATCCAATCCAAAATCCAATGTAATAAATAAATAAATAAAAATAAAAATGCCTTTTTTGCGTAATCACATTACCGATACACTCTTATTAAAATTATGGTTGTTTCGATCAGTATTCTGTATTATTATTGTTGTTTATAATTTATTGTTCTTAATATTATTACTTTTTTTTTTTTTTTTTTTTTTAAATAATATAAACTAGTGCTTGACTGCGATCCCACCTGATGGTAAGCAGTGATGTAATGTTAGATGTTGAGGCGCACTAGTTTATTAAGAGCCTATTCACTCTAGCCTTGAAGACACCCAAATTATAGTTGCTCGTGTATTTATACTTTATTTATATTTTGTAATTATTATTACTATAGATTAATAATTAATCTATAAAATAATAAAATCCAGTGTACCATACGATAAATCTTTTTATAAGATTAACACTTTTTGAAAACTTCAAAATCTGTTAAAACTATAATTTTTAGATAATCACTTAATTATTTTCGATATTAAGATAAAAGGAAGGCTAAGGCCCCTTTTTTAACTATAATCATACTAAAGAAATCAATCATAGAGCAGCTTGTTAGAAGAACTAAAAATTTAAAAAAATCAAACCAACGATTTATTCAGTTTAGGCCCTCGGAGTTCACTTATGAAGGTCAAATTTACAGTTACTGAAGCTACAGTTGACGTAACCTAACTGTAAAATTACAAACAAATCTGGCTACTGGCATAAGTTCAAAAATATTTCGTAGCACATACCTCCTTAAGTTACCTTTTTCATGTTGCAACTTGACATTAACATGAGAGATATCTTTCAAGGAAGTTCGTAGGAACTGCTACGATCTTATTTTAATGCCTTAAACCTTACTATAACATTTTGCTTACCAGTTGGCTTGGTGGTTAGAGACCCTGACTACCACCCCGCAGGTCGTGGTTTCGATTCCCACAAAGCACACACACATTTGTGTACGTGAACATGTCTGTTTGTTCTGTATCTGGGTGTAAATATCTATACAAATATGTATCAGTTCTGGTTTCCATAGTACAAGCTCTGATTGGTTTAGGATCAGATGGCCGTGTGTAAAGAATACCCCGGGATAATCAATATTAACTATAATTAATAAGGTGTAAGTTCTAACATAGTTCGTAGCAAGTGCTACGGCACTTCTTATACTTAACCTTACTGCAACATAACCCACAACTTTAGTTGTAGAGATAAGCTCTAGAACAGTTCGTAACAACTGTCTTTACACTCCTTGAGTTGCTTTATGCTTGTATTATACATAACTTGAATTAGAGTATTAATTCTATTATGAATTATGTAATATGTAGTTCGTAGCAATTGCTACGGTTTTCTCTCACAATATTTGTTACAGAGACAAGCTCTAAGACAGTTTCGTAGCAACTGCTACGGTCTTCTAATAATTCTTCAAAGCTAACAATAATATTTTAATTAGCATTAGTTGCAGAGACAAACTCGAAGATAGTTCGTAGCAAGTGCTACGGCACTTCTTATACTTAACCTTACTGCAACATAACCCACAACTTTAGTTGTAGAGATAAGCTCTAGAACAGTTCGTAACAACTGTCTTTACACTCCTTGAGTTGCTTTATGATTGTATTATACATAACTTAAATTAGAGTATTAATTCTATTATGAATTATGTAATATGTAGTTTGTAGCAATTGCTACGGGTTTCTCTCACAATATTTGTTACAGAGACAAGCTCTAAGACAGTTTCGTAGCAACTGCTACGGTCTTCTAATAATTCTTCAAAGCTAACAATAATATTTTAATTAGCATTAGTTGCAGAGACAAGCTCGAAGATAGTTCGTAGCAACTGCTACAGCCTTCTAGTAACGCTTCAAAGCTAACAATAATATTATAATTAACATTAGTTGCAGAGACAAGCTCTAAGACAGTTCGTAGCAACTGCTACGGTTGTCCTTAAGTTTCTTTATTATTATACACAATATTTGTTGCAGAGACAAGCTCTAAGACAATTCGTAGCTACTGCTACGACCTTCTCATAATTCCTTAAAACTAACAATAATATTATAATTAACATTAGTTGCAGAGATAAGCCCTAACACAGTCCGTGGCTACAGCCTTCTCTTATTCTTAAAAGCTAACAATAATATTATAATTAACATAAGTGGCAGAGACAAGTTCTAAGACAGTTCGTAGCAACTGCTACGGCATTTTTTGATAGTATATTACACACAAAGTGAGTTACAGAAAAAGCCTCAAAGAGAGTTGAGAGAGCGAGAGTGAGATGATACGGCAGTCGTTAAGTTAATTTAAGCCAAAGTAACATACATCCTAACATTGGTTGTAGAAGAAACTTTAAAGACAGTTCCTACACACAACATGAGCTACAGGGATAAGCTCAAAGATTCGTAGCGGTGCTACAGTTCCCTTCAAGTTATTTTAAGCTAACTGTAACATGAAACGCAACATTGGTTATAAAGGTACTTCTAAGACAGTTCGTAGGGACTGCTACGGCTTTCTTTTAATTCTTAAAAAAAATACCGTAACTATACAACGTGTTACAAAATATCGCGAAAAAATATAATCAATTATCAAAGCCAACAACCCTAGTAAGCTGTCATGTCAGGGAACCAGATTATTTAACAGAAAGGCCTACGTACCTTTTTTACCTAATTATTGTCTACTGTAATAGTTTTTCTATTTTTCATTCATAAATATCAGTTTTTGTATTTTTTGGGGTATGTTATACAGCGTTACTACAGTTCTTAAAAATTGTTAATGGACTCGTTATAAGGCCCCATTTAACCTCCTTTCGGCATTACGGATAGTTTTGTAACACTCTATAATCAAATTTGGCTAAAGATACAAATTCTAAGATATTTCGTAGCAATTGCTACGGTTCTTTTTTAGTAACTTTAGTCATGCTGTAACATGATATTGACTAAAGAAATATATTTTTAGATATTTTATTTATTAAATAAACATTTTAAATATAGCACAGCTACCAGGGTGCAAAATAAAACAAATAGCGAGCCTTCATTCCAGCCAGTAATAAAATAAAAAAAAAATCGCCACTACGGATCATGGAAAAATTCCACTCTTCAAATATTCAATATTTTTTAAATAAAGACACGCGCCGTCAACTAATCACGTTACTGAATCATACCGGACGCTGCGAGGCTAGTCTAGGAGCCTGTGGAGTAATAATATTATCGATAAAAACCCCTGCCTGCACGCGAAAAACCATCACAGGCTACCTCCGCCATGGACTAATAATATTAAAATCCTTTCCAAAAAAGAAATCTCGTGGAGTTTTGACAAAAATATACCATATGTCTTTTGCCATAGAGGTGCAACTCCGGGGTTCGTTTCCTAAAACCGACTTTATCCCCTAATCCGGTGGCATGATCAAAATCAGTTTAAAAATTGAAAGTCTGTGTCGCCTCTCACACCAAATACGAGTGTGAAATTCAGTCGGTGACAAACTCATTAGCCTGACCCTCGCAGTGCCTAATTGAATAAACCTGGCTTAACCTTAAGCTGCAAACCCGCATCAACTAATCATTTATTGCACAGGACAGATATGTGCAGACAGCGCGTGGGGTAACTTCTCCCAATTATTTAAAATCAGTTCTCATGATCACTCATATTTGCACATAAAATTTTGACGATCTACTAAATAACTATTTATTAATTTAAAAAGTTATATTAGTTATCTACTTTAGCACAAAACCTGCTTTACGACGCCATAAGTGAAGTCCCAGGTTATATGTAAATCAATGCAACACGGAATATCCATTAATGTATTCAAAACCTACTCGATCCCTTTGCTTAAAATTCCACGAATAGCATTCAAAATCACTGTTGATAGAATTCCCGGACCTAGGTCAATATTCAACAAAATATGTCGAATTTAATTTAAATGCTTTAGCTCACCGTCAGATTCAGCTCACAGATCCCCGGGCGAGCTCCTGGAAATGGTCCGCTATTATCGAAACTGAAACGGAACGCTCTTTGTGTATTTAGCAGAAAATGCACACAGACACAGGTTAATAAAGCTTATAAATTCTGTTTCGTGTAATCCAAAAATACTCGTAATATTTGTCGTACGATTTTTAAAAGAATTATGTAAGTGTGTTAATAATAAATTATTAAACAAAAATATTTTTAATAATAGGCCTCAATTTACCAATGTCCACTGACAGAGCTTTTTCCATTCTCAATTCAAAACTGCAGCTAAAGTAACCACAACTTTAAAAAAACATGAAACCCTAAACATTTAAAAAGTTCGTAAAGGAAACCTGTTGAACAACCGACTAGTTCCTACGTGGCTATCATTTAGTATTAGCATAAGAACTGTGTAAAAACAGTCTGTAAAATCAAACTGTCTTGACTAGTCATAATTACACATTCATCCCATTGTAATAGGAATAACGCCATCAAGCAAAAACAAATCCTGCTTTTAATAAAATTGGATATTCTTTTCCAAATAAACTACATATTTTAACATAGGAATATCTTCGTCCAGGGCTGTTGCCGGACACTGTGTTTGCTTGTGTGCATTTCGGGACCTTTGTTGTATGCAATCGATGCAGCTACGTTAAAACCAGGCACCGTGTGCGTACGGTTACATCAATCGCACCTGTGTGCCTTTGTGCGTGTGTGCGTGTCGGCTCCGGCTACACTCACCGCAAGAGATTATTAAATTGACGTTGTATAGGTATAAAGCACATATTGGATGCACGTTAATCTTAATTATTTGCGGACTTCATAGGTTTCGGTATTGAAGCTGGTTTTGTGACATGTTTGACGGGGAACTTTTGTTATATGGCTAACGGGTTTTGAATAAAGTTATGGAACTTTTAATGGAACTTTTTTGTTGGTAGGTACTGTGAATTGAATCAGTTTGATCTTTAAATTGGAATAAAATGGCCGTGCGTAAAGAATATCTTGGGATATTTATTTATATATAAAAGAAACGAAATCAAAAGGCATTTTGAGTTTAGGCCTAGAAGGCCACTTATGAGGGTCAAAGTTATTGAAGTTACCACTACGAAAGTCAAGCTTCTTAAACTTATTACTACGCAGTTATTCAAAAAAAATTCAAAATTCAAAACCATTTATTCAGTTTAGGCCCTCGGAAGGCACTTATGAAGGTCAAATTTAAAGTTACTGAAGCTACTATATAGGTATACACTAGCTGTCACCCGCGGTTTTACCTGCTTTCCCGAGGGATATCACATTATCCCGGGATAAGAAATAGCCTATACGTTATTCCAGGAAATGCTCTATCTATAATATTAGTATAGATTGTTACTTAAACTTTAGTTGTATGAACTGCCATTTGCTAGATTCTAACTCACTTGTGGTGTAGCACAATAATAAATTATTGAAGCAGCCATTAGGTTCGTACTTATTATTAAACTAGCTGTCCCCCGCGGTTTCACTCGCGTTTAGTTTGAAGTTGCTCAGACCAACAAAACGCGTTGTTCCATACAAATTTTGCACCCTCGTTTTACCTCCTTACGGGGTTGAATTTTCAAAAATTCTTTTTTACTGCTCCTCTACATTATAAAAGGAAGTTCTGTCCAAAATTTCAAGTTTCTAAACCCTTAAAGTTTAGGCTCTGCGTTGAAATGTCAGTCAGTCACCTTCTCCCTTTATATATATCTAATTCTACGCAACTTTCCTTATGTTACTGTTAAATTATAGAGAACTTTCCAGTCCGTAGACTCCATAAGTATCAACTAAGTACCAAAAGTGTAGCTAACTGAAACAGTAAAGTTTCCGTCACATGCACTTTGCTATTACAGCCAAATGGCTTTAAAATAATTGATGAATGGGCGTCGGATACATCCGTCATAATCTAGTGAGTGCCACCGGACAGTCGATGACCAACTTTCTTCACAATAAATGAAATATGGCGGTTAAAAACTACCTTATACTTTTAGTAGATTGTTACAGTAAAATGTAACTTATTATATAAATATCATTTTAACTTTGTTTCTGCTGCAGGTTGATTGTATAAATATTCTGAATTTAAAGTCATTTAATACGCTTAAGTCCGCTAAGGACACCTATAAGGCTCAATGATCAAAGTGTCAAAGCTGCAGAAGCCGTCGGCTCAGTATGTAGCCTGTCAGAAGATCCGGCAAGAAAGGAGATTTCATTTATGCGATTCTTTTTATAATATGACGTTTTGGCTTTTTATTTCGTATAGCTGTCCCCCGCGTTCCCGAGGGATATCACATTTGCCCGGGATAAAAAGTAGCCTTATGTTATTCCAGGATATGCTCTGTCTATGTGCCAAGTTTAATCCATATCCGTTTAGTAGTTTTTGCGTGAAAGAGTACCAAACATACTTTCATACAAATCTTTCCTCTTTATAATATTAGTATAGATATAGATATCATTAATAAATACTTACCAGTACCAGGATACGACGGTGGTCGTGGGTTCAATTCCCACCCTAGACACACATTTGTGTGTATGAACGCGTCTGTTTGTTCTGTGTCTAGGTGTAAATATCTAAATTAAATAAATAATAAAATATAATTAACTATGTGTTTAAAAAAGTAATAATTGTAGTATATTAGTTATCTGCTATCCATAGTACAAGCTCTGCTTAGTTTAAGATCAGGTAGCCGTCTGTGAAGTAAGTCCTAAGATTTTTATTAATAAAGGGAAGACTCATTATGTGCAGTGCAGTCCAGGGTCTCGATTCTGTTAGGAAAATGACTGAATAAGGGGGCTGTATAAAGCCTTTGTTTCTGTAACCTTATTATCCTAATTTGATTGTGTTCTGTTTTATGTGCCAAATAAATAAAATAAAAATAAAATTGTACAGATTTTTTTTTCTTAATTGTGAGACGAAGTTTTGTCTTCACACACTGTAACTAATCCGAAACAAGCAATCTGTGGTACAGAAACGATTCATAAAATTTCGCAAAATTGTTTAAATTTAGTAGATACCTATATCTATTTGATTGATATTTGTTTAATTGAAATAGATAAAGCAAGCTGGGAGTAAATCTTAATATAATTCCTCTGTCTATGTGTATGTTAGTGAATTTGTATGAAATTGTATGTTTGGACCCGATAGGTGGCGCTGGAACCGAAATCCTGAGTTGTTTTAGTTTATGAATCTTTTGTATGGACTTATCTCGACTGGACAACGTCTGTCATGACAGCCAGTATCTTTATAAGTATCTATTTAAAAAGTAGTAATGATAGAAATGAAATAAAAAATTAAATTAAATTAAAATATTTTTATTCAAATAGGCCTTTTGAAGGCACAAAGAAAGGACAAGCACTTATGAATAGTCAGACTCTAATACCGGTTCGGAAGGTTGTTTTTTACTGAGAAGAGATGGCAATAAACTCAGCAAATACGATCTTAGATTAAATATTTGTTTAGTCTCACTGACAAAACCTGTGTGTTATCGCAGAAGTGACGAATTACTAAACAATAATAATATGAATACCTTATTTAAAAAAAAATACAAACAAACTAAAGCTGACCAGCCCCCACAAGCAGCACCTATTCACAAGCTAGACGCATGAAATATATGTCGTACAGTTACCTTGTAGCAATTAGAGTCACATGATAATTAATAACTTCACGCCTCAAGGTCGACAACGCATTGGCGCTGCCCCTGGTGTTGCAAACGTCCATAGGTTAGTTACCATCAGGTGGACCGTCGGCATTTTTGTCGGCCATGTGGTATAAAAAAAGCCGTCATACAAGCAGTACTCTACTTAATTTGGAATCAGGTAACCATGTGTGAAGAATGTCCTGAGGATATTTCTTTGTCGTCTAAAGCTTATTGCTTAAGTAAGGATAACAGACAATAATTATGACGACGACACATCCGAACGTTGGTGCGGATTTCCCGTGTTGATACAAAAGTCTCTCATGTCATACACAAAATAATCAACTAATTGGCAATTAGAAAACTAATATCGACCTCCGACTACATCTTCACATAACAATTAATTCTAAGACCTTACGTATAAGGTTTAATTTCTTCTGAATCGTATCTTCATCAAAGGAAATTTACCAGAATTCTGTTATTAATACTATTATTTCTTTGTTATCGAGATATCTAATAATAAAATCAAAACGTGGACTAAATGTAGAGTTACTACCTTATTTAATTTATATGGATATTCCTGTTACTGTCTTAAAAGCGAACTTTTGTATCGGCCAGAGTAAATAGTCTGCCTAATTTTATAAAGTTGATACACAGCCTAGTTCATCCGGAACTTGACAAAAACTTGCAGGCATCGTCTTATTAATAGGTAGTATGTAGCTGTAATTATTTTGAAGGCTTGGGTTCAACCACAATGACACAATGTGGTCGAAAGTGGTCAGTATACAAATTAGTTTAGAAAAGAACTGGTTCTTGCTTAGACAACTTGGGGACTACAAAGTACTCCGACTTCCTGTTATGGTATCCTTACAAAGATTTCCTATAGTAATTACCCTTTTTTAATTAAACAACAGCCTCCGGCAATAGAAAAATACGGGTCTTCAATTTGTAAACGTTTTTATATCAAGTTACAAACATAGTGTGTAAAAAAAAACAGAGAACTCTGTCTCTGATGCCAAGTAGATTAATTAATTAAAGGTAATTGTTGTTTTGTTCAATTTTTGCAGGCTGTCCTGAATTTGTTATTTTAGACATGGTGTTGCTATAATTCTCGATCCTCATAAGTATATCAATTACAACGGATTACATGAAAAAACATTGGGCTATCAAATTTCATATTTATAAACAATATTGGGATTGGCTATTTTCCAGGTAAGTCGAGTAATTATGTAAGGTAATCTGTTAGGCGTTCTGTCCGTCAGTCACAGCCAATTTTCGACCCTCCTAGTGGGCTGATTATGTTCAAATTTTATACTCGTATATGAATTATTGTGATCAAAACGTTTATGTTTTGGCTGAAAACGTATAACGAAAATGATTTTAACACTTTTGGGGGGCAAATAAGAAAATCTTATCCCGATATGTACAATAGTTTTAATATGATGGTGCGTCAAAGGAACCCTATTTTCCTTATATATTTAGAATACTAGCTGTCCCCCGCGGTTTCATTCACCTTTATCCATATATAGCTTCTAACCATCTACGAAAAATTCCCCGTCGAATGGTAGTAGTCCCATTTCGATATACTCAGTAGTTTTGAGGTAATGGTGCATCAAAGGTACCCTATTTTGCTAATAAATTTATAGAAGATTAAAAACTATCTGTTTCTTTAATAAATATAATCAAAAAACAGTACGGAATCTGTAGATTCCGCCATTATTTCTTGCCTTGAACATTTCAAGAAGCTCTCCTTGCGGATTTTATAGGAGTGTACACCACTTGTAACGCTTTATGGGCCCACCTAGTCATATCTACCTAACAGTATTGATTTCAAATCAAAGAGCTTTGCACTTATTCCTACCTACGCCTGTCTCGAAAACATGTAATATCTTCTGTTATTGTCTTTATATATTGAGACTAGTTCATGCCTGCAGTTTCGTTCGCGCAGACAAGATACATAAAGATTCCTTCACAGTCTCTTAATTTTCTTCTTGCGTCGCTTGCACGCGCTATAACATCGTTTTTACTTAACGTTCTTTCTGAAAATTTTCCTTTTTGCTGGGCTCCTAATTATAATAGTCATAGTGATAATTTTCAAAAAAGACTAATAGTTCCTTTGAAAAAAACAAACAAACCCTAACCTTAATTATATTAGTACTAGCTCTCCCCCGCGGCTTCACCTCGGCTTCCGAGCGCGTACCTCGCACGTGATGGCGTAGTAAGCGAAAGCGAAAGAGCATGGAGAGCCGCGACGAGACATCCTCAAGCTAGTGTCATTTTAATTAACAGAATGACACCCCAAGTTATAGACTCTATCCCCTGAACTTGGCAAAAACTGAAGAGATGTTTGCAGGGTCGGCAACGGGCAATGCCCATAGTGTTGCAAGCATCCATAGGCTGCAGTGACCGTTTACCTTCGGACGGGCCGTCAGCTTGTTTGCTACCTAAGTAGTATAAAAAAATACTCATCATCTTCTTTCATCAAACTTTCATCACAATAGTATAATATTATTTATGAATGTAATGCGCATTTTTTTTATACCACATGGGCTGACAAACAAGCGGACGGTCCACCTGATGGTAAGTGATCACCGCCGCCTATGGACATTTGCAACACTAAGGGCATCGCCAATGCGTTGTCGACCCTGAGACGTGAAGTTGTTAAGTCTCATGTGCCTGTAATTTCACCGGCCCCCTTACCTTTCTAACCGAAACACAGTAACACAAGTGCACTACTGCTTCACGGCAGAAATGGGTAAGGTGGTAGTACTTCCCCGGACGAACTCTGCACTAAGAGCTCTACTACTCGAAATGCATGAAAGTTATTGGATGTGAGACGGTGTGCTTGTGTGTGTATGTGTGGGTGTTTTGAACACAATAATATGTATGGAATTACAAATATTATATTATTTACTCAATGTTCCTGAGTATCTTGATAATCTAGTTGTAATAACAATTTCTTGGCATTATTTTGTTTGTAATTTTTGTTAAATTATTAAAAATTGTGTAACCTTAAGTTTTATATATTATACTAACTTATTACATGCAGTCTACGTGCAGTCTTTCTGCAAATGTTGTGTTGTGTAAGGATATGGAATTCTTATTTTTCGTCTACCTTTATCTAATTTATTATAATGTTGAAATATTATAGGTATATAGAATTACCTTCGCGTTAGCATAATTTATTTTTATAGGGGTCCGTAGACTTTACATAGGGACTGCATCTAAAGAATACCTCATAATTTTAACACCTTACTTTGCCCCTTTTGCAATATTTTCAAACATATATTTCTTTATATGTTTCCAAAAGACAAAATATGAATTTTCAGATCCCTAACTTGAGGAATTATGGATTGCTCATACAAACTTTTAACCCCTATTTCACCCCCTTCAAGGTAATTTTTGTAGACAAAGATAGCCTAGGTCCTTTCCTAAGATATTATCTGCTAAATTTCATTACGATCCGATTCACCGTTTCGTTGTGAAAAAGTAACAAACAAACAGATTTACTTTCACATTTATACTATTTTTAGTATTAGATTATGGATATATGTATCTATTGATAAATAAAAATAATAAGTATAAACTCAAAGTAAAATGGAATTAAATACATGGCTGCTTTTGGAACGAAGTTCCTTATCGCGCGTTGTGAAAGGGGGCTAGACGGAAAAAATTCATACGAAAAGTCGTAACGACACTTTTTTTCGAAATTTAAATGATATGGTTTATTTTTGGGTTTGTTTTGTTCATAATTTATTTAAAGGCTACATACAACATGTTTAAAATGCTGTTCCATTTATAAATTAGTATAATTAGTAATTATTAGCACTGTCTTGATATTTTATTGGAGACCTAATACTAAAGACGAGAGATTGCAAGTTTTTCTCAACACTGGACCTAAACTCAGCGTTTTGGTCAATTCCATTCCAATTTGCGTATCTTCGTTCCATCCGGGTGTCCCTTGACACCTCTCAAGTTTTTTTTTTTTTAAGTAGGCTCTTTTATTATAATAAAGGTTTATTTAAGCAACTGAATGTCTTAGAACGAGAAACCATTGTAATAATGTACAATACATGACAGTAGTGGTCTACAGACATGAGCAGTACTTTAAAGTAAGCTTATTGAAGTATAGCTGACCCATACGAAGTTTTAAAGGCTGTCAAATGACTGCTAGAAAAGGTCACTCGGTAGGCGTGAAACATCTGTTTTTTTAATTAAATGTGGGTGTATGCATTGATTATTTATTGTTGCTCAGGCTCGTATCGTCATGGCCGTAGGGGGCGGAGTTATGGCCACGTGCCATCTTCGCTGGCGTGTTTTAACCAATGAAAATCGTAGCGCCAACACAAATACCGAGTCACGTGTTCTCTCAGTTCGTATTAAAATTACTGGTCCTAACTGGTTTAGTTTAGGGTCTAAAAATTGTTTCAAAGATTCGATTTCCAGATCGAACAAGGTATTATTAATGTTTCTTTTCTGAGATTAGTAAAGTGCCTGAGAATCTGCGACAATGCACAGCACATGGCGCGTCGGGTTTAAAAATATATACTTACATGCATCTGTAGAGCATGGGGCTCATAACTGAGACTTACTTGAGACTTAACTCTTATGAGCTTAAGTATGTACCTAAAATAAAATAAAAATGTGAAGATTGGTATGCTTACGAATCTAGCATAAGCCACCTAAATGAAAATCATTAAAATGATAATCAAAATTAGCATTAGCATCCGCATCCACTGATGAGACGAAAATATACATCAAAACCAACCCCGGTCCAAACCCACTACCTTCATCTCGACATTTGACCACGGAGCTATCATCGCCACGAAACAAAAACAAATTAAGAAAATATTTTTTTTTTTACCGGGCTTTCGCCCGAATATATAAATATATAATATTATATATATAAATGACAAGCGAATAATATAAGTCAAGTAAATCGAGTCATAAAATAAAATACAAATTCATTCTAATATTACAAACTAGCGACCCGCCCCGCGTCGCTCAGGTGCAATGTAGATACTAATACATATAAACTTTCCTCTTCAATCACTCTATCTATTAAAAAAAGCGCATCAAAATCCGTTGCATAGTTTTAAAGATTTAAGCATACATAGGGATATAGGGACAGAGAAAGCGACTTTGTTTTATACTATGTAGTGATTGGCACTTTCGACCTCCGACTGTCACTTTGTTTCATTTTCATGACAAGACAAGAAAAGTGCCCTAATGAAATTTGATAAGATGGTAGATTGTATGTTTAAAGACATACCTACCTATTTGAAGCTAGTGCATAACAAAACTTACAATTTCAATATCGATATCAAGAAACTCGTGATGGTTATTTTACAGTGATCTCTTTGCTATATGATCGATTACGTTATATCAAAAGAATCAAAATGCTTTCTTACTTTACCTACGTATTTCTCGGAAACAGATTATGCCAATTAGAGTTTCCAAGTAAACCGTGAAATGAAACGTCTGCAGGGGTGACACCTTTGCGGGTATAATTAGCTAGCTAAACAACAAAAAAATTAAAATGAATATATAAATCACCTATTATTTTATTCAAATTTAATTTAGCTGAAGCTGAACATAACCTAAAATTATTTAGCTTGATAAATAGTATTCTAGTTTAGACGTAACTAAAATAACGTTTTAATTGTAAAGATTCTAAGGACACTAATTGGGTTATTCATAAAAAAAGAATGTGTTTATTTATAAAGAGGTATGACAATTGTAAATTAACCCATTAACGCCGAGATGATCAGAATTTTTACTAACTTTTCAACGTGTTCATTTATTATGTTATCGGATCAAAAAAATAATGCAAATTCAAATTCCTACGTGAAATTTTATGCTCTTTCAGAATCCAATCAAAATTCCGATTAGACAACGAGAAAAAAAAAATATGGCTCAATTGGCAATAATTGGTTAATAACATAATAAATAAACACGTTGAAAAGTTAATAAAAATTCTGATCATCAGGGCTGACAAAAGCGGACGGTACCTGATGGTAAGTGGTCACCGCCGCCTATGGATATTTGCAACACTAAAGGCATCGCCAATGCGTTGTCGACCCTGAGACGTGATGTTGTTAAGTCTCATGTGCCTCTAATACAATGTGTTAAATCGCACATCACATCAGACTTAACCATAATTTTGTAGAAAATACAACACAAATATATTTTTATTACGCAAGTGGCAACCCTACAAAGCAGACAAACGTAGACAGTAATAATGCCGACCTAGCAACAGGTTGCTTGGAGCTAAGATGTTTATAATAGACTCACAATAAAAAAATAAATTGATAATGCCAATTTTTGCGCTTATACTGTCTGAAAGTATGAAATTTATTATATTTAAGAATATTGCCAAAAAGTAAACAAAAATTAATAACTAGCTGTCCCCCGCGGTTTCATCTGCGTTCCCGAGTGATGTGACATTTTCCCGGCACAAAAAGTATCCAATGTGTTATTCGTGGGCATTGTCTACATATGTGCCAAGTTTCATCCAAATCCGTTTGGTAGGTTAGTCGAGTTGCAAAAGTAAAAAGGTAGCCTTATTACTTTTGCAACTCGAGGGGTACCGCCGTGCGTTGTCGACCCTGAGACGTAAAGTTATTAAGTCTCATGAGCCTGTAATCTTTCCAGCCCTTCCTTTTTAACTAGAACTCACGTGCACTTCTGTTGAGGCGGTGCGTTTATTCATATCATCATAACATTTTGATTTTTATAATGCGTTATATATTAAGGAGTTTTGTATGTAAGGAATGTTGCGTGTGAAAAAAGTAACAAAATGTTGTTTTTCTAACTAAAACTTTTTTTATTAGCATGTTAGGCCCCTTTGTAAACCAAACACTGTAACTGAAGAACGGTTTTATTTTTGTTCATCATATCAGCCCAGGGATGTCCACTGCTGAACATAGGCGTCCCCCTTGGATTTCCATCTCGAACGGACTGGAGCCGCCTGCATCCAGCGGCTTCCAGCGACTCTGACCAGGTCGTCGGTCCACCTGGTGGGAGGTCGTCCCACTCGGCGTTTTCCTGTTCGTGGTCGCCACTCGAGAACCTTTCTTCCCCATCGGTTATCAGTTCTTCGAGCGATGTGGCCTACCCATTGCCACTTCAGCTGGCTGACTCTACGAGCTATGTCTACAGCCTTTGTTTTTCTACGAATGTCCTCGTTTCGGACCCTGTCGCGTAGAGAAATGCCGAGCATAGCCCGTTCCATTTATTTATGTCTTTTTTAGTGTAGGATTCCATCAGATACTTTTGAAAATTGAAAAAAAGTTCTTATCCAAACTTGATAAAATTTTTATGGGACCATCTCTGAAGTACAACCTACCAAACGAAAAAAAATCATGAGAGTCAATTCATAATTAGCGGAGTAATCGCGTCACTAAAATACAAAAAAATACATACAGTCGAATTGAGAACCTCCTCTTTTTTTTAAGTCAGTTAATAATAATTGGCAATGACAATGAAAAAAATGACAGTCAAAATAAGGACAAAATTTTAAGAAAATCTCAATTTTTCTGAAGAGATAGAAACACGACCTATTTTAACATGTCTTTCCATGTGTTTATGTAACGTAAATACATAAGATACTTCGTATACCAAGAAATATTAATATATTAGGAACTAGGAAATAATAAAAATCGAAACAAAAAAGACCGCAGACTGTTCACACAAACGTCACAAAAACAGGTAGGGACATCTCTTTATGAACGCATTCATTAAGCTCGACAAAACCACTGTCCAGCATTATTACATTCCAGAAATCCTGGAAAGTTATCTATTTGGAATATTTCAAAGGAAAATGTCCATGCAATGGATACGCTTTCATTTCTGTGAAATCAAAGGTACTATTTACAGATGGACGGTGCATGATGTAGTTCGCCAGAGGGAATTCGGAGAAATGCAGGTCATTTTATACTGGGTGGAAATTTCCAGTTGTCTTTTATGTAAACAGCATCCTCCAGAAACTCTGTTAATCTGACAAATAATAGGTGCACGTGAAATTGAAGGTTCAATTAAATTAAAATCTATTTTCTTTTATAACTAATAGAGCTCTTAGTGCAGAGTTCGCCGGTAATAGTACCACCTAACCAATTTCCGGCCTTTAGCGGTAGCGCACTTACTTAACTGTGTTTTGGTTAGAAAGGTAAGGGGTGACATCACAGACACAAAGGACTCAATAATTGCACGTATCAGGATCGACAGCGCATTGGCAATGCTCCTGGTGAGGCAAATGTCGATCGGCGGCGGTGACGACTTACCAAAGTATCGTCTGCCAGGTAATCGATTTATTGGCTTTAAAAAAATTCTTCATCACTATCATATTCATCCTCAATCAACATTTATAACTCCAAATTAGTCAAAATACATTATAAATATCTAATTTATTAGAATTCTTTAAAAATAACCGGTGATTTCCACCTAATATCGTTAAGAAATTAGAGGGCGAACTTCCTAAATTCGCGGAAAATTACATCATCCAGATTTTTTTGTATCTGGTATCAAATATAGTATTATTATATTATGCCGTTGCTTATCAATCAATTGCTTACCTTGGTAACAGGCAACCGCATGTGAAGGTACCTATAAGTTTTTCACCATTCAAAGTTTGATAGGAGTTTGAAAATAAACTTAAGCGCATCACAACACTCTGCTGTAGGCACTATGATCTATTAAAACACAGTTATTCTCTAAAGTACTCATTTGATAGGTATGATTATGAAGACTCCGCTAAAGGCTGTTGATTCCCAACTTTGATCTTAGGATTATCACTACAACACGCCGTAGGTACCTAATAATAATTTCCATCTTAATATTTTTCCAATATTAAATAAATACCTACATCGTTCAAATGGATTACATCTTATAGAAGCTTACCTGCTAATAGGATTAAGTCAATAAACAAAACAACAACAGATTTTACCTATTTCTTTTACAGAACAAACCATACTTTTTATGTACAAAACAAAAAGCCTACTTAGAAAAATCTGTTAACGATTTCATTATTCCACGGAACATTTAATCCGGTACTTCAGAATGAATACAAATAAATTCCAGTCTCGGGTTGTTTATTTCATCAGACAAGTATATGTAGATGGTTATAGAATATGCCTGTCAAAGGGATTCGTATTGAATTGAGCTCAATCTGCCCGGGGATGCACCTGTCGGTCGCCTTGGCAACACCCGGCTCGCATCCCGGATCGCCGGGACGCACCTCTTAGGCGACGTTGATAATGCATTTTTATTTTACAAGCTAAATTAAATGAACTCATCTCCTTTGTCTGAATACGGACAACTCCATACGCGACAAAACATTTGTTGTGAGCTTTTAAAATTAACTCGCTTCTAGAAACTAGAGTGGCATTTTCTCCCTGTTTACTCTTACGTTCGAGTGCTCTTTATTAAACTTTTTTGTAATAACCTTTCACGTTAGCCGTAGGACAGGTAAAAGCTTTGTCAAAGGCATTAATAATTTCCTTTTCGAGAATTTTCTAGTAGTTAGCGGCGGATGCAGTGAGTCATATTTCTCGGAACTAATATTACATGTTGCATTTAGCGAGATGCCCGGGCTCCAGCCGTCAATCGATACTGGAAACGTGATAGCGATACCAGTGAATGAGTGACGCGTGCCATAATACTAGACTGCCAGTAACTAGATCTTTGATAAGCACTAAGCCCTATATACACAGTGCTCGCACTAGCTTTGACTTGGTCATGAATAGGTTCGGGGACACATAGGACACATTGACATGTGCTTTGTTCAAATGCGTACCAATCTAATCGAACCTAATGCGGAGCTCATCTTAGTTAGGGTGAGGTGCGGCGAAGTTTCCGTTAGACCAGTTCATTAATTACCTGTTATGTATAGTTATGAAGGAATAACAGTGCTGATTAAATTGCGCATCGCAAATTGATATTTATTAAAATGAAAGAAAGTCTTAATTTAGTGATAACATCTTCTGGTGTGGCAATCGCCTTGATTCTCAGGTCGGGCAAAGTAATGTTCACATTTCTTTTTTACATGTAGCTTATGTTTGCATTGACCACTTTTCACTTTGGGAATTAAAATATCTTCCTCTCCCTCACCCTTCGAGAACGTCGGGTGATGATATGTTATGCTGTGTGCATTCAAATCGCGTAAAATTAAATTACTGAGACGAGTTTTTGTTCGAACTAGCAATGCGAAAAATCCCCTCTTTTCAACATTGGGAAAACAATGAAAGGTTTAGTTGTCTACAGCAATGGTTTCCAACCGATGGTTTGCAGACTATCAATGGTCTGCATGAGCCAAAATATCGGTTTTAAATTTATTATTCCCGAAGAGTTTTTAGCATTACTGTTAATTATGAAGTAAGGTAAGGGAATCGACTCATTGAAAGTTATGCATATTGCATTCAGCTTTGAGTAAACATATTTACCGTAAGTTTAACGAACTTATATAAAAGATGCAACCTCAAATATTACGTTTATGCAAATTATATTGTATTTTCTATAAGACAAGTTATGTTTTCAATTACATATAGTTAATGCATGTTACTTTTTAGTTAAGTAATACTTTTCTAAAGAGGTTTGTTACTTGACTATAGATTCTCATCGTTTATTCTTTTTAAAGTTTGACCCATGTTAATAAAAAATAAATCTAAGTTGTTGCCGGTTTAAAAAAATATCTACAGGGTGTACGAGTATTTTCCAATAATATTCAAATAACTTTAACTTTTGAGTACATAAACATCTCTGCATTTTATCGTGAGAAAACCGTAGTACGGTAAAAGGTTAAGTACTTTATTTCCGCTCGGCAGACTACCACCCTCAACCTGCGAAATCTGTCGCAAAACACCTATTCTGGTGTGTTCCGGTGGCTGGAATTGAGTTTATTTCTAGGATTTGCGCCAATAACACATGTGATTGTGGTGAATAGAAATGAGCTTATTGAGATAAATAAATTGCAGTTGCAAAGCTGTAACATGGGAATGACGGATTAAACAAGAACATTTCTATGTTTAACAATACTGGTTGGTCGCCTAGCGATCGAAATTCGACTGTTATTCTTATTTTTTTTTACTTTGCACGTTTTTGATTTTTTTGTCAGAATATTAGATCCTACTATTGGGTTTCTGTGTTGCCTTATTAAAAAAATGTTATTATTATTATTACCTCTATAATTATTGCATACTCACGTGTCACTCTAGGATTTAAGATATACTTGATAGAATGTGGGCTCTGACGATACCTCTGCCTAACTCTTCGGGGATAACTGGCTAGAATATATGTATAATAATATGTTATTTCTAATTCATTTGATCTCGCAATTGCATGATACTTTAAATCGATGAAAATACGACGGCGCGACAGGTCGGTAGGTGATGTGATCTTGTTTCTTAGATGCGAACATTCTAGCCGCGCCGCGTCGTGTCCTGTTGTTTTTTTTTGGTTATTAATATTTTTTAGGAAATGATCGCTTGGATGTCATATAGGATGTTTATAGGATAACGATATAAACTAGATCGATGTTTATAACTAGTTATTGGAGTTCAAAAAGCCAGAAAACAATTTTCAATAATTGATTGAAAAAATGAACTGAGTCGAGTTTGAAATAGAGATATAGAAATGAGCAAATGTTTGTATTAAAAAAAATAATTAAAAATTGTTACAAAATTTGCATAAGATAAGATAAGATTCAATAATATATGTTTTTTATAGAATAGAAGGAAAATTGGTGTAATATTTAAATTTATCTGTAGTGAACTTCTTCATTTAAAAAATAAAATTATTCCAAAATGTATTTTATTGAAACTCTTAGTTCAGTAAATTACATCCATATTTATTATGCCAAAGGTGACATTTTCATAGTAGGGTTTCAACTAAAGGTAGACCTTCCTGCCGTTCCTTGCTGATACTCCAACCTGCTGCAGCTAATCCGTACCTATCTACCAACTGCTTTTTCTGACGCTATTGGTTACCCTACCCGCGGCTGCAAACTCTATGAGCGTTCGTCAGCCGGCCCCTCTTCAAGGACAGGGTCGTGCGGTACTCGATTAGTGTAATTAGTTGTACTCAACTTTTGCCTTAAGATCTATGTTTATTCTTTCTGAAGTGGAATTTCTTATGGATGTACTTTGAAATCCTGATTCGCAACCTTTTTATGTGACGAAAAATAAATGAACGATAAACACAATCTATGCTAATCAAAAGTGAAAATGTAAGTGAAAATGTTTACCTGTAATACTACAGTTTCACTTTTTCTGTAGTTTTACGTGAAAGAGTAACAAACAGCCATAAATACAAACATTCGCATTTATAATATTAGTAGGATTGTATCATTTAAAAATGTTCCTTTTTATGTAAGTAATGTAACATTTAGATATAAGTTGTTAAAGGTGTACTCGTTTTAGAAGAACCAAGTAAATAAATGATGTAAACACACTTTATTGCAAAGCAAAAAGATTTATATTCCTATCACATTAATAAACATCAAAAGTGGTTTCTTATATTGGACACACTGTATTGATTTAATTGGCTAATGCACAAAGCGGACAGCAAGGAAGCTGGAAGTCAGGTGGAAATATTATGAACACTTCAATTATATGTGTTTATATCTAATGCAGAAATTGTGTAGTTCGTAGGTATTTCTTTCTATATATACAGGATGCTACAAAACTACCAATAAAGCCGAAAGGAGATTAAATGGGGCCTTATAACGAGTCCATACACAATATTTAAGAACCGTAGTTACGCTGTATAACGTACCCCAAAAAACTGATTTTTATGAATGGAAAATGGAAAACCTTTTAAAGTAGACCATTGTTAGGTAAAATAGGTACGTAGGCCTTTCTGTTAAATAATCTGGTTCCCTGACATGACAGCTTACTAGGGTTGTTGACTTTGATAATTAATTATATTTTTACGGGGTATTTTGTAACACGTTGTATAATATACGTGCCAGGCGTGAATAGGTTGATAAGTCGACTAGCATATATATATTTTTACATTATAAAAGGCATTAGGCATTACTTTTTTACGATTAATACAGTAATTCCTGAAAATTTGAATCAAATTAATTACTTTCAAGTAATTCAGTAACATAACAATTTAATTTATAGATAAAACGTAAACATCAAAATGGTTGCTCTCAAAGTGTAAATTGACTCATCAACCTATTGACACCTGGAACGGAGACTAGCGGTCCGGCTTCGCAGGAGTAGCACTAATTTATCTATAGCCACATGACTTCTGGTGGATGAATGGTAATGTGACGAAATTTTCTACAGATCTCTTTAGTTACAATGTTACACCCAAGAAAAAAAATCACATGTGTTGGAAGAGGGAAATAAAATTTATTTGATTATTTTGAAGGTGTTGTCTTAATTTTACGTTTTAAAAGTACTATCCAACCCTAATGTACCTTTTAATTGTAATTGAGAAAAAAAAATCCAGACAAAATACGACACATGGTTGCCAAAAAACCGTCCAGGTGTTTTGGAGTACATAGGAAACACACAAAAAAATACAAGGATAGACAAAGGATACATATATACATAGCTTTATTTTAAAACATTTGTTTATTTTGTATTTAAGTATGTATGCAATAGAAGTGCAATTACCAAAACTCATCGGCAGGCGCTGTGCGACAGATTTGTAATACGAGGGTGGCACACAGGTTCTACAAAGTCCCTTGCTATGCTCAAACGCAATCTTGAATACTCATTTAGTCACACATTTACATGAATAATAATACCAATATTTTAATAATGACTTTATTACCGATGCGCGGAGAAATGTAGTATTCAGTCTTTGTCAAAGATGATGTGTATTATCCTGTAAGTGCAACCAACATCGAAAGAAAAGGTTGTTTTTAATTGAAAACATCTGTAAAATGTAGGTGATACTATCTACTAACACTGAGTAGCTAAACCCATCTCGGCTCGACACTAGAGATCATAAATAAGCTATCATCGCCTTGAAATATGCACCTACTAATATTATCGTTGTAGGATAATAAAAACAAAAGCCGATCAATACTGAAGAATTGTAAAATAGACACCAAGAAGAGAAGTGAATTATACCTTGCTTCATACATCAATTATTGTACTTGTATCGCTTTAGCTTCTAGTATTTTTGGTTAGTTACATACCAACCTCTCTCTTTCCTTCATTGCCAAACATAATCGAGTAACCATGTCGTTTAAAAAAATGCTAGTTAAACATTTTTTTTAAAGAATTAAAAAAATTACCTAACATTTTTATTCTAGATCATTAAAAATATTGCAGAGTACTTAGTATTCTCCACCATGTAGAATACTAATAATTTAGTGAGACACTAGTAACTATATTAGATTTGTAGAGCTGAAGGAGTAATGTACAGGGCCCCATGCTGTCTCTCATTAACTGGGGCAGTGGGTGAGATTGCCGCTGTCTGTGACCTCGTAGCCCTTCGATTCCGCTGCCCCTTGCGATGCGTTCCCGTCAAATCTGTGCTTGGGATTATTTGTGTATGGAAAAGAAACTCTCCTCATCGAGCAATTGCCAGTCAATGATAAACTTTTGTACATGTGTTTCATTTTTATTTTAGAATAAATAGAAAAATATCTGCAATGAGTTTGGGGTTTCGATGAAAGGAAAACATCGTGAGGGATAATTCCCTCACTGGGACTGGTACTATAGTTAGTATGCTGCTGGATGCCTGGCTGGCTACCAGCGGCGGCCTTACCCATTGCGAGGCTCCGGGCGGCAGGTCATTGCGAGGCCCTTTGTCCTTCGTGAAAAGTATGTAATGCGAAAGTAAGTCTGGTTGTTTGGTTTAGGTATTTGTCATGTTTGACAAGAAATGCTAAAGTTATACAAATAAATAAAATTTGAAATTCTTTTTTTTTTTTTTTATTTGCTTGGGTTGCGCGAGGCTACTTTAAGAGCGAGGCTCCGGGCGATCGCTCCGTTCGCCTCTGCTGGCTACCACCCCTCAAGAGCATTCCCATCTGCAGTTCCATTTTTTTTATACGAAGTATAGGAATATATGAGCTTATGTACAGCTTTACTTCAGTCAGTTATTCTTGATTTTCTATGCCACCTTCAACCACACGCTTACTAATGACATTGTAGTCAAATACAAACCAGACATACTCATGTGCGTATAGCTTACAGAAAGGCTTTATTGTTTTTTTTTATTATTTGTAAGGTTGGTAAAGAAAACAAGATTTTTCACTACAACATTTATATTTTAAATTCACAATATTAAAAATTACATGAAAATTTTTATTAGTAACAATATTAAAATACTACTCATACAAAGTATGCAATGTATGATAAGCACAATAATGTATAGAATTTAATATATATTATATAATATAATTTAAAATTGATGAGTATTTAATACTACGTTAAAATTTTAATACTATTTTATAGAATTTAAATGAAAATATAACCCAATATCCTATACCCTATAGACCCAAAACCTAGCAAATGGGCACTACAACACAAATTCATAACAAGAACGCAAAAAAACGATGAAACTGTAGCGCAGTACGCCGCAGGGTTGAAGAAACTTACCACTAACTGCGAATTCAATTGCCAACACTGTCAGAAAAATACATCAGAAAGCTTTTTATCACTACAATTTATAAGGGGATTGAAAGATAGCGATGCACGTACAAAAATTTTACAAGACTGAACAGTACATACATTCAAATCACTGACACAGATTGCGATACCTATTGAAATGGGAAAGGCAGAAAACGCTTCAATGATTACTAATGAACAACCAAGTACCAGTAGTAACCACATTAACAAAATCACCCCATACAAGAGACCGGCAGGACCAGGACCTAAAGATCTAAAAGGAAAATGTTTCCGCTGTGGTGCTGCGAATCACGAATCCAACAAATGTGGCGCTATAAACGTTACATGCCATAAATGTAATAAACTCGGTCACCTAGCCCGTGTTTGTCTTCAACGCCACTCTGATGCGAGTCTTAAAAAGAATAACCCGAATACGAACCTAGTAGAAGACTCAACGACAAGTGACAAACATAAAGCTCAGAACCTATACCGGAAAAGTAATCAAACCAACAGGCGTGGCATACATGCAATGCAGATGCCAAGGTAAAGAATTCCATGGAAAATTGTATGTCACCAACAATAACGTCGACCCCATTTTTGGCCGCAGCTGGATGAAATAACTCAAAACACTTAACTTAGCAGACATAAAAGCCATACAACATACTGAAAACATAAAATTAGGCCAACTACTGGAGCTCTACAAAACATCAGTCTTTAGACAGACTACAGAGGACACCTAAACCTGAAAGAAAACAGTAAGCCATTATTTATTAGACCACGAAGAATGCATTACGCTTTAAAAACCAAAGTGGATGAAGAAATAGAGCGACTATGCACACAAGGTGTCATCACGAAAGTTGACCACTCTGAGTGGGGAACCCCATTAGTACCAGTTGTCAAACCAAATGGGAATATCCAATTATGTGCTGATTATAAGGTTACCCTAACCAAAATTATACAAGATGAACAATATCCGATACCTATGACTGAAGTTATTTTCACAGAGATGAATGGAGGTAAACTATTTTGTACACTCGACATGACTCAGGCGTACCTAAACATGGTGATGGATGAAGAGAGCGCAATGCTACAAACACTCAGTACACACAAATGAACTTACAGATTAAACAAGCTCACGTACGGAGTTATACAATACTGACAATAATTTTCCACCCACATCAAACGCTACCAGCAATGTGTACGATGAGGTTGTTTCACTACGCTCACTTCTTATCTGGATTTGACTACAACATTGAATACAGAACTTCAGCGAACAACTCAAATGCAGATTATTTATCCAGATTTCCAGTAGAAAACACCAAGACCAACAGAATTGACCAAAATTACAGTTTTCAATTTCAGCAAATCCATACCATTAATATTAATCCAGATGTCATAGCGACAGAAACAAGAAATGACGCCGACTGTACAATTTTGCTACACGCATTGGAAACTGGCCAATCACTAAAAACACTCGTTTACAAGGACAATGAATTTACTTTGCATGATGGTTGTTTATTTAGAGGATCACACGTCTTAATTCCAAAAGCAGGAGGTTACCTAGTAGAGAAGCTAGTGACAGTGCGAACTCGTCGCCGACGGACACCAAATGCTAATGGTCAAACTCCGTACCAGCTTATGTTTGGCAGGGAAATACGCGAAAAGGAGAGAAGACCGCACCAACCCTTCAAGAGGTTAATTTTAGACAGTTCAACCCAGGCGATCGGGTACAGGCTCGTGAATACACGAGTGCCACGCAGCGGTGGAAGTTTGGAAACATAGTAAAACGTTTGGGCCGACTCCACTATATTTTTCGCACTGACAACGGTGATGTCTGGCGCCAACAACTCGACCAGCTCTTGGGTGCACCCTTGATCCGCAGCAGCTAGAAGGGGAGAGATGTGGTGTATGTATGATGAACTCTTTAGATAAATAAATAAATATCCTGGGACATTCTTTACACACGGCCATCTGGTCTCAAACTAAGCAGAGCTTGTACTATGGAAACCAGATAACTGATATACTACATACACTACTTTTTTTTTCTAAATACATACTTATATAGATATTTACACCCAGACACAGAACAAACAGACATGTTCATGCACACAAATGTCTGTCCTGGGTGGGAATCGAACCCGCGGCCTTCGGTTTGGCAGTCAGAGCGTTAACCACCAAGCCAACTGGCCTGTCACTACAGATAGTCTCTATGGTAAATCGCTAGAACCTATAATTATAAGGAATTGTCATGTCAACGATCTGTCTGAACTAATTAACGATTTTACACAGTATCATGATTTATTAGTATTAATATTATTTATTCTTAGAATGAGTACATAGTTGTATGAAAGTTGAAGTTAAAGGATCTTAATGATAATTATCTGCTAACATTATTACATGAAAATTGATATTAGGAACAATATTAAAATTCTACTCATACAAAGTATGCAATGTATGATAAGCGCTATAAAATGTATAGAATTTAATATATATTATATAATATTATTTAAAATTGATGAGTATTTAATACTACGTTAAAAATTTTAATACTATTTCATAGAATATGGAAATATATCTACCTTATCTTTATCTATGCATCTGTCGATGCTTAAATTTTTTTTTTTCGAACACCGAAGTGTTTGCTTGTTTTTGTATTTTTTTTTGTTATAGATAATTCTAGTCTACAATATGTTATATAATGGTATTAATATTATTTATTCTTAGAATAAGTACATAATTATATCAAAGTTTAAGTAAATGATCTTAATGATAATTATCTGCTAAGTTGCACATTCCTACGGAGTGCATATGTAGGTTACTACATATATAGTATATCTATATATATAGAAATACATATTATTTTATATATATACAGTATGTAACAAAAACCCTGTTATTCCTTTTAGGAACGTTGTACATTACCTACAAGCACACCATTAATGATATTAGAATTTAACAATTATAAACATTGGCTAGTACAAAGGTCAAAATCAAATAACTATTAAAATCGACACATTGAAAAAAATGTTTAGAGTATCTGATTTTACAAATACATCTTTATTTCGCTAAATAGCCTACGAGCTCGGCGGCTTTCTTTGATGCGACAGAAGATGCCGCTAACGTAGGCGCGTGCCTCGTATCCCTGCCACGTGCCTTCCTACCCCTTTACCCCACCACCCGCCGCCCTGCGAATCATAAGCGAATTCCTTAGTCTCCCGCGCAACTTACTTTCGAACGGTTGTTATTGTTGACCTAGTGAGTGACTTGTGTTTTGTTTACGTAAGATCACCTGATCTGACGCCCTTCGATTGTTTGCCTCTGGGGTACTGTTAAGCAACAGGTGTTATAAAACCGTGTGATACGGAGGTCGAAATGCGTTCACGCATAGTAGCAGCATTTGACCACATCAAGTTCTATAGCTCCATTTTACAAAGCGTACGTGAAAATATTATTAGGCGTTGCAACAAATGTGTCGAGGTACAAGGTGGTCATATTGAACAGCACCTCCGTGGCCGTCTAGTAGACATTATAATAAATAATACATTAAAATGCAAGTAGGTACTTAAGGTTTTGTGTGACAGACGCGGGGACTTTATTTTGTTTATGTAAAAGTGTTAAATGTACTTATAACAATTATCAATTGTGCATAAAAATATCGTGTAAACCAACATTTTCAAAGATTCATTCGTTAAAGTGATAAACAACAGCTGACAAAGTCGTGAACTTGTGTAGAAAAAATAGGTAGATAACCGGCGCGGCGCGGCGCGGCGGCACCGACAAAGAGAGGCCACTCTCTTTGTCGGGTCGGGTAGAACTTCTTCCTATTATTTGTGATTTCGGGTCATCGCTTCATGCAGAGGTAAGATATCAGAATAACATTACAAATATTAATAATTAAATATTTATTTTAATTATTTGTGTTTACAGTTTATTATAAATGACTTCCTTTATTACGTATGTATACCGATTCTTAAAACGTAGGTAGAAGGAACAACAGGGTTTTTGTTACATATTGTATATACATTTATAATAATTTCTATAATATTATAATATTTATATGTAAGTACTTATATATTCAAAATTAATTGCAAATTTCATATAAGGAGTCCTACTGTTATGTGACATAATGCACCCCATTAATACTGTATTAGAAAGAGTACATTATCATGTGGACATCATTGAATAAAAGGCTATTATGTTTTTCCTAATGATAATAATTATACAATATTAATTAATAAAAAATAAAATTAACATCTTCGAAGTTACAATTTCCTACAGAGTCCATGTAACTATCAACTTTAAACTTTGACTGTTATAAGTTCTTTTACATTGCTATGAATTATAATAATATACTTGATAATAACAATTTGTTTTAGTACTACGATTGAACATAGTTGGTGGTATGTATTAGTTATATACATATATTATATAGATAATTATAAAGTGGTATATATTTTTTTTACTTATTTAATGGTAAAGTACTGTATGAGAATTATTAATTTATGGAACAAAGTTATTAAGTTGTGTCAACCACTGAGCGGATTTTAATGAAACTTGCCAAATAGATAGTTTATATCCTGGGAAAATGTAACCTCTCTCGAGAACACGGGCGAAACCGTGGAGGGCAGCTTGTTAGTACATTATTTTTTTCTATGCTAAGTTGGGCGACAAACAGGCAGACTTGCAATACCAGGGGCATTGCCAAGCGTTGTCGACCCAAAGACGAAAAGTTGTTAAGTCTTAAGTGCCTGTAATTTCACCGGCCCCTTGCCCTTCTAACCGAAACACAGTAATAATCGTACATATGCATTACTGCATCTCGGCGGACATGGGTAAGGTGGTAGTACTTCCCCGGGTGAACTCTGCACAAAGAGTTCTACTACCTCTATTATACACATACACTCTTAACTTTAGAAAGTAAGCTTAAGCAAAAGGCTAATAATACTAATATTGTATAGTATATACTAGTTACTTGCTAAATTGCCCTTTTCTACAGGTGGCATGTACCTATCAATTTTTAAATTTAATTGTTATTACCGAAATTATGGCAAAATAAATGACTAGAATATTTATTTTGCTTTTGATTCTGTACCTAATCATTAAAGCGCTTTTTGCTACCCAAAGTTATCATATAAAATAAACATATGACAAAAAGATATTTTTGTTAAAGAAGTTGGGAGAAGGATTTTGACAAGCTCAGAGGTTCAGTAAGCATCATAATGTGTAGATGAACAGAACCAAATTTAATTTTAAAACAGAGTTAATATTACACGTTATATTAAATACTACACCTAAAACCTACTCCAGGGTTTCTCAAAGAGGGGTACGCGAACCCCTAGGGGTTCGCCATTCGAGGTTAGGGGGTTCGCGATAAGTTTACGTAATGGTGGTCCAAAATTACTCATTAGTTAAGGTGTTCACTGTCATCTGGAAATTTAAACAAGGGTTCAACAAGTAAAGTCTTTAAGTGACTTAGATCAGTTGTAAGAGAACTGGGGGAATATTGTTGCGCTAAGTCAACGAACTTTACTTCATCGTCAAACGCAAGCATGATGTTATTTTTATACCATATTGGCGGACAAGCAATCATACGGTTCACCTGATGGTAAGTGGTCACCGCTGCCTATGGACATTTGTACCACTTGAGGCATCGCAAATGCGTTATCGACCTTGAGACGTAAAGTTGTTAAGTCTCAAGTACCTGTAATTTCATCGGCTCCCTTACCTTTCTAACCGAAACACAGTAATATATATGCATTACTGCATCTCCTCGGAAATGGGTAAGGTGGTAGTACCCCGGGGGAACTCTGCACAAAGAGTTCTACTACCTCTACTGTACACATTTACTCTTAACTTCATAAAGTAATACTAATTTTGTATCACAGTCTATACTAGTTACTTGCTTAGATGCCCTTTTCTACAGGTGGCATGTACCTATCAATTTTTAAATTTAATTGTTATCATTACTGAAAATTATGGCAAAATAAATGACTAGAATATTTATTGTGCTATTGATTCTGTACCTAATCATTAAAGCGCTTTTTGCTACCCAAAGTTATCATATAAAATAAACATATGACAAATACATACTTTTGTGTATCAATGAATCTATGAATCAGATTAAAGTTTGGTTTATTTACCAGATTCATTAGTATATTTACTTTAGAATATCAATAAAACATGTTATTATACCTAGAGATACTTAAAAAAATATTACGTGACATTGATTATTAATAATTGTCATAATTTTTAAAAGTTCTATCGGGATTTAATGAAATTTCTCCACCAATCAGAAGCTTAGCTCACTCTCTATACATTTTTATAAGCTTAAAGCTAAATTAGACCGTCACCAAGAATGAATTAAATAAAAACTAGCTTGCGGTGTGGGTGTCGCCATATGGAGCCACCGGTGTACCGCAAGAACAAACTGAGTGACCGGGGATGTCACCGGTGTACGAGAGGGCTCGTGACTCTACTACCGATATTGCAGAACAAGAAATTAGCATGATATCGTTTTGCAATCCACTTCCTACCTTAGATTGCATTTTAACACGTCAGCAGGAGCCACCTGCGACTAATGCTCATTTATTTTTCCAATGCCTAACTTAGGCTGCACCTAACATCACCCAAGAAGTTGAGAGAAGGACTTTTGACAAGCTCGGAGGTTCTGTAAGCATCATAATGTGTAGATGAACAGATCCACATATACATAGCAGAACAGAGTTAATATTACACGTTATATTAAATACTACTTTTAAAACCTACCCGGGGTTTCTCAAAGTGGGGTACGCCATTCGAAGTTAGGGGATTCGCGATAAGATTTACGTAATGGTGGTCCAAAATTAGTCATTAGTTAAGGGGTTCGCTGTCATCTAGAAACTTTAACAAGGGTTCGTGTAACCAAAAGTTTGAGAAACCCTGACCTACAGTACTACCAACATAATAATATGGTAATTTTATTGTATGGCTGAATTTGGATTATTTCAACTATGTGACGCTGGCCGGACTTGTTGAGCGAGTGTTCAAACAAGTAAAGTCTTTAAGTGACTTAGATCAGTTGGGAGAAAACTAGGGGAAAATCGTTGCGCTAAGTTAACGAACTTTACTTCATCCTCAAACGCAAGATGTTATTTTTTTAATACCATATTGGCGGACGAGCAATCATACGGTCCACCTGATGGTAAGTGGTCACCGCTGCCTATGGACATTTGTACCACTTGAGGCATCGCAAATACGTTACCGACCTTGAGACGTTAAGTTGTTAAATCTCATGTACCTGTAATTTCACCGGCTCCCTTACCTTTCTAACCGAAACACAGCAATACATATGCATTACTGCATCTCCTCGGAAATGGGTAAGGTGGTACTTCCCCGGGGGAAGTCTGCACAAAGAGTTCTACTACCTCAACTATACAGATACACTCTCAACTATATAAAGTAAGCTTAAGTAAAATGCTAATAATACTAGTATCGTATCACAGTATGTACTCGTTACTTGCCTAATTGCCCTTTTCTACAGGTGGCATGTACCTATCAATTTTTAAATTTAATTGTTATCATTACTGAAAATTATGGCAAAATAAATGACTAGAATATTTATTTTGCTTTTGATTCTGTACCTAATCATTAAAGCGCTTTTTGCTACCCAAAGTTATCATATAAAGTAAACATGGCAAATAGATATTTTTGTTTAAGAAGTTGAGAGAAAAACTTTTGACAAGCTCGGAGGTTCAGTAAGCATCATAATGTGTAGATGAACATAACCAAATTTACGTAGCAGAACAGAGTTAATATTACACGTTATATTAAATACTACACTTAAAACCTACTCCGGGGTTTCTCAAAGTGGGGTACGCCATTAGAAGTTAGGGGATTCGCGATAAGATTTACGTAATGGTGGTCCAAAATTACTCATTAGTTAAGGGGTTCGCTGTCATCTGGAAACTTTAACAGGGGTTCGTGTAACCAAAAGTTTGGGAAACCCTGACCTACAGTACTACCAACATAATAATATGGTAATTTTATTGTATGGCTGAATTTGGATTATTTCAACTATGTGTCACTGGCCGGACTTGTTGAGCGAGTGTTCAACAAGTAAAGTCTTTAAGTGACTTAGATCAGTTGAGAGAGAACTGGGGGAATATTGTTGCGCTAAGTCAACCAACTTTACTTCATCGTCAAACGCAAGCATGATGTTATTTTTATACCATATTGGCGGACAAGCAATCATACGGTTCACCTGATGGTAAGTGGTCACCACTGCCTATGGACATTTGTAACACTAGAGGCATCGCAAATGCGTTGTCGACCTTGAGACGTAAAGTTGTTAAGTCTCATGTGCCTGTAATTTCACCGGCTCCCTTACCTTTCTAACCGAAACTCAGTAATACATATGCATTACTGCATCTCCTCGGAAATGGGTAAGGTGGTAGTACTTCCCCGGGGGAACTCTACACAAAGAGTTCTACTACCTCTACTATACACATACTCGTACACTCTTAACTTCATAAAGTAATCTAAAGCAAAAGGCTAATAATACTAATATTGTATCACAGTATATACTAGTTACTTGCTAAATTGCCCTTTTCTACAGGTGGCATGTACCTATCAATTTTTAAATTTAAATGTTATAATTACCGAAAATTATGGCAAAATAATGACTAGAATATTTATTTTGCTATTGATTCTGTACCTAATCATTAAAGTGCTTTTTGCTACCAAAAGTAAATAAACATATAACAAAAAAGATATTTTTATTTAAGAAGTTGAGAGAAGGACTTTTGACAATCTTGGAGGTTCAGTAAGCATCATAATGTGTAGATGAACAGAACCAAATTTACGTAGCAAAACAGAGTTAATATTACACGTTATATTAAATACTACACCTAAAACCTACTCCAGGGTTTCTCAAAGAGGGGTACGCGAACCCCTAGGGGTTCGCCATTCGAGGTTAGGGGGTTCGCGATAAGATTTACGTAATGGTAGTCCAAAATTAGTCATTAGTTAAGGGGTTCACTGTTATCTGGAAACTTTAACAGGGGTTCATGGAACTAAAAGTTTGAGAAACCCTGGCCTACACTATTACCTACATAATAATATGGTAATTACATGTATGGCTGAATTTGGATTATTTCAACTATGTGTCACTGGCCGGACTTGTTGAACGAGTGTTCAATCAAGGTGCGTGCGGCTACCGTACTGATCAGACATGTCACGTGTTTATGGTGAAAATTCAATAACCTCACTCACAAGCAGCGTTGATTACGAAATCAATTATTTTACGCGTGTATGTTTCGATTTCTAAAGGCTAATGATATTATTGTTTTCTTATTTGCAAGTGTATGGTTTGGACAGTTTATAACGGCCATTTATTAAAAAAAAGAAGACGTATTTACTCACTGAAAAGGTTCTCTTTAGTTTAATCAGATGTTTGCATTTAAAAAAATATTAAAACACCAAATCGATAAATGTGCAAAAAATGTCTGCATGAGGATTGTACCATGCATGGCGTCTCTTGCAATAAATGCGGAAGGACAAAACGAATGTACTCGTATATATCTAAGAAAACATTGTTGACTGAACTGAAAAGTTATTTCTTTTTCTTAAGCTGATTAATGTAAGAATATGAAAGCAAGTAATGTGCCATTGCTAAATATAAAAATAGTACTTGTTAATTATAAATATACTTTGATTTAACCTAAGGGCAACTCATAGTGATAACATCATCGGGAAATCTAACCCATACAATAGGTATCTATACTCACACAGTACTGTTACTTTTTTTTGTAATAAAAGTAAATGCATTCAATTATTCTTAACCATAAAGTAAATAATAGACATTAAATTGAAAATCTGTTAATATATCATTTTTTTGCTAGAAAAAGATGACAATTACAAAATGTAGGGTAACTATCCCATTTTTACCCTATATACGATATAAATAGAATCGATTATTGTCTATTGCGTTCTCACCGCAACGTTCGCGACTTTCCTCTATATCATCAATACTAATCACCTGTAGCTGCCTGGAGCTTATCTCTTGCTAGAGATAGGTGAAAGTAAACAATAAATTTGTAAATTAACTAAAACTTACACTTTCAGGTTAATTTTAGTTTTTTTTGTAAATGAGTCTACTAAAACTTGCACTATTAGGTTCATTTTAGTTTTTTTGGTGAATGGTATATGTGTCTACTAAAACTTGCACCTTCAGGATAATTTTAGTTTTTTCGTTAATGAGTCTACTAAAACTTGCACTATTAGGTTAATTTTTGTTTTTTTGGTGAATAGTAAATGTGTCTACTAAAACTTGCACTGTTAGGTTAATTTTTGTTTTTTTGGTGTTTTATAAATATGTGTACTAAAAGTTGCACTAAGGTTCATTTTGATTTTTTTGGTGTATGGTAAACGTGTCTACTAAAACTTGCACTATTAGGTTCATTTTTTTTTTTCGTGTTTTATAAATATGTTTACTAAAACTTGCAATTTAAGGGGTTCATTTTTGTTTCGTTTTATTCTTTTACTACAGCAGGTGGGACAAAGTGCTCTAATCTCTCATACAATTTAAAATTTAATTAAAACTATAATAAGAGGTAACGCTAATACAATTGAGTCGCATGACTTCAATCATGTATATACAATCGTACACATATCATATAGAACGTCAAAAATTACCTTTCGAAATAAAATACATTCCAGCACCTTGCAGCTCATAGTACCTATTGTCGAAATTTGAATTTGTAGGTGATTACATTTATCTATATTACATTACTTAAATTATTTATTTATGATAACGATACACTGATATGTTTCATTCTAAATATTTATACAAGCGATCATTTACTTACTTTTTTTAATACTATGAATTTCTAAAAAGTATCCTATTATTAAAATTTTGACTACTAGATTTGAATTGACTGACAGGAGATTAATTTACAAATACTATATCTAACTTACCAATTATCTTAATCTCAATTTAGATAGAACGTGATCATTTTCTGTTCAATCTGAATCAACAATAATAAGTGTACTTTTATATTAATAACTAGGACAGCGCGGTGATGAGACTGATTACACTATTTATATTTACAATATTAGCAAAGGAGAAATTAACAAAGTAACGATAATACTGTATGATAGCCTAACATAAATCAAATAAAATATAAAGGTTCCCAGAAATAAATACAAAAGTTCAAAACTTAATGTGCACTAAAATAATTTATGGAAGTGTAGGCTATAGAGGAATAAAATGTGGGGGTATGTGTTCTGTATTTTTAGATGTTCAATACATTACGAATGACCACGCAAGGAATAAAGTGAACGTGGTCATCGTTATACTCTTCAGTCGCCTCTTACGACTCCCCAAAGTTGAGTGGGGGTGGTAGTATTCGTCGCCGCTACCACACGGGTATTTATATATATATTCGACAGTATTCTCCCATTTCTTTAAGATTAAAGGTGACAAATTAAAAGATGTAAATCTATAAAAATTAAATACAATTTTCCTTTACTTAATTTATCATTAATCTTTAAAGAATACCTACGGACTAAGAGTCGGTTGAAAATATAAAAAGAAATAATAAAAAAAAGTTTATCGGAATTTGGATTGGGGAAGACTAAAGAAGAAATGGATTAAGAATGGGTGGTCCCTGCTAGCTGTTCGGCTTTAACGTAATTTTAAGTCTGTGGCCAGGTGAAGAATCATGCTGGCGGAGTAAATTCTCTCGAAGTTTGTCTCGTATCGGTGAGTTAAAAGCTCTTATAAGATCACAACCCACTTGATGCTTTTGATACTCCTCTGGAACATCTAAGCATCATTATACTGATTTGGAATCGATTTTCATCATCTTTTTCGTATAGGCCATGATTTGGAGCTGTCTATCACCGCCGGTGGCATTACCGGCACATAAAGCTGTAATTTAATATTAATGTCCATTTATGATCATTAAAAACTGAAAGAGTACGCCACTTGTCGTAGTTCTGTGATCTATGCCTTTTTCCGTTCTAGCTTTAGTTTAGAGGCATTGATCGATCCGAGATATTTTGACTGATCGACCATACTGCGAGGGGTACCATTGATTGTTCCTTTAAGATCGTTTCATTCCATGGCCGGTAACCATTAGTTAAGGTCGGGCGGAGTTCCTTTACAGACTCCAATATGTACAGAGTTATCATAAAGCAATCAGTATTGTGCATAGAGCTGATTCCTGAAGATCCTTGTTCATTACCAGATTAAATCGTAGCAGAGTTTAAACAGAATCTTGATTGGCAGTACTAGTCACCTGCGCCTCTGCACAAGATGTGCGCAATATGTATGCACTGCACATATTAGGAATCTGGTTGCTATCTCATTAAAGTGCTTGGTCAGCTATTTAAAAATTTACAGCTTCTTCCCCAGCTCTATATTAATTTTACCTGGACCCAACGCTTTTAATCTTTACAACCAAAAGCTCCTGCAGTCTCAGCAGATGTTATTGCTTTTATTTAATCCATGGCATCTTGACTTGACTTAATGTCCTATGTCCCCTGGATGGAGCAGAGGGCGTCCACAGTACGTCGCCATCCCGAACGGTCATTCCTATCGTTTCGCTTCTGCAGTGATCGTTCGGCGCCAGGTCTGCTTAGGGCGGCCACGTTTACGCTTTCCTTGGGGATTCCAGTCTAGGGCTTGCCTTGGAATGTGATCAGGGTCACTTCGGAGCGTGTGGCCGATCCAGTTCCACTTGCGGCGTTTGATCTGCTGATCGATCGGGGTCCCACCGTAGCGTTCCCACAGGTCTACGTTGGAGATTTTCTCGGGACAGTATACACAAAGAATTCGGTGAAGTCAGCGGTTGGTGAAGACCTGGAACCGGCGCGTGATGTCTTTAGTGACCTTCCACGTCTCGCATCCGTACAGCAACACAGTTTTCACGTTGGACCGGAATATCTTGAGCTTAACTCTCCTAGTCAGTTTCCGCGATTGCCATGTCCATGTCATCTGAGCAGAATGTAATCTTCTCTTCGATCTGAGGGGCGCTAACAAATATCATAGTCATGTCTGGTTTGCTTGCTATCAAGGGTAAACTTTAGTACAGGAATATGTGAAAATAGTGTTGAAGGGGCTTCAGGTCGAAGGTCGTATGCCGACCGATGAGATGTCAATCCGTTTCCGTTGTTAAGGTCTCTGGTACTGACAGGACATCAGATTGATGAGCGCGCGAAGTACTGTGCTCGCATTGTGTCGAATTTTAATACAAATGTAAGTTTTAATGTTTAAAGCAGCATTTATGGATATTTGCAATACGAGGGTGAAAAATATAGAATATGTGACACTAGGTTCGGCCCAAGTACTGGTACCTTCATCAAATATATAACTATTTACCGTTCACCTATTCACCTGCTTTCCCAAGAGATCTAATGTACTCTGGGGTTATAACATAACTTAAGTCACTCGTATAGTGAAACTATCTAACAGCGAAAAATTTTCTGATTTCCAAAAACTTTTTTTGGAGATTATTTGGATGTAGCAGTCCAAACTTACAATCTCACAAACTTAACGTCTTCTTAGTTTAAATAAACTAATAAATATATTACTTACATTATTTAATTTGCTACACAGAAAGACACTAAGTTATTATCAAACCTATTGTTTAAAAGCGGTTTTTCCCTTGCCAAAAGTACATAGACCTGTCTTCTCAACTATATATTTACAATAAATTATCTTGGTCCTCGCGCCAGCTCTTATGATACATACTAATATAAGTTATATATAATAGTATTTATATGAGTAGCACACGCCGAGTATCCGCTAGTTTAACATAAAATGAAAGGGCTAATTGGTTAGATTTTGGTTAACATGTCCGCATTCATTCGATGCAGAGTATTAACGCTATATCGAGACGCATACGCATCAGAAATTGAACTCAACTGTGCATCATCGCTTCAATAAGTGACGGGTTCATTCTTTTTTGTTTTAATCACATTATTATATTTTTTTGAACTAAAGAGGTTTGTTATATTTTTTTAATGACCGAGACCAATGAATTCTTGACGTAAAGTTTTTTTGTGCTTAATCAGTCGCCTTTTGTTTTTGGTTCAATAAATTTGTGTTTTATCTTTATTATTTCAATTGTAATTATTTGTCCCGTGCTCACGAAGGATACATATCTTAACATATATAATTCTTCTGTCCATGTGTATGTTAGTGAATACCTAAACAGCTGGAATGACTTTGATGATTTTTTATGTGTTTGTTCCATTGGATTCGAGAATGGTTTAGATTCACAATTGAACCCGGTTGGTGGCGCAGCAATCGAATACCTGCGTTGTTTTTTTTATGCAGCTTTAATATAGGCATATTTCGACAGGAGCACACTATCGGAACAGCTAGTATAATATAAATACATTTATATATATTTCGAGAATTCACGCGGCTTACAACTTAACTAGAAACTGGAGCTCTTAATCCTTTAGTTAAGTAACTTATCAATCTTATTAATTATTGTTAATTTAAAATATCACCTGAACTAAAATAAGTTGTAACGTTGATTCCTATACATATCCTATATTCATTATACGTTTCACGTTCGATGAGAAGGATCAAAAATCAGCTTTCAAAATAGTAGATTTTCTCAGCGCTTCTCAGCAAATTTTATTGTATATTATTTATATTAAATATTGTAAATTTGGTATTAATTTACAGTATTAAGTCACACTGCTATGATTCTTAATATTCATATAAATATGGAATTTTCTTTAACTAACAGACACTTAATTTTTTTTCTTTTCGTTTTTTTCAAAAATACATAAAGGCATTGTATTCCTAAGATCACACTACAGGTATCTTTATAAGATATTTTTTATCAAATGTACATGACTTTGACTATTAAGGGAATTTCTTACATTACTATACAAACATAGATTAATGCAACTTACTAATGGTCGATGTGTTGATTCAGACAAAACGGATCAACTTAATGTTTATATTGAAAAAAGTAGTCAAACTTTTTACCGTCTAACTACTCCTCCAATTACTTTATAAGTTCCGTGAGACTTTGAATGACCATCCAAGTGCATATATCGGACATTTGGAAACGGTGCAAAATGTAATAATCAAGAAGTAAATGGATTTTTTTGTTTTTTATTTCTAACGGGATTGCGATTGACCTCAATCTCACCTGATGGTTAGTGAAGATGAGGCCGAAAATGGAGCTCGCTGTCCCGCTAGTAGCCTAATCACTCTTTCTTAAAGATCCCTAAGTTTTAAGTTTCTGGGAACACAGACGAGGGGAGAGAATTCCAATCTTTAGCGCACGAGGAAGGAAGCCGTAAAGCGCTTCATGCAAATAGGTGGTATGTCTTCAACATAAGGGTGAAAACTCTCCCCACGCCTTGTAGTCCGATGACGAAAAGGTTATGGAGGAACTAAGTCGTGAAGTTAAATGGTTAAAGGAAAGAACTTCACGTTCTTGTATTGTATGATTATGGTCAAGCAAAGTACCGTATGTAGAACTATCTTCTACTATCTATATTACTATCATTTTAAATTTATCAGATTGTGTTCTTACAAAGATGCGCACAATTCAAACAAGACAATAGTTAACAAACCTTAACCTTTTTACACCTTTGGTTATAATATACCTATTCATAATAGCCTTTTATTAATTATTGATTTACTTCTGGGTAGAACAGTGCTGATAAACATCCACAGAAATAAATAAATCAAATTATTCATGCACTACATTCTAAATACTAATCGTTGTACTGTATATTCACCAGAAAGGCTGTTCGTTCTTATGCAGATGCTGTCGTTGTTGAACATGATGTTGCTGTGAGTACCTAAAAAATATTCTAATTAGAATTCACATTTCAAATATAAAACTAAATTGTCTTCCTGCCAAGCTGTCACATGTATAGGATGTTTGTCGTAAAACTATTTATTTCTTTTTTTATGTCAGTTAGGCCGTCAAACAGGAAGACGGTCCACTTGATGGTAAGTGGTCACCGCCACCTATATTTGTAACACTAAATGAATTGTCAATGCGTTGTCGACTCTGAGACGTGCCTGTAATCGATGTTTTCTATAAGAAATGATCAGCTGCTGTATACTATTCTGTTCCGTGAGTTTTATTAAAATATTAGGTACCTATTTAAACGAACATAGAAGGAAGTCCAAAGATAAACTACATGAATCAAGTGAATGCAGAAGTAAAGTCATATAACGAGGTGCAGGATGCCACTAAAACAAAACGAAGTTAAGGAAGCTACACCGATAAACCTCATCTCTTTAATTTAGAACCTATCAAGTGTTTTATGAATAAAGTGATGATGACTAAGTTGTAAGTAACATGACCTACCTTAGGTTCTCTTGATCGGCCCCGAATGCTGCAGCTGCCAAACGATTATGCAACTAGCTATGAGGTGTGGAGCTCCTGGTGCTGCGGCCGATCACTTGCTGGCTTTTGACTTGTAGCGATGGAATTATTCATAATATATTTCTGATTTCTAATGTATTTTGAACCTGTTTGTTCTATAATTTAAGCAATTCGATCTTAAAGATCAACATTGCTTCATCATCTATTTTAACATCAATATCTTATCGTATATATTGATTGTTTTTTATAATTCAACATTGTTTTTGCAAGAGTTCTTGCCCATGTAGTTACATGCAATATTCTTTTGCGTTGTCGAATTCATATCGAGTAAAATCATTTTCATTTGCACGCTATTTATTTTTCAGATTCTAAAAGATTTCAGAGTCGTATTAAGTTCTCTAATTTCTTGCTTTTTCTTCTTCATAATTCTCAATTCCAACTAAGATTAATTATTTTGTTCATTAGGTTAAATCGGAAGCAGGTTTTAATGGAGCCTGGAGCCTGAGGAGTTTTCTAGTTTTTTCTTAAATATTCAGGTATTTAAATTACAATATCTATATATTTAAGAAAATTATTATTTTAAATATAAATTATATTTTTTAAGTGTATTCTATGGTTCGAGCCTTTGTAATAGGCGCAATACCACTGTTTCGGTTGCTTATTTTAAGCAGGCCAGCAACGGCCTGAGCCTCGTCCTCAGTCATTTTTCTTTGATTATGAATTGTGGAATCAGGAGCCTCCGTGACATTATTTTGTTGATTAGTTTGTACGATGTGAGCCGACGTGTTGACCATGGGAGTCGGCCCAGGTATCAAACTACTCCTTTTTATTATAATAGGAGTTATTTTTTTGTTTATGGGACATAACGAGAAGTCCATGGGCTCTTTCTGTGGGACTATCACGTGTTGGGTTCTGGCTTCTTTGACCTTCCTATAGCTAAAATAGAAGATAAAATACATACGCTTTATTATACAATAATAAAAAACATCCTAATACATTTCTTTTCACACGGACATTTGATCCCAAACTAAGCAGTAGTTGGTATAATAACCAGATACGATAATATACCTACTACATTAACACTAATCATACCAACACTTGCTAGGTACCTATTTCTACCATAGCGGGTCAAATGTGACTTTATATTTCCTGCTTGTATGTATGAAATATGGTTGTTAGGAAGGGAAATAAATAGTATAACTGTATATTAATTAGTAAGAAAAAGTCATGAAGTCAAATGTGCAAAAGCAATAAGTTAATACGTGCATTTTCAATGCAAAGTTCAAAATGGGTCATTTGACCCGGTTGTGGTATGTTTAGTGTTAAATAATAAATTGTGCATATATAGAGTCTATAGAGACATATATGTATCTCTTAAGTATTTAAGAGAGCTAAAAATACTTAATTCTTTTTTATATTAATAATTATTCCTGCCAGGCGCTTACCTACTCAGTATTAATCTTATCTGTCCAAATGTTCACCAACATATTAAAACAAACACATTATATTGGCAACTAAAAGGCTACGTGTGCTTCTGATTGGCTTCACAATATTTGGTGCCACGTTGGGTGCCAAAAATATACATAGTATGCAATTCTATGCTGACTGAAGGCTGACTTCCGAACCGGTTGTAGCTTCAGTAACTTTAAATTTGACCTTCATAAGTGCCCTCCGAGGGCCTAAACTGAATAAATGGTTTTTAATTTTTGTTTTTTTTTTATTTATTATTTTTTTGCAAATTTAAATACATACAGGTCTCAAGAGTAAATATGTATATGAACAGAAACATCTAACCTTTCGGCATGCAATGCGTATAGATTTACTAGTTTTTTATAACATTACTTAAATTTTTTTATTTAATTTAATTTAATTTAGAAAGTAATAAATATATATTTTACGTTATTATTTTACTTTTCTTGATTTTCTTTGTCTTTGAAAAATCTTCATTCTATTTGGGTGGCTACCAGGATTTGAATATTTAAACTATTCAAATCCTGGTAGCCAAAAAAAAATATATATAAAAAAAATTACTAGCATTCTTCCCGCGTTTAGTCCACACAAATAAATGGCCGAATGTATCCTGAATATCCTATCTATACTCGTATACTAAAGTTTATTCAAATACGACCAGCAGTTACAGAACAATTTTTTTTTTAATTCATACTCATTAGTAAAAAATTATAATAACTTGTGAAAGCCGACAAAAAAATTAAATTATTTCTGTTTTTGTTCGATAAATCAAGAAAGACAAGTAGACATGGACATAGTATGCTCCGACGATACTGGATCACGCAGATTCGATTTCGCTTTGGCTAGGACAGAAACTTATAGAATACTTATTTGACTATACTTTATACTGAATTATGCGTATCATAATAACAACAGACTTGCATTAGAACCGAGCCTGCGATCTGTCTCGTAGCAGGGTATTTAATTGATACATGAATCGGCACGTCAGAAGTGTGGGAGTTACAGACAGAATACTGATTATGAATCTCTATTGCGGCAGCATACACTTAGCATTAAAAATAAATCCAAAGAATTTAGTCTAAAGTTATTATCGAGACTTTTTTTTTTAGTTTTCAACCAGAAATATTACTTTTAATTTTAATTTGGTATCAAAAAAAAGAGGTAAAAAGAAACCCATATAAAGAGTTGCGATATTAACTAACTGATGCCTTTGCCTTGAAATTTGTTAAAGTGGTTGGACTTACTTACCCGCATCAATTTATGGTAAAATATAAAAAAAAAACAATTCATAAATATTCAAAATACTGTCTGAATGTGAGTAGCTACGGCAAATATGGTGTTATTGGACCCCCTCTTCCTAATTTCCGAAGTTAGGTAGCTGAAAAATCTGCGATAATTCAGGCTCTATAATCTATAATTTATAAAAAGAAAAGAAACATACAATAAAGTTTTAAATTTAGATCCGATTTATTCGTCTCACAAACTTACACTCGTCTGATTTTTCCCTTACCAAAAAATCTATATTATGCACTCCGTACAATAAAAACTTCGACGTAAGAAATAAAACTAGCCTACAACGATAATTAAGCTCTGCTTAGTTTGAGATCAGATTTCCTTATGAAAATAATAATTCAAAACCTGCTGAGTGCGTGTCGGGCCACGCGCAGTGTAGGGTTCCTTAGTTGCATAGCACTAATTAAATTGCAATGTTATAATGCATCTTTTTTTACCACCTAAGTCACTTTCTTTGGAATATTAGATGGTCGGCTATTTTTCGTTTACATATAAAGCCTACTTATCTGAGATAGACGACTTATGAACATCGTTTTATATACCTAATACTCAAAAAGCACCTAAAAAATCACTTATCCTGAATAGAAAAAAAAATCACTTACTAATATTTTTGAAAAACTTTGCAACGGCCACAAATTAAAAACGAATAACAAAAAACAAACCCACTTAACATGTACAGATAACGTGGACAGATGAACAAGGCAAAATGAAGGAATCCTGATACTGCGGAACCCTTATAAAACTGCACTTATAACATCAATTCATTTTTACAGACATCATTCTCAGATCTAAAGTATTTGTGAGTCGTTTAAAAATAGTTAAAGGCAAGTTATTGCAAAACGGGAAACTATCTCTACTTACGTAGTAAAATATAAAATACAAATAAAAATGTACTATATTTGAGAAATAATAATAAAGTAACTTATGTAAGTGCAAAGAAGTATGTCGATATATTTCTATGAAAAATATTATACAGCTTGTGCCTGATGACAAGCAACCGACGAGAAACTTCAAAATGATAACTTGCGACAAAAGTTTGTCGAAACTTTGGAACTAAGTTTGAAATAATTTTAACAGAAAACATAACTTAGTTAAATAATTTTACTGAATATGTTTCTTGGAATTGTACCCTAAATACCTGTGTAATGTGTAAAATTTATACTTACTGCTCTATAGGAAGCGACACTTTAATACTTTTTTCCTTGTTGTTTTCCTCAGACATGATTTGTTAATTAATATTTTATAATAATTTCAAAAAAGTTTTATAAGTTGACAAACCAATTTAAAACGTTTGAAAAAAAATCAATTTTCCACAAATTTGAATACTTTAAAAAACTGAAACTTTAGAGCGTTTACTGCTAATGTTCAGAGTGGAGTGTTCTGTGTGAAATGGTTCTCACGACTGATGCACCGAACTTATCCTCCTGGGGCTGGGACAGTACGAGAACCTACCTAGCCATCTCTCCCGCCAATGCGTGGCCAGTGCGCGCGCTGGTCACGAGTACCTGTCTAGCTTTGGACCTAGGTCGACCAGGAAAACTAGCCATTATCCATTTATTCAATACAGTCCATTTTTGTATATAAAATTTTCAATGTTATACCAAAACACAACCTTTGCACCCAATCACTGCGATTTACGTGGATGTAAGAAGTCATTAAAGAATGAATATATCCTACACGTAGGAAGAGGATAACAATAGAATAGAGAAAATACATGTTATGTTTATATGAAATTGGCGCCGCTTTTTGAATGGCTAAACACAAAGAAAAAAATTATGAGGAATATTCAGCGATTGACTGATCTTGTTAACAAGATGTTTCGCTAACTTTACATAATCTTTCTATGTTTACATATCTTTCCCGTTGGTCACTGGGTCTTAATCTTGTTGATATTTATTCCGCCAGCAATCTTAGAAACCTATAAAGTTAATCACTGATTGATAGTGTTATATATGTTAAAAGACGTAATACTATATACTAAACCTTATTTATATGATGAAATCGAAAGTGACAATGTGACATTCTGGCCGGCAATTTGTATTTTTTTTTCACGGGGAAATTACAGTGCAGTTTTCAATGAAAATTTACGGTAACTTTTGCGCGGGAATTTAGGCCTAAACGGCGCGGCGGGCGCGGCGGCGGCGCGTGTTCAATTCTGGTTAAACTTTTGCAAGCTGGATATGTGCTAACAATAACATTTTAGGTATTTTACTTTATCCCTCAGAAATATTGTTTTTTTAAGACCTAGGTTTTACTTTGTGATAAAGTGGTAAGGTAAGGAAAAAATATTACTTATAATTTCTATTGTTCAGCTCATTTTTTTTTATTAAAATAGAAAAAGATATTTTTGGAACATGAAATTTGAGAGTAGCTTCATTTAATATCGTGAGATATAACCAAACTGCTTAAATAATAAATATCCTGCCACATTCATAACACACGGCCATCTAATTGCAAATTTAAGCAGGGCTTGTACTTTGGAAACCAAATAACTGATATACATACAACTTTTTCCCCGTAAGTAATATTTAAAACCGAGATAAGTTTTTATGTTTTTGTTAAACTTTTATGTGAAAATAATTTGGAACTAAAAAATAATGCATGTAAATATGCTTGGAGCATTTCTACATCCAAACTAATATTATAAAGCAAACAAACAAACAAAAAACAATCAAGATTTGATTGCTTTTTGTTTGATTGCATTGTATAGACTCTGAAACTACTTGACCGATTTGAAAAATACTTTCACTGTTGGGAAGCTACACAATCTCCGGTGAACATAGGCTATATTAAATTTTCAAACAAGTTAGGGTTCCATACTAAAACTCCAATAATGTAACCCAAGGTGTGATAAAATAACAAAAAATCTTTCTCACATCGCGTGCGCTGCGAAAACTATTGATCATAGAACAAAATAATCTACTACGTCTTTGCAGAACATATAATTATCTACAAAAAATATAGCGGCAGCATATGTCTAACTATTATAGTTATGTCACAATAAGTGTTTTCTATACTAATATTATAAAGCTAAAGAGTTTGTTTGAACGCGCTTATCTCAGGAACCGCTGGTCCGATTTGAAAAATTATTTTAGTGTTGGATAGTGCATTTATCGAGGCAGGCCATACCATCACGCTAAGACTAATAGGAGCGGAGCACCAATGAAGAATGTTTCAAAATTGGGGTTTTTTTTTTCCTTTTGAGAGCTTCCGCTTGGTGCGCTGCGTAAACAGTTCATATATTATATAGATATCATAGTCTGGAATTGCACATAGCCTCCTTTTTATCCCGGGAAAATGTAACATCCCCCGGGAATGCGGGTGATAATATATAAAAAGGAAAGATTTAATTGATTGTTTGTTTGCATTGAATAGGCTCCGAAACTACTAGACCGATTTGAAAAATTCTTTCACCGATGGTAAGCTACGCTATCCCCATAGGACATAGGGTATATGATATTTTCAAAAAAATAGGGGTCCTTACTAAATCTCCAATAATGTAAACTAAGCCGTAAATAAAATACCTAAAAATTGTTTCATCGCGTGCGCTGCAAAAACTATTGATGATAGAAAGAACAAAATAAGGTATTAACCATCGGGAACGCGGGTGAAACCGCGGGGGACAGCTAGTAATATATAATATTATAGCTGCCCGGACAGACGTCGTTCTGTCGAAATAAGTCCATACAAAAATGCAGGAATTCGCTCGCAGCGCCACCTACCGGGTCCAATTGTGAATCTAAACCATCCAGGGCACCACCCAAACGCAAACAAAAAAAAACATTCCAATCGGTCCAGCCGTATTAAAAAAGAAGAAATAATTGAATTTCACGGTATTTCGTTTACTACAAAATAAATTTAATTTATACATTAGCCTCAATAACACGTGGTAATCATGATATTGAATTGTAGCTTATATGACACGTTCGTAGATTTACCATAGCAGCGCCATCTATTGATGACTTACTCAACCCAGTCGAAAGGTATCGACATCTCTTAGAATCATTTGGAGTTAACAGATAATTGTGACTGTCAAATAATAACAGACAAATAATTAGCAATAAATTAAAATTGCGACTATAATTTGAGATTTAAACTATCCTATCTCTCAAGTTGGATCGAACTGCACATGGTGTGCGAATTTTATTATAATCGGTTAAGTGGTTTAGGAGTCCATTGAGGACAAACATTGTGACACGAGATTTATATATATTAAGATAATATGACGTAGTGGTTAGAGATACTGACTGTCCACCGCAGATCGTAGGTTCGATTCCCAGGATACACATTTGTGTGCATAAATGCATGGCTGTTTATTCTATATCTAGTTATAATATATATTAGAAGAAAAAAAGAGTGTAAGTAGTATATCGGATATCTAGTTTTATAGTACAAGCTCTGCTTACTTGTATTTATTATAATTCATTTAGCAATTCACAGTGGATGAATTATGTTGAAAAGAAAAATTCATTGCTTAATTATCGAGTATACAGTATAAAGAGCACAGAAAGTCACAGGATATTGATATTGAGCTGTTTATAAAAATAGTGTACTTACTGAAATCATTTGCTCTTAATTATCTTATTTTTTTAATTTACTAATTTACTTTAACTATTTATGTACTCTAGATTATCTTAGGGGTTTTTTCCATTTCCCCGGTTTTTTTTATTAGATACTGCTCCATTTTAAATGTGTATTTCATGTCAATGTCCTTTTGATAAACATTGTACACGCCTCTTATAGGTTAATATATCCGAATTTAAATTGTGTGTATTAATTTAAGAAACAAATTAAGAGAAAATGGATTTAAGGAATAAATAAATCGTCTCAAAGCATGGGGTAAAGAGTATTGGGGTGTATCTAAGTAAGGGTTTAAAAGATTCAGTAATAACCGGCTAAATGCGTGTCGGGTCACGCAGTGTGTAGGGTCCGTTGATGTCATAATTAGCAAAATATTGTTTACAATCGTCTACGATATTTATTAATTATTTAGCATATATTTGTAATACAAAGTTTTAATATTGGTTGTCGTATTCAAATAAAAAAATATATTATTTTAAAATGTATATACCATCCCATTATTATTCACTTCGTCTATTAAACTTCTAAACTTCGTCTCTAAAGTGTTTATAGTCTCCTAGTAAATTGTAAGTGTGTATAAAAATTATTTTTCGAAATACAATACAACACAAATACTGCTTCGACTTAGATTAAAACTTTTTGGTGGAAATAATCTTAATACAAAACATAGTGATAGAGAAACCTGAAGTGTATTTTATGTTTGTTCTCAAATCAATCCAAATTAAGAAAACGTTTGTATGGTAATAATATAAGACTGGTCGAGTGTCTCGTCACATGATGTACCTACTTATATCTATCAATATCAGTGTGTCCACTAAGATTTTGCGGGACCTTCTACTTAGGGAGAAGTTGAATGAAAGAAAACTTGTTTCTTTTATTTGTAGGGCAGCAGTTCTTTTATTCCAGTGAGTCACGCCATATTCAGAGCATATTTGCATGTAAACATATTCATATAGATTGTTAAATAATAATGAAATCGTTTTGTGCCTTTACAATATGCTGGGGCCCCAATAAGCCGAAATATTTTTGGGGTTTCATACGTCGTTAAGGAAAAAAAGGAACACTTATAAGATCAATTTATTGCCCGTCTGTCTATCAATACCCGTTCCCAAGAGGGCGTGGAGGTATAAAGGAGGTTTAAATTTAAAAAACAGTCGAGATTCTAAATCAGCGCAATCAAAAGACACATTCATTTAAGCCTAATTATAATTTACTTGCGAAAATGTTAAAATATTATTAGATTATAATCTAAAATTGGATACTTCCTTCCTTAATACCATTGATCTAGAATCATGAAATCAGGAAACACATTTGTTCACACAGCAAGTAAACGAAATAATACCGAAAATCATTAATTTGGTGTTTGAAAAATATTTTTTTCCGATTACAAACATATATTTTGGGGTTGCGATATTGACTTTGACGTATATCGATGTATTTTAGAACAGCAAAGTTTAGTTTGTCACTTCTGAACTTGAACTTTGTTTGAAACACGATTTCATATCATTAAAGTAAAAAATCGTCTTCGCACGGGTATCATTTAGAAAAAAAAGAGGTGGAAATAGTTGAAGACTGGATTTGATTATAGAATTTCTTTATTAACAATGATTGCAGCTGACTGTTTATGCACACAGCGGGTCGCGAATAGAGTGCGTGTCGGCCGAGCGACCCCGGTCCGTGAATTGTTTATTCCTTTGATATCTTCTAAAGTATTCATTAGAATAATATACTGTAAAGACAATTATAATCTACATTGAATCCCCAAGAATAGTATCATATTTATTTGGATAATGATATATTTTGAATAAGAGTAAACAGCGTCGCAAGTGAGGCAATTTTTTATTGAAGTTTTAATGATAGAAATGGTTACTGAGAGTTAACCGGAACAGTTAGAATTATGCCATCGCGGGTTTTCTTTATGATTTTAGAAGAACTACAATACATTATTGTTGTGTATAATTTAAGATTTAGCCTACGTAAGCCATGAACATTTATTTTTAATAAAATTTTTAGTGACATTGCTGCAAAATATGGATGTTTTCTACTAACATAAAAAAATATGAGATTTTATTAGACACTGGCTGTCGCTCACGTTTTTACCCACGTTCCCGAGGGATATTACTATTTCCCGGAATAAAAAGTACTCTCTTTGTTATTCCAGGACATATTCTATCTATATGCCAAATTCCATCTAAATCTGTTCGGTAGTTTTTGCGTGAAAGAGTAACAAACATCTATACTCACAAACTTTCGCATTTATTATATTAGTAGGCTATAAAAATCTTCCGTGAAAAATTTACTATATGATGTTGAAAAACACATCTAAATCTTTTGCGTGGTTAAGGAGGAGCTAGCGGATATACAGACAGCCAGACCAAGTATGCGAATAATAAGAAGGAATTGGAAATATTTCTGTTATTTCTTTTTAAATTCACTTTGCGGTTGCGATTTATATTAAATAGATGATATATATGATATATAATATTCTAAATATATACCTAAGTAATTAAAAATTAAGGTAATTATTTCAAAATCAATAACTCATATTTACTAAGCATGGTATGAACTATAATTGGAGTAAAATAACTATCTGCGGAGTTTATATTCTCATATTATTGAGATTGACGGGCCGATGGCTCGGTGGCTAACCACTACCTACCATGCCGCTCAAAAAGTCGTGGGTTCGAATCCACCAAAGACAAACATTTGTGTGCATACATATAATATATACGCATATATTTTAAAAAAATGTTTGTAGCTTACTTCTCACTACACAGTACGAGTATATAGTCTAGTCAAGAAGTGCCTATCAAGTCAAACATTTTCTCCGCCTCCAAAAAATATGAAGGAGGTGTCATTCGATTTGGAATAGCTTGTAGATGATTTTTGAAAAATTTCAAGCGCCGCTTGCAAAAATTCTAAAAGTTCAAAAAAATTAACTGAAAAGGGGTTTGTTTTTTGCAAATATCTCAAATACTATTTGAAATTTTTCAAATTCGAAAACGATTCAAAAAGACTAGGTTGTCAACAATTTACTTTCAATGATTAATCAATTTTTTCATTTTTAACCGAAGTAAATTGTTGATAAAGTGAAAATTTTTTTTTTTTTTTTTTTCAACGGGAATCTAATCTGAGACTTTGAAAAATACCTCCAAGAATTGAAAAAAATATCTCAGATTTTCTGTTTAGCAGTTATCGCACTTGTAATGTTGCGGTTAAAGGAAGTTCTAGGAAAAAAATAAATTAATGCATGGAAGATCACGAAAAAAAAATTACCGTGGGTTATTGTTCATTAATTAAACCAGTCGATGCCTGAATTTTTTAAATTTATAATTAATATATTTAATAAGTTTAAATCATTTATTCATTAAAGGTACAAAGCGGGTGTGTCTTGTGCAAGCTAGAGCACCTGTTTTAGGATGTATTTTCAACTTTCTGGGAAAAGTATACATATTGGTCCAACAGTTCCAGAAGATAGGACCTTTTTTGGTGAATTCCCCCTCTTTTTGAAATTTGAAAAATGTCAAATAGATTTTGAGATATTTGCAAAAATCAAACCCCATATTTTACAGTTAATTGTTAATAACTTTGCAATTTATGCAACTGGCGCTAACATTTCTTTAAAAATCATCTACATGCTATTCCAAATCAAATGACGCGAAAAAAAGTTCGTTTTGGTAGGCACTTGTTGACTAGACTAACAGTCGCGGGGAGAGCGACAGTGCGTGGCGGCCGAGCGACTCCGGTCCGTGAATATATCGGTTGATATACCTTTCATATCTTCTAAAGTATTCATTAGAATGATATACTGTAAAGACAATTATAATCTACCTTGAATGCCCAATAATAGTATCACATTTATTCGGATAACAATATATACAGAATAAGAGTAAAAAGCGTCGCAAGTGACGCAATTTTTTATAAAACTTTTAATGAAAGAAATGGTTACTGTGAGTCAGCCAGAATAGATAAGAGTTATGCCATTGGGAAGTTTTCTTTAGGATTTTAGAAGAACTACAATTCTCTAGTAGGTACATCACTATTATGTATAAATATCTTTCTTAGGTTTTGACTTGGTAAGCCATGTAAATTTATTTTTCGCGACTTTGTGACAAACTATCGGATACATAAAAGTTTTATTACAAATTTATTATTTATATCAATACTTCTTGTATTGTGTATAGGACTAGTCAATAAATTTATTTGAATCACATACTCGTGGGTTAAATAGTTGCCTTCAGCTCGACGGCATCAAATTATTATACGCTCCTCCGGCTCCACATACTCCCAAGTTCCAAATCGATAGAACAATTATAAGTAAGTTAAAATCGACTTACAACTTTATTTTTATATAGTAAACTAGCTGTCTCCCGCAATTTTACCCGCGTTCCCGTTCGGGTGTCACACGTATTATACATAAAAACCTTCCTCTTCAATCACTCTATCGATTAAAAAAAACCGCATCAAAATCCGTTGCGTAGTTTTAAAGATTAAAGCGTACAAGATTTAAGCGTACATAGGGATATAGGGACAGAGAAAGCGACTTCGTTTTATATTATGTAATGATAAGAAGGAATTGAAGATATTTCGAGATTTTCTTTCTTATTTACTTTGCGGTTACGATTTCTATTCAAATAGATGATATATTTATATTATAATTATTTAATAAACATATTATATACAATACCTCACAAAATAAAAATAAAAAATAAAAAAATATATATTATTATTTTAAAATCAATAACACAATTTTACTAAGCACAGTATTAACTATAGTTGGAGACAAAATAATTATCTGGGAGTTTATATTACAAGGAAGAAACATATTATTGAGATTGACGGGCCGGTTGGCTTGGTGGCTACACCCTGACTGCCACTCCGCTCGATACGTCTAGGGTTCAAGTCCAAAGACAAAATAATTTGGGCATAAAGTTCCTTGTTTCTTTGTATCTGGGTGTAGATATATACTATATAGGTACCCATATACTTATAAACAAAGTTCGTGTAATGGTGTAAGGGATATTAGAGGCGACCTCCGCCCAATCGAAAAATTACACAGCGTCTCGCGAGGAGAGTGCGTGGCGGCCGATCTACTCCGGCCCGAGAATTGTTTATAGCTCTGATATCTTCTAAAGTATTCATTAGAATGATATACTATAAAGACAATTATAATCTACATTGAATACCCAATAATAGTAGCATACTTATTTGGATAACGATATATACTGAATTAGAGTAAAAAGCGTTGCAAGTAACGCAATTTTTGACGGGAAAACTTCTTTAGCGGCGTTGAGCACTTTTCTTGGGATGGGTATAAAATGGTATACTCGCGTCAGGACACGTGACTTGATCGCAAATTCGTAAGACGGTAAAAATGCACAACGTTAACAGTTAGCGTACATACAGACAGACAGACGCGAAAAGCCACTTTGTTTTATCTCTATCTTAATTTATATAATTCTTCTGTGCATGTGATGACTGAAGTACTCCTAAACGGCTGGACTGGTTTTGACGAAACTTTTTGTGTGCGCTCAAGTGGATTCGAGAATGGTTTAAGTTTAGATTCACAATTGAACCCGGTCGGTGGCACTGTGATTGAGTTCCCGAATAGGTATTTTATTTTTTGACGACTGTATTTCTTTTAATACTCCGAATGGGCATTTTGGGAAAATTAAAATTTTCCCGGAATGAAACTAAATTGAGGTAGAGTTTAAAGTTTCTTTTTCAATGGGTTTTTATGTACAGTCATGGACTTTAATTGATAAGCCACTTGCCACTGTTCCTACTTTAGCCATGTAATTCAAATCGGGTTTAGTCGGTTATATTCGTACATGTACAGAGTGACAACCCCAAGTCAACCAATTACAAGTCTAGCAACCGTTTCCTAACAACATTGTTTTAGCGTAGCCATAGCAACGTTAGCTTACGCGTAGCGTTAGGAGAAATTATTATGATTGATATTTCGACATGGAAAAACTCGAACCTACGATTTTATCAAAACGCGTAGTTGTCAAGAAGACGTTCATGACAACTATGATAACTGTTGCACATAAATATTTATTACCTAACACCTAAGTGCCGTAATTGGAAATTTTTATTATAATTATTATGAATTTTATTTAATATTTATGTTTTAGCTATTATAAATGCCATAAACGGAGCTGAGCAAACAAAATAGTCAACCTTTTAAAAATAGTTTTATTAAGTTCATCAATAAATTTGTTGAACTGTCTTAAAATCGAGTATACGCTCCTTGGTTGTCTATTACAGCTTGCAGTCGTGATTGCATAGAGTTAACCAATCTGGTGCAAATATCAGTTCGCATGTTTCCCATCGCTGCACCATTAAACCCCACAGATTTTCTATGGGATTTAGATCAGGGAATTTAGCTGGCCATCAATCACAGTTATGTCTGGATGCATCAAACCAGGTGTTGACAATCCTTGCTCGATGTATGGCATAATTATCCTGGACGAAATGAATATTTGCCATTTCGTCCTGTGGATACACAGTCCTTACAGAGACATTTCAACCGTCATTGTCTTCGCTTCGCATCGGTTTTAGAAATAAAGGGTATTTAATAAGCTCTAATTCAAAGGAGATCAGTATCAAATAGATTGAAAGAACGTATGGATTCAACATTGTCAACCTATTGGTTAAACCTCCGTGTTTGCGATAATGCGGTTTGAGTTCGTGTTTAATCGTGTAATCTCGTGAATGTATAAAACTGCAAAATCGGAAAGTTTGAAAGTGGCTCATCAATTAAAGTCTGTGACTGTATATATAATCGATAAAGGTCAGAACAACTTCTGGCGGGACAGCTAGTACTATGTAAAGATGAACAAAAACGCAACACTACTTTTAAGTTCCCATCAAAAATGGATGTCTCAAATTTATCTATGTTTTGAATCCTATATATGAATTCAAATTTAGAATTCCAAAAACACCTTTGTGGTTTTGCAAGTAAGGAGCGGCAAAAGGAGCGCCTGAAAAGTAACGATAGAGCAATGGTAGTAGGTATATAAATACACACGGAATAAATAAAATGTTAATGAATAAAAAAAAAATCTACCCGGCTTTAAGAGGAGGTCGGTCTCCTCGAAGGTCGCTCTGTAACGGTAATTTTGATAATTTACCAATAAAAAATAATTTTAAAGTTCAAACTTAGAACTTCAAAACGCATTTGTTGTTTCGCATATAGGAATCGGCAAAAGGGGCGCCTGAATATCTAAATAGTAAAGAAAGATAGAGAAATGGAAGTACATATACAACGTGTTACAGAATATCCCATAAAAATATAATTAATTATCAAAGCCAACAATCCTAGTAAGCTCTCATTTCAGGGAACGTACCTATTTTACCTAATAATTGTCTACTTTAATAGTTTTTCTATTTTTAACTCACAAAAATCAGTTCTTTTTTTTTTTTTTGGTGTGCTATACAGCGTACGGTTTTTAAATATTGTAAATGAACTCGTTATAAGGCCCCATTTAACCTCCTTTCGCTTTTACGGGTAGTTTTGTACGGGTGCAATGCGGTAATTTGGAATGCTATTTAGACGGACACAGACGGATCCTTATCAACTTGAAATACATTAGTTACCTTAAGCCACATTATTACAATCTTTAACACACATATAATTTAAATTTTTAATGAATATCTAAATAGTTATTGCAATAATTACGTGCGCGAAAATAGCGTTTCTCACACCGATTAAATTAACTGTCTATAAAAGAATCTATTTCTACCGAATTCTAAAATTCTGTGCGAGCATGGCCACGGGTGAAGCTAGTATAAATATAAAAACTACGATATTTCTTTACCAAAGAAATCTATATACGAGTATATAAAAATGAATCTCTATTTCCCTTGGCCACGGCATCAGGCATGGGCGGCTGGACCGATTTCGCTAATTCTATTTTTATTGTGATGATTATTATCAAGAGAAGGTTCTTATATGTTATAAAAACTGACGTTATGAAAACTGGAACCCACCCACATATTAATGTATACCCAAACGATTCCAAAAAGTGCATTCTATAATGTGGTAAAAAGACCTAAGCCGTCGAGTTTGTATGAAAAAATACTATCAACCTAAGATACCAAACATAAACTAAGTTTCATAAATAGGAAAATAGAACCATGCTGCATAATTTCGAAAAATAAACGATTTTAAAAAGAGGCATGTATCTTGGTACTTTTGTAACCCAAATTCTTAGTGAAATAAATAATTTTAAAAAGATCCACATTCCTTTTATTAAAAAAAAAGGTTTTTTATAAAAGCAAATGTGGTCGTACAATTTCGGTATCCACACAGGAAGCGACGATCTAGCACATTGTAACTATTTGGAGTGTGCAATTAACCACAAAAATCCCCTCAAAATACAGACCGCGTCCTACACCTACCCGTATCAGTCGCGTTGGCAGACCGAGGCTCGCCCTCGCCGAGTCTGATGACAAAATCACCAAAGCCCAGACAGCTACATCCGAATCTTCAGCTCGAGATACTACACAATACACCTCCTCGCCGGCGTGGAGGTTAACCGCGCTCTCTCTAATATTTATTCATTGCTGTTTTTTGTTTTGAAATAAAGAACCACTAATAATAAATCAGATAATGTAAAGTATTTTGACCCCCCCACGCAACGTCCTGATCCCGAGTCGATTCCGAGCCCCACAGAGGGCACCCTCAGTGTGATTGTTGCTTAAAATCTAAATGTATTTTCGGCTGAGAGCCCCCAGCGCTCGCCGGAATTGTCCGCGTAAGGGTGTAAGAGCTATCAGAAGCTAACACCTTCGTCCCTTAAAAAAAAATAGCACATTCTAACGTGTGGGTTGAAGGAGAAGCTGGTAGATATGTCCAAGAAGTAGGCTCCTGTATTATTAAGCACGCTATGAAAAGGCTCAATGAAAACATTAAGCAGTGCTTTGGAACTCGTATTTTACAAAAATCTTAATTATCTCAAAACTGTCATTCTGTGGCTTGGTTCTGGTTTGCGTAACTACGTCCAATTGAACTTTTAATATGAGGCGTGATTGCTCTGAACTAACTGTGATGAACACACACTTCTCAAAAACTAAGTGTAAAAATGTTCATAAATTATCCGATTGAATCGACTGTGAAATATGCACTGAGTAATGATAAATTAATTATTTATTTATTTATTCAATATAATTCCAACACATGCCTCTGTTTTAAACGATGTTGTCAAACGACTGACATTTATGTCAAACACCTTAAGGTTACATTGTAAGAGTTTATGTTGTCAAAAGCGGTTTCATTAGAAAATTTGAAAATGGTCGTTATGTTTTCCTAAATTTTCAAATTTTCCGCGCAACTTTCTTTTTTTTTTCTTTTTAATAACCTTCACCTGACAATAAAAAAACAACAAAAAATGATTTAGCAAAATCGGTCTAGCCGTTCTGAAGTTATGGGCGTACATACATTTCGCAGATTCATTTTCATATATATAGATTTCTGAACGCACACATGAATAGTTGTTACAGCATTTGACAGGATTGGACAACAAATGCTTGACATGTAATAAACAAATCAGCATTTATTGAAATGATTAAGCATTCATTACACATATCGAGTTTTCATTGTTTTTAAGATGTATTATGCTATTCGGGGCGGAGACAAATCCAACGAATCAATAACCATGAAAATTGGTTCAGCAGATCTAGAGTTATAAGTGTTGTAACAAACCCGTCTTTGTTTTATATATATAGATAAATAATAATAGAATTAATTTATCATTTCTTAGTGCACATTTCGCAGTCAATTAAATCGGAAAATTGTATTGTAATGTACAATGAGATTTTTTAAGAAGTGTTACGGTTAGTTCAGAGCGCCATCACACCTAATATTAAAAGTTTTATTGTCAAGAATAATAAACACTATGTTCTTGGTATTTGACAGGACAACGTCTGCTCGTCTATATAAAATATAAAAGAAGAAGCTGACTGACTGACTGACAAATCAACGTAAGGCCTAAACTATAAGAGTTAGAAACTTGAAATTTTCCACAGGGGTTCCTTTTAAAACGTATAAGAAAGGATTTTTGAAAATTGGTGAATTTAATTACCCCCTAAGGGGGTCAAACGGAGGTGGTCATGGTCTGATCAACTTCAAACTAAGTGCGGTTAAAACCGCGGGGAACAGCTAGTGTTATATAAATGAATAGGACTAGTGAAAATAATTTATTTAAATCCCAACCTCGCGCATAAACAGTTGCCTCTATCATCAGATTCAGCCCGACGGCATCCAATCCATTCAATCGACCTCCAAATCCACATTCTCGCAGTTTCCGATCGATAGAACAATTACAAGTAGGTTAAAATCGACTTGCAAAATTATATTACAAAGTTAGCTACTAACAAACGAATAACTAATAATAATAAGGATTTGGAAATATTTCTATAATTTCTTTTTAAATTTACGTTGCAGCTGCGATTTCGATTTAAATAGATGATGATAACTTATATTTTAATTCTAGAAGTAGTATTTAAAAAAGAGGCAATTATTTTAAAAAGCACAATTTTACCAAGCATAGTACAAACTATAATTGGAGTCAAAATAATTCACTGCGCTCTATATTCTTAGGACCGGTTGGCTTGGTTGTTAGACACCATGAGGGCTACGCCGCACGTTCGCAGTCGTGGGTTCGAGACCACCAAAGAGATTCGTCTTTATCAACTGTTTTATTTCTTTTGTGTCTGGGTGTATACATAATATGTGATACATACGTAAAGAAAGATAAACCATCAGAAACTTGGCTTTAAGTATCCATTTTCACAAGCCATAGAAATAATATGTATTACAATAGATTGACAACAGTAATCAAAGAATCACTGATATTACAAAGCATTCCAACATTATGAAATACTATCAGCCAGTTAGTAAGGAGATTATACATCATTCACCCCCTCTATGTTTTCTTTAACGAGGAGGTAATCATTAAGACGAATTGGGAGTCTCCTTAACCTACCTATATATTTTGCAAAATAAGTTGCATATATATTAGTTATCAGGGTCCATAGCACAATGGACCTAGGCCAACATCTGACGGCCGTGTATTAATGTGTCCACGAGATGTACCTTGGGTGAGGGGTGAAGTTTGGGGGGAAGCTATAACCTTCCCATATCGATTTCCATAGCAATCGGTCCTTGTACTACTGCATCCATCTAGCGACTTTGACCAGGTCATTGGTTCACCTAATGAGAGGTCGTTCACTCGGCGCTATCCGGTACATGGTCATCGCGAGATGGATATGGATTAAGATATATATGGACGTTGGACATAAAATACGGTAAGTTATGTCATCAGATAATGTCAGATATATGTCACAAGACTGCAAATACAAGAGTATTCATCTTAAGGCCTATGTGTTGGGAAACCCATCATTGAGATAGGAGTCTAGAGCTTCCAGCGACTCTATGTCGTCTACAAATCGAAGATAAGTGATGTGTTAATGCCATATACCTTCCAGTCCAGGCCCTTGAAGACATCATCCATCGCTGCGGTGAAGTTTCGGGAAAAATACGTCTCCCTGTCTCGCTCTCACACAATTGGATTGTTTAACTTTCGTCCTAGACTCGGATTGACACTGTAGCTCAATTGAAAAGCACTACAATATATTTATTATTATTTACGTCATCGAAATCAAAGCATCACAGCTTGGTGAGTTATAATTTCGCTGTCGCTGTCAATTTGAACAATATCTCATCCGGTTTTCGTCATAGAAGACGCAATATTGTTAGAAAAGCTAGATAAGTTTGGTAACCTATCAAAATATATCTCGGATGAGATATAAGTAAAAGAAAAAATCTAGATATCAGAAAATCATCACTTGAATGGATAAATTAACAATCGCAATAGTTTTAGATATTTCTTTATGAATTCTTTAAGAACTACACTACACACAAAAAAATTGCGTTCACTTATAAAATACTGAAAATTATAAATTTGATTTATTTGTATTTGTATCGCAAAATAAAAAATAATGTTAATTTATTTTGTAGCTGAAATGTAACGTATTTAAAAGCTATATACCTATAATACAAACTAGAATATAAACTAAAATAACTAATAATGCTATACTAAATAATATATACTCATTTTTTTTTTCTTTCCTGGGCATTCTTTACACACGGCCATCTGGTCCCGAACTAAGCAGAGCTTGTACTATGGAAACCAGATAACTGATATACTACATATACTACTTTTTTTGTATATATTTATTTGGGATATTTACACCCCAGACACAGAACAAACAGACATGTTCATGCACACAAATGTTTGTCCTGGGTGGGAATTGAACCCGCGACCTTCGGTTTGGCAGTCAGAGCGTTAACCACCAAGCCAATTGGCAATTAAGTTACACTGTCTAAAGTGCCTTAAGTAGCTTCGAGAAATGGATGGTACAGCGCTGCTTGATAACTTGGCCCGCACTACCATACCTCCCGGTAAGCAATTTGGCTAGGTACCTAAATATTTACTAATCCTTATAATTTTCTTCTTTTTTTTTGCGTTCTTATACCATTCATCAGAATCTTAAAACTAAGTTGGAAAAGTCGCATTGCATACAGCGCATATCGGGCACAGCTAAGTAATAATATATGTGCTAGTTTGTTTGCGTACCTATAGCACTACGTCTTACATGATTTAAAAAAAATACAATTGGGCCGCAGCATCAGTTAAGTATGTACCTGTTATGTCCCCAACCCGACACGGATGACTCTATCACGGCGGAATGGGCAAGGGTAGTACTTCCCCGGACGAACTCCGCCCTAAGACCTCTACTAATTCTATGAATAATTCAAAACGCATTCAATTTTAATATGATATAGCAAAAAAACACATAGGAAACTTACTTTTATCCCGGAGAAAGAAAGAAACCCCGGGAACGGCGGTGAAACTAAGAAATGGAAGCTCGGCTAATATAAAAAGTTCAAAAAACTTAGACACACATTTGCATTTGCAAAAATGAAAATTTACAGAAAGGCAACACAAATTTTACTTTAAAATACTAATTAATAAAATGTCGGTAGATTATTATACTCGAGTAAAATACAAAATACTTACTAGTTTCCAGAAATCTTCATAAAAAACAAAAGAGCGCACGTGTAAAACAATAAGTAAATAAAACATTACTAAAACATAAAAATCTTTATTTAAATCTGGAATATTATCCCAAATTATATGCCTATATATATATATATAAGGTAAATACTTTGTACACGCGATTTATATACATTTTGGAATGTGAATATTTTTTTTCTTTTATAAAATTTAAACCATATTCCCTAAACCTTAGAGGTGACTTTTGAGCTTTTGTTAACAATTTTGTTGAGTATTATATGTGCTTCTTCGTAGTGAGGGTCGAAATACTGCTTCACTTTCTTCCACCACGTAGCGATGTTGGAGTACTTCTCCCTAGGGTCGAAGCCGGCCATTCCTGTTGAAATTTGTAATCTAATTAGAACCGTAAATATAAAAAGGTAAAATTGGTTTTCATTAATCAATATTTTTGTTTCTGGAGTGAATAGTTGGTAAATAGACTAAAAGCTGCAAAATATTCAGAAACACCGTACAATATTTAAGGTTACCAAAACCAAGAAAAGCACATATCTTGTACCCTTTAACCTATATTTTATTTTATTATTTCAACTGTTACATTATTCTAAAGTATTATTATGCTTGAAAGGTAATTTTAATGAACTCGTTAAGTTAATCAACGATTATACAAAAAACAAATATCTAGTAACTAATTCGGTTACTTTCATATTGGTTTTTTGTATAGTCTTAAATGGATTTCCGCAAGGTCACGTAGTTGTAAGACAACATAACCTAGAATATTATTTAACACTAAACATACCATACCGGGTCAAATGACCCATTTTGAACTTTGCATTGAAAATGCACGTATCATCTTATTGCTTTTGCACATTTGACTTCATGGCTTTTTCTTATTAATTAATATACAGTTATTATACTATTTATTTCCCTTCCTAACAACCATATTTCATACAATCATGCAGGAAACATAAAGTCACATTTGACCCGCTATGGTAGAAATAGGTACCTAGTAAGTGTTGGTATGATTAGTGTTAAACACTTTTAGCCAGTCTTAAACTAAATTTCTTAAAGTTATAAAACCTTCTGCTTCAGCTTCATCCAGAAATAGACCTTTGGTCGGACACTTATACCTACTCTTTTTTAATTTTAACCATTGAGACATTAGATGAACCTTATTTCTAAAGAAATAACGTATATTCTTTAATATTTAGTACGTATATCAAGACTTGCTACGAATATTCGGTTATTATTAGAAATATGGCCTATTCGGCTGGTTTCCGCTTGTATGCTGCTCATGTGGTTTAAAAATAATAAACAATACATATAACGAATAATTTTGCTGCAATATTCAAAATATTTCACTTAAAAGTTGAATCAACTGCCTGCCTGATAACTAAATAATAATAATAAATAATATATATTGATCAAAAACGGAAATTTATTATTTGCCACCATATGTTTGGATTGTCATGACGTTGTACTTCATACTTAAATTAATTGCACTTATAGATAAACCCCTTGATGTACGTTTTAGTGCTTTGAACAGTAAATTTAATAAACCAATAAAAAAAATTAAAAAAAAGATTAATTACTACATCCCTCAATTACATTGGAACAAACGAGCGCGAAATAATCACGTCGATACAAGTTTTGGCGCCACACACCGGCGGAATACTTTAGCCTAATATGCGGCTATTCGGCCAGGAAGCTCGCAGAATATTCGTAATCACTATATGGCCGACTAAGCTATTCGTTGCATGTCTAAAATCAAGTATTTAAGCTGGCCTCTAGGCTGCACTTACTTGGTTGTTCAAGCTCGCACGCCGCCAACAGATCCGCTACAGTAACACTGTTACCCACAATGAAGTCCGTACCGCGTCCCAGCCATTTAGTGTCGAAGTCGTCGAGAGCATTCATCATCCTCCTCTCGTACCCAGCCAGCGTCTTCGGGTCATTCACTCGTCCTGTCAATATTGGGTCCATGTACTGTAAGAAATTTATAACATAAGTATAATAATGTGAGTCAAGGTAGGTATATCAATAGTAAGGAAATAGGTTTTAGTACCAGCCTGTGTCTTGGCAGCTACATCTGAGACCAAATATGTTCAAGGTAATCAATCGTTTGTATAGGCAATAGTGGTATAAAGCTCTGGAGATCCTTGATTTGATAAAAAAAAATAGAGAAAAGGATATAAGGCTTTTTTGACCTCCTCCTTTGGTGAGATTTAGCTTGTCAAGTTTGCGATAAATGTTCATTATTAGGCCTTTGTTATAAAACACCTAACAGCAAAATTACAGTTATATTTTCCATTCAACATATAGGATTCTTAGCATGGGTAAGTAATAATAAAAATGTCCAACCTTGTGGGTGGACGTCCCACGCTACGCTTGCCGGTACGTGGCCTCCATTCGAGAACCTTTCTGCCCCATCAGTTCTCCGCGCTATGTGCCCCGCCCACTGCCACTTCGGCTTGGTAATCCGTTGGGCTATGTCAGCGACTTGAGTTTGTTTGCGGATTTCCTCATTTCTCCGCAAAGAAACACCGAGCATAGCCCTTTCCATAGCACGCACAATACATATCTTACCTTAACCCTAAAGTACATAGCACAATGTAATCTAAGTCCTGCATGCTGCCATTCCAGAAACTCCTCGACCCGTGCCTGCTGTTTTGAATCCTTGGGATACAAGTTCTCAGGGATGATATTTTCCCGGGATAAGTATTTAAGTATTGCCACACTGAAATAAACATTGAATAATATAAATATATAAAATAATTTAAAAACAAATTCTAAAGTCTATTCTAAAATGTCATCAATAAAACTCATAAACTTTTTTATTACTTGCCAGACCCTACATAGACCAGGGTCGATAATTTTTAAAACCAAAAAAAATAATTGTAGGATGAAACCCATTAGAAAAGGAGGGGAATATTATAAAAATGAAAGGAAAAATAATTTACGGGCGATCTGAGGTCGGGAAGGGGTGGGTTTTAAGGGTAAAAAATGGTGTTTCTCGATTTCCGGCAAAACTAAAAGTCCTATGGAAAAAAGTCAAATAGCAAAGTTATAGCTAATAAAAAGATCAAAAACTTTTGTACTTACACTTTTTTCACATAACCTCAAAATTTATGTGAAAAATTCAAAAAACCAAGTTTTTGGTTTTTTATTTTTATCTTTTACAAAAAAAATCTTTTTTTCACGAAATATGGTGAAAACTTCCCTTTTTATGTCCCAAATACGCTGTAATTAATTTGATTAGAAATATTTCTTTTTTCAACTTATTTTGAATTAATATCGAAAAAGCACCCTAATTTTCAATCGAAAATTCTCCCGTCAAAATATCAGCTATTTTATGAATAAATATTTGCGCTATGTAGAAAAACATTACGCAGCAAGCAGCTATATTGTCTTTGATGGGTATCCCGAAATTAAAAAATCAGTTAGTGTCACAACAGTACCAGCAGCTACTTCAACTAAAAGAGGAGAACGTTAGTCGTAGAAAATATTAGCAGACAAAGTTAGCATTAGTAGAATATATTAGTAGACAATATTCCAGAGTTCGATGGTGCGTAATGTTTTTCTACATAGCGCAAATATGTATTCATTATCTCTTCCATTCTTTGCATTTTCTAAGAAGATTTACTATAGTAACATATATATTTTTTTTTCACCATCGGAAAGTAGAGATTTCAACGAACAGAAAACATACCAACTTTTTGAAAATAGCTCATATTTAGCTTTTTCGATATTAATTCAAAATAAGTTGAAAAAAGAAATATTTGTAATCAAATAAATTACAGCGTATTTGGGACATAAAAAGGTAAGTTTTCACAAAATTTCGTGAAAAAAAGATTTTTTTGTAAAAGATAAAAATAAAAAACCAAAAACATGGTTTTTTGAACTTTTCACATAAATTTTGAGGTTATGTGAAAAAAGTGTAAGTACAACAGTTTTAGATCTTTTTATTAGCTACAACTTTGCCATTTGACTTTTAGTTTTGCCGGAAATCGAGAAAAACCGTTTTTTACCCTTAAAACCTCACCCCCACCCACTTCCCGACCTCAGATAAATATTTATTCATAAATTATTTTTCCTTTCATTTTTATAATATTCCCCTCCTTTATTACATTCAGTGCAGCCAACATATCTACACATTTATAAAATTTATAGAAAAAGTATGAAGAATATCAGTTCATTAACATTGAAATTTCATGTTTAATTGAATATAATTTTAAAACTAATAAGCACTACAATCTAGGGGTAACGGATATCAAATGAACTATGCACCAAATACAGCTATGTAACTCGGTACAGAATATGACAATGCTAATTTACAAATAATTATCAAACATACCTTTCTAGGAGAATGAATCCATTATGATCAATGACAGGCACTTTTTGCAACCTGTTCACTTTTGAAAACTCCTCAGAATAGTGTTCAGCTGAAACAAAATTTATTTAAATTATTTACCATTACCATATTTATAGATCCGATGTTGTTCATGAACATATCTTCTTCTTCCTCACACCTATTATCACTGGCGAGATAGGGAGAGCTAATTGAGTCCCAACATTATACAATATCTCACTGGTACTTTACCAATACTAGAGATAAATATTTCTAAACAGAGAAACCTTATTTTACCCTGCCTGGCCTGGGAAGCGAAGCCAGGACCTCTGGGACACTAGCTTTTTACCACTCAACTACTAAGGAGATTGTCCATGTATAGTACTTTAATAGTGCTTTGAAAGTGTTGTTTTTATAAATTAAAAAACTTATAATTCGATTCAAGCACATACTTTTTCTAAATAATGACAATAATCATACAAAGTTACTATTAATCCAGGTTTACTAGAATGAAAAATAATATCGGTATATATATTTAAATTCTGTAGATTTTTAGATTAGATTTAATTTCTTTTGTAAAAATAAATAATAGACTTAAATCTTACCTTTGCGTAAATCCACGAATTTTGGTTCAAATTCATATTTTATACTTTTTAATAATATATATAGAGCCCTTGATGGTTGGGACATAAGATCAAAGTATAATTTCAATACCATCGCTATACAAATTTGAAGAAATTCGACCAATCTAATACTGTTCGCTCGTGTTCACCTCACACTTCACTTTGGAGTTTGGACTTGTTTTTTCTTTAAAAGTATTTAACTTAACCTGATTTTTATAGTCGTTAGATTCAGACAGTAATTACAGGGCTGCCAAGAGCTGGCTGATTCGTTTTCCCAATCCCTTCGTATTAATATGATCCCAACAAATAATATATCAACTTTAGATGCCCTGTCCGCGCTGAGAAATGGCAACATAAAATAATGGTAAGTGACCTATTTCTATTTAGTTGCGCTGCTACCACACTGTCGTAACAGTGCGGCACATAAAGAACTCAATCTTCGTAGCTAACGATGTAAAATCATCTCTCTCTAGCAACAGGTACATAGTACGGTGAAATTTATTTTATTTTACTTTTTGAGAGCCATGATGTTAGGGAATGACTAATTATACGTATCTATTATATAGAGTGACTGGTGAGATACCTTCAATATTTGAGGACGTGATAGTTGGCGATCATTATGATGAAAAAAAATAACATTAAAAATAAATATAAAATTACTTCTTAGTAAACAGTACACCGAGATTCCCGTATTTACCTGCGCAATACTTGGAAACGTGCATCGCGCTATCAACACAGAATACATATGTACACACTGTACAGCTGTTGCCTAGCTACATCAAGACCTCTCCCCATGAGCATGATCAGTTTTCCCTTCATACTTGAATCCTGGCTTAGGACAGGCAATCACTAATTTGTTGACTAAATAAAGTGTAGAATGTAGACAATAGAATTTGAGACAAGGTAAAATCTATATTTAAGAATGTCCCAGGATATTTATTTACAGAGCCACTGAAAAGTTCAAGAACTTTGGTATTTTCGGCGTATTTAAAAAATGGAATCATACCTATTCACAACGATTGAATTGATTGGGGACTAGCGCGTGCCGCACGTGATCAACTTAAACAACAAACACCGCGACGTGTTTAGAGAGTATAATATCCACATTTCACTTATTTTTAAGAGACATTTTGGTAAAAAATTAAGCACCTAATTTTATTATATCATTTTAACGAGAATCGAGTACCGAGTACTCTCCATAAGTATCGAAGATATCTCACCAGTCACTCTGTATATCAAAATACGTCATTGATCCCAACATACATAATATTAAATATAGTTATATAAAGATGTTTTTTTATTGATTTTAAGGTGATAGGTGCCAATGGCATACCGTGTACGGTCTAAGAATGGCCCAGTATTAGTAATTTATTTTATACCACATGTGCCGACAAACAAACACACGGTCCACCTGATGGTAAGTAGTCACCGCCGCCTATTTGCAACACCAGACAATCGCCAATGCGATGTCGACCCTGAGACGTGAAGTTATTAAGCTTCAAGTTGAAAATCTGTGTACAAGCAAATGGGTACCAATATACGCATACAATATACATTATGAATGAAGCAATAGTGAGTATTATGTATCCGTATAAGAGTTTGGTTCCTATTTAACGAGGAGATAAATAAGATTGTTTGCAACATAAATGGGTAAATCCCCATATTGGCAACTCAAGCCTACTGTTATTTGCATTAGTTAGATGACTTTCTATGACAGCTAAGCAGTAGGGATGTACCACAAAATTCACGACATATTTTAAGATTGATAACAATAGAATCGTTTCTCGATTAAGCCTGGTAATTGTTGATTAATCGCATCATATACCCAATTTTTGTCCAACGGGATGACTATGATTTATATAATTAATGATTTAAGACTGCATTTTTTCACAAAAAACAACCTTATTTAGAAAAAAGACGTCGAGATCTAACAGGCCCATTCTGCCAGCAAAAACTTCCATTGGAGAATCAGCTTTAACGCTTGCTAATGAACATTATTATAACGTCATAGGGATTTTTTTTCTAAAACACTCTCATGACCCATAGATGTACAATGTAGATATACAACTTTTCATAATAAAGATAGTTGTAGTATTCATGTGTTTTGAAAATTTGGAATAGTTCAGTTACTTAATTAATATTTTAATAAAATTATGCTGTTGCATACATGCGTTACATTACAAGCATAGAATGTTTATACTGATTACAAGTTACTTCAATGTATTAGTAATAGTAAAAAGGTGACAGTAAAACCTAAGGAATTAAGGGCTTACCCCCTAAAAAATATATTTATGTGAATTGGAATTAACTCAAATTATAAAGAGAGAGTGCGAATTTTGTGAATTTGTATGTATATTGTATCCCGAACTACACATATAAAAAAATCGTCCACTGAAAGGTACACTATTCCTAAAGTCTGTGTCATAGATATTTAGGATACATTCGATTCCCAATAAAAAAAGATTATCGTATCATTCACTCGCGTTAAGAGGCTCACAATCCCAACACTATAAAGAGTAAAAAAAAAAGAAATAAAAAGATATTACTACTGGAGCGCTGTTGTTGAAATCGCTGAGAAAATCTTGAAAAATACTAACTTATTTAGTTCTTTATTTTAACGATGGCGTCGTTGGATCTAATAACGCCTCATATATCTAAAATCAAAATACCGGAGCCGCAGCAATTAATCTATAAGGACGAGTGTGTATATTCTTTTGACAATCCAGTGAGTTGCAATTTTTTTTCTAACCTCATAATAAAATTAATATATGAAGTAGAATGTGTTTAGATAGCCAAAATCTATCCTACGCATTAAAAAATTACATATTTTAATGTGTATACCCATGGGTTTCTTTAATCTATCATAGTTTTACATATTCTCTATATGAAAAAAACTGCCGCATTTCGGTATCACCAATCCTAACTATAGAGTATCTAGTCTAGAAAAAAAACAAATGTAATTTGATTTACCATCAGCAGTAAGTAAGTACAAACATATTTTAAAAGGTTCTGCAAGTATCTATAGTTTGATCATTTGTAGGGCTTGTAAAAGCCAATTTATTTGAGGCAACAATTCCATCAATCCGCTACTGCCAATTTAATCTATTTTAACTTACCATTCCAATGTCAATTTCTCTCCATCATGATGGCAATGGCACTGCTAGTGTCACAGAGAAAACAGTGGTGAAAGTAAACAAAGATAATAAAATTAAAAGAATTTTAATAAATCTAATGAGCACACTAGTTATGAAGCAATGTTAAATCAAACACCTAATTTAATTAAAATATAATGTGTAAATTAATAAATATACATGAATAGATGACAAATTTGTGTTTGTATTCGATATTATAATGTATAATGAACATTGTAAGGGGCCGTTCATAAAATACGTTCGCATACAAGGGGTGGGGAGGAGTCTGGCTGAGTGTGACAAGATGTGACAAGGGGGGCCGGGGGGTTTTTTTTTTATATTCCTTGGTGGTGTAGGCCAGCTGGCCTCTATGAATATCATATACAGCCATTTCGTTTTGTTCAACAAATTTTTGTTGACAGTTTGTTCGGCAATGAGCCGAGTCCTCACAGTCGAGGATAATCGATAATTAACCTGGCGCATAGCTATATGTTTGTTGTGAAAGATATTTATTAATTTATTTAATTTTATTATAATAACTAAATAAATATTTTTAATTTTCAGAATTTGTGTACTATCATTTAGAATTTATCATACTCAGCAGGGGGGGGGGGGTCTTAGTTTTTGTGACGAAATATTTCTAGGTGGGGTCACAAAAAGTGATGGACAAATGGACACCTTTTTAGTAAAAAGTTGATATTGATAAGACAAAGAAAATCACAAGGCAGAAGATCTTATAGTATATTCTATCAAATCAATATATTTTAATAACTTATTTGAAACTACATTATAATATTTATTTATTTATTTCCACAATGTTTACAATTGTTACTTATCATTTAAACTAGGCTAGATTAAAAGTAACTATATTAAAAAGCATCTGCTGCCGAACTAGGAATTAAATTCCTGTATTTCAGCTATGAGATTAAACTATATATTATTAGACGATTATGAGAGATAACAATCAAGCAGAACATTCAGACCCATTATGAATGAAGTTATACCATATGCAAATAATAATTTTGTGGAACAATTTTACTAACACACATTACTATTCTTAACGTACAAGGTGTGTTCAAAAAATATGGTGCTTTGTATTTTTAAGAAAAAATATTTATTTATTTATCAATATTTATGTTGTCCCCTTCAAAGTAATCCCCCTCACATACAATACACTTATGCCAACGGTTTTTCCAATCCTCAAAGCACTTTTCGGTATAGCCTTGAGCTCTTCCAGCGATGCAGTCTTTATCTCTTCAATCATTGCAAATCTCCGTCCTTTCATAGGTCTCTTTAGTTTTGGGAACAAGAAAAAGTCACATGGGGCCAAATGACCCTTTTGAGTAAATCTGGGTCGTCGTTGACGTCATTCAACAGTTCTTGAGTGATGCTCATGCGACGGTTATTGGGCAAAATTTAGCAATTTCGGAACAAACTTCGCTGACACACGTCTCATGGCCAAAACGTTAGATAAAATTTAATGGCACGAGCCAAGCAATATACCAACATCCTCAGCAACTTCTCTGATAGTGATTCGACGATTTTCCAAAACAATTTTCTTCACTGCTTGAACGTTTTTATCAGTTGTTGACGTGCTTGGGCGTCCAGAGCGAAGCTCGTTATTGGCATCTTCCCGGCCATCTTCGAAGAGTTTGTACCACTTGTAAACATTTTTTTTACTCAGAACAGTTACACGGCATGCCACTGTCAACATTTCAAGTTTTTCAGATCACTTTATTTTATTTTTTACACAAAGTTTGATGCAAATCCTTTGATCCATATTTTTCGATAGCAATAAATCGCCGAGCACCCAAAACACTTATAACCTTTACGCCTCTCACAACCAAACAAGAAAATGCTATACACTTGAAACTTGGTACAGATGTTCGGGAAGAGTGTACCAACATAACAAAACAAAAAAATCGATAATCGAAAGTACGTTGCCCGCGAAATTTGAAAAGTCACCTTACTTTTGGAACACCTCGTATTTCAGAGGATGCCAATTCATTTCATTTATAATGGTGATATAGAATTGTCCATAAAATACTTAGCATTCATTAGATTCTTTACTGCTTGATATACATTTGCAACAACATTGAACATTGAAGTCCTCATCCCATTCATTGTGTATGAACAGAATAGAAGGGACAAAAATGTATCAAACATGACTGGAGTCCAAAATAATATGTTATAAAGTAGTTCTCTACTTACATAAGTTTTAACATTTGGTCTTTTTATGTCCATACCATGAATTTTTGTCAGAATGGTCACAGAAATGGTAATTGGAACAAAATAACTAACAATACATAATAGAAACATGAACAAAAGAAGATTCTTATTATCTATGTAACATACTTTCATACAGTTCTGATGGGATTTCGATTTTCTATGTAAGGGAAGACTTGTTACGTTAAAATTTACAAAACTTGTTTCATTTTTCAGTCTTGCTATGATACTGTAAATGTTTCCAACCACAGTATCAATTTGATCTGTCACATTATTTCTGTAAGGCTCGTTTTCAAATACTTCCAAGAGATTTTCAGATTGTAAATATTTACGGAGCTCCAGTGTTTCATTCCCTTCAATATTTGTAAAAGGACATGTTTCATTACTCACATCTACCATTGCAATACAAGACTGACTTACACCACGAGTATTTCCCATATGCAGCATGCTTACATTCATTGAATACATTGATACAGCAACCAATACAGGCGCAATCCATTGTAAAACTACTGCTATGTATGCGAAGTACTTTTTGAATAATGTTAATAAAGATTTAGATTTTGACATCATCACTCTGTAGTTCTCACCGATTTCTTGAACAGTGTTTTCTTCATCTTCCTGCCTTACATCATCAACCATTCTGAAATGCATGTAGTTGTCAATGATGAGGCTCAGAAAGCTGTTCACTGATGCTATTATCAGTGGGCCGTAACTCATGAACACTGATAAAAATCTGCAATCCATTGTATCTACATGTTTTGACATACTCATTATTTCTGAAGATCTTTCTTCTATTTCATCCATTGGAATATTGATGGGATTGAAGTCATGTATTGATTTACTTACAAATGCTATTCCAACACACATTAAAAGCAGATTTTCTGATAGTAAAACTGATGAAAATTTTGAGGTACTGTCCGTAATAATTCTCCGTAGATTAAATAAACTTAGTCCAAATCCACACAGTATAAGGAATGATCCCAAGTACATGTCAGTGGATGGGAACATCCTGGTGCTTTGTTTGCTGGTTAGGCATCTAATGCGGCAGTACCCCTATAATTTTGCACAGTAAGTGTTCATATGATAGCAGTTATCTATATGCAAATTATAGGGGCACTTTTTAGATTGTTAGCTTTTCCATTTGAAAGTTTCTTTATTCTAAAAAAATATTGATAATAATTTAAACATGTAAATTTTTTTGTTTGGGTTTGATTGTGATACTCAAGTAAAGGCAAGCAAAAATGTTTAATACTACTTTGAAATATAAGTTTAGTGAAAATTTTTAATCCTTCCATTCCTTGTTCCAGGAATCAGAAACAGGACTCTATGTGTCATTAGTATCTTTCCTGGGCTTTGGCCGGAACTATGTTGAGCAGTACTTCCAGAAGACGGGAAATGCTGTGTTTCTCCACATACAAAGAGAGAAGAAACCTGTAAGTACATCTGGTCAATTAAAAAGTTTACACATCTATAATGTAAAAAGAATTTTAGAATTCTTAACAAAACATATTTTCAGGCTTTTGATTATTTTAATTTAATTAACCTTAATTTATTCACATATATGTAGATGTTGTCAGCTAAAAGTAACAAAACTACTATAACTACTAGTGTCACCCAGATCCAAAAAAAATATGAATAAAAAAATTACCTACCTACCAACTATTTAAACTTAGTAACAACCAGCCAGTCATTGGTGAGGCTATTTAGGAGATTATAATATAAAGATAATTAAACTTACTGCATTATTTCCTCAGGTGCCAGAACCAGAGAAAACTGGGGATGGTCCAGAGAAGAAGATCACCCGTCTGGCGATAGGAGTGGAAGGAGGATTTGATCCAACATGCACAAAGCCAAAATACACATTCACAGACCACTACAATGTTGTAGTCCTGCCTGGCTTCCACACATATCCATGGCCTAATTCTAATTTGCCTGAAGTGGTATGTAAATCACACCTGTTTATAATTTTTATCTAATTAACCATTTTATGAAAATGAAAAATATTTATTTGCAGCGATTATCATTTTAACAGAAGAATTCATTTATAAATTACGTTGTTTCTAAAACAATGCTAATCACTGGTAGATTTTTACATTTAAATTATATCTATGGCCTTCACACTAGGCAACATGCCTGTATCGCGAGGACCAATTTACGATTAACTATAACATTTATATATTTTGACATTTTAGCCTGATTTTAAATCTTTATTTTTACACAATAATGTCCTTAAAATGATACACAAACTACGATGAACTGCAACTTTTATATGGAGGGAAATATGTGGAAATAACATTTCAAACAGTCACAAATTAAATTCACATACAATAATTATATACAACATACTATAAGTATACATAGGTATAATTAATATAAATATGAATATATACTTGAATACGACATAATATATATACATACCATATATGACACAACTTCATTATGTGATAAATAATGGTTAAAACGAGCATAAGTGGGCTCTTGTTTGTGATGATGTGGCGGAAGTCAGTAAGCCTAGAAAGGAAGGGATATGACACTTGTGTAAATGCCGGATCACATCGGTAAATGTCTAGCACCGTTGTGGTCCAGCCCAGTGCCTACATGAAGGGAACTATGTCTTACCTACCAATCCAGAATCTAGATTGATGAAATTGCGTCAGCCCAAGGATTTTGGATATTCTTAAATGCTTTTCAAATTGCCTGCTAACAAATAACAAGTAAGGTTTTCAAGGATATTTTCGTACATGGAATCCTACAAAAATCGATCCAGAATTCAAACCAAGTAATCAATCCTGCCCTACTCATATTATTTATTTTTTTATTTATAAGAGGAAGATCTACAGCTAATTTAATAAACTATAATTTTTACATAGTTAACAGAAAGCCATCAACAGGTCCTCACGGTTAGTTTTATAAATGCAAATGTGAGTTTGTTTGTCGTTCCTACACATCGTGGATGGCCATGATTTTCCTGGAAACTATGGTTAGGAGCTCATATAATTTTTTTGATAATGAGTTAAATAAAAATTGATATTTATAACAGGTGAACAAATCAGTGCAAGCCGTGATAGATGCAGAGTCTCCATTTAAAATCGCTGAGATGACAGCTTTGGCGGGCACGTGGGATGGCGAAAAACGAGAAGTTTCAGTGTAAGTGACATACATTTCTTTACATAAATATAAAATCTAAGAATAACTTCAGTTACATTATCTATGTATCAAAAAGTAATATGCCCTTAACGAATTTTGGTTATGAAACCTTTTTGCTTGAAAGCAAAAAACATTGATCGCAATTCAGAAAAAAATATTTGAGACAATTTGTCATAACCACATAATAAATGAAAGGTCACCAATGATTGCCTACTGAAATATCATATAATACTATAAATATGTTGGTTTTGTTTGTTGTGTGTATTGAACTCTACGATCAGGAGCGTAATATGCTGAAACAATCCAAATTCACTAAAGTTAACACTTAATAAATTATGGTTTAAATTGTATAGACATGTAAAAAATCTGATTGTACCTAAATGCTATATATACATCATGATATTAAACCTGCTTATATTGTATTAGCTAATTATGAAATCCTCAGGCATGCAGTTGATTTGAAGCAACTTGCCAATGGAGTAAAGATTCCACCATCTGGCTGGAAATGCTCCAAGTGCGACCTCACCAACAATTTATGGCTGAATCTCACCGATGGCTCCATCCTGTGCGGGAGACGGTTCTTTGATGGATCAGGAGGGAATGATCATGCTGTAAGTATTGATTAACTTAATTTAACTTTATTAATTTTAATTGCTGAAAAAAAAACATATTCTTTTGTACTCTTTTAATTTTATTATTTATTTCTATAGCATACACTGTGAAAATTTCAAGTGTCTAATTATTACGGTTAGACAAATACAGCCCTGTATGACAGATGGATGGTGGAGCCTTAGTAATAGGGTCCATTTGGGCGTGGCCCCTAAAAAAGTAATACAACTCTACAGACATCAGACTTAAAATACATTTTCCATCACAGGTGGAACACTTCCACGAGACTGGCTACCCTCTAGCGGTGAAGCTCGGTACTATAACAGCTGACGGTAAAGGTGACGTTTACTCCTACGTCGAGGACGACATGGTCGAAGATCCCTACTTGGCAGACCATTTGAAACATTTTGGCATCAATGTGCAACAGTTACAAAAGGTATGTTATAACAAGTAACAGTCATATGTAAAATATGCTATGGTTCTTCTGAATTTGTGGTAATTTCACTAGTTTTGACCTTTGTTGGACATCAACTGAAAAAATACTTTTCCATCGATCATAGAAACAAACTGGCATAGAAGCAACTGGTAGCCTTTTTACTACTATATTCTTACGTTTTTGTTCTTGAGGACTAAAAGTAAAACGAAACTCCAAATGAACACCTTCCAAAGCTTAAAACCAGTAGCTGGTAATGATGTCTATATTACAGTGTAGAGAGTTAAAACCTGGTCATAACCATAGTAATTAAGTGAATTTCATTTTTAAATAAGCCTTTACAATCACTTATGAATACTCTGACTCTAATACATATATCTGTCTGAATTGAATAGGGAACAATACTATGTTCAAAATAAATAAACAAACAGTAACCGATGTTTTGAACATATAAGAATACATTATGTTACAATATTATGATCTAAATTGTTTTAAAGTGAGTAAATCTTTTGATGCTATTTTATACAATACTCCATACCAAATATTGTTTTGACATTTGATAACAAGTTGCTGATTTGACTTTGTAGTCTTTATCCATCTATGCTTTGTTTTTTACAGACAGACAAATCAATGTTAGAATTGGAGCTAGAACTGAACCAACGATCTGGTGAGTGGCACACGCTTCAGGAGTCTGGAAGCGAACTGAGGCCTCTCCACGGACCTGCTCTCACGGGACTTAATAACCTGGGCAACTCATGCTACATCAATTGTGTTGTGCAGGTAAGGATTTGGCTTTTTTGTACTCTATTTTATACTAGTTTAGACTATGTTTCGTATACCCTACTATTATTATAAATGCGAAAGTTTTTGAGAATGAATGTACGTATGATTGTCTTTCTCGCAAAATCTACCACACGGATTTGGATGAAACTTGGAACATACATAGACCATGACCTGGAATCACTACATAGTATAAAACACAAAGTCGCTTTCTCTGTCCCTATATCCCTATGTATGCTTAAATCTTTAAAACAACGGATTTTGATGCGGTTTTTCTTAATAGATAGTGATTGAAGAGGAAGGTTTTTATGTATGATACTTTTTATCCGGGAAAATGATACATGCCGCGGGAAGGCGGGTGAAACACTATAACTAATGCTGCCTCAGTACAAAGTATTTCTGTTATCTACACCAATATTATAACTACTCCTCCGATTTTAACTGTTATTGACGTGAAATTATGGGAGGGCATTGAAATTCTGATCCGCAACCTTTATGCGAAGAGAAATAAATGAATGACAACATGGTCTATGCTATTCAAAAGTGATTGATTAATAATTAAAATGCTTCCCTGTAATACAAAAGTTTCACTTCTGTCGTGTTTCTTTACACTCCCTGTTTTTTATTGATAGTAAGCTACTCTATTCACTAGTGTTAAAAAATGTTTTTATCTCGGGAAAATATAAGATCTCTTGGGATCACGGGTAAAACCTCGGTATGGCTGGTGTTTTATATTGGTCATGTTGTGGATAAAATCTCAACAAAATAATGTTATATTTATTTCTAGGTAATATTCCGGATGCCAGATTTCGTTCGGAGATTCGTGGAGGGTGCTCCTGAGATATTCTCCACCTTCCCAGATGACCCGGTCAATGATTTCAATGTTCAAACGTAAGTCTGTGTCTAGTTTGTTTTTTTTTAGAGATGAGTTTATGCTTGTTTAGATGATGTCATTTCAACCTACCTTCGAAAACTTCTGAAGAGGTGTAAAAAGCTAGATATAATTTAATCATTTTTGTTGGTATAAATAAATAAAATAAATAACCTATTTCAGGGTTGCCAGAAATGTATATTTATTTTGTAATATTTTATACCCATTTAATTGACATGAGCTGTATTACCGAATTTACTTTTTATTTAATCTAGTTAATCTAGTAAAATTTTAGACAACTTAAAATTAAATAAAATTGCATATTGTTATAGCGAAACATGAAGAAACATTCATTGATGATCTTATGTAATAACTGTGTATTTCAAGCCAATAAATTTTAATATTTTTTTAAATAAATAACTTGTAACTATGTTTATAGGCGTAAAGCTAATGTCGTAGGTATGAGTTAAGATATTGTAGATATTTGAAAATTATATTCATTGGCCTCATTTATAATATATAATTTCTACACTTGAGGGGACAATAAACATGCTGAAAACGACTAAAATATGTAATATATATCTTCACACTTATTCAAATTTTTTTTTCAAAATTCAAAACCCTTTATTCAGTTTAGGCCTTCGGAGGGCACTTATGAAGGTCAAATTTAAAGTTACTGAAGCTACAACTTATTATCCTTAAAGAAGTGGGCGGAGGACCCAAATTCCGCCAAAGATTTTTCTCATTTTTTATGTTTTTTTAATATTATAACAAGAACTTAACCTGTTGATTTCCAAAATTGCAGAGCGAAGTTAGGCGTAGGGCTCTTATCGGGGCGATATTCGTTCCCGGCGGGAGAAGCTGAGGGGGTCGACCAGCGCGGGGTGTCCCCGCACATGTACCGGCACCTCGTGGGGCGCGACCATCCCGAGTTCATGACCAAGCGCCAGCAGGACGCGCACGAGTTCTACCTACATCTACTTACATTGATGCAGGTTTGTAACTTTTTTTTTAATAATAATAATATTTCTTACCTTAACTTTAGTTTAATGTCATTTTCACATTTCAATTCAAATTCACATATAATTTTTTTTTACCCTTATTACATTGTTTCCATTCTAAACGGACGTGTGCGTACTACCGTTGAATATAATTCACCCAACGTAACGGTACGTACGCTACGTTTATGATAGCCGTTCTCGCTCAGGCCTCGGGTTGTATTGAATAGTGACCTCGACGATACGTACATCCCCAGCGCAACAGCCGGCACCTGGCCAACCCGGCGGACTGCCTGAAGTTCAGCGTGGAGGAGCGCCTGCAGTGCGCGGCGTCGCGCGGCGTGCGCTACTCGCAGCGCGCCGAGCACCACCTGCCGCTGCCCGTGCCGCTGGCCGCCGCCACCAACCTGCCGCAGCTGCAGCACTACGAGCGCGCGCGGGCGCAGGCCGACGCCGCCGGACAGAGGCTGTGAGTCCACTACATACTAAGTGAAGCGTGGAGGAGCGCTTGCAGTTAGCGACACCGTTTAGAAGATCTTAGTGAACGACCAATTTTTCTCAAAAACATACTATAATTCTGTATTCAACAGGTAGGCGTACGCTGATTTCTCATAGAGGATTCTGGTATAGTCTTTAGATTTACTGAAATAATCAATGAATAATATTACTGTATTACAATTACAAGTATAAGGAAATCCATTCACTTGTCTAATACTGTCTGTTACAGTGACCCGTCGCAGGTGGTCCGACCTCACATCCCGTTCCAGGCGTGCTTGGAGAGCTTCATGAAGGAGGAGACTATCGAACAGTTCTACAGCAGCGCCGTCAACGCGAAGGTCACGGCACACAAGTGAGCATTGACACAATACTTTTTCCTAATCCATGAATCATTCTTATATCCATTTACACTAACCGATACCTAAGTAAGGCGACTCCTATTATATTACCCGTTTCTGCCGTGAAGCAGTAGTGCACTTATATTACTGTGTTTCGGTTAGAAAGGTAAGGGGGCCGGTGAAATTACAGGCACACGAGACTTAACAACTTTACGTCTCAGGGTCGACAACGCATTGGCGATGCCCCTAGTGTTACAAATGTCCATAGGCGGCGGTGACCACTTACCATCAGGTGGACCGTCTGCTTGTTTGTCGGCCCAAGCGGTATAAAAAAAAATTTAAAACTATCTGTCCCCCGCGGTTTCACCTGATTTCCCGAAGGATGTTACTTTTTCTCGGGATAATAAGTAAAGTAATGCCTATGTGATATTCCAGACTATAATCTATCTCTGTGCCAAATTTCATCCAGATACGGATCTGGTGACCGTTTTGGTGTGATTGAGTAACAAGCATCCATACATACAACTTTCATTATAATAGCAGTAAGATTGAGAAATCTGTCATTATAACATGCATTTGGTTTCCTGACAGGTTAGTGAAAATAGGTATTACACTTTGAACACCATCGCCAGCTCGAATTGTTGCTTTGAAAAGAACTGGTTATAAATGCTGCAATAACATTTTCTGAAAGACAATACTATATACTTTATTTGTACAACACATTACAGGAGAAGAGGAAACATAAACAAGTGGATTACAGAATAAGTGTTGTTTTACAGATTAAGTGTGAAAGATTTGGATTTATTACATCAAACTTTCGTGTCTTTAAAATGTAAATAATATGTTATTAGCTAAAAGGATTTAAATTAAACTTGGTGTTCAATCAAACAATAAATGTTTTAAATTCACAAATAGGACTTTTATCTAATTAAAGGATGGTAGCTTGTATAGTAAACTATATCCACAACGAAGTTATAGGGGGATCAAAAGTGAGCTAAGTGATACAAAAAAATGGTGGCGGCACGTCTGTGCTTGCCGACTTGGCAGGCCGCGGTCGTGCCCCCAGAAATTGTTCATTCATTAGTATGACACCCATCTCGCAGTAGGTATGTATTGACAGTGTCCTTTAACTTATTCAGAATCACCCGGCTGGCGACGTTCCCCGACTACCTACTGATTCAGCTGAAGAAGTTCACCATCAAGGAGGATTGGACGCCCGCAAAGTTAGACGTCGCGGTCGACATGCCATGGGAGGTATGAGAACACTTCTACAAAGATAATTTTTTTTTAACCATTATGTTATGTATTCTCTATATGTAACTTAGACATTGTATTTAAAAAAACACCAAAAGTTGGTGGTTAGTAATATTTTTATACTTTTGCACCATTGTGATTTGCAAAGTTACATTGAAAAGAGACAAACATACACTTTTAGCCTGCGAATGAATGAGTAGTTATATTAAAATTTTTCACTTCTAGCACTTGTTTTTTAAACAATGGTAAAATATCATTAAATAATCTATTAAAACATTGCAAAAGCTTAACAGGACTTAATTTTATACTTTATCTTATAAAATAAGACACAGTTTGAGCGCTAAAAAATCACATAACTCTTAACTATGCCATCCATTTTTATATCATAATCAACCAGGGGCCTGCTATATATAATTATTTTATAGTAATGTGAATAAGTAGGTTATAAATATTTTAAAGTATCTGATATATGAGTCCAACTAGAACTTGTAGCGACATCTATGAACGAGTAGAAACACGCGAGAATCCTACATCGCACTATCAAGATTCTCTCAGGATTTGATATATATACAAGCATCGGACCGCGGTCCCCATTTCGGTTGAGAGCCCTAAGCGCTCACCGATATTGTCCGCGTAAGGGTGTCAGAGCCATCTGAGGCTAACACCTTCGTCCATTCAAAAAAAAAAAAAAAAAAAACCGCGGTCCCCAGGCATGATCACCTAGCCTGGCGGAAGATCTTCCCTTTTAAATGGAGGAGTCTCATACCTCGTCCCGCCATAAACTGAGTTACTTGAAATATATATACAAGTGTATTTTATTATTTTAGGTAGATCTAAGCAGTCTCCGAGGACATGGTCTCCAGGGGGATGAAATGGTGCTACCAGAAGTAGCTATTGTAGCACCCCCTCCTTCTTATGATGAAGCACTACTGGCACAACTTGTGAGTAAACTTTAGCTTTTCCCATATACAATAAAAATGCATAATTTATTTACTAGCATATTATTTATTTATCTATGTATCTATCTATATCTATTGATCTATAAAAGGCGAAACTGACTGACATATCAACACAGGGCCTAAACCATAAGGTTTAGAACCTTGAAATTTTGCACAGGGGTTCCTTTTATTACTTTAGGATGCAATAAGAAAGGATTTTTGAAAATTCAACCCCTAAGGGGTAAAATGGGGGTGCCAAGTTTGTCTGGAACAACATGTTTTGTTGGTCTGAGCAACTTTAAACTAAGCGCGGGTGAAACCGCGGGGGACAGCTAGTCTACATATATGGGAGATATATAAGTGGGTAACAGATAATGGATGGTCGTAATGAATGTGTAAGTAAATGCCTTAAGAATCACTGGGTTGATAATATTAAGGGCATGCACAACCTGGAGAAGGCCTATGCCCTATGTTTTATAGTCCACTAATTATTCTATCATGTATCAGTATCCAAATATTGTAGCTTATAAAATCTTATATTTCCTAATTCCATAAATCGGTTAATATTATACTAGCTTTCCTCGCGGTTTCACCCGCGTTCCCTAGGGACTTTACATTTCCCCAGGATAAAAAGAAGCCTAAGTTACTCCTTATAAGCCAGTAAAATTCCTGTCATAATCGGTTATATGTGGATTATATTAATTTTCAGTTAGACATGGGCTTCCCACTAGAGGCGTGCAAGAAATCCTTATATTACACAAACAACTCCGGCATGGAGGCCGCGTCCAACTGGCTCATGGAACACATGACCGATTGGGACTTCGCCAATAATTTCGATCCGCCCGGCTCTGTACCTACAGGTATGCTCAATGTATTTACAAAAGCTTAAGAAAATATCCAGCAATTTGTAACACCTCACAGGATCCTTGTTGTAAGGGAAGGCTCGCTTTCTAGTTTTCCGTTCAGACACGATAATTGAGCCTCTGAAATCTATTATTTAAAAGTCTTGGGTTATTTCCAAACCAGGAAAAGTATTTCTATGTAGCAAGAACTGTCTGTAAATATAGTTTTTTAAAAGTAGGTCAGTTTTCTGGTTTCCATAGTAACAAGTTCTGCTTGATCTGGAATCAGATGACTATGTTAAAAAGTCTTCAATTATTTAATTATTCATTTGGCTGGGCTATGGATATTGCATATTCGCCGTTATATTTATTAATTATATTAAATATTATATTTTTATATATGAATTTCAGACTCCACCAGTACTCCAGTAGAGGAATCCAGCGTGGAACAGATAATGAATATGGGTTTCACTCGGCCGCAAGCGATAAAGGCCCTGCGTGCCACAGCCGGCGACGTGGGACGCGCAGTCGACTGGATCTTCAGCCACGCGGATGAGCTCGACGCCGAGCAAGCGCCGCCTGCCACCTCCGCCCCCACTGGCGGCCCGGACCGCTCGCTTGGCTGCAGGGACGGGCCTGAGAGTAAGTATACTCAATCAGCTGTGTGCTCTAAACTAATGACCATGAAAAAACTATGACACACCCGTCTGTTTGTTCTGTCTGGGTGTAAATATCTATGCATGTATTTATAAAAAAAAAAGGTAGTGTTGTACATCAGTTTCTGGTTTACATAGCATAAGCTCTGCTTATATACATTTATTATTATTAATACCCATTGAGACGAAGGTGAATTAAATTATTAAATTTGTTTAAATCTTACAGAATACAAGTTGGTGGCGTTCATATCTCACATGGGCACGTCGACGATGGTCGGTCACTACGTGTGCCACGTGCTGCACGAGGGAAGATGGGTCATATTTAACGACAATAAGGTACCATAACATAATGCTTAGACTTAATAATTAAATCCCATTTCGATCCGGCAAGGCTGTAGGATACCCCAATCATACTCGACAATAAATGTTTTAAATTCACAAATAGGACTTTTATCTAATTAAAGCATGGTAGCTTGTATAGTAAACTATATCCACATCGACGTTATAGGGGGTTCGAAAGTAACCTACGTGACTTTCTTAAAAAGGGTGGCACGGCTGTGCTTGCCGACTTAGCGGGCCGCGGCCGTGCCCCCAGAAAATGTTCATTTATTAGAATGACACCCATCTCTCTGTAGTATGTTGACCGTGTTCTCGGTATCGCTGCAAAAACAAAGAAAAGTACATGTGAGTCCAGTCTTACTAGTAGACCTTAGACTCTTTTAAAATAGAAAATTTGAATTGGTTTCTACTATAAATTTATAAAAAAAGGATTTATTGAGTGTTCCGTATTAAAAGTGTTGTAACCGAAAAGTAGCAAAAATCCATATCGAAATATTTTTCTGGTAAATATATAACGAACAAATGTTTTGTTTCAGGTTGCTCTCTCAGAAAACCCTCCTAAAGATCTAGGCTACCTGTATCTATATGAAAGGCTGTGATTTTGATTTTAATATGAAGTTTGTACCAAAAATCGCTGGCTCGGTTGTATGAATTAAGGAATCTACGTATTAGACTGCATTTGTATGTACGACATTAATTGTGCGATATTTATTATAGAAACAATTTGTTTTAAATTTCAATTAGGTTAGCAAATTTAAACATTTATTGTTGTTTTGCGTGGAAATGCATTTTTGTTTGCAATTATTATTTTACCATTTATATTGTTTGGAATGAAAGTGTAATTATCAATTTATTTTGTAGGCTGTCGCTATGCTATGCCTATAACAATAATTTTTGCTTAATTTTAAGCGTACATATAAGTTACAGTCATTAAGTTGACAGTATGCCACCGTGCATATTTAGTACAAGTGGCCATACGAAGCCACTGTTCGCAGCCAGTGATCTCGGCTGCCCGAGCTTGTCGCTTGGTCGCGGTGACTCGAACGCCTAGTGTACGCAGAGTTCATACAGTATGTTTAAGAGAACTCTGCCACGCTGTAGTAGAAGCCAATAACCTAGTTTACAGTTACTATTTGTAATCAAATTGAGATTGTATGTACTATTGCATAATTTTCGATGATGTATCTAACGTTGTATTGTATTACACAAAATAATCATTATGTATGACAACAGATTACCATGAACATCAACAGACAACGAAAATTAAAAATAAATTATTACTAAAATGCTCTCTTATTTATAGTTTTATTTCCTTCGACCTTCACTATTTTCACTGCTCTTCCAGATTGAATAATTCGGTGGCCACAAACCCGATACCTCGTATGAATCTTTATGAAAATCATTTTTGGAAAAACTAACTCTACTACTCTTAACCTAGTCAATATTAATAAACTCTCGCGGTTTTACTCGCATTCCCGTGTGTTAATCCAGGTTATAAACTATCAATGTACAAAGTTTCATCCAAATCGATTTAGTAGTTCAAACAGCAACAAAATTTCCAAAATTTAACCTTTATTTATATTACAGCATCCACTTGCGTGTGGTGTGTTGGATGAATTTGTTCCTGATTCAAAAGTATTTACGCTCTAGGCTGTGAAATGAAATTCATTAAAGTCTTAAGTAAAGGTACAAATTGTACATGAAATAAAGCTTTATTTATAAATTTAAAGCTAAAACTACTGACCTAAACTATTCTTGTGATGTCGAAGACGCATTGATAAGAGATTAAGTTCTACGGAGTGACAAACCCAACTGTCACTGATTTAAAATTATCTCTGCTTCATTTTTTATTGGTTTCGATGGCCTCGTCTATCAGATAAAAAAACGGGCCAAGTGTGTGTCGAGCCATGCGTATATACCATGTACAGGAATATTTTTTATTCAGTGCGCAAACTTTGACAAATTAAACTTAAATGAGTTTTATTAAACACCTAATTTTTATCTTGATAAGTTTTAGTACAAAAAAATTAAGTTATCGTTAACGAAAGATTATTATTAGATACGACTTTAAAATTGATATTATGGCTACTGTATGACTGTCTGTCGGGCGCCCACCCCGGCCTTGGCCTTGGCAACAGCTGGCTCTACCGCCGCGTGCGGCGCACGGCGCGCGCGCCCTTTGATATTATTATGAATAGTGTCCATTGTTTGTTGATTTTAAAGTAAAAAAAAAATATAATGGAAATGTGTTCTGTTACTGAACCACCAACATTTTTTTGCGCATTGCTTAAAAAATATTCCTGTATAGTGGACATCCATTAACACCGTTTATCATGTGAAGGGACTAAAATTACTACTATAAAGTTTAATAATGTAAACAATCTGTATTGAAAAAATTACTTCACATACCTCCAATAATTATGAAAGTTACGCTTATCGTAAATTAGTAAAGTTTTTATTTCACAACATTCTCGGGTTATTAATATTTGTAACCATGCCAAAAAACTGTTTCTTAGTACCAAGAGTCACTGAGCTAAACCGTTGACAGATAGATATGGCGAAACTATAAGGGTTTCTTGTTGCTTGGAACCCTAAAAAATAGGATAATAAATTCGCACCTAAATCTTTAATTGAGATATCAATTTTAAGTGTGGTTTTTATGGATGTGTTTTAAATGTCTTTTCAAAATTTCCCCACTTTTTACGCCAATTTTCTCCAAATCAAATTTTTGGTCAGCATTTATAAGTGACAAATCATTAAGGTTTTTTAATATACTTTCTAAAATATCAGCTTTTTTCTGTAAATAACGACATTTAGACTCAAGCCTTTTAATTTTTAAATTCTTTGCATGAAGTTTTCGCTTCCAGGGTGTTACAGGGATTGTTGATGAAGAAGCAAGAATAGGCTCATTATACACAACAGTTGCTACAGTTGAATGACACATGGCCCCCATCTCCTTAAAACAAAAGGAAAATCCATTAGTATCATACCATGAATTAGAGTTGATTAAGAACCACAGAGTGACTAATCTCATGTCATGATGTGATTGCCTCACATATAGTGGTCTGATTAGTATCATTAGTAAAATATGACAAGCAATCTGAATAGCATGCTTTAGCTACTCAATCAGCTTAAAAGATCTTCTTTCTTGGATCCATGGATGGACCAGCCTTATCGACATGAATTTCACTAACCAAAGAATATTTCTCTAAGCCATTCTTTTGAGAAAAAAATCTAATATTTCTATGCAATTAAAATTGATTTTTGACATTGGGCCATTATAGAGGTAAATAAACAGACACCAAACAGTTATTTTATATTATTCCAATCATAAATGCTTTGCTTCAATTTATACGTAAAATATTTCAGGTAATTTGCCCTGAGTACACTTACAGAGTTGGGTAGACATAAAACAGGAACTGCAACATCCTTTAACTGTCTTCTCTTTTTAAAATTTCTAAAGTCATCAGTTTCAAAGTGCATAGAACAAATGCAGCTAGTAGGCCTTGGTCTCCAATGTATTTCTCGACCACAAGCTTTGGTCCATTCATTTTTTATTTCAGGGTCTTTGGGAAATCTGAAAAAGATTTATTTTTATTTATTTATGAGCTCATGTCACAAAATTAATGAGGCATTGAAAACAAAAAGCAACCTGCAATACAAGTTTTTTTTATTTATTTTTTTGTCTTGAGTTGTGCAAGCTCAATATTTTTATTAATTTGTATTGAATCATCAAACTACAGTAGTTTCATAGTATTAGTTCCAATGAAGAACTATTATAATTAATTTACTTACATAACAACAAAGTATATGAATTAAGGTGAGCAACATTTTCTGACTTGTTTTGTTTCTAATAAATGTTTGCTTTATTTTATCATTTGTGTATTTGTAAATGACATAATACACAAAACATTATAGTGTGTCATCCCCACTTTTTTGTAAATAAATATCGGTTGAAAAATATAAGTTCAATTTCAATGGCACACATCTAGTATGTGCGATTTGTACGTTTTGCAAATTATGCAGAAAAATTGTTGTCGTGTTTTCTAATCAAACCCAAAACATACAGACAAATGAAAGGTAGGTAATAGTCACATATTTACCTTCAAATTTCATGATAGGTTACAATAATTGTAAATTAATTAGGTACCAATGTATCGTAAACAAATAAAAGCCAGAGATTACGACTATGCCTACTGAACTACTGGATCCGCCTTCATGTAGGGATTATTCCTTCAAACTCCATGTCTCAATTTATTCCGTGACTGTAGTAAAAAAAAGTATTACGAAAGAAATAGTTACTTATGAAATGTGATTCCATCTCTTTGTAAATTCGTTGTTTTTGATTGCTTTTTGCACGATTTTACTGAGCAGCAGGGCATTATTGTGAAGCATGCATGCTAAAAGCACAGCCGACTCAAGTCAAGTTATGATGCTAGTTAACTCAGAGACTAGGTATGTAGTTGTACTTGTTTGTACATTAAATGTCGATAGTCCGACAGTCTGTGGAAAGTGTCGATGATCCGCATACGCATCCAAATACGACATTCGTTCAGCTCAGTGATTTTTATAAGTTTAAAAATATATTGTTTTAGTTTAGTTTTTTTGTTTGTTTAGTGTTTTCTTTTAATTTATTTAAATATTTTATATTTGTTTAAAATAGACGCCTTTAACGCAAATCACAAAACATAATATTTTAGAAGAAACTGAATATCGCGATTATTGTGTTATGGGAGCTTATGTTTATATATTTTTATTACCAAAAAATATTATCGAAACAACTCAAAACCATTTATTCAGTTTAGGCCCTCAGAAGGCACTTATGAAGGTCAAATTTAAAGTTACTGAAGCTACTACCGGTTCGGAAGTAAGCCTTCAACTGAGAAGAACCGGCAAGAAACTCAGCAAGGTTACATTCTTTTTCATTTTATTAAATTCTTTTTTATCTATTCTGACTTTTTGGCTATTTTATAATATCAATTTTACATATTGTTATATTTAACAATTACAAAATACTTAATAAAGGTAACATTCAAAAACAAGACTACAAAATATAGATATCTATCGAAAAAGTGTCCACTTGTAAACAGCAAATTAATTTTCGAATTCTCACCGAAATAGCGCTAGTATAGCAAGTGGAAATGATATGAACAGAGTGAAGTGTACAGGGTTGGTTTCCGGTAATTCTTTAATACTATTTACAATAAATTGGGGTATAATTAGTGGTCTATATATTATAATAATTTAAAAAATGCGTTGTAACAAAACGGAAATGTTTCTTTCCTTTTTTATTAATTTAGTATCCTACTCCAATAATTTGTGGCGCTCTTTTTATAATTCTTCCACTTGCTACAGTAGCGCCACATTCATTTGTTCCCTTTCAAGGGACACTTTTTAGTACACTGAGATGGTCCTCCTTTACTTCTACACTCCATACTTTTATTTTATGCTTTGCCAGGGAAGTTTTTTCACCCTAATTGTGTCTTAAACTATGATTTATAAGAATAGGTGATTATAAATCGAGCCATATAACATATTTACAGGAGCCATAGGCTTTTTGGCGGGAACTTGCAATGTGACTTACGTTTTATTGTTACGCCAATTTCAGCTTGTCAGTTGCGTTACACAATTCCAATATTATGTCAAATGTATGGGAAATCATTCGGTCATTGGTAACGTTGACTCGACTTATTTCGAAAAGTATCATTTTATGCCTAAAGTTGCCAATTTTTAAGCCGATTACGATGTCGAATAAGAAACACAATTACAAAATTCGTAAGACGGTAAAAACGCACAACGTTAATGTTCAAGTTTTCACTTCTGCCGGCACTCCCGTAGTGCAACCCGGGAACATTTTTTTTAATTATTAGTATGTAGGTATATGCTTTCATAATAGACTTTGTAAAAAGCTGAATGCATTTTCTTGCTTTAATACTTCAACGTTTTCTAAGTTGTTGAATGGAGGTGACCATAGAAAAAAACAGTTATTTAAATATAACTAAATCTGTGTCTTGCATGTTTTTTTAATATTTATTTACATAGTAATAATGAGTTATTGCTGGTTTATCGCTTGAAACGGTCCACAGGTTTGGGTATTTTCTTCATGAAGATAGTAGTCTCATCGAAGTAAGTGTTGAATTTCTTATAATCTCTCCTTTTCTTGGGGTCCTTATTACAATATTTTGGTGTCATGTTGATCATAAGACCTGAAAAAAAGAACCTATTAGATTATGATAAATTTAACAGAAGTATCTAATCCTCTCTAATATTAAAAAGAGATTGCAAATTTTATGTGCAAGTAAAGAGTAATCTCAGGAACGCCAAAACATACTTATGAATTCATTGTCAGCTACACTATTTTAGATATTTATTGCACAATGTATATAATAATTGTTCGTACAGCTATACTTAACCTAACTTACAATTATCAATACAAGGACCCTGGTACAGGAACAATTCCTAAAACTAAGTTTTACAATAAAAAATAAAATATTAATAGCATTTAGTGTGGGAACTGTGGTGACTGAATTTTATCATCCATGAACTCTTTTATACTATAATAACATTTTTCTACTAAAATTAACTTAAGTTTATTTTTAAAATTAGTATCACTGCTTACATTCTTTAGATAGTCTGGCAATTTATTATATATTTTATTTAATTACAAGAGAAATAATCAACATTATTTATAGTGGGCTCTCAGCCTCTTAGTCTATAGTCCGAGTAGTTTCAATGCCAATGAAAGAAAATAAATTATTTGAAAATATCAATGTTAAGGCATAGTGCCTTCATCTATTCAACTATATGGCTTCAAATATATAACTGGGCGACACTCTATGGCTAGCCAATATAGTTTAGCCATTCATCCTATCACATCTGTAAAGTTATTTATTAAATGTAATTAGAACCTACATACTTGATGCTTATAATAAAAAGAAACTCAATAAACAGTTGGACCTTGAGGATTAGGTACTAATACAAACCTGCTTTTTGCGCCATCGTGACCATCTTTCCAATTTTCTTTTGCTGTCGACGGCAAAGCTTCGTAATGCGTCGCGGCAGCATACAGCCATCAGACCTGATAAACTGGCTAAGTATGAGGATGTCTGTGTGCTTCACGTCCAGGCCAAGTGAACACATGTAACATGGAGGTTTTTCCACTGCCTCGTTGCAAGGAATACTCGGCAGGTTCGATTCATCGTCCCCACATAGAGATTTAATTTTGTCTGCGCGTACTAAAAGCTCGGTTCTTGGTGAAGGTAATTGTACTGCGTCAATTATCAAGCTTGAGCCTTCTCTACATTCGCGTACTGAAAACAAAATATTTATGCCATAAATGTGGATACTTTGAGCTATATACGCACTTCAACACCTGAATTCAGATTCAGTCTGATTATTATAGGTTATAGATTTTTTTATTATGTATCACGCAGAAACTTCACATAACTTACTTTCTTTAACATTTACTTGCCGTGTAGTAGCAATAGAACGGATAGCCGTCGAAAATATTGTATTTTTCGCAAAGGAAAACCCTGTTCGCACCAAGGCCGCCATGTTTTCTATTTACTGTATTTATTAAACGTCACAATCACATTAACCTAACTGTCAATGTCAAGCATCTCGATCACAATCAAACAACTGTCTCTTCCTGTCAAATCTAAAACGTTTCGATTTTACAATTAAAAATGGTAGAAAGTGAATTTTCCAATATTGCAACACGAAAATCCTGTTGTTCCGGTCAATGGGCTAAATTAACGAACGCGGTAATTTATGAATCAACATGTTAATCGACATACTTAACCAAGCTTTTCGCTCGTTATTTTAGTTTCCCTTGCTATTTGTTTATTTAATTGTGGTATTTTTATATGTTTAAGAAATTATTTTGACAATCTTATCGGGTAAAAAAAGGGTTTTACGATACTTATTGTAAATAAAAAGACGTGTTTGGTATTCAGATAATTAAATTTAATGAACAACGAATAATTATGTTTGTAAGTTTAATAAACATCATAGAACTATAAAGTACCTGAACTAGATAAAGCAAATAACTTCGATGGTGAAGTCATTTGTGCAAAAGCTTTGATGGTCAACATAATTAAAAGTCTAATTAATTATAAAGCAACAATACATATCTCAATTTACCTCATTTGAATAAACATTGCAAAGAATATATTCATTATACATATTTATAAAATTATGACTTCTGTATAATATTTTAATCACAAAATAGACTGCTAAGCAGTATTTTTAACATGCTTATTTTATTATTGAATAAAGTTTATTTGTAGGCTTATTATTGAATGCTATCATCACATTATGATGACGTGCTACTATGTTTTAGGAACAATGTTGCTTTTATTTATAAAATGTTTTATTGAAAGGCTGTAAATGGACGGTATAAGCTAAGCATTAGGTACTTACTTACCTGATTATAGACATTCGAGCCAATAAATAACAAAATGTATTTCAAATGAAATTCTTAAAAGTAACTTAAAATACGTACTTAAATTTAGATACTTAAATGTTTTGTATGCGCTAAATGAGATTGCAACATTGTGACTTTTTTTCTTTAAGTATTAAGAAATGTTGTTTTAAAATGCATTGTTTCATAGAGAATGATAATAAAATGTGTCCATTTTTGTTTCTTAAAATATTGAATACTAACAGATATGACTGTTAGTACAACATACAAATAAAAAATCTGTACAATTAATTGTACCAAAGAATTAAATCAAAACTTATAGACAATGTGCATTATATAAACAAAATGTTATGGATAAAAACATTTGGGAAACTAACATACCCTTACATGAGCTCAGTTTACTTTGTTAAAGTAGCAATTACTTGCTGAACAAATTTTATTGGTAAAACCTTTAAGTGTTTTTGTAAAAATTTCATTTTGAAGAAATAATTCTCCGAATTATAGTGCCGTAGGTACTACTTATAAATCCTGATGGTTATTGTATGTATCTTTTCTATAGGTAAGTATTGTTAGTTTCCCAGAAACATATCGATGTACACAGCGACGTAAGATCTTGCTTAATCGTCATACAGTTTACTTGGGGAAGGCACTCAAGCCCTTGCTCAGAAAGCCAGCAGCACTTTGAGAAGCATCATTTGCAGCTGAAGACAAGTTTGTCACCAGCTGAAATAAAAAGGTTAAAAAGTTAGGCACTTACGCTAGCTACGAAATTATGTATCTAATTAATTAGGTAAGCAGATAGACCAAGATATAAATTATTGTGTAGTACGATTTACTTAATCTTTCAGTTTAACAAAACATGTTAAAATTGTGTGTGTACTATGTTTTGTGCTGTGGGTGTTTTTTAAGACTGTCATTTTTTTTTTATTAAAAAACTTAGTTTCATACTTGTTTTCCCGGAGTTAGAATGTATCCTAGAATGTGATAATATTGTTAAACATAAGTTATGATATAGATAACATTAGTTAGATTAAATACATACATGTACTGCAAAAAGCATAAACTTTCATAAAAGCACAGACTAAATGAGTCAAATAAGTAACTAAGTTGTTGAATAAGTCATTCCTCTGTGGTTTTTTTGTGTATGATATTACGTTTTATTTATGGAGTGTAGAAGTAAAGGAGGACCATCTTGTATGGGGGATTAGTCGAAAAAGTGTCCCCTTGTAAACAGCAAATTAGGTTTCGAATTCTCACCGAAATAGTGCTGGGTTGCTTTCCGGTAATTCTTTAAAACTATTTCCTATTTACAATAAATTGGGGTACTTAAAATCACTGTATAATTTTATTCCATACTCATGTTTATCTATATATTATAATAATTATAAAAAATGCGCTGTAGCAAAACGGAAATGTTTCTTTCCTTTTTTATTAATGTTCTATCCTACTCTAATAATTTGTGGCGCTCTATTTAAAATTCTTCCACCTGCTACAGCAGCGCCACCTTAATTTGTTCCCTTTCAAGGGACACTTTTTAGTACACTGAGATGGTCCTCCTTTACTTCTATACTCCATAGTTTATTTTCTCCGTGTAAAATAGAAAGTTTTCGAAAAAAGAAAAACTTCGGATAGTGGGATTTTACGAAGCTACTGCAATTAAGTTGACTTCTGTTGATTATTTTGGGATATTAATATGATTGGTTTGACGGTTTCTATGTCATTGTATGAATTTCGTGTTTATTTTTTAAAACCTTACGTTATCGCGTTTCTCGCTCAAATATTTATCGGCATCCTTAATCTTGGAGTCTACGACGTGACTGGCGTTCTTGAGCCCCTCGTCAGCTGCGTTCTCGACTCTCTTCAGCGTATTGTCCACTGTACTGTTGACGGCGTTGCTGGCGTCAGCTGCGGCCTTCTCTGCTGCTTTCTTGGATTCCTCTACTGCTGCATCTTTTTAAATTGTAAAAGTTTATATATTATTTACATAAATAATTTAGAATAAAAAAGAATTATTATTTCCAATAAGAAACTTTTTAAGGATTTTAGAATCTCTATTTTATAAGGTACTAGCGACCCGCCCCGGCTCCGCTCAGGTGCAATGTAGATATTAATACATATAAACCTTCCTCTTCAATCACTCTATCTATAAAAAAAAACCGCATCAAAATTCGTTGCGTAGTTTGAAAGATTTAAGCATACATAGGGATATAGGGACAGAGAAAGTGACTTTGTTTTATACTATGTAGTGAAGAGTATTAACTAAGTCGAAGATAAATCGACGGAGCCTGTAGCTCTGATCGCAATTTCGTCCTCGCTGACAAAGTTATATAGATATTTCATACAGGATATTCTGCGCACTTTAATACAAAAATCTCGCAGTCCATCACAAGAGTGGACATTTTTCGCTTCCTTAATTTCATTAGTTAAAGCCTCAACTAGTTCAGAAGGTCCGGCACTATATTTTTAAGGTAACCTAAACTAAAGATACAGACACACTTTAGTTTTAAAAGTATAATGTACGTATATGCTTCCCGTATTCTATTTTTAAGGTTTATTTTTGGTTAATAAAGAATTTTTGAATTTTGAATTTGAATAATGAACGTTCTTAATCTTACTTGCAGCTCGTTTAGCTTCTTCCTTGGCAGCTTCAGCAGCCTGTCTGGCCTTCTCCTTGGCTTCTTCTGCAGCTTTCTTTGTGGTGTCTACGGTAGTGTTGATAGCATCTGTTGAAGAGACATTGAAGTTAGACAAACGTATTCACAGTTTTATTAATACGTTAGTGTCAAATCTGTTTCCGGAAAGTACTACAATAGTTTAGTTATGGTTCTATATTTTCCTTCGCGTGCAGATTTACGGAGATATCTACAATTTAAAAATCAATATTTTATTTCCCTAAGCAGTGTTAGAATGTAAGGAAAAACAATAATGTTTATATTAATGGAAAAAAAACCTCTGCAGTATTATTTAAGTCAATTATTTCTGTGAATAAAAGCTAAAACACACAATGTTAGGCCACTCGACGTGGGTATACCAGTGGATTCTTCAGTCGCCTTCTTGCATTCTCCAAATGTAGAAACGGCAGATTTTTTCGTTAAATCCACCTTGTTCTGTACTAAGTCTATAAAATTGATCAACATTATAAAATCTGTTAAATATCCAGAACGTTCAGAATGTATGTTGTGAGAAAAACTATACCTTTGAAATCATCGAAATTGTTTTTACTCCCTTCGATAAGTTCTTCAGTGACATCTTTCGTTGCTCCTACGCCATTTTGTACAGTTTCTGTGTTATGAACAAAGGATGTGAAGAAAGTAAAAGCATGAAACATAAGTTAGACCAAGACTTAAGAAGTTAGAAAGTTACCTTCAGTTTTTTCAATTACGTCATTGGTTTCCTCTGCAAGAGTTTCGGACGTTTCTGATGAACTAAACAGTGTGTTTGCTACTGAATCTATGAAAAGAGTTAGTATATATGAGTTTGAAAGAAAGCAAAAATAGGTACCACATGCAACCAAAATTAACAATGTTTTTGACGATAAATTACAATTTTGTGGAGTTTTATATAATATATATGTAACATTACGTTTTTGCAATACCTTTGGCACTTCCAACTAATGAGGCACTCTTGTCGACTACAGAACCAGCCACATTTTTAGTTGTATCTACAGTAGATTGTACCGTGCTTGCTACTGTATCTAAAATTATGTGTATAGCGTTAGAAACACCAAGAAATAAATACAAAGCATTGCATCACGTCTTTATACCTTTAGCGCTTCCCAAAAAAGATACGCTCTTATCGACCGCTGCAGCCGCAACATTCTTGGTCGTATCTACTGTGCTTGCCAGTGTATCTACGGTGGAAAATAAATAAATAAACAAAATGAGCTACTCATAAATAAAATAAAACTCAATAAATGGGATGAAAATACCTTTAGCACTTCCTACAAACGACGTGCCTTTGTCTACAGCAGATGCAGCTACATTTTTGGTTGCATCTACAGTACTGTGCACTGTGTTTACTACTGTATCTAAAATATTATTGAGTCTGCTTAAAATGAGTTAATCAAATAATGAAGTGTTTCAAATAAATGCACAGTTAGTCATGGATTGTTAACGTTGGTATCTCATAGAATGTTCAATTTAAATTACTCTACCTTTAGCACTGCCAATAAATGATGTGCTCTTGTCAAAAGCAGACGCAGCAACATTCTTACTTGTGTCTACGGTGCTTTGTACAGTATTTGCTACTGTGTCTTAAATGCAAAGCAAAATAACATGTCAAAATAAAATAATTAAAATGATTTTACTAAAATAATAAAAGTAATTAACTACCTTTAGCACCACCGATAAACGACGTGCCCTTGTCAAATGCGGATGATGCAACATTTTTAGTTGTGTCTACTGTTGTATGAACCGTGTTTGCTACTGTCTCTATAATTTAAAAACAAAAATAATGATAATAATTTACAGGGTAGGAAACTATTTAGTTAACAACAAAAAGATACTACCTTTAGCACTACCGACAAGTGATGTGCCCTTTTCAAATGCGGATGATGCAACATTTTTAGTTGTGTCTACTGTTGTATGAACTGTGCTTGCTACGGTGTCTAAAATGTCAAAACAAAAGTATGTAGAAAATGTTATGGGAGGATCCTTTTAATGAATAATAAATAAAAAAGACTACCTTTAGCACTACCGATAAGTGATGTACCCTTGTCAAAAGCAGAAGATGCAACGTTCTTAGTTGTATCTACTGTAGTATGAACCGTACTTGCTACTGTATCTACAATTCCAAAATAAAAAAATAAAAATGAGATTTAAACTGAATAATGTATGAAATAATTTAATTAAAACGCTACTACCTTTAGCACTTCCAATAAGTGATGTGCCCTTCTCAAACGCAGAAGATGCAACATTTTTTGTTGTATCTACTGTTGTATTAACCGTGTTCGCTACAGTGTCTAAAATGCCAAAACAAAAAAATGATAATTGCTGATATGCCTACAGGAAAAGATCATATTTTATGAATAGCAAAAAAACTACCTTTAGCACTACCGATTAGAGATGTGCCCTTTTCAAATGCGGATGATGCAACATTTTTAGTTGTGTCTACTGTTGTATGAACCGTGTTTGCTACTGTGTCTATAATGTCAAAACAAAAAATAGTATAATAATGTACAGAGAACGGCTCTACATAAATAACTATAAAAATACTACCTTTAGCACTACCGACAAACGATGTGCCCTTTTCAAATGCGGAAGATGCAACATTTTTTGTTGTGTCTACTGTTGTATGAACTGTGCTTGCTACGGTGTCTAAAATATATAAACAAACATATGAAGATAATGTAAAAGGAATTACTTTTTAATAAATAACAACTAAATTACTACCTTTAGCACTACCGATAAGTGATGTGCCTTTGTCAAAAGCGGATGATGCAATATTTTTAGTTGTGTCCACTGTTGTATGAACCGTGCTTGCTACTGTGTCTACAATGTTAAAATAAATATATGAAAGTAATATACAGGAAATTACTGTTTCATAAATTAATGAAAAATAATATGATCAGCACAATTTTACCAATGAGTGTTATTCTGAGAAGTATTGACTGCGGCTTGAACTTTGCTTCGGTACTAGTGTTTGTTTCAAACATATGTAAGCAAAATTTTAAACAATTTGTTTTAGCTTACTTCTTTTAGTTTTTGCAATAATAGCCTAGCTTGTGTCAACAGCAGAAGCTGCCACAGGCTTAGTTGTGTCTATGGTCATTTGTACAATGCTTTCTAATGTATCTACTTAATAGGCTAAAAGTATACTCGTGTGTTCTATATATGATATTTGATTTGTTAATACATATTTATAAGCAACAAAAAAGGCTACTACAAATCTTTTTTTTTTTCTATCTTAAAGAGCCTTTTTTACATCGCATCTTACATCAGTATGAGACACAGTATCTCATTACCTACATATACATTCCGTATTTAAATACAGTAGTTATTAAGCACAACATACACGATTATCAACATTTAAGTTACATGTAATCAAAGCGTTTTGTTATTTACAACTTGACGAATAACTTTCTTAATACCTTTAGCGTTTCCTACGTAAGATACGCCCGTGTCAATAGCAGATGATGCCGTATTCTTTGACGCATCTACCGAATTCGCAACTGACTCTATGGGTTTCAAATATATTTTATGAAGAAATGTTATGGAATTTCATGATTTTATGATGAATTATGATTACCTTTAGCACTGTTCATATAAGACTTTCCAGTTTCAATTGCCGATTGGGTAACATTTTTAGTTGTGTCTACTGTGCTTTGTAGCGTGGTTTGTACATTATCTACAAATAAATGTTTAAAAAATAAGTGATGCAAAAGAATAGCAACGAAACACAATTCTTCCATATGAATATTAATATACCTTTAGCTGAAGTCATGTAATTTTTCCCAGTTTCATATGTACTTTGAGCGGACTTCATACTACTATCTACTGTGCTCATTACTGTATCTGGATTATAAAATAAAAAAGCAAACAATCACAAACATTGACACATTTAATTTGGATTGTACCTACGCATAAAAGCGGTATATTCAGCTGTCACTGTGTTGAAAAGCAATAAGAAGCGAAAAAAACTCAGTTAGTGACATGTGCTTAGCACAAAACACATAAAATAAACGTTGAAAATACCTTTGGCAGATAAAGCAGTATTTTTTGTGCCTTCTACGGTATTATTGAAAGTATTCGCGACGGTATCTACAAATAATAATAACAAATGATCAGGAACCTAATGAAATAGAAATAACCAAATAAAATGTGTCGATAATTTAGATAACATTACCTCGAGCTGAAGTAGCATATGTTTTGCCAGTATCAATGGCAGATTGTGCAACTTTTTGTGTGGTATCAACAGTGCTTTGAACTGAGCTGGCTAATGTATCTACAATATTAATTAATATTTATACAGTCCATCGTTAAATTAATAATAACCCTTTTAAATCTATTTTAATACCTTTGGCACTTGTAGCGTACGATTTTCCAGTATCATAAGCAGATAACGTAGCTTTCTGTGTGGTATCTACTGTGCTATGAATACCACTAACTACCGTGTCTACGAATAAATAAATAATTAGGTTTAGGACTTGTAACAACATAAAAAATATTAAAACTTAAAAAGAAATTAAAACTTGCCTCTAGCGCTACCAGCGTATGCTTTACTAGTGTCAAAAGCGGATTGTGTGGCTGTTTTTGTACTTTCAACTGTGCCATGAATCTTATCTACAATATAGTAATCAAGTTTACAAAATATAGCAGTAGATATAAGAAGTATTGCGTTAAGGTTAAGAAAAGAAAGAGAATAAGAAAAGTAAATACTGCCACCGAGGGTTAAATTACAAAAAAAGTTGTTACCTTTAGCACTGTCGATGTATGTTTTCCCAGTTTCAACTGCTGATTGAGCAACCTGTCCTGTACTGTCAACTGTGCTACTTAAAGCATCTACAATAATGTGCAAAAGAAGTTAAGAAAGTGCAATTATAAGAAGCTTAAATACATCAAAGCCCAGTTACCTTTCGCTGTGCCAACCGCTGTTTCTGCAGCCTTCTTCGTATTGTCTAAAGTCGTTGCGATGGTATCTATAAATGGTGTAGAATGACAAAATAATAACAATGAATAAAATTAACTAAATTTAACAGAAATGTCTATGCTACTCTAGTAAACAAAGCTTTTAGAAAGCAACAGGAAAGACTGATAAAAAGCTATATTCTACCATTATAAAGACTAGCGGAAAATTTAACAACGACAAATTTATCTACTTTGTCTATCACTAACAGTTCGACTTCTACCAAAACTGACATGTGCTTAATCATTTCCTTACCTTTGGTGGTGTCTACAACTTTCTTGCCATCAGCTACAGCTCTGCTGGCAGCATCCTTTGCTTCTCCAGCAGCAAGGGACACCTTAGAAAGCTCCTTGTCCAAGGCGTCAATTGCAGAGTTCTTAGCGTCGGCAGCTGTTTGGAGTATTTTATTTTTTTAAATAATCATAATCACTATAATCGCCCCAAGCTAGTATTTTCATTTTAATTATTTTTTCTTATCAAGATACGTACGAACAGAGTATTCAGACAAAAGACCTTTTTTTCGCTTTGATTGTATAGAAGAAATATTCCCTTTTGTATTTCACAATTTACTTATAAATTAAGTTTTGTACTCCTGTTGTAACATGTTCAAAATGTTAAGCGCATCATTTATTTGATCGAATAAAATAGGCACTTATCTATGCGAGAGCATAGTGACCACGGTTGGCGCAAGATAATCCACCAAGCTAAATTGATAAAATGTGTATTAACTTTATCTTTTTCAAAGATTAGTAATGCAATACCGATTTAAATGCCGAAATATGTGATTAACTCTGCTATGGTAATATTATCTGCCTCTTGTAATAACGACTACTGCTAGAATCTTCTTCTTTAATTTTTTATTCAACCATACTAAGGTATCTATTACAGAAATCATTTGTAGGTTACCTGAAGCAGCAGCATCATTAGCACTCTTCTCAGCCCCACCGATGAGTTCTCCGGTTTTCTTGACCTGATCTTCAACTACGTGGGCAGCTTCTTGAGCCTTCTCTTGGGCGATTTGCTCAGCATCCTTCTTCTTCCGATCGAAGAGAGAAGCCGTCTTCTCGCCGATGCTTCGGAACGCCCCTGTAATTGTTTTATGTGGTATTATTATTTTATAATAATTATTATATATATATATATATTATATATATAAAATATATAATATATATTATATATTTTATATAATTATTCGATTGGGTTTGATTTATTTTTGAAAAAAAATTGTCATGAGCTTTATACGTTATAACAATATGATACATAACATAGGTTTGGTACCATTAATGCTTTATGAATATGACGATCCTAAAATAGTATTTTATTGCACATATTATTCAAATTACGAACAATAAACTTTAACGATTGATCATATCGTTTCGGATTTAAGATCGTAAACGATGTCATTATAATTCGAAATGAAGTTCAATATTAAAACACTTAAACACAGATTATTTGGGACATTAATATAATATTTTAGAAGTATCTTTATTATATCAGCGTGAATTGAGATTAAATAAAATAAACGTATTGTTTTGATAAAGCTACAAAGAAAGCTCGCAAACATCAATAAGCATAGTCGGTGCGACTTAACTCATATCAAGCTGACACATATTGATTTTCCAGCGAAACGTAGGTAGGGCGGTCAAGGGCAATATGTCCTATTAGAATGGTACATTTATTATTCAGTACGTATAAAACCATCTGCAATATGAAAATAGTACAACCACTACGGTTGCAGGGTAATTAATTGAAGATAATATTAAATTCATGTGACGCAGTCTTCTCAGATCATCTGGAGGTTATTCATGAATGATTTATCGATATTTATTCAATCCTGACAATAATAGATTGAAACTTACATAAATATTTATTTTTGACCTTCCATTTATAATTTACTTGAGCACTGTTTTCGATTTTAAAATATATCGTGACTCGAACAAATGCAAAAATATTGCGTTTCACATAAAATCAATTATACCCTATAGCTTTATAAAAAATATCATGTCATGTTATTTATGATTAATAAGAAATGAAATTAAATATGTAGAACTCACCAAGGTTCTTGTCTGTCGGTATGCGTGGAAATACATTTCAACATTATTTAAAAAGTATAGTTCCCAATTGACTGCAGTTCATGCCAAAACATAATGTTGTCGAATAAAATTTATTAGAAGTAAAACTGACAACTACGATCGTACAAAAAATATAAGTAAAAGGTGTGTGAGCTAGCTACTTCCGATATTTATTTCTAATTTATCTACTGATGAACTAATGGTAACTCAACCTGTGCATACTGCCTATAGTTATATGGTGTCAATACTAGTATTTTACATTACATAGAGTGAGCCCTAAAGGTATTATTTATTTCCCAAACATTTACGTTTCAAATAGGGTAGAATTTTATGTTCAATGACAGGACACTTAAGAAGGCGGAATGACAAAGGTGGACTAAAGCATTTCAAAAATAGGTAGCCACGTTTATTTTTTTAATTCATTTATTGAATTTAATATTAGAACGAACGTATAAAATACTGCATAGCGGAAACCACAAGTGGTTTATCTCTATGGGCGAGGAACACTGATGGGGACAATACTTTGTTAAGGAAACGGGAAGGTAGGGGCAAACGATCCAGATTGTTGAAATGAGGTTATAGTTATTGACAGATAGGTGACAAAACACTTTAAGCAAGTAATAAAACTCATTCTAAAATTCTTTATCTACTCATAAAAGTGTATACTTCAATAAAATAAAAAAATACACACAAAATATAGTTGATATTACGGTATTGTGCGCTACAAGTAGGTACCTAGTTATCGGTGATTTCATACTAGTCAATATTTAAATAAAATAACTAATTAACAGTAAAATGAATTCAGTGATAGTTCTATTATTCTACAAATCATGCCATTAAATACATATTAAATCAATTCGACAAATCATCATCGATTAACAGTGATTGACATTAGCGTTCATTGGTCCCGTCCGAGCGTCGTCCGAGTGACCGAATGAAAATAGATCTTGTGTGGCTATTCGGTCAACCGATCCGGGATCATTGTTCGCATGTCGTCCCGTCTCTATTCACAATAATAAGTGTAAGTACCTAATTGAAGTTCGGGACGAAGTGTTCTATGAAAAAGAAATATAATTTTAGGCTGCCAGTACTTAAAAAAACAACTTTTTAGCCGATTTTAATATCAATAATTAATTGAACCTAACATAGGTTTTTTGTCAGTTTAAACATTTTTTAAACTATTCATTGGGCCGCACCGTACGACCTTGTTTACATATTAATCTAAATTTATAAGTTTTAAAAATAACCTATGAGATAATACGTTTGGCGGTCGGCAGCAAACACTGCCATTTCGCAATATTTATAGATACATGAAAAAATGCAGTTGGTTTGGATTAAAGTATTTTAAAAATAATTCTATTACCAATAAGTTAGATAAACCGTTACAAGTACCTACCTATAAATTGATTATATAGCTTTATAGAACAGAGTCGTCTTATGTAATAAAAGTATGCTACAAACATCGACTAAATTAGTTCAGTAGTGATAATAAAACTTCCATTAGATCTTGACCAATACCATGGGCAATAAAACAGCATGACTTTTATAACAGACATGATATTGCTATAAGAATATTCACATTGATGTCGAAATATACTGCATAAAATATAACAGGCACATACGCAGGTAGGTACATCGAATAAGTAGACAGTTTTTAATAAATAAACTAATAATTATTGTGCCCGTTGACTCATAACTAATTCTGTTCATGTGAAACTCAATTCCGAGTAACGTTATTATAGCTTCTAGCCGCCAGCGAGTCTAGGTCTCGGCCTCGCAAACCCTGAAATTCTATATTCCAGTATCGATCGGTCTGCGACAGACTGGTTTTGTAGGCACTGCGGCACTAGCTATGACCTGGGACTGTGGTAGCGCTAAACCTAACTATGCGAACAATCTAGTTGTATTATTTAGATCAACCATTTAGATATTTGTTCGAATTCAATGAATTGATGATCATTAAATATATTCGTAGACATTTTTACATCATGCATTGGACAATTTTATTTTTTATTCCTTTGCGAGCGTTTTTACTGTAGACTAGCTGCCCCGCGGTTTCACCCGTATTCCTAAGGAATATCATATTTTTCCTGAATAGAAAGTATTTTATGTGTTAATCCAGGTTATAAACTATCTCCGTGCCAAGTTTCATCTAAATCCGTATGGTAGTTTTTGCGTGAAAGAGTAACAAACATCCGTTCTCACAAACTGTGGCATTTATAAGTAAGATATACAGCTGATGTTGTGAGTACCGAACATTCCATCTAATTCATCATAATAATATGAGTGTGTAGGCATGAATTACAGATTCCTACCCCGATAGAACTTACAAGCAGCGTGTGGCCAATTGAGATAAATATCCGGTCGAAACGGCGTGATTGCCATGACATCACAACCCACTGCTGTATGACATCATTTACATGAATTTAGAGCTCGTAAACTACCTATAACTTTGAACCTGATGCACTTCTTTTATCCACGTAAATGACTCATATTATCATCGACATATTCTACAAATGACAACAGATATTTCTGTAATGGTGTCATCATTTAATTCAATATTTTTAAGATTGACCTGTTTTATTTTCCACGTGTATTTTTGTTCGATAAATAAAAAAATATAGCTACTTATTTAGAAGAAAAAGAAGAAAAAAAACGTAAATAATATGCTTTTTTTCTATCGTAAGACTTTTGTAAACTCTATCTACATTACGACTATTTCTAGCAAATGTATTCGATACTTTTTCAACAATCAATCAGAAATTAATTTTATAAGTCATGTTATCTTTTTAAATATTATATGCACCCAGGGTATTTAAACAACGTAAAAGACAGAATAGCAATAGTCTGTGAATATGTCCATCACTTTAAAAAAACACGTTACTCGCTCACTCCCAATGCAATTATGTGACTAAATAGATAGGATAATGGAAATAATAGTTTCTTTGTTGTCTTCTGTTGTTCATTTACTGACTAGAATAATGAGTCACGTTCGACCTACTAATCATTAGTGTATGTAGATATGAGAAGAGTAGGTAGGCACCTGAGTACCTCATTATTGTGCCTCTAAATTCAGTGAACTCACATACACACTTCCTAATGTTGGTTAGTTATGTACCTACGTGCTATTTCAATATTTTTAACTTAAGATCGTTTTAATGTTATCAATAACATTTTTATATTTTCCTTCTTATAATTAACTAGCGAACCGCTTCGACTTCGCCGGAGTGGTATAATATATAAACCTTTCGAAAGAAATTACCTAATCGATGGTGAAAGCCAAATTCAAATCCATAGCGTACTTTAAAAGATGTAAGCGGACCAAGATAGACAATTTTTTTTTAATTTTTTTATACAATTTGGATACTATAGAGATTATTGCCAGTGTTGAGTTGTAATACAAGTTCAGTTACTTTTCGACAAAGTAAAATTTTCCCATAAATTCTTTTGTAGGTGTACAACAAATTTTATAATAATTTTTATACAAGTAATTCATTGTTTTTCCTTGTTTCTCACTATAACTAAAGTTTAATAAATGTATTTAATGAAAAATGATCCCTACTGCTCTATTATTAAGTTTATTTTCATCCCCGCATCAATTTTCCATTAGCCTAGTATCCAAGGCCTATAAAAAACAGGTTTTGAACTTTGTCTGCATCATCATTACATCAATTCCCCATTGGATTAATGTATCAAATTTTCATGCCAATAAAGATTATTATACTGTGACATTTTCGAACGTTATAACAGCTATCACCGTACTGCTAGTTGTAGGTTCATATTGTACTACGATCAATGCACCAATGTTATAACTTTTTATGGCAACCGATTAGAGTAGCCATACCGTGACGTCACCATCCGGTACCAACGGAAGACCAGCGCGAGCACCAGTTTGTTTACAACCTGCAGCATGTTGAGGTACAGACTTGTACCATATTTAAATAAACATAAGGTACATCTGATGTCAAAAAAGTTTGCATGCATTTGGAAAAATAAAAACATTTGTTTTTTTTTTCTCAGACAATTTATTTTGAAATTCGAATGGTACTTATTTAACCAAAATGGGATTATTGTAAAGCTTTTTGTTTTATATTTAAAAAATATAAAATATCTTAAGTTTTCTAAGTGAACGCAAACTTTTGTTGTTGCCTATACGGTCGTTGCGGTAACTATGATTTCATTCAAAATTGTGAAATTGATTCAGTTTCAGGATACTGCTAGATATTGATCTATTAACATAATTAAAATGTGATGGTTCATTTATTGCCATAATTAATGTTTTAAAATCGCTATAAGCGTACCTGTATACCTAATTGTATAATAAAAAATCACTCATTACTTCCCTACGAGAGCCAGCTAATATTCATGTGGTAAACAAGAAACGAGAAATGTGTTCTGTTCCAACGGCATGACAGGCCGACAATAAATATAAATATACCGCAATTTCCATCCAATAAACTGTGGAAGTAAGTAAGTAAGTATGTTTATTTGCTCGTTCCTATCACAGTTGGATATTATACATTCCAGAATGTATTTTTGCTCGGCGATGTACCTTACGAACAAACATAAAGGCTCATGGAATTCCTTCCGCTACGTTCATCGAGTTCTGCGCAACTTACGCAAGAATGTTACCATTAGTGAACATATTCCGTCTCATTCATTTTGATAAAACAGAGTGAGATGCGTGATACGAGTCTGTTATTAATACAATGGTTCTGGGCCCCGAGACCGGTCGACCTTGATGATGTCATCGCATGCAGACGAGATTTGTTTTCGCTGTTTGGTTACGATCAGTTTTATAATAAAGTTTTGTTTACAGACACCTAGGTCGAGTTGTTGTTAAGTTACTGGACTAAATAGGTGGCCATTTAAAATCAAACTAGTGTTCGCCCACTGGTTGAAATCCAATCCCTACTAATATTATAAATGTGAATGTAAGTTTGTTTGTTACGCTTTCACGCGAAAACCACTTAACCGATCATCATGAAACTTTGTACACATATTCTTCGAGGTTTTAGAAGTAACATAGGAACTTTTTATCCCAGAAAAATGTTACATCCCTAGGGAACGCGGGTGAAACCGTGGGGGACAGCTAGTAATATTAAAAATGCGAAAGTTTATGAGTATAGATATTTGTTACTCTTTCACGCAAAAACGACCAAACGGATTAAATGCAACTTAGCACATAGATAGAGCATATCCTAGAATAACATATAGGCTACTTTTTATCCCGGGAAAACGTGACATCCCTCGGCAACGCGGTTAAACCGCGTGGGACAGCTAGTACGACAATAAACAATGATCAAATTTGAATTTGGATGTTAAAAAAATCAATTAAAAAAAAAACACAAAATGGTACTTAAACATTCTTTGCCTATTTATATTTTGATTACATGGTGGTACCTAATACTAAATTCGTCACAATCTAATACTTAGGCCCGTTTCGACCTAGATCAATGCCATAGAAAAGCCATCCTATTTGTTTTATGATAAACTTAATCTGCATCATCATAGAATTTACCGTTGGATCTATACTTTATTTTACAAGCAATGGAGTTCATTTTTCCATGATATTCATGGCTGTCAAAAGGGGCTTTTACTTATTTTTACGACTTCTAAAACTCTACCTAATAAGGACCTTTGTATATTAGGTATAAGTATTAGTAATCAGATAAGTAGGTATATTTTTACTAATAAAGGTAACAACATATATAAAATGGAATTAGGTTCCTACATGTTAGGAACCTACATGTTTGTTTTTATCTTCGAGTTCTTCCTTGTTTATATTGCTTATTAGGACAATAAACCATGTATTGCGAATCGCCTAATAGTGACTCTAGTTTTAAACACCTAAGTACCTACTTTTATTTTATTACGTATAATACAAATACCTACCATAGATTATTTCATTATAGTACCACAGACTTTAAACCATAGGTTTTATAGGTAATGTCCCCCGCGATTTTCACCGCGTTGCCGAGGGATGTCACATTTTCCCGGGAAAAAAGCTTATATGTTATTCCAGGGTGTGCTCTATATATGTGCCAAGTTGCATCCAGATCTGTGCAGTATTTTTTGCTTGAAAGAGTAACAAACACAAACATTCCCAATTATAATATTAGTAAGATTTGATATAAGTACTTAGTTTAAATATGAAACGGTGGATGTAATGTGACGTCACTATATCAATAGACACACCATTAAAATATGTCCTAAAATCAATAATAAGAGCAGCACATCCTAGTCGCCAAAAATTGTTATTAATCTACCGGTTAACACACATTCCAGAAACAATTGGCAGTTTACACGAGTGATTCATATGTGATTTTATATCGCTCCATTTCGGCCCTGAACAGTGCTTTCAGTACGCTTGCACTCCCTGCCCCCTTATTCACCTAATACAAATTTTGTCGGCGACGGCGCGGGCGCAACTAACGCCTCTGAAAGCAGACTTCTCACGTGATAGCGTAGTAAGCGAAAGAGACAGACCATAGAGGAGGCGACGAAACATCTCTTCCAGATAGTCATTTTATCATAATGAATGACACCCTTGAAGATAGTTGGTTGATGATGTGAAGTTTAATGACGTTTTTGTGCATGGAAGAAGGAGATAGATCATCCGCGAGTTTGTGAATATGTCGTATGGCCACATGACTACAATGGCTTACGGAAATTCTATAATAATGTAACTGTTCCCTTTTATTAATCGTGTCTGATTGTCCTCATTCAAACGATATTGGTCAATCAAGAATCATTCTATGGCATTTATTCATTCATTCTTTTACTTTTCACATGCTTGTTCCACATTTTAGCGGTACTATCACAGATTAAGCATTCGATATGATGAGGATACATATAAGAATATAAGCTCTACGTTTATACATTTGGACACCTTCCAGAAAGGGTCAAAGGCTTTTTACGTGTCAATGTACAGGTGTATATAACCTGTGTTCAGTTTGGATATTATATAATTTTTTGGGAGTTATTTGAAATACAGGCCATAGATAATAAATATTGTTTTGATCTGAAAAAAAAAAACTATTATATTTCTCAATTTCCTGTAATATAATGTGGTTACTGTATTAAGTGCCACCAGACGAGATTACATAACGGCTTCAAGACATCATTCTGATAATAATGACACATACATTTTTTTACTTCCTTATTTTCATTGCAATGCAGACGCGACGTCCAGCGTTAAAGAATTTACTAAATAAACAAAATAAAACGAATTAATACTTAACTTATCACTAACTCAGGTGACATGTTCGAGAGCATTGAACTTTTATCTATATAGATATACCTTTGAGAATTTCATGACAATATCAAATACAGTAAAAGTTAACTAGCCTAATGACCTACTGCCGTGCAAACATGAAGCTTTTTATGGCATGTCGTCAGTCACACCCATTGCAATTTATATTCTTGGCAGGAATGCCAAGTGAGTACGTGCTTCGGTACGGAAAACTATTTACTTAAAGCCATTAGCAAACATTGTGGGATGAATGACCAATCAGCAGTTTGCAGGCTAACTGCGCAGAATGTGATTACATTGGTCACTTAAATACGTTGTGACTTATATTTGAAGCTAGTTTATTTGATCTTGTTGAAACATACGCTGTATAACCTTCATTATCTTTATTGGACAAAGGAAATTAACTTTAAATGTATGAGTAAAAAGACAAACCACTGGCACACCTTAATTAATAGCCTCAACCACAAAAACGAATTCTTAATATTTTCCAATGAATCTAACCACTGGCACACCTTAAACCCATAGCTTCAACCGCAAATTACATAAAAAAATGATATCATGTCACTTAATTCTAATGCTCATAATAGTACAAAAGAGAATATATTATTTATAATGAAAGAAAAAAATTGAATAGTTGCCAGGAAATTTAGAAAATTCGGGTAATCCCCCGTTCGACAGATATTATATTTTTCCGGCATGAAAAATCGTATATGTTATTCTAGGTCATGATCTATCTATGTGCCAAGTTTTATTCGAATCCGTTCGGTAGTTTTTGCACTAAAAAGTCACAAAAATCACAAAGTTTCCAATTGATAATATTAGTAAAGTTATTAATATTTTTAAAGAGCTCACATATACGTTAAGATTTTAATTTCCCACATGACATGATGCTGTAGTTCCAGGATTAGAGCTAGTAGGTACAATTACTTATAGTGTGATAACAGATGATTGATTCAAAATGAAAATTATTCGTAAATTGTTACGTATTGTTGACAATATCGACATCCGCATTGGAAAAGGTTTTATTCGACGATGATATCCTGATTATTTATTACATATATTATCATCGTAAATATACTACGCATAAAATAAAGTATCTCCAGCACTTTATAGTTGTTATTTTTACATCACATAACATCCATCATTCTGTCAAAAGTTAATTTCCATCTACATATTATAGGGAGGAAAGATTTTTTCTTTTGTTTGTAATGAATAAAGTCAACACTATTGGACCTATTTTAATCGTTCCTTCACTGTAAGGAAGCTACTTTATTCAGAAGTAACATAGGCTATGTTATAATCCCGCAAGACAGAAACTAGTTAGTACTGGATATTTTTTGTCATAATTACAATTCGGTAAGGTAGTTTTTGAAATTAATATCCACAACATACGTGAAAGATTTGATGATCGCCATTTTTGTGAATTTAATTCAGAAATATCGTCATGCCGATTATTCATGAGGGGGTAGGCAGAGGGCTCAATAATGTATCCCACATTCCACTGAAATAATTAAGGCCCAGCGTGACATGTGGTATGCATTGTCGCGTCTCGGTCAAGTCACAAAGTATTTTAAATTCTGTTGTGTCATAGTCATGAGTAGAGCGGAAACAAATGAATTTCAATACGAAACCCTCAAATCTTTAATTCTGAAAGATTAATTATTTTAACCTTTGCAGTTGCACGTGTGAGTAAGTGTTATGGTCAGAAATGATTCATACCTGATACTATGAAGTCATGAGAAACTATTCACAATAAGACTTTGTACCCATATTGAACTTGGAGGTCACGCGTCTAATCTTGATACGGTTAAGCAAGCATAATTACTGAGCTGTCCATTCCATAGTGTATTATCTATGGTCCATTTTCCGATAGAGTAAGTTTATAAATAGACGCTTGTGATAATAACTGTAAGGTGAATTCTGATGATAACGCATTCTTTGAAAGATTTCTGTGATACATCTTCAAGATCTCTAGTTGTATAAAAATATATTTGTTAAATAGTGGGTCGCTCATATCATTGGACTTCGAAGAAATTATAACAAAGCTCGCTACCCGAGAGCCGAGACTACATTAGCGGTAACTTCATCCATGTGTTCTTATGCTAACCGACTTCATTATGTTTTTTTTTATTCTTGATTTCACACATCGTGTGTCACACATGGTGCATTAATCTTCCGCTTAAATTTTTTATTACAATTAATATTAACTGGAACCAAAATTTCGGTTTTCTATACCGAAATATTTGTTGTGTTTAAATATTTTCATTTATCAAAATTTCCTTTGAATCGTAACAGTAAGTCGATTAAATATATATGTGTTTGTAGATAGGTGTAATTATGGCTGCTATCCTAACAGGAAAACCAAAAGTAAAATAAATAAGTGTTTCAACGCCTTTTGATTTTGCTCTATCATAAACTCTGTTAATGGGTACATAACAAGCGCAAACATGATGTTTATTATCGTCGAAACTGTAATGTAATGAAAACCTGCTAAGTGTGAGCTGGGATACCGAACTAATGGAATACGACACTATTTACATGAACACAAATTTTTGAGTGGTGCCAGTGGTGGTAAGGACTAAGATCTCGGTGCACGAGCTGACTCGCACTTGTTCAAAACCGGCTTTAATTACAATACCAATTACTACAAACAAACAACATTGTTTTATGTGTATATAAGTGAGTCAATCGGTTCTATTTAAATCTAAACTAATAACAGTGATGTAGTTCAATTAACGAGAAGCGTGACAACTCTAGACTACTCTACAATTACGACAAACAACATACACAGCTCGCAAAAAATAAGGCCTCTTCTTATATACAATGTTTAGTATCTACCGGTTCTACAGATCTTGGAATTTACAACCTACTATATATAATGATGGGTGGGACACTTACGGATGATTGAGTAATATTATGTTATGTTGTTCATGAGACATAGCAATTAGTTCCTACCCAAATCCGTAAAATGATGCAATCATTTCTTGTGTAGCATGAGCCGAATAAATGATTTTCTTCTTAAAAAGCAGCTCCGACTCTCGCTTCAGACTTCTACGCATGTAGGTACCACGGTGCAGGATTTTTTTATTTCATGCTGATTTAATCGGATTTAGGAGTATTTTTTTCATCGCATTATCCACAAACTTTTTTTAAATATTAGTTCTTTTCAAATTTAAAAATAATAAGAATGTTCACGGTTCTATTTCATCGATCTTATCAATTATTATGTATAATTTTATGCAGGCGCTATAAAATAGAGGTCAAGTAATCGGCGATTTTTAAGCAGTTTGATAGTAAAAGGCTAAAGCATGTACTTAATTTACTAAACATAATAAAGCACAACGACATAAATTTAAAATACAAACAGTCAGTGAAAGATCACCAATAACACAAATAACATTTAATTTTCCACCAAAGAAAATATTTAAATAAAAAAATTACCTGCGATTCCACTGAACATTTTTAGGCTTTTAATTTAAACAGCACAATAAATACTTTACTATTTAAATTTACGTAATGCTACACTACTTTTCCAAAATTACGTGCACCAGTTGCTGTTTTGCACTGTACTGTATAAACGGGCGTATTGCGCCTCTTAAGATGTGTACCGATCGAAATACCTTCAAGGTTCAAAACTAAAGATCGACGAAACGCGACTACCAAAGACACACTTTTCATGTGGCTGATACATGAACCGCCTGAATGTATTTTTATCCATGACGTCATTCCATCAACGTTTGGTTATCGCATATTTGCTTTCAATATTTTACCTTGTAACTTTTTGTACTTTTTTAAATATTAAAACATGTATCTGTACGACGCAATATTTGTAACTAGAAAATTTTAAGATTCCCATGTAATTATTATTGTCCATTATATTTGATTCTAGCTTTGGTAGTTTTTAGAATCATGGCAGCACCAAGTGGTAGAAATAATCATCCATAGAGTGACCTTCTCTATTTCTATTACGATCGACTGCCTCATATGAAATGGAATTTGAAAAATTCAAAATATAAACAATTCGATTCTGTAGATAACTCTAGTTGTTATCGCTTTGTCACCCAAACCCAGTTTTTTATTGAGACATTGCAAAGTTACGATGCGTTTTCGTTCTATTTTTAAAAAAATGTATCATTTTCATATTATAAATTAAATTCAAATGTGTTTTATTCAAAAGAGTTAAATATACGTACATCAGTGAAGGAAAATGAAATGATTACGTGACTTTCTAGAAATATAAATTTACGTAATTTTAATATTAACATGACATAAAGTTTAACTCGACACTGGTTAAAAAAATCTATTTAACCGATTTGATTATATTGACGATGTAACAACCACGGCACTGGGACAGGGAAACAGGGGAAATAACCTATTGCTACATATAGGGAATAATCCTCTTTGATTTTAACTGATTGTTGATTATTAATACGTCTATGGTTCAACAACACAACACTATGGAAGATCCGTTGCTAGGCGACGATTTCCATGACAATAAATAAACAAACAAACCTCAGATAGGACTGGAAATATCGAAGCAATTCTTGAATGAAAAATTCTGTTTAGTTACGGTATGTGTGTGAAATGTCTAAGGAAAACGCAAATCTGCGGCTTCTCGGCTCACCAGTGAATTTATCATATAGAAGTAAGAAGAAAGAGGAGAAAAAAAATACACGTAACCGACCACGATCAGCACTTCAAAGCTCCTGCTTTACACCGGTACATACATTTAACGTCTTTTTTTGCCTTAAAAGTTTTAGGTTCTTATTTAAACACATTACGGTCATATCTCTAATTACTGTACTGTATATAGGTACATATTTAAAATAATAAGTGCACCTGCTTGTTCATTTAAACTAAAACTGATAAAACTTATTTGTGTGCGTGTTATATTTCATAAAATATTACCAACTACTAGGTAGTACTTTCTAGCTACGTTTCGTGCTACATTCTAGCATTTCTTTCTAGTTGTCTGGCATGCAATGCAATGCCTTTTTTTTTGTACCTACACCTTTTGATCTGTATAATGGTGTACCTAAACTCCTTGTATTACATAGCTGAAAACCGCAAAGGTTTGTGTGTCTAGTGCTTATTAGTCTAAGATGATTGGCTAAGCTTAATAGTAACCACTAGAATTTGAATGTACTAGCTGTCTCCTGCGTTTTCACCCGCATTCCTTAGGGATGTAAAATTTATCTGGGATAAAAAGTATCCTATGTTACCTCTAATACCTCCAAGAATATGTGTACAACGTTTCATGATGATTGGTTAAGTAGTTTTTGCATTCAAGCATAACAAACAAACTTACATTTACATTTATAATATTAGTAGGATTAGTATGTAACATAAACCTGTGGCAATACATTGCAAATAACTCATCTTTGTTATCATCTGTGTTTTTAATTCTTTGCAACATATTTTTCTGTACCAATGTGATATTTGCTAAACTTCACATACTGCGGACTCTTAGACCGCTCGTAAAGTATGCCTTAACACTCAATACTACAGTAGGTATTCCTCACCTTCCATGCTTATACATAGTGTATTTTTACATTCAGGATAATCAAGAAAGATACAAAAGGCCATTTTCAGCTGATGCTCAGGAGCGAGGTCATTCAACAAGGAACTTATTAAAGGCATTCAGTGCTGAGCTGCTGCAGTCATACAACAGTAATATTTATTTTTAAATCTTATATTTTATACTTTTTGAACTAGTATTATTCATTTTAGAATGGTTCTTTAAAATACAAATTATTCAAACAAATACATAATCTGGATTTTGCAAAAGGGGTGTCTTAATTTGATTTATTTCTCTGCTGTTAAATAATCTTCTCTTAAAGTGGGAAATGTTTTTTTTAATATAATGTACGAAATTCCACAAAAATATTACTTCCTTTAGTAATTGAAGTATTGTATGTATCATTTAGGTATGTCATTTTATTATTTCAGATTCCTCAGCAACTATAAAAGTTGTAGCACCAACTACAGATTTACTAGGAGACACAAAATCACCTGTACATGCATCTGTAAAAATAGACAAAGAGCTCTGTAGTAACGCTTCTGATTATGGTTCAGAAGATACTTACATAAGTTTAGGCACGAAAATTAAAGCCAAAGCTCAATTGGGACCAAAAGCCAAAAATCCAAATTCAAAGAATATTGTGAAGTACAGAAATATAGCTAAGAAAGGGAAAAAACCTATGGAAACCACCATTCAAGAAGATGGGAACAGCCATGACTATGGTTTGGAAGTCAAAATAACTGAAAGACATCAAAGAACGTCGTCACCAATTAGAAACAAGAATATGTTTCATGACAGAAGCATGTCTCCCTCATTCAAAAATAGCAATTATGATTCTTATTTTATACCTCTTAATGGCAATCAGCAAGAAGACGGCCATGCTTCTTTTAATTCTAGTGATGTACAATCAGAATTAGAACAAGTTTTAGATACATATACACAGAGATTAACATTAACTAAACAACAACTTTCATTAGTGGAAGAAGAATCAACACAAGACCTTGAGAGTGTCCCTTCTCAAAACATGTCTAGTTTATCACCAGAACATTCATTGGATGATCCCAAGAATTGCAAAGATGTTGTTGCAATCAGAGATGATCTATCTCGACGAAATGCTTACGAAGATGATATTAAAGGTGAAGACTATCAAAAGATAACTCAAAGCTACATGTGCGAACCGAGAACGTATACAAGTTTTTACGATGATTTCCGTCCAAATACAGTCGATCCATATACAGCTAAGCTATCGAGTACAATAGTACATACCGATTCCTCTTCTAAGGATTCTGGTTACCTCGACAGTGGAATGAATGATGAGAAATCTTATAGACAGAATTATTCTCTTCCGAATTCGTCATTAAAGAAATCTAGTTCGCATGATCTCATTGGGGATCAACCGAAGAGCTTGGAAAGTATTTCTACTAGCAGTACTGATAAAGGTTATCATAAAACCTATCCCCTTGATAAAAAGAGCCAGTGGACTGAGCCTTTGAATCATAGTCGTTTATTGTATAAAGACTTCTTTCTAAAGAAGGAAGGGCATATCGCACTGCCTCCACAAAACTCCCCAAGCAAATCTGACATTCATAATATCCCCGGTACTAGTGAAGTTATTAAACTTGATAATAATAATTTAGAATATCCAACTTATCTGGTCAACAGCACTACTAAAGCGTATACATCTAAAGTAATCGAAGATTATAAAAAAGAACTACAAGCCATCAACAGTTTACATGAACTTACAATTAAGGATATACAATCTGATGCTATATCTCCCACTCCTCTAAATATTGATAAAATGTTTGAAGAACCTTCCAGTAATTCGGATAATAATAGAGAATCCGGTGATAATTCACAAGGAAGTTTTAGTAATTCTGAACCAACTAACATGAATAAGAACACATTAGATCAAAGGAGGGAAATATCCAAAGTTTCAACTAAAGAACTAATTCAAAACTATTTAAAAGTAAAGGGTGGAGATATAAGCAAGGAATATCTGACTAGGAATGCTAGGAAGTTAGAAAGGAAAACTAACAATATTGCTTCAAGATTTGAAGTTAATTCAACCAGTATCAAGCAAGACTGGAACAATAAAAACGCTAAGTCTAATCCTGTTAAAACTGCTGTACCAGTCAGTATTAGAAATCAGACTCAAAAAAACATGTTTACAATGCGGACGCCTCTGAGTGCTAGATTCGATAGTGTGCAAAACGATAAAGACATTGATTCTTGGATGTCACTATCGGCTCCTTCGCCGCGCTTACTCGACATTGAACAAGTGGATTCTTCTCCAAGACAACCACTTAAAAATGAAACTAAACCTGCTGAAGATAGGATTGAAATTGAAGTAAAACATCCAGTGCCTGTACCCACTACGGTTGAAAATGATATGAGTTCAAAAGAATTAAACACAAATTCTACTGTTCTTGATATTTATTCTATGCTGAAAGAAATCGAAAGCTTCGGTGATAACCCTGTTACATCGGTCTCTAACAGTGTAGATGTTGTTGATACGGAAAATAAGAAGGAAGATAATTTCACCCCAAAGGATAACTTTATGTATGTAAAAAGTTCGTTAAAAAAACTGTTAATTTATGATACGCCCATTTTAAGATTGCCTCTGTGAAGTTATACTGTAGAAAAAACATATTTTGTAATTTTTTTGCGAAACCTCCTTAACACATAGAAAGGTAAAGGGCCAGTGAAATTACAGGCACATGAGACTTAACTAATTCACGTCTCTGGGTCGACAACGCATTGGGGATTCCCCTTAGTGTTGCAAATATCTATAGGCGCCGGTGTACACTTACCATCAGATGGACCGTCTGCTTGTTTGTCGGCCCAAGAGGTATAAAAAAAAATCCATCACTTGCGTGTTTGTCGGCCATAAAATAAAAAAGCGCTGCAATCATCGGCAGCTAACTAAAAAGCGGCAAACTTAGGAAAGGTATAATTGAAATTATTATAATTTTGATGCTTTATTTATTTTTCAGGGAAATATTCGAGTTTTTAGAGAAGGTGGAGCAAAGCGCCAATGATGCGTTATCTATCGTCACTAATACTACACCGCAAAGTGTGCCGAAGTAAGAACCTACGTTTTAAGACATTTATTATTGACCTCCAGTCCCTCGCGGTTTACATTTTCCCACGATAAAAAGTATTATATGTGTTAATCCAAATTATATTATATACCTATATATCTCTGCCAAGTTTCTGCCAAATTCTTTTATTATTATAGTTTTAGGTGAAAGATTAGCGAAAATCCATCTTCATACCAAGCCATTACTACATTCCAGACTGGAGACCCTTCTAAAGCTACCACAGACCGAGTTAGCACAGCGTCTAGTAACGGCGTCTTTACAACTAGAAGAAAGGTCTTGCTGCATCGCACTGCTGCAAGAAAGCTTGACCAATCACAAAGAACAGGTAATAACGAAACAGTATTACAAGATACTCAGGTTTAAAAAAAATACCTTAAGATCTTGTGGCGACATCTATGAACGAGTAAAAAACGCGAGAATCCTACATCGTGATATCGAGATCTTCTCAGGATTTGACGTACATACAAGCATCCAACATCAACAGTTGGACCGCGGTCCCCAGGCATGATCACCTAGCCTGGCGGAGGACCTCCCCTTTTAAATGGAGGTGTCTCACACCTCGCTCTTCCATAATCTACCAAAAAGTTTGCATGCAAGCAATCGAGAGAAATCATTATCCGTCTCACTCACCACATAGCTCCCTTAGTTTTAAGATGAAATAGCAAGCTTTTTACCCTCTCCTACCAAGTTTGAGTTATCAGCTAGTTCTCCTATTGTGCATTGAATTAGACTGGGGCGTTGCACCAGATAACCATGGTCTACCAATTTTACCGATTCTAATAAAAGATGATACAATAATTTACAGTCTATCAGTCCTCAATAACACTAATTTTTTTTTATATAAATGTTCTTGTTGAGGTAGAGTAATATACTTATTTATGATTTTTTTTTATTACTTAATTCTAGTTAAATGTTACACATTTCCAGATGATTAATAAAGTGAGCAACTTAGAGAAGCAGTCACTTCGCAACATCGCTAAAGTGAAGCTTGAGTGTGAGGAGACCATCAAGAGACATCAGAATTTTATTGACCAGGTATGAAAAGGCTTGTCCTAAACATGTTATTACTTTAGGACTTCGATCTGTGTGCTAACCGTCGTATTTTATTAGAACCCACAAGACATCTTCGTATAATGTTTTTGGTCAAACATCACGAGAAGTAGCATGTCAGTGCCCTTAAACAATGTTATATGAGTTTGTTACAAACATATTTAATGCGTTAGCGATTTTGTCTTTATATTTTTAGGTTCACATTTCGAATATTTTTTTTTATATTTATAATTAGCTTTCTATCCGCGGTTTCACCCGCGTTCCTGAAATTATAAATACCAATCTCTTAAAAATTCTCAAATCCTTTAATCAATGACCTAAGTATATTCCTCGTTTAAATCAAGACAGGTTGTGACCAGTGGCGTAGCTAGATAACCAAAGGCCCTGGGGCAAAAAACGAAGTAGGGCCTCAACTAAACTATTTACAATCGTTGGTCGCCCCCACACCTTGGGGGCCCAGGGCCCCGTTTTGCCCTCCAGTAGCTACGCCACTATTTGTAAGTCAGAGTCCGAGGGGCCCTCTGCGCTTGGGAGCCCCGGGGCACTGCCCCGTCTAGCCCTCCGGTAGCTACGCCACTGGTTGTGACGCTTAGTCGTGACTAACAAACAGAGTTACTTTCGCATTTATAATATTAGTGTGCAATTCTCAATTACAGTTAATAAACGATAAGAAAACCCTGAACCACCGCATCGAACAGTTGGTAGACGAGCGAAGATCTTTAGAGGAGAGATGGAGACGATCTGCGCAAGCCCTCGAAGACAGATACAAGCTCGAGCTGCGAAACCAACACGACAAGATGGCGGCCGCGCAACAGGTGACAGGCATTTAAACAATTTTATGAAGTAGTACAAGATTTTTTCATACACTGGAATGAAAAGTTGGTGTTTCAAGCTGTTATGGACACCTCGATAAACAAGTCGATGCATAGTTACCGGGAGGAATAGTGAGTTAGACGAATGGGCGCCAGTGTAATCTAACAAGAGGCCTAAACTCGAACATCTCTCGCAAGCGTACCGTCATCATGTCGAATGCCCCAAAAAGCTGATTTGTACTAGAAATTGCACATCGCGCATACCGGACGTAGCGCGATGATTAATTTCCCATAAGGTTGGTTTTCGTGCTTATGGCATTGGAGAGAACAAGGTACTTTGTCTCGCATACAGGGGACAAGAAGCGGAATTTTGATCCCGCAGTAATAAAAATAATTCCATGCGGAATGCTATGATCTTATGCCGTGGTCAACTAAATGTGACATAGTTTTCACATAATTGATAAAGATGTATATTATGTAGTGACAGACGTTTTGGTACCTACATCCTTCAATCTAAATCACCTACTTCATACCAAGCAAAGTTAACAATAATAGATATGTTGACTGGCATGTCAAATCAGCAACTTTTTATTAAATGTCAAAACTCCATAAGTTTTGTTTGAAATAGCAAATTGTGACGTCATAATTATACTGCATCAAAAGAGCGACTCTTTGTGGTTAGTTCGGTACTTAAAAATCATATTATAATAGTGAAAAAAAGGAGGATAATTTAAAGTGCATGAGTTTTTTTTACTAATTAAACAATATGTATTATATTGTCTTTTATGATTTTAAGAAACAATATTATCTTATGTTATGTCAGTTGCCTGCACTTTTTAAAAAGTATCAAAAACAAAAAAATATGATATCATAGTGTAAAAAAAACCTTCAAAGGAGGATCATTTATAGTGCATGAGTTATCATTTTTCATCGCTTCGCTACATTTTTGTATTTGCAGGTTGCAAGACAACGTTGGGTTCGACAGAAGGCTGAAAAAATAAAGGTTTGTTTTAATAGGTGTATAAAGTAATTAGCACAATTTTCAGAGCTGCTCAAATCATATTAGAATTTATCTAGGTCTTATTTCAATTAACTTCATTAAGTAATAATTTCAATTTAACCTATGACTTCTAAAATCGTGAAAGCTGTATATCTTTGGATTTTGATGGCCAGTTGTATGATTCTTCCTATATTTATGAATTTTAGGAGCTCACAGTAAAAGGGCTAGAGGGAGAGTTAAGAGAGATGGCAGAAAGACAACAAAAAGAGGTATCAGACCTGAAGATGTTCCACGCAGAACAAACCGGCAAAAGTCAGGCGAAGCATGCGCAAGAGATGGAAGAATTAAGAAGGAGACTCGAGGAGGAGAAGGAAGCTGCATTGGTTAAGGAGAGGCAGTTAGGCAGTTCAAGGTAGGAGGTTACTCTGGCGCCCAACGTGGCACATCTGATTTATTGAATTAAGAGACGAGAGACAATGTTTAACAGTTGTATCAACTTCAAGTTTTTGTTCAATTTGAGCTCCAAATGATTAGAAAAAGGTCACTGATACTCTGGATCACCTTGAACTTGATTGTTATCAAGAAACATTGACTCTGGAATATAACTGCTACTTGAACTTAAAGCTTTAATAAAATTTTCCCTTTACCTGACGGAAGACTAACAACCAAACGAACAAATATATCAGTTCAATTTATTAGACTCACAGGTGTCGTATTGCATTGGTCCTGTTTACTATTACTACTATTATCTTACTTCGTACTATTATTACAGATGGGAAAATTTTTATGGGTGGATGTTAGTTACTCAATCACGTCAGAATGACCGAACGGATCTGCCCCCTTATTCAGCTAATACAAATTTCGTCGGCGAGCCGCTTCACGGAGGCCTCGGAGTGCTTATCTCTCACATGATTAGTACCTAGTATTCGCGTAGTAAGCGACAGAGCATAGAGGCCGCGACGAAACATCCTCGAGCTAGTGTCACTTTCCTTACAGAGTTGAGCCCCTGGATGGAACTTGGCAATGAGCCGTATATATTTCTGGTCTGGTCTGGAATAGTTATATTTGAAATATATATATATATATAGAAATATCTTTAGGAACGCGGATGAAACCCCCCCGGACAATCCGCCCTGTCCCCCGCGGACAGCTGGTATATGTGAATAAAAATATACGGTAATTAAATGTATATGACAACGCGTAGGTTAGAGAAGCAGATCCTAGAGCTGGAGGTGACGTACCAGGAGCAGCGCACGCGGCTGGCGGGCGAGCTGCGCGCCGCCGCCGACCGCCGCGCCGCCGCGCTCGCCGACACCGAGCGCGCCGCCCGGGGAGACATCGGTATGTGTCTCTGTCTCACACGCCTGACCACGAACATCACACACCTAGCACAGATCCTAGAGCTGGAGGTGACGTACCAGGAGCTCTATGTATCTTACATCTGCCCATATAGCCCGATAGACTCATGCTGAAGTGGTTTGATCTACTTTTTCACTGCGGAATCGATTTCTCTTACTATCTTGTTCTGTATTAACTCCACGATATAAAAATTAATTATTCTCTTCCTAACAGAAAAATGGAGAGAAGAACAAGAGAAATTGTTGGACGAGAAAAGAATACAGATGGAAAAAGAGGTTGCCAGTGAAAAGGCGAAACTTGAGGTAACTATAATTTTTTTTTTTGGCACCGAATAGTATAAGGACCGTTTATGGTGGGACTACGTTGTTGACCTTTGATACAGGTATAGAACTTGCTTGCCTACACAGATATATCATACGTGAATTAAAAATCAAAATTATTTTAGTTATTGGAAATTGGATTCGAATTTCGGCAAACAGGTAAACGACAGCAAGTATGGTATTAAAACCAAACTAAAAAACAGAAAATAAATTTTAGTAATATTAATTAAGAATAATGTAAAAAAATAATAATAAATATAAGTTATTGATAGTTTGAATAAGAAAAAAAAAATTTTATTGTAAAAAAAAGCGTGGGGTGCATGGTGTCAATAGTTATAAATATTTAATTGACAGATATGAGAAGGATTATCATTTCGATAATATCTTGAAAAGCACCCGCGCTTTTTTTAAAATAAAACATTTTTTTTCTTATTCAAACTATCAATAACTTATATTTATTATATTATTCCTAATAAATATTTATTAAAATTTATATTTTGTTTTTTAGTTTGGTTTTCTATATAAAGCGTGTTTTTTAATTTTTTTAAACTATTATTTAGTTTTCATTTTTTAGTTAAATTTTTTAAACTATAAATTATTTAGTTCTGTCCTGAATATTTTGTTTTGTTGTGAATACGAAGTTTTTTCTGTAAATCACGGTTACCAGTATATTTATTATGGATATTATAAAATGATAATAGTATGCGTATTAGATTTGTCGCTACATTTATATATGTATGCGGAACAAGACGCAGTAACTAATCAGACAAATGGGTAAATCGGGCGCTTGCTGCCTTCCTTGGATGAGGTAGCCGTTTCTCAGGTTCCCTCTCCGAAAATTTCATCTTATTCAAAGTTGGTGACCTTATCGACTGCAGATCCAAGGTCATGCTGGTTACCAAATTTTATTCCGCAAAATAAATAAATTGATATTTCTGTCCTAAATATTTTGTTATGTTGTGAAAACGAAGTGTTTTTTGGTAAATCACGGTTATAAATATATTACGGATATTATAAAATGATAATAGAATGAGTATTAGATTTGTCGGAACATATATGTAAGTATACGGAACAAGACGCAACTACCATACTAAAGTCTCTACGAGGTTGTGCTGAGCTGAGTGCCCGAAAGAGTAAGTCTGCAACTGCACGCATGCGTAGTTCGCGCACTAGCTCTATCTCTCTTACTCGCATGCAAAGGATGCGGAAAGAAATGAATTAATCCTGGCGAATCTAATTAGGATAATCGGATGCTTTGATCGGATTATTGCATTGTTATCGATCTTTGACAGGTGTGCAAAGTTTGAATTAAATCTGATCGTTCAAAGTAGGACAAAATCGAGCTCAAATGTGTCGGTTACAAACATACATACATACAGGTGAAGCTAATATAAAGCGTGTAAAAAGAGTAGGGTTTGTGCACATGGTGCACATTTCAAAGAAATTTACTATTAACGTATTTGACATAATATAATGGATCAAAATAATTTCCACAATCCGAAGTTTGTGAGAAATAAAAATGGTTTTATTTAATTATTGTGAAAAATGTTGATGTCAACTTTATTGTATTGTGTTTACAAATAATATTTCTCGTATATCTACAGGAACAAATAAAGCTAAAACAAGAAGAACTGGAAAAACAATTCGAACAGTTCAAGAGGGAGTTCGAAGCGGAACAGCAGCTGGCATTAAAAAGGAAAGTGGCGGAGATATCAGCTCAACACAAGCAGGAGAGAGATAGAGAAATTGAGAAGGCGATAGATAGCATGGAGGCTGAAGCACAGGCTGGAAGGAAAGATTTGCAGGACGCTTTAAGGTAATTTGACAGGCCAGTTGGCGTGGTGGCTAAAGACCCTGGCTATCACGCCGCAAGTCGTGGGTTTGATTTCCACTCACTTAAATAATTGTGTGCATGAAGATGTCTGTTGGTTTGTTTGTAACCTTTTCACATCTAAACCGCTGATCAGATCGTAATATAATTTTGCAAGGAGATCGATTATGTCCTAGACTATATGTCATAGGCTATCTTTTGTCTCAAAGAATAAACTTGAAGAAAGTGAAATAGGGGTTGAAAGTTTGTATGGGTAATTCATAATTCCTCAATTTATGCATCTGAAAATTCATGGTTAACCTTTTGGTAAGAAATATGTGTTTAAACTCGGGAACACGGGTGAAACCGCAGGGGACAGCTAGTACCTATAAAAGGACATATTTAAATAGTGGTATATGTAGTTTATCGTTATCTGGTTGCCATAATACAAGATTTTCTTAGTTTAAGATCAGCAAACGGTAAGTGAGAAAATCCAGGATATTAATAATTTATTTAATTAGATCATATCTGACGGGCTATGTATACATAAAAGCATTCTATCATACAGGAGAAACAAGGAGCAATACGAAGCTGAGCTGAAAGAGTTGGCAGAAACTGAACAAGCTACATTGCGGCGCTATCAAGACGCGCAGGCAAGAGTGAGACAGTCTGAGGACCGATGTATGTTCCATTAAAATTTATTTTCATATATCTTTCACTGTATCATTTTTATTAATGAAAAACTTTTTTGAACAAAACTTTGCCATTTTCTTAAAATTTGTAATATGTAAGGATTGTAATGATTTTAGGTGCTGAACTAGAAGTCACCATCTCTCAACTTGAAACGAGGAATAGAGTATTGGCTGAGGTAGTTATATTTACTTATTATACATTTCAGATTATTTAGCAAAATCTACCTTTACTAAACGCTTTAAATATAAAAATTACAGAAAAACAGTCAGCTAGAAACAAGATCGGAAGAAGTGAGGGCAAGTTGTGAGGAATCGTGGCGTTCACAGGTTGAAAGCCTCAAGAAAGAGATAGAAGGTATGAAGAAGACGCACGAGGAACAGATGCACCAACTATATGCCAAGTAAGTTTTAGTCAAATGCCTTCCTTTTAAATGTGATTTTTCATAGGCCTTTAAAGGGATGTATTTGGCAAAGTTATTTTTGTATAGATCGTACTCTAAATTAACACAAGGAAATAATGAGATACCTTTGGAATACGACTTTAAACACAGGCTAAAATCTATTTAAGATTTGAACGAGGGTTCCTCTAGGAACCACATTAAGGGCACATTTGCTTTCTATACACGTTAGTGAGTTAATCAAAATTATAATTTATAGATATTTAATTCCGCTGTTTCAGCCATAGTGGTTGACGTAGACCTAATTTTAAGCATATTTATTTGCTGTAGAATCTATTGTATCTACAGATTAATTATTATACTGAAAATATTGGAACATATTTCTCAATAAAATTAATTTTTAAACATGGATATTTTGATCTGTGTTCAGGGTAAAAGTGGCAGTGGCCCGTAAAGACTCGGCCATCCAGGCGTTGACGCGTGAAGCTGGTAAGTACCAGGAGAAGATAACCCTGCTGGAGCAGAAGCTGCAGCAGCAGCGAAAGGACTTTCTTAAGCAGAAGTGATATTATTACCAACGGAACTCAAATTTATTTTGTATGAAGCATTTTTGTGGTGTGAATTTTTTATGACTTTTTTGAAATGGAATATATTGCCGGTTTCTGTCATTTGATCGGTTTGCGATTAATCACTGCCTCACCATGATAGGTGATGGTATGGTCAAAGGCTGTAAGGACCCAAAGTTTTGATGAAATTATCCTACTTTGTACTAATATTATAAATGCAAATGTTTGTATCATCCCTGTGACATCCCTCGGGAACGCGGGTAAAACCGCGGGGTACTAGCTAGTGTTAAATAATCTGTTTAAAATCTAACGCACCGTAGCACAAAACACTCCCGCAGCGGCAGCGTACATAGTGCCTTGCATTTTATTCACAATACTTTTAAGTCGCAGTCTAAATCTATTTATAATTTGAATCCCAAGTTACCAGTATACCCCTCTCCTCTCCCCCCATTCAGTAAAGTTTATCTATTACAATGTTCATAATATATTTACATGGCAGAGTCCTGATTGAGACCGCGCCGGTGGATAATAATAATCGGTGATGATTCTTAATTTATTGTGTTTGTGTGTAGTTTGACTTGTATTCCGTCCAGTAAAATTATGTAATGTAATTAAATATTACTTGTTAAATATTATAATTTATAATAGAAATAGGTAATGATATTACCTAACCGTGTTCCGGTTCTGGTTCCTTGAAAATTATGTCATGAAATGTTTACGTTTTATCTTTATTTAATGTACTGTGATGAGCTTGCCAATAAATGAATATTTTCAATGCAATTAATATTGTGTTTTTTTTGGAGGAATAGACCAATTTGAAGAAAATAACACGACCTTAAAAATGTAAAAATATTTTTTAATAAAATGTGTTTTATAAAAACGTTTATACCGCACAGGTAAATTTTTAAAGCTATTTTTCAGGCACTTAAATTCTTTTATATACAATATCAACATTCACCAAGGCCGCCACATGTCGGTACTACTAGACGTCCCTTGTTCAGGCGACCTCGAGCTTGTATCCGTATTGAGTTTGCCCTTGGCCTTATTCTCTTCCCTTTTATACGATTGCGCCAAGGACTCCGCAGTATGGCTGATCACTGTCCTTGGTGGCTGAAATATTCCCGAAGGCATTTCAATAACGGCCGGTATACTTTCAGGAATCGTTAATTTCCTTTCAGGATATACTGGGATACGTTCCGGGATCCTTTTGAAGGCTGATATTTTTTCTGGACTAAGTCTATCAAAGGGTCTTCTCTCTGGTATGGTTACAGTTCTCTCTGGTTCTAATCTAATGACTTTAGGAGCTGGGCCCGACAACTCAACCACGGGCCGTTTTAACTTATGCCTGATAGAGTAATCTACTGCACGCTTAGGAGAAGCGTCAATACCTATTTTGTAGTTTTCCACGTCGATTACTATCGATAATGGCTCCCTAAATGTTCTGTTTCTCAAAGCTTCTTGCTTTAAAGCTTCAGGAGATATCGTTGTCGACGAAACTGTAGGTTTCTGAGTCTCTGGGCTCGAATCTTGGTCTGATGCTGATCTGCTCGGTGGAGTAGGAAAGGGGAAGTTTTGCACAGGTCTTGGGGGCGTTTCCATCTCCGTAGAAGAATCACAGGCAGAATCGCAAGATAGGGGGCTCAAAGGTGGACTGGTTGGCCTTGTTGATTTGACGAAGTGGAAAGCGCTCGGCCGTTCGTCGTCCAATCTTAAAGGGTCTGGTACCAATGGCGGGTAGTCTGGTGGTGGGTGTAGGCGTTCGATACCAGATATGCAGGAGGTTAAATGGTTGCCAAGTCTGTGTCGCAATCCTGTTGGAACACTGGCTAAGCGAGATAAGTATCTGCGCACTTCAACAGCGCAGTCTCCGAAGCCTGTTTTGAATCTATGCAACACAGCAGGGTCGGCAGCGATGGCAGCGGCTAACTGCTGCCGCTGTAGGGTCTGCAGATGCTTCACGGTTAGTTCTAAGATGTCAGCCTTCTCCAATTTCGAATGTCGTGCTGGCTGTAATGAGAAGATGATTGTTTGAATATAAATATAAAACTTAGTTGGATTCTAAGAGGATTCTGGTAAGAATAATGTTTTGTTAAGAGTATGGATTAGATATAGCCGGCATCTTTAAATAAAAGGAAGGTGTGCACTACACAAAACGAAACATCTAGTCCTAACATTTAGTGAAGCTTGATTTCTTTGTAAATATAATATTATTAAATAACTCACGTCTTTGTCGGTATCCATAAGCAAATCCTTAAGTTCATTGAGGCAATGATTGATGCGCGCGCGCCGCTTCTTCTCCATAATAGGTTTATTAGTCTGGAAATAAAATAAAATTATGTTAGCACTTTTTATTCTATACAGGCACTATTTTCCTTCAGTCTTATTACAAGTATAAAGTTGCATTTGATACAAATTTAATTGCGTTCAAATATCATTTGTCCGTTACGATAAAATGTGGTTAATTGTGCAACAATAACTTTTGTCACTTTTGTTGTTCACTTCACTTTTTATTTACTATATCTACTGTCACTTCAATGCAAAAATTGCAATATAATGAAAACATTATGTACCTTCCGTAACTCAGCCTTAGACAATCCTTGAGTGGTTTCCGAAGCAAAACCACTCTGGGAGTCATCGTCTTCACTACACGGCATTTTCACAACACTTCACACAACCTTCTCGCTCCACGTTTCGACTTGTAATGTGACGGAATCACACGTAACATAGAGCAAAATGTTTAAATTGCCTTCCTTCCCGGTCCATCCTGTTTATGAAACGGAGTTAGAAACTATAGTGGTCCCCTTCGCTCGCGGGGTCCCATGCGCTGGGAACTGTGTCGGAATGTTTTGTTTTCGCTCTGTCTCGCTCAACGGGGGAACCTGTTGTGAATGGCGCCTGCGGTTGGGTAGTTTGTAGGCATTCATCGTTGCGGGTTCGATTAAGTATTTTTTTAGGTTGTTTTACTGTTAGTTTTTCAATTAGTAATAAATTATTTTCATGGTTTTTCTTTTAAGTAATAACATAGTAAATTATTGTTTGTAACACTTATAATTATATTTATTAGATTATACTTGTTGTAATAAATCCCATAGGTTTTAATGACAATAATTCAAATTTAAAAAATAATGATATAAAATTTAATCCTAAAACTAGTGTGTAAAGTCAGCACTTTATTTAGACAACAGGAGTTATTTTGTTTAAAAACGTAATTTTAAAGTGACAAAACATATTTAAAAAATTATTTTAAAAAAAATACCATAATATAAAAGTGAAGCTACATTTACAACTCCCTTATCCTGTTTAGTATGGGAATGCATCACCGTATAAGCGCCCATGAATGACGATGTTTAATCGCTTCCCACCCCTCACACACAAACTCGGTACTTCATGAATTCACACCTTTCCACAAAGTACTACATTTATGTTGAGGGCTACTTTGATAGCTTTACTCGGTACTTTATGTGTGCAGTGTAGCGTAAAGGGAAGGTGGGTATGAAGTACCGGGTTTTTTTGTACGGGAATGGTGACAGTTAAACTCGGTTATTACTGTGCGGGGTGCTTTTTAGTTCTCACGGTGTGTGTGGGAATTTACAAAGGTGCAAAGGGGTACTTTTTGAGGTAGAAAATACTGTTTGCAATGCACTTGATTTGCAAATAGCGTTACAATGTTATTATTAGTTATTAAATCGCTCCTTATGTTTAAGAGTTTGTGAAATCTAAATATTCTTTCTTTTTTTTAAGGGACGATGTTGTTAGCCTCTTCGAGTAGTAGAGCTCTTAGCGCAGAGTTCGTCCGGGGAAGTACTACCACCTTACCCATTTCTGCCGTGAAGCAGTAGTGCACTTGTGTTACTGTGTTTCGGTTAGAAAGGTAAGGGGGCCGGTGAAATTACAGGCACATGAGACTTAACAACTTCACGTCTCAGGGTCGACAACGCATTGGCGATGCCCCTAGTGTTGCAAATGTCCATAGGCGGCGGTGACCACTTACCATCAGGTGGACCGTCCGTGGACTATTCCGAAATAATTAATTGCGAAAAATATTCTTTGAACAAAATTATGCTAATATAGGCATATTATGTTTAACTTTTATGTGTGCAGTTCACAAGTGGTATTCGTGAAACCTTCAGAAAACTATGTTAGTCTCTTTTTAGTGTCACTTTTCGTTTCAGCGAGTTACAAAGTTTTCACTTTAAAATACTATAAAAAGCAGCAGCTTTGCAACTACTAAAATTGTATTTTATCTCGGAAATTAAATATCGATTATCATAATACTCTAAAGAGTCCGAACGTCATGTCCAGGTGTACAAAATGACCTTTAACATACCTCCATAGTCCCAAAGGACATATTGTATTATATAAATATTTAATTAGAGCACTAACGCTTTCTCCCACGGTGCCCATAACATATAACCACATTAAAATGCTCCTATAAAAACGAAAAGCTCGTTACATCCCTATGACTTAACAACGACCGCAACCGCATTCGTAATTTTGTCGGGTCATCGTGCCAAGTTTTCATTACAGTTCACATTACCTTTAATATAAGAGGAATAGAGCTAAAATTCCTTTAATACTAGTGTAATTATAAAGTGGTTTTAGATAGTACCCATGTGGAAAGAGCGTCCACGCGATCGCGTGATGCAGCTAATGAATGATGAATAATTAGAATGTCATATGTCGTTGACGTGTCAAATGGGGGGTGGACAGTGGGAACGATCGTCGATTGTTTTGTCTATCATGTCTCGAGGAATGTGCACAGGGGCTCGATTCTGTAAGGAAAATGACACTAACTCGAAGATGTTTCGTCGCGACCTCCGTGGTCTGTCTCTTTCGCTAACTACGCCAATACTACTAATCACATGAAAGATAGCTCTCCGAGGCCTCCGAGAATCGGCCCACGTAGTAGAAGTTGTATTAGCTGAATAAGGGGGCTGTTTAGAAGACTTGAAGTTTTGAAGACTAGCTGTTTCAGACTAAGACAGATTGTGACAAGCTCTAACATTCTCTGATTGATAATATTGATCCAGGCTATACTTAGTCTATGGTCTGCATTAAGTCGGTCCCAATGAACATGATAGACAGGAACAAACTGCGAGTCTGGTTTCCTCTTAAATAATCATTTATTCTATTCTGGGTATAGATTTCTATATAAGTAGTAATTACTTACCTATATATTATATTTGAATGGAAAAAAACGTTGTATATATAGTAGGTGTGGGTGCAGTCAGTTATCTGGTTTCCAAAGTATAAACTTGCTAAGTTTGGGATAAGATGGCCGCAAAGAATGTCCCAGGATATCTGTTATAATATATTATTATTCAGTTAGTTAGATTAGTTGTAGCTTCAATAACTTTGAACAATTCATAAGGACTCTCTGTGGGGCCAAACTGAATAATTTGTGTCGAATATCCAGATTCGTATTGTATTATTTAATAAAAATAAAATAGTGAAATTCGCTTTTACACATAATTTTATTCTTTCTTTTTTTATTGTCATAGACAAAACCATAATATCATCCTTTCAACAAGTTAAGTATACAAAACTCTTTACTAAATAATAAAATAGTTCGTCATGCAACTGAAAAAATGGTTTTAAGTTTAGTTTTTTTATGTTGTACTTTTACGTTGTTGTTAAATGCTATCCAAATATAAAGGGTAAGCCCATTTCTAAATGATCATCAGCGAGATCCTTCCATACCCAAAAAAATCGTGGATAGTTTCCACGGATGTGAAAAAGTGTATAAAAACTGATTCCCATAATATTTTAACCTGTGACACGGAGCGTGTGAATCTTTGAATGAAACTTAACGGGGCAGCTTCCTTCCTCTCGCCCGGCCAGGATTAAGAGACGTGATTTATTACACAAAAGAAACAACAATTTTATTGGGGTTCGAACGAAGACCCTCTTTTATTACTCCGAGGAAGTTTAGTTATTCTTGTTTGGTCAGTGTTTAATTTGTTAGTTGCAGAATACCCAATTTATACAGTATTTTTTAATAATATCTTGAATCTAGGTTACGCTATGTGTAGAAATTTATAGGCATAAACCGTGGGGCGTCAATATATAGCCCAAAGTGAAGGATTATAAATCGCCATATCACAGGCGAATGTTAAAACATGACACAGTAATTATATTTACCTACTTACGAAAAGGAAAAGAGCATACAGGATAGAAGTTAAATACGCTTTATAACAACTCCAAAAAGTATCGAACTTCTCACAGGCACTTAATCTGGACCACTTTTTGCGTTCCCCGCATAACATTTCCCATGGAAACAGGTGCATACAAAAAACGCCTTTGACTATCAACATTCAACTCGTTTTTATGAAGTCTGAGAGAGAGGAAAAAATAATCGTATCCGGGGCTGGTTTCCGGGTCGCGGCGGACGCAACGGCAAAAAACTTTATTGTGTTTGATTGATGGGTAAATATTTGTGGATGTTCACTTCATAACGTGAGAATTGTTAAGTTATGTCGATTTGATGGTAAGACGACAAGGTGAAAAAATCATTTTTAAAAAGTTTGTACATGAGAAAATGAATGCACTGGATTTCTATCAAAAGAAGTCGATAAACTAAAGACCGCAAATTGTTGTTAGAAGCATATATAACTAGATATGTGTCTCAGATGTGATGTTCCACTTCTTGTATAATAACTTCAAAAACTTTTTAATAGAAAAGCAGAATTAGATAAACAATGTTTTGTAGGCAGAATAAATAGATATTTAGAGGTAGACGACCAAAACCCAATTGCTTTTTTATACAATAACTAGATTCCGCGTTCCTAGAAAAATGTAAGTAGCCTATATCGTCTTCACAATTGCAAACAATCTACTTGATCTAAAAAGGGTAACATCCGAATTAGGGGTAAATTCGGAAACTTTGCCTTATACCTAAGCGCTTCAGCGGCCGTACACTGGCTGGTTTAGAATTTATTTTATTATTTTAATGGCCAAATAAAGGAACTCAATTCAAACACTTAAACCTTGCGGTTTTACCCGTCTTTCCCAGGGAACATAAGGATTTCCGAAATAAAAACTTTATTCACATCGGATCAGTAGATACAAAGCAAGTAGTCACATTCGCATTCACAATATTAGTCTAATAGTATAATACCGGATGTAAAGTTACCGACTCTAGTCGAGTCGAAACTACTTACCATACGGACTAAACATGGAAGTAACACTTCAATAAACTGTTATATTTACTGATAAGATCGTCGCTGTCTAACTATATCAGATAATAAAAAATTACCTTTTGGTAGGCTACAGACTAGACTACCTACAAGTAGAGATTAGGTGTATGTATATATTTATTATCTAGGTGTGGAATGAGCTCCCCACCGTGGTTTTCCCTAGGGAGTACAGCATGGGGTTCTTCAAGAAGGGCGTGAAGAGATTTTTGCAGGGTCCGCAACGCGCGTTATACCCACGGTGTGGCAAGCGTCCATAGGCTGCGGTGACCGTTTACCATCAGACGGGCCGTCAGCATGTATGCTACATTAGTATAAAAAAAAGGTCTAGGATTTTTGCTAAGCCTAAATTAAATAAATTAATAAACAGAAAAACATACCTATTATAGTCTCTACTTTTAAAAAATACATAATAGATTGTAGTTTCAATTCCATCATACAACGATACTTGCGTGTATCGGCGAGCCCCATATTCCCACGGCACAACTGACAGGTGTGCATCAGGGGACGAAAGTAAAATGACGCATTTATTCATAAACCATATCTCCTTGTAAACAGAGGTGGTTTTCTATTGCACATTATTGACTGACCACTTCGCCTTGTGCTAGTATTGACGGAGTTTTCTTCGTATTATAAAGAAATGTTTTGCTACGTCGGAACTAGGTATATCGAACAGCTGATAGACTTATTGTTTGACTCCCCTCTGAGGCGGAGGGATTGGAACCCTTTTACCGATAGTTATATTAATATAACACGGCAAAAAAAAATGTGGAAAATTTTTTGAGTATGCATACATTATGCGCGGTACTTATCCTTACAGGCTGCAGTTCTATTTTCAGAGAAACCAATGCGTTTTTTGTAATGTTGCTGCTTTAACCGAGTAGCATTTAGTACATCGCTCTATTATAATAATTTATATATACAGCGTAATTTATTTAATCTAATCGGGCCAATAGATCACATAACAAAAAAACCATAAACTACCACTCCTTTTTTTTTATTAATCTCAAGACTGACCGAGATCCGCCTACAAAGGCAAAAAACTATCGACTTGTGGGAATTATTCGCGAATACATTTCTCAGTCACGCGACCCAATATCCCATTGTTAGGTGGCACCTTGGCAGGACCCTTTGTGCCCCTACACAAAAGGTAAAGATTAAAAAAAAAGAGTAAAAGGATATCCACTGATTTGAGATAGTGGGAGTCATTATTTATTTTGTAGTCTATTAAAAACTGCATTATATTGTTTTTTTTAAACACAGTTTCGGATTTGCTATATCTATTAGCAAATAAAACAAAAAAACAAATTAGTGTAGTCAAATAAAAAAAACAATAGAATAAATTGGAAGATCTCGTTTATTAATAATTCGATACATAAACATAAAAATAAATGCGATTGACTAATTTAAGTTATTACAATATGGCGTCATACTGCCATTGGGGTAGTCTACAAGAGCGAGTATATTTACTTCCTAACTTGCTTATCAAAACCACATATGCTATTCCATTTCAGAATCGCAGCGGGTAAAATCGCTCTTGAAGACAAACCCTTAAATAAAAAAACAAGCAAATCATACAAACTGCACTGGTATTGAGTGACAAGCCATCTATGTATCAATAAATGCATTAGTAAATGCTAATTATAGGAAGTATGCGATCCCCGCGCCTCTACTCTCCTCTTCTTTTTTTTACAAAGATTCCTTAGGGGCGTCCACTAATTACGTGAGGCATTTATGGGGGGGAGGGGGTCGAGCTGAATCTCACCGAATCTCACGTTTTCTCAGCAAATATCACGTATTTTTTTTATTAGCAACAATGTAAAATTAAGTAAGAAAAGGGTTATATTTAGTAAAAACATTTTTTTCAAAAAATAATTGTTGCCATAATTCCAGTTTGCGAATACCATAAAGTAGCATATCTCACGTGAGATTAGGGGCGGGGAGAGGGGGCCGAGCAAAATTTCACGACATCTCACCAAGGGGAGTGGGGGGGTCGAAAAATCACTAAAATCACCTCACGTAATTAATGGATGCCCCGTAATGTCTGTAAAATCTATTTACATTTAAAGTATGGATAGAAACTCAAATTAACAATGAAAATTTCACTGACAAATTATTTCAACAGAATTTAAGTTTAACATTAATATTCTATTTTATATTCTGCCTCTTTTCGCTTAGTGAAATCTTGTGATCGAGAAAACGAGAGAGAAACTCTTGTAACACAAATTTAGTCACTTTTATGAATATGAGCGCAAATCTATAGGTGGAGTAGCAATAAGTACTTCTCATTAGCTTTAAATAACTGAATATTAAAGGATCTACATATCAAAACATTACAGTTATATAAAAAAATCTAACTAAACCAATTAGATATTCTATCTAGTCAAATATTAAGACACTTTTTACCATTATTTAAGTTCAATAACTACACGGTATATTTGGCTTTTTGAATAAGATTAATTTTTAATACTATGTAAATGCCATAATACAACAGGCAATCTATGGTCAGATGTTTCTGACAGAGAAATTGTCAGACAACACCGACATATCGTTTTTAGATAGATTCAACAATAAATCGTATAGAAAGCCGTATTACATACAGTAGGTATATTTATTCAAATATCTTTTGGCATCGTATACAATAAACCTAGTAAATTTTACACATATGTCAAATGAATATAAAAATCTTAATAACCAAAACTAAAATTAGGTCCAATATTGTAGTCTTAGGTCGATTAAATGCTAAAATATCTTAAATTATACTGGCACTACTCTATCACAGAATGGATTTGCTCTAATCATTTAGTACAAATGTAAAAATTCTGAATTGTTCTACATATTCGATAATTAGGATAAAAGTGTACAATGTAATATTTTTGTTAACAACTGTAAATTAAAATAAAACTGTTAACAATATTTAATTCTTTATGAATTAACAACGCTAAATATAACAATAGAAAGAAAAAATCTGCAAGATATAATAGTTGAATATTAGCTAAAACAAAATAGAAAATCAAATGATTATACCCCAAAAGGGTTGGTAAGGATAAATATTTAAGTAAAATAGTGATACATGCAAAACACTAGATTCTAGAGCCTACAGTATACATTTTCATGAATAGTTAATATTAATATAAAGTACTTTGTTAAAATTAAAATTATTTACATTTGTGTTGCCAGGTCAAATAAGAAGCCTGAGTGTGGACAGACTTTGCAATAAAAAATAATAAGAAACAATACTTCTTTTAACTAATTAAGAAAACAATTGCGAGACACTGTATTACTGAAAAACGTTTAAAACTACAATGTGATCTGCAATTTTGCCAGTCGCGAACTTTTGTCAGATTCAACAAAAAATATATTATTACCCATTTAAAGTATTCAACATTATTACTGCTAAATCAAGCATTTTTAACACTAGTTACAACCATATAATAACTTTGTGATGGTACATTTAAAATAAAGCCTTACCGAATCATCAGAAATTTTCAGTGCCCTATACAGTCAGATCTTTAGTAGATTACTCCAGTATCACATTAAATACAAATCAAAGACATATTGCACATACATTACAAGTATTATTGTATCATTGATATGCAATGACACAATGAGAGTAAAAATTGGGCCCATAGACAATGGCATAACATATATAATTGTGTCAATAAAAGTAGTATCTCCACAACAGTTCAGTCAAAACAACTATGAACTATAATAATTAGATTTAATTAGGGTTGTGTCTGTTGTATAGTGTCTCGACTTTAAGAAGTCCCTAATCTAAATGCACCTTAGCTTAAAGCAAGAGCGTAAATTTTTCTATAGCATTCTTATATGTCAAAGGGGACTTCTTATATTGGACAGATTATGGTCTCAAAAATGGACAATATAAAGAAAGATAGTACAATGAGTAGGCAAAAAGCTATATTGCCGATAAAAAAGGAACTAAAGGAAGTACTGATTATGTTGACAGATGTCAGTATAATCGAGAAGTGGCGCCCTCATTTTACTGTCACATTTGACCGAACAGCTTACAAATAGTGAAATTTCAGTCACATAGGTACATCAGCAACATACTCTATCCTCAGAAGCAGGTCCATGATGTCCTGAGCGTCGAACCAGCGCCACGGCAGAGGTTCCCTTACACATCTGCCTTGACGCTGCCTTTGGGACACTCCGTACAGTACCGACAAGGCACACAGGAAGCACACGACGGCGAACACTTGGAACAGACACTTAAGTGGCTCCCTGCAATCATACACTGTGGAATATGAGAGGTCTGTGGTGGGTGTAGAAGGGGGGTAAAGTATAAAAATGGGGAAAGAATTCGAATTGAGTAGCTTATTGTCTCGCTTATACTATATAGTATGTAACTATTCCGGTATACATTGCAATGCGAATCCCGAGTTATGGAGATATATGGTAACAAATTTTTTTCTTACCTATTGATAAATAATGAAAAAAATTACAAAGCCGTCTATTTAAGTGATACGCTTCCCGATGAACATTTATTTTTTATTGATATAATTTAAAGTTGTTGAGTTACATAAATAACTTATATTTATTTTTATAATGAGATAGACTTTACCACAAAGCCGACACTCAACAAAAAGCGTTTTTCTGATGGCCTCCAGGTCACCTCCCAGGTTCAGGGCTAAGTATTGCACAATCTTATAGAATCTATGGTATTTTAAAAACTTGCACGATGTACTCACCAAAAGAATCTCCTGAACTTGTGGTAGGGTGCAACAGCATTGCGCTTCTCGCAGTCAAAACACGGGACATCCACCTGTGTTGACACCGTCGCTTGGTCTGTAATCATTGGCAACTATTAATGCATGAAAATATATCAGTGCAAGTACTATAACATGATTTAAATGGTTTTGCTGTTGATACTTAAAATCGAAATAAAAAGTTATTTAAAATCAATTCTAAACACAAAGACTAACACATTTTTTTAACTACTTTCTATATTTTCTAACCAACTAAATTCGTCGCCATCTTGCTACTACTCAACCAGTGGTACAAACATTCCGTCGAAGTAAGTTGGTTACTATAACTCGAACTACTATACATAGGTAACATAATTATATAAATAGTAATAGTAAATATTATTATATGACTATTAAATACAAGATGTTAGAAAAAACAGAAGCCGTAAACAGAGGTTGATGATAATCTATATTCGACTATAGGTAAGTGTGATAGTAAAACAAGATAGACAGTAAAAATAAAGGTTCTACATTGACATCACTTCAGATTAAATACTGACAAACAGCGGTGACAAACCCAACATTGTGGCTTATATTTATTCTAACCTCCATAACAAAAACTAACGAAGACCACCACCAAAATACGTCACAGATACAAAACAAGTTCTAAAAACACTTATTACGGACACTACCACAACTAATATGAAACCATAGCGACATTACCACATTCAGTTTGGCATTGAGCAGTACACGAGTCAAAGTTCACCAAAGTCATTTTATCAATTATATCCTTTTGTTCAGCACATGCAACCTCCATTTTAGCAATCTTTGACTTCAAGCCGTCGGCGACCAAACGCATAACATCATTCCTCACATTCCCCTCTTTAACAAGTTTCTCCAGAATATTCAAATTATCCTCATATCTATCTAATTCTGAACGCATCTCTTTCGCGGAAATGTGATGAGCTTTCACATCGCTCTCCAATTTTGCCGTGTAACTATTAACCTTCTCACACTCGAGACATTTCATTGAATAGTGATCGTTATTATTATCGATGTAGTGTTCAAATTCGTCTGTCTGTGTTCCTTTTGCGATACAATTTTCGTCAACGGTTTGCGTCCCAGTAGTTACAAGGGATGTATCGAAATTATCAGCGTGACCCGATGTATTCCAGTTTGATATGTTTTGTCGGGACATGTTGCTGAAACTTAGACGTATTTCGTCGAAAATGGACATATTAGTGGATCGTCCCTGGTCCTCCTTCAATGCCAATGCGAAGGATTCCTCGTCTAACAGGCGGTTTTCTATAGGATAAAATGTCGGTGATGTTTAACATTTAAAGCGAAGCTACACACAATTTATATAGCGACGTCATTATGAATGGGAGGGGTCGACTTGGATACAGTTAGGTGAGAAGCATATTAACACTTATTTCGAATTTCCGTTAGATATTGCTATAAACTATAAAGAAGTCTAGACGTTATCCACAGTCCAGTAACTGTAAGATACCTTTCTATTCCCTTCTTACAGGATGTTTTATAACATAGACTAACCTTGCGTGAACCGACTATCGGCATTCAGGCTATCAAGCGCTGTGAGCATCTGGTCCTCCGTATAGCTGATGTCGATGGAACGGTCCATGCGTAGCTGCGTCTGATTCGATTTGTTTAACACGTCCTTTAACTCCATTTCCAGCATTACCTGAAATAAAATAGAGGTCTGATCTATAGACTTAGTATTGCAATAATTTTTGTACCTTAAGATGATTTATGCTGCTGCCACAGTGCAGTTATTATAAAACCATTTACTATCACAAATTAAATACATATTTATTTATTTATTTATAGTTGGAGGACCAACAGCTTACAAAGATTTGATCAGTTTCATCATACAAAATTGGTGAGCCATTTAGAGGTCCTCACTGATAAACACACAATAATATTAAGATAATCGTTAACTTTATACAAAAAAGGCGAAAAATACAACAGAATAATAAAAAGAAAAAACAAGGAAACTTAGTGGAAGAACAAGTATAGTGAATTATTATCTATGGAAGAATTTAATTATCCGTAAACATTGTTGTTAACTCTGGTCTGCACTATTTGGTAAAGAATTGGCGACTAAGCCGACGCCTCAGGACGGGGATGCTCGTATTAAATAGGTCTACATCGGTAGTTTCCGATATGATATTGTATGCATTACTGACTCGCCATATGTAAGAATTTTGCCGACAGTTGGATGAAACAACAGGCACATGCAATATGGGACTTAATCGCAAATATTTAATAGGGGTGTTAAACCGAATCAGTGATAGCAGTTGAGGACAATCGATAGGTCCAGTGATAATTTTGGAAAGAAAAACGAGGTCAGCAATATCGCGTCGGGCAGCAAGTGGTAGTAGATGATGCTTCTTACAAAGGTCCAGATATTTTGAGGAGTCATAATTTATATGAGTTCGGTAACATAAATATTTAATGTTTTTTTTTTGTATGTTTTCTATTCTAGTTATATAGGTATGGGACATTCTTTACACACGGCCATCTGATCCTAAACTACGCAGAGTTTGTACTATGATAACCAGATAATTGATATACTATTCTAATTTTCTAAATAAACACTTATATAGATATTTACAACCAGACACAGAACAAACAGACATGTTCATGCACACAAATGTTTGTCCTTGGTGGGAATCGAACCCGCGAACTGGCTCGGCAGTCAGGCTCGCTAACCACCAAGCCAACTGGGTCGTCAATTGTAGCAAGTAATTAAATTGTTTTCACGTTATTACATTATTTTCATCAGCTTATGGTCCGAATAGACTTTCTACCCCCTAACGACGTGTTTGAAATCGTGGGCATCAGCTAGTTTGAAATGAGCCATTTCTGCGGTGAAGTTACAGGCACATAAGGCTTAACAACTGCACATCTTATAGGCGACGGCGACCACTTACCATGAGGTGAACAAACTGCACGTTTTGCGACCTACTTGACTAAAAAAATGGTGTGTGCATTACACATGAAATCACACGAAGTAGAAGTAAAACCTTCAGAAAACTACCTATCTCATTCCCTCGCGGCCTAAATCCTGTTTGTCTCTTTTTAATGTCGTTTCAAATCACAATGAAGAATATTCTATTTTAATAGTAAAGTAAGCTTACCTTCTCCTTGATCATCTGTTGCATAAACTCGTCCTGGTCGTGGAGCCGCGCGGCGAGGTCGGCGCGCTCGGCGCGGAGCGTCTCGTTCTGCTCGAGCAGCGCCGACTGCCGCGACGCGTACATCTCGTTGATGCGGTGGCACTCCTCCTTGGACTTGGTCAGTAGCTCTTGTAGGGTCAGCTTCTGTGGAGGTTGCATTATCTATACGTTAGGTTAGTTGGGCATGGTTTTATTAATATTCTAGAGCTTTATTATAATTATAATTACTGAGAAACGAGTGATTTTTGCGTGTTCAATACCTATTAGGATCCGTCACCGTCATTTAAATCGTGGCGATTATCGTTGAGAAATTCCGTTCAATAAAATGTTACGTCATTTTGCAGCAGCAGTGACATACTACGGCATATCTTATTAGAGCCCTGGGCCTTAGATATGAACGATACCCGCCAACTTGGTTGCTTAAAAACTTGTTGGTGTACGATACGCTGATCTATCTGACAGCTCAATTCTCACCAGCGTAGTGCGAGAGGAGCGGTAACGTCGAGATCGCGGCGCGCGGAGGCCAGAGCCGAATCGCTGCCGCCTCCTCGTAGTCGCGACTATGCAGACTGTGTGTGTACCTCTGTGTCGGCGGCGGCGCGCAGATCGGCGTCGCGGCGCGCGCGGCGTCGCAGCGCGTCGAGGTCGCGGCGCGCGGAGGCCAGCGCCGCCTCGCTGCCGCCGGCGCGCTCGCACGCCTCCTCGTAGTCGCGACGCACGTGGCTCAGGCTCATGTTCTCCTCGCGGACACTAATAATAATGTATGCAATTATTAAAAACTTCGTAAATTCAACATGTTTAATGTCAAAAAGTTTAATGGGCATTTTAAAAAAAAACTTTTATATTGGTTGGTTGCATCCCGATTCAGGTGGGCCTGCAACTGAGATGAAAAAAAAACATATCTGTTGCATTTTGTCTGTCACGCAGTTCACTCCCGATTCAGCAAGCTGCGTGAGTGAAAATCCCGCTATTAGATTAATAAGCCGGGAACCAATATATTCCTAGCTTCACTCCAGGTTAAAAACGCAGAGATTAGATACCGTGGGCAAATACACGACCACTTAAAATAATTTCCTATATGTTATACAGAAACCAAATAAACTTATATAAACATATAGTTAGTGTTACTATCTTATTAAAGAATCTGGAAAATTAGACTTATTAGAGATTAAGAATGGCTAAATAGATTTGGATGTGACAAGTCCAGAAACTCATACTTGGAAAATTACTAACACCTGGTGCTTAGGAAATCCCACAGGCTTCCAGTAACCTTATTTGAAATATTATTATAAGAAATATTGTGGTAAGTTACGGCATAATACTTACATATTAAGATGAGCCTTCAAGGAGTCCCTCTCCGCAGTGAGCGTGGCAATCGCCTCCTCATGTTGTCGGTCTATGAAGTCCAGCTGACTGCGCAACTGATGTGCCAGGTGTGACTTCTCCCTAAGCTCACATTGCAGCTCTTCCAGTAGTTGATAGCCTGGTAGATCAAAATTTAAGGTATTTATGAAGTACCATTTGCTAAAGACAAATTGGCAAACAACTTATAGCTAAGCACAAAAAAATTTAGTATATTTATAAAAAAAAAATACAATTCTCTTACCATCGGTAGATATTCCTGAGTCAGAATCTTGAGGTGCTTGCCCAGTCCTCAAATTAAAACTGTAAAAAAAACAATACATGTATAATATACTATCTGACTGTCTCCTGCAGTTTCACCCGCATTCCCCAGCTTTGATTGTCATATTTGTTTATATCAAATCAGCAGCCTAAAAAATGTTCCATGCTACATTTCATTTAAATTTACATCCAAAACACCAAATACAAACAGTAATACGTCAATTCTGCATAGAAATGGAATTTAAAAGCAAAAACTTGCGTTATCATATACAAATATTTGGATAATCCAAACTGCAACAGAACCAGGACATGTTTGTGTGGACATAATGAGATAATAATGGTATAGTCATTGAAAAAGCTGTCTTGGTTAATTTAATTGAGGTGTTAAAAAATAAAGCAGTATTTCCATTTTAAACTTAAGATAATCCTTGTCTATTTAAAGTGTATACGAAAATAGCCTTTAACTAATAAACTTGATAGGTTAAATACACCAAAATAAAAATACTTTCTTTTTATACCACTTAAGCTGACAATCTGGCAGATAGTCCACTTGATGATAAGTGGCGATACAAAGACATTGCCAATGCATTCTCAGCCCTGAGACAAGAAGTTGTTAAGTCTCAGGTGTCCATAATTTTACTGTTTTTTTTTACCTATCTTACGTATCTAACCGAAACATAGTAATGGCAGTGCACTACTGCTACTACTTTGACGGGCCAGTTGGCTTGATGGTTAGACCCTGACTGCCAAACTGTAGGTTGCGGGTCGATTCCCATCCAGGACAAACATTTGTGTGCATGAACATGTCTGTTTGTTCTATGTCTGGGTATAAAAAAGTAGTATATGTAGAATATCAGGTACCTGGTAGCCATACTACAAGCAGTACACTTTGCTTAACTTGGGATCAGGTAACCATGTGTGAAGAATGTCTCGGGATATTTATATTTATTTTTTACTGCTTAATGGTGGAAATGGGTATGGCAGTAGTAATAGAACTTCCCTCGACTGCTCTGCACTAAGAGCTCTACTACTCTAGACTTACTTGGTTAAAGGTGTACAAAATAACATAACCAAAAGTATGAATAAGTAATACCCTCATTAAACATTAAATACTCCATCAAAATAAATAAGGATATTGCCTATCTACGTCTTTAATTCTTGTCTATACATACCTCTCTTCTAAGTCCACTTTAGTCTTTTGACTTTCACTGTACTTGTGTAGAGCCTTTGCCAATTTGTCCACACTGATTTCAGGGTTGTCATGTTCAGGGTCCAGAATTGTTTTGAGGTAGCTGAATTCAGCCCTGGAAAAATATCAGTATCAATTTATATTATTGTAGGTAGTTTCTTAAAGTGAATAACAAAAAGTACAATATATCTTAAAACATTTAAGGCTTGGTGGTTAGCGGCCCAGACTGTCAAGTTGCAGGTCACAGGTTTGATTCCTACCCAGGATAAACATTTATGTGCATGAACATGTCTCTTTGTTTTATGTCTGGAAAAAAAAAGTAGTATAAATAGTATATCAGTTATCTTGTTTCCATAGTACAAGCTCTGCTTGGTTTGGGATCAGATGGCCGTGTGTAAAGAATGTCCCAGGATATTAAAAAAATATATATTGAATCATACTCTACATCAATTACTTATATTAACAATGTGAAAGTAACTCTGTTTGTTACAACACAACTAAACAGTTGAAAACAGATTCTAATAGATGTGAAAAAAAAATAGTAGGTATATAGGTTTTGATTCAAAACCTTCAAAGGCGTGGGAAGGACCATATGAAATCTTTAATAAGCAACTCAAAAACATTAATAAAACAAATGATAGAAAAGTGTTGTTAAGCAACAAGTAGATTGAGCTTGTAAGGGGCATAATAATTATATGTGACAATGATAATAACAAAAGCCATGAAAAATACCATGGCAATTTGAGTATTGAGTAAATGCTATCACCCGAACCATTGACCTTTTATGTATGCCAGTTTGATTGTGTAGCACTAATTTAAATTAACTGAATTTGTGAATAAGTTGTTTATTTAATTGTTTATCTTAGAATAACTGTTTTCATTTCACGAAACATCTTGTACCTAGATAAAGTCATGCAAAATTGTGAGACTACTAAATGAATGTGCTAATAAAATGCACACATAAACGCTTAATATAGCCAAATAGTTACACAAACAATAATGTTATCATTTGTAATTTACTTTTAGTAAGTTAAATGGTTGAAACATATTTAATTTGACTTTAAAACTATGTAGCAGTAAAAATTTCCTAGTGTTGAGTCAGTCACAGGATAAGCGTGAGCTATGGCTCGTATAATTAATAGGACACATTTAGCATCCAGTTTTATGTGTTTATAAACTGACTTTATCCAGGAAGTTTACTCAACAGTTTAACGAGGTAATAACTACATGACATTGGGTAGTTTTTGTGAGATTCAGATCTCAAACACAAAGCATAGATACTAACTTGTTAGTTTTCACGAAAGGTGCGAATTTATCCATCAGGGAGTCCACATGCAGTGTCCCCGAATTATTCGCGCCACAATAGTCAAATATCTGGAGCGCCGTCACCAAATACTCTGCAAAAGGACTCTATAATTAGTTAATATTCAAATAACTAGCGCACCAACGCGGTGTTACATTAATAAACATCAGTATTTTACCATCCGTGTTCATTGCTCCCCGATCCAAATTCATTGTAATTTTTATAAACACACGAAGATTATAATTTTAGAATCAATAACGCGTAAACTAAGTCACACATGTGCGGTAACGGTCACTTGCTAATGTTTATTTTCCATTAGATAAATTCGTTACGCTCTACGACAATTTGATGTACAAAAATAGTTTCCAATGAAAACCGTTGTGTTTCAGTTAACGTCTTTAGTGGTGGAAAAATAGAACGACAACCGCTATCGACATCTAATTTATCGATAGTTATTTCCAAAAAATATACTCTACTGTGAATATAAGTTGTAGGTTGTAAGTAATAGGTTGGGGAAAAAGTTCCTTCGCATTTTTTTAGAAAATTCAATACATTTTTAATATAGTTATTTACATTAAACTAAAGTATGTAGGTACCATTTTGTTCGATAACTTTTTGCCATCATGTAATTGGACATGATCCCATTGCTATAGAAATTTTGGGACTTCTGATCAAAATACTGCGACAAGTGGTTTTGATAGTCCTGTCGTGATGTTAACCTGACACTGCCTAAAGAATTCTGAAGAGACCGAAACAGGTGGAAATCTGAAGGTGCAAGGTCAGGACTATACGGCGGATGCATTAATACCTCCCAACTTTTTCCCCAACCTAATATTACGTTGGGGAAAATGTCTTTTCGCATTATAGTATGTATGAACTTGTAATAAAATCTCTTTGGCTATACTATTTGTATCTGGCTGGTTTTGGTATCATTGAAAGTTTAAATTTTAAAGAACATAATTCCAAATTCAAATTAGGAAAATGTGTGATTTGCATTTGTTTTTCGTACCGCCAAGATGAGTGAATCTAATGAACAAATTCGATTCATTTTAAAATTTTACTACAAAAAAGGTAAAAATGCAACGCAAGCCGCGAAAAAAAATTGCGATGTTTATGGACCTAGTGCAGTGTCTGTGAGAGTAGCACAAATTTGGTTTAAGCGTTTTCAATCCGGAAATTTTGATGTCAAAGATGCACGTCGCTCTGGTCGCCCCATTACGGATAAAATGGATGCCATTTTTGAAAAAGCGGAGCAAGATCGGCATATCAGTAGTTACGACGTAGCTGAAGAACTGGGAATTGACCACAAAACAGTTTTGGCGCATTTGAAAAAAACTGGGTACACAAAAAAGCTAGATATTAGGGTACCTCACGAGCTCACTGAAAGAAACCTAATGAACCGTGTACTCATTTGTAATTCTTTATTACGACGTCATGAAACCGAATTATTCTTGAAGAAGCTGATAACTGGTGATGAAAAGTGGATCACGTACGACAAGAACGTGCGAAAAAGACGTGGAAAAACGTGGGATTGGAAGGGCATTATTCATTATGAGCTGTTACCACCAGGCAGGACCATCGATTCTGAACTCTACTGCGAACAACTGATGAGATTAAAGCAAGAAGTTGAGAGAAAGCGGCCGGAATAAATCAACAGAAGGGGTGTGGTTTTTCATCATGATAACGCTAGACCTCACACATCTTTAGCCACTCAGCAAAAATTAAGAGAGTTTGGCTGGGAGGTATTAATGCATCTGCCGTATAGTCCTGACCTTGCACCTTCAGATTTCCACCTATTTCGGTCTCTTCAGAATTCTTTAGGTAGTGTCAGGTTAACATCACGAGAGGACTGTCAAAACCACTTGTCGCAGTATTTTGATCAGAAGTCCCAAAATTTCTATAGCAATGGGATCATGTCCCTACCTACAAGATGGCAAAAAGTTATCGAACAAAATGGTACCTGCATACTTTAGTTAAATGTAAATAAACTATATTAAAAATGTTTTGAATTTTCTTAAAAAATGCGAAGGAACTTTTTCCCCAACCTATTATATACTATGTATAATTACAATAAGAGGATACGAATATTTTGAATAATCATGTGTAATCTGGGGCAATTATTATTCTTGGCCAACAGTAAATTAGATAAGATATCCAGTACTAGTTGCGCCCGCGGTTTCACCCGTTTTCGGGATAAAAAGGCACTCTCCATACCATAGGCTATGTGTGTTGAAAATTTCAGCAAGATAGGTTCTGTCACTGGGCAGTGAAAGCGTAACAAACAAACAATTGAATACACTCGCATTCATAATACTAGCAAGGATTTATGAATCCACAAACGCACAACCCTATTGCCTCTTGAAATGTCATTTTTGACATTTGGTCGTTCGGATATCTGTCTCAAATAGAGCAAATGGGTTGTTTTTTACTAGTAAATATTAATTATACCTTTTATCTAAACATACAAAAATGAAGTTGGTTTTGATTATTGCGATGTGTGGCATATATGATATAAATATATATATATATATTTTTTTTTTATTTCTTTATTTTACATAATTTGGAAGACCAACAGCAATAAAAACTAGCATCAAGAAACACTGTAGGCATATACACTTATAGATATAGAATAATAAATAAGTGGGAACTACATAACAATTACATATTAACTAATGGCACAATATTTACCGCGCTCACTAACTGTGACTAAAGGTGTACAATATCAAAAATTCAAAAAATAATTAGACTATAAACTTAAGAAAAAGTCATTGCTCAACATCCGTCTCACCGCTGATAAAATTGGGTTACATATATCAAAATCATGACAAGGCAGGCAGATTTAAGGTCTTGCTTGCTCGCCAAAGAAATGTTTTTTGCCGATAGTTTGAAGACACAATAGGCACGTTAATTGGTGAATAATGCCGCAAAGCTTTAGTAAGGGTATTAAACCAAATCTTTGATAGAAGAACGGGGCTGTATTACGTTGGATATAGTTTTTAACAAGTAAATGGCGTGCGCTATCTCTCGTCGTTTTACCAAATTAAGTATATGAAATTTTGCTCATAACTTGTGATAGTCGTTAGTTCGATAGGTTATTTTAGTACGATAACATAAATATTTGATAAATCTTTTTTGAATATTTTCAAGTCTTATAATATATTTGTCATATCTGGGATTCCAAATTTGTGATCAAAGTATTGTGGGTTTATAAACCTGAAAGTCTCTTGTTATCTTTTAGAATGCAAAACGTTATTCCGTATTATTACAAAAGCGTAGTCTACAATGCACAACCCAACGTATCATGGATTTTGTTCGATGCAATAATAACTCTGTTGGTAATGACGTCGTATGCCCCTTGACCCTTTAGTCAAGGCAAACATATCACGGAAGAGGGGTACTTTGTAGTATTTGCATAGCCAAGCACCTGTCAAATGTTTCAACAGCTGCAACCGAGAGCCAATTCTCTTCTACGCTTTTTGTGCTTTACTATTTCCGGCAAAATCACCACTTATCATGGTGAAATTGTGGTTAAATACACACAAGCTCATTCAAAGAATAAAATAGGATAAGTTAGGCTTCTTAATGCAGTTTTATCGTATTCTGTTTAGTAGGTAGTTCTTGTGTGATAGAGAAACACCAACCACATCCATCCTCACAAACTAACGCATTTATTATATGTATTAATATTATAGGTAGCAGCCAAAAAACTGGTCGCATTCTGTAAATTACGCAGCTTGCGCCTCCTTATACTTATAACACAACTCTCCCATTGCCCCGGGATAGGAATCCGCTACGCTGCTTGACTCTTCATTCAACCATAGCATGTGACACTCTACTAATAGAAGCATAGGTCGGTATTGGTATTTATTGAGATAATTTAAAATACATATATGAGACATCAATTATAGTCACACCACACCATTGTCAATTTCAACGAATTTTCGAATTGCGGATTACTGGTGCGTAGTGCTTATAATGTAGACATATAGGTTATTTTTTAAAATAAATTGGCACTTGCAATATAAACTAAATATTTATTTAAGTACAAATTAAAAAAATACACTTTAGTCTATTAAAATATACTGAATAATAACTGTTTAACTATATAAATATTTCCTTAAAAAGTCATCGCTCTCTTATTGTATTTAAAATTTCTATCAGTCCTTTGTGTACTTTCAATACAACCAGTTTAGTTTCTATCATGGTGAAATCACTGAGCTCCATCTGGAAGAAACATACAAAAATGCGTTATATTTATACCTAAAGTTTTCTACATCTGTGCCCAGAGGCCTAAGCACGAACATCTACCGTAAGCGTATCGTCATCGAAACGACGACGAAATTAAATATCCCGCTACGTCCATGCGCGGTGTTCTATATCTCATACAAACCAGCTTTTTGTCGGACTCGATACGATGACGCTGTGCTTGCGATATTTATGTCCGTGCCTAGGCCTTAGAAGGCCCGTTTGACAGCTATAAAAGTCATAGAAAAATCATCTTTATAGCTTTTAAGATATGGTTCAACTATTGATTAAATCGTTATTGTAAAATGATGAACCATAACAACGTTATAGGGTTCATTTCTCAATAGCACTCTTAGTGTCAAATGAGGCCTATTAGATCTCGATAACTTTAGTTCTATTACTTTTTGATCCTTGCAATATTAATGACGTGCTTCGGATAGTTTTAATTTTAACGGCTAGTTATCCGTCGTTACCTCGTTTAACTTTTATCATTTCTAATATCTATTTGTATGTACAGTCGTCAGTATGTATAGTCCGACAACTACAAGTAAAATATTTTCATAAACAAAATCTTATTGTTCGGAATGGCAACACAATACTCGTTAGAGATCGTATAGTGTTGCCAAGCGATTATAAAAATAAGAATGATACTTTTTAACACTTTGGGTTCAAGGTGGAATTTAAGATTCGGCATAGTTAATTTTTATACGAAGAAGGAATGCAGAAAGTTAAAATTGATATGATATATCTGTTACAAATAAAGAAAATTAAATATAAATTGGGCTAAATAGTATTTTATGTGCGGTATCTTGAATCAATGGAAGATAAGTTACCCCATCTGGCGGATCTTTATCTCTCGATGGAAACCGTCCATACATGCGTTCACAAATCGCACACAGGCCGCACCAAGTTCGATACTTTAGCGTGTTTCCTTCAGGCTGAAAAAAATAGAAAAACGCTATATTAACTTCCACTTATCCGAACTCACTAGCCATGTATAAGCCCATAAAGGCTTTTGTGGTTTTTAGTATAACGATAATTATGTATATTCCTATTTTGATCATAAAAAAAAAAACTATATAAACAAAACTTTGAGCCTACAAAAAATTATGCTAAATAATGTTTGAAGAATTGCTTCTCTAACACTTTTTATAGCAAAATATTATGTTAGGTAATAAAGTTCTTTATCTAGCAACTACGGCTATTTAATCACAAAAACTGCAACTTAAGAATGATGTCCTATATATTAATTAAAAAAGACGGGTTTATTATAAATGCCAGCTCGCTTTCGAATTTCGAAAAAACCTTTTGGTGCACCTTATATTTCTGGTTTACTTATACTACAAGCCAATTCAATATCAACAATTCATACACGATCACGAATCCCCTCGTAACCCTGGACACCCAATCCAGGCTATCACAAGCCTCAAAATAACGAGGTTAAACTAATAACTAACCTCTTCAGAATCCCCCGCTTCAGCTAAACCGTTCTTCCTAAGCCCATTATCAAGGAGTGTCAATTTGATCTCATCAGGTATGTTCTCCTCTTCCTCATAGATGTTCCACTCCATGATAGCCTCGAAGTTCTTAGCTTGTTCAGCATTAAGGATGCCACCCATCATCAGCATTAGACCTTCTTCTATATCCTGGAATAATAGTATTTATCATTAGTCTGAGATTATCATCAGTCAATCATTAGTCCAATAGACAAATATATAAAATGGTTAGTATGCATTTAATCACTACATAGTATAAAACAAAGTCGCTTTCTCTGTCCCTATATCCCTATGTATACTTAAATCTTTAAAACTACGCAACGGATTTTGATGCGTTTTTTTTAAATAGATAGAGTGATTGAAGAGGAAGGTTTTTATGTATAATACAGACATCCCACGGGAACGCGGGTAAAACCGCGGGGGACAGCTAGTATCTCATATAAGTGAATTGTCTGAAATTCTTGTAAGAAATAATATAATATTCTTTAACCCGACATTGTTCACGAATAGATTGCTTTATTACGTATTCTCATTGAAAAAGTAAAACTCTCCCCTAAAAATGTCTTGGCACTCGATCAATAAAAAGGTTTTAAGTTAGTAAGGAAGAAGCTTTCAATTCACAATAGTAAAGAGAGATCTTTTAATGAAAATATTGGGGGCAGTCGGGTAAGAATCAAACGAGGTTAAAACTGAAAACTCTGTTTATCGGTCTGTTTGCCTTTCATCCTGGCGACGTGAAGAGACAAGAGCATAACAACACGTCGTCATCATGACCCTCGACACGCTATTATAACCAAAAGTAGTTTTATGACTTTGGGTGAAAATATTTAACAGATTCATTGCAATACCTTTATAGGCATTCTATATCCACGCGGTCTGAACTTCCTCAGAACAGTCAGGTAGAGCAACTGTTTCGACTTCTTTAGAGTTACAAATCTCGCTGCGTAGTTCATTGGCGTTAGCGCTGCGAACAATATAAAAATTAAATGCTGTTGAAAGTTGCAACAAATAAACTTGTACACTTGTGTGTTTGGATAGCTCTCAGCAAGATAACGGCTGGACGGATTTTCATAAAATTTGAAATATAGGTAGTTTAAGATTTCTTTTTTTTACCAGTAAAACCAATGAGGGAAATCAAGATTCTAATAAAACAGCTTGTTATTTGATGTTAGCAGCAGGGAACACATTAGTAGGCTAGGTTTTAAATGACTTTTTTTTGTAGTCTACATTTTGCAATTTAAACTTACCGTCAAGTGCATTAGAGTCGATAGGCAACGAGAACTGAGCATTCTGCCGGGAGAACACCCGCGGTATGTGCAGCCAGTCCCCCAGGGACATAGCCGGCACTTTCAGCTCCTTCAGGAGAGCCTGCATCTCCTGACCGTGCGGTCTCTCTGGACGGGTACGTAAGGCTTCTTCGAGCACGTAGCGTCTCTAAAAATGTGGAATAGGTTATTCATTTATGGTAAGAATTAGTCGTTTTGATTTTATAAGCGTCAGTGAGTCTACCGTAGTACTTCTCATTTTATAAATGTGTTAGTCAGTCTACGGGATCCTTTTCTACTATTATAAATGCGTTACTGAGTCCACCGTAACCTTTTCCACTTTTTGAAATGTGTAAGAGTAATTTCTATACGACAACTTTATATGAGGAAGCTGTCTATAATTTTGATTTGACTGCCACTGTGGTAGTAAATCTCGGAAAAGGATTTTCTTTTTAACACAAGTAAAAAATATTTTTGACCTTAAGCTCACTCAGAAAAGGGATAAATTGGAGCTGTAGACTAAGCTAACCCATGTTATTTATGATATCCAAATACTTTTAAAGTTTTATTGTATTTTTTAAGACTCCGTACTACCGAATAGGACGGAAATAGGACGATATCTAATACCTTTAAACGAGCAATTCTTATAATATATTATCGAGCAATTAGGATTTCGGAAACGGTTCCAATGATTTTCATGAAATTTAGTATGCAGGGGTTTTCAGGGGCGATAAATCGATCTAGCTAGGATTAATTTTCAGGAAATGTCGTTTTATCCGTGTTGTCAATGATCAACTTTATCGATAATTGACTTAAACATAACCAAAAAAAAATGACTTCCTGACATTAACAGTTTTATCGACACAACAACATTAAAGTTACTCCAGTAGATGGCGTTGTTAAGCAACACTAAGTCAATAATCAACTTTACATAATTTACCAAAAAAAAAAAAACCGAACAAAGCTCGGGCATCCAGCTAGGTACTAACCTTCACATCAAACTCAGTCTCAATAGCTTCTTCATCGACCTCTCTGTGCAGGTACTTTAGTATATCGTCATCGAGGAAGGAGTCAGTCTTCCTGGTGTTAACAGCCTTGATCACCGGCAGAATGATGACGTCATCGTCTACAGTCGGCGCGATTGAGCCGCGGGAACTCGGGTTTTGAGAATCAGTCCCGATCCCTGCGATCTGGAAAAGAGCTAATACATATTAATACATGTAAATTTACGAGCTGTTCCCCAGTTTATCTCGTGTTCCCGAGGGTGTAACATTTTCCCGGTATAAAAAGTAATCCTATATGTTAATCCAGGCCACAAACTATCTATGTGCCAAGGTTCATCCCAATAGTACAATTGCGAATACAAGGGTCCGACTGCAAGAGTGACTGGAAAGAAACTGGCATCACTTGAAGAATATTCTTAAAAAACCCTTATTGTTAAACTTAATTTTAAGCTTGTTAATTTCCCACTGTTAGATTTGCAATTAGGAGCATTGTTTTGCAAAATGAGGCCTTATTTTAAGGCCTAAGAGTTTATTTTTGAATAAACTTTATCAGTTGGAATATACCTGAGTCTCAGGGTCCTGTTGGGATTGGGCCGCTAAGCCCGCCGAGGTGAGCCGATCACTCCCACCTTGGCGTCCTTTTCTACGTCGCTTGCCTCGCCTGCGGGCTTCACCATTGCCTTGTAATGAAATAGATTTAGCAGATGAATATTTAGTTGAAATTATACCACCCCAAATTTATAATAATAAAAGGCTTAAGCTTTAATCTTTGGCCTTCATGGGCTCCCATGTAAAGGCATAAACTGGGCTAATGGCTCTGTTTTATAGATTTAAAGTAAATATATTAGAAATCAATAATACTGTGACAGGTTCAGAAGTTCTGACCTTCATAAGCGCCCTTCTAGGGCCTAAATTGAGTGAAACGTATCTATATAAAAATCTAAAATCTTTTAACACATCGTGCGGCCTATCTACATCGCCATTGTGATAGTTATAGGTTTTCCAAAATATTTACTTGTCCCGCGAAACTTCCATTCACGAGCAACCAATAAGGAACATTTTCCACCGAAACCACTCACTAGTTTTCAAACAACAAGCAAGCGTTACGCTGGTTTGCTCCAAGTAATTATAGGCATAGAGAACATCAGATTTATCGACCTTACCTCCATCATCCATGTTGACAGTCTCACTGTCATCGTTAGCTTCTTTTTCAGCCTTCGACCGTTGTGATGCTGGAGCTTCATTCTTGGCCTTAGCTTTGACAGCTTTACCCAAATTCAACGCTTTCAATTGATTCTGAAAAAAAAAACATAGCCCATTAAAACAAATATAACCAGAGTATAAAGATACTCTATAAAATCCCTGGCTAAATTCCTTGCTGGTCTAAATAATCACAGCTATATAACATCTGGGAGAGGACTGGTAGTTGCACCTTATGATAGACAAAGATTGAGAGCAGTGTAGGTAAAGTGTATCTGTGTATCTCTCTCTAAAGTGAATGTTGCCAGTCTCAAACATTCACCTTTGAGAGAGACATTTAAAGAAGTTAGAAGTACCTCAAGTTTCTTAAAGAACACATCAGTATCATAATTAAGATCCTTCTCCTTTTTAATCAACTTGCGTGGGAGTTTAACACTGGGCAGTTTCATACGTTTCCTTTGACTCGTGGTGCCCCAAGCAGTCATCGATAACACAATGTTAGACGCCCCTCTCTTCCTACTCTTCGGTGCGTAACTTATCACGATTTTAGTTAAATGCATCAGTTTGCATTCACACGAGTAATTGGGTATAACAGAAGGTAGCAAAGGTTTTCTCTTCACAACTCTGGGTTTAATAGAATTCAAATTATCACCGGAAACGAAAAATCTCTTATCCTTCGCTCTTCTACTTGGTGTATCCTTTTTTTTCGGTAGTAATTTAGTTTTCGATATGAGAAACGGTCGCATGTTATGTTGCTAAGTGGAATGTAGTGTTGAATAACCAGAAGGATATTTATATGAGACGTAAACTAGAACTGCAAGACTAATCCGTAGCAGGTATGAAACTCGACTAACGTCAGAAGGTATTGATTTCTCGTTATCTAGTGTGAAATAATGAGTGTTATTAACGCTCTGATACATTTTCGAGAGGCAGTCGGCAAACTTTGATAAAGGGCGCTAATATATTGATTTCCATAACTCGGCTGTTTCTGAGGGGCGAACTACCTACCTAATAGCATTTAATATTAGGAATGTATGTATGTATTATACATACATACATATAACATTAATTATTAAAATATTATTTCTATAAAAGAATAACAAATTTACATTTAAAGTTACCCATTAACTTAATCAATACTATAATATTAATATAGATTAAAAAGAGAGAGCGTATTTTGTACGTTTATATATAACACTAATCATACCAACACTTACCACGTACCTATTTCTACCATAGCGGGTCAAATGCGACTTTATGTTTCCTGCTTGAATGTATGAAATATGGTTGTTAGGAAGGGAAATAAATAGTGGAACTGTATATTAATTAGTAAGAAAAAGTCATGAAGTCAAATGTGCAAAAGCAATAATATGATACGTGCATTTTCAATGCAAAGTTCAAAATGGGTCATTTGACCCGGTTATGGTATGTTTAGTGATAAATAGAGGGTAAAGAGAAATTTCAATTAAAATTCAAAACCATTTATTCAGTTTAGCCCCGCGGCGGTCACCTATGAAGGTCAAAACAGCTAATCTCCGGACCACCGTTTGAATGGTACATTTACCGGATGGACAAAGACTATGTTATAATAGTGGATACATTAGATTTCTTGAGTACGCGGGCGAATCCGCGAGACGGAAGTTAGTATAATAATGGTAGATTAATTAATAAGAGTATAATTGCAAACGGGAAAATAATTTGTCTGTAATATTAGTGAGTATCTCCCGCGGTTTTACCCGCGTTCCCGAGGCATATCACATTTTCCCGGGATACATAGTAGCCTATATGTTATTCCAGGATATGGTCTATCTATGTGTCAAGTTTCATCCATATCCGATTAATAGTTTTTGCGTGAAAGAGTAACAAAGAGGATCCCGAGGATTGAAGTTACAGAAATAGCGTTGATAACGAAACATGTTCGAGAAAAGCTCTTAAAAAGAATATATTTTCCCTTGCTCCACATTATATTTTGTAATTACTTAAATTGTTTGTGATATAAGTAATCCTATATTAGAGTAATAAAATATATAAGTATAGATATTTATTCAAATAGGTCCACACAGGCACTTATGAATGGTCAGATTCTAATACCGGTTCGAAAGGTTGCTTTTACTGAGTGCCGGTAATAAACTCAGCAATAACACATTTAAAAATAAGATTTTGTACATAAAAATGTGTCTTGCTGGAGCGTTGTCCACCCAACATTGTCGTCATTAAAATAATAATCAAATGAGTTGTAGGAAGCCTTGTTTACATACACTTAATAGTCAAATGCATCGACCTTGAGACAGTACAAAATTTATTTCCATACAATAATTGTTTTTATACAACAGAGGTGATAATCAAACTTATATTTTAAATAACATTGACGTTAAATGTACAGGAAAGAGACGATAAAATTATTAAAATACTACTTCTGTTTCGAAATTAAATTGAAATGGGTACAATGGACTCATACAATACGCATTTACTAAAATACATATCGATCATCTTTTGTCATTTTCAAATAAGTGACATAGTTTACGTGACCGATGTACAGTTTATTTTTTATGTAATAGGTCTGATTTTTCAATGGCCAGATACACGATATCTGGCTATTTTTTTATTAAACGATTTCCGCAGACTTATCAAATGAATAGCGTTACTAAAGTTTATGGATCGATGGAGAAATTGAGACTAAGTTAGTTTTATTAAGAGCTTATATAAAGGTTTAGTGAAATTCAACTTTAATACCATGGAGCTTAAGCGAGTAATTAAATGTGTTTAATTTTTCAAGTAAGGGGGTGTCCATTAATTACGTGAGGTGTTTAGGGGGGAGGGGGTCGAGCAAAACCTCACCTATTCTCACGTGAGATTAAGAGGGGGAGAGGGGGTCGAAAAATCGCCATAATCACCTCACGCAATTAATTTATTATATTATTATTTATTTTATTATTTAATTATTTTGGGGTGTAAGGGGTCCGTTAACATCTTAGCGACCCAAGCCAACCTCACCTGCTCGCGGTGCACCCTGCTGTACAACAGACGAGGCAATGGCGTTTCTTCAGGTGGTAGGCTCCGGCCGTGGCTTGTCACCACCCTCCAGGCAGAGTCATGCTGCCAAGCGTCCTCGGACGTGTTCCGGTGTGTTGCCTGGAGAAGCTAATTGGGAAGGCGGGTCTGTACAGTCGCGCTGATGTAGTATGCCGATTCGGTGTCACAGTGTCGCTGCACTTGGTGGCTAGTCATGGAGGGCAGCGGTATCCGAAGTACGGTGCACCGCTGGCCGACCGTAGGCAGTAGAGGGCCCAAGTAGTAGGCCAGCCACCTACGAAAGGCTGCCCCGCCACCTTACGCATAATCCCGGAATTGCTCCATCGTGCCAATTGGCGATTGGGTGGGAGGACCCGATGGCGATCTCCGGGGGGGTTCGGGCGTCTCCGCGGTCTCCAGACTAGCCTATCCTTCAGTGCAGCGTCTCTGTGTTCACCACAGGATTCTGCGCAGCGCCTCGTACAACTTCCGTCTTCCCTGCCTATTCACTCCATAAAAAATAAACAATGAAAAGGAAAACTAAAAGGAGTATAGAGTTCCACAGCGGCGGCACTTCCTCCCACTTAAAGTGCACCTCACGAACATCAGAGGCTTGCACTCAAATCTCTTTTCAGTCCACCACCACCTTGAGACTGACAAGCCGCAGCTGCTCTTCCTTACGGAGACGCAAATCAGACGACCAGCTGACGCGTCTTATTTGCAGTACCCGGGGTATTCCCTGGAGCACAACTTCAAGGCCCGCGCTGTTGTCTGCGTCTTTGTCAGCGACAATATCTGCTGCCAGCGTCTCCGTAACCTTGAGGACTCCGCCTTTTCAACGCTGTGGGTACTGGTCGACACAGGTGTGGACAAAATAGTTTATGCCTGTGTGTACCGTTCACATAGCGGTGATCAGGAGACAACCGGGCTGTTCGAACATCTGAGTGTGGCCGCCGACGAGGCTCAACTCAGGTACCCGTCTGCTCAACTTGTCTTTCTGGGGGATTTCAATGCCCATCACCAGCAGTGGCTGTTCCCATACCAGAGGACTGACCATGCTGGTAGAGAGGCGTACAAGCTCGCCTTGTCGCTGAATCTGTCCTAGCTGGTAGAACAAGCAACGCGTGTACCTGACGTTCATGACCACTCGGCAAATTGCCTGGACCTTCTGCTGACTACAGAACCGGACCGATACAGTGTGTCAGTTTCGTCCCCCCTGGGAACTTCTGACCATTGTCTGGTGAAATCCGTACTGTCCTGTTCACCACCCGATCTCAGCCCCAAGGGCACTAGACGGGTTGGGCGGTACAAGTCAGCAGACTGGGATGAGATGCGTCATTTCTTTGCATCGTATCCTTGGCGGCAAACGTGCTTTTCTTCTGGCGATCCGTCGAGCTGTGCGACTGCAATCTCAGAGGTAATTTGTCATCTTGACATCTTGAGAGTAAAGCTCGCCCATGGTTCAATGCCGAGTGCACAGTTGCTGAATGCTCGAAGTCGAAAAGCTACGGATACGCGAGACAAGATGAAAGCCTTTAACAGAGCCGCCAAGCCCTGCAAGAGGACCCTGCGCAGAGCACGCCTTGACCATATAAGCCGAATCGGATCTAAACTGGCCTCCTATCCCTCGGGGAGTAAGGCGTTTTGGTCCTTGGCTAAATCGGTCGAGGCGAATTTCTGTCGCCCGTCCCTACCTCCTCTGCTGAAGCCGGATGGAACACTGGCTCACACAGCTACTGATAAGGCAAACTTATTTGCCTGTCGGTTTGCTGAGAATTTGCGTCTAGACACTGTAAACAAAATGCCACCCAAGTTGCCTCCTTGCGGTACCACAATGTCACCTATTTGTATCCGTCAAAAGGAGGTACTCAAATCAATCAACAATCTAGACGTGAATAAGGCCAGTGGGCCTGACGGTATACCAGCCGTTATGCTGAAGAACTGCGCTCCTGAGTTGTCTCCTGTTCTAACACGCCTGTACCGCCTCTCGCTCAAAACAGGATTAGTACCTAAGTCTTGGAAGCTTGCCAACGTGCAACCTGTGCCCAAAAAAGGCAGCCGGGCTGACCCTGCCAATTACCGCCCCATTGCAATCACCTCTATAATCTGTAAGATTATGGAGCGTGTATTGAACACCCGCATCCTGGCGTACCTAGAAGATAATGACAGTGTCTGAATGGGGTGACAACAACCTCGTAAGGTTCAATGCCTCTAAAACACAGGCTTGTCTTTTTTCCGCCAAAAGGAGTCCCTTCACCTTGACTCCCACTCTCCGAAGTGAGTCCATTAAAATATCCGACCACCTTGAGCTCCTTGGTGTTAATATTACATCAAATTTAAATTTCGGCCGATATATCGAATCTAGGGCAAAAATCGCTGCAATGAAGCTAGGCACCCTCTCTAAGGTGAGAAAGTACTTCCCACCTGGACAGCTTCTTACTTTATACCAGGCTCAGGTCCGCTCCTGTGTGGAGTACTGTTCTCATCTTTGGGATGGATCAGCCCGCTACCAGCTAGAAGCCCTGGATTCAAAAAAAATTTTTTTCAAAATTCAAAACCATTTATTCAGTTTAGGCCTTCGGAGGGCACTTATGAAGGTCAAATTTAAAGTTACTGAAGCTACAACCGGTTCGGAAGTCAGCCTTCAACTGAGAAGAACCGGCAAGAAACTCAGCAAGGTTACATTCTTTTTTATTTGTTATATAAATTTTTATCTATTCTGACTTTTTGGCTATTTTATAATTTCAATTTTACATAATTTTATATTTAACAATTACAAAATACTTATTATAGGTAACATTAATAAAAACAAAACAAAAAAAAAAAAAAAAATATGACAAGACTACAAAATAGAAAATAACAATAATTAGGTACTTACAACTTAAACAAGAGATTTAGAGGTGCACTGTGCAGAGAGTAGCTATTTCCATACATTTTTATCTTCAATATAATGAACTACCTTGTAATACGCTTTTTCTTTCAAAACTTTCCTAATATAATTTTTAAATTTATGATCAGACATTTTGGTTATTGAAAGCGGTATCTTATTATAAAATCGAACACAATTACCAAGAAATGACTTGTTAACTTTAGTTAGTCTAAAGTATGGAACAACTAACTTCTCCCTTTGTCTTGTATTTATACTATGAATATCTAATTTTGACTCAAACATTCCTATGTTTCTACGTATAAACATTATATTTTCATAAATATATAGTGAAGGTAATGTCATTATATTTATTTCCCTAAATAAATCTCTTAATGATTCACGGGGACCCATACTGTAAATTGCACGAATTGCTCTTTTTTGTATAATAAATATTGATTCTATATCCGCTGCTGCTCCCCAAAACAAAATACCATAGGACAAGAGGCTATGAAAATATGCAAAATAAACTAATTTGGCCGTCTCAACATTCGTCAATTGTTTAATTTTCCTAACAGCAAAAGCAGCCGAACTTAATTTAGCAGCTAGAGTATCAACCTGAGGTCCCCATTGCAATTTATTGTCTAATGTAAGACCCAAAAATACCGTTTTATTTACAAGATCAATATGGCTCCCATCTATTATTATTTGGCTATCTACTTGTGCTACATTTGGTAAAGAAAACCTTAAGCATTTAGTTTTCTTTGAATTTAGTAATAGATTATTTGTAGCAAACCACCCACAGACAATTGACATAGTATGATTAACTTTAGTTAGATCTTTGTCTTTTCTATTAACTTTAAAAATTAATGATGTATCATCAGCAAACAAGACAATATCTGTGAGGTCATTTACAACATATGGCAAATCATTTATATATACTAAAAACAAAAATGGACCTAAAATTGAACCCTGGGGTACCCCCATTTCGACTAAAGAGCCCTTGGATGTTGTGCCGGTAATCCCTACCTTTTGCTGGCGATTTGATAAATAAGATAAAACAAGATCATGAGCAGTTCCACGAATTCCGTAGAAGTCAAGTTTTAGTAGTAGCGTACGGTGGTCAACGCAATCGAATGCCTTGGACAGATCACAAAAAATGCCAATCGCATCCTGTGAATCCTCCCATGCGCCATAAATGTGCCTCAGCAATGTTGCTGCCGCATCGGATGTAGATCTTCCCTTCGTGAAACCGAACTGATGACCATGCAATACCTTATGCTTAGTAAAGTGACTTGACATTTGATTAAGCAGCAATTTTTCAAAGATTTTACTAAGTGCTGGCAGAACGGAAACTGGTCTGTAATCAGATGGATTCTCCCTACAACCGGACTTGAAAATAGGTACTATTTTACTATATTTCATTAAATCAGGAAAACAACGATGTCATAGATCGCCGAGCAAGGAGACTCATAGGCGACGTCGAGTTAGTCTCGAGTAAGCTTCAAAATCTTGAGCATCGCCGCAAAGTTGCCTGCCTATCGGTGTTTTACCGGATTCATTTCGGAGAGTGTGCGCAGGAGTTTCACGACCTCATACCCCCTGCTCCGTTCCACATGCGGGCGACTAGGCGCCGGCTGGGGTTCCATCCTTTTGTTGTTGATATTCCGTTTATCCGCACGAAGCGTTTTGCTTCTTCATTCATTATGCGGACAGCAAAGGAGTGGAACTCATTGCCGGCGTAAATTTTTCCCGATTCATACAATCTCGGAGTCTTTAAGGCAAGAGTGAATAGGCATTACTTGAGTTCGCGTGTACCATCCTCGACCACCTCGTCACTTTCCATCAGGTGAGATCTAGGCAAATGCGCTCAAGTTTTTATATAAAAAAAAAAATTAAATAAAAATGGATGCCTCCTAATAGCGGTAAATGTCCTAACAACTCGGTAATAATATCTAAAGTGTAGCTGCCGTAACATTTATAGGTGCAAAAGATTTTAAAGATGAAGTTGGTAAATTTCGGACTCTCACCAGCATTTACTCTGGTAAATCAGGTAAATCTTATGTAAGATTACTTTTGTATTAATCTTTAAATTTCCTACACCATGTTGGCCAATCATAGGATGTACAAGTAAGACCTAAGATTTATAATTATTCGGTATTTTACAGTAGCAAATACCTCTTCAAACTGACCTTTTTAGTAGTCCTGACACTGACGGGCTCCTTAACAGGCAGTGTTCTCTTGGTCAGTACAAGCGGCGACGCAAGTGGCGGCAGTTGTTCGCACTGACCCTTGATGAGCCTGTTATGAGCCCCTTCCGAGAGGTTGAGTGATGGGAGGGTAGACCGCTCGTTTGTAGCACTAGTGTGGCCTACCGTCATCTCCGAGGTCGTATAGCCGTGGTAGTAGAGAGTTTCCTGGAGTTATAAAGTGGGATAAGCAGACGAAGGACGGTGATTTGTGGCGTCTCGTAATTGACTTTGTGGTTGAAACCTAATGACTCCATATTCAAAAGTGTAAAAAAAGTGAAGTACAATCCCCGTAGATATTTTTGCTGTAAAGTAATTGCTCATTAATAACGGTATTTCGGTTAGAAAGGTAAGTAGGTGAGTAACATTACATGTATATAAGAGAAACAGTCCATAGGCGGCGATGACCACTAGTGATCACGTGGAATGTCTGCCTGTTGTAAAATTGTCATAAGAAAATGCAAGTAATTATTTTTAAACAAAGAAACGCCAATTGTACTTTGTCCAACCCGGGGTTTGAACCTATGACCTCTAGTTTCCCAGCTGGCCTCTAAACCAAGGAAATATTAGTCATAAGTTTGTAATATACTTTAACCACAATTCAAACCTAACAGAATGTAGGTAATTATAGCGCACGTCAATAACTAGTGAATTTGGGGACGCTGATACATCTGTGACTCAATGTCTGTTAAAATGTCTTACCGGTTCAACTTTATGCCGTGAAACATTCTGGTCCCTCTGGGTTGACTTAATTTGCGCGGCTTTTCACGCACATTTTAAAGTTTGGTACCTGACTGTGACTTCTCCTCAAATCAAGTACGATAGTTGTTCTCTGATGCGGCTGGTCAGGTGTGAGGCATCTTCGGGAGCCCCTCGACTTTCCACTGGCGAGGGTCGGCGCTGGAGTGAGTGGCCTTGAGTCTGTCTCTGCATACCTGGACATGAGCAAGCATAATGTTATCTACAATCTTAATGTAGGTATATAATTCTTCTGTCCATGTGTATGGAACTCCTCCTAAACGGCTGAAATGATTTTAATAACATTTTTTGTGTGTTCCAGTGGATTCGAGAATGGTTTAGATTCACAATTGGACCTGGTAGGTGCCAATCGAATTCCTGCATTGTTTCTTTTTATAGGACTTTTGTGTGGACTCATTTCGACAGGACAACGTCTGTCGGGTTATTTTATAAATAGGTAATTTGTGTATCTCTGAAACTACGCATTCGATTTCATAATTATCTCACTAGTAGAAAGTGACATTATTTCCGAGTGACGCAGGCAAAGTTTTAACTGTGGTAACACTTAAAATAACTCGGGAACATTGGAGTAATAACGGGACGGAAGTGAGTGTATCGATATATAGATGTAGGCGATATAGAGAACAAAAATAAGGAAAACGAAAAGGTTAAATATTGGGTAAAAAAAAGTCTTAGTAAATTCTCATGAAATATTCAATAACATTTAATACGTATTATGAATGTACCTACTTATAACATGTGATTGAACAATAAACTTTTCCTTGTATTGGTTTTCCTCATTGCGGTTATTTAACCATAATATTTGTATTGGCGGCATTACGATCTAAGCACCAATTATTATTTTATTGCCTTTTTAAAACTACTTTACGGGCCAGTTGGCTTGGTGATTAAAATAGAATAGAACTTTTATTTGCTATAGATGTGGTTTTACATTAAGGTGTTACATGTTATAATAGGTTCAGCCCATCTAGCTTTTATAAGAATGCAAATACATTAGGTTTAGAGACCCTGAATACCACGCCGCAGGTCGTGAGTTCGATTTCCAGCCAGGACAAACATTGTGAGCATGAACATGTCTGATTATTCTGTGTCTGGGTGTAAATATCTATATAAGTATGTATTTAAAAAAGTAGTATGTGGAGAATATTGTTTGCGAGCCCTGACCACTCTGTACTCCTTTCTCTTTTCTCCCACTCCACCTACTTATCTATCCTCCTATTTACAATATACCTCTTCAAACCATGATAAAAATCTCCGATCTTCTTATAATCGACGACTACAATGTCCAATCCACTCTTCTGATTTTCTACATCGTTCATTCTTCATCCAGTCTATAATCCTATGGAATGCGCTGCCCCAGGAAATCAGGATGGTAAACAGTCGTTACACATTTAAAATTCAACTTAAAAAACACCTAGGCCTGACAAGTTAGCGGAATATTCTTCTTATTTATTCTCATATATGTATTAATGTATTTATATACGAGTATATTTATATATATATATATATATAGTAAGTAGGTATATGTAATATTGTATTATTGTGTAAGTTTATTTAACTATTTTATTACAATATTGTAAATATATATATATATACAATAGAATTATTATGTAGAATGTTTCCATAAGTTTTTATAGATTTTTTTTTTTTTAGAAGTACACTTATCTTGACCACCTTTAGTGCACCTGCCTCGCCTGTTTCTGCATCACCCCAAGGTAGACAGGTAGAAAATGCCTAAGGCATTATGTTCGCCTATGTACTTTAGTGCATAAAGAGTTAATAAATAAATAATAAATAAATATCTGGTTTCCATAGTACAAGACCGTATCAGATGGTCAGTCATTGAAAGAACAGGTACCTACCTGGTACAGACTTATAATTTCACCATGTCTGTCATGTCGTCTTAGAGATAGTCGACAGAGTTGCGTAGAGAGATAAGATTTGACATAGCATAGCCTATATACATATTCATAACACCCCAAAGTTGTAAAAAATTTTTGTGGAAAATTGCCTAGTTTTATACAACGCGTAAATACAGGTCTCTCACCTTCTAAACATATCCTCAGTAACAATATCATGTGGCGTCCTATTCTTCTCTTTATCCAGGCCATTTTGATCCTGGAACTTTGTCAAGTCCTCTTGAAAATAGTGTCCTTTGCCTTCTTGAAACTGAAAACGTTATAATGCACAAATGAGCAAAGTCAATGAAGCAATTATTCTAAATTAATATAAAGCCGGTTGGTGTCAACTACTGACACTAAAAACAACGTATGTGGACTCATGAACAATGTCTACGATGGGGTAAAGTCGAGGAGTGAAATACGATAATTGGTTCAGCGTCAACTATTATATAATAGTAACCTCCCACATTCACCCTCTGTTGATTGTAAACCTCCTGTAGAGAATCCTCAAATAACAAATTCTGGTGCACTGTGATCGTTTCAATCAAAGCTTATCAATAGTATCCACCTTCAGGATCAAGAACTTAGTCATCAAACAGTCATTTGTTGGACAATCGGACGACCATCTCTTGGCCACTGTTCCGACACTACCTTGATCCAACTATCGTCTTCCCGCCTCGCCAGATGCCCTCACATCTCCCTTGTTGTGTGTGGAGATTTAGTTCGACGCTGAACTTTTTTGACGGTTCTTTAGTAAACTTCGTTTAGAAAGATCTTACCCAAGAATCTTTGGCACGTTTGACGAACTCCTTGGCTTCGGTATCGGCAGGATGGTTGCACAGCACGGAGCAAGCATGTGAGAAGGGGTTGTAAAGACCTGCGTAAGGTCGCAGCATGAATGGAGCCGGCGTAACTTCGCATCTTAGCTCCAATTCCAAGTTGCTCTGAAACATAGGTGGATAGTTGTTTTAGACTTTGATGGTTATTCATTGAAAATTTAAACAAAAAATCCAGTCAGTTCTCTTCAGGCGTGCTTTATTAATAATAAAAAAAAGTTTTTATACTGTTATGGAGTGGTCCTTCCCTCGCGCTGCTCACTTACAAATAAATATTTGATTAATTATTTATTATAATAGTCCTTTATCATGGTTGAATTGTAAATTAGCGTGCAAACTACATTGTCTCACAGGCAAACCAGTAATACTAGATTTGTGCGCTCTTTTTATAATTCTTCAATATTGTCTTGTAGCTGAATAACTCTTTTAAATGTATGCGACGCTTAGCGGAAAGCAGTTTCATTTTCATTTGTAGCTTTAAGTGAAGTAAATAACAAGACAACTCACCTTCTGTTTCGAAAATGTATGCTTCTGTGGCACACTTGCCAACAGCCCTGTATTGCTGGTCAGCCCCATCACTCCGCTTAACACATTTCGTCTATTGTATACTAGGAACTGTTGTTTTGTTTATTGATCAATCTATCGCTTAGATACGCAAAACAAGCAATTATATATTCTCATTGTATATGTTCACAAAGTTTGATGGATGTTGACAGAATATTTGGCAGAAGCGTCAAGAAAAAGAATGTTTCTCATGCGAGACACGTACACAATGTTATTCAAAATTCATTGTCATTTGGGTATTCATTGCCTGTGGAGATTGCAATGTCTTCTGTTAAAGAATATTTTTAACTTAGTTAGGCAGTTTTATATACTACTACCATATATTTTGAAAATCGTTGGCATTTACCTTGGATGAATAATAAAAAATTGTGTCTTTTTCATAACATCAGAACAATTGTAGTACTTAATTACCTTATTGGACTTTATTTTAATGCTATACCTACCGTATGGTACTGCGATCTCTAACTCTTCGGGCTTTGGGGAAAATAGACGAGAGGAATTTTTGTACGAAATGTAAAATCTATCGTTTTATTTTTCTAGTAACAAAATTAATCAAAGGAAAAATCCAGAACTGATATCAAAGTATTTATTCAATAATATATCTTTGTCAAAAGGATTATCAATGAACAAATAAAAAGTTATTGTATTTTCAAAGTTCTCGAACGAAGACCATGAGAAAAACTATTTTAGAGTTGAAAATAATAAGAACATAAGGATTTTTTTCACATATATTATTCAAAAAAATTTACACAAAAGCACTAAGACATCCATTTAATCTTATTGTCTAAATAAATGAAGTTTTAAACCGACACGCAACCTCTTAATTAATTAAGATATAATTTGTCTCTAAAAATAATACTCATTTTCTCTTTTAGATATCAGAAAGTAACTATGGCATTACCAACAGAACACCTACTAAGCGACGTTGTGAAACTTTTACTCTAGAATATACTATTAACGTTTTTTTAAATCGACTCTAACAAGACCTATTTGTTACAAGGGGAATTATAATACAATATAGTGCAATAGAATTACTGAATGTGTACATCGGGCGAAAATTACAAATCTTACATTTACAACTATATTTTTATTATTTTCCGACAGTATTTTTTGTGATAAAAATACATTTGCGATTTTACTTTCATTAAGTAAAACTTTTAACTAGTGATAGCCTGCGAATTTGGCCGCATTGCAGTTTGCTCCCAAATAAGATTTTTTGTGTGAAAAACTTCATAAAATGACGTGACAACAAACAGACCGACAACAAAATAGTTTATTTTTTTTACAAATATACAACAGACGATTTGGCAACTTGTCATAAATAATACCCACATTGTATAAAACACTTGCAAATCTACAGATCAAATATTACAAAAAAATTGCGATTTCAAATTTGTTTATTGTAGAAATACATACTGAAATATATTCAAATATTAAAATCGTCGCAATTACTTAAGTTCAGTCGAGTATAAAAAGATGAATACAATTATGAATCTTATAACAGTGGCATAAAGGCCAATAATGCATGTAATACTTTCACCTTTTTAAACGTGACTGAAAAATATTATAAACTTTTATGTCTTATAATATCGGATATAATAATTAACACGCTACTATATCCTCAATTTTTCTTCATCGCCTTTGCAATTTTAGAAGAAAAAGTGAGATAATTTGATCACTTATTTTAATGCCATAATAACAAATCACTGCAAATATCTATTCAAATTTTATATAATATTGCGTTAGAATATATAATTTTGTACTTATAAACATTTGAATTTTAATTTGCAATGATTCTAAATTATGTTTCGGTTATGACTGCTAACATTATCATCAAAATAAATCCATCAAAGCTTTGAATAATAATTAAACACATACTACATATTCGTTCATCAGTTTTTACAACCAGACGGAAGCAATAAGAAGTCAATTAGTTATATTTATAACGGGTGTTTAGATTACGACACCATCAGAGAGTTGGAATAGCGAAAAGATGGTCCCGTACTGTATAAATAAAAAAAAGAATAGGTTTTTTGTTTTGTAATTCCTCAAAAACTGAACATATTGTAAAATACTTTTATTTATCTTCTTATAAATCTATAGGTACATATGTTGTGACTGAACTGTGCTTACCATTTAAACATGATACCCTAATTGACAGTAACTGTAAAACGCATGAAAAACAAACAAATTTGTAATTAATTATAATAATGTGTTGCCTAATGTTTTGCGACAGTAACCTTACATGAAAAAGTTATGCTGCCTGTTAAAAAAATTACAAGGCCGTTTTTCAATTGTGCTTTATTAGCGCTAATTCGCTTAGAAATCGTGATGTAACTAAGGTAACATCAAAAAATTAAAAAAGAGATGGATACGACACTATACTAAGTAATAATTAGGGTCGAAATTAACCAACGAAAAGAACTTTAGACATTTCTCAATTGTTCGATTAAGATACAACAGGTGTTTGCATTTCACAAACGTCCTTAATAGTCAGCTTTATTTCAAGTCATAAATAAAACGTGAATTATTTCCTCAAGCCATATTATTAGCAGCCATAACAGAATATAAAAGTACAATGGTGAACACAGAACGTATTGCATGGCAATTTACTTCAATCACAATCTAGGCAAATTATCATTTTCGTATTACAAGGTCATTGGTGTACTGTACACCTTTCGTTTGATTAAGTGAAGTTGTAGTATAGAATTATTGCAATCAATATCAACATATGAAGGCAATGTATCAATTTAGTAACATTTTCTCACGGCGAAACAACAATAGTATCAATTGATATGTGAGCAATTAATTTCACAAACATTACATGTACATTGGTATAAATTTAATGTCCTAATTACATCTGTTGAAAGGTAAAATAATATGTTTCAAATAATGTAAATAATTTATGTGAATTCATATCTTATTTCCTTATTATACTGGGGAAGAAAGTATCTACGGGACATACTTCAAAGGCAAGTCGATAGAAAGGCAAGTGTCAGTCCCTAATCTGTCTTACACTTTAAAATAATAATCTTATGAATAAATATATTATTATTATGTCATGAACATAAAAAGCAATGTAGTTTACATTGAATGTAATTACTGCAGTAATGTGGTACATCCACTCACATGAATGTTAGCCAGCACCCTTATTTATTTGCGTCATCGATTCGCTTTGTCAGCTACTGATATCATACAACTGTGGAGTAAGCACGCCGCATAAAAGAATCGCGATTAAGTTATATAAGTCATAATCTCTACTTAAGGCTTCTTCATTTGAAGGTGATAATAACTTATATCAGCGGGTGTAACAATCGCACGATGCCAGCAGTGACGAAAGCGAACAACTCTTTAGGAAATAAAAAATAATTTATTCTAATCATAGTCTATGTAAAAACGTGTGACTCTTTATCTCACAAATATTTTTTTTATTATGACTAGGGAGTTAAGAAATAAATTTGAGCATGGAAAATAAGCGTACTACACGACCATGCAACTATAAAAATATCATAAAAACTTAAATACTTAAGTTACAACTTTTATCATTTATCATAAATATTAATTACAGGTATCGTCACACACGAAAACGACGCGTCTCCATTGAATCTCGATAGAATAACGCATGAACACTTCATAACATTAATAATTATTTACAAGGATCGATTCGATCGCGTACACCGCACTTCACGAACACATCACTCCACTAAGACGACCGCGTCGTCGGGCGGAGGGCGCGAGGCGGCGGCGGGACACTACGGCCGCGAGGCGCGTGCCGCCTCCTCTAACGCTCTAACCTTGAGTTCTCGATCGCGCTGCTGCCGCAGGAAGTCCTCGTGGTGGGCTGGGTGCAGGAAGCCGCGCTCGCGCTCCATCAGCAGTTGGCGCTGCAACTGCTCATGCGCGGCCGCCTGCTGCGCCAGCTGCTCCGCGTATGGCCTGCCCAGAAGGTCCGGGTGCGGTAGCGGCCGATACGGCCCTCCCGCCCCGAGCCCAAGCCCCAAAGCCTCTTGCTGCGCCTGCGCCGCCGCCTGTTGGCCCGGGTGTAGGTGTAGGTGCGTGTGGGAATGCGCATGGGTGTGCGCATGCGTATGTGCGTGGTACTCAGGGTTGATTCCCGCCATCTGCAGTCGTACCATTGGGTCGGCCGCGAGTGCGAGCCGCTCGGCTGCCTCCAGCTGTGCGGCCGCAACGCCAGGGTGCGGATGATGAGGGTGGTGTGGTGGTGCGCCTGACACCGGCACAGATACGGGGCCTCCCGGTTGTCCCGCCGGCGGGATTCCGAGACGTTCGAGTCGTTCGCGCTCCAATTGTGATAGTGCGCCCGGACCGTGCCCAGGCGGATATAGCCCGAACTGAACCGGAATAGCACCTTGAGGTGGCGGAGGTGGCATTCCGTACCTTCTGTGCATTTCTAACCAGTGCGGGTCTAACGCCCGCGGCCCGACATTGTTTTTAAGGAGCTCTTCTTTCAGTCTGTCGTTTAACTCTCGTTCTCGTAATTCTCTTATCTCTCTGTCGCGTTTCTCCCTTTCAAGATGTTCAAGTTCTAGTCGCTCCCTCGCTCCGGCCGCACCATACATGGTACTGAGTTGATATTGAAGCATCGGATCCATACAGTGGCGCGGCAGATTCCCCGGGCTGAACCCGGCGTGCGGCCTAGCATATTCGGACAACTGTCGGAGAGCAGGGGTGTCTGCGTAGCCAGGTGGACGAGGAAACCTGTCATACGGCGACGTAATAGTTTCTATGGCACCTCTCGACGGTGGTTTAGTTTCCGGTTTTTCCGGGGTCGCTATCTTTCTGTGTGCTTGTTGAGCTATCTTTTCCCTCTCCTCTCTGTCTCTCTCGGCTTGTTTTCTGAGTCGTTCTTCTCGTTTTCGCGCGAGCTTAGACTCCGGTACTGGTTTGAAAATAAGATCTGTTCGCGTGCACGAATTATAATCACCGCGATTCCAATGTCGAAGGAAAATAGCCGATTGTGATCTATGACATTCGGTATCTTCAATTTTCGGCTCCGGACTGGGACCGTGAGGTATGTGCGCTGGACTTGGAATTTCTTCTTCCTCTGGTTGGGATTGTGTTTCAAGTTTAAGTTCTGGATTATCTTCTGGCATTTGTCTCGGAGGTCCTCGTAAATGAGGGTGACCGTGAGGCATTTGATGGGGTGATCCTGGTCTAGGATGATTCTGTTGTAATCCTGCTGCCGCTTGAGCGTGCAGACGGAGACTTTCTATGGAACTCGGTGCACCCGGAGGTAGTCCTAAACCCATGGGATGACCCATCGAAGGCGGCTGAATCATGAGATGATTTGGATTACCCGTCAACATTTTAGGATGATGACGAAGAAGCATAGAATCTGCCGGTGATAGCCTCTCTGGATGATGAGCGAGGTGATGTGAGTGATGATGTGTGTGATTGTGATTATTCGAGAGGTTGACACTCGATGATGAACTGGTACTCTGAGATAAACTGGCTGATAGGTGATGGGGCGAGCTCGAATGAGCACTCGATTTCTGTTGGGTGTTGATTTTATGTTGAATCGATTGTGACGAGCTACTGGATGTTGAATGCGATATTGATAAAGTATGGTTTGTACCACCACCCACATGGCTCGGTTGCTTTTCAGTACTCGTGTGAACTGCGCTGTGATGACTAGTAGAGTGATGATGAGTCATTGTAGTTTCATGTAATTGATGCCTTTCTGTAGGATTTCTTGGATCCTCAGCGCTTTCCGAAATTTCTCTTAGTGACCTTGTGGTGACTGATGAACTGGTGCTGTGATGTGAACTGAGCATCGTTGTAGACTCTATTGTTGAAGGTTTCACTGGGTCATGCCTTCCTGGAGTGCTCACTGACGGGTGCATCGGCGGTATAGGGTGAGGCTGAGGTAGAGGTCCATAAGGATATGGATAAGGCATTGAATAGCCAGGATGGGGATGTGGATAATAAGGATGCATAGCATGAGCTGCAGCCGCTGCTGATAACTGGAATATGGATGGAAGTAACGGGTGATGAGGATGATGCAAAGGTGAGGCAAATGGATGAGGATGTCCTTGTTGACCAGAATGCATAACAGGACCTGGTATAGTAGCCGGTATTGATAGAGGCGTTGGATTCATTAAATTCAATGCTGAATGAGAGACTGAAGTATTTGGCTGCACCGGCGATGCTGAAACTTGTCTCGTTTGAGATGGACTAGTCAAATGTCTTGTGAAAGGTGAAGTAGTTGAATGTGATCCATGACCAAGTGATCCATTATGACTTTGCTGACTTTTCATTGGCGTAGGAGTATGAGGACTCTTGACAGGTGGCATAGTACTTGTAGAGTCTGATCCACTGCTCTGACTCGTTGACACAGGAGGCATACTATGCGGCTGGTGCATAAAGTCAGGTTCCTTCTTAATGCTTTCTATTCTTGGACCCAAGAAAGCACTTTGCACATTGGGGTTTTCATTTGTTGGTTGGCTTGATGGTCTGCTGCTATTTTCAACACTGGATATAGATTCCCTATCTCTCTCAGTATTTAAATGCTGTGCGATTGCACTTCCAATAGGATACCCAGGGACTTTAACTTCTTTTAGAGATTGTAAAGGATCTGTAACTGACTGTGTGGATAGATTAGCCGGCATATTATCTGGTATTTCTTGTTTGATTTTTAAGTCCTGTGGCATTGATGGATCATTTTGATTGGATGAAGGCATGTTATTTCCAGCCATACTATGTGATGAAGGCATTTGCTGCATCAATGGTGGCATCGAACCAGGTTTATCTAATCCTGGATGACCAGGATGGCCTGGGTGACCAGGATGTCCTTGATGTCCATGATGTCCAGGATGACCTGGGTGACCCGGATGAACAGGAAGACCGGGATGACCAGGATGGCCATATAATGCAGAGGGCATAAACCCATAAGGGCCAACATTGGAACCACTTCCTACGGATATTAATGGACCTGGAGGTAACAAATTCGTAATTGAAGATTGACTGAGTGGTGGTGGGGGCATGTTTTGTGATGACACTGGTGTTATAGATGCTTCTGATGGTCTTACCCCAAGATTTTCCGGACGCACTGGATGTGAAAAACTGGAAGGTCTTAAGTTATTATTTTGACCATCATGTTTGGGCATTGGTTGTGTTTTCAAGTCTGTTGGCTGTTTATCGTCCAAATCTGATTCTTTGTTTTCTTGGGAATTGGCTGGTGAAATTGGCTCAGTATTTGTAGTTGTTGGATGTTCCATAGGTGGTGGTGATGATCCACGAATGTTAGTTGGTGATGGGCTAATTCGCTGTAATGTGTCCAATCGAGGAGCATTTGGGGAATCTACTTTATTGGCAGTAGAAATAGTTGCTGTGAAAATCTCTGGTGTATTTTGAGCTTTCATCTCACTAGCCTCATCTCTTGGTTCAAGTTTTATTACAGTTTTCAAGGGATTCATATGAGTATTATGCTTATTTGGATCATTAGCAAAATTCAGATTAGAAGGATAAGCAAATGATGGCATACCAACCGAATAATCCTTAGCACTCCTGATGATTGAGCCATCTTTTGGCATATTAATAGGATTGAAAATATTGTTAGACCCACCTTCAATCTTAATACCATGACTAAGTTTTGGATTGTAAATGTGGCTATCTTTAACAAAAAAGTTTGTATTTTCTGAATTCAAAGGTTTGTTGAATGGATTCACTGGATGACCAGGGAAATTATGTGAAAGAGGATCTTTCAGAAAATCATCTTTTTGTAAATTAAGGCTTTGCTCTTCTGTATCTATTTCCTCCTTTATTTTAATTTTCTCCAATGATTCAGTAGACATTGGAGTGACTTTAGGTATAATAAGTTCAGTTTTAGGAAATATTGTATTTTGCATTTGATGCATTGAAGGTCTTTCAATATTTTCTTGATTTTTCGTAGCATTTTCTGTTTTCAAATCCAATACATTCCGATCATCCTTTTCATTAGTGACCTTTAATATGGGTGGTAAAGGATCCTTTTCAGATTTAATTAAAGGTTCTGGATTCAGTTCCACTTTAATTAATGTATCTGCTGGTTTTAGCTGCAGTTCCAAATCAGGTTCTTTATTTTGTTCTTGGTTTTCTTTATCAGGCTTATTAAAACTAAAGTCACAAACTTCTGGTTCAGGCTCTGCACTTTCTGTTTCATCCATAGCAGGGAAACTGTCATTGGTAAGACTTTCTGATGGACTTTCTGGAGGATTATCAGCCTTTTTCTTTTTCATTTGGACATCACCATCCATGATACCTTCAATCTTTGAATCATCTGGAAGACGTTTCTTAACTTTTGAAACATCAACTTTACCATTAACTACTTTCTTTTTAACTTCCTTACTGATGGGAGAGGACAATATCTTTTCTGGTACATTATTGTTGGTATTTATGTTTATGTTTGCATTTGTGTTTATAATTGTATTTGGTATCTGTGCAATTGGTTTACTCGGCTTTACTTTAGGTTTAGTATCAATATCAACCTCATCCTGTACCTTCTTACCATTAGGTGTTATTGTTTGTTCCTTTGATTTATTTCTTGTTCTCATTCTAGTTGGAGAATCATCTGGATTTTCTGCTCTGCTATTATCAACTTTTGTTATTTCACCAGCATCTCTGGAATCACTATCTTCTTCAGAATTCTCATCTTCTGTGACCGAACTCATCTCCCCAGCTTCTTTTGGATTGGGTGAGGGTCTTGAACCATTTGTATCTGGTATAGTGGGAGTGGCTTCAGGTGTTTGTTCTTTAGGTGTGCCAGCACGGGAGTTACGTGTATTACGTACACGTCTCAGCGATGCCTGTCGACGTCTCCTATGGGGTCTATTACTACTAGCACCAGGAGTCTTTTTCCACAAATAATAGAACTCAACCAACTCTGATGTGTCTTTATGAGGTAGTAGATCCTTTTTAATCTTGAAAAAGTTTTTACCAAATTGACGAATACCTTTCACAAAACGTTTTGTTTCTTCTTCTGACCATTTCTTCTCAATTCCTTTAGGAACCGGGCACTTAACAAGGGCCTGTAAGGCTCGGCCTGGGTCATATCCGGAGTCATGAAGTACGTCGAGAGCATTAATAGTGGTGTCATCGCGACTAGCTGCCACGCAGCCGTCGTCAGGAGAGCCACCATCACACATACCCGCGAAAGCTGCCATTGAGCGAGCAGCTCGCAAGTACATTACAAGATCACGGTCCGTGGCCTGTGCAGGAAGCCAACGCAGCTCTTCACCGCCTGAACCAGGTTCATCAGGTCCAAGTGACCCATTCACCCGCATATCAGGCAAGCAAGCATAGATATCCTTATCCTTGACGGGTTGGTTCGGTGTACCTATTTGAACCTCCCCCTGGTTCTGGGCCATGGTTCATACGAAATAGGCTATTTACACTGGGCACTTTTCCTCTTTCACATAACAGAAACTACAATCCGTTTACATAATTCACTGTAATAACTTTGAGGCAAACGTATTAAAACCTCTTTTTAGTTGTTTATTTGATGGTTCGTAAAGCAGTAAGTATGCCAATATACATAATTATTACTTCTAATGGCCACCATTACACGATGCATTGTGCTTCATTTTATTTACTTTTACGATACACACGTACTATAACTTATGAGTCCACTTCTATTTATCATAAAAATAAGTATTTTTGTTTAGTTTTTACGCATATTTTACTGTAAATTTAGTAAATGCTATCTACATGCTACCCTTTTGTTTAGCTTCGCCTTTCTTTAACTCACACCATAGACAAATACATTTCTATAAAATGGCTGCCACGACAGGACTTCTTTTTTACTTCACGTTCCATTCTATACACAGATCTATCATTGTATAAAATAGGTATATATGATTTTTTTTGGAAAAGCTTTATTTACTGTAAAACAATGATTGTTTTATGTTACTCAAGCAATTAAATTGCTTATTGAGTAAAAAATCTATCATATGTTCAACTCAATCACCTATATGCGGCCTGACTACAAAACTTACAAAATTTATTTGAATGAGTCAAGGTTCCTGAAATGATTCCATCATTAAAATAGGCGATGTTTTTTCTTAGTATATTTGTTTGTTGTTTGTCGTTGGTATTTACGGCTTTTTATAAAATAAATATACAACACTAAGCTGTCATCATGTGTTCCATAGAATAATGATGAGATAAAACAGTGTTAAAGTTGTAATATTTTTGATTTTAATGTTCAGTTGTAATTAAAATCACATTAAAATTAATAAGTTGATCAAACTGACAGAAATATAAAAACTCTATTTCACCCTTTAAATTTTTGGGAAAGATTAAAAGTTTAATTGATTAAAGTTAAATTTATTGATTGAAACCATCCTACATCTCAACAATCATAGGATAATTTGGAGCTTTTTTGAATGCCAATGTCACACCGTAGTTTATCCCTCTGAAATTATTAACACATAGTGCGACCATCCTATCTGAATATAATATTATTTGCCTTATCAAGGTGTTCAAAACAGGCCAAGTCAACAGGCAAGACTTCACAACTAGCGATGCTTTCAACTAAATAGAAAAGTTGGTCGCTCAGTATATAACTGTTTTAAATATTTTGGAAATTCAGGCAGTCTCTAACCTTGTACTTTACCCGTACCAGATAATCTAACTAGCATAAATTCCTATGAGACTTTCCAGTACTTACCCTGGTTGGTCCGGTGTTGAATCCAGTTATACTATGTCAAAATTATTATTATTATAATGCGCGTATGGAACGCGCCTATTCCTATCTGTGTCAATACTCCTATCTACACTACAATCTGTCAAACGTCAAACAAAATGTTACAGACGGACAGACAGAATAGAAAAATACTCGAACTTGAAGCGTAAGTCAGAAAAAAAATTATCTTACTTAACAATGTGAAGTGTTCGTTTGTTAAATAATGTAGATACAAAATACTTAAAAGTTTATTCAATTCAACAAAAATGTCTTCTGAGGATTCCGACGACGAACCATTATCGGTTATTGCGGCTGCTAAAAAGATTAATCCAGAGGCATTTAAAGAATTACCAACCGAAACTGAAGGCGTTAAAAAAAATATCAAAAGGAAGAAAAAGGTTCCACCGGTTATCCTCAAGTTGCCCAGGAGGGCTAAAAGGGTTTTATCTCCACCGGTCATAGAGCGACCTGCTGATGTATGGCTGTATCTAAAGGATTTAAAACCAACCGGCCCGTATAACTGCTTACTATGCTCTGAATGGTTTATTAATAAATCAAAAATTATCATTCATTATGTTTTGAATCACAAAAAAGATTTTTGTGGGATCTGCAGGTAGGGTGTTGCAAACTTCTTTTTTTTAAAATACCTACTATTAATAATATAAATAGGAAAGTTTGTGAGGATGTTTGGATGTTCCTTAGTCGTTTACTCAATAACTAAACTACTAAATGGATTTGAATCAAACTTGGAAAATCACAGGACAATTTTTATCCTGGAAAAATGTTACAATGTCGTTATTCTCAGGAATAAGGGTGAAACTGCAAGGGACAGCTAGTCTAGTTAAAAAGGAAGTAGGTTTTGTCAGAATTTTTTTAATCGTCTTTTTGCCCTATTAGTTATTGAATTTAGGCTCTACCTAATCTCTTATGATAAACATAATTAAAGTTTCTGTTTTGTGTGAAGGAATGTCCCGGGAAATTTATTTCTGCTACTGCAGGGTTTAATTCAACAATGTAACTATTAGCTTTATGATGTTGTTTGGATATTGTATTATTTTATTCAATACTAATGGCTATATTTATTAATTAATTATTTCATGGTAAACATATTTTTCAGATATTTTGTCCCTGACAGAGAAGCTTGGTGGGCCCACCTGAAATTCCACACTCCATGGCCTTGCTCCCAATGTGTTGAAAACTTTGAGACCGAATCAGCATTGCGCCACCATCTCAGTTATGTCCACAAATTAGTACATTGTCGCCTCTGCCACTTCCGTATGCCAGATAATGACCAATACAACACTCATCTTTTCCAAAAACACAATGTCACCAATGTTTCAAGTAAAGATGAAGGAATATTATGGGAACAAGATTATGAAGGCAGTACAAAATTTCTTTGCTTACTCTGTTCTAAATCTAATAATTTGTCACGCACATTCTTCAATCATTACATGGGATACCACCACTTTACCCTCAAATGTTTTGCCAGGATCATCTGTGGGAAAGATCCCCCGTTTACTGTTATCGGTGCCGAAGTAAGCTCAGAATTTGTTGAAGGCTTAAAGGAACGTCCACGGTTTGGTTACATTGACTTAGACCAAAAGCAACCAGATGGTGGTCAGGAGTCAGACCAGAGCACACACAATGAAACAAATACATTCATAGATGTTCTCGTACCTGAGGTAAAACAGGAAAGTTTTAGTGAACCAGACGAACCAAAGTGTGATGAAACAATAAAAATTGACGAAAATGATATTACAAAAGATTACAATGGGGATGAAGACTTTGATGTTACTCTCATGGAGCTGATCTTGATGCAATTGTGTTACTTTGATTACATTAGTCAGACTCTGACACATATAAACTCAAATGAAGTGCCTCAAAATTCTGATATAGATTACGATAATATTCATTCTGATTTGAAAACTGATTTGGATTGTTCCTTTTGCCAAGAAAAGTGTGAGACATTACAAGCATTTGCTGTACACATGAGTAAAATGCACTGTGTAAAGTCAGTACCAATATTCTCATGTCGGCTTTGTGCATCTACATTTGATACTCAGCAGGAACTTGACGTTCACACAGTCCAAGAATTAAAAGAGTTTGATGACTTGTGGCTTTGTCAGTTCTGTGACAAGGAGTTTGATAATAGAGAAGCAACAAGACAGCACTTAACGGAACACTGGGATGTTATGGAGTTTGACAATTGCTTCAGTCCCCATTTAGGCTTCAAATGTAAATATTGCCCAACTTTATTCTGGAATGAAACGGACAGACAGACACATCAAGTGAGAGTACACTTTAGTAAACACAAGGAACATTATTATAAATGCGAGAGCTGTGATGAAATTTACAGTGATAAGGTTTGAATATTTCATTTATATTTTTTAATTAATTTTTTTTTTTTTTATTCCATATGAGCCGACAAACAAGCGGACGGTCCACCTGATGGTAAGTGGTTCCCGCCGCCCATGGACATTTGCAACACTAGGGGCATGACCAATGCGTTGTCGACCCTGAGACGTGAAGTTGTTGTCTCATGTGCCTGTAATTTAATTATCTAAATTTCTTAGTTCCTACAATGTATCTGTTCATATTGAATGTGAAGCATTTTGTAAATGTCTATAATAGAGTAGCATTTATTTCAGGTACACTTCTGTACCAAAAATATAAATACAAACAATAAAACTTTGTAAAACCAATCTCTTTCAGATTTGGTACATCCATCATTACCTTGAGAAGCATCATGAAGAAAATGACAAAATTCCTCTATATCTTCTGAAATGTTGTATATGTTGCTTGGTGCTGGAGAATGTAGATGAGATGAGGGAACACTTTAAAACCAGCCATCCTGAAGCCCGTAAGGTTTTCTGTTCACTGGATGGTTGCAAGTACAAACCCTTAAGTCATCGGAAATCATTTAAAATGCATTTGAGAGTAAGTTTATATACTTTTTTTTGTTGGTATACCTCTATAATGATGTCAGTTAACTGCACGAATCAGAAGGTTTTACTTTTACGTTCGGCCGCAAATACCTCTGCTTATCAAGGATCTTAGCAAGGATGGCCTGATACCGTTAAACAACAACTATCATGAATTAACATAATTTTGTGTACCAACCTAATGCAGACCTTATGTTCATTAACAGTTGATCCACAATCCATTATCGCGTTCGGACCGTTCGGTATCGTGCACTGTTTGCGGGCGCGAATTCACCAGTCTACGAGCGTGTAGCGCACACATGGCCCAAGTGCATGTACCGGGGAAATTCAAGTGCAAGTTGTGTCGGGAGACGCTGCATACTATGGACGAAAGGTATGTTGGGAGTGGTTAAATATGAGCTTGTAATGTAATAATCTATGAATTACTTACACGAATTCTAGACATCATCATCATTGAACACTTTAACTATATCGAAACCCTCAGTCGGTATCGTTGTTAAGAATAGGTATTTTTATGATTAAGTAGCCGGGAAGACGTGTTCCTCTTCGAATAGTGAAAATAATATTATAGATATGCACTTACAATTTTTCCCGTATTTTCTAATATTTGCTTTTCCTAAAATCCTTATTTGGGGTATAAAAAATATTTGAAATGAAAAATTTGCCAAATCAGTCCAGCAGTGCTCAATGCAATTTCATTTTTATTTATATAGATTACATTTTGAAGCTAAGAAGTGTTGCTTTGTCAAATAATGGAACAGTCTTCCAAGGTTGTAGCAGATTTACTACGACATCCACTGCTGAAGATGGAACTCCCCTACAGATTTACATAAGCCAAAGGAATGGTTTTATTAAAAGTCTATATCCTTTTTTATAAGTCTTATAAAACTCAAACAAAAATCAACTAGTCTTACTAATTTTAAAATTAAATAGTCTGTAACCTGACTACTAGTTATACTTATCTAACTAAGCTTTTTAGGTATAGGTTAGGTCTTAGACAAATATATACGTACATATAAATATATATCATTTTCCATTTCTCCACAGAAAACTCCACTATCTAATCCATCACCCGGGCCGCCACCCGTTCGAGTGTACAGAGTGTGGCAAATCCTTCCAATACAAGTCTTCCTTGTACATGCATAAACAGGACCATGTGCCCAATAAGCAGAGCTACACTTGTAGTTTTTGCGGGAAAGTGTTTCAGGTTTGTGTCACTTCCACTTTCCATAAGTCTTACACCCATATTCTAAGACGTTTCCTCATACGGTACTCGACAGCAACTCGACTGAGGATACCTTAAGCATTTTCTCGAGGAATTTTCAAAATTGGTATTCTGAAGTCATAACTTGAGCAAAACTCGAGCAACCCCGACTGATGTCGAGTCGAAGTTTAGTCAAGGTAACATGTCATTAGTAACGTCATTCTATTATAGATACAATATTAATGAAATAAAATAAAGAGTTTCAGTAATTATTTACAAGCAATAAGCTTCCTTAAGGTTGGTCCCGACATACCTTGAAGCTGACAGTTGTTTCCTCACCTCAAGTGAGAGATGTCAAGTCGAGTGGAGGAGATTTTTGTAATTAGAATACTAATATCTTTGGCTGTGTGGAGTCGAGGAATTTTCGAGGAAACGTCTTAGAATATGGGTGTTAGAGTGTCATATCTAGCTTTTTGTGGAAAACTAATTATTACAAAATATTCCCAAAAATTATGGTATCTGCAAAAGTATAGAAACTGTCTCGCAGACATGCAACCTACGCCCTCCTCCGTTACATGCAATTGAGTTCCAATTAAATTTTTATAACAAATACAAAATGTATTGTTTTGTTGTATGGGATTTTTGTATGGACAAATTAGGTAACCATGTCTGTCGGGTCAGCCAGTATATTTATTTAATATGACATATTATTGAAACATACAGAAGAAAGACTCGTTCCGCGAGCACATGCAGATCCACGAAGGGCCTCGACACGCGTGCTCTTACTGCCCGATGCGGTTCGTGCAGCGCTCGAACATGCTGCGGCACGAGCGCCGCCACACGGGCGAGCGCCCGTACGCGTGTCCACACTGCCCGCGTACCTTTGCCGACAAGGGAGCGTGCACGTCACATTCTAGGTAAGTAAATGAACTTCAAATGTTAAGCGTTCTGATACAATGTTCTAGAACAAAATATTTTAAATAACATGAAGGCACAGCCGTTTAGCTAATTTACAATCCAATTATTATTGAATTAAATCAAACAATACTATATTAAGGGCAGGTCAATTGACTTGGAGGTTAGATATTAGCAGGTATTAGAGGTAGTAGCTTCAGTAACTTTAAATTTGACCTTCATAAGTGCCTTCTGAGGGCCTAAACTGAATAAATGGTTTTGAATTTTGAGATATCCTGACTGCCAAACCGCAGGTCATGGGTTCGATTCCCACCCAGGACAAACATTTGTGTGCATGAACATGTCTGTTTGTTCTGTGTCTGGGTGTAAAAAGTCGTATATATATAGTAGGTAGCCATAGTACAAGCAGTAAACTCTGCTTAATTTGGGATCAGGTAATGTGTGAAGAATGTCCTGTGATATTTATAATATATTTTCGTTATAAATTATTATTATTTAGGGCCACATTAATTAGTTATTTTAATTGTATCGGTATGTTATTTGGTATGTTTTATTTAACATTAAAATAACATAATTTATTATAATTATTTTTTTACTTTAGTTGTGCTAATATTTCTTACCATCTAACTTATCAGCAAAACACTTGCTTTTTAATAACAAATTATTAATAGACATAATAAACAAATTACATATATTATGTTTGTTTGTTCTAGGACCCATTCAAAGGACACGTCGCACGCTTGCATATACTGCGGTCAGACATTCGTACAGAAGTCAAAGCTGACTTACCACATTCGTAAACATACCGGAGAGAGTTAGTATTATCTCATAAATTAGAATTGTTTTATTATTCAACTAGCTGTTCGCCGCAGTTTCACCCGCGTTCCCAAGTAATGTAGTTTCAGAAATAGCGTTGATAACGGGAAATGTTGGTGAAAAGTCCTCAAAAGTTATATTTTTTTCCGTTATTGCCATTTTTTTTGACGCTCCGCTCCTATTGGTCGTAGCGTGTTATATGGCTTTGCCTTCCTCGATAAATGGACTAACAATTCAACACAAATATTTTTTTTTTCAAACCAGTAGTTCCTGCGATTAGCGCGTTAAACCAAACAAACTCTTCAGCTGTATATATTAGTATAGATTATATTTCACTGTTTTTTTTTGGGTGTTTAAGAACAAGAATTTTAAATGTACATGTCAATTTGCTTCATATATCACCAAACACCCTGATATTGTCCGAATTATGGCAAATAGACACATCAGAGGCCTTAGCACGAACATCAATCGTAAGCGTATCGTCAGCGTATCGAGTGCGCCAAAAAGCTGGTTTGTATAGAACATTTAACATCGTGTATACCGTGACGTTGCTCGATGTCCAATATCCTATTGCATTGATTTTTGTCGCACTCGATACGATGACGATACGCTTACGATAGATGTTCGTGCTTACGGCACAGGTGTCTTGAAAATAAGAAGTGCAGTCATGTCACAAAATGGATCTGTTTAATTTTGATGTCATTATTTTTAATCTATTTTTACATTAGTATTTATTTTCATTTCAGATTTGGAAACATGTTTAATATGTTCAAAGTTGTTTACAAGCGCTTGTTCTTTACGTGAACACATGAAGACTCACAACGATAAGAAGCCAATTGTCAAATGTCCAATGTGTGGTAAGTTCTTAATTTTGTGTGGTCACCTCCTTCAGACACCCATTATTTCATATGTGAGATTGTGGTGAGTTTTATTTTATTTTTTAGGTTCCAAAATGTTTTTAATAATGTATTAAAAAAGTATGCTGTGTAAAAGTAAAGTATCTTAACTTCCGATATCAAAAAACCTAGGCTATAAGGCCTACGTTTTTAGCTTGAACTGACGGTCAGCCAACCAGTTGCACCTAAAGCCAAATGAACTACTTCCAAGCCAATGCATCTAAAGCCAAGTCAAGGCTACCAAAATTAGGTATTTAATGACGAAAAAGTAAACCTTGATGTTAAATTTTACAGAGAAGATGTATAGCGACGAAAGGTATATGCTGCGTCACCTTCGTACATCCCATACGCGACGGCACCACGGGTGCCCGCTGTGCCGCAAGCCGCTGTCCAGCCCTGCCGGCCTGCGCCACCACGTACTCACGCACAGCTCTAGGCACACCTTCCGGGTCAGTCACCATCATCATATCCCAAATATCCCCTACACCGTAATATCAATTCCGAATATAGTCTTCTAACAATTATTTTTATATTTTTATACCACATTGGCCGACAAACAGACGGACGATTCAACTGATGGTAAGTGGTCACCGCCGTCTATGGCCATTTGCAACACAAGGGGCATCGCCAATGCGTTGTCGACCCTGAGATGTGAAGTCTCATGTGCCTGTAATTTCCATGGCCCCCTTACCTTTCTAACTCCTGCTTAACAGTAATACAAGTACTACTGGTTCACGGCGGAAATGGGTATGGTGATAGTACTTCCCCAGACGACTTTAAAAACTAAGAACTCTACTACTTTAACTGAATAGAATTCTTTTTTTTTCAGTGTAAATTGTGTCCAAAAACTTATGCTGACAAGAGGACCATCGTGAAGCACATGCGGCGACGTCACACCCTTAAAGGCACAGAAATTAATATAAAGGACTTCTACACACGATTAGATCCTCGAGATTGTGAACTTGGGCTGAGTGAAGAGATCATGACAACCATATTTGGACCACCTAAGAAAACTGCTAATGATGTATTGGTAGGCGACTTCGTTACGCTCAGAAAGGATCTCAAACTCCCTGAAAAGAAAGTAGTTGAACCGAAACAGACAAAAGAATCGACTGTAGAGGCTTCTAAAGAGAGTGACGAGGAAGGTCCGAATAATGTGACGACGATTTGTATTAAACTGGAACGCAAAGATGATGAACAAAATGGTGAGGAAGAATTAGAACCTACAGATTTTGTAAGCGTTAAAATTGAGCCAGCAGATGATGATGAAATGTCTTGATTAAATAAATGGTCCTTGGTTATTGTGTACTGTGCTCCTAGTACGAACGTGTATCGCAAGCGTAGCGACATCGCATCGAGTGCGCCAAAAAGCTGGTTTGTATGTAAAATTGCACACCGCGCATACCGTGACGTTGCGCGATGATCAAATTTCCATTGGATTGGTTTTTGGCGCCCTCGATACGATGTCGATACGCTTACGATCAGTGGCGTAGTTTGCCTTAGACGGGTCCTGTATACAATTTAGTTGGGGGGCCCAAATTAAAGACCTAAAGGATTACGGATAATTTACAATTTTTTGCTTGCGTTCGGGGTCCCTGTAGCTCGGGGCCCCTGTAGCTCGGGGCCACCGTATCATTGATACGGTAGATACGGCGGTAGCTACGCCCCTGCTTACGATAAATGTTCGTGCTCAGAGGCCTAAGCACGAACATCTATCACAAGCGTAGCATCACTGTCTCGAGTGTGCCAACAAGCTGGTTTGTATCGTAAATTGAACATTGCACAAACCGTGACGTTGCGCGTGTCCAATTTCCCATTGCATTGGTTATTGGCGCACTCGATACGATGACGATACGCTTACGATAGATGTTCGTGGTTACGGCATGGCACAGGGCACTGATATTTCTACCGATTTTTATAACGAAATCGTAGAGTTCCTTCCATACATATTACAATTAATAGATTAGTGTACAGTGAAGAGCTAGTATTCTAATAACATATATGAAATGAATTATTCCACTTGTATTAATTAATAAGTACTTATGTAGTTTTAGAGGGGAAATAAATATGTCGAAATAAGTTAACATAGTTTTATTTAAACCCATATTGCCCTCAAACATTGGAACTCAATATTCAGGGCTAACTGAATCAAATGTTATCTATTCGGATTGGAGTAGTTTAAAATTATCATAGTTTCACCAGACTGCGACTATCGTTGATGTTAACAAACACTTCTTTACTGGCTTAGCATTCGTTGGCTCGATATCGAAGAAAACGCCAAAAGGTGGATGCCACCTTCACCACCATCCTTGTTTCAATACAAGGAACCAAGTTTAGTACCGTCGTAGTTATCGACTGCTGCAATCCTGAATCAGTAGGCTACAGAAAAAAAATCAATCAAGTATTACCGCAAACCAATAAATTGCTTATAAATCAAATTGATTGAATTATAAGACACCCCAAAAGGATGTATGAGTGTATTTTTTGTAATTCCAACGTATATTTGCAGCACCAACTTAAGGACAAGGGCTCAGTGCCAGCAAGAGGTCGTCCACAGTAAGTTGTTGTAATAGATATGTACTTAAATATGATTTTTATTTTCAAACAATAATTCGATACCTCTACCAGCTCTGTTCCGTAGTCTAGTGGGTTATAAATTGTGGCGTCCAAACAATCCAATTTAGTGGTTTCCGACTGGAACGCGGTGTCAATCAGCTGTATTAGACTAGACGTCATTTATTTTGACAGGAATCAGGAAGTTGTTCATAGACTTTGGACTTGTAAATTATTATCAAATTTTGTATTAACACCACCCATTCAGATGTTGACATGGACTAAATTAATTAAAACTAACACATTCCCTTCAAATAGTGATAGTTCCGAATATTTTTCAACATGTATAACCCGGCAGTTACAGTTAAAAGGATCGATGTTTTGATTCGTATTTTGAGTGGTCGCAATTCAATTTTAGGCGTGAATTATGTGAGAGCGTACTCAAGTGAAGAGAAAGTGACTATTGGAAATGTCAGTAAAGAAATTGTGGGCCCAAAAAGGAAAGAATATGTGCCTAGAAAGTATTGTAAGTAATCCGAAATTTATAACCTAAAAGTGTCTCGAATCAAAACATTTCATTATTTTATCACGTTTTTATCCATTCTCTTATCTCTAGACTATGTACTTGGAGTTCTTCACTATACCCAACATTGTCCAAAGATGTCTACGAAGATTTTAGACAAGATGTCTGAAGTAAACAATAACAAAAAACAAAAGTTGTTTACTTCTATGAGATGATGTAACTCATATTTAACTCCACCATAATTGTGATTTATACCCTTATTAAAATACATTAATTATGAAACACATAACATTTACTTTACCCAAATGTAAATATATGTTAGTAGGTAAAAGAACAAGAGATTTTTTTAATAATTACTAATAGTATAAATGCATTAATAACATTGAAATAACTGAATAGATTTTACTGAAATGTCATACATAGATAGATCATATCTTAGGTCCTGGGAATAGCTATAATTTATTGGCGATGCATGTATAAATATTGGACAGAGGCCAGTCTGGTACGGTGTATGTTCTTCTACATATAATTTCTTGCTCATAACGCCAATAGAGTTGGCCGTTTGAGATGGAGCCCCAACGCCAAAAATTAATGGAGTATACTTTTAAACTCCATGTGTTGTTTACCACAAAATAGTTATTAATTATATTTTTCAGTGACAATAGAAAATGAAGAAATAAAAGCATTATCACAAAGCACACTAAGGAATCTGAGATGGATGATGCAAAAGGATATACTTGGCCAAGATATGTTTTTACTAGGGAGGCCTGGACCAAGCAGGTCGGTTATTTTTAAAAAACTAGTTTGTTTAATAAATAAATTGTTCTCATAAACAGTCACAAAAACCAAAATCTAATTAGAATATCAACTGTTGAAAAGATTACTCAAAAGATTCAGATATGCAATAATGAAACTAAATTTCTTATGTTTATTTATTAGGAGGAAAGTGGCTCTTCAATATTTAGAGTTGACACAAAGGGAGTTAGAGTATGTAGCTCTATCAAGAGACACTACAGAAGCAGATCTTAAGCAGAGAAGGGAAATTGAATGCTCAACTGCCAAGTATTTTGATCAGGTATATTTTAAACACTTAACTAGACCAATTTCCTCTTGGATTATTATCTGTACTTTTTGATAAGTTCATATTTTTCTATAGAGTGCAGTTCGAGCAGCGGTAGAAGGTCGTGTTCTCGTCTTAGAAGGCATAGAGAAGGCGGAACGGAATGTGTTGCCAGTCTTAAATAATCTACTAGAAAACAGGGAGATGCACTTGGAAGATGGAAGATTTTTGGTACCAGCCGCGAGATACGACAAGTTGTTACAGGTGATTCAAATTAATTAATTTCAGTTACTTTAATGCCTTTTCTATACAATTTTTTATATTGTTTCATGTAAATCGACATTGTCAAAAATAAGACGATATTTGGTTCACTATTTAAACATTGTTTTTGTTTATTAGCATTACATAAAGTTAGCCTTTCAGAAGAAAAATAAAGAAAATGTAGTTAAAATAATTTGTGTTTATTATTAAAAGGAACACGGCGAAGAAGAAGTTTCAAGATGGCGTCTAGTGCGAGTAGACGAGAACTTCCGAGTAATTGCATTAGGTATACCCGTGCCGAGATATAGCGGGCAGCCGCTCGATCCGCCTCTACGTTCCAGGTTCCAAGCTAGAGATGTCGCCACTATAGGATTTGGGGTAAGCAATTTTAATGAACTGGCAATGCCTTCAATATTTTGATTCATATTTTAGCTCACAAATAAATAAATTTGAGGATTCAAATTGTATATTTACATAAACAGTTCTTGAATGAGATCATACATTTTAAAATAAATTGGTAAATTTAAGAACAAACTAATAAAAATCATAGTAAACATGGATCATCATTATTATAAAATAGCTGTCCCCCGCGGTTTCTCCCCTGTTTCCGAGGGATGTTACATTTCCCCGAGATAAAAAGTTCCTATATGTTAATCTGGGTTATAAACTATCTATTTGCCAAGTTTCATCCATATACGATCAGCAGTTTTTGCGTGAAAGAGTAACAACTATCCATTCATCCCTCCTCAAACGTTCGCATTTATAATATTAGTGGGATTATATAGCAGGGTTGAATGAACAAAACTAAGTAAACGTAATATCATACGGCGTGAACTAATAATTCTAGCTTACGTAAAATGATAAAGCTAACTTTGGAATTTTATTTCGCTTCGCGGTTTGAATGAAAAAGGCACTTATAAATGTTGATAGACTTATGAAAGCTATAGAATTAACATTAATTTATTTTGGGTTAAATAATGCAAAGGATAATAAACTTATTTTATTTCTTTAAACTCTTAAACGAATTTGTCGATAGAAGACTTTCCGTTCTACTTGTTGCATTCGAGATAGGCTTCTTAGGCATTTCTGGCATGAAGATATGGACCTGCTTCTTAGGTGTTTTACTTAAGTCCGGGATAAGTTTTTTATTAATTAACTCGGCGTATTGTTTCTCGACCGCGCTTCGTTCAGAGACGACTTTCTGCCGTGTCTCCACAACGTTAACTCTCAAGTCTCTGGGCTTTGTTTTGTTGGGGTTGTCTTTTGTTTTTCCGCCGGTCTCGGCCCGTGGCGTGATCTTGACGTTCCGTGACTGTCGCGCGTAGTTTTCGATCGTGTTCGCGGACGTCGGCACATAAAATTCGTGTCGATCAATAGTCCCACTTTGTTGCGCTTTTGGACTGTCGCCTGATTTCGGAGAATTTATTCTACCACCCTCCCTGCTACGTATGTCGATTGCCGTTTTCGATTTCGACAGGTTGTGGTTCCTCCTCTGTATCTCTGGCCAGCTGTGACGCGGCTGCGATATTCTTTCGGCGTTTTCTGTCGCCAGTAAATCGACTTTGCCGGCCAAGTCTAGCCATTGTAATACTCTCTCTGACAAATCAGTGTTCTCTTTCGCCTCAGTCCTCGCCGTCTTGTTCGCTTTTGAATGTCTCATATTGAAACAATCGTATGTCGATCTATGACTATCGTTTAACACTTGAGGGCTAGCTTTCACAACGAAATCATCGTCGGAGCCTTCGACATCTGCAAGGTTCAACTTTTCGATATCTAAATCTTGCGAACTTTTAGGTCGTCTTTTAACGATATTCGACTTATCGCTTCTGATGACAAGGTTGAGTTTTCTCAAGCAGTCCTCAAAGTCGTCACCGTGATGACTGAGTCGGGAATTTCTGCTGTGTGATTTAATATTAGTCGTGCAGCTGGCTGAAGAATGCGGCCTATGTCGTTTGGCATTGAGTTGTATGAGGTATGGATCGTCGTGTGACAGTATGGCGTGTCTGAAGCCGTCGACCCACACTGTTCTAACGTACATAGGTCGCTGGGATGACTGCCAGAGTACGGGCATATTACACACCACTCGGCAGTTAAATGTTAACGCATCTGGTCACGCAAAGGTTTCTATTAGTGCGTGCTGAAGTTAGTTTTGGCTTCATAATTGATTCGTATCATCCATCGTGCGCCTCACTCGATGTTCTGAAAGCAAACGATGAAGTGTTGCGTTTGTACTATGATTAATGCTTGCGGCGGCGCGATCGGCCTTTTAGTTCTGACACACTTTTTTGTGTGTTGTTTTACATGCAACATTGTTCTTACCTATCAACGAGCATAAATTAAGGAATTTTTATATTAAAAATTTAACTTGAGATGATGATTTTGAAATAAGTATGTACTAATTACATACATAGTTTGCGTTTCATCAGAAATTGGTTATAAGATTATCGCATAGAGCCTTCATATTCGACTTCCAATATTTAGACATGGTAAGCTTTTCGCAATTACATTAACCTTTTTTTTTTTTACTTTACTAATAACTTATACATATACGACTCTATTAACCGTGTTTGTCAAAATGAAAGAAATTTTATGTTGTAACATAATTCAAAGGTTTGGTCGGATTTATTCATTGAGTCAAAATAACAATAAAATCGATGTTATGAATAGAGGGCGAATTTTGTGAGTATAAATGTATGCGGAGGGCAATCTCTGAAACCTTGGCAACTATTTGAAAAATTCTCTTACCACTTGACAAGTAAATTTATCCGGATTTTTCTAGATTTTTACCCTATTTTATAACTGGGGTATATTAGATCCCTCGGGAACCCATTTGAAATCGCCGCACGAAAAGCTATTAATTAATATAGTAACTGGTTACGGTCCCCCTGTTGCTAGTCTATTATAAACCGGCTTCCCACGTCCGGATATACCGGTAACCGGTTGATAAATTGAAAATTAAACCCGTGACACAGCACCATTTAAAGATAGAAGTACAACTAAATGTAGGTATGTATAGGTGTTGAGTGTTTTTTTAATATAGTGAGTTTTTTTACACTAAGTGTGAACAGATGCTGTTTTTGGGTACTGGTTAGACTGTGGTTTTCTATTTGATATACTTGTTTTTTAATTAATTTTAGAAAGATCTTAGTGCGTTTTCAAAAGAGTAATTCCTGAGTTAATTGTCGGCTCTTCTCAGTAAAAAATAACCTCCCGAACTCATGTTAGAGTCAGTCTATTCATAAGTGCGTGTAAAGACTTATTTTTGTATAATATATATCTACATTTAATTTTATTTTAGTGCTACTGTATGTTTTGAGAGTGATATAGAATAGATATTAAGTTGAAATTATTAATATCTTCACGCTTTATTGATTTGTTATGAGTTTTATTTTAAACAGAATTACAAATCAGATTTTTATATACTTTTTTTTTTTGAGTTTTAATGACCAAAAATTTTTTTTTATATGTAAAGTGATATTTGTCATTGAAATTTGGTTAACACATTACAATTGCTTTGAGTAAAATATTTCACTGATCAGCCAAAAAGGAACTCACTTACTTCCCAAAAATCCATTTAATAAAATTCCCATTCAATATTTGCTACGATTTCGTAGCACATTCGTAGCCATCATCTACGAAATATTTAACCGTAGCATAGTCTACAGTATACACAAAAAAAATTACATCACTTTATTCATTACTCTGAAATTTAACCACGTTGTTTGAAATGCCTTGTTTTTGTGCGTATTTTTGTATCGGATTTGTGGACGTCGTTACGTATTTCCGATTTGTCAGTGACTGGCCGACGATCCCGATCCGCCGGCGGTTTTGTCGTGTACTAAGGGGTGGTTCACACGCGACCGACTTATATCACGATGTCTGATGTTACACTTTATAAGTTTTATTCAGTTCGGAACAAGAGTTTTAGTTTGTGGTGCAATGGTGTGATCAAGTTTCGTGCGGTTTTGGACTTTTTTGTTACTCTATTTGCATTTGGGGTTATTACTTGCAAAGTTCGGTACCTACTGCATTTGTAAAAGTTTACTTATATAGAAAAAAATATTTATATGTATTGTAGGAAACTATTTGAGTAACTTAAAATGTCTCAAATATTCGGTGCATTAAAGAAACCATATAACTGATATAGTAGATATTAAGATACAAGATTTTTTTATTACAAGCTTACATAAATATTTACACCCAGGCCGAGAACAAACAGATATATTTATGCACGCTAAAGTTTGTCCTGGATGGGAATTGAACCCGCAACCTATGGCGTGACAGTCAGGGCCTCTAGCCACTAAGCCATTTAGTCTGTCAAATTAGTTCAATTATCTACATTGTTAAATATGTACAAGTTAAAATTCCAAATGAATATAATAATATTTAAACGCAAATTTTTATAATATAACTAACCTTCACGCTCGGTGATGATTCCCCGTAGGTAGGCAGAGGGATCAGTAATAAGACTCACATACTGTCGAAGATATATAAGTCCCAACGTAACATATACGTACCTAGTTGCCATTGTCGCCGTCTAGAGTACATTACTAATAAATTATTTTTGACCAAAGAAATTTTAATATTAGTCAGTCCGACCCAGGAACCGAACCTAGAACCCCAAGGCGGGCTTTACACCACTCGACCACTGAGGCGATTATACTAAAATTAATCGTCTACAAAACTAAAACTTCAACAAATAGACAGACATTACGTTGTATGTATTTGTTATGCGAATTATGCTGTGGAATAATTTATTCGAGCCTCGAAACTTCCGAAAAGCTATTATTGCGAATTCCATTGTAGACTACTTACTTAAATATTAACACTGGCAACACATGCAATGGCAATTCCGCAATTTAGCTTAATGGCAAGTTATTTTGTATCGGTTTAGTGATGTAACACTAGTAGTATCAACTTTGATTTTACGAATTATTTATTTATTTACTAGCTGCGCCCTGCGGCTTTGCCCGCTTTGAATCCAGGGGCTCGTTTGTCTAAGGAATATGACACTAATTCGAAGATGTTTCGTCGCGGCCTCCGTGCTCTGTCTCTGTCGCTTACTACGCTAATACTACTAATCAGTGAGCGGTAAGCTCTCCGAGGCCTCCGTGAAGCGGCTCGCCGTCGAAGTTTGTACTTTGTATTAGCTGAATAAGGGGGCTGGTTATAAACCTTCGTCTTGAATTACTCTATCTATTGTCGAAAACTGCATTAGAATCCGTTGCATAGTTTACGATTCTATAAAGGACATACAGACAAACATTCATTGTTATGTATATAGATTTCTACTTAATAACTACTTAATATTAATTAATAGATACTCTATAATATTATATACATAATTAATACTTTTAAGTATTGTAATATTTTGAAACTGAATGAAAGTGAGTAAGTGTGTTTGTCACAATTTCACGGCTAAACGTCTGTACCGATCTTGCTAAAACTTTGCACACTTATAGGCTATGATATGGAGAGGGTTGTTATAATAAAAACTGCGGAGGACAGCAGTACAGGGCCGTGGTTATCGCCGTATCTACCGTATCAATTATACGGGGCCCCCTGGCTACAGGGGCCCTGAACGTAAAAAGAAAGTAGTAGTAATAAAAAGTAATAAAAAGAAGTAGCCTTTTAAACCTTTTGTTTGGGTCCCCCATCAAAATTTAATACAGGGCCCGTCTAAGGCAAGCTACGCCACCGCAGCAGTAATATTATAAACATGAAAGTATGTGTGTATTTTTGTTACCATACAGCTAACGACTGATTGCTTTTTTAGGATTTAGAATAGGTTATGGTGACATGAGATACTTTCATATTTTGAAAAAACATAAAATCTCTCAGGAACGCATGTAAAACACTAGTAAAAAGGTTATATAGTTCTAACAATGAAAATATTAACTGATAAAAGCGCTCCCGGAAAAGGGCGAAGGGAGCCATTAAAACCATCCAGGACAAACATTTGTGTAGGAACATGGCTATTTGTTTTACGGGTGTAAATGATATATTTATGACTTATACAGGCTGTTACAAAACTAGCCGTAAAGCCGAAAGGAGGTTAAATGGGGCCTTATAACGAGTCCATTCACAATATTTAAGAACCGTAGTAACGCTGTATAACATACCCAAAAAAAAAAAAAAACTGATTGGTATGAATGTAAAATAGAAAAACTATTAAAGTAGACAATTATTAGGTAAAATAGGTACGTAGGCCTTTCTGTTAAATAATCTGGTTCCCTGACATGACAGCTTACTAGGGTTGTTGGCTTTGATAATTAATAATATTTTTACGGGGTATTTTGTAACACGTTGGATAATAAGCCAGTTATTTGGTTATCATAGTACAAGCTGCACTAAACTTGGGAACAGAGGTCTAAGCACTAACTGGTTTGTATAGAAAATTTAACACCGCGCATACCGCGAGGTTGCACTATGTTCAATTTCCCATTGCATTGTTTTTTGGCACACTCGATACGATGACGATACGCTTACGATAGATGTTCGAGCTCAGGGTACAGATAGCCGAGTATAAAACATATGTCTCAGTATATTTACATAAATATTATAGCAAGAAGTTCGAAAGCACACTATTCAGAGCAGCCAAGTTTAAGTTTTAGCTATAAATTCTATTGTTATGTTACTTAATTATATTTTTACCCGAACCTGATTAATTTGATTGGAGTTTCGGGAATAACTGTATTTATCATAAAGCAACCCTAATGCTTATATGTGTGCTAGTCGATTTATTAACCTAGGGCTGTCCCTCGATTGAGTTGCTGAGCCTAACTTTGTCTGTCGTCCTGCTAATCGAATTTATCGAGTCGGTTACATTGCCCATCCCTAATTAATATGTTTACGTAGTAAATTTAACTATCCGCATAAATTTGGCAGCTACGTAACAGTTGGCTTGCACGAACGTTAGCTTTTATGATGGAAAATTAGTAGTTAGAACCCATCGGTAGCCAAAGTTTTAGTATATTTAGTCTAGCGTGTTGAATATATCGATTTTCGAATTCGTTGAATGGTGTAAATTTTTCATTGATTTTGGAACAACTTATTTTCTATAATAGAAGTTTTTAGAGCAGTAGAACTCTTAATACAGGGTTCGTAGGGGAAGTACCACCACCTGACCGTTCAAAATTTCCGTCGTGAAGTAGTAGTGCACTTGTATTACTGAGTTTCGGTTAGAAAGGTAAGAGGGCCGGTGAAATTACAGGCACATGTGACTTAACAACTTCACGTTTCATGGACAACAATGCATTGGTGATGCTCCTGCTCTTTCAAATAGGCCTTCAGAGGGACTTATGAATGGTCAGACTCTAACACCAGTTCGGAAGGTTACTTTTACTGAGAAGAGACGGCAATAAACTCAGCAATTACTCTTTTCAAAATAAGATTTTGTACATAAATATGTGTCCTGCTGGAGCGAGCGCTACACCCAAGCATTGTCGTCATTAAAATAATCGTTTGTGTTGTAGAAAACCTTTTGTACTAAAACAGGCTTAATTCTCTTAAGGGATTTTATAATAGATGCGTGCACTAAGTCCTTTAATTTGTATGTGATGAATGGAAACCATTTTGTATCATCAAACTAAAATATGAATAAATTGTGAAGAAATTTGTTCCCCAATTTAATTTTAGCATTGTGGCGACATCTGTGAACACGCCTACAATCCTTCACCGCCCGCACCACAGTGATGCATCTAGTTAGTTAGTTAGTTAGTTATACAGGGCTTCCTGCGCACTTAGCCTCTTGAATGGGCCATTGTGCGCCAGCCTCTTATTCCAGCCATCCCAGGTTATCCCAGAAAGCTTGCAATCTTTTCAGATTGCTGCAGGCTCCCGGGAGCGATGCTGGGGATTGGAGTATCTGTGCCCGTTGATCTGCCACGCTGGAGCACTCTATAAGTACGTGTTGTGGCGTTTCTTCTGCCTCCATGCACCCTCTGCATAGAGGAGTCTCATACCTCGCTCCTCCATAATCATGATGAGCAAATCATTTACCGCTCTTATTCCTTATTCCTCTAGATCGAGTAAAATCGCGTGAAAAATACTACTATTCCATATATTATTTCACCCTCAATACCATGTTTAGTAACCGGCGCGAAATACTGAATAGTTTCCTAACTCAGCCATATTCAAATGAGCTGGCGCGATCTGATACGCCAGCTCGTATTCTAGAACAGACGTCAAGAGTTCTACTTTATGTATCGCTAACCGTGTTCAAGTCTCGTTTTATCACCCACAATAGTTTTAGCTAAGGTTTAATGTTAGTTTGTTGCGCTATTTAGTTTTAGTTAACTTATTTTATTTTAAAACTATGTTTACCTTACCTAATTGAAGTTTAGTTTCGGTGCTAATCAAAATAAACCGTACTAATATTATAAATGTGAATGTAAGTTTGTTTGTTACGCTTTCACGCGAAAACTACTTTATCGATCATCATGAAACTTTGTACACATATTCTTGGAGGTATTAGAAGTAACATAGGATACTTTCTGTGTCGAGAAAATGTTACATCTCTCAGGAACGCGGATGAAACCGCGGGGAACAGCTAGTGTATCTATAATCTGTCTGTATAATATAATATGTCTGTACAGGTTTATAGCTCAGTTGGAAGTGACTTCTAATACCGGGACGAGAGTGGTTCGAATCCCACTATAAGCTTGATCTTTTGGTGAAGGAAAACATCGTGAGGCATAGCAGGGTGGAAGGGTACTTTTTAGTACCCGCCAGGCTGGCTACCACCCTCACTCACACACAATGTTTTCATTAATTAAAAATACCCTGATCCATGAGATGTTTTAACCTTTTTGGAAAGTTTTTGTCAATGAGTTGCATATGTATGCAAGTGCGTTAATTTGAGCAGAAATGCCACATGGTAGCAAGTACCTTTGGTCCAGTAAATATACCCAATGATTCGGATAATATTGTTTCATATCCGTGTTTAATGAATACACCAAAACATTCATGGACAATGTAATTGGTATGGAGTAATTGGTGTGAAAATTGTTTCCGCGCTACCGAAGTTTTCACGGCTGTATTGCTTTCACTGAGTTAATTAACATGTTATTATTAATTTATTGCCTTTATAAGGCAATTGGAAATTTAATTTATGAGTAAAAATTTTCATTGTATTTATTTGGCCCCACGTTGGGCGCCAGTTATACTATACTTTTTTACATGGTAATGAATGGGTGTCATTAGTGAGTCGTCTAATTATTAACAAGGATATAGTTTCCAGGAATGTTATTTGTTTTTTTTATTGCTTTTGAATTTTAGCATAGAATAGGCTGGATTAAAAAAAATGGGATGACTGTACACATGCACATAGGTGCATTATATATATTTATAGTTGTAAATAAAATAATGTCTTTTCTACCAAATAAATAAATGAGAAAACTATATTCCGATTAGAACTTATATTCTGTCTAAACAGTTATGCCTACATTTTCCCGCTAATGAGTTGTCAGAATTAATAGCGGCTGTTGGAATTAATTGCGGGTGGATTGTTTCCGTGCACTGAGGAGTTAATGGTGCCCTGACATGCCACAAGTTAGCAGTAGTTGTGGTGGATGCGGCAACTATTGTTTACCCCATGACTTTCACTGCCAGGTGTTGAAAAGGGGTCAGGTTGTTTCATATGCGATTTAAGCTGCGTGTGTTGGCGCGTAAAAGTTTATGCCTCTGTCATTTTTGGACGGAAAGGCCTTTTATAGCCGTTGAAATATTTTCCTTGTCATGAAAATCTACAACCAAATTCTCATTAGCTAAGTACTTTGTAAAATATATCTTGTTAAACTACGATAAACGTTTTTTCATTATTTTATGTACACGATATGGATAATTTAGATACGATCATGTCCTATTATTGTATGTTATTTAGGATTACTACACATGCGAGATTTTCTTTCAGAAACAATGTAAAGGCTGTGATACAATGTGGTACAATGCCTTGTGTTTGTATGAAAACACGTATTACCGTTAGGTTCAGTGCATACTGTATGTACGATAAGACAGTGGGTTTTATTTTGTCGAGGTACTATCGTGTTCCTAAAATAACCTTTCTGTTTTCTCCCTGGTTTACTATTTGATATCAGGAATCTCGCCAACTACCTCTATAGGTATATTCTGCTTGCCGAAACAGCCAGTTTTTTTCGAAGCATAGGTATTAATTAATTCTAAAACTTCTAAAAATTATTAAGACGATCCTGGCCATTGTTTTATAGATCCCTTAACACACGACCTTAAAGAATAGTCATCTAAATCTCCTTTATTACATATGCGTGCCGTTCCGCAGACTATACACCCCCTACCTGGGGCTCGATTCTGTAAGGATAATGACACTAGCTCGAGGAAGTTTCGTCGCGGCCTCGATGCTCTGTCTCTTTCGCTAACTACGCAATCACGTGAGAGGTAAGCTCTCCCAGGCCTTCGTGCGGCGGCTCACCGACGAAGTTTGTATTAGCTGAATAAGGGGGCTGTATCTAGACTTGCCACACGTTAGCAGATGTTTATGTCGTTTGTTTTTACACCGACGACGATGTTTTATGGACCCTGAAGCCCTTGGAGGCACCTATAAAAACCAGGCAAAGTGCCAGTTTCGTTGCGGTACTTCGCTATTTGGAATTCCGTATTTACTCAAAGTTTGAGCATGTTTTATTTCAAGATAGACTTATCTTTTTGCCAACTTTTTGGTATTGTCTATTATTCTAAATATAAGCGGTATAAATATGTAGTGTGTCTAATATAAAGTAATATTATATCAATAATATAATAGGTTAGTTTTGATTGTATATTAATTTAATCGCATTATTATTTTCTTATCAATAAATAGGTTTATTGAACTGCTTTGTAATTTTGTTATTATTAGTATCTAAAAGCTCAATTGTTCCTTGTTATTATCACCTTTGTTGAAAATCGGGTAACTTTCTATGGAATTCTTAATCAATCATCGAAACGAGTATTAAATTATTTTGATCATGATTTCAGCAGTTTAATGGCCTTTTTCAATTGTGTCTGTTTTTTATGGGAATAACTGCTGTCCCCTGCAGTTTCAATCGCGTTCCCTAAAGAGTTTTCAATTTCCCAGTATAAAAAGTAGCCAATGTGTTAAGCTAGGTAATTAACTATCTAATTGGAAAGTTTCATCAAAATCCATTTTGTTTTAGTATGAAATAACGAACATCCATACGCATTTATAGCATAAAGTAAGATTGGATATTTCAATATAAAAAAATCGAGGGTGATTATGTTTTGACATATTAAATATCCTAGAACAGGCGAACTGAATTTTAAGTTTACGAGGCGAATTCACAAGCATTAACTGTAAGCGATCTTATCAGTATACAAGTTAAAACTTGCGTGACAACCCTGTCTCGGTTTCTATTCATAATTGCCATGTCACAGATGTGAAATTAATTCCGCACGATAAATTGTCTGATGTTCAACCCTGGAATAAATTTTAGGATAATTTCGCGTCATATAAATGTCAGTGGCAAAATTAAAAATGGCTTATTGCTAATGTCTGCGGCTGAATATCATTGCGTTGGTTGTAACTTTATTTTCAGCATGTAACCTTAGCACGTAGTTCATCAAATAACGTTTCAATTGCTTTTTTGCATAGTTATTAAATGCTTTTTATTCGTTACGTTTTATTATCTGCCAGTAATGTACTCTATTATATATATATACCTTTCAACTTTTAATGATCAGATAAAATTTGAAAAGTGTGGAGCAATCATGGAAAGTTTGTCATAAAACTTACAATTCGGAATTAGGGATGGGTTTAGAAGCTGTATGACTGATACGGCTACTATAATTGGTAATTTTCGGGTATATACGATTATTGTTCAGTCAACAATGTCGCAGTTCATACACCATTCGATTATCGAATAACCTATCACTATGAAAACTATATTCGACCAGTGATTGCATCACCAATGACAGTGTAATGGCATCCTATTAGCTAAATCTATCACAATTTTTTATGTCAAACTAAAATGGCGGCAATCATCCAAAATGGCGGAAATCTTTGTTAGTGCTGCCACCTATGAAGTTTTGAAAATCTCTTTTTATTACCTTATTTTCTTTATCAGAGGTTGTGTGAAGTCCATAAATCTAATAGCCCAATAATTTTCAGGAGCATTTGAACGTCTTAAAGGAAGAAGCTCCTCACGTAGACACTAGTAAATTGGAGCAACTGATGTCTGCAGCATACGCCCTGATCAGCCCTGAGTTACAGCAAGTGAGGTTGCCTGACTTCCCTGTCGATAGCTTGCAGGCAGCTGCACTTATTTTGGTAAGGGTATGATTGGTAAATTATGAAGAGCGAACGGAAAGTAGCCAGGAGATTAAATATAATAGCTGTAAAAAGCAATAAATATGCTGCTAGGTTTCAACACTTTATGATAGTATTGTGTCATTAATATTTTTGTGTCTCAGGGAGTAAAGATTCTCAATTTTTTTTATTTTTTTTTTCCAAATAGTTTATTTACTTGTCTTCGATCATTTCATGGTATTTAATATTGATAGATCCAGTTATAGACACGGACGAATCCATTAATGATCTTTTGTGGCTTTTTCTTTGCAATTATAATTTTACAAAATAAATATGTATAGTTAATTATGATTTGCTTTGTTTCAAAATATAGTGCAAGAAATATTTTAATAGATAATCTAAAGGCTAACATAAGTCACGCATATAGTGACCTCGAAAAAGTACCATCACTGTCCTGCGTTAGTTCTGTAGGTTGTCTCACGCGATATCATCATCAGTGGTGAACTTGCTGCCAAGGTCGTGGTGGAGAATTATACGAAACACATATAGCTGCTTGATTGACAGCGGGCGACAAATTCGTGGACGTTTCAATGTCAGTATCAGGACTGTGATCGATGCATTAGTTCATAAATATAAATATCCTGGGATATTCTTTACACACGGCCATCTAGTCCCAAACTGAAACCAGATAACTGATATACATATACTACTTTATTTTTCTATATACATACATATATACATATTTACACCCAGACACAGAACAAACAGACATGTTCATGCACACATATGTTTGTCAAGGGTGAAAATCCAATTCGGCTTGGCAGTCAGAGTCGCTAACCACCAAGCCAACTGACCTGTCATAGTGTTCCAATAAAAAAAATTACATAGTTATTAATATTCGTTATCTTAATTTGGCAACTTGAAAATAGGGCAACTTTAGTTCTGTGGTAAAATCGTGATGAAGGTCAGGGGCTCGAATCCTACAATGAACTTGAGCTTTCGGTGAAGAAAGACATTGGAGGAAACCGTACCACGGTAGTTCGTTTTAATTAAGAAGTCAATATCGGTATCTAGTAATATTGAATAAGTTAATATCTATAATATCAATCGAAAATATGAAACAATTAGTCCTTTTGTTACTTAGCTTTCAATAAAAAAAAATTATCCATATCGGTTCAGAATTATAGAGATATGTGCATATACAACTCGAATTGAGTGTTTTTAAGAATTATTTATTGTGAATTTTCTCAATTAATTTGTCTTAAAATCTTTTTTTAGGAACGTAACCCAAACATACCAATACACAAACTTATATACCTACTGTATCCATACAACACATTCCTTACGAGAGAGCACGTGAAAAATGTCGAAGCTGTTCTAAGCAATCTAAAAATTGATAACAAAACGAAATGGAACATAGCACTCGGAGGAGTACAGTTCAAAGAAAATCAAGCTGTAGTTAGTATGGAAGTCAATGGTCATAAGTCGCAATTTGACGTGCCATGCGGGACGAGCAAGAGAGGGGCGGAGGATAAAAGAATAGTCAAAACGGAGTTCCAAACTGAACTACTCAATGAACTGCTTTTGAGTCATAGTGTTGGTGATTTTTGTATTGTTGGTAAGTATGTGCAGTTGTAAAGTTGTCAAAATCTTAAAGGCCTTATTGGCACAGAAAAATCATCATTATTGCTTCAAGATAAGGTTCATCTATTGTTCCAAAGGTTAATTGTATGATAATGCCGATGAACCTAATTAACATAATTGGATTATAATTAGTAGTATTTTTTTACATTGGCAGCAAGAATAATAAATGTCTATGGTCCGTATTTATAGTTCGAAAATCTTAATTGCGCTTTTTCTAAAATAATCATCCAAATACATGTCGTGGTTGACCTATGAAGAGAAATATGACGTCACACTTCCAATTCTAGGTCCAAAAGGCTGTGGTAAAAGCCTGTTAGTCGCGCAACTATCATCCCTACTCGGCTACACAATAGAGCCTATAGTCCTATACCAGGATATGACAGCAAGAGACTTGGTACAGCAACGTACCACTTTAGACAATGGTGATACCGTATGGAGGAACTCGGCGCTGGTAGATGCAGCTCTGAAGGGTCATTTAGCAGTTTTAGATGGACTACATAGAATACATGCTAGCACTCTTGCTGTTTTACATAGGTAAGTTAAAAGTAATTCATAATTTATTTATCACCAGTATTATTGCCAGATATATAAATAATGCCTTGGGGACTCAAAACTATAGTTATGGTTAGTCAAAATGCGCGTAAAATATTAATACATCAGTTGGCAACTCATTAGCAATCCTAATATTGCAAATGTTCATTAGTGACTGTGCTCTCCAAGCATTTAGTAGACAACGTTTTGATATGTTTCAGGCTAGTTCACGACAGAGAACTGCAACTCCACGACGGCACAAGGTTACTTCGGCACGACAGATATGAGGAACTGTTAGCCGCAGGACTTACTGAACAGCAACTTGAAGAGAGCGGTGTGAAGAGAATACATCCAGCTTTTAGGTGAGGAAGATTAAATGTATTATATGTGGAAACTTTAGACTACTTCTGAATGAAGTCTTCTCAGTCTAAGAGCTCTTTGTGCAGATTTCTTCCAGGGAAGTACTACCACCTTACCGATTATGAAGCAGTAGTGCACTTGTATTACTGTGTTTCGGTTAGAAAGGTAAGCGGAGGTGGTCGAATTTCAGGCACATGAGACTTAACAACTTTATGTCTCAGGGTTGCCAACGCATTGGTAATGCCCTCGGAGGAGGTACTGTCTATAGGCGACTGTTACCACTTAACAATCAGGTGGACCGTCTGGTCCTTTCAAACAGCTTTTTAAACAGGGGCTCGATTCTGTAAGGAAAATTACACTAACTCGAGGATGTTTCGTCGCGGCCTCCGTGCTCTATCTTTGTCGCTTACTACACAAATACTAACACGTGAGAGGTAAGCTCTCGGAGGCTTCCGTGAAACGGTCTGCAAAGGAAGTTTGTATTAGCTGAATAAGGGGGCAGAAGTCGATTTGCCCAATATCTGACCCATCCTTAGTGAGACCGACCCGATTTAATTCAATTTAATTTTATTTAAAGTCAGATATCGGTTTGGAATAATCTTTGCTAGAAAAGTAGGATTATACCAATATAGCCTAAAATGGAATTGTTTCTTAATAATAATTGTAATGTTCAGGATAGTAGCTCTAGCCGAGCCTCCAGTCATCGGGCGCGGCCAGCAGTGGCTCTCACCTGAAATACTCAGCCTGTTCATATTCCACGAGATGAGGAACTTGAGCAAGAGCGAGGAGATATTCATCATCAATAGTTTGGTGAGTTAAATCTCAGTTAACTTCATAGGATATTTAAAAAAAAACTTTGTCAAGCAACTCTTGCTTGCCGGTTCTTCTCAGTTGAAAGTTGACTTCTGAACCTGTGTTATCTTCAATAGATTTGACCTTCACAAGTGTATCCGCGAGCTTAAACTGGATATATGGTTTTGATTTTGAATTGAGAACATTTCATGTTTTAATATGCTTCTATTTGTTTAATTAAATTATAGATTTTGTGCTGGCTTTAGAACTTTTTACTTTAAAAATTGTTAATTTAATTGCATATTAAATTATCTTCCAGTTCGGCGAAATATCACAGCCATTACACTCAATAATCAACTTAGCGGAGGAACTAAGAAAGTCCGAAGATAGTACGCTAAAGAATCTATCTACATCACTATCAACACGACAACTCCTAAGAATCGCGAGCAGAATGTCGAAATACCCTACTGATTCGGCTTATGAAACCGTTCAGAGGACCTTTTTAGCGAAATTCCTGCCTAATTTAGCGAGACGAGCTCTTGATAGCGCAAGTCAGAAGTTAGGCATCGACCCACCTCGACGCTTCGGCATTTTCGGAACCAATCCTAACGAGGAGAAAGTCAGCTGTTCTGTCAAAAATGACATCCTAACCATTGGCAAAACAAGTACAGAAATCTTCAAAACAGACGCTTTAACCAAAGTACCTGATATACTTTTCTATGACGTACCACAGCATATGAGGCTACTTGAGTGGTTACTACAAGATTTCCTTCTTGGCAACCATTTACTATTAGTCGGCAACCAGGGTGTAGGCAAGAATAAGATAGCTGATAGGTTGTTGCAACTTCTAAACAGGCCTAGAGAGTACATACAGTTACACAGAGACACAACTGTGCAATCTTTGACGGTACAGCCGACTGTAAAAGATGGTGTTGTCGTGTATGAAGATTCTCCATTAGTGAAAGCAGTTAAATTCGGCCATGTTTTAGTAGTTGATGAAGCAGATAAAGCTCCTACTCATGTTACGTGTATATTAAAAACGTTGGTTGAAAATGGTGAAATGATTTTAAGTGATGGAAGGCGGATCGTACCGAAGCATATGCTTGAGAGTTCTGGAGGGGATGTGGCGAGCTTCATACCAGTTCATGATGACTTTAAGATGATTGTGTTGGCTAATCGACCTGGGTTCCCGTTTTTGGGCAATGATTTCTTTGCTTCATTAGGTAAGATTTAGTTTAAGAGTTAAGTATTTTTCGTGTCGGTATTGATTTTTGAATTCAAATTGTCGACTGACACAGCTAGCATAAAAACAGAGTTGGGGCAACTGGATGCCTTAGCACATTGTCTAATTATTAGGTCTTCATTTCTTATCCAAATTACCCTGTCAATATTTCTAATTTCCTCATAAACTTCCTTAGGTGATCTTTTCTCTTGCCACGCGGTCGACAACCCATCAATAGAATCGGAGATGGAACTCCTCCGTTCGTATGGTCCCGATGTGCCTCAAGACGTGATGAAGAAGTTGGTGCAAGCCTTCGCCATATTGAGGGACAAGGCCGACCAGGGACAGCTGACGTATCCATACTCCACCAGAGAGCTGGTTAATATTGTTAGGCATCTCCAGGTAAGTCATCAAGTCATAGCTTTGGTATGGTTATCAATTTGGTGCGTTAGTCTAGTAGCTATTGTAAGGTTTCTTAGACTTTTGACATATTTGTTTTTTTTTGTTTATGTATAGTTTTGTTGACTTTGGTAATTGGTGAATAAAGTTATTTTTACCGACGAAAGCATAGGGTTCCTCAAGTACTCCTGTGGTTTTTTTGTTTTTTTTATGTCCCTTTAAAATACTAAAACTTTTGATTAGAGGAATGATCTATTTGCATATGTATTTGTATGGATGTAAGTCAGTATGTATATATCTTTAAAATCTTGTTAAATATAGAATTAAAAGGACCTATGTTAATGTTCCAGGATATTTGAAACAATATCTAACAAACTGTTTGCTCTTCTAGAAATACCCAGAAGAAGACCTAGCGACGGCGATCGGCAACGTGTTCGACTTCGACCGCTACAGCAAGGACATGGCGGACACGCTGCTGGAAGTGCTACACTCCAGTGGGCTGCCCACGGAGGGCGTGCTTGAAGGACGCTCCAAGGATGCCCTGAAAAAGTTACAGATGACCATTGATAGAGCTAGCGGGTATGTGATATTTTGAAGTTACTTTTGAAGATGATATAAATTTTATATATGTTATGAAATTACACATGAGACTTAACAACTTCAAGTCTCATAGTCGACAATTCATTGGCGACGCCCCTTGTGATGCAAATATCCATAGGGGCTGGTGACCACTTACCATCAGGTGGACCGTCTGCTTGTTTGTCGTAAAAATAATGCAATAATATGCAGTCATAGCATGTCAACCCAGGTGTTCTGCAAATAATTCGCATGTAGGTACAGTTAGACCCATGTAGGTACCATGTTAATGTAGGTTTGAGCCTCATGTGGGTTTTGATTGAACTGTTTATTAGTGACTTGTTTCCGCCCTGTGGTTTCACTCGCGTGACCCCTATAGATCTTCCGTTTTATCGAAACAAAAACTATGCCTTATGTTATTCCAAGGCAAGCGGCTTCATCTACGAGTATGTTCCAAGTTTCATACAAAACCGTTTAGTCATTTTTACGTGAAAGAGTAACGAAAATTCATCTTTTCAAATTTGTACTTTTATAATATTTGCAGCAAAGACGTGTCCTCACCGAAACACGGCAAGGAAGACCCGAAAAACGAACCGCACGTCGGCGGCAATACGTGGGCGGGCGGCACCGGGGGCCGCGACACTGCCGGCCTCGGGGGCAAGGGCGGGCCCTACCGCCTCGACAAGGGACACGACGTGCACCAGGTGAGCACTGCGTGAACTGATAGATAGGCGAGTTTGTTCTTTCATTGTGGTATTCTTGGTATTCAAGGCCTTCTATGACAATTCTGTCCTGCTTTTCTAGGTATTTGACATACTAAGGTCAAACTTTTTGACAAATTAAATGAAGTATAGATACGATAGTTACTTGACTGTCTAATTGAATTGATTAATTTCCTATATTTACATTGGACCATCTGATCTGATCCCGAACTAAGAGTTTGTACTTACGAAACAAGACAACTGATACATATATGATATACTGATATATATTATTGTATATATTATTGTATATATTATTGTATCATATATTAATATATTAACTTATAATAATATATACTCGTATGAATGTATGACTTGTATGTCAAACCTATAACCCGTGATAGCAGTGAGAGTATCTAAGAACACCAACTGGCCCGCTAAATGTAAAAATAAAGAAAATAAATGTGAAAGGAACAACATCAAATAATCTCTTCTTCTTCACTTACTCGAAAATAAAAATAAATATAATTTGTACAATCAGCTTTCAGACGCCGAAAAGGACGACATTCCGGAACACGTGAAGAAAGCCGCGCGTGAGATGAACAGGAAGGCTTTCGAGGAGAGGCTGAAGGAGATCAAGATGAGCGAATACGATGCCAAGCTATATGGCCAGTTCTTAAGGGCTGTACAGCCCCAGGTACCTATAACTTGATTTATTCTATGGGCCAGAGGCTTTCCGTGGTTGAAGGGAATGAGGGTTCTAATATATCCCAGTATTTTAACATAGCCAATATCCATCCGGAATAATCTGTCTTTCAAATGTTGAAATAATTTTTCAAAAAGGTGTCGTGGTTGCACGCGTCATATATAAAAAAACAGCTAAGTGAGCCGGTGAAATTACAGGCAGATGAGACTTGACAACTTAATGTCTCAGGTTCGAGAACGTACTTGCGAGGGCTGGTCCATAAGCGATGGTGACCACTTACCAGTGGACCCTCTATCTGTTTATCGCCTCAGTTGATATAAAAATATATTTAGTTTAAACATGAATTATATTACAGATTGGAGCATTACGCGGTGTTCTTGCTGAACTGCAAGCGAAGAAAAAGGAGCGGCAGTGGAGTAGACATCAGACCAGCGGTGAACTGGACGATGGGAAAATCATAGAAGGTACATTAACAATTCCATAGATATCCACTAAAGGATAACATAACATTTGGACATATATACACGTCGACGATTATTATATATTGTATTTAATTGATTAAATAAATAACGGGATATTTATTAATTCATTATTTACACACGGCCATCTGATCCTAAACTAAGCACAGCTTGTGCTATGGAAACCAGATAACTGATAACTGATATACTGCAACAACTATTGTTTTCTTAATACATACTTATATTAGCAAGCTGAAGTGGCAGTGGGCTGGTCACATCTGTCGCAGAACCGATAACCGTTGGGGTAGACGTGTTCTAGAGTGGAGACCACGGCTCGGTAAACGTAGTGTAGGGCGCCCTCCAGCTAGATGGAGCGATGATATACGCAAGCTGGCTAGCAGCGGTTGGAAACAAAGAGCTGAAGATCGAGCTCAGTGGCGTGTCATAGGTGAGGCCTATGTCCAGCAGTGGACGGAGATGGGCTGATGATTGTTAATCATGTTCTTTCAATAAAGCTGTGATGTTCCTTAATTAATAAATAAATAGGAAATATTTCATATCGATGGCTTCCAAGTATACAGAGTCAACTAACAAATTTCGGTAATTTCAGTTTTAAGGATATTAACAATTAATTAATTCCCTATTTACCTGTGCAGAAAAATATATATCGCGAGTATACAGTTGACTCAATATACTAAAGAGCTATCGATATTGTCCATACATCGATTTGTTCTGTGTGGTTCAGGTCTGGCAGGTGAAAGATCGATCTACCGTCGTCGCGCGGAACAGGATCCTCCGCCCGGCGCTCCCCCGGACAAACCCAAGCGGCTGAGGCTTGTACTTGATGTTTCTGGAAGTATGTATAGGTGTGTATCATGACTTGTAGGTTTTAAGCTATTTATGAGTCAACAATATTGAGTAGTAAAGTTCATAGTAGAAGTAGGGTAGGGAAGAAGGGGAAGTACTACCACCTTACCCATTTCCGCCGTGAAGCAGTAGCGTACTTGAAGTAGAAGTAGGGGAAATAAGATTAACACATGAGATTTAAAAACTTGGAATATCTGTGTACGAAATCCTACAGTATGTGAAAGTGAAGCCGCAGGCATAAGCTAGTTAAATCTAAAATCTGTCGTTTGTCGTAAAGACACGTTAAAAGTGAAACTTTTGTATTACAGGGAATCATTTTAATTATTCATCAGTTACTTTTGAATAGAATAGATTGTGTTTATCATTCATTTATTTTTCGGTACACAAAACGACAATTCGGCAACGCGCGAGTGATGCCCACGGTGTTGCGAGCCGTCAGCTTGTTTGCTACCTTAGTGGTATATAAAAAAAAAAGGTTTTACGGATCAGAACAAAACCCTCCCGTATCAGTGTCACTTAAAAAGACGGCCTATATAAAGAAATCGGGAGCGTATTCTTAAAATTAAAAAGTTGCTTTTCTATGTTCCCAGCAATCTCCAAGTATATATAATATCTCTTCAGGTTCAATTCGTACGACGGTCGTCTAGAACGTTCAATGGAGGCCGTGGTCCTCCTCACAGAAGCGCTGAAGGGCTACGAGGCTCGCATCCGATATGACATGTACGCGCACTCCGGGGAAGACCACGCGCTTGAGTTAGTGAAGGTTGACAGACCGCCTGAGAACGAGAAGGAACGGTTACAGGTATGTGTTAGAAGGAGATAGAAGTTAATAGTTATTTAGGATTTTTTAAATATCCATTCTTTACTTTCATTTTATCCACCTTCTGACTTTGACTTCTGACCAACAGGGCACTAGTGTGCCTATATCTACTACTAGTTGCCTCCTGCGGTTTTACCCGATTTCCCGATAGATGTTACTTTATAACGGGATAAAAAGTAATGTAATAATAACTAACTAATTATGTAACTCTAATTATGATTGATGAAAATAGCTAAAAAGTCAGAATAATATAGATAAAAATTATATAAAAAAAAACAATGTAATCTTACTGAGTTTCTTGCCGGTTCTTCTCAGTTGACGGCTGAGTTCGGAACCGGTAGTAGCTTCAGTAACTTTAAATTTGACCTTCATAAGTGTGCCTTTCGAGGACCAAAACTGAATAGTTTTGAATTATTGCTTTTTTTTTAATTCTATGTCTTGTATGATTTAAGTGCAAATTTTAATTTAATCATTTTATTATTACCTACAGTCTGATGTTTATTTTTGCTGTAACAGATAATCCGCACGATGCACGCGCACTCGCAGTGTGCCTTTCGAGGACCAAAACTGAATAGTTTTGAATTATTGCTTTTTTTTTAATTCTATGTCTTGTATGATTTAAGTGCAAATTTTAATTTTTAACATTTTATTATTACCTAAAGTCTGATGTTTATTTTTGCTGTAACAGATAATCCGCACGATGCACGCGCACTCGCAGTTCTGCTGGTCGGGCGACAACACGCTGCCGGCCGCCGAGCACGCCATCAGGTCGCTCGCTGCCGAGGACGCCGACGAAGCTATACTACTTATATTGTCTGACGCTAATCTTAGACGGTAAGTTGTATGCATTTCATTTTGTATGCCATACAGATTTTCAAATCTATTCAGATTATATAAAAAAAGAGTTTGATGTGTGCATTTCACTCACGGTAGAAGTAAAACTTTCTATTTTATTCTCTCGCAAGTTAAGGCCTATGTATGTATATGTTTGTCTCTTTTTAATGTCGCTTTTTCGTTTCATCGAGTCTCAAATCATAACGGTGGTAAAGAAGATTTCTCTACAAAGGTAGTCAAGCTCTTAATGCAAGGTTCTTTCGTGGAAGTACTACCACCTTGCGCTGGGAAACATTAATACACCTGTATGTGTTAGAAAGATAAGGGGGCCGGTGAAATTACAGGCTCCTGGCTCCTAGTGTTGCAACCATAGGCGGCGGTGACCACTTATCATCAGGTGGACTGTCTGCATGTTCGTCAGACCATGTGTAATAAAAAAAACCATGCATACAGGCACGCGAAGCTTCTGCATCTAAACATTTTCGCGATCTGAACATGTACACAGTTTCCGACATCAGTCAGTTGGTCAGTTTTAAATGAAAGAGTCTCACAACTCGCTTTTCCGTTCATCCATATAATTTACCTTTAAAAAAATGTATATGTTTTAGATACGGTATTCAGCCTGAGACGCTGGGTGCAATACTGACTTCGGACCACAGGGTTCAAGCGCATGTGATATTTATTGGCAGCTTGGGTGATGAGGCTAATTCGTAAGTACTCTAAAAAGCTACAAATATTTAAAAAAATTACAAATTCCAATCCCTCTACTGATACCTCCACTCTGTTGACCTAAATCTAGAGCTTTTTCCCGTACGCATCACATAACATTTTCTTACTTTCTTCAACTTCTTTTTATTGCTGTCTCTTTCTAACACATAGTGTTTTCCCCAGGCTCCTGCGGCGGTTGCCGGTGGGCCACGCTCACGTGTGTATGGACGTGGCGACCCTGCCGCACATCATGCAGCAGATCTTCGCTTCGTCCCTGCTGCAGGCCGCGTGATGATGTAGGCGTAATTTAGATAGCCACATTCCTAGTAAATTGTTTTATAGTCAATATTCAATACAGATGTCATTGTAAAGACGTTTCCTCATACGTCTGACCTTTTTTCGAGGAATCCTCAAAATTGGTATACTAAGTTATAACTTGAGCAAAACTCGAGCAACCCCGACTTAGGTTGAGTCGAAGTGAAGTCGGGGTCATATATCATTAATTACGTCATTATTTTATAGATAAAATATTAATGAAATAAAATAATGAGTTTCAGTAAATGTTTACTAGCAATAAACTTCCTTAAGGTTGGTCCTGATGTACCTTGAAGTTGACAGCTGTTTCCTCACCTCGAGTGAGAGACGTCAAGTCGATTTTTGTAACTATGATTACTAATATTTTTGAGTGAGGTTGAGTGGAGTCGAGGAAACGTCATAGAATATGGGGGTAAGGTACTAACTAAATAATGAATAAGTTGATAATTTGTCGCTAAATAGCTATACGTAAGGGTCAATTTCGTTCTTAGCTTTGTATAGTTATTACCTTTGGGACAATCATCACTTATCATAGTATGTCTGTAGCCTATAATATAGCCTGTTTATCAAGTCTCTTATCTTGAAACAGGGAACTGGAGAACACAATGATATAAACGAAATACTTCCGAAAAAAAGGCGAAAATATCGAATATATGACACTTCTATTCCGCACCGTATCCATCACATATTTAAGATGTCTTATTATAATCATCTAAATAATAACTTTGCGAAAGTTCTTTATAAACATCTTAATCTAATCTGCAAAGATGAAAGAAAATCTACTTGCCTCAAACGTAAACAAGTTGGTACATGCCTAACTTTATACCTTTTCCTTTCTATAGGCTTGTGTATTGTATAATATTTAAATTAATAACTGTTTTCAACATCACATAGAAAATCTAATTAATATGGATGGCCTGTTGACGTAAGTTAGGATTATAATTCCGTTAAAGCCACGTGATCCTTGTGCCTGAATGAGACAGAAATAGCGGTAGAGAGAGACACCCAATCGTTGTGTACTTAGTTTGGTACTGATGTTCGCTACCAATTGGATGCACGAGGGTTGATATTAGACAGTTTTTTTTGTTGGCAGCAATGCTTTTTGCTAAGTTTTTTTCTTCATAAACAAAGTGTAAAAAAATATAATTTGATAGTGTTGCTAGGAAAATATTTATTTACGTGTCTTGTTTTAAAACTATTTATAATGTAAATATGTAACTTAGAGAGATGATATTTTGTTAAATTTGACAATGCTCTAAGTAATTAATTGACTCATATTTTTGTATAATATTTTATGATCAAAGATCAATTATTTTCCGATTTTCCGTCTATAAAAAAAGCAATAATTTTGATACTTTGTTTCAAATTTAATTACAGTTACGTGTACACGATGTATATTTAAATGTAATGTTGTTTTGTATTAAATATTGTTTTTGTATGATATGTTTCGTTAAATAAAGATATTTTCCTAAATAGCTTTTTAATTACGTTATTTTTTAGTATCCTGCTACATCCTTCATGATTATCTGATCCTAACTAAGCAGAGCTTGTACTATGGCAACCAGATAACTGATATAGAAGTTTTTAAATGCACACAGTAGACAAACACCCAGATACAAGTCAGAGGCTTTCACTGTAGATAGTAAGAGTAGTAGAGCTCTTAATGCAGAGTTCGTTCGGGAAGTACTACACCTTACTCATTTCCACCGTGAAGCAGTAGTGCACTGGTATTACCTTGTCTCGGTCAGAATGGGGGCCGGTGAAATTACAGGCACATGAGACTTTACAACTTCACGTCTCAGGGTTGACAACAGAAAACACTAGGGGGTGATGCAAATGGTTAATTGACGGCGGTGATCACTAACCATCAGGTGGACCGTCTAGTTGTGACAATGTGATACAAAAAAAAGAAGCAGTGTCTAAATTAAGAATTGTGGCCGTCTCCCGGATAAATTACCAACCTCACTGGTTCTGCCAGATAATAATAGTGAGTGGAGTAAAAAGTTGAAGAAGATTAGAGAAGGGGACCCTCTAGCAAGGCCTTTATAACATCTATATTCTTTTGAACCCAGATTTAAAAAAAAGCCTGATATTTTGCGAACAATCTCGACTTACTATCGAAATTTTTGTCTCATCGGAATTCAAATTCGTGACGTTGTCCGTGATAGGAGGGGTTACACCAATTTGATTGGTTGCCTAACTCTATAACTTTATCAATGCTGTAGCAACCCTATGTTGTTTTGTGATCTATATATATATATATGTCCATAGTATTAGTAGTTGTGTCATACTCTCCTATGGATCCCCCCCGCTTCAGGCGCGGCGATTATCAAACATTCAAGCGGGTATTTCTCAATCACAATAAATAAAAAATCATATTATGAAGTTAAATGGTTACCATATTACACATCGCTTCATTTGGTACCCGATAACCGTGAGTGAAGAATGTCCCAGGATATTTAATATTCCTGTCCACATTTCTCATAAACTTTTTACATTAAATCCTTTTCGGAAAGGTTTCTCGAGATTCTAAATTTAAACGGCTACTTAAAAGGGTCAGTACAAGTTTCAGCTAGGTATATAGAAATGTAGGTGCAAACGGAAAGTTCAAAATAGAACAAAATCCTTTCAAACTCCATCGATATTTCATAACACAAACTTCTAACTCCACACAACTCGTAGCTCAAGTTCTTAGAACTGATGCTATATCAAATGTAAAATTGCTTCCCACTCGTACTACAGGAATATCGGATTAAATTCTCTCGATAACTTTGTTGGGTAAATAAACAACAATTTAATGAGAGTGGAGATTGTAACGCTTCAATTAGGTACGTTGCGTATTTACGTGTTTGGAAACCCAATCTCCAAGTAATTGAAACTTGAATACGGTTTCAAGTTACCGATTATCAATGATGACTTCATTAAAATCGATCTTGAACAAGATATTTAGTTTCCTTTCGTGTTGAAAACTATTTAGAATTTTACATCGAAAAGTTTCACAAAGTGGTATTGTTTTGTTGAAGTGTAATCAAATGATACTGACTTTATTAAAATAAGTACTCTATCCATAAAAGTAACTTTATAATTAAAACAATATTAATTAGTTTCAAGCCAGTTTTTGTCGGTGTTGCTCGAAGTTATAATTAAGAATAAGGTTGTTTTATTTCGTGACGCCGCCAATCAATCCTGTAATCCCTAGAGCTCATTAATTGAGATCGATCGTAAAACTCGGTAAGTAAGATTAAACCCGCTCGAAATTATGGCAATTTTGACGTTTGTCCGCTCATGAAGTTTCGTAAAAATTTACAACTACGTTTAAAGGAACAATTGCTGTACTTTACTGTAGTATCGTGCAGTAATAAATTTTTGCAATCATTTCTTATAACTCAGTTTATGGTAAGAATACATTTTCTGTATTCTGTATTTCCTGTTGAGTTTCTTTGTTTGACTTGACAGAGAAGGAGATCCAGCGGAATTAGTTACTAGATATTTGTTTCCGTATAATCTTACCCAGGAAAGGATAAGATCCCTCAGGAACGAAGATTATAATCAGTAACTAGTGATTCTGAATCAGAAAAGGAATCTATTTTCCAGCCAAAGATTAGAAGTAAACAGTATTTACGAAACAAATAGACTAAATGCGGGTCCTACAAGATACTGAGTTCATTGCGTTAACAAAACGACCCGCACAAAAACAGCTTATTGTTCTTTAAACTGCGAACACATTCAAAATGTATCCCTTAGGTTTTCAAGCGAAGCGATGAGTGCGAACATCTCACCAAAGTGCCATCCCGCAGAGCTATCAGCCCCGAAAGGCAGCAGTAATAATAAAAGCGGGTAGAGTTGCCCGTAATGAAAACTGAAAGGTTTCTAGCGACCCGGTGTTCTAAAGAATTAAAAGTTTGCGAATTTGTTAATTGTGTGTAATGAATAATTGAGTAGAAAAGTGCTTTATCATTGCTCGTTTGAGATGTACCGTTATTAGTGTCAGTATGTACAGTCAACGACATAACGAGATTACGGAATCAAATTTTGAAAAGACACCTATACTAACTTAATCTAACATCCGTAATATAACAATTAAATTGGGTAAGATTTTGGAGATACACAACAGCACTTGTTTTTTTAACCTTTATAAAACCTTCAATAAATAAATAAATATCCTGGGACATTCTTTACACACGGCTATCTGATCTCAAACTATTTATTAAACTAATTATTTAAAAAACGTACTGCATGTTACGTGAATATTTTGAATGGTATACGATCTGTTTAACTTCTTATCTTGCTGACTGTACATGCTTGTAAACAATAAATACCGGCCAAGGGCGTGTCGGGCCGCAGTGTAGGTTTCCGTAGTATTCAAGTACATTTTATATGTCGGTCAACTATTACTCCTTAACCTGTAAAATCTTCTTAGCCGTGATAGTTTTCCTTTTAACTTCGCTTAATATGTTACTACCGAAGACTACACAAATCCAAAAACATCGGTTTAGCTTGTAGGAGGAGAGGGAGAGGGAATAGAGGGTCAGACGGACGGACTCCTGAATCGAAGAATGTTCTTTACATACCCTGAATATTATAGTAAAACTAATCTAACGACACCCCACACAATAGAATAGAAGAGTAAAAAAATATCCTCGTTTTGTGTCTGGGGTATTCCTGAAAAAGAGTTTATTTCACGGCTTTCATTTTTTAATTTACAGCCATCATTAATATGATTCCATGTCAAATTACAGTTTTTTTGTATTAAAAGGTAAGCGGACAGACGAACATGGCGAAACTGTTAGGGTTGTTGACTATGGTACCCTAAAAATAACATAGATAATAAATATGTAGACAGGTGGTAATTAGGGGACGTACATTTATTCCAAGCTTAATAAAAACAGTTTATTTAATTTTTCTTGACCCTCAGAAGTTTTGGTTTTATTAAATAAAAATATTGTTGTAAACCGCGATGTTTACAATAATGTGTAACCTGGACCCATTAAGGCTTATGTATTATATCCTTATTACCAACCCGACATCAACGTCTGTTATATGACTGCGTGAAAGATTGGCTGAAAAAGAGAACATTGGCAATTTCCCTGGTATTCCAAATGGTGGCGGTGATCACTTATCATTAGGACCCCCAGGACAGCCAGAATGTGAAAATATTGACATAAAAAAAATATATAAATGCTAAATTTTTCGCAGTTAATAAAACACATGAATAAATCATACTCCAATATTAAGATTCCCAAACAAGAAGTCTGCAAAGAATTCGTGTTTTATAGTGTGTAGTAGTACTGAACTCCAGGTGCGGGAGTCTATTTGTCACTTGACCGGTTTTTAGTTACATCCATTTGTACCGATCACAAAATTTAGGTTAGGTATTTCTTTTAAACCACTTTAGCAGCAAGGAAGGTCCTCAATTCTTCAGTTAACCCACCGATCGGCTCTGGGCTGTGGTTAACTACGGTCATAATCCTCTTAGGGGACTAAAGGGGTCTCAAAAAGATAAAGTCATTGAGAGGATACTGAAAAAGTCAAATGAAAGGTTCAAGAATCAAGATATGTCTCAAGCACAAGAATTAAAATCCTTTGCTATCCTAATTTGATCACATCTAAAGCCCTGTATTTATCCCGCGATCCAGCGCAATCTACGTAAAGCCCTACAAAGACCTTTGCTTATATGACCATAAGTTCTACTGCTTTTGAGACAGTCTCGAATTGGGATGTGTTCTGTATTAAAGATAAATGATCAAACACTAACCAGTATATTGAACATCCAAAAATATACGAAAACATTAAATATGATTAAAATTAAATCATTAATGTGATTTTCAGTTCCGATCTAATCATAAAAGAGTATGTTATTTGATGCTGTACAATTATGACGTCACAACTTGCTATTTCATACATAACTTTTCCGATTGAATCGACTGTGAAATGTGCATTATTAATGATAAATTAATTATTTTATCAATATAATTCCGACCCATGCCTCTGTTACGACTGACATTTATGTCAAACACCATAAGGTTACATTATAAGAGTTTATATTGTCAAAACGGTAAGGTTACATTAGAAAAGTTAATATGGGCGTTATATTTTCTTAAATTTTCTAATTTTTCGCGCAACTTCCTTAATTTTTTACAATAAAATAACAACTACAACAAAAAAAGAATTAGCGGAATCAGTCCAGCCGTCCATGCGTAGTAAGGGAAATAGGGATTCATTTCTATATATATAGATAGATTGCTGATTTAACATGTCAGAACACATCCCTATTGTACTATAGTGTATTGTATTGTAAAGAAACAAAAAAACTGCAATAATTATTTGATTACGAAACTCTTTGATTAAAATAAAACAAAAATTGTAAAAAAAGATTTTCATGTCTGTGCTCTTACCCGTCAAGGTGTTCCCTCGTAGGAAGTCAACCTTGGGTGAAACATCCAGGTAATAGAGCAATTTAAACATGCTACCAAAAGAATGCGTTGTTTTTAGAGCCCAACCGACTTATTGAATTACATATGTACGATAAAAAAGTGGTACTAATTCGGCTTGCGAAACTTGACGTAAACAAACTAACTCACTTATAAATAAATAATAAATTATATATTAGAGGCGCGGCTATGTACGAGAAAAAATCGATTATTATTCGTTTTTGTGTTACATTAAAAGCGCTAATTTAAATCGATTTTCATTGAAAAAAAATTCGATAATTAATTGTTTTTTTTCATAATCGATTATTTTTTCACATCCCTAAATCTAACAAATTTTATTTTAAATGCTATTGTTTTAATTGCTTGTGTAAATATCCTATACCTTGTGTAGTAAATAATGAAGGCGGTTGTGTATGCATGCTTATAGGCAAGTAAAATAAAAGCTTAGTTACTTACTGTGATTAATGGACACTAACTTGACGAATACTCATCATTAGAATAGATTAGAAACATTGTCATCCGAGTCACAAAAATCTTCAGACATGCCATGCTTCTGTAGGATTTCGTCCTTCAAAAGAATTCAATTATTCAAAGGTCAAAAGAATGTAGGTACATCAAAGAGGGTCCGCCGACTGATCTTAAGTTAACATTGAAGCAAATATTCAAGAACTGCTTGTAACTTTTCAATTATAGTTGATAAATTCATTTTATTACTTCGAACCCTAAATGTAGATGGTTGAAATTTATTGTGTTTTAAAACTCATTGCTTTTATAAAAGTTTAGTAATGATTTTGCATATACTTTTAGTTTAAGCTGTTAATGTATGTTATTACAATGTGCTTAACATACGTATCTACATAATGGAGCTGAAAAATAATTGACATAAGTAGAATTTGGTTGTACATGTACATTAAATGTAAATAATGTTTAAAAAATGTAAAATATGTAAAATAAAAAATATAAAATATAAAATATGTAAAAATGTAAAATAATTGACATAAGTAGAATTTGGTTGTACATGTACATTAAATGTAAATAATGTTTAAAAAATGTAAAATATGTCCCAGGGTATTTATTATATATTTATTTATTTTACCTGTGATACAAAGTAATAAATAAATACCATGAAAATTGGTCCATATAAAAAACAATTCGAGGCTAGTTTTTTTTATACAACTACACAGCTATACCTTGTCCTAACCAGAAATCTAATCCAAGACCATTTCCCAAGCTTTATACCACGTATTTTCATGGTGGGTCAAAGGAACCCCATTTTGCTTATACAGAGTGACTGGTGAGATACCTTCGATGCTTATGGAGAGTACTCGGTACTCGATTCTCGTTAAAATGATGTAATAAAATTAGGTGCTTAATTTTTGACCAAAATTTCTCTAAAAATCAAAAGTCACGTGCGGCACGCGCTAGTACACCAACTCTCGGTGTACTGTTTACTAAGTTTACTAAGAAGTAATTTAATATTTATTTTTAATGTTATTTTTTTTCATCATATATGATCGCCAACTATCACATCCTCAAATATTGAAGGTATCTCACCAGTCACCTGTATATACAACGTGTTACAAAATACCCCGTAAAAGTATAAATTAATTATCAAAGCCAACAACCCTACTAAGCCAGGGATCAAGACATAATACGTATCTTCTTTAACTAATAATTGTCTACTTAAATAGTTTTCCTATTAAATATTTTTTTTTGGGATATGTTATACAGCGTTACTACGGTTCTTAAATAGTGTGAATGGACTCGTTATAAGGCCCCATTAACCTCCTTTCGGCCAATCGGGTAGTTTTGTAACATCCTGTATATAGTAGGTTGGGGAAAAAGTTCCTTCGCATTTTTTAAGAAAATTCAAAACATTTTTAATATAGTTTATTTACATTTAACTAAAGTATGTAGGTACCATTTTGTTCGATAACTTTTTGCCATCTTGTAGGTAGGGATATGATCCCATTGCTATACAAATTTTGGGACTTCTGATCAAAATACTCCGACAAGTGGTTTTGACAGTCCTCTCGTGATGTTAACCTGACACTGCCTAAAGAATTCTGAAGAGATTCAGGACTATCGCGGATGCATTAATACCTCCCAGCCAAACTCTCTTAATTTTTGCTGAGTGGCTAAAGATGTGTGAGGTCTAGCGTTATCATGATGAAAAACCACACCCCTTCTGTTGATTAATTCCGGCCGCTTTCTCTCAACTTTTTGCTTCAAGCGTTTTCAATCCGGAAATTTTGATGTCAAAGATGCACGTCGCTCTGGTCGCCCCATTACGGATAAAATGGATGCCATTTTTGAAAAAGTGGAGCAAGATCGGCATATCAGTAGTTACGACGTAGCTGAAGAACTGGGAATTGACTACAAAACAGTTTTGGCGCATTTGAAAAAAACTGGGTATACAAAAAAAGTTAGATATTTGGGTACCTCACGAGCTCACTGAAAGAAACCTAATGAACCGTGTACTCATTTGTGATTCTTTATTACGACGTCATGAAACCGAACCATTTTTGAAGAAGCTGATAACTGGTGATGAAAAGTGGATCACGTACGACTAGAACGTGCGAAAAAGGTCGTGGTCAAAGGCCGGTCAGGCTTCACAGACTGTGGCGAAACCCAGGTTAACTCGCAACAAGGTGATGCTGTGTGTGTGTGGTGGGATTGGAAGGGCATTATTCATTATGAGCTGTTACCACCAGGACCATCGATTCTGAACTCTACTGCGAACAACTGATGAGATTAAACCAAATTTGTGCTACTCTCACAGACACTGCACTAGGTACATCGCAAATTTTTCGCGGCTTGCGTAGCATTTTTACCTTTTTTGTAGACAAATTTTAAAATGAATCGTATTTCTTCATTAGATTCACTCATCTTGGCGGTACGAAAAACAAATGCAAATCATACATTTTCCTAATTTGAATTTGGAATTATGTTCTTTAAAATTTAAACTTTCAATGATACCAAAACCAGCCAAATACCAGGCTATACAAATAGCATAGCCAAAGAGATTTTATTACAAGTTCATACATACTATAATGCGAAAAGACTTTTTCCCCAATCTAATATATTGATGAATACTATTAAAACCCCTTCTGTACTTATGTTACTTAGAGAAGCTTTCTACATTTTAGGATTTTATCATCACATTTTTATCTCAATAAAATTTTCCTCATTGCATTTTTTCAATCACTTTAGAGTGGTCCGATTCGAATAAAAAGTTGCTTTCAGTTTAAATTACATTGCGTTAGTCATTTGATTTTTGCTCTTTTCTCCGAAAGCCCATATATTTTTTGGTTCAATGGCGTTGAAAATATTATGCCCTTAATTGGTATTAAAACTGGTATTAACAATATACCTATAAACTTCACATGTTTTGGCCATTTTGCATGTTTGTTTCATACCCTGACTGCTACTCTCTAGGTGGTGGGTTCGAATCTCATCTAGGACAAATATTTGCATGCATGAACATGTTTGTTTGTTTTGTCTGAGGTGTCACTTATCAAAACTATATACGCATACTTTATTAGACACAAACAAAGCAGAGCTCATACAACAAGTTATTGACATACTACAAATATCTAATACGTTTTCCATACATTCTTGTATAAAAAAACAAAATACCAATAAAATAACTGTATTCAAAGATATTTACAAATCGAACATGTAAGAAGTAGCGGAAGTTCTTCCGGAGACCGGAGATTACAATTCAGTTTCGATCGCAGACAAATAATCTGTTTTCTCTTAACTTGATTCTTACTTCAGGATGTTATTTACTTCAAGTTACCGATAAGTTCATTTTGTCTTGTCTCTTGGAGCTCCCCAACTACTCTGAAGTATATTTTCATTATGATGTCCAAAATATTGGTTTTTATTTTTTATTTTACTAAGTTAGCAAACAAGCTGACGGCCCGTGTGATGGTAAACGGTCACCGCAGCCTATGGACGCTTGAAACACCGTGAGTATCACTCGCGCGTTGCCGACCCTGCAAAAATCTCTTCTTGAAGAACCCCATGCTGTATTTCCTTGGGAAAACCACGGCGGGGAGCTCATTCCACAGCATGAGCATGCGCGGCAGAAATCTCCTTTGGAATCGCACCGTGCGAGACCAGTTTGGTTCCAATTTGTGAGGATGAACTCCCCGTCGATGGTGATGATTTATTTATAAGACACACCAACAGTTCACATATTGCCACGTTCATTAGTAATTTTACAATATAATTTTGATTCTGATACGTAAGCCTATAAGCGTGTACAGCATTAGCCAAATAACATTAGTTTCTAGTAAGAAAATTAAATTTATACGTATCCAAAAAATAAAAAAAGATTGTGTGGTTTTATGAAACCACGGTAAAAGTGAAACTTTTTTTCACATTATAGACATTAAACTATTTTTTTTTGGAATAATATTCCATTAAGGGTATAAAAATCGCTTTATCAATCTTAATTTTACACTTGGAAAATTGGAATGATAATGGGAAATGATAAAAGTAGACTAAATCTCCAACTAATATTTTTATTGAACTCTGTGCGTACGACATACATAATACTTAACAATTATTTATTTATTTTGGCTGCTCTGGCGAGCGCCTTTCACTTTATCCCTACTCCGCAGCTGACCGTCACGCGACATGCAACACACAGACCAAAAAGTTTGAGACGATCTAATGAAAGTTTCACTTTAAAAAAAGTTAATTTCACAAGGATGGTTACTTTGGAAATGATGTTAATAATATACACTTTTTATGAAGGCCCGACACAAAAAGAGGGCTGTCAAAAGTTTGACGTGTGTCTGTTACGGCATCATTATTATTTTAAAATACATTTTCTTAACAGCCTGTAGCTAAATGGCCGGCACTCACACACTTGCACGCTTCGTCTTATGTATGTAGCATTACAATTTATACTGGCTGCAGGATTACAGAGTGATTAATTAATTAAATATTATGTGGGTAGTCTTATTATTGTTGCGAGCCTGTTTGCACAATGTTGCTACTTGCAATCGAGACAAACCTCCGTGGTTTTTTAGATTGTAATGATTGTAATTATGTTATATATATTTTTGATAGTAATAGAAAAAAAAACGAATTAACTTTTTTGGTGGTGTTGGTTTTATTTTATAGCTGACTTGATCAAGTGTTCTAGACATGGAAAGTCTGGTAACAGTGTGTCGAAGTTTATATTTTTTTAAATATTTATTAAATACCTATATCTACCCGTTCGAAACCAGGCGGGTGGCTAGTTAATATATAATTTACTAGTGACCCACCACGGCTTCACTTGTGTAGCACAAATTGTCTATACCCTGCCTCCGCCGCCGTCAGCATCGTCAAAATATTATTTAGTTGCGCGAGTTATTTTAATTATGACATTTTTGCTAAGATATTCATTATGATTAAATAGTGTAAATGGAAATTATGGTCTTTATTATTTACTTAAGGATTAAATACCATGTTGGTAAAAACATCTACAGAAATAGAGCTTTACTTTAGACCAAATTTGAAAATCGTAAATAATTTAAGTGTTGATGCCGCGCTCGCGGAAATTCTGAGAACGGACGTATTTTTCCGACCGAATTTACAAATATCCTACTGATGATATTAATACGAAGTTTGAGGATGGGTATGGAAGTTTGTTTCTCTTTCACGCAAAAACTACTGATCGGATTTGCATGAAACTTGGATACATAGATAGTTTATAACGTAGATTAACATATAGGATACTTTTAATCCCGAGAATATGTTAAATCTCCCAGGAAAGCGGGTGAAACCACGGATGAAACTTATTTGTATACGGTAGCTTATTTTTAAAATGTTCATAAAATTATAGCCTATATCGTTCCTGAGATTAGCCCGATCAAACACAAACTCAACACGGCGGGGGACTTTAATTTAATGGCTCAAGAAAATATTGTATGTATTCTTTCTTTTCCCTGTTAGTGGTATTAATAATAAAAAAATATATATTTGTTTCAGCGGAAATAAAAAAGAGTATTCTATTACTGGGCGGTAAAAGCAAATGAAATTCTTATGTTAAAGGAAGCTATATAATGATCGGATAAAGACCAGAATAAATAGCAAATAGCACGATGAAAATTGAGTGGGCTGCATTTGTTTCCCTGCTCAACACCGTGGGCGAGTTAAACCAGCCCTTATTCTGCTAATACAACCTCTTTGGCGAGCCGGCACAACGAGACCTCACAAAGCCTTCCTCTCACGTGAGCGCGCAGTTAGCGAAAGGGACGAAACATCCTCGAGCTAGTGTCGTTTTCCTTACAGAATCGAACTCCGGGAATTCGTATAGCCGAATATATCCATGACCGAATCGAACCCTTAGGGATCCTAAGGTCACTCACCGGAACGTGGGCGACGACAAATTTGACGTTAAGATAATTACGTTGGTGGGTAGGGAAAAGATATTTTCCACATGAATAATTTCCCAAATATGTAACATATTCATTTGACAACAATCCTAGAAATGTACAAGGGCTTAAATTGTTTGGTGGAGACCCTTTTGAATCTTTTAAAAACAGCTGCTGCTTCGTTATATTGACAGAGACTAAATAAATGTATATTTGTATATTGTTGTGTGCATGAACTATTTAGTATGATGTATTTAGAAAAAGAAATGTAGTATATGTAGTATATCAATTACCTGGTTTCCATAGCACAAGCTCTGCTTAGTTTGGGACCAGAAGGCCGTGTGTAAAGAATGTCCCAGGATATTTATAAAATTTAAAGAAGTATAGAATTTATTTATGTAATCATTCTAAGTACATCGTGAAAAGAGTAATTACTAAGTTTATTGGCGGCTCTTCTCAGTAAAAGCAACCTTCCGAACCGGTATTAGAGTCAGACTATTTGTAAGTGCTCGTGAAAGCTTATTTGAATAATAATATTTTCATTTTCATTTCCAACGAAGTCAACCAACACTAAAACATAATATTCTGGTTGGTGCTCAGCGAAATACTCGTTTTGAATGACAAGTTTACACGGGCTTAAAGTAATGAAGCATGAAGCGCACGCATTTCACCAGATAAGAGGATTTCAGTGCCACAATTTTCCAACATTTTGTATTTGCTCAATGGGGTTTCTTGGCTATATTTAAATTTAAATGAAAAGCAAAATGGTACGAGCGGGAAGCTCGTATTTTGTATTTCGAATGTAAATTAGAAATTGATTTAAATTTTAAAATAGTTCAATGATTAAATTGTCAACTCGTATCGCGTATTATCCCCATGGCCAGCGTACTTTCCGTTGCATGTGACATGGAGTGGTGTAGCAGATGTCATATAGCCCGTAGCGCGTAACACGTGACATGTAGCCCATAGCCCATAGCCCGTAGCACGTGACACGTAGCCCGTAGCGTGTACCACAAGCGGTGTAACACGTGACGCGTAGCCACGGAAAAATCACGCTATCTATCTATCTATCTATATATAAATAGACAAACACATAATAGATAACAATAATTTTTTCTTAAGAAAACTGTGGCTGCCTCATTCTCTTGCAGGCTGAATCCTATAGATGTATTTGTTGTCTCTTTTAGTGTCGCTTTTTGTTTCATCGAATTTCAAATGACAACGGCGCTAATGAAGATTTGTCTTAAAAAATAGAAAACAGATACTTTTACGAGTGTTTTAAGATTATGGTCGACTAGTTGCCCAACACTAGTTTTATAAAATTACATTAAACTTAAAACTTATAACGTTGCGAGTTAAAGATCTCTGACGAAAAGTACCTTATTACAAAGATTACTACTCTACCTTCCAGAAGATGATTAATTTTAGTTATTTTTACAGACCACAGAACACAAAAAGAACTTCCTTTACGTAACATAGACAATATTTATTACAGTTGACGTAAATGATCGTGGTTTTTATAACGACACTCCGCAGCGCTCGTGTGTTCAAAGCGTCATGCTGTGAGATAAATCATTCTTCCACTTGGGACTCGCTAATTGCCCATCCATTATAACGATGTTTTTTGAAAAGTTATAGCATGAATTTAATAAAGCGGAACCAATTGAAGTTATAATTGAATTTTGTTTATGCCATGCATGTACCATTTTTGTTTTGGCATAAGGAAGGGCGACAAAGAGGCAGATGGATTGATGATAAGTGGTCACCACCGCCAATATACATTTACAACACCAGGGACATCGCCAATGCGTTGTCGACCCTGAGACGTGAAGTTGTTAAGTCTCATGTGCCTGTAATTTCACCGGCCCCCTCACCTTTCTAACCGAAACCCAGTAATACAAGTGCACTACTGCTTCACGGCAGAAATGGGTAAAGTGTACATCCCCGGACGAACTCTGCACTCTCTACTACTCAAACTTTTTTTTATTTCGGACATTAATAGAAGATATCAGAGATTGCACGGTGAACCTATGGCAGAACAGTAGACATTTTTGTTGCTTCACTATAATCATGGATAATATTTTTAAATTGATAAAACACATACATAAATATTATCGTGCCCTTATCTCTCAATTTAATTTAATTTTGTAATTTTATGCAAGACCTTGAATCTATAATACTGTTGATGAGTAAAGATGTGGATTAGTCACAAGCTTTAAAGACGAAACATTTTATTTCCCATTTTATGAGTTTTCATGGGATTTAATCTCGCTTTATTGATACTTAGAGCTTACAAGGATTTGCACTTAGAGTTATGTTTATTTAATTAAATTTTTAAGCTAATTCAAATGTTCAGTCGCTAGTATTAGCGTTGAGTATTCTAAATTCAAAATAATGATATGTACACAATGCAATATGGACTTTCGGAAAAAATATATAAATCATATTGTGGCTTAGATAAAGGAGAAGTGATGTCTTCAAAAGTTAATCACTACATTTCTAGGATTCCGTCCTAAAGGGCGCCAACTGGACCCACTTACTAAAGCTTCACCGTCCGTCTGTCTGTCACAGGGCTGTAACTTTTGAACCGTAATAGGGAGACACCATTGGCGTATTTAGGGTTATTTTTTAAGGGCCTTGCCCTTTTAATTTTCGTTAATCGTTTGTGAAGTAATTTAGGTACATTCTAGAATTTCAAATCGGTCGGCCATCATAGGGACACTGTAGATGCATGACATTTTCGCATCTATGGCTGCTATTACAACTAATAATAAAAATAATGTTATAATTAAAAGTGGGTTACCTCACCTGTTCTCGAGTGGCGACCACGTACAAGAAAACGCCGAGTGGGACGACCTCCTGGTTAGAGTCGTTAGAGGAGGTCAGCGGTGGATCTTCCTGATTTGGTGATGATGATCGGTCCCATATCGGTGTTTTCTTGAATATTGTACGGTGCGAATCCGAATACCATATGCCCGCTTTTCTTTTAATTCATCAAAATTCAAAAATTCAAAATTCAAAACCATTTATTCAGTTTAGGCCTTCGGAGGGCACTTATGAAGGTCAAATTTAAAGTTACTGAAGCTACAACCGGTTCGGAAGTCAGCCTTCAACTGAGAAGAACCGGCAAGAAACTCAGCAAGGTTACATTCTTTTTTATTTGTTATATAAATTTTTATCTATTCTGACTTTTTGGCTATTTTATAATTTCAATTTTACATAATTTTATATTTAACAATTACAAAATACTTATTATAGGTAACATTAATAAAAACAAAACAAAAAAAAATATGACAAGACTACAAAATAGAAAATAACAATAATTAGGTACTTACAACTTAAACAAGAGATTTAGAGGTGCACTGTGCAGAGAGCAGCTATTTCCATACATTTTTATCTTCAATATAATGAACTACCTTGTAATACGCTTTTTCTTTCAAAACTTTCCTAATATAATTTTTAAATTTATGATCAGACATTTTGGTTATTGAAAGCGGTATCTTATTATAAAATCGAACACAATTACCAAGAAATGACTTTAATAAGCCAAAATAATACTGACTATGACCTGATTATTTCGAAAGTGATAACTTCTATCTATACTAAACTCTCTGCCACTATTTATAAAGAAAAGAAAAGGTTTCATATTGCTTTTTTCCCACACTATAACCTAAAATGCAATCAATCAAATTGAACATAATAGTATATTAGTTGTAAAGAATGTCCCAGGATATTTATAAAAAATAAGAACGATTACTAATAAACCCTGTCCCCCGCGTTTCCAAGGGATGTCACATTATCGGGGATAAAAAATAACCAATATGTTATTCCAGGATATGTTCTATCTATGTTTCAAGTTTCATACAAATCTATAAACAAAATAAAAAAAAAAAAATGTCCTGGGACATTCTTTATACATTAGTCATCTGATCCCAAACTAAGCAGGAGCTTGTACTAGGGATCCAGATAACTGATATACTACTTTTTTTCTAAATACATACATATATAAATATTTACACCCAGACACAGAACAAACAGACATGTTCAAGCACACAAATATTTGTCCTGGGTGGGAATCGAACCCGCGACCTTTGACTTGGCAGTGAGGGTCACTACCCACCAAGCCAATTGGCCTGTCAAGTAGTTTTTCCGTGAAAGAGTAACAAACATCCATACATACAAACATTCGCATTTATAATATTAGTAGGATAACCAACAGAGGAAAATAAATTGAGGCATTCATCTTTGTTGAAATAGTATGGCATTAATTTAAAAATATTCTGTTTCATTAAAAATACTAAACCCAAATAAAATCTATCTATATTAGTTTCTAAGTAACTATAATAAATTCTACTTCGCTATTAAATATATTCTCCATTTCCTTAGATAATCGTTTACAAAAAAAGCCTCTAAAAGCCAATACAGGAAGGCCCCACAATATTTCAGTGTTATATCTACGTAAGCTCCAAAAAGATACGGTGTTAAGTGAACAATTTACGGAGTACGTGCCGACCTGGTAGCGGGGTGGTTCGCGATAAATCTTCAATTTGGCCGCGGTAACCTCACGCCTATTTTATAGGTTAGCACAACCTTCCTGTGGTATTTGTATTTACCGTTTAAGCCTTTGTGTAGTGGGATTGTTACTAGTGCTCGCCCACTGGTCGAAATTCAACGAAAATCATGAAACAAATATGTTTTTGAATGTTTAAAAAAAAACATTTTTTTCGAAGTGAATTCTTTTATAGCACCTAAGTGATTTGAAACCTGTTAAAATGAGAAAACGACAGATAAAAAAGACAAAAATATATCTGTAGGATTTGCGAGAGTTTGAGATAGGTAGTTTTCTGAAGGTTTGTCTTCTATCGCGTGCCAAATGCACACATTTTACTTATGTAAAAATAATATTTATAAAGTGGGTCGAAAAAAAAAGAAAACATGTTTGTGTACTTATGTACGCTCGTAAGAAGTTATTCCCGAAATTCCAGGTGAGAAAAACTGCACTAAAAGCATTTTTTACTATTCAGTTGTGAAATTATAGTGTCCAAACTCTTTGCACCTGCCTGTAGCAACGAATAACAATATTTGACGTTGTTAGGTTATTATTGACAATAACATCATTACTCTCTCATTGACACTGACAGTTCCGATTTGTGCGATGTTCCGGAGAGACTGTTATCAGCTAACTTTATCCGTGACAATTTTGTGTTACACTGATGCGCGCGCATCTTAAAATTACACTCTCATCATTTTTTCATAACGCGCCTAAAGAAGTATAACTTCAAAAAGAAAAAAATATTCAAAAACAGAAGAAAAAACGGTACTTAACTGAACTAAAAAGCATAGGTGTGTATGTCTTAGATCTTATTTCGTTGACATTAGAGCGTATAACGCTGTAAGCATCCCTAATCTCTAAGCCTCTTTCTTTTCATTTACAAGAAAAGGTCACCAGGTTTTATTAATTCCTTTGGTGAGACGAAGCGTCGTAAAATGTAGGGAATTAGTCATTTATCTGGGAACCTTAGCACAAGCTCTACATATTTTAAGATCAGATGGTAACTCATAATCGCCCTTCCACTAGCAGGGCGTGATGGTAGTTTTCCAGTCACTAATTGCCATTTTCCTACCAAAATCCTACAATACAACAGTTTGCTATTAATATTCGCAAATCTATGTCACTAGAATGTAAATAACACTTGCTCAACGATGTTCCGTCGCGGCATCTATGATCCGTCCTTTTCTCTAACTAAGCAATCACGCGAGATATACGCTCTCCGAGGTCTCGTCGCCGCGCCGGCTCGTCGACATTTGTATTACAGAATGCAGGGGCTGTTAGTGCCTTTGCGGTTACCTACTGCCTTATTCATAATAAACTGTACAGAACTAACAACTTATACTCTTTCCCGATGTTTCGGCTGACTTACATCAAGCCGTGGTCACGGGAAGACTGTTGACAGCCGAAACGTCGAGTCAAAAAAGGTATTTATACCTCAATTTATTACACGATTTAGACCCGTTATCTATAATAATTAGAATTTATACGAATCGTGAATTACTTTATGGTGAAACATTAACTTATACTTTAATTTTAAAGACTTTTTTTGCATCAATAAAAACATTGAATGCGTTACGGATGTAAGAGACGCCATTAACCATAATATTGGTTTTCAAACGCAGTATTAAACGAAAGGCCAGTAGGTTTAGTTGTTAGATGTCCTAACTATCACGCCATAAGTCATGGTTTCGATTCCCATCCGGGATTTGTGTGTATGACATCTCTAACACTGCTAAGTTTAGGATAAGATCGGTCTATAATATTTTTTTAATTTTATAGCAAGTTTTTACAGTTACATACACCTATTCTAGTGAGGCCACAGTACTTTCACTCGACATATAAACTGGTGAAAGCCCATGGGCCATGAATGTAAAGGAATTAAGTGCGCAGTCACGCACTAGCATCGTCTCCAGAATACAGATGCGTATTATAATTCTTATCCTTGGCCTTGTGGGGGTAGCCTTGCATTCGGAAAGCTTCTTAGATGACGCAATGTTTCATCCCGTCTGTTCTCGTACGAGGATATATATTTCATGGCCATAATCGTAGTAGGGGAGGCTTCCACGCCCATGAAATGTCAACGGCTAATAGGGTCGTTTATTATTGTTCTTATTCGAATTAATTTTACCGATTTTCTTTTCTATACTGATACTAGCTGTCCCCTGTGGTTTCACCCGCGTTGTGACGTTACCTATTCTTGGGATGAAAATATGCCTATGCAATAACAGATTATAATCTATCTCTGTGCCAAATTTCATCTAGATCCGTTCAGCCGTTCTGACGTGATTTGGTAACAAACACCCATCCAAACTATCGTATTCATAATAGTAGTCTATATCTATACTAATATTGTAAAGAGGAAAGACTTGTATGTTAGTATGTTTGGTACTTTGTCATGCATAAACTACTTAACGGATATTGATGAAACTTGGCACATAGATAGAGCATATCATGGAATAACATATAGGTTACTTTTTAACCCGGCAAAATGTGATATCCCACGGGAACGCGGGTAAAACCGCGGGGTCAGCTATAAGATTATAAAGTGGTAAAGTTTGTAAGTTTTGATGACATAGGCAATGTCCGAAACTACTTATCCGGTTTCAAAATTCTTTTACTGATAGAATGCTACAAATGTCCATGTGATGTATGATATATGTGGCTATAATTTTACCCTGGAAAACATATATTTTCTCCAGAAGGTGAGTGAAACCTGGAGACGGTAGCCAGTCATAAAGAACAAGACTGTTCACTTTAGACGAGAAACTTACAAGGTAGTAAAACTAAAGTTTGTAATAATTCAGAAATCTTAGTAGAAGTTACCGCTCTTTTGACATTTTCCAGTAAGCAGTAAAAAAGTCGTGCACATTCATAAAGTTATAAAAAAAAAAAAATTTATCACTACATAGTTTAAAACAAAGTCGCTTTCTCTGTCACTATATCTCTATGTATGCTTAAATCTTTAAAACTACGCAACGGATTTTGATGAGGTTTTTTTAATATATAGAGTAATTAAAGGGGAAGTTTTTTATGTATAATACATGTGAGGTTCCAGGAACGCGGGTAAAACCGCGGGGGACCGCTAGTAATTCAATAAAATGTTTCTTTTTCCGAAATAGGTTGCCTCTATAGAACCGTTGAAGAGATTTATATTTATGATAATCACTTACTGCTAATGAAGGTAGGTCGAAAACAGAAACCCATTTATAGATCTTTAATTCAAATATTTTATTTAGCTTTGAATGTTAAGTAGGTAAATGATTACAATAAGAATTTTCTTTTATCTATCTATATATGGAAAATAGGGTTCCTTTCACGATGCACCATCACCTAAAAACTCCTGAACATATCGGGAATGGGACTGCTATCATCGCGGAATTTGAAAGATGGTTATAGGCTATATACAATATCGATAAACGCGGCTGAAATCGTGGGGGACAGCTAGTAACCGTAGTTTTATTATAAATGCGAAGTAGATTTGCTTATTTTTCCTTTTTTTACTTCTTTTATTTATTTATAGTAAACTAGCTGCCCGGACAGACGTCGTTCTGTCGAAATAAGTCCATACAAAAATGCAGGAATTCGCTTGCAGCAAAAAAACGCATACAAAAAAATTCATACAAATCGGTCCAGCCGTTTAGGAGGAGTTCACTGTCAACACACGTACAGAAGAATGATATATATAAAGATATGTAATTTAATAGTTTTAGTAGGCATTATAAGTTAATAAATATGTATGGAACGAAATTATATTTTTACAGGACAGCAGGACGAGAGGATTTATGTAATAAATAAATATCTTAGGACATTATTTTTACACATGACCATCTGGTCCCAAACTAAGCAGAGCTTGTACTATCGAAACCAGATAACTGATATACTACATATGCCTACTACTTTTTTATTTTTCTAAATATATACATACGAGTATACAGATATTTACACCCAGACACAGAATAAACAGACATGTTCATGCACACAAATGTTTAGTCAGGGTCGCTAACCACCAAGCCAATTGGCCTGTCAATATGTATGTAGGACATACGGCACTTTTTATCTCAGAAACGCGGTTGAAACCAAAGGGTGAAACTAGTATCATGACCCTTTGCAGTGATTAAACCAGTAAGGTTTGTACCATTTTCATTATTTAGTATTCTACTCTTCTTATTCCAAACTATTCTGGAACTTAAATCACTAAATTATTACAGAACTAAGATACTGGTTCGTTGTTCCGACTGAGTAACTATAGTACCTATGCAGTCGTTCTTGCTGACTTATATCCAACTGTATACCGGATACTTGGTTCTTATATATCTGTTCTGGCTTTTGAAATCTATTTGATATATTATGACGTTTCTCTCAGTTTACAATAACGTATATCCAGATTCAATCACTAACCGAGTGTGAATATAGAGTAAAATCTATTTTGAACCGTAGTTGTGTATATTTAAAGTCTATTGTAAACTGTTTCATGGTGGAAGCCATTGTAGGTGATGTATACACATTGTGTGAAGCAATAAATGATGGATGGCTACCGTATTGTTCGACTCGACGAGTCGTAATAAAGACAAATGAAAATGTATGTTCAATTTGTACAAGCGTATTGTTGCTGTATTGTTTAAATGATGCCCATTTGTTTTGTGTTCGAATTGTGTTAATTTGATATAATTACTAACATCGGCATTATTAATTAGAGGCTATTTGTAATAGGAAGTAGCATTTTAGACCTTAGCGTCACACTAACAAGGAAGGATTTGCATGTTTGTAGATCGCAATTTAGGTTTTATTTAAAGCAAAAGCAACCTTCAAGAGTCGTAATAGAGTTTTTTCACATAGCTTAAGAAATTCAAGACCATTTATTCAGTTTAGGCCTTCGAAAGGTACTTATGAAGGTCAAATTTAAAGTTACTAAAGCTACAATATATATTATTATGAATAATATTATAAATGCGACTGTTTTGTGAGCATGCATGTATCAAAAAAAAAAAATACTATATACTATAATGTAAAAATACCGAACGGATTTGTATGAAACTTGGCTCATAGATAGAGCATATACTGGAATAATATATAGGCTACTTTTAATCCCTGGACAATGTTAATTCCCGCGGGGATGCGGGTGAAACCGCGGGGGGCAGCTAGTATATTATAAACGCAAGAGTTTGTGGGGATGGAGGTATTGATGTTTGTTACTCATTCACGGAAAAACTAATGAATGCATTTGTATGAAACTTAGCACATAGATAGAGCATGCGTTGGACTAACATATAAGCTATTGTCTCCCGGGAAAATATAACCTCCCTCGGGAACGTGGGTGAAAACGCGACACCTAGTATTTTTTTATAAAACGCATTAAATAAACATCAACAGTGACCTTGCGTTATTATTACCCATACAGTAGCCGAAAAGCTAATAGCTTTGTTTAGTAGAATTGTAGCGATGACATAATGCTTAGGTCCGCCGGGAGCGCATCGATGGAGAGTGCTTATTTTAATTAAAACATTGTTAATAAAGTAAATGGAAAACGCACCTTTCAACGACACCGTTGGTGACTCACAACTACTGTATAGGTTGTTTGTTTTACTTTTCTTCTATTTTCAAACATAATAAAATAGTATTAAATCCTCCTTGTTGCAGCGTAAATAAAATAAAGATTAAAAAGTCGAAGCTTTTCTCTACTAATGGTTTCAGTATGTGATATGATATTCAGCCAGATACATAATAACGTCATGAATAATTTTTAATTTACCTTCTTTTAAAAGACTGGAGTAGAATAATATTTTTAATTTATTATACTTATTTTTTTTTCTTTAAATAAAAAAAGGTTACATGTAGCTAATAAATGAAAATGATTAAACAAAAATAACAAACCATACCTAACCAAATATTATAAATGGTAAACATTTCATTGAAAGCGTAGGCTGAACGACTGAACTATTCTTGCTGAAATTTGGCATACACATAGCCTATGGTATCGAGAGAAATATGTTGCGACATATTTGAACACGCACGTGAGAATACATCGCACTATTGAAGTTTTCTCCAAAAAATCTCTTTTGGTACATCTCTGAATGGGTCACTTTTGCAGGCATATTAATGAAATAAAATAATGAGTTTCAGTAACTATTTACAAGCAATAAGCTTTCTTAAAGTTGGTCCCGACGTACCTTGAAGCTGACAGTTGTTTCCTCACCTCGAGTGAGAGATGTCAAGTCGAGTGGAGGAGATTTTTGTAATTAGAATACTAATATCTTTGAGTGAGGTTGAGTGGAGTCGAGGAATTTTCGAGGAAACTTCTTAGAATATGGGTGTTAGTCTCCGCCTATATCCGAAACTTTTATATTGGATTCGGTTACGGGTACGGATATTTTTTTACATATTTCGGATATCCGAAAGTTTCGGTTACGGTTACAGAGTTCCAAAACATCCCTGATTATAACATAATAAATTAAATGCAGCCACTGTAAAACGTCGCATAGTAATATTTTTAGGGAAAATATATGAGATAGCATTGGATTACATATTAAAGTGGCAACGTTTTGTGTGTTTAATTAATTGGCAAGCTTCCAATTGGGGTTCAGGTTCTTACCAATGGCCACGGCTCTTACCACCGTGGGATTGTGGTCAAAAGAATATTGTTACTTGTTTTGACGGGCCAGTGGGCTTGGTGGTTAGAGACCCTGACTGCCAAACCGAAGGTTGCGGGTTCGATTCACACCCAGGACAAACATTTGTGTGCATGAACATGTCTGTTTGTTCTGTGTCTGTGTGTAAATATCTATATAGGTATGTATTTAAAAAGTAGTGTATGTAGTATCAGTTACCTGGTCGCCATACTACAAGCAACACTCTGCTTAACTTGGGATCAGGTAACCATGTGTGAAGAATGTCTTGGGATATTTATACTAGCTACTGATTTTTATATATTGTTTACTTGATAAACAAGTAATGAAATGAAATTGAGTAGTAGAGCCCTAGTGCAGAGTCCGTCTGGGGAAGTACTACCTTATTCGTTTCCACCGTGAAGCAGTAGTGCACATTGTATTACTGTTTCGGTTAGAAAGGTAACGCCGGTAACATTACAGGCACATGAGACTTAACAACTTCCTCTGGTGTTATAAATGTCAATAGGCCGCAGTGACCACTTACCACCAGGTGGACCATCCGCTTGTTTATCGGTCCTTGTAGTATAAAAAATAAAAAAATTAAATGAAAGTTTTCTTTTTCTTTCAACTAGGCCTTTACAAGCTCTTATGAAAATACTCTAATACCGGTTCGGAAGGCTGTTTTTAACTAATAAAGAAGACCCGGCAATAAACTCAGAAATTACTCTTTTCACGAACTTAGATTTATTACATAAGATTTATTTAGTCTCACTGGCAATACGGTATATAATGGTTTGTTATTGCAAAGCTGACCATTTTGTGCTGAGTATTTTATTCAACCTGTATAAATCGAGGATAAGCTTGTACAGCTTGTATTGTTTAGAATTATATTTAATTTCAATTTCTAAGCAATTTTTAACAATTATTGTGCTATTTTAGTAAGAATTATTTTGTTAATTAACAAACACATTTGCATCTTTATTAATGTTTCGTTATAAACGTTTTATTTGTGTTAATTTAAACACAGGGCTTTGAACTTGATAGCGAAATATCCCATCTCTATTCTCTATAGTATTTTTCTACACAGACACATACACACTCACACACACACACACACACATAGACACAAATACACAACACTTATTACTATTATTACACATTATTCATTTACTTACTATTCATCTAACTACTTACTTGACAATTTGTGACATTAAGAGTTTTGGGGGGCCTGGAGTGCTAAAATACAGGCCTAGGCTTAGTTTAGACTCCAGATCTCCCACAAATTACAGATCAAATTTGTCATGGTTCTCAGAAATGCTAAAAATAAGTACCTACTACCTAGAACTACCAATTGTAAAACCATGCTCAATTTTTGTATACCTAGTGTTGTAATTTGTGGAGATGAAATAAACGCATTTTTATTATTATTTTTATTATTTACCTGTCTGTCCTTATATATTTTTAACTACGCTGATTTTGATGCGAATTTCCCTATATATTAAATAATATCCTGCTCAGGCAACGCCAGGGAGAGACACTAGTTAATATAATAATTATTTAAAGCTTTGGATAAAATTTGGCTAGTAAGGACCTTAATTTCTAAAAATTATGATTTTTTGGCGAGGCAAATAAAACCGCGTAAGCCACTGAAAAATGGTATACATTTTCATTATAATCAGAGGATTGGAGGAGAGCCTCCACATTATTAATATAATGTAAAGAATCCCTCTCTACTACTGAGCGACTGAATCGATCTTGATTAAGTTTGGCACGCATATAACCTATTTTGCAGAGTCTCACGGAGAGGGACATAGAGTACTTGTTATCCATTTTAGCTCTAGTGAAACTGCAAGGTGGAAGCTTGCCAGCAAAAATTATATTATTTAAAAAGATTATACAAAAACAAATATCTAGTAACTAATTCCGCTGGATCTCCTTCTCTGTCAAGTCCCAAACAAGGAAACTCAACAGGAAATCGACACGTGTTTCGCTTCTACACGAAGCATCTTCAGGACGTATTAGACCCGCTGTCACTGAATCGACGCACTAGCACCACATACGTGTTACCTCGCCGACCACCGGACAGAAAGTAAGTAGTCTTTCTATTTTTAAAAATATATTTATATGACTTATGTCCGTTTCTAAAGCATCTAATGAATTCTGGAATTGAAACATAGCCTATGTTACTTCTAAAGCACCGTTCTATCAAAACTATTCCTCTCTACTACCTAAATACCAATAAAGTAACTTTGTAATAGTCAAAGAATGATTAAAATCGGTTCAGTACATAGTTTTTACGATCACAAAAAAAAACAACGGGTTGTACTCCGGGGGTGCCGGCAGAATTGAAAACTTGAACATTAACGTGCACAACATTAATGTTGATAATGAAATTATTACCGTGTTACGAATTTTCAAACTGGTCACACAAAGGTGTCTTGACGCGAGTTTAACATTTTATACCCATCCCAAGAAAAGTGCTCAACGCCTCTAAATAAGTTTTACTTAAAAAACTAAAATACACACGCAAAAGTACAAATCGTTTCGTCTTTATAACATTAGTGTAAATTTACGAAGTATAATGGAAATCCTTTTTCATGAGAAATAAACTGATCCATGACGATAAGAGCCACACGTTCGAAATTAAAAGGGACCCCTAAAACGTGAGTCCAGACATTGTGAATAAAGTTTGTGTAGTTTATAGACCCTCATCTAATATGTGACAAGGACAGCACTATTGACTACCTGAGTTACGGGCGTTTTATTCAGACAGGTACAAAAGTAAGGCTACCGTATTTTTCATAACGAGAAGAGGGTGAAATGCTTGGATTTCAGTTTTGAAAATAATAAAAATATGAAATAAATAAAAATAAATATCCTGGGATATTCTTTTACACATGCTGATCCCAAACTAAGCAGAGCTTGTTCTATGGAAACCAGATAACTGATATACTACTTTTTTTTTTCTAAATACATACATACAGACATGTTCATGCTCACAAATGTTTGTTCTGGGTGGGAATCGAATCCGCGACATGCGACTTAGTAGTCAGGGTCACTAACCACCAAGCCAACTGGCTTATAAAATATTGGTCATTTTTATTGTGTTTGACAGTAATCCCTACGTATGGGATGATGTAGACGAAATATGATCTCCACAAAGTCTTGTAGCGAACCTGCTATCAAGTGCAGCTGTCGGAACCCATGGCTGATAGATGATGGTGATAGATTTTCAATGTGTGATAGTTTGCCAGTCGGTTTCCACCCTACCATCGTGCAACATCTATACTAATATTATAAAGAGGAAAGATTTGTATGTAAGTATGTTTGTTACTCTTTCACGCAAAAACTAACAAACGGATATGGATGAAACTTGGCACATAGATAGAGCATATCCTGGAATAACATATAGGCTACTTTTTATCTCGGAAAAATGTGATATCCTTCAGGAACGGTGGTAAAACCGCGAGGGACAGCAAGTCAATAAAATTTCTACTAGGTATATCAATGGGTTTTGGTTTAAATGTGAAGTGTATGTATATAATATACTGTTTTCCTACGTAAATATTTTTAAAGAGGATAACGTTGGATATATAATTAAATATTATTCGATACTCCACGTTATTTGTCTACTTTAAAAAGGTCTATGGTCAGGTAAAAAGCCACCTTGTAGCAGATTAAGCTAAGGTTGTATTTTAAAATGTAGTAGCGACCTGCCCCGGCTTTGTCTGTAAATGTATTAAATACACACACCGTTCTGAATAAAGTCTCTAAATACTGGTTAATCCAAACCGCATCTTAATCCATTGTGTAGTAAAAAAGATATTAGCTGATAAACAGGCAGATAAAAATAGTGACTTAATTTAATACAATTTAAATATGACTTTAGATTTTCAAGGGTATCTAAGGGTATACAAGCTGCAAAACTACCCGAAAAGCCGAAAGGAAGTTAAATGGGGCCTTATAACGAGTCCATTCACAATATTTAAGAACCGTAGTAACGCTGTATAACATACCCCAAAAAATAAAAAAACTGATTTTATGAATGAAAAACAGAAAAACTATTAAAGTAGACAATTATTAGGTAAAATAGGTACGTAGGACTTTCTGTTAAATAATCTGGTTCCCTGACATGACAGCTTACTTAGGTTGTTGGCTTTGATAAATTAATTATATTTTTACGGGGTATTTTGTAACGCGTTGTATATATAGAATTAAATTGTCAATATTACGTAACACAAGAATAGGGCGTAAAATAATTTTTTTAACGTTTTCAAAATGCAGAGAAACGGGATGAAGCAACCTGGATAAAATAGATAGTTCACATCTTTCTTCATGTCAAAGGGTGTGTCAAAGCAAACCGTGGCAAGCAGATGATAAGAGTGGAAAAACCTTAGGTGCTCATTGGATAGCATTTTTATCCCGTTTTTGCCATATTTTTCGTTGATGCTCCGCTCCTATTGGTCGTAGCGTGATGTTATATAGCCATAGTCTTCCTCGATTGACTATTTAACGTTTTTTTTTTAATACGGACTATTTGTTTCTTGAGCTCTGTCTGTTTCGTTCAACCAAACAAACAAACAAACTCTTCACCTTTATATACTAGTATAGATTAAAAATAATAAAAGTACTTTTATTTTTTTATTTGGATCGCTTCGGTATGTAAAGTACCATAATAACATAATGTTTTTTTTTAAATAATGTTGTGTCAACTTGTACCCAAAAGTTCCTCGAATATAGAGCAAAATACAAGCGGAAATAAAAAGAGCTATTCAAACTATTCAGGCCAACCACAAAACTGAGTTCAACAGAGTGAAGTTGGGTGAAAAAGTTTACCTTACGTACATTTAGGTAACTGGTTACTGGATATGAAGTTAAACTGTGTATTTTGTGGAACTGGAGTAAATTATGTCTGGCTGAAAGTAAATTTATGATATTAGTTTTTAGATGAGAGAATTATGAAAAACAACATTTTTATTAAATATATAATCTGTATTTAGTCATTTCAGTAGTAGTTGAGCTCTTAGTGCAGAGTACATCATGAAGCAGTAGTTCACTTGTATTATTGTTTCGGTTAGAAAGGTAAGGGAGCCGGTGAAATTACGCGCACATGAGACTTTACAACTTCACACGTCTCCGGGTCGACAACGCATTGGCGATGCTCTGTATTGCAAATGTCCACCGGCGGCGGTGACCATTTACCATCACGTGGACCGTGAGCATGTTGGTCGGCGCATGAGTTATAAAAAGAAACTGTCCAATGAAAGAAATTCCTTTTGTAATTTAAAAATGTCATGGAAACATGTACTTTATACATTTTGAAATAAGGTTCATTTATCGATCCAATGGTTAATTGTATGATGATTTAAAAGAATCATATCACTATCATAAAGACAGAAGGTTTAATTTTCTGCAGCATTCTGAAACGTCTAAGGCGTTGCTTATATTAGGAAAACTATATGTTTTAATTGATATACAAGAGGTGCACTTATTCGCCCTTCTTCAACTAAAGCTCATACTCATCGTAAGTGAAAAGTGAATTTCAAGAGAATATACAATAGTTATATTACAGCTATTGTTAATGTCAAAGTTTGGATAATAAATAATAATAATAAATATCCTGGGACATTCTTTACTCACGGCCATCTGATCCCAAACTAAGCAGAGCTTGTACTATGGACACCAGATAACTGATATACCACTTTTTTTTTTCTAAATACATACTTATATAGATATTTGTTACTCAATTTCACCAGAAGGGCTGAGCGGATCTGGTTGAAATTAGGCCCAAATGTAGATTATAATCTGGAATAGTACATAGGCTACATTTTCACAAGAACGCGGGTCAAACCGCGGGGGACAGCGAGTATTTCTATAAGATTTAATATCTGCATAATTTCCTTCTACCCGCCAAAACCCAATAAGAAGTCAAACAAGATTTATCAAAGTTCACCCTTAAGCAAAAATTCTAATCTTAAACATTTGATCGCACTGAAAAATGTGCTTTCGATCAGGGCTTCGATTCTGTGCGGAAAATTACACTAGCTCGAGGATGTTTTGTCGCGGCTCTGTCCCTTTCGCTAACTACGCAATCATGTGAGAGGTAAGCTCTGCGAGGCCTCAATGCGGCGGCTCGACGGAGATTGTATTAGCTGAATAAGAGTGCTGGAGTCCTGTCTCGCAGGTACTTCAAGACTTATCTTTGGACCTAAAAGTCAAAATGTAGACGACAAATTTCATACCATTACTTAACTGTAACGATAGAATGGTAGTCAGGTGGTTTAGTGGTGATAGCTTCTATGAACAAATTAAGGGAGCAGGTTCTAATAATTATCTATATTCTGAGTTTGAAATTATACACCAAACGCTGGTTGGAGATGGCAAGCCATTGCGAGGAAATAACCTGCAATTTTTTTTTTAAACAGGACCATCAGATACTTAACTAAGCAGAGCAGGTGCTAGATAAGTAAGTATTATATAAGTAGAATATACTACATATTATTGATGTAACGAATGTTCGAACAAGAATAAAAGAGAAAGTATTTCTAATTTAATTACCTATCTTATGACTGTTCCATAATTATTTATTTATTCAAATATTATAAATAAAAAAATATTAATCTTATTAGTTCTATTATTCAATATTAATTTACTTCATCACCATGACACATAATAATACTCACACACACACATCCTCTACACACACACGTACACGCACACAGTCGCAAGCACTTAAACCTAACTTCATTTTTTAAATAAAGTTTTTCTTTTACCTCCAACCATAATTTTATTTAACTTTAGTTACATTTACATTTTTGTTTGTATTAAAACTGGTAATATTAGTGGGGGCCTGGTAACCTGTAAAACAGGGTTTCCTAGTACGGGTACCAGTCTCACAAAAGTTTATAGAAATATAGCAAACCCTACAATGTAAATGAAGCTTTTTCGTTATTAAGAACTTTTGTGAAAAAAAAATAATCACGTTTATTATTATTATACTTCTTGTTTGTCAAATACATTCGCAAATCGTTTCTTGTGTATATCAATGAGAATATTCGTAACATCACTACTACATATACATTTATAAACCTGTTGACCCCACTGACGTGCCCTTTAAATATGCATCTTAATCTGAGAGACAAGTGAAGTAGTTAAGGCACACAAGGCCCGCGATGTGGACCAAGGCCTTCATTCCCCTCAATGTTTAGGGGAGACTCGTGCCCCTATATGAGCGAACATTTGAACTAAAGATATATTCTATACTAGCTAACCCAACAGTCGTTTTCCTGTCTTCAATCGTGCCAACTGTCAAACGACTGACAATAATATCAAACACGTTACATTAAAAAAGTCTATATGTATTGTCAAAAGCGCTAGTAAAGTCGTTGAGTTTTCGTAAATTTTATAATTTTCCAAGCCACTTTTTTAATTTTTTCTTACATAAAATCGGTCCAGTCGTCCATGCGTGATGCCGTGACCAAGGGAAATAGGGATTCATTTTTCTCGTATATATAGATGTAAACGTTCTATCGTAATAACTCCATCCAGATTGTCGTCAATCGTCGACCGATGCTAATTAATTAAATACAACTTTTGCTGTAGACAGTAAATTTAATTAAAAGACATTAAATCTGAAACAACTCAAGCCTTAAAACATGTGTCGAAACTCTCTGTAGGTTTTTAGCGACAGACTTTCAAAAAGTACAATTTTATTCCTCCCCTTTCAAGAATAAAAGTATAAATTCTTGATCAAACACGCTACCACCTTCCGTCCTCCATTCTATTCTATACCTACATTGCTTCGAGAAGTCCTCTGACCTCACCGGGCGTGGGAGTGGACCGCTGTGATTTTCCAAAAGCGATTTCCATTAGAGAATAACGTCAATGTTCATCGATATTGCGTACGACAAAGCTTTAGTAAGTTTATTACGTTCCAGCTCTTCGTGTTTATCAATAGACATTAATTTCCGAAACATAATAAGACCCTATTAGCAAAGTTCTTAATACTTCTCATATTTCCCAAACTGGCCCGTCGGAGGGACAAGGTCATAAAGGACAATTTCGCCTGGCAGAGTCAAAACTGAAGACCAACTTTCAGTGTCTTTCATGGGCGACTTGTTCCAAGGAATAGCCTTTTTCTGCTGGTAATAGCTGATGAAATTCAGCGTAAGAACAATAATACAAGATAAGATGTAATACACGTACACTTTCTCTTATATTTCTAGACTGACGGCACAATTTGACATCCAACGCTTTATAAGTATTACGTGACAATATTTCCCCAGCTTACACGAAAGCAATGTAAATTTTCTCATGAAAAACACCCGGGAAATAAAATCGAACCGAGTCTCTAGTGGTAACGGCATAAATTCAATTCATCCTGTATCTGTGTTCCGTCCAACCAGATGAAAGTGGGAGTGGGATGCCGCTATAGATCCTTCAAAACTTCTCCTTTCGCGACAGAGACTTTTCGAACCTGTGCCCTTGCTATTAGGTCGATATTACAATAACGATTTTAGCGCTTACGTCGTTAGGGCGTCAGGTTATCTGTGTGTCCTTTTCACCCTGTTCTGCTACAGGGGTAAGTAATCAGTCGCGTATATACCGTCCCGAGCGTCACTCGCCTCCAAATCGAGTAGCGTACACAAAAAAAAAGATTTACAAATAGAAATATCTATAAAAAATATCACATATATTTTGTATGACAGATTTATAAGCAACTGAGTTTCCAGTTTGTATTTTTGGTAAATTAAAATTGTTGCTTGTCTTTAAAATAAGAGCTAATTTATATTTGCAAAGTGTATTAGTGTTTATACGCTTTAATTGCATAGAAAGCGAGCGTTTGTCGCGAGAACATTTTCTTCAAGTGTACATTTTACTTAACAAAAATAAACATGAAGACTTCATCGTTTTCGCTTCGGGTTATGCGAAGGGTAAGTGGAAACAATAATATTGTTGTTATATGTACAGTATATAGGTTATTATGTACCACAGTACATTAGAGAGTCAGTAGCGTAACAGGTTGTGTCGCACGCAGGTGGCCGGCTCTACAGGTTGCGTCCGGAATCATCTCAGGATGTCGATGCTACATTTACCGACCACACCCTGTGGGTTAGTTTTTTTAAGGCATGTAATTTTAATATAATTCTTAAAATACATTTATCAAGCACCTGTTCTCAGTAGCTAACTTTCTCATCTGTAGGTAGAAGGAAGAATACAGAAAATCGAAGAAATAAAACGATTTTGTTATCCAGAATTAACCGTATGTTTAGAAATCAAACCAATATTATATTATATTATATGAAAGGTCATTGATTGAAATGTGATGTGTGTGATCAACAGGAGTGTGAAATACATTTTTAATGATTTTTATATCAATTAGGCAAAGAAAATTTTGACAATCAACTTCTAATTTTAAAATAATTACTATGTCTGTGTACAAATATTCAAATCGTGTTTTTACTTCGACTTAATAATTGTCACTTTAGTTTATTGTTTTAACTACATCCTATATCCAGTGAAGTGGTAACTAAAAGTGAAAGTTTTAAGTGTCAGGTGTTAAGTTCAACTTTTGCTAATTAAAGGTTCAAACATTTCAGTAAGTTGTGACATACTTCATGTTTGGATACCTTGCAAGTTCCAAGGGTTTCTATTTTCTATTCAAGGCTTTGCTGGAAAGCCAAATTACCGAGAAGAATGTCTTTAAATTCTTGTCAACGCACTTTTTGGTGTCAAGTGTACATTATGATAGAAAAGTAGGAATTCTCATGAAATCCTATCGTGTGGTTACCCATGTGATGATTACGCTTATAGCTGATTATTTCATTATGAATGTAAAGTAGGAAGTCGCTTGAAATCCTATCAAATGGTCACCCTCGTGATGTAAAGGCTTATAACTGATTATTTCGCTGTACAAGTAAAGTAGGATCTCTCTTAAAATCTTATCGTGTGGTCACCCTTACGATGTTTAAGTTTACAACTGATTTTAATATTATGAAAGTAAAGTAGGAAGTCTTTGAAGTCCTGTCGTATGGTCACCCTCGCGATGATTACGCTTATAAAGTTGATTATTTCGTTATAAAAGTAAAGTTGGAAGTCTCTTAAAATCCTATCGCGTGGTCACCCTCACGATGATTAAGGGTACAGCTGATTATTTCGTTAAGTAAAATAGGAAGTCTTTTGAACTCCAATCGTATGGTCACCATTGTAATAGAAATGTCTACAAAATGATAACCAGTTTTTATTAATAAAAAACTTGAAAAAGAAATATTTTACTTTACCATATTTGTGTAAAAAGGTCTCAAACCTACATCAGTTTCTAAGATTACGTTCAAGCTAAAAGTATATTTGTTGCGAGAAAAATGGTTATAGAATGTTCTTCATTTCCTATAGGCACCGTCAACGGGAAATTATCATACTCTAGATTAAAATCCTTTGCTGTTCAGATTCAGCTTTCTACTGCATTAAATGCCTTATATCTAGGAGATAAGGTCCTTTCCTACTTTCTTAAGTTCGATTTCAATTCAAGTCATATATATATTACGCTACCCCCGTTTCACTCGCTTTCCCGAGGGATGTATCAGTTTCCCGGGATAAAAAGTAGCCCATGTTTTAATTTAGGTTATAAACTATCATTTTGCAAATTATCATCCCACTCAGTTTAGTAGTTTTTGCGTGAAAGAGTAATAAACATCCATCTGTCCTCACGATCACATTTATAATATACTAGCCATCCCCCGCCTATAACCATCTACGAAAAATGTTAAGTCGAATGGTAGTAGTCCCATCCCGATATGTTCAGTAGTTTTGAGGTGATGGTGCGTCAAGGAACCCTAATTTTCTTATATTTGTATACTAGGTGTCCCCCGCGGTTTTACCCGCGTTTATCGATATCATATATAGCCTGTATCCATCTACGAAAAATTCCGCGTCGAATGGTAGCAGTCCCATCCCGATATCTTTAGTAGTTTTGAGGTGATGGCGCGTCAAAGAACCCTATTTTGCTTATATCACATATAACAAATATAATTTCGTCTACTGTAAAGTTTTAGTAACTGACTTACTAAAGCAAAATAGTAATACATAAAAAGCAGGTGAAGCCACGAGAGTACTTTAGTTAATTAAAAACAAAGCTTGTCCTTGGAACGTGCAGAAGCACGTGTAAGCGCTCGTTATGACTTGCACTTAAAGTTCATTAATCAATTTTAATTATCACCAAAGCGTGTTATAATTATACCACAATTTTATTATACTCCCTACCTTTAACATATGTTTTTATAGCTCATATACACATCTATTTATTATAAAGGCATCGTTTTGACGGGCCAGTTAGCTTGGTGGTTCGATACTCCGACTGCCACACCGCAGGTTGTGACTGGTTCTCACCCAGGACTGTCTGTTTGTTCTGTGTCTGGATGTAAATATTTATTTAGCTTTGTTTTCAAAAGTATGGTATATGTAGTATATCCGATTTCAGGTTTCCATAGTACAAGCTCTGCTTAGTTTGGGATCGGCCGTGTGTATAGAATGCTTAAGGATATGTATTTATTCAGACAATTGGCTTTGAACCTGCCCTGGACCTTTTATGGAGATGATTAGCTTAGTTGGTAGAGACTGCCGTGATGAGAGTGAGTTCGAAACCTGCAATGAGCATCAGATTTTAGAGATGAAACCATAAGGAGTAAGGGTGTTTCGTAGTACCCGCCTAGCTGGTTACTACCCTCAATTTCAGAAAGCCAGTTCCCTTATATTCTTTGTGTACCACATTTGGCCACATCATCACTTACCATGCTGAAATTGTGGTCAAACACAAGCCACTACATAGTTAAAAACAATCTATTTTAAAATGGTGTACTTCATATGCGCTTGAATTTAACGTTAAAGGTACAGTTGTAAAGTTCATAGTGCAGAGTTTATCCGGGGAAGTACTACCACCTTACCCATTTCCACCGTGCAGCAGTAGTGCACTTATATTACTGTGTTTCGGTTAGAAAGGTAAGGGGGCCGGTGAAATTACAGGCACATGAGACTGAACAACTTCACGTCTCAGGGTCGACAACGCATTGGCGATGCCCCTGGTGTTGCAAATGTCCGTAGGCGGCGGTGACCACTTACTATTAGGTGGACCGTCTGCTTGTTTGCCGCCCCATATGGTATAAAAAAAATGTCTCACGGGCGGCAACGCATTGGCGATGCCCCTGGTGTTGCAAATGTCCTGTGACCACTTACCATCAGGAGGACCTTATGTCTGTTTTTCGGCTCCGGTAGTATAAAAAAAGGCTTTCTTATATTGCTTTTCACCATTAAAAGCCATTGAGAAATCTGTACGTAAGCTTGAAGCTTATATTGAAGAGGTAGGTACGGCAGTGATTTTACCCTAGAATATCTTGATCGTAACGTACCTGCATTCACTGAGGGAAAATTAAATAAATATGTAATGCAGTCTACTTACTTATAAATAGGTTTTTCAATTTTCAGCGAGGCAATATCATTTTAATCTGCTGCATAAGTTTGCTCACTGAAATTGGTAGCTATTTTAAAATTATATTATTCCACTAAAATTTTAAATTTAATATAATTTTACTAAAGTTTGAAGAGTGCTCAATCGTTTTCATTTAATTTTCAGAAGATTTATGCTTTAACTTTATAATATCATTTTAATACAAGATTTAATTTAATTTCACCTTTTAGTATGTTTGAGACAAATCGTCTAATCCGATTGAAAAAAAAAATGTTGGTTTTGTTGACATAGCACCATTAGTTGTGACGTCATTCTAAATCCAACATGGCGGATATGATAAAATGGTCATTTATTAATTCACTAGCTGCCCCCGCGATTTTACCCTCGTTCCCGTGGGATGTCACATGTATTATACATAAAAACTTCCTCTTCAAACACTATCTATAAAAAAAAAACCGCATCAAAATCCGTTGCGTAGTTTTAAAGATTTAAGCATACATAGGGATAAAGGGACATAGGGACAGAGAAAGCGACTTTGTTTTATAGTATGTAGTGATAAGCCACCTCCATGGGTATCTATTGAATGGGTTTGCCAAAGCAGCATTAGTGACGTCAATTTTATTTGTTTTAAAAAATGTTTTTAACTAAATTTGCAATTGTAAGTAAAAAGGTGCTTCGAGTTGAGATGTAGTAAAATTTTGCCGATATGTAATCTTTTGAAATAATAGCTCCAATGTTGCTTTTCTAAGATATTTGCATAAGTACTCTTCAAATTTTACTGTTTTAATGCCAAGATTATACATTTACATTAAAATAAGTATTCTGCTCTGTAGATAGTCCAAAATATTTCGGTAAAATTGTTTCATGGAGCAGATATTTTTTTAAATTAAGTATGATTTACCCTGTTATATATTTCGTTTATTTTAATGCCAACTTATTTACATATAATTTCTGCAATATGATATTTTATTATACTACAAGCAGACGGTCCACATGATGGTATGGCCAATGCGACCCTATGACGTGAAGTTGGTAAGTCTCATGCGCCTGTAATTTCACCGCCCGTAAAGGTAAGGGACCTTTCTAACCGGAACACAGTAATACAAGTGCACTACTGCTTCACGGCGGAAATGGGTAAGGTGGTAGTACTTTCCCGGACGAACTCTGTACTAAGAGCTCTACTACTCAATTTTTAGGTTTACAACTAGATTTTGCGTTGTTGAAGATATATTATTTACACTGATTTCAATCATTACTCTTAGGTTCATTTTGATAAGTTGCGTAAGCTATTTTTATTTTAGATTTTTAGAAAACTAAAAATAAAAAAATTACGTATCTGTCAAATCCTTGTCAATTTCATAAAATTTAAAAGTAAGTACTCAGTTCATTCGATATGAAATCAGCGATCAATTTGTTCGAATTATGTCAAATAATTACGATTTTAATTGGAGAGAAACGATCTCGAATCGGTGTTATAATTAAAAATGTTAACAACCGCTCCCTCTACCCTCGTCGCTAAGGACTGTGGACAAGACATCAAATAGATTGACGGTTTGAGGGTAAGTAAATTTACCTTACTTAATAAGATTCACCTACGTAGAAATCAAATTTTGCCAAGGTGTATCGTGAGCATACTGGTAAACTATAATATTTTTTCGTGAAGTGAAAACTTAAGAAAAAGTCGCGAACGGATGAACTTGAAAATTGACTCAGATAAAGTCTATAAGGAGAAGAAATGCATAAAGCAAATATTTTAATAAAATGCATGCAATAAATTAATGAAAATAAACATTACACACACTGTCAAGTTTTACACACACACACACACCTATTTATCAAACACATAATGGCGTATTTGTGACACGCTCCAAGCTGAAGTAGAAGAAGAAAATTTTAAAAACGCTCTGGGCAATGATCATCGAGGTTATATAAAAAACCTCGATAAAGTTAAAAATCAAAATGTATATACAATTACGGACGAATTTCGATTGCTAGGCGACCACTAGTATTTAGAAAAGAGTGAATAGGCTACTAACGGGAAAGCGAGCTCCATCTTCGGCCTCATCTTCACTTACCATCAGGTGAGATCAAGGTTAATCACAATTCCGTCATAAATGAAAAAATAAATTAAGGCAGGTGTAAAATTTGTTTCAAATGGCCATTTTTTTTAGTAGAGAAGCTTTTACTTAATTGTTCGTCCGGGGAAGTACCTAGTAATATCATACCCATTTTTGCTATAAATCAGTAGTACACTTGTCATACTGTTTTGGTACCCTTCTAGGGTAAGGGAACCGGTGAAATTACAGGCACATGAGGGAAAATAACTTCACGTCATAGGGTCGACAACGCATTGGCGAGGCCACTGGTATTGCAAATTCCATATGCGGCGGTGATCACCTACCATCAGGTGGACTGTCTGCTTGTTTGACGGCCTAGTTCACAAATAAGAAAAACAAATTCGTTACTTGCGTAGTTACAGACTGGTCGAGAACAAAGTATCAGCTACTTTTTAAACACTTCTTATGTGATGTAACGTATGATTGTAAGTAAGGCAGTAGATTTGACTCTGTCAACTGTCAAAAAAAGCTGACGCAAAGTGGCCCCAGGCGGTTGAGTCTGATTGTTCTCTACTTTCTCATGTTCCCTAAAATATGTCTTATTTATATAAAAAATAAAATGAGAATATATAATAATGTTTTCTTGGTAGAAGTTGTCTTATAATCGAACAGGCTTATCGTTTAGTATACAACGTGTTACAAAATATCCAGTAAAAATAGAATTAACTATCAAAGCCAACAACCCTAGTAAGCTGTCATGTCAGGGAACCAGATTATTTAACAGAAAGGCCCTACGTACCTTTTTAACCTAATAATTGTTACTTTAATAGTTTTCTATTTTCCATTCATAAAAATCTGTATTTTTATTTTTTTGGGGTATGTTATACAGCGTTACTACGGGTCTTATATATTGTGAATGGACACGTTATAAGGCCCCATTTAACCTCCTTTCGGCTTTACGGGTAGTTTTGTAACAGCCTGTATTATGGCGTTTGTTGGAATCCTTTCTCCAAAAACGTGACTATCAATTTAAGTCAAACCATACTTAAAATAAAAACTGAATTACGGCTTCCGAGCAATTTTCAAGTATACAAAGTAAATGTGCCTCATTTGTTCCCAAGCAACATTTCCTTTACAAACAGCCTAAATTTTCTTCGAAAAACTTCGTAATTGGCAATGTAGCAGCCTTCAAAAAGTTGCCTAATAAGGGTCGTCGGTATTGTTAGATGGATTTGTGTCAATATTTTGTCAACGTCATATTTTGTAACCTTCTCTACAACACACTATGCCCCTTATTCAAGTTATTAAGTATTCATTATATAAATAGGTAGTTAGTAAGGCATTTTATACACAATGAGTTTTGGGCATATTTTCTTTATCAAAGGATAGGTTTTGTATGAGAACAATCGAACATGATGATGTAGCTTGAGTTCGTAAGGTCGTCATAAGCTAGGGATTGAATTGGCTGTAGACTGAGCTCAATATTGAAAAAATAGGAATAATTCAATTGTTTCCTTCAGAAGTAGAGCGTTTACTGCTGAGCTCGTCCGGGGAAGTACTACAGCCATACCCATTTCTGCCGTGAAACAGTAGTGCACTTTTATTTTTGTGTGTCGGTTAGAAAGATAAGGGAGTGAAATTACAGGCACATGAGACTTAACAATTTCACGTCTTGGGGTTGACAAAGCATTGGCGATGCCCCTAGTGTTGCAAATGTCCATAGGCGGCGGTGACCACTTACCATTAGGTGGACCGTCCGCTTGTTTGTCGGCCCATGTGATATAAAAAAAAAAAAAAAGAAAGATAAGGGAGTGAAATTACAGGCACATGAGACTTGTTAACTTCACGTCTCAGGATGGCGTCAATGTTCATAGGCGGCGGGGCCTACTTACAATCAGGTGGACAAAAGAAAAACTTTGAGCTTACTTGATATGATAATTGTAATGTATAATTATCACAATTCGTTTTATCACATCAAGTAAGGCCTCAATATTTTTTCACCCAGTCCCGTCTTCAGCTTATTCAAACTTCGTCGACGAGACCGAAGAGCGGACCTCTCGCGTAATTGCATAGTTAGTAAAAGAGATAGAGCATTGGCGTGACGAAAGATAGTCGAGCTAGTATCATTTAGCTCTCAGAATCGACTGCCAGAGTTGCGCCGCGGGAAAAATAAACATGCGCCTAGCGTGTTAACTTTATTTTATAAGCCAGTCTCCAATATTGTACTTATTTTATCGTAGCAGGGTGGGATATTCAAAGTACCTACTCGTTTACAGTAATTTATTCAAAAAACACTTTATTATGAAAGTCGAAGAGTTCTTGTACATATATATAATTTCGCTACTTGAAATTTTTGTTTGGAGGGTAAACTTCTCAAGTATTGGGGAAGACACGAACATTAATTCTATTTTGTAATTTATTTCTGTTGTTGTACAATATTTACTTAAAATTATCACGTACCTAAATAAAATAATATTATTTCGTATTGTCGATAAATCGAATATCATTTTTTATTTTTGTTACTCGACTCCTTGGCTAAAGCCAATTTCTTTCAGCGTTTTCTTTGTAAGGGTTATGATAATAACTGAGAATAATAAATGATAAAAATGTACCTTGTTGAGTTTTTGCTGGATCGTAGCCGATAGTTACTTTAGCACTTTTAACCTTCATATGAGGTCATTGCAGTGCAGGTGCAGTATGGTAGTTGTGCAATGTGATACCATCTATACATGTGAATTCTAGGGTGTCGTGAGAGGCGACTAAAGACTACACCAATGCCCACTTTCACATTGCACCGAGTGCAGTGCTGGATTTACACATTTGCCGCCCCAAAGCTAATCCAAATTCAAAAGTATTCCTGCCGCTTCGCGTCGCATTACAGGCTTTTCGGACGTTTGCGTGTACGCGTTTTTGTGGTGTATACATATTTTTTTGGGCCAATTTTGCCGCCCTAAGCTTCAGCTTTTTTAGTTTCTATAGTAAATCTGGCACTGACCGAGTGGCTAACAAAAGCCTTCCTAAAGAGGGTTTGCTTCAGCCCCCTAAATGATTGGGAATAGGGCACAGACATTGGATTATGAAAATATGATAAAACGCTTCGAGAAAAGGTAGTTAGTGCCCACCTGTTTTGGCTAAGCGATTAATCATTTTCACCTGAATTGAAAACTTTAATTAAACACTTCGCGAAATTTTCACAAATTTTGCTGAAGTTTCCAAGTGTTCGTGGTCAAAGAATAAGCCTCCACTCTAAAATTTTCCAGAGCTATGGTAGTAAATATACATGATATATTTATTGATCGCGTAGAGTATATATCTAAAGGTAACGTCTCACCGTCACAATTCGCTTCGGGTAAACAAACGGCAGCATGCTCTGCTCGCTCGTTATATACAAATAGGGCTGCCATAAGAACCTCCGCCATGAAAACCCTGGGACTTTTAGCTTGGATTTCAACATTTTTTTTACAACATATGACATTGGTCAAAAACTAATGAACGATGGAAATCAAGCTCAACAGTAATTTAAAGGTTTAAACCTTCGGAGGCATCGTTTCAATATTTTTTTAATAAAAAAAGTAATGTATGTCCAGATAAAAAAAGCCTAAAGAAAGCTTCCTATCTCATCTATCTTAGTCTCTCGCAGACTAAATCCTATAGATATATATATATATATTTGTCTCTTTCTATTGCCCCTTTTATGGCGAGTTTCAAATCACAGTGCTGCTAAAGAAGGCTTCACTTCAAAAATATATAATTTAGAGTATCACCAGTTTATTTAGGCTCAACAAATCCTTGACTGTGGTGACCCTGGATGGCTAGCTGGCCCTAGGTAGAGGTAGCTATGCCGTGTGTACACAATATTAAGTGCAAGGCGACTAGGAAAGGCTAAGTCGTTGCCACACCCTATATATACACTCCAAACAACCATGTATACCTGTACCCGTTTGTTTGTTCCTATTCCAATGTGTTTTGAGGTGATAAAGGGTACTTATGTTAAAGTGCGTGAGTTTTTCCACTTTGATAAAAAAATACATGGGAATTTGTTGATTTTAAAAGTTAAACAACTAAGTAGCTACTGAAACGACATGCCTTCAATGTACCCCTTTATACCTATAGCTACAGCCCTTAAAAATGCTTCCGTTTCTATATTAAAATGTAATTTTTCTGTTACTAGTGCTTTTTTCTTACAAATAAGTTAATTTTGCTCTAAAGCTACAATTCAGGTTCATTTTAGCTCAAAAGATGTAGCGTACATCAAATGATTGGTCAACTTGGTTTACTTTTGGAAAACAGCTCTAATAAAACTGAAAATCAGTGTGTGTCGCTTTCACGCGAAAATTACTTAACCGATCATCATGAAACTTTGTACACATATTCTTGGAGGTATTAGAAGTAACATAGGATCCTGCAAATTAAAAAAACTTAGAATAATATAGTTCTTAAAGGCTGAGATAGGTATCTCAGGCACCAGTCTCTCACAAAACAGGTTTTCAAAATTGTTAGTTCAAAAGTTAGTTTTAGTTTAGTCGTAGATCATAAGAAACCTATTATGGGAGAGAATAAATAAATATATTATTTATTATTATTTTTGTGCCGGGAAAATGTTACATCCCTCGGGAACGCGGGTGTATCATTTTATACTATTCAAACCGTAAAAACATTGTCGTGTCTGTGTATATTTGTTTTCATGGCAACCGGTAGAATGGTATAGAAGTTGATGCGCTGCAGTATCATCTAACACATGAAATGGAAAATGAAAAAAGTTTTATTACCTATAAACCTCTTCCGTGAAAACTGAACGGTCAATTGGTGTTATAGTTTATTAATCTTATATATGCCAACACCTATATGTTTCTCTATTGATATTGCGTTGCCTCTACCCTCCTATATAGCGCAAATGGCGACCACGTGGGGCCTTAGTCGGTAAGAGTTCAGCAGAACTGCCAAATTGCCAACCGAGAATTGCCAAAAAAAAAAATATAAAACAATACTTCTTTATTATTGGAAAAGAAACAAATGACAGGGAAATAAATTCCATCAATTTAATCCAAGCCACATAGATGAAATCACAGTAAAATCTGTAAGAATTCTCTGCATAAGACGTAACGCAGTCGCATTCCAGTCCTCCTTTCAACAGCAACAGCAGCTCGCAGATCGTGACGAGACTCCGAGTTATAAATACCCTGAACATTGTCCGTACACGTATGTCGTTGAAATGGGTATTTTACATTTAACCCCCGTTTGCATTAGCCCCTTCGTCCTGCATTCAAGATCAAAAAAGGATCGTTTGTTTTTTATTTAATTCTCCAATCCGATCTTTTTAAATTTCCACTATCTAATAGAATATTAGACACGGCAAGTTTCTAAAAAAACATATACATAAACTAGCTATCCCCCGCAGTTTTGCCCGCGTTTGTCAATATCATATATGGCCTATGACCATCTACACAAAATTCTGCGTCGAATGGTAGCAGTCCCGTCCCGATATGTTCAATAGTTTTGAGGTGATGGTGCATTAAAGGAACCTTATTTTGCTTATATATAGGTATATCGATAGAAGATTACATCCATCACATTTGATATTGTTCTCTAAAGTGGAAGAATATTGGCCCCAATGGCTAGAAAAGTCTTAGGTGGAAGTAATATTTTTTTTAAATTTTCATTATAATTTCAATAAAAAATCTAATTAGATTGTCTTATTTGTCCACTTGAAGATTTTTCTGAATGTTCCGGACGGCTTTCTCAATTTTTTTTCCCTAAAACCTCATTCGGACTTAAACGAACATAAGCAAATACCAAAGTGCAGCCGCTCTTAAGTGATGTTTATCAACGAACAGAATAAAATTTTATTAAATTCATACGTATTTTAGTATCTCAGATATTTTAAGTACATAATAGGATATTCACATAAATATGCTTGGAATAAAATAGTCCCGTAATGTTCATACTTGCGTCTCGGCTGATGTTAAACTTAATTCCTCATCTATATCTAATATTATATAGAGGAAAGATTTGTATGTAAGTACGTTTGTTACTCTTTCATGCAAAAACTACTTAACTGATATGGATGAAACTTGGCACGTAGATAGAACATATCCTGGAATAACATATAGGCTATTTTTTTATCCCGGGAAAATGTGATATCCCAAGGGAATGCGGATAAAACCGTGGGGGACAGCTAGTCTATGATATACTCGTATGTACCTTTATTATTTTAAGTATGGTGGGTTTTTATTTTATGATTAGTTTCGGTTTAATTTTACACTGAGGTGGTAAAGTAAGCATCTCGTCAGTTTCATCTGTCGTTTTGAATTTTAAACAACCGAAACAAACTTTTTATTGTTCTATGACATTTGTAACATTAAGATTATTTAACAAAAATAATGTTTAGCTGTTCGAAGTTGTTTTGATGGGTTGACCTTTTACGATCTTCTTTTTAGATTTTGTAAAGAAAATGGCACTAGTTCGAGGATGAGTAGTGCAGAGTTCGTCCGGGGAAGTACTACCTTACCCATTTCTGCCGTGAAGCAGTAGTGTACTTGTATTACTGTGTTTCGGTTAGAAAGGTAAGGGGGCCGGTGAAATTACAGGCACATGAGACTTTACAACTTCACGTCTCAGGGTCGACAACGCATTGGCGATGCCGATGCTGCAAAATCCACAGGCGGCGGTGACTACTTACCATCAGTGGACTGTCTGCTTGTATGTCGGCCCAAGAGGTATAAAAAAAAAAAAATTGTCGCGGCTTCTATGGTCTGTTTCTTTCGGTAGCTACGCAATCACGTGAGAGATAAGCTTTCCGAGGCCTCCGTGCAGCGGCTCGCCGACCAGGCCATATTAGCTGAATAAGGGAGCTGGTGCTAGCCCTTTTAGTGATAGATATGTAACAGAGTAACTAAATAATCATGGTGTAGGTTGTATAACAATCATACTACATTAAAGTTATTAAATAAAAGATGGTAGCCATCAGTAAGCGATGCAGGTGATTCAATAGTTGTAGCGTTGGATGGTGTGGTGAAGGTCGTGGATCCGAATCTAATAAGTTTGTGCTTTCAAGAAAGGAAACCCCTTCATACCTACCTTTTCATAAAGGTAATATTACCTTTATCCATAATATCACATCTATGCAATTGTGTTCAAATGCAAACCTTGGCAGATTTTAACAACTAGATTTCTGTATTATGTAAAAAATCTCGTTTGATCCACTCAAGATTCTCGTCTTAGCAAATATCAATTGCACAAAGTAAGTTTGCTGAAGCTACAAGAAAAACCAATTTCCAACAAATTTCTTTTCAACTGAATTTTACGGTACAAGTTTATATAATGTAGGAGTATGTATGTTTTAATTGGATAATAACTGAAATGCCTATGAGGTTAACTTATGTTGATAAATACATATATAAAAAAATCTAATTAAAAACCATTTATTCAGTTTAGGCCCGCGAAGGGTACTTATGAAGGTCAAGTTTAAAGTTACTGACTACACGGCCATCTGATCCCAAACTAAGTTTAGCTTGTACTATGGAAACCAGGTAAGTGATATACTACATTTTCAAATACATATTTATGCGTTTACATTTACATTCAGACACAGAACAAACAGACATGTTCATGCACACAAATGATTGTCCTGGGTGGGAATCGAACCCACGACCTGCAGCGTGGCACTCAGGGTCTCTAACCACCAAGCCATGGCCCGTCAAAAATATTAATATTGAATCGATCTGTTTAGCCAGTCAGCCCGAATTCTCAGCACCTGCTTCTTGTAAGGTCGAATTACTAATAAGATATTACCCGGAGAAGTGTTATAAGTAGGTTATAACATCCGGGATTATGTTTAGGGCCGGGGCCGGGAGCATATGGTGAGGTAGTGTCGGTATATTGTTACATATTATGTGCGCCTGTGGCTATGATGGAAGCGATGGGGAAACGACAGCAAATAGGGTAAATTCATTCGTCTATGATTAAGGTTATCTCCGGTATACAAATAACAAGATAAGGGTCGCTGTAGCCGCTGTATACAAAGAGATAGAACGTACAAAATCCATGACATAATAATTAATAGATTTCCTCCCGATTCGCTGAAGCCAGCAAGTTGTGTACCTTGGATTTAAATTTAAAGCCGATATTACGATAGATTGATGGTTCATCACGCGTCTTGTAGGTGATAGCAGTCACTAGTCAATAAAAAGATTTGCTCCGACTTCGATTAGGAAACGTATTTCATAATCGTTGCGAAGGTCTTATAAGTCCTCTAGCGCAATATTGCAAAATTAAAAATAAATTCTCGAGTTATAAGCATACTTACGAATCGTCTCAAACCTATATAGGTCCATAAAATATTTAATTTGTATGTTTGTACCCTATGTTTTCATTTGTCAAGGTAAGGGCCGCACATATTATAAATAATATGTCGTTGGAAGATCCGTTTAATAGCCTGCCGAAATTTGTAACAGGAGCACAAAGGTGCATTGAAAGAGGCATTAAAATTTGAAACGATAAGGAATGAAAAATAATAATTGTATAATTTGTATTGTTTTAGTTTAATTTGATTGTTAATATTTTATTTTTACTTTATTTTTTGTTAGGTCTAAGTATAGTTTATAAAAATTGGGTATAACATCATCTTGGGAAACTGTAAGATGTTGTATTTATCAATGTGAAATAAATAAATAAACTATACTATTTATCCGATCGCCATGAAACTTATATGAGTGGTTCTAAGTACGACTGCAAAGGGTCTTGAATTAAAAAAAACGCAAAGCAACGCTTGCCAGGAACAGTTAGTATCTTATGAGGATATCAGTTAAAACACGCTGGCGAAGTATTCTAAATTCAACGCTACAAGCATCAAAAATGACATGGAATTCGAACCGCTAATCCCCACAAAGGTTGACCATATCCAGACCTTCTTTATGAACGAGCAGGTGACTGACATAATTCATGGTGCAGCACAGTTAATAGGTCCATATTCGTTGGAGCCGGAGCACTTGGCTATCAATTTTGTGCCTCTCTATTACTCTGTCGCATCGTACCCCCAGGCTAATGCTCGAGTGCTGCGAAGCTGACACGTTCAAACTTGTCCCCTAAAGTGTTACATTTACACACGATATGTAAAAGCCTTTTCGCTTACCTTTTAATTTTTATCGTACATCGAAATTCAATGTATGTTTTATTAAAACATAAACAGCTTTAACTTTGCGGTTATGGGAGAGTTAAATTTCTACTTAGCTAAAGTGTTTGTAAGTATAAAAAATGTTACATCGTACTTTGGTTTTAAGAGTCGAAAAGTTAGTACTTAATATGATATTCAGTTGGTGTCTTCAAGGTAGGTAGCTTTTTTAGAATTTCCGAAGACTATTTACGAAATTTTTCTACCTAAGTTTCGCCAAAAAAATTTTTGTGGAAAATAAAAAGGTTTTGAGAAGATTCATGTAGATAACTCTTTCAATTTAGTTTGGGAAGCTATTAACGTTATACTACTTCCTAATCCCTTCAAAATTCAAAAATTAAAAAAAAATCACAACCATTTATTCAGTTTAGGCCTTCGGAGGGCACTTATGAAGGTCAAATTTAAAGTTACTGAAGCTACAACCGGTTCGGAAGTCAGCCTTCAACTGAGAAGAACCGGCAAGAAACTCAGCAAGGTTACATTCTTTTTTATTTGTTATATAATTTTTTATCTATTCTGACTTTTTGGCTATTTTATAATTTTAATTTTACATAATTTTATATATAACAATTACAAAATACTTATTATAGGTAACATTAAAAAACAAAACAAAAAAAAAATATGACAAGACTACAAAATAGAAAATAACAATAATTAGGTACTTACAACTTAAAAAAGAGATTTAGAGGTGCACTGTGCAGAGAGCAGCTATTTCCATACATTTTTATCTTCAATATAATGAACTACCTTGTAATACGCTTTCTCTTTCAAAACTTTCCTAATATAATTTTTAAATTTATGATCAGACATTTTGGTTACTGACAGCGGTATCTTATTATAAAATCTAACACAATTACCAAGAAATGACTTGTTTACTTTAGTTAATCTAAAGTATGGAACAACTAACTTCTCCCTTTGTCTTGTATTTATACTATGAGTATCTAATTTTGACTCAAACATTCCTATGTTTCTACGTATAAACATTATATTTTCATAAATATATAGTGAAGGTAATGTCATTATATTTATTTCCCTAAATAAATCTCTTAATGATTCACGGGGACCCATACTGTAAATTGCACGAATTGCTCTTTTTTGTATAATAAATATTGATTCTATATCCGCTGCTGCTCCCCAAAACAAAATGCCATAGGACAAGAGGCTATGAAAATATCCAAATAAACTAATTTGTTATTTAGTTAGTTCTTATATTATAAATCGATCGACTGGCCACTTGGCTTGGTGGTTAGCGACTCTGACTGCCAAACCTAAAGTCGCAGGTTCGGTTCCCACCCAGGTAAAAAAATTGTGTACATGACCGTGTCTGTTTGTTCTGTGTCTGGGTGTAAATATCTATACTATAAGTATGTATTTAGAAAAAAAGTAGTATATCAGTTATCTGGTTTCGATAGTACAAGCTCTGCTTAGTATGGGACCAGATGGCCGTGTGTAAAAAGAATGTCCCGGGATATTTACTTTACTTCTATTTTTAAATGTGAACGTATGTTTGTTACGCTTTCACGCAAAAACTTCTTAACCGATCGTCATGAAACTTCGTACAGATATTCTTGGAGGTATTAGATGTAACGTAGGATACTTTTTTATCCTAGAAAAAATTTACATCCCTAGGGAACGCGGGTGGGGGATAGTTAGTAATATTATAAATGCGAAAATTTGTGAGAATGTTCGTTACGCTTTCACGTAAAAACTACCAAACGGATTAGGATGAAACTTGGCACATAGATAGAACATACCCTGGAATAACATATAGGATAATTTTTATCCCAGGAAAATGTATCATCCCTCGGGAAATTAGGTGAAACCGCGGGGTCAGCTAGTATATATATATATATATATATAACCAGCCGTCATGCAGTATATAATGCTATTTTTACTAGTATTGTCCTACTTTTGTCGTCGTCATCGAATAATATGGCTCAGTTTGTGTTGATTTTCAATCGAGAAATTCTATTATTATAATAGTATTTTAAGCCTAGAATCTGAATCTGAATATTAAAACAAAGGCCAAAAAACTCCAATTCCACGACAGCGTGCCGCACGCGGTAGTGGCGATATCGAGACACACCGTTGGCTGCACCTATTATGCAGACGACGGTGATGACGCGATCGGCAGGTTTATCCAGCGGGCGACGGCCGCGTCCACAAGAGCCATTTTCGAATACAACGATGCAAGAGATGCAGTTGTCATGGAAAGTCTTTTGGGAGCGAAACCATCCGAGGCTGAAATAGCTTAAACTTTAATATTTAGAATTATAAATTTTGATGAATAAGTGTAACTAAATTTAAGTAAATGCTTAGTTATTATTTATAATCCATGTATCGGCAATAGAAAAATTTAATGTAACACTATTATTAAGGAACCACAAGCCTCAGTTCAAAACAACGAGCTGAGCACGCACGAAAAGATGTTAATTTTAGAAACACAATACAATTGATCTTAAAATAATTCATCGTAGAATCTTCAAAGAGTACGGACTAAGAGTCCGTAGAAAATGTAAAAAAGAAAAATAAAAAAAAAAGCCTAGAATCTGATATCTGTTTTTGAGTACTAAAAAGAAGCAATAGCTCATCAGATTCTGCTTTAGAACTTGAAACATCACCGTGGACAGTTGTTGTCGTGTACTTAGGACTAAAACTACGTACCTTTTAGGGGATAATAGATGTGACAATATTTTCCTTAGTAAGCCTTTATATTGTTTGTAGGGTAGCAACACAGAGGTGTTAAGCCAAATTGCCACTTGGCAGTAGTTTAATTAAATTAGCGATCTCCGTTAACGATTATCTTTTCAAGCACTTCCATTTTGAAATGACCTCAATTTTAACACGGAAGACCTTTTCATAATGGCTAATGTAGATTAAAATGTGGATCTGTTTACCGAAGAAGAAAATTGGGGTCGTGTAATATTCGAAAATATACATTTGAATAAAACAGTAATTGACTTGCATTAGAAATGTCCATAGCAAGAAAACTTTACACATTGGAACTAAAACTCTGTGAAATTCAAGCGAAACTAAACCCTATTCTCAAAACATTGACGATGTGGTCATAAATAGCAAGCAAAGTGACCTTAAATTAGAAAATCTAATAACAAAAAAACAGCGCTGTAAATAGAGTTCAAAATTAACAAATAAATTCATGACCCCATATCATTACATGTCCATGGCTCAACTTTACACATTCCAAGCAAAACTTTGTGAAAAGTAAGCAAAACTCGACCTTATTTAAAATGCAACTTTATACAATAAGGGTAGGAGAGTACATGTTTATATAGGTACGAAGGTGAACCCGTCCGTTTGAGTGCACAAACAAGTTCACTAGTGAAATGCGTTATGCAAGAGTGTTATTCGAACTGACCTCGATTCATATGCATAATCGAATTGGACGTTCCGATGTTTCATTATTGTGGATTGTAATGTGGACTAGCGATCGAAAAGCAATTAAGTAAAGAGAGCGTTGGATTTTCACATCATTGGACACTTTGGTTGCGATAATGGTCAAAGTGTCAAAGTGTATGGAAATGATTCCGGCGACAATAAAATTCAACTTAATTCAGTTTAGCGGTTCTAGCTAGTACCGGTTCGGACGTAAGCCTTCAACTGAGAAGAACCGGCAAGTAAATTAGCAAGGTAATTTTTTTTTGTATTTACATTTTATCTGACTTTTATTGTCTCAATTTTTATTTAACATTTACAAAATATTTAATGTAGGTAAAATTCAGAAACAAAAAAGAAATATTGGTCTGTATCTGACGACCTTTGTGTAGTGCAGTAATCAAGCACAGAAATTGTTTCTTCAAACAGTTGTAAATTTTTACGAAACTTCATGAGTGGACTAACATCAAGACGTTAGTTTAATTTAACTAAGTTAATTTAAGTTACTTGATGCATTAATTACCAGCTATGTAGCTGTCTCCCACTATATATACATAGCTTACCTATATCATATATAGCCTATCATTCACGCAATCACATTATCTGTTTATATACCAATTTTCATCAAGATCGGTGAAATCGTTGTTGAGTTATAAAAGGACAGACAATTTGTTTTATAATAGTAGAATTGGCGTCAGTGTCAATAAAGTGAATAATATTGATACGCTTTGTAATATGTATTAATTCCCCTTACTATCGTTGAATTATTTAGTCAATAATTAGTTTATGGAACTATGCAACTGGATTAGAGACATGCATTGGCAGTCCGTCGACTGAAATAATGCTTATAAAATTGGCCTGTAATAGCGCTATTATGTCACAGCGTAGGGCTTCAGTCCCTTCGTTGCGGCATAGTCGGTATTAATACATACAAATAACAGCTTTTTACAGTTCTGAAAGTATATACACTACTTATAACAAAAAAAAAACTGGTTTAAAATTTTTTGTATATCTGGCTGTTTGTTCCGGCTAATCTCCGAAATGGCTGGACCAATTTGACGGGGCTTTTACAGACAGTTTTTACCACCAATGGCTAGTGACTCTGATTGCCAAGCCGAAGGTCGCAGGTTCGATTCCCACCCAGGACAAATATTTGTATAGATAAAAATGTATGGAAATAGCTGCTCTCTGCACAGTGCACCTCTAAATCTCTTGTTTAAGTTGTAAGTACCTAATTATTGTTATTTTCTATTTTGTAGTCTTGTCATATTTTTTTTTGTTTTGTTTTTATTAATGTTACCTATAATAAGTATTTTGTAATTGTTAAATATAAAATTATGTAAAATTGAAATTATAAAATAGCCAAAAAGTCAGAATAGATAAAAATTTATATAACAAATAAAAAAGAATGTAACCTTGCTGAGTTTCTTGCCGGTTCTTCTCAGTTGAAGGCTGACTTCCGAACCGGTTGTAGCTTCAGTAACTTTAAATTTGACCTTCATAAGTGCCCTCCGAAGGCCTAAACTGAATAAATGGTTTTGAATTTTGAATTTTGAATTTTATGCATGAACATGTTTGTTTGTTCTGTGTCTGGGTGTAAATATCTATATAAGTATGTATTTAGAAAAAAAAGTAGTATATGTAGTATATCAGTTATTTGGTTTCCGTAGTACAAGCTCTGCTTAGTTTGGGACCAGATGGCTGTGTGTAAAGAATGTCCTAGGGTATTTAAAAAGAAAAAATATTTAATGTTAAAAGGAGTAACATAAGCTAATTTATCATCACTCGGGAACATGGGTGAAACCGCGGGGGAGAGCTAGTGTTCAATATAAACTTCAATTTGTATTTAAGGCTATATGTCTGTCTAGCTAGATAGAGCTCGTTAAGTAATAAGGCTGATTATTCTATGGCATTCTAAAATGTCAAAACCGCCCACATAGTGTGCCAGTTTAGTCGGGTTGTTTTCTAAATCGAAATTTTAAAACCTAGTTATTATTTCAAATACCATTCCGAGTACACCATCACTATCACTATGTAATAAATCTGTAGAAAAATCATATCTGTAATTGCATTTTTTTGGAATCAATAACTGGTGAGAAATAATAATATAGCAATACTGAAGCTAATTTTCATTTAGAATTTTTGTGTCTGAATGGCCGCTTATAACTCAAAATTTACTTGACGAATTTCTATGACATTATGTATACAGATAGATTATAACCCTGGTAAACATTTAGCGTACCTTTTATCCGACTACGCATTATAGAATAAATAATGCTGTTTTTTTTAATAGTTTTGATACAATTTTAACAACACTGAGTGGTGTTAACTAGTTAAATGTTTCAAAACAATCGACTGATAAAAACAATTGCAGGATAAAATAGATTTAAAACTGCAGCGGCAACTTGAAACCACAGGGGTCAGCCAATAAAAAATATGGAATGTAGACTTGCAAAAAAGAAGCTGCCAAAACTTGAGATAAAATATTAGGGCCCGACATCAATGAAGACTTACAGCATATAAAAAAAAGATGATCATAAATTTGGTGAAGCCCCACCTGTCGGAATGCTAATGCCTTCCGTCGGAAGTGGGTTACATTTGAATGTATCTGATACATGGAAATGTTAATATGGTAAAAGGCGAAGATCGCTGTGGAAGATATACTGGTTTGTATTGTGGGATGTGGCCAAAGGTTTAACGAGTTAACTCTTATTTAATGACAAACAATATTGTTGTGTATAATAAAAGCGATTTATAGACTTATGATTTACTACTAAAATGTCTTATAGTCTACGTAGACAAAAATAAAGAATAAAATAGATTAGACACAGTAAAGTATAATAATACAGAAATTAGAAAGAAAGAATGAAAAAGAAAGAAAGAAAAAGAAAGAAAGAAAAAGAAAGAAAGAAAAAGAAAGACAGAAAAAGAAAGACAGAAAAAGAAAGAAAGAAAACATTTATTTTGGACTCACACAGCATCAACATAGACAATTTCACTGACATCATAAATTACACACAGATACAATATAGCAATAACAACACAATCATACAGTATGTACACTGTGTGAGGCCAAAAAGACACCTATCTCAGTATAAGCTACGGCCATAGATACCGCAGCGCTGATATTCTGATAGGGCTAGCGGTGCCACAGACAGTCGCGGCACAGGCATAAAAATATAAAAATAAAATAAATTTACTACGAATTGATTTTGTCGAGAATATAATTGACTTGACCAAGTAAGAGATCATAGAGATCTTAAAACGATAGCAACTAATTTTGATTTCTTTCTTTCTCTCTGCGAATCAAAATTCAAATCCATATATTATGTTTAGGGCCGAGGAGGGCACTTACGAAGGTAAAAGCTACCACCGCATAAACTCAGTAAAATTATTTTTTTACACTCAATTTTATTATCTCGAAGTTAAACCCGATATTTTTGCAGCTGTTTTACGGGTAAAATTGGTATTCATCTCGATTTCTGACTCCTTATTCAGCTGATACAAACTTCGTCGGTGAGGCGCCGCCGCGAGGCCTCGGAGAGCGTGCCTCTCACCAGACTACGTAGCTACCTATAGAAACGAAGCATAGAGACCGCAAGGAGCTAGTGTCATTTGCGTCACAGAATCGAAAGTCCGATATTACCAGAAATTTTTGTTTGAGGTTGCGGAATATAAATTTTGGCCGTTACTGTGCACACTTCCAACTATGAAACTATTATAGAATCTGCTTAAATTTTGAATCAGAGACTGTTACCCTATTCAGGCGCGGGTCCTGTTTATCGTAGCTTAGAATCTGGTCACGTCACTCAGTTCCCGCCCCTGCTCACAGGCATGGCAGGTTTTATCGACGTCTCGAGTGTTTTTCAATACATTGTCGTTAGTAATAGAAACGGGTGCTGACAAATTGCATTTTATTTTATAATACGGTCTTTTGTATCGAATAATAGCTTTGCTGGTTTCGCTTATATTGTGAATAATGTTGGGACTTACTGTTTTTTTTGCTCCTCCCAAAAGTAATGGTGTATTTGTTATTATTGTAAGCTATTATAGATTATTTGTAATAGTAATAATCAAACAATAATTAACAGTTGATGACTTTCAAACAGAGACGCGATATTTTACTACTGGCCGTATAAATACGCCTAAAGTCTCTCAGCGAGCTATGGAACTCGGGGTTTATCTACGTGACAGGGTCCAAAACAGGGGCTTTAGTAGAAAAATGCAAGTTTCAGCACATAGCTCGTAGGGTCCGTTAGCTGAAGTAGCTATGGGACACATTACTCGAAGAACTGATAACCGATGGGGAAGAAGGGATCTCGAGTGGCGACCACGTACAGGAAAACCTAAAACCTTTTTCGGACTTTAATTCAATTCAATTCAAATATTTATTCAAATGGGCCTTTACAAGCACTTATGAATAGTCTGACTCTAACACCGGTTCGGAAGGTTGTTTTTTACTGAGAAGAGCCGGCAATAAACTCGGCAATTACTCTTTTTAAAAACTATCTTAGATTTGTTACAAAATATTTATTTAGTCTCACTGTGTGTTAACGCAGAAGTGAAGAATTATTAAACAAAAATAATATGAATGTCTAATAATAAAAAAATACAAACAAACTAAAGCTGACCAGCCCCCACAAGCAGCACCTGTTCACAAGCATGACGCATGTAGCAGCCATCGCCCTCCTCACCTAAATCGTCGTTTAAAATGCCAAATCGACTTCGAGTCTCAAGTGATGCGCCTATCAATGAATAGCAGTTAATTTTTATTTATATATACATACCTAGACATGTTAAGGAATATCTTTGTCCCGGTTAAACATAGAATCCCTCGGGAACGTGGGAGACAGGAAGTGGAAGAAGGGAAGAAGTGGTGAGGGGAAGCTGTATAAAATAAATGTGTGTAATGATATACGAAACCTTAAAAATATACCAGTAACTTTCGTTTCCGTAAAATATTTCACGACCGCAATTCGCCTACCTCACTTATTTCAAACAAATTCATAGCAACGGCCATTTTGGTTTCATTATAAATTTAAAATTTGTTTTCAATTTCATACAACACCTGCTGTTGTTGTCGATAGTTTCTGGTGAAGTCACGTTTCATTATGTATGGGGAATGGATGCAATATGACTAAGTGGTTTTTTATCAGCTGGTCTAATTTTGATTGTTAGAAGTGTACAGTTAGAAGAACAATATAAAAGATTGTACGTAAAGCAGTTAAAATCATTTATATCTAAATATTACGATTTCTGTCTGACTGTTGTTACACTTATTACTTGTTAACTACGCAACGGATTTATAATGCGATTTTTTCCATTATTTAAGGCTTATGTGAATTTAGGCGAACACTCAAGGTTGCTAGTAATAAGTAACAAAATATATATACCAGGACTGGTTTAGCTGGTACCTACTAATGTAGCCAGTAATACATTTACTTTGACATTTACAACACTAGGGGCATCGCCAATGCGTTGTCGACCCTGAGACGTGAAGTTGATAAGTCTCATGTGCCTGTAATTTCACCGACTCCCTTACCTTTCTAACCGAAACACAGTAATACAAGTGCACTACTGCTTCACGGCAGAAATGTGTAAGGTGGTAGTACCTCCCCGGATGAACTCTGCACTAAGTAGTCTACTACTCTAGCTTCACCCGCCTTCCCGTGGGCTGAATGTTTTCTCAAAATAAAAAGTATATCTACTATGTCTACTTATGTACTATGTCATCCAGAACATATTCTATTCGTGGGTAAAACTTATATACATCCGATCAGCTGTAACGGAGCTGTGTGACAAACGTACATACGCACACACATTCGCATTTATAATATTATTTATATATAAGTGACATCTTGATGAATAAACGTCGACAAAATAAAGAAGGCCAAGCAATACAAGTACCTAAGTCTGTACGTCAAAGAACTAAAGTTCTGTATCAAGAGCGAGGGTGTGGCTGTCACTTTGTTGCCACCTGCGCGAAGTTAGTAACCTGTCTTTGACATTTATTAAGTGGCTATCATCTCCACTCCCTTATTACTGAAATGGTTTTCTCTGTAAATAAAATTATTACTCTACAAACAAAAGCGAGCAGTCTATTAATATTATTGCCATATAAAATAATTTTCTTATCTTATCCAAACTTGAACCTTTTCAAATTTTCTACGGCTCCATATATGGTATGTATGGATATTCTTTTCTAATAAAGTCTACCGTATCGAAAATACGTAGTTTCATTTTACTACCTATTTCATAAACATAATGTAGTGCTTGTAATTCTAAATATGGTCCTTCGAGCCGGTTGATATGGTGAATGAAATGATTACCAACAGTAATAAATAAATAATTATCAACGGATATTCTTTACACATTGCCATCTGATCCCAAACTAAGTAGAGCTTGTAGGTACTATGGAAACCAGGTAACTATTTTTTTAAGTGAAAACGTCTTTAGCGGCGATGAGCACTTTTCTTGGGATGGGTATAAAATGTTAAACTCGCATCAGGACACGTGACCTGATCGAAAATTCGGAAGACGGTAAAAATGCACAACGTTAATGTTCGTTCGTATTTTCGTACGTTCAAGTTTTCACTTCTGCCGGCACTCCCGGAGTGCAACCCGTTTTTTTTTTAATAATTTGACTTTTGATACATACTTATATTAACACCCAGAAACAGAACCGATCGACCAGTGGCGTGGCAGTCAGGATCTCTACCAGCTATCTCGCCCGGCTTTATATTTAATCAAATATTGAATTTTGGCAGCGACAATGACAATCTGTCAAAATATTCCAATATACTGTTCACCATATGGTGCAGTAAAATCGATAGTCTAGCTAAGGCATGTTTTGAGTTGATAGTGTTTATAGACTAGCTATCCCCTGCGATTTTACCCGTGTCCCGAGAGATGTTAAATCTTTTGCGGATTAAAAAGAAATCTACGTGTTAATCCGGGCTAGAAACTATCTATATGCCAAGTTTTATTTAAATGAATTTAGTAGTTTTTGCGTGAAAGAGTAACACACATCCTCACAAAACTTTCGCACCTGTAATATTAGAAAAATTAGTTTTCTTTATTATACTAAACTCAAATTTCACTAGCATTTAAATAAAATGGCTAAAATAATAAAAAATAAAGTACCAATTATCGTGTGGTTGTACAGAACCCTTAGCGTGCGAGACCGACTCGTGCCAAGCTCATAAATTCATTTTTTTTTATACCATATGGGCCGACAAACTAGCGGACCACCTGATGGTAAGTGGTCACCGCCGTCTATGGACATTTGCAACACTAGGGGCATCGCCAATGCATCGCCGACCCTGAGACGTGAAGCTGTTAAGTGTCATGTACCTGTAATTTCACCGGCCGAACTCTGCACTAAGGGTCTACTACTCATAATACTTGTGACCACAATCTTACCGTTGTCTCTCAACGCGAAGCACCAGACTACAGGTTTCAGATTTGTTTGCCTTGAAACTATAAATAAATCGTGATTTGGAACCTATCTTTAGACTATATCGTTTATAGTTAATATTTATTACGATAAAAGCCTCTTCGACTTATTATAAATCGCAAACACATTGCCGGTCCCTCAAGTATTGCATGTTGAACATTGACCATCTTTACCTTGGACCTTGGACTGCCTTTTAGTAAAACTTTCCCTTTTTCTAAGTGGTCACCGCCATCTATGGACATTTGAAATAGCAGGAGCATCACCAATGCATTGTCGTCCATGAGACGTGATTTTTTTAAGTCTCATGTGCATGTAATTTCACCGGCCCCCTTACCTTTTGATCCAAAATACACTAATACAAGTGCCCTTCTGCTTCACGGCAGAAATGGATAAGGTGGTACTTCCCCGGACGAACTCTGCACTAAGAGCTCTACTACACAAAAAACTTGACTAGTCCTAAGTCCTATCAGAAATCCAGCCCTCAGTAATAAAATGGTAATCGAGGTCGAGTTGAAATGAAATGTATTTAATTAAATAGGCCTTCACAGGCACTTTTGAATTCTCGGATTTCGAAACCGGTTCGGAAGTGGCTTATCGGAAGAGTTGGTAATGGACTTAGCAATTAAAAAAGAAGCAATTTTATTACAAGAAGGCAAAAAGGGCAAATCACATATTTTTTGTAAAGGTAAATAAATTTCCTATGTCACCCTGTGGTCCCAAACTAAGCATAGCTTGTACTATAGAAACAAGAAAACTGAGATATTACATATACAAACTACCTTTTCAAATTGTAAATACGTATTTTTATATAGATATTCGCCGTTGAAAAATGCATTGCAATGCAACTTCGAGTCATGTTTTTGAGTCTTTACAATTATCTCACAGAGAAAAAAACACAGACAAAGATCGCATTTGCCAAAATACTTTATTCGAGTCCAAAATGAGAACGTTTATCCAGGCGTTCTAAAGTGATGGGCCACCAACGTACAGCATTTTATTATTATAGATTTACACCCAATAATAAAAAATTCAAGCTAGACTTTGGTCTAGAAGCGTGTACTCAATCCAAAAAAAGAACCTTTTTGGACTCTATAGCCTGTATAAAGCTTTATTTTCCACTGCCCGAGCAACGTACAAGAAGCCATTCAAAACATTACCGAATTGTAGCCCACTCAAAGTGAAATGTGATGATATCGTAAAACAGACCCTTCTTAAATGAACGTTGTTATATGCTTTTTATGTTGGTGGCGTAATATTGGTTTAGTATTCATATAATTTTGATTGTTCCTGTTGGACATACGGTTTTATTGATGGCCTTGTTATTACCGTAATATTACTCCAGGTTATGAAGACACGTAATCTGGTAATAAAGTAGGTAATATTAGGTACCTACTTATATGGTTGTGTAAGCCCGTTGAAGGACTAACAACAATAAACGGGGAAAAAATATTAATTAATGTTTTAATAACTTGCCTTGTGGATAGAAACACTGACTGCTACACCACAGGTCATGGTTTCCTAGCCAGGACATACAGGAATATTCTTGTAAATGTAATTATCTATACAAGTAAGTATTAAAAAAATATGTGACAGCCCAGTTGGCTTGGTGGTTAGTGACCCTGACTGCCAAACCGAAGGTCGCGGGTTCGATTCCCACCCAGGACAAACATGTGTGTCTAGAACGTCCCAGGATATACAGGAATATTTTTTAAGCAATGCGCAAATAAAATTCGGTGGTTCAGTGTCAGTAACAGAACACATTTCCATTATTTGCTTAATTTTTTTTGTATTCTTATTTCGACTTTAAAATCAACAAACAGTAGACACTATCTATTCATAATATTATCAAAGGGCGCGCGCGCCGTGCGCCGCACTCGGCGGTAGAGCCAGCTGTTGCCAAGGCCACTCCCGAGGCGGGCGACCGACAGACAGTCGTACAGTAGTCATAATATCAATTTTAAAGTCTATAACTTTCGTTAACGATAACTTTATTTTTTTGTACTAAAACTTATCAAAATAAAAATTTGGTGTTTAATAAAACTCATTTAAGTATAATTTGCCAAAGTTTGCGCACTGAATAAAAAATATTCCTGTATATGTTTTTATGATCTTATAACTATTATAACCTTATAGCTCAATAAATACCCTCCAATGAAAAGTCGCCTGCTAGTGATAATTATCATTGATAACACAGTCCTTAGCAACACTCTCTCTGGGTTTAACTAACTTGATCACGTGTAGTAACAATCAATTGTTATCTGTCTATCTAACTTTTAAAAGTCTTTTGTCCTACGTAACTCTAATCTAACGAGCTCTCTCCAACAGCACGCTACAACAAAAACAAAACAGTTTTCAGGTTCTCCTCCCTTATTCAGTTAATACAAACTCCGTGAGCGAGTCATTACAACGAGGCCTCCAAGCGCGTACCTTTCACGTGATAGCGTATCGAAGGAAAGAGACAGAATATGGAGGCCGCGACGAAACAACCTCGAGCTAGTATCATTTTACCTTACAGAATGACACCCCTGTTCTCAATTGCTCCCTCCATTGTGAAAGATAATACCGCGTTGGAAATTACCTTCGCTCCTCGGACTTGAAGTATCTGAACAGCCGGCTCATGTTACAATATCGCGATCTTTTCTATCACTATTCGCCTTTGGAAAATGAGTTCAAGTTAATAAACAGCTAACTGAATTCATAAAATTATCTATTTTAAAATAATCGACAAAGTGACTTGTTAGTAAGTGGTCATCGCCACCAATGGACATTTGCATCAACAGGGGAACAGTCAATGCGTTGTCGAGCCTGAGACGTGAAGTTTTTAAGTCTCATGTGCCTGTAATTTCACCGGCTCCCTTACCTTTCTAACCGAAACACAGTAATACAAGTGCACTACTGCTTCACAGCGAATGTGGGTAAGGTAATAACTAGTTAAGAAGGGCTATAGTTACTAAAATTTGGTTAAATTTTGCGTGCCGCGGTACCAGAATAATTGAGAGTCCGGTGTAGAGACCATAGTCGCTGGTTTCGCCATTCGATTTTGATAAATCAATACTTAGACATTGAATTCTCTAAGGTTTAAGATTGCAAATCAATCAAAATTTTGCGAAAAGTTTTTGTTTTGAGTAATCTGTAACTTAGAATTGGGACCTCCCTATTGAGGATATTATCAAGGTTTCTGGATACTTTAGCGGCCTCATTGTGTACATAACCGTCGGATATGACGATATTCGATGAAGCATTTCACCTACTACGATACGATGTAGAACACGGAGCACACATGGGAATTCTTCTATCGAATGAGCAGGAATACGGTTGGGTAACCATGGTAATAGTCCTGGCAAGATCTGGAACGTGTGGCTCGACAATGTAAAAGGAAACTCTTAATTGAGTAACAGTCAATATTGATACTTAGCAAAGACGTGAATACGAAGAAGTTGCGTCATTCTTAATCCACTCTTGTTGTATAGTGTCACACATTGATTTTATCTTCAAGTTTGGTTAAATAGTAATAAAGTCGATTTTAGTTTTTATAAGGATTTGGTCTAAAGTGGGGATTGGTTAGAGTGTTCAGGTAGTTAAAGGATATCAAATTAATTGCATATTATTAGATTTTTGGACTTTGAACATGGACTCCATTTTTTAATCGATGAGTTGACATTTGGTTTTAGTGACGTCATTCAGAATCCAAAATGGCGGCCGTAACAAGATGAAATTTTATTATTTTCTGAACCTCCTTATCATGCGTATTTTGTTAAGTTGACGTGACGTCAGTTTTATTCGATTTTTTAAATTTAAATTATTTAAAGTCCGTTGCGTGGTAATATAAGATGAAAATATATACCATATTTCGTGTCATTAGCCAGTTAGATTTATCCTTGGCAGCATAATTCCCATGCAAGGTAGCCAGTTAACTAAATTTATGTTTATTTGCATGTGCGGGGTATTTGCATATGTATAATGGTGAATATGTATGGCGAAGCGAAATCAGTATGTATGGAGACGGGAGTATTGTACGGCATTATTGGCGGAATGGCATAGATCTAAATACTGGATGTTTAAAAGTTCGTGAATATAGCAGAATAAGCTCGGTTTTAGATTGTAATGATTTATGTTTTATTGTAATAAAAAAAAAGTAACATATGTACAGGCTCAATTTTTTTTTATAAAAGTACCCACAAATTTGCCCGAAAGTTTGGGATACATTACAAATACAAAGATTTGTTATTCTTTTTATATTTCCTCCTAGCCAGTAACCAACTTAAGTAGATTCCATTTATTAATAAATAAATAATAAGAGTAATTGTCCTAATTCTAAGCGGTAATAGAAAATAGGGGACTATTTGATAGATATTTATATACCAGGTAATAACATTTCTTTTTTGATCCATTTTAACATACATAAACACATAAGAAATGGGAAAATAAAGAGAGATTGTATATTCAGTGTCAGTGAAGGTTATTACCGTAAAGGCCAAATACCCCGAGTACTGGCTTTCGTCGCGGCTTTATGCTCTGTCTCTTTGGCTAAATACGCAATCAAGTGAGAGGTCGGAATTCCGAGACATCGTTGCGGCGGTTCGCTGAGTTAAGCTGAATCAGGGCTGCATGTCTGTTTTCTTTTTACTGGGCTTTTCCGGTTATTTCGTATATATACTACAAAGGAAATGTCACTCCTTATTCAAATTATTATTTGGAATTATTTGACATATCTAGTCGAGATTCTTTGAAGTGGAGTTATTGTGGTATTTTTGGTAGACTTGGTTTATATAAAACTAGTCTCTAAATATTATACAATAGAGCCACTATTTCTGTTACACTGTTCGCTTATTTATTTTCAACTACACAATAGTTTCGATGCGAAAACCGTAACTTTGATAATGTCTTCCGAAAGGTTTATGTTTTAACTCAGTCAAAGCCCTTTAATATATAATATTAACTCATTGATTGTTCGCGTTTATGAGAAATGAATCGTGAAATTAGGAAGCAGCCATTATTAATCGATCAGAAGAGAGAATTTAAAAATAGTCTCGAATATAAAATACTGCAATGTAAAGGGCACAACATTTTGTTCGCGTAAGGGGGTATGAACCACAAGGCGCTAACATCTTCGTCCAATAAAAAAAAAGGCCCCAATTTCTCTTTATCAAAGCTTTTTGCATTAAACTACTATACAATGTGTTGCAAAATACTCCGTAAATATATAATTAATTATCAAACACACCCCTAGTAAGCTGTCATGTCAGGGAACCAAATTATTTAACAGAAAGTCCTACGTACCTATTTTACCTAATAATTGTCTTCTTTTATAGTTTTTCTATTTTTCATTCATAAAAATCAGTTTTTTTTATTTTTTTTGGGGTATGTTATACAGCGTTACATGGGTTTTTTAATATTGTGAATGGACTCATTATAAGGCCCCATTTAACCTCCTTTCGGCTTTATGGGTAGTTTTGTAACAGCCCGTATACATACGGAAGTTTGTCTACTTTCATCTACATTATAAATATAGTTAGGCTGCTAACCAAAACAAATTCCATTCTAGCCTAAAGAATGAAAGGATATTTCAATCAATTGTTGATAGCCACACAAATATTTTATTGTTGGTACAAATGTATAATTTTTAGATATTATTTTGTTGAGTTTTCTTTCACCGGTGTAATCTCTTTCAGTTTGTATATAATATAATAAAAAAAAAAATATTCAATTGCTAAATATATACGTCTTTTTAGCGTCCTTCCCACAATTTTTTTTTGTATTTTTTTTATACCACATGGGCCGACAAACAAGCGGACGGTCCACCTGATGGTAAGTGGTTACACAGTGAGTAAACACTAGGGGCATCGCCAATGCGTTGTCGACCCTGAGACGTGAAGTTGTTAAGTCTCATATGCCTGTAATTTCACCGGCCCCCTTACCTTTCTAACCGAAATACAGTAACACATTTGCACTACTGCTTCACGGCAGAAATGGGTAATCGGTAGTACTTCCCCGGACGAACTCTGCACTAAGAGTTCTACTGCTCGAAATGATGAGTATGAAACAACAAAGTGATGGGACGGGCCTATGGTCCATCGTTATTAAATAAAAACGCTGTCATTATGAAGATGTTGCAACATTATGCCCATAACCTATAATTAATCTAGATTCAAATATACTTTTATTCCTTTGACAAAGTGCCTTGCGGCTTTATACGTTGGTATAGTAGACGCAAACGTAATTTCTCTTGATTTGTTTGACAAATTATCTTTCGCTTTCAGGTGAATGAGGTATTATGTGATGTAGTGTTCACATTATTTATATCTAGCTATCCCCCCCCCGGTTTCATTCGCTTTTATCGATATTATAAATAGTCTATAATTAGTGCAATCACATGCTCTAACTATATATTAAATTGTTATCAAGATTGGTCAAATCTTTCCTGAGTTATAAAAATAAAAAAAGTAAAAATAATAAAAATTGTGTAAGTTGGTTTGCGTGAGCCATTAAGCGAATATTGCTCACAAAATTTGTACCACTGTGTATGATTTGTATCACTAATTTTGCACTACAGATTTATATAGTATTATAAAGATAGCTTCCGTCCCGCGGTATCACACGCGCTTCCGAAAAATTTTATGTATTCCGGCATTATAATTTAACCTATGCCCATCTCAAATAATGTACCTTTCAACAGTAAAATAATATTTTAAATAAGTATAGTGGTTCCGGAGAATACCCTTAACATATAACATACAAAATCCGTTCTCTCTTTACAATCTAAAATATAGATACAATTTCTTCGATGATTTAAAGGTCATAGTTTGTTGTCAAGATCTTTCATTGTCAACGCAATCGCATATAATGATAGTCATACCTTTCTATCAATCGGAATGACAAGTGTATTCATTTCTCAAAGACAAGCACAACTGTCACGGCTGAACAGTGAACTGTTTATTCTTATATTTATATTGTATACAAATACACACTTCATACTTACACAATATTCACACCCCCTTCACCTTTCTCCACAAAATACAACCAATTGGATCGTACTGAGTGACCGTAAATAAATATTGGTAACCGATTGTTGGTCTCCTACTGTACAGTGCTTAGTGCTGGGACCGCACTAATTTATATATGTTTTTAAAACTTTAAATGTGAAATAAATGATTATTATTATTTCTGTCTGTCTTCCAATATATGCATTTTTTTATTTATTTACCAACAATTTACTATTCATAAGCATCTTCTTCAATAATGTACATATAATGTCTATAATACCATTTTAAGGTCATTGAGTTTATCTTGTATTAAATAAAAACGAGTTGAGACACGAAACAAAGAAAATCCGATAGAAATATCCAACAATATTAAACTTCAACATTATTATCATCTAAAAAGTAATAGGAACACATTCCATAATCGACACTGCTGCAGCTGAACTAAAGCTCATTCTATATCCCGCTATCAAAGACAATAACAGCGATAACAGTATAAAGACAGAAATTGCTGAAAATTCCATCATAGACAACGATAATAGACACTGACAAGTAACGTCGTCTTTTCGGGCGTCACGAGCAAAGTTGCATAAAATTTTATGAGGTACCTCCTCTTAGAAAGTTACTTACTCATTGTCCTTCGAGGAAATATTTGGCAGACAACAAAATGATTATTAATTCTCTGAAGCGGCGAACATTTTGGAAATAAGTGAGGTTCACAGTAAATCTTTATTAATTAGTTTCGTTTTTCAATGTTACGTGCTACGGAGTTACAATTATAATTATGAATTTGCATACATGTGTGACATGACTTTGTTATACATTGTATTGTATTTGGGAAAAGATATAAACAGTTCTTTTTTATATTTTAAAATAGAAGCGAAATAAGTGTGAAAATTTCCTCTATGAGGTAACAAAGTTAAATAATCAGCAAACGAAATAAAAATAAACATACAGAGTGTACAAATAGAAATAAATATCTTAGTACACCTACCACGTACACAATTTTGCGTATTTATTTATAAAAGCCAGTTAATAGTTTGGTATATTTACTAATCAGATCAGGGTCCGTGTGGTGGACTATGGTCCCAATGCCCCTCTATTACAGGTCATAATAGTAGAATATCCCTGCGATAGGGATATAATATGTAAGCTATTGATTAAAGCCTCTTTAGCACTTACTGTAGTGTAATAAGGAAAAATATGCAACGTAAATATGAAGGCCGAAGCAAGCATCTTGTTTTTTGATGTGAAATCTTCTTTAGGCGTATAGGGCGGTTTTTTGAGATGGAAAATAAAGCGATTGAACTTGTGACACTGTTACCGTTACCGACACCTCTGTACAAATATAAGTACCTATCTACATATATTGACGTTGAGTTTGAAATTTAAATGTATTTCCAGCCCCCTTATCCAGCGAATACAAACTTCGTCGGCGAGCCGCTTCACGGAGGCCTAGGAGGCAGCGACAGATACAGAGCACGGAGGCCGCGACGAAACATCCTCGAGTTAGTGTCATTATCCTTACAGAATCGAGCCCCTGGGCAATAAAATATTTGTTGACGATTAAAAAAATACACACGTAATTGTTCAAGTTTCCCTGTCCCCCGCGGTTTCACCCGGCGTTTATCGATATCATATATAGCCTATAACCATCTACGAAAAATTCCACGTCGAATGGTAGGAGTGCCATCTCGATATGTTCAGTAGTTTTGAGGTGATGGTACGTCAAAGTAACTATATTTAATATTATATATAATATACGAGTATAGCTGTACCCTGCCACGCTTCGCTGTGGCACATTGTGTTTGAATGGTTGAGAAATGAGAAACAAAACAAAGACGGTCGCGGATATGTGACTGATGCAAAAAAAATAAAAAACAATCCTTGATGCGGATTATATAATATATCATGCTAAAATTTCAGCTCGATCGGTGCAGAACTTTTTGAGTTTTTGAAGCAGACACAAACCAACATAACATTTTTATATATATAGATAGAGAAAAGATTAAATAAATATTTATGTATTGTATAAAGTAACAGCAGATATATAAACTCACATTTTGTTATCTACGCCTTATACAGCGTGTATACAAGACGTATTATTATTTTATGACCCGTTCATTTATAATGGAAGGCAGACAAGACAAGGATGTATTTTATATTTGCCACGAGCGTCTGAGAATAATTGCTGGCTCTACATGACGTAACAAACGCTCGTGAATGTCTCTACGTAGGATAGCAGTTCGGGATTTTAGGATCAAATCCGCATATTTGACTTAATGTCTCTGTGTTTTAAGGAAATTACTGTGAAGGTTTTGATTCATCATTTTATCATTAATTTTAATTCAATTTTACGAGAGATCGTAGTTAGATATGTTATAGGTACTCTTATAAAAAAAATTTTTTTAGGTGTTTGTCGAAAATGTCTTAAATGACCACAAATTAAATATACCAGGACATTCTTCACATATGGTTACCTGATCCCAAATTAAGCAGAGCGTACTGCTTGTACTATGGCTACCAGGTAACTGAATACAACTTTTTAAATACATACTAATATATATATATTTATAACAAAGACAGAACAAACAGACTTGTTCATGCACACAGATGTTTGTCCTGGATGGGAACTGAACCGACGACCTGCGACTAGGCAGTCTAACCACCAAGCCAATTGACCCGTCAAAAATTGTCAAATAATATGTTATAATGATATGATTACACCCCAAATCGTATCTAGGGAGTCGTAAGAGACTAAAGAGTATACCGACAACCACGCGCACTTACACCTTCCAACAGGTCAGTTGGCTTGGTGGTTAGCGACCCTGACTGCCGAGCCGAAGGTCGCGGGTTCGATTCCCACCCAGGACAAACATTTGTGTGCATGAACATGTCTGTTTGTTCTGTGTGTGGGTGTAAATATCTATATATGTAGGTCAACAAATGCATTCCCAAAGGTTAGGATCAGGCAAATCTCATGTTTTATTTTTATTTTTATACCACATGGGCCAACATACAAGCAGACAGTCCACCTGATGTTAGGTTGTCCCCGCCGCCAATAGATATTTGCAAAACTAGGGGCATCGCCAATGTGTTGTCTACCCTGAGACGAGAAGTTGTTTAGTCTCATGTGCCTGTAATTTCACCGGCCCACTTAACTTTCTAACCGAAACACAGTAATACAAGTGCACTACTGCTTCACGGCAGAAATGGGTATGGTAGTAGTACATCCCCGGACGAACTCAAAACTAAGAGCTCTGCTACTCAAGAACTAAAAATCATACTTATTGGGCTATGATTGTACGATGTATGATGTTATGCATGATGAGACCATGATATGATCACGGAAATAAAGATTAGTACACACAATTTATGTAGTCAGTAAACCCACGCTGTACCCTTTTATAATTGACGTTAGGATATGAGCAAATCGAACATATACCGGTAATATATGTGAGGACGCTATATAAGTAGTAAGTAAATATATAAAACCTAAAATGAGTCATAATACTTTAAGTTTAGGTTTGGTATTTCCTAAACAACTTCACTTACTGTAAAACTATTCCATAAGGTGTTTTACATTTTCTTTATTATTTGTAGCAAAAAAACTACAATTCACTTCTAAATCAATTTTTCGACACAATCCACTTTGTTAAAACGAGACAAAAACGATATCGAGCGACAAGAAAGGGTTCTCCTAACATGGCTGTAGTAAAAAAACTGCGTGCCGCAAAATGTGACCTTAAAATTCCTATTAGAGGCGCGTCCCAGCGTGCAAATGAGCGTGTGATGATACCCTAATATATGTGCTGGAATATAGGAGAATACATTACCTTGTGTTATTACTCTACTAGCTAAGTTTGAGGCTTGCTATGCGAAGAATAAGGTTCGTTTTCAGATACCAGATAATTTTACCCTTTTATGTTTGAAATACTAATATCGGATTTGAAATATGTATTACTTCTAATGTGATATATCCAACCTTATAGTAAGGTTAATTCTTTTTATTTAAAGTGACGTAACTTAATACTATTACTAATATTATAAATGCGAAAGTTTGTATGGGTGTTTGTTACTCTTCGACGCAAAAACTACCAAACGGATTTGGATTAAACTTGGCACATATTATATAGAAAATACCCTGGCGGGACTCAAAATAGGATACTTTTTGTACCGAGAAAATGTTACATCCCTCGGGAACGCGGGTGAAACTGAGGGGGATGGCTTGTCATATTATAAATGTGACATTTTGTGATGATGAATGTATCGATGTTTGAAAGCAAATCATATAATATTCCTTACAGCTTATCGATACAAGAAAATACAAATATTTTTGACACAGATAAAACCCTAATGTTTGTAACTCTTTCACGCAAATACAGCTAAACAGATTTTGATGAAACTTGTTGCATAGATAGTTTATAGCCTGGATTAACACGTAGGATACTTTTTATCCCAAGAAAATGTATCATCTCTCGGAAGCGCGGGTAAAACCGCAGGGGACAGCTTGTTTAAAAAATATTCTATGACTGAAGTCAGAACCTGAAGGTTGCAAGTAAATTTATGTGCAATAAATTATTTGAAACCAAAAATTCTGTTATCTCAATTGAATGAGAAAATTAATTGCTTTCTTATTATTTTCTATTTCGACAATATCCATTCGGTGATTTCACCGATGGAGAAAATTCAATTTCAGTTATGTTTATTTTGTAATCTTGAGAAAAGCAATGTTTCAATTCTATTTGAATGGACACACTTTTCTGTACGAGTAACTAAACGATTAAAGTTTTTTTTTAAGTGAACGTATCTTTATTATTTTTCAATGAATATATATCCTGGGACATTTTTTTACCCACGGCCATTTAATACCAACCTAACACTAATATTCTAAAACGTTTCCTCTAAAATTCCTCGTCTCCACTCATTCTCACTCAAAGATAATTGTATTCATAGTTGCTCCACTCGAGGTGAGGAAACAACTGTCAACTTCAAGGTACGTCGGGACCAACCTTATGGGAGTTTATTGCTTGTAATCTGAAGCCCATTATTTTATTTGATAAATATTTTATCTATAATAGAAAGAATCTTCATTTTGATTCGAGATCAGTCAGGATTGCTCGAGTTTTGCTTAAGTTATAACTTAGAATACCAATTTTGAGGATTAAACTGAGGATACCCCTCAGTCGAGTTGGAGTCAAGTAACATATGAGGAAACGTCTTAGAATATGGGTGTAAGTAGAGCTTTTACTATGGAAACTAGATAACTGATATACTAAATAATATATAACTTTTTTTTCTAAATACATACATATATAGATATTTACACCCAGACACAAAACAAACAATTATGTTCATGCTCACAAATGTTTGTCGTGGGTGGGAATCGAAGCCGCGACCTGCCACTTGGCAGTCAGGGTCGCTAACCACCAAGCAAATCAATGTGAATACGAACAATATCTTAATTACAATAGTATGATTTAAGTCCATAACGATATGTTTTCGTACTGATATAGCTACAGGAAACTATACTGTATTATAAAACAAGGATTCATAGAATTTAGTTTAATTAGCAGCGCCAATTAGCTGCAACTAAGAGAGATGTGTGCATAAGCATGGTTGTTTTTTCTGTGCCTGGATGTATTTATAAAATTTCTATACAATGTGTTACCAAATACCCCGTAAAAATATAATTAATTTATCAAAGCCAACAACTCTAGTAAGCTGTCATGTGAGGGAACAAGATTATTTAACAGAAAGGCCTACGTACCATTTTTACCTAATAATTTTGTCTAAATGCAATGTATAAATTGTGTACGGTTTACCTTTTTAACCAGCTTTACGGGTAGTTTGTAACAGTCTGTATATATGTGTATGTACTTATAAGTAAGAAAGTAGTACATTAGTTATCTGGTTTCCGTAGTATAAGCTTTGCTTAGTTTGGGATCAGATAGCAAAGTGTAAAGAATCTAACTGAAAAAAAAAACACAAACAGAAAAATAATTCTTCTGAATTTATTATATATAACAACATAGTTCATATAAATATAATACTTAAACATAGTCTACTTATTACCTTAGAAATGCAAGTGAAACCGCGGTGCGGAAGCCAGTTTATAATAAAGCGCTATTGCATACATACTGCGAGCTTCATTAACTTTTATGATGCCAATAGCACTTCACATTTAAAATATCGCATTTACGTGAAGCTTTAACTGAAACTTTCAGTTTAGTTATCATAATGGAAATAGTGGTACGGGTTAATAATAAATAAAATTTTACAAATAGAAAAAAATATTGTATGAATAGTCAAAACCCTACTAATATTATAAATGCAAAAGTATAATAATAATAATAAATATCCCAAGACATTCTTCACACATGGTTACCTGATCCCAAGTTAAGCAGAGTGTACTGCTTGTAGTATGGCTACCAGGTAACTGATATACTACTTTTTTAATACATACTTAAATAGATATTTACACCCAGACACAGAACAAACAGACATGTTCCTGCACACAAATGTTTGTCCTGGGTGGGAATCGAACCCGCGACCTTCAGTTTGGGAGTCAGGGTCTCTAACCACCAAGCCAACTGGCCCGTATGCGATGATAGATGGATGTTTTTTACTTTTTCACGCAAAAGCGACTTAATGGAATATAATGATGCTTGGAGCATGCCCTAAAATATCACTTAGGATTCCTTTTACCCCATAAAAATATAACATTCCTCGGCAACTCGGGTGAAACCGCGGGGACAGCTAGTATTATAAATTGGAATCCTTGTTAGTTTGGAAGGATGGACGGATCTTTGTACTTCTTTACGTTGATTAAACGATTTTGGATGAAACTCGGCACATAGATAGTTTTTAACCTGGATTAATTCATAGGATACTTTTTATCCTTAAAAGTAACATTTTTTTTATACCACTAGGACCGAAACAAAGGCAGACGGTCCACCTGATGGTAAGTGGTCACCGCCGCCTATGGACATTTGCAACACTAGGGGCATCGCCAATGCGTTGCCGACCCTGAGACGTGAAGTTGTTAAGTCTCATGTGCCTGTAATTTCACCAGCCCCCTTACCTTTCTAACCGAAACACAGTAATACGAGTGCACTACTGCTTCACGGCACGTAAGGTAGTACTTCCCCGGACGAACTCTGCACTAAGAGCTCTACTACTCAAAAACATTCTTCGGGGACCCCGGTGACTAGTATTCGTGTAATTATTACTACAGTAAGTCCATCTTAAACATATTATTCTATATGAACAAAAGGATGAGCCTTGAGTTTCGGTTCGAAGGTAATATGTTTGGTCTCAGATGATTTATTTAAAACTTTAGTAATTTTATACTAAATCTATAATCTATAATTTACATAAATTAGTAGAAAGTAAGTCTACAAGTCGCTGAAAGCTGCTGGAAGCAGGCGGCTTAAGACCGTTCGAGGTGAAAATATAAGGGGGCCTGAATCCTATCTTCAGCAGTGGACATCTCTGGGCTGATATAATTTAGCAACACCTATAATTTATATTAATATATTTCATGAAACTATTAAAAAAACAATGAAAAGGTATATTTGGAACTTTGACTCATTAGCAAATTGATTACAGATTTAATTTCAATGTAAAACTTAAATAGACTTTTCTTTATGTATAGTTTTTTCATTGAATTTTATTTAAAAATCTTTAAGTTTATTTCTTGGCGATATTCCCTAGAAAACAAAGTTTAAGTTTTTACAAGTCGAAAGCTACTTTGATTACTGTAAGTCAGTTTAAGTGACTGTCGAAGACGATGGATTACATCGATCGAGACTCGTCTTATTGCTCTAACGGAGGGCGATCAATCTTCGCATATAAATGTACGTTAGATGAGTTCTAGTGATATCAGACACCGTCTCAAGGTAATTTTGATGAAATAGCTCGCACAACTAAAGCGCGTTCGAAAGGTATATTGACAAAAAGGGGATGTTAGTAGATAAAAATATCCATCTATAAAAACTAAGGAAATTGAGGAGTGTTTTTTTAGATGCCTTGAAATTAGTTCCTTCTTTTCTGGCGATTTTATTAAAAAACGGAATTTTGAAACACTCATTCCTCATTAAATAGCTAGTGATTTATCTTATTTAAAAGAAGCGGAATTTTAGAACAGAATTTATTTATCAATCTGGAAAGGTATGTTGACAAAAACGGTTAGTAGATCAAAATATTCTGTAAATTGTTACGTTAGTGAATTTTTTCAAATTTTAGAAAATTTTAATTCGATCCGAATGTTGTTTGTTGAACGATATTTTTTGCAAGATTTTTTCCAGTTATTACTTTAAGAAGTCCTGGAAATTCTTCTTCAATTTGTCATCAAAGCTTAAATCAATCAAGCTTGTAGATTTAATTAGGTATAACTTAATGAAACTACTGTCACCATTCAGTGAATATTTTACTATGAAATATTTTTAGTTATGTGCACGTTCGTAAAGATAACAAAACCATTCTAATCTGATTAAATTCGTTGCGGGTCGGTTCAGTGCCAAGTCTTAAGTGTGTAATTTGCCTAGAAATACTCAGTTCTACTCCTTTAAGCTAAAATGTGATCACTTTGAATTCCGTTACGGAAAACTAGTTTCAACTGGGATTTGTTTGTTAGAATATTATCTACTTTAATTTACATAGCTTACGTATTGCGGTGTCTTTATGAATCGCATTTGATATGGAATGCTTGGCGCAAGGAAATATTTAACATTGTGATTACTCATATATTAGAAACAACCACACATTTATTAAGAAATAGCCGTACTCTGCGGTTTCACCCGCGTTCACCTTGTAGTTTTTGTCCTCAGAGATAGCGTTGATAAAGAAAAATATTTGAGAAAACTATTTTCGGTAATTTTTCTATTTCTATTACTTTTTCTGCTATTCCATTAGGAGATAAATCCAATAAAACAAAGATCATTGAATCCTGTACAGAAGTTCTTTAGTTATAAGGGGTTTAACTGACATGTCTTTCTTTTATATAAATAGATTAAGAAACATTTATATATAGGTAAGTAAGTGCCTATGTATTTCTATGAAAATAATAATGAATTAAAAGTGTAGGTAATGTATCAGCTATCTGGCTTCTTTAGTACAAGCAGTACTTTCTTAACTTGGGATCAGATGACCGTGTGTAAAGAATGACCCAGAACATTTTTTTTGTACCCTTGCTGAGTTTCTTGCCAGTTATACTCAATAGAAGCCTGACGTCCGAACCGTCCGTAACCCTTGACCTTTATACGTGTTTTTTTAAGGTTTAAACTGAATAAATAGCTTTGAATTATTTTTTCCATTGATTACACCCATGATTATGTGTAGCAGCACAGTTTAACCTACGGCTTATTAATTAAGAATTTGATACGAACAGATTAACTATTGGCTTTTCATTGAAAATAATAGCATTCTAGAGAACTGAAAGGCAAAATAATATATACTCCTTTACCTGCCCTATATATACCACCAGACCTACTTGGTTACGAGTTCGATCGGTAGGAACAATTTTTTTCGATGTTATGGTTTGTAGCCGCAATATTTTTTTACCATCGTCGTGTACCGTCTGCCTCAATCCAAATAGAAAACAAAAATAGGAGCCATTCGATTCTTTAGGTGACCCAGTTGGTTTGGCTCCCGAATCGGATGCGTGACCAGCTCTGAATGACCCTGGTCTGTAGATAAATACCAGGAGAAGTCTACCATTTCATACTGGTCCCATATGAACCTTAACCTTCTTTATGTAAGTGTTTTATTTGTCTGTCATTTATAATATGTTGCATGGTTTAACTTAATTTAAGAAGTAGGAAATAAAAGAGTGGATTAAAAAAAAAATACGAAAATAAAAAAAATTACTTTGATGCATTTCTTGCCGGTTCTTAACAGTTAAAGGCTGATCCGAACCGGTTGTAGCTTCAGTAGCCTTAAATTTTCCTTCATAAGTGCCTTCCTCGAGCCTAAACTGAATAAATGGTTTAGAATTTTGATTTTTTGTTTGATTGTAGATTAGAATGGTATATATTTTTTTTCATTTTTGTTTTACTGCCAATATTTAGACAACGATACATATATATACATTACTAGCCTAATTAATGCTTAAATTACATACTAATATATATAATATAGATATATAATATATATTCTTCTTGAATTATCTATTGCTGGAAACTTCATTAAAACCCGTTGCATTGTGTACGATTCTATAAAGGACATACAGACAAACATTCATTTTTAATTACATATATTGATTTTATAAAGTGACATTTATTTGAGAAGTCGATTACTAAGATCATTCCTTACTTCCACTAAAACAGATGTTTCAATTTTTTTCTAGGTTTAGATTCGCTAGGCGACTCAAACATATACAAATAAATACGCTTATTTTTCCAATCCCTCAAACAAAAGCATAGAAGAAAAAACAAAATAAAAAGTCGAGGTTTCAAATAGAATTGTTGTGCTGCTCGTTCAAATTCATAGTTGATTCCATTTGAAATCTATATTCATAGCTGCGAGCAAATTTTCAGTGTGGAGTTACAATATTCCTTTATATTTTCAATTGATCTTTGGTTCGTCACTGGTTTTGTAACTGAATTACCTATGTATATTTTGCAGTTCTTCTTACATATAGAAAGATGAGATGTATTATTGGAACAAGAAATTACTATTTTTTATTGTGCTAAAGGGGAACTTTTGATGAGATTACTGAGTGTTGAAATATGCCTTCACAGGCTCTTATGAATGTTCAGACTATAAGACCGGTTTGGAAGGTTGCTTTTACTGAGAAGAGCCGGCAATAAACTTGACAATTACTCTTTTCAATATAAGATTTTGTACATAAGGATGTGTCCTGCTGGAGAGAGCGCTACACCCAAGCATTGTCGTCATTAAAATAATCGTTTATGTTGTAGTGGTTGTCAACTTGGAATCGAGACAAATATATCCTGGAAGGCGGCAAAAAATACTTCTTATATGATAATTATCCAAGTTTGAATGTGTGCACATTTGGGACTTAATCAAGCATTAACTAACGGATTTACATGAAAGTTGGCAACACAGAACATGTTGAATAACGTTCTTGATCCAGGGAATATATTAAGTTGAAAACGCGGGTAAAGTCGCGAGGCAGGCCAAATTATATACTAAGGCATCAGCAGTAGTGTTTACTAGGTTACCTAGATAATTATTAGCAGCTACTGCAGTTCCCAAGCCTGCATCTGCCAAGGGAAGTTTTCCAATTTCGGGTAAAAGCCTTCCTACATAGGTTTTGACAGCTGATGATAATGAATATCAATTTAGTAATATATAAAGTAAATAACGAAGGAAATATATTTATTTTGATATACACAAAAACTAAATACATAAAGTATACGACTGCCGAATTTCAGCTCAATCGAATACCATCAAGGTTAAATAATGTTACATTTGAAATGGACAATTTATTTATAATACATTAGAAGTCGTTTAAAAGCTTTTAAAAATACAATTAAAATAGAAAGCCATGATATTGTGTGATACTCAACGAACTGATTTCAGTTAAACCCTTTGCGACATCACGAAAAGCTACAATAAAAATTAAAAAACCTAATTTTGATGGAAAAACCAATTTAAAAATAAAAACTACATAATACTGTCCTGCATGTATTATAATATGGTACGATTTTATTATAATATGTATATAATATATTATGTATATATAATGTATGTAATATATTGTAGTCCGCACAGATCTGCCAAAGCATTAGCAACAGTAGTAGAGGTCTTGGCGCAGAGTTCGCCGGTGGAAAAGTATTAACACCATTTTCGCCGTGAAGCAGTAGGTAGTGCAATTGTGTTACCTGTGTTTCTTTATATAAGGCCGAAGAAATTACAGGCTCCTGAAACTTAGCTTTTGGTCTCAGAATACGCAATGCATTGGTGATGCTCCTAGTATTGGAAATGCCTATAGGTGGGTGTGACTATTTACCATCAGGTGGACCGTCTGTATGTGGTTAGAGACCCTGACTGCCAAACCGAAGGTCACCGGTTCGATTCCCACCCAGGACAAATATTTGTGTGCATGAACATGTCTGTTTGTTCTGTGCCTGGTTGTAAATATCTATATAAGTATATATTTAAAAAGTAGTAAATGTAGTATATCAGTTACCTGGTAGCCATAGTACAAGCAGTACGCTCTGTTTAACTTGGGAACAGGTAACCATGTGTGAAGAATGTCTTGGGATATTTATATATTATATAAGATTTTGAGGCGTTGGCTTAGTCGCCAATTCTTTACCAAATAGTGTAGACTAGAGATGACAACAATGTTTTGTGAATGATTACATTTTTCCATAGATAATAACTAGCTGTTCCCCGCGGTTTCACCCGCGTTCCGATTGTCTGTAATCTGTGAATTGTTAAATGAGTGAAAAGCTCTCAAAAGGATTTTTATCCCGTTTTCGACTTATTTTTCATTGATGCTCCGCTCCTATTTGTCGTAGCGTGATATTATATAGCCTTTCTCGATAAATGGACTATTTAACTCAAACAATATTTTTCAATTCGGAGCAATAGTTCCTGAGATTACCATGTTCAACGAAACAAACAAACGCTTCAGCTTTATACATTATGTATAGATGTACTATTCCCGTTCTCCTTCTAACTTTTTATGTTTTATTCTGTTATGTATTCCTCTTTTGTATAAAGTTAACGAATATCATAATATTATTGTGTGTTTATCAGTGAGTATCTCTAAATGGCTGGTCAATTTTATATAATGAAATGGATCAAAATCCTGTAAGCTCCAACTAAAAATTAATCAATAAAAAAATTATTATACATTATTGCTTAAACTGTCTAGCGGTTCTTAAGACTTTAGATAAATAACTTAATTACTCTAAGTAAATACCCTAACTTGGATTTCATTGTTACAGTAAACGTTAACCAATTTTGTTTAATAATCGTAATTTTGGTAGATAAATTTCACCCGCAAGGACGTTATCGAATCAATTAACCTCCTTTGTGGTTGCAAATAATTACAGGCATAATATTCCGGGTTGTTCGATCCACTTACCTCAACCATTTGTATCGGCAAAAGGTAATTATGATGATACGTATAATAAGATGAAGGCATTTCATAAAAAATACAGTGTAATTGACAATATATCTACGCGACGTTTACATTTTCCGTTTAATGGTCAAGCAAGGTCTAGCTGATGGTAAGTGGTCACCGCCACCTATGGACATTTGCAACTTCAGGAGCATCGCGAATGAGTTGTCCACCCTGAGACGGAAAGTTGTTCAGTCATCGAGCCTTTAATTTCAGCGGCTCTTTAATATTGACGGCTTTTTATTTATCGTCGATTTATAGCACACACACACACGCACACACACACGCACACGCACACACACACGCACACGCACGTACACACACACACACACAAACCCTTACTCATTTACTCACACATTTATACACTTACGCACCACGTTGTCTACTGTAATTAAAGGAAATGGGGGCCTGGAGCTCTCCTGGAGACTCCAGATCTCCCTCCAATTGCAATTTTTTCCCAATCTTCCTGTCAACTGTATTTTATCATTGCATGTAATTTGTGGAGATAAATAAAATAAATTATTATTATTATAGATATGGCGCTTAGTAACATTCTCTTCACTACTTCATGTTCTTTGAAATTACGATGGATTAACATTTTCTGAATTAGTTATCGTTTTTTAATGTCGCTTAAAGTAAAAGGTTAAAGATTTTCAATATAATTTTACGAGTGAAATCGAATTTGGCTGAAAGCCTTAGACCGGCAGCTGTCCGTCACCTCTCGAAGATTAAAAAAAAGGCGGAGTATTAACTTATTTATAGCTCCGTCACACAATTAGGGCCTTTAAAATTCATGCTATAAGATTCATTTATCGTTGCAAACTCTAAACGCTGGGATATTTTTTCCTCTAAATTGGGTGATGGAGTAAATTTCGCCGACCGAGGCTTAGCTGGATTTTCTATGTACCGTCAATTGATTTTGTTTATTCGACCAGATTAAAGGCATTGGAATTAATGATTCTTGCTTACTGAATTCTAAATTGATTGGATAAGTTTATTTTACTATACGAAAAATCATTGTATCTTAGTTTTTCCTGTATATTTTTTAAAATTATCTATGGGGAGCAGTATTGACATACATTTTTTTATTGGTATATTTAATGTTTACAGTATATTAAATAAACAAAGCAAAAAATGATTTGAAAAGGTCAAGTCAAAAAATGTGTAGTAATGTAATAATGTAAGCAAATAAAATAACGCAATAATGCTTCTCTAGAATTTTTGCTAGAATATTGGTCAGCAAAAGCTGTCTACGTCGTAGCCGTAGCGCGTAGAGGGTCTACGGATTTTACATAACGTAGCGAACGATCGTCCATTTCTCAAACTTTTCATTTTGTTTCAACACCGTTTTCCCGAATTTTACTGAAAGGTTCGAATTACGCAAGGAGATAGAAAAGGTCAGGAATTTATTTTATTTATAGGCACTTAAATTAAAACTCTATCTCGAAAGGATCTCATAATAAAGTGGAGGGATCATTGTTTTTATTTTATAGTAAGTAAAGAAGCAGTCAAGTGCAAGTCGGAGTCACATATGATGGCCATGAAGGGTATACCACTGAACAATATTTAATAAAACGTAAAAAGACTGTATAGGCTACTAGCGGGAAATCAAGCTCCATCTTTGGCCTCATCTTCACTTACCAGGTGAGATTGAGGTCAATCGCGATCCCGTCATATATGTATACTAGCTGTCCCCCGCGGTCTTACCCGCGTTCCCGAGGGATATCACATTTTCCCGGGATAATTATACATACAAACCTTCCTCTTCAATCACTCTATCTATTAAAAAAACCGCATCAAAATCCGTTGCGTAGTTTTAAAGATTTAAGCATACATAGGGATATAGGGACAGAGAAAGCGACTTTGTTTTGTAGTATGTAGTAGTACTATGATATATATATAATATATATAAAAAAAAAGTTTCTTGTATGGGGGGGACCCCCCTTTTTGACTATGTGTTTTTGCGTCCATACTTAGTAGATATACGAATATTACGTTTCTTAAGATAGGGTCATGTGACAGATGGACAGGTGTTCAACGGAGTCTTAGAAATAGGGTTCCGTTGGCATTCCTTTGGGTACGGAACCCAAAAAAGGCTATAGGACTGCATAGTTTTTTTAACAATTAATTTATAAAGTACCTGGATGGCCGAGCATTGCTCGGGATTTCTTTAGCACTGTCATATATACCTAAATACGAATTAGATGCGATAATAAGGGGCTCCCAATAACAGTATTTCTCACAAAAGATGTAACTTGAAAACCTTACCTTCTAATGATATTGTAGCAGTTTTCATTGCCTAAAAACACGGATAATACATTTTCTGAATCCTGGCTAGATCGATTTAACGCTCCCGAAACCCCCTGCTAGCTAAATTTCATGAATATCGTTGGAGCCGTTTTCGAGATCCTAAGTACAATACAAGAATTGCTCGTTTAAAGGTGTTAGATAAACATAAGTTACTGGAGTATTATGAATTTTGATTAACTATACGAGTATATTATATAATTGTTTTTTTTTTAATAATTCCTTTTTTTATTTGATTAACAAAGCCCCTGTAAAGACCATAATACAAGGCGAAATATAAGAAATGTAATTTGGGATGAACAAACTAACAATACTGTACTCCTCTAGTTGCCTTGTCTAGACTATGTTATTATTTTTTATTAAGTTAACTCGACTCAAAGGAGTCATAAGTAAAAGAGTAACTTCTGTTACGGAATATTGTTCGCAAACTTTTTAATAAGTTATAAACTCGTTATTTTTAATCTCAAATATCTGTAATACTTAATAATAATAGATTATTAACGACTTATTATAAACTATTCCTTCAAAATAATAGTAATTTTGTTTTATTTTCTTAATTATTCTACTAATAGAAGAAAACGAAAAGAATCGTCTTCTGTACCTACTTCATTCAGTGTACAATTAAGTATATTTATTATTATTATTATTAATATTATAAATGCAAAAGTTTGTGAGTATGAATGTTTCGGGTGGTACACTTATCCCTACCTACTTTTTTTTTAAGTGGTCACCGCCGCCTATGGACATTTGCAACACTAGGAGCATCGCCAATGCGTTGTCGACCCTGAGACGTGAAGTTGTTAAGTCTCATGTGCCTGTAATTTCACCGGCATAGGGATAGGTGCACTGCCCATTATGGAATGGTACACATATCCCTAATGGTAGGGATAAGTGCACGTTTACAGGCACATGAGACAAATATACATTTTATATTCTTTCAATTCATTTATAAGTAACAAAAAATAAAATTTGTTCCTCTTTCACGCAAAAACTGTTTTTGGATATGGATGAAACTTGGCATGTGCCATATATATATATATATGTGTATATATATATATGTGTATATATATATATATATATATATATATATATATATATATATATATATATATATGTGTATATAGCTTATAGCCTGGATTAACACATAGAATACCTTCTATTTGACAGACCAGTCGGCTGGGTGGTTAGCGACCCTGACTGCCAAACTGAAGTTCGCGGTGTCGGTTTCGACCCAGGACAAATATTTGTGTGCATGAACATGCCTGTATAGTCTGGAGTCCGTATAACACACTTGGTTCCCAACGTCTTGAAAATATACAACGTGGTTTCACTCGACATCTCGCTTTCACATCAAGAGGTATTTCACATAGATGCCCTTACGATCAGCGGCGAAAGTTTTTTAACATGAGTACCTTACGTTGCCGTCGTAAGAAACTTGGATGGTCTTTCTTTACAAAGTGTTGAACGGTCAAATTAATTGTTCTTCCCTTCTCAGTACTGTCCATCTTGCAATTCCTCATAATAACCCTAGACATCGCGTTTCAAAGATCTTCAATCTGCCCTTTGCTAGAACCAATTTGGGTCTATCTTCTCCAATAATATTAAAAATTTATATTAAACACAATATTTGATCGAAATTCAAAGCCAAAATCATTGTAAACCTAAATAAATTCATGTTAAAGTGTTGGTGACAAATTATCAATCCTATCATCGGAAAAAAATCAACCAAACAACGGCTCGAAACGGATAAAATTTGAACTGAACGACTTAAAACCTGGGGAGTATTGTATTTATTTATGTTCATTTTTACACACAACATAGTATACATTAACCCTACTCACGGCTCATTTCTCTGAGCGACGTCCTTAACTCAGTTTGGCACCTTCAAATCTCACCTTGTTTGACAAATTTGTGGAAGCACAGTTGATGATAATATAACTTGCCTCAGACACTTTAATACTTAGTTTAACACTGTACACTATACATAACTAAACACTGTATAATATTTGTATTTAAGTAGTAATAGCCCCTAGTTTAGTTCAATATCCCTTTTTATCATACCTACCTGCAAATAAAAGATAGAAACTAATATTGAAACTGCTTCATTAATAGATAGCAGATAGGAAACAAATTGTTCACTTCTCAGCTTTCTGTCTTTGCACTTCAGGGTCTGTGGATTCATGTCTGTTAACATGATGACTCGCAAGGCCTGTGCCCGTGATGTCGAGACCAAGCTCAGAAAGGCTTTAGAAGACCTTAAGGCCTCTCAACTTCTCTGTGAACGACTAATTCAGGAGCGTGAAGAAGGTGAGGAGGAAGTAAGAAAAGTGAACAACAGAAATAGTCAGCTGAAGAAGGACCTGGCTGAGCTTCACAACCACTACACAGAAGTGACTGATCAGCGCGACCGCTTAGAGAGGGTGGTGGGTACATTCAATGAGTGTAGTACCACCTATGAGAACGCACTGGCTCGCATCTCTGGCCTGGAGAGCAGCTTGGGTCAGGCGAAGGATAAAATTAACCGCTTGGAAACTGAAGCAAGCTGTCACCAAACCAACAATACATTGAGCCTCTTTGATGAGCTGATTGGGAGTGATTTGTGTACTCAGCCGGCAAATTCTGAAGCATTTTTTAATAAGGATAGTGATCACTCTGTTTACTTTAAACAAACAAAAATTGAATTAAAAAGTCATAATAAAATTAAGAAATACTTAAAATTAAATAAATTTATTAGAAAAGTAAACTCAGTAGTTAAAAAACAAAAATGTTTTTATAAAAATGTTCAATTAAGGAAAGAGAGGATCCAAATAATTAGAAATTTAAAAGAATGCAATAATAAATTAAATGATTGTCAAAAATTGTATGATACTGACACTCAGCGCTTGCTCTCAGACCTTGAGCACAAGGAGATCTGTCTTAGGGACTTAGTTTCTAGATATGAAATTGCTCAAAAACAAATAAATGAGCATATATTGGCGGCGACTCACCTGGTTGACTTATGTAAGTACAATGAGGACACATTAAGATCTCTGTCCCATAATCATATATGTGATTGTGACCATTCACCAGCTGGGCCAGGTGAATCGCTTCCAATATCTCAAACGAAACAGACTGATGTTCAGGTCACGCAATTAAATTCTAATCCATCCAATCCTACAGTCACAAAGACAATTGTTTTTTCGGATAAAATAGGATCTGACTTTGGCTCAATAATCAGTAACCAAATAACTGATTCAGTCATGAATTATTGTATGCCAGGGGCATCATACAAACAAATAGTAGATAAAATTTTGCATACAAAGTTTGATGAACAAACCATAATTATAATTTTAATTGGCAATGCTTTAAATATCAGTAAAAAAGATTTGATAAATAGTCTCAACTCATTATCAAAATTAGGGGTAATGAAAATAATGTTATGTGCTTTCCCATACTCTTCAAACTACTCAGATATGGAGAATAATTATATTTGGCATTTAAATAACCATATGCATAATGTTACATGTCATAGTGCTAATTTTATATATTTTGATACTAACAAGTTTGTTAGTAAGTTAAAATTGAAACAGGATACACTGTTTATTCCAAAAAAGCTTAAGAAATTGATTGCGTCACTTGTAGCATATAATATTAATAGGATACGGGATAACTCAGTAAAAATAAGTAATTTTAACATTAATATTCAGAATAGTTCTTTAAACAAAAACTTTTGACAACAGAGAAGCTCAACAGTTCGATTTTTGTAATACATCAGAATATTAATCGCTTCTTTGGCAAAATTCTAGATATTCATTTATTGTTAGATAAAATAACTATAGACATATTATGCTTTACAGAGACATGGTTGAAACCGGGCACTATGCTTTTTAATATTAAAAACTTTACAGTTGCCAGTATATTCAATAGATTATCTGCAGAAGGTGGCGGCACAATAATTCTTATAAATAATAATATTAAATTCAAGGATCGGAAAGATATTTGCAGCCTCTCTGTTGAGCGTGTTTGTGAGGTGTCTTGTGCAGAGTTGCAGAGCTATATTATTGTATGTGTTTATAGGCCACCGGCATCAAATTTTTTATTGTTTACCTCTATAATAGAAGAGATTCTTCGTAAGTTATTTAATAATTGTAACAAGTCAATAGTTCTATGTGGCGACTTTAATGTAGATACTCTTAGTAACTCATCTGAAAGTCGGAATTTAGTTGCCTTATTCAAATCATTCAACTTAGATATATTATTTAATGAGTCAACAAGATCTACAGACACTTCGGCTACTTGTATTGATAATATATTAACTAATAGTAGTATACTAGGGAAATCGATTATTAGTGGTGTTCGCTCGGATCATAAGGCTCAATTAATAGAATTGCCATTTAAAAGACAAGTATTTAAAGTAACGAAAGTAATTAGACCTACTACTAAGGCAAGATTAGACAACTTTAAGAATAATTTAGAACTGAAACTCTGTAATACAATATATCATAGTAATGAGCCCAATGTCTTGTATGAAGGTTTATTGTCCGGGATTTGCGATAATTTTAATAGAGCCTGTCCTACTAAAATAGTGAAGGTAAATAGTAAAATGGGATTTAGTGACTGGGCTACTAAAGGTATTCGTAAGAGCAGGGATAGGTTGTATGGACTTTATCATTTAAAATCTCTAACTCATAACGAGGAATTTCATAAATATGTTAGAAACTTTTCAAAAACATTCAAGTTAGTGTGTAATCAAGCTAAATCTCACTATATATGTAATAAAATAGGTAATGCGAATAATAAAATAAAGACAGTCTGGAATGTTATTAATACGGAAACTGGTAAAATTAGAAATAATAATGAACAGGTAACTCTTAAAATTAATGATAAAATTTTAACGAATAATTTAGATGTAGCCTGTGCTTTCGAAAACTTCTTCACGAGTATACCTGGTAAAACTACTAAAAGCCTTAAATCATGTCCTATAGTAGCGGAATCTTTACTCAAACAGCATATTCATAATATATTTCCTAGTTTTAAATTTGAGCATATTAATGCTAGCGATATCTTAAATACTTTTAATTCGCTCAATATGAAAAGTACTGAAGATTTATGGGGCTTATCAGTAACAATCGTAAAATCAATAATAACAGTGATTGCACCGGTTTTGTCAAATATTTTTAATGAATGTATTGATCAGGGTTGTTTTCCTGATTTGATGAAATACAGTAAAATAGTACCTATTTTTAAGTCCGGTTGTAAGGAGAATCCTTCTGATTACAGACCAGTTTCCGTTCTGCCAGCACTTAGTAAAATTTTTGAAAAACTGCTGCTTAATCAAATGTTAGGTCACTTTACTAAGCATAAGATATTGCATGGTCATCAGTTCGGTTTCACGAAGGGAAGATCTACATCCGATGCGGCAGCAGCATTGCTGAGACACATTTATGGCGCATGGGAGGATTCTCAGGATGCGATTGGCATTTTTTGTGATCTATCCAAGGCTTTCGATTGCGTTGACCACCGTACGCTACTTCTAAAACTTGACTACTACGGAATTCGTGGAACTGCTCATGATCTTGTTTTATCTTATTTATCAAATCGTCAACAAAAGGTAGGGATTACTGGCACAACATCCAAGGGCTCTTTAGTCGAAATGGGGGTACCCCAGGGTTCAATTTTAGGTCCATTTTTGTTTTTAGTCTATATAAATGACTTGCCATATGTTGTAAATGATCTCACAGATATTGTCTTGTTTGCTGATGATACATCATTAATTTTTAAAGTTGATAGAAAAGACAAAGATCTAACTAAAGTTAATCATACTATGTCAATTGTCTGTGGGTGGTTTGCTACAAATAATCTATTACTAAATTCAAAGAAAACTAAATGCTTAAGGTTTTCTTTACCGAATGTAGCACAAGTAGATAGCCAAATAATAATAGATGGGAGCCATATTGATCTTGTTAATAAAACGGTATTTTTGGGTCTTACATTAGACAATAAATTGCAGTGGGGACCTCAGGTTGATACTCTAGCTGCTAAGTTAAGTTCGGCTGCATTTGCTGTTAGGAAAATTAAACAATTGACGAATGTTGAGACAGCCAAATTAGTTTATTTTGCATATTTTCATAGCCTCTTGTCCTATGGTATTTTATTTTGGGGAGCAGCAGCGGATATAGAATCAATATTTATTATACAAAAAAGAGCAATTCGTGCAATTTACGGTATGGGTCCCCGTGAATCATTAAGAGATTTATTTAGGGAAATAAATATAATGACATTGCCTTCATTATATATTTATGAAAATATAATGTTTATACGTAGAAACATAGGAATGTTTGAGTCAAAATTGGATATCCATAATATTAATACAAGACAAAGGGAGAAGTTAGTTGTTCCATATTTTAGACTAACTAAAGTAAACAAGTCATTTCTTGGTAATTGTGTTCGATTTTATAATAAGATACCGCTTTCAGTAACCAAAATGTCTGATCATAAATTTAAAAATTATATTAGGAAAGTTTTGAAAGAAAAAGCGTATTACAAGGTGGTTCATTATATTGAAGATAAAAATGTATGGAAATAGCTGCTCTCTGCACAGTGCACCTCTAATTTTCTTGTTTAAGTTGTAAGTAATTATTGTCATTTTCTATTTTGTAGTCTTGTTATTTCTTTTTTTTTTTTGTTTTTTGTTTTTGAATGTTAGCTTTATTAAGTATTTTGTAATTGTTAAATATAAAAATATGTAAAATTGATGTTATAAAATAGCCAAAAAGTCAGAATAGATAAAAAAGAATTTAATAAAATAAAAAAGAATGTAACCTTGCTGAGTTTCTTGCCGGTTCTTCTCAGTTGAAGGCTGACTTCCGAACCGGTAGTAGCTTCAGTAACTTTAAATTTGACCTTCATAAGTGCCTTCTGAGGGCCTAAACTGAATAAATGGTTTTGAATTTTGAATTTGAATTTTTTTTTTTGAATAAGTAGATTCGTGAGAGATTATAATGACCTAAATAAATAGGTTGAGAACTTGGACATCTTTTCCGACATACTTCACAGGTACAAAGTCAAATTAAATACTATACTAGGGTAGCATTTTAGATTGTTGTAGGATATTTTATTAGATTATGTCATGTTTTACTTTACTTTGTTTTAAATTTAAAAAAATGTTATCTGGTTCCATAGTACAAGATCTGCTTAGTTTGGGATCAGATGGCCGTGTGTAAAGAATGTTCCAGGATATTTATTATTATTTATTGATTATTACATTTTCGAAAATGTTACATCCCTTGAGAACGCGGCTGACAGCTAGTTATTGTATAAAGACCTTAATCTCAATACAAATTGACAACAACCTCTGAGTACTGAATCAATTTGTTTAGTACTTTACATGCCTTGTTCTTTGATCTGCCGCAACTGTAACGAATGAGTTTTGATTAATTTTACAGCATATAATGGTAACTTGACGGGCCGTGCTCGTGGATTCGCTTCCCACCCAAATTTGGTTAATCACTTTAATCTATTATAAAGAGGGAGTGCTTATTTTGTGAGTTTAATTGCGACCGGTAATCCCAACCACGACACCGATTTCATAAAATCTTACACTATTTTAAAGCCATATTATTCTTTTTTTTCTTTTCCTGGGACATTCTTTACACACGGCCATCTGGTCCTAAACTAAGCAGAGCTTGTACTATGGAGACTAGATAACTGATACACTACTTAAACTATTTGTTTATATAAATACAAACTTATATAGATATTTACACCCAGACACAGAACAGAAAGACATGTTCGTGCACACAAATGTTTGTCCTGGGTGGAAATCGAACCCGCGACTTTCGGCTTGGTTGTCAGAGTCGCTAACCACCAAGCCAACTGGCCTGCTGGATGTACATAGGCTATGTTTTAAGTCCCAGAATATAGTAGGTTCCGCTTGTAGGAATGTCTATATATAATTTAAAAAAATTGTTTATTTTTATATCTAATACATATTATTAAATTTAAAGTTTTATTTTAAATGCGAATGTACCTGAACGGTTCTAGATGAAATTTGGCATACAGATAAATTATAGTCTGGAATAGCAGATAAGCCTTTTATCCCCGGGAAAATGTAATAACCCTCGGGAACGCGGGTCAAACCGCGGGAGACGGCTAGTTATATAATTCTGGATTAATTTATTATTCTTCTTTCATTCGTAGAAGTGTCGACTATTACAACAACTCTGTCCCTGTTAGTAGTAACAGTGCTTTGTGAAAATGTAACATCCCTCGGATATGCGGGTGAAACCACGGGGGACAGCTGGTCCATTATATATACGAATGTACACACTTGTCTCTCTAATGGATACCTGTCAAGAGTAGACTGTCAACGGCTGTAAACAAATTACTTTATAAAATCGATGCCACTGAAATCGCGTTATCTCTAGATAATATCTTTATTTCAATGGAATTTAACCTGGTTTTTATAGTATTTGATGATGAGGCATTATTATTTTAATTAGTAATAATAAAAATTTATTAATTTATTGGAAGGAAAAAGATCCACGTATTAGTATCAGATACTTCATCATCATCAGTCTATCTCCGTCCACTGCTGGCCATAGGCCTCACCTATGGCACGCCACTGAGCTCGATCTTCAGCTCTTTGTTTCCAACCGCTGCCAGCCAGCTTGCGTATATCATCGTTCCATCTAGCTGGAGGGCGCCTTACACTACATTTAGTAAGCAAATTCCTTATTATTATTATTTTCTAAAATTAAAAGTAATTTTCATCTTACTATATTACAAACAAAGCTTCGAGTCTACCTAACTAGTTCTAACTCAGTGATAAGAAAATAAATTAAAAACAAAATCTAAATTTCGTTGTAATAAATGATTTGTATGTAATTTTATCTTTACCAATAAATAAAATTAAAGTGTCTGTTTGTAATGTTAAAATATAGGGGGTAAATTGGGCTACTTTATCCCGGGAAAAAGTAACATCCCCTAGGAACGCGGGTGAAACCACGGGGCAACAAATTCACATCATGAATCCGTCATAATTTTTATAATCGGCTATAAATATATCCCTTTTAAATCATAAAGTAAGTTATACGTTCATTGAAAAATAGGAAAATAAATAACTATTTCTCAATTTCTCTTACCTTATTTTGTAATTCAAATAGGGAGAGGGATTCTAAAGTCTGCTCTCCGAAACTTAGTTAGCAGTGCTAGTATTAAGCTCAGAGAGCTCTATTCCTCAGGTGCGGCTCTATCTCTCGTTACCTATTGTATAGCTGTAGACATACATAATATATAGTGTAATAGGATTTGCGATTATGAACCGTAGTGCACTTAACCGAAAATAAGCTTTAGAGAAACCAAACTAACAAATCGCTGTTAAAATTTGTTGAATACTATCTATATACCTATTCTATCTATCATTTAATATAGCTTTAGAATATTTAATATTAGAAATAAATGACCTCCACTTCAAGTCCTGGGGCTCGATTCTGTATAGAAATGACAGTAGCTTGAGGATGTTCCGTCGCGGCTTCAATGCTCTGTATCTTTTGCTAACTACGCTAACGTGAGAGGTTAGCTTTCCGAAGCCTGCGTACGGGGCTCGACGATTAAGTTTGTATTGACTGGATAAGGGGGTTGAAACGATTTAAATTAAATGTAATATTTACGCTGCGTATTTATGAAAATAAAAATAAATGATTTCAGAAAATAAACGAGCAATTATACAACGTTTATTAACACAAACAAAAATACTAGCAGTCTTATTATGTAACATAGTTGCGATTTGTTTCTATTTGAAACTGATTGTATTCAATAATTTTATTTTCGATTATCTAGTTTTTTAAACTTAATTTTAACATTTAAAATAAATAATAATTAATACGTATAGCTTTAGTTTTCATTTCATTGTAAGTATACAGATAATTGTGTACTATATAAAAAAAATACATTTTGTTATTCATACTTAATAATAAAAATAACCATTTATAAATTATTATAATATATGATATGACAATTGTAGTTTCAAACAGAAAAATCGTTGTTGCAATCAAATCAAATTTGAAACTGGATCAATAATAGCTGTATTTGCAAATAACTGTTAATGTTTATCCACATACTGAGCTAACTATTGAAATTGTACAACATTTTATGTTTCTATTTAATTCGATTTAAAGGTTGTTTCAATTTGAAACTGCCTTTATTCAGCTAATACAAACTTCGTCGGCAAGCCGGCGCACGGTGGCCTCGGAGAGCTTACCTCTCACGTGATTGCGTAGTAAGCGAAAGAGACAGAGCATAGAGGCCGCGACGAAACATCCTCGAGCTAGTGCCATTTTCCTTACAGAATCGAAGCCCTGATTACAACGAACATAATTCACGCACAGGATAATATAACTTTATAAATTCGATGGTAGAATCTATAAAAATAATTAATAGGGTAAGATAGCAGATAAGCAATATGACTTGGCGTAATAATTTTGGAATTATTATACTTATCTGGTAAATGGTTTATCTCTGTGCTTGAGAAATACAGTCGATAGTTAGGGGGCATCCATGAATTACGTAAGGTGGAGGGAGGAGGGGGTTGAGCCAAACTTCACCAAATCTTATATGGGAGGGTCTCAGGAAATATCACGAAATTTTTTTATCCGTAAGAAATTACGAGAAAATTGTCCACTAAAATATGGCTAAATCCTACTAATATTATAAATGCGGAATTTTGTGAGTATGGATGTTTGTTACTCTTTGAAACTTGGCACATAGATAGTTTATATCCTGGATTAACACATAGGACACTTTTTGTTCCGGGAAAATGTTACATTCCTCGGGAAATTGGGTGAAACCGCGGAGGACAGCTATCCATACAAGTATATAAAAATATTTATTGCGGCTATGCGAACGGGACAAAGTGCAGGAACAAGAGGGGGTCGCGCAAAATTTCATGACATCTCACGTAATTAATGGATGCCCTTAGTAGTAATTTCATCAACACAAGATGAGGATGAGATGATTAATTTATTAAATTTCTAAGTCGTTTTTTACAAATTAAGCGATCCTTTGGCCGGAGCAACTGAAGTATCATACGGTTAAGAGGCAAATGTGTTTCAACGTTTTAAAACATTTCAACCCGTCGCGCGGCGTCCTGTCAAGTGACGCTTAGGGAATGCATATTGTTCAGTTGAGAGGAGACGTCATTTTGCATAAGGTTTTCTATTTTAGGTACTGCCCAAGTATTAGTTTGTATAAGAGCTTAGAAAGCCTTTCGAACCATTTAAGCTGGATACTAAAATTGAATTCGTGAATTACTTATTTAACATTTAAGTTAATTATGATGTCATTTGAAAACTTAACAAAAACTTTTTTTTAAATATTATATTAGTCGTTGGCAACAGTTACTTCTTTTTTCGTTTTGTCAGGAATCTTTTCTGGCGTATATAGAACAACTCACAAGTCGCATCGCTATTAGATAAATAGTATAAGAAGGCATATGGTACAAAAATACAAACATTGATTTTTATATTAATAGATAAATTGTATGTTTTGTCAGAAATTTTCTTGCCACACTTTGCTTTATATAATTATGTTGAGTAAAAATTAAAGGGATTGGTTAAAATATGAAATTACAGGCACATGATACTTATCAACTCCACGTGTCAGGGTCGTCCCTGGGAAATACGTTGGGAATGTCCCTGGTGTGGAAAATCTCAATTACTCGACGGTGATCACTTACTATCAGCTGGGCCGTCTGTTTATCTGCTCATGTGTTATAAAATAATGTAAATAGCGGTATTTTTTTTTTAAAAATGGTGGCTTGGTGGTTAGAGACCCTGACTGCCAAACCGAAGGTCGCGGGTTCGATTCCCACCCAGGACAAACATTTGTGTGCATGAACATGTCTGTTTGTTCTGTGTCTGGGTGTAAATATCTATACAAATATGTATTAAAAAAAATGTTGTATATGTAGTACTCTGCTTAACTTGGGATCAGGTAACCATGTGTGAAGAATGTCTTGGGATATTTATTTTATTATATATCTTTTAATAAAATATGTTAACATTGAATTTTTTTAATTCTTGTCTCATTTTGTACATACAATTGATACTTCCATTTTAATTTAAAAGAACAACCACCTATGGAGGGTTTAAAATGTAATCACAGCACTTGAAGGGTAAGCGTCCCACAAACTGGCACCGTTTAGACACGCCCTTACAGGTAATGTAGCATAATTGCTGTATTAATATTTTATGAGCTTCGGTGAAGTGCTCGTTTGAATTATTTACCTTTTTTGGCGACCGAACATCAAAGGTAGACTTTGAACAAGCAATAAATATTCGTTTTTAAATCATTATGGATATATTGAGTTGTTTTGGAAAATTACAATTTAAATTCCCTCTAATATCCTCTTTTTGATTTTGTAGGTATAAGTTATATACAGGAAACTTTGCTTGTATATGGTTTTTATTATCTATACTATGTTTTCAGTGCTTATTACCGTATGTTTCCCAGAATAAATAAATAAACAAAAAAAAAAAATTAAGAGTTTGGTACAAAAGCAAAAGACTTTTAATTGTGTAGTTATTATTGTGATTAACCTACTTATATAGATTTTCAGTAATGTTTTGGATAATTTACGTTTGATAAATGTTTGCACAGTTACCTTAATTCACAGCGAAATTGCCTTTCTCAATTAACATTAAATTGCTTACTTGGCGTTTCGTAAATAATAATGCAATAAAGCAAGGCTGTGGGAGTAACAAATTATTTTCAGCTGTAACAAGATTACTGTATCCAATATTTAAATAGCCAAAAAGTCCGAATAGATAATATTTATATAAAAGATATTTAAAAAAAATGTAACCTTGCTGAGTTTCTTGCCGCTTCTTCTCAGTCGAAGGCTTACTTCCGAACCGTTTGTAATTTTTAATTTGACCTTCAAAAGTGCCCTTCGCGGGCCTAAACTGAATAAATATACTTTTTTTTTCTAATACATTTTGAAGTCTGCGATTATTTTTTGACGCCCCACTGGCTTAACCAATCGTGATGTAATTCACCACGTAACCTATAGCATGGAGAGTATATTTTTATCCCGGGAAAACGTTCCATCCCTCGGGAACGTGAGACGGAAGCTAGTATAATACACTGTACATGAGAAAATAAAGAACGAAAAATAGGTTTTATTTTGTACTTGCTTTTGCTCCAAGTTTTCAACCATGTTCTCAGTAAAAAGAAAATTGTTGTTTTTTTACTGTGTATAGGTTTGTGTTTGTTACCACAATTATATGTGGTGATATAGCTGAAACTAGTAGGTACAGAAAACCTTGAAGTGCAGTTGTCGAAACACACTACAGGTGCTTGGCGACAGGCCCAGGTGGTACTACAAAGTACCCCTCCGCCATTTTATGGTTTCCTTACGATGTTTTCCTTCACCAAAAGCTCAAGCTCATAGTACGATTCAAATCCCTTGTAGGTAAGTATTGGACTATCACTGTCACTACCAACTGAGCCATCATCACCATGAAATATGTAGACAATCTCCGGCCATCTTCAATTACATAATAATTATGGAGAGAATAAAACAATTTTAGAAATAGCAGACTACTTAAATAGGATATTCAGTCTCTTAATTTATTTAACTAACTCAAAATTCTACCTTAACACTTTCATCAAAATACCTTCCTTAATCGAAAGCCCAAGGAATGTTAATTTAAGTTTATTATCTGAGATGGAATGGCTTCCAAGCGAACTTCGTCTTAAGTCTACATTTATTACACTTCCGTTGCTTCATACTGAACGTAAGTCAACTGCGTCGGGAAAAAGGCAGCCGTAGTAATAAAACTATTTAGTTTACCCTCATAAAAAGGAAAAGGAAGAAATAATTAAATTGCTTGGAGCAGATGGCGATTTTCATTCATTCGATATAAATATCACAGTCGATATTCACATTAAAAAAGCTGTTATAATAACAGAAACGTGATAATTATACCTCTGGTATTGAGAAAGTAGTGACTTTCATATTACTAAGTGACCTGCGGTACTGTGTTTTAATTTTTTATACCACTTTTGCCGATTACAAGAAGAAAGTCCACCTGATGGTAGTGGTCACCGCCACCTATGGACATTTGCAGCACCATTCGGGGCATCGCCAATGCGTTTATGTCATGTCCATGTAATTTCACCGGCCCCTTACCTTTCTCATCGAAACAGTAATTACAAGTGGAATACTGCTTCACGGCGAAATCCGTAAGGTGGTACTTCCCCGGACGAACTCAGCATAAAGGGCAATACTACTCTAATACTACTGAGTTAATAACATCTGTATAGACAAAGAATGAGTGATAGGTTTGTTTAATATTAAGAAAGAATATTACTATTATGTTAATACAAATGTAGTACTGGTAGGTAAAATTGCTTACTCTTTGAATAACTAACTCGAAAGAGAGACAATTTCATCAAAACTTTTTACGGCTGCAATAATTGGCATTAGGTTTCTGTTTAAAAGTTCCGTATCTAATATTTTCAGTTATCAATGTTTAAAATATTAATAATACATTCAGAACGTTATATAGAAAACTAGCAGTCCTCTGCGGCTTCACCCGCGTTTATTGATGTTATATATAGTCTTTCATTTGTGCAATCAGATGTTCTTACTAAATACCAATTTTCATCATGATCGGTAATGTCGTTTTTGACTTACAAAAGCTACACACAGACAAATAGTCAAACATTTCTAGAAAAATAGTAGAATTGGCGTTAGTGAGCCATAACAAGAATATTTATCACAAAATTTTAATTAACTTAATTTTATAGCAGTACAGAGTATAGATAGATACAATAACATTTCTAAACCGAAATAGGATAGATAAAATAAAGTTGGATTCACTTGAATTGTTTTGTAGAATTGTGCAGTTTTCATCAGAACGTCAGTTAACATTATTGACAATACAAGCGACGCCTAATCACGAAGCTTATCCATTTTAAATCAAACACCACGAACGAATCGAAAGTAAATATTGGAAAAGTAATAAACTGACAACGAAGTTCACATAGCAGAGCTATTTTTTGCGCTTGGCCATGATATAAATAAATACAAATATTCTGGGACACTATTCACACAGGGCTGCCTGATACCAAACATGACTGAGTTTGTACTGTGGTTACAAGGTTATTTATTTAACCTAGCTGTCGCCCGCGGTTTCTCCCACGTTCCACAGATGACAATTTACCGGGATCATAAGTAACCTAGTTATTTCAGTGTCAGAATAATTTTATTTTTATAATGTCCATAGATTGTACATAGAGAGTACATCGAAAGAATACCTCATAGTTTCAACTCCTTACTTTGCCTCCTTTAGGGATGTTTTTGAAAAGTAGAACATCTTTATTTCTTACCATGAGCCATAACTTGAGGAATTATGGATTGCCCATACAAACTTTCATCCTCTTCAAGATTATTTTTTGAGACAAAAGATAGCTGATATCTTTCAGTCCGTCCAGGATATAATTTATTTCCTACAAGTTTTACTTTCAGATCAGCTGTTTAGTCGCGACAAGGTAACAAACCAACAAATAAATAAACAAACAGAGTAACTTTCGTTTTTTTTAAGCATGGATAAATCTACTACATATAAGGAAAATGTATAAAAGGAACCCTTTGGCGCACCATCACCTCAAAACTAGTGACCATGAGACTGCTGATCTTGGATGGTGATATTTTTTGGGTGAAAAAAAAAATTGTATGTATTAAAAAAATATTAATTATGGTATAAAATGTAAAATATAATGATATCTATTTTTCAACCAGATGAGGAAAACAAATGTATATTTAACCATTTAGGTAGCAGTAAGCGTATCTTACCACTACATGAAACGGCATTGTTCTACAAAACAATTTGGCCAAATGTGGTAACCACACAAAGCTTTGATGCCACACAAGTGTGGTTACTGGAATATGTCCGGTAGGTTTAACGCGAGTCTTGTGGTGGGTGGTGACCTTAATAATGTTTTGGTTGGTTCAATTGACAGGCCAGTTGGCTTGGTGGTTAGAGACTGACTACGGAGGGTTCGATTCCCACCCAAGACAAAAATATCTGTAAACAAGTCTGTTATTTTTTTATGCCTGTGCCGCGACTGTCCGTAGCACCGCTAGCCCTATCAGAATATCAGCGAAGCGGTATCTATGGCCGTAGCTTATACTGAGATAGGTGCCTTTTTGGTCTCACACAGTGTATATGCTATATAATTGTGTTGTTATTGCTATATTGTATCTGTGTGTAATTTGAAATGTCAATGAAATTGTCTATGTTAATGCTTTGTAAGTCCAAAATTAATGTTTTCTTTCTTTCTTTCTTCTTCTGTGTCTGGATGTAAAAATAAGTGTGGAATTAAAGATTTAAGATCTGGGGGGGAGGTTCACTCCCCCCGGGACAGACAGTTTGAGCATCGCGCGTGGAGGGGTCGTTGCTATGCGTTCTGATCGAGAACTCGACTCTCCCCTACAGCGCAGATGGCGACCACTGGTGGGGTTTTAGTCAGTAAGAGTCTGATATAACCTGGACGTTTCGGAGGAGCCGGGCATTCTATGTAGGATTTCCCCACATTTTTAGAATAGTAGAGTTTTTAGTGCAGGGTTCGTCCTGGGAAGTATTACTACCTTACCCATTTCCGCCGTGAAGCAGTAGTGCACTTGTATTACTGTGTTTCGTTTAGAAAGGTAAAGGGACCGGTAAAATTACAGGCACATGAGACTTCACAACAACTTCACGTCTCGGGCTCGACACATTGACTATGCCCTGGCGTTGCAAAATTCCATAGGAGGTGGCGACCACTTAACATACGGTGGAACGCTTGTTGGTCGGCCAAAGTGGTATAAATATATATATATACGAAAAAAAAAATGGTTGATATTCAGAGAGGCTATGTAAACTATATTTTTAAAATCAACTAATGTCTAATTTGCAAATGTCGAAAGTACCAGCACGGCGCTCGTGGCCACGTTCCTTACTCGTAATTACGATCGTGTCCGGAATAGTCGGCATCGGATAGAAATTTATTTTTGAATTTAATTACAGTATTCAGAGATGAATGCAGTTTTAGTGCGAATCTAAAGGTTCCATTACTGATAGAGCTTCTTTAAATTTTGCATTTTATATTTACTTTAGTATCTATAGAATACGAGAGTTTAATCTATACTAAATACTTATATCAAATGTATGTGTCTGTTTGTCATGTCATATCTGATTATTTACATTTTATGTCTGTCTGTCTGTTTCGGCTAATCAACAAAACGGTAGGGACCAAATGAAATGTTGCCACGGAAATTGGAATATGTTAAAGTGCTTTGATACGACAAAGTTAGACAAGACAAGGTCTGTCAGTTCAGTTAGTTATTAAAAAAATAGCACAAAATTACATTCACCAATTGTCACTTTAATGAAATCCTACAGAGTAATAAAACTGATAAGCTCGACAAAAACGGTTGATATATTTTTTTCTTCTAAATTGATTCCAAAATCAAATAAATAAGAAACTTTTTCTGTAGACAGAGTTGTGGAATCTAATCTGAGATTCAGATTGATCTCTCGTCCTTTAATTTGCATTCTATCAACGATGACGCTTAAATTAAAGAATTTATTGTCATTGAGTCGGATGGGTAACAGACTGAGTAACAGACAGGGTTCTTTGAAAATTGAAATTGGAATATTAGTGTTGTACAGTCAGTAACATAAGTAGCTGAAGTGATCTAAAAGGTACAGGTGGTTTAAAAATTAATGCATAACTTCAATAGAAATGTAATAGTGTAGAATTTTTACATCCATATTTATAAAATAAATTTCTAGTTATAGTTTTCTAGTTATAAGTCAGATTAATATACAGGGTGTTACAAAACATCCAAGGTCAATTGACAATAATTAGAAACCGTAGTAACGTTGTATAACATAACCCAAAAAAACTGATTATTATGAATGAACAATAGAAAAACTATAAAAGTAGACAATTATTAGGTAAAATAGGTACGTAGGCCTTTCTGTTAAATAATCTGGTTCCCTGACATGACAGCTTACTAGGGGGGTTGGCTTATATATATTTTTTTATTATTATTTTATATTTGGATGTGCGGATGTTGGATATTTGCACTCAATAACACCGAATTGCTTAATGATTATGAATTAAATTTGAAACACAGATAGAAATTGATGATAGTAAGCGGGACAATGTTTCTTCTCGGCCTCTATGCTCTGTCTCTTTTGCTAACTACGGAATCAAGTGAGAAGTCTGCTCTCCGAGGGCTAACTGACTAGGTTTCTATAAGTTAAACAAGGGGGCTAGATTTACACCTAGGTTATTTTTAATTACACAAAAACGAGAAAAAATATATCCCTTTTGTTATACATTCTCGTATTTATTTTATTGAAAATTGAGCTTTATGTTAAGTTATATATCACGTTGCATAATGGCGTCAATACTTTGAATTCACTAGCTGACAGCAGTAGCACTATAAAGTTTGGTTTCCACTGATATACAATTCTGTTTCCGAGTTCTAAAGGACCCAAATGGAACATACAGGTGGAAAAGTAACAACTTTCCAGGAACGAGTCCCAGAGACAAACTAGGTTGCAACTTGGCCGAAGAATAATATTGTTTACTGTTAGTTTGGTACCTGCATGTATTACTGTAAGGAAGGTGCTAGCGCACTGGCCGTTATTGCTGTTGTAACTGGCTGACGATAATTTGAATTAATAAGTTAATATTCGTTTTAAAAAAAAAGACATATACAATGACAGTGCGCGAGCACGGACAAAATGTTTTTTTATTATAAAATTTGATGGACTAAAATATTAAATAGTTAATATTTGATTAGATTTTTTATAATTACGCCCCCGTTCACTACATTACCTAGTTCTAGAGCACTACAATCCTTACTATTTTTATAAATGCGAAAGTTTTAATCAATGGATGTTTGTTACTCACGCTAAAACTATCTAAGGATCTAGAAAAAAATTGGCACAAATATAGATTATTTATAACTAGCTGCTCGGACAGACGTCGTTGTGTCAAAATAAGTAAAAAAAATGCACGAATTCGCTCGCAGCACCACCTACCGGGTCCAATTGTGAATCTAAACAATCCAGGGCGCCACCCAATCGCATACAAAAAATTTCATTCACGTTAGTCCAGCTGTTTAGTAGGAGTTCACTGTCAACACACGTTCAGAATAATTATATATAAAGATATAAAATATAGTCTGGAATAGCACATAGGCTTTTTATCACGGGAACAGGTAACTTCCCTCGGGAACGCGGGGAACAGCTAGTATATAAATAAATAACCTGGGACTTTCTTTGCACACGATGATCTAATCCAAAGCTAAGAAGCGCTTGTACTATAGAAACCAGATAATTGATATACCGCACATATATTTTAATTCTAAATACATACTTTGTATTTTAAGTACTTTACTTTTTTTAGAGTAGTAGAGCTCTTAGTGCAGAGTTCATCCGGGGAAGTACTACCACCTTACCCATTTCCGCCGTGAAGCAGTAGTGCAATTGTATTACTGTGTTTCGGTTAGAAAGGTAAGGGGGCCGGTGAAATTACAGGCACATGAGACTTAACAACTTCACGTCTCAGGGTCGACAACGCATTGGCGATGCTCCTAGTGTTGCAAATGTCCATAGGCGGCGGTGACCACTTACCATCAGGTGGACTGTCTGCTTGTTTGTCGGCCCAAGTGGCATAAAAAAAGAAAAAAAAAAAAAAAACTTTATTTTATACTAAAAAAATTTTTTTATACGGCGTATAACTTGATGGGAATATAAATTGAATGCACATTTCTCATTATATAGATACTTACACACCGACACAAACAACACACATTCATGCACATACAAGAGATTGTCCTTGGTGGGAATCGAACCATCAAGTTAACTGGCCCGCCTTGGAGCGAATGTATTGATAAATAATTTGATTCCAAATAATTACAGGTAATTTCGATGCCACTATGCTGCTGCTTTGTTAATATTTTTACTAGTTTTGATATTATAATATTTTTTTTTTATTTTTTATTTTTTATATTTATACACATAAATACAGGTTATGCTCAGTGGCAGTCACAAATTGGTCGTTATTCGGTCTACAGGATGATTGAGATGGTAAACGAGCTACATTGAAGCACCCTTGTGGTTTTACCCCCGAGAGAATTTTGAGTACAGAAAATATTTATTTTTCAAAGCATTGTGTGTTCTATTGTAACTTATTAAAGATGATTTTACTGTAATCTGGATTGATCATATGGTAACAATACTAGCAGAATATCGCCGCGTTCGGTTTTAAAAGCCATCTGAGGTTAATAATGAAAATACCATAAATTCAAATAAAACAAAATGCGCATCTTTTAAAAAAATATTTGAGAATAGAATAAAAAATAGGCAATCATTGCGCTTCAAGCGGTATTTCTTTTATGGTGTACAAAACTCACACTCTAGTTGAGTTAATAAAGTGAGATAGTATACCTACAACTTTCGAATAGAATTTTCTAAATTATGGTGAGAACAGCATAACAATTTATGGCGTTTTTATAAAGATAAGCGGACATAAAGTCAGACATAAGTAGTGACTGTATTTTATAGTACTTAGAGAAGCTGACAAGAAGGCCTTTGCATGTAATGATAATTGGTTACAGTTGCCTACAGACATTAACCATTAGACAATTATTATCAGATAGATAGCTAATGTATTGCCAACTTAAACACAGCCTAGAATGTAACTAGCTTCCTATTGGAATACCTATAGGTACCTTTAAAAGCTATCTACAAGTCATATTAATATTAATCCGTTAGAATATTAAGGTGGGTACTGACCAGGACGGGGCGTAATGTAGCATTCGGAGCGAGCATGTTACGTTACGCCGTGCGCTAAAACAGTATACGGGCTATAAGTATGACGAGGTGGCAGAAGGGTCAGCGAAGCGGTCTAGGCAATTGGGATGTGTCCTGTATTAAAGATAAATGATCAAACACTAACCAGTGTATTGAACATAAAAAAATATACGAAAACATCAAATATGATCAAAATTTAATCATTAAAGTGATTTTTAAGTACCGATCTAATCACAAAGAGTGTGTTATTTGATGCTGTACAATTATGACGTCACAACGTGCTATTTCATACAAAACTCCATACATTCGATCGTTTTGACATTTCATAAAGAATTGCTGATTTGACATGTCAGGACACATCCCTATTGTCCTCCGTTGTAGGCGTGTTGTACCAGGAACGTTAAAATAATACTACGTATGCAATTAATAACAATAATTTATTTTATTCCAACACACTTACACACAAAATACATATAACGTAAAACATAAGATGCAAATGTATTATGAGCCAATAGGTTAGCACGCGTGCACCTCTTGCGCTCTGTCTAATGATCGACCGACGTCACCGCGTAGGCGCAGACTTGCTACTCTATTCGGGGTTACCCGCTCATATTTTACTTTTCGACAGATACAAACATTAAGCCGATTTACATAAATCATTTCTTTTATAATTTTAAATCCAACAACAACAAATCAACGAAATTACAATCAGTTTTACTTTAGGATTTAACGAAACTCCGAGATTAGATTCTCATTCTAAGGTGTTGCGCCGTCATGTACGTACATTTGACCAGCCAGTTGCCTTGGTGGTTAGATACCCTTTCTGCTGGTCGTTCCAGTCCCACCCAGGACAAACATTTGTGCGGATGAACATATGTATCTGTTTGTTCTGTGTCTGGATGTAAATATCTATAAAAGTGTGTATTAAAAAAAGTAGTATACCTGTTGTCTGGTTTCCATATTACAAGCTCTACTTTATTTGTGATCTGATGACCATGTGTAAAAAGAATGTCCCAGGAGAAATTCACTCGTTGCTCGCTGCGAGCGTCTTGTTTCCCCGTACAGACTGCGCGAACGTTCGCTGTGTAATGCGTTACATTACGCGTAACACTGGTCGGTACCTTTAGGGTAATTGAATAACATATCCATACTAACATCGCATTTAAACACGTGGGATCGATACACCCAGGGCAAACATTTGTGTTATTTGTTCTCTGTCTGAGTGTAAATATGTAAATAAATATTTAATAATAAATAATAATAAATATCCCGGGACATTCTTTACACACGGCCATCTGATCCCAAACTAAGCAGAGCTTGTATTATGGAAACCAGACAACTGATATACTACATATACTACTTTTTTTTTTCTAAATATATACTTATATAGATATTGACACCCAGACACAGAACAAACAGACATGTTCAAGCACACAAATGTTTGTCCTGGGTGGGAATCGAACCCGCGACCTTCGGTTTGGCAGTCAGAGTCGCTAACCACCAAGCCAACTGGCCTGTCAAATGTTATTTTTAATGTAGTTTCTAATTATCCAGTGTATAATAACGGTCCTTGTTTTGTGTCTGGGTGTTAATATTTTTATATGGATTACACTATTTTACTAATATTACGAAAGTTTGTGATGATGGATAAATGTTTGTCACTCTTTCACGCAAAAAGTAGAGAACGGATTTAGATGAAACTTGGAACATAGATAGTTTATATCTTAAATTAAAAAATTGGATACTTTTAATCAAGGGAAAATGTAATATTGCTTCAGGAACGCGGGTGAAACCGCAGAGGACAGCTAGTAGGAAGTATCTGTTTTTAATTGTACAACCTACTTTGTTACATGGCAGTGAACGCGAAAAGGGTGACAGATTATTTCTAATTATCGTAATTTATTACCTAATTGGTAGGTACTATTTGGTACCGGGTGTGAAGAATGTTCCAGGATATTTATTTAATACTAAAAAATTGGATTTCATATATTTTAGATAAACGAAATCATATTATTGTTTGTGTCAATTTTAACTTGGTTATATTGAGGAAATAATGTTCGTAAAATATAGAGCTGAAGATCGAGCTCAGTGGCGTGTCATAGGTGATGCCTATATCCAGCAGAGGACAGACATAGGCTTATGATGATGAGAATATTGTGCTTTGTTGGTACTGTTTCTATTTTTATGAAAAAAGTAATTCATTTTTAAATAAATAGCATATTCCAAAGTCAACGCACAATTATTTATCTACATAAGTTACAAAAAACGTCTTTATAACGACACATTATAGAATAGATTTTCTTTTAAAGGAAAACCTACGGACTGTGTTCTGTATTCCAATTTCCATTATATTATAGAATTACTGGAGACATTTACTGGCATACTCGTTTATTTCACTTCGTGAGAGATTGGATATAAGGTATTAGCGTTGTGCGTAGGCTACACTTACGTCTTTCGAGAAAATACTTTGAGAACAATGAACGATTTGGTCTGTAGGCATCCCTATTCAGCTCCGCATTCCGTTGCCTCACGGCTAAACGAGGCATCAAATAGCTCACCTCTCACGTGATTGCGTATTTAGCAAAAGAGATAGAGCATAGAGGCTACCACAAGACATCGTAACACTAGTGTCTTTTTCCTTATAGAATCAAATCCCGGCTTTTGGTGTCGCATTTCATTACAACAGCGACGAGAATTATGTTTACTCATGTTATATATATGTTTATGAGTGTATGAATATCATGATTGCCAAGGAATATTCGGCTAAAAAGTAGGATATTTGTTTCATAAGCCAAAATAAAAGGTTGAGGAAAAATACCCAGACATTTCTACCGTCAGTTTTATTATGTGAGTTAGAGCAAATAGTATTCTGTTAAAAAGATTTAAACTTCAAAACTAATAAAGTTTACTTCAGTGGCTTGGTAAACCCTCTCATTAGATAGCCATGACATGGAGGTGGCTTATGAATTAATAAATTACCATATTACGTCCGCCATATTGGATTTAGAATAACTTCACTTAGTTGATCGTGCAATCTGAACAAAAACAGTTGAATGTGCAAATTTCAACTCGATCGAATGGCGGACCTTGTTTAAAATTAAATAGGGTAGCGGACTGTATTAAAATTAAATTGCGAATTATCATTCATCAAAAAGATTGTCTCAAAACACCCCTATAAAGGACCATCAATTTTAGTTTAGCGATTACAGCAAATTTTATATTAAAAACAAAACAATAAAAAAAGTCCAGCAATAGAGTATGAAAAATGATGCCGTCATAAGTTATTACTCAGTACATTTTGAATACAAAATTTGCGTTTTGACAGATGATAAAAAGGAACTGATTTGACAAGGCCGTCCGGTACCCTATTGCTATATTTGTCCCAAAAATACTAACAGGTGAAGTTAAATAAATGTTTATAAAAAGCTGACACCTCAACAAATGGGTTAGTCACCATCACTTGGCGCCCATATCTCGTGGAACAGATAACTATATGTAATATTACCATCAATAGCACTACCAATTATAATGGCAGTATGTCAGAAAACAAGCAAACGGTGGACCGTTACCAACTACAACTTACCATCAGGTGGACCTGATGGTAAGTTGTCACCGTCGCCTAAGAATATTAGCAACCTCATTGGCATTGTCGACCCTGGGACGTGAAGTTGTTGAGTCTCATATGCCTGTAATTTCAGACAACACAAATTATTATCAAAAGCTTATCTGCAATTAATTAAAATAGAAATGATGTAGGTTCTCTAATAGGATTACGTCATATTATATATACTAGGTAAATATTGTGTGACAGACATAAATTAATATTAAGGCATTATCCCAGTAGACTAGGACAATTTTAGTTATGACTTTATGACCGATGTACGGAGAAATGGAGAAATGTAGTACTTAGTCGTTGTCAAATGATGTTTATGATATGAAATATTTATTCGAATAGGCCATCACAGGCACTTATGAATGGTCAGATTCAAACATCGGTTCGGAAGGTTGCTTTTACTGAGAACAGTCGGCAACAAACTCAGTGTTATAGAATGAACTATTATCGTGTAAGTGCAAATAACAACCACAAGAAAACGCTATTTTTACGTAAAAAAGGTGGTTAGTGACACTAACCTTCGACTACATCTTGACTAACCTAAATGTGATGCAAAAAACATGATTCATAAAATCCGTTTTCTTTTAAGGAAAATTTTCAATGTAATAAAAAAAGATTATTATCTAAATATAAGAGCTGATGAAAGACCGAATGTAATCTACGTGCTTTTACCTTTTGAAGGATGGATATAATATATCTTGTGGGGTAAAAAGTGGATTGTCGGAGACTTAAAGCCGCACAACGGTTTGGAGAGGGAAATTTTAGGTAATATTAAGATGGCTGGTCTATCTAATCTGCATATTATATATCATGTCATTGTAAGCTTGTTTTGTGGAAGTCTATCTTGAAACAGTACAAATGAGCTCAGGGTTGGTTTCAAAATTAAATGAAACAAACAAAAACACAAAAACTCCAGTAAAGCAGGTTTATGTATGTTTTTGATAATGATTTAATTAACTTTACAGTACGTTTTTATTTGAAATATAAAACGAAGTGACTATTTGTACGGGTACTGTATTTATTCAATTTTTTTTATATTAAGAATGAATTGGATGATTTCGTACAGTACCCGTATTAATAGAGTCGGTCTAGTTTTTGTTTTAAATCGATGGATGAATTTGGATAAATTTAGTCTAGCCTATTCAATTAAGTGAAAAAAATAAGGTTAGGGTTATTTTTTTTTTATATTTATAATTTTTATATTTTAGTCGCACTGTACCAGTATTAATAATTTATAAATTGTTCGTACAGTACCCGTATTAATAGAGTCGGCCTAGAAAAAATGTTGTGAGGATATCCGAAATGATATTCAATTACCCTTTAATAGTTTGACGGATTAACTTGGTGGTCAGAGACATGAGTATGTATTCAGAAAAAAACAACACGTTATAGTTATCTGGTTTCCATAGTACAAGCTCTGCTTGTGATCTAAGTTTGTGATCAGATGGCCGTGTGTAAAGAATGCTCCAAGATATTTATTTATTTATGAATCATCATTTACTACATCAAATCAAATGTTTTGTTACAAAGTACTTGTAGTTTTGTATTTAAATTATTCATCCAAGTTGATCGAGTGGACTGAGTGAGGCTTATTCGTAATTTCATTGAAATTAAATGAAATATTTATTCAAATAGGCCTTCACAGACACTTATGAATGGACTCTAAACACCGGTTCGGAAGGTTGCTTTTACTGAGAAGAGCCGGCAATAAACTCAGCAATTACTATTTTCAAAATAAGATTTTGTACATAAAGATGTGTCCTACTGGAGCTTTGTTTTAAAACAACTATGTAAAGATCTAGAGTGACAATGCTTACCAAAGTATCCCATTGCGACTTTAAATATCTGTGGAATGCCTCTTCATCTCAATCTAGCACTCTATATCTCTATCTTGCAGGGTAATAGGAGTGCATAAATACACCATTTAATTAATAAAGACCAAATAAATCGTCGGCAATCGAAAACCAATCCTTTTGAATAGTACCGACACATTTTGCGCTTTGCCTCGACTAAGTTTATCCGCATTTGGTCTTCATTTTGCTTCCTTTGCTTTCGGATTTGATTCAAAGCGAAAGATATAAGCTGGATTACGAATCACAAGCCGGCGACTGTTCCGAGATCCTTATTTGCATTTGGCCACTAACTTGGCCGTTGGATTTTGCTCGGAATTCAAATCCGTATGGTTCTTTTTTAAGTCACTACTATAGTTCAGTTGTTTGCTGGCAATACTAACAAAGATTACATTTAAATCTTGTTGGTAGTGTGTAGTTATTTAGTTTTGTTGTGTTGGTACACATGTACGGTTTAGGCTATGTTAATCTATACTAATATTATAAAGAGAAAAGATTTGTATGTTAGTATGTTTGTTACTCTTTCACGCAAAAACTACTAAACGGATATGGATGAAACATGGTACATAGGTAGAACATGTCCTGGAATAACATAAAGGCTACTTTTATCCCGGGAAAATGTGATATCCCTCGGGAACGCGGGGGACAGCTAATAGTCAATAAAACTCAGTGAACATTGTTTTATTAATTCAATTTATCTTTCATTTTAAGCGACCGACGTACCATTATCCTATAACTGTCACATACAGTTAAAACAGTTTGCATATGGATTTCTTATCTTTAGTGGTGTAAAAAAGTACTGTGCTGAAATTCGTCGTGGTTAATGGAAATACAGTCAAAGGTGGTAACTCCGTTAGCTGAGATGTTTAAATTTCGACATTAAGGTGGTTGTGTAGTTGTTGGTAGTAACAGTTAATGCCACTTGATTTAGTACTATCCTTTTAATCTCTTAAATCACAACAGCTTTTATTTTGGATCGACTATCACCCAGCGGGTTCACCCGTTTCCGAAGCATTTTATATTCTCTGGAGTATGTATATGATGTATCAAGTGTTAATCCTGAAAACTATTTTGTACGTATATTTTCGAGACAAACTTAAAAAAAAAAATAAAAAAAAAAAAATTGTGGTAATTTAAGAATAGGCATCGTATTAATTACCAGTTTTAACAAACAAAATTGCCATTTATAATATTTTTACATCACATACAGACACTTTATTTATTGGTAAAGAATTTCTGTGACTAAATAATACAAAACTAAGTGTCGGCCTGTCTTTTTGTCCGTTTGTATGCAATAAATGTTTGGTGCTCCTTTTATCACCATTTAGAGAATTTCTTCCCGTAGGTTTGTGTTTGATACACATATATCATTCCACTCAGTCGAAGCAGGAACTAGTCTCTAGTATGTTTTTTATAATACTGTCAGAGAATAAAGAAATGCTTGAAAAGTGTAACATCAATGCTTTTTCGGTAAAACGCCCACGGAGCTAGCTATTTTCCAAGTCATATGACTTATCACCTCATTTTTACTCGGAAACGTCCTGAATTTACATAGAACTTGGGAAAAGTTGAGCATAAAAGTAATTTACATTTCAAGGAATATTACAATGTACTTACAGAACGGCCTTACAAGTATTTTAAGTCACTTTTGCGAACCTTGCATTGTTCGTCTAATTTTACATTACAATAATATTTTAACTTTACCCTTATACTTTACCTTATCCTAATACTAAGTTATTAAATAATTTGAACTATGCATTTTATTAATGTGACAATGAGTTTGTATTACCTATTTAGGTCTGGGTGGAGCAACCATAAGCGACGTGATTTGGTATACAACTAGGCTATGACTTGGAGAAAGATAAGAATGAACTTTATTTTATATAAGGAAAATAGGGTTCCTTTGACGCACGCATCACCTCAAAACTACTGAACATATCGGGATGGGACTGCTACGATTCGACGCGAATTCTTTCCTATATGGTTATATGATATCAATGATGATGATGATGACTTTTACGTACTCGGAGTCCAATAACTGAGGCGGTCAGATGCGCAGGATATATTTAAGGTGCACAAGTATACGCGCAGGATACAGGTGCACATACTCACCCTTGCCCTTCTGGACCCGGTGGAACGGAAACCGTTACGACCGGAGAAGGGCTCAGACAGATAGAACAGTATCGTGGTGAGAAAATTACAAGGAGTCAGTACTTTCTCACACTCCCTTAATCGCTTATATAAAATATATATAAAATATACTTTTCTAGGTATTAGTTGTGGTGTGTGTGTGCCCTTTTGTTCCGGGTTCTAGACTTCCATGATGTTTATTGGCTAATTTAGACCTTTGTGGTGCCGGCAGAGTAGAATATCACCACCCCATATCTTCCCGTGGGTATCGTAAAAGCGATTAAGGGAGTGTGAGAAAGTACTGACTCCTTGTAATTTTCTCACACTCCCTTAATCGCTTTTACGATACCTACGGGAAGATATGGGGTGGTGATATTCTACTCTGCCGGCACCACACAGCAAATGATATCGATTAATACGAGTGAAAGCTAGTAAACTTATAATGCAACTTAAAGCCAATGCATCTGTTTACTATGTAACTTATAAATTATCCAATAAACATCATGGAAGTCTAGAACCCGGAACAAAAGGGCACACACACCACAGCTAATACCTAGAAAAGTATATATATACTAGCTGGTACCGGGCGCGTTGCAGCCGCAGAAAAATATTAAGGAAATACCTATTGTTTGAAATAGGCACAAATAAAGTATTCGAATTTATTCGAAGTAATTAACACGACACATCATCGTGCATATTGTACATACAAAAGGGCACACACACACCACAGCTAATACCTAGAAAAGTATATTTTATATAAGTGATATATTTCCAAGGAGCACAAGAAAGTACAATAGACTAGTCGTTCCCTTCAATACAAGAACAGCAATGTTTTCGAAAAATTGCTACGCCATGTGCATAAAAGTCTTCAATGTTTTACCTTCTCAAATGACAAGTTTACCTATTAAGTCCTTTCAAACTAGACTGAAGACATGGTTAAATGAAAATAATTTTTATTCCGTTAAAGACTTTTTGCTAGCCACACATAAATAACACGTATTGTAACATAACTGACTGAACTTGACATAATTATATTTTTATTTTCTTTAATTTAATCTGAATTATTAATGAGTTATTGTATGCTTTAATTGATTGAATGAGACATTTGTAGTTTTTTGTGTGATAAATTGACTTGAATTTTATTTAATGACAGTGTATATTTGCACGCCATTATGGCAAAACATGAAGGACTTTGACTAAAGCTTAACATCTATGTATTCATAACCATGTTTCTGGCAAATAAATAAATCTTATCTTATCTTATCTATATATACTAGCTGGTACCGGGCGCGTTGCAGCCGCAGAAAAATATTAAGGAAATACCTATTGTTTGAAATAGGCACAAATAAAGTATTTGAATTTAATGAAGTAATTAACGCGACACATCATCGTGCATATTGTTCATACAAAAAATTAAAATCGCGAAAAAAAAATTGGAATGTTATGCCGTACCTTCCAAATACAATTAAAAGCGGTCGAGCCGTTTCGGAAGAGAGCGACCACAAACACCGTGTCACTAGATTTTAATATATTAGAAGATAGCTGATCCCACGTTCCCGATGAAAATACGAAGAAACACGTACTTAATTAAATCTTTTAAATAATGTAAATGCCGAGTTTGATATTTGTCAGACCCAGAACACGTTGTTCCATACAAACTTTGCAACCCCTTTTCACCCCCTTAGGGGTTGAATTTTCAAAAATCCTTTCTTAGTGCAAATCTACGTCACTAGGTTCTAGACCCAGTTTCGGCTGTGCGTTGAACGATCAGCCAGTCAGTTTCTGCTTTTATATGTGTATGCTAGCTGTTCCCCGCGATTTCATCCGCGTTCCCGAGCAATGTAACATTTTCCCAGGATAAAAAGTAGCCTGTATGTATTATGTGCAAATCCGTTTGGGAGTTTTTACGTGAATGAGTAACAAACATCCATACATACAAACTTTAGCGTTTATAATATTATTAGGATATAAATATAATATGGACAAGAAATATAGTTAAAGCAATATTATAAGCAAACGTTTATGACGTCTCTAGTTCAGTAGTTGAACAATAAAATTTGATTAGCAACAGTCAATAAACCGAAGTGTGATGTTGCGAAATATTTGGACTGGCTCACTGTTCAGTATTATATATATAGATATTAATATTTGTACGTCTATATCAGGTCAAGGTTAAGCCATTACTATTTTATTAATAAGTAATTCTTCTTATGAGCCTCTATGGTCTTTTTGCGAATATTGTTATGTACCCTTCCGAACCGGTGTTAGAGTCAGACTATTCATATGTGCTTGTAAAGGCCTATTTGAATATAAATATTTGAATTTGAAAAGATACTCCTAGCTTCTGCACGCGGTTTAACCCGCGTTCACGACTTATTAAATACATATACCCGAAATAATAAGCCAAATTTCATCCGGATTAGTTCAATCGTTCTGGCTAAATGGAGTAACATACATCTATCCACCCAAACTTTCCCATTAATAATATTAGCAAGATTAAAAAGACTAATTAAGGAAAAATCCTCGACTGGATCGTCACTTTTCATCAGGTGAGATCGAGGCAAATGCGTTCAAGTTTTTACAATAAAAAAAAAAAAAAAAACACTATATTATTTGAGGGAGCACAACTGTACAACCAATTACCAAATGATATTAAGGAATGCGAAAACTTAAGTATTCGAGTATATAAACATAACCTTAAGTAATATGTGTGTACACTTTAAAATATTCTATTCTGCCTACTATTTTGTTCTATTATATTAGCTTCAGAGGTAAACCTACCTATCAATGTAAACCTTGTATCTCATTTTATGTAAACTGTAAAGTTTTTAAAAGAAATAAAATTATTTAAGCCTATATACCGTGACGGTATGTAACAATCACGGTAACTGGGCGGTTAAAAATAATTGTACACTAACTATCATCTCATGGATCCATATTTACACAATGAAATAATAGCAAGTTCCTAATCGCCATCACGAAAAGTCACTGTGAGGAGTGAGGGAGAAAGATAAACTAAATTATAGCCCATATCACTATTATCGAGTGTGACGTTGACGTGTGAGAAATATTATTACCTCATCTATCTCTCTCTCCCAACCCAATTTCCTTGACATGTTTTATAACTAGTTTACTTTGATATTTAAACAGTTCTGTGACAGGTACCATTATGATTCGAAAGATTGTTTGTTATTAATAATATAGTTTGTAATAAATGAAAACTGGAGGGTACAGTACATTAAAACTAAGCTCAAATTGCCAAGTATTCAATGTAGGCGTACGAGACGACATATGAAGTTTATATTACTGACAACTTTTCCACTAAATATCAAATAGTGTGAACGCATATCGGCCACTTTTCAAGGTCGTCCGTAAACTTCTCAACATTGTAGAAACTGGAATCCCCAGAGATGGGAAACTCCTAAGTATTTTCATCGATGCTACTAAGTTTCCGTTGATCCCAGTTACGCGCTACGAGCGTTGAATACTACGGTGCTATGGCGTAGCACATAAGCTGGGTCCGCGTTGAACTTCGTAGCAGCACTGGGGGCATTCTGATTGGGTTATTTCCATGTAAATTGGTTAGTTGGTACCAGGTTTTAATCATTTTATATTAGTTTTTGGTGAACTTTAGAATCACTTTTATTAGGCAAATCGCTTAATGTAAGGTAATTTGGGTTTGGCGTTCAGTTTGTCAAATCTATATACTTGTATATAAAAATGTTATGTTGGTTTGTGTACGCTTCAAAAACTCAAAAAGTACTGCACCGATCGAGCTGAAATTTTAGCATGATATATAATCCGCATCAAGGATTGTTTTTATCTATTTTTTTGCATCAGTCACATATCCGCGACCGTCTTTGTTTTGTTTCTCATTTCTCAACCATTCAATCACAATGTGCCACAGCGAAGCGTGGCAGAGTACAGCTATATTTTTGATATTAATCCTTGATTTTATTTACTGAAGTTATACTTCTTAAGGCGCGTTATGAAAACATTATGAGTGTGCAACGTTAGGATGCGCGCGCATCACTGTAACAGGTTGAAGTTAGCTGATAATGGTCTCTCCGGAACATCGCACAAATCGCAACTGTCAGTGTCAATGAGTGAGTAATGATGTTATTGATAAATAACCTAACAACGTCAAAAATTGTTATTCGTTGCTACAGACAGGTGCAAAGAGTTTGGACACTACAATTTCACGACTGAATAGTAAAGACAAATGCTTTTAGTGCAGTTTTTCTCACCAATAATTTCGGCAATAACTTCTGACGTGGGTACATAAGTACACACACGTTTTTTGAACATATTTTATATCATATAATGTCCATATTTATTATTATTCAATTTTTCTTAATCCTAATGTTAGTACAGTATAAATAAAAACAACAATAAATATTTTTTTGGAGTGTGTTATTGGTTGGAGAAGTAAACTCAACAGATTAACAAAGTAGATCTCAAACAAGCAGACAAGACATTTTTATTACAAATGTTTGTCAACCGAAGTCATCGACGAGATGAGACAGACACATAAAGCCAGAAATTTGCGAGATGGCATATCTATAATCGAATTTGTTTTCATGGTCCGTTAGTTTCGGATGTAAGCAACGCCACGGGCAGTCATTCGTGAGTCCGGACCGCTCGAATAAAACAAGGACATCCGGTAATGTGACACTTATGTATATTTGTACTAAAGCTAAAAGATTCGGTTGATAGGTAAATTATACAAATCTTTTTTTGTTAATGAAATTGGGTTTCGTACCACTACAAAATATAGATACATGGGTTATGTACAATTCCCTTATTGCAAGAAAACTTTGAAAATAAACCATTTACTGTATGGGGATGGTTACTTTAGATACATATTCTGTAAAAAAATATCGTCTACCTACTACGGTTCAAAATGTAACCTTGCTGAGTTTCTTGCCGGTTCTTCTCAGTTGAAGGCTGACTTCCGAACCGGTTGTAGCTTCAGGAACTTTAAATTTCACCTTCATAAGTGCCCTCCGAAAGCCTAAACTGAATAAATGGTTAGTAAAACACATCCACTAGCCACCTGTTTTAAAATTAAACTATTCGTTAAACTCATCCAAACAAATGAAAGACAATATTATATGTTTTAAAATATGAATTCTACTGATATTATAAATGCGAAAGACGAATGAATGTCTGTGACTCTTTCACGTACAAACTGCTTAAAGTATTTGAATGAAATTTGGAACGTTAATAGTTTATTATTATTTATTTTAAATCAGATACAGGTATCCATATAATGTTAGTAATAGACTTATTACCTATGTTAGTTACACACTAATATAATATATATGTTTAGGTCACCCCCATAACATGGGCGCTGACCCAGTGCCTTAACATTGGGCAATCCGGCTTAACAATACCAGCTTGTAGGATGCTGTTGGGACTACACCAAACCCTGTGCATCAAAGAGGCGATTCTTTTTCAATATGGCGTGAAAGCCATCGACGCGTGCCTCAGCGAACATACCTGATGCACTACAGTGACGACGGAGCAGCACGGACCATCAGTATCCTAAAGGCATTGTTATAACTCGAATAAAAAAATAGGATAATTTTTATTCCCGAAAAATGTGATATCCCTTGAGAATGCGGGTGAAACCGCAGGGAAGTCTAAAATAAAATTTAAAAAAGTTTTGTAAGGTAATATACGTGCGGGTTCCACAAATTGTCTACTGTCGGCTTACATATGTATCTAATTTGTCTGTCCGTTATTTTATTTGATACGTCTGTTGTAGAAATGGGATTTAAATAATTCATGATACCTCCTTGAGGGAATACTCGGCGTAGAGTGAAATTGTATTAGTTTGTGATTTATTCCCTTATCAAATATTAGGGTGTGAACATTTTTGTACCTCTACCTTTTCTATTTTGGATAATAAATACTTGAATCAGCTATTTCAGTTGGTAATTCTTTGAAGGAGAATAACGAGCGATAGAAATAAAATATCCCAAGACATTCTTCACACATGGTTACCTGATCCCAAGTTAAGCAGAGTGTACTGCTTGTAGTATGGCTACTAGGTATACTACTACATATACTACTTTTTTTTTACGTATACACTTATATATGTATTTACACCCAGACACAGAACAAACAGACATGTTCATGCACACAAATGTTTGTCCTGGGTGGGAATCGAACCCGCAACCTTCGGTTTGGCAGGGTCTCTAACCACCAAGCCAAGCCAAGCCCGTAACTGTAGAACTGTTATATTTTTTTTAAGATTATTAACATTTTAAGTGTACTTAATCTTAATTAACAAGATATATTTTTACGCTCATTATCCTTGAAGAGGAAGGTAAATGGCTTAGTAATGAGAAATAATGAATCTGTCTTTAAAACATAAAAATCGTAAATGAAAAATTTGCTTACGTTTATAGTGTTTACAAATATATATAGAAAATAAGCTTATAAATTATAAAGAAAATTTTAAATAATGAATAAGGCGAGTAGTAATAGAAAAAGTTATAAATAAAATAATAAATAAATATCCTGGGACATTCTTTACACACGGCCATCTGATCCCAAACTAAGCAGAGCCTGTACTATGGATATTTGATATACTACATATACTCCTTTTTTTTTTTTCTAAATACATACTTATATAGATATTTACACCCAGACACAGAACAAACAGACATGTTCGTGCACACAAATGTTTGTCCTGGGTGGGAATCGAACCCGCAACCTTCGGTTTGGCAGTCAGAGTCGCTAACCACCAAGCCAACTGGCCTGTCCTGTAAAGTTCTTAGTGCAGAGTTAATCCTTGTGTTACTGTGTCTCAGTTAGAAAGGTAAGGTGGGCGGTGAAATTACAGGCGCATGAGACTTAACAACTTCACGTCTCAGGGTGGAGTAGTCAAATGTCTACTTACAATCAGGGGCTCGATTCTGTAAGGAAAATGACACTAACTCGAGGATGTTTCGTCGCGGCCTCCATGCTCTGTCTCTTTTGCTAACTACGCTAATATTACTAATCACGTGAGAGGTAAGCTCTCCGAGGCCACCGTGGTGCGGCTTGCTGACGAAGTGTGTATTAGCTGAATAAGGGGGCAGGTAGACCGTCTCCCTATTTATCAGTCTATTTGACATAATCACAAAATAAAATTAAAACCTCTTATCGAATATACACGAGTACACATACATATATATATTATTATTTTTGAAGATTCTACGATAAATTATTTTAAGATTAATTGTATTGTGTTTTTATAAATTAACATCTTTCCGCGCTTGCTCAGCTCGTTGTTTTGAACTGAGGCTTGTGATTCCTTAATATATAGTTTTAAATTTCATTTTTCTATTGCTGAATACATGGATAATAAATAAATAACTTAAGATTTACTTAAATTTTGTTACACTTGTTCATCAAAATTTATACATTCTAAATACTTTCACTCCCATTTATCGAATATAATTACAACGTCACCTTTTGTTGCATGTAGAATTGTAGATGTTAACAAATTGGGTTCATCAGACCCTCAGAGTCTCTGATAAATCTACCTTACAGATTTCTACAACGAACGGCCCTGAACCAATACATTATCTGTGCCAACTATTTTAAATTAGATTGACATATTTTAACGAAATTTACTGTAAACAGAAAATACATAAAATTCATTGTCACGAAAACATATAAAGTTAATTTTATACCAATAGTTGGTAGCGCTCATCGAAGGTATGTATCGTTCCAGTACGGCTCTCAGTAGTTTGGAAGTTGTCCAAATACTATCAAACTATGTTATGGCCATTGTAAAGGTGTTCAATGATGTAAAAACTATTAGATATGTTATAATAGATGTTATAAACTAAGTATTGTATTTACGTTTTATGTAATAAATAAAAAAAGATTTGACGTTGAATTGTTTATTTCAGTTTGATTTGTTTTTGTTTTTAATCGAGTTTTTTCATAGAAGATACATTACTAGATACTTGAAAAGCAAAACTTATACAAAATATAAATTTTCATTCCAATTGTTGGAGCAGTTTCCGAAATACCAATGTAAAACATAGCAATAAAAAAAAAATTCAAAATTCAAAACCATTTCAGTTTAGGCCCTCAGAAGGCACTTATGAAGGTCAAATTTAAAGTAACTGAAGCTACTAATATATGTAGGATTAAGAAATAAATAGGCCGAAATAAAGTAATAACGTCTTTTATTGTAAATTCATCTATTCTTTTTTGACACAACCTGGTTCACTCTCTTTCCCCCATTCGTCTCTTCTCTCTCTCACACCTTCCTTTTGCCTCTTTCATTCTTACGTCGTTCGGGATACACACCCCACATATATATAAATAATATATTTAATATTCTTTTGAGTATGGTATTAAAATTAGAAGGTAATAAAAATAGATACTAATACATAAATAAAATCCTGGAGTACTTCTTAATTTAGAGCCTTTCGAGCCATCTGAAACTAATCTGATCGTGTGCTATAGCAATAAGATAAATAATAAACTACATCTAAATATACAGCCTGTTACAAAACTACCCCTAAACCCGAAAGGAGGTTAAATGGGGCCTTATAACGAGTCCATTCACAGTATTTAAGAACTGTAGTAACGCTGTATAACATACCCCAAAAAATTTTTAGAAACTGAAATTTATAAATGAAAAATAGAAAAACTATTAAAGTAGACAATTTTTAGGTAAAATAGGTACTTAGGCTTTTTTGTTAAATAATCTGGTTCCCTGACATGACAGCTTACTGGGGTTGTTGGCTTTGATAATTGTTGTTGTTAATTATTTTAACGTGTTACACGTTGTATAAAAATTAAATGAAATAAAATTTTATGGGATTTTTTTTCTAAGCTCAAGGCACGTTTTGAAGATGCATTGTAACGCATACCAGGAATATCTAGTTTTAAACTTTTAATAATCACGCGCCGATAAAAGAAAACCAACTGACATAATACCACAAATTGAATAAAGCTACTTAAAATGACTACTAAAAATTATGAACCGATAACTGTTTACTATTAATAAACAATATAATGTTAAATAGATAGTGATATACGGCGCACTTAGAGCTCACTATCGGATGCTATTGTGAGTACATCATGATGGTAATGGACTATAAACTACCCATATTTTAGGCAATAATGGCACATAACACCGTGTGTTATAGTTTAATATCATTTCAATTAATACAGAACCTCCCTTGGGTGGAAATATTCATATGAAGTTATATGTTACCTGGGGCTCAATTCTGTAAGGAAAATGACACTAGCTCAAAGATGTGTCCTGGCCTCTGCTCTGTCTCTTTCGCTAACTTCGCAAACACGTGAGAGGTAAGCTCTCTGAGGCCTCCATGCGGCGGTTCGCCGACGAAGTTTGCATTAGCTGAATAAGGGGGATGATCATTACTAGTTATAATTCTTTTTTTACCGTACTCCAAATTAAACATGTTTTTCAATTTGCCTTATGAGGCAAATTGCATAAGTATTTTAGTATTATAAATATACTGGCTATCCTGGTTTTAACCGCGTTTATCGATGTCATATATAACCTTCAATCATAAACCTATATAGCCTATAACCATCTAGGAAAAAATCCGCGTCGAATAGTAGCAGACCCTTCCCGATAATTTCAGTAGTTTTCCCTATTGTGCTTATATATTATACTAACTGCGCCCTGCGGCTTTGCCAGCTTTCAATCCTGGTTATAAACCTTTTAAATTACTTTATCTATTTCTGAAAACTGCATCAAAATCCGTTGCATAGTTTACGATTCTATAAAGAACATACAGACAAACATTAATTTTTATATATATATATATATATATATATATTATATATAGATAGATATATGTATAGATTTAAATGTAGTAATTGTATTTGCTATATCGTATTTTTACATTGACTTTTAAAATTGTATTTACAAAATGAATTATTTTGTATTGTGATGTCATCAATTGACATCTTTGTTATTGGCATTATTTATATTTGCACACCAAAGCTCAGTAGAGTAAGACTTGAAGAAAATTAAAATATTGTGTCTAATTTTGTTACCCAATATTGTTGTTATTTAAATGTCATTAATTAATTTATGATAGAATTGTGTTATAAAGAAATATATAATAATACTTTACATAATATAATATGTAAAGTTGACACGCGGTAGTAAAACCTTCTTCTATGTCTACCTCTCTCCTTCTCTCGCAGGTTAAGTCCAATAAATGTATATGTTTGTCTCTTTTTAATTCGCATTTTCCTTTCATTTAATTTTTATCAAATCTAAAGACGTTTTCTTTAAATGTAATGAAATTTCCGGGTGGTATCTCACTTATCCCTACCGAGCTATCCCTACTGGTAGGGATGAGTGCACTATTTGTCGATTTATTTGTACCGGTAGGGATAGGTGCACTGCCCATTACCGATTAGTGCACTTATCTCTACCGAGCTATCCCCACTGGTAGGTAAAAAAATATCAATATTACTATTAAAATTATTTTTTTACAAATAAAAATAGGTAAATAAAAAAAAATCTTTTTTTTAATTATATATTTTTTTATCTATAAAATTCTTTTTTTTTTGTTACTAATAAATGAATTAAAAGAAGATACAATGTATATTTGTCTCATGTGCCTGTAATCGTGCACTTATACCAACCATTAGGGATAGCTCGGTAGGGATAAATGTACCACCCGGAAATTTTGATACCTTCAAGTTACGTAACAGAAAACCATCGATACCAAGAGAGTTAAACTCTATCATATTTATAAAACTAACTAAGTTTGTTTCAAACAAACAGAAATGGCGGCTCAAAGAGGTTTCTCCATTCACCCGTACCAATCTTGCGTGCAATAATGTATGCTAGTGCAATGCTCTGCGTTCGCCGAGCTGAGGGAACTAGTCATTGTTCACTGTGTATCGTTGAATTTACTGTTCTAACACAGATTTCTTCATTCTACTGGCATTGTAAAATACTATGAAATGAAATGAAATATTTATTCAAATAGGCCTTCACAGGCACTTATGAATGGTTAGACTCTAACACCGGTTCGGAAGGTTACTTTTACTGAGATGATCCGGCAATAAACTCAGCAATTACTCTTTTCAAAATAAGATTTTGTACATAAAGATGTGTCCTGCTGGAGTATGCGCTACACCTAAGTATGTCACTATACAGCTATATACAAGAATTTAAAACATTCCCCATTTTATAGAATTACAAAAAGTATTTTGAACTGGAAATAATATTAAAATCGATAGACATATATAAATCAAAAGTGCCATAGCCATATTTTCGTTTACCCTTCCAATAATGAGCCAACCAAGTTGATCCTGAAGATATACAAACAATAGATATTAACTGACCATACACAAAACAAAAAAGTATTATATTGTTTGGTCATTCTTGATTTAGTCAAGTTTAAAAGTGTTTTGTAAAACTGAGCGTCGTGCTGATTCTTTTCAATTTAAGCCTGAATTACAAATTGATGGTTATTTCAGTTGATTTAAGCTTCTGGCCACTAAACTGAATTTAGAACTCTCACGACAAGAAATCAAATCTGTTCATGTATGTGTCCTGCGAGTACAAAATAAACTGTATTACCGAACAAGAAAACTCATTTTCAAACTGCAATTGTAAATAAACTAAGATCCCTCAATCAAAACACAAAGCTCTCAACACAAGCCTGCTCATTTATCTACCCTCTATATAAACACTGAGTATGTAGGTATGCAGAGGCGTCGTCGGATGGGTGTCCAACCGGTCATGGGTCGGCGCCATTTGCATGATCGGATTAGGCGCAATCGAGTGCCATTGTGGGTTTGCTTACCCACCACTAGCGTTTTATGTCGCATCTATACATATATATGTAATATCTAATACCTTTAAACGAGCGATTTTTGTATATACATATAGTACCTGGATGGCCGAGCATTGTTCGGGATTTCTTTACTTACGTGACTTCTACCGTATTCTCTTTTTTAAAGCACTGTCATATATAATTAGATGCGATAATAAAGGGCTCCTAATAACAGTATTTCTCACAAAAGATGTAACTTGTAAACCTTACCTTCTAATGACATTGTAACAGTTTTCATTTCCTATAACCACGGATAAAACATTTTCTTAAAATTAGTCCTAGCTAGTTAATAATAGAAGTTTAAACTCGGAATCGGCTCGAACGATTTTCGTATCTAGTAAAATTACATTATTATTATACTATTTATTAAAATTTAGTATGCAGGGGATTTCGGGGGCAATAAATTGATATAACTAGGTTTCATTTTTAGAAAACGATGTTGTATCCGTGTTTTCAGGCACTGAAAAACTGTTACAATATCATTAGAATAAGAAGGTAAAAGATTTTGAAGTTCCTTCTTTTCTTTAATGGGAGCCCTTTATTAATGCATCTAATTCGTATCTAGGCAAATATGAGTTTAAAAAAAAGATTATGGTAGTATTTACATAAGTAAAGAAACCCCGAGCAAAGCTCGGTCATCCAGGTACCGTAATTTGATTTATGTGGTTTGGATACAAATATTTCAGCATTGTGAATATTTGGCACCGAAAATACAATACTGTAAATATGAACAAAGAAAATATTTCTCAAAAAGGATATCCTTATAAAACTATTAAATACGGGATATATTGGTAAAAAACAAACAACCAACCGATAGTAGCCTCAGTAACTTTAAATTTGACCTTCATAAGTGCCTTCCGTGGGCCTAAACTGAATAAATGGTTTTGAATTTTGAATTTTTACTTTTTTTGGCAAGTAGACAAGCTTACAGGTAGGCGGTCCACCTGATGGTAAGTGGTTGCCGCCGCCTATAGACATTTGCAACACCAGGGGCATTGCCGATGCATTTTCGACCCTGAGACGTCAAGTTAAGTCTCATGTGCCTGTAATTTCACCGGCGCTCATACCTTTAAAACCAAAACACAGTATTACTATTATTAGTAAATAAATAAACTTAAGTTAAACGTTAAGTTACTTGTTAGTATGAAACAGTTTAAAGCAGTGATATATCAAACTGTTGTCAAAAGTTAACAACCTTTAAATATCCCGCGACATTTTTTTTACACACGGCTATCTGATCCCAAACTTAGCAGAGCTTGTACTATGGAGACCAGATAACTGATATACTACATATACTACTTTTTTCTAAATACATACATATAAAGATATTTACACCCAGACACAGAACAAACAGACATGTTCATGCACATAAATGTTTGTCCAGGGTGGGAATTAAACCGACCTTCGGCTTGGCAGTCAGAGTCGCTAACCACCAAGCCAACTGGCCTATATTACATCTACCTATATCTTACAATTTAGCAAAGTGGCCTAAATAATGTGCAAACTTGTTTAATCAGCGGGTACCATCTCCATTATCAGAGTACATCAACCCAGGGGGCGATGATTAATTACGTAGAATACTGTGAGATGCGATCTCGGCGCATTAACGACTTAGCCTTGAGTATAATATAAGTTAATGACCTATACATACATATAAATACATTAATATCTTCGCGCTCGATATCCTCAGGTAGGATATCAGTAATGAGACCCACATTGCACTAAAGGTATTTTAAGTCCCAAGGTAACATATTGTGGTGTGCGTTGTTCTTATGGACCTTACCATTCCTGAAAACAAGTAATCGTTTTCTGTTACTAGTCCGATGTGGGAATCAAAGCCTCCAGTTTGCAAGTCGCAGCTCGGGTGCTTAGGTCGGATGGCCCGTTTTTATGGGCTCGCGGGCCCACATATATTTATTTTAATGGGGCGCTATGACCCGCTTGAAACAAATGCAATACAGGACATTGAAACATAACTTTACATGTTACTCATTGAACAATTATTACAACTTAGTGATTTGCCCGTGGCTTTGACTTCTCTCTAGGATGGAAACCCTATAATATCCTTATCTATCTTTTTTGCTCTGACACAAAGTGATGGAGGTACATAATTCTTTTTTGTTTTTAATTAATATGAATTGGATCGAATGAACATACACTTATTGCGGTCGGCTTGTTAACCTTTTTGATACACATAAGAGCATTTTAGTGAGATGTATCAACTAGTTTACATTTATTCAGATATTTTTAAGTCTCAGCGAACTGTGGGGAGTACCTACTGTTACCTTCTCTAGGGCAACTTAACGAACCCAGGCTTCAGGTGATCATTTCTATATTAAGAAACAAAAGTATTACCTTTGCGGGGAATCGAACCCAGATCTCAAACCTAGCTTAATACCACTATACTAGCGAGGCGACAAAAAAAAAATATATATAAAAAAATGTATACTAGTTTATTTAAAAATAAAATATGATTTTAGTAGACAGAATCTAATTTCAGTAGCTTCAGTGTGGAAAATAACTGAGGTACAACCTAGCGCCATCTAGCGATACCAAGCGGTACTAGTTGGTTAAACTTCCTGCTTAGGCTACGAGCTTCCGGGAAAGCGAGAGCGGTTCCTAAAAGTTTTTCTATCTCTCACATAGATGGCGGTAGGGGTAGCATTTCTGTTTTTTGTCACCATGACACTTTGTCACCTCCGTCTTGCATCCATGCTTGTGATAGTGACAAAACCGGCTAAGTGCAATTTGAATTTACTGAATGCGTTCAGTAATTTTATAATTATATTTATAACCATTAAGTTTAGATTGTATAGCAATTACCTTACGAAACATAACTTGTATTAAACGAAAAAAGACTTGATTAATTTTTTTGCATAATATAGATATTATAATTATGTTATCGAATGACATCCGTCAACAACCTAACTACGATCACATCCCGACTATACCTACATTATTTAAACTGTATTAACTGATATACTTAATGTTTAATTATTTCCATAGTATTTTAATAGGCAATTGATTTTATGGAATTGTATCACTTGTTGTTAAAGGTAAATAAATTTTATTGAATTGTAATATTTTTTTTGGATGGTTCTTTCCATCCAATTGTAGTCTGGAAGAAATTGCTTTTTAGCGATAAGACCGCCAATTGTACCTTTATTTAAGTATCAACTTACCATACTTCTTTCAGTGTACAATAAAGTATATTTATTATTATTATTATTATACAGAATGCATAAGGAAAATGTTGAATTATAATGAACTGATACAAATTCAATTAGAACATAATGTTGTGAAGATGACAGCGCTGCGGGTGTGTGTTGTGTTGTTCATTATGGTGCGCAATGTCAATAACAGCTTTAAATTTAGATATTAGATTATTAAAAAACATATTCTTATTATTATTTTTGAAACGTATTAATATCCTTTGAATATATAATATTTAATTTTAATTGTTTGTAAAACATATTCCGGAAAAGTGTTAATATTTGTCTTCATCGGGAGTATAAATAAATAAATATCCTGGGACATTCTTTTACACACGGCCACCTGATCCCAAACTAAGTAGAGCTTGTACTATGGCAACCAGATAACTGATATACTACATATACTACTTTTTATTTTTCTAAATACATATACTCGTATATATATTTACACCCAGCCACAGAACAAACAGACATGTTCATGCACACAAATGTTTCTCCTGGGTGGGAATCGAACCCGCGACCTTCGACTTCGCAGTCAGGGTCGCTAACCATCAAGCCAATTGGCCTGTCACAATCCTTTACTAGTCTTCACGTCAGTCAAAACATATGTTAGTTACAGATGTACGGCTAAAAAGGTACTCTTTGAGACCATAGGAAAAAAATATCGTTTTAACTCATACCTACGGAAACACGTCTTTAACCAATTATATCCCAATATATTTTTTAACTAAAATCTGGTGTCTAATAATTATTATAACGAGGAAACCAGCTCCAAGATTACTCTAGACATTCTTAGTTACTGACATCAATATTACCCCCTTTGTCTCCCTTCAGTGAGAGAGAGAGAGAGAGAGAGATAGAAGGATAGAGAGAGAGAGAGAGGCGGTATCTACTAACATCCCCAACCAGAAAGACCATTGCTATGGGTGTGAAATATCAAAAATATGCAAATAGTAGTTATAATATAATATATTTTGAAATGTTAATAAATATTTAATATCTATATATTAATAATATTTTTTATTTTTCAGGTATGTATCGTGCGGAGGTTTCACCAAATTATCATTAATTCATTCGAGGATCTCATCATCCATGAATTACCGTAGTTCCATCACCAGGTAAGTAAAACTTTATATTAAGTTAATTATTATGACATTTTATTATAGGTATATTAAACCTTATTTATATCAAATTACATTCGATATTTCTTTACTGCAAATATATTTCAGATCTTAACAGTTTAAGTTTTACGTTCGATTTAATAAAATGTAGGTACTTATGCAATGTAAAGGTAATACAACTTTTAAAGATCCCTTCATGGGTTCTAAAAAAGGTAAGTACACCTTTTTAAACTTCGAAAGAGACCGCCCACTCTTACTAGGGTACAACTGGAAAATTATGAAAAAATATATTATCAGCTGATATATTTTTCTAGAGCACTTAGTAGGTAACAGAAACTTTTTACGAAAATCTGTTTTTTTTCCGAATTCATAAAGTGTTCGTTTTTAGGGTTTCAGAGTGAACAACCCTTATAGTTTTCCCATGTTCGGTTACCTGCTAATGATAATTCTGTGATTTGGCATGATATATATATATATAACGGGTTGACAGGAAAGGTTTAAGCGAAGCGGTCTTGGCAATTGTCCTCCATCGTGGGCGTGTTGTACCAGGAACGTTGAAATAATACCACGTATGCAATTAATAGCAATCACTTATTTTATTAAAGTACATTTACACACAAAATATAACGTAAAACACAGGATGCAAATGGATTATGAGCCAATAGGTTAGCACGCGTGTACCTCTTGCGCTGTCCGTCTAATGATCGACCGACGTCACCGCGTAGGCGCGGACTTGCTACTCTATTCGGGGTTACCCGCTCATATTTTAATATTCGACGGATTCAAACATTAAGCCGATTTACTTAAATGACTATTTTTCTAATTTTAAATCCAACAACAACAAATCTACGGAATTACAATCAGTTTTACTTTAGTTATTAACGTAACTCAAAGATTAGATTCTCTTTCTAAGGTGTCGCGCCGTCATATATTAATGATGTGAATAAAGTTACGAAATGAATTCATGGAAAAAAAACTTTTTAAACTCTCCCATACTCGTAAAAATGGGGTTGGATGGAGTGCTATGGGTAGGTTTTTCAAAAATATTGGGGATATGTGAAAAATATTCATCGTTTTAGGGATTTTTTTAGGAAATATTAGCCCTTAAATTGAATATTTTTATTATAATGATGTGTCCTCCCCATACAACCTAAGCCGTTCTTTTTGGAAAAATAAATTAATTGACAGTAGTACATATAACGATGTTAAATGATAACTATCACAGCTAAGAAGGCTTTATAAGTTAACGAGTTTTAGCGATCAACTTACAAAATGCATTTGGATACCACGGAAACCTCCGCGTGACCCGACAAGTACTTGTCGAATTTTATGACTGCATTACAAAATTTTAAATACGGTCTCACTTTTTGTTACACATATACAGCGTCCCTAAACCTCTCATAGCAACATAAAGGGCTCTTCACGACAATCCCAAAGGGAATTCAAAGAGACAGGTAGGATAGTAATATTACATCAAACTTTTGATACAAACTCATTCAATTCACAATGGAATTGGTTATGTATAAAATATGATCCAACTCCGTAATGGGCCATATAATCTCATGAGCTGAAGCTCGAAGTGTCAGATTAAGATGTATCGATGCATTGCTCTTTCTTACTTAATATTTTCCGAGTGCTTTTATATTTATGTCTGAAATAACTAAAGAGTATACCGATGACCACGTGCACTTTACATCTTGCACTAAACGATCAACAAAAGCATTCTCAAAGTGGGGTGGCGTAGGGAATGCGCCCATCTCCCCCTTCCACTTGTAATATGTAATGCACAGATTATATAGAAAGCTTAGATATTACGCCGACCCATATAATAATAATAATCATTATTAAGGCCAAAACATAATAAAAAAAATATTGAACAAAGATAAATAGAAATGGAAAAAAAACGTTAAATCACTCACAAGGAACCACATAGGTTTATAAGAGCTATAACTTATTCAATATTCAGTTCATTATGTTACTAAAGTAGATAGGACCACCTTAGAACAATTATTAATTTGTGGTAGCTAAAAAAGTATCTACTCGACATACACCTCATCTACATCTACACTAATATTATAAAGAAGAAAGATTTGTATTTTGTATGTAACGAATAAACATAAAAACTACAGGACCGATTTAAAAAAATTCTTTCACCTTTGGGAAGCTACACTATCCCCGGGTGATATAGGCTATAAAACATTTTCAAACAAAAATAAGGAATCCTCTCCAATAATGTAATACAAGGTATAAAAAAATTACCTAAAAATCCTTATATCGCTTGCGCTGCGAAAACTATTGATAATAGAAAGAACAAAGTAATATAGCATGCCTCGGGTATGCGGGTGGAACCGCGGGGGACAACTAGTTTCTTATAATTAATTATAATAGACTTGGTGTGATTATTTGAATAAAAATGGATAGATGCGCGATGCGGGACGACACTCACACATTTAAATAGGTACAGCTTTTTAATGTAAGTAGATATAAAATTTGTACGAGTATATTGGTCGCGAGAGTGATATCACTAGTGTTGCGAGTGGCAAGCTGCGGAGACCTCAGCTCGTTTGCCACCTCAATACAATAAAAGAAAAGAAAAAGGACTCTACCTTACACTAATAATGGTCTTTTATGTGTAGGGAATGAAAGGGGAAAAATGATCAGTGTGTGCCAGTCAGAATGATAATGATGGTAGAAATCTAAAAAGTAAGGCAGATGGCCATCCTGACAGAATGGGGTTGCTTAGACATCAGTAATATCAGGGATATTGACAATGTATTTAAATATATTTAATTCGAAATTTTAGGCCAAATATTCATAGAGACAAATGGCCAATTATAGGTACATAATACCTATGGTATTGCAGACTTAAACAAAGTCTAACAGATTTAATTAAAATATAAGTGTTATATATATGAATAATCTTTTGAATTCAATGCTAATTCTCTTTTACGCCACGACCATTATTTAGAGACATGCTGAAGTCTAGAGTCAATATTCCAATTGAATATAAATTTTGGGCCCTATGACGTAGGGTTTATTTTCAAATCATAATCTACGCTTAAATTTTCATCCTTGTTCTAAACGGGCCTTGCTTAGAACGTGTTAACCCAACCTCATTTTAAATAACATCTTCTTTTAAGTGATTTCTGTTGTTGGAGCACTCAATAAATTATTTTGTTACTATAAATTTAAATTAGAAATTATCTTTCAATTTATAGAAATAGCTCTTTTACAGATGCAGCTATGAGTACTTATGAAGGTAATAGCAAAATATAAAATAAAACTAGCCTCAAATTGAACCTCCTTGCTACATTCTTACGTAATAGATCCAGTGCAGCTACACCTGTTTAATAAAATAAGTAGGCCTCTACCACATTGACATTTCAACATATTTTAAACTACCTGTTCCTCGCAGTTTCATCCGCATTTATTGATTTTGAATATAGACTATAACCATCTATGAAAAATTCCGCATTGAATGGTAGCAGTCCCACCCCGACATGTTGAGTAGTTTTGAGGTGATGGTGCGTCTGACTAACCCTATTTTCCATATAATAGATAAGATTAAAATCCAATAATTATCTTTGCTATATCGTATTTTTACATTGGCTTACATCATTATAAATAAAATAAATAAATAAATATCCTGGGACATTCTTTACACACGGCCATCTGATCCCAAAGTAAGCAGAGCTTTTACTATGGAAACCAGATAACTGATATACTACATTTTTTTTCTAAATACAAATACCCAGACACAGAACAAACAGACATGTTCATTCATGCACACAAATGTTTGTCCTGGGTGGGATTCGAACCCGCGACCTTCGATTTAGCAGTCAGAGCGTTAACCACCAAGCCAACTGGCCTTACTTACAAAATATATTATTTGTATTGTGATATCAATTGAACTCTTTGCTTTTAGCATTTTAAATATATGTACTCCAAAGCTCAGTAGAGTAAGACTTGAAGTAAATTTAAAAGTTTGTGTCTAATGTTGTTTTTAAATAATTCGGTGATAGCAACAAGATGGCCTTAATATGTAAAGGTCTTCTACACCATTAATCTAATAATTTATTTACGCCTCTGTAAAATTTATAAGTAGACGTAATAAGGGCATTTTCCATGTCTCCGTTTGAGCGTGATTAATCATTCGATGAGTACTATCAATCAATCGGTATTGGTCGGATACTTTCTCATAAATTTTAAGGTTAGGTACAATACTTAAAATATTTCAGTTGGCAACCAACCTTTTTGCGAAAGAGAAATATTATTAATATTATTTGTTCCAGTGGTGACTGGCCACAAATAAATTGAGTCCTCCAAAAAAAGAAGCGTTGGTGGGTGCAACTAAACATGTTGAGAGGTGCACGGACAGCCATTGCGAGTGATCACGATGCCTGATATTACGCAGCATTTCTACTCTTTCATATTATATAAAAAACTACTAACAAAGCATATATACTTAAGTTTCTTATAATAGGTACTAAAGATATATAATTATAATTTTAATTAAGCTGTATTAGGGTACGTTTACAAGTTAATCAAAGTCCTTTCAAACTCCCAACCGACCGCTCGCAATCATAACCCAAATCAAACTCAAACATACCGAGCCCCAATTATAAATTGAACAAAGAGGTGACCACGATATCTGATCCTTAATAGACCACTCATCGGCAGTCCATGCACATCCCCGATAACCGATTAATTAAAGGCAACGCACTCGGCACCGCAAATGCTTAAGCGCCAGTAACCCTTACACCTACGTAATAAAATCGACGCAGGTTCAACTAAATAATGCGCGCGCAGTCCCAAGCATGGAGGCTTTACTTCGCCGGCAGTCGCCAGCCGGGCCGCGCGCTTTCTTCTTTCCCACGTAAACATTGCAACCCCCATTAAAAAAAAAACAAAACACGTACGCCCTGGCTGAATGCACACTAACTTCGCCCGAAAGTAAAGAAAAAATAAGTAAATAAAGCAGAAACAGTCACGCCTCTTCGCTTTCGCGCCTAATTTTTCAAACTGTCAATCTGTCAAACTTGTGAGAATTTTTCGAAAAAGGAATTGAACTGAACGCGAAGCAATAATAAACGTGCTTTTTAATTGTTTAAAATAATTGTGTTTTAAAAATAAGGTAGGGTGGTTCCATGTTATTATTTTATTTTTTAAGAGTTACGTGCGATTGAAAGTCGTCGTTTGGTATGTGAGTATGTAGATAAAAAGCAGTTAAGATAAAAATGGTCGGGAGCTTACGTAAGGATTTGCGGGAGCAACTGTTTAAAATTGCTGATGTAGTTTGGTGAGAATTACCCTCTAGGGGAAATCGGTCGGTTTCGAGAAGCGCTTTATATGTAAGATGGTAAATGCAAAGTTTTTAATTTAGCCAAATTTAAACTGTATAGAACAAAACCTTCTTAGTTAAGGATATTTCATTTCAAAGATTCCTTGACCAAAACTTTTTGGACCAACCTATTTACGTAATTGAAATACCTCATCTCCATTATTCTTGAGACAAAATACACGAATGTCACCTTCACTTTATTGAGAAATTTTAATGTTTAATTTATTTTTCAAATATATATTGCGACCGCTAACTCCTTTTTCTTATCTATATATGATATATAATATCTCGATATATAATATATTTTAATAAGGGTAGTAACTTATTACATTGTTATCCAATTACCCATTAAGAATAAATTATGTTTATTTTTTGAACAACGAGAAACTTTCTCTATCATTTGACCTAATTAGCGCTTGTAGTTTACTTACCATTTTTATCTCGTTTCCGATTACAATAGCTTTTATAAATTATAAAATTACGTAAATTGAATTATATTTTTTAAGGTTTTCTTATATTCCAACGGATTTTTAGAAGAATAGTCACTATTTCATAGTTAGTACATGCAAAAAATTAATACTAAATTCAGGAAAGTTGAATTTCGACAGAAAACTGAAGTAAATATGCTTAAGTAAAAATATCTTGAATGGTAAATCACATTTAAATACATTACAAATAGAGTTCAAGTTATACTTATTTAATGTTTGCTTAAACGCGATTTGTACATTAGGAACATTTTGGAGTGCTTTGTACCGTTTTCCATTCGTTTGGTTTGCTCCTTGAATACCAATTAAGACCTTTAGAGAACTCTATTCAGTAACCAGTTTTGTTTATATTATCATGGGTGTTTAGATCCATGATGAATAAAACGATACCACCTTAACATCATTTCAAATTTATAGATTTTTGGGTATGTTTGCCATCTTTGATCATACCAATATAAGTTTGTGGTAAATTCGAAAATTATTAATATTTTTTTTTATTAATATTATAAATGCCAATAAAACGATACCTTAAAATCATTTGTAATTAAAACACTTTTAGGTAAGTACTTAACTTCCTTAGGTTACACCACTAAGATAAGTTTGTGGTTTTTACCACCTTTGGCATTTTTGCTTAAGTAGTTAATAATATTCCTTTATAAAAAAAGTTTGTATTAGTGTATTAATGACCTCTCTTCTCCGTTACCGTTGATTGAAACTGAATAAAATTCATCATACGAATAGAATATTTTTTTGAATTACACAAAAGACATTTCTTATTCCGTTAAAAGCAAGATGACTCGGGAATATAGGTGAAACCGCGGTCGGAAGCTAGTGTGAAATAAATGTAAAATGAAACCAGTTTAATATTAACGTCTCCTTAATAGTAAAAGGCAGAAACAATTGAGTAATTTTGCGGCGTTCGTACTTATCCGTAGGCACTTGAGTTAGTCAATTCTGACAATTTGCCAATTTGGCAAAGAAGATTTACTAAGGCAATCGTTTGTAAAGGTTCTATTTATACGAGGTCTATGTTAATACGGTAGCTTTGTAAGTCAGTGTTATAGTCTGAAAATGTGAGTGTCATGACGGACTGATCACAAATTTAAGTTCATCAGTTCATTCTCATTCTGCACGCTCTGCCTCTTCTGCCACTACTACGTGAAGCGCCGAAGTCTCCCGAAGGTCACCTTCAAGCGACCAGGTCGTGGTAATAGACCAGTCCCTCTCCGCTCTGTCAAAGCCATACATCATCTCTCGCCTTTCAGTTTCATACAATGGGCAGCTCCGTAAAACATTTTCGTGGTCATCATCTGAAACACCACAGTCACACGCGACAGTTTCGCTCCGTGCCAAGTCATGAGTCTCTTACGGAAACATCCATGCCTCGTGAGGAGTTGGGACATTTTCTAGTCGCCGCTACTGTAAAGAAACCAACGAACTCCCTTCCTTTTTGATCCATCTTTTAGCGCTCCTGCCAGACAGCATCATGAGGGCAGTGTTTAAAAACCATATTACTACCAATAGTATAAATTAATTTGGTTCTTTCTTTCAAAAAGGGATGTACTCCAAAAGCGCTCAAAGGAGCTCTTTGGAGGATTCGAACTCATGAAAGACTTCGCTAAGGTTTTTATCATTGCCTTAAACGGTACCTACTGTGAATCCATTGTCCTATCTTGGTAGCTTCTGTTCCTTCTCTAGATTTTCTCATCGTAAATCATGCTGATTCTATAGAAATCCTCACTTTACGTAATTAAATTAAACTCTCGGAAAAGCAAGACCTCTGTACGAAAATGGTATAATTGAATACAAAATACGAAAACTTATTTTAATATGAGTTTGGTCTCAAGAGCGGAATTATTAAAATTCTTTCCGGCAGAGTTGGCAAGACGGTTACTGAAAATATTTCGTTGCTTCTTCTTCGTTGCTTATTTTTGTATGAAGCAGAAACGAAACGATAATCGTAAAATTATGACGCCAAGAGCGATGGGAATATACCTTAAGGGCTTTAAGATACGGTTCCATGTTCAAAGATTTCTAGAATTATAAAAATACTAGTAACCCACCCCGGCTTCTCCTAAGTGGGATAATAAAAATGTATTATAAACCTCAGATTTGGAAATAAATTTTCTATTGATGATATCCGCATCTCGTTCTATTGCGTACTTTAAAACACGTAAGTACACAAACAGACTGACAGTGATCGTGCTTTTAAGTTATACCATTTAAAGGTGGTGCAAAAAAAACGCTATCTTATTTACTTAGTAAGAAATAAAAATGTTTATGTATGTAAGTAATGTGCTTCGAGATAACATATGGTAAAAATGCTTGATATAGACTTTTTACAATTTATTTTTTATATAATATAAACTAGTGCTTGACTGCGATCCCACCTGATGGTAAGCAGTGATGCAATCTTAGATGTTGAGGCGCACTAGTTTATTAAGGGCCTATTCACTCTAACCTTGAAGTCACCCTAAATACATCAGTCGATCGATAAATCACTTCGATGATTCGCAAGTTTCAATATTATAATTCCAAAAACATTTGTGACGTTATCCAACGGAGAAGACTAAGTATCATACAATAAATTATTTAATAAACAACAATTTAGCTATTCAAAGTAAAGTTAAAGCAAAATACTTCACACACAATAACACAAGCAACAAATAGCTCATAGGCATGAAGCAAAAATTAAAAATTCCTAAGCGAATCGCCTTACGTATGTAATTTTTTAAAGTCGGTCCTTTTACCCGCGTATTACAGCATTCATAAAGAATTTCTGGAATAGTTTCGTAAAAGGGACGAGAGGTTTGTTGGTTTTTTACCGCATTATGTGCGTAGGTAGGAAATATTTATCAACCGACTTAAAAAAAAAGGAGGAGGTTCTCAATTCGTCTGTATTATTTTTTTATGTTTGTTACCTCATAACTTTCGACTGGGCGAAGCGATTTTAACGATTCTTTTTTTTACCCAACAGTAGCAAGAATAGAATGAAGAGTACAATTTAAGAAAATAAAATTATTAGGACAATAGGCTAAATGAGTTATCGTCCTAGCTTTGGTGACAGGAGCTTCAACAAAAGTATACTTGACAGCCCAGTTGGCGTGGTTGTTAGTGACCCTGACTGTCAAATCGCAGGTCGCAGGTTCGATTCCCTCCCAGGACAAACATTTGTATGCACAAACATGCCTGTTTGTTCTGTTTAGGTGTAAATATCTATAAAAGTATGTATTTTGATTAATTAAAAAGTTGTATATGTAATATATCAGCTATTTGGTTTCTATAGTACATGCTCTGCTTAGTTTGTGATCAGATGGCCGTGTGTAAATAATGTCCCAAGATATCTATTTATTTATACTAAGATATCCTTACTCTTACAATACAATATACTTTATTTGTACAACACATAACAGGAGAAGAGGAAACATAAACAAGTGTATTATAGAATAAGTGTTTACAAAATAGTGCGATCTTATCGCTAAAGCGATTTCTTCCAGACTCTTACCATGTAATAATAATTACATAATATTACCGTAATGTATCAATAATTTGGTGGCTTAAGTAATAGGTTGGGGAAAAAGTTCCTTCGCATTTTTTAAGAAAATTCAAAATATTTTTAATATAGTTTATTTACAATTAAGTAAAGTATGTAGGTACCATTTTGTTCGATAACTTTTTGCCATCTTGTAGGAAGGAACATGATCCCATTGCTATAGAAATTTTGGGACTTCTGATGAAAATACTGCGACAAGTGGTTTTGACAGTCCTCTCGTGATGTTAACCTGACACTGCCTAAAGAATTCTGAAGAGACCGAAACAGGTGGAAATCTGAAGGTGCAAGGTCAGGACTATACGGCGGATGCATTATTACTCCCAGCCAAACTCTCTTAATTTTTGCTGAGTGGCTAAAGATGTGTGAGATCTAGCGTTATCATGATGAAAAACCACACTCCTTCTGTTGATAAATTCCGGCCGCTTTCTCTCAACTTCTTGCTTTAATCTCATCAGTTGTTCGCAGTAGAGTTCAGAATCGATGGTCCTGCCTGGTGGTAACAGCTCATAATGAATAATGCCCTTCCAATCCCACCACACACACAGCATCACCTTGTTGCGAGTTAACCCGGGTTTCGCCACAGTCTGTGAAGCCGGACCGGCCTTTGACCACGACCTTTTTCGCATGTTCTTGTCGTACGTGATCCACTTTTCATCACCAGTTATCAGCTTCTTCAAAAATGGTTCGGTTTCATGACGTCGTAATAAAGAATCACAAATGAGTACACGGTTCATTAGGTTTCTTTCAATGAGCTCGTGAGGTACCCAAATATCTAGCTTTTTTGAGTCCCCAGTTTTTTTCAAATGCGCCAAAACTGTTTTGTGGTCAATCCCCAGTTCTTCAGCTACGTCGTAACTACTGATCTTGCTCCACTTTTTCAAAAATGGCATCCATTTTATGCGTAATGGGGTGACCAGAGCGACGTGCATCTTTGACATCCAAATTTCCAGATTGAAAACGCTTAAACCAAATTTGTGCTACTCTCACAGACACTGCACTAGGTCCATAAACATCGTAAATTTTTTTCGCGGCTTGCGTTGCATTTTTACCTTTTTGTAGTAAAATTTTAAAATGAATCGAATTTCTTCATTAGATTCACTCATCTTGGCGGTACGAAAAACAAATGCAAATCACACATTTTCCTAATTTGAATTTGGAATTATGTTCTTTAAAATTTTAACTTTCAATGATACCAAAACCAGCCAGATACAAATAGTATAGCCAAAGAGATTTTATTACAAGTTCATACATACTATAATGCGAAAAGACATTTTCCCCAACCTAATATATTAAATAAATTGTTGTTATTGCTATTTTTAATATACCTTGAAATATTTGAATCTTACGAAATACAAAATTATATAAGCTGAAACTAATTGCATCATGAACATGCTAATTTGTAATTATGAACATCCGGCAACGCAGACTAGCGCCTATAACCTAATGTACCTTCATACACATGTACCAGCTTTATGCTGAGTAAATAGTTGTTTTTTCATAAATAATAGAACCTTCTGATTTGTCTATACAAATAAATTAAATAGAAGTTAAATCTGTTTGTAGAAGCTTTTTACTAAATGCATATGAAACTCTTTTAGCTCTTTATAAGTGTTGCCATCCAATGCGGCAATGCCGTCAGCATTTTAGAGACGATACCGTAAATGATATCTGTAATTTTCTGCTTGGATTTATTTGTAATAATTTTCAAGCTGCCCCTGCGGTTTCATCCCCGTCCCCAAGCAATGTTCATATTTCCGGAATAAAAAGTAGGGTAAATCGCACCCTCAGTACGATAAGGGTTTAACTCAAAATTTTGCGAAATGAAGTTACAATCATAGAGAGACTAAACAAAGTACGCTCTATCCGATGAATGGTAAAACATAGTCAATTTAATGAAAGAATAAGCATACTGATACTTCAGCCTCTTTAACACCAGGATCCACCCTCCCTGCTCAGTGCGAAAGTGACCAAATCAGAGATGTGCCAAAAGTGATTTTTTGAGTAAAGCCCCTATCGTTCTGAGGGTGCGATATACTATTCCAAGGCATGCTTTAATAGATAAAGTATCTAAGTTCGTTTGGTAGTTTTTGTGTGAAAGAGTAATTCACACATCCATACCTCTATTCTCACTAAGTTACGCATTTATAATATTCAGTAGGATAGGAAGTAGGATCATTAGTCAGGTTAGTTTTAGAATTTAATTTATTGGAATATTTAAATAGACGTACGAATAATTTCATCGCCCATACCTGAGTCTAAAGACGAAAGTCTTTAACGAGTGCGTCCTACCAGTTATGACTTACAGCGCCGAGCCGTGGACACTGATGGTGTGACTGGTTCACCAACTCAAAGTCACTCAGCGAGCTATTAAGAGAGCTATGCTCGGAGTCTCTCTGGAGGATCGAATTCGAAATGAAGTCATCCGTCAGAGAACCAAAGTTATCGACATAGCTCAAAGGATTAGCAAGCTGAAGTGGCAGTGGGCTGGTCACATCTGCCGTAGAACTGATAACCGTTGGGGTAGACGTGTTCTAGAGTGGAGACCACGGCTCGGTAAGCGTAGTGTAGGGCGCCCTCCAGTTAGATGGTGCGATTATATACGCAAACTGGCTGGCAGCGGTTGGAAACAATGAGCTGAAGATCGAGCTCAGTGGCGTGCCATAGGTGAGGCCTATGTCCAGCAGTGGACGGAGATAGGCTGATGATGATGTATGAATAAGAACAGATGTTGAATATTTATATTGACTTACATATTACAATCATTTAAACGGATACATCTTATAAAAAAATGACGCAATCCACAATTCTTGGAGCATATAAAGCCTTGTTTAGAGTAAAATAAATGTTTACAACTCTGTGACAAACTTTGCAATCATTCGAATTGGTAACCATTTATTTATAAACCACTTTCGCCGTACTGACCTCACTTTCTCTCTCAATAGAGTTAAATTTAGACACGAAGTTTATTGTATCCACACACGGTAGCTTCTATTAGATGATAGTCATTTGTGAATGTATATAGTGAACCTGCTACGGATAACCGTAAACGTATGGTTCTGGTATTATGGGGTGGAAAAATTGCTATGTAGAGTAGACACGGAATGTGTTTAACGTTGAGTTACCTACAAATTATACCTTATGGCATTTAATTTAGAGTGTTTTTGAAATTGATAGGTGGAATCTATTCACAATTTTAGTTAAAGTTTCTCAGATCGTTGTATTGACTGGGTTTGATGAGGCCATGATAGGTCAGTTATAGCTTGACTGTCGTGGCAATGTTCGTGGATTCGACCCCTAGAATGAGCGACATGGGCAAGCAAGTACAACTGAGCCAAAATTCATGTCGATAGTATCATCTTTTCTGAAACGCTGTGACAGAGTGAAAGCTGATGAAATTGTTACGTTATTTTTACGAATTTGGGATGGGACATATAAAATAGTTACAACAGAAAGTGTATAATATTCTTGAATAATCAAATATTATTTACAAAATAATACAAACATATAATATAAATAATTTACAATAAAAATAGGTATTTAAATATATTGTTTGTCAAGCCAGCAATTCGTTATAAAGGATTGTCCTAAAAAAAACCCAACAAATTATAAAAGCCCTTCCGATATTTTTTTTCTTTAGACAGCCATCTTTGTTAAGGTGACATGAGACTTCTCGCTAAAAATAATAGTTACCGTAACGTCGAAGGTAATATGGTCACCAGTCAGGCAACCATCAACTTCCATCAATAACAGTAATGTTTTCTTCAAGCTCCAGCCCGTTTTCTATCGATCCTTGCACTAATGACCAGCTACTGCCAGCTTGTAACGCTGCTATATCATTTGACAGTAAATAAATGACCTGATGTTGTGGTTGTAATGTTATGTCGTTACGTTCTTTGAAGTTAGTTGTACTATAACAGTTAGAAGTAACTAACTAAATAACTAGTCACTAAATGCCCGTGTTACCAGATCAAAATGCATATAGTTTCTCTTCTTGATCCAGCTTCGTCCCTGCTAATATTCTACACGATAAATTTTATAGTAAGATATACAGGTTTTGCTCTAATCTAATTATAGGGCGACAATATTATCATTAACTAGCTGACCCGGCAGACGTTGTTCTGTCTGCGCAACTTTCTTATTTTTTTCTTTCATAAGAACCTACTCCTGACAATAACAAACACAACAAAAAAAGAATTTGCGAAATCGGTCCAGCCGTTCATGCGTGATGCCGTGACCAAGGAAAATAGTGATTAGTTTATATATATATATATATATATATATATAGATTACAAGTGATTTTCTATTGTTTCTTTTTCCGTCACTTGATTTTGGTAGAAGCTCCGAATGAAAAAAATATTTTTTTCAAAAACCCTTGCAAGAAATTATTCAGTCAAAATGTTTCGGGGCGTGGTGTAGAAGTATGGTAATTCCTAAAAGTATATTATATAGCATATGCTATAAGCATAGGAATATAGCATTTCAGTTCAGTAATTACGGATACGGAGTGTTTAAACGAAAAAGCAAACAGTCAACGATATTTTAATGGCTCCTGTATTAAGAGTACGCCCTTACTTAATGGCTCCCGATAATTTTGTTATCAATATTTAACTAGGTACCGTTCCGTGGTTTCACCTGCGTTCCCAAGGGGTCTTATGTATGCCGGGATTCTAACATGGCTATGTCACTCAGAAATTGTATAGTATCTATCGGTGAAATATATTTCTTTTAATTCTCTTCTACATCCAAATTTACAAACTTTACCACTTGATTTTACAAAATAAATAAAGTCGTTAAATCTTGCTCTTATTTTCTGTAACCCTGAGGCCATACTCAGGTTAGGCCCTCTAGCAAGAGGGCCCAGAAAGTCAGTGTCATATTAATATTTTAATATCATAATTAATAAAATCCTTATGCAGTAGAACTCCTGTAACAATAAATTGTTTAACAGCACCGGACAATTTTAGTACCTATAGACATCTCTAGAATTATAAAAATAGCGAATTCTTGCAATTTTCCGAACACTTCAATGTTAAAAACGTCTGCAGGTATTATTTATTGGCGAAACGCCTTCTGACTGCCTTTGAAACTCGTTTGTCAAAACATGGCGAATTTCGCCTCGCCTCCGCTTCCTGCATTGAACACGCTGGTAATGTCAGCAAGAATTCTCGCAATATTTTAAAATGTTATATTTTTACAATCTAGAAAAATTTAAATTACTGAATTGTCTTTAGCTGAAGTTTCGCCATAGAAGCACAAATACTCAATCTATCCTTACGCAATACCCATAACTGGGAAAATAAGATGGTGTTGTTTATCCAAGCCACGAAACAAAAAACAATTTACTTTCAAAACAGTTCAGATTATATAAAAACAAATATCTAGTAAGTAATTCTGCTGAATCTCCTTCTCTGTTAAGTCCTAATGGAAACTCATAAGAAATCGACACGTGTTTCGCTTCTATACGAAGCATCTTCAGGACGAACATTGGAATTAGTTACCAGATATTTGTTTTTAGTCTAATCCTATAATTTCCGCAAGGCCACGCCCGAGTCTATTTGTTAATAATAATAATAATGATGTTTATTGACTCATAGCTAAGTTAATACAAGGTAGGGTTTGACAAAGATAACTTAGACTAGATTATAATTATAGTTGCATAGGATCTGTTGCTGAGCTAAAAAAAGTCTGTATCTTACAGCATACATCGCAAAAATCCCCAAGGACATGTCTTATTTTAGTTATCTTCAAACTCACAAAATAACCACTTTCGTTACATAATAATAGACACAAGTACAGTTAGAACAAATAAAAACCCACCCCTTCAATCGGCTTAGACAGTTGAATAAATAATTCATTTGTACTGCCGACGTTACCGCCCGGGGCTGCAACCAACCCACGCGCTGCTTTCAGACGATGCACTGAATATCCTATAAGTATCTGTCTGAACAACAGAGATGCGATTGTAGAACTATATTTATTTGACTACTGAAAGATAGAGTACAATAAGTACAGAGATACAACAAGTAATTTAAGTTTCAAAAATGGAAAAAAATACGTTGTATCTTGGAATCTAAATGTATATAGACATCATGGATAATTAAAATAAATAAATATCCTGGGATATTCTTTTACACACGGCCATCTGATCCCAAACTAAGCAGAGCTTGTACTATGGAAACCAGATAACTGATATACTACATATTATTTTTTCTAAATACATATATAGATATTTATATAGACACCCAGACACAGAACAAACAGACATGTTCAGGCACACAAAAGTTTGTCCTGGGTGGGAATCGAACCCGCGACCTTTGTTTTATACTATGTAGTGAAGTCAAATCTTTGTAATCCAATTGGGAAGTTGCGAATCATTCCTAACACAAGGGTCTATGATTACTTACCGGGAAGTCTTGGCGTAAATTTTAATAAAATGATTTCTGAAATAAAGCTATTTTTTTTACATATGTTTTTTTTATAAATAAAAATAAGTGTTTTAGATTATTTGCTGCGTGCTACTCGCCAGCAGTCGAACTTATACCTTATACTATAGGTATCTAGTGCATGTGGCAGGCTACATAAGTACAGACTTTTTTGAAAATGGACCAATACATGAACGGAATAGGCTACAGTGCAATTTCGTGTGTACTTTTGGAAGTCACTCAGGTTTAGTCTTCAGTTAGGTATACTTTGTCAATAATTAGACATAAAAATGCTTTGAGCATTCATTTATCGTTACTGAGAGAAAAAGTGGGTGAAATAAATATAGGAGAATAATCCAAGTGAGAAGAATACAAACACAACACACACTTGTGCAAGTAAGACAGAACGTTGCAAGACAATTAATATGATACTGAAACAAATTCGAGTAGTAGAGCTCTTAGTGCAGAGTTCGTCCGGGGAAGTACTACCACCTTACCCACTTCTGCCGTGAAGCAGTAGTGCACTTATATTACTGTGTTTCTGTTAGAAAGGTAAGGGGGACGGTGAAATTACAGGCACATGACACTTAACAACTTCACGTCTCAGGGTCGACAACGCATTGGCGATGCCCCTAGGGTTGCAAATGTCCATAGGCGGCGGTGACCACTTACCATCAGGTGGGCCGTCAGCTTATTTGTCGGTCCATGTGGTATAAAAAAAAAAAAGTAGGAATGAAGATATTTTTGGTAATTTATTTCCCTCAAAATCCCGCAGTTCATACAGCCTTATGAATATAATATATTTTAATGGGGATAGAATAGAATAAATTTGCAGTGGTTTTACATTAAGGTGTAACAAGTTACAATAGGTTCAGCTCATCTAGCTTTTCATAAGCATGCAAACACAATTTATTACAATACAAAGATACAATGCTAAGTCAAATTAAAAAGAAATAAAAATTGTATAATGTACCCCCATGGGAGGTGCTATGACCCGCATGTAATGTTGTGATGATAGTAATACAGGACATTGAAACACACAAGTTGGAATAGAAAATTATTATTGTTTAATAATTATTATTTGTTCTTCAGCCTTGAGCGTAAAGTAAAGTGAAAAAAAAACTTCACATTTTCTCTGTACAAACAGATTCTAATAAGAGCAGTTAGAGAAATTAATTCGTCAGCAAATAACATCGCTTAATAAAGCGATTTGGCGCGATGCCAAACTTCGCTGGGGCGTGCTACGCGACTTTTTTTAAACCGAAAGATTTTGTTATTGCGGGAGGAATACAGGATGCTATTAATTACTAGACATTGAATTTTCCGATGAAAATGAAAGTCTGATTCTGTGTCTGGTAAAATAAAAGAAATAGTGTTTCTCGTTGTACATTTTTTTAAATTCTTATTACTATTCTAATATTTATTTGTACTGTATTATGTAGTTTTAAATTAAATAAAACTCCTTAAATCAAATAAATGTATAATACATAGATGAGTACATGTTATAAATAATACTATATACTTTATAAAATTCTAAACATTTTGAGTAAAAAAACAAATTTACAGTATTTAAAATAATATTATGGTACTACGGAGTTTCACTAAATAACCTAAAAAAATATGTGTAACGGTACATTGATTGTATTGTTGAAGCTCATGTTAGAATAAAATAGTAAACTGGAAAAAAATCGTAGGACACTTTCCCGGTTGTAGCTTCAGTAACTTTAAATTTAACCTTCATAAATGCCCTCCGAGGGCCTAAACTCGATGGTTTTAAATTTTTTAATTTTTTGACCCATGATTACCCAATCTCAAATTAAACAGAGCTTGTACTGTGGGGATAAAAACATTGATATACTACACTTACCAATTTCAAAATTTATTTACGCCCAGTTAGAAAACAAACTGATATGCTCATTATTCATGTAGCGAATTTTTTATCCTAGGTGGGAATCGAATTCCCGACTAGTCCCATGACAGTCATAGTATCTTTCTACGCTAACTGACCATCACACTGTTCAATGTTTTTAAAATTTTAAAGTTATCTAAAGTGAGTTTCATTAGATAACATAGTATAAAACAAAGTCGCTTTCTCTGTCCCTATATCTCTATGTATGCTTAAATCTTTAAAACTACGCAACTGATTTTGATGCGGTTTTTTTAATAGATAGATTGATTGAAGAGGAAGGTTTTTATGTATAATACGGAACGCGAGTAAAACCGCGGGGGACAGCTAGTTAAATATAAATATAAATATCCTGGGACATTCTTTACACGCGGCCATCTGATCCCAAACTAAGCAGAGCTTGTACTATGGAAACCAGATAACTGATATACTACTTTTTTTTTCTAAATACATATTTATATATACACCCAGACACAGAACAAACAGACATGTTTATGCACACAAATGTCTGTCCTGGGTGGGAATCGAACCCGCGGCCTTCGGTTTGGCAGTCAGAGCGTTAACCACCAAGCCAACTGGCCTGTCAAGATAATAATAAATACAAGAAACCAAAATAACAATTTGGACGAAATGCCATTTAATAATTTTATGAGCAAAGACAGCTTTTTTTATTGTATTAGCAAAGCTAGAATAACAATATTGATGCGTTTTAGTCGAGTTAAACCCTTATTTACCATTGTTTCTTCTGACCATAGTCTTGATAACTTCGAACATTTGATAAAACGTAACTTACAGTACAGTAAGTTATTTTAAGTCTTACAAAACTTATGGTACTTTTATTAGTAAACAATATAATATAAAGTGTAGTATTCCATATAAGGTATACAGTATCCAAAACATACCAGACTCATTTCCCTTAAAACAAATATGGCAGAATTTGGTATCATAATATGTAATTATATAGTAATAATATGTAAACGATTAATTGGTGATTATATTCGAGTAGTAGAGCTATTAGTGTAGAGTTCGTCCGGGGAAGTATTACCACCTTACCCATTTCCGCAGTGAAGCAGTAGTGCACTTGTATTACTGTGTTTCGGTTAGAAAGGTAAGGGCCGGTGAAATTACAGGCACATGAGACTTAACAACTTCACGTCTCAGGGTCGACAACGCATTGGCGATGGTAGTGTTGCGGATGTTTATAGGCGGCGGTGACCACTTACCATCAGGTGGACCGTCTCATTATTTGTCCGCCAATGTCGTATAAAAAATATTTGAAAGATTAATTGGTGATTATAAAAAATAATAAGCATTTTACTCACAGACAATTACCGGCTATGGTATAAAGCGGTTAAATTAAAAAGTTCACTTTAAAATGAAAAGATTTAAATAAAAGATAAGCCCTCGTTTAGTGTTGAAAGGTCTCATTAGCAAAATGGTTATTCTAATGAAGTTTGCTCTGCGATACGTCGTAGAGGCGTTACGACGTAGTAGCCGTAGCATCAGCTACCGAGCTCCATCATAGAATAAAAAATATTATAGTACATATTACAAAATAAAAAAGGAGCTTAGTGCTGCAGACTAAATAAATATTGGGTAAAATTTATGCATAATTATAAGACATTAAGAAACTATTTGGTTTTTTAGTGTACGTAACCCTAATAAAAGTTGACCAGTACACGTGTTCTCACGTACAAGGCAATAATGCGTATATTTATGATCCTGAACATATTTTATATCTAGAGTTTTATTGTGGTTTTTTTATATTTTTTTCATGATATTCAGATGTACATTAAAATGTTTAAGTGCTAATGTTAAAGCGAGTTGTTGCGGCGTTTCAGTATTTATGGTCATCCGAAATGATCTAGATTTATGGGGTATTATTTATGATTTAAATTTTGCTTTTATTGTGAACTTTATGAAAATATGGTTTATTATGATTTCGTTGACAGATAAATATTATATTTATTTATTTATTTTACGTTGGCAAAAGTCGTGTTTAACCACGACTTGCTCATCAGTGATGATAAGGTTTAAGGTTGTGATTACGCTGACTCTAAACAGTAAAAAATTGTTTTGGGAATTCCATATAGAAACACATATCAAAGGTCACTGATAATGTTATTTAGTGGTCTAGACTAAGATATATCAAACATCAACTAGTTGAAGTGGAGGTTCATTACCCTGACTGCCACGCCCCATAGATTCAATTCCCGATCAGGTTAACGTATAAAAAAATAGAATTAAAAAAGACATACTTGATATAACATATATTATAAGTTAGTTTGTGATCTGTCCCCTTATTCAGCTAATACAAACTTCGTCGGCGAGCCGCTTCACGGAGTCCTCGGAGAGCTTACCTCTCACGTGATAAGTAGTATTAGCGTAGTTAGCGAAAGAGACAGAGCACGGGGGCTGCGACGGAACATCCTCGAGTTAGTGTCATTTTCCTTACAGAATCGAGCCCCAGATGACAATGTGTAATAGTTATACCTCTTCTTTTATATGCCTACTATACAAAATTGAATTTGGAAAATGTAGTAGACTACATAAAGTATCACATAAAAACGAGTGACGCATAAAATGTTTTGTTACTGAACTGTTTTCTTTTTGTTTTTTTTTTAGGTATCGCGTGTACTGATAATTATTATGTTTGATTTATAGTGCAGTTAAAGGTATCGTTAGTTAATCTCAGGTCATTGTTCGCTCCAAACGTAGCTTTTTTATTTGACCGTTAGCTTTTTATTTCTAAGAAAAACTTGACCTAAGGAGTTTTGAGTCAATAAAACCTTATCAATCAAAATTAAATTACTTGTGTAAAAAAAAATATTAACTACATATAAACCTTAAACTATAGGTAGAATTTTGTGTGCATACTAATCATCTACAATTAAAAAAAAGTTAAATTGTAATTTTTGAGAGTAGTAGATCTCTTAATGCAGAGTTCGTCCGGGGAAGTACTGCCACCTTACCTATTTCTGCCGTGAAGCAGTAGTGCACTTCTATTACTGTGTTTCGGTTAGAAAGGTAAGGGAGCCGATGAAATTACCAGCACATGAGTCTTACGTCTCAGGCAACAACATATTTGCAATGCCTCCTGTTGCAAATGTCCATTGGCGGCGCTGACCACTTACCATCAGGTGGACCGCCAACTTGTTTGTCAGCCAATGTGGTATACAAAAAAATCAGCATAGAATTAATTTTTAAAACTTTGGGCTTCTTGCACCAAAACCTAAGACGAGTATTTGAAGAAGTATACTCGGCTCTATGTTTCAAGGCTGAACTGTAATATATTTTTAAACGCTTGTTTTAAACTACACTAATTATGGAAAGTAATGATACGGTGAAAGGTGGTAAGCGTACAAGGTATGGAAAGAAATTGCCTTTGAATTCTAAGTGCCGGAACATACCGAAACGTGCTAGGCGACAGATCTCATCTTGAACGTGATAGACCGTCAGCCGGGTACTAAAAATGTACCTACTTCTGTATCTTTGTCAAATTTGAAGCCACAAGCTTTGTCACGGCATTCAATGTATTAAAGTGTATTTTATTATTATTCTAACATAAATTAATGATTTTGAAATCGTATTTTAATTTAGAGACGTAATATTAAATCGATTTGCCTTTGTATTTCCAAATAAGCTATAGGTATTAAACGAATATGAAATTATTATTAAATTCCTATTACAACATGCTACCTACTTGAACGAATACAATCTTTACATTTTGTACAATTTATAAGAAAACTATTCTTTAGAAGGACGTCTGCTTACTCAAGTTTGAATTCTGATGCACTTGGAACAATTCCAGACAATAGAAACCACGAAACATGTTCCCAAATCTTTCCAAAACTCAACCTTAAACTTTAGTGATAAGATCTATTTTATATCTTGCAGAGATCTCAACAAAATGGCAAGCGTGGCTATATCGTGTTGTTGAAACAAAATACTGGCTTTTGTCATTGCGGCTCAATGTGACAAGGAAGTAAGCAAGTAGATTTTACTTCGAAACGCTCAATTTTCAGGAACCTTGTCGTAGTAAATTGGAGGAAGCTTTGTTCGTGTGCTGAGAATTCAGTTCAGACACGAAAATTCGGGTACATTTCAAAGTGATTACACGACATACAGTCTTAATATTTTTAACCTATTTTGTATATCCTGAAAATGTCTTGCGTATTATATTTTGGGTGAAAACAACGCATAACATGTTGCCAAAGGTCATGTGTTGAGATAAACCTTGTCTCTATCAAGGCTACGGCATTATGTGAAACATTCACACAATATGGGGTTTTGTATGGCATTGGATATTATTGAAAGTGTTATTGCCAGTAAATTTAACTAATTAAGCTGTTTTTGAACGAACTTAAAAATTTATATTTAATTAGTATATAGTGGGAATCCTTTCAAAATTCAACACAATTTATTCAGTTTAGGCCCGCGAACTCATGAAGGTTAAATTTGAAGTTACTGAAGCTACTACCGGTTTGGCAGTCATCCTGCAACTGAGAGGAGCCGGCAAGTAACTCAGCAATGTAAATTTTATCTATACTGACTTTTTGGCCATTTTATGTTTTTATATCTTTCTGCGCGATAATATCATATTAAATAAATATAATTTATGCTAAATGTTAAAAATACATAATAACAGTTCGATTTAATACTTACAGTAATTGGGCTTCGAAGAATTATGAAATATAATCGAGTATTTTAATTTAACAAGTATCGTGTTACATTTTTGGTTTCATTGTCGAAAGTATAGGTACATTTTGCATGTAGGATACAGTTGAAATTTACTTTGCGTGATCAATTACAATTAAAAACAGTTTTTATTAGGTTGGCATTAAGCTGACCTGTGCCATATCAGGTATATTAATCTCTTGTCCAATGTGGGTCAGTGGTTTTTTAATTATTTTTGTGTTTAATCTATGTCTTTCTATGTTGTGACTAACTCACATTTTTTATATTATTTTTTTAGTTTCATTCACGCAATAGGTGTTTTATTATTATAGCCAGTGAAATATTTAACTTCGTGCTTTTTAGAAGTCAAAGGAATTTAATTTGTATTTTTGTACAGATAAGGCTTTTCATATTTTGAAATGACAAAAGCTTTTTACTTTAGAATCTAAACTCATTAAAATTGTGAACTGAATTTGCTATTAGTACTAGCTGTCTCCCGCGGTTTCACCCGCATTTATCGATATCATATAGCCTATATCTAGGAAAAATTCCGCGTCGAATGGTAGTAATCTCATACTGATATGTTTAGTAGTTTTAAGGTGATGATGCGATACGATATTTTAATATTACAAACATGGATCTTTGTTACTCTTTCACGCAAAAACTACCTAATGGGTTTGACTGAAACTTGGCACATATATAGAAAATGCCTGGAATAACATATGGGTTACTTTTTGTGCAGGAAAAATGTTACAACCCTCGGGGACGAGGGCGAAACCGCGGGGGACAGCTAGTATACAATTATAGATGAAGCAGCAAAATACCTACTGTTGTTATATGTATAATTAAAAAACGTCGATATCTAAAAAATCCATTTTGATAGTTAAATATATCATAGGAAATTCACGTTTACTGCTTATTGTATGATGATGCTAATGATTCTTATTAGAACGCCATAGAGTATAAATTACCTTACAACAATAACACTCTTAACACTAAACATATCATAACCGGGTCAAATGACCCATTTTGAACTTTGCATTGTAAATGCACGTATCATCTTATTGCTTTTGCACATTTGACTTCATGACTTTTTCTTACTAATTAATATACAGTTATACTATTTATTTCCCTTCCTAACAACCATATTTCATACATTCAAGCAGGAAACATAAAGTCACATTTGACCCGCTATGGTAGAAATAGGTACCTAGTAAGTGTTGGTATGATTAGTGTTAACTGACAACACTTCCATAAACCTCAACAATATAAGCGCTATTAACAAAAAAATAAAGATATTGAAAATTTATCCATCTTTTTTACATGATTTGGGCCGACAAACAAGCATACGGTCCACCTGATGGTAAGTAGTCATCGCCGCCTATGGACATTAACAACACCAGGGGCATCGCAATCCCGTCTGATATAAAAAAAAAAAAATCGCAAATGCGTTGTATACTCTGAGACATGAAGTTCTTAAGTCTTATCTGCCTGTAATTTCACCGGCCCCTAGCCTTTCTAATCGAAACACAGTAATACAAGTGCACTACTGCTTCACGGCAGAAATGGGTAAGTTGGTAGTACTTCCCCGGACGAACTCTGCACTAAGAGCTACTCTGTAGGTACTTCCAAAAGCCATTTATCTTCATCAATTAGCCCGCAGCCCGCTAGAAATGCATGAAACTTCAAACAATAGGGATTTCAGGGCGACCAGTACTTTTAAGTTTAGGTGTACAGTTATAAATAATAGTTGAGGTTTTATGGCGGCCACTTGCGAAATGCATTTTCGTGTTAATTTCATAAAGTCCTGTCATTTTGAAATTTGATAGTATTTTGCGGTATTGAAGCGATAAGTGAAGTGAGCTAGCCTAATGACGGAAGAATTAGAAATGAAAAAAGAGAATTTGTCGTCAAAAAGCTTTGTTCTGATTCGAAATTGCACCTCGCCATACAGTTTATTAGTTAGTCTGAAGTCGAACAGTCGTATATTTTAACTGACGTGTTTCTATAAATCACCGTTCGGCTCGGCAAGGGCGCGGCATCCCACAGAAAAACAACATGGCTGCCGCCTTGACGTCTCAGCTATTTTTCATACTAAATCGCCCGGGGTTTCAAGTTTTATGATTATAATTTTACCAATCTCAAGTTTTTACAGATTTCCTATAGCTTGAAATATTATTTTTATTTGTATATATCAAATATTGTAATTTTAATACTGATATTATCTGCTTAAACGCTAATTCGAATTACAAAAGAATGATGTGTCATAAAATGAATAACAGGGAAACATTTTAATTATGCATCAATCACTTAACCATAGATAATGTTTATTATTCATTTTTTTTTCGTCACACAAAACGGTTGCGGGTCAGAATTTCAAGGCCAAAGTTTCACTTCAAAAAATCATTCCACCTTAATACTCTCAGCAGTAGAGCTCTTAGAGCTGTTCATCCAAGGAAACCTTACCCATAACCACCATGAAGCAGTAGTGCGCTGTATTTCGGTTAGAATAGTAAAGGAGCCGGTGAAATTACAGGCACATGATATCTCCATGTCACAGGGTCGACTACGCATTAGCGATGCCAAGTGCCTAGTGTTGCAAATGTTCAAAGGCGGTGACCACAGACAGCCTATTTATCGACCTATTTGACATATGAAATTAATAATATTAAAATTGAACACAGCAACAAAGGAATTGCATCACTATTTCATGTTTCACACGATGTAAGCTCGCAAAGCAAGCTGTATACGTAATTAACACCAAAACAAAATGTTTTCAACAGGTTAAGCATTTACAGCATATTCATGACATCTGGAACAATAGTTTGTTGAGAAGCGATAGCGTGATAACAAGCAATCAGTGTTGTTAGCAGTGCGGCAAAATAATTTGTACTAGTTTTTGTTACAATTACTACCTAGTGGTGATAAACACGAGGGTCTATTTGAGAACTGAGGTTATACACACCACGTCGCTATTTCTGCTTTAATTTTTATCCATATTCAAGTTAGATTTTCCTTAAATGGAAACATTTTAGATAGGAGATTTTACTTTCCAGTGCATTTGTTCCAGCAAGGCTTACTTCCCAAAATTGGTACATGTTCATAAACATTTTAACCCTTACAGAGAAAGTAACATTGAAAACAACTTATGTAATAGGGTATCTCAGATCTAAAATACCCGTGAACCGTCCTTACCCAAGGATTTTCCGGGTCCCCACTATCCCAACTAAAAACAAAGCTCTAAATTCGCCAAACAATGCCCTGGATCAACGGGCCGAGGTCGATAGTGAATCTGGGCGGTTTGAAGGGTCAAGGGGTTCGAGGACAATGAAGAATATCCTATTCAATTTCTGTTGTTTTTTTGGTAACTTAAAGAATATTTCTTCAAACTGTTAGTGTAAAGAAATAGCTACCGCCATGCAGTTTTGTCCTCGTTCCTAAAATATTTTATATCTACCCTAGATTAAAGTAATATAAACATTCTATCCGGAAGTTTTGTTTGCATACGTTAAGGTGTTTATGCGCCATTAAGTAACAAATATCCAAATTTTTTGATTTATACCTAAGTTAGTTCAGTTAGGTAGTTTTATTAAATATAGCTGTCCCCCGCGGTTTCACCCGCGTTCCTGAGGGATTGACATTTTCCTTGGATAAAAAGTAGCCTATGTTACTCGGGGATAATGTAGCTTTCCAAAGGTGAAAGAATTTTTGAAATCGGTCCAGTAGTTTCGGAGCCTATTCATTACAAACAAACAAATCTTTCCTCTTTATAATATTAGTATAGACTAGTTATTCTCGGTATGCGTTGCTTTTCTTAGTTTAGGAACTATCGTAGTGTACGTAAAAAAACTCAAAAAAGTTTCATCGCTATCGGTAAGTATGTAGAGGCGTAGGGTACAAACAAACAACCCCCTTAATTTTAATATATCGACGTTTAAAAGGCGACTTGATTCAACCGCCATTTTGAAAACTTTACAGGAGAGCTATTAGAAAATTTTAAAAACCCAAAAACAGGTACTGCATATAAACTCCTTAACATTCCACATCGAAGCTGTTGAATATTAAAACTAAATGCAAGCTTCAACGAATTTGTGCACGGGCCATCATCATAGTAGTATAATTCATTGAGAAAAATGTCGACAAAAATGGCGGTTGAGTCAAGTCGCCTTTTACCCGTCGATAAGTAGATGTAGATTTTAAGGAGTATATCAAAAACATAATGTACCGTACATTACAGTTAACACCAAAGAAAGAACAGTGTCCGATTATAAGAAAGAAATTCAAATAATTCATCTTTTAAACTTTCCAACCATTCTCAACCTAAAATCCTTTCGAGTAAAAATACTGTAGCGGACCGAAGCTCGATTTACAACTTTGCAACGATTTACCGTCGGTGTCGGTTAAATAATGAGAAGCGATGGTATCTTGGACGTTAAGGCTATTTCCGGGTGAAATGTCACTTATGCTTTTGGGATGCTGTTTTTTAAATCTGTGCGATTATCATTATATGATTTTTGCAGGGTCAGCAACGTGCGAGTGATACCCACGGTGTTGGAAGCTTTAATAGGCTTCGGTGACTGTTTACCATCAGACGAGCTTATTTGCTACCTAGTATAAAAAAAGAATATTTTTTTTTCGAATATAAGGTTTTTCATTTAAAGCTATGAACATTATTAAAATTGTAAATTCGAAGGTAGAATTTCTGTCTCTGACAATAAGTTAGTGTTTTCTAATAAATATTTCGCTTTAATACGCTAATATTAACAATGAGACTAAATAAATTATATGCAATAAATCTGAGTTCGTTTTGAAAAGAGTACTTGCCGAGTTGATTGCCGGCTTTAAATCAACCTTTCGAACCGGTATTAGTCAGGCTATTCATAAGTGCTTGTAAAAGCTTATTTAAATAAAAATATTGTCGTTTCAGTACAATGTTATTTAATAGTCCAAAAAGTCAAACGTCAACCGCTTTTTTATTTTATTTTTTTAAATCACATGGTCTGACTAACTAGCAGAGGGCCCACCTGATAGTAAGTGGTCACCGCCGCCTATGGACATTTGCAACACTAGGAGCATCGCCAATGCGTTGTCGACCCTGAGACGTGAAGTTGTTAAGTCACATGCGCCTGTAATTTCACCGGCCCCCTTACGTTTCTAACCGAAACACAGTAATACAAGTACATTACTGCTTCACGGCAGAAATGGGTAAGGTGGTAGTTCATCTCCGGACGAATTCTGCACTAAGAGCTCTACTCTAATAGTATATTTAAACTGACTCGTGTTTGAAAACAGGTAAGCGATATGTAACTTATTTGCACGGAAAACATCCATAAATCGTCGCCTCAGCCGGTTTTAAGGCATTAAAAACTAAAAAAAAAATGATACAGAACCCATATTTATTTGATTACCACTATGGTTAACATTTTAATAAAATTCTAAAGCGTGAGAACTAACCCTTGTTCAACAACACGATATGGTGCGTGTATTGTTGTAACAAAGCTCGTGTCAGGCATACCAGTACAGCACCTTTTTAAGTACTTTAACCTTTTACGTATTTTTAAATCACATATAACTAAGACATTAGCAGCATTCTTGTTCTTACTAATAAAGTAGTGGTAATAACAACGAAAAAAAAGAAAATTTCGAACTCGTTAACTTTAAGCCTTTTTTTATACTCTTTAGAAGGTCAAAAGTAGCACAATAATTATCGGTAATAATTAACTTGGTAGGTATTTTTAATTTATTTATTCTAAATATGGTTTAGATGCTATGTGTACAAAATTGCGATCAAACACTAACCAGTGTATTGAACATCCAAAAATATACGAAAACATAAAATATGATCAAAATTAAATCACTAATTTTAGATTTTAGAGTAGTAGAGCTCTTAGTGCAGAGTTCGTCCGGGGAAGTACTACCACCTTACCCATTTCCGCCGTGAAGCAGCAGTGCAATTGTATTACTGTGTTTTGGTTAGAAAGGTAAGGGGGCCGGTGAAATTATAGGCACATGAGACTTAACAACTTCACGTCTCAGGGTCGACAACGCATTGGCGATGCTCCTAGTGTTGCAAATGTCCATAGGCGGCGGTGACCACTTACCATCAGGTGGACCGTCTGCTTGTTTGTCGGCCCAAGAGGCATAAAAAAAAAAAAAAACTAATGTGATTTTTCAGTACCGATCTAATCATAAAGAGTATGTTATTTGGTGCTGTACAATTATGACGTCACAACTTGCTATTTCATACAAAACTTCGATCGTTTTGACATTTCATAAAGAATTGTTAATTTGATGTCAGGATACATTCCAATTACTTCGGAGAAGTACTACTATCTTTCCAATTTGCCGTGACGCAGTACACTTGTATTACTGAGTTTCAGTCAGAAAGATAAGGGTACGTTGAAATTACAGGCACATGAGACTTTACAACTTCACGTCTCAGACTCGACAACGCATTCATAAGCGACGGTAGTTTCACCCGTGTTCCCGAGGGATACTACATTTTCCCGGGATAAAATGTGGCCTATATGTTTTTCTAGGGCTTGTTCTATCTATGTTGCCAAGTTTAATTTAAATCCGTTGCGTAGTTTATGCGTGAAAGAGTAACAAACTCATTACATTACAAATCATAACAATTCATCCTCACAAACTTTCGCATTTACAATATTAGTAAGAAGATGTTTGATAGAAAATGGACATCCAATTTTAAGTATTTTCCATAAATTTTCACTTATATCTTTCATATTAGGAAAATCCCACAAATGTGTGGTACCTAATTGATTATTTCAGGAAATGAACGCCTGGGGAAACCTTTTGGAGGACGCAATTTGCATGTGTCCCATCTGAACTGGAATACCGAATGTTTTCCGTGTTCCTTTAATTACTTTTAATTAAACATTTCGTTTTTGTTAACTGTCCATGTACTAAATAACTGTTAATGTTTTGATACAATATTTGTAAATAACTGTTAATGTTTTGATACAATATTTGTAAATAACTGTTAATGTTTTGATACAATATTTGTAAATAACTGTTAATGTTTTGATACAATATTTGTAAATAACTGTTAATGTTTTGATACAATATTTGTAAATAACTGTTAATGTTTTGATACAATATTTGTAAATAACTGTTAATGTTTTGATACAATATTTGTAAATCTATATAAGCCAAATAACCCTAGCTTCCTTTGACGCACCATAACCTCAAAACTACTTTTTTTTTTTTTTTTTTTTTTTTAATAATATAAACTAGTGCTTGACTGCGATCCCACCTGGTGGTAAGTAGTGATGCAATCTTAGATGTTGAGGCGCACTAGTTTATTAACTACTGAACATATCGGGATGGGACTGCTAGCATTCGACGCGGAATTTTTCCTAGATGGTTATAGGCTATATACGAGTATGATATCGATAAACATAGGTGAAACTACAGGAGATAGCTAGTATCTACATAAGTAGATGTATAAGAAGAAGAAAAAGAGAAAGGAATAAGAGAAAAATTAAGGTATATAAGTTATCTGGTTTCCATGGTACAAGCTCTGCTTAGCTTGGGATCTGCCCCCTTATTCAGCTAACAAACATACAAACTTCGTCGGCGAGCAGCTCCACGGAGGTCTCGGAGAGCTTACTTCTCACGTGATTGGTAGTATTAGCGTAGTAAGCGACAGAGACAGCCTCTATGGCCGTCATGAAACATCCTCGAGTTAGTGTCATTTTCCTCCCGAAATTGAGCCCCAGATGGCCGTGTGTGAAGAATGTCCCAAGATTTTTTTATTATATCTGTATTAAGAATTTTTTCCACAGGGGACAGCTAGTATATAATATAATATACCTTTTAACACAAATTATGTATCAACATAGTCTGTTGTCTTTTTTAAAATTCTGTATTTTGTTTTTACTTCTATACAAAATTCTAAAATACAATGCCCTTTAGTTCAGTGATCCAATATAATAGCAGCAAGTCATTACGTCAGAGGCCACTGACAATTTCACAGCAATTTCATGTGGAAGTCCCGTCCGCTGGCTGGCTATTGTCATTAATATTGTACCTTAAAAGCCGTGCAGTTGAATGTAATTATTGTTAAACGATAAAGGCTTTGAGAGCTTTATTCGTAAATTGGCTCGTAGTATATTAGCTATTATATTGTAAAATACGTCAATTTAAACTACGAATAAGGAAAGAAATACATTTCTAAAGAGAATTCAATACTTTGTAGTATTTAAGTAATATGCTAGCCAAGTAGCCAACGTTTTTTTCAGAACCAACATAAATTTTTACCCTATTATTTCTATTTCGAAACAGGGCTTGGATTCTGTAATGAAAATGACACTAGCTCAACCCTCTTTGCTCTGTCTCTTTCGCTAACTACGCAATCACGTGAGAGGTAAGGTCTTGGAGGCCTCGTAGTGACGCCTCTCGTCGAATTTTGCATTAGCTGAATAGGGGGGGCTGGTTCAAAATGCATGTGTGGTTATCGGCTATAGTAATTGGATCTACTTATTAGTGAATAGTCTAACATAATTAATAGGACTGTCCAATTTTTATGCACGAATATACTTTGGCCGGGAGATTTTGTTATTCTGGCTACTTCTGTTTAGTAAAACAAAATCCCAAAGGTAGTAAGCAAATTTAACATAATTTATGTACCTACCGGAAATAATGCTTTTCAGGACTAAATAAAAAATATCCAGAGAACATTCACAATATATTCAACATGTGTGATAAATTTTATTCATATCCATTTTGCCGTTTATTGGTGATTGAGCTGTCAGACATTTATAACTTACATATATTTCCCGAAATAATAAACTTTCGACAACAAAAATGTAAGGTAATATTTTCTTATGGTTTAATTTATTTTAAGTAAATGTTATAGTTCTATTACAATGTTAATAATAATAAATATTCTCGGACAGCCTTTATACACGGTCATCTGATCCCAAACTAAGCAGAGCTTTTACTATGGCTCTTCAAAAGAGTGAATAGGCTACTAACGGGAAACCGAGCTACATCTTCGGGCTCATCTTCACTTACCATCAGGTAAGGTTAAGGTCAATCGCAATACCGTCATAAATAAAAAAAATAAAAAAACTATGGAAACCATATTCCAGTTATCCAACTGATATACTACTTTATTTCTAAACTAGCTGTCCCCCGCGGTTTTACCCGCGTTCCCGCGGGATGTCACATGTATTATACATAAAGACCTTTCTCTTCAATCACTCTATGTATTAACAAAAAACCGCATCAAAATCCGTTGCGTAGTTTTAAGCATACATAGGGATTTAGGGACAGAGAAAGCGATTGTTTGTCCTGGATAGGAATCGAATCTGTGGTATGGCAGTCCCAACACCAAGCCAAGTAGCCTATCAAATGACAAGACTATTGGAGTTTACGTAACATGCGATTCTGATAAATCACGTTTGGAAAGTTAAGACGTCATCGTCTTCCATACACGATGTACCTAAAGCAATAATACCATTCAATTAACTATATCCGTGGCTAAGTTTCGAACATAGAAGCCTTATTCTACTAATCTGGTAAATTCGTAATTGAATTACAGCTTTTTAACTCAATTTGTGTATGAGAACGTGTTACACATTTTTGTTAGTCATTAATTTCTGTGGCCTGGTGCTAAAAGGGCCAAAGTACGTTTTAACGAAACGAGATTGTAATGCCAGTTTATTGTAAAACTATGATATATTTATTATATTAAAAACATAAATCCAATAAAAGTAAGATATTTTTGCCATACTACAATATAACACCTAAATAATAACTATGTATGCTGATTCATTGTTATAACGCTCATTACTGAAAATAATGATTATTGATATTGGCCCTATTAGCACCAGGCCACAGATTTTAATTGTTAGATTTGATGTTGTATCATATTTACCAGGACACATACAAAGTCATCCTCAAAATCCCTACTTATATTATAAATGTGAATGTAAGCTTGTTTGTTACTAAACTACTTAACCGATCATGAAACTTGTACCTCTTGGAGGTATTAGAGTAACATAGGATACTTTTTGTGCCGGGAAAATGTTACTTTCCTCGGGAACGCGGGTGAAACCGCGGGGGATAGTTAGTAACTACTGGAATTACTGGAAGTAGCTACTGGAATTATATCGGTTGAGAAATCAGAAAGATGTATGTTATATATTATGATCGTTGTAAATCAAGATTTGACTTTTTTTTTTTTTTTTTTTTTTATATATATTTGAGAAAGCAGATGACTGCAGTCTACCTGATGTAAAGTAGAACTGTAGTCCAAATGCGAGAACCGCTAGTGCCAGTACAGGAGTACAACACTAGCCGCCCTCACCCTGCCGGCCCGCAAGGTGCTTCTTCACGCCTCGTTTGAAGGACCCCATGTCGTAGGTAGAAGGGAACACGTGTGCAGGGAGGGAATTCCATTTTTTTGAGGTGCGGCAAAGAAATGAGTTACCAAACTTCTTTGTCCGCGTTGGCATGGTGGCCACAGTAAAACGATGACACCGAAGCCCAGCACGCGTGTTACGGTGAAGGAAAGGAGAAGGGGGAAAAAGAGAGAAAAGTTCCTCTGAGCACTCGCCGTGGTACATCCGGTAGAAAGCGCTAAGCGCTGCAGTATCCCGCCGTAGTTGAAGGGGTTCGAGGTTTTTAGTGACTACCCCGTCGGCAATAATGCGTACTGCTCGACGCTGCAACCGATCCAGGGCATCGAGCAGGTACTGAGCAGAGCCATCCCAAAGGTGCGAACAATACTCCACGCAAGACCGAACCTGAGTTTTGTACAGCAGGTACAGTTGTTCCGGCGTGAAAAACCTCCGCACCTTGTTCAGGACTCCGAGTTTCCGAGAGGCTGTCTTGATTACGGTCTCGATGTTATTCCTTGGATTAAGGTCACAGCGTATTTCTGTGCCAAGCAGGGTAACACTATTCTGCATTACTAGCGTAGTGCCCAGAAGAGAAGGAAGGGGAAGGAATGGCGACTTTTTCGCCGTAAACGCGCACGCTTGGTTTTTTTGGCATTGAATTCAACCAGATTACCGGAACCCCACTTGGATATGAGGTCCAATGTCCGATTGAGCCCAATGACAAGTTGACCTCGGCTCTCCTGGGTTTCCACTCGCCCAGCTGCTGCGTGTCCGTGATAGCCCGCGTGAAGTGTACTGTCATCTGCATAGCAATGTATGTTCCCAAGGGAAAGCATATCATTGATATGCAGAAGAAAGAGTGTAGGGGATAGCACGGACCCCTGAGGTACACCTGCGCTGACGGCTAACAGCTGAGAAGCGAAACCGTCCGCTACGACTCGTATTTTTCGCAGGTGTAGAAAGTCTTCGATCCAGGTGCAGAGCTGCGCTGGCAGACCGTAAGCCGGGAGCTTGGAGAGGAGACTTTTGTGCCAAACCCTGTCGAAAGCTTTGGCAATATCGAGGCTGATAGCCAGAGATTCGCCACGCTTGTCGACTGCTTCACCCCAGAGGTGCGTTACGTACGCTAGAAGATCACCTGCGGATCGGTTCGGCCTGAATCCGTATTGACGATCGTTTATTAGACTGTGATCTTCTAGGTATTGGATCAGTTGGTTATTTAGGATCCGCTCCATAACCTTGCACAACACTGAAGTGATAGCTATTGGCCTGTAGTTGGCCGGGTCAGAACGGTCCCCTTTTTTGGGCACCGGTTGCACATTAGCCTCCCTCCAAGCCACCGGTACACGACCCGTGGAAAGGGAAAGTTGGAAAAGACGCGTTAGTACGGGTGACAGCTCCGCTGCACACTTCTTAAGTACAATCGGAGGTACGCCATCAGGTCCACTAGCTTTCCGAACATCGAGACCACCACTTTGCCAGTATTGTATTGTTCAAGAATTAAAGTTACAGTATTTATTAATTAATTTAAATTACAGGCACATGAGACTTAACAAGTTCACGTCTCAGGGTCGACAACGCATTGGTGATGCCCCTGGTGTTGCATATGTCCATAAGCGGCGGTGACCACTTACCATCAGGTGGACCGTCCGATTGTTTGTCGGCTCATGTGGTATAAAAAAAAATTACTAAGGTGAAGGTGGTAAGACAGTATGAAGCTCATAAATAAAACAGTACACTAGTCGCCACGGATTTTTAGGTGTCGGAAGTGAGCTGCAGGTGCAATTTCCGCATAGTACGGCTCCGTTACCCCTTACACCTCTTTTTGACTTTTTGCCCAGCAGTTGTGTTCAGAAACACAAAAATCGATGGCGAGCATTGTACGTACTGAAGTAAAAAACACATTTTATAATATTCATATCTTCTTACGTATATGGTAAACAAGATAAGAATATTGTATCGGCCTTAACCTGTAAATATTATCATCTATACTATAGAATATATCACCGTAATCACCAAAAATAAAACTTGTTGGAAAAAAGTCTAAATCAGCAACTTTGTTTGCCGTCCCATTCCTGCAATCTATATTGTATATGCCATTGTCTGTTACACCAAATGTATTCTTATTATCTACCATAAAATGGTACACGGTATTTATGTCTTTATTTTTCACAACTTCATGTCCACCAACTACACAGTAAACTCCGCACATAGTCATAACATGCAAATTTCTAGCATTGTCAACGTCAAATTGCATCACAGTCTTCAAATCAGCCAGTTTAACAGCCATTTTGCCTTCATTAAAACTTTTATAAATCATATGATTGTTAGCATCTAATAAGAACATCTCATTGTTTCTAACCACAATTTTCATTATATTCATATTATAAAGACCTATGTTAAACGCTTCGTTGGAAATTGGATTGTACTTGTAAAGTCCATTATCGGAGCCGAAGTAGACATCGCTCGTTTGAGCATCAACAGCTGTAGCTTTGTTTCTCTCTATGCCTTTTATCTTCATTGCTTGTTTTGTTACCAGGTTAATATAGGCACGTCCAGAGTTCTGTATGACGTCGTCCATGTACATAAAATAAAGGTGTCTGGTCGTTGAATCATACGCCAGCTCTTTAGGGCTCTGAAACTTGTCTGTCAGCAATTCCTTTTTATATATTCTAGGTCCAATTATCTCCGTAGGTCCATCCGTTAGTAATATCTGTATTTTAGCTTCTATAATTATTGCAGTGAATAAAATTATAAATTTTAACATGTTTTATGGTAGTGCGATCCAATTTACATTGAATATTAAACTGGCTGATTTAATTGAACGCTTTGATAGTAAACTGTTATTTGTTTATGTTTATAAAAAATATAGACGACTTTAGATCTTATGGTGTGTATAATAGAGTCTGTTATAACAATTTATTACTAGTATATATTTATCGATGTTGATTGTATACGGTCAGCTAGGTCTGGGCAAATGTATTTTGATAATAATGTTTAAAGGTTGTCTGTAGGTCTGTGCAATTGTGCATTATTATTTTGATTTTAATATAGTGTCCTACCTCCATATAATGTCTGTATGTGCCTAGATACTGAATTCTGCTCGTTTATCTTCAGAACGACTTACCCAGATTTTATTTTATCTGAATTTTACTGTTTACTAACTAAATACTACGTAACTTACAGTTCCTTTTTCTGGATGTAATGATAAAACCTATATCGCTTTTTTAAAAGACTAATATATTTTGTACAATATTTGTTTTAATAAGTTATGTGTGAATTGTATTGGCAGTGTGATCATATCCATGCGCGTAAAAAACAAATCATGTATCAAAGAAACCATCTCGATTTATCTCTGTAATCATTATATGTGTGAATACGAGGAAATAACTAAGCGTTAGGTATGATTTTTATAAGAGTTCGTAAATTAAAAACTATATCATATCTTTATATATAAATATGTTATGTTGGTTTGTGTACGCTTCAAAAACTCAAAAAGTTCTGCACCGATCGAGCTGAAATTTTAGCATGATATAATATATAATCCGAATCAAGGATGGTTTTTATCAATTAAATATCCTGGGACATTCTTTTACACATGGCCATCTGGTCCCAAACTAAGCAGAGCTTGTACTATGGAAACCAGATAACTGATATACTACATATACTACTTTTTTTTTCTAAATACATACTTATGTAGATATTTACACCCAGACACAGAACAAACACATACGTTCATGCACACAAATGTTTGTCCTGGGTGGGAATCGAACCCGCGACCTTAGATTTGGCAGTCAGAGCGCTAACCACCAAGCCAACTGGCCTGTCATGTTTTGCATCAGTCACATATCTGCGACCGTCTTTGTTTTGTTTCTCTTTTCTCGACCATTCAATCAGAACAACGAAGCGAAATAATAACTTAATAACGGCAAACAAAATAATTTTAAAAGAATACATTTTTTTTAAATAACCTATTTGAAACTGTCACAGTACAATATTACAGCGGAAGCTATTATAAAGGAGGTTTCTTAATTCTTAATTCAAAAAATATTGTAAATACGAAAGTACGTATGTCTGGATGTTTGTTACTCTTTCACGCAAAAACGACCAAACGGATTGGGGTGAAACTGGGCACATATATAGAAAATGCCCTGGAATAACACATAGGATACTTTTTGTGCCGCGAAAATATTACGTCCCTCGGGAACGCGGGTGAAACAAAGGACAGATAGTTCATAATAAAAAAAAAAAAAAGGTATACTGTGAATCTGAATTTATTTCCTTGAGTATTCTTAAATTGGAGATCGACAGTTTTATAAATAATATTTTATTGCTGTACTTAAAAATTTGATCCGTTTTGAGATGTGTGAACCTTTCATATGAACTTCCTTATTTTGATAATGTTGCAGCTTGGTACTTGTCATTGAATCCATTAGTTAAAGTTCTTATAAAACTTCTTCTTAGAATGATTAGTCAACTATTAACACTTCTTGGTATGGTTCGGTTTAAGTCTTATCAACATAGTTGAATCAGCATATATCATATTATTATCATTATCGAAAGCCACACCATAGACATCTTCAAGATTAACTACTTCTTCAACAGCAGGTATCTCCTTATTGACTTTCAAAATACCATCATGCACAGCTATATAAATATTTCCGTTTTTGTCTCCAGTCATCGCTCTCACTCCCGAATCAAAGTTACCTTGGAATGCGATGGCATCTTTTGTTCCTTTAACTTGACTGTACATCCCAGTGTCATTATTAAAAAACATAACATTGGCGTCATCAATAATAAAATTGTCTACTTTCGTATCTTCCAAGTCGACAAACCTGGTTGATTTTCCATCAATCAGTGTGAATAGGAACTGCGATGGATATGTAGTATAAAACAAAACATCTTTGTAAAATAGAGTCCAGATATTAACATCTTTTGCTCCGATGAATTGTCCTTTATTTGTGCTGGTATTATATTTGTAAATGCCATTGCTACCCCCTATGTAAATTTCATTGGTGACTGGATCGACAGTTTGTGCAAAACCATTGACGACTCCCTCGATATCTTTCAAGTCTTTGGTAATTAAGTTTAATCTTGCTGTTTGGAAGATGAAACCTTCGATATCATCTTTGTGTAACTGAAATATAAATTGTTGGTGCTGTAGTCAACGGCAAGTAGGTACGGTTTTCCTAAACCTTGGTATAGCAGTTCCCTGTCGTGGTATACCCCCGAGATGGTGACGCCGTCACATTCGTCAGGGACAACACCAGCCTTGACAATCATCAAGCTGGACAAGAGGATCAAAAGCTTCATTTTGGCCTGGAATTAGAAACAGTGGTGTTAAAGAATTTGACTTAACGTCTATAGTATTGGGAGACATTAACATAGTATTTGCGCTTTATTAAATACTAGCTGTGACCCACAGTTTCACCTGCCTTCCCGAGGACTGTAGTTTCTGTTCTCAGAGGTAGCGTTGATAACGAAAAATGTTTAAGAAAACTGATTTCCATAAAAAAAAGTGTTTTTTTTAAATTACTTATTCTGCTATTCGGGACCGAGATAAAACCAACAAAGATCATTGAAATATGTACACCAGTTCTTGGGTTATAACTGGTGTAACTAACACGACTTAGTTTTAAATTTATATTCATTGATTTGTTCGCGGCTCTTCAAATTACAGCGGATATGATCATGGGTTACAAGAACCTTTACATTACAAGTTACTGATAAGGCTAACAAGATTCACCCATCACTTTTTTGTTTGTTTGTTTATAATTTTCACTAAATTAATATTACTTCTTCACAAAGAGCTATATTTTGGTTTGTAATAAAATTATAGTATTCAATCTAACAACTTACTTGGTTTTAATGAAGCCAACTGATAACTAAAATGTGAATAAAGCAAGTTTAGCGAATTATATAAATGTCGATAGGCCCAGAACAGGGAAAGCCATAGAATAGGAAATAAATCAATTTGATCAGACCATTTTTTTTAAACAATTTTTTTCATATTATTTTATTGTCATTTGATTCAGTTTTGTGTTATATTCTAATTCTAAAATGTAATTATAATTCTTTCACTTATTGAAAGGTAAATTATTCCAGATGGACATAGGCTATGTTTTAATACCGGGATAAATTGAATCCTACAGGACGCGGTTGAAACTTGTCAGAAACTAGTCAAATGCTACATAACATAAATTTTTTACAAAAGAAAGGTATCGCGAATAACAGATAATGTAAACTTCTAGAAAAGCTTCAATCGTTATTGTAAAATAAGTATCTAATTGCTTGTAGATTTGATTTTACAAAAAACGCTAGGTTTTTCATTTATAATTCTTCCTTCATCTTCTTATTTTTTTTTCATTGTCAAACCAACGGCTCATAGGCAGTACAATACATAAATCACAATCAAGTCCAATCAGGTTTGGTCAAGCCTACTTACTAATAATAGGTGTAAAACAACACTATAGGTTCTACAATAATATTCAAAAGCATATCGCTCTTGACAGTCTATATATTTTTACTCCAATGTTATGTAAAGATCAGTATAATTTATCAACAAAGGTTATCGGTATTACTTATACAAAATAGTGGGTATATTTTAATACTAACTGATAAAAATCATGTTCTAGGTAATTTCATTATTTTTGTGGTTACTACATCAGAGACGTTAATGTGGTCAATGCTGCCTATCGGAAGCCAATCAAATGTTAAATATACTTTCGCCCCATTTGATTGTCGACTAGCTATACCCCGTGGTTTGTGATGCGCGAACTGTCAAACGGGCGTAGTTAAAAAAGTCGCATTTTTTTTTTAATTTTTGCCTTTCTCGGCTTTAATTTGTATTTTTTTTTATATCACATGGGCCGACAAACAAGCAGACGGTCTACTTGATCGGTAGTCACCGCCGCCTATGGATGGGTATTTGCAACACTAGGGGCATCGCCAATGCCTTGTCGACCCTGAGACGTGAAGTTGTTAAGTCTCATGTGCCTGTAATTTCACCGGCCCCCTTACCTTTCTAACCGAAACACAGTAATACAAGTGCACTACTGCTTCACGGCAGAAATGGGTAAGGTGGTAGTACTTCCCCGGACGAACTCTGGACTAAGAGCTCTACTACTCGAAAATTGATTGTACACATAAGCCTTCCTCTAGAGAGATTCGGTCTATCGACGAAAAACGCATCAAAATCCGTTACGTAATTTATAAGATCTAAGCGTACAGAACTATGTAATATAGTATTAATGAAATATTCAAATTATCCATTAACGATATCATTTTCAGAAAAACTAAAAGCTAGGTTATATTATTTATAACCCAACCTAAGTGAAATTCAACAATTTACATTGTCATTTGTTTTCTTTATTGGTCCAGGTCAATTAGGTAGACCAACCTCTACAATAGCTGCTTCTTTATGCTAAACATTTTTTGTGTCAAGCAAAAAGTTCCGTATTCCGAGGCTCTTTGTGCCACAATTCCGGTCCAGATAAGCTTTCCGTGGTCTCCATTTAAATGACTTACTATAGAAGTCGTCTCTGTCTTTTGTTCCTGGAGTGTTTGGAAAGTTTAGTTTTACTTGTTAGCTGTTAAAGTATTTTTTAAATAGCATACGTTGGGTGACGCTGGTAGGTTGGGTGTAAATGAATAAAAAAAAAATAAAGGATCATATCAAGAAACTCCTTAAATTTCCTTTCTTATATTAGATTTAAAAAAAGAAAATATAAATAATAACTAATACTTATAAGTTAATCTTATCGTAGAAGGAAATGGAACAATTAATATTTGTCGCGGAATCAGTATCGCATCATCGTACTTAGTTGTGATTGGCTAGCGGTGACGTGATATACGGACGAACCAATGGCAGCTCCGCGTCGCGGGTCCGGGGTTGCTCGCAATTATTTTAAGATAGTACCGCCACTTACCGACTTACTTACCATTCAATGTACGGGCTGCATATACTTACTTTGTTAATCGTTTAAAATTACACAATTGATTCCAACAAAAAAGGCTGCACTTATTTTAACTTCCTGGCTACCTCAAGACACTAATAAGAAATAGACGCAACAATATTATTTTTTGAAACACTCAAAGTTTGTTTAAATACCAAAAAAAGCAAAATAGTTATAGCTAAAATCATAAGATAATTCTTTGTTCTCTAAAACCTTCAGTATCCTATTGTTAAATTCAACCATTTCCAAGCTCAATAAATTGTTTGTGGAACCTTTTGAAATACTTTCAGAAAGTTCGATGTTAGAGAAAATTTCATTAGGCAGATACTTTCCATGAACACTAGCCTTCGTCCTGCGATTTCACGCATTTCCGCGTTCCGTGCCTTTATCACTCGGGAATAGAGTAGCTTTTTGTTTGTGATATAATTTTTGAGATTCGGTAATTTGTTTTGAAGATCTGTATCTAAATTTACAAATACTCTTTATAATATTAGGTAGTATAAATAATTATTGCGAAGTCCTTTTTTGAAGTCGGTTAAAAATTACTGAACGACTTCCTCAATAATATACTGCTCCATTCATCGGGACCACTACTAATGTTTGCTGACAGGATTCGTTTTCACCTAAAAAGTCACTTGTACATCACCAGAAATTCAAACGTGACATGCCCGTTAAGAAACTGACAGAGTAATATAACTAAAACACATAGTATTTATGATTGAATTAGCTCTCCCCCGCGGTTTTACCCGCCTTCCTAAGGAATGTTTCAAGTTTCTGTGCCAAATTTCATCCAGACCCGTTCAGCAGTTCTGGAGTAATTGAGTAACAAACATCCACCCATACAAACTTTCACATTTATTAGTAGTATGATTAGTACAAATATAATTAGTACGTACTTTTTAGTCTGGATAATCTCTTTTTTTTATTTCAATAATTTACAACAAAATATCACTTAAAAGGGTATGCATAGAAAAATATTACAATAATTTGTAATTTTAATACGATTTATATGATTTAGTGCCAATTTCTCAATCGATAGATAAACCTCAGATAAGCTATCCCTCTCCTAAATTAAACGGAAACTGTTGGAAAATGTGGCTTGTTAATATTAAAATAAAGAAGTTATTTGAGTAACAAAATAAATCAAAAGTGACTTAAGCGTGAGATTGAAGCTCATAGTATCAAGTGCACATGGATTTGGCAACGTCATCATATTTCATCACTCGGCTTATATGACGTCACAACGTTGATCGCACTCGAGCGAAGTTATTATATCGTTCAATCCAGGATTAGAGCTAGCAATATGAAAGAGACTGCAATATTTTGTAATATCTTTTACCTTCTCGTAATTCACGGCCTATAGGTATAATCCCTGTCCCTACTAATATTATAAATGTGAATGAAAGTTTATTTGTTACGCTTTCACGCGAAAACTACTTAACCGATCATCGTGAAACTTTGTACACATATTCTTGGAGGTATTAGAAGTAACATAGGATACTTTTTGTGCCGGGAAAATGTTACATTCCTCAACAACGTGGGTGAAACCGCGGGGGACAGCTAGTACGTATATATTTTATACGTTGAGTCTAAGCGTTCACGCCCGATACAATTAATCTAAATAAAGTCACTTGAGTGATTTGAGACACTTGGAAAATGCCGCGTCGCGCTGGAAATTGATTCATGATATGCCTGCAATTTGTATTTATTCCAATGGTTTTGACGTGATATTTACAAGGTAGGTACTGTAGTGAACGGGGGCGTTAAAAAAAACACTAATGAAAAATTAACTATTTATTTAAATATTTTTAGTCTATCAAATTTTTATAATAAAAATCATCTTTGTCCGTGCCCGCGCACTGTCATTGTATATTTCTTTTTTACGTTTTTTACACAGTTTTTTTATGTCAAGTGGGCAGACAAACAGACGGTCAGTCAGTTATGGTAAGTGGTCACCGCCGCCTATGGACAGATGCAACACCAGGGGCGCCTGTAATTTCACTGGCCTCGTTACCTTTCTAACCGAAACACAGTGATGCAAGAGCATAACTGCTTCACGGTGGAAATGGGTATGGTGGTAGTACTTCCCTGCATGAGGTCTAAGAGCTATTCTACTATTAAAATGATGTCTAAGATTAAACTTTTATTACTTGATCTACCAATCACGAGTTTGACTTGAACATCAAAATAATAATATGTTTGATATATATATATTTTGACCTAATTTCAGTTTTGATTGACAAGTCAAAAATTTCATAACAGCAACTTTCAAACAACAAACAAAACACCAAATAACAAAACACGAGTCGATTATTTGTTCAAAATTTAAAAACAAAAGCTGTAAAAGCACAATAATCAATCACACTAGATCCATTGGAAATTCTGGCAGAGGCGAGCGGGTTCATTCTCAAGTTAATATCTCGCTAGATCATTCATCATCGTTATAGAAACGCCTCGTCACTCGAGCGATTTGAGCTATGTTCCGAGCGTGATTAAAATAGCACACTTGGGTGAATTGACTAATTTCGGGTTATGGAATAAGGTATTGTAGGTCGTGGCTTTTATGGGAAACTAGCTGCGCCCTGCGGCTTTGTCCGCTTTCAATCCTGGTTATAAACCTTCCTCTTGAATTACTCTATCTATTGCTGAAAACTGCATTAAAATGCGTTGTATGCAACGTTTACGTGGGCTGTAGGCTTCTCGCATCACCTGTAATAAGTATCAGATCGTCTGCGAATCTTAGGTGGTTCAGTTGTGTTCCGTTAATAGCTAGTCCATAGTTGTCCCACTCGAAGCATCTTCTCTTGAATAACTCTATCTAATAAAAGAACCGCAATAAAATCCGTTGCGTAGTTTTAAAGATCTAAGCATACATAGGGACAAACAGACAGCAGAAAGCGACTATATTTTATACTATGTAGTGATTTATTATGACGAGAATTAAAGAACTAAGATATTGTTTCATGATATCTCGTAAATGTTTTTTGATCATTGAAAACTTTGCTTCATACTCGAGTAAGGAAATTGGCATATCCTTACATGGGTCATCCAACCATCGAACAGAGTCCCAAACATTTGCTATAAATAAGCAGCAACACGGTAGGTACGTTTGTCATATTTTATATGTTTTTTTTTCGTGTGAACCTCGCAATATTTCACGTTGAAAAATGCAGTTAAAACCGGTTATCAGCCGGTCGCAGCCGCTCTCCGTTGGTTCGTTTTACAGCCAACTAAATGTGATTTGTTCCCGCCATCCCTCATTTTAAAGGTTCTGTAGTCAAATTCGGAGCCGTTTTGTTTGGACATATTCATCTGTCTGTTATAACCATTTTGCTCGGCAACTATTTGTGACATCGAGCTTAAACTCTGCACACCTTTTATTTATGGCACCTACAAAAATTATTAATGGGGTCATGGATATAATATTTTTGAGGGTACTCCTGCTTCTATTTGGCTAATTGGGGGGTGAGTTTTCTTGTTCGTGTACCTCTGGTGGGACTATAGAATAATAATAACAACCCTATGCAGTATATAACGATTGTCTACCATTTTTATTCAAGTCTTGGACCTTAAATCGAATCCAAAGCTATTTACAATTATGGCATAAATAATGATACAGTAGCTTGCAGTGCTAGTATATATTTTCATTTCTTTTTTCTTCTTTTTTTAAGTATTACAAAAAAAATACAGTTATTTTTGTCTTTAAGAAAATAATAACAACATTGTGTGTTCACACTTTCTGCTTTATGCAATAAATTTATGGAAATCTTAATTGTTAACTCGGAACAAATCGATACTGGTGAATCGCATTCCCTGAGCCCCAAAATACAAGCTCTGCTTAGCTTGGGACTCGCTGTCAAACAGCGATAAGGATATCTTGTGCTCTGTACTAACTCTTGTGTTATTTTAATTATTTTTTCTGGAAATGAAAAGTTTTTATTATATGGCTTAAAATAGGGTCAAAAATGGTAATGAATACGGAACCCCAAGCACTGCTGCGCGTGTTCTGACACGCACTCCGCTCGTTTTTACCTATTCGAGTGAAAAAGCGCTTTTTCGCTTGACGTGGCGCGACGCTGAAAGGTTGCGAGAACAATAGGGATTTTGAAAGCATTTTATAAAATTGCTTAATGCTCTGATAAATTGACTTAGATATTGAATGAGATCTTATAGGAATGCTTGTAACATCTTAGAATAATTACAATCAGGGTATCCAAGAATGTCAATTTTATTTTCCTTTTTATCGCCAAGAAGGTCATCAATCTGGCAGCTAGTCCACCTTATAGTAAGTGGTCACCATCGCTTATAAAACTTTGCAACATCAGGTGCATGCCAATGCGTTATCGAACCTGAGTCGTATAAGGCTCATGTTGCTGTAATTTCACGGGCACTATTGCTTCACTGCGGAAATGGGTAAGGTAGTACTTCCCTGGACGAACACTGCACATAGAGCTATACTTCTAGAAATAATAAATTAAGGATTTTTTCCAAAGCTACTTAATTGTGGCTCCAAAGTTAAGACCTTCATAAATAAGTTGTCATTATAGAAATTGTAATCTGAAACAAAAATTATATTAAATTAATGGGATATTAAACTCCGTCCATTTTGAATAGGCCAAGCGATAAATTAGAAGTTAAAATTTTGAGGTTCATTTAACAAACGATTAATTGTTGAATATTAATTTTAAGTTGCTGCATACATTTTGCAATACATAAAGCAAATTTTATTTTGGGAGAATATTTATGGATTATCATTGTAAAAGCAAACTTTAATTATATGCAATAAGGCACAATTTATTTTGTGTTTTATTACTTTGTAGTTACCCGGACCCCTAGTTGAAAATCTCGCCAAGCACTTACTGGAGTGCAATTTTGAGAGCCGGTTATCTTTTTTAAGGTGGGCAATATCTATAATATATAATATATATTTTCGAAAATCCTTTAACATTATTTACCGCGCAACGGTGTCAGGGTAAAAAAAAAACAAAAACCACTCAATATTGATAATGTATATGGGCGACTGTGACCACTTACCATCAGGTGGGTGAATGTTGTCAGGCTTCTTGCCATATGTATGATGCTAATGCTTATGATAAAATGCTTAAATTGCTATTTAATCACTATCTCTCTCTAACTTAGCCAAAAATCTAATACCTTTAAACGAGCAATTCATGTATATGTGTATAATTAGGATCTCGGAAACGGCTCCAACGATTTTCATGAAATTTAGTATGAATGGGGTTTCGGGGGCGTTAAAACGATCTAGCTCACAAAATGTCGTTTTATCCGTGTTTTTAGGCAATGAAAACTGCTACAATGGTAGGTAAGGTTTTCAATTAACATCTTTTGTGAGAAATCCTGTTATTGGGAGCCCTTTATTATCGCATCTAATTCGTATATAGGTATATATGACAGTGCTTTAAAAAAGAGAATACGGTAGAAGTCACGTAAGCAAAGAAATCCCGAGCAATGCTCGGCCATCCAGGTACTAAACAATTATATACAGAACATTAACAGAGGTTATGATTGACAGTCCCGGTAATGACACTCTCCACCCACGTGTCCACTCGCCCATCAAAATGCACTACAAGCAGAAAATCAATAACTGAAACAAAGCCCACATAGTTTCCATTGTAACTTGGAAGGGGAATGATTCTGTGAAACGTGTTATTACATTTTGATTGAAAATTTCCAAGGATTTCAATATTATTTGAATCTGTCCCCCGCAGTGTCACTTGCGTTCCCGAGGAATGTTAAATTTTCCCAAATTAAAATATCCAGTCTAGATGTCATTCTAGGGTATGCTCTATCTTTGTGCAAAGTTTCATCCAAATACGGTAGGTTGTTTTTGCGTGAAAGTGTAACAAACGTCCATAAATCCATCCCCATAAAAAAAACCATCCTTAAGATGAAATTGTGTCAACCTCTATTCGATGTATTATAAAAAACTAGTTGAGTCTTAACTTCATGTCTTACCGTCATACATCTTCTAACTATAGTTATAGTAAAAAATTGGTTGCGTCGTAAAGACAGACACTTGGTAGAAGGGAATTTTTTATACTACAAGGCAACTTAATTATTCATCAATCACTTTTGAATTTTTTTAAAAGGCCGGCGACGCACTTGTAGCTCCTCTGGTGTTGCAGGTGTCCATGGGCGGCGGTAATCGCTTACCTTCAGGCGATAAATCTGCTCGTTTGCCTACCAAAAAAAAAATAAGAATAGCATAGATTGTGTTCATTGTTAATATATTTTTCGTCACACAAAAAGGTTGCGGATCAGAATTTTAAAGCCCATAAGAAGTTTCACTTCCAAAAAATCTATACACTAAGTGATTAACATAACAAACGTCTTGAAATCACTATACATATTAACATAAACAAATATATACATAAAAAAATACAAAAGCACTTAAAATTACATTAGTTACTATATTATGTACACTAATAAAACAAAACCGAAAATTTTGCTAAAACAAAAGAACCTCTAAATGCTCCATGGTACCCATGATACTAGCGGCGTTGCCCCGTTGGATGGTTAAGCTTAGTCTCTGGGCAAAAAAGTCCCTGGCTCTCAGATTCCCAGAGGCTAAGACCAAACGCTTGCCTATATCCGCAATGGCACATTTTGTGTCTTGAATAGATTAAATATGACCTACAAAGAAATAAGAAAAATTAAATATATTAGCCCAAATATAATGCTTAATACAACCGACACAAATACCAAACTGCTTTTATATGCAAATTACGAAAATTACACCTGAATTCAAAATTATTCCTCACTCTAAATAGACAGCCCTAAATCCACAATTTCATAAATGCGACACCCTCAGTGGGAATACGCTTTGAATTTACAACGAAAGTTTACACCTTGAGACATGCCAGTCATTACCCGCCGCTTGTAATAATATTATGGTGTGAAGTTACATGTGTAATGTTATTATGAATTAACGGTAGCTGTACGTGTATTATCATTTATTCAGGTGCGTAAGCTAATTGTGTAATTTAGTTTATTATTGTATGTTTGTGCCCAATGTGTTTATAATTTGAATGTATTCTATTGGGTTTTGCAGTTATTCATTAGCAGAAGATTAACTTTGGCAATGAATTGGTCACCTGATGAGCTATCCATTTAAGTATTTTTATTGTAGATTCAGTAACTTTAAATTTGACCTGCATAAGTGCCTTTCGAGGGCCTAAACTGAATAAATGGTTTTGAATGTTGTGAAATAATGATTTTTTTTTTAATATTTATTTTTGCCATATTTTTAAGAAACCATGTAATGACGATTTATAAGAGCCCGTCAAAGTCTACATGAATAAACAAATAAATATCCCAGGATATTCTTTACACACGGCTATCTGATCCCAAACTAAGCAGAGCTTGTACTATGGATACCAGAGAACTGATACTCGTATACTTCATTTTTTTTCTAAATACATAATGTAGATATTTACACCCAGACGCAGAACAAACAGACATGTTCATGCACACACATGTTTGTCTTGGGTGGGAATCGAACCCGCGACCTTCGGTTTGGCAGTCAAAGTCGATAACCACCAAGCCAACTTGCCTGTCAACTGTGTTAAATTTCTATTCTTTTCTACGAACATTTAGAAATGTCAAATAAAAGAATAATAAAATAATAGAACTGTCTAAAATATTAAATACCTACCACAAATATCTAGACTAGCGTCCCTAAAGGTCGTTACAAATAAAATGTATCCTTTTTGTTAATCCAAGTTGAAAACTATAATATCTTTGTCCTAAGTTTCATACAAATCAGTAGCTTTTGCCAGAAAGAGCAATAAACCTCCTCACAAATTTTCCCTTTCATAATATCAATACCATATACAAGTTAGTACGTATATGTACACAGCCGTGATGGTAAAATTATAAAAAAAAAATTAAAAAACATCGCAAACTTATATCCCCGTAAAACATTCACCCCTGTGTAACACCGCAGGGCGGAAACTAGTGAATAATAAATCCGTTGGTAAAGCGGTAGATAATCAACGTAAACCTAAATGCAATCCTGAACTGATGGTTTACGAGTCAAAAGGAGGATTTCACTTATGAAATAAAATATTATTATTCAATAAGGCCTTCACATGCGTATTTAGCTAGGGTTTTTCAAAAATTTCTTTTATCTTGTGTGAATTTATTTAGGTCTAGAATTTCGAAACCATGCAACATTCTCGGGTGGCCACAAAATATATATGCGCCTATGTCCAACTCTAACGCCTTGTGTCCTAGATATACTATTTAAATTAAATTAAAAAAATATATATATATTAATTAATTAAATCAAAAATTTAAGGGTGTAATAGCTCTCTGCGGCTAAATACGCTGCAATATCATCGTATTCAAATAAGGTTATTCAAGTTAGGTATGCATGAACAAAAATCTAGTCTATTTTCACGATCAAAACACATCACGAACACCAAATATATTTTTTATTCCTAGCCTATGGTATAACACATTGTATATAGAGCACATTCGCGACAACACACGTACCTTAAATTCTACATATCACGTACATTATTTTTCCGGGTTGAAATGCGTCGTGAATGCTTGTAAGAAAATAACCAAAAATTTTATGTAAATGGATCCGTTGGCATGTTACAATAACTTGACCTATAAACTTAAGTGGATCTTATTGAGGCCGGAATCAATGGGGATGGCAATAAAATCAGTTTTACGTGAGGAAGGGGTCGAGGGTCAGTGCAACCCTTAACCCTGTCGAGGAATCGTCGGCGTCGGGTAGGGAAGTACATTTTCTAAAAGATGAATGACAAGTAGGGCTGCTAATGATAAATTGTTGGTAAATTCTTGGAAACATTTATAATTTAGATTGTACATACATTTAAATATATAGCTAACGATATATTTAAATCGTACAATAGCTTAGTTTTATATTATTTTCTTACAATGTTAATTAGTTTTTATTTTGGGAGAAAATAAATAAATTTATTATTGAAGTTATACTTTTTAAGGCGCGTTATGAGAAAGTTATGAGAGTGAAATTTTAAGATGCGCGCGCATCACTGTAACACAAAAGTAACAGGTTGAAGTTAGCTGATAACGGTCTCTCCGGACCATCGCACAAATCGCAACTGTCAGTGTCAATGAGTGATTAATGATGTTATTGTCAATAATAACCTAACAACGTCAAAAACTGTTATTCGTTACTACATACAGGTGCATAGAATTTGGACACTACAATTTCACGACTGAATAGTAAAGACAAATGCTTTTAGTGCAGTTTTTCTCACCAACAATTTCGGGTATGATTTCTTACGTCGGTACATACACACGTTTTATTTTTATATTATTATTAGATACTCAGTTCAGAGCGATGGTATTTATGAACTTTGTGAATATTTTATAAACTTGTACCTTATTAGAATAGCGTAGCCTTGATATTTCAGCAGCAACATACTAACAGATACCCAGAATCTTAAATTAAGCCAAGTTTCTAATCACCAAGTTTGCCTCACCACTAAATTCTTGGTTGAAACTTGGCACAGCTGCAGTTTCCTGAAGCGGACTGAATAAAATTAACTCCAGTTAGTTTGAACCTCGATTCAAGTATATGGTAAATTGGAATTCAAAAACTGAGATCGTTTAATGTCTTTCGGAAAATGAGATGGGAAATATGTAAGTAACTGTGCAACTATGCAAAATTTTGGTAGTGGATTTGATGTCCTTTCATTCATTACGAATTGAAATGTGAAGAAATATTCTAGAATACTTAACTTCTTATTTTATTTATACTAAGTACAATATAGTTCATCAACTATTTACATATTTTATAAAGGATTCCCGGGGGATCTTGTATTTTCCCGCGTTGAAATATTTGTTAATCTCTTGAAAATCCGTCCAGTCGTAAATACGTGATTGAGTCACATATATTAAAACAACATTATAATATTTGTAGGATTTGTTCAAACTCGAACTGCTTACCTATCTGATCCTCTATTTCATGGGCTAGATACATTGGTAATGGCAGCTAATTCCACGTAACAGTGCATTGGAGATGCCTATAGAGACAATCTCTATACAAAATAATGGAGTTCAAAATGATGGAAACCGGGCTGTCATAGGTCTTTCCATTATCCATTGCTCATATTCGTCGCACCATGATCCAAATTGAAAGAGCACGAGCATCCTCTAACAAAGAGGGGATTAAGGCCTTACAGTCCACCGGGTGGGACTAGTGCAGATTTACCGACTTGACATAGAGGTTTCAGCACGATATCCTTCTCTGAAAAGGCTTTCGCGAATCCGTACGTGAGTTTCAATCTCGGAAATACGGGAGAGTGCTTTGAACCTGCATCGGCATATCTAATTGTAAGATTATACAAAAAACGAATATCTGGTAACTAATTCCGCTGGATCTCTTTCCCTGCCACGTCTCAAACAAAGAAATTCGACAGGTAATCATTTACTTGTTTTTGATTTGACAGAGAAGGAGATTTAGCGGAATTAGTTACTAGATATTTGTTTTTTGTATAATCCTGCATCATCATGATCGTAAGCGTACACCATCCTCGACTGTATCGTCACTTTCCATCAGGTGAGATCCAGTAAAGATTTTATAAAAAAAAGAAATTGGTGCTCAACTACTGAGCTAACCAGAGCTAATAGAAGGCACCTATATTGATTTTCAATTGTTTGGTAATCCCGAAAACCACCAGAGAGTAACCATTGATTAAATTCAAAACATTTTACTTCCGAAAATACAGACGAATTGAGAACCTCCTCCTTTTTTTGAAGTCGGTTAAAAACTTATATGAAAGCAAGGCCAAACACAAATACAAAGTAAGAGATGACATTATGACTTATTGTCGAGTAAAAACAATAGGTAGATAACTCAGCAACAACATTTATCTAGAGACGAGGCGACGTTATCTAATAACTTTCGAGTATATAATAAACAAAGAAACTTGATGACAATACTGCAGTGGATTCTATGTAAGTTGTGTATTGTTTTATATACTGTGACATCTGAAGATTGTTGAAGACTTTAACAGTTGGCTTTATATTTGAACTAGCTGTTCCCCGCGGTTTCATCCGCGTTTATCGATATCATATATCAATCTACGAAAAATTCCACAACGAATGGTAGCAGTCCCATCCCGATATGTTCAGTAGTTTTGAAGTGATGGTGTGTCAAAGAAACCTATTTTGCTCATATAATATCGATTAGGAATTTGTTATTGTTGTTAATAACAAAAACGGCGGCTTGTGAGATAAATAATAATAATATTAATAAAATTAGTTTATTTTTCTCCCACACATAAAAAATACAACATTTTTTTGTCATAAATTCAAAAAATCTTTTTGGCTTGTGAGATGCTGGTAATACCACGAATCCGATACCTTCCGGGTAACTTTGCCTTCCCTGATCGTCTTGAATGGAACACGGGGGCCATAAAATGTGAATACCACGATGTTTATGACTGAATGCCTCATAAATTGATAAACGAATTTGAATAAATTTTGTCACAAAGATAAAACATGTTCTACATTAATATACTGGAAATACATAAAAATCCTTCGTGAACGCAGGTAAAACCGTAGCACAGTAGCTAGTTTGGCTTTACATATTATACCAGCCAAGTTTTAGTTACTAACAATAGTCTAAAATCTACTTTAGATCCATTTGGTTTACGACTTTACCTCTTTCATTGTAACATAGTTAATGCTCCAGCTGTTAGGCAAACAACTGTAGAAAATCGAGTTAACATTCCCAGTACGAGACCTTTGGGAGTTAGTTGGTTGTATCCAGTATTTGATTTTGATATGCCTTTGGGGCTTCCTTTCTAATACTAAGATTTATTGTGGAATTCCTATCTGGAAATCAGTATTTTATGGACTATCGAATCTGTCTATGGATAATTAATTGTTTTTGAGATAAAAAGCCTCATAAATCTATATGAGTGACATCGTCCAAACAGTTCAAGGAAGTTGTGTATTGTATTCTTTTTAGAATATTAGCTGTGTTTATTGATATCATATATAGCCTATACTCAGAAAGGAAAAAATTTGCGACTGCTACCATTAGCAGTTCTATCCCGATATGTTGTGTAGTTCTGAGGTGATGGTGCGTCAAAGGAACCCTATAAAGCTCAGCTTTGCTTAATGATAGAAGATACAAGTACAATATAGATTAAATAATAGTTGCATCAGTCGTCATGCAATTTAAAACAGAGTTCCGGCATGAAACAGTAGACGTTTCTTTGTCAGAAATAATTTCTCCTCAATAGAGGGATAAAAAAATATCTTAACGCTAATGATTCTCAAAGAGGTAGGCTGAAGTCTCAGTACTAAAAACCACATTATAAATATGAAGGCCAAATAATGTATCATGAGCCGGGCATTATCGTCGATTTTTAGGCCAATCCCAGACTATATTTTGTACTTTTTATGTGCCCCAAGTAAAAGTTTGAACATACGTCAGAACCATACAACAGCTTGTGGCTACGGTTTATGACATCTTTTTGATGGGTACAATGCTATCTCGTACTCACTTGTGGGACTCTCGCTGCGACTATTATCTGTCTCTTTCACGGACTCCGTAAATAAATGAGATGTAGGCGTCCCACGTATTCGTAGGTGATTACTTGGGCGAGTTTGTTTTTGAATTACAGGTACATAAGACTTAACAACTTCACTTGTCTCAGGTTCGATAACGCATTGTCCTTAGTATTGCAAATTTCTATAGGACCACTGACAATTAACTAAACCGTCTGCTTGCTTGTCAGTCATGTGGTAAAAAAAATCAAACAAACAGACAAAGAGCAGATTGTATCATGTGGATCGACTATTAGATATGGTTTTATACAAATAACGTGTGTGTGTACTTATGTATGCATGTCAGAAGTTATACCCAAAATTATAGGTGAGAAATCTGCACTTGAAGCATTTTTTACTATTCAGTCGTGAAATTGTAGTGTCCAAACTCTTTGCACCTCTCTGTAGCAACGAGTAACAATTTTTGAGGTAGTTGGGTTATTATTGACAATAACACCAGTACTAACTCATTGACACTGACAGTTGCGATTTGCACGATGTTCCGGAGAGACCGTTATCAGCTAACTTCATCCGTGAGAATTTTGTGTTACACTGATGCGCGCGCATCTTAAAATTTCACTCTCATCATTTTTTCATTGCGCCCAAAGAAGTACATCTTCAAAAACTTTGATCAGGAGTATATTTATATTTAACATGCCAACTGACTGCAGTTACCAAGGCTTTATTAAAACAATGTGTTTTTCCCGGAAAAATAATATCTGCAAATATAAAGGGCAGTGAAATACACGATCCGTGAAACAGTACCGGATGCGGGTAATGCGTGCGGGATCTCAGCACGAAGCCATTTACCTAATTGGCGCAGACGGCCTTTCTCTGCGGGTCTATTCATAGCATATTCTATTTACGATAAGTAGGTAACTGAGGTAGAGACTAGACTATTTGCAGGATAGCCCTGGGAATTTTGAAGATGTAATAACAGTTTTTTTTACTAGAATTTCAGAAGTTCGATCATTAGTTGATGAGAGGCCAGGTCAGTAAGAGACCTGCAACGCCACAGGTTCGATTCCCACCCAGGACAAACATTTGTGTGCGAAGATGTTTAATGGTTCCGTGTATGTGTAAATATCTATATAAGAATATATTTTGAATTAAAAAAATAGTATATGTAGTATATCAGTTATCTGGTTTACATTGTACAAGCTCTGTTTAGTTTGGGGTCTATGGAATAATTATTAATTGCATTATTTGTGCGACTATAAATACAGTAAAAAATGTTTTTGTAAAACAGTATGCAGGTATGCTGTCTAGTGGGTATTGACACAGAGAGCCCCATACATTGCACTGGCGCAAAGGCACGAAAATGAGCATAAAAGTCGATGAGTGTATTATCAGGGCCTTCTTATCCATTGGGCACTCTGGGCAAGTGCCCAGGGCCCATGGACCATGGACCGCGGGTCCATGGAGCCCCTAGTTCCCAAGGAATGGAAGCAATTGGACGGGCAGAGTTTACAGAGAATGCATGCGACAGTTCGTGTCGTCTGATCAGACTGATCAGACAGATCTGACAGATCTGTTGAGCCGCGTTCTCTGAGCATAGTCTTAGAGGCCCCTTTATCTTAGTACCTAGGGCCTACAATAGTTTAAAGACGGCCCTGTATACTATATTGTATCCTAATAATATTATAAATGCTAAAGTTTGTATGTAGCGATGTTTGTTACTCTTTCACGCAAAAACTACCAAACGGATTTCGTTGCAACTTGATAAAACATATTCTGGAATAACATATAGGCTACTTTTTATCCCGAGAAAACGTGACATCTCTCGGGAACGCGAGTAAAACCGCAGGGGGCAGCTAGTATACTATAGAGTATATACTATACTATCATGCATCAAATCGCTTAACGTGTCTAAATGTTATATACAGTTGATTAGTTGAACTCAAACTTACTACCGCTGAACTAGGTTAATTTGCTCCAACTTCGTCGAACAAAGTAAAGTACAAAAGTAAAAGTGACGTGGGACAAACATTGCCAATTCGATTTAGGCAAAGACATTTGACACTATTCTGTGGTTTTGACCTTGTTTAAGTTAGATATGGACTTATGTATTCATTTAAAAAACAGGTAGATAATTAAAAACTTTATGTCCGATATTATAAAAAAAATATATAAAATGGTCTTCTAAATTTCGTGTTTTAATGAATTCAAATATCTAATAAAATTTTATATAAGACTAAGCTAGTTATTCTTTTTTAATATATTTAGGATGTTATTCTGTGGAATTTGTGAAAAAAATAAATTACAACATGTATGAACATGTACGAGTTTTAGAAATGCATTATTACTTTTTTTGACCAACCGAATAAGTGTATTGTTATTAAATTGATAAAATACAAATATGAAGGCTAAGGAATGCATTGTAGCTTCAGTAACTTTAAATTTGACCTTCATAAGTGCCCTCCGAAGGCCTAAACTGAATAAAGGGCTTTGAATTTTTAATTTTGCAATTACAGGTGCAAAATAATTATATTACGATGTCATGTTCAAACAGTAGGTATATTTGCATTTGTAACTTCAAGAAATCATTAATACTAGAATATAGGACCTAGCTTACTATATTCTAGTATCAACAACGGTAGTTTAGGGTATTGCACGTTCATATACATGGCACATGTGAGGCTTACATAAGCCAAACCCGCAACCTCTACATTTCCCGTTGGAATAGTCTGTGTGTAAAATAGAGGTTGTTATTTCAAACACATCTGTTATTTTATTGCCTACTAGCTATCCCCCGCGGTTTCACCTGCATTCCCGAGGGATGTAACATTTTTCCGGCACAAAAAGTATCCTATGTTACTTCTTATACTTCCAATGTGTGCAAAGTTTCATGATGATCGGTTAAAAGTTTTTTCGTGAAAGCGTAACAAACAAACTTACATTGACATTTATAATATTAGTAGGGATTGGTCACGTCAGTATGTTATAAAATAAACATCTTCACGTTCATTACACACTAGCAGGTAGGTAGAGGTACTCAGTACTAAGACCCAAGTGCGACTTAAAAAAAAAGTCCTACGCCATGAAGAGAGCCGCTTCACCATCCTTACCATATGACAGGTCGAAGGTCGCGGGTTCGATTCCCACCCAGGACAAACATTTTGTGTGCATGAACATGTCTGTTTGTTCTGTGTCTGGGTGAAAATATCTATATAAGTATGTATTTAGAAAAAAAAATAGTATATGTAGTATATCAGTTATCTGGTTTCCATAGTACAAGCTTTGATTAGTTTGGGAATGATTATGAGATGGCCGTGTGTAAAGAATGTCCCAGGATATTTATTATTTATTATATTACCAATTCCAGGATACATGTCAGTATTTCTAACAAAGAAACATAGACATCTTCATTTGGCCTGAAAGCCGAGGTTTAAACCACTTGATCAACGAGATGGTATTAACACTGACTATGACTTAGTATTTCGGGATACATCTTTTAGGAACGAAAAGAAGGAATTTTTTTTTATTCAAATAGGCCTTTACAAATTATGAATAGTCAGACTCTAATACCGTACCGTACGTGCCTTAATAAATTTAAGAAATACATATTTTTGAACATAGTCTTTAGGCTTTGTTCAAATTGAAACAAAAACACATCGACGCAAATAATCGACTTAAATTTCTCCAAGTGTCACTGTGAGTACTTATGTATAAAAACTTTGTAAAAGTTGTAAGTGGACGACTTTTTATCCAATTCGCAAGTGTCAGAAACATTCGCAAGATCCAATATACGATATGAGATTGGAGCGGGCTGGTAAACTCTTTTTTACAGTACTTTGTGCTGTCCGACTTTGAAAGGTCGTGTGCTTGAGGACAATCAAACGGGCACATATTATTTTACTGTAAATATGACTTTCCAAGAGTCTTTTTTTGGCTAGAACCCTGATAGTAAGGAAGTAAGGCCATTTTATCGTAAACTAAGCTGGAAACCACACCAAATCATGTCCAGTGATGGCAATTATTATGTGCTTGACATAGTTCATTCCGATTAAATAGGTGCTTATAATAATTTCTGTTATTCGTTCCGAATTATACAGATTCAGTAGGTAAAGCAAAAAAAAATACCTAAATATTCAAATAATTTATTATATTAATCTGGCACTTATTATTAGCCTAATGAAAACAATTAATAAACTATATATAAAAGCGGTATACCGTTTGATCATGAGATCTCAGAAAATTTTAACCTTATAGAGTACTCTCTATAAGGTTTACGCTAAGAAAGGATTTTTGGAATCCTAGGTAAAAATTGCGGGTGAACCGTCCAGTATATATTCTTATATACACCTGGTGATTACATTTTTGCGGCCAGCAGTGTACAATTTCATTCTCTCTACAGCGTATAGGATTCGGTTAGGAGAATTCTTACTTTAGCGCTAAGATCAGCTTTGTACCGGATTATAAACGGAACTGGGATAGAGCGATGGCGGTTTATGTTTTTTCCCTACTTTTGTTAAATGTTCTGGATTAGATCAATTTGGTTGGCCACCTGCCTGGGTTTGTTTTTGTAATTAAATTACCGGTGTAATTCCAGCTGTCAGAAACGTTATGTACTTTACCTTTTGTTAATTCGTACCCTATATTTCTGAAGCTCGGCTTCGTATAGCTTTTAATCCAGTTTAACAACATTTTAATGGTTCTTTAAAAGCAATTTTATTTGTGTCGAATGTCATTATTCAACTTAAGTAGATTTAGGGTAGAGGGAGATTCTTTACACGTTGCCGTCTGATTTCAAACTAAGGGCAGCTTGTACTAGGGAAACCAGATAACTGTCCTATTACATTAACATTTTTTTTCTTAAATCATTCTCATGAAGATATTTACACCTATGTATAAAGATACAACATAAATGTGTATTTTATCGAGGGCTTTATGGGGAATTTTATGGGGCGTTCTTTACATACGGCCTTCTGATTCCAAACTAAGCAGAGCTTGTACTATGGAAACCAGATAACTGTCCTACTACATTAACATTTTTTTTTCTATATACATACATAAATATATAAATATTTACACCTAAACTAAGCAGAGCTTGTACTAGGGAAACCAGATCACTGTCGAACCACATTAACATTTCTATTTTTATACACATACTCATATAGATATTTACACCCACAAGTATGTATAAAGATAAAACATATCATATGATAGCTATACAATATTTTTGGTTGTAATAAAGTAATTCATGGTGAACTAAACGGGTTGTTAGAGCGAGGCTGTTTCTACTTACCAAAGAGCAAACAAAACAAAATAAACACATATATCATTCAAACAAAAACAGATGTACATTGCCGAGCCTTATCTCTCGGGATGCAGTTAATAAATGAATTCCTACTGGCATCAAGCCAATCCGAGCGATAAGTTTGGGAACCACAGCACAAGGTTACGACATAGAAATGCCATGTATGTTTTGTAGAAGTGGCCTTAGTGTATAAATATACCAATTCCAAGAATAGATATAACATGACGGGCCAGTTGGCTTGGTGGTTAGAGACCCTGACAGCCAAACCGAAGCTCGTGGGTTCGATTCCCAACCAGGACAAACATTTGTGTGCATGAACATGTCTGTTTGTTCTGTGTCTGGGTGTAAATATCTATGTAAGTATGTATTAAAAAAAAGTTGTATTTGTATTATATCAGTTACCTGTTAGCCATACTCAGGATGGATCAGGTAACCATGTGTGAAGAATGTCTTGGGATACTTATTTATTTATTTATTATTTACTTACTTCAGTACCCTAATTATTAGATTGAAAATAAACTGGGACGTCATAGTCCTCACTGAGTGCTGGCTCTCACCAGCCAAAGGTTTCCCGGATCTTGATGGCTTCAACCATATAACTACAACCTCTCATAAGACCCAGAATGAAGGCGTCGTAGTTTACTATAATAACCAATTGAATATCCCTTTTGAAGAACCTATTATCTGTGATGCAAACTGTATTTTATTAAAACTTAATTCTGAAACCTGTATCATTGGCATATATCGTCCCCCTAGTCAATATAATACAACAAATTTCACAAACTCTGTCGATTCTCTTTTGTCTAAATTAAGTAGTTACAAAAATATTGTCTTCTGTGGAGATATAAATATTGACATTAAATCCAAAACGTGTGACAAACGTTCCTATGACTACCTCAATGTTCTGGCGAGTCATTGTATTCTTCCGGGACATTCCTTGGCAACCCATGGGCAGACATGTCTAGACCACATGATGATTAAAACCAAACTAGATTCTGTCTGCTTTGTAATAGAATCCTCAATCACCGATCATGACTGTGTTGCCTTAACCATGAAGCTAGGTGGACGGCTCGAGCTCGCAAATAAACCGAGCGTTCGTCTTGATTATGGTGGTCTCGACCTTGCTATCCAACATATTCCGGTCATAGAAATCTTAAATTGTAATGATGTCGATGCGGCTACAGATCTTCTTATAAATAATATTTCAAGGGCCATAATGGCAAATTCCAAAAATTTTAATACACCCAGAAGGAAAAAAATCAAAAAACCATGGATTACCAATGCCATATTGCGTTGTATGAAGAACAGGGATAACCTACACAAAAAACTAAAAAGGGATCCTGATAATGAGGTACTGAAGACAACATATAAAAGATACAGAAATTTCTGCTGTGCACTTTTAAGAAAAGCTAAAAAAGCGCACGAGAGACAGGAGATTTTAAATGCTAAAAACAACAAAAAGAAGCTTTGGAATGTTATAACAAATATTGGTAACCATAAGAAGTTAGTGGATCATTCACACTGCTTACTGACACCAGATAGTCCGGAACAAAGTATAAATGAGGTAAATAGGTTCTTTGCACAGGTCGGGCGTAGGCTTGCTGAGCTACATGATCTTACCGCTTCATCTTACCCTTCCGATAATGCTGATAATATATCTACAACTCCTTCCAATTCACTTGTACTGTTTCCTACTGATATGGTTGAGTTTGTTCAGTTAATGAAGGATCTGAAGGACGACTGTGCTGTAGCTTTTGATAACATCCCAGGTAAAATAATCAAAAGATACGCTTACATACTAGCTAGTCCTATCATGCATATTTGCAATCTTGCTCTCTCTACTGGGGTATTCCCTCATGCATTTAAAATTGCATTAATGAAACCCATCCATAAGAGCGGGGAGAGAGACTGTGTCAACAACTTTAGGCCAATTTCAATTCTTCCTACCTTGTCCAAAATCCTTGAAAGAATAATGAACAAACGCCTCATAAGTTTTTTAGAAACAAACAATCTTCTTTCTCCATCTCAATATGGTTTTCGACGTGGTAGGTCTACTTGTGATGCTGTACACGAACTCACGAACCAGATAGTAACAAACCTTGATCAAGGAAGAAAGTGTTTAACGATATTCCTTGACCTGGCCAAGGCATTTGACACAGTCTCTATTTCCCACCTGCTATCGAAGTTAGAGAGGTCTGGAGTAAGAGGGCTCCCTCTAAAATTGTTTGGAGATTACTTGAGTGATAGGACTCAGCGGGTAAAAATAGACAACCTGATTAGCGACGATCAAACAGTTAGTTATGGCGTACCCCAGGGCAGTATTCTTGGCCCCACGCTGTTTCTCGTCTACATAAACTGTCTCTGTAGTATGCAGCTGCGAAATGGAAAAATCATTACTTTTGCAGATGACACGGCACTTTTCTTTAGCGGAGTATCTTGGGAAGAGGTCTTTGGTACTGCCCAATATGGCTTTAACAACGTCTGTGCTTGGCTCAAGAATAATGTTCTAACACTTAACGTTTCCAAAACCAAGTATCTAGTATTTGCTTCAAGATCCAACCTTCTCCCTGCTTCGTCTTTTACCATCACAGCCCATAATTGTACTGGGCCCGCCGATTCATGTCACTGTCTGTCTCTTCAAAGAACTGACACAATTAATTACCTCGGGATTACTATTGACCAGACTCTCAGCTTTAAACCTCACATTGATATCCTTGCAACTAGGCTGCGAAAGCTCATTTATTTATTTGGGACACTCAAGCATGTCGCAGACCGCAAGACAACAAGAATGGTCTATTTTGCCCTATGCCATTCTATCCTAGAATACTGCATCATTGTATGGGGCGGTACAGCAAAGACGAACATAATTCAGGTTGAAAGAGCGCAGAGAGCTATCCTTAAGGTCAGTGCCGGGCTCCCATACCGCTATCCTACGACGGAACTTCACTTTAAATGGGATGTACTCACTGTTAGACAGTCTTTCATATTACAGACTGTATTGAAAAAACATTCTCAGCTAACCTATGACCCCCAACTAGTAAGGGATAAGCGCAGAAAGGGCGCCGTCTGTAGTAGTCAGCTCCTGCATTTGTCTCTATCGCACTATTTCTTCCTCTTTCTCGGCTCCTTCATTTATAATAAATTAAATAAAAAAATTACCATTTACCTACATCCCATTGCAAGAAGATAGTAACAAAATGGCTTAAAGGTCTAGATTATCAAGAGACTGAAAACTTGTTATGTCCTCAAAGATAATAAAAGAAAGTTAACAATTTGCCACTAATTTCACCATACACGAAATCATTAACCACCATTGTGCACAACGATCATCACTATAATTTTAAACACACACTCACTCATACATACATACCTACACTACACCTACACATATACTTTCACATTCACACATTTATATAGTAGTTTAATCAGTTCACTAATTATTTATATTCCTTTTTTATTATTTATTTAAAATTGTAACAATAATGTTAACCCGCGGACTGGGGCACTGGTGACCTGTACTACAGGTTCCTAAACCTATCTCAGGCACCAGTCTCTCACAAAACAGGTTTTTTTTATTTTTCTTTAGTTAGTTTTAGTTTAGTCGTAAGAAACCTATTGTGAGAGAGAACAAATAAATATAAATATATAATACCAGTATAAATACTCGTACTAGCTGTTACGATTTTCATCGCATTCCCTAGAGATATACAGGATGTTACAAAACTACCCGTAAAACCGAAAGGAGGTTAAATGGGGCCTTATAACGAGACCATTCTCAATATTTAAGAACCGTAGTAACGCTGTATAACATACCGCAAAAAAAAATATAAAAACTGATTTTTATGAATGATAAATAGAAAAACTATTTAAGCAGACAATTATTAGGTAAAATAGGTTGGTAGGCCTTTCTGTTAAATAATCTGATTCCCTGACGTGACAGCATACTAAGATTGTTGGCTTTGATAATTAATTATATTTTTACGGGGTATTTTGTAACACGTTGTATATTTGAATGATAAATTCACGAAATGGGTCAATATTTAAGCCGTGACTCTAAATTCCAAACCATCATTCAGTGTAGGCTTAATTATGAAAGTCAAATTTAAAGTTTCTGAAGCTAACCACCAGCTCGAAAGGCAGCCTTCAACTGAGAAGACTGACAGACTATCGTATTTACAATATGTATAGGCCAAGGCATCTTATTCATTGAGTTATATGTATCAAAATTGGTAAATTTTTGTTCTTCAACATAAATCCATTATTAATATTATTATCTTTTTAATATTATAAAAGTGATTGTTGTATTTGTAACTCTATCACACCGTAATTGATTTGTATGTACTGTAACACATTGATATCCCTATGATTCCCTGGGTATACAATGCTTTTGGTCCCGCAAAAACATGAAATCGTTTAACCATTCGGTTATTTACTGTTCCGCGAGCTTACCACTTCCATGCTTTCTTAATATTTCTATGGGTTTCAAAGGTACAATGGTAGACGGAGAGGCGACAAGTTTTATTGCATTTGTGAAGAAATGGTATTTGTTCTGTGATGAATAGAGCCAATCGAGGAAAGAGCGTAAATACTTTTTATAAATAAGTTTAAGCAACATTCATTTGTCAGTACGTATATCATTGATTTGTAACTGTAGCCGTGTAGGGTATCTTTTTATACCATTTAGGCCGGAAACAGGCAAATAATAATAAATATCCTGGGGCATTCTGCACACACGGCCATCTGGTCCCAAAGTAAGCAGAGCTTGTACTTCTGTACCAGATAACTGATATACTACATACTTATATATAAATATTTACACCCAGAATCAGAACAAACAGACGTGTTCATCCACACAAATGTTTGTCCTGGGTCGGAATCGAACCCGCGATCCTCGGTTTGGCAGTCAGAGCGCTAACCACCAAGCCAACTGAAAAATCAAACCAAATAGGTATTTCTACATTAAATGTGATAATCAATTGTGTAAATGTGCGAAGGTTCTCGCACTCGCCACACCTTTTCCTAAAAGGATCATCGTGGGGTGCGGTATTTAAAACAGCAAATATAGGACCAAGTAGAGTAGGCTGACGATATTTACTAAAACGACTTGGCTTGGTAGTTAGAGACCCCGACGGCTATGCCACAGGTCATAGGGTTGATTCCCTCCTAAAACACATATATAATATAAATGCGGATGAACGTTCTGTTTATTCTATGTGAAGTGGTAAATATCTATTTCTGTCGAAATAGAAGCAAAATTGATCCGGGTTATAAATTTGTCTGTTATTCAATTATAGCTGTAAATCTATATATATATATATATAAGGAAAATAGGGTTCCTTCGACCTATCATCACTTAAAAACTACTGAACATATAGGAATGGGACTGCTACCATTCGACGCGGAATTTTTCGTAGATGGTTATAGGCTATTGATATCAATTAACGCGGTTGAAACCGTGGGGGACATCTACTTTATAACTATATATTTAGAAGAACAAAAAGTAGTCATTTTAGTTTATATATATGTAAGTTATCTAGTTTCCATAGTACAACCTCTGGTTAGCTTCGGATCAGATCGTGTGTAAAAATTGACCCATATTTTTTATTATATCTGAATAGAGAAGTTATTCTCTATCTACTTTTTCATTTAATTAACGATTTTCTAAACACTTTGCTTTAATGAAAAGATATCTTATATATGATATATTTATAGAATATCTTACATCGAAATTGTATAATGTTATTTAATATTAAATGTAAGTTAAAAGCTGTTTGGTGAAAACACGATTAAACTGAAATAAGTTTAAAAACAACACCACAAACAATGTTTCAAACATTTATGAAAACGACATGTTGAATACAGCTAATTAAAAGTTTCGTTGACGAAATATTAATTATGTAAACAACGTACCTTGCTTACCTTTACATAAAATACAATCTCCAGTGACACTGACTTTGAAATTGACAGTTCTATGACTGTTCTATAACTTCTGCTATCTATTAAGATGTAAACTAAATACTAGTTTTTTAAAGGTAGCATATTATTTACTAGCGATACAAATCGGGAATAATTTAATAAATATGCATGAAAATGTATTATGTATCATTATCTATATCTAGGGAAAATATGGTTCTTTTGACGCACCATCACCTCAAAACTTCTGAACATATCAGGATGGTACTGCTACCATTCGGTGAGGATTTTTTCGTAGATGATTATAGGGTATATATGATATCGATCAAAACGCGTTTTAGGTAACCAGTAACATTATTAATTACTAGCTGTCCCCCGCGGTTTTACCCGCGTTCCCGTGGGATGTCACATGTATTATACATAAAAACCTTCCTCTTTAATCACTCTATCTATTAAAAACCGCATCAAAATCCGTTGTGTAGTTTTAAAGATTTAAGCATGCATAGGGATATAGGGACAGAGAAAGCGACTTTGTTTTATACTATGTAGTGATTATTAATAAATATTTAATTTACCAAAGTTACATATATTATAGTTACTTATAAAGCCCTTAAATGCCCAATCCTATAAATGTCAGCTGTTGATGCCTCAATCTTGTGGACACAAATAATATATAAACAACCCTGACGCGTTGAGGTCAGCGCGACCGCAAAGGGTCCTAATTGGACAACTTTTACGGACCCTTACATAGGGGTGCAGTGGCACGAAACAACGTTGTTATTGGTAGTTATGTACCGACAAATGTTCATTGTCTTTTCACTGGTTACACTGGGTATATTAAACTAGAAACCTGATGTGTAACTAAAGAAATATACGCTTTTAATATATAAACGTACAGTTTGCTATCCAAACTACTCATGCGATTTCAAAATTTTTTTTACTGATTGAAAGCTACTCTATTTCCGATTTATATAAGCCACTAGCTGTCATCCGCGCTTATCGATATCATTTACATATAGATATTACTTTATACCAATTTTCATCAAGATTGGTTCTTGACTGGAGTAAAAGAACAGGCAGATAGGTAGACAAAAAACGCACCTAAGAAGTTATACCCGAAATGATTGGTAAGAAAAACTGCACTAAACATTTGTTTTTACTATTCAGTCGTGAAATTGTAGTGTCACAACTCTTTGTATCTAACAACGAATAACAATTTTTGACGTTGTTAGGCTATTATTGACAATAACATCATTACTCACTCATTGACACTGACAGTTGCGATTTGTGCATTGTTCCGGAGAGACCGTTATCAGCTAACTTCAACCTGTTACTTTTGTGTTACAGTGTTGCGCGCGCATCTTAAAATTTCACTCTCATCATTTTTCATAACGCGCCTAAAGAAGTATAACTATAAGTATAGCTTCTATACACCTTTGCTTTTACATGTCCATGAATACGCTTGCTTATTTCCAGTCAGTGACAACGTCAAATTTCGGTAATAAACGGACATTTAAAATTCAAATTGATAGCTTACGTGTCATGTTACCGTAATGGGCAGGCAACGAGCTTCATTGGCCACGCGATGATAGAAGCCATGACAATAACTACCATACCTCCCTGACACAATTACTATTACAAATTGCGTTCATAATACGGTCAAAGACGGGCCAGTTGGCTTGGTGGTTTGACTCTCTGACTGCTACACTGGTTCGTGATTGTATAATGATGCTAATAAACCTTATTATAATGTGGTACGGATCATTTTTCTATAACACTCTTAGCTGTCAAAACGGCCTATTAGATCCAGACGGCTTTAAATGCCATGATTTAAATAAAACATTGTATATTGGCGAGGAACCGCACAAATGTTTGTCCAACATAAGTGTGGTTTGTTCTGTGTGTGTAAATATAATTAAATATAAGTACTAGCTGTCCCCCGCGGATTTACCCGCTTTTATCGATATCATATACATTAGCCTATAACCATCTCGGAAAAATTCCGCGTCGAATGGTAGCAGTTCCATCGCGATATGTTCAGTAGTTTTGAGGTTATGGTATGTCAAAGAAACCTTATTTTGCTCATATGTATATATAGATAGATGTATATATAGAGACGTAATTAAAATAAAGGTAGTAAATCAATCACCTGGTTTCCCTAGTACCTATAAGGTCTGTTTTCTATAGGGTCAGATGGCCGGGTGAAAAGAATATCCTATTTAGTCTAGGTAGGTACCTCATTGGAGTGTAACCTATTTTTAAATAATTTTCGTGTTGAATATAACATTTATTAAACTTTAAATTCAACAAACCCTTCTCAAACCGCATCTGATTCGGTCGAACTCTTTTCGAAACACAAACAAACAATCTCTCACCCTTAACGCAACCTTCTCCGTTCCGTCAAGGGTAAATATCGTATCCAACGTATGTTATCATGTATCTGTTTGTAGGTATATTAAAGAAAAAAAATGCACTATACCTACCAATCAAACTGTCACACATCTAATACGCTCGACACCTTATCAACAACTTAGTACTGGGCTACGATTCTGTAAGGAAAATGACACTAGCTTCAGGATGTTTCGTCGCATGCTCTATCTCTTTCACTAACTACCCAACCACGTGAGAGGTAAGGTTTCCGAGGCCTCGTTGCGCAACGACCCGACGGAGTCTCTATTAACTGAATAAGGGGGCTGAAAGTAAATTATGCATTCGCAAGAAAACTGTATAAAGTGTAATTATAAAACAATGGCGACTAAACGGCGTCGCGTTTAATAATATGGTATGTTTGTCAGCTGTTCAAATAAAGTGACATTAGCTTACTGGGGAGTCTTATATCTTATGCATTGATTATTATAGTATACTAAAGAAATGAACTGAAATACGCCTTCACATGCACTTATGAATGGTCAGACTCTAAACCGGCTCGGAAGGTTGCTTTTACTGAGAAGAGCCGGCAATAAACTCAGCATTACTCTTTTCAAAATCAGAACTGTACATAAAAATGTGTCCTGCTGGAGCGAGCGCTACACCCAAGCTTTATCGTCATGTTATACATTGTTAATGTTGTAGGAAGCCTTTTGTACTAAAATAGTCTTAATTCTTTCCTTATCTTTTTGTATAAACAAATATAAAATTTCAGCAGGAATTTTATTATAGATGCGGCACACTAAGGGGGCCGGTGAAATTACAGGCACATGAGACTTAACAACTTCACGTCTCAGGGTCGACAACGCATTGGCGATGCTCCTAGTGTTGCAAATGTCCATAGGCGGCGGTGACCACTTACCATCAGGTGGACCGTCTGCTTGTTTGTCGGCCCAAGTGGCATAAAAAAAAAAAAAAAATAAGTCCTAAAAAATGGTTTTGGAACGAAGTTCCTTATCGCGCGTTGTGAAAGGGGGCTAGACGGAAAAACTTCATACGAAAAGTTATAACGACACCTTTTTTCGAAATTCAAATGATATAGTTTATTATTGGTTTTGTTCAAGTAAAACTTCTTTAGGCGCGACTAGGGAGTAACTCAGATTTTTTTTTCTGACGGAAGTAACGTTCTGAAAAATAATGTATAGTTTATTTATGGGAGTAGTCTTACTATGCTTTGTGCATGTATAATATGTATATAATTTTCAGTCTTATATTATAATAATAGTTATTGCATTAGTTCATTTTAGTTTATATTCTGTTACTTAAAAGTAATCATATTGATATTTTAATTGTTTTCTTCTGACGTCCGTTTTTTCTCATCAAATACTCTAATGGCTATAGAAAGCAAACTTAAAATAAGGATCTAATCCACGTGTAGCTAGCTATATACATATATGTATGGGTAACACTGCGAATATTCAACTGCTGTATAGTTACATTATGCATTGTTTACTTGAATAACGTGCAGTTGGCCGAAAATATTAAAACCTCACATTTTGTAATAAATAATTTATTAATAAATTTTCTGACGATTGCGACATTCTATAATATTCAATAACAAGGTTATATTGACATGTACTGATCTAACCTTATATGAAATGGCGGAGTCCCAGGAACATTTTACTCTTTCTTGAATAAATAAAAATTTGGTCTATCCATGAATATTTTTCGACTTCAATCAACAACGCGTTTTGGTACACCGATAGATGCTGTATTTTCAAGAAAAGTAGCAAATTTAGAAAGTAAAATTTACGTTTCACATTATAGTTACTACAAACCTATAATTTCACACATAAAAAAATATTATGACATTCAAGTAGGTATCTATTTCGAGTGAATAATATTAATATAACATTTAAATAGTCTTTGTAAAGCACATGAATAATAAATATAATTAAATTATAATATGATTAATCTTTTAATTTTATTAAGTTTTACTTCAATCGCGCGTAAAGGTTACACGCACACACTTTTTTTTTTTCATAATTTAGTTAAAGGCTACATACAACATGTTTAAAATTCTGTTCCATTTATAAATAAGTATAATTAGTAATTATTAGCACAGTCTTGATCTTTTATTGAAGACCTAATACTAAAGACGAGAGATTGCAAGATTTTCTCAACACTGGACCTAAACTCAGCGTTTTGGTCAATTCCAATGCGTATCTTCGTTCCATCCGGGTGTCCCTTGATACCACTTAATTTTTATTAATTATCAGTTTATTACTTTTAAGAATTTTGCTAAAACATTGGCAAATCAAATAAAAACATATGACTTATTACTTCTGGTCTCAAGGTCGACAATGCAATGGTGATGACCCTGGTGTTCCAAACGTCCATAGGCGGCGGTGACCACTTATCATCTTGTGCACCATCTGCCTGATTTAAAACTTTATTACGTTAACAAATAATTAGTTAATAATTACAGTACAGTCAAGAGCATAAATATGTAACCACATTCTGCAATAATATTTCTCTGCTTTCGTTTGTTTTTTCAGGGACGGAACAACAACAGTTCTGTCGCTGTAAGTAGTAACAGTGCTGTTGAATTATGTGAAGGGTTTCAGATGTTTTATCCGAGCAGTCATGGTTATATATTTATGTTTGTTACTGTACATTGTAATATAGATATTGCAGTTAAATAAAAAGATATATAGGACCAAACAAACTACATCTGTTTTTTTTTAATTCAGTCATAAATATAGCAAAACATTTAGAAATTCGAATGTTATTAGTTGTTATAATATATATTATTATTATAATATTATAGTATTTTTCAAATAGCATGAGTTGGGAGACACATGGTGTTTTATAAGATTTCTCAATGGTTTATGTCGAAACATAGAAAGTCGTAAAAAATCGTAACAGAGCAAGGTCTCATGAAGCATTTAGTGTAGTATCTCAGAGTAATCAAGTGCACACACAAGATATGGGTAAAAACCTGTCACGACTCATCCTATGCAAAAAAGATTATAGCAAAAAAACTACCAAACTAGTTTAAAGTAGGTACAAAACTATTTCCAACGCCTCTTTTTTATCTTTGGTTTAGTATTAATGGACGGAACGTTACAATGTGAAACACTTCCTATAAATTAAAACCCAACCATGCGTTATATTACGAATTTTATTTTCCATCCCAACCTCCATTCTATTTTCACGTTTATCTGTAGTGTCGCAGAGTCTCTTATCCAGTAATTGTCAGTGAGGTGCTTTGATATGACAGAGGACCCTCGACGTGAGGCTCTCACGGACTTTGTTACACCCTCCACACTTGAATAAATGTAGGGTTAGGTGTTCTTATTTTAAAGGGTTCTTATGGGATGACGATTGCTTGTTTTTATTGTGTATTTTCCTTTCTGTTTTTTTTTTTTATTATTATTTGTGTTATCTGATTCCTTTATGATTTTATAGCAGCCAGTGTCAAGAGTCATTGTCTCTTTTCTTTCTTTGTTATGAACCCAATCGAATTTTGTTTTTTTTCGACAACATTCTTCAAAATATTTACCTTGATTTATTTTTGTTCTCTTTCATTTCTAATACCATTCAAACTCAAAGCAATTGCCTAGACGGATAGAGACCCTATGTGACAAGCCACAGGTCGTGGATTCGTTTCCTACTCAGGACGCCCATTTGTGTTCATGAACATGTTCCTTTGTTTTGTGTCTGATTGTAAATATCTATATAAGTATATATTTAATAAAAAAAATTTTGTGGTGGTATCCATAGTACAACCTTTGCATCGTTTAGAATCAGATGAGCGTCATACATATCGTAAACGTCTTTTGTTTCAAGACTTTTGGTTGTTGTCCCATTCCACGAAACATTAATATCGATTCAAAGACAAATAATGAAAAGCGTTGTGTTGAAGAAAGTGACAAATTGAAAAACTGCCTTCAAACTCGGGTCTAATTAAAGAGGGTCGCCATACTCTTTTACCCAATCTCTTTCGAATAAAGCACATCCGTCTCACACTGAACAAAAGCGAGCTTTTACTGCAATTTGTATAAACAGTGGATAATTGGAAGCCATTTCTTTTTTAAAACAACACATCTATTTATTACTAAGTAAACAGTTTTCAGTTGGTACTAGAAAGGTTTTTACATTAAACTTTTCATGAAAGTCTATCGTATCGTATTTGGGGTTATTTTATGGAATTCCAATAAATAATGTATCACCTTATATACATCAAACTCCAGAATAAAGGTTACCTACATAAACATTGTATTAGCACAGTTTTATCAAACCCTAATTTAAGTATTAAAATCTTCAAGCAAAAATAGCATCTATTTCAAGTACCCTAAAATAAAATTTTCAGCGTAATATTTACTTTTCCAAGAATTGCAGACTAGCGGAAATTGTCGGAGCGAATCACTCTGCTCTCTTGACAGATGGGAAGGTCTCTTTAATTCAATGACGGAAAAAGAAGGGTGTGCAAACGATTTCATATCCTACCGACTATTGAATAAAGTTACTATTCAATCGAAGTGTTTGCGCGTGATGAAAATATTGCTCCGCAGTAAATTCTTTGGATGTACATATCAGAGATAAGCGTTGTCAGTGAAATCAATTCTGGGTAAAATTTCACTTTGCTCGAGATATTTATGTATTTTTCGTATCGAATGATATAATGATAGATAGAGACATAAGAACAGTGTTATCTTGTTTTAAAAACTAAGGAATTGGGTGAGTTATTTTACATCCATCAAAATCAATTAGTATTATTATAATGAATAGCTTCACGCATACAAAGTTGATTATAGTAAACTAGCTGTCCCCCGCGGTTTTACCCGCGTTCCCGTGAGATGTCACATGTATTATAGATATAAATATTCCTCTTCAATAACTCTATCTATTAAAAAAACCGCATCAAAATCCGTTGCGTAATTTTAAAGAATTAAGCATACATAGGGATATAGGGACAGAGAAAGCGACTTTGTTTTATACTATGTAGTGTTGAGCGAAAAAAGGTTTCTGGTCAGGAATTTTGTAAGATGTCTAACTGATTTTTATACATTACTTACCTACCTTATGCTTAGCTGCTAACATTTTATTTAATACATTTTTATTTATTACTCTACTATAACATGGAACCACCACTTTCATAACAATTTCAGATAAGGAGATCTATTAAAATCAATTAAAAGAAAACTGTTACAATTATCAGTGTTAAAATAATATTCAATTGTTATAAATCGTAAAATTTATCATCGACCGAAGGCAATAATTTGTTAAGTTTCACATTAATTCATAAAGTGTTATTAAAAGTGATAAAAACGAAAAAGCAATTAAATTAGTCAATTTGAAACTCAAATAGTCTGTGATTACGTTCTATTATCGCTTAAGGTAGAGCGGGTAGACTCCCGTAGTGTTTGTAAAGTGATATAAGAGTGGCACGAGAGACGAGAAGGCATTTATTATCATTCAAGATGGCGTTTGCAGCAGCACGAATGATACTGAAAGACAAGAGGCGTAAGGCTTCGAAGGAGGACTTCAGGGATCCCAGAAATAGAAGCAAGGTATTTTCAACTTACGTAACTAATATATGAGATTCTAAAATGCAATGTAGTGCCGTAATTAATAGTAATTACCGTACTATATTTATGACAGTATTATCATGGTATTAAACAAAATAGTCTAATGGAACTTGAAATGAGGTACCGCACATTTAAATTAAAATGCCTATAAAACTCTGCAGTTTAAACGAATCTAAAAGTTGAATTTATAATTCAGCATAGTTCATTAGTTCGGTTCGTTGGGAAATTGCTCATTAAGCCACGTCGAACTCCACGGATAAAGAGGCGGCAATTACACCGATGTGTATTGTAATCTCGAATATTTAAAGTGACAAGATAATTTTTTAATAAAGTTATGCCCAATAATAAATGAATTGACTCTTTTTCTTTTTTTTGCAAACCACTAAATACAGTCTATACAATTGCAAAAATTGTTTCGTATTTTCAAATTATTATTGATTAAAAAGGATTTATTTTTATCGAAAATGACGAAATTTCTATTACAGATGAGCGAGAGGGACAACAATCGTAATGCAACAGCTTTTAAATAAGTATAAATGGGAGACAATCTTTTGGTTTAGGGCTAAATCCATGGCTTACTTTATGGATAAAGGCATGATATGCATCGGGTATAGACGTTTTCTCGGCAGGACCTCGAAGAACACCCAGGCTCTGTTTAATGTCTGATAACTTCATAGTCTCGTAGCAGTTTAGTTTTGTAAACCACTGAAGCATAAGTTTCAATAAAAAATAACAATCGCAGAGCTTACAGTGTTTATAAAACATTTTCCTATTACATTACACTTCGGTGTAAGCCACGGCCGTCACACCTTTAACTCTCTTGTTCCCGATCGCGGCGCAAACTGGGAAATCATTATAAACTTTAACGAGTTTTCCCTTTAATGGATTTTCTATGTTATTCAAAATTGCAGTTTAGGTATTTTTCAATATTACCAATATCAATAAGAATTTTACAGATTGAAAGAGACAGGGCGTTGATAATCCGGCCATTCATTTAAAATTAAATGTTGTGTTCCAACTTTGGCCAAAAACAGAAACGTTTTAGGATTATGCCTAGGATATAGTTGATTTGGATATACAAATCTTAAGTGACTCCTTCAAAACACAACACATTTTAGTTTGTTTGCAATAGAAGCTCATCTGAAGTCTATTGGAGACACATATTCACATATTTTGTAAGACTAGGCATGTATCACATTCTAGGGTGATGCTCTCAGTTGCCTAACATCCGATATCTGAATCACAACTCGAAAATCCGGCTCAAACATTTCAAATATGCCTACTTGAATAAACATTTCACACAACTATATCTGGCTGAACGAAAACTAAACTAAATATAATGAACTAGATATCCCTTTCGCTTTATTGAATAGGAATAAAGTTTTGGTTAATATTCCGATTCTATCGATAACAATTCGATAAACCGAGACAGTTTTGGAAGCTCGCCCGGGGCTTCCACAAAACTAGGACAAACCCGGATAACTTCACAGGGCACCCCAATATTACTGTAATTTATCGCGTGAAATATGTTCTATTCATATGAAATATTGTATTATTTGTAAGTAGTGCGTATCGACTTATGGTTCATTGAGATTGAAATATTAATGGAGTAACTTTGATTGATTATGTAACATACAATACAGAAATGTCCAAAATAAGACTCGGTTTGTAATCTCGTCTCTATGACCAAAACCAAGATTAAGACTAGGGATTTATTTATAGCATAATCCACAGCTCTTAAAAACAAAAAATAACACGAATTATTATAAATATAAGTTATAGCCAATTAAGGATAAACAATATAATACCTTATCTGCTAATTAAAATAAGAACACACCAGTAGGTAGGTATGTGTCCGATGAACAGAGCATTTATAAAAACCTTAGTAGATTTAGTAGTTTGATTGTGCATGATATAATGGCGGTATGTGTGTATGTGGGAGTATGTGAGTGTAGACGTGGGTGTGTACGTGTAGGGGTGTGTATGTAGGTGAGTATAAATGTGTGAGTTTTTGTATGTATTAACATATATTTTGCCACTTTTATGCATTATGTTTGTAATGTTCTTTTTGAATGACGCTTTAGTGCAGTGGAAAATATCCACAGAGTGAAATTCTTTGTTGAATGTACGTAATGTCCTACTTGTTACAGAGTTGTAAGCGTAGTTAATATGACTATGTGGTATGTGAAATAAACTTGTATGTCTAGTTTGGGTTGACGGCACTTGAAGTTGGAGGAAGAGGGATAACAAAGCGGTGCTTTCAATACTGCCGCTATACACATTATGCAGGAACAGGATATGCAGTAGGTACCCCTGTTTTCAAGAGACATGAAGTGGTGGTGCTTGCATGCAGTCTCATAGTCCATGTCATGAGACCAAAACTCGATCTTACTAATTCAGTGACAAAACTTTTAATTACACCCAAAATCTATTGTATTAGTTCAACAATACAAAATTGAATTGCAGCTCGAAATCGCAAAAGGGAAAACACCCAGCGAAGTACGTTTGATTTCCTAACAAGGGCTGGGCACACATCCTGCCGATTTCCCAAATACGGCGGCGCTGCCGGGCAGGCGGATAATCGGCAACTCGGCAGTATAGTTCGACGGGTGAACACTTCTGAAAACTCGCTGTATTGATTGCAGTATGTGGTGTGGACATGGAGAATGTTGGTTGGATGCGGTTGTAGCTAAATATTAAAAAAAATATCTAATTCGAATATAACTTTACACAGGAAAAGATAGACTAGTAAAGGTCAGCTTAAAAGAATTAAATTTTTAAAAGAACATTACATTGTTCACTTAAAATGAGAAATTTTTCACAAGATTTCATACAAATTTGAAATTATGTTCTACACGAGCGAGCTCTACAAAAAAGGTTTTGTTTACATTTCTAAATGGAAGCTATAATATCTTGGGAAACTTGAAACTGCATTAAACAATAGAATATTGGTGAAGTCGAAAATATACCCCCGAAATTCCGGTCTCAAAGAACTTTCATTCGAACCGCGCCTAAATGTAGACCATTTTAAGAAGTAACATAATAAGGAAGTTAACCAAAATTGCCTATCATAAATACGAACTCGAAATATCATTTTGGTATTTGGCAAAATACTGCTACGCTCATAGTACCGCCATTTCACTTCTTAGCAGTTCCGAGACCACGTCCGACCAATATCCGGCGGGTGGAGGCCGCACTTCCGGTACGCTACGTAGCCATGCGTAACGTAGCGATGCGTGTACGACGTCAAATAATATTTATTAACACGCGCTTCCGGCTGTTAGGCTGGAGATACTATTTTATAATAAATAAAAATAGCTACTAGCTTAACTATCCTGTTATTTCAGAACATCTTATCCACTAAAAATAAGCTTTCTATCAGTGAAAGAATTTTAGTATATAATATGTAAATAGAGTTAAGTGCCTAAATTAAATATATAATAGTATTGTTAACGAGCGTATCTTGCCAACAAGCTATATAGGCTTGGCAAGGAAAATTGTATGTGTTATTTGTTATTTTTTTACTTTGAAATAAAAAAAAAAATCAAAAAAAAAATTGTTTGAGTAGTTTCGGAGATTACCTACAACATCCAAACTTATAAAATTACAAACATTACATACCTCTTTAAAAGATTATTATTATTATCTTGTGGATTTCAAGAAAGAATTACATTATAAATGGAAAGGTTTAGATATTTTTAGATTTATTCAAAAGTGCTTTAGTATTGTAGGCCACAAATGGCTATTTACAAATGCGTAAATTACTTTACTTGAAAGATCTTAAAGACACCAATATAAATGAACACGTTTATGTCAGTTAAGAAAATTGGTTTTATAATAATAGGTTGGGGAAAAAGTTTCTTCGCATTTTTTAAGAAAATTCGAAACATTTTATAATATAGTTTATTTACATTTAACTAAAGTATATAGGTACCATTTTGTTCGATAACTTTTTGCCAACTTGTAGGTAGGGACATCATCCCATTGCTATAGAAATTTTGGGACTTCTGATCAAAATACCGTGACAAGTGGTTTTGGCAGTCCTCTCGTGATGTTAACCTGACCCTGCCTAAAGAATTCTGAAAAGACCGAAACAGGTGGAAATCTGAAGGTGCAAGGTCAGAACTATATGGGGGATGCATTAATACCTCCCAGCCAAGGTCTAGCGTTATCATGATGAAAAACCACACTCCTTCTGTTAATTAATTCCGGCCGCTTTCTCTCAACTTCTTGCTTTAATCTCATCAGTTGTTCGCAGTAGAATTCAGAATCGATGGTTCTGTCTGGTGGTAACAGCTCATAATGAATAAGGCCCTTCCAAACCCACCACACACACAGCATCACCTTGTTGCGAGTTAACCCGGGTTTCGCCACAGTCTGTGAAGCCTGACCGGCCTTTGACCACGACCTTTTTCGCACATTCTTGTCGGATGTGATCCATTTTTCATCACCAGTTATCAGCTTCTTCACAAATGATTCGGTTTCGTTACGTCGTAATAAAGAATCACAAATGAGTACACGGTGCATTAGGTTTGTTTCAGTGAGCTCGTGAGGTACCCAAATATCGAGCTTTTTTGTGTACCCAGTTTTTTCTAATGCGCCAAAACTGTTTTGTGGTCAATTCCCAGTTCTTCAGCTATGTCGTAACTACTGATATGCCGATCTTGCTCCACTTTTTCAAAAATAGCATCCATTTTATCCATAATAGGGTGACCAGAGGGACGTGCATCTTTGTCATCAAAATTTCCGGATTGAAAACGCTTAAACCAAATTTGTGCTACTCTCACAGACGCTGGGTCCATAAACATCGCAATTTTTTTTCGCGTCTTGCGTTGCATTTTTACCTTTTTTGTAGTAAAATTTTAAAATGTATCGAATTTCGTCATTAGATTCACTCATCTTGACGGTATGAAAAACAATTGAAAATCACACATTTTCCTAATTTGAATTTGGAATTATGTTCTTTAGAATTTAAACTTTCAATGATACCAAAACCAGCCAGATACAAATAGTATAGCCAAAGAGATTTTATTACAAGTTCATACATACTATAATGCGAAAAGACTTTTTCCCCAACCCAATATGTTTAAAGGCGAGTATATACGATCCCGATCGAAAATCCATGGATTGATGAACCTTTTGTCAGTAATTTTAATACACGTAATGTCAAAATTCTACTTCAATCTTGCGATTTTAGATCGGGATCGTATATAGTAACCCAGCATAAATCAATAGCCACCTTTTTAGGGCTGAATAGTCAATAATACGAACATCTACTACGGAACCAACCACTATTATAAAAAATTTCAAATTGATTGAAATGAATTTTTTTTAGGATGAAAGTTCCCATTAGCTCTCACAACTATCATGAAATCAACCCTGATTACGCGATATCTATTTTAGTTTTAGAATTTTAGATCGAGTCCGGTACATCTTTTTTATGAAAAGTAGAAATGTATTTTCCAAGTTGTTTTATCGATAGAGTATTTAGTTTTCATCTTAGATTTGGTTTGTGATTCAAGAATACCTCTGAAAATCTAATACCTTTAAACGAGCAATTCTTGTATATATAATTAGGATCTCGGAAACGGCTCCAACGATTTTCATGAAATTTGGTATGCAGGGGGTTTCGGGGGCGTTATTTCGATCTAGCTAGGATTCTTTTTCAGAAAATGTCGTTTTATCCCTGTTTTAGGCAATGAAAACTGCTACAATGTAATTAGATGGTAAGGTTTCAAGTTACATCTTTTGTGAGAAATACTGTTATTGGAAGTCCTTTATAATCGCATCTAATTCGTATCTAAGTATATATGACAGTGCTTTAAAAAAAAGAATACGGTAGAAGTCGTGTTAGTAAAGAAATCCCGAGCAATGCTCGGCCATCCAGGTACTAAAGATAATAAGAGCAACACAAGTTATTGACTTCTCAAATATCCTACGAACATTATCACTTGCTGACATCTGACATCCCGGAGGGTTATGACGGATGACAGGAGGGAGTGCGGACGTCAGGGGATTGGCCCTAACTGCGTAATATCCTTTTTGTTACCCCTTTTTTATTTATTGACTAAAGAAGTAACTTATGGGTAATAATTATTAGATCAGCTGTTAGGGGTTTAGGTTGTAGTATGTTTAAATATTAAAAAATGTTTCCCTAAAACTGAAAGTACCTAGATAATTACCCTATATTGGATTACAAAAAAGAATAACAACTGACTGCTTAATGTATGAACAATTGAAAAAAAAACAACGGTTTGCACTCCGGGAGTGCAGAAGTGAAAAATTGAACATTAACGTTGTTTTTACCGTCTTACGATTTTTCGATCAAGTCACGTGTCCTGACGCGACCTTTGTAACGTGTGGTTCCTATAATAAGTGCGAAAAGGACGTTGCAATATCATAAATTGTACACAAAGCCTGTTAGCATAAGGATATAACGTCGCTTTGTGCCAAATTTATAGCTGGCGTACCTCATATCCGACGTATATTCATGTCTTAAGTCTGAGAAACACATTATACTAAATAATAACAACATGTTATAGGTGAAGCTTCTACTTTAAAATACATATCATAATAAATAGTTAACAATGTAAGCGATAATCAATTTTATACCATGATAATACTGTCTAAAATACTGCATACAAACTATCTTATAAAAAAAATGTAAAGATAATTTTCGTCAACATTAGAATTGCCAGTTTTTGGATACTGCGATAATTCATCAAAAAAATTATGACAAGATTTATCTCTAATGCTTTTTATAATATAATAATATACAAAACCTTTATTTATGGCAATAAATTGAAGATTTTATGGAAGCAGTTGAGATATAAGCCAGGTAAATAATGCATTTATAATATGAAAAGCACTTTAAAACAATTGCATTTTGGGAAATTGTTTTCCTGGCGCGTCTCATTAATATAAATTGCAATTGAGAAGTGAAACTTGATCTCCGAGAATAAAGTGGAAATACCTTTCTGTAGTTCTGAAAATTGGTTTTAAATTGACAATGATTTTTGTTACAAAATTCTTATAAATTATGCGAGCATACTACGTTTTAAAAACATACAATTTTATTACGGTCGTTTAGTAATAAAATTAAAAATAAAATAATCTATGTGCTATGTATTTTTTTGAAGTGAAACTTCTTTAGAATCGTTGTGATTTCAAACCGGATGCAACAGAAAAAACGACAGGTAAGAGACACAAATACAAAAATGTGTAGGATGAAGCCGGCAAAGAATGAGACAGAAATAAACATACTATATATGTTAAATAAAATATCTTTTAAAATTAATCAAAATACTTTAATTTTTAAACAAATAAACTTTGTAATTATCCTACCCTTGTTATATATATTCATCTCATTCTTTTGTCGATTTACTGAAGTTTCACTTCTATCGTGTGTGGATCGCACACACATCTTTTTTATTTATACTCCAGTGTTTATACTCTAGGGTAAAAACATCTTATTTTTGGTTGAGCGTGGGCGAGTCAATGATAAATGAAGAGTCAAAATGGACAAAAGGTTCGTGATTTTAAAAGTTTATGATGGGAACGTAACAGGTAAATGAGAGATATTGATCGGTAAAAATATATTTTATGTTTAATCGTATGCAAAATATTGAATTTTGTGTTACCAACAAGAAACTTACAAAGTTATAAGTGTGCTTTTTTATTTCACCTTGATTATTTTCAGGTACAATTCTACAACTGCCAAAAAAACTTTAAACGCCAAATTTGCACACTGACATCAGCCAAAACTGACATTATACATGTTGATTTAAATTATCTAATGAACTCTAAAGCTGCGACAACAGGCCAGTAACTTTTTTTAAAGATGAAGAAAAAGAATGTGAGTCGTTGGAATTTATTAAATGGTGGCTGACTCAAACAGTTTTCAAGATAATTTAATTGAACCTGTGTATAAACAAAGATGTATTTTGCGTAAATAAATCGATGTTGCTGAATGTCTTCGCAAAATGCTTTAAATGTTAAACGAGTTCTCTTTACATGATTATGTTAGAAATGATATGGGCTTATACTTAAGTGATTTTAAATACATTTTTCATAGTTATAACAATTCGAGAGTAATTATGTAATATTTCTTTTATTATTCTTGAAATTTTGAATAGATCATAGGATATATACAACTGTATGTACCTATAGCTTGAATAAGCGGCGACAGTGCTGTCCAAACTCGATTATTTTAAATCGATTTGTATTTACAATTACGTACACAGCCCCACGCGATTAGTTACAAAATTAATTTAAGAAATATCCATTTCTATAATTGGTTACAATTAAATAATGATTTTTGTAAAGAGACACTTTTGAAATGTTGACTGCAAACTTCTATCTCGCTTGTTTTCGGCGATGTACAAGAATACAACTCACTGTTTTCGAATTTTCCTATAAATTTACACGATGACAAAATGCTTGCATTATTGAATTATTTGTTCTGTGTTTTGGAGCTAAATTTGTTTTTTTTAAGCTTTTGAAACAAAGGCTGGCAATGCAATCTTTTATCCTAGTAACACTGAAGAATTATTTAACAAATCTAGCTCCATTTTATTGTGCCTATGACATTTGAATAACTGTTTTCTGTGTATACCCGACCAACAAGATTTAATGTAATGCACGTTCTTTCTGTCTATTCCTTCTTAACTGCTATGGCACGTAATTGCACAATCAAATGCTATTTAAAATGTAAAACGGTCGTAATTCAGTCATTAATTGGAAACAACTACGAGAAAATCATCCAGAGTCACAATTAAGGGGAATTTTCTACGAAATAGGAACTTAGAGTACCCTTTTACGTAAAAATACTTCCTGCTTTAAAAAAAGATTTCCAAATAAAGAAAATATAATTTTCTTGTCAGCCAAGAAAAAATATCTCTTAAGTCGCTTGATAATATATATCATCTGTAAGAGAATATTTAAAAAATATAAACGACTTTTTGAAATTAATACACTCTTAGAATTTCAACCCCTCGGGTCCCACCGACACTCTATTCTAGTTAAGCTAAAAGCTTTCCACGTCAATACGGTCCTGAAAGCTCTATTCAAACTCAAGCTTACATTAATTTCGTCGCATTTTTCCCCAAAAGGATGTACCATTTTCTAAACTATCTGATGTTGATGAATTAAAGCACCCATTTCACAAACTCTCAAAGGAATAAAAATACCCCTCATACATAAACAAGATGCAAAGAAGCAAATAATCTTCGCCGTCGTCTCAAATGGCTTTCTTTCTACGACAAAAAGAAAAATTGCAGATATTTATCTGTTCCAAACAAAAGTGTTGCCACACTGCAGGAATATTAACGACCAGTAAATTGCAAAGGAAACTCGGCGAAAAGCCTCGGCTTCTCGCTACGTTTTTTAAAAAGAAAATGTTCCAATTTCTCTGACCGTTTTACGTTTAAATATGTTTTCGATGGCATGAACAATCTTCTTGGTCGTGAAATGCTGAGTGTGATAGTGTATAGGACCGAATGTTTCTTCTTACAGGCTCGGAGCGCTAGCACCAGTAGCTTTAGGAGTGTAAGTCAGGTAATGAAAGTAATGATGCTTAATCACGCCTGTCCATCTACATATTATACTCTTTGATTTGGTTGGTTGATTTTGTCGGCAATGATTTTTATTCTAACGCTTCTGCTGCTTAAAAATATATGAAAATATTTTCCGGGAACAGAAACTGCACAGTGACCGGTTTTGAGAAAGATTAGAATGGAAATGCCTTATATGTAATGTCAAAGACTACATTCCTTTACCTTGTATAAAGTTGAACAATAAGATATTTACATGCCAGGATATTGTGAGGCATTTCTAAAACGAGTGTAGTAAGTCAGAGTAGTAAGTAAGAGTGAGTCTATAAAGTGAGAGATTTAATAAGGTATTACTGCGACTCAAACTTGTACAACAAGAAGTCTTCAACTAAGTTTTACATGACTTTTTTTTATTCAAACGTCCTCAATAAAAATTATTGCCCAAATGATTATACGTCATGAACCATATGCATTTAAATTGTAGTTTGTTTTAGCAGTAGTTACGACATCACCATCTGATGTAGATGAACACACAACACTACGGTAAGTGATCGATAGACATGACACTACAGTTACATTCTTCATTTTAGATTCAACCTAAAATAAGGTATGACACAATTTCTTTAACAGCTGTGTCGGGAAACTTACTAATTGGTCAACGATTTAAAATTTTACTTATTTATCTATATCAGGACTTACCGCTCTAATGGTTCCTTGAACTCTTTAATCTGCTATTTCATCGACTTAATATGTTTATCGGAATCATAGAGCCCATGTTCAATATATTTCAGCCAGTATTTTAAACTTTTTTAATAAGATTTGGAATGTTCTTTCAATTAAAATTGGGATTTAAAAAAAAACACAGTCAGGAGAACAGAAGCAAAAAAAAGAAAGAAAAAACATTTATAAATGGCAATTAGCAAAATATCACAATAAAAAAGATGAACGATTGCCATAAAACGAATAGTGCTGTATGCATTTAATGGCAAAAATAGCACTGTAGTTGTGAGGTCTTATGCCGGTGTATTCAGGTATTTGCATTTTAGCCAGCACCCTCCTGGATCCACCTTCGAAACAATAATTCTACGAATATTTTTTTTATTTAAGTATATCGTATCGACAGTTCTATTTGATAAACTATTGCCGGGTTACTATTTACGATCCCGATCGAAAATCTATGGATTGATGAACCTTTTGACAGAAATTTTAATACACGTTATGTCAAAATTCTACTTCAATCTTGCGATTTTAGATCGGGATCGTATATAGTAACCCGGCATAAAGCCATTAGATTCTAGTCATACAAAAAATAATTTACAGATGTACCATATCACAATGAAGTAAGATAAATTTTCCAATGACATTCTTAACTGTCAAAACAAACTTAATACGGCCTATAGTTGCGATTTCTGTTTGTATAATTGACACCATCGTTTACCATCACTAAGTACTAAGTTAGTGAACGAGCTCATTTCTCATCGCAAAGTTACGTCGCCTTATGTAAACGTCCTGTGACCTACAAACCTAATTCTGTACCCAATTTCTACTTGCCAGGCGTGAGTCGAAGTGTGACATTCCATTTCGACGGTTTGTGTAGACGGGCGATTATTAAGCAATTGCAATAATATTTCGTACGTGGTTCAACTAGCTGTCCCCCGCGTTCCCGAGAGATGTAACATTTTCTCGGGATAAAAAGTATCTTATGTGATAATCGAGGTTATGATATACGTGGCAGGCTTCATCCAAATCCGGTTGGTAGTTTTTGGGTGAAAGAGTAATAAACATCCTTACATACAAACTTTGGAATTTATAAATAATATTAGTAGGATGTCCTGTATTGCATTTGTTTCAAGCGGGTCATAGCGCCTCATTATAATAAATATATTAAATTCATTAGACTTATGGCCCACGGGCCCACAAAAACGGGTCTTCCGATCTAAGCACCCATATTTTCATAGTAATGCATTCCACAAAAATATGTATTTTAAAACTGCGAGTATTTTGTGCAAAGGAGCAAAGACTTTAACCCTTTGTTTAATTATTGTTTTAAAGCTCTAAGTTTGAAAGAGACGACTAAAGAAGAGAGATCTAAAAGGCTCATAATGATTGAGTTGAGTTAAGAGTTGTAACTGTTGAAGGGTTTTTACCCATATCTTGTGAAATAGCACTTGAGTACTCTGAGATACTACACAAAATGCTTCATGAGACCTTGCTCTGTTACTGTATCCCCTTATATTTTCTAAATAAAAATAAACCATTGGGAAATCTATCAAGCTATTTGAAAAATACTATAGCTCTGTAAACCTTATATCGACAATTTTTAAACAAGAACAACATACAATAGCACAAACATATACTTAAATGTAGGTAAATAATGTTCATATTGTCTCAGTACAGTCGCAAGTCTACAACAAGAAAATGGCGGACTTTTCTCAAAGATCCCGAATCTCGCGCCTCATTAACTATTGCGCTTAGGGACGATCACTTTTCTACCTGTTTTATGTTTTTGTGACATTTCTACGAAACTTTTACAATGCGATCTGTATTTGTTCGATTGAATATATTTTTCGAATCTAGATTCACGTGTTTTAAAGAGAAAGCAATTTTTTAAAGGTAATAATTTTTAGCTTTATTCTGTACGGCTTCACTACATAGTATAAAACAAAGTCGCTTTCTCTGTCCCTATATCCCTGTGTATGCTTAAATCTTTAAAACTACGCAACGGATTTTGATGCAGTTTTTTTAATAGATAGAGTACCGCGGGGGACAGCTAGTATACAGATAAATGTATGTTGTTTTTATTCTGAATCTGAGATGTTCAATTTAATAATAATTTTTATAATTTCATTGTGAAAGCTCATTTTTAAATGTCACTTAATTAGAATATTTTTTTATATTATATTTATTGTTCCATTTTTTTTAATAAGTTGTAATAATAAATATCCAGTGACATCCTTCACTCATACCAAACAAAGCAAAGCTTGTCATAATCATGTTTCGTATAAAAACAAAGTTCTTAATTATTTTACATAGACTTTTAAAACAGATCAATTACGGTTTCTCATCGATAGAAAAATACGGGTGTGTTACAGTTTCGTGTATTTAGGATTGTTTGTTTGTTCTGTCCCTTTCTCAGTACCGTGGACCGGACTGGGTAGATGTCGTCTGAAAAAATATTTGAATTAAGGATTAAAATAATATTTGTCTTTATTATGTTGTTTGACGACGAATTAATTATTTTCGTAATTATTCTCGGACGTTCTTTACACACAAATAGCCGTGTCCCCATTTCCAAACTGAGAATAGCTAAGCTAGTACTATAGTAACTAAATAACTAATATTCTATATAATACAATTGTCTAAACATATATTGACATATCACAAAATTAGATGTTTGTCCTGGCTGGGAATCAAACCGACGACCTGCGGTGTGGTCAGGGTATTTAACCATTGCACAAATCGGCCTGTTAATACAGTGTAAGCCTGTAAACAAAAACAGGCATTATTTAATCTTGAATAAGGCAAAATTTGCAAGCAACATCTTTAGTATGTAGTAGTATGCCTCACAACATCAAAAAGAGCTTGTAACTGAGATGTAAGCCTTTGCCGGCGCCGAAGGCCTTCTCCCTTACTTCTGAGGTTGTATGCAAACCAGAACCTTGAAGGTAGCTACGTAAGTGTCACTATAACTAAACTCAACTCTCATCGAAAGACACTTTCTGAATGTGCTGATTAAAAAGTAACACCTTTTAGTTATTCACGGCTTTTATACAATTATATATACTCGTATATAATATCGATTGCAACAGTTCCATGTAAATCCTACAAATATTATAAATGCGAAAGTTTGTATGTTTGTATGTTTGTTCTTTCACGCAAAAACAACGAAACAGATTTAGATGCCACTTGGCACATGGATAGAGCATATCCTGGAATAACATATAGGATACATTTTATCCCGGGAAAATGTGATATCTCATGAGGTAAAACCGCGGGGGACAGCTAGTAAAATACATCTAAGTGTCACAGATGATTAGTATCATTGGAATGTCTTTGGGATTTCGGAAATGGACATTTGGTATGGTGCTTAGATTCTCTGACTACCGATTCTCACCCAGTACAAACATTGTATATTGTATATGTATTGTACAACATAGTATACATTACAAAAGGAGTAAAAAAGTAAATCAGTTATCAGGTTACTTTAATACAAGCTCTGTAAAGTTTTATTAGATTCTTTCACCGCCATAGAACCGATCTTTTTAGTAGGTGTCCTCAAAATGAGTAAAGGGAGAGCTCTTAGTGCAGAGTTCGTGCGGGGTCCTCCCCCGTTTCCATCGTGATACAGTAGTGCACTTATATTACTATGTTTCAGTTAGAAAGTTAAGGGGGCTGGTGAAATTACAGGCACATGAGACTTAACAAATTCTTGTCTGAGGGTCCAAAACGGATATTATCTATTCTATTCCGGGCATTTGTCATCAGTTTCTTGGCCACCACTCTGATACTGCCTTGGTCTTTTCTTCTTCTCACCTGGCAGGTCCTGAAATACCAACTACTTCTACCTTGAAAACCGTTTTATTTCTTTTTTCTTGTGGTCACCGCCGCCTATGGACATTTGCAACACTAGAGGCATCGCCAATGCATTGCCGACCCTGAGACGTGAAGTTGTTAAGTCTCATGTGTCTGTAATTTCACCGGCCCCCTTACCTTTCTAACCGATATATAGTAATACAAGTGCACTACTGCTTCACGGCAGAAATGGGTAAGGTGGTAGTACTTCCCCGGATGAACTCTGCACTAAGAGCTCTACTACTCAAACTCTACTTCTGTTTTGTTTGAATTCTACTGATGCCAATTAGCAGTTTATAATTATAATAGAATAAAGCTTACCCTTTCATAATACTTTGTAAGTCAGTTGCGGCAGACCCACCCCCATTCGGAGCAAGAACATAAACAGTGGAGCGCGTAATATCTGCACCACACACAAGTGTATGGAAGTGGGTCATTTATTTCCCCGTGTTAATTAAACGGCACTCAATTTATCGAGCAGATAGACTAATTAAGAAGATAAATGGGCTTTTATTTAACATTGGCAATTTAAAATTATCATTCAAGTTCATTTATTTGAAATATATTTTATAATTGTCAGATGAATTTCCAACTCTTTCAATTAAAAAATATACCTTATTCCAATGTGATTCGATAGGATTATCAACAGCATAAATTTAACCATTCACTTTCAATATTCTGTAATTTGTTTATAATATTTATACCTATTGAATTGTATTATGAGCTCTTGGAGAGTACAATTCTCATTTGTTTGATTGGTTAACGACAGAGATGAAGTATAGAGGCCGAGCTGATGCATCAAGCTAGTAAGCTAGTATAGCCAGGGTTACTAACTACCAAGCCAACTGGCCCATCAAATTTAGCTTTCAAAGCAGCATTCTTAAATCTACATTTAACACATACATTTAAGATACAGTTTTATACCACTTGGGCTGACAAGCAAGTAGTACGCCTGATGGTAAGTAGCCACCGCCTATGGACATTTGCAACAGGAGCATTGCCAATGCATTGTCGACCCTGAGACGTGAAGTTCTTATTCTTTTTTATTTTTAAATCTGTTTTTTTTTTCTGAAACTTTGTCAATTTTGACTATGTCGTCCCCGTGAAAGAAGTATACATTGAATTTAGCATACTAGTATAAGTATTACACTTAATTTTGGATTGAAAGGAGTAGTGCACACAATGCCCCAGATTTTTTTGAGAGACGTAAAGTTGTTATATGCCTGTAATTTCACCGGCCAACTTTCTATCAATAAATCTCAAGATTTACAATCATAATAACGTTTCACAGGCGCCATAGTTAGATATACATTCAAAGCCGTTAGTTAACGCGTCTTTGTGAACAAAACGGGCTCTTTTGTGTGGTAATTAAAGTGTCATACAGACATGGTCCCCGTCCACGCTGAAAGGTGACAAGCTAGTATAATTAATGTTTTCAAGCTAGATTTTTAATTACAGACCTTTGTTAACACGTCATGGCGAGGGTTTGTTGTCTTGTGGATGTAAATAGATTATTTGTCCCCTTTTTTAGGCCGTGGTATTGTGGTTTAGGAAAATGTGTATTACAATTTTATTTTAAAAGCTTCTTAGGTTGTTATATATATATATTTTAATAGCAATTTTAACCCTGATTGTATATGAAAGGATTTGTGGATTTTAGCATGAATAAAGTTTAAATAAATATCATGGGATATTCTACACACACGGTTGTCTGATCCAAAATTAAGCAACCTGGGGGGCAATTCTAATAACATATTATGTACCGAACCATATCACAACCAAACGTCAAATTTGACGTTTGGTTTTGACGTACTAAACACACCAACGATCGAACTGCGGTTGCGTTTCGGTAATGGTTCACATTCGTTCGAAAGATTACGTCAAAATGTATGTTTGTGTTGGTTGTAGTGCGTAGGAATACCATATTTATGTAATGTTAAACTTCAATTTGACATTGATCGTAACCATACCATTGCCGAACCAAACGTGCTACTCGAACGTTGCATTTAGTGGAATTGGGCCACTTTAGCGTAAATGCCTATTTAAACAAAATTGTTTGTACTATGGCAATTAACTGATAAACTACATTTATAATTTTTACCCGACTCCGGTAAAGCCAAAAGGAAGGGCTTTGATTTTGGCAGTCAATGTATGTATGAATGTATTTTTATATATACCTGTATAGGTATTCCCAATCAGTATCTAAATTATTTTAGTATTCTCGTAAGAATTATCAAAACCAGTGATCATTATCATCATCATGTCAGCCCTAGGATGTCCACTATTAGGATTATGAGGTATGAGACTCCTCCATTTAAAAGGGAAGATCTTCCGCCAGGCTAGGTGGTCATGCCTGGGGACCGTGGTTCAACTGTTGATGTTAGATGCTTGTATATATGTCAAATCCAGAGAGAATTTTGATATCGCGATTTAGGATTCTCGCATGTTTCTACTCGTTCATAGATGTCGCCACAATTTATTTATTTTATAGCGACATCTCATTCTTCTGTACTTACACGGAAAGGGAAGGTGTCCCCGGAATTTGAACTCTAAAGGTTATGTAAATTCGGTAAAGTGTCAAATGATAGAAATTACTCCTAAAGAAGTGTGGATCACAGAGGGGAGTAATTAAAACAGTAGCAGTCAACAAAAGCTTTATTTCACGACGTAATTAAACATGAGAATAAAAGAAACGGTTGTTGAAGTAAAATATCCTTTATTAGAATGACTAGAGGCTTACATTTGGGTATTTAAATAGCTATCATCCATGTTGACTTAATCACCGGTCATCATTTCCATGAACTCTGAAATTGGAGGGTGGATTACTTATTTTAATGCGTGTTTTAGGTTAACAAAGGTTAGATCACAAGTTGGAAAGTTAAAGATTTAAATGTATTATATATTGTTATATATAAGGTATAAAAATAACTTAACTTGAAGATCACTTGGGGTCACGGCGACCCCGCGCGCCTAATTAAAGGTTAAATGACTTCCAAATTTACGTTACTTCACTGTCACCTTGTTACTACGTTTCATATCGTTCTTCCAAAAAGACTAGTGTCTGAGAAAGCATAAAATATATTATAAGTGGCAAGCATAAAAAGGACTGGCACTCAAGTGAAGCTGTCAGTAAGTACTTCACGCCAGATTTTCAACTCAAGGGCCAACCAACCAGGCAGGTGATACAGAGTCCCCTACTACCGTGTTATGGTTTTCAGACAACGTATTTCTTCACATTTGTACAAGCTTGTTACAGGATTTGAACCCAAGATTTCCGCAACGGTATTCTAACCTTAATATTGGAAATAACGAGAAAAAATAACAATTCCTTAGTTCTCCTTGCCTACGAGAAAACTCTAGCAATAGGCAATAATATAACATAAGTACCATCAAAGTCAACGGTTCCGGAGGAATCAGTGTCGATCTCAGCGATCATCTCGTTGAGTTGATCTGGAGTGAGCTGATCGTCCAGAGCAGCCAGGATCTCACGTAGGCTTGAGGTAGGGATATAACCATTTCCTGAAAAAAATAACAAAAAGATAAATATCTATAGGATCATAGTTCTAGCCATTAAACGGTGCTGGTTCTATATGCAAAAATCATAAACCAAATGTCATATTTAATGATAATTGGAGTATTTATAAGTAAACCAATGGCCAAAGTTATTATTCGGTCCCTACCAAAAAATTCAGGATTTATACAGTTTTTTTACACTACTTTTATTGAAATTTCTTTCAAAAACCTCCTCTGAAACCTAAAGTGGGTTAATTAAAGCATCCTTCCTTCTCTCTCCTTCTTAAGTAATTAAAGGAAAGAAAATAAGATTATTTCATCATATAATACATAAAAACACAGCATGGCTTACAAAAAAATAAATAAAAAGATATTTGATTAAATAAATAGGTATTGTATAATGAGAATATCAATTACGGTTTATACTGATTTTCAATTACTTGATTAATCACTTTTAACATGTTGCCATTGATCGAGGTGATTCGGAACTTGTTTTGAGTTAGTGGGTTTTATTTTACATAAATATTATCTATTTTATAGCCAGTATTCGGGTGGGAACGTTGACAGACCCGAACCGTGAGAGAGACATAGGTTTTTACGACGTGATTTTTTGTCAATTACGAAAAATACTGTAACTCACTAAAGTATACAACACTAGTTCCTGGGGAATCTAATTCACCCCGGGACTATAACAGCCCATGGCGTTAGCCACAAGAATTAACTATATCTGTATTAGTCCAAGTCTTTTTTAAATAGGTGCAGTGATTCCAGTTCAATCATATGTATACAAACTCACAAAACTTGCACTCGAGATTTGTAAAGACAGGTAAAATAAAGTAATAAGTGGCTGTTTGTTTAAGCAAATTACCTGTTTATACAGCGGAATTGGAAAGGTAAACATTGTCGCTTGAGACTGGAGCAATATTGATCGTATATGCACAGGTATAGCCTTATTTGTTCAATTACTTAAAGAGAAAGCTTTCTATAATCGCTTTTCTTAAAGTCATTATTAAAGTGACAGCATGGACGAATAAGCATTCTTATATTGTCAGGCAAATTTAGACATTTGACGTTTCTTTATTTAGAATAGATATGAACGACGATAATTCTATAAAATATCACTTAAATAAAATTAAACTCATTTCATTCTCATTTAATACTCACTCATGCTGTAGCATAACTGATACCAGTAGTAATGCAAATGTTTGGCATGCGTCCAACAAATCGATTGCTAGATTTTATTGCAAGCAATTATCGTTCGAACACGTAAAACGATCATAAATTGAAAACTGACTACAATTTTACTGTGTTATGGTTTTGTGAAAATGATTTTATATGGTTAACTATCGACAGGATATTTGACATTTTCGAGGTCTATTCCATTTGTAAAAAACTTTTATTTTCATGAGTAAGGAACAAATGAGTTTTTCGAAAATACACCCGTAATCATTATGTATAATTGTGCACCAAAGTAACGTTAATAGAAAATACGTTAATCACACAAAATTCTGTAGCTATCTTTTTACTTTAAAATAATTCACAATTTACCCTCCTATTAAAAAAAAATACCACTCGAGCTTCGAAGTTTCTATCTATCTGTACACAAACATTTCCCATACGCAAGAGTATAGAATAAATAATAGCAAATATAGAGTATGAATAAATAAATTTCAAAACTTTAATCTCAAAATTTTATAAAACATATATAATAAACCAACAGTAATATTTCCCTCCAGACAAATAGCATGTGACATTCACATCACTTTACACATATCATTTACCATGAATAGGTCAAGATCAAAACATTGACATCAAAGAGCTAAAGGCGTTAAAGACATCACTCTCACCAAATGTAGTGAGTGAAGAGCGTTTCTTAACAGAACATCACGTTAAGTAGTTCTGAGTGAAATTGTGGAGTTGTATAACATAGGGTTGGCACTAGTGGGAAATAAAATAATAATAATAAATTTCCTGAGATATTCATTACACACGGCCATCCGATTCCAAAATAAGCAGAGCTTGTACTATGGAAACCAGATAACTGATATACTACTTTTTTTTCTTGTATATTATAAATGTGAATGTAAGTTTGTTTGTTACACTTTCACGCGAACTACTTAACCGATCATCATGAAACTTTGTACACATATTTTTGGAGGTATTAGAAGTAACATAGGACTTTTTGTGCCGGGAAAATGTTACATAATTCGAGAACGCGGGTGAAACCCCGCGAGACAGCTAGTGAGGTATAAAATGTTTTCGTTTGGTTTTTTTTTACAACCAAGCGACCGCAACCGGCGACAAACAAGCAGACGGTCCACCTGATGGTAAGTGGTCACCGCCGCCTATGGACATTTGCAACACTAGGAGCATCGCCAATCCGTTTTCGACCCTGACACGTGAAGTTGTTAAGTCTCATGTGCCTGTAATTTCACCGGCCCCCTTACCTTTTTAACCGAAACACAGTAATACAAGTGCACTTCTGCTTCACGGCAGAAATGGGTAAGGTCTTACAATCTGTGGGAACAAAATTTTATCGACGAAAAAATCTGATGAATATACGTCGAGAGATAAAACTCGATATGTATTGACCACACTACTAACTTATAACGACCTACTAGCTGACCCCGCGGTTTCACCCGCGTTCCCTTAGAGATGTAGCATTTTCCCGGCTTACAAAGTACCCTATGTATAATATTATTCCAGGGCATTGTCTATATATGTGCCAAGGAGTAGAAGGTAGTTTTGGAGCAACAAACATCCATACATACAAACTTTCGCATTTATAATATTACTGGGAAGTAGGATACGTCAATCCTAATGTCATTTTAATCAAAATGGCGGCAATTATATTGAGATTTTTAATATTTTTGGAGTGCAAATGGAAATTATAAGTTTCCAAAAGAATTAAGTATAAGGTTGAAAAAGATTAAGTACTAACCTAACGCAATTTGCGAAATTTTGAAAAGCGTCCGCGATAAATATACCGAAACTACATATTCATAAGGTTGAATTTTTCCTAGCACAGACATACAATACGGCCTCTTTAATCCAGTTACCTACCTACTTATAAAGTCAGAAGTTTGCGGTTCAATTTCCATACGAAATAAAGGTGTTTGCGTCGGCTGCAAATGTTTAAAAGTTTGAGACTAGTTTCCGACCAGTTGTTGCGGGTTTTCAAATCGTAATAGGCTCGTTCTAAATTCAAATTTATTATTAAACCATTTGATTCAACAGAATTGATGTCTCAACCTTGATTTTATGAGGAGAAAACAGAATTATGTATTTCATACATTTTTATATAACTAATGAGTATTTTTTTGTGGAATGCCAACCCTACTCGTTAGAATGGTGATAAAAATTTATTTATTAACTCGCATACTTTTGTTTTAAAATAAAAAAGTGGTCTTTAAAATTATAATAAAGAATTTTACGTGTTGCCATTTGAAAAAAAACATTCTAAAAACACGCTTCAAAAGACTTTAGCTTTATAGAATTGAAGTGAGAGAAAGCAGAAGTATAATTTGATTTTGTACGACATACTCGTATTCAAACATGAGTCAATATAACAACAGCTTCAGATTGTTCTTATTATTATTATTATAAAGAGAAACCGACCTTCTCCCGATAACAACAAATCATAATATTTTATTACCAAGTAAAGCAATGTGGACGTGATTCCGCCATTGAAAGGTAAATTCCAGACAAAGTGATCGAGCCTAGGGATGAGTTTCTACAGATGATCTTTGAAACTTGCACGTTTGATGTAAATAACTGTAATCCCGGTAAATAACACTAGTTCGACTATAAATCCCGGCTATGTTCCATCCCTTTCGAAAAATATACAATAAAGTAAGAGGTCTGGTTTCGCCAGCTCAGTGTCGAGGCTTACATTGGAGAATCCAGGGGCTGCTGGATAAGCTGACGGTATGACATCTAATTCAAATTTTCGTTCGTCATACTAAATGACTCATAATAGACTTATTCAAGAACCGTTATACCCACTCTGTTCTGCCTTTTTATTCAGCTAAAACAAACTTCGTCAGCGAACCGGTACGAGGGGAGAGCTTACCTCTCACGTGATTATATATGCGTATAGTTAGCGAAAGAGACAGAGCATAGAGACCGCGACGAAACATCTTCGAGCTAGTGTCATTTTCCTTACAGAATCGGAGCCCAGGTACGTGAAAATTAACTGGAATATTACCAAACTATGCACTCTACCTAGTGAAGTGCCAAACGAAGTGTCTGTACTATACGATATTACTTAAGTGCTCTTGTGCTAAATTTAACTTCAAAGCCAATCAGTAAAATTGGCCAAAAGTAAACACTGCTAGCGCGATGCAGGCCCTCACTATGATCTAATATTGTGTTCTTTATTCAACACTGCTTTATACAACTAGACATCAAACTATTAAACAAAAGTGAACCTTACCTTCTTTGTCGTAAAGTCTGAAAGCTTCTTTCAACTCCTTCTGTAAGGCTTCATCGTCCTCATCCAGGAAGTAGAGGGCGACACGCACGTATGAGTCGAAGTTCAGCTTACCACTGCCTGAAATTATTTCGTTTTTAAATTAAGTACTGCTCAAAGGTCGAAGACGGATTTTGTAATGGAGGAAGAAAAGTGTGGGCACATCTTTTTCGTATTTTTGATATGGCCCGGTATTACAATATTTTCATTTGTCATATTCTATATTAATAATAAAGATTCTCATGCAATTGGATCTGAAATAAAAGCATATAATTACGTAACTTTTTATTTATCAATGTTACAGCCCCCTTATTCAGCTAATACAAACTTCGTCGGCGAGCCGCTTCACGGAGGCCTCGGAGAGCTTACCTCTCACGTGATTAGTAGTATTAGCGTTGTTAGCGAAAGAGACAGAGCCGCGACGGAACATCCTCGAGTTAGTGTCATTTTCCTAACAGAATCGAACCCCAGTTCAAACAACTAAAGCGATTTTTCATCTTTTCCGTCTAAGGCCCCTTATTCTGCTTATACATACATCGTCAACGAGCCAGTGCGACAAGGCCTCTAAAAGCAGATCTCTCATGTGACCGCGTAGTTAGCGAAAGAGACAGAGCTCGGAGGCGACGAAACATCCTCGAGCTAGTGACATTTTACCTTACAAAATAACACCCAAGGTTGCAATTCGTATTACTGTAACATTATGTAATCTCGCAAAGATTTAACCATTGAGCGTGTTAATATCTACCTAATTGCACTTGAGATTAACTCAGGCGCTGTAACTATCGCTACTTACAAGAGTTAATGTCGCCATTATGTCCTTAACTACAGGGTTTTAACTAGAATGTAGGGATTATCTTGACAACCCTACGCTTGTTGGCTGACAATGATGTAGGAGGCTAAATATGGGGTGTGGTCATATAATATTTTTTTACTGTCTTTGCAATTGACCTACATAAAATCCTAGTAATATTATGAATGCGAATTTGTGAGTATGGACGTTTGTTACTCTTTCACAGAATAACTAATGAATGTATTTAGATGAGACTTGGCACATATATAGAGCATGCCCTAGAATAACATAAACTTTTATCCCGGGAAAATGGAACATCCCTTGGGAACGCGGGTGAAACCGCGGGGGAATGCTAGTTATGTAATAAATTGATCTTAAGCATAGACCTCATATCTATTACGTTCTAAAATGTACAAGCTTTAAAATAAATATAATTAACTCGAAAATTAAATACGAAATATTTACTATCCTCAAATTAATTATAACTGCGCCTAAAAATGCGTATTAAAAATAGCTAGAACCTAATATCTAATATTGATGTTCAATAATTGGTATAAAATATCAAAAATTCTTCACCACATCAAAAATCTAACACTAATGGCTAAGTACTAAAACCCTCCCGATTTATATGCGTCATCCATTTTGCATTTTAGACATCTGTAATCCTTGGATTATTTAATTTATCTTTTCAGTACAACCTCTAAGCTTTAAATCAAAGGCATTTTACATTTGATTTCTTTCGTTTTTCTTTTACTGGTTACATATTTTAAGGGTAATTAATTCAGCCCATATATAGACACATGCAAGTTTAAATAATTAAAATGAATTAATGAATGAAATATTTATTCAAATGGGCCTTTACAGGCACTTATGAAAGGTCAGACTCTAACACCGGTTCGGAAGGTTGCTTTTACTGAGAAGAGCCGGCAATAAACTCAGCAATTACTCTTTTCATAATAAGATTTTGTACATAAAGATGTGTCCTGCTGGAGCGAGCGCTACACCCAAGCATTGTCTTCATTATAATAATATATAATATAATAAATATATAATAGTAAATGTAATATATATTTAATAATATGTCAGAATAAAATTGTATATGTCAAAATAAAAAAGAAGTAAATCATTTAGATGTTAAAATGTCACTATTTCGTAGAATTGCTACGACGTAGCAGCTCGACGCTACGATTTTGTATTAAATATTTGCTACGAAACTATTATATATTATGATATGAGGAATAAGATTTTTCGTAAAAAGGATCTCTCTCAGAACGAAATCTCTAGCATAGACCAGAGATACGTTCCCATATACGTTTTAAATCCAGATTTAGGAAGCTGAAGGTTTTCTGATTTCTAAGGACCTTATACTTTTCTTCTTAGTGCGTTCAACCGATACAACTTAATCTTAGGACATTTTCTTCATCCATTCCATCTAAAATATATATACTACATTCCGCCTTTTTAAACATACATAAATAAATATCCAGGTCATTCTTTACACGGTCACCTGATCCCAAACAAAGCAGAGCTTGTACTATTCAAATTCTAATTCTAATATTTTTATTAAAATAGGCCTTTACAAGCACTTATGAATAGTCTGAAAGTCTAATACCGGAACACATACCACTAAATATTCATTCTGTTTAAATATGTGCTTAAAATATATATTAACACCCAGACCCACAAATGTTTGTCCTGGTTGAAAATCGAACACACGACCTGGGAATGACACTAACTCGAGGATGTTTCGTCGCGGCCTCCGTGCTTTGTCTCTTTCGCTAACTACGCTAATACTACTAACCAAGTGAGAGTTAAGCTCTCCAAGGCCTCCGTGAAGCGGCTCGCCGACGAATTTTGTATTAGCTGAATAAGGGGGCTGTAGCTTGGTAGTCAGCAACTAACCACCACGTCATCTGACCCGTTAAAATCACTTTATTCACCGAATAAATGCGATGACATTCTGTTTATCCACTTAACGCTTATTAATAACACTTTATGAAAACAATAATCAAAATCAATCAAGCAAATCGTCGGCAGTGTCATGTTTATGCAATGAAGTGCATCTGTTTTACTTGGCAAGCTGAGTACTACTGTAATGGCGTTGCGAAATGGATGAAGCGCTGCAATTTCCAGTAAACAAACGATATCCATCATATGAAATGAATGGTCGGTGGCTCTCAAACTTTTCTGGTGATGGAACCCTTTTAAAAACTCTCTCAAGCCTTTTTCTATCCTTTACAAAAAATTAAGGAAAGAATTAAGACTGTTTTAGTACAAAAGGCTTTCTACAACATAAATGATTATTTTAATGACGACAATGCTTGGGTGTAGCGCTCGCTCCAGCAGGACACATCTTTATGCACAAAATATTATTTTGACAAGAGTAATTGCTGAGTTAATTGCAGGCTCCTCTCAGTAAAAGAAACGTTCCGAACCGGTGTTAGAGTCTGTGAAGGCCTATTTGAATAAATATTTCATTTCATTTTGGAAAGCAAAATACTCGACGGAGCCCCCCTAAAAAAATTATATGTATATTCTTTATTAGCAATCATGTTACAATGCAGCGGGAACCGTTGCACTCTCGCGGAGACCCCACAGAGGCTTTGCGGAACCCTAGAGCACCGCGGAGCATACTTTGATAATGGGTGATCTACAGTAAAGATTTACTTAAAATGTTGTAGTTAGAAGTAATCAGATGTAATGGAAGCTCTGCTTGATTTTGGATCAGGTTAGTGTGTAAAAAATTACATGTAGATTATGTACCGGATCCAGAGCTAAGCAGAGCTTCTACTATCTAAGTCAAATAACTAATCACTACATAGTATAAAACAAAGTCGCTTTATCTGTCCCTATATCCCTATGTATGCTTAAATCTTTAAAACTACGCAACGGATTTTGTTGCAGTTTTTTTAATAGATAGAGTGATTGAAGAGGAAGGCTTTTATGTATAATACATGTGACATCCCACGGGAACGCAGGTAAAGCCGCGGGGGACAGCTAGTATACTTATAAATACATATTTTTATATACATATTAATTTATTATTATTACACAGAACATGCACAGAAACGCTTGTCCTAGGTAGAAACGAACCTACGACCCGTGGAGCAGTCAGTCCCTAACCATCAAGACAACTGGCCCGCCAATTAACAATAGCATACTGTGGTTCAAATAGCAATTAACAGAGCCTTCAATAATTCTATAAGTACATATGTATGTATCAGTAATGTTATGGTGCAAGAACAAGTAACTGGCTTGAATATTAACATACTAGATAAATGTTTGTCACTTAATCGCGCCAGAACGGCTGAACGGATTTGGATGTTATTTGGCACAGATATAGATTATAGTCTGGAACACCACATAAACATCGGGAATATGTATCCTTGGGAACGTGAGTAAAGCTGCGGTGGACAGCTAGTAATGTCAATGGCACAGTAGTTGTGACGTCGATGGCGTTGCAAGGTAAAGTTAAAATCCCATATTGAGTGTAGAAAACTTAACGGCTAGTTCTCTTTTAGACTCTGTGTACTTTCAAAGTAAGGTTAAAAATTCCATGTTTTTGAAGTGAAATTTCTTATGAGAGGGCTTTGAAATTCCGATCCGCAACCATTTTCTGTGATACAAAATAAATGAATGATAAACACAATCTATGCTATTCGAAAGTGATTGATGAACTATTAAATTGTTTCCCTGTAATACAAAAGTTTCACTTCTATCGTGTCTTTACGACACAGCCTGTTTTTATTTGTTTAACACACTAGTTTCCACTCAGCGATTTCAGGCGTTGAAATTGATGAATTGCCTATGTCCTTTTCTAAAATACAATTTATTTCCCTACTATATTTTATCATTATCAATTCAGTTGTCTAGCCGTATAAATGTAATAAACACACTAGATACCTTTTCTTTTCTCTGTAAATAAGCGAATATGTTAGATAATTGATATGGGTTTTCTAATGGGGTAGCCAACACCGCCCCTAGTCCCTACCAATCAAATAATGTTTAAGTCTCTTGACCACCACAGTCGGCTCCAGTAAATCTGCTACAAGTGGATTTTGGTGTAAGGAAATTGTAAGTAGAGTACTAGGTACTTTTTTTTTTTATGCCACTTGGGCCGACAAACAAGCAGACGGTCCACCTGATGGTAAGTGGTCACCGCCGCCTATGAACATTTGCAACACTAGAAGCATCGCCAATGCGTTGTCGACCCTGAGACGTGAAGTTGTTAAGTCTCATGTGCCTGTAATTTTACCGGCCCCCTTACCTTTCTAACCAAAACACAGTAATACAATTGCACTACTGCTTCACGGCGGAAATGGGTAAGGTTAGGTTAGAGCTCTACTAAATATTATTAAAAATTTATAATATACTAGCGACCGGCCCGGCTTGGCTAAGCTGCAATATAGATACTAATACATGTAAACCTTCCTCTTTAATCACTCTATCTATTAAAAAAAACCGCATCAAAATCCGTTGCATAGTTTTAAAGATTTAAGCATACATAGGGATATAGGGACAGAGAAAGCGACTTTGTTTTATACTATGTAGTGATTATTAGTATAGATAGTAGGAATATGAATTTGCCCGAAGGAGTAAAATCATTAAGTTGGAGTGTAAGTAATTGCACCATTATAGGCTTTATCTACGCCATAAAGTGACGTCAAATTTATACCTCAGGAAAGGGTAAAACCTCGTTACGCTTATGACTTCAAACCGATGTTTACAGTGGGCACACCTATAATTAAATCGATTTTACATTACATTTCTCTGCATTTGCTCTGTTTGTTTTGTGCCGCGTGTATTGTTGCTGTATTATGTTGTAATGTAATTGGTGTAATGAAATGTAAACATTTAAACTAAGGGCAGAATTTTTTATTTATGGAATTGTTTTTATTTTAAAGGTGTGTATTTTGATATTATATAAACGGGGCTGGTTCTAGATGGATACAAACAGCCCAAGTTAGAGAAGACTGGGGTTCCTTGGAGGAGGCCTCCACCTGCGGAGGGGCTCTTGCAAATTCTTGATATATATGTACTAAAATTAGGATTAAGTTAATTTCAATTCACTGTGTTTATCTTTTGTTTTCAAGAAATAAATAGGCTTTTTATTATTTTATTTATTACTAGCTGCTCCCCGCGGTTTTACCCGCGTTCCCATGTATTATACATAAAAACCTTCCTCTTCAATCTTCACTTCACTCTATCTATTAAAAAAACTGCATCAAAATCCGTTGCGTAGTTTTAAAGATTTAAGCATACATAGGGATATAGAAAGCGACTTTGTTTTATACTATGTAGTGATTTTGATATTTGTGACTTGACATAAGAAGTTGTGACACTTAAAGAAGGTTTAGATAAAGGATACTTTTTTATCTCGGGGAAACTATTTGATTCCTCGGGAAGTCGGGTACAACCCCAGGGCGCAAGCTAGTCTGTATACATTTTTTTCATTACCTACATGAAACAGTGACTTGAAAACATAAACAGATGACTTGCGACACACCTCGGCTACTCCTTAGTATGATCATATAGATGTATTGTACATATACAGGTTGTTACAAAACCACCCGTAAAGCCGAAAGGAGGTTAAATGGGGCGTTATAACGAGTCCATTCACAATATTTAAGAACCATAGTAACGCTGTATATCATACCCCAAAAAAATTTTAAAACTGATTTTTTGAATGAAAAATAGAAAAACTATTAAATTAGACAATTATTTGGTAAAATATGTACGTAGGCCTTTCTGTTAAATGATCTGGTTTCCTGACATGACAGCTTACTAAGGTATTTTGTAACACGTTGTATATATACATATATATCAACTTTTAGAATGATGGTTAAAATCCGCATTGAAATCTACTGCGCAGTTAGAACTAAGCGCACACACAGAGGAATAGTCATACGGAAATAGTAACTTTAATGTTAATTCTAAATTATTCCCTAAAATGATTTATACTCCAAATTCTATTCTGAGGTCAGAATAAAATTCTATGTTCAGTTTAAACAGAACATAACTCTGGCTTAGAACACTTAAACTTAGGGCCCTCAAAATTCTAGACAATGCTTTCTAGGCTAGAACTTAGAATAACTATACTTAGTTTAACTTCCCGTCTCTTACTACGGAGGATTATGAAATGGTAAATGAGTTGGGTCCGGTGTGGAAGCGTATAAGTAGGATCGTAGTACAAATGTAAAGAGTCATTTCCAACACAGCTGAAGCTAAATTTAGCAGGGTTTTTAACAACATAACCAGTATAATAAAACTTTTATTTTATTTTTTTATGCCACTTGGGCCGACAAACAAGCAGACGGTCCACCTGATGGTAAGTGGTCACCGCCGCCTATGGACATTTGCAACACTAGGAGCATCGCCAATGCGTTGTCGACCCTGAGACGTGAAGTTGTTAAGTCTCAGGTGCCTGTAATTTCACCGGCCCCCTTACCTTTCTAACCGAAACACAGTAATACAATTGCACTACTGCTTCACGGCGGAAATGGGTAAGGTGGTAGTACTTCTCCGGACGAACTCTGCACTAAGAGCTCTACTACTAACAACTTTTATAAATATCATTTTATACATATATAAGAATTGTTTAATAATGATGATACCATAAAATATGACTACAATATAAAATCCTTCTTTGATAAAGACCTAGTTCTCTTCATCTCCTACGACCCATGTCAATAAATAGTAAGTATATGACAAAGTTATTGATCACATATTTTTCCAGTGCCCGAAATAACCCCCATAATCCCCCGACCCACTAATTTTAAGTGTTTATTAACTTTGATGGACCCTTCCTTCTTATTAAGGTATTTTAGTAGATACTGACTGATTCTCTCCTTTCCTTTATTTTTTGTTGGTTTTGTCAATGTATTGTGTTTTGTATTTATTATGTTAGCCAGGCTCCGACACTAAAAAACGGATTAAAATTATTATTCTGATTCGTACCCCTTCGATCTCCTTCGTATATTGTCAACAAATGTGACATTGGCGGCATTGTGCTACTGGGAACAGTCGCCATTTTAATTGAAGAAGAAGAAGACAAAGTTAATATTTCTGTATGTCTGTATGTGCGCTTATATCTTCTAATCTTCGTTATAAATTTTGATGTTGTTTTCATCATCATTTATAAAATTTGGTCCCAAAGATTTATGTATATAATACAGTTATATTATCTCACTCAAGTGAAGCTGGGGGGGGGGGGGGGGTCGCTAGTATTATAAGTAGTAGAAGTTAAAATCATGTAAATGAATATCTACATTAATATACGGGAACTCATAAAATGTGGAGTTTCAGTTCATAACCAGAAAAGTTAAGTATTTCACAGCAACTCATTAACAGCTTTATGCATGTTTAAATATTTAATAGGTACCAAGAATTGTGTCTCGATCGATAATAATTAGTCAAACGCACTAACTTCTATAGACCAATGAATATTTATTTTATAAACGTTCCTCGAAATTTATATCATTAACCAAATATACGTATTTTTTTTTAATGTCGATAAGCCTCTTTAAAACAGCAATACATTCTGAGGGATATCCGCCACATAAAAAAAATGCGATATCTGTTTATAAAATTACGGCCTGTAAATTATCTTATAAACTACTTGACCGATTATGATGTTATTTGAATCTATGTGATCGCCTAGATGGTGGTTAGCTTTATTATAATAGAAAAACGTTTGCCGAGTCGAATTATCTAAATAATCTACCAAAATACTGCTGGATATAGACCTCACCTATGGCACGACACTGAGCTCGATCTTCAGCTCTTTGTTTCCAACCGCTGTCAGTACTTTTACCAAGCCGTGGTCTCCACTACGTCCACACGTCAACCCCAACGGTTCTACGGCAGATGTGACCAGCCCACTGCTACATCAGCTTGCTAATCCTTTAAGATATGCCGATAACTTTGAATTGGATACTAAAGTTAAATATAATCATAAAATTAAACGACATATGTCTTATACTGTAACGTCAAAGTCAAATAGTATAACTGACACAAGCCACAGAATCTAATTTGTCATAGCTACGGCCGCTGTGAAACGCGTCCCACCCCACAACATAAGCGCAGTAACATCTGGAAAGCATCTCTAATTACTTCCATAATTGCTCTTCGTGTCGGTTGAAGCTATAACGTTGTCATATCCCGTTAATTACGTTTTTGTTACGATATTACTTTGTACCGCTGTTTGTCACGTGTCGTACCATTTTCTGATATAATGTTTCTTTGGAAGTGAAGGAAACAATTTCCGTCTTATAAATCTCTCGTGTCTATTGTTATATTTACGGATTTAAAAGTGTTCTTGATATTCGCAGTAGCTAGTTCTTGTAACAGATCAAAATTTTAAAACATCTTGTATAAATGCGATATATTCACCTGATAATGTTGCCATTACTTACCATTAATAAGTTGAATTTTAACCATTTAATCCAAAAACATCAGGTGTTGTTAGATAACTAATTGACGCAGGCGTGGCCTTGCGGAAATCCAGTAAACAGTACAAAAAAACAACTATCTAGTAACTAATTGACGTGTTTCGCTTCTACACGAAGCATCTTCAAGCATCTGAAGCAAGGTGCTTCGCGTAGAAGCGAAAGACGTGTCGATTTCTTTTGAGTTTCCTTGTTTTTTTTTAATTATTTTTTTTTATGCCACTTGGGCCGACAAACAAGCAGACGGTCCACCTGATGGTAAGTGGTCACCGCCGCCTATGAACTTTTGCAACACTAGGAGCATCACCAATGCGTTGTCGACCCTGAGGCGTGAAGTTGTTAAGTCTCATGTGCCTGTAATTTCACCGGCCCCTTTACCTTTCTAACCGAAACACAGTAATACAATTGCACTACTGCTTCACCGCGGAAATGGGTAAGGTGGTAGTACTTCCCCGGACGAACTCTGCACTAAGAGCTCTACTACTACTAAATTGTTTGACAGAGAATGAGATGCAGCGGAATTAGTTACTAGATATTTCTTATTTCTTAATCTCTCAATTTGTTTTAAACTTTTTTAAGAAGGAACTAGACGATCAGTGCTCTTTTCCCAAGCTTAACATCATCATTTCGAGTGCGCCTAGTATGAAAAATTGAACAACGCTATTAATCGCGATGTTAAATTTTCCATATAAACCAGCTTTTACGATGACGATGACGCTACCATTCTGATAGATATCGTGCTCACTGGCACCTTAATCAGCTAATACACACTTCGTCGATAAATTGGCACAAAGAGGCATCGGAGAGCTTACCTCTCACGTGATTTCTATAGTTAGCGAAAGAGAGAGCCGCACCAAAATCGTTGAACTAGTGTAATTTTCCTTACAGAATCGAAGCCCCGATCTCAAATCGGTTATAATATAAAATGTCACACCAATATACTGTAAGCTTGTCAACAACGTCAATATGATGATGTTAATTATGACGCTACGGAAACCAGCTCGTTTCGCTTCAGGAATCTTTCAATTATCGTCAAGATGGCGAGGCACTGACCTCATACTGAAATAACTATCACATGTTGGTAGTTTAAAGTACATATTCTACATAACTGGTAAAGTAACGAAGAAAATGAAATGATGAGAGAATCTAGTGCTATTTAGGGAAGTTTCACAGCGATGGTAATTTCTGTAATTTAGATTGAATTTTGTGTTTCTTTTATATTCTGCTCTTTTACTGTAATATATTTTTAAAATGAAAGTTTGATGGATGGACGTTTGTTACTCTTTCACGCAAAACTATTAAACGGATTTAAATTAAACTTGGCACATCGACAGTATATTATCCGGGGGAAATGTTGCATCCCTTGGGAACGTGGGAAAAGCCGGGGAGATAATTTACTGAGCATTAGAGGCAAGTGGTAATCTGGTTGGCCGACTGATGAGAGGCGAGAGCGTCGGTACGGTCAGCCCGCGCTCAATTATATTAATAATAATTCTTTTGAAAATAAAATTACTGTATTACAGAAAATGGTCCTCATAATACCCTGACGGATTTAATATGGAATATGGGACACAAAATTTTATTGAAACAATTTAATGAATCTGGTTTTTCCCGTACTAAAAGATGTAATTTTGGGGGGAATTTTCTGTTTTTTTTTAAACGTAAAACTAAGATTTTACGTGAAGTTGGTACAGGTCAAAAGATCATTTGGGTTCCATTTCACTTTAAAAAGTGTTATCTAGTCCCTCCCCAAGTCACCAGTAATCCCTACTAATATTATAAAAGTGAATATAAGTTCGCTTTCACGCGAAAACTACTTAACCGATCATCATAAAGCTTTGTATACATATTCTTGGAGGTATTCAAATTATTTTTATGCTGGAAAAAGTTACATCCATCGGGAACGTGGGTGAAACCGCGGGGAACAGCTAGTAATAATATATAACAGAGCCATTGTAACTAGGAAAAAGTGTAGCTTTCGATCAATGAAAGATTTTATTAATTTTTTAATCAGTTGCGTAGTTCCAGAGATTACCTCCATTACTCAAACTTACAAACTTTACCTCTATATAATATTTGTGTAAATTTTATTAGCTTTATCTATTGAAATATTACATTGATATTTCTAGTAAAATACAAGTCAAACATGTTCCAAACCAACATTAACTATTCGAAATAAACTAAAACCACACAGTTAACTGTTTTCATTTCAAAGTAGTTATACACAACACAATCAATCTTGTCTCCACCTCAATATGTAGCAATAAATTACCCTCTAATTACTTTACGTCTCCATGTCTCTGTCCAAGTAATAAATGCCTCGAGTTTACACAACATACGACAGCAATGTATCTGAAATAAAACAGTGCACTTCCTCGTCCACACTTCGTCTTGAGCTCGTAAACTTGTTTTAAACTACTTTAATGTAAGATTAACACGGCTTTATTTTTGTTTCACCTCTTTTGAACCGTGTTTTAGTGCACAATAAATTCACTTCGATTTAAAAGTTTTATAGAATCTTTGTGGTGAAATATTTGTTTTTTTTTTTTAACCGAGTATGCCTACGACATGTTATTTCAAAGACTTTTTTTTTACTATAGGTCAGTCGATAAACTATAACATATGGATTTTTATCCTGAGGAAATGTACAATAATTCGGAAATGCGACTGAAACCGCGGGGCCGAAACAAGTCATTTCTTTGTTATCCTGCCGAGTACCTATATAAATCAAAGTTTTTTCATGCAATAGAATGTCCGAAAAGACTACAAATTGCAAGCAGTTTGATTCTGCAAAACGTGTAAAAGCAATATTATTTTCTACCACATCACATAGTACGTACCATCAGCATCTTCACTATCAAGCATCCTGTCCAGCTCCAGGTCATCATAGTTGTGCACCATGGTGTTTAGGATCGTCCTGACTTTCTCCTTCTCTATCTTGCCTTGCTTGTTCGAGTCGAACATGCTGAAGGCACGCCTTAACACTGCGGAGCAAATAAAACGGTTAAACTAAAAATGTTTTTTTTTTTTTATAATATCGTCAGCTTCTTTAAATCTTTATTAAGACCATGAAGTTTTACTGTAAATTATATATTTTTTATAAACTGGCTACAATCCCGTGGCTTCACCCTCATTCACGCGGGGTCTAGTGTATTATAACATAGCCTAAGTCCATCCGGAATAATTTACCTTTCAAAAGATAAAATAAATTTTAAAATAAGTACCGTGGTTCCGGAGGTTACTCTCCGCATACATACAAACTCATAAAATTCGCACTATCTCTCTATAATATTTAGTATAGGTAAGTATAGATCCCCCGCATATTTACCCATGTTTTTCGATATATCATATATATATATATTATATAGCTTATCTAATCTAGGAAAAATTCCGCGTCGAATGGTAGCAGTCCCATCCCGATATGTTCAGTATTTTCGAGGTGATGATGCGTCAAAGGAACCCTTTTCCTTATTTATAAAAAGATTAGTATGGATAATTAACCTAATTTAGATTTAATGTCGCAAAAAATAAGACTCAATTTACCAAGTTAAAGGAAATACAACCTACAAAAGACCGCATTAATTAGTACTATAACAGTTTCCTCAGCTGCAAACCAAACCAAACAGTAACTTTTATATAAACTCATTAAAACATTTTAAATTTCTCACACAAAGTACCAATTCTCTAGCTGTGGTTCCGCCGTTTTGCAAAACGAAACTTTTTGCTCCCGTCCCGTATTGTTAAGTCGAAACAATTTAAGCTGGATTGTTAGCAGTATGCTTTAGGACAGATAAACTGAACATTTCTAGAATAGTTTTTGATTCTGATTTAGTATTTAGAAAGAGGAATGTATACATCGCCCAAATAATGCAAAAGTGCGAAAAATATCAAACTGTGAACAGCCTTCGATAGGTTCGTTTGTCCATAACCAAGCCAAATGCTCTCAAGTTTCAAGTAAAAAAAAAGATAAAAAAATACCACCACACTCAGACTGGGCGCACTTTCCAGATGGGAATACTTATTACTATCGAATAAAACTCTTCTTTTCGCAAAAATTACTTCTTTGGGAGGGTATTGGTTGTTCTGTGTTGTTTTCTTGTCTGCCGGTGAAAATTCGGCTTACTATGCGTCTTTATACAAACAATTTAACCGATATTCCACATTAATTTAAAAATATAGGTACAGAATAGAGAAAAAGTGAGGCTAGGTACTATAAAAGACTATGCTTTCTAAAAAAAATATGCATTATAAAAAAAAATACAGTAACCATACCTTTATATTAACATAACTTGATAGAACTTTTGAAAATAATATAGTATATGTAACATAGATATTATAATGTCCCCAAGTGGACCCCAGAGTGTTATGTCAGCTCTCAAGCTAAAATCGATAGCACAGCTCTTGATGTTTCTTTGAAATAGAGTTCAAACTGGCGTGACAATGTTATTGGAAACGATTTTACTATTACAATGCGCTTCTTTTATATCTACTGCAGTAACACGATTTTTGAAATAAATTCGCGCTATGAATAATCTTCAAACGATATTTTTATTTGTTATTGTACGATAGAAATGAATAAAACTGATGTAAAGACAATCAAGTGACACATGTGGCACATTGTGATAAAAATGTATTTTGATTTTCTAAAATCACTCAAACTACCTTAGACTTTGACTTTTTAGGAGAGCTCTTAGTGCAGGGGAAGTACTAGCACCATACCCATTTCCACCGCGAAGCAGAAATGCACTTGTATAACTGTGTTTTGGTTAGAAACGACAACTCATTGGCTATGCTCTGGTGTTGCAAATATCCATAGGCGGCGGTGACCACTTACCATGTGCTTGTTTGTCGGCTCATGTGGTATATAAAAAAGACTTCTCGTAAATTGTCTGTACTTATTTATGAAGCGGTTCAACTAAATCTATATCCATACTTATATTTATGTAGGTAAATATATAGGATTCGCCTGTTACATTTAATTTTCTTGATAAATATTCGTTTTACGACTCACAAACACTCACACTCACACTAATTCTGTTTTAAAATTTAGCTGTTTGTTTTTTTACAAGTTCAGAACGATTGGATTAATCATGATGTCAGAACATGTGATTGCGCGAATGAGATGCATTATATGATATCAATAAACGCGGGTGAACCCGTGGGGGAGAGCTAGTTAATAAAAATTATGCCACTGGGTTCTTAACAAACACTGAGTTTTACGATAGATAAACTTAGAGGGTAAGCTCTTCCACGGAGAACAAAACTTTTCAATGAAAAATAGGGAGTGATTTACACGCATCGTGCTACTAATAATATAAACAGGAAAGATTTGTACGTAAGTATGTTTGTTACTATTTCACGCTAAAACTACTACACGGATATGGATGAAACTTGGCACATAGATAGAGCATATCCTGGAATAACATATAGACTACTTTTTATCCCGAGAAAATGGGATATCCCTCGGGAACGCGGGTAAAACCGCGGGGGACAGCTATTAAAAAATATATATTGACATAATTAGTATATTCTGGATAAAATAGAACGAAGATATACAAATAAAAGCTAGTAAATATATACAGATTCCAAAAAAAATGCATGATAAAAAAAAATATTAAAATAAACACTTATAAATTTTTTAACAAAGATAGAACTATATATGTAAGTTCTGTAATTTGGACAAACGCTTAAGACAAATATTGAGAATTATTTTATGATTACATATGTATTTTTTAATTTACATTTATCATGTGCCTGTATGCCCAGTTATCATAAAAATACATCCATTTTTATCATATCCCAAGCTATAATATATTACAATATCATCATCCTCAAGCATTCTTATCACGAACGATACCAGACCTTAATATCGTTAAACGATAGCACTCTCTAAGTGACTCGTTACAGTCGAGTTCGGAAGTTAACTGACTTATCGCAAGTAATTCACGTTCAAAGGCTCGATTCTGTAAGGAAAATTACACTTAATGTTTCGTCACGGCCTCCGTGCTCTGTCTCTGTCGCTTACAATGTTAATACTACTAATCACGTGAGAGGTAAGCTCTCCGAGGCCTCCGTGAAGCGGCTCGCCGACGAAGTTTGTATTAGCTGAATAAGGGGGCTCATTCTGTAATACTGACACTAGCTCGAGGAGGTTTCGTCGCGGCCTCATGCTTCTCTTTCGCTAACTAAACAATCACGTGAGAGGTAAGCTGTCGAAGGCCTCGTTGTGCCAGCTCGTCGACAAAGATTGCATTGGCTGAATCAGAGGGCTGATATACGTTTAATGATGACACTTTGAAACCCTCAAGTGTAACAAGATTGAGAACTCCATTTCCCAATAACTTTTCTCATATTTTAGGGATCTTTACAAAATTATTATTTCCCGTAAGTCATATAAATAAATATTATGTGCTTTAAATTCCCGAGACTTTCTGATTGAACTTTTCCATATTTTAGTTAACATAAGTATTATATTTTACTAGCTGTCCCCCGCGGTTTCACCCGCGTTCCCGATGGATGTAAGATTTATCCGGCACCAAGTATTCTATGTTACTTCTAATACCTCCAAGAATGAGTGGACAATATTTAATGATGATCGGTTAAGTAGTTTTCGGGTATTAGTAACTTTTTATAAAGCTGTCTGTTTACTTACCTCCAAAACAGCTGAACTGGTTTTAACGAGATTTCCACTGGCAGATAGCAGATATTATAAGGGGTTGATAACTTAAGCTCTTATCTCGGGAAAAGTAACATCCCCCGGGAACCGCAGGGAACATATGGTAATAAAGCAAACCAAAAAGACAATGATTAAGTATAAAAGCTGCATTAGTAATTCGCGATGCAGTTCCAAACGAAATTATAGTGCAATTACGTTTGTAGTACTATTAAATAGCGATTGAAACTCACTTGAATTATTAAGTGAGGCAGCTTGTAAAATGTTGGGCTTATTCTATTATATTTTATGCTATGGGCAAGAGTGTTTAAATATTGAGGCCCGGTAGTTTTAATCAACATTTTTCATTGAATTTTATCTGCTTGAGCCAAATCCTTTTAAAGTATAAAGTTTATAGTTGACTCTACACTTTGTAAGCTGACCGAGTTGTACGAAACTTAAGTAACTTAACAAGTATATACTTATAATACATCTGTACTCTAAAAATAGTCAATTTATCTTTTATCTTATCTATGTTCTGTATATATCCAATCCTATGAATATTATAAACGCGAACGTTTGTATGTATGGATGTTTGTTCCTTTTTCACGCAAAAACTACCCAACGGATTTGGATGAAACTTGGCAAATAGATAGAGCATATATTGGAATAACATACAAGCTTTTTATCCCGAGAAAATGTTACATCCCTCAGGAACGCGGGTAAAACCACGGGGTACAGCTAGTATATATATAAAATATAAGGGTTCCTTTGACGCACCATCTCCTCAAAACTACCTGACATATTGGGATGGGACTGCTACTATTCGACGCGGAATTTTTCGTAGGTGGGCTATTTTTGATATTAATAAACGCAGGTGAAACCGCGGGGGACAGCTATTAATGTATAAATGTAATAGCATAAGTTTTTATAGACACATATTTACTAAACACCGTGTTTACTTTCTCTTTATATTATCATGGATAGATGCGTTGTAAAGTTGTTTTATAAAGCTAGTTTCGTTCAGCTACTTATGTTGCTGACTGTACTAGCTTTATTGCTAAAGGTCCCCTATATCCACAGTTTTATAGGGATGTTTAGAAATTTTCACATTTCCGATAACAACTTATTATTAAATTTATCAATAACCGGCGGTCCCGCGGATACACCCTCGCTCCCGGGAGATCTAACGTTTCCCGGGATTATGTCACTATGCCTATCTCACCCGGGAATAGTGTTGTTTCTATCAGTGACTAGACGTGAGTAACTCAACCAAAATGCGTGAGCTTCACAGATCAGCTCAATTATTGCCGACCGATCACAGAGTCTCTACGCCGCTGCCGCGCCGCAGTTCGACGACTCAATATGACAGAATAGATCACAGATTGTATACAGACTGTAAATTAATAAGTGAGCCGTGAACTGTTTAGTTTGCTCTTGAGCCACAGCTTGACAGTTCAAGTAGGTGTGATCTGATCTGTTGAACCGATCCAGAGCTGAGTTACACATGCCTATCAGTGACAGAAAACTTGAATTAGAGAATAGGTATGAAGAGTACCTTCTACAACTTGACATAGTTATTATTATAATAAAGTAAAATTATAATGACGGGCCAGTTGGCTTGGATAGCGACCCTGACTACCATGGCGCAGGCCGTGGGTTCGATTCTTATCAAGGACAAACATTTGTTTGCTACGTGTCTGGGTGAAAATATCTAATATATAAAATGTTTCTATAGTACAAGCTCTGCTTAGTTTAAGATCAGGTGGCAATGTGTGCCTATTTATTATTATTATTATTTTCAATGTTTAAGCTAAGTAAAGAAAGTTAATTGAATAGTTAATATGTTATTGAAACCTTCCTTCCTCAACGTTACTAAATTACCCATAAAATAACAAACGAGCCCGGCCTGTAATAACGTTGGGTTTCAGAAAAAACGTAGTGCGGTTAAAAGATTATTTTGAAAACCCTTAAAATTTATTCACACGCCAAGCCATACATTATCATATTTTATTCGACACACTCGCTATTCGACCGATGTCAACTGCTGAAAGCAATGTCAAAACAATTCAGATAGTCGGTGAGGTTTAAAAAATCTTCACGGGATTTCTACGTGACTTGCTATCACAACACGCCAATAAATTTAGGCTTATTTATAATGAGCGCCTAATTGTTATTCTAAATGTTTTAGTGACATGATAAAATTGAGAGCTCGATCCCTTAGATTACGATGCGAGCACGAACGCTGTAACAATTATAATTTCTAGCGTTAACTAGTTATTATAATCTAGCTACATGTATTATTAACATAGAGTAGGTTAGTCTATAAAATATTTTAAATACCAATTTTTAAGACCAATGTTTGTGTTCGTGCAGATGATTGTTACGCAATCAATCCTTAATATGAATAAAACGCAGCAACTTGTATATGTGTTATATACAAGTTGCTGATACATTGAAGAAAACAAGGAATACAATTTTATCCAGGAAAACAGTCAATCGAGAATATGGAGTAAAACCGCGGATCGGACCAGAGAGACTGGAAAAGTACCTATACCTAAGATGTCTATTTCTAAATTAATATATTGTAGTACCAGCTGACCCGACAGACGTTGTCCTGTCTTAAAACTATGTATTGAATTAGATTCTTCCGATTGAATCAACCGTGAAATGTGCTCTAAGAAATTATAGATTAATTATATAGCAATATAATTCCCACCCATGCCTCTGTTTTAAATGATATTGTCAAACGACTGACAGTTAAGTCAAACGCCATATGGTTACATTAGAAAAGTTTATATTGTCAAAAGCGGTTAGGTTACATTAGAAAAGTTAATTTAGTCATTATGTTTTCTTAAATTTCCTAATTTTCCACGCAACTTCCTTATTTTTTTCTTTCAAAAGAACCTTCTCCTGACAATAATAAACACAACAAAAAAAGAATTAGCGAATTCGGTCCAGCTGTCCGTGCGTGATGCCGTGACCAAGGGAAATAGGGATTCATTTTTATATATATAGATATACATAGCAGTCTAGGTCATAATTTCTACGGCATAAGCGGTATACTGTTTAGATTGAGATCAGATAAGCTTTTGAATAAAACCAAAAATGTCCTAAACTATTTATTAATTAATTAAAATATAGGCAGATAGTTTTCTGCCAAATCATCTTTTCTTTCTATTTGTTAAATAATTGTCTACCCTATTAAAAGATTGTAAAGGTTCAGAATAAGAGAGCTCCTATAATGATAATATACGTCAGGGATCCAAGCCAGCAAGTAGGACGGGGTGTCGGGGTGTCGGAGTGTCGCGTCTGCAGCCAAGTCTTCTTTACATTTCAACGCCTTCATAATATGACTGGGGCTTTATTCAGCTCTGATTAAGCTGAGAATATTTCCGAGATATTACATTGGAATGTTTTGATGGGGAAGGAAGACATTTTCTTTGTTGGGCAAGCTGAAGTTGTCAGTTTGTTATTAGATGTCAGGATTAGGATTTTTTGTTATGACTGGTTTTTAAGGTATGGTAATTCTGAGGTTTTACTAATATTTCTGCCTCCTTATTCAGTTTATACAACTTCGTCGGTGAACCAGTTCAACGATGCCTTAGAGAGCGGACCTCTCATGTGATTGCATAATTAACGAATGAGATAGACAAAGACGTCGCAACTATATCATGAAGCAAGTGTCGCACCTGAGGAGTTATTATTATATACGAAATTTAGGAAGTCTCAAATAGGAAGCTAAATAATGAACCAGAAAAATACGATTAAATTATTTTGAAATTGTAAAAAATTCGTATTATGTGATGGAAGAAACACTGGGTAAAGCTTAAAGACACCTTAGAAACTGTGGCGTTTTCTTGTCAATAAATTGTCTAGTAAAATATAGTACTGACTGAGTACAGGCCGAAAAAACCTGCTCATAACTTTGATAGATGGCCTTCGCTATGTCATGGTAATGTCACATTAAATACATTTACAATTAAGTACATAAAATTTATTTATAAAGGCTGACCGTAAAAGCTGGTCTCTTCTACCCATGATATGGTATCAACTCAAGTCTATTGACTTTGAATTTTTTGACATAAAAATACAGCTTTAATCTTGCCCTCGATTTAAATCAGTATAGGCTAAATCGAGTTGGTAAATATAACCTTGGCTTTATAAACCGGCACACTTAAATTAAAAATATATTTCACATTAATAAGGCACTGGTCATCATTATAGTCTTTGGCAGTTCATTAACGTTTCTTTTGTCTCTTGATAACTTGCCAATGATTATAAAAAAAAAGAATTTAATATCGAATGTGAAAGACGACGTTAACAATGTGTACCATAAATAAAATTCTGAGCTACATGCTATCCTTCATTATTGCCTGCACTAATATAAATCTATATTTATAAAAATGAATGTTTGCTGTATGTCCTTTATAGAATCGTAAATTATGCAACGAATTTTAATGCAGGTTTGTAAGCAGGATTGATAGCGGGCATAACCGCAGGGCGCAGCTAGTAATAAAATGAGTTTAAGATACATCAGAAGAAAACTATAAAACTCTTTCATTAGCATTTTAATTTCATACGAATTTTGAAACCTTTGCGGTAACATTATTTAAGAAAAAACATATTTTTTCAGAATTTTATTTTGCTTATCAAAGATTTTATGACTTACGGTCAATGATTACTGAAAAGAGTTTCAAACGGTTCGTGATAACCGTAAAAAATAAACGTAAAATGCGTGAAATTAATAATCGAAAGTAGTTTTGTTGTTCATTAAATAGATGTCGTATTTTATGGCTTTTCTTTGGTACACAAATATTTGATCATAGTATAGTTACATGACAAGTCATACAAAGTAGCCTCTAGATAGTAAAATAAAAATAAATAGAGTTTATGGTTTGGTGCAACACTGCATAGAAGATATTGTTATGAGGCAACGATACTTCCCTACGGAGGAAAAGTTTAAAAATTATTTTATTGAACCACTTTCTAGTTTACACTTACACATACCGAGCAACGTCAGCTAGATTTTGTTTGTTAATCTAAACATTATTATTTAACTAGCTGCCCCCGCGGTTTTACCCGCGTTCCTGAGGGATATCACATTTTTCCGGGATAAAAAGTAGCCTATATGTTATTCCAGGATATGCTCTATCTATGTGCCAAGTTTCATACATAACCGTTTAGTAGTTTTTGCGTAAAGAGTAACAAACATTCTTATATACAAATATTTTCTCATTATAATATTATTAGTAGGTATATTAGTATAGATATAGATAGCGACCGAACCGGCTCTGTATGAGTGCAAAATTAATGTTTTATCTATCTTTAAATAGGCAAAGACAAAATAGTTCAAGACCAATTTCTCTTTTAATTGTGAACCGATGAAAAATTTTTAGAATATAAATTCATATTAGTATTGTTTCTTCGAAGTATATCTTTTACTTAACTTTAAGATTTACATGTTGTATAATGTTTTGTTAACAGTGTATTGTGTGTTTTTGTCAATGTAAACTCAATATGTGTAGTATTGTCACAAACCTTTGTTATTTTTAAATGCTACTATGTAATCATTATTTTATTGTTATTTTTGAGCCTGAATAAAGGAATAAAAAAAAAATATATATATATTTTATGATTTTTTTTTTATACCACATGGGCCGACCAACAAGCGAACGGTCCACCCGATGGTAAACGATCACCGCCGCCTATGGACATTTGCAACACTAAGGGCATCGCCAACGCGTTGTCGACCCTGAGACGTGAAGTGGTTAAGTCTCATGTGCCTGTAATTTCACCGGCCCCCTTACCTTTCTAACCGAAACATAGTAACACAAGTGTAGTGCACTTGCTTCGCGGCAGAAATGGGCAAGGTGGTAGTACTTCCCCGGACGAACTCTGCACTAAGAGCTCTACTACTCGAATTTAAAGTCGAATTTTGAGCTTTGGGCGAATACAAGTACAAAAATATGTATGTCTAAATTATAATGTGTCGATGATTACCGCATTTAAATCCATTGCGTAGTTTTTAAGATATAAGCGGCAAACAGACAGACAGAAATAGGGACAATGTTTTATACTAATGATAAAAAAAAGATTTTCACACCCAAAAGTTAAAACATAAAATTAGTAACAGTTAGCGAAATGCAAGAAATATAATTAGTACCTATCTTATTTAGTAAAAACTATATTAAGTAAACATTAAAAAAAACTAAAATTACTTACTGACGATTTGCTCATCATCATTTTTGTCTTTCCGACTCTGCAACAACATGAGAACACTTATTATTTTTAATTGTATAAAAGGAGGTACATACTTTATGCATTAAACCTCATTAATCATCATACATTTTTAAATATAGAATCTTTTTGAACATGGAATATTCAGCAGATACCCAGCTCATGATTTAAAAAAAAACGAATAATGATATTCGAAAAGAGAACGCACCATAGGATTTGTAAATCGAACCATTATTAGTTGGTGATACACTGGCTTGTCAACCCTTGTGCGGCCGCTGTTGAAGTGAACGGTACTGGCGAAGCTACTTGTGAACGTTCGCGGTCTGGAATGTCAGCCCATCGCCTTAAGGCACAATGCATTATACAGTTTGATAGAATTTCCGTTCGATGTGATCTTGTCGCGACGTACCGCAACAAATAATATTGGTACATTTTTATAATTAACTAGCGGATATCTGGCGTGTGCTACGACGATAAAAAAAGAAATATATTTATTTGTTGAAAAAAAAAACTAATTTTGTTTATTTGTTAACTTTTTATCTTACTGCTAGTGAATAAACAATATTATAAAGAGCTTTTTCACTAGGTGTGTAAACGTAAAGATTCCAGGCGATTCTACAGCTAGTGCAATTTAGTTTTTCGATCGAATTTCACGGGTATCAAATTGAGCAATTTTTTTTTCTTACACTATCTTCGCATTATTGCCTTTCTAATGAAACCGCTTTGGGGTTGGATGGCTTCAAAGTATATAACGGCCATAGGCAGAAACACCTTTTGAAAACAAGTTACAAAAATAAATAATAATAATTTCTGTTCTTTTTTCAAACTGGGTTTAATAATAGTATTAACAACACCTTTTGACCTTAAATTTTTTACATAGTCTATAAGGTTACTTTACATCATCATATAATTGACTATTGAATCAATAGATACACCTTATTTCGAAAGTAATAAAGTCATTTTTCCAATGGCACTCATAAATGTCAAAATAGGTTTCTTATATAAAACAGTATACACGTATATCTACATGCTTGCTCGTAAACAATAATTAAAAAAAACATCAGTTAAATGGTCATGTAACTGACATTCAAATTTTGACAATTACAGAGAGATGGTTGATAAATTCGAAATTATGTATACAGACTAAACAGGGGCTCGAACCTGTAAGGAAAATGACACTAACTCGAGGATGTTTCGTCGCGGCCTCCGTGCTCTGTCTCTTTCGCTAACTACGCTAATACTACGAATCACGTGAGAGATAAGCTCTCTGAAGCCTCCGTGAAATGGCTCGCCGACGAAGTTTGTATTAGCGGAATAAGGGTGCAGTATTTCAGTACCAAGCAATACCCTGCGGTTTCACCCGCGTTTCCCGGTTGGAAAATCTATGCCCCTTTCCATTGTACAGGCTACGTATATGCCAAATTCCAGCAAGATCGGATCAGACGTGAATGCGAATCAAATAAATTAGTTATTAAACTCACTTTCTGATTTATAATACTAGCTGTCCCCCGCGGTTTCACCCGCGTTGCCGGAGGATGTTAAATTTTATCCGGATAAAAATATATGCTATTATAATCGGTATCTGTGCCAAAATCCGGAATCGATAAGCCGTTCTGAGGTGATTAAGTAACAAACACCCATCGAACCAAATATTCGTCTTTCTAATAGACTAGCTGTCCCCCGCGGTTTTACCCGCGTTTCTGAGGGATGTCACGCTTTTCCGGGATAAAAAGTGGCCTATATATTATTCCAGGATATGTTCTGTCTATGTGCCAAGTTGCATCTAAATCCGTTCGGTAGTCTTTACGTGAAAGTGTAACAAACATCCATACATACAAACTTTCACATTTATAATATAATATAATACAATATAATATATAAGTCATTTTAATTAGGATACGATAGTGTCCAATCTCTTTTCTAGGTTACTTCATTCACTTCAGCCTATTATGACTTCAATGTTCTAAGAACATGAACTATCAGCGTCAATTGATAATTATTAACGTTTCTAAACGTATTATTATTTTATTATAATCTCTTCATTCGATGCTTACAAATCGGCTTTTCAAATTTATTATTGTAAATATCGCTGTCAAAGCGTGGGTTTTTTAAATTAGATGAATAAAATGACTATGTTATGTCTGATAAGGTGGGATTCAAATAAATTGTAAGATTAAACGGCTGTTATTTAAATACTTGCCTAATGAACCGTTCTATTATCTAGTCTCTCTTTCTAATGTTACCGTTAGAGAGAGAACGCTATAAGCTCTTTTTTAATTTTATAAATATTACTAAAGGGTTTATGTAAATTGAATAGATGTTGCGACATTATTTTTTTGTGTCGCCAAAGTAATGTGTAATTTAATTTAAATTGTTTGCTTTTCAAATTCGTTGTAAAAAGCTATTTATCTTGGCTACTTTAGCATTACAAACATTAATAAATACTTTTGTTTTATAATAACTTCTAGTCGACTAATTATGCAACAGTATTGAAATTTTATGACAGCCGGTTCCGTTTACTCAAAAATAATGTCTACATTATAGTTGATACATAATTACTAATAATAATAGTTAATACATTGTTCAAAATTCAAAACCATTTTTTTTATACCACTTGGGCCAACAAACAAGCAGACGGTCCACCTGATGGTCACCGCCGCCTATGGACATTTGCATCACCAGGGGCATTGCCAATGCATTGTCGACCCTGAGACGTGAAGTTGTTAAGTCTCATGTGCCTGTAATTTCACCGGCCCCCTTACCTTTCTAACAAAAACACGGTAAATACAAGTGCACTACTGCTTCACGACGGAAATGGGTAAGGCGGTAGTACTTCCCCGGGAGAACGCTGCACTAAGAGCTCTACTACTCAAAAAAATTATTCAGTTTAGGCCCTCGGAAGGCACTTATGAAGGTCAAATTTAAAGTTACTGAAGCTACTACTTGTAATGAAAGTAACATCAATGTTATTTTAAACTAAGCATGGAATTATGCTAAAGGAAATTTATAAACAGAATTCCGGTGAGCGTTTATTTGTAATTCTTCTGCTCCATTTTTTTGCTTATGACACTTGGATGGTTCTGAGCTATAGATGGATCCGGTAGGCGGTGTTGTCGAGATCCAGTTTTATATTTAATTTTTCCGTCCATTTATTTTTTTTGGATGTAGGATCCGAAAGGTTTCTTATTTTGTTTTTTAATTACATCACTGTCGCTCAGACAAACAAACAGACTAACTCGGCACTAACTACTCTAAAAAGGGTGGTACATTAGTTAAGTTGCTTTTAAATCATAGCGCAACCAATAAAATATTGTTTATGTTTGTAATGAATAAACTACTCGATTGATTTTAATATTGTTAATAATTGTTCATTCATTCCCAAATGTAAAACTAGTTTCATTCAGTTATTTTTATGTATTTTAGGTAACCCATTTAACTGCTACATGTCCATAATTCGCATAAACTGCAAATGCGCTATCCTCAGAAATTTTACGTAATTTAAAATAAAATATGGGTCAAATAAAAAACAGTTGTAATAATTCTAACGTAATATAATATAAAATGTTTATCAAAAGACATGATAATTCACAAAAACCGCTCATTGTTAAAAATAATGATATGTCGGAAATTCCGAAGCTCTATAACTGTACTGAGAAACAGAAATAAAATAAAATTTATCTAGGCAGAGATTTCTCATTTATTTTTGCTTTCACAGTCAATGAAGCGGGAACTATTATTTTAAAGAAGTTATATATAGTTCTCTCTGATTATTGTAAGCATACAAGAAAACATGTGACTTGGTCTACCTATTTGTATAATACTACCCGCGGTTTCACCCGCGTTTATCGATATATATAGCCTGTCATTCGCGCAATCACATGTTCTGACTATATACCAATTTTCAACAAGATCGGTCAAATAATTGTAAAACCAAATTGTATAGTATACTCGTAAATTTAAAAGTAAAACACAAAAACAATTATCTCTTCTGTTTCTGAATCGATTTATTTAAAATACTCGTATTTTTGTTTAGTAGCTATTCATGTGCTTTAGTCTCATCAATAAAAATAATTGGAAACCGCATTTTCAACATGCAAATTCATATATATTTTGGGTGAATTTCAACCAGTGAGCGAAAACTAGTAATTTTTAATACACTTTGGAAAGTAGTCGAACTTAGTAATATTTACTTGGTAGTCTACGTTTCAAAAATCTAGTTACTTAGTAGGTTAAGTTACAGTTACTATCATGCCTTACTAGAGTGCTCTAAGTAAATTGTGATTGATTAATTAGGTATGGCCGTTCGATAGATGGATGGTGAATCTATGAGGGTGTGAGGCTTCACAAATTTTTCATTTACTTCATTTCACCCCAATATGTCAATAGAGTCAGTAGAACTCTTTGAGGGTTTGACCGGGAAGTACAACCACCTTACCCATTTCTGCCGTGATGCAGTAGTGCTTGTGTATTACTGCGTTAAGGTCGGAAAGGTAAGCTGAAGCCCCTGGTTTTGAGAATTGAAGTGAATAGGCATTTTCTGGGTAAACGAGCTGCAAGCCCATTCTTAATGAAAAAAAAGTTTTTTAATTTTTTTTATTTATGACGGTAATGCGATTGACTTCAATCTCATCTGTTGGTAAGTGAAGATTATGGTAACATATTGTTAAAATGTCTATAGGTGGCGTTAACACATAACATCATCATCGCCGGCTTGTTTGTCGGCAGACGTCGAACAAAAAAAATGTCAATTGTATAATTATTTATTTCGCACTTATACACAATACACGGTAAATTTTGATTTTTTTAGACGCACGAGGCGACTAAAAAAATGTATTTATGTACCTCTTTTATTATATTTTTATAGCCATTTAACCGTGATTTTGATTTAAAATAATTTTATTTTCATTGTTAACACCTAAAAGTGTCGGAAAGTAGGTGTTGATGAAAGCTTTACAGATTTCCGCATTTTACTTGAAACAACATGCGTGTGTGTATTTTATAGAGGACACGAATGTAATATATTACATAACTTGTAGCATTTTTCTACTGGCCATGCCTTCTTATTTACCTTATGTAAGTGGTCACCGCCACCTATGGACATTTGCAATGCCAGGAGGCTCGATTCTGTAAGGATAATGACACTAGCTCGAGAATGTTTCGTCGCGGCCTTCGTGCTCTGTCTCTTTCGCTTACTACACTAATACTACTAATCACGTGAGAGATAAGCTCTCCGGGGCCTCCGTGAAGTGGCTCGCCGTCGAAGTTTGTATTAGCTGAATAAGGGGGCAGGGCATCGCCAATGCGTTGTCGTCACTGAGACGGGAAGTTGTTAAGTCTCATGTGCCTGTAATTTAAATTCCTATAATAACTGTGGGAAATAAAACCTTTGTGTAAACACAACAGAACTATATTTCTGCTCTATCTATAGATACAGTCGCTCAAGTGCTAAAACTCATTTGTTATTTAAATATTTAAAAAACAAAACAAATGACAGTCAATCTAATTTGAAAGGTATTAGTAAAGATTATCGTTCTCAACAAAACACAAACTAGGTCATGGACAACTCTCGAAGCTAACTTTTGCATTCAGCTGACACCCTCCCTAAATCATCGTGTCTATGATAAGACTAAGGCTTTTTCCTGATATGTCGGTATGACATTCTATATTCGGATTACCTATATGTCGGTATAATTTCGGTTAAAATTATGCAATACTAGCTGTCCCCTGCGGTATTACCCGCGTTCCCGAGGGATATCACATTTTCCCGGGATAAAAAGTAGCTAAAGATGTTTTTCTAAGATATGCTCTAGCTATGTGCCAAGTTTCATCTATATCCGTTTAGTAGTTTTTGCGTGAAAGAGTAACAAACATACTTACATACAAATCTTTCCTCTTTATAATATTAGTATAGATCACTGACTAGCTGGTCCCGAGCATCTATGTAGTATTATACCAAAATGAAACAAAAATGAATTTACCGAGTGGTCGCAGAAAGAGGATCCCAAGAGTATATATGCTGTTATGCAGCATACCGAAACGATACCGCCCCTCTGCTGGGTGAGTTGCAATAGTCAGGCAGGGATATAAAACTAGCTCTCTCCTGCGGTTCCAGCTGCGTTCCCGAGGGATACTATATTTTCCCGGGCTAAAAAGTATCCGATATAATATTCCTGGCTATGAACTATGTATGTGTCAAGATTCATTCAAATACGTTTAGATTTTTTTACGTGATAGAGTAAGAAGCATCTATCTGCACAAACTTTTGCATTTATAATATAATAGGATAGGTTATAGATGGCAGAAAGCATTATGTTCCAGACGTCTTGACTTTCCTCCACGTCGTACCGCCAAGTAAGGAAAGGCCCTAAGACCAACAATTTGATGTAAGTCATTTAATTTATGCATAGAGTCGAGTGGGACGTGTCGTAAACCTCGGTTAGGGAGGATTGTTGATAATAACTTTTGATACCTTTATTACTAAAAGTTATATAGATTACCAACTAAGGCAATCATAGAGTCAGATTTAAATTGGTATAAGTTAAGATTTATTCTTGGTCACTTTTGTATTTCAATGTAAAAAAAAAAAAATTATCGCACCCCGTAACAAAGTCATAGCGCAAGGAAATTTCACAATTGCGCCGAATATTATAGTTCGTTTCGAATAGGCTTGTCTATTACAAACAATTACATGCACGTGAAACTTTTATGACGCCACAAATTAAGTGGGATTCGGACGAAAGCTTTAAAAAAAGAATAGTTTTATTTTCATTATAATCCTCCTTTCTCAGTACTTTTCATAAAAAAAACTAGCCAGTGACATTTTATTAGCGATACTTTTTCAATGTTTTTATCTGTTCAGATAATTTTTATACAAACGTTTTTAGAATGCAGTCAAAATAGAAAACTATTAAACCTAATTGGACTGTGTGACAGTGAAATAAATAAATCATTATAAATATTCCAACGTATCAAATACTTTGACTATCCGATGCAGAAATGGCCTGTTTATATTGTGCCATGTTTGACGTGTTTAATTAATTTTAATATTTAAGGATATAGAAGTAATAAGTTACATTTATTATAGTAGCAAAAATGCGTTAGTGAATTTTGCACAAGTGACCTTTTTTTCTGTCTAGTCTCTATGTCTAGTGATAGACGCTCAAAATTTTTTTTAATTTTAATTTTCCGTGTTTATTCTTTTAAAGTAAACAACTTTTAACAGACAACTAATTATTTTTGCTATTTTAATCAAAATAAATCGTACCTATTTGATGAATTTTTGGGTATCACTGATCTCAATGTGATCAAGATATGATATTTGGTATGGTTAATATGGGATCGAATTCCTTCTAAAGGTTTTAACTTCACGGCCAGATCCATTCCGCTTTTAAAACGTTTAAACGCCAGGTGAAGCTGGTAGAAATACAGATTTTTAAAAAGCTATTTAACTTCTTTGAGTCAAAGATTTCAGTACTTATAATATCAATCAGAAAATACAGACCATTTGAAAGCTATAACATTTTTGACAGTTAAAGAGTACCTACCTACTTCAATAACCTGGATATTCTAAACTTTGCATAAAGCATATACGCAGTAGGCAAGTAACTGAAGCATACTATACCCTAATTTTATCTCAACATCTCATCAAATACCCTAAAATGGTGGAAGGTGTTTCAGAAAAGATGCGCCATCAATAAATTTACTTTCCCCGCCATTAGACAGATCGGGGGCGGGAAAAATGAAAAATGGTAGTTGGTCCAGTGTTCACGCCGTCTCATAATGAGCGTCATTCATTTAAATTCACCCCGAGATAGAAATGGAGGGTATTATTAATAATGAGAGCTTGATGGTTGATACGAAAGTTGAAAAGATTTTCTTACAAAATATATTGACTGAAAAGATAGGTACTTTTAATATAAAGCTACTAGCGGTCCCCCGCGGTTTTACCCGCGTTCCCGTGGGATGTCACATGTATTATACATAAAAACCTTCCTCTTCAGTCAATAGATAGAGTGTCTATTAAAAAAACCGCATCAAAATCCGTTGCGTAGTTTTAAAGATCTAAGCGTACATGAAAGAAGCGTACACAGGGATATAGGGACAGAGAGAGCGACTTTGTTTTATAGTATGTACTAGTGATGTTAAAATTGTTACCATATGTATTGGGATCGGTTGAAAATATCATTGTTATGCTTTGTTTGTTTGACGGGCCAGTTGGCTTTGTGGTTAGTGACACTGATTGCCACGCCTCAGGTCGTAGATTCGATTTTCCATGATAAACGTGTGCATCAACGAGTCTGTTTGTTCTGTCTGGGTATTTAATGTCTATTGTAAGTTGTATTTTGAAACAACCACAAATTTTTGAACAACAAACTAGTACGGAGTTTAACATTAATAATACATATCCACATTCTTTACAGACGGCCATCTGATCCCAAACTAAGCGGAGCTTATGCTATGGAAACCAGATAACTGATATACTACTTTTTATTTTTCTAAATACATACATACATATATTCGTATATACACCCAGACACAGAACATACAGACATGTTCATGGACACAAATGTTTGTCCTGGGTGGGAATCGAACCCGCGACCTGCGACTTGGCAGTCAGGGTCGCTAACCACCAAGCCAACTGGCCTGTCAAACAAAACATTTATTTGATTTCTAGGACCAGATGGGCCTGCGTAAATAATGTCCTAAGATATCTATTTATTTGTCATTAAAAAAGTGTAATATATTTTAGATTAGTACATAGTAAATCTCCTATTTATCATAATTAATAATTACAGTTAGTGTAAAAAAATCACCTTTTTCCAAATATTTTAAATTCTATTTTTCACGGACAAACTGTCAAATATTTTTTGTTTCAACGTAAATACAAGCAATGTCGCCTCGATTTCTACGTAGTTTGTGCCTGAATGTGACAAAAACATCAACTTTAATAAATATCCTTACTATAAATATGATTTCAATTTACAAGGTTTGTATATTCAGGAAACCATCAGAGACAGCGTAACTCGAGCTATGGCTGAATGGAGCGTTGAAGAGAATGTTGCCAACATAAGTGAAGTATGAGTTTCCGCGGCAGCTGAGCGGATGTCGCTGTCGGCTGTGCTGGCCACACTGACAGTTATTGAACATTTAGTAATAGAAACACTTGTAGTTGTTGCAGTTACATTTAAATGATTATAGCTATTTTGTGTTGATGTAATAATGTTATTTTATTTAAGAAATATTTTAATAAGCGAGCTTGTATTTTTTTTATTTAAATTCTGGCTATCAAAACTCTACCGTTATTATCATTCATGAATCTAGTTATTCATTATGTAATTTCAGTTACACGATTATTATATAGCGGTATTTTATAAAATTAAGTTATTGCCAATGTAGAAAATAAACAATTTTTTTACATATTTGTTTCAGGCGCGGAACAAACCGGCAGATGGTGGAGGACATGTCAATCAGAAGAATGCTGCTGGACAGAAATCAACGCCGGCATGTCAAAAAGGTGACGTATTAAACAACCATTCAACTCAAATCAAACATTTATTAAATATTAGCTGTGCCCGCGATTTTGTTCGCGTGATAACTTTAAATTTAGGGTATTTTTTCGTCAGCTGATTTTGGTGTAAAAGAGGCCTATGTTCCAGTTACCTGTAAAAACTCATAATAATTCATCTAGTAGTTTCGGAGATTAGCGTGTTCAAACAGACAGACAAACAATGTTTACAAAATTGTTCTTATTACTCTCTTTTACAATCCCGGCATTAACCACAATCAGTTATTGCGAATTTTTTTCTATGAAGGTACAGACAAGACGGTTCTACTTACTACTACTAGAAGATAGATAGAAGAAGAAGATAAATTATTCATTATAGCATTCCCCTGGGGACCACGAGGTCCAAAATAACAGTTCATTAAAATTGCATCGCCTGAAAATAATTGACGACTGGTGAGACATTATTAGGAAAATATATCTTTCCCATGTGTAAATTATCCAAGGAATAAACATCATGATTATTTATTTTTCAAAGGACTTCGTAATTTCAAGGTCTTTGCGCTTTTAGGGATCTAAAAAGGTTTTCGAAAGACTGCGCCATACGCGACATTTTTTAATCATAGGATCATAGAGCTATAATAAAATGGTCATGTATTATTAGGGTAATTTGAACGGGTGGTACACTTATCCCTACCAAGTAGGGATACCTACTGGAAGGGATAAAAAAAATAATCAATAATACTATTTTAGTTATTTTTTAACAAATACAAATTATATATATTTTTTTCTTTTACTAATAAATGAATTGGTAGAATATAAAATGTATATTTGTCTCATGTGCCTGTAAACGTGCACTTATCCGTAGCTTCAGGGATAACTCGGTAGGGATACGTGTACCACTCGGTAATGGGCAGTGCAACTATCCCTACCCGTAGACATAAATCAACAACAAGTGCACTTATCCCTACCAGTAGCTTGGTAGGGATACGTGTTCCACCCGAATTTGAACTGTAAAAAATGTACAGGAATTATAAATACGATCATTCAAAAAGACCTACCTACATATCCATTTAAGAGAAATATTTCCATTTGCAAATAATTTTGTGTTGGATCTAGCGGATTATAATAGCTATCGTATAAACATTATCGTATCTTAATATAAACTAGCTGTTTCCTGCGGTTTTACCCGCATTCCCGAGGATATTACCTTTTCCTCAGATGATTAGCATAGACCTATGCTATTCTAAGCCATGCTCTATCTATTGTTATGTAAGTGGGTGAACCTAAAACAATTTTGTTCAAACAACCTACATATAGAGAATAAATTGCCCATGAGTTTTATTCCAAATATCACAATGGGCGACCAGGATAGGATATTGTTGAAAATAGCTTAAAATACCTTAAAAAAGTCAAGTTTCATACAAATCCGTGCGTTAGGTTTTGCGTAAGAGTAAAAAACATCGATACATACGTACATCTTTACACCCAAACATGAATCCTCACAAACTATTGCATTTATAATATTAATGAGATAGTAAAAGTTTAAGTTTGTTTGTATTCTCGTTACCAGATGGGTCTGTAACAAGTATCCGATATGTTCTGTTTCATAAAGATAGCACTCGTATATATAGATAAGGGTATTTTTTACCAGAGAAATATAGGAGCTAGTCTATATTAATATCTATACTAATATTATAAAGAGGAAAGATTTGTATATAAGTATGTTTGTTACTCTTTCACGCAAAAACTACTAAAAGGAAATGGATGAAACTTAGCACATAGATAGAACATATCCTGGAATAATATATAGGCTACTTTTTATCTCGGGACAATGTGATATCCCTCGGGAACGCGGGTAAAACCGCGGGGACAGCTAGTATTTCATAAAATACAGAAGTTGCGATGATGGAGTGGTATAAAGCTTATCTTGAGACGAGGTCCGAGGTAAAAATTCCAAAAGGTCCAATTGCCGGGACAGGCGAGATTCAATATTACTTTCTGATGGTATTATCTTTTGACCAGGATTGGTGAAATGCCCTAGAGACGGCAACAGTGCACGTCATATATCGGTCACTTTGAGACTTAAAATATGTTTGGTGAAATGTTTTATTATAGAAACAGACAACAGATTGAGTATCACTATCACTACATAGTATAAAACAAAGTCGCTTTCTCTGTCCCTATATCCCTATGTATGCTTAAATCTTTAAAACTACGCAACGGATTCTGAAGCGGTATTTTTTAAATAGAGTAATTGAAGAGGAAGGTTTATATATATTAGTATCTACATTGCACCTGAGCGAAGCCGGGGCGGGTCGCTAGTTACTTTTAAACCTAGATAATTAACATTATATAAACCTGTAGTCCAATTATAACTGTACACAGCATCTAATAAGCATAACATAATAATAACAAAACCATGCATATGAAAGCAATGCCAGTATAGCGATCTGCTATTAATTTTAAACCTTTTAATTCTGCATTCCTAATACTAATATTATAAATTACAGAGTATTACTGTCTGTCTGTCTGTTGGTTATCCGTTAAGTAGTATTTGCGTGTAAGAGTATGAAACAGCTATCCATCCACAAACATTTGCATTTATAATACATACTAGCTGTCCCCCGCGGTTTCACCCGCGTTTATCTATATCATATACCTATAGCTTTTTTTTTTTATACTACATGGGCCGACAAACAAGCAAACGGTCCACCTGATGGTATGTGATTTATGCCGCCGCCTATGGACATTTGCAATACTAAGGGCATCGCCAATGCGTTGTCGACCCTGAGACGTGAAGTTGTTAAGTCTCATGTGCCTGTAATTTCACCGGCCCCTTACCTTTCTAACCGAAACACAGTAACACAAGTGCACTACTGTTTCACGGCAGAAATGGGTAAGGTGGTAGTACTTCCCCGGACGAACTCTGCACTAAGAGCTCTACTACTCGAAATATATCATATGCCTATAACTGTTTAGGAATAAATCCACGTCGAATGGTACCAGTCCTATCTCGATATGTTCCGTAGTTTAGTTGTGATGGTGCACCATTTTAACCATTGGATTAAAACCGTCATACTTGGAGAACTCTGATGTCACTACACTTTCAGGGTCATCAACATTAGGAGGTCCAAAAACCCCGGTCAAGCCGTCAGCCCAGAAAGGAGCCGCGAAGACAGCGCCCCCGAAGCAGGCAGCAGCGGCGGCTGCTGCAGTCAAGACTCCTCAGGGTAAGAAGAAGAAGGGGCACAAGCATCAGCAGTATGAGCTCATCGTGACTATCAATTTGGTAAGATATATTTCTCTATTTCTTGAGCCACCTGCAACAGGAGTGCCGGTGGTAGTAAACTTTGTAGTAGTAGTCTCTACTCTAAAGCAGTTCCATTAAGAGCCATTTCCCTTCTAGTCTGGCTTCGTGTACTTACAACCTTTGGCCTTTGAAGTCAGACAGCTGCTTATTCATACAAAACAAAGCCTTTTTCGAGTTCCGTCGGCAAAAACGGAACCCTTATAGGATCACGTTGTGGTCCGTCTGTCGAGACCCTTTTACCCCTTTAAGACACGCGAAGGTATCAAGTTGGAATGAACATCTATTTCTCTGCTACCCCTTGGAGCAGTCAAAATCATCTAAAAATAAGGCCATTTATGCTCAATGTTCAAATATTTATCAGGTGCGGGTCGCAGGCTTGATAAATTTAATTTGATGATAGATCAATCTCTTGATGACTTTGTATCATGTGATGAAAAGGAAGTCTTTCTTCATAATAGAGAAGAAAGCCTTACCAATTTGATAACGCAATGTAATTTAAACATAAAACGTAGCATAATACAGTTTAATTTTCATAAAGTAACTTACATTATGTTCCAACAAAACCTTATAAAGTGGATAAGTAACAAAGTACCTCGTAAAACAAAAACGGCCTCTACGGAACAAACTCACTGAGACCACCATCTGTCTCTCTCTCGCTAAAGCTTTATTGTATTTCTATCTTGTTCCGGCGTATCAATTCCGAAAGCTATCCGGGAGAGTAATCTGCTGTGGGATTGGATTATCGAACATACTGTTTTGGGACAAATAATATTAACTTAGGTATTATTTTTTTACTGTTTGGGTTCAAATTACAGTATCGTGTATTCTTTGACTTTTAGACTTACTTCCAATACCTAACTAAATTTGGTCGTACCTATACGATATTTTCAGTAACTAAAATCAGCTCCTTCATGCCATATATCGTCCAAATTCCCCGAAGCGTGAATATATTTCGACAGGTCAGTTGCCTTGGTGGTTAGTGACTCTGACTGCCAAGCCGAAGGTCGCGGGTTCGCTTCCCACCCAGGACAAACATTTGTGTGCATGAAGATGTCTGCTTGTTCTGTGTCTGGTTGTAAATATAAGTATGTATTTAGAAAAAAAATAAAAAGCATATGTAGTATATCAGAAGCCTGGTTTCCATAGTACAAGCTCTGCTTAGTTTGAAATTAGATGGCCGTGTGTAAAGAATGTCCCAGGATATTTATTTATTATTATAGTTTTTCTCTCTATAGTTATGTCTCCCATTTTTACCAAATCATTCGACGTACCTAGATCATAAAAAAAGTATTATTGTCATCCTGAAATCGTTAAAACACGACTTTTCATACGTTTCATTCGCCGTTAAATGGTTAGGGTTCCAATAAAACCGGTTATTTGATTACGATTCAACGTGCGCTGATGGTTTTTCGTGGGCACTAATCTTTTTACAGCTCGGTCTGATGGAATTTTAATGTGCACTTAATTTATGTATTTTTGATGGTCCAATCTTGTCATTAAAATTTTATGGGATGTATTAATTTCTACATTATTAGCCCGAATATATCCAAAATTATATATATAGGAGTACATATATATTTAGGTTGATATATGATTTTAATAGTAAATTAAAATTCCAAAACACTAGATAATGTAATATTATTATTACAGAAATTAAAATGAATTAAAATTAACTATACAATAGATTTATAGATTAATTATTAATCAATAAATAATAATAAATAGTAATAATAACAAAATATAAATAAACTAATGATATTAAGAACAATAAATTATAAACAACAAAAATGATACAGAATACTGATCGAAACAAGCATAATATTAATACGAGTGTATCTGTAAAGTGATAAGGCAAGAAATAAAAGGCTTTTTTTATATTTAGGTTTACTTACACTTCATTTATTAGGAAATTTATGGTAAAATAACTGTCCTCCGCGGTTTCACCCGCATTCCCGAGGGATCTAACATATTTCCGACACAAAAACCCTATGTTACTTCTAATACCTTCAAGAATATGTGTACAATTTCATGTCGATCGGTTAAGTAGTTTTCGCGTGAAAGCGTAACAAACAAACTTACATTAACTTTTTTAATATTAGTAGGGAAGTAGAGATTTACAAACTTTGCAGTTATGTGTTAGACGTATCGAATGAAACCGTAGTATCGGAAATGTGGTATGAAAATTTAGCACCTTTGCAACTGTCACTTGACGGTTCCGAACAGATTCCTAGCGTACCTGGGCTTCGATTCTATTATGTAAATTATACTAGCTCGAAGATGTTTCATCACGGCCACTATGCTCTGTCTCTTTCGCTAACTACGCAATCACATGAGAGGTATACTCTCTGAGGCCTCGTTGCACTGGCTCGCCGACTAAATAGGGGCTGGCTTAGTCCAATCAACTGTTTATATTCGGCGTTGCTCCACGTAAATCATAAAATTACAAATTACAGTCAAAACTATTATAATATATTACATTCCACAAGTAAACCGAATGATCAGCATTTTATTAGCCGCCTTACCGACGGCTCGTAAATGTCCAAACTGTATAAACTTTTCATTTTATTGTCAGCAGTTAAAATCTATGCATTGATATTAAAAATATAAATTATTTTTAACAAACAGCTTTTCTTCGCGATTAAAATGTAAACTAAAAATACAGCTCGTAAACCTTCTTGGATAGTTTATTGTCATATATTATGAATATTATGTTTATCTATGACAGGATCTGTTAAAATATAAACAAGTAACTCAGATTTGTTGAGTAACAAATTTTGACCTTATGATTTTTCCAATCGATATATTCAAAATTCAAAAGCATTCAGCTCCCTTATTCAGCTAATATAAACTCGGCGAGCCGCCTCACGGAGGTCCCGGTGAGCTTATCTCTCACGTGATTAGGTGGTATTAGCGTAGTTGGAGAAAGAGACAGAGTACGGAGGCCGCGACGAAATATCCTCGAGTTAGTGTCATTTTCCTTACAGAATCGAGCCCCTGTTATACTCGCAGAGGGCACTTATGAACGTCAAATTTGAAGTTACTGAAGATACTACCTTTATTATAAAAATCTACATGCCCCTATAATGAAAATAATAATACTTAGACACTATATTGTAAAGAAATTTGGTCTGATTTTTCTAAGCAAAAGCTTATTGTTTTGGCCCAATAATAACACAACAAACTTATACCAAAAAATTGGTACAATGTAAACACGAAAATTTAAGACACGCTTAAATCGCCATCGGCCATGATTGATAGAAGTCATTAAGAAGTAAGCGCATGTACCCCTTCAAGCAAAATAGTTACGACAACTGATTTATCATGGCCATTTTTCAACCATTCATAAAATACAGATGAAATAAAGTTCAAAAAGATGACACAAACAATTCACTGTCATCTAACAGGCTGTGAAGTTCCCCATTAAGGCCCAGAAATAGTTTTATGATCTGTGAACGAGGCATTTGGGTATTCTGAAGTGTTCATAATGGCTTGTCATGTGTTTCCTATATTCCATTGGGTTTGAGGAAAGAATGTTAATATTTTTGTTCGTAGGCATAATATAATGTAGGAAGGGTTTTTTATAGACACCGTCCGCAAGGTTGACATTCTCATAAAATGTCTTGGAATCTGGATTTCTTGGACATTTACAAGGAAACAACCTATTTATTTGTTTTTAATTTAATTTTCTTATTTTTATAACGATGCAAAGAACCTTCTGCGGACATTCTTGCTGAAATATAAATAATAAATAAATAATTATCCTGGAACATTCTTTACACACGGCCATCTGGGCCCAAACTAAGCATAGCTTGTACTATGGAATCCAGGTAACTGATATACTCGTACTACATACTATTATTTTTTTCTAAAAACATACTAATATAGATATTGTCAATCTCCAGTTACATAGTTACATAGTTCCACAGTTATCCAGTCACAGAACAAACAGACATCTTCATGCACACAAATGTTTGTCCTGGGTGGGAATCAAACCCGCGACCTTCAGCTTGGCTGTCAGAGTCGCTAACCACCAAGCCAACTAGCCTGTCAAAACGTTAATATAAGTAACTTCATTTAGCACCGTATACAATTACAGGAGTTTCAGAATTTAGTCCAGCAAACTGGAATCAATTAAACTAGACGCAGACTGCTGAGTTCAGCATGAATCTCCACTATCATTTCCTGTATTAATTGTTTCCACTAGCTTCCCATTACTTTCGTCTGATAGTCTAACTGTCAGACCGGTAGTATCAGTATAACCTAGGGTATTAGATACATTTTTTTAAATATTCCTATATTATTAGTAGGATAGTTACCTGTGTCGTAAAAACACATGATAGAAATGAAACTTTTGTATTACAGGGAAACATTTTGTATCTATATATATTATATATATAAAAGAAAGTCGTGTTAGTTACACTATTTATAACTCAAAAACTGCTTAACCGATTTGGCTTAAAATTGGTGGGGAGGTAGCTTAGAACCAGGAGACGGACATAGTAGACTTTTTATCCCGTTTGATCGCGTTCTAATGTGACGTGACATAAAACGTCAAAGAGAAAACGCATCTGACATGGAATAACAAAACACAAATGACTTAGAGGTATTAGACGTAACATAGGATACTTTTTGTGTCGGGAAATGTTACATCCCTCGGGAACGCGGGTGAAACCGCGGGGGACAGCTAGATATTCATAAATCTTGTATTAAAAGTTTTGAATAGCACATATTTATCATTCATTTATTTTTCGTCACACAAAAAGGTTGTGGATCAGAATTTCAGTCACGTCAAAAAATATTCATTTTAAAGTGTTTTAAAATTATTGGCTTCCAATCTTTGAAACAACTTTTTGTTGCATATTTTTCGAAGAGGTTTCAGCAAAATTAACAATATTTTATAGGTAGCTATGACCTCTTTTCTTGAAGAGCTTTTAAAAACTATGTCAAATACTTGACACACTTTCAATTCTACTCATCAATCGTTTAAGAGCTCTTCGGTGGAAGAACAGGCCACTAGGTTAGGTAGGTATAGGTTGGTACCTACATTCATATTTTTAATATCAGGCTACACTTTCTTGAAATAAATGAAATTATTCGTTTACTTTATTTCAAATTAGAATCCAAACAGAAGTGCGCTGTTAAATATCACATCTGATTATGTCCACTAAACTATAATTAACAAAAAGATTTTAATTTTTTGTTTTTTTTTTATAAGTTTAGAAATCTTTAACAAGCTAAACTACATAATAATATTATTTATTGAAAGCGAAATGTCATAATTTTAAGTAAAAGTCCTTATGAGCTTTGAAAAATAAATGAATGATAAACACAATCTATGCTAATCAAAATTGATTGATGAACAATTAAAATATTTCCCTGTGATACAGAAGTTTCACTTCTATTGTGTGTCTTACGATACACCCTGTTTTATTTTTTTATCATAACGGTTTGTTAAAAATAACATTGAATTTAGCATCTGTCAGCGTCAGTGCTGCCACCTATAGTCTTCGCGCATACCTAAGGTGCGCCATCTATCAGAAGATCCGTGAAACTCGAAGTACTTTTTCCCCTATCAACTAGATGTCGCTACTCGCTTAACCGAACGTTGTTATTCTTACTAAATATTTCAGAAAACATCTTAAACGTTTATAGTTTGGCACGTGTATACACACCTCGCCCTATTAAAATTTATGTTTATTTTAAATTGGTTAAGGCTCAAAATTGCTTGATTTTGTATTTCAAAGTAAACAGTTTGATGAGGTGTCCATAATTTTCCCGCCAAAAGTCTACTTGTTCCAAATGATACGCAGCGTGCCAAGTTGACGGACGAAATATATTTGTTCCACAATGTACGCAAGGTCGACGTGTTGACATAATAATTATTTAGAATATCATCTAAAATGTTAGGAACAACTTAAAAAAAATAATAACCCATATTCGTGTTTCTCAATTTCAATTAGTTATTATAAGACCTAACATAATATAGAACCTCATTGTCATTTTTGACGATCGTTCTACAAAATTACTGAGGATTATATTACTAAAACAATTAATTATTCAGATTAAATCTGTGTCAATAAAAAAAATTAACTGCTGAAAAAATATTGGTGTAAATGCCGTAGACGGCTATAACGTGTTTCAGTCTTATCCTCTGTACTACAATTAAAGATTCTATATCGTATTATATTTATTATCAAAATGACACGTTTTATTAGTAACCTAATAAAAATGATTGTGTATTGTCCCAATTTTAATAGTTATTACTTGTGGTTATTGAAGAAAGGCCCGGTAGTTATAGCGCGCAAAAATCCAATTTAAATATAGAGTTCTACTAATAATCCGAGCTGACAATGTCGTGTCGCGCGTATTACTAGCCAGTAATAATATAATTTAAAAAAAAACATGATTAGTGTTGTGCCTATCTAAAAATATACGTAAATAAAATCGTGCTATTAGTGATTTGTTAAAAAAAGAAAATCGTTCTAAATTCAAGCCCGACTTTTTATACGCCACTTTTTAATTTAAACAAATGGCTATTCTTTTATTGTGAAAACTGTGAAAAGTTTTTATATATTTATGATGGCTGAAGCAGTGGCCAGAGATGAACTTTATAATAAAGAATATAGACGACTAAGGAGATTGACTAGTGATTTGGCTATACGACAAGTGTCTGTAGGTTATTTATTTTATACTATTTTCCATTTCGAAATTTGAACGAGAACTTTATTTATCTTTTTATTTACAGACTGAATATGGCCTTACGGAAGAACAAGTTGCAGGTACTTACAAAGTTTTTTTACCTTTTACCCTTTTCTACGTCCATGCTTAAATAGTTTGGATTATAAGACCATGATGTAGATGAACATCATGCTAGATTATTAAAAAAATACTCCTGATCCTCAAGGTGTAAAGATCCTGAGTGTAATAATTGTTGGTTCAGATTTTTTTTTTCTATAAGTTGAGAAAATCTTTGCAAGTTAGTTTTTATAATGACTGTTTTTTTTTATAGTGATCACCGCTGCTTTTTGGCATTTGCAAGACTGGGGGCAAGTTTATACAAGCATTAAGTTGTTAAACCAATGTGCTTGCAATTTCCAGACCCACTGCTTATTAACGATAAAGGGTACATAACAGACCCAACTTAGGTTTTAAGGAATAGGAACCTAACACAAACCATGTTAAGGTTCAGAACGTTGTTATTATGGTTTCAGAATTCAAAGAGGCCTTCATGCTGTTCGACAAGGACGAAGATGGCACCATAACGATGGCGGAGTTAGGAGTTGTCATGCGATCACTTGGACAGCGGCCTTCAGGTATCTAATATATATTTTACCCATTTTCCAAACTATTTATGGCTTCCTCATATAGGAGAGATCAAAATAGTTTCTTTTTTGTCTTGTTTAGGTTAGGTTAGTCAAATATTTATTTAAACTATAAAAAAGTACTCATGATTTCTTCAGCCACAAATAGTTCAATAGTTCTAATCATATTTTATATAGATTATACCCAGATGACTTCAACTTTAAATTTGACCTTCATAAGTGGCTTCCGAGGGCCTAAACTGAATAAATGGTCTTGAATTTTGATGGAGAACAAACAGATATGTCACACCCAAGGGTTTATCTTGGATTGGAACTGGCTCATCATAATAAAACTTGATAATGAATCAGTGAATGAAGTTAGCAGTAAAATGCCTTTAATCTGTGAACTAAGTTTAAGAACACTAGTTCTTAAATCCTGTAAGCGTAGATCTCAAATTCGACCGCAGGACGATTCTATGCAGTTTTTCGGCAGAAATTTGTTCTGTGCACTATTTTATTTACATTGGAATTATATTACAGGTATTATAATGTATATACAAAGTTGACTTTATATATAAACTAGCTATCCCCCGCGAATTCACCCGCGTTTATCGATATTATATAAGGCCTATATTCTTCTAGGAAAAATTACGCGTCAAATGCTAGCAGTCCCATCCCGATTTGTTCAGTAGATTTGAGGTGATGGTGTGTCAACCCTATCTTTAGAATATAAATTTTGTTTATTCATGTAGGCACAGGCTCTTATAAATCGTCTTTACATGGTTTCTTAAAAATATTACAGAGATATTAAAAAAATTATAATTTCACAATAAAAATACTTAAGTGGGTAGCTTGTCAGGCGAGCAATACGTTGCCATAGATTACCATCTTCTAAATCTTTAGCTTATATAAGCTAGATGATATTCAATGCGTTTGGTTGGTAACACTTGTGGTTGCAATATTGCAAGCATTAAACGTGGTAGATATAAAATTACTGGTAGTAGACGCGGTGTCCCGCTGAATCTAACGTATCATGAGTTTATAACATAGTCTATGTACATACAGAGTAATGTACCTTTCAAATACATACAATCTCACAAAATTCGCATTCTCAAAAATGGAATATTATGGAAAAGGAATATTAAAGATTATTATAAAAAAAACCTTCCGGAAAAAAATTACGAAATTATGGCGAAATTTGCATCAAATTCGTAGTTTGAAACCACTTTCATCCAAATCCGTTTAGAAGTTTATGTGTGAAAGATTAACACATCCGTCCATCCATCGACTCATCCAACACGATTCTATATACAGACAACTATTCTTCGTCTCGTATGAAGTTATTTATGCTGTAAAAGTGTTCTCGGCAGTGCGCATTTATTTTCAACTAGGTACCGTTTCCCCGATTTTACTCGCGTTCCCAAAGCATCTTATTTATCACGGGATAAGAACATAGCCTATACTTCTGGATAAAGTAGCTTCCTGATAGTGAAAAAATTATCAAAATCGAACCAGTAGTTTGTTAATTATAAACCAAAATGCAAACATAGTAAAATAGAAAATTTATCACTTTATTATAATCGTATAGGACAGGGTAGGCGAACCTTTATGCATCAACGTGCCATTTTTTCTAAAGAATGTTTAATGGGGTCATTGACGTGCCATCAAATAATTTTGACTTTCTGATTATTTGGAAAATAATAATAATAAATACTATCAGAACTCTTTATTAAATAAAGTAAACAAAAAAGGTACATTTTGGAATGTTTTTATTACACGCATAAATTAAATTACTGTAAAATTAGTGTGACTTCTGTTGCTGCAGGTTAGATGACAAATAATTTATGTTAGGATTGTAAGATGTTATTTTTAGCAAAATGCATGCTGAACTGGATTCATCTGTCAAACGGTTTCTAACCGAGTTTTTAATGTTATTCATCTCTGAAAATAATGACTCGCAGGCATAGGTAGATGAAAACATTGTTAAAATAGCATGAGCCAGCTTCTTCAAACAGTTAAATGTGTCTGGTAACGCATTCCATGTTTCCAGAATTTTGTTATTAGCATTTTTACTTAAATTACTCGTCAATCTTTCAGTTTCAATTAATTCCAACTCTTTCCTTGTTTCAATAAATTTTTGAATCCATATTGAACTAGATTGGAAATCAATTAGCTGTATTTCAAATTCTTCAATTTCCAACCAATCGAATTGAGAAAAGTTCAGTTTATGAAATGACGTCACATCTGGGTACATAATAAACTTGAGTATTTCCGACAATTCTTTGAACTGAGAAAATCTCTCTGAAAATTCCTTGATTAAAGAATCAATCGCAGAAATAAATTCTTCAGTAAATTTTTCTCTGTCTGCTGTCTCGTGAATATCAAAATCATTGATATATTTTTTCAAGTTTGGAAAATACTTGTAGTTTCTTGTGATAATATCGTTCTTGAAAACTTGCAGTTTAGCCTCAAAAGCGCGAATGAGATCTATCATGACAATAATTGTTTTGTTTGTCCCTTGAAGCTTTACGTTTAGTGTATTTAAATGTTGGCATATGTCTGTAAAAAACATCAATTTTGAAAGCCACATAACGTCCAACAACTGTGGGTATTGTTCAATTTTTCCCTCATTTCGCAAAAATAGTCTGATTTCTTCCAAGCAATCAACAAATCTTTCAAGTACATTCCCGCGACTCAACCAGCGAACATTATTATACATCAGTAAGCCATTATACACCGAGTTGACTTCATCCAACAAAGCATCGAACTTTCGCTTGTTTAAAGCCTGTGACGAGATGAGGTTGACTATTTTTGTAACTACCGCCATTATATTATCAAGGGATATTAAACCACTCTTAGCACACAAAGCTTGTTGGTGAATGATGCAGTGGAATTCAAGAATTGAATGTCCTACGTCTGTTTGAAATAAACTTATGAAACCATTTTTTTTACCCACCATACTTGGAGCACCATCAGTTGTTACAGAAACAATTTTTTTTATATCAATTTCTTTTTCAGCAAGCGAATTTTTAACTGCCGTACTAATATCTGTTCCCTTTGTAGTTGTTAGCAACGATTTTATCGCAATTAATTCTTCATTAATGACGTTTCCTACGCAATACCGAGCAAAAACAGCTAAACGTGCAGATTTAGTGACGTCAGTGCTTTCGTCAAGACATAGCGATATAAAAGAAGCATCGTTAATGTCAATTTTTTGTTGATCTGTTATATTTTCGGCCAGTTTTAAGATTCTTTCTTTCATTGTGTTTCTCGATAGAGGAGTCTCTTTGATGCGCTGAATTATCTTATCTTTATTATCGAAATCATCAAAAAGGGAGGGCGCGCATGCTAACCAGGCTTCCTTCAAAAACTCTCCCTCTTGAAAAGGTTTACTATGCCGAGCAATGACATTTGCAGCTGCGTAACTTGCCGCGCTCGTATGACAATTTTTGCCAACAAATTTAATCATAGATGTTGACTGTTTATTTCTGTCATTCAATGCACTTGCAATTAATTCTTTTTGCTCTGCTTCGCTTTTTTGACTAACAGATTTGTGATTTGTTTCAAAATGTCGTTTAACAGACGATGTTCTACATACCACTGTTCCAGAACATAAAACACACACCGCTTTGTCACCTTTACTAATCATGCCGTATTTCTCAGTCCACCAAGTTTGAAATTCTCTGATACACTTACTATCTTGCACTTTTTGTTTTTTTGCTGAACTGGCCATATTAAATATTAGTTTAAAATCATAAAAATCACTCGTATAAATTTTAAAATACAATTATGTCAACAAAACTCACTATTACTTCATGCGTAAGCAAACAATGCGTCATTCGCAATTGAAACCCACGACCTATAAAAACAAACGAGCGCCGCGCAGCGCTTCCTGCCTGCCACCGCGCCGCCCACACCCCGCGCACCGAACACTCCGTAGCGTAGGATCACTCGCGTTCGATTGTCATAAAATACTAAACACATTTTTTACACATGTTTTATGATCGGCGACGTGCCCAAAATATTGTGTCGCGTGCCATCAATGGCACGCGTGCCATTGGTTCGCCTACCCTGGTATAGGATATAGTAAAATAAATGTAGGTCGCAAGGGGATGTAATAAAAATGTATTTCAAAACAGTAATATTATAAATTTGATAAACTAAACTACAAAAACACACATAAAATATTTTATTCAACCAAAGGCCCCGACGAGATTCGAACTCGTGATCTCCTGTTTACTAGACAGGCGCTTTAACCAACTAAGCCACGGCGCCAATGAACACATGCACGAAATTATGTAATATATTACGACGTGCGTACCTAATGACAATAGCACGTAGAGTATTGACTTATCAAGAACCAAGATATCGTATGTCTATTTTATGCTTCTTCTTATCGATGTATGTACTAATGAATTCAATAACAGATAATTACCTGTTCAAGAATTATTTATTTTACATACAAGCCACGATTAGAAAATAATAGATTAGATTCAATGGATTTTTTTTCTTTTATTTGTATTTTTTTTTACTTTATTTCGGGTATAGATAAATATATATAAAGTGTGTATTTAGAAAAAAAATTGAAAAAGTATGTAGTAAATCAGTTGTCCTTAGTCTGGGATGAGTAGTTAGTAAAGAATGTCTCAGTATATTTATTTATTTATTCCACTTCAGAACTACCTCAGCACAACAAACTTTAGTTATGCAATGAATATTGCATTTTTTTTTATGTTTACTTCATGTCATTGATTTGTTGCTAAAAGTTATACAAGCCTGCTATGGGTTTACATATTCGAATTTGATTTGCGTGTAACTTATAAGAGGCATTTCAATAAGAATAAAATTGGTATATCTAATGCAAAATAAATAAAAAAAAATTATAAGTTCACTTAATCGAATTCAATTCTTCTCAGATAAAGGCTGACTTCCGAACTAATGGTGGCTAGTAACTTTTATATTTTAAAATTCACCTTTATAGATGCCCTTCGCATGCCTAAACTGAATAAAAGGTTTTGCATTTTGAATTAAGGTAACATAAGCATCTTAGTGTTTTAGACAACATTTATAAATATCAATTTGGAAATACAAAACCTTACAATTGAAGGTCGACCCCGGAATGATAGAGACCCACAATACAGGGTCTACAATAAAATATTCAACCAAATTACACTTGAATATGTATCCAATACAGTTTATAGAAGAAAATATTGAATAATTTATAAGTTATTGTGAGGGAATGGTATATTTGAATGAATACAAAATGATGAAGGAATACCGACCCCGAGGTAGACGTATCAATTTGCGGCGTGCGATAAATTACGAGCTACCATGAATAAAATACCCGACTGCGGCAAGCGAGGTTATAATTTTTAGCAGTTTGAATTGTATTTTGCCTTTTTTTATTATTTATCTTGCAACATATGTCTTTCCACATGCTGTCGTCCGATTGACTTCAAATTTTCCACACTTATGAAACTTCGCTGATGTTATGGTATCGAGCTGGTTTGATGATGAAGTCGGAAGGTGGTATAGGAACTCTTAAACTACATATGATAAACCCATCGTGTTTGGGCTCGTTTGATTTGTCTTGACAAGAACTATTACCTTATGTGGTGGCCAGAGTCTGATAATGAAGATAAAAGGAGGTCATATGAACTCTTAATATTTTTTTACTACTAATGGCTATTTAAAAAATCCTTTCTATGTTTATTTTAAAAAAATACAACTTTTTTATTTGTTTATTAGAATTTCCAACAAGAAGTTAGGTACTTGTTGTTTCTATACTATGTAAGACAACTTAATATTAGTTATAACAAACTGTGCTAAGTGCGTCAATTACAGGAAATCACTGCATCCAAAGCTAACAGGAGAAACAAGTTAGCAGTAAAATATATTATTTAACACTTATTAAACGAGTAAATATAAATTAAACGTAGTGAAAGTTTTTAGTAAAGCTTCTTTTATGTCTGGCGTAATAAAAAAACATACAACATTATAGTCATCATACAATGAAAACAAACGTTTCGTAATTGTTATTAATAGGTTACAATAATAATAACAAAAGTGTATTATATAACAAAACATTTTATGCAACCCATCAAATGTTATCTAGTAATAATTAATTATACAGGAATTTACAGTCGGCATAGACAATTTAACTCTAGCTTATGTTACCACACTATATGTTTTTTTTTATGTCTACAGGATCGGCTTTAGTATCACAGAATGTCTTTTACACCTATGTCTTTTAGTGTTTTTTTTGTTTATTTGCTTTTACATTTTCTAAACGGTAATGGTACCTAATATTTGTGTTTAATTTTGTAATGTATGCAGATTGGTTTGATTTTTATTAAAATCTTGAACATCTAGTTGGGCTGTTTTAACAGCTAAGAATATCGTAGGAAAATTCACTTCATTCAAATTGATATAGGCTTGAGTATTCATTGAGTATGAAGGATCATATAATTATATAATGATGCATGCATCTTATTACAAAGCGTTAGGGTTAATTTTTATTTGACATTATTAGTTGTTATAGCGTGCGATTTTTGAACTCCTTTTTACCAAATTGATGTGGACGAGTATGAATTGAATATGAGTATGAGTTTATACAGAGAAAGAGTGCAGAAAGGTAATATCTTATATAATAAACTAGCCGACCCGGCAAAAGTTGTTTTGTCGTATTTACTTTATTATAAACTATGCATGAAAATGTATCATCCTACAATCATTATATTCGATTGCCATCTTGCAACCAAAATCGCGATTAAAAAAGGGGTTGTTCGTAGAAGGTTGAAGATTTGAAGTTGTATGTTCTTTTCAATGCTAAATAATAATAATAAATTTATTTATTTCTTGCCACACAAAACAAACTTGAACCAAAAATAATTTTAAATCTATTTACAATAACTCAATTTAAATTAATTTCAATGGTTAAATACGCAAGACAATGAGCCTTCTGACTCTCAAACTAGAGTAATCTGTATTATGAGAGTCAGTGATCCTCTGTAATAATAAAATAAAAATAAAATATTTGTGGGTGGGTCTACCCTTATCATTTAAGGGTCTGAAAAATACCGCCGTTTCGGAAGAGTATGGTAACTAACAATGTGACACGAGAATTTTATATATAAGGTAATGCTTTAGAAATGCATTGAATTAATTTAAAAACATTACACACTCATACGTTTGACACACACACACATAACGTTCATACGGCCATTGTCAAACACATTAAGACGTATTTGTACAAGCTCGCAGCTGACGTAATAGAACAAAATTCAAAAAGATATATGCATTGATTAAAGAGGTTATACTCTGAAAAAAAATCTCAATAGCATTTAAACTTAAAAGATAAAGAATTTACGGTCGAATTTCGATCGCTGGACGTCCACTGAAATACTCCTATATCCAACCTCCTTGTTATGCGTTCACAATAGTTTTGTTCAGGCATGTAATGTCCATGAAATGAAATATCCACGAATGCGACATTAAAGTTATTTATGCTCCCTTTACGGGTTGAAGGTACCGTCCCATCCCATTTACTTTTTCATATATATATATAGGTTACTGATGAAAATTGGATATGTTGTTCTTTTTTTTTTTAAATATTGCCATTATAGGATAATGATAGCTCAGTAGTGATGTCGAGTGCCGTGACGAGAGTCGTGGGTACGAATTCTAAAATGAGGTGGTGCATTCGGTGAAGTACTTTGAAGTACCCGCCTAAACCGGATCTGAGCTGAACCTAAAAACCCAAACTATCTAAGCTCAGCTCAAAACAACATAACCATGAAAGGTAGCAAAAATATTTAAAAAGTGGACGTTATTACTTGCAATATCTGATGTTACAGAAACGGAGCTACGAGATATGGTGAAGGAAGTAGATCAAGATGGCAACGGAACCATCGAGTTCAACGAGTTCCTCCAGATGATGTCCAAGAAGATGCGCGGGGCTGATGGGGAGGATGAACTCAGAGAGGCTTTCAGGTAAACAATAGATTTATTAACGCTATTGTTGATGACTAGCTAACTGTTGCAACCCCAGCCCCCGTATTCAGGTAATACTAACTTCGCCGGCGAGCCCGTTCACAGAGGCCTCGGAGAGCTTATCTCTCACGTGATTAGTAGTATTAGCGTAGTAAGCGAAAGAGACAGAGCACGGAGGCCGCGACGAAACATCCTCGAGTTAGTGTCATTTTCTTTACAGAATCGAGCCCGTTATGGTGACAATATTTTTTTTATTTTATTTTATTTATTAGGATATTCAACAGCATTTTCATAAATGTTACATAGTCTTATCTATCTTATATATCTAAAGCCAATTATAGGATATCACAATAAAGTGAATACAAAAAAGAAATAGAAACGGAACTACGAGCAGCAACAATAAAAACATCAATATATGTACATTGAGTCAGTGAGTTGTGTATGCGTGTTTGAATATAAGTTTGTTCCTATGGAGATATATGTGGTTCTTGGAATTAATATTATTATAGTGTGTTAAGATAATTTTTTTCTAAAATTTTCCGTTTAAAGATAGATCTAGACTGGGAAAAAATATCAACTTCGCTAAATACGAGTATACTACATGAAGTATTTTTCCATATTTTTAAGGGCTAATTTGTGACATTTGCCACCCAGTACGCCTCTCTACGTCAACTCATCTCATTGGACAAAGTTATAAATTTTTCGAGATTTCTGTTTAGGCAGAGTATATATAATCTGTGGCGTTGATGTAAGCAATGATGTTCTTCATGTCATCACGAATAGGATTTTTAAGCAAAATAGTGAGTAACTTGCTTCGAATCTTTTCTCATATGGAAGTAGGAAGGGCGTTAGCTAGTTTGATCATTGTTGCCAGTATTTCTATTGATTTACCCAGAGGCAGGTTTTTGTTTTCCAAATTTTCAAAACACCTATCTCCTTATTAGGCTAATGTATATAATACAAGCTAAGTCGGTGAACCGGCACAAGGAGACATGAAAAGATAAAGCAAACAGGTATTTTGTAAACATACGTAACTTAGATTATTACATTTTTACATTATTGATTAGTGTTTAGACTATGGAGGAGCGGGGTGTGAGACTCCTGCATTTAGAACGGAAGATCTTCCGCCAAATTTTGTAAACTTGTATAATGTGGTCAAATTCTGAGAAAACTACGATAGCTCGAGACAGATTTTCACGTTCGTGCTTACAGATGTAAATCTACGAAGTACTCTACAAGTCTGTAGGCGTTTTATAAATTGAGCTCAGGGGCTTTGTTTGGAAAATGACACTAACTCGAGGATGTTTCGTCGCGGCTTCCGTGCTCTGTCTCTTTCGCTAACTACGCTAATACTACTAATAACGGCAGAGATCTCTCCGAGACCGCCGTGGAGCGGCTCGCCGACGAAGTTTGTATTAGCTGAATAAGGGGGCAGTTCAGCTACTTACATTGCTTAACGTTTATCAATTAAATAAAAAGGCAATCTTTTTAACCCGCTTTTATTTGCTTCGCTTGGAACTGTGTAATAAAATATTAGAAATCCATTTTTACCTACCTCTAATTGTCTTATTGATTTGAGACTTTACAAGTAGATGGAATCCGAATGACGAAGCAATCATTTAAAGCCACCAAGTAGAAAGATCTAGCAAGAAGGGTGATTGCGGAACTCTTCAGTAGTACTTGTTTGAGCGTAGAAGTCCTTTACTACAAAAGAGCGGTCCCAGTATCACAGTTAATCTAGAGTAATTTTTAAACCATTCCAGGGTATTCGACAAGAACAACGACGGCCTGATTTCTTCCGTGGAGCTTCGTCACGTGATGACCAACCTCGGGGAGAGGCTCAGCGAGGAAGAGGTGGACGACATGATCCGCGAGGCTGACCTTGACGGTGACGGCATGGTCAATTACGATGGTAAGATAACAAGAGATAGGAGACCGGGCGATGATGGCTCAGTGGGTGTGGTAGCGAGTTGCTAGTTGGTAGTGGCAATAAGCCGATCCCCGAATTAACCTGTAGGATGTCGTAAGAGGCAACTGAAAAGTTTACCGTTGACCACGTCCACTTTCCACCATGGACCGAATGGTCAACAAAGAGGTTGTCCTAAGGCAAAATTCTAATAGGTCACATGTAATGTAATGGGACCCTAAATAACTGGTTTTAGGGTAGGAAGATGATTGGATGGTGGTGCCATCGACGCCGTAATGAAGGCCATCGCCACAAGTCCTTTGAAGAGCTTGGAAAATAACATCGTGGGGAAACGGCACGGTAGTTGGGTACTTTGTAGTTATCAGCTTGGGTTACTGATAACTATGAATTCCAAAAACTTACAGATTCCCCATTTTTCCTTGTTTTACTTATGACAAGAATTAAACTCCAGACCAAGGGGGTGACAAAATTCTACATAATTATAACCTTACCCATAATAATTTTGAATTTTTCAGAGTTCGTGACAATACTGACGTCGAAAAACTAGTATGCAGAGAATAGGCCGAAGAGAGATCGCCCCCCGCCACACCAGTGTCCTCACGAGGACTTGTTCAAGTTTGGGGGGAGAGAAACTCTTATATAGTTGCTAGAGGCATGAGAAAAACTGTTCAAATGAAGTGTTTACTCTATTAGAAATGTGCTTGGTGGCAGTGTATACGTACCTTTTTTAACAGCGCATAGAAATATTATTTTGTCTAGTTATGTTTTTGAAATAAGTAAAAAAAAACGATAGTTTAATCCATTGACCGATAAAGTATTGCAATGTTGCGTAGTTGTAATCGAATAACATAATGCATTGCCAGAAGAAAGAGATTTGTAGGAAAATGAAATACTGTATCCATTTTTCAGCTGTGAGCAATAGATACCCTTAGGCTGAATTTGTGCTGTTCACAGTGAAGATTAAATCTTTTTTTTCGCCTGATCAAGGCACGGGAAGCAGGGTTGGCTGCAATCTGGTATTATTTTTAATTGCAATTTAATTTGACTATAAAACATGCATCATACTTATCTATAACAATGGACGCTAAAATCTAACATCACGTAGTTACTTGTAATCCTTGAAATAAGAAATTAAATGGAATGAAATTACAAAAAAAATAACGTAATCTCATTTCAAAATTTGACAAATAGATTTTAAAATACATATAACTCTACTGAATATTCTATTACATCTATTAGAGTCAAAATCTTAGAAAATGCATAATTAATACAAATAGATCTACTAAGTACCTTAAATAACATAAAATTAAATAGTTTTTAAAAATTCGGTTGTGTCTACATTTTTTCTATTTAAAATAAAGTAAATAATTTTAATTGGCGAAAAATTTCAAGTGTTGTGCGGTCATAAAAGCGTTTTTGTGACTATCGATTATACTAATGCTGTCGTGATATGGTGTGGGATTTGCATTATTAAATCGATATTTTTTTTGACATCACAACACTACTATTCTTGTGCGTATACACGTTGTATGAAGTTGTGTAGTTCGAGTAGAAAAAAAAGTGTCGGTAAATGTTAAATAATTATGATTTTCGTAAAATAGTCTTCCAAAATGAAGGTTGACTGAAAAAAAAAAGCGGTGAGCCAAATATTAACGGAGTTCATTAATGTTATGCGAAACGAAAAAAATATATATAGAAAAAAACATGAAATTAATTAGAATTTGAAATATTAATGCTAAGGTGATTTTATTTAATCGTAATATTTGAAAATAAAAATATGAAGGAATTTTACCAAATTAAAATAGGAACTAAAAGGGTACTTATTATATTGTAACGAAATAGATTTCTACGTTTTGCTAAGCTAATGAAGACTTAAGGCGTTTGATGAAAATTATTTAGGTTTTAAATTGAATATTTAATTATATGTTCAATTCTCAACCTCCAGTTATTTGTCATCACAGAATTTCAAACTGGAAAAAAAATCTCACCAAGCTTAAGTCTTACGGACTTTTCTTTTGCAATATGCCAGCCAGTATGTTTCTTTTTATTTAAAACCATTATAGTTACGAAATAGTTTCGAGTTTTATATTACCCAAATGGCAACCGTTTTTTATTTTTTTAAAACATACCTGAGTACTACTTAAGAAATGACGCGAAAGATTCAAATTAGGAACGACTTAAATATTTAAATGTTCTTTATTTGCTTAACAATGTATGGTCATCGTAGTATGTAATGGCTTACGTAAATGTTATATTGAGGTATGAGCGATTCAGTCTATGGCCGCTTTTAATTCAATACAAATATCCCAAATTAAAAAGATTTAGATCAATTGAATGTATGAATTACAAAAAGATATATATCTGTTACATTATTAAAAATTATAAATAATATTTAACGTTTTTTAGGCATATCACAGGCAATAAATTATTTATTTGAAATGATATATTTATTGACAAATAAATTATTAAAGCGAAATATATTTTAATTGTTATGTAATGAAATACATATAATATTTAAAAAATGAATAATTACGATCAAGTACAAAATGAGTTTGCAGTAATGACAAGTGATAATTTTATTTATTTTTTTAAATATAAAAAGGCAGATTATTAATTATTAGCTGTATAAAAATTTAGCATTATTTGATTTAAAATAAAAAGCTAGTATTTGAACTGAAAAAAGCCTACGCCCTTAATTAAGTTGTATCCACGTAAAGGGATGACATTATCGATAATATTTTTGTTCTAAATCGATTGATTTTATACTCATAAAAAATACTTATAAATAAATTTCGATGTAATAAGTTGAATAAATAATAATTAACGATGTAGAACATCGATTCTACGTCGATCGCCTCCGTGTGGTGAAACCTTTATTTAGTAACTGTTGATATGTGGAAGCTCTAATAATACCTACTGTATAACAAAAAAAGCGATGGTAAATAATAATTATGTGTATTAATGTTAAATTATGTATATGCAAGTTAGATCGATGTAATTAGATGAATATACAAGCTTCGTATGGAAAATGTGATTTTAATAAAATTGATATGTGAATCGATATGCATTTTTATTCTTTTTGTCTATTGGTCTAAGAGCCCAGAGCGAGTATGGATATGGATACTGCTCGAGGCTCCACATTTTGTCTTTTAGAGAATAAAGTATGTCTTTGAACTCTGGGCTCTTAACCTTTCTTAATGTTTGTCTGTATGTCCTTTATAGAATCGTAAACTATGCAACGGATTTTGATGCAGTTTTCAGCAATAGATAGATTCAAAAGTAAGGTTTATAACCAGGATTGAAAGTGGGTAAAGCCGCAGGGCGTAGCTGGATTGATATAATTTCAATGTTACCAGGAACATTAAAAAACTGACTTAGTTCATCGCTTCTAAAATTTTTGAAATTAAACTGTGATGAAATATTCGCTTTCAACTTAGCAACAAATATTAGAAATTAGCGCCTGAACTGAAGTTTAGTATAGAGGTTTTGATGATTGACAGTTTGTATATTAAAATAAGCAGATAATTTTTCAAGGGAGTCAGTTTTCAGTATTAAATATAAAAATATTTCTTCAAGTATCTCAAATCAATTTCAATCGACTTTCCTCAAAAAATAATTGTGGTTGGAGAAGTACTCAAATGAGTTTGTATAAATAAACGTACGGGTAGTAAATTAACATACGGGTAGTTGTAAATTGACTAACGGCGAAAATTAATATACGATCCCGATCTAAAATCGCAAGATTGAAGTAGAATTTTAACATTACGTGTATTAAAATGACTGTCAAAAGGTTCATCAATCCATGGATTTTTGATCGGGATTACATATTCATTTTCGCCGTATATGTATATATATTCAACCATTTGTGTTCCATTGATTTATTGCTGAACAAAATACATTATAGACATTTACAGAAAGTAATATCTCGATTTTTGTTCAATTTTTTTATTTACCACTTTGAGAAAGATTATACAAAAACAAATATCTAGTAACTAATTCAGCTGGATCTCCTTCTCTGTCAAGTCCCAAACAAGGACACTCATCAGGAAATCGACACGTGTTTCGCTTACACACGAAGCGTTTTCAGGACGTATTAGACCCGCTGTCACAGAGTCGACGCACTAGCACCACAGACGTGTTACCTCGCCAACGGCTGGACAGAAAGTGAGAAAGCCAGCGGAATTAGTTACTAGATATTTGTTTATTAGTGTAAGAAATTATAACCACCATGGCTTGTTTTTCAGGAAGCTTTTCTTATTAATGTAAATCAAGGTTATTTGTTAATATTTGTTTAATTAAGGACCACCATAATGATTAACATAATAATTCCCTAAATCAATACAGAAGGTCACCTATAAGTACCTACAGGCTAATATGAGCGTATCATACACATCTTTATCTCACTTAGCATTAATGTCTATTTTTACCCCATCGGCTCTCATCCGCTACTCATTTACAAAAGCGATACGCTAAATACGTCACTGGCAAAGATAAAGTATTTCGTAGATGTAAAACTTGTTTTGTTTTAGTTATTAAAGTTACAGTGTGTACAAAAACATTATAATTATCTCAGAATCTTCCTCTATTTTCATGGATAGGAATTCTCGGCAAATAAAAGGGATATAAGCCGTAGAAATCGCAAATTCCTATGTAGTCGAATTTAAGGGTGTGTTAAACCGTAAACTCTCCTTTAGTTAATTTCCCTCATTTGTTTAGAGTGAATCGCGTCTCTGCAGTAGAAACTTGACTAGCTGTCCCTTGAGGTTTACCCGCGTTCCCGTGGGATGTTACATTTTCCGAGATAAAAGCAGCCTAAGTAAGCCTTATAACATCGCCTATCTACCAGTGGAAGTCCCGACAAAATCGGTTCAGCCGTTTCAGAGATCAGCACGATTGGGAACAAACGGACAAGACAGATATTTTGTTATATGTACCGTATTACTATCATAGACCTTTTTGACATTACAAACAGACAACTCTTTAAATACCTGGAAAAACGAACTATTCTGTAAACAATGAACACAAGTTAAAAAGCTAACCGCAGTGATATACCACTGATGTAGGCATAATTCTACATTTAAAATATCACATGTATATTATTCAATCATCTTTGATTTAATTAAAGCACGTGCTGGGCGCACGTCCGCCAATCGCATCTCTCCGTTACGGACACACCACACGATGTGGTCACGAGCCATGCGCCTGGAGTGTGCTTCTCAATATAAAACTGTTTTAAATAGTATGGAGTAGGATTAATTACAATATTTTTTAATACTTTTTTTTTAAGTGAAATCTTATTTAGCGGCGTTGAGCAGCGTTTTCTTGGGATGGGTATAATGTATGTTTAACATAGAGTTTAAAACGAGTTTAAAACTCGCGTCAGGACATGTGACCTGTGCCCTAAGCACGAACATCTATCGTAAGCGTATCGTCATCGTATCGAGTGTGCCATAAAGGCTGGTTTGTATGTAAAATTGAACACCGCGCATACCGTGACGTTGCGCGATGTTCAATTTCCTATTGCTATTGGTTTTTGGCGCACTCAATACGATGTTCGTGCTTAGGTCTCTGATCGAAAATTCGTAAGACGGTAAAAATGCACGTTAATGTTCAAGTTTTCACTTCTGCCGGCACTCCCGTTTTATGCCACAAGGGCCGACAAAAACGCCGGCGGTCCACTTAATGGTAAATGGACACCGCAGCCTATGTACGTTTGCAACACCAGAAGCATAGTCATTGCGTTATCGACCGAGACGTGAAGTTGTTAAGTCTCATGTGCCTGTAATTTCACCGGTCCCCTTAACTTTCTAACCGAAACACAGTAATTCAAGTGCACTACTGCTTCACGGCGGAAATGGGTAAGGTGGTAGTACTACCCCGGACGAACTCTGCACTAAGAGCGCTACCAAGAAATTGTATGCTATTATATAATTTATACAAGTTATTATATAATTGCATTGGAATTAGAATGAATATATCTCGGGTCAATTTTGACTCGACCTTTTCGATGGATGTTATATTTCCCACAACAGTCATTTATAAAAAAAAATCTGTTGATCCAATCACTATCAAACAGGCTATCCGCTAGGCTTATCGGATTTCCTAAATCGGTCCAACCGTTACCACACATATCGACTTTTCTATTTTCTATATATGTACATATATATAAGGGTTTCTTAGACGCACGAATATTCTTTATTATCGCAGTTTTAGAACCGTCATTTGATGCACCATCACCTCAAAACTACTGAACATATCGGGATGGACTGCTGTCATTCGACGCGGAATTTTTCGATAAAGGCTACATATGATATCGATAAACACTGGTAAAACCGCAGGGTATAGTTTTACTTGAAATTTGAATGTTATTGATAACGTGTTGACATGTAATTTCATTGATTGAATTGTGTTGTAATTTTCGTTTTAGTAATTTCAGTCATTTTTTTCCATCATATAAATTGAATTAAATATTATGGTAGTGTTATTAAAAATCATTATCATATAAGTTTACTTTTAAGACCTATGTACACTGATTTGTAAGAAATAAATGATTATTAGATTCTGTGGCGCATATATTCCTAGTAATCTTGTACGCACACGATAAACGGTTCTAAGAGGGATTAATTAATATAATTATAACCTTTAATCGATGCTAGATTATTATGGAAATCAGAATGTCTATGTGAATTATGCATTTAACTGCTAACACGTTTACACGACAGTGAATAAATGAGCAAATAAAGAATCGACTTCTATGGCTTTCCCTCTTAACAATTAATTTTTGTATCATCTCAAGTCTCATTCATGCTAAAGTTTATATCTAAGTTATTGGTTTAAAAGTATACGTTTTTTTTACCACTTTGGCCGACAAACAAGTATATCAGGTGCACCTGATGGCAAGTGGTCACCGCCACCTATGGACATTTCCAACACCAGGGGCGTTGCCAATGCGTTGTCAACCGTAGGCGTAAAGTTTTTAAGTTTCAATTTCACCGGCCACCTTTCTAACCGAATGACCAGAGCCACTCTTCATCACGGCGGAAATGCGGTTGGGAATACGGACGAACTCTGCACTAAGACCTTTACTAATCTAAGTAAAGAATATTAAATTATAGAGTACGATAAATAATATAAACATTTGGAATAGACAATTCAAGTCTTCTATATGTTCAGTAAATCTTTAAAAATATTTAAAATATATAAATACTTAAAATTATGTACAGTAGGTACAAGAAAAGCCATTTCCATACTAATCTATGTTTATTATGAGCAAGAGGCGCGTCTTCGTTCCAAAAAGATAATTTCTTGTAAATTTGTCAACGTTATCATTAAAAAAAAACAGCATTTAGGTAGTTGTTTTTAATGTATTAATTAGGTACTCAAGCAATTGTAAGATAAAAACAAATGATAGGTACTATAAATGTTCTTGTTTACTACTTATTACTAAGTAAGGCGAATTGCGAATAATCAGATGCAGGGAAAATATCCCCGATTGTTTCTCAGCAATTCAGTTTACTACATATAATTGAAGATTGATGCAGTTTCTAGGTGGCGGTGACCATTTACCATCAGGTGAACCGCCTATCAGTTAGACGGCCGGATTGTATTTTCACCCTTATGTTGTAGACATACCACCAATTTACACGAAGCGCTTTGCAGCTTCCTTCCTCATGCGCACAGCTAAAGATTGGAATTCACTCCCCTCGTCTGTGTTCCCAGAAACTTATAACTTGGGGCTCTTTAAGAAAAGAGTGAATAGGCTACTAACGGGAAAGCGAGCTCCATCTTCGACCTCATCTTCACTTACCATCAGGTTTTGAGATTAGAGATTGAGGTCAATCGCAATCCTATCAGAAATAAAAATAAAATAATATGTACTTTATTATATAAATTTATAGGAATTATTATAATATTATTGCGTTGTAGATATCATTACAACAACTTATCATAATCTCAATATCTTACGTCAATTTATCTATTTATTTCCATGATTTGATTGTAAGTAGTAGATAAAACAAGATGAAGCATGAACGTAATCTGTTATTTGTAATAATAAATTAATCTAACAGAAATCCACAGACGTCTGTTGCAATGTTTACACTAAGTTTATTTGCTAACAATTAGGCATATAATCTTTTATTACATTTATGTACTTATCTCTAATAGTATCATAAACGAATGTAAATATACGTGAAAAGAATACAGCTAGAACAATTTTATTTATCTATTAACTTATAACCATTATGTACCTGTATTCTTGTTGTAAGTCCCGCAACAATTACTATAATACAGTTTTTTGCAAAAATGATTCTAATAAGGAACATTTTACAGTGCAAAATGACCTTCCTTCCAACGCTCAGCAAAATGAAAGCGCAGCAAAATATTGTCACAATTTCACTGTGAAAATTCACAGCCTATTCCTTAGTAACTGTGCAGCTCATAATCGTGTTAAGTTACAGACTTTACCTCACCATTTATAAAGTCGGTATAATCCTCGAAACTCGTGTTTTATGGCAGAAAACAGCATTAACACTAAACATACCATAACCGGGTCAAATGACCCATTTTGAAATTTGCATTAAAAATGCACGTATCATCTTATTGCTTTTGCACATTTGACTTCATGACTTTTTCTTACTAATTAATTTACAGTTATACTATTTATTTCCCTTCCAAATAACCATATTTAATACATTCAAGCAGGAAACATAAAGTCACATTTAACCCGCTATGGTAGAAATAGGTACCTAGTAAGTGTTGGTATGATTAGTGTTAAGGTTTTATAGCAGCAACTATAGAGGTAAATATAGTAAAAAGTAATACGTTTTTACTGACAGTTTTCCATCACACGCTGGCCACGATCACGAAAAAACAAAAGAAAACGAATATAATCTCTGCAAATGTTTTCGAACTTAAAGATAATGTTGCGTAAATAATTGTTTACGCCAGTTATTGTAGATTAAAACACTATTGTTCGTGTATTATGAATATCTAGTTTTTTTTTTAATTGGGTAGTCACAAGTATTAGTTATATAATGGGTTCGATTTCATGCCCTCATATTTTTGTCATAAAATTAATTGAAGTGGATTATTTTTCACCGATACAATATTATATGGTACAGTAGTATAATGTAAACAGTAGTGTGATTGAAACTTTAGTTTCTATAAAATTATATTTAAATGGAAAATAAATACAGAACACTCATAAAAAAGAGCAACATTTTCCAATTTCTCTGATATGTCCGAAAAGGTTATTAGAGAACTTTATAAACTAAAACAAAATTTTCAAATTTTCCAAGTCCAAAAGTTCTCAAGTAAGTTTTATCAACGAACAGCATTTTTTAGGGTACCGTACCCAAAGGTTAAAACAGGATCCTATTACTAAGATTGAATATTGTCCGTCTATCTGTCACCATGAATGTATCTTATGAACCGTGATATTTAGACAGTTGAAATGTTTACAGATGATGTATTTCTGTTGCCGCTATAACAACAAATCATAATAAACAGAATAAAATAAATGTTTATGGGGGCATACAACAAAAATGTTTTTTTTGTCGTGTTTATAGATAATGTTTCGCAACCCTTCGTGCGCGAGTCCGACTCGCACTTGGCCTGCTTTTATTTTTGTTTGTCAAGTGTACAATGATTAATATCATTCATCGAAGATAGGATAGATGTCAATATACCTACCGGGGAATCCACACATAGTGCGATCTAACTCAACCAATAAAAAAAAATCACTCCATGGCATATGGGAATAGCTGGAGGCTATGGTATAATGCGGAGATACATTATACCCCTCGGGAACGCGGGTAACCCACATGATGGAAGCTGAACAAAACATTAAACACAATAAAGTATTTGGATATTCAACTGAAGCACGGTTTTCCATTTACTGTGACATAACTATGATAAGAAATTATTGTAATTTATTATTTACTGTTTAGTCAAATGTCTTTGACCTATCAGCTATATTGTCGAACAATAAAGATCACAATATGTAATATCTTAAGTGATCGTGCGACCTCATTTTTTCAGATTCAATGGTCAATAACTGGACGGACCTTGACATACGGTGCGTGAGGGAATTACAATTGATTTGATAGAGTACAGTAGACCTCTGAAGAAGAGTGTGAAGGTTAGCCCTTAGGACCTTGTTCTTTATCGTTATTATTTGGTAAAAAAAAAAGTTGGTGAGGGATAACAATTTGTCGATAGTTAAATTTATTTCTGTCAAAGTTAGTAATCGACTTTGAAACAAATATCATCAGTGTAATTAAATTTTTTTTTAAAACTTTAATACATTATTTAGAATTAACAAAAAAGTACTGACAACTGAATTTCTTTGAGGTATTCTAATATCTTATAATACACCCATTTTCAATAGTAAGGTAGCCTCTTAATATCTACAAAAGAATATAAGATACATGTGAAAAGTATTCTGTAATAAATACTATAAATTCGAAAGTGAGTTTGTTTGTTTCGCTGTCACAGCTAAACGACATTTTTTTTATTTTTTTTTTTATTTATGTTTTGGTAGGCAAACGAGCAGACGTATCGCCTGATGGTAAGCGATTACCGCCGCCCATGGACACCCGCAACACCAGAGGAGCTACAAGTGCGTTGCCGGCCTTTTAAAAAGGAGTATGCTCTTTTCTTGAAGGTTTGGAGGTCATATCGGTCCGGAAATACCGCAGGAACAGACCACTGTCCAAATTTGGCATAAACATAGCCTCTAGTATGGAGAGAGGCATAGGCTACTTTTTATCCCCGAAACGTAGGTACAACCGCGAAGGATAGCTAGTTACTTGCATTCTCCATTGGTTTAAAGGACAATATAGGAATTAAGATACACATAAAAAGCTGTCGCCCGCGTTTTACCCGCGGTGCCGAGGGATATCACATTTTCCCGGTATAAAAAGTAGCCTATATGTTATTCCAGGATATGCTCTATCTATGTGCCAAGTTTCATCCATATCCGTTTTGTAGTTTTGGCGTGAAAGAGTAACAAACATACAAATCTTTTCTTTATAATATTAGGATAGATAAGTATTGTTTGTGTAACTTTTTATGACTAAGTCTTTTATTTCCTTAATAACAAACATCGGACGTTCCAAAGGGTCAGGTAGCTGCTGACCGCAAATGACAGAACGAAATCACAATTCTAATGCAATACAACAACAATGAACATCTCTGTGAAATCGTTTACATCCTCTTTACTGATGAATGGGTGCTTCGGACCACCTATAATAAGTATATATAGGTACGCTACAAAATATCTAAGGTTATGGATGGACCTTACGATTTGTATACAGAATTACTGTTTTAAAAAACTTTTATTAATTTATTTATACACTAGCCTCCCCCGCAGATTCACCTGCGTTCCCGAGGTTACATAATATAATAAGGAAGATAAGGATAAAAAATATAATATAGCCTATGTCACCCGGGGATAGTGTCGCTTCCCAACAGTGAAAGAATTTTTTAAATCGGTCCATTAGTTTCGGAGCCTATTCAATGTAAAAAAACAATCAAATAGTTCCTCCTTATATTATTTAAGTATAGATAATAGAAAAAACCAAATCGTACAAATAGTTCTTATAAGCTATAGCTACCCTAAATACCTCATGACACATTTACGAATTTCAGCGAGATGTATGAAGTGAATGCAGCCCCATATTCTCCTTTATATTATTACTAGCTGTTCCACGTGGTGTCACCCACGTTCCCGAGGGGTGTGACATTTTCCCGGCACAAAAAGTATCCTATGTTACTTTTAATACCTCCTAGAATATGTGTTTAAAAATTCATGATGATCAGTTATGTAGTTTTCGCGTGAACAATTTTACATTCACACTATAATATTAGTAGGGATTATATTGTATAAATCATATTTCGGTCTTATTCCCTCAAAATAAAGGGTCCATGGATGTACTTATCCCAAAAGCTTTGTGAGTTTTCTTTCATCAGCCGTCTGCTCGACTCCAAACCTCTGAAGACAGTAACACAAGTGCACTACTGCTTCACGGCAGAAATGGTTATGGTGGTAGTACTTCCCCGGTCGAGTCTGCCTAGAATCAAAATAACAAAGTGCAATTGACGGTTCAATAAATGATTACTTTATTTAACATTTGTTTTAATTTTGTTCTCCGTCTTTGCAGATTTTAATTACATTTTTTATACATATTTAGTCCTTAATTTCAATACTATATAAACAGTGTTAGTTTTAGCATACTTATTTAATATTAAGTTTAAAAATATTCTTTAGAAACATAATGCATGCAGTGTCAACCTGTAATTAAGGCAGCACCTAAGTTTTATTTTTGTTTTACGTAATTACTAGCTGGCCCCGCGGTTTTACCCGCGTCTCGTGGGATGTCAAATGTATAATACATATAAACCTTCCTCTTGAATCACTCTATCTATTAAAAAAAGCCGCATCAAAATTCGTTGCGTAGTTTTAAAGTTTTAAGCATGCATAGGGATATAGGGACAGAGAAAGCGACTTTGTTTTATACTATGTAGTGATTATTTGCATGTATCAGTGTATGTTTTGTTGGTTTTCCAAATAAAATAAAATTAAATTACCTGTAGCCCAGGTTAGGTAATGTACCTGGATGACGGCGACAATAACCACCACACAACAAGGTAAGACTTCCATACGTACCTACGAATCTGTGGGCTCCTGTTAGTCAACAATTGGATTCATAAATAAAAAAAACAGACTGTGTCGTAAAAATATGCGATAAAAGTGAACCTATTATTATATTTACCATCAATTTATCAGATTTTCAAAGCCCAACCATAAGAAATTTCATTTCAATAAAAATATGTCTTCAAAATAGGAACGCACTGCAGAGCTTAAATATACTATCGTTTTTTGTTCAATTTTACAGTAGCTCCATCGCTCCATTTAAATTAAAAAGTAAATTAATTCATGAGGTGATATTTTCCTTGTATTGGGAGGAGCCAAGGAACAAGAAGCCAAAATATCGATGCTAGTACTCTAATCTGATGTAGTACACAAGTTGGGATTATTAAAATTTTCTAAGGACTTGACCGCGTAAGTGTACGCCACTAGAGTCCCACAAGAGTCACCTTAGTTCCATAAAAAAAAGGTTCAAGGAACTGTTGATGTACTTTTAACCACAAAAAACAGCAAATGTAATTACATATTAAGAAAAAATTATTATTATGGGACAAACCTAATATGAAATAAAAGTGAGTCTTACGTCGATTGACATCAATATTATCATCATATACCTAATCAACTGAACAATAGTTAATAAAATGTGAAATATACAAATTCTATTCTTTATGCGGTTTCTGTGGGGAATATGATATCTTATTTCATCATTTTACTTTAAAAACTTACCATATCTTTATGAAAGAAAATGTGAAGAACCTGTCTGGTGCCATTCTGTATAAATGACACTAGCTAGAAATTATTTCGTCGCGGCCTCTTTGCTCTGTCTCTTTCGTTAACTACGCAATCACCCGAGAGGTAAGCTCCCCGAGGCCTCGTAGCGTGGACTCGCCGTCGATGTCTGTATCAGCTGAATAAGTTCTATAGGCAATTATCGGGGACCCTTTTTTTCTTAAAATAAACAATCACACACACACCCAAATTTTGCATGGAATATATTTTAATTTGTACCACTAAGATGGCAAATATTTAAAAAATAAATATATCTAGCGGGTGATAAGACATCGTGCGTCAGTGTCGCATCAGACCCAGTTCAGACCCACGGTGGTCGAGCGTGGTGGGCTTATACAGGCTGAATGGGGAAGTAAAAATAATTTAAGAAATTGCAATGTTGAGTTACTTTCCAGTTATTTTCAACAGTGCTAGAGTCATTTATTTCCATTTTCGTGAATTGCATTGAAATTCAGCAGTTTGTATATTTGACACTTCACTAAAATACTATATTTTAAATGCTAAACTATAATTTATATTAAACATGTGTAAATGTCATGAATTCCTTTCTATTTGTGTTCTTCATTTAAATTTAACGTGCGAAACAAATTAATAAACATGCCTAAGTTAGCTAGTAAGTATTACAGTTTCAGCAAGATATGTTTATTCGCATTTTGATGTAATACTGATGAATTAATTGGTTATTCTTTTGGTACTTCTAATTTAATAGTCACCGGGTTTTTTCACGCCGTGACGGAATACAAATTGAAATAAGGGCATAGTCGTAAATTTATGAAATTACCATCGCCATGAAATCAGTAATATCATCTTATTTTTAATACAGTATAAAGACTGTAATAAAGGCTACCTACTGCCTAATTAATCCTTAACTTTCGCAACGAGGCCTGAGAAAGCTTACCTCTCACGTGGTTGAGTAGCTAGCGAAAGAGACAGAGCATGGAGGCCGACGAAACGTCGTTGAGCTGGTGTAATTTCCTTACAGAATCGAAGCCCTGGATAATACAAATGTCGGCGGCGAGCCGGCCACGGAGTCACTAAGAGTTTACCTCTCGCGTGACTATGTAGAAAGCGATAGAGACAGAGCATAGAAGCCGCGACGAAGCATCGCAATAATCAAATTTTCCTAATAGAATCGAAGCCCTAACTTGTTTACCGATAAGACATTGCGCTGGAAATTGAAAGATTATTTACATGAAGACTTGTGATTTTGGATGGAAACTCGATTGAACTATTGCTTTCCCTGCCGTCCTTAAATTCGCTTATTCGTTCCTTATACGAACAGCAAAGGAGTGGAACTCTCTTCCGAGGTCAGTGTACCTTTCACCTTGATATATTCAAGGCCAGAGTGAATAGGCTTTTTATGCCTCGCCGTAACACCTTTTGTGGTCAATAAAAAAAACAACGGGTTACGCTCCGGAAGTGCCGGCAGAAATGAAAACTTGAACATCAACGTTGTGCATTTTTACCGTTTTACCAATTTTCGATCAGGTCACGTGTCCTGACGCGAGTTTAACATTTTATACCCATCCCAAGAAAAGTGCTCAAGCCGCTACAGAAGTTTTTACTTCATAAATCCTGTACTAATCGTAATAATGATATATAAACACCCTGTACAACAGTCTTGCCAACAAAATATAAAGTGACTTCAGAAGTGATAATCTGGACAGTATCGTGTAAACCGGAGGTAGTCGGGACACGCCTGTCAGTACATTACATAAGTGACAATGTGGCCGACTGTACTTCTCGGTGTAATCGCTATTGTTCACGTCAGTAGTTATGGTAAGTTAATAGTTTAGATCACGCCTATTTTTTCTGAAGAGTTAGGTACTCTGTACTTACAACCGAAATTGCTTAATTTTTTTTTGTCTCCTTGACCCCGATTATATACTGAATATAAATATAAGAAAACATAGATAATCAGTTATATGGTTACCATAGAATAAGCCTTGTTTAAAAAATTGGTTGCTCTAAAGAATTTTCCGGGATTGTTATTTATTCATTTATTTAATTCCGTTGTGCATGAAATTAACCTTAATTTAAATGTAATCTCTTTCTTTTCCAAAAGTTAAAAAGTGTGTAAATTGAGAGAGAGTAAATTTTGAGTTCTAAGAATTTGATTAAAACCATTTAATTTCCGTGATTTTAAGGCAAACCACCTAAAGTCACTGAAATAAAGGCAAAAGCTATTTTCACGAAAATGAACAATTTCTCATGCAACTTATTAAAACAGAATGCGAAATCCCGCCTCTCTGGTACATAGATGGTAAGTAATTTTTAAAGTGAAACATCTTACGCCGTCTTTGAAATTCTCACCCGCAACCTTTTTGTGTGACGAAAAATAAATGAATGAAAAACACAATCTACGCTATTCAAAAGTTATTAATTTTTAATTAAAATGTTTCCCCGTAATACAAAAGATTCACCTCTACAGTGTACCCTTTAAAACACACCCAATTTTTTGTAGCTAACATTTATCTATGAATTAACTATATTATTTTAGCCGCAGTAGATAAGCACGTCGGTACGAGAACAAACTAAAACACAGCGATAGGTTCATGCCTTACGAAACATTTAGTAACTTAGGTATAAGAATTACACGTTACACAGTTTTTACTATATACTATTTGACAAGTCAACTTCTATGCATTTCACGGTTTAATATCCTTGCTAAAGTATATTAGCTACCATGATACCTAGCCCCAAAAAACATGGATAAACCATTGTTCAGCTTGGAAAGATCTTCACAAAGATCAATCAATGTTGATTTTCATTATTTACATTATGTTTCAAGTCATCTGCCCGAATACAAACTTCGTCTGCGAGCCGGTGCACGGAGGCCTCGGAGAGCTTACCTCTCATTTAATTGCGTAGTTAACGAAAGAGACAGAACATAGGCCGCGATGAAACATTCGAGCTAGTGTAATTTTATTTACAGAATCAAAGCCCTGATCCTTTATAGTTTACAATGGTATATACATATGCTATAACTGTGCCCTGAGCACGGACATCTATCATAAGCGTATCGTCATCGCCAAAAAACAATGCAAAGGGAAATTGAACATCGCGCAATGTCATGCTGTGCGCAATGTCCAACTTTCCGAGTGGTACACTTATCCGTACCGAGCTATCCATACTGGTAGGTAAAAAAATTATCGATAATACTATTTTAGTTATTTTTTAACAAATACAAATAAGTAAATATATATATTTTTTTAATTTATATTTAGTCTATAAATTATATTTTTTTGTTACTAATAAATGAATTGGAAGAATATAAAATGTATATTTGTCTCATGTGCCTATTAACATGCACTTATCCCTACCATTAGGGATAACTCGGTAGGGATATGTGTACCACTCGGTAATGGGCAGTGCACCTATCCCTACCAGTAGATATAAATCAATAAAAAGTGTACTTATCCCTACCAGTAGGGATAGCATGGTAGGGATAAGTGTACCACCCGCAATTTTCTACCTTTTTGGCGCACTGGATACGATGACGCTACGTTTGCAATAGATGTTCGTGTTTGCCTCTGATCTTTCGTGTCGTTGTCTCTCGTGTCAAGAAGTTGACAGATACTCTGCATCTGACGCATATTTTTTAAATACAATAATATTGTTTTACCTCAAATATTATTTGATAACGTAGTTAAGTAATTAGTCAAGAAGAAAAAAACAAATAATCGGTTATCCGTGGCTTAAAAGGTATGGGGAATAACAAGAGCATTTAGACTTACGCATGATGAGATTGTTGAAAATGATAAGCAATATTTAGGGTACAATAGGTACGCTTTACGTAAGCTATGTTAGTGGTTACCCAGTGGTCAAAATTCGACAAAAAGATATAAATGTTTCGTCATTATATTATTTTTATACATTTGTTTTTACGTCAGCTTCGACCACCTACTAATATGTCAATATGTATTAATATTGGCAGTATGTACACGATACATTTTTTTATTTTATAATTATAATGAACTTTTAACACACATTTTATATACATGTTAGCTTTCTGCACTTTATCTCCATATAGTTTAACTTTACTAAAACTCACATACTATGCGCGCAATATAGTTTTAAAGGGGGTAAGTACAAAGATTTCTCTTCACGTGTTACATCTATATGTATAAAAATTAATCCCTATTTATCTTGGTCACGGCATCACGCGTGAAGGGCTGGACCGATTTCTTTAATTATTTTTTTGATGTGTTTGTTATTGTCAGGAGAAGGTTCTTATAAAATAAAAAAAAATAAATTTGCGCGGAAAATTAGAAAATTTAAGAAATCATAATGACCATATAATTTTTTCTAATCTGTCAGTCGTTTGACAGTTGCAAGATATCAATTCGAATTTAATATTCATTGAAGACATGTCAATCTCATTTTTACTACAAATTATTTTTAAAGCAATTATGTTTAAGCAATAACAGGTCCTTTTTATAATGTTAACATATTATTCGTTTCTTTTATTTTGAAATTAAAATGGTTTTAGCTTAGTTGTTTTTGGTAACACGATAATTTTAACGTTGGTAAAAACTTATTAATTACAATATATTATACTCTAAGCCTTAATTATGACAGGCAAACTTACTCTATAACATTCGTACCTTCATATTGCTATAAATTGTCTTTGTTTTAGACGATATAAATAAACAGCATATTCCGTAAACGGCTATATCGATTACGGTTAATCTCAATCAAACTTAGCAAATCTTCAATTATTAACTGATATTCTATGAATGTGCTGTTTTGTATCTAGGCACAGAACATACATGTTTATGGACACAATTTCTTCTAGAAACGAACCCACTAACTTTTCTAAGCAGTCGAGATATCAACCACTATACTGACCCATCAAAGATACAAAGCTACTATCAATACATTATTTATTATCTAATTATAGAGTAAGTCATGCAACGATATTTATCATACAGATTACTGCCCGCGCGTGTCAAATTAATACATTCTCATGTCATGATAACCCTTATCTATCCTGTACAACGTGCTAGTAGATCACCGGCTTTTAGTTATGATTTCAATATCAACAGAGATAATAACAAAATTGTTCTGTAATAGTCATTATCGTATACTGATTAACGATTGTAACATATTATTAAATTAACTTAAATTAATTAGAATTAAAGTAACTTTAAAAAAAAAATTCAAAACCATCCAACTAAACTGAACTAAAACTAACTAAAACACCGGTTAGAAAGGGGGCCGGTGAAATTACAGGCTCATGAGACTAAACAACTTCACGTCTCAGGGTCACCTCCCTTAGTGTATGCATATGTCCATAAGCGTCGGTGACCACTTACCATCAGTTGGTCCGTCCGCTTATTTGTCGACGCATGTGGTATAAAAAACGGAATTCAACAGAATTTTGGAGTCCACTGCAACACATATGTATGTTACTCTTATATCGTTTCTATTTGTGACCCTGCGCAACGAAGCCTCGGACCATTCACATTGTTGTGTACTTAACGAAAGAGACACAGCAAAGAGGCTTCATCGGCGTCCGCGGAATCAACCATTCGTTTGTAAACATCTACCTCCAGTCTAGTTAAACTATTTTAAGGTTGTCTAAATCATCATAACACGCTTGCTATGACGTTTAATTTATTAATAACTAGCTGTCCCCCGCGTGTCCGAGGGATGTAACATTTTCCCGGCACAAAAACTATCGTATGTTACTTCTAATCCCTCCAAGAATATGTGTACAAAGTTAAGATGATCGGTTAAGTAGTTATCGCGTGAAAACGTATCAAACAAATTTTCACTCACTTTATAATATTAGTAGAGATTAGCTGTCCCCTGCGGTTTCACCCGCATTCTAGAGGAATAAAAGCGTACATATAAACCTTTATCTTAAATCATTCTGTTTATTAATGAAAGCCGCATCAAAATCCGTCGGCGGGAGGGTGTCTAATATTAATAATTTCTACTTTAGATTCCTGCCTACTAAGTTATAAAAATAAGTATTACTTAATCTTGTTTAAATTTTCGGCACGCTATGATGCATTTTTGAGCATATACATATGTCAATAACTACTTTCCATATGCTTAAAAGAAAGAACTTTTTAATCTACGATATTACCATCGCATATAAAGAAGCTGTCAAATGTAACTTAATCACCACTTTTGTTGTGAGTTTGTTGAGACTTTGAGTGGCATTTGGCTTTGTGATATGAGATATGAAATGTCTGGTCTAACTAAACACATCAGATTTCCGAGGACTTTGGTCATGTTATATATAATTAAATATTTATTTAAGTTTTTTATCAATTGCTTTTGCAAATATTGTCGTTATCGGTGATACAAACTGTCCTTAGAATGATAACAATAAGGCTGTCAGATAGTATGAGTATGTGAAGCTGGAACAATTGGAACATATAGAAATTAATGTTAGAAATATCAAAAAGCATTTATATTTTATTATTATAAGCGGACTAGATGTTCCCCGCGATTTCGTTTTTCTCCAGTTTGTAAACTATTCAGGTACCAAATTTCATCTAATTCTGTTCAGTAGTTTTTGCGTGAAAGAGTAAGAAACATTCATCCATCCACAAAAAATTTCGCATTTATAATATTAGTAGGAAATTCGAATACCACTTGAAAATTATCCAAAACTATATCTAGCATTAAAGAGCTATTAAAAAAGTCTAAAAACGAAGGGTGCTAAGTACTTTAAGTTCCCTGTGGCGGTTTACCACTCTCATGTTAAAAAATCTGTCATACCAATCAGTATGTCCCAGCAGGAGATCTTAAGAAATATCTAGTCCTCTTCAGGCGTTGTACGCTTACTTACAACCTGCAGTCACATCACTAAACCAAGGTCTTTGAGTAGTAGAGCTCTTAATGCAGAGTTCGTCCGGGGAAGTACCACCACCTTACTAATTTCCGGCGTGAAGCAGTAATGCACTTGTATTACAGGGTTTCGGTTAGAAAGGTAAGATGAAATTACAGGCACATAAGACTTAACAGATTCACGTCTCAGGGTCGACAACGTATGTCCCGGTTGTATTGCAAATGTCCAAAGACGGCGATGACAACTTACCATCAGGTGGACCTTTACTTATTTGTCGGCCCTCGTTTATTATACTCAGTAAAAATATGATTCCATAGATAACTCAGTTAATAAAGTATTTTCACGCAAGTAATATTTTATTATCTGTAAAAGAACGTAAACCTCTTTTCACATTTAATAAAATCCTATTTACTTTAATGGCCTTTTTCAACTTATTTCGAGACAACTTCATATAAATTACACACGGCATCCTACCTACTAATTGTCGCTATTGACCCACTTTCATAACAGCTTAAACATAAATGGGTTATCTAATTAAATTAATGTTTATCTGTCTATCAAGTCCTTAACTTCATGTTAACACTTGTTAAATTAAAAATGAAATGCCCTTTATTATCTTATCAAGATAAAAATACTTTAGAGGATGGAAACAAAGTACGAACATGTAAAATTCTTTACTACTTATCTCGTTGAATTTGTATATTCTTTTTGTTTGTATAGTTTTTTGAAATCCGTACCTAAAGGTAACGTTTAGATCTGGCTCCGCTGTCCGTCCGTCTGCCTCGTGTATCTCATGAACTGAATGACATGAACTTCTCATAAGTGGACTGTTAACAATTTTCAATTTGAGTGTATACCTATTTAATTTGGCCGTTCTAACAACAACTAATAAACATAAAATATAAAATTAGTGGAACTCAAAGATGAAACATGTAATGTACGGCGTTTTGTTAAATATTGTACTGTGATACGGAACCGTTCTCGAGCGAGTTCGACTCACACTTGGCCGCAATTTTTATATACCTTTCAGTTCTATATTCACCATAACCATAACAGGCCTTCCCCCCTTTTATGGGCGCCCCGAAATGCCGAATCCCAGGGTCTTCATCAAATTAATAAATCATTACATAGTATAAAACAAAGTCGCTTTCTCTGTCCCTATATCCCTATGTTTGCTTAAATCTTTAAAACTACGCAACGGATTTTGATGCGGTTTTTTTTAATAGATAGAGTGGTTGAAGAAGAAGGTTTATATGTATTAGTATCTAAATTGCACCTGAGCGAAGTCGGGGCGGGTCGCTAGTAATTTATAAAAACACTGTATTATATACGCTATGAAATTATCCAAATTTACAAAACGAACAATTTCATAGGAAAATGTTTCTTTAAATTTGACGCCAAATTCCATAATAACAAACTATAAACGAAAGCAGATTCTGATGTATTCAATTACTTTTTTAAAGTGGTTTGATAATAGGGCTCCAATATCTTGGTGCTTAAGTGAATGTCCTAAAATGGCCCTGATTCCTTCTAAGAACTTTAATAAACGGTTCGATTAATAGATGAATGATGTACTACGCTGTAATAACTTATGAAGGTCTTGCATTTATGTTTACCTTTTACATTTCGTTAATATCTTATTTATAAAATTCTCGTGTCACAGTGTTAGTTACTATACTCCTCCGAAACGGCTTGATCGATTTTTATATGCATATTCATTAGGTCTGAGAATCGGCTACTATCTATTTTTCATACCCCTAAGTGATAAGGGCTGTCCACCTCTAACATTATTATTATTATTTTTTTATAATTTGGCATCAAAAAACACATACAACTTCAAATTTTCACCCTTCTACGATCGATACCTGTTTTTAAATCGCGATTTTTTTTTATATTTTTCCAGTACGATAAAATTTCATGCAACGTTTATAAAAGTAAATATGGCAAAACAACGTTTGCTGGGTCAGCTAGTTATTATTATAAAATGTTGATGGGCTTTTATCCGGAAAAGTAGATATTATCCGGGAATAAATTATTCCTTCTTGGATCAGGTTAAACAACAGTAGAACTTCTAAAAAAGTAATTAATAAGAGATGTTTTATTTTTTTTGTTTGAGCACTTTGCTTATATTTGATGCTATTTATTACTGAAGGGCCCTAAGTTGTATATAGGTATTTTTATTTTAGTTCAATGTACCTATGTATAAATGTTCGAGTGGTATAAAGTAAAGCTGGGGACCCAGAGGTCCCGGGTTCGATTCCCTGGTCAGGCAAGTTATAATTATCGGGTCTTTGCTTAGACATAAGTACCTGTAGTTTGACCTAGTTAATTCGTCCAAAAGACTGCAACAATGCTTATCACATATCACGTTGGGACATAAAATAACTTCCGTGGAATGTGGGTTTCATCACTGAGACCTCTGCCTTCCTCTACGAGGATAACTGGCCCTAAGATATATGTACGTATATATGTAAACTAAGGATACATTTAGAATGTGATTTTTTATTTACACAAGCGGACGGTCCACCTGATGGTAAGTGGTCACCGCCGCCTATGGACATTTGCAACACTAAGGGCATCACCAATGCGTTGTAGACCCTGTGAAGTTGTTAAGTCTCATGTGCCTGTAATTTCAGCGGCCCCTTACCTTTCTAACCGAAACACAGTAATACAAGTGCACTACTGCTTCACGGGAGAAATGGGTAAGGTACTCTAAAAAATTATAGTATATTAAAATATGACCAAGTCGTCTAATAGTGTATATGCCATATAGTAAAAAGAGTGTTTTATGATTTCTATACATCATAAGGTAATTGTATTGTATTGTATTGTATTGTATAATTCAGCTATAGTTATGACCTGTCCGTGATACAGACCCGTCAGTTGACAAAACTCGACGTGCATAAGACCGCCTTTGCGCCAGCTACCATTTAGTAGAGGCAAGGAGCGGCGCGCGCGCAGTCGCACTCAAAATGTCGCGTTTTTACACGTGCTGTTTATTATTAAGTGCCATTATCGGAAATATAAATGCAGGTTCGTTTGATTGTGCTTTTAATTTTTTTTAATGTGAAAATCACGATTAGTGTCACAAAAAAGTTTTTTTAAATATTTTTTTAATACTATGTATGATTTATTTAAATACGCTAATTATTTTACGCTTTAGCTTCTAAAGAGTTTTTTTATAAGCTACTTTGTGTTACTAAATATGTACAAATAGGCGACAACGATGATACATATATTGTTACAAAATTGGCACCTCAAATAAATAATGTTGTAAGATTTCAATAATTTCAATAATTTAGAGAGAAAACAACGCATATTAAACTCCAAAGAGAAACAAAAGAGTAATTCAATATCATTAGCCTGGTCCATAATTTACTTAAAATCTTTTTAATCCGGCTTTTCAAGGAGTTATGGTGAGGCCAAGGAGGTAGCATGTCTAAATTTGATTATTTTGTTGTGCGAATATATTTTACTAGTTGTCCCCCGCCGTTTCACCCGCGTTCCCGATTATATTATATATTCCTGGGATAAAAAGTAGCCAATGTGTTATTCCAGACTATAATCTATCTCTGTTGCAAATTTCATCTAGTTCCATTCAGCCATTGTATTTATAATAGTAGTAAGATAGTAGTAACATTATGCTGTGAGTTCATATTTTTTAATTGCAGGTGTCTATAGTTTATTATTAGACTGACACCTTAAATTAAATTTTGATGTTTGTTATAATGGAGAAATGGGAATTAAATCAGTAAAGTCTTTACTTCCTTTCTTATAAAATATACTACCTATTACCTAATATATTTGAATCAAAAATTGTTAAGAAATATGGCTTATTAAATCGGCAAGCAAAAAAAAAACAATTTACAGCAGTTTATTCGTTGTCTCCAAAAAATAAGCAATTGTTCAGGATCATAATCTTCATGTACATAATATTAAAATTTCCATAACAATAAACGTTTTAATATAGGGATGTGATTCAGTTAGATAAATGACACAAGCTCGATGATGTTACGCGAGCTCTTTGCTCTGTCTCTCTTATTAACTATTCAAACACGTGAGAGGTCCGTTCTCCAAGGCCTTGTAGTGCCGGCGTCTGTATCAGAGAATGCCACAATCGTTACACTTGAGGAAAATGCAACTTAATGCTAAAACATTTGGATATTTTAAACCCTGCGATAAAAACATTTAAGTATGCAAATCTTAACCTTAATAAATTATTTGCCTTAATATTCAGATTGTTTGATATTAAAGTAGTCCTCAAAAATAAAAAGGTACTTTTGTTTCATAAATACTGTGAGTTGAATAACCCTTTATATGTTTTTATATCCTCTTTTCTTGCGGAGTAATTATTGCGTAAAAGAGTGACATACGTCCATAGATTCCTGACAAAATTTCACATTCTTAATTTTATTATTAGTATCATAGGATTGATTTTTGTTAATTTATTTAACAATACGCTTATTTCATTATAACAGTTATTTCTACATCATATATATCAAATTGCGAATTTAATCATCAAAATTAAATTAATTAAAAAATATATTCTTATTTATTGGTCATAATGTTCTCCATGTGGTAAGATCTTTATTAATTAAGAAAAAGTCAAAATTTGACCTTAGTCTGACAGACCGCTATCTCCTTTCATATTTATTTAAACACGTCAATTTCCTGAGTCAAGTTGAGTTCATAAATTTAGTGATGTGGCTCAGAACTTAAGTATCGATATTACTAATTGTCAGAGTATATCGATAAAACAAATATCTAATAACCGATATACATATATGTATATTAAAATAGGTAAGATAATATTAATTTACGTGTTTTTGTTAAATTAAAGGAAACTGAACCTTACTGACAATACTTGAAGAATAAATAAAAAGAGGCAGTTTTTTTAAATTCGTGTTACTATTTTAGTAATTATCTTGGCCAAAAGGACACCACAGTTATTTTTATGTATATATTTTTATTTTGTATTGACTGGCCAGTTGGCTTGTGGATTGTCGATTTCCCCCCAGGACAAACATTTGTAAGTATGAACGTGAGAATAAGTGTTTGTTTGTTGAGTCTGGGTATCAATATAATATTTAGATTAAAAAATACTGTACAAAGTAAATACGTTATCTGCTATAAGCAGTACAAGCTCTGCTTAATTTTGGATCAGATTCAATGTGTAAAGAATGTCCCCAGGAGATGATTTTAAATACAGAAAAATAATGTTGTGCATTAAAACAGGATGTGTCGTAAAGACACGCAATAGATGTGATTTTTTTTTATTACAGTGTATGATAATGAATAATTAATATTTATTCATCACTTTTAGTAGCGTGGATTGTGTGTATCATTAATTAATTTTTCTACACCCAATAATGTTGCTGATCAGAATTTCAAAGCCCACCCATAAGCAGTTTCACTTCAAAAACATTTTTTTTTAATTTCGTTGTGATTAAAATAAATATAGGATAACTGAGACTGGTCATTATCGAATGAGACTAACCAGTCTTATTGTCAAATTTAAGAGTACCTAAGAAGTTTCTCTTACAAAATCGATACAATTTTCATGTGTGAATACATCACTAGTATAATATAGAATGCGTTGGCGAGACGTCTACTCATATCTTGTTTTAACCAGCAATCTTATTATGTAATTTAAGCTAATCTGTTGCGAATCTTTTGAGATTGATCTTGAGTTAGAGAAAGAGACGGAGCACGGATGCCGCGATGAAACATCCTCGAGCTAGTGTCATTTTCCTTATAGAATCGATTCTATAAGGAAAATGACACTAGCTCGAGGATGTTTCATCGCGGCATCCGTGCTCCGTCTCTTTCTCTAACTACGCTAATACTACTAATGACGTGAGAGATAAGCTCTCAGAGGCCTCCGTGAAGCGGCTCGCCGACGAAGTTTGTATTAGCTGAATAAGGGGGCTGTTTAGTAACAATAGAGATTCTTAGCTTAAAGTTGTCTATGGCTAAAATGCCGGTTTTGACACTTAAAATGTCATACAAAAATCGTCTTTATTGCTTTAGTCTTAAAGTCTATTGATCCAATGTTTTATTATGTGAACGTCACTGAAAAAGTCATAAACATATTGCATTTATTTATTTTATAGGATATGCAACAGCTTCATATATTGAAACATGCTTAAAATAAATTAAGCCAGAGTCAATAATAGGATATCACAGCATGATTAAGTTAATAAAAAATATATAGTGCTGTGCCAAATTTCATCCAAATCTGTTCGGTAGTTATTGCGTGAAAGAGTAACAAACATACATACATACATACAAACTTTCGCATTTATAATATTATTATTAGTACAATGATTTAGTAACCATGAAATTTTTGTATTTTTTTTTACATCAACAACAAAAATCACACTCAGTTTTGACTCAATATGCAGTTAATTAATAAAAGCCTATAGCTCTTGAGAATACTAAATTTGTTGAAGGAATTTAAACCAAAACTAACATCATCTGAAACAAACTAACTTAATTTGAAAATTAAATATTAAAATCACGATAGCTGTAAAGTTTAAGATAAACGTATCGAATGTTAGTAGGAAAACGAAACATTTTTTATCTATGTTTTGTCACGTTTTGTTATTTAAAATGTAACAAATCGATTTGTCACGTTCAAATACATAAATATAACATTGATAAAATACTTTGATCAAGAAATTCCCATATTAATTAGAAAAAATACTGCAGTACCATATCTCAATTTATTACGCAACAGCCGCCTTTTTGCGTGCAAAGATAATATAGCTCGAAAGTCCCAATAATAAATGACTAGCTGTCCCCCGCGGCTTTACCCACATTCCAGTGATATCCGGCTCCATACCATAGGCTATGTGTGTGCCAAATTTCAGCAAGATCCGTGCAGGCGTTTAGTGAAAGCGTAAAAACAAATAAAAACCATAACTCACTTTCTTGTCTTCAATACTAGTAAGGATTTGATTGCTATATTTTAAATTAAGAAAAATAAATTTATATTGTGTAGGTACATCACAAAAAATAAGCACTATCGCAAATCAAGTATCAAGTGTTTTCAAAATTAAAAATCATTTATTCAGTTTAGACCCACGGAGAGACACTTACTAAGGTCAAAGTTACTGATTTTACCACCGGTTTGCAAGTCAGCCTTCAACTGAGGACTGGCAAAAAAGCAACATTTAACTTTTTTTTAAGTAACACGTATTAATACGCATAATGCAAAAATTTTGTACCCGCTTTAGTACATTTTAGGACGGCATAGAAGTGTGAAATTTGGCACAGTTAAAGTTTTTATTAGGAAGGAATCTAATAGTTTTATACAACAATGCATAAAAAATACATTAAATTTATAAAAAAAACATTACACACTATAACCATGCGTTTGACACACACACACACTCACATATTTTACAATATCAATGCTTACGTTCACACAGCCAATGTCACATACATAATCGCGTATTGGTGACAGGCTCCAAGCTGACGTAATCGAAGAAAATTAAAAAAGTTCTATGCAATGATTAAAGAGGTTACATACCTACTCGGACAATAAACCTCAATCAAATTCAAACTCAAATAATAGAGTATTACGGTCGAATTTCGATCACTATGCGTATTAGTAATTTCACAACTACTTAACTTCTTTAAAGAAATAAATGAGTATGTGACGAATTGAACTATAAAATTACGATTGTTTAAACTAAAATAACTTTAATTACTTAAGAGTTAGTTGCGATCGTCCTTCTGACGACCAAAAGTAGGTAATTGCTTTAAATGAAAATCATTTAATTATTTAATCATTATATTTAAAGAAAGCAAATATAGCATAAACAATAGTAAGGACCATACTCATTGAATTTAGTTTAAAAATCGTTACAAGAAATTACAATTTCACAGTAAAATTACTGAACCTATCTTGCCAAAATTTGGCATAAATATAACCTATGGTATGGAGAAGGACAAAGGCTTCTTTTATCTGAAATGAGAAAGACAGCTAGTAAATTATATCCCAAATTTATTACTCTGTGCAATAAAGTTAAACCATTTATTTACACAAAATACAGGTTATGATGGTTTAACATTATATGATCAAAATAAGTTTAACAATATTAAAAAAAATCCTTCACCGCCCGCACCACGCAACACGCGAGAAGCCTACATCGCTATATCGAGATTCTCTCAGGATTCGACATATATACAAGCATCCAACATCAACAGTTGGACCGCGGTCCCCAGGCATGATCTGCGGCAGCTTGGCGGAAGATCTTTCCATTTAAAAGGAGGAGTATCATACGTCGCTCCTCCATAGAACTAAATATGGCATAATGTAAAAAAATTATATTACAATTTTTTTCCACAAAAATAATAACTGTTTATTTAATAAACATTTATTTTCATTAAACTCAAAAATCCAAAATTAAAATAAAATATTCAAATCTTGACAACTCATCATATAACGTGAAAATCACGCCAGAAATCGGTTTTACGTGCGGCTATAGATGTTTCACATCAAAAATCTTTAATTCAAGTATCGCACATATAATATTAGCTTGACCAGAAAAAAACTTACATCATGTTGAGGAAAAAAATGGGACAATATTTTTTTACTGATGACATTATTGTCGCAATGAAAATTAAGTCTTGAGTTACAACTCAACTATGACTCGCTCTACAGAGCTCTTAGTGCAGAGTTCGTCGGGGATATACCTTATCCATTTCTACCGTGAAACAGTAGTACACTTGTATTACTGTTTTTCGGTTAGAAATGTGAGGGGCCCGGTGAAATTAAAGGCACACGAGACTTAACAACTTCACATCTCAGGGTCGACAACGCATAGGCGATGCCCCTGCTGTTGCAAATATCCATAGGCGGCGGTGACCCAATACCATCAGGTGGACCGTGAGCTTGTTTTTTGGCTCACTTGGTATTAAAAATAAGGAAAAGTGCTGCTCCCAAATCAGGACTTCCATATTTCTGATCAGGCTACATACATAATAATAAAATCGATTTTCTTAATACGAATCCAGGTTTCTGAAACCTTAATATTTAATATATCTATAATTTTTATTTAACATTTTGCACGGATTCTACCTGCTATAAATATTACTATTTAGTAATCTGTCTATGAAAAGAAAATCTGACTGACTGACATATCAACGCAGGGCCTAAACTATAAGGGTTAGAAACTTGAAATTTTGCACAAGGGTTCCTTTGAACATAGGGGAGCTCTAAGAAAGGATTTTTTTAAATTGACCCCCTAAGGAGGTACAACGGGGGTGCAAAATTTGTATGAAACAATGTGTTGATCTTTGGTCTGATCAACTTCAAACTAAACGCAGGTGAATCCGCGGGGGACAGCTAGTTATTAATAAAATACATTACTTTGGACATTAGAACCGGCTATCTAATCTCAAGCTGAGTAGAATTCGTACTATAAAAACCAGGTACATATCTGATTAAACAACAGAATATGGCGTTTTGGCATTTATACCCAGACATACTCGTAGAAAAAACACACATAAAATTATGCAAAAAAAGATGGACAATGCTGCGGAAATTATTCAATCTACATTTTTACGAGGAATGTAGGAATGCAGATTTTCAGTGACAAATCGCAGTGTTTCACTTTAATTTTATGCGGAAATACATTTCTGAATAATGTAATGAATAGAAGTATTATAAATACTGTGTCAAACGTAATCAAATTATGCCACAAGTATTAATTTATTTTATAGTATATATATATAAAATATAGGATATATTATATTTAATGACTTTAGAAGCCGGAATTTTATTTCCATTAAGGTTTTAAAGTAGTTCTTTATGGAGTTCGTCCGGGGAAAAATAGCACCTTACCCATTTCCGCCGTGAAGCAGTAGTGCACTTGTATTACTGTGTTTCGGTTAGTAAGGTACGGGGGCCGGTGAAATTACTGGCACATGAGACTTAATTCACGCCTCGGGGTCGACAGCGCATGCCCCGGTTGTGTTGCGAATGCCCATGGGCGGCGGTAACCACTTAACATCAGGTGGACCGTCTGCTTGCTTGTCGACCTATTGTGTATAAACAAAAAGAAAGTTGTAATACTAAAAAGGACACGGTGACAATAAATTAAGTTTTTTGTATAGTCCCCAAATAAACAGGGTAACCATGACCCTGAAACGATATAAGGAAAACTGTACTTGATCACCTTATGCCGCTTACCTTACAAATGAGATTAACTCAGGATGTAAATTTATTCGAAATTTAATGCAATATTTAATCGTTAGTCTGTGGTTGTATTTTTATTTCGTATTTCATTTATCTCTAAATTTCAAAACTTTTCCTATATAAAGTACCTACTATTAATTTTACATTTCTTTCCCTACTGAAACACCTTATATAATATACTAGCTGTCCCGACAGATGTTGTACTGTCGAAATAAGTCCATACAAAAATGCAGGTGTTCGATCGCAGTGCCATCTACCGGGTCCAATTGCGAATCTAAACCATTCTCGAATCCACTGGAACACATACAAACAATATATCAAAATCTATCCAGCCGTTTAGGAGGAGTTCAGTGACATACACACGAACAGTAGAATTATATATAGTTACGAGTATAATGAAGATTAGGTTAGATGTGACATTTACGGGATTACTTTATTAAAAAGAAAATTGTCTCTTGTATCAAGTAGTATCTTTTTTTTTTCCTACCATTCCCACTATCTTCTTACAACTCATAACATACTTAAATTCAAAAGTGAGTTTGTTTGTTTATTTGTGCTCTTTAATCGACGTAACAGAGCGATCAACATCGACATTACTCTATAAAAAGGTAAAATTTTATACGTTTGTCAGTTTGGATATAGAAGGTAATATTCAAAAAGATCTATGCGTACAGACGTTGGCAAGCCACTTTGTATTTTACTTTGTAAGGATTAAGATAATTGATCCAATATTACTTCTCCACACAGAAATCGAAGTATCTACTCCAAAACCAAAGAAGATCCTCGACACTGTAATGAACCCAGCCTACATACCGGCTGAAGAGAAACATGGGTCGTACTGGAAGAAGCAATCTTCGAATACCCTCAAAGCAAAGCTGGAGGAAAGAGTCAATACAAATAAAGCCAAGAACGGTATAATGTTTATTGGTGATGGAATGTCACTGGCTACCGTGATGGCAGCCAGGACTTACGCTGGGCAGATGGATGGAGGTACCGGAGAAGACACGCTGTTGGATTTTGAAAAGTTCCCCGTTAGTGGATTGGCCCATGTAAGTAGATTTTTATGCAAATATGCGTGTACATGATGCTTATTGTACTATTGTTACTAATATTATAAACGTGAAAGTGAGAATAGATGGATGTTTATCTCTTTCACGCAAAACTACTAAACGGATACGGATGAAACTTGGCACATAGATATAGCATATCTTGGAATAACATATAGTCTACTTTTTATCCCGCGAAAATGTGATATTCCTTTGGGAACGCGGCTAAAACTGTGGGGGACAGCTTGTAATCATATGCACTTTGTAACAGCCATAATCTGACAATACAAACAGATACTTCCATTTTTATTGAATTGTATAGATTGATTATTGAATTCAGTCAAACAGCAAACTTCGTTGGCGAGCCGCTTCACGGAGGCCTCGGAGAGCTTATCTCTCGTTATTAGTAGTATTAGCGTAGTTAGCGAAAGAGACAGAGCACGGATGCCGCGACGAAACATCCTCGAGTTAGTGTCAATTTCCTTACAGAATCGAGCCCCAGATACGAAACGCTTATAGATGAAGTGGATTATAAAATTAAGGCTACAATTAATAGATATCTCGACCCAAGTTAAAAAAAGGTAGTTTTATCGTAAGAAAATGGGTAAATGTATAGTGAACAAACAAAATAAATTAAAGGAAGGAAGTGATCTAAAGCGTACAATCGCTTACATAACTATTGTCGATTTTTCTGTTAAAAAACATGATCTGTTTGACAATAGAAGCGAGTAGTAGAACGTAGTACGTACAATCGAGGACAAAATTTCGTGGCGTCTATCTATCTATTCATGGTTTTTTATTATAAAATATAATATTTTACTGCCTCCGAAAAGTAAAATAATAACTAAGGTGTGTCATAAAGACACACGATAGAAGAGACTTTTGTATTACAGGGAAACATTTCAATTATTCATCAATTACTTTTGAATAGCATTGATTGTGTTTATCATTCATTTATTTTTCATTACACAAAAAGGTTGCGAATCAGAATTTCAAAGCCCTCCCATAGGAAGTTTCTCTGAAAAAACTGTTGTTTTTTTTTTATACCTCTTGGGCCGACGACGGTCCACCTGATGGTAAGTGGTCACCGCCGCCTATGGACATTTGCAACACTAGGAGCATCGCCAATGCGTTGTCGACCCTGAGACGTGAAGTTGTTAAGTCTCATGTGCTTGTAATTTCACCGGCCCCCTTACCTTTCTAACCGAGACACAGTAATACAATTGCACTACTGCTTCACGGCGGAAATGGGTAAGGTGGTAGTACTTCCCCGGACGAACTCTGCACTAAGAGCTCTACTACTATAAATAATAGTTTCAACCAAAATATTAATTGCCTGTGTAAAAAAACCCCAATGTGTTGGTCAAACGCAAATTAAAGAATCTGTCAAGTTTTATTAACCATTTTTATATTTGTCATCTATTGACAACAGTTACGTAAATAATCTCTCCTACACTTTACTTACTTTATTTCGTCTTGTTCACTTTTTATTGCGACTGTCCGACAGCTGATCCGTCACGGTTGATCAAATCATTTATCATCAAGGAACTGTACACTTTAGCTGCTTGAAATAGAGTCTTAAATGAAGTTAAGATTTTCACTTTTATTTTGTTGAAAGATAACTTTCGATAATTAGAAAGAATTTAGAACTATTTGGTTTGGTGACCTTTTTTATTTTCTACAACTTTCTTCAATCGAGTCAGTAAAGCAGAGCATAACTGTGTTTTAGAAAATATCTGTATTGAATGGTGGAAATGTGAAGCTATATATTCCCCCTTATTCAGCTAATACATACTTCACCAACTGCCCCACACGGAGGTGTCAGAGAGCTTACCTCTCACGTGATTGGATAGTTAGCGAAAGGGATAGAGCATAGATACCGCGACGAAACATCCTCGAGTTAGTGTCGTTTTCCTTACAGAATCGAGCCCCAGATCAGAGTCGTATACATTTAATCTTACAAAATCATTATTTTAAAAGCAAAAGCTTGATGGCACACGAAGAAGCGATGATGAATCGGGAAACGACGTGAAGGTAGACAGACAAAGTCACAATAAAGCACATTTCACCGGAAAAAACCAGTTCCAACGTAACATGTGGTGATCATTACTTACATCCCATGTAACAGGTAATAATGACAAAATAAAGAAACGTTAATATCATCTTGCCTGACACGGAAATCGAACTTAGTACCAACGTGTCTTTTTTGTAATTTATTAAATATATTTTAGTATAAATTTCATTACATTACATTAAAATACAATTACATTATTGATCATATTGTTAACTAGCTTCCATCCAAGGTTTTTTAAAATTTTATATTCAATGTCCCATGTTTCTACCCGCGGTTATCATTAATATAATCTTTGCCATCTCTATACCATTGGCTACGTGTGCTTAAAATTTCAGTGCGATCGTTTTATTTATTATTACATTTATAATATTAGTAGGGATGAGTATGTATTTAAAAAAGTAGTATTTATAGTAAGAGCATTACACAATCAGCCTGCTGATCCCTAACGTAGCAGAGCTTGTACTATGGAAACCAGAAAACTGATATACAACCTTTTGTTTTCTTAATACACATTACACCCATACCATAACAAACAGACATGCACCCAAATGTTTGTCCTGGGTGGGAATCGAACCCACGACCTGCAATACATTCCAAATTGCAAAACCTCTATAGCTCATCATTATATAATCTATTGTCGAACATGTCCTATCATTAATACTCTTCGCAGCGTATGCGATGAAAGACATTTTATGGCTAATTTTTTTACACCTTCGGTTGGATGGTTAATAGGAATTTCTAAAGATTTCTATAGTAATTTAGTACTAAATATAGCATATGTTACTCAGTGATAATGTAGCTTTCTAAAGAAAAAAAATTATTAAAATCGGTCCAGTACTTTTTGAGTTTATTCGTTACATACAAAACTACAAATCTATCATCTTTATAATATTATTATTATTATTATAATATATTATATTGTATAATATTATTATATATTATATAAGTGTAGACTAACTGACCCGGCAAACGTTGTTTTGCCAAAAATTAAAACAAAATGTTAGGGGTGGATAACCCTTATCACTTAGGAGTATGAAAAATAGATAGTAGCCGATTCTCAGACCTATTGAATATGCATATAAAATTTCATAAAAATCGGTCAAGCCGTTTCGGAGGAGTATGATAACTAACATTGTGACACGAGAATCAGCGGTTCTACCTTTTTTGGACCGGGGATCACTTTGATGTCATTGTTGTTAGTAGGGACCACAAACTTTGTCAAAAATAAACCGTGTCAATCTAAAAATAAACTTTTTACATAAGTATTCGTTAAACTCAATGGTTAATGGTTATATTTATTGTTAGAGAAAATATTGCATATTTAATAGAAAAATTAATTTCGTTTACATTAACACCGGAATAATTTAAGAACGAAAAAATGTTTTAAATATTTTGCAGACCATATTTTAGCTCTAGCACTGGTGGTCCACGGACCATCGGTGGGGAACCTCTGCTTTAATTAAACTGTCAGTCCACCGGGATCCCTCGAATGTAAAAGATTTTTCTTTCAAATTTTATTTTTTATAGCTGACGTCCCCTCTTCAATGAATATTTGATTCGAAGTGGTATCACTAATAAAATAAAATACCAAGAACTTAGTGTTTATTATTCTTGTGAATTAAACTTTTAATATTAGGCGTGATGGCGCTCTGAACTTCCGATTGAATTGACTGTGAAATGTGCACTAAGAAATGGTAATTAATTATTTTATCAATATAATTCCGACCCATGTCAGTTGTTTGACAATATCGTTTAAAACAGAGGTTAAACGATATTGTCAAACAGACATTTATGTCAAACACCACAAGATTACATTATAAGAGTTTATATTGTCAAAAGCGGTAAGGTTACATTAGAAATTTCTAATTTTCCACGCAACTTTCTTATTTTTTTCATTCATATGACCTGCTCCTGACAATAACAAACACAACAACAAAATAATTAGCGAAGTCGGTCCACCCGTCCATGAGTGATGCCGTGACCAAGGGAAATAGGGATTCATTTTTATACCTATATTAACCCCTTCAGTAGACCTTAGGAACATACGAAAAAAAATTTGCCGAATTGGTCCAGCCATTCTTGAGTTATGCGCTTACCAACATTAATTTCTAATTATATAGATATATCTTTTTACATTCTCTCTTACGGCGGAAATTAATATGCAATCCCGATCGAAAACCGTGGATTGATGAACCTTTCGACAGTAATTTTAATACACGTAATGTCAAAATTCTACTTCAGTCTTGCGATTTTAGATCGCGATCGTATATTAATTTTGGCCGTTAGTCCGTTCTCTTGAGAGTTTTTATGATAAATCTTATTAAGACTATATTATAATGTTGCTTTTTTATAAGTTAACATTTTTCCGCGCTCGCTCAACTCGATTTTTTGAACTGAGGCTTGTGACAAATTGTTGATTACTTTTTTTGTTCTCTTAATTTGGTCAGTTAGGTCGGCTTAGACGTGAAAACATAACAAACAGATAGTACTTTTAAACGTTTTATATTAGTATGGATTGTTAAAATTGAAAAGATCTAAGAAATAGAGTAATAAAAATAAAATACAAAAGTAGAGTAAAAGAGAGGTAGAGATGTAAAAGAAAAACAAAACACTATTGCTTACACGTTGACATAAACCATGCACAACAGACACGTTATTATAAATAAATGCTTCTCGTTTACAAATTACTATGAAGACATCCTGAAAAGCTGTCGTGCGGAACATCGACAATGATAATTACCGACTTTGGCAAATAGGTATTATGTTGTTGACCGCTCGTTGTAGCCGTGTGTCACGGTTAAGGCTATCCTAAGGAAAACTGTAAGGTCATGCGGATACTATCTTCCGATGAAGGATTTTTACGCATATATCTACAGGAAAACTGTTAGTTCATGTAATGATTTATCATTGGCTGTCAAAATAAGGATAATATACATATTGCTCAATAATTAGTATGACATCTGCTTAACTTCGACGACCTTTGTTGAATGTCCAACTTTCTGGTGAAGTTTAACTTATCCTGTACATAAAAAGTGAGATTGGATGAGATATTGCAGAAGGAATACTTTTAACGACCAGTACTCTTAGAGTGGTTAATAATAAATAAATAAATATCCCGGGACATTTTGTACACACGTCCATCTGATACCGAACTAAGCAGAGCTTGTACTATGGAAACTAGATAACTGATATACTACATTTTTGTAAATGCATACTAATATATTTACACCCAGACACAGAACAAATAGTCACGTTCATACACAATAATGTTTGTCCTGGGTGGGAAGCGAACCAGCAACGCAACATGCAGCAGTGGGGTTCAGGGTATCCAACCACCGAGCCAGCTAGCCCGCCTGGTTTCACCAAAGATTTGTTTTCTTCGTCATCTCTCAGGCAGATGTTTTTTTAAATATCATTATTTATTGTATTGTTGTATTTACCAAATTGCTAGCTACGTTTTATATTCAATACCTACCTAGTAATTGCCGTATATACGTCATAGTTAAGGCAATTTGATATCTATAGAAAAACACCGTTACATCAAAAGGCATGTACTGTACATGTTGTATCAAGGACAGCAGTCATTTAAATGATAATGCTATTGAATTCAATATTATTTGATATCTGGCTGAGTGTTGAAGTGTTTGAACTACATGGGAAGTGAAGGAAAGAGGTCCACCTAGCAGGGTATAGTTAAGCGTGAAGATTATCAGGATTGACTGAAAATACAAACAGGAACAGCGAGGAAATAGCTTAAGTTATTATATAAGTATAAAAGAAGTAGGTAAGCAGTACCCACTCAGTTCTTGGATTTTATTTTGTCTTCTAAATAGGCTAAACTAGCTGCCCGGACAGAGGTTGCCCTGTCGGAATAAGTCCATACAAATATGCAGGAATCCGCTCGCAGCGCCACCTACTGGGACCAATTGTGAATCTAATCCAATTGGGCGCCACCCAAACGCATACAAAAAATTCATTCAAATCGGTCCAACCGTTTAGGAGGAGTTCACTGTCAACCCATGTACAGAAGAATTATATATATAAATATAGTAAATCATGTCGTCACTTGATTTACTCTAGGATTAGATTTGTACCTTAAAGAAAAATGGAACATATTTAACGCCAACCCTGCATATGAGCCTACTAGCTTCCCCCCGCGGCTTTCCCGGGGAATGTTACATTTCCTCGGGAAATATATTATATGTGTTAATCCAAGTTATATACTATCAATGTGCCAATTTTCATAAAAATCTGTTCGGTGGTTTTTGCGTGAAATAGAAAAAAACATCCATACATCAACTAAACATACATACTCACAAACTTTCGCATTTATAATATTAGTAGGTATCGTACATATCAAATAGAAAAAAAAAACGTAGGTAGTATATACCAGTTATCTAGTTTCCATAGTACAAGGTCTGCTTAGTTTGGGATCAGATGGCCGTGTGTACCTAAAGAATTTTCTAGGATATTTATTATACGAGTATATACTATAAATAGATTTTTAATAAATTAGATATTAATAAATGTTTAACAAATTATCTTGATAGAGTTATCTGGCTTATATTGTCGATAAATGCTATTGAAAAATAGACCTTATGTATGTCACTATGACTGTTGATTTGAGCCAACAATGAGAGGAAGGAACCATTATCTTGACGGCTAATTAATTCATTATCCAGCTGTATAGTTACCAAGGTTACGAAGTAATGCAGCTGCGACATGTCAAAGATAGCATTTACCATGGGTTTCTGCTAATCGAATGGGGATAGTACGTATTTCTTACTATTTCAAAGTCTGAGAGCATTTAATGTTGTTTCTGTGAAATACTTAATAATGTCTTTATAATGCCAGTGGTTTTCGATTTCTTTCAACATTTATACTATCTATACTAATATTATAGAGCTGAAGAGTTTGTTTGTCTGTTTGAACGCGCTAATCTCAGGAACCGCTGGTCCGATTTGAAAAATTATTTCAGTGTTGGATAGTGCATTTATTGAATAAGACTATAGGCTAAAAAATTAGGGATCCTTACTAAAAGTACAATAATATTATAAATGAATGTAAATTAGTTTGTTACGCTTTCACGCGAAAACTTTGTACACATATTCTTGGAGGTATTAGAAGTAACATAGGGTACTTTTTGTACCGGAAAAATGTTACATCCCTCGGGAATGCAGGTGAAACCGCGGGGGACAGCTATATTATATAAAGAGGAACATTTTGAAAATACACTTATATTTAGATTTTTGCACAAAATGTTACAAAATTACTTCAGTAAATACTTATTATAGCGTATTTTAGTACAAACTATTTACTAGTCTAGTATTTTAAGTATATGACAAAGTAAGGCACCTTTCATTTAGCATCTATTTTTATTTTTAAAACCTAAAGCGAAATATAGTAACTTATATATTTCTCTATCGGTTGACAACCTTAACAACTATTTCACAACATAGGTAAGGTATAAGGCCGGTACATAAACAATAACAAATTTTAAAATAACTTCTGTTTTATGGATTGCTACATTAGAAAAGAATAAACATCACAATCGAAATAAAAACTGGATAATATTATAATTACAAATTGGATATTAAAAAATAAAAAAAATATCCGCTCGGAATATTGTTATTCGAGAAACATTTTATGTTCGTGTCCTACTGAAAATACAAAAATTATAAAAATCCACCTATCTTTTTCAGACTTACTGCATAGACGCACAAGTCCCAGACTCTGCCTGCACGGCCACCTCGTACCTTACCGGGGTGAAGACCAAGTATGGAGTGATAGGTCTCGACGGCAACGTCACCCGAGGCTCCTGCTACTCACAGCTGCATAAGAGCAACTGGGCGACTTCTGTTGCGCAACTCGCATTGAACCAGGGGCTGGATGTTGGTGAGTGGAATTGAACTATATTTCATGTATAGTGAAGGTTCACTCTTGAGGGACCACTCAAGACATCCCACATTATGCTTATCCTGGAAAATATGACCTTTAATCACTTGCCTTTTCGTTAGGTTGTAAGCAATAACATGACTCCTTCTGGGGTCAGTCGAAGTCCACACGCAAATCAAATCCAAATAAAAAACAAGATAATACTTAAGCCTATTTTAGCGTGTACATCACTATAATGTCCAGATTAAGAATATCGCAAGATGTAGCCTTTAAAACAACCACTCATAATATTCACCATAAAAGCAATGCAATTCTTTTAATTGTCTTAATTGAACAGGTTTATCCCTCATGCATCATAAAATATAGTACATAGAATAAAATATAGTATAGAATATGTAATAAAATACAGAATAGAATATATAATAGAACATAGAATAGAATATAGAATAGAAAATTGAATAGAATATAGAATAGAAAATTGAATATTTATTAAATCACTGTTAGTTAAAATTGATATTAGAATAGGTCGCATATATAAATCAAGAACTTCATGTTTCTACCAACCCCGGTTAAATTACAAAAATAAGTATCTACTTAAAATTTGCCATATCTTTTTCAGACTCTCACAATATTTAATATTTATTTTTCTTCATTATTTGCATTTAATTTAAATGATAAAAGCACAATTCCAGAAGTATTTAATATTTTTCGAACAGCAATATCACCTGTATAAGCTTGCTACCATCAACGTCATTGTAAAAAATAAATATATATTTAATTAATTAGCGATAAATTCAATACCCGATAGCATCTTTCCATCTTTGTATTAATCGTCTATTGTTATAATGAAAATTGAGTCTATAATTATTAGTACGAAGAATATGACTTCTTTGCTAATAAAGTGGCTTAAAAAATAGACTATTAATTAGCTTCGACGTTTATTTCTATAGAAATTGTCCTTGTAAAATACTTTACTCAGATGAGTAATAGATTTTAATAGCTGATTAAAACATCTCCATCCTTTTTTATTGAATATAATAGAAAGAGACAACCCATCTTAGGTCGGTTCGTGAACAAAAAAAACTAATATTTTTTTTATTATAAAAGTTTTCTGCCTACCTGCCAGTGATATATATTTCTTTAGCGATTCCAATCAACCTTTTTAGTCAATGTAATGTGCCTTTGTGTCACAGGTTTGGTCACGACAACCAGGGTAACGCATGCGTCACCAGCGGGCATGTATGCTCACGTTTCTGAGAGGAACTGGGAATCGGATGCCGACGTGCCTGAGGAGTGCCTGGCTCTGGGCTGCCAAGATATTGCGTATCAGCTAGTTAACAATGACCCTGGAAGACAGTTTAAGGTAGGAGGGCCTTAGTTTTATAAGGATCTAATGAGGAATTTTAGGACACATCAAGGGTTTCTATTCCATTAAAGGTGGTGTTATGAACAGGTGGTGTTGAGGTATTTTCTTGGGAATACTTACGATCCCTCGGGAATGCAAGTGAAACTGTGAGACAAAAACTAGTATTCAATAAAGATTAAATGGATATCTGCAATTAGGGTACCTATAATGTAAAATACCTACATCTGATTGAAAACCTTGCTTTGTGTTTTATCTTTCATTATTATATTTCATGGTCATTTGGAAAGTAAAGTGCTAAACGTGACGAATTAGTCATCAGTTCTACTATAATTTTATGTTTAAACGTTTATGTGCAGGTAAGTATTTTTGTCACCTTCGTTGTATAAAAAAAGTTACTTTGATTTGGTATGAGAAAAATTCTAGCAAGATTCTCAAAAGATATTCTGTTTCAAAAAATACTTGAATGCGGAAAGATGTTAATTTATAAAAACACAATACAATTAATCTTAAAATAATTTATCATAGAATCTTCAAAGAGTACGGACTAAGTGTCCGTAGAAAATGTAAAAAGAAATAAATAAATAGTGGAAACCCTAAAATGTTTCGTTTTCAGGTGATCATGGGCGGTGGTATGAGGGAGTTCCTCGTCAATGACTCCAGTCCTCTCGTGAAGAGCGTTGGAAAGAGACTCGACCACGTAGACCTCTTAGACCTTTGGCATGAGGATAAGAAGATCAAGAATACTACATACCAATACGTTAATACCAGAGATGAGCTTATGAAGGTTTGTATGCTTAGACATAAGACTTAGGCTTAGACACAATTAGAGATATGCTAAAAAGCAATCTAGCAGACCATCAAAATTTAAAGGTCGGTGCCACCTATGGACAATTGCAATACCAGTGGCATCGCCAATGCGTTTTCAACCCTGAGACGTGAAGTTATTAAGTCTCATTTCTGCTGTAAAAAGAAGTGTCTGAGTATTGACTATACCGAGCTAAACTCAGTAATTTCTAGTGTCATTTAAACTTCTTGCAGCTAATTTCCATTCTAGTACTCAAGTTGAGTTACACCCACTCCATCGACATGTCATTTAAACTTACACACAGCTGTATGCTTCCAGGTCTTCAATTCTGATAATCTGCCGGAGTATCTCCTCGGTCTTTTCAATGCTGATCACATGGACTACCATCTGAAAGCAAAGGACCAGCCAACTCTTGCTGAAATGGTAGAAGTTGCCATCAAAATGCTGAGCAGGAATCAGAAGGGATACTTCTTGTTTGTCGAAGGTATGGGCTATTTTCTTAACACAGATTTGCTCTATGGTCGCAGCTGACAGCGTGGACAAGTACGTCATCAGAGGCAGTCGGTCGGATCCTGCTGGATCTTCTTCTCTGTCAAGTCCCAAACAAGGAAACTCAACAAGAATTATTGTTGCGTTTTATATTTGTTTTTGTATAATGTTACAGTGGATATCCGCAAAGTCACGCCTGATTCAATTAGTTATTCCTAGATCACACAATCGCCCTGAAAGGCTTATAAAAAGTATAGATAGGTCAACCATCAAATCACCCTAAACATCCAAGTAATTCCACTATACCTACAATGTGAGTTAAAATGCAAAATAAATTACTGTAATAATCGTATAATATACTTTTGTTTTTTATTTGGTTACGTGACAGGTGTTTTTATTCAATTTATGATTATTTTAAAAGATGAGACATTTATTTAACTTATTTTTCCATATGTAATTATTTTATTTCATGTATGTAAATTAATAATTTGAGTTTAAACAACTCAAATTAATTTATGCCAAGTGGTATTTGTTCTGTGACTTAATATATGTTGCGGTCAACATTTAAAGCAATATAAGTATCAGTTTATTATTACTAGCTAACGCACCCCGGTTTCACTCGCGTTTCTGAGGGATCGCGCTTTATATCGAACTATTATAGCATGATTAATCGCACTTGACATTTGTGTATCTATCTATCTGTGAAGTATTTATTAAATAGGTACTATGGTTCCGGAAATTACCCTCCACAATTCCACATAGCAATTCACTTTCTCTCTTTTTTACTATTATATAAGATTGCGCTATGTACAGTTGAATGTAGTAAAACTTTTAGAAGACAGCAGAACTAACCTTTAATAATGTGTCGGCAAATTAATAAACGTAACACTCTAAGAATCGTTCACCGATGATAGAAATAATAAAATAAATTAAATAATAGTAAAAGCACATGTCTGGTGTTGAGTGCAGCGCCCATGTCATGGTAGAACTCAGAAAGGGCTTTCATATTTACATTGATGTACAAAATTATGTATTGAAAACCGAGGAGGTCCCTTGGCGGGAGGCAGCCCTGAGTTCAGATGCAAGAAAAAAGTCTAATTCAAAACGAGCAATAAAAATTTTATACGTGGACAAAATTTTGTATCTGTGCTGATGACCGTTGAGGACTTCTCTCACTTAGAGCCAATCCGTGATGCAGAATTAGGCCACGCTAACCAAAAACTTCATTATCATTAGAACTGAACCAATATATCAATTATCAACTCCGTTGAATAAGAGGAAGTGATTCTAATTCAGCTTGCAAGACTTGACCTTAAAAACTGACAAACATTATAGTTAAATAAAAGTTTGTACATTTTTTGCTTTGTCAACATTGTGTGTCAGTATGTTTAAACGCGACAAATAAAAAAAAAAGTGAGACTACTAGTAAATAGTCTTTACTTACTTCTATAGTTCTTCTAGAGTCACCGCCTCGCAAAGCGGAAGTACTATTGTATTATCTGAATACAAATGACAGTCATCGATCCCGGAAACGGGTGATGCGTCTCAACCTTGGTGCTCGAACCTTCTTGGATATTGCGTTTTCCTTCCCCAAATATTAAAACCATAGATAATGTTTCAATCCTATCAATGTTATAAGTGCGAAAGTTTGTATGTATGGATGTATGTTACTCCTCCCGCAAAACCTACCAAACGGATTTGGATGAAACTTGGCACATATGTGACACACACAAAATGTCCTCGATGCTCGCATAGGATACTTTTTGTGCCTGGACGGAACCCGGGTGAAACCACGGGGGACAGCTAGAGGAATTATAAATTATGTCCTTTATCGTACGAGGATTGGAAATAATTCAAACAAAGAAGTTTATATTCAATTCAATTCTCGAAAGCAAATATTTTTAAAGAATATAAAGATTTTTATGATCACGTTTGTTTCAAAATTAATTATTGGACCACCCAGTTTAATTCTGGTTCTCGTTCTTATGGAGCTAACTTCCCAATTTACTTACTCCACAATATGTGTGACAGTTTTAATGAGAATTCATAATTTAAACATGTATTTTTAAATTCCAGGTGGCAGAATAGACCACGCGCATCACGACAGCCTGGCTCACCTAGCGCTGGACGAAACTGTAGAATTCTCCAAAGCCGTGAAGAAAGCTAAGGAGATGACCAGTGAAGATGACACTCTTATAGTAACTAGCTCAGATCATGCTCATACTATGACTGTTGCTGGATACCCATCTAGGGGTAATGATATTCTTGGGGTCGTCGACACGGCCAAAGGAGCTGATGGAAAAGCGTACTCAACAATTAGCTACGCCAATGGCAAAGCTCCTTCAATTGCCGCTGACGGAAGAGTGGATGTGACTATGCACAAAGATTTCGTTGAACGTAAGACAGTATTTTATTTTAAGTAAATGCCTAAATAAAGCTATGCTATTAGTGGGGCCTTAAATGTGGAATGTATGCCGAAGATCCTGTGTTAGAATCCAACTAACTTGAACTGTAAAAAATCATGATGAATTTGTAGCACCCAGCTGACTGGCTACCACCTCTCAATGTAGGAAACCCATCAATAGTTACCTATTGCATGTATTCCGCTGAACAATCTTAAGATCCAACTACTTACCACATGAGGATTGTAATTTTATATTTGCATTTAACTACCTTCAGAAACTTCAGTAACATTCATAAAGACGACAACGCAAACTGCTTTATTCATAGCAAACAACATTATCATAATTATAGTATCGTTTTCAAAGCTATTTCTTGTATTCAAAAATGTTACTTATTTGTATTTCGCAGATGGTTTAGATTACGCATACCCAAGTCTCGTCCCCCTGGATTCTGAAACACACGGTGGAGAAGATGTAGCAGTCTACGCCGTTGGTCCATGGCAGCATTTATTCACCGGCAGCTATGAGCAGAACCTCGTTCCTCACCTCATGGCATATGCTATGTGCATCAGCGATGAGAAGCACACTAATTGTAATCCACCAAGAAGTCGATTTAGTTTTCTACCATCAAGTTCTGTGAACCTTAGGCCAATCGATATTGTTCTCATTAGTATTTTTGCAATTGTTACTGTTAATTTATTGTAGTCAGCTTTCGTTTAATTTGAGGTAAATTATTTTAAATATGCATAATTATATTGCGATCAGAATCGATATAATTACTCGACTTAATTTTTTATTCGATCAAAATATTTGTGATAATGTTATTAAAGAATATCAAAATGATCGCATCACATTTGCATAGGGAGTAATAAAAAAAATGTGATTTTACTAATTGTATGATAGTAGGTTAAATTATTATTAAGAAAACAATAATTTATACTGTAAATATTGTATGTATTATGTTTATATATTAATATACACTAACTAGACAAACATTCCGTCTTAATGATTGCCCAGATTTCGAATCATATTAGGGCTTGGTCATAATTAAATGGTTAGTGAAATGAAACTGTACAAGTATTTTAAATATAAATAAATAAATTTGATATGTTAATAAAAAAAATATTATTATAAGCCATTCATTGCCTTTTGTATTTCGTTAATTTATAAACCATGTATTTTTAACAGTAGCGCCATCTATTGATTCCTACATGCAGTTTTAGCACAATCAATATTCTAGTATTGTACTGCATCGTTCAGTGAACAGCGCCATCTATTGACCATATATTGAAACTGAATTTAGTTCCATATTATTTACACAGAGGTCGCTACGGGTACGGGTTTTCAGAGTAGTAGAGCTCTTAGTGCAGAGTTCGTCCGGGGAAGTACTACCACCTTACCCATTTCCGCCGTGAAGCAGTAGTGCTATTGTATTACTGTGTTTCGGTTAGAAAGGTAAGGGGGCCGGTGAAATTACGGGCACATGAGACTTAACAACTTCACGTCTCAGGGTCGACAACGCATTGGCGATGCTCCTAGTGTTGCAAATGGCCATAGGCGGCGGTAACCACTTACCATCAGGTGGACCGTCTGCTTGTTTGTCGGCCCAAGTAGCATAAAAAAAAAAAAAAAAAAAAACCAGATTCATTCGTCATGTTATTCCACAAATAATAATTTCCACAATAGAATGTGCAAATTAAATAGTAAACAAGTAAGCGGAACTATTGAATTAACTTACAGTACCTAAGTATTCTTAGAATTGATTTAAATATAGGATTCAACTATCTACCACAACCATCAATATGGTATTTAATTTTTATGTCGATGACTAAAACACATTTGTATATTTTTATGTAGACATTAAATATGGCATATTCTGTTTCATCTATGCCATCGGATCCCTAACTCAGTAGAGCTTGTGCTATGGAAACCAGGTAACTGATTTTCAATTTTTTCTTCTTTACACAAAAATAGATTTTTTTACCCTGTTTTACTTTTGTTCTATCTGATCAAATTTACTTGTTCATGCACACCAATATTTGTCCGGGGTGAGAATCGAACCCACGACCTGTGACGTGAGGAGCTGTGCCAAAGTCAATGTCGAAGGTATCATGCTGTCCAGAAAAGTCGAGGGTATAATCAAAAAGATTAATTGAACGCTTTCAGGTAGATATGTACAAACTAGCTGTCCCCCGCGGTTCTCCCGCTTTAAAAATGGGGTAAAAACGATGAATTTATCTGTGCTGCGCGAAATACGGAAAACCGACAAACAGTTTGGAATTTGTAATAATGAAATATTAATAACTTTTAATAACATTTTAAGTCAGTATAACTCTTCTGTATATCTCTAGCAACAATTAAGGACTTTTAAATAACCTTTTCAGATCCTCTCTCGCTATATTAGCATCAGCTAATCGAACATCAGTGATTAAAAACTACCTACCTGCCAAATTTCACCTTCATACGTCACGTAGGTAATATACTTAGTTTCTGAGTGACGTTTCGCTTTTTTAAATGTAATATAACAATAAATATACCTAGATTTATCGGGAATAAAAAACCAAGAAAGCAGTCAAATTATTTAATAATGATAGATTATTTTTATAAATATTCTTAGAAATAGTATAAATTAAATATAAGATAGATAATAAGATCGACTACTCTGTCGCATTAGGCTTGCCTGTAAAGATAGACGTAAGTTTCATGGTTAATAAATAAATAAACATTTATCACCAATTTTTTTTGATTATTATTGCATTTAGATTACGGGTATAACTAAAGCCCGTAGCTGATTACTTCTGGCCCGCGTTTTGTACGCATACCTTCCCCGATACGCTAAACATTTTTATACGAAGCTAGTATACTTGATATCCATGTTTTAAATCCTTTGATTCAATCTCTATTAAGTGTTAAATAAATGCGCGAGAATAGCGTGACATCTGCTTTCTTACGAGCTATATGAAATGCAGGATCTACGTACAAATATACTGAAGTAGGCAGGCAAACAGACCTTTAACTAAACATTAACAACGATATCACAAAATCATTTTATACTAAATTAGTACACTAATATTAATCAGTTGAAAAATGTTGAAAATGACAACCCTATATCAATGTAGACATGGATGGGTATTTTGAAAAGTAGGGTCCAGTAGAAAGTTTTGGGACGACCCTGGCCCCATAGCACCGTAGACATGGATAGATTTAGAGGTCCCTTTAATCCTTAGATGCGTGTGTTACAGCGTGGTAGAATGTACAAACATAAATTAAAAAAAACAATAAACCAGTATAGACCATAAATATATCATTATTAAACCTTTTTTAAATATCACTATTATATATGTAGAAACAAATGAAGGTCAAAGCATGACTGATAAAATTTATCCGCAATACCACGCATTATGTTAGGTACGTCAAGCCAGGTGGCTGCAACAATTTTGTCAAATCTTCTAGAAGACTATACTACCGGCACGCTATGATGGCCGTTTTGACGTTTCAGATTGTTATAGGAAATGAAACTGTATTGCTTTGGAATAAGGTACATTTCTATCATCATACAATTAGCTGTTGGATAAATAGATGCACCTTATGTTCAGTGCCGGATTAAGCAAGCGCGGGGCCCGTAGTAATTTCTGTCGAGGGGCCTTTGGTCAGCTATGGTTTCTTAAGTATATAGTGGTAAAAAAAACAATCGTAGGTAGGATAGACACGCGGGGCCCCCTTTTGCGCGTGGCCCGTAGCATTTGCTACTCTTGCTACGTGGTTAATCCGGCACTGCTAATGTTTGAAAGAATACAGGTTATTTTTCTTTGTCATTGTGCAACGTCAAAACGGCCATAGCGTGCCGCAAGTTTAAATGGCGAATGGACTGAACATGATCCCGATTCATAGCGAATACCCGAATTGTGTCAATCTCTTGGATTCTATATTTAAGCTTATTATAGTAGATTTACTTTTTATTTATTATTATCTCATAAAGTGAAACTGACTGTACCTACAATCGCAAATCAATATATATAATAATATATAAATATAAACTGTGTAAAAATCCTGACATATTTTAAAACTTTGCCTTCGGAATTCCTTGCCGCAGTTCTGCGTCAGTTTACTCAAATGATTATATTCTATACGTCATTCTAGTTATATTATTCATTACCTACTATTGTTAAAGTAACAATTAATGATTGCAAACTATTATAGGTACAACGAAAATGAAGCTATCTGCCTTATGCAATAAAATACAATTCTATTTGATCTTATATTAAGCAGACTTTAATAACATAGTTTTAGGACTATACATTGAATTGACCTTCCAAAGACGTATAGATCGTAATTCTGCAATAAGATGATACAAAATACGTCGTGCGGAGTAGGTACCAACATTTGGAATTTCTTATTCACCGACTTCAAAAAAGGAGGAGGTTCTCAATTCGTCTGTATATATTTTTTTCTTTTATGTTTGGTACCTCATTACTTTCGACTGGGCGAAGCGATTTTAACCACCGTATACTACTTCTAAAACTTGACTCCTACGGAATTCGTGGAACTACTCATGATCTTGTTTTATCTTATTTATCATATCGCCAACAAATGGTAGGGATTACTGGCACAACATCTAAGGGCTCTTTAGTCGAAATGGGGGTTCAATTTTAGGTCCATTTTTGTTTTTAGTCTATTTAAATGACTTGCCATATGGTGTAAATGATCTCACAGATATTGTCTTGTTTGCTGATGATACATCATTAATTTTTAAAGTTAATAGAAAAGACAAAGATCTAACTAAAGTTAATCATACTATGTTAACTGTCTGTGGGTGGTTTGCTACAAATAATCTATTACTAAATTCAAAGAAAACTAAATGCTTAAGGTTCTTTACCGAATGTAGCACAATTAGATAGCCAAATAATAATAGATGGGAGCCATATTGATCTTGTTAATAAAACAGTATTTTTGGGTCTTACATTAGACAATAAATTGCAGTGGGGACCTCAGGTTGATACTCTAGCTGCTAAGTAAAGTTCGGCTGCATTTGCTGTAAGCAAATTAAACAATTGACGAATGTTGAGAAAGCCAAATTAGTTTATTTTGCATATTTTTATAGCCTCTTGTCCTATGGTATTTTATTTTGGAGAGCAGCAGCGGATATAGAATCAATATTTATTATACAAAAAAGAGCAATTCGTGCAATTTACAGTATGGGTCCCCGTGAATCATTAAGAGATTTATTTAGGGAAATAAATATAATGACATTGCCTTCATTATATATTTATGAAAATATATTGTTTATTCGTAGAAACATAGGAATGTTTGAGTCAAAATTGGATATCCATAATATTAATACAAGACAAAGGGAGAAGTTAGTTGTTCCATACTTTAGACTAACTAAAGTAAACAAGTCATTTCTTGGTAATTGTGTTCGATTTTATAATAAGATACCGCTTTCAGTAACCATAATGTCTGATCATGAATTTAAAAATTATATTAGGAAGTTTTGAAAGAAAAAGCGTATTACAAGGTAGTTCATTATATTGAAGATAAAATTGTATGGAAATAGCTACTCTCTGCACAGTGCACCTCTTATTTTCTTGTTTTAGTTGTAAGTAATTATTGTCATTTTCTATTTTGTAGTCTTGTTATTTCTTTTTTTTTGTTTTTGAATGTTACCTTTATTAAGTATTTTGTAATTGTTAAATATAAAAATTTGTAAAATTGATATTATAAAATAGTCAAAAAGTCAGAATAGATAAAAAGAATTTAATAAAATAAAAAAGAATGTAACCTTGCTGAGTTTCTTGCCGATTCTTCTCAGTTAAAGGCTGACTTCCAAATCGGTAGTAGCTTTAGTAACTTTAAATTTGACCTTCATAAGTGCCTTCTGTGGGCCTAAACTGAATAAATGGTTTTGAATTGAATTTGAATTTAAAGATTCTTTTTTTATTTGAAAGCTGGTGCTTCCCGTGTGGTCCCATTCAATTTTTTTTATTTGAACAACTTCCACAGCTCTTAGTCTAAATATGGTAGCTATACTACCGGCACGCTATGATGGCCGTTTTGACGTTTCAGATTGTCATAGGAAAATAAACTGTATTGCTTTGGAAAAAGGGTTAATTTCCATCATCGTACAATTAGCTGTTTTATCAATAGATGCACCTTATGCCTGAAATAATAAAGGTTATTTTTCTTTGTCATTGTTCAAGGTCAAAAGTGTCCTCTGATGTGGAAACTCACACAGAGGATTTTGGTTTTCAATATCTCTTTTAAGTTTTAGTTTTATGTTCGTTCCAACTAACTCAGTTTATGATCTTACTAACACTATTGGGTTTCTGTGTTGCCTTATTAAATAAATATTATTATTAGTCACAATTACTTACTTAAATGTACTTACTGCCAATTACAGATTTGAAATTTATTTTTAACATAGTTTCATTTAAATCAATCACATCTTTACTGTATTCAAAATTACATTAACACAAGAATATAATGTATATGTGTATGTGTGTGTGTGTGTGTGTGTGTGTGTGTGCGCGCGTGTGTGTGTGTGTGTGTGTGTGTGTGTGTGTGCGCGTGTGTGTGTGTGTGTGTGTGTGTGTGTGTGTGTGTGTGTGCGCGTGTGTGTGTGTGTGTGTGTGTGTGTGTGTGTGTGTGTGTGTGTGTGTGTGTGTGTGTGTGTGTGTGTGTGTGTGTGTGTGCGTGTGTGCGTGTGTGCGTGTGTATGGGATTTCAATGTCTTGTCTAAAGATTGTTATACTCGAGATTTATAATAGTATCCTATTACTGCTTCCTCAGAAATTATGAACTTGGAGATATTAGCTTTATTTAGATCAGATGCCTTCCCATAAATGTTTTGTTTCGATTCAAACCAGAACTAAATTGTTTCTGTGTTAGAATGTATGGAAAACTGACCCTTTTCATAGTTTAGTAGTTGAATCGCAATAAGGGCCAACCCATAAACTGCGTCACACGACCTTATAGGCATATAATAGAATAGTATTTATGAGTTTTGAAAATGATGACCCTTTTGACCCTTATGACCCCATAAACGTGACATAATTTATGATGGCCCCCAAAAAATGGTGTTAAGCTCCCAGGTAGTGAAGTAAACATGCGAAGGAGTCATAATTCTCAGAAATGAAGGACTGCCTTATAAGAAGATCCGCTAATAATTATTCTTTGTTGAGGATGTTGGGTAATGTATTTGTTTTGCGTATCCACTGCTCCCGGATGCACCTGAGATATAACTCTTAAATAGACACTGTCTCAACGATATTTCTTAACATCACGTTAGAGGTCCCCTCGAGGTCTCATTACACTGGCTCGCTGACAATATATATTAGATGATGCAACGATCATTCCTGGGCATCGATTCTGCAAGGAAAGTGAGACTAGCTCGAGGTTGTTTAGTCGCGGCCTCCATGCTCTGTCTCTTTCGGTAGCTATGCTATCACGTGAGACGTAAGCGCTCCGAAGCCTCCATGAAGCGGCTCGCCGATGAGGCTTGTAGCTGAATAAGGGGGCTGGTTAGCTGTGTCTCGGATGAAAATCAAATGTTGCTTCGTAGGTTTTCGATCCATCAAGGCATTTCTAAGCCTTCCTTCGTCTTTGACAAGCGTTTTTACGTATCGAACCATCTTCCTACACGCGCCAATCAGATTGATTACTCATCTTGCGGATGTTTCAGATACATAAGTGATTAATTCCTGAATTTCTTTGTACTAGCAGTCTTTAGTATATAACTCACAACACATGTATTATCAAAGTCCTAATCAGGATAGTGAGAATTGGTTTGTCTTCATCGATTCTACTCCTCCTTGTACCTGCAATAATAATAATATAAACATTATTATGAATCAGACCTATAATGTGTTTACGGCATGCCTTAATGGACCTTGGCATGAGAAAGGTCGTAATCCGTGGTTTCCGTGAGGATGTGGCAAATTATGCTAAAAATTGAAAGAATTAAACATAATTAAAAGAAATCTAATAAAATATACCAGATTTTTATACATCAATCGATACAAAAAATATAAGAAAAATCAATTCATACAATTAAAACCCAGAATATCTTTAAATTATAACTTTGTCTTGTGTGTTTTGAAGGATCTTCTCGGTTTAAACGCCAACAGTGGTCGCCTAGCATAGTTGTGTCCCAACGGCCTTGTAATCGTTCTTCAAGCTTCTTTCCATCTTGGTGGAACCTATCACCCTGCTCATCACTGACAGCACCAAGATGAGATGGATTGAAAGAAAAGTGGGAATGAAGAAAGTGAATTTTTAACGTCATTCTACAACCCAACTTATTGTATGCTATTAACATGTTGTTAACTAGTTGTTCCACATTTTTTGGTCTCTATGGTTCCCTAAAAACCCTTTTACAACTGCTTTCAAGTGATAACCAGGCATCGAGTTCCTTGTCAGTAAGCTTTTTGTCAAAATTTTGGTCTTTCATTAAAGTGCGTCTTTGTGGTCCCTCGAATATTCATTCTTTGAGTTTTGCGTCACTTAACTTTGAAAAAACCGTCTTCAAATATAAAAATCGAACTCCCTCTTTATTCATAGCCTTAACAAAAATTTTCATCAGATTTTCATCTACTTTTGTAGTATTTACGAAACACAAAAAATGGATAAAAACTGTGGTATCCATGGTTTATATTGATTAATAGCATGTCCAAAATAAAGTGAAAATGCACTTCTTACTTTTTCAGAAACATTTTTTGTTTGTGATTTCACAATGAACTGTCCACAAACGTAACAAAACTTATATGGTGCATTTTTGCAGTTGCGATGGCCACTTAGTGCAGTAGTTATGTTGGATTATCAAATAAATATGTTCAGAGATATCGAGGTTATCGAATAGAAACGATTTATAAATAAAACAAAACTATAAAAAAGAATAATAACATCGAAAACCTCAACTGTTGCTTATACGCCTAATGTGTGGGTAGTTAAAATAATGATTGACATGTACCTCGAGAACTAGACGTGGTGGATACCACATATGTTTGGAACTTTTTATCTATGACTAATTACCTATTCATTCCAGCTATCAGTTTAAGGGGTACCAAAATCGTGTAACGCAGTGATTAGACATTCTTATAAGAGAAGCTGTCTATTCATACCTCTATGCACGTTCGTGTTTTTATAAATAACAGTGGTCAAAATTCGACCGTAATTCATAATTCATAGTTCACCCGCCTTCCAGTGCAATATTACGTACCCTCGGGATAGGGCGCAAAAAAAGTAATTAGCACCCAAATCTATAAATATGTATATAAAAGTCGATGTGTATGCATGTTTCCTACGAGTTGATACTTCATCAGCAATAAATATTAAATGTTCACCGATCACGATAATAGCAAACCATATTTATTCAGTGACATCACTCCTAAACTGAGGCGTTTCGATCGTACAATTTCATTGATTCATATTTCCGTTTTAGAGAATATCGTTACAGATTATGATAAGAAGCCCGCACATACCATTCGAAGGTATTATTTATATGCATTCTCCATATTTATTGTCTGTTTTTTGTTTTTTGTTTTCTGACAAACGATTCTGATAGTAAGTGGTTACCGCATGAGGGAACATTGAGGATTAATTTCATCAAAATCTACTCGCGAAAATACTTAACCTTATTACGTATACGACGCGGACACAGCTAGTAAATAAATAAAATGACAGAACAAACTCATAAAAAGCGAAAGTCAAACTTTTGCAATGGGGTTTAAAAATAAGTTTGAAGTAAACAAACAGTAGTGTTATTGTATAGAAGATTAGTGCCTGTCACTTTATTTCCACCTAGTACCGATAGCATAAATGCTTCTATTTAAACTTTTATTCCAAAGCGTTCGTATTTTTCAAAAAATAAAGGTTTTAGTTTTTTTTATATACCACATGGGCCGATGAACAAGCAGACGGTCCACCTGATGGTTAAGGGTTAGCGCCTTTTATGGACATTTGCAAGTTTCAGGGTCGACAACGCATTGGCGATGCTCCTAGTGTAGCAATGGTCTAAAGGCGGCGGTGACCACCTACCACCATGGGGACCGTCTGCTTTTGTTTTTTATACATAAATAAAAAAGTTTGCTGTGACAGAAAGTATCGCAACTTTAGCATAAAATTTACGTAAGTTTAAAAATCAGGTTAGTGTTTATAAATTTTTAGATCATCGATTTTCCTTATTTTTGCAGATGCCATAAAGATTTTTTTCTATTAAGTATTCAAATAATAAAATAGCCAAATTACATTAATTCACAAATAAACTCAGATAAGATAAAATTTATATGAAAATTATAAAAAAAATATAACCTTGCTGAGTTTCTTGCCGGTTCTTCTCAGTTGACGGCTGACTTCCGAACCGGTAGTAGCTTCAGTAACTTTAAATTTGACCTTCACTTAAACTGAATAATTGGTTTTGATTTTTTAATTTAAGTTTGCGATAAAAAGAAATTGGCTTTGGTTGCCGACTGTACGATCATATTTGCAAAACCTCAAGACAATGTGTCTTGATAAGAAAATATTGACCTAAGATTTAAAACGCACTGAAGTTTGACAAGATAAGTAAACATCGTAAAAGGTGAAAATTTTCATTATAATATGCAAGAAATAAATGCGCATTCAATAAAAACCTTGTAATTTACACAAGCACGTAAACATTTAAAGGGCCTGTTAATTACTAAATTTAGACCCTACAAAATATTTCAAGGTCGTAACTTATCATAAATATTGTTTTAAACAGGTCAATCGATCCTTGCCATAAGCATTACTATAAGCAACCCCATTTTACGTTTAAAAATGCTATAGAAAAATTAACAAATAAAAAATAATTTACGAGACCATGAAATGTCAATTGACAAGCAAAATAGAGATGAATGGATAGTTAAGAGCATCGGCCTGACCCCGAATATTCAATATATCTTCAAATTAGTAATTTTAAAGGTAGTCGATGAACTCGCAAAGACTTGTTACATAATTGAAAAAGAGGTTTTTCTCCGAGGAGGAAAGGAAATTCTTACAAATAATGTTTTTTTTTTATATCATGGCAACAAAGGATGAATCATTTTGATGAAATTTGGCACTCAGAAAGTGTTTGGCATTAATTAAAAGGTAGAATCAAGGATTTTTATAAATTATTTAGATGCGTTGTCCGCGCTCAGAAATGGCTACTTAAAATATTGGTAAATGACCTAATTTAATTGAATCGCTTACCAATCACAATCGCGATGTAACTCTTATTCTAAATTTATTAACTAGCAGTCCTCCGCGGTTTTACCCGCGTTCCCGAGGGATATCACATTTTCCCGGGATAAAAAGTAATCTATATGTTATTCCAGGATATGCTCTATCTTTGTGCCACGTTTCATACACATCTGTTTAGTAGTTTTTGCGTGAAAGAGTAACAAACATACTTCCATACAAATCTTTCCTCTTTATAATATTAAGTATAGATTAGTATAGATAACTTAAACATACCTAGGCCTATACTGAATAAATGGTATGGAAACCCTTCGTGTATGCAGGTCAATCCCAATCAGCCCTTGAACGCCAGATTATATTAAATTGACCTATTAAATGTTTAAAAGTCTACATGTCATTCTTCATCACTACATACTTAGTATAAAACAAAGTCGCTTTCTCAGTCCCTATATCCCTATGTATGCTTAAATCTTTAAAACTACGCAACGGATTTTGATGCGGTTTTTTTAATAGATAGAGTGATTGAACAGAAAGGTTTTTATGTATTATATAATACATGTGACATCCCACGGGAACGCGGATAAAACCGCGGGGGACAGCTATTGATAAATAATTGATGTTACGGGGTCAGTGAACATTTTGGATTGTGCTTTGTTTTGTTGGGTAGTGTTTCTGTATTGTATTGTTTTTATTTTGATGTTTTTTTTGATAAACTTAAAAAAAAGTGTTGACTGTCACTTTTATCTGTGAAAATCAGTGTTGTGTCTTAAACACAGGCACCCATTGCCGGCGTCAGTTTTTCCCGATTTATCCAATCTAGGAGTCTTTAAGGCAAGAGCCATCTTCGACTGCATCGTCACTTTTTATCAGGAGAGATTCATTCAAATGCGCTCAAGTTTCTATAAAAAATAAAAAACAGCGTACACTGAGCTGGCTACCTACCTAAACACAGATTTGAGTTTTATTGCATTAGTTATATGTTTTTTTTTTAATTTGTGTGTAGAATTAATGGTTTAAATAAGAAATATAAATATCCTGGGACATTCTTTACACACGGCCATCTGGTCCCAAACTAAACTGAGCTATGGAAAGCAGTTAACTGATATACTACTTCTTACATACGTACTTAAATATATATTTACATCCAGACATTGGACAAACAGACATGATCATGCACACAAATGTTTGTCCAGTCAGGCTCTCCAACCACCTAGCCAACTGGTACGTGGAAAACTCGGTAATAAACAAAAATATCTACGTTCTACCTTCCAATAACAAGATTTTTCAAACTATCCTATAATAATACATATATACCTCAACATTTTACATATAATCTATCATTAATATCACTGTGATCAAACAGTTTTCACTCAAGCTAGTTTGTTGGCACTGTGACGCGAAGCAATGACTCATACCTCAGAAATACCTCTGTAAATATTGTGATATTTGTGATTCATAAAAAGAAAAAAATATATTATATTATATATAATATGTATAATTCTCGGAATCTAAGATTAATAAACTAGCGATATTGCAAATATAATTGCATTTTTAAAACTTAGGTGTTCATGTTATCCTTACAGCCGGTGTCAGCGTCAGACAAATCATAAGTTCGTACTTGTGATGATCTTTATATGAATACTAGCTGCCCCCCACGGTTTCGCCCGCGTTTCCGAGGGGTATAAGTATTTATATAAACCTTCCTCTTGAATAATTCTGTCTATTGATGAAATTCGCATCAAAACCCGTTGCGTATAAAAAAATCAAACATACAAACTGCGGTAGCGACTTTGTTATAAAACATGTAAATAGATGGAAATCGAAACTTTCTGAAAAACAAACAGTTCAATCTAGACCTTCTGGACATCCCTACTAATATTATAAATGTGAATGTAAGTTTGTTTGTTACGCTTTCACGCGAAAACTACTTAACCTATCATCGTGAAACTGTGTATACATCTTGGAGGTATTAGAAGTAACATAGGATACTTTTTGTGCCGGGAAAATGTTACATCCCTCGGGAACGCGGGTGAAACCGGGGCAGCTAGTATTAATATAATTGTAAAAAAGAAATTTTAACGCCTATTATAACCGCAAAGGAGTGACTTAATTTATGGATGGCCTCTAATCATAAATAAAACATTTTATTAAACGAAAGGCTTACTCATTGATTGTTCACATTGTGATTCAGTTTGTAATCCGGTAATGAAATGTGAGGGTGAGGTCTTTCTTAGCCTACTTCACCCAGTTTTGCATGACTCATTGAATCAGTAGGAACCAATCAGAGGATTATTTGTCAAGTCGATTTGCCACAATCTTGAGAAGGAGGGACAAATTACCTCACATTCACATTTTAAAAATTCGTAGAAAGTAGTTAAAATAAATATACATTTGTCACACTTCTGTGGAATTTCATGGGATTAGATCTAGTAATATTTGGATACAGATTCAATATAAAGGGAGAAATATAGCTAAAAACAGCACCTGCTGTGGGCAAATAATAAATATAACAAAACGTACTGGGACATTCTTTACACACGGCAATCTGCTCCCAAACTAAGCAAAGTACTATGGAAACCAGATAACTGATATATTACATAACCTAGTATACTTAGTAATAACTATACTAGTATACTACTTTTTAATTCAAAATTCAAAATTCAAAACCATTTATTCAGTTTAGGCCCTCAGAAGGCACTTATGAAGGTCAAATTTAAAGTTTCTGAAGCTGCTACTATCTATCTATCTTTATATATATAATTCTTCTGTACTTGTGTTGACAGTGAACTCCTTCACAATTGGACCCGGGAGGTGGCACTGCGATCGAATTCCTGCATTTTTGTATGGACTTATTTTGACAGGACAAAGCTGGTGGGATAGCTAGTATATGATATAGATTTTTACACCCAGACACAGAACAAAGATATGTTCATGCACACAAATATTTATCCTGGGCGGGAATCGAAATAACGGCCTGCAGCGTGACAGTCAGGGTCCCTATCCACCGAGCCAACTGTCCCGACCAGTAATAAGTGAAGGATAAATCTGAATTCGAGTTGTGGAGCCGGCCAAAGTAGCTACAGACTTCTCCAGAAGCTCAAGCTCAAGGTCGACCTAGATCTAAATCCTACTATTATTATAAATGGGAATCTTTGTTTGTATGGATGTGTGTTACTCTTTCACAGATTTGAATGAAAATTGGCACATACATAGAGCATATCTTGGAATAACATATATGCTACTTTTTATCTCTAAAAAATGTGACAACCCTCGGGAACGCGGGTAAAACCGCGGGAGACAGCTAGTATCTATATAAGTAAGTATTTAAAAAGGTTGTATGTCAGTTATCTGGTATCCATACAAGCTCTGCTTAGTTTAGGATCAGATGGCCGTGTGTAAAGAATGTCACAAGATATTTATTTGTTTTTACCTTTGCCATTATCATTAAGCTATCGTAAGCAAGAGAATTTTATCCTCTACTTAATGCATCTGTGTCATGTTTGTTTGGTCAAACGTGGGTGGTATTCGCGGAAGCCGATCGGAGACCGTTAACTGATACCAATATTGGTGACTGTCATCTGATGACATGGTGAGGGTCGTCTCAGCACAAATCATCGTGGGTATGAAGGCTAATATTTAGACTTAAACATTTCCGGGTATACAACGACTAGAAACAAATAGATATCCAAGAATGTCGCGTAAATGTTTAGAGTTTAGTTTTTGGATGGAACGAAGGTGTTAACCTCAGATGGCTCTTACACCCTTACGCGGACAATTCCGGCAAGCGCTGGGGGCTCTCAGCCGAAAGCTGTAGACCTCTTAGTACAGAGTTCGTCGAGGGAAGTACTACCACCTTACCCATTTCTGCCGTGAAGCAGTAGTGCACTTGTATTATTGTGTTTCGGTTAGAAAGGTAAGGGGGCCGGTGAAATTACAGGCACATGAGACTTATCAACTTCACGTCTCAGGGTCGACAACGGTGTTGCAAACGTCCATCAAAGGCGACGGTGACCACTTACCATCAGGTGGACCGTCTGCTTGTTTGTCAACCCAAGTGGTATAAAAAAAATTATGCGATAAACATATTGAATTGAAAACATGGTGTCGTAAAGACATGATAGAAGTGAAAATCACAGGTAAACATTTTAATTATTCATCAATCACTTTTGAATAGCATAGATTGTGTTTATCATTTATAGTATTTTCGTCACACATAGAGGTTGCGGATAAGAATTTTAAAGCCCTTCCATAAGAAGGTTCACTTCCAAATCAATATATTTTTTCAGATTATATTGACATTTTAATAAAATAGGTTTTTTGAGACGGGTTATTCTGGAATAGGACTAACCCGTCTTTATGTCAAACTTAGGTGTACCTGAGAAGGTAGACAAGTAAATTTCACAAATGTGCAGAAAACATTAATGTCTTTTTCGAAATACTTTCTCATTCCTTGGCTATGTAACAATACATAAGCTATCCATCTTGCTGTCCTGCTCTAAAATTGTACCTACAGTATTTAACGGTGAATTTATTAATCGAATAATTCGTGTTCATATACAACGTGTTACAAAATACCCCGTAAAATTATAATCAATTATCAAAGCCAACAAACAGCCCTAGTAAGCTGCCATGTCAGGGAACCAGATTATTTAACAGGCCTACGTACCTATTTTATCTAATAATTGACTACTTTAATAGCGTTTCTATTTTTCATTCATAAATATCAGTTATTTTTCTTTTTTTTGGGGTATGTTTGTATAATTACGCTGTAGCGTTACTACGGATAATATTGTGAATGGACTCGTTATAAGGCCCCATTTAACCTCCTTTCGGCTTTACGGGTAGTTTTGTAATATTATGTATATATATATATATGCATAAAAAAAAATTAAGCATCGGTATATCAGTAACGTTATTAAAATTTGTATTTTTATAAGGTTTTGCTCTTTAGGTTTATATAAAAAAACGCCGAACATCGCATATACCTACTTAGGTATGTATTTTTCACTATCAGGATATTAGTCTCTACACTGTGAAACTAATTAATTTGTGCGCCACTTGCATTCACCGTACATAATCAAAAATATTTTATTTGAAAATATTAGAAAAGCGTTTATTCGATTTAAGTATATAAAAATTTTTTTTTTTTTTTTATGAATTGAGCCGACAAACAGTGAACTTGGTAAGTCTCATGTGCCTGTAATTTCACCACCCCCTTACCTTTCTAACCGAAACAGAAATACAAGTGCACTACTGCTTCACGGTGGAAATGGATAAGGTGGTAGTACTTCCCCGGACGAACTCTGCACTAAGAGCTCTACTACTCTTATAATAATATTTACTTTTTTGATAATTGGCGATGCACCTGGCGTTGCAAATATCTATTGCCTGTTTGTCGGCCAACATGACATAAAAAAAGTGTATAGGAACAATATTTTTTATTGTCAAAAGAGGTTTTCAAAAGATACTTACAAGTCACGAGGCACGCACACTTTGGAGACCCATATGTATCCGTCTGGACACCATCCTAATAATATTATACTTCTCTTGCTTCTTCTTCTCGATGGAAAACTGTTTTTAACCACTTTTTCACTGACTTCTTCAAATCCCACCATATTATTTTCTAATCTATCGATATTGTACGAATAGACGATTGTACAAAGTAAGTACAGAGTAATTAAAAACGTAATAAAATTCATTTTGGTTATTTTAAGTAAACGTCTTAACTCAACGAGTGTCTTGGAGCGATTGTAAAATTTATCTTTCAAAACACCTGTTTTACCAACCAACTCTAGCTGTGAATGGTAGTGATGTTTTCAGTAGATATCGATTAAATTGTTTATTAGAAAACATAATTCACCTGAAATCGATATTTTATTTTTACTTTGTTTTTGTTCCGCGGGTGGAAATGGAAGGAGTGGAGAATGGGATTTAAGATTCGGCTTGGTGGAAGTGGCCCAAGTCCGTTCGTTGTGGAAATCTCTGAGGGTACATAGGCTGTGTTCGGCAGAAAACATTCTTCGGCTGCGTTTAATGACAATACCTAGGTACTGTATGTATACGTACACGTATTCGATTCTGTTTGAGAAACCTGTATAAGTAGTTGTTTAATTGGTTGGTATATCAATATTACAAAATAGAGAATGATGATACTGAATTAGAGCATTTTTCATACCTACTTTTGAACCTACTCCTTATATACCACTTGATCATATTTTCAATGAAATCAATCTACATGAAAATTAAGTAACGGCATCCTGCATTTCCATTTTGTAAAAATTATAAGGCGCCTAAAGCTATTTTTACACAAGAAGGTGGAGGTTTTACTGAGAAATATGTAGATACAGGCTGAGAATGAATTAACACTCTGACGCAGAACAAACATACACGCACTTTTTTTTTGGAGTGGAATGTCAGGCCAACTCGCCCATTAATAACAATAAAATAGACAGGCGACAAAAAAAACGGCTTTTGGCGTCCTTTAGAAATGCGCCGAATTTGTTTTCTCGATTAAAATAGATTTACATAAATAAATCCAATTAAAAATATCGATAAAAATAAACCTATAAAAAAAACTGTAAACGGAACTTAAAATGGATTTTTATTATGTTATCACTTCATTATTATAATTACAAATAATAGGAATTGAGAAGCATCCTCTCCAAGTAAGTTTGAATTTTATACATCATAAATCAAACAAGACAAAGTCCGATCAAAACGGATATAAGATTGCATTTATCGATAAATGCGACCTGTCAACATGATAGGTACAACACTAGAAATAACAAGTTATGTGTATGAGTCACATATGAGTAAGTAAACACCTTCGATTATGATTAGGTTAAAAAGTATCCGCATCCTTTACCTAAATCAGAGATGTCATGGATATGAAATTTCGGATCTGGATATAGAGGAAACAGATATATGAATATTATATCGGTTTCGGTTACTGTTAGGGATATGAAACTATTTCGGATTATCCGATAGTTTCAGAAAAAAAAACAGGAAATGCAAAGTATGGATGATACTTTATTTTCTTGTCATTTGCTACTATAATTACGAATATAAAAATGCCTTAAAATTGAATATTTACAGTTTAAAAAAAAAGGAATTTCGGACAATATTTTATTAGTGTAACCGTGCACTTTTTGTATATACTTAAACATGAAATTGTCCAAATATCAAGTTGAAGTACAACGCTCAGTCTGTCATAAAACTGATGCCGATCACATAAGTCAATCAGATTATATATTTACCTTTATATTTTACCTTTTTAAAATAATATGCATAATTTAAGGTGCTCCGGGGTTAAGACCGTATCTGGGATAAAAGCGGATAAATTTTTATAGTACCTAATCTAAGGTGTTTTTTAATTGTTGGCAACATATATCGGAATATGGAGAAGGTACGTAAAGTGTGATTTTTAGGGAATCGATTTTACCCCGGCAACTTTTGTTAAATTCTGTTGTAACTGCCGTCGTTTTTAAAAGTTTTATACCGTTTCATAATCATCTGGCAAAGGGGTAAGATTTTAATTGGGTGAAACCGGATATTTTTATTTTATAGTGCATATTTAGATCCACAGAGGCGGTTTTGGAACATAGTCCGCTGTTTCTCCGTTGCGGTCCCATCTTTCCCTTGTTTTTTTTAACATTATTATCACTTTAACACTTTCAACTCTAGCATATGCATTTAAAGATATGTCAAGAACACTGATTTATAAATCAACCTTTTAAACAAATACATTCTTGGTTGGACTAACATTGTTAAGCCGAGAAAAATATTTCGCAACATCCTATTGGTTTCCTAAAAAACCATCCGTTCTTACCCCGATGCATTATATCTATGTATTATTTTGTACAACCAGTCAGAGCAGACACTTTTAACACAAATGTGTATCCTATCCTAGGTGGTAATTAAGTCGAACATCTCGTGGCAGTTATATTTAATCCCCACTCCAATCATTCTCGATGTATCATTGCTGGGGACATAATGATATCTCCGACATATATCTCATATCCTTCATTTCTAGTGTAACCTCCGTAGAATCAGACTCCGCCTTACTGGGATGCTTCCTAGAGCTGTCAGACATTGCAGTAATTCTTGAACTCACAGTCGATTCCATTCTCATAATGAACTTATTTTTGATTTGAAGCCTAAAAAAGATAACAAACGCATTGGGAAATTTATAGCAAGAAAAGTATTTCGAATTCATCCATTATCTTTACTGCTGTTACATCTCATTGTAATCAGCCCTCTTATTTAGCTACAAACTTCAGGAAGCTGCGTCAACGAGCACTCCGAGAGCAGACCTCTCACGTGATTAACACATTTACTAATAACTTCTAAAATGTCCTTGATAGATATGTACCTCTACCTACTTGTAATTTCTACTGTAAAGAAATCCATAGAATAGTAGATAACATTATATTTACCTTTTGCAAAGCATTAGCAAGATACTTTTCTTGAAAACGAACATGAAGAAAATGGCAACGCCGAGCAAGGCGTTGTACGCGTTAATGAGAATATAAAGCCACGTAGAATCGATATCCTTATGTAGTAGCTGTACAATTTCTATGACCCAACCTACACCCATCAACACTGACATCTTTATATATATCACAAATCTGCAAAATTATAAAAATATGTAATCTGTGCCACAATTCGATATTCGCGTACCTAGTGTAGTTATCTGAGCCCTAAGCACGAACATCTTTCGTTAGCGTAGCGTCATCGTTTCGAGTGCGCAAAATACCAATGCAATGGGAAATTGAACATCGCGCAACATTGCGGTACCTACGATCAATCCATTGAAACATGGTACGTTGATCTCTAGAAATGTGGTATTTTCACTAGTGTTGTAAATGACTCCAGTATTTTATTCTGTCTTAATTTCGCGACTATTAGTTTCACAAGTCATCCTTTGATGTTTTGGAGTTAAATTGAATTTTGAGCGCTAAATTAAGAGGCTCAAGGATGATCAAAAGGACTCACTTATTAAAATTTTTGAGCATTGAAAAATTTTTCAGGACCCAGGTCTTTTACAACTCTAATTGCCGCGTAGGATGATATACGAGTATACTTGATATCAGGGTATTCTTTAGCCCCATTTATTTCTCTCAATGAGCAATCAAGCTTCCAGGCACCCTGGCACATATTTAATGATAAATGGTTTTTGGATGTTAAGGTAGTTATGGGGCCGCCCAAAGAGTAGGAGAGTGAACTATAATATAACTAGTAAGCAGCAATAAAGAACCACGACCTATATCTCACCTGTACTCATTCCTTTTATTATTCTGAGAGTCTTTTGCATTAAACTTCTTCATTCCAACATGTATCAACCAAATATTGTAAACAGAGAACAGAAATAATATGCAGTTGATCACCGTCAATATGATCATCGGTATGTATATGAACAAGATGTTCTCATCTGAAATAAAACAAGTCGGTTATCGAATATTGTATTGCTATTATCTCGGTATATAATTTCGGTAGAAAAACTGTCGATTTATTAAATTTACATAAACGTTGCAAGCTTTCTGCACTAAGATATGGGACGTAGTAATTGACACATAAAAAAATCAAAACCATTGATTCAGTTTAGGCCCGCGGAGGGTAGTTATGAAGGTCAAATATACTGAAGCTACCACCGGTTTGGAAGTCAGCCTTCAACTGAGAGGAACCCGCAAGAAACTCAGACCGCTCTAAGATATTTTTTTTTTTCAATCGTGCATTAAACCTAACCAACTGTGTGTGCAAATTTTTTGCTCAATTGTTAAAATGGTTAAATTATCCTTACCACCAGGTTGACAAGTTTTGAAGTATGGCTTCACAATGTGAGCTGGAACATCAGAGAAGTCCAGAGCTACGACACCGATCGTTATACCCAGGGGTGTTCCCCAAGCATACAAACAATACCAGAGAAACTTGACAAGCTCCCCGCGGCGATGTATATCTCTGCTTTTGCGTGAACCTCTATAATAATCCAAATAATTATTTATATGTCTTACTTGCAATAACTCAATAGATGAAGCTCAATACAACAAGCCAAAGTACCTGAAGGTCCACCAAATGTCAAATGACATGACATTCGACCAAAAAAAACTGGCGAGAATAGCGAAGTACGTCATTGGACCTGGAAATAAATATAGCGTGTTTCATTAATGAGATCTCGTATGAGTTTTTGAAGCCCCATTAAATGAATTAATGATTATTTAGTAACTAGGTTGATTTCCTATCATGGAATCAAATGATGAATCCGCCAAAAAATAGCAGTTATTCTGAATTGTAGGTTCAACTCCTATAACTGAGCAAACTTCGCTGTCTCTGCCAGGCTGTGGACTCAATAATAATAAATCGCCGTGGTGGAGGGGCTAGCGTGCCTTAACGATCCCCAATGTTACCAGCAGAGCTACCCATAACAGTCAGACTTAGGGGGAGAGGCCAGACTAAGAGCGGCACACTCCTTGCCTTCCTTTTTCTTCCTTATCCTTCCATTCCTATCCTTAATTTCTTTTTAATACATTTATTCAATAAAAAATGTGTGGGCTGGATGCCACCGTAAACCAGGGACAGCGGGCGATGGATCAGAGGATCCGCTGGTTACACTAAAGGTCTCATGCTGGAAGCGCTCATGTGTTCCTAGGCGCCTCATAGAGGGCAGGGACCTGTGGTAGCCCCACCTGGAGAAGAGCTCGCCGCGTGTGCGACGCTAATGGGGCAGGCTTGGTCCCGCAGCCCCATCAACGGCGAGAGTATTTTTTTACAAATAAAAAAATGTTTACTTAAAATGATGCAGGTAGTCTCAGTAAAAACGGTCAGTGTTAACACCGCCTTGACCGTGAACCAGACTAATAAATTTGCGACGTAAGCCATCAGCACCATCCCCACAATGTTCCTCAGTTTCGGCAGCAGGCCGTACACGATCAAAACCAATGCGAAGAAGAAGCTGGACATCAGCATCGCTAGAAACGATAGGTTAAGGTTTGAATTTTATTCGAAAATGGATAAATATATGTGATTGTGGAACGGTCATGAAATATTTATGTTATTTCATTTATTGAAAGAATCAGGGAAGAGGGATAACGTAACTCAAAACTAAAGCTGTCGAGATCTAAAAGATTAAAAGCTAGGAATATCATCGGATGATGCAGATGAATTATTTTAATTACTTTTGATGTGTGTACTATGTATGTACACTCGTATATCTGTTTAGATACCCATACAGGTACCTACTACAAGTAAATTTTATGAAAGCACCTTACCCACTGTTATGTATATGTGTATTACATAATAATGTATGTAGGTATAAGTTGCTGGTGCTATATATTGTTATATGTTTAAATTAGGGCCTAACGGTATTGGAGTATCACGGTGTTTTTAGGCAATAAAAACTGCTACAATGTCATTAGAAGATAAGGTTTTCAAGTTACATATTTTGTGAGAAATACTGTCATTGGAAGCCCTTTATTATCGCATCTGATTCGTATCTAGGTATATATGACAGTGCTTTGAAAAAAAAAAGAGAATACGGTAGAAGTCACGTTAGTAAAGAAATCCCGAGCAATGCTCGGCCATCCAGGTACTAACCATTAAATGTTTAACATAGATCGACCACATTTAATGATTTATTTAATAAGTAATTGACTCAGGCGTGACCTTGCGGAAATCCATTATAAGATTATACAAAAACAAATATCTAGGAACTAATTCGGTTGGATCTCCTTCTCTGGCTGAAAAGTCGGCGAGGTAACACGTCTGTGGTGCTAGTGCGTCGAGTCAGTGACGATGCTTCGTGTAAAAGCGAAACACGTATCGATTTCCTGTTGTTGGGACTTGAGAGAGGAGATCCAGCGGAATTAGTTATTGGATATTTGTTTTGTTTTTTTTTAATAATAAATAGAGAAGACCCAACTTACCAATAGGAATGTAAACATTTTTTCCATTATTATTACTAATTTTACTCGTTTCCATTATATACCCGATACGTATTCTCATAGTCGTTTTTCTAGCTGTTTTAACTATCACCATATCTATGCAGAAGTCTGTCGGGTTCGCTAGGCGCTTCGCCCAACGATGTAAGGTATTAGGAACCTCCGCCATTACTGAACCGTCCTGAAAGAAAATAAAGAATTCAATCAACATTTTTGCATATTCTTATTGTTAAGAATTGTCTACATATAGTATAAATAGGAATTGGTAAACATTGAGTTTCTTGCCGCCTATTTTGAACGGTTGGTAACTTGAGTAGTTTTGATGCCGGTCAATCGAGTTTTTTAGAGTAAGAGTAGGGCATAACGGGATTTACCGTTCGAATTTCGATGCAGCCCGACGGGGGAGCTACCTCTACCTTACAGAAGATCGATGAGAAATGTCTCCAAAGCTCCATTAGGTGGCGCTGTGCTGGCAGTTGGGAGACCAGCAGTCATTACCGCCGTAGGGCTTTTCAGGCGTGGCGTGTTATTGTGGTGGTTGGGTAGACCCGGTGAAACGGCTGTCCGGCGGGCCCCGGCCCTTAAGATAACTTTATCTCTACTCTTGTTCATAATCCTTGGTGCAATTAGTCATGCTGGAGGAGGAGGCTGGTTTGAACTTGGTCGACTGTATCTGTTGCAATCTACGCGGCCTTGAAGTCAGTGCTGCGAGCGTGCATAGACCACCGTGGTCACACCAATATTTACGCGTGCCATTACAGTTCCCACAGCAGATTTTAGGGGACTTCAACGCACACCACGTTGAGTGGTTTAGTTCTCGGTTCACTGGCTGCGCGGATTGGACAGCTGACGACTCTGTTTTGGCCAATGGCTTCTCGCAACAGGTTCTTTCTCCTACGAGAATATCAGATATCAAGATCATACTAGTTCTTTACTGAACGTTCTGCTGACAATGCATCCGGCTATACTATTACAGATGCCCCACTCGGATCATCGGACCACTGTCTCGACCGAACGCAATTGCTTTGCGCAGTGCCCGATTCGCTCCGGCCATCATGAGTTTTACGCATCCTACCCCTGGAGGAAGCTTTGCTTCCTGAGGATATTCCTTATGTACTGAGGTACCTAGGGGATCTCTACTTGTTGAGTGATCTTCTAATGTACCTCACACATGGTTGGTATCTCATCTATCAGATGAGGTATCGGCTTACATGTGGCGAAGGCGAGCACCAGACGCCAGCCACCAGAGTACGGGCCCGAGGGATTATGTCAATGGGTTGCCAGTTTTCTGTCAAACAGATGTATAAAAGCCGTTGTCGAAAGTAGTTGCTCTCTGCTGTCCCCAACTCTGTTCCAGCTGCAAATCAATGATATACTGCCTACGGATGGGCAGAAACTAAAAAACTAAAATTATATTATGTGTAAAGAAATTTTTTGTGTTGTGACACTTTTCTCGTCGGTGTGTGATAAGTGGTCTAGGAGTGGGTGGGCAATTCAACACCTGCAGTATCTAGTGCTTAAGTCGTTAGATATATTGTACAAAAATATCACAATATTCTTAACAACAGAACGCATTATTTTTCGATTCAACTCATGAGTCGCAAACGCTGATTCATTCTAACAGGTCGTGGCTCTACGCGGTTGGGCATGCATGAGGATTTCCTCACGTAGGTATTAATAGATGCGTCAAGTAAATAACTGAAAATATTAAGTTTGTTTTTTTTTTACTTACCTCTAGCAAATAATACTTTAGGGCGCCAGGTACCAGTTTTTCACTGTATAAATTGGATACAAAAAACTTATCATTATATAAAAATGTTAAGTTTTTCAGTGTATTTGTTGAATTAACAATTTCCTTCTCGATATCACTCTTGTAGATCTGAATATCAGTGAAATTTTCTATGCGCATTCCTTTCGCGGTATCTGTCATGTCCTTACAGTAGAATTGTATTCCATCATATGTAAAGAACACAGTGTCTCCACGACAGCATTTTGCTATACAACTTTTCCCTTTGCAATACTCTGTAATATTATCTATCCTGTCACCATTTAGAGATGTGTAGTTATATTTCATATTTTCTTCATTCTGCTCTTCACACTTTGCGATATTTAAATATATTATTACAAAAACTACATGTATTATAATCATTTTAATGACTGAAGGCACTAACCACTGAATTACTCTTCATAATACTGAATCGTATTTATATGAGTTATCCTCTTCATTTCATTCCATAATATATATTTTATAGGAAATACTAGCTAGTGCGATTTTATTTATTTCATTGAAGGTATTCGAATAAATGGTACCTGTAGGAGCACCTGTAAGAACACCAATGAACAAACAGGCATTCAATATGTTTTTATTATTAGTTATGTACAATTATTAACTTATTTTCCTTCGTTTATGATACAACGAATTTATATTTAAGTTATATTATTATTTTTCTTCCTCCTGACTCGAAAGATGGCGTAAGCTTTGCTGATTTCAGAATTGCAATTTTCACGTCGTAGGGTAAACGGAGCACGGTTGTGCCGCTTTGCTTTTGGTCGGTCATATTTAAATATATGTATGTTTTTTCGTATAATCTATATTTCTATATCTCGAGTAGTAGAGCTTAGTGCAGAGTTCGTCCGGGGAAGTACTACCACCTTACCCATTTCTGCCGTGAAGCAGTAGTGCACTTGTGTTACTGTGTTTCGGTTAGAAAGGTAAGGGGGCCGGTGAAATTACAGGCACATGAGACTTAACAACTTCACGTCTCAGGGTCGACAACGCATTGGCGATGCTCCTAGTGTTGCAAATGTCCATAGGCGGCGGTAACCACTTACCATCAGGTGGACCGTCTGCTTGTTTGTCGGCCCAGGTGGTATAAAAAAAGAATTTAAACCTAAGCATAAATAATTACAGTTTCATTCCTAAACTTAATGGTTTGCTCACAAGAGAAAATTAAAAAAGAAGAGAATATATCACAACCGTCTACAACCCCAGTACTTGGGCTCGAAAGTGATACGTTCAATAATACACTGAAATGGTCTCAAATGACTTTTGTTGTTTTAATTAGAAACCAACATAAGTACCTATATATAATCAAATGCATATACCCCCAATACCACTGGCATGTTCAAACTCATCCGTGAGAGACGATGCGCTCGAGCCTAGACGGCTGCGCGAAACCTTTTAACGGCGGATTACAATTATTTATTATAGAGCTTGAATTCAGGGCATCAAATTTATTTTAGGAAATTTCCTCTTCTTTAAGGACCTTTTTGCTGATTTCCGCTATCATTTACCACTTTCGTTCACGTTTTGTTTTTAGTTTAAGTTTTTTGTATATAACAATACCTACTCATAATTTTATTCCGAGTCTAATAAGCCCATCGTCATTATGTAATGGGCCCATCGCCCATAATTTTCGGACTTTTCTAAGTATTTTACGCAGTTATTGATCTTCTCGACTAGACTGGATTTTATTTTGGCTCGGTTCAAAATTCAAAATTCAAAACCATTTATTCAGTTTAGGTCCTAGGAGGGCACTTATGTAGGTCAAATTTAAAGTTACTGAAGCTACAACCGGTTCGGAAGTCAGCCTTCAACTGAGAAGAACCGGCAAGAAACTCAGCAGGGTTACATTCATTTTTATTTTTTATTAAATAATTTTGATATAAATTTTATCTATTCTGACTTTTTGGCTATTTTATAATTTCAATTTTACAAAATACTTATTATAGGTAACATTCAAAAACAAAACAAAAGAAAAGAAATACTACCAAATAGAAAATAACAAAAATTTGGTACTTACAACTACAAGAAAATTAGAGGTGCACTGTGCAGAGAGTAGCTATTTCCATACATTTTTATCTTCAATATAATGAACTACCTTGTAATACGCTTTTGCTTTCAAAACATTCCTAATAAAAAAAATTAATTTATGAGCAGACATTTTGGTTACTGAGAGCGGTATCTTATTATAAAATCAAACACAATTACCAAGAAATGACTTGTTAACTTTAGTTAGTCTAAAGTATGGAACAACTAACTTCTCCTTTTGTCTTGTATTTATACTATGAATATCCAATTTTGACTCAAACATTCCTATGTTTCTACGTATAAACATTATATTTTCATAAATATTAGGTTGGGGAAAAAGTGCAATTTTTGAAAAAGTGGAGCAAGATCGGCATATCAGTAGTTACGATGTAGCTGAAGAACTGGGAATTGATCACAAAACAGTTTTGGCGCATTTGAAAAATACTGGGTACACAAAAAAGCTAGATATTTGGGTACCTCACGAGCTCACTGAAAGAAACCTAATGAACCGTGTACTCATTTGTGATTATTTATTACGACGTCATGAAACCATTTTTGAAGAAGCTGATAACTGGTGATGAAAAAAAGGATCACGTACGACAAGAACGTGCGAAAAAGGTCGTGGTCAAAGGCCGGTCAGGCTTCACAGACTGTGGCGAAACCCGGGTTAACTAGCAACAAGGTGATGCTGTGTGTGTGGTGGAATTGGAAGGGCATTATTCATTGTGAGCTGTTACCACCAGGCAAGACCTTCGACCTTAAATCTACTGCGAACAACTGATGAGATTAAAGCAAGAAGTTGAGAGAAATAGGCCGGAATTCATCAACAGAAGGGATGTGGTTTCTCATCATGATAACGCTAGACCTCACACATCTTTAGCCACTCAGAAAAAATTAAGAGAGTTTGGCTGGGAGGTATTAATGCATCCGCCGTATAGTCCTGACCTTGCACCTTCAGATTTCCACCTGTTTCGGTCTCTTCAGAATTATTTAGGCAGTGTCAGGTTAACATCACGAGAGGACTGCCAAAACCACTTGTCGCAGTATTTTGATCAGAAGTCCCAAAATTTCTATAGCAATGGGATCATGTTCCTACCTACAAAATGGCAAAAAGTTATCGAACAAAATGGTACCTACATACTTTAGTTAAATGTAAATAAACTATATTAAAAATGTTTTGAATATTCTTAAAAAATGCGAAGGAACTTTTTCCCCAACCTATTATATAGTGAAGTTAATGTCATTATATTTATTTCCCTAAATAAATCTCTTAATGATTCACGGGGACCCATACTGTAAATTGCACGAATTGCTCTTTTTTGTATAATAAATATTGATTCTATATCCGCTGCTGTTCCCCAAAAAGAAATACCATAGAAGGCACCTATGTGAACCTGGCAACTGAAAATACAATAACTGATTTTCATGAATGCCATTCGATTGTACCCCATTTGTACCGGATTGTACCGTTTTTTAAATCGTTTGTACCTCAAAGGGGTAAGAGATAGGGGGATGCAAACATTTGGCCCGCAATACCCTTCAGTTTTCAGAATACTCAATAACATTTTTTTATGAATGTCATTCGTTTGTACCGCGTTTGTACCGGATTGTACCGTTTTTAAAAAGTTTCTATCTCAAGAGGGTAAGAGACAGGAGGGTGTGAAAGTTTGGCCCGCAATACCCTTAATTTTGCAAAGTTTACAATAACTAATTTTAATGAATGCCATTCGATTGTACCGCGTTTGTACCGGATTGTACCGTTTTTTAAATCGTTTGTACCTCAAAGGGGTAAGAGATAGGGGAATGCAAACATTTGGCCCGCAATACCCTTAATTTTGCAAAGTTTACAATAACTAATTTTAATGAATGCCATTCGATTGTACCGCGTTTGTACCGGATTGTACCGTTTTTTAAATCGTTTGTACCTCAAAGGGGTACGAGATAGGGGGATGCAAAAATTTGGCCCGCAATACTCTTCAGTTTTCAGAATACTCAATAACATTGTTTTATGAATGTCATTCGTTTGTACCGCGTTTGTACCGGATTGTACCGTTTTTAAAAAGTTTCTATCTCAAGAGGGTAAGAGATAGGGGGATGCAAAAATTTGGCCCGCAATACCCTTAATTTTGCAAAGTTTACAATAACTTATTTTAGTTAATGCCATTCGATTGTACCGCGTTTGTACCGGATTGTACCGTTTTTTAAAACGTTTGTACTCCAAGAGGGTATGAGATAGGGGAATGGGAAAATCTGGCCCGCAAATACCCTTAAGTTTTCAGGGTATACAATAACAAATTATTATGAATGCCATTCGATTGTACCGCATTTGTAAAGGATTGTACCCTTCTTAAAAAGTTTGTACCTCAAGATCCTGAGAGACAGGGTGGTGCGATAGTTATTTTCTCTAACAGCTTTTTATGTTTGCAGCTTACGAATAGCCCGGAATATAAAATTCCACCAAAAACATTTTCATGTTAAATGTGGTCAAGACGAGACCATATACATATTATTGCTCGCACTGACAAAGTTATCAGATCTCATGTAGAGTCAAGCTTCCAACACGCCCTTACTCTACAAGCCCTAACTACACAAACTCTACATTTTAGTCAAATCACACAAAATGTAATAAAAATAATGAGGTATACCCGAATTGTTTTTGACTTGGTTGAATCGACTGGCTAACCACTCATTATCGTCCCCGAACCCCTCAGCCTTCCACCCGTCATGGCGTAATTTCTTTTATCATTTTGCGCAATGATAATTTAGGTAAAATTTAAACTAAATGAACTAACAACAATTTTAACCTACATTAAGATCAAAGTAAAGTCTATCTAATGAAGTTAATTAAATGAAACTATTCTAAGATACCTATTTTTGATGATAATCAGTGAGTGAGTGAGTCAGTGACGAAATCGGGGGTTTTTAGATTTCAATAAAATCTAGATTCTAGAGTATAAAGGCTATGAAAATTTAAAATTTCAGCAGGGATTCTATAATAGATGCGTGCACTAAGTCCTAAAAATGAGCCCTGCACCTTTTGAAGTCTATATGCAGAAGTGACAAGTTTATGCTTATTTCTAGTATTGATAGAGTGCATATCACTATTCTTCGTAGAGTGCCTATATCTCTATCATAAAAATAAACAAATATATGTATCCTAGGAAAGTCCTCACACATATTGTACTTACGTCTTCGGGGATAATGGGCCACATAGTGTGACGAAGATGTAGAGTTTGTGAAGCTAGCCCTAAGGCTTGTAGAGTTAGGCCGTGTAGAGTTAGAAGTTTGGCTCTACATGCGATCTGATAACTTTTTGACAGTGCAATACTCTTAATTTTGCAAAGTTTACAATAACTAATTTTAATTAATGCCATTCGATTGTACCGCGTTTGTACCGGATTATACCGTTTTTAAAAAGTTTCTACCTCAAGAGGGTAAGAGATAGGGGGATGGGAAAATCTCGTCCACAATACCCTTCAGTTTTACCGAGTATTCAATAAAAAAAAATTATGAATGATAGAGATATAGGCACTCTACGAAGAATAGTGATATGCACTCTATCAATACTAGAAATAAGCATAAACTTGTCACTTCTGCATATAGACTTCAAAAGGTGCAGGGCTCATTTTTAGGACTTAGTGCACGCATCTATTATAGAATCCCTGCTGAAATTTTAAATTTTCATAGCCTTTATACTCTAGAATCTAGATTTTATTGAAATCTAAAAACCCCCGATTTCGTCACTGACTCACTCACTCACTGATTATCATCAAAAATAGGTATCTTAGAATAGTTTCATTTAATTAACTTCATTAGATAGACTTTACTTTGATCTTAATGTAGGTTAAAATTGTTGTTAGTTCATTTAGTTTAAATTTTACCTAAATTATCATTGCGCAAAATGATAAAAGAAATTACGCCATGACGGGTGGAAGGCTGAGGGGTTCGGGGACGATAATGAGTGGTTAGCCAGTCGATTCAACCAAGTCAAAAACAATTCGGGTATACCTCATTATTTTTATTACATTTTGTGTGATTTGACTAAAATGTAGAGTTTGTGTAGTTAGGGCTTGTAGAGTAAGGGCGTGTTGGAAGCTTGACTCTACATGAGATCTGATAACTTTGTCAGTGCGAGCAATAATATGTATATGGTCTCGTCTTGACCACATTTAACATGAAAATGTTTTTGGTGGAATTTTATATTCCGGGCTATTCGTAAGCTGCAAACATAAAAAGCTGTTAGAGAAAATAACTATCGCACCACCCTGTCTCTCAGGATCTTGAGGTACAAACTTTTTAAGAAGGGTACAATCCTTTACAAATGCGGTACAATCGAATGGCATTCATAATAATTTGTTATTGTATACCCTGAAAACTTAAGGGTATTTGCGGGCCAGATTTTCCCATTCCCCTATCTCATACCCTCTTGGAGTACAAACGTTTTAAAAAACGGTACAATCCGGTACAAACGCGGTACAATCGAATGGCATTAATTATAATAAGTTATTGTAAACTTTGCAAAATTAAGGGTATTGCGGGCCAAATTTTTGAATCCCCCCATCTCTTACCCCTTTGAGGTACAAACGATTTAAAAAACGGTACAATCCGGTACAAACGGGGTACAATCGAATGGCACAAATTAAAATTAGTTATTGTAAACTTTGCAAAATTAAGGGTATTGCGGGCCAAACTTTCACACCCTCCTGTCTCTTACCCTCTTGAGATAGAAACTTTTTAAAAACGGTACAATCCGGTACAAACGCGGTACAAACGAATGACATTCATAAAAAAATGTTATTGAGTATTCTGAAAACTGAAGGGTATTGCGGGCCAAATTTTTCCATCCCCCTATCTCTTGTCCCTTTGAGGTACAAACGATTTAAAAAACGGTACAATCCGGTACAAACGCGGTACAATCGAATGGCATTCATTAAAATTAGTTATTGTAAACTTTGCAAAATTAAGGGTATTGCGGGCCAAACTTTCACACCCTCCTGTCTCTTACCCTCTTGAGATAGAAACTTTTTAAAAACGGTACAATCCGGTACAAACGCGGTACAAACGAATGACATTCATAAAACAATGTTATTGAGTATTCTGAAAACTGAAGAGTATTGCGGGCCAAATTTTTGCATCCCCCTATCTCTTACCCCTTTGAGGTACAAACGATTTAAAAAACGGTACAATCCGGTACAAACGGGGTACAATCGAATGGCACAAATTAAAATTAGTTATTGTAAACTTTGCAAAATTAAGGGTATTGCGGGCCAAACTTTCACACCCTCCTGTCTCTTACCCTCTTGAGATAGAAACTTTTTAAAAACGGTACAATCCGGTACAAACGCGGTACAAACGAATGACATTCATAAAAAAATGTTATTGAGTATTCTGAAAACTGAAGGGTATTGCGGGCCAAATTTTTCCATCCCCCTATCTCTTGTCCCTTTGAGGTACAAACGATTTAAAAAACGGTACAATCCGGTACAAACGCGGTACAATCGAATGGCATTCATTAAAATTAGTTATTGTAAACTTTGCAAAATTAAGGGTATTGCGGGCCAAACTTTCACACCCTCCTGTCTCTTACCCTCTTGAGATAGAAACTTTTTAAAAACGGTACAATCCGGTACAAACGCGGTACAAACGAATGACATTCATAAAACAATGTTATTGAGTATTCTGAAAACTGAAGAGTATTGCGGGCCAAATTTTTGCATCCCCCTATCTCTTACCCCTTTGAGGTACAAACGATTTTAAAAACGGTACAATCCGGTACAAACGGGGTACAATCGAATGGCATTCATGAAAATTAGGTATTGCGGGCCAAACTTTCACACCCTCCTGTCTCTTACCCTCTTGAGATAGAAACTTTTTAAAAACGGTACAATCCGGTTCAAACGCGGTACAAACGAATGATATTCATAAAAATTTGTTATTGTGTACTCTGAAAATTTAAGGGTATTGCGGGCCAAATTTTTGCATCCCCCTATCTCTTACCCCTTTGAGGTACAAACGATTTAAAAAACGGTACAATCCGGTACAAACGCGGTACAATCGAATGGCATTAATTAAAATTAGTTATTGTAAACTTTGCAAAATAAAGAGTATTGCGGGCCAAATTTTTGCATCCCCCTATCTCTTACCCCTTTGAGGTACAAACGATTTAATAAACGGTACAATCCGGTACAAACGCGGTACAATCGAATGGCATTAATTAAAATTAGTTATTGTAAACTTTGCAAAAATTAAGGGTATTGTGGGCCAAATTTTTGCATCACCCTATCTCTTACCCCTTTGAGGTACAAACGATTTAAAAAACGGTACAATCCGGTACAAACGCGGTACAATCGAATGGCATTAATTAAAATTAGTTATTGTAAACTTTGCAAAATTAAGGGTATTGCGGGCCAAATTTTTGCATCCCCCTATCTCTTACCCCTTTGAGGTACAAACGATTTAAAAAACGGTACAATCCGGTACAAACGCGGTACAATCGAATGGCATTCATTAAAATTAGTTATTGTAAACTTTGCAAAATTAAGGGTATTGCGGGCCAAATTTTTGCATCCCCCTATCTCTTACCCCTTTGAGATACAAACGATTTAAAAAACGGTACAATCCGGTACAAACGCGGTACAATCGAATGGCATTAATTAAAATTAGTTATTGTAAACTTTGCAAAATTAAGGGTATTGCGGGCCAAACTTTCACACCCTCCTGTCTCTTACCCTCTTGAGATAGAAACTTTTTAAAAACGGTACAATCCGGTACAAACGCGGTACAAACGAATGACATTCATAAAAAAATGTTATTGAGTATTCTGAAAACTGAAGTGTATTGCGGGCCAAATTTTTGCATCCCCCTATCTCTTACCCCTTTGAGGTACAAACGATTTAAAAAACGGTACAATCCGGTACAAACGGGGTACAATCGAATGGCATTCATGAAAATTAGTTATTGTATTTTCAGTTGCCAGGTTCACATAGGTATAGAAGGCTACGAAAATATGCAAAATAAACTAATTTGGCCGTCTCAACATTCGTCAATTGTTTAATTTTCCTAACAGCAAATGCAGCCCAACTTAATTTAGTAGCTAGAGTGTCAACCTCAGGTCCCCATTGCAATTTATTGTCTAATGTAAGACCCAAAAATACCGTTTTATTTACAAGATCAATATGGCTCCCATCTATTATTATTTGGCTATCTACTTGTGCTACATTTGGTAAAGAAAACCTTAAGCATTTAGTTTTCTTTGAATTTAGTAATAGATTATTTGTAGCAAACCACCCACAGACAATTGACATAGTATGATTAACTTTAGTTAGATCTTTGTCTTTTCTATTAACTTTAAAAATAATTATGTATCATCAGCGAACAAGACAATATCTGTGAGGTCATTTACCACATATGGCAAATCATTTATATATACTAAAAATAAAAATGGACCTAAAATTTAACCCTGGGGTACCTGTCGCGAACTACGTCGCGAAACGAAATGTACCACAAATTGTAAATAACTAAAACCCAAAAAGCAGTGTCACCGGCATTGACACATTTCCCGCGACTGCTACCCACGAAACTTAAATAAACTCCACGTTTCATCAATTCATAAAGTGTGAACAAAGCAAATAACTAACTATCCAGGCAGAGATTGAGAGATGTGAGTGTGGCAACCTGGGTGCGCATGTTGCGGGAGGCCTAAGTGAGCGCTTCAGATTAAGTTGATTGTAATACCAAGTACCTACCTAGTTGACATTCGAGCGTGCGGTTCAGAAACTTTGTACTTACGGTTGTTGTTACTTGCTATAGTGGGATGTGCCTGCTTGCCTCGGATGGATATTAGTAGGGACGTGATCCTTGGATGATGCTCAAAGACTCAGCTATTCGTATTACACAGACAGACATATCATTTGGGTGGACTCAGACGGACGTTGGTAAGGACATGATCGTTGGATCATGCGCAGATACCCAGCTATTCGTATTACTAAGACACAGACAGACATTGGTAAGGAGATGATCGTTGGATTATGCTCCGATGCTCAGCTATTCATGTTATACAGACTCAGACAGACATTGGTAAGGAGATGATCGTTGGATTATGCTCCGATGCCAGGTATTCATGTTACCAAGTCTCAGACAGACATTGGTAAGGAGATGATCGTAGTATTATGCTCCGATGCTCAGCTATTCATGTTACTAAGTCTCAGACAGGTATTGGTAAGGAGATGATCATTGGATTATGCTCCGATGCTCAGCTATTCATGTTATACAGACTCAGACAGACATTGGTAAGGAGATGGTCGTTGGATTATGCTCCGATGCTCAGCTATCCATGTTATACAAACTCAGAGAGACATTGGTAAGGAGATGATTGTTGGATCATGCTCGATACTCAGCCAGTCATATTACTCAGACAGCTATCACTCAGGTAAACTCAGATGGACATGAGAGGAAAGGGGTCGCTATAAGGGGTGGCGGAGGCGACTTAAAAATAGTCCATAAACTATTAACTCAGGCCATTGCTCAGAAGTGTCTCAGTATAGTAAAATTAAGGTTATACCCTCAACACAGTTTGCTCTCAGACAATCACCACTCAGATCAGCTACATGCATATTATTTATCAGTTCAGATATGATGCATCAAATCCTGTATAAAATAAGGAATTGATGTCTACTGCATCTGCGTTGTTAGAAGTATAGATTCTCTAGAAACCAGGCTGAAATTATTTACTATCTATAGGTACATTACTTACCTTCAAATATCATTAATAATTCCTATATGTTCAGCTATTTGCTAGACCTATTTTACTTATTACTACAAGTTTGGCGACAGTACCCCCATTTAATTATTATAATTAATCCCTACCTTTTGCTGGCGATTTGATAAATAAGATAAAACAAGATCATGATCAGTTCCACGAATTCCGTAGTAGTCAAGTTGGTCAACGCAATCGAAAGCCTTGGACAGATCACAAAAAATACCAACCGCATCCTGTGAATCCTCCCATGGCCATAAATGTGTCTAAGCAATGTTGCTGCCGCATCGGACGTAGATCTTCCCTTCGTGAAACCAAACTGATGACCATGCAATACCTTACGCTTAGTAAAGTGACCTAACATTTGATTAAGCAGCAGTTTTTCAAAAATTATACAAAGTGCTGGCACAACGGAAACTGGTCTGTAATATCTCTATATTACGGGATGCTTATGCTATCATAAGCATGCCCGTTGAAAGTTTAAATCCTGCATCAACTACTCGAGTTTTTTTTTATAACACATGCCTGATACACATGATGGTAAGTGGTCACCGCAGCCTATGGACATTTGCAACACCAGGGGCATCGGCAATGCGTTGTCGACCCTGGAACGTGAAGTTGGTAAGCCTCATGTGCCTGTAATTTCTTGCTAGAACTAGAATCTTCGTTCTCGCCGTGTTTATCGGGTAATGTGTCTCATGTCTGTGTTATTTATTTATTGTAAATATCCTAGTTTTCTACTCATATTATTATGAATATTTGAGATTTTCACTTTTCCTGATAAATTAAAGTTTTGAAAAACGGAATTCTAATCAAATATTTAGAATAAATTTATGTTAGCTCTTGATACACAACTCATAGCAAAATTACGCGTACGCTAGTGTAAAATTGCAATTGCGCATAATTTGTAGGCACTCATGAGTAATAATATATTACTAGCTGTCTCGTCAGATGTTGTCCTGTTGAAATAAGTCCGTACAAAAGTTCTATAAAAAAAACAATGCAGGAATCCGATCGGAGCGCCACCTACCGGGTCCAATTATGAATCTAAACCATTTTTGAATCCGGGACACATCTAAAAATAATCAAAATAATTCCAGTATTTCACCACTCTAACATCTCTGTACACCCTACTAATGAAAATAATGTTAAATGAAGTTTGTGTGTTGGTATGATTTGAAACATATTTATAACTAGCTGTCCCATACCCGCGTTCCCGAGGGATATCACATTTTCCCGGGATAAAAAGTAGCATATATGTTATTCCAGGATATGCTCTATCTTTGTGCCAACTTTCATCCATATCCGTTTTGTAGTTTTTGCGTGAGTAACAAACATACTTACATACACATCTTTCCTCTTTATAATATTAGTTAGGGTTTATTATATCAAATCAACAGCTTAAAAAAATTGTTCAAGCTTCTAGCTCGATGAAAAATGACGATAGTTCCTACCACTTTTACCCCCTTACAACCCTTATTTTGCATTAAAAAGTAGCTGTCTCAGAATCTAGACTATCTGTATACCGAATTTCATTTAGATCGGTTCAGTAGTTTTAGCGTGAAAGCGAGACAGACAGAGTTACTCGCATTTATAATATTAGTTAGGATTAGGATTCAACCCTGCCATAATGACTGACAGCTATTTATAATAATTTGAGTGAATGTTACCATGTATGGAAAACGTGCATGTCCAAACACGGTTTCCCGGGTCTGATGATTTTGTAATAAATATATAAATTACGACTTAATTATTAGAAATAATTAAACGGAAGGAAACAATATAAGTTCCTTAATTATACGTTAAAAGCTTAGTCATATGTCAGTTTCATATTAATAAATATATTTACCGCTTTTATTTGTCCTGACTTTTCAATAGCCAGAGAATCGGTATCTGGTAAACAATTTTAAAAATTAAACTGTTTGTATAAATAAACTTATCAAAAATAGTGTATCCGAGGTTTATCCATCGATTGAGCAATGGGCCCTTGATGAGTAATATCATTGGAAAATAGTACAGTATCGGTAAAACGGGGTGAATAGAGACACACGGGTGAATCGAAACAAAAGTTTGAAAGGAATTTTAACGTTAAATGATAACCCAAAAATACTCATTTATTAATTTATTTTAGTTTATAATTTAGAGTTGTCGACGCCAAACTATATTATTTCTTCGTTAAAAGCTTCTCAAAGTTTTATCCCCGACCTACCCCACCTTTCCTATTCACCCCGTTTTACGGTACTATTTCCTGTCTTATCCTTATACTAGCGACCCGCCCCGGCTTCGCTCAGGTGCAATGTAGATACTAATACATATAAACCTTTCTCTTTAATCACTCTATCTATTAAAAAAATAATAAAAAGCGTAATGAGAAAGTGACTTTGTTTTTTTGTGAAGAAATTCATTACGACATTTATGATTATCATGGAAAAAATAACCTTATACCATTACCATATGTTTCATTTGCATCGTCATACAATGGCTGAGTTTCTTGCCCTTGCTTCAACTGAGAACAGTTGGAGGTAATGAAATTGAAAAATAATAAATATTATATAATCATACACAAAATGACAGTTAATAAAACTAAATAAACTCGCTTTATAACCGAACTAAAAGTAGAAAATAATAATTTTCACGTATGGAAAGTTCGTTCTATAGCTATCATACAACGCCTAAAATCTACGTACAATTCCGCGTCGAATGGTTGCAGTCTCATCCCGATATGTTCAGTAGTTTTGATGGTGCGTCAAACAAACCCTATTGCCCTTATATGTATATAGACAGAAGATAGAGTAGGTTCCTTGGTTTTAAATAATTAAACTTTAATTAGGCGCGCGGGGTTCGCCGCGACCCTAAGTGATGTTCAAGTTAAGTTATTTTTATACCTATTAACCCGATTTTCTTGCTAGCTTCCTCACTAGTCCCCTAGTTTTAGGTCTAGTTTCTAATTTCATACCTATCAATTTGGTAACTGCAAACCCCGCGCGACTAACAATGTTAGTTTATTGGCGCGCCCAATCAAAGGTTAAAGGATTTAGTTGATATCTTAATTCATTATTGACTAGATACAGTGCCCGCTGAGTGCAAGTACTATTGCAGAAAGAGGGGAGTTAATCAACAAGCGCAATTTATCTATTTTATACAAAAATAACTGATAAATTCAGGAGTAGCCCATAACCTATTAAAACTCGTTGGATATTCGAAACAGACTGACAGTTTATTCAAATAAATAAAGATTATACATTCCTATGTTAAATACAAACATACTTACTAGATGGCGTTAGTAGTAGCTAATGCCGTTGCTATTAACTTTATTTTGATATATTAAAACTATAATATATACTAACAGGATCTATAGGGAAGAACCTTTTGGACAGGTTGCTGGGATATTGATTCAGATAACGAGGATGCGGTAATGAGGACACTCGACAAATGTTGCCACGGAAACCCCATTCTACATAAGGAAGGATATCACATCAAATAATATACGTAATTAGTTTCTTGTTAGCGTCAAAATACATATTAAATTTAATTGTATGATATTACTCATGTTATGATTTTTTAGAATAATTAAAATTACAGGTATGATATAAGATTTAAAAATAACTCTTAAAAAACCTTCATGTTTTAATTTATTGGATACTAGCTGTCCCCCGCGGTTTTATCCGCGTTCCCGTGGGATGTCACATGTATAATACATAAAAACCTTCCTCTTCAATCACTCTATCTATGAAAAAAACCGCATCAAAATCTGTTGCGTAGTTTTAAAGATTTAAGCATACATAGGGATATAGGGACAGAGAAAGCGACTTTGTTTTATACTATGTAGTGATGATGTATATAAATCGCAACTCTGTAAAGCCCTCAAGCCAAGTTGTAAGAAAAAAACGTGTGTGTGTACGCACGTAAGAAGTTATACCCGAAATTAAAGGTGAGAAAAACTGCACAAAAACAGTTTTTTACTATTCAGTCGTGAATTGTAGTGTCCAAACTCTTTGCACCTGTCTGTAGCAACGAATAACAATGTTTCACGTTGTTAGGTTATTATTGACAATAACATCATTACTTCCGATTTGTGCGATGTTCCGGAGAGACCGTGATCAGCTAGCTTCATCCGTGAGAATTTTGTGTTACATTTATGCGCGCGCGTCTTAAAATTTCACTCTCATAGTTTTTTCATAACGTGCCTAAAGAAATATAACTTCAAAAACCTTATTTTATTAGCATTCTAAACCACATAAAGAAGTAATCTGACATAACCTAAAATTACCTTCTATGAATACTTTAAATTATTATAATTAATATATTTAATCAAAATAAGCATAATTAACACAAAATATAAATAATAATATAACAGATATATTCGTGAGGTGTCCATTTTTCAATATTAATTACTTCAATTTTGTTATATATTATGTTATACCCACGTTCCCGAGGGATGTCACGTTTTCCCGGGATAAAAAATAGCCTGTATGTTATTCCAAGGTATGCTCTATCTATGTGCCAAGTTGCATCTAAATCCGTTTGGTAGTTTTTGCGTGAAAGAGTAGCAAACATCCATACATACAAACTTTCGCATTTATAATATTAGTAGGATTATGAAACTAGCTAACACGGCAGACGTTATTCTGGCCGGTAGATGGCGCTATGGGCTAAAATTAACTTATCCACAGCACCACCTATCTAAAACTCGACCACGTCACTTACCGAGTCCAATTATGAACCTAAACTATCAAGGCCCCACTCAAACACGCACACAAAATTTCATAAAAATCAGTCCAGCCATTTAGGTGGCGTTCAGTAACTATATTAGCTTGTTGCTTTTAATATATATTATATTTATTTCTTCTTTCTCTTTTTATTATCGTTATTTGATTATATGTATAACACATATTTTATTTTTATATTGTATATATATGTGTATGTCAATTTTAGATTATTGAGATGCACCACCGTCAATTATCGTCCCTTAATTTCTCTCCATCCTAAGGTTGTCTGGAAGAGATCGCTTTTTAGCGATAAGACCGCCCATTGTACTTAGATTTAAGGTTTATTGTTGTTTATTTTCTTTTTTATTTGATGTAGTACAATAAAGAGTTATCTATCTATCTATCTATCTATATTTTTATATATAACATTTATATAATAAATAAATATAAAGAAACTAAGACAAATAAAAAACACTTCATGTCTCAATCACAATTCAATCAATGAATTATTCTTTATAAACTTAAATTAATTATACACAATAAACCAATAAATAATGTTTTTTTTTTTAAATATCTGCCTATATGGCACAACAATGATTAATTAAGCAATAATATAAGCTTCCGCCCTACGGTTTCACTCCCTTTTCCATTATAACTGTACCTAAGTACTCCAGGTGACAAGACATCAACGGTAAAAAATATAATATAACACTAGCGGACCCGGCAAACGTTGTTTTGCCATATATGCTTTATTAAAAACTATACATGAAAATGTATCGTACTACAATTATTATATTCGATAGCTGACCCGACAGTCGTTGTCCTGTTTAAACTATGAATATTTAAATCGAACTGGTACAATTTATAAAATAAAAATTCAAAAATATAGTATTTATGAATCTAATGCTTTAAGATACACAACAATTGGACGTAGTTACATCTTTGGTCATATTAAGTACACCAAACGATTCCAAAAAGTGTATTTTATAATGTGGTAAAAAGACCTAAGCCGCCGAGTGACTGTTTGTATGAAAAAATAAAGTAAATAAACTATTTTAAAAAGAGGCATACGTATCTTGGTAATTTTGTAACCCAAATTCTTAGTGAAATAAATCATTTGAAAATGTTCCATATTTATTTTATTTTTAAGAGATGTCTACAAAAGGCAGATGTGGTCGTACAATTTCGGTATCCACACAGGAAGCGACGATCTAGCACATTGTAACCATTTCGATTCTGCAATTAACCACAAAAATCCCCTCATAATAAAGACCGCCTCCTACACTCCATCCCGTATCTGCGTTCGCAGACCGAGGCACGCCCTCGCCGAGTCTGATGACGAAATCACCAAAGCCCAGACAGCTGCATCCGAATCTTCAGCTCGCGATACTACACAATACACCTCCTAGCCGGCGTGGACGTTAGCCGCGCTCTCTCTAATATTTATTAATTGCTGTTTTTTGTTTTGAAATATGAACCACTAATAGTAAATCAGATAATGTAAAGTCTTTTGACTAAGCAGTTTATGCTTTGGAACTCATATTTTACAAAAATCTTAATTATCTCAAAACTGTTATTCTGTGACTTGGTTCTGGTTTGCGTAACTACGTCCAATTGAACTTTTAATATGAGGTGTGATTGCTCTGAACTAACTGTGATGAATACACACTTCTCAAAAACTAAGTGTAAAAGTGTTCATAAATTATCCGATTGATTCGACTGTGAAATATGCACTGAGTAATGATAAATTAATTATTTAATCACTATAATTCCGACCTATGCCTCTGTTTTAAACGGTGTTGTCAAACGACTGACATTTATGTCAAATACCATAAGGTTACATTAGAAGAGTTTATGTTGTCAAAAGCGGTTACATTAGAAAATTTAAAATGGTCGTTATGTTTTCTTAAATTTCCTAATTTTCCGCGCAACTTTCTTAATTATTTATTTATTAATAACCTTCTCCTGACCACAAAAAAAGAATAAGCAAAATCGGTCCAGCCGTTCTGAAGTTATGGGCGTACATTTTTATATATATTTTGTTAGAGTCTGACCATTCATAAGTGCCTGTGAAGGCCGATTTGAATAAATATTTCATTTCATTTCATATAATATGACTGTGAATTAATTATAGACCAATAATTTGCAATACAATAAAATTGCGACTTTAATTAAAGATCTGAGCTATCCTATCTCTTAAGTTGGACCAGACTGCTCACGGTGTGCCAATTTAATTTAAAATCGGTTAAGTAGTTTAGGAGTCCATCGCGGACAAACATCGTGACAGGAGATATATATTAAGATAGCTGTCCCAACAGACGTTGTCCTGTCGAAATGAGTCCATAAAAATGTTCCCTAAAAAATTAAACGTTGGTACTTTCAACACAGCGCCATCTGTTAGAATCTTTTGGAGTTAACAGATAATTGTGACTGTCAATTAATTATAGACCAATAATTTGCAATAAAATAAAATTGCGACTATAATTAAAGATCTAAGCTATCCTATCTCTTAAGTTGGACCAGACTGCTCACGGTGTGCCAATTTAATTTAAAATCGGTTAAGTAGTTTAGGAGTCCATCGCGGACAAACATCGTGACAGGAGATTTATATATATTAAGATATTAAGATATACAACGTGTTACGAAATACCCCGTAAAAATATTATTAATTATCAAAGCCAACAACCTAAGCAAGCTGTCATGTCAAGGAACCAGATTATTTAACAGAAAGGCCTACGTACCTTTTATTGCCTAATAATTGTATACTTTAATAGTTTTTCTACTTTTCATTCATAAAAATCTGTTTTTGTTTTTTTTTTGTTGGGGTATGTTACGTAGTAACGCTGTATGCGTTACTACGGTTCTTAAATATTGTGAATGTCTCGTTATAAACCCCCATTTAACCTCCTTTCGGCTTTATGGGTAGTTTTGTAACAGCCTATATATATATTTAGCCATTTTATATTTGAACACATACAAAAATTATCTGAAAACAGTTACAATATAACTAATTATAGGTATAATTTAAATTCATACACATTGCATTAATACCCTGCACTGATTTGGAGCCAATTTTAGAAAAGACTGACGGATCGGCGCGCGAACAGTGTGGGGGAACAGTCTAAGCACCGTCGAGGTAATACAAAATTGACTGGAACAACGATTCCAAGAGCATCACCCTCCTGGTCCTCAAACTAGGTCAAGCTCGTATCTTGAAAACTAGTTCCTTTCTGTAATTTAAATATCTTACACACTATAATCGGGGTAGTGTTTTGATTGCTGTCATTTCAATTGAACAGATGTATTATCTCCTTTTACGATAAATCCATTACCCTAAATATGTTGAATTGTGGAATCTGCCGCCTTATTCAGCTAATACAAACTTCGTCGGCGAGCCGCTTCACGGAGGCCTCGGAGCGCTTTTCTCTCACGTGATTAGTAGTAGTATAAGCGTAGTTAGCGAAAGAGACAGAGCATGGAGGCCGTGACGAAACATCCTCGAGTTAGTGTTATTACATTACAGAATCAAGCCCCTGATTGTTATCAGTAGGTCTGTACACCATTTTACCTCTACTGTACCTTCATCAATCTTCAAGACAATCGTTCAGTTAAAACAATAATCATGCAGACTGTATTTCCCCTTTTACTCCAATTCCAGAAAATATTTTGTTAGTGCAACCGTGCATCCTGTACATTAAATTGTCCAAATTTAAGGGTACCATGGCCAGCCTGTCGGGGAAGTGTTGCTTCAGTTGCTAGACAATCAGATTCCATTCAGAGCAGACTTCTATTACATATACGTTTTTAGATAATGCATCTTTATTATATTATTTTTATCTTTATGTACACTTAGACAGAGCAGGCATTTTTATCATAAATATGTATCCTATTCTAGGTGGTAATTGAATCGAACATCTCGTGACTTTACCTAATCACCACTCCGTTAATACTCGATGTATAGATGTCATCCAGTCAATGTATATATAACTTTAATATTACTGGGGGCTTAGTGATACTTCTGACATATGGTATCTCATATCTCTCACATCTACTGTAACCTCAATAGTTTCTCTACTCTGACTCCCCCCTGTTCAGATGCTTCCTGGAGCTGTCAGACTTTCCAGTACTTCTCGAACTTAAAATCGTTTCCATTCTCGTGACGAACTTATTATTGATATGGAGCCTAAAAATATAAAGTGTTATTAGTTCTGATATATATTTGTTATTGTCGTCTCAATTCAAGTCTCAATCTTAAGGTGGTACTTTAACTAACGAGCAACACTTTGATTTGCCTGGTTTACGCGCTAGGCTATATTTCCCATAACAACAACTTTTCATAGATTACGCATAATAGCAAAAAACTTAATCTAATTGTAATTTGATATCCTTAGAATAGAAGATAAGATTATAATTACCTTTTACAAAGCATGATGAAAATACTTTTCTTGAAAACGAACATGAAGAAAATGGCAACACCGAGCGAGGCGTTGTACGCGTTGACGAGGATAAAAAGCCACGGCGAATCAATGTCTTTATATAGTACCTGTACAATTTCTGCGATCCAACCCACACCCATCAACACTGACATCTTTATGTATGTGATAAATCTGTAAATTTATAAAAGTATGTAATCTGTGCTACTATTTTAATATTTGTGTACTCTGTTCCCATATCCTCTATCATATGACCATGGAGGGTAGAGGTAGGAGGACAATCTCTGTGTTTGAAAAAGTGTCCACCAAGAAGCGTCAAAATTGATGACGCCACATTAGCAAGAGGGCAGATTTTAAAGATAGCTTTTCACTTAACAAACTATTCCATTATTGCTCAGGATGTAGCACGCTTACCCAGAAGACACTTTTTCAACTTGTCCCCCTCATAAGACGAGATAAGGAGAAGAAGGGAAGAGGTAAGGAGGAGACCTCTACCCATTACAGCATGGTTTTTGCAGGGTTGGCAACGCGCGAGTGATACCCACGGTGTTGCAAGCGTCCATAGGCTGCGGTGACCGTTTACCATCAAACGGGTCGTCAGCTTGTTTGCTACCTTCATCATCATCATCATCAGCCTATTTCCGTCCACTGCTGGACATAGGCCTCACACACCTTAGTAGTATATAAAAAGCCAATAGCAGAATGCCAATCAATTTAGGTTTAGTTTTATCCCAATAAAAGGTTGTTTATTGAACTACACTTAACGATGAATTGTATCCAGGTATACCTCATTTACGATGTACTCTGACTGTCTACACTGAATTTAATAATATGAGACGAAAGAATAAAGTTTGCTCTCAAAAATCTGATTTAAAGCATGCTTTAATACTACACAATAGAGTAAACGCTATAACAAATACGTATGCCCTCAGTTCCAGTAGATGTAAGAAAATCCTTATAGAAAGTCTCCAATGTATTTCTAACGAAGATACAGAGAAGTTAAAATAAATAATATGAAATAAAATAAATAAAGTTAAAATAAACTTACTAATAGATATTAATTTAAGGTTTGTACTATAATATTATGAAATTGGCGTTTTGTCAAACTTTGATTTCCACTTTGATCTCAAATAAATGGCGTTTGGTTAGGAATTTTAAATTTAGGCTTGTGTATTTTAACAAATTGACTCAGGTGCGACCTTCCATCCACTCCATTGTAATATTATACAAAAACAAATATCTAGTAACTATTATAATTTCGCTGGCTCTTCTCTTTCAAGTCCTAAACAAGGAAACAGCTTTCGCTTCTACACGAAGCATCTTCAGGACGTATCAGACCCGCTTAGGACTTCACAGAGAAGGAAATCCAGCGGAATTAATTACTAGATATTTGTTTTCTATAATCTTGTGTATTTGTGCTTCGAATTTAACAATTCATTTCTTTACGCGCCATTTGATTTTTCTTTGACATCACTCTGTGCCCTAAGCACGAACGTCTGTAGTAAGCGTATCGTCATCGTATCGAGTCCGCCAAAACCAATGCAAGGTGAAATTGCAATGAAAGGTGAACGTCACGCAACATCACGGTACGCGCGATACGATGACGCTACGATTGCTTGCGATAGATTGTAAATTGAATGACCTCTATCTCACCTGTGCTCGTTCCTTTTATTATTCGATGTGTCTTTTTCATTAAACTTCTTCATTCCAAAATGTACCAACCAAATATTGTAAACGGTTAACAGAAATAATATGCAGTTGACCAGCGTCATGATGATGATCGGTATGTAAATGAACAAGATATTGTCATGAACTGAAATAGAACAAATATTGTATCGCTAAGATGTCGGTACATAATTTTGGAAGCAAAACTATTGATAAAATAATGAGTAAATTACATAAGAAATAGTAAAATCCTATGCGCGTGTAGTTTTAGTCCGACATCTAGGGGCGTTCACCACCTTAGTGCATCCGCCATTTTAAATAATAAATGACTTTGCTAAATTCTTTTATTTGATACCCATGGAATGCCTTCTTCTGGGGCTTCCGTCAAATTAGATTTAGACTAACATCATTTAGCATATCGTATTCTGCTCGTCAAACCCTTTCATTGGATACCCATGTGAAGACGATGTTTATGGAAGTAAAAAATCACCATCTTGCAGTTTTAGCTACATTATTGAACTTACAAAAACCAGTCCAAGATAATCCTACATTTATAGCAAACCATCTACATATGTGTGTATAATTTTAGCTCAATTGATTAGGAGAAAATCTATTATAGAGCTAAAGAATTCGTTTGTTTGTTTGCTTGAACGCGTTAATCTCAGGAACTACTGGACCGATTAGAAAATGTTAGTGTTAGATAGCCCATTTATCAAGGAAAGCTAAAGGCTATATATATCATCACGCTAAGAGCAATGCGAGTGGAGCATCAAAGAAAAATGTGGACAAAACGGGAAAAAACATTCCTTTTGAGAGCTTCCGTTGCGTGGCTTGCCTCTTCCACGCAAAAACTACTAAACGGATATTGATGAAACTTGGCACATAGATGGATCATATTCTGGAATAGCATATAGGCTACTTTTTATCCCGGGAAAATGTGATATCCTCGCGGGGGATAGCTAGTATTACTCGTATATAGATATCATAGTCTGGAATAGCCTTCTTTTTATCCCGGGAATATGTAACATCCCCCGGGAATGGGGGTGAAACCGCAGGGAACAGCTATAATGCATAAAAGCAAAAACAGACTGACTAATCGATCAACGCACAGCTGAAACCGCTGGGTCTAGAACCATGAAAATATCTACAAATATTCCTTCATTGATGTAGATGTGCACTAAGAAAGGATTTTTGAAAATTCACTCCCTATGGGCTGAAAAGTTTTTTTTTATTTTATTTATTAGCATATCCAACAGCATTTTTATAAATGTTACATAGTGTTGGTGCTATTTTAAAACTCCAAAAAGGTTTTATTCACTGCCATTAGATAGCGGTAAAAGTTAATCCTGGGATATAACACTTTTATTATTTATTTTTTATTCATGTCACTTTTAGAGGGAAAATGACACATAGATTATACATTGAAATGCGAGCACGTTGTTTATTTTCACATAAATATAGATATATATAAACATATACATATACATATTTTCTATATAAGATAAATATACATTGAAGTAGATTTGCGTCAACATAAAAAGGCGTAACACATAGTCTTATCTATCTTATATATATAAAGCCAATTATAGGATATCACAGTAAAGTGTGAATACAAGAAAAAGAAACGGAACTAAGACCAACAACAATAAAAAATCAGCATATGTACATTGAGTCAGTGAGTCGTATATGCGTGTTTGAATATAAGTTTGTTACTATGGAGGTAGTGATGTAGTATGGAGATATATGTGGTAATTCGAAAGCATGTAGTTTGTATGGAACAACGTGTTTTCTTGGTCTAATCAACTTACACCTTGGCATTTTAAGGTTTTATTTAAAAATATGTTTCATCGTTTTTTTTTTTAATATTCAACACCTAAAATGATAAAAGTAAATATTTTTCATCAGATTATATCTTAAAGCTTAGGACAGCTAGTGGTTAAATAAACAGTAAGATACCTTACCATCAGGTTGACAAACTGAGAAGTGTGGCTTCACAATGTGAGCTGGAACATCAGAGAAGTCCAGAGCTACGACACCGATCGTTATACCCAGGGGTGTTCCCCAAGCATACAAACAATACCAGAGAAACTTGACAAGCTCCCCGCGGCGATGTATATCTCTGCTTTTGCGTGAACCTCTACAATAATATAAATTATTATTTATTTGTCTTTCTAGCAATAACTCAATAGATGAAGCTCAATACAACAAGCCATAGTACCTGAAGGTCCACCAAATGTCAAATGACATGACATTCGACCAAAAAAAACTGGCGAGAACCGTAAAGTACGTCATTGAACCTGGAAATAATTATAGTGTGGTTAATTAATTTCTCGTATGAGCTTTTGTGGCCCCATTAAATGAATTAGTGATTATTTATTAAATAGGTTCATTTCCTATCATGGAATCAAATGATGAATCCGCCAAAAAACAGCTCTGAATAAAAAATTTAGGTTCATCTCTTATAACTGAGCCAACTTCGCTGACTCTACCAGGCTGTGGACTGAAAAAATAATCAGCCTGTATCATAAATATGCTCAGCAGGTACTGTGGGGCAGCTCAAAGCAACATCCATCAGGTAAAAAACATCAATTTTGGATACTACGGTATATAATTTTTTTTTACTTAAAATTGTGCAGGTAGTCTTAGTATAATCCGATAGGGCTATCACTGCCTTCCCCGTGAACCAGAATAATGTGTTTGCAACGTAAGCCATCAGCACCATTCCAGCAATGTTCCTCAGTTTCGGCAGCAGGCCGTACACGATCAGAACCAATACGAAGAAGAAGCTGGATATCAGCATCGCTAGAAAGGATAGGCTTTCGTTTGAATACAATCTCGAAAATGAAAAATATATGTGACTGTGAAAATCATTAAATAAAGATATGCAGCCGTTTCAGATTGATAAAGTGTTTTAATGTGGAAGGTTTAGGGAAGAGGGACAATGTAACTCGGAACTAAAGTTGTCGAGGTCTAAAAGACTCGTTTTGGCAGCTAAGAATATCATAAAAATGTCATCTATATTGCTTTGAAATCTCCTAAAAAATATACACTGCACTTACCAGATTGAAAGAGTAAATATACAGATAGTAATAGCTAGCAACTACACACATCAACAGTGTCTACACGTTTGTTAAAAATCTGGTTTTTATATTACACTTATTGTAACTCCTATGAATATTTTTAGTAAATTTCGTAATTTGAACAGGTCAGGATACTGTAATCTGCAACGGGTATGAGGCCAAATCAATGAATTTTCTGCTATACTTTTGAGTGGAATCATAACAAAGAAGGTTTCGTGGAGATAAGACGTCATTTGAGCCGAAAAGAAATGATTAGAGACGTGGGAATGTTGAAAGCTGGTTCTACTCAAAGTGCTGTGGCAATCGCTCTAGCCACTACGCAGAGTGATATAAGGCGACTTTGGACACGTTACCGCATCACTTGCAGCATGGCAGAGCGACTTCAAGGACGAGCTCGCATCACCACACGCAGACTTTAACGTTTATAATTTTTTTCTTGACGAAATTGTACAAAGACCGCGTTGATGTGAGTTACGGGACTTCATAGCTCTCAGTGATGTTAATATAATAAGTGCTCAAACCATAAGACATTAATTCAGTGCTGTGTTGGGACTGTAGTTAGTAGAGAATATTTTCGGGATTTTAAGGTTCCTCTGGAAGTAAAGGTAGGATTTAAAATATAGAGTTGACCCAACTTACCTATAGGAATATAAACATTTTTTCCATAACTTTTACTCGTTTCCGGAATAAACCCGATACGTATATTTCTAATAGTTGGTCTTTTTTGCCTTCTCACTATGAGGATATCTATGCAAAAGTCTGTCGGGTTCTCATAGGGCTTGTCCCAACGATAGAAACTATGTGGCTTCTCTAACATTACTGAAGCGTCCTGAAAGAAAACGAGGATCTCAATCAACTTATTTACCATATTGTTATTGATATCGATATTTTAATAGATATCTTTAAACAATTATATAACATAGCCAAATAACTCAGATTATAAATAAAGCAACTTTGCGGAGTTTCTCGCCGGCTATTATTAGATGCATCGGTGCCCTTCCAGGACCTAAACTAAATTAATTTTTTGTTCGTTATTAAAGTGAAACTTCTTTAGGCGCGTCATGAGAAGTAACAAAGTATGAGTGGTACGACTTTTTCGTTATGTATAGTTATCAGGTACCAAAGGATAAAGTTAGACCGATAATATTGGGACATCGATCTCATATTCTATGCTTCTTCTTTTTAATTATAAATGCGGAAGTGTATTTGTGTACATATCAATAGTTACTTTATATGGAATATAGAACAAAAGGTACTATATAGCCCGTAAACATAGGTGAAAATGCGGCGCTGAAACTAGTATCAAATAGTTATAGAGCTACAAAGTTAACAAGCCAACCGCCAACAGTCTCGAAAATGTCAGAATCTGGGGTTTCTGTAAGGAATATGACACTAACTCGAGGATGTTTCGTGGCGGCCTCCGTGCTCTGTCTCTTTCGCTAACTACGCTAATACCACTAATCACGTGAGAGATAAGCTATCCGACGCCTCCTTGAAGCGGCTCTTCGACGACGTTTGTATTAGCTGAATAAGGGGCCTGCTAAGCACCACGGGACGCCGACGAAGTAACATAGTCAACACGTGGAGCCTGATTCGGCGCTGCTATTTTCAGTAAGTTGTTCAGTAATGTTGGCATTATACAATAAAGTGCAGTGTAATTTTTATATTTTGGGGGTCTTTCAAAGTGGCCAATGCACTGCCTTCCTCGGGCCGAAACTAAATAAATGTGTATGAATTTTCCATTATTGTAAAATACCTGTACATTTTCATTTTTATATCGATATGAAAATGAATTAATTAGACTAGTTACTTTATCCAATCTCAACGCAAGTATATTTTTCTTATTATAAAATGTTGTATATAAATTTTGTGTGTTGTGACACTTTTCTCGTCGGTGTGCGATTAGTGGCCTAGGACTGCCTAGTGCTTCAGTCACCACAGATATTGTACAAAATTATTACAACCGAACGCATTATTTTTCGATTCAACTCATGAGTTGCAAACGCTGATTCATTCACACAGTAAGTGGATCTACGCGGTCGGGTATGCACACGTAAGTAGGTATTAATAGATCGTCAAGTACATTACTGAAAATATTCAATTTGTTTGTTTTACTTACCTCTAGCAAATAATAGTTTAAGACACCATTTACCATTTTTACACTTTCCAAATCGGATATCAAAAACTTATCATTATATAAAAATGTGAAGTTTTTCAGTGTATTTGTTGAATTAACAATTTCCTTCTCGATATCACTCTTGTAGATCTGGATATCAGTGAAATTTTCTATGCGAATTCCTTTCTCGGTATCTGTCATGTCCTTACAGTAGGCGTTTATTCCATCGTGAGTAAAGAACACAGAGTCGCCACGACAGCATTTTGCTATACAACGTTTCCCTTTGCAATACTCTGTAATATTATCTATCCTGTCACCATTTAAAGTTGTGTAATTGTATTTCACTTCATTCTGCTCTTTACACTTTGCGATATTTAAAAATATTAATACAAAAACCACATGTATTATTATCATTTTAATGACTGAAGGCACTATCCGCTAAAATAGTCTTCAACTGACTTTAGAATATTTATTTCTGTTATCCTTTTCATTCCATATAAGGATATAAGTCATTATATATTGTTTCTCGGCAAATACTAGCCTCGCTCGCCTCGGTGTTTCACCCAAGTACCTAAGATAAACAGGAGTTTCCGCCATGTTAGCTATCAATCAATTTCATAAAGGTAAATTAAATCCTCAACTTTAAGGACTCCCTTTTAAGGGCTAAAATTTGGTAGATTTTTTCAGTAAGTTCCGTGTTAGGGGTCGTAATTAAAAATACTTCTAAATCCTGTCAGAGCATTTTTCTCAAGAATGCGTGGAGTTTCCAAATTTAAATGAATATCAATAACTTTCAGACTTCTAAATACGGCTTTTTATGCCGCATATTATGACACCCACAATAACGTGAGTAGGGTTGGGACCCCGGAGTGCGCGTCAGACTTACAATTGTCCGATTTTATTCGTTTCATAATATTCGAACGAACGGTACCTGTACCACAAAGAACACGAATAAACAAACAAACATTCTATGGATTTATTGTTAGGTATATACAATTTATTCATTTATTTTCCTTTGTATGTTATATTAGGCAACAATTGTATATGTGTATATTTAGAGGATATTATGACATTATTTACCCTTTTCCTGAAACGTTAAGTTACTGTTACACGGTTTCATAAAACTTTTTTTTTACGTAGGTAAAGTCAGGTGTGTTGGTTACAAGGCAACAATTCTAAAATAGTTTTCTTAGTCCCTGGCTAGTTTAGCCTCAACCCCTATTTAGCCATGCAAACTTTGTCAGCCAGAGAGCGTTACGAGACCGAACGGCGAACTTCCCGCTTAATAGTCGAGCTACGAAATTACATTCCCATTTCAAAAATGATTACTTCTATGTCTCAATAGATAGCATCTGCTTAGCTTATTTCAGAACTGTTTTTTTCACGGGGTAGGTATTGTATATTTGATGTCCGATATCCCATTGCTTACTTTAAGCCAGCTCGATCATACATGTGGAAAATCTTTTGAGAATAGTGATAATGAGGAAGTGGAAAAAAAATCTCGAATCTGAAGTCTGAGTGTGCTGTAGGATATTTATTTATTTATTTATTTATTTATAAGACACACCAACAGTTCACATATTGCCACGTTCATTAGTATTTTTACAATATAATTTTGATTCTGATACGTAAACCTATAAGAGGCGTGTACAGCATTAGCCAAATAACAATAGTTTCTAGTTAGAAAATTAAATTTATACATATGCAAAAAAATAAAATAAAAAAGTTAACTAATATAAACCAAGAAGCAAATAAATTAATTTACAAATTGAACCAACATACTTATATTATTATACCAACAATTTATACAGACAGAAATATGGTTAACTGAATGTCGTCAGTACCCTAGATTTAAATGCAACCAATGAATCAGAAAATATATCGATATCATGTACTTTACTGTGTACGCTGTTGTATTCGTTACACATTCTTATTGCAGGTGAGTTGAGACCGAGATTAGTTTTAACGGATGGTATATGGAACGTCTTAGTTAATGGATGACGAGGTATTCTACTCGGTACCGTCAATGATATACCGTTGAGAATGTCGCTGGAGTCGATAATGTTGTTTACTATCTTGTAAAGAAGAATTAAATCGTGAGTTTTGCGGCGATTATATAGGGACTGCATATTGAAAAAAATTAAGCGTTGACCGTAACTACAGCGGTGAGTGATACCTGGTGTGATGAACGCGAGATATCGCGTGAAAGCACGTTGTATACTTTCGATGCGTTGTGAGTGGACAGTGTAAAGAGGATTCCAAATTTGGCACGCATACTCCAGATGGCTACGAACTAAGGTATTGTACAACGTGATCCTGGTGCGTTGTAATTTGAAGCCTTTTGTATTTCGTTTAATAAAGCCAAGCATTTGAGCTGATTTCTTTACAACATGATCAATGTGTGCATTAAAACGAAGCTCTCTATCCATAACGACGCCAAGATCTCTCATCTTGTCAACTTTATGTATGATCGTCCCATCAATATGATAGTGGGAGTCAATCGATTTCTTTTTTCTGGTGAATCTCATGTGGAAGCACTTATTTGTATTCAGTTCCATGAAGTTGTTAGTGCACCATAGATTGACCCTAGACAAATCAGCTTGAACCTTTGAAATATCCTCCGAGGACTTTATTCTCATATAAAGTTTTAAATCGTCGGCGAATAAGAGAAAATTGCAAAATCTAATGACATAACATAAATCATTGATAAAAATAGAAAATAAGACTGGTCCAAGGTGGGAGCCCTGAGGTACCCCAGAGACGGCATAATAGGGATTAGACGGATAACCGTTTACTGAAACGGTTAAAAGTCTTTTTGCTAGATAGGACTTGAACCAGTCCAATAAAGATCCCAATATCCCGAAGTGTTTTAATTTTTTAATAAGCAGATTGTGATTCACTCTATCGAAAGCACTAGCAAAGTCGGTATATATAGTGTCTACCTCGCAACCATGATCAAGCTCAGCAGTCAAATCAGAGACAAATGAGTGAAGGTTGGTTACGGTAGAACGACCTGATCTAAAGCCGTGTTGTTTTGGACACAAGATACTCTCAACATGGGCTGTTAGAATGGGACATACAAGAGATTCAAACAATTTGGAGAGACATGATAAAATAGCTATTGGACGATAGTTCCTAGCATTACTTGGATCTCCTTTTTTGTATAACGGTATTATTCTTGCTCTTTTCCACTCATCTGGAAAACATCCGTCTCTTAGGGATCTATTGAAGATTAATGTCAAGGGCAGAGCAAGAGCAGAACAACAACGTTTAACAAACACAGGGGGTATATTATCGGGACCTGAACCTTTGCAAGTATCGAGCTGTTTCATTTTATGAAGGACATTGCGCTCAGTGAGTTGTATGTTATTCATAGATTTATTGTGAGGATGAAGGTCATCGCCAAAGGAGTCGCATTTTGAATTGATTGTACTGTCGTAAACGGATGAGAATTGTTCCGAAAAAAGGTTGGCAATATCTGAACCACTATTAACAAAGTTCTGATCATTGTAGATAACCGCTGGTATTTTACTCACATTATTACATTTTTTATGTTTGATGAATTGCCAAAACTCTTTTGGATTTTTCGAAATATTATCCTCCGTCGACCTTTTATAATTTGAATAGCATTTATGATGAACTTTATGACAATGATCGCGAACAGCTTCAAAAGATAGGAGGTCAAGCGGATTATTGTATTTACGGTATTTAAGCCGAATTTTATCCTTTTCGGCAAGCCTTTTTATAAGAGAGTAGTTAAACCATGGTGGATATTTTGATTTCTTAGGCTTGTGTTTAGGTACATGTTTTTCAACTGAATTATAAATAATATCGTATAGTACTGAGACCATTGCATTCACATCCACGCACCGCGAAAATACATAACTCCACTGTACATTCTTTAATTCATGAATAATTTGTTCATAATTAGCATTAAAAAAATTGTAACGTTTATGTTTAATCTGAGGTAAGAAAGTATTGCTATTAGCACAGGGTATACATATGACTAAACCAGGATGCTTGGAGTCAAGTTTGCTCAAAGTATCAAGTGATTCATTTACAGTTACATAATTAAAGTTGCTTATAACTAAATCCAAAATTCTACCATCACTGTTTAAAACACCATTGAATTGAAAGAGATTATTTACCGACATACAATCAACCAGTGAATAGCCTAATGGGTTATTATAATTAGAAGGATTCATATAAGAAAAATGTTTATCCTTAGACCAGTCTATAAAAGGTAGGTTGAAATCGCCAAGAATTAAGACACTATCGATCAAACACATCGCGCTGTTAACGTGATCGAGATATCTGCCCATAGTCTCCAGACGAAGAGGTGGAGGAAGGTACACTGCGCATATAGCTAAATTAATGGGTTTACCATTCAAATTAATTTTAACAATGACCCATAAGTCCTCACAGTCGCTTTCATATTGGTGCGCTCTAGAGGATAGTATATCATTAGAAACGGCTACAAGAACTCCCCCTCCATCCCTCTTGGATGAATGAGAAAAATTACGATCTCTACGATAAACAGTATATCTCGAATCAATTAATTCGTTATTGCATATTTTTGAGTTCAACCAAGTCTCTGTAAAAACAATAATATTATAGTTGCAAAGCAAGATATTGTCATATATATCATTTGTCTTAGTTCGAACACCGCGTGTATTTTGATAGTAAATTCTTAATTGATCGAACTTTAATGCAGCACACCAAGCAGCTGTGATGCGGGAACAGTCATAAGTATTTAGACAATGAGTTTTAAACTATCTAGATTACGTATCAAAAGTGCTTGGGAAGATTCGTCCTTTCTTATGTAAATACGTCCATTCCGGATCCACACAAATTTATAATTCATTGCTTTAGACTTTTGACGTGTAGCAGCATGCAATGATTTGTTAAGTGGCGTAAGATGTTCAGCTACATATATCGGTACACGAGGACCTCCAATTCCAAGATGGTGTGAATTCAATTTGTCATTAAGGTTCTTCTTATTGAAATTTATCGTTGCGGCCAGTACAGAGTCACGATGGCGAGGAGTGCGTAACTTGACGACAACGGCACGTGGCTTGTTGTTGTCTTTCAGTAACTTAGCAACTCGAGTAACATGTACTATATCCTCGTTAGCAATGGGGTGATCAATAGCTTTTGTCAACTGCACTATCGTATTCACTAAATTCTCTGTGCGGTGCTCGGGAATTCCATTCACCTCTAAGTTTGATTCACGCATATGTTGTTCAGTTAAGTTGAGCCTCCCAGACAATTCTAAGACTGTTAAATTCAAGGTTTCATTATCAGATTGCAACTTCGATACTATTTCCAATTTCTCTTCCACACTGTTCTTCAAGTCTTCGTATTGTTTACTTATGAAAGAAATCGATTCTTGGTAGTCAGACATTTGTTGTTTGATTGCCTTTAGCTGTTCAGTGACTTGTTCTCGGACGATTGTCATCATCTCTTGCTTTATAACATCTCTAATACTGTCTAAAGTGATCTGGTTATCAAGGCAGTCAGAAACGTAGCGATTTCGGGACCTTAACGTAACGTTTTCGGAGCACGGAGATAATGGGTCATTACGAGCAACGACTGGAGAGATAGGTGGTGGGCCTGCACGGACCGGCGTATTTTTATTGTCTATCTTCGGTTGCTTGCTTCGACATTCCGGGCATTTCCACGTACGCTTCTGTTCTTTGTCCATATTATTCTGGAACCGCTTTTCGGAAATATTGGCGCAAAGAAGATCGTATTTAAGCGCACAAAGCGAACAGCTCAAAAAATCTTTGACTTTTATTATATTCTTGCAACCACCACATTTGTTTGATGAAGCCATTTTCACTCAAAATAAAAAATATATATATTTCGAAAAAGAAAATAATTTATATAATGTATGCGTAGTGGTATTAAAGCGTTGAAGCGCTGCAGCGCTGCGAGAGCGTGTACATGCAATACTGTTCGTGCAACTGATGTCAATGTGTGCATAGATGCGAGCGAGCTGCGGGTTGTCGTAGGTCAGTTTTGCGATAGATAAGTTGTCGTTAAAAAATGCTTTCTACGATTACTCACGAACCCGATGTCACTTTGTTATGTCATATACACCAATGCAAAGCACAGTTCACGCACAATAAATTAGTACCAAGCACGACAGGAACAACAAACTTTTAACCACAATTTTGGAATAAAAAGTGACGATAAAATGAAACGTATGTTATTGTTACAACAGTCTACTGTCAATAGGATATGATTGTATTACATTCCAAGATTTCAAAACCATTGCAAATTAGAAATATTACTCCAACGGTAACATGCCTTCTTAACCGTGACTTAAATAAAGGGGTTTTGATACGGTAAGCCATTGGCTAGCTGCAAACTCACTATGTGAGAAACCTATTTCTGATGAATTAATTTATCTCAAAATTACTGCACATTCATGCTTCTCTGAAAACTGCACATGCCCTCAAATAGCCATGACAAAAATATTAAATATTTAGGTTTTACGTAAGACATACTTTCGCCCGAAAGGGTGATCGACGCCGACGGGGAAGGCGGTCGTAGGACGACGCGTCTGGTCACGCAGTCCCGTCTACGGCGGAGAAGGAACTCTAGGAGTTTTGTGGGTAGGCTTCCCGGCCCCATCCCACAAGGGAAGGGGTCGGGGTCCCACGGGGTATGCGTAACGCATTTCCCCTCGTAAAAAGAAAAACCATAAGTCCAAATAACAGTCAGCCAATTGTTTATACTTGAGATATTACTACGACAGCATATTATGATCTGCTTCTTGCAGTTTGCTAGAACATCGTTTATTCAAAAATTATTTCCCTTCTTGAGTTTATAATTGTACAAAACCACACAATTTAATATCTTCTATATAGCTTCTTTCTTTGAATTATCAAGGAGCTGAAAATGTATTGGTTACGGTGTAGATTGTATTTGTGGACGCAATATTCTTACACTCACATATAAGCATACACACTACCATACATAGATGTATATGTACACATTTAAACCTACACACCAAAACATAATATATTCATAATCCTGAACATATCTCTTCCTATTTAAATCATTATTAATAAGAACTATTTCGTGTATACTGGGTCAGCGCCTGCTCGGGGCTCCGAATGTCATTCGAATGTCTTGTTCAATATTCGAACAATCATTAAGGAATGCACTATTAAAGATATATTCTCTGTGTATAATTTTCGTTACTTGAAACGGGATATATCTACATAATATCCCATTTTTGAGTACGGCCATGTCGCCAGCCAGATCGTTATCAAGCGTACACAGTTAAAATGGTATTTACATCTTTAATTAATGAGCGACTACTTTTTAAACATTATAATAGGTTGGGGAAAAACATTCTTCGCATTTTTTAAGAATATTCAAAACATTTTTAATATAGTTTATTTACATTTAACTAAAGTATGTAGGTACCATTTTGTTCGATAACATTTTGCCATCTTGTAGGAAGGGACATGATCCCATTGCTATAGAAATTTTGGGACTTCTGATCAAAATAACGCGACAAGTGGTTTTGGCAGTCCTCTTGTGATATTAACCTGACACTGCCTAAAGAATTCTGAAGAGACCGAAACAGGTGGAAATCTGAAGGTGCAAGGTCAGGACTATACGGCGGATGCATTAATACCACCCAGCCAAACTATCTTAATTTTTTCTGAGTGGCTAAAGATGTGTGAGGTCTAGCGTTATCATGATGAGAAACCACATCCCTTCTGTTGATGAATTCCGGCCTATTTCTCTCAACTTCTTGCTTTAATCTCATCAGTTGTTCGCAGTAGAGTTCAGGTCGAAGGTCTTGCCTGGTGGTAACAGCTCACAATGAATAATGTCCTTCCAATTCCACCACACACACAGCATCACCTTGTTGCTAGTTAACCCGGGTTTCGCCATAGTCTGTGAAGCCTGACCGGCCTTTAACCACGACCTTTTTCGCACGTTTTTGTCGTACGTGATCCACTTTTCATCACCAGTAATGAACGTAATGAACCTACCTTTTTTACCTTTTTTGAAGAAGCTGATATTCTTCAAAAAAGGTAAAAAAGGTAGGTTCATTACGTCGTAATAAAGAATCACAAATGAGTACACGGTTCACAAGGTTTCTTTCAGTGAGCTCGTAAGGTACCCAAATATCGAGTTTTTTTGTGTACCCAGTTCTTTTCAAATGCGCCAAAACTGTTTTGTGGCCAATTCCCAGTTCTTCAGCTACGTCGTAACTACTGTTATGTAGATCTTGCTCCACTTTTTCAAAAACGGCATCCATTTTATCCGTAACAGGGCGACCAGAGCGACGTGCATCTTGAACATCAAAATTTCCGTATTGAAAACGCTTAAACCAAATTTGTGCTAATCTCACAGACACTGCACTAGGTCCATAAACATCGCAATTTTTTTTCGCGGCTTGCATTGCATTGTTACGTTTTTTGTAGTAAAGTTTTATAATGTATCGAATTTCTTCATTAGATTCACTCATCTTGACGGTACGAAAAACAATTGAAAATCACACATTTTCCTAATTTGAATTTGGAATTATGTTCTTTAAAATTTAAACTTTCGATGATACCAAAACCAGCCAGATGCAAATAGTATAGCCAAAGAGGTTTTATTACAAGTTCATACATACTATAATGCGAAAAGCTCTATTTAATGGCCTATAACAAATTGTGAATCAATCTGAGATGATCGATTTCCAAAATATCCATATCCTATCTCGATTGTATAAAGAATCGATTGTTTGGTTTCTAATCGACATACCAAAGAGCGACAGACATCCCTATTGACAAGAATGATTGATTTATGTCGTAACTCGCCTGCGTGAGTGAGCTCTTACTTCTAAAATCCGGATCCCCAGGCATCACAGCTGTTCGGGGGTTTAAACTGCATTGCGCCTGCCTGAACTCTATGCACTCATCAAGGCCCCGGATTTTATTTTAGTCACCATGTCGACCTCAATCGATGAAAGGTGTGTGAATCTTAAATAACTTATTCAGTTAAAATACTACGTTTCCATCCTCTTACAGTGTTTTTTTTAATTTTTTCTAGGGTTACTGATGAACTTGAAGCCTTGGAGGCAATTTTGATGGACGATGTTGAAATAAAACGTGTAAACGGTGTACCTAATATGATTTTATACGTTGTGCATCCATCAACTGGTGATGATACTGATCAGCAGTTCGTTTGTATTACCCTGGAAGTTATCCTGACCCCGGATTACCCTGACAGTAGCCCTGAAGTAGCGCTAAGGAACCCTAGAGGCTTAGATGATATTCTATTAGCGACAATTAATTCACAAATAAGTGTTAAATTGAATGAGTGCCTAGGCCAGCCTGTCGTTTTTGAGCTAATCGAGGTATGTTTATAACTTATTTTTATTATACCATTGTTTTAGGTTTCCTCTTTCTAAAGTCATAAGTTATTATAATCTTGTTAGTTTTGTGCTGTTGAATTAATCTCATAATTGTTGATAAGAACATTTTGTTACCTTATAAATTTTTAACATGTTAACTGCCCATGCACAATATTTAGTGCGTTTTTGATCAAGCTGTGACCTCCATGCACCAATATGAACCCATAAAACTTAAAATAGAACAGGTTATCATTCAACGGACACACCAGGAACTGTAAGCAAAATAGCCTGGACAGTCAATGTTTTAATAACCATATGATATTATTAATTTGAGTCAATAACTTAAATTTATCAATGTCATTTTTCAGCTTATCCGTGAGAACCTAACAGAGAGTAATCTACCAAGTGGACAGTGTGTAATATGCCTATATGGCTTTGCCGAGGGTGATATATTCATCAAAACACAGTGCTATCACCATTTCCACAGTCACTGTCTTGCGAGTCATCTTATTGCCGGCAAGAAGTACTACACTGAGGAATTTGAGAAGCTCCCAAATTGGCAACAGATGGAAGCGCCTCCCTATCAAGTAATACCATAAAACTTTTATTTACTATAGTTTTTATTTTAGAGATATAACAAAGTAAACTTAAATTATTGAGTGCTTTCTTAACTATTGACTCAATAAGTAGCTTACAGTTATTTAACAAAATATCACCTTCCAGTCATTTTTAAAAAAAAAATTGTATTTACTTTTACTGTTTCTAAGTAGTTGTTATTGGTAATGGATGATATGAGATAGTGTAATGAAAGTGATTAAAAAAGAACTCAGAGCTAATGGGTAAATTAAATATAAATCTCAACTGGCAATTAATATACTTGCCAGTTTTGTTATATTGTACATTCTTGGCTTATAATATTTACAGGACCTGGTTTCAACATTGCTGTGAACTTATATGCCTTGAGCGCTGAACAAACCATACCATTACCAGTTCTTTTATTTTTTTCTCTGATTACAAATAAACATGAATAATTAATAAACACAGTGCAGTGTCAATCAATAAAACCATCTTGACAAGCATCTCAAGAGAAGAACTAGCAGAGAACAACAGGATATAGGCACTTATCGGTTGAATCAACTGGCTGCCTGATAATTAAATAATAATAAATAAACATAATATGCCTATAATACCAGATCAAATGAAACTGACATAAATGTACTCTCCTTGATGAAGACACAGTCTGCTTACTGTGATTGTTAATTAGCTCCAGCAGCACACATCTTAGTCAATAGTAATTGCTGAGTTTATTCCCGGCTCTTCTCAGAAAGCAATCTTCCGTAGGTCTGACCATTCCAAAGTGCCTGTGCCTATTTGAATAAATATTTAATTTCAATAAAAATACAACTGCTGGGTATATTTATGCTATGACAGCTAAAAAACATGATTGCAGCAAACCTGCCCAGTGTGCCGCTGCCCTGTATCCTGTGATGTGGATACCCTGAAGATGGCCCCACCACCCATAGAATCCATAACTGCCCCACCATTCTGCCTCACTGCAGAACTAAAGGTAATGCAATTAAGAAAAACAACTAATAATAATAAATAGCCAATATGTTGACTACCGGACGAAGTAGTATCTGCTTAAAAACAAATTAGTCAATTGGACAAGGACTAAAAATCTTCAATAGTGAAATATAAAGTGCTATGTGACATTCAACACTGTGAAAAAGACAGATCAGCTATCATGCTACTCATCTATAAATAAATAAAATATCCTGGGACATTCTTGTAAATTAAAATGCCGAGAAACTGTAATGCAGTTTGGCACTGCAAATGCAACTGTAATTTCATGTAAGTAACATTAAAAAATAATATGCCCATTTTCACTTACAAGAGAGCTCTAATGACTTAGAGTCTTAGAGAGTAATTATTTGAATTCATTGCTACTATTTCACACAAATAAAATGATGTTAGTGTTAGAAATGTCCAAAGTTAGGGATTGATGTGTGAATGTGAGCTCTACTCCGATAGTCAGTAGGACCAAAATTTGTTAAAAATCAAAGTGATATTGAGTTTCCTGAGCGCTCCTTAGGCCATATAGTTATGTTGAGTTTGTGGTAAAATAGGTGGTTATCCATTAAACAATTATGAGTATAGTGAAAAGTATTTGTAAGTATAAAAGCAATGAGACATTCAAAGTAGGTTCTTTGTGTAAACATCTTATTGTAGTAATATTTACTATATATAACACAGGCCAGTTGGCTAGGTGGTTAACGCTCTGACTGCCAAACCAAAGGTCGCGGGTTCGATTCCCACCCAGGACAAACATTTGTGTGCATGAACATGTCTGTTTGTTCTGTGTCTGGGTGTAAATATCTATATAAGTATGTATTTAGAAAAAAAAGTAGTATATGTAGTATATCAGTTATCTGGTTTCCATAGTACAAGCTCTGCTTAGTTTGGGATCAGATGGCCGTGTGTAAAAGAATGTCCCAGGATATTTATTTTTATTTATTTATTTTTTTTTTATTTCACTACATACCTTGTTTTGTTTTTAAAACCATGTGCAGTGAATGACTGTGATATTATTACAACATAAAAATGCGTAATATAGTATATTAAAAACGAATTACGAAATTGTGACCAAATAGTTTAGAGTTTTTGAGTAGTAGGGCTCTTAGTGCAGAGTCCCCCGCGGAAGTACTACCACCTTACCCATTTCCACCGTGAAGCAGCAGTGCACTTGTGTTACTGTGTTTCGGTGAGAAAGGTAAGGGTGCCAGTAAAATTACAGGCACATGAGACTTAACAACTTCACAACTCAGGGTCGACAACGCATTGGTGATGTCCCGTTGTTGCAAATTTCCATAGGCGGCAGTGACCACTTACCATCAGGTGGTCTGTCTGAAGAATTTTCAAAATCAATAATAAATTTTTCAGGCGCTACAAATAAAAATGGCTGCGCTACTCGCTCATCAAGTAGCTAGGGGGGGCGTGGTCGGTGTGGGGGACACGGGGCCTGCGCCACTCACCATCACAACACCAACCAATAATGAAGTAAGTCCTCTTTTTATTTCACACCGCATCAGTGCTATTTGTTCTAGTATGGAAATATATCTATGAATACAGTTTCATTCAGCCGTCAACTGACACCTGTTTAAATACCTAAGTTTGTCATGTATGCGGTTGGAACCAGTGACATAATTATGTAGACACGGCTCTCAAAAACAGCGCATACATAGTTTAAATACGCGCGAAGAAAGGGAAGGAAAGTAAATCCTACTTAACCCACTTCCTGATTACCTGATGTTATAATGATAAATCGTTATTTATATTGAGATTGTGCGCGACTAAATGGAATTAGGTCAATTACCATAATTTTATGTTGACATTTCTAAACGCGGATAACGCATCTATAGTTTATGTAAACATTGATTGGAACGAATTTGATATTCGATCGAGTTTATACACTAAAACGAATATATTTCCTAGATAGAAAAGTTATATTTTAGTAGGCATGTTGAAGGTATAAAACGTTGTAAAATGTGACAGGCGAGCAATGGGTCAGCAAGTGGTGCTCAGGCAGACAGCAAGAGCAATAATACTATGGGAAACGGGGGTCACAACGGCAGCTCCTCCAATGACAATTCATCGCCCGGCTCGCCGCATACCCGCCCATCCGCAGCCTACCGCGGCCCATACAGGTAATCTAACTAAATTAGCCTAATACATGTATATGTACCTACATTCGAAAGGATGTAAGCTTGTTACTCAATCACACCTTAACGGTCAAATGAATTCGAATCAAACTCGGGGCATTGATGAAACGAAGACAACCGCGCGTCCGAAGCTAGTCAATTTAAACTCGCATCTTAGAAGATCAAATAACATAACTTTTAATACGAGAAGTTGAAGTTGCGGCTATTCAAAGTCGCGTCTATAAGCCACCATAGTGTTCATCATATTGGAAGCCTGTTTGTTAGCCAATGGGGATGATGAGTGATATGTCAAATTAATAACTTTTTATCGTTTTGCATTCAGCAAAACGATCGTTTCTATGGAGTTTTATATGAAACATATAGTGTCATGATTGTACAGCATCAAATGATCTGTTTGTAGTTAGATCGGTTAAAAATCATATTGAATATCATATTTCTAACGTCATCGTGTATTTTCGTATGTTCAATACGCTGGTGCTTGACCATTTATCTTGAATACAGTTTTGGTCCCTTTTATATGTATAAGGCTTATTAGTACGCGTGTGTTTAAACTAACATTGTGACGTCAGAGGGTTCAACCGGCGCGGCAAGCCGGGGCGGCGCGGGCGCGGGGCGTGCGCGCGGTGACGCTCCCCCCTCGCGCCCCCGCCCCCGCCCCCGCCCTCGCCCCCGCCGACGACATCGCCCCCCGCCGCCTAGCCCCCCCACCACCGCATGCCACGCGACACTCAGCCCACCGGTCTCATAGCGGACGAGACTTCCAGTGAGCGATTCCATACCGATAACGTAGCACACGTTACTAGCAGCGAGCGATATTACATCGATCACATTGTCAACGGCGAGCGATACCAATACCACACCGGTTTCGTAGTACGTGGTAAAAATGAGTATGTAAGTAATGAATTGTCCAAATGCCTCAAAATAGACATAACAGTAGATTCGCTATGCGAAGATCCGAGTGTGCTCGAAGTTCATGTTAAAGCCATATTGAGGTGCTCGCTCTGCATTTGGTCCATTGAACTGAATATTGTGCGGCCATTTTTGTGGACCCCTTCCCGTAGGCTGGCCTTTTTTCGAACTGATAAATACCTTACAAGACTGACGATTTACCGAATTAACTTTTTTAATATATGGAGACGCGTTTTGTGTTACTCCCCAATTCCTACTAACCATATCAGGTGGACCATTCGTTATAAGTACACCTCACCCTTTATCTACAAATTTATACTAATATATTTATTAAAATTCCTCATTTGATTATATAACTTATTTTTTATTAACTTTATAGCTATGAAAATTCTATTTATACCTATACAAAATCAATTAATACCTATTTTATGTGTTATAACAATAATATTATGTCTAAATTAGATTGATAATTCTTCACTGCATACTTATATTATTATATTAAAATATAACCTCAATATTCAACACCGATCCAAACTCTAAGAGCGGTTTCGCACTACGTCCGAACCGAATCCGTGAATGTACTGGTCAAAAAACTCGGATCGAATTCGGATATTGCTTTTCGCACTACCTCCGATCCAAATTCGAAATTCAGACGTCATTTTACGCAAAACCACAGCAGAAATGATCACGGATGACAGAAATGGGATCCAGTGCATAACTGCCATATAAATAGTTCTACGACTACTCCGGACCGTATTTTCACGGATTCGAATCGGACGTAGTGCGAAACCGCTCTTACGGGTAAACATTATATTTGATCCAATGCAGGTCTAAAATCTCTGAAGTCCCTCCCAAGTCGTCAGTCCACTAATCCTTATTACTTTTTAGCTCTGATATTTGCATACTACTTATTTTACCATCTAAAACGGCTGTGCAATTCAAACTCGGATCATCTGCAGCGAACACATTATTAAAAAGATCTATGACAAACATACTTACAATAAAAAAAATAAAAATGCCGCTAAAAAAACCTCAACCTTTTTTTAAGTCAACAAAAATACTTTAACAAAAACAGCTTTGGGATACCTCAATATAACATAAAGCTCTTTTGTAAATTCACAATAATCAGTCGCTCGCTGCAATAATTTAATGTAGCCAAAGTGGAATAGCACAAATAAAATATTCGTTGTTCAATATATTCTTAGAGTAAGACACGTTTCTGTGACGAATCCTAGTCAAACCCTAGTATTCCACATAATTAAATAAATAATAACTGTAACCTCGTGTCAAATGTTTGTGATGTTTGGCCAACTTATTGCATAAAAATGCCACCGTTTTATCTTTTACTAAATGATGCAATCGAGCAATGAGCAATCGATGATTATAATCGATTAAAAGTGTTTAGTACTTTTTGTAATAAGTTGATCAAATAAAATTAATGTTATATTTAATAGTAAGTAATAAACAGCTATTTCTTATTTATTTAATATTACGTGTTATCGTTGATATTTTTAATAAAAATCACTTCGTATTAAAATTGCACACCTTTTCGGTTGATTTTTTTATAACGAATGCAACTTTTTTTTTAAATTAAATTAAATTCATTCAAATATATGCTTATTATGCACATAATTGGATATTTTAGGTGAGGTGAATAATCTTGCGCGGAAAGAATTCTAGGATAGATTAACGAATTTAAAATATCGATTAAGAATTCGAGTTATTGAAAGTGTAGATCTAGTACAACGTGGCCCTGTTTAATTATATATTGAAGCTGACATAATTGGTATTAAAAATTGGTCTCTATTTTTCTTACCTTCTGAACGCCATGCCAAAACGGTATATCCATGTCCTGTCTCCAGAAATCGATATGAATACGTGTATCAATAAAACATATAAAAGTAATGTTTTAATATGTTTATTTTGTATTGTTATGTAACCTGTTTATTGTCGAGTATAGATGGCAATGGACAGGGCACGCTTGCGTATGTCGAATATAGCTGACATTGGCGTTCAAAAGCTTAGGCAGAGCCGTTCGCTTGTTCGAAACTTTTTAGTACTTACAACATATTTTAAAGGATTATTATAATATGAACGAAAGTGGTATGTTCACGGCTGTACTAGAAATAATGAATGGATGGAAAGCAATAGTTTGATATGTATCTAGTGTTTTTGTTTGATATTATTAATTTTACTTAGCTAATTTAATGTAAGGCGTGTCTGGCTGGTCGATGTGTGACGATTTTGCATGCCTTTTGTATTTGAAAGTTTGGCGGAAATTTTGATTCTAAAGGTGGGTACTGAACAGTGTTACGCGGCGTAATGTAACGTGTTACACAGCGAACGTTTGTGCCGTCAGTATGGGATTTTAGCCCACGGTGTAACGTAACATGCTCGCTGCGAATGACGCCCTGTAACATCGGTCAGTACACACCTTAATATCAGAGCTATTTGGGTAAAGAGCAGCTATTTGAGATCGACCAACTTATTTTCAATAGATTGACTACGTGGTTTAATTGACACTAATATTATAAGGTAAAGTTCGTATGTTTGGCTCTTACATACAAAATTAGTAACCAAACTATCTATAATTATCTGATTTCCATTATTATGTAATTAAAAGCTACGATATTCCTAAGTGACATAGATAATGTTAAAATCCCAGATCACTTTAGATCCCTCAGACAAGCGAGTAAAACCGCAGGATCGTAGTTATACTCTATACATCTCTTTCGCCTCGATGGTGAAATGGTATAGTTTTGACTAGAGACCCGGAGGCTCTGGGTTCGGTCCCTGGTTCGAACAATGCACTATTAACTATCTAACTGCTCACCATATGTCACGTTAGGTATTAAATTATATTCGATGTAATGTGGGTATATCTGCATACTTCTTAGGGGATAGTTGGCGTGAACATATGTATTTCGTCGGTCTGTCTGAAATAGCTGCACTTTTCCGAAATAGCTCCCAATTACGATAGGACTATTTATACTATAACATGATGTTTTCCATGTTAACATTTTATGTTATTTTTTACATCAATTAGATTTCTTTTCTATCATATTTTTACATTCCATTGCTTGGTCTGCATTCAATGTACCTTTAACATTTTTAATAAAGTATGCACAGTGTTTATTGGAGGATTATTCCGATATTATTGTACGTGTATACAAATCATAATTACTATTATTTTATATAAAATACTTTAAAGAAATATATTTTTATTATTTATTTTGCAGCTCTAGGTTTATGTTAGTAGTAGGTACCGAATATCTGGCTTTTCGTGGCACTTTTATGCCTTTAGATATTTAACAAATTTAAAAATTAATATTGATCTAGGGTTGTCGGAAACTCAAATTAGCCTCGTGTTAATTTGTAGTCTAGTTTGACATCCCTGTACTTTCATAGAATATTTTATAAGTATGCGTACCAATATACCATATCAAACGTGTGTTTGTTTGGTACATTGTCAGTTTTGTAAACGTTCATTGTATATGTAAGTAGATATTGAAATAAATAAACTCCTACCAATGATTTCATTGTTTTATTTCCAATTTGTTGTTCATGACATATTTTTTTGTTAACGGCCCCCTTTGATGGTAAGTGGACACCGCCGCATATGGGCATTGCAACACCAGGGGCATCGCCAATGGGTGTCGTCCCTAAGACGCGAAGTGAACAACTACTCACGGCGAAAATGGTTAAGGTGATAGTACTTCCCCGGACAAACTCTTTACTAAGAGCTAAACTACTCAAATTTTCTTTTTACTACTCCTTTTCTATGTCTAGAAGGGCACTGGCTATGAAGTGTTGGCAATAAACTCAGAAATTACTCTTTTCAAAAACGATCTTATATCTATTTTATCTAAATCGAAAGAGTAACAAACATCTCTCTCTCTCTCATACTCACGAACTTTCGCAATTATAATATTACTAGCTGTCCGCCGCGGTTTTACCCGTGTTCCCGTAGGATGTCACATGTATTATACATAAAAACCTTCCTCTTCAATCACTCTTATCTATTTAAAAAACCGCATCAAAATCCGTTGCGTAATTTTAAAGATTTAAGCGTACATATCCCTAGATATAGGGACATAAAAGCGACTATGTTTTATACTATGTAGTGATGTAATACGGTACAATAATTATTAGGTGTAAATATCAATATATGATCACGGAATATAAAAAATGTCTTCTGAATATTTATGGCAACGGACCACAAATTTTTACACTATTCAATATGAATTTGATGGGTCAGTTGGCTTGTAGTTAGAGACCCTGACTGCCAAGCTGTATGTCGTTTGATTCGACTTCCACCCCGGACAAACATTTGTGTGCATGAACATGTCTGTTTGATCTGCGTCTGGATGTAAGTCTCTTTATAAGTATGTATTTAAAAAAGTTGTTATATGTAGTAGATCAGTTATCTGGTTACCATAGTATACAAGTTTAGTTTGGGACCTGATAGCCGGGTGTAAAAAATGATTCAGGATATTTATTTGTTACTAGCTGTTCCCCGCGGTTTCACTCGCGTTCCCGAGGGATGTATCATTTTCCCGGCACAAAAAGTATCATATGTTACTTCTAATTCCTAAAGAATATGTGTATAAAGTTTCATGATGTTCGGTTAAGTAGTTTTCGCGTGAAACCGCAACAAACAAACATACATTCACATTTATAATATTAATGGGGATTATTTCTTTAATTCAGTGAGTTATGGTTTAATTTCATTAAAATGCTAATAAATCGATGGTATTATTTTAGAAAAGTCCACGGCCGCCAGTCTACCAGATATGGCAGTAAGTAACCTTGGTTTACTTCCGATAGAAGTTGTTATTTGCATGTCTGACCTACACTTTTATGGGCATGGCCGGACAAGATGGTTCCTGTTACTTGTTTGGTTTAAATAGTGACCTCGCAAATGGGGGTACTTGTGTATTGTGACTAATAAAGGGGGTTAATTAGATTTACCTCAGTTTTGGATTGAGTAGGTATTTTTAGTTTAAGTTTTCTGACTTAGAATAATTATTATAACCCTTGTCTTCAGTCTTTTGTGGTCTCTTTTAACGTATCTATTCAGCGACGATGCAACGTTTAGCAAAGATAAATTTGGTACCTATTCTTTTGGCGCTCCTAAGGAGTTCAAGATCTCAGGGTCTTACATTTAAATGGCCGTATAAATAAGCTCAATGTAGGCAGACATTTGTCGCAGAACAAAAGTTATAGGATATACCTAGCTCGTAGAGTCAGTAAGCTAAAGTGGCAACGAAAAGCCTCATCGCTCGATGAGCTGATGATGGATCAAATGGCAACCACGTGCTGGGTACCGGCAGAGGCGGCCTTAGGGGGTGGCGAACGGGGCCTCGCTCTTGCAGGGGCCTCGCGCAACCCAAGCAAATTAAAAAAATATGGTTTTCAAATTTTATTTATTTGTATAACTTTAGCATTTCTTGTCAAACATGACAAATACCTAAACCAAACCACCAGACTTACTTTCTGATCACATACTTTTCACGAAGGACAAAGGGCCTCGCAATGGGTAAGAGCACCGGGTTCCGGGATGTGGGACGACCTCTCACCGGGTCAACTGGTCGATCTCTGTGAGTCATGGAAATCCATGGGGGAGCCCTTTGTCCAGCAGAGGACATCCCTAGGCTGATAAGATAAAGAACGAAGAAAGACTACGAAACTTTGCCTTGACGGGACAGTTGGCTTGGTGGTTAGAACCCCTGCCACGTCGCAGGTCGCGGATTCGTTTCCCACCCGGAACAAACATTTGTGTGCATGAACATGTCTGTTTGTAAATATCTGTATAAATATGTATTTTAAAAAGTCTAAAAGCCGAGTGTAAAGAATGTCTCAGGATATTTATTAAAAAAATTATATTTAATAATTCAACACAGCTGAGGTAGTTAAGGCACTATTCTATAATAAGAGTGTGATATCAGGTTATTTATTATTTACCGAATCGCCATTAAAATATATGGAAGGAGTTTTAAATAAAATTAAGAAAAGACCCAGCTCTTAAAGGCCAGGTAAGTGCCCACTCGACACATCTCAGTTTGGTAACATATATTTAAATGACTTGTGAGGTAGTGCATGTCCTCAGTCAAGTGAGTCAGGCATTACGGCGCGTGCTCAGATATGGTGAAAACATCCGAGGACGCGGCAGTTTCTCGATGTTTTGATGAGTAATGTAATTATGTGATGGAGACAGTGTAATAGTCCTTTTAAAACAACATGCAATGTCGTACCTGTACGTATATACATTTTTGGTTGCATCTTATTTTGATGCGATCGGTTAGCGACGAAACACCAGGATGAAATTCCAAACTGAACATACAAATCACTGACAGAAGGGTTACTAAGCAAATAAAATAGATGCTAAACATTTGAACACTAATCTGAACTAAAATTGAGCGTGTTAGAATTATGTTTGTTTCTTTTTTATACCACTTGATCTGACAAACAAGCAGACGGTCCACCTGATGGTAAGTGGTCACCGCCGCCTATGGACATTTGCAACACTAGGGGCGTCGCCAATGCGTTGTGGGCCCTGAGTCGTGAAGTTGTTAAGTCTCATGTGCCTGTAATTTCACCGGCCCCCTTACCATTCTAACCGAAACATAGTAATACAAGTGCACTACTGCTTCACGGCAGAAATGGGTAAGGTAGTACTTAACCGGACGAACTCTGCACTAAGAGCTCTACTACTCTAAAAATCTCGATTATCTGTATGTCTCGCTCCCGTTCGCTGATAGAAAGTTACAGTATTCCCGAGTGACATAGGCTGTTAAAATCCTGGGATACTTTAGATTTCCCGGGAACGCGGGTGAAAAAACGGGACGGAAGCTGGTTAGCGATAATCGGTAAGATTATTTAAATAAGTGTATGTACAGAGTAAAAGTAGTCAGTAGGTTAATAAGTTGCAGCAAAATATTGCTACTTACAAACTACCGTATAAAATAAAATATTCATTTATTAAATTTCAAAACTAGCAACATTGTAAATGGATTGTAAAGTTTTAAATTCGTTTTTATTATTGTCATAATGCTGTGTAAATTTGTCTTTGAATTTTGAACCATTTTTATCTCATAAAAGGTTTTATATCGACCGAACACATTTGAATGAAATGAAACAAATAGTTGAAGGGAAACAAAGAGCTGAAGATCGAGCTTAGTGGCGTGCCATAGGTAAGGCCTATGTCCAGCAGTGGACGGAGATAGGCTGATGATGATGATGAATGAATATGTTTTTGAGGAACTTTGGAAAAACAACTTAAACAAGCGAGAAAATGTTTACTAAAAGTTTATTAACATTAATGTTGCTTATTCTAATTTAAAAGCTCACGATCCCTAACAAATGGCCACATCCGGCAGATACTGATTGGGACCTCGCCTACTCAATTGGTCAGTCGTTGAGGTCATCGCCGGACCGTAAGAAACAACCATCATTGCTAATCAAGGATTATAGAGCTCTTCTAACTTAAATATATTGAATTAAATTCACAAATATGATTAGCTTATATTATTTGTATAGGTTAGCTCAATGTTCAGCCTTTGAAGGGATGGATTTGGTGTTGTATGCCACAATACAGGAATTTCGTTCATAATTCGGCAGCAGATGCTTTTAAATAAAGCTGTTTTTAATCCAGCCTAGTTTAGAAGATAAGTAACAATTGTAAACTTTTTGAAAATAAATAAATAATTATTATATTGTCTTTCTACACAAATATTATAAAGAAAAAAGATTAGTAATTTATTGAAATGAATTAACTCGAAAACGACTGCACCGATTTTAATTACTTTTTCATTATTAGGAAGCATATTTATTAACATAAACCCAGACAGGGTTGTGAACACAAATGTTTATCTTAGGCGGGAATCGAACTCGGTGTAAGTATCTATTCACCACGCCACTTGACCTGTACTTCAAACGACCGCACTCTAACTTAATTCATTTTTTACACCACATAGGCCGATATACAGGAAGGCGGTCCACCTGATGGTAAGTGGCCACCACCGCTAATGAATATTTGCAACACAACGAACATCGCTAAGGCGTTGTCAACCCCAAGACGTAAGGTTGTTAAGTATAATGTGCCTGTAATTTCACCGGTTCCCTTACTTTTCTAAACAGAATTACAAGTGCTACTGCCGAAATGGATATGGTGGTAGTACTTCCCTGGATGAAGCCTGCACTTAGAGCTCCCTTACTTCTAAAAACTCTACGTCATATCCATTTTAGTACAGTTTTAAAATCTGGCAGTTGTTGTTCATTTAGGTGGACTCCGGGATATGTATCCAATGCGCAATATTTTGAGTTATATTTCAAGAAAATTTGGTAATTAAATGAGTGATTTTGATTAGATTATTTGCATTTATAACACAGCCTTTTCCTCGTTTCTGTATTTATTTACATTAATGTTTGTGCATGCGCTATTTTGTATTCAGTCAACAATCGTTAAATTGCACACATAAACATAGCTTACACGCACACATACACATATGAACCATGTGTCTCTATAGTGATCTATAGCCATTTCCTCCAGCTTGATATCGCGCGCTGCCACCGCCAGTTTGAATTTCGTCCGCGCGAATGAATGACGCACGTATTTCTGTATTTAAAGTTTTTGTTTTTCTTTCTTGCCAGTGTGTTAATTATTGACAGCATTTTGGTGATGATATAATTTTATTTTTGTGCTGGAAATTATGTCAGTTTTATTGAAAAACGTGACGAATTGCATATGGCATGCATTTGACTCATTGCAGAATAAAGATTTGGTGCACAAATCGAAGTTAAAGGTCAGTTTAAATACTTAATCATTTTTAAGATTTTTCCTTTCGTTTTAGTATCAACATTCAATACATTGGTATTATCGCCATGAGCAAACGACCAATCTTATCGAGTTGACTGACAGATAAATAAACTTATTTGTAAATAACCCTTTATAAATAATTACACTTATTTGTAATCGGTTCTACTATTTGTTTATGTTTCTGGATAATTTAGATTTTTTGTCCATTAGGTTTATTTGCTCAACGTTTTTACTTATTGATTGTACCTATTTCTTTTGATTCTAAGCATTTAGTTATATGGCCAATTCTAGTAGGTAGTACCTACTCTCATATTAAAAATTGCTCTTTAGTAGCGAAAAAATCTTAGCTTTGTGCTATGTAAGCACCTACTAGCTAATTGTTTTTTTAAACCTCTAACATCAATAACTTCCTCAATTGTGGATCAATCGAGACACTCCAGACGACTGTTTCATTAACAATTATATTCATAATTTTTCCTTGCTTTAATTTATATTTTACTAGCTGCGCCCTGCGGCTTTGTCCGCTTTCAATCCCGGTTATAAACCTTCCTCTTGAATTACTCTATCTATTGCGGAAAACTGATTTAAAATCCGTTGCATAGTTTACGATTCTATAAAGGACATACAGACAAATATTAATTTTTAAATAGGTATACTCGTATAGATAAATATGTGTGTTGTAACTTATTTAATCTCAGAAAGACGTCATTAAGTTTCAAACTCTACTCACTCTATTGTATAATATATTACTTAATACCTATTTAAATATTTCATTACACAAAACAATGTTCATTGTTATTGTAAACGCGATTCAAAACTTCTGTGCCGGATATATTAATAGATGTAAGAAACAATATGTTATATACTAGCTAAACTAAAATACAAGAATAATAGGCATCCTTTCTACTAAGCCACAGGTCGTGGGTTCATGTCCGATCCAGAACATCTGGAACATCAGGATGAACAGGTCATTTTGATCTGGTCTCATAGAATATGTAGTTATATCAGTTATTTGCCTTCCAGAGCACAAGCTCTGCTTAATATAGGATCGCATGGCCGTAAGGAAAAAGTTAAAGAATAATTATTATTATATTTTAGTTACCATGCTATAACGGCTTCAGAGTTTTCATACTTTGCCTATTCAGTAAATGACAATTTTTTTTTAAATTTCTGGAACATCCTTAACACAGTTATCCTACGCAGAGCTTGTACGATGAAATCAGATATCGAGTATAGGATAAAAAATTAAACACATTTTTTTTGTATTTATCATTAATATACATAACCCGCAAACAAAGCTGTAGCAATCGCGCTATTCAAAATTTAACAACAAAACCAAACTCGAAACAACTGAGAAGAACCGGGAAGACACTCAGCAAAGTTACATTTTTATCCTTGTTTTATATTAATCTTATCTGACTTTAGGCTTTAATAATTTTAAATGCATAACAAAATTCATAATATAAAAAATTATGAACAAAATAATTATAAAAACCACTACAACAATTGGGCCCTTCAAAATCCATAGTACGCTCAACCATGTGTTGGATACCTAAAGATGCCTAAATCATCCCATATCTATATGAAATGTAGTAACCTACCTATACCCGGCTATAATTATAAGCGGTTAGCATAGTGACAGTGCGTGACCCGGTCAAGGAGACCCGGGTGTGGCGTCACCCTGTGGCATTGTCTAGACCAAACATAGCTATTGTAATACCGCCTTAGTAATAGGTTAATTATTTCTTGAGTACTTTAGTACCATTAGGAAATATTTACTCTTATATTATTATAATAGTCCTTCAAAGTCCATTAATGGTAAAAACTTTTTTTACCTTAAAACAATCGAATTTGGAGGTAAAAAAAAAGAAATGTGTTGTACCATTGACTTCAAAACTCATCTACGACTAAAGCCATAGTCACTTAAATTGGTAACCATAACTATTTTTTCTATTCTATTTTTAAATTAACAAAGTATTGTCATTCTAAAAAATGGAAGTGATTTTTTTTGGTATTTCAAATAAGGAAGGCAGGATAATTGTAATAAAAGTAACTCTTCGCATCCGGCTCGAGAGACTAGCCGAAAAATCTTACTAATTGACGCAAATTGTAATCGTTAACTGGAACTGTGCTTTCACGTCGAGTATTTTGAACCATTGAATTTGGAATGTTGGAAAGAATAAAATTATTTAAAAAGAGGTTTTGCTTTTAATGATTTAACTTAATTATTTTTTCTACAAATAACATATAGGACGCCTAATGACAAATGATGTCATAGAGTTTGTAGTCAGCGTAGCTATCACCGTGTTTACTTAAAAAAATACATGCAAGCTTTATGATTGGAAAGCGTCTGAGTACGATTCTCGCACTAGTGATATGTATACATACCTAATATGTATAAACACTCTATCAATACTTCTATATAAATCTATATGTATGTCTGTAATTTTTTCTTGTCTATCTTTGTGTTAAATATTCATATTATGACTCACTGACGCCAATTCTTATATTTACAATCTACTACGAGTATAACTCAAGAACGATTTCACCGATCTCGATGAAAATTGGTCAGTCAAAAAGTCAGAATATAATGATTGTATTCATCCGATCATTTGTACACATATTCTTGGAGGTATTAGAAGTAGCATAGGATACTTTTAGTGCCGGGAAAATGGTACATGCCTCGGGAACGCGGGTGAAACCGCGGGGGAAAGCTAGTAGAGTATAAGTGAGAAACGCCCCAAGCTCCAAAAAAACAGAAATTTAAAAAGTAATAATATTTATCTATGATCAGTTTACACGGCACTTTTCTATTTGCGCAAAAAGTTGTGACAGCTATAATTTTCAAATGCCGCAAGGTGTCCTTTATGGCGAAGACGACATTCACCGAGAATTGCTGTAGAGAAACGTAGGTATGCACCTACAGGGTTGTGATTTGAAGGTTTAAAGTGCAATACACACGACAGATACCGTCAACGTGAAGTACTTACTTTAATTATGTGCATTTTTAATAAGGCATGGCGCAGTAAATTAGTTAAATTCTGATACGCAACTTTATTTACCTACTAGCTGTCCTCCGCGGTTTTACCCGCGTTCCCGAGGGACATCACATTTTTCCGGGATAAAAAGTAGCCTATATGTTTCCAGGATATGCTGCAAAGTTTCATCCATATCCGCTAAGTAGTTTTTGCGTGAAAGAGTAACAAACATAGTCACATACAAATCTTTCCTCTTTATAATATTAGTATAGATTTATGTGATAACTGCAATATGCATTATATAGCTAATATGTAAAAGTGAAAATAATTTTTTTACCTAATTAAACTTACCGATCCAGAAATCCAATCGGTTAAAATTACTATTGAGCATATTTATGCAAATAATACCCTTTATTTAGTAGGTGTGTAATGTAAGGTATTTTTGCTACAAGGAATGTTATAATAAAACGGCCAAGTGCGAGTTGGACACCCACACGAAGGGTTTCTATAATCTTTAACAAAACGCCGAAAACGCACGTTTCTTGTATCCCTTTAATTTTGATAATTAATAAAATTTTATAATTATTTCTTACAATGGTCTTTGGTACTTTGACGTACGTGTTACGATGCATAAGATACAGCCCGCTGACGTACAAACAGACAGACGAACGGACGGACGGACTGAAGAGCCATATGGTCTCGTTGTGCAAACTTCGTCCTTTGGGTACGGATCCCTAAAAATATTTTACGTCAACATATTTTCAAAAATATAAGCCAAATTTGTGCAATTCGAATTTAATTACATAATTAGCTGCAACGAATTCATTTTAAATAAGCATTAACTATAGATAATAATCGTGCAAAGATTACGATCGTGACAGCCCTGACCAGTCGTGCTCCCTGAAATGTCAGGCTTGGGTTGACAGCCTACTTTCACACGATACGCGTCAAAAAATGACATTTAGGCACTCTTGAGTTTGCCACTGTATAATAAATCTTTATGTACATATATTTATAACACAAAGTCGTGTTAGTTAGGCTAGGTATTAAAAACTCAAAAACTTGCACAGTTTCCAATGATCTTTGATTTGTTAGATTTTTCTCCGTCCCGAATAGCAGAATATGTAATTAAAATAAATTTACGATCTTTTTTTTTTGCGCGGCAAATAGTGTTCTCAAATATCTATGAGGACTGATGACTACAATCGTCGGGAACGCGGGTGAAACTGCAGGGCACAGCTAGTAAATAATAAATAAATATCCTGGGACATTCTCTACACCGGGCATTTGCGAGGATAAATCTTGTATTGTAGTAACGAAATAAAACTAGCGTCGGTTGTTATTATTTCGTAATTTTGCAAAAGGCCGAATTCTCAATGGAAGATAAACCTGCGATAACCAAACTCTTTAGATAAGACAACAAAATAAACTGTCAGATACCGCGTTTCTATTGAAAAATCAGGGATAAGTCTTCGAATAATTATTTTGAATATATTTTAAGTTTGAACTTAATTGAGGTTTTTTGTCAAAGTATATAACCTCTTCATTACATAGAACTCTTTTGAATTTTCTTCTTTAACATCAACTTGCAGCGTGGTTTTGGTGTATGGAATAGACATGATTTTTAGGTAGACTAATATTATAGAGAGGTAATGTTTGTAAATTTAGATGTATTGATCTCCTAAACTACTTATCTTATTTCAAACATTATTTCCCTTATAAAAAGCTACATTATTCCCGAATAATATAGGTAAAGTTTTCACTCCGGGAAAGCATTTATTCTCTCGGGAACGTGGGTGAATCCACGGGATGGATACTGTTTTAAATGATCTATAGTTTGACAAATGCCTAACTTATTTTTGAAGTTATACTGCTTTAGGCCCGTTATGAAAAAATAATGATATGTCAAAAATTGTTATACGTTGCTACAGACAGGTGCAAAGAGTTTGGACACTACAATTTCACGTCTGAATTATTAAAAAATGCCTTTAGTTCAGTTTTTCTCACCTATAATTTCGAGTATAACTTTATACGTGCGTACATAAGTACACACATGCGTTTTTTTTAAGAAATAATACTCTATCGTTGTGCCAGTATACTGATAAAAAATCTGCGACAACTTCTATTCCAAAGATACTTATTCAATGACGTCATTAGGAACGGATGTAAGTGGTATCCATTGTTTTTTATTATTCTGAATAATATTATAACGCGATTCCTTTTTGCATTCAAGGATCATTTATTATGAACATATTATATGAATAACCTTTATGCAACTCGATATAATGGAATGACTAATTTTAAATTATTGTTACTTCATCTACATTTCCGAGGTATATGTTCCAAGTAGTATTACTTGCCAATATTAATTAATAATATTATAGAGAGGAAAGATTTGAGATTTTTGTTTGTTTATTGGTTTGTTACGATTTAACTCAATAACTACTGACTGGACTGATTTCAAAAATTCATTTACTAATGGAAAGCTACATTATCGGCGAGTATCCCTGTATTCTTACAAGAACGTGAAATACGCAGGTGAAACCGCGGAGCGCTACTACTATACGTATGAATGTTATCAAACCTTTGTGAACACTAAAAAAAATGGAAACAATTACTTTTTTTAACATGCAAAGTCAAACATGTTTTCCTCAAATGTCCAATTTCGACTAGTGAACGAACACGAATTCTTCTTCCCACATATTTCAAATTAAAACACACAAGAAAGTTTTATCTTTCGCTTTACTAAGAAGAAGGGACGACAACCTCCTTGATTTATAGACATAGTTCATCTCTATACAGTAATTTCCTAGAGCCCCGCGATCCATACGGCCCCCTAATTCCTGACAGATCACCAACCAATATGTGATGTTACGCAAGGAATGCTCAGCATTGGACGAGCTTATATTACAAAGAACTCGTGCGACAGATAGTGTCATCAGATCAGATCTGTGTATTGCACTCTTTAAGATGTCATATCATAGTCAAGGGCGAGACCTCCAATAGGCTAAAGGCAGTCCTCATTGTGAGCTGGAGTACGCTAAGTTCTTTTCATTTAAGCGCTTAAGATAGGTGCCTTTTTGGCCTCACACTGTACTGTATGATTATATTGTTGTTTCTATATTGTATCTGTGTGTAATTTGTGATGTCAATGAAATTGTCTGTGTTGATGCTTTTTGAGTCCAAAATACATAGGCCTGCCAAACCTCGCCACTTCTTTCGGTTTATACATATCCATATATCCAATACGGTGCTAGTGGGTGTGTGCCCTCCTTTATTCTACTGAAATGTTACTTGTCCCAATAATTTATTCGGTGACAGTTACTTAAAAATATGAAGTAAGCTATAATTATGTCAACGAACCTTCGATTTAATGAGGCAACATTTTTTTGACAATTTCAATTACAATCACTTAACTGCAACCGCACTTGATAATTAAGAATTTTATGTTTTTTTTTTGTCAAGAACATATTGGCTTTTATTCTCTAGGTACTAGTCGCCGCGGCTTCGCCTGAGTGGGATAATTTAAGTAAGAAACATTTTGATTAGAGATACAATAAGTGTTGACTGAATAAGAGAGATGTGACATGACTTAAAGGAATGCTTTGGTGGTTCGGACACGTGAAAAGAACGAATGAAAATAATCTATAGTGCAAGGTTGAGTGTAAGATCTTTGAGGGTAAAACCTAGATGAACATGTACATCGACCAAATAGGTGTTGTTCTAATAGAAGGCAATAAATAGCACCCAAAACCGACGGATAAGTGTATGCAAACTAAATAATGAGTGTAGAGGAAGTGTGTCAGGTGCGCAGTTAATGGAAATCTGTGGTTTCTGCCTACCCCAATAGGAGACAGGCTTAGTTATATTATTATAATGAAGTCCGCATCCTAAAGACCTAAGGACACGGACAGACATAAATAGTGACTGTTGATTCTTTGACTGTGGGATTACCCTGCTAATTGTGAAACCTCAATCATATTTTCGACTAAACTAAATTCACCTGAATTGTATGTGCATTTGTCATACTTAGAGCAAGCTTATTAAATACCTACATGCAATATTTGAGTAGCTTGCATAATCCGGCAGTTGCCTACATAAGTTATTTACATTAGATGCAGCAGCTGAGAGTTGAAGTCATCGCTTGTTTTAAAAAACACGACAACCTCGGTAGAATTGACCATATTATCTCGCATTATCGCGTTAAGTACCTAGCTAACATTGTTGGATTTACAAAGAACATGTTGAATAAAATGTCTATATAAGTAAGTATTTATACGCGAAGAGAAACATGTACCTCTTTTTAACATATTTACATAAAGTTATGTCAGTGTTGTCGATTTTGTAAATTAAATTAAAATTAAATAAAATTACGCGCCCCGAGGAGTGTGATATTTGGCATAGTAAAATTTTATCTGGAGATGGATTGCAGGGCTGAGATTCTTTAAGGAAAATGACACCAGCTCGAGGATGTTTCGTCGCGGCCTCTATGTACTGTCTCTTTCGCTAAATACGCAGTCACGTGAGAAGTAAGCTCTCTGAGGCCTCCGTGCGCCGTATCGCCGACGAAGTTTGTATTAGCTAAATAAAGGGGCTGAACCTTAAATGTATACAAACCTACCCTTTACAAAACTACCCTTTAAGCCGGAAGGAGGTTAAATGGGGCCTTATAACGAGTCCATTCACAATATTTAAGAACCGTAGTAACGCTGTATAAATTACCACAAAAAAAACTGATTTTTATGAATGAAAAATAGAAAAACTATTACAGTAGACAATTATTTGGTAAAGAAAAGTGCACATATAAATGTACATATGTACTTTTTGATAAAAAGAACTCTCAGAACTCTCTAAGAATGATCAAAATTTAAAATTTTATCAAAAGCGTCAGAAATCAACCACTTAGCGACCAATAAGTATTTATAAAACGGTCGTCAGTAGGGCTACAAATAATGACTAATCTACAAATAAGGCAGTTAAAAGAAGCAGTGGCGTGTCAGTAGGTGGATGATAACCAGAGTTGAGTCAACCCTAATAAGAATAAATGTCATAGATCTATAGTTTTAATTTAACAACCATCTTAACCGTTATTAGTGTCAGACTTCATAGTGCTTAAATTGTGTTTATCATTAATTTATTTTTCCTCACACCCGCTCGATATCATATATTGTCTATAGCAATCTAGGAGAAATTCCGCGTCGAATGGTAGCATTTCCATTGCGATATGTTCAGTATTTTTGAGGTGTTGGTGCGTTAAACTAACCCTATTTAGCTTATTTTTTAAAATATATATTATATGTAGCTGTCCCCCGCGGTTTCACCTGCGTTCCCGAGGGATGTTACATTATTTTGTTGTTTCTATCATCAATAGTTTTCGCAGCGCACGCGATGTAAGAAAGATTTTTGGTAATTTTTTCACACCTTAGGTTACATTATTGGAGTTTTAGTATGGAACCCTAACCTTTTGAAAATTTAATATAGCCTATGTTCACCGAAGATAGTGTAGCGTCCCAACAGTGAAAGAATTTTTCAAATAGGTCAAGTAGTTTCGGAGCCTATTCAATGCAAACCAACAAACAAAAAAGCAATCAAATCATTCCTGTTTACAATATGATATCTATTATTAAGTGTAGATTTTACGTCACACAAAAAGGTTGCGGATCAGAATTTCAAAGCCTTCCTTCATAAGAAGATACAATTTTATATTCAAAACTCAAATTTAAAGTTACTAAAGCCACAAAATTCACATCAAAATATTCTTCGATACTAGTAATGATATTATATACCGACAAAGAGCTTTGAGAAGTCACAACTAGCTATGCGACAGTCCGACTGTAAACAGTATGTAAGGTCATTCTTCGATACGCCAGCCATTTCGTGTATATACGTAGCGATATTGCATTAAGACTCAGATGACTCATGATTACGGAACTTTGTCTAGTGGTTATTACTCCTACGATATGACTTTCAATAAGGCCACTATGCGTATTAAGCAATCCATTACGTCGATTTAATTTCCGAATCCGATTTTTTACTACCGCGTTTCCGACGGTCTAACATTTTGTCGAGAAATTACAGGCACATGAGACTTAACAACGTCACGTCTCAGACGACAACGCATTTGCGATGCCCCTGGTGTTGCAAATGTCCATAGGTGGCGGTGACCACTTACCATCAGGTGGTCTGCTTGTTTTTCGATCCAAGTCGTTTAAAAAAACCAAAAAAAAAAGACAAATAACAGCCTATGTCACTGGGAAATACTGTAGCTAGAAAACTTTCTTTTAGAAATCAATAACAGATTTTCAGAATAGTATAAGTACTTTAAGGCAGTACCGTCTATGAACTAATAACAAAGCAGGTATTTATAATGTCAACTACCTGTCCCCCGCGGTTTCTACCGCATTCCCAAAGGATGTTGAATCTCATATGTTAATCCAGGTTTAAACCATATATTTGCTAAGTTTCATCCAAAACCGTTAAGTAGTTTTTGTGTTAAAGAGTACCTTACAAACATACATCCACACAATTATTTTTATTTATAATACTATTAATAGGATATAATAATAATAATATCCCGCGACAAAAACTAAGCAGAGTTTGTACTATGGAAACCAGACAACTGATATACTACATATACTACTTTTTTTCTAAATACATACACACATATATAGATATTTACACCCAGACACAGAACAAACAGACATGTTCATGCACACAAATGTTTGTCCTGGGTGGGAATCAAACCCGCGACCTTCGGCTTTCCAGTCAGAGTCGCTAACCACCAAGCCAACTGGCCTGTCAAATATGATATATCTTACATTTTCCAATCCTCTCGTTACAAGAGAGACGTCCTTCTATGAATTTCCCCTCTTTGTCTGCAGATAGGCCATCTCGCTCTTCACGTCCCTAATAAATTTTACATATGTCTTATTTTCCTAGAATTTACATTAATTTATCTATGGTTTCTAAATTGCTCTTATTATGTATGTTTGTTCCTGAACATAACCTCAAACCATGCCAACGAACAAACTATAACATACCTTATTTACTAGACATGTAGGTACTTAACTAATTAATACTACGATAGATATTAAGTCAAAAATGTAATTCTTTGTGCTTACGAAGTTGTAACCAATCAAACATGGGTATTAGCATAAAGATAAATTAAGTGTATAATCTATGATCAAAACAAACAAAGTTAACTAAGTCATTTTAGCCGAATTTTATGAGTCACTCACTCGATTAATCAAACGGTACTTTAATGTGCCGTCTTCTACGATATAGTGAGGGAAATGAGTAATAGTTTAATAAATCATCAAGACAAAGACAAAACGGGACTGAGCAATGGTTCATTACAGTCTTATTAGTGCATGATTGTACTAAGTTGTACAGCCAACTCATACAACGACACGTCATTCTAAACTACAGATATCGGTTTTGTTACCATATATCCATTACTCTGAGACATGGGCATAAAATGTGAGCAGACAGGGCCGAATTCAGAACTGGGGCAAACTCTGAAATCGATTTATGAAAAGGCGCTGGAATAATTAAGAGATATAATGTAGGGCCGAATTCAGGACTGAGTTTATGGGGCAAACCCTGAAATCGATTTATGAAAATTACGCTGAAATAATTAAGAGATAAAATCTATTATAACATGCTTTGATATTTATTATTTTGAAATTGTCAGATAAAGTACAGTAGTTCGTGAAAAAGCTGAAAAAGAACGTAATTGTGCAGAAATTCTTGCCGGTTCTTCTCAATTTAAAACTGACATCTTATAATCACAAAAGTCACATTATCATTTTGTATTGAAACCTATTAATTAAATTTGACCACCTCGCTCCTGTTCTATTACTTTCATGGATGACCTACTGACTTCCTCACGCATAGTTACAAGAGTAAACTAATTATAAACAAAACGTGTTTGTTTACGTTTCTGCTTAGTACTAATATGGTTGATACTAAATACCTAACCCATGACTCAGTATTTAATGTGTGATTTCATCTCATATGATAAGTAGGTGAGGAATATGAGTTCATTACCGTCTTCATATTACAAGGTGAATACACTCTTATGTGCTCAATATAGGGTTCTAATCACTATGGTTTAATAAACAATAACTAGCTTGGCTAATGTTGGGTCCCGTTATGTGTAGTGCATTCGAGCTGGCTTATTTTATAAATGTGGATTAATTAATTGCAATATGCTACTAATGATTGTAGTAGCCTTTTACAATTACTGTAAGCACTAGGCATTATACATGTAGTAGTGTCCGATCTAAGGTCAAATTCTAGCCAAAGTCGAAGCCGATTCATCGGCTATCGCCACAAGCTTCGGTCAGGGCCGTCTTTAAACTATTGGAGGCCCTGGGCCTTTTATCGATTGGTATTGTGACAAGAACCAGGGGGCCCCATGGATCGCGGGGTCCTGGGCACTGGCCCAGAGTGCCCAATGGAAGAGAAGGCCCTGGCTTCGGTCACAGTTTAAACTGTGCTTCGGTTGAAGCCGAAATCGGTTTTATAGCCCTACGAAATTTTGTTCAAGATTGAATAAAGGGAGGGAAATAATATTTATTAAAGTTACCTTGCAACTTATGAAAAATAATTACACTTTAAATTGATCACATTGCTCTCTTGCGCATTTTTAACAGTTCGTTCAATTTCGACGCTTGCCAAAAACTTTCGACCGTTTTGAAGGCGGCCGACTCCGAAACCGATGAAGGTTTCGTCGGACACTATTACCCACTGAGTGACCCCCCATTGCATGTCAACGTAGTACTAACGACATTAGTCGACATATGACATTAGCAGAACTATCATTCCGGTACTTCGAATGAATACAATGTATGCACTCGACCAATTATTTCTTATCTTGTCTTTATTTCATATTTAATTATTAAATTTCTACTGAATCCAACATTTATTTCTGTATGTATTTTAAAATATCATTGATAAACATACTTTATAGCTTCTAAAATAAGGTTCATAGATCAATCTAATTGTTGATGGTAATGATGCAGGAACCTTAACACAAAGCAAGAGGATTAATTTTACTTTGACATTATTAAACGTCAAAAATTATTATGGAACTGACGTCAATATATATTTTTATCTACAGGTGTTAACAGCAAACATCGGCACATTACTCGATCTATACGGGGTGGAGAAAGGACTGGACCACTTCAGATCCTCTCAAGAGCTGACATTCGACGAGTTCAGATATTACCTGCAGCATGAGGTGTTCAGCTCTTTACCCAAGACTGCCACATTGCCGATTGTTCGAGAGTTTGAAAAGAAGATTAGCGAGGTGAGATTTGAAAAATTTATATTATGTATTTAAAAAAAAAAAAAAAATAGAGCAACACAAAAAGAGTCAATAGGAATTTTATCAGGGAAAAAAATAAAAAGATCTGAATCGCAGAGAGAACACTAGTCAATAGCTAACTGGGGCTCGATTATGTAAGGAAAATGACGCTAACTCGAGGATGTTTCGTCGCGGCCTCTATGATCTGTCTCTGTCGCTTACTACGCTAATACTACTAATTACGTGAGAGGTAAGCTCTCCGAGGCCTCCGTGAAGCGGGTATTAACTGAATAAGACGTAAGAGTAATAACTGGGCTGATGTTGTTCTATTCTTTACTCAGATTTTTCAAACTTCCGAGTAACTTTTCGCATAGTGGACAGTATTTCGGTTTTACATTACATGTCTTACCTCAAAAACGTGATTAGGCCTACACGTACCGTACCTTTAAAATAATCCAAAATTTCAAGTCGATCCAACCGCTAACATGGTGGTTTTGGTAAACACTAGATTTCATTTATAAGCACCTGTAGGTAGAAACTCCGTCTCAATTGTAACGAAATATCAATTTATTGCACAATTTCATCAGCGGTACTACGCTTGGCTGAGCTACTTCAATACCATGTCATTTGTAGATAAGTAACTTTAGGATTTCCTTAGTATTAAACACTTAAATTGCTTCAGATAGTCATTTGAATAAGGTATCTACTAGCAGTTCTGTCTTTATCATACTACTTTACTAGTCAGCGGCCCCAAAGTGTCGAAACTCAGTGTCAATGAAATTTTGGTCGAATTTGTATTAATATATATATTTTTTTTATTAATAAAAATAGCACTAGTTTTGTATTATTTCGAAACAGCAAATTGTATAGCCGAAGTCCCCTTCAATTATACGACAATTTACTACCAACATAACTTATAACATATTAGCTAATTAAGTGACTAAAGAAACATACATTCTGATTTTATTATAAACTTTTTTTTTTATTTATCTTCTATTACGGTCCCGAACTCTGGATGTCCAAAGCCCCAGGCATGACTTAAGGGGACCCGGTGGCCTAGAATTTTCGAAAAATCGTTTTTTTTTTTTTACATATTTCGAATGTATAGTATTTCAAAAATATACTGTTAAAATTTGATGACAAAATTCCGAGTATTTCTATATTTAAAACCCATTACAATGTCAGGTAGACGATCGGTGAGTTGGGCTCCATTGTTCGCTAATTGCAGCTGCTCGGGTCCGTATACCTGACTTAGACTATTGTATGAATTTAACGGGAAATATTTTAGTTTTAAGAGTTGTTCAGTTAGTTTAACGTGTTCCTCAGCGACAGCAACATCGAGTGTAATAATATTACAGAAATAATTTTATAATAACATCAATAATTTTATAGTGATATCGAGTGAAATAATTTTATAAAACCAATGGATCGTAAGCAGGGCCAAACTAGTAGCAGAAGATGACGGACGTAATGGGTATTAAAATCGGCCCATACGCCGATCAACTAGCCCGAGATCGTGATGAGCGAATAATCTATAAGGCTGATCGTCAAAGCACAAGTGACTCCAAAGAGGCAAGAACTGCTCGTAAAAAATCCAAGCGTCAAGAAAATGAAGACTATGAGAGAACAGAGGGAATCCTTTATGGTGCTGGGATCGCCGATTAATCGTAAGTGCATATTTCAATACAATTTCTTGAGAATATAGTTACTTAAAACTTTAAACGCGTTTATCTCGAAACTACTTTTTTTGGTCTACTGAAGCTAAAAAAAAAAAAACGGTTCGACCGATTCGTCTGAAATTTTAACAGGTCATTCTAAATACAGTGTAAACTCTTTATAACGAAACTCAAGGGACTGAGCATTTTTTGTCGTTATAGAGAGTTATCGTTATATGGAGTGAACAAAAAAAAACAAAACAAAGTGAACAAACCAACCAACTTGGGCTCACTTCAACGTTATAGGAAGTTTATCGTTATAAAGGATAACGTTATAAAGAGTTTACACTGTAGTACTGGCTCTCGCCGGGACTAGAGAAAATATTTTCTGTTGAGTATTTCTATTTTTTTATTAAAAAAACACTCCAAATAAGAGTCGTTTTCAGACTCGTACTTTGAATTACGCGCCATTTTGTCAATTTTTTTTTTTATTCTAGTCCCCGCCATAACTATACTTATACTGATTAAAAATCCGTCTTATTTTTAATTTCAGATCAAAGGGAGAGATAAAACCTCCTTCAGCAGCCAGGTCCTTTTTTTTTGAGAGGGGAACTTCAGCGCCACATTTAGAATTAAAAAAAAAATTTTTTTTTGTGTTTACCATCATTTTTGTATTGTTAATAAGTAATAAAATAAGCCTAAAAAAATTTAAAACCCTTAGTCATTTCTGTCATATCAAAATTTTTTTTTAAAAATAGGCTAAATTTTAGGCCGCTAGACCACCGGGTCCCCTTAATTTATTTAAAGTCCTCAGCAACTACATACTTTTTAGACAGGTTGTCTTTCGTTAGGTTTACCTTTTGATCTAAACTCCGAAAATATTATAAGAATAAAATGAAACTTAACGCCTATATTATAGGGTTTATTTTATCAAAAAATTCTCATGAAAAAAAACTACTTTAATTCAAAATGATCACGCGTATATCAGCTCGATAATAAATGCTAATAGATACTTTTTTACCTAATAATTAACAAGATATCATTATTACGCTTTAACAATTTATTAGCCGGTAATGAGATCTTAAGACGGCCCTGTAATCAATGACGTATTAATATAAAGACACGTCATCTACGAATCACGACTCTCAAAAAAAAGCGTAAATACTAGATACTTATACGCGCGAAGAAAGAGTCAGAAATTAAAGACCACCTTACGGTATACATATTGTTAGAGAGAGATGAATATACATCGTTAGCTACGTTAAGATTGCCGTCACGACAGTTGTTGCTGCGTTTCACCAACATTTTAAGTTGCCATTCCTGAGCGCGTATTTTTTTTTATTTTATTTATGACAGGATTGCGATTGACCTCAATCTCAATCTCACCTGATGATATGTGAAGATAAGGGTGAAGACTCTCCCCAAGCCTAGTAGTCCGATGACGAAAAGGTGATGGAGGAACTAAGTCGTGAAGTATAACGCATCTACAGTTTATATATCATTGCCTGCAATGTTGAGTTCTCACGGACATGGCAAAACGCGGTACGATAAAAACGTTTCAATTTGCAAAACTATCGAATCGTATTACCTATACTATAGCATACTCAAATAGATTGTGGGCGACCACTGCCGCGCCTCCGTAAGCAAACGATCCATAATAATAGTGTGCAAGTTACCCTCATGCACGGATGGTTCCGTATAATAACGAATCAAAGAAATTTTAAGACCTCTTTTGAAGAAGAATTTGTGCATCAAATTATTTATTTGTTATTGGTTAGGTATTTGTTATTTGGATATATTTATTTGTTACACTATAAAATTTTATATCCATACATAACTTGTTTAAGTTTTTGTTGTTAAAGTAAGATATTTATTATTATAAAGAGTTCGGGTTCACCCACATTCCCGAGGGATTAACAACACATACCAGCAGAACACATCTTTATGAACAAAATCTTATTTTGAAAACAGTAATTGCTGAGTTTACTGCCGGCTCTTCTCAGTAAAAGCAAACTTCCGAACCGGTGTTAGAGTCTGACCGTTCATAAGTGCCTGTGAAGGCCTATTTGAATAAATAATTCATTTCATTACCCTTTGTGGCTTTCTATCACTGAATTAACTTTTGAAGTCGGACGAGTCTATCAGAGGTTACTTACTTGCGCCGCCAATGCGTTGTCGTCCCCGACACGTGAAGTTGTTAAGTCTCAAGTCCCTGTAATTTCACCTGCATCGTTACCTTTTTAGCCGTTTACTCTATCTTTCCATTTTATCCACAAGAGTTTAACGTTGGATGAGTACAGATACTTGTTTAAATAAATAAAAGAAATATTTTTACTAATGAAGACTCCAATTAATCCTAATGGTGAAACAAATTAGGCTACTTAAATGTCTTATCACAAGGCGTGTCGTGTCACGCTCTGCTCACTCGCACTTGAACTATACAACCTCTTACAAAAGTAATTTTCTTTTTCCATTTATATAGTTTACTAAACTTGACTGACTAGTTGGCTTGGTGGTTACTCTGACTGCCACGCTGCAGGTTCGTGGGTTCCATTCCTATCCAGGTCAAATATTTGTGTGCATGAACATTTGCGTGTGCATTTGTCAGGATGTAAATATCTATTTTATAATATAACTAGCTGACCTGACAGACGTTGTCTTGTCTGAACTATGAACATTGAATTCGAATCTTCCGATTGAATCGACTGTGAAATGTGCACTATGAAATTATACATTAATTACTTTATCAATATAATTCTGACCGCCACCTCTATTTTAAACGATATTTGCAGCGTGCATTCTGTCAATCGCGCCAACTGACAATAATGTCAAACAGGTTATATTAAAAAAGTTTACATTGTCAAAAGCGCTCATAAAATCATGATTTTTTTTTTAATATTCTAATTTTTTACGCAACTTTCTTAATTTTTTCTTTCATAAGAACCTTCTCCTAACAATAACAATCACAACAAAAAAAGAATTAGCGAAATCGGTCCAGCCGTGCATGCGTGATGCCCTGACCAAGGGAAATAGGGATTCATTTATATATATATAGATAGTAATCTGGTTTCCATAGTACAAGCTCTGCTTAGTTTGGGATCAGTTGGCTGTTCGTAAAGAATGTCCCAGGATTTTTATTTATTAGTGAGCCGTAAAAACAATTTCCAACTAATTGCTGATAAGAGAAGTCTTTGTACGCTGCTTGCTGGTGGCAGCATGTGGGACGCGATAACAATGCCATAGTAGATTGCATCGTATATTACAAGAAGTACAGCCATCAGCAAAAATGTGTTTCGGTTAGAAATGTACGAGTATTGATGCCGGTGAAATAACAAGCACATGAGACTTAACAACTTCACGTCTCAAGTTCGACAACGCATTGGTGATGCCCCTGGTGTTGTAAATGTCCATAGGCGGCGGTGACACCTTACCATCACGTGGACTGTCTGCTTGTATGTCGGGCAAGTGGTATAAAATATCTTCTATCTATATATATTAATGGAGAAACTAACTGACATATCGACGCAAGGCCTAAACTATAAGGGTAAGAAACTTGAAATTTTGCACAGGGGCATCCTTTTATAACGGATTTTTGAAAATTCGCCACCTAATGGGTTAAAGGAGGGTGCAAAGTTGTATGGAACAACGTTTTCTTGGTCTGATCAACTTCAAACTTGGCATTTATGTTCTTTAAAGGATTTAATTAAACACGTGTTTCATCGTTTTTTAATATTCAACTCGTGTATTTATGGCCGTGACTGTATCTTCTTTCGATCAATGAACGTGAGCTATCTACGCAGACTTATCAGAGATATTGTGTAGTAGACTATTGCGTAAACAATTAATTAAATTATGAATGAGATATGTTTTTTGATGATATGAATCACTATACCTATTAAATATTGATTAAGTTTGTTAAATTAAAATGGTACAGTATAGGGAAAAAGTAAATATAAGGAGATTAGAATCTTCAAATATAATCTTACATTGGAGCCGGTAAAAGAGAGCCCCAGTTCACTCAGGTCGTCGTTTGAATAAAACCGCATCTTCTCACTTACCAACTCTATTTGACAGCCAACTGGTTTGGTGGTTAGTCCCTGATGCCACGCCGCAATCGTAACTTCAATATCCACCCAGGACCAACATGGATGAACATGGCTTTGATCTGAGTCTGGGTGTAAATATCGAATATTAGTATGTATTTAGAAAAAAAAAGTAGTTTATAAGTACATAATAAAGTATATCAGCTCTCTGGTTTCAATAGTACAAACTGCTTAGTTGGTAAACAATGTCCCTGGATATTTATTTATTATATTTTGTATTCCAGGTATGCTGGCTAGTGTGCAGAAAGAACCTCGTCTCCCGCGACAAACCGACCTTCGCCGATGACTCCGTATTCAAATTGTTCAGGATATTCTGTCTACTTGCTGATCTGGTGCAAGATGCTGATGACAGCGTGCGTTATGTGGTATGTTTTACATCTAGCGGCTTACCACAATCGTTATTAACCGACTTCAAAAAAGGAGGAGGTTCTCAATTCGTCTGTATATTTTTTTTATGTTTGTTACTTCATAACTTTCGACTGGGCGAAGCGATTTTAATGATTCTTTTTTCATTTGAAAGCTGGTGCTTCCCGAATGGTCCCATTTAATAATATTAATTCCAGTTCTGACAATTGCACCCATGACAAAACCATATAAGTCTAAAATTAGCATTAATTATGTGTGCGACAAATGAACGAGTAACTCAATATCACGCCAACCGATTTCGATTTATAAAATGGTAGACTTCACAGATGGTCCCATGATCATTACAACCTCCTACGAAAATTGAGGAAAATCCTTAAATGTGTAGGCATACATAATACACCTTAAGTAATCACGTTTAGTAGGTCTACCCCTATTCAGAAATAAAAAATTGTGTACTTCAGATTCACTAAAAATCGAAAAATAAACAAAAATTTTAACAAAAAAAAACCGGATCTCAAAAAGAAGCTAATCCAAAACAAACTAATACGCACTAAAAAGAAAAAAATAATTACATTATTTGACTACTTAAATTCAATCAAATTATTACGATAATATAAAGTAGTTATTTTTTTAATTAGATGTGCCAAGAAACAGGCAGACGGTCCAGATGTTAAGGGCCATTGTCAATGCGTTGTCGACAGTCGCGTAGCTATCGGAGGGCTAGGCGGGGCAATGCCCCGGGGCCCCCAAGCTCACGGGGCCCCTCGGACTCTGACATACAAACAGTGGCGTAGCTACTGGAGGGCTAGACGGGGCAGTGCTCTGGTGGAAGGACAAACGATTTAAATAGTTTAGTTGGGACCCTACTTAATTTTGCCCCAGGGCCTTTGGTTATCTAGCTACGTCACTGTTTGTCGATGCTCGACACGTGAAGTTATTGTGTCTCATGTGCCAGTTACTTCACCGCAATAACATCACAACTTAACTTTATGAAATTGTATAGCGCTTTTACACACTGGCCCAAATCGAATTAAAAGAAATCATATCTCCAATTGAAACATAACATAAATTTGATTAAAAGAATACTAATGTAAAAAAAAACGTGTGTGTGTACATAAGAAGTTATACCCGAAATTATTGGTGAGAAAAACTGCACTAAAGGCATTTGTCTCGTCAATTTATAGTATCCAAACTCTTTGCACCTGTCTATAGCAACGAATAACAATTTTTGACGTTGTTAGGTTATTATTGACAATAACATCATTACTCACTCATTGACACTGACAGTTGCGATTTGTGCGATGGTCCGGAGAGACCGTTACCTATCAGCTAACTTCAACCTGTTACTTTGGCGTGTAAGTGATGCGCGCGCATCTTAAAATTTTACTCTCATAATTTTTTCATAACGCCCTTAAGAAGTATAACTTCAAAAATATATATTAGATACATTGAGTAGGCAAATAACTAATATGGGATATTGCTTATTGGATCTACGAATGATGAAATTATGTTACATTGTTATTATTGTTGACCATACCTTCAATTTAGTTGACAATTTAAACCGTGTTTCGGAAAGCTAGATATAGGTAAAAATTATTGAAAATAGTCATCTCAATACAATTTCATTGTTTCTATATTTCTATGTAACTCTAAAAGGCAATTCCCCAATGAATCACCGTGTCATTTGTCGCCGTGACTTTATTCAAAACACTTCATTTTTATCGACTCATTTCTGACTTTACGACGCGCCACTCAGTCGCTTTGTAGATCGTTTGCAGAAACAAACGAGAATAGGTCAAGGTAATATTGCATATATTGTTATACTACATAGTATAGTGTACGCCAATCTTGACAACAAGAGTGCGACCTCCCCAGACGCTTTGACGTCACTGCAACAAACATGCGATCATATTCACTCAATTACTCTCATTTGCCAGCACGTGCAAGCCACATGCTCTGCCGAAGTGTTTATAAGGATTTTTGTTATAAGTTCATTGACATTATATTTTAAGAGTCCCGTTTTAAAGCTAAAATTAATGAAAACCTTGCATAAAAACCTTCTGTATAAGTTACTTCCGATTTTAAGACTAACCCAGAAAAAAACATTTTCATTTCAGTAGCTCAAACAAGTAGGTTTTGCTGCCTGAAATCACTGAGTGAGACAAAGTAACTTTTAAATTTTTGTTTTCATCAATCATACAATTCGAAACATTCACACTCTATCTCTTTCTCGCCATTAGAAAGAGAGAGAGACAAAGACCAGCCCTTTCGAAGTTCCGATTTTGAATTCGACCTCAAAGCCAAACACGTTCGGAAATGCTTACTAACTAAAGAAATTTTGCATAAAGATAATTATGTCTTTTAATGTAATTTATTGAATTTTCAACTTATTGTTTTATTTAAACGAAAATAAGTATTTACTGCAAATAAAACTGATGTTTAACCTGTAAATATTTATTTCTAGTTTCAATAATGTACGTAATATATTTTGAATAATAAAATATCATGGATGCTATTTCCGAACACGCCAAAGAGCGGGAATAAAATTTCGTGGCTGGCGTAAGAGTTAAATAAGTTAACAAATATTAAAATAATCGTAAAATATGAGTGAAACTAGCGACGAGAACAGTATTTTAACACCGGAAGAGTTAAAACAGTTCAGTATAACAGTAAGTTCCTGTTTATTATTTTATCTCCTAAAGTGTTCTCGCTGCTGGAGTGAAAAATTATGTGTGTTACACGAGAGCAAAGTTTTTTGCATCTTGTGCCTTTAAATCCCTCGCCACACCCAGGATTCAAAAACAGCACTCGCAGCAAAAAACGACTTTGCTCTCTTGTTGCACAAATAACTATTGTGTGCATGACCATGTTTGTTACGTCTGTGTTTCGGTGTAAATTTTGGATATTGTAGTATATCAGTTATCTGGTTTCCATAATACCTATAAGGAATTTAGTATCAGATGGCCGTGTGTGAATGCCCCAAGATATTTATTTATATGCCAATAAAAATATCATGGTAATAAAATGACCTAAAATGGGGTCGACTTCGCAAAGTAGGAAGAGCCTTTACTGGTATTGGAAATCGATAACATTTTCAGATAACACTGCTCGACCATTAACCTTCCACACATTGAACAATCGTCGAACAATCCCTTCCGAAAATACAAATGACTTTTTGTCATATCATCAATTTTAACTGAATATTTTTCTGCATATTCCATAAATACCATAACATCATTATAATTGATTTAGCCTTATATATATTCAATTGCTATTAACCTTTTGAATGGTACGAGGGCGCCAAAAAAAATTACGTCGTCTGTCGTTTCAACCTTTTTCAGCCGTTTCAATCTTATTTCGTTTAAAAGTGGTTAAAAAGAAGCGGGCACAGATCTGTGACAAGACGGTTTAAGAGGCGTGCACATAACTGTGTCAAAACGTTCGAAAGGTTAATGACAACCTCTTAAAAGACCCAATTTCTAACTAGCTGGTTGGCTGACCGATCAATCGGTGAGTTACTGGTCAGTAGCTACTAGCAGGTGCGGATAAAAGAGGTCAAGAGGGGTGGGTGCTATTATCCCCCTCTAACACAAGATCAAAATAGTCTGATTTTCAACATTGCTTCCAGGTAGTTCTACAGCCATCAGAGGCCGGAATAGTAGCGGAGCAGCTGGTCCATTGCCTCGGGCTCCGATGGGATGCGGCTGATTGGGAGGCTCTCGGCTCTTCAATAGGACACTTTAAATGGGCAGCGTTCTTAGCTGTGCTGGAAGCGAAGTACTGTGGTGATCAACAACAGCACTCAGAAGCTTTGATAGAAGCAGTCGATGAAATATATGATGTGTTTATTGAAGATATCATCAAGAAGGTAAATATTAAATTCATTAAACTACATGTAGTTGGTAATTTTGTTCGGAGACTGCAACATTGTTCATCATTACAACAGCAGTGACGTCGAATGCCATTACACGAAGGAATCCATCGTATGGAAACCGTAGCACCCGGTGCAATACACTGGCATTACTTAGGGTCTATAGGCGGCCGTGATCACTTACCATCAGATGTCTAATATGTATATGTACGAATCCATAATACGCTCTAGCTATGAGTTTTCTGAGCCAGCAAAAATCAACTGTTACTTCTCTCTTGACCATATTTATATATTACTATATGTTTATTCTACTACATCAGGGATACCTTTTCAAACGCGGCTACCTGTTACCAACAATGCGAGAGTACTGGTGTGTGCTACAACCATGCGCTCTTACGTACTATAAGAGCTCGTCCCAGAAGGAGCAATGTGGCAGAATAGTTATTGACGAGTACTGCTCGGTGGAAGCGGCAGTAGGGGAAGGCAAGCTGCAGAGGTTTCAGCTGATCACACCTGATAGGACTTTTGAGTTCGGCACTCAGGATCATAAGTAAGTATGTCAATGGATCGAACTAAAAACAATAATTTGTGAATGGAAGTTTGTACAGTCTTCTATCATTTGATCCATGTATATTAAAACTCTGTTTTGCATGCATTGTTCAGCGTAACGAAACCCACTTAAGATTTAAAATATGAATCAACCTAGATAATAGTTCCCCATGCTAGATAGTAGTTTCCCATGAAAGCTTAATATGTTTTTTGACATTTACCCAGGAGTCGCCTACAATGGATATCATCCCTGCGTCAAGCGGCAGCAGTATCGGGTGGGGCGGAAGGGTACCAGCGGCGAGCGCGTGCGGGGCGGCGCGGGGCGGGGGCGCGGCGCGAGCGGGAGGCGCGGGAGACCCGGGCTCGCCTGCAGCACGAGGTTCGCGCCAGGCTCGCTGCCGAAGCGCAGGCACAGGTTGGGGAACTTGCTAAGACTTGTCAAACAGATAATAATAATGGACGCAGTAGTATGTAACGTGACGCTTAATTAAACAAACAGAAAAAAAATCATGTGCAAGATTTATTGAAAAAATCAGAGGAGATAATCGTCCCACTCACCAATTCTAAATTCAAATTCAAATAGGCCTTTACAAGCACTTATGAATAGTCAGACTCTAATACCGGTTCGGAAGGTTGTTTTTTACTGAGAAGAGCCGGCAATAAACTCAGCAATTACTCTTTTTAAAAACTATCTTAGATTTATTTCAAAATATTTACAATGAAATTCAATTACAAAAAACGTAACTTTTTTTACATAACTGTCACAGGAATTAACGGAACTAGCACAACAAGACAATAAAAAACTAGAAGAACTGAAAACGACCCAATCTGAATTGGAAAAATTACTGCAAGAGGAAACACAAGCTAAGCGAGACGAAGAAATTGTACGAGCTTTACAGGCTAGGTAACATACTACTTATTTCTTTGAAATCAATCACAAGCAACCTTACAAGATCGCATTCACTAACAGTTTTCCAATCGTGTGACAATTTTTTTTTATAGAGTCCTAGCAGAAGAATGGGAAAGGCGAGAAGAACTAGAGAGACTTCAAGAAGAACAAAACAGAATGCTAGAAGAAGAGAGATTGAAAAGACAACAGTTCGAAATGTTACAAGCTGAAAAGGAAGCACAATATCGAGGTAAGATTGCATCTTCTGAATCTACTTCACAATATGGTTTACTGTAAATAATATCTACTCTAAAAATGTTTTTGTAGAAGCTGAAAAACGTTTAAGGGAATTAGAAGAGGAAAAGCAAAGACTAGACTCAGAATTAAAAGCAGCACAAGAAAAGATATCTAAGACTGAACTTACAGCGCAAGCGCTCAATGTCCAGCTACGGGTATGCCTGCTATTTTTTATTAATTAAAAAATACGAATAAGTAACTTATAAAAATACCTGTTCTGGGTCATAAGCGGACTTCTTAGCTGATGATACATAGGTCTATCAACTGTACGAATAAAATTCAAATTAAAGCCATTTATTTAGTTTCGGCCATAAAGGGTTAAGAACGTTACCTACTACATACTAAAGTAACCATCGGTTCAGAAGTCTGCTCTCAATTGAGAAGACTCGACAAGAAAACTGCAAGGATTTGACTTTGAACTAGAAAGATTTGATTTTCTTTTTATACTTTGACTTATTGCGCAATTTTATTTGAAACAATATAAATATTAAATATAAACGTTATTATTTGTACTCAGGCAGCTGCTGGAAGCTGGAAAGATTATCAAGTGTAACTAATAAATTAATAATATTTATTTTCACAGGACATGAACCCAATACTCCGCAATGGCGAACGAGCACGTCGCGCCATATCCTTCGTACCGACCACGAAGAGTTCATCTGATACTCTTATAGATGTAAGAGCTATTAGGCATCTCAGAGTGCTGGATGATGACGAGAAGTTATGATCTGATCAAGACCTGGAGACAGTAGTTCGAAGGCAAATGGAGCTAGCGCTTTTCATGTAATGTATTGATGTAGTCTTGTTCTTGTACGTATGTCGATAATTTAGCATTTGGTAGCTACTTTGTTGAGGATATTTTTTTTAATCCTATCTATATAATAAGAGAAGCATATCCATGTATATTTTATTGGCCAATTAGAACTGAAAATGTTTGATTATTGTAAATATTTTGTTGAGACTAGAAATCACGTCAATATAAAAATAAATGTAAAAAAACCTTGAACATTTTATTGATATTTTTTAAATTAAAAATGCTTGGTACTTACATTGTTTTTTTTATTATTTTAACTAGCTTTTAAAAACAACATTAAATCGTAAAAACCTTATAAGATTTTTTTCAAAATAAGTCTTTTTTTTAATGGAGGAGAATTTCTTCAAGGAGGAGAAATTCCTCAACCTTAAGCGGCATGAGTATCTTGGAAATATATCATTCAACAATAATGATCAATTGTTAATATGTAATATGCCTATCCTTGGACAGTGGACATAATTAAATACACAAAACTAATTCACTACTGACAATAAAATTGAGCAGCCTCCAAAATAAGTACGGTGCACTAAATAATAAAATATTGGAGTAGTTTACTTTTACCTACTAGGTCCGATCGAATGCAATTTAAAAATTTTAGGTGTATTTATGAAATAAATATTATATTTTATATATTTATTTATTGTATATTTTTTATGATAACAAACAATTATATTCAATAATAAGTAATAAATCTCACTACGCTACTTTGGCCAGGGCAACAAACTGTTAAATTTTGTCTGGTTATTTGGTACGTTTCGCCTTTCTCTCTGCAGCCTCGGCTTCCGCTTGCATTTTCTTCTGTAGTTTCTTTAGCTATAAAATTATAATTAGGGATAAAGGAAAGACAATAGGAAATAGCATGGGGGTGATAAATATATACAGGGTTGCTGGAATGTGGTGATATTCATAGGAAAAATAAAGGATATATCAAATAAATATATTATTTCTTCTTTCCCTTTTTTGCACGTCCCTTTTGCTGCATAAAAACAAACAAACATAGGGTATAATTATTTCAAAGTGTGCATAATTTCGTGCCAAATTACTAATATACTATAGTGCATTATATTTTAAGCATTAGGGAAAGCCATCGGGCGTGTAGAATACAAAATCTCTAAGGGATTTCTTACTTTTTGTTATAAATAGCGTCATACATTTTTAAGGCGATGATTGTTTAATTTGTAGTGATATCCCAAGCTGAGACGAGAGTCAAGTGCTCGAATCTTTCGGTGAAGGAAACTATCATGAGGAAACTAGAGCACGGTGCTAGGGTATTCTGTAGTACCCTCAAGCTGAAAATCTGTTCCCAGAAACCATAATAAATAAAAATGTTTATTTCTGTATCCTGTATCTGTAAAAAAACGCTAATGTACTAAGACTATTTATTTCGCCACTATTTTTACACAATCATCATTTTCCATACCTTTTTCTTCTCGGCACGATTCGCCATCACCTCCCTCCAAGCGCTCTGTATTACTCTCGCAGCGTGTTCAAGCAGGAACTTGGTCATCTTCTCTGTCATCTCTTGCTGATATTCCTCTTCTCGCTCTGCCATCAATGGGACGTATTCTTTGTCTTGCTCTTCTATTTTTTTCTGTGAACATATTCATTCGAAGATAATAAGACGTTCGTGTCGCATAAGGAGACGAAGGAAAATTTAGCTTCTTGCTTCGCCTGGCAGAAAAGCCATATTTTTTTATTTTTGCGGATGTCACCCCGTCCTCTCTATCCTTCTATATTCCCTATTCCGTATGATATTGTTTATATTTTCATCGTGACGTATGAGGTGGTCATGATTAATATTATCCAATAAAAGACACCAAATGGAATCCAGCTCTTAAATATAGAAAATGAAGATCATAATACATAGTTACCTATTAAATACTGAAGGAGTAAAGTAAAATTTTCGGGTAAACATTCCGACCCTCACTTTCAAAAGATTTTAAAATCTATTCACAAACCTCTAGATCCTCACATTTCTGCGTCTCATCTTCATACTTCTCAGTAAAATCGTCCAGTTCTATTTGTTTTTCACTCATTTCTAGATCATACTTCTGTAGCCATGATAACAGCTGTGTCTCCACTTTGAACCTTATTAACAACATCATTGAGTTCGAGTTATTTTTCAAGATAAGTTGTAATAGTAACTTCTATCAATCATATCTGTGTGCGGTATTTTCATCAAGGGAGTAAGGACGGTGTAGGTATACACAATAATCTCTACGTCCTTGGAGTCGCAGGACGTGCGTTTGAATCCTACGATGAGTTTTAGACAGGAAAACATAATGAAAAGAGGCAATGGAAAAGGAAACAGCGAAATTATCGCGCGATGGAAGGTTTTGTGAAACCCACCTTTCTAATACCATCTGTAATTTAAAAAAAATGTCGCTATTAGCCCGACTTACCGCTGTGTTGCCATAGACTACACTAAAGATACATTTTTATCTTGGCTTTTATGCCCACTTCTGGCACCATAACTTACCACAATAAAAAAGCGATTAAATTAAGAAAACCTGCGGGCTCTCTGGCTTTTCTCATCCATCAGATGCATTCTTAGCAAGGTCTCATACGCATCTCGACATTCCACTTCCTCTTCCTTCAGCATTTCACTTTTGACGGCGTGCGCTCGCGTGGCTAGCACCATCTGACGATCTGAATCCAGACTGAAATCATATTATTCATGGTAATGAAATATATTTCTGATGTTAGTACCTTTAACTTAGGAAAAACAGCAAGGCCTGCTGAGCTTTACAAATAGATAAATCAGAGAACGATTCGTTGGGGGTCGTCACTGTTCGTGAAACACCTTTTCTTTTTGTGGGAAAAGGAACCTGCTCTACAAATGTATCACCCTCTCTCTCTAAAAATTACTATTATAAAACATATCCCTTACATTTTCTTTTTAAGCTTAAGGGTGGCTTCAAAGTTAAGCTTTGCTAGTTCTTGTTCCAATTTTGCTGTAATATCTGCCTTCCGTGCCATTGTTTCCTCAAAGCGCTCATTCTCCTCTTTCAGCGATGTTGAATAACCTATATGATACAAAATAAGAATCACAGTTTGTACGTTAATCTATTTTTACTTAGAATTACCATGAATGAACTTCCAATTTTACAGCTTTTTGGTGGGACATCAAAGGACATCAACCAAATGGCCGTGTTAGTATTAGACAACGTCTCTTATGTTCCTAAAGTTAATAATGATGCCAGATGTTTAAAATGATCATTAACTTATCAGTAATCTGTATCAGTAGCTTATATAATTCGATATTCTTCATCTTCTACTGTAAAAGTATTATACAAAAAATACCTTTTGAAATTGGGTGGGACAATTTGCAATTCTGCAAATTCTAGTAATGAATTCTAACCCTGATAGAAAATACCTGCACATCACCTTAGAAATCATTTACCGATTGTTATAAGACCTACTCTTAATTTTTTCAATCAGGTTCTGGTTAGACGCTTCGAGCTTCCTAGTATTCAATTTAGCGGTGAGCTCTTCTGCAGCGGTCATGTTCATCTGGACGATCATCAATTCCTGAAAGCGTTCTAGGGCCAGGAGATAATCTAAAGCGGGAAATGGTTCACATTTCTCATCACGCTGAAATATAATAAACAAATGAGTATTTAGCACTGAGTTCTAATGTACTACGTACTAGTGACGCCTCAACTCGATTGTTTGTAACACGCGCTAGAGCGCGCGCACTCCAACTCATCTTGTCTATGAGAACATAACACCACCCGCGCATGCCCCGCTGTCATCAAGTGCGCGCGCCATCTTTTGTTTGAAATAGCTTCTCTAGTACAGAGTACATTATAACTCAATTGTATTTAGTTATTTTACCCGAATAAACTTAGTCCTATAATCTGCGACATATAAACTCAGGTGGAATTTTTGGAGGATCTTCCAAAGATCGAGAAATCTGACTTTTATCGTAGAAAAATTCAACATTAATTATTGTACTAAAATTATACTCACATTTAATTGTTTTTGAGCATGCTCTGCTTTCATCTGCAATAACCGTGGTCATTAAACATAGGAAAATAAAATAAACCATCTAGGATAAATAAAACAGTCATTCATTTTTCATTTATCGTTCTGGAAGTAAATCTTAACTCTAATGATCAAATAAAAAGTATATCATATAGCAAAGAACTCTGATAGAGCTCTTTGCTTTAATTTTTTTTATCATCTGTTAAATAAAAAAGTACCTCAACAACCATCTCTTCTACTTTGGGCTTAAGTGCCGGATAGCTGTTCATAATGTAGATCAGGTGGCCTAACTCTGGGTTTAGCCGATTCTTTAAGGTAACATCACCCTGAAAACACGATAAAACATACAGTATTGTGACTTGGTCCTTTCTTTGATATAATTACCTACCTATAGCCGCACGTCACGTAAACATGCGATAAGCAGAGGCGGCCTTACCCAATGCGAGGCTCCGGGCGGCAGGTCATTGCGAGGCTCTTTGTCCTTCGTGAAAAGTATGTGATGCGAAAGTAAGTCTGGTTGTTTGGTTTAGGTATTTGTCATATTTTTATTTATTTGCTTGGGTTGCGCGAGGTCCCGGGCGATTGCCCCGTTTGCCACCCCCTAAGGCCGCCTCTGGCGATAAGGCTACCCGCCAACAGTATTATATTATGATTTCATCTATCTACTTAAATTTCTTCTATTTTTGTGATTGTAATTATAAATGAAATTCATTGTTCTTTGCCATATTAAGTAAGAAATTGTACTTATTTCAATGAAATTGCACGCTTACTGCAGCTGCTTACGCAACGGCGCATTTGCGACTGTTGTTTATACCGAACTCAAAACGCGTAGGCTCGCGTCCCGACCGTTTGTATAAAGATACAATAGATCATATTTCCGTGATATTAGCAGTTTAAGATAATATTTGTTACAATTAAGGGTAAAAAGGAAAATGCCATTACTTACACGTGAACTGATAATCACTGAATGCACTGACGCGGCAATCTTTTATTATCCATCACAATTAGTAAACCCTACGTTCAGGTGCCTATTTGTAATAATAATAAATAATAAATAAATAAATATCCTGGGACATTCTTTACACACGGCCATCTGGTCCCAAACTAAGCTTGTACTATGGAAACCAGATAACTGATATATTACATATACTACTTTTTTTTTTTTTTCTAAATAATTTATTTCTCTCCCTACAAAGGTTCCTAATATCTAGGTAAGTAGTTAAAATTAACATCAGACAGTTTATCAACGCTACTCCTATGTGAGAGACTGGTGCCTGTACTGGGATACCCTGTTTTACAGGTCACCAGGACCTCACGCCGCGGACATATGTAATCCATTGTAACTACGATTAGGTTAATTGTTGACTGACAATAATATGACTTGATTAGGTACCTAATTTTATGACAAATACCTGTACTTAAATAAGCATAAGAATATAAATACTTACAGCTTTGATATCTTCCATAGCAGCCATGTTGAGCAAACTGGTAGAGAACAGAGGATTGTCGTATTGCTCGAATATGAAAATCAGGTCATCCATATGCTGTACAGTAAGTATGGAGCTGAGGACACGGTACTCCTGCACCAGGTTAGGCAGACACAATGCCAGCTTTGTCTTGTATATAGCTTCATCGAGGATTTTTGTAATGCGCTCTGCTTGGATGTGGCATTCCAAATCAATAGGTGATGCGACTAAAATGTTTTAAAAATTAAGTATTTGGTATTTTTATTTGATTTTGTAAGGGTCGGTTAGTAACTTAGTGTCGCTAATGTCTGTGGGCAATGTTGAACACATACCATCATAATGGTTTGATCTCTTGTCAGTCTTCCAGATAAATCAAAAATTATCAAATTTTACTACCTTGTTTTTTATTGATTTTAATTTGACTATAATAATTGATAAGTTTTTAATTAAAACATACATGCGTGGAAGGCATTTATTAAGGTCTAAGGTACTGAAGCAACCCCCGGTTCGGAAGTCAGCCTTCAATTGAGAAGAACCGGCAAGAAACTCAGCAAATTTATACTATGGCTATTTTAACTATTTCTAATGTTTAAAATTTCCTAAAATACTTATAAAAGAATTAAAATATAATTTAATAAATTATTCGAAGAATAATGATGACAATAACCTTAACAAGCATATAACTTTTAAGCAACACGATTTAGCCAAAGATATACGAACCATTATCTTTAGTAAGATCCCTATCCTTTTCCTTGTCACCACTAGCACCAGATCGACTGCTCCCAGTCTTCGAGCTTTCCGAGTAAGTAGACGGGGATTGAATAGTGCCAGATGACCCGTGTGCATCCATTTATAAAAAAATATATACAGCACCAAAAGCATCTATTTGGATGTATCTTAGATACTCTGACATTTGATCGATTCGCGGGATACGGTTACCATAACAAGTTGTGTTGCCATGGTAACTGGTTGTAGTTAGGACATAAGATCATTTTTAAAATCAGAACAAAACTAAGTATAATCTTTTGTAATTCCACCATATTTGTTTTTAAAAATAAACAACTATTTAATGAAATTTTGATAATTTATCAGTAGGTAAGTTATAAATTATGTTTGAAACAAAAACATATTATCTAATGAAATAGCCATTGCACGTTTTTTTTTGTTTCTCTACGGACTTACCCCCCTGGGGGCCACCCTGGTCCCCCTTATCCACTTGTTGGTTGCTTCGCACAAAACTAGCAGTAAAGTTTGTTTATTCAATAAATTTCCTTCGTTATTATCTGTTAACTACCAGGTAGTATCACTAAGCTCAAAGTTAATGTGTTTATTTGAGAGAGAAGAGCCGTATTTTTTCCATTAAAAGTAAGGTAAGATTTTCATAAATGTTCTGCGCTAAATCTTTTTAATTTTAAAGCCAAATAAAAGCAGTGTATTCCATCCCATCCAAAGAGGTACTTTAACATCTTCATTAGCCTACAGAAAACCACTTGCTGGAACTACTGATGGACATAGGTTATTCCCGACGATTGTCACATCTCCTCCACTACTGTATTCAACTGTTTTATATCGCAGATTATCAGTTAAATCAGCATTTGGATACTACTAACTAATCACACCCGATACTTTGATTTTATCGATTCAGATTTTGTACTATGAAAACCTTGGGTGTAATCTCACCATTGCCTCTATTGCTTATTGACTGAAATAGTTATGGACCATGCCTCTCAAAGACCTTAGCTTCACAGTATTGGTAATTAAATTATATTTCTTGAAAACTTTCTTTTGAATAGTAGAGCTTTTAGTGCAGAGTTCCTGCGGGGGAAATACTACCACCTTACCCATTTCCGCCGTGAAGCAGTAGTGCGCTTGTATTTGCGTTTCAGTTACAAAGCGAAGGAGGCTGGTGAAATTACAGGCACATGAGACTTAACAACTCAGGTCTCAGGGTCGACGACGCATTGGTGATGCCTCTAGTGTTGCAAATGTCTATGCGGTGACCATTTACCATCAGGTGGATCGTCGGCTTGGTTGTCGACCGATGTGGAATTAAAAAAAAAGCTACCCAACTCAACTGAATACTTCTGTCGGTTTACCTAAATTGACTAATTAAATTACAGTCTGCATATTCTCCAAAATGCCGAAGAAAGGTAAAGTGAATAAACTGGCGCGCATGTCCGATGAAGAACGTGCTCGGTACCTGCAGCATCGCGCGGACATCGAGGAAGAAGCTCGCAGGAGGAAGCGCGAGCTCATCGCTAGATTCATTAAGGTATTACATTTGCTTGTTAGTTGTAGAAAGATAAAGGGTTTTGAATAGAGTGGACACATGATAAGCTCCGTATAAAATATTTCTTTATTTATATTTGATTTCAGAATAAACTAGATAAAGAAGAAACATACAGTCGTATGAATACAGCTAAAATCAACCAGGGATGGAGATATATACTTCGCAGAATAAAATGCAAGCAGATGGCGTTAGATATTCAGGTAAACTTTCAGGTCCTTTAAAATATTCCAAATTGTTCCATCATCAGTTAGAACTTATATCGGTGCATGCCGTGATGTTAAGTACATTTCATGATGTGCATGAACCAATTCAATTGATTTTCTTAGTCAATCTTGAAATACTGCGACACTTTGAATCACTGAATATGTTGGAATGTCGCTGATAGTCCCTGACACTGACGAGACATAGCCTACCGTCATTGTATCAAGTGCGACAAAAAGCTTGTTTGTCTAGAAAATTGAACATCGCGCATCGTCAGGGTATGTTCAATTTCCCATTACATTGGTTTTTGGTGCACTCCACATGAAGGCCTCAGGGCACATAAATGTATTAAACAATGAATGTTTAATGATACAATATGGTACGGAACTGTTGGTCAAGTGCCGGCACTGATGTGTACGCACGTGTAGCTGGGTAACAATTACAACTCCATACATGTAACTAGTTTTGAAAATACACTATATTCTTCTCTTGTTGTCTATGAACAGACGTTAAATGTTAATTATTCCGTAGGGTATGATATCCACCTTTAACTTCATGATAGAGCGCAAGGATCGACTTTTGGCTTCATTAATGAGAGCCATAGAGGACTCTGATGACCAGCACCGTCGGGCCTTCCAGGCTCATACTGAAACTGTCAGCTATTTCCTGAGTAAGTAATAAATCGGATACAAAACTATTTACAACATTTTTTTTTGTTTTTTATATACCATATGGCCCCACTGCAAGCAGACGGTCCACCTGATGGCTAGTGGTCACCGCCGCCTATGGACATTTGCAACACTAGGGGCATCGCCAATGCGTTATCGACTCCGGGACGTGAAGATGTCAAGTCTCACGTGCCAGTAATTTCACCGGCCCCCATACCTTATTAACCGAAACATAGTAATAAAAGTGCACTATTGCTTCACGGCGCAAATGGGTAAGGTAGTACTTACCACGGATGAACTCAGCGATAAGATCTCTACTACTCTATCCTACCTTTTTCTGGAATGTCCTTAAAATAGGATTCTTATTAATTATAACATTATTTTATACTTGTTTTCGTTCTGTACCAGAATCCTTACGAAAGGTGGGTATATTTTTGGGTACCAAAATATTGGCAAATCTGCAACAGCGTTACAAACAATTAGTTTCTCTTCCAGATATAGGATCGCAACGTTTAGACAAACTGCAGTTCAATTACGATCACCAAAAGGACTCGTTATTAGAAAATTGGGACAAAGAGGAGTTAGAGATAACACAGAATCAGGACAAGGCAGAAGTTAAGCTCAGGTTGGTTACGTATATCCAAAGACGAGACTTCAAGATATACAAGAAGGATAAACAGCTGGGGAGGGCAACGAAGAAGAATGATGTTAGGCTTGAGGTAAGTTCACAATACCTTATGCCTATTAATACTGGCTGCTGACGATAAATGTTTGCTAAGAATCAGTGCCCCTAGCACGAATTTCTATCGCAAGCGTTGCGTCATCGTATCGACTACGCCGAAAAGCTGGTTTGTATGTAAAGTTGCACACCGCGCATACCGTGACGTTGCGCGATGTTCAATATTCCATTGGCTTGATTTTTGGCGCACTCGATACGATAACGCTACGCTTGCGATAGAAGTTCGTGCTTAGGCCTCAGATGGTGCATATGTGAAGTTAACCTAGACATGTTATTAACTAGCTGTCCCCCGAGGTTTTAAGCATTCCCAAAGGATATTACATTTCCCCGGGATAAAAGTAACCTATGTGCTATTCCAAACTATAATCTATCTCTGTGCATTTTGATTCAAATCCGATCGTCTCTTCTAGCGTGATTGAGTAACAAAGATCAATCAATCAAACTTTCGCAATTATAGCTCGGATATATAAAAATGAATCCCTATTTCCCTTGGTCACGGCATCACGCATGGACGGCTGGACCGATTTCGCTAAATCTTTTTTGTTGTGTTTGTTATTGTAAGGAGAAGGTTCTATTGAATGAAAAAAATAAGAAAGATGCGCGGGAAATAAGAAAATTTAAGAAAACTTAACCACTTTACTAGCGCTTTTGACAATATAAACTTTTATTATTGTCAGTCGTTTGACAGTTGAAGCGATTGACATAATGCGCGCTGCAAATATCGTTTAAAATAGAGACATGGGTCGGAATTATATTGATAAAATAATTAATTAATAATTTCTTAGTGCACATTTCACAGTCGATTCAATCAGAAGATTCGAATTCAATATTCATTGTTAAGACAGGACAATGTCTGTCGGGTCAGCTAGTAATAAGATAAATATGAAACAATTAAAACCATTAATAGGCGTGTAAATAATTTTATTGATCAAAAACGTTACAAAGATCAGTATTTATGCTTATTGGAATACCTGTTCGCTAATAAATTAAAAACGTAAATCGTCCTTCCAATCATCGCAATTCTCTCGACCCTTCTCTGACAAACACATCAGCAAATCTTTGGAGAATTTACATTTGTCTTCTGTATTTTCTGTAACATCAATTTCTGTATTAAATAAAGACAATAAGAAACTTAAATACTCAAAATTTGTTTTTTGTTTTATGAAAAGGGTATGCGATTGGTCAATTAATACAAAAAAAGATTAATTATGTCTTAATCGTAATTAAAGTAGCTTCAGTAACATTAAATTTGACCTTCATAAGTGCTTTCCGAGGTCCTAAACTGGTTTTGAATTTTTTTTTTAATCTTCTGCCCCCTTATTCAGCTAATACAAACTCACAGAGGCCTCGGAGAGCTTACCTCTCACGTGATTAGCAGTATTAGCTTAGTAAGCGACAGAGATAGAGTATAGAGGCCGCGACGAAATATCCTCGAGGTAGTGTCTTTTTCCTTACAGAATCGAGCCCCTTTTAATTATGGGTAACGGTGTTTTGGGCCGTAAAAATCATCACCTTGAATTTTTTGCTGTTGCATTGTTGTCAAATAAATAAATAAAGATCCATCTACCATTATCAAGAATTTGAAAGCATTCCTCAATAGACTCTTGCAAGAAATCTCTTAAATCTTCATTCTTTACATCTTTAGTGATAGCATGAGTCACGAGATATCTATCTGGCATGCCATTGTCCCCCGTCTAAAAGTTAATATATTAATTACGTCTTTATTGCTAAGACAGATGGTTGTTACAGTAATTGAACGAAATAGTTTCCTTTAAGTTCAGCTCAATTCTTGGTTTTAAAAATTTGTGTAATTATGAATATGTTAAACAAAGTTTTATAGTTTTGAATATCTAGAAATTTCTAATGAAACATTATTACTCCAGGCGTTAATTATCAGCTCAAGTGACTGAATTAAGTCAAAATTACTGGCGATAATCACGTAAATTACCATCTCCAAATTCTCCAAAAAGCAATGCAAGGCACACGCTTTATTGTCCACCTCCTTACTATTGTTGTTCTCGCTGGAATTCCTATCATCATGATAACCATCCTCGTACTCTGACTTTTTAGAGTTAGGATTGTATTGACTCCTGTGGCCGGAGTTCTCCACACGTTTCTCTCGCTTGAACCGCCTTGAAGGTGGCGTTGAGGAGCGGTAGTTGTATTGAGCCATATTCTGAAAACATTACGCACCCTCTAGTTGCTATTTGTTGCACGTCACACGTACATACAAACATGAACCTAATAATAATTTGGACACAGTATTTTGTCAAATGATGGAAATAACATATCGATCAAATACGAAAGCACAGAAAAACCGACAGACTTACAAAGGAATAGTACATAGATTTGAAAGTAAACTGCCCTTCAGTTTACTTTCAAATCTTAATTATATTTTTGCATAATTGTTATCTTAGAATAATACTTACGCTTCCAAATTCATTACTTTGTGGGAAGTCCTCTCTGCCACTTATATGATCATTCCGACCGAATTTATTATCACGATTCCCCATCATTTCATTTTTACTCTGTCCTGTGTCGCTATCCATCCTGTCTTTACTTCCCATTCTGTTATCTCTATTTCCCATTATATCATCTCTATTTCCCATCCCATTGCCCCTATTTCTTTTGTCACTACCTCGAGTCCTATCATCGTTCCTTCTTTCATCTTTATTATCTTCTTTACTTCCCATTCGACCTCTTTCCCAATTTCTCTGACTTCGAGGCTCCTTCCAATCTTGGTCGTCGAAATTTCCTCGTTGATTTGTGGAATTCTTGCCTTCTTGCATTTTCAGACATTTTGCGTAAATATTTTTCAGTTCAGCTTCTTTGGGTCCTCCATCAGATCGGCAGTTTAAGGCCTGTATACAAAAACTCTTTCAAATCACAGATCATTTTAAAAATATGATACAAATTATCGATATACTCACATAAGTGTTCAGGAATAATAAACAGAATAGCAGAAAATAATATTTTACGAAACACATTGTCACTGCAATTGTAGCCATAACAATGATGTGAACTGCTCATGGGACACCGCAATATATAACGGTGTCCACGCTTCAATAACCTAGGGATTCTTTTGTATCAAAACGGTGACGCTGTGGCCCCGAATATGAGATATGGTTACTACAACATATTCGACAGATATGTGTTACTCTTTCTGAGATTTTTGTTCTTTACTGCTTTAGAAATAAGGCTCATCCAATAATGAATCAGATGAACCGAAGCAATAGGACAAAAAAGGACTTTTTAGAAAACCAGTACCTATCATCATGATCTTCAGCATAGGTACTTATGTTCAATCAATAAATAGTCCTGGCCCACTTGTATGTATCAGTTCCCACCCAAGCAGGCCTAAATGCTAGTACCTACATTATCGCGAGGCAGCCTAGCTCAGTAACTTGGGCCCGACTTTTGGTTACAATTTGTACCACTGCCTGTTATTACGAAAACATTTTATCGCATAACATTCTAGCGAACACAGCAGGTAGTCCTTGTTTATGCCAGCATCACGCCACACAATGGCAGCATCATCAGATCTGTCACGGTTGTCATGTCACTCTGACAAGGTACCCAGCGCAGGAGTCGACGGAAGCACGTGGTCGACTGACCCCTAATTACAGGAAAACCTGACGTGACCAATTGGAAAATGCGATGTTTTGCCTTTGATATACTCGTTATGATTGTTTGGTTACTTGTTTGTTATATCCCGCTGTTTATTGCTTAAAGGTACTTTTTTATAAAAAAAAATGCTAGATACACCATTAGATTAGCGGATGCTGTTTGATGTAATGTTCAAATCTTTATCTTGTCTTTTATACTTAATCCACTAGTTTTTCGGAATTTATTGTAATTGTTCAGTATCTATCCTTTTTATCGTTTGGCAAAATTTGTCTAGATATATTATTATATATATTTGATAAAAAATTTATATTGTTTTAAGAATGTTCTTGAGAAGTAGGTACCTATTACGGGAGGGTATTTAACAGACTAAAACTTTAGAGCAATTTAAAACTTACTTTATATTTTGAAACGGAAAACGTTTAAAGCACAGTGAACGGTAGGCACATAAGAATAAGTATTTTTCCTCAGCTTGCCCTGTATACTTACGTTAGATGTATTTCCAACAGCACGAAGAAGAGATGCGAAGTCTCTGTCGCCCCAAACAACACGAGACTGAAATGTACTGGAGCAAACTACGTGATGTCTACTCCACGTATTTGGAGCAGCACAATCCTATGATGGCTCATTATCAAAGCTTGAGGGAGAAGGACGACTTCTATCAAAGAGATATCGCCAGGAATGACATGCAGATCCAAATGGCTACAGTATGTTTTGTGTTTTATTTTGTTTAGTTACTAGAGTTCAAAATTCTTCTTCAAAGGCCTCTTAGGGTACGGTGAACCAAAGCTTTGATAGAGGTTTTATGTTCCTTGAATTCCACAAGTAACAACGCCTGACGCTGTAAAGGTTTCGCTTATAATCCTGCAATTAATTCAATATTTAATTATGTTCGTGAAGATGCAACAGTACATGTGATCACACAACTGCCAACTGACAGTTACGTAAGAAACTATTAAGTAACTTAAGATTTCCGACGGGGTAAGATGCTATTATAGTTAATAATCTATTTGGCAATTTGACAAATGTGTAAAAAAGGTTATATACCTTTTTTACATTTTACAACAAATTGAGGATTCATTGTGTGTCCATTTTGTTCTGCAGGAAAACCTCATGAATCTTCAGAAAGAATGGGTAAAATCAACGAGTAATATGAAGTCCAAGTTATCCCGCATGATGAACCACAAGGAAGAATTAGCTAGGAGGTACTGGCAGATGAAGAAAGACGAAAAGGATGAAAGGAATCGAGCGAATAAGGAACTCACTGTGATGGTTAATGCCAGCCAAGACGCTATTTCAGTGTGTACTAAATATTGCTTTGTTCTTTGACAGTTAGATTCTAGCTTCCACGATTTCAACCATCATTGAGAAGTATTAGAGCTATTAATGTAGAGCTCAACCGGGGAAGTCCTACCGTGACACCCATTTCCGCCATGAAGCAGTATTTTACACTTCTATTACAGTTATCCGGTTAGTAAGGCCGGTGAAATAACATGAGACTTAACTTTATGTCGATACCCCTGGTAATGCAAATGTCCAAAGTCAGAGGTGACCACTTACCATCAAGTGGACTAACTACTTCATTCTGCTTTTCATGCTGAACTACTGGATGAGTCAATATTCTTCAATTTTGGACCAAACGGGTTCCCATAATTTTAAAGAGAGATATCCTGATAACGCCGAGTCTTTGGATTCAACACGTATTATTGTGTAGAGTAGTAATTTCGTGTTCATGGATGAACCCACCGTCTGCTTTGTCTGAGATTGGAAGGTCGTAGAAGATTTTTTTTAAATACTCAAAAGCTATCAAAGTCTCAACTTGTCACTAGGACAAGATTTTCTACCTTATTCTTTTTTTTTCTAGCGCCTCGAAGAAGTAAAAGAAAAATTAAACAAAGTAATGCAATTATCTGAAATCTGTCGCAAATACGAGCACGAAGGCGACGATTTGTATCCTCAAGAACTTGATGACAATGAACCCCTTGATTTTGAAAATCTTGATGGAGCTATGATTGTAAGTACACAGTAAGATCAACATAATCATTTTTATTCCATAAGTATGACGCAATGAAGTGAAATAAAAATATTTTTTTTATTAAAAAACCGGTAAAAGAAATCATAAGCTGTAATATTTATATTAAATATTCTATCTCTCTCCCAAGTACACCTGCCAAAATACACTGATGTTGCTTGACAGTATAATGGTAGTCAACCTGGCATTAAAGTTGTCAGGATCCTAAAAGTCCGTTTTGGCAGCTGTCATAGAAAAATCGACTTTGTTGCTTCCTGCATAAGGTTCATCTATTAACCCGAAGGTATGATAATCCTGATGAACCTTATTACCTTCTCATAAGGTAATTTTTTCTGTAACTAGGGTTCTCAACCATACTTTTACAGTTTTATACTTTATTTCAATCATTAATACCTTTGACTGTTCTATAAAAAAAAGGATACAAAATATATTTTTTATGTCCGCTGAGTCTTATGAGAGGCTTATGAATATTTTTAAAATGACATGAAATTGTCCAAAAAGGTCCAAAAATAAAGCTTCAAACATCAATAAAATTAAATACTGTTTTCTTTTGTAAAATACTGTTAATTTTTACTTCTCCGATCTTATCATTTGTCGTACAAAAAGTTGGGAACCCTATCTGTAACTCTCTTAGCTGTCAGACAGGCCTATTAGATCTTTGCCAATTTTGCAACAGTGCATAATATTGGACATTCAACATAGATGACTCAAATTCTTTTTTTTTATAATATGTCATCCAAAACATGATATGCCAAAAAATTTTATAAGATTTTTTTATTGTAGTGAAACTTTGAAATAATTCGACAACTTTATTGTGTGACATAAAATAAATGAATGATAAACACGATCTTCTAATCTCTAATGATGAATAACTAAACTGTTTCCCTGTAATACAAAAGTTTCACTTTAATAGTGTGTTTACGACACACCCTATTTTTTTATTGATACGTTCAACAATTCCATTATCTATTCCAACATTACATTGTTCTAGGACGAATGCAAAGCATACAGCAAAATGGACAAGTTTATGCTAAAGGTGAACAGAGCTAAAGTCCAGACTATTTGTCTAAGATCTGAAAAGGAGAAATTAGCTAAAGAGAATGTGCAGTTGAAACACTATATTAAGAAATACTTGACTGAGTTAGCATTGAGTGGTAAAGATAGGCCGTTAAGTATGAAAGTAAAATCGGAGGTACAGAAGATAGAGGGAGCAGGAAAGCAGTATGTATTGTGTTTAGTATTTCAAATATTAAATTTATCGTTAGGTGTAAAATTATCATATTATCAATAACTATCACCTGCGGTTACACCCGCGTTAGTGACCCTGACTGCCTAGCCGCCGGTTCGATTCCCACCCAGGACAAAAATTTGTATGCATGAACATATCTGTTTATTCTGTGTAAATATCTATAAAAGTACCTATTAATTTAGAAAAACAAAGTATGTAGTTATATCAGTTATCTGGTTTCCGAAGTACAAGCTCTGCTTTGATTGGATCAGATGGCCGTGTGTAAAGAATGTCCCATGTTGTGATAAGATTTTAGATTTTAATTTAGAATCGGTCCAATATCCTGTGGTGGGCGTGAAACCATTCTCAATGCTACCCCTATTAGTAATCCATGTTATAAGTTAGGTAAATCCATGATCCTAAGTGCGGAAGTGAGTTTGCCATTGGTTCAACATTTCACTGTCCTATTTTGAGTCCAATGGAATAGCTCACTTATTATTCGGGGAAAATATTATCCCTCCGGAATGCATATAAAACTGTAGGTCGGAAGATCAAGTCCAGGCTGTATCGACTTAATTTACCATGTCTATTTTTTTAGGAATCGCCCGGTAACTTGTATTGAAGGTGCCCTTTCAAATGCTGTTATGCATGAGAAACGCATGAAGACCTTCAACAGAAAGAACAAGGATGCTGGAATGCGTGCATATCCCCGCGTTCAATGCTGGATGAAAACTGCTTAGTGCTAAAAATGAATGGAAATATGAAGAAATCTCCGTCTAATCTCTTTATTATTTCTTTTTCGTGTCGTACCTATAGTTTCTTATATCCTTTATTATTTTTCAATATTTTTTTGTCATAAATGTTTTTTTTTAATAATGCTAGTTTTATGTATAGTGCTGTCTTTATGTATATGATAATGTTAAACTTCTTTGTTTACGTCCATTTCTTATAAATAAACTCTAATTCTATTCTATTCTAGTATTTTGAGGATTAAATTTTGCTGATGAATGTCTAATTTATCTATAATAATATTATAATCAATAAATTTATGAAAGACAGTTTAGCAAAGAGAACCCTGAATCGAATATTAATGTGGTTGGAATCCAGAAGATGGCGGTAGTGAGCGCTTTGGTAGCGATAAAGATCAATAATTAATTAATATTACGTATGTAAATTCATTATAAATGTTTACAAGCCAGTACGTAGCATAAGTTATATAATAAGCTGGGGTTATATTATCTTAGTAAGCACTTGCTTAATCATTGTTGATTTGCTTCCCGAAAAATCTTAATAACAAATCTGATAGAAACAAAGTTGATCCATGAAAAAAAATCGTTATTCCAAGTAATAAGTTACAATTTTATTCAGGTTTGTTATATTATACATAAGGCTGCCATCCGTCCGGGTTTCACGGATTTGTCCTAGTTTAGAGGGTGTCCGGGGACCGTCCGGATGGGGTTTTCAAAAAGAGTCCGGGTGAACCGGACAATTATTGTGTCAAGGTAATCCCAATACATTGGTAGGTAATCAGTTAAAAATTGGTTCGAAATTATGAACCGCATCCAATTAAAATATAAACTTTAGTGTAAAAATATTGTCATAGGCCTCTCCGGGAAAAAACACCATTTCACCTAAATGTCCGGGGTTTTTTAGGTTTTCGTTCGGCGTTGTCAATTTAGGTCACTACTTGTTTTCATGCGGCCCGCGACACACATTTTAATCTCAAAATAGTTTTGGACACAAATAGTTTGGATAATATTATTCGTTGTCAAAACATGTACTCAATACTTGATATAATTTATTTATCTTTAGTCTTGCAACATTCCATTCGCATGATCACATAAAAGTGAAGCTACTTTTACTATTATTTGGGGGAATTCCCGGAAAGTATTTTGTTTTTGTCGAGTGAGGATTTGCTGTTGACCGTATTAGTTAAGTTTGTGCTTCCACTTAGTTCGTATCGGAACTTCTTACTTACACCGCTTTGAATTTTACCCATTACAATAAGTAATTAGCAGCAGTTTTTAAAAAAAACCTTAACTAACTGTTAACTAAAAATTTGAATTAGTAGCGTTATCTCATCAAACAGTTGCGCGACGAATAGATGATATGGGCGAATATGTTTCGAAAAAATTATGTGATTACATAGTACAATGTGAATATTATTCATTATGTTTGGATGAAAGTAGATAGAAGATATCGGTCAATTAATAATTTTTATTCGCTGCATTTCGAAAGATTTTTCAATCACGGAGGAAATGTTAAATTTAGTGCCACTACATGGCTCAACTAAAGGCAGTGATATCTTTGAAGCTGTTAATAAAACTGTTATGGAATACGGTGGGTTTCAAAAATTTTCTTGTATTGTGACCGATGGAGCAAAAGCAATGACTGGAAACGTTACAGGACTTACGGGACTTTTAAAACAAAATGGCATTGACTGCCCATTAATCCATTGCATCATACATCAAGAAGCCTTATGTGGAAAAATTTTGCGCCAAATGAATGCCATGAAAATAGTTGTTAAAATAACAAATCTTATTAGAGGCGGAAACAAAGCTTTGAGTCATCGTAAATTTCGTAACTTTTTAACTGAAATTGACGCAACATACGGAGATCTGCTATTGCACTCAGAAATCCGATGGTTAAGTGCTGGTCAGTGCTTGCAGCGCTTTTTCGCTTTACGGAAAGAAATTCCCATATTTCTTAAAAATGAAATAAAATCTGATTCAACTGATATGGAAACTAAAATGCAAGATCCTGCATTTCTTGCTGATCTTGCATTTTTAAATGATATGACACAACATTTGAACGAATTAAATTTAAAATTACAAGGCAAATAACACAATATAGCCAACTTGTATGAAGAAGGATGCAATTTTTCGGACCACTATCAGTATATCGACGAGGTAATATTTGAATTTGAGCAGCGTTTTGCTGATTTCAAAGGATTAGAGAGCGATTTATCTCTTTTTACGAATCCATTAACAGTTGAAATAACAAGCGTAAAGACTGAATACCAGTTAGAATTCTGTGGGTAGAAAAGAGACAGGAATGGATTTTTTAAGATCCTTGGCGACCGTTTCTCCAAGCTAAAAAATGTTGGCTTAAAATGGGATCGATGATGGGCAGCACTTATTTATGTGAAAGTGCATATTCAACAATGAATTTTATAAAATCCAAGTATAGATCTTCACTGTCAGATATATTTTTTTTTATGCCACTTGGGCCGACAAACAAGCAGACGGTCCACCTGATGGTAAGTGGTCACCGCCGCCTATGAACATTTGCAACACTAGGAGCATCGCCAATGCGTTGTCGACCCTGAGACGTGAAGTTGTTAAGTCTCATGTGCCTGTAATTTCACCGGCCCCCTTACCTTTCTAACCGAAACACAGTAATACAATTGCATTACTGCTTCACGGCGGAAATGGGTAAGGTGGTAGTACTTCCCCGGACGAACTCTGCACTAAGAGCTCTACTACTACTAGAATACTAGATAAATCGCTTCTTCATGCAATGCGCCTGGCAACAACGAATGTTGACGTGGATATCGATACTATTGTTTAAGATAAATTAACGAAAAACCAATAAACATAGCAAGACAAAATTACCCTGTATTTTATTTACTTGACAACTGAAAATATTTTTCTGGCCCTCCAGCTTTTGTATGTAATTTAATTAGCCCGCGAAGGTGTATAGTTTGGACAGCCCTGATTTAGGTGATGGCAGCCCTAATTATAGAGGTTAGGATAGCGTAAGATTCATTTTAAAAAGGTCAAACAATAAAAAATATAAACATATTTTAATGGAATCGCTTTTCATTTTAAATTTAATTAATTAAAATTAAACAATCAACAATTGTGGTCATGGTAGCCAAATCTTCATATTGTTGGTCTTGATGAGAGAAAATGTCATAAAATTAAACACAGTTACACTATACACATCATAATCAATATTTTATTTAGAATCTTATCTGTGGCATAATCAGTCCATTGGGTCATTATCGCTCTCACTCTCTACGTATAAAGACCGGTATAAACGTGCATCATATCCAAATAAACATCGAGTGACGCTGTGTGAAATAATGCCAACATGCTATGCGACGCGTGATTTTTGAAGCATAGACAAAAAATCTTTGTACATTATATTGATCCAGCCAGACCGCTTTGTCTATTGGCAGGGGCATCCCCATACCTTGACAATGGCCAACTATAATAAAGTAACAGGGTTCTGTACAAAATTTTATTTTTAATGCTAGTTATTTTACAGTTAACTAGATATATCCTATTCTACTAATGTTTTAAACCCACTAGTTTTTGAGGATGGATGTAGATTGATGCATTTTTACGCAAATCTAGCTAAATGGATTATGGATAATGGATGGCTATATTCCATTGATAAGGGAACAAAGACAACAAAATTCAATTTTTTGTTTTTATTTTGAATAATGTAGACAATAATGTACCTAATAAGTACCTAACATTAAACACAGATTGACAAATCGAGTATGTCTAAAAATAAACAATCGTTTCGAATGTAGTTTTACGGAACCCGAAATTGTTGGCAACTATTGTAAGTTACTCATACTTCGTATTCGAGTTTCAAGTGAGGAATTGGATGACTAATATAGTCTAAAATGACTAATAAAAATCTTTCATTAGTTCTATTATTCTATATCCTTAACCTAATACGCTTAAGCTAGGTATTCCTAAACCTATATATTTTACTTCTTTAGATGCGATAATAAAGGGCTTCCAATAACAGTATTTCTCACAAAAGACGTAACTTGAAAACCTTACCTTCCAATGACATTGTAGCAGTTTTCATTGCCTAAAAACACGTATTAAACGACATTTTCTGAAAATGAATCCTAGCTAGATCGATTTAACGCCCCCGAAACCCCCTGCATTTGCCGTTTCCGAGATTTATATATATATAATTGCTCGTTTAAAGGTATTAGATAGATATTGTTGCCAAATCCAGTAGTTGCAGTTTAAAGTCCCTTCAAGGTTTTGTGATAACCAGATTCGGCAACATGATCACATACCTACGTCTCACCTAATTCCGTAATTAGCGAAAGAGACAGAATATAGAGGCCGCGACGGTACATCCTCTATAGTGTAATTTAAGTTACAGAATCGAAACCCAGTCAAAATAAAAAAAAATTACGTAGGTATATGAGAAAAATTTATATCTACTAATTTAAAAAATATCATAAATCCTGTCGTACTTTGTGAGATGATAACCATTCGAACATTTTACTAGTTTCGAGATCACATGGTACCTAACTGCAAGCGGGTGGGTATAAATAGGAGTCGGAGGGGATAATTTTCAGTCTAGAACGAATTTCACAAGAGGAACTACGTACTACTAAGACAATCCGATTGCATGTGAGTCTTTTTCTTTTTTACTAATCTAACGTAGGGAGGTGTTTACTTACTAGTGCAGTCATTGAAGCGAAAAATACGGTCTTACCTCCGAATTTTTTTACTGTGAACCGAATTGCATACAATTTTGGAAATAGGTTCATCTTACCCTTAACTTCAAAAGTGAAAATGATCTGAACTCCGCCTATTATTTTTAAGGGGTGTAAACAACCCCTTAATGGAAAAATTGACATTGAGCCATTTTATCGCTAGAAAACATGTCACATAGTAAGTGGTGAAATTGTAAAGTATTTTCTAACATAATTACCTCATATTAAAATCATTTTAAACCCCTTGAAAATCTTACAATCCTTGCAAACAACCCCTAAATTGAAAATATCACAAAAAAATACTTTGGTATGACATAAAAAGTTGTAAATATAGAGTAAGTAATATTTTATATTCTCTATAATAATTATCAAATTTTTAACCCCCTTTCAACCTTTGAAAACTACCCCTTGATAAAAAATTGTTAAAAAATTTTTTTTTGATAAAATGAAAAGGATTTAAATATTATTTCACACTCTCGAAAATGATTATCATATTCTTAAGCTTTTCTACCCTTAAAACTACCCCTAAATTAAAACAGTAAATATATATGATGATGGTTGGCCCCTTCACTCAAATGTGTTATATCTTAATATATATATTTCTTGTGTGCGTGTGTATGTGACTGAACTCCTCCTAAAGACCTGGACCGATTTTGATGAAATTTTTTGTGTGTGTTCGTGGAGATTCGAGAATGGTTTAGATTTACAATTGGACCCGGTAGGGGGCGCTGCGATCGAAACCTTGAATTTTTGTATGGACTTATTTTGGCAGGACAACGTCTGTCCGGACAGCTAGTATACATATAAGAACGTTGGTATGTATTCATGCCTACGTTTCGAACACATATGAGCCATATTATGTATATATATACACATTACAATAGTTGTGGGTCTCTATTATACTGCGTACTTTCACATTGCTCCAAATATTGACACTCCGAAATTTTCAGTTACTAAGTAGAAAAAAATATGATAAGTTTTTGGACCATAACTCCTTCAATTTTCATGCTATCACAATTTATAAAAAACCATTGTAAAGGTAATTAAGAGAGCTACAACATCCTCCATTGCAATATATAGTAAAAAACCTTTTTCTAAAACGGTGAAGGGTTAAAGGGCTTAAGAGAGGCTGTGATTGCGCTGCTACACGCTCTTTAAACAATCATATCTCCGTCAATTTTTGTTTGACAGAAAAATACCAAAATTTTTAATCCGTACACTTTTATACGTATCTGTCGTCATTTTTGAGATATTATGAAAAAAAAGTGGGTTTTTTAAAAATTTGAATATTTTTTTTTTTTTTATCCTGACTTTTTTGAAAAATATGTGTCCTGAAGCAGCCAAACTGATACTATCTATCAAACTCTTCATAATAAAGTTAATTCTAGGCGGAATACGATTAATTTTAATTTTGGTGGAAATGGCACTTATGAAACCCATTGATTTAAAAGAAAAAAAATTAGATGCTCCCCTTATTTGCAATACAGCTCACTTATTTTACGTGCAAAAGACTTTTAATAGTGCTCATTTTAAAGCTTATTTCAAGCACTACAAAACCCTTTTGTATTAGAATGCATAAAATGCATCTGCTCGCCGCTAGATGGCATTGACCACATTGATTAAATTTCAGACAAAATAAAAAACGGCTTTGATCATTAATATCTAGCTTAATATTGCACTTAGAATACTTTATAAAATACCAAATTGTTCATTGTTTTACCTGCTACAATTTTGTTCTTCATAAAATTTTCGATAAAACGTATATTTTTGGAGATATTTGCAAAAAACCGATGCAAAACGTGAAAAAATTGCGAATTTTCAATTGCCACTAACTTGAAAAGTATTGGATTTTTTGAAAAACTTTATAGAGATTTTTTGCTTAAAATTTCTATCGATATCCGAGATTATTTTGAAAAAAAAGTTCACCCCCGAGAAGGGGTGGCAACCACCCCCAGGGTGGTTGCGGAGTTCAAATCATTTTCACTTTTGAAGTTAAGGGTAAGATAAACCTAATTCCAAAATTGTATGCAATTCGGTTCACAGTAAAAAAAATCGGAGCAATAATGCTTCAATGACTGCACTATACTGCGTTTTATCAAACACGGATCAATGATAATAACTACTGAGTGAGTCATTTCATTGCCTTTCTCTAACCTATCCTACAATTGCCACGTCAACGCAATTAAAAATGGCGATTTATGGAGCTAAGAATTTCATATCTTACCCCATCTTGATACAAATAATGTGTTCACAGGCCACGAATGTAGGTTTTACTGTATACCTACTTATTTTATAGGTTAAAGGATGGATAACCGTACCATATAACAAATTATTGTAGACAAATTTGAATAAAACGTAGGAGTGATTCGATGGCAGTCAATGCACCTACTTAGGTGTATCAAATCGCCATGTTGAATATTGTTTTGGTTTAACACAGGATACTTACTATTTATTTTACGAAAACATCAACTCACTTGGAAATGGGCGTTAAGCCGTGAAGCGAAAAATGTTTTCGCTCTCGCATAAGTTTTCAAAGTATTTTTTGTACACTAAGTTACCTAAGATATACATTATTTTCAATTTCAGAATGGGGTTTCTATCAGCGATCGCGGTGAATTTAATAGGTGGTGCTGTTATCTACGGCACAGGAGGTCTGCTGCTACCTGTAGTGGCACCAGCCCTGGGCTTCGGCGGCGCGGGCATTGCAGCCGGCAGCACTGCGGCTGCCGCGCAGGCTTACTACGGCAACCTCGTTGCAGGCAGTATTATATCCAAAATGACTGCTGCCGCTATGATAGCGCCTACACCGTAAGTATTAGTTGAATCGATTCTCAAACTTATCCGGCAGGAGTAGGAGGCAATCTGGGTACTATTGGTACCACTTACTTACCTACTAAGATTAATGTTACCCTGCTATGCAAGAGAGCCTATATTGAATTCTTCTTCATTCTCTAAACTCTTTTCTCTTACCATGCAGTGTTCTGACCCAAATCAGCTGCAACCGTAAAATAAGTAGGTGTGTGTGGCTCTACATATACATGGCCGGTTTATCACAAATGTCCGTTTGATTGTTTCAGATAATCTTGGCGGCGTTGATCTGAATCTTATATGCTGTTTTTAAATGAAAACATCACATACCTAGAATTTTTATTTCACTTCCATATTAGCGGACATGCAATTTGCCTAAAATAAAAATAGTTACAGTACATATATACTTCTTTTATTTTCTTAACACGATTATTTCCCAAAAATAAACAATCCCAGCGTGCAATACGTACATATTACATTAAAATTCAGTCAGTCTAAAATAGCCTAAATTATATCAGCTGGATTGCAAACTTTAGCAAGAAATCCACAACTATCTAATAATGTAAATAAAAAAGCTTTTGAAATCATTATCTGCCTACCCTAGCTTTTCAATCACTAGTGATTACACTAATTACTGAATTTGACAACCGTGACATGGGTTCCAACTCAGAGTGTAGTATTAACTTTTCATGGACAATTACTTCCATCTCGAATTTACTCATTTTATACATCACTACCAGTTGAGACATATAAACTCCCCACAATTCAATGCCATAATTGTTGCAGGTTTGGTCACATTAAAAGTCAGTGCCGTTCTACCAATCCACGTTGTTATCGCTGTTCACAGCCTCATACTGGAGATAGCTGTAATATCCCTGAGAGTGTATCTACATGCTTGTACTGCTCCGGCAAACACTTTGCCACCAATAAAATTTGCCCAGAGCATGATAGGCAGAAAAATATTAAAATGTGTATGTCCCAGGATAATATATCATATGAGGAAGCAGCCGCTCATTTCCCCCCTGTACGAAGATCTTATGCTGAGATTTCTCAGGCTATGTTTACCAAGTCCACATTTCCTCATACTTTAAATAACTCACCTTCTTCTACAGTGAAAGAACCAACATCCTATAGGAAAACTGTTTTTACTCAACGTCATCCACATTCTCCTTTGGGTAAAAGTTATGATAAGCAGGCCCACTCATCTATAATTTCAAATATCCCTTCATCTGCACCTAATGGATGTGCCCTATCTCAATCCCAATCTACAACTCTCTCATCTCACAATGATAATTTCTTGGACTCTCTTTTAACTTTAATTATTAGCCTTATATCTAGACAAAATGACAATTTACCGTCCCACGTAGCTGAAAAACTTGCCCAAATTGTATCTATCGTTAACATAAATGGATCCCATCAAAATCCTCCAATGGAACATTAAAAGCGTACGACGAAAAAAACATGAACTTATTAATTTGCTTGGTACATATATGCCGGCCATTGCTGCCATCTCGGAGACTTGGTTGGTGCCTGGTTCCCATTTCAGGGTACCTGGCTACTCTTGTCTGCGGGATGATAGAGATGACGGATATGCTGGAAGTGCCTTACTCATTAAACATACAACAATTTTTACAAAAATTAATATTTCTAACATTAATCCCAAAATTAATGCGATTGCATTAAGGGCTTATAATGTTACTTTTCTCTCTATTTATATCCCTCATCCCCATTCTTCTCTTGGTCCTGTTCTCCATTCTATTATCTCTTCCTTACCTCAACCAGTCATCATAATGGGCGATTTTAATGCCCATCACATTTCATGGGGATCCGGTCTGGTATGGGGAACGATCTGGAGAGTTCAGTAAACTGTTTTAGTCAGGTCCTTCAATATGCTGATGACCTGGTACTTTACACATCTTCCTGTTCAGCTTCACAAGCATCTTTAAAATTAAACATAGCCCTTGAGTATCTGGGTGATTGGCTTAACGAGCATGGACTTTCTCTGTCTATATCAAAGTGTTCATTAGTCATATTTCCAAAAAAAAGAATCATTCCGTTAATTAATGTAAAATATAATGATAAAAAATTAATATTTCTAACACTAATCCCAAAATTAATGCGATTGCATTAAGGGCTTATAATGTTACTTTTCTCTCTATTTATATCCCTCATCCCCATTCTTCTCTTGGTCCTGTTCTCCATTCTATTATCTCTTCCTTACCTCAACCAGTCATCATAATGGGCGATTTTAATGCCCATCACATTTCATGGGGATCCGGTCACAGTGATTGGTTTGCGTCCATTATTTTAGATATTCTTGATGATAATAGTCTTTGTGTTATCAATGATGGTTCTCCAACTCGCAGAGTACTCCCTACGCAAAATCCTAATAGTGCAGTCGATCTTACTATCTGTTCATCTTCCTTGTCATCACTTCTGTCGTGGGAAACTCTCTCTTCTTCCTATGGTAGTGATCATTTTCCCATTTTGATGTCTTTCTCCCATCGTCCCGTACATTCCAATACGCATACTCCACTTTTAAAATACAGATTAGCTAAAGCCGATTGGGCTGCATATTCTACATCTTTAGATAATCATTTAGTCTCATTGCCATGTTCAAATTCCTCTAACCCCTTGTGTATCTATGAAAAATTCATTAATGCCATTAATTCGTCTGCAGATAGTAATATTCCATTAAAAAAAAAAGGTAATTTTAAAATCTCTCCTCCTTGGTGGGACTCTGATTGCACTACAATTGTACATCAGCGTAGTGAAGCAGAGAAAATTTACAACTCCTTCATGAACATGGACAATTTCATCTCTTATCAGCATACGGCTGCTCGTACGCGAAGATTGTTATCATGCAAAAAAAAGAAAGGTTGGATTAATTTTTGTGAATCTTTATCTCCCCGTACGCCACCATCTGTAGTCTGGAAACAGATTCGCAGATTTCGTGGGTCTCTTGCTTCAGATAACACTTCCTCAAATGATCCCGCCCTTTGGTTGGAATCATTTACCAATAAACTTGCACCTCCTTACGTTCCAACTATAGACTCAATTCCCGTTAATTCACCATGCTCATCTCTTACGTCACATAATAGAATGGATTCCCTTTTTTCCTTCAATGAGCTCCATAGAGCTCTGGACGGTCTGGTAGACTCTTCTCCGGGCATTGATGGTATTCCATACTCTTTTTTATGTAAATCTAGTGACAGAACAAAATATTTCTTTTTAGATCTACTCAATAAATTTTTTGAACATGGTATTGTTCCAGAATCATGGAAAACTCAATATGTAATCCCTTTACTTAAACCAGGTAAGGATCCTTCAGATCCTAACTCAAGAAGACCCATCGCCTTATCTTCTGTACTTGCAAAAATTATGGAACATTTATTGCGGAATCGACTTGAATGGTTATTGGAAAGCAAGGGTTTACTTGCTAAATCTCAATTTGGATTCCGCAAAGGTATGAGCACTTTAGATAGTTTAAGTATACTGACGACTGACATACAACTGGCCTTTTCTAAGAAAAACTATATCTTGGGAGTATTTCTAGATATTACCTCTGCATATGATAATGTCCTTCTTCCGGTACTTAGGAATAAACTTCAAAAGCTAAGCATTCCTGAGAGGTTGGTCAGATTTATATGTAATCTACTCATGCAGAGAACTGTAATAGTGAAATCTCAGAACTACTCTTCACATGCTAGATATGTCTGGAGAGGACTTCCGCAGGGATCTGTTTTAAGCCCTTTATTGTATAGCATTTACACTTACGATCTGGAGAGTTCAGTAAACTGTTTTAGTCAGGTCCTTCAATATGCTGATGACCTGGTACTTTACACATCTTCCTGTTCAGCTTCACAAGCATCTTTAAAATTAAACATAGCCCTTGAGTATCTGGGTGATTGGCTTAACGAGCATGGACTTTCTCTGTCTATATCAAAGTGTTCATTAGTCATATTTACAAAAAAAAGAATCATTCCGTTAATTAATGTAAAATATAATGATGAAGAGATCCCTTTAAAAGATAAAGTTAAGTTTTTGGGTGTAATATTGACTCAAGAATGACTGGTGTTCCACATTTCACTTACATATCCCAAAAATGTGAAAGAGGTATTAATGTTTTACGCTGTCTTTCTGGTGTATGGTGGGGAGCCCATCCTTATACCCAGAAACTGTTATATAACGCACTTATACGTAGTCTCATGGACTATGGATCTTTTTTATTTGATCACTGCAATAGGTTTGGAATTGACAAGTTAGATAAGGTCCAATCCAGGTGTCTGCGTTTAATTATAGGAGCAATGAAATCTTCCCCATGCAATGCAGGTAGAATGCGGTGATCCTCCATTACATCTACGTAGGCAATACCTTTGTGACAGATTCCTGTTCAAACAAGCCCAAAATTCATCTCATCCAATTCTCCCTAAGCTGGCCAGTCTTTTTGAATCTTCCTCTGACCACCATCATTCCTTGAATAATTTACCATGTCTTGTTCGTAGCTTTGTTTCACTCTCTCGCCTCCCACATAATATAGCAAAATTACCAGCTCATCCATTGTTTGTCACCAACTACGATGCTCTGATTTATCGCCCCAATGTACTTCTTGGACTAGGTATTGACAAAGATTCACCTCAAGCTGATAGGCTTTTCTTAAATGAAGTGTCATGTAGGTGGCCAGGATGGAATTATATTTATACGGATGCTTCTAAAATCTCTGAACAGGGAAATTTGGGTGCAGCTGTATGGATACCCAAATTTAAAATTATTTTAAATTTCCAATGTCCTCCTCTCTATTCCGTTTTTACTGGGGAAGCTATTGCTATACTAGAAGCAATTCTGTATGTAAAGTCTCATAGTCTTTCACAATCCGTTATTTTCACAGATTCCCAAAGCTGTCTTCACTCAATCCTTTCTAATCCCTTTCGTTCCAAGTCGAAACTTCCAATTATTATGAAAATTAGAGAAGCATTATTCGATTGTTTTGTCCTTGGTCTGGACGTGGTCATTGCATGGATTCCCGGTCATTGTGGCATTCGTGGCAATGAGACTGTTGACTCATGTGCCAGGAATGCTATACGTGCCGGATCCTTGCGGTACACAGACGTGTATGCTGAGGACCTTTGCGCACTTGCAAAACCCCGCTTAGAGGGATCTTGGGACATGCTATGGCAGAAGACTCGTCTTATAAAAGGCATATACTATGGGAACATACAGCCTAGTATTCCTAAGAAACCATGGTTTTGTAAGCTCCGGGATTTAAAAAAATCTAGTACATCCACAATCTGCCGCCTTCGTTTAGGTCATGCATCAACTCCTGTTCATTTACACAAAATCAGAGTAAAAGATCATTCTCTCTGTGAATGCGGTCTTGACGAAGGAACAACCGATCATATATTTTTCCAGAGCCCAAAATTACAGTTATCTTTATATGACATTCTTCCCCCCGAAATTCCCCGTCCCACTAATTTTAAGTGTTTATTAACTTTGATGGACCCTTCCTTAATATTAACGTTATCCCAGTTCATAACTTCAAATAACTTAAGACTTTAGCAGATACTGACAGATATTCCCTCCTTTCCTTTATTGTTTGTTGTTTTTGTCATTGTATTGTGTTTTGTATTGTGTTAGCCAGGCTCCAACACTCGATAACGAATCAAAATTATTATTCTGTTTTGTACCCAGATCCCCTTCGTATATCGTCAACTAACGTGACATTGGCGGAATTGTGCTACTGGCTGCAGTCGCCATTTTAATTAAAGAAGAAGAAGAAGTGATTAAGTTCATATTCCAATCCAATGGTTAATTATATCATGATGCTAAAGAATCTATGTATAATGCCATAGGATTTATTTTTCTATTTAACTCTCCTTACTGTCAAAACTGGCTTATTCTATCTCCACTTAACTATATTAGTGAGCGACTATTGGTATATAGGCAAAAAAAAAACAAGCTATCTATAATTTGAATTCTGAAGCTTTGCTCAGAGAAAAGTTAAATCAAATTGTTATCGTAACAGTTGCATCACAATATTTATGCATACTTAGTATTTGAAAATATTAGTGTTTAAGTAAAAAATTGTCTTATGCCGTCTATCAATGCTAGAACTAAGCATAAACTTGTCATTTCTGCTTATAGACTTTAAAAAAGTTCAAGGATGCAATTTAGGACTTCGTATTCACATCTATAATAAAATAGCTGCTGAAATATTGGAAAGATGAAGACTGTTCCAGTACAGAAGACTTTCTATACCATAAACAATTATTTTAATGATGACAATGCTGGGATGTAATGTTTACTCTTACAGGGCACATGTTTATGCACAAAATCTTATTTTTAAAAGAATAACTACCAAGTTTATTTCCAGTTCCTTCTCCAATTAAGATTTTCCTGTAAGTGTCATGTTCCATGACCAGTCATGGTCTATTTAAATCAGGTATGGTATGGGCAACCTTTGACATGTTGAGGGCCAAACTTAAGCATGCAAATATGTTCGCGGGCTATGTTTCAAAGTAGAGACAATTAAAAGAATTTAATTCTGACATCATTGGAGTGGTTATTTGCAGAGGGATACTTGTTTCCATTCAGGAATCTATATGAACCTACCTGTATAATTAAAACTAGTAGGTACATAGTTTATACAAAAATGTAATGGATTAGGTAGGTCCCATATTTGTTGTAGGTGTTCTTATATCAAGCTTATTAGTTCACAAACAAAAAACTCAATAATTAATTATAAATAAAAAGCAATACATTAAGTATAATATGAAATATTTATTTAAAATACCACAAAGAGCTGACCTTAAGACTATTTCTTTACCCTAACCTTAAATTGATTTATCACATCATGCCTCCATAGGAACTACTCCAGCCATACTGCTGGAGTCATCACCCAGGTTCCAAGGGTCATCAAGTGCTGCTAGAAGTCTCGCCAATCCTTTGTGCCCCTCCGTGTCAATATTTTTAGCCAAATCAGCAGAAAGCGGTATATAATCATCACACAGCACACTCTTTCCTTGCGAAACGCCGTATATTTCGTACCATCCTTCAAGAGGTTCGTTTAGTGGCTTCTTCAATCTTATTAATACTTCTTGATCGTCGACGGTTTTCACGTAAAAGCCCTCGCTAGCTGAAACTTTTGTAACTTTCCCCCAAAGTGTCACTTTCGCGCCATTTTTCTGAGTAAGGTTGCCGGCAGTAACGTAAGGGACATATTCGTCGTTGTCCGGGTATTGGTTATCTTCAAAATCGTCATTGTCCCCCATAGTTTCACACTAAAATCTCTCGGGTCTTAGGTGGGATGGTGATAATATTTTATAAATTCCTTCAAATTATCTATGGCTATGGGTTAAACTGTCCATTAGCTGAATTCGTCTGACATTTACTATAAGGCATAAATCATCCTTCTCTTTTGTCTTTGGCATGAAATTAAATTCAGTAACAAAGTGCCAAAATATGCTCTAAAATGGGCTGACAAAAGCACTATAAACTCTCCATAATAATACTCCCAAAAATATGCACAATACAAAACGGAAAACCATAATCTTTTATATTTATTAACAATGACGGTAAAAAAATCGCGATAGTAAAGTATATTCTTTAAATTATTCATCGCTTTTAGGACATTATAATTGAGTAACATAACCCAGTATAATTTGTGGGCTTAAAACAAACTTTTTAAAATTCAGACATACAAAATTGTATTTCATACAAATGTTCATTTTGACATCTATTAATAAATAACTGATTTGATATTGTCAGGCACTCCATATTGCTATAGTACTTTTCAAAATATAGCATGAGTTGGGTGACACATGGTGCATTTATAAGATTTTATTTTTAATTTAATTTGTAATGATAACCCACAGCATTTTTTAAAATTTTACGTAGATCTATCGTATATCTATCTATGGCCAATTATAGCATTACACAGTAAAATGTGAATACAAAAAAAAAGAAATCATTTCTCAATGGTTTATTTCGACATAATAAGGGGATACCGTAAGGGACAGAGCAAGGTCTCACGAAACCGTAGAAATGCTTCATTTAGGGTAGTTTAAGTGCTTTTTCACAAGATATGGTTAAAAATCCTTAAACTGTCACGACTCATCATCTCTATATTGATACTGATGTGGATCGATACAAAGGAATACGAATACAATCATTTACGAAATGTATAGGTTATTTTGCTAATTTTATTAAATATAAATTCATTCAATATAATCTGGTTCGAGTATCTCAATAGAGATGTCGTGCTCTATTATATGATCGATTGATCCAGGAGTGCGTACAATCAATGCCGGATTAACCATAGACCACCAAAAGTAGCCCACGGACCCCACGTTTAGATACGCCTTATTTCCCCTTGAGCGCATTTTTTTTAATGAAACTTATTAGGGCGTTATATTGAATTTACATGATCCAAAAAAAATGAAGCGTAATAACTCTTCAGACCACGACAATCGGTAACCGATTACTGCAGTGGCGAAAATATAACAGAATTTCATACGGTATTCGCACAAGTTCTACAAAAAGTTCGAATGAATGTAAAGAATTTGAATCTGCTTCCCGCTTGCGGTTGGAGGTTATTGGAAGGGTCGTTAAAAAGGCACCACAGTAAAGCAAAACAAAAATATGTTGAAATTCTATTTATTCTTAAATTATTTACAGACTTTCAAACTCCTTAAATGAACAGTCCATCCATACATAAAAAAATATTGATTAAGCGAAGTAATCTTCTCTATCGGCAGCGATGGTGGGTGCCGTGGCATCTTCCATGGCCGCGAAGTTCATAAAGTGAGCAGGTCGGTGGACTTCGTGGTAGAACTCTCGAGGGTTGCCAAGCTGGACTCCATATTTCATGTTGGGATCGTGGCGCACACCTAGCAAGAAGATAGATAATGTAAGCTTTTTGTTTATTAGTTTTGCATCAATCAGAAAAAAACGTTTTTTTTTTATATTATTCATTTTGTTACATCGAAACGAAAACCTTACCCATAAAATTATAGTTCCAGCTTCCCTGTGATGGCACCATGAAGTATCCAAGGAAGCGATCAGACAGTAGCATCTGCACCCTCTCGTAGTGGCTAGGCAGGTATCCCTTAGGATTATTACCGCGGTCAGTGTTTCGTGATCCCCACTCGTATCCACTTGGCGTCAGCTTGTAAGCAGTTAAGGAACAGGACCCAGGGGTAAATGAACACGTGATAATGATAGTCTTCTCACCATCCCACGACGGGTTTTCAGCCATGATCTTTGCGTGGCTTGTAATGTCCTGTAGAAATATATAGTTACGTTATTAGTTTCGACATTTTATAAGAAAATATAAGCAATTGCAAATATGGATTCACACAACATTCTATAGATCTGTCATACTGATAGTTCGGTTTGATAATGTCACAGAATCTACAATCCAGTCATGTATGGGCGTTACATTAGTATTATAATATACTATTATTGTCAGGAAATGTAAATTAACCTGTGGCGAGAGCTGCGGCAGTTCATTGGGCTGCGTGTGCATCCAGCCAAGAGGCTGCAGGTGCGCGAGCGCAGGGTGTTTGGGCAGGTGCTTGGGCAAGTGCACGGCCTGGTGTGTGCCCCACTGCGGAGCCAGCACAGCGCAGTGCACCTCGCGCACCATCGGGTTGTCCGCCGGGGATGTGCCGTACAGGTAACACGCGATCTACAGGTACATCACAATAAATCAGTTTAGTCTAAAATCCATATATTACTCTACAACCAAAAGCTGCAGAAAGATTTTATTTTAACATAATTTTATTGACAGAAAATTATGTTTGAAATTTTATTGGTGATAACCGAGCTATGATATGAAATATTAACTAAGTAATTTCCGGCCGTTTTATGTCTTTTTAGGTTATTATTTAAAAGATCTAATGAACAACTATATTATGTGATAAAAAGTGAAAAATAAACTTTTCAAAAGTAATTTAATAGTTCACTTCACACGTTATAGTTGTTCTTAATGAAATAAATTTGCTCTTAAGTATACATATATTTGAATTTAATTTTAACTTTTACCATTTAAATTTGATACTCATAATGTTAATATATTATATGTCCTATATCAGTCCCATAACTGAGACGAAACTAATGATACCTTGAATACAACGGTTAGACCATACATATGCTCAAAAAACTGTTCAACATACCTGCGCTCTCAAATCGGAGATAGTGACAAACTTCTTGAGTAAGTTCTTGGGTAAGATGTAGGTGTAGCCACTCTCCTTGATATCATCAGAGCTGACGTAGATGTGGTTCGTGCGCAGGTGGAGGTTAGTTGCCGATATCGCACGCACGCGCCATTCCGTTTTTGAACTGTAATAAAAATATTAGCTATTAATTATGACAATTCTGTGCAATCTATCAAGGTATTAAGGGAAATTGAAGATTTCCATTTGTAGAACCGAGTAAATTGTGGACGCATCAAAAGTGTCCAAGTGAATTTTGAAATGGCGGCTGGCAGAGAGAACTTGAGCGTGAGGGTGTAAGGAAAATGATATTACCTAAACGTCTGCGATTCGTAATTGCTGGTGGTGGAGGTGATGATCTCGTCACCGTGTTTGTTGACAGTGCGTGTGGTGGTGGCAGTGAGCTGACTTTGCTCTTTACTCTGCTTCTCGATCTCCGCGATCTGCTGCCGCTGGGCAGACGGCGCCGATATCTCCATGCCCAGAATTATATCACGGATCTCCGATTGTGTGAGGGATGCTACGTTTACGCTGTTGGATGACAAATCAATGTTTATGCCTGAGTTAATTCTGTTTGCTGCATTTATCTTAGTTTGGAGGAATATTTTTTGGAAAAGGTTCAAGTTTAAGTGTGAATTTGAAGAACATAGGTCTAAGCACGAACATCTAGCGCAAGAGTAGTTATTGTATCGAGTGCGTCAAAACGCTGGTTTGCATTGAGAACGTTGCGTGACGTTCAATTTCCCATAGCATTGGTTTTTGACGCACTCGATACCATGATGATACGCTTACGATAGACGTTCACTTAGGCCTCTGTTCAATATTTTGATTGAACAAGTATTAATAAAAGCTTACTTGTTCTTTTTGCCATAATCAGCCAGGATCAAGTCCTTCAGCTGCACTTCAACCTTGATCCAGTCATCGTCAGTGAGCGTGGGCCAGATATGATGCGGCTCGGTTAATGTGGTTTTGTCCGGTTTCAGTAGGACCTTAGTGCGTTCCGTATTCACGTGGAGAGCGCGCAGAATGAGAATCAGACGACTGAAGGCCTGGAAAAGTTATTTGTTTATATACTTGTATTTATGTAAAATAATCCTCATTATTTTATTTTAGCATTTTTATTGAGAAATTCAGTACTTCTGTATACAGAACATCAAGTGGCTAATAAGGAATTCTACAACTAGGTATAGGGTTTCAGACATCTAGTTCTTTAACATTTTTAAAAAAATGTAGGTAATGTTTTATTGAAGTGCTAAGGATGACTTATATTTTAACTAAATGACTGTATGTGCCAAAATAAATTGAAAAAAAAAAAAAAAAAATATTTGCTCCATTCTAAGCATTGCTATTGGTGGATAGAATTTGATCAGATAGCGTATTATCAGGCTGGCAGCACTGCACGACCCGCGATCAGCGAGCGAACAGTCACTGCGCACCTCCAGAGCACAGGGACTCTCTGGTTTCAGGACCCCTACGCGGTTCATCATTTCAAATTCATAATTTTTTTTTTGATGTGCTTCAAACTTAAGTTAGTCATGCTCGCTTTAATGCCTTTGCTTGTGGCGGCGTCGTGTGGCGGGTCGCTCACTTCCCTACAATATGGCGAGGAGGGCGATGGCTGCCACATGCGTCATACTTGTGAACAGGTGCTGCTTGTGGGGGCTGGTCGGCTTTAGTTTGTTTGTATTTTTTTTTTCATTACATATTTATAATATTATATTATTGTTAAATAATTCTGCAATATTGCCATAACACACAGGTATTGTCAATGAGACTAAATAATATTTTATGTAATAAATCTAAGTTTGTTTTTTTTTTTAAAAGAGTAATTGCTGAGTTTATTGCCGGCTCTTCTCAGTAAAAAACAACCTTCCGAACCGGTATTAGAGTCAGACTATTCATAAGTGCTTGTAAAGGCCTATTTGAATAAAAAAATATTTTCATTTCATTTTCATTTCATTTCATTTCATTTCATATCTATCAATTGGCTACTGAAGTCGAAACAAATCTGTTTCTTTTTAATAAAAACAGAAAAAAAAGACAGCCTAAGCAGTTGCATATTACGAAACTCCAATTAAATAACTCACTGTGTAAGAAGAAATGGTCTTCAACCAGTCATCATAAAGGTTGAAGAGCACCATCTGTGGCTCTGTGGCCTTAAGGATGAGGTCTCCAAACTTCTCCACTTTGAGACACGCTTGGAACGGCAACTGTAGCTCGGAACCTTTGATCACAATGTTCGGGAAGTCGAGCAAGTGGACCTAGAGAACAGAAATTAATTGTTGTAATTTATTATATTTGCAGTAATATTGTTGGTTATTCTTATTTTATGTACAATTAACAATGATAGCATAAAGTTTAAAGGAAAATACAGCTTTTCATTACTTATTTATGACTGATCAACCTCATGACCAGACACAGTGGTGGTAAATCACAGGATCAATATGGAACCCAATGAAAAGGCAGTTATGTTTTGTTGGTACATAAAGAAAGTCAAAATAATTCTTACCTCAAGAGGGTCCAACATTCCCTTTCTCGTGACAATGATCTGCTTGGGTTGTTCTTCAACTGGCAGAGATCGAATCAACGCGGCTACTTCTTCAGCGGTCTTCCATTTGGCGAGCTGATCAAAACCAATACGACATTCAATTGAGTTAGTTCATCAACTGCAGATATCCTTATTTACAGTTAAGAGTTAGCGAAGTATGTTTCCATAAGATAATTTGAATAAAAACTACACAACAAGTCAGCAGTAAATACATATGAAAATAAGTGTAGTTTAATCTCATATTGACCATCAAAAGTGTACTTATCATAGAAGAGGCTGAGAGAGAGAGTTGAGGCTGCTTGAATGTTATAAATTATTTACCTGTCCGAGACGCTTCTGTCCCGCCCACACGCTAGTGTGAATGATCTTTAGGAACAGCTGTCCAGTTCGCGGGTTGAAAATGAAGATGGCGCCGTTAATTGGCTTTGTCGTCAAATTTCCCTCAAAGGTCTTGTGGATCGTCACGCGGTACACATTCGTGTCATCTACAAACCTGTGTTGAAGGTGAAGTGTGTTATTTACAAAATACATACACGGTTAATTCCAATATAATAGTTTTGTTGAGTTGAGTTCTTAGTGCAGAGTTCATCAGGGGTGAAGTACTACCACCATAATCATTTCCCCCGTGAAGCAGTAGAGCACTTGAATTACGCGAATAATTAGTTTCGCATAGAAAAGTTAGGGGATCGGTAAAACAACTGATACATGAAGCTTAAAAACTTCACGTCTCTCAGTCGACAACGCATTGGCGATACCCCTAGTATTACAAATGTCCATAGGCAACAGTGATCATTTATCAGGTGGACCATCTTCCTGTTTGTGGCCGACAAATACTACCAGACACAAAAAAATCATGCACTACCTTTAAAATAAGTTAAGGATAATATTCACATAGGTTTCATAACTTACCAAATGATTTGATTAGAGAACAGCTCTCCATAGTTCTGACTGGACAGGTAAGGTTCTGTAGGCTCGGACGAGTACAGTTGTAGGGCTTTGCGGATTCGCTCGCGAAGTACGTAGAGCGCGGGGTTAGCTTTCATTATCTTCGCCATCGCTTGTTGAATGAGGGGTTTGCAGCCCGGGAACCAGTTCCCGTATGCACTATGGTGATAAAGTTTGGGTAAGCAAGGATTTTAACATACACATCATATGTTTCTCTAAAATTGAAATTACGTCTTGAGTATGTCACATAATTACACTATATTTTATTTGTATACCACCATAACGCATTTGAAACCTTTAGCTGAAAATCTACTGTAAAGGCTGTATTTGTCGTCAGTTACCTTCAAGAGCTAGTTCCCTTCTAGGCTTAGTCTGCTCATCATCTTAAGCCACATCATTTATCATTGTGAGATTGTGGTCAAACACAAACCAATAAAAAGTAAAAACAGAAGAAAAGCCTTAAAATTTCATAATCAGGTAGTGTTTTAACAAACTACATTTATATTTATAAACCCTCAACATACCTGTGTAAGTTGTAAGCGAGATCGATCGCGATAAGTAGGCCGGTGGGCGACGGGTATATGGACATATTATCAGTGGTGTAGTCCAAGAATTTGGCGCGCGCGTATCGCTCCACGTCATGAGAGTCGTAGTCGCCCCAACGCAGCTGTATGTCCAGCCAGTACTTCTGGGTTGTTGTATTGTCCATCGTGTCCCTGGTGGATAGAGTGTAATGCTTTAGCAAATATATTATGTAGTTTTTTCGAGAAACGAATATGATGAATTTAAAATAGCTAAAAGCAAAAGATTTTTTTTACGACAATCATTGTCGAAAATATTATGACTTACTTGGTATCAGCTAGCAGCGAGGGTCTGGACACATTCCACTTGTAAGCTGAGAACAGCAGAATGTCAGCACAAGATGAGTTCATCTTGTACGATTTACGAGGATGGATGGTTTCCTTCTGCACTGTCTCGATCTCTAGCGCGTCAAGCTCTTGATCAAATACCTGGCCAAGGGAGAGAATAGTTTTTTAGCTGTAGATTTAGATATGAAATAACAATTTCAAACAATGTACGCAGCAAATTTGGAGTGTAAACTTGATATTTGTAGATGCTATGCATTTACTGAACAGATGTGACAAATTTTCTCATTTGCAATGAGTGCCGATATATACTCCATTACTTAAAATATCATTTTACATAGCGATTAAACTAATGCAAATATTTTACCTGGCACAAATCCATGACAATTGACTCGTGCACCTTCTGCCACAAGTGAGCCCTGAAGATTTGGATGAGGGAGATCTTTAACGTGGGAATTTTGCCGTGCATGAATATGCCAGTCAGATCCAGTTGCACCTAGAAACATTCATAGTTTATTTAATTCAACATACAAAAAGTGGTATACTTATTTTATTGCATCATTATTACTAATAAGCTTCTGGTGTGGTCACACAAGTTTAGTTGCCAGAGGGCTATGAATAAACTGGCATGGGTCCTACCACAAAAATAAATTAGACATTAGTAGCCCAGCATGATGGAATAAGTCACATACCTGGAAACCGACGTACACGTTGGCCCTGTTGATGGTCGGCGACCACCATAACGTAAATCGACGATTAGGGATTTGGTTCAAACCCGATCGCTGGGCGTTGGTCAGCTTTTTGTACTTCATCGACTCTTCGAATCCTGACGCCTTCTCCCTGTACAAGTTATTTACTAATTTAGCTCTCCATCCATATTCTCACTGAGCATTTATAATTTTGAAAAATCGTTATAATAAGTTTGCATTTCACATGGTTTACCCGACTAGGACTACATGACAGCAAAAACAGGGTTATATTTTGTTGCATATTCAACATGTGTGTTCTAACTAACCAGAAAAGACCCTCCCAAGTAGGGAAGTAGGTTCCTTTGAAGAGCGTGTGTTCGAGGATGCCCTCGACGCCACCAAGAGCTTGTATCATATCCGTGCGGTAGTTGTTAAGGTTCCACAACTTGCCATCGTGGCGCTGGTGCGTCCACCAGAAAGGGTTCTGTTTTAAGACCTGGAAAAATAGAAATTCTTTGTAATTTAGGTTTGAATAAGTATAACAACTTGAAATAGAAATAAAAAATTGTAGTACTAGAGCTTTGAGTTCAACTGGAGAAGTATGGTGATGAATCGAAAATTACCTGATATTGCTTGAATTCAGTACGTATACGCCATCCTTTGTCGTAGGCAAGCGTATGTCTGTCCTTTTGGAAGAGCGTATTGATCCTCGGTATGCCTCTATCCCAGGAATCTTCCAGATCTTCGAGCGTAAGACGCCTGTGATGTAAAAAAATGCTTTATTTGCTGTAGTTTAACATAAGCTACTTATATTGGATGGCGAAAAGATCAGATAGCGTATTATCAGGCTGGCGGCGCTGCACGACTACGCGATCAGCGAGCGAACAGTCACCGCGCACCTCCAGAGCACAGGGACTCTCTGGTTTCAGGACCCCTACGCGGTTCATCACATCAAACCCTATAACTATGTAACTTGTCTAGATTTTTAAAGGTTCCATAGAAAAAAATAAACAACAACCGATAGTAGAATTTATATATTAAATCTGTCTTCGTAATATTGTACAAGTTGCTTTCAACCCTGTTCTTACCTGTTCTGAGCATTAGCCTCCTGCCTCTTCAATGCGTACTCGGCCCAAACTCGCTGCGAGTCCACAAACTCAGCCTCCCACGGCTGGATGTAGCGGTACAAATTGGGGATCAGCTGGTCTTCGTCGTGCGACATACCTGAGCGGAAGTGAGTAATGCCCACATCCGTTTGTTTCGACCAACGCAGATCCGACTGGAAGGAAATGGTGAGTTAAGAGATAGTCTGAGTGAAAGGTAGTCAGGCACTGAAATGTAGGTGTTGTGATTCACTGAACGCTATCAAAAAGTGTCCAGATAAGACAACTTTTAGCAGATGCTTTTATTAAACATTTGAAGACATCTAATGATAAAAATAATTTAATGACACTAATTTATAATAAGGTTGATATGAACTACAGCAAATGGCATTGTACATGGCACAGAGATCAATAAAATAAATTGGAATTTCCTTTAATGTCGATAATAAAAATGGAATTCGTCTTGTTCAAGACATTAAACATTAAACAGGTACATGTGAAATCCCTTACCTGTGGAATCAAAACGTGGCCCATTGACAGCATACCAAGTCCACCCAGCTCTTTGGGCGTGTAGAACACAACTGGCGGGAACCGGGAAGGCATCTTTGAGTTGAGGCCAATCTTGATACGAGTCTGTATCTTGTTCTCGCATTTGACAAGAAGATCAAGTAGCTCTTGAGTGTTGACTACAGCTTCACGGAAGTATGTCATTAGACCTGTGAGGTGTTCATTTGACAATTACGTGTTATAGCGAGTAATAAAAGGATTAGCATCTTTTTTATATTATAAATGAATAAATGTTCGCCTCGTTTCCACACACGATAATACATGCTCCGTAAAATTTCCTTCTCTATATCCCGTCTTAATTTCTTAGCAATCGAGCGACGACTTTGTACTCACCAATAAGCGCTGTGTTCCACTTGTTAACAATCTTAGTGAAGGTGGTAGAGCCGGACGCCATTAGGATCTGTCGCACGCGGTTGTGGAAGCGCGCGAGAGACTCGTCGTCGACGCGCAGGTAGCATTGTGCTGTGCGCTCTTTGGTCACTTCGTTCTGTAAGTTCCACACGCCGTCGCGGTGGGACAGCTCCTCGTGCTGGCTGCGGCACTGGCACATGAACACTTAGATTAATATCAAACAGTCTTTAAGCCTTTTTGGAGTTTAGGTATGGTTTCCACACCAGAAACATATTATATTCATGTCAATCAATTAATGATTTTATCTATTAACATTATGAAGTCCATACAATATTTTGCAATAAACTGAAAGCCAGTCGCAAAGTTCGAGCTGTTGATGACTTACCTTTGGCAATATTCTGCATTCAAAGCCAGCCATGTTGAACAGCAGGTTAGGGTTATCTTTGGAATATGCAGAGACGAAACTATTCTCCCATTGGATTGTTGTCACTGAGCGAGGAAGCCGGTTCTTAATGTCCCAGAATACTGCACGGCCGCTGCGTTATGAGGAAAATATTACGTTATTTTTATTTAGCTATTCTAATAGTAGTTTGAAATCAATAAAATGAATATAAACATGTCCAAATTTGCAGAAATCTATTGTTAGAGATATGGATGCATGAATAGATACTTCTGATTTAATGAAAGCAAATAAAAAAAAAAAAAATCTCCTTAGCACACTGCTCCTCGCTTCGGTGATAGAATACTCGACTAGACGTCGGAGGTTCTGTATTCCACCTTCGGGTTTGGCAAAGGACAATTCGAATGTTCCTACAAATAAAACTTACAGATTAACATCATGCTTCATGAGCCGCATGCGCGCGTCCCTCGGCCAGCACTTCTTGTTGTTGTATCCCACAATGTTTTCATTGTTAGGGTCCGGATGCTCGGTCAAGTAACGTTGGATTAAGTCGCGTGCTTCTTCTGCTGTGAATCTGTTGTCGTATGAAGAAAATTTTGAATTTACTTGAAATTCTATAATCTATTGGATCTCAGATAGATGTTTTTTCAATAGAAACAAAAGATAGATAAAAAAGATCATGTAATTCATAAAGTAATACAGACGAATAGAGAATCAATCTTCAATTTGAATGCAATTGAAATCACTAGAATGTTCACTAACCTGAAGAATATATGAATCCTGTCCACATATCTGCAGTACAATCTGATCGGATGCGCTGACTCTGTCTGCCTATCCTGATATGAAAGGAAATCGTTCGGCAGTTGCGGCGGGCCAGCCATCTCACTCGCTCTTTGAAGCCCCAGTACTAATAAGTCTAGGACTAAGCCGTAGTACTGCACGATGAAGGACGCGAATTGCAACCCTCGGATAATTCCGTAGGAATTTGTGTGGTTCATGTCCTAAAGAAAGAATATTTGTATAAGCTCAAATGTTTTTTTGGTTACAAATAACGCTGTCAATTATTAATCATACAATAAACGATCTGGATGAATAGGAACCTAATTCACTTGTGCCTTAAGAAAATTCAAGTTCAAAGCTCAACCCTAGATAAATCTTTTTAAAGACTATATGAATCAAAGCAATACATACCTTGTAATTAATAACAACGTTATTCTTAGCAGTCATGTAATCAGCAATATTGTGGTCAACGATTAGACGCAGGAGTCGGTTCAACAACGTTAGATCTATCTTCTCGTACAGTTTTTCAAAGCGAGACTCAAGCAAGACGTTACATTCTCCTTCACCGACTTCCCATACATCTTGCAGGTTGTTTATACCTGTATGAAAATGGTATGTTTTAAATTTGTATCATTAATAAAGAATACGTCAAATTAAATCCTAATACTCTATCACAATGTGAAGGTGAATCCAAAATGGGTTTTTAAGAAACTGCACAATTTATAAGGATAAGAAGTCCTGAAACTTGTTATTCCCTAATGATATCCCATTATAAAATATTAAATAAGCCACATTCAATGTTGTGATGATTTAGGTTTTTTTTTAAACAAAATAAAACGTGCCATGTCTTCAATATCAGCATTTCGCCACTCGATGATAGAGCAGTAAACCAAAGTGAGGTTTGTAACAAGGGGATGGTATGTACATACAGATCTCCTATGCCACAACGCACACAATGGGCAACCACATAGTACTCCTTTAATTTCTTCTTTCAATAAGTACTTAATTCTTCAGGATTTTGTATATTTACCGCTAAATTCAGTATCATATTAATTACTCACGCGTTAGTAACAATAAAATAATGTTAAAAGTTTGTGTGGTATTGATTTTTAGCATTGGATTGGATATAATTCTATTTATAGTAACTTTATGAAGTTTACTGTGGTACTCCATAGATTTCCTATTTGACAGGAGGCTGACACAATCATGCATGTGGTCAAACTAATGGTAAGTGGCCAGGGAATTGCCAATATGTTGCCCAACCAATAGGCTCTAGAAGGCAACTAGCTCCAGCACAGTGTAACACTGACCAACAACCTTGTGTTATTGTCATTCTATGCACCAAATTTGCCAATATCCTAAGCCCATCTTTACATGCTATAATGATATACATACCTTGACACCATTTATAAACGAGCAACGGCGAGGGTTCTGTATCAGCTGGTTTGACCCACGGCGGCAATAGGCGCCGTTTATCCGCCTCGTACCATAAGTACTGGTCTAGATACGCGTCTGTGATCTTCTCTAAGGGTTCCACATCGTATACTGGCACCAGATGAGAGTAGAGATCCATGAATTCTATACCCACCTGTTTAAGATTGTAGATTTTAAGTAACAAGTACTTTGCTCCCACACTGTATCAAGAAATCCTGCATGTCTGAGGCAAAAACTAAGTATTATGTTGTTCCCCAACTCACACTAAGTAGTAATTATGACCATGGTCTAAATCCCGCTCAAGTCATAGTACCTCATGGTGCCTCTACAGTGAATACATATTTGAGTTGAGGTAATTGCCACAGTCTACTAGATACAACATTTAAACATAGAAGAACAAGAGAACTAAACCATAATATCGCCAAAAAAATATATATAAACAGGAGCATGTATTTCAAATACTTACTTCTCTAAATGTTCTCTGTGTGAGTAAATGACGCTTGATTCTCGACAAGGCTTCATGGGGGTTATCATATGCTTGCTCGATCAGCCCCAACTCTTCTCTCTGGCTCTGATTGAGTCTGGACTTGACACTGTAGGCTTCCTTCAATCTTTCCAAGGCTAGGATAAGAAGTTTTGTGTCGTGCTTGTAGGAAAGCGGAGGGAATGGAATAGGAGCAAAGCGACGGGATTCTAGCCAGTGGACCGTTGTCGTGTATATGGCTACGGCTTCTTCTGGCGAGATGTAAGGGCCGTCCTGTGGAGAAAAGGTGATAAATTTATTGAATGTTGTAAAGTATACTATACTGAACTACTAAGTCTAGAGCAAATTATCAAGTATTGTTCATGTTATTTAGGTACAAAAAATAATAAATGCTTTTATATGTTTATTTTATCTAAAGCTTTATCTTATCAATTTATTTATTTAGTTTATTTAAATATAACTTTATTTCTTAACCAAAAATAAATCTGCTTTTTCAATGCATGTTAATAATTCCTAGTAAATCAGGAGCATGCAGAACCTTCACTGAAAGTACCAATGAAAATCGCCAAGTTATGACGAAATCATCTTTCTATACATTCACAAATAGCGTTGATGTTTACCTTCAAGTAATTATGCTGCCTCTCCTGCTCAGCCTTCAGGTACAGCCGAGTGAGACGACCAAGGTTCTTCTTGCACACGGTCTTGTCGACGGTTGCGCCGCGGCGGATACGCTCGCGGTTGTAGTGCGCCGTGTTCGTCCACCAATCCGCCTTCATTTTCACGTAACGTAGGATCATGTTCTCGATTGGTGTTGGGAGGCCGGGCACCTGGTAATGTCAATTTCAATGTAGTTGTAGTAGTGGTGGGACAATACAGGATAGTGATAATAATAATGAAGATATCCTCTAGTCAAGTGCATTGTCCACAGTTAGTACTGCTATATTATAAAAGTTGGAAATAGCAAAGATGTTTACATTACCTTCCAAGGAATATTTGCTTTCCAGCACCTCCAAGCTTCTGAAAGATGTTGCAAAATCGTCCTCGCCTTGTTTTGCTTGATACCTTCGGGCATCATGTCCACTATGTCGTGCATCACCGATGCTCGCAGCTCCAGGTCGAAGTGTGATTCGACGCGCTGCTTGGTCACGGTTTTAGCGACACCTAAACCATATGGATAGGGGATTTTAAATATTGTCAGGCCTGTTTAATAGGCACCTACTATTACCTATTCAGTTTAGCATCAATATAAGCTGAAATAAATTTTAGAAGCTATTCATTTGGAAGTTGAAACTAAATAAAAAAGTTGATGTTCCTACAATTATATAAAAATATATTTTACGTATAGCTTACCCTTCGAGTGTCGTCCCTCGAACTGCCTGGACAGTAAGTTTCCGAGCCAGCGTTCCAGCAGCGGTGTGATTCCGCGCATGAAGAACAGCCACACTCGCCAGCCTGGCGCCCAGAAACCACAACCAGGGCCTTTTGAAACTGGACCCTGCATAAGAAATAGCGTGAAAATTACAGACCGTTTGCAGACTATCAAGATTCAGCATGCAACATCAAACATAAATTGACTAGCCATTCTCACATTGTAATGTTAATAAAATGGATGGTACACATTCTAAATGTGATATGATACAAATTTATTATCATAAGTTGCGATTTCAAGATACAGACCTAATTTAAAACTACCATATTATTTATATAAAAGAAATTACTTACAGTGTTAAACCGATAGTAAATCAGATGCTTCAAATCCTTGCACATCCTGATCTGTCTCATCAGCTTGTACTTGTACCGGTACATGCCGGTCAGTTGCCCGACGTGTGCGAATATGTACTGCAGTCCGTCGGCCAGTTGGAAAGAATCCACGTTGTTTAGTCGGTATTGTACGTGCGAGTCCACTATGAGCTTCGTGAGCCGGAGGATCTCGCGACATAAATGGAATGCTAGGGGAAAAGAAAATTTACCCATGTATTAATCATATTGACAAGTTCAGAAGTTACCACTCTGGGTCATGTCATATATTCCTTTATGTATTGTCAGACCAACAAATAAATGATTTTAGGTGGCTAATTAATAAATAAGAAATTTGGAAAAGACAATGTCCACATACATAAACCTGTTTAGTTTTTTAATTAAATTTTTTAATATTGGTCCACATACCATTTCCGAATCGAGATTTCTTTCTCTCCTTAGTTGTGAGAGTCTTCACTGGCTTCAAATTGAAGTTGTAGTCCAAATGCAAGTAGTTGAGGTTCTTGCGATGAATCAGGAGGTTCAGCATGTTGTAACCTTGTCGGCACACCTGGAGACCTGCTTCCACCCAATCCAGTGTTGTGGTTTGGAAGAACTTTGTAGATTTGAAGGAGCGGAATAGATACCTGGATGGGATTTTGTAATTTAAGAACTGATGCAATATTGTGTTAATTAATAGCTCAAGGCGAGAAACCGCCTCTAAGTTGTAGGAATTTAATGAATATTTTTTAGTTCGGTAGCAATTGCCATGAAAAACTAATATCTACTGCATTTGATATAGTCTTAACACACTCGTGAATATAGCACTGAGTGTCCTACATACAATATTTTCAGTTTACCTTATAATTAAAATGATTTCGTTTTTGTTGTAGTTCAATTTCTATGACACAATTTTATAAATTTAGTTTTTAAGCAGGTACATAAAATATTCCATAATTAAGGTAATAATCCAAATTATAATCAATGGTAGTTTACTAACTTACCTCTTCTTTTGTGCTTTTGGGGGCCTGTGCTTTAGGGAGTTGAGCACATAATATTTGAGCAATTTCTGGTAGGAGACCCTCACTTTGACGGGCTGGCCCGGCGGACAGTGTTCCTTGTACCAGGTCTTTACTAGGGGCACGTCGATTGCACGACGAGTACGGCCTGAAGAAATGAATAGTTAGAGTGATGGGACCGTATTATTGTGCCAAACATTGGAACCTGAGATCGAGCTTCAATTAACCCCACCAAAAATAATTAATTACCTCTACCTACACCATTGAATTCAAGATATGGAAATAAAATTTACAATGAAAATGTGTCACTTACCTGATCTCATATTAAAAGGCCTTGGCGCCCAAAGTAATGCGATACCGTTGGCAGTGTTGTCAGTATACAGAGCCGTTTCTTGTAGGAAGGGGGATACCTCTTCGGGCAGAACAAACTCTTCCTCATCAGGCACCGGGTCTAAAGACTTCACAGTGTGACGGTGGGAAATTGGGTTGATGAGGGGATCAAAGTAGAATGCTGGAAGGTCAGGATCTTCTGTTTTGATATACACGACATTTGGAGTGTGGTACCTAGGGAAATAATGAATACAATTACTCATTGAAAAGTTGTTTTGTGTTGTAAAGAGAAAATATTAAGAACCACTGGTGACTCAAAATACAGGTATCCACCTAGTTTGAGAGTCAGAGGCAAATCGATTTTGAACATATAATTTTATAGCCTGTCTCACTGTAATTGTCACATATTATACATTTTATATTTGTATCTGGCTGATTAAATAAATTATTATTATTATTATTATTAATCCGCTTACCAAGACAGCTGAACAAAGTGTGGCAAGTTGTTATACAGGTATGGGAAAGCAATCCTGTACTCTGTCCTGATTGGTTGACGGATGATGATCTTGTTGATATCATTGAACTCATTCCAGTCCTCATCACCAGCAGAATTGTCCTTCACAAGAGGCTCAAACTTTGGACCTCCGGGAATCGCCATGTTCAGTGCTTTAGCAGTAAAGAAACTTTTCGAATCAAACAAATAAAAGTAGTTATCATCCACTAAATCTGTTAAAAGTTGATTGGCAAGGCGATATAACGTTGCCATTTGCGGTAACGACAAGTTCCATTTTCTATATGTTGATCCATTCAGGTGTTTGGTCCCAATCAATGGTTTGTGGTCATAGAACCAGGAAGCTACTGCACCATCCTCATCAGGGTCTAACTCAATCTGAATGGGCTCCAAAGGCTCAACATCAAGGATGTTGTCTGCATAATCAAGTGGAGGTTCCTCATCATCAAAAGGAGGGAATCTCATACGTTTGAAGTGTCTACGATCCCGCTTTTCTCTACGCATCATAATCCACATTGTTCCCCACTGTGCTATGTATACAGGCTCTACAACCCATGGAATCTCATTGACAAATGTTATAGCACCAGTGATGTGGTACAATACTTTGACATCTCGTATTTGTTCCCAAGGCATTGGCATGTTTTCCAAAAGTTTCATGACTGCATGTGGCATGTATTTCAAAGCACCTAGGTAGACGCGTTTATCATGACGGTATTTACGACTGGTCATGTCACCATGGTCTCTGATGATCTTTCTTATATGCTCTGGAGGCATATCCTCTTTTTGGGCGTCTACGAAACCGAATTTTCGCTTTTCGGCGAAGCGCTTTGACTGAAGTTGCAGCCATTTTTGCGCTAGAAATAAATAGTTCAGGATTACTATCAACATAACAGAGAATCGGCCACTTTAGGGGTTTTGCTCACACAATATATAGCATATAGCTCCTAATTATTATCCGGCTATTACGCACCGACGACTGGTCGCTGGCGAGCCAGTCTCTTGTGCGTTGCCGCGCGGTCAGTCGTCGATTACTATTTGAACTGACAGTGCTTAATGAGCCTTAGGAGCTATGGGCGCGCTTAGGCCAGAGCTTATGGCATCAGGGGCGCTTATAAGGAGTTTACAATTAACTTATCCTGTCTTACATTATGATACACTAGAAATACTTTTGTCACCAAATGAATGGCCAGTAAGATTTAACATACTAGAATCATATGGAAAAGAATGTCCATTTGATGCAACAAAATATGGTTTTGACAATTAACATCAGAATTATTTGGTATTGGGATATTACGCTATATAAGCTATTATTTTACAGTCAAGGGCAAAAATGGATCTTAATGTTTTTAAAGATTCTACTTATAATAGTTAGAAATCCTACAGAAAACTAGATGATGGATGGATATTAAGGGAAAATTAGTCAATATTTATTAAAAATGGAACGTCGGTTAGTGTTAAAGTTCACCAATCAACATAATAACTTATATTGATGTGTATGTATAATTAAAAAGTAATAAAAAGAAAGAATGATTATAAATGGTTCATATGCAAATAATTTACTTTGTAATTTTGTTTGCCCTACCTGCAATACCTTGTGAAATTCAATTTATCTGTAGATTTTAGACCATTAGATAGATATTTATATTAAAAAAAAATCATAAGATAGAATATATTCTGGACTAACAGAAAGATACTTTCGGATTCAGAATATGATTTTCTTAGGTGGAAAGCAAGCAAGGCTGGAGGCTAAAGGACTTGAGTTTAATTCTGAGATTCTAATTACAATTAATATTTCATTGAGAGAAATTATTACTTCTGTGGCCCAGTATTGGTATGTGGGTGTGACCAAGAGACGGCAACAATGCTCATCAGGTATGTTATGAGATCAAATATCTTCAGATGGAATGAGGGTTGCAGCTTTAGAGACTTCTGCCTTCTGAATAATGAGTGTGAAGACAATTATTTTATGCTTAAACCATAAATTCCTTGTGTATGTGTGCCGAAGAAATAGACATGCATAATCTCACTCCTTAAGAGAAAATATTTGTATGCAAAAATCAGCATCATCCATTATGTTACTAACATGGAAGATCATATCAAATGCATATTATTTTATGTCCCCCATAGGAAATAATTTTACCATGTCTGAAATGGAAAAACCATGGCTTTTAAATGGGGTTGTGTTATTTATAAATAAAGTAAATCACACAATAAAATAAGGATCACATAAACTTAAATAAACTGTAAATGTCAGGGTCAGAATTCTTTATTAATGACTTTGTATGTACATTAATAATCATAATCATTCTGGGCATCTTCAGCAGGAATTATTTCAAGTATTATGATTTTTACAAGTTACAAGGTAATTTTAATCATCTTATGTTGTTGAAATACAGTGAACATAAACTTTTAGCCAATTTTAAACTGAACTTATTACGGTTATTACAACTTTGACTTTGGCCCAAGAAAATGCTGATAGCAGATTAGTCACAGAATTTATAGGTGTGTATCATAGTAATTTCCAATAATAGTATTAAGGTTTATTTATAACTAGTTTAAATGAATTTGAGTTACAGAAAGTGCAGCCAACCCAGTCACAATGATCAACAAATACCACAAAAATAACCTATAATTTTATTACATATATTAGTACTGGACATTCTCAAAATCATCGTTAACCATATTTTTACCTTTTTCCTTGATCTTTTCCTCAGGTATGTGATGCGGCTTTGGGGGCAGCGAGGGCGGCACCGGAGGCGCAGCTGCAGCGGCTGCGGCATGAGCCTGCAGCGCGGCTTGTTGAGCCGCCGCCAGCTGCTGCTGCGCCATCATGGTGGCCCAGGGGTTGGGCCCCAGAAGGTACGGCGGCAGCGACATGGCTGACCGCCTTCTAAATGACAAATTTCATGTTTCGTACACAAAAAGCCCACAAGTGGTAACGTGGTAAACATGTACCGGTTATCAGCATTACTGGTAACTATTAAAATAACTTACTGCTTGATTTATCTACTAAATGGTTGAAATTGTTCCACCAATAAAACACAAAAAACACTGTTCCTAAAGCTACATTTGCAAACAAAATTAAGACGCTAATGCACGCTTATCCACCATTTGCAATTTGTTTGTGAGTGACTGCCTCGTAGGTTTGTTGAAAAGATATCGATACATCGATTTATTTTGATCCGATACATCGATTTGAAGAAAAAAAATATTCAATATCGAATATCGTACAAAAAAAAAAGGATTATTTCTTTAAATAAAATTTATTAGCAGAATATTTAACAGCTAACTTCTGAAACGCAAAATTCTTAGACATAAGAATCGGAGTCATTATGGTCTCGACTCGACACGAAAAGCTAGCTGCTGTAGCCAGTCGAGTTGAAGAAACTCCTAGATGCTCCAAATCTATTCCGTAAGGAATACCTGATAAAATTTTGGATAGACACAAGACCCTAGAAATTGATTTGCTGTGTGATGATCTACGGCGAGTTGAGGTGATTCCACCACCCTTCTTAGCTTAGCGATTTCACATGACGCATTGCTGTTAGTTCTTCTAACACATAAAGAGGCAGCTGTAATATAACTCAGCGCGGATATCTCCTAGATTCTCCTAGTTGCTGTGGGGAAGGCAGTGGCACCGGATCGTCTTTCAACTCTTCTGAAATGCTCGACCCCGTCAGATCCTGTAGATGCCGTAGAAACTGCGATGTCTTTCTATATCCAAGCTCCTCGGGGTTTAATGGAGTCTGTTGATCAGTTCAATCATGATGAAATGTTTCTTTCCTTTTTTTTAATTTAGGATCCTACTCTAATAATTTATGGCGCTCTATTTAAAATTCTTCCACTTGCTACAGTAGCGCCACCTTAATTTGTTCCCTTTCAACGGACAGTTTTTAGTACATTGAGATGGTCCTCCTTTACTTCTACACTCCATAGTTACAAACTATGTTATAATTGGCACACATTCTTCTGAACTCATACTCGAGTAATGGAATTCCGATAGCGGATTTAAAGTGAATGGTAAGTGTCTCCTGGATTTACATTCACCACGGATGTCTATCGATAATATAGATCGGTAATATAGATCATTAGAAATATTCTATTAAGTGATGCCATACCTTGTAGAAAAAATATAAGGTAATTTACTTTGCTGATGATACTTCGCTTCTTTACACTTGATCTTTATAGTGAAACGACAATAATTAAATTATGACAATGTGAACACTACTGTCTCGGAAGTAATAGTCTGGTTCACTGTTAAAAATATTTGTTAAAAGTAATTGTTTAATAATGTTCCATATCTACATTATGTTACATTTACATGTTACATTTTTTTTGTCAGTGAAATTTCGCGATATCGCGATGTATGTAGCCAAATAAACAATCATTTTCAAGATATAACAGTTATATTAATTTATAAGACAGAGTAACCAAACAAAATTTGCCTAGAATTTAATAATCTCGAAAACCCATTGGAGGAGTTAAAACAATACTTTCTATACTAACTAAACTATATTCAATTTCATTATTGATTTCATTTATTGTCTCTTTCATTAATTCCTCGTCTACAGACATGGTGTCGCTACTTTTTTCAGAATATATGGAAACATCGTCAACTGTACAACATTCCAACACTTGTGTCAATACTCCTGCAATTTCTAAACCACATTCACTTACAGTTTTATTCGTAATAATATCATCATCATCGGTAAAATTGTTAGCATTTTCCTGGATCTCAACATTATTATTACTATTGTTATGTGAACTGTTCGATATAAGACTTTTATTATTAGTCCTATCATTATTAAAATTGGCTATAGACAAACTATTATTGAAGTTATTAATCTTTTCAATATCGGACATTTCAATTATTTGATTTTCTATATGTGTCTCTTCTTCAAAATTTTTATCAATTAATTTATTACTTTGCGAAGTATTATCAATTTTAGAATTATGATTGTTATCATTTATCATAATAGTATTGAGGAGTTCATTAGAAGACTTAACAGTTGTGTAATTATTATTATTATGCAAAGCATTATGATCATCTGCATATTCTAAATCAATGTTAGAATTGTTAGTATAGGATTTTTTTTGTGCTATATTTAAAGAAATATGTTCTGATGGTCTATTGTACGGTAGATCGGAAATTCTACGACTAATAACATTATTTGATGATTCTAGAGGCCTAGAATCTGCGATGCAAGTCTGATTTCCACCACTATAATCTGTTTTATCAATGCTTCTTTGAGCTCTTAAACTTTCGATTAAATTTGGATTTTCAGTTTTGAATTTTTGCAACAACTGCTTAAGTGTATCATCAGAGCTAATGGCTCTTCTTGATTCTTTTCTAACATTTGCATTAAGCATGTAAAGTGTTTCATCGTAATTCTTTTGAGGTGTCCTTATCTCTTGTGGCTGAAAATTGAAATTCATATAAAATATGTTCCCAAATCAGTACTATTTTATTTAAATGAAAAAATAAATCATTTTTACCTTTTTACTTTTTGTAATTAGGTCAGCAAGTTCCCGAGCCAGGTTTACTGTATCTGCTGGTAAACTCGTTCTAGACGCTAGTGATAGACCATAATGTTCTATCTTCGTAATTCCAGGTTCAATCTTATGTTGATATACAAGTCGCATTTCGGAATTTTGTGTGTTTGTGGTTTCTTCTTCAGTTACAGCTACGTGACGACTGAAAATAAGAAGTTGAGACACATTTCATATGGACAGATGGGCCAGACTGGCTATTTAAGATATCATTTAGAAGATTTTTTGTTTATAGATGATAAATAAATATTTAAACTTTACAAAACAAAGGAAAGCATACTTAGTCACATTGAAGTATAAATCCTGCAATCTAGTCAAATACATGAAATGTGTGGTAAAAAATGTAAATGCGTCACTTATAAGTAATTCCTCACAAATAGCCCATGCTATGCTTGTTCCTTCTTCAGTACTTGTGCCTCTGCGAACATAAAAGTATAATAAATCTTCGCTTTAAACATAGTTATTAATAGAGGAACTGATGTTTTTTTCTTCAGCTGGGTACTTATCTGCCAGGTTAGGAATTACTTACAACTTATTACTTACATAAGTTTATGAGTAAGGAAAACATGATTTGGAATCTCCAAATAATTCCCTCGATTATAAAAAAATCCCTATGGAATACGTATCTACACTTACGATAAAAGAGTCAATTCAATTTGACTTACACAAAAAAGGTCATCGTATTCGCAATTAAGTTTATTGAGTCAGATAATAGTTATAAACTTTTAAATTCATACAAATCTTTTATAATTATTAAGTACATTAATTTATCAGATGATTTAGTAGACGTTGTTTTCGTTGTGCCCTTTCCATTATGTAGTGCAAAGAGATAATAAAAAACTACATAGTCTATAGCGTCATCTATCGGATCCTAACAAAGCTATGAACAATCATCTTGATTTAATATATTGTGTGAATATTCAATTGAAAAAAAAAATAAACTATTCATTCAGTATTGGCCCTAGAAAGGCTGGTAAAGCTAAATGAGATACACAAACGAATTTAGGTAGATTTACCTGCAGAGTTCATCTATTATGATTAAACTCGACGATGTTAAACCTTTTAGAATGTGTTGTATTTCTTTCATCTGCAAGTAACAACTATTTTAAGTTAAATTACTAATGATGTCTCTAATAACTGAACAATGTAATAAAAGGAAACGAAAAAGGAATTTACCTCAAAAACATACGTAGAGGCGTTCAATTCAACGCTATCATTGAAACCAATCCTAGAGAAGATTCTATCACAAAGTCTTAATACTGCATTTGTTGCGGGTACAAAACAGCCCAACTGAAATCGTATAGGTAGGTACGTACTTCTAAATTAGGAGTAAATAATTAAGTTTCTAAAAGAATTATTAATTACAATATACCTGTGCCATAATTTGCATTAGAGCAATTTGTTTAATGTAAATGCTTTTGCCACCCATATTAGGTCCTGTGATTAAAGTGAAATTTTGTTCTGGACTGGCGTACTGTAAAATAGAATGCAGGTCAAGTAGACAAAAGATACACATGAGATTTATTAACAAACTGAATTGTGACTAAAAGTATTATTATGTATTAAACTTTTGAATTAACTTCTTAATGTTCGGTGTGTGTCTATGGAAGGGAAACCCCCTTTAGCTTGTTATTTGTATTCAGTAAGATTTATATTAGTAGGTAGGTACTATTAATATTGCTTGGTTTTTTTACATTGTAACTAAAGGTTAAAGTGTGAGAATTATTCGCAATTAAGTATACGATCTATTTTCTAGATATACTTTTAATAACTTACAATATCATTCGGAACAGGCATTACTTGACTATTATAGTCGAGAAGAGGGTGAACGCTGTTTCTAACATCCATGTAAATATTGAAGTTTGGTCTAATATATGAACCGATACTGCTTGCCTGTGAAATATTGGAGGACATTTTCGTAGGACGTTAGTAGGAAGATATCATGATGGAATTTTGGTATACTGTCAGTATAAATACACAACAAACTGTAATCTTTTTTGAAGTTATACTTCTTTAGGCGCGTTACGAAAAAATGATGAGAGTGAAATTTTAAGATGCGCGCGCATCAGTGTAACACAAAATTCTCACGGGTGAAGTTAGCTGATAACGGTCTCCGGAACATCGCACAAATCGCAACTGTCAGTGTCAATGAGTGAGTAATGATACCTAACAACGTCAAAAATTCTAATTCGTTGCTACAGACAGATGCAAAGAGTTTGGACACTAAAATTTCACGACTGAATAGTAAAGAACGCTTGTAGTGCAGCTTTTCTCACCTTTCATTTCTGGTATAACTTCTTACATGCGTCCATAAGTACAAATACACGTTTTTAATTATTCGAAGTGTTACTTACTTGAGCCAAAGACAACAAAATATCCAATTCTGCAACGTTCTCACACAGTGTGTATAAACTAAACATGAACGGACGCAGTTCTTTTAATAAGCCAGAAACTACACTAAAAAAGAAAACAAAAGGATTAGGCGATTCGAATTAATAATTAATATCCTGGGATATTTCTTTACAAACGATAATTTCATAAACCTGGAATCTAGAGATGTTTATTTCTGGTCACAGAACAAACAGTTTGTATGTAGGTATGTTCGTACAAATAATTGTTGTTTTTGGTAGGAATAAAAACTACGATCTGTGGCGTGTTACCATTGAATTTGAACCAGCGTTAAACTTACATATTGCTCATTTTAAGAATTTCATTGAGTGATTCTTTCGCTTGCTGATCTAGTACCACTAGTTCTTCAGTGGTCATTGTTACGCTCGCTCCGCTATGTTGAACCTATAATTATGAACGCATTGATAGAAAATAATCTTTATATGTGTGTATGTTACAGTTAAAACCAGTTTTTAGATAGAGCGCATTTCTTTCTAGTTAGAAGTATTTTGTTAAAACTAGAATTAATTTTTTTTGCGTTACAATTTTTTTTAGGTAAGTACGTCCCGTATCCATTTCTCTTGACGGAAATTTGATTCACTACGGAAAAACGTGTTTTATCTAGTAAGTACTAGTTTTAACTGATATTCAATTTGAGCATTAGTTAATTCTAGTGTTAACTAAGGCATATAGCAAAAACTAGTTCAAACTAGGAAAAACGCGTTTTATCTTAAAACTGGTTTTAGCTGTGACGTATACAAATCTTTTCTACTAAAGGAAACATACTTGTACGAATATAGGCGGTAAATCCTCAATATTAAAATTCCTCCTATTCTTCGGTGCGATTGGTAAAACAATATGAAAACCTTTCATCATATTTTGATTCAATCTCAGAGGCAAGTCATGGGTCTCACTCAGTTGTTCAACTATCTTCTGTGTATCCTCTATTAATTCTGAATACGTTCTTCTAGCAACGTCTAGTAGACCATTGATTTCAGGTCTCACAGCGAAGCATCTTTGCAGGCTACCCATAGCTCCTTTCTCTAAATGCGCATCGTCTTGTATGATTTTACGAATACGGCCTGCTATTTCCTTGTAATTAGGGTTTTCAAAATCCTGTCGTTTGTGAAATAGACATTAAGCTTGTATATAAGATATAAAATAAACATATATGATATTAAAAATATTGTTGAAGAAAAGACTTCATCATAATAGGTACCGTTTTGATACTTCGCAATCTGCCACTTTCAGCTGTTTTAAGGGCTTCAGCAAGATTAGGAACCTTATCCATTGTCGTCTTCAATAGCAACGTTTGATTTAATTGAGCTTCACCCGCTTTATCCATATTATTTTGATTGGATGACTCGACGCATAGAAAAAGGATCTTATCAATATCTGAGAGTTTCTTTAACACGTCCTTCATAATAAAAATATATACATAATTACACAATTGTCTTCAATTGCCTAATAATAATTAATTAATAGACTAAGATAATATAGAGTCACTTACCTGTAAATCCACCATCAAGCCAGAATCATTGTCAATCAAATCTTGTACAGCATCAAGTCTATTATTGATGAATTCAATTTTGGATGATGGTTGAAGAATAGCAGCACGTAATGCTCTTATACCACCAACTGTATAAGTTGGTCCTAGAACTCCTAGTAAGCAGCATGAGGCACCAGCCGAGGGCACTAAAGGCTGGACTAGTTCTAGCTGGGTTGCTGTCCCTACATCTACAAAATATAAAGGCAAGAAAAATAAAAGTCTCCTAGTTCAAACCCTTTCGAAAATAAAACCAATTAGTTACCAATGATCATTGTATTTTCAGATGAATGATATTCAATCTTTAGTGACTCTCGTGCGTAAACAAGACATTGAATATATTCTACGTATTTGAGTACTGCTGCAGCTGCTGTCAAAGCGTAAAATCTGTAAAAAAAATAATCTTAAAGTTTTACTGACTCTATTTTTACTACTTTATTATATTAAATCAGTGTAACTACGAAAACTAACTTATCTTTTCTACTCCTTTTTTATTATAATTGGCCATATCAAGTACTTACTTGTGTAATACCTGAAGATAAACTGCACTGTATTGTGGTGCGCAAAGACATTGTATATTTTGACGACCTAATGAATCGTTAAAGTGACGCCGTTGCACAGTGGTCAATGTAACAAGAGGATATTGGTCTTTTATCAGCTGATAAAGTTGGTTTGGTTGTACACCTTCGCAGAAAGTGTGTGGCACTATTATCTAAAAGAGATTCATTAGGTTTTTTATTGAATAGTTAGACCTTTGTAAAATGTCTTAAAAATATCTAGTGCATTTGAATTACCTCTACGGGATTGAAATAGTTTATTTTAGTTAAAGTATGCGTATAAAGTAGTGTATCGCTAAACTGGCATAGGACAAGATGTGGGTGTCTCAGATCTATAGCCGCTATTCCAATTTCACCACGAGCCATTCCTCTACCTTCAGATATTGCTAAAAGCAGTTAAAAATAATCAAATGAAGTAGATAAATGTTTTCTTAATTGGTAGAGTTACGACAGTACACCTGATTGGGGAAAAAACAAGAAATAAAATGAAATATTTTTTATTGAAATAGGCCTGTCACTCGAAAGCACGAGTCTCTAATATTGAGGGAGTATCTTCTGAGATTGCACTACATCAGCTATGCAAATTTGTATTTTTTCTAGAAACATAACCTACCCAATATTACACTTGCTTCAACAGCTGACGTACTGGTAGACCTTGCTGACCTAGTTCCACTGTGACAACCTGAAAAGTTATTTTTAATGTTTGTTTCATTCTTTTGATCTAGTTGGATATTTGTTTAGTTTACATTTTTGCCAAACTCTGATATTCCAATGTTAAATAGGATTATAATATTCGAATATTCTGATGTTTGTATGATTGTGACTCAATCACGCTTATGCCTTAAACGGCTGACCGGACGAGTGAAATAAGCCTCAGAGATTAAATATATTTTGAATTCACAGACTTTTTATCCCGCAAGGATAAAATTGTTATTTAGTTTTTCATCTATCTATATATATTTCAATAAAACTCGATGTGTGTAAAACTTGAGTGTAAGTGAATATAATAAGTCCATTTTCGAAAACTTTCTGTCTATATTAAAGTCCGGTTGGCTTGGATGTTAGCGACTCTTGACTGCCAAGCCGCGGGTTCGATTCCCACCCAGGACAAACATTTGTGTGCATGAACATGTTTGTTTCTTCTGTATCTAGGTGTAAATCTTAATATATATAAGACTAAACTAAACTATCCTAAACTACTTAACCGATTTTAAATTAAATTGGCACACCGTGAGCAGTCTGGTCCAACTTAAGAGATAGGATAGCTTAGATCTTTAATTATAGTCGCAATTTTATTTTATTGCAAATTATTGGTCTATAATTAATTGACAGTCACAATTATCTGTTAACTCCAAAAGATTCTAACAGATGGCGCTGTGTTGAAAGTACCAACGTTTAATTTTTTAGGGAACTCTTTTATGGGCTCATTTCGTCTGTTGGGACAGCTATATCTATATAAGTATAAATTTAGAAAAAAAAGTATTATGTGTAGCATATCAGTTATCTGGTTTCCATAGTACAAGCTCTGCTTAGTTTGGGATCAGATGGCCGTGTGTAAAGAATGTCCCAGGATATTTATTTAAACAAGCTAATCTCTCAAATTACGGGGCGAATATTAACGGTGTTTTCACAGGATGCCGGAACGTATCTCTTAGGTAATATATAGGCTTACATCAAAATCGCCTAACAAAAAAAAAACCTTAAGTAATTTAAAGTTATCATATCATATTTTTATGGATACGTGATAAAATAATGATGTAATTACACCTAGTTACATTACAGCTTATAAAAAGATACATAGCGATCGTCGTTGTGTCATCATATTAGTTGATTATGCAACAAATGCATGTTCCAACAAATATTGTATTATAATCGTTTCACAGTAGATCAGTCATAATTCCATAGCACCAGCCGACACGAAACATGCTAAAGGATAGCCTTTTCTCTATAGGTCATCGATTTGATATTACTTACCATAGTTTTCCGTCATTTAAGAATGTTATCTATCGTATTGACCTTTGTTATGTAGTAAATAGGAGATAGTTTACATTGACCCCCTGCGACTTCGATTCGTTCATATTATAGTTCATATTTATAGGGTAATAAATTGTACTATTCATTTTTCTGTAGTAACACAAGAGGTGTAACTAATCAACCTACCTAATATACCTTCATATCGGTAAATCAATAACCCTGTTTTTTAATTTTGTATAGAGAAATTATCTCCTCATTATCATTCACTTACCTAGTAACAATATAGAAAAATATAAACATATGTATGTTTAGTGTTTTTTGGTTATTTAAACACGTAGAGATGGCTATAAAGACGTTTCTTTGAAAAACGTCCCGCGGCTTTAACTTGTTTTTTAGAAGCAATAGTGTAAAATGAAAAAAATATCCTAGCACATTTTTTACACACGGTAAGTAGAGCTAATTTGCAAATAGCACTTTTTTAAATTCATCATTATACAGATATTTAGATCCAGACACAACAAACAGACATGTTCAAACACATAAATATTTGTCCTGGGTAGGAATCGAACCCACGACGGCGTGGCAGTCAGGGTCTCTAACCACCAAGTCAACTGCCCCGTCAAAACAATATAAATAGATATCATACCTCTACTGCTGCTGCTAATATATCTCAAGGCAGTAGGTCTATTCTTCGGCGTGCTCATATCATGGGAAGTATCCGGTACAGCAGAGTCACTTGCTAGTATTCGAGGTCTGGCTTTACCACTCGATGATGACTGGGTTCTTGATGATGTTGAATTTATAATTCTTAAATAAAAATTCAGGTGATTTGAGAACGTCATCCTTTTTTAAGTCGGTCAAATACAAATGAAATAGTAAGGCATTAAACTTCAATTTGAAGCCGATGAATTATTGTGGCTATGCAACAATTTAAGTGCGTTGTTATTAGCTCCATTTGTAAATATATCATCCAAATTTGAAACTTTTTGAAATTTGTATTGTTTAAAACATCTTTTTTTATTTAAAAAAAATATATATAGGTATCATGAACTAATGAAGTAATATTATGGCGTTAAATATAAAAGTATCTATACAGTTTGCAAATTCTCTTAATGTTGATAGGGTACCTATCATTCGACGCATAATTTATTCCTATGCTCATATACCTAATCGAATTGAACTGTTATGGAAACAGTGCGATATGAACTACAACAGAACTGTATGTAATAATAATTTGTTTTCGTCTTCTTTATTAAAGTGCGTCATATTTTTTATTTGCTGCGATTGACTACTTATTTATTGATCAGCAATAAGAGCGCAATACGGGTATACATTACAAATCATTAAATTAAAAGGATAACATTATTAGGGTCTATGGTACCTATTTAATTTATATATACCAATCAGAAACTAGCCGTATCCGCTACTTTTTACGCATTATTACATAAATATTAGATTTATTTTTCTCTCATGAACCGATTTTGAAACGTATCGCCCATATATTGCCCCAATCTACGTTTCATTAGCCTCCGAAAACCCATTAATTTTTTTCTTGTAGTTCGTAGAATTAAGATTTAGTTTAAACAGGCGAGTGTACGCAGGTTTTCTGTTACACTCTCAACATTAACGGCAATCAGCTTTTAGCAAATATTATGGTTCTATAGTTTTATTAAATAAATAGATAATATAGAAATTGGATAGAAAAAGATGATTAAGAAACAAACTGCATAACCTAACGTGTATACTTTCTTACCTGTCAAAGTAGGCACCTATTTAGGCTTTGTGCCCTTACCACCTTCGGATTTATCATCACTAACTAAATTATGATAGGAATGTGGTCAAACGCCACAACCTTTATACGTAAATAACATACATACAAAAAAACCATACAGTCGAAATGAGAACCTCCTCCTTTTTTGAAGTCGAATAAAAAATGAAATAACTGGAAGGCTGGTTAATTAATGACAAATTGGTGACCAGCAAATGTCAATCATGTAAGATACCTGCGTTTTAAGCTTCGTGGTGGTCCCAATGGCGGCCCCATAGCAGTTTTTTTGGATGGTACAGATTCTTCATTGTTGAATAGATAACGGGGAGCTTTGTTTGCTTTAATAATATGTGCTGTGCCATACGAAGGAGGCATTAGCGAAGCCACTCGAATGCCTAGAAAAATGTTAATAAATAAATATGTTACAGAATAAAATGCAGTTAAGTATAATAGTTAAAACATTGACGTACCGTGTGACGAATCTTTTCGCACTAATTCATTCGTGAATTTCGATTGAACTTTAACGTTACTACGTTTATCTCTTTGAACTACATTCATTTTAAATGTTTAATTAAGTCAGAACTTCATAAAATTAAATACGTAAAAAATTCCCGCCTGACCAGAATTTAAATTTTCCCGCTATTTATATTAGCGGAAAAGAGACAAAATTAAAAAGAAAGCGATTTACTGAAATTAACTATATACGAATATTATGCTTTAAAAATACTACAGTATTATACGTGCAAATTAGTCGAGTTATGTTAATCGGTTTAAGGGGTGAACAAGTAGATACAGCTCTATGTTTTGGCTTTGTCCTGTTCGAACTGATGCCCAACTGCTTGCTTGTCAAAAAACTAAAGATTATTTGTTTTGGTACGTAATTTAAATGATTGTAATGAATTGTGATATATAAAGCCTGAAAAAGAATATGTTTCACGGCGCCCTGGCTTTAATTATATGGCGAATTTGTGAAAAAAAAAAACACTTCTGATGTTATAAAGAGAAATAAATTAAAATTGTGAGTTAGCCACGAATACGAAGTCATAATAAATATAATGTGACACCAATCTGCCGTTAGAAACCACCGTACGTATTAAACAGCTAATAACTTCGAATAGGTACCCTGAATTACAATGATGAGTAGATAATTATGTAAATGTCACATTAAACTATTGTACTTATTAAATCATAAATCTAACACCATTAAACTCACGGTGATCCAACTTTGCAACTAAAGGTCACGTCAAGGTATTATCTTTTAATACTGTGTATACTGATTTACGACTGGAATTGAACTTTTACAATGAAACTGCTGTAAAGGATGAAATTGGTTATGACTTGTTTGTATATAATTTGGACCAGAAAGAATTGTGGCCATATTTTCATTTCGGCCAAATTATTTCACTTAAGCTTCAGTTAAACCTACAATTCCAACAGTAAGAAATTCTTATATTTTTATACATAATTTACTTATTGCATAGGTTTTAGTATAATTTGTTGTTTTTTAAGTGTAATTATGTAAATGTTATTTAAACATTAAAAATAAAATATCACTATATGAAACGATAAACAGAGCCATACAATAAAGTCATATACTTATTTACCTTTCTAAAAGACATAAAATTAAAATATATATATATTTTTTTTATTTCCAGTTGAATTTTATTGCTTAAGTAAACTGTCAAAAGAAATGCATTGGCTATACCTAGCTTACTTTAAAATGCTAATTGTATGATTTCTTTTTATTTTACTAACAGTTCAACTGATATATTACTTAGGTACTATAATTTGCCCAAAAAGACTATATACAGTACATTTGTCTCTTAACTCTCTTCTTTAACTCCATATAATTTATAAATTATTGTGTAATAATATTTATTGCATATATATGATAAAATGTTATAATAACTATTATGATGCTTACTTGTGCTCATTTTGGTTAAATATCCGCCAAAACTGGTTCACAGTAGTAATGAACTGATATGAGTATCTTAAAGTGATAAAAAATGTTCAATACCAGTTATAACTGGATTTTTATAAAACTCAATAATCTCTTATGATTAAATTTCTTTGAGGGAAACTAATAAATACTAGTTTTTACTAGTATTTTATGGAACTCAATAATCTCTAAGTAATTGATACTATTTGAGGTACACAGATATACAGGTAGTTGGTGAAAATTATGACGCAGATATTTATAGCACAAATATTCATGCTCTTACATTACAGAGTGCCATGTCCATGATAACCTGGTGACATAACTTATTAGGTTAATAGTTTCCACATTAGTTAATTTTGTTTAATATTTCATATTATTCAATTTCACTAGATTGAAGAATTAATGAGTAGATTGGATTAATTTTAATCTCAACAAAGATCTTTATGTTCTAATTGCAGATATTCCTTTTTAAAACTCATCTGATTCCATGTTTAGCTTAGGTTTTACCAGAAAAATTACATTATACTAAGTATTACAATATTTACCTTAATAAAATTTATTGTGTATATTGCTGCTTATTTTTATATATAGTGTAGTGTAAACTAAAAATATTAGGATGGACAGAACCTAAACAGATTTTTTTTTAATAAATCAGCCCTTATTTCAAAATGCCACAGATAAGCTTGCAGGGAGAGAGATAACAGATTATTTGACATGTGATAGACTATTGTGGTATAGCTTGCACTTTGTATTGTTATATTCCCTGCTATAAATTTGAATGAATCAGAAGCACTTGAATCGTCGTTGCTGTCGGTATCTCGAATAACGATTTTATATTCGACTAGCTGTCCCCCGCGGTTTCACCGCGTTCCCGGGGGATGTAACATTTCCCGGCACAAATAGTGTATCTCTTAATCTTTTCTTGGTAGAAAAGATTAAGATGGAAGTCTAGAGTACTGGATTCAAAGTGGATTTTGAACCCAGTCCTCTAGTCTGACCTTGTCACAAACATTTTTGAGTAGGTCCATTCTGATACCAACCACATTCTTTTTCATCAGGTTTCCAGACAAATCACCAGTGTTTTTTTTGCCGCTCGCCCCATTTGCAACTAAAAACAAAATGGTGGCGCTAACGTAGGCAAGTTGGGGAGAGACATTACATTATTAAATTACTCTGACTAAGTACATCATTACAAAATAATTGTTATTAATTTCTGGCATGATAATGACTGTTACCTACTTTTGACTCATAGGATAGACATAAAGTAGATGTAGCCGTGCTCATAGACTCTAAAGAAAGGTACCGTACGACATAACATTGTTAGAGCGCTTTATGGATTGAAGATTAAAAGAAAGTACTTTTAATAATAACAGACAATTTAATTTTTTCATAAAATTCTTTTTGTTACTAGCTTCGAAATTTCTGCGTTTCATAAAGAAGTGCTTTTTTTTAAATTTCAAATTATGGATGCCACTAAAGTTATCTACTTAAAACCTGACGATATTGTCATATGATATGTAGTCTTATGTATGTAATAGGTAATCTCTCGGCGGACCTACTATTAAGGTATTACACAATACATCATATGCTACCTTCCAACATATTCAAAATATATTTATTACGTTACAAGTACAGTAATTACAAGGGTTCGGGCTTCCCTTTTAAGTTTTTAAAAACCTGTATTAGGAGAGACCCGCTCTTATAATGATTTTTATGATTAAACTTGTATACAAGGTAAATGTTTAAATTTAAAAATATGTAAATATAAAATGAAACAAACTTTAAATAAGATGCGTAAATTAGTTAAGGTGTGAAATGGTAGGGTGTGTAAGGATGCGTGAGTGTGGAGTGTATGTGTGAGTGTAGGGAGTGTATGTGTGTATAATTATGTGAAGGCTATCTATGATGATAATCTGTGATTGTAATAAATCTTAAATATTTATTGAAATTTTAAAACATTTTCAATTTCTTCATATGTTAATGTTCTTAGCCAGTTTGTCAGGGTTTTTTTGCATTCGTGGTGAGTCATAGTGTTCTATTTATGACTGACTACGTCTACAACTAAAACTAATATACTTATTAGTCATCAGACTAAATCCTTAAATGACTTATTCGGGAGGCTAGAAGTAGTCGAACCTGCGTGCGAGTCGATCAGTAATGAATAACACTCGAAAACAGCTAATAAACATTGCTCAGGAATGATTCAATTAATTAATTTATTTATTTACCTGAAATATAACGGTAGAACAACAATTACAATAATTAAAATACAATTAAAATTATGAAACAATAGAATTACACAAAAAAATAATATTACAATATTAACTTGTAAAATATTAACACTTATATATGATATCTGGCGGTAGTTCTTCAATAGGACCTTATCGCCCTTCTCAAAGAACTAACCCAACCACATCATAATAAAATATTTACCCATTTATTTTCTTAATTATTCGTAGTATAATATAAGTATATTTTTATTACAATGCAGTAGGTATAATAGTTTATCAATTTTGCACCCGACGCAATTCGCAAAACAAGTGGTTCCACAAAATATTCCATACGCTTCTATCGCGAGTGAGCGAGAGAGGTATAGTTTCGGCGCCCCTACTTGTATTGTGGCTCGTGTCTGGCAGTATGTCTTTTCAATGAAGACGACGACATGACGTCATTCATAGTACGTAGCTCTCAGATGGTAGTTCTGTAGCTCGCATCAGCGCTTATCACAGGAGGCGTGTGGCACTGAGGCACTGGATATAAGGCGATAAGCGGCTTGTGTTTCTCTACAAGTGATATCACACTCAACGGAGGCGTGTTCGCGGTGTATCCCGTCAAGTGGGTCTCTCATTATTGCACTATTAACCTTAACGAAAGATAAGTAATAAAGATCGACTGTAGTGTAATCACTCATTGTAGTTTTGTCGTTTGGAGAAGATACACAAAGAAAATGGCCCTTTACAGGTACACGTTATATTTTAGGTCGGGGATATTGAATGTTAGTTAATCAATTAATGCATGTTTTAGCAGTAAAAAAATATTTTTTGCATGTTATAATTTTAATTTAATTTTTTTATATACTTAACATAAAAAATAAGCTAACAAAATACCTAGGTAATTAATTAACATATTTTCATTTATTTAACTTTGTTCATGCATGTCTTTTAAAATAATCTTTATCTTTATTTTTATTTAAATATACATTACTGAATATTATCGCATGTAGTTAAAGTCATTTAAAACTAAAAATATATATTTGTAAAATTAAATAAAACGTGATGCAAAGTTAGAGTTGGTTTGCTCGTCCTCAAAGTCTGCAATCGATTATATTTAATAAATAATAATAATAAAAAATTATATTTATTAAATAAATTAGCTGATAGAGCGGAGAAAGAGATACATATATTTTTATCAGGAAAAAATAAATAAAGGCAGTGTCATTATTCTAGTATTAAAACCACATTACAAAGTTACTCCGTCCCATCATATCTGTGACCATACTTACAAATTTTCAAAAGCGACAAATGCGCGTTCAATATATATCTTAACTAAAGAAATGTAGAACGTTTTATAAAAATGAGTTTAAATAACGGTACGTATTCCATTCAATACCGGTTTGTATTATGCAATGTTCGTGAAGTAAGTGAGCGCTTGCAAGGATAATGTGAAGCGCATATTATGCACACGTTTAAAATTATACCGCAATATAAAAGGCAATGCATGCGCTGTGACCAAAAAAAGTAAAAAATTAAACGGTGTGTCGTAAAGGTACATGAAAGATGTGATTTTTTTATATTACAGACAGGCCAGCTGGCTTGGTGGTTAGCGCTTTGACTGCCAAACCGAAGGTCGCGGGTTCGATTCCCACTCAGGACAAACATTTATATGCATGAACATGTCTGTTTGTTCGGTGTCTGGTTGTAAATATCTATTTATGTATGTATTTAGAAAAAAAATAGTATATGTAGTATATCAGTTATCTGGTTTCCATAGTACAAGCTCTGCTTAGTTTGGGATCAGATGGCCGTGTGTAAAGAATGTCCCGGGATATTTATTATTTATTATTATTATTACAGAGTTTTAATTATTTATCAATCACTTTCGTATAGCATAGATCATTAATTTTTCGTCACCTAAAAAGGTTGTGGATCATAATTTCAAAGCCACATTCACATATGATCTTATTGTTCATCGCATCGAAGGGTAATGTCCGATCCAGTTTTATTCTGTCCCTAATTTAAAAGCATTAACTGTTAATAAGGAGATACTAAGGAGTATGTCATATCACAATCCACAAAGGGTTCACAATCTTACTTCTTTATTAAGATTAAAGTATTATAATGGAAGTCTTTATTACCAGCTGTTATAAACAGCGTATTGATAAACTACTTCTATAATGATGTTATTCCCCTTATTTAACTCATTTCATTGCGAAGGAAAAGGTTCTGGTGCTATATTTATTCGATTAAAATATTGATAATCGTAGTGAATGTTTATTCTCTTTCTAGGATTTTCCTCGCGATAGTAATGTTGAACGTTCATACATTTAGGTTGGTAATTTCTGTTATCATGACATTATACGAATAAATATCATCAATACTCCCCTATATTTACGGTTCAATATACAATACCCAGTTGCTTGAACTAAAATTAATTGTCCACAGCTTAAAAACCACCCTTCAATACGCGACTCTCAAGACACTGTCGCTGGTCTCGATCAGCGTTATGTCGCCTCAGCAGAGCGTACAGGAGTTGTTCCGCACGGCGGACTGCGTGTGCTTCGACGTCGACTCCACTGTCATACGAGATGAAGGCATCGATGAACTGGCCAAATTCTGCGGGAAGGGAGACGAGGTGAAGAGGCTGTAAGTACTTATAAATACGCATAATGCCTTGGTACCATTAATTTTAGGTAAAACCTATGTACCACAAAGACATGTAAGTCCAGCAATCAGCTCTTCACCCTGGAGTGTGGACTATAGTTATGAACTGTTGATGATCTTCATGAACTAATTTGAGGTATCACACTTGAGAATCTTGTAGAAATTTCTCTCGAATAACAATTAATATTTATTGCTTATGTACTCGAGCCCCTTCCATATAGAAACCTTGACCAGTTTGGTCAGTTATAAATCAAGCAGTAATTTTGGCGCAGAGTTGTTATTCACCTTATCCCCCTCCTATCCGTTAATTTATAGCTGTAACCCGGAAAGTTAAGCAATTTGTGAAGATCTATATTAAATTGGTGATCATTCCAACGCATTCTAATGGAAACGGATCCAAAGGGCATAATTTGTGATAAAACTATATAATAGATTAAAACTGTCTGTCCGCTATAACATCAAATAATTGAAATGAAAGGGGCTAGTCCCCATACAAGAAATGTTTTGTTTGGTGTAATGTAAGATGGGACGGAAAACGTGTCGCACTTGGCCGCTTTATTATTTTTTATTATGTTCACGTAGAATAATGTTTTAAAAGGTTTTATAGTGAATTTATTCTGGACAACACAATATTAGCATAAGACTAGTGTTGCGCCGTTTTCTCATTCGCTTGAGAGCGAAAACTTTATCTAGAATGCAATGGATTTTGTGTAAAAAAAAAGTGTTTGATACTGAATTTTAGGTATGAGACATGTCACGAACACTGACAGAATATTGATTAAGACTTCAAAGGCAAAGATAAACATCTATGATGTTGTTATTGTCTGCTTAATAAACAAAAATATATTTTTAATCAAAAAAACTGAACATGATAAAAGTGTATTTTTATAAGTATTATCCGCTCGAAGAAGGTATTTGGCCTCATTTACTATCAACTTGGTAAATAAAACCTTACAACAATAACAGTGTAAATGTTAAATATAAAATGGAAATAATAAAATAGCCAGAAAGTCAGATTAGATAAAATTTATTAACATAATACAGATGTAACCTTGCTGTTTCTTGCCGGTTCTTTTCAGTTGACTTTCGAACCGGTGGTAAATTCAGTAACTTTAAATTCGATCTTTATAAGTGGGCACTTATAAAGATCGAATCGATCCAGGGTCCTAAACTGTATAAATGGTTTGGAATTTAGAATTTTTTGATAAGTCGATCGGTTTAGTAGAAGGTATAAGATTAAAAATTGGTCAACATTGATATTTATGGGGGTCAGTGAAATAACAGAGAGATGAGACTTTACAATATCACGTCTCAGGGTCGACAGGGTGTTTATTTCTTCCATGGAAAGGCAATTGTACTTCTCTACTACGTTGTTGTTTTTTTTAAATATTATAATAATAATTATATGTAGATATTTACACCCAGACACAGAACAAAGAGACATGAGCCCTGGGTGGGAATCGAACCCGCGACCTTCGGTTTAGCAGTCAGAGTCGCTAATTACTAAGTCAATTAGCTCTCTAGTGCAGTTCCAGGGCCGCACCATTACCTAATGAATAATTACTTAGAATATAAAGCAATGGGTTAATAATATTGAACTATTAGTTAATTCGATTGTTCAATTTACCCACTAACATACATTAAGGCGTGACGCATCCGATCATGCTGCCTTTAGACATTCAAATTATATAGGTACGTATTATTTGATAAGACTGTTTAAATTGTGCCTACCATAGCAACTATAAATAATCTAGTAGATAACTATTACTATGTATTGTTGAAAGCAACACTGATTGATCAATGAATTTAGGCTATTAAGCAATTGTTGCTAATGGACTCGGATGGTCGCAACACTTATTCAATTTGAAGAGAGCTAGGAGAGCCAGAGACACATGATCTAGCAGAAATGGCTTTGTCCACACGTCCGTCTATTGTATTTGATGTAGGATTGCCTCTTTTTCGCGTAAGGGTGAACTATCTGCGGCTAACACCTTAAAGACAATAAAAAAAAGGCCGCCTCCAAATCTATATGTTAATTTAATTAATAAACATTATAAAGAGGAAAGATTTGTTTGTTTGTTTGTTTGCATTGAATAGGCTCCGAAACTACTAGACCGATTTGAAAAATTCTTTCACATCTACACAATCCCCGGGTGACATAGGCTAATTAATATTTTCATGAATAATTGGGATCCTTACTAAAACTCCAATAATGTAACCCAAGGTGTAAAAAAATTACCTAAAAATTCCTTACATCGCGTGCGCTGCGAAAACTATTGAATATAGAAAGAACAAATTAAATATCCCTCGGGAACGCGGGTGAAACCGCGGGGGATAGCTAGTAGATTATAAAATGACACTAAAGACAATTCAAAAAGTTTTTATTGTTAATATAATGGCTTGGAGATAAGTGATGGATCAATGAAATCAGAAAGAACACTCATTGATATGTAATTTAATTAATCCACAGAGCAGATTACGTTTATCATTGCTTTCGACCTTCCGTATGTCCAGTATTCTTTATCTTATTATTACTAGCTCATAAAAAAAATGATCAGCTGTAATTCGAATGTTATTGGAGTCATTGTGATAATAAATTATCGATTATTACCACGCAGTGAATGGGTGTAAGAGATCTTATTCTCTGCTCAATTGTTAACTGTTTGATGTTTTTCTCACTCTCTCTCTTGTCAGAATCTCACCAATTCTACTGTTTAATGTTTGCCTAGGTTTCAGAGACAACAGCTAGTTAAATTAATTTGAACCCTATTTTCTTAATTTTAGGACAGCAGAAGCAATGGGCGGTAGCATGACTTTCCAAGAAGCACTGAAGAAAAGGTTAGATATCATCAGACCAAGTGTCAGTCAGATTAGAGAATTTTTAGAAAAGTTTCCGGTTCATCTCACACCAGGAATCTCGTAAGTATTATATTTTTTTTCGTATTGTATGTTAAATGTATTATTTATTGTATGTTCTAAATTGTATGACAAATTTTGCGAAGATAATATTATTGTCGTCTTGAGTTTTGACTATCTGGGAGCTCTCTTGCGTCATCGACGCTTCCAGGTCATCTCGGTCGGCATTGTTTGTCTCAAATTCGCGAATCAGCTGATTAACGCTGTCACCTAATTAGATACAGTATTTATTTTGTAACTTTTATTAGCATAATTTGGTATTTACGCGTATTCATGATAATACTCGCCTTTGACCTCAAACACTGTGCCGTTATGTTTGTTATGTTATAAAAATAGTTAAGCAAAAGGATTAATTTCTTGTTTACGTTTCGTCATATTTATATTGCTAATATCAGAGGTAGATGCAGAACAATAAATACCTTATCTGTAACAGAATAGACGCAAACATTTGCATCACTGCATCATCTGTATGAAAGTATTAAATTGCATTTGCAATTTGCAAACATTTACGCATTTTCTTAATTTTTTTTTTTATTTCTTTATTCTTTATGACATACCAATCTCACAACATACATATCCTGATGTATGGATATAGATATATAGATATGTCAATCATTATACTTGTATAATACACCTGTGAAAAACAGGTATGATGATTTTAAAGTAATTGTATAGATGGTACAATTATACCTATCTGATAATATGAAATGTCCTTCCAATTGACATTGATTCGACAATTGGACTGGACTAGACTTCGGTGTTATCGGACGGTATTTGTGTTATCAAGGTTACGTTCTATTAAATTCTTTACCTCGTAGAATCGGATACATATAAACAATGAAATATTCCAGAATTCTCTAGCAACGATAAGTCTGTTGTTCTATTTTCACTCTTTGTTCCTAAAAACAAATCAGGTCTTCGATTGCGATTTAAACAATTGAATTTAAATTCTGAATAGGTTTGTGACATTGGATTGATTTGCGATTGTTTATAGAGCTACTTTTTGCCAGCATGCGTTTCAATGCATCTTTAGTTACTAAATACTACATCACTTTTTAATCATTCTAATTTCAAAATGATACTGGCAACTTTTATAATTTCTTTTTCCATATAACCTTATTCGAATATTATGATCATAAATGTCGTGACGTTCTCAAGTGATGAGCTTACCAACAAAAAGCGTTTAAATGATACAATTTGTAAACAAAAGTTATATATGTATATGCTTTATATTAGCTATAACTTTAATTTCTATCCTAGTTATTATAATCAGTCAATAGCACACGACTAAATTTGTCTCATTCAATCTAGTTTGCTCTGCTTTTCGCTCAAAAGTTATCTAAGTTTGTGACCCTCTATGCGACATCTTAATATATATAAATCTCGTGTCACAATGTTTGTCCTCAATGGACTCCTAAACCACTTAACCGATTATAATAAAATTCGCACACCATGTGCAGTTCGATCCAACTTGAGAGATAGGATAGTTTAAATCTCAAATTATAGTCGCAATTTTAATTTATTGCTAATTATTTGTCTGTTATTATTTGACAGTCACAATTATCTGTTAACTCCAAATGATTCTAAGAGATGTCGATACCTTTCGACTGGGTTGAGTAAGTCATCAATAGATGGCGCTGCTATGGTAAATCTACGAACGTGTCATATAAGCTACAATTCAATATCATGATTACCACGTGTTATTGAGGCTAATGTATAAATTAAATTTATTTTGTAGTAAACGAAATACCGTGAAATTCAATTATTTCTTCTTTTTTAATACGGCTGGACCGATTGGAATGTTTTTTTTTGTTTGCGTTTGGGTGGTGCCCTGGATGGTTTAGATTCACAATTGGACCCGGTAGGTGGCGCTGCGAGCGAATTCCTGCATTTTTGTATGGACTTATTTCGACAGAACGACGTCTGTCCGGGCAGCTAGTAGTTATATAGGTTTTCCCCTGTCCAACAAGTCATGCGAATATGACATCTCATTATTTAGTTTTCACGTGATTTTATCAAAGTCTGTTTTCGACATGTTATGATGTAATTGCCAAGACCAGATTAATTACCGTTATAAGTGGCGATATTTGCTTGTTATTTATTACAGTTTGCCTTACTTTTTTAAAATTATTTTTTTTTGGCAGTGTCATAAAATATAAACATCGTTATCTGTCATTCTAACCAGTACAAAAAATTATATCTCTATAAAATATGGAACAGCGCCTCTCTATTGAAAAGGTTTCTGAATAATATCTGATTATATCTTTTTCAGGCAACTAGTAAAATTATTACATGACAGAGGAGTAGCAGTTTACCTGGTCTCCGGTGGATTTAGAAGTTTAATAGAGCCAGTAGGAGAAAATCTTGAAATCCCACCTACCAACATCTTCGCCAACAGACTCAAGTTCTTCTTTAATGGTAAGTTTTATTTATAGTTTCATGAAGTTAAAGGTCGAATAATGTTTTTTTTTAAATATTATTTTCAGTCTGAATATTTAAGGAGGTCATCCATTACTACTGGCTGATTTAGATTAACCGCGAAACATATAAAAAAAAACTCTTTTTTATGTCACCAAGTACATTGTTATTGTAGATAAAGAATTATGGTCAAGAATGGTTACAAATTGTATCATCTGCCGACGCCCCTCAAAGGAAATTGGGTCGCGTTATCGTATCGGCGTGTTATGTATAATGCACTTCGCGTTGCAAAACAATACTTACGTCAAGACCGATGCATGTGCTTGTTTACCTCAACGAGGTTATAGAAGGCGCACCGAGTCGTATATGGAGTTGATGGCCTTAGAATGCATGTTAAATGCAATTGTAGTGTAAAATCTAGTCATAGCTCCATGATTTCATTCTCGATGTTGTAGAATGTTGCATAGTTGTCAGGCTTTTAGTTATAAAACGTTATACGAAAAATAAGTTAAATTCTTAGTTCATCAATTGAATTTCAATTCTATAACTACGATTAAATTAAAGCTTATTTTTGATTAGCACAATATTTCTTTGTGGTTGCTGTGCCACTTGATGCAAAAATGGTAACGTTATCAATTGGTACAATTACAACGGACGTTAACAATACACATCATATCTGCCCTATACAATTAACTAGCTGTCCCCCGCGGCTTCACACGCGTTTATCAATATCATAAATATTAATATAGCCTATAATCAACTACGAAAAATTCCGCGTCGAATGGTAGCGGTCTGATCCCGATATGTTCAATAGTTTTGAGGTGATGATGAGTCAAAGGAATCCTATTTTCCTTATATATATAGATAGTATGATAGTTATAGCTATATATAATAGATGTAGCCTAGATTTGTTTTATTTTTCAAGAAGCATGAAAATCAGATACTGGTTAGTAAAAATGTTTTTTCATCCCATCTATTCGAAAAGGATAACTTGGTTCGCCTTTAAGTGCACCCAAAGGTGGTGTTTTCTATAAGAAACCTTTAGCGGGCAGTAATGAGTTTTTAATCCTCTTTATAAGTGCGCCGCAATTATCTTTGCCGCGCACTTTTTGAATTTGTAACATCTTAGTGTTCAGCGCCAAAGAAATCGAACGCAAATATTGTTTGAATAAAGACTGGCTGGTACGACGGCCCATAGTCGCGTTTGAATAAAAAAACAATCTCTATTCCTAATAAAACTCTAACAATAAATTTTCATAATTGCGAAAATGTCTCAAATGTAAATATACATTTTTAGTTGTTTTATTATTAGATACTATTTAATTTCAATTTAGTTGTTACTCTATGTTTTATTAAATAATAATATTACAATAATATATGAGGCGCATTTTCTCATAGATAGTGATGAAAAGTATAGTGTATCACTCGGGTGCAAAATATTTTTGTCTCGGGCGACGTACTTTGAATCCCTCGCTACATTCAGCATTCAACTAAAGAATCCCTCGCTACGCTCGGGATTCTACTCTAGAATCCCTCACTTCGCTCTGGATTAAAAAAAACGCCCTCGCCGTAAAAATATTATTTTGCTCCCTTATGATACAATCTACTATTATGTATTTAATTACATATTACGTGACAATAACACAGTCGTTTCTCATAATTGATGTCACGAGTCATTCTACACATTATTTTTCTAGGCGCGTTTAATCACACATGCATTTGTAAATCTTACCTCTAGAACTGTCTGTATCTTAATTATTTAAATAAAATTAGAAAATTTGATTTGTAAGTGCATTTAATAACATACGTAAATACAGAAGAACTAAAACGTGTTTTAGTATTTTGTACTGGCTTTCTACAACATTAACGGTTATTTTAATGACGACAATGCTTGGGTGTAGCGCTCGCTCCAGCAGGACACATCTTTATGTATAAAATCTTATTTTGAAACGAGTAATTGCTGAGTTTATTGCTGGCTCTTCTCAGTAAAAGGAACTGTGAAGGCCTATTTTAATATCATATATTTAATTTCAAAATATTTCTGTTTCTATAACTTAAGCCAACTGTGAGAAAGAATATACATATCTCTTAATACAGTAGTAAGTACATTAGTAAACAAGGTCGCTATTTCTGTGTCTTTTTATCACCTTATACATAAATTTCTTTATAGATTTTGATACGGTTTTCCCTATGACTTAGAGAATTTCGGCTTGTATTTAAGTTATAATGTTTTTGTTAATATAACCCCATTCATGTGAAGCCGGGGCTGATCCCTAGTATAATATATAGGTCAATCTTTTTTTTATTTTTATTTTATTTATTTAGGATACACAATACAAATTACAACCAAAAGGTACCACATAATAAGTAATAACACATATAGAGCTGGGTTGTAACTCAAAACATATGTATACAGAAAAACAAAACTAGAAATGAATACCAAGACAAATGCGATGAAAGTGCAGGTGAGCAATCCCCGCTGAATGTGTTTGGGATTTAACGTGAAGTTTCATAGAAGGATAACTTTTTCATAATAATAATAATTTATGCAATTAAATGTAAAATTGTATTTTCCAATCAATTAACATTTGTGACCATTTTACCTCAAGTCATATTAATTTGTACAATAATTGATAAACTATCATTAACCGATGACCTCTCGGTGATATCTCTAGATTTGTTACCATTTGTTAGTTTATTATTATTTTTGTATGTGAATGCAGTTTAATGAACAGCTGTTAATTAAATTAAATAAATTTAAATAAAAATTGGGTAAAACATGACGAGCCTGCAGGTGTTTTAAATACTAAAACTTAAGTTTTCACCCTCCAACTGGGAAGAGGTCCGGCTACTTTACCTTTTTTTTTTATTTATTTTTCTTTTTCAATATAATATGATTTTATAAATGACAAGTCACGCTCCAAAAAGTTTCATATTTATATCGGTATTTTTTTCTTTGTCTTTTCTAGACAAGTAAATAATCTGCTTTGTTTACCTTATAAAATATTATAAATATTAATATTATCATAAAGAATTTCCTACCTCTTGTTTGTTCTCATTGTTTTATACAGATGATGTAACACGGGCTCTGCGACCTTTGGGATCAGATGTGTCAATTATGGTTATTTTAGCCTAGGTAATGACTGTATTGTCACCTTTGACTAGTTGCTGTTTAATAATGTATACTTTATTATTCAAATGATTTAAGTTTATATTCCTTTAAAAAAACAACCAATAGTTTATTCTAGGATGATAGGATTTTATACTAGCCTTATAAAAGAAAAAAAAAACGATTTAAAAGAAAATTGTAATATTTTTATTTAAATAGGCCTTATGAATAGTCAGACTACCAGTTCGGAAGGTTGTTTCTTTTACTGAGAAAAGCTGGCAATAAACTCAGCAATTACACTTTAAGATTAAGTTCTATAAGTCTATTTATTGGTTGGACGGTGTCCAATAGTAATTTACAACTATATAAAACTAAAGCTTAAACAAAATCTAATTATAATTAAATTTTATGAAGATAACATAAAAATAATGCAAATAAAAATAATGGTACTATATTACATATATTGAAAAAACCTTTTGAATTTATTTATCATGGATATTTTATGATTCTACATCATTTCTCTACTCAGTTCTCCTCTCTCCTACTTAACAGAGCTATACACGTGTAGTGAATCACATTCCGTCTCATGTGTTCGTGTATAGCTGGTTATCTGCGGATGCGCACGCGCTGAATACGTGCACAGTGACGGGTCGACACGATCTTGCATGTCTTTTTTTTTTATCACAACTGGGGCAGTATGATGACATTTGTTTTCGTATTGAGAGGTTCCCTTTGCTTATCTTTTAAATGTAATAATCTGATTATTTACTGCTACGTCTTACGACGAGACTGTATGAAAATATTGTTGGTGATAAGGAGTAAATATTTGATATATAATTTATATAGGTACAACTAAGTATTTATGTTTTACCTGATGTTACGGGGCTGACTGTAGGGTTCCCAACCACCTGTTAAAAACAGTATTTTACTTTTTCTTTCGTAATACTTTTTCTGTTCTATAAAAGTATACAAAATACTGATTTTATGTCTGCTGAGTGGAGAGAAGCCTGTGAATATTTTAAAAATTATAATTGGGCAAGAAAGCTCCAAAAAATATTTTTTTATGCGTTTCCGGGAAAAACATCCAATTTCACCTAAGTGTTCGATTTTTAAAGTTTTTGTCCGGCGTTAGCAATTTAGGTGATATCAGCCCTATGTGTGAGGAAATGTCTCAGGATATTAATTACGATTTTTCGGCACTTAACTGAGAAAACATAAGAGTTTATGACCTTAGTTTATTGTCAATGACACATGATATGATAAAATAACGTTGTTGTTTATTAAAAAATGTGTTAATCAAAACTGCACCTTGGATAAATGTAATAGGAACGGAAATATAAAAAGGAGTTCTGTGGTTTCTCCTTGTGGTTTCTTGAACGGTCGATGGAAAGATAAGATAAAATTATCGGTTATAATTAACTTAATTATCTAAGCAAGAAAGTAACTAATGCTCTTACGGCATTTTTGTTATGTACGACAGATCTTGGTAAGCATCGTTCATAGACTTGGCATGAGAGAACGAAATTGTAATTCCATTAAAATATTAACTTCTGTATAATTATAATCAACTATTGGAAACATTACTATAAAAATAGTTTAGTTATAAAAGGTGTTTCAAAAGACATTGCCTCGCTTACTTTCTTGCTGGTTCTGTTCAGTTGAAGACCGATTTGGTATCTTCAGTAACAGAACATATGGGAATGGGATTGCTACCATTCGACGCGGATGTTTTCCTAGATAGTTATAGGCTATGTATAATATCGATAAACGCGTGCGAAACCGCGGGGGACAGCTAATAATCGTTATAGGCTGACTTCCTTCCATGTACATATTTATTTGAATCAAATGACTAACACAACATTTTTGTATTGTTTCAGGTGAATACGCGGGATTTGATGAGAATGAGCCGACTTCCCGGTCTGGAGGCAAGGGATTGGTGATCAAAAGACTAAAGGAGCTGCACGGATATCAACGGCTGATCATGATTGGTGATGGCGCCACAGATGCTGAAGCTTGTCCGCCAGCCGATGGATTTATAGGTCAGTTGCTTTACCTTTAAAATGGAAGAAGCCTGAAAAAAAAAACATTTTACAATATGACTCTAAGAGATAGGCAAGGATGTTGATGTACGAGTATATCATCTCTTCTTAAATATTAGAGCATGTGTCAACCGCATAAGGACTAAAGTGACTCGAAACTATGAATTGAGTAGGTATAGGTGCAATTCATTTCTAGAATAAAACAGTCACGTTAACAACTTATAATTATTTTGAGTCTGAACATAGTGATAATAGTTGGCTGAAGATAATGATAATAATTAATTATTATACCATTTTTTTTTACCTATATACTTCTTCATAGGTTTTGGTGGGAACGTGGTACGTGAAGAAGTCAAAAAGAAGGCTTCATGGTATGTGACGGACTTCCAAGAGCTGATCCAGTCTCTCAACATGCAAACAAAATGAGCCACTTGCTTTGATAACTAGATAATGGTAAAAGTATGCAGTAAAAAATATACTTTCTGTTCACTGGACAAGAATATAAAACTGCATAGCGGTCACAAAATATATTTAAGTTTGTTAAATTTGTTCACCACAGACAAAATTAGTTAGCAAAATTGGTTTCTTATTGGCTGCTTTTATTAGTTTTAAATTGGATCGGGAATTATCGAATACATTAAGTGAAAACCCTATTTTTCGATTACGAAAGATTTTAGAGACAAAAGTACTCAATCAGTTTGACCAACCATTTACTATAAGACACAAACATCTGCCATTTAAATTTGATCTTAAGTCATTCATCGCCATAAAAAGCATTTTCGCTTAAAGTGATATTACTAAAAAAATTACGCTGCGTGTTATAATTGATTTGTGATCGTCAAATGTTTACGAGAAACTGCCATTTCGAACGCACAGTCTATAGCATTTAAGGTATAATTTTGTTTGAATTTATATGGATTGTTGTGACGTAAATGTTTATTTTGTGATGGTACTTTGAGTACAAAATTTATGTTGAATATAATAAGAATAAGTATTTTTCGGACTTAGTCCCAAAGTTTTGTAGAATAAGTTAGTTAATATGTTAAGCTATATTGCACGTGGACATATAATTGTTTCTAGGTTATTTTAGTTAAAAGCCGTTGTGTTTGACTACAAAAATAAGTATTTTTCCAGAATATGGTTCCCGAGATAAATTAGAATTGTTTAGAATCAATTTATAATGAATGTTTAGATATATTTGTATTTTAATTATATAGTCAATTATATCTTTTACTAACTTTGTTGTAGTTAGTCCAAATATTTAGTAGCATTATTTAATAATGACTAATAATATTAATAACATATAATATTGTTAATTATTAATTATGTTAATATTATTTATTTCTACGTTAAAGCTACTTTGTTATTGTTTTTATATCAGTAACAATTATAACTTGACGTAAAAACTAATTATATTTGTAATAATGTCAAAAATGGCTGTGTACTTCTTATGATTAATAAATAAATATTATTTAGAGTTATTGTTTAATTAATATTTTTTATTTATCCACTTTTACCTATCCGTTTTTCAATGACAACAGGCAAATACTGACAAACATGATAATTATTGGTTTTGATGACATTATGCTTGTAGGAAAAAAGGTTTGAAAATTAATCTATGGAGGATGGAATGATTGACTTCTTCCATTAATAACTGATAATAACTTATTAACTAGATGATTATGATCTAGATAGTTAGTATTAGCGTAGTTAACGAAAGAGACATCACGGAGGCCGCGACGAATCATCCTCGATTTAGTATTTATTTGTTGCATTTTCCTTACAGAAGACCAGACGCTTATCGAGCCCCTGATATGCAGTTCTAGTGTTTATGATAGGTGCTGTAAGAGTGGATCGTAATTATAGTAATAAATAAATATCCTGGGACAATCTACACACACGGCCATCTGATCCCAAAATAAGCAGAGCATGTCCTATGGAAACCCGATAACTGATATCTTATACATACCTATTACTTTTTAACTTTTCCCCGCGGTGTTACGTGCGTTCCCGTAGGATGTCACATTTTCCCGGGATAAAAAGTAGCCTATATGTTATTCCAGGATATGTTCTATCTATGTGCCAAGTTTCATCCAAATCTGCCCGGTAGTTTTTTTGTGAAAGATAAATAAACATCCATACATACAAACTTTCGCATTTATAACATAAGTGGGATTTACGTCATAGTAAATATAAACCCTACGAGTAAGCGAGAGAACAATATAATTGAGGAAAGTACTGCTGAAGTCTGTCTAATATACCTTTAAGAATGCCATAGGAAAAAATACTTTATTGCTTTTGCAATAGCCATATATTCAATCCATCCAATGAATGGTTAATTGTATAATAATAGTGTGCCTTATCTGGCTCCCATCCGTCCGGGTTTCCCTGGATTTGTCCTAGTTTAGAGGATATCCGGGATGGGGTTTTCAAAAAGAGTTTGGGTGAAACCCGCAAACTTATTGTGTCCGGGGAATCCCAATTAATTGGTAGATAAGCAGTTAAACATTGATTCGTAATCGTGACCAATTAAAATGCTAACTATAAGTGTAAAAATATTGTTGTGGGTGGGTCCGGGAAAAAATCCAATTTCTCCTAAATGTCCGGGGTATGTAAAGTTCTTATCCGGCGTAAGCAATTTAGGTTATGGCAGCCCTATATCAAGTAAAAAGGATTTTTTTCTATAACACGTTTCAAGGACTAACTATGCATGCTTAAATTTTGATGGATGGATTTTTTTTAATAGATAGAGTGATTCAAGAGGAAAGTTTATATGTATAATACATGCATAATATAGTAGAGAAATGGCGAGAATTGAAATGAATTGCAGTTATTTTAACTGAGCGCGTTAGTCAGTTTGTCCGACAGAGAGTAGAGTAGACATTACAGTCCTCCGGAACGCGGGTGAAACCGCGGGGGCAGCTAGTATTGGATAAACTATCGTGGTACAATAGCGATGAGACAATTTACCTCCAGCTGAGAGTTCTCTGCGCTCGCCCGAATAGTCCGTGTAAGGGTGTAAGAGCCATCAGAGGAGACACACCTTCGTGCCTTAAAAAAAATCCTTACACAAAAAGTCGTCGTGCCCTTTTAAAGTGCCTAAGGATTTTTTTTTGATTAATTATAAGGTGCTGATAGATCAAAAGCCTGATTGTATCCAATAGATGAGTAGCACCCTAAGAAATTGCTTTTTTAAACCACTAGGCGCTATTATATTATATTGGTTCAATTTTTTATTATAATCAGGGGTTTCATTCTGTAAGGAAAATTACACTAGCTCGAGGGTGTTTCACGGCCTCTATGCTCTGTCTCTTTGCTAAATACGCAATCACTTGAGAGGTAAGCTGAATAAGGAGGCAGATCCAATTTGTATAACTTCAACTAACATGACATTGGCGGAATAAGAATGTAGACTGATATGTCAAATAGCAAGTCGTGATGCTATAATTGTACAGCATCAAAATTTTAGATATTTATATTCCACATTTGTCTAATTAAGTATTGCTCTAGTTATCTTATTAATGTTGATGCTCATTTCAAAATCTAAGTGCTACCTCTTACTTCTAGTCAGTTGACTAGTCCTGCATTTATATTTTATTGGTAGTAGGCTGACAAGCATGCAGACGGACCTGCTGCACCTACGGCTGATGACGTTCGTCGTCGTTTGGAAGCGACTTGCCAAAGAGAAGTCAAGAAGCCAAGTGTCAAAGGTGTAACTGCCAGGACACGCAGTTATATTAGTATGAAGAGGTTATTAAATACAGGCAGGTTACTGACGACATGGCCTTTGCTAGCCAAGCAACGATTTGATTGACTGCGCGATGACAGAAGTTGTCAAATAAACTAAGTCCCATAACCGACTGGAACCCTGATGTGTGCATCAACATAGTATAAAAAAAGTCGCGTTCTCTGTCCCTATATCCCTATGTATGCTTAAATCTTTAAAACTACGCAACGGATTTTGATGCGGTTTTTTTTAAAAATAGATAGAGTGATTGAAGCGGAAGGTTTCGATGTATAATATATGTGACATCCCACGGGAACGCGGGCAAAACCGCGGGGGACAGCTAGTATAAGATATTTTTAAAATAAACTTATGACTGCAACTATTTCATAAATTATTTACGGTTATAAAACTACACTATTCTCACATGACGGGTTATCCAGTTGGCTTGGTGGTTAGCGACTCTGACTGCCAAACCGAAGTTCGCGGGTTCGATTCCCACCCAGGACAAACATTTGTGTGCGTGCATGAACATGTTTGTTTGTTTTGTGTCTGGGTGTATGTTTTTAGAAAAAAATATAGTATATGTAGTATATCAGCTATCTGGTTTCCATAGTACAAGCTCTGCTTAGTTTAGGACCAGATGGCGTGGATATTTATTATTATTATCCCGGGATACATTCGATCCCTCGGGAACGCGTATGAGTCCAAGGTACGGTGACTAGTCTTATATAATTAAAATTACGTAGACCGTGGCTATCAATCAATCCTCTTGCTTGACTTTGTCAGTTCTTTGTAAATATTGAGAACAATAGCGTTCCTTTGATCAAAAATTTTATATCTCCGTCAGAATTGACATAATTTATAGCAGAGCTCAGTTCCTTACGGGTATCAACTGTTTGTTGGGTTGGCATAATATTTGAATCCTCGACTAAATACAATTTATTTATACAGTATATTTATGTAGTTTGGATTCAATTTTCCTTGAAATGTCTTCCGACTTGCACGAAGATAACTAACTACATCCGTCATTTTTAGGGTTTCGTTCTTCGAAAGGAAAAAGGGAACTCTCATAGGATCACTTCGTTGTTCATCTGTCCGTTTGTAAAGACCCTTTTCCTCAGGAACGAGGGAAGGTATCAAGATCAAATTAATATCAGATAATCAGGTCTACTATCTTATGGAAATCCAGAGGTAGGTCCTATGGTAAGGTCCGTAGGGTCAGTCAGAACCTAAATCAACACACTCACACATATACAACAATCCTACACTATTCCACACATCCAAATATCACAATAGCTTATAATATGATCTATTTCTTTTCTCATTGAGTTTGTTTTTATATTCATAAATAACCTGTTATTTTCTTGTGTTTATTTAATATCTACTATTTTAATAGGCTTTTATCAGGCATCTCGTAAGGCTGGTTGATTAGTGAATGACAGTATGAATTTTATGAGTGCATTATATATTATAATACACTTTTGTGAGAGAATTAAACAAATTATTATTATTATAGAACTGTCATGCACTAAATAAGTAGATTTATGTGGCTTCACGCATTCAGTGATTGATATGGAATTAGGATCCGAATTACTGTTACAATAAGGAACAATATACAAAATAAATCATCGAACACTAACCAATATACTGAGCATTCAAAAATACACTGATACATCAAAAGCTTAATAGTTAATATGGTTTTTAAATACCGATCTGACCACAAAGTGTGTATCTTTTGAAGCTGTAATATTATGACGTCACAACTTGCTATTTCATACAAAACTCCATTTTCATTTTCCACATTTGACCGTTTTGACATTTAATAAAAAGTTGCCGATTCAAATCAGTACTATCCACTGATAAATCAATTTATCCGTAGACATCCCATTACAGTACAAACTAAATCGCGCCAATGACGCCTTGCTCATTTCTCCGACTTTTTTTAATCATTCCGCATCTATAAAGTAAAACTTTAAAACAACACAGTTTCTGTCTGTATTTTTGTGCGCTGAGTTCAAAAGCGTGACGAGTCGCTATTTTATAGTACTTATAACAAGAGTGGTGTGAACAGACGCTCAAAATTTTATTGGATTTTTATACAGTTCTTAGGTTATTTTAATTTTGTTTGTATTGAGATATATGAGGTCGCTCCAAATATGTTGTGGGAGCGAAAATAGATGAGCGGCGGTGACCTGTCGCCTGCGTCTATGCCCTGCGCATGCGGCGCTACTGTAGAAGAAGCTATATTAAATTATGTAACATATATTTTAATTAGTAGTATCACGTTCTAAAATCGTCTGTTTCGTTGAAAAGTTATTATTGAATCTATACAAACAAAATAACCCTTATTTACGTAAGCTTAGGTAGGTACTAATGGGTTTTATGTGATACGCAAGCATATCACCAATATTGTTTGTTAAATATTTTGATCAATCATAATCATATCCAAGATTTTTATCAAAATTATAGACGAAATGTCTGCAGAAAATTTCGTAACAACTCGAAGCGAGATTTTTTTTGTTTTCTATTATTACCCTTATTGTTAAGGGGTATTTAGAGAACGCTGACGGATTATTGAGCACACTATAGTGTCGAACTTTGCGACTTTAATTCTGATAGGAACTATAACTACCGGCATGCTATGGTGGCCGTTTTGACGTTTCAGATTGTCATAGGAAAAGAAACTGTATTGGTTTGGAATAAGGTTGATTTCCATCATCATACAATTAGCTGTTGGATCCATAGATGCACCTTATGTGTGTAGGAATAAAGGTTATTTTACATTGTTAAACGTCAAACGGCCATCATAGCGTGCCGCAAGAGGTAGGGAATTATGTTAGTCATAGGCATCGTATTTAATATCAGTAGGTATGCAGCTGTTTAAGAATACGTATTTAATGTTAAAAATGATCTTGTTTTATCTATATCCCAGATGTATTTCGCCTTATTAGTTTAGTAATTTAATTATGACATTGTCTTATTTAACATTAAGTTAAATACTATCAAAGTATAGAGGTACCATTTTTTGGGGAAGTATATAAGTATTAAATAAGGTTATTAATATGGTATCATATGTGTAATGTAAATTATTTAATAGTTATACAATGATTAACAGTGATAACTGTGTTATAATTTTCCAATATAAAAATATAGTCAATATATTATTATATTTAAAATAAGTAGGTACTATAGTAATTTAGAATATTGGATTACAATCCTACGAACTATGTTTTTAAGGGCTATTATCCCGAATTTCATCAAAAAGATTAACATCAAGATTATCTTGTTAAAACCGCCGGAAGCGTGAAAGATCGGTGCGCATGCGCATGCGGTCACACAGCGCTTCTGGATAACCGTCGTATTTTGAACTTTCAACTCTAAAAATATATCGGTGGTGACCCCGCGCCACTCGCGCGCAGTCTCGCCGCCTTCTGAAAGGTCAGGCCACGCAGAACATGTCCCGGCCCATTGTCTAAACAATAGTTAAATCGATTAACAATTATCACACGTCTATTTTACATATATTGGACGTTGTTGACGTTATTACGTATTTAACTATGTTTTTGTGTAAGTGAAGTGAATTTGTGTGAAGTTGTCTTCAGTGATTGAATGAAAAATGATTTCAGTGCGTAATAATAAAGTTTAGTTTCATAAGTGTACAAACAAAATATTATAGTTGAAAGGTTTTCAGGTCAGTTACCTTTTAAAAGCTTACAGGTATTTTTTATTGAGATAAGGAAGTTTAGTTAGAAGGGTAAAATAAAATTATAATTTGGCATTTCAGCATCTTGATATGCTAATTAAATTGTTTCCGTTTCCATTTGTTTTAGGATAGTAATAGAATTTAATTTACAAATCTCTTGATGATATGGAACAAGTCAAAATTCAAGCTATTATTTTGTTATTTTTTAAAAATCCTTTTAAATTTGATAAGGAACAGTAATATTTAATTTAGAAATCTTATTTAATTTTCGAAAATTTGTGTTCTTTTCACAGTACATTTTTAAAACCACGCAGATTTGTCCCAAAACTTAAAAAGCTATGTCATCTGGTATTTGGTATTGGTAACATTTTATAATCAGATACCCGATTATTTGCAGACTCCTTGAAAATTCTTCAATTTGTTTATTGCTCCGTCGCTGGCTTTTTCGATAGATTATTTACATGCAACATATTGACCCCCTATTTCTTTAATTGGACTCGAACGTAGAAAATTCATATTTTCTTTCCCATCATGTTATCGTAAAAATCAAAAACAGAAATATTTATGACGTGTAAATATCAGGGCCTCTTTAAATGTTGTTTTTACTTTTTTCCGTATCTATGGCATTGTCAATTCTATTTTTTATTTGCTTGATATGGCTTATTAATTTAATTCGTTTCTTTATTAAATGGCTTATTTGACGTGAATTTTATTGCATTGTATTCATTTCATACATTTTAGAATTTGCTTTGGGAACTACTTCTTTTCTACTAAATACGGCACTGGATAAGGAATAATTATTTTATTTAATTTCTCATTTAAGACAGCTCACCATGATATAGAATATTTACATTATCTGTTTTACTATATAGAGTAACTTTTCCAATTTCCATGAGTTTTAATTATGTTGTCATATGTTCATTTACTTGATTATAATATTTTCGATTACAGTAATTATCATAAGTGCGTCGCAATACGGGATAATCATACTCTGAGTTATATTTGATATTGTCAAAGGAGTTTGCGATAGAAAACAAAAGATTTTATGTTGGTAAATCTGAAAATATTATGATACGGTAGAAATGCTGATATGAACGTGTGTTATGTAATACAATAAAAACGGGTATAAGAAAGGAGCTACTTTTCATTTTATCCGTTAATTGTTTCTGTATTTTTTGGGTTTCTTATGGCTGATTTGTCAATGGCCAGATACACGGTATCTGGCTGTTTAGTTTGAATTAAGAACTGTTTTTGTACAGACTTATCCAAGGAATAGCGTGTCCGAGGTTTATTCGTCGATTGAGAAATCGGGCGTTAATCAATTAAAATTAAATATCGAAGTTGTTTTATCTACTATCATACGTATATAGGTATATAAAAATGTAACTGAACTGCGCGAAAAAGTAACAAACAAAAGTTAGTAGAGTTTAATACATTCTGAACTGCAGGAATGGTATTGTTATTAAAACTGTCTAAAATCAATAAATAATAAAAAAAATAAGAATAACAATTTCAACAAGTTACGTAGAATTTTACAAACAAAATATTATATTGAAAAATTGGATACTACACAAATGACTGCAGTACATTTTGTTAAATTTTACCACACTATTTTATAAATATACTAGCTGTCCCGCCAGACGTTGTCCTGTAGAAATAACTCCATACAAAAATGCAGGAATTCGATCGCAGCGCACCTACCGGGACCAATTGTGAATCTAAACCATTTAGGGCGCCACCCAAACGCATACAATTTTTTTTTATTCAATTCGGTGCAGCCGTTTAGGAAGAGTTCACTGTCAACACACGTACAGAAGAATTATATATATAAAGATAACCATTCAATAGGTATACTGAAATATTCTCCTTTAGTTAGACCACAACATTGACTTCAGTAGGGTCTGTAGTAGTAAATTCTAAATCTTCTTACAACACATTTTCACGTGGCCAGTCTTCTCTGTTTTTGTGACTGTCTCTTTATTTGTGATATCAAATCTAGTGCAAAGTCTTCTGGTATCGGTAATAAATTTGAAAGCAGGTTATTTATTGGCCGAGTGTATTTTCTGTCACTTGGATACTGTATCTTACGTCTTCCTTCTGTTTTCAATCTTTTGTATAGTGTCTCATCTAAATTCCTCTTCCTTGGTAAGCAGCGCCCAAAAGAACATTTAAACGCTTTCGATGAATCTGGCTTGAATGTCAAGTACTTAAAGTTATTGTGAAAATAATTTTCTTTGTCACTAGCTCTTATGAAATAGGGTATAGTAGAAAAAGTTGGGCGAATTGTTGTAGTCGTCTCTGTTTTAGTAGAATCTGTTTTAGTAGAGTCTGTTTTAGTGGTCTCTGTTGTAGTTAAATCATCTGGTTGTTTATTCGTTTCAGAATTATTTTTTCTTGGAAAATATACGTTTGGTTCCACAGCTGTCATATAAAAATATGGTACTAGATAAGGTATTACATAAGGTAATGGATGTCTCATGTGATGGAGACTGTCCGGGGAAAACAATTGATTGTTTGTCCGGTAATAATTATCGTTATTTTGTTTGTCGTAATAATATTGTAATATAGGGCTCTGTATTGCATATTGTAGGTTATTGAATTGATATGATACTCGTATAAGCAGAAGATATAAGGTTTCAAAGATGGGAATCTGAAAATATTGTGCTGTTTTAAAAATGATTCTACCTTTTCTCCAAATTCTTAAATCAAGGACCTTGATAGTCGATGGGTTTGAGTAGTAGAGCTCTTAGTGCAGAGCTCGTCCGGGGAAGTACTGCCACCTTACCCATTTCCGCCGTGAAGCAGTTGTACTACTGTGTTTCGGTTAGAAAGGTAATGGGGCGGTGAAATTACAGGCACTTGAGACTTAACAACTTCACGTCTCTGGGTCGACAACGCATTGGCGATGCCCCGAGTGTTGCAAATGTCTATAAGCGGCGGTGACCACTTACCATCAGGTGGACGGTCTGCTAGTCTGTCGGCCCATGTCGTATAAAATAAATATATATTGCTCATTGAGCTAAGTTTTACATACCAGTTTCATATTAAACTGAAATTATTTTATTAAAGATAATTCGAATAAAAACGCCACACATTGTGTTGAATTTCATGCACAGTATATTTGAAAAACTAAAAATAATGAAAGTATGAATTCAGGCGCTGTGCAAATCACAATACATAAAATATGTTGTTATCAAATCGGCAATATTTCCTATTTCATTCTAGGCAATTGTATTAAATGTAATAGTCCAAGAGGGAGGCTGACATCAGTCAAAACCACTTTTTCGTGGTCTATACCTATTATTGACTCCTTTTACCTCACGCAATTGTGACAGAAGCTTCTCCGCTAAGTTATCTGGAATGGGTATAATTCCATATTTTGGTACCCAAGTCGGACGAGTACGCCGCAGGGATGTCAGCATATACCTATTGTTAACCGGTCTTATATTCTTCCTTGCACGGTTCAGAATAAGATTATTGAATTCGTCTACCGACCCTAACCGACTTTCTGATTTCATTGGTGTTGATGTTATCAGTTGTGTTGTTGAGGTAGTTGTTGTCGTTGAAGGTGTTGTAGATGTTATTGTTTGGACTTTCTCTTGATTTTCTACTAAAAGATTGGATTCAGTAGTAGTGCCACGTTCTATTCCGGGAACGATAAGCGGGTACGGATATGGTACGAAGACGAGAGAGGATTGTCCGGGGCTGGGGACACGTTGCGGGTAGGCTGCCGTACCACTCATTCCACTGTTACAGATATTTGCACACATTTCCGCACAACATGGTATTCTATAATCACAAATGCTGCAAGAACATTTACTAGAACAATCTTCCTCACTAGATGCGGCTTCTTCGTGTATTAGTGGAAGTTCTCCACCACTATTACGGAGTGTGTATTCACTCCGCATCCATTGCCGTCTGTAGTCGGTTTGAGGTTCACCGTAATCCACCTGGTCTGATTGTTGATAGTAATGCTGCGCTGGATTTTGATAGTACATATTGTTTTGGTTATCATATTGTGAGGTAGCATATTGTATTGAGTATAAAAGGAATTGTAGCTTAATCTGAAAATCATAATGCAATTATAATTGTGAAATTTTGTTCTTTTTATCATACTTCTGCAAAATATTTCTTGTGTACCTATATTCTTAAGAAGTAGAGCTTTGAGTGCAGAGTTCGTCTGTGGAAGTACTAACATCTTACCCATTTACCCATTTGGCCGGTGAAATTACAGGCACATGAGAATAAATAACTTCGGGTCTCAGGGTCGACAACGCATTGCTGATGCCACTAGTGTTGCAAATGTCTATAGGCGGAGGTGACCAATTACCATCAGGTGGACCATGTGCTTATTTGTTGGCCACTATGGTATAAAAAAATAAGAAATTTATGTATAAATATTCAAAATACTCACCACGCCCACGGCCATCTTTTATAACACGTTGTCTCTCTTCGATAAATTCTTGTTAATTAGTAACACTTCCTACAGGTGACGGTATATTTGTCACTTACCTTTTTTAAAGTGCTTAGAGCATTGTTTCTGATTACGTTACCACAAAATTCAATGGCGAGGGGTTTTTTTGTACTCTTTGTAAATTGATATCGATCATTACAACATCAAAACTCTGAGTATATGATTGTAGCGCTGGTTCGCTCTGAATATGATCTGAACGTTATAAAGGTCAGCGCAGAGGACCTGGGTTTGATTTTCGGCTCAGGCTAGTAAAATTTTTAAAAGTTTCTCAACTTTGGAATTATTTTCTGTGACTCGGGATTGGCAATGTTCTCGGGAAATAGCGACAATGCTGACCACATGTCATATTGGGTGTTAAAATATCATCGGAGTGTGTTTTCATTATATGGCAGAGACCTCCTCCTACCTCTCCATAGACAATGGATGTGATATGTTTTGTTAAATGCTATATAACCGTTTACATCATACCATATGCGACTAGAGTCCTAAGTGTTTCTACCATTTATTCAATTTGTCGCATTATAATAAAATATATAATAACTAGCTGTGCCCCGCGGTTTTACCCGCGTTCCCGTGGGATGTCACATGTATTATACATAAATACCATCCTCTTCAATCACTCTATCTATTAAAAAAACTGCATCAAAATCCGTTGCGTAGTTTTAAAGATTTAAGCATACATAGGGATATAGGGATAGATAAAGCGACTTTGTTTTATACTATGTAGTGATAATGAGTTGATGGTAATAAAGATTACAGTTGGAGGTAATAAAAGTTACATTTCAAATTTTTTTAATATTATTTTTTTTTTATTCAAAATTTATGGATCACCGTATAAATATTTTATTTTACTGATCGATTTTCTATTAGACCTAGATTAATTACACATTTTTTTATCTTCTAGTGATTTAGTCGAAAATCTTTGGAATTTGGTGTGAACTTTGAATAAAGTGTAATTGCACGAACATGTACATGAGTACGAAGGTGATCAGGTCATGACCTCAGCCCGGTTGTTCCTGAAATAACCGACACTAGTCAACGTGGATACATGCCAAAATATACTGGGAATATAGTGGCTTGTGATTAATAAAATCAATGAACATTAAACATATTTAATTTAATTTACCAATATTAATAAATAAATATCCTGGGTAATTCTTTTATACACGGTCATTGGACCCCAAACCAAGCAGAGCTTGTACTATGGAAACCAGACAACTCATATGCTACATATACCTACTACTTTTAATACTTACTTATATTTACATTTAGACACAGAACAAACAAACATGTTCATGCACACAAATGTTGGTTCTGGGTGGGAATCGAATCCACGACCTGCGGCGTGGCAGTCAGTCTCTAACTACCAAGCCAATTAAATATCGTGATATTATCCCCAATAATATTATAAATGTGAATGTAAGTTTGTTTTCACGCGAAAACTACTTAACCGATCATCATGAAACTTTGTACACTTATTTTTGGAGGTGCAAGAAGTAACATAGGATACTTTATGTGCCGGAAAATGTTACATCCCTCGGGCATGTGGGTGAAACAGCGGGGCACAGCTAATACAGATATAAGGTTTAGATGTAGGTATTCAAAACTACATCCGATTTCAATAATCCTTTCACTGAAAGCTACAGAAGCTAGTATTATAAAAACTACAAGCTAAAGTCTCGTGGTTTCACCTGCGTTTCTAAAGGATGTAGTTCGGGATTATAGCCTTTGTCACTGGGGAATAGAGTAGCTTTCTATCAGAGAGAAAGAATCTTTAAAATTGGATGAGTAGTTTCGCAGATTCCCTTCATCCAAACATAGAAACGGGTACTCTTAATAATACTACTAGCTTCTGTCCCGTCGTCTTGGCCCGGGTTTCGAACGGATTAAAAAAATTCCGGATTATAAAATAATCTAGTATGTCCATCCATTTAGAATAATGTAACGTTCAAATAAAGAAATAACTGTTTAAATAGGTGCAAATCGGCCAAAGGCGCGCCGGACTTCGCTCTTTGAAGGGTTCCGAGTATCAACGACATCGTTGAGGAACTCGAAAAACACAATCACGGTCTTAATAACTTAATAATAATATTTTAACAATCACAATCCTATTTGTGGATAGAATACGTACTTTTAATTGTAATCGTATTTGTAAAAGATACTGAAAAACAAACCTATTAGTGCTGTCGCTTGAGTCAAAATAGCGTGTAACCATAAATATCCCATATCTCAATAATTGCACAAGATATACGCCACAAACTTTAAGGGTTCCACTATATACCATTTGCTTAAAGAATCTAATTTTACTATTGTGATTTGGCAGTACATTAACTTTTTTCAGGAACATTATCAAAAAGCTTAATTTTTACTCTAGCGAAGTGGCATTTTAACAAAAATATGGGCTGAGTTTGTAAGGGCGTAAGATTTTCAGCACTCCCGTTAAAAAAATTGAAATTTGTATAGAAGCCAATTTCCGCAGAAGTTTCTTAAATCATAGCTAAAACAATCTAACAACAACACAGTAGTCTCTATCTAAATCGTATCACATAACTTCTTGGTATAAGATATAAGTTATTGAGCCACAGAATAAAGAAAGCTGCTGGGTATCGTTCCTTTCGTTCTAGTACGCGTATTAAAGCATCCCATAATGGCGTAGGATTATTTTTGTCAAACATAAAGCTATATTTCGGGTGGAGTGAGCCATGCGCGTGTGTGCGCGGGCGCAGGGCGGCGGGTCACGACCTCGTCTCGACGGAATTAGCTCGTGACGGCATCACACCAGGTGCCTGCCAACTGCCGAGTACTGTACATACAACATAAATGACATCTTCGTATGTATTTAATTATATATGTGTACAAGAAATATTATATTGATCTAAAGTATCAAATATTTCTATTTTATTTGAGTTATATATGTGCCTGGTTACATTACAATTCAAGCATTGCGGTGTGTTTGTACAACAAATATTTGCAAGTACATTCGCATTTATAAAATACAAAAATGCGATCCGATTATAATCTAGTCTTGTTGACTGAAATTCTAAAATATAGACATCGTGTTACATCGAGATAGCCGCGTACTAAAAATAATCACTGGCAGTTTATTATATTACAACTGTAAAGGTCCTGTAAAAGAGACATTTACTTTCCAATGACCCCAAGTATATCTCGAGATTATAGTGCTATAAACACTCGAGGTACAAATAATATTATCAATGCTAGATTTTCCTTGGAACTGATAGTGTTTTCCTTTGTCCATTTGTGCCAGCCACAGTCGCTATCACTGCGGTGTTATCACCTTATCAACTGTCACGACTGTATGACCCGTCGCACCCGACATTAGTTTATGTCTCTATATCTATTTTTTCTTTTGTATTTATGGTATTATATTTTTGCGACAAAAATCTTATATCGTCTGAAACAATACATTATTATAGTTATGGGCGTTTGCTGATTGTAGAAATATTATGAATTGTTACAGTGCCGGGTACATGGTCAAAATTTCTGCCAAAGTTATAGATTCAAAGACAAACAAACAAGCTTTTTATTTCTTACATAAATACATGATGTAAATTATTATTTTCAGCGGCTGACTGAGATTCACTTTGCCTCAACAGATTTGTTTTTCTTGTTGTAAATAGTCACTATTTTCCATATGTTCTTACATTCTCTGATACAAAAATGATTTAGTTCAGTTTTAGTTGAGGCTCAATACGAGTTGGTGTAACCCTAGACGCAAATTTTACAAATAAAGTATAGAATCCTATAAAACATTAACAGAACAATGTGGGTGTTGTGAGTTTGACGACAGGTGACTCTTTTGGAGGTATCTCCAGACTGTCAAATGGCATGATATCTGTTGTAGAAATTCCAGCGGTCACTTTTAAAGAAGAAGAACTGTGGTTGAAGAATCTTATAGACTAATAGATCAAGTTTGACTTTAGGTACCTATTAATTGTTGCATTAAAATAATTTATTAATATTGGCATTGATTTATTATCTAGGTAGGTTTGATTACATTACGCATAATGATAATGATTGCAACTAAAAATATTTATGTAAAATATTCATTATTTGCACAACTTGGTAAATACTTCAATATTGAAATGAATAACCCTTCATTTGACCGGAAGGATTACATACTTTATTTAGGAATTTCTTAATAACTGCTACTGCGAACTAACGATTACATAGCGAAGTAAAATATCACGTATTCTTGTTTCATAGCCTCTCTTATGACAACTTCTCCTGATTTACTTACTTCCGAGCTTCTCCCCCATTTTCAGAGTTGTTTGCACCAGCTCTTAAGTCTTTCATGCAATGTACTCATTGCACCAAATATTCTACAATCAGCTTTGACATGTAAACCAGACATTTCGTGTCATATTCTTCAGGCGATGACACGGTTTCCAGCCGAGTGCCACCGTCGGAAGGTTAAGAGCCCGTTATCGGCTGTTATCAGTGTTAAGTACGTACCTTGGTACCGCCCCATTTGCTCGTTTGACCTGACACCTCAGTTATCAGTTGTTCGCCGCGATAACCGCTGTGCCGTCACGCTGTACCTGTTCGTATTACCTTTTAACTGTTTTAATTTTCTTTTTTAATTTCGTTTTTATTTCGAATAACTGCCAGCATTTTGGTGGTTTTTCTTAAGTTAGTGATGTGTGGTGTTGTTGTGTTGTGTTGCGGAAAATCAGTCATTTTGTCGTTTTTTTTTAATCTATCTAATTCATGGTCTGTCTGTCGATACTCATCTAGTTGATATTAAGTTCTAAGTCCTGCAGGTTACGCAAAAATTATTGTAAAGTAAATATTGATTTCTTGAAAAGTTGACTCTTTTGTTTTGCTATTGCTATTCGATAATACTGTAATTTATAGCGAAATGTTATTAAGTACTTATGATTGGATGTTTCAACGGTTTTATTTGAAGTGACAGCGTAGTTTCAACATGTTTGTTGTTTATTAAATTCTCGGTACAGTCACGAAAACTTGTACACAATAACAAACTGTAATCGTATAATAGAAAAGATTTTCTATATTTGTTTTGAATGAAGAAACTCACAAACTACGGGACCGATTTTTATAATTCTTTCACGAAGAAAGCTGCTTTATCCAGAAGTTACTGTTATATATAGAATATATATATATATATATAAATAAATATATAGAGGCTGTTATAATCCCGATCAATATCTTCTGAAAGGGAATGTTGTCAATTTTCTTAAGCAATTTTTATGTTGACAGTATTGGGGATTCACAATAAATCATATAGCGTTGATAGGTAGATAAACGTCGAGCATAGATGATGTCAGCGACAGTCAGTCATAGCCGACACTGTCACAACCCCGCTATCAGTAAATTTTCGATAATTGCTGCGGAAATGTGGCGCTACACCGGTACGATTATGTACGAGAAATAAACCCACGAATAAACCGAATTTACTAATGATAGTCCATATCCTTATGGTGTTTTTTTAGGGTTCTGCACCTAAAAGGGTAAAACCCTATTACTAAGACTCCACTGTCTGTCTGTCCGTCTGTCTGTCCGCCCGTTACTATGCTGTGCATGTAAGACAGTTTCTTTATATAACACATCTTTCTGAGACAGGAAATGTTTATTAAAGGATAAATTATCCACGTTAGCTGATTTCCATTTAAGGTTATAAAATTTATAGATAATTGGGTAAAATTAATCAATTCTCTGATTGCTGCTCTCGGATATACATTATGACTTAATTATAACCCTAATAGACTAGATATCAGTATCCCTCACAGAATCGCAGTCATGACTGAAAAGTTGTTAAAATATTGACGGGCCAGTTGGCTTGGTGGTTAGAGGCCCTACTGCCATGCAGGTCGCGGGTTCGATTCCCACCCAGGACAAACATTTGTGTGCATGAACATGTCTGTTTGTTCTGTGTCTGCATGTAAATAACTATATAAGTATGTATTTAAATGTAGTATATCAGTTATCTGGTTTCCATAGTACAAGATCTGCTTAGTTTGGGATAAACCGTGTGTAAAGAATGTCCCAGGATATTTATTATTAATGAATGTAATATTAAATGTTATAATATAAACGTTTTGATTGATATAGAAGCAAATATTACATATATCTGGTAGGTGTAGCTATCGTACTATGATCGATCAGTATGAACGTGTGTGAAATTCTGTATACAACAGACTCTTATCATTATACCATGAGTAATGCGTTATCGTATTATATGAATTGACATTCAGGTCGTATTGTACTTCGTTTTGCTAGTCTAGAACTTTAAACAAAGTATTTGCACATAAGCAGTTGATAGTTGCATTAAATTTATTTTTGTCTCCTTTCTCGGGCCTTTGGCGAGCAGGTTGTGAGTTCGATTCCCACTTAGGATAAATATTTGTGTGCATGAGCATGTCTGTTTGTTCTGTGTCTGGATGTAAATTTCTTTATAACTTGTATTTAAAAAGTAGTATATCAGTTACCTGGTAGCCATAGTACAAAGAGTACGTTCTGCTCTATTTGAGATCAGGGGTGCCATTCTGTAAGGCAAAATGACACTAGCTCGATGATGTTTCGTCGCGCCATCCGTGCTCTGTCTCTTTCGCTAGCTACGCAATTTCGTGAGAGAAACGCTCTCGGAGGCCTCCGAGCGCCGGCTCGCCGACGAAGTTTGTATTAGCTGAATGAGGGGGCAGGTAACCATGTGTGAAGAATGTCCTGGGAATTTTATTTATTTATTCTCCAAATTAATGTTGATCTAAAGACCGAATTTATATTTGAACTCGATCTGAAAGCGTTGCATTGCCTTTCGACATAAATTTGAATGCAGATTATGTTAAAAAATCTACATCAATCCAGAGATGGTATCGGGCTCAATAGTGTCGATAGCTCGAAGTAGCTGACTTAACCTTCAGATAGCATTTGGATAAAAAACAAGATAATTTTTGGGTAAAATTGTTGTAGCGAATCTATAATCTCTACGTTCATTAGTAACTATATCTAGGCTTGTGAAATTAGAACTACTGATGCGTATAATTTTTACACAAGGTACCCCGCGGTTTCACCAGCGTTTATCTATGTCATATGAAGTCAATCGCGCAATCACATGTTCCGACTATATACCAATTTTGATGAAAATCAGTAAAATCCATCTTAAGTTATAAATGACATACAGATAGACAGACAGATCCTACAGATTTATATATTAGTATAGATATTAACCTTAATCTTAAAATGTTTTAGAAAATAAATAAGTATTGTACATACATATGTTATGGTTCTTTTTCTCTTTAATTACATATAACTGAAACACAAATTAAGCAAAAAAATTTGTCACTGCAGTAATTTTACACATTCAATGAAATGAGAAAAACTATAAAATAATTAATCCATGATGAATATGAGTAAAGTAAAGCTTTTAAATGAAATAAGTAAAATGAAAACATAGATAAAAGAATTGGTCCACTGAAAGGCAACTCTAACTCTATCTCTGTTTATAAGAGTTCTGGACCTTTATAAGAGATAGTAAAAGCATAAATTAAGAATATTTCTATTTCTTCGTGAAAGTATTTTTTTTTTGGGAATAGGTTATCGCTTTTTGTATGTCTCTAGCAGTTCCGCAGTTTAACTCGCGTGTTCAGGATATATTGTAACATTTTTCCTTTTCACTCTGTCAGGTATCTACGCTCTGTTATGACGTGAAGGGTGGACAAACAATATTCAACTTTTTTATTAGAGTATTAGTATAAAAAATCGGATGAAAAACATAGATGTTGCCAATACCTATAAATTTTATTGTGGGCTAGAAACTAGAATTATTGTCATGAAAAGATAAACTAATTGACTTGCAGCACATCAGGGAGGCACCCTGGACGGTACCCCGACCAATGAATAATATGCGCTCTTGCAGCAACCCAACACCAGAAGTGATAAAAGCGCCATCAAAAAATATGGAATCACTCGATTCTAATATCCAAACCAAAGTGAAGTGCCATGAAGAAATAAGTGTTGATAAAAGTGAAGTGCCAGTGAAATTGGAAGTGGATGAAAGTGATGACTTGGCTAGGAATGCCAATCAACGGGAAAACAGGTTGACAAGCATCATCGATCAACTGAGGTGTCAGAGCAAATTAAAAGGTAAGTTGAAAGAGATAAAACAGCAATTTTCACTATTTAGAGAAGTTAGGAATTTCAGTGAATCCAAATATGATGATTATTACACACATTCGATTTACTAATTACTTAAAAAAGCAAAATAGAGCCATAGGTACCTCCAATGACTGAAATATTATTCTAACACACCATCAATCTAGTTCAAACGCAGCTTACTCTCAACCATGACCAAAACAAAAGTCGCAACCTTTACTCGTATAGATGTTATCAACGCTGCATGTAAATCGCTTAGTAGATTTATAAAAGTAATTACAGGCGAGACAAAGGGCACGCGCGAGGTGCGCTCGCGCACAATTAGGGGTTCCTTTGCTGTATACGTCTTAAATCTTGGTAACAATAGCATTGATGGCAGATAGCTGCTATCTTTTCATCGCGATGTTTCCAGCAGTGGCCTGAATTAGTTTGTTTAAGACTGAGCTCGGGTCATGCGCAAATATGCTTCTTGCAATTATTTCTTCGCTATCTTGAAGTAATTCTATAACTGTCAAAAATATAAGATGGCTTTTGACATTTGTTTCTATGCTCCGAATGTTCGGTCGCCGTTCAGCCGCTCACTACTAGATGGCGCTTGAATCGGTAAATGATAGCGTATAATTTATTGGTACTTCTAAGGTCATGGATTCTCCAGTCATGGCTATTTATAATTTAGATAGAAATAAACGATTATATTTGAGTAAATATACATTATATAATGAAAGTATATGCGCACATATACGACAGAAAAATGAGATGAAAAGATTTGTTGAAATTTAAAACCCCGACCATATACATCATAAAGATGTCGTTGACTGTCTTTTATGAATGGAATAAGGGTTCAAAGTTATAGGTTTGTTGAAAAATATTTCAAAAAGATAATATCATGTTTTATAGTTTTCACTGCCATAATAAAGACCATGTGAAAAATATGTATACGCGAACACTTTTCATAACCCCGCGAAGATTGCGCTGATGCAAATGCGTTTCAATATTTACGAGCGCATGTGAGTAATTATTTTTCTTAATCAAATTAAGGCCACGAGGTCTTTGCGAAACAGAAGCTCGTCTGTATCATTCGGCCCAATTACAGCGACCGGTGCCGGATAAGCCGATGTTTAGCTAATGAATGTATAAATCGCTGTCGAAATGTACGCCTGCACTTCCTACGACGCGACGCGACATGATAGCGTTAATCAGCGAAAAGAATTTATACGTCGCCGCTGCTGAAATACGGCAAATGGTAGTCAACTACGACCACGGCATCCCATGAAAAAATACAGATTTCTTATAACGGCCTCAAACAATAGTGAGCCATGAAAAATTACTTATAAAGTCCATATTTGATTGAGGTCTTCGTTGCCGATAATTTCTATCGGTCGTGAGTAAATAAGAGAGCAAGCGCAGTGATCTATAGATGGCGCGCGGAGCACGGAGTTATCTGCGCGCGCGCAGTGTAATGGAGACAGAGATGAGATACCCATAGACTGTACAATGTACATAATAGAACCTGGTCCACGAATTTCACACGGTCAATATTTTTTTTATCAAGTGCTTACTTTTCGTGCTAAATGTCTGCGATTCCGTTCTGTGTTCTTGCCGCAATTCTGCTAATCTTTTCGAACCATCTAGTAGATTTTATCACATGACTCGAGGGTCAGGCTGTGAATTTCGTTGCATCCGTAGTAGTTTTTCAAGTTGTTTGTTTTGACATGGAAGATAGACGACATTACGTATGTACGGAAACAAGTCGAGATTAATTTTTGGATAGCTTTATTTAGTTAAAAGCAAGGATAGAAAGTAAGGACGTTTTGCCCTTTAGTTTGACGGATTGATAAATTTATGTTCCGCGATCATATTGCATCAAATAAAAAACTTAATTAAATACAAGTGCATAGCCTTCTGAATTAATGTAATTTTCTAATATGTTTAAAATAGCATTGGTATTTCTTCAGTTAGTTGAGGTGCTTCGCAAGTCAAGTAGTTCAAGTAGCTCATTAAAACAACAATTTATCAGCAAATATGCATGAAATCAGAATCAATCGTACGATTGTGATAAAGGTAATGTTTCTTTCATGACGGTTTTTCTTATCATTTATTGACGTAAGAGTGATTATGATTCTTTTTTATATGCTTGACAGTATGCATGGTCTGAAGATAGGAGTGTCGATACATTTATTATAAAGAAACAAAATAATTAGAGAATACTTACATGGTTAGGTTAGTTTATCTAACTATTTGTTTATTTACCTACTTATTATTTATCTATCTCGAATCTTTCAAAGTAATTTGAACTTCCTATTTTGTGCGTGTTCAGTTAATATTACTAGTTTCAATAAATAATTATAAACAAAATAATTCAAAAGAAAAATGTTTTTGTGAAAAGGCAATTTTTTTTATACATGACAATGGTATGCAATCAACAACATTTGACATAGATATTTATCATTAAAATGTATGTTATTTTATAGAAAAAAAATACTAATAATTTTTTTAATTATAATGGCACACAATTATAGTAACTTAACATTCTAAATAGGTATTTGTTTAATTTTAAGCTGTACATAAGGTAACCATTAATCTACAGAATGCTATATACATTTTGTGCAATATTTAAAGTATTTCTTTGTTTTTTTTAATTAATTTGTTAAATGAAGAGGTTACGCAGTAAAAGTAATATTTCAAAGGGATATTTGATTAATTAATATTTTTAAATTTTTTTTATTCCTTTATTACAGGCTCAAAAATAACAATAAAATAATGATTGCATAGTAGCATTTAAAAACCACAAAGGTTTGTGACAATACTACACATATTGAGTTTACATTGACAAAAACACACAATACACTGTTAACAAAACATTATACAACATGTAAATCTTAATGATATATATACCTACAGAATGGTAGATAAAAAAGGTAGGTATATATAGAGTCTATCTGTGCAATATTAAAGCAGATATTCTTTGGTTTGAGGTCGCGTGCGCGGGCGCCGTTAGAGTTGCAACTGGGGATTTATAATGATCGATATTCGCCTCATTTCAAATGGACCTTGCTCTGGTTCGCAGGTCGCGATTCACAATCCCGGTGCATCACTTTTCTATTTTGAACTGTTATATTTTATTGCGATTTATTTTATTCTAAAGATTTACTGTAAATTATTAACTAGGGTTACTTTGGTAAGAATTTTAAATGGTTTACTTTTTATATGAAAATTGCTAACAAATATGCAGACGAGTAGTTTCAGTTTAGTTTTAGTTTTCAGAGTAGTAGAGCTCTTAGTGCAGAGTTCGTCCGGGGAAGTACTACCACCTTACCCATTTCCGGCGTGAAGCAGTAGAGCAATTGTATTACTGTGTTTCGGTTAGAAAGGTAAGGGGGCCGGTGAAATTACAGGCACATGAGACTTAACAACTTCATGTCTCAGGGTCGACAACGCATTGGCGATGCTCCTAGTGTTGCAAATATCCATAGGCGGCGGTGACCACTTACCATCAGGTGGACCGTCTGCTTGTCTGTAGGCCCAAGTGGCATAAAAAAAAAAAAAGACGAGAATAAGAAACAATATACATATATAAAAAAGCGTCAGCTACATCTTATTTGTTTTTTTTATTATGTAATAGTCACCGTCGCCTACGGACATTTTCAACACCAGATACATTGTCAATGCGTGTTATTACATATAATAAAAGAAAATCCTGGAACATTCTTTACACACGACTGCCTTTTCCCAAACCATACACACCTTGAACCAGAAAACTAAATATACTGCTTTTAATATATGCTTATTCACAGCATTTATATAGACAGTTTCAAAACTACTTTACTTTAATTTTATAGTCATTCTTAAAATCTCCAATTAGTATTTCGCCTTTGAAGAAGATGCATCAAATACTTAAGTGACAATATATTTTTTATAGAAGAAATTCAGATTTCTTTGAACTTATTCATGAAAATGGAGTAAGATGGAGCAACCAAAGAAATCGTATAATGTCGATGGTCATGAAAAAATATAGTGTATGAAGACGATACAACACAATTTTATTGTAGGTATTATTAGCAATTCGCTGATTCGATTCGACTAATACTTCGTATCTATAAGGTTTCTTAGCAGAATATTAGGTCTTGCTCTTTCAAAATACTATTACTATTGCCGCAGAGCAGTAGTGCACTTGTATTACTGTGTTTCGGTTAGAAAAGTAAGAGGCCAGTGAAATTACAGGCACATGAGACATAACTACACGTCTTAGGGCCGAAAATGCATTGGCGTTGCAAATGGCTATAGGCAGTGGTGACCACTTACCATCAAGTGTACCGTCTGCCTCGTTTGACGCCAGTGTAGTATAAAAATAAATTGTTACTGAATAGCCCCACGGCATTCACCAAATAAACTTAATTTAACGATAGGTATTAAAAGGTACTGTTGTGAATCAGTGCAGATCAATCCATAGCAAGCTGTTTTGTATCTCGAGCATCTTTAATAAATGTTTCGTGATGAGCATGATAGTAAACTTCTTGATGAATAAAGAAATTGGAATTAATATTCAAGAGGTAATCGCTGGCTGAACACTTTAGGTAACTAAACGATGTAAAGGGTAAAAATAAAGCAAAAAATCATGTCTGTTGTATGGGAGCCCCTTTAAATATTTTTTTTTTGTATTTGTTGTTATAGCGGCAACAGAAATACATCATCTGTGAAAATTTCAACTAAATATCACGCTTAATGATATCAACGGACAGACAGACAGATGGACAGCGGAGTCTTAGTAATAGGGCCCCATTTTACCCTTTGGATACGTGCCCTAAAAACTGGGACAAGTCAAAACCTCTATATACAACAATTATTTCTAAAATCTTCACACTCTTACACTGCAAGATCACATACCCGTTTACTATTCAGAAAAGCGTACACACGTATTTTAGCTTACAGTTAAGTTTAGTGAGAGTTACATTTATCTGAGTCATCGTGACTTTTCGCGAAAACTGTACGAAATAAGTCATCGCTGACTGACACGTGTTCAGTTTAACGTCGTGAAAGCGTGACCGTGGCCACAATTAACGATATCTTTCAAGTACAGTCGAGGTGTCTGCAAAATCTTGATAAGCCAGGTGAAATGGTATCGTTATACCGCACAATAGACTACCCGCGGTTGTCTGACTCTACCTTATCTACGGTTTACTTTGTTTATTGTCTTGTAAGCTACGGTCACGGATACGTATGCAGTAAATAGACAAATGTTTGTCTTATCAGGGGTGTTGTAGGGTGTCTTCCGCTTGGATGTCGCGACATGCCTGTCGTGGAATGCTTTAGAAATGTCGCGAACCGCTATTTTCTATGCAGTTTTCATGCTGCAATTTTATCCTGAATTTGGTGGTTTATGAGAAAATATACTATCAGTGATCTCTTTGGTAATCTTTTCAATGGTCTCTCTAATGGGCATATCTCTGCCATATTTTTTTTCTCTAGGCGAAAATTTCTTCACAATATCGCTTCTGCAGGGTATGTGGCCAAAGTATTTCAGTGATGGATTTTCTGAGGTTGCAGAGAACGGTTAATATACCACACACGATTTTTAGCTCTACAATTGTAGCAGACCCCAATTTTAAGGGTATTTTTTATGAAATAGTTGAGAGTAAAATGAATGTACAGTTTTGAAATTAGGTTTTTTTTTTTGTTTTTATACCACGTGGGCCGACAAACAAGCGGACGGTCCACCTGATGGCAAGTGGTCACCGCCGCCTATGGACATTTGCAACACTAGGGGCATCGCCAATGCGTTGTCGATCCAGAGACGTGAAGTTGTTAAGTCTCATGTGCCTGTAATTTCACCGGCCCCCTAACCCTTCTAACCGAAACACAGTAACACAAGTGCACTCCACCGCAGAAATGGGTAAGGTAGTACTTCCCCGGACGAACTCTGCACTAAGAGCTCTACTACTCGAAAACTGTCGATGAACTGAAAATGTCCAAAAGAAACATTCGACCATCGAATTTGAACCAAATAGAATGGGAGCTTAAATACTATCTAAAAAGGTGTCATATATATCTTGAATATTGCAAAATTTCCTTATGATTCGGGTACTGTACGTTTTCAGCATCACCACCCAATACCGCATCCATCGAAATCCCCACTGGGCTATAATTGAATATCTATCCATATATGGTTGGCTGATCGCCGACTGTATCGCGACGCGGTCGTGTGCATCGATCTTTAGTTTTTATATGTTAATGTGTAATTATTAATTGTTCCGCTACATCTCAGTTAACTTTGTACTGTTACGAGGGTAGGTCATGTATGTTGGGGAATGGGAGCGTGGTGGGCCAACGACCGGTGTTCTTGCATCTCCACTGATTTATATTGAGTTAACAACGCTCAGATGAGCATTGCTGTGCAATTATTGCTTGTGGTTTCTTTCTAGCGTTTGTTCCGGGTGTGGCCATTGTAGTGCCCGTTTTATTAACCGTTCAATATCCACTTATAGTTAACGATTTATAGATGATGCTTTCCGGATGCGTTTGGCGTCAATCTCTGTTTTTTTTTCCTATATTATAACCTCTTTCGCAAGAGAATCACCCTTAACAGAGGAGAGTATATTGAACAATCACTAAAATATTTGTATTGTTTCTTAATTATGAACTCTAACGTATTTGAATACATTTTGTGAAAATGCTCAACAAGGTCAAAGTGTAATCGTATAAAGTCATTAAGTTTGCTACAGTCTGCGTAGTGGATCATCTCTATTCATACTATATTTATGAAATCTGTGGTTCAGATATTTTTTCTTATTTTTTATTTAGAATAGTCTGCTTCTTTTATGACTATGTACAATTAAAAAACTTTTCGTAAACCATAAACATCTTCGCATTTTCTCTATTAGTTCGGTAGCAACCAAAATGTTGCCACTACCCTATCCCTTGACCTTATCAGCGTCTCTTCCAATGAAAACATTGCAAATAACTAAGTAAGTGTCAAAGAATAGTGAGTTAAAGCTCGCATTCCACATACGGCGACACAATGTGACTGTCATCGCTCGATATATTATAGTCGCTACCGGTCCCGGCACGCGGCTAATATTTTATCTGGGCGGTCTTCATTGCACTGGCGATCGAGACTTGTTGTCTAGTGATGTGCAGGTCTAGTCGATAGTATGTTGATATAGCGTGTCTTGACTGTTATGGCTCATTGTTAGAGTTTGGTTGTAGTGGTACTTAGTTACGTTAAGTTTAGCGAAGGTTAAAAGTATCTGGGAGGCCGGTGGTAGTAGATTCTTTATCGTAGTTATTCGTTAAATAATTTTGTTAATAAATAATTTTTTATAATATATTATTATTATATGTCGTATTTATGTTTTTTTAAATAATGATTGTAGCTTCTGGTAACTGAAATAAATACTAAAATATCCTAGTACATTCTTTACACGTGGTTATCGGATTTAAAATAAGTCAGAGCTTGTATACTATTGCTTATATAATTACTATATTATATATACTATATTACTAATATAATATTACTTGTTCTATGGCAACCAGGTTACTGATAAACTTCACCTAAAATTATATGAAAATTACTTATATAGATATTTGCACCCATACTTTGTTATTTATGTATAGATGACTTAGAATCAACAATTTAGGTGTGATTATACCAATTTCATCAAAAGTAAAATAATTGAACCGATATCGATATTTTTTTTCGCCCCCAACCCTACTATCCGAGTGAAAGAGGCGTGCACGGGTTGCTCTCATTAATCTTTCATTTCTACGTTATATTATTAGAGGAACGGGTTTGCACGGATGCTGTAGGGGACAGGGGGCGGCCAGTGAGGGGAGAGGGGGGGCGTGAACCCGAATGAACCCTCAGTAGCACCTGCCGTGTCCGGTCGGCCTGCCTGCACCACAGCCTGCTACGATTTACTTCTATTCTATACAGAGGTCGTAAAAGGTGACTTTTTAATGGCAGCCATATTTCTATATGGGTATATTGAGGAATAAATTTTGAATGGGTGTGATGCCAACCTATTATGGTGGTTTGAATGGCTTGTATCTAGGATATTGGATAATCGATGTTCTGTGATAAAATATATTTGTATTATTGCAGTATTATGCATATATTATGAAGTAGAGCTCTTAGTGCAGAGTTCGTCCGGGGAAGTTCTACCTTACATATAATGCACTTGTAATACTTTATTTCGGATAGAAAGGTGAGCCGGTGAATTACAGGCACATGAGACTTAATAACTTCACAACGATGGGTTTGACTGCGCATCGGCAATGCCATATGCAGCGGTGAACACTTACCATGACATAACTTTAAAAAAAAGCTTTCACATTATACATTTTGTATTTTGTGCCTTTGCCTAATTTCAATGACATCAAAGATGGCTTATAAGTAGTATCTGTAAATACGAAGGCGCGAATGGTGACAAAAAATGACGGTCCACGGTTAAATTGTTTATACCCAAGATTATATAGAAACGAGGACGGACTTCGAAGCTCTCTGCTCGTCCAGTAAGCAGGAAGTTTACCTAAACAAGTATATAACAGTTCAGTTATAAATCATTGCGGTCAGCTATCTCCGGTTTGATTTACTTCATTGTGCTCAGTTTTCAAGTAACTCGGGCGCAGCCTTCAATTGACCAATGGTCATTATATTCGAGTGTTATTTGTGTAGGGTGACTGCTTGTTTGTAGGTTATATCCTATATTATAAATATTCATTTATTATTGAATAAAACAGACATAAAGAAATACTCATTTCTTAACATTATCTAAATCTATATCTATACTAATATTATAAAGAGGAATGATTTGTATGTAAGGATGTTTGTTACTCTTTCACGCAAAAACTACTTAACTGATATGGATGAAACTTGGCACGTAGATAGAGCATATCCTGGAATAACATCTAGGCTACTTTTTATCCCGGGAAAATGTGATATACCTCGGGAACGCGGGTAAAACCGCTGGGGACAGCTAATTTCAAATATTTGATTTCTGTCATTTCACGACAGCCTTTGCTATTACTTGTGTTTGTAACTAACTGTTCCCCACGGCTTTACCTGCCTTTACGAGTAAAAAGTAACTAGCACTTCCGGAGTGCCACTTCTTTTTTAAATTTAACACGCATAAAACATTGCAATAAAAAAAAATGAACTAAATCTTATTAAAGTTTTGATTCTTGATTGTAACATAAATATATCTGCGCAAAATGTGATAAATAGTTATACGGCTGTTTAAGTAATTTTCAAAAATGATTGGACATACGTGTATATGTTACGTACGATATTGGACGATGATGAACTGTATCACGAGACATAAAGTACATTTATTTATGTAAGTAAGTCGATCGAGATGAAAACACCTGACAAGTCTGAACCGGTAAATGTGGCATTTAAATTAATACATTTTCATAACCAGTTTTTCCCGGAAAATTGCATTTACTGTGGAGCAGTAATGTACAGTGAAGTGACGTCCGATTTGCATTTTACAATTATACTGTTCAGTATTATTCCAATGTGTGACGTTTTTGGACCACTGTCTTTCTAGCTTCAGACTATAACATTAGACTATAACTTTCCAGGGTGAGATTGTAGAATTAAATCTTAACTAGCTTTCCCCTGTGGTTTCACCCGCGTTTATCGATATCGTTTATCATTCGTAATCACATGTTCTGAATATATACCAATTATCATTAAGATCAAAATTCAAAAAAATCAAAATTCAAAACCATTTATTCAGTTTAGGCCCTCAGAAGGCACTTATGAAAGTCAAATTTAAAGTTACTGAAGCTACTATCGGTCGAATCGTTCTTGAATAATAAAAGGACAAAGGTAGAGTCAACAATTTTTTTTTAATTTTAGACATTAGCGTCAGTGAGTCATAAAACGAATATTTATTAAAAAATATTTGACAAAGACTTCAGACAAGTCCTACGGATCTATTTAGCAGTATAGAAATAGGGCCCCTTGCGCCTTGATAGCTATTTTTATTTTATTTTTTCAACAAAATTGTTGGGAACCCTAGTGGAATCGTAAATATTGAGACGTCAACCAATTACACCCGCCACCTTTCTTATGCCACCGGACAATCAACTGGGAACAATCTCATACTTTCTCTAATACTATCGACAAATTGTTTGTTACCGATACGAATGACGGTATCTCAGAAACTGATTCAGACTTCAGAGTACCGATCAATACCTAGAAAATACTTATTTCGCTCTAGCGCTAATTTTCCATTTACCTGGTGATTCCGCAAGGTACTAAATGTCAAAAATACAATAATGAGTTCTCTGTCTCTCTCGTTAACTTATCAATCAGGCCAGAAGTTCGCTGTACGCGGTCATGTTCTGGCCATTTTTAGTTTGGAGAGTTTTAGAAAAGGTATGACTTACTAGTGGTAACCCTACAGCGACCGTAAATGTTGAAGCGTCCACCAATTACCGGGTGTGAAGGGTCCGGGGATGATAATTGAATGTATGGTTTATAGCCACGGGACCGCTGCTTTGTAAAGGTAACCAATAAAGCGTACACCTAGCTTGTCTGCCGTTGTTTGAACGTTTGTTGATCAAAAGGGCAAGTTTATTATTATTGGCTCAATAATTGAATGAGAATAATGCTATTGGCAGTTACGCCAGACAATTATAATTGAAAGCTCATTTTTCACTTTAATTCAATTAATGTATTAAAATTGTAAAAGTCTGTAGAGTTTTGGATCAACTAAGGGCGACGACATTTAGCATCAAGTATTATGCTTTTCAATCAACATATTAACGGAATTATCAACTACTAGAAGCCGGAAGGCATTCCAACTTACCTTATTATTTAACAACTAAGCCATTAATTTCAAAAACAAAAAAAAAAGTTAAGTGCACTACTAAAGAAAGTGTGAAGAACATTTAGCGGTATTATTTACCTAAAAACGTTTTGCATAAAGAGAATACGATGTAGAAATAAGAGCAACATAAAACGTTCCAGTCATAAACAATATAAAATCATAAAAGGATAGGGAATCGTAAAATCAACCGAGCGGCACAGACAAGCGCGGGCGCAGGCGCGATGCCACCAATAGCGAGCAATGAATAAATGCATGCCGAGATAATTTGCGAACCAACCGTGACCTATGCACTTTGCGGTGCTAAAATTATAATACAATTTTCTCAAGAAATAAATTGTATGTTAAATTTATGGCGTTTGCGTACTTACACTTGAAAAAGTAAAATATAAAAATCTGATAAAATTTATAAAAAAAGCTTTTTAATAGTGCTATCTTGTATAAATTAAATTAGCATTTTAACAACAAAGAACAATGGCAAAAAAACTTTTTAGTGATACATCATCAGTTTAAAAGCTATGATAGCTCTGTTAGTAGTCACTTCCAACGTCGAAAATATTTGGTTCGAGAACGAGCTTCAGCTCTCGGTTAAGGAAAAATTCTGAGGAAATCATAGTACCTGGCTGGCCACTGAAGCTCAAAATCTGTCGTCAGCACCTGTTGGTCTATTCAGATAGCTGCATTTGAGATGCAACTACCTTCGTCCACATCATCACGTACCATGGTGAAAGAGTGGTCAAACACAAGGCTGTGCAGAATAAAGAAAAAACAGAATGCTTGGGTACGCATTTTTTATGTCAAGTTGGCCCCCAAACAGGCAGACGGACTTCCTGATGGTAAGTGCTCACCGCCGCCTATGAACATTTGCAACACCAGGTATATTGCCAATGCGTTGTCGACCCTGAGACGTCAAGATGTTACATCTCATGTCGCTATTTCACAAATAGTCACAAATTACATTTTAGTTTCAGCAATCCATTCCAAAATCCCGTTACTTATATTATTTTAATTGCCATATTTTTTATTATCGAACTCTCACTATAGTAATGCTATTTTTCTTTATAGTGTTACAATAAAACTTGGATCATGATAACTCATTGAAAGCATCGCGGCGCGGGCGAGGCGCGTGCGTGGCGCGTGCCGCGTGCCTCTCATCCAATTACACTTCGCCTTTATTACAAGACCGCTCATTAGAGTCAACTACGTGGAGCCTAGAAATAGAAAAGATGCGTTTTATATCACTATTGTATGACCAATTTCGGTAATTTAAAATTTACTGAGCCTTCTACCAATTAAGCTAATAACTATTTCATTATTTATGACACATTCAGAAAGGTCGAGTAGGTGCTAATTTTTTTATGTTTACTTTGAAACTGTTTATAAGAGACTAGCTGTTCCCTGCGATTTCACCCGCGTAACCGAAGGATGTCATATTTGGTGGTACACAATTTTCGGTGGTAAAAAGTAGTCCATATGTTATTCCTTGGCATGCTATCTATGTGCTAAGTTTAATCCAAATCCGTTTAGTAGTTTTTGCGTGAAAGAGTAACAAACATCCGTACTACCATCCTTACAAACTTTTGTATTAGTATTATAATATTTTTAAGAGACTAGCTATTTCCCCCGCTTACACCCGCAAATATTGATATCATATAGGCACTCGATTATTAGTTTTTTCTGCGATTTAACATAAATTTAGAAGTCTATATCTATTTTACATACCAAATACTAAAAATGTTAAAATAAGAGTGCTTGTATCGGCAACAAACAGTTGTACAGTTTGCCAATGTTTGTTGTCAAACTACATGATTTTTTATTGAATGAATAAAAAAACAAAAATTAATCGGCCTGCTCATGTCGAACTGTCGTTAGAATGTCTACTAGACATACCACATCCTATTCCATTTGTTTCAATGATCCGAGGTCACGATTGAGTATGCGCACCGGAGTGAATCGGCTGCTAGGTCAACACGGCCAGTTTTTACTCGATAACTAGGCATATCTGGCGGTTCTGCTCGCTGACTTTCTGATACGTGTATGATTAAGCTTTTTCAATAATTTACACATGTTAAATTATGGAGGTGAGTTCAGGCAATTCAGGCATGGAGTAGATACTCGAAAAAATAAGTTTGCATAATTAAAATTAAATTTTAATTCAATATTATTTATGTGTTGAAATGAACAAAGCTGTTATAATTTACAAAGTAGAACACTATTTTATGCCTTTAAGAAAGCGTGCAACATCATATTAAATTTATTTTAGTACAGTTTCTTGTTTTTGCACATTGTTATAATTATAACGTAAATATTCATTTGAAAGCTTTAATTTTACAAAGGACAAGAAATTAAAGGTTTTGCTTAAGTTTATACTTATTCAAGAAACACATTTTAAGTTAGTAACGTCCCATAATAACAAATACAAACACACTATATCTTATCAACTTTACCTGTTTAATATAACAGGTTTACGAAACTATATTTCATGAATTTTAGACTAAAGTTTAACTTACGAATTTATTAATTTAACATAACAGAAACGCTATTTGTTTAACACTCGAGCCAACATCACTTGTGGCGATAAATTAACGTACAGAAACACGACAATCAAAGCTCTACACAATACAAATGTCATATAGTATACAATCTCGTTAGTATGATTGGCGGTTGACAAAAAATTACAAGTGTATTTTCTCTGCTCAGCGACCCTTGGAAACTGCACCTAGTGGTTGGGCACGCGCCAGGGCGAGCTTCCGGTACAACGCACTTTCTGAAGGGTGATTTACTTCACCAGCTAAAGGATTGGTACTGGTGGTCCTATGATTTATCGACGAGGTGGTGATTTTTTGCGCAAATTGTATGTATGGTGCGCAGTGGACTGTAAATGGGTCTTACGTGTTGTTTTATTAACGATCGAACGTAGGTTACATGCGTTTTTATAAAATTATGATAGTTTATATTCAAATATATCTGTGTAGGAAACAGTTACCAATTATTTTCCGTTGATACTTTTCAAATGTTATTTCTAAGGTTGAGAATTTTCTTGGTATAATTATTTTATGTATAAATGTTTTATATATAACATACCAAAAGCACGCTTTATGAGAAGGCGTAGGAAATAATTTTTCAATTCATTTATAATAGATTTGAGCCTCGATTTGATCGTTCTGGGAATAATGTCACTGATTTCTTATCACCTCTTCCTACTGACTTACAGGTGAAGGAGTATGTACAATATTATAACAACGCTATTTTAGAAGTATTAGAGTTCTTAGAGCAATGTTCGGGGAACTAGTACTATCATACCCATTCCCGCCGTGAATCAGTAATGCACTTGTATAACTGTGTTTAGTTAGAAGGGTAAGGGGGCTGGTAGAATAACAGGAACATGAGACCCAACAATTTCCTCTCAGGGTCGACATCGAATGAGCGATGCCCCTGGTGTTGCAAATGTTCTTTGGCGGCGCGGCGGTGGCCACTTACAATGTGGACCATTTGCCTGCTTGCCAGCGTAATTGATATAATAAAGGTTATTTCCGCTTGTTAATAAAAGTGGGAGATTTTTTTATGCGACTATGACAATGGGGCGTGAAATCAAAGTAAATGTTGGTCTTAATAAACGGTTAAATTACTTGTGAGTGTGAGCGCACGAGTGCGCGCACCGTTGTTTAACAATAAAGCGCATGCGCAGTATGATGATCCCAATTAAAATTATTCCATAGGATACCACGGCACACGCATAAGGCGCCTCTGTTACAATAGCACTAGCTTTGAAACTGCGGTTTCTCTAACTTTCTGAAAGTAATGTGTAATTTTCTGTGTTGTAATAATTATGCTGATTCAGGTGCACTTATTCGCGTAAAGATATGCAAAATGAATGTACTAAGACCCAAAACTGGAGATATTGAAGTTTCAATGTGACATTCCCGGGCTAATGTATTAATTTCAAATAAATAATGTTTTTTGATATGAAATTGAATTAGGATCTCAGGTCTCCTTGCTTTACAGTTCGACCACCAAATCGAAGAGGTTTTTATAGGAAACTGGAAAGTATCTTGTGGCAACATATAGGCTTTATTTTTATCAAAATCGAAACATTAATTGAATTACCACGCGTGCGAAGTCATGGGCATAGCTATTGTGAATTAAAATAGTATTAGCTCGCAAATACTCACTTAGGGGTATACATGGTACCGTCAACATCTTTATAACAGGTCTGTCACAACATAACAATTTATTTTGACACATTATGATATATCGGTGTGGTCCCGTACGTAATTTCCTTTTACCGTTTATTTACAATGACGCATAGTTACGTGTGGGTAGGGTGACCATGTCTAATGGAAACGTTCCAGCTCCAATATAAGCTTTATTTTAATTTCAAAAATATCTGTCAGGTTTGGTTTTGAAAAACTGAAAACATACATTATATCGTTTACTGTTTTTAGTACAGATGAATAATTATAAAGATATCTTAGACGTATCTACTACCAATCTCATTTCCGGCGTAAACCAGTAGGTACTTGTATTACCGTGTTTCGGTTAGAAAGGTAAGGGGCCGGTGATATGACTGATACATGAGACTTAACAACTTCACGTCTCAGGGTCGACAACGCATAGGCGATGACCCCTGTGTTTCAAGTATCAATAGGCTCCACTTACCATCAAGTGGACCGTCTGCCTGTTCTACTGAACTCGGGCTACTGAATATTAAAAGATATTCACTGTAACATGGAGATGGTGAACAAACCTTAATATTCAGCCCCAATATAGCCTCTCATACACCAGGGTATCTTAGTTTGAGGGGTTAGGACTCACTTCTATTACGATTCTATCTATTTGTGGAACCTTTGTATCTATGGGCAACTTAATGTAAAAGATTTTATTTTATTTTTACAAATATTTTTTTTTAAGAGCCGCATTTTGTCCTGTAATGTCGTGTCACATGGTAACCCTACCTGCAGGTGAAGATATCACGGTTAGAACACGTTCAGTGTCAAGCATTGAATAGAGAAATTTTGGCTTATTGAGAACTAGCGAACCATGAGCGGTGTGCAGTAGCTATCATACCGTCGAGCTGTATTATTAACGGATTTGGAAAAGGACGTGGTATTAAACACTGTTCTATTATGTATGTTTGTAAGTTAAAACTGACAGATATAAAAAAGGTACAGAGATTTGATTTAACAGACCATTCTATCGAAGATATTTTTAAGCACCAAGTGAGTTGTGTTGCCGTCTTTTGAGCACATTACCAATCCGGATCGGACCTATGATATGACCTTGCCCGATCCGGGGAAAGATCATTAATCTTTAGCCGAACTTTATACATCTCGTCTATTGTGGTGACTAAAATTACTATGCCATACAATAAACGTCAAAATATTAAAGATACTAAATACTGAAGTTACACATTCTTCTAGTGGTTATGCCTGTTGACAAAGTGATTGGATACCCAGACAGCCTACTACCCTGCCACCCCACAGGTCGAGGGAGTGAATGCCACCGGTGATAAAAAATGTATGGGTGTAGTTCTATATAAAAAAACGTAGACATTGTTCTAAATTAGAATGTTCCAAATAAGGTTAGGTTAGGAAAATTGGTTTTTGAGATAAAAGGCTACATTCATGTGCACGCACCATTAGGGGGGTTTTCATGGGAAGATGAGCGCAGTGGACTCCCACGTCCTTCTGCGTCCGTCTTTTAGAGGGTATTTAGAAAAATCACGGTTTCTGGTTATCCGCCCCGAGGACCCTAGATCGCTCAGGGTTGTCAGGTTAATTACCGCCGCCCGATACTCGGCGTTAACTATTTTACGGCAGGGGTGGGTCGCCTCCATGCCAACCCTCCTCCTTTCTCATTGGGCCGTAGACAGAATCGGATGGAGAAAAATCATCCGTGAGAAAGTGATGCAGAAGGGAGGTCACGACCCTCAGCCCTGAGGAACACGAAGCAAGGAGGAGGAGATTACACAAACAAACAAATTCTCACCCTAAACACGTATACCTTCTCCATTCCGTAGTGTTTCAAAATATTAAAGTTACGTTATATTTTTCGTAGCTCCATGGTGAATGTCAGCAATTTGGGTGATCGCATAGTTAGGCAATGAGTGATGCGATTGTGATTCTACCTTTGTATTACGTTGTTAACGACTTCTTGTTTTATTATTCAGTCTATAGAACGAATGAATGAATTCACTGCAAATAAAAACACTAATTTCATCTCAACTCGGACGAAGAAAAAGTATCTATTGGATCGGCCTTAGAGTGATTAATGTCACAAAATCCATGTCTATATATCTTTATTATTTAATCTGTCTTCTTCTTCTATCTATCTTCTAATTATATTTATAAGGAAAATAGGGTTCCTTTAACGCACCATCACCTCAAGCCTACAGAACATATCGAGATGGGACTGCTACCATTCGACGCGGAATGTTTCGTAGGTTGGTTATAGACTGTATATGATATCGACAAACGCGGGTGAAACCGCGGGGACAGCTAGTTAAATTGTATAAAACAAAGTTTTTTATTATCTGTCTCTGTGTGTGTTTGCTTATATCTTTTAAACTGTGCGATAGATTTTTATACGGCTTTCACTATCATTTAGATAATTTGTACCAGAATGTTTATCACACATTTTATCACACTCAAGCGAAGCCGGGGCGGGTTACAAGCTATAGCTACTTTAGCGTGCTCAAACTAATAACCTGAATAAACAACAAAACCTTTTAGAGGTACATAATTGTAATAGATACCTACTTGGAAATTCTCAACAGAGTTTTCAATAACCTGTACTTAATTTCATTTTAACTATTTTATGGACGTGGATGTATTTAAAATGTATACATACTCGATGAATGTGTACATAGAGGAAGGGTGAGGTACTGACGTATAGTCAGAAGGACAGAATTTCCCCGGGAAGAGAGCATTTTTATAAAACCCAGCCATTGTGCACAATTACCACATAATTTTGCATGAGTGCATACATCACGGGGCGGACTAAATTGTCTTTTTCCAATTGATCCGATATTTTTTTGTTTATTTTTTTACACTATGATAATTTTTTGCTTTATCTGTGTATGTTAGTTAAAACATACATCTCAACCATAAAATTGTACACACCGCAAAATGTAGGTCTTACAAGAAAGTTTACGAAAAAAATATTTTTTACAATGATGATATTTACTAACATTAGGTAAGTGGATGTATAATATTCAAAATAGCATACAGTCTAAACAAATTAAAGTATCATAATGTAATGAAAAATGTACAAAAGCCGATTTTTTTTTGCCAGAATGTTGAACAGAACACTATTAAAGAATAATAATAAGCCACATAGAAGAATAGAGTACCTTGACCCTACCTTGAATTCGATTATAAAATACGACACAGCACTATCTAACAAAAGGTCACATCACGTACCATTATCGTAACGTCGAATTTATTATCGACACGATTAAAACGAACGATCTAGATAGTATAGGTAATATAGAGTCCAATGTACAGAATAGGGGTACGGCCGAGCTAGCGTCGGGTACATCTTTACGAGTGTGTCGGCAACATTGGACAACGTTACCGCGTGAGAACGCGGGTCCGTCCGGTTTTCACAGCGCACAACAAGGGTACGGCACACTGATTATTGTTTGTTTGCAAATATGCGTTTGTCGCGTTTTCACAAACATTTGCGTTGGCCGTTGGTGTTTACGAATTGCCGACTTTGGTTGCCAAGGTTGAATATCGAATCTTAAGTGAGAAATATGCGGAAAATTATATATAATAGAAAAGGATTCGGTGTTAATGTTCATTTTATAAGTTATAAAAATTTGCAAAAAATGTCTACATCTAGCTATCGATTTCGAATCGAGGTTAAATATTAATTTAGGCAGTAAGTTAGTTCAGTTGATAAAAAAGGAAAACTCAATGCTAAAAGGAAAATATTGAAATAAAAGATGATTGATGAGTCGTCAAAATCGGCATTTAAAAAAAAAACAAATAATTAACTACATACAAGTAAACATGGAGACTAAGCTGTTATAATGAGTTATTTGTTCAGGATCTATGAATCCAAAACAAATAACTCATTATTAAGACGAATACCGGTCTTGGTTTGATGTCTGCCACCAGTCTCCCATTAGCAGAAGAAAAAAAAATGTTTTTTATTGCTGAATCAAAGTACATAATCATATGCAGCTCTGTCTTCAGAACAAGCGCGAGCAGAAGACAGTTCCCACCCAACGCTTGCCTTATTCTAATTGATTTAACAAAAAAGAAAAAAAAAAAGAAACAAATATCTTGAATATTATTTAGTTTATAAGTAACCAGCTCAACTTCACGAGAGCATATCATTAAAATTCATTACTGTACTGTACCTCTTTATTACTAGCTGTGGTTTATGGTCCCATGGTTCCATAGCGGCGGCGGTGCACGCGCACTCTCCCATGACGCCATCTTGTGCTTTTGGGCGGGAAATTGTAACTAGGTAATGATTACGTTAGATTTGTGATTAGAGACTTATTGTCTAAGTGTAAACCGTATGGAGATAAATAAGAATTTGTAATAATTAATAACCTGGGATATTTTTTACTCACGGCCATCTGATCCCAAACTAAGTAGAGCTTGTACTATGGAAACCAGATAACTGATATTTTACATAAATATATTAATTACTGTTAATTGGTTTCCTAAATACATAGGTAAGTAGGTACTGAAATAGATATTTTTAACCAGTTTTTTGTGTTTTCTAAATACATACTTATATATATATATATATTTACACCCAGACACAGTTCAAACAGACATGATCATGCACATAAATGTTTGACCTGGGTAGGATTTGACCCCACGACCTGTGGCGTGCCAGTCAGGGTCTCTAACCACTAAACCATACCTAAAGATCTGAGCACTTGCTTATATGTTCGCATTTTACTAAATAGGTTGTTTATAGGCATCGATCTCGCACTTCCGTATACGAGTCGCTTTGTGACAGATAGAGACTTCGGAGTTTAGCTATCAACGCTGCATAACATCTCTCATATCATAAACACGGGGTGAGATATTTAATTATTATAAAAAAAACGAATGTCTAATGACGACTAAAAAGTGAGGAGGTAGTGAGCAGAACCGCTATTAAATACTCGACTCCCGAATCAGGGCTTTTTGAATTCAGTAGCATTAATTAGGTATGATTTTGAAATGATCGCTGAGAATTTTAGAAGGACCTTAGGAAGACTTTTAAATATTCACACTGAAAGAGCTAGTTTGCAAGTCACTTTGTAATTAGAAAAATGATTTTTCCAAATTATCAAGTCACTCAGACAGGAAAGTTTCAGTGAAACATTGGAGCGAATGCTAGTGCAAAACAAACAACGTACATAGGTGAATCAATTTTCCTGAGCAGTGACCGTAGTATGGCAAATCACAGGCTTGCAGTACTACGGACTGGAGTAGTATTATAGTAAGTAGGCAGTAGGGGCGCTTAGGGCCGGCCCGCCCCTGCCATATCTCACGTGACTTCCGTCGCACACTCGCTCGTTTACGGCTACTGCGCAACTTAACTGCTACTTTGTGTGTGTGTCCATTTTTTTATACGACACGTTTTATTACGAACAACCTGTTACCTGCTGTTTTAACCATGTTCTAGGGATAAACTGTCCCTAACGAAAGCAAAAGTTTGCAAAATTTTAGGAAGATCGGTTAAATTGTAATTTTTTTTAATAATTATTAATACTATTCACACTAGCTTACTATTTCATAATAATGTTTTCTTGTTGTAAATTATTGTGAATGATGTGCATGCCTGTAAGAGACCTATTTACACTGAATAATTTTTAAGAACCCTTTTTATATATATGGAATTGTAAATAAGTTGTTGGTGTGCCTAATTAATAAATAAAATGTTTAGCAGTGAAAACGCAATAAACATACCTAAGAATTTATAATATACTCGTATACAGCGACTTAATACATTGCATAATATTTTCCAGATAAGTTCATTATTATGCAAGTAAAGTACACTTATTTTTATTATACGACTTGGGTCGACAAACAAGCAGACTATCCACCTGATGGTAAGTGGTCACCGCCGCCTATGGACATTTGTAACACTAGGGGCATCGCCAATGCGTTGTCGACCCAGAGACGTGTAGTTCTGAAGTCTCATGTGCCTGTAATTTCACCGGCCCCCTTACCTTTCTAACCGAAACACAGTAGTACAAGTGCACTACTGCTTCACGGCAGAAATGGGTAAGGTGGTAGTACTTCCCCCACGAACTCTACACCAAGAGCTCAACTACTGGAACGCATCAAGCAACAAGTTATTTTATATTTACCAGTCTAATACTGATGTGCCTATTAGATCTGTGTGGTATTTCATACTTATATACTTAATTACTTCAGAATGTTTTCTGTTGCCAAAAAGCCAGTGGGAAATCCGTTGAAGAGCTTAAAACTCAGGTATATGGGCCGCTGTGTCTCTCTAGGGTTCTGTATGTGTCCCTTTTAAAATACGCTACTGATTCTCATATAATGGAAATGCGTCAAGTGATAGAAGAGAAAACGGCAGCGGCGCAGTCGGCAGTTAGTGGCGACATTACCGCGGCGGCACGCCCGCCGGCACGCGACCCGTGACGAACGACCACCCGCCTTCTGTCACTGCACTATAGCTTTTTTATACCTAAAAACAGTATTTTTTCTAATTTAAATTAGATTTGGAACAGTCTTTAATCCTTGGAAGAGGTCCTAGTAAGTAACCATCCTCCGACTTCGAAAAACCTAACATAGTTTATTTTTAAATTAGGAATCTCCCAGGCTATCATTGACTCTTAGAAGCCAGCAGAATAGTGGCGAAAGTAAATTAACTCCAGCTAAGAGTAGGATATTCAGATTCCAACTGTATTTTTAACCAATTAGCTTGTATTTTTATTTGGCCAGTGTCAGGGAACTGCTTCTCAACTACAGCTACCAGTATGCTGTACCAAGCTATCAGTAAGGAACAAAAAGGTTTTATACGTTGCAAAACGTTTGTAAAAACAGCATTGCGAACTGACCATTCGAATTTCAGTAGGTACGGTTCTTCACAATGCAATTACCCAGTGTAATTAGTTAAATGAATTATAATTAGCACAAAAAAAACTCCGTTGAAGTAATAACGTAGAGTCTACGCAAGAAAAAGTAAGCGGAAACGTCTATCACATCAACATCTCCTGACCATAGAGAATAGAGACCTGTAATTATTACACCTCGCCGGATATGCGGCAAAAACTCGACACAACTAACTGGTTAATGTTCCAGTGAGAAAGTATGACTACTGAACACGGCCGGTTAATAGATGGCACGAGGCAAACATTAAAATCTCTTTATTGTATTGAGTGACTGATTTCTGCTTGATTGATTTCAACTAGAAACCATTTGGGCGGACCACAAATTAGCGGGTTCAATCATAACTGCTGGTTATTATGAGAGAAATCTTAGATCATTCTTTCAATTTGATTTAGATGTAAGCACTTGAACGGTAAATTCTCTTTAAATTTATGACTTTTATATTACCTTATAATTATTATTGGTTAACGTATATGAAACCATATTCGTAACGTAAACAAGTGCTTGCGCTACCTGATAGATTATCAAGATAGAAATTTTGCAACAGTCCAGGTTTAATGTCAGTGAATTTAAGTAAGCAAGTAAAGAAAAGCAATGTCGTAGTTAAATATACGAAACAGCACCAGAGATTAATAATTCATATTGTGTTTGAAGTTTTTGCCGTATGCAAAGTAGAGATCCAAATCACAGAATAGTTTACAACGCAATGCTTAACCCCGACTTGATAACTGCTTAGATTAATTGAATAACTTACAAATCATTGCTTAAGTTGTACATTTATGTGTAATTTAAAATAGGTATATCTTGTTGATAAGGTTGTAGCGGTTGCACATACACCATAGTATTCTGGGCAAGGATTTTTAACAGTCGAATAGATAAGTATAATTTTTAAACTTACAAAAAAATGTTGATGAAATAAATGAGATGCTTTGAAAGCTCATTGGTCATCTAATTAAATTCAATTGATCTTCCAATTCTAAGTGTAAAGTTAATGGTATCTAATAATTATTTTTTTAATAACGAACTTCCATTTAAAGAGGCCCAGTAGTTGAAATCCAAAATTGAAAATATGTACATTAAATGAATTGGTAAATTGCCTCCAAGACCACTGACGCTATTACTAGACGAAATTGTATCGATTTTAAATCATGGTTATCGATTTCACTCGATATCGGTGTTGATGATATAAATGAGAAATCGACTAATGAATAGCAAGAGGCGATACAAGTTAAATGCAAATACGATGGGCTCATACGATTTGTTCGTTCATGTGTGAAAAATAGATGCGTGCGCGCACCAGTAGCGCGTAATGACCTGCGTTCTAATTTCAAATTCAAATTGCAGGCTACCGCTGCCTAAGAACGTTATCTCTTATATGTATACCCATAAACGGATAGTTATATGCCTGTTACATTGAGAAGCTGGCCCCTTTCATTGCCTTATAATAAGTAATGTGGAATTTACAATTACAAAACGGATACCTTGTTTTTATAAGGATGGGTTCAGATGCGAGGAACTACTTGATTCCAATTCAAAAGTAATATTATACAATTTATGTTTGATTCTGTAATCTAGTCATAAAAGGAGTCACGAATATCGAAAATACTTGCAATTTTGTGCATCCCCGTATATATTTAATATCCGCATTCCTGATCTATCGAAAACTAAAGATAACATCTTAATTTGAAAAATGCCTACAAACAAATTGAATTTCGTTTACGCAACCCATAATTTAGTTAACCGAGTTATAGCGAGACCTCGCTATTAAGTTACAAAATCAATTTCATATTTTGTTGCAGAAATAATTTATATTAAAAGCTAGAACATCACACCAATCAGTCTGAAAGTGTATCGGGCGGGTTAGAGCTGGCGGCGCGCGCGCACCGCTAATGGTCACAGCAAGCGATAAATATTCATCGCGGCAAAAACACGGACCGCGCACGCGCCGCACTAGACATCGCGCTTTCTTCTCCTTCATGTAGGAACGGGATGTGGCCTGTGGAGGTGGTTCTTTGCTCATCATCGGATTAATCGACTAATGCCCGATTTTACCCCAGCTACACGGTATTGGGCTGTAAATTTGAATTAAGAACAGTTTTATGACTTATCAAAGTGATAGCGTATCCGTGGTTTATCCATCGACTGAATTCGGCACTAGGCTAAGTTCCCTAGGCGTTTATCCAGTGTAGCAGAAGGAATTTTTGATTTCCCCAGTCAATTAAAAATATACTCTTAGCTTATTCAATGAAACTTATAGCGGGACTTTGAAGTTATAAGACAAACTGCAACAATCAATCTACTAGCAAAATGTATCTAGAGAGAGTTATAAGAAGAGTTAAAAGCGGGGTTGTGAGCTACACTTCAAATGGTTAAGGTTAGACTCACTCTCCAGTCATAAGGGAGCCCATCGTAACAGTCTCACTGATCACATGTTGTGTGACAATAGAATGTTACCTATCTACCTGTAAATGGTTTGCAATGTCAATGCATTTTTATGGTAAACATGACCTGATTCTACGCCCAGAATTAGCTCAGATCAAGGAATTCTTTGGTCAACAGCATTGCCACGAAATTTAGTAAAATCATTTTATTTCGATTACTCGTTTTCATCACTACCTGCTGCATCCAGGGTTGGCTCCCGACGTAGGAACTCCTTAACGGTCCACAGCATAAACTTTTTTTTTACTGGTTATTTTATAAATCGTAATCGCCATTTCCTTTTTAAATTCGTCACTGATTTTAACGTAACACTGGCAAGTCCAACATCTTTTCTACCTCCGTGAACATAGTTGCAGCTCTCGGAATGCTCTCGATCGCCGCAGGTCAGCTGCTAGAAAAACTTATGAGCCCGATACGCTCCGGCAGTGTGCATTGAACTAACTACCAGTGGGTACTCGGAGCCACTTCGCTTATTCACTTATCGGTAATTATAACTTTCCACATCCTGATGGCATAATGAAGATGCTATTTGTTTTATTCTTTATTGTGTGATATTATAATGAAATGAATTATGAATCACTTTCTGTCCGGCGGTCGTGGTAACACGTAAGTTAGTGCGTCGACTCAGTGACAGCGGTTCTATTACGTCCTGAAGATGCTTCTTGTAGAAGCGAAACACGTGACGAATTCCTGTTGAGTTTCCTTGTTTGGGACTTGACAGAGAAGAAGATCCAGCGGAATTAGTTACTAGATATTTCATTTCTTGACTTTGTTTTATACTACGTAGTGTTATTAGATTAGAAGTAACTACTTCTAAATGTATGAAACAAAATCAGTCATTGTCATCATTGATCCAGTATTAAATGAATTTCATTAGTATTGTTTATTTTATGTGGTATGATATTAGTATTAAAGCGAGCCAACAGACCTAGTGGTTTGATACCCTGACTACCACGCCATAGGACGTGGGCTCGATTTCCACCCAGGACACATTTGTGTGCATGATCATGTGTTTGCTTTGTTGGGACTGGGCGTAAATATCTATTTAACTAGATTCTTAATGTAACGTATGTATATAGAAGAAACGTAGTATATTTAGAATATCCGTTATCTGGTTTCCATACAACACGTTATGTTTAGTTTGGGATCAGGTGGCCGTGAGTAAAGAATCATCATAAAAGCCCAGGGATGACCACTGCTGAAGATAGGGCTCATTGGATCCCTATACTACCGGCACGCTATGATGGCCGTTTTGACGTTTCAGATTGTCATAGGAAAAGAAACTGTATTGCTGTGGAATAAGGTTGATTTCCATCATCATACAATTAGCTATAGCTGCAGCAATAGATGCACCTTATGTCTGAAGGTGTAAAGGTTATTTTTCTTTGTCATTATTCAACGTCAAAACGGCCGTCATAGCGTGCCGCAAGTTTAGGGGGTGTAAAAAATGTCACAGGATAATTTTCTCCTCTACATTTTAATTGATATTTCATATTGAAAGTGTATATTGGATATCACTAGGGTTGAAAACTATAAAGGAATAAAATATAATATCGATATAGTTTTTATTTCACTTCATTTCCGTTTCGTTGAATCGTGGAGTAGGCAATGTAGATAAAGCTTATAGAACAGTTGTGAGCATAAATATATTTACCACGGACAGTGGGTACAGCATGATGTTCTTCAAAGAGTGACGAATTTTTTGCAGAGTCAACATCGCGCGAGTGTTGCAAGCCTCAATAGGCTGCGGTGACCGTTTACCATCAGCCGTTAGCTTGTTTGTCATCATATATCATAATAGTTGTCTTAAAAAAACCATGGACAGATAGGAAATAAAGTCTGACATCCTTCTCATCAATCGCACTATTACTACTCAAAGTGACAGAGTTGTTGTAATAGTTGAGCCGTCTACAAATGGATGAAGTGAAATGAATGAATCATGTAAACAGTCATTACTGCAGAGCTCACTGTGGCTACATATTTATGCTCATGACTGTACGAGCGTAGATTATTTACATCAGTTATTTGGTATACTGACATAATACACTATATAATGTGCAAAAATATATATGTCTCAATCACAATATTTTGCATACAGATTTACAGAGCATAAAGAATATGTTTTGGGGGAATACATTATTTTTATTGCGGGAAAATATGGAAAACCATGGAACGGAAGCTACAAAACAGATAGTAAATTGAAGCTCTTTTGTCCTTGCTAAAAGTGATCAAATAAATCCTTATTCAATTTCATCCATTTTAGTCAGAATAAAAGTATTAATCAATATATAGTACGTAAATCAAACCAATGCCAAAGGAAACAATCATACAAGTCTTGCATATTATAAAATGCCAACGAACCGACTATCAATGAATATTGAACCCACACCACTCGTACGAAAACACCTAATCTATTCAAGTGGCTAGTCGTAAGGGTCGTGACATGGGCGACAAGGACGGCTACATTGTTAAAAACCAAAGTGTGACGGTGACAGAAACACTACCGATGCTCGGGTCATATGTCGACCGATATGTCATAACCTGTTCGAGTGAAACGACTATATGAGCCGCGTCATGGGACAGAAAGGGAACAAGCTGACAATGACGTGAAGGGTTAAAAGTCAAGCAAAGTGTCGCGGCCTGTGCGAAAGAGAACCATATACAGATTTTGAAGAACGTAAGTGAAGGATAGAATTGTGGAGGTCAAAAGACGAGCGTCGGCAACCCTGACCTCTTCAGACGAACCGTGGGCCGTACTTGGGTTTAACAAGAGAGTACGTGTAAATAAAATAGTTAAAATGTTAGCTGGGAACAGAGGGGATTGTTCGCGGTTTTCAATGGCATGGCTCTTTAGAATATTTGCTAGTTTCCTGAGTCGTTGTAATGTGTAATGGTATTGTATAGGACGGTTTTACAGGCAAACAAGTAAATAAATAGAATGAATGGCCTGTGAAATGTTATTTAAGTAATTTTGTGAACTTGCAACAAATTGTAAGCATTGCTTTACTGACAACTATTTTACTGAGGCTAGTGAGAATTCGTATTTATCAAGACCGAACCAGTCAGTGTACTGTCACAAATCTTGTAGTTCAAGTCACAACTTCGTTGCACTTTTGTTGTGTGTCTCTCTATAAATGATTAGGTTTGATATCAGATAATTCACTATGAGGTAACAAATAACAAAATAAATATATTATTAAATCACTTAATAAAAAATAAACACGAAGCCGTCCCTGAACCCCCCAGTGCACTAATGAATCGGGACAGGCGGCATAATTAAACAGTTGGCGACAATCGCCCTCGTTCCATGTTACTGAAATATTTTGTGACACATTAACGCGTCTATAACGTACCTATAATTTATATTTTTATTAGAAACTCATTGGGAAATAATTAAAATTCGAAAGAGTGATATTTTTTTAAAACGTTCGAAAATAAAATTAAAAGTATTGTGTTACGTTCTCAGTGTTGTGAAAATCGACTAAATTAAAAAACAATAGTGTCGTACCAGATTTATTACGGATAGTGTGCTTTTTATATGTGTAAAATGTTCAGGCCTGAATTTCATTTTTCGAGCAAACTTCTGGAACTTCTCACAAGAGGTTAGTTATTGATGATATTCGGACAGTGTTATCAAAGATTTGGTATATTTACGCATGGATTTTGCGAAAATCTCTTTATTTTAGGAAGTGCGCCATCATAATATTATTTTGTAGAGATCTACGTATTTACTACTTACCTATATAATTTATATCGAATAAAATCTCAATATCAGTGTCATGAAAAGTTTTTTTTACCGTCGCCTTAAATCAATCGATAGTCTTCATGAACTATTTTAATCGATTCTCTTTTTTACAGGAAACATTCATCGAGATAGCTTCAGCTTCAGCATTAATGGTAAGTATTGTTATTTGCTGTATAATGAGCATACTTTATTCATAATACCAACATAAAAAAACAATTTAAAGTGCAAAAATATGTACGAACACATAAAAAGATCGTAAATAATCAAAGTGATATCAAAGAAAATACTTCTAACATACTGACATGGAATGCGCTATAACATCAAACATCCATTACTGGATTTAATAAAAGAATCCGGAAATGTAGTGTGAGTTTCAAAAGATGTAGATTACTACTAGAATGGCGCGCTACAGGTAGCTGTGGCCGGTAAATGGGTGAAAGGTTTCATTGTGGTGTCATGCTAGACGGCCGCCGCCGCCGCCGGCCGGTACGCGACCGCGGACGCGTTTGCTTCGATTCTGTAAAGCAAATTACAAGCTCAACGATGTTTCGTCGCGGCCTCAATGCTTTGTCTCTTTTGCTAACTTCGCAATCACGTGAGAGGTAAACTCTCCGAGGCCTCGTTGCCCTACGATTTGACCAAGTTTGTATTAGCTGAATAGCGGCTGAACTGTATTACTATTTTAATACCAATGATATTGTAAACAATGCGAATTAAAAATATGTTTTGAATTAAGAAATATAAAGATTGTCTACTGTCTTTATATAAAGTAATTGAGCTTCATTTAATTGCTTTGCAGCGGATTTAAGTTTTTTACGAAAAGTTCTATAGGTAATAATTTATTTTTTCTATTAATTTCCAGATAAATTCAGGTACATTAAATAGAAGAAGATAAACATTTTTTTTAGTAAATGTACCAACGCATTCAATACTATTCAAAAAAATATTCAAAGATGGCGTAGGCATACAATAAGCTTTACAGTTTTTATAATCAATGATTCAGACATGAAAATCAAATATTAGCATTAGAATCTTAGGTCATAAACAAATAGATAAAGCGTCAATATCTTATGAAACCGGACACCTACACTTTAACCATAGACAATGGACAATACTAGGAATAGAAGGAAAGAAGTAAAGAACCAGTAATAAAATTCAAGTAGCATTATTGCGGTAATTACTTTAATCCGGGGACCGCATCTCAAGTGTCTCAAGTCTCGACAGTTGTTTTGGCACGGCACCATCTGAAGTTTCAACCGGTTGTTTATAGTCGTCTCTAGACTAAATAATAGCTATTGTTACTAATCTTATATAGTATTATAAGGAGGCTGATGTTAGGATTCAAAGGGTATATTTCAGTAACTATATTTGCTATTCATACGAAATAAACCACAACATTTTATTTTATATATATTTTTTATAGATATTAGAATTGGGGGTAAAATGTTACTACGGCAAACGGGTGTCATATCAGAAGGTTTTGTTTGTTTAAATTCGTAATTTTTTTAATAATTTGCAGTGATGTAGTTTTGATTTTACGCGAAAAATGTATACACCTGCCCGTTACCTCTTATCTAGAAGTTTGTGAGTCGAATAATTTGTTAACCTTGATACCTAATTAATTATATTCTATAGGGAAACTAAAATTTGTTTTAAATAAAGCACCCGTAACGCTAAGAGAAGACTGGCAGTTTAATTAATGTAAGCTTTACTGGCTCTACGAAGTAATCTTCATCAATTTATTTGATCGAGCTTTCATTGGCCTGAGAAGTAGAATTGAAATAAGCACTGGTCTGTTTTCGATATATGATAAATTGATGTGTGACCTTAATAACACAATGGTAAGGGATACTGTGGTTGATAGTCGTAAGCAGACCTTGAGAAGGGAAATCCTACAAGAGAGCTGCCGAAACAGGTCATGTGTGGCAGATTTTGCCACAGAGGCGATTATACCATGTACCCTACCATGGTTTCTTTATGATGTTTGACTACACAAAAGTTTACTACAGTATTCAAACCCACGATACTCTACACAGGGCCGGATTTACCATGTCGGGGCCCCTGGGCAATGCATATCAGGGGAACCCTTTACTGACTTCCTAAAATATATGTATTTTTTAAAAACGCAATTATATTCACAACTAGCTGTCCCCCGCGGTTTCACGCGGATCAAAAGTAGTCATATATCTCTCTATAAAATAGTCCGTGTTTGCCACATTAAAAAAAAAATGGGAATTATTTTATCATTGAAGGTTGACACTTGAAAAACCATTTCCAAAGATTTTTTTCTCGGAGTGCCTCCCCCATGCGGAACCCCTAGGCATTTGCACTGCCTAATGGGTAATCCGGCCCTGATTCTACCAACGTAAGCTACCTTAAAACAATTAAAATTTAAGTAGCTAATAAAATGTGTTATTTCTACATATATACCTAATTATAGCACAGTGGCTTTTATTTATATGTAAAAACACTTTAATAAAACTTTATTATCCACACAGTTTTCAACCGGCAAAGTAACGTACGTGTGTAGTAACTGTTTGTATGAATCCGCTTACACATTAGCATATCATGGCTTCTCTAGAACAGCGTTGTATCTTGCTTATATCTTAAGTGCGTGTGCCATCGCTCATCATCTTCATATGATGTGTTGAGGGCAAAGGTAAATGTATAAAAACTGGTACGTCTGTCATGAGTAAAGTTATGGAGTAACCTTATATTGCTGTTAAGATGTTTTTCTTGGAATTGTTTTATAAGTCTCATAGTGCCAAAATGAGATTATTATGGTATAATTAGGTTATTAGGAAATCGATGTAAGCTCATGTCTCTGTATTTTTACTTTAATTAATTATTGAAATTGAATGAAAATATTTTTATTCAAATAGGCCTTTACAATCACTTATGAATAGTCTGACTCTAACACCGGTTCGGAAGGTTGTTTTTTACTGAGAAGAGCAGGCAATAAACTCAGCAATGACTCTTTTTAAAAACGAACTTAGATTTATTACATAAAATTTATTTAGTCTCACTGACAATACCTGTGTGTTATGGCAATAGTGCAGAATTATTTAACATCCCCTGTAACACTGTTTAAAACAAGTCTAGCTATCTGGTAATTGGTTTTTCTTTTAATTGACTCTTGTCATGGTATATCCAGACTGGAGAATAAAGATGACTTCACAAAATTCCCTCGGACATTAGGCACCGTCACTCAATATGCGTTCGGCTTAAAAACGGTATTTAACGTTCCGCAAGATTAATCTAGAGTGGTCGGGAGAATTAATTCGCATCGTACACTGGCGAGCATCAACATCAGATAAAATGTCAAGTGACGACTGACCTCCATGCTCGTAAAAAACAAGAAGAGCTCCCGGGTTCAGCTTCCTTTTCGAGATAAGGCTCGTATTTCACTTATTTCTACGAAATTGCATCCATAAGTGTACGTAGTGGTCCGATCGCGGAGTCACTCAACCGTACGAAGAATGTTTCGTGAAATATTTCTCTTTATAGCACTTTTTTATGCAACGTTTTTTAAGACTTAGTATCGTATTTTACTAGTTTTCTTGTTAACTACATTAATATTGTGCTTTTTATAACAGTAGCCGAGATGACTTTAAGCTTTTCAGGAAAATGTGCACACCATTTTTTATTGTGCCGCAAATCGTAGAAGCAATTTGTATAAGAAAAGCTGTTGCAAGACTTGAGATTTATGATGCAGAAATAATGCTTCTTAAATATGATTACTAATTTTCATCTACCCTAAATTATTTATGGGTGATATTTTAGGCGTTAATAGAAGCTTGCTCGTTTCTAGTCATCACCTTTTTTCTTCATTATAAAGATAGATTATATCTCCTAATTAGCAAAATAGTAACCATTTAAGTCCCCAGGCGAACCATATTCTGAAAAAGTTAGTCCTCAGTTAAGGCTCACAATGTACACAGACCATTTCCTCCATCGACGCCAATACAATTCCAATACTATCTCAAGTTCTATCGTCTTCGGAAACCTATTTACGCCGTTCTCACACCATTGACGCGATGAATCGCTCCCATTAGCGGCCGAGAACATCGTACAAGAAAACTATAAGGTTAACTATGCCCAAAAGTAGTAGTAGATATGCCATACAATTTGTATGGAACGACCTGCGGGCCGCAGTTACCAGCTCCCTGATCAAGATAACGCCACGGTTGCCGCGGCGCGACTGGCGTGATTTTATCGGGACCCGCAATATATACCCTCTGGTGGCCGCTACAGCGCATGCGCGGCCGATTGATGGACCAATAAGAACAATGCGAATTAGGAAATTATGCGTTGATGATCTTTTGTTTTGTGAGATACGATACGCGCCTGTTTTAAATATCTGAGTGCTATCAGATTTAAAAAGGTAATCAATAAAGACATAACCTGAAAAATTTAACATACCAGACACTGTGTCAAACTATATAGGATCCTTCAGGTATAATATTTCGAAGCATCATCATTCACTTTTATAATTAAGGTAATATTGAAAGATTTATAAATTTAACACTATAAGAAACTTTACTATGCAGCAATAAAATAATGTCGTCGATTGAAAGGCACGGTTTTCAGGATACTTTTCACGTATATGTTGTAGCCTGCAAATGCTCCCAATTTATCTGCCAGTTTAAAAGTTACCATAAGAAAAATACCGAAATACACAACATTTACATTGTTTTTTTTTTTACTTTTGAAACAGAATCAGTAATTACAATTCGTGGAGAGTTCATGTCAATCAATATTAAGTTATTCGACAGATAAAACGTCAAATTATCGATAATCGAACCCAATCTTTATGTTGGCAATTCGTGATCTCATTTCCTTGCAAGTCGGCCGGTCCTCAGTGCGACCTGTACACGGCGAGGTTTAATTTTAGCTATAAATCATGGCCGGCCTTTCCCCGAAGTTGCGCGGAGGCGGCCGAGCGCCCCCGACCGGTTCGACTCCCGCGCAGCCTCATTTAAACTGTAGCACATTCCATCGGCGCTCGCGTATCTGTAGTCAACACCAATAATTTATAATTAACATTTTTGAATATATTATTGATTTATCTCATTGTTTATAATAAATAGTAATAATTACACGTGTAACTTTTAAAATGACTATGTAATAGAATCTTATTTTTACCTTGTTATTTTGCGTTTTGTTTACTTATTAATTTATATTGCTTTACACGTAAGAATACTAGAAGCTATTGTATTACACAGTATTTAAAAGACAGACTTAACTTAAAAGTCTTTAATTAGCGCCCATGTGTGTTAATTGCTTTCTACACAGTCATATTTCAAAAGTTTACTCACCGAGGTTAAATGTAAACAACTATATTTTAAATCAAAATATGTGTGACAGAAAATGATTCAGTTTCTCAAACAGCCGGAATAAAAATATCGGCCTTGACTATAAATACGAGAGGGCGCGTAAGTGCAGGGTCCTCTTTTATCTCTCGCCGACCGACACACAACACTGACTGTCATATTTTATGTGTTTTTATCAATAAGTATTGCTTCTGGTAATTATATTTTTACCCAATAATGATTACAATTACAGTTAAACTTTGAGACCACAGCTTTAAAGCTCAAATGAGCTTACACGACTCGCCTATCTTAATTAGTACGCATTTTCACTTTGAACTTATCAATTACACCTTTTTTTGCCTTAATTAACGAACTAAATGCTTTAGGCCGAAATAAGGTTGCTGATTTAAAGAATTACAGTCATTATTATTCGGGAAAATAATACTTTTGAACGTAGTAATTGTATGTATACGTCTCAGATTTTATTCCGGGAAGCTGCATGTAAGTACCTACTTGTGCTAATAAACTTTCTCGTATTTACTTTTTATGGATGTATTCGTGTAACCTTTGGCGTTAAAAAAAATAATGCTTATTTTGAGAAAAGCAATTACCTTACATAATATTTTTTTAATTTATCGGACAACAAAGATCCACGTTTTAGTAACAGATACTGTAAAAAGTAACTGTTATTTTCTAAAATTAAAGGCATTGTTATCCTACATAGTTATATTCTACCTAACTAGCACTTGCGTGTAGTGGTTTTATTCTGTTCTATTCTATTCAGTGATGGACAATCAAATTTGTCCATCAACATCCTACATCACCATAAAATACGATAATTAATTGCAAGTACTAAATGTAATATAATTAAATGACATTTAATATCATTTATTCATTTACAAAGGTAGCAAACAGGATCTGATTACAATGTAAAAGTTTTTCGAACCTTATTTCCAGTTTAAACTCAGCTAATCGTTCAGATTTAAACCTCATGTATTATTAATATATTCACCATTTTTTATTTAAAGTTTCGCCTATGTTATTAAACTAATAAAAAAATAATAAACTTTGGAAATCATCATCATCATTATCAGCCTATCTCTGTCCACTGCTGGACATAGGCCTCGCCTATATGCATGCTGGCAGCGGTTGGAAACAAAAAGCTGAAGATCGAGCTCAGTGGCGTGCCATAGCTGAGGCCTTTTGGAAATAGTCTGAAAATATTAAAAATGATACTTTAAGTTGTGGAATTCAATAAAAATATAATGTTAAATTTACTTTTACGTAAAACATCTCGATGCTATTTGATAGCTAATCCGTCAATTATAGTAATTTTATATTTTAATTGTAACATTTGCATATATAATATACGCCGTTAAACAAGCTTCACAAGCTTGTACTATACTACCGCGAGGCAGCTTCTTGCGAGCAGTTGAGTAGCAACAGAACAGAGCAGAGAGCTTTTGGGGATAACATCTCTATTCGGTTAGCCTTCACTGGCCCGAGCAGAGAAAAGATAGAAGTGCTCAGTCTGCAAAACGGAACCTTATACCAAGTTTACTCCAGATAGTGAAATCCGTCGCCATTCAGCTCACACATAGATATCTGATCCTAACTATAAACTATCGAAGCAGAGAAACTTTCAACTATCTGATTTACTACTTAAAAAAATAAAGCAATAGTGCCACTACTGTTCTAGGATCTGTGGTTTACCTTTGGCTTTATCATCACTGTATTGTGATGTATCGTGAGTTTGTAAAAAAAACTGTGGGTAACACGGACACCAAACCCATGATTTGTAGCGTAGGGTGATTTACCTACACCACCAGCTCTTTGAATAATGCTACATACCAGCGACATAAGACCTGATGATTCGGTGTAAAATCTTTAGAAGCATTTTTTTTCTGATGATATCTATAAGAAAGGTATATTTTTTTAAATCGATTCTGAAAACCTCTCCGAAATCGTAAAAACTCAGCTGTTCTATACAAAAGTTTCCACTGGACCATAATATGTCTTTGTATCTTACAATCATAATAATGAAAATATAGCATTCCAAACTGGACTTTTCCATTGAATGCAGACAAGTATCAGTCGCCGCACTGTGCCCGTATCTTTATTTCGCGGCTTCCTACACAACAGGTTGTAATGCATTACATTATATATATCTGGTGGGAACAATGGGATTTATACGTCTCTGTGAGGTGGGGTCAGACAGGCCTGAGTTGTGCCCCGGTTGTCGCGCATACAGGGTTATTTTGAGGGCAACCAAAATAATAATAACTTTAAACTTATATGGTGTGCCTTTGCAGGTTTAAGCATAACTATAAGTATCGATACAAAGTGGTTTATGTTATTTCACGAACTGATTGGTCACTATACTTTTGTTACTACTTTCGGATGACTTAGGTCATCAAATCTCCATTTTTATAATAAAATATTTACTGTAAATGCTGATTTATTTAATGTGCTTATTTTACCATAAAAAAATGCCAACATAAATGGAGATATATCAACCGAAAAAATATTAAACAAATTCAAATATTTTTAAGAAAGTTTAAATTCGTTAGAATCTACATTTCCATTTGACAGAACTGATAGTTTTCATTTGACAGAGAAAATCGTTTTAGTAGTCAGAGAAACAGTAGGCAATTCAAACATTACAAGCCCTTGAATTTAACTGCGTCAAATATTATACCAACCAGCTACTTTAAACTTTATTCGCGAGTGTTCTCGACTAGTAATAATTTCGACAAAACGGCGGTTTGTCGACAGCGCAATCTCACTTGCGCCCACGCACTCCCCGACGCATTGCGGCTACAATATCCGCAATATCCGAATGTCGACTTGTCGCTACATTGAATTAACGGACACTTTCCGATAAACCGTGATAGATCTGAGATAGAATAAGATTAATTCCCTAATTTTCTGCCGGCTGAGGTATTGGGAAAGATAAAGTTCAACGGTGTGGTCAGGCGGGGTACAAACTAAAACTCCTTTGTTCCTATTTTGTTTTTATTTCGACTTCCAATATTTCAATTGTTTCATTACATCATATAATTGCGTAGGCTACCACACACAGCTTTATTAATGTAGATTCATAAATTAAATGTATTGATTCAAATATTTCCACAGACACTTATAAATTGTCAGACTCAATCGCAGGTTGTTGTTGCTGAGACGAGTCGGAAATAAACTTAGCAATTACTGTTTTAAAAACGAGATTTAATACATAAATATATGTCCTGCAAGCGCGATCTTTACACTAAACCATTAAACTCTCGAATTACTCAAAAATCAATACACAGAAAATATTTAAAAATTTATATAAATAAAACTCACTGCAGGTCAAGTAATAACCTCAGAAACATTGCACTAACCCTGTCACAGAAAATTAATTGTAGATGCCATCAGGGTGCTAAGTATTGTGTATTAATTGCACTAAAATACTTGTCCAGTTAGTAAGAACAAGACTGAGAAACTAAAGTTGAAAGTGGCCATTAAAAGTAAAGTTTCATTTTGATATTATTTGCTTTTCTCTTAGATTATTTTAATAGGTTCAATCAGGGTAGGCCAATGTAGGGCGTAGTCGCGATTGGGCGGGGACCAGGTGCGAGCTATTCACGCATAGCCTGGAGAAAGTACAAGAAGTACACGTTTATGTACTACAGATCTTTTTTTAATACGACGAGACTTCAAACCTAGTATTAATATTATATTAACATTCAAAGCTATTGATTATAATGATATTTTTGAATTCTTTATCCGAAAAATCTTGATAAATCATAAACTTTAGCTAAGTTATAATAAAATGCAAAAGGTATAGTTTTAAAAAGTTCTAGTTTACTGTAATTTCTTCCACCTATACCAGACGACCCACACAGAAGCGGCGCAAGATTAGATTTTCTAATGGTCAGCCAAGTTCACCGCTCTCGGGTCGTTATACGCAAACAATTTACGCGTACCCTCTACACACTTACAACACCTTTAGCTCGCAACCTCTTTTCGTTGGGCGGGTTATATCTAGTCTCAGTACTTCGGTATACGCACTAGAATTTAAGGTGTCGTGACTTTCTTTACCGAGTGAAGCTAAGTTAAACAAAGGCAAAGTTTATGTAAGGTGATTGTGACGTAATATTAGATTAATGCGTGTAACTTTAATTAATAATGGTAATTATGATTATTCTTTTGTTTTTTAGTATTATCGAAGTTGATTTTATATGGAAGGCTTTAAGGATGAAATAAAATCATGAAAATGGTTTCGTAGACATTATGCTACGAAAAAAATGCTTACAAAATATGTTTTATTCCTTTTTAGTTTTTATGTGAAGCATGTCCTGTAATATTTTTTTTAGTTTAGTTGACAAGTAAGCAGGTGTTCGGAAGCCATCTGATGGTATCTGGCCATCGCTGAATATGGTCATTTATAATACAGAGGGCATTGCCAATACGTGACCGACACATGTTTTTTTTATTTTTATTTTTTAGGGCATTTACAAAATTTGATAATGGAACATTACCATAAATATAAGACAGTATAATATTGTATAAACCGACAAAATCCAGGTGAAGCGTATAATATCCGCAAAAGGGCTCCTTGAATCGACCGCATATACTCCAATTCCGGGGACATGGCTAGTTATCTTATAATAAGAGTAATGGGGCCGGTGGGCGATGACCATTTACAACCGCTTTCATAGCCGATACTTACCTTTACTTATACCTACCTTATTACCTACTTGTACCTACCTGTGTCTATGTAGTGAAGTAATGAATTATCGAGTTTTGTTTTTCGCATTTATTGAAGACTAGCTGTCCCCCGCGGATTCAACCGCGTTCCCGAGGGATGTAACATTTTCCCGGCACAAAAAGTATCCTATGTTACTTCTAATACTTCCAAAAATATGTGTACAAAGTTTCTTGATGATCGGTGACATTCGATCGATACATCGATGAATTTTCGCGTGACAGCGTAACAAACAAACTTACATTCACATTTATAATATTAGTAGGGATTGTTTGTCCCCTATAGTCTCAGCCGCGTTCTCAAGGGATTATCAAATTCCCGGGATAAAACGTATCCAGTTTATGAATTATTAATCTATTCTCATTCTAATCCGTTTAGTAGTTTTTATGTGATAGAGTAATAAGCCCATACGTCCTTCAATCCTTAAAAACTTTTGCATTAATCATAATATAGTACTAGATTGTCGCGTCAACTAAAGTGTCATTCTATTTTGCAGCTCGTTTTGACAGCTAAGAATATCATGCAAAAATCAACCTTATAACTTTTTGATAAGGTTCATATTCAGGTGCATTATACAATTAACAATTCAATAAAAAATAAACCAATTTTTTAAAATTTATATTTCAGATGCATCTACAGAATTGATATTCGCCTTTCTCATCAATATTCTATATTAAGCGGGGGTGAAAAGTTGAATTTGAAATTAAAAGGGATCAGCAATATGTTAAAGATAGGCACTAGGTCTTTATTTTTATTAAATCCTGTTCCCATTATATAGTCTAGTATAGTCCAGGTTATAAACTACCTATTTGCCAAGTTTCATTTAAATCCGTTAAGTAATATTTGAGTGAAAGAATCCATACTCACAAATATACGCATTTATGTAAGTAACATGGCATAATATAATTAACCTCTTGTGTTCGAAATATGAATATTATAAAAAGTTGATATTTTATCGAAATATTATAAATATCATGTTAAAAAAAAACTTTTGTCCTCAATCGACTTACACATACAAGTACGGCACTGTAAGGTTTATGCCTTAAGGTTGAGTTTGTGTTGACGTTTAAACTATTTTTGTTTTTACTTGAGAAAATTCGCTGTCAATATCGGTTCATTGACCTATCAGTGTTTGGCGGGAAACTGTAGAAGGTCTATAGAGGAGAACGTATTTTATTTTAGTATCTGTATTTTGAAACGCACAGTTCAATTGTAAGAAAAAATAATGTCATGATAGTAAAACAGAAATACTCTTTGAAATCGTTTCAAACGAAGATGCAATCAGATTATTAAAAGGCTTTTATGTCAAAGTTGAAAGAATTTCTCGAGAACTATAAAAACTTAAATCTTAGTCGATTAAAATCTATCGGCATCAATAAATAATTAATTAGGCAAGAATAATACAACATTAAGTATGTCGAAGTTTCTTTTTTATTACATACATCTGTAATAATGACAGACAGACAATAAAATGACTACATAGCATTAGAAACCTTTCGTCACTTACACGTTTAAAAAAAAAGAGATACGCAATTTCCTGCGGTAGCGCATGCGCAGAGCAACAAGAGTAAAACAATATGTAGTGAGGTATAATGAAAGTATCGAGATATTCTATCGATGAAGCTACGTTGATATGTAGTGTAACCATGTTAATAGAAATGGAAGGACTGTTATGGGAATATAGAAAGTTGTTTTTTTGCATTGCTTTTCTGTACTAATCTACACTAATATTATAAAGAGGAAAGATTTGTATGTAACGAATAAACTTAAAAACTACTGGACTGATTTCAAAAATTCTTTCACCATTGAAAAGCTACACTATCTCCGGGTGATATAGGCTATATGATTCTTACTAAAACTCTAATAATGTAACCCAAGGTGTAAAAAAAATGACCCGAAATATTCCTAACATCGCTTGCACTGCGAAAACTATTAAATTATAGAAAGAACAAAATAATGTAACATCCGTGTAATCTCCAAAAGGTACGGATTTGGAAAATTCATCAAAAAATTTAAAAAAAGCAAATATAACCGAAGAAATATGTTCTTCCAAATCACTTACTTATTCCTAATAGTTGATGGCTTTTGACCAATCTATTTTGACATGACATTAATGAAAAAATACATATCGCAAAAAATGCCCTACCAATACATTCGCAATAAATAACAATACTTGACGCGGATGTTATCGATATATCTAACATTATACCGAGTCATCGTCACCGTAGCGTGTCGATACAACGTCGATATCGGCATTCACAATTAGTGGTATACTATCGATAATTACGATCGGTAGCGGCCCGCAAGACGACGAACGATCGATGGTTTACGAGCGGGAGATGAGAACAGTCCTGTTCCCTTGTCTAAGTGATAATTGGAGAGGCCACATTTAATAGTATATCATTTTTGGTTCGGTGCGCAAATCTAGAATGTTTTTTTTTTGTTTATTTTCGGCCAGGTCATCGCCTACTTCGCAGTGGTTGTATCTTGTTTTTTCAATTGATTCAATATTAACGTTTTAATTACGCTACCCAATAAAAATTTGCTTAAAGACGTTTTTTAACCGACTTCAAAAATAGGTGGAGGTTCCCATTTCGTCTGTATTTTTTTTATGTTTGTTACCTCATAACTTTCGACTGGGCGAAGCGATTTTAATGGTTCTTTTTTATTTGAAAGCTGGTGCTTCCCGTGTGGTTCCATTTCAATTTGGTCCAGTTCTGCAAAAAATAAAAATTATGTTGACAACTTGAAAAGTCTTTATTAAAAGCTTCATCCATTACTTAAAAAAAGAAAAATATTACTATGATTATTTATTGCTTACCTAAATATCACTAGTTTCTAAATACAAGTAATTTCTAAACTAAAGCCTTTGTCTTATATTTTTTATACCAATCATAGCATTTTGTATCTTAAAACAAACCGACTAAAGCTAGTTTCAAACAAACTACTTTTCCAAAATTAATCGTAATTATTTTGTCTTCTTATTTTCAGCCTTAAACTGTACACATATATGGTGAAAATCGCTTAGATATGATACATGTCGATATTATAAATACTTACATCGATTTGCTCACCACAGCCTTCTCGACGCAGCCTTCACTTAATGATATGTATAAAGCTCGCATTCTTTGTCGATGCAAATGGTAATTCTATGATAATTAGGCGCTAGGAACAACTACGTCACAAATAACAACTAAACCAAATAGGTATTTGCTTAGCTTTGTTTTGTGTGCACAGAATTTTGAAGTGAAACCTCAAGGGCTTTGAAATTCTAAACCGCAACTTATTTGTGTGACGAAATGAAATACATAAATGACAAAAAGAAGCTATGCTATTCAAAATTGGTTGATGAATTCAACTGTTTACCTGTTATACTAAAGTTTCACTTCTATCGTGTTTCTTTAACACAATTGTTTATTTAGATACTAATTAATACAGGAGATCATTGTTTTGTGATTGTTGCTTCGAAATAGGTACCTAAAATATACACGATATATACACATGTCTATTACAATTACAACTATAAATTTATTATATTATATTATACAGTATTTATCAAAAATATAACTATTAATATAAGTAGAATAACAGCAGTTATTCAATCAGTTGTTTACATTGAAACAATGACAACAATTCTAGCTAAACGACTGCTTGATTTGTTTCAAATAAACTGAGCAAAAACGGGTTAAAGTTATTTACGTTACTATTAAATTTAAATTTATTACGGAATACAAATTTATCTCAAATTAACAGAACAAATAAATAAAGAAGTAAAACGCGGAAGAGTCCAGCGGTGAAAACCGAGTGTAATTTAATGAAATTACGTCTAAGCGACACAATAACACTATGTGTAGTATTATAACTTTCATTGTCTCGTAACCGGTTGCCAAAGCTACCACAGGTTGTGTTATAATATTATATGGTACATACCTAACCTTACATAACTGTCATATAATGGTAATGATTGACAATATGATCTTGCGTATCGTGTGTCAATCGACGGTTTCTGAAAATATTGCATGAAAGTAGAATTTAATTATAGTTATGTTCTGTCGTTTCTATTAAAAACTCCGTTTTAAGAAATCAGAGTTGTTCTATGAAGATTTTTTTTCTACTATGAATAAATTTATGAAGTTTATTCGATCACAGCGCCACCTACTAATTGTAAATCTAAACCATTTTCGAATCCACTGGAACATACAATTTTTTTTATCAAAAGCGGTGCAGCCGTTTAGAAGGATTTCATTAACATACACACGGACAGAATAATTATGTAGGTATATTTAAAGATTTAGCTGGTTGCTAAGAACAGCCATTAGACATCAGGTTCAACAAGTAAAATAAGATAGCCAGGGAACGTTGATTCACTGAAAAGTCCTATTTGTTTGATATTCTGAAATTGTATGTAACAAACTATCTTGTATTTCTGGCGTCCTGGTAGTTGGCACAATTCTGGCAACGTGAGTTCGTTAGAGTATTTAGTAATAGTGCATTCGATGAGAGATGGAAGGTGGGAGGTTGTTTACACCCACTATGCAGTTTGAGTTCAAAGGTCACAGAATAATTCGATTCACTAACCGTCTACCATGTTCTGCTACTCTGGTAGCTAGCTCAATGCTGACAACGTGATTTCGTGATGGTGGGTGGTTAAATGCAATGAGAAAGGGGAAAAGGGGGGTTGGTATGCAGGTTCAGAATATAGAGCTAAAAGAAAACTAGTCGATTTGATAACTGTCTATCGTATACTGGTATCCTGGTAGTTGGACCAATGCTGGCAACGTGACTTGCCGGGGGTTGAATGCAATGAGAGGGAGAAGGGAGAGGTAGACTGCACCCACCAAAGAGGCAAGAAACAAACGATTCGATAATCGCCTACCATGTACTGGTATCCTGGTAGTTGCGCCAATGCTGGCAACGTGACTACGTGAGGGGGTTGAATGCAATGAGAAAGGGAAGGGAGGTAGATTGCACCCACTACGTAGGTTCAGTTTAAAGCGGTCAACCATTTAACTATCTTGTGTGTACTGGTATCCTGGTACTAGCTCAATGCTGACAACGTGACTTCGTCGGGTGGTGGCATTGATGAGAGTGAGGGAAGGGGGTTTGTTGCACCCACCACGTTGGATCGGTCTGATTTTCTAACCTTCTACCGTGCACTGATATCCTGGTACTAGCTCAATGCTGACAACGTGACTCCGTCTGTGTGGTTGAATATGTATGAATGGGAAGGAAAGGGGGAAGGTAGATTGGGTATTGCTGCCGTGTGTAGGTTGAGAACGCATTACCTACATGCAGGCCGGTGAAGTTAACACAGACGTAAAAGTTTTTAGCTACAAACGCTGTAATATTATGTAGTTCCACACACTGCTTTATTTTTTTTGGGAACATGCGGTGAAATTCAAGTTTCTTAAATTCTGTATTTCAGCAGAATGGCATTTCCGTAGTTTCATTAGTGCTTCCTTTTAATTTATTTTCCAGTTCTTTTCACACTGCTAACCTTTTATTTCTCTACCATCTGGGCCGATAATAGCTTGAAACTATGACTGATGTATATTAGGTATCTATCTGATTCCTCCTATTCATTATTTTGGGTATTGACTCCGGAATTTTCTAATTATTTTATAATTCATACCACAGAAATATCAATTAACCAACTGCTGTGCACTAGTGTCCTAGTACGAGTAGTTATCTCAGTGTAAGCCTCATAGGCATTTTAAAGGTGGTGTTTACTGTTTAAACTTCAAAGCTGTAATCAATCACCTGCTATGCACTTGTGCCCTTGCAGGTCTCTCAATGGAATCTACGTGAGTTTGGCGTTTCAAGGGTTCTGTTATCAATTTAAAGAGATATTATTATAATTTTATTTTTAGATATATTTTTTACTGCTTTCCTAGAATTCTTTATAAATGGTTTATCTGATTTTATTTTAAACTAGCTGACCCGGTAGACGTTGTCCTGTCTTCAATGAATATTTTATTGGAATTGGTATCATTAATAAAAATAAAATACCATGAACGTAGTGTTTATTATTCTTGACAATTATACTTTTCATTAAAAAAAATATATATATCAAAACCTTAAGATTTAATTTCACTACTAAAAATCATTCTACTATTAAACAAAATGATCACCAGATATTTTACTACACTGCTAAAATACACAGGGCATAATTAAGCTAATCTATGAAACGCAGTATTGTAGCTGGAAGGGTATATTTTGTTTCTTGGTATAAAATTGACCTAACAATCCCTCGCTCTCAATGTACTGTCTGCACTTTCCAACTACCAGGATGTCAGTAGACGAGAGAGGGCTGATATGACCTATAATTTAAACCTGAACTTGACCCCTCATAGTACAACCGACACGGTGCGGCGGGCGATATCAACCCCCTTTCCCTCACTCGCATCGTATGCAACCACCCTTGTACAGTCACGTTGCCCGCACCGTGGGACCTACCAGGATAGCAGTACACAGCAAGAAGTCAATATTGCAGTTTTATAGGTGTGAGTGCTTTACCCAACCCTAAGCTACGCTTGTGATGACCCTGACGGGGGAAGTCACGTTGCTTGCATCGAGGTATCTACAAGGATTGCAGTGCAAAGCAGAGAGTCGAAATAGCAATTTCGTTGCTATCTCTTCAAAGTACCTATAGATAAGACTTTAGGTAGGCTAACATATTAATTTGTTACCTTCAGATAGTTTAATAACTTTTATTTAAAAATATATTGTGAAGTCTGCGGTCGAGCACGCTCTATCTTTTGAACTGTCAAGTGGAAAAATTAGAAAAAATATGATACATGAATTTAGAAATCCCTTTGAGCAGTTTATTTTCAACGACCGTAAAATAATACTTTGTATTCCAATATAATGCAAGAAATATTCAGCCAGACATGGAGTATTACTCAAACATCCATACTGCCTTTTAATATATAGGTACCTATTATTTAACCTGAAATAATAAATTACGTGGGAACCATTCATTATGCAAATTCGATCGTGATCAACGCGATCCAATTATTATAATATGATATCATTTAATGAATAAGTGGTTGCATTATTGACATAAGAAATCCTCAATTATATGCTATTGGAACTTGTTTGATTTGACCTTTTTATGTCGTAATCTTATAAAAAAAATTATATCAATTTGAAAACCGAATATGAATGAAACTCTTTGGCGACAACTTGAAAAATGAAGTTGTGTTTTCTTCTTCTTTGAATGGAACCTTTTTGGTTTTAGCTAATATTATTAGTGCGGAAAGAAACCAGGGATGTATTTTGGCTATGGTATTAACGTTCAAATTACATGAATAGGGATGCTGATCCCCTCCAAAAGATTCAAAACCATTTATTCATTTTACGCCGTCGAGAGGCACTTATGAAGGTCAAATTCAAAGTTACTGAAGCTACTAAAAGCTAGTTCCGAAAGAAATGCTGCTGTGTCATTTGAATATGTCGTCTTATATATAAAAAAAAATGTTTGTTTTTTAGTTCGTATCATGAAGCATCAAGCGCTGCCCTTACGATACTGTTCATTGCCAGTTAAATTTCGATAAAATATCTCTTCTCACTCAAAGTCGGCGTTAGTTTTCACAATTATTTCTTCTGCGGCAGCAACGCCCCGGGTACTAGTTACAAGTTACACTAGTTTCACTATACTAGATATTTAATTTAAATAACGGAATGGCCCGCCTAGTTTGAATCGTGATATTTTTAATTCGATGCTAATTTTATAAGATCAAAGTTCGTCACGCTCTTTGATTAATGGCTCTTGAACAAATAAACTTTCGACATGTGTTTATATTACATATAATATTAATAGTAATGTTGTAAATGACAAAGTTGTATGTTCGTGACTCTTTCACGCATAAACCGCTTAATAGATATAAATTAAACTTGGTACAAATGTAGTTTTTTCTGGGTTAATACATACGATAGCTTTTATCGCGGAAAAACGTGATCAAATATATCCTCGAGACTTTAGAACTCCAGGTGTGGAAACCAGTACTTAAATTTTATGAGACTTCTTGAATGTTTGGACCAAATCATTCTGTATAGCAACTTTAATTTAAAACGGGTTATGCCCTTTGTACCAAAATCCCACTCAAAGAGCTCTTTTTTTACGAAGAGATTATTGGAATTAATTTTCCAATTTTCCGGACAGTATTTCCAATTATTCTTTCCCTTACAAACCATATTCGGTCTTAAGTTAATGAAAATCTTAAAAATTTCTACATTGGTCCAACCGTATTCAAGTACTGCGCTTACCAACGGACAGCTTTAAAATTGTATTAACATAGTTTGGACAGGAGGGACTACTCGGAAAAAAAATTAAGCATGCGCCTTTCTTGCGCGATAGTGACTTAAAAAGAAATCAGTCTAATATTATATAGTTATTTTACTTTCTCGAAGGAATGCGGGTGAATCCGTGGTGTAGACGCTTACACATAAAACATACCTTATCGAATTTTGTGTTAAACTAACTGATTCATTACATATAATACAAATGTTTGTATTCACGGATGAGTATAAATAGTCGTAACTTCATTATAGCCGTATTGTAGGTAGGTTCAGTACAAGTTACTCGCAAATGCGAAGTGGACAAAATTCATATTAGTACGTATAGTTGCATAGCGCTCGTGCCGTAGTATCGTAGCATTAAAAGCACATTTATTACCGGAGCTTAGGAACTAAATCAGCGCGGTTAAAATGACGCTTGGGTAATTAGAAGACTTACGATTATGTTTAAAACTTAACTAAACTTTGAATCTGAGAATAAGTGCCTGTGAAGGTCCATTTGAATAAGTATAATTTCGTTTTAACTTATTAATGCAAATTCATAGGTGTAGGGGTTATCTTGTATTAGGTATGGTGCTTGTTGGATCTTTATTGATTAATGTAATTGTAGTAGGCTCTATATTAATTTTAGAATATCCTAAAATGAATATAATGTATCTTAAAAATAATTGATTTGTGTTGATTTTATTACATAAATAGTCGGGGAAAAAAATTAATATTATAAAAAGATAATTGTTTAAAAATATAGTATGCCTACGTATTATATATATATTTTGTGTTAGACCTTTTCTTGTGAGATATTATGTAAAAAAATGACGGTCCAAAAAAAAGAAAAAACTGGGCCATAGTCTACATATAATAAGATAGAAGTAGGGCAACATACATTTGAATATAAAACTACTAGATACACTTCCAATAAAATAAATCAAAGTAAAGCGTTATTTTAGCTACCCGGCTAAGTAACCGCGGCCACTGCGCACGCGCCGCTCCCGCCATCTTGTTTAATCTAGTGCCGTTGATCGCGGAAAAGCGCGCCAACCTTCAACGACCTTCGCTCTCCGACCGCTCTAACAGCTCTCTTCATAGTATTTCCAACCTTATCACACTCACTACACAAACATCTTAAGTGCCATTATTGACTGAACCGGTATGCATCATTTACGACATTATTTAGAAGTTAGCGACCATGTCCCATGTATTCGTGTTCCACAAACATTGGATTTAAATTCAAACTGTGCCTATAAATCGTTCAACGCAAGTAGATTTATTTTGAATTGATACTTTGTCACATTTATTGAAATAATATTATTATGACACTAGTTTATGTTTGTAATTAAATGGATTTAAACAGGCGTGAATTGTTCTAGTTTTGTTTTGATTCTGTATCGAAATTCTTTGATATTAAGTTACTGTTTATATTTGCAAACACTGTGGTATTTTGTGCTGAAACTTAGTAAGAATGTGTTTTAATTACTTTTACGTGTGTAAAACTATTTAGTGATTCATCATCATCATCATCATCATCAGCCTATCTCCGTCCACTGCTGGACATAGGCCTCACCTATGGCACGCCACTGAGCTCGATCTTCAGCTCTTTGTTTCCAACCGCTGATTATTTAGTGATTGTTTTCTCTATTTCAAGAACTTGCTGGCGCATATCTATTACAGGTTTGGACAGGATATGAAAATTTATTTTATGTAACATAATCTTTCTGTAAAATTCAAAGTTAAACTCTCAATAGCTTTTTTATCTCAGTCCTTTGTATCTTTACCAAACCAAACCCTACCTTTTATATTAACCGAGTTAACTGTAAAGGTGAACGGTAGTTATAACTACGATTTAAGCCGTCACAACAGAGTATTTAGTTAAGTATAACCTAGGTCGGTAATGTAACCGATAAATCGCTCGGAGGCACCCTTACGTATCATCACGACGCCGCTTCAGCAGGCTGCCGGCGTATTTTTCATCGTCCCTTCGCTTCCTGCTTGTGTTTGAAGAGATTTACTAGCTGCTAGATAAGAGGGCAATCTGCTGTGTGGTAGGGACTCTACATTTAAGGTTATGTAGGTTTTGTAAATAGATGAATATCAAAGAATCTTTAAATATGTAGTATGAACCTAATACACTATTTCTGTCCGTCTTATTCTCTAATTTGAACAACGCAGTAGATTTTAAAGCATCATTATGGAAATTTGTTCCGAAAGGTTTAGGCGAAGAAAGGGGGGTTGTTAGACTTTAAAAAAATGATTCTAGGCTGATGACTTAACATCTAATAAATCTGATATACCAATATCCAGATTTAATAATTATTTTTTTAACTTCACTTCGTACAACTTCGGGCTCCGTGAGAGAGTTACTAGGAACTGAAAACAGGATGTATACAAATTTTAATTTTCCCAAAGCACTGAGAGGGCCGATAACGCGACGTGGACAGGTCGCGGCCTGTTCGCCGATGGAGATAGCCCAGTTTGCGTGCACAATTGTCGCATCTGCGCCCGCGCACCCATTGTGCTAGTGGGAACATGGCCTTAATTGCGAGCCTGAATAAATTAAAACGAGAATGCTATCGTATACGGTGTGCTGGCTGAGGAGCTAGGAAAATAAGGTATCGTAGAAGTATCTTAACGCTTATATATAAAGAAAAACAAAATGTCTGTGAGACCTGAAGGTGAAATTCACATTCCTTTGGTTAGAAATGATTGTGTGGGCTGATTGGAAAAGTGCACCACATGCCACGTTAGGACCAAAAAATCTTCAAAAATTGGGCGTAAATGCCGAATTCCTTTTAGGCCATCCATTAGTCTCAATATTTCTATTATATTAAATATATTGCTACATATATTGAAGTAAAGTTGTCGTGAGTGAATTAATATATGTAGGTAAGCTAGTATGCAAGAATCGTAATATTTTTTTTTAGTTTTGTTAAAAATAGTACAGTGATACGGAATCCATCTTGTGTGAGTCAGACTCGCACATTGCCATTATTTTTATTTTTCTTAAATATCTCCTTTAAAACCGTGTAACTCTGTAACACAAAACGATAACAAAATAATATTGTACATAATTCTCATTAATACAGTTACTTAAAAGATTACCCTCCTTCTGGAGCAGTCGGGTAAAAAAAAAAATATAAAATAGACAATCTTACCGGTCATCGTATAACTCAAGTTTAAATATTTAACGTACATAAATATTCCAACACAATATTTCTGAGATATAAATTTCTGCGGATATTGTCCTTTTTTCGTAGCTCCGTAGCACTTACTTTATTTTAATTTCAAACTTTTAAAAATACATCTAATTTATTTGTAAAGTATCGAATCCTATAACTAAAGCCACAAGCAAAATTTGAAAAATAAGTGTATTAAATTTCAAATGCTTACTCTAAGTTTCTCCACGTTCGTGGTTCTACGTAGAATCTTGAGCATGGGCAATAGTTACCGCTTGTTATTCGACTTGTTTGTTAATTGAAATGCGTGTAAATATTTGTGGCGTTCACAGAGGTTATGAAACAGCCTTATTAAGGGCCCTATTACTATCTATTCTATATTTTGTACCTACGCATAATCTATACGAATAATATTATAAAGAGGAAAGATTTGTATGTAAGTATGTTTGTTACTCTTTCACACAAAAACTACTATATGGATGAAACTTGGCACATAGATAGAGCATATCCTGGAATAACATATAAACTTTTTACTAGCTGTCCCCCGCGGTTTCACCCGTGTTTCCAAGGGATATCACATTTTCCCGGGATAAAAAGTCACCGATATTTTATTCCAAGATATGCTCTAACTATGTGCCAAGTTTCATCCATATCCGTTTAGTAGTTTTTGCGTGAAAGAGTAACAAACATAACTTACCTCTTTGCCGCGGGGGACAGCTAGCATTTTTATAATATTACAAGCTGTCCCTCGCGGTTTTACCCGCGTTCCCGAGGAATGAAACATTTTCCCGGCATAAAAAATATCCTATGTTACTTCTAATATTTCCAAAAATTTGTGAACAAAGTTTCATGATGGTCGGTTAAGTAGTTTTCGCGTGAAAGCGTAACAAACATACTTACATTCACATTTATAATATTAGTAGGGATATCTCTATTGGATGGTGTTTCGATTAGTTGTTTGATTTCAATACAGTCTTCATTAATAGTGCAATGGTCTAGGCTTCCTATCTAGACATTATGTAAGTGTTTAAATTATGTTATTACTAGCTGTCCCCCGCGGTTTTACCCGTCACATGTATTATACCTAAAAACCTTCCTCTTCAATCACTCTATCTATTTAAAAAAACCGCAACAAAATCCGTTGTGTAGTTTTAAAGATTTAAGCTTACATAGGGAGATAGGGACAGAGAAAGCGACTTTGTTTTATACTATGTAGTGATTTGTCTAGTTCTGTTAGTATCCTAATATAATAAATATGAAAGTCAGTTTGTTTGTTACGATTTAATGTATAAACTTCTTTAAAAGTTGGCATAAACGTAGTCTAGGGTATGGTGAGGGACATGGCCTTTATATTAATTTTAACGTGAGTGAAACTGTGGGGCGAACACTAGTTTATTTGTAATTTTTTGGAATATCTTCTTCTGTAGCGTCAGATATATAAAGTTATGATGGATTGGATATTGTATGTTACCTTCAAATGAGTATATTAACAGATTTGAGCATTTTATTATTTTGAATTCCAAGTCATTTAGACATTTTCTCTATTAGATACCAGCTGATTACGTAATAAGTCGTTAACAGTCTGAAGTTAGGGGCAATCCTAGAGGCGTTGTCAGCCAGTAACCTTAACCTTTTATAAAATTAATTAGCATAAAAAGTAGAATTATCGTAACAAAAAGCAATGGTTGAGTAGGCGTCGACTTAAATATATCAGATCGAACACAATAGACTAAAAACTTGTCGACAATGGCTCGAATTGTCTCCAAAAACATAAAATGACAACAAAAGAACTTCAATCAAGTCGCAAGTACCCCGTATAGCCGATAATCAATCTAGTTTTACATCTGATTAGGTGCAAATTACAATACAAATAGACCAGTCACGATTGAGAACTGTTTCCGGTAAAACGTTGTATCTCCCTTGACCTTCTAATGGAAAACTCACCTAATTTTCATTGAAATAAAGACGATTTCCACACTGAAAGGTGTAAGACTTATCACGTTTGTTTAGAAAATTGTGTTTTTATGGAAAATGTGGTAAGAGCTCGCAAAGATATACGTGATTAGCGATTGTAACTCCAGTGCGGTAGAGTTCATTTGATAAGTAGGAAAGTTAAGCGTTGAGACGTTATTCTTTGAAAATGTGGCAATGTCTTTGCGCTTACGTCAAGGTGACATGAGATGTTAATGTCTATTGTATTAGTGCTAAACATCCATGACCTTACACTGTACAAAGTTCACTAAGTGCAGAAGGCACGACTCACTCACACAAATGAATACGACGTTATGCTACCAAATTAAGTGGTCGGAAAATTTACGGAATTTCCAACTTTAACGTTATTCTTTATTTTAGAGAATAAGTTAATAAAATTTAAATTTCAAAGTAACATAAATGTAAAGGTTTTGATGACTGTCTGTTGTGATTGCCAAAAAACAATGACATGAGAAAAATGGAGGACTTAAGAGCTAATACATTTTAATACAGCCCTAAAAGAACAAAACTGATAAGTTGCGGGGGCACAACAGGTAGGCAGCACACAGACTCGCGTGACATGTGACCGGGTGTGATTACGTACCAATACAAAAGATATCACCTGTGGAACCTCACCCACACACGCTACGGCGAGGTAATAAATCTGCTCAACACGAACAAAATAGTTCACACACACGTAGACATACGGTTCAACTGTGTAACCTCCACACAAGGGTCGTATACGAGTTCACTTGATACCACACTATTACGTTTTCACCTGTTGAGTGCGCGTTGAGAATGTAGTAGTGACTCAGTGTGTACCGCGTTTCAGTCGGCCCGTCTGTTTGGCGCGCTTAGGTCGTATTCGTACCGCTTCGACCGTACAGTTTAGTACCCACGTGTGCGGACTGAATGCTAATTGCCTGTACTGATAAGTACGCCGCTGACATTTGACTGCCGATAACATTGTGCTAGTGTCCTGGTGAAACTGCATTGTTTGTACGAAAATAAAAAAAAAGTTTTTTTTTTGTTTTTTTATTTTTTTTGTCATTGACACTGATCGATCGTTGACAGGACAGTGTGAGTGGACAGTGTTAGAAAGTGATATTTTGGTGACTGTTGAGACCATTTTCTTTTAAAGCGCCAAACTGAGGAATATTTCGGTGGAAGACTACATTTGGAAATACGTGAAAGGTGAGTTTTTCAGTTGACATTTTTCACTATTTTCCTTGCGTTGAATTCGGTCCAAGTTGCTGAAAACTGAGTTAATCTTAATGAATTATCGGCTGTAGAATCAGTTATATTAAGGGAAGCATAATTTAATTTGCGCATCGGGTAAATTAGCATATTAACGTTAGATGCAATAAACTCACAATAATCATATCCCATCAAGTTAAGCAAATCGTTTAAGTGGGTAGTTTTATTTATGAGTTATTGATTTTATTACAAAAGATATTTACTATCGCTACTGTCTATTACAGGTGTGACTTTTATTCGTAGTTTAGTAATTTAGAGTTGTAGAAATTAATTTATGATAGCTTGATACTCTATATGTATTTGTAATTATATTTTTCGCATTTATAATTAATTCAAATATAAATTATATACATTTTTTTGTCTGCTACGAAAAGCTCTACGAAATGTTATATTGAGGTATTGTCGTAACTACATCTTTGAGCATAGTTTAATAAAAACGTGTTATGTTTGTGACCAGAAAATAAGTACCAGTTATTATATTGGCTCTAGATTTTTTAAAACAATCGTTGAATAAATAATAATTATTACTTTGATTTAAAAACTTTTTGGAAGATGTATGATATTAAACTACAATAAAAAAACTGTTTCATATGTAATGTATATGAAATATGTATTAATTAATCTCCTCATAATTAAAAGTTTAAATTAAAAAATAAAGGAAACTTAGTTATTCTATATTTTCACGTAGTAGACTTTACGACCTTAAGATGTTTTATCTCTACCTCACACTTTTACATAATAACACAGACTGTAACTTTACTGCCTTGAGCATTTTAAACTACTTTCTTTTTTGTTTATATTTTTATTCTCAGAATTACTTATTTAATTAGACGATTTAAAAATAAAGTGAACTATAATCACCCGTTTCTTTTTTTTTTACTTAGGGTTGGTTTTGTATCGCATTTCTCTACAATATCCACCTTTTTGTTTCTTTTATTTTTAAAGAGTTTGGACATTTGTTCATGCTCAACATCAAATCCTGATGGACAACTCTCTCAACCCTAAAGTCATGAAATATATTCAATATTTTTTTTGTATTATATATATACATGTTTTAAAAATATCATATCTCTCATAAAACAGTCTTCAAAAGGTCATGTAAATAGTGTCATATTTTTCACAATCGTAAAAGTAATCGATGAATACGTGACGATGTAAACAGTGTTTTAGTCTCACTACATAGTATAAAACAAAGTCGGTTTCTCTGTCCCTATATCCCTATGTATGCTTAAAACTATGCAACGGATTTTGATGCGGTTTTTTTAATAGATAGACTGATTGAAGAGGAAGGTTTTTATGTATATTACATGTGACATCCCACGGGAACGCGGGTCAAACCGCGGGGGACAGCTAGTAGAAAATAAGACAAGAATAAATAAATCAATAGATACAATTTGTGTTTTCATAAACATTCTATAATGTCAATGAAATTATAAATGATTGTCATAAAGTTCTGAAACTATGAAGCTTTCAAGCATAGATTTAAAACGAAATATTATTATTAATATTAGTACCAAATGTATTTTTTTAAACCAATCAAAGACAACCAATTACAAAGTATTTTATATATTAATATTATTCAGTTGACCTCTCTAAGATAATATCAAATATATCTTAATAATTGGTGTTAGTGAAATAGCTTAGTGTAGAGCTCTTAGTGCAGAGTTCGTCCGGGGAAGTACTACCACCTTACCCATTTCCGCCGTGAAGCAGTAGTGCAATTGTATTATTATGTTTCGGTTAGAAAGGTAAGGGGGCCGGTGAAATTACAGGCACATGAGACTTAACAACTTCACGTCTCAGGGTCGACAACGCATTGGCGATGCTCCTAGTGTTGCAAATGTCCATAGGCGGCGATGACCACTTACCATTAGGTGGACCGTCTGCTTGTTTGCCGGCCCAAGTGGCATACAAAAAAAAGCTTTAATTTCCATGAAAACGCCTTGTTAATGTCTCTTAATACTTAATTGGCTGGTTTTTCTTAACCTTTTCATATGCAAAAAAATACTCTGAAAGTCATTTTGCCCCACAATTTTTACGACATAATTTAGTTCCCATTCAAAAATGAAATAGTTACTAAAGATCCTGTTTATCAAGTCTTCTTGTCTAAGTACAATCACAAATCCAGTATAATTATTTAACAATTGAAAATAAATAAGCCACTATCCATAAGTTAAATAAGATTTCTTGGAAGTACAGAGTTTTTCTTATCATACATTTTTCCTTACTCATGATAATGACTTCGGAGTACCTCATAATGTTATGTTGGTATTTTTTACGTCATCGATATTGATTACAATCTGTAATTGGCTTTAAGTGGCCGTATTAGTTTTAATAAGGGTCATTCATGACGTATGTACTCTCGGCGTGTGAACGTCAAATTGACTTAGGGTCATTATTGTTATGTGATTTTTTACATTACCATTTTCAAATCTTCCCGTAAGAATTTTGGACCTCTCATAGAATTTGTTTACTTGTAATTCTTTTAATTTGATACATTTTTATTTCTGTATATATTTTTTTTGTTCATGAAGTTTGACAACATCAAGCATCGACAAATACCACCTTGAAACATCTCTAGGGTATCGTGAAAGGTGAATTATGGCTTGCGTCTTGTACTCAACATTCCTAATGAGACGTCAGTGAACACAATAAATAATAAACACTGCCAAATTATTAACAAATGTTAAAATCTACGCGGTGACACCACATTATGATTTGAAACAGCCCCCTTATTCAGCTAATACAAACTTCTTCGGCGAGCCGGTGCAACGAGACCTCGGAAAGCTTACCTCTCAGGTGCTTGTGTAGTTACCGAAAGAGACAGAGCATAGGGGCCACGACGACTTATTATAATATTATCCTCAAGCTAGTGGTCAGGGTAGGCAATGATATGTTTTTTAAATAATAAGGCACCCTTATTGTCAATCACCATTAATTCACCAACAAAACGCGTTATCCTATGATTATTCTCAGTCTTATTACCATTATAGTCAGTCACGCTCCGTCCCGGAAGTGGTAGTGAGGCTCATTGACACGCAGTGCGCGGGAGTGACACGCGTGTTGGCCTGTCACGCTGTTAAATATTCAAGCTTGGCTGAGACAATGATGGGTCGGCGGTGCTCGTCTATGTACAGGTCGGATGTGGGATGGATCAAGCTTTGCGAGGCTTAGATTTATTACTTGTATAACCTGATGACTCATGTAAAGGTCGATGTTTATTAGTTCATTCTATAATATGAGTTGTAGAGCTCTCTGCATAGTTCGTACGGGGAAATACACGTACCTATACCCGTTGTGAAGGTACAGTACACTTGTGTTACTGTATTACTTACATTACATTAACCATGCTGAATTTCTTACCGGTTCTTCTCAGTTGATGGCTGACTTTGGAACCGATGGTAGCTTCAGTAACTTTAAGCTTTAAATTGGAGCTTCTTAAGTGCCCTCCGCGGGCTTAAACAGTAAATACATACCTAAACGAAGAATTTGGAATTATTTGAAAAAACAGGCACATGAGACTTAGCAACTCACGTCGCAGACTCGATAAAATGTTTCAAAAGTTGCAATGTCCATAGGCGACGGTGACCACATACCATGAGGTGGACCATGGGCCTACTTGAATGAAAAAAAATAGCCCCGGGGCCTTATAATCAATTCTTATAGCGATCCAAGTTAGGATGAATTAAAATTTGGTTCAAAATAATAAAGACTTCAGTTCGTATTGGATAAAGTAACATTTGACAGGAGAATATTAAGGTCCAAGCTACTGAAGTGACTAACGGTTTGAAGCCTCCGAAGAGAAGAACCGGCAAGAAACTTGGTAATTGAAGTTTGACTTTGCAAAAAGATTTCCAAAGTAGAGAACTTAAAAGGGTTGAAGTTAGAGAATTTTATTACACAAACATTATAACAGTCATATTTTAGCGAATATAAATAATGAATCCACTGCGAGTGCTCGCTCCAGTGCCGCGCGGTCGCGGGTTCAAACCGCGAGCTATAGAGTTACGACCGCAACGTAGCACTGGTGTTACGAGCTACCTTTACTTTACCTTTTGTATCTATAGTTGTATACATTTTAGTATCTAGGTATAACATATATTAAGTTATTGAATCCATTTTTGTTTGTTTAATGGATTTCATGGTTTTTGGCAAGCAACATATTCACAAATGAAATAGGCGCGTATTTATATAGCTATATTTCTGATTTAACATCCCTACAGCCTAAAGTGTTGAGTTTTACGCCTATTTATTATTCGATATTAAACAAATTTTCGGTGTACTAACGATGAACAATTTCCCAACATCGCAACTTAATTTTCACTACCTCGACATGAGTCGTGAAACACACGATACATAAATATGTAAAGCAAAACATTCCTCAGGTCGGTCGGGATGGTGCGACCTCGGGAATCGCTTGTGAAGTCTGCGCACGCACAGACGCGGGCATCCGCATAACCTTAGACGACATCGCATGCACCGATGTTATATACACGTTATAGAAGACGTGTATGATATCTGTTGATGTGCTTTTTGTACAGATTAAAAATAACTGAAAATCGTAAAAGGAATAAAATAGTCAGCCAGTATTAGATACAGGGAGATTCAATGTTTCGTTCTAGCAAAGAACGTTCATAAGGGATATGATATTTGGTAAAGACCTCACATTGTTCACCTCTAACTTCCTACTAAGGTTTCCCGATTCGGAGCACAGGGATTTTGTTGGTATACAACCTTTCCTTATGCATATGTTTACTTTTTATCCTTATTAATAAACGAGGTCCGACAATACTACGAATTCAAACTTTTTTTAAACATTCATTGTCAATCTCGCTTCTTTAAGAGCTGTTGGGAAAAAGTAAGGTAAATTATTTGAGCCATAATTCCATTTTAAACCAGCAACCACCGCGTAATTTGGTACAAAGCCGGTTTATTTCTTTTTGTTGTTCAGTCGATGAAAATACGATCGTTCGATACGAAAAAGTCAACCGAGCCTGATGAACTGTCTCGGAATAAAAACAAAAATAAAACCGATGAGAAGGTATCTCGGTAAGTCGAGATCATCATTTTTTATCTGTCGTTCCGCGCGACTGGACGGCAGGTGGAGGTCGCGACCGGATCGCGCCGACCACGGGAATGACGACCGGCGACCACTGTTGACCACACCACTACGTGACTGACTGATGGGAACGTGTGGTGAGTGGTGGTGAGCTTCCTGGTTGACTTGCCAGTTAACCTTTTACGTGAAGCTATGGTCAAAATGCTGTTAATATTCAGTCTCTTTATTTGGAATATGTTTTTATGTCAGTTATGAATTTTGTTATTTTTAATTGTTTATACAAAAATACCAAAAGAAGCGCCAGATCTAGGAATTATTTAGACTGCTCTTTCAAATTCAAATTTAATTATTAATTCAACTATAAAACAAGCAATTTTAGATGAAATGACATTGATAAAAATCTGATAACGTTTTTAAATGATCTTAAAGTTGCTATCAGAGCTCACAGATGTTACAGCGCACTCGTAAAAATTAACGTTGTAAATTAGCATTTCACTCGTAGAAATTTACTAAACTAGGTTAAAATTACTATTATCTTCGAAACCCATTTTTTTTTACATTTTCTGCAACTTTAGATTTTTAATCTAATGTTAATATTCATATTGGTTTAAAAAATAAATGAAATGTCAAAAATTTTGTACAACCACTTTAAATTCTGTAGGTATAAAAAATTATGGCTTATTTCTTGCCTTCTCGATTTCGTGTTTACAACTACAACAAAACTTGAAGGTTATTCGATAATTTTCGTTATAAAAAGTGTAATATCGATAGTGTCAACATTTTATTCTGTACGTGACCACATTGTCAAGTGTGAATTGAAGGGACGTTTTTGTCCGGGACATATTTTAATGTCCCACCAGGGCAGGTGCGGTCACGTTTGGGACATCACGAGGAGCTTCGTCACCGTTCGACAAGTGCAATCCGTCGGGCATCGTTTTTGTCAAGTGGAAAGACATTTTTAGTCGATTAGTCGTGGTACAGGTGGAGGTCGCGACAAGTGAACAAAGTCACGAGCGACGAATTTGTCGCATACAGTGGATGTCTCGGAGTTACTCTTCTTTATTATAGGGGCTCCTCGAAACCCCTAAATATATTTTTTAAGGTCTTTTAATAAAATGTTTCTGAGCCAAGTATGAAGTTCTTTTTTTCTATCGCCATAGTAACAAACTGTTACAAATAGATATTCATTAATAAACAAATAGCGTAAAGAACGTACCTACAGAAACATTTGATATTATTCTGACTGCTGTGTTTTCTTAAGTTGAAACATTGACAGAGGTTTCAAAAGTCATTCTTTGTTATGTAAATAAATTATGACTTTGAAAAAGTATGAGAAATATTGAATACTGTCTATAATAATTTGAAAAAGAAAATGCAATTATTTGGTTATCGTAAGATCTCGCTCTTATTTACAATTCAGAATTTATAAAGGTCGTAAAACACTAAATGGAAAAACATGGCAGAAAATTCAGAATTCTTTTGATTTTGGATAGATCGATTAAATCGAGCATTTTTTACGGAACCCACGTCATGTGAACGACTTTTTCATTTTTTATGATCACTCGAAATTCGTGTGCTCTTTGAACTGGTTTAATCGAATCGGTGTAAAAAATCAGTGAGACATACCTACGGCTCGATCGCGTGTTCCGGATCATTGGTTGGTGTTCTATTTTATTTTATTACTGCTCGAATTCTTTAAATTATAACAGAGAGACTGCTTGGAGCTGTGTCAGATACTTGTTGAATTAAGATGACGCCTGGAAGCTAAGCTTTTCACGTCTTAATTGGTCGCCATTGCTGACTATGATGGCTCAATTGGGAAGTCTGAAAAAAATGCGGAGTCAATGTGACAGTTTGAGCAAATCTCGAAACCGGATGGCCTCGCCCTTATAACCTGGACTGATATACTTAAAGGCTTCCTGCACACCACTCCACACCCCTAATATAAAATATAAACGGTCTGCTCTAAAAATACGTCTTTATAACAGAAAAAATAAGTAAATACTGACTTACAAATATGATATCGTAAATTTTCGTAGTGACTTCCGAGTGGAACGATTTATTCATTTACAGTTACTTCGAGGCTATATTATAAGATTAAAATGTCAACAACCCGGCGTTATATTTATATGTTTTGTACATAAACTGGTCGATTTGAAAGTCCTCTGTCAAAACAAGAGCATTATCGTGAGATCACATGCGCATGCGACTTATAGAGGTCGTGAAAAACCAGAGTAAAAGTATAACGCGAACTCTTGGTGATTGTGCGGAACTGGATCGAAGGCCTCATCGAAAATCCAAAAATGGATGACAAACGGGTACATAACAAATATTACGTGCCGTGGGAGGTTGTTGCGTCACATCGCCAGCCGGCGCCAAGGCCTAATAAAATAATTACACGTTAATATAAATTCATAAACCAATTATAAAATGGAGCGATATTTGTCGTCAATTTTAAGTTATTATCTTGAGCTACTTTGTTGTGCATAGGTCACGAGCTTAGATCGAGTTAACGAATCAACTACCTTGTATCGTAAAGTGGAAAAATAATTAGTTCTTAATAACTAGCATTATTGTAATCGAAGATTGGTAAGGGAGTGGTGTGTTTCAAATTGTTGATGCAGAATGGGCATTTCAGAAAATATTATTATACCAACTTCCAAAGTGAAGGATCTTCCTCTATAGTGTAGCTAAAAATACTGTTTATTGTAATGCATCGCAACATTTTAACTTCTATGAAAATAAACTCTGAAAATAAAACATTCAAACAAAAATGAAGAGAAATCTTCAATACGCATCTTTGAAAAATCTTAATTACATTCTTAAAAAGAAAAAGTTTTTTAAACTGTCTCAAACTCCATACTCCTTAAAGGACTCGATTTAAAAACAAACACGAAGTTAATTCTCAGTGAGGTTATTCGGTATATCTCCATAATAAAATTACAACTACCGAAGAAAACTTAGTATGCGTCTGTCGGAGGCAATAGAAAGTATTTAAAAAGCACAATTTCACGGGGAGTTGCCTGTATACCGCCCAATTCTATTGTGACCAGTAATGGCGGACAATTATCCATACATGTGGTATGTCATACTGTTTGTCTTTGTGTTTCGACGTTTCTACTTTGAAGCGGTTGTGTTTGATGAGCGAAGTTTATGATAGGAGGCCGTTTTGTTAGTAAATTGGCTAGTTGAATCTGCTGGATGTCCCGCTATTTTAGAAACACTCATCACCTCGCCAGTATCAGCAGAAATATTGACTTTCATAGGTAAATAAATACTTCAGGAGTTTTTACAAGCCCCGCGGTTTCGCCCGCTTTCCCGAGGGATATAACATTTTCCCGGCACAAAAAGTATGCTATTTGTTATTCCAGGGTATTTTCTATATATGTGCCAAGTTTCATCCAAATCCGTTTGGTAGGCTTTGCGTGAAAGAGTAACAAACATTAAAATTAGTAGGATATTCATATTCTGCATTTCGGTCACTTTAATAACGTAGGTATAAAAGCATCTGTGTCAGAGAAAATTTAGAGGGGCCTAGACTCTCACATAAAGTAGTTAAAACCTAATGAATTAAAATGAATGTTGCCCTTAATATGATACTCTATATAATAGCGGTCATTTACCTACCTAGCGCGGGTCACGCCGAGGTCGGTGTATGTCAGCGACGCGCATTGCCGACTGACCAGAATACCTAAGCGACTTTTGCTCGAATTGCACAAAACTGCGTGTTACCAGGTCACTGAACTGTGTGATGTAGTTTCTCCTTATATTCGTTTTCTTTCGTGAAGGCTTCGAGGGTTCTGTCATAAGCAGTGATACAGATAACAGTGGAAAAGTAAGCGGCGCAGGAAGTAAGTTTGCTAAGTACCTACTTACTCGGTACGCTCTAAGAAGTGAAATTCGTAAATGTAGGACCTATGTCTGTATTCATTTTGGACTTAAAATGAATATCCATAGGATGGTAGCGTTACAATTGAACCTTAACGATAAAAGTTGTCTCATAATTAACAAAATCGACAGAAATAATGCCAATTAGTAAATAAAGTGATAAAATTAACCAGCTACATATCGGTAAAGGCAATCGCATTCAACCCAAAAGCGCTTTAATTTAACATACAGCTACGTATACAGCTTCTTAAACTCATATACTTTTCGAACGTGAAGTAAATGAGACACAGAAGCGTCGTTTAAGGACGTGAAGTGTCACTGGCGTCGGATACGGAGTCGTTAACGCGAGCAACGAAACTGGATTGAGCCGGATTGACTGTTCGGTTATTTATGAGGCGAATCGAGTGCGACAATGGGTCTAATTGACGTTTAATCGCGATCTGTGGACGCGGCCTAACGAAGCGACCGGTTGTTACAGATACGAGCCTGACCCGGGTAACGTGGAGTTGTTGTTATAAAGGTTGAGAAATAGATTGATATTTTATCCAAGTACTTACTGAATCGAATTGCGTTTCATTCTGCGATTTATTCTGTATATTTATCTCCTAATTTCGATGAGGAATACTAGGGTTCTGAGCAGGTTCTGAGATACTATTTAATGCGCTAAATGGATATTGGAATTTTAAAGAAAATATGAAAATCATCTAATTTAATATAAAATTCGTCAGTTGTGACATAATTCTACAAAATGTACATTTTAAGGGGTTTTCTCTTTTAGTTAATTAATGCTTTAATGACACATGAATTTTATCAATTTAATACGTTATTGTTAATGCAATCATATATCAATCATTACTATAGTGATGTTACTTACTTTTGTACAATACATCGATATCGATAACACTTTCTTGAAAAAGATTCCGTTTTTTTATTTTGTATTAACCAAATTATACCATACACTTGTGGATGATAAGGAATTATAGGCCAAATCAAAACTTACTAAATATTATTTTCTTCTCTTGATTGATTCCTATATTTCGTACCTTTGGCAGTATACAATTTGTCATTAAAGTTAATCAAAACTATAGCACTAATTTGCACCTTATAACCTTGTTGTTTAAGAGTTATGCTAATTCAACATATTCGCCACCGCCTTTGCACTGTGTGGCAATGATAATGTTGTAATTTCAGTGTTTCGTATAACACTAATGAATTTATTTTAAGCATAGTTTACTTAACGGAAACTATTTGAAACAGGACGCATAAAATATATTTTATTGCTTATTTGACAGCAGTAGGTATGTACCTATCAAAACCAAACGAGTTCCATAGATCCTACCTGCAATTAATCGTAGAGTTGCTTCAGAATTATTTTGTTTATCGATAATCGATAAGTGACGACTTTAGGTATCCTATCAAAATGACATAAATATAGTATACCTAATATTATTATGACAGTAAAATCTAGTATTTTTTTAATTATAAAGAAACAAATGTAACTAAAGTATCAATCGATTGTAAATAGAAGCCAATGCCATATTGAATTCCTGGACCTTACGATTACGATAATAATAATATAATGGAATATAAATAAAGCTTAGTCGAATTGCAGTCAAATTTATCGATGCATTGATAAGCAATCGATTTGTCAACACTATTGCCGTTGTTACAGTAGCAGTAAGTATGATTAGTGTTGTACTTGTATTTTATGTAACTGTTATATAATTAGGTATAATGAATAAAATAGTACTGAGGTACCTTTGCGGTTTTATAAAACAACTGTTTGCAATTGTAATGTATCGTATATTCGTCAATGTCAATTTACTGCAAATAGCTATTCTGAAAACTGAAATAATAATATTTAATATCTTAGAACATTCTTTCACACACGGCCATCTGATCCCAAACTAAGCAGAGCTTGTACTATGGAAACCAGATAACTGATATTCTACATATACTAGTTTTTATTTTTCTTAATACATACTTATATATATTTACAACCAGACACAGAACAAACAGACGTTGAAGTTGCAATCTGTAATTCTATACAACTATCAATTTTCAAAATATCTTAAATACAATCCGTTTTGCTTCGTTGATTAATCTATGAAAATACAGAAGTGTTTTATAAGTGACAGACAGCATTTGCAGTCAATATGAATCGTTATACTGACGTTAGTACTAAGTCAAAGAAACGCGTCCAGAATTGCGATTCTCGCTGTATGACTGTCTTTTTATTTATTTTATTTTATAAATATATATTTATTAACCATATAAAAATACAATACATAATTATGAGAGCCTTCACGGAAGCCTCGTGGGCTTATCTGTGTAGGCGGTCGCCGCAACAACATAATAAAAGATATAAGTATGTATAAATCTATGCTTAGTGTAACACATGTACATATAGGTACACTATACGATATATCTATATATTTTACAATTTTTTATTTTATCTTTATCGTTATAAAATAGGTTTCCATTTATTCTTTGTATTTAAAATTACTTACGGTTTAAAAGAAAACATCTTCTCAACGTAATTCTACTAAAATTAACAATATTGCCAAGAAAGAGCGGGTCATTGAGCTTTTGTTCAAGAAACACAGCATCAGAAGAACACTTAGACCGATTCAAAATTGCTCAACATTACAAAATATACCTATATAAGGCTACAGTATCTAAACAAGACATATTTCATTCGTAGACAAGTGGCTGGTGAGTGAAAACGTAACATTCCTCAGCCGAGTCGGTTGCATGCGTGCTCTGTTTACCAAATAGTTCGCGAATACCTCTGTGTGACCTTACCGGACATTTAGGCTCGTGTTCCTTATAACACTTATAAGTGGGGGGGTGAAAGGGCGTAATGTAACCTTGGATGTGATTTGGCAAATGTTTGCAATTAAATTGGCGATTATCTCAAATACCTTAACAATTATACTTTAATTACGCATAATATGGTTATTGCAAGATTAGTTTGATTAATTTGTTTTGAATTTAAATAATCCGTTTGAAGAATCAATGAACTAATACTTTGACAGTTGCACAACGATAGCCAAACGTATTCAGCCTTATTCCGCTAATACAAACTTCGTCGGCGAGCCGCTTCACGGCGGCCTCGGAGAGCCTATCTCTCACTTGATTAGTAGTATTAGCGTCGTTAACGAAAGAGACAGAGCACGGAGCTCGCGACGAAATATCCTCGAATTAGTGTCATTTTCCTTACAGAATCGAGCCCCTGACGCTGTATGGAATACCATGGAAGTGCAGAAATGAGTTTATTTTTAATTCAAATGTAATGTTTTTTATGCCAGCAATTTGACAACAATGTGATGGGAAATGATAAATGCATCGGTTGCTATTTGGCGAGAGATTTTCAACCAGGTTGGTGTGTTGGTTATTTGAATTAAAAAGCCATTTTAATAAGTTCATATTTATTATATTCAACGTTATACAATTATAATATCTGAAATTAAACGACAGAGAAAGCTGGGGAGATAGTGTAATGCAGTAAGTAACCCCACGTTATGTGACATGTCCCCTTTTAATTACACTCATTAATTTACCATCATGTGTGTACAGTGACAGGTAATTATCACTGCGTTAGTGATGTGAATGGGTTGAACTCGAGTTGCCATAACATAATAAAGTATTTGCTACCAGCTACACTTTTTTACTCAGTTTATTTCAGTGGCGGTTTATGATTAAGCACTATGGTACATTTTTTTTTTATTGAAAGCTAATGATGTAATATGCTGTTATGCCTTAAAATTATTCATCGTCAAGAAATAAAAAATAGCACTTTTATTTTCATAAAGTAATAATTTCAATGGGGAAGTGAGAAAATGCTTTAAAAAAAACTTTTTCAAGATTAACATCTGAGAACATCCTTAAAATTAATTAACCAAGAAAACTTTTTTTTATATATTATTTTCTTTACAAGGTATTGACTCGAGTTGAACCGATCCTCGTTCACCACAACAGTTGGCACATAGTGCTGCGTGACAAATGACAGTTGCACCTTTGTGTCGTGACCTTGTGCACATGACCCCGCTCGCTATGTCTGCCATGTAACAGGTCAAATGTGTATATTTATTATTAGAGTCATTAATGTTGCGGTCGTAAATTGTGTTGTGACTGATACTGGATATTTTGAACAGGCTTTAATTTTAACGGACTTCAATTCAATTAACTTTATTAGTCAATATTTTATTATCAGTTCCATTGTACATTTATTGATAGTAAGCCCTGCTTTTAGTTTATTAAATATATCGCCCGGTTTTATCTGCGTTCCCGGGATAAAAAGTATGTGTCTCTCTCTATACCATTGGCTATATGTGTACCAAATTTCAGCAAGATTGGTTAAGTCGTTTAGCCGTGAAAGTGTAACAAACAAACAAACTAATATGAGCAAATAAAAAAAGTCGAAGACCATGTAAAGCTTTAGTATTAGTGTTTATTTACTTATGCTGAGTCCATCTAACTTCAATGTTAGCAAATTTAAATAATCCTATACATTATAATAAACCCTTTTTTCCTTGAGAGCCAGGCACTTTTTTGCCCAGAGGTACCATGGAGCATTTAGAGGACCATTTATTTTAGCAAAATTTTAGGTTTTGTTTTATTAGTGTACTTAATATAGTAACTAATGGAAGTTTTTTAATTATCTTTCATTATCGGTTTTTAGTAGTATTCTCATTTTTAATTATATCGTAAGTAATTAAGGGATTTCTAAGCTTTTATAGGTATATTTTTAGGCCTTGTCTTGTTACTCAGCATAGGTCTCCCCTAAAGCTTCTCAGTCTTCCTCCTCCATGTGGTGCCTGCTATTTTTTTTATGTCGTCTTCTCATCTCCGACGCTGTCTCCCTCTTTCTATTATGTTGTATTGGACACCATCATATGCATTAATAACTGACCAATTTTCCGTTTATAATTAAATTGCAAATCGTCCTTAATATTTTTATAACCTATAATTTTCTAATATCATTCTCATCTCCATTAAAATTTATTCTTTGAATATAAATGTAATGAATGGGTGTCAGCGAATGATAACATATGTTATCTGTATTGGCATTAATATGTTAGGATTGATTGATATATTATGACTTATTTTGCTCAGTTCGTGGTAGTGTCATAATGTAGCTGCAACAATTCGCCGTAAAAAAAGGGTATTCGATATTCATTACTGCATGTATCGTTAATTTCTTTAGTTCTTATATTTCACTTTTTTCTTGGAATATATTATACTAGCTGTCCTCCGCGGTTTCACCCGCGTTCCTGAGGGATTTACATTTTCCCTGGATAAAAAGTAGCCTATGTTACTCAGTGATAATGTAGCTTTCTAATGAAAAAAGAATTATTAAAATCGGTCCAGTACTTTTTGAGTTTATTCGTTACATACAAAAATACAAATCTTTCCTCTTTATAATATTAGTGTAGATTTTACATCCCGCGGATTCACCTACGTTCCCGAGGGATGATTTATATTTTTGACATTAAATGAAACAGACAAACATGAATATTTTAGTACTGCAACGTTATATGTAGAGCTTAGGAAAATATAGTTTAAAAAATGGAGAGTCCATTCACAATATTTAAGAACCGTAGTAACGCTGTATAACAAAGCCCAAAAAAATAAAAAATATATTGTTATGAATGAAATATAGAAAACCTATTAAAGTAGACAATTATTAGGTAAAATAGGTACGTAGGCCTTTCTGTTAAATTATCTGGTTCCTTGCCTTACTAGGGTTGTTGGCTTTGATATTTAATTATATTTTTACGGGGTATTTTGTAACATGTTGTATAACATTAGTGACAAACCGATATACTAAGACTCAATTTGAGTTATTTTTAAAACTAAAGTTAGGTTTCCAGTTTCCTTAGCAAGGTCTTCTCTTATTAAATTAGATATAACTTAGTGTAAATCTCTGTAATCTGTTTTATTCATCAAATAAATAAGTTTCGATGGTCGCAAACCTTCATAAACCTTTAAGTAACAAATATTTTTTTAAAAATAAATAGAATAGCAATAGTATACAAGTATATGCAGTGTTGCCATATGCAAATTTTACAATTTCATATTTTTTTCACCTTTGCTCATAGGTGGAAAGACAAAGACATTTTTTAATTATTTATTTATTAAGTAACTTAAATATATTATAACTAAAAAAACGGATAGCACGAAAAACGCATACGATCGGATGTCATGGGTTTTTATGACTACTTAGCGATGCGCGAGCGCATGTGAGCGCGACCCCTATGACATTAATAACCTTTGCAGCAAGGATGCATATTCTTTGTATCTTTTGTAACCTATTTTTTGTATATTTTTGTACTTTAACTAAATAAATTCTGTTTGAATGACTTTGGCCCTTAATCTTCTAATTCTGAGAAATCAATATAGCTTTGCCGAAATTTTACATAAAAGAAACCGATAGAGACACTTGACGCACCAGGTGGCTTGAAGGTTAGAGACCCTGACTGCCAGGCCACCAGCCGTGGGTTGCATTCCCATCCAGGACAAACACTTGTGGACATTATGTCTGTTTGTTCTGTTTTTTTTATGTAAATATCTATTTAAACATATATTTGGGAAAAGTAGTAGGTATTAGTAGAATATCTGTTATCTGGTCGCCATAGTACAAGCACTGCTTAGCTTGGGATCAAATGGACGTGTGTAAAGAATGTCACAAGATATTGATTTCCATTAGCAGGTTTGGGATCATTTATTTTGTTAGATACTAGTATAACAGATTATCCTTGAATTAACTGCATTTATCGTCAATTTGAGAAAGGAAAATTCATAATAATATAAGAAACATACTCTAAAATGAATCTAAGAAAAAGAGCGTTTACATAAAACAGATCTCACGGGAGATAAAAAACGCTTAGCACAAAAAATTTGAAAAAATCCTAAACACTTACGTAATGACTTCATACACGTTCGACCCCAGGGTAACAATAGTTACATCGCAATGACATGCAATGACAAACACCCACAACATAGACATATACAATACATTTGTAAGACTGTAACACACTGTACCTCTATATTAATTTGTGGTAACCGCGCAGATTTGGTCATTGTTTTAGTTATTGAATAACTCACGAGACGAATTTAAAATACTAAAAGAGTCATTAATTAATGTTATTTTTGACACTACTTATTTAATTATAAATAATTTAATCTGCTATTGTAAACTAATAATGTATGATTATGCGTGAAGTTTTGTTATCTTTACTTTCTTTACATTTGCGCTTTACACTAACAGAACTGCGTTGGTTATTCGATATTGATTTCTTTGATAATAATAAACATAGTGGTGTGATCAATCAATCTACACTACTACCTACAAAGAGAAAAGATTTGTATTTTTGTTTGCAATTAATAAACTCAAACGAAAACCTATATTAACTTATTTAAAAAAAATATATATTTTTCCACTTTTTGAATGACTTTATCCAGAAGTAACATAAACTATTTGGGAAAGCGGTTGAAAGGACAGACGAAAGCTTGTCTAATATACACTTGCACTAAAATTACTAACTAGTTATTAGAGATATAATCTATAGCTATATCCTCCACAAGTACATAGCAACTTTAATGAGAGTGCTGCAGTAGGTACTCTCAATGAGCGAGACTCGCGGTTCAATTGTGTAAAAAAGCTGAGTCCGTGTCCGACATGCGTAATACGCACAAATTGTTCTTCGCAGACTTTGCTTGAACTCGTGCATGGCCAATTTGAACTGAGGTGACAATATGACTGACAATGACATTTAATAAGTTATGTATTAGGATCACTTTGATTAGCACATAACGTATTTTATAATATTATACAAATAGGCTTGTTTCCATGGTTACCATAACCTAACTACGAAAGAGGTATATAAACCAGGGGCTCGATTCTGTAAGGAAAATGACACTAATTCGAGGATGTTTCGTTTTTTTTAATACCACATGGCCGACAAACAAGCGGACGGAACACTAGGGGCATCGCCGATGCATTGTCGACCCTGAGACGTGAAGTTGTTAAATCCCATGTGCCTGTAATTACACCGGACCCCTTACTTTTCTAACCGAAACACAGTAACACAAGTGTACTACTGCTAAACGGCAGAAATGGGTAAGGTGGTAGTACTTCCCCGGACGAACTCTGCTCTAAGAGCTCTACTACTCGTTGCGGCCACTATGCTATCTATGTTTCTGTCACTAAATACGCTAATACTACTAATCACGTGAGAGATAGGCTCTCCGAGGCTTCCGTGAAGCGCCTCGCCGACGAAGTTTGTATTAGCTGAATAAGATGCCCTAGAAGAAGTAGAGTTACCCTTGAGATAGCTCTCTTTACTACTACGTTAACTCTACTTTACTAGAGGGTGGTAACAAGCCAGGCTAGTACAATGACGAAGTGAAGGAGGCACAAACAAACAACTTTCGCCTTTAAAATAAGTACGATACATCATACAATATCATTGCACATGTTCACAGCAAGTAAACTGACATACAAGTTGACATTCAGATCATTTTTGCCACTTGTCTGTAATCATGTACACAAACAGATACATTCATATTTGCTTAATGTCTACTTGAAGGTTGCGGTACTGGTTATAAGCGAAAGCGAATTTTTCAGACAATTGTGATATCTTAGCTTTATTGTTTTATGTAATATTTTGTGAGACTTACAGAAAAATTATTTAAACAAACGCCGTTACACACATCCCAAGTAAAGTCAATAAATGAATAATTGACATAACAATAAGTAAATAAAAAAGCCTTATATTTCTATAAATTTATTAATGCCAGTATATTAATTAATTTCAAAAAAATCCTTGGGGTTAAGACCATCCCCAAAGAATGCCAGGTTTCTCTGTCTTTCGCTACTACTTGTCCTCCTCTATCCACCCGCCGTGTGTATTGTTTTCCTCCTATTGCGTTTACCAAACTGACATAATAAGGTTCAATTTAACTTGAATCAAATTTCTAAGTACACAAATCGACTGCATCATCCAAATCGCTGACCACTTATAACTTACTTGAAAACAAGATTCAAACAAAAGGCTGAAGTTATGGCACTTCTGGTACAATGGCGGTTGTTGTGATACGTCTCAAGCTTTATACTCCGACCTTGCTCCCACAATGAAGGCTGCACCGCCTCATCACAGTTAATATTTGTCTTATTTCTAAGTATAGCGGCTGTATTCTTTTGTCAAACACAACACAATTGTGATAATTGACATTGTGCCTACAGAGGCCAATGGCTGTCCGGGTGACCTCTCCGTGCGACTAATTACTCTTTGACAGTTATTATTGTAAGTTAATTTCTTTCTCTTGGTTTTAGCGACGTCTTTTTGTTTGATTTTTGATAATGAAGTTGTGGTGAAGACATTACATTTTGAAACTTAACTTGACATGAATAAAGGCTGTTGTCTTTATTTATTTTTAGTGTAGAATTTAATTTAGATATGGAGGATAGAAAAGTAGCTAATTCAAAGAAATTATTCTCCCAATTTGATTATGTCTGTATGTATTATTTTCAGAGTAGTAGAGCTCTTAGTGCAGAGTTCGTCCGGGGAAGTACTACCATCTTACCCATTTCCGCCGTGAAGCAGTAGTGCTATTGTATTACTGTGTTTCGGTTAGAAAGGTAAGGGGGCTGGTGAAATTACAGGCACATGAGACTTAACAACTTCACGTCTCAGGGTCGACAACGCATTGGCGATGCTCCTAGTGTTGCAAATGTCCATAGGCGGCGGTGACCACTTACCATCAGGTGGACCGTCTGCTTGTTTGTCGGCCCAAGTAGCATAACAAAAAAAAAAAAAATGTCTGTAGCTGAAAAATATTTTTACAAGCATGTACTTATTTATTTCAAGTATTAAAAATAAGTATCATATGTGGTATATAGTTAAATAGTTACCATAACACAAGATCAGCTTAGTTTGAGAACAGATACCATACCTATTAAAATAAAAATCCAAATAATTTTAAGTTTGTTACAAAAAAAAAACAACAAAGTAACCATCCTATGTTTTTCTAACACCATTTATCCGGTTCTTAAACAACGTTATTTCTAAGTTAACTCCTCTCCAATGCCATACACCTATCAATTAAAAGTATAATTTACCTAAATAAGTACTTATAAGCCATCACTTGACTACGCAATAATACTAAAATGAATTGGAATTCAAATACATTTTAAACCGACAAGAAAAACAAAACCCTATCGTGAACATCGCAACAGCGAGTTTTAAAAGGCAAACCAATTAACAAGTGCTAAATAAAGACCAGGTTTTCCGATTTTCATAATGACCTCCACGAACCGATCGCTCTTATCACATGACCTCTTTAACAACCTACAATACCCAAAGTAGAACGGCGTAAGCGTTTGACGGCAACATTCCATAATCAACTCAATGCTGAAAGTCAAAGGTTGATAATCGTCTGCGTGACTGCCGATAATATTTTCCATTGTTATCGTAGCTTGTTTCATGTTTTAGGCATTTTGGTTCACGAGTTTGTAAGCAATTTCAAATGTACCTTTGTTTTGTATGTTTTATTTTAGTTATTTTGGTCAACTTACTGACATTTGTTAGCTGACAACTTTACAAACACTTAGAGCTGGCGTGTCATTCCTTATGGTAAAATGACACTAGCTCGAGGATGTTTCGACGTGGCCTCTATGCACTGTCTCTTTCGCTAACTACGTAATCACGCGAGTAATCCGCTCTCGGAGGCCTCGTTGGCCCGGCTCGTGGTTGAAGTTTGCATTAGCTGAATAAGGGGGCCGATCACAAAATAGTTCATAAAAATGTAGTCACATTTTGTGCCGGATCTATTTTTCATCTTATATCCTTTTTGTAACGTAATTGATTTCGATGCTCTTTCCTTGATGTGATTAGACAACTCAGTCAAAAGGTTGATGTGTATGCTAAAGTTATATTATCCGACTCAGGCGAAGCAGGGGTGGATTGCTAGTAAAGCTATTATTAATATAGGTAGATTTTTCTATTATAAGTACAGATTCTTTTAAATAAATATAACCTGTCCTGGGACATTTTAAACACGGCCATCTGATCCCAAACTAAGCATAGCTTGTACTATGATAACTAGATAACTTAAAAACTTTTTTGAAATGTACATCGTTTTCCTCAATTTTTTTTTTCTTTGCTTTATGATGTACATCCCTACTACCTACTAATATATTGTGAATGTAAATTTGTTTGTTACGCTTTCACGCGAAAACTACTTAACCGATCATCATGAAACATCGTACACATATTCTTGTAGGTATTAGGGGTAACATAGTATACTTTTTGTGCCGGGACAATGTTACATCCTTCGGGAACGCGGGTGCAACCGCGGGAGACTGCTAGTACTAGTGTTTATATTTCTATTTATGAAGACCTATAATAGACTACTTTATATGATTATTATGTGCTATTGGTCTTCCGTGTAAAATAACACACAATTACTAAAGAAGTAATAAAATAAACAATTCTAAGTATCTACTTGTTGATAATCGAATTCTTTGAAGTTCAACGAATCACTTAGTTAAGTGATGAGACCATTGTGTCGAGTAACAAAACCTACATAATTTATAAGACAAGATAATTCTGATAATCAACAATTTAGCACGGACTTATGCTAATTTTAATTACGATTCAGAACATTTGTAACAATGCCATCTTTTTGTTCGTGTTGTGCTATATATTTTACAATTTTATTTGGTGTTTATCTCCCCGTATAAACTCGAACATCAATATGTTTGTTAGGATGAATTTAGATTACTATATTAGCATTGTTTATGGTTTTCTATGCGTCTATATTCGAAAGGTGTAAAGTGTTTGGTTATGGTCCAAATTAAATCAGTATTATTAAAAGTAAAATTTAGAAAGAGGATCAAAGTTGAATTTTTTTTAAAGGTACTGTGGTAGATTATATAAGCCTACAGATTTGCGCAAAAATCTGTAGGCTTATTTTAAACTAGCTGCGCCCGCAACTTCGTAAGAGATACCTTTAATTTAAGGTACCTTTATTTTGTGACCCAACTTTGATGAAATACAGCTTATATGCTGCCCTAAGCTATGTTGCCAGTTTCCTGTCAAAATAACATTAAAATGTCTAGTTCCGAAATGACCAGACATTTAGACATAGATTAGCGAGTTCAAACAGAGAGCTAGACAAAGTTTTGAATCACGATTTCATTGTATTTTGTTACCATTTCTAAATCAACCGCAATCAGTTTTTGGCAGATATTTTGAATGTACAGACATCCCGGTTCAACGGTTTTATTATAGTAAAAAGATAATACCTAATTGCTAACAGTTCAGTAATATATATAACAATAAGTAAAGCGCACGTAAATAAGCGTATTTGCGTGTTTGAGTTTTCTGTTCTAATAAAGTCAATGACTTGTGTATGACATTTTATTGATTTAAAACTTTAATATGTTTACCTTTCTACCCTTCAAGTGAATGTGAGGCCATTAAAACCGCTGCCGCCTCCGCTCATGTATCGCGGCACATGCAGGCACGAGCCACGCGTGGGGCAACAGCGTGGGCGTCCGAATAAACATGTCCGTGTAACGAGTCCGGCTCGTAAACTGCACTGAGCTATCGTTCGGGGAACCGTGGGCCTGAGGTTCAATGTCTTTATTGTTTGCCTCTTAGTAGCTCAGCGCTGCCTTACCTGGGCCCTCACACTGCGCGGTTGAGGCGACGAAGGTGTGGCCCAACATTACCAATTCAGATGTTGTTCGATATTTGAAATTTATTATCGGGGTGACATTCTATATCATATTTGATGGCCTGTTGGTGTAGTAGATAGATACCCTAACTACAACCTGAGGTTTGGGGGTCGATTCTGACAAGTTAAACATTTAAGTGTGCAAAAATGTCTGTTTGTTTTGTTATTGCATGATGATGAAGACTTGCTCCCAAATTAAGCAGATATTGTACTGCTTGTAGGTATTATGGAATCCATATAACTACATAAAGGCTTATAGTGCTGTGTCGACGTGTTGTTTCAGAGATTTCGCTTTTGTATTATATTTTCAAAATTTAAACGACATTTAGTAACTTACCTAATACATTAGGTACATAATTGCCATAAGAACTTTATCTTTAGACCCTCAAACAATATTTTATAAGTAATTCAGATCATCTATATTTTAATTAAAAACGCAAACCTTTTTAAACAATCCTACAATCAGTTTGAAAAACATTGTAAGGAAACTGTAGCACGGAACTCTCATGTTGAAAATCTGTTGCCAAGGACCTGCTGGTGGGCTTCAGGAGTCACTCTTATATTATATAATAGCCCTTCCAGACTTCATGTGCTTACCACATAATCGCTTATAAGTATAAAACATATGAAATTGAGAAAATAAAATAGCCAAAAAGCCAGATTAGATAAAACCCATATTAAAAAAAACATATCTTGCTGAGTTTCTTACCGAGAAAAATTTATTATTTCAAGGCTTTAACCGGTAGTAGCTTCAGTAACTTTAAATTTGACCTTCATAAACGCCTTCCACGGGGCTAAACTGAAGAAATGGTTTTGTTTTTTTTTTTAATCTTAATAGATGAGATTGTCGATAAATTATATGCCTTAACACTAAACATACCATAACCGGGTCAAATGACCCATTTTGAAGTTTGCATTGAAAATCCACGTATCATCTTATTGCTTTTGCTCATTTGACTTCATGACTTTTTCTTACTAATTAATATACAGTTATACTATTTGTTTACCTTCCAAACAACCATATTTCATACATACAAGCAGGAAATATAAAGTCACATTTGACCCGCTATGGTAGAAATTGGTACCTAGTAAGTGTTGGTATGATTAGTGTTAACACAGTACATATAGAAGACGAAATTGAAGGTGCAGTGCGGTGAATAAAAACAATTTTTTTACCGGGAGTAATAGTAATGTTTACTCACTCTTTCAGACAGAATCATCGTACATGTGTGCGGAGTAAATATTTTCCTCAAAGGTGCGTGTTGAAGGGTGACCTCTAGCGGTTGACCGATAAATAATCAGTTACCGATAGCAAAAACCTCTGACTGCACCTATTGCACTTGACTGTCCTGACGCTTTGTGTCTGGTGAAAAGGACATTTACTATAAATACTTCATTCTTTGAGGCTTGATGGCTTGGTGGTTAGCAACTCTGACTGCCATGCAGATCCCGCCCAGGACAAACATTTATGTTTTTTTTCTAAACCACAGGGGCCGACCAACAGGCACACGGTCCACCTGATGGTAAGCGGTCACCCCCGTCTATGGACATTTGCAACACCAGGGCATCGCCAAAACGTTGTCGACCCTGAGACGTGAATATGTTAAGTCATATGTGCCTGTAATTTCACCGGCCCCCTAACCTTTCTCATACTGCTTCACAGTGGAAATGGGTAAGGTGATAGTACTTCCCCGGACGAACTCTGCAATAAGAGCTCTACTACTCAAAGCATGAACATATTAGCGTGTAGGTGTTTATTTTCAGAAAATACTTCATAAAGACTGTAGTATGTACCTTTATATAAACAATTGTTTATTTATGAAATAAACTGATGATCATCAACGTTTAAAAATATTATATCAGATCTAATGTACGGTCTACTACCTACTAATATTATAAATGCGAAAGTTTGTGAGAATGTATGGATGTTTGTCACTCTTTCACGTAATAACTACCAAACGGATTAGGGTGAAACTTGGTACATATATAGAGCATGCCCTGGAATAACATATAGGATACTTTTTATCCCGGGAAAACGCGACTGTAACCGCGGGGGACAGCTAGTATATAAATAAGATGAAACATAAAAGCGTATTGTGTAGGTCAGTAGTAGATAGCAATTGTTTTAGATGCTACTGTTCTTGTGACCTAAATATCATAGGAAAGCATTACTACCTAAGTAAGTATCAATTCACACTACGAAATCAGTGAAGCATCGAACTTTATAACGGCCTCGGAGTATAATAATGGGTATTATATGCAATGAGCCTGTTAAAATAACAATAATAGTATATCAGCGCAATTGTGAACGTAATTTGTTGGCTACAATAGGGTACAGTTTAGATAAAAGGTGCCGGTAGCACTAAAGGTACACAGTTTTAGTTAAAGTATATAAATTGTAATTAAGAATAGAATATCAGGCTCTTGTTATATACATGATGTTACAAAACTACCCGTAAAGCCGAAAGGAGGTTAGATGGGGCCTTATAACGATCCATTCACAATATTTAAGAACCGTAGTAACGCTGTATAACATACCCCAAAAATATAAAAAAAACTGATTTTTCTGAATGAAAAAGAGAAAAACTATTAAAGTAGACAATTATTAGGTAAAAGTACGTAGGCCTTTCTGTTAAATAATCTAGTCTGACACGACAGCTTACTAAGTCATTGGCTTTGATAATTAATTATATTTTACGGGCTATTTTGTAACACGTTATATAATGCACCAAATGGGGAAAGTCCAAGCAACTAGAATTATACATGCAGTCGGAAAATACTAAGATATTTGGAAGCAAATATGTGTAATGGAATATCAATCATTTACAAGACAGGCCTAGAGTTATTGATAGATGAAATACATTTAAATAAGGAACAGAAAAGACTCTTGTACCAAATGGAACTCTTAAACTAAGTATACAAAAAAAAAAAAAATGCAGTTACGAAATTGTAAGACTACGATATTTGGATGCTACTATATATGTAGTAATGGAAAGTCAACCTATCATTAGAAATATAAATTTTGTTCATTCATGTAGGCCTTTACAGGCTCTTATAAATCGTCAATACCTGGAGGGCCGAGCTTTGCTCGCGTTTTCCTTAGTAATGTGACTCCTGCCGTATTCTCTTTTTTAAAGCACTGTCATATATATCTAGATATGAATTAGATGCTGTCATAAAGAACGTACCTTTAAGTCTAAATGCTTTTACGTTCGAATTCTATTGGTTTTCATTGCCTAAAAACACGGATAAAACGACGTTTTCTAAGAATGAAACCTAGCTTAATTTAAATTCACATTAAAATATAATACTAAAATAAATAGCTTGTCAGGCGAGCAATTCATTGCCAAAGATTATTATATTCTAAATAATCAGATATACTATTTACAACTAACATTACTAATAGCATTTAAAATACAGGCCTACTGTTATTGATAGATTAAATACATTTGAATAAGGAATAGCAGAGGATCTTGCATCAAATGGCGTTAGACAAAGCATAATAAAACTAAATTAAATTCAGCTAGAAAATTGGTCTATTATATTTGGAAGCTAATAATTGTATGTAATAGAAGGTAAATCATTCATTTACGACACAGGTAGTATTGATGATAGATTTTTTTTTTAAATTTTAAGATTAGTACTGTCATTTTTATTTTATGTCTATATCTGTGGCAAATTAACTGAGGTCAATATACAATAACTAATACATGATAATCGTTGAATTTTATTGATTGACAGTCCAGTTAGCTTAGTGGTTGACCCTGACTGCCATGCCACCGCTCGTAGGTTCAATTCCCACCCAGGTCAAACATTTGTGTCATAAACATACCTGTGCTGTTTCCGAGTGTAAATATCAGTATAAGTATGTATTTTTATCTAGTTTTATGGTACACGCTTTGCTTAATTAGAAATCAAATGGCTTTGTTTAATAAAGAACCTAGCATATTGATGTTTATTATTGAATACATGCTCGTAACTATATTGTCAGCACAAACATTTGTTCAAACATTGCTTAGCCGTCTTAACAAATGACCCAAACAACAGCAGGTTAAGGCCGCGTGCGCACGACGAGCGACCACTGGAGCTAACACCATTGACATATTTTACTGCATTATATAATGACAGCGAGGTGCATGCAGGTTTGCATCGTCAGTTGCTATGGCCAGCATATATTTAAGTTAAAAGCGGTTGGCGGTTCGTAAAACTTATTCTGCTATTCCTACTAATATTATAAATGCGAAAGTTTGTGTGTATGGATGTTTGTTACTCAGTCACGTAAAAACTACCCAACGGATTGGGGTGAGACTTTTCATGCCGGGAAAATGTTATATTCCTCAGAACGCCGGGTGAAACCGCGGGGGACAACTAGTATTATAAATGTGCAAGGTTGTGAGTATGGATGCGTGTATGTTTCTTACTCTTTTACCCAAAAGTACTGATCGGATTTGAATGAAACTTGGCACATAAACAGTTTTTAAACTGGATTAAAACATAGGGTATTTTTAGCCAGGGAAAATATAACATTCCCCGAGAGCGCGGGTGAACAGCTAGTTAATCCATAAACGAGAAATATGTAAAAAAATGAACTAGGAAGAAATAGACGAGAATGTCAAATTGATATTTCACAATGACCGTGTCTGACAATGCAAATGATTGGGTCAATTCTATATATAAACTAGAACTAGCGAAATTCTTGTAACAAGATATAGTACTATTTATATCAGAGAGGTAGTTTTTGAAGAAATATATTTTATATGAAATCTATGCCACAAGATACATGAGTAAATATGATCGTATAAATTTTAAACTACAAATCTTTTTAAAGTTACTTTTTAATGATTGTGAAATAGAATTCTTCGAATTTCAAGTCAATAGCTTTGTCACTTATATCATGTAGTTGTTCAGATAGATCATAAAACCATTGCTATTAATGTGCGTAACCATATTAGGATTCGCATTTCATACGCTGAGCAGATTAATGCAACACTGTCTATAATTTATATTTATATCTTTATTAACGTCGTTTTCTAGCCAAGATAATTATGACATTCGTTTTTTTTAATAAATCCTCAAGCCTTGTTAGTGACGATTTAATGACTGGTCGTAGTAATATATCGCATAGCAGTCTAACCTTGGTGACTTCTTATGATGATTGTAAATGCTTTAAATTCGTAAAATAACAGTATTCTTACTATTGTGCATCGTAAATTGGATGATTTGTAAAAAACCTCCTAAAATAATAAATAAAATATAGAAAAACATAAAAAAAAAATAACAACATGCTTATCCCATAACAGTCAAACTTAGGTGATTTTTTATAACGATCGTAAATGCTATAATTTCGAAAGAAAACAACATTCATACTATTAAACCATCTGAAATTTAATGATTCATAGAAAGTTACTAAAATAAATAAAATATATAAAAATTCTTCTTCTGCAATATATGCCATAACAATCTAACATAGGTGACTTTGATATGAATTTGATAATTTATAGAAACTTTCTAAAATATTGATAAAATAAAAACTTAAAAAATTACTGCAACAGATTCTCCGCTTATCCCTCCCAACTTGCACCCACCCTCACTTCATCAGCGACCACACTGCGCGGATGCAACCTTCGCCCGCAGGTCGCGTCGGGTCACGCGCCACATATTTTCCTCCTGCTTACGCCTCAATAAAACCTGCTATGTTATGGTTCACGGTCACTCGTGATTAGATACTTAGGAGGCCCTATTTATCAACAAACCTTCGCCGCATAGATATCTATACCATAGATAGAACTGTCATAGCTAGAATATAACATTTTATGCGCATTTTAAAGTTGCTACTATGAAGCTGTGATTGAAATCTATGGTAATTTTACAATTATTATATAAGATTATACAAGAAACAAATACCCAGTAAGTATTTTTTTTTTTAAATTCATCACATGGACAACAAAAATCGTTCATCTGTACAACAGATTCCGCTGGATCTCCTTCTCTATCAAGTCCCAAGCAAGGAAACTCAACAGGATATCGACACGTGTTTCGCTTCTACATGAAGCATCAGGACGTAATAGACCGCCGGACAGAAAAAGATTAATTATTATATATCTTATATTATAAACATTGGTTCACAATACTCGTTACTTTACAACAAAACTTTCCAGACAAATTAACAGCGCAGACTTAGAATCGTGGATTTGAACACACTGTCATATAAATGAGACGATAATATTACTTTAGTATGCCAATTCTAAACAATATTTCCCATTTCTATGCTTTTAACCTTTACTCAAGTCACATAACACGCACGTTTTTAATTTGAAACGGTTGAACGGAGATTTTTATGGTGGACAAAGGTAATGTTGCGGTTTGTTAGATATTAACTTACCTATTTGAAATAGTTTTTAACACTGTTGAAGTATTCTTGGAGGCTTGTTTTTCTTATCTGTGGCAGCGTTGTTTATTTTTTTTCATGATTAGGTTGAAGGATTTAATAAAAAAGTAGATCTGTATCATTAAAATTGATTGGATAATATTTCCTATTTTTAATAGAAATTTTACATATTAATAATATATCTGTGATTAGATGTTAAGTAAATGAGCGTTTTTTTTATACCACCAAAACAAGCCGACGGTCCACCTGATGGTAAATGGCCACCGCCACCTATAGACATTTGCAACATCAGATGCATCGCCATTGCGTTGTCGTCTCTGAGACGTGAAGTTGTTAAGTCTCATGTGCCTGAAGTTTCACCCTTACCTACTAACCAATACACAGTAATACAAGTGCACTTCTGCTTCACGGCGGAAATGGGTAAGGTAGTACTTCCCCGGACGAACTCTGCACTAAGAGCTCTCACTCTTGGTTTCATGATAACGAAACAGCTTGACTAAGTATTAGTTATTATTCTTGGAAAATAGGGTTACATATGTATTACTCACTGTTCTAATTGTCTTCTGTTATTTGGGTTTTTACATATATTATAACCAATATATAATAACTATTTAATATATCAGTGCTTGAGTACTGGGGAATTTATTAAAAATCCCTGAAGCCAGGAAAATGAAGCCATTGCCCTTTGGCCTTTGAGTGTTATCACTAATTAATAACAATAGGATACTGCGTATTATTGTAACCACATTTCCTACCACCTCTAGTCTTTATTTGCGGATCTGTTTCTAAAAAAAACATGTGATTATATCAAATAATTACTTTTTTTACAAAACAAATTGATATTAGAGTAGTAGAGCTCGTATGGCAGAATTTAATAATAGATTGATAGTACGGCACACAACCAGTGTTGTACGACACTCGTAGCGCTGGCAATGTACTACAAAATTGACTGCAACCAGAGCATTACACAAACCGTCTCCGTTTTGGAGAAGGTTCCCGATTAGACTGTTAGTATTTTGTTGTTTTTGTTTTAGAGTAATAGTCGTTTGTTTTACCATAACAAAGTCACGGGTTAACATAGCTCGATGAGTGCAAGGTCGTGCGCTCATATCGCTCGCTATGTGTAATGCAATTGTTATAATTGAGTGCATACCTAAATAGCCATGTATAATACGTACAATCTCCAACACAAGCAGCTTCATAGATACACTAAAAAAAAACACATATGCTTTATTTGAAAGTTATTTATCTTTTGTAATAATTTAATATTAATATTCCATTTATTCTTCCTTTTTTTTCACTATTAATTTGTATTTGTATTTGAAAAAAATACGTTAAAATTTAAAAAAGATCCCCACCGGTATCGGAAACAAGCTCCAAGTAACCAGTGGTTCAAGGTGACAGTGAGAGGAACTTCCTCACTATGCGTGTCGTCTCTAGGAGCACTACCTTCAGAATCTGGCTTTTCTTGGATGGAAAACTTTTCTCTTTTTTTATGTGGGGGATACCCGGCGGCTCCGGTGGGAGCGGCCGGGTTATGTCAGACTCTTACTGACTAAAACCCCACAGTAGTCGCCATCAGCGCTGTAGAAGGGGGCCGGATTCTCGTTCAGAACACGTACTAGCGACCACCTCACGCGCGACGGCTGACGCGAGGTTCTGAATATTATAAGTGCCTGTGGAGGCCTATTTGAATAAATATTTCATTTCATTTCATATTATTATTGTACTAAAAATAATATATAGTGAAGAAATGTTCAAAATTTTCTTCAAAAACAAATGTTTACTTCTAAAGTCCTTAATAGGGATAGTGTACAGGTGTTTTCTATATTTGGATCTATTCAGCTACTTGTGTTGCTGTCTGTACAGTGTCTCGGTGTAACCTACCTTCAACTTTGTGGCATGATGTTATTGCTTTACCTATTGTAGTAATAATTAAATCTTTAACACAAATTATGTTACAAAAATATATTTGCCATAACCGGCCCGATTTACACATTAATTTCATACGTGCACTTAAAGCAATTTTACCAGATTTCATTTCATGTTAGCTTAATTAGGCAAAAGGGGCTTGACAGTTCGATAATTACATAATACTGAACATAATATCGTGTTGCAATTTCTTTTTTATGTCTATACTGACAGGCAGGTTCTCCACTTGATGGTAAGTATATTAGTAATCTATATACATATGTATATGCAAAATAGGGTTCCTTTGACGCACCATCACCTCAAAACTACAGAACATGGGATGGGACTGCTACCATTCGACGGAGAATTTTTTCGTATATTGTTATAGGGTATATATGCTATCCATATTGTGTACTTTGTTAATATTAAAAATAAAAAAATATATAACAATATATATAAGAATAAATGTTTTTGAATTTTGTTCTATTTCTAAATACGTTATATAATATGTTGAAATTTGAAATAATTCAATGGTTGTCGCAACCATAACATTGTTTCGTCCCGAGAAATCTGAACTGAACCAAAAGTAACAAGTTTGCATGATAAAGGCTGCCGATTTACAATGGCGCCGCTAAAATGATGCTGTAGAGTTCAGATATTGTATCGAATTTGTTAAGATGTTGCGATGCGACGAAAACTATATAATCCCAAAGTTGTATTAATTATTTTGGAAATAAGGGTAAAAAATAATGACCATATCTTAATCTTTTATTTTTGGGTTTGTTAAGTATTTGCTTATCTATATTTATAAAATATATGCAAACCTTTATTTACTGTATAAGTACACCGAATAAATATTGTGCTTTTTTTTAACAAAGGCACCAGCGGTCAAAAAGCGCAATTCTAGCGGCCCAAACTCAAAGTGTCGTGCGTCAAGCGGTCTTTATTCATTGCGAAGGCTTTGTCTGTATGCTAATGCTGATGGTGGCCGGTCACCGGCGCGACCTCACTGTCGGGATCGAAGGTCACTTGTAGGACGAACGCTTTGAGCGCTCCGCAAAGGATCGCCATTGATTTCTGCCAGCACGCGCAAGCGAATCTCGACCTTAGTGCACGTTGTAATGTTTTTCACGTGTAAGGAGTTTTCATTTTGTATGCTATATTTGTATTGTGGTTATTGTTTTTCTATGACATATCGTAAATGGAAAATAGGCTTGTATTGCTAAATACGTTGCTATTGTGGCTTCAATTAAAGCATGGGCAAATATTTCGTACAAATTTTATTTGTTCTATCTTTGACTACTTCTTCTAAAAAAGAATTACCGCGAAAAAATGCAATCTCTTAAAACATAGATTAGTAAATAAGTACAGATACCCCGCTACATAAGCTGTTTAAAATGCGTGCCACTACACACACCTGTCTTCCGCCTTCCGCATCCAGTAGCTTCCCTGTCTCAGGTCATCGGACCATCTAGCGGGGACACCTACGCTATGTTTTCCAGGACGCGATCTCCATTCAAGAACCGTATCTTTTACGGTTATCGGTTCTGCGACATAATTTACTGCTCTATGCCACTTTGTTTTGGTAAGCTTTATGAATGAAAATGATTTGATCGTTGTAATGTTTTTATATTTATTTAAACTCTTGATTTTTTAAAGAAAGAGTTCCACGGTTTAGTTTATACGCTTACTACTCTTACCTTTTTAGTAAAAAAAAAGCGTTTTTTTGTCACCAAAAGGTAAACAAGTATCCATAAACAAAAATTGATCATTTTTTTACTTAGATTCATATTTGAATCATCATACAACAATAAACACATTAACATTATTACTTCATTAGCTCAGTTTATTTAGTTATTAAAACCTTGACAATACCTCACAATCTAAAATAAATATTACATCACTATAAACATGGTACTATCAACCGTGAAAACGAAACTAATCAAAGGGTAAAATTAATAAGCATCTGCATGTTGTAAATACCTCATTTCATGACTAATTACAGCATAAACATAACAGCATATACCTGTCATAACCTACATAGAGGTGGAGGAACAAAAGCGCATCGGTCGGCTCCGAACCTTGGCCCGACCTCCGCGCATCCTCGCTCCACATGAACCATTGTTCGTTCCGGTCGCTTCGTAGATGCTTCTATTCAATACATTACCTACAGTTGTTAGTTAACCTTTGTTTTTATACTCTTTGACTCTTGCAAGAGGCAATGTATATGTTTTGTACCTAGTCTGAAGTTATTTGTGTATAGATTTTAAAATATAGTCACAGGGAAGTTATGTTGGAAAGGGTAATTATAGGATTAGAATTTCTGACAAACAAGCACACGGCCCTCCTGATGGTAAGTGGTCACCGCTGCCAATGGACATTTGCAACACCAGGAGCATGCCAATGCGTTGTCGACCCTCAGACGGGAAGTTGTTAAGTCTCAAATACCTGTAATTTTGAATTAAATGTAAGTAGTAATAGAAGAGTAGAAGTTATACCACTGACTGTTTAGTTATAAAACATGGGCACCTGATTACCTTACTTGCTGTCCCCCTCCGTTTCACCCGCATCCCGAGGGATGTAACATTTTCCCGGCACTAAAAGTATCCTATGTTACTTCTAATACCTCCAAGAATATGTGTACAAAGTTTCATGATGATCGGTTAAGTAGTTTTCGCGTGAAACCGTAACAAACAAACTTACATTCACATTTATAATATTAGTAGGATTTCCTAGAACTGACTTGACAGAATGTGTTCCGGTACATTTTATTTTTATCTAGACCGTTTAAATTTAGCTGGAATGATTAGGGTTAATACGTAATTAATCGACAAACAGAAAAATAAGAAGTTTGCTTTAAGAGAAGCTCTAACATGGTATATAAGTACATTTGAATAAGTTAGACCTACCCAATAAGTTGCTGAAAAAAATAGTTGATAACTTTGTCCCAATTGCAGAAATGGTCCTATAGATAAAGTGGTATGTATCGAGAAATGATGGTTCAGAAACTAATTATACTATTCTAACACTATCCGAACTCAAAGAGACAAAAAAATACACCAAAATCCTACAGTGGTCAAACATAGAAATAATAAAATTGGGTTTGTATCTTGAAGATATACGTCGTCGAGTCGACAAACTGACTGAGAGGCAGTAAAACAAATATTAAAAAAAAACTATAATATGTTTGACCACTGTAAACTTTTGTTGTATTTGATTTTGTCTCTATGAGTTCCGATTGTATTAGTATAGTATAATTAATTTCTGAACCATTAATTAATTTGTAAATTGAAAATAGACAACTGCTATACAGCGCTAACTTCACAGCGTAAATGCTGACCAATGTTGTTCCAACACTCTGTTAGCTCCATATATTAACAAAGCAATAAAATAGTAATCATAACTTAACAAACCATTGGTTAATTATACAGGTTAACGGTGTAACAAACCTACAACTAATCCGGTCGGATTAACATGCGATTATGATTAAATTGAGATGTTGGTCCGTCTTAATTAACCATTTGATATATTCTAAAACCCGACAACAGTGACGTTTCTATACAATGGCATTTCATTTGTTATTAATACTCTTATTGCGTTGACATAAAGGTCATTATAAAATTTTTGCCCATCAAATTAAGCTGAAAGAAATTTAAGGCGAAGCATGTTTTACCCTACTAATATTATAAATGTGAATGTAAGTTTGTTTGTTACACTTTCACTCGAAAATTACTTAACTGATCATCATGAAACTTTGTACACACATCCTTGAAGGTATTAGAAGTAACATAGGATACCTTTGTGCCGGGAAAATGTTACATCCCTCGGGAACGCGGGGGACAGCTAGTATTTTTATAAAGCTTTGTTATAATTTACATCACATTATTGAAAAATAACGATTATAATATGATATTATATTTAGTTTGTTAACAGAACGTTTCCACACACCCTCACACATCAATACTCACATTCACACTCTACAAACCCTTTAACACAATTTTCCTTACATAAATATTAAATTCTTCAGTAGGTACATACCATATAGTAAATTGCATTTTATTTTAAATATTTAATGAGAAGATAGACGGAAGAGACCTGGATTCCGTAACACAGGCTCCGGCTTAGCTTGGAAACCAGTTTCCCCAGCAAACGATTATAATATGACGTATTATAAGTATGTAATAGTAAAAATAATTCTATAACATGGTCATAGTTATACCTAGAGTGATAAAAGGTATATACAAATTATTATTTTCACTTCACCTACCGATGTTTAGCAAAATAAATATATTAAAAAAAAATTGCACTCCGAGAGCGCCGCGGCGCCGGCAGAAGTGAAAACTTCATTAACGTTGTGCATTTTTACCGTTTTACGAATTTTCGATCGCTGCTCAACGCCGCTAAAGAAGTTTTCACATCAATAAACTTTCTGCCGTCAATGATAAAGCATCCATCCCCTTAACCGTATGAGCGATGAAGACTTTCTTCAAATTAATGATAGCGCATAGATATAATTATTAATTGGGTTAAGAAATATCATTATAAGCAGCCAGCTCATTGTTCGGCATCATTGTTTCATTTTGTTCGGTAACTAGCATCAATCAACATAATGACAGTTATTTTGAAGCAATGATATGCGTAATGTGGGTAGAATGATCTGACCAAAAGTTACAACTGAGCTATGCAACCTGCTTTGTTCTTTTACATACAAATTATTCTTGCCCGGTTTTTGAAGTGAAACTTGATTCTGACTTGAGACTGATCCACCTCTTTGTGTGACGAAAAATAAATGAATGATAAACACAATCTATGGTATTCAAAAGTAATTTATGAATAGTTAAAATGTTTCACTGTAATACCATCGTGTGTCTTTATGATACTTTCTGCCCCCTTATTCAGCTAATACAAACATCGTCGGCGAGCCGCTTTACGAAGGCCTCGGAGAGCTTATCTCTCACGTGATTAGTAGTATAAGCGTAGTTAGCGAAAGAGACAGAGCACGGAGGCTGCGACGAAACATCCTCGAGTTAGTGTCATTTTCCTTGCAGTATCGAGCCCCTGCTTTTTTAAATTCTCTATACCTAGTTCCACAAAAAGAGGTGTTATCCTACTAAAAACAACATAGATTACAAGTAAAAAGGCATACATTGCTGCTTGTGTTATGAACAATGATTTTTGTTCAATTTAAAACTGCATTGAACAACATTCAAAACGACTTATTCATTCGCACGTATAAAGGTCAAAGTTACCAACCACCACACTAAGTAAATCCAAAAAGCCTAAAAAATGATAATCGTATGATGATATGAAATATGAAAGAAAATTAATAGATTTTATTATTTATTCACCATTCGTGAGGTTATTACTGAGTTGGTGTTATAAATCAACGATCTATATTACTCCTAGGTCAAGCTGCAGGTTACTCTCGTATAAATCACAGCATTAAAGCTCTCCAGGTGGTCTCAAACTAATATTGCGTGTCAATTGTTTCGGTAATAAAAAATATATTAAACCTAATTGAATAGAAATGACAATGGATTCGAGTTTGAAGTAATTAAAGTAATATTTGTTAAATTATAGTGGATTAATTTGTTTAATTCTAATCGAGAATTGAATTATTTGATTTCGAATATTACATTTTTGAAGGTGGTTTCATACAAAATTCCAAAAAAAAATCTACAGGTTTTTCAAAAATTCCATTATTTTTTTCTAAATTCACCTAACTAATTATATTGCAAACAGCCATTCCTAAACAATTTATAGGTTAACTTAATTTCAATTACAATCTATTAAATTTAAGTGTCAACCTTCTAATAATGTTCACATTAATATCCACTTCCTATAAATACAAAAACACCTGATACATATCACAATTGGCACATTCCTTACACGCCTTAAACGCACCGCTTTGATCTAGCCGCACTTACCTTCGACCCGATCATTAATCTAGTACCAACAAAGTTAACGTTTCAACATTAATGAATTACCCTTTAAGAGGGTTTATGTAACTTAAACTTGATGTATGATTAGCCTTAGTGACTACAGATTGGTCGGCTAGTTTAAGGTGAGTGTCCATTATGTTACGGTCCAAATTGGATTCGCTTTCCTTTAGCATTTGGCATTTATTTAAACTTTATTTACCTACAAGCTTTTGCCCCGCGTTTCCACCCGCATTTAAACATAAAGATTATTTTTTTAGACAAAAGGAGCCGACATAAAGCCGTGAATACGTAATTAACAAACAAACAGACAGTCGGAGACCCTTTCATATGTATAATTATATTCTTGATAGATTAAAATTTAACAATTCCAAAAGTAATAGACATTTTTTTTCTTGCGTTTCCATATTTATTTTTGGGTTTGTCAGTAAGATTACTCCTTGAAAACAATCAATAATATGTCCAAGTATTGATTAGTAACGTTAAGTTAGATAATGTTGCAGTTTCCCGCAGATGCGTGGAGATCCACAGACAAAGTGTTGCAAACTATTTTGTATTTTCACTCCAGATGTTTTGTTTTTAAAAGAGTTATATCACATATATCATATAGCAGTTGTGGCAGAAACTTGGTTTCAATGGTCGCCTATTTATTTTTCCTCTCTTTTCTAACTGTAACACAAAGCGTAATCATAATGGATACCCACCTTTATACATAACCCCCCTCCCCCTTCTTGTCTATAGCCTACAGGAGGGTAATGAAATACGCAGTCAGAGGTCTTATTCTAACAAGCAGCGGTGGTAGCAACCACTTGTGGGGCCGCCGTAGTGATGTGAAGCATTTTATAGTTCTATGTTAATGATCATCAATGAATAATTCATAAATAGGTTTTATAGATGAAAATTGATATTGTTTTGATGTGTTTGCAATAAAAATAATATAATTAAGTGAATAGTGTGGTGCTGTAATTTATTATTATGTTTCTTTATGATATTAAAGATTAACACCTATTGAAATGTTTCGATAAATAATGATTATAGAATTATGCATATACAGATAAAACACTAGCTACCTTCCCGTGGCTTGACGCCTTTCTGAGGGGTTTAATGAAGCCTATGTCACTCGAGAATAGTGTAGCCTTTTGTCTGTGATTTTTTTAATAGGCGCTGTTGTTTTGGCGCTTACCCTTCAGATACACACATACTTCGCATGTTTTTTTAAAAATAATAGTAAAGATCATACCTTACACAACTATAACAAATTTTAATTAAACTTATGCGTCTTACAATAAATAGGTATTTCATCCAATACATTTAAGATGCAATTAATCATTATTATCAAGCAACTAGCAATGAAATAGATATCTATTAATTATACAAGTAATATCAATTATAAATCATAAGTCAACCACGCCTATATCTTCATAAATACAAGGTAACATATGTATAATAAAATAAACAAGTTCACAAGTAGCTATCATTAATTAAATAAAGTTTTATCGATATGCAATATAATATATTTCCCAACACTACTCATCTTAATGTTGGGCGCACCTACCGCACTCGAGGTCTCATTCATAAATTTCATGTCTGTCCGGAACACGACCGTTACATCCCTAGTCGATATCGACTGTCTAACAACTGATTTAATCATGAGTTCGAACTGCATTTGTTAGTTTGATACTGTGTTATATTTAGTAACATAGAAAATTGCCACATTGGATAATGTTTGGCGGACAACTAAACTAGTTTTATCTTAGCTGCTCAACATTAATAAAGTAGGAGACGCTTTAAAAATCAGTCTTCTTATACAAGACATCATCACTATTTTCTATACGGCCAGTGACGTTTTATTTAAATTCCGGAAAATAGCATTTGCTTGTTCAGCGATTTTTTTCTACTTTAACATTAATATGATCTTGAATAAACACCTTAGTGACCATAAAAAGCCATACATTTGAGCTATAGAATTCCTGTCACTATGTCCAAATTTACTGTTAAAATGTTAGAAGGTAAATCTGTCTCGCATTCCAAATTCGAATCTGACAACATCAAACCACAGAATACAAAATAACAAACTACCTACGCAAATATGTTTATTAGGATCTTTGACGCCTTTTATCGTCTTTATTCCTTCGCCTATCAAACCCAGTTAGATTATCTGTAGATAAAGTAGATTTAAAAGTTCAATAGAGGCGTAGGATGTCAGCGACGACGCTGTCCAGGGTGGTGGTCCGATGGGATAGTTGCGGTTGTGCCACGTAATTGGCACCGCTTTCTACACCAGCGTTCATCTACAGCGTGATACCGGATTGAGGCGGCTCATTCTAGTATTTTTACCCGACTACACCCAAAGGAAGGGTCTTGATTTTAGCGGTCTATGTTTGTATTTATTACTATTCGGTTTATTAAGCACTAGTATCTTATTCTACTGATGGAGTATTATCCTTCAAATGTAACTCTTACGCAAATTTGTGTGTGAGTGTATGTCTGTCTGTGTATATGCTTGTTTAAACTTTTCAAAAAATCATTAGTGTTAATTAAGTTTAGGGCCGTAGAGGGTATTGTTAAATGATATTTTTCTCGCAGATACCAATCAGTATTAGCACAATAAATACTTTTTATTGACAATAACAATCATTAGCCAAAAATCATATCTACTGAACTTTGAGCTGTAAATGAGTAATATTTAAGTCTATAATAACACAAAAATATTAGAAAATATTCTACATAAATTAGCATGTCACAGGGACAATAAAAATCGTACAAGACTCCTTGCTCTCAAAGCCTTCAAAGGCTCTATCTACTACAGCTTCATTCCTCTTATCTCCAAAGAATGTTTGAACGACTATAAAAGATGCCACCAGCACGCCAACAATAATATCCAGGTTCAATACTTGACATCTATGTTATTATTATGCTTATAATACGAGTGTCCAGTCTAATGAGAGCTTTGGCAACATAAAGAAACACCATTTCAAATAACTTATGTATTCCTTATTATGAACACTTCGCATATTTAGCATTTCAACAACGTATCAATTTATTTTGCTAACTTTCTTTAGAACCTCGTTTTGGTTGTTTATTTATCTTTAAAAATATGCAAAGTCAAAATAGTTACCATTTTCTCTTCTGTTTGTAAATCGATTAATATTTTTTTTTTTTTTTTGTAAGCGTCATGGACGATATTATTCACATTTTTCAATAATGATTATGGTCACTAGAAATAACAAATTGATTCAAGTTTTACACGCGACAGACTGAGAGGTAAAAAGCTAATATCGCATTACTGGCAGAAATACATCTTGCTCAAAACTCATTATAAACTGATCCACATTTTTCTTTTATTAGTGGTTGACAGGCATTTAGGTCGGACTCTAATACCGGTTCGGAAGGTTCATTTTACTGAGTTTGTGTTTGATTAATATAAGTGGTAAATGAAAAAAAGCGTTGATAACATTCTACACACTGTATCCTCACAGTTCTGTCACCTGGTCGGTTCGCGTGTCGTCTCTCTAATGGACGTTCGGAAAAAAGCCTCAATTGCGAGCAATTGACGAGTGCAACCGACTTTACGAACGATCTCCGGCGCACGACCGAGGCACCTGGCGCAGTGCTAGGGCTGTTACCACAACTAACAATTATATATTTCATGGTATGCTGTACGTAATCTAATTACTCGTAGAAAGAAAATCCTAAATATTACAAATTCATAACAAACCATTTGTATTCCATATGAATTGTGATTCGTCTGAAATACGCAAGGTTCGCTCTTTCTTCGATTGGTTTATAACTCAGTTTCACCTCGTAATTACTTTGAAAAGAGAAACGCGAATGCGAGACATGCCTAAGGTGAAATGAAATTGTTATCAAAACAAATGTTCCGTGATCGTTGTCAACCCTACGCGCAAAGAGAACATGCCTCGCGGGCATAGACGCGGCGCGGGCGCGGCGCGTGCATTGAACACACCTAGCGGCCGACCGTTCGAAATTGGAACGCCTGCCCGCCGTTTAAATTTGACCATTGTCACGGAAACTACAACACTACAACACGAAACGAAAGTAGAAATTGATTTCGGTCTGACCTTATCTTCGTATGTTAGTTACGGCGCGGCGACTGCGCCAAACTTTACCGCAATTCTTAAATTTTCGCGATGACATGGCTCCACCCAATAATGTGATGTTAATATGATACGCAGAGCCGACTTATTAGCTGACCGGAATGCTATCGACTTCCCACGCTAGCTTATATCTAGTCTTGATATTACTATTCCGACTTTCAAATAAGGTAACTCTGATATGGACCATTTACGAGAATTTTTACTTAGTGACGTCATCTCCGACGGGTAAAATTTTTTGCACATCATCCAATCATCATCAAAAAATAATGGAGTATTAACCTCTAAAAACTGTCAGCGTCCAAACGAGTTATCTGAACCGTAAAAGATCGATTTTTACGGGTCTCGAACATTACACCAAATTTCCCGCACCCATAGATGAAAATCTATCAAAAAATCTTTACGCTAAAACAAGTTTAAATTGCCTATAGTTTTTCCCACCTCTGATTAGACAGTTAAACATCAATGGCAGTTTTGTTTTTTTTTTCCGAAATTTTACTTTTTAGGTTCGAATTTTAAAATTGGTATTCTTTTCGTCGCGGCTCGTTGAAGTCGGCGAGCGCGCATGTTGGAATTTGAATGAACTTGGACCGAATTCAATGTAAGTAGATTTTAATATATAGCTGGCGTGTAGCGCTTTCTGTAACAAGTGTTTTATAATAACGATGTATGTTTACAAATAAGGCTTTGTTTCGAATTAAATTGTTTGCGTGTCAACCGAAAATAATTCGTGGAAGACATTGGCAAAATACGACTCTGTTATTTTAAAATACAGTTTTAGAACTCGGAAAAACAAAAGAGTACGAATGTTGTACTTGGAGTGTTTTTTCATTCTATAAACACAGCCAACATAGTTGTACGTCAGACCCTCGCGTCCATCACCTCACGTAGTCATATTCACTTGTAGGATATTGCGATGTCGTGGCGGACGGCAGCGGCAGATGACCTGCCCTTCTGATGCTCGCCTCGCTGTCCGCTCGCCGCAACCTGGACGCTGAGACGCCGGTCATCTGGCCAGCATGGTGCTACTCAGGTATACGTCATACTCGTAGATAGACTATATTATTATAATTATTGACATATTCACATCTCGCCAATGCGGTATAACAAATATGACATGAGATAGGCATGACCTAAACCAAATTTTATTATATTACACTTATCTCTAGGGTGTCGTTGCACCAATTGGTCAACAAACGCTTCCCAAAGAGGGTTTCCATCAGATAGGGAGCCGTCCGTAAAAATTCTGCCCTCCATTCCATTACGTAAATGACCACAAAGGCAGAAAGCATGCGTGTAGTCATCGAAATGATGATGATGACACGATATCCAGGAACACTCATGAATTTTCCTATCACTGAAAATATATGTTAGAGCTAATATAGCAATCGAGTACAAGTTCTAACCGTTCATGGCTTATCCGATGAATCGATCTAACTTAATTAAGAGCTGCTTCTATTAGCTAGCAACTAATAGAATCGTAAGCCAATCAAAAGTTAACTTAAAGTGACGAGATAATTTTCAGCTTCGCTTCAAAGACAGTAGCTTAATAAAACAAGTGGAAAAAGTGGTTAGCAATCAACTCTAGCAGGTAGTTAGTAACGAGAAGTTGTCTAACTAAGTCCTCGTTTATCTTTGCTCTGTGGGTGGCGAGAGCGGCAGGTGCGCGCATTTCCATACATCTTCCATGCGCCCGCGCTTCGCACGACTTCGGTACACGTCGGGTTTTTTCGGGTCGCCTAGGAAGCCTTAATAGGACCTAGTTTTTGTAATGCTTTTTATGTACTGTTGAAATTAATTTGACACGTTAGTAGGTAAGTTTTAAAAATGTATTAGACTTATTAGACAAGATGATAGAGTCTAAAAGCTCACAATATTAATAGACATCCAATAAAATTGCACTTTTTAGGTATTTTGATTAGCAAATAAAAATTACTACCCATATTATATTTTAGTTCGTTTATTCTGTTTTTGATGGGAATATTTATATACAGTTCATATATAACAACTTACAATTTAATCTTACAAGCGATTTGTAATAGTCGTGCGAAAATTAAAAAAAAAACAATCTCAATTCTTTTGCAAACGGTACAATACGTTTAACTCTATTTTCTACGGTAGCCGTGAAACTATGTAATTTGGCAATTACTAATATTACTAGGTATAGGAATTGTTGCCATCTCGTTTAACACTTGAATTATGTTCGATAGGACATATTGAAGTTTTACTGGAGTTAATTTCACACGGCAACATTGATTGCTATCAGGTAACGCGAATTTGTAACAAAAAATCTGGTAGGTGGATGTGTTAATAGATTTTTTCTCTATCTTTAGAATCTGTAAGATGTATATTCTTCAGGTTCTGAATTACTTATTGTGTTTAGGTTATTATTTAGAGTTTGATTTTGGTGAACATTTTGTTACTATTTTCTTAACATAGATACCTCAACAGGATGTGTGATTTTAAGAAATCTGCGTTTTTTTTCACTGGCAACAATAGTTTAGTAACTTTTAGATCAGAAATATCGTTTGTCAGCTGTATAATGCATTTACTCTGACTTACAAGTCAGTGAGCCACTAATCGAGGGTGTCACAGTCTGGTTTCGACTTAACATATTCAAGCTCAGTTATTCAGGAAGCTGGTTAAGGTCAACAGTCTAAGAAATTCAGCACTCGGTGAGATCAACTTAGTGATTCCACTCCGTCGGATTTACGGGCAAGCTGCATGACAGCTGTTCTATATTTATGAGGAACCGGCTTAAGGGTTATGTTAGACCGGCGATGAGAAGCAAGGCGATGGTGAGCGAGAATTTTGTAAATTTCTATCGCCAAGCATCGCTAAAATACTACTCAACCTTGGTCAAAGCATAGTGATACAGATACCTTAGAACAGCGATGGTGAACCAATGGCCAATGATGCCAGTGACAAAATTATTTGGGCACGGAATTTAGGAACCAATCGTATTGGAGCAACAGAGCGTAACAGATTACACTACAGCGGTAGGTAGATTTCACGTGGATTTCTCATCGGTAGCACTTTAATATATAATGGCACATAGATTAATAAAGGTTCGTTATCCCTAGCAAAAAAGCTCCAAAAATTTTACCGTTATGTAATATAATTTTTTTTTCTATTTAATGTAAATTATGTCGACAAACGCCTATGGACATCTGCAGCAGGGTCATCGCCCTGAGACGAAGTTGTTAAGTCTCATGTTATAACAATTTAAAATAATCGGCACCTCGAAGGTTATTTTAGATTAGGTACCTGTCAATTTCAAAAACCTATCGCATATTGGTCATAGTCTGAATATTTTACTTCATAAAATTATCGACATTTATGGATTAAACCTATCTTGATACATCGTAGGCTATATTTTACGATTTTTCCGCACTGATAGCCAAACAGATAGTATCAAGTATTTTATTGTTTATTCTGTTAGAAAATGCTTGACTGCTGCATGACATTGCTATCTATGCCTATGAAAGCGTTCACAGAACAGTGAAAACTTACGTTTTTATTGAGCAATTTGTTTTTTACTGTCATATTATTTTTTTTAATTTGAATACACAACCAGCTACTGTTTTGCAGCGTAGATGTGTAGCAATTTGTAGCTCGTGTAAATTGTTACCTGTTTTAGAAAATTTTACGACTCTATGAGATGTTTTTTTTTAATATTCATCGTCATCATAATCATTAAAACACTTTTCAAGATTATAAAAACCTTTTAGTGTAATGAAAGAGAATAAATTAAAAGAGAAGCGTTAGCAATAACTTTTTATCTAACTAAAAAAGTCTTGGGTCCATAGATAATTATAATATTGGAACAGTAACTTTGCTAGGCTAGGCTAGGATGTTAAAGTTACTTTAACAACAATGTTTATATTTATTATTATTTTATTTGTTACATATTGTACCGAACCCCAAATGATTGAGAATAGGACAGGCAGATAAATTCACTAAGTTATTTAACAGTTTAGATTGAAATAAAATAAATGAATAAATATACTGGGACATTCTTTACACACGGCCATCTGATCTACTTAGACTGAACTAAGTAGAGCTTGTGCTATGGAAACTAGATAACTGATATACTACATATACTACTTTTTTTCACCCAGACACAGAACAAACAGACATGTTCATGCACACAAATGTTTGTCCTGGGTGGGAATCGAACCCGCGACCTTCGGTTTGTCAGTCAGGGTCGCTAACCACCAAGCCAACTGGCCTGTCAAATTTGTTTTAGACCTTGCGATCTTGATACGCATATTAAAATAAAAAAATATTAATGCTACACATATTCCTTATATTATAAGAAATTCATCATATTTACCAACAAGAGCTTAAAGAGACATTGACGTCGAAGACTTTAGAATCGGACCCTGACCAGTTTAAAAATTGATTATAGAATCAACAGTTAGTTGGCAACACTGACGTATACGTCACCTCGATCGAAGGAAAAAGAAAACCCACAACACCATTGAAAACAATGAGTAGAAACTTACAAGAGATCATTTATGGACACTTAACAAGTTTTAGGATTCCATGTTTAAACCATAGATTTTCTCTACAGCCCCCTTATTCAGCTAATACAGACATCTTCGGCGAGCCACCGCACGGAGGCCTCTGAGAGCTTACCTCTCGCGCGATTGTGTATTTAGTGAAAGAGACAGAGCACAGAGTCCGCGATGAAACATCCACGAGCTAGTGTAATTTTCCTTACAGAATCGAGCCCCAGGAAACCAATATATTAATATAAAATACTTTAAGTTAATGTTTTCAATACATTTTATTATATTTTATGCGTACTTAATAATGATAAATTTATAGTCAATACGTATAATTGCTGAGTATTGGATTACTGCATCAATTTTACTGTGATATGGTAGCAATAATATAGTGTAGGTAATTGGTTTCTATTTGAATCTTCCCATTGATGATCACAATAAATGTAAGAGTAAACATAAACGAATGCCTAGTATATTCCTATTTATTATTATTTATTTAATTAAACGGTGGCTTAACTTATTAAGTAATCTATATATATAAAAATGTATCCCTATTTCCCTTGGTCACGGCATCACGCATGGACGGCTGGACCGATTTCGCTAATCCTTTTTTTGTAGTGTTATTGTCAGAAGAAGGTTCTTATGAAGGAAAAAATTAAGAAAGCTGCAGAGAAAATTTGAAAATTTAAGAAAACATAACGATGACTTTTCTAATGTAACCTTATTATGGTGTTTGACATAAATGTCAGTCATTTGACAATATCGTTTAAAACAGAGGCATGGGTCGGAATTATATTGATAAAATAACTCATTTATAATTTCTAATTGCAAATTTCACATTCGATTCAATCGGAAGATTCGAATTCAATATTCATTGCGAAGACAAGACAACGTCTGTCGGGTCAGCTAGTAACAAATAATTAGCCTAGGACATATTTTTTACACACGGCCATCTGATCCTAAACTAATCAGAGCTTGTACTATGAAGCCAGATAACTGAAATACATACGAGTATACAACTTTTTTCTAAATACATACATAAATAGATTACACCTAAGTAGTGGTTTATTAACAAAAATGTTTCCCAATTGCATTTTAAAACACATTTAAATAACTCGAATAATTAAATCGATTTTATGCCAAGGTAGTTACGAATATCGATTTGAGGCAATGCCTACTTAATATTATGAAGTTCAATTTAGTTCACATTCATATTAGCGTAACTCCCGGTAACACTAATTTATCTAACAATTCACATAATAAAATCGTATACAAGTAGGGCCGAGACTAACGAACTAAGACATGGACCCTAATAGGGTTGTCACAAAGCCTCAACTAAGTCGGAGAGCTAGTTTACGATTTTCAATGTTCACTATTCCGCCTACGGACCGGTCAATATGGTCACAAGGTACTTCCAAAAGTAGATTACAGAACATGGAGCTTATCACAATCTTACTGCAGTTCAATTTGCCTCGGCTGATTTGTTTTACCATAAATTACATGTTTTTCGTCGACTTTAGACACAAAAACACAACCTGTGTTTTCAGAGGCGTAGTACGATTCTATAAAAACACCTGAAATCTGTTTTTTTTTACAAAACTTAGCAACGCTTGTAAATTGTGTTTTTGAGATGAATAGAAGTAGCAGAGATCTAAATACTTATTTTAATTCTAAGTATTTATTTTAAATTTGAAATTTTTCAATCAACTCCAATCTTATACACCTATTCAACGGTCTGACGTTATTGCTAAGAAGAGCCGTCCATTTCTTACGCAGGTGTATTATTATTGTAAATGATACTACCAGCCCTAGGTAGTTCGGCGCATTTCCTTGCGACCCCAGTACTTTATTATTAATATCAAACCGTTGGAACTAATACGTATTGAAAGCATTAACATAAAAGTAGCATGCTGAGCAAAATGAGAGGCAATCCTTTTGGAAGTGCACATTCAAAGATAAACGCTTTGAGCATAATATTATTATTGGCTTAACCTTCTTTTAAGAGAAAATGTTGATATCTGTTAAAAAAAAAGATAACTAATTGACTCAGGCGTGACCTTGTGGAAATTCATTGTAAGATTATACAAAAACAAATATCTAGTAACTAATTCAGCTGGATCTCCTTCTCTGTCCAGTCCCAAACATGGAAACTCAACAGGAAATCGACAAAAGTTTCGCTTCTACACGAAGCATCTTCGGCCCCCTTATTCAGCTAATACAAACTTCATCGGCGAGCCGCTTCACGGAGGCCTCGGAGAGCTTACCTCTCACGTGATTAGTAGTATTAGCGTAGTAAGCGACAGAGACAGAGCATAGAGGCTGCGACGAAACATTAGAGTTAGTGTCATTTTCTTTACAGAATCGAGCCCCAGGACGTATCAGACCTGCTGTCACTGACTCGACCACTAGCACCACAGACGTGTAACCTCGCCGACCGCCGGACAGAAAGCTTTCTCAAAAAAGCTCAAATTTGGCAAAAAAACTACAGTTATCAAACCTTATTATATACAGTATTTTTATAAACCCGCCAATTTAAAAACACTAAATGTTTTAATATTATATTTTATCGCCATGCATCTGTCAATATGTATATGATTTCTATGAATTTGAATTGTTAATGTGAGCTTGGGTGGCGCACGCGCCGAATGGCTCTTGACTCTATTATTTATTGAACGACATGGTCAATGGAAAAGTCAAATAGTTCCCGCTCTTTTTTGTGTGGTCAACTGATATTTGGAATCGGTAATCCACATTTCGAACCATGAATAATGTCGTAAGATGTCAATTTTGTTTATTTAAGACATTTCTGCAAATAACGCTGTGCTCGTGTCATATCTGGTGTGAGAACGTAATGATGTGAATGATAAATATAGAGGTTGGCGACGTGTATGGAATTTACATACTATTTTCTATGTTTAAATTCTTGAGTACTCTGAGGCTATTTAGCACTGAGGCTGAAAAGTGGCCTACTTAGTCAACTGTTACGTACCGGATAAATGGGTAAAGGGTGACAGGTAAAAATAAAATAATATATTCAATTGAAAATAAATTAAAAAAAAAGTGAAAAAAAAAGTTTTTATTGATTTTCATACAAATGCATTTCATATCAATACAGCGCAAAATTGAGGCAACCCCGGTAAGTTACGGGGATACTTGTGATGAGGTTACCTCGCAACTTCCTATGGGTTACAATTTACAATGTTGAGACATAACTAAACTGAAATGAATATAACAAAAAATTAAATAAAATAAGCTAAATTTAGGTTACAAGATCATTACATAAATTGTTGTAGCAAGTTCAATAGCAAGTTTGTGTGTAAAATATATGTAAATAATAAATTGATGTACTGTACAACTTTTGTAATAGTCTTTATTTGTTCTATAATTACATTATATGACCTTCTTCCCTTCGCGGGGCTAAACCGAATATGGGCTTTGAATTTCTTTGTAACCAACAAAAAGGTCATAGGGAGAGACAAGATATATTTATATTTGTTTGAGTTTTGAAGCTTTATAAAGATATAAATTTTGAAGTCGATTTAAAAGTATTCAATGGCTGATGAAGGAAGTGAAAAACGTCATGGGTATAACCAATGTATTTGATATTGACATCGTAAATATTGATCGAGAAGGCAGAGAACCGGTCGAAAACCAGATCAGTTCCTATTCGCATACTATTACTTATTTAAAAAGACAACACTCACACTTGGCTGTTTAAAGATTAAATAAATAGCACAATATTTTTTTCTCCTCTAATTATTTATAAAACTAGCGAGCTAAAATTTTACTACAAAAAAAGGTAAAAATGCAACGCAAGCCGCGATAAAAATTTGCGATGTTTATGAACCTAGTGCCGTCAGGCTTCACAGACTGTGGCGAAGCCCGGGTTAACTCGCAACAAGGTGGTGCTGTGTGTGTGGTGGGATTGGAAGGGCATTATTCATTATGAGCTGTTACCACCAGGCAGGACCATCGATTCTGAACTCTACTGCGAACAATTGATGAGATTAAAGCAAGAAGTTGAGAGAAAGCGGCAGGAATTAATCAACAGAAGGGGTGTGGTTTTTCATCATGATAACGCTAGACCTCACACATCTTTAGCCACTCAGCAAAAATTAAGAAAGTTTGGCTGGGAGGTATTAATGCATTCGCCGTATAGTCCTGACCTTGCACCTTCAGATTTCCACCTGTTTCGGTCTCTTCAGAATTGTTTAGGCAGTATCAGGTTAACATCACGAGAGGACTGTCAAAACCACTTCTCGCAGTATTTTGATCAGAAGTCCCAAAATTTCTATAGCAATGGGATCATGTCCCTACCTACAAGATGGCAAAAAGTTATCGAACAAAATGGTACCTACGTACTTTAGTTAAATGTAAATAAACTATATTAAAAATGTTTCGAATTTTCTTAAAAAATGCGAAGGAACTTTTTCCCCAACCTATTACGAAACCACAGTCTGATTGTTGTGTCAAAAATCAATGCAACGATAAATTAGTAAAACCGTTGCTTGCCCTTGCACTATAACTCGATAAGGTTAATGGAGGTCATTTTGATATATCGATAAGAAGCAATCGGTACTTAACAAAATATTGAAACTTTCTTACCGTATTAAAAATTCCGCACCGTAAATATCTTTAGCAGAAAATCGATGGTATAAAAAATTACGACACAATTAAAAATTCTGTGTCGTTCTTTTAATTTTTTTTACGTTTGATATAATTTCGGTATCTCCGATCGCCGCCCGAACATCTCTATCTGTTGTATAATATCATTACAGGGTATTAGGGATGGGTAACCAAAAAAAAAAAATTATAAATTAGTATCGATAGTATAAATCGAACTGAAAAATCGTAAAGAAAAAAAACATTTTTTTTTTCATTCATAGTTCGTTCTTCGTATGTCAGCTTTAAAATGTTTGCAAAGAAACACGTGCCTTTATACCATAGTTAAAATATAACTTTATAAACAAAATAATAACCCTAATATAACATTAATGAAATTACTAATATAAATAAAATATGGTTAAAACTAATTATTAGTAATATCAGTACCATATTTTAAGTATAATCGAAACTTATTTTAAAAAAGGAACTGAAGGTGATACCTATGTCTCTTTTCTCTAATTAATTTATATTATTTTCGCTTAATATGTCTTTTTATACCAGGCATGCTAGCTTAAAATTTTTGCAAAGGTACACGTGCTTACACAATAGTTAAAAAAAACTTTTTATACAAAAGAGTAGCAGAAACCCTAATATAACCTTAATGACCTCGACGGAACCCGTTTGCAAAATATGGACGACCGTGGGGCCGGGGGCATTCCTTTTACTTCACAAAAAGTTACCGTTTCGACCAGAGCGATGGTTTTGCTCTTATTTTTATGGGCTTTAATATTTTGATAAGCGCTTATATCTCTTTTAATCCGTTAACATGGAAGCGGTAAACCGAACAAGCTTTGTCGAAACTTTTTACTTCCTCATTCAGATGTATGAAGAGTTTTGATTCCATTCATATTAGGTTGAAATCTTGTTTGTAGATTAACATTTTTAATTTCAGATTGTACATTTTTTATGTTTAAATCTTCCATGAAGGATATCAAATTGTCATGTCAGAAGATGGAGGCGGTCGTGTCCCGGGACATTCTTTACCCACGGCCATTTGATCCCAAACTAAGCAGAGCTTGTACTAACTGATATTAACAAACTGCATTTTTTTTCAATACATACTTTAATAGTTATTGACATTTAAAGATAGAAAGTCGTATTTGCAATAATTACATTAGACTTTTAAAAAATTTATTATTAATTTAACCTTTTTTCTTATTTCATTATTGCACTAGACAATTAGCTACAGTACATATTGCACACGAATCGTTACTTTCACCTAATCGTACCGACTGTGGCTTCCAGATGAAAACGTGTTATTAAATTGATTACTCGCCTCTATCGATAGAAATCATTGCTGCATTAGAGAACTATTAAAAAATAATAAATATAGTTATTCTATTTTTTGAATTCTATAATTATTGTTTTTTTTTTTACTACGCTTGGACTGGTGTTTGACTACAACCTTCATGTACATTGACGATGTAGTGTAAAATATCAAGCACAAAATTATGAAGAAGGAACTGGGACTCGATTCTGTAAGGAAAATTACACTAACTCGAGGATGTTTCGCCGCGGCCTCTATGCTCTATCTCTGTCGCTTACTACGCTAATACTACTAATCACGTGAGAGGTAAGCTCTCCGAGGTCTCCGTGAAGCGGCTCGCCGACGAAGTTTGTATTAGCTGAATAAGGAGGCTGGCTTTTAATTATTATGAAACTTTAATTCTTTCCTGTCTAACGGAGCATGCGTGTAATAGTCAATTAATAGCGTTTTTTTTTCTTATTTGTATAATAGTCTTACAAATCCGGTAGTCAAATAGCCATGCATAAATTAAAACCAAACACGTTAAAACGACACTATTATTAGACCGGCTGTAATCAAAGAAACTGTAATTTATCACGACCAATACTAAAAATCTTAACCTAGACACACACTCGCATTACAATTTTGGTTTTAAGATGCGCTCGTGTGTACATACAGTTGTAAATCTACGAAACGTTGGCTTACTAATTTGTTTCTGTACGTGTAACTGAACGAACGTAATTCGGATATTTAAAAGTATAGCCTGTATCACAAATACATGGCACAAGATAATATAACTCAACCACAGTATGTGTCAATATCTAATAAATTTGGGGACACAAATATTTTTTATAAAACGCAACAGTCTACACCCAGCTTAAGTTAATTACCAAAAACGTGCTCAGTCCGAACTCATTTTGTGCAATAATAAAAAACGAACTGGTTCAAAATTTTGCGCGGGGACACACGATATCTCGATACTTATAATATGAAAATGAAGAAATTATCTGTGCGGTAACGAGCCGCGGATTGCGGGTATCGATAAAAACGCCTTTATATCGACTTTTATGTTGTGCCCTAACGGTCGGCGTAAATTCGACATGTTATGGCCCCCGTCGTCTGAGTATGGCTTTATTAATGTATACCGAAGTGCTTTGTTTACACCAATCGTATTATTTGATTAGAAACATCTCGAATGTCACTTGTAATCGTACCGCTACAAAAGATGTTGTCGCCGTAAATTAGATTTAACCTGAGAGAATTGTTCCATTTGTGTGACATGCAAACATCGACCGTTAACTTTTTATGTATGTACGACTGTAATGATGACACTGCGTTACCATAAAGTTTTATAGAATGTTAACATAAATGCAGTTTGCAATTATAGACGTATTAAACGAGAGACAGCAAACATTAACACATATCAACGTTTACAAGCCATTAAACAATCCAATCAGTAAATTATTTTACGATATAACAAATTGTGTTAGTAATTTTGACCTTTTTGGAGCTATTACTTGTTATAAACTAATTGGAATAGCGTAATAATCACAATCGATGTCGATGACTGCTGATTGTAGAGGCACGCCACTATTTGCTGCTCTATTTAGAATTAGTCTGCTATTTTTCGTAGAGTTAACGAATGTCTTAATGCATTGTGATAAAGAAGGTTTTTCTTATTTTCGTTTGTAATTAATTAGCAGTCGGGATAGGAGTTTACGACCACAGTAAACAGGGAAAGATCTGTTTATTGTGCGTCTTGCTCCTACGCTTTTCTCAGGCCCTTGAGAACTGACCCTTTACAACTTCCTGTGACTAGCAAGAAAAAAATCCCGATGACTCTTTTTGCAACTCTTTGTACCGAACTTTTTATTTTTAAATTTATTTTTCTGACACCTGTCGTTCAAGGTAACTTTCCTTGCTCAATTAACATCAAATATAATGCCCGAAGCTACTCAAATTGACCTTAAGTAGGCACATTCGGCTTATTACCCAAATGTCGTAATGAAGTGCTTTCGCAAAACACACTAGTGTATAATTTAGTGCAATAAGTGTTTGGATACGCGTGTCGCCGTCACACGAAGGACCTAGATTGTGTCGAAAATGTACATATGTCGTGACGCCGCACTGTCGTCTGTATAACGACTAAATGCTATATCTTATTATAAATTTTCTCTAGATATTATTAGCACACGACTTGTAAATATTTAATAAGCGTTGATCAGATTATATTTGAAACATTTACTGCAACAGCAACGGAACGAGAATTACAAAATCATGGATGTATGCCGTTTCGTTGTTGCACCGCATCATTACCGTTGTAAGAACGCCCGGTCAAACTTTAATGAAAGATTTGTATCTCTTTAATTTTCGCGACGCCTCTACCTTGTCTCATTCAATTTTATCAACATGTTTTAAACGAGCCATCCGTTTTATAAACCCACTCATTCGTATCACCTGCAGCTTGATGGACATCAATTATATTTTACGAGTAATAAAGTCTTTAGAGTGTCACTTCGGATATCATAATTGGTTTCCAACTATATATATATCTATGAAGTATATTACAGTAAGCAAAGAGGTATGCAAGTGAATTTTGTTTATCCATTAATGAGTACTACTTGATCGACTCCACACTGAACAAATGAATCAATCCTAACAACTGGAAGCATCCCTAACGTGACAAGATTCTTGCAAGACAACAAAATGATTTTTCATTATTTTCCAAAGCTATGCGTACGATACATCATCCCTATTACGAAATGATTGATGGATAGACTAGAATGCGAATCGATTCAACAATCGATTACAACTAATGTGATGTGATTTTTGTCTTACCGTTCAAGTCGAGTTAGCCACACGTGATTACTGGCGATGCCGCAACTGGCGCAAGTGCCGCAGATGGCACGCGCGGCAACGCAACGGAGCGTGAACGCACTTGCCGACTTCGTCATTTGGACGCTTCGTTCGCAATCTTTTTCTCTATAATGATGAACATGTAACGCTTTCCTAACGCGCTTTCGTTGTGGAATATTCTTCAATTATTTTTGGTAGAAAAATAAGGCTGATTTGTGAGAGTAATGAACTGTTCTGAAGATGCGCATAAAAACGGTTTCATGTTCAAACAAAAAACATTTTTTTATCTGAAATATTCGGTCCTACTCGGTTGCCATTACGATCGAAAGGAATAATTTTCATGTATGTATAAACCTGTGAAATTCCCAATGAAAATAAGGTATTACAGAAGACAAGCCCTTTAATTGACCCGATCGGCCGAAATAGGGCGTGCATCCGAAATCAGCTAGTCTGTGGCAGCTCTGAATACAGCAGGATTAAATCAGACATTCCACCATAACCGAGCGTCCACATCTATGGCAAAGGCCTCAAATCTAAACTGTAGTATTTATAGTTACATATAATGTTAAAATAATAATAACTCAACCTATTTGTGTCTACGAATGTTACGCGAGCAGCGAACATCGCGCAACGAGGCGCAGCTAATTCACGGTAACGAGCCTATGGCCCGCCCGCCAACGCGCGCCTGCGCATTAGTGTAGACACGGTTTTATTACATACATAACTGAATTTGTAATGCTGAAGAATATCTGTAGTATATATCAATAGTATGTAAGCACCTTAATATTTGCCGTAGATGCATGGACTTCAACTGCATAGTCTCTTCTTAGTACTGAAAAGTATGAAATGTTTTTTAAATACTATTGATACTGTAGAAAAGCTATTTAGTTACAGAAGAAAAAAGAAGCTTCAATAAAAGGATTGTTGATTTAGATAACAAAAAATACTTGAGTACTAAAATAATTCTAATTTCGACAATAAAGATAAATTCGTTTTATCAACTTATAATCTCCTAGCTGTCCCCCGCGTTCCCGAGGGATGTCACATTTTTCCGGGATAAAAAGTAGCCTATATGTTATTGCAGTATATGCTCTATCTATGTGTGTCTAGTTTCATCCAAATCTGTCCGGTAGTTTTTGCGTGAAAGAGTAACAAACATCCATACATACAAACATTCCCATTTATAATAATAGTAAGAACATGCCATATTAGAAACTACGATTTTAGTGAAAAAATAAGTAAATATATATTCCCATCATCATTAAAAATACACTTTCACGTTCACCAAAAGTAAACTTACGTCTAAAAAATACAAAGTTTCAAGCTACATCGCGGAACAGGTGTTTTTATTAGCCCTCTTACTGTTCGGTAGTCTTCTCTCTAAATAACTATCATTAGTAGGCAATCTCACGTCTGTTCGTACGTGTGACTTTGAGCGATTGTTGTGCTTGTTTGTTTTTTGTCTATAAAGCTAAGAATAGATAGTGAAAAATTATTTAGTTTTTTTTGGTACATTTTACATAAAGTTTTGTTGAAGCAGGTTTTAATAAAAAGTTTTTTGTCGAGGCAAGTATTTTTATTTGAACTGATTGTAGACCATTATAACACTTTTGCTTGAAGAAATAATCGCCTAACTAGCCTGTAAAATTCTCATTCCGTTGGATTTTGCCACTATTACATAGAACCCAGTCTTAATATATCTTTTTTTTTTTCGTTGTCACCCATTTCATTGACACACTACTTTTGATTAAATAAGAAAAAAAATATGTATATTCAAAGAAAGACCAGCTATTAATTAAATAAAATAAGATAAATAAAAAAAAAGTTTTACTTCATAAATTATGTAGATTACTATAATTGGATAAATTAACGATAATTAGATTATAATAAAAATACGATGCGAAAATATAAATGGATAATTTAAGATTTTTTTTATTGCCAATGTGATCGAATCCTTACAAGACACTAATCACCTAATAGCATCTCCGATTTGAGTCGACTTTCGACACAATGAATATTTTTTAACGACCCACCGCCATTGTGACATGTGACACTTTCCGAATTCAATACTTTATTGTGACAGATTTATAGACCCTAAGTCAGAATTATTATGTTACCTCTGAATTCTGAACTAATTATAATAAATCAAGATGTTTATGCTAATTAATAGTTTTGTTAGTATTTATCTATTGTTAAAAACGTCGTTATTTTTATTATGTTGTGCCTTTTTGGTTGTTTATTTATGGAGACTAAAATCGTAAGTAGATAAACGTTATATTTGATACATTAATAAATAGTAGCATGTCATGATTTTATAAGTTAATAATGAAATGAATTACTTCCATTTTGTACACAACAAAAAAAGTTCGCGTTAGCGCGCTGAGCACTTTTCTTGGGATGGGTATAAAATTTTAAACTCGCGTCAAGACACGTGACCTGATCTAAAATTCGTTAGACGGTAAAAATGCATTCAACAAATGCAAAATGCACACATTTCACATCTGCCGGCATTCCCGGAGTGCAACCCGTTCTTTTTTTAGATTTTTAGGTATTTTGTTCTATGTTTAAAAATACAAAATAATTTATAGCTATTATTTTAAAATAGAATAACACATAGTTCTTTCCTAGCTCAAATTGTACGTATTTTAACAAGATAACATTATTACAGTTTTTTGTTTTGTTTTATCGTAACCATAAAATATCTTAAGATTTCTAAGTGAATGCAAACTTTTTGCTGTATTTGTCGTTGGTATCGGTACTTCCATTACATTTAATGATGATACGCAAACTTCTTCATTAAAAAAATCAATACTTTTTTTAACACATTAATCTCTTGGATCGTTCGAATAAATTTATAGTAATTTTATTGGAAAAAATCACTAGAAAGTTCATTAATTATGCTTTCGAAAGTGAACACAAAAAATTGGATTATTAAAAACTTTATGTTTGGTTTAAAGAGGCACTAAACTTACGTGTATAATTTTAATGTGTTTTTATTTAGGGTCAGGAGCTATAAAAATGAAAACAATTTAAACAGACCTCGATTTGAAAGTTGGTCGCGAACACAAAGATTTTGAGACTCATTGTTGTTTTTTAATAAACTATTTTTTTTTAATACCACATGGGCCGACAAACAAGCGGACAGTCCACCTGATGGTAAGTGGTCACCGCAGCCTATGAACAGTTGCAACACTAGGGACATCGCCAATGCGTTGTCGACCCTGAGACGTGAAGTTGTTAAGTCTCATGCGCCTGTAATTTCACCGGCCCCCTTACCTTTCTAACCGAAACACAGTAACACAAGTGCACTACTGCTTCACGGCAAAAATGGGTAAGGTGGTAGTACTTCCCCGGACGAACTCTGCACTAAGAGCTCTACTACTCGAATTAAAATTCCAATTCTAAAACAAATAATATCAAACTGGCAACACTTCATTTTGGTTTTTATAAAGTATGTCCTTCCTATCTAAAATGTCTATGGTTTAAAACAATTATTTTTTTTTTTTACAGGTAAACCTCATTCATTGTCAAAGTCAAACAGCCAGTACGTTATTTATGAAATTACTAGTTGTTGGTAAGTTGCAATTATTTATCAATTTTAAGTGCTCCACTATAATCATTATGAAACCACGTCCCACGTAAGCAAAGTCACATGCAAACACTAAGTGAAACAAAGTTGACCGCGTAACAATTTGCATATTATCGAGGGACCAATTAATTCTACAATATATTGGTATTAATTGTAGGTTACACTCCTTATATACTCTATTTATGCTACCGTGTTGATATCTGTTTGAATAAACAGACCATCTCATTAAAAATTACGTATATATGTAGATTTATTGTATACAACGTGTTACAAAAACCACGAAAAATATAATTTATTATCAAAGCCAACAACCCTAGTAAGCTGTCATGTCAGGGAACCAGATTATTTAACAGATAGGCCTACGTACCTATTTTATCCAATAATTGTCTAAATTAATATTTTTTCTATTTTTCATTCATAAAAATCTGTTTTTTTTAGTTTTTTTGGGGTAAGTTATACATCGTTACTACGGTTCTTAAATATTGTAAATGGACTCGTTATAAGGCCCCATTTAACTTCCTTTCGGCTTTACGGGTAGTTTTGTAACATTATGTATATTATCGTTACATCTTTATCAATTTTATTTATTTTAATTAAAAAATAATCATCTATACCTATTTATAGACTCATATTATAAAGAGGAAAGGTTTGTTTGTGTTCGATAAACAGTGAAAGTACTAAATCGATTCTAATAAATCATTCACCATCAGAAATACAGTTTTTATGTCAAGTAGGTCGACGGTACACCTGATGGTAAGTGGTCACCACCGCCTCCGGACATTTGGAACTCCAGGAGCATTTCAATGCGTTCTCGATCCTGAGACGTGAAGTTCAACCTCTTATATAATAGCATTGCACTACTGCTTCACGGGGGAAATGGGTAAGGTGGTCGACAAAAACTCGTTGTAGAATTCAACTACTTCAAAAGAATCCAGAAGTAACATATTTAATGGCTGAAGTATAGCCCCTGGATACATTAGGCGTATCGGGTACACGGAAAGTCCTTGCTTCGAATACTTCGTTAAACAATCAGTCATAATACTATACCTAAATATTTTATTATTTTACAAGCTGGATAGCGTATTTAAAATGCAAATACTTACAATTATATACTATATTAACGTATAATCGATAACAAAATTGAATTGTATATTTTGATAATTACTTTAAACTTAAACATACTTACAAAAAAAATACCTTAATTTTTCATTCTTTTAAATCCTGTTGATTATGAAGCCTTAACATGGACTTAAATTGTGAAAACACTATTATCTTGAACAGCTAAAACACCAAAACAAGGATATATTCAAATAATTAATTAAAACGGAAACAACGTGTGAGTCCCAACAACTTTACATAGTAAACTATGAAGCGAATGTAAATAACTTTTATCTCGGAGTGTACTAACCCCCGCAAAGCCACGGCGATCGCAATTACCTACCGCTGAGCTGAGCAAGTGTCCCGTAGGAAATAAAGTTAATTTACTACCCATTTACCTACCTCATACCTCTACCACCTACCTCTTAATAGAAAATACGTCTGAGAAGAATAGAAACAATTTGAAAACCTTCTATTAATCATCTATAAAAGAATAAAAAAATATCTCCACTTCCTAACTTTTCCAAAATAAGAAACACTATTAGTTTTTAAACTATTCAAAAATCAAAGAAGGAGGTTCTATTGTATATATGTTTGGTCATTACACCGGTAAAAGCCCGATTGTGTCTTTTCTTGTAACAAAAAGAAACGATTACAAATGCGTGAAAAAAATCTTCGGACGTACAAGCTAAATTTATAACATAATACAAGACAAATGACTTGTTTTTTATTTGGATTGGAGTAGAAACAAATATTCTTCAAATCACTACTTGATTTTATTGCAGAATTTCTCAGGATAATAAGCATTCCTCTCTTTCAAATTCTGAAGCAGTGACAGCATATAATCATATGAATAAATCCTCAGACGAGAACCTAATCAGAGATCTTGCCGCACGAAGTAACCTTGTCGCGACGCGCTCCGGAAAACGTTTGACAACGTCACGTCCCCCGGCGTCGCGCGAAAACACCTGCCGCCCTGACAGTTCTGCCTATTACAGATATGTTAAACTGTACTATACAAAAAGCAGTATATTTTCAGTACTTGTATAGATAGTTTTTGTTGTATGATACAAGAAAAGATTTGTTCGAATATGGCCCATTGTTCTCATATCGATTAAAATCCTGTCTCTTTGAAAGCACATTCAATATTTACAATCGGTTTTTTTATTCATCCACCATTATCTTACGGATAGATTAGACAAATTGTAAATTGCGAAAATGGTTACAATAAAGTGTCTAAAATAAACGATTATCTGACATTTAGACATTCGCCGGGAGAATAGAAACGAGATTCAATAAATAGATGTTAATTTTGTTGCAGTTTTGACAGGAAAATTAATGTCATATAGAACTATTATCGTTTAAAGTGCATTACAATCCCGAGATAATGGCACTACAGCAGTTCACACATAGTAAATGTATTCAATTAAACGTGTGGATTTATGGTACAATAGGCCACACGCCGCACAATAACATATAAATATAACCTCTATTACAACGGTATAAGGTCCAATGTAAAATATGCGCGTAAATATGTCGCTCTCCGTACACAGGGACTTAGAATTATTCGCATAATTCCGACGGAATAAAACGAACAGTTAGCTAGTTGGAATACCTCGAGTTTCTATAAAATTGCCGTCGTTTTATTGTCATTGTAAGCATTTGCGTTTATGCAAAACATAATGATGGCTTTCGCCCATCTCTTTTTATTCCCTGACTAATTGACTGGAATTATATACCGCCCTTGAAGAAATTAAAAGGTAAATCCGCTGTCATACTATTAACGAGATACCTTGTGGTGTATTTCTGACAAAACCTGCAGTATGTAAGGCAGATAACCTGTTATGTTTTTGATAAGTATTCATATTAAAAATGTTCCATTAATAAACCCAATAAAAAAGATTGCAAAAAATTATGAAACTCATTTATTTATTTTATATAGGAAAATATTATAATATATTTATTTTTTTATTATGTAATTAATATACAATTATCTATTGAATATATACTTACCAGGTAACCAATATAAAATAATGTTAATCAATATAAATTTGTCGATAAAAAAAGTATGCGTGAGTGTCGTGGAACACTCGGCTGGGACGAGGTCCCTTTCGTAGTATATTGTTATTTATATATGATTTTGTATTGGGTAGTAGAGCTTTTAGTGCAGGGTTCGTCCGGGAAAGTATTGCCGCCTTGCCCTTCTACCGTCAAGCGGTAGTGCGCTTGTGTTGCTGTGTTTCGGTTGGAAGGATGGGGGGCCCCGTGAAATTACAGGCACGCGTTGGCGATGTCCATGGTGTTGCGGGTGTCCATGAGGGGCGGTGGCCGATTGCCATCGGGTGGACCGTCTGCTTATTCTATAAATATGTTTCGAATTCAATTTACAATTCTATTTGTAAAAAAAAATATTTAAACATGTTGTATGTAGCCTTTAAATAAATTATGAAAAAAAACGACCCAATAATAAACCATATCATTTAAATTTCGAACGTAACAATATGAAAAAAGTGGCTTTACAACTTTTCGTATGATTTTTTCCGTCTAGCCCCCTTTCAAAACGCGCGATAAGGAACTTCGTTCCAATTACTTATTAATCAACAATTTTGTGATAATTCCTAGAGTATAGTAACACGCTATCATAGGAACCCAAGCTTTACTGTTAACATTGTGAGGTCCAATAGACAAGTAGTATGGGGTATGCATCATGCAATGCAGTCGTTGGTAATTTATTTATCTAAAACTGTCGAGGTTTCCTGAAGTTCTGATCAAGTGATATAGTATAGTTTGTAACTAATATAGGATATTTAAACATAAGTATTTAAGTTCGCGTGCAGATATTTGATTATAAGGTATAATGTAGTTTTATAATGTAGATCACTTTGGATGATTATTATTTTATGAAATCAAAAGGTTGGATCCAATAGAGTAATGGACTATTAGAAATTTTATCATTAGAATATTCATTATGTGTATCTATTAATTATGGTATCAAGACAGGATAAACATTCATGTATATGTCATTTTGTTTGTTCTACCTCTGGATCTATATGTCAATAGAACAAAAAACGTTTTGATAAACGTTTTCTGGTTAAGATTATACAAAAACAAATATCTAGTAATTAAATCCGATGGATTTCCTTCTCTGTCAAGTCCCAAACAAGGAAACTCAACATGGTTAGCTGTCCATAGCACATAGACAGCTTACTTTGGGATTTGATGGCCGTGAGTAACGAATGTCCCAGGATATTTGGTTTTATTATTTATATACGTGTGGTTAAAATGATAAACCTAAAATATTAATAAATAATATGTGACAGTTGGCACTTGACACTTGACAGTTGACACCTGACAGTTGACACCTGACAGTTGTCACCTGACAGTTGACACCTGACAGTTGACTCCTGACAGTTGACAGATCCTGTTCGAGAGCGAAATGATAGTCCAAAATTTGCATCAATTAAAATACTCCATCTTATTCATCTTTTGTTTGTAACTAGGATGAGCTTGTCATATGGTTAATATTCCGCTAAAATTTATCGATAGCATTTATCATTTTCGTAAGACCCAAAAACATGATCTGTACAAATTCAACTACTTCATAACGTCAAAAACGTTTCCTTCATAAATAAACTGAGTGAATGCAAATAAGTCTTCGCAATGATTGTAAATCTAAACTTTCTTCAACTGTTAAAGTAGATTGCAGCTTTGCAATTGCATAAGTAAGATAAAATGATTCAAAATGGCGTTTCCGTCTCGTTAACATTGAGAAATTGTACTGCTTTTAGTGTTTAGAAAACAAATAACTAGTTTTAGTAATTAGTTATAAATGCAACGAGAGATTTATGTGTACTAATATCTTTAGAACTCTTGTTTTGCTAATTGCCAGATTTTACTTTCGGAACCTGAAAATTACGGCAACTTAATGTCAAAGTATAAATAACGTCAACTTTAACTTAACTAACATATGATTCATTTGTTATGTTCATATTAGATTTAATACTTATATCCGCTAACAAAATAACCCCATCTTGTACCTCTCTTTCTTTACCTTTAAATTGACAAGAAATAGAGAATATTGTATTTCTGTCGGTTTAAACAAAACCCTGTTATTTGTACGCATACATTATCATTTTCATACAATAACAGGATTAAACAAAATTTAAAACTTTCAATTTTCGGCATATTAAAATAGAAAGAGATGAACATAGATTTAACAAAGTTAAGCGATGAAGAGCAGTCGCTTATTTAGCTAATACAAAAAATAATCGTCGGCGAACCGCTCCCCGGAGGCCTCGGAGAGCTTACCTCTCACATTAGTAGTATTAGCATAGTTAGCGAAAGAGACAGAGCACGAAGGCCGCGACGAAACATCCTCGAGTGACTGTCAATTTCCTTACAGAATCGCGCCCCTCAATCGACACCAATTTTTTATCGAGTTAGTTTTATCTTTAATATACTTGTATAGGTATAAAATACATTAAATTATGGATTACATCAACAACTAGCTAATTATACTACTTTGCTTTTGTAGTGGAAATGGTTATTTCAAAGGCATTCTTTATTCTATATTTATGACTGTGTGCATGTCGCAACGTATTGTAAATAAGCTTACCTACCTACATTACAGTAATAGAAAAGCATGCTGTCAGATAAGCAAACATAATTTGAAAAGATATTTTTTTTTATGAAATACGTGTCAGAGTAAGTGTAAAAGAATTGCTCTACAAAAAAATGGCACCTGATGCGATGTCTATTGAGTTATTTTACACTTATGATAGCATTTCACAGAGTCCTTATATTTTTTCTGCATAATAGTCTACATTTCTACATATATGTTACTCCCGATAATAAATAAATAATTAATCCCGAGACATTCTTTACACACGGCCCTCTGATCCCAAACTAAGCAGAGCTTGTACTATGGGAACCAAATAACTAATATATTACATATACAATTTTTTTTTTTGTAAACACATACTTATTATATTTACCACCAGACACAGAACAAACAAATATAATTATTCATGCACACAAATGTTTGTCCTGGGGAAGAACCACCAAGCCAACTGGCCTGTCTAATATTCTATTTATGTGCCAAATTTCATGCAAATCCGTCCAGTTTTAATGTAATTGATTTACAAACATCCAAAACTTCCGATTTATAGTATAAGTATTATAATATTATAAACTAGAGTAGATAGAGATTTCAAGCAATAATTAATGTTGTTAAATCTTCCTAAGCTCCCATAAAATTAGGCATTTCCTCGGCACCTGTAGCTTTTGCCTTTGACAGTAACATTTCTTGGAGAAACCTGTTTCGGAGATCGTAGGACTGGTACATACGAGCTGTTATAAATTCGCTAAGATAATTGGTAGGATTATCTATTTTACGTTTCGATAATCTTCGTTACATATTCAAATGTCTTTTGATATATTAGCTTTTGGAAATAGTGTTTTTATAAATGACAGCAGGATGAGAAATAGCCAGAAGTTTTGTAAGGGTTCTCGAAATTTTATAGTAGGTTTGGATTCTTCTATAAGTAAAATAAATCAATCAAAAATTGTCTTTATTTGCAATACAATGTGGCTTTACGTACATTAAAATAACGTTTAATATAATGTATTCGTTTATAAGTAAATAGTTTTATTTAGTACTCAGTGTTTAAAGACCCTTTTATACGAGTATCATTATTTATTTATATTATATATTTAATATAATAAATAAATTAATTAAATAACATTACTTGAGTTCGCGTGTACCATCCTCGACTGCATCGTCACATTCCATCAGGTGAGATCTAGTCAAATGCGCTCAAGTTTTTATATAAAAAAAAAAAAAAAAAAAAAAAAAACAGTACTTATGTCCGCGGCGTGAGGTCCTGGTGACCTGTAAAACAGGGTATCCTAGTACAGGGACCAGTCTCTCACAAAGGAGTAGCGTTGATAAACTGTCTGATGTTAATTTTAACTACTTACCTAGATATTAAGAACCTTTGTAGAGAGAGAAATGAATAAATTATTATTAGTATATATTTACCCCCTTATATTACTCGTACACCCCCTTATACAACTAAAACACTATGGTATTTTTTGAAGATTCGCAAACTAAAGAATTATTTTCGTAATATACAAAGGTATACTACTTCTTTATGTGTCTTCATCTCTTGTTATGTATTGTACAAATAAAGTATATTGTATTGTATATAAGTATATAAGGTCACGAAAATAGGGTCACATTGTTTTATAATTACAGTTGGTCGATACTGATGATATAAACAGTTATTTATTTAAAATCAGTTATATGTGTATGTATCTAAGGTCTAACATGGTTTATAAATTAGTATTGTGACTATTTCATCTCTCTATCATTTTAGAAACTATAAGTTGTAACCTATAAGTTGAGGAAGCATACTTACTAATATTCATTGTAAAGGTTAAAATATTTCCTAAGCTGTTTATTAACCATCTAGTCTTAGCTAAGCTAATGAGAACTCAATGCGGGAAGTCGTCCGTCCCGACTCCCGGCTGATGAATATCTGCCGAGCGTCAACTCCAGCTCGCCTTGACATATGTCTCCGGTTTTTACATCTTACCAACACGTCACATCGACTTGAAACTTATTCTTTCTAACAAACTTTATTGGTTTTAAATTCTTATTAATATTTTCCTGCAATCAGGACCGAGAGGAAGATATTACTTCTGTAATTATGTTATCTTAATTGTTATCACTAGAGACACACCTTACGTAAAAATACTACCGTAATACAAAAATCCATTGCCCTATCTCAACAACATAATTTCCATTTTAAATTTGTCGTCTATTTGTACCACGTTTTATGGGCATGACGTAAATAGATAAGTTTTTCTAGAATCCATTTAATCTACATTTCAATAAAGTAATTTCATTTTACATACGTCATACGTGAGCGATTCAACAAAAACTGTAGCGTAATTAATTTGGTACGTTATATCAATATAAAAATACAACTTCAATTAAACCTAATTTACGCTAAGCAATATTAATTATGAAAACAAAAAAATGTTGAGATGGGCGCTCCGGCGGCGACGGAGGCCTCGGTAGGACCAGGGGCGGGCGCGGAGGCCAACGCACCTGCGCAGTAGCGGCCTACCAAACGCGCGCAGTAAAAATACGTTATTAACGCTGATACTTTTATTTTTAAATGCGCCCGCGCCGATAGCCCCGAGCTAAAGGTTATCACAGGGACGGATTTGTAATGTTAATCTTTTATTTTTTAAATCAGTGAACTGTAATTAATGAGCTGGATTTCCCTTTATCAGTGTTTTAAATGTGTGTGGATTATTAATTTGATACAACATTGCAAATAAAAGGATGTTAATGGAATCGCCAAATAACTGGTAGGTCGCGTTATATTTGTCTCTTTTTGGTAATTAACCCTATATATTTTTTATTTCTTTATAAAGAATTTGTTCATATGAGTCTTGTGCCCATTATATACAGTGCAACCTCAATATAACAAATCTGAGAGGAACAAGTAAATCTTCGTTATATCAAGTAATTCGTTGAACTGAGGTTTGTTATGTAGAGGTTAGGATGGTCTAAAATTCATTATAAAAAATTGTTTTTTTTTTCTTACATTAATAATCAAAATTAAATGCAGTAAAAACCGTGACAGTAGGTACATATCTTTGTGGGTACATACATTATGTAGGTAATTTAATGTTAATTTCAAAGATTCGCACAACAAAACTCACGAATTAAAGGTAAAGAATCAACAATGTGGTTATACATTTGTAGTAGCTTAATCTCAATTTTGTTCATTTTGATTAGAAAAAAACAACAATGATTGGTTTACGAACAAAAGCGTGTCGAAACTTCGCGACATGAATCACATACTATGAGATTAATAGTCATACATTGGTGACACTATAACTTTATATAAAGGTTTTGGGTTGACCAAATTCGTTAATTAGAGGTATTTATACTTTTTCTTGATTGTTGAAAATTCGTTATAAAGAGGTTGTTCCCAAAAAATGTTCGCAATGTAAAGGTATATTTTATTTTGACTCTTATGGACAATTCAAGGGGATTACGAAGAATTTGTTAAATCGAGGAAGTCGTTATATTGAGGTACGTTATATTAAGGTTGCACTGTACTTATTTATTTATAAAAATCAGATTTGAAAATAATGTACAAAACGTGTTCTATTTTAAACAAGATGAATCTCGAATGAAAAGGTATTTAGACTCGGATGCTTGTCACGTGAGATGCATAAAATAAATTTCTGCTTTTTCAGATTAAAGAAATTATGTTACAAATCAACAAAGCCTGTCTTCTGGTCATCCAGTTAAAATAAGCTGAATTTAAACCCAAAACAAAAATAATAATTATTCATTTACCTAAAAATCTAAATTATTTAATCCATGACCTCAGTACGGCCCTGGCTGACATCTTTCGGCATCTGGCCGGTCGGAGGCTGCGATCTTGAGATAGCCCGGGTCACTGTCCCCTCACGCACACCCTCTCACACGTACACACTAGTGCACTGTCCGCGTGACATGCATAGGAAACTAGAGCGATTCTTGTTTTGTAAAGTGTGTAATTACACTTCATTGAGCCAGCAAGCTATGTATAATAATGCTTCAATTGCATGCAAGCCAAGTCTGAATTCATTGTACCGTTACAGACTTTAAATACAGTTTATGTAAATCTAGATTATTTTCTGGTGTTGAAAAAATTTGATATCGTTTTTAAAAATGACTATTTGATATTAAATTTATTCAAATAAGTTTGTTAGGAGGTTTATTTGTCTGTATTAATAGTGTAAGTTACAGGTAATATCATTTAAATTGGTTTAGGTAATACTTATTGGCTTAGTTATAAATTATTTATTTTAATAACCATTGTTGTCATAAAATCATAAATAGATCGGATAATTGTCAGATGTATTTTCCTTAATACACTCGATTTTATTTAAACTGAACATAAATACTTGTATGGAGGAGCGAGGTATGAGACTCTTCCATTTAAAAAATTGAAAAAATTCAAAATTCAAAACCATTTATTCAGTTTAGGCCCTCAGAAGGCACTTATGAAGGTCAAATTTAAAGTTACTGAAGCTACTAAAAGGGAAGATCTTCCGCCAGGCTCGGTGATCATGCCTGGGGACCGCGATCCATGTGTTGAAATATCATCATCATCATCAGCCAGAGATGTCTTCTGTTGATGACAAGCCTTCCCCAGATTTCTACAAGTCTGGAGCTGCTTGCATCCAGCAGCTCCCAACGCCTTTGACTAGTCGAGGTCTTTTATGTCGCCCATCAATTAGTCGTCACTTTAATGAGCAATTCCAATATGGCATGTTTGTAAACATTGTTTTAGTATGTCATTGCGGAATTTGTCGTATAAATTTAAAGCTATTAAAAGTTGATGTCAGACTAATAGCAATTAAATAGATGAGGAACATTTATGAAGTTTGTATGTATGGATGTTTGTTACTTTTTCACGCAAAAACTATCAAACGAATTTAGATGAAACGTGGCACAATAGAAAATGCCCTGGAATAACACATAGGATACTTTTTGTGCCGGGAAAATGTTACATTCCTCGGGAACGCGGGTGAAACCACGGGTAACAGCTAGTTATTTCATAAAGTAATCCACTTGAAAAACGTATTTATTATCAATTAGCAATAATTTGAGAACATCAAAAATACGACCGGAGCGGCTCATTTGTTATGATAATATAACGTTATTTAGCCAAACTGGTTAGTTTAATTAAGAGCGCGGCGTTTGACACTGGGAACGTTATCTCGGTGCCGATGCCGTGCCGTGCCGTGACGACTCTATACCTGAGCACCGAGTGCCGAGCTCCGAGCTCCGAGCCTCGAACCAATTACCGTGTGTTCTTCCACAAATCGTAATCGTAAACTTGACTCACGTCGAATTAGTGACATGCGAGTCAATGCATTAGGTACTTCTAAATCGTGAGAAATACCGTCAAGCAACAAAACGTAACATGAAATTCATGTAATCACTTTATTCAATAACTTATATAAAGGGATTCCTTCGAAAAAGAAGACATAATAATAAAAAATATATTGTCCAAAACGGGATTTAATGCTCATATCAATAACGATTACACGAAAATATAAATTTTTCATGTTATATATAACATCATAAAAGTGTCGTAAAGTTTTATACAGTTATGCTTTGATGTTTTGAATATTATTTAATATAGACCGTTCTACAATATAATGGTAAAGAAAAAAAAATAAAAAAAAAAACAATTTACCAGAGGCTTTCGTGCGCGTAGGCAACTGGGCACACAAGTATTTTGCGATAAAAACTACGTGACAGATATGACTAAGGCTAATGTGTCTATTATTTGCTTTTAACTGTGGATATATCCAGGAGTTTTCTTTATCATAGAATACATATTTTCATGATTGTAAATACTTTATCTATTAACTTTATTACATAAAAAATACAGGTTCTCTTTGAGTCCTTTCGTGACCAGAGAACTGGCACTTAACTTGCCAACATTGCAATCAAACTGCTCAAATAATTACCTTTGCTATTCAGCGTAGCCATGCTGCCAGCATGGCTCACGTTAGCTACCGTGGGGTAGCGATGTGGTAAAGAAACGTTTTTTTAGTTTAGTTACTACATTCTATGCAACTAGAATAAAACTTAAGACAAAATTGAAATCGAAATAGACTTGAAAAATTTAATTTTGGAAAGATAGAAAATATAAATTGTCTATAAATATTTTTAAATCATGGCAACATTAATAAGCAAACTAATCTGATGTTTTTTACCCACACCTTACCTCTGGGCGACACGGGCGAGGTCGCGGGCAGCATAACTCAATATCAGGTGATAAAAACAGCCTTCCGCTGCTGTCGTCGGTGTTCAACCACTTTTTAATTGTACCGATAGTGTCATTACCTCTGGCAACATTGTTCTAAATTAAAGGGTAATTATGCCACCCTATATACTACGTTACGCTTTGATTATGAGACTCAATTTTGAGGATTATAGGATAACAAATATTGTAAGCAATATAGGAATTAAATCATCACAAAAAGTTTGTAAAAACACACACACAAACGAACTGTCATCTTAAAATCACACAAAAACATAATTTACTTTTGACTGGACACTTAAAACAAATGTCACTTTTTTAACATAAAGGAAGAGATTTAATTAGAGCGTAACTTACGTGTGACATTCAGAGTAATGCATTAATCACTCACAACCGGTTAAAAGAGCAGGACGGTGATATACATCAAAGCACAACCCAGTTATGGTATGCATTGACAGCCCACACCTACAAATAATAATTAGACGGATCGCGCGGACTATAATGTCAAATGTCAAGTAAATGTCAACGTCATAAAAAGCCATCGGTCATAACGTTCGTGTACGCATTCTAGTTAAGGTAATGCTTCCGTGCTATTTGTTAGGTGATGTGTTTTACTTATAAATCTTTAGTAATGACAAATGTTAATTGGAACCTAGTCTTAGTAATTAGCATTATTTTGTGTTGCAGGCACGTCTTGTGAGAAGGATATTGTTTGCACGTGTTATTGGTAATTTACTTGTTTAAGTTTATAATTTGTATAGGGTTTGTTCTTTCATGACATGATTGAGTGTTTTAGATAATCCAGATTTTTTTATTGTTATTTTATTTTTCTTTTAGTAACCTTTAGTATTTACTTTTGTCCTGGTTTAAGAATAGTTTATACGGTATTATTTATTGAAAATTAATAAAAGTAAAAAGGTGTCAATGAATTTTTTTAAATGACATTTTGTAATTATCGTGCAATTACTATAAAAGTAAAGTTTTAAAATATATATTTGCCCAATAAACACTAATATATATTAGTCAACATCGTGACACATTAATTGGATCGCAACATGCTTGCTACCTCAAGAAAATTTTATTCACGTTCAAAGCGGTACTTTAAATTGAATTTTAAGTAACATGGTCTCTCCAATCCGATAAGTGTAACGAACATTTTCGGCCCACTTAGTTGCCAAGAATCAGCAACCGATTGCCCCTGTTGCGAGTTACGCATTGCATAATACCATCCGTATAGACAATAAATATGAGACAGTTTGGAGTCAAACGTAACAATCGGGTAAACGATAGCGATCTAGTATAAGTTGGTGTACATAAAGGCCTGATATAGTTTTATGGCATCAAATAAAGGACCATTACATGAGTATTACTCGCTAAGCGTGCGCTCACGGCGCTGTTCGAGCAGGAAGTGACACTGAAGTGGTCGCGTACCATAGTGTAGTGATGCGTTAGAGTTTTAGTAGTTGTAGGTGTAGTTTAATACACATTTTATGTAGGTAGCTAAATACTATACCTTAAACATATCCAATTGCTAAACTGAATATACTTGGTGGAAGACAAAACGTATTATTTTCAAGATCCACTAAAATAGACCATCATTAACTCTTAAAACTACCCACAACTAACAAATTTCTTTAAGAATATGGTCGATATAATTACTGTTGAAACTTATAATAATTATAAATACTCTCATAAGAAGTATTTATTTATCGTAAAACTAAGCGTTTTTAAAGCCACCCGCGCCATCACTAGCGCGTCGATTTCTCCCGCTCGCTAGCAGTCGATAAATAACCGCGGGTAGTTCTAATTCCGCGCGCTATATTTACGCGGCGGGTCGGGCCGCGCGCCTCGCGCGTGGGCGGCCCGCGACACGGCGCAGAGTAATCGAAACTCAGTGCGCAGGCGCAGTTGCGGAAAGATATCCTTTACACAGGTATATCTAGCTCTTTTATTGCGCAATTTTATTCATATGTAATCCAAGCTTTTTTTAGGTTTTATCGTCGGGTTAGTGGTGTTTACTCGCTGTTCTGGTTGTAGATTCAGGTAGAAGCTTACGTTGGTGTTAACATTGCTTTGCAACTGTACGACAATTCTGTAATAGGAGCTAGAATTGAGCTCTTTTTAGTTCTGTAACTGAATCGTGAACCTCAGTCGCATTTAATTATATTAAATTCCTATAACTGTTTGCCATAATTAAGCGACACCTCAATGGTTCACCTCTAAATAACTTACCTAACCTGTGCAATTTATTAAATTAAGCCGGCATTGTACGCTAAAACCCATAGATAAATTATTGCTGCAGAGTTACATCGGCTGACAACCGTGCAATTGATGAAATAATATTTTGCGAGTACACAGTCTGCAGTTCATTACTCTGCACCCCACAGTCCCCTGAGACCTTTATCTAACGGACAGGACTGGCTATTGTAGAATCAAGTGCTAAATTATGATCGGATCATGCTAGATTTTACGGGTGAGATCATTTTGCCGTGTAACTAGACTTTCCCTTTATATGCGAAGGGCTTAGATAACTATCGTAACGTATAAATACTCAGATTTGAATTTCAAAATATCCGCGATTTCAGTCAAGTGCAAATTGTTGTGCGGCTCGTTATAAAATAGCCGATCTTACTTTAGGGTTGGAGCTCACTGCCTACAACTCGATCCGTGCAGCAAATGTTGTAATTTATAACATTTCATTTAAAAAGATTCAACTATAATTAATAAACAAAATAATTATTATTTTAACTTTAGTTAGGCTTCTGTATGACCACAGTTTCACCAAAGAAGAGATATTGTAATAATTTAACACAGCATCGTTTTCTACTAAAAACATAATATATTTGCCTTCATATTACAGACGCTCTAAACAACTAATAATATTAAAATAAATAAAATTGCAATACATTTACAGCAAACGAGAACAAAAACTCTCACAGAACTGAAGCTTGAAAAATTGGGAATAAAGTGTCACCCTAGTTTTACTATTCTGTAACAGCGAACCGGTATTAGAGTCAGACTATTCATAAGTGCTCGTAATCAATACATTATATGGTAGTGTTATACTAAAGAGAAAAAAGATCCCATCACTTCTACCGTGGAACTATTTAGTAGAACTAGAGCGTATAAATAATCCGTGAACCCCTACCTTTATGCACAGTTATGCAACAAAGGGAAATGCGTTCACCAAACTTGTAGGTAATGTTCACTGAGATCAATTCCACGTTATCTCAAAATGAATAAGTGAATGCGAAACTGTCTCCTTTCTATTTTTTGTCGTGTGAAAATGTTTAATGGCCGGACACTGCTCCTGAAACAGAAAAAAATACACGTAAATCAAATTATAAAACGTAACTTAATAATCTTTTTAAAAAATCTAGTTATGCTACAGATTATGTTGGTAGATTATATACTTTTCATTTAAATGTGATGAAAAACATTGTTTCATAATATTAAATTGAAAAGTATCTAAATATTTCGTAACGAGTTCAATGCATTTCTTAAACTGGACTTTATAACTTGGGATGGAAGGGATGTTTTTCATTGTACACAAGAAATTATACGGAAATTCAACACCAATTCCAAGTCTTTAAAACAATCAAATTTAAATCATAGTCGAAACCATATTTACGAAATTCGCCCTTCATTCAATTAAAACTAAGCTGCTTATTGTTTGTCATTACTAGAAAATAGTTCCAACAATATATCATCAACAAAAGATAAACATAGAGGTTAAAACAGATTCATATCGAGAGAAAAATCATACAACGGCTGCCCATTCATCAATTTAATTTATCAAAACAATACATCTTCGTCCACATATCTGCATGCATCTTGTTACAACTTGTTCTTGTCCTGTTATATATCGAGTGTCTCTGCTACTGTATGTGCAAGGTCTCAAATGCAGGTCTGTGAGACCGTAGGCGCCTGCTGACAGGGCTATTTATATTGCTTACCATGAATAGGACATGCGTTAATGTAGTAAGGAGTGTTTTGTAACCTGCTCCAGATTCTATAGTGGGATATGTCTTGCCTTCGTGGCTCGGTTGAGGGTTTTTTTTAACAATATTTAAATGTTTTATATTATTCTACGAAAAATAATTTTCACTTTTCGCGCCAGTAACTTTTTGACAGGTAATGTGTTTTTAGTGTTGCCAGCGCGCAAACTTTAAAAAATACTATAAAAAATTTAATGTTATTCTAAAAACGAGTAAGCATAGCCAGTTTTGCTAAAAATCATAAAATGTATGTGCGGACAAGTGTGTCCCATATGCGTGAATGGGTTAAAGGACTTCAAGTTTAGACTTTCAAGTTTATACCCAATGAAGGTAATTGGTATACCTACCTATTATAACATAATATTTAAACTCGCTGCCGCGGTTTTACCCACGTGCCCGAGAGATTTTAGTTACATTACACATTATAAGACTATGTAACTCCTTATAACATCAGCTATTTTCCAGTGAAAGTCTCGTTAAAAATCGGTACAGCCTTTGATTAGTCGGAATATAAAGACATAGAGATAGGCAACATTGTTATAGGTACCGGATATACTTTCATATGCATTTGGTAAAAATCTGTACTATACTTCAATGTTATTTATTTGTATAGATATACCAAAGCCAAACATTTTTATACCAACAAACTTATAAATAATTTAAATTTGGATCATTAAATTGAACATAAATTACACTTTCGGACAATAAAATGTTTAAAGCTCGACATTGCACATTGAAATGTCACGAAATATATTTTAGGAGTTCTTTAACATTATATTTAATTAGACTGTATAAAACAGGCTATAAACACAACAGTGGCTGTTATAAATTTTAATCTGGAGGGCGATATACATTAAAAAATAATTTATAAGCCATTGACTAATCGTCCGAGTAAGTAGAGCATTTATTTTACCTCAGCGTAATTTTTTTTATTTAAGTAGAAGAATCTTTTAAAAGTCTAGGGGTCTACTCTTATTCAACGGAAAACGAAGTTTCGATCGAAATTTCGTGCGTTTCACCACTGTTCTATTCGTTTTGAAACTTTGCACTAACTATATATTTTTTGACGTTTAGATTCTTTTAAACCTACTCTTATTCATGAATGTTCTGTAGGAAAATTTGCATTTGACAGACGATTGTTCAGAATTTAAACCTCAAATTGACGTAAGTCACATGGCTAACAATGTTCAATTCGTTCGTTTGCGAAGTTTCGTTTCGGAGAAAGAGAGTAAACCCCCTGGTCCATGTCAGGGTGTAAAAGCTAAAAGTGGCTAACACATTATTCCATTAAAAAAAATCTTTATAAAGAAACTAACCAATAAAGTCTCAACTATTTGACGTGATGGCAGTTAAAATCCTATAGAAGATTACAGTTGAGATAAGGTTAAACGTCAACCTTACTGTAAAAACGGTGTTGTTAAACAATTTTATTGTTAAATTTATTAGCTGCGAGGTCGACTGTACAGAGTTCTAGGTCGGGTTCGGAGATCGCATGTTACGTAAGTAATGTGCTGACCGGGGGCTCTACACCTTGTGTGAAATGAGCGTAGGCGTGGCCACAATGTATACTATTGTATGGCCCGCAGTGTACGGGACTTTGAATTACATGTTGAAATTATTGTTTTCGATTGAAATAAGGGGTGTTAAGTTAGTGCGTCTATATATTAGGTTGATTATCTACCGTTTCAATTATACTTAAGTTTATTGTGCTTATGCTGGAGTTTACTAAGTATCAGCACCAATATTTAGCTTATATTTAAATTGTCCGCTCTTTATAAGATTTGTCTCGTCACACTCTATTACTGGAAAGCTTTGACCTATTATTATCATTAGCAACTAAATCAGGTACCGCTTCGCGGTTTCACATGCCTTACCCAAGGATCTAATATACCCTGTATATAATATACCCTATGTTACTACTGGATAAAGTATATTTTGAAATGTGAAAGAATTGTTAAAATCTTTCTGTAGTTTTAAATTTGTTTATTTTAAACAAAAACACATATCTTTTATCTTTTTATTATCATTAAAGTTTCATAACAATAAGTACCGAGTTTTTTTTCTCTCAAGTTTAATAATAATTTTACTTCATTTTTTTCTCGCACAAAGTGTTTACAAAATTGTAACCTACACGGAAGAAAAAAATATCAAGTTAAATCCTATCTCTTAATGATATGCGTAGCAAATAAGTCGTCAAGCTGAAGCCGTTACGTCAGGACAGGTCATGCCGGACATTTACCAAAGTATCGTTTTTAAAGTGAGGGTACATTATTTGGAGCAAAATCGAGCGATGGTGAAAGGTGGTGGCGATGGTATCGCGTTATTGATCTCGTCCGTTGTTTATAATAATACAGGTTTCGTATTTACTTTTGGTACGTTGTTGCCATTTTAATTTTGAATAGGTTTTACTGGTAAATTTATATAATTTATATGTTCATACATATGAACATTATTTTATCACGATTTTTACGCATAACTTCACCTTAAGGACCCAAAATTTTTAATTAAAATAAATAAGAAAACAAGGACCAATGTAAGGCGATGACATGGAAAATATCTCAACACACAGCTTTCATTTATGGTCAGAAAATAAACGGCTGATTGTGAAGCAATTACTAAACTTTTTTTTTAATTATGATCCTGGGACAATTCTTCATACGCCATACGATTCCAATCAAAGGTGCAATTCTTCTTGAAACCTTACAACTGATATCATATGTTTACTACAATTAATAACAACATATTAAACAATTATTTACACTCAGAAAAGAATGACTCTGACTCGAAAATTTAATCTACTAGACCGAAAACAGTATAAGCGTACACAGCAGTATTATGTAATACTAAAAACTAAAATAAATTATATTTGTTTGTTTAATTTTAGAACACAGAATAAATAGAAAATTTAATCTACTAGACCGAAAACAGTATAAGCGTACACAGCAGTATTATGTAATACTAAAAACTAAAATAAATTATATTTATTTGTTTAATTTTAGAACACAGAATAAATAGAAAATTCCAACAATAAATAATACCTCATGTAAAGATATGTCTCCAACAGATTGTCTTAAAGAGTTTATAGCACTTTAACATTATAAATATTAAAGCAATTGCCTTAAAGCATCCGAACTAGTTCCTCTTGTATCTTTATGCTTTATAGGGGACAAATGGAATGTAAGAGACAACAGAACTCATGCCTAACAATGGCCTGTAGGCGAACTGGATAGTATTCAGTGATACCTACACGAAATGTACGCGGCTCAGAATAGCTACGAAAATAAATTGAAGATTTTGGATGAGATGAAATAAGTGGATGTATATATTTAAGTATGTATTTAAAAAGTATCAGTTATCTGGTTTCCGTAGTACAAGCTTGGTTTAGTTTGGGATCAGATAGATGAGTGTACGTGACAAAATAAAAAAGTGGTTATAACGCTTAAGTTTTTAAAGATAAAACAAACGACTGACTGAATGCAAATAAATCATCGGTAAGAGGTTATGATAGGATTTTCTTAAAAAAATATATACTTTTTTTTGATGGGACGAAGGTGTTATAATCTGTTGGTTCTTAAATCCTTACGCGGACAATAATTTTTTACTATTTTTATATATATTATTATACAAGGCATATGACGAACAAAAATATAGGGTCTCGCAAATTTTGGTATTTCTGCAGCTGATGAATTCGATAGAGCCCTTCTAAGTTTTTGTGTGCTTACATTGTGGTAAATCGTATTTCCATTTTTAAATATGTCGAAAACATACCCACCTCCAAAAAACCGAATTCCAATAAAAAAAGGTATTTTCAGTTTTCTTTTATAAAATATTTAATGAGCCATATAAAACAGGGGTCCGCTCAGCGCAGATTATCGACACTTAAACACAAGTCTGTAAATACTAATCATTTACAAGCAATAAAGCCGTCACGCCCAAACGTCCCTTACATCTCAATTATGCCGAACAATATTTAAAACCAACATAACTTTATCACACTGCCACAGTGCAAAAAGAAATGGCTCCTATAGTAATCCAATTCCATAAAAGCTATGAGATGTGTCATGAAAATAAAGTGATAGTATTTTTAAATACGGACACTAACATGCATACATATATGTAGACCAAAAGTGTGTTTATTAAGATTATTTGTTCCGTTATTCTCTTAAGTTTCTCTTTTTAATACAATCACTACTCCTATATCACTAAAACTCTTGCACAAGACCAAGCGCAACATAAAATAATAGCCAATAAAGATTGAAGAAAGAAGTTTGTTAAAATTGTTGACTCATATTCAAACATTTACTGTGGCAAGGCAGCGTCACGCTTTAAGACGAAAATAAATTAATCTCTAATTGGCTCGATCCTATCGCGCGTTTCACAACTAACATCGAAATGTCGTCCGAGCATAAAAATGTCACAGCCACTGACATTTCGGATGTTAATCCGCAGTCGGGAAAGTGATCGGATTTTGACGTAGAGACCTTTGGCTTGATGGCTTTTGGACCAACATTCAAGATCTTACGGTCAGCCTTGGTAGATGTATGATAAGTTACAGCTCTTTGTTTGCTTTGCCAGTTCGAAGAATCCGTAGGTCATATTGAATTGTAACTTATGAGCTTGTGAAATAAAACATGTGCGAGTTTTTGTGTTAAAGGTTACGGATTATTGATCGATATATTAATGATCATGAATAAATATCAAACAATTCGCTATATTGACTCACATCTACAATTAAATCAACACTAGAACTAAATGCTATTTTATCCCACTCTTAATATAAATGTGTAAATGTTGATGTTTAGGAATCGACCACACATTTAACGCCTTCAATTTGGCAATCTGAGTAGTACTTCTGAGGAGCTCTTAGTGCAGAGGCGTCCGGGCAAGGACTACTTCCTTACCCATTTCCGCCGTGAAGCAGTAGTGTACTTGTATTACTGTGTTTTAGTTAGAAAGGTAAGGGGGCTGGTGAAATTACAGGCACATGAGACTTATCAACTTCCCGTCTCAGGGTCGAGAACGCATTGGCGATTCCCCTGGTATTGCAAGTGTCCACAGGCTGTGGTGACTACTTCACATCACGTGGACCGTTTGCTTGTTTGTCGGATCATGTGGTATAAAAAATACAAAAAAAATACTTATAACAAATTCCCGTTAAGGGCGAAACCTATTTCACAATTAAATATAAAAATTGTAGATTAGTTTTTTTTACTAAAGATTATCTACTCTTCTCATTGGTACGTCACATAACTTTAGCTCATGTTATAAAGCCGAGGCTCTGCTAGAGTAAGTATCCATTTACCTACTACATTACTAAAGCAAAACAGTCCCCTATAACTGCGGCCTCAAACTTTGTCACATCATTAAACTTCTGAACCAAATTCTAAGAAGCTAAGCACGTCAATAATAAAGTGATCTTATTAAACGTACATCGGTATTGATAGCTCATAAATCTTAGGCGAACGACCTCGATTGTTGGTGTCAACCGCTCGATCAATGCTCGACTGAGGCGCATTGTTGTGCTGAGCAAATACGTTATAGGTAACCTTTGGGTCCTGGTCGCGTGGGCGGACGCCGCCCTGGGCGTGACCTGGACAAAGAACAATTATATTTCAGCGTACGAAATGTTATTGATATGGTCTTATTAAATTCGACACTGTCAAAATTGATCCTCAAAATATCTTTTCATTTCGCTTTTCATATTTCAGCAAAATGAATATATTAGCTACTTAAACTTGTGGCACGCAATGATGGCCGTTTTGACGTTTAACAATGACAAAGAAAAATAACCTTTATTCCTTCACACATAAGGTGCTATTGATCCAATAGCTAATTGTATAATGATGGAAATCAACCTTATTCCAAAGCAATAGTTTATTTTCCTATGATCCTATGATTTCCTTAATCTGAAACGTCAAAACGGCCATCATAGCGTGCCGTTAGTATAATAAGTAATAATTAAATAAATATCCTGAGCCATAATTTCTGACGAAATCACAAAAGAAACTCAATTAAGTTATTAAACTAAAACATGTTTACAATCATTTCGCGCTTCTACAAAATTTCCAAGAAAAATTTCGAAATTTCTCATGTTCGAAACAAGTTCCATCATATCTTAATCCGATTGTCTCGTCTATAAAAATTCAATAACACTCTATGGTTAAAAGTGAGCGTTAGATGCGCGTGGGTGGAATAATGAAGACATTTGTCGCGGGCTGCGCGCGCGCATACATGTGTTATCCCTCACATATCGGGCCCCTAAACTGTATACAATCAATGGCACTCTAATGCTTAGATTTGATACTGTTATGACTTCACGGGGATTAAAATGTCTCTTTCTTTGTGGATAAAAACGAATGGCTCTCGTTTATTTTGTTTTGAGTTGAATCATTATTCATTTTGAGTTTATACTTTGTGGTTTGTTCATTTTGATTGATTTCAATTTAGATTTCAAGATGATTACATAAATGTATCAAGGATTATATTTCCTTTAATGAAATTGCTACGTGAACTCTTCAGGTCGACTCATCTTACTCTCTTAAAATAACCAGAATTCATCAAATACTTGACAGAAGACTTAATCAATAAACTATATTTATATAAACATCAACAATACCGATTTCACTATAATTGCTTATACATTTGTCGAACAACGGACAGGTTTCTAGAAATGTCTTCATCTTCTTTTGTTTCTTTTTTTTGTATTTCAAGTGGGCCGACAATTAGGCAGATGTTCCATCTGATAGAAAGTGCTCACCGCTGCTTATTAACATTTGCAACTCCAAGGGTATAGCAATGCATTATCCACCCTGAGACGTAAAGTGGTGCCTGTAATGTCACCTTTACTTTTCTAACCGATACAGTAATACACGTACACTACTGCTATACGGTGAAAATTTATGTGGTTGTAATACTTCTCCGGATAAACTCGGAATTAAAAGCGCTACTACTACTTCTAAGACTCCTTTAAAAGATTTAACTGTACAGAATTATTCAGGTTACTTCGAATTCCGTGATTGTTCTACAAAGAGAGAAATACGTTACAACAGAGAAGTGATTAGACTACTAATTATAAAGTGTTAGCCGCAGATGAAGTTTACACCTTGGCTTCAGACAAAACAAGGACTTCGGTTCAAGGGGTTGTGGGTAAAATCAGTAAGGGGGTAAACGGATTTGTTCAGATTTACCTTTCAATTTGTAAATGCTTTGTATTTCAACTCTTGAAGCAACACGCGAGGACATTACTTAACTAAGAGAACCAATATCTCTCCTGCTCTATTACATAATGCAAATAATAACAATGACGAATTCTTCCCAAATTTCTGTTTACAAAACATATTGTTCGACCATAACATTGGCTCATTGTTATGCCATCGCCACATATGTTGCCTCACCGCTCTGCTGGCTTGAATGTTTGTATTTAGCTGTTGTTTTGGCATCGAGATCGACCGCTGGATAATTATGTCAATATGTTGACAGTTAATATTGTTGATATGACTGGTGTTTATAGACCGAGATGCCTCTGTAACATCTTGTGGATTGTGACGAGGTATTATTTGGGATTCTGTCTTGTGATAAGGTTCATTTAAATTGAATGAAATGAAGAGAGAAAAAGAATGAAATGCAATTTTTAATGCCACTTTTTATTTTTTCTGTCGACGAAAATAGGCTCTGGGAATAAGTCTCAAATACTTTTAGAACAAGAGTGTTTTTTTGCATTACTGTTACTATCTATGTCGGGCCAGACAGCTCGATAGTTAGAGACCCTGACCAGGACAAACATTTGTACACATGTCTGTTTGTACATTATATTTATCTGCAGCATTTTGTCACTTAAACTATGTATGTATTCTTAATTTATAAACTTATATTTTGCGTATTTGTTTTAATCAGAAAATTATTAATATTATATACCTATACTAAAAGTCAATCCAGTTGCGCCGGTAAGAAACTCAGAGCCTCACAATTCCAAGAAACAAAATGGCATAAATTATCTGTTAAATCACATATTGTGTTTAATGAAACAATCGTACAACATGCCATCGCACAATGGCTAGAGAACGGGTGCTGTGCTGGTTATCACAGTGTGACCATAAATGCTTAAGTTTGTGGACTTATGTACCTACCAATTCAACATTTGTACCTAAATGAAGGTGCATTATAAGTCAATATAATCGAAATGTTGTTGTATTAGGGATGCTGCGTTTTTTTTAATGGAGAATCCAAAAAGTTATTATTTATCACCAAGATGTAGAATCAAATTAGCTGTTTGCAAAATCATGCAATAATCTTTGTTTAAAGATAAGGTGATGTTAAAAATTATTCTAAGATCATCAAAAAAAATTGTTTGTATAAATTCTAAACCATACGGCTATACATATAAAGGTAAAGTTACTGAAGCTACCGCCGTTTATAACTAATAAATACTATTATTTAGTTAAATTAAAAAGTCTATCATGCAGGACGATTATATGGAAACCCTCCGTAAACTCAATGTTACCTCCCGGAGGCTTTTGATGAAAAGGGCGTAACCTCTACAGAAAGACTAATTTACAATAAGGTTATTGAATACAGGTGCTATTAATACACCTTAACAGGTAACTCGATGTTTTAGTAGAAATAGGGGTTCAAATTGCAGGTGAAATGCCTAGAGCCTGTATGTTTACTCCGACATTGAGGTGAGTTGATGCGAAGCTGGGTTGAATGATTCTTACAAATGTTAAAATGACCTGGAAATATTTTCGAACTGAACTGTCATTACTGCGATTAACTCTATCTAATCTCTAATACTTTAAACGAGCAATTCTTGTATATATGACTGGTTCCAACGATTTTCATGAAATTTAGTATGCAGGGGTTTTCGGGGGCGATAAATCGATCTAGCTAGGTTTCATTTTTAGAAAATGTCGTTTAATCCGTGTTTTCAATGATCAACTTTATCGATAATTGACTTAAACATAACCTGAAAAAAAATGACTTCCTGACATTAACTGTTTTATCGACACAACAACATTAAATCTACTCCAGTAGATGGCGTTGTTAAGCAACACTAAGCCAAAAATCAACTTTACGTAATTTACAAAAAAAAAATACATCCAGGTACTTGGAATTTATGTACAACTAACCTATGTTTGGGGTGAAGTCTATCAATTCATTACGTTACATACCTACTACAAACGGTTTGCGAATATTTTTACTGCAAGGGGACATTTTGGGGTCTCACTTATTTGGTATACAGAATTATTAGAGTAGTAGAGCTCTAAGTGCAGGGTTCGTCCGGGAAAGTACCTTACCCATTTTTGCCGTGAACCAGTAGTGCACTTGTATTACTGTGTTTCGGTTAGAAAGGTAAGGGGGCCGGTGAAATTACAGGCACATGAGACTTAACAACTTAACGTCTCAGGGTCGACAACCCATTGGTGATACCCCTAGTGACATTAGGTGGACCGTCTGCTTGTCTGTCGGCCCAAGTGGTATAAAAAAAATAATTATAGGCATCTGAAATTTACGAAGACTGGTCGACCAAACGTATTAACAGAACGTCTCAAAGAGAATAATTCTAATAACAACTTTGAGTATAACACAAAATACTCCTGGTTATTGGAATACTTCTTCTCTTTCTAAAGCCTAAAGACGACTTGTGGTAGTATTTGTCCCCACTATCACAATTCAAACTTTACATTAAACTGATTAATTGGTTTGAAAATGCGACCTGCACCCTCTCGGATTCTATGTTGAAGCCGAGTCCATAATAGAATGATGGTTCGGCACCAATGGCGTAGCTAGGTAACCATAGGCCCTGGGGTAAAAAATTAAGTAAGGCCACAACTAAACTATTTGAAATAGTTTGTCCCCCAGCCGAAGCTTGGGGGCCCCAGGGTACTGCCCCGTCTAGCCCTCCGGTAGCTTCGGCGCGCACTAGAGAAGAGCACTATACAATCGCCCTACTGGTCTTTAATATAAAATAAATATAAGTTACTGTACTCTGTAATCTGTTTTCTTCACCAATAAATAAATAAATTGCTTATTTATTTATGTCGTCATTGATCGATAGAATCATAATAACATTTTTTAAAACAATGGTCCCCGTATTCTCAGAATTAATATAATTTATATGCCATTAATTAATAATGTCAAGGAAAACGCAAGGTCCCAATAAAAGAAGAAAAAGCGGGTTTGATCTTGCTTTGCATTGCTTTTTTCTTTTTATCAATAAACCTGACTATTTTACAGGGTCACTCGGAAAGTATGTCAATCTTGTGTTGTTTTAAAAATAAATCACAAGGAATGATAATTATTAACAGGAAACTGTAGATACCTCGAAACAAGAAAAAAATTAATAATTAACTTTGGATAGGTAACCCATACCCTATTCGAAGTAAGAAGAAGTCACTGGTTGTCTGCAGTAAGTAATTGTGTATTCCAAGATGAAAAAGAAACAAAAAACTGCACCATTGGTGCTTGGCCAAGTCTTATTTTAAAGACTCGACCAAGCACCAATCAGAAACCATTAAACTCAGAATAGAAAAAAGACTTAAAATGACCATTCTAAATGACGTTAACAGCCATGATCTAATTAAGAATATGTCAAAGTTTTGTATCTAATTTACTTAATTGTGCAAGCACATATACCTATGCACTCGATTAACAATTAACTAAAACCTTACCTTGATAAACAGAAAAAAATCTATGTTCGGGGTCAAACTTATCACTTTGTCGATTTTCATCAAAATTGCTTCAGTGTATTAAGCCTTGAAATATAACAAACAGTCTTACTGACAAATTCAGTTGAGGCACTAAGAAGGCACTTATAAAGGTCAAAGCATCTCGAAGCAACCCCGATATGGAAGCCATCTGAAAACAATCTGTAAGATATTTTACAAGGTCTAGGTTTTCAAATCTTAGTAAGGACAGAAAAGTTATTATCGCCCTTATAGGTGAATTACTATTTAATATTATCCGGCAGCTATATGCTTTTTATATGGACAAATCAGAATCTCAACAGACTTAAAATAAAAAGTGGTTCACCTTTTAAAAGCAAAGTTCATTTAATTTACGCTTCCTAAATAATTTATCGACAATTACAATCTACACTGATACAGTAATGCCAAGTATTGATAATTATAATCTTGATTGAGACTTGGATGGCATTTAGTGGCATTATTGTCACCTACTTTGTGTTTAAAATATAGATGTAAGATGTATGAAGTAATAAGCACAAATACTTTCAAATTTAAAGCTCCAATACTCCAATTATTTCATTTTTTTATGGCCATGATTGTTTCATTCTTTTGGGTATATTGATCAATGAGTTTATGAAAAAATTGACGAAATGAAATAACTGTATATTGCTGTGTATTTTGCTTTCTACTTCATATAATAATTTTCCAACACAAAACTAAGTCAGTCATACAGTAATAAAAACCACATTCAGTGAAAATATTCCCATAAAATCATTACGTGAGTACATTAAGTTAATAAAAGCAATGGCCGTCTCAGCTTCGAAAGTTGTTTCAGGCCTTAAATGTTGATTAAAAAAAGAATAAAAAGTTGATTTAAAAAAAGAATCAAAATAAACCACGGTGGTATTCTGTTGTGAACTATCACGGAGGGGGTCAACGGCCGGTTGACATTTGACATGCGAATGTCAAGGTGCGGGCTCACATCAACGATTCTGAGAAATGCTTCTGTCATTATGACACATAGTGACGCGATGCGCGATTGAGCATTCGAGATTCAAGTTGAGATGCGACAATTTTACGTGGAAATGCCAATTATGAGAATATCTGCATTGCCCAACTATAGAAGAATAACACTATTAATATAGCTAACTAGCTATGAAAGCTTTCTTTATATTAAAATAAATTAAGGAATTTTAATAAATTTTTGCAAAAACTTAGAATATGTTCTGGACACAAGATTTATACCCCAGAAAATAATACAAAAATTTAACATTTTATTTAGCCACTTTATAATAATAATATTTATGTATTGTTAATTTTAAATTCACTTAACTTAAGGTGCCGGAACAAACATACTCGCCTTTGGGACATTACAAATACGGCAGTTTCAAAAAAGGGATATTAACATAAAATGTTTTAAACCGTCGTGTCTTTACTTCCCGCCAGTACCTGCACATAAAATATGGTGATTTATGAAATTATTTCTACAGTACCACGAAGAGAATGATTATGACAATATAAATCGGAATCATTACAACAAATATGACACAATTGAATCTCATAATGACTAATAAAAGTTTGAACACTTTCGAAAAACACTGACTCACAAAACTAATGTTTTTTAAGGCAAAAATCTTAGTGAATATCTCAATATCCATTATCAAATCCTACACATTGTACATTTACGGCGCGGATGCTGCGCCCGCGCATGTCAAGGCGCACACGTGGGCTGTCAGTGTGACATTTGCCCTGCGACTGCACAGTGACGTCATCGGGTGAATCAACGTTTGTCGCAAATAGTCACATATGGTATTTCTTGTTCGCTAAATCGGATTATATTGTTGCTTATACTAAGAGTATTTGGCACTTACCTTTGCAAGTTCAATTTTATATTCTAGAGATATACAAATACGACTGTTCTTTCGTCTGTAAACCAAATTAGGTTTCTTCCAAGTTTCTTTTTTACATTTTAAAATAAATACCTATAGACCAGCTTTTAATCAACTTTATATGTACCTATCTAACACATTTTTTACGTCTATGTAATAGTGAGGGGGTAAGCGTTATACAAGAAGTCTACAAAATGACAAACTCAAAAATAAAACCTTAAATACCTAGGTGTTTCTGCCAAATCACCGCGGAATAATTTCAAAACACGTTTATTAAATTGTTAAACGACCATATAGGGAAAGTTGACGTAACAAAAGGTTAAAAGCAAATTCAAGAGAGTTAGGCGACATTTGCATGTTGAACCAACCGACCTGTCCGCAATATGACCGCGTCTAAACATGTCTCGGGTTGTGCGTGGGCGCAGGTCAGACACAACTTAGCGACTTATTATGTCCGTCATGAATAATGAACTATAACCAAATAGAATGTACCGCTTTGGAAACATGTTTTGTATAATATTGCAATTGTTTTGATATGGCCAAAAATCTGTTAGATATAGCGTCATCGTGAGCCCAGCCCACATTCGCACCCGATTGTCATTTGTTTAAATGGGAAACCGGTGGACATGATCTACCTCGGCTTTGCCATTTTCGTCCCTCGAGCAATATTGATTTGAACTTTATACAAAAACTTTAGGGATAAAGAGTGTGTAACCTCTGACAGAGATTTCATGACATAACAAGTCACTACGATTTCTTACAATTTGTTTCCGACACATGTATACTTTATAAACATCAGAGAAACAAAACAGATATCCGTGTTCAATCGGGGATAAGAATATTGGATCCCACGCTAATCGACTGATCGCGCCTACGTTAACTTATTGATAAGTTTTGTAAATACTGTTTGTATCACACTTATTTAACACATTAGTGGCTCTTTGTGGATGTGATAATATCTTTGATATCTCTGTGAATACAGTTAACCTTCATTTAATTCTACAGTTTGATGCATTTTAAGTGAACTGTACAGACAGAATAGGGTGTAGTGAATGAAGACTTGTTGCACTCAAAGTTAAACCCTTATGTGAAAATTTTCAAACAATCTTAACTTTGAATTTAAACATTAAAGTAAATAGCTGTGAACCGCGGTTTTACCCGCGTTACCAAGATACGTTACATTATCCTAAGATATTTTTTTTATTTATCCGGATTATAAACTATATATATGCCACGTTTTGTCCAAATCCGATCAGTAGTTTTTGTATGAAAGAGTAACAAACATACATGCATCTATGCTCACAATATTTAAAATAACTCCGAAAGTAAATAATATAGAACATAGTTTTCTTTGTCTCACTTTGAAACAACTCTCCGGTTAATTCTATAACACCAACACTCTGGATTAATAAAAGTGATACAAACAAAAGGTCATTAAAAATAAACAATCATTACCACTTACATTTAACAAGAGCCCGACAACTCTCACTTTTAATTACAATATACTTTCACAAACTGAACTAAATATTATCGAACAACATAAACCATAGGCCACAAACTATGTTGAGTTAATTAACTAAATACATTACTGGGCTAAAGGACGTAAATGTGGTCGGAGTTGTGGCAAGAGTAATAATTAATTGTTGTATAAATGGCATGCTAATTTATTAATGGAAGGCGAAATGGGTCGATGTTGCACAGTTGATATGAGCACGTTTTGTAGAATATGTTGTACTGAAGTTGTCGAACCAGCTACTATGTGTTACATCTTTCTGTCCGGCGGCCGGCGAGGTAATACGTCTGTGGTGCTAGTGCAGCGGGTCTAATATGTCGTGAAGATGTTTCGTGTAGAAGCGAAATTCATGTCGATTTCCTGTTGAGCTTAAAATATTCTAAAACTTGCTGTCTCCCGCGGTTTCACCCACGTTGCTAAGGGATGTTACATTATTTTGTTCATTCTATCATCAATAGTTTTCGCAGCGCACGCGATGTAAGAATGTTTTGTAATTTTTTCACTTTTAGCTATCTAATGAAAAAAGAATCATTAAAATCGGTCCAGTACTTTTTGAGTTTATTCGTTACATACAAAAATACAAATCTTTCCTCTTTATAATATTAGTGTAGATAGTGTAGATTAATAAATAGTTATTTAAGTTAGAATCATTATATTTTGAAATTAGTTTGTAGTAACAAATATTTTTTACTAAAACTATATAAGTAATTGGCTCAGACGTGGCTTTGCGGAAATCCATTATAAGATTATATAAAAAACAAATAATTAGTAACCAATTCCGCTGGATCTCCTCAAGACAGTTCAAGACGTATCCTGATGATTATTTGTGTAGAAGCGAAACACGTGTCGATTTCCTGTTGAGTTTCCCTTGTTTGGGACCTGACAGAGAAGGAGATCCAGCGGAATTGACAGCCCTATTTGACAGCTTCGAAAGTTATAGAAAACTAAGTCCTACGGCGTTATAATAAGGTTCATCAGCTTCATCATTCAATTAACCATAGGATTAATAGATGGGTTAGGTAGATATTAGGGTTCGAAATAATAAAGTTGATTTTTGTATGACATTCTTAACTGTCAAATGGACCTTTTATGTCTCGTTCAATCTCGCGGTTTGTATGTAGAAGCTTATCTTTTCAGGCCAACAAGATAACTCCTTGCCAATTTACATATTTTCTCTTCAGCTTTTAGTCGATTTTGGAAATATTCATGTTACATCATGTTTTATTTACTTAAGTTCTTCCAAAAGTGTACTACAAAACTCTCGAGTGTCTATTGTTACTATTTATGAAAACATTGAGCATTTCACTATTCTTCAGGCCAGGTATATCTTCATGTCATAGATAACCCTGCTAAATAAAAAGCAAATTAACTTTAGGTTTATTTACGTGTTCTTACATGATTTCAATGTATTTATAAACAGTACTATATTTAAAATTGCACAGATACCTCGAATGCTTTGCCTATATCACTTACAGACCGCGTTTAAAAAATATGTACGGTCTATAAATGTCAACAACAAAAATAAATCTGAAATGCCATGAACTCGTGGTTAATTGAGAACAGCCAGTATGAGTACTTGTAAAATATATCTATATGCTCGTATATAAAAACGAATCCCTATTTCTCTTAGTCACGGCATCACGGATGAACGGCTGGACCGATTTCGCTAATACTTTTTTTGTTGTGTTTGTTATTGTCAGGAGAAGGTTCTTATGAAAGAAAATTGCGTGGAAAACTTAACCACTTTTCTAGCGCTTTTGACAATACATATGTACTTTTTTAATGTAACCTGTTTGACATTATTGTCAGTCGTTTGACAGTTGGCACGATTGACAGAATGCGCGCTGCAAATATCGTTTAAAATAGAAACAGGGTCGGAATTATATTGATAAAATAATTAATTTATAAATTCTTATTGCACATTTCACAGTCGATTCAATCGGAAGATTCGAATTCAATATTCATTGTTAAGACAGGACAACGTCTGTCAGGTCAGCTAGTATATTATACAATTATAATATATCCTGGAACATTTTTCACACACGGTTATCTGCGAGACGCACGAATATCTATCGCAAGCGGAGCGTCATCGTATCGGAAGCGCCAAAAAGCTGGATTATAAGAATTTTTTTCAATCGCGAATGCCGTGACGTTGCGCGATATTTAATTTCTCATTGCATTATTTTTTGGCGCACCCGATACGATGACGATACGATGTTCGTGCAAAGAGGCCTAAGCACGAAAATCTCTCGCAAGCAGAGCGTCATCGTATCGAGTGCCCTAAAAATGTGGTTTGTATATAAAATCGAACATCGCGAATACCGTGACGTTGAATGATGTTCAATTTCTCATTGTATTGTTTTTTGCGCCCTCGATACGATGACGATACGATGTTCGTGCTATTCCAAACTAAGTAGAACTTGTACTATGGAGACCAGTAAACTGATACTTTTAAATACATTATTAATATAGATATCTACACCCAGACTCAAAACCAGAATATTAATTGAAAGTCTACTAAGTTTACTTTAGGACTGTCACCCAGGCGTGGGCTAAAAGGGTAATTAAAAATAGTATCAATAAATCATACATGTCAAAACAAATTCTATCTATTATTTAATTTGAATTTCAAATATTGCTTATAATAATCACTCACATTAACGTAGTGAAATTTAAATAAAACTGTCGTTTTACTATTAACCTTTCAACAGTGTTGTGATTTATTGAACGTGGTCTGATAACATAGTCAGTTTATCAATCAAGGTTAGTTATTTACGGGCCAGTCGATTTTCCTATCCAGGACAAACATTTGTGTGCGTGAATGTATCTGTTTGCTCTGTGTCTGGGTGTAAATATCTATATAAGTATGCATATAGATTTTCTTTTTGTAAAAAGTAGTATATGTAATATATCAGTTATCTGATTTCCATAGTACCAAGCACTGCTTAGTTTGGAATCAGATGGCCGTGTATAAAGAATGCCCCCGTGATATTTATTTATTTATTATTTTCAAACAAACTACATTCAGCTATAATTAAAGAACAAAAGTAGATGATTTAGCCACAAAGACCATACCGTATATATAGAAACACGTCCAAAAAGTCAGTTCAAAATCCTTCTCTAATAGTTTAAGGGCAATATTTTATGAGAGGTCGCTTACTTGATTGCAAAAGTATTACTCTCAAAACTATAACCCTAATTAGACTTCCACAATAAAATATTCATCATAAACAGCAGTCAAATGTACAAACATTGAAACATAATTACCCGCAGAGCTTTGTGGCTATTAGCGTTCTAAACACATTAAAACGTACGTAAATGCCACGTAAATCATAATAAGTGAGTGAATATATGAGACTCACAATAATTATTAGCTACGTAAACGTAATTTTCCGGTTAATGAAATATCTAATAGATTGTAGAAGGCACGTTCTGAGATTATAATTGAATATTTCGCTGGATAAAGTAACGCTATGTTAGTGATGGGACACGAGGTATTCGCGTTAGAGTCAGAAACAAAATAATACTCGAGTAAAATTATCTAACCTAAAGCACACAGAAGTTGCATCTGGCGCTGGCGAAGCAGGCCGTTGTATTTCAATTTCATACCAAAGTCATTAGCAATAAAGCGCAATATTGAATTGGATGTATCTGCCGGCCTTCAAACGCTCTACTATGTTCAGTGTGTCCAAAGTTCAGACTGCCCCCAAAAGATCAATTGACAACTTTTAACATGAAGTTCTTACACAAAAATGTTTCATGATCAACCATAATCCTGGCCACTTACAAAGCATGAAAATACCAATAATTCCTTTAATTAATTTTGGACAAAGTATTGCTTACACGAACACCTACAAATAAAAGTCGTATGACTTACTTTGGTAGAAATCTAGATAGCATATTTAAAAGTACAAGGATAGGTAAAAAAGCAGTGTGAGAAAAGTTCCCATGCATTTAATTTTATAGTGAGAAAAGTAGATATATAATTCTTACACTCGGTCAAATCTGAGTACACTCAATTACATACACACAGAAATAGAACAGCTGTGTCCCATCCCTACACTATATTAATGGTAAGTAATTGATCGCGGAAGTGTTGTTGTTTAAAAGGTGTATACCTAAGATTGCTTTTAAATCATCTTCTCATTTTATCCACAAATTACTCTATCATTTTAAAACTAACTTTATTCCGCGACAGCGTTCACATTTTCCTAACCACTTTTATTACCTGATTTAATATTAAAAATCAACCCGAACAGAGCTCTTAGTGCAGAGTTCGTCCAGGGAAGTACTACCACCTTACCCATTTACCCCCCCGTGAAGCAGTAGTGCACTTATATTTCTGTGTTTCGGTTAGAAAGGTAAGGGGGCTGTTGAAATTACAGGCACATGAGACTTAACAACTTTACATCTCATCGTGTTGCACATGTCCATAGGCGTTGGTGACCACTTACCAACAGGTGGACCGTAAGACTTGTTTGTTCGCCCATGTGGTATAAAAAAAAAGCGGATGCAATGTAGATACTATACATATAAAACTTCTTCTTGAATAATTCTGTCTATCGATGAACCACATCAAAATCTTTGAAAGACATGAAAATCGGTGATTATGACGTCATAATGATGCATTGTCAAATAACTTCCGCATTGTTTTGATTGGTAATTTAAATATTATACATATAGAGCATAACCTTAGGGCAGCTTCCATAACTATTACTTAATATATTGAAACTACTTGTACTGCTAAATTGCATTTTGAAACTGTCAGTTCACGAACGTGTCAAGATAAAAGCGACCTAAATACCTGTGCAAGACTGTCTGATGTATTTTTGTTTGATCTGGTGTTCAACAGTTGATCAGCAGTATAACAAATTACATATTAACGTATAGACACGTTTTTTACCACAACACAGCTCTCAAAAACATCGCAACTAGATAGCTAATATGCGCGTATAATGGGAAAAATCCCTTATGGTGTATCATATAACCTGTATAACACCAGCCAATAAGTCCCGTCAAAATCGGTCCCGTTATTTATGCTGAAATACGGTAGATACACACATCGTTTTTTATATAAAAAGGTGATTATTATTATTTTAGTGTAAGATAATTCATTTTCATCCTCAATCAATTATTTCATATTTATCACACACATTATATCCACAGACTAACCTTTTTAAGCACCAACAAAGCCTTTGGAGTTGCCAGTAATAATTACGGTAGCATTAAAAGATAAAAAGCAAAAAGGTAGCCGTACATTGACCGTCATAATAAGTTTAAAACTGACCTTTACTTATCTAACAAACTAATGGATCTCTGTCAACAAATCAGTGCCAATCACATTCTGCATTTACATAATCCCCGGACCGTACCTGTCTCTGTGTCAGATAAAAGGTTTCTCTACGAGAATATTTATTATGCCAGCTTTGAAATGATGCTAAGTCGAAATCTAGTCGGAAATTAAGAAACCGAACCGAACCACTGCGTTTCTAGAACAAGTAGACTATGATAAGTTACGACAAAACATCACTAGTGCTTCATCCATCTCCCGAGCTGGGGTGTGATTCTTCAAGGTAAATGACACTAGCTCGACGATGTTTTGTCGCAACCTCTATGCTCTGTCTCTTTCGTTAACTACGCAATCGTATGAGAGGTCCACTCATACGATTTCATATCACAATAGTTATTAAACAAAAATGCGCACAATATTAGGTATTTTACAAACCCGACTATTTGATTTTATACCTAAGCTTATAAGTATAGATTAGGAATTACTAAATGTACTCACGATATATAAAAACACACTACCAGAGTTAGAAATTTTTACAAATTTTATCATTTTAGTAGATGTGTTATTAAAAGTTAGTTTCAAAAGGTTTTTTTTAGTTTTATACTTTATGTTACGTAGTGATCCGTGTATCCAAGCGAGACAGATGCCAATATTACACCGTGTTTATGAATACATGAAATAATGTTTTGTTTCTGTTTCAGGTAAATAATATCACCAAACATTTCAATCGTCAGAAAAGCAGCCATAGTAAGTTCAACCTGTCGTTTAGTATTTTCCAATATGAAGTATGTTAGGCTGGATTTTGTCATATATTTTACTAGCTGATTCTGGCATGGGTGGCTATGCGACTTTTCTTTGTATCAGGTACCTTCTAGGTACGTAGAACAACTCACTAAAATTTCCTCGCTATCGGATACAGAGTATAGGCATGGCGTACAACTATGCAACCATTAATTTTTATTTATTTATAGAATATTCTATAATTTTTTATATAATACATTGCAGAGATGTGGCAAAATTATTATGGATCATGATTTTTTTGTTATAAAAAACTAACTACTCAATAAAATGGTTATTACGTACAAAGTTGGAGTTCTATAGAAGGTATTGACTACGTCTATTATTTATAAGTATGTGCCATCATAGTTATTTTAAAAATACTATAATTCTGAATATTTTCAATAAGTTCTTCTCAGCCACTGATTGGTGTGTCAGAGAGAGATAAAGAGTGTTTTGTGAGACCCCTATTACCCAGTTTCTAAATATTTGACAATAAATGTTATTATCGTATGATATTTACGACAATTCTTTTTTGGAATTGGAGCAGCGCCTCTAGTGGCAAACTCTTGGAACTAAGATTGTCTATATTCGTCAATTAATTTGCCAATGTCAATAATTTACACTAAACTCAGTAAAAAGGTACAATTAGCACTATGAACTCATTCCTACTAATATTATAAATGTGAATGTAAGTTTGTTTGTTACGCTTTCACGCGAAAACTACTTAACCGATCACTATGAAACTTTGTATACATATTCTTGGAGGTATTAGAAGTAACATAGGATACTTTTTGTGCCGGGAAAATGTTACATCCATGGGGAACGCGGGTGAAACCGTGGGGGACAGCTAGTATAAATTAAAATAAATTCCATTCCTATTATATAGATTTTCCTTCCTTCCACAATCTGTTCGCTAGTAATTTCCTTTTTTTAAATTCCAAATAACCAGTTAAGGAAGCCGAAATGTCACGAAGTCCATTCGGCATTCCTCGGCACGCCTAGCCCCACGCACCGCTCCGACCTTCTCAATGCTAATCACTTGCAGACAATGCAACTAAACCTGACAAATATATAGATATAATTATCATATTTCACGTCCATTGCTCTTGCAAGCAACACTGTTTATATGTTAATGTGTATTCAGAGACCAATCTACATGAAATATGACTTATTTCGTTGACAAAGTTATATGGTTAAAGGCTCCTACAGACTGTGTTGTAAGCATTATTGATAAACAAAGGGAAAAGTCCCCCGCAGTGTTATATTAACAATTCAAGTAATAGGAAATCTGATAGATGGATCCATTTTTGTGGTTTTGCAATTTTATAATAGTTGCGATAAAAGATTTTAGTTAATCTTCATGCATAAGATGTAGATGTAGATGTAGATGTAGATGTAGATGTAGATGTAGATGTATATGTAGATGTAGATGTCCTTGTACGGAATTTATTTTAGTTCCCAACGTGACGTCTAGTGAATATATCGCCATTTCTAAAGCACACTAATTAGTATGTAATTTTAAAAGAATTACCTAAACTTGCTGGTATAAAAGTACACTTTAATACAAATAACTTTTACTATAGGAACAACTCCGAAATTTAAATAAAACTAGCTGTCCCCCGCGGTTTTACCCGCGTTCCCGTGGCATGTCACATGTATTACACATAAAAACCTTCCTCTTCAATCACTCTATTTATTTAAAAAAACCGCATCAAGATCCGTTGCGTAGTTTTAAAGATTTAAGCATACATAGGGATATAGGGACAGAGAAAGCGACTTTGTTTTATACTATGAAGTGATAGTGATACAGATATTCCTTGACCCGATCAGAATGTAAGCTCAGTTTCCACGATTCCAACCCTTTTATTCAGCTATTAAAAAGCTCTTCGGCAATCCGAGCGAGGCTTCAGAGAGTGGACCTCTCACGTGATTCTATGGATAGCGAAACAGACAGAGCTAGTCATTTACCTAAAGACACTCCGGAACAGCAAAGTACAGTTACATAAATGCAGGCCGCGAAACCGCCTTTTTAATTTATTTGGCCCAAAAGTACAAAATAAAATTAATGTCCTAGGACATTCTTTACACGCGGCCATCTGATCCCAAACTAAGCAGAGCTTGTACTATGGAAACCAGATAACTGATTTACTATATAATATTACTAAATACATACTTATATACATATTTACACCCAGACATAACAAACAGACATGTTTATGCACACAAATATTTGTCCTAGGTGGGAATCGAACCCGCGACCTGCAACTTGACAGTCAAGGACGCTAACCAACCCAACTGGTCCGGTGAACAACAGAATTTCACAAATTTCCCTACGACACATTCACAGTATCAATAATTGAACAACAATAAAGTATACTATAGAAATTGTTAGCTAAATTACAAGACCACGTAGGTGTCTGTAAAGATATCGACAAGGCATGGTATGTTACACATACCCTTAATAGGAACAAGCGGGTTTCACAATCGCAAGAACATTTCTATCGCGTTTAGGATATATGTTATTTAGGAAGCTTGTAGAACAATGCAACTATGTATTTAAACATAATACTATTGTCTTATTTGTTGTGCGTTCGAACCTTAAAGGGGCTGAATATATTAACAATGTCATGCTTTGTTAGAAGAAAGAACGATTTAAGGGGAAATGTACAGTTTTTTTTATTTAATCCATAACAATAAAATTACTGTTATTCAGGAAATTACTTGCTAAATGCGATTTGTAGAACAGGTATACATATTTATTGTAGGGCGCCCTCCAGTTAGATGGAGCGATGATATTCGCAAGCTGGCTGGCAGCGGTTGGAAACAAAGAGCTGCAGACCGATCTCAGTGGCGTGCCATAGGTGAGGCCTATGTCCAGCAGTGGACGGAGATAGGCTGATGATGAAACAATCAAAATATGATTATATTAATAGGAAATTTTGTTGATAGTGTTTGTTCTTTCATGCTCAAAATTATGGAGTTCTCTTAGAGTTATTTTAGTTAATAATAGATACCTATATACACAGCCATTTGTGCCCTCCATACGGACATTTATCGTAAGCGTATCGTCATCGTATCGGATGCGCCAATAACCAATGCAACGGGAAATTGTACATGGCGCAACATCACGGTGTTAAATTTTCTATACAAACCAGCTTTTTGGCGCACTCGATACAATAATTTTTTTAAGGGTCTCTAGTGGATCTTACACTCTTACACGGACAATTCCGGCGAGCGCAGAAGGCTCTCAGCCTATGATTTTAAGCAACAAGCTCACTGAGGGTGCCACATTGTGGGGCTCGAACCTTGGGCTCATGGTCTCGATACGATGACGCTACGCTTGCGACATATATTCGTGCTAAGGCCTTTGAAGACTGACAAAATATTTATTATTATTTCTAAATCAGATATTCTTCATTCTATCAAACTATTATTAGTAAATACTCCTTATTCACGCTAAGTGACTATAAATTACCGCAGGCCTTAAATCAGTATAAACCTAATAATGACAACAATAAGGTTGATATTTATTCAAATATTCATCTATAAATTATGAATTGGAATTTGGCTACTGTGTTACCGATGTTAAATTGGACAATAACATGAGATTTGAGTAAAAATTATAATAATTCTCGTGGGCGCGTGGGCGGAGGAGATCTTCGACTTTCAAGTTATCACGGAAATAGGTACTAGGATGTTTTTTTTTAGTTTCATCCATAAACAGATCTAAACATAATGCAAAAATGTCGTCTATCTCCATATATAGCTTTGGATATTTCCCAAAGTTGAAGGATGTAACAACTTTTTTTACTATATTAGCGCAAATATTTGAAAATTTTAGTTACGATTTAAAGACTTCAAAAACATAGACATAAATTAAAATTAAGAGGTATACATAAAGAAAAAATTAAGAAAAGTCGTTTAAAAAAGATAAAAACAAGAATCGGCAACAGATGGAACCAGTCCATCCCAGGTGCTACTTTCGTCTAGAACGGTTTCTGTCATAAATTAACAAACATTATGCATTATTAAAACGTTGTATTTAATTTGTATTACAATATTACTTTTTTATTGGGAAATACCTATATAACAAATAAATAAATATCCCGGGACATTTATTTGGCAAGATGGGTATGTATGAAAAAAAAATGCTGTAAACAACCAAAATTAAATTTGTAGGTTAAGAAAAAATTGTTTTTCAATTAAATAGTATAAAAACACTTTTATATATGTTGTACTCCTTTTATATATGTTCCTCTAACCCCAGCATACTTCAAATTAAATTACCAAATATATAAAGCACAAAATAAGAAAACCTACAAAACACCACGTGTAAAACTAAAACCTGCACCAAAACAAATCCAAAAATCAATGCGCCTGCGCCGACCACGCTTGGAACCACTACCTGTGCTTTTTTTTGTCAAAGGTTCCGATAACCGCGCGCCGGGTCGCGGGGCAGTGCTTGCGCGCGCGTCGCTCTGTACGCGCGTCTCACCTGTACGCCGTTATACCACCAAACTGTGCTATTATGCACTCGTAACAACATTTACAGCATTACCCTGTGATACAGATCTGTTCATCTTAGTCGACATATCTGAAACGCATTTCGAAGTGTCAAAAGTGTTTTCAAAATAGAATCGTGTCTATTGAGTGTGTTTTGTTTTGTGTTGGTAAGAATTTTTGAATATTTTGTGACTAATGTAAAAGTGAAGTGATTAAACTTTGTCTAAGAAGTACATATGTGAACATTTTGATTGGTAGTACTGTCACGTGTGTGTAATGTATTTGAAAATGTACATAAAATCGGAAAGGTTCTATCAGCAGCCGGACAATCAGGCATTGAAGGATGAAAGGTGCTTCTCTGATTACGAGGAAGAGTTAGACGATCGTGAGTATCTTATGTATTAGACTTGTTGTAGCTTCAGTAACTTTAAATTTGACCTTCATAAGTGCCCTCCGAAGGCCTAAACTGAATAAATTTGTGTGTGTTTTGGATTTTGAATTTTGATGATTTATTGTATAAAAAAAACATTAAAACAAAAAATATGTATTAAAACTAATAATAAAAGTACCTCATACTTAAGGCAAGGGTTCGCTTCTCAAAAGCATATTAAAGAAGAAGAATACATATTTTCCACATTTATTGTATCTGTTGCAATGCTTTTGAGTTAGTGCAGATTTGTTTTAAGGTCTAATGTCATTGTGGGGTTGAAATTGTGTTTTTGTTCTGACCCCAGGTTATGTATGCATATATATATAGTAACCCCAGACTTTAAAACGTCAGTTAATCACTTAAATTAGTTAAAACATTAATTACCTTATTGTTAAATAAAAATTAAAACATAGACTTCATATATGGGAACAAAACGATATACACAAGGTGATTCGAACTTCAAAAATAGAATTAAATTATTCTCAAGTTCAATTGAAGTTTAATACATTTAAGGTATAATTTACAATAACAATATACCACGAGTTTCAACGTAAAACCAATAAATACTTAACAAATCAACTGCAAATAAAAATAAACCTTAAGATAACATATTTTGATAATAAAAACAAAATAACAGCTTATCAAATAACAATATAAATATAGGAATAGCTATGTTTCCATTGAGACGGTCACCCGATGCGCGTTGATGTCTTTTATATGGACGGTGCTAATTGCCGACGGATACCTGGTTTTGATATGACAACTTAGTTTGTATTTGGATTGCTTGATAATTGTAAGTAATTCTTGCTTTATGTATCAATAAGTTGTTAAATAATAGTCGGTTCATTGATTTCCTGTTTTAATTTATGCGGTTAACTTTATGTAGGTATTTCTGGATTTATGAAATAATTTGAGTTTTTAATTGACTTAATTTTCATTCTCACTTGGCTTAGTTCGGTGATATGGAATAAGTCAGAAATATTTAAATGTTCTTTTTTTTATTACAAGTCCAAACGTGTCACAAGAATCGTTTCTTTTTTTTTAAAGCAGGTAAATGTGAACTTAAGGGTAAATCCTTTTTAAATACAACAATAACCCTGAGTATGAAGAAAGGTACAGAACTTTCTGGCGAGGCCAATTAAGTGGAAAGAAAGAGCCGCACAATTCAAATATCGAAGGTTTCAAAAAAATAAAGGTTGTAGGGATTAGTTTAGGGTTTGTTAAACAATGGATGTATTTGACCGTCGGTTTCCTGGTTGTACCCACCGCAGATATAACCTACAGAATAAAAAGTAATTATAGTCAATTTTAAAGACTGGGTGGTTTTTGTATAAGCTTATTGTACCGCAATTTTTAGAAAAAGAATAGAGATAATAACTTCCAATTTTGTCCAAGCTAATCCAGAATTCCAGTAATATGCTTTTTTTAAAGTAAATCTCAAGAACATCAATTACTAAAAAAAATAAGCCAATACTGGGAAATTGTTGTCATATAAGTCAACTCAATTTTCAAGTAACAATGAATAAATACAAAAATAAATGGAATATACTTCAGTCACAGTTATATGATACCAGACTAAGAGCTTATACCTACTATGAAGTGTAATAATTAATATGTACTACATAAAGAACTTTTTATGTATATAGTTATTACATACCTACTAGCTTACAACTTGAGGCTCTGTAGGAAAAGAGTGAATAGGCTACTAGCGGGAAAGCGAGCTCCACCTTCGGCCTCATCTTCACTTACCATCAGGTGACATTGAGGTCAAACGCAATCTCGTCAGAAATTAAAAAAAAGCTTTCCGTGGCGCAGTTTCCGAGTTTTAATAATGTACCTTTCAAATAGTGAAATAATTTTGATGAAGAATGCTTTCCGCATACATACAGCACATACTAACTTACAGAATGTGCACTCCCTGTTTATAATATCAGTTTACATTAGAATATTAATATATTTTTACTTCTATAAGTATAACCTACGGATCAAATTATACATTAAACATTGTGTGTACCAAATTTCAAATAGTAGCGAAACATTCACAATTCATTTAACAACAAAAGCTTGAAACCAAATGCGAAGGCTCTATCCCATACAAAACACGACAATGCCTCACGTTAAAATCCACCCTTGCAGTAATATTTTTTCTATTCCAACCCCAGTACCATTTTCCAAACAAAACCAACTTAAGAGATGCAGTTGAAAAACAATTAGCCAAATAATTATCAGTCTTACGCCTTTGACATAAAAGTTAAGGATATTACACGGAAGATATCGGTTTTGCAATACATCGGTTCTGAGAAAGGACACTTCGCTCTAAAAGTACCTGATGGTCAAAAATGCAGGTACCTGACCTGTACCTGAAGTTTTTTTTTTTAAATAGACAGGAAATTGTGACAATAGAGAACGGTCATGGCGTAAATTTTTAAGTATAGGATAAACGTGGTATTGTGAAGTGCGCATGCTTCTAACAATTGTTAAATACATGAAGGTACCTTCCCTTTATGAAATCTACAGATTGAAATGTTAGAGGCTTTTACCGAGTGACTTATACGTGCTTCTTAGATATTATGTTGAAGCATTTACTTATTGTAATTCTAGAAAAAACAGAAATAGGTTAATTCTTTCATGGCTTTGAAAAGTTACGTTCTTGGTTCATCACAGTAAAAATTAATATTCAACTTAAGGTTAATGAAAATAATGGTCATTTTGGTTTACCAATATCTATCATAATTAGTTAGCATAAAATAAAAATTCAGGGATCTAATGCCAGAATTGTAGCTTCAGTAAGTTTAAATTTGACCTTCATAAATGCCTTCCGAGGGCCTAAACTGAATAAATAGTTTTGAGTTTTTGAATTATAATTTAGCCTATATATCACTCGGTTAGTGTAGCTATGTATAGGTTTAATTCTAAATCCAAAGTTTTGAACTTAAAAAGTTTACCTTTTTGTAATATTTGTGTGGATCGCGCTCACAGTTAAGATGTAAATACCTACCTTAGTAAATTAGTTAATACAGTAGTTTATTTATCGAACTTAAACATTTTACCTCCTTATAATATATAGACGGAAATACCATGATAAATTAGTTGCTACAGCAGTTTGTGTATCTAAATAAACTCCGTACTTTCCTCAACGTCAATGTATGCTCGCAAAGACGCACGTGAAAAATTTCGTCGTCTCAGGGGCGAAGGTCAAGGTGAGTGTCAGGGTGAGGGAGGTCGTGGGACGCGGTCGCAGATGCTAATGTTGATTCATCGCCGGCCGAAGGTTGCAGACCTCTGACATTTCCCCGACTCCGACTTAATCGTTAAACTGACGATAACTGTTTTGTTTCTTTTTATGTTATTGATTTTCATTATCGGCTATTGGCCTTTTTGTTGATGAGATCTTAATTTATCACGTATATAGCCAGCAATGTATGTATTTTCAACAATATTTACCTTAAAGGATCTTTTGCTGTAGTAGGATGCCTAATCAATAATCGTTAACGGTCAACATTATTTTGCGAATAAATTCGTGTTCTCGAGGAATCTAATGTACCTAACATGTAACATTATGGCGTGATTTTATAACAAACATTCATACAAACAAACAATAGATGTATGGGATAGTAGTCGCATATTTTGACTTCACACTTATAAATCCGCTTCCACTTTGTCACATGTACCAAATGCGAGGTCGCGATGGCACTCGGGTCGCCGGTTCGGATGCTAATGCAGGTTAATTGCGGATTCAATCCGACCCTGCCTTTAGAAAACGGGTACCTGACTGGAATTTTAACACACTAGGTCTTTTTGCGGCCTTTGTTTTTTTATGTCGAAAGGACGTGATTTAGTATAGTCTATGGAGGTATTTTTGGAGTCGATGCCCTGAAGATTTAGAGGTAACATATGGTTAATAGTTAAATGAGTCAAACAAGATGTTTTGAGGCTAGTTGAGCCATATACTATTCGTACTGCATATAAGACAATTTATTATGTAAATGAGCGAAACATTTTCAGCGTTGAATATTTCCATATTTATTCTCATGTGTACTAAAGAAACAGACAATTGTCATAAATAATTCAGCATATTTTATATTCAATTACTTGATTGTTATTTGGCACAAAGTTTTCTTTGACCTTACCTTTCCCTGACAATCATATAAAAATAATGAAGGTAGTAAATTGAAAATAGCTTTCCTTTTGTCGTGTCTGTTAAAGCGTTTTATGAATGAATAGCGTAAAGTAAGAATTAAGCTCAAGACGTGTATAAGTCATACGGTAATTAAACAAGTCTATCCTGTACCTAAACCGGACGGACGGACGGACGGGCCAACTCTGTCGCAGCACTCGTCCGGTCGAGAGGTCGGCGTGCGGTCACCTCTCCAAACTTTGAACACAGTCACAGTCTGAATAAACACTCAGCTACAACAATCGGTGTTAAGTTAAATAGTTACTTTTAATTTACATTCCTATTGAACTTGTAGGTATTATGGTGGGCCTGATATGCTGATTACCCCACAGGGTATGGGTTCGATTCTCAGTAAGGACAAACATTTGTATTTAAGAACTTGTCTATTTTTGTTTATTGTCCAAAATATTTATACATGACTGTAATGATTTAAAAAGATAATATTAGTTATCTAGTTGCTATAAAATGAGCTCTGCTTAGTTGGGATCAGTTTGTTAATTTTTGATTTCACACATATAATATTATTATGATATTTTAATTGTATGTCAGTTTTTATGACGATCTTGATTCTGAAGAATTGTTCACTGAGCACTATAGTTCAGGTTGTCTGTGACAATCAAACAAATATTAAGAAGACTAACAATAGCATAGAGTGACGAAGCTGTCCGAAGCTGCGCCTTAAACAAATGTTTTTCAATGAAGCGCAAACGTTTGGCCACACTTGGAGGGCACTAGAGGTCTCCCAAAGAGGAATTTTCTTAACGACATGTTAACTGTTTAACGTTAAGCAGGTGTTGTGTTTGAGTGAGTCAATGTTTGTGTTCTGCACTCCGCTACATTAGTAGTTATGTAGATACATGCGTACGGTGGGTAATTGGCTTGTCGTTTCGTATGCGTTCGATATGTGTTCTTGGCATCGGATATAGCTGTGTTTTAATATCGAATATAGACCAATATACGAAATCCTTTTTGACGTTTCAGAATTTTATAGAAAAATCAGCCGTTTTAGTTTATAATAAGGTTTATTAACAATTATTTTAAATTAATATTTTTAAGGTTTCACGATTCGTATACATTCTAATTATTATTAAAGACAACGTCGGGTTAAAAAAGGTATTACACGATTTAGACCCGTTGTCTAAACATCTACCTTATTTCAAATGTAACAAAGTATTTTTTTCCATGAGGTTCTAAAACGACAAAATCGAGTTACTTTTATTGGAAAGACTATAGTTTATGCCATGCGCTTTCCATATTTTTTCTTCTTCCTCTTTCTTTCCTTCTTGATCGTGTTCGTTCAACTATTCGACAAATCTTCATCGTATCGGATTAATGATATAGGAGCGCATAGATGACAAACAAACACAATTATTTATAGCTATTAGGTGTATTAGGCTAATACAGGATCATTCTTCCGTTACACTAGAATGTTGTTAATTTGTTTCTTGTTTTTTTTTTACATTGCTTTTTTTTTTTTTTTTTTTATTGATAAGGCAAACCAACGACATATTTACAATTAATTAGTAGTGACATAATATTTCATAATTTAAGTACAGTGTAAATACGTCACTTACAGGTATGCACACCATTTACAGTAAACTACATATCAAGAGATCAAGAATACAAAAAAAAATATTACAAAATCAACTTATAACAATTATTCATAATCTAAATTAGAGAGTATTAACAAAAAAATAAAAAATGATTCCAAGTAACTTGATAAGTTTCATATCTACTAACTATAGTACGATTACAGATAATTTATTTGATAAGGCAGAGGAAATTAAACTCTCAATCCATAAGCATTTGAACGCATACAAGATACTTTTTACGTTCAACAAAATTAAATAAACCGACAATCCTAATAACCTGCAAATTAGATGGTGTGACACAGGCCGACCAAATAACTTTTTGTCCAGATCTATCCCCCCTTCCTCCTCTTAAAAACACTCTACCCGAGCTTCACCTGTTGTTTGCCGAAGGGTCCAGCCGGGCGGTCCATAGACAAACATAGCTTTATTTATGTTTGCTCATCAACCACCTGCGTCTGCGCAGCGTAACGATGTTATTGTTGAATATAGTGATGTGACCTTGGAGGGTATAGAGATTTCCAATGGTACTCCAAGGTTATGAAGCTATAAGAGTTATATTTGCACTTTTAGTCTAAGCATCGTCTTTTGTTTGTCCTAAATTGCTCTATAGTAGCTAGATATGTAAGTAGCTAACTTATGTGGTAATTTTTATTAAGGGCTGTTTCCATGTCGACATGCTAAAGGAATATCTGTGGTTTTTCCGTCGATTGAGAAATCGGATCAAAAATATATATTTTCCAAAAATATTACATATATTTAGGCTTATACATATATTGTTTATAAATTTATTGTAATTCAAATAATAAAAATCTACATCCCCACTCCAAAGTCACTTCGCTATAACAAACATCGTTGCTGCGCAGACGCAGGTAGTAACCAACATTTTAAAATCAAAAACACAAAGTTTACCTCAAAACAAGTATTTCCAACTGTCATTGTTTTTAACAACTCCATCCTGTCCCTAATCCGACCCCACCATATCTCACGGGGGGTCACGCTCGTCGCGTCACGCCCACGCGTCCGCCACACGTGGCGTATGCCCCGCGCGTGGCACACTTCAAACATGACAATACTACTCTATGTGTATTCTTGTATTATATATTGAACATCTTGTGGTTTTAGGGTTCACTGTCGTGGTAGATTTTAACTCCTTAGAGAATATGGCGTAATAAGTCAGCAGAAATCCAGTCGCTATTCAAAATTGAAAATACAATAGACAAAAATCTATATTCAAAAACATTTATGCAGTTTATGAAGGTCAAATTTAAAGTTACTAAAGCCAGCGGTTTGGAAGTCAGCCTTCAACTGAAGCCGCAGCTGAACAGCAGTGAACAGGTCGTCTGAATTTGAACAGCCCTATGTAGTTTATGCGCATATGTTTCAGTGTAAAGGTTGCGGTAGTTGATTTAAACGTAAATAACATGAGCGATGTTTACGGAACTCCTTTGTTACGTGACACAAATAAGTTTCACTTAAACACCCGTTAGGCGTTTTATACAAATACCCCGGCATATATATTTATATGTTGCATAATATATACATAATACCTAACTATGTATTGTCTAAATAACTGTCTGACGAGAAAATATAGTTATTAAGAGTAACGTGCTTAAAAGTATCATGGGGAGTCTGTCAGGAAAATATATTTTGTAGTTTGCAAATTTTATACTTTTTGATAAATTACTTGAAATTGACATCCTGTAACTTGAATTCGGACAAAACATGTTTATGCTTATTTTGTTACAATTTGTAGGGTGCAAATCGTTCTCTGTGCATAGTACAAGCCTTTTGAGATTTTTATCTTATTCAATAATATCCAAAATCTCTTTAAATTTGTAATCCACCGAATGGGCAGGAAACAAAGACATTACTCCAATCCCAAATGAAACGAGCAGGCAGAAGATGATTTTGTAAAATTCTAGTAAATACTTATATGTAGAAAAAAAAACTGAAAATTCCAGGCATATGGCAACCCTACACCGCTTAGCTCCCTTGATAATAACACAAATACAGGCATTAAATCAGTTTAGTTAACACCGAGTGTAGTTGTCGACTAATTTCCTCGAACTGGGACGGTTCACTGCAACCTCTCGACATGTGATCACTGTCAACATTCAACTCCAAGACTTCGATCGTTGTTTGAGGAACGTAAAACATCTTTACCGGTTCCGCAACGAAGACATTACTGCCGTGTCTTTGGAGGAGGTAATTTGTGTGATTACGTCTTTAATTGTATTTATAATAATAAATAAAAAAAAGAAAATTAAAGAACGAAAAGTATATAGTACACATAAGTTTAGGGGTATCCTTTTAAACAATGATACGCCCGTGTATTATCTACACTAATATTATAAATAGGAAAGATTTGATTGTTTTTTGTTTGTTTGTTTGCATTGAAAAGGCTCCGAAACTACTTGAACGATTTGAAAAATTCTTTCAGTATTGGAAAGCTACACTATCTCCGGTGAACAAAGGCTATATAAAAAAGTTAGGGATCCATACTAAAACTCCAATAGTGTAAAACAAGGTGTGGAAAAATTACCAAAAAACTTTCTTACATCGCGTGCGCTGCGAAAACTATTGATGATAGAAACAACAAAATAATGTAACATCCCTCGGGAACGCGGGGGACAGCTAGTTTGTTAATAAACTAGTTAGATAAGTGAGCTCCTGAACCCGGAAATGGATTGCCACTGCGTAAAGAATAAATAAATTAATTAGTGCTTAATTGAGACCGGATATTTAGATTAAAATTTGTCTAAGAAATAAAATGACCCAATCAACGATCTCCTTACGTTCGGAAGTGATCTACAGATAAATTATAGCTGTTTTGCAGCCTCCTTCCTCATGCGCACAGCTAATGATTGGTATTCTCTTCCCAAGTCTGTGTTCCCAGAAACTTATAACTTGGCTCTTTAAGAAATGAGATAGGCTACTAACAGGAAAGCGAGCTCCATCTTCGGCCTCATCTTTACTTGCCGCCAGGTGAGATTGGGGTGACAAATGCAAAAAAATACCGAGCTTGAAGGGAAATATTGGATTTGATGTTACGATGCTACAGAAAGCAACTTAACTCTTATTACGACAAATCCACCATTCCTTGTAACCGCCACTCTTCCATGTCGTATTATACACATTGGCTCATACCGCATCCATAATGCACTTAAAAATCTCTTCGCACGGTAATCACGTATGGTCCGAACACATATTTGTAAACGGTACCGATCACTTAGGCAGTCTGTTTGGCGGACGTGCCGCCCATTCGGGTCAGGTGCGGCTGCCAACGGTACCTTGTTTGACGACGCTGCTGACCCTACCAGAGGTGGTGTGAGGTGTGAGCGAGTGCCGGATTAATGATTAAAATAATAAATATCCTGGGACATTATTTTACACACGGCTAACTGATCTGAGCTAGTACTATGGAAACCGGACAACTGATATACTACATACATACTTATTTTTAAATACATACTTCTATAGATATTTACATCCAGTCTCAGAGCAAGCAGACATGTTCATGTACACAAATGTTTGTCCTGGATGGGCGGGGTGGCTGTCAGGGTCTCGAACCACCAAGTCAACTGGCCCGTCAAAATTGAAGATGTTCTGAAGAAACATCCTTTAAAAGGAGGGATGCTTTACTAAAGCTATTAATTATTTTCCTCGATGGACGAGAATAGGTGATAATGATCGTATTATTTGTGTGCATGAGTAGGTATGTATTTAAAAGTAATATGTGTAGTATATCTGTTATCTGGTTTCAGAGTTCTCTACTTAGTGTGGGTTCAGATGGCCGTGTGTAAAGAATGTCCCAGGATATTTTTTTTCTTTTTTTTAATAATAACAAGTTACCTAGTTATTATATTATCAGAGCAAGAATGATTTTAATTAATCGATATAAGGAATGTCCTAGCAATAGTTATATAGAAAGTGAGACATCTCATTTCCTATAGCCATAGGCAGAAACCTCTTGTACTAATGAGGCTCTAATTAGCATTAGAGCAATACAGGCATATAATAATGTAATAATTGAGTGAAGATGAATGTCTTTTCTTCAGAAATCTTTGACCGAGATTTATAATGAGCCGGCACCGCAACTTCTGCGTACCTCAGAGTTTTATTTTTATTTATTTGACAACAAATATATTTTTTCCATTTTCCATTGGAACAATAAAAGTTTTGTATAAATAAACATAGACATTAATTTATTTGCCACATAATATGTTACAAAAAAATCATAATTTTATTATTTAATATATTATCACAACGTTACATGGTGCCTACATAAGGTTGATTCTCGCCCTCACTTATCGCTTGGACCACACATAGTTTACATAGGTGTCAAGTCAAACGCGTCGACCGGGGAACAATGTAAGTGTTACCCGCTACATTACCGTCAGTTTAGTTCATCCAAAGGTTAATTGAGATCTGATTCATCATTTTATTGGTTAAAGTAATGTAATGTTGTTAGATTTCATGCTCATAGCCCAGACTATTGATTAGCTTGTTGGGTGGCATTGACGAATTAATTAAGTCACTTGAGGGTTCGATTCCCGACCGTGACAAACATTTTTGTGTGCATGAACGTCGTTGTTCTATGTCTCGGTGTTAATATAATATACAAATACACAGGCTGTTATAAAACTACCCGTAAAGCCGAAAGGAGGTTAAATGGGGCCCTATAACGAGTCTATTTACAATATTTAAAAACCGTAGTAACGCTGTATGATTTTTATGCATGAAAAATAGAAAAAGTATGTATTTAAGTAGACAATTATTAGGTTAAATAGGTACGTAGGACTTTCTGTTAAATCATCTGGTTCCCTGACATGGACAGCTTACTATGGTTGTTGGCTTTGATAATATAATTATATTTCACGGGGTACTTTATAACACGTTGTATAGTTATCGTACCGCGGTTTTACTCGTGTTCTCGGGTTATTTGAATGTATCCCGGAATTTTAACATAGCATATGCAATTTGAACATTCTATCAATAAAATAATTATTTAAATCGGACGAGTATTTGCGAAGATTATCTCCTAACGTTAACATTTTATAACATTACTTGCTGTCCCCCGCGGTTTCACCCGCGTTCCCGAGGGATGTAACATTTTCCCGGCACAAAAGGCTATGTTACGTCTAATACCTCCACATATGTGTACAAAGTTTCATGATGATCGGTTTAGTAGTTTTCGCGTCAAAGCGTAGCAAACAAGCTTACATTCACATTTATAATATAAGTAGGGATTATATATTTGTATTGTATAGAAGAAATAGAAGTAAAGTGTAATATTGTACTCAGATTAATAGGTATTTAGTAATGAAACTGTAACAGTTCAGAGTGAAAGTCAAACACAAAAGGCTATGTTACGTCTAATACCTCCACATATGTGTACAAAGTTTCATGATGATCGGTTTAGTAGTTTTCGCGTCAAAGCGTAGCAAACAAGCTTACATTCACATTTATAATATTAGTAGGGATTATATATTTGTATTGTATAGAAGAAATAGAAGTAAAGTATAATATTGTACGCAGATTAATTTTTAGTAATGAAACTGTAACAGTTCAGAGTGAAAGTCAAACATAATTTACTATCGGATATAATTCATAAATAACAAAGTTGTTTATTATTTCTACATACCACTTTGACAACACGTTGACATGTCAAACAGGCTTCGAAGCCTGCACCACATTGTAACGGTACGCGTTTCCTCTTACGATATTAAGGTGCACCCAGACTGAGGTCATTGCGGTTAATCGATTTGATTGATCGCCTTAAAATTCGATTCTTGATCGGAATTGAAGATCGCTTTCGAACCGTTGTAACTTCAGAATGGTCGGTAAAATATTTTTTAGTTACATTATTGTAAACAGTATTTTTTTTTTATTTATTTAAGGTAAGGTTGCCTTTCTTTTCCTTAATTTTTTGCCTTGTTTAGTAAAAGAAATATATATATGTGTGTAGTACATAAGCGGTAGAAACGTTCAGTAAACAATGTCTACCTATCTCTTTCTCTCCTAGTCCTAACCACATAGATGTTTAAGTATATTTTTAGTGGTAGTTTTTTCGTTTCATCGAGTTTCTCACAACGGTGCTAATATAAAGAATTCATTTTCAAAATAAACAGTGTTTTTTTGCTCATAAATCAGAGTCGTTGATTTTAATTTGACTATGGCAGTATGTCAAACGATGTAAAAGCCACATGATTCTTCACTGATTCAATATGAAAGTAATTTGATTTACTACAGTCTAGTAATACCTTTACATCGCTGGATATCAGACGGCCTGACCCCGGCTTCGGCACCGGAAACCGTCGTTCATTGAGCGCCATCATAAATACCGATCGCTTCCTGCGAAAAAAATTGGTTATTTGATTTTCACGGCCATAAAACATTATGTGGGAATTAGGTAAATATGGAAAGGTGTTAACTTATGTTGAAGGTTATTAATTAGATGTTACTGTTTTGAATTTAATGGTGACATGTATGATTATAACGTTTGTTATTATCAAAAAAACATGGCAGAAATGTATGAACATTATATTTGTTGTTGATAGTTAGTCACGTGTTATAAATACTACAAATCTGAGAATTGGGCTAAGTTTAGCATGTATGGATGTTTGTTATTCTTTCACGCAAAAACTAACAAACGGATTTGAGTTATACTTGGCACACATAGGATAATTTTTGTGCCGGGAATATGTTGCATCCCTCGGGAACACGGGTGAATCCGCGGGGACCAGCTGGTCTAGATATAAATACCACAAACCCGAGAATTGGGCTAAGTTTGGGTGGATATATTTTGATGGAATTCTTGCTATCAATTTACTTTTAAACCTAAATATTCATAATAAAAAAGTTATTAAGCTATGCGGTTCTTAGGAAGATGCCGCAGTAAAAATATCATCAATAATTATGTTTACATCATGTTGTGCTTCCAACTTGTTTTGAACAAAAAATAATGAGATATGACTTATTTGGAAGAGGAAATTGAGATCACATTGAGATCAGTCGCTTCAAAAAGCCCGATGTGATCAGAGCATAATTGCGATACAATTAATCAAAACTATACCTTCCGTCACAGATACAGCACATATATTTAAACAAGCTTCCGCTCCGGTTTTGACTATAATTAGTAAGCTTTTCCTTTTATTTTTAAACTAGCTGTCCCCCGTGGTTTTAACCGCGTTCCCGTGGGATGTCACATGTATTATACATAAAAACCGTCCTCTTTAATCACTCTGTCTATTAAAAAAAACCGCATCAAAATCCGTTGCGTAGTTTTAAAGATTTAAGCATACATAGGGATATAGGGACAGAGAAAGCTAAAGATAATATTAAAAATACTTCTAGATTCATAACAGGATTAGAGGCTTAAAGAGGAACATTGTTAAGATAAAATAGTTTATTGCAAACTTATCTCTGAATACATTGGAAAGATAGGTAGAGTGAGAGAGGGACAAAACGTAATGCAATGTACTAATAGTATGCGAGGCATTACAAAGCCACTTTGACATATATTGAATTGACTTTGACACAAACATACTCCAACAGTTTCACCCCCGTTATAAAAAAGAAAGATTATTGTTTAAAACAAGAGATAGTTATTGTCCTTCTCCAAGATACAATCTATATCATCACCAAATTTCATCCAATTCAGCAGTTTAGCCGTCAAAACGTAGCAAACAAACACACATAAAGACAGCGACTTTCAAATTTAATATGTCAGTATGGATATACCTACGTATACATTACAAGAAAGAGGTATAATTTTTTTTAATCGTTATGAAACGATTAACCTTCAGAATTATCGATAATAAAAAAAATTACCACAACATCTGTGGTCTCAGCTGTCAAATAATCGTTTTCTAAATATTATGTTAACAATATAATGAATGCACGTTTACAACGATATAAGCCCATTACAATCGCCTACGTGCAATGATCGTAACCGGCCGGTCTATTGTAGAAAAAAAATACCCTAGACACCTCAATTTATAACAAATTCTTATTATACAAATAAAATAACATATAACGCCATTCAATTTACTTTTACCATAATTTTATGAATAGAATCGTAAATAGTATCCGATTATTAGATGTCTGATACTTTTAGTAAGTTGATACTATTCTATAACTATGCGATTAGAGATAAAAACTATGGTATGTTGATATTATGCGCTTTTATAGTTTTTTGACGGGCCAGTTGGCTTGGTGGTTAATACCCAGTCAACCAGGTCGTGGATTCGATTCTGATTCAGGAAAAATATTGATGTGCATCAACATGTTTGTTTGTTCTGTGTCTGGGTGTAAATATGTATAGTATTTATTTAGAAAGAAAAGTAATAGTAGGGCTCTTAGTGCAGAGTTCGTCCGGGGAAGTACTACCACCGTATCCATTTCCGCCGTGAAGCAGAAGTGCAATAGTATTACTGTGTTTCGGTTAGAAAGGTACGGGGGCCGGTGAAATTACAGGCACATGAGACTTAACAACTTCACGTCTCAGGGTCGACAACGCATTGGCGATGCTCCTAGTGTTGCAAATGTCCATAGGCGGCAGTGACCACTTACCATCAGGTGGACCGTCTGCTTGTTTGTCGGCCCAAGTGGTATAAAAAAAAAATAAAAAAGAAATATATGTTGTATACCAGCTATTTGGTTTCCTTAAAACAAGCTCTGTTTAGTTTGGGGTCAGATGGCCGTGTGTAATAAATATGTTACTGGTTTATTATTTATTTATTATTTCACTGTTGTGCCATTACATTGATATTTTACTTAAATTTTTTATAAGACATTAAATTAAGGCAACATTATTTTATTTTATTGTTAAGATGAAAGAGACTAGTCTCCACGACACAGGGAATGTTTGGAACCTTTGTTAACAACATTTATTTTTGAACAATAAAGTATTATTATTATTTTTATTGTAATTTGCTGCATCAACTTCCATTTAAAATAGGATGTTGTGAATTTGATCATAACCTTTTTAAAACTATAATTTATTTGACAAGGAATATTGTTCCTGTAGAAAAAGACTTAGTATATCTTACGTGCTTAAAAAAATATTTTTATTTATTAAATTAACCCATCAAAGCTCTTAATTAGAGGTGAATAAACAGATAAAACTAATCCAACAGCTAATGGCGGAATTGCATTATATTACTTAAATATAATTTATTAGACTTTCTTTTTATATCTGTATTATATTAACGAAGTCTGAATACTGTGTATGTGCGTGTGTGTTTTAATTGCTATTAAAATCGCAAAAGTTTTCAATATGTTGTATAAATGTGAAAGCTTTGTGTGTATTCTTGTTACTCCTCAATTTCGGATTTTAATAAAACTTTGTAGCACATCATTACCCCGGAGGGGGTAATACGGAAACCTGGGCGGAAGCTTTACATATAAAATAATACTAGCTGTCTCCCGTGGTTTCACCTGCGTCCATATCCTATCGATCTCATCGATATCATATATAGCTTATATCCATCTACGAAAAACTCCGCGTCGAATGGTAGCAGTCCCATCCCGATGTTCGGTAGTATTAAGGTGCTGGTGCGTCAAAGGAACCCTATTTTATGTATTCAATATCACTTTGATAATGTATCTACCGATATTAGTAACCGGTTATCACAAACGTGTAACGCTGCGTTCTCATAACCAAACGACTAAATTTAAAACTAACAGTCGACCCTTAAAATTAACATGTAAATCACGAATGGAAAAGAAATACAAATATTTTGTCCAAAAATTTATATTTATTTAGCTCATTAATTTTCGAAACTGTACAGTTCACATGGAAATACGTTATTTTACATTAATTATGTTATAAAAACGTACATTAAAGTAATAACGTTAGCTAATAACTGTTAAAATATACGAATATTAGGTTTCAAAGTGAAACTGTGCCGGGAACTTAGGTGTTATTAATTTTGACGGACACACGACTGTGACAAGTAACAGCCCCCTTATTCAGCTAATACAAACTTCGTCTTCGAGCTGCTTCACGAAGGCCTCGGAGAGCTTACCTCTCACCTGATTAGTAGTATTAGCTTAGTAGGCGAAAGAGACAGAGCACGGAGGCCGCGACGAAACATTCTCGAGTTAGTGTCATTTTCCTTACAGAATCGAGCCTCAGAACCGTTCTCACAGTGTATCACGTATGATTTATATGTGACTACGCCAATATTAGAGTGACGTTGTGCAATAGTAAATTATTATGATTTATTATTGCTCATGTTTTATCTGAGACTTAACTCCATCCGTGTAAACTATGGTTTACGCAGGAGAATTTATGGAATATTTCAGCCAGATCTCACCTTCTTTGACGCGAGTAAATCTTTCTTCTAGTAAGTCTTTTTTCATACCATATGAGCCGACAAATCAGCAGACGGTCCATCTGATGTTAGATCGTCACCGCCACCTATAGACATTTGCAACACTAGGGGCATCGCCAATGCATTGTCAACCCTGAGACGTGAAGTTGTTAAGTCTCATGTGCCTGTAATTTCACCTTACCTTTCTAAACGACAGTAATACAAGTACACTACTGCTTCAAGGCAGAAATAAGTAAAGTGGTAGTTCTACCCAGGACTCTGCGCTAAGAGCTCTACTACTCAAAATTAGTGTCGAACAGTTATCGGCGTATAATGCAATTATTAAATCTTTATCTTTGACCTGGGCTGTGGGCGGATAAATATTGCCAATCAAGTATAATCAACAAAACATTCAAGTTTACTTCCAGTAATTTATGGAATCAATCATTAAATAATTATAATATTCTTGCAATATTTTTTATACAATATTATACCTTATTTCGTCATAACCTAGGTATTGTTTTTAATCTTTTCTCCGTTCATTCACTTTTAACTAACCGACCAAATTAATTTTAATATACCTTTGATGGTAAAATAATAATATAAAATATACAGATTATAATAAAATTATTTATCGAACACAAAGTAGTAGATTATATACTTTAGCTATTCAGTATACATGAGAATAGTAGCACATTTGCTCCATTGATACCTATACTAGATGCACATAGCAACTGTTCTATATAATATATTAAGATGTTGATATTATGACCACAGTGTCCACAGTACAACAACCAGGTGTAACCTTTCGACAACCACACTCAGACTCATTAATTCCAAAGATGCGATGCGAACGAAAGAAAGTATAGTGGATTTTGCGATGTCCGTCCGACTGAAGCTTCAAAGAGACCGCCAGATTGTATCTACTCGAACGGGATGCCTCGGGTCGCACCGAGAACTGATCTCTGCCACTTTTTTTTATTCTAGAACTGGCAACTTGCGTGTTACTCTGTCTGTGTCAACAAACCGGATTCCTCTCGAAACATCCGAGTGTTGCTTTGAAATATAAACTTAAAGGCGAGATAAATAAATATTTAATTGACAGGGGTGCCTGGGCATCATACTGTGAAGGACAAATAAAACTTACCTGATTGTGTTTAGTAATATTAAAAAAAGTTAATTGCTTCGTTATTTGTTTATTCCTTGCTGGACGCATCCATCTGTCTTGTAAATCTCATAGTCCTCATTTATTCTAATCGCAGGCACTATTTGTTGCAGTGTCTGATATCTAATTACAATAGCCGAGTGAATTTAAGTTCTGCCTAACGGAAACAGCTTCTAAACGGAATTTACTATTAATATAATTCACGTGGCACCGTTTACAAAAAATGTTTTACCTATAAAACAATTTAATAACTCAATTCAAAGTCGTTGATATTTTTGCTTTAAAGTTGTTTATTTTGCACCTTTCAAAATAGGCCTGTTTTCGGTTCGTTACTAAGTTTAACCAGTCTTCTTGCAGTAAGTCAAATTATAATCACACCATCTCGGCCCGTCAACCGTGACGTCGTTGGTGTATTTATGTAAACATTAAGATCTTCATTTAAAAAATATATTGTAAAGAAAACTTTTCTGTTGCAACAGGTGAAGGCGGCGGAGGCGGGGGCGGCGGCGCGGCAAGGCGGTGCGCGCGCGATGCGGCGGCGTCGCCCGCGCACGCGCCGACGCCGACGCCGACGCCAGCGCCGCACGCGCACCCCCAGCCTCACGTCAAGAGTGAGCGGCTCAGTCCCCACGACTCCAACGCTTCCAGGTATGTACAAGAATCTTTTAAGACACAATTCGTCATGCTTTCTTTCTTTACTCGTTTAACCTTACCATTGTAAAATCATCTCTCTTGTTTAGCCACTCGAGTGCTCATAATTGAAATTCAAGATTAAGTTATCGATTATCTTGAGTGTAAACGAAATCAATGTAGGATCGATCCGTATCATAATAGTAACTTTAGCATTAGATTATTATATCTCATTAGATTTTGTTCCCATGTTCATAAATCTCCTATCACGCTCTCAGAAACACTAGCCTAACTTACGTGTACTTTTTCACGTGCGTGTCGGTAGGTCTCGCAGCGTGACACCCTCGACGTCCTCGTACCCGGGTACGCCGCCGGAGCGCGGCAGCCCCCACGCGCCCCCGCAGCCGGCGCCCGCGCACCCACCACGCAACTACTCCGACATCATGCGCTCGCTCGCCGCGCGCTACAACACGCATCCTAATAACGAGTGAGTAACAAACTCTCCTCTCCTCAGTATTATTTTAAGCCCAAAAAATACCCACTGATAAATAAAGGAGGATATGCGGTTTTCTCACACGATGCACTTTATGGTCTTCCTAAAGTTATCGACTCCTTGGTGATGTGATTTACCCATTACTTATTGACTCCTTTTCATAAAAGAACCGTCTTAAGCCATCAGCAAACCTATACATTCACCTTATTTTTGATAGCGACACTTCTGAAGTGTTGTCGTAGATAGGTAGTAATGACAATGGATAGACTGCTAAATAGATTTTTTTTTTTTTTTTTTTTAAATATCCTGTGACATTCTTTACACACGGCCATCTAGTCCCAAACTAAGCAGAGCTTGTGCTATGGAAACCAGAAAACTGATATACTACATATACTACTTTTTTTTTCTAAATAAATACTTATATATATATTTACACCCAGACACAGAACAAACAGACATGTTCATGCACACAAATGTTTGTCCTGGGTGGGAATCGAACCCGCTACCTTCGACTTGGCAGTCAGGGTCGCTAACCACCAAGCCAATTGATAGATAATACATGCACTCAGATCAGAATGGATGTGATTTCTTAACAGGCGCATGGTGGTATAGATGGTAATGTTGCCATGTCAAAGTTAAGTGAGATGAGTCAATTAATTTTTTTCTATTGAATAAATAGAATAATTACTATAAATGGTCACTTTCGTTATGATAACATCAACACACTGGATATATATTATTTAATACCTAACCTTGATAATAGGATTTCCCAAAATTTACGTTATAAATTAGAACTCATATATTAGTTACAGAAATAATTTAATATATAAATGATAGATAGGTGTGAACAGGCTTGCCCGAGCTATGTAAATATTGCACTACCATAAAGAAACCTGACCATAGACTAACCTATTGCCTAGTGCTTTAATGGCTTGGTCAATGTTTACGGCAACACTAGCGAACTTTGGCCGTTTGATACGTTTGATAAATAAACATGGTTTGATGGATGTATCTCTAAGTTTAATAGTAGTCTTTATGAATTAGGCTTTTTATGACATGCTTATGAAGAAATCATTAGCTAGTGCTTTAAGAGTCAAGTAACTTACCAAGCGTCACTACGCTACGGTGACCGTTTACCATCAGACGGGCCGTCAGCTTGTTTGTCACCTTATTAGTATTAAAAAAAAACTATGATGTGTGGGTAAGCATAGACACCTTCACCTTAACCATATGGCATCGTTAAGATGATTTATCACTTCCCTAATTGATTGGTCGAAAATAAAACGAACGCTCCGGCCATTTTGATCATCATTCCTATCAAAACAGTTTTGATGCAGTTAAAATTGATGAAATTAACGAGTGGTTTTGTGAATATATCACATAAAACCGTTCAGGTTATTTATTACCCAGTTCCACTTGTGTTATGATTTTTCTAAGACTACAAGGCGCCTTGTCACCTATCGTAGTCGTGATAATTAAAACTGACAAAGTTCAGCGACCTCTCTTCGACAGATGAGCAATTCATTAATATAACATAAGTTCACGCCGAGACTATCGGTTCTCACGAATCATGTAAATTTGTCGACTAAACGTAAGTTATCGAATCGATTAATATGCTAATTGTTTGGGCATCACTAGTCTGTCGGTCGGTGAACCGCGGAGGTCGCGTAGTGTTGTGACATAGACCGTGTGAAAACAGCTCGTCAATATTCGACAATCGGAAATGAATACGATGGTAACGACAAAGCACTTCCCCTTTGATCTCGTAAATTTGAATATTAGAAATTTATAAAGTAATCATCTGTGAAATGATTTCATTTATTGACGTGATTACACTGAAATGATTTTATTCATATCGTGTTTTATGTTATGTTATGGAAGAAAATAATCGTTTCTAATAAATTATTTTAAAAATCGTGCAATCTCAGTACACTAAATATTAATTGCTTATTAGCATATATCTCCCATTAAAAATTGTTTCTATTCATTTAATTCAAACTTCCTTTGTTATGATTTTCAAGATAAGCTCTATTTTAGATTAAATACATAGGTGTATAATTATTGAATCTGATAACTACATCACTGGAATATGGCAACCCAAATTATCCTTTAGCATAAGTATCGTAACAAGACTTTTAAAAAGATTTAGAAATGCCTTAATTCTACGGATAGGTAACCTAAATTTTTTTGGAAATTTTATTACTTTTATTATTTATATTATTACCCCCGCGGTATCACCCGCATTCCCGAGGGAAAAGTCCAGGTTTTGGCAAGTTTCATCCAAATCCGTAAATAGTTCTTGCGTGAAAGAGTAAAAAGCATCCATACATCTTTCCTCGCAAACTTTCGCATTTTCATTATTAGTTACATAAAACTTTTTATTCATTTTCTCCTACCCATATCACTCTAGGAAATTTTCTGGAAGACATCGCCTAAGTTATAAAACCGGCGATGTTTTGCTGTTTTACGTTAAACAGTCATCATTTTTAATGTTTTTTTTTTGTGGTGAGAAATAACCTTATTATAATGTTGTATTTTATTTTCTACACTAGCTACTTCCATCGCATGAATGGTTTCGGCGTGGAGGCGCGAGCGGCGACATCCCCGGCGCTGGCCGACGCTGCCGACGCCCCGCTCGGCGGGCTCTTCACGAGGCTAGCCAAGCAGCAAGGTGGACCGCCAAGGCTGCCAGCCTTCCCTGTCATGCTCGATATGACCTCTACTAAGGTAACACAACATTTTGTCAAATATTATTGTTATTGCCTCTTAATATTCTTAATAATTATCCCAATTTTGCCGAGCCGGGACCTATTCCGGGCATCACCATCAACATTGCTGCACTTTAATTATTGTTACAATTATTCGCTTCCGTTTTTTTTTCATGCAATGTAGTGTTGTGTGTTGCCACGAATAAACGTATTTTCTTTCTTTCTTTCTTTCTTCTTTCTAATAATTTACACTGCATAATATTGTAATGTAATAACATATTTCAATAATTAAATTAATAAAACATTGAAAACAAATAGGTTATCAATGTCAGCAATATTCTTACATTATTACGTTTGACATTTTAATTCGAATAACTTAATTTCACAATTTGATCAATAAATAAATTACTTTAATAGTTAATAAGTGCATTAAAAAAATTTAAATAAATAAATAATTTTTTGGTATAATTACGGTCCTCTCAACGAGTGAAGGCCTCCTCTAAATTTCAAATAGTATAGTAGATTATATTATATTCATAACTTGTTGTTATTCGGGCCAGTTTGCTTCGTAGTTGGAGACCCCGACTGCCACGCCACAGGTCAAGGGTTAGATTCCCACCCAGGGCAAACATTACATTACCATGTCTGTTTGTTCTGTGTTTGGGTGTAAATATAATCTATGTATAAATAAATAAAAACTAAATAAATATCCCGGGACACTCTTTACACACGGCCATCTAATCCCAAACTAACCAGAGCTTGTACTATGGAAACCATATAACTGATATAGTACATATATACTAAATTGTTTTTTCTAAGTACATATTACTCATATATAGATATTTACACCCAGACACAGAACAAATAGACATGTTAATGCACACAAATGTTTGTCCTGGGTGGGAATCGAACCCGCGGCCTTCGGCTTGGCAGTCAGAGTCGCTAACCATATATAGAAGAATAAAAAAGTAGTATATGTAGAAAATCAAATATATATTTTTATTCATATAGTATGTTTAAACTTAAGGCTTTTTCTTCCAATCTTTATGTATTTTTTTACAGTTTTCAAGGTATGAAGGTATAGGTTTTATTTGCTGTGGATAAGCTGCTTGTACTAGTTTAAGAACTGATGGTAGCCCGTGTGGTCTGTGGTAGGTTAATAAGGCTACCTTAATTTCTTTCTGATTCATCGTTATTCGCTTTTTTGGGTTCCGTCAAAACCCTTACAATTTCCTGTCTATCTGTCTGTATGTCACATACATTTTACACGGAGACCACTGATACTATATTTTTGGATATGAAATTTGAATGGTAGAATAAACTATCCAATGGGAACATTGACAAAAATAATTATCAAAGTAGGATATTAATAATTATTTATCCCAATCAACATTGCGAATGTTGTACAGAAAATGCAGATTTTTTGCATTCGATTATAATACTAATAAAAAAAATATGTTCGTTTTGTAACAAAAGAATAAAATTGATGTATTTCAAAAAGCTTCTTAGATGATAGCTTATAAAAAACAGTTACATATTTATTACTTCATAATGTACATTACTTAAGGCAAGGCCACTGCCCCTATGAAATAATTTACGGTCAGCTGAGTTTTCATTTCAAAAGAGCACATTTGTAATTCATATTAATTATAAGTAGGTATATGTGCTCACTGACCTTCCTGTTTTAATTACATATCATACACCGTTTCATAGTTCACGGCTGTGATTAAAATGTCTCGGGGTAATCGTAAAATTCATAAGGCTTTATCGCACTAAGCATCTCCGCCGAACGTGCCTCGTTTATGTTAATTTAAACCTCTTTAAAATCATAAAGCGCGATGAGCACCCCGCTTCCTTTCATACCATAATGAACGCAATTAAATCTGATAACGCCGGCGACCTTTACACTTCCCTCGTGGTTGCGTAGATAAGGTGGAGAGAGTGTTAATTGCTCTTCGGTGCTGCCGATGCCGGGCCGTGCACGATCGGCGGGGGTAACAGTGATGCCCCGCCTCCACCTCGACGGTCGCCAGCGAACCGTCTCGACTCGACTCTCCACTAAAAGGAACTGGAGCTGCACTAATTGGCAGCGGCACGCGCCGCGCATGCGCGGTACCGAGCGCGCCCCGCGACACGCTAGTGATGGGATGTGAAATCGAAACAGCGCTCGACTTTAAAATTAGATGACTTTTTGCACACGAGTGCACTAAGACTCAAAGAAATTGCAGCGTTGAAACGTTACAGTTATTTGATTTCGACTTTCTAGTAAAATTGTAGCGATATGAGCGTACCTGACGTTTGTTTTTATGAATTTAACATAAGATGTAAACATCCGCGACCGAATTGCGTTTACGGTGCATGATGTGTTACGTTTCTCTTTACGCTTTATCAAGTCATAAATAGCCGTTTAAGATTATTTTCACCCGTAAAGAGAAACAGGAGCGACGCGGAAATAAATCGTAAGATTTATAGCGGTGGCTCTGCTTCAGCACGTAGCTCTTAGGCGAGCGGGTGTCGGGTGTCGGGTGGCGCACGCGCACGCGCCCGCACACAATAACAACCGTGTTCATTTCACGCGCGCGCGCCTCCGTCTGAATTTTATTCGGAATTACCCTGCATTCGCCTTTTTAGTGCGCGTGGCAATTAAAAAAGATAGATTGCAATTTGACCCGCGGGCGGCGAGCGTGACGGTTCAGAACGTTATTATGATGAATGCTTGGCACTTACGATCCGAGAGTGCTCTCGATCAGATAATAGCCTACTGGCTCGCCTTTCATGTTTGCTTAACGTTGTTCTCTATGCGCCACTTGATGGGCTTCTGAGTAATTGAGTTTTTAACTGCCGTGAGTTGTATCAACAGGTTTACTTTAAATTCCTTCACGGGTTCATGAATGTTATTAAAGAAGATATTATGTAAAGTCAATTGATGATCTTACTCTTATGGATCAATAAGCGTGAAGCATAATTTTGAGGCTTTCTCTTGCGCCTGCATACTTCAATAATTTCACATTCCTCGAATAATATTGGATTTATTTAAGCGAACACTAGTTTAAAAATGTATTAAGTTTCTTTATTTCCAACCCTTAGAACCTCCTTGCGATATCCCGAGTGGGGCGGGGTGGTCGATCGCGACGCAAGCGCATCGGCGCCGGCGCGACCATGGAGCATTCGCCTCTGGACCTATCAGCGGCCGGGGAGAGCGCTGCCAAGCGCGCGCGCCTCTCAGCAAGCCCCAGCACAAGGAGTGATAGTGATGAAAGGGACAGGGGATCTAATGACGGTGTGTATCAAAGTTATTTTAAATATATACGAACTCGTAAAAAAAGTGTCGGTAATTTTATTCATGGCTAAGTAGCTATCAACCCGTTCTTATGAGTTTAATGAATACCATAAATATTAAGTTATTTAATAGAGTGCCAATTTACATCTCAATTCGTTGGTCCGTTTATTATTTGATGTGTCTCAAATGTGTAACATTGAGGTTTATAATATTAGTGGAATTGAAAAACATCTTTGGTTAACGAATATGTGGTTTTCGAGCTCTTTGAAAGTTAATTTAAAAAAATTATGGTAAAACCAGATACAGTTTGGAAATTAAACCAACAATTACGGTAACAAAAACTATAATAATGAATGGTTTTTCAAACAGATCGGAATGAAGCTCGCCTCGAATGTTTATGTGCCGAAGCGCGAGCTCGAATATCCGCGTGGACAGTCGATGACGTATGCGACTTCGTCAACTCCATCGACATCTGCGCCGAATACGCTTCGGTAAGTGCACATCACTATTTTAAATTCTCCCTTTAAATTTCGAACAAATTAATTTATATTTGTTTTTTTTTTTTATAGTAACCGTTAATTTCTTGTTTAGCAACACATTAGTATGCATCGTGTAATTATTCCTTCTAAACTCGTTTTCAGAAACTTCATTTATTAGATACGTGAACTTATTAGTATCTAATTATTCACAGTTATATTATAAATCAATGCGCGATAAATATTATATGAAATTATTTTAAATAAGTAATAAATAAGAAATTGCATCAATAAAATTGTTGAAGCTAAAAAATGTACATTAAGAGCAAACGCGCCATAAAGGGTCATAATACAAGCAATTAATTTCGACTACTAAAATAAAATTACACTACAAACATAATAAGCCACTCAACGCCCATTAACAACTTTCATCGGAAGCCAATCGGGTTCAATCATAGTAATAAAGTCCAATAAGTCGAAACAAATTCGTTTACGGAGATAGCTACAATAGCTCTCACATAATACGCGGCGTAACAATGAAGACGTACAGCCGTCACTACATTGGACGGTGAAACGCGTTCATTCCATCACTCGAGGCGTAATCATGATTACTCGTAATCACTCACTGTTTCTACACCTTGCTGCAGCACCATTTTAATAAGACACCCCGAAGAGTGCACCTCGTTGTATTGTGTACACGTGAAACACAAATTGAGGTGTCAACTTTGTTTGGCGGGTTTGTACCTTGCCAGCTTTGTGAACGCACCGCAGTGATCGTTACATGATATTAGTAGCGATATTTTGTTTGTCTTTTTTGATTAATTTTAATTGCGTCTGCAGTGAAAGGGAACAGATAAAATATGTGTGTAATAAAATGTTATAAAATATAAATTACTTTGTGTAATTATTTTGCAGTACAGATTAATTGTTAATTTACTAATTGTTTATGAACATCACGCCGAGAAGATATATGGAGGTTAATTTACTGTGTTCTTGTGTCTTGCGTAAATATTGCGTTTCGGTTTTATTAATAAAGGAATATGTTTCCAAAGTTTATTACGAAGGAAAAATAATAATTTGCTTTGTAATTTACTTATCTTTACTTTTTTGATAGATGCATTCAAGTAAAGTTGAAATCAAACAAATTCTTATAAATGACGTAGTTACAAGACAACATGCTGACAGGATATGTTTCTTTTTTAAATTGCTTTTCCGAGATATACGAAAATTTTGATCCAATTTATAAAAAACAATCGAAATATACAGAAAAAGAACAGTAATTTCAGCGTGATTTCTATAAACTGATTAAGTTATCAAACAAACACCACTGTATCGAAACACTGTAACTAGATATGCGCCACGGCGTGACGCGAATCATACCGTGCTATACCATTTCATATTATTAACCCCTGCATTACACAAGAGTTAGACTCCTTTAAACATGGTGTTGCATCGTAGAAACCTTAAACTGCTTAGAACTACCTTATAGAGAACGCTTACCATCACCAGGGGCTCGATTCTGTAAGGAAAATGACACTAACTCGAGGACGTTTCGTCGCGGCCTCTATGCTCTGTCTCTGTCGCTTACTACGCTAATATAACTAATCACATGAGACGTAAGCTCTCCGAGGCCTCCGTGAAGCGGCTCGCCGACGAAGTTGGTATTAGTTGATTAAGGGGACAGTACCATTAGCTATCAATCTAAAGATATGTCAGAAAAAAATAATCCCGTTGCAAATTACTATTAATTGCGCCTCCGATTTTCTTAATTTTATTTATTTATTTATTGTAAATTTTAACACTATTACAGCTTATAGTACTAATTCGATACTGTAACTAAAGTAGGTATATAATGATAGTACATGATAAATACAAAATTATAATATCAGATGGCTTTACTGCCTAACGTGATCAATTATACATGGTAAGAGTGTCGAAATTGTAGTCAAGAATCCCACTTCTAAATAATATCTTCTATCTGTTTATCTATGGTGTCGTCTGTCGCGTACATGTTGTCAATGTGAGGCAATCCCAGACGTGGGATACTAGACGATGATTTAAAATTTCCATAATATTTGTATCGCGAATATTGCACAATGGCAGCGAGCGGGCCCCGCTCCTTCGTAAATAATACACACGGCCGTCAAAGCTGACAATTATAACCTCCAACCAAAATGTTATTACAATTAATTTCTAGCATTACTGCAGTCTGAATATTATTTTAAATTAATGTAATCAAACTATAGATTACGTGTCAAAGATTGAACATAAATTTGAAAACAGATATGAATGTTGTATTTTAGAAGCCGTATTTACTTGCCTAATGGAATTTATATAGGAAATTAAAATGATAACAATGCGTGCCACACGAGGTTGGTTTGGAACTGCATTTTGTATTTGTGGATTTATTCTCTTGCATGACTTATAATACAATATTATATTTGTATTTGTTAATACAAAATATTTTAGTTCACGGTTTAAAAAATCCCTAAATTTATATTTGATATTATTTAAGTTTCTTCTGATGATCATATACAATTTGATATCCTCTGCATAAGCAAGTAAGTTAGTAGTAAGTAAGTAAATACGTATGAAACAAGTAAGTAATTTTTTTATGGGACAAATGTCTCTTATTTGCTCGTTTTTTCTCATTTTTATTTGCTCTTACGCCCTTTCACGGACATGTTTAACATCTTAATTTCACCTACAAAGGGTCATTATTTACAAAATTCAATAAAATTAAATTTCACAACCACTTATTTAGTTTAGGGCCTCGGAAGGCACATATGAAGGTAAAATTTAAAGTTACTGAAGCTACTATAGGAGTCTCTTAACATTCTGATCTAGAAAATACGTTAAATATTGACACTGCCATCTCTTATAAGAAATTATAACTAAAAAGCATCATTAATCGGCGTAAGTTAAATTTTAGTTGCGTCCGCTCACTGAACATGCCAATCATGTGTCACAGTAACTGAAGCTGCAGTAGCCGAGATATCGGATTACCAGGTGATTTATTCGTAACGAAGGTGTCGTGGATAACTGTGCCAGGCGAATTAATTGTTCGCCTGATAATAATTTTAGTTAACTAACCGCTAAATGATTAATGCCGCGGCGCTACTGACTTTTGTACTCTATAATAACTTCGCGAAACAGTTAACAACTAACAGTTTCCCTTGTGATAAATTGAAACTTACGCTCCGTTTTGAGATAACGATAATGAAATGTGGCTGAAATGATAAGATATTTTCAATAAATTAATAACTACATACCTAGGTAATATTCAAGAATAGGTAGTTAATATAATAGATTCTATACAATAGCACAATCTTTCGTACAGTATACAACTAAATACCTTAAAAAAAAAACAAAATTACGATAGCTTTTAAGAAATAATATGAGACAACGAAAACTAATCGTTAAAATCAGGATCTAGCCCAGATCCGCTACTTTGTAATAAAATAAGTCACAAGCTCGCCGCATCCTCCCGAGCGCTGTCAATTAAAGTCTCCGCCAAAAATCGTGATCCATAAACAAAGTGACGCTAAAGCAAAGCTGCTCTGCGAATTAGAATAGATGCCATCGATCCCTGCCACGGCGCACACTGTGTCAAATCCTGCAAATGCGTTTGCGCAACAGTTCGTGCAATCCTGCTCTGCGCTCGCACCTCAACTATTGTTGTTTAATTCTACTCGAAATATGTCAAGAATCGATTCGCCTTTATTAGTGTTCTCACATTGATTATCGAAACTGTAAATAAGTACCCGTGGTAGAAGAAAGCTTGCCATTATACAAATGGATACCAAAAAAAGATAAATTTGCGATTGGACATTATATTGTAGGGCTATATTGGATTGTAATTAGCGTGACTTGTAATATAAACCATTAATTATCAAGACAGAAGATCAGTTATCATCTAGTATTAAATCCAGCACGAATATCCCAAGCATTTCAATTTGTGACATCGATATGCACGATTGCAACATACCCTTAGCACCCATAAATTAAGTAGTTTCATAAACAGCATACCCTAATAGACACAAATCGCAAGTGTGACGTTCAAATATGACATGAAATACAAGAGCGTCGATCTAGATGTGCACTTAATCCTAATTGCACATTGTCACCGGTGCGCCGGCGCAACCGCGTCGGATGCTCGTGCGATCGTGACGCGGGCGTTGCGACACCGCGTGATTTATATAAATTATGTCTTTATATGTGTTCTATAAAACGGTTAAATTATGGCAATATCGAGCTGGATCATTTTCTTTATCGCCATCATCGAATGCAATAGTAAACGTTATTTTAAATTAATATTAAAATTAACAATTTTATTTCAAAAAACTGAATGTAAAGACATGATAGAAGTGAAGCTTCTGTATGACAGGGAAATATTTTTATTATTCATCAATCACTTTTGAATAGCATAGATTGTGTTTATCATTCATTTCGGATTAGATTTTCAAAACCCTCCCATAATAGTTTCACATAAAAAATTACACAAGTACTATAATTAGTTTAACATACGGCTTAGAAGCTTAATTCAGATTTTAAGTTGTAAACTCCTTTTCTGTGCAACTTTTTAATAGGGAATATTTATATATTGTAGTAAAATCCATTGCAAGTTTTGGAATTTAAGCAAGTTAACAATTTGTTGAGTAATGTTTAAAGTACGTACGTGAAACGTTTCCTTCTTGGGCGGTCTTCCAAGAGTTACCGGACTAGATCGGTACGTTGAACAAGGCATGTTTCTCTGAACATGGCTCGAAAGATCTACAACTAAAGCTCTTATAATTGTTATATCCACAATATTGACAACTTACGGATATTTTTTTAATAATTAAATAAATATCTCAGGATATTCTTTACACTCATCTGATTCCAAAACAAGCAGAGCGTGTACTATGGAATCCAGACAACTGATATACTACATAAACTATCTTTTTGCACTAAATGTATGTATTAACCGATATTTATATCCATTTATATCCAGACACAGAATAAACAGATTTGTTCATCCACACAAATGTTTGTACTGAGTGGGAATAAATAAATATCCCGGGATATTCTTTTCACACGACCCCGAACAAAGCAGAGTTTGTAGAATGGAAACCAGAAAACTAATATACTACATATAATTATGTTTTAAATACATACTTAAATAGATATTTATATCCTCATTAATTGAACTTATATGTTAAATTTTGGACTAAATGTTGTGTCAGCACCTGTACATTCAGTGTTAGCTGTTGGATACATATATAGAGTTAAAATGAAAATGAAAAATGAAAATGAAAAGTAAGTTTCATCGAAATCTGTCGGGTACTTTTTGCGTGAAACAGTAACAAACACCCATACATACAAACATTCGCATTTATAATATTAGTAGGCTGAAAGTTTTGATTGTTTGTTTGCATTGAAAAGGCTCTGAAACTACTGGACCGATAAGAAAAAATCTTTCGCCGTTGGAAAGCTACACTATCCTCGAGTCACATGGGCTATATAATATTTTCAAAAATAATATGGATCTTTACTAAAACTCCCTTAATTTGACCTAAGGTGTAAAAAAATTACCTAAAATACTACATAAACTTCTTTTTTGCTCTAAGTGCATACTTATATAGATATTTACATCCAGACACAGAACAAACAGACAAATATTTGTCCTAGGTGGGAATTGAATCATTATGATTGCATTTGGGACTAAATTGTTGTGTTACCTGTACCTTCAATGTAAGCTATAGGATACCTATATAGAGTATTGCATACAAATGTGATCTATCAATGAATGCGTTCGCGCAATTAGCTCAGTAAACATTAAGTGCTACTGCACGACATCATATGATGGGTACAGTTTATGGATCATTTGTATCAGATGATAGTTAAATTATTGATAGCCCCTGCCAGGTACTGCATCGCGTTTAATTTAGATTACAAGACTTATGTGTAATATCATATAAATGTTGCAAACCAATCTAGGTGAACATTTAATCTGCATCATTTAGCTAATATTAAATTAAATGCAACTATCATTTCTAAGGAGAATATGAATGTTTTATTCTATTTTCAAAACTTCATATAGAGTTTTCATATAGCTTTGAAATTCTGTTCCGTAACTTTTTTGTGTGATGAAAAGGAGTGGGGGTAAACACTGTCGGGTAGAGCTACAAAAGTTTCACTTCTATAGTGTTAACGGGCCAGTTGGCTTGGTGGTTAGAGACCCTGACTGCCAAACCGAAGGTCGCGGGTTCGATTCCCACCCAGGACAAACATTTGTGTGCATGAACATGTCTGTTTGTTCTGTGTCTGGGTGTAAATATCTATATAAGTATGTATGTAAAAGTAGTATATGTAGTATATCAGTTACCTGGTAGCCATACTACAAGCAGTACACTCTGCTTAACTTGGGATCAGGTAACCATGTGTGAAGAATGTCTTTGGATATTTATTTATTTGTTATAGTGTGTCTTTACGATACACACTGTTTTTAAGCAAATGAAATATAAAATAATAATGCTTCCAGTCGTGACGCAATTCACGCTTGACTCAGTTTTAAATGCCACACACGCCACAAAGGAACACCCCCTATAATTTCAAATCAAGTTAACATCAAAACATCCGTATTCACTCTGAAATATCACCTCAAAAACAAACAATACCACACATCACCCCGAGCCATACACGACTCACATAGTAAAATAGCGAACAATTGTTAAACGAAACACAACTTTATATTTTCACCTTTCAAAATTGTGATTTATTAAATTTTGCGCCTTATTTCGTGGTCCGTAAGTTTCACAAGCGCAAATTTATAATGGTTTCATTACAAACGTAATTGCCGTAATGACCGTTCTATCGTGACCACTCGACGGACATATTGTTATGATTTTAAACATGAAATCGAAAATGGTCGCGGGTCATCTTTGAGCATGTGAACATTATTCGCATTCGTTGCGCAAAACGATCGGAGCAGAGATTTCACTCTGGACGTTTTCTTATTGTTTGGTCTCGTTAATCAAGCTTTGTCACGAATCTGCTGGCTTATAAAAACACTTTTCAAATATAAGATTTGACAGGCCGGTTGGCTTGGTGGTTAACGCTCTGACTGCCAAACCGAAAGTCGCGGGTTCGATTCCCAATCAGGACAAACATTAATATGCATGAACATGTCTGTTTCTCCTGTGTCTGGGTGTAAATAATATAAGTATGTATTTAGAAAAAAAGTAGTATATGTAGTATATCAGTTATCTGGTTTCCATAGTACAAGCTCTGCTTAGTTTGGGACCAGATGGCCGTGTGTAATGAATGTTCCAGGATATTTATTTATTTAAGATATATAAAATCTTGTGGAATTCAGGGTTGCCATAAGGGATCGAAAGTATTCCCGGTTATATTAGTCGGGAAAAGTGTAGCTCTCTAACAGTGAAAGATTTTTTTAATAGGTGCATTTGTTCCGGATATGACCCTTTACATACACACAATCTCACAAAATTCACATTCTCTTTTAATGATATTCGTTAACACTTCAATGCCCTCTACTAAAAATAGTTATATTTATCTACCGTGATACATTAATATCATACTCTCGTTATCTAAAACATCTTGCAACTAAGTTTCACACCGACGTTATGTTGATAATGTCAGTTTACCAAAGCATTTCCCCACGCACATACTTAAAAAAATAACCAACGACTTCTTAAAAAGACATTTAATCCACTTTCCATCTGAATGAAGTCGTGAGGCGTAAATGGGCGCAATTTATAACAGTCACACCGACCGCCGGTAATTCGGCTCTCGCGCACAATCTCAAACTTTTGACGTAACTAACATCATGTACTATTAACCTAATAAAGAGCACTTGTTCCCAAAATTTTGTATCATTATATCGACACGATTTTACTCAGTTCGCGTCGGTTCGCTTCGAAAGTGACAGTGATTTAATACGCTCAATTTAAATAGTCGTCAAAATCTATGCTACAATTCGAGCGAATATGGTGTTGCTAATTTGTCAATAGACGTCTCGCTGTCTTTATTAACGGCATGCACGACACGCAGCAAGTGTTCTAATCAAATTGATTATTAGTACGGGTCATGCTATCAGATATACAAAAACTTCAGCCATAATGTAAATTTTTCTAAATAAAATAAATTAAAAAAACATTATCGATATTTATGCTATCAAAATATGTATCCAAATTCGGAATTGTTTTAATGATATAAGAAATCTAAGATATTAATTATAAATTGCATGTATTTTCTAACAAGAACTTGATGTAAAATCTACATAAAAGAGAAACAACTGTCATCTCTCTACAGTTATGTTCTAAATAACTGCTTAATATATAGTTTACTTTAAACTAATCATAACTACTTATATCATTTGATTTATGAATTGCTTTATGACACTCTGGCAGCCAACATAAACGGCGAAACGGAAATCTCTCTGCGACATCAATAAATTCTAACTCTCTCATCTCAGTTTAGCTACGGATAATTTTACCTCGGCGCACTCATATATTTTTTCTCTAATGATGTTTTAGATTTATTGCGATCTAGTAAATTAGGTGTAAGAAGCGAGGCCTTTTCACAATGTTTTTCTATAAGGCTGTTTACACATGGTACACAGCGCTTTTAACAATAATTTGCTTCAAATTGGCCTGAGTTTATTTTAATCTGAGAATTGACGCAAAACACTGTCAAACATCGTTGTAACTATTTATAGATAGCAGTCCGGTGTGACCATAACATATCGGTTCCCACACAACAACGCTACATTTAGTAAACGAGATTTCTTCACAAGTGGACTTTGCAATACGGAATTCGTATCAGGCGTACCGGCATAACCCACGATCGGCCGGCCGATAACGCGGCAAAACGCTCAGCCGCGCAGCAGATCGCACCGTACGACAACCGCCTAAAGCTGCGTCTCAATCGACGTTATCTTAGCTAAATTAAATCCAAGTGACTGCTTTCTCTCGGTTATTTAACCGGTCTTTTTGACACTTGACAACATGATGACATTAAGGTTACATCGCATTGCGAAATGATAAACAAGAGCAACGCTTAGCTGATTAATTTCGAAGCACCTGTGTTGTGTAACTCTGTAATTGATAACACAAGATTCAGTCAACTGGATTTGGGTTCAAGAACTGTCATTCAGATGGATTTCGTCAGACGAATATCTGGTTTCAGTTACGGGTTAAGAAACAGATTCATTTGATATGTCTAGTGTCACGTCTGTTGACCTGTGCGAGGTTTCTGCTTTCAAGAAACCTTTTTGTAGTTGTTTTTTTTTTTATTTTTGAAGAATACAGTTTTTATGCTTTGATTAATTAATAAGGTTTACAACCTACCTATACAAAGTCAGACAGCAATAATTATAACGAAAACATAGATTTAATCAACTATTAGTTACAAATACAACACAATTCAAAGCATTCAATTAATTGCAGTTTATTGTATGCAACCAATGCTAACAAGATGAATATATATCTGCCTTAAATATGCCTTCAAGGTTTTATCAGGCCGTCCGTGCATCGTTACCTCAAGCGACAGCTCTAGTCTCGAGTTTCGATGCCGTCTCATATCGTATCGGGTCCGCATCGTATCGAGGGACCTTTGACCTCAATTAGATACGAAGATACGAGACCTGTTGCAACTAGTTTACAGCACAATCTATTTACTCTAATTGATCGGTTAATATATTTTATGAGCGCTCGGTATATGTAAATTGTTTTATAGTATCCAGTAGCTTGTTTCACCTTTAGCATCTTTTAAAACGTGGTGTGTTTTAAATGTAGGTATATTATAGGTAATTGATGGGGAAAATATAGGTATACCCAGACGCTGTAAAAATCTTTTTGTACAGCTTAAACTTTTGTAACCAGTACGTCAATATATCTCCAGTCTTTCCAAATCAAGCAAAGCTAAACCACATTGCTTCAAAGATGCCAATTAACACGCGTTAGTTAATCAATAAAGTCTTACTTCCTACAAACGAAAACAGACAATAATTGCCATAGAAAATGACACACCAATTAACAAGACATTCTTCAGTCCAGCAACATGAAGCGACTGAATAACGCTTAGTAACGTGTGTGTCCGTCTTCTTTGTGATGTCGAGATAAGCTCGGCTAATAGGAAAGCGACGGACTAGTTGGGACCACCAATCACGACGGCCGACGAAAGCCACCCGCCAACCGTCTACTGGCAACGAGTGCACACGAAGTGATATCGCAACGATTCGGTAACTGTTCGTAATTTGAAATGTTATTTATAAATTGTAATATGATTTTATTACAGTACGGTCATATTGTTGGGGTAATGCGAGGTCAAATATTTAAGGCCGTATGTACTCCGAAGTGGGTGAGGTTGCTTCAGTTTCGCTTGACTGAATATCTGATAGTCATCTTTGTAGTCTTATCTGAACTGTAACTGCGTCTAACTACCTATTACCTACTAAAGCAAGATAATTACTTACGAAGCATTTAATATAGTCAAAATATCTTTGAACGTTTTTGAGTATTATTTGCCTTTTAATAAGTACCTTTTCACATTAGCAACCCATAGGTACTGAGTATGAAGGTTACCTGCTCTCAAGTGCCGAAATACAGCAGTAGATGTATGACGAGAGACATTAGCGTATTACAAAAAAATGTTATGCCAACCTCTAGTAATATACAACTTAATTACTTAAAAGCTTTATTCTGTTTCTGTCTAAATACTTTATTAAAGTTATAGATAATCTTAATTGAACATGATTTCTTAATTAACGCGCGCACTGAGAGGCGAATCACTGTTATGTGGTATCTGGTAATATCAATAATTATTTCTATTTTAATTAGTAATTAATATTGCTAATCTAAAGTTTTCGCGATTCGTGTTTTTATGCCGAGTCACAGTGTAGTCAATACACTGTTTTATTTTTAAAGATATAGATTTTTTGAAGTGAAAACTTCTTTAGCGGCGTTGAGCACGTTTCTTGGGATGGGTATAAAATGTTAAACTCGCGTCAGGACACGTGACCTGATCGATAATTCGTAAGATGGTATTTTCTGGGCATGCGTGGTACATCCTCGGCGTTGTCAAAGCTCCTTCTGGGGTCAGTCGAAGGACAAACGATCACAAAAAAAAACAATTAATAATATTCACTAAAATCTAAAACTAAATTGAATTTAGAATAGAAATCTCGCGACGTCATTAGATTGAGATTAAATCAATAATAGTTTAGATATCTATTAAGCAAATTATTTCCGGTATAAGAAACAGCGGAATAATCATTAAATCCTCATTTTATTAACCACATACATTCAAATAAACAACAATCATTTTCATTGGAGAAGCTAATTTATCAGATTTATAGATTTGCTTACTGCACGCAATTCAAAGTTAATTATAGCAATTAAAAACCAACCATGTGTACGTAATAATAAAATGCGTAATTGAATAAACGTAATGGAGTTAGTAAGGTTATAATATGGTAATTATTGTACTTTATTGATCCTAAATGGGGAACCTTAAGATTTACTGCATATATCTGTGGTTTGTATGGTACATAGAAAAATTTAATTAAAAATATTACTGATAATACAGTATTTTTTTATTTGAATAACGCATAAAATGTAGAAAAAAAACTATGTAGTTTCATTAATTTTACTATGAAAAATACTATTTGTATTTTTATACATTTCTACTCTCAATTACAAAAATGTCTTAAAAAGACATTGTATAAAGATGAATATATTATACAAATTTTAAATTTATTTAGTCACTTTTAATTAGTAACAAATCTAATACATTATCATATAAAACATAAAAAAACTGACAGTGATCCATTTTTTATTAAAATCACATTAATACGGTAACGTCCATCGTATCCAGGAACGAAAAATTTAACATGACATTAAAATTTTAAATAGCATTGTCATATAGGAACGTCATTCAGGAATACTTGTCAATACTTATTGGTTGATTAAACCCTACGGCATAAAGAGCATTTAATTTAGTTCATTCGAGTCGGAGGCGTGTATTTAAATTGAGACGTCTAGATTGCGAGATAGGAACTGGGAGCGAGCTGAGCCGATGTTATCTCCGCCTAGGAGCTCTCGTTTGTTAGGTTTTCTCCACTAGAGATGGCTTGGCAAGCCAGACAAATATCCTGTGTTTACGGATACTTTTACTCTTGCTGTTGATGCACAGTCGCATAAAGTAATTATAATAAGGGCTATATTTAGGTGTTAACAAATTGTAGTGTTTTGTTTTTCTTAGTGAATAATTTGTCAAATTCATTGCCCGCGTAAGGATGTAAGAGCCATCAGAGGATAACACATTCGTCCCTTAGAAAAAATATTTTGAGAGTAGTAGTACGTAGGCACCAAGTTTTTTGCTCTCCAGATTCACTTTCACAAGAGAATTTTATTCGAAAATACATATTTACGTTGTCATTCCTATCATTACTCACCCAAAAGAATATATGATCGATACATCGGTATACGATGTTCTAACTTAGGAAATCGATAAACAGTTAAACACTTATAATCATTCATTCAGAATTAAGACGTAAACTATCAATTTAAGTGAAATTCAATAGATCAGAAGTCTGCAATAAAACAGCATTCTACACATAAATGGAATTCCTTGAATGATTGCTGAGGTATATAATAATCTTCTATATCATTCGCTTTAGATGGCTCGGACATGCTCGGGATCACGTCGGTATCCTTCGAGATTCAATTCAAAGCAATTCCTTTCGAATTCATGAAATATCAGTGTAATGCGACATGTCTGATACATTTTAAGATGATTTGTATCTGTACGCGACATGTCGCTGCTGATTGTGTCACGTACATAGTGTGTAACCTAATCTAATGTCAATCATTTGAAAAATGTAGGTATGTAATGTATTTTTCCGAGACTCACGTGGAATTTGGAAATTGGAATTCGATTTAGGACATTTATTTATAGAATAAAAGTAGGAAAAGGGAATTAGTGTCTATGTTCCATATTTGGCACATAAATATAAGATTCTGAAATAAATGTGAAATATCGGTGCATTTTAAAACGGTAGTAAAGAAAACTTTGTATCAAAAGGGTTTTATAATATATCAGGTGAATTGGTGAATTGCTCGCCTCAAAATCTACTTATTTAATTATATATAGTTATGTAATATTCTTTATTATTTAAAGTAATTATGTAAAAATAAACAATTAGTAAGACAATTTATTGTAAAAGCCTAGATATATAACGAACATCTCTATCTCTTTTTAGATGTGGATTGGCTGCGCACATAAATCTAGATTATTTAAAAGTTAAAGGTGTCTCAAATGATATATTGATATTCGAATGAGTGACAAATAATGTATGATAACGACATGCTTCATACAATTGTTATTTATAACGACAGGTTTGTATAACAAGCAATTTATTTTTATACATTTCTACTCTCAATTACAAAAATGTCTTAAAAAGACATTGTATAAAGATGAATATATTATACAAATTTTAAATTTATTTAGTCACTTTTAATTAGTAACAAATCTAATACATTATCATATAAAACATAAAAAAACTGACAGTGATCCATTTTTTATTAAAATCACATTAATACGGTAACGTCCATCGTATCCAGGAACGAAAAATTTAACATGACATTAAAATTTTAAATAGCATTGTCATATAGGAACGTCATTCAGGAATACTTGTCAATACTTATTGGTTGATTAAACCCTACGGCATAAAGAGCATTTAATTTAGTTCATTCGAGTCGGAGGCGTGTATTTAAATTGAGACGTCTAGATTGCGAGATAGGAACTGGGAGCGAGCTGAGCCGATGTTATCTCCGCCTAGGAGCTCTCGTTTGTTAGGTTTTCTCCACTAGAGATGGCTTGGCAAGCCAGACAAATATCCTGTGTTTACGGATACTTTTACTCTTGCTGTTGATGCACAGTCGCATAAAGTAATTATAATAAGGGCTATATTTAGGTGTTAACAAATTGTAGTGTTTTGTTTTTCTTAGTGAATAATTTGTCAAATTCATTGCCCGCGTAAGGATGTAAGAGCCATCAGAGGATAACACATTCGTCCCTTAGAAAAAATATTTTGAGAGTAGTAGTACGTAGGCACCAAGTTTTTTGCTCTCCAGATTCACTTTCACAAGAGAATTTTATTCGAAAATACATATTTACGTTGTCATTCCTATCATTACTCACCCAAAAGAATATATGATCGATACATCGGTATACGATGTTCTAACTTAGGAAATCGATAAACAGTTAAACACTTATAATCATTCATTCAGAATTAAGACGTAAACTATCAATTTAAGTGAAATTCAATAGATCAGAAGTCTGCAATAAAACAGCATTCTACACATAAATGGAATTCCTTGAATGATTGCTGAGGTATATAATAATCTTCTATATCATTCGCTTTAGATGGCTCGGACATGCTCGGGATCACGTCGGTATCCTTCGAGATTCAATTCAAAGCAATTCCTTTCGAATTCATGAAATATCAGTGTAATGCGACATGTCTGATACATTTTAAGATGATTTGTATCTGTACGCGACATGTCGCTGCTGATTGTGTCACGTACATAGTGTGTAACCTAATCTAATGTCAATCATTTGAAAAATGTAGGTATGTAATGTATTTTTCCGAGACTCACGTGGAATTTGGAAATTGGAATTCGATTTAGGACATTTATTTATAGAATAAAAGTAGGAAAAGGGAATTAGTGTCTATGTTCCATATTTGGCACATAAATATAAGATTCTGAAATAAATGTGAAATATCGGTGCATTTTAAAACGGTAGTAAAGAAAACTTTGTATCAAAAGGGTTTTATAATATATCAGGTGAATTGGTGAATTGCTCGCCTCAAAATCTACTTATTTAATTATATATAGTTATGTAATATTCTTTATTATTTAAAGTAATTATGTAAAAATAAACAATTAGTAAGACAATTTATTGTAAAAGCCTAGATATATAACGAACATCTCTATCTCTTTTTAGATGTGGATTGGCTGCGCACATAAATCTAGATTATTTAAAAGTTAAAGGTGTCTCAAATGATATATTGATATTCGAATGAGTGACAAATAATGTATGATAACGACATGCTTCATACAATTGTTATTTATAACGACAGGTTTGTATAACAAGCAATTTTAAATTCAAAGGTCAGTTGGATGCCATTTCCATAACATTGTTAATAATGCCTTGTTAGGTATCGCGGAACTATGCTTAAAAAAATCGTCCAAATAACAACTAAGGCAAATAAATGTTACGTATTGATATATTTGTATTAAAACCTTTAACCTTCAGTTATCAGGTATATGTAAATAGCTTGTCTAATTATTGGCCAATTTGCGCTAAGAGTACTTACTCATGACGTCATCATTTAGCCAGTACCTATTACACGATCATCACACCGCCTATCATAAATCTTCATTATTAAAGACCTAAAAAAACCTGAGTCACTTCTGATCATATAAATAAAAACCAAGCCCACACTACTTTAACTATAATAATAGAACTGTCAATGAAATATGACACACGTCAGCGAAATAAAACCAAATCAGTATCAAAGTGAACCTTCATTAAAGTAACATTAATACTGAAGCATTTCACGCTGGGTCCCATCCAATCAGTCGCAAGGAAATTGCCATCGAGGCTTTCGAACGGAAACGGCGGGGCGCGTGCGCACATAATAGTGGGCAATCTTGCCCGGCAGATGGTTGAAATGACCGGCAATCTTGGCAACCACTGCCGGCGACGAACGCCATCCAACCCGTAATGGTTGTGGTAATCGCCGGACCAGTTTGCGACCTTTCAATCTAGGAATGTCAACTTGACGTCGCGTTGCCCGCGGTCTGTCGAAAGTACAGCTACGCGCTTTGTGTCGATGTACACTATACGTTTTTAGATTGATTGTGTTTGGTTTTAGATTAAACTCATAGTGTCCTTTTCTGGTTAATAAAAGTATTTGCATTGAGACAAGGAACAGATTCTCTTTACTAATAACAAGAATATACCATAGGAAAGTGCTCCTTTGATTTAGCATTACTTTAATTATTATTTATTATCTTGCGTCATCATTATTATAAAATAACAGACTAATAGCTTGATAGATTTCCTGACATAGAAATCAAAGGAGAACCTAAACTAGGAACATGAAAACGAAAAAGTAGCTCCTTTTTATAGCGTCGAAGAGTAAGATTAGTCGAAAGGATTTTCGATTTTTCAAAGAAAGAAAAATCCACTCTCTCATATCATTTTATTGGTCTGAAATCAGAATAAGAATTAAGCAAAAGGGCATAGTATAAATTGACTCTTAACAAATCTTTAACCTCCACATAGTCTTTGTGTAGTTGTAATACAATATATTTTGCAATGATAGACGTTTGGAATCATAATCCAGTAATGATCGCACTTGTCCAGTTATTACTTCATGATTGTTCTGTGCTATTGTTGCTTGGGTGGCTTTGAAACCTTACGATACTAATCTAGATTTGCTAGTGTCAAAATTAAAGTTGACTTATTTTGTAACCTAGTTTAGTAAAAAGTCATTAGAAACTTACTTGTAATATAATAATAGAACAATATTCCTAATTATCGTATAGCTAGAGAATTCTAAGAATTAGATTGAATAGGAATAAAATCAAAAAACATCGGCGTCGTCATGACTCCGTCTAGGGTCTTTAATTTAAAAAAAACTACATTTCCCCAAAATAAAAAAACTATCTATATGTTATTTCAGGGCATGCTCTATTTTTGTACCAAGTTTCACTTAAATTTGATCGGTAATTTTTCCACAAAAGACTACCAAAAATCCATCTCCACAAACTTTGACATCTATAATATTAGTAGGATCGTAGGATTAATAGGATAAACCAAAGAATAATATTAATAGGATAAACCAAAGAAAAAACCTATGAAAGTCCTATTCAATAAGTTTTTTCTTTACTATATCGCACCCTCAGTACGATAAGGGCTTAACTCAAAATTTTGCGAAATTGAGTTACGATCATAGAGAGACTAAACAAAGTACGCTCTATCCGATGAAAAGTAAAATTGACAATTTAATGATAGAATAAGCATACCGATACTTCCGCCTCTCACCGGGACCCACCCTTCCCGCACAGTGCAAAAGTTATGATCATAGATGTGCCAAAAGTGATTTTTTGAGTTAAGCCCCTATTGTTCTGAGGTGTGCATCATATGTATAATAATAAATAATAATAAGTCTTTACCTATATATATACTACTTCTACGCTCATAATTATTCATATTAACATAATCAAATACAGTGTAAACTCTTTATAACGAAACTCAAGGGACTGAGCATTTTTTGTCGTTATAGAGAGTTATCGTTATATGGAGTGAACAAAAAAAAACAAAACAAAGTGAACAAACCAACCAACTTGGGCTCACTTCAACGTTATAGGGAGTTTATCGTTATAAAGGATAACGTTATAAAGAGTTTACACTGTATATACAATAAAAAATAAAAAAGCACTTAAAATTACAACAACAACATTAGTTACTATATTATATAAAAAAAATATAATCGTATATCAACTAGCTAAAAATGGAATATACAATTGAACTGTGTCCTCATTAATCTACCAAATTAATTGATTTACGTAACTCTATTCCCCTTGTTATCGTAAAGCATTCTACTTCCACTGCAAATTAAATTTCAACCTCCGTTATTTCAATAAATTAACATGCAAGTCTTACATTTAACTAACACTATAAAATAGCAAGTTCCGATTGCACACGCTAATAAAATACAGGAAGGAAATTGGTTCACTTTACATTTAATCCACCTTTTACTCAGCTATTCAGATGGAATTAAGCTTCACTGATAGCCCTTATGTCTGTTTACGTACAATTCTATTACTCGGTTTATCCGGGGAATGTTCGGTTGCCGCTTTCATTTTGAATTGATGGGGAAAATTGAGCTGTGGATTAAGATTAGCTGAAGTAAAAAGTTCAATACAAGGATAACATTTAAAAATTCTAAATTCTAAACCATTTATTCAGTTTAGGCCCATGGATGACACTTAAGGTCAAATTTAAAGTTACTGAAGCTAGTACCTAGGATAAGGACCACGTATTATTTATTAGAAAATACTACAGAAAGAATGGTAGCTTACACTTTAACTAGGTAGCCTAACAGTATGTTACAGACTACACATGATTTTCATTCAAACAGGCTCATTATTGTTGGCCTGAGTGGGAATCGAACCTATGACCTATGACGTGACAGTCAGGGTTTGTAACCACCAAACCAACTGGTCCGTGTTATATAGTATTTTGTACAGTTATAATTTGACTTCAGGTATATATTGTTAATTGTCTGAATTCATAAGTACTACTCAATATTTTGTCTGTACCAATAATTAAGAAAATATAATAATAAGTTTTTAACATAATCCTAACTAAAAGAAACGTGAAAGGTTATTTGGATTACGATTTCCAAAGTATGAGCAAAGTTTACAGATCTATAACATCATACTAACTTCTAGACTGTAATATTTAAGTGCAACAACATATTTAAGCTCGCTAATCAAACTAAATTACACTATTCTCAGAACTAAAGAGAAATTTCAACTAAAAGTCGTTCAACACACGAGCGATGTATTTTTATTAGTATTAGAGTTATAGAAAATGTTTTATTTGCTATTTAAAATAGAATATCTAATCTAGTTTAACGTTTACAACGCATTTAGTTTAGATTAAATTGTGAGATGAGTGACTTTGACGGAAACATAAAACCGAGTGAATACAAACATAAAAACAGGTTTCTAATATAATAATGATGTGTAGGCCGTTCGGTCTAGTTCGTAGCCGGATAAAGTATCTATGAAAGCTATTCAAGAAGACAAAAAGCTCCTGTATAAAGACATTTCATGAGATATTAATATTTATTTTTAAATAAATCCTACTATTATAAATGCTCTTTCACAGAAAAACTACTGAACGGATTTGGATGAAACTTTTTTTTTTTATACCACATAGGCCGACAAACAAGCGGACGGTCCACCTGATGGTATGTGGTCACCGCCGCCTATGGACATTTGCAACATTAGGGGCATCGCCAATGCGTTGTCGGCCCTGAGACGTGAAGTTGTTTAGTCTCATGTGCACATATATAGAGCATGCCCTAGAATAACTTTTATCCTGGGAAAATGGAACCCTCGGGAACATGGTTGGAACCGTGGGGGACAGCTAGTATATAATAAATTAATCCCGGTTAAAAGAATCGAGAGTTTATAACAATGCAAATATCAAATAAAATAGAAACAATGAATTGAAATTAACTCCATAACCAGTACCAACCACCAAAAGGACCTTTAGAGACATTTAAATCGATCATGTATTAGGTCGTTGCTAAAGTAAAAACAACTGTAATCACTACCTAATAAGGCCCAAATAGCTACCGATAGAAGTGACATTAAATTATGAGCCCAATTAATATATAAAACAAATGCAAACAAAGTTGCAGAACAATCTCTTAATAAATCGTTAGGTAATTTATTATTTTTGTCAGTAGCAACTACTTTGACGCAACTTTAAAACTAAAACTACAACAAGCTTCTCGCTATCATTTGTCCGAGTCGCGCAGTGACATCTGTCGTCGGCAAAACGAGTTTATCTTCGGGCACGCTCATTATTCAATGCTACTACTGAAATTCGAACCGACTACGACTCAATGATAACTGGTAAATGTAATATATAGCCCACCTTTCTCTAATATTAACTAATGTTATTTATTGTATTCTAATCGGGTTTAGGAACTGTTGGTAAGATTTTTTTTCTTGTTTTTTTGACAGATTTTATAATATCATCATTTTCGCATCCAATCTAATATGTTGTTAACATGTATATTCAATGAAAAACAGTTACAGTAAAGTAAATAATATTAAAAGTTATTCTTTTTTTACTTTTACTTTCTTGTACTTCCTTTATTCTTATTTATCGCACCCTCAGAACGATAGGGGCTTAACTCAAAATATAACTTTTGGCTCATCTCTGATTGGGTCACTTTCCCACTGAGCGGGGAGGGTGGTCCCGGTGTTAAAGAGGCTGAAGTATCGGTATGCTTATTCTATCATTAAATTGAGTGTTTTTTTACTATTCAGCGGATAGAGCGTACTTTGTTTAGTCTCTCTTTGATCGTAACTCCATTTCGCAATATTTTCAGTTAAGCCCTTATGAGGGTGCGATATGTAAGTACTTATTCTATAGATTCTTTAATTAATAGACTTTAACATACTCTAATATATAAAAAAATGTGTTTGTTTATTTATTCGCCTTCTATGAGTTTCTATACCATTCAACCGATTGCGAATTTTGGAGGGAAGATGACTGCAGAAAACATAAGTGTAGCGATGAATGCCGAGAACAGCTACCATGTAAATAAACAAAACATTTATTTTCCAAATTTAAAAAAACGTCTCGAATCTTATGAATAGTTTTAAAAACGGAAGAGGTTTTAATTACCTAGATATTTATGTACCGAATGAAAAATAACATTGCAAAATGATTCGAGGTAATGTGACAGTGTATCAATTTGCATTTCTACCATATAAGTCCAGCTAGATTTGTATTCCGATCTAGTATTAAATCTAGTGCTTCGTAGACTACACAGCTTAATTATTTCAGATTATAGTCTGTCACAGGTTAATGTACGATCCGTCATATGCAATTTGTACTAGCATCTTGTTTTTACTACCTATATTTGCATTTATATGCCTATACCGTTTTAGATCGACGTTAGGTAGTAGAGCTCTTAGTGCAGAGTTCGTCCGGGGAAGTACTACCACCTTACCCATTTCTGCCGTGAAGCAGTAGTGCACTTGTGTTACTGTGTTTCGGTTAGAAAGGTAAGGGGGCCGGTGAAATTACAGGCACATGAGACTTAACAACTTCACGTCTCAGGGTCGACAACGCATTGGCGATGCCCCTAGTGTTGCAAATGTCCATAGGCGGCGGTGACCACTTACCATCAGGTGGACCGTTCGCTTGTTTGTCGGCCCATGTGGTATAAAAAAAAAAAAAAAAAAAAAAAAGGTATATTAACTTTCTTCGTAGTAGTTTCTAAGAGTGTTCAGTAACCAACTTAAATCAGATATAAAGTCACTACTTTACATTTTTGCTCAGTTTAAGATTAACTATAGCCTGGTAACTCATAATATGGTCAAGGGTAGTCAAACTAAGGCGTTTGACAATTGAAATTTTTAATTTTACATTCGGGAAATCCCAGACGGCAAAACTAGTAACAAATACCTGTAATTTAATAACATTCATTATAAAAGCCTATTGAACACTCGACAAAGGGTCGGTAGAGCTATAGGGTGTAGTGAAAAAACAGAACCCCAATTTTGCGGATGAACGCACGCGCATCTCTGTGGGTGGCTCCAAAATACTATGGCTCTTCTAAACTTAAATTGTATTGGAAAATCATCCTTATATACACGCCTTTGTCGGTCTGTAATGAAAGGAAGCTTTCAAATAGACTGAAAGGAGTAAATTGTATTCTTCACTGTTTGATTTGTCATAGCCTGAGCTTTGATGAAATTCAAAGTATAATTTCAAGCTCAAAAATTGATAAATATTTATTTAAGTTTGCACCATGATATTTCGAAATTTGTTTGTATTATTATTCTTTTTTTTTATTATTTATATAACTACTTGACTGGGGCGTGGCCTTGCGGAAATCCATTACCTATAGGATACAAAAAACAAATATCTTGTAACTAATTACGCTGGATCTCCTTCTCTATCAAGACAGTTGAGGACAATATCTTGATGATGCTTCGAGTAGATATGAAACACGTATTTCCTGTTCGGTGAAGTCCAGCGAAATTTGTTACTAGATATTTGTTTTTTGTATAATCATAAATCTAAATCCTACTAATATTATAAACGCGAAAGTTTGTATGTATGGATATTTGTTCCTCTTTCAAGCAATAACTACCCAACGGATTTAGATGAAACTTGGCACATACATAGAAAATATATTGGAATAACATATAGGCTACTTTTTATCCCGGGAAAATGTTACATCCCTCGGGAACGCGGGTGAAACCGCGGGGGACAGCTGGTAAATCATAAATTTATAACAATACAACACGTCTTAACTTTAACATACAATTTGTATGTAATACTACCATTTGAAGCCGTGCCACCCATAAAGCAAATGACAGACCATGAATCGAATGAAATACAATAGTTAAACAATGCTCAAATAGCAGTTATTCTGACCTGATATTACGGACTCGGCCCTTAGATGACGGTCATTTCACTATGGAACTGTTTCACGGTTTAACATTAGTGTTTGTCAGCAAAGACATTAGAGAAAAGTGGTCGGACTATTATACTATTACTTGTTATATTATTGAAACTACTAAGCATTCTTGTAAATTTAATTTTAGCAGGCAGGTGTTTGACAGCTTCTGTCATAGCGTACAATTGGGGCAATTGCCCCCCACTGAATCGTGACTGAAATATACATTTACGTTAACTGGTATTTTTTTTATCTTTAGAAGAAAATCATGATCTATTTACAAGCAATGTACAATTCCTTTTACAAAATGATTGCAAAAGGTATTGTACTAAAATTTGTTTCGAACAGAAAGAGAGCATTATGAAAATATAAGTACCTATTACAAGGATGATAAAAAAGGCATTAAATTTAAAACGCATGTTCTGAAACATAGGTGAAATCACACACAAATTGTCCCCCTTTGCACAAAATCCTGAATCCGCGCCTGGCCACGTGATCAGCAAATTACTTTGCAATACCAAAATTGCCAGACAGTTGATTTGACGCCGTGACTAACTGAAAATAAGAGCTCGTAATCAGGCTCGTTGTTTTGAAATTTCACGGAAATGCATTACATTAAGTTGCTTAGCAACGGTGGCAGTTGTGATGACTCTACCTTTAAAAATAACTAAATAACTGCAGTAAGGTAACTGACACAAAAGGATATCGGTAATCCGCGTCGAATAGCGAGTAGCAGTCCCCTCCCGATATGTTAAGTAGTTTTGAGGTAATGATGCGTCAAAGGAATCCTGTTTTCCTTATATATAAAATTAAGAATGTTTTAAATATAATCTCTTCCAAGCAAGCATACCCACATAACTAAACTAGAATACAGTGAAACTAAAAGGTAGAACAGTTAGAACCAACGTTGTTCAGTGTCCGGCACAGATCCGTATAGAAAGTAAATAAATCGGTGCTAACAGCTCGGACCTAGGGCACTCCACTAATAATAACAACCTTTAGATCACATCGTCTGTTTATTTATACAACCCGTAATGTATTGGAAGATATATTTATACATCCTGACATCCTTGATATATGTTGAGTATGTTTTTGAGTTGGTAAACAACTATTTACTTTATATTTTTGCCGAGAGCCGGTGACAACGGTCACTAGGCCAGGTTGGGCCAAACTATCTAGTTCCTCTCCCTGCGTCTCATTTTTAACTTCTGCTTTTGGCCTTGATACTTTCATGTTTGTTTTACATTGGTAAAAAATAGATGTAGATGCCAGTGTTCTTTGTAATCAAATCAATTACAAGTACTGCGTACCAAAAAGATCTTATAAAACAGAACACTCCACCTGTCGAACAGCTCCAATCGAACCACCATTATCATTAAGCCATAACATAAAGGAGAACTGTAATAAAAACCACAAGCAACGTCACGGGACATAAAGTGCGGCTGACAAACCGTTATGGTTGTAATAGTGTGGCCATGTTTATTGAGGAGCTTAATCTGGGCACCGTCCGCGAGCCTCGAGCGACTCTGCGCGTGCGCACCCCTCAGGCGCTGATGTGTACGAACATTGCCAACTTACTACCTAAACTAAATGTAGACCCAATAAATATGCAATCGTAACCATATTTCAAACTTTCATTTACATTATTCCACTGTTATTGATTAAGATTGGAATTTGGTTAATTACATCAAAGAAACCTTCAAGGTATATTATGATAAATAGTCAGAAATAAAAAGAAAAAGCTGAAACGGGCGGTATCAGCAACCTTAATGATACAAGTAAGACGGGACATGCACTAATAGATTAGCTTTCTTTCCTCCAGGCTGTATAGGGACCACTCTATGATGTATAGCTTCCGAAGATGATTAATAGTGCCTCTAAACTGTCACTTTTATATTGGCACTTTTCCTAATGGCCACCCATTTGCTTCATTATTAATGTTGTGAAATTACGATATTAATATCATTAAGATTTATGTTTTGTTTTTATGATGCGTAAAGATGATTAGCAATTAATATAACAAAATAAACAGTTCTACGTTAGTTGGCTGGGGTTTAGAATGCAAATTTAAACAGTTTTTTTTCTTCGACGATCACTTTTTTGACCAATAAAGATTGGACTTCTTTTAACATTTGACAAAAGAAATAGCGTTTTCCTTATTCATGCAAATATTTTAGATCAGAAATAAAAACAAGTTTCAATAAAAACTGACAATGCGAAAAAATCCAGTTTTAACAAAGAGTTGTTTTTAAATTTGTTTTTGTAAAACAAATTGATTCACATAATTCTCATCAATAAATAAATAGATCATAATTCTCAAGCAATGTTACAAATTCCATAGCAACGAAAATGTAACTAAAAAACTACGACAAAAACACAACAATCGCTTGAATGTTGCCGATAATAGTTCTAAATGAGCACCTAATGGAAGCCGTATATAAGGATATCTTGCCACTTTTACTAGAACGTCTAAAGCAATAAATAAACCGATTACTCTCACAACTTCGGGCGCGACGAAGAAAAAAACCCGCAACAATAAGCTGAGAAGAGAATAAATAAAGGCGAAGATCTAGTTTGTCTGGTACCCGTATGTGGGCGAAACCGTGGGCCGTTCGAACTCTAGATAATACTTTGAATAATAAGATTGGTCCGTAGGAGTAACTCGAACTCGTCCGAAAATATCCGAAAGGTCGCTCGGGCTAAATGTCAAATAGAGAAATATGCGAGGTCGCATTGTCTAGGCCTCGGGCGGTTAATTGTAAATCAATGCGTTTAGATAAACAATCTACGGACAAATTGTTGCTTGTGGCGATAGCTTCGTAAAGAATATAGTGCGTTTTTTTTAGTAACAGCTAATTGAATTTCTGACTATTATTCGTGAAGGTATGTTTGTAAATAATCTTTACACCATCGCATACACATTCTCTTTCTACAACTGCGAAATATTAATATATATTTTACATTATCTTGACAATGAAAACTTATACTCTGCTACCTGCATATTAAATTAAAATACAAGTATTTCTGTTGCTAAAATTATCTGATTATTTCATGGATAGTTTAACATTTCTTTGCCACAATCATCAGTCTATAAAATCATAACTGTTTGCATAAGTAAACAGATATTTAAAACGTAAACTTGATAGTAATCTAATGGATAGTATTTCCTTAGATATTTAATAAATTATTATATCTATCTTATAATCATCTGATATTTAATCCGCATTTAAATAAATCTGTAATTAAAAACCAAATCCTCTTTTTTGACCTAAAATATTAAAACAAAGCACATTTATAAATAGAATATAAACGTGCAAAAGTGGAGTTGCAAAAATAATATTTTTAAAGTCATAAAAGGAAAGGTGCTACTTTTTTTGGTGTGATTCGGTAACTTAATGTTGAGAATGTAAGTTACATAGCAGTTTAGTTCTACTCTCTTTTGGATTTAGTTCCGACTTGTGCCATTAAGTAAGTGCTTGTCGTACGCATTAAGCATGGGTAATGGCGGCAGGTGCGCGTACGGCGCAACCACAGCAATATTACTACGGTCATGCAAACCAGATATAATGTATGGTTGTTTGTCGATCAGGTGTTTTTATCCTTATAATGTTTTCTTTTTTTTTAATATGCTTTATGATGGCTGGAATAGGATACAGACTTCAAAAGAGTTCAAGTTTTTATGAATGAACCTCTAAAACGATGAGATTTGACTGGTACTAAATGATTTTGATCACATAACTTAGTACACTTTTAAGTCGTTTCATGCACTAGTTTAAACAAATAATAAATTATACCTTAGGGTAAAGCAAAGTCGGTCAAATCAGTGACAGTTTTTTATATCATTTTTTTTTAGATTTTAGCTATGACGTCATAATTGTGTAGATCGGTAAATTAAAATCTAAAGGTATATTAAATGTTGCATTTTTCATACATTACTTATTAAGATATTTATACCCAGACCAGGAATCAGACCTGTTCACATAAATGTTTGTCCTGGATGGTGATCGAACCCACGATCTGGGGCGTGGAAGTCAGGATCAAACACTAACCAGTGTATTGAACATCCAAAATATACGAAAACATTAAATATGATCAAAATTAAATCATTAATGTGATTTTTCAGTACCGATCTAATCATAAAGAGTATGTTATTTGATGCTTTACAATTATGACGTCACAACTTGCTATTTCATACAAAACTCCATACATTCGATCGTTTTGACATATCATAAAGAATTGCTGATTTGACATGTCATACATACCTATTGTAGGTATTTTCATCCACAGACAGTGTTTTTCTTTATCCATCGCAAAATTACACGTGATTAATATTTTCTCTTTATATCTATTGTTTGTCCAATATCTAATATCGGTTAAGTTATTTCGTAAGAACAATAAATAACTTATTTTTATTCAAGGATTTGTCTAATATAAGTCGTCTTTCGTTAACAATAAAATGTTTGAGTTACTCGGTCCCGTTTTGAAACAGCAGACGTATTAATCATTTGAAACTTGTTTTGGTCCAATATTTATCGAATTCCATAGACTAAACGGGTCGTAAAACTATGAAATTCTACATAAATTTTTGGGATTAATTTTTATATTTCCACGAAAATGTAGTAAACTACGACTCCATTTTTATTCATCCGATGATAGCAACGTTGATCTAACTAATAAGATATCCAGCTTTAATGCCTCAATCGCCGCGCGAGATAGCCTGCCTATCGAGTTTTCTTCACACTCCATATACAGCTAAATTTCTACAAATTAGTATCTTATTATTCGGTTTAACAGCTAAATAAATCTCTACATTTATCTTTAAAGAAACTATTAGAACTGGCACAGCTTTAATCAAACAAGCATTCAAAGCCGTATTCGAATAGAAAAATAAAAAAGAAATATCGATCACTGACCTGAAAACGGTGCCAACACTACAATACAAATTCCCCAAAATAATTCAAACATTCAACGTTCTAAATTACAAAAAGTAATCAAAGACGTTTGTGCGATCCCCGGTCTAATGATAATGACCCGAGGCGGGTTCCAAAAAAGAACTCGATAAAACAGATATGAAAGGGGGCTATTCACAGAGCGGCAGCCGAGTCTCATCTACAGATAATCTATTTTGTGTAACCTCACGACCTCCCGGTCGGCGCGGGCGGTCGATATTATAACAATATAATTAAAGAGAGATCGGTACGATCCGATCGGGCGGCCGGATAGCCGGCCCGTTCGCTTGAATCCGTTTACTGACCGGATGTCGATCGGTCGCTTTAAAAGGAAATGTACATGATTGTTGTGCTCCCAACGTGTAATCGATGTCATTATTTACTTGCGGCGGCCGCGGCCGTCTCCTAGGTTTTTATGGGGCCGACTTAGAAAATTATACGTTCAGTATAAATGTTGGTACTTTTATGTTTCGAATAATTATCGTCATCCTATTCATAAATATTTCACAGTAGTAGAAGGTTGCAAAATATCTTCGAACAAATGTCTCCTAACTGGCAGATAGTATTTATCGACTGATCGACTCCTTATCGATTTTAGGTCAATATTGCGACCGTAATCGACTAAACTAGATTCTAAATTCAAACAACAATTTCAAACGCACTTTTGTAAATGGAATAATTATCAACGTTCACAAATCTAAGTGGCCAACGGCTACACTTCATTTAGTGTCTGGGACACCACAAAGCAGCTAGTGTCGCGATAGTATCTGAATCGGCGCGCGCGCAGTGGGTGTACCCACTAGATTTATCGACTGTTTAACCCGTAAAAGGTGATTTGTAATATCTCCCCACCCATTCCTGTGTAAAAACGATGTGCATTCGTTAGGCGGAATAATTCTGTATAAGATCTGTAGATAAACATAAATTATTATTATATTATAACTCGAACGAGTCAAAATTAGAGTAATATACAACTATCTTTGGAAAGAGATAACAAAGTATTATTATTGCTATACCTAATTTTTATGACGTTTTGCAATAGTATTGCTTGGCGATCTTTAATTATGTTTAACTTAGAATAAGAAAATAATTAAAAACGCAATTTACCTGTAGCACCTGCTCTGTGGAATTATTCTATTTATCTATAATTAAATCGATATTCACGCATCCCCACACAAACAACACTAGTATCCCTTTGACAGGTGTAAAATACTGACACACTAATCACATGTGTTTTAATCAAAACAGACATCAAGCTTGATTAACAAGTCATATAAAAATGTCATTTAAGTGTCAGATTTCAAAAGCAGGATATAAACATGAGATTATTAAACATTATAACAAACACTAATATGCAGTAGAACAAGGGTATAAATGCAAATTAACAGACTCATGTATATTCAACATGTGTACAGACAAACAAACGTATGAGATACCTTGTCGTAGCACCGCTGCCCGTAGCGACGAGATATGGGCTTGTAGCGGTAGGGTGACCATTTATTTTCATCTCTGCTGTACATTTTGATAATATCTTTAGATTAAATTTAATAATATTGTTCATCATTAAGAAAAACGTATTTAGGGATTATAGCCTATGTTACTCCCAGATAAAGTAGCTTTCTAAAAATGAGAGAATTTTTAAAATCCGTCAAGTAGTTTTTGAGATAATTAATTACAAACAAAAAATAAAAATCTTAGTGTAGTCCTAATATAATTTGACTTGTTGACTTTTATTGTTCATTAAATCAAGGTGTGTTAAAGACACACGAAATTTGTGAAACTTTTGTATTACAGAGAAACATTTTAATTATTCATCAATCACTTTTGTATAGCATAGACTGGTTTATCATTCATTGAATCACACAAAAGGTTGCGTATCAGAATATCAAAGCCCTCCCATACAAAATTCCAAAAAACTATTATATTATTTCAGTAGCGCAAAAGTTTGTCAAATGTTTGTTCTCCCATAGCCACTATACCAACATACATCCGCATGGTCACCATATAAGGTGTATGAATTCTAGCACCGAACTAGTTATCGTTTGAAAGCTGTCCGGTTAATAACTACGCGGCTACTGTACCGATGCCGGGCATTCATTTATAGTTATTAGTTGAACCCTATACGGCGGTTGCGCACTAAATCATCGCTTGTTTAATTAAGTTGACATCTCTATGGTGCTGTGGATGTGGTAAGGGGTTGGTGGTTTAATCGCGTAGTCTTCAAACGTCTCTGGAAGAAAATAAATAAATGTATCTCATAGAATCTTCTGAAATCAGTAATTGGAAACTAGATTCTGCCCTGTGTGGCATTTCTGATGGAACTAGTGATATTTTGCAGTAAAAAGTATTGTATATATTATTCCTGATTATCTTCTCCAGTAACAGGATGTAAGCGAAATTTCATTACGATTAGTTACAAAAAACTATAGCATCAATTTAAACGACTTTAAAAATAATAAAGTTCAATTGGTTAAGGTTTTACCAACCGATTAATATGCCTGGCGCAGGCATTTTGCACGCTTAACAGGAGTCTCCAGCAATTATACTGGTATAATATATGCATCACTACATAGTATAAAACAAAGTCGCTTTCTCTGTCCCTATATCCCTATGTATGCTTAAATCTTTAAAACTACGCAACGGATTTTGATGCGGTTTTTTTAATACATAGAATGATTGAAGAGGAAGGTTTTTATGTATAATACATGTGACATCCCACGGGAACACGGGTAAAATAATATTTGACATATGACTTTTGGCAAACATCCACGCTATAATAACTTTTACATGAAGCTTCTTTAAGTACAAAATACCAAAACATGAGTTGTAAGTAGCTCACTCTACCAACCTGCGTGGAACACTCGGCTTACATTAGTTATTTATTGCAATCCGCTAATGCGAATATCGGATAGCGGCGCGCGTACACGGCACATTTGATCACCAACATGGACCCGGCACGTACCCGAAGTGAGCACACTCAAACCACTTACGTTGAACACGCTTTGAGATATCAGTTTAAATATGTTAAGTTGAGGCAATCGATTGTTTGCTCTGTAGGTCGATTAGGATGTGATAAAATTTCGATTGTTATCAGTCAATTAATTTTATCAAACACTTTTAAATACTTATATGTACTAATATTATAAAGAGGAAGGATTTGTATGTAAGTATGTTCGTTACTCTTTCAAGCAAAAACTACTAAATGGATATGGATAAAACTTGGCACATAGATAGAGTATATTCTGGAATAACATATAGATTACTTTTTATTCCCAGAAAATGTGATATCCCTCGGGAACGCGGGTAAAACCGCGGGGGACAGCTTTTTTAAATAATACATTCATGAAACAAATAGGGTTTATTAATCAATTAATTGTTAAAAATCCTTTGTCTAGTCTCTAGTCTAAGCCTATGTCTCTCTCAATACTATGGGCTAAGTGTGTGCCAAATTTCTTCAATATCGGTTCAGTCGTTTAGCCGTGAAAGTGTAACAAACAAACAAACTCACTCTAGCATTTATAATATTAGTTAGTATTATAATTACTTTATGAATGGAAATACGTAAGAATTGTAGACAAAAATAACACATACATATTTAATATTAATAGTATAGGTTTGTTATATAAAACAAATATATCTGTTTGCTGGAAACTAACCGCATACTACGGTATAAGTATTAGTAGATTCAAACTCAACTTTCACCGCGAAACACCTGGTTATTTAATCCATAAAATATGTATTATTAGGGTTGCTCTATGCTATATCGATAGGATTTATAGTAAATCCTTAAATTAATGTTATAAAAAAAACCTTCCGCAATCTAAATCTAAACCTCGGCTGAGAGACCTCTGTACTCGCGAAACTCGTCCACTTAAGGGTGTAAGAGCCACCAGAGACTAACAACTTTGTCCAATCAAAAGAAATAAAAATCTTATTCTGCCAGTGTCGTGGATCTTTAATACTTAAAATGGAAGTTATAATTTTCTCCCATTCCACTACTTATTTAGTCAGACAAAACATACTATACTTCTAAGCACTACATATGCTCTATAGCATTGCATTTAGCACAGATCTCTTACATTGTGACAAAGAGCTTTAATCCAAAAGACCGTAAGTCAATCGATAAGCAAATCTAAATACAACTTGGTCCAGTTCAAGACACTCCGACAGTAATAGTAAGCATAAAAGGAATGTGTATAACATCCTTAATAAGAAATATCATTAAACTTTAAGGCTGATAATGATCGTCCGTCTAGGCGGCGTAATGTCCGACGTCCGTAAGCCGCGCAGGCGCACTTTCTTCAACTCCCGCGAGAGGGCGCGCCGCGGCACGCGACCGCTACTCGTGCAGTGCTAGTGATGGGGAATTGTTGAACTTGTTTGATTTTATATCGATATGTTTTATAAATTGTATTCAAACGATCATTTGCTACTTGGACACATGTGTTGCTTTATTTTTCAAGTGAAAATAAATGAATGATCAACACAATCTATGCTTTTCAAATATGATGAATACTTCTATCGTGTGTCTTAACGACAGACCATGTTTTTTTTTAAATTAAATAGGCTTGAACGCTTTGTAAATAGCAATGTAGGGCTTAGGAAAAAGTTTACACAGAAAATCCTTTTACTTCTGAAGGTATTCTATTTGTAGGAGCTAGAAAACTTAAACGTAACACTTAAGTGACTTCTACTCCTTGACTGTACATAAAAAATGAGTAGGTAATGTTATGAAATTATCGTATCAAAATGTTTGGTATATCGACAACGTACGGGTGAAAGTTTTCCCAGCGTTTTATCTTTCGATACAGTAAGGGTAATAATATACAATAAAATGTTAATTCCACAGCATTTGTTATCTTGTAACAAAATTTCAGATAAAACTAGGTGTGATTTTCAATTATCGATAATCACGTACACATTAATAACATCACTATTCGTTTACAAGTGGCACGAGCCGATAGTATCTAAGCAGTCGATGATACAAGTAGATTGTTTCACCGGAATACAGCGTTTTGCCGATACCGCGAACTATTTACTCGATTGTTAATATCGATACAACGCTGATCGACTATCGATACAGGTTTTGAAAGTAATGCTTGTCATGTTATTGTTTTTGTTTTCAGAATATAAACTTTTTTAAATGGAAATTTATTTAATTTTAAAAATAATTCAAGTAATTATTTTAAAAATAGAGAAGGTTTTTATTTATTTAATGCAATTGATAATTAATCTTAATGCTTTATGATTAAGTATTATATTTTTTTTTATTAAAAGAAAAAATTGACAATAAAAAATATTCATTTCGTAGATACTATACGCGTTGAACTCTTTGGTAAGAAATTAGAATCTCATTTTATAAATTTCGGTTTCATTGTAACCGTAATATTTTAATTTAAAAAAGTATGAATAAACTAATAATGTAATATTTATAATTTAAACATGGAAGAACCAAAATGTGTTCAAACTATTTTCGACCGTATCGATTAGGCTTACAGTCTTAGTGGTTTGTATCACCTGATCCAGATGATTTTAATTTAAAACAGCGCTTTCTTTCAGTTGTTGATTGCCCTTATACGATAATACACGTCTTCTTTGACAAACACTGAGTACTACATTTCTCCGTACATCGGTCATAAAGTCATTACTAAAATATAGGTATTATTATGCGTGTAAACGTGAGGCTCAAAGAGTTAGCATAGGTTATTCTTAGACTATAAAAAAATCATTATACATTTATACAACGTGTTACAAAATACCGTAGAAATATAATTAATTATCAAAGCCAACAACCCTAGTAAGCTGTCATGTCAGGGAACCAGATTATTTAACAGAAAGACCTACGTACCTATTTTACCTAATAATTGTTTACTTTAATAGTTTTTCTATGTTTCATTCATAAAAATCTGTTTTTTTTTTTTATTATTTTGGGGTATGTTATACAGTGTTACTACGGTTCTTAAATATTGTGAATGGACTCGTTAAAAGGGCCCATTTAACCTACTTTCGGCTTTACGGGTAGTTTTGTAACATTCTGTATAGAATCAAAATAGTCCATTTAGTCCTTAAATTACTTCTAAAAGTATTGTCGTCTCAATGCCTGGAGAATTATTATAATATTATTCTGCCGTTACAAACTTCGTCACTTTAGTTCCGAGGTGTTACATCAAAAGCACTACAAACCAAACGGACACAATAAAGCTCCGATGTTAACAATGCTATAACTTAGTATTACTAAGTAACGGGCAGCGCGTGCTCAGGTCCAATGTTTACTAAATGTAGGGTTGCCACTAGATATCTTCAAGTTTTTTAAAATTCAAAATAGATTACGGTATTACTTAGACATTTCACAATAGTGTAGATGTATGTGTTTTTCTACATATATGATATTCGGTTTCCCAAATATCATTTGACTAGCACCTGCCCCGCGGTTTCACCCGCATTAAAATTGGTAAAAGTCTATGTCCGTTCTCCACACTATAGGCAACATGTATAACAAATTTCGACAAGATCGATACAGCCATTTAGCTGTGATAACTTAAAAAACAAAGCAACAGTGTCGCGAGTTCAATTGTTTTTCCCATCTCAAAAATGCCTAACGCGCCTAAAGAAATTTTCACCTCTCAACTCGGCCAATAAATGTAGATACTTATATTCAGAGGAGTCGGTAGCGGTAACAGTAACAGTGTGGCGAGTTCAATTATTTTTACCCATCTCAAAAAATGCCCGAGGCGCCTATAGAAGTATTCACTTAAAAAAATTGCAAGTTTTAGAATGTCGACCCTAACTTACACTCACACTTACCCGCACACAACCATAGCAGTAATTAACTCTTACTATTAAATAACCCTATCTTAACCTTTCCAGGTTTAATTTAAACTAACATACGTTAATCAATTATGTTTGTAGTACGCTTGTTAAATTAAATTGTTCATTGTAAGTTAACTGAAATTATGTTTTTGCATTTGTATAACTGTTTTAGTTGAGATATGTTATGGATATGCTTAGTTTCTAATGGTTTGTTATTAATATTAATTACCGAAACTATTTTTCAAATAATTATAGCAAGGTATAACCTCTCGGTTTTTGCTCTCTCGTAAAATCGTATTGGTAGAGCTCTTAGTGCAGAGTTCGTCCGGGGAAGTACTACCACCTATTGCCATCGTAAAGCAGTAGTGAACTTGTAGTACTGTGTTTCGGTTAGAAAGGTAAGGGGACCGGTGAACAGGCACATGAGACCTAACAACTTCACGTCTCAGGGTCGACAACGCATTGGCGATGCCTCTGGTGTTGCAATTGTCCATAGCCTTCGGTCACCACTTACCATCAAGTGGACCGTCTGCTTGTTTATTTGTTTATGCGGTAAAAAAAAAAGTCTTAATGTTAGTATAACAGATTTGAAGATACCTCTTCTTCCTTCTTTATTTTAATGGCATTTGTAACCAGCAACACAACTGCTATGTACTGATTAGACAGTGACCAGGTTTGGACAAACTAAAACTTTTGGTGTGACCAGCTATAAAAAATTGTGTTAAATTTGTAATGAAAAATTAAAAAGGAATTGAATTGTGACACATAAAATATAAATAATTTTAAATAGAAATTCCATACAAATATGGGTAGATAAACTCATATAAATAAGCTATTTTGACATTCATTATAATCGTCATACCTAACATAATGTTACCTGTCCGCCCACTTAACATAGCAACATCATCTCTGAATCATGAATGAAGTGGAAATAAGACCAGAAAAACCTTGACTCCGAAATTTTATCGGTTTTTTAATTTTACATACGGAAGGATATTGAGAAACCTGTCTATCATGCATGCCTCATGTGAGACTAAAACACCAATATTATTAAAATATTTTTACATAGTTAACATTAACCTTACCATTTTAAAACGATCTAGCAATTTGGCACAAAGTATTGGCAAAGACAAGAGTTAAAGGTCAATATAGGCTGGTCGATCACGCTGCGCGAACATTAGACTGGGCGGTTTCCATTCGGCTACTTTCGGCACCGCTCGTCGACCCTCGGGCGTCATATGCCCGCCCACCTATGAGCGCTTTGATATCCGTCTCTGTCGTGCTTATTTGCTTTGCATCAGTTTGTCTCGTGTCGTTGAGGCAAAGACACGCCACTCCCACAGTGCGTTAGAGTATTTTCCAATTATGTAGAAGCTTTTTGCTGCGATGCTCATGTTGATAAGCTTTCTACAGAGGTGGTCACAATTGTTTGTGAACCAACTGTTATTTTAGTAGCACTATTGTTGCCAACTATTTGAAGGTTAAAATATACTAAGTAATTTAAAATGGTATTGATTTATTTGTTATTTTTAGACAAAAATATAATCACCCACTACAACGACAGCGAGCGATGCTTCTTAGAGCATATCTTTAAGACAATAAAGCTGAATAATCATAAATAAGAGTAGTAGAGCTCTAGTGCAGAGTTCGTCCGGGGAAGTACTACCACCTTACCCATTTCCGCCGTGAAGCAGTAGTGCAATTGTATTACTGTGTTTCGGTTAGAAAGGTAAGGGGGCCGGTGAAATTACAGGCACATGAGACTTAACAACTTCACGTCTCGGGGTCGACAACGCATTGGCGATGCTCCTAGTGTTGCAAATGTCCATAGGCGGCGGTGACCACTTACCATCAGGTGGACCGTCTGCTTGTTTGTCGGCCCAAGTGGCATAAAAAAAAAAAAAGTAAAGGAACGTTTATAATGTGTGTACTACTCAGTCAATTGGGCCTGACGCTAGCACATTAAGGATTAATAGCCTCTCATACCTTAAATGTTATCTTGTATTCAGGATTCCTTTCCAACAAGAAAGATAATGAATGATAACAAAAACCCCACGACAAGCTCCTAACTGAGCAGAATCACAGTATGAACGATCCCTATCATTTTATATTAACACATAATGAAAGTGCAGTCACTTCGTCATTTGAAAATAAGTGTTAAAAAGAACATAACATACCACATAACTTCACGTACTTAAACGCTCATTTACACGAGCATAGGTGGGTGTAAAAAAATAATAACATAAGTGCTCGAAAATTTTAATGGATTCCATTACGAAGTAAAAGTTAGAAAGCGGACGCACAATTGAGCAAAACGACAATTGATAAAAAACAACTAAAAGAGGCTGTATAGTCTTCGTCCCATGACCCCTTACCTCTTGAAAAAATAAAAAGGTATTGAGAAATGGCGATGGAAAGATTATAATTACAGAATGAACGCAGCCGTGCATCGTCAGCTTTAAATATAAGTCAGTGTGTACCATGCTTTAAAGTTAATAGCAATCTTTATAGTGTAATGCGGGCTTTGAATAGTGATGTTATCGCTCGGCTAACTATCGATGTCGATACCTGTTATTATATGGTTGTAAATTCGTGTTACGCGCGATGCAGTGTTCTTAGTTTTTTTTTATGTTTCTTATTTTAGCGCGAAATTGTTTTCAAAAGTTGCTTTATAATTATAATCTTGTCTTAGAGTACCTAACTAACTATAACCGTTTTATAGAAGAGAGAGACTATAATCAAAACCTATCACAATTTTTTTTAAGTTTGTGTTAATTAAAAATAAACGTTATTTTCATTACGTTACCTCCTTTGCTAAATAAGCAATTATTGGGTATCTGATACCAACTTAAGATTAGAATGTATATTTTTTTTTTACTACTATATACAAAAATAATCTCCTGTAAAGAAAAAAAATGCCTAACGTTTCACTCTACAGGAAAATGGTCCCTCACTTCTTTCATTTAAAGTAATTGGAATTTTACAAAATATTTTATTTTGTTTCTTTTTCTAACTAACGTGAAGAAATCTTATAGCTATAGAAGGAAGTCTGACTAGTTCTCAACTTGAAAATCTGTCGCCAAGCACCTATTGGTCTATTCTGACTGTTATAATCTCCTCAAGGATTTACATGCTTGCCACCTATGATCACATGCCGTACTTACACATAATGGTTAATAAGTGCTTACCAAAAACATCTCTCACGAATGCGAAAAGAAACTAGACTATTATAAACCCCAACACAACTCAAACGTGCTTCTTGTCACAATTTTATCGAGTGCGCACATCACTAGCCGGGAGCAAAGGTTCCGAAGGGGGCGCAGGCATCAATTTGCGCGCAGTAGCCGCCGCGGGCGCCGCGCCGCCCCTGTCATTAGCCCCCTGCCTCCCCGAGCCCCCACGGGCCCCCCTCGACCCCGAGGGAACATACTTTAACCTTTTTTGCTCCCCTGCAACCTGTTCGCAGGATGCGGCTGCTGTGGCTGCGCGGACGCAATTTAAAGCTCGGTTCATGGCCACAGGCGATACGCAGTATCTGTAACCTGTTAACTATATTTAGGGCTGCCTTCCTTTTGTTTGTTCCTGTTTCTAAATTTGGGGTTGGTTTAATGGAATCTGCACTAACTTGTTAAATTAAAATAGCATTTATCTGTTCACGCTTCAATTGAAATCTATAAAACTTCTAAATATCATAATTTTCATACATTTTAGCAAAACTTTGAACAGCCTCGCAGGATATTTTACTTTTAAACGTACCATTTTTTTTTTGGTCTTAATGTAACAATATAAAGCTACATCGTTAATTATTATTGATGTTCATTCAGTTAGGTATTTTCAGACATTGTAGATCTTACCTCAAATTTCGAACCTAGAACGATAATACTGGCAGCCCTACTAGTGCTGCCTACGTAAATATTATGCGGGTTGGATGTTAGTTATCGCTCGGGGTACTTTTGGCCCGACTTGAACAGCGTCGCCATCGACACGACAATATCTCGGTAAAAATAGCCTGAATAATGTATTTTTATACGTGATAATAGGCAATTTGTCTTGTTTCATGACAAGTCTGCATTTAGTGTAATGATAGTCGAATAATATCAACTGCATAGACGAGTTTCGATTTAAACATGAAATACTTGGTTGTTATTTATATATTTAAATAGATTCTTGAGAAGTACTACCACCAGTGCACTGTGTTATGTTTAGAAGGTAGGTAAGGGGGGTGCTGAAAGTATATAACATTAAATTACACTTAATAACTTCATGTCGCCGGGTCTACAATGCGTAGGGGATGCCACTAGAATTTCAAATCTCCATTGGCAGTGACGAACACATCAGCCAGTTTGTCAGCCAAATTGAGATCAAAAAAGTGTAGCTACTTCGATCGCATCTTAAGTATTTTAAGAAGCACAAAAGTACAAATAAGCTTCCTTCTTATTTAGACAGAAAATTAAATACTTAAGAATAATTTCACTAAAACCAGCTTCTACGCCGAGTAACTATATCTCTGCAGCAACATAGCCTACAATAATTAATGTTTACTTATTTACATAGGACCTTCTCAAGTATTCGTGTTACATTGTGCAAATAGTTAAGTCAGTTATAAATTACATCAGAATATACAACTACCACTTAGTTATACTCAATAGAAATACCTGTAAAATGAATCACAACCGAGACTTTCGTGTTCTAACAACGCGCGCCTAAAAAGTATGAATAAACCAAACAGGTCGGCGCTCATTCTTCGAACCCGGTAATTTGACTCCCAATTAAACAATTTTCTCGAATATCATTCTGCTTCATTTGGTCGAAGCTCAGGTCACTCGTGACCTCGGGGCACGGGCATTAGAGTCCCGAACCGATTCCACGGCTCGGTAACCCCTATTAAACATAAATATGCCCCGAAACCACACCGACCGAAGGTTAACCGGCCCTGCGTTCCACTTTAATATATTTTTAAACGCAACTTTTCTAATCTCAAATGAAATGGTCTGCATTTGCATAAAAGCGAATTCACAATCCAGCCAGGGATAACGCTAATGGCAACATCAAAAGGAACAAAATGACTCCAGCAAATTGACCTGTCCTTCAACGAGAGCCGCGGGCCCGCCGCCGCCGCCGCCGCCGCCGACCTGTCGCCGCAAAATAATTCCGTTCCCATGATCTAGCCAGTAGCTATCTCACTTTAATTATTCATAGACTTTTTATACGCTATCGCTTTTTACCGCTCGACGTCTCGGCCGTCCGCTCGAAGCCTTATAAAATTAAAAAATAAAATAATCGAACGTCGGCGCAATTTAAAAAAGGAATACGTCGGATGACACGGATCGAACTCCGGGCAAATGTCGCGCGGTAAAAAGTGGTCGAGCTGAGTGGATAGAGGGGGAGGTGGGGGACGAGGGCGCAGGACGTCACGTAGGCGGCGTGCTTTTTGTCAACGTTCCCGCGGAGATGACAGGTCGCTGGACGCTGCGGCCGCGACCTGTCCGCTCCGGTGCGAATCGTCTTGATGCTTTCCAATTAATTCTTGTTTTGCAATAAGACTATTGCAAATTGCTTATTAGATAGGTACGTAAGATATTTCAAAATAGATCGCTCTAGTCTACCGACTGTAGATAACACGATAGCTTATGAGAATATTCATCTGAGTGGAAGGACTGGCCTTATAAGAGTAGCAGTCTTATTATGCTCGTAGATAAGATTCTTGCGTAGGCTTGGCAATGCTGTAAGACGTTAGTATAAATTGAACTTTGGCTTAGATAAGAGTAATAAAGATAAAAGCGAATTCAGTCAATGGAAGTAAAGACAGCAATAAAACTGACTTATATTATCGTTTAGTTCTCAAAATAAATGATAACTTAATACTTAAATATAAATATTTTAATGATGTATCAAAAATCTTGTTGAGTCTGTCATGTCATGTCAGCACGACACCACGTCTCAGCACGACAGGTGCACTCGCGTCGAACAACGCGTACTAGTCTGTCAACCTCTTAAAAACACAGTGCTTTTCGATGAGTTTAATAAAAACATTCCTTTCTTCTGTTACAGAATTTCCGTGAACAGAGAATCGACGGCGCTGGCCTACCGCTGCTCACTGAAGACCACTTGACAGGAATGTTGCAAATGAAGCTAGGACCTGCATTGAAACTTCGAGCGGTGCTCTCCCGCCGGTTGGAGTCTTGCACATTATGTCAAGCCCCGGCAGCCGCGTCGGCTGCAGCGCTGTCGACCGCAAACAATGTTGGACCGAGAATAAACGGTGCAGCGCTGAAAGCGGAGCCGAGGAGCAACACCACCAGTCCCAGTTAGAACAAACGTTCGGTTTTTTAAATAGTACTTATATACTTTTAAAATGTTCTGTTATTTACACCTCGTTCCTAATTCAAGAGTAGTATGTTCACACAGAAGATTTGAAGAATCAAATTTTAATGAAGTCATAGTCGACGTAGGCATTCTTCTCGTCGTACCGCTAACGTTCACTCGAATTTTCTGTAGGAACAAACCACTAAATAACAACATCAAGATAATATCTGCAGTTATAAATTAGTAAATAACAGTAAACGAGTTAGTTTATAAATGGAATATGTTTTATAAAAAAATAAGACGCGCAAGTGGCTATAAAAGAAAAGCAATTAAAGTGGGAATTTATTCTACTATTTGATCAGTCATGTTATAAGATGGGTTAAGAGGGGGATTATATACGTGTGAAGTTGTTTTTATTTTTTATAAAATGTATTCGCTAATTGCATTATAAAACTCTGCACCCGATTTACATTTAAACGAACATAATAATATTGTAGCTAAATAATATTTTTTACTTATTAGTCATTGTGTCCACATTCATCAAGTCTTCCTTGTTTTATAGATTTTTGCATTTAGTTACGTTTTAAGATGCTTTAGGTTAATATCTTAGTAATTTGAATAAGGATTATGTTATTGCCTTTTTGTAAATATATTTTAATGTACGTAAATATAATGTTTCCGTCCAAATGTTCGTGTAATATTTACGTGTGAAGTATCTTTGGAGTTCGGAATCGTCGGTCTAAGGTTGTTACACCATTACAATGTAAAAATTATATTCTATAATAAATATAACATGTACTTACATTAGCCTCTCTTAATTATAAGCTCTACAGCCCTTATATTAATTCAGAGATGGTTCCAATAAAAAAAAGAACTTCGTAATTTAACAACGAAATTATATTTTTTCGGTGCTAAAAAGACCCTGAGAGAACTACTTAAAAAAATTAAAAAAATAGTGTTTATCTTGTAAATAAAAGCCATTTTGTAAAAAAGGTTACATAAAATATAATTTTTGAGGCTATAATTATCAACATAATTATATATGTATACAGGGTCACAAAGTTATATATTGTATATACATAATACATACGATAGTCGTAGATGTATAGTGTCACATCAATTAATATAGCATTTATTATAACCACACCTGAAGAACGCTCATTATGAAAATACCGACTACAGTAAACATGTAGATACCTGTATATTTAATAGTTTCATGAATGATTTCATAGAAAATCTAATTTTATATATTTTAATTAAAAACGGAACTGACATGGCTGTTAAAAAATAAAAAAAAAAAACCGTAAAAAACGTAAATTTCATATTAAGATTTTCGGTGAAATCGTGCACTAGTTAGTTATTTATCTTGTATAAAAGTTAAATTTGAACTGCATAATATTTTTGTTAATAAAATTTACAACAGCGGAGATCATTTCTATAATAATATCAAAGTTAATGTTGAATTTAAATAATTTGTTTAATATAACATCGTTTTTTTTTTTAATTATAGATAGATAGTTATTGTCTACAAATGTTGTACAGTCGTTTCTACCTGTGGTAATCTCCTTAATTGCCAAAATAGTATATTAAAACAGAATATTATATACAATATATGTATATAGAATAAAATACAGGTTGCTGGGTTATTTAAATTTGATATTCAATATATAGTATGGAACTCGGTGTAAAACGTAGTTACGAATTAAATTACTGAAATATTATAATAATACTAGCTACCTGCCCCAGCTTCGCCTGAGTTGGAAAATACTAATGTTTTATACACATAAACCTTTCTGAAGAAATTTTCTAAATAATGGTTAAATTTTCATTTAAATTATTGTGTAGTTTAGAAGGACAAAGCGCACATACAGATAGACGTTTAATGTAAAAAAAAAACATATTTTCCAGTAACCAGCTTAGAAATACATTTACAAATACATATGCATAGGTATCATATCAGTGTGGTTTAAAACTAAAAGGTGCTATTTCGATGTAGATAATTTTGAAAATAAAGTACTTTGTGCCTTCAATGGGTCTTCCTTAAAACATAATTAAGTAAATAAACTTTTGTAATTATTGTGTGTTTTCAGAAAAGTATTACGGTTCTACGCTTTAAATCGGACGTTAATAATTACAATTATTGATTAATCTTTATGTATAGAATAATGCGATGATATTTGTTGATCAGCTGTAAGTGGACCGAATTAGAACTTTTTAATTACTTAATCTTAGAAACTGGCAACCTTTTTATATTTTTTAACCATTGCAATCTTATAACAAAAAAGTATTTAGGCTGTACTTACTTACTGGCAGATGATTATTTGAAAATAGCCATTAGGAAATTGAAATATCCTCTTTTTGTCCTAATTCGGTACACTTCAGACATTTTAATTATAAATATTAATATAATGATGATAAATCACAGCTTTTATTATGTAACTAACGTACATCAAATACGGACCAGTGACTTACGAATTATTTACGAAAATTGTAAATTTGTAACTATAAATATATAATATTTGAATGTCAAGTATACATAAGTATGTTAATAATTAGAAATAAACAAGTCCAGGTTTATAAACGAATGGTATTAATGTTTTAATTTTCATTACATGACGCACCATCGCACAGCGCAACATACCATACAACCATATTTTAACTGTTAGAAGACAATATACTATTAAACATATATTACAGACCGGCCCTGTCTAATCCAGCGCCCCCTATAATCCGACTTGCCAATCATTGTGGAATGTAGGTACACTAGCATTATTTTGGCAAATTTTCACTAAAGTGATTTGTAGTTTAGATACCTACAATGTTATAATTTTGATCTGTAACTTGTCGGAAGTCAAGGTACTGTTTAAAAAAAATCCGGATTAAAGAGGGTACTCTACAGTCCGACACTGCTCTGCAAAGCGTTTGTCAGATTACCGGGGGGTCCACTGTATTACAAATATAAAAAAAATGAATATTCATATTATTATAACAATATATGTAACTTATTTCTGACGCCTAACTTAGTGACAGATATTCACCGGTGCGGTAAAAAAAGGACCTACTGATTTAAAATTAAAGTTGATAGCTGATATAAAATTATTGGGACGTTAATATTTAAAAAAAATCCTGTGACTTGTGAAAGCAACTAAGACTTGGCGTATTTGTTATAATTTTAGTTAGTTATTGTGTATAACAATGGTTTAGTCACATTGTCAGTTTCCTTGCGAACTTGTACTTAGGTAATGATTTTGCTTGTTTAGCACATAATCGAGGATTAACTTCAATCCAACTTTAAGTATTTATGTGGAGAGAATAAAAATGATGATTTTATTGAAACTATTATTGTTGTTTTATTGTACTTTATATTTATAAATAACTTAACTCAGCGAATACTATTATTATAATAGAATACATTTTGACACCCTTATTTTTATTAAAGACTTTGACATATAGGTATTAATATTATTACATTTCTCGATAATAACTTCAGTGCAGTCTCATCATGAAAGAAAATTGGGTAAAAAGAAAAACACTCATTGTAATAAACGCTGAATTATAAAAAGTAATAGATGAAATATCCTAGTAATATTACAAATAACAATTAAAAATCCTATGAAGTACTTACGTCTCTAGGAATAAAACACTTCATACCTATGGTTCACAGAGAGGCTTCAGACAATACAATAAGCCACAATATTTAATCTGTATCATACTTTATGGTAGAATATTACTGAAAATGTAAGAGGTGCTCTAATCTCAAGGCAATTTGTTGTTGAAGCACTTCAAAGAGTAAATTGCACCTTAATAAGTGACGATGTGACTGAAAGTGGTAATCACCGAAACTAAAGAAGTAAAATTGGCTCTCATATACAGCATATGAAACCTCCTTGGCAACAGAATTTAACTTATACATGATAGCCAGGCAGGTAGCTACAAAGCACCCTTACTCTTTCCACTTTATGTTTGGAGCAAAATCTCAAGCTGATTGTAGGATTCAATCATTCTTTAATTCAATATAGCACACAATCGTCGTCGTCATAGGCGTATGAACGGTGGGGGGGCGGGTGCCCCGGGCCCACCAGGATGTTGGACCGATTCGAGTGTCTAGATCACCTTAATAACTTTACACCAGATTGACGAAACTTTAAAATTTTATTGCGGTCTGCAAAATAACCTTCGCTCGCCATGATACTCTACGTTACTAGCACTGAGATGCAGCCTTAAATTAACTTTCATACATCTGTCATTTGAGTCATTGGACTCCTTGTCATATTACTCCGTAAAGTGAATCGAATTTTAAATCGAACACTAAAAGCAATGATTACAAATCAGTATCGTGTGCCTCTTCCTTCTTGTCAACATCGTCAACGAGCTCGAAGTTCCTCTCGAGATGATGACTCTTCTTCACTCTGTACTCCATCGACTCTATTATTGTGTATCCAGTGAAACCGACCAGTAATAATCCTAAGAGTATGTATAATCTGAAAATATTAATAGATAAGTAAATTTGGACGTGGCATTGATTATTGGGACCGGACTATCAACGGGAGCTACTATCAGAAGAAGGGCTCTTAGTACTGAGCTGAGAGATGTAACCACCAGACCCACTCCCCCCTTGAAGCAGCAGTGCACTTGTATTAATGTATTCCGGTTCGAAAGGTCAGGGGGGCGATGAAACTACAGGTCACATGAGACAACAGATTAACAACTTCATGTCTCGGGGTCGTCAACGCATTAGCCTGGTGTTGCAAAAAATCATAAGCGGCAGACCGTCTGCCAGTTTCTCAGCCTAATTTACATAAAAATATAGTAAAGGTGGCATACCTTGTGCTGACGCAAAGATAAGGTGCTGTAGCGTATGCGAGGACGCTGCCCGTAGCCTCCCACAACCTGAAGTTGGAATAAGCAGCCTCCTCGTCGCCAGGGAACAGTATACCTGACAGAGCTAGAATAGATATAAATAATGATAAATACCCTCGGCCATTAATACAAAACCAAAAGCTCGTAGAGTCAGTGAGCTGAAGTGGCAATGGGCAGGCCACATAGGTCGCAGAACCAGCGGCGACCTTACCCATTGCGAGGCCCCGGGCGGCAGGTCTTTGCGAGGCCCTTTGTCCATCGTGAAAATTATGTGATGCGAAAGTAAGTCGGTTGGTTTAGATATTGTCATGGTTGACGAGAAATGCTAAAGTTACACAATTAAACAAAATTTGAATTATAAAATATTTTACATTGAATGATTAACAATATTAACAAATACAGAGATGATAAATATCGATAGAGGAGCAAGCACAGCGGCACATAATGATTTTTGAATTATGTTTTAAATGAATGAATTAGTTAACCAATAAAAATTAAATATTATATATGCTACATTTTTTTTAATTTGCTTGGGTTAGTGCGCGAGGCCCCATGCAAGCGAGGCCCTGGGCGATTCCTCTGTTCGGCACCCCCTAAGGCCGCCACTTGCGTAGAACTGATAACCGACAGGGGAGAAAGGTTTTCGAGTGGCGATCACGTACAAGAAAGCGCCGAGTGGGACGATCGCTCACCATGTGTATGCTCATAAATGTGTGCAGTTTTTAAAGTAAATACATTTTTGTTGTGAGTGTTATTTCCGTAATACTGCCGCTGTACGCTGCGATTCGACTGAGCTAAGAAGCCAGTAACTGTGATCAGTACTTGACTTTGCAAGGATTTAAGCAAAGTGCCTTCAGATTTACTAAAATTCTACGCCGTACTATATAATTATAAAGTGAATTATTCATTTTAATTAGTTGGTAATGTAGTGTTTTATACGTACCATTAACTTGTACGAGCCACACGGCGTCGGCCGTGCCCCATATAGCGGCGAGTATGTAAAACACCAGCCATTGCTCAGGGTTGGGCCTCCAGAGAAGCAGCGCCGTGATGAGGCACAGATTCAGTAGCTAGAATTAAATACAATTAATCTCCATAACCATATATTTATTGAATAAAATCAATAAGAATATTTGGTGCATCGATCCAAATTTTAATGTTTTATTTGGATATTGTTGAAAAATCCATTCCCACGATCAACAACGTGATATGTATACAGCTTCGGTTGACTAAAAAACCTTATGCTATGGTATAAATAAATTGCAATAAATGCTAAGACCAGTAAAAGCAACTCCAAAACAACAGTAAAACATTTACAATACGACGGGTAAAAGTCGACTTGACTAGTAAAAGACTTAAGTAAAATTTTTCTCAATGAATTATACCACTATGATGATGGCCCATGCACAAATTCGTTGAAGCTTGCATTTAGTTTTAATATTCAACAGCTTGGATGCGAAATGTTAAGAAGTTTAGATGCAGTATCTGTTTTTGGGTTTTAACATTTTCAAATAGCTCTCCTGTAAAGTTTTCAAAATGGCGCTTGAATCAAGTCGCGTTTTAACCGTCGAATAACAAAAGCAAGAAATTACCCAAAATTATGCATCTTGACTGACAGGCCCACAAAAATAAAGGAATTAACTCACCAAAGCCGTAACCATAACGGGATATCTCCCGGTAACCTTGACAACAGCCCCTGCCAAAGGTGCCGCGAGCGCATTGAACGCGCCGAAGCAAATCATCACGAAGCCGATGTTGCTGATGCCGTACGCACACCCCACGAACGCCTGACCGATAATACATTATATTTTGTTGCGCTTAGTCACAACAAGGCGCTCGATGTTAGACCTTAAAAGTCAATTAATATAACCTACTAACGGACTGTAGATCATTCTATGATTTGGAATACAAAAGGTTGTATGTTAGTATATCTCTTATAAAGGCATCTAAGCTTCACAGTTTAATTAAAAGCGGACAGATTAAATGGTTGAGATACATAATGTTTAGCTTTGAACATTCCTAGGCTGAATATGATGATGAAGAAGACCAAAATGAAGGCTAGATCAACTTGTGAATATTAATATTCATAGACCACGTGCTCGGCATTTTTTTTTTGTGTGAAATCACCTTTGTTCAGGAAAGACACTGAAATATGTTGATAAATTTTAAAAAGCAGAACCTTATTTGAATTAAATTTTTTATCCAAATCGTGAGAGCCGGGACAGCAATGTTTAAATTTATAAATATATATATATTTAAACAGGAATTGCTCGTTTATATTAAATATTACAAGTTCCAATTCTGGTTTCAAAAATTAATTAACTCTCAGTTGTTTTACTTACCTGTGTAAAATCGGCTGCCATGAAAGCCTGTTCAGCACCAATATAGCCAATCACAGGTAGTAACAACAGCTGGTACTTATGTCTGAGCTGACGCAGTGTCACCGCCAGGAGACGGACCCCCGTCTTCCCCTCGCATGTAGTTTTACGCCCAGCTGTATATCTAAGGATATACAAAGCTCTTGTCATTGGATGAGGTTACTAAGTTTTATTGAATTTCAATTAAAACCAAAATATATATTCAAGGCATTCATATTGTAATAAGGTCAAAAGGTCTAAATTCTAGTGCAAAACACGTTGTAAACTTACATGCTATAATAGTGACCTCTTAAGGTCGTTTGCTCTACGATGATGAACCTCAAATGGGTCGCAAATTAAAGTTCGCGACTACACATACTCTTAAGCTCAAGAACTTATAATATCTATATGAACATGTATAAAAAAATATGTTTGTATGTTTCTACCTTATGCCTTCGTATATTATTGATTTAATAGCGATTAGGGAGTTGTTCTACGTATCACTGCAAAGATTACTGGCACAAAAAAGAAGTCGCATAGCAGCGTATGGCCGGAATAGCTAGGCTAGAGTATAAGCAAAATAGGGTTAAGTTGAAGAACCATCACCTCAAAACTACTGAACATATCGGGATGGGACTGCTACAATTCGACGCGGTACTTTTCGTAGATGCATATGGGCTATATATAATATCGATCAACGCGGGTGAACACGGGGGACTTTTTCAGTATATATATACGTAGTATAATAGTATATATTATAAATACACATATACTATGATATTATCAGTGACATATCCAAGATAACGCGACTATTATTAAAGATTATTTTAATAAATACAATTGCTAACAGCAGTCTCGATTATAGAGTTTCTACACATGTTGATTGTTATAATTGATTTACGATGCATAAATCATGGAGAACACAAACCGCTGACCTGGTTAGCGAATCGACACCGAAGGCGACTAATACGACAGCCGAGGCCATGCACGCTAAGTAAACTCCGGCTATGACTTGAATCTTCAATGGAGAAGGTGGTTCTAAGTTTGAGTTACCCTGAAAATAACAATAACGAATAAACATGAAAAAAATAAGAACGAAAAAATGTTTTAGGTATGACGATCTAAATCGAGACTTATTGCTATATTAATACAAGCTACCGTACCCCGGTATTACCCCTGTTCCTGGGGGATCCAATGTATCACAGAATTTTAACATAGCCCATGTCATTTGGGATAAGTATTGCTTTCTATTAGTGAAAGAATTTTTGAAACCAGATGAGTAGTTTCAGAGATTCCCTCATCCAAAATAATACGATATTGTATATGATACGATGGGATCATGTTTCATCTATATTATATGAAAATGAATTATTATAAACTGCATATTAATTGATTTTTATGCAGTTTTCAGCAATAAATAGATTAATTCAAGAAGAATGTTTATAACCAGGGTTGAAAGCGGGCAAAGCCGCAGGGCGAAGCTCTTTTTAAATAAAGTTCAAATTTTTATCGGAATATAAGTATGAAGTACGAGGTGTCTCCCTCGGTTCTACCCTTGTAACACAGGGACTTTACATTATCCAGGGATAAAAAGTATCATATGTGTTAATCTAGGTTATAAACTATCTATGTGCCACGTTTCATTCAAATCTGTTTAGTAGTTTTAATGTGAAAGACTAATAAACATTCATACATCAATACATCAACCCTCACAAACTTTCATATCTTAGGACAAAATAGGACAGGTTTTAAAAAAATATGAACTGACATATAATTTCTACATAAACTACTTTACTTACATGAGCAGCGCTGCTGCTACAAAAGTTGACTCCACATGTAGCTCCAAAATCTACCGCAGGTGACACTGTCACATTCGTGATTGTTGTGTCTACTTCCATGGGAAGGGTTTGATTCACCAGGAATTCTACATCTCCTAGTGATGATGATAGAACTGGAATCAGTTTAAATTATGTCGTCTTTGTAATTCTGTCATCATTTTACTTTACCACATAAAATACTCTGTGATACCTGAATGGCTATCTCATGTTGGAAACCAGACCTTGAGAGCCCTACTACTACTCGAGTTCCCTTCTAGGTTTTGTCTTCACCTTCGGCCTCATCATCGATTACAATGAAAAAGTTGCCATTTCAAAAAAATACACATGAATTGTTGTTTTCGTAAGTCTCTAAGGGGCGTGTTTTTTTAGCGATAGGTTTCATAATATATTATATTTTTTTTGTTTAAGAATAACCTTTATTATTTGAGTCTCAAGTTTACATGCGTAATAATACCAATATTTTAGTAATGACTTCATTACCGATGTGCGGAGAAATATAGTACTTAGTCATTGTCAAATAAGATGTGTATTATCGTGTAAGTGCAAGCAACAACTGAAAGAAAGCGCTGTTTTTAATTAAAAACATCTGGAAAAGGTGGTTAGTGACACTAACCACTAAGAATGAAAGGGTTAAAGGTCAAGCTTATATATTAAATTCTCGTGTCACAATGTTAGTTGAATCGGCTTGACCGATTTTTATGAAATTTTATATGCATATTCAGTATGTCTGAGTATCGGCTACTATCTATTTTTCATACCCCTAAGTGATAAGGGTTGTCCACCCCTAACATTTATTTTTTTGACAATTTCTTTTTATTTTATTATGACGTAACATAAAAAAATATTTACAACTTCAAATTTTGACCATTTTACGATCAACCCCTGTTTTTTAATCGCGATTTTTATATTATTCGTGTCCATCCACCGATTCGCAATTGTGTTGCAAAATGGCAATCGAATATAATATATATTTTTTTCTTCCATGTATAGTTTGTAATAATGTAATAAATGTAAATATGGCAAAACAACGTTTGCCGGGTCAGATAGTAATAATATAAAATATGACGGTGAGGGAAGCAAATGTTTTAATTAAATTACAGGTTTCTATATTCAGACATTATTACTTATCACGCTTATAAGGTACATAAATCTGGCCCTTAAAGCCTAACAAGATAATAGCAGTAGGTAAATGTATCGCTAAAAACAAAACACCAAAACTGCAATATCAGTTTCAAGGCTGGTTTGTGAAATAAACTTTCACTTACTCAGCAGGTTATTGGCTGTGTCATTGCAACAGTAGGAAGTGAATTATACTTATGTCATATTAGTCAGATGCCATGACCTTCGACAGCAACGCATTTAGACCTAAATCTTAATTTGACTACACATTGTGACGGTCCAGTTGGCTTGGTGGTTAGAGACCCTGACGCCGTAGGTAACGGCAGTGCCGGATTAAGCAAGCGCGGGGCCGTAGCAAATTATTCGAGGGGCCTGTGGTCTGCTATGGGTTCTTAAGTATAAAGTGGTAAAAAAAACAATAGGTGGTGGGCGGCCTTAGACACGCGGGGCCCGTAGCAATTGCTACTCTTGCTACGTGGTTAATCCGGCACTGAGTAATGGGTTCGATTCCCAGGACAAACATTTGTGGGAACGACCATGTTTGGGTGTAAATATCTATTTAGGAATGTATTTAGATAAAAAAAAAATATGTAGTATCTGGTTTCCATAGTACAAGCTTCGCTTAGTTTGAGTAAAGAATGTCTCAGGAAATTTTTTTTTTCCATCTGTCTGAGTAAAAAAAAATTATAAATAGGAATACGAATCATGAAGTGACAATTGAAGGATTAGTAGAGTTCCATTTAGCAGGTTATAGTAAAGTGAAGAGCAAAGACTATCAGGATTGCCCCAAAGGGATCAGTAAGAAATTGGCTAAGTTATTTTAAAGGAAGTAAGAAGTTAAATGCTACATGTTATACTGACATATATTGACTATTGATATATACCTACTGACTAATAATCACCCGTTTTGTTTATTTAGAACTTGATTGAATAACATTTTCAACCTATTCTTTTTTTAAAACATTTACTAGCATAAAATTACGGTATGGTTAAACTTACTAGCTGAAGACAAAAGATTTCCCCATATCTGAGCCATTTGGTAGAACATGAAAAAGAGTCCGAAGAATCTGACAACCAGAACATCGGCAGAGACGCCTGATAGCTTCGAGTAGGGTTCGGCCACCTGTGAAAATTATAAAGAATACTTTCGTGATTAAACTTATGTTAGCCTTTTATTAACTGTTGCAGAATTTTGTCAAACTTATTTCTGATTTCTGTTAACGCCGTCTTATTACTAGTGAGTAGCAATCTTCGAATACAACGATGTTTAATATAATAATAAGAATAACCATGAGAAAAAGCCCAATTGAGTGAAACCGGGGACAGCTAGTTTCTTATAAATTTATCAATTTGACATGTGTTAGGTGTCTCCTTTTTTTGGCTTTGGTTTATAAAAATGGACTTCAGAATTTTTATAACTAGCTACAGTTGACGAAATGTTAAACATTCGATTTAACACCTTAAAATGTCAAAGAAAAATCATTTTTCTAAGCTTAAAGGTTCCATTGGTTAATTATATGAAAATCCATCATAACGTCGTGAGGTACAAATTTCTATAACACTCATCTGTTAATACTGGCCTATTAGTTTTCGACAAATTTAGAAGCAGGAAATACCTGTCATAGTAAATCACTAACTTCTAAAACCGAGCTCGGTCATTGAATACATTAATAATATTATTATTCATTCCAATCACTATCAATACCATCCAAAACCTATTGTGATGTTCAAATCTATACGTTAATTTATATGCAATCGGTGATTGTCAAAATTACAAATACATCTTTGTCATTTAAATATGTACATTATAGCAAATGGCTTAATAAGTAATTATTTATTCTTCTAACAACTTCAATCAGAATGTTAGAATATAAATAGGCTTATTGCCTATTATTTACTCATTATTCCGATATATCCTATTCTGTAATTTAATGATTTTGATTCGAATACGCATATGTAGTTTTTGTACTTCATAATGTAACTACACGTCATATAATCTGTTAGTTTATGGTTGCTTAAACTGCACTATCCTACCGGCACGCTATGATGGCCATTTTGACGTTTCAGATTGTCATAGGAAAAGAAACTGTATTGCTTTTGCATAAGGTTGATTTCCATCATCATACAATAGCTGTCGGATCAATAGATGCACCTTATGTCCCAAGGGATAAAGGTTTTTTTTCTTTGTCATTGTTAAACGTCAAAACGGCCATCATAGCGCGCCGCATGTTTAAACTATTCATAATAATTGTTTACAATTCGGGATCAATTCAATTCGGTAAAAAAATTATAGGTAGGTTTTTGGACTGATGTACGCGAAAACAAAACATTGGATACAAATACAGTGTAAACTCTTTATAACGTTATCCTTTATAACGATAAACTCCCTATAACGTTGAAGTGAGCCCAAGTTGGTTGGTTTGTTCACTTTGTTTTGTTTTTTTTTGTTCACTCCATATAACGATAACTCTCTATAACGACAAAAAATGCTCAGTCCCTTGAGTTTCGTTATAAAGAGTTTACACTGTATAAACAAATTAACTAAAAAAATTACAATTAATAAACAATCCTTGAAACCCCAGTGCTTTAAGAAATCGGACCAATAAGCATTTATGTTTTATACAGTCATATTCAAAAAGAGTCTAAATACCTAAACATTTATTCAGTTTAGGCCTACGGAGGGCACTTATGTAGGTCAAATAAAAAAAAATGAAGCTACCACCGGACTTACCACAGAAAGATAGGTACACTTAGCGCACCAAAGTGGTCCACCCCCAAAACCAACCATCATACCAGCTGGCACCAAGGTGTAAAGGCGTGGGTAGAACTGGGCTGCGATGAAAGGCATGTAAGCTATGAACGATAGCGCTATCGACCATTTGCAGCCCAGCCATCTGAAAAAGGGATAATGATATCGTGATATTTTTTTTTTGTGGAAGTGACGAAGGTGTTAGCCTCGGATGTCTCTTTCACCCTTACGCGGATATATGTTCTAGATTCTAGTACTATATTTGATCATTCTCGATCGCAGCGCCCCCTACCGGAACCAATTGTGAATCTAAAACAGTTAGGTATCCACTTAATCACACACACAAAAGTTTATAAAAATCGGTCCAGCCGTTTATTAGGAGCTCAGTGTACACACGGACTTAAAAACACCTAAATAATAATAATAAGCTTTTATTTCATGCAAAAAGTAGGTTACATACATAGTAGTTTAAAAATAAAGAAAGAAAAGAGAGAAAAAAAAATAATGATGTTATTTACACGTATTTTACTTATTTTTTAAAAGGGTATAAATCTAGATAATGATTTAAAAAATGTTTAAAGTGAAGGTAAAGACCTCCTCTAAAGAATACCATGTGTCTCTATCTTGAGCTATTATTATAACGGCGGTATATAAAAAAGCACCTATCCAGATCCCATGAATATTTCATATTTCTTTCATGAGAATTCTGCATTCGATTATAAGATTTGATAGTATCAAAATAATTGTTAATAAAAACATTATTTCTATAACAGAGACATAACTACGTGATTATCTTAATTCAAATTTAACAATGTGATACGATAATTAAGGCCTATCAAACTTTTCAACCATTGGAACTATTTTCATCGCTTTGACAACTAAATTTGACAATAATAGGGTCATTGTTCCATCATTGCCTTGACAATGAGTTTGTCGTTTTCCTGCTTTTTGTGTTACCTTTATTATCCGCAGCAAACCAAACATTCATGAACCTTTTACTTTTAAAATTTATCAGATACTAGTTGCCCCCCGCGGTTTCATTCGCGTTTATCGATATCATAAGCCTATAACCATCAACGAAAAATTCCGCGTCGAATGGTAGCATTCCGATCCCGATATGTTCAGTAGTTTTGAGGTGATGGTGCCTCAAAGGAACCCTATTTTCAATTTTTCTTTATGTATAACTAGCTGCCCGGACAGACGTCGTTCTGTCGAAATAAGTCCATCCAAAAATGCAGGAATTCGCTCGCAGCGCCACCTACCGGGTCCAATAATGAATCTAAACCATTCAGGGCGCCACCCAAACGCATACAAAAAAATTCATGGAAATCGGTCCAGCCGTTTAGGAGGAGTTCACTGTCAACACGTACAGAAGAATTATTTATATGAAGATAGAAAAATATATTATCTTTTATAGTATTCATATATCCTTATAACACGGCTTGACAATTACATTAAAGAATCCTGCATTTAGAAAAGTATTCTCAAGTGACATTACCATTTTTGAAAAATCTTCATTTCAACCATTTTTAAATGTAAATATTTTATTCAAATAGGCCTTTAGACTCGTGACCACGATAATCTTCCGACCGGAGACCACTCTGGTCGGAGATTATTTTTACTAAAAATATAATATATATATATATATATATATTGTGTATTCAACACAAACTAAGATTAATCAAATAAAACTGAATTAGTCTCTCTTACAATATTTGCGTGCTATCGACAATTAATAGAAAAATTATACAGCTACTTTGCATAGCAACTTTAATAAAATGAAGTTACCTTAAATTTCTATAATTTCTTGGAAAGAGTATCGAAAATCTTAAAGACCATTCGCTTAATTAATACGTGACTTGCGTGACTATAATAAGAAGGGTCAATAATAAATTTATTTGCTCTACGATTGTTAGAGACATGCACTTCTCTTCTAACTGAATTTAATTGTAATATTTTTTTACAATGTATATGTATATACTAGCTGTGCCCCGCAGTTTCACCCGCGTTCCCGAGGACTGTAGTTTCTGTCCTGAGAAATAGCCTTAGTCAGAAAAGCTCTCAAAAGGAATCAAGCCCCCTAGCGGCTAGTACCACACTGATGTTGATTAATCTAGTATTGAGGTTGCATACCTAATAACAACAGCAGGCAAAAGTATATTCGACAGAATAAGCGAGAAGTAAATAGCAGCAAGTGTAAAGGTTCCTGCGCCAGCGTCACTGTTCACCGAACTCTGGAGATTGGCAGTTCCATGGAAGGCGGTGAACTGGATCATGAACGCAAAGCCAAGAATGAAGATATTGCGATTGATCCGCCATTTTTCGTTGGTGCCAAAAACCACTGAGGACTCTGGCATGGTGATTTTTCTGGAACAAAATATTATGCATAACTTATAATGTTCATTGAATTATGACGAGAAATTATTGTAATTACAAACAATTCCCTGTAGTTTCACTCGCGTTCCCTAGGGATGTAATATTTTCCGGGATAAATTCGTCACAAGTCGCTTTCTCTGTCCCTATATCCCTATGTACGCTTAAATCTTTAAAACTACGCAATGGATTTTGATGCGGCTTTTTTTAATAGATAGAGTGATTGAAGAGGAAGGTTTTTATGTATAATACATGTGACATCTCACGGGAACGCGGGTAAAACCACGGGGGACAGCTAGTTTATAATATTATAGTTATCCCCGCGGCTTCACCCGCGTTTATCAATATCATATATACCCTATAACTACCTACGAAAAACTCCGCATCGAATGGTAGCTGCAAAGGAACCCCATGCTTTGTAGATAATAGGAATACTGCTAAACAAATTCATCCTTACATATCTTAGTATGTACTTATGTTATTGAATTAATTTATTAATCGAATTACTCTGATTTGAAGACATAACTCGAATAAAAAGAGGTACATTAGAAAAGGAACTTCATGTTTTATTTATGTCAAACGTAAGGATCGCGTGATTGACGTGATTTTCAGCAACTACTTAACTTGTCGATTGTCCACTTCTAATTACATTAACAATGCGTACATTCCCTTCTCCTCGTTTGCATTCAAGGATATCAAATCAGTAGTGTAGTACTATGTTACTCGATACTGGTCCGGATCAAACTAGTTTGATGTTAATATAAATATGTTCGTTTTACGATGGCAAAGTTAACAGTTAGAAGCTCGATTCTGTAAGGAAAATGACACTAGCTCGAGGATGTTTCTTTGCTCTGTCTCTTTCGCTAACTACGCAATCACATGAGAGGTAAGCTCTCCAAGGCCTCCGTGCGCCGGCTCGCCGACGAAGTTTGCATTAGCTGAATAAGACTGTTCGTGTTTGATAATCAAATAGAGATGAGACTTGCTAAATACAGAAAAGATTGCCTTAATATGGAGAAAGAGAACCAACCTAAAAGTATTTGAATATGATCTCTTATAGCATGTTATTTTCCATGGTCCATCCCTTCACGAAAACTAATAATTATTTGGTACTACTAGCTGTCCCCCGAGGTTTCACCCGTGTTCCCGAGAGATGTAAAAATTTTCCGCCACAAAAAGTATCCTATGTGTTATTCCAGGGCATTCTGTGGGTTACAAGTTAGTCGTCTATAATTCCCATTATAAATAGTTTGAATGATCATTTATCATCGCACAAAGCCCTTAGGGGTGTAATGTTAGAGTAATAGAGCTCTTAATGCAGTGTTCATCCGGGAAAGCCCTCCACATTACCCATTTCCGCCATGAAGCAGTAGTGCACTGGTATTACTTTGCTTTTGTTACCATTACCCCTTACTATCAGGTGGACCGCCGTATGTCGGCCCATTTGGTTTAAAAAAAATAACAATACATTTTCAAATTCATTCACATAATACCTCGTATGATTAACCAACTTGATAGCGAAATTAGGAAAAATATTACTTCTTCAAACATAAAAATTAAATTAAAACATCACCTTGTATCGAACCTTTAACACTATAAAAAAATGTAAGTACATATATTGAGTAAGTGTCGTCACAACATCGCACATCTATCCATTTTTAATCTCACTACCCTCACACTGTTTATTATAATTATATTTAATCAATATTATATGTGATGTAGTAGGTTCTTATGTATCTACCTCAAAGAAATTTGTAGGAAATTTAGTAATTTAAGGACTGAATGTTGAATAAGTCATTCCTCTTATAAACCTCTGTGGTTTTTTGTAAATGATTTTATTATTTATTTTTGTTCAATAATAAATTAAAAAAAAAATATATATTACAAAAGTGTTTTCATGTTTACTATACCAAAGCATAGACAACAGAACAGTCAGATATCTTACCATAAGTATAAAATGACCGTACAGGATTATAAAATAGTAAGTGATACTTAATATTAGATACACGTGCAGTTAAACTACGATTTGTAATATTACAAGGCGAGTTATGTTTTTCCTTTAATTTACTAGCGAAGTACTAAGTACTTATCGAAAGTATAAATTAATTATGTATTCATCAATGAAAAAAAACTCATTTAACCATAGACAATTATGCAAATATTTTCTTCTAGCGTTAATTTAACAAGAAGGCTTTCATGTTCATATTTAATTTTGTACTGTTATTTCAAATTTATCATGAAACAATAAATTTTCCTTATTTGCATAAAAATAATTATAATTCTTACTATAGGTTACACAGTTTTCTTTTTATTAAGTGACTAGAGGCGATGTCTGGCTAGTATTTATCCATAATTTTACCTGGTATCTAGTATTATATAGAAGTTATAAAAACGTAGAAATAAATAAAATATGCACATTCCTATTTTCCTATATCAGCATACGTTAGTGTTACTTACTCTAAAATATACCTATATTAAGCCGTAAAGCATAGACAACAGAACAGTCAGATATCTTACCATAAGTATAAAATGAGCGTACAGGATTATAAAATAGTAAGTGATACTTAATATTAGATACACGTGCAGTTAAACTACGATTTGTAATATTACAAGGCGAGTTATGTTTTTCCTTTAATTTACTAGCGAAGTACTAAGTACTTATCGAAAGTATAAATTAATTATGTATTCATCAATGAAAAAAAACTCATTTAACCATAGACAATTATGCAAATATTTTCTTCTAGCGTTAATTTAACAAGAAGGCTTTCATGTTCATATTTAATTTTGTACTGTTATTTCAAATTTATCATGAAACAATAAATTTTCCTTATTTGCATAAAAATAATTATAATTCTTATTATAGGTTACACAGTTTTCTTTTTATTAAGTGACTAGAGGCGATGTCTGGCTAGTATTTATCCATAATTTTACCTGGTATCTAGTATTATATAGAAGTTATAAAAACGTAGAAATAAATAAAATATGCACATTCCTATTTTCCTATATCAGCATACGTTAGTGTTACTTACTCTAAAATATACCTATATTAAGCCGTAGGTATGTGGTAGGTACGTAGTCAGTAATAAAATAATATTCGATAGGTAGACCAATACTTTAGGGCTACTACTATCTACAACGTGTGACAAAATACCTCGTAAAAATAGAATTAATTATCAAAGCCAACAACCCTAGTAAGGGTTATATGTCAGAGAACCAGATTATTTAACAGAAAGGCCTACGTACCTATTTTACTAGTTTTTCTATTTTTCATTCATAAAAATCAGTTTTTTTGGGGTATTTTATACAGCGTTACAGCTTTGTAATACCGTGTTATTTGCATTGGCTCCGAAACTACTGGACCGATTAGAAAAATTCTTTCACCGTTGGGAAGTTACACTATCCCCAGGAGACATTATTTATATTATATAAAAAAATAGGAATCCTTACTTAAACTTAACAATAATGTAGCCCACGATGTGACAATATTATATACCAATAAAATTCCTTACATTGCGCGCGCTGCGAAAACTATTGATAATAGAAAGAACAAAATAATGTAACAGAACGCGGGTGAAACTGCGGGGACAGCTAGTTTTCATATAAAAATAAACCTTACATGGAAAATAAAAAACTATAATAATTATGACGTCGGTAAAATTTCCAGAAAAACCAGATTGCAACCGCAATATTGCTGTTGTACCTACTCTTTTCGAATGATAAAAATAATTAATTGTTCCAAAAATAACTATTTCATAGATACTATATATATTACATAGTATAAAACAAAGTCGCTTTCTCTGTCCCTATATCCCTATGTATGCTTAAATCTTGTATGCTTAAATGCTTTTCAAGTAGTAGTGCTCTTAGTGCAGAGTTTGTCCGGGGAAGTACTACCACCTTTCCCATTTCTGCCGTGAAGTGTGTTACTGTGTTTCGGTTAGAAAGGGGGCCGGTGAAATTACAGGCACATGAGACTTAACAACTTCACGTCTCAGGGTCGACAACGCATTGGCGATGCCCCTAGTGTTGCAAATGTCCATAGGCGGCGGTGACCACTTACCATTAGATGGACCGTCCGTTTTTTGTTTGCCTATGCCCATAAAAAAAATCTTGTATGCTTAAATCTTTAAAACTACGCAACGGATTTTGATGCGGTTTTTTTTAAATAGATAGAGAGACATTGAAGAGGAAGGTTTTTATGTATAATACATGTGACATCACACGGGAACGCGGGTAAAACCGCGGAGGACAGCTAGTTATTTATATAAGTAGATGTTATTAACTCAATATAAAAAGAAAACATATATTTTTCCTATGAATATGGTGACGATGTAGCTAAAGGAGGACTATCTCACAACTCAGTTAAAAAAAACAACAGCTTGCACTCCGGGAGTGCCGGCAGAAGTGAAAACTTGAACATTTATGTTGTGCATTTTTACCGTCTTACGAATTTTCGAACAGCCCCCGTATCAGCTAATACAACTTCGTCGGCGAGCCGCTTCACGAAGGCCTCGGAGAGCTTATCTCTCACGTGATTAGTAGAATTAGCGTAGTTAGCGAAAGAGACAGAGCACGGAGACGAAACATCCTCGAGTTAGTGTCACTTTCCTTACAGAATCGAGCCCCAGGTCACGTGTCCTGACGCGAGTTTAACATTTCGCACCTTTAGAATTGAAGTGGCATAACTCAAAATTTTAAGAAAATGACTTTTGTACATGAAATTACTTATAAACATGTATTCTATCAGTTTATTATAAATAAATAGATTATTTTAGTCCAGAAAAGGACAAACGTGCTATTTCCGTCTCTTTAAAATCACGCGGTTACCGCGCATCCCTCTGTATTGAAGGATCTCATTCAAAGTTGCGTCAACAGTGCTAAACGCTGGACGTAGTGCGGTTGCTCCGTAAAGGGCGGAAACTGTAATCTGCAGTTTTAATACTAAACGCAAGGTAAGTTATTTCTTTGATACATATTTTTGTAATGACTCATTTTGGTTTTGGGCGTTTCAATACTAAATGATTATAATATTGTGGTGTCGTATTAGTACTGCCGTCATTTTATTACCAAATATTGCTTAAATGATCGAGCCTTATTTTATATTATTGCTTTACTTTACTACCAATTTTGTGACTACGGAGACGTATAGGTAAATATGTTTATTCTTTACTGAATGATATGAGACTTAGTGAGCTTTATTTTGAGTTGAGTCTTTTTATTTTTATTTCAGTTAAAGTTTGAGATCAATAATGAAAAGAAGTGCAGATCTTATTTTGCATCTATTAAACTGGAATGAAATATTATGCATGAACAGGGTGAAGAGATGAGAACAGCAAGTGCAGAAGGTTATACTAGTGCTTAAAATGGATCCAAAGAGCGTGATAAGGAAAACTATTAGAAAATACCCTTGGATAAGGCGACGGATGGAAGTCCTAGATTGAATTGAAATTTTACTGCAAGTGGAAACTGAACAACGGATTCTAAAGGAGATTAACAATACGTCCATAATCAGCAGTGAGAATAGCGTTAATCCAATTATCAAAGAACAAACATCACAAAACATGAGAGATCGATCCAGTAGTTCATCATCATCCAGTTCTGTTGTTTGTTTGTATTATTATTATTATTTTTTTTTTTATTAGTTATTCATAATATTATATTATTGTTCAATAATTCTTCACTTTTGCGATAGCACACAGGTATTATTAGTGAGACTAAATAGATTTTATGTAATAAAGCTAAGTTGGTTTTAAAAAAAAAAGAGTTATTGCTGAGTTTATTGTCGGCTCTTCTCAGTAAAAAACAACCTTCCGAACCGGTATTAGAATCAGACTATTCATAAGTGCTTGGAAAGGCCTATTTGAATAAAAATATTTTCATTTCATTTCTTCTATGTCATAATCTTCAAGTTCCAGCACAACGTCGTCGTCATCAAAATCTTTTACATAACCGAAGCAAAGCTGAGACGAAATGAAAATAAATAGCTCACCTTCTATCATGTCAGGTACTCAAATCGATTACACGAATATAATTTGTGCCGAGCCCTCAAATAGCAAAATACGGTTAGATAAAGACATAAACTACCGTCAATCACCTGTGCATTCTTTGCAATCAGAAGTCGATCTGAGTGACGCTGATCCGACTTACAACGATTCATCGCTACGACGCTCTTTCAGTTCATCAACCAACACGTCTGACAGGGATGGGGCACATGATGGTGACGATGCAATTGTTTCCTCAGAATAAAAAATCTAGGAAGCGCCTGCGCAATCCGTCTCAATGGAAACAAAATATTGTTAAATCTCTTCGAAATACCGGAAAAGCCTACCAATCACTTTCTAAATCTAACAAAGTAATTGTGTTTGTAGACTTCGTTGTTCCGATAACATAACCCCTGAGCGAAATATACGACTATTATTGGCAGCTAAGTAATTTTGACTTGAAGCGATCATTTATCAAGGCATGCACGATGGAGGTGAAACCAAAATATCAGTACAAAAATGCTGCCCATCCTCGTAAACCAAACAAAGCCATTTATTTTACAGCTGATTGCCAAAGAATTCGCGTTTGTAAAACCTTTTTTTATCAATACACTAGATACTCGTATTACAGAGAGACAGATAAGAACTGTGAAACTGAAAACTAATGGCCTTGTGGAAGATCTTAGAGGGCGTTCTAGAAGCCGAGCCCCGATTAACCCAAGTCTTGTACAAGATATTAAGGACCATATTAATAGTCTACCGCGCATAGAATCACATTAACTAAGATCTTCTACTTCAAGAGATTATATGGATGGCAGCAAGAGTATAAAAGAGATATGTAGGGACTTTAATAATAATCAAAACAAGTCTCACGCCCGTACTGGGTTTTTTACTTAATATTTACAACTGAAATTAATATAAGCTTTTTTTAAGGCCAAAAAATATTTATGAGACTAATGTACAAGATATAAATATATGAATATGTATTATTAACGAAACTAAATGTGCTGTTTATGATCTCGAAGCTGCAATGACCTGTCGTAAAGGCGATGTTTCATCTTTTTATTATAGGTCAAGACTTAATTGTTATAATTTTACAATAGTTGAACTAGCTTCTAAATCAAAACATAATAATAAAAAGAAAAACGATAGTGAACTAGGTGCATATGAAGAAGTATATTGCTACTTTTGGAAAAGAAGACATGGTAATAAAGGGGCTATTGAAATAGGTTTCTGCGTTTTTGATTACTTAAAGTCCCATCAGTGAAAATAATGCAGACAAAACTTTAAATCTAATATTTTATTCAGAAATTGTATTGGTCAAAACAAAATATAATATAAATATATTGCCAGTTTATAGCAGTTTAGGCCACTGCATAAGACAGTGGCCCATTTTGACAACATTCAATCAATAACGCATAAATATCGAATTAAGGGACATACACAGAAAGAGGGAGACAATGCACATAGTTTAATTGAAAAGAAATAAAGAGAAACCTAAGATCTGGTCCTATTGACAAACCGCAACAATATATGCCTTTACTAAGAGGTGCTAGAAAAACTGGCACCCCAATTAGAGTTAAAGAGTTAAGGTTACAATTTTTTATAGACTTAAATGTGTTGCAGAACGAATGTTGATAAAAATGCAGTGGGTTTGAGGGACTTAGATAGCGAGATAAAAGTGTTAAAATTAGTTAAAGACGAGCTATTTTTATTTTACTATAAAAATACATATGCTGAAAAAGACTTTAAGAAATAAAATGAAAAAAGCGTGTGAAATTACAATAACGAATGCTTATAGTCCAAAATGGTGCTTGCAGAAAATAAAAAAAAAATCTGAATTATCTTATAAGAACTAAAGCAATCCCTAGTATCTACGCCTGGTTCTATGACTCGCGTTTATTTTTAAGTAATTATTTTTAATAAATTAACTTAATGATCTATTTTGATCTCATTTTAGTGTTGAATCAAGATATGTTATTTTTGCTGTTTATTTAAAAAAAGTGAATGGTTGATTATGTTAATTAGTTGAGTTTGATAAAAGTTTTTTATTTCGTAAATTCTTTCTTAGACATTTTTATAAATATATTTTGGCCAGTTATTCAAATATAACAAAATGACTTTTACTTTCTTATTTTTCTACTCCATTGATAAGAAGTATTTCATTGTTTTATATTATTTTATCAAAGGTTTACATAGTATTTGGAGATTATTTCAAACCATTGATTTTTATAAACTTACTTTAATTGAATACCAGGTGGTAATGTTATGTTGGTAGCAGTACCAGTAGATTAGTGTTTTATGATGATTAGTGAGGGAAAATTTCAAAATACACGATTTTGAAACCAAAGTCTGTTTATCACTTTCCTTTAATTTAATTAGTCTACAATAATTAAACTAGCATATTGTAAAATCTGTCACCATGTTCAAATAAAACATTAGAAATTAATCGCCTCTTTTTTAAATAGGCACAATTTGTTTATGTATCGTTAAGTAAAAAATTGACTCAAAGTCAAATATGCCAATAATATTAAATTGATTTCGGAAAATAAGTGCCATTTTTTTTTTAATGACTAATTATAAAATGTTCTAATTAGTTATACGTAAAGGTTTAGTGTCCAATCATTAAAACAATTCCTACCCTACGGTTAATAACAAAAAAATTAAAAATAAACGCTTAACCTAGAGCAATAAAATTGAAAATCTACAAAACGGCTAATTCTTCTATTACATTTTTGGTGTTTACCAAAAAACAAGAATTTTGGATTAAGCCACTTCAATTCTAAAGGTGCGATTTTATACACATCCCAAGAAAAGTGCTCAACGCCACTAAAGAAGTTTTCACTTCAAAAACACACAAAGTTTATAAGGGCAACACCGGTAAGTGGTAGGGGACAGATTTTTAAACAAACGAATGGATTTTAGGCAGATGGATGTCACAAAGTATGTACTTTTTTCCCTACCACTGTGCTCGGAACTGATATTTGATAAAAATTTAACAATTCATAATAACAATTACCAGGGATCGGCATATTTCACCAACAACTAGCGCCCCGTCCCGACTTCGACTGAGATAAAAAATAGCCCAACATATTTGGGAAAACAACATGATAGAAAATTACTTTGTTTTATACTATTTGCATATAGGTTTTCCAATAGCACTACTGCAGCGATGTTTCTTTAAACTGTACCTAATTAAAACCTACAACTACAGTAATTATTCAAATCAACTCGATAAGTCCTCAATCATTTAATATCTATTTACAGGCTCATAAATAAAAATAACTATTATCAAAGTAACTGGTAATAACTGACCTCTAACAAGGATTTCGTTCAAGGTTACGAGCTTTATATCGGCTTTGCTTCAAACAATAGCTTTTAACCTTCGTCAAACCTACGTAGTTTACTCATTTATATAATGTTTTATTACATAAGTAATTAACTCTATAAAGTAATATAATCTCAGAATATTGCTATTTATTAAATGTGCTTTTTTAAATTATATACGTAAGTAATATTATGTAATAGTATTGAAATACTTGGAGGAGGCCTTCACCCGCGAAGGGGTTCTAGAAAAATAATGACTTAGATCCAACTACTTTTTTATAGAAATTAAAATTAGTATAAATATATTTGAAATAAAAATAGATTTAGTAAAAGCACTGGGCACTTTACCCATAGACAGCTCTAATTAAAAAAATTTTTTTTTATTTATAGATTATTGATTTATTTATTAGTTAATTGTAAATAGTTTTTAATGTACACTTTGTTTTATTATGTCAGTATTAGATCTATTGTAATCTTGATTACAATTAATGAAATGTTATCTGTAAAAGCAAAACTAGGTAGAATTAGTAACTCATTTATTGATAAGTTTCTGTTTTTTTTTATATACGTAAGTGAATGGATTAAAAAAACTTCAATACATATAAGTTTTTTTTTGTTTTTGTACCACATGGGCCGAGAAACAATCAGGTCCATCTGATGGTAAGTGGTCACTGCCGCCGATAAACATTTGCAAAACTAGGGACATCGCCAATGCGTTGTCGACCCTGAGACGTGAAGTTGGTAAGTCTCATGTGCCTGTAATTTCACCGGCCCCCTTACCTTTCTAACCGAAACACTATACTACTACTTCTAGGCCTCTAGGCTACTTCAATATAGGTGAAAGTCCAAAAATACTTTAATTACTATTTTAGTTAATAAAATATGGTGTCGTATTGCTAGTTCTATTTTATGTTATACTTGCTGTCTCTAGCGATTTCACCCGCGTTCCCAAGTTTAAAAGTAGCTTAAAAATAAAAATTGCATAAAAACCAACAAAAAATTATCCGATCGCTACATTTCTCCGTACGTGGCTCTATATACCAAATGTAATGTCAACATTAGACGGGCTAGGTGCCGTGATGGCGGACAACTTGACGCCAACCTTTTGTTTGTTTGAATAAATAATAGGGAACTGTATTTAAGATAAATGATCAAACACTAACCAGTGTATTGAACATCAAAAAATATACGAAAACATCGGATATGGTCAAAATTAAATCATTAATCTGATTTTTAAGTACCGATATAATCACAAAAAGTACGTTATTTGATGCTGTACAATTATGCCGTCACAACTTGCTATTTCATGCAACACTCCATACATTTGATCATTTTGACATTTCACAAGAATTGCTGTTTTGACATGTCAGGAGACATCCCTATTCGAGGAGCTTCGAAATCGTAGTTGTACAAGATACTTATTGATATGTTGTAAAATGCGCTACTAAAGGATTTAACAATAGTCGATTGCAAAGTAAATGTAGGTTTCTGATATATTGTTTCATTATAATTGCAGAATTGATTTAACATTTTGCGTGTATAGGAGATACCGATTATGTAGTGTTTATTTGTTACTTTTATTTACTCTTAAATAGTCTACAATTAGAATACATTTAATAGAATCTATACAGGTAGGTATATAGGTTATACAGGCAAAGACAAAATAGTTAAACTCCATTTAGTCTTGTTTTTATTTATAGAACCAGTTATTTCTTTACATGCGAATTTATATATGTTTTCGGTCGAATTTTACACAGGCAGACAATCCACCTAATAGTACCTAAGTGGTCACCGCCTCCTATGGACATTTGCAACACCAGGCACATCACCAAGTCTCTGAGACGTGCAGTTGTTAAGTCTCATGTGCCTGTAATTCCACTGGCCCTAACACATTAATACAAGTGCACTAATGGGTGAACACTAGTATTTTGAATATTTTGTCCATAGCCTTTCCGCACAACTTATAATTTTTATTTTCAATAATAGGCTTGTATTTAATCATAGTCTTACCGCGAACTTTTTTGATGAAAGATGTTTGAACAAACACTCGGCGCCCTTATACAGCTAACACAAATTTCGTCGGCGAGCCGCTTCACGGAGGCCTCAGAGAGCTTACCTCTCACGTGATTAGTAGTATTAGCGTAGTAAGCGACAGAGACAGAGTACATAGAGGCCGCGACAAACATCCTCGAGTCAGTTTTATTTTCCTAACAGAATCGAGCCCCTGATGTTTATTGTCAATTTTTATAATATTCCAAGCAAAAACCTTACATTATCAGAAATTACATTTACTTTAATAAAAAATAAGGAATGAACAAATCTACAATAAATATTTTTTTATATAGCAACAACGTTTTTGAATAATTTACTCTTCAATCATACTCATAAAACAATATTAAACTGTATGTATCGAACACCCGTTATTACGTGTCTATTAAAAGAATTCAATTTAATCAAAATTTTATTAGTAAATAGTAAGATAATACAAGTATTCTATTAAAAACCTTCTAGTATCCAAAAGGTTCAGAATTTTACACTGACTGAGAACAAGTAACATACAATTGTAGTGCTAATTACCGATAATGGATAGGTCGAGGCAAAATTTTGCAATACTTTTAAAAACGCTACCAGAGTTAGCAATCAATCATGAATAACACTTTTTACTATTTCGAAATAATAAAAAGATAAATCTTAAACTAGGACTTTGTGTATGAGACAGCTATAAAAAATTAGAAAAAGACATTTACCCAAATCTTAATTTCCTATAACATAAATGAGAATTTATTAATTTAAAATACGCTAAAAAAAAATAAAGCACGCATTTAATGTATGTGTACATTATATACAAATTGTTATGTAAAACTATAAAATATACTGACATAACTAAAACTAATTCAAATCAACTTTATTTCCATAAATATTACTCTACTATATTGGCTGTGGTTTAGTTCCATTCACAGTATATATCAGTTTATATATATATTATATTAGGTAGTAGTTCAAATAGTTATCAAAGGTAGCATTTGTACCACAAACTTGATAAGTTACTAGCTACTTTATTTCCATTTACTTCCAGTGGCATTAGGCCTAGGAAAGGTAACTTAACACAAATTTAAAAAAAATCATTAAAGATAGCTAACTTATCTTCACACCCCTAATCACCTAAAAGGCAGATTCGACTGAAGATATTTTAAGTCGTGTTAATGCTCAGCAAAAAAAATGATTAAAAAAACATCCTTTGTTTGATATTCGCTAAAGCAGATCCTGATAACAAATTTTAAAGTTTTAAGAATTTAAGATACTATTAATATAATTTTTTAATATTTACTTACCTTAGAAATACTTGAAATGCAAAAAAAAAACACTTTCACTTCACACCTCTAGCTCTGGAACACAATTCCGAATTAATACTCTTTGACTTAGTTCACTATTAAAAAAAAACATTTGATAATAATCGATGCAATTATTTGAAAATCAAAACAATCTTTTTTTTCTGTACATAAACGATTGTGAAGGACCAGTGTGACCGAACTAGTAGATAATAAGTGCCTTACTAAATACACGATTGTAGAGCCTGCGGGTGTAGGATACGGTGCGAGTCCATTGTTACATCCGATTTAACTTTTAAGTGACGGGATTGTGAGTCACACTTTCAAGGGTTGAAGAGCAATGAAGAACAATGACCCTTTCATCAATGGGTCTAATTACTAAATGAAAGCAAAGTGATATGCTTTGTAGCACATTACTATCCCGATAAATAAGGTCTTCAAAAGAAAACAAAATAATCCAAAAATTTACTTAAAAAATATAGGCAATATACATATATAAATATAGATATAGGCTGACGGTCCACCACATGGTAATTCATCGACGACTATGGACATTTTCAACACCAAGGGCATTGTCAATGCGCTGTCAACCTTGAGACGTAAAGTTGTATCATGTGGCTATAATTTCACTGGCCCCCTTGCCTTTCTACCCGAAATACAGTACAAGTGCGCTGCTGCTTTAATGGGTGATATTACTTCGCCGGACGAACTCTACAAATAAAACCCTACTACTCCTAACGATTGCAAACATACATTTAGAGCAGGCGGTTTACGGTTTTTTGAGCATTTGTAATATTATCAATTGAACAAGTTTATGTAGCCGAAATAAAGCTATTATTAAGTCTCATACCTTTTTGTTTATTCGATTATTATAATAAAACATCCTACAATAGAACAATAATCGTACTTAAATTTGTACGCAAACTATATATCTATAATTAACCTGACTTGCGACCTATGGCTTTTGCTATTGAAAGGACGTAAAATACTCTGTGGCAAATACCTTGATGTCTATTTAAAAAGAAAAGAACATAACCTTTTTATAATTTATTATGGACAAAACCGTATCGTGCGCAAATGGAAACACTCACATATAGTGGGCAAGTGTAATAGTGATTGTACAGTATGACAATTCAAGCAACGTGCATAAAATAAATTGTCGGCAAACAAATACTTGTCAAACTGGTATTAATATGTATTTTATAATAATAAAATATCATTTATGATTTCATGTTTCCTTGAGTAGAGGAAAATTGTAGCATTTTATGATTTACAATACCTTTTGGTATATACCTTTCCAAAATCTATTTACTATTAACCTTAAGTATAGATAGGCCTTTTTACTCTCATGCTATCCTTTTCTATTCAAGTAAACTAATAAGAGGATTTCAAATATAAGAAGACTAACTACAATCTAGAAATAATCAAATTCTCCTATAATACAAACTAATGATTTTTAATTTTTGAAAATTCACTAAACTTTTAAACTTGTGAGCGAGGGTCAAATATCGCGAATAGGGGTTATCTCGAGGATAAATATAGCAAAGAAATAAAAAAAAACTTTGAAATTGTATACGATACTCAAATAAGAATTTCTATTCAAATGAAAATGCAAATAACTCGGGAATCTACATCTCTACATCTATCTTTAAATATCATAAAGCGGTAGACGTGACATTTCTATACATTGAAAATGTTGAGAAAAATTATAGGGGTGTTAAAAGATAACCAATAGAACCAATTTATAACGTTTTGATTTTTTTGGCAGTGGCTATGGTTGGTTTTGCATCACATGAATTTACCCGTTGATTTTGAAAAAAAATGTTTTCGATGAAATAGCTCAATTCTTGAGGAACTATTTAACATTATGTTACGACCCTTAGGAGTCGTGCAAAGATAGAAATAACACTAAACAAAAACGAAGCATTAGCGCGGACGGGCGATGCTACCGTGCCTGTCGGTATTTTTGCTTGTCCTTCTTTCACGCAGCAACAGTATTGACTGGACGTAATTTAAACATATTTTATGGACTGGAGAGTATACAGGAATATTTTTTATTCAGTGCGCAAACATTGACAAAAATAAACTTAAATGAGTTTTATTAAACACTTTATTTTTATTTTGATAAGTTTTATTACAAAAAAATAAAGTTATTGTTAACGAAAGATATAGACTTTAAAATTGATATTATGGCTACTGTACGACTGTCTGTCGGTCGCCCGCCCCGGCCGTGGCCTTGGCAACAGCTGGCTCTACCACCGCGTGCGGCGCACGGCGCGCGCGCCCTTTGATATTATTATGAATATGTATATCGAAAAACAAATGCAAAAAAAAATAAACAAATAATGGTAATGTGTTCTGTTACTGATACTGAACCACCGAATTATTTTTGCGCATTGCTTAAAAAAAATCCTGTATAGACATTTTTTTCTACATGGGCGCAAATGAAAAATAAAGATTAAAAATTAACCTGTTTATTGTTAACCATATGTTAAACATATGGTTTTCTCAAATCTGGACATGAAAAGTTATATTTAGGTATATTCCGAATAAAGTTTTCATACAGTATCATTACATTGTCACCATTCCACATGGAGCTTTAGAAAGAGATAGATAAAGGGCTAGCATCGGTAGAGCATCTATAGCACAAAGGTATGTATGACAGAGACGAAGAACAACAAAGTAGAACTTTCCTTACTTCTTTCTAAAGCTCGGAGTATAAAACTTTTGGCTGACCATGAGTACTTTACATTATTCACAGAGTACGCTAGAACTAATTTAAACATTATCACAGACACTATAATTCCATATTTTGGAACCCAATATTGTCAACACCTTTAACGTAATACAAGTCTTCCTTGATATTTTCTATCTTTTTCTTTTCCCTCCGGTCTCTATACTCTACGATGAAATAGCAAATGACGCCGATAGCCAGCATGGCTAGCATGAGGTAGGTTTTGGAGCTGGTCCTCAAGTAAGGAGAGATGACGTAAGCGATGATGTAGCCGACCGACTCCCAAAGTCTGAAGTTGGAGAAAGCTGCTTCTTCACGTCCGGGAAACAGAATTCCGTAGTATGCTGTAACATTTTTATTTATTAGGCTGGTATTTGTCAAGGTTTACCCAGATATCCAGGGGTTTTATTACAAACCTAACTTTCTTTTACACCCTTGGTTTACTTGACAGCTTTAGTCATCGTGCAACCAATAAAACCCGTTGCTTGATTTAGGTTCCGTGACAAGTAATCTACATGTTTTAAATGCCTTGTTAAGACTGAAACTGCAATGGTGTGGTTATGACGTCATCAACTGATTGGAAACAAGAGCTCACAATAAGGACCCAGGCAAGTAATCTACGGCTACGCTTAAAATATATGACAATGTCTAAGAAACCATTGTGTACCTAAAATGAATTTGACCCGTCCGATGTTTCTGCTCGTCTTCATAAAAAAGTATATTTAAAATAAATCCAACATTTCCAATCTATTTTAGACCTATCACAGGTGGTTTTAAATTATATAAATCAAAACAACAGGCACTAATTCCCATCATCACATATCATCAATCATGACATAGCAAGTAAACGCCTTGCCATCAGGTTTTAGCAAAATTTATTCATCACTTCTAAGCTTCGATTCTGTAAGGAAAATGATACGAGCTCGAGGATGTTTCGTCGCGGCCTCTATGCTCTGTCTATTTCGCTAACTACGCAACCAGGTGAGAGGTAAGCTTTCCGAAGCCTCGTCGTGCCGGTACTTTGATTTAACTGAATGGGGTTGCTCGAACAAAAAGCTTATAATCATTATTACATTAGGTTCAATTTGCCTTACTACACCAAATTTCTAGGATTGAACTGACCATTCATCTGCACGATCCACACAGAGTCACACAGTCCCCACAGGACAGCAATGATGTACAGTACGTAGCTGTACCCCGCGTGTGGTCGCCACAACAGTACTGTTATGAACAGCGCTGTGTGGACGACTGTCGCGCTGCAAATCAGAGGGAGACGACCAGTTATCTGGAAACAACATAATTATAGATTGAGAGAACTACACAATAAAATATCTGACGCTAGATCTCTCATACTAAACCACGAAGTAGTAGAGCTCTTAGTGCAGACCTTACGCATTTTTGCAGTAGTAAACTTGTATTACTGGGTTGTGTTTACAAAAGAAAAGGGGGCGATGCAATAACAGATTCATGAGATTAACGGCTTCCCGTCTTAGAGTCGACTACGCATTAGCAATGGCCCTGGTATTGCAAATGTACATAAGTGTGGGTGACCACTTACCATCAGGTGGACCGCCTACCTGTCTGTAGGTCTACTTGGCATAAAAAAAACAACGTGGGTTAGGGCTTATGCAAATAATCCTTAAAGTCCTTAAAAAAATCTGAATCTCAATCGCTCAGTAAGTTCCCTCCGCTTATTCTTTCTCATTTTTAGGGTTCCTTACCCAAAAGGTAGAACTGGACCATATTCATTCAGTCATATTTAGACCGCTGTCGGTTTGTCTGTCTGTCACCAGGCTGTATCTCATGTACCGTGATAGTTAGACAGTTGACATTTTCACAGATGATGTATTTCTGTTGCCGCTATATCAACTATACTAATAAACAGAATAAAATAAATATTTAAGGGACAACAAACATGATTTTTTTGTTGAACCCTTCGTGCGCGAGTCCGAATCGCACACAATTTTTCTACGGACTTATATGTAAACTTAGATGTGTGATTGTGTAAATAAGCTGTGAAACATACCTTTGCTAAATAGCCTGTGACGACGCAGCCAATAGCATCAGAGAGACCATACGTCATCATCACGAAGCCCACTGATCCAGTTCCCACAGCGCATGACACGAAAGACTGGAACATAAAAACAAAATAATATTTAATTATGTTCTGTAATTATCTTAGTGTTTGACTTTTACAACAAATTACGCAGGAGCGTTTTAGAAGAAAAAAATATGTTTTAAGGGCACTACTACGACTACCGCGAGGTACTTTAATAAGAATTAAAATAATTTTGACTTAGAAAATGTAATCTCGGTGAGCGATACCTATTAATGCGCCTTTAATACTTGTAATAGCAAATACACCAATGCCAGTATTTAAAATGATCGATATTCACGTTTCTACACTGTTCTCTTCTAGTAAGTCACACTATTATAAGCTTAAATGATACCTATGTAATAGGTGCATTCTTAGACATTTTATCCAAATATAAGACGCCTACCGCTTATGATACACCTGACTCTTATTAAACGACAGAATTGCATACAGATTAGTATATAAGAAATATCCTATTTATGCTGGGAAACGTTATCATATCGTCGAGTTAATTGTTTTATTACAAATGACAGATTTTCCTAAAAAAAGGGTATGGAAGAAATGATGACAGGCCAGTTCGCTTGGTGGTTTGCGACCCTGACTGCCAAGTCACAGGTCGTAGGTTCGATTCCCACTCAGGACAAACATTTGTATGCATGAACATGTCTGTGTGTTCTGTCTGCGTTTAAAATATCTATATAAGTATGTATTTAGAAAAATTATATGTTGCTATAATTATATGCTTATCTGGTTTCCATAGTATAAGGTCTCCTTAGCTTGAGATCAGATGGCCGTGTGTAAAGAATGTCTCAGGATATTTATTTATTTATCTGTGAACATCAGGAAATTTCTCAATAATTAGTCTTAGTAGGTATAAGTATAAATAAGAATAACGTAGTTACAGCAGTAAAATCAGCTCCAAAGAACGCCTGCTGCAGCCCTATAAATATGTTGATGATGACCAGCAGCAACTGGTTGGGTTCGATGAGCAGTTTGAGGGTGACAGCGAGCAAAGCCATCCCTGACAGGCCGCTACCGGAACCGGATCTGCCAGAATCGTATCTGGAAATTGGAAGACGATCCTATGTGTTACTAGCAAAAGATACAAGAGCATATTTTGTCCAATTATCGTGTAGGGGTGTAATGGCTTTAGAAGCTAACATCTTCTAGTACATAAAACAGAAATATTGTCCTTAATATTCAAGGCGCAATTTTACTTTTTATATTCGCTATATATTATAAGTATATTACTAGCTGTCCCCCGCTGTTTCACCCGCACTACCGAATGGTTATAAACATCCATATAAACCTTCCACTTCAATGATTCTCTCTATTAGCGAAAGCCGCGATTTTATTTTACCATTTTTTTTTTTTTTTTTTTTTTTACCAAAGTATTCATAAGTAATGAACATAAAAAAAACATTCTGTCAAATCGCATTACGGTTTGTCGACAGAAAAACTCTCTTATTTAATTATATTACATTAGCACTTAATTATTTAACAATCTAATCTTGTCTTATTTATTTATTTAATCGTTATTCTAAAGCCAAGAAATACATTAAAGTATATTCTATCAATTATATTTACTGCACTGGAAAAACTACTTTGTTCTGTCTGTCTACGCCGTTGAGTAAAATATTTTATTAACACAAGTTAATGAAGTAGAGATATAATGTTTGAGTGGAAAAGCGTGGGGCACTTTCTAAACTGCATAATAATAGATTTGACAAATTATTGCAAATATGACACAGAAGCATGCATCCGAAGATTGGGGAGATGTCAAGTGGTAATTAATTGCTAACCTCTTCATGGAATCCACTCCGATAGCGACAATAATAGCGGCACCTGCCATGCATGCGAGGTATATACCTGAAATCACGATCAATCCAAATATTATTAATAATGGGTGTAGCGCTCGCTCCAGCAGGACACATCTTTATGTACAAAATCTTATTTTGAAAAGAGTAATTGCTGAGTTTATTGCCGGCTCTTCTCAGTAAAAGCAACCTTCCGAACTGGTGTTAGAGTCTGACCATTCATAAGTGCCTGTGAAGGCCTATTTGAATAAATATTTCATTTCATTTCAATGCTGTTAATTAACACGCCCTTGGCCCAAAACCACACAAAGAAATAATTTCACACCTAAGATCATCCGAATCACACTACAGCGACTATAGCTTTTTTATACCGCTTTGGTACCTACATATGTACAAGCAGACGGTCCAGCTGATGGTATGGACATTTGCAACACCAGGGCCATCGCCAATGCGTTCGATCGCCCTGAGACGCGAAGTTGTTTAGTCCCAGTGCTTGCAATTTCACCAGCTCCCTTACCTTACGAACCGTGCATTACTTTTGAGTCGTCGCGGGACTTTTAACTGTTAACTTCATATGCATTATCGGTCGATGATCTGATGGGTTTTATCCCACTGTAATTGTACCTGCGATCATCTGTATCTTGTCGGCAGGCTGCGGCGGCAGTGCCTCGCCAGCATCAGCGCTGGGCAGGAAGTTGGCGCCGCATATCTCCGGAATCATGGACGCATTCACTGAAGTCACTGCAGCTGCGTTGTCGCCAGATGATAACACTGCGAATATTGGAAGTAAGATCGTGTTTAGGTACTCACTTTTACGCTTTTTTAATTACTTACGGCTAGAATAAAAATAGTTTAAGTAGTTTGGGATCTACTTTACTTGAAGTAAAATAAAGCACAAACAACCAATGACGTAACGCGTTCAAGGAGGAACCAACTCCATTCCTCACTCCTGAGATTCACAATTCTCCGTCTCTCCCGAGAGGAGAGATAATTTTACAAAGATGTTGTGCACCAAATATCAAATTTAAAAAGCCTGAGTAAAAGGAAATAGTTATTTGTGCAACAAGAGAGCAAAGTCGTTTTTTGCTGCGAGTGCTGATTTTGAATCCTGAGCAACCGAAGGATTTAAAGTTGAATCCTGAGTGTGGCGAGGGATTTAAAGGCACAAGATGCAAAAAACTTAGCTCTCGTGTAACACACATAATTTTTCACTCCAGCAGCGAGAACACTTTAGGAGATAAAATAATAAACAGGAACTTAGGTACTATTATACTGAACTGTTTTAACTCTTCCGGTGTTAAAATACTGTTCTCGTCGCTAGTTTCACTCATATTTTACGATTATTTTAATATTTGTTAACTTATTCAACTCTTACGCCAGCCACGTGTTGGAAATAACTTAATCGCATCATGGAGTTTGTATATGTGTATATGTGTCCCAGTATAAACTCTGTTAATATAGAATGTTTTTCTAGACAGATGTCATATTTAAAAACATGCTTGTCTTCTCCTGATCGTTTGCCTGTGCGGACATACAATATATTTTGGAGTCTAATATGGTATTTTATTGAGTAGTCCACGGAATTACCAACATGGTAGCAGAGCGTGGTTTAAATTCGCTACTCTAATAACCGTTTTCCAAGTGTGGGCGTGTGATTTCGTAAATTTTTCTTTCAAAAATTATTCGCAAGAAAACAAAAGATGGCAACTGCCATTCAAAATGTTTCTATTGAAAAATTATCTGGGATCCAAGATTATCCATCCTGGAAATTGATGATGCGGATGGTGCTCATCCACGACGATCTTTGGGATTGTGTGGGCACAACTGAAAATAAAAATGTAGACGCGAAGAAACAGGAAAAGGCGCTCGCGAAAATCGCCTTAAACGTGAAGCCTTGTGTATTTCCACAAATTAGAAATGCCAAGACCGCTCACGAAGCTTGGAACAACCTTCAGAAGGCATACGAGAACCGAGGCTTGTCACGACGGCTCGGATTGCTTCGCACATTGTTCGCTACCAAATTAAGCGAATGTGCGAGTATGGAGGCATATGTTAACAAGGTTATGGATACATCGCAACAACTGAGCGACGTCGGAGCGGCTTTGGAAGATGACTTCGTGGCCGTGATTTTACTCAGCGGTTTGACAAGCGATTACGACCCGTTGATTATGGCTCTAGAAAATTCGAACACGTCACTGTCAAGCGAAAATGTCAAAGCGAAATTGCTTCTGGAAAATGCAAGACGCGATGAGAAAAGCGAAGATGCTACGGCTTTAGCAGCTCGGAAAGCGCACAAACCAATTAAGTGCTTCAGATGCAAAAAGAGTGGGCATATCAAGATGGATTGTCCTGACAACTCTGACGGCAAGAAGAGAGGCCGAAAAAGCCAGGCGCATCTCACAGCGTTGGCTGCAGGAGTCAAGCGAGATGTTTGGTACGTCGACAGCGGTGCGGCACAACATTTTTGTAATGATCGCAGTTTTTTATCCGATTTTACAACTGAAAAGCCAAAAAAGGTCTTAATTGCCAATGGTGAAGGATTGCCGACAGCTGGAAAAGGAACTGCGCAAGCTGTGTTAAAGGACAATAGTGTGAGATCGATAAATAATGTGTACTTGGTCCCTAAGTTGTCTGCTAATTTATTATCTGTTAGTGCGATGGATAAGAAAGGTTACGAAATTGTGTTTCGTTCTGGCGTTTGTACAGTCTATGACAACGGGGAGGTTTTAGCTACAGCTACCTTGAGAGATGGTATTTATGAACTTGATGCCATTGAAACTGTTTCTGTTTCGTGTAGCGAGCTATCCTCGCAGGCCATGTGTTCGTCTTTATCTGAAGGTACAGGTGACAGCGACGCGGTGCCGGCACGGGATGACAGTCGTCTTGTTGCCGTGAGCGTGAAGCACCCTGCTACTGGAAGCCAGTCAACGCAACAAATTTGGCACCGTCGTCTAGCACATCTGAACACCCGAAGCATGGAATTACTGCGAAAAGGTATGGTCAAAGGTATTTCTTATGACAACAAGGACTTTCAATCGTGTGTTTCCTGCATCTTAGGTAAACAGACTAAGTTGCCATTTTCAAAGAAATCTGAGACTAGGGCCAAGGAAATCCTTGGAATAGTTTACAGTGACGTCATGGGACCACTGTCGTGCCCGTCCCTAGGTGAAAAAAAATATTTTCTGTTGTTCATTGACGACCTGTCACGAAAAACATTCGTTTATTTTCTTAGGAGGAAGGATGAGGTTTTTGAGTTGTTTAAAGAATTTAAAGCTCTCGTAGAAAACCAAACCAATAAGAAAATAAAAGTTCTTCGTAGTGACAATGGTGGTGAATATGTCAATTCAAATTTTCAGAAGTTCCAAGGTCATCAGCTCAGAACGGAGTCGCGGAACGCGCGATCAGAAGCGTTACGGAGAAAGCCAGGTGCATGCTCCAGGAAGCAGGCTTGAAAAAGAAATTCTGGGCAGAAGCGGTCAACACCGCCGTCTACCTGAAAAATCGCTCTCCAACTAAGGCTGTGATGGGCAGTACACCTGAAGAAAAATGGACAGGTAAAAAGGAGAATCTGAGTTACCTACGCATTTTTGGTTGTCAAGCTTATGCCCTACAGCACAAACGGGACAAATTGGATCCCAAAAGTAAGAAATATATTTTTGTTGGATACTGTGACGAGTCAAAGGGTTACAGATTGATAGATCCAGTGAGCCCGAAGAATGTCATTAAAGCAAGAAATGTCACTTTTCTAGAACATGTTTTTTGGAATGACACTTCATCAGATAAGAATGACAGTTCAAATTACACTCAGATTGGTTTGTTTCGAAACAATGTAACTGTCGCCGACAATATACCAGTGCAACCCGCCTTACCCGATTTACCCCAAGAACCCGCAGAAATATCTAACGAAAACTGTCAAAACGACAGCGCCATTACGATAGATGATTCTGAGAGTAGTAGTGAGAACCCAGATGATCCTGCGGATGAGACGTATGTCCCAGGAGATTCCACACTGGAAGACTACGAGAACTCTACGGACGAAACTAGTGAGTTTGAGTCAGCTAGTGTAGCACGCACTGTATGCAGTGACACGGGGGACCCTCAGACAGTACGCGAGGCACTGAATGGCCCAGAAGCAAGTAAGTGGAAAGCCGCGATGGCGGAAGAGTAATCCTTCATCGATAATAAGTGTTGGACTCTGACCGACCGCGATACGAAGCAACGGCCAGTCAAATGCAAGTGGATCTTTAAAAGAAAGCTTGGCCTCGACGGGGAAATATTGAGGTACAAAGCGCGCCTAGTGGCAAAAGGTTATACCCAGAAATACGGTATTGATTACGAAGAAACGTTCTCCCCTGTAGTACGATATTCTACTATACGTACGTTACTAGCTTTAGCAACAGAACATAACATGAATATCGAGCATCTGGATGTAAAAACGGCGTTTTTAAATGGAGACTTAAAAGAAACCGTTTTTATGGAACAGCCAGAGGGCTACAAGATTAAAGGTCAAGAAGATAAAGTCTACAAGTTGAATAAAGCCATATACGGACTGAAGCAAGCTTCGAAGTCTTGGTATGAGAAAATAAATAGCATTTTGACGAGTAAAATGAAATTCAAACGTTTATCTTCCGAACCTTGTGTTTATGTCAAGTCGAGCGGGAAATCTATGATTATAATTGCGCTCTATGTTGATGACATAATGCTATTTTCTTCAGCTGGTTGCCGAGATACGCCAGGAGTCAAAGAAGAATTAAAGAAGGCCTTCGAAATCAAAGATTTAGGGCCAGCACATCACATTCTTGGAATGAGGCTTAGCAGACAGAACAAGGAAATAACTCTAGACCAGTCAAGCTATATTAAAAAGGTGCTAGAACGATTTCACATGTCAGATTGCAAACCAGCGCGAACACCTATGGAGACAGGTCTGAAGCTCGTGAAATCTACAAAGAAGGATTGTACGCACGACTACAGAGGCCTGATAGGATGTCTGATGTACATAGCGGTATGTACGCGGCCGGATATTGCGCATGCTGTCAGCTCACTCAGCCAATTTAACGACGCGTACGACGAGACTCACTGGAAGGCGGCAAAACGTATTCTTCGCTATCTTAAAGGTACGCCTGATAATTATTTAACTTTTCAGAAGTCAGGGTTGAATATTGTTGCATATGCTGACGCTGATTTTGCGTCAAATGAGGTCGATCGCCGATCTTATACCGGTTACGTGTTCAAAATTGGAAATTCTACCATCTCTTGGGAGAGTAGAAAACAAAAAACCGTGGCTCTTTCAAGCACAGAGGCCGAATATATGTGTCTGTCAGATGCTTGTAAAGAGGCTCTTTTTCTACGCAAGTTTCTGTTTGAAATTTACGGGGTACAGTATAGGATTATGTTGTTTAATGATAATCAGTCTGCACTGAAGCTGTGCACTAATTCTATGTACCATGCCAGAACGAAACACATTGACGTAAGACATCATTTCATCAGGGAAATCGTTGAGGAAGGTACAGTTGTTATAAAATACCTATCTACCGATGAAATGGTGGCCGATGTTTTAACGAAACCGTTGGCAAAGGAAAAACACGATAAGTTTGTATGTCGTTTATTTATATCGTTAAATAAATGATATAATGGTTCTAAGCAGTAGGTAAGGTATACTTGCAAAGTATAATTTGTTTTAGATCCGCATCACATATTCTTTTGAATATTTACTGTTTATATGTGACGGATACTTTGATAAATTTATACTTTTGCTATGTTTTTGCTATTGTAATGTTTTATTATTTTTAGACAGCAGTTGTGTCTATGCTTAGATTATTTATAATGTTCAATATGTATAATGTGATTTACATGAGTTTATATTGGTTCAAGGGCCAGTGTTGGAAATAACTTAATCGCATCATGGAGTTTGTATATGTGTCCCAGTATAAACTCTGTTAATATAGAATGTTTTTCTAGACAGATGTCATATTTAAAAACATGCTTGTCTTCTCCTGATCGTTTGCCTGTGCGGACATACAATATATTTTGGAGTCTAATATGGTATTTTATTGAGTAGTCCACGGAATTACCAACACCACGAAATTTTATTCCCGCTCTTTGGCGTGTTCGGAAATAGCACCCATGATATTTTATTATTCAAAATATATGACGTACATTATTGAAACTAGAAATAAATATTTACGGGTTAAATATCAGTTTTATTTGCAGTAAATACTTATTTTCGTTTAAATACAACAATAAGTTGAAAATTCAATAAATTACATTAAAAGACATAATTATCTTTTTGCAAAATTTCTTTAGTTAGTACGCATTTCCGAACGTGTTTGGCTTTGAGGTCGAATTCAAAATCGGAACTTCGAAAGGGCTGGACTTTGTCTCTCTCTCTTTCTAATGGCGAGAAAGAGATAGAGTGTGAATGTTTCGAATTGTATGATTGATGAAAACAAAAATTTAAAAGTTACTTTGTCTCACTCACGCAAAATGCGATTTTGCTCACTGATTTCAGGCAGCAAAACCTACTTGTTTGAGCTACTGAAGTGAAAATACAATTACCAAACTCCTAACTTCATTGATCTATACGTATATTATATGTATGTGTGTTACTCTTTCACGCAAAAACTACTAAACGGATATGGATGAAACTTGGCACATAGATAGAGCATCCTCCATCCAGTATCCTGGAATAACATATAGGCCACATTTTATTCCGGGAAAATGTGATATCCCTCGGGAACGCGGTTAAAACCGCGGTTGACAGCTAGTCTTTTATAATTTAATATGATTCTATTATGTATATTGTCCCGTAAAATACGTATTAAGTTCACAGTTTTAAGTTGACAGGCCTGGTTGGCTTGGTGGTTAACGCTCTGACTGCCAAACCTAAGGTCGCGGGTTCGATTCCCATCCAGGACAAACATTTGTGTATATGAACATGTCTGTTTGTTCTGTGTCTGGGTGTAAATATCTATATAAGTATGTATTTAGAAAAAAAACAAAGTAGTATATGTAGTATATCAGTTATCTGGTTTCCATAGTACAAGCTCTGCTTAGTTGGAACCAGATGGCCGTGTGTAAAAAAATGTCCCAGGATATTTATTATTATTATCATAATTCTCAGTATAAAATATTTTTATATTTTTAATCGGAGTATGGTCTAAATTGGAGCTAAGCGGTAAAATTACGAACGAATTTTAACAGAAGAAATAAAAAAACGATAAGAAACCTGTATTTCGAATTCAATTTGTAAGTAAACATCCGCAAATAACTACGTCAGTAAGCCGGGTATTATTTATTAATCTTTGAGAATAAGACAATATATTCAAAACGAATTGTCTAATTTATGTTTTTGACAGTGTGACTCTGATGTATGAGTTATGTGACCAAGGATTTTTACGAAAAATGTAAATTAAGTGTATTATGTATTTATTTACATTTGACAGGTCACTTGACTTGGTTAGCGACCCTGACTGCCAAGCCGAAGGTCGCGGGTTCGATTCCCACCCAGGACAAACATCTGTGTGCATGAACATGTATGTTTGTTCTGTGTCTGGGTGTAAATATCTATATAAGTATGTATTTAGAAAAAAATATATAGAAAGTAGTAAGTATATGTAGTATATCAGTTATCTGGTTTCCATAGTACAAGCTCTGCTTAGTTTGGGATCAGATGGTCATGTGTAAAGAATGTGCCAGGATATTTATTTATTTATTTATGATGAGTTAACGTCAGGTAGAAAGAAGATAATTTATTATTATTTATTGTAGCGAACTTATCATTTATTTAAATGAATATGTATAAAATAAGAATTTTTCAGAATATTATTAGAATTTATTAATGTTTTCGCTGTTATTAAGATACTCATTTAAGTTTAGATAATCTTTCTAAATATATATCTTTATTAAGTATTCGCCAAAATTCACCCTGCAACTTACCTAGCGACGAAATCAGGTTGCCCCAAACTTGGTTCATTTGGAAAATCATGAAGAACAGCCCCAGAAATCGAACGAGCAATGCTTCTGGTGAAATTTTCGAAATCTTGCTGTGCGCCTCAGACACCTGAAAATTTGTTATGAAAATGAATATTAACAAATAGTTATTAGTTTTTTTATAAGAATTAAAGATTAATTAAAATAGGAGATTGGATATGTGGTATACCACTCATACAATTTCAACATACAATTTGAACAAAATCTTATTTTGAAAAGAATAATTGCTAAGTTTATTGCCGGCTCTTCTCAGTAAAAGCAACCTTTCCGAATCGGTGTTAGAGTCTGACCATTCATAAGTGCCTGTGAAGGCCTATTTGAATAAATATTTAATTTCATTTCAATTCTACGCTTTATGTAGGTAAGGCTTTCTACAGAATGTTTGGAATTATTTAAAGAAAAAATGCTTTTCGGTAGAAAGTTTTACAGATCTCTTCGCTTGACTCAAATGAGTTTAAAATTATGTAGCTACCAAAATATCATTATACTTATCAACATAATATAAAACAAAATCGCTTCCCGCCCTCTGTGCGCTTTGACCTTTTAAATTCCGCAGCGGATTTTAATGCGGTCTTCATCTAGACAGAATGATTTACGAGGATGATTGATATGTATTGGTAATAATGCACTCGTGTGATAGTAGAGCAGTAGATAGTACTATTCCAATATTGTTATCCTCAAATTGAAAAGGGGATTTGATCTCTGCCCGCTGAGAGAAGTGAAATCTACTCTAGTATTATAAAAAAGTTTTCCGTTTACATCCAAGCTCGGAAAACTTTTTATCCCATTTTCAAAATTCTTTTAATTTATAGCAAGCTACACTGTTCCCAAGTTACATGGGCTATTTTATATTCCGGGGATACATTAAATCTCTCGGGAATGCGGATGAATCCGCTAGTCACAGTAGGTAGCAAAAAAATGTTAAAGAACTTACCACTGACAAATAAGTGCACTTGGCACACCATAGTGGACCACCACCCAGACCCACTATTAGGCCTGCAGGGATCATGGTCCAGAATGTGGGATACAGCTGCGCAGCCATGTACGGCATATACGTTATGAACGATAGGGATATCGCCCATTTTGTACCCAACCATCTGAAGAAGAGAAATTTACACTTATTGAGTAATACTGTTAAAAATATACTAGTGAAAGGACGAGATTTTAGTCCGGGGAAGTACTACCACCTTACCTATTTCCGCCGTGAAGCAGTATGGCACTTGTATTTCTGTTTCGGTTAGAAAGGTATTGGAGCCGGTGAAATTACACGCACATGAGACTTAAGAACTTCACTTCTCAGTTTCGACAAGCATTGACGACGTCCCTAGTGTTGCAAATGTCCATAGGCGGCCATAGGTCACCACTTACCATCGGGTGGACCGTCTGCTTGTATGTCGGCCCATGTCGTATAAAAAATTACTGTTTAGATTGAAGATATGTATTGATGTGCCTAAAGGCGGAAAAGCCTCAAAGGATGGAGAATAACTGCTTGTCAAGCCTAGGTACCAGAATACACAGTACTAAGGTACTTGCTACATCATTTCATCTTGAGACTAAGTAAAACAACCAGGTTTGTATTATAAAACACTTTACCACGACGCTTTCTTTTATCGAAAGCATAATCATTAAAGGTTTTGTTACCACAGCATCTGACGTCGGTTCCACTGATCCCAGCTTTTGAGGTCCCAGAATTAAACAATTAATGTATCAATGGTGTTTAATACTTACTTTATAACGACAACCGGCAGAAATATGTTAGAAATTATTAAACCAGCATACACCGCCGCTAGCGATGCCGTTCCCAAACCAGCTTCGGCGTTGATTGAGCTTTGGAGATTAGCTGCACCCTGCACAAAATGGTATAGTTTCAAAGTAAGAAGCAAGCTAAAACAGCTAATGATATTTGGAGTGAAAGTGCGTGACTCATTGCATACGAAGTGTTCTTAAATGGGTGTCAGAATCACGTTAGTTTACATTAATATGTACGATTTTTGACCCAAATAGAATTTTGAATTGGAACTCCTAAAAATGCATATTAACTCCAATATATATAAATATATTTGTTTAAATAGGCCTTCAGTTCAGATTTCAATACCAGAGGCCTAAGCACGAACATCTATCGTAAGCGTATCGTTATCGTATGTAATGTATCGTAATGCAATGGGAAATTGAACATCGCGCAACGTCACGGTATGCGCGATGTTCAATTTTCCATACAAACCACCTTTTTGTCGCACTCGATACGTTGACGTTGTGTACGGGCACTGTTATAGTTGCAAAGTTGAGCATACGCACTGTAAATAGATAACAGAAGAACTTACGCTGTACGCTGTGAAATGCACCATAAACGCAATGCTGATCACCACCACATTCTTGACAATCCTCCAGGTCTCCCTTGGTTTTAGAGTCTCTACCGTTGATTTCTCGTCCACCGTCATTTTTGTGCACTGTTCGTTCACTCACTTAATTCAAGAATCACCAAATTATGGCAAATTCGTTTTCAAAAAATTTTTCATTCCATTCTTACTACCAGAGAAAACTGAAATTACTTTTATTCAAAACTAGTTTTCGCAGCGCGGTTTCACCGCCGTTTCCGAAGAATAAATTGAATCCTATATAAAATTATATAAATATTTTATCTGTATGTCAAATTTCATGTATCTCCTATTCCAATTCGAAAGAAGCTATCAGACAGACAGACAGTCAGGTAAATAATCTTAAAACGGTAATTTATGATTAGGCATCGTATAAGTAGCAGATTACTGTTTATTTTCGGCATTTATTTTAATATCACAGACAGACACTTCGATTTTACTTAAATAAATAAATAAAATAAGGACATATTCTAGGACATTCTTTACATACGGCCATCTGATCCCAAACTAACTTGAACTATGGAAACCAGATAACTGATATACTACATATACAATTTTTTTGTTATTTTTTTTCAGACACAGATCAAATAGACATGTTCATGCACACAGATGTTTGTCCTGGGTGGGTATCGAACGCGCGACCTGCGAATTGGCTGTCAGGGTCGCTAACCACTAAACCAACTGAATTTAATAGTATATAGATAGTAATTTTGAGATCCAAGATTCCAACATTCATAACCCATACGTCCAATTGCTCTATTACATAAACAATAATGTATAGACATGCATCTACTTACACTCGACAAATCATGATTAACAAAACGAGACTTACAAACAATAAAAATGTCGCGTATCACGTAAGAAAAACGGTAATTATTTTCAATTATCACAATACACGTGACTTTTCTTTCTGTCTGCCGTTTAAAATGGCTGTACATTTTTAAAAACATAATTGTTACATGCAACGGTGACATTGTTTTGTAAAGCTATAGAATATGTATTCGCAAGACAGCTCATTTAACTTTTATAATACGTAAATATCCTTAGACATATGTCAAACACGGCTACCTGTCCCCTTATTCAGCTAATACAAACTTCGTCGGCGAGCCGCTTCATGGAGGCCTCGTAGAGCTTACCTCTCACGTGATTTACCGGCACGCTATGATGGCCGTTTGATGTTTCAGATTGTCATAGAAAAAGAAACTGTATTGCTTTGGAATAAGGTTGATTTCCATCATCATACAATTAGCTGTTGGATCAATAGATGCACCTTATGTCTGGATAAACAAAGGTTATTTTTCTTTGTCATTGTTACACGTCAAAACGGCCATCATAGCGTGCAGCAAGTTTAGTAGTATTAGCGTAGTTAACGAAAGAAACAGAGCACGGAGGCCGCGACGAAACATCCTCGAGTTAGTGTAATTTTCCTTACAGAATCGAGCCCCTGTTCCCAGACTAAGCAAAGAACGCACTATGAGAATAACTAAAATACTGAATATCCTACTACTTCTCTCATTATTGTTATGTCATTTTAAGTATTAATTAGGATAGTAATTATAACAATTTACCTAGGATGTAGTAAAATGTTAAATACCGGTATCACTACATAGTATAAAACAAAGTCGCTTTCTCTGTCCCTATATCCCTATGTATGCTTAAATCTTTAAAACTACGCAACGGATTTTGATGCGTTTTTTTTTAATAGATAGAGTGATTGAAGAGGAAGGTTTTTATGTATAATATATGTGACATCCCACGGGAACGCGGGTAAAACCGCGGGGGACAGCTAGTACTAAAATAAACTTCTCTCAATACATACTTTACACATAGGTACATATAGACATGTTGTGTGAGAATCGAACCTGGGGCTTAATAAACTGTGCATCTAACTGCTACGCCAAATGGCTCGACCACTTTAAAACAAAATTTAAAAAATATAGATTTATATCTAGATATCTTAGATAATATGATCCAGTACATGTTCCATCAAATTAGATTCCAAAGTCATTAATATAGTTACCATACGGATCTTTATATTGTTTTTAAATTGGATTTTCCATTAAATTACAGTACCCTAATGAGGTGCGGTCAGCGCTGATTGTTATCATTACTTAACTCTGACCTTTGATTCATTTGTTGTTTTTTAATAACTTATTGTAAAAAATATATTTCGACAATCATAGTAGCGTTTGATGTAATCTTACATTATGATTAGGAAACTTAAATGTTAACTGTCAGTTAAATAAAACAAAACAATAGATTTTTATTCCCACGAGTTCCTAAGGATAAACCCGCGGATGTATGGGTTTTTTAATGATGGTTCATCTAAACCGTGATCGTATTGTGGTTAGTACCACGAATTAAGGAAAACGATGGTTTGGATTGTGTAATGCGAGCTCTGATTTACGTCAAACAATAGTTGTAGCAGTTTCCGTGTTAGATAAAATATTAAAATATCTAAAAATTACTTGACGACTAAATTCTTTATGTTTTACAATATCGGAGCAATAGACAGGCCAGTTGGCTTGGTGGTCAATGACCTGATTGCCAAGTCACAGGTCGCGGGTTCGATTCCCATCTAGGACATACATTTGTGTGCCTGAACATGACTATTTGTTCTGGGTCTGGGTGTAAATGTCTATATAAATATGTGTTTACAAAAAAAAAGTAGTATATATAGAATATCAGTTATCTGGTTTCCATAGTACAATCTCTGCTTAGTTTGGGATCAGATGGCCGTGTGTAAGAATGTCCTAGGATATTTATTTATAATTTATTATTATTTAATAAATGTCGAAGCAACGGCAATTTTTAAGCCAATCCCTGTATGTATGCACTAAAATAAAAACACATCATTAAATCATTGATTGCTCCAGATCCATCCAACTTTATGTTTTAGTTCCTTAAATATATTCTCTTTGTACGAGCGAACATTTGCCAAATTCGTCATTTGCTACGAACTGACTATGAGATTAAGCAATGGGTTAAAATAATTAATAGCAACATTGTAAGGTCATGGCTAAATTACTCAGTTAACGAATTCCTTGGCAAGTAAAGCGTCTCTGTAAGAATTTGTCGGGTCTTCAAACAGACCTACATCAGTTAAAATTCTAGCCTATTAAAGATACATAATTTTTGAAATTATACTTCTTTAGGCACGTTATGAAAAAATTGTGAGGTTAAATTTTAGGATGCGCGCACATCACTGTAACGCAAAAGTTTAACGGCTGAAGTTAGCTGATAACGGTCTCTCCGGAATATCGCACAAATCGCAACTGTCAGTGTCAATCTGTGAGTAATGTGTAATGATGTTATCATCAATAATAACCTAACAACCTCAAAAAATATTATTCGTTGATACAGACAGGTGCGAAGAGATCGGACACTACAATTTCACGACTGAATAGTAAAAACAAATGCTTTTAGTGCAGTTTTTCTCACCAAGAATTTCGAGTATAAGTTCTTACAAGCGTACATAAGTACACACCAACCTTTTTTTTATTAACTTTAAAACGTTTACAACGCTTTCCGGCCAGTACCAACTAGGTATGGTTTTCCGGCCGTATTATCCATTATGCCTCCACTTTACATCAAAAATTGGTAAAGTTTAACAGTTGGATATGGCGTAGGATCTTCCGGTACATCGACCTTGGTAACGATACGAATGTCAGACAAACAGGTATAGTACGTTTTCCTTTACATGACCTTCTTCCAGGTCACATTCATAACATTGACAAACGATTTTGTCGGGGAACTAATCTGATCAGCTGGGCTTCGATTCCGTAAATAAAATGACACTAGCTCGAGGATGTTTTTGCTGTCTCTATGCTCTGTCTCTTTCGCTAACTAAGAAATCACGTGAGAGGTATCCTCTCCGAGGAAGTTTGTATTAAAATTGCGGCACGCTATGATGGCCGTTTTGATGTTTAACAATGACAAAAAAAATTACCTTTATTCCTTCATTCATAAGGTGAATCTATTGATCTAACAGCTAATTGTATGATGATGGAAATCAACCTTATTTCAAAGCAATACAGTTCCTTTTCCTATGACAATCTGAAACGTCAAAACGGCCATCATAGCGTGCCGGTAGTATAGATAAGACGGCTGATTGTGGCAAATCGTGTTCTGTTACAATGTTACACGGTACTCACCGACCTTACATACATCCATCATACGTCACATTTTTAATGTTTCGACCATTACATACACTAAGTAGAAAATAATATCAATACTGACTAACAACTTTAAAAATAAATGAAGCCATAAATTACAAATAATTACTATTTGTTCTTTTTGCTAGTCCATTACTGTTGCATGAAGATATTTACATTTATTTCTCAAGTTTGATATTTTATGTCTGTGGATAAATATCACTACATAGTATAAAACAGTTGCTTCCCACTGTCTGTCTGTCCCTATGTATGCTTAGATCTTTAAAACTACGCAATTTTAGATGATTTGAAGGTTTTTATGTATAATACATGCATATTATAATCGAGAAAATGCGAGAATTTTAAAGAATGACAACAATTTAACTGCGCGCGTTTGACAGTTCGCGTATTACAGACCTGAGGCTCGATTCTGTAAGGAAAATTACACTAACTCGAAGATGTTTCGTCGCGACCTCTATGCTATGTCTCTTTCGCTAACTACGCTAATACTACTAATCACGTGAGAGGTAAACTGAAGCGGCTCGCCGATGAAGTTTGTATTAGTTGAATAAGGGGGCTGAAAACCGCGGAACGCGGGTGAAACCGCGGGGGACAGCTCTGATATTATATGACGATTCCATGCCTATATGCGCTTTTCTTTACGGCTTGATCCTATTATCAAGGTATCGTTTAATCTAACCTTTCCACACAAAGCAAAGCATACACGCTTACTTGGATTAATGAACAAGCATAACTCATAAAACATGCAATAAAATGTTTTATCCCTAAACAAATAAGACCGTATGTTAACTAAAATTAAACGTATAATCTTAATAAACAACGCAGCCATAGAAAATTGCTTTATTGAGTCAACTTAGATACAGTAACCTGTGTTATTGGTCGTTTTCTAATTGTATGATTTTTCCTATTGTACCTACTTATATAATTATTCGAGTAATAATATATAATTAACAAGCATGACGTTATTGGAGACTATATCTATTTTTAGCTCATCATTAAGTTCTACAAAAGTTCATTTATTTATTGTCTTTAATAGGTTGTTTGTGAATAAAAATCATGATACAATAATGGATTTTTTTTAAATATAGTAGACGATAACTGAAATAGTGCCAAGTTGATTGGCGATACATTCAAGTGCTGAGAGGACTGTATGACTCCGCAACTATGACCGTCCAAGTACAAAATCAGCAGACTGAACATACAGGAGTGAGACAAGGGGACGTTATTTCCCCCAAATTGTTCACTAATACTCTGGAGGATATGTTCAAGACGCTAAATTGGAAAGGACGGGGCATAAATATAAACGGCGAGTACCTCTTACACCTGAGATTTGCGGGTGATATCGTCATCATGGCTGAAACCGTGCAAGATATCCAATACATGCTGAATACCCTGGCTGATTCTTCTGCACGCATCGGTCTCCGGATGAACTTGGATAAAACTAAGATCATGTTCAACGAGCATGTTATTTCGGAAGCGGTTTCCCTTGACGGGGTTCCTCTCGAAGTTGTTCACGAATACGTCTATCTTGGGCAGATCTTGCAATTGGGTAGACACAACTTCGAGAAGGAGGCTCGCAGAAGAGTACAGCTAGGGTGGGCAGTATTTGGAAAACTTCGTCGAGTCTTCTCATCGCCCATACCCCAATGTCTGAAGGCGAAAGTCTTTAACGAGTGCGTCCTACCTGTTATGACTAACGGAGCCGAGACGTGGACACTGACGGTGCGACTGGTTCTCCAACTCAAAGTCACTCAGCGAGCTATGGGGAGAGCTATGCTAGAGTCTCTCTGAAGGATCGAATTCAAAATGAAGTCATCCGTCAGAGAACCAAATTTATCGACATAGCTCAAAGGATTAGCAAGCTGAAGTGGCAGTGGGCTGGTCACATCTACCGTAGAACCGATAACCGTTGGGGTAGACGTGTTCTAGAGTGGAGACCACGACTCGGTAAACGTAGTGTAGGGCGCCCTCCAGCTAGATGGAGCGATGATATACGCAAGCTGGCTGGCAGCGGTTGGAAACAAAAAGCTGAAGATCGAGCTCAGTGGCGTGCCATAGGTGAGGCCTATGTCCAGCAGTGGACGGAGATAGGCTGATGATGATGATGATGATGATGAACTGAAATAACTGGACTGGAAACGGCAATAAATACATAGAGATTAGTTGGAGAAAAATGGAGGATCATTGAGTAGTAGAGCTCTTAGTGCAGAGTTCGTCCGAGGAAGTACTACCACCTTACCAATTTCCCCCGTGAATCAGTAGTGCACTTGTTCGGTTTGTCGATTATTTAAGATATAATGTCACAAAAAAGAAATTCACGGTTCCTTAATTATAGACATAAAAAACTCAAGTGAGGTTACAGACTCGACGACCTGTTAAGGAGTTTTTATTGTATTCCTTGACACCCATTAAACAGTGATAATTTTTATTGTAACCGAAATTTGTTTTCTGCTACGTCACTCGAGTAATATAAGCCGATAAAATTTTGAAGCCAATAATATAATTAGTAAATGTAGTAGTTTTCGGCTGAGTTTTCGAGCGCAGAGGGCTCGCCGGAATTGTCCGTGTAAGAGCAATCAGAGGCAAACCACCTCCACCAAAAAAATCATTAGTTGAAGAAGAAGTGTTGACTGCACAATGAACTCTATGACAATAATGTCATTCGATTTATTCAATACTTTATGATTATTTAAAAATAAAATATGTAATATGTTTAAATAGTCGCCACTTTGGTCTTTTTGTATTTTATGCACATTCATTTCACTATGTAGTTAAATTTGATTTATATTCCATGGGATTTCTAATAAAGCGTGTAATGCCAAAAAAACACTGATATTGCAGTTACCCAACCAATTAATTATTATATCACAAAGTTTTTATAAGCATGCATTAACTTTTGACATGAAACACTTCCCATATATTTAATATTATAAATTAGAAACAAGACGGAAGATGGTGCGACCTTGAGTTATAAAAAGAATGCTTAAAACACATTAACATCATCACCATTTGGTACTGTCTGATTAATTATGTATATATAGTCTATATATCACGATACATAAGAATTTAAAAAACGAATGCGGATTTAGTTTTTTTACTTTTAAAATTATTTAAGTGCGAAATATATAATATAGATAGAATAGATATATCATTAGAATAATCATACAATCAACCTTTAGATTAATAGATGTTGACTATTCGGACCTTTCAGATTTCCACAACTTTAGGTATTGAGTAAGGAATAACCTACAAGTATTACAATATATATATAATAGTTACTAGCTGTCACCCGCGGTTTCACCCGCGTTCCCGAGGCATTTGCCCAGCACAAAAAGTATGTGTTATTCAAGGACATTTTCTATGTAGGTGCCCTGTACTATTTTCGTGAAAGAAAAACAAACATTTATAATATTAATAGGATTTGACAAATTTTATCGAAATGAATTTGTTTGTGTATAAAACTCGATGTGTGTATGTATGTTCCCTATAGCCTCCCAAATACATATGTGGATAACGTAGTGAGTTGCACATGTACATCATTGTATTTAGATATAAGACCTACATAGTAATTCGCTTGTGTAATTGTTTTGTTACGTATTAAATAAATACAAAAAGAAAACGGGTGGACCGATTATGACGAGACTTTCACTGGCAGATAGCTAATGTTATAAGGAGTAACCTAACCTTTTTATTCCGGGATAATTAACTTCTCTCATGAACGCGGATGAAACCGCGGGGGACAAGTAGTACTTTATGATTTTTTTTTATACCACTTGGGCCGACATACAAGCAGACGGTCCACCTGATGGTAGGTGGTCACCGCCGCCTATGGACATTTGCAACACCAGGGGTATGGCCAATGCGTTGTCGACCCTGAGACGTGAAGTTGTTAAGTCACATGTGCCTGTAATTTCACCGGCCCCCTTACCTTTCTAACCAAAACAGTAATACAAGTGTACTACTGTTTCACGACGGAAATGAGTACAGTGAATTAAAGATGAAGGTCAATTAAGATGAATCCTACTAATATTATAAATGCGAAAGTTTGTATGTATGTATGTTTGTTACTCTTTCACGCAAAAACTAGCAAATGGATTTGGATTAAACTTGCCACATAAACAACGTGTTACAAAATACCCCGAAAAATATGTATAATTAATTATCAAAGCCAACAGCCCTAGTAAGCTGTCAGGACACCAGATTATTTAACAAAAAGGCTTACGTACCTATTTTACCTTATAATTGCTTACATTAATAGTTTTTCTATTTTTCATTCATAAAAATCTGTTTTTTTTTTGGGTATGTTATACAGCGTTACTACGGTTCTTAAATATTGTGAATGGACGCGTTATAAGGCCCCATTTAACCTCCTTTCGGCTTTACGCGTAGTTTGTAGCAGCCTGTATAGAAAACGCCCTGGAATAACACATACGATTTTTTGGCCAGGGGAAAATGTACATCCCTTGGGAACGGGGTGAAACCGTGCCGGACATCCTTTAAGTTAAATATATTTCAAAAATAAGCATTCACAGGCACTAATAAAATGTCTGACTATAACGTCGATCAAAAAGATTGCATATTTATTATTCTTATCAGCTGAATACATTTCCAAAGAAATTCTCTTAACGTGTAGGCATAATAAAAAGTGTTTTTTGTAGACACAATTTTAAATTATAATCATAAAATTAACATGCTAAAACGGTTCCACAACTATACTACTATTTTGTACTATTGATGTGGTAATTTAGCTGTATTTGTTTAGAAGATATAGGTACTAATCTACTTGTCATTGTATTTTTTTTAAAGTCTGGTATGTCGTGAGTTAACGTGACTAACAACAAGAATAATCATTTCTCATTTAAAGATAACACAAAGAACGAAGCTTCCTGTACCGGAGTTTTATTCTTCTAAACAAACTTAGTAGGTCTACCTACTTTGTCGTACCTATTGGCGTTCTTGTTAGATAACTTGGCAGCAAAGCCAAGGATCGTGGGTTCGATGCTTAGGAAAAATATTCATGAATTTTGTGTGTAGTTGGTCCGGGTGTAAATATGTATATAAATAAATAGATATCCTGGAACATTCCTTACACGCCATCTGTTGCCAAACTAATCAGAGCTTGTACTATAAACAGATAACTGATATACCCACTACATATACTATTTCTTTATCTAAATACATAATCACTACATAGTAAAAAACAAAGTCGCTTTCTCTGTCCCTATATCCCTATAAATGCTTAAATCTTTAAAACTACGTAACGGATTTTGTTGCGTTTTTTTTAATAGATAGAGTGATTGAAGAGGAAGGTTTTTATGTATAATACATGTGATATCCCATGGGAACGCGGGTAAAACCGCAGGGGGCAGCTAGTTTTATATATGTAGCTGCCCCCGCGGTTTCATACACGTTCCCGAGGGATGAGCATTTTCCCGGGATACAAAGTAGCCTAGATGTTACTCCAGGGCATACTCTATCTATATGTCAAGCTTCATCCAAATCCATTAAGTAGTTTTTGCTTGAAAGACTAACAAACATCCATACTCACAAACTTTCACATATACATATAATATTATTAAGATACTTATAGCAAGATATTAATGATATATATAATATTTAAATTGTACTGTATCAGTTATTCATTTCACATAGTACCTACACGATTAGCATAGCTTGAGATCAGCTATGATATTCTGCAATCAAACTCAACGATGAATTCACGCAGTGACTCCGTCTCTCTCTCGACACCGCAATTAGACGAAAGGTCCGTTATCCGCGTGTTCACCTGAGCCCTCGGCGAGTTTTGGTTTGTGAATAGCACGGCGGATGGTTTGTAAACGAAAATGCTCAAGAACATATTCCAGTTATTTACCTAGTTGTCTTTAAGTAATTGTTTTTTTTCCTTATACTAGCCAATATGTAAAAACAAGCACGTCTCAAATCCACTACGCCACAACAAACACTTACGTACGTATTATATATACAGTGTGTTACAAAACTACCCGTAAAGCCGAAAGGAGGTTAAATGGGGTTATAACGAGTCCATTCACAATGTTTAAGAATCACAGAAACGCTGTATAAAATACCCCAAAAAAATTTAAAATCTTATTTTATGAATGAAAAATAGAAAAACTATTAAAGTAAACAATTATTAGGTAAAAAAAGGTACATAGGCCTGTTAAATAACCCCAGTTAGTTCCCTGACACGACAGCTTACTAGGCTTGTTGGCTTTGATAATTAATTATATTTTTACAGCATATTTTGTAACACGTTGTATAGGATGGAGCAAATTTAAATTTGACAGGTTGACAGGTTAGGTACCCGCCCAATAACTGACCATAACCAGTTTTTATCTAAAAATATATCACATATCAATTATTTATACATACATAGTTAAATGTCAACAGTGTAAAACCAAACGTGGATTTTATTGTTTACGTTAGCAGATTACTGCAAATCCTTGCTTGAATTTCTCGCGGCTTATTTAGATTTTGTATAACAAACAAACATGGTTTGCAGAGATAACTAGGATTCCACATTTTCCTAACATGCTACGAATTATTGTTTTGGAAAGTCTATAGACTACCAACAGAAAACAAATTGTTCCTCTATCAATATAAGTTTTTTTTTTAATGTCATGTAGGCCCACAAACATGCAGACGGTCCACCTGATGGTAAGTGGTCACCGGTGTCTGCCGGTGCCATTTACAACCAGGGGCATTTGTCGAGCCTGACTCCTCCACGACAATATTTGGTATGGTGGTAGTACAAACTCGGATAAAGTCTGCATTAAGAGCTCTACTACTTTACAAATAGGGATTTATCCGTGGATGGTTTTTTCTCAATTCCTATTTTATTTTTATTTTTGATGAATCTTTATGTACAGATAGATCGTACCTTGGAGCCTTAATTCATCTTAATTGTTTTGGATGGAACCGTATTTACTATATAGATCGTACCTTGGAACATATAGGATAGCAGATCACAACATATGCAAGGATATTTTTACTCCTATATTACTTTTGCGTCTATTTCTGCTTGTTACCCTTACGTACGTATTATTATTTGTTTATTATAACGATATTTTCTGAAATGGGTGTGGTTCCATACCACAAAACAACATTCATTCGTCACTGGTCCTTGTGATATAGATAATTATGTTAAAACTATTTAAGTACTGCCGAAATACAATAAGATCGACTCAAAAACCTACCTAAGTAATTAAAAAACAAAAAAGTCCATAGACAAACCCAAGCTGTTAGTTTTCAAAATAATAAAAAAAAACAAACACCACGAAATAAACAATTCTACGGTTCAATTTCTACAACTCGCGGTGTCGTAGCGCGAAAACGCGATGAGCATGCGCGGCGGATGCTTACGGTCCATCTACTGACTGAATGCGAACTCAAACGTTTACGGCAATGATTAGGTATGTTTGCTATAAGGCTACAGTTTGTTTAAATTCGAGAAAATAATACGATGTAGCTGTTTCTTTCGATGTTAAAGCCATTTGTTAAGTTTTGGCGTCAGAGGGGAACTCTTGAAGGTTAATATTATTGAAGATACCGGTTCGGAATAAGTCTTCTGAGCCATTCCGGAAAATTAACATGGCTACCCTATGTACGTGTAATATAATACAACTATTCCACTACCAATTGTAGTTCATTAATTGTGTATTTTTTTTTTAAGTATAATTTACTAATTAAATATCAGTACATAGTATAAAACAAAATCGCTTTCTCTGTCTCTATATCCCTATGTATGCTTAAATCTTTAAAACAACGCAACGGATTTTGATGCGGTTTTTTTTAATAGATAGAGTGATTGAAGAGGAAGGTTTATATGTATTAGTATCTACATTGCACCTGAGCGAAGCCGGGGCGGGTCGCTAGTATCAATATATGTTGAAAAAAATTGCCAAATTAGTCAGATTATGAAAAATGTTACCTTGCCGAGTTTCTTGCCGGTTCTTCTAAGTTGCTGATTTCCGAACTGGTGCTGGAAACTTAGCTTTGACCTTCACAAATGCCCTTAAAGGGCCTAAATTTAATAAACGGCTAAGACCGCTAATCCAGAACTACAAGTGAAAACTGAATATACTATGTAAATACTAAATCTTGACTTAAAATTCTGGATCATATAAATATCAATTGAAATAAATATTAAGATACCTGCGTATCATGCCATCCGCTAAACGCTTGCAAGCAATCCTCTCTCTCGTGCATGGGGCACGTGTACAGAAGAGCACTCAGATTCAACTATTTATAAACTATAGATGCGTTATACGCCTTGAAATTGACAACATAAAATTATGGTAATTGACCTAATTCCATTTAGTCGCGCTCCAACCACTGTCGTGATAGTACTCGCAGCGTATGCAGCACTCAATCTTAACTAGGGATGTTATGGATATCAAATTTTGGATCCGAGTATGGATATATCGGGATGGTCATATATGAATATATGAAAACTGTAATATCGGTTTCGTTTACGGGTTCGGGTGTACAACCTGTCATAACGAATCTCATGTAGTCGCCGCCTATATCTGAAATTATCCGAAACGTTTATATTGGATTTGGTTATGAAGCTTCATAACATCCCTGATCTTAACGTAGCTAACGATGTACATTCATCTCTCTCTAGCAACAGGTACACCGTAAAGTAGCAATCATTTTCCTTTCCTTTCTTTGAACATTTATACGCATTAACTATCTAGTATTTACGCTGTTTTTGAGAGCCGTGATGTTGATGTATGAGGTGTCTATATTATGAACCGTCATTGCTCAGCACACTGTATTAATTTAAGATTGTTCAATAAAGAGATCCTGCATTCATACGCCATTGTCGTTTGCTTTTTCCACGAGCTGTTAAATCTTGTTATAAGTACCTATCTACTCTGCTTACTTAGTTAGATGCATCAATTGTATTAACAACATTTGGGTATCGGCTATTTTAGACATAAGTAGGACTAGCTGTCCCCGCGGTTTCACCCGAATTTTCAAGGGATGTTTCCCGGGATAATAAGTAGCCCATGTGTTAATCCAGGTCATAAACTATATATGTACCAAGTTTCATCCCAATCCGCATTGTAGTTTTTGAGTGAAAGAGTAAGAAACATTCATTTATCTATCCACATAAACTATAATTTAAAGGATATACATATAAGTAAGATAGGATAGGATTCTCGAATTAAATGAAATAAACTTAATGTACAGTACAACAAAATATCATATAGAATACCAAATGTCACCAAGCACAGGTAGATACTTAAATATAATCGCAATTACAATATGTACAAGTGATACCTACCATAACACCTTCTTACCGCAAATGATTTTTATTATTAAAAAAGAAACAAGTTGGTCAAGCGAATGATGTATAAACTATAGACGCGTTATCCGCGCTCGGAAATGGCAACATAAAATGTTGGCAATTGACCTATTAGTCATTATGTCTTAACGTAACTAAGGTTGTATATTTGTTCGCAGTTAAGCAACCGAACAGCTCAGCATAGTGATTTTATGCACTTTATACAATTTTAACGTGCTTCATGATATGTGCCTAATTTGGGTCAGTACACGGTTCATCTCCATCGAATCAATACTTTACCATTTTTATAGCGTATTCGTAACCAATAGTTGCATTTTATATTTTTTTTACCATTGTACGTGTTTACCATTAATATACCACTTTAGTTTTTAATTAAGCCATATAAAACCATACAAATGATAAATTCTCGTCATAAAACTACCAAGAAGAAGTCTCGGACAAATTTCTACAATATTCATCTCTTTAACAACAGCGAAGCCGTAAAGTACCTGTTATTTTCGGTCGCTTTCTTCGCGCGTAAAAAGCTATCTAGTATTTTCCCTGTTTTTGAAAACCATGATGTTGGTGAATGGAGTGTCTATATATAAAAACATCATTGGTCGAAGCTACTTACAGGACCGGTTCCCTAATACATCGTTATTTAGATTTTAAATATTTCAATGTCACGAGGCGATGCAAATAACATAGAATTATTCATCTACTACGATATTAAACGATAGTTACATTAATAGGCATACCGACTACTGTCTTTGACCTAACCTGTGTGACCATCACGTAAAGTACCTAATTGATTTTAACACTTATCTTGATAAATTTAAGAGGATTTTTACATTACGCGTAGATGCAAGATTTCGATGTTGAAATTGTATACTTTTCGTTCGTAATAAATAACAATGACTTGATTATACAAAAACAAATATCTAGTAACTGATTTCGCTGGATCTTCCTCTGTCACAGAAAGTGAAATCTTCCTGTCCGACGATGTGCGTGGTAACATGTCGGTGGTGCTAGTGCGTCGACTCAGTGACAGCTGTTCTCATACGTCCTGAAGATTCTTCGTGTAGAAGCGAAACACGTATCGATTTCCTGTTGAGTTTCCTTGTTTGGGAATAAAACAGAGAAGAAGATCCAGCGAACCCAGAGAGACCTGATTTGGGAGCTCTACTACATTTTCAGAATCTGTTTAAAATAATCCATCAAAAAAAATTATTCACGTTTTTCTTATGTTAAGAATCAATCTTCACTATATGCTTTTTATGTACCTAAAAAAAGTAATCTAATTAAATTTTCGAATAAAAAGGATCTACAAGAAGTTTGAATTTCCACGGATTTATTATACTCGTAAGTTCGACGTAATATTATATTTATACTAAAATAATCACCAATATTTGCAACACTTTTCCAATTTTTTTTTTAATGAATAATACAAAAGTACTATCATCATCAGCCTATCTCCGTCCACTGCTGGACATAGGCCTCACCTTTGGCACGCCACGTAGCTCGATCATCTGCTCTTTGTTTCCAACCGCTGCCAGCCAGCTTGCGTATATCATCGCTCCATCAAGCTGGAGCGCGCCCTACACTACGTTTATCGGGCCGTGGTCTCCACTCTAGAACACGTCTACCCCAACGGTTATCGGTTCTGCGACAGATGTGACCAGCCCACTGCCACTTCAGCTTGCTAATCCTTTGAGCTATGTCGATAACTTTGGTTCTCTGACGGATGACTTCATTTCGAATTCCATCCTTCAGAGAGACTCCGAGCATAGCTCTCTCCATAGCTCGCTGAGCGACTTTGAGTTGGTGAACCAGTCGCACCGTTAGTGTCCACGTCTCGGCTCCGTAAGTCACAACAGGTAGGACGCACTCGTTAAAGACTTTCGTCTTTAGACATTGGGGTATGGGCGACGAAAAGACTCGACGAAGTTTTCCAAATACTGCCCACCCTAGCTGTACTCTTCTGCGAGCTTCCTTCTCGAAGTTGTGTCTATTGCCAATTGCAAGATTTGCCCAAAGTAGACGTATTCGTGAACAACTTCGAGCGGAAACCCGTCAAAGTATGTAAGAGAGCACAATGTCATCTTAGTGCTCCCAGCCAACCTCACCTGCCCAAGGTGCATCCTGCCGACCAGAACGAGGCTCTGGCGACCGACCAATGGCGGTATAAACATTCTAAACAACGTAGCGAAATGGCACAGGCCGGTGACGGGCAGCAGCGTCACCGGTGCAAGAGCTACGTTCTGCGATCACCCAACCCGCTTGCCCAGCGTGTGGTGATTACGGGCATAAACCATCATGGGTAGCACACCACAACAACGGCCCCCAGTTCCCGGACGCCCCGCTATTCCTGGCCAAGGCGGCGGTCATGGTCACGGTGGGGTAGGGGGTGCTTAGAATCCCCGGGCTACGGTAGGCCGCCAACACCGACTGACTCTGGCTACGTACAACGGACGCACGCTACGGCTCGACGAACATCTGGCACAATTCGAAGAGGAGCTGAGGAACATAAGATAGCACATTTTGGGGCTATGTGACTTCCGAAGAGAAGGGGAGGATACTGTAACCCTAGAATCAGGCCATCTTATGTACTTCAGAGAGGGAGACCAATCATCCCAAGGCGGCGTCGGGTCCTTGATACACAAGGCCCTCTCTGACAACGTCATAGAAATCTCTAGTGTGTCGACAAGGGTAGCGTATCTTATGATCAAACTCACCGAGAGGTATAGCCTCAAGGTTACCCAAGTATACGCACCGACTTCGGCACACTCGGATGATGAAGTGGAGGAAATGTACGAGGACATTTCCAAGGCCTTATACGCCACCCAAAAGGCCCACTTCAACGTTGTCATGGGGGATCTCAACGCTAAAGTGGGTGTACAAACAAGCGGCGAATCGGTAGTAGGATCACGGATTTGAAAGCAGGAACCATAGGGGGCAAATGCTCGTCAACTTCCTGGAGAAAGAAGGGTTTTTTCTGATGAATTCTTTCTTTCAGAAGAAACCCCGGCGGGAGTGGACGTGGCAAAGCCCCGACGCTATGACCAGAAAAGAGATTGATTTCATTATGATGGACATGAAGCGTATATTTAGAGATGTCTCAGTGATCACTAGGTTCAAAACCGGAAGTGAACACCGACTAGTCCGAGGCACTCTAGAAATAAACTTTAAGCTTGAACGAATCCGTCTAATGAAATCTACACTCCGGCCTAATATGCTCCAATCCGTGGTTGGGTCTGAAACGTTTCAGTTGAAACTGGAGAACCGATTCGCTGCCTTGGAAACCACAATCAACGTTGATGTCGACCAGGATCTCGACCGAGTGGTGGGAATACTCGGGGAGGAGGGGAAGAAATTCTGCGAGACGCGAGGTGCCGGTAAGAGGTCTAAGCTTTCAAGAGAATCTCTGCAGCTAATGCAGAAGCGACGAGAAAATCCCGCAGTCACTACGTCAGATCAACGAGCTTTGAACAAAAAATCTCTCGTCTGGTAAGACGTGACCTCTGGAGCTCCAACACACGCTCAATTCAAGAAGCGATTGAGCGAAACCGGGGGTCTAGAGACTTTTTTCAACAGCTGGGTCGAAGCCATCTGACGAAGTTGACCACATCGAGCGGGAATCTCGTCGCTTCTAAGCCGGAGATACTTAGGGAGGTGGAAGACTTCTACGGCCAACTATATACCTCGCAAGCGTTCCGTACCCAACCCCATCCCGAGGATCCCAGGGCCACTCTGACCCACCATTACACTGAGGATCTGCCAGAGGTCAGTCTAGACGAGGTCATGATGGCTCTCAGACAGCTTAAAAACGGAAAAGCCCCCGGAGGAGGATGGAATTACAACGGAGAAGACCGAAGAGTATAACCAGCCCCTGTGCCTTGCGTTTGTAGTATGAGAAAGCCTTTGACTCCGTTGAAACCTGGTCTGTTCTAGAGTCTTTGCAACGGTGCCAAGTTGATTGGCGATACGTCCAAGTGCTGAGAGGACTGTATGACACCGCGACTATGACCGTCCAAGTACAAAATCAGCAGACTGAACATATCCCCTTACATAGAGGAGTGAAACAAGGGGACGTTATTTCCCCCAAATTGTTCACTAACACTCTGGAGGATATGTTCAAGTCCCTAAATTGGAAAGGACGGGGCATAAATATTAACGGCGAGTACCTCTCACACCTCAGATTTGCGGATGATATCGTCATCATGGCTGAAACCGTGCAAGATCTCCAATTCATGCTGACTACCCTGGCTGATCTTATTCAGCTTTGGGTTAATCATACAATTCGAAACATTCACACTTTATCTCTCTCCCGCCATTAGAAAGAGAGAGAGACAAAGATCAGCCCTTTCGAAATTCCGATTTTGAATTCGACCTCAAAGACAAACACGGTCGGAATTGCGTACTAACTAAAGAAATTTTTCAAAAAGATAATTATGTCTTTTAATGTAATTTATTGAATTTTTACTTGTTGTTGTATTTAAACGAAAATAAGTATCTGCCAAATACCAGCTGGAGGCCCTTGACTCAATAGACCGCCGTGCCAGGAGACTCATCGGTGATGTTTCGCTAGTTGAGGCGAAATTAACGAGCCTGGAACATCGTCGTAGGGTTTCGTGTTTGTCGGTTTTCTATAGGATGTATTTTGGAGAGTGTGCGACTGAATTGTTCAATATAATTCCTCCATCCCCATTTCTCCATCCATTCCACCCACACGTTGTCGACATCCCGCTTTTACGAACACAACGTTTCGCTTCTTCGTTCGTTATACGAACAGCAAAGGAGTGGAACTCTCTTCCGGGGTCAGTGTTTCCCGACAGCTATAACCTGGATTTATTCAAGGCCAGAGTGAATAGGCATTTTCTGGGTAAGCGTGCTACATCCTCGGCCTCGTCATAACTCCTTCTGGGGTCAGTCAAAGGCCAAACGCAAGCCCATTCCTAATTTTAAAAAAAGTATTTACTGTGTGTATCTAAGTGATATTTAACCTGTAAATATTTATTTCTAGTTGCAATTATGTTATGTAATATATTTTGAATAATAAAATGTCATGGGTGCTACTTCCGAACACGCCTTAATTTTAATAAAAGAGCGGGAATAAAATTTCGTGGCTGGCGTAAAGAGTTTTAATAAGTTAAAAATTATTAAAATATGAGTAAACTAGCGGCGAGAACACCGGAAGAGTTCAAAATTCAAAAATTCAAAATTCAAAACCATTTATTCAGTTTAGGCCTTCGGAGGGCACTTATGAAGGTCAAATTTAAAGTTACTGAAGCTACAACCGGTTCGGAAGTCAGCCTTCAACTGAGAAGAACCGGCAAGAAACTCAGCAAGGTTACATTTTTTTTTATTTGTTATATAAATTTTTATCTATTCTGACTTTTTGGCTATTTTATAATTTCAATTTTACATAATTTTATATTTAACAATTACAAGATACTTATTATAGGTAACATTAATAAAAACAAAACAAAAAAAATATGACAAGACTACAAAATAGAAAATAACAATAATTAGGTACTTACAACTTAAACAAGAGATTTAGAGGTGCACTGTGCAGAGAGCAGCTATTTCCATACATTTTTATCTTCAATATAATGAACTACCTTGTAATACGCTTTTTCTTTCAAAACTTTCCTAATATAATTAAAACAACAAGTTCCTGTTTATTATTTTATCTTTTCTTTTGTTTTAATTTAATATTGAACAAACATAGATACATGGAAAATAAAACGTTCTAAAGTGTTCTCGCTGCTGAAGTGAAAAATTATGTGTGTTACACGAGAGCAAAGTTTTTTGCATCTCGTGGCGTTGAATCCCTCGCCACACTCTGGATTCAACTTTAGAATTTTCAATTCAATCTTTGATTCCTTCGCTTGCTCAGGTTTCAAAATCAGCACTCCCAGCCAAAAATACTTTGCTCTCCTGTTGCACAAATAACTATTCTTTCTTTCTTCTCATAGATCAATACGTATACCTATAGCTACAACGAGCTCCTAAAATTCCTCACCAACAGACGCGGAATTAATTTTGAAAACTACTGTATCTGTATGTGATGAGTTATTTAAATTTAAGCATATAACAGCTCACGACATACTTAAAGCTTTAAGCTTAAAGTTTAAAAGTTAAACGCACTGGCGATTTATGGGATATGTCTGTTACGGTCTTACAGGGGATTGCAGATACTATCGCTCCCCATTTAGCTTTGATTTTCAATAGATGCGTTGATTCAGGTAAATTTCCGGATTTGATGAAATATAGTAAAGTAATACCGTTATTCAAAACTGGAGATCCTAGTGACCCCTCTAATTATCGTCCCGTTTCCATTTTGCCAGCCCTTAGTAAAGTGTTTGAAAAGATTATTTTATCCCAATTGCTTACTTACTTTAATTTAAACAAAGTTTTACATGGTGAGCAGTATGGTTTTACTAAAGGTCGTTCTACGGTTGACGCTGGCGTGGTGCTTTTAAGTAATATTTTTAAAGCTTGGGAGAAGTCACAAAATGTTATTGGTGTTTTCTGTGACTTATCTAAGGCTTTTGATTGTGTCAATCATGTCACACTAATCCGTAAGTTACGTCATTATGGGGTAAAGGGTATGGCACTTGACATGATGAAATCGTACCTTGGGAATAGAATTCAAAGTGTTGATGTAAATAGAGACAAATCATCTGGTTCTTCCGTGCATATGGGTGTACCGCAGGGTTCAATCTAGGTCTATTTTTATTTTTGATTTACATTAATAACCTTCCATTTTATGTTAAAAATACCTGTGGAATTGTACTGTTTGCTGATGACACCTCACTGATTTTTACTCATTTTTACTCTCACTGTTGATAGACTGAAATCAAACTATGACGATGTAAACGGTGCATTGGCCCAGGTATTAAATTGGTTTACAGTAAATAATCTAGTTTTGAATGCAAAGAAGACTAAATGTATTAAATTTGCGTTACCCAATGTAAGAAAAGTAGGTTGTAATTTAATGATAAATAATGAAGCTCTCAATCTAGTTGTATCTACAGTATTTTTAGGAATTACTTTAGACTCAAAGCTTCAATGGGGGACCCAAATATCATCCCTTGCGGGAAAGCTCAGTTCGGCAGCTTACGCAGTGAGAAAAATTAGACAACTAACAGATGAAGATACAGCACGATTAGTATATTTTATTTATTTTCACAGCGTTATGTCCTATGGCATTTTGCTCTGGGGCAAAGCTGCTGATATAGAAACTTTATTTATTGCAAAAGCGGGCGGTGCGCGCTATGTATAATTGGGGTTCTCGAACTTCCCTCAGAAATAAGTTTGCAGAAATAGGAATACTTACAGTTGCATCACAGTACATTTATGCAAACATATTATTTGTCTATCGAAACATTAGTCATTTTGCAAAAACAAGTCATATGCACTCAATATATAATAGAAATAAGCACAAACTCGTAACCTCTGCTTATCGACTGCAAAAAGTGCAAGGTTCGTTTCTGGGACTAGGTGCGCACTTCTATAACAAAATCCCTGCATCGACTTTAGATTTGTCCTTGCAAAAATTTAAGGATCATATTAATGCCGTATTGGTAAAAAAGGCTTATTACAACATAAATGAATATTTTTTATGATAATAATGCCTGGTTGTAAATGTACTGTTGTGTTATTTTTTCATTTTTTTTTTATTGCAATGTAAATTGAAATATAACTTTGAACATATTATGGTCACAGTGATAACACTTTGTGTGTATTTCAAAATTCATAAATTCTTATTTTTATGTGCATCAAACTTAAGTTAGTCATGCTCGCTTTAATGCCTTTGCTTGCGGCGGCGTCGTGTGGCGGGTCACTTCCCTACAATATGGCGAGGAGGGCGATGGCTGCCACATGCGTCATACTTGTGAACAGGTGCTGCTTGTGGGAGCTGGTCAGCTTTAGTTTGTTTGTATTTTTTTTTATTCATAATAATTATATTATTGTTCAATAATTCTTCACTTTTGCCATAACACACAGGTATTGTCAGTGAGACTAAATAAATGTTATGTAATAAATCTATGTTGTTTTTTTAAAAAGAGTAATTGCTGAGTTTATTGCCGGCTCTTCTCAGTAAAAAACATCCTTCCGAACCGGTATTAGAGTCAGACTATTCATAAGTGCTTCTAAAGGCCTATTTGAATAAAAATATTTTCATTTCATACGAGGTAATTTTGTTTACTACTTTCTGTAATCGGTCGTACCTACAATTCTAGTGATGTTGGGTATTTTCATAATTATACATAGTTCTGTTATTAATGAGGACACTTGATAAAACTGTCTCGGAAATCCCATGTTACATAAGGAAGGATATAACATCAAATAATATGATTCGTCTCATGATGGCCTGTTATTGTCAAAGTAACCGTAAATAATAATTTCATTTTATTTTATGACTAGCTTTCCCCCGCGGTTTCAACCGCGTTTATCGATACAGCCTTTAACCATCTACGAAAAATTCCGCGTCGAATGGTAGCAGTCCTATCCCGACATGTTCAGTAGTTTTGAGGTGATAGTGAACCAAAGGATATACGAATATATAGTTTATAGGAGATATTATATTTCATGATATTGGTCGTGTTATAATTTACTTCAATAATTGAGTAGTTTAGTTAAAATTAAATAACGGGTTAGTTCGTGAAGTAAAAATATTGTGTCACCACAAATATAATATTTACAAAAGAGTAAAGTCTAAAATTATTAAATTTGAAAAGCCAAGTTGTACGAAATAAAGCTTATTTTCCATTAATCAAATAAGTACAATTGCGTCAAAATATAAAGAAAAATAATAATAAAACAATTACATTCGTGAGGTGTAAGATGAGTAAAATTTTCATATAGAATGTATTTTTTTATTATCTATTTTATGTATTATAGATTTCATAATCAATTATACAACAATCCTTAATTAATTTATAAGTAATGGCAATACAATGCATAATATAACAATAATAATATCAGCTTCCGCCCCAGGGTTTTACTCACTTTTTCATCACAAACTCAAGTACTAGGCGACAACGAATCAAATCGTTAAAAAAATAATATATCTACAGGTACCGTATTTTCTCCTCTAACCCTTTAAGATGTTGCAACTAGAATACGTTTGTTATCAGAAGGTACAACATTATACCTCTACTGTACCTTCATCAAGCTTCAAGATAATTGAATGCTTCAGTTAAAAAAATAATGCAAACCGTTTTTTCTATTTCTGATTGAACTCCGGAATATCTTTTTTTATTAATGCAACAGTGGTACTAGTCTACATAGGTACACTTAAATATGAAATTGTCCAAATATCAAGATGAAGTTTACAACGGCTTAATAGGCCGTCAAACATCGTCGGCCAGCCGCTTCACGGAGGCCTCGGAGAGCTTATCTCTCACGTGACACAACCTTCAAACGTGAGACAGAGCACGGAGGCCGCGACGAAACATCCTCGAGTTAGTGTAATTTTCCTTACAATATCGATACACTACATATACCTTTTTAGATTAACATGCATAATTATTACATGTAATATATAAACCTAGTCAGAGCAGACATTCGTATCACAAATGTGTATCCTATTCTAGGTGGTAATTGAATCGAACATCGCTTGGCAGTTATACCTAATCCCCACTCCAATAATACTCGATGTATAGATGTCATCCAGTCAATGTAATTATAACTTAATGATTACTGGGGGCTTAATGATACTTCTGACATATTTTTCAGATCTTTTAGATCTACTGTTACTGTAACCTCGGTTGTTTCTGAATCCGCCCTGTTGATATGCTTCCTAGAGCTGTCGGACATTCCAGTATTTCTTGAACTCATAGTCGATTCCATTCGCGTGACGAACTTATTTTTGATGCGAAGCCTAAAAACAAAAACTGTTATTAGTTCTGATAATCTTTTTGATTGTAATTAAATATTGCAATGGCATTGGAAAATTTGTAGCCGCCCAAGTGAGTGTAAGGTGCTGTAGGATTTCGGATTTACCCATTAATCAGCTCTGTTATATAGCTTAATATTATTATAGATTAATACAAATTTGGTGAGCTGGCTCAACGAGACCTCCGCGAGCAAACCTTTCACGTGACTGCGTAGATAGCGACAGAGAGAAAGCATGGAGGCCGCGACGAAACATCCACAACCTAGAGTAATTTTAGCTTTCCACACATTTTGCTAGAAATTCGGAATTTTCCATTGGCAAAATATTTGGTTGGTTATGGTCGTTAACCAGAAGACATACAAAAGCCATGATAATTTATTTTTACCTCTTGTCTATAATCCTGCTTTTTTGAAGGGACGAATGTGTTAGCCTCAGATGGCTCTTACACCGTTACGTGGACAATTCCGGCGAGCACTTAGGGCTCTCAACCGAAAATTCTTTCGATTTTAAGCAACAAGCACAGAGGCCGATGTAAAAGCTCGGGCATGCGATGCGACGCGATGGGAAAACTGGTTGTATATATTAATTGAATAAGAAATCAATTGACTGTCAAGGAAATTCCGTGTCCTCAATCCTAAGCTAAGGTATCCTAAGTTTGATCAATTTATATGGCAAAGTCTGTTTGTAAGTTACTTTAATATATCACATGATAAGCGAACGATTGGTGGGAGGGGTGACGATTTGACACAAAAGATTTAGGGCCACTGTAACTCACTCGATAGATCCCCGCCTGAAAATGAATGAGGCGCTTCGTTCAATAGGAGGAGCACGACCCGCGGAGGTGGCGGTGCGGCGCGGCCGCGTGGAATGAGACGCAACACCTTGATCCGTTGTTTCGATGTCGCCTCGCCCGCCTTGCCTCATCAAACTGACGCAAAGAATGATGGGCGAAGCATGAGATTTCGATCATAAAGTGGTACATTTACTAACTATTAACACAAGTTGATTTGCGCGGTTTACGTACTAGGCAAAATTTCCCCGTACTACTTTTCATTGAATATAATATATTATATTCATACGTAAACGTATTAAAATTGAGTGGACTTTTCCGTGACGCATATTGTTTGTTGAAAAATATATTCATTAAGTATATACAGCTTTAAAGTAATGAAGCAATTTGCGCTAAATAGCAAAACACTTAATATACTAGTAGTTTCTACTGTTAACATATACATGGAATAGTAGAAATAATATATTTACCTTTTACAAAGCATGATGAATATGCTTTTCTTGAAAACGAACATGAAGAAAATGGCAACGCCGAGCAAAGAGTTGTACGCATTGATGAGGATATATAGCCACGGCGAATCAATATCCTTATATAGTAATTGTACAATTTCTGCGATCCAACCCACACCCATCAACACTGACATCTTTATAAATATGATAAATCTGTAAAGTTTTAAAAGTATGTAATCATAATTTGCATTTTAATCCTCTATCATATAACAAAAGCTCAGAATATATGGAAAAAAAATACAATTGACGGAATGCAAATCAATTTAGGTTTAGTTGTAACCCAATAAAAAGTTTCATTCAAAACCATGACCTCTGTCTCACCTGTTCTCATTCCTTTTATTATTCTGAGAGTCTTTTGCATTAAACTTCTTCATTCCAACATGTATCAACCAAATATTGTAAACGGTTAACAGAAATAATATGCAGTTGATCACCGTCAATATAATGATCGGTATGTATATGAACAAGATGTTCTCATAAACTGAAATGATACAAAATATTTAGTCGATGAACGAATACTGTATCGATATTGTATCGGTACATAATTTCGGAAGCAAAACTATAACGTTATTTAATTTACATAAAGGCTACAAGTTTCTGCACTATGATACAGGACGTAGTAAATGGAGTAAGAAATGGTGAAACCGTATGCGCGTGTAGATTCAGTCCGCCATCTATGGGCGTTCACCACCTTCGTACATTTTACTAAACTATTTTATTTGATCCCATGGAAAGCCTCCTTGAGGCTTCCGCCAAATTAGATTTAAACTGACATTTTCCTCGTCAAACCCTTTCGTTGGACACCCATGTCAAGGAGATGGTTATTAATAAATCACCATCTTCCAGTTTTCGCTATATTGAATTTCGAATGACCACTCTAAGTCTAGTCATGCATTGATAACAAACCAACTGTGTGAGCAAAATTTTAAGGCTCAATTGTTAGGAGAAAATGTTTAAATAAACCTTACCACCAGGTTGACAAGTTCGGAAGCTTGGTTTCACAATGTGAGCTGGAACCGTAGAGAAGTCCAGAGTTACGACACCGATCGCTATACCCAGGGGTGTTCCCCAAGCATACAAACAATACCAGAGAAACTTGACAAGCTCCCCGCGGCGATGTATATCTCTGCATTTGCGTGTACCTCTACAATAATATAAATTATTATTTATTTGTCTTACTTGCAATAACTCAATAGATGAAGCTCAATACAACAAGCCATAGTACCTGAAGGTCCACCAAATGTCAAATGACATGACATTCAACCAAAAGAAACTGGCGAGAATTGTAAAGTACGTGATTGGACCTGGAAATAATCCACATTAAACCCTCATTAAATTAAATTATTATTATTTAACAGGTAGATATCATATAATGGAATCAATGACGAATTCGCCAAAAACAGCTGTTGCTCTGATTATGTTCAGTATACAGGTACCGCGATCAGTAGGTTATAGCGAAATCCGTTAGGTAAAAAAATATTTACTTAAAATTGTGCAGGTCCTCGTAGTATACAAGGTTAGAGGTAAAACCGCCTTCACCGTGAACCAGACTAATAAGTTCGCGACGTAAGCCATCAGCACCATCCCCACAATGTTCCTCAGCTTCGGCAGAAGTCCGTACACGATCAGAACCAATGCGTAGAAGAAGCTGGATATCAGCATCGCTAGAAAGGATAGGTCAACATATTTTCAATACAATCTCTTAAATGAAAATATATATGTGATTGTGGAACAATCATGAAATATAGATATGAAGCCATTTCAGTTGTGCATTAGAAAAAACTATATAGATGGATAAAGTGTTTTAATCTATGTCAAATGGGGTAGGATCAGGGAAGAGGGACAATGTACCTAGAAATATCAACCTATGTATAATGGTTTCTTTAATAACACTAGTTTACAAAATATAAAAAATGTCATGTCCTTCCAACGAATTTCATTTCGTTTTATTTAGTGACAATAACTAAACGCAATCATATATTTTTTTTATTTTTATAACGTCAAAGAATCAAGTTATCAACACATTTCATTTTAAGACTACCCACAAGTTGGTTCTGAATTCATCCTAACATTTTGCTGCATTGTAGTGTTCTGTTAAATAAATATTTGTTTTTAAAATGTCAAAAAGGTTGTGTCAAGTACATCCCGGCGGTTTTTGTTACGTTTGTGGTAAACTGTTTATACCTATCAAAGGATATCCCATAACGGAATCTCTAAAAGAAGGATATTTTCGATATTTCAAAATTTCGGTCTCTCACCAGGACAAAAAATGTGCTCCTCACGTATATCTCTGTCAATAAAGCCCTGGTAAACTGAATATAAAGCATAAATATCTGATACCTCCAAAAAAAATTCTACCACCGCTTCACATAAAATTAGGAATGGTAAAAAACTTTGTCAAAGTTTTAGATAAAACTAGCGTAGCTTTTAAGCATTTTTACTCAATTTTTCCTAATCTTTCTGAGGCGAAACTGAAAGAAGGTATTTTCATTGGACTACAAATCAAAAGAATCTTGAAGATGAGGAATTTGAAAACAGTCTTTTGGATACTAAAAGATCTGCTTGGAATTCACTACGACTTGTTATAAAAAAGTTTTTAGGCAGCAAAAAAAAAAATTACAGACAGTTACTGAATTATTACATAATTTTCAACGAATGGGTGTCAGCATGTATCTGAAAATTCATTTCCTTCATTCGCATCTTGATTTATTCCCTAAAAGCCTCGGAGAAGTCAGCGACGAACATGGAGAGCGATTTCATCAGGATTTCAAATTTTTTGAACAAAATTACCAAGCCATGTTAGGTGATTATTGCTGGCTTATTATAAGAGACACAGACTCAAATAAATACAAGAAAAAAGCTAAGGCAATTCATTTTTAATTTTTCTTTAATGTTTTTGTAGGTTTTTTTTTTTTGAAAAACAAAAATAATAAATATTTTGAAAATGTGACGTGCTGGATTTTTTTCATATTTTTTTTTATACTCAGTCCATCTCAAATGATAAGAAAAAGCACTTTTCATTGCAAGGACAAAAACCATGTAAACTAGTGTAATAAATAGAGAAGACCTAACTTACCCACAGGAATGTAAATATTCTTTCCATTATTGTTACTACTTTCACTCGTTTCCATAATACTCCCGATACGTATTCTCATAGTCGTTTTTCTTGGTGTTCTAACTATGAGCAAATCTATGCAGAAGTCCGTCGGATTTACTAGGTGCTTGGGCCAAAGATAGTAGGCATGAGGAATCTGTACCATTGCTGAAGCGTCCTGAATGAAAAATAATAACTCAAACAACATATCTTGCATATTACAATATACAACATACATACAATATACATATAATATAAATAAATGTATTGTTATACATTTATACATATAAAATAGGCAAATGACTCAGATTATAAATAATGAAATTCTTGCGGAGTTTCTTGCCGGCTATTGTTAGATACAGGCAGACTTCGGAACAGTTGATAACTTCAGTAGCTGTAGCATTAGAACCTAATCTAAACGAATATTTTGTTCGTTATTTCGTGAGTATTGTGTTATATCGGGTACAAAAGTAGAAAGTTAGATCGATAAATATTGGGGCATCGATCTCATATTTTAGTCTACTATGTTTTAATCTATATCTATCTATATATATAAAAATGAATCCCTATTTCCCGTGGTCACGGCATCACGCATGGACGGCTGGACCGATTTCGCTAATTCTTTTTTTTTTGTGTTTGTTATTGTCAGGAGATGGTTCTTATGAACGAAAAAAAAATGAAAGTTGCGCGGAAAATTAGAAAATTAAAGAAAACATAAGGACCATATTAACTTTTCTAATGTAACCTTACCGCTTTTGACAATATAAACTCTTATAATGTCACCTTATGGTGTTTGACATAAATGTCAGTCGTTTGACAATATAGTTTAAAACAGAGTCATGCGTTGGTAATATATTTAAAATAATTAATTTATCATTTCTTAGTGCACATTTCACAGTCGATTCAATCGGAAAATTGTATTGTTATGTACAGTGAGTTTTTTAAGAAGTGTTTGTTCATCACGGTTAGTTCAGAGCGCCATCACGTCTCATATTAATGATACCAGTTCGAATTAAATATTCATTGAAGACAGGACAACGTCTGCCGGGTCAGCTAGTTAAATATAAATTCGAAAGTTTGTGTGTGTTTACGTATTAATAGTTACTTTAGGTCATGAAACATAGGACATAGAATACTTTTTAGCCCGTGAACGCTGGTGATTATGTGGGGCTGAAATTAGTATCAAATGTTTATTTTAAAGTGAGACAAACAGGCTACTAAGTAACCAGCCAACCGCAGTTTCAAGAAAACAGCCTTTATTCTCTGTAGCTATCCTTATAAAAAACATATCTCTCTTACAGTCGTTTCCATATTGCCTGAATCTGCTAACCAACTGAGCGTAGTAAATATGAGAATGCACAGCGAGGCTTCAAGGGGGACGTAGAGTTATCATTTTCAGTAAGTTAATAATGTTGACGTTATACAATAAACTACCCTGCAGTTTCGGTATTATGGGGGTATTTCAAAGTGGCCATTGACTAAATTGCCTTCCTCGGGCCGAAACTAAAAAGTGTGTAAATAAATGTTGTGTGTTGTGACACTTTTCTCGTCTGTGTGCGATTAGTGGTCTAGGAGCGGGTGGGCATTCCAACACTTGTTATACCTAGTGCTTAAGTCGCTACAGATATTGTAGAAAAATATCACAATACTCTTAACAACCGAACGCATTATTTTTCTATTCAACTCATGAGTCGCAAACGCTGATTCATTCTAACAGGTAGTGGCTCTATGTGGTCGGGCATCCACGAAGGTTTCCTCACGTAGGTATTAATAGATCCGTCAAGTACATTACTGAAAACATTAAATTTATTTCTTTTACATACCTCTAGCAAATAATAGTTTATGACGCCAGTGATTAGTCTATCACTTTGTAAATTAGGAACAAAAAACTTATCATTATATAAAAATGTAAAGTTTTTTAGTGTATTTCTTGAAGTCACAGTTTCCTTCTCGATACCATTCTTGTAGATCTGGATATCAGTGAAATTTTCTATATACATTCCTTTATCGGTATCTGTCATGTCCTTACAGTGGAATCCAGACTCATCAAAAGTAAAAAACACATGGTCTCCACGACAGCATTTTGCTATACAACGTTTCCCTTTGCAATACTCTGTAATATTATCTATCCTGTCACCATTTAAAGATGTGTAGTTATATTTCATATTTTCTTCATTCTGCTCTTCACACTTCGCGATACTTAAAAATATTAGTATAAAAACTACATGTATTATTATCATTTTAATGACTATGCACTATCCACTGAAATACTCTTCAAATGACTGAATAAAATGTTTACCCATTATCCTCTTCATTCCACACTACATAACTATGTTTTTATCCTTATGTACGTAGTTGTACATATAATTTTATAGGATACTAGCTATCTCTCACGGATTCACTCACGTTCCCCAGGGATAAAAACGTGCGAGCGTCTTATTAATTTTGAATTATCTCAGAGTTACTTTCGCATTTATAATATTCATATGGATATGCATACTAGCTTCGCTTCTGTTTCACTCGTGTTCCCAAGATAAACAGTAGTTTTCGCCCTGTTAGCTATAACCAAGCTGTCACGGTACAAGATGAAACCGATGAATAAATTCATGTAGCCCTTGATATAACTGGCCTTAATTAATAATAAACATTATTTTTTAACAACGATACGGCAAACTTAATGATTAAGATGTTGGTTTCTTTAGCGACTGAAGCTTTGAAATTAAAAAACGGGTTGCACTCCGGGAGTGCCGGCAGAAGTGAAAACTTGAGCATTAACGTTGTGCATTTTACGGTCTTACTAATTTTCACGTTAAAGTTCACGTGTCGTGACGCGAGTTTAACATTTTATACCCATCCCGAGAAAAGTGCTCAATGCCGCTATAGTTATTTGTGCACCCGAGTGATACACCTCATATTTTATTGTAATATTATTATTTAATAAAACATATAGTAACAACTAAATTGAAATTAAATAGTATCTAATAATAAAACAACTAAAAACTTATATTTTTAAATTTGAGACATTTTCGCTTTTATGAAAATTTATTGCTATAGTTTTATTAGGAACAGAGATTGTTCTTTTATTCCATTTATTCCTTTTATTCCGGCGGTGCGCCTATGGGCTGTTGTACCAGCCAGTTTTTATTCAAACAATATTTGCGTTCGATTTCTTTGGCGCTGAACACTAAGATGTTAAAAATTCAAAAAGTGCGCGGCAAAGATAATTGCGGCGCACTTATACAGAGGATTAGAAACTCATTACTGCCCGCTAAAACTTTCTTACAGAAAACACCACCTTTGGGTCCACTTAAAGGCGAACCAAGTCATCCTTTTCGAACTCGGTTGAGAGCCCTAAGCGCTCACCGATATTGTCCGCGTAAGGGTGTCAGAGCCATCTGAGGCTAACACCTTCGTCCATTCAAAAAAAAAAAAAATTTTCGAATAGATGGAATGAAAAAGAAGTTTTCACTTCAAAAATACTGCTATTTATTGGCCGCATATTCTGACACTCTTCAATAACTTTAGTATGGTTTATGGCCCGGGTTGTTCGAAACAGACTTGCATGCATGTGTGCGATTTTATTTATTTCATAATTAATAGTAAGTACCTATAGGAGCACGAAGAACACGACAAACAAACAAACATTCATATGCATCTATTATTAGGTATATACGATTTTATCAATTTATTTTCCTTTGTTTGTTATGGTACAAGGAATTTATATTTAATATATTTATGGTAGGTTCTTCCTGAATCGCTAAAACACTGTTACATTATGTAGGTTCGCGCTAAGTTTCCCGATCCTGCCCCCATATTCAGCTAATACAAACTTCGTCGACGAGCGGCCGCACGGAGGCCTTGGAGAGCTTACCTCTCACGTGATTCCGTAGCTAGCGAAACAGGCAGAGCATAGAAGCAGCGACGAAACATCCTCGAGCTAGTGTAATTTTCCTTACAGAATCGAGCCCGAATGCGCGTCCCCTCCCTCAACCCCCTACCACACCGCTGAATCGCCCTCTCAGTATCGTTGACAACGTCATCGCATGGGCGTTTGGTTATTTTTCTAGATATTCTTTGCTTTTTGACATTTCTTAGTTTTTCGCTGTGTTCAAACTATGGGTAATGAAAATAGTTATTTTCACTTCAGTAGCTCAAACATGTAGGTTTTGCTGCCTGAAATCAGTGAGCAAAATCGCATTTTGCGTTTTGAGTGAGACAAAGTAACCTTTTATTTTTTGTTTTCAGAAAGCTGCGAATATCTTATTCAGCCTTGGGTTAGTCATACAATTCGAAACGCTGACACTTTATCTCTTTCCCGCCATTAGAAAGAGAGAGAGACAAAGACCAGCCCTTTCAAAGTTCCGATTTTGAATTCGACCTCAAATACAGACACGTTCGGAATTGCGTACTAAATAAAGAATTTTTTCTTAAAGAAAATTATGTCTTTTGATGTTATTTATTAAATTTTTAACTTATTGTTGTATTTAAACGAAAATCAGTATTTACTGCAAATAAAACTGATATTTAACCTGTAAATATTTATTTCTAGTTTAAATAATGTTACGTAATATATTTTGAATAATAAAATATCATGAGTGCTATTTCCGAACACGCTTTAATTTAAATAAAAGAGCGGGAATAAAATTTCCTGGCTGGCGTAGAGTTGAATAAGTTAAAAAATATTAAAAATAATCGTAATATATGAGTCGAAACTAGCGACGAGAACAGTATTTTAACACCGGAAGAGTTAAAACAGTTCTTATTTATTATTTTATCTCCTAATGTGTTGTCGCTGCTAAACTGAAAAATTATGTGTATAACACGAGAGCAAAGTCGTTTTTTGCTGCGAGTGCTGATTTTGAATCCTGAGCAAGCAAAGGATTCAAAGGCACGAGATGGTTGCACAAATGACTATTTTCAATCAAATCTTTTCTTTTGTTACTAATTAATGAATTGTAAGAATATACAACGAATATTTGTTTCATGTGCCTGTAAACATGCACTTATCCCTACCATTAGGTATAACTCGGTAGGGATAAGTGTACCACCCGATATTTTCGGCCAGCTGCACGTTCTTCATGTAAATAATGCATAACTATACAGCACATGTGAAAAAAAGAAAGTTGGAAAATTTTAAAACGCTCTTAATATTGTTTTGAATTATTTGACGGTCCAGTTGGCTTGGTGGTTAGAGACTGACTGTAATGCCATAGGCCGTGGTTTCGATTCCCACCCAGGATATCTTTTGTATGCATGAGCATGTATGTTTGTTTGTGTGTTTACACACGGCCACCTGATGATGTGTGCCCTATGTAGTAGTCATGATTGTTTAACGCAGCACAACGAAAGTAATAAGGTACATTCCGTGTTCTTGGTAAATATGTAAGCCAAGGCATTTTTGTTGAGATATATGATGTCCAACAATTTTAAAAGTAGTTTGCGATGTGATAGGATGTAATTAAACGCAAGTTTACAGACCGTCAATATCGTTTATTATATCGTTTCAACAGAACTATTGTGAATACATGATGACCTCATTGTTCACTAACCATTCCTAAGGCATTTCTTTTTAAACACCACCATTATTCATTTATTTCATTTCACCTGTGTTTTTTTGCTGTGACAGCAAGTTTGTGTACTGCACATCATTTAGTCGAAAGCACTAGGCGATAAGAAGATCTAATAAATTTTGTGATTTCTTTTGGCTGAACTTCGTAACATTATTTTGGACCCAAACATAAAAATACTGGTAAGGAAGCAGCCGAATGCTGTAAATTCATAGATCTTCAATATACAAAAAAAATATATGATTAGGCCATACGAGTATGGCAAAAAGTAAACATTATTTCTTTGTTTATATTTAATATGGAAAATGCATAAATTATATCGATGTTTCTATAATCATAACATTTTCGTCACCCATATAACACATGCTTGCAAGAAAGCATTATAATATTTTATATGTAATTGGCTAACTACCGCTTTGGTAGGTTTAAAAATAAGACGTACACATTATTCTAGCTAAACGTATTGATATAATTGTAGTTATAAATAATCATAATTCTTATGAAGTGGACTCCACGTAGGTACATTTACCAAAACAACGTTAAAATCGTAATGAAAATTGTAATGGTAACAGGATAATATATCTTTCAATATAGAGGTATTCAACATGTTTATTTTTGTCAGAAATCATTTACCGCATTAAAATCACGTAGGTATGTAATTCATTTATAATAATTAATAACAAGAATATTTATAGGATGCATGAAAAGAGAAAAGACAGCAGTTGCGATAGAATCAGTCATAATGAATTAAGTACCCACGTGAGCTATCTGCAATATACATCCGCGCCGAAGCGAGCATAAGTCGAATCTTACAATAATTGCGTACCTAGTCCTAATACAAGTCATTGCCTAAACGCCAGAGTTCAGCGCGATACAAAAATAAAAATACAACTTTATATCCGTCAGTCTTCCTTTAGTTCTCGTCATAGAGAGGCGTCCCGTCACCCAGAGACATCGACCTCGGAGACGTGTTCGTGTGCGGCGTCGACCTGACGGAGTGCGCGCGCGACGACCGCCCGGACGAGTGGCCGTGGGGGGTGCTCCGGGACTCGTGTCGGGGTGTCGACCTCGTCTCGTGCCTCGGAGTAGACCTCGACTCCATCCGAGGCGTCCGACTCGACTGCCTCGGCGTCGACATACCGTCACTGCGAGGGGTGGAAGGCGTATCCCGCACGGTCCTGTGTCGCACCCAGTCGGCCGCGGCCTTCTGCCAATCGGAGGGCTCCGTGTACACCGGCACCTGCACAGGGACGGGCTTGTGTCGCGGCACCACCGGGGTGAGGAAGTCCGGCTGGCGCGGGGTGGTGGCGAACGGCGTCATATACGGCGTCTGCGCCGACGGCGTGTACGGCGTGTTTATGTACGCGGGCCCGGGCGTGTGCGCGGGCGTGTGGAAGGCGGGCGTGTGCGCCGCGGGCGTGTGGTACATCGCCGACGTCATGCCGTGTGGAGTTCGCATGGCCGGAGTTCGCTGCGCCGGTGTTCCCGAAGGTGGTGGTTCTCTGAAATGCTCCTTGAACCATTTAAGCAACCCCACTAAGGAATCGAACATTCTCTGCCTGAATTTGTAACCATCCGGTGTAACCGATACGTACTCGTGTGTACATCTCGACCTAGGTAGATAAGATAGCAGAAACCTGCCGGGATAATTTTTGGCAGCCGATAGGACATAATGAATTTTATTTGAATTTTTTGCTTTCTCTTCTTTGAGTATCTCCTCGGCTTTGTCTCTCATGCCGCCTAGTTGTTTGTAGTACTTGTAAGATAGTAGATCGCGCGCGAGTCCCGCCATTGGAGTGATGTGACGAGCGATAATTTCATCTAAATCTTCGAACTCGGACCCTTGTATCCAGAGACTTCGACCTGTAAATAAACATTTGTGAAACTTATATCTTTAAAAATAGAGGTCGTTTTAAGCTCTCTTAAATAATACAAACCTAATGAGAAAGCGTTTTCTTTCCCTTCTTCCCGCACGTCTATATGTTGGTAAATGCCGTCGGTGACCTTCCAAGTGACTGTTAAATGATCAGAACCCTGAAACGAGACGTACAATTTAAATATTAATGTCCATATTTGATTACACTAGACCTTTTAGAGCCCTAGAGTTTTTAGAACTAAAATAGTAACTTCCAAATCAATCATTATAGAATTTCGGTCAATGCTTACTATTTCATTTAGAACTAGCTGTCATGATCGTCGTGATGTAACATTATGATTGTAACAACACAAAGACCACTGATTTATAAATCATATAACAGGCACATAGTTGTCATAAAATGTATGGGCTATTGATGTCTATAGAACAGTTGCTTTGTGCAACTAGTTTAGGCATCAATGGTCTAAATGTGCTACTTAAGTTAGTATACTGAATAAGAGCAAACATGTATAATTTTACTACTATTTTGAGTCAAAATAAACGATTATTATTATTTTCCCGGCACAAACAGTATCGTAGGTGTTATTCCAGGGAATTTCCTATATATGTGCCAAGTTTTTCCAAATTGCGTGAAATAGTAACAATTATCCAAACGTTTGCATTTATAATAGTAGAATAGGATGTTTCTTACCTTACTACTCGGACGTACAATAACTTCTCCCTGAGCCATTTTGTCCATTAATTTCTCAGCTTCAGCAAACGAAATGTTATGGAAGGCGGGATGAACAATGACTCTTTTGACATATTGCATACGTTCCTTTGTTTGTTTAGCTTCTTTATCTTTACGTAAATCTTTGTCTTCTGCCTCTTGGTCGTAGTATGGGTCCCTGTGTGGTCTGGAAATTACATGTCAAATTAGACTCTAAGGAACATTAAATAAGGATCATAATAGGCACTTATATCTTGTATCCATCCCAAATTTTATTAAGCTTAAATTCTACATATTTTATTCCAAATAAGTTGTTTTATCTTACTTTCTTAAAATATACTGTTTTGCTATATACTAACTATAATACAAAAATAGCTCCACAAACCTAAACTCGTTATTCTTATCCAACAAATCAGACGATTTCGACGAGCAATCGACAGAAAACCTCTCAACATCAATCTTCAGCACCCTACAGTGGACAGTTTGTCCTATTCGTACACGTTCCGTCGGGTCCGCCACGTGTCGGTCCGAGAGGTTCTTGATGTGAATGTATCCGGAGAGGCCGTTGTCTAAGCGGATCCGAACGCCAGTGGCTTGACCGGGGCAGGCTCCTGCGTCGAAGTGGTTCCATACCTGATAAATAAATGATTTAGGTATTTTTTATACTCTTGCAAATCTCTAGTAATATTTCCATTTTCGTACGCAAGAAGGTAGGTGTACACCAGAACATGTGGCAAGTATTATAAAGACATAATAGCTTAATATTTTGGGGATTATATACCATCAGGTGGAAGGGCTGCCGGACAAAAAATATATTTTAAAAATTATTATTACCTCAGACAACTCAGGGAAATCATTCTTGTGACAGAATGGGCACTCCCACAATCCGGTCTCATCGTTTCTTACAGGATTGGCTTGATCCAACATCTCCCTCTGCGGCTTCCTGTGCGAGATACCCACAACGGACGCGAGCACCATCTTGCCAACGTACAAAGTCTCCGGTGTCTCTTTAGTAAGAATATCAAACAATTCCTCTGGAGTCACCGACCGGTAAGACACTCTAAGGTCCTTATATCTAGAGTTCAATTCAGCTCGTATGTCGTATAAAGTTATACTCTTATTTCCGAACCCTTGACGTTCTAACTCTTCAGCGAATGCATCTAAATCCAAGTCTTTTAGTCTTTCGGGTGCTTCAAGAATCTCTTCTAAAGCCCCAGCAGGATTCGCGTCTTCGTCTTCGTATTCAAGGGCGTCGACAGCCATTTTACGCGCCCATTCGTACGTTTCCGGATGGACTCGGGATCCGTCGAGTACTTCTATGTACGCTTCGGTACTATCACCGAGACTGCTTGTATCGATTTTGATGAAACCCGAACAATTGATAAAGACTTTGGGTCCCATGTGGCACACTGTTACGAGTTGTGTTCGGTTTTCAAGTTTCTGGTTGGTTTGTTTAAAAAGCTTTATCAATGCTTGAGCTTTTCTCGGGCCTAGACCGCATACAAACTGTAGAAGTTCTGTACCACGGCCCGTTAATATAGCTTCGTTGACGTCAACACCCACTTCGTTGATTCTATTCACAAATTCGAGTTCTATGCCTTCCAGTAAATCCTCTTTAGTTATCTGGTCTTGGAAGGGATGGTATCGGAGGCATAATATTTCTTCATCGGGACCACAGAGTTGTGAAATTTCCATGAGGGGATCTTGTAATAAGCGACCTTGACAAATTGCTTGGCGCAGTGTATCAGGGTACTCTCTAAAGTCGTTCTAGAAAAAAGCAAAATAAATTATTACTTTATAATAACAAAATATTATAGCTTTGATGACACATATTGCCATGTGATATTATCCTGTTTAAAATAACATACCCTTCCACGTATGCTGTTGCTGTAAATCTTGCTAATATGATTGTCGGCTATCTCGATAGGTATCCTTGGAAACTGTTCGTCTTCAACCAACTGTTGCACACAGTCAGCCACATCTGCTTTTACGTTGAGTGCCTCTCGAGATTCACCGCCTATTACTATCACGTGGGGTTTCTTACGGAAGATAAATCTGTTTTTGGAGAAAAATAATGACAATACAGCTTTCGGAATTATGCATAAGAACAATAATTCGGAGGTTCTTTAGGGGTCGCCCAAGGGTCTATTTTGGGAACACTCCTATTCCTCACAGGCATTTACGGATTAACAACCTCATAGAATATAATACATAAAGCAACTACCTTATTGTCCGCTAACTGCTTGAAAAAGAGAAGCAAATCACTATTTCTCGCGTTTCACTTTTATGACTTTTTCTTGTGTTTAGTTTTCTTAACAGTTAATGAAATAGAAGTCTCTAATTGCTGATTAAATTGTACTTTAAAAAAAAAGTATACTGAGGTGAAAGCTCAGTGCGTGCGTACTTCCTGAGCGAGGCCATGTCCGCTTCCTTGTTCTCGCGCTCGATCTTGTCCCAGGCGTTGCGGCGGAACAGCAGGTGCGGCAGGCGCAGGTGGTCGGCCACCTCGCCGCCCGCGCCCACCACACACGCGAACGACGAGTGGTTGCGGTCCGGCACGTACGCTATTGACAGCACCCGCAGACCTAGCGCGAAACGATGATGATAATTTAACTGACTCCGTGTTTTTAACCCCTTTCATACTTACCATCATGAAAATGTGGTCAAAAACACTTTTTCATGTTACGAAAAGAAAAAGGATAGAACTTTGGCTGCATACCCGAAGGTCGCGGGTTCGATTCCCACCCAGGACAAACATTTGTGTGCATGAACATGTCTGTTTGTTCTGTGTCTGGGTGTAAATATCTATATTAGTATGTATTTAGAAAGAAATGTAGTTTATCAGTTATCTGGTTTGCATAGTAAAAGCTCTGCTTAGTACGGGACCAGATGGCCGTGTGTAAAGAATGTCGCAGAATTTTTATTATTATTTTTTATACTAAATCGAACCAGACATGCTATGTTTTTGATGTTAGTTTGGGAAAATGGCTTTTCAAGGGGGTCGGCCAGGCCCTATCTTTTAACAAATACAATCATATTAGTTAATTTCTTGACGAAATTGCTAACAAGCTGACATGATATGAATTCACAATGGCAAATTCATAATATAAGATAATGATAAAAAGAAACACTCTCTCACCATTAGACGCGTCCCATTCTTCATCATCATCATCGGACACCCTCGACTCGTACGGAGCTACTTTCAACCAATCGTAAAGACGACGGCGGCAACATCTAAACGATAAAATCACTCTCAATATAATGAATCTTATCACACATACAATACGACATATAATAGCTTGACTTACTTGAGGACATATTCCTTGGACTCCTGCAGTAGTACAGCATGGAGTTCCCGACGTAACTCTGGCATCACGATTTTAGTTAGAGCGATCGTCACAGCTTCAGCACGAAGCTCGTTCCATGCTTCTACTGTAGCCGCGAATTCATCCTAATAATAATGGTTACTATGAAAAATTATGATGTGGGCGAAAGTGACGCACACAAACCATAGAAGCAGTTGTCAGAACACAAAAAAATCTTCTTCATCGCCTCAGTAAAATCAACCTCCCGAACCGGAGTCTGGCCACTCATAAGTGCCTGTGAAGGCTTATTTGAATTAATATTTCATTTCACAAACCGATAGATGTTCCCAAACTAAATAGTTTGTTATATGAAAACCAGAAACTGGATATGTAATAAATACTAATTCTTAGATACTTATCTTCCAACACAACAAACAGACATGTTTATGCACTATTTGTCGTGCCTAAGTGAGAATCGAACCCACGACAGTCAGCCTCTCTATCAGCCAGTAAAACTGCCGGTGTTAAAGGTCTTTTCCCAATATTGATAGAGGTGAGAATATTAATTATAATATTTATTTATCACTACATAGTATAAAACAAAGTCGCTTTCTCTATCACTATATCCTTATGTATGCTTAAATCTTTAAAACTACGCAACGGATTTTGATGCAGTTTTTTTAAAGATTTAGTGATTGGAGAGGAAGGTTTATATGCATTAGTATCTACATTGCACCTGAGCGAAGCCGGGGCGGGTCGCTAGTTATATATATCTCAACCAACCTTTTGATACAATTGTTTCAGTTCGTCCAAGTAGTTTGGTCCAGTGTTCCCTTCGATTACCTCGCTGATACTTATTTCTAACAGCTTGTCATCGGCTGCCGTCGACAACTTGAGGAACTGTTCGCCAGTCAGATCACGCACCGGCTTGAGCTTCATGTACTTCATGCTGAAAATACATTTGTTTTATTATCATATTAGTACAACACAATTTTTTTTTTTTATAAAATATAAAATTAGTTTAATATGAATTGTAAAATGTATTTTGTACTGAGCATCTAAAAATCAATGTTTGTTTGTTCGTTCGTACTTAATGCGTTAACATACTATCCATCCGATAGCGATAAAACTTTGTCAAGTTACTGCCTGCACTAGCGGGTAAATTATAGGCACAGCACAATAAAAAAAAAGTGGCACCTGTTTTTTCATATCTCAAAAACTGCCCAACGCCTCTAAATAAGTTTACACTTCAAAAACATTACAAAATAGTCACTAACAGTTATGATTAAAAAGAAAATACAGAGCGCGTCGTAAAGGTTATTAATACTTATACTTTTATAATACTTCTCTTTTTTCTAACATATCTTTCTCTATTTTCTCATATCTCTTTTTTCTACATAGAACCAACAGATATGTTCATGCATAAACATATTATACTGGGAGTAGGATGGGAATCGAACCCATGACCTGCGGCGTGGCGCCGACCGGCCCATCGAGAGCGCATAAGGTTACCCGAAGCAGGCGTGGTTCTCGTCGATCTCCTTGATGCCGCGGGCGGTGGGGCGCACGGTGAGCGTGGCGCGGTCGCGCAGCGCGTCGCGCAGCGTGGCGCGCAGCAGCGGCGAGCGCGCCAGCTGCACGCCGCACATGTACACCGCGCGCCGCACCGCCTCCGCCGCCGAGCCCATCGCGCCCGCCTGTGTACAATACCTGTATAATATGGTGTATTCGTGGCGACGGACGCTCACGCAGTGGCGTAGCTAGATAACCAAAGGCCCTGGGGCAAAAAAAATTGTAGGGCCTCAACTAAACAATTTAAAACCGTTTGTTCCCACCCTCCTCCAGAGCTTGGGGGCCTGGGGCACTGCCCCGTCTAGCCCTCCGGTAGCTACGCCACTGCGCTCACGACCTTCTATGGACTACCGCCGAAAGTCTACGCCCGACCTTTGGGCCACTGGATACATACGAGTATACAGACGAGACGATAAATCTAAATATGTAAAAAACTAAATTCAATAAGAAACATAGGTATCGATGAGACGGTTGGGTGAATTGATGGTTTTAACGATTTCGTAATGACGGGTTTTAACTTAGTTAATGTCGCTCGGCGATCTACACTCTATTTCATTTCTTACACAGTAAATTAGCTAATGCACTGAACCCACGCTAGACCGAATATGATGAAGGAAACGCAATAAAAAAATTCCCCCATTTACCTTTCGACCCCGCTACCACCCCACGAAAAACTCAAAGGGGCCTTACCGCCCCCGATGGGAACCTACGAGTGGACTTTCACAAGCCTTTATAAATGTTAAGTAGACTTTTAAGTGCATCAAAATATGCATAGAATCTTCGCGTCCCTATATAATTTAAGATAAATAAATAAACCTGCTTTTAGCAAGCTTTTTAAAAGAAAATGTCATGTGATTTGAAACTAGATAAAACAAAAAATCGACACAAAAAAAATTATCATCATACATCTATAGCCTACGAGAGAATGAGATAGGTAATATATTGTAGGTTTCAGTTGTCCTTGGTGTATACAAATATTGTTTATTCATGAATGCCTTAGGCTTCTATAAATGTTTGTGTTTGAAGAGTGTAAATAGACTTAACAGGCATCAAAATATATGTATATAGAAAATCGCGAGTCCTTACACAATATATAAGAAGCTTCTAGATTTTTTTAGTTCCAACTCGCCAACTTTAGAAAGACGTAGAATTGTTCACATAATCGAAATACGTCAAATGGATTGAATGTTTATGTTTGAATCAATGATTGAGCACATATATACTTACAAAAGGAGCAGCGGCCTCCAAAGGCGGCACCGGTTGCTGCTCGACCTCGTGCCGCTGGTAATTATCACGGACGTTCTCCGCGAACTGCTCCGGTGTTAGACCGAACTTCCTTACTAGAGGCTCTGCGATGACAGATTGTAAACAATTTATATCCTTACAGTCATGACAGTGCCTATATAAAGTACTTGTGTGGTATGTGTGTTTGTTATCATTTACTTTCATAATAGCTCAACGGATTTTAATGAAATTTGTTACACAGATAGAATATTTTTCCGAATTAAAGCTGTGGAAACGTAAGCGTTAATGTTTTGTGTGTATATTATTGGCGGTTTAAAATAATTGTATTATAAGGTAAACCTATAAGAAGAGTATAGTAAAGTGAAGAAGTAGCTATACTAGCTACAAGAAGGTGAAGTATAATGATGAGTAGGTACTTACCAATTCCAGCCTTCCTGCAAAGCTCATAAGGTCCAGATCGCACGGCGTACTTGACTTCAGGCTGATCCTCTTCCTCGGGCTCAGCCGCTTCCACTGCGGCGGCCGCTTCGTCTGCATCCTCGCCGTTTCTTTCCGCTTCTTCGCGGGCCATTTTTCTTTATTACAATTAAAGACAAATCGTGTTAAGACTGCTTGTTTGATGTACGGCACCGTTCTATTTATAGTTCGTAGTCAAACTGGAGCTCATTTATTATTTATAAATAAATTAATAAAAAACTAAATATTATTTAAGTACCTATTAGTACCAATGAATGATGAGATCAAATCTTATTTATAATACTAACTAAATGTGCTTCATTGGTTCTGATTGTGTGTCTTTCTTTCTTCCATTTTCTTGAGGAAAGCTGATATTACTGGCATTTATAAATGTACACTTAAACTATGAGAATATGCAGGCCAACAGCAATTTTATCGATATATTTGCTTGCCTCACTACTACACTAAAACCACAAAATAAGAAATAATAACTCACTTTCTCTCCTCCAAGTCCCTCTTCCTCTCCTTGACTTTCTGCAGTTTCTGCATCTCTGGCAGATCGGTGGAGTAGTACAGCAGGAAGTGTGTGTGCACGTCGCGGAGTTCCTCTGGTGTTTGAACGGTTTTCAACCTAAAAGTGTATAACAGCTTATAAATGTACTGGTACGGTAGATGGGTATTAAGCCACGCTTGCATTTCTGCAAAAAAGCAAAAATCGTTTTACATTATTAGTTCCCCTACTGGAGGGGAAAAAACCTATATCTATCACTAGATGCTCCCCTGCGGGCTCGTTTCCGAAGCTCTTACATTTTCTTGTAATAAAAAGTATCCTGTTTCTATTGAGGTTATAATCAAACTGTATGCCTTATATTACCAAAATCCGTTAAGCAGTTCTCACCCTTTCAGACATTTATATAATGAGTAAGAATAGTTTTGAATAATAAGCCTTCTACGTATTTGACTACTATCAATACCATCATAGTAAAAATTGTTTAATTTTTTGCTGCACCTTTCAATGTCTTCATCTTTGATAAGCCTCATGTTCTCTGGTATGGGTGCGTCTGGGTTCAGCATCACCTTATCCAGTTGGAACTCTCGCATATTCTCCAATAACTTCAGGAGATTTTCTTTGCGTTGCTTCAATTGACACCACTGAAATATGAAATTAATGAGGAATGAGCCAAAATTATATTTTTACACAGGTTTGTTCAAATGTGGGTTTGAAAGCAATGTCGCGACGAAGGAAAAGGGCAAGGGTTTTCACTTGTATATTACGGATTTTTTACACAGTTAACCAAACATCCGTTTTATCGTATAAATGTTAGTTTCATTTACCTTAGCATCATATTTATAGACTTTCCACAGATCATTAATGCTCAGTTCTGGCTGCACATATTCTTTACGATAGAAAGCGATGAATGGCACCTCCAACGTTTGGTTCCTCATGAAGTCGAGCGCTTGACGAATTTTCGTTATTGTGCTTGAACCCCTGAGCGAAAAAGAAAGAAATTGTATATTTTTTTATTTGCGTACAAATACCCTATAGAGGTTTTACAAAAATAAATACATGCTAGTCTACACTTTGTTTGTTAGAAGGAATGTTACTCACAATGCTTATTTTTGCGCTTACGAACTACTTATTTTTTAATAAATTTTAAAGGACCAATATAGATTATTCAAATAGCATGGTTCAGTGACACATGGTGTTTTATAAGATATCTCAATTGTTTGTTTATTTTGACTTAATAAGGGGATACCGTAACAAAGCAAGGTCTCAAGGATGGAGCATTTAGTGTAGTATCTATAGATATCAGAGTAAACAAGTGCTATTTCACAAGATATGGGTAAAAAACTTTCAACTATCACAACTCATGCTATGTGAAATAGGTAATGGTAACCAAGTTTTGTTGCATGTTATAAGTAAATAAATCAATATTTATTCAAAGTTAAGCTCTAAAATTACCTGCGCGACCTCTCCCGGGCATCCTGAGAATCAGCCTTCGACACAGACGGTTTTAAGAAAGCCTGTTTGTATATCCATTCGGCCTCATCCTCCAATTCTGTGCTGCCTTCTTCTACTGGAGTTATGGGCACTTCGCGGATCTGCATGCGCTCTGGTACGTCTGTTTTACGTATCTGGTCGGATTGGGAAAGTATTAAATGAAGTTAAATTTATTAAACTATTTAATTCAATGTTAAATTAATCAATCGGTGGTATAGCGGCATGATGGTTCGCTTTTTACATAACGTATCTGATGTATCTTAAGGACCGTGAAAAAGCTAATCAGCTATTCCATAAGATTTTTATGAACATAGAGGGTAACTGTACATAATATTATAATGAAGGAAGTGTACTAAAAAGATAAACTAGGATTTTATGGAAAAATGAAAGTCAAAAAAAAAATGTATCAAAGTTACAAACCTCATTATCCAAATCAGTAAAATGACTTCTCTTCAACTCGCTAGGCTCGTAGATCTCAAAGATGGACTTCTTACTGGGCCGCTTAGCTTTACCCTTCTTTGTTCTTCTTCTCTCACCTAACAATAAAACCTCTATTTGTAGAAAGAATAAGATTCGAATGACAGAATTTCTATTTTTTCTTAATTGAAATAAGTAAATATAAATAACTAGCTGTCCCCCGCGGTTTTACCCGCGTTCTCGTGGGATGTAAAATGTATTATACATAAAAACCTTCCTCATCAATCACTATCTATTGTTTTATACTATGTAGTGATAAGGTATATGTAATTTTTACTTTGTGTTGTCTTATTTTTCTTTTAAGAATTGGCATGTAGGTTTTTTAGGCTTCCATACTATTGGTGCCAAAGGGACCCAACTATTAAGGCTCCCCGGTCTGTCTGTCTGTTCTGTATCCATACATTAGTAACTTTTGTATCAGATTACTTATATATTAGTAAGAAATGTCATACCCTCTTCTTCCTCATCTTCCAGATATTCATCAAGATCCTCTTCTTCCTCATCTTCATAGTCTTCTTCACCATATTTCTCAAATTCGTCATAGTCAAAGTCCACACCAAAAATGTCTTGACCTTCTTGGAGTGATCTATAAAATTTTCATTAGAAAAATTAACAGATAATGTACAAACTGACTACACAACATAGTTGTTAGTGAATCATCACGAAAATCCCTTTCATATTTTTATATACAATTTAAACTATATTATGGTGTTTTACTTCATGAACTCCACAAAAAGAACCATAATTCATTACAAAAGTTACCCATTTCATCTTTTTCTAATAAAGGTAAAAAATATATCTAATTTATTGAATATTTTTTTAACAAAAGCTTTTCAATATTAATATAGAAAATATATCTTACGCATCAGTAAATATAGGTTTGCGTTTCTTCTTGCGCTCAGCTATAGGTCTCCCATCATCATCAACAATAAAATCATCCGCATCAGACTCCAAGTCTTCATTATCATCATCATACTCGACATCACGCGGTGCCGCCGATTCTGAGCGGTTTTCATCTTCCTGAATTAAACCAAAACCATAATTCATTAATCTTCAGTACAGATAGTGTAGGTACTAGAAATTGCTGTTCTAACACATAAATCTGAGATAATATAACAAACATACTGACCTCATCTGATCCAGCAACAAATAACTTTTCTGCAATGACATCCCTCTCCAGCTCAGGGTCATCACCACCCTCATTGTCACTGTCATCATCTTCTAATCGGCGTAAACGCTTAAATTTATTCTGAAAACATATAGTTGTATACTAATGTATGTAGTACTAATAGTACAGCATAACAATATGTGATATTAGTGAGAAGAGGCTTCATTATTTCCTTTTATTTTAATCAACAGTAGTTTTAGAGTAATACACACAGACTCAGAATCAGTGGCGTAGCTAGGTAACCGTAGGCCTCGCGGCAAAAAATTTAGTAGGGCCCCAAATAAACTATTTAAAATATTTTGTCCCCCAGCCGTGAGGTTCTGCCCCGTCTAAACCTCTGGTAACTACGCCACTGTCTGTAAGTCAGAGTCCCAGGGGCCCCAGAGCACTGCCCCGTCTAGCCCTCCAGTAGCTATGCCACTGCTCAGAATGATGTAGAAGGAATGTTTTTTGAGGAGTAGAGCTTTTAGTGCAGAGTTGATCCGGGGAAGTACTACCACCTTACCCATTTCCACCATGTAGCAGTGGTGCACTAGTAATACTGTGTTTCGGTTAGAAATGTAAGGGGGCAGTGAAAGAACAGGCACATGAGACTAAACAACTTCAAGTCTCAGGGTTGTATTACCATGCATAGCATAATTATTAGCAGACCTGTCTAATTTTCAGTATGGATGGAATGAGTCTTATGTATACGTACTCTGTGTCTTGTATGTAAGAAGGTCTAGTATTATTATATCCTCATAGCACTATAATTTATTACAAAAGCAGCATTTACCCTGGCAACTTTGACACCAAGATTCTCTTCAATAAGGTCATAATCTTCATCTTCTAATCGGTCATCTAATTCATCATCACTTTTTTTTCGTTTTTTAGGCCCTGCATCTGAATCTTCAGCATCACTGGCCGACTCTATCGGTGAGTCATCAATCAAATCCTTCAACTCCTCACGAAGACGCTCCTCATCATCTTAAGAATAAAACCATTGTTGTAATGATTTAGTAAGTGTCTTATAATGCCTACATTTCACCACAAAACTAGTGTATTTTTATGGTTTAGTCAATCTTTTAAGTAGGTATAATCAGATATTTTGTATTTATACCTTAAAAAACAATTTGTGAAATTACCAACAGAAAGTCAATGTGAATGAAAGTGTGTCAATCTTACAAATAGTTAGGTTATATGTTATTTTTAGACATTTTTTACCATTAGTGAATTACCAGTGTCTACATAAGGCTGTAAAATAGTTAACACTGTAGATTGTACGAAGATCATGAAAGAAATAAGGTAAAACTGGCGTAATACAATCACGAAGGGTTTTTTTATACTTTTTTTTTACGCTTAAACGGATGACTTTTAACAAATATGCGTTACGTCCGTTGGTTTCGTATGTTATTTCAGCGTAGAGGATTGACTTTTCATTATAGATGCGAACAAAAAGCGATAAATTCCTAACGATTGTATGGAGAAAGTTTGAAGTTATTGACAAACCTTCCTCTTCTTCGTCCTCGTCGTCGCTTTGAACTGCTGCCTTACGCTTTGGCTTTTTACGCTCCTTTGGCTGATCTTCTTCAGAGTCGACCTACAAAATGTTAAATCATTGTAAATGTAATTACAATTCGTCAATAATCGAGTCGCTACGCAATCAATTGAACAAGACAGGCTTCGGTCACTAACCTCGCTCTCCTCTGCCTCAGATTCTAGAAAATCAGCCATTATCTCTCACGAAGACAAAATTATTAATCTTCCTACTCCTACTATTATAAAATTATACGAATTTAACTAAAAACCTAAAAGCTTGCTTGAATTAAATAACTGATTGACTGACTGACTGACTGACAACTTACATAGTACATACGTACACAGACTGAAGAAAAGAAAAACGGAGTCACTATTTGGACCGGACGAATAATTTATATTTTGGCCGAGTCTATTCGTACGGGAACTGTACGAACAATTGAGAAAAACACTAACATTAGACAAATTATATTTTCTTTATTTTTATTTATTTTATCTATAGAATAGCCCTAACCTTAATTTTGTCACTTAATTGAATAGGTAGGTAGCTATTCATCCAATTTTTATTCGATTTAAAACAAAAAATAGTATAATGTGTCTGTTGGTACGGATAATTTATTCGTAATAAATTTATAATTTTTAATATAAAAATAAAAAAGTATATTTATACGAATAAAGGAATTAAATATTTAAACGAAGTGTCTAGTCGTCCGCTAAACGGATGAATAAAATAACTGTTCAATATTTTTTTTTAACGTGGCTCTTCTGTGATAGGTCCAGTACTCATAAAAAGCAGAGAACTACTGTAAATTAATGTAAACTTGCCCTATAAGAAAGTGGCGTCAGCGTCAGCCCGAAGCCGTCAGCAAAAAGCTATGAGGGTTTCTTTAGAAACACTCCCTATGTCTACAAACTTAATGTCCTTACAAAATAATATAAAATATATATATATAATAATACGTAGCGACTAGACACTTCGAGAGGCTGTTGCTAGTCATCCAATAATCGGACAACTAATTTATTTTATTCATCCGTTTAGCGGACGACTAGCAACAACCATATTTAAAATATAAAAATATTATATCAGGATAAACTAAACTTATCACTATTCATTTTACATTTTTTTCAAAGCCTACGATTAATAAATTTGTCGTACAGTACCCGTACAAATAAAATATAAGGCTGAGTCTATTCGTACGAACAATGTATAAATTATTCCAATATATATATATATCAATCTATCTATTAAAAAAAACCGCATCAAAATCCGTTGCGCAGTTTTAAAGATTTTAGCATACATAGGGATATAGGGACATAGGGAAAGCGACTTTGTTTTATACTATGAAGTGATTATTAGGGGTACTGTACGAACAATTAAAAGATTATTAATACGGGCACAGTGCAAGTATTGGAAAGAAACCAACTTCTGAAGTCATATCTACCTCCGAGACAAATTTCGAGTTGGTAGCACTGCTCTCTGGTCAATTGTCTTTGATCGGCTGGTCATAGTTAAATGTCAAATAAATACAAATTTACTGTAAAAAAATATAATCGCAGTTTTGGTTTTGAGTAATCTTAGATTTATAACTATCATAATTAATATTGAACTTTGTTATAATAACATTACAATAGTGCAAAATGAGTACCGAAACTCCAGTGATTAAAACTATACTTCATAAAGGACAGAAATATATCCCAATTGCTAATGGGAGTAAGGTCAGTAAATTTGTTTATATCTTTTTCTTTTGTTGAAATCTTATTATTGATTAGAGTGCAACTACAAAAACATAAATAACGGATCTATACTTACATTTATTTTTTAGATACAATTCCACTTCCAAACATGGAAAATTGGCAAAAGAAGGGTCCTTCTAGACGACAGCAGGAAGATTGGCAAGAAAGAACCAATGGTGTTGGTAATTGGCCACAAATTCAAACTGGAAGTTTGGGAGACTGTTGTGAAGTTGATGGCTGTAGGAGAAGTATCCAGTTTTATTGTTTTAAAGGATGTATGTACTCATTTTTTATTTGTTTGCATATTATTCTTAGTGATTTCAAGGTAGGATGAATGATGGGGCTCAATCCTCCTACTCCTTAGTCAATACTATTATTATTTATTTCTACTTACCTACTGCTTAGTGTAAAACATCTGCTCACAATTCTAATGTCTTTTATGAGCTCACACTCATTATCATCATCAGATATTGTGTATCTGCTTATTATACAACATTGAATTTTAATGCCCACAGCTGGTATTCAGTTACCCCTTTGTGTCAAAGACTCTGCGAGAGTTAGGTCATGCACCTCACAAGTTGAAGCACTCTTGCACAATGACACTTCATACAGAAGGAATTGGATATCCTGATTTGGATGAACTGATTAACGAGCCCAGTGACTTGGAATTTATTATTGGTAACTATTATGATGGTCAACAATTAATTAGAAAAAAAGAAAAAAAAGTCATCCTTCTACATTTGGTGACTTATGAAAAACATGTAAGAAAACATGGAAATATTATATAAAATAATGAAGAGTGTTGAGCATTGTTGCTGAATCTTAGGGAGATTACCAATTACTTAAGTAAATTTTCAACTAAAAAACAGGCACTAGCAATTTTAGTCTCTAACTAAGTTGTAGTGAAGTTGCACTGTTTGAACTTGATTAAAATTTATTTAGTCACTTATAAAATCAATATTATTGCCATAAAAAACTATTGTAAGTTTTATTTGTCATTTTCTCACCACTGTTACCAATACAATTGATGTTATTATAATGTTCCTTTAACTAATAACAGTATTCAATATTTTTTAGAACTACTCAAAGTTGAAAAAGCTAATGAATATGAAAGAGATGTATGGCAGCTGAATATACAAGAAAGAATTGATTATATTCCTGTGCTGAAAGAGAGAGGCAACAACTATTATGGAGAGAAGAAGTATGATGAAGCAGAACAGGCTTACAGTCAAGCTATTGCTATTTGTGAGCAACTTATGGTCAGGTACAATACCAATTTTAAGCTTCCTTATCATCAACAAACAACTTACAAGTCATCTTTTTCATTTCTACCTGTCTTGTACCAGTTGCATCCATAGTTTACTTTACATCTGGACTATGTCACCTGACCATCATGTTTGTGGTATACCCAGCAACCATGTCTCTTTGTCATTATTCTGACTATGTTTTTTTCACATTTATTTTCCTATAAGAACCTTATGACATAATGTTTCTTTATATTTATTAAGTTTTAAAAATATTACAGGGAGAGAAAAGGTGATGAAGAATGGGTGACCATAAACAAAGTAAAAATTCCAATATTACTAAACTACACTCAGTGTAAACTAGTTAAAGGAGAATACTATGCAGTCATAGAACACTGCTCTTCAGTATTGGAGCATGAACCAGGTAAAAAAAAAATTACAATGTCTAGTACTAAATTGTTTTTGAATTTATTACAACTTCTTTAGTGCCTATCTCTTCTATATATGCACATGATTTGTTTACAGAAAATGAGAAAGCGTTATATCGCCGAGCAAAGGCACACATAGGAGCCTGGAATCCAGATGAAGCCGAAATTGACTTGAAAAAACTGAAGCATGTAAACCCATCCGTTGCTTCAACAGTGGACAAGGAATTGGATCTGATTAAAAAGCTCAGGCGTGAAAAAGAGGAGCTAGATAAATATGCATTGAAGAAGTTATTTATGGGCAGAAATAAATATTAAATTTGGAAATACTTTGTTTACAAAGAAAGGGTTACCCTTGCATTTGTAATCAATCTCTATAGATAATATTGAAAAGTCCTTAAAACGCGGCAGGTGAGCTGAGCTAGTTAATACTACTAGATACCAAAATGGCATGAGGAGTGCTGCTTACATTGTCACTATACTCGGTCTTCCGGTATTAAAGTGTATTTTAAGGCATCAAGCAAAGATTCGCTTTTTCAATGTAGCTACTAGCCCATTCAGGTAGCTACTAAATCAATGTTCTCCTTGACGAATGTTCAAGTTTGCGTTTGTTACGAACCAGGAAACGTTTTCATTGTTTTAATTATTGTGTATAGCATGCATTGTATGTAGTAGGTTTTTATATATTGGAATAATATTGGAGTCGTAATTGCTGGTGTAATTTATTAGTTTATGGTTTTTATGATGATACTATTATGTTACAGTTATGTTAATATTTCGTACCCTATTATACCCGAGCCGATTATAAATTTGAAATTATAAGTACCACACTTATAATTTCAAATTTATAATCGGCTCTTTATTTTGTCTAATTCTTTATGTAGCTGACTGATAGTCGCTACTTGGCGATCATCATTGCTGGTACGGATAGCAGTGCATCCACATCCCACCAGTTGTTTTGGGCTGATCCACCTTATATAGAGTATACAGTAACAGACTTTGTACTGAAGACATATCATACATAATCATGATTATGATATTATGATTGCAGTGTGAGTTGGGTCGACGACGCAGATATATCCAAATACATGTCTGCATAATACCATTTATATAGTACAATGGTGTTTAAGTTTTCCTTTACTCACAGGAAAAACACAAGAAGGAAAAACTTAATTAAACTAATGGATTTGTTAAACTTAATAATTTCAACCAAGTTGATAAAGACAAAGTACACAGAGAACTAACACTCAAGAGATTTAATAGTTGCCGCCTGATAGGGCATTCATGGTACTGGAAGAAGAAGGATATTTATCAAAGTAAAGTCGCCTGAAACTCCTTCTGTATTCCATCTGGAATCCCACAGGGATCTGTATTCGGTCTGTTATTGCTTACTCTATATAAAGCGGACCTGCCCGCAACAACAGTCCATGTGTATGCACTGCTATCTGTACCATACTGTGTGATAAATGTATGAACTTGTATGTAGATCCTAAAATACGAATTATTTACGTTACTTTAATTTTTAAAAAATAAATTTTATACTACATATTAATAAAAAAACATAAATGTTTTATGTAGGTAAGTTCTTATACCAAAAAAAAATTGTCTATATACACATTTCATATCATTTAATTGATAACTATTTACTATACTTAATAAAGGTATAAAAATAAAATTATAGCTTCTAGATTTATGTTTTTTCTTCCAAGTACTTATTTTCTCACTTACCTAAGAAGATATCTATCTAATTGTCACTACACTCGATCTTGCAAACAATATAAGTTATATTAATATTACTTTTATAATATATCTAATGTAGCTTACCACATAAGACAGTATTATTTCAAAGACAGACCCTTGTAATCTGTAGTACAGACCAGGTCTCCTTAGATCAGACACCAGTCTCTCAAATAGGAATGTGTTATCTAAACTTAATTGTTGTCTGGGTTAACCCATTATTTAATAAAATTTATTAATTTAATTATTATTATATTCAATATAATAAAGTCAATGTTGTAGACTAGTGTTATTAGTTTAGGCAGTACCTACACCATTCTAATTATAATATATTGTGCTATATATGTTTGTGTTACTTAATAAATATATGTACTGTCCTGTGCGCCTTTTTATGGGTATACAGTGCAACCTTAATATAACGAACCTCAATTTAACGACATCCTCGGTTTAACAAATTTTTCGTAATCCTCTTGAATTATCCATAAGACTCGATTTAAATAATACCTTTACATTACGAAATTTTTCTACGAACAACCTCTTTATAACGAATTTACAACTATCAAAAAAAAGTGTAAATACCTATAATTAACAAATTTTGTCAACTCGAAACCTCTATTTAACGTTCCCACCAATATGAACCAATATTAATCCCATAGTATGTGATTCAGTCGCGACAGGTTTGGCCCCTTTTTTTGTAAAACAATGAAGTCGTTTGATGGAAAGTAATGTAAACATTAGACAACAAGGGCTCAGAAACGTAAAAGGCGTTCCTTAAGGGGACCCGGTGGTCTAGAATTTTCGAAAAATCGATTTTTTTTTTACATATTTCGAAAGTATAGTATTTCAAAAATATACTGTTATAATTTGGTGACAAAATTCCGAGTATTTCTATATTTAAAACCCATTACAATGTCAGGTAGACGATCGGTGAGTTGGGCTCCATTGTTCGCTAATTGCAGCTGCTCGGGTCCGTATACCTGACTTAGACTATTGTATGAATTTAACGGGAAATATTTTAGTTTTAAGAGTTGTTCAGTTAGTTTAACGTGTTCCTCAGCGACAGCAACATCGAGTGTAATAATATTACAGAAATAATTTTATAATAACATCAATAATTTTATAGTGATATCGAGTGAAATAATTTTATAAAACCAATGGATCGTAAGCAGGGCCAAACTAGTAGCAGAAGATGATGGACGTAATGGGTATTAAAATCGGCCCATACGCCGATCAACTAGCCCGAGATCGTGATGAGCGAAGAATCTATAAGGCTGATCGTCAAAGCACAAGTGACTCCAAAGAGGCAAGAACTGCTCGTAAAAAATCCAAGAGTCAAGAAAATGAAGACTATGAGAGAACAGAGGGAATCCTTTATGGTGCTGGGATCGCCGATTAATCGTAAGTGCATATTTCAATACAATTTCTTGAGAATATAGTTACTTAAAACTTTAAACGCGTTTATCTCGAAACTACTTTTTTTGGTCTACTGAAGCTAAAAAAAAAAAACGGTGCGACCGATTCGTCTGAAATTTTAACAGGTCATTCTAAATAGTACTGGCTCTCGCCGGGACTAGAAAAAATATTTTCTGTTGAGTATTTCTATTTTCTTTATTAAAAAAAACATTGCAAAAAAAGAGTCGTTTTCAGACTCGTACTTTGAATTACGCACCATTTTGTCAAAATTTTTTTTTTTTTTTTATTCTAGTCCCCGCCATAACTATACTTATACTGCTTAAAAATCCGTCTTATTTTTAATTTCAGATCAAAGGGTTCAGATAAAACCTCCTTCAGCAGCCAGGTCCTTTTTTTTGAGAAGGGAACTTCAGCGCCACTTTTGGAATTAAAAAAAAAAAAATTTTTGTGTTTACCATCATTTTTGTATTGTTAATAAGTAATAAAATAAGCCTAAAAAATTTTAAACCCTTAGTCATTTCTGTCATATCAAAAAAAAAATTTAAAAATAGGCTAAATTTTAGGCCGCTAGACCACCGGGTCCCCTTAATAGTCGCAGAGAAGCGAAACATTATTAATTATGTTGGCAAAAATCCTACGACGAAAAAATTCGTGAGTTTTGTTGTGCGAATTTTTTAAATTAACATTAAATTACCCACAGGTGTGAATCCACCTTAATACCTACTTTTACGGATTTTACTGCATTTAATTTTGATTATTTATCTAAGGCAAAAAATATTTAACCTTCATTGTTTTTAAATAGATAATACATAGAGTAATTTGATAAAAATGTGTTATCATTTATAAGTAGAAGTTGTTCGCTATAACAAGATGAGTACGTAATGTTGAGGTGAATAAAACTATTCTTTTTTACCTCTTTATAACAAATTTTAGACCAACCTTACCTCAATATAACAAACCTCAGTTTAACGAATTACTTGATATAACGAATATTTACGAGTTCCCGTCGGTTTTGTTATATCGAGGTTGCACTATATTAGTTGTTTAGGTACCTATATTCCTACCGGATAAACATTACTCCTACATGACCCATAATTAAGGTACCTACATAATGAAATAAATGGGATTTTATTTTTTCAAAATTATTGAGAAGCTTGGGGCACTATAGCATATAAAAGACAATATCTCGATTGGTTAATATTTATGTATTGTATTGTATTTTAAATACATTCAGAGTCGAAGAGACAACGTTCTTATAAGAATCGGCATAAAAAAATTGGATCCTGATATTTTTTGCACTTTTGAATACATGTAAAACAATTTACTAAGGCCAGTTAAATTCGTCACCCTGAGACAGATATTTATTATTACATATATGGAGTGTAAAAGTAAAGGAGGACCATCTCAGTGTACTAAAAAGTGTCCGTTGAAAGGGAACAAATGAAGGTGGTGCTACTGTAGCAAGTGGAAGAATTTTAAATAGAGCGCCACAAATTATTAGAGTAGGATACAAAATTAATAAAAAAGGAAAGAAACATTTCCGTTTTGTTACAGCGCATTTTTTTTTAATTATTATAATATATAGACAAACATGAATATGGAATAAAAATATACAGTGTTTTTAAGTACCCCAATAAATTGTAAATAGAAAATAATATTAAAGAATTACCGGAAACCAATCCAGCATTTCACTCTGTTCATATCATTTCCACTTGCTACACTAGCGCTGTTTTGGTGAGAATCCGAAACCTAATTTGCTGTTTATAAGTGCACACCACAGAGTACATTTATAGATAGAGACGTCACTCTAACATTTCATGGCGCCCTCTGGCAACAAGTAAACACAACTATGAAGCGTATATATAGGTCTATACTTATAGCCAGCTTCAGATTTGCAGTAGGCCTTTCCTATTTTCTTTCCAGTGGTAGTTACTAAAAATAAAACAATAAATACAAAATCAAATTCTTTATTTTAATCTTTTTTTACAATATTTGAAGGCCTCTTGAATTTTGTCATCAATATCATAATCTTTACGTGATCCACATAATAATTTATTTGTATCTTTGCACCAATTGTATATAAACAAATTAATACATAAATCTTCAATTTTCGTAATTAATTGAAGTTTGTGGTCATTGCATTTAATAAAACTATAATCTAATATAACTGAAAATATTGTTTTAATATATTGTCGGATGTTTTTCTTTTTAGAATCTTTTTTTAATATACTAGTGACAACATCTTGTATATTAGAGAAGCATTTCATAAGTGGTATGGAAGGATACGTAAGGCTCGTTTTATTTCTAAAATATTCCCTAAAATGAAGGGAACTGTTTTCTTTATTTTCATTATAAAATGAATTCTTGCAATATTTGCATTTTTTTACATTTAACTTGCGCAATACGTATCCTGTCACATACTCTAATTGTGCTTTTATTTTTGGGTCTTGTCTCTTTATTTCAAGATCTACATAGATATTGTCACTGTTCACATCATCAAAATCAACTTCCACAGTATAACTTGACGTCTCAGGTTTCTTAAAAAATAAGTTTTTTAGTGATTTAAAATTTAAGCATTTATCAACTTCACAGTTGGACCCCGGCGAATGCGTATTACTAAAATTAGTAATAAGTAAGGACGTGTAGGCTGCTTCGAAGCCAACACACGAAGGCGAGATATTACGATATCCATGGCTTCGAATGCAGCCAAATAAATTTTCTAGGGGGTCCTGGTTGAAATGTCTCATCCATAGAGACGTCAGGTTATACTGTTTAGCTAAAACATCAACAAGATATTCAATATTTTCAATTGTCTGCAACCAATTTGTTATTGATGGTACAACACCAGATTTGCCATTACTGCAATATTTCATAGAGCTTAAAATTTTCTTTGCTTCAGCCCATATTCTTTTATGAGTTGAATTTGGAGTTACTGGTCCAAGTAAATGTTTCCCAGCCCTTTTTTTTGAATTTTCGTAGCTCCCGTCAACGGAGTCGAACAAATCGTCGAAAAATAAAAGCAAATCTGCTGTTTCTTGGCATTCCTTTGGCAGAATTCCCATACCTGGATAAGAAAGATAAATTCATTATCATCAACTTAATCAATCAATTTGTTAAGTTATAATTACATAGGTTTTATTTACATTAAATAATTTTCTTAGCCACCTGTAGGCTCGAGGTCCCTGCTTGTACAAGGCTAAGGACATAATTTTTTCATCCTTTGTGAATCTGCAACCTAATTTATGTTTCCCTGCCTCTCGAAATTGCAGCATTGTGAATATATTTGCGGCTGATGAAAATTTATTGAGTGCTTTTTTGAATGTAACATTTTCTGACAGTTTTAAAGCTTTCTTTAATCTTGTAATTGCAGAATCCTTTTGCCCTTGTAATTTTTTTATCTTATTCTTCAGCATAATAGTGTCTGAATCAAAACTTCTGAAACTCATTCTCTTGACATCTTGTTTGCCTGCAAATACAAATTATGAGTTAATTCTAGTATAAGTATTATAATAATTAATGTAAATATGATAGAATTAATGTATGCAAAATATTTTAAACACAAAAAAGAGTAATGGCAGAGTTTCTTGCCCTTCTTCTCCATACGAAAACTACCTATTGGAATGGGCAACTAGAATCAATACTTTTATTTAAATTTTTTATGTTAAAATGTGCCCTTTATGTGCCTATTTGAAATAAATGCATTGACTTTGAGTATAAATAATTGTTTAGTATAGTAAAACTAAATAGTAGTGATGGTAATAGATCGAATGATATTGTGACAGTTAACAAGAAAAAGAGGATGAGAAAAATATTTTCCACCAACCAAATAACAAAGGACAAGGGCAGGGCCGGAAGAAGAGTGTAGTAAAATAAAATATGAAAAATGGAACCGACACCGAAATAGCGAAAAATAATTTTAGATTTCAGAAAATAATCTAATCAATATGCTTTATGCAACAACAAAATAATTCTAGTAGGTACCTTTAGATGTTGATGGGGCAGGTTGCTCAAATATTGATGCAGGCTGATTTTGAGATAGAACAGCTGGTTCCAACTCATTTTCACATCTCTGACCCGAAAATATAGTTTCCCTTGTTAAGTTAGTAACATCTTGTAAAGGCAAAGATGAGTGGATACCTGAAACAGAATTGAGAACATTTATTCAAATATGTCATGGTTGTTTCAAGTGATGATCACCTGCTATCTGCTACAGTCCATAAACTTAGCAAATAGTGCCATAATCACCACACTATCTGACACAACATCCATCAAAAGTTTAATACAAGTAGCACATTTGGTAGGTCTTATGGTTTCAGTTTCTGAATATGTGAGGGGCCAGCTAATGCTCTAGGCAGACATGAACAACTAAGGGCCTGCGAGAAGAGTTAAATGTTTTAGATAAGTAGGTGTAGACACACTTGGTAATAGTGTATCTAGAAACAGTTTCATATTGCATAAATTGATTATCATACCTGATAAAAACAATGATGGAACTGCATTTTTGCTAAGTCTTCTGCTTGCAGTGTAGAAGTTTGGATTAAAATGTGAGTGGCAGATTCGTCCATTCTTAAAGATAGACTGGGAGTCAATCACTAATACATTTCCACCAATTGCATATATCCACCTATTGAATCTATCCAACTCCTTTTCTGGATCAGGGAACTTATGCAAAGTAGTATTTGGACCTGAAAAGATTATATTTTTTCCTCAAGGTACTTTAACTTTTATATATACAATATGTAACAAAAACCCTGTTGTTCCTTCTACCTACGTTTTAAGAATCGGTATACATATGTAATGAAGAAAGTCATTTATAAAAAACTGTAAACACAAATAATTAATATAAATATTTAATTATTAATATTTGTAATGTTATCCTGATATCTTACCTCTGCATGAAGCGATGACCCGAAATCACAAATAATAGGAAGAAGTTCTACCGCGCCGCGCCGGTTATCTACCTATTTTTTCTACACAAGTTCACGACTTTGTCAGCTGTTGTTTATCACTTTAACGAATGAATCTTTGAAAATGTTGGTTTACACGGTTTTTTTAATGCACAATTGATAATTGTTAAAAGTACATTTAACACTTTTACATAAACAAAATAAAGTCCCCGCGTCTGTCACACAAAACCTTAAGTACCTACTTGCATTTTAATGGATTAATTTATTATAATGTCTACTAGACGGCCACGGAGGTATCGAACTTGATGTGGTCAAATGCTGCTTCTATGCGTGAACGCATTTCGACCTCCGTATCACACGGTTTTTTGAACACCTGCTGCTTAACAGTACCCCAGAGGCAAACAATCGAAGGGCGTCAGATCAGGTGATCTTACGTAAACAAAACACAAGTCACTCACTAGGTCAACAATAACATCCGTTCGAAAGTAAGTTGCGCGGGAGACTAAGGAATTCGCTTATGATTCGCAGGGCGGCGGGTGGTGGGGTAAAGGGGTAGGAAGGCACGTGGCAGGGATACGAGGCACGCGCCTACGTTTTAGCGGCATCTTCTGTCGCATCAAAGAAAGCCGCCGAGCTCGTAGGCTATTTAGCGAAATAAAGATGTATTTTTAAAATCAGATACTCTCAACATTTTTTTGTATGTGTCGATTTTAATAGTTATTTGATTTTGACCTTTGTACTAGCCACTGTTTATAATTGTTAAATTCTAATATCATTAATGTTGTGCGTGTATGTAATGTATAACGTTCCTAAAAGGAACAACAGGGTTTTTGTTACATACTGTATATATATATATTATATATGTATATACATATTTCTTATTTATATAGTATGTAGGTATATGTAATATTGTATTTTTGTGTTTATTTAACTATTATATTTCAATATTTTAAAATATAGGTACAGTAAAGTTTTTACAAGTACACATAATCTTGACCATCTTTTAGTGCACCTGCCTCGCTTGTTTCTGCATCACCCCAAGGTAGACGGGTAGAATATGCCTAAGGCATTATGTTCGCCTATGTACTTCAGTGCATAAAGTATAAATAAATATTCGATTCCTAATGTAGTTAAATCAGTGTGTTTATCCAGATTAGGAAATACTAATTTCTATACTATTGAATTCTAAATAGAGCCGACAGGCGGTTCGTACCTACAAAGAACCATTATTACTTGTACAACAAACACACATTTTTAACAGTATAATTATTTGTACTTACGAGTGTTTTTGCAGTTCAGCACACAACACTTGCTTGCGTTCATGTTTATACACAACAGATGCACAACAAACAAGTCAACAGTCCAGATATTCGTGCAAGGGTCAATCAAATATAGCGTTGTCGTCGGTATCCAATACTTTTCCAGGTCAATGTTTAGAAGCAGAATCGTCAATGTCCATACAAGCCAAGTCGTCAAGAAAAATCCACAAATTAATCGAAGCGCATCCATTTACTCGAAGAGAGAAAAACGGAATAATTTTTTGAAGTTTTGAACAACAAACGACACTATCGCGAGTTGCGTTCCTTTTTTCCCCATAAAATTTAAAACATTTAAAAAAAATTGTGTTGGATTATTAGACGATTTTACCCATTTAAACAAACGTTGTGTGTTAACACAATTAATTTAAAAGGTGTCTAAATAATAATAATAATAGCTTCAATATTTTTATTTGTAAAAATAATAGTTGATATTTTTTGAAAATCTGAGTAAGATGGAACATAATGTTTAGACTAAACCCATTGACATTTTAAGAACAGCGCCATCTATCAATAAGTAAGTATAACTTTTGATATTACTATACGACTAAATTAAAAATCTATTGAATTGAGTAGTGTATCTCCAAAAGCAGGAGCCTACCTATACTGGCCGGTTATGAATCCCTGACTTTTGTTCTAAGCTAAAACACCGTGGTGGACATCGAAATCAATCCCCTCAAAAGTCAGGCTATCCTGTTTTATAGAGCCTTCCGCGAATCCTACCGACCCTTTCCCGCGTCACCCATCACCATGTTCGGCGCGCCTATCCCTTGGGAGAGGCAAGCCAAATATTTAGGTGTCACTTTGGATGATAGACTTTCCTTCGGTCCTCACATTAACACGGTGCGTAACCGCGCCGCGTTCGTGTTAGGCAGGCTCCACTTCCTCATTAATGCTAGGTCTAAATTGGCCCTCAAAAGCAAAATCAGACTGTATACCGCGTGTATACGCCCCATAATGACGTACGCGTGTGTAACTTTTGCACACGTCGACCCCAAGCGGATCCAGAGATTCCAAGTCCTCCAAAATAAGTTCATGCGCAGAGCCACGGGTGCCCCGTGGTATATGCGTAATCTCAATCTCCACATGGACTTAGGTTTGCCGACCATCAGGCAATTTATCAAAAGGGCTTGTCGCCGCCATTTCGATCGGGCAATAAACCATAAAAATCCCCTCATTGTGCAGGCCGCGTCCTACACTCCGTCCCGCATTAGTCGCATTCGCAGACCGAGGCACGCCCTCGCCGAGTCTGACGACGACATAACAAAAGCACAGACAGCTGCAGCCGAATCTGCAACTCGCGATCATCCATCACACACACAAGGCCATCAGCCTCGCTACCGTCCTCGCCGGCGTGGACGTAAGAAACCGCGCTCTCCTTAAATATGTTCATTGTAGAGTTTTTTGTTTTATTATTGTTATGAAATAAAGAACCACTAATAATCAGATAAAGTAAAGTCTTTGATTTAAAAAAAAAAAGGCCCCCCACGCAACGCCCTGAGCCCGAGGTTCGAGCCCCACAGGGGGCACCCTCAGTGCGCTGTTGCTTAAAATTTTGTATTTCGGTTGAGAGCCCTAAGCGCTCACCGATATTGTCCGCGTAAGGGTGTCAGAGCCATCTGAGGCTAACACCTTCGTCCATTCAAAAAAAAAAAAAAAAAAAAAAAAAAACCGTGGTGGACACTTTCGACTAATCCCCCATACAAGATGGTCCTCCTTTACTTCTACACTCCTTATAATTACATAGCATTGTGTGGATGACAGGCAGGTAACTAGAACGTAAATATCACGGCTAACTAATTTAGTGAAAAAAAGAATAAAGACAAAGATCAAGCATTATCGTTTATTTAAATTCTAAAATGAATATAACCATTCATATTATTTTGTTTACAATAGATTACAAACACCATAGACTAATAAACGGTTAACACCATTTTTTAATTTGTTCGGTAAAGTGTCCATCACTGCGTCACGTCACATTATCCGTCACTGTGACACATGTCATTCTAATTAGAATGTCATACATATGTCACCGACACATTTGATAACACAAGATACAAAATAACCTATAAATAATTACTGTGAGTGATTGATTCTGTGTTGTTTTTTATATCGAGTTTAAAGAGCTAATGCTTAAAAATCCATGTGAAAATGTCTGAAGAAATCGAGTCCATTAAAGAAGTGACTCCAGAAGAAGTGAAGATCGATGATGAATACGCGTACTTAGACCGCGGTGGATTTTCATCGGAGAAATTTAAAATCGAGATTCGTGGTTTACCAAAATACTATGGAATTGCTGTAAGTTTATTATTTGTTTAGTTTTTGTTCACATTTGATCCCGCGGAAGTCCCTCTTCAAAATTAAATATTCTATGTTGTTCAGATTACACTCACTTCTACCATTGCGTTCAGAACGTACAAATCACTATTTTGTATAAGTATTCACTAATGTCTCGTTCTATTCATTGGGACCAATACCACAGGACTGTCCATTGACATGGTTCTTCCTAAGACAAGTTCATTTATTTATTATTGGTTATATTTATTCTAATAGGGAATTGTTAACAATGTGACTCTAACCACTGCATCTTAGATTCTCTGACTACCTTACAACTGGTATTGGGTTTAATTCACACCCAGGACAACCATACATTTTGATGTATCTGGGTGTAAACATCTATTTATGAAAATTTTTAAAGAAACTATATTTAGTATATCCATTATTTGGTTTTCATTGTTCCATTAATTGCATTGGTTGGCATCAGATGTGTATCAAAAAATATCTTAAAAGTTACTCTGTTATTATTTTTTTATTCACTGTGTGTAAAGAAAGTCCTAGGATATTTATTATAAATTTGCAGGAACTGAAGAAACTAATGAATCAAAAACTAGGTCTCAGTACAAGCAAGATCAAGAGACCTAAGAATGGCAGCCACTGGCTGTATGCTTGCTTCCAGAATGATGAGGACCGATCTAAGGCTATTACAGCACTTAATGGATATTCTTGGAAAGGTAACAGCCAAGTAAGCAGTACATATCCTAAGACCGTAGACAATCTTTTTCACTGACTGAATTTGCTGCTGACATAGGAATTTTAAATGAAGGGTAGGCCTTCTAAGTTAAAGCATTTTTTGGAGTATTCAACAGTAGGAACTCATTTCATTTGTGAGCTATGTAACATATAGAAAGTGGTAATTGTTGTCTTAGTGCCCAATGAGACGTAATTATACATAAATAAATGTTAGACAATTTATGATGAGTTCAAGTTGGTAATTATTACTTTAAATTAAATATATTTTTAGGCAAGACATTAATAGCTGAAGAAGCCAAACCGGCTCCTGACCCATTGGTAAGAAAGAGAAAGCAGGAAGAAGAGAACTCAGTGCAAGACAAAAAAAAGAAAGAAGATAGCAATAGAAGTCAGGAGGAAAGACTGAAGGATGCTACCACTCCATACTGGGAGATAGCTTATGAGGAGCAGGTTGACATGCAATTTTTATTCATTACTTTTTTTTTCTGAGTTAGAAGTAAGTGTGCATGCCAGCTCCCCAAAGTTTCATTACAATCTGATATAGTAAAGAAATGCATCAAAGAGTAACAAACAAATCTTCATTTTTATATATAGTTATTAAGATTCGAAATTTAGAATGGAAAGCTGTCATGGATCTTTCATAAACATCCATACTTACATACTTAATAAAATTATATAGTGTCATAATTACTTGTTTGGGATAATTTAATTTACATCAAAAAATAATATCTTCTATTATCATTCTCAGCTCAAACTTAAGGAGAAGGAAATAAAACATCTCCTAATGAAATTCGACAATGAAGTCTGGAAAATAAGTAAGGAAAGACGAGATGACATAGAAGCCAAGCGTAAACTTTATGATGGCCTCAGTTTTGAATTGAAAGATATACAAAAGTCACCGATTACAGAGGGTTACAGAAACAAGTGTGAATTCACTGTTGGTATAGATGATGAGACAAAGTTACCTACCGTTGGATTCCGGCTAGGGAGCTATGTGGCTGGGATGGTTGGTGTTGCTCCCATTCAATCAATGATACATATTTCTGAAAGAACCAAACAGTCTGTTTTGGTAAGTAAAGAATATTGTCTTCTCAGTGCTTAGGTATAACATCAAGTAAATCTACACTAATAATATTTTAAACTATAGATACCTTAGCCAAGCTCAGAAATGTCAACAATAAAATTTTTCGAGTAGTAGAGCTCTTAGTGCAGAGTTAGTCCGGGGAAGTACTACCACCATACCCATTTCCGCCGTGAAGCAGTAGTGCAATTGTATTACTGTGTTTCGGTTAGAAAGGTAAGGGGGCCGGTGAAATTACAGGCACATGAGACTTAAGAACTTCATGTCTCAGGGTCGACAACGCATTGGCGATAGCCCTAGTGTTCCAAATGTCCACGGCGGTGACCACTTACCATCAGGTGGACCGTCCGCTTGTTTGTCGGACCATGTGGTATAAAAAAAAATGTGTGGTAATTGACCTAATTCCATTAGACGCGCTCCAACCACTGTCGCGATAGCACGCACGGAGCATGCTGCACTCAATCTTAACGTAGCTAATGATGTAGTACCTCTCTCTAACAACAAGTAGACCGTAAAGTGGGATTAATTTTCTTTTCCCTTCTCCGCGCTTGTATCTAGTATTTGTTGTGTCTTTGAGAGCCGTGATGTTAGTGAATGACTTGTCTATATATAAAGGTAAAGTTTTTAAGTTTGGATGTAGGAGGTAATTTACGAAACTACTCATACAATTTTAAATATTTATTCACTCATAGAAAGCTACATTAATGCCTTTTATTATCAACTTCATATTCACTTCGTCAGCTATATAGTTGTTTACAAACGCAACATATAAAAGTTTATTGATTTTGTAGTTGTTCCAAGAATTCGTCCGTAAGTCGGAAATGGCTCCATTCTCCCCGGCAGACTACTCAGGGTACTGGAGGTATCTGACTGTGAGGCACTCAACTTCCACCGGTGATATCATGTTGATTGTAGCTATGCATCCTCAGGCAAGTACCGAGTCATGATGTACCATGTATAGACAAGTTTGACTGGCCAGTTGACTTAGTGGTTAGAGACCCTGGTTCCTATTCCCACCCAGGATAATCATTTGTGTGCTTAAACATGTCTGTTTGTTCTGTGCTGGGTGTAAATATCTATATAAGTATGAATTTAAAAAGTACATAGTATATGTAGTATATCAATTATCTTGTTTCCATAGTACAAGATATGCTGAGTATCAAAGAATGTCCCAGGATATTTAAGTTAACTTCGAAAAACACCAAAGATTATGCTTAATGTTTTGTACTGTTACAATATAATATTATACCATTTTAATAGTGAAATAATTTTTAGAACTTGACTGAAGAAGAACTAAACAAGTTAAAACAGTCCTTAGTGGAGCATTTTAGTTCTGAAAACGCTGTTGCATGCGGCATCAAGTCTTTGTATATCGAGATTCTAATGAAAAAGTAAGTACAAGCAGCATCAGACTTTTATAAAATACTCACAAGGCATTTTTAATCATATCCTATTTGTGGCTCTTTAATTCTAGGAGAGTTGGCGAAGATGGATCAAAGCCGGTACATTTAATGGGCTCGACCCATATTATTGACACTATTCTTGGAAGACAGTTCAGGATATCACCAGAAGCTTTTTTCCAGGTTAGAATCCTGTATATTACTTATTCAGAGTCCTGTGCGGTAACTTCCTGTACTTCATGCAACATGCAACCAGCACGGTGATTGGAAATACTCTCGGAGTCGTTGATTGATATTGACTGGGCTACGAGTGTGAGACACACACTGTTCACACGCCGAACCATTAATCTGTTATGAAATTGGCTTGAACATTGAATTCGAGAAAGTTACACAGGGTGCGGTATGGTATTGTTGTATGGTAGAGATATTTCTAATTCACTAAACTTGCGGCACGCTATGATGGCCGTTTTGACGTTTATCAATGACAAAGAAAAATAACCTTTATTCCTTCTAGCATAAGATGCATCTATTGATCCAACAGCTAATTGTATGATGTTGGAAATCAACCTTATTCCAAAGCAAAAAAAAATATTTTCCTATGACAATCATAGCGTGCCAGTAGTATAAGAGCAACTGACACTTTTAGTTTAATTCTGAGGTTAAGCACGAACTTCTAACGTAAGTGTAGCGTCATCGTAAAATCGTCAAAAATCAACCTAATAGAAATTTAAAAAAATGCGCGGTGTGCAATTGGGATGTGGCCTGTATTAAAGATATATGATCAAACACTAATCAGTGTATTGAACATCCAAAAATATACGAAAACATTAAATATGATCAAAATTAAATCATTAATGTAATTTTTCAGTACCGATCTTATCATAAAGAGTATGTTATTAGATGCTGTACAATTATGACGTCACAACTTGCTATTTCATACAAAACTTCATACATTCGATCGTTTTGACATTTCATAAAGAATTGCTGTTTTGTCAACTGACCTGACAAACACCTTTTTGGCGCACTCGATACGATGGCGCTACGCTTGCGATAGACGTTCATAGATATAGACGCACTGATCTTTATAAGATTATTCTTCAAATTAGTGTAAAAAAAAAGTTAGATAAATTTACAATTTATAACAATAATATAGTGCCTTTTCATCGGTGACTTCAATTTTTAATAGTAATTATTTGATTTCAGATAAATACAGCGGGAGCTGAAATATTATATCAGAGTGCTATCGATATGAGTCAAGTTAAGAATGATTCAACTGTGGTTGACATTTGCTGTGGGACTGGTACAATAGGCTTGTGCTTTGCAAAGGTATCAATAATTACCCTAAGCTTCTTTTAATAATGTTGTCAAATATTTATACACTATTTTATAAAGTGCTGAAGTATTATGCGGTGCAAATCAATTCAATGTTACGCCTTAGGGGGCGTCCATTAATTACGTGAGGCGTTTAGGGGGGGCGGGGTCAAGCCGAATCTCACGTGGAGGAATATCACATAATTTTTTTATTTGCAAGAAACAGTGTAAAATTGCTAGAAGAGGGTTATTATAGTTCTAATATTTTCTCATATCTAAATCGTATACTTATGATAATATCAAACCTCGATTAGGGGCGGGGAGAAAAAAGCAAAAAGGGAAGTGGGAGGGTTGAAAATTCGCCATAGTCACCACACGTAATTAGTGGATGCCCCTTACTCTTTTTAGATATTCCTACCTGTTCCCTGTGGTTTCCCCCCGTTCCCTACGGATGTTACATATTCATGGGATACAAATTTTGCTATTCCAGACTAGATAGGTAGTAAGATTATCACTAATTAAAGTTGCATCACTATGAATTAAAAACAATGTAGGACCCAATATACACCCCTGTGGCACTCCTTAAATCAATTATTTATTTCACAGCATTGCGGTAGCGTATTAGGGCTAGAATTGATTGCAGAAGCCGTGAGAGATGCAAAAGCTAACGCAGAGTTGAACAGTATTAACAATTGTGATTTCTTTACGGGCAAAGCGGAGGATATCCTGCCGTCAGTGCTGGCTAGAGCTAATGGAGAAGATATAATTGCCATCGTGGACCCCCCTAGAGCTGGATTACGTATGGAATTTTATGAATTATTTTTTATAAACGCAAAATTGATCTATGATCATTCTTCTATACTGTTTTATAAATCTGTAAGATATGTTTGTATTTCTATTTTTTGTAAATTTTGTGGTAAATGTTCTTTTTATGACTGACGATAATTAAAAAAAAATTGTTTGTCTGTCCTTTGATAACTCAATAACGACTTGATTGCCTTGATGAAAATTTGTATACAGTCAACACGTGATTGGCCGAATAGGCTTTATATGATATCGATAAACGCGAGTGAAACAGCTGGGGACAGCTAGTATTCTATATATTCATATCAACAATTAGAAAGTTTCAATATTATATATATAAAATTACTGTTGTAAATTATTAAATAAATACAAATACTTTATTTACAAGTGGTTTAAGGCCACCATTTAACCAAGTCTATAATTATACTAAAATGTTCAACTGAATATTATTTCAAACAGACATGCGAGCAGTAACCCAACTCCGTAACATCAAGAAGGTATCGCGTTTAGTGTACATCTCGTGCAGTCCAGCTTCAGCGGTGAAGAACTTCACAGATCTTTCACGTCCGTCGTCGAAGACGCTGCGAGGGCCCCCCTTCTTGCCGGTCCGGGCGGTGCCTGTTGACATGTTTCCACATACTAAACATGTCGAACTTGCTATATTGTTCGAGAGGGAAAAGGAGGTATGTTCTTTTTACTATATTTTTATAGGCATATCTATAAATGCACTCGCGCACTGCCCTACAACATGGCGAGGTAGGCGACGGCTGTCATTTCCTCAACGTTGAAAGGAGTAATTACTGAGTTTATAGTCAGTTCTTTCAGTAAAAATAAACATCCGAACCAGTAAGTATTAGAAACAATCCATATGTGTACGTGAAAGCCTATTTATATTAAAATATTTTCATTTAATTACTAGGTAAGCGAGTATATTGTACCAGAAAAATCATTCAATTGTAACTGTCTTCAAATCTATTTAGTTTGGTCATTTGAAATATGCAGGCAGTAGTTGGAACTTATATTTTAAACCTTTGGTAGAATTTGGGTGTGTCTAGTATTCTGCTCGTATGTCCCCTCCGAACTGGCTACTAGTACTGCTTCTTTTATAATTATGTATTGAAGTAATATTCGTATTTTTTTTATTATGTGAGAGCTTGTGTTTGACCCAGGTTTGACCAAAATTTTACTAGGTAAGTGATTAGGTCGGAGTTGGCACTCAAGCCTAGAAGGGAAACTGACTTCAGAGTCCAGGTGTCTCTCTGGAACTCAGCGAATAGTGCTTGGTAGGCAAGAGGATACTACAAAAAACACAACTACCTTCAACCCTGCAAGGGTTTTCTCATTCATTATTTTATCTTCATTCTGGGGTATTCATCGTTACTACAACCGGAGCTATCATTGCCTTAAAAATATCTTCCCCGCGAGTTTTGTCTATAATATATCGCACCCTCAGTACGATAAGGGCTCAACTCAAAATTTTGCGAAATGGAGTTACGTACATAGAGAGACTAAACAAAGTACGCTCTATCCGATGAATAGTAAAACATAGTCAATTTAATGATTGAATAAGCATACCGATACTTCAGCCTCTTTAACGACGGGACCCACCCTCCCCGCTCAGTGCAAAAGTCACCCAAAATCAATATGTGCCAAAACTGTTTTTTTGAGTTAAGCCCCTATTGTTCTGAGGGTACGATATGTAAGCGATTTAAAGACTGTGTTGACTGAGGCATCTGCATCTTCGAGGATGACGTCCAGATAAGAATTAATTTTCGTATTTATATTACAGAAAATCGTTTTGGAGGAAGACGATAATAAACTGGTTATAGATGAAGAACCCAGTGTTCAAAACGCCGAAGATATTCAATCTGAAAATGCTTTAGGTGGAAGCGAAAATAGTTTAAATAATGATACTTGATGTAACATCATTATTCTTTATTGTTATGTAATAAAGACCATTACTGTAAACGTTTTATTTCATTTAACATTACTACAAAAACTTCGTCGGGGAGCGGCGCTTCTAAGCCTCGGAGAGCTTACCTCTCACGTGATAGCATAACTAGTGAAAGAGACGGAGCATAGAGGCCGCGACGCGGGCCGGCTTTAGATTATTCAAAATTCAAAACCATTTATTCAGTTTAGGCCCTCCGAAGGCACTTATGAAGGTCAAATTTAAAGTTACTGAAGCTACTACCGGTTCGGAAGTCAGCCTTCAACTGAGAAGAACCGGCAAGAAACTCAGCAAGGTTACATTATTTTTTATTTTATTAAATTCTTTTTTATCTATTCTGACTTTTTGGCTATTTTATAATATCAATTTTACATATTTTTATATTTAACAATTACAAAATACTTAATAAAGGTAACATTCAAAAACAAAAAAAAGAAATAACAAGACTACAAAATAGAAAATGACAATAATTACTTACAACTAAAACAAGAAAATTAGAGGTGCACTGTGCAAAGAGTAGCTATTTCCATACATTTTTATCTTCAATATAATGAACTACCTTGTACAGTGGACCCCCGCTAATACGGCCCCTGTCTAATCCGGCACCCCCTGTAATCCGACATGCCTATCACTGTTGAATTTGTTGGAGGCCATATGCATTTGGGTATATACTGGCACAGTATAAATGCAAAGTGTTTGTAATCTATTCGATATTTGAGTGTTGTTCTTTGAGTGTTCAAGTTTCTTTGACACAAACAATAAATGTTCCTGGTAAATAACCACTGTTTAATTCAATATTTCCATTTGAATTTAGGTACACAAATATTATTTAGGCAAGTCTTTAGATAATATCTAATCATTTTTATCTGTAATTTTAAATAAATAAATTTCGGGACTCTTAAGCAGTACTCTATAGTCCGACAAATTCGATAGTCCGACACTGCCCTGCAAAACGTTTGTCGGATTACCGCGGGTTCACTGTAATACGCTTTTTCTCTCAAAACTTTCCTAATATAATTTTTAAATTTATGATCAGATATTTTGGTTACTGAAAGCGGTATCTTATTATAAAACCGAACACAATTACCAAGAAATGACTTGTTTACTTTAGTTAGTCTAAAGTATGGAACAACTAATTTCTCCCTTTGTCTTGTATTAATATTATGGATATCCAATTTTGACTCAAACATTCCTATGTTTCTACGTATAAACATTATATTTTCATAAATATATAATGAAGGCAATGTCATTATATTTATTTCCCTAAATAAATCTCTTAATGATTCACGGGGACCCATACTGTAAATTGCACGAATTGCTCTTTTTTGTATAATAAATATTGATTCAATATCCGCTGCTGCTCCCCAAAATAAAATACCATAGGACAAGAGGCTATGAAAATATGCAAAATAAACTAATTTGGCTGTCTCAACATTCGTCAATTGTTTAATTTTCCTAACAGCAAATGCAGCCGAACTTAACTTAGCAGCTAGAGTATCAACCTGAGGTCCCCACTGCAATTTATTGTCTAATGTAATACCCAAAAATACCGTTTTATTAACAAGATCAATATGGCTCCCATCTATTTTTATTTGGCTATCTATTATATACTAAATTCAAAGAAAACTAAATGCTTAAGGTTTTCTTTACCGAATGTAGTAATAGATTATTTGTAGCAAACCACCCACAGACAATTGACATAGTATGATTAACTTTAGTTAGATCTTTGTCTTTTCTATCAACTTTAAAAATTAATGATGTATCATCAGCAAACAAGACAATATCTGTGAGATCATTTACAACATATGGCAAATCATTTATATAGACTAAAAACAAAAATGGACCTAAAATTGAACCCTGGGGTACCCCCATTTCGACTAAAGAGCCCTTGTATGTTGTGCCAGTAATCCCTACCTTTTGTTGGCGATTTGATAAATAAGATAAAACAAGATTATGGGCAGTTCCACGAATTCCGTAGTAGTCAAGTTTTAGAAGTAGTGTACGGTGGTCAACGCAATCGAAAGCCTTGGATAGATCACAAAAAATGCCAATCGCATCCTGAGAATCCTCCCATGCGCCATAAATGTGTCTCAGCAATGTTGCTGCCGCATCGGATGTAGATCAAGTGTATCAAGATGTATAAGACATGCTATAGGAGCTCTCTGCAACCTCTGGCCGTACAACGGCTTAATTTCTTGCCGAACTTGCAGCTCCATGGATCGAGGGGCCCTGGAGACTTACCCGGCCTTCTTTTCCTTTGGGCAAGTGCCCAGGGCCCCGTGATCCATAGGGCCGCTAAGTTCCTGACAGATCACCAACCGGTAACCAATGCTACGCAAGGAAGTCCAGGCTTTGGACGCCTTAGGTTGCAGGGAGCGTAAGCGACCATAGTGTCATCAGATCGAATTGGTGTATCCCACTCTTCAAGATCTATCATAGTCTAAGGGGCCACATTATCCTAAAATGCGTAGGGCCTCCAATAGGCTAGAGACTGCCCTACCCGGAGTGCCCCTGGCCGCGACGAAACAGTACCTAGAGCTAGTGTCAATTTCCTTACAGAATCGAAGCCCTGTAGAAATACTACATAAAATATGTTGACATTAAATTAAGTTCTAAATCACTATATCACCTGTTTATTTAATTTATTGGAACACATTTTTTCATGTTTATCCGCATAAGTGTGTAAAAGCCATATGCGCCTAACGCAATTATTAAAAACCATTTAAAATTATTGAACACTGTAGATCTATTCATTAAAACGTTAAAGTAGTTTGCATGGCCGCTCGCCTCATCCAGCTAGGGCACGAGAGAAGCCCGTAATTCTTCAGGAATTTAATAAACGACTGGGACCGGAGGCGGTGTAGGTACGGGCTGCATTCCTCTTTGAGAATACTGCCTGCCACCCATTTATACCTACATAAGGAATAGAAATATGAGGATTAGGAAACTTGAGCTTGGATGAAAGGCAACCATAATGGATGAGACACCAAAATAAAACAAGAATTTTTAATAATGTATATTGTCACATATATTAGACTTGATACCAACAATTAGATTTGATATCAGAAGCAACATATTTCTAAATATTCACTATTCTCAAATAAATAGATGGGAAATAATAAATAACTTATCAATAAGGTATAACTAAATGTATCTATTTACTTAGTTGACTTTTTTGGCAGATTAGTCTCAGTATTTGACCGCTTAATTATTATATATATTTGTGTATGTTTATGTAGTTTATATAAGGTATATGTGTAGTTTAAGTTTAATAGTTTAGATTAAGATTAAGATAGATTAAGTTCATATTAAATTATCTATTATTATTTCTGTGCATCTACCACGTTATCTCTGCATCGCCCAAAGGTCGACTGGTAGAAAATGCCTAAGGCATTAAGTCCACCTTGTACATGTTTCTGTACGAAGTATAAATAAATAAATAAACTATTTTTTCTAAAAATATTTTATAAGAACCAAACATTCCATAGTATAAATATACGAAATAGGAAACATAAAGTGTAGGTACACTCTTCAAAAAAACGAAAAGAAACAAAATTTTCACGAAGTGCTGGAGCTACATCTGCCATAAACAAATGGTTTTTTTATCGCTACAAGGTCCCTACTAACAATAACTCGGAATCCGTTGTTTCAGTCATTACCCTCAATAACTGCACAAACAAACAGCATAAAAAAACATTATTTTCTTCTTTATTATTAGTGTACCATCGATATCGATCAAATAGGCCTTCAAAAGAACATTTAGATTCTAACAAACTAAAATAGGACTTCAAGTACAGGTATTCACTAATGTCACGGGTACCATACCCTTGACGCAAGTAAGGCAAAGTCGATCAAATAAGTATAGTTACCTACTACCTAGGCTTCCTCTCATATTATCACGTATTTAATATCATGGAAATCGGGTCGGCATTCCTGGAAATTGATGTCCCAGGACAGATGTACGAACTGCAGGGAGATAGGTATTATTAAAAATAAGGCTTTATGAAATAATCAATTATATTGATCGCTACTTGTTCTGATGCATGCACTGATATCTTATTTCCAAAATAAATGACAACACTTTTATGATGCCCTTGGCTTACGAGCAGTGAAAATAGCATCAAACCCCTTTATTGCCAAGTTAGGCCAGTCTTCATTTAGGAAGATTACTGATAAAAAAAGCACGCTGTTTATTCCGAAGAGATGAATGAATATTATGATAGAATTTTAATAATTTTTTTTCGAATAATTTTTCTTCTGTCTGTACGCCAAATAACTGCATACCAAATATCACCCTGAACCCTCCCACAATATAGGGGGTGGGATCTATGCGGTGAGGAGGCTCATCTTGGCGGTTTCTTGAAAACCTCAATTCATTATAGCGGCTGCTTCGGTGGTAAGCGCATCGTGTTATCATTTATTCTTTGAAAGTAATGTGATTGTCGCTAGTTGTTGAAAATGAGTCCTAAATGCATACTTGTGGTACTTTTCTGCATAATCTGTTCACATTGTTCATATTCAATACAGAAGAATTCCTATGGTAAGTGGAATAAAACGCAGTCCTTCCTTAAAATGTGAAAATATTATCGCTAAAATATTTACCTTTTAAACAGAACGCCAATTTGCTGAAAGTGAATCCGTGTTGGACCCGAATGGCGAGCTGTTATTAAAGTGGCGAGTTGATTATTCACTTCGAAAGATTCAATTCCAATTAGTTATATCGGAACAAGCGCCAAAATTCAATTGGTTTGCCCTAGGGTTTTCCGATAGAGGAGAATTGAAGAATTCCGATGTGTGTCTATTTTGGACTGATTACAAAGGACGACATCATTTTGGGGTAAGTATGGTAGATTTTACATCTGTAACAAAATAAAATGAAATAAATAATGTTTTTTTTTCTTTTTAGGATATGCATGCTGATAATAAGGGGAAATTATTACGTGACAGCAAGCAAGACTGTGAAGCATTTTTCGTAGAGACCGATAGCCAAAGTATAATTTTTGAGCGTTTCTTCGATACGTGTGATGAAGATGACTATGTAATTGAGGTAATTCCATAAAACCTCTTTTCAATGAGTACCTTTTTAGACTGCCACATTAACAAATTATTTCTTTCTTCAGGACGAAACTATTCATGTTATCTGGGCTCGTGGTACAGATAAATTATTTTCAAGTCAGGGCTTATGCTTAACTGGTATTTCATCTCAGAATCATGGTTTTATCAGAGTTAGACTGTTAACGCCTCCAGGATTGGAGAAAGTAAATGCATATCAATTGAAGATAACAAACAAAGATTTAAAGGTACCAGGAGACGACACCACGTATTGGTGCAAAATTATAAAATTACCTGAATTTATTTCAAAGAAAGTTCATCATATCATCCAGGTATTTGATATTAATAAGCTTACTTTGATATTAACAAGCTTACTTTGATATTTATTTACGGTTCTGTGATTGTTCGTACATAATTTTTCAATTTGAGTTTTTAGTTCGAATCAACAATTACTAAAGGCAACGAAGGTTTAGTACATCATATGGAAGTGTTCTATTGCGATGCCGATTCTGACGAAGATATTCCTCTTTATGAAGGCAATTGTTTTTCCCCTCAAAGGCCTGATATCACAAAATTGTGCTCAAAGGTATTGTATAGTCAATTGTTTTTATAAATATTAGTTTTTTAAGTTTGAAATCTAACAGTAGGTACTTTATTTAAGGTAAAATCGGCTTGGGCAATGGGAGCACCACCGTTTACATACCCTAAAGAATCTGGACTGCCTCTTGGAGGACCTAAGGCAAACAAATTTGTGATGCTTGAAGTGCATTACAATAATCCAGAATTAAAAAAAGGTTAAATATAATGTACTTAATATTTTATAAACATTTGTTTTTTAAATTAGAAATTTAATGGTCTCGGCGGTCGAGTGGTCTACAGCTCGCCTGGAGACTCAGATTACCTTGGTTCGATTCCGAGTCGAGGTAATATTAATGTTTCGTTGTAACCCGAGATTGCTAGTGGGACTTAAAAATCTTCGCAGGAATGTGAGTCTCGTTTCTGAGACTCCAGTCTACTTTTTCGGGGACAGTGGGCTTGAATATATGTTATATTTAATATTTGCAGATTGGATCGATAGTTCAGGGTTCGTTCTCCATATAACGAGTAACAGACGTCGTTACGATGCTGCTATAATGGAATTGGGTTTGGAATATACGGACAAAATGGCAATACCTGGCGGACAAAAAGCATTTCCTTTAACAGGTTATTGCATACCTCAGTGCACTGGAGTGGTAAAAATACTTTTTATAAATTTCCATCTTGTATTAATAAACACTAGCTGAGATATTAAACACGGTCACGCTTAGCTATGGCTGTCTGATATATAATTTTGAGAATTAAATAAAGGTATTGTAGTGATAATTATTAATTGAAACCTCACGAAAATCTTGCACGTCAATCCATTGGCCAAGTATTTTCGAGGTCTGCATACACAAGCATTAGGAAATTGTATGTTCATCTATACTAATATTGTAAAATATGGCGTGAATTTTTTCTACCCTATGCGTGCAGATTATCAGTTAAATGATACATTTTTCCAGGTAGACATATGCTATGTTATAAACCCTAGATATATTAGATAACTCTGCACGGAAAACTAGTTCAATTACCTATATAGATTAATTTATATTAATATCTATATTCTAGGGATTGCCTGCGGAAGGAATAGTCGTTTTTGGCAGTCAACTGCACACACATTTGACAGGTGTTGGAGTATGGACTCGACATTCTCGGGATGGCATTGAATTACCTGTTCTTAACAGAGACAAGCATTACTCGACGCATTTTCAAGAAATCAGGATTTTGCACCGTCCGGTCAGAGTTCTACCGGTACGTAATATTAATATTGGCTGTACCTTGTTTTATTATACCCCACGGTTTTCCTCCACTGGCGTTCTCGATGGATGTTACAATTTATTGAAATAAAACGTATCCCAATTGTTAATCCAGGTTATAATCTATCTATTCGAGGAACCACTGGTGACTCAAAATACAGGTATCCACCTAGTTTGAGAGTCAGAGGCAAATCGATTTTGAACATACATATAATTTTATAGCCTGTCTCACTGTAATTGTCACATATACATTTTTATATTTGTATCTGGCTGATTTAATAAATTATTTACCAAGTCTCATCCAAATCGGTAGAAGAGTTTTTTGTTTTGAGTAACAAATAATCCATCCTTACATACTTTTGTATTTATAATTTTATCAGCTGTCTCACGCGGTTTTCACCCGCGTTCATCGATATAATATATATAACAATAGGAACAATTCCGCGTCGAATGGTAGCAGTCCCATCCCGATATGTTCAGTAGTTTTGAGGTGATTGTGCGTCAAGGATACCCTATTTTCCTTATTGCATTAAGTATGAAGTATTATTCGGCAAGTATTATTTATATATAATTAAAATTTCAGGGAGACTTTTTGGAGACGACTTGTATTTATAATACAGAAGGGAATGGAAATGCTACGATTGGTGGACATGCTATAACTGATGAGATGTGCGTTAACTATTTGCACTATTATCCTGCGACTGATCTCGAAGTATGTAAGAGCGCGGTCTCTAACAAAGCTCTTGAAAACTATTTCAAATTTGAACGCAGGTACTTATTCCAAATAAATTATATTTATATCATAAAACACGAATAAAATATGAAAAAGGGAGATGCGGGCAAGACCGATTAAGGTTTAATGGCCACTGTAGTACTTACCTATTGGTATAATCAATTTTAGGGTATTAAATATATTTTTTGGTAATTTCTAATTTTATAATATGATTAAATATTTTAATATACTAAATTTTAAAAATACACAGTATCCCATCTTGCCCCCTGAATAGGCTGGGTAGGACTGTTACTGTTTTTCACAAATTCACAGGTAAATACTGCAAAGGAGCAATTTGACATAATCTCCAATTACATGATTCATCATCTCTAATATCGGAACTCAACTAAATCGGAATGTACCTATGAGCGGGGAAGATAAGCCCATCTTGCCCCCTCAGTGAAAAAATATGAAGTTAACTGCAAAAAAACACTTTTTAAAAATACTTACTTGTCGAATAGCCAAGATCATAACGAGTGCCCTGACAGTCTGCGTGGCGCCGCAACGAACTTACGTAACTTTTAACATGCCCGCATCTCCCCTGACCCCTACCTATGTGTTTAATTTCTAATTTCAGATGGGACAACATGTCTATTTCTTACAAAGCATCTCCCCGCCTGAACTACCTATCTATCAACCCCTGGACGCCTTTGAGAGTGAATATGTTGCATACTCTTTATACTGAATCTCCAATATCTATGCAATGTAATAAATCTGACGGAAATCGATTTCAGGTCAGTACCTAACTAATTTATACATCAACAATATTCTATGCTTATAAAATAAAATAAATAAAAATAGCCTTTATTACTACTACATTTACAATGTTTAGAAGCTTTTACCTAATAACTAAGAAACTATGGAATTTACAACTATCTAGAAAACAAAAACGTTTGAACTATTCTAATTTCTAATAACTATGACCTTATAAGTTAAATACATATTATTAGTAGTAGTCGCCTCTTCGGCGTAGGCCTCTCTCTCCTAAACCTTTCCATTTGTCAAATTTGACAAATTCTATGCTTACATATTTTCAATTATTTGTTTGATATATGAACTCTTTTTCTCTGTTACAGGGTGATTGGGAAGGCTTAAATATACCAAAAATTAAAATACCCTTACCAGAAGTACCCAGAATTTGTCCAGAAAAGTACAACAATGCGGCTTACATTGAAAAGTAACACGATTTTCATATAAACATGAATTCAATAATCCATATACCACAGAAGGATAAATTATTTTACCATGGCAAAATATATTAATATCTACATACTGCGAGAATATGCAAAATAAAACATATAAAATGCCCATAATTCATTTACCTATTTTATGCCCAGTTATTGAGTCTTAACAGGAATTCTAAAATGTCGACTCGTTAAAAGACTCTTATAAGTCTCATTTCGTAAGGTGTCTCTTCATTTATATATGGGCATTAATGTATTTAAATATAAATGTATTATTACAACAATGTTAAAGATAAAGATTATAATAGTATGAGTTTTATATAATAAAATCTCATTGTTATTCCTTCCTAGTATTTCGAATGTAACTTATCTTAACCAAATACGTTAATAACATAAAGATTTAAATAAGTAATCCTCAATATTATAATGTTATTAAAAAAGTATATCGATTAAAGTGTCCTATTATTTTACCAGGATTTTGATTATTTATGTAAAAATAAGTAAATAAATACCCTGCATAATTCAACTGTGATTTATTTCCTTATCTCATCATGTTACTTGCCTGCCCTGTTCCCAATCATTTGGGGTTAGTGCATTACATATTATACAAGGGATTTGGCGGTTATTTTACGGCCAGCTACCAGCCTGGAGCCCACCCTAATTGAGAATGCTTTTGTAGACTTCTTTGTACATGTTGTTAGTGCACGTGGTCATCGGTATACTCTTTAGTCAGTTCCTACGACACCTAGACACGAGTCGAGGTGGTATTCAAACATCGCTGACAACATCGCCACCAGGCGGTGCAATGTGAAAAATATTTTTTCAAGCTTTCTAAAAAAATATTTTTTTTACACATAGTTATTCGGTATTTCGCTACCAATTTTTTTTTTAGACAATTATATTTTCACAACATGGACCTTGAATTTCGTTTTAAAAAGTGAATTCAAGGTTGGTAACGGTATGAAAATATGTAATTTTGACTTGCGGACGAATGACCTCACTCATTAACGACTAACAGCCAGAATTAATATTTGATCCAAAATCTCTTTGATTTTTTACATTACCAACATTGAAATCTCTAATATTAATAATATAATTGGTCTATAGGGATTGCTTAGGAGCTCAAGGGACCGGTTTTCAGGTTGTCGATATTAATAGCACACTCGATATTTATCGGAAACAACTGTCATACATTCTGCCATGCTTTTTTTAGTAAATATCTATGCTGCTCAAGTCTAAAAAAAACTGAGCAAACCCAGCACTGTTATGATGAACGCACACCTATCCACGGCCCACAAGCAGCATTTAAAAATTCGATTAGGATTCGAACTTACAGTTGCAACACAGATATATTGAATATAATATATATATTATTTGTAATATTTATGCAAATATATTATTTGTGAACTAGTTAATTTTCTTAAAAAAAAACATACTAGAAATATCTAAGCACAATCTGCAATAACTGCATAGGTCGTTTCTCGAGCTACTTGAATGCGCACTTCTATAACAAAATGTCTACAAGGATCAGTTTTAAATGTGCCTTTTCTAAAATGTAAGAGCCGTATTAAAGCCAAATTTATAAACAAGGTGTTAAAAGACGAACAAACACTTTCAATTCTTCATTACTTTATTTTACTGCACACTTTGTTGATGTTATAAGACTCAACGAAACATTAATTTAACAGAATATATATATACTACGTGAGAACCAAACCATAGTGCGATGTAAAGTACGAGTAGCGCCATCTAGTATTAAAATAAATCAATATACTGAATCTCACTTAAACATCCTCCCGGGCGAAAACAAAGAAAAATATGATGTACATACATCTGCACTGTAGTAGGTACATGATAATAAAATTACAAAAAAAACTATAACTAAGAAGACTCCAGGGGTAATGGACACAATTTTGCGACTGGTCTTTTAAATGTGTTATTTTTGTATTGTAGAGTAACTACACGAGTTATTCCATCACTACCTGGATGCTTCTGTATAACACGTCCCAAGAGCCATTTTCCAGGAGGTAGCCTTTCATCCTTCACTAAAACAACGGCACCTAACTCAACATCGGGTTGTTGAACACACCATTTATATCGGTGCTGCAAAGTAGTGAGATACTCATTTTGCCATCTTTTCCATAAATGTTGTGTCATACGTTGAATTGTCTGCCAACGGTTGAGACGATTCATCGCAACATCTTCCAAATTATCTTCAATTACTAAGACAGGGGGCTCTCCTATGAGAAAATGACCAGGGGTTAACGGTGTTTCATCTGATGATGAACTTATGACTGTCAGAGGACGTGAATTCACACAAGCTTCGACTTGTGTGAGGAGAGTATAAAACTCTTCGAAAGTAAGAGATGTCTGCCCTATAACTCTTTTGAGATGTCCTTTAACGGACTTGACTCCGGCTTCCCAAAGTCCTCCAAAGTGAGGTGAACTGGGTGGAATAAAGTTCCACGCTGTGTTGTCGTTCGCTAAAAGTTCGGCAATCTCCTTAACAACATTCGATTTTGCTTTTCGAAATTGTAAATCTAATTCACGTGAAGCGCCAATGAAATTGGTACCACAATCACTCCACAACTCTCTACAGTGACCGCGACGGGACGAAAATCTTTTAAACGCGGCAATAAAAGCTGAAGTAGTCAAATCACTGACCAACTCCAAGTGGATGGCTTTTGTTACTGTACAAATAAAAAGACATATATAAGCTTTCGAAGTTCGGTTACATCTTCCAGAGAACATTTTTAAAGTAAATGGACCAGCATAGTCAACTCCACTTATACGGAATGGACGATTTTGGTTTAATCTAAATTCAGGTAAATTCCCCATAAAAGGCGCTTTTGGTGCAGCTTTCTGCTTAAAACAAGGAATACATAGATGAATGACTTTTTTAACAACATTTTTTGCATTAACAATCCAATAGCTTTGATTAACAATATTTAAAGTGAGTTGAATACCTCCATGCAACGTCTTCCTATGAGCATCTAAAACAATTAACTTAGTTAAATTACATTTATTAGAGAGAATTATAGGAAATTTTTGATCATAACAGAGTTGGGACTTAGAAAGTCTTCCACCCACACGTAATATCGCATCTGTGTCTAAAAAGGGATTTAAATTCGCTATTCGACTGTTCTTTGCATTTAACATCAAACCTTTAGATAATAAGTCAATCTCATTTTTAAAGTAAGTGTTTTGTGACATTTTAATACAAATCATTCTAGCACATTTTAATTCAAATGAAGTTAAATACGGTTCAGGTTTAGTTTTAGTTTGATTTTTACATAGTTTTATAAATTTTAAGCAATATGCTGTAACACGTATTAACTTTAACAAACTAGAATATTTTGTCAAATAAACATAATCAAATTGATGATGTTCTGATGTGCATAGCAAATTCGTAATCTTACGATTAGTTTCAATTTCAGTGTCAGGTATGTCGCAAATCGGGTAATTAATTACATTTTCTTTCAAAAATGCTGGGCCTTCCCACCATAATTTGGTAAGGTCTGTAGGACTGACACCACGTGATGCGCTGTCAGCAGGGTTATCGCCAGACTTAACATGTTGCCACTGATTACTATTGGTAACATTCAAAATTTCAGTTGTGCGATTTGCCACGAACGTTTTCCAAGTATTAGGATTTTTCCGCAGCCATGCCAAAACTATAGTGGAATCGGTCCATGCAAAGCAACAATTTTTATCAATTTTCAGAACTTCTCGTGTATGCTCTAACAACTTTGCTAGAAGTACTGCACCGCAGAGTTCAAGTCTTGGTAGTGTGACTCTTTTTACAGGAGCTACTTTAGTCTTTGCAGTAATTAATCTAACGTCTATACCGTTATTGGTTACAACTCGGAGATACAGTACAGCAGCGTAAGCAGTACACGAGGCATCGCAAAACCCATGTAATTGAATGGTATCGTTAGTATTACAAGTACCCAACCATCGAGGCATGTGCACAACATTCATGTTCTTGAGACTAGTATAGTAAGCAAACCATTCATCTTTTAAATTATCAGGTAATAGTTCATCCCAATCTAAACCAGCTAACCATAGTTTTTGCATATAAATTTTGCCAACAATAGTAATAGGTGCTAGCCAGCCTAGAGGGTCAAATGTTTTTGCAATACTCGATAAAACATTTCTTTTTGTTACATTTTCATCATAATTATTTTCTATACTATTAATCTTAAGTTCGAATGTATCACTTTTTGGTTTCCACAATACACCTAATGCTTTTACTGATTCATCTAATTGAATATTCACTGAACTTTGAGACATTTGTTCACTTTTACGAATTTGATCAAGCACTAAATCACTGTTTGACGCCCATTTGTGTAACGGAAATCCACCCTTTTGAAATAGTTCAGTCAGACGCTTTTGTAACTCAATGGCTCTAGTTTCCGTGCATGCTCCAGACATCAAATCGTCCATGTAGAAGTCAGTTCTTAATAATTTAACTTCTTCCCCAAACAGCAGTTCTTCATCATCAGCAAGTTGTAGTAACGTTCGGCATGCAAGGTAAGGAGCACAAGAAGTACCGTAAGTTACTGTAAGTAATCTATATTCTTTCATGTTATCAGTAGGATCTTCACGCCAAATAATTCTTTGGAAATCAGTGTCTTGATGTGAAACTAGTATTTGTCTATACATCTGTTTGATGTCAGCTACTAAAGCGATTTTATGCTGTCTCCATCGAGTAACCAAATCACGTAAGTCTTGCAGCAAGGGAGGACCAGTTAGTAGTTCTTCATTTAACGCTTTCCCATTTTCAGGTTTGGCGCTTCCATCGAAAACTACTCTGAGTTTGGTACTAATACTTGCTTCTCTTAATACTGCGTGATGAGGTAAGTAGTATACTTTTTTCTTAGGTGTCTGTGTATTATCGTTTTTAATGTATTCTTTCTTTTCAGATTCTACGTGTTCTTCGTGTATCAATTCCATGTGACCCAGTAATTCGTATTGTTTCATAAATTTACAATACTCTTCTTTCAATTCAGGTCGATGTATGAATTTCTTTTCCATTTGTAGCAATCGTCGGACTGCGAGTGGTTTAGAATCTCCTATCTTTGGATCATCTTCATTCTCAAAAGGTAATCGAACTTCATATCTCCCATCAGGATTTCTTTTGTGTGTATTTTTATAATTTTCTTCACACTGTCTTTCCAGTTTAGTCATTAGTTTCTTGGTTGGTTGTTCCTCTAATTCCCAAAATCTTCGAAGTAAATAATCTACTTCTACTTCATAATGATTAACAACAAATTGCCGTGGTTGGGAATTAATCTTCGATATCTTTCCAGATATTAGCCACCCAAGATGAGAGTTGACAGCTATCAGAGATTTGTGCCTGCGAATCCCTTCTTTAAGTATATCACTATGGACGTCGGCACCAAGGAGAATATCAATAAAACCTGGCTTGTAAAAATCTGGATCAGCTAATTCCAGTTTTTCAGAGGTTGTCCAGCAATTTATGTCATATTCTTGCGATGGTAATAATGATGTGAGTCGTCCAAGCACATATGCTTCAGTATAAAACATAGGTGTCAAACTTCTTACAGAGTGAAACTTCAGTGTAGTCGTTGCCTTAGAAGTTATTGTTTTGTTTTCTTCAATTCCTGAAATTCTTCCAAATGCTTTCTTTTTATCAAGACCAAGTAGTTGTGTGGCTGCTTCCGTTATAAACGACGCTTGTGATCCCGGATCAATTAAAGCTCTGAGGTAATGAGTACTTCCATCTTTAGAAATAATGGCTATGCGTGCAGTAGCCAACAGCACATCTTGATTGTTACTCATTTCGTTTTTCATGCTAAGTAGTGATTTTTCCTCAGATTGTGTGGTTTCGGGAGTTTCTGGTGCTGCAGTCGTCTTCATAGGGTAAGTATTATGAAGCAAGGTGTGATGACGTCGACCACATTTCTTGCAACATATCGGTTGTCTGCAACTAGTTACGGTGTGACCCTTAACTAAGCAGTTGAAGCAGATTCCATTCTTTCTTGCGAAGTCTTGTCTTTGTGTAACCTCTAAGTTAGCGAAGTCTTTGCAGTGACATATGTAATGCCCTTGTGTGCAGTATGAGCAAGAAGTGTTTATTTCTGTTGCAAATGTTTTTATAGGAGCAACGGGTTTTGAATAAAAATTTGATTTCGGAACATTGAATTGCGGTTTAGTAAAATCTCGTTGTGGCTTAGACTGTTGCTTGTTCGTAGACTCAATCATCTCGATTGTCCTAAATCGACTTTCTAAATAAGATGCAAAATCTTTAAAAGTGGGTACATTCTGTGATGAACCAAGTGACTGTTCCCAAAGTTTGTGTGATTCATTGTCTAATTTGGAAACAACAATATGAACAACAATTGCATCCCAAGAAGAGGTATCTATCTCCAGATTGTCTAGTGAATTCAAACATTCCCTGGTGGTATCAAGCAACTCTTTAATACCATGACCATTTTCTGTTAGTAACCCTCGTTGATGCAATAAACGATTGAGAATTGTTTTAACTATTATTCTCTTATTGTTGAATCTGTTTTCAATCGCTTCCCACGCCTTATCGTAGTTCGCTTCGGTTACAGCTAAATGTTTCAACAACTGGTCTGCTTCACCACAAAGACTAGATCGCAAATAATGATGCTTTTCTACTTTTGACAGATTTGCATCATTATGAATAAGCGAGCGAAATAAGTCACGAAAACCCATCCAGTCATTATAGTTTCCCGAAAACTTAGGCAACGATATAGGTGGTAATTTAGACTTTGGTTTAGAAATGTGTTTGCATTCAGATGATGTATCTTTAGTATCTGTCGATTTCTCATCACTCTTTGATATCTCAATAATGTGGTCTTTTATAAACGATTTTAGATCTAAGTAATTATCTTCAGCCTTTTGAAAATATGTATCTGCATCATAACTTATCTTCTTAAAAAGTTTCTTCATATATTGATATTTCTTTATAGTGCGATGTAAAGTACGAGTAGCGCCATCTAGTATTAAAATAAATCAATATACTGAATCTCACTTAAACACAAGGTTTACTATGAACATTTAAATGCCAATAATGCTTGGTTGTAGATTTATGAATTTTTGCGTATTATGATTATAATTTATAACAGTATTACACTGCAGCTAGGCTATTTATTTTAGTGAACATGATAACATTTGACATAATGGTCACAGTGATAAATTTTTGGGTGTATTTTATATTATTATTCTTTTAGTTATGATCGCTTTAAGGCCTTTGCTTGCAGCGGCGTCGCCTCGTGTGGAGGAATGCACCCACAATATGGCAAGGAGGGTAATGGCTGCTAAATGCGTCTAAACAATTGCAGCTTGTAGGGGCTACACTTTAGTTTGTGGTTTTATGTAAGATGTAAAAAAATTATAACATACAAATAATTGTCAGTGAGAATAAATAAGTGCACGTGCCTTGGCAAATATGAATATTTTATATCGTACATCTAGGTGCGCGTTCACCTTTAGGTCGCTATTGAACATTTATTTTTATTAATGCTTATTAAGGCTTGAGCACGAAATATTATGCTAACTTAACGCATAGCATGTTTTATTTGGAATTTTCTAATGTTATATAGGTATGCTATATCTGCTGTTTGGGTTATTAGCGTTTTGTTTTATTAGAACTGTTATATGTAATATGTGGTTAAGAATGTCTGCAAACTACATTTAAGACAAGAGTGGGAGATGACCGGAAAAAATAATACAATAAAATTAAAAGATGTTATTTGTTTTCGTAGTGTTCTTTAGGATTCTCCAAAATATTTAGCATTCAGTATTTTTCATTTTTAGCTTATTACTTAGCTATGGCAACACTTACTGTGACTGACTGACATTTTATAATCGCGACATTGCGATTGTGAATTTCGTTCTATCTTGGCCCTGAGAAGCATTGTTTTAATTTTATCTTTTCGTTGGTTTCTATTTTAAAAGTAATCATGTCGAATGATTACGGTTTTAATAGTGATGATTCTCCTAATAAAACAAATTCACACTTACAACTTCCTAGCCCCATAATAACGCGACGAAACCGAACTGCGTCGACGTGAGTTCTGCGGTTTTTATGATGTTATGAATTAACTGTAACATATTGTATTGGACTTAAATTATCATGTTATTTGTATTATTCTAGTTCAGAGCGAGCTCTAGGCAATCCACTGGAAAGCGGCAAAATAAAATCCTTTTGTCGGGGAAAGGGTCACGGATTTGTGAGTCCAGATAAAGGTAGTGAAGACCTGTTCGTGCATATTTCCGAGTAAGTATTTTTATGTAATAGAATTAATATATTTTCTAAAAAGTATGGTAAAATATATAAGTTAAACATGATGTCATCCATCCATCATGTTCAGTCAAAATAAGTCCTTCATCCAAAACTGTGTGAAACTTGTGAATCATTATTATTGTTCAGTAAAACTAGTTAAATATCACACTGCTACCCACACACTAAGATCAATCTATGAGGCATCATAAATGTTTTGTTATTGACCTGAATTACCATCTCATGTATGTTGGAAAATAAAATGGAAAGTGTGAGATAGACTCATGCACAAAGGGTTCTCTCCATACAATGATAATAAAGATCTTTTTCTACAATGTAAAAATGATTCTTTTTATTCCTAAAACTGTCAATAACGATGCCAAGACGCAGATATGGGACTAACTGAAATTATAATTTAACTGCACAATTTTTCTTTTATTTGATAATGGTTTTAGCACATTATTGTAAGGTCATTCCACACTAGATTATAATGATGGCTGTATGTATGACGTAATTGGGCTGATGTATAATGCATAACTTGACATTTTTACAGTATTGAAGGTGAGTATGTACCGCTACCTGGTGATGAAGTAATATACAGGCTCTGTCCAATTCCACCGAAGTTTGAGAAGTTTCAAGCGGTTCATGTGCGCATAGTCCATCTAACACCTGAAAAGCACCTCAAGTGGGATGAGCCTCCTCTGTAACACTTCCAAGCCTTTACCAAAAGTACCTTAACAGTTTTGTATAATTTGCAAGATGTCCTTGCTCTTTTAATCTCTCTTCTTACCTCTTTCATGTCCTTAAATCCCTTATTTAATATAAACAAACATTTGTAAGTCATATGTTTTGATGGTGATAATGCCATTTAGACCTAAGTTCTGTCAATTGTGTGTGTATTAATAATCATAAACGAACAATCTTCAAGTACTCATCTCAAAGATGAATGCTCATTCTTACCAATTCAAATAAATAAAATGAATAAGGTTGTAACAATTTTGTATGTATTCATTCATTGATTGGAAGTAAATACTAAAAAAATATTTAAAAAGTGAGAAGCCAACTTGTGGTGCTACATTTTCGAAGGTTTTACCATCATATTAAGATTTTGATATAACAGTTGTATTTAACACAGCGATTGGGTAATGGCTTCTTGCACACAATATTAGCTTTACAATATTTCATCGATATGTTGGCCTAATATGAAAATATGTATTTTTTTGTAAATTATATGTGTAGCTCCAGCATTAGGATATATTGTCACTTATTTTTATAATCCTAGCTTGTAATTTTGCACAAATTAAGTGCCATTGGTTTATGAATGTGAAATATCGATGCATTACCACATATTTTTAAAACAACCTATACATCTCAAAACTATAACATGTTTTAATGGTTTGATTTTCACATGGTCAGATTTTGTGTTAAAATTAATAAGCTCATTTACCTACAAGTTACAAGCCAACAGCATTCCGTGAAACAGCATTTGTTTAATGCTAAGAATATATAATGTAATGAAATGTGTTTTATTTTTCGTATCAGTGTGTCACTAGTTGGTTCTGTGCATGTGTAATTTAATATACTTTTTTATATATTATAATCATTCAATAATTCGCTGCCACGCCTGTTGTTTAGTTTATTACTGTAGTATTATTACGTCGAATATACGATGTATGTATAAGTCAATTGTTGTTTTAATAAAATAGCCCAAAAATCCTGTCTTCTGATACAGCAAGGTTGCATTAATACAAGGTTGGTTATCATCACTTATCAAATCGATATTGATTATATGACGTTAGTTATGCATACAGTGTGAGAGGTTTAATCGTATGTATGGGTCTGCTTGTAACCTTGTAATGCCAAGACCAGTTTTCATCCATTTAGACCTAGTTTGTAACCAGTAAGTGCCTCGCGTGATGCAATAGAAACTGCTCGTGTTTATTGCTAAAATAAACAAAACAAGGATATGTACATATATTTTTTTATTAGTAAACGTCAAATAAATGTTATAAGTAATACAAATGAGCCTTTACATACATTCCTTTTAATTTTGATTCATCCAAAAGGATTTGTAAAATTTTATTAATTAGATTAGACAAAATTAATAGCTAAATTATTCAAATATTTACCTTCAGCATCTTGGAAATAGAATTCCTTTTCAACCACAATATTTCTATACTACACGCAATATTTAAGATTGTTTTAATTTGAAAACAATGTATAGTTATATCAGGCTTACATTAAAACTGCGCAACTCATACACCAATAACACAATAACTATAAACTTACAATTAACTAAACTGTTACAAAATATATCTATACATAAAGGTACATAGACAATTCACGATTCCTTACTTTAGTCTCATTGCTTAAAGCTTGAAGTCCCGTGAACATATTGTTTTGTTAATCATAATCATAAGTAAAATTGTCGTGGGGAATTCAAATACAGTTTATAGGCTTGCTGAGCCTGACTCATGGCCTAGTTACCCTAACGTGATACATCCACGCTACATTGCCTATACATTGCGCCTGTCATGTTATCTACCATCTAATTATTTTCATGATATCATTACAATAGAGTTAACATGAGCATATTAATGCCATATGCTAGCAATAATCACGCTAGCTACATAATTGGCTTGATTGGTTTAATTTCTATACATATATAGTTTTTTATTTCTTTTCACATATTAGCTTGGACATCATAATTTTAGCACAATCATGTTATTTCGACCTCTCAAAATATTCTGACACTGATATTTGGTAAAATTATGCAAATATATGATTCTGTTCTGGAATCGCCGGTCATCCACCATATCCTTTATAAATTGACATTATCATACCATATCTAAATATGATTACTAGTAATCAAAGTACATTACATGTAATCGTATCAATATATCTGTTGCAGTAATTTTCTTTGCACTTACTACAACGAATCTACAAAAACTAGCTACATTTTCATTGAGCCGTCTCCATTAAAAGATGAGTTTTCTCTTGTATGTCACATTCAATATACACTGAGCACGCGTCAAGCGTCGTATATGATAGAAAAAAATATATTCGTTGTATAATGTGTACAAAATGCTATGTTTGCGTGATTAGTATAAAAAAAAACCATTTTACTTCAATGCCTTGTTGATTCCAATTTCATGGTATACATTTTACTCCAGCTTTTACGTTTTGATTTGAAAGTATGATTTTGTAGCGCAGTTTATTTGCCATTTGTCATGTTTCCGTTCTGAAAAAAAAGGTACATATTAGATAAACGTAATCACGATGTAAGAAAAAACATTACTATGCAAACAATAATATTTAAAAATAAATATCCTGGGACATTCTTTACACGGTGATCTAATTATATGTAATAATTATTACACATGTTATTATACATTGCCACGACAACAATTTATACTATGTCCCATCTAAAATCATAAAATACCAAGTGGGTACGAACCCGGCCTTATTTCAAGACTCGAGATAATGGCGCTCTTTCAACGAACTTTTCTTGCACAATCTACTTTCATAGATCAAAATTTATCCAATATTAACGGTTGTTAAATAACGGCGAAAATTAATATGCAATTCCCATCGAAAATCCATGTATTGATGAACCTTTTGACAGTAATTTTAATACACGTAATGTCAAAATTCTACTTCAATCTTGCGATTTAAGATCGGGTTCGTATATTAATTTTGGCCGTAAGACGAACTAAACTTTGGTTTTCAAAAGATGAAGCACCGTCGGGAGATAGGCAGGGCCGTCTTTAAACCATTGGAGGTCTTGGGTACTAGGATAATGAGGCTTCTATGACTATGCTATGAGCTCTAAGAGCGCGACACACCGATACGATCTGACGAATATGGTCGTGTATCGCCTTCGATTCCTTCCGCGCTATGGGGCCCCATGGAGTACCATGGGCCCAATGGAAGATGACCTTGGAGATAGGTACGGAAAGAAAAATTCTTTATTTAAGTAGACTTCCACCAGCTCGTAAATCGTCTTCATATTCTAAAAAAAATCAGAATCTGTGGGCACATCGAATACTTATGCGAATTGTAGGGTGCAGAATATGAGGCAGTCTAGTAAACTTTATGGTATGGATTATGTCAATTGTGATTTTTACTATAAGACATTGTGTAATATACGTTGGTAAACCGAATAAATAAATAAATAAAATAAAAAAAGCACTAACATCATCTGCTTATAGTCTGGAACGACTGATTGCAAGATAAAATAACCCAACAAACTCACACAGAAAAACCTAAAATGAGAATGCAAGACTGATGCGTGTTCGTCAAATGATAAGCGCTAATACGATTTGTAATGTAACGTATGAAAGAATTCATGCACATTTATAGAATAGTAATTAAAGGCTTCACATCAATGAATAAATAAATAAAATTAAACGCTGCAATAGCAGGAAGTAAATACATCATTCAACGACGAAAACAACGAAAGAAGTTCCGATGGTTTGTTCCGCCTTCACCTAAAAGGCATGCAACGTCGATGACCACTTATAAAACTACAGATATTTGTTCCACCATTCCAGATTCAGTTCCATACTAACGTTGTGTTTTAGAGCGATTCGGTGGTCAATCAGAAATATCTCTGTCAACCCAAGGTCCATCCCACTGCTTTTCTTTAGGAACCTTGGGGTGACACAAGCCAATGCGTCAAGTTTTGAAAATGGTTGAAACAGTAAACAGTATTCATTTAGTAACCTCCTCGAGTTGCGCGAGATGGTAGTGCCGCTTGCGCAGCGCGGCGAGGCGGGCGCGCTCGGCGTCCAGCGCGCTCTCCAGCTCCAGGGAGCGCACCTTACTCTCCATCTCCAGCCGACGCGTCGCCGTCAGCGTCAGCGCCGACGTGTCAAGAGCCTCTGTCGGATAAACATATATTGAAACTTACGATTTTACTACTTGCGGTGGAAGAAATAGTGAACCGCGAACCAGAGCTGTCGTGTCAGTTCGATTTTAATAGAAATTAAAGTCATTACAGTGAAAAGACCCAAATAGGTGAACGGTTTTCGATTTTGGACGCGGAAATTTTTAAGTGGGCCAGCGCGGGAGTGGAGGGTGGGGGGTGCGGACGGAGGACAGGCACACGTACCTTGGTCGTGCACCCTGGCGGAGGCGGCGCGCACGGCGGCGACGAGCGCGCCGGTGGCGGCGGCGACGGAGCGCGAGGCGCGCGTGAGGCGGGCCAGCGCGGGTGTGGGGGGTGGGGGGTGCGGACGGAGGACAGGCACACGTACCTTGGTCGTGCACCCTGGCGGAGGCGGCGCGCACGGCGGCGACGAGCGCGCCGGTGGCGGCGGCGACGGAGCGCGAGGCGCGCGTGAGGCGGGCCAGCGCGGGTGTGGGGGGTGGGGGGTGCGGACGGAGGACAGGCACACGTACCTTGGTCGTGCACCCTGGCGGAGGCGGCGCGCACGGCGGCGACGAGCGCGCCGGTGGCGGCGGCGACGGAGCGCGAGGCGCGCGTGAGGCGGGCCAGCGCGGGCGCGGCGGGCGGGGCGCGCGCGCGGGACGCGGCCACGAGCTGCGCCGTGCTGCCGGCCACCTCGTGCGCGGCCGCCGACACGCCCTCCACGCGTCCTGACGCGCCCACTGCCTCGTCTGCCGACGTGCTGTAACACAACACCAGTATCATTCTAAAGTTCACAGTACAAGTGATACCTTCACTGCATTATCTATCTCATTCTCTCGCAAGCTAAATCTTTGTGGATCACTTTATAGAGCTAAGACCCGACCCGTTCCGAAATTGACGTTGAGAGCATTTACGTCGATTGTAAACAGTTTCATTCACAAATGCAAAGCGCAATATTTATTGCATAGGCAAGTTAAATACGAAAACGTCACAGATCGCCATTTCCTATTCTGGTAGTTTTGACCATACTCACACCAACAACTTTGCAGCGAACACTACAGCTTTAGCAGCGGAGATGAGACCCTCAGACCACTGCGGGTTCTTCCTGTACATGTTCTGGCGAGTCTTTGGGTCGCCGAGCTCATTCTGGAGCTTCCTCGCGTCTTGTACTAAGATCTTAACGGCTGCCATCAGTGTGGTGCAGGCGTCGAGGATCTTGCCGTTAACTTCGAGTTTTACACCGGAATCGCCCGCTCGACTTGCTGCTAGCATCTCCTGTGAATATCATGAAACATGAATTTAGAATAAAAGATTAAGTAGTTATCTGATTTCCATAGCACAAGCTCTACTTTGAGTTCAGATGGCCGTGTCCGAGGACTTTAATGTCCTAGGATTTTATTATTTATGTGGAATTTCCAATACACTCGTACCTTTAGGTAGCCTACAGAGGTTAATGGATAATTTTAATAACAAAACTCAATGTTGAATATTAATGTACCTCAATCTGCTCGGCGGCTCGCTCAATGGCTTCGTCCATGTCGGCGAGCTCGTCGTCCACGCTGCGAGTGCCGGAGTGCGCGCGGTCGGCCGCCGCGGCCGCGCGCGCCACGCCCGCCACCAGCCCCTGCGCCACTTCGCACGACGACTTCGCTAATGCACCACTTTGCACGAACTCCAAGCATTGTTTCGTTGCCGATAGCATTGTGCGACATTCGGTTGTTAGCTCTGCAAGTAGAATTACATTTGAGTTATGATTTTTAAGATCTAGAAATCCCACCCAGGGCAAACATTTGTAATCATGTCTGTTTGTTCTATGTCTGGGTGTAAATATCTATTCAAGTATTTAGAAAAAAAAAAGTATATGTACTATATCAGTTATCTGGTTTCTATAGTACAAGCTCGGCTTGTTTTGGGATCACATGGCCGTCTGAGATATGTATAAATAATGAACTTCTTAAGTCATCAATGTGTTTCAAATTTTACGCGCCTTTATGTCACTAAAGTTCTCGAGATCTAACACCCATATTCTAAGACGTTTTCTCGAAAATTCCTCGACTCGACTCAACCTCACTCCAAGATATTTAGTATTCATAGTTACAAAAATAACTGTCAACTTCAAGGTACGTCGGGACCAACCTTAAGGAAGTTTATTGCATGTAAACAGTTACTGAAGCTCATTATTTTATTTGATTAATATTTTATCTATAATAGAATGACGGTAACTAATGACATACCTTGACTACACTTCGATTCGACATTAGTCGGGATTGCTCGAGTTTTGCTCAAGTTATGACTTAGAATACCAATTTTCTCTCAATGTATCCTCAGTCGAGTTGGGAGTCGAGTGACGTCTGAGGAAACGTCTTAGAACATGGGCGTTAAAGGCCCGATTTGACAAGCACGAATGTCATAGAAGAATTACATTATTACTTTTTAGATTAGGTTAATCTATTCATCCAAAGTTAATTAAATAAACAATACTTACTATCTGACAATTCCATGTCTGTAGATATATTTGACACCTCTGTGACGTAAGCTGACAGTTGCGCTGTGTTGTGGGCCACGCATATTGCAGATCTAGCCAATGTCTCCTCGTTACCTTTCACCTATTTAAAAATAGATTTTGTATAAAACTATTAACACTATGCCACCGAAACTTGATCTTATCGGAATTTAATAGAGAACATAGATAAAAGCATGAGCAAGTGTTTTAATCCAAAACCAAATACTACCTTAGAAATAGGGATAAAATATGCATTCACGAAAAAAAACCCAAGGAAAAATTTACTTTATATACCTCTCTAGATGATTTCAACATATGTGGATAAACCTTTCTCTATTCAGATCTTTGTCATGTAATTCGATTCAATGATATTAAAGTCATATATTCACTTTTACTGTTTAGAAACTTGCTACCAATTCGTACAAAAAAATACAGTATTCATCCTCTGGTCAAGTCTACAAACCTCAGTACATGAAGCGAGGTCTTCCAGTGCCTTAGCGGCCAATTCCGCGGCCGCCTTGTTGGTGTCCTGTGAGTTGGATCGCTCGAGCGCCGCCAGCGCCTCCGTCGTCACTTGCAGTGCGGCATCACCAGCACACCTTACGAGACGTGGTGATTCTACCAGGATTGTAATAAATTTTGGGATTGTACAAAATACTTTCGGATAACAAACAAGCACAATTCTTATAAACAATAATAACACGCTAGTAAATGAATTTCCATGTTTAAGAAAACTATTTCTATCACTCAAGGGTTTGCTGGTAGAAAACTCAATTTTGAGTTAAGCTCGCCTTTGTACATGACATTTCTTACAGTTTTAAATGTAAACTATTGGTATCCAATAAATTATAATAATAAATATTTGCTTCCGTTTATTTTTTTATTTACTTATTTATTATAGAACACTATAGCTTGTAAATAGTTACTAAACGATTCACAAACAGACGACAAAATTATACTTAAATTATTATAACTTTAGATAAGATTAATCTTTCCCAATATAATATCTTGACATATGACAATATAGCTCATAACGACACTTCATTAAAATATAATACTCACCGTTTTCTAATTCCTTTCGCGTTTCCTCTAGCTGTATCTTAACAGCAGCCAAATCAGCTTCAAGAACTGAATTATGTTGCAACAAATCCTGCAATTCACACTCCGCAGTAAGTCTCTCACTTTCAATATGGCCTAGTCTAGCTTCCAATATCTACATGCGAAAGAGTACTTAACGGAGCAGTCCATTGAAGAAGGCAAGTCGAAGAGCGGTCCAGAAGAGTCCAGAACATGCAGAGCCGAAGGCGAGGCGTAGCGGGAAAGGAGAATAAATAAAACATGCAATTAGAATATTGTCTGGCTTATACAACTAAGAAAAAAGCATAATACATAATTTCAGGAAACTAAAAGTGAAGCATCAAATGCAAAAATGCCAATAGTGCCAAACCCACATAATACATATTACATTAGTAAATTATTCACGAACACTCACTTAACTAAACACACACATTATATTTAAATCCTCCACCACAAATTACACAGACACCATGAAGTGAAGTGAAATAACTCATAACTCAGTGGTAACATAAACTCGACGCACAAATATCACAATTTTTCTGACCTGTATCGTGCTATTTTTTTCAGCAACAACAAGGTCCATATCCTCTTTCTCTTTCGAATTTGCTGTCTTTATTTCATCTAGTTCAACTTTTAGATGTTCAATGTGGGTTTTAGATTGCGCAATCATCTCGTCTTTATCTAGAATGTCCTTGGCATAACTAGATTCTTTTGTTTCTATATTATATGTTAATATTTCAATTTCTTTGTCTTTTTCATGTTTTAGATTATTGAAATCTAAATGAAGTTTTTTAATTTCATCTTTTAGTTCAACAATTTGGATTTCATTTTCATTTTTAAATGAATCATAAACAGTTGTCAGATTATTGTGAATCTCTTCTATTTCTTTTATTTTATCTTCAAGGACCTAACGAAAATGCTCATTAATATAATTATTACTAATAACAGGACGTCACAATAAAACTACATTAAAACCAGTTAGAACTAACCTGCTTTTCTAAAGCATACTTTTCTATTAATATACTTTTTTCACTTTCAATATGGTCCTTTTCTGCAATAAGTCTGTTAACTTCATCGTGAAGGCTTCTTAATTCTTGATTTTTAAGCGTCAAATTACTTTCATTTCTGTCAACAATTGATTCGTGTTCGTCCTTTAATGTCATTAACTCGTTATTACCTATTTCTAATTCTGCGTTAGTTTCTTTTAATTCTTCTGTAAGTCTCTTAACATCTTCGGACAATTTATTAACTTCCACATTAAGAGCTATCACTTGTTCATCTTTCTCAGCTATCATTGACTTTAAATTGTTTATAATTTCATCTTTACATTCAGTTAAATTTTGCAGTTTATCTTTAAACATAGTTATTTCGTAACTATGTTCTTTATTATTATTTTCAGAATCAATATTTTGTTTATCTATGCTGGCTATTGCTTCATTTAATTTTGACCTTAATTCGTTAACTTCTTCGGTTTTATTTTCTATTATCGTTTCAAGTTTAATGACTTTTTCATTCATATTCTCAATTTCAGATTTTTGTTCAGCAGTCAATGAAGTCATTTCCTCAAACGTCTTCTTCAGTGAACTTATTTCATTGATCTTTTCTTGTAAATCATCTTTCAGTTTTGTTACCTGTTGATCTCTAGTAGTTTCTACCTCAGTGATTTTACTTTCAAAACTCGATAAGCTTGCATATTTTTCGGAAAGAATTTCTTCAATTTTAACCTTTTCGCATGTAATTTCCTCTAGTTTTAATTTTGAATTCATCAATTCTGTCTCTAGTTCTTCAATCAAGATTTCGTTATTCTGTTTTAGGTTCACCAGATCATTGATTTGTTCTTGAAAGGCAAGGACTTCTAATGCATTTTCCTGTATGCTAGTTTCGTAATTTATTTTATTATTTTCAATTTCCCGCTCCAATATGACTAATTTATCAAGTGTTTCTTTTATTTCAGAATCCCTTTTTTGAAGAGTTTCATCAAAATCTTGATTTTTCGCCGTTATTTCTTCACTCAGTTTCTCACAATGGCTAGCGAATGATATTTCTTTTGTAATTAGTTTTTGTTGAAAGGTTTCTATCTCTGTTTTTAAATTGTTAATGTAATTAGCTTGCTCCTATGAAATTCAAAGAAAATGAACATCTAATACATGCTACATACTCGTACATAACAAGTAAATTAGTCACAATAGTTATCTAACAAATTTTATTAGTTATATTATATACACATAATTATTACAGTAACTATAACATGCAAAGTTAACCCACATGCAACAACATGACATCAATTATTTACAGGTATAATTTTATGAATAAATTAGAGAATTAATAAAGACACAGACCTCCTTTTCCTGTAAAAATTGTTGCGTCAACTCATTTACTTGGTTTAAAGCGGCTTCTTTTTCTTCTAAAACTTTTTTATATTCATCTCCCCTCATATCTCTAAGTTCAATTAACTCTTCCTTAACTCTACTCAACTCTTTCTCCTTCTCTTCTTTTTCTTGTTTTATCTTATCTAAAGTCTCTGTAGTTTCTTTCAATTCATTTGATACTGTTGTTAGTTTATCTTGCTGTTCTACTGTGGCAGTTTTATGTTCTATTTCTAAAGCTTCCATAGAAGCCTTTACAGTCTCAAGTTCAACTTCCTTTTGCCTAGTTTGCTCTAGGTCAGAACGAAGATTGGATATCTCAGTTTTGTATGCTTCAATCTCTTCACTTGAAGAAGCACTTTGTTGTAGAATTTCAACATCTCTAAAAATCACACATTTTATTATTGTCTATAAATTGGTAATCTTGATTAGAATGACAATTACTTAACGTGATTGTTACTTACTTGACCCTATCGTTAAGTTGTTGTTGTAAAGATAGCTTTGCACTCTCGTGTTGTGCTGCAGCTGCTCTTAGACTCGCCGACAATTTGTCTACTTCTGCTTTCTAAACATAACAAATAAATTAAATTACGTCAGCAGTATGCTTGATTTAACTATCCCTAATTATGCAGTATCATAGGGTAAGCTGTTGAATTCAGTATTTTTTTTATATTGTACTCGTAGACTTAGAAAATCAAAGAATACCCATAGCGTATCCGATACTTATCCGTAGACTTGGAAAACATACCTGTCTTATAAGTGCGATATGTTCTTCTCGCAACTGTGTGTACGCGCCTTTTAATTTTTGAAACTTTTCGTCTGTCACTTTGGCTTTCTCTTCAGTTTCCGTGAGTTTTTCTGTGTGAAGCGAAACTTAATTAATGACTAATATGTCACTTGTTATCATAGAAGAGAATGGATAAAAACAAACATTCCTTTATCAATAAATATTTAAATATTGATTATTACTTACGTTTAATTTCTGGTGTCTGAACCGATAATATTTCCGCTCTGTGTTTTTCTTCATCTAATTCAGTCTGTTGGCAAATAACTTTTATTAATACCTAAATAAGGGCTCTACGAGTGCATACCTAATGATATACAATACTTTTTATACCGATTAATGAATAAGTAATGTTATTGTTGTTATATCTCGAAACATCATTATTATAAATTTATTGGTAAGTTCTCGTGTAGTAACTAATTAATACTCAATAATTAACCACTAAAACTAATCTTGACAATTAATTTGTTAATAATCATGAATATTTCCACAGGCAGATAATAGCGGGAAAAACATCTGTTAATCGACAGATCAAACAATATAACAATAGTATTTACCTTTGTTGCGTGGAGCTGCGATTCTAACCGCGAGCAGTGTTCCCTCATTGAACTCAACATTGTGTTCCGTTCTTGAACAAGCTGTGACACCTCTGCCCTGTAAGTAAAATTTATTTTAAAAATAATAATAACTTTATTGGTAAAAAAAAATGGATATTTTAAAGTCCATAGCGTCTTTTCTCAGGCAAGGTCTACATAACGAAGTAATGAAAGTTTGTACTTTAAGGTAGGCGAGATTAAGAAACGAAACAAACCTCATCCGTTTAAGTTCGTTCTGCAAATGGTCGATGAGACGGTCTCGCTCGACGACCGGGTCTGGCTGTGGGGACGGCGTGGGTCGCACGTCCAAGTCCTCTAGGTGGTCGGGGGTCATCTAACAAAAGAATAAAAATATTACCAAGATCTTTTTTACGCTATTTCGTCGTCCCACGTCATAATATGTAATAGACCTGTTATTAGATTCCTGATGTACAGTTCTACTTATGTTCTCCATTGCACATAGCTGTTAGTGTTCTAAATAAAAAACCTTAAAATAAATTGTAATTTTGCACCAATGTACAAGTAAAAAATCCACCACAAATTCTGGTTTGACAGTTAAATTCCACAATACTAGACTCTGAGGGTTTGTAAGCCATGACATGCTAAAGTCCTTTGATCTTGTTGGAGTCGCTGCTCAGCGCTGACTGCAAACCACTCAGGAAATATGTATGGGAGGTCGTTTAATCTTAGAAAACTATAAGTTTACCTGGCTGAGTGTATCGGAGGTGTCGATCAGTGAACCGACGGAGTCGACCTCGTCTGGCTGCGGCTCCGGGATCGTCACTACAGGAGTCACGTATGTGCCGAAGTCACTCTGAAATATATTCATTATTAACTTAAGAATCGAGAAGTTGCATCGGAATTACTCGCTTAAAATAAGATCGATAGGAAGAAATTGTTGAACAATATGGAATGGGAGTGAAGCCAATAATAGCAAAATATTGTGTTATAAACTCTATGTCAAAGCATAAGGATTCAAATTATCTTAATGCAATCTTGACTTTAACGGAGGCAATCGATGCCATTATGTATTAAAAAAAAACATAAAAATAGGCTGAAATATTTATTTAAAAAGCGAACCTGTATAAGGAAATTTGGTGGGTTTGATGGTAGTACAGGCAACGTGAGAAGATTTCTGTAGTACTGTAGACTGCTCGCGTGCTTGTAGAACGAGCTCAGCTTCTTGAACTGCTGTCGGAACCTACAGTACAATAAACATGTGTAAATTAAGACATACATATTGCATTTTGCACCTAGCATATCGCGTGTATCGTTTTCGCGGACATCATTATTTTTATTGGAACATTTGCTATTTTCGAAACCTTACAGATTTTACATAGTAAAGTTGTTCATATTAACTGCAAGTTATCTTAGTGTTTATAAAATTACTTAGCAATTTTTTTAAAAATTAAATACATTTAAAGGGTATTTTTTTAGATACGGCCATCTGATCACAAACTAAGCACAGCTTGTACTATGGAAACCAGATAGCTAACGTGTCAATCAGGGTTTCACACGCGGTAGAAGTGAAACTTTCAGGAACTACCTATCACATTCTCTCGAAGGCTAAATTCTAAAGTTCTATACGTATATCCCTCTTTAGTGTCGCTTTTTCATTTCATCAAATTTCAAATAACTACGATGCTAAAGAAGTTTCAACATTAGAATATAAAAAAATCTTATCAAAACGCCCTAGCCTCACTTTGTCGGTGGAGGCGTGACACCAGAAATGATTTATTAGTGGATCGATTAGTGAAGGTGTTCGGGCCACTCGTATATGTTCGGCAGATGGAGCAGTGTGTGTGTGTGTGTGTGCGTGTGGTACCTCTCCCGATGTCCGGCGAGCGTGTCGGCGGGCAGCGCGGCGTGCAGGCGGAACAGCAGGCGCACGTTGCAGTCGTAGATCTGCGACGAGTCCTGCGCGCACGGGATGAGCGCGGCCAGGCGGCACTGCCCGCTGCCCGTCATCGAGTTGGCGCGCGCGTTGCCCAGGCTCTCGAACACTGCACGTACGGAGGATCAGCATTTATTTATTTTAACGATTAGAACGGTTTTAATATCTATATAAGTATGATTTAGCAAAAAAAATTAAAGTAGTATATCAGTGGTTTCCATAGTACAACTGTACTACATACTACTCTGCTTAGTTTGGGATTAGATGGCCGTGTGTAAAGAATGTCCCAGAATATTAATTTATTATTATTTATTAACCAATAGCACGAATGACATGAATCTCCTAAAAAGGATAACAATAACTGATGTACAAAAACTAGACCTGTCGCTCTAGCGTCTTACAGAAGCTGAAGCATTCCATAACTATTGTCTGCCATCCGTCCGCAAACAGATCGCAGGTTTCTTACTCAAAAGTGTGTTAAATAGAACCTAACTTCGAGGTACAGGAGAGATTGAACGCGCGACAATACGACACGACGGAACAGTAAAAAAATTATGTCTTGAAAGTTGTCAGGTGTGAGCAATCTAGTCAAAGTTTCATGCAAATACGGACATCAATCAAACCAGCAGCACATTTCGAATTTTGACTTAAAGTTAATGGCGTAGGTTTTCAAATAAGTTTCCTCAGCATGATTCAGTAGTGTGACACTACTAGGATTTTTGAGCTGAAAATGTTATAATTTGCAAGCTGTTCCCGGCTTACGACTGATTTTGTTTTTTGTGTCATGAACCTTCTCTGTGGTTTTAAACTGAATGAAGTTGAGTTACAATCCCGACATTATACTAACGATAAGTCATACTAGCTGTATGTCGATTTTATTTTTCTTTATTTGGGACGTCAAGTCTTAAACTATAAAAAATTACATAGTTTGAACTTATAATTATGAGACCAATTACAGCTATCCACGCACTAAACTGGAATTTTTACCAATATCTTACATAACACTAGTTTGAAGCAAACAACAAATATAAGCATGAGTATTATACAAAAAGAAAGAAAAAATTACAGTAATAACAACAATATGCTATATATTTATTTATGTGAGTGTGTGTGTGAGGGTGTGTTCACGTTCCCTGGATGAAATTGACTTTATTTAACTTTAATTATTTATTTTATTATTAGAGCATCTATAAAATTTGTTTCTCTGATGATCTTTGCATAAAAATCTTAGACCCATAGATTTGGTCGCTAGTTGCATACAACAGATGTAACAAACGTTTACTAACCTGCAGCTTGTAGATTAAGAATGTCGTCCAAGTAATCAAACAACTCGACGCATAGTTGAAAACTGTAAGAGCAAAAATAACAGTTAAGATTAAACAATTTTAACGTTGTACCTAGATTTGGTACACCTATAAATAATGCTTCCCGTAATGTTGTAATACCCATTATTAACAATTGACAATGCTAACCAATTAAGCAAAAATATGAAACTGTACTCTAAACATTTCTGACCAGTTATATAAAATATGTAAACCAATACACGGAAGTAGTATTTAGTTTTTTTTTTTCATTTTGATTAAATTCGACAATCTCACCCTCCAATAGATTTTTAATGAAAGAAACTTCCATTCCTACATTGCCAGATCAGAAGGGAAACTATACTAATACAGCTCTATGTGTAGGCCAGTTCAACAAGAGCCTTAGTTTGGATAGGCTTATGCATTGAAGGAAAGTGAAGCCGCGAGGGACAGCTAGTTATAATATAAAGAAGAAAATCAAAGATAGCTTACTAATTGTTAACATCGTTCTCGGCGATCGCGTCCAACTCATCGGCGGTGAGCTGCATGTTCCCAGGGAAGTGGGGGTTGCGCGAGTGGAACTTGAGCTTGCACACCAACAAGCTACAGTACAGGTTCACCAATTTGCCGTAACCTTCACGGAGGTGCACCTGAGGGCATCAGAGATAAGGTTGCTGATAGGTACGTATGTTGACTCGAGGACAAATTATGGTTTAATTTCGATAAACGAAATCATAATTTTTCCTTGTATATTAATGATTTGAGTTTAAAATCACGTAGAACTAACATAATAATTAATTATAATAATAGCTGTGCATAATAATATTAAGGGAAGGAAACGTTTCGTATTAAAATTCTACCAAATCAAATCTTAGCAAAGCTCAAATATCAAAACTGACTTTGATATATTATACAAAATCTGTCCCAAAATACGATTAGTATTTTAGCTGAGTCTGACAAGATTTAATTTTGTAAAATTTTAATTCGTCCTACGATTTACTAACGCAAATAGATTTTTTAAGATCATATAGTTCTTTTTTAACTGCCTTTTCAGTTTATAACGACCCTAGTCAAAACTTGCTTTTTAATACAGAATTAGTAGGGCACTTCACTCACCCAGAGCTTCCCCAAGTTTTCTATCATGCTGATATGTCGCTGCGAGTCGTCGAGACACGCCGGATGCCCCTCGCGCAGGAGCTTGTGAGTCACGTGGCAGAATTTCCACGCTACGATCCTGTTATCTTGTAGGGGCAGGCGTACTGCCACCATCTGTGAAATAAAGCAATGTATTTTTATTTAAATGTCAAGTTGAGTTAAGTAGTAGTGCTTTTCGTCCGGGGATGTACTACAACCTTACAATACAGGAGTGCACTTGTATTACTGTATTTCGGGGCCGGTGAAATTACAGGCACATGAGACTTAACAACTTTAAGTCTCAGCAACGGCATATGTGATGACCCTAGTGCTACATATGGCGGCGGTGACCATTTGCCATCAGTTGGACCATCTGCTTGAGGGTCGGCCCATGCGGCATATAAAATATTAATTACGCCGACAAACAGCCGACGGTCTATCTGCTGGTAAATGGTCAGCGCCTATGGAAACCATAGAATTTGCAACACCAAGGGCATTGCCAATGCGTTGTTGACCCTGACACGTGAAGTTGCAACAAGCCAATACTGACATTGATAATAATATAAACATGACAAATAAATATATCTATTCAAATTAGCCTTCACGGGCACTTTAGAATGATCCGACTCTAACACTCGTTCGGAAGATTATTTGACATTTTTATATTTGGTACCAGGAAACTTATACTTAAATTTGTATGAAAGTGCCGGTCATCAGCAGCAGTCTTTGGCAGGCCACTGCTGGACATGGTTTTATCACCAAAAACGCTACTCATTCCAGTTCCCCGATCTTGGCGGTTCTGAACCCGACTGTTCCATAATTAATCTGTAGGTCCAGCTTTCTCGAGGTCACTTCAGTCTGTGTCCACTGTGCAGCAAATAACAATAACAGAAGATATGTAAGCAACATTTACCCAATAGGTGATGGCGCTCTGCTCCTGGAAGGTGCCGATGATTGCGCTGCGCACATGTTTCTCTTTGACTGGTGTTTCGATTGAATTGATAGCCTTCTGAATGGCTAATGTCTGTAAAAAAAAATATTACGTTAAAACTGAAAACTGCCAGTGCGTGGTTCAGTGGTTAAGAAATTAATTTTCGCAAAAACTCTTAATAATTCGAAGAAGCCTCGACAGTGCAATTATTACGGGTGATACTTTTATGATAGTAATAATATTTATTACAGTTATCAAAATTATCAGATATGTTTGATAGTATATTTACAAATCTACGATGATTCATCTATTGAGGATTTCCTTTTAAAAAAATACCATCTAACTAAATATATACCTACTAGCTGTCCCCCGCGGTTTCACCCGCGTTCCCATGTATGTAAGTATGTTTGTTACTCTTTCACGCAAAAACTACTCCACGGATATGGATGAAACTTGGCACATAGATAGAACATATCCCGGAATAACATATAGGCTACTTTTTATCCCGGGAAAATGTGATATCCCTAGGGAACGCGGGTAAAAGCGCGGGGGACAGCTTAATATATATCTGTGGCAAATTTCATCCAGATCCGTTCATCAGTCCTGCCTCGATTGAGTAACTTAAATCCATTTATTTATACTTCCACATTTATAATAGCAGTAACATTAAATTGTTTGTCAAGTAACTTGACAGACGGTCTACGGGTGGCGGTAATCGCCACGTCATAACAATACCAGAGACATCGCCAATGTGAATCGAGCCTAATCGATATAAAGTTGTTAAGTCTAGCCCCTCATAGCACAGGGAATCCTAGTTTGACTCAGTACTTAGATGTTTAGTGTTTATAACACGGAACCAATGCATAAGCGTGTATCTTATCAAGTCTCATGTACCTGTAATCCCCTTACCTTTATAAACGAAACACAGTAATTGAAGCTCACTATGTTCACGGCGAAAATAACTAGGTAAGTATGGCGGTAGCGTATTCCCTGGACGATTCCTACACTATATAGGCCATACTACATTATAAACATATATTATAAACGTAGATAACCAGTTTGTATCTGACGAAATCAGATAACGAAATGAAGATTATGTTGAAACGAATTAATTAAGTTGTTTTTACTATAAAGGTAAATACATATTCAATCCAAATCCATCCACCTATAGATAAATGATATTTGCTTGCATTTTATGACAAATGGATATATAACCTTAGAGTTCAAATTCATGTTTTATAATTATTACTAGCTTTCCCACGCGGTTTCAGCCGCGTTCCTGAGGGTTAGATATTCTCGAGATAAAAATTGCCTTTTTATTTATTCATCATTATCATTATATACATCCTCACAAACTTTCACATTTATAATATTAGTAGAATTGTTTTATAGTTGTAGCGATGCAAGATCATTGAAATAAGCAAAACTATATAAGAATGTAGACATGGGTAACTCAACCAAAATGCATGAGCTGCGGTTCAGCTCACGGCTCACATGTGTGAGCCGGAGCTCGACAGTTCAATTAGGTGTGATCTGATCTGTTGAACCGGTTCAGAGCTGAGTTACACATGCCTATAAGAATGCCCCAGGACCGTATATTTATGAATTCGGTAACGTAAGCATCATCAATTCTTTTGGTAATTTTACACAATGGGATTTTAATTAAAATAATAGAATTTTAATGGCAGATTTATATTTATATGGCAAATTTATTGCAGTTATCAAGATCCAACCAATCATGAACATTTGCATCTACATATTTATAAATTTTACAGAAATTGTATGTTGATAAGTCTTTTGCAGGAAATAAAAGGCATGACATTCCCAGAAGTTGAGTTATCTTACTACTAGGTATTATTAAAGCGAAATTTTGGATGGATCGATGATTTTACACAACCACGCCAAAACGGTTGAACGGGTCTGGACACTTGGCATAGAGATCGACTATAATCTGGGAAAGCATGCAGGCTATCCCGGGAAAATATAATATCTCTAGGAAACTAGCTAATATTATATATTTACTAGCAGTCACCCGCGTTTATTTTGAAGTAGATCAGACCAATATAACACATTGTTTCAAACAAATTTCGCACCCCCTTAGGGGGTGAATTTTCAAAAATCCTTTTTAGGTTCCCTACGTTATAAAAGGAACCCCTGTGCTTAATTTCGAGTTAGTAGTATATATTATAGTGTAGGGCCTGCGTTGATATGTCAGTCAGTAGTCAGCTTCTCCTTTTATATGTATATAAGATTATCCCCTATTCCCTATTTTTATTTGACACCCTTGCGGGGGAAACTTTTACAAACTTCGAATGCCATATATTAGTTAGGATCGAATCAACAGCTTATAAAATAAGTTTCAAGCTTCTAGCTCTAAAAATTACGATAGTTCCATACAACTTTTCATCTCCCTTTTAACTCCTTAAAACCCTTTTTTCGCATTAAAAAGCCTATGTCCTTCCTCAGGCTCTAGACTATCTGTATATCAAATTTCATTTAAATCGGTTCCGTAGTTTTGGCGTGTAAGCGAGACAGACAGAGTTACTTTCGCAGTTATAATTTAAATAGTTAGATATATATCTATAAGAAATGCAGTCATTTGAGACCTACATTAATTCAAATTGAATCAGAAGGAATCAAAGTTCAATTCTAAGAATTTTAAACTAAGAAAGACCATATTTATTTGTTATCTTGATTGATGAGGTGATTTATATCTACAATGTTTGTTTACTATTCTACTTCACAAAGAACTAAAATTGTCTTTATAGTTCGTCGTTAGACAACGAATGGCCATAGATAAAAAAGGGCAAACAAACGTTAACCTTCTAATACTGAACCAATACGTACAAACAAACGTTAACCTTCTAATACTGAACCAATACGTACAAACAAACGTTAACCTTCTAATACTGAACCAATACGTACAAACAAACGTTAACCTTCTAATACTGAACCAATACGTACAAACAAGTACTAACAGGTAAAAGTTCCCCCGTAAAAGCACATAGAGGCGAACATGGAATAACGATACATAAACATTCGCCCCGTCAAAACATATCGTAAAATTAGCCTGCATGTGTGCGTGTCCACACAGTGCACGTGTTATATTAATAGGAATACTCCAAGTAGTAATCTCACAGTATCAACATCCTGAAGATGATGCTATGGACGTAAACAACCTATGTTAATGTGTCATGCTTAAAACGTTGCTTAAATCTGGCGCATGTTCTCATGTTGGCATGTTTGAATAAAGATCATGATGTTGTAGCTAGCTAGATTCCGCCTGCCGTTTCGCTCGCGTGGATTATTAATTGATCTAGTTTCGTTACACCGTACAATATTTATTAAAACGATAATTTATTTTATTGGTTGTTGTTATAATGATGGCCATAGCAGTACACATTTGAGAAAATTTCAACTGTCTACTTATTACGGTAGATGAGATACATGCCCGCTGATAGACAAACGGACAGCGAAGGCTTGGTAATAAAAACTAGCTATGTCCCACTCCTTACCATAGGATGGACAGAAACACTTTCGAATATATACCCGTCGATTAAAAGGCTCTCAGCTTTTTGCCCGCCTTAACATAGACTAACACCTTCGTCCCATCCAAAAAAAAAGATCACAGCTTAAAAATCGTAGGTTAGGTATCAGACTGACTGACCTACAAACTACAAGGATGTACTTAGATTAAATTATAGAGCATTGTTCCAGATGGTCATATTTAAATTAATTTAATTGTCTGACACTATAAATGACATCACTAATAGATTCTCCACTGTGTTCCATCAATTAGAATGAAACAATACGTGTACACCTATTCATTACTGAATTAAATATACATGACACAATTTTAAATTCTGATACACAGATAGCAGAGCTCTAACGGACAGGAAGTGATATAAGGCCAGACAATACTGTATAAATTACGAAGTATACAAATATTGGTCGACTTTTGTATTTTAATCGGTTCTCATCAATGAGCAGACTTTACAATACGCAATTAAAATGAGGTAGTTGTCTATCTGCCTACAGAATTATTTGAATCACCTGCATGACGTATTTTAATAATGCATGCTACCTTTTTAGTTATTACTTTAGTTACAGAAGACGTACTTTTACACAGTTGTCATTCAAGCCAAATCCTAAAATATTACATACTAGCTGTCCCCCGCGGTTTTACCCGCGTTCCCGGGAGATATCACATTTTCCCGGGATAAAAAGTAACCTATGTGTTATTCCAGGATATGTTCTATATATGTGCCAAGTTTCATCCATATCCGTTTAGTAGTTTTTGCGTGAAAGAGTAACAAACATACTTACATACAAATCTTTCCTCCTTATAATATTAGTTTATATGACAATTTTTTTGGATGGATGTAAAGATGTATGAATGTATGGTTTTTTGTTACTCTTTTACACAAAAACCACGAAAGGGATTTGGATGAAACTTGACATAAAGACTGTATATAATCTGGTTTAACACATAGTATAATTTTTATCCCGGAAAACTGTAACTTCTCTCTGAACGCGGGTGAAACCGCGAGGGACAGCTAGTTTATTCATAGAGAAGAAATAAATCAGAAATCTATAGCGGCATCCGTCCCGCCCATCCCCACACGGGACTTCACATTACAGATAGAGACTACGGCGTTTCGCATTCAATGAGACAAAACATTTTACATAGGATATGTAAAGGTAAATTTTTTGTATGGTCTCTCTCACACAAAATATTGTCTGCCTGTTGACATGCTTATTAATAACTTGTCCACTTCAATGAAATGAAGAGCAGTGAAATTAATTGATTAAACAAAAAAACATATAAATGTTAGTAAACAAGGTCCGATATATTATGGTTAATTAGATAACTTAGTCGGTAGCAAAACATCATATGCATGACTCATACTTCCCACACATATAGATATCTATAATACATATGTAAGTGTATATAATATAATATTATCGACGTAGAGCTTAGTTTTCCTAGAGTACATTGCAATTGTATGACTAATAAATACTTTCAGGTTTGTTTTTGTAAACTACCATCTATTTATTTTGGTTCAATGAAGAGTATCGAAGCGAGGAGAGCAGCCAGTTTGAAATTTATAGCCATTCTATGTTGAGACTTCGAAGGTTTTTACTTTTTGCTCAAGTCAGTCGCGAACTCGTGACTCATGTCTGGCTCTCGCTGTAAGGGGATATATTTGTACGAGAAGAAACATCTTTAAATAGTACTAGGCATAAGGCTGTTGCTACTCTCATGTGTCAATCAACAGTTATTAATTGCAAAATTGGGATGATAAAAAAAGAGGCCAAGTGCTCATGAAAAGTTCCGTGCCACCGAACTATATTTAACAAAATGGCAAATTTAACACTTTTCTTGTACGGATACCACTTTTTGAAGCGGCTTTGAAATTCAGATCCGCAACTTTTTTGTGATAAACACAATCTATGCTATTCAAAAGTGATTGATGAATAATTAAAATGTTTCCCTATAATACAAAATCTTCATTTCTCCAACGTCTTTAGAAAAACCTTTGTTTTTGTTATTTAAAGCGGCCATAGTAGTAGTACACACTCTGTCAAAATTTCAAGTGTCTACGGTTCAAAAGATACGGCTCTGTTCGGAAGAACGGACAGCGAAGGCCTTGGTTGGTACTCTTTAGGTAAGTTAAAAACCCTAATTAGAACTTTGTCTTTATACCATACAGAACCAGTAGTGTTCTGCAACCTACATAGATATGGATCATTGCATACCAAACATTATTATAATAGCTTATGCATTTATATAATGTTAGCATTAGCACAAAAACGTGCGAGGCCTTGGTTAAAAAAATAAAGAAAAAACATGGCGCCGCTTGTGCTCAATCACGAAGTCATGCACACAACCAGTTCTATGGATAATACGTAATGTACAAGTAATACGTGAGTAATATAATTATCAATTGTTACTATTATAACTCGATTAAATACCAACCTAACTTTAAAACACGATTTTATAACGAGTTTTGTTCTCAAAATAATTAGTCGAGTGTGACATTAGGTAGCATCCATAAAATATTAGTAGGGGAGCCCACGATGCTAAATGGGGATTTACTCGAGCGTCGTAGAGACCTATTGGGTTGCAAAGCTTAGATGATAACAAGAAAAAAATGTTAAATGATATATACCTTTACATGGGTGGGGGAAGCGGCTATAAATTTTTAAATATGTAAAAAAAAACTGTTGCATGGACATCCTCGAGCACGTCAGATATTGATAGCATCAATGCCCTACGTATTTGTAATAATGTATGTATGTTAATCTGATCGTTTGCATGATGCGGGTGGTTGTATGTAAGGGTTGAAAATGAAAAAAAAAAAAAAATTATCGAGCGCGTCAGATTTTCTAAGGGAGTGTTAAGTGCACCAAAAAAAAGCTATCACTCACTAATCTGACGATTTCGATGGGACGCAAACTCGCGGCCATTTTCATAATGTGCAAAAAAAATTCGCCATTTTGAAATACTCAAGCGCGTCAGATTAAGATATATATGGTTCATCTTTATGTTCTAAACGAACTGTCTCATAATCTGACGATTATCTAGAGGGATTCGCCTGATCTGACAAAAAAAATTATAAAAACGGTTCACCTTAAAGGCCATCCCTGCAACTTCCCGCTAATTCCATTCCTGGGCGCTTAAAATTGTACCTATGACATTTTTGAGCTCAAAATATTGTGATATTTTGAGCTCGCTGAGTTCAAAGAAATAATACTTCTATGCATTTGATTTTCTCTCCCAGCTCGAAAGTCTGATAGATGTTTCATAGAACACTATTTTTGGAATTTTCAAACCGCAATAACTTTTGAATGGATCAACCAATTTTCACGCGGTTAGCCATTTTAATTGATCGAACCACAAATTTCGGAGTAATCCCGAAAAAACACTTTTTCGGGTTTCTTTCGTTCACGATATCTCTCGAACGAATCAACCGATTTTGACCAGCTTGGTGGCGATAGACGTGGTTTTTCAAGCTCCATCGACAATTCGAGGTTATCATATGTTCCTCGAGACTTTCGGATAACCGGCTTGCTCCGACGATATTCCGAAATATTTACACATTTTTTTAATGTTTCTACTGTAAATTTAATTGTTTTTGTAAGGTACTTTCACCACAAAATACACATTTTAAATTAATATCACTCATATTAAATATTTATAAACTTTCATTCACACCAATAATATTAAAATAGCAAAAAAAGCCAAAACGTTGGAAACACGTTACATGCGCACATACTGTATGCCACGAACGAGTCTTTATGATCAGCTGTGATGGCGTCATGGCAGCAGAAACCAGAGTGGGGACGGAGTGAGAGAGTAATAGATAGAGAAAGAGTGAGAGAGGAATAGAAACGCGGAGAAGGAAATGTAGGCATCACGCAGCTGCACGCATTTAACTTTATCGACGAATTTTTGTTATTTCGGCTTGCGGAAATCGTCAGATTATATATTTTTCATTATTCTTGAATTATTTCCTTCAAAATAAAAAAAATTTTAGCTACGCTCGAGAATGTCGAGATGACGTTTTTTTTTACAACTTTGCTGCCCTAACGTTTCTTTACGTCACTCTCAAATTGTCAGATTAGTGGAATATACACTTTTTAGGATGTAATTAACTCACCCTACCTTAATCTGACGCGCTCGAGAATTTCTGATGGTCAATTTTTTTTTACTAATCTGATCCTGTATCCTCCACGGGCGGCCTTATATATGGGCCTCATGTTTTGTGGAGGTACTTAACCGGGTACAAGGTATCCCCCTGTATATTAATCTGCCGCGCTTTAGTAAATCCCGAAATCCCCGCTTGGGCTCCCCTACTATATGTTATGTTGTGTTACGATTCTGATCATTCATAAGTGCCTGTGAAGCCCTATTTGAATATTAAATATAATATGTAATATATAATAAATATATTACATTTCATATTTCAATTCATATAATTATCATTATAATATTACTACAAAATTACAATAAAATTGTTGAGATCCAGTAACTTTTAGATGGCGACCACTTTAGTAACTATGAAAATACTAGCTGGCCTGCGGTTTCACCCGCGTTTATTGATATCATATATAGCCTATAACCATCTAGGAGAAATTCCGCGTCGACATAGCAGTCCCATCCTGATACGTTCAGTAGTTTTGTGGTGATGATGCATCAAAGAAACCTATTTTGCTTATATATGTACAAATAGATAAGATATCCTTAGACATGCATACCTTCTACATACGGCCACCTGATCCAAGACTAAATAGATCTTATACTATAACCAGATTTTTTTATAAACCTACATACTTACATAGATGTTTTGTTTGCTTCCAGACAAAGAAGAATCAGACAATATCTTCAAGTACAAACGCTTCTCCTGGATGGGAATCGAACCCACGACATGGGTATGGGTTGGCAATCAGGGTATCGAACCACCACGCCAAGCTTCAGACGACTCTTGCCTCTCATTCTTTGAATGTTAAGAGAAGATGAGAAACAAAAGATGGAAATCCAATTTCATACACATACTTACTTAAAAGGGGAGTCCCAACCCATGTAATTACTAAACTTTTTTTTTAATTTATTTGAAATTTATACATTATCTAGGCGATGTTAAATGGTACGTAGTGATCACTGATCAAACAACTCACCAGCTGAGTGAAGCGTTTATCGTTGGTGTTGGTCGCCATGGCAACGTGTAGTTAGTGCACAGTAGTTGGTGAATCAGCTGCATGCATTAGTTATGTGCCGAGATGTGACGCTGAAATGAAAACAGTTGCGCCACACTCGTTTAGTACTGTTAGTGAGGTAAAGAAATAAAATGGTAATTCATGCATTAAATTGAAACTCTGTGAAGTCTTATGGAGTCAACCGTGACAATTAGATACCAACAAACGATACAACTAAATCGAAACAGGTAAATCTGACAACTTGTAATGACAACTATTCAGTGGCGTAGCTTGCCTTAGACGGGCCCAGTATAACATTTTGTTGGGGCCCCCAAATGAAAGCCCGGGGGGCGTACGTGATACGGCAGATACGCCCCTGCAACTATCTTAAACACTTATTAATTTATGTACTGAAAAGGGGTTGAGATAAGCGTGCTAGTTTGGAAATATTAAACATTTAAGGATAAAACTTTTGCAACATGCAATATTTATGTACTTCATGTAGAATGAAGACGGTCGAATAGTTTGTGGATATCATCATGACAAAGCATTAAAATTAAGGTAAGTAAGGTATTGGTAAAAAAAAGAAGCTCACAATATTTCAGGATGTTCATGTTAGTCAGGTTACAAACATTAGGTTATAAACAAAAAAAAAGTGGTGTACCTGCGTTCTTGTATTGTCAATAAAGCGGTTACATTAATGCAGATACCAGTATTGATGGAAAATACCAACAGCTCAATGAGGCAGATCGCTTACCTGTAACAATAAAAATGTACATGAGATTTAATATTTTCCAACTACATACATATTAAAATGTATGCTATTTTCGCCGTGACTTATTTACGGAATTCTAAGGCAACATTTAGTACCTAAATATTTAATTTACCCTATTCGATTGTTTGACAAATGGTATCACACATACAAAGTATTATTATATTAAAATTATTCATTATTAGCCGTCCCTCGCGGCTTTACCCGCGTTCCCGAGGGATGTCGTGTTTTTGCAGGATAAATAGTAGCCTATATGTTATTCCAGGATATGATCCATCTATGTGCCACGTTGCATCTAAATCGTAAGAAATACCTGTGGAATTGTACTGTTTGCTGACGATACCTCACTGATTTTTGGTGTTGATAGACTGAAATATAATTATGACGATGTAAACGGTGCATTAGCCCAGGTATTAAATTGGTTTACTGTTAATAATCTTGTTTTAAATGCAAGAAAAACTAAATGTATTAAATTTGCATTACCCAATATTAAAAAATAGGGTGTAGTTTAATGTTAGACAACGAAGCTCTTGTTGAGTCAACAGTTTTCTTAGGAATTACTTTAGACTCAAAACTTCAATGGAGGACACAAATATCATGTCTTGCGGGAAAACTTAGTTCAGCAGCTTACGCAGTTCAATATTCAGTAAAAATCAGGCAGATTACAGATGTCGATACGGCTAGATTAGTTTATTTTAGCTACTTTCATAGAGTTATGACCTACGGCATTTTGCTTTGGGGTAAAGCTGCTGATATAGAAACAGTTTTTATATTGCAAAAAAGAGCAGTTCGAGCAATTTATAATTTGAGTTCTCGAGCTTCCCTCAGTGAAAAGTTTAAACAAATTGATATCCTCACAGTTGCATCGCAGTATATTTATGCAAACATAATATTTGTACATCAAAATATTAGTCTTTATGTCAAAAAGAGTGATATGCACTCCATCAATACTAGAAATAAGGATAAACTTGCCACTTCTGCATATAGACTGCAAAAAGTGCAAGGTTCATTTTTAGGACTTAGTGCACGCATCTATAATAAAATCCCTGCTAAAATTTTAAATTTGCCGTTACAAAAATTTAAGGAAAGAATTAAGACTGTTTTAGTACAAAATGCTTTCTACAACACAAAGGATTATTTTAATGACGACAATGCTTGGGTGTAGCGCTCGCTCCAGCAGGACACATCTTTATGTACAAAATCTTATTTTGAAAAGAGTTTATTGCCGGCTCTTCTCAGTAAAAGCAACCGGTGTTAGAGTCTGACCATTCATAAGTGCCTGTGAAGTCCTATTTGAATAAATATTTCATTTCATTTCAATCAGTTTGGTAGTTTTTGTGTGAAAGAGGAACAAACAAACATACATACAAACATCCGCATTTATAATATTAGTAGGATTATTTTATGATATCAATTAGATTTAAGCAAAAATCAACAATTTTTACAATTAGAAGCGAGGTGTTCTGGCGACGTTGACCAAAAACTCGAACCTATTCTGTTTACAAATCAATAAAGCGATGGTTTAACCTCAAGTAATTTAAGCTAACTATGGCTTCTATTGGTACGCTGCTTAGACTTAAGCTCTCTATACTCAGAATTGTCATTTTTACACCATTTGTTGAACTGAGTAGGTACTGACAGATATACTCGTACGTTATAAATATAAACTTAATTGTAATTATCCGCAATATCATAATACACAGATAAATTAATTGAATATATGGATATAGAACACACATTTTTTGTAAAATTGTCGGTAGGGTATATAAATTAACTGTTTCGGGTACATATCTATAATACTATACCTCAATCTATAATTTACGGCGAAGTGTAGTTAACATTCCTTCTAAATTTAATTGTTTGAAATAAAAACAATTGACTAATATTTAATTTGAACATACAAAAGTATTACAACCTTGCGGAGGATCATGCCTGTTCTTCTATGTTAAGGACTGACATTTGAGTAGCAAAATTAACTTTCTTAGTGTCCTTTTAGGCCCTAACGTGGACTAAAATAGCTATAATTTTGACATTAAGGGGGTGGACCCAGTTGGAATTTTGAAAAAATAGTTTTTTTTTGTGTTTTCTAAAAGTAGAATACTCGTATTTTCTGCCAGATCGGATTACTATTTATGGAGATAAATAACTATCAGTGGAGCCATCTCTGATCCATAAAAGTAGGTAGGTAGTAGGGCAGCTGTGCGCTCGACAACCTGAGGGACTTATTAGCTCTTTGTTGTGTATCTTCTATTGTACTCGTATACATAAATATGATGCAGCTACTAAAGCAAAGGAAGGGGCATTATATGGTCCTGGAATAGACGATTCAATGCGAGTTTCAAAATAATATTTTTATCTGCATGCTAATCGTACTCAAAACTTTAAACACGTTTTTCTCGAAATTATGTTTTCGAAGTCGGTGTTCACTGTAACTTGAGTCTAGTTGGATCAAAAAACGACTTTACATTTCAACGTCCGCCATTTAAAAAAAAATCAAAATTTTTAAAATTCCTTCGTCCATCCGGACCATTTCATTACTTATGATTTTTCAGATATTTCAATAACCAGCTAGAGTGATCACGGCGAAATTTTTTTTTAATCACGCGCAAATTGACTATATTACACGTATTTGTAAATATTGAGTTATAAATAATGCATAATACTTTTCTTAAATACATATTTTTTATATTAAAAAACATTTGGTATTAAGTATTTTAATGTGTAACCAATTAAACATTCCCAATAAACAGTTATTTTTGGACTTTCCAACTAGGTCTACCCCCTTAAGTACTTTCCAGAACTAAATTAATTCTAGAGCCAAACGGAATCACATATCTTTATTTCTATTCCATTTTAACCTCGGAAATCACGAAGTAATAAATATTTATACCGTTAATAACTACATGTCTCCCACGTGAAGCACATCGGTTCGAGAGCGGTGCAGAGTGGCTAAATCAGGAAACTGCACTTTACGAGATCCAATCTCCTGTTCGTTTCAAAATAAACACCGATCGACGGCCGACGGATGCAGCCGGCTGCTAATGTATTTTTTTCATAGCTATCAATTCCAGTTAGAAACACAGCTATTCACAGTACTTCAACACTAGACAGCTCACAATTCTATTGTGTTTTATGTTATAATAATTTCATCGATTTGATAGTCGATCCGCTGAATTTAATTACAAATTTGATTAAATTTCATACTGATGCATTTTACTAGCGTCTTGATAGACATACTTAATAATATTACTATTTCAGAACTCAAAAGCTTGATACTTTTGATAACTTTACTATTAGAAGTATTGTACTGAGTCATACAACGTACCATACGTGCCTTAAGCCACGCTATTGTTTGAAACAAAATTCAAAAAAATTCAAAACCATTTATTCAGTTTAGGCCCTCAGAAGGCACTTATGAAGGTCAAATTTAAGTTACTGAAGCTACTACACGGATAGAATTCCCCCAAAAAATAATTTCTCGTGAGTTCCACGTACCCAGTAACGCCCTCACCTAAAGTGATAGCCCCACAAGAAGTCTTTCAGGGTAATTGCTTAACTTTCCTCGCTTGAGGGCGTTATTAGATTTTTTATCTGTAAGGAACAGGAATAATACTGGTTTAATAAAGATCCAGTTCCTATAAACATAAGACGTCATATTGTACATTTTGCTACCTCTTGGTACCCACGCGTTCACGTCTCAGTTAGCATGCGACAATAACACAATGGTGACGGTTTCACAACTAACTACCTACATTGCATTGTACATTTAGTTACTATATTTAGTACCCACTGTAAGACTCCGGCTGCGGTGTGATTAGAGAAGTTCCCATGTTGCATAACCTCTCTTTCAACCTACAGATTGCTAAAGATAATTATCTCTTTGATATTTAACAGTCATCTATCTACAAGATGGATAAATGAACGATGTTGAAAATTTAAACCATTCATTCAGTTTAGGCCCGTCTTATGAAGGTCAAAGTTAATATTAGTGAAGCTACCACCGTAACACAGGATAAAAAAACGACTATTCACACTGCTGTACAAAAATAACACGCACAATATTATTATAGTATGACTAAATCAAGGGGAAACAAATGCCATAAACCACACTTTCAAAAACAAGAAAATCCATTTTTATATGACACATCACTTAACAATAATTTTATTTTAACCATAGAAATTCATATTTCGGTGAATATTTATTACGTCAATACTTGTACTCAAAATTGTAACTTGAAATACAGTTAAAAATTAAAACAAACGTCACATACAACTGGGCAAAGTTACAATTATATTATTTACACAGTTACACGTGTGCAAACACAATACTAATCTCATTCTAAGCAAGTAGGGCCGACTATCTACGTATTAGAATGATTCACCGGCAAACATTAATTAACATCAACTATGAAACACGCGGAAAGGTAATGAAGTAAATAGCAAATGTACATTGATAATATGAGACCACATTTTATAAAGCAGGTGACCAAATACCATGGGCTCCGTACATAAAAAAAAACAACATATAAGGGATTTGCGAAAAAGCCCTTTGTTATGAAATCCTGCTTACGCGTTTGCTCTACATACAGACTAAATAAAAGTTGATTGCACTTGCAGTTGAGTAAAACAGAAAATTACGTAGATGGTTCGATTGAAAGCACTTAGCATTAATTTATAGTACCATAATATTTAGGCAAATGTATGATATGTACATAGCAGCTTTCCTCTCGCTTTTTTCACCCATTAATTGATCCAAATGGTTGGTTTGTTCAGTGCCTAGGAGAACATACACCTAATTTAGTTCGGGCTATGTTCACGCACCAATTGCTGCCCCCTTATTCAGCTAATACATACTTCGTCGGCGAGCCGCTTCACGGAAGCCTCGGAGAGCTTAACTTTCACGTGAACTAATCACGTTTTAGTGTTAAGTTATTAGCGTAGTAACCGACAGAGACAGAGCGTAGTGGCCCCAACGAAACATCCTCGAGTTAGTATAATTTTCCTTACAGAATCGAGCCCCAAAACAAGTATACCACATAATGAATTGTTACTATCAGTTACGATAGTGTCTATACAAGTCCATCACAAAGGCAGCCGAGTGAAGCAACGCAGCGAATTGTGCGGCAAGACGGCAATAGCGAACCGATAACTATTGCACACCAAATGCGTAGCAAATTGACACGATAAGAATTCCGTTGCAACTGCAATAACATGATATTTGAGGGTATAACACCGTTAAATATTTTGAAGAGAAAGTGCTAAGAAATCTAAAAATGTTTAGATTTAAAATGTAAGTTAGTATAGCTCACATAAAGTGTAGTTCAACTTCAAGAACTGATTTTCATTCGAACCCTATGCGATATCAAGGAAACGCGGTGAACGAAAACATTAGACAAGAAAATGTTAGAAAATCATTTATCAAATCTGAATGAATGAATAAATTTCCTACTTCCTCGATTTAAAGACCGGAGGATATAAACATATACCACATTCTACCTATTCTACCATTGCGAGAACGCGGGTGGAACCGCGGTGAGCAGCCAGTTCTCCACATCTAAGTAATCTCCATCTGGCTACCTATTTATTGTGATTAAAAATCATATCGTTTCGAAAAAAACCTACTCGCTAGGGAAATCTACTATGTAGGTAGCCACTGTTAAGTAGATCCGGGAGGCTGGCCGGAAGAGGATGCTTTACCAGCGCGCCGGTGATTGCCCCCAGTCGGAGTCACTTCCCACACGCAGCCGGCACGACTTTGTGAACACGTAAATAATAATGATCATACCTATCATACTGAATACCTAGTTGTTGTCGAATCAGATAAACCAGATAAAAACTGTATGCGACATTGGATAAATTTTATTACTAGATACCTACTTCAAACGTCTGGCAAAGTATTTACTGTAGTGTAATGTAGGTTCCGGTTAAGCATTATGTAGGTAGACTCAACAACGTTCGAATTTGAGAATTACAGTTTGAGATGTAGCGATCATATTAAATCACGCCGACGAACTTGTGAAAGCTCTTGAAAGAAAAATTTCGGGTTATTTCCCATAGGGTTTTTTTTTTTAATGGAGCAAAATGGGTTAGCCTCCTTTTAAGCTTTACACCCTTACAATGCCCATACTCGTAAGTGGGGATTAAAGAATGGTCATCAATTCCAAAGTGTGGATTTTCGTTGGATAGATTTTTCAAATATATTGGGGGTAAATGAAGAACATTTTTCGATAGACTACGAACTCAACACTCCGTGTGGCCCGACACGCACTTGGCCGGTATGTTCATGCAGATTTTGAGACATAGACCCAACAGTGAGTCAAACAGGACTGGCGGATATAAGCAAAACTATAAGGCCTTTTTGTTCGTCTTCGGAACTCTAAAAAGATAATTTAATATTATGATAAGCCAAAAATGTAAGTAGATATAGAATATAATGATTCATAAGCCTATTATTGTGCCGCACGACACTGACCAACACTATATGACAAAAATGTTGGACAAACAAATAACACAACTATAGCGAAATAACCATGTAATGCATTAACAATGAGGCATACACATTCATTCACACTGGGTTCACAATTACAATTGTACAGATTATTTTTTTCTTTATGCCAATTAGTTAAGGGTTTAGTTTTTATGACAAACAGGCAGACTCTACACCTGATGGTACGTGGTCACCGTCGCCTATAGACATTTGCAACACCAGGGTATCGTCAGTGCGTTGTCGACCCCGAGACGTAAATTAAGTCTCATGTGCCTGCAACCTCCCGCCCTTACCTTTCTTACCGAAACAAAGTAATACAAGTGCACTACTGCATCATGGCAACTGAAACAAACAAGTTGGTAGCACATCCCCTGCACAAAGGGCAATAGAAATGTTGACCAATAAAGTAAAAACTATATGGAAAAGTAAATTAGAAAGCCGTTCCCATTAAACCCGACAGAGATCATACTACACCTATATGGCAAACCACACCGCGACGTCAAATTTAATGAAAGCTACATTTCCAACATTTTATTTAACTTGGTCATGACCCACGCAATGTACCGGTACGTAGGCTCCATATCAAGATTAAAGATTTATAATTTATTCGAATAATACCAACGAATAAGCTGGCCGTCTGTCAATCACTACTATATTTAGATGGGCCATCCATCTATTTGTACTAAACTACTAACTAATAGTTAAGTCATGTGCATTAATATTGAAAAGCTTAAGAGTTATCATTTAAAGAAAAATTAAGCAGATTATTTTTAAAAAGCAAATATTTTTTATGATTAAGGTCGAATATCGAACAGTAGGAGAACACTAGGTAGTATAAATATAGTACTTCAAGCAATGACCTGTCCCACATGATAAATGTAAAACTATAGATTTACGGCCAAAATTAATACACGATCCCGATCTAAAATCGCAAGATTGAAGTAGAATTTTGACATTACGTGTATTAAAATTACTGTCAAAAGGTTCATCAATCCATGGATTTTCGATCGGAATTGCATATAAATTATTGCCGTTAAAGAATTTATCTCATAGCAGAATGAATAAACATCCCGCATATCGTCGTCTATATTCCATCTCGTTGCATTTATAAGATTCCGAAGTGGCATAACAATGCAATAACGGTCTTGTAAATAAAATAATGCGCTCACTAAAATTAAATTCTGAGTATTCAATGCACAATAAGGCGAGGAATTGAAGAACGATCGTGACTTTTATTTTCAATACCCTGAGGTACAAAGGTGTCGCGGCAACAGATACTATTTCTTATAAAATCATTGAACGCTTTATACCAAACATGTCAAAAAAAAACCAAACATAGGCACAGCAATTATAATTGAAACCACAATAATTATAACAGTATCGAGCGAAAAAATTAAGTTCATAATCATAACAGCAAATCTGACAATAAAAACTAATGCAAGAGAAATACTGCATGGTTTATTGGAGGGAACACTACCAGTATGTATGATTAATCAATCTACATAAATAAACAATATCACCTGGTATACAACAATTGTAAAATTATGTAATGTTTCCATTGAATGCAAAGCTATAGTTACTGATAGAATTTAACGAACGACTTACGAAATGCATCAACAATGGCAGCCACCGCTTTCTAAGACATTCGGGATAAAAGTGGATACTTCTGGATAGGGCTGCCATCTGCCGTCCAGGTTTCCCCGGATGTGTCCTAGTTTAGAGGGTGTCCGGGGAGCGTCCGGTTGGGGTATTCAAATCCCAATTATGTTGTAGATAAGCAGTTAAAAATTTAATCGTAGTCGTGAAAGGCGTCCTATTAAAATGTAAACTATAAGTGTAAAAATATTTTTAGGCGTGTCCGGGAAAAATCCAATTTCATCGAAATATCCGGGTATTTTAAAGATTTTGTCCGGCGTTGCCAATTTAGGTGTTGGCAACCCTACTTCTGGAGGATTACTGTAGAAATCATTCTATAACCAAAGAACAAATATCGATTTTCTTAATCCGAACCTACTGATCTTATTTGATTGCTTGCAGCAATGTGATGTAATTAATTACATGTTATATTACCTATGTACTTCTTACAACCTCTTGGATGATTGATTACTAGATTTCTTGTTTGCTTAACAGATGTAGAGAATAGAAAGCCCAAATGTCACTTAATGGACTGTTTGTTTATAGTATTTTTTAATGTAAATATATAATTAGAAAAGACAAAAAAAAGAAACATTAAATTTATAAATTCGTGTACATACCAGTGTTCTTTCAGTTTTATATCATTATTTCAGTTAAATAATTTAAAATATAATTTATTGGAAATCAAACACAGTTCATATTAATACATACTATGGCGCAACGAAGGGACCGAATCCCTTAGCTGTGACATAGTCAGCGATTTCCCGTAACAAGATGACATACGAGTACATGCAAGTGTATGGACTGTGCTGTGATGTGGGCGGAAACTAACAATCACAACCGTTTACTGTACTAAGCCAGACCACTTCGCACACCAATGACCACCATCCAATAAATATACGAGTACTTGACATTTTGAATTGAATTATGTACTACAATCCTCTATCCACATCCTAAGGATACTCCAGAGACGATCAGCAAGTGCGTGTCTCTGCCGCTAGTGCGAATATTGAGATGAGAACTAGGAAACGTATCAAATTTATCCAACAGCAACTAATATAGATACGACGTAAAGAATTGACCTCTTTTATGATCTAACAATTATTATAATAAATACTTATAACTTACCAAAACTATCCGTATCGTAAAAACGAAGTTTGCATTCCCAAATTGAGAAAATTACAATTATCTCGAATCTCCGCACAATTCCTTTATTAGTTACTCGAGAATTTTCTGTTTATACAAGCGCAATGGCTATCAACACGAAACTGAGGTGAATCGGTTGAGTGGATGTCCGCTTAAGCCCGCAAATAGATAAGCTATCGAATACGTCATGTCTTCACAACAATCGTTACTATCTCCTGTTTGATAACAAAGTAAAACTAAAAAAATATCGATACACTTATCGGACACATAATGTAGGTATCGATCGAACTTATCAGCAATGGAATTGAATCAGTAAAGTATTTGAGAAAATTAAATGCTGGATAGTAGGGAAAATGCTTAAATTTATCTAAATGAAAATAACCGTTTATTTTCTAAAACGGTCTCAAGCAATAGTGCAATGTTATTAATTTCTCGATTTCACACGATCGCAACTTTTTTTGAACCGACGAAAAACATCGTAGGATGTTCTCAAGTCGACACGTATATATTTTTTTTATTTTTGACCACGCATAATTTTTTATCGAATATTATCCTTATACCATAAAATTCATTGACAGATTTCAATTTGAAGATTTATATAGGATCTACTGTGTATTCGGAAATTTAATTCTATTTAGCGTTATTCTTTAGGAGGCATTTCAAGCCCCCATGGAATGGGCACCAGTAGTTTACCCCGCGACCATTTCTAGACATTCCTAGAATAGTAAATTACATTATTTTAAGAACTTGACTACTCATCATTCATCAAATCTTGATCATCAACACTACGTACTTAACTTGTAAGTCGTTTCTTTTAAGTTATGTCAGTGTTTGTATCAATGATCAAGTAAATTGTACTATGTATATGATTTTGTATGCACAGCTGCTTCGATGTAGTAACGCAGTGACGCAATAGTTTCGTGACAAGGTACACCTCATTCAATGCGATCATCCATCGGCACTTGTGCGTATGAATTTCCCGCTAATTGACTAAATGGAATAGTTTCATAAATAAAAAATAAACATCCTTGGAAATTCTTTACGCACGGCCATCTGAGCCCGTATATAGATATTTACACCCAGACACAGAATAAACAGACATACAATTGTACATGCACAAATTTTGTCTAGGGTGAAATCAACCACACAACCTGTGTGGCATGGCAATGTCTCTAGCCACCAAGCCAACTGGTCCTTCACCGAATGTTAATAAATGCTATATGAATTTAGTATATATTTTTATCAACATTTTGATTGGCGTTTTGGTGCCAGACCACTTGCCTCATACTACCTTCTAACTAAATAAGTTGCTTCTGACCTATGTCTTTCCCAAGAGTCTTGCCCTATTATTTGTTTATGCAGAAAAAAGTATATCTGCATGCCAAGTTTCTACTAAATGCATTCAGCTGTTTTGCACGATTGAGTCATACACATAAAAACTTCCACATTTATAATATCAGTTCCTATTATTTACTACTACAATGTAAGAAACAATTATTTTTCTAAACTTATCTTTGTTTGTAGCGATCATAACAAAAGAAAATCATTTGGACACTAAATCATTTATTAACAAATTGACCAAGGCCACACCAGCTCTTACCATTGTTCTTTATATTGGGCCACTCTTCTCCAGTTAGCTTTTGGAGTGAGCTTGAGCTCATTATGAAATCTTATATATTGTCTAATCCTGCTTTGTTTATTAAATATGCTTATTTCCATAAAACACTTATAATAGAACCATCTTAATTTTGTTATCAATAATATTTATTTTGAGTAACAAATATTATTATGCTGAATAACTGTAATATTTAGAAATATATCCTGTCAAATAGAAAAGAAATATGATTGTGAATTATTTTGTTATATTTACTAGCCATGTCCATACTATTTATTCTCTTTAGCTCTAGAGCTTTACTATTGCAATGTCCGCAATATTGTCTCATCTTTGCAACTTCAGTAGATACCGAGTATCATCTATTTATCATGACAAAACATATTCTAACTCAGCAGGAATTGCTTCTTTCGGTTCTGATTCCTTAATAAGCATTACTAAACAAAACAGATGACCAAAACAAATTATTGTGCTGTATACATAGCTGGTTTGATTCCCAATCGGGGAGACTGACCTGTAGTATACAATAACAAGATAAGGTAAAGCTATTTAATTTCGGCTTTAAATGGGCACTTATGAAGGTCAATGAATTGTATTATATTAAAATATTGAATTTACCACCAGTTTGGAAGTTAGCCTACATCTGAAAGAACTGACAAGAAACTCAGCAAACAAGTTTTTATACACATTTATTAACCAAAGAAGGTCAGGTAATTCAGGTAGTTTTGTCTTATGGGTCATTATAAGTTAAGAGGTACTTTCCATGGCAAGGACAAAAAAATACTTTTTTTTTATACTCACTTCCTAATCAACCTATATATTACTTAAAACTTAATGTTTTCTTCATGCTCACTCAAATTTATTACAGAAAAGTACGTAGTTTAGTTACAATATGTTCTAATATAAGAAAAAAGTCTCTCCCCTGGTCTGTCCCAAACCCGACTTTATTTGTAAACCAATTATTATGAATGTATTAAAATTCGATAATTACTTTATCATCGTTAATTTTATACAGAACAATAACTTAGTCACAGTGTAAGTAAGTATAATTACTTATATTCCAATTTTTCATAAATAATATCAACGCCGAAATTTGTCCTCCGTGTTTCGTGTCTCGTCCCCTGGCTTTTTGTTTTCGTTTAAAAATCAGTTTTGTTTTGCTAGTTGTGACCTTGAGTGCATAGGATGTAAAGTGAAGCTAGCAGTAAGCGGCGCATAAGCCGACTGTGCAGACTTTTTAACGGCCATTTCAGTCACGATGCTCGCTGGGTGTAGAAGTGTTGAGTGAATGCAGTCTTTCCTCTGATAAGTTTTATTTAACAATTATTTGTTAAAATACTAATATAGATTTAAATATTCGCTATGAATAGTGCATACATTGTTACGTTTAATTGTGAATTGCGTACGAGAAACACTTTTACGGCTATTTTGGATATCAATCGAAAATGTATCTTTCCTGGCGTATTTCCCCTGGCTCTTTTGATGGCAGGGGAGATACTTAATGTCCAGGGGAGATACATTTGTATGCATTTTCATGAATACTTCTACATTTATCTCTGAATCATGGAATTTTCATGAAGCAGGTCACGGTTAGGGAGCCCCTGGCGGAGTGGATGCTACTTGCAAGAGAACCGCAGATAGATTAGTTGCGAGTGGCACCGATATTTCATCAATAGATGACTTAGCTAAAGCCCTTGAGAAAACCTGCCCGAATATTAAAATTTTCACCGTAGATGATGCAGACATATCTGAAAAAGCAGCAAAATTAAGTTCTACTGAAGGTATAAAGACTTTTTCAGGCACACTAAAGGTTCACCAAGTTACCGGTTGCGTATTTATACCTAATTGCCTGACATTGAAAAGTTTGAGCTGCTTCTGTGACTCACGAGCTATGTCGTCATTTTCAATTGGGTATTTTGGATTATCCACAAACACATCGTAAATTTAATCTACGTGTTGATGATGTATATGGAGCTAACAACTCAGAAGATGAACCACTAAACAACTTCACTACTCAAGAACACAGGAAGAAGCCTCAAGAAACACTACAGCATTATGTACCTACCAGTATTAAAACCAAACTGCACAAAGATGATTCAAAGCCCTCAACTTCTGGAAAGAAAACATTCTGCAACGGGGACTTTGTGCTGGTTAAACTTCCAGATACAAAAACAGAATATTGTTATGTTGCAATGTGCACAGGTGTTGAAGAAGATGACTTCAAGTTATATTTTGTAAAATCTGTGATGAAACTGGAAAAAAAGTTCAGAATTAATGATGACAATATTTCTTTCATCACCTGGGATCAGGTTTTAAAAAAACTACCCTCCCCTAACTTAAAAATGAGATATTTTTTATGCTTTTAATGAATCTATTGATGTCTTTGAAAGTGGGTTTTAGAAAAATAATTTTTTTTTAGTTACCTTTTAATTAAAATGTTATTATAGTTTAAGTACTAGAAAAATTTAATACTGTTACTCAGAGAAGTTTTTATTTCACTATTGTCTATTGATAGTAAAGTTATAGATATTTTTGTTTTGGTGGAAAGGAAACGTAAGAACCTTATTATATTTTGTACCTAGCGCTTAAGAACATATAATTTTATAAACAGACTGCTCAGAAATAACAAGTCTGATTATAAATAATTCATACTTAAAATAAATAAATAAAGTTGATCATTAAAAATAACACTGTTTTTAATATGTCTATCTCTCTTTCCTGTCCATAAAGTATCCTCCCCTGTGCATTTTGTCTCTACCCTGCACTGAGTATTTACCCTGGTCACTTATAAAACGAGATAAAACCAACAAATTGACTGGCCACTTTGTAAACATTTTCAACTTAAAAGTTTCAATAAGAAAGATGTATATGTACTTAAACAAAATATTTAAAAAAATGCCATGCCGTCACATCATACAACACATTACCTCTTAACTTATAATGACCCTTATACAAGAAAAAAAATTCAATTTTAAATAAATCTGTAAAATCTGTACAGAAGTTTTACACATAGTTTGGATAGTAACTATAAACATGAGATAACAAAGAAACATCAAAGATAAGTTTGGAATTCAAGAAAACTATTGAAATGTTCATTTATTGACTGAATTTGACTGCTACTGTAGTGCCAGCTGACGGCTTTACAGTGTTGGTGTTTAGAATTTAAGGGGTAACTTAACAGTGACCTAAACTTAAACAAATTGACACTTACCTGAAACTTTTCGAAGTGCTCTCGTTCAGCTTCCAGACTGTTTTTCTTCAGCTGTAGGACTCGGGGCAAAGATAACGACGCCATAGATTTCACATATGCGAAACACACCAACAAAAAACAGTTCCCAACGTAACACCTCGCAACTGTCTGTTTAGGCCAAGAACACAAATTAATTTTCAATTGAGGGCGGACTATTATTAATTTAGTTTACACTCTGCTTTAAGTTCAAGTAATGTTTAATCAGGTTTTGGTTTCGGATAATGAAGTCAATTAATAAATTAATCGATTATCCCGTTCGTACGAATGTAAATAATATAAAAAGCAAGCAAATCAGCAATCGAGCGTCAAACTTCCGCCGATTTTTCACAAAAGTGAAATTTATTGAAATAGGTGATAAGGATGTCAATTTGAACTCGATTCTTTAGGGAAAGAAAATCGATATATTTTTTTTAATCTGAAGTACGATTGTATGTACATCAGAACTCGGTACATGTTATTTTCAGAATGTACAAATTAAATGATCATAACGATTTACATTTATGTAAATTTCCAAAATAAGTGCTTATATGTTTTTTCCAACACTGCTAAGGTAGGAATGTTACTAAAAATGAAATGCTTAAGGCCAGCTTACTCCAAAAAACGTATTTTTTTTAATACAATTTATTTATAGTACAAAACATGTTGAGTAATCAATTTTTTTACATATGAAATTACTTGAATTTTTTTTTTTTTTTTAAATGGCGTTCCTAAAAATGGCTGTTGAAACTCATCTGATTCGTAGATGGATGACATCATTTCTTGGAAAAGAATTATCTGAAAGCAACCCTTTTTTTCACTTTTAATTGTATATAACTTTTTTAAATAATAATGAATATTTCTGGTTCTGCTTGAGGCCATAGCTAATTCGATACAAAAGAACATGAAACCGTTTTGTTTTTTGCTTTCAGATAATTCTTTTCCAAGAAATGATGTCATCCATCTACGAATCAGATGAGTTTCAACAGCCATTTTCAGGACCGCCATTTTGAAAAAAAAAATCATTTTTCATGTAATTTCATATATGTGCTTTCATATGTAAAAGAATGAATTACTCAACATGTTTTGTACTATAAATAAACTGTATTGAAAAAAATTACGTTTTTTGGAGTAAGCTGGCCTTAAAAAAATCCGGATCAACTTAAATTTTATTCATAATTATGTATTACTATTATAGTAAACGCGTTACGTGAAATACGACGCTGAATACATTAACCATAAATCGGTATTACTTCATCCAATTAAAATTAATCGATTCCATATTTTTGTTACCATCCCTAGGGAGTGAGTGAATGAAATGATATGATGTTGTGTTGCCATTATATATTTTTAAATAGTACGGCAAACCAAAAAAATACGGTTATGCGGTCCATTTATTATTCCATGTAATTACTTCTACACTCCATACATGTAATGCGTATCAAGGGTTCGTTTACTCAGATGTTAGATGAATATTTCGCGATAATAATATTTTTCCTGTTACACCAACAACTGAAAAGCAAAATATCGCAGTAAAAATAACGCAACATGCTACTTAATTAATAAATATTTAATCTTAATCCAGCATATTGATGGCTAAGCAAGTCAAGAGATCGTTTCATAACCGTTAAAAGCTGAAATAAAGTAATGCATTTTTGGGTTATTAGAAAACTATTTTACGGTTCTACTTTATTAGGTTGTTTTTTTAGGAACTGGGAGACTCAACAGTGTGCTCCTGTAATAATGTGGTACGATAAACAATTGTCCTGGCAGCACTGAACACCGGTGTCGCTTAAATATTTTTAATAAAAATTTACGGCACGGTGTATTTGGCGAGAATTTTTAAGTTAAACACGTTTTTGCAGTTGTAAATTCATACAGACAGATTTGGAAAGAACACTTCGATATGGAATTCCTGGAGTACAACGATGTGCAAGCTGAAATAAAGGGTACAATGGTAATAGATCCACGCTCAGTTTTATATTCTTTGTTTTACGCGTTCTCATATATTTAGTTTCACTATTTGATTGTTATTTCAGGTCCCTGGTAGACTAAAAATGACTGACCAGAACATAATTTTTAAAAACAGCAAAACTGGTAAGGTGGAACAGATTTCTGCTAACGACATTGAACTTGTAAATTTTCAAAAGTTTATTGGTTCTTGGGGGTTGCGAGTGTTCATGAAGAACGGGACTCTCCATAGATACGGTGGCTTCAAAGATGGAGTAAGTTCAGTTTAGACTATCTATATCGAAAACTTATTATTTCATAATATTTATCCATAAGTCAACACTGTTCTTGGTAATTTATGGTCACTTCATTTCTACTTATATTGAATCCCATATTTGATGTTACAAATCCCAAAACAACATGTCACACATACACTTTCATATTCATTTCTCATTAATTCCCAAACCGTAAACTCTCTCAACTTCTGTATTCTGCTATTTAAAAATTATTAATATTTCAGGAGCAAGAAAAAGTGGCAAAGTTTTTCAAATCTAACTACCGTAAAGACATGTTAGAGAAGGAATTATCTCTGAAGGGATGGAACTGGGGCACTGCCAAGTTCAATGGAGCAGTGCTTAGTTTTAATGTTGGGTCCAATACAGCATTTGAGATCCCATTGCATTATGTGTCACAATGTAACACAGGCAAAAACGAAGTTACACTTGAGTTTCACCAGGTAAATATTATGTAGCCTAAAATATAGTAAATCAACAAAATTTAATTATTTTCATATGAAGTTTCTTGTATACAGTAATTTTTTTTTCCACCTCTATTTGTACTAGTAGATTTTCAGTTTTCAAGTAAAATTATTAGTTGTTTGCCCTTGTTTTTTGAGTAACAAACATAACATGAAATTTTAAAGTACTAAGATAACATTTAGTTCCCTAATTAGCCAACCTTAAATATGCCTTATGTTCAAGTATACTTTGCATGCTAGTAGATCTGTCACTGCTTAATTTTTCTATGTAGATGAGCCTACCAGCACACAGACATTCTACTTAAGTTGTCATCATTGCCTATAGACTATACCTATAGTATACCAGGAGTTTCCGAGGTATATAGGTTAGTTAGAAAGCATTTGCTTTCTTTATTATTGCATTCTATGTTTGCCTGTATGCATATTACATTGCATTGAATGTATATCTTATGTCCATACATACTTTAGTTCCAATCTACACACTTTCAGATCAATAAAATTGATGTCAAAACATATTCTTATTAATATCTGATTTTATAATCATTTATTCTTCAGAACGATGACACCCCTGTATCTTTAATGGAGATGCGATTCCACATACCAACAAATGAAGTAGCTGGTGACATGGATGCTGTTGAGGCGTTCCACCAACAAGTGATGAACAAAGCCAGTGTCATCTCTGTGTCTGGAGATGCTATTGCCATCTTTAGAGAGCTACAATGTCTTACGCCTCGGTATGTTGCTATTGTATGTTGTATTGCCTACAGCCAGTTATAAGAAATTATGAAAACAGGAGATTTTGGGGTTATACAAATTGACATAACTTCATAGACAAAAGATAACCATTCCCATAGAATTGTATAAAGAGTTAATTTTGGGTACAATATATATTTAACTAGCTGTCCCCCGCGGTTTTACCCGCGTTCCCGTGGGGTGGCACAAAAAAAACCGCATCCAAATCTGTTGCATAGTTTTAAAGATTTAAGCATACATAGGTAATATAGGGATAGAGAAAGCGACTTTGTTTTATACTATGTAGTGATGATAATCAATAATGCAGTTAATATATTATTAGGCTGTAGGAACGTATTACATGCAAATTCATTGATAGTGGCAATTTTATTTTAAATTTGTTTGTTAAATATTTACCAAAATAAGATTTTTTTTATGTATAAAAGGCACTTGTAATGTTTAATGAGACTTCACTGCCTGTATGTCACAATTATTCTAAAACATATAGTTAGCAGTTTACACAATTAAAGGTCTTCTTGCATCTAAATAATTTTTGGTTTTTTGATTGCTTTGAATTAAGTATGGACTTTTAGATAGTGACGGATAAACACCAAAGTCTTACTATAAGAGGCCTTATGGTGACAATTTGGTATCTGTTTCTACCATTTCGTTGACGCGACTGCAAAAGTGCGTAAGAGCAATTTGCAATACCGCATATCAGTATTTTATCAATTTTACAGGAGGAAGAAATAATTGATTATCTTGGTCAATAGATAGTCGATGGCGCAATAACGATTTTTTGTAAATACGCGGTATTTCAAATTGCTCTTACGCGCTATTGCAGTCGCGTCGACGATTTAGTATGGAAACCTGAAACAAGATGTGATTGTGTAATCTCCATCTTTAATTATTCTATTCACTTCATCATGTTAATATCATACATTAATACAATACATACACATTAATATATATATTGGTATTTGTTTTTAGTATAATCTTATGATGGACTTTGGCAAGGCCATGTCTAATGCCGGGTTACTATACACGATCCCGATCTAAAATCGCAAGATTGAAGTAGAATTTTGACATTACGTGTATTAAAATTACTGTCAAAAGGTTCATCAATGCATGGATTTTCGATTGGGATCGTATATAGTAACCCGGCTTAAGTCAATAAGTTATACATAATAAAAAAATAGAAATATATTGATACTACACTTATGTATATAATTAATTATTCTATTAACTGTCTTTAATCTTTCAGTGGTCGTTATGACATCAAAGTATTCCAAACATTCTTCCAACTCCACGGTAAAACCTTCGATTACAAGATCCCCATGTCGACTGTTCTCCGTCTATTCCTGCTGCCACATAAGGACACCCGGCAGATGTTCTTCGTCGTGTCTCTCGATCCGCCGATCAAACAGGGTCAGACGAGATACCATTACTTGGTACTGCTGTTTGGAATTGAAGAAGAGACCAGTATAGAGCTGCCTTTTACAGAGTAAGTTTTTTTTCCTTCATGGAATACTAGCTTTCCGCCCTGTGGTTTCACCACAGACAGTCCTCAGGATAAAATCAGCATGGATAAAGAAAATGGATTAAAAAAATGATAATCTGATCACTATTATAGGATTACCTGCTAGGCCAATCTGAAGATCTCCTGATGTCCAACCATTTTAGACTATAAGGAACATACCTACACACATTGACCTTTACATGTATGGATCTTAGATAAAATGATGGATTATTGCTTGTAGGGTTATGTTTAAATTTCTATAGATTTTTTACTTTTATGCTTATAAAAATCTGTTTATGGGAACAATTGAAATACAGGTTTTAACACTTGATATTGTATTTACAGAGATGAATTAAAAGAAAAGTATGAAGGAAAAATAAGCAAAGAATTGTCTGGGCCAACTTATGAAGTACTTGCTAAAATCATGAAAGTCATCATCAACAGAAGAGTCACTGGGCCTGGAGATTTCTTAGGGTAAGTTAGAGTATGGAAAAGATTATATCAATTGCTGACTATGTCTTTGTAGAGTAGTAGAGCTCTTAGTGCAGTGTGTGTCCAGGGAAGTACTACGGCCTTACCCATTTCCGCCGTGAAGCAGTAGTGCACTTGTATTAATGTATTTCGGTCAGAAAGGTAAGAGAGCCGGTTAAATTACAGGCACATGAGACTTAACAACGGCACGTCTCAGGGACGAGAACGCATTGCCGATGGCCCTGGTGTTACAAATATCCGTAGGCGGCGGTGACCACTTACTATCATGTGAACCGGCTAATTGTTTGTCGGCCCATGTTGTATAAAAAAATAATGACATTACTGTAACCAGAGATGTTTTGACAGGTTTTTTTTTTATTAAATTCTAATAGAAATTAAGCTGCAAATGTGAAAGTACTACCAAACATAATAAGATTAATTTACATTATGCAATTGGCTGGTGTAAGTGTGTCACGTAAATTGTAGTCAGAAATTTATTGAATAAACATATAATAATAATAATAATAAATTTATTCACATAAATAAACATTCACTATTTAAATGCAGTCTCTGACTTCTGAGCTAGGCATAAAAGCCTGTGTTACAGAAGTCAGTGCCCTTTCCTATTAAAACATAATCAATCTTAAATTATGTAAATAAAAGTAAACTTATTCAATATACAAGTGATTCTGTGTGTGATATTGTATGTAAACATGGGACATAGAGTATAGCAATACAATTTTGGTTGGGCTTCCCATGAACTGATTATCTCTATACCTAACTCGAAAACATTAGTATTTTCTCATCATTATAAATCTTCAATCTTACAGCCACCACAAAACGCCAGCAATAGCATGCTCATACAAAGCAGCGGCCGGTTACCTGTACCCGCTAGAGAAAGGTTTCATTTACGTGCACAAGCCGCCAGTTCACATACGTTTCGAGGAAATAGCTTCTGTGAACTTCGCTCGTGGAGGGGCGTCTTCAACCAAGTGAGTATTATTTTATCATCATCATTATTAGCCTGCCCTGTTCCTAAGGTGCCATCTATTAATTACGTCTCACGTAAATGGGGGAGAAGGGGGTCAATAAGTGTAACATGGGGAGACCTCATCACGAAACTTATGACCCCTCTTGTCAAGATCAAATTTGAATTGAATATAAAGAAGTGGACAAAGTCCATGTACATAAGATGATTAAATTTGGTACCTGTCTTTGATATCAGTTAATAAAATTAGATTTTGCTGTTTTCATTTAAATATTTCTAGATATAAAATTTGTGACGTCACTCTAGGGTTTAATAAAGATTTATTTATTTATTTTAACAATTAGAATGGTTTTCACCAATAACACTAATTACACATATCTACTTAAAAATGGATAACAATAAATGAGATCAATAAATTTACAAAAACTAAACCTGTCACTCTAGTGTCTCACAATACCTCAAGCATTCCCCACTTATCGTCCGCCATCCGTCCGCAAACAGATCACATTCAGGTTTCTTGCTCAGTAGTGTGTTAAATATAGCCAAACTTCGAGGTACAGGAGACATTGAACGCTCGACAATAAGATACGTCGGATATCATATATACTCGTATAACCATTTGTGACAAGGACAGGGGAGAGGTCAAAAGTTCATAGGATTTGTGTGACGTAACTTATGGATCTATAATCGTTACTGGTCGGCGCAATGTGCGTATTTATCCCATCACTTCCTTTCACCATTTCAACTTTCACTCCCTATTGATATCATGGCTAACTACATTTTTATGTATTTAAAAAATGCACAAGTACTATATTTTATTAAAATACTCCTCACACTCCATAGCTGTATGCATTGGATACACTTAAATAGATAATTGAGTGCTTCTGTGTAAATTTATTTATCAGATAAGAATTAAGTATCCAATTCTAAAAAGTGTGTTGGTGTAATCTGATCAAACATTCAAATAGTTCATAGAATACCAGGTGAGACAGTATCATCTGATCCTAACGTACGAGAAAATAAAGGTGCAATAGCCGGTCTGTATATTAAATATACAATACTACACCTACAATATACAACACAAATGTACCTGTGATAATTTAACCTAATATTCTAACACGAATTTTCAAGAATTTTGAAAACTGTCCAATGAGACTGTTCTATCTTACTGGATTGAAAAATATGCTATATGAAATGAAAATATTTTTATTCAAATAGGCCTTTACAAGCACTTATGAATCGTCTGACTTTATAAATAATCTGATTTGGTATTTAAACATTATTTTTCTAATGTAGTCTTATTAGACCATTTTATTTCTTTGTGTCCTTATAAGTATTACTCTGTTGTGAACAGATCATTCGATTTCGAGATAGAACTGAAGCAAGGCAGTATACACACATTCAGCAGTATAGAGAAGGGAGAATACGATAAATTGTTTGACTATATCACCTCCAAGAAGCTCCATGTAAAGAACACTGGCAAGAACGTAAGTATCATATTTCCTAGTAATACATTAAAAATGTCAAAGTGAATATATTTGTTTGTCCTCTTTTTAAATTGTAATTAAACAGATCGCTGACGGAATATTCCCAATTTTTTATTGAAGGAACAGGTCAAACGGCAGGGTGAATGCTTTTATTTAACACTAGCTGTACCCCGAGGTTTCACCCGCGTGCCCGGGGGATGTTACATTTTCCCGACTTTAAAAGTAGCCTATATGTTATTCTAGGACATGTTCTGTTCCAAGTTTCATCCAAATCCATCTGGTAGTTTTTACATGAAAGAGTAACAAACATCCATACATACAAACTTTCGCATTTATAATATTATAGTAGGATTTTAATACACAGAAAATTGCGACAGTAAATTCTTATTTATCCTCAGTTTCCTCAAAGTTCCAATATTGTTGTAATTTAATTTCAAAATGAAGCATCGAACGCCCAGCGTGTTAATTTCAAACTCATTTCAAACTCCGATGGTAAATTATCGATATATTGATAATGGAGTAGCTGCATAACTATAAATGTATGTTTGGAAGCGACATTCTTTACCTAATATAAAAAAATATATACTAATAAAAGTGACCGATATTCCAGGACAAAGCCCTGTACGATGATGACTTCGGCGACTCTGACACTGAGAAGGAGCCGGACGCGTACCTGGAGCGCGTGAAGGCAGAGGCGAAGGCGCGCGAGTCGGACAGCGACGGCTCCGACGAGAGCACCGACGAGGACTTCAACCCCGACAAGGCTAACGAGAGCGACGTCGCTGAGGAGTACCTATTATTTTTCATTTATAAAACTTACACACAAATTCACCTATTAAAGTCGAAACGAAGTCTAGATTTGTATCTATAGTTCTGGACCTGCAATGAAAATATAACAATATACACTTCAGGTCTTAAAAACATCTTAATCGAGCTCAAAGCTACTTTATCTCCCCACGGTTGGGATAAGTGCCTAAAATACGTAGTACTAAATATCACATATGTAATTTTGGAGGCATTTCGAGCCTTATTAAATAAAATATATAATAGTAGCGCCAGTAACTTTAAATTTGACCTTCATAAGTGCCTTCCGCGGGCCTAAACTGAATAATTAATTGGTTTAGATTTTTAAATATGTTTAATTTTGAAATACTACTTTTAAGTTATCGCTTATGTTTCATGCTGGTGAAATTAGTAGTACTTACTATTTCGAATATCTACATCACATTAAATTTGTTTTTTTTTTCTTTCTTACTTGTATTATCGTATAAATGATTATAATGTTCAAGGTATGATACAAACCCATCATCTTCGGAAGAATCAGACGCGTCCGGTGGGTCCAACGACAGCAAAAAAGAAAAGAAAAAAGAGAAGAAACCAAAAAAAGCGGTAACCATTGTAAGTAATTTTTTTTCATTTTTTAAATTGAGCCCACAGTGAAACGAAAGTTAATTACAAAGCACCTGCAAATTAAACAAAAAAGAAAGATATAATTCCTACAAATAAATGGAGTTCTGCTAACATGCTACTCTACTTGCTACTCTTTCACTTGGTTCGTGTAGTAATACGCCTATAAAGTTCTGTATAATATTATAGGAACGAATAATTAATTTTCTTTTTAAGATAAAATGATTTATTTGTGATTAATTTGTAATTGAATTCCAGTCCGAAACACCTCGCAAGCGCAAGGAAAAGTCGAAGAAACGCGAGAAAGACGTGAACGCTCCAAAACGGCCAGCTACTGCATTCATGTTGTGGCTCAACGAGAACCGCAAGAGCATCATCGATGACAACCCTGGTGTCAAGGTGACCGAGGTCGCCAAGAAGGGAGGCGAGCTGTGGCGCGATTTGAAGGATAAATCTGTAAGTGCTCTATTATAGGGTCGTGTTTTTTTCTATTTGTGCAGTTTTTAATATAATTAAATAACACAATTGGAAACGAAAAAGGAACATCTATTTTATTCATGGACTCGCAACGCGACACGAAATATCTGGAATGAATTGACACAAGTAAAATTGGATACTGTACGAAAAATGGTTAATTCCACATATAATTATGTATTTTTACAGGAATGGGAAGAAAAAGCTAACAAATCAAAGGAGGAATATAACCAAGCGATGAAAAAGTACAAAGATAGCGGTGCCGCAGACGAATTCAAACAGAAGAAAAAACAAGCTGAAAAGGAACGCAAAGCTACAGAGAAAAAGAGCAAAGCACCTGCACCTAAAGCCAAGGCTAAGACCACGAGTGGAACTGGGACCAGTGGGAAGTTTACTAGCAAAGAGTACATAGAAGATGACGATAGCTCTTCTGATTCTGGTAAAGAGAAGGAGAAGAGTAAGAAGAAGGATAGCAAAGATGTATGTATTTGAATCATTTATTTTATTTATTATGTGAATCAGGTCCTATTCCTAGTAAGAACCATTACATACTTTTTTTTATTATGTGCAAGAGACTGCAAGATACGAAAGTAATGTATTTATACGTACGTAAAGACTGTCCATAAAAATGACGTTAACTTGACATCTATATTCATTGAAGTGTGTTATTTATTTCTGAATATCATCCCGATATTGTTTATGGTTTTAACAATGTAAGTTTACTTAAAAAATATATAAATGAACAATAATTAACATCAAAAATGTTTTTGTACAGAGTAAGGAACCTAAGAAAGAAAAGAAAGCGAAGAGTTCATCATCCGAAGCGGCGGCGTCATCGGCCGACGAGAGTGGCAGCGGTAGCGACTAAGTTATCAATTCTAATTGTGAATATTTTTGTGGATGTAACAAACGCATTAAATCTCCTTTACTTATAGGTTCATATTTGTTTTTTAAGTTCGATATAATGCCACAAGAATATGTAATTTCCACCTCATTTTCCTCAGTTCAGTATTTTGTTAAGCTTCAACAAGTCTTATGCCATTTTTCCAAGAAGTGGTTATTGACAATAAAATAACGTGATTATTTTTATTGAAAATAATTGTAATAAATAAACAAACAAAAGTCTATGATGTGATATTCATATTTTTTCCTCTATTCTACAAAACAGGTTATTGTTAGATATTTCCACTTTTATTTTGTATAATTCAAGCGTGAAATATTGTGATAAAAACTGTATTCCTATTCAATTATTAATATGCTCTGAAATGGAACAATAAACTGTAATGTGTAATGTGCATGTTGTTAATCCTTGATGGACACTTTAACTGTAAATATTGTAAAAATTGTGATGATTTGGATCTTTTTATCCCATTGCAGTATGTTGTAATCTAGTGTAATAATTTTTATTATAGAATATTTTTTTTAAATGTGTTTTTTTACTGACATCCAAGTAAAGATAAATGCTGCATGTTATTAGAAACACAGTTATGATTTTTTTAAATGACGTAAGAATATTCAAAATTTAAGTGACTGCGTGTCTGTTTTACTACGAACCATAGCATAATCAAAAAATTCAAAAGTTTAAGTGTTTATATACGATCAATCGTAGTGTTTGTACCATTATATTCGCTTTCGTCTTCCTCATTAGGTAATACAATGCAAAATTATTAATATACGACATAACAGGAAAACCTGCGACTAAATATCATACTACGAAATATAGTATATGAGTATAGTGAGTTTATATTAAAATGGTTCAGAACAATCATGATACCTAACCGAATTGAAAAAGATTATTGTAATAAATGTGCCAATTTGCGCACACGCCGCTGCTAGCCTGTCGTAATGGCTACACGTGGAGCGGTCACTAAGATAGATGTTATCTAATTATCTCTGCATATGTGCCATATTATTTATTTAATTGTAGACATGTTATAAATGATATTTGAATATTTTGCAGTAGATATATTAAAAACTAATGATTTTTTCCGGAATGCACATTTTTTTTAAACTAGGTACGCGTACTTAATACAGTATCTTTTATACAAATAGCAATAGTAGATAGGTACTTAACAAATCATTATTGAGAAACTATTCAAAGCTTCTTAAAAAACTATGCACTATTATTAGAAATGAAACTCACACAAAAGAAAGGCATTCCTTTCTTACCCATTAGCAAGGCTTACAGAGGGTCGTATACCCGGCAACACAATCACACGGTCCTAGACGAAGTACGAAGGGTGTCATTTAGAATAAATTGTATCAGCGTGGGGCTGCCTGTACAAAAAGTACCGTTAAAATGGCGCGAAAATGCCCCCTTCGTTCTTCCTTTTTTATTAAAGGGTCTGTTATTGTGTTGAGTTTTATAGAGAGGCCATATTTTACGCTTTGCGGTAGGTTAGGCGGCATCTGCAATCAGTGAAATATTTGTTTGTAAGAGAACCTTTGATTTTGATTTCGTAGATCCTTTTGATTTAGACAAGTTTATTCAAATTCATATACCATCAGAATTGTTAGGTAATTCCACGGTTTTAGTTAAGGTCTTAAGTCAATATTCAGCAACAGGGACATGAAAGTTATTTTAATAAGTCCGCCGTATGTTAGAATTTAGGCTCGACTAAGCACAAACTACAATTTTTGATTACGATTGCTTTACGACCGTATGTAAGGTGCCAAACAAAATTTAAGATCATCAATCAATCAGACATCTCGCTGCAAATATCGTTATCTGGTTTACTCGAAGACGAATTATTATCACAGGTCAACTGTACATAAACTTGTTTTACCTACATTAAATAGTTTTCATAATGATAATAGGCAGAGGCAGTGGATGATCGATTAAAATACATAATATTATGTATTATTATGTATATAAATAGAAAAAAATTACCCAGAATAGGTATGTAGTACTTAGATGTTATTGCTACAACCAAATATCTTAAATAGGATTACGGATTTTGTAGTGATCATCAAGTATATAGGTGTGTTTGTTAATACTTCGCTGCGTAGCGGGTGATCGGATCGGAATTAATTTCGGGATACATATTGAATATGTTTTGGGTAATGTGAGATAAACCAACGGGCGGGACGGTAGCTAATACCTATGTGTATTTCATCTGATTCATCAAGCAAGAAAATAAATTATAACATCAAGTATGTTATAACAGTATGTGCTTCATATGTACGGCACAGGCATAATATTTCACCTGAAAGCTTTTAGATGTCTGTTTCTTGGCACATATTAGCGTCGTTCACTCCCTACCATCCATGTTGCCAATACAAAGTTAACAACTGTTTATTGGCTTCTGTGTAACTTTGTATTTGCAAGATACAACAACGTTAATAGAAAACTCTATCATAGGTAGTTATGTAGGTAGGTACTGCCGCTACACCTCTGGTTGAAAACCTAACGCCAAGCACATGCCTAGAGCTGTGTTCCGGCAGTTGCACTTGAGAGCCAGTTCTCATTGTGACAGAGGCTTATCACCTTCGCCCAAATCACAATTTACTATGTTGATTGTGGTTAAACACATCGTTTTTTCATAGTCTAAGTCAAAAGTCAAGCGAAAGTTTTAATTTTTTTATGTTTTATATTTCATTCTGTATGATATACCTATATCAAAAAGTTCCCTTATAACTTCGGATTTAATAAAACGAAAAAGTAACGTCAAATTGCAGGTTCCCACAAAAATATCGTTACATTTTTGTTACCAACGCATACAATACATGTTACTTACCTACCTGTTTCACTCGCAAAATTCTCAATACTTGGAAGCGTAGGTATCTGGTAGAATTTACTTGATATTGGAGTTATTGGTAAGACAGAGGTAATGCATTCAATTAGGGGCCAACCCAGATAGTGCAGATGAATCCGCAGCAACAAGTTAAAACGAACGACGCGACGCGTGTGGCATCCTCCGCCCTCTTCGCCGCATTTGGTAAGAAAATTAAACTAAACAAAGGTAAATGAATGAACTACTCAAGTTTGTCACAAATATGGTTAGTATTTCTCGGATATTGAAACCAAAATTTAAGAAACGCAGGACCTAAACAATAATTTTATAGATTTAATGCACCCACGCCGGGTTTGGCCACAGAATCAAACCTACAAGTTGATGACGAGGCCGAGGTTGGAACATAGGTACTTGACCACAATAAGCCTATATGGCTTACCCTTGAAGGTGCCCAGGTAGTTGAGTAAGAAGATGCCGAAAGAACCTTGGTGGTCCTAACCATTTATTAAGCGAACACAAGCGCACAGGGATCAGGTTAAATGTCATTCCTAAGCACACTTTCTAAAATATAGGTAAGCTACCATTCGTCTATGCTCTGAACTTGGTCTCAATTTACAGTTTTCGATAAACGTTCTGGCGCGATGATAGTCTAGGTTCCTAGGACTGATAGCAAATTTGTATCTGACAGTGCAGTGGCCTATGTCACCTGATAAAAACTACGAAGATACTAAATAATTTATAACTCAAGTACATACATATCCCTATTTCATAACACAGTGATTGGAATAGGTAGACTTCAGTTAATAAATACATAGTCTTATAGTTTGGTTATTTCAACTAATATAGTTAGGTTATAAGTACTTAACAATATATCGCGTCGCATAAAATGTTAAATAAAAGCTGGGCAAATGCTCTGATGTACAGAGGTGTCCTTCGTCCGAATAATGAGATGCATCAAATATTAAAACACACAATCATCTCTTACGGTCTTAAGTCTTAGATACTATTTATATCTAACTGGTCTTAATGCTCGAAAGGAACACCTAAAAAGTGAGTTTACAGGCGTTAATAGACGCGCCTGCCTACTCAACTAGGAACTAACTAGACTTGCTTTTGTTATATCCATCTAATCTTTGTTAGTCTAGTTAGTTCTTCCTATTTAGGTAGTTATCTATCTGATTTAAACTTCATTATTTACCTATCTACCTATCTCAATACCACCATGGTTTACCATTTCACACAAATTCATGCTATTCTTTATTTATTTTTCAATCTTAGCAATATTCTAAATGGGGTCATATTTTAAGTGATAATGATATGGGTAATATACTTTATTGGGATATGGCGCTCTTATAGCGTTCGAAATAAAAACTATTTTTGAGAATCTACGGAATAACAAATCGTAAACAAACGCGCTTGCCATTCAAACGCTATGTTTTATTGGCGTCCCTTTCCAGCTAACATTTGCCGCGCATTCAACATTTTCGAAATCAACGTTGGCGGCATTTAAAATAGAGCGCGAATTAATTTTGGTAGGAGTCTGGTATCGAGTGGACTGGGTCACTTTTTGATATACTTATTATAACGAAGTATATAAAATATTTAGATAAAATATACTCCTGTATGCTATTGCACTCAAATTATGTTTATTTTTATGATTCAAAGCTTATTTCTTCAAAAATATGACAAATTAAATTTTGAAAGCAAATGTAGGGAGATATCACTGTAAATTGAATAGGAAGCTTATTCCGTTTGCATAAGGTTTAGATTCTTATGTAAAAGGCGATCGATACGTCACGGATATACGTAGTACAAGATGCCTGATATCGTTTGTGCAGTTGGCGGTATTGAAATTCTCGACCAATCACAATCGATGTAGATGGCGCTACAGTACCGACGCGAGACGACCCCAAGCTAGCTTGCTCTGGGAACATTTGCTTCGAGCTCCATACATTTTCTTCTGGTTCTCTACGTCTACAGTTTGGTTGTGCACCAGTTCAAAAATAATTCAAAATTTTTGCCCTCAGGTAAGTCTTGGAATTTTTCTAATTAAAGTTTAGTGTTTTTATAAACATAATCGTGATTACTGGGGCTTATTTCGTAGAATTAGTTTTCATTCCACGTTGGAATTCGCATTCAAACATGGCTATAGGCTTCGCCGTACTTTCCAGTACGCGTGGGTATGGGGAACGACGCCTTATTTCAATAATTAATTTCTCAGATCTTTTCCATTGAGGGACTGGAACAGTTCTTCTACAAGTTTGAGATTAATAGACACAGGATTATCTGGTAATTACGGCTTTTAGAGATAATGCGTATTTTCAACACAAAACGTGAAAACAAAATGGCTCGTTCGACCCAAGCCTAGGACAGTGAACTCGTTATATGGGGCGCTAACTATTTTTGTTAATTATTATAGGTAATTAGGAGTTTATTAGTGGGTTTTTAATTCTTTATTCCTGTATTTTCATTTAATCGATATTGGATTATGATATTTTCGCGTGTTAGGGGTGTAAACGTGTTTCCCGCCAAAACGCCGCCCTACTGTAGCATAGAAGCGGTGCAATGGCTACTTAACACTAGCTAACACTTCGATCCAGCAAGGCATGGGTCGCATAACCTGTTGCGACTTAATTGCATCGTTTTTATTTCATTTTTTATTCTCAGGAAAAAAGTTAAAATGACGGACAAGCCCAAGCGTCCCATGTCAGCATATATGCTGTGGCTGAACAGTGCAAGAGAACAGATTAAGTCTGAAAATCCAGGCTTAAAAGTAACCGAAATTGCTAAAAAGGGAGGAGAATTGTGGAAGGGGATGAAAGACAAGAGTGTAAGTAACCTATTTTGTCTTTGTTCTTACTGTGTCATATTAGAGCAGATTAATGATTGATATTTATTTGATATTAACTTACATTTGTCTTTGTTTAGGAGTGGGAGGAGAAAGCAGCTCAAGCCAAGGAGCAATATGCTAAGGACCTAGAGTCATACAATGCTAACGGCGGTGGTGGTGAGGGAGGTGGCGGCGGTGGCAAGAAGGCACAGAAGCGAGGAAAGAAGGGCAAGAAGGCCGCGCCAGCTGTAAGTTTATAATTTTAGTCATACTGGCTCACATTTATTAAGTATTTAATTTTTTTATAGTATCATTAACCATGTAAATTATTAATTTGCAGAAGTCCAAGAAAAAGAAGGAAGAGTCAGAAGATGAGGGTGAGGAGGAGGAGGAAGAAGAAAGCGAATGATCTCCCAACCTATAAGACATTACTGTTCATATTGAATAATTTACTTGGACTTAATTTATTACAAAGTAAAATGGGACTGACTTTCCAAAGTCTGTATGACATTTCACCTATTTTAATTTAAAAATTAATGTTTCAACTATTACTGATTCAATCTAACAATATTTTTTTACCTTCCTATGAAATTGTTAATTTGTTTCACTGTGTTGTTTAGCTACTACTTATAATTTGTAGTATTAATTAATGGTAATGATAATAGATGTATGTAAGGGTTTTGCAGAGTTTGGAAAGTCCCGCCACTGGCTAGGGTCTAGGTTTCTAAGCCTCGAAAAAATAATGTTTAAGTGTTAGCATGTATACACTGGGGAATTGTACAGTTAGCCCTCCCTCGTTAAGTTCGCTGTGACTACTGGATGCTCACATTTGAAATGTACCTCAACTGGTTTCGTCAAAACTTGTATGTCTGTTTATCTACCTGGATTGCTGAACATATTTCTTTTCAAGCTGTGCTTTGAAATAAATATGCCATACATTAATATTAATTTACTGTCTTCATGTATTATTTGCATTATTTTTAGACATAACAGTTTTGGTTAAACTATTTCAAGATGTAAAATTAGAGACTATTTCATGGAAGTATGTGACGGCTTATTGTTAATCAAACCTACCTCTTCTCATTGTAAATTTCAATGCTGATAATGGTACCAAACTTTAAGCTAAGTTGAAACTCTTTATTTGGTTGTAAGACCATTAAAGAGATAGGAAATTGATATGTATGTTGTATTTTTAGTTAGTTAATAGGTAGGTTTTCGATGTGATTTGTCTCTCAAATTTTACATTTGTGTTATTTTGTAAATGAGAATTAGCATTCCTCATGTCAATACGGATTTTACATGTTCAATAAAGTAATTTCATATAAATATTCTTATTTGTCTTTTCACTGTTCAATCGTGCCATTTTGATATTGATAAAATGGCACTAAGGGGAAGGGGTTTCTAGGCAGATACCTACATAATGCATTATTGCCACGTGATAAAGGTGAGGTCACGTCTCGACTGACCGAACTATTGATCGCGCTTCGCGACGTGTGACGTAGGTAGGTAGATGTTAGTGAATTTAATAATGTATAGGTAAGTACCTAATCCATTTTACGCTTTACAAATTTGATGTGGATTAATTTAGCTAATTGAGTAGATAAGTACCCCTTCAAAGTAGTCTATTCATGCATCTTCGATCGGAAATACACAACAAATACAAAAGGCGGCAATCATCAGTCGCGTTTTATACTATTCATTCTATATTTAAGACTAGCAAGGTATTCCGATTTACGCATTGCCTTCACATGCGTACCGAATCACCATGAGAGCGTCAATGATGTCATCATGTCACACAGATGATATAGGGTCCAAATCAACCATGAGGCCCGTAAGCATATTGTCAAATACAAACGTTATGGAAAATTGTCCACACATTAAACGAGGTGGAATAGTTTTTTCATTGGGTAGTATAAAATATATATCTTTTGCAAGCATCTAAATGATAGCAAAACTAAGGTCAGTATCCATCAAATTCGCAGATAACACTTTAGATAATTTTATAACCACCCCATCACCGAAATTTCATGTAAAATTAAAATTACGATAAACAATTTGATTAAATAAATAATATTATTGATAAAAATCATATTATAAATATATTATTATATTTTTCGTTCTAGCTTTATCAGGAAATATTTTTCTAACAACATTGTTTCGATAATTTTTATTGCGATATTTCGCGAATGAATCAACCAATTTTGACCAACTTAGCGGCGTTCGAAGCAGTTTTTCAACCACTCTAAAACGTAACTGAACCGAGAAAATTGTTGGGAGAGCGAAAATTATTTTGAAAAGCACCAAGTTCCAATCAAATTAATCACAATCAGGTAAAAAGTAATTAAGTAACTTAAAAACATAATTTACAGATAAAACGTAAACCTGAAAATAGCTACTCCGAAAAGTGTGCATTTTCGATTTATCAACATATTCACGCCTCGTATGGAGTTTTACACGAAAATTAATCGAAAGGGGTTCCTAGGATTACAAAACATCTCAACTGGCGGAAACCCGACTCCCAAAAATTGTCTTAGCATAAGTTATACATTGTTAATTAAAATAGTTCAAAATAACCTTTCATTAAAATACAAAAATGTTGCCGGCGGAGACAATACTTTTGGGCCTTACTTCTAGTCAACGACAGGACAATTCGACTTTTTCAATCGACACTTATTTTTCTCTATTCCTCGATATTGTTTATTTGCATATGGATATAAATATGTTGCACAAAAAAATAATCGACATTTGTTATATGAATGTTATGAAACATCGAACTATCGAATAGAATATATCGATGTTTACAATAGTACACACCACTGACAATGTTTTCAATGAAATAAATGAAAAATGAATAATTTCTTTATCCTTTGAAGTTTGATGTACCTAACTAAATAAACATAAATAATTGCACACTGTTTTATTCAATTGTTAGTAGTGAGATAGTTTGATTAAAATAATAAATGCCTAAATAAACTACATAAATGTACGGAATAGTTCTTTTGAAGTCTAACTCTATCTGCGATACAGATAATCAGGTCTTAGGGTTTTTATGAAAAGCCCCTAAGGGTCGTGAGAGCTTTGTTTGTGTAAGAAGTGGTTATGGCAGGCGACGGACCTGGTGCAGGCTCGCAGGTAGCTCTGGTAACCGGCGGCTATGATCACACAATCAAGCTGTGGCAGGCGCATAGCGGCGTTTGCTTACGAACTATGCAGCATCCGGACTCGGTGAGAGGCTATAACTTTTATTTAAAATCATATAAGATTTTGCTGGTTAATGTATTCAACCATTATAATACCCCTTTTTTATATCAGAAAATTCACTTAATTGATCTTATACATATTACAAGTTGAAAGTATTTTCATTTATTCCAGCAAGTAAATGGTTTAGAAATATCACCAAATGGCCAGATGGTGGCAGCGTGTGGGTACCAGCACATTAGGTTGTATAACCTTGCCAGTGGCAACCCGGACCCAATCATTAACTTTGAGGGTATCACAAAAAATGTCTCTAGAGTTGGTTTCCAAGTAAGTGTTTGTGGGATATATTTGTAAACAGGTGCTGCTAGTGGGGCAGGACTACTTACGTTTCTAATTTAGTAAGTTACTTTAAAGTTATTTATTTAGTAGTTCTCAACCATAACATGAAAATATTTATAATGAAACTAAATTGATTGAAGGGCACAAATCTCATATTATGTTTATAAGGATGAAAAGAGTAATCAGCGGGTGCTTTTGAGATTAAACAATGTTTCAATCCCTTCTCAGTCCATTTCTGGTTTTAATTAATATGTTATTATTTCAGAAAAATGGTACATGGATGTACACAGGTGGAGAAGATTGTTCAGCTAGAATATGGGATCCAAGGTAACATTAGTATGTTGGTTGAGTTTAAAAAAATAATTAAAATTGTCACTTCTTTAAATGTTTGCCTGGTTTTGTAAATTCCAATTGAAAGTTGTGAAAAATACACTAATAATTATTTTGAAGCACTACATTTAGGCATCACACATAGTTAAACAAATTATAATTCTTGACAGAGTTACACCACAAGGTCGTTGTCAGAAGATATTTCAAGTGTCAGCTCCCGTAAATGCTGTGATGCTGCACCCTGATCAGTCACAGATCATGGTTGGTGATCAAAGTGGCATCATCCACATGTGGGACCTCAAGACTGATCAGAATGAGCAACTGGTAAGTGTTAAATATAGCAACTTACTTTTTCAATAGTTTCTTCCCAATAGTTATGTCAGCTTAGAATAGTTAAAACTTGAAAGTCTCATTTATGTGCATGGAATAGTGGTTTGAATGTACCACTGACTTAGTCTATTTATGTGCAGAAAAGAATTCATCATTATAAAATTACATAGCCTTGTTTCTGGCCAGCCTTCATCTAGGCAGCATAGATCAATGAAGGCAATAACATCAGTAATTCAAAAGATATTATAATTCCAGATTCCAGAAGCTGAGGCATCCATCCAGGACATAGCCATTGACCCTGAGGGCAAGCTGATGGCGGCGGTGAACAACAAGGGCAACTGCTACGTGTGGTCGCTGGGCGGGGACCCCCCGCGGCCGGTGCCACGGAAGCACATACAGGCGCACTCTAAGTACGCGCTCCGCTGCAAGTTCAGCTTGGATTCTACGTGAGTCGTCATTCTTTAAAAGTTCGCAGCGCTCATATTATGGTTGAATTGTTTTTTTTTCTTATATTTTCTTCACTCTCTTGCTAGTATTTTCATATATATTGGTGCGATCTGACGAAGGCACAGCAAATTATTATTTAATTTTCATGTTTTTTAAATTTATTTTCAAGTTAGCTCCACAATTTATTTTGCGAAAACAAATAAGCATTTGCTTTAGATAAATATTTTAGAGATGTATGGATCAATTTCGAAATCTTGGTTTGTTCTCTGCTACTGAAACCTATCGGGCATATAAATGAAATATTCAGAGCCTACAAAGCATTTTGCACAGCGCACTGCGAATTGCACCAATCTTGAAAGTATTACAGAAAACACCATTACTTGGCTATCCTTACTGTCACTGAAGCATTTGAGCACTATAAAAAGATCTCATGAATTATAAGAGTGAAAAAAGATAGCCCCAAAACTTTTAAACATAACCTTTCAACCAATCTGATCATAGTCTAGTGAATGATTCCAAATACAGAAAAGGAAAAAAAATTATGGGCTCAAAATGCCGGACATCATTGCTTTTATTGCCGCGCATATTTACTGTTTTTTAGTTGAAACCTTATTCATTAAATGTTATTATTCATTATTTATTAATTGTTGCTTATCCTGATAAGGAGTTCACCCAGTTGGGGTCGTGTAAATATGTAGAACGTTGCAGCATGCTGGTGACGACGTCGGGCGACTGCTCGGCGCGCGTGTGGCGCACCCGCGACTGGTCGCTGCTGCGCGAGCTGCGCCACGACTCGCAGCGCTGGGTGTGGGACGCCGCCTTCAGCGTCGACTCCAGATACCTCTTCACTGGTATTATGACATCATATCACACATATAATCGGGAGAACCATAAGTAGCCACGTGACGCTAGTCAACCCGCAGGGCGAAAACTAGTACAGTTTGTTTGCTAGTCTTTATAAGTTTCAATGGACTCAACTAAAATTTATGTTACATTTTTCTGAGCTTAATCGGATGTCTTACTTTAACATTCGTATTTTATTATTGCTTACTTTAGTAAACATTTATCTCCGCAGGTTCATCCGATAGCTACGCCCGTCTCTGGGATGTGGAGAAAGGCACGCTCGAGCGAGAATACTGTGGGCATCAAAAAGCTATCACTGCATTAGCGTTTAAGGACCAAGCTGTATGAACATGGATCGATGAATAGTTCTCAGTGACACCATTTATAAGACTTTGTACAAATCGTGTAAATATATGTAAGCATTGATCACTGCCAAGACACCAAACTGCGTTGGAGCTATACACGGGTTACTTTTGAGTAGCCTCATATCAAGACTACTTGTTGATATTAACGAAATAAGTTAACGGCTATACACAATTATCCATCCTGCAATATATTTGTGAATCATTTCATTTACCATGTAAATGTAAATTGACTAGACCGTATTTTAATTGATTTTTTGTTAATAAAATATAAGAAATTGTTTAATTCCAGTTTTTTACTTTACAATATATTTATTTGCTAAATCTGATCATTAAACAATCATTTGTGTCTTAATTGCAAAACTATATCCATTAATAGCAATTAATTGCTAATGCATAATTAAATATTTATTTAATCAATTGAAGAAATTTGGTGAGGGGGTAATAAAAATTAAACAATTTATTACAATAACTAAATATTTAATATAATATGTACTAAAATAAAGCTACATATATAATTCACTGGTTTGAATATATTGCACAGCAACTAACAAAAATAAGTGCATTTTCAAAACTATATATTAAATGCAATTTAGACGTTACATTTGCAGTATTCAATAATTTTAGCATAATACTGTTTTATTTTTAATATCTTACTTCAGATCTAATAAATGCAGATACTTGTTACACAAAACATTACAATTTTATACAAAAAACCTAATATTAAATTAACAGGATCAGAATTATAACCGTATCGGCACTGCCTCCAAAAGTTCCAGAATCTAGATGCTGTTTTGTTAAGTAAATAGTTGTGCAATTGAATTCATCCATATAATTGCTGCAGTCTACTGGGATCTCCGAGCAGATAGCAACTAGAAAAAACTACAAGGCAGTTTGCTGTGAACATTTTGAATCATTCATTTTCTCCTTACTTTATTCATATGCAGCTTTATGGAATGATAACAAGGCTAGTACAATGATAGAATATGTTTTAAAGGGGTAAATATTCACATTTTGTTACAATAATAATAAACTATTAAAAAATCTATGAGTTATATTGAGGCCTAAGTACGTACAATAAGTATGGAATGTATTAAATCTATTAAACAAACATTCCCAATAATAATTTCGACTAGACAATAACTATATATTGTTTGCATAAATAATTCATTTAACTTTTCACTCATATAAATTAAGTTTAAGTAGTCAACATTTACGTAAGCTTCGGCATGATTTTATATAATTTGTCAAATAAAAATAAAAAACACAAGCAACTGTTAACACTATATGTCATCTAAAGGTAAAGCCTTAACTTCACCCATTTCAGAGCACATTTCATCGTCGCATGTGTAGGTGAAGACGAACTTTAGGTTGAGGACTGGTAATGATGGAGGGCGCGCGATCAACATCACTTGCGTCAGAGCAGGCGGCGGTGTGAAAGGGTTGTAACGGGGTAAAGAGGTGCCCGACGGTGTAAGGAGACGAACTTTACAGCCCTGTGGATAATAAGATTTATCTTGTCACTAACAGACATTGTCAATTATTACCCTTAACTAAAAAATATTACTTCATATATTTTTTTTTATTATGTTAAATTTTCTGTTTGTTATGCTTCAATATCTTACCTGATTATACCTTGATATGCTAAGAAAATATTGCTCCTGAAGAAAAATATATGAAAGTTCTAGTTTTGACTGACGCGTCTATAGAAAGTTATAATAAATATCCCGGGACATGCTTTTACACACGGCCATCTGATCCCAAACTAAGCAGAGCTTGTACTATGGAAACCGGATAACTGATATACTACTTTTTATTTTTCTAAACACATACATATTATATATAGATATTTACACCCAGACATAGAACAAACAGACATGTTCATGCACACAAATGTTTGTTCTGGGTGGGAATCGCACCCGCGACCTTCGACTTGGCAGTCAGGGTCACTAAGCACCAAGCCAATTGGCCTGTTTAGTTAGTTTCTCAGAGTAGTTCTAAACATATATTGACAAATTACCTTGGGTACAACGCTTTGGAACTTGTAGTCTTCGATCGGTGAAATACATTCGCTTGTCGTAGAAATGACAATAACGTTGACATCTGGTCTAGGCTTGTCTTTGCAGAAATGTAAGACAACAGTTATTCCTCCTTCTTCCTCGAAAGCGGTGAGTGGAGGCACTTTGCTCGGTTGAACACTCTGCAGCGTGACATTGATATCCGTCAGGGGTTTCACATCAGATTTATTCTCCTTCTTTTCTTTGCTTTCAGTCATTTTCATTTGCTCTACACGAGCTATGATATCATTACATTTGACATTATCATCGAAACCTATATCCAATATCTTGTCTGTAGGACTGTCAGACAAGTTATTATTGAGTAAGTTATGTGTTGACGTGTTTGGTGGGTCTGTACTGATGTCCACCATCATGTCATCATTGGAAGGTAAGTGTTTAGGTAAAGGCGCGGGCGGCAATGGTTTCAGTTCACAATCAGACTTTTTTACCAAGAAGTCTATGTCAAATATTGCTCCGTTAGTTAATGATTCTGGTGCACTTTGTGATGACGGTTTTTCAATGGCGTTCATTGGTATTTTCTTAGATGTTTTACTGGAAAATTAAATCAACTAGGTTACCTTTACTAATAAAATATAAAAGCCTTAATATGTAAATACTATAAAAACAAAGTCACTATTTCTGTCTGTTTGTAGGTATCTTTCCAAATATATATATTTATAGTTTGATGGCTATCTTTCACCATAATTTAGTTATCGTGGATGGAAGCATTCACGTTATTCTAACTCAGGCGATGCCAAGGCTGCTTGATAGTCTATGCATATAATATGTCTGAGGTACCAATTTTTTTGGAAAAAAATGATCCACACAAATTGTCTTTCTGTATGTCCGCTAAATACTCAAAAGTACTACTGTACGGATTTCTATGAAATAGAACTATCACCTTAAAATGCCGCCGTGAACCAGTAGTGCACTTGTATTACTGTGTTTCGATTAGAAAGGTAAGGGAGCTGGTGCAATCACAGGCTTATGAGACTTAACAATTTCACGTCTCAGGGACGACAACGCATTTGCGATGCCCCTGGTGTTGCAAATGTCCATAGCGGTGAATACTTACCATTAGGGGGCGTCCATTAATTACGTGAGGTATTTAGGGAGGTGAGCGGGTCAAGCCGAATCTCACCGAATCTCACGTGGAGCAGAGGGAGGGTCTCGGCAAATATCACGTAATTTTTTTAATTGCAAGAAACAGTGAAAATTTCTAGAAGAGGGTTATATATATGTAGTAGTAATATTTTTTCCCATCTAAATCTAAATCGTAAACCTATGATAATATCAAATCTCACGTGAGATTAGGGGCGGGGAGAGGGGGTCGAGAAAATCTCATGACATCTTACCAAGGGGAGTGGAGGGGTCGAAAATTCGCCAAAATCACTTCACGTAATTAATGGATGCCCCCTTAGGGTTTGTAGGCCGATGTGGTATAAAAATACTGTTTACGGCCAGGCAAATAAAAAATGCAAGTTATTTATAAAGAAAAAGCCTTTAAGACTATCATTATATAAGTAATAATCCGAATAAAATTGAGGATTTACTTCCTGTTATAAAATATACGAGAACGAAGTCAAAACTAACCTATTAAAACTAATATCCAGTCGTTTTGCATTGTCTGGAAGTGACTCCTTCAATAGCTGTTCACCAAGAGAATCTAACTCATTCCAGCCTTCAGTTTTTAATTGTCTATCTCCAAGAAGATCAAAATCTTCTGCAAAATAAAATATAGTCACAGTACTAAAGTACTTTTTGTATGTATTTAGTTTCACCCACATCTATATAAATAAATAAAATTTAAATGTCTGTTTGTAATGTTAAAATAACAGCTTTTAACTAAATGCTTATAAATATCCTGGGAATAAATAAATATCCTGGGACATGCTTTTACACACGGCCATCTGGTCCCAAACTAAGCAGAGCTTGTACTATGGAAACCAGATAACTGATATACTACTTTTTTTCTAAATACATACTTATATAGATATTTACACCTTTATATGAAAGTAGATACCTACGGTACATGGTAGGTGCCTACTTATAGCAAAAAAATAAATGTATATTTAAAAATATTGTCTGTCTGTTCCAGCTAAACTCCGAAACGGCTGGATCGATTTTTAGGGGACTTTCACTGGCAGATAGTTTATGTTATAAGGAGTAACTTGGGCCCTTTTTATCCCAAGAAAACATAACATCCATCTGGAGCGCGGGTGAAGTTAGTTACCAAAATAAAAAGTGGTCTATAGTTCTTTTAATGTATGGAAGATAGATAATTGAATAGTACATACCGTTAGCCATCAAATTGACAGGTTTTAAAGGTACAGCAATGTTATTAGATACACTTGCAGTAGAGAATATGTCCCCAAGGTCATCTATAAGATTCTTCTTCGGATTACAAGTAACTCTTTCTCTTTTCTCATTATTGCTCCCTGCAAAATCTAGTAAACTACCACCACTAGATCCTATATATTTTGGAACAAACCGTTGATTCTTCTTTTTCTTTTCAACAAAAATATTATACTGCCTAGATGCTAGGCCTAATGCATTTTTGGCATCAATTATATCATCTGTAAGATTATATTCCTAGATTAGATTGTGCTAGAATTTACATAAAATATGAAACTATAGTTATTAATTATTTTTTGTAATTATTTATAAGTATAAAATCAGACTTCTATATTCTAGAAATTATATGGATTCACATAAAAATATTGCAAATAAAGAAAAAACTCACTTAAGTTTTCTGCTTGTAAAGCGGACCTGGCTAAAGCTCCCAGTACGGGGCCCATTCGCACGCAGTTCGCGTGCAGTTCGTGTATCAAGAGCTCCTCGTCATGGGATGCGTCGGCCGCGTGCTCCAGCATGTCCCTGAGCAAGCCAGCACTGTCTAACGCCGCAGCCACTTCCTGCGCACAGCGGCTGTTTATTTCACTACGACGCTCTTCCTATTAATTAAAATCATATTTTTTTATTATGTTCACAAACATTGGAGACCTAAGCACGAACATCTATTGCAAGCGTAGCGGCATCGTATCGTAGCACCAAAAAGCTGGTTTGTTTGGAAAACTGAACACCGCGCATACCGTGACGTTGAGCGATGTTAAATTTCTCATTGCATTGGTTTTAAGCCCTTTAGATGTTCGTGGTCAGGGCACTGATATCAAATTTAGCTTAGTCCATTCCGCGGGTTTACCCGCCTTCGCAAGGAAATTTTGCCCCTAAACCAAAACAAGTTTCAATAAATAATTAGTGTAAAAAAAAACAAGTTTTGGCATAAGCTATCTATACCAGTAGATATGACATCAAAATTCATCCAATTTGCCATTAATATGGATATGTCGCAGACAATATGTAGAAAAAAGACCCGTATTACATTAATGCCAGCCGTTTTGTATATTGCCGTTGTTTTCTAACATTCTTATACCCATATAGGTAGGTACGACTACCTCTTATACAGACGGACGGATTGTAGTCGCGATTAGGGCTTCCAATATTCGTTCATTTTTACTATTCGAATATTTCGAATACTACAAATTTTACTATTCGAATACTTCGAATTTTCCGAAGTTTTCGAATAGTAATATAAGTCGGCATAAACAATGATATATAAGCTCGTAATCATAACAGGTACTTACCTACTAATGTATAGTGTGCCCCACTACTACTAGTGCGAAATGTAAACATATTTATTTTATATTTTTTATTTTTCAATAATCTTATAGTAGTAAGTAAGGAACATACAAAGGAATGATTGAATGGCATGGATTCACAAGAATATAAAAAAAAAGAAAATAAACTATTTCTTCGAATTTCTGTAGTGCGGCCTTGAAAAGCACAAGGCATCGTGACTTTCATCATGGATTCTCACCTTAGATGAGAGCAAATATAATATACCAGAAGAGAATACCCTTTCCTGTTCCACGCTCGAGGGAGAAATAGAGAACAATAAATTATAAGCATGCAATAAATGCAAGCTTTTTGGTCCACCAGCATTAAAAGAAGCCATTTGGACACAAACGGCAGTCTCATGCTACATTGACACATATATTTCTTGACGGAACTGTTGTTTTATACTCTTCCTTGGTAAGCTATTCTGATGTTCTCTCACCTAGATTAGAAAAATTTCGTCTTCATCATTGTCAGTAATGTTGGCACTGGTGTCATGATGATGATGATGATTGTTCCGACCGATTTCGGCCATGGCAACCACTTCGAACCCTAGTGATGGCGCTGGTGCACCCGAAGATGACTTAGGTAGCCTATATTCGCGGCGAAACTCCGTGCACACTGAGGGCACGTGAGTACGCCGTTCTCATAATTATATGTTATGGCAGCAGGTGGGCGAGCCTTTAACTGATCGCGTTCGGTATCAAGGTCAGGTTTACTTTGCTTTGTTGACCTGAAGAAGGCTTTTGACAGCGTGCGGTTGGTGCTAGGTAAGCTCGAGTGCACGGAAAAGTTTGTGAGACTTCGCATGACTTGGCATGACGACATGCAATGATGCGTTACCGTAGACGGTGAACAGACAGACTTCTCTGTTACCTGTGGGGTGAAGCAAGGATGCGTCTTAGCGCCTACTCTGTTCGCCTTATATTTTGCGGTGGTAGTTAGACAAGTCTTACACACTGTTTCTCAAAGAGTCCGCATCCGTTTCCGCATAGACGGCAGCCTTTTCAACTTTGCTAGATTTAAGGCTCGCACTAAAGTCTCATAAGCATTGATCGCTGAGATCATGTATGCTGATGACTTGTGCTTCCTAGCAGAATCCCTAGACGGCCTGCTGATGTCTGCATTCCACGTTTCCACGTCGTAAGTTCAGCCTGAAGCTCAGTGTCAATAAGGCGGAGGTGATGTCCCTGGACATACACGGTCACGAGACACTGACTTGATGAGGATGTGTTGAAGCACGTGGATAAATTTTGCTATCTGGGGAACACTGTAACATCTAAGTGTGACCTCGATGCTGAGATCAATAGCAGGGTGCGGGCCGCAGCTGCGGCATTCGGTAAGCTATGTACCAAGGTCTTCTGCTCGCAAGACCTTAAGGTCCAACTCAAGTTGGCCACAAAGATATCGGTATACATGGCAATCGTGCTGCCAAACCTCCTATACTCCTCTGAGACGTGGTGTGTATACCGCCGCTACATTCGCACTCTGGATCGCTTCCACCTTAAATGCCTTCGTACCATCATGAAGACCAGATGGTCCGATAGATTGCGAAAAACCAAAGTTCTGCGACGAGCCAATGAAGGTGGCATTGAGGCCTATTTAATGCGTCGACAGCTTCGGTGGTGCGGTCACGTATCTCGTATGGCGGAGGATAGAGTAGCGAAACGCATCTTCTACTCTGAACTGGAGAAGGGCAAGCGGAATCATGGCGGTCCCCTCCTCCGGTACAAGGATGCCCAAAAGCGACACATGAGGAGATGCAAAATAGAGATACATTTTAGAGTAGTAGAGCTCTTAGTGCAGAGTTCGTCCGGGGAAGTACTACCACCTTACCCATTTCTGCCGTGAAGCAGTAGTGCACTTGTATTACTGTGTTTCGGTTAGAAAGGTAAGGGGGCCGGTGAAATTACAGGCACATGAGACTTAACAACTTCACGTCTCAGGGTCGACAACGCATTGGCGATGCTACAATGTTGCAAATGTCCATAGGCGGCGGTGACCACTTACCATCAGGTGGACCGTCTGCTTGTTTGCCGGCCCAAGTGGCATTAAAAAAAAAAAAAAAAAAAAAAAAAAAATATAGAGCCCTCTCGTTGGGAACGTTTGGCAGCACAGCGGATTGTCAGCTTGCCTTGTTGCCTCAGCTTTGGTTGTCTGATTGCAGGATTGTGAACAGCCAAGTACGGGAACATACGTTTTTATATCAACCAAAATTTTAGTAATAATATCATTCGTCCGATTGCCTCAGAAGGTAGTAGTGAATGAATGTTGTTCGCACGCTCCCGCAACCTGTCGCACACTTTACACTACCTCGTGAACGTTTCTTTTTACGTAGTTTAAGGTTCGTTCATTTCAGGAGTACAAAAGTACAATTAAAATTTAGTATTCGAAATATTCGTAATATTCGAGTAATTGTGTCTGCCTTATTCGAATATTAAAACAGGCGAATACTCGAATATTCCGAATATTCGAGTATTCGAATAATAAGCCCTAGTCGCGATACGAAGTGGGGGTCAATATTATCAGGGCAAAATGTTACCTGACCTCATTGGTCAGGTTACGAACAAACAAAAGAATGGTAATTTATTTTGTAAATCTTTTAAAAACCATTAAAATATTAGTTTCAAGTAAGGATCATGATATGGTAAAAAGATAGACTGTATTATTATTTTATACTTAGTCTTTGTATATCACTAAATAGTATAAAACAAAGTCGCTTCCCGCTGTCTGTCTGTCACTACGTATGCTTAGATCTCTAAAAGTACGCTACGGATTTTGATGCTGTTTTTTTTAATAGATAGAGTGATCAAAAGGAAAGTTATAAAACATGCAAATTATAATTGAGAAAATGCGAGAATTTTAAAGAATTATCACTATTTAAACTGCGCGCGTTTGACAGTTCGCGTTACAGACCTCCAAACCGCGGATGAAACCGCAGGGGACAGCTAGTATTAGCATATCTTCACTGTTTCCTAAAACAAATATTAATTGCACTTGGTTGTGTCGTGGTTGTTATGATAACCCCAGGCGACGATATTTTGCACTAGGAATCATTTAGTGGCGTAACTATGACGTGCCACGTTGTATTCCGGCGGCGCACGTTGCTCCGCGCTATTAGGTACAATGCTACGATCTTTTCTACAGGCGAACTGCAATCCGTCTAGACTCTAGATAGACGTATTACAAAACAACCAGGCTAGCCGTAATGTTATACGACCTTTTGTTCAACATGGCTGCGACAATTACCTCAAACAGGAAGAATATATAGAACTATTTCATTTATAAAGTCGAGAAGGCATATAATGTTGTTAAATAGGAACTGTACTTCACTACCAGATCATAACTTTGGTCCATATAAAATACATGTGGTTCTCCAGAAATTATGAGGTACAAGAACATCTCAACGTGCCAAGAATAAGTAGGTACAATCCGAAATAGAGAGGTTCGTTCGATAGAATGTCTAATATTATAAATGGAAAAGTTTGTGAAAATGGATCTTTGTTTTATTCACGCAAAAACTATTCGGATTTGGACTAAACTTGGCACTTATATAGTGTATAGCCTGGACTAACGCATAGGATACTATATTCCCCGGAAAAATGTGATATCTTTCGGAAACGTGGATAAAACCGCGGACGACAAGTAGTATATAACAATTTTTGTTCGCAAGACCTGTAAATGCTAAATTTGATGACAACCTTGATTACATTGTTGTAGGACAGTAAATAGGATGCAAGTAACTGATATGCACGCACACATCAAACGCAACTGTAAGACTATCATTAGAGCAGTGGTGGCACAACAATTACAGAATAACAAATTAGTATATTAGATGAAGGATGGTCATGTGATAAAAGGCTTGGCTTTGGCTTGTTCAATAACATAGTAAAAATGGTATTAAATTGGCTGAAATCGGCTTTTCCGAGATAAAAATGTTCAAATCAAAAGTTAAGTTTTTAAGGATACATTTAGTAAAATAATTTTCCTCGTCCCTTTAGTTGTTCCCGATAAACCTCTGCTGCTAAGCAACCATTTCCTTAGGCAACGCCGTAAAGTACATTTGTACATATTCATTGGAGAATAATTCATGTTTTGAACTATTACAAAGGTAGTCCAAAACTAACATAGATCATTCTTAAGGAATGTAGGGAACTGCTAACAATGAATCATTATTAACCTTTATATATTTACTCATGATGAATCAACAACCAAAGAATTAATCTCAAAAATGTTTTTCTTCAGAGAGGTTGTTCATGGACATGAAACAAACTCAAAAAACTAAAGGTAAAATCCACCATTAACTTTGTACATTTGAAGGCAGCTTTCAGCGAATATTAGCCTAAGAAATTCTATAGCTAACTAACTTTCATAAACTTTGTGTAGGGCTTAGGTTTATCACTACATAGTATAAAACAAAGTCGCTTCTCTGTCCCTATATCCCTATGTATGCTTAAATCTTTAAAACTATTATATATATATATATATATATTTTTATAGATAGAGTGATTGAAGAGGAAGGTTTTTATGTACATATAATACATGTGACATCCCATGGGAACGCAGGCAAAGCCGCGGGGGACAGCTAGTATAATAATGAAATGAAATATGTATTCAAATAGGCCTTCACAGGCACTTATGAATGGTCAGACTCTAACACCGGTTCAGAAGGTTGCTTCTACTGAAAAGAGCCGGCAATAAACTCAGTGAAAACTCATTTCAAAATAAGTTTTTGTACATCTAGCAAACGCTACACCTAAGTATTGTTGTCATTTAATAATTGTTTGTGTTGTAGAAAGCCTTTTATACTAAAATAGTCTTAATTCTTTCCTTAAATATTTGGATAGCCCAGAATGTGTTCCTGTATGTAGTGTGTAAGATCATCTTGCAATTTGCAACGACATTTAATGGATTTGGTGTGCAATTAACTTACTTCTCGAACCATAGCTTTGATGAGTATATTTGCATGTTGTAAATCCGCTGCTTTCTTGCTTTGCAGTAGTTTCTGTAGAAGTTTAGACCCTTCCTCATCTTCAAAGATAGCACTTTTGGCCCTTTCTTGTGTGGGAGCTGCATCCTCTGGAGGTAAGGGTGGTGGGGTCTCCTTCACTACACCTTGGTTCTTTAGCATTTCATAAGCAACTTTAAATTTGGTCTCTTTTGGAAATTCTATGGACCACGCATGTAAGAGCTGAAGTACCTAAAAATTTTTGATTTAATTATTTTGGTGAGTCATGGGCCAGGGATTAGCCTAATGGTGGATTTACTGAAAGACACAATCATGGTGAATTGGAATTATAAGCTATTTTAGAAAATAAATTACATGGGTAATACTTTCCACTTCCCTATAACATTGAAATAAAAGTAAATTTTAAGTCCTCCTTACCCTGGTCCGGACCTCAGGTGCAGTTCTATCAGCAAAATATTTAGGCGACACAAGCTTTATCATCTCGTTGAGGAAGCGAAATTTGCCAACTTCTGCATGAAAATCAGGGTCACAACGACGCATACAGCAATCCAACATTGTCAGTGCTAGCAGCGCTTCCCGAGGGTTTGATGTGTGAATACGTGACGCTAGCGTTTGTGCCGCCAGCTGCGAGCCCTCGCTGGCGTCCCGCATAATGGTGCAGAACGCCTCCACCGCCGCGGCGTCCGGACATGGCAATGATTCGTGAGTTGCTTTTACTGATTGAACAACAAAAAAATGGTTTTAATTTAATTACTTAAATAGAAAATAAATTGTTTATGAGCTGCACTTACAAATAAGAGCTTCTAAACTTGTCAATGTGATATTCATATTTAGCACATAATAAATCGATCTGTTGCTAATAAATCAGTTTTCTTCTAGCTCGACGGTTTCTTCTTTCATTTCGTTCTGGTTGACATTTCTCAGATTGTGCAAGTTGGGCTTGTTTGATTTATTTATATCGAAATCAATATGACTACATTTCCTGAACTCAACTACGTTAAAAAAAACTTGTTACACCGAATGACACTGTTTGACAGTTCTTTTTGATATTTGCGATCTAATGCTACCAATCTTAAATCAACATTTACAACACTATCCTAACTGGGAATAAACATATATTTTTTTTAATCGTGAAATTTTAATTTTAATAAACGATGGCTATATAATTAAAATAATATATAATAAATAAGAATAAATTTTGATTCAATAAAGATATATCGAGTAGTAAGTGACTTCAGTTAAAATATATCACTTATTGTGTCGTTACTACATTTTTTTACATTTAAACTAGACACCAGTACCTCACAGTTTCACCCGAAGCCCACAAGTGATCATGATCCGAATTTAGCCTAAGTTATTCCTTACAACTTCAGCCTGTGAAAGTCCTATCATAATATATCCCGTCATTTTGGAGCCCATAGGGAACAGCACTTTCTCAACTTAATGCGAGTTATGAAAACAATAGCGGATCGACAGCAGAACTGTAATTGATGCAAAAAAAGGGCTGGTGAATACCTCGGCCAGAGGATTAACATTGCTATACAGCGTAGCAATGCCGCCAGCATTCTAGGCACGCTTTTTTGTTATTATTTATATTTTTATGTATTGTTTGTTGATATTTGATGTGATATAGAAGAATATGTAAACTGATAATTATTCATGTCATTAAAAAAGATATCTTATTATTATCCCCGATTAAAATTTCCTCTCAACAATTTTAAGTAAGGCTATCACTTGTTTTTTATACATACCTACTGTCTTCTTCTATTTAGGTAAAAATAATCCCACAAGCAGTACCTATTCACGAGTATGACAAATATCGATACAAAATTCGAACAAGTGAATAGCGTTATATCGATACCTATTGCTCATCATTCTTAAATGTCACTAAATGTAGATTTTAAGTTTATGTCAGGTTTCACGTAAAAATACACGCGAAGTAGAGCTAAAAATAACTGAGAAATTTACCTCAACGTGTGGTTATTCGCAAAATGGCTGTTTTCCGACTATCCCGACTGATTACTCAGTCTAAAATTATTTCCAAGCCCGAGGTAATCGTACAAAAGAGAACTGCAACTACCACACCGACTGGAGCGATTCTTCCCGAACCAGAGAAACAACCGTTTGGACTTTTTAGTTTAGTGTTGGCTGTTGTACCCGGACTACTCATTGGAGCAGCAATTAGTAAAAACATAGCTAATTTCCTAGAAGAGAACGAACTTTTCGTGCCTTCTGACGATGACGACGATGATGATTAAACTGTGTTTTGTTAAAACAAATATTGGGTTGTAAATAGATAATTTACTTATTTCATAAAACAGTAATATCATTCTTCCTCTAGTTAAAAACGTAACATGGCTTGGGTATAAAATGAAATATAATACATAAGTTTCCTGTTAAATTTTATTATATATGGAATTGTTACAAAATCTATTAAAGTTTTGTGCTCATGCGCTACATTTCGAATTTCGCACAACTCTTAAAGGTATTATATTAATTTTATCAATATTTCATAATTTATTATTTATATTTACATAAATACAAGTATGTAAATCAAATACATCATTCTATGTACAGCTAGAGCAATCCGTAATTTCAATAAATATATAAGAAAATGCATTGCAATAAAGTGTTTGTTCTCCTTTGTAAATAGAGTAACATAAAATGCAATATCTGTTAATCTAGTCAATGTTACTCTCACAAATGTAGCAATAAAAGTTGTAATCTCATCACACTTGTGCTTAATATTAAATGGTCAAAAAGTTCAAATAAAAATGTTATAATGGCATGATTCAGTCTTTGATTTTCCTCAAATGATAAATTGTGAATGTCTTTTATTAGAGAATTCATATCTTATTTTATGTATATTCATGAAGTGAATTTTTTTGAATAATAAGTATAAATAAAAGTGTTATAGTGTTTTCTCATAGCTGTGATATCACAATCAAGTAGGTAGAGGATAGCTTGGCACAGTTTTATATTTAAGGGTAAAGTAATACTCGGCCAGTAAATATTTTTACATTATTTTTAAGCAACATTTCCAGATGAAAAAAGGAATTATTCAAATTAATTTCAAATTTCCACCCCCTCTACATAAACAAGCACAACAAATAATGAAATAATAAAGAGATAGGTTTAGGGCTAAGTACTGTGACCTACATTTCTCTGTAGATATCCAAACATGACATAAGGTGATCATTGTAACTGTCTCACAGGCATAATACCAATCCTGGCCTACAGGTAATAATTTCTAACATAGATTCACCACAACATTTTACCTTATTAATACATTGATAACCTCATTGACCTTACATAATATAATCATTAACAAGAGCATTGTTGTACAGACATCACACATCTTAACTTTCTGCAGTAAATATTTTTCAAACCACAACATTAGCAATCACATGCAAGTGCTATAGCCATAAACCACTACATGGAGAGCAATTCATTCAATATAGCTTTTTTGATATTTATCATTGTTTTCTGTCATGTTTTCACTTTCCTACTAGACCATGATTTCACAGCAACAAAATATCTTAGTTTCGATTTTTTTTATTCTTAATTAAAGACCGTCATATTCATAGATGACAAAAAGCTGTGAAGATAAATTTTAATTAAAGATAAAAGAATCAAATTGAGAAAAGAAATGTATCTAATATAAACCTCGAAATATTTTCTTCATGTTAAGGGCTCGTTTTAAACAATACTGTTATTTTTACATATTTCTAACACACGCCTTTAGTGAGTAGTATTTCAATAATATATTAGTAGTGGGAATAAATACAGATCTATGTTCAAGTTTACTCGGGAGGCCTCTTGTGCTCCCCCCAGCCATGGAAGCACTTGGTGAACCTCCGAGACTCTTTGTCCTTCAGCGTAAGGAATAGCTTACGTGGTTTATCGGGCTGCATCGACTTCATGTGTTGGATGTATACCTTGGGGTACGAAATAACATTACATAATTTAAAATTAAAATGAATTGTTGCAATGAAGTTATGGATATTTTTTATGAAATTTTGGTGACAATGTTTTAAATTTTACGTAACCGTATATCAGTTATTTTCTTGCCATAATAAGAGTTTATTTAAGCAAACAAAGAATCTTAAGAACTGACAGTATCAGATATTCAGTGACTACTGTCAATGTTATGCATGTTTCCCTTCTTGTAGATATTAAAAGTGTATTCTGTCATAACGTTGGGACTCAGCAGATTAACAAATTGCATGAAATTTTTATAGGTACTAGCAACCGTCAACCGCCGAGTATTCCGGGATTATAAAATACATTTTTTTAATTGCATGAGTTGTTTGGGAGATTACCTCTTTTTATAATATTGGTTAAGATAAATGTAGCGAAATCATATTTATACCTGTGCAGACTTGTAGGCAAGTTTGATCTCTACTTCGGAGCACTTGGCGCCGAGCCACAAGAACACTTGATCCCCATTGTCCAAGATCATAATATCATCGTCGGCTAGGTCATCCTATTAAAATGTAAAATAGAAAAGTCATTAACAAACATAGGTGCGCTATTTGTCGGCTTACTTATAAAAAAATAAACAACTACCTGGCAGAAATCGGTGCATTTCTCAGAGACAGTGAAGTAGCCTTTTTCATTAGAACAACGGAACAGCCTTGTGTAGTTGAGATAGTCCGCGTCAGAGTCGTATTGCTTGCGACCACCCAATGCCACCCAGAAGAAGTTGTCGGGCTCGCTTCCTTCCGCTAGGACCTGTTGGGATTATAGTATTAGTAGTAGTCAAGTATTTATTTTTTCCAGTCAGAATGGCATTCTGAGGATGTTGATGGACAAATTTGATTCTCCAATACTGAATCACTTCATACAAGTGTTAGTTAGGTAGAATTTAAGATTTTTAAGTAAGATAACAATTATTTAAGATTTTAGATAATAACACTAACATTTTAACTAAGTATCTGTAACTAACACATCGATCTTATTTGTCTGTTAATAAATAATAATTATTAAAATAAGGTTGCTAATTTACATTACCTGCAAGCTAACCCAAGGGTTATTGAACTTCTCCTCGGCGATCTGCTCGATGAGTCTGGCGGAGTCGGCGTCGCTCTTGCTTCCAATCCATGCGTAGACTATCGCTGATGACGTGTCATTTGAGCCTTCCAGTGGCACGTTCAGTATGTAGCTGTTGTAATGAGAATAATTTATAAGTATATAAAACCGACAGAATTAGAAGCACATAAAATAAACTATATTGTTAAAATTGTTTGTAATTTGAGATTTTTTTTACCAAAATTAATTTCAAACGCTTTTGTTTGTAGTTTTGAGCAATTATTTGACTTAATATTTCGGAATTTTATTGATGTAGGGCGGATAATCATCTATAATAGGGAAAATGGAAATTATTCTAAATAATTTAAGTAACATAAAAAACGTTTTCTTTTAGAGAACTCTACTTACCAAAAAGCACTGTTAAGTTGTGGAGCTTCGGCCTTCACTTGGACGAGACGCGTGCACAACGCGGACCCATTGCTTCGTAGCTCGAATAATTCCACTGGTTGTCGACCGCTCTCCTACACCATATAATATGCTTTAGTTTATGAGTACGGCAACAGACTATATGTGCAAAACAGTCTTGCACCATAGATAACAAAAATAAAAGGATTTATTCAGTTTAGAGACCAATTGTTGGTCCAACAAGCCCATAAAAAATGAAAAACCCAAAATCATAGACCGTTTCCACCTGAATAATTAAAAGCAAAGAAAACGTACCGTATTTAGACAATAATAAGTAATAATATGGATAGGCTGTTCTTAGGAAACTAATCATAAATTACATAGCACATAGAACACTTACCGGTTTCTGATTTCTCTTTCCATCTTTAATAATGAATCTCCTATGGAAATGCGCCATGAACTTCAAGCTCTCTTGCTGCTGGTGTGTTCGGACGACGTCGAGCCTCTTGCAGAGCTGTTTGAACTTGCGCTCGAGGCCGAAGGTGAAGGTGAGCCAGCCCATGTTAGGGGCGCGGCGGCCCTGCCAGAAGTATACGACCCACGTCGCTGCTTCGGACTCCGCGTCCTCCGTGTCAGCTATGTTGGAGCCTTCGCCCTCATCTTCTTGCTGTTTGTCATTAATGTATTTTAATCCAGCAGTTGTTTCATAAAAATCTCTTTGTTGATATTATTTGTTCGGGAATGTGATCAGATGAATAATAATAATAAATACCCGCGATCCCGTGGGATGTCACATGTATTATACATAAAAACCTTCGTCTTCAATCACTCTCGGAGTCTTTAAGGCAAAAGTGAATAGGCATTACTTGAGTTCGCGTGTACCATCCTCGACTGCATCGTCATTTTCCATCAGGTGAGATCCAGTCAAATGCGCTCAAGTTTTTATAAAAAAAAAGATTCATTAAAAAAAACCGCATCAAAATCCGTTGCGTAGTTTTAAAGATTTAAGCATGCATAGGGATATAGGGACGGAGAAAGCGACTTTATTTTATACTATGTAGTGATAGTGATATCTATATGTCACCATATGTTTTAATTAGAAACTTACCTCTGCAGGTAGCACGTATCTGCATAGGAACACATAACAGTCGCAACTGTGGAACACGCCGAGCTCGTTGTCCGGCAGCCGAACGAAATGTCGTCCCTCTAGAACGAACGCCTCCATCGCTTCAAGATCTTCGTTCCACTCATCAGAGAGGGTCTTGGCTTCAGTGGACGGCATAGCTGGTTGGCGAGGTGTGAAGAGTGCAGATAGGTCCGCTCTGAAAATAAAAATTAGGTCAAAGGAAGGAAGGAACTTATTAGGAAGGAGGAGGGGATTCTATTGCAGCACTTTTGAGCATCACAAGTAGCTCAACGGATCCAAATTAACAGTTACACATAATATGGAAATATAAAGTAAACAAATGTTTTGTAAGTATGTGTTATACAAAAACCAGCGACGGGACCAGTAGGCTAAAGAGGCAAACGATCGGACAAATCCTAGCTGAGTGTCTAGCGTAGAGTGTACAATCCAGGCTGTGATCAAAAGAAAAAGAAAGAAGCCTTCAAAAATCTAATGAAGGCAAAAGAAACGCAGGCCAAGTATTTAAAATATTGTGCAGTGTGATAGCAAAAAATAAGTAAAGGGAAGACGAATGAAAGAGATATGTATGGAAGAAAGACGCACGAACTGGTGACGTGGTCTTCAACGCAAACCTGTGTTATATACCCTGGAGCTTTAGTAAATTAGGATACGTACTTGGTCTCCTGCTGCTTGGCCCAGCTGGCGAGATCGGCGCCGGTTCTTGCGACCGACTCCGCCGTGCGCGTGAAGTCCACCGCAATAATCTCCTCCCACCCCAAAAAGTAGGTTTTGAATACCTGATGAAAATATGTTAGTTTAGTATATTTATTATTTATATTTATATAGATATTTACAACCGTATTGAAGCCCGTACCTGTGTCTCAGTGCCCTCCTGCAGCCTAGTGACGAGCGCGTGGGGCGGCCGCGCCACCATGTTGAACAACTCTTGGGCTAGTTTTACAGCAGCCGCTCGCACTAGACGTGATGACTTTTTGCCGAACCTATGATTTTAACACAAATTTATTTTAATCGAATGGAAGTTATTAGTCTGATGGATCTCTAGAAATACTCTAGTAAGTGAACGTGTCAAACTAATAATGTTAACTCAACGCTGGCAAAAGCTACAAAATTTCAAGATAGCTTTCGTTACTGAAGTAACAGCTGTGACAGACGGACAACGTTCACACCATACACATATTTTGGATATGAAAAGTTCTTTAGCAAAGTTGTTATTTGAAACTCGATGAAACGAAAAAGCTACACTAAAAAGAGACAAACATATGCATCAGAAAATCAATAAAGGTAGTTTTGTGAAGGTTTCACTTGTAGGTTTCACTTGTATTACGTGTAAAATCCTTTTTATTTTTTTTTGCATTTCGCCACGGTCTTTAAAAAGAAGGCCTATAGTAAAGAGGGATCCAGCACACATACCAGACAAAGACATGGTTGTGCGCGTCGAGTATGTAGACGTTCCTGGTGGCGAGCACGTGGCGCGCCCGCGGGGCCTCGGGCTGCGGCAGCTCCAGGTAGCCCATGCCCAGCTCCACGCGGTACAGCCGCGGTACGCCACACACGAAGTCTTCAGGGACGTGCTCCTGTATTCAATACCACATATGTTCATGAAACACCACTTGAGATTAAGGGTACAATTCAAGTTTAAATATGTAACAAATTGCTGATGAATTCTCATCGTTGCCAAAGAGCCTTCTATTATTTTTAAAATTGGTTTGAAAGAGGAAGCTATCCTTTATATCCTAATTTGTAATTTTTTTTTAAAACGTGTAAGTAATATGTGTAAGAGCCTATGAAGGCCTACTATTATAATAAAAATATTGTTGATTAATTCAACAATATTTCTCTATTTTAGCCAATAGAAAAAAAGAAAAGGTTCTCGATTCGATGCGCTTTTTTTATATCAATGGGAAACTTTCGCTTATAACTTCCTCGAGGAAAGGGACCTGTTTAATTTACTGAAAATTCAAATGGAACAAAAAAAATATATAAGTAAATATATGGTTCTTATTTTTTACCTCTGGCACGAAAGGCGTGTCTCCATCGTACCCAAGGATATCCCAGAAGCTCTTCGGCTCCTTACCGGCCGGTTCTGCGATCAGCTCCGCCTTGTTCTTTCTCTCTTCTTTGTTTATCTTCTCCGCGAATAGTCGAGCCTTTGACTTGAGGGTGTTCTTTGCTTTTTTGCCAATCCTGAATTAAAAGTTAAAAATAAAATATTCAGGTCTAATAAGCTTTTTTTATAATATATATGTACGAGTATATATTTAAGTCAATAGATAAAGTAGTAAACTTACCATAGATAAATAACAAGTCCAGTATCAAGCACGAACACATATCTCGGGTCGAGGGAGGCCGCTTCCACAGGTACCGGCTCCAAGTGTATACTGTTGCCAGCGCCGTGCACTCGGTATAGTCGAGTTATATAATGCTGTGAAACAAACACAATACCGTTTATTGTTACTTTTGAAATAATCTCCAAATTCGATCTTTTTGTTATTTCATCGATCAATGTATTACATATTTGAGTTTAAAGTTGAGAAATCATGTGTAAACAAAACCGCTCCTTAGTAAATAACGATATTGTAACAAAGAGCAAAGAGAGCAAATGATACTCGATAAATAGTCACTACGCATATAGTGGTATATCCCTAATCCCTAAGGTAAGGTTTTCAATATCACGAAAACAACTTGTTTCTTTCTAAGTCTATTTTTTTTTTATATAAAAACTTGAGCGCATTTGACTAGATCTCACCTGATGGAAAGTGACGATGCAGTCGAGGATGGTACACGCGAACTCAAGTATTGCCTACTCACTCTTGCCTTAAAGACTATAATTTAAGGTCTAAGTTTAAATTTAGGTACAGGTGGTCTAGGTGGACAGTGATTCTCAAAAAATAAAAAAAATCATGATTTATGTAGTTTTGTGTAGAGTAGTCAACACTAACCGGATCATCAACAGTGAAGAAGCCAGAGGGCGTGTGGCTGCCCTGTATGTAGACGGGCGGCGTGGGGAACAGCGCCAGGAACTCGGGCGTCTCGTCGGCCTGCTCGTGGCGCTGCGTGCGGCGGGCGCCCAGCAGGTTGCGCAGGTTCACCGCGTGCATGGCTGCGCACGCGCCCTTGTCTAGCTGCACGACAAGTAGTTTGTTTTCAAGCTAAAACTTCTTTACACCATTTACAACAAAAAAAATGGACAAATCTTCAGGATTTAGCCTTCGAGAGAATGAGGTAGGTAGTTTTCTGAAGGTTTCACTACTACTCCAAGTGAAATGCACACATTTAACTTTTTTTTTATAGTCTTTGGCGGCTAGGACTAATGTTACAATAAAAATCAAATGTAGGGATCAGGGTCTGGTTTCTAACGACCGAGGGACTTCTGAAGGTTAAAATTACTGAAGCTACCACCGGTAGGGAAGTGATCTTTCAACAGAAATACCGGCTAGATAATCAGCAAGGTTACATTTTATATCTTCATAAACATTTCATACTCACAGTGGCTTTTGATCCAATCCAGAAGTGTATATCCCAAGACAGCTGGCCCTGCTCCTCGATGGTTGTCTTTAGAATGATGTAGCAATCGCCTTCGAAGAACTTGCCGTGGGCTACCTATGGAGATATTATATAGAGTTTATATTTAGTTTTTAGTATAGTGTCTCACATTATTTCTCAAGAGACATGAAAATACGAAACTTTTGGCAGCGTTTGCGGTACTTACCTCATCAACGGGCGCCGGTATAAAGTTCTCGATCTCCCATACCTGCAGGCCAGGCCCCTGACCTGTGTCCTCGTCGAAGAACTCGGAGTAGTCTAGCGGAGGCTTCTCCAGGCTCTCGTCCCAACGTTTCGGCCTATTCAAAGAGAAAGTTATGAAATTTATTACATTTTTAGTATGGTTTGAGAACGAGGTTTCACGTGTACTACGCTAGTATAAAAGAGTTTAAAGTTCCGAATAAAAGTTTAAAGTAAAAAGTAAAAGTTAAGAGTTGGAGTCGGATCATACTACATCAAAAACGTGGCAGCACGCAAAAGCTTAACTGGTATTTAATTTTCAGGATGGGTTTAGAATTATTACTTATTTATAAAAAAATACTTGAGTAGTAGAGCTTTTAGTGTAGAGTTCATCTGGGGAAGTACTACCACCAAGGTTTTCGGGTGGCCATCCAGATTTTAACTTCTATAATTTTATTGAGTACTACACATATAAGTGTTAACATTTTCGGACCTCCTACAGGAGTAGGATGAAAAATGTAACAGGATTAAAGTTTATCTGGAATATACATAAAGATATATTTAAAATGATTTTCAAGATGTAAGATTTATCCATCGCTAGTGACACTGACTTGAGCTCGCTGTTCCGCTGGTCCAGCTTCTGGTCGCTGTGCTGCGTGTTGGCCTGCTCCTGCATGCCGCGCAGGATGAGCGCCGAGTCGCGCTGCTCCGGCTCCGCGCGCCCGCGCCGCAGCCGCAGCTTGCGGGCTATGGGGTCCGACTTCACACCTATGGGATTATGAAAACCATATTTTAACCATTACTAATATTATTAAATATATATTATTATATATGTAAATAATATATTAAATAGTAAGTTTATATATTTGTTTTGTCTTCCATACTATAAATCTCTCCCATAATTTCTTAGTGCATCTACCTGTAATTATCTCTGCATCACCCAAAGGTTGTCTGGTAGAGAATGCCTTTGGCATTAAGACCGCCCTCTACACTACTGTGCATAAAGTATTAAATAAATATTATAAACATAGTATGAGAATGTTGTGGGTTGTGAGGAAGGATGGATATGGAGGATATGGAAATTAGAACGACAGTACCTTTTTAAAAAATTCTTGCTCTGATAGAAATCTACACTATTCTCGAGCTAGCCCAGAGAACTAGGGTTACAATAGATCCCTCGGGAAAAACTACGGGACGGTAGCTAGTTCATCGAACCAATTGAATGAGAGTGCGATGACACAACAAAATGTGGTCATGACAATAGATTAAAACTCTTTTTAAAGTATTATAGTGTAACCAGCAGATCTCATCTATGTGAAGCTTCAAGATACGACTCACTGCTTGGTGTAGTGGGTTCCGTTGTGGCTGCACCGGCCAGTTGCAGTTGAGCTTGCAGCGAGAAGTCAATGTTATAATACTGTAGGCCAGCACCCCTCGGTCGCTCCACTGGCTTCGGCGGCATCACCAACTCAGGGTTGCCATGGAGTTGAAGGCTTTCGAGGTCGCTTAATAGATGGATTGCGTCTGGCAGGGTGATTAGCTGGTTGCAGCTTAAGTTTAATTTTTTCAAGGAACCACATCTGTAAGGAAAATGTAAAAGTAAGTGAAAGAATGTCCTATTATACAAAAAAATTATAACGCGTCCTTTATAATATAAATATCCATTTTTTTTATGAATTCATAGATCGTTTATTGCGAGAATGTAGTTTACATGGCATTCTTAATATAATTTCAAGCTCTAACATTCTACCATGTCCATGGTTTGAATATGGGTTAATAAATATAACGTTAGTGGATGGTGTGTTCTTCTGTAAGTAATTTGATAGTAAGAAATAGGTCTGAATTTGTTTTATTATAAGTTTGTTGAAGAGCTAAAAACGAACTAAAAGACATGAAATAATGTAATCATCGTCGTAATTCGAATCCAAATTTAATAAACTGCTTTTAACTTCATGAATTATTTATTAAAAACATACGATATGCACGAAAAAAACGATCCAAATAACATTGCTTAGCTTAATAATCTCACTGTTGCAGTTACAAATAACAATATACGATGTAGGTATTTTAATGAAAATAAAGCAACACAATATGTCGTGTAATCGATATCGTATAGGTATCAAATAACAATACACGAATGCCGTGACACTAATTAACTACTACACTTGCTAATCATTTAATATTACATTCGTACACGCAAAGGAAAACCGGCGATGTTAACTCGGGAATTTAAACATTATGTCGGACGATTGGACTAGTAATGAAAAATACATTAAAATTAATATCTTCAACCTTATTATCCCCGAAGAGATAAGCAGGATTCACTAAAATCCTTAGACATTCCATTCTCAATATAATTTCAAATGGTACTGTATTTTTTTCTGGTGTTTTTTTTTATATATATCTTGCATGAAGGATTTATGGCAAAACTCACCTGCAAAGTCCTTCAGGGATCATCTCCAGTTTATTATTAGCGGCAGAGAACACCTCCAAGTTGCCGAGCTTCCCGATCCCTGAGGGTATACCCTCGAAGTCTAGCTTATTGTCGTCAACGTGCAGCCTCCGCAAGTTCTGTAGCTTGCACAGAGATGCTGGCAAGGAGGTCATGTTGTTGCGAGATAGGTTCAGGCTTTCCAATTTTTGCCAGGCTTCCATTGCTGTTGAAGTAAGATAAGTCACTACAGGTTTGAGGAATATTTCTTGGTATTAAGTATGAAATCACCAGTTGGGATGCTATGCATATGGATCTAGATAGGTACAAGGTCTAGTACATAAATAATAAACTAGCTGTCTCCCGCGGTTTCACCCACGTTCCCGAGAGATATAACATTTACCCGGAATACATTCCAAGTGTAAATCCAGATAATAAACTACCTTTGTGTTAAGTTTCATCCAAATCCGTTAAGAAGGTTTAGCGTGAAAGACTAACAAACACTATATATCCATCCTCACAAACCTTCGCATTTATAATATTAGTAGGACAGGAAATTGCATTCACATCTTTACTTACCATCAGGTGAGATTGAAGCCAATCGCAATCCCGTAAGAAATAAACAAAAAACGTTCTGAAACCAACTGTTTCGGTGCCTAAGGGGAGCTCGTCAATTAAAGGAAAAGACAAGAAGCGAGGTAATCAGTTTCTTTAAATGTCAGATAGTTAGAATTTTTATTTAGCTACCAATATATTCCTTAATTAAGAATGTAACCAAGATAAGTGGTCTACACCTCGATTTCACGCGCAAATGAACACAATAGATTAAGAGTCAATACGACTTGGAGCGTAATAATAAGTAAATAGGTATTATAAGGGTTAAGTAACAAAGTAAAGTATCAAGATTTAAGAGATATGAAGCGCAACGGTCACTTGAACTTACATAGTATATTATCTTAATATGTTATAGACTTTGCAATAACTGATGTCGAATTGACAGGCCAGTTTACTTGGTGGTTAGCGACTCTGACTGCCAAGCCGGAGGTCACGGGTTCGATTCCCACCCAGGACAAACATTTGTGTGCATGAACATGTCTGTTTGTTCTGTGTCTGGGTGTAAATATCTATATAAGTATGGCTTTAGAAAAAAAGTAGTATATGTAGTATATCAGCTGTCAAGTTTTCATAAGACAAGCTCTGCTTAGTTTGGGACCAGATGGCCGTGTGTAAAGAATATCCCAGGATATTTATATTTATTTATAAGCATTTGTGTATCAAGGCAATATCTATATATATAAAAGAAAGTCGTGTTAGTTACACTATTTATAACTCAAGAACGGCTGAACCGATTTGGCTTAAAATTGGTGGTGAGGTAGCTTAGAACCAGGAGATGGACATAGGATCTTTTTAGAAGGACACACATTTTTATCCCGTTTGATCGCGTTCCCATATGACGTGACATAAAACGTCAAAGAGAAACACAAATGACTTAGAGGTATTATTAGAAGTAACATAGGATACTTTTTGTGTCGGGAAATGTTACATCCCTCGGGAACGCGGGTGAAACCGCGGGGGACAGCTAGTTATATATATAAACTAGAAAAAGGTACTTGATAGAGAAAGCCCTATTCAGCTATTTTATCGTTAAAATAGCCATTATGTGGTATATAGATAATGGTTAATTTATGTGGTAAATTATACATGCAAGAGAAAAGTTGTTGTCTAAATATGCGCGTTCATTATAAAGCATGAATATTAACTATGTTATGATTTGTTTTCATTCAAAGTGAAATCAATGTTTGTGGTTTATAAATATTTTATGAATATTTCTAGTTTTCTTCCAATATTTGTAAATAAGGTTACATTTCTTAATACTAGTATGATGAACGTACTTTTTGGGATGGTTTCTATATATAATAAAAATATCTATCTATTGCTTAATATTATCTTATTCTACAATAAAGAGCATATCGTCATAATTATAAAAAAATAAATATAATTTCTTTCGACTGCGACAAATAATGTCCATATTGACCGTTTGGTCGTTGAAAAATGTTATACAAAAATGAACCGTATAATTTAACTATAGGTGCACCTTATTTCAAAAGCAGTTAAGTTAACTTTGCTTTGAAGTTCTTAATCGTCAAAACGGCCATGTTATCATGCCATAAAACTTGTAGTATAACTTTATTCTTACCTGCAGATATTTCAGCAATTTCATTGTCACTTAGATTCAGCCGTTTGAGACTCATGAGTGAGTATAATGCGTCAGGCACTTTCGTCAAGGCATTCTTGGATAAGTCCACGTCGGATAAGTTTGACAGTGTTTCTAGAGATGTGGGCAGGTTGGCCACTGTGCGCTGCGTGTTCCTCATGTGTAGAGTCTCTAAGCTTTGAAGAGATGGTAGTTGTCTGTAAAGAAACTAACGTCTTTATAATCTTACAAGCTGTCCCCCACGGATTTAACCGCGTTCCCGAGGGATATCACATTTTCCCGGGATAAAAAGTAGCCTATATGTTATTCCAGGATATGCTCTATCTATGTGCCAAGTTTCATCCATATCCGTTTAGTAGTTTTTGCGTGAAAGAATAACAAATATACTTACATACAAATCTTTCCTCTTTATAATATTAGTACAGATTTTAGTTCTAGTATTAATCAGGATTTCCATTTGATTTTGAGAGATGGAATGTATAACAATACCGAGAACACCGATGTTGCTCCGATATCGACGAGTCACAAAAGGGCTGAAGTAGATTAGAAATCTCCACGTTATCATTTGCCAGCCTTGATCCCAATAATTTTGTATCCACAAAACATATAGGTATATTTTGTTTGGAGGTTCCACAGTTCGGTTTATTACGTAGAAAGTTTCTGTGCCGCGGTTCCGAGAGATTTAATTTATCTCGGGTATACCTTTCATATGATGAAAGAATGTTTCTAATAGGCTTTGGAGACTACCCTCCGCAGACATACAAACTCACCAAATTCACACTGCCTTTATAGTATAGATTAAAAGAAGTCCACTTAATATCTTTGTTCTTAATAATAATAACATTAAAAAATAAACTGCAACATTGTTTTCTTACATTATCCTTACATGTGATTAGCATTGGTATGAAGCGAAATGAAATCTCCAAATATGGCTCAAAATATCTACCTCACTTAACATAAAAGGTCTCTCATAATCTACTTTGTATGTTATTAGTACATATTCATTAGATTCTTTTGAGTACCTAGCATCTGGTATTTGTGCAGTATGAGTAATAATTACATTGCATAATATATCTGTAAGTGGTTAATGTTAAGCTTTGACCATCTAAGGGCATAAACTGAATAAATATTTTTGACTTAGATTGAATAAAAAAAAACACTTTACTACTATCATTACCTAGCTAATGTCATTAAACAGTGTTATTTCTGTAGCGACACTGTAACTTTGTTTCTTTTTTTTTTTTCAAAAAGGGGGTGGTTGATGTAGCGACACATTATAGCACATTGTAATTCGCTGACACCAGGGATTGCAATGTATGATGCGAGTGAGGTACGCCAGTCACCACATGTTAAGACAATTGTAATTTAGTGATTTAAATAAACCAGTGTTTGGAAGACTCAGTGCTTTAATGAATAACCAAATATTGGTAAATTTCTAATTCTGTCAATTATGCAACATGACATACTTTGGATAATGTGACCTTAATAAAGAGCTAACATTCACAGCACCAGCGGACTAATCAACATTATAGGGCAATTAGATTTATGTATAAACTCCATCCTGGAATACCCACAACGATTATGATATGTCCTGGTTACTCGAAATAAAAAAAATATTTCCTTGTTTTTTTCAGCCCTATGTTTAATGTTCATTTGTTTTAATGCTTGATTTAGGAAAATAAATCACCAATGGTTAAAGAATGTTATGATCTTAGCCTAAGTTTGTTGCATGACTATAATGTGTATATGTTTATCATTTGGTTACCTTACATTTTTTTATAGCTTTTTCACCTTGTTCATGTAAAGTAAAATCTAATGGCTTTATTTAACCATAAAATAGCATGTTAAAGCATAAATGTATAATATAAAATGTTGTCTTACCTCAATTGAAATAGTCCAAGTGGATTGTCATTAAGTATAAGAGTCTGGAGGTTCGCCAGCCTCCTCGTCTGTGGAGGCAAGGTCTCCAACGCATTATGTGATAAGTCAAGGAACAATAGATCTGTTAGCTGAACAAACAGTGTTGGTGGTATGCTTTCAATTCTAAAACAAAGATGCAATTGTTTAGTTTTTTTTATCTCAGTAGTTTGACGGTAATTGGAGCCTCCTCCATTGTTGTGAACCTTTCATTATTTATTTAAATATTTAAATTAAGTGTATAGTTAATTATAAAATGAAAATTTTAGTTAAATGTTATATTATTCTTAGAGAAAAATTGTAAAAAATAATGATATATTCATGAATTTATATAGTTTACTTACTTATTATAACTAAGGTTTAAAACAAGTAAAGATTTAGCCTTCTCTAAGCCTTCAGGAACTGCTTTCAGTCTGTTGTGAGACAAGTCCAGGGTAGTGAGCTCCTCCAAGTGAAACAGCTCTGCTGGGATCCCAGAACTCTTCACATTGTTGTGCCTTACATTCAGTGACCGTAGGCATTTTAGTTCAGTTAGCTCACCAAATAATTTTTCAAGGTTATTCTTTTTTAAAGATAGATTTTCCTGAAAACATTGGTGGATAACATTTTTGTTGTTGCAAGTTTAATCTTATTGGAAATTTAATATAATTAAATAAAAAATAAACAGATTTAAATAATTATTTAAGTATTCGTTTTTGAATAAATAATTATTTAAGTATTCGTTTTTGAATATCTGTGCAAATTACTTGTCACATCCAACTAGCGTAGTTAGCTAAGTATTTTAAAATAATAGTATGAATAAGTAACCAGAAATAGAATGCTTGGAATACTGCTGCTTTTTAAGGTATATAAGTAAACATAAATAAGATTAGAGAATTAGGTTCTCTTATATCTAGATTATGTGATGATAATGATTTGATTTTCAATCAAGAACCACATACCGATTATAAACAATACCATTGTGTAAATAAAACAGGTAGTTGCAGTAAGGTGCTTACCAATTTCATAAGTTTCCCTAATTCTTCAGGAATATCAGTTAAATTAGTTTTATCGAGCCTCAACCACTGAAGTCCCGTCATGTACCGAATGGCATCAGGAAATTTTTCACTCTGAAAACAATGAAGAAAATGTTCACGGAGGTTATATGATATCATCACGTAGGAAATACATTTTACAACCAAATAATTTAACCTACACTAAAATCATTGCACGTAAAATCTACACCCCGTACAAACGGCAATAAACCTGTATTTGCCATGATCACCACGAAATAATAATGAAAAACATTTGTGCCACTAAAAAGAAACTTTGAAATTGAATAAAATTTATACTATAGATGACACTTGACTAACTGACAGTGACACCCGTGTTAGTTTTAAATATGGCAACCTCAATGGTTTATTTCTAGCCAATGTTGAGTTATATTTGTCACCATCTGTACACACGCTTTATTGTATTAATATTTCCTGGACTGTTTGAGTAATACGATAGATGCATTGATTTCACTTCACAGTAGGTTAATGGTAACAATAAAAAATACACGGTTGTTCACACGCTGTAGAAGTGAAACCTTCAGAAAACTAACTTGCCAGAAAATGAGACTAATGCAGTATCAGGAGTGGGATAATTATAGCATTTACTAGATGACCCTTGCGGTTCTACCCGCGTCTTTGCGTGATAAAGTAAGAAACAACCGTCTTCGCAATAATAAATATCTAACATAAAATCTATAATAGAATAGTAGAATGTATATTATCAGTATTATTATCAAATTTTTATGTTATTTTATTAATTAGTCCCAAAGTTTTTAATTTAATCAAATGACACACTATATATTTGTTTTATATCTCATTGTCTTGCAGGCTAAATCCTATAGATATATTTGTCTATTTTTAGTGTCGCTTTTTCGGTTCGAGTTTCAATTCACAACGGTGCTAAAGATGCTTTCATTTCTAATCTCAAAAATTCACCCTAGTAGAGTTTTAAGCCCAAACACCAGTTGCATATTTTTTCATTTCTGTACTAGCGTCCCGCATCGACTTCACCTGAGCGACATAATATAAATGTATTACAAAAAAACCTTTCGAAAACAATTCTTTAAATATTAGTGAAAACCGCATCAAAATCTATAGCGTCGTTTAGAAACGCACAGGCAGGCAGACAAGAAATAGCAACTTGGTACCTAGGTACTACAGATTTTTAAATATTTTTTGTAGATCTTGAATAATAATATCAAACTGTAATCGTGAGATGTCATATTTAATTTTCCGGGTAGAAATAAATGAAAAGAGCCAGACGTAACAAATTCGTTGGTTGCGAAAGATAGTTGAGAGTGTGACAGAAACCTAGATGAAACTGTATACTATCTACAGAGGTATGGGCGGGACTGGCTGTCACAGCAACTAATAGTTGCCAACTATGTAAGGTCATTGACCAATAATCATGAACATTGTTTTGATTTTTTGGATAGGTAGCTTTATTTATAGGCAAAAAGTTCGTCACAACTACATTAGCTCTTATTCTATGCACCTGAATGAAAATCGGTACTATAACTATGCAACATTAACAATTATTTACAACATATGACTATTTTCACTAACAAAAGTGATACATAACTTCTTCATACCAATTTGACATGCATTGAGGTTCAACAATGTTAGGGATAGTTAGGAACCGCCTAGTGATTTCATTTAAATCTGTTACACAATTATAATCAAATGATATTTAAAAATAATGCTTAATTTTTTAACAGTACTTTTATTTCCGATAACAAAGCATCACCTACAAATTGTTTCAAGAATCAAAATGACTATCACTCACTATACAATCAATATATTAAAACTAAAATACACACCTGTAACCAGTGACTGTTAAGATATAAAGGCAATTGAAGGAAGTAATTAGAAATTAAGGCAGGAAATGCAACATTAAATATAACATTAATTTATTTATGGATTAAACAGTAAGTAATTTGAGTTTTTTATTATTGGATAACATTTCATAATCTATTGCATTCAATTTTTTCAAGATACTGATTAGAATGCATATATTCTTCATTACTATATGAAATATTATCAGCAACCCAAAAAACTTAAAAGTACAATTCTATTAAAGTACCTATTTATTTAAACTAACACACTAACATTAAAGCATTTAGGATGACATTGAATATTCCATTACATATTTTGTGAATGTCATACAATGGATTACAATAAATGTGCTCCTTCATTAGTTTTTCTGATTTGGTTGGTTTATCGCGGCATTGGAGGCATGTTCGGCATTGGGCCTGATAATGCAGTGTTGGTCCCCAGTAACACCTGAAATATATTTTATTATGTAGTTATTTTGGTATGTTACATGTAAAATTATATAAACAACTAGTCAAGAAAGTAAAATAAACTTAGGTTCTTATTATTAAACTAAGGAATCAAAATAGTTTAATACTAGATAGTTACAGAGATAAATTATAGTACATAGTGTAATGTTAACACATACACTGTGCCGGGTACTATGCTAACCCTGGTAAGTGGGTATTATTGATAACCTGTTCTATTGTAACTCATATAGAGTTAACATTGGTCAATGCATTACATATAGTTATGGAAGTCATGATCAAAAATACACTATATATAGTGCACCAGTTAACCTGTTAAGACTTCACGGACACATTCTCAATATGCTTAAAAAAATGGAGTAAACACCTCTTCAAGATCAGCAACACATTGACAATCTCCCTGGCATGTCCATAGGAAATAGTGAACTTACTATCACTTGGTTTGAAGGTATTAGGTTAATATTAACAATCATGCTTGTGGGTATGTTGTGAATAAATAGGACTAGCATGTATTTATTAGAAATGTTTTGTGTAAATAATAAAATATTATTTTAATTATTCATAATTTAGTTACATAATAATACACTAGTATTTTTTTTAATGTTGAAGGTGATCAAGAAATTTTACCTGTTTTTGTTGTGACTTCTGCATTTCATCAACCTGTGCTCTCTCTACTTCAAATATGACAGGGGCAAACAGGATTACAGATGAACTAGCCACAACCCACATCACAGAGCGAGACAACCCATAAAGTGATTTCATGCCACCCCTGAAATTTAGACAAATATTGCTATTTTACTAACATTGCACTTATGTTTGTAATTACAGCGATATATGAATATCAATCAGGAATCTCTTATCAGCATTAAAATATTAATTTCAAATGAATTACAAGTATGCTGATGTAGAACATAATTAAAGAGGGGATCAAGAAGTTTTTTTAACTGCAAAAAAATATAATAAGAAAATGGAATATGATTATAATTAATTAGGTTGTATCACCATGTCTTTGTAGTGACTGTGTGTGTGCCGCTTCGAACAGATTCAGGGAACATCTCTGTTAATCCCCATAACCTTTCTGACAGGGTCTCATCAGGTTCCTATAAAATAATTAAGTTTAAGTACTATTTAATTTTTCGGAAATGCCAGTATTTGATCAATATAATAATGATAACACAATATATCTAAGTGTGGTTGGTTCAAAACTCACATCATCATATTCTTTTAGTGGTCCACTTAAGGCTATTTGACCACTCGGTGGAGTCCCGGCACTAGGTGAAGACCCCAACTGTAAATTAATTAAATAGTAAAATTCATGTGTAATCACATAACTCTACTTTCATCTAATAATTACCTACCGAGGGGGTTATGAAACTATCTTCAGGCCTACGTTCTGGGGTATCATCTTTGCTCGCCGTCAAAGATTCCATTCCACTATCGCTCTGATCCAGCTCATCAGTTAAATCCATAAGCATGTTATGAATTGGAAAATATCAGTGAACTCGGTAATATCACTATATTTATCCCTTTTAAACGGGTTTGTAAATTTAACCCAAGTAAAAACTCAACATGCACCAGACTCGCACAAAGAAGTGATTTGTGTTGCCATATGAACTTAATATTACTACCCGAATAAAAATTTGAGGAAGAGCTAAACCCGCTTAATATTTGGCTTAATACTACGGGTGTCTCGGTACCTACAGGTAATAACTAACTACTCTATCTCAAAAATATGATAAAGATGACAATATATTGATGAGATGATATCAATAAATTTCAAATGAAATGTATGTGTGTTTCATATAACATTTGTAACAAAAATTACCAGACAGTCGCTAGGAGTACCGCAATCACATGGAATTTCCGAAATCATTTAAATATACCTATCATAAGAGTTTGTATCAATCAAACCAGTTGCTACTGTTTGGTACTGGTTTAGTTTAGCATTTGACAAGTTATTCTAATTTCAAATATTTTTTTTTTTTCTTTTGAAAATATTATGATGTATAATGTGTTTGAACATAATTATCGTAAATTAAGATACTCTCTTAGTCGATTTTACTAGATTACATAAAGCATGAGTACAGAATATTTGTATAAATTTAATATTCTATTATCCACAACAGTTTTAATTTTCGTCTGTAGTCTAGCTTTGTCTGTGGTATTTTAACTTTGTTTATTAATGGTCTATGAATTACTCTATGGCCTAAGCTAGGGTTGTTGTATTATTAACAAATACATCGATTACTTAGACTTTTTTTTAAATAGTTCAATTTTATTTTATAGAATCGAGTTAATATGATAACAATTCTATTTGAAGCGCGTTTATATTATGTTAAAAATTACCAAACAATACAAAATTAAATAAAAATAAGGTTCGCATGTTTTTGATACTTTAGCACTGAATTTAATTACCATACAGCGTGGTAATGCCAGAAACGTTCTGGGCACGCTTCCCCCAGAAGCGATTTAAAGATGATTTTTGAGTTAGATTCAGTTGTTCTTTTGTGAGCAGCTGATCTACATATATTTCCTATTTATTTTTGTTGACTATGATATCGGTAATTTAAGGTAAGGGAATAAATATTTTAAAACTTAGCAAACTTGGTTTCAAAACCAAACCATTTATTAAATAAAATCGAATAGGAGAACGCCAAGTACCTATTCATTATATAATTTGAACATCGATTTGTTGTATCGATACTTTCTCGAGAGCACCTACCCTAGTCAATCTTTCTTTTTCTGGCTGAAATCCAATAGGAATTACGGAAAATTGACGATTTTCATTATTAGCTTAGCAGTTTAGCTAAATTGGAATTTAGAACATTTATTTTATCTTTACTATAAAGTGCAGACATACAGTGTTTATTGATTAGTTCGAAGAACTTGATTGAATATAAACTCTTAACCTTTTCGTGTGCTATCGACGAGTTTTCCTTTTTTATTTTGGTTTTTTCAAACAGTGTGATGATAACATTTTTGTAAAATTCTACACCGCTATCTTTCTCCAGATTGAGTATCAAGGTAAGTCTTGAAAATTAATATCGATTAAATGACCGATTGTAATTTTATATAGCTCCACAAGATAAGTACTTTGTAATTTATGTGATATTGCAATCGCTATTGTGTTTATGTATTACTATTTATCTCATTTAATTAAGTATTATAATTTGAGTATTCATTTACATCCCGCCAATACAAGTTATTGTCTTATTGAACCATAGTTCCCTGTTTTATTTGTCTCATTGAAATAGTTTAGCTTTCCACAAGGTTGCATTCAAATTTGTTAAGTTATCAAAACATTAACAATGATGACATCATTCTCAATGCTCATCTCTAATTCAAAATGCTAATGCATAAATACAGGCTACCTCTAAGGCTACACTCTCTTGGCATTTGTCACTTAAATTTAACCATTACTTAAGAACAGTTAACATATAATCTAACTAGATTACTAGAGGCTTAAGCTATTGCTATTGTTGTACACTGCCAATGACATCTTTATCTGAGCCTATATAGTATAAGTATTTCATATATATGTAAGTGCCTTGATGATACATGGAAATATCATCAAACTAAAAGAATTCAAGAGAAAAATGGTGCTTAAGTCTGTCCAATATAAAAAACCCCAATAATATAAATGAACTATGTAAATTGTAGTAAATAAAAAAAGGAATATATATACATATACATAGGAAAAAAATTTTTTTTTCATTATTATCTTAAACTTCAAAAGAGAGAGGATATTGACAAACCATAGCATCCAGCATGTCCTATACATTCCTGTTAATATATGTATATATATAAAATGCTAAAAATCATAGAGATATAAAGGATTTTAACAATTAAATGTTTGTACATTTCTTGATACAAGGCCAGCTGATATTAGACTAAGCAGATCGTGTACCAATTATTCCAACTATGGCAACAAGAGAGCTGATTTTGTAGATACTACAGTTTATACTTAAAATAGTACAATAACAATTCATATTTAGAAAAGCTGGATTAAACTTGAAGATTTAATGATATATTATTCTATATTTTAATTATAATTATTAACTCTTTACAGGCTATATTACAGAAAGTGCATTCTTAGTGCATCTGTGCTAGCAGCTTAGAATGCATTGACTAAACACCTGTATCTTTTCTAACTTTTCCACGGTTAACCAGCTTCATATTAATTTAAGGTTGTATTAATCTAGGAGTACTTGAAAGTAAACAGTGTCTATTCTTGTATTCTCATGTGTGGTCAAGTTGATTGTCCATTCCAACAATGAAATCTATTCAAGAGTTTTCTGAATCAATTCACTATGTATGTAATCTTGGCTTAGGTCTGTTGGGACAGTTTGGCTGCAAGTTCATTTGGGTGGTATGCTTGGCACTTTCCGGATGTTGTTAGTATTTCTTCCCTCAGTGTTCTTTAAGATTTTATTGAAACTAGATAGTTGTGGTGCTTGATATATGTACCTGAGAATCATATTCTGAATCTGTTGTAATATTGTGATTTACCAGTGCTAATCTAGAGCTGTATGCATTACAGTCATAACAGCATGAGAACTGTTGCAAATCAGGAGTTTACTGTAATTTGAGAGCATACTGTTATATCCCATCAACCAGTACAGATATTTATACTGTATGGTGAGCTTTTCCTTTAGTGATTCATGGTTTTATTATGCAGATTAAGGTATAATCTGAGGCATTTTGCTGGACACATTTGTGTGGTAAATTTATTTAATTCAGCTATCTCAGTGGGCAATTTATCTTGACTTCTACTTTACTTTTACTCTACTTTTTTTTTCTCTTTACTTGCAATGGCTTTAATTCTTCTTGTAATTTCTATTTATGTAGTTATTTATTAACTATTTCACATCCTCTTTGTGGGGTATCTGTGACTTTATGTAGTCTGTTGTAACTATACTCTGTTATCACAAAAGTAGCTTTAGTTATATTTCTAATATGGGGAGTGCTGTATGTAAAGCATATACAGAATGGAACCTAACACAGATCCTAGCGGAGCCCCCACCTTTTGTGCTAGAATGTCGAGGTCGCTCCATTACAAATAAAACATACATTATTATTACATTCCTTTATATATATATTTATATTTATCAGTAATATTCATGCCAATTCAGTTATGAAACCACATTTGTCAGTGTAGTGTTGATATGTTTGTTACCTATTCTATTCCAAAATTAAATTAGTGTGTAGATGCAAATGAAGTTTGCATGTCACATGAAAATTTGAATCTTATGTTAAAGTTGTCCAATGATTTTATATATATAACTAGCTGTCCCTCGCAGTTTTACCCGCGTTCCCGAGGAATGTTACGTTTGCCCGGGATAAAAAGTAGGCTATATGTTATTCCATGATATGCTCTAACTATATGGCATGTTGCATTAAAATCCGCTTGGTAGTTTTTGCGTGAAAGAGTAACAAATATTCGCATTTATAATATTAGTAGGATAACTGCCGCTCTGCGGTTTTACGCGTTCTCAAGGGATGTTATGCTTTTCCGGAATTAAAAGAATCCTATGTGTTAACAAGAATATATTCTATATGGTTGCAAAATTTTATCTCATCATCCATGTAGCTGTTTTTGCGCGATTGAGTCACAAACATAAAAAAAAAACAGATTTTTTATATTAGTCGTTCCAAAATACAAACAGTTTTAAACTGCTATCTCAGTCATCAGTAAATAAAATAGCAACGTACGTGCTTTTACTTTGCATCCTGCTTCCTACATCCTACAAATGTGTTTATGATGATGGATGCATGTTTGTTGTGACGCAAAAACTATTAAACGGGTTTGAATTAAACTCGGACATAGATACTTTATAGCCTGATGTGTTAACATTGGTTACTTTTATCCGGGGAATATGTAACATCCCTCGGGAACGCGGGTGATACCGCGGGGAACAGCCAGTATTATTATAAAATTATTGTGTTTGAAGCAGAAAATGTACGTACCAAAATACTCACTCGCTTGCCTCCGGTGAGGTTTAATTATAATCTTCTGCATTGCCAAACAGACGGTGAATATTTTTTTGTAAAATAAATTATTTCGGTTCATTTTCAAAATGTATCCGGAGCTTTGTAGAAGAAGTTAGGTACTAAATATTTATAAAGCAAATCATTAATTACATTAATGTTGGAAGGTTTTGAATTTATTTATATTGGGTTGGGGAAAAAGTTCCTTCGCATTTTTTAAGAAAATTCAAAACATTTTTAATATAGTTTATTTACATTTAACTAAAGTATGTAGGTACCATTTTGTTCGATAACTTTTTGCCATCTTGTAGGTAGGGACATGATCCCATTGCTATAGAAATTTTGGGACTTCTGATTAAAATACTGCGACAAGTGGTTTTGACCGTCCTCTCGTGATGTTAACCTGACACTGCCTAAAGAATTCTGAAGAGACCGAAACAGGTGGAAATGTGAAGGTGCAAGGTCAGGACTATACGGCGGATGCATTAATACCTCCCAGCCAAACTCTTAATTTTTGCTGACTGGCTAAATTTGTGTGAGGTCTAGCGTTATCATGATGAAAAACCACACCCCTTCTGTTGATTAATTCCGGCCGCTTTCTCTCAACTTCTTGCTTTAATCTCATCAGTTGTTCGCAGCAGAGTTCAAAATCGATGGTCCTGCCTGGTGGTAACAGCTCATAATGAATAATGCCCTTCCAATCCCACCTACTCCCATACACACAGCATCACCTTGTTGCGAGTTAACGCGGGTTTCGCCACAGTCTGTGAAGCCTGACCGGCCTTTGACCACGACCTTTTTCGCACGTTCTTGTCGTACGTGATCCACTTTTCATCACCAGTTATCAGCTTCTTCAAAAATGGTTCGGTTTCATGACGTCGTAATAAAGACTTACAAATGAGTACACGGTTCATTAGGTTTCTTTCAGTGAGCTCGTGAGGTACCCAAATATCTAGCTTTTTTGTGTACCCAGTTTTTTTCAAATGCGCCAAAACTGTTTTGCGGTCAATTCCCAGTTCTTCAGCCACGTCGTAACTACTGATATGCCGATCTTGCTCCAGTTTTTCAAAAATGGCATCCATTTTATCCGTAATGGGGTGACCAAAGCGACATGCATCTTCGACATCAAAATTTCCGGATTGAAAACGCTTAAACCAAATTTGTGCTACTCTCACAGACACTGCACTAGGTCCATAAACATCGCAATTTTTTTTCGCGGCTTGCGTTGCATTTTTACCTTTTTTGTAGTAAAATTTTAAAATGAATCGAATTTCTTCATTAGATTCACTCATCTTGGCGGTACGAAAAACAAATGCAAATCACACATTTTCCTAATTTGAATTTGGAATTATGTTCTTTAAAATTAATACTTTCAATGATACCAAAACCAGCCAGATACAAATAGTATAGCCAAAGAGATTTTATTACAAGTTCATACATACTATAATGCGAAAAGACTTTTTCCCCAACCTAATATAATAAGATAAATATTTGTTCATTACCCATGACGGAATGGATACAATTTAAATGCTTTTTAGGTAACTGGTTCTATGTTTGTTTTTGTGTCGGTCGTAGCAGGGGCGGACCGTGAGATTGTGGGCTAATACTACTTGAAGGCCTACCTAATTAAGGGGTTACACCACTTTGGCGCTCGGGAGAATTGGCGTAAAAATTTATGTTTTTTTTGGGATACAGTTATATAAAAAAAATAATGAAAACAAGCTGCCAGAAGTCCTGCGTAATAGGGATGAGAAAATACAACAGAAGCAACAAGAAATCCCCGGTAACGTTCAAAAGGCGCGCACATTGTTTAATGGATCTCAGAGTTGCCAATCATAAAATCGTTCATATATAGTAGATTAGATTTTGTTTTATTTACGATATTGCCCATTATCTTAAATAGAGGCTAGCTGGAGCCCCCCATATCCACACGGGCCTGATTTGCAGCCCAAAAAGACCTTATATAGATCCGCCCATGGGTCATAGGGCAATTTTATTGCGTTTTTACAAAATGCATAAAGTACATCAGTACAGAGACTAGTAAGTCTTTATGCCTATTTATTTATAATTGACGTAACTGATCTTTACCACACTCACACAGAAAAACTATATGAACTTGTATGGTTCTAAAATATGATGGTAAATCCTAAAAATATTTATCGTACAGAACGTACACTCAGGTACAATTTGCACTCGCAAAAGTAATGTAATACACGACAGAAAAGGTCATGGAATAAGTCTAAATTGGTGAAAGTAGGTTTCTGAAACATTATATTTGTAGGTTATGTTTTGATCTCTATTTGTTTTTTTTTCTGTTGAGTTTCCTTGTTTGGACAGACTAACTGGACAGAGAAGGAGATCCAGCGGAATTAGTTACTAGATATTTGTTTTTGTATAATCTTACAATGGATTTCCGCAAGGTCACTGAGTCAATTACATATATTTATTTATTGTCCTCTAGAAGATCTAAGGAGTTCTATAAATTTTGAACGATAATTCTAGTTAATTTTAAACAAATAGTGCATTAACACGCCCACTAGAACTCTTAATGCACCATTGGTGACAGATTCATCATTAATATCCTCCAACCTCACAGGTATATCTGCAATTTCATTAAAGTGATTTACGTCACGCATGTCGTCAGCATCGCTGTTGAGAACTGTTTTTGTACGATTTCCCATACGCTAAATGTAGCCGGGTATTATGTGATTAGCTTGCGCAAGACTTCCGCATATTGATGCACTTTAATCCCGTGAGTACACGGCCCTACTTACTTTCATACTGATACAACAAACGATACAAAACAACATGTTATTGTTGGAGATACGCAGATACCACAAGGTTGGCAATGTATTTTGTGGTCTCCCTGAGAATATAGAACCTCAAACTTATGACTGGATTGATGTATATCGCAGATATTCAAATGTGGTGTAGAGTCTGTAACCTAAGAAGATGAACACTAAAACTAATCTTATATTTAAATAAGACCTATTTACTTTACCATACCGTATTATGGATACATAGTCATAGTGTAAACTATTGATGCATTCATGTTGAACCGACGACTTTGAAGTTCCAACATTTTAATACGTCTTTCAGGTATTTGCTCTACTTTGACAATACCAAACGATTCGGGCTAATCACGTAGAACATCACCAAAAACCAACGCGAGATAACTGTCGCTCCTGGGGTTCGATTCTGTAAGGTAAATAAGACTAGCTCGACGATGTTTCGATGCAGCATCTTTGGTCTGTCTCCTTCACTAACTACGCATCCAAGAGTGAGATCCGGCTCGGCGACGCGGATTGTATTAGCTCAATAAGGGGGCTGCAGTTATGTATAGTAGATAGGTTGTTAAACAGGTTTTGTTTGTGTACATCATTAAGTCGGTAGGTTTATTCAAATCACGTCAGAATCTAGTTGGGCACTCGATAGAATCCAGTCAAATCCGTTTTATCTGGTTTGTAGTAGATAAATGCATGCATCATAAGAGTGGTCAATATTGTTTAGGAAAAAAAAAGTGCTCTCGCAACGCAAACATAATTAGAGAATGGACATTACAAATTTCATATCTGAACAATTCGACCTTGGTGTTATTTATCGGTAAACAAAGTGTTATTGAGAGGATTGACAATGTGCAAACAAAATGATATTTCCCGCCATCCTCCTGCTGTGGCGCAAAGCCAAAGTGTATGCATTCCTGAGACACTTTTCTCCTTATGGCCATGAAGAATAATCATGCGTGATTCATTTCATTGGCCGGCTACAATTAATCTTTCTTTGTCATCTTCCAAGTCCATTGCAATGTAATCTGCTTGCTATGTTATCTCAAGGCAGTGAGGAAGAGATACTAATCGATTCAATTCAAACTACTTACAGGAACAATTTACACAAAAGCTATGTTGTTAATGAAAGTGTTCTTTTTCTTTAGCCCTGCCATGACCTTTGCCTTTGTATACGACCGCAACCTCGGATTAGTCAAGGGGAAACAGCGATTTTGCGGAACTTAATCACATTTTGATTCTCTTACGTAATCGTCGTTTATCTTCATTCACTCCTTGTTTTTAGATGCAGACAAATTAATCGAATCTCGCAGAATTGGAGTTTCAATTCATTTTAGTTATTGTCACTTGACCAATGAGACTCGAACATTTAACAGAAGTTAAAGCGAAGTACGAGTTCTTCGGTTACTTTGTGATATGATATTTATCTATTAGAAGATTCGTTTTATAAAATTGGATTGTTTAGCTACCCGTGCTTTTATGAAATAGTAGTTGAGAGACCCCGAGTTCAGGATAAATTAACTAGTTTCTAGAACCCAACATTTATTTGAGATTCTCTTCGAAATCTTTAACAGCAATTTTCGACGATAATACGAATGACTACGATTGTGCATTGTGTGGAAATGAGGCAACCTCTTTGTAATGATTAATTTATTTATGTCTCCTAAATACCTACGAGTAACTATACAAACACGCATGGTTGGCGTAGTTTAATTATGCCACTAACGATAAGTCATGCTACTAAATATTGATTTAACTACACATACATATCTACTTTATATTGTGACTACTTTTTAGGTACCTATTCTATTATTAGCATACTCTAACAAACACTAGTTCTGTATCGATTTCAGAAACGGTACAAATTGTGTTTAACGTCACAAAGACGATCTATCTAATCGATCTACCTATAGACAAAGCTAAACGTTTTCACTTCGAATATTTTGTGTGGCCATTTTTTTTGAAGGTTTTGTTTTTTTTATTGAACCTGTCTTTAATCGTTATCGTTGGTATTCCTTCTTGAGAAGGACATCTCCTTACATTAAGATGAATGTTTCAAAACAGTCTACTTCTTACAGAGGTTTCACACAGCCCGCCAATATTTTTTTTTTTGCGGTTTTGCTAATTATAGGTCTATGTACCACACATGGATGTTGTTCGTGAGAATTCTATTTGGGAATTTAAAATCCCATTGTAAACATCTACAAAAGCTTTTAAACGTAATTGTGCAAAAGAAATACAAATATAATTTAATTTTCCATTGTTCCAATGTGTCCAGTTTAATGTTAATTACCTACCATATAATTTAAGTTCTTTGTTGACTATCTTCTTAAACTATTCTTTATAGCTCGTATTGCGTTGTTGGTAACCAGATGCGGTGGCGTCAAGCGGGCTGCAAAGAGTTTTATAGACGATCAATGCCGTGACTAAGTGTACTATTGTTTAAGCTCATTGTAGCGTCGAATGAAAAACTCTAAGTCGAATCAAAAGGTTCCGTCACGTTGAAGGCATAGATCAAGTGCTCTAATAGGAAACGTAATTGATGGTTGTAGTTTCAGAAACTAAAATGTTGGTTCTAAATACCTATCTTAAGTTTATAACTATAACAGCTAATCCTTGTCAAACTTATAGCCTTGTATCAAACAAAAGAAGGAATTAATGAGTATTTTTGAATTCGGTAATTGCCTCTTAATTAGATGGGAATTTAAAGTATGTTGACCCTGGTTTTGACCAAACGTGTGCAGTAGAGGAAACTTTATTTGATGAATTCAATATATCGCACCCTCAGTACGATAAGGGCTATTTAAGGGATAATTAACTGAAAATTTTTCGAAATGGAGTTACGATCATAGAGAGACTAAACAAAGTACACTCTATCTAATGAAAATTAAAACATAGTCAACTTAATGATAGAATAAGCATACCGATACTTCAGCCTCTTTAACACCGGGACCCACCCTCCCCGCTCAATGCAAAAGTCACCCAAAATCGATATGTGCGAAAAGTGATTTTTTGAGTTAAGCCCCTATCGTTCGTTCTGAGGGTGCGATATGTATATTTGACATTTCAAATATATAAGTGTAAAATTATATGGTTCACTAATCAGTTATAACTCGCCAGTCATAGATTATCAAACTAAAGTCATGGTGATTTTCCGCGACTCAATGCAGACACAGTTGAACAAATGCAGGATAAGGACATACTAAAAATCTTACCCTGGTGAAGATTGTTATACAAAACAGTCTTGTTTCAAACACTAGTCGCTTGAAGGTGAATACTTCACATTTTATTGTCGTTATTAAACATGCTATTGGTTGAACAAGTGACTGGAAACCATGTTGCATAAGCCATCTTAGAAGGTTTTATTATTAGTTTATGTAATTCTTTGAATAACAACGTTTCCAAGAATTGTAATTCATATTATTCACGTGCTGGCCATGGTTTATTTCTTCTTATAAAAACTACTTGCACGTGGATTTCGTGAGAATTAAGAATTTTAAATCTCGCGAGCAAAGATGTTATTTTTTGTTTTTCTCATTATTATCAATGTAGATTTAATCTGATATGATAATAAAAATAATAATAATAATTCTGAGAATATTGAATGACTGACTATATAGTCATATTAGTCATTAAAAGGTAGTTCTGAAATATCTGAAAAGGGTTTTCACCGTCGAATCCCTTCAGTGACTTTTAGATTATTTTGAAAACGTACATTACATTGTTGTTGTGTTCGCCAATCTTTCCCAAAAGCTTAAAAAATATCAGAATGGAATTAAGACAGTTATGCAGCGATTTAATTATATTTTTAGATTAATTATGTTTGTTGGACTGCTATATCTGAAGATAAACTTTAACTAATCCATTTCAATATCAATCATAATTAACTTACGCAACCTAAGTACCTACGTATTATCTCCTGCATTACCTTTGTTGCATTCTATTCTGTCTAGGTAGAATAAGGTCGATTGAGTTCACATTGACTAGAGTTCTTTGTTTTATATTTGTTGTAACTGAGTATCTGTTAGATAAAGACGTGCGAGAGCTGCCCTAGTTGGCTTGTATCCATATATCCATCTATATTCTATTGTTACTGACATCGTTTATAATTTCCTGGACATATTGCAGCTGTAGTATTATGTTCGGAATGTCATCACGCTGCACGTATTTATTTTAGATACTTGTTTTTATGTTGTTGTAAACTCCGTTGTTTGTCGGCGGTCGCTGTCGAAAATGTTATTTGGATATTGTTCTAAACGTTAAATCTTAGCAAATAGGTATCGTATGGTTGATCGTATGTTCAGAATAGAAGTTTTGGAACAGAGACGTTGTCTTTTACTGCTGGTCGTATAAATATGCTCCTGGTCACTCAGCGAGCTAAAAGGGCAATGCTCGAAATGTCGCTACCTGATAGGAGGACATTCGTAGAACAAAAGCTACGGTTATAGCTCGTAGAGCACCGTAAGCTGGTCGCAATGTGCAGCCCACATATCTCGTAGAACTGACAATCAATGGAGAACAAAAGTTCTCGAATGGCGACCCCGTACCGGAAAGCGTCGTGCTGGACGACGTCTAGGTGGATCGACGACCTGGTCAAAGTCACTCGAAGCCGCTGGATACAGGCGGCCCAAGACCGTAGGCTGTGGAAATCCATATTCAGCATATCTCTGAGCTGATATAAGGATCGTATATTCAAACTGATCACAATGTGGCTAGGCAAATCCATACCCAGTGGCGCTGAATTAGCATTGATCATGTTTCCGTGATCATGGCGTTTGCATCAAAAGTGTGATTGTTACTTGACGATATAATTTTACGTCGTTGGCCGTATCGATACATAATGAATGTTGATCGATCTGCCTGATGACAGGAGCATTGGAATTGGCAGCAGTTCACAATCGTAGGTATTTCGTGATCTGCCTCATTCTATTATAGGCCTAGGGCATGTTTCATTATTTTTATTAAAGAAGATACACAAAAAATAAATTATGTTTATTTTAAACATTATGCGGTATTTGTCTTTTTAATGACTCTTTTAATCTTGGGAATATGACTCGTTAAATGTTCTTAGAATCTACCTACAAGACAAAAAGTAATAGACAAAATAGAAAAAAATATATACCTACATTAGATTATTAACCTTGTCTTACGTTTATAATAATAGCAAACGTTCACAATTTGACAGTCTAACTTGGTTATTTAACATTGAAATAAAGCGAGAAGCTTTATTTACAAAACAATACACCTGACATGTGTCCACATTGCCATTCGAGCGATATTGTTATCGGTTCCCAACTCAGAATACTTGACCGATATCGTCTCTGTAACAAATAACATCACTCCACGAAGTTATTTAAACGTGCTTTTGAATTTGTCACACGTGTGAAATGATAAAAATATGGTTACGGTCTGTACACCTACGCACTTTAATTAGCATCTCGTTCGAGTCGTGTATATTGCATTAGATTACCTTCTCAGAACGTTATCCTATCCGATATATATCTTAAATAATATTATCAGTAGAAAATAGAAATCCTTGGCTTTGAGATAAGACTTGGTACAATAATAACTTATGTCGACGGTTAGTTTGCAGTTATACAATAAGCTGAGGTTATTAACTGTTCAAACAAGTAAAATACTAATAAAGAAGAAAACCTGTATCACTTCTTAGCGAATACGTGTTGAGAAGGGCGCACTGTCACGCTGAATGGCAATTCTAAACTATACTACTACTAACACATAAATGTATGGTAAAAACTAATAAATAAAGTGCCCGTATTAATAGGAAAGTCATTAGGCCGTGCCCGGACTCTCATTTAGTAACAGCCAGGTGACGAGCTCGCTTAGCTATGCTGCCAGATGTCTCTATAAGAGAGGCATATGATTAACTACTCAAAGGCTCATGGACTCGATAGACGATGGAATGTTTGTACATGGAAAATCAATTAGCCTGTAGCAAGAGCGAAACCTTAAAATCGCCGAGTGATCAAGAATATTTCCAATGTAGTCTCGCACAGCGAACTGAGGATAAAAATACTTGTAGTGCGTATAGTATACACTTGTGTATACCAAGGTCTCCGAACCTGATTGGAAGAGTAAAGCAACCTCTATCCATGTACGAGTGCGGTGGTCCACATTTGTTTAGAGAGTTAGTTCAATAATACTATCCAAATTTACTGGAAAATTGTGATTTTGCCACAGATACATACGCTAGATAATTACCCCAGATAATCCGGAGAATATGGATTAACTAACGTCACGACGAAAAGATCGAGAGTTTAGTATCTAGCTTGTTCATTCTCTCAGTCTCCTCGGAGTAGAAATTGTTTGACTATAGTTTAATTTGAGTTCATTATTGAAATGGAATCCTGAGTTCTTAACAGAAAAGTTATTGGAACACGTGGAATCTACGACTGGCGTTAAAAAGCGCGACATTATGCGTCACCCATAGAGAAACTCGGTAAAATATTAAGCATAGTGAATTTTTCTTACGATACCGGACAGTTATAATTTACGCGATACTGCACTATTTTTGTCACGAATGCTTACTACTATAATGGCGACCTGGCGCCGGCTGACGATCGGCTATTTATTACTTTTCTTTGGAATCAAGCCAAATGTTGTTCTACATCAGAAAATCTTCGACACATGCCAAAAGAAAGTCAAAGTTCGACGGCATGTGTTAAGGATGAATATAGTGCACCTACAGACGTGATTATCTTATCAACTTCTTAAACTGCATACGACCTGCCAATGAGCGTTTTGTCGCTCAGTTCAACTTACAGTCTGGTTGCAATGTTTGGACATTTAAAAAAAAATTACTGATACAAGCAAACTATAAGATCGTTTGCATTTTGTAATTAATAATAACACGAAATTTACTATATTACCACGTAGACATGAGATTTCATATAATTTTATTAAGTTTAAAAAAATCTTACTAAGTTAATTTACTCTGATGATGTTTTGTTACTTACTTTTTAATCAAAATACATATCACAAAGTCATTTCATTCATTTTGGTTTCTCCTCACGTGTATGATATAAATAAATTTATTACTCAAGATATTTCTCCAGTGTTTCATCAAGAATAATATTATGACATTTTTCCACTGTAAAAGTGATCATTTTTCATGGAATATGAAACGTGATTCATGTTATGAAATTTCATAGTATTGATGTAAAACACTGTTAAAAGTTACAAACAATTGAAAGCTCTCAAACATGGCACATGACACAATCAAAAATATGTTGAATGTAATAATTAATTAGTATTATTATAAATTCATATATTAGGATTTATAAGAGCTTGTACAAATCTATTTGAATGTAGAATATTTCTATTTCAAGATCACTCAAGCATTAAATGAAATATGCTTTTAAATATTTTACATGTTCAAGATGTTATGTGTCAGAATCAGGCAGTTGCTGGACATTCCATTTATTTAAACAAAACAAAAATACATCCATTATGATATCCATCTGTAGCTAGGTGTCTGAGCTATGACGTCCGCCAATGGCCGAGACCTCTTTAAACCTAAATATACCTACGCTGTTGCAGAGGAGCCTCTATCGATTGACCTATGAGCTGCATATAAACTGTAGGGCGCAGGTCTCCCGGTCGCTTCGCATTTTATTAAAACTCTAGTGGAGGTATATCTGTATAGGTATATCGAATCTAAATTAAGTTTCGTGATACCGTGTTGGACGTGGCATTTTATATAAAATCAAATGTTGGCATTTATATCATGGGTTGTTTAAAAGTGCAAAAAATATAATTGGGGAAATCGGTCTATGGGTATCGTTGATAATCAAAATGTTTACGTGCTAGATGCGTAATATGAAGCTGTAAATAGTTTAAAGAAGATACGCAAAATAACTTCGGTTAGTTTGGTGCGGAAGGAACAGAAATAGCTCTAATGGATAAATAAACGTATTTGATAAGAAACAGGCTAGTGAGTATTAAGGAGAGCCTAACATCTACCGTTAGGCTAAACTTCTATTAATTATATGAAATTAATAAAAATAATAATATTTTCGATCTAGAATTATATAACTTCGCCACACGCCTAACAAGGTCGCCGTTGAGTCCCATTATTCATGACCTAGTCTACACATAGTAACTGGAGATTCGTGGCTTGAAAAGCTTTGTTCGCAAAGGATTGTTCGGCGACGCACTGTCTGTGAGCCAAAGGCACATTTCCATGACGGTGCTGAGTATAGTGACGTCATGGTCTGTATGACGCCATCCCCTTACACACCCCAAGGTTGAGGCGCACAAGTACGACCCTCATTTACACTTGTCACATTTCGTTTGGTATTTTAATACAAACATAAATATACATAACTAAACTCAAGGACACAACACTAATTAATGAAATACATTTACAAAATTTCATTGTAAGAGACCATAGGTATATTATTGCGCTTGCAAATGTTATTGTCACTACAAAAAAATATATGGTTTCATTGAATTTGTGACTCATCTAATCAGTTATAAAACTCTTTAAGGCATACAATTTGTTTTTCACATGAATCATCAATATTAATTCACTGATAACATGTTCTAACTTGTTCGGTTTAGATATTAAATGCTTTCTTACATGCGTATCAATAATAATAAGAAATAAGTACAAGCCCATTCACTGTTACGCTGCTGAAGGGCGCGCCCTCAAGATATCTGGTTAGCTTGACCTTGTAGTTGATTTATCGAGAGACGAGGAACGCACTGCGCCACTTTGGGAAAACAACCTTGAGGATATATCGTCCCACAATTCATTTTCGTTCATTTCTTTGATTCAAAAGGCGGAGTGCTCTAGAATTTTTATTCATGTTCACAGCACAATATTGGCAGTAATTTCATTGATAAAATAGCTTTACATAATATGCGCTTCGATACTCAGAAAGAAAAATAAATTGTGTAGGTGGAAGGGGTCGTGACTCGAGCGTAGGCGGTGTGTGGGCGTCGTCGGCAGTGCCTCCAGTATGCCCCGTCTAAAGACCTTCATAAATTTGCCCATCCCTCCTGTTACATAATTACTTCAGCTGAACTGTATGAACATTTTATTTTTAGGGACTATCTATCTACCCTTGTACCTATAAAGGAGATTGCCAGTATAAAATTAAACTTCAGTAAATATAACGTAGATTTAAATAGATATAAGCATTATATAACAAATAACAATGGCCCCTGTCATAGGGCCTAATAGGCTCTTGTTTCCAGTGATAAATTAGCCGCCTTGAAGTGTCGATATTATGAGGGCATCAATAATGGCAGGCTACAAGTCACGTGACCTTAACCAGGCAAGGTACTAACTTGATTGGACAGCTAATAATGACTGACACCGTTAAATTAACCATGTCTGCTTGAAATAACTATGTTTACTGTTATGCTTAAAAATTTTATGGCTTTAGTTTCCATTTTACCCTTGCGCTGACGATTCAGCAAGCACTCGGAGATGCTCCAAATACACCTGTGTTATTTCTTAATATGTATTTGGTCGCCCGCACCCTACAACATTAATAACAACTTTAGACCTTCGCTAGAGCGGTATTTTCTTGTATCAGACTTTACTTACTGACCAGTGAAGATCATACATTGTGACCAACTTTTAATTATAGATTTAATTGAATCTTTAATAATCGCAAGGTTTTACCTTATGAGCACGATGCAAACTAAGATACACAGCGACCAACAACATTAAAATATTCACAAGTTCACACAACCCACTCAACCGTTCCTTTGCTTTGACCTTAAAGTCTGCCAGTACAGGGACTAGTTAATATTTTATTTGGTACATATTACATATTTTAGACTGCTTCGCCTTTTTCTGCTACATCTTATGGAGACATTCAATATCAGTATTTTCTTTTTCAAGTCTATTCTTGGATGAATGTGGTTGGTGTGGTATGGATTTTCTATCCAAAACCGTATATATTAGACTTGTTATCCCCCGCGGTTTCACCCGCGTTTAGTATGAACTTGATCAGACCAAGAAAACACATTGTTTTGTACAAATTTTGCACCCCGTTTTATCCCCTTAATTTGGGGTGAATTTTCAAAAATCCTTCCTTAGTGCTCCCCTACGTCATAAAAGGAACCTCTGTGCAAAATTTGTAGTTTCTAACCCTTATAGTTTAGGCCCTGCGTTGATATGTCAGTCAGTCAGCTTCTCCTTTTATATATACATAATATTTAGATAAAAGAGTTTCTTATTTGCGTAGCCATGAGTGATTAATGTGATATTCATAATTCTCATCAACATAAAACATACACTAAAGTATTCGGAATAATTTTCCGGTTCCTCGTTGGTTTGTTTAGTCTGCTCCTAATGAAAACAAAGTAATATTTCAATCATCAAACTTACTAATAGATTGGTTAGTTCTATTTAATTATATCAACCTATAGCGAGGCCTTCGATTATATTGGCAAAATCTATTGGAATAACCGTTCTATTTGTAGACTGTTCACATCAAAGGTTAAATCCTACTATTGAGTATTTGAAACACTGCACAGACTTATTCCTGAATTAAATTTGATTACTGGCTTCAATGGTAAAGCGGTTTAAAGATTGGTTAATAGATTGGAGGGTCTGACCTTTATAATAGGCTTTTTTTGGAACCACAATCTCAACTTTTATGAAAATATTACCTAAATAAATAACCAAAAGTTATTTCTGGCTGCTATCTTTTGTATTGCGATATTGAACTAGATTTAGATCAAATGTTGTAGTTTTGGTATAGGACAAATACATATAGTAACATGGCTTTGCACGTATACCTAAACTGGGACCATATTGCTCTAAGGATATATCTAGTAAACAAGAAAACACGCTAGATAACGAAAAGGGCTATTTCCAATAATATGTTTATTTTCGTTTGCTATGTACGCAATGCAAGCTGGGTCCAGTCGTAAGAATTTCGTGAAATATTCCCGCGTGTAAATATTTGACGTTAGTAGTGTTTGTGTTACGACATGTTCTCTATAGGAATTGGAACAGTGCCTATAGTGTACTAATGTAATTAATTTCTTCCAAACAAAACGCAAAAATACGTTCTAGTCAAACGTATACATTACACTTATCGATCGACGAACCGATCGAGTCTGCATTCGAACAACATTGTACATGGTATTTGGAAGAAAGGAAATTGACAAACAAAATGGTATTGCGTATTAAAAAGACATTCGCCTTATTTCCCAGAACGTTCTGGGCTAAAGTCGAAATTTTCCAGGAAAAGTTTTGTCATATTGTCCCGTAACCTCTGTTCTGGCTAAGAATGGGTCATTTATAGTGTGAACATACTTTAATTAGCACTATGAGGAGAGCTTTGGCATAATGCCAAGTAGTTCTGAAGAATTCTTGCACTGAACTTTTGTCACTGGCCTGACTGGTTCTTATATTTATATTGTTAATAATTGTGGGAATTTAATTTATTATATAAGCATAAACAGTTTTGTCTTTGACGTTATTCTATTTTAAACAACGCATGATTTGGAAGTCTTGTGAAATATATTTATGGTTTTATTTCGTCAAGCTTAATACTAGTCGTTTAATACGATACTGGGTGGCATACCCAATATGGTTGTGTGGGAGCTTTTTTATTGAGTTTATTTGGCTACATATCTTATACACGTTGTTTTTGTAGAGAATATAATAAGTACATATTTGATTCTTGTTTGTGTATACCTACAATGATGTGACAGTGATAAGGGCGCCGCTTAGCAATAGTAGGCACGCGATTCTATATTTGGTTGATGTTTCGCTGATAAGGTGAAGGTTAATGGGATGTCGAATGTTTTTATTTGATAATTCATTTATAGTGATTCAAGTACAGGATTTAGTATAGTTAACAATGATTGTTTACAGCCCGAGCGTAAAAAGATTTCTATGATTTATATTTTCGCGGTAATTTTCACAAAGAAATACACGCTTGTGTTTATGATATTGTTTAATACTTTTGATTTATAGGAATGGAAATTTTAGCCACTTAATACACGTCTGATGGTGTTATCGTACTCAGCTGTTGTGAAGATAAAGCTTATAATCTCAACTAAGTCAATATGGTCCATTGTGAAATATTTGATAACGTAAATAATTCTGGTAGATTTACTGCTGCACCAATATTGGATTAGTTGCAAGTGTTTCATACATACACCTAAATTATCATTAAAAGGCCGCATAAACATTTGTAGTCGAGAGATTATCAGTTTTGTTTTTGTGCTGTGAACCATTAAGATTACAACTACCGTAACTACGTCATTATTTGTTATCCTACATAAGTACGTAGTATTAGCGTTACTATGAGTAGTAGCTTCCAAAAAGGCACTTTTAAAGTGTGCTTGAACTTTGGATAAACTTTATTGCTCAATAAATTGTTACCATGTTAATTGCACCTACATTTTCCAAAGTTATTCAGACTCCAAATAAATTCGCATTTTTGCTAACATTTTTTAGGTTTCATGATCGTGGAGATGTCTTTATAAGCAAACAAAGTTGTAACGTAAAGAAATGTCCAATTATATGATTCAATATTTTTGTTCTGTAATATTTCTGTTAGTCAAGCTTAAATGTTATTAGTGTAATTTATCAGTACTCAACTCACCTGTACGTAATCCTTGATATAAAACAACGTCAATGCAATTAATTTGTAATTCTATATGAAACAAAAACTTATCAATCAATAAGTACAAAAGTTTGACGAGGATAATGTGTCGCAAACTATATTTGCAATGTGGCACAAAGCAGTGTACATAAGCGTTATCTTATCTGTTAAGTAATGTGCCACAGTGTGCACTATAGGTACATATAGCGTTAAGTGAAGCGATGCTTGTTGTTAATGTTACATACCATGTTGCTCTCAGGTGCGCGTCGCACGTCCCTCTCGGGCCCGGGCGCTCCCAGCTCGGACGCCATCTTTGGCCCCACACCTATATCCAGACATTTTGACGAGGTAAGATCTGATAAAAATATTAGGTCTTATTTAAAAATTGTCTGACTAATGTTTAAGTTAATTCATCGAAAAGATCGAAAGATATTAATGTTTTGTAAGTACTGATTTGATCAGTGCAGTATCTTTAATGATAATGATCTGTGTATTTGAAGGTTTTGGTTAATTACATGTATTGTTTTTTAATCGTGATCGCTTTCGTTTTTTTCTTAACAACTTAATAAAGCTCTATTTTTATTCATCTTTAGCATTATCATCTTCTAATAGATTTACGTAATATCATAAAAAAAAAGAAATACGTTCATCTCAGACAATCTTGGATTAATTTTATAATCTTAATTAATGTAACCCACTAAAACAGTTAAGCTCCGTTTTTTGATAGCGCAGCGGTTTTGAATTATCTCGACCTTTTTAAGCTTGCTAAAGAAAGCTTGTTATCTCAAAATTTCCAAGCCTGTCCTACGCAACTTGATGATTAAAGTGAAAGGATAAGAATATATCATAAGTTCATTGTACCTATACTAGATAATCATAGCTATGAAACGTAAATAAATAAAATATTCAGTTATAAACAACTAGGTAACTATTACAATCAAAATATAATCAGTTTACATAGATAACGTTATATTTCGAGAAACTTCTATAATATTCGTTTGATTTTCCACTGTTCCTTTGTGTTTATGCTTATAAGTTTGTTATCAAAGATGTTGTTGTAAATTATCCACGCTTATCATAACGTCATCAATTCAATAAATAATGGCATATGATGTATTTTTTAAGCCATTCGGATTAAATGGCATCCTAGTTTTAAGGTGCTGCGTAGCTTGCAGCAGTTCTGTCGGGTTGCGCCATAGAGATGTAAACAAAATTTTTCATGCCTTTTGAAAGAATAAGTTGGAAATATTGAAATTTGGGGGAATTCCCCGACAAAACGAGGGGCACTACCTACCTTTTCTAGCTTTACTAGCGTTTCGTCGCTATTTTCAAACTGTCATAGTTTTGGGCTGAATTATGATAGAGAGAGCTCAAATTCTTGGGATAATGTTGATAATGCAGTTAGTAGACTTATAAGATACACCGAGTAAGTTTAATTTTACTGTAGTCAATCAGTTCTATATACCGATTGTTTTGCAGAATTGGTTGTTACTTGAGTAAATTCAAATGCCTGTGTTTGATGTGAATAGTACATTTTCCTATCAGTGATAGCCATTAGAAAGCTCTCATTGATTAGCTCTTATAATAATTAGATAAATATAATTTCAATGGGTGATTCAATTTTTTCTCAGATAAAAGGGATTCTAAGCGAAACAAATTTAAAGTTTCCAACTTGGTTAGTTGTTAAATAACTTCGTGGTTTCGTAAATTGCTGTTTGTCTATTTAAATTTTGAAGTCATTACATTACACAGCTGCTTCACAAAATTCGCACGCGCCCATTCTCATGTCCTGTTGTCTGGATTTAACCGGTTTTACACTGATGGTTTTTTTTTGCAAATTCAACCTACACGTTTGATGATGATGTGATGTTACTCGTTTGTATTTGAAATCGTTTAGTGTGTTTCAATTTCTAATGCGATGACAAAAACAAGTTTATCGAAAGCTTACAGTGTATGCACATTTGTTTGGTTCGAACTTTGTATTTTCTTGGTGACAGAATGCTTAAATTTGCATGGGTAGTGGTGGGTTCGTTTGCATTACCGCCAGTGGTCGGGCAGGTACCGCCAGACGGGGCTCCCATGGCGAGACAATGAGCTGTCCCGGCTAGGCCATGTATCCCGGCTGCCGATGTGTGCGGGTACCGTTTACAGACGGCGCGAAGCATACACTCACTCACTACCGCGCCGCGCAACATTGATTCGTGGTTCGCCCGCGATCGTCTCCTCAGTCACTAGTGCGCAACGCCAAGAGAAGCAAGTGTTCCGCGCTATGTAGCGCTACTTTTATTTTTCGTTAATTTTTTTTGTGCAAGTCTAAGCTTCGACAAAGAAAACCTGTTTTATTTTCGCACGTATTCTTTCTTGTAAAAGAAACATTGTCCTATCGGTTCTGAAGTGTGTTACATCGTTTGGCTCTCTACCTAGTTCCGTTCCTGTGTTGAGTAATATTCTGTGTCAGTTGTAGTGGTTGTGCTTGTGATAGAATCGGACGATTTCATCGTGAACGTGTTCCAATTTGGGATTTCACCACGAGGGGGCTCAAGGAAATATATAGTCAAGTGAGTAAATTACACGTAGTTATTTGAAATGCATTTGTGATTAGATACTATGATACCAATTTTATATAGCCGTGTATTTTTTGTTTCATTTGTCGACCTTACTTTCTTCGGCTCTAGTAATTTAGCTAGCCAGTTAAAGATGATCTTTGTTTATGCCTTTTGGTGTAGCTTTGTTGAAGTTATTTAAATGGTGGCGTGATCGTTCGGTGACGGAACCGTAGATGTCAGTAGCGGCACAAGCGGTCGCTGCGCTGCCTCAGTCTGCGTCAGACACCTCACACCAGTGACTGCAAGTGCGAGTGGCGAGCGCTCTAGAATCGCTCGCTCTTATCTCGCCTGTGTTGCCTGCCTAATCAATTCGCTCCATGGTTGAATCATGTTGAATTTACAAATACAAACATTAACGCTTTGAAATAATTAATATATAACTCATAAATAATTAATAAGCGCACGTATATAAGTATAGTTTCAGTTATTTTTTTATATATCTTCATTTTATAAGTATATTATACATTACATGTATATTGCTTTAAAGTTTTAATTAGTAATTAGGTAATTGAATTGTAAGTAGCTGTTCTACATTTAGATTAATTACTATATGTTTGAGTCTGACCATTCATAAGTGCCTGTGAAGGCCTATTTGAATAAATATTTCATTTCATTATAACATTAATTATAATCCGGTTTTCGTACCAAATATTCGTAATGTAAAGAATGCAATAATTTGGGTAGGTAACTAATTATACGGGGATACCGTATAATTAGTTTGTTTTGCTAAACATTTCCTAGTGTAGCGTTTTTGGTTGTTGAATATTAAAATCCTACTTCCTACTTATTTTATAATAATTGGGATAGTTTGTGAGGGTGGATAGATGCTTGATTGTATGTTAATTTTTCACGCGACAACAACAAGACGGATTTGGATCCAACTTGCCACAAATATAGTTTATTATATGCATCAACACATAGGCTAATATGTCCTGGGAAAACGTTACATCCCTCGGGAACGCGAGTCGTTCAACATAGAAGCTTATATGAATAATATAATATTTAATCATCTGATGAAATAAGTCAGGTTATTTAATTTACATGAGCTGTCGTCTAGTATCGTCTAATATTCTCTCCTAACGTACGCAAAGGCCTTTCAAAAACTGTTTGTTGTTTGATAAGGTGTTTGTGGAAAGTGTAAGGCCGCAAAAATCGGACTGGTTTGTCAACATGACCCGTAGTAGTGTATTGACTATGCATTGGTTTGTTTCATTCGGCGCATACGCAGTGAAAGTCTTGGTCGATGCGGACCGTGATCTGCGCTGCGCCCGCACCGTTGTTGCCGCATGTCGCAAACCTGTGTACGTCACTCACTGAGGTTCTAGAAAGCTCTCTGGAATTTTCCACAATATTTTCCACCTTGTAAATGTGATCATTTTCCGATATGTTGTCATTTGCCCCCCGGGGTTTTCCCGAGTTGCCAGGGAAAAAAATCATCGTCGTCCAAGCTACCCAATTTTCAAGACGCTTTTTTTTTGTTCTACAGTAGTATTGTATGTGTCTATTGTGTATTCTATGTGTATATGTGATATTTATATTTTAATACTGTTTTTGTATTACTATTTCGTCAGTCGATTACGGATTGTAAGTATTATGCGCATCAACTGTGTGGGATGTGTGACTGAAAATTGGAGATGTTTGTAATAACATGTTATGAGAATCGGTGGTGATTTAAACTTAAGAGTACTATAAAATATTATATGCTTCTGTTCGAATATTCAGTAGTATCAGGTATACTAATATAGCAAAAGCTTAAGAGTTTGTTTGTTTGAATTACAAGTTGAATACTTTTTTGCATATGTTGGCCCTATTCTTGAGGAAGGTTATATAGTATCATGCCACGATCCTTAGAAACCGAGTAAACAGAAGGAAATTCAGGAACGAAAAGTGAAAACGAAGAAATAGCTTTGGGTGGGCGATGCGAGTGTATCAATTTATAAGGCCTGTGCAAACGAAACCGTGGGCAAAAGCTATACATAATTTAACATACTTCTCTGAATACTGCGTAGCGTTGCCTAAGGCGAGTGGTCGGTCAGTCTAGTAGAGAGATATGGGTGTGCTTGGATCAATCAATCACAATCCAGTAATATCTTGTAATTAATTATTGCTGGCACATTCAATGCAGTTGGCGATGGCGTGCGATTCCGTATCGAGCGCGTGCAGGTCCACGTGACCACTCAATATAATAATTTGCTGCAGATCACGTAGACAACTCTTCGCAGATCTAATTGTACACTGTCCATTACATTTACAACCTTTGAGCTATGTGGGCGGCTATATTAGCTACACCAATCGAAATCATGTATTACACTACCGACAAGACCTGACTTCTATTATGTAATCGTTTGTTTGTTAATGAGTTATTTTTTGTTTATCTTGTGTTACCAGTTCAAGCTCAAGGTAAAGAGATATTTCCTCTTGTTCCGATCGCTACTCCCAACTAAATCATGAGGAATTAGCGTGAGATAAAATCAAAACCCATACGCAGTTTGGCGATCGAATTATTTTTTTCCAATATGTTAAGTAGCTTTTCGGGTAAACGACCGGAAAGATATTGACTGATTGACAATGAAACTTAAGGTCAATCCATTTATATCCGTCGAATCAAAGAAAATTCCATGAATGAAAATGATGATTCAATTCTTTGGCTCAGCTGGCACTTGCTTTCATTCAACTACAACTAGTAATACCAACATAGATAGATCTAATACTAGCCAAGGCTTACAATGATACTCTATTTTATACTACAATTTCAAGAATATTGTGTGAAAATGATTTTATAATCAATCTCATAGCCCCAAACGCATATACCGCCTCCGTTCTGTCGAGTTTCAGAAATCTACAGTTTTGTCCAGTCTCTCTGGTCGGAATTTATATTATTTAATTTTGATAATGTTATAAATATCTCACTGGCGATATAAATATCAAGGCGCCACCACATACCGATCATCACGGTCGGTGTTTGCCCCGTTCGGCGTGACTCACCTGCGTGTGTTTGTAATTTGTTAATGCCAAAAGGTAATCAACAGTATTGATATTACTCTAGTGCTGGTTCCTCATCACAACAGTTTTATTCACAACGTTTAGACCAAGCAACAGGTAACACAAGTGCCATTGTTGGCAGAGGACTTCGGTACGACGTGCTGGTGCATTCCTATGTCGCAAGATCAAAACTTCTTGAAAGAGATCTTTTATCAAAACACAAACTGTTGTCATTTGTGTTTTTACTTCAAGGTAGTTTTGACATACACGCTAAGGGCTAGGTGCAGCAAATTGCCGCAACCTAGTGACCTACATTTGTAAATTTTACAGCACCACACCTTCTTGGTCATCCCGGTCTTGTATCTTCTATATAGCATATTTATAATACGTAATTTGTCTACGTGCCAGAGACAAAAAAAGGGAATTTGAAACACTTAGTAGAGCTATATATAGCTCATATAGGCAGTAGGTATTCTTCTATACCAAGTTATTTATTATGTTATACGTACTCCCTGAACATAATACAGATAAACATACGGGTAAATTCAAGCATGAAGAAATATAAAACTGTTTTCTAGACTAGCAAAAATCCTATCTCGCTCCATCCATTATTTGGTTTTATACTAAGACACGGAACCCCTCTTCATGAAAAAGCCATTCTTTGAGACAAAGGTTTAATGTACATATTGTTTAAACAGACGTAAATAAACCCAGGCGCTGGGAGTCAACACGCAAGGAGATGTCAATGATATATACTAAAAATACACAAGTTCGAATGCCACGAATTCTTCCTGCACGTTTATTGTCCTTTCACTCGAATTTAATATGTAAATATTACGTACTTATTGTACAAATAAAATATGTTCAATGACTCGACCATAATAAATGTTCTTGCTGAATAAGAGAAGAGAGACTACTACAATAGTCGCACGGTTGAAAACGTCTATGTGTATCATTGTTTATTCTCTTAGTTTCATCCTTTGTGCTTCTAGAAACAATAATCGAGTTCCCTTGTGGGCTTGTATTGTGATGTTGTTATCAATGACGACGTATCGTACGATATTTGTTGTTGCACGGTTATTCCGCTGTACCGATATCGAATCAAATTTGATATTTAGACCAATTCGTTTCGTGCGTAGTAGCATTGTTTTGTTTGGAACTGTAACGCAATTGAAAGTTCTATTCATAAACAAGAGAAATTCTTCGTTAAAGTCAATATTATCGCTCTTTTGTAATTAAAATATTGGCAATGAATTATTTTATAAATTTATCAATATAGATACGGGAGACTGAAGATACCATGAAATGAATGACAAAAGAAGGTAAAGAATAGAATATTTGGCTATCTTACACGACAGACGCGGTGAATTCATAAAAATCAACACTGCTTTTATGTCTTGTCGTAGAAAGACACGAAGTTACGCAAGTTAACAGCAAAGAAATAAAACACAGAAGTTATATATCATAAAACAACTAAATAAATAGCCAATAACTTATACAATAAAAGTATGTATGACCAATTCGTAGTTCTATTACTATCCGTAGATGTTAGGTTACGTAACAGCTCATAATATTCAAATTAACAGATGCTCCGCAGTTGTTTGGTGATAAATTTAACTCACTGCGTTATGTCGAAACGGCGACTTCTCATCATCTTAAAACCGGTACCATCCGGATCATGACATTCATGACCTTATTATGTAGTATTTTCAAACATTTGCTTCTCGGCACACTTAAAATTCTACACACCATTCGTTTTGTTGACAAGCAAAGGATACGCTCATACACGTGTGTTAGTTAGTATTATCAAGAGTTTCAAGGCCTTTTAAATGAATATCCAGCTTGGTATCAATATTCAATTAGTTACACATACATGTTGTTACCTTAACTGTTGGTTCCTATACTGACTGAGCAAGTAACAAGTTTTTATATAATATTTTATAATGAATAGTGTAAGTACCAACAATTATTATTGAAATATAGTATCAAATTTGCTCTGAGGCCTTTGTCATGCAATATTTGAATAACAATGCTGGCTGCAAATTTTTTTGGGTCTCTATTTTTGTCTTTTCCTGATTTTGACGAGTGGTCGTCGTGTAGCGTTCTGGTTCGCCGACTTGGTAGCAGGTGATGATCGAGGCGGGGCTTGCACGTCACACAAAAACAAATACTGCCAGAACAGAGGCGTCCGAGAGTTCGCTTCTAATTTGGTGACGCGCCGTGCCGCGCTGCCCTGTGTTCTGGCACTCGCTGCTAAGCGTCGGTCGTCGTCGGCTACGCGGCTGTGCAACGCAATCACACCGATACCTACGACACTGTTGAACGACTCGAGTCGCGTTACTCCTGCGTCACAAATTCACAACACACTGAATGCTGGAATACACAAAGAAAATGGTAACCACGTGCGTGTTTACAATGGACATGAACGAACAGCGGATGTAGGCCGGTATCTATTTTTGTTACAGAACGTTCTAATTTTAAAAAGGTACTTACGAGCGAGCTATACCAACATGTTTGCCAAAGGAATATATTTATTATTGACTTCAGATAGTCATCAGTCGGAATCACCAATATCTTACCTTATAGGATATAACAACAACAAGCTGTTTAACAACTTTCTGGATTGTTCTCTGGTCACCTTGCAGTCGGCAGCGAATTAAAAGTAAAGGTTAAAAAAAAACAATGTTGCCCGGTCGGTTACGGACAGCAGAGAGTGGTTCACGAAACACGAACCTCTCACGCGCCCCGGTTCCCTGACCTGACTTTACCACTGACTGGAACTAGTTGAGAGCGAACTTGCAAGTTTTCGTACCGACTCAAACCGCCTCCAGTGATTTCTTTGTTATTATTATCACGATATTAAATGAATTGAACTAAAATGATCTTGAACTTCTCGTCAATCATCGCTCGGGATTGAGCCTGATAAATTTATCATCAGTGTAAGTAATAAGTAAAGGTTACTGGCATTTCAACCGGTCAGTTGTCCGTCGTAATCGAATACTATAGAATATTACTCACGTAAACGCATGATAATCTTGCATCAGTGACTTTTCATAGTTATCAATGCATTAAGGTCAAATGAATTATGTTTTTGTTTGCTGGTCACGGTCTCTGCACGGGAAAGCCTTGTCTTCAAATCTCACTAATTTATTGACTTGATTGATATTTTAATTGTACATTGTATGTGCCTCGGATAGTTTGACAATTCATTATTTTAATGTTGGCCTTAGAACTTACTTCCGAATTTCTGTTTGAACTTGTTTGGTTGGTTTACTGATAGCACACACACATAGCATTTATTATCGTACCTAAAAAAAACACAGACGCAAGTAATCGATGCAAGGTAAACTCTAAAGTAGGTTATCGTGCTCTGTCGGATATTATATATACATTTTATTTAATTACGTAGAGTATTATTGTTAATGGTACATTCCAGTAATATCTGAACTAATTTCTATACGTTGGGTTTACACACCTTATCTATAGTTACAATGCTTGTCTGTTTGTCACTCATAATGAGATGTGTTAAATATGTATTCAAACATCGGTTATTAATTTAGGGCTTACCAAATATTTGATATTATAATACGAAGAGGGTATTGAATGAAAACCTAGAGCGAACAAAGTAACACACGTAACTATTGATGGGCAACCTGAAAAGCTATAATGAAGTTTGTGAAATAAGTTCTCATATTTGTATGTTTTGAGGTTCCGTACTCAAAAGGTGCCAACGGGACCCCATTCCTAAGACCCCGCGGTCCGTTCGTCTGTCACAGAGCTGTATCTTTTAAAGCGTAGTAGGCAGCCACAGCACACAGATCACAGAGTGGGCCACTAATATGGCCGCTGTAACAATAAATAAAATAATGGTAGAAATTAAAGGGGTCTCCATACAAGCGACTTGTTTTTTCGACTTTTTGTTAGATGTGTATCGGACTCACAGTAGGCTGCTTTATTTATTGTCTTTTTATTATTTGAAATCTGAGTAGATTCTGTAGAAAATAATGTTTACATATATTACGACCTTGTGAAAACTATACTTATTTTATAGTCGCGAAAGGACAAATTTTGAATGTGTTATCAAACTTAACTATCATACCTTTTATTTAACACAATATGGTTGGGTTGTGTCCGCTTTAGATCATATTTACGCAAGGTATCGTTCCAATTTATTGTTATTCAGATTTTCGTATACCTACATTATGTAAACATGTGTTATCCACATCTATCTATAATACATAACGGGTGTGAATTTCTTACAATAAATATAGAAATTTATTTAATTTTTGTTCCCTAAGCAGAACTATCAGTTAAATATTCGAACAAAAATAAAATAAATCGAGGTCGTCTATGTTTTATAATATTGGTTCTGTTGACTGCCTTGATGAGTGTTAAATGAATGTTTGCCCTTATATAATTCCAAGTATATTTTTTTGTTAGTGCATGTATGCCGTTATTGCAGGTGGACAGCGGCGGCGGTGGCTCGACCGAAGTGATGGTGTACTCTCTCGGTTGGGGCATGGGCGAGCCGGAGCGCCGCGGAGCGGACCGCAAGCGCGCCCAGCCGCCCACCATTGCGCACTCGCCGCTGTCGCCTGACGACGGCCATGTGGTTGATGTTCTGCCACTTTACAATCAGGTACATAACATCACTATTGCCCAACTATTTCCAGTACACCATATTAGCTAATTGCTATTTCAATTGCCAACGTTACTTGTCTGTGACAAGTGGCCCAGATCATCGCCAAAAACGTGCAATACGTTTAGTTTCAAATATCTCAGTGAGTCAATGCCTAGTCTCCAAAGTAGAATGATCAATTGGGACTATTGTTGAAGCTGGTTCTGTAGATTAGCGCTTGCTCTCGCTGGTATATCTGCTGCTTGATACTAGTATTTAATGCGTCCAATGTTACTCGTTTGAAGTGGTTATCTCCCAAGTGGTACAAAGTGGCCATTTTCTTGCTTTAAATCAAGAAATTGGCGTATTATTCTCTCGAGCGGTCTTGTGCTTTGCAGCACCGAATACGTGCAATCTCAGACGCCTGTCGTACATTCTCCACAGTCTTAAAATTACGGTTCCAAGGTTGACGTGTTTAGTTATAACCATGCAATTCTGAAGTGAATGCGTACATTCTAGATATGTAATGGGGGAAATAGTCTTTATGAATTGGATCAAATTGGTAAACAGGAATCCGGAGATTTTATTGTGATGCTGGTGTAAAACACAGACGAAACTACAGCTAATGATTCAGCATAACCACTAAACGTCAATAATTAAGTAGAGGTGTTTCCAATGCGTGTCATCACAGCATACCCGGTCTTCCGTAATGTTATGATTCACAATCCATGAAAATGACTTACATTACTATCTAAGATGACATATAGTTTGTTGCCAAACAACGAATACACATTGCACCAGCGCTATGCGATGCGATTAATCCTCAACTAGAATAGGATTGGTATAGAGCGGACTGTATGACAATCTGCCGGAACGAAGCGCACGTAGCGGAACGGAATCGTTAACTCGCAAATTATATTAGTCGCCATGCGCAAATTTATATTCATTCTATCGTATACTAATATTTATTGTTGAAGTTATTTGCTTGATCTAGAATATGGCATTAAGTGTACGGGTGAACTAATGGATTAAAAAGTTAACACCGTTTAACAAAGTGACCCGTATGTCCCTCAATCGGGCTGGTGCGCCGGCATGGAGGGTCGTTGTGTCGCACTCAGGTGGAGTGTGCCGTTTGACGCCGGGTCAATGGCACCACCGCTTTATTTTTTATTCTGTTTCTCACTCTCAAGCAATTCAATCGCTCGTTGAGACTGTAGCCAGACTGCGTTCTTTGCGTGCGACTATATGCGTTATAATAACGAGCAGCGCTCTGACAATGTCGAAACGATCGCATTGTTTACGCACGTACAGTTTTTGTATCAAACAAATAGAACAAAGCGTAAACGTACTTGGATACGAAACAATCATTGTTCGTCATGGAAGAAATATAATAATTTTCTAATTATAACTAATAATGATTAAAAAGTACATAAGATACCGTTTATCAATGACAAATACCACAAGCTAGATAAACGAAAAATAAATAGCAAAAGGATAAATAAATACCAAAGTAATCCGCCCCCGAAAAATATTTAGCTAATGAATGTTGAATGCTGCAGTACAATACGCGAACTGTTATATTGCAGTTTTAAAAAATACGCTGAGCTGGCGAAAGTAATAGAATATTTATGAGAGTTCCGTGTAGGGGAAACGCTGTGCGTGTAGAAAATTGCTCGGTGGGTATAATGATGAGCCCGCTAATTATTTGTTTCTGTTGCCAGGTGGGGGGGCACACTAGACTAATGGTGCTAAGCGATAATACCGTTATCAAGCCTCTCAATACACGGGAGTTGCATTTCTACCAGAACATTCCTGAAGACATCCAGAACTTTGTTCCCAGATACAAAGGTGAGCATCACATTTTGTCACCTGTTAGATTTTGAATCAAAATGTTCAGTACGCTTTTACGATCTCGCTGAATGCGTCATAATCATTCATTGCATCTTACATTATTTTCTTTGATATGATACTCAATTGAGTTGATATTATTTGAATTTTTTACCTACCGAATTATGTTGTTTGATGTTGTTGCATTTTGGAGCATTAAGGAGATATGGGTTTTGAAGTGAAATTGTTTTTACGAAATGGAACTATCTTTTGTATAAATCTATTTCCTTAGCCTTGTTATTATCGCAGTATATACGCAATTCAAAGTTTATGTAACTATTTGTTGTTTCGAAATTTTGTATAATAACACGTTTTGTGTGTATATTTATGATGAATAATATTATTTTTATCACTTGCGTCACCCGTGACGGTTATCTAATCGGTGCCTCGATAAATATTTATTTAGACCTGTGAATAATGACAGATAAAATAAAAATATATTTTGTGAAAACCGGCTTTCCTTGCTGCTCATTTTATCGTAACCATAATTTTAAATTGAGTTCAAATAAATGTGAGAGAGATGAGTGCATGTTGTTCTGTACAAACCCGCCGACCGCAATCAGAATCTAAGATTACTTTTATTTTTTACTATAGTTTGATGTTGTTGTATTATTTAGTCTGTATGGAATAGGTACTATAAAAATGTTTTTTTAAACCCCAAAAAATATACAGATACTGATATAAAAAATTATATAATATATATATATATATATTATAAAATATTGTAATAAGTTTTAAGGCTTTCCTAAATGTATTCTTCTTAATTATAAGTTGTAGGAAATTATGTACTTTCTAACAACTGCGGTAAGTACAAAATATGTATTGAATGTTCATTTTTGAGTTGTAGGAAAATATAGCAATTACATTTGGGGGTTGGTTACCGGCCTATATTATGTTAGGATTCAAATTAGCAGGAATCTACGAAATTGAATTAAAAACAAATGAGGATCAAATAACAATCTATCGTAGGTTTACATAAATTCAAATACGGTCATTTTACAACCATACTGGGAATGTTGTTTTGACTGCACTGCCATATTACAAATTCAAATGCTTGAAAGTGATGTGCACAATATTGCAATATTAGTCGAAATTTCATAGATGCCTAAACCTTGAGTTTACTCAAAATGCACAAATATGATTTCAAAATACATAAGTATAAACCTATTATTGTATATGTTGTGCACAAGTCATAATGAACTTTTACTTTTGTTGGGAACGTCCGGATGTTTTATAAAATCTGGACATTAAAAGTCGGAACACAGTCGAGGAAGGATAATGTGAAAATTTATCGACGGACTTCATTACACGCCCGAGAAAATTTGCATTTCCTGACCACTTTAGTTGTAAGTTTTATTACCGCGTTTGAACTTGAACAAGACCTTTTGTAATGAGTACCATTAGTGTCTTAATCTAAACAAAGAATATTCTCCATTAATGAAACTCGTTCCTTCCGCCTTAATAAAAGTGCGACATAATTCAAGTGAGTATTTTAACTCAATGTTGTTATTTACAACAACCATGAAGTTCCAAAACACAAGTAAAAGTTCAGTAACCGGTCAGGGAACGCCTAGAACGAAATGTGCGGAGGTTGATGGCGTGCCTCGTACCGTACTAGGGAGGGCGGAGGGCGGGTTTGAGTGCGAGAGCGCGAGCGGGAGCGGGCCGGGGCCGGGGCCGGGGGTGCGGAACACAATATTAGTTTCCTTGTTGTCGCAAGGGCTGCGGCGCTGCGGCGGGCGGAGCGACGCCGGCGGCGCACCACACTACCGCCCCTAATAGCGCCCTAGCGGTAATTTTACATTTTGGGTTTGTAAACCTTTACTTAAAAACTACATTCACATCATACGATACACACACGAGATCCACATACCTATACATTATGTTGGAGCCGATACGCATTCATTGTAACACCCATTTACATATCTGATTGGATTACTAAACATCTTACATTTACAGCGACACTTACACGAGAGACACGATACAAAAGATATACAAACCCTTTAAAAATATATAACCTTTATAATTTCACTTCCTCATCAAAATAACGCTGGCAACTTGCACTATAGTAAGTTACTATTGATTTAATTTAAAACGTAGATATTGAGCGACATAAACTCATCAGAATTCCACCACTCGCCAGAGTCCCGTGTCGCGAGACATGGATATATTCTGTGTGTTCTAATCTTACATCGTTTTACATTTCTCATTCATCTATAAAAGTGAATAAACATACATTCTTAATTTTTAATTAATGCAATTTGTTTCTAAATTGTCTTTCGGAAACAAAGTAGAGATTGATTAAAGATATAGAAGTGATATAATATAATAGTGTTGGAACGTTTATTGTGTGTGTGAGTATACAATGTGTGATGGTGAGGCTGTTTGTTTCAGGCGTGATGCAGGCATCTTACACGGGAAGCACGAAATTGGACGAGCGGTTCTCGCCATGTTTCCGCGACGAGAACGGACGCAAGCAGTCGCTGAGCGGCAAGCGCAAGCGCGACGACGTGTTCAAGTGCGTATCCGCGCCGTGCGGTCGCGGCGTCCCGTGGCGCCCCGCGGCTCGCGCGTTGACATGACACTCCTCGACACTTGTCATGTGTCCTTTATCATATTTCAGAAGCTTTGACGTACGCCGGACCGGCACCCGACGTCGCCATTAATTCATACCATCGCAATACTTACATGACTATCCCACTAACGCGTGAGCGATGCACGACCCATTCACTCTGCGAGCCTCCGATGACTTGCGTCGTGGAGTCGTGGTAATGATATAATTTGATTGCAATGTAACAATATAACAGATAACAACAACTCTGTGTTTCAATTAGCTCCTCTATTGTCGGTCGTAACTCGTGTGCCCACGGTGGATTATTCTACAGCGTGCATTTTTCTTTTTGCAGATTTAGAGTTCATCGAAATGGCAATGCGAGCGAAGTACTCCTGAGCATTGCAACCACAGACAATTCAAATAAGCAATGTAAGTATAACTCGTCACCGAGACGTCGTCGTTATTTTAGTACGTGTGTGCTATTGGAGACGCTTCTGCGGCAAATTTAACATTATATTTACTTGTTACATCAGATTTCCTGATGATGGAGAACATAACGTCGTCGTACCGGCGGCCGTGCGTGCTGGACCTGAAGATGGGCACGCGGCAGCACGGCGACGACGCCAGCGCCGAGAAGCGCACCAAGCAGATCGCCAAGTGCGCCGCCAGCACCTCCGCCACGCTCGGAGTCAGGCTCTGTGGCATGCAGGTGCTAATTATTACTTCGTTAAGCGACCGCAATCACGACATGAATCTATTGCAATTTTAAGAATCTTCATAAAGCTCGACGTATTTTGCGATCTCATGGTGTTCCTTCACTCACGTCCGGTCGGTGGTCCGTCGGCCGAAAGTAACTTCGAGGTTGCAGTCGGGGGTAGCCAAATAATGATAATCTCGTTCGTTGCAGGTATACGTGCCGGAGACGGGCGCGCGCATTCGCCGCGACAAGTACTGGGGCCGCGCGCTCACCGAGAGCGGGCTGCGGGACGCGCTGCGGGACTTCTTCGCGGGCGGCGCCGGCTGCCGCGCGCGCGTCGTGCGCCGCGTGCTGCGGGACCTCGACGCGCTGCGCAGGGCCATCGCCAAGCAGACCAACTACAGGTTCTACTCGTGGTCAGTTTCCGTTGCTCGCTCGGGATCCCCCGAGGGCGTGTATTTGTTTCATTTTGAATATATTTTTTGTTATGGCTCGGCACGATCGGCGATCGAGGTAAATTAATAGATTCATTAAAATTTTCAGTTCACTACTGATAGTCTACGAGAGCGACCCGTCCGGTCCGTCGGTGGGCGAGTACGACGCCGACGCGTCCAGCAGCTCCGCCGACTTGGCGCCGGAGCCCGGCCACTTCGACATGTCCACGCTGCACTCGGAGATTTCGTCGGACGCGCACTCGGCGCCCGCGCCCGCCCCCGCGACCGCCCCGCGCTCGCCCTTCCGCCCGCACTGCGAGGAGACCATGAGCGGGTACGAGGAGGGCGAGCTCGCCTCGCACTCGCCGCGCCGGCACCCGCCCAGCCCCGACTCGGCCGACAGCTGGATGGCGTACTCGTCCACCAGCAGCGAGTCGTGGCGCGGCGAGGGCTCGCTGGAGGTGGCGGGCGCGGCGGAGGCGGCGGCCGAGGCCAGCAAGCGCGCTCGACGGCCGCCGTGCCCGCCGCCCGCCCCCAGCCCCGCGTCGGCGCCCGCGTCGCCCGCCCTGGCCGCGGCCGAGCCCCGCGAGCGCGTCGACATCCGCATGATCGACTTCGCGCACACGGCATACGCGGGCGCGGCGGCCGAGTCCCCGCTGGCCACGGCCACGCCGCACCACGGCCCCGACTGCGGCTTCCTGACCGGCATCGACAGCCTCAAGCGCCTGCTCACGGAGATCCTGCCGGAGGCGCCGCAGCCCTACAGTTAATGGGGCGCTCGATGCGCGTACGCTTTGTAGAAAAATGTTAATAATCGACCTCGTCGCGGGCGGAAGTCGGCGGGAGCCGCGACCGTGTCCCGAAGGGAAAGCTCGCTCGGCGGGGACCTCGGCGGCTCGCTTCGGTTCATCGATGAAGGCGACGCGATGTGTATTTAAAATGAAACTGTTTCTTAAAAAACATAAACTGTTCGACTGATGTATCTTAATTGAAAACAATGTATAAATCGGCCACCGGGCGTTGATGTAGAGAGAGTGTAGGCGATGGGACGAGACGTGATGATTTTCTCTGGTGATCGCTCGGTGACCTTTGCACTTAGTGAATGTTGGCGGTACAAACTATAAACGTTATTTTAATATTAAAATTATTATAATTTTAAAGTGGGACCCAGTAGGTATTCTTAAAACGTGTATGTTTAAGTATTACTGTTAAGTTATTCCAGATTGTCGTGCTTTTGAGTCATTTCCTAGTTTGATTTGTTTACTTTCGGTGGCCTTGATGTTAGTTTAAATTAAGTAGACATTCCTTGTCATTGATTAAAATAGTATTATAAAAATCGTATAAGCTGTATTGTTGGTAATTATATTGGCTGTCTGTGTCTCCTTTTGATCCTCATATAACATATTTATGTCCTGCATTTTGTACCCCCATAATTTTAGTACCAACTCATGGATATCTTGGTTGCATAGCTACAAAATTAATCCCAGTCGATGAAGCCAAAGTAATCTTAGAATATAGATCACAGTTGTTCATTGTGTAGTATCAGGAAGTTTTGACTTTAATATTATAGAAATATATAGCCACATAAGAATTGAAATGACAGCCATTTCAGTTGATTTAGAGCAAATTCCTAAATGTAACATAAATGTAGCAAATGATTTGCGTTAATGTCTTATATAAATTTGTCACAGTTGACAAAAGCAATTTAATTATTAATTATAATTACGATAACAGTATTAAAAAAGTTGTAGTTGCCAGAGTTCAGGGAGTGTGGACGTTTCCTTGAGAACAGTGTCAAATTGGCGATGTGATGCCAGTTCGTAATTGTTTATATCATAGTAAGTAAATGAATAAAACTAGACGCTTCATTCAAAAATATGATACGTGAATATTCACATTAGTGGGTCAGTGTAAACAGCTAGTTTTGCACAGGAATGGTGAATGAGTTATGTATGTGACCACTCACTTAGCGCTAGCCAACATTCCTTTGTGCTGCATTCGTATTTGTTTGTCCTTTTTACTTTGTTTTTTTTTAGTGGGATAAATTTATAAAAGTACCTGGTTTAATTAGGATGCTAGGTTGTATTGCAAATTATCATTTATGTCTGTTATTTTAAATAACTGTAATGACACTATTTTGTTAAATAAATTTTAGGTATTAATGATATTGTTTTATTTATATTATTTTTGTTTCATAATAATATCACAATAAAACGGAATAACTGTAATATATGTTAAACCAGAACATGATTTTACTGTATGCCCTTTTGAATCCATTTAGCTGTTACGACAATACCAACATAGACACAAACATTTTATTTTATAATATTTATTAATTAAAACTATCAGTGAAATAATATATGTTGTCTGTATACAAGATGATTTTTAATTTTATTCTTAATATGAATGCTAAAATTTTTCAGTCCGAAGCACTATCATATAAGATAATTAGGTATACCCATACTAGATGACTCCAGGAGGACAAGTAAAAATAATGTAGGTAATATTACTATAAAATATTCTAAAACAAATTATCTTCCGGCCGTAAGAAAAAGGAAAACGGTGTTGCCATTAGTGGATTCCATCTTCATAAGGATATACGAGTATATCGTATATTGGATACACCAAGACGGTATTTTTCAATGTGTTATTTCTGATTGCATATGATTTGATAAACATATTTATGATCTTAAGAAGTATAAAATGTAAATATATGATGGAGGTACTGGGTGAGATTCCCGGATCGCGCAATCCAATATGAATGTTTCTTTGTTTAGAAATTACTAATTAATTACTAGGTACATGTAGTCCGAGATATTGTACAATGCCCGAGAGACGGCGAAAATAACTTAAAATATCTTCGTTGGGATGGGGATCTTCATGGGCGTTGGCAGGATTATTGTCAGGGAGCATCTGCATCCAAATATTCTATACCTACTAGTAACTAAATACTTAAATGATAAGATTTAATTTTATAATAGTGCTTCATTATGAAATTCGTAGGTGATATAAAATTAGCCACGCACGCCTATAATAATATGAAGTCAGTCTGTCAACGATGGGAGATGCGAGATTAAATGTCCTGATCATCAAGTTCACAGGAAAAGGCATTTTTTTTTATTATCCATATTAGGGTAAGTGCAAGCCCTTGCACCTTCCGCCCATGGCCATTTCATTACTGAGACCTCTGCCTACCTCTTCGGAGATAATGGGCGCTCAAACAATACATGGACAATGATCCGATGATTACGGTCATCGGTACATAAATGAAGACATTCGATGTTTAAGCGCTAAGTCGAAATAAAAAAATTGGCAAGAATCAAATATTAACTTAATGGTCTGCGAGTACAGGACTTTTGACCAGATTGGGCTTTTCATTCGAGCTGTGTCTCAAATTATGTTTCGTATTTGAGCCAGAAGCTAGGTACCCCTATGGCTGTGTGTGAAACCAACTCGGATATACAAAAACCTCCTTGAACAATCTCCTTGAAAAATCTTCCTTGAACGTGCGCACCAAGCCGTGCCAAATAAAAAAAAATAACTTTAACGTTACTGTCATTTCTTTTCCCGCCCTACGATATTTAACTTGTAAAAGTTTACTTGCAAAGAAAAAATGACTGAATCTAACCACGAACAAGCATTAGAGAAAATAAGCTCTGAAGTAGACGAATCTCACATTAAAGTTATACTTTCGACTCAATGTATTAAAGGTAAATTTCGAAAATTCGCAAATTGTGTCACTCACTCTGTATTTGTGTAATTTATAAAAGTAATAATTTTAGCTCAAACGTTTCTGGTCGAAAAATTGAAGAAACAATCTGATCGCCATAAAGAAGTCTGTAGCTTTATAAGCAGCGCCAATCTAAAATTAGAGGCTGAAATTAAGCAGGCCGAACAGGAGATTATCAGGTAAATATTTAGAACTTGCAAAAATTTACACTTACTTTTGTTTAATTTGTCATAAGCACAAAAACCATCAACAAATAAAGTTCTGGTTGCGGAAAAAAAAATACCCAATTAAGTTAAACCTAGGCCTTAAACCGATTAAACCTGGCTTAAAAAGAATTATAAAATATATTTACGTACAAACCATGATTTAACGATTCCAGCTTGCATATTGCTCAAGAGACGATTAAATTAGCTAACATCGAACTAAAAAAAGAATGGTTACTGGCTCAGGAAAATAAACAAGACATTATAGAACGCGTTAAAACTAACGAAAAGAAGTATGAAGACATGTGGTTAGAAGCTAAGAATAGGTTCGAAAGTTTACCTTATGTTCAGCGGTTGCTTGAAAACATTGAAAAAAGTAATGGACTGGAGAGTGATATAAATCTTCTTGATAATAAAGCTGTAACCCTCTCCAAAGATATAGAAAACAAGAAACATGTATGTTTAGATTTAGATAAAAAGCGGATTATTGAATTAGCAGAATTCATAGTTTATGAAATGCCAAACAATATAAAAATAATAAATGAAAAATCTGCTGCCATTCGTGAAATTACGGAAGAAATAGATGAGCTCCATAAGGAGCTGGTGGCAAATGCCAGTAACCATTGTTCGAAAACTTTATTAATAGATCAGAAACCAGAAAGAGACGAAACTGAGAAAACGGAATTAGTTGACAATAATGATGATCTCGATGACACACTCATGGTGCGTAACTAATGATTTGTTTAAGTCTGATCAGAATTTTACAATATACATAAGAAAACCTACCTAATCAGGTCTGAAATAAATTTAATTATTATTCAACTACATAATGATTATTTATATATATTTTAACATTACAGATGCCAAAATTACAACTTGCGAATATAGATCTTGATGATATAAGTGTAATGTTATATCAGGTAATGTAGCAAATTTTTCAACGACACATTGTTTTAATTGTCAAAATGCCTGAGGTCTTGTTAATGTTTCAGATATAGATAAAGAAAGATACAACTATCAATAGCCCATCAAAGATAATTGATTCCATTTCATGTGGTACTGAAAAAAGTAACAACAGATATAGCGAAGAGAAAAATGATGACTATATTCCTTCGTGTTTTAATACTACAAATATGTTTAAAGAGAATAAAGCTCAGAATTTCTCAAACAGAAAACTGATTAATATTTTGGAAGACATAAAGGTTGATAAATATGATGCTTATAATATTGTATCCAAAGTGAATCCGGAAAAATTGCACACGGTTACTACAATATCAGCAGATGAAAAAAATATTCTTGAAAATCCCAAACAACGTAAGGCCAAGGTATTTATGGGTTCTGATATTTTTTACGGAAATGCAATTTTTATGAGTAGGTACAACATGACCATAATTGTGTTCTTAATTTGCAGTTAAATGAACCTATGGAAAGTGATGAAATAGAAGAAATAGACCTCACCTGCTCAAATAACATACTTATTCCACCTACACAATTTTTAGATCTGTCCATGGTACGTGTTGTTTATTTTTCCTAAATAAGCTGTACATTTCGATACTACAGTCTAAACGTATGTTAATACAATTAGGATCGTAAATGGGATGATTCTCAAAAAGATGAGATAATAGTGCAAATGCCAGGAGAAGTGGATCAAATGATACAGGTATATTCAAACAAAATGTAAATAAATCTAGCAAAATTGCACCTTAATAACACACCATAATTTCTTTAGAAAACCCTAGAGGGTGAAATAAACAAGATAGGGTCATTTGACTTGCCTTCGTCCCAGTCATTGAAATTAGCAAATGAAGCAAGTAATAAATTTGAAGAAAATGAAGTAAACGAAAGCATTAATAGTCAGCTCGACGTTAGTGTAGCAAGTGAAGAAAGTTTCGTAAAGATAAAAGATATGATAATAAAGAAACACAACTTGGATCTGTCGCCGCAATTCGTTTATGCAAGAAAGAGTTTAATGCAAATGGTAAATTGTTATTTGGCGCACTTTTATTTATTCTTATAAAGTTCTGTAATAAATACATACCCAAATTACGCGGGAATACTAGTGGCTAACAAAATTTTATGTTAAAATAGGATTAGAGTATTCCAACGCCCATGCTTACTTTAAGAATGAACGTGAAGGCAATTTATTTTTTTCCTTTCAGAGAAAGGATGATAACATTATTTCATCTAAGTTTTTTACTCATAAGAATGAAATAGATTCTCAAACTGATAATAATATAATAAATGTTGAAGAAATGGAGGTAGTGAAGGAAGTAGAAACAGAAAACCATAACAGAGAAGTTGAGAATCAGCCTTCACTCTTTCAAGTTGAAGATAAACAAAATGAAGAACATTTGGAGCACATGGATATTGATGAAATTATATCTAACCCAAAGGTAAGTAGTTATATTATTCCTGCAGGATAACGATAGATATTGTAACGAATATTTGAGGAATACTTGATACTAAGATTGAAACAGGCTATTCAAATAATATGTATTTTTATTATTTTGTTTTAGATGAAGACTCTTGAAGAACATACTAATGATAAGCCTGTTGCTGGATTATTATTTTCCCATGGAACTCAAGCAATTCCAGATTCATTGAATGTTTCTATGAGCACCACAGGTTACGAAGATGGTGATACTGACTTCCAACATTGCATTGGTACTTCACAGGATCCAACTAACCTACTACCCGTTTCCGCTAAGTTTGCTGACTACATGACGTCATGCAACGTTGTCAACGATACTTAGGGGGCGATTCAGGTGTGCGGTAGGCGGTTGAGGAAGGGGACCCGCATTCTAAGTACCGGCAAACCTAGTGCGAACGGGTGGTACTAACTAAACTTGCGGCACGCTATGATGGCCGTTTTGAAGTTTAACAATGACAAAGAAACATAACCTTTACTCCTTCGCACATAAGGTGCATCTATTGATCCAACAGCTAATTGTATGATGATGCAAATCAACCTTATTCCAAAGCAATACAGTTTCTTTTCCTATGACAATCTGAAACGTCAAAACGGCCATCATAGCGTGCATGTAGTATATTCAACATAATACAAGTACATACAAGTACTATATATATAAAAATGAATCCCTATTTCCCTTTAAATCAGATAATGTAAAGTCTTTTGACCCTATAGTAAATGTATTTTCGGCTGAGAGCCCCTAGCGCGGAATTGTCCGCGTAAGGTTGTAAGAGCCATCTGAGGCTAACACCTTCGTGCCTACCAAAAAAAAAAAACCTATTTCCCTTGGTCACGGCATCACGCACGGACGGCTGGACCGATGTCGCTAAATCTTTTTTTGTTGTGTTTGTTATTGTCAGTGTCGAAAGTTCTTATGAAAGAAAAAAATAAGAAAGTAGCGTAGAAAATTTAAGAAAACTTAACTACTTTACTAGCGCTTTTGACAATATACTTTTATTGTCAGTCGTTTGACAGTTGGAGCGATTGACAGAATGCGCGCTGCAAATATCGTTTAAAATAGACGCATGTGTTGGAATTAATATATATTGATAAATTACAATAATTAATATATAATTTCTTATTGCACATTTCACAGTCGATTCAATCGAAAGATTCGAATTCAATATTCTTTGACAACGTCTGTCGGGTCAGCTAGTAATATTATAAAAACTTTAGATTACCGGACAAACATTTTATCCTTCAGCATTACTGGTAAAACCACGTAACGCCATCCTTCGTCTAATAGTATTTTTGTCACGATATATGTTGAATTTTAAAACAGATGGCCATTTACTGTTAGTGAACAATCTGGTCTCTTCGTCCAGGGTGTTGATTTGGATTTGGATTTGATGTTATTATAAGTTGGCACAGAAAAGAACTAAGCATATTGATTAGTCCCATCAATATCTTAGGATTAAGAGTAGTAGTGCAGAGTATGTCCGGAGAAGTACTACCACCTTACCCATTTCCGCCGTGAAACAGTAGTGCACTAGGCAATAGACAGGACAGGAATTTACATGCAGATGAGACATAACAATTTTACGTCTCAGGGTCGACAACGCATTGGCGATGCTCATGTTGCTCCAAATGTCCATAGGCGGTAGTGACCTCCATTAGGTGGACCGTCTGCCTGTTTGTCAGCCTATTTGGCATAAAAAAAATATAATAACTATTGATTGAATAATTTGAATTAGTCAATCAATTAGTACAATCACCTTCGACCCAAAGTCAATTCATAAATTGTTGTATGTTGAAATCTGTGCAACTCACAAACCTTCATCTACCCACATGTAGTAGATGAGATACTATGCTGTGAGCCCTGTTATTGATAGCCAGCTAGTTTAGCACCTCTTTTGTATACAAAATATATGTAATTTTGATTGTGTTTTAGATTCTAGTCTTCTATTGTCACCGAAAGGTGATATGGCCATGCCAATCAGCTTTGAAAATCCTGAAATATTATCTCAAGAGGTTCCTAATTTCTTAACAGGTATTTTGTTGTTGGTGATTCATTTGCAGACAATTGTGAACTAATAATAATTTATTATATTGATAATAAACTCATTTGTGTAAAAAAAAATATGTATATAAATAATGTTAGATTCAATAATTTTAGGCTTAAGAAAAACTGGATTATCATTTTTTGGGAAAATGGATTCATCTGAATCTAAGGCAGATTCTAGTGCCCAGAATCAAGCAAGCAGTTTCAATTTTAATTTTGGTGGTACTGAAGATAAGAAGAATAGAGGTGGTTTGTTTAGTATGTTTCACTAGTTTCATAAAACGTCTTACTAGGATTACCTATGTCATCTTAATAATATGCTTAATAAAATTATTATTTTTATAAAATATAGAAGAATAGAGGTGGTTTGCTTAGTATGTTTCACTTGTTTAAACAAAAATCTTATTAGGATTAGATATCTAAATAACAAGCTTAATAAAATTATTATTTTTACACAATATTTTTATTTCTTATAGGAATAAATGTTTAAAATTATTGATGTAACTGACATGCTCTTACTGCTATTAATTGTAATAAAATGAATAATGGTGCAAATACTTCACTATATTCTATGGCAGAGTCACCTTGCAATTTCCTACATAGTAAAAACTTGAATACAAATGTTAAGCCTAAGAATATAGCACTCCAAGATGCTCTGTATAGTGAGGCTTTATAAGAACTTTCTAAGTTCATCCTTATACATACTATACAGCAAAAGTATGCATTCATTGCATCACTCACAAACAATGGTGCAAATATTGTCCACCAAGCACTGTTCACAACTAGATCTATTTTTAATGCCAAGAGCACAGAGAATATTGTGATAGTTATTATGTTAATCCATATCTCGAACACTGTCAGTCCAATCCACTGAACTATTTCATTAAGTGTGAAGAACATTGTTGAAACGTTAGTTGGCCCCAATCATTGCAGTTCTGAATATTCTTATGTGAATGGATGATGAATTTCTGACTTGAGCATCAAAGTCCAATTCATCTGTCAGAGGCTCCAGATCATCTGAATGAATCAATGGAATTTTTGTATTTAAAAATATTTAATATACCTATCAATGCATGTATTTAGATCCAGAAGTCATATATCAGCAATTCATTTATAAAAACACACTTATGTGAATAGCTCTAAAATTCATAAAATCAAGTATGATTGGATTTTATTGGTGCTACAGCAAATTCATTAAAAGGAAAGGCTTTTCAGATTTAAGTGTAGCATGGGATCTAGAGGAATTAGGTCCCCGCTATAATAAACATTATCTAATATTTATTTTTAATATCTTGGTAATAAAAAGGACACAATATAATTGTATATTACAGGACTTCTGGATTTTTTGGGTATTTAAATGTACTCACCAACTAAGTTAACAGTGCCAGTATTTACTTCAATTTGGCAAGTCCCAGAGAACAATATTTCCAGCTGTAATGCCAAATTGCAACACCTCTGAATTGCAGCTCCTAAGCCATGCAGTATTATTTCCTTTTCTCCTCTTGTAAGGAGATCACAGCATTTGTCTAACTGCGCCTAAGAATAATGATTGCTTTACTTAATTACCTAGGCACCAATATTTTAATACCATTTGGAAAATCCTTGTTACCTTAAAGTGTGTCTTTTTGGTTATGAATATAACATTATCGCCATCCACTGGTTTTAACGGTAATCGTTTCTTGATCGCATAGTTCTTGTTTGGAAAGCGTTTAGGTTTTTTTTTCAATAATTCCTCTTTCTTTTGTGGAGTGTTTTCATCTGCCATATTTTCTTTAAAATTATTGACAATGACATAAAAGCATTGGTTGCAATGACATTGACGTATTAATGACGTGAGATGACGAAAAATCGGATACACGCAGAAATTGGAATCTCAATTTTATTTAAAATTACTTGCGTGATAGGGCACTGACCGATATTCTCATTCCATACAGAAATTACAAAATATAAGCCACTAGATCTTGTACAGTAACGCAATCTGTCGACTTTCCCAATTCGTGGTCGGAAGCCTAACATCTTTGAGGGATCGTGTGACCTCATGCTACTCGAGTCAGAAGTGCAAGTTTGACTTTTCTTCTTAACTTCAACCATACTAACGTCCGGCCGTCACTATCACTCATGTGTCACTGCGTCAGTCAGTCATTATTTTCAGGCGAAGAGATGCAATGATTATCATGAAACATTAAAATAATTAATTTGCTGCATATTTTTAAGAATGTAGACAATTTTTACTGATCTAAGTCTACACGTTAATTCAGTGTCAATGATTTGTTTACAAAATGGGCTGTGTTTGTTGCTCTCTAAGTTCATTTGTCTCAATTCTCCTAAATGCCCTCGAAAGGTAGGAACACAAATATTCATATATTGAGCATATTCTCCTCCCGTCTTTAGAACATAGCTCTTGTATGCAAATAGCGTTCTAAATTAAATAATTTCAATACCTACCTATATTTTTTGTGAAGCAATGCTTTGTCTTAGAAACAGTTTTCAAACTCTTTTAATACTTCTAATTAGGTAGTTAGGTACATTATTGCAATCTATGCATAAAGTTTAATGTGTAATCGATGTTGATAATGAACTAGAGCTTTAAATTCCATTTGAAGAAATTACCCTAAAACCAATCAATTATTTGACATCATAAACTTAATTCGAGGAATATTTAACAATTTTCTGAATATTTGTTCCTAGAATCTCATTGTGCACGGTATGCGCCTTGCTGACTTGTTGTTTGCTGTTCACAATTGTAACTGTTATGGTCATGGGAGTCGGTATTGGTTACCATTATTGCTTTGTACAAAATTCTGTGGAATCTATGGGTAAGTAATGATCTTACTGTGTTGATAACTATTTTCGTCGATGAGGATTAATTTGAGTAGGTACCTAATACCAATATTATGAATTAATGTAATTTACAGCAAAGGCAGCTCGGGCGGCTGGTGCGTTACGTTCAGGTCCAGAGTCACCATTACGCCAAGGTTCTAATGTACTGCGATCAGTAGACAAAGCTGTGCAGCGTGGCTTCGCTCATCGTCTCGGACGACGCGAGGCTGATAGTCCTCCACCATCAAATAACAATAGTTTCAATGCCGATAGCACACTTTTGAATCAAAATTATACTATTTCCTATAGCAAATACAATTTGAGCATTTTGTTACCTGCTCTAAATTATAGTATTGCTGGCACTGTGTAGTTTTTGATAGAGATACAAATAAAACATTTTAAAATTGGGCAGGATTTATTCGTGTGATGTAAGTACCTAAATTTAGATCTTAAGTATAAAACAAACATGATCAGGAATCAGAAAGCCGTACCTTGATCGAATATCTACGTTATGAACTGGGAAATTTAGCAAAATCGAAGCAGGAGTACATCAAGTAGCCAGGAGTAGAGGACTGGGTTCCGAACTGTTCAACGGTCTCAAAAAGGGGATGTTTGTAGATGTGTTATTCCCGGAGCGACGAAAGCGTCCAATCAGTCGGCGCGCCAGTTCTTTTTCATGCGGTGACAGTTCTGGTTCCTTGGGAGGGCTAAAACAAATATTTCGTTCACAGAACTAGTGGTAGGTGATTTCTAGGTAGGTGCCAGTCTTTTGAGACTTTGTAATTTCAATATAGCCAAGCTAAGTGGTCAATGACATTATGATACCTACAAGAAATATCAAAATATGCGTAAAAACAATAATAATGTACCTTTCCGTCTCAAGAACTACAATGGGTGTCTCAGTTGTCTCCATAAAAACTTGCTCTCCTGGTCTTCTAGTTTGATACACTTCTGGAAAGTGGAATGAAATATTTTACATAATACTTTATTAAGTGACGAAAAAAAAACTTCTTATAGCAAAATTATTATTAATGTCCGTACCAAGAACGGGATTGGGTGCATGTTCAACTTCCGACCTGTTCACAGCGACTAGTCGCACGACTGGTCGACTCTCCGGTCCAGCTCGCAGCATCGTTGGCTCCGTCGTCGATCTCGAAGACACTGTTGAACAAATATTTTGTAGCTATTACTTACGATAAGATATTTGGTAACTATGAATAATGAATACGTAAACGTTAGAATAAAATCCAGGTTATTAGTTCCGTATTAGTAGAACGAGACTACAGGAAACTCCATGTCAATTTAATGTTTTTTTAATGAAAACCAGGATGGAAATTTTACATGTGCTATGAGTCTCCCAAGTTTAAGCGGACATTTAAAAAAAGTGGCTATTTCTATCTATTCGGTGCATTCAATATTACAGCGATTTGGTACTTTTTTACAGTCTATGTAATCTGTTATAGAATGGTACCAATGGAGAACACTCATCTCGGAATATAATTGTTATGGAAAAATATTTGTTCGTAGATACTTACTAGCAAAACTGGCAAGTTCTTTTTGTGCATAATGGTAACCAACAGAAATACCATAAACCATCAGTATGATGGTGGTAAACATCAGCAACATCAAGAGAAAAGCACAACATGTCCAGGTGAGAACTCTGAATTAAAATGTAGGCAACATTATTAGCCTCAGTGGTCAAATGGTATAAAGCTCGGCTAGACTCGGAGGTACTGGGTTTGATTCTCGGGTCAGGCAAGGTAAAGTAAGTTACATTGATAAAAAATGATTATCTGTAGCCCGAGATGGGTAAAGTGCTCAAAAGACGGCGACTATGCTTACCAAATATAATTAATATAGAATATGCGGATACCATTACTGATAACTCTATCTACCTTTCCCGGTATAATGGGTGTAAAGATATTTTTTATGTAATAATTTGTATATAGTCCAACCACAACTTGCCCACAATCTCACCGTTACCTGGTGCTTATGTGATTGTAGATAATAAATAAAATTGCAGGTGTCAAAAATAGAAACACGTTTTGTTCACCAAAATTCGAACTTACAATCTTTAAGGTGTTTAACATCACTGCTATAGCAATCAGTTTTCAACGTTTAAAATATTAACATGATCATTATGGACGGTAGAAGTATGTATATACAAACCGACAAACAAGCAGACGGTCCACCTGATGGTAAGTGGTTACCGCCGCCTATGGACATTTGCAACACTAGGGTCATCGCCAATGCGTTGTCGACCCTGAGACGTGAAGATGTTAAGTCTCATGTGCCTGTAATTTCACCGGCGTTACCTTTCTAACCGAAACACAGTAATACAAGTGCACTACTGCTTCACGGCAGAAATGGGTATGGTGGTAGTACTTCCCCGGATGAACTCTGCACTAAGAGCTCTACTACTCTAGCCTTGGGGGATTAGTCGAAAAAATGTCCACTTGTAAACGGAAAATTAGTGTTCGAACTCTCACCGAAATAGCGCTAGTGTAGTAAGTGGAAATGATATGAATTTAGCAGCTTAGCAGTTATACATAGAGAGAAGTGTGCTGGGTTGGTTTTCGGTAATTCTTTATTTAATACTATTTTCAAATAATTGGGGTACTTAAAAACACTGTATAATGTTATTCTACACTCATGTTTGTCTATATATTATAATAATTTAAAAAAATGCGCTGTAACAAAACGGAAATGATTCTTTCCTTTTTTATTAATTTCTTCTCTAATAATTTGTGGCGCTCTATTTAAAATTCTTCCACATGCTACAGTAGTGCCACCTTAATTTGCAGGGAGCAACGTTCAACGGACACTTTTTAGTACACTGAGATGGTCCTCCTTACTTCTACTCTCCATAATTATCATCATCATCATGACCTTTCACTGCTTTACTTAAATTATTACCAAATAATTATTTATTATATATTTCGAACATACCTTTCCATACAAAAGGTCATAGAGCAAAACACTGACTGGATTAAACCCATTTTTCGTGATTTGAAGAGATCAGCTGCAAAAACAATAAAGTACCTACATAAATAAATATTTAACTTTGGTTTACTTCAGGTACCTCTCAAGCGAGAGATGTTAGTTTCTTACCAAAGATACCAAACAATTAATATTATCAATATTATATGATTCCTGATATCATAATTACTTAGGTAAATCATTAATATGTAAAAGCAACAAAAAGCTCTAAGCAATAGCAGTGCATTCTCATAACGACAATGCTGTCAATGTCATTCAGAGTAATAGGTTAAAAATGTTGAACAAAGTTATGATCTTTTTTAATCTCTTTGTAGTTCAATCGATAGGCCTCCTTGGTCCTATGAAACTCCATAGGAGTACGTATGGATAGCCTTTCAATTACTCGCGATGAGAACTAGGTGCAATCATCCAGAAAAAACGAAATCCTAAATGCCTTAGTTCCTCATCTTAAATATATTAAATCTTTACAACACTACCATACTATCTTAAAATATAATGCACATGTTCCATATATGCCTATAAAATAACACGGCTTACGAAGGACTTACGACTACAATAGTAAGGCTAATTCAGTTGTAACGTTTTTTTAGGGTGCCGTAAAAACTATGATATTAAAGAAGAACCCTTAAAGTGTGTTTTCGTCTACCTGTATGACATATGTAGCTATATTTTTGAGAATCTAGGTACTAATGCTATCGACAAATAATTTGGCACAGTTGTCACCGCTCCTAATAAAAAAAAAATTATGACATATATCGATAGTGATAGTGAGGTCGAAGTTTGAAAGTGCTCCCACATTCTAAAGTACTTCATTTTATAATGGTACGCCTACCTCTGTGCAAAATATCCATAGACAACTAAAAAGTATGTGTCATCTATTCTACCTGTGCTAAAATTTATTTATTTATAGTATGGAGTGTAGAAGTAAAGGAGGACCATCTCGGTGTACTAAAAAGTGTCCCTTGAAAGGGAACAAATTAAGGTGGCGCTGCTGTAGTAAGTGGAAGAATTTTAAATACAGCGTCACAAATTATTAGAGTAGGATAGAAAATTATTAAAAAAGGAAAGAAACATTTCCGTTTTGTTACAGCGCATTTTTTATAATTATTATAATATATAGACAAACATGAGTATGGTATTAAATTATACAGTGATTTTAAGTACCCCAATTAATTGTAAATAGGAAATAGTTTTAAAGAATTACTGGAAACCAACCCAGCATTTCCACTTGCTACACTAGCGCTATTTCGGTGGGAATTCGAAACCTAATTTGCTGTTTACAAGTGGACACTTTTTCGACAAATCCCCCATACAAGATGGTCCTCCTTTACTTCTACACTCCATAATTTATAGACGAGCAGCTCGGTTGCTTTTGTATCTTTATGACACAGTGTTGAAAGTCACTTCGCACTTTATAAACTTTTGAAGATATTTAGTCCTTGTCTAATTTGTTTTTAAATAAGTTGATTGAAGTAGCAGATACTACTTCGTCCGGTAGCCAGTTCCAATTCATAAAATAAATCGAAATTATAACATCAAAGATATTTTTTGACACTTGGCCAATAGATCCCCAACTTCTAAAAGAAACAAAGTAATAAACATTTTCTACATTTTTATTCAACAATATGTATAGGTAAATATCCAAATTACAACAGTCTCAAGAGTTTAAAGGCACTCGCAACACAACCAATAGAAGTTTACACAATTGTCTCGTTGATTTACAAAATGTTTTTAAAATTTACAAAAAAATCCTTAAATCTATTTTACAAAATATACATGTAGGTCATTCAATAAATACGCTCAATAATTCACTGCCTAAAATATGTAAGACTTAATATGTTAAAAATATCAGGACATACAATGACAGTCTTGTAGAACATTAAAATATCAAACAAACGCGCATTGGCAGTCAAAAATAAATATATAGCTCTAGCTCTAAGTTTGATTCAATTCAATAGCACTTTATGAGAGCAACACAAGATTTTTAAACAGGTAATATAATTTATTTTGATTAATGTGAATGAAATTCTTATTTGAAGTAACTTTTTAAATGATATAAATATATTTTTAAACCACGTATAAATTATATAACACTGTTTTTAACTAATAAACGCGTTGAATAGCCGGAACACAATATACCAGTAAAGACTCTCGTTTTAACAAATATAATAATGTCACATATTAAAAAAAAATGAAACCATTAAGTATTACAACATGTTATTTACTGAATGTAAAACGTCGTGTCCTTGGTGGTTATAAACGATAACATGTTTAAATAATAGAGTCAGAAGTGCAATAAGTGAAAAAATCGACTGTAATTTGTAATGTAGCTAAACTAAGCGAGGTAATAGTGAATCAAGATGCAGATAGAGGAATGATCTACTACAGAGGAAGGGCTGCCGGATAAGCCAACATTGTTAAAATTAATAGGACGGACAAAAATTTCAGTGGCTTAGAATTGACGTTTCATATTTTAAATATGTTTTACAATTATAACAAATATACAATACCATTTTTTTTAAACTTTCGAGACATGATTTCAGAAATTAAATCTCACCACTTCATACGAGCTAAAGTATTGACTTAAATTTTTACGTACCTTATAATGAATATCAAGCACACTCAATCAACAATTGATTCAGGACACGGTATGGGAACCCCAATGATATACTATCCTAAAAATATGATTTTGAAATAATTAGCTTCACAGTTTACACAAAAATATACAACCACATAGGTACAACAATATTGCTTATAATAAACTTATTGCGTTGGAAACATGCAAAAATGTAAAATAACTTACAAGAATTAATTTTTTAATAGTTACACATAACTCCACACGACTTCAAGCAGACAGAGCGTAATAAAAGGCATGGCGGTTTAGGCGAAGGGATTGCACAAAAGTATCATGCCACCGTGCTATGGTCACCTCACTACCGACTGAGTTTATCAGCACCTCGTACAAAAATATTTTTTCAAATAGGATGCTCGCAGATGTGATGTGATAAGTTAGTGCTTCCCGTGCAGTATCTCCCACAGAGGCAGGTCGGCGAGCGCCACGTGCAGCTCGTGGTGCAGCTGCGCGGCCAGCGCGGGCGCCGCGTGCGCCGAGCCCGCGCCGCGCGCCCACGCGCGCACCCGCGCCGCCGCGCCGCTCAGCGCGCCCAGCCCCGTCACGTGCAAGTCCATGCCGCTAAGGGAGGGGGAACATTGTGGTAATTAAATTCAGTAAACTTATCCAGTTTTAGACTCTTCATCAAATCAGTTCTAGGATGTCCACTACCGAACATAGGCCCCCACCATTCCCACCCCCATGGATTTCCACAGCTCAAGAAGCTGCCTACATCCAGCGGCTTCCAGCGACTCTGACCAAGTCATCGATTCACCTGTTGAGAGGTCGGATCCTCTTAACTTACCCTAATCCATTACCTTTTAACAGAAACGAGTGGCGCAGGCTGGTTGTCGTACAAGAAGATTTTAAGATTTAAGACAAAACTTTTAGTGTTCGAAGTAAGTTGTCATCGATATAGATAACTTTAACCAAATGATTAACTAACAAATCGCCAAATCACGTGATGTGACACTTACTCCATGTGCTGCACGCGCAGGTCGTCGAGCTGAGCGTAGGGCTCCCAGCGCGCCAGCCCCACCGACAGCGCCAGGTGCAGCGCGCTGGACGAGTACGCGGCCGCCACGCGCCCCGAGCAACTCACGCCCATCGCACGCATTCGGTACTCCTCGTACCCTATCTGACAAGTATAGCTTAGTTAAACATATTAGAAATATTACCAACAGTTTCTCTTGAGGTAGAGATTTTGAGCCCTAACAGTGGTTGCTTGGCGCATTACAGAACACCTTCCAAAAAGCCTGAAATGCGTTCAAGGTCACCAAAATTCTCTTGGATGTGCATACTCTTTGTATAGTGATTTATTTAAAAAAAAGAGTTAAAATATGGGGCAAATCTTTTTATTGCGTTGATTTTTGGATGGACTTATGTTTGTGTGTAATGTATTGTAACTTGTTCTTGAGTAAAAGTGTCTTGACAGACAGGCAGACGGTTAATAATCCTTTAAGGGTTCGTTTTTCTTCTAAAGCCCAAAAACACAATAGTTACCTGTAAATCTTTGATCCTCAAAGTGACATGGAAGCTTGTTTTCATCGGGTCAGGTCTAGTAACACTAACATCATTTATTCGATTAATAGTTGCCAAATTCTTAACCCAGCCTGTGTCCGTTTCAAACTTTCCTATGTATGATATAGATCCTATCTGAAAAAAAAAAATAAAAAAGAGTTTTGGGATATAAATTATACCAGCATCTTTTTTAGTAGTATTCAAGAACTTAATCTTTAAATGGTAGATGGGTTAAAAATTCTGAAGCAAGATTTTATTCTCATATTACCTATATAGTCTTTACAATAAATTAAAAAGTTCCTTTGTCATAGAAAAATAATCTTAATGACGTTTGTAATAAGGTTCAACCGATGGTCAATTGTATGATGCTGATTTATTTATTTATAAATACTCATGTACTTTATCATCAAGCTAAAGGGTTAATTTTTCTATAGCATTCTTGAACATCAAACATAGTTTCTTATATTGGACAAACTTTTATGTTGTATACATAAGAAAATATAGTTATGTACAGTTACTAAAGGCCAAAATATATACAAACCCAATCCAAATACTCGAAATTGATGTAGATTTTCTAAATTACTTACATGAATTAGTTTCATGCATTATGTATTTCTTCCAAAAAGTAGAGTAGGAGGTCTTTATAGTAGTAGAGCTTAGTACAAAGATCGTCTGGGGAAGTACTACCGCTTTACCCATTTCCGCCGTGAAGTAATAGTGCACTTGTAATACTGTGTTTCGGTTAGAAAGGTAAGGGAAGCGGTGAAATTACAGGCAAATGAGATTTAACAACTTCACGTCTCAGAGTCGACAACGCATTGGCGATGCTCCTGGTGTACATAGGCGGCGGTGACCACATAACTTTAAATGGACCGTCTGCTTTTTTGTCGGCCCATGTGGAATAAGTATATCAACCCACATTTTTTGATTAGGTTCGAATATTCATTTTGGTCGGTATTCGGAATTGCGTCTTATAATAATGGACATAAGTATGTTTTTTAAAATAAAATTTACCTTATGCATGAAGGTGGCGTGTAAAGGAGGTAACTCTAAAACTTCCCGACATGTCTGCAGCAACGTCCGCCTCATGTTTATCAGTATCATGTCTATCACTTTGTTACCATTTTGGGCTAGGGAGTCTACCATACCACTGAAATGATTAAATAGTGTTTATAATAATTAACTATGCTTCTTATAACAACTCGTACATTCTGTGATCAAAGTGTCAACCAGTGTTTCTCAGGTACCTGGGTCGTTAGTCCACCATAAGAATGGTTATTCACTTTTTGTGTGATGTGATTGCCACTTCATACTCATCTTTACATAGCATAAAAAGTCGCATCCGCTGTTTGTACCTTTAACCCCTTTTAAACTAAGTAACGGATTTTAATGCAGTTTTCAGCAATAGATAGAGTGATTCAAGTAGAGAAAAGGCGAAAATTTTAAAGGATTGCGACCATTTTAACTGGGCGCGTCTAAACAGTTGGCGAATTACAGTCCTCCGGAACGCGGGTGAAACCGCGGGGGTCAGCTAGTCAATTATAAGGCTTTGAGTCAGTTGTTGCTTCTAGTCTAGAGACGTCACGGTTTAATCAATTTAATCAATTGTACTTAATCTATTGGAAACTTTAATTTGTTATTTTTTTCATTTAAATATGTTCATCAATTAACAATTTAAAAAGAAACATTATTGTCTCTGTCTGTTCGTTATGTTTCATGGCTTAAGGGATCTTGTTGAAATTTGGCACACACGTAGTCTATGGTACAGAAATGGACATAGATATTATAACGCGGGAAAACCGCGGGACGGAAGCTATTTTATATTATAAGGATTTAGTAATTGTATCTCTCACCTATAAGCTTCTAATAAGCTAGGGTTGCAACAAACAACATCCGACACGCTGGTCGCTTGACGCAGCACCAGCGCTAAATGCCGCTGCAGCTTCTCTCGTAATAACGCGTATAGAGGTAAAGATATCGCCGCTGTCAGAGGTAGATCGTCTGAAATTGTGTCATATGGTTGAAGCTACAAGGTTCAATGTAGGTTACCGGCTATGTTCAAATAAAGTTTGATTTTTTATGTTCAGGCCGGTGTTCAATCAAAAATTTGTGGTAGTCAAGTATGACCAAGTATTATGTAGTTTAAGTTCCTAATCTTTGAAGTTTGAAGTTAGTTATTGAATACATCATTGCGGTTTGATTAAATCGATACCCACATGTGTTTGCGAATGTGTTAGAATGCCATTTAAATCAGCCTTAGATACGTATATATTATACGTATTATAATCAAGATCCTTTATACATATATACTATATGATAATGAAAACATTCTGTTCTTTTAACGAGTGAAATAAATAATATCCTGGGACATTATTTACACGCGGCCATCTGGTCCCAAATTAAGTAGAGCTTGTAATATGGAAACCAGACAACTGATGTATAGATATTGAACCCAGACACAGAACAAACAGACATGTTCATGCACACAAATGTTGTGTCCTGGGTGGGAATCGAACCCGCGACCTTCGGCTTGGCAGTCAGAGTCGCTAACCACCAAACCAACTGGCCTGTCATATTCACCATAGTTAAGTATAATCATGGACAATTCCGAAATAATTTCAGACACCCTTCACGTAATTCAACAGCACTGTATTACATGTTGTTTATCAGTTCTCTGGTTTTCACAGTACAAGCTTAAAGAGAGCTTAGTTTGGTATCATATGGCCATGCTTAAAGAGTGTCCCAGGATATTTATTTATTTACTGTCACAACTTACAGAGACAAAGTTATAGTAATAGTTGAAACGTTTACAATAAAAAAAAAGAGAAATTAATGAATGATTCATGAAATCGGATATTATTGTAACGTATTTATGCTCATGACTGTATCTATATCTACCTATAGGCCAAAGAACTAATTTTACTACTATAATTGAGAAATTTGGATGTACTGATGTTTGTTACTCAATTATGCTAGAAAGCCTGAACGGATCTAAGTAGATGAAACTTGGGACAAAGATGGATTATAGTCTGAAATAGTACAATTTTTATTCCCGTAAAATATTATATCTCTAGGGAACGCGGGTAAAACCGCTGAGGCCGCTAGTATTATACATTTTAGAGAATGCGGCGTATCAAGTTCTGCGGTGGGCGTAGTCAGGTTTAAATTACAATTCAATCGAAACAACGTAACTGTGAACAATGACTGTGAACAATGACTGTGAACAATGACTGTGAATTATGATAATGCAACGAACATTACGTTCAGAGTTACTAATTAAATTCGGTGAATAATAAGTCATAGATAACAATGATAACTACTACAGGTTATAAAAAAGGCCTTAAATAAAGAAACCGACATTAAAAATGTATTTATTCAAGCAAATTAAAATTGTTTTATAGACTAGGGTCGGTGGCCGAATCTATACACATATTTTAAAAAAAGCTTGACCTTGCTGTTGCAATAGAACCTTCTTCATATAAAACTCTTTTTGAGGTTATTTTAATACTTAATTTATCGTTACAAGAATGAATATTGTATACATTTACATAAATTAATTACACAACTGGTATAGGTAGATGGTTAGGTACCTAAATGAAAACTTGTTATCGATACAAATTACATAAGTTTTAAATGAAAACTTTCACTGTCATTGACAATATTTTTTATTAATGTCAGGTAAAAGACTGGTATATTTAATTTGCCAGTTAAGTATTATCTACGGACAGGTGCTTAAGTTGTTATCTATCCCATTACAAGCAGCCTTGAAGCCTTGTTTCATTTCTACACACGGTGATAAAGATAACGTGTTTGTAAATGGGAATTTGTTCACTATTTTCTGAATCCTAAATCATAATTTTACATAATTTACGGCAATTTTTATTAAAGATGATTTCACAATCTTTTTATTTGACTTTGTAAACACATTGACTCTGTGAAACCATGTAGGTACTAATTAGAAAAAATAAACATACCTATGTGTTTTGCCAGCTGCTCAGTGGTAGCAAATTCATATCCACCATTTTTTTGTGGTGATGGCCATGATAGCTAAAACAGTTGTAATAAATAATTTTATTTTGAACGTCAATCTCGGTTGTACTCAACATGCGCAAGCGTGCACTGTGCGACATTAAATTGTTGACAATAAACAGGTCACAGAAAAATAAATGATAAACATAATAAATGATAAACATAATAAATGATAAACATAATAAATGATAAACATAATAAATGATTACTTTATGGGTTTTATTGATAAAGGTATTTATAATTGCGATTTTCAGGCATGGAGATGCCATAATGGCACGGTGTTCAAAGGGTAAAATGTAAGTGATAAATGTATTATATTACCTTAACATTGACTTCATCATGTATGAACTCTATCCCGGGATTAATGAATGAGAAAGCATCATCTTCCAGAACTAAGCCCACATTCACGTCTGCAGTCATGTTCGTCAGGGATATTCTAGAAAAATGAAATTATATTTTACATTTTATTTGGCTTTAAGATGTCCTTAAATAGGAAAACACAAATACCATAATAATACTGCAAAATTAATAATTACCAATGTTATCCAGATCATATTTATAATGAACAGACCTATTAGGGCAAGTTATTCATTAATACTATGATGAATACAATATGTTTTTATTATATATAGTCGTTTTATCATAATCAAACTAATATTTTGTCAGCCATTTAAAAAGCCTCAATTTTCTTATAATAATGTTATTAAAAATACTCACAAGACATGGCCCTCTGCCATGACAGGTATCAAATTATACAGGTTCTCATTGAAAGCACTATAGAGGCCTTTAACACTGACTTCACCCAGAGAGCACCTAAGCGTGAGACCCATAGACTTGAGGTCCAATGACAAGGCCTGCATGTGGAATGTTGGTGCCTTCACCAGTTCTAGTCTTGATAGGTTACTGAAGTAAATATTAATAAACTGATAAATACAAGTTTTATTACATGAAATGGTGGTAGAGAACATAGTCTTTGATTGGGTAACATGTTCTAGCTGAAAATTTGTCTCCAAACACCAACCCATGGGGTCTTAGAGCTTCAGTTCAGAGTCAGTTCTGTTTACGGCTCTATGCACTTATCACCTTCGGCTATATCATCATATACCATAGTAAAATTATGTTTAAATATAAAAATATATTTTCGTTACGATAATAATTCCATCTAGTCATGGCATAGTGTAAGTGGCATTGTCTCAATTGCCTAGGTTCACTGTATTGTAAATAGTGGATGTGTAAAGGCAATTATCAAAACGAACTGCAATTTGTAACTTACACTTGTGTATTTTTAGCAAAATACGAAGTATCTGCAAGTACGTCTGGTTTGATTTGCTCCCCATTCTTCGTCTGTTGCAACACCACATTTGTGAAGCTCTATAATACAATAGAACAACATTTAATAGGTAATATCTAGAGATACAATTTAAAGAGAGAGTCAATATTTACCCTTTTGATAACGTCTTGTAAGTTCGGCTGAACCTTTGTCAGGAGTTCGTCGAGCTCTTGCTCAATATCAACACTTTCTTCTTCTGCCATATCGATAAATACATAACCTACTTTAACATCAAAACATAAATTTGATAATAAATAATTTAAAATTTACGAATACGAAACATATTGTAAAGTTTCGTTCGAACACCTGACAATCCTGACACTGACAGTCAGGAAGTTGTTGTGTTGTCATGTCAATGTCAAGTCAAAAATATTTTTTTGTGTTATTTTGACAACTAGAATAAAGTTATTGCCATAAATAAATATTATTATTGCTGCTGATTTCTTAAAATCGCCTAAGTTTCACAGTAAATGTTAATTTCTTATTTCGATAACTACTTTGCTTTGTTCTTTTCTAATGTCGGTAGCATTAAGTTAATAAATGGAACATTATCATTTATTGCTAATTTAATGTTTGGCGTTTCGGAAACCTTGAAGAGGTTTGATTTTATTTTTGGAACGAAGTTCCTTATGGCGCGTTGCGAAAGGGGGTTAGACGGACTGACGGACTGACGGACTGACGGACTGACGGACTGACGGACTAACGGACTAACGGACTGACGGACTACCGGACTGCTGGACTGCCGGACTGCCGGACTGCCGGACTGACGGACTGATGGACTAATCGACAGACGGCCAGGACGAAGATGTTAGGATAAATTAATTTGCCACGTGACTACGGAACCGAAAATATTAGTTTCTTTTGTTACTACTAAGGTGGCAAACAAGTTGACAGCCCGCCTGATGGTAAACGGTCACCGCAGCCATGTTTTATTTAAATAATCACAATATGATACTTTCTCATATAATTTATAATTAGGAACTTCGTTCCTATCTGGTGTCCCACGACACCATTTTTTTTTATTTTAAATAATTTGTTTTAATTTTAAGTAATTAACGACCCTCTTTAACTTTAAATAAGCTATTCCCTGATACCCCATTAAATGTGGTACGTGACCAAACATTACCCACATTTTAGATGTAGGAACTAGACAAGCTAAGAGCGGGCCAGTTGTGTTGGTGGTAAAATACCCTGACTGTCACGCTACAGGTCGTACTTTCGATTCCGACCTAGGACAAACATTTGTATGAATAATCTTCTCTGTTTATTTAAAAATATATTAGTGCTATTTATATCTTAGTAGTTAAATTAAATTGATTGTATTTATTCAAACAGGCCATCACAGGCACTTATTAATGGTACAGACTATAGGGTACTTCACATTGGGCTAGAATCATACAAGAGAAAATAACTGTAACAGTCAACTTATGGTTACATCAGAAAAAACAAATTATAAACTTATTTGCAGTTGGTAATGTCGACCTATGTCGATGTATGGGGACAACACTTTTCCAACGGCAAAGTTAAGAATCTTCGTTTAATCCGACTTATTATCCGTGATTTCTAGTAGTAGTTTCATCCTAACAAAAATATTTTGATTGACGTTATCGGATAATATTCTTGGGCGGTTCCGAACTGATGAGAAAATTTCGTAGACATTTAACAGAATTGTTATTTTTAACAAAAATTATATTATCATTAATTACCTTTAGTATGTAGGTTTAAAAATTTACAAATAAATCCCAGAGATTGGTTAAAAAACATTTTATTCCGTAAAGCATTTGAATCATAAAATCACAGATTACAGTTTAATTAATAGGTACATCTTTTATATTGTGTTTCCTGGTAACGTTTGGACCAAATGCAACATAAAGTTCCTGACTGTTAATACCACCCTTATCAATTTCATCAAGCTCGATGATTTCATCTTGCGCTTCCACAGGTTTGTTATCGTTTGTCATTTCGTAAGAATTTACATCAGGTGTATAGTTATTGCTCGGTACTATAATGGTTTTTTCATTACTTTCATTATTATCAAAGTTTTCTAATTTATTGTCGTGTTCGTGTGCTGTTTCGTGATCAGGAAATAATACATTTTCCGGTTCATGGTGTCCGATTAGATCTGTTTCTGTGAGATAAATACATTGTTTTGGAGATTATAAGCGAAATGATCGTTATTAATGTAGGTAAAATTAGAATTTTCCTTTAAGTTCATTAGTATTTTTTACTTAAAGTTTACTTTGTGCTTTAAATTTTGACTACCTACTGGTTATTATAAAAACAATTCTTACCACATTTCGCTAGAGAGCTTAGCTTACGCACGTTGTGTAGCAGTGTATTGCTCATTATGGATAATATATGATGTTCCAGAATATGTTTGTAATTAGCTATGACTCTGTTCGCAGCACCTTCTATTGTTAAAAACTCCGGTCTAAAAATATATGTCAGTTTGTATTCCGAATAATTCAACATTTTTTAAATTAATAACTTTAATTAAAACAGAGGCCTAAGCATGAAACTCTATCGCAAGGGCAGCGTCATCGTATTGAAAGCGCCAAAATGCTGGTTTGTATGAAAACGTGAACACCGCGTGTACCGTGACGTTGCGCGATATTCAATATTTTTTGGCGTACTCGATACGTTGATGATACGCCTACGATAGATGTTCGTGCTTAGGGCACAGATCATACTAACTTCATTTGCCCCACGAAGTCAAAGGTCAGTTCAAAAGACTCTGACTGTTCTGCCAATCCCAACGACATGCGCGCTGCCAGTTCATCAGCAGATAGAATTACAAGACCTACTAATGGTGGCATACCATTATTGATAGTTGCTTGGTATTTGTACATCACCTAAAATATAATAAGGCATTTATAATTTATATTATTTTTAAAAATAATTTGTAAATACATTATAATAACGCAATAATTTAAGACAATACAAGGCCATCATCCCTAACAGAGCAGAGCTTGTACAAATAATAATGATTCTACCTTTCATTGCTAAAAAAACATATTATGCGCCTATTTTCCTAACAAAGTAGGCTCAGGCAGTAGAGGTACAGTACATTCCATACCAGTACATTCAACATTTCAGTATAGAATCTTATTTTAATCATTTTTATACTGAAATTACCATGTAGGTATTGTCACTATTTATTGTAATTAACAAAACAGTTTATGTAGGTAGACGGGCCAATTGGCTAGACACCCTGACTGCCAGGCCATAGGTCGTGGGTTCGATTCTCACCCAGGACAAACTTTTGTCTGCTTGAACATGTCTGTTTGTTCTGTGTCTAGGTGCAAATCTCCATTGAAGTACCCAATTAGAAAAAAAATAGTAAAGTATATCAGTTATCTGGTTTCCATAGTACAAGCTCTGCTTAGTTTCAAGCCGGTGCAACGAGGCCTCTCACGTGATTGCGTGGTTAGCGAAAGAGACAGAGTATAGAGGCCGCGACGAAACATCGTTGAGCTGGTGTCATTTACCTTACAGAATAACAGGGCGGATGGCCATGTGTAAAGACTGCCCGTGATATTTATTATAACTATTATAATTTAATCAACAATAATGGTCCTTCGAGTACCTTTAAGTTGCTGAACCCAACAATGGCGTCCACTTTACGGACCTGGTCCAGTGTCCTTCCAGTGGCAGGTGATCGTCGGTAAAGAGTATCAAGTCCTCTGATTATTCCATTAGTTAGTTTAAATTCCTAGAAAAAAAAACAGGATGTGTCGTAAAGACATTTTTGTATTACAGGGAAACATTTAAATTATTCATCAATCACTTTTGAATAGCATAGATTGTGTTTAACAGACATTTATTTTTGGTCACACAAAAAGGTTGCAGACAAAAAGGATCAGAACTTCAAAACCCTACTATAAGAAATTTCACTTCAAAAACATTTACAGACTAAAAACTCATAATAACAATACCCCGTTCATAATCCTTATATTTACGCCAACTCTTAAAGTGCACATATTCGATCCCAGTTTTGTATCTGTGTTGTTTATGTTTTTAAGCTACGTCCGGACTAACAAGTCTTTTCTATTTACATTTACATTGTGGGTAAACTTACACGGTCTAGAAATACCATACAGAGTTGGAAATCCCAGTTTGTGCCTCTGCTATAGGAAAATATAGGTGGATAATAAGCCTCACGAATTAAGTATTAGGGTTTAAATTCTTGGAGCTATTGAACTACAAGGAGGTGGAGGAAGTCGCGTGGCGTGGGTGAAGGAAGTTACAGCAACGAAGGTTAACTCCCAACAGTTAAATTTAGAAGAAAAATAAGACATAAAAACATCACTTGCAAGAGCTATCACCTAATATTTAAATTTAGAAGAAGAATAAGAAATAAAACTAGACATTAAAGCGTTGACCATACCATTCCATGAACAGCCAATATAGTAAACGATGGTATATCCACTGCCGACGCCTCCACCTGATGAAGCCTCGTTTTAATTTCATTTATAGAATTATCTATGAAATCGTTTTCCGCCATTATTTTCATTTTATCATATTTCCTGAATAAATAAGAAATACGTAATAATAAATTGTGTCAAAATAGTAGATTTAAATACATTTTCGATTTCGTTTATGGATACCTAAGCTGGATAGACAGACAGTTTAAAAATTGCATCTGGATGTCACTAGGTATCACAAGTATAAAATAAACGCACATACGTGTTTCAGATGTTGTTACTTCCTATGTGCTCACAACTTTAGGCCACAACATCATCTATCGAATTAAGATTGTGGTCAGGCTGCCTTGTCTATAAAAATACGTACTGTAATTCAGCTTTAGAATCCCCCTTCAGTTCAAAATAAACCAAGTAGTCATTAAAATAATCTTTAAGCCACTTGTCTAGGTCAATCTTCAATCTGTTCAGGAACTCTCCTGCATCAAACATGAATTAGAAAATAAATATTACAATATTAAAGCAGAAAAGTGCTATAATTAAACAAAGATTTTAAAGATTTGAATTAATTGTTTACACTTGTTTAAACCGCCAATCGAACTAAACATATATTCGGTTTATTTACTGCGCTAATTGAGATATATACTTATTAAGTACTTCCAATACTGGAAATAAAACAACGGAGTAAAATTAAAAGTATATTTATACTTGAAGGTTTAAATAACTGTAAACAATTATGTAAACAAAATGTGACCTACATAAATAATAATTGAATGCAGTTCATTAGTTAGGGTAATACTTGGAAAAGGCTGGAGCGATTATGCTATTTCTGTAATGTTTTTTCAGAGAATAAGAATCAGAATAACTGCCCAGAAAATTCAGTAAAAAATTTATAAACAACATTGGATAGGACAACGTCAGTCGGATGAACAAGTTATTAACAATTATTGAAAAGAAATCGTAATCACCTAAGTTTTCAGGCTGTAGTTTTATCGGTGGTTTATTATTGATATCCTTTGGGTACTGTAATAAAAACATATAAAAATCTTACTAGAATAAAGCTATCAGAAGATTTTAAAAGAAGATGAACGAGGTTATTTACCGTCATAAGTATATTGTCTATTGTTAGATCCGATATGACGTGCTCCACTATAAGCCTGTCTTGCAGTAATCGGAACCGACCTTCCATTTTGTACTTTACATTTAATAGCAAAATTCTGAAATACATAAAAAGCGTTATGAAGATGATTATCAAAGAAAATAAAACTCTAGACTTTTGTATTTTTGTATTATTTGGACTGTGTTCCAAAACTTCAAACTGAGTTTTTTTTTTTTTTTTTATTAACCACGTGTGTAGAGTCAAGCCTGGGTATTATAACTTTTATTAATATAACGAAAGACGGTTAATATTTGAAGAATTAGGACGCATGCATTAATGTTAGATCATAAGGAGGGTAGGGGAAGCAGCGTAGTGTAAGTGCAACAATGAATTTACCTACTCTTGAGAATTTTCTTCACACGTTCTTTGGAACAGGTTCACAATTAAATTGCGATCACGGATTGAGGTACACATACTTTTTACAGTTAATTTATATAAGAATGTATCTGTTCTTACTCAACTTCTCCATAAGTAGGCGCATAGAAGAGTATAGAAGGATTCTTGTCAGTGAGCACTCGTTCGTAGGCGCCAACTAGGTGCAAGTCTTGGAGGGAGAGGCGGACAGTCAGTAGCATATTCATCAAGTCATGGTGCAAGTAGTCCACGCGAAATATTGTGCTGTTTCGCAGCTTCATGCGGTGGAAGAAACTGAGGGAATGTAAGCCTGATTAATGAGCTAAATGACAGGCTGCAAGGCCAGCTATGCCTTGTAATAGTAAACTCGTATGGCACATAAAGCTTACGCATCGAGCCCGTAAAGAGATTATGGCTGCTAAGGAATTTCGGGTGATATACAATAAAAAATTAGGTCAATGTGCGTTACGCTCGTAAATATTAATACCCGCATCGTAATATTTGATGTAAGCCGTTGTGGCTAAGTGGTGATCCCACCCTACAATCATGAGAGTGCGGGTTAGAATTTCTGGTATCACCAGATCTTGAGATTATTGAGTGAGGCAGGAGAAAACCGGCAGCCTGCTTTGGGCCCGCGTGATGGACTATGGCCTTGATCTCTGAGGGATTACTTCAGTTACTTGGTTATTATATTATTATTAGTAAATAGAATATCACTGATGATGTCACAATTATGGTATGGCCCTGGTAGACATACCAGGTAGTGCCATAGCATCACTAACCGTGGAGTGAATGTGGTAAAACACAGACTGTTATCTTAGTTTGTTCCGCCTCTTAATTATTCACAACCGGACCAAGAGTGAGATTACGTCGTGAACCTTAAATTTTCAATGGTATTTCACTTACTTTATCGACTCCCGCAACCTCATCATGCAGTACCCGCCTAAGTTGAGACCAGCAGGTATCATAGCAGGATTATTGCCGACTTTATGTAGAGTACGCATGGCTACTCCTCGATTGTCCAACATCATCTGAGGAAGTTAATAGATGATAGAGAAATGAAAGGAATCAGCAATCGTATACACATTTTGCAGTTTAAAAAACACCTAACTAAATATTTTTTTTTGTTCTAGTCATAATAGATTTTCGTGTAAAGATCTTAAGTAAATGAGTCCAAAAGTCCAAATTTTCCTTGTCCGGTATTTTTCGAGATGACGTTCCCAACATAGGTTTATTGGAAATATCGTAGTGTAAAAATCTTAATTGCGGTGGAACAAATACCACACACCGAGAAAAAGGAGTAGAAGAATGACTACGTGCACTTAACGCCTTATACCAAGTGGTCAATAGCATTCCTGAAGAGGATTGGCGGCAGGTGGCCAGCGCTGGCAGGTGGCGATACGTAAAATCCTCAAAATCTTTTGTTATATGATAATGCTTCAATCAGACAGAAATCAAATTCTTGGTTACAGGACAAGGAGCTGATGAACATATTACTATCTCACGACTAGCAGGACTTTTGAGCTTCTTTTTACGTCTTTAGTATACACAAAACTTACTTTTAACATTCTGTCATCAAATTTATCATCGATTACTGCTTTCTGGAAAGTTTCGAGAACCTTTTCATATTGACCTAAGGAAATATGATCAGACATGAGTAATTAAAATGCTGTTTTTTTTTGGATAAAAATTGTTAACGCAAACGCTTTGTTGAGCTGAACATTTGTGGAATTTCACTCTCGTACCATACAGATTGTTCATAGCTTCAAAGTGGGCCGTCGCATTTAGTTTCATCCAACAGGAGTTGTTACTGAACTCGTGAAAGTACAGGTGCTTTTTGCGATCATCCAGCTCATTGGAGACTTCAAAAGTAGGATTGCTTTCTGCAAGGGTAATATAAAATACGAAAAATATAATTAAATTCTTTTATGTTAAGAGCCTATGTTTACATCATCTTAAATATAATATTTTGTTGCTTTACGTCCATAATTCATACGTGTTCGCGATCCGAAATTTTAGGACCACTTAAATATACTTTGTAAATTATGCTACCTAAATGGTACTTATTGTCAGCATTTCAATAAAGGTATTAACAGATATTGCAATGAACCCAGAATTTATGGATCGGGGTACATCATTAGTTTAGAATGTTAGTTGTATGGAAATATTACAGAGCGACCTGCTATAAGGGCAGTCAAACGATTTATGAATAATAATAGTTATTAGGCTTACTTATAAGCTTTATTCAAAATAAAAACCACACACGATACCTACAGCGACAATTGTAGGTTTTACATTTTATCCTAAATAATATATATGATTTTTTATATACCTACTATTTAAACAATTTCCGTTTGGTTCCCGGTGAATAGGTGCAACTCAAATCTACTTGCAAGGGAATCGTAAAAGGTACTAAAGGAATACACGGGGACGGGCCGCAGCATCGAGATATAAACTACATCTATCATTGGGCAGCAGCGTGTACCTATACTCTGTCTAATTTAGGATGATAATTTTGACAGCTGGGTTTTTGATAACAGAAAGGATGTGGTAGTGTATAATCGATACAGAACCTATGCGATCATCGATTTTAGTCTCATAAAACATGAAATCGATATAACTGGGTGGTCCGATTATAATACAAAACAAATTATACTTTTTCTATTAAATTAACAATTTATTTATATGACTGATGATGCTTTCGTAAGCCCTCCGACAACGACGATTTTGACTCGGTCCTATTTTCCGCCATTTTGACATTCACGTTCAAAATAATCTTGCAATCGACCCACAAATTCACGACATTCGCTGTTTAAAACAGTCTTTTTCGTTCTTTTTGGCATTGTGTAACCAAAAATAACAAAAAATCTTGTTGAGTTTTAATTGAGTTGAATTTTAAACAGTAAATAGCAAAACAGTATCTAAAAAAAACCGAATGGAAGCGTATACAAGGCACTAACGGCGTCAGAACTCGTACTGATTACAAAACGGCTACTGTGTGCCGATACAGTTATTTTTTTTGGAAGGGATTAAGGATTTTTTTCATTCATTAGGTAAATAATAGTTATTTCTACAAATAAGTAATTGCGCGATAAAATAAATATCAAATAACTTAAGTAGTTACCAAAAAGTATAAAATTATCTAAATATATATTTATAATTGTTTGATTCATTTTATTTCAAAACCGATTTTCAATACTCTGTTGTTGTTCATTATGCGTGGCACTTCACTAAGTGGGCGGTACCCACCAATGAAGTACGACATTATTTGAAGTATCATGTTACCGGAAAAATACGAAACTACATGGGCGTGATCTGTCAAAATTATCATCCTAAATTAGACAGAGCATAAGTAATAGCACCTCTCTGCGATCACCAACCCGCCTGCCAAGCGTGGTGATTATGGCAAACCAAAAAAAATTATCATGATAACGATGAAGATGAAGATATAACAATGCATTATTTAGAATTAATGATTAAGGTCTATTGCATTGTTATCCCAAGATGCGATGTTCTTCCATGCTGCATGTAAGACCCTGTTATTAAAAACCAAACTAAAAAATAATTTTTTTATAAATTTGAATTATGAATTATTAACTATACTAACACACTAATCAGTACATGTTATTATTTTTTTTTTTATATATTTTTTCTTTTTTTAAATCTTAGGTTTATATATTCATTGTAATAGATTATGTTTTATGTATAAATTACTAACTTCTTACTAACATGCCCACTGTTTCGTTGTATATTTTTTAGTCATGTTGTGTACACATGCTTGGGAATGCAGTTCTATACTAAGCCGTTGTTTCTGTAACCTCATTATCATAATTTGATTGTATTCTGTTTTGTGTGCCAAATAAAAAAAAAAAAAAGATTTGGTGTAATTTTTTTTAATAAATATAATATTAGAATGCATGGGGTGCTTTTTAAGATATTATCGAAATGATAATAGAAGGAATATCTCATATCTGTCATAAAAAGATTGTAAGGGTAACTAAAGGTTTAAAAATATTATGGTTGCAAAGCAATTTATTCATATCAAAATACTTGCGTGGAATATCAGGATCTCCTCTTAAAATTTTCTTTTTTAATGCTGTTTTTTTCTGAGCAGAAACAGTAGGCAAAGCATAAAATATACATATTGCGGTAATTAAATAACAACTGTATAACATATTATTCTTTCAGGAATCCTGATATAACACTCGGCGAATGAAATACTGACTTCGCATAAAAGTTAAATGATGCATAGTTTCCTTATCTCAGGTTTTAGTATTCAATATAAGAATGGTTTTCAATTAACTTTGTTACATAATCTTATTAAAATTTTCATTTACACACAAAATTCAAATAGAAGTATTTGATTCGTTTTTGTGGTACATGGAACTTAATAAATAATGATGCGTCTTGTTTATGTATGTTTTGTGGCGATATTAATAAGTGACATTGATGCAGGAGAAATCGAGAGCAAAATTATGAAATATTTTGACAGTGGTTTGTTTTATAAAGTTACAATTTTAATTAAATTAATGTTTGGTTGCATATCGTTGTAAGTGCAAAGAAGCAGTAGCCGTGATGCATATTTAGTCCTAATAATATTATAAATGCGAATGTTTGTATGTATGGGTGCTTGTAACTCTTTCACGCAAAAACTACAAAATAAATTTGGATGAAACTTGGCACATAGATAGAGCATATCCTGGAATAAAACATTGGCTACTTTTTATCCCTGGAAAATGTGAGAAACTTGGGAAAGGCGGGTAAAACCGCGGGAGACAGATAGTAATAAATAATGTAATATCTGGAAGAATATATTTTTTAGATGCCGTAAAATTACTTCAGAAAGACTGGCAGATACATAAGACAGCTTATCAGAACGCACTGTTAGTTGTAAGTGTATTATGATTAATTAATTCGCTTTATAAAAAAAACAAAAGAGCTGATTACTTAAAGTATATTTCACACATTGAGCTTCAGAGAGAGATTTGAGGCGATGATAGGTGCGTTGGTGGCGACGTTGAATGCCGTGGCGAGAGTCATCGGATCTAATCCTACGGCAAGCTTGAGTTTACTTTGAAGGAAAACAACGCGACAAATCCTGTCGCCAAACACCTACCAGCTTGTCCCGACAAAAGGAAAGTTTACTACCGTTCTCTCGGCCACATCATAACCTACCAGGGAGATATTGTGATCAAACAACCTTTACATCGTAAAAAATAATCGGCTGGATTGGGCTATGTTGAGCTCTGTCATCGAGTGATAGAAACTGTTCTAGAAAGTCATTCTGTCTTATTACTTAACGATCATACTACCTAAATATTTTTTTACAGGCTATCACAGAAACCTATGGTTACCGAGACATGAATGTGTATGTTAAGAAAACTCATGATACATTGAAGTTGAGCAGTGGATTTTTGCATTCCGATAATCAAGTGCAAATGTACGTTTATTTTCTCTTTTAATATTCAGAAAATCACATCTCAAGATTCTAAGTACCTAATTCCTATTATTTTTCAGAATGCTGCTTAATCTATACTTGGAAGAATTACCTCACCTGCGTATGCCAGAAGTGGAGTTCAATTTACCATCTAACGTACTCCAAATAGAAGGTAGCATCAGTAAAATGATCGTGCAGGCAAACTATATGGTATTCAGAAATAAGTCGGACATTATATACGCTTTGCAAGACCAAAATCCCAACAAGAATTCCCCATTTCGCTTCCAACAGGTGCAAACTGTGGGAAAATTGGCGTAAGTTTGCTTTTGAAACCGACATTATTTTCAACTTACTTTATTGGGAATACTACGATCTATCTGATGGTAAGTAGGCAGCTGCGACTATGCATTTGTTGGCCTTAAGATGCAATGTTGTTAATTCTCATGTGCCTCTCATAATTTCACCGGAACCTTACATTTCTGACCGAAACACATTTATACTAGAGCACTACTGCTTCACGGTGGAAGTAAGTATGGTGGTAGTACTTCCTCCAGATGAATTCTGCAGTAAGAGCTTTACTTGTGATATTTCAGACAAGTGGAAAATTATATTGCTGTGTACTTTTAAGGATCGTCATTGAAGGCTGCGTCCTCTCCGGAGGTTTATTGACGGTATTGAATGGCCAAACAGTTAATTTGGGCCATAGCCTCCTGCAGCTCAACAAGTGTTTGTATACTTTTGAGGTAAGAAATATTTTTACGAGTATCTTTGAAAATATAAGAAGGACATTGGCTATAATTAACACAATAAATATAATTAGCACAAGAAGGATATTGGCTATAATTAATATAATTTGTATAATTAATACAAGAAGCATATTGGCTATAATAAATCCTAAAAACGAATGGACTTAATTTTTTTTAAGTAAAAACTTTTTTAAGCTGCTGAGCACTTATTTTGTGAGTATTGAATGAGACTGAATTGTCACGATCGGCTAAGTAACGCTCGTTCGGTTAAAGTCGGCTCGAGTCGTCTAAGGGAGCGAGAGAGATACAGTGTGTGTGTGTCCTTAATGATGATCAGTCAGAGCAAAATTCACCAGAGTAATTTATGCACAATTAAAATACATAATGAAAATGTTATAACTTTATGAATATGGAACAAAAATGTATTTCATATTATTAACCTCGCCCTAATGATGTTTTCACTTATGTCGTGTCGACTTAGGCATACTCTGTTTTTGAAGTGAAAACTTCTTTAGGCATGTTGGGCATTTTTTGAGGTGAGAAGAAACAATTGAAATAGCGACACTGTTACCGACACCTCTGTATAAGTATCTACATTAATTGGTCCCGTTTACACGAGAGTTGAGTTTGAGTTGTTCACTTCTACCGGCACTCCCGGAGTGCCACTGTTTTTTTGTAGATAAGCACTCCAGGATTTGGAGGTCCTCCGGTTATTGTGAGATATAACACAAAGAGCGAAGGTAAGTTTATGGTTAATAATGTTAAGGATGTTCGTTAATACACTACATTTGTTTATGTATGTTTTGTTTTCCAGGCCTGTCGTTAGAGCATCTCCTGATGAAACCACTTCGGAACGAACTGATGCCGAAGCTACAAGCAGCTCTGTTTAGTTATATAAACACAACAGCCATATTCGGTGGTGATTTTCCTAAAATTCGGTAAAATCTTACGTTTACCAATATCGATTTAGTAGAGCTGCATCTACATAGAACTATTCGTTTTTATTTGAAAACTAGCTGTCCCCCGTGGTTTTACCCGCGTTCCCGTGGGATGTCATATGTATTATACATAAAAACCTTCCTCTTCAATCACTCTATCTATTAAAAAAATCGCATCAAAATCCGTTGCGTAGTTTTAAAGATTTAAGCATACATAGGGACAAAGGGACATAGGGATATAGGGACAGAGAAAGCGACTTACTTTTATACTATGTAGTGATTGATATATTAATTTACATTGTGTCGTTTAATTATTAAATGTATTACTATATTACTAGATATATTATATACTAGCTTTCATTCAAATCTGATCGGCTGTTACAGAACTGAGTGGTAACACAAACATTCCCGTCTTTTATATTATGTAGCTGTAAAGCCAAGTTTCGCTGTGGCACATTGTAATTGACGGTTGAGAGATGAGAAACAAAACAAAGACGGTCAGGGATATGTGACTGATGCAAAAAATAGATAAAAGCAATCCTTGATGCGGATTATATATCATGCAACATAACATTTTTATATATAAAGATTTGAGTAAGAGGTTTATATAAGACATGATTGACTACGTATGTCAGTTTGGTTTTATACAATGACAACACACTAATGATCTGCATTTCAATGAAATTTGTCATTATATTGTCCATAATCTGGATTTCTGAACCCGAATAACCATTAGCCCTCTGAAACATTCTGCCGTTCGAGGTGGAAATCCAAGAGGGAGACCTATCGCACCCTCAGAACGATAGGGGCTTAACTCAAAAAAACACTTTTGGCACATCTCTGATTGAGGTCACTTTCACACTGAGCAGGGAGGGTGGGTCCCGGTGTTAAAGAGGCTGAAGTATCAGTATGCTTATTCTATCATTAAATTGACTATGTTTTACTATTCATCGGATAGAACGTACTTTGTTTAGTCTCTCTATGATCGTAACTCCATTACGCAAAAAATTGAGTTATGCCCTTATCGTACTGAGGGTGCGCTATGTTCAGCAGTGGTGTGCCATAGTATGATTATTCCTATTCTAAATTATTCTTGACCACCGTTTCTATTTAATGCTCATTTTACGTTTTATTATTCTATTAATTTTAAACATATTTTGTATCAGACATCAACAGGCAAATATCTTTAGAGAAGCATCCAATTATATAAATAGAGCTATAAGAAGGATAAATGAGTTAACTATCAAGAAAAATCAAGGCATCATTGAAATGGAAGATTTTGTTATAAAATGGGATGATGCGGTGGGTGGCCCTAACTAACTAAACTATAGTGTATTTTGTTACTTCGATACTTAATCATATATTTATTGCTTTATTTTATCGTTATTCTGTTTTGGCTTTAGAGAAACTCACCCCCACAACTCATTGACCTCCTCAGCAATCCAAAATCGATGGATTGATGAGTTTTTGAGAGAAATTTCAATGCTGTGCCCTGAGCACGAACATCTTATCGTAAGCGTATCGTCATCGTATGCGCCAAAACCAATGCAATGTGAACTTGAACATCGCGCAACGTCACGGTATGCACGCTTTTCTCCACGTTATGCTTGCGATAGATGTTCCTGGTAGGCCTCAAAGCACTAACAAGTATTACAAGTGCAGCATCATAATATCGAGTGCGCCAAAATGCCGGGCTGTATGGAAAAGTCAAAACTTGCGCGGTGTAAAATATTTCATTGCATTGCTTTTTTTTGAGCACACGACACGATGGTGCCACGCTTGTGATAGATGTCCATGCACATGCCTCAAGTAATGCCAAAAGTTTATATCAGAAACCTAAGCACGAACATCTATCGAAAGCGTTATGGCATCGTATCGAGAGCGACAAGTAGCTGGTTTGTATGGAAAATTAAACACCGCGCATACCGTGACGTTGTGAACGTACAATTTTCCATTGCAATGGTTTTTGGCGCACTCGATTCGATGACGATACGCTTACGATAGATGTTCGTGCTCAGGGCACACCGGGATACCATTTTTTTTACCCCTTGAGCCGACAAACAAGCAGACCTGTCCACCTGATGGTAAGCTGTCACCGCCGCCTATGGACATTTGCAACACTAGGGGTACATACTGCGTATACTAGGGGCATCGCCAATGCCTAAAAGACCATATTTATTTTGGACCATAAGTGAGACGTTATATATTTATATGACCATGTGATGATGACTGATATCAAATATGTGCTTATAATATATTTTTCTTTAAGTTGGAAGGTGGCAGTAACACCAGTGTCATAGAGTTAAGGAAAATGGTGTTAACCGGATTAGATACTTTGTACTCAGCTCATATTGGAGGTCCATACAAACTGCCCGGGATGAAAATTGGCGAAGAAATAAGGTTCGATTTCCTACAGGTATATTCATGATTCAATTAATAATAGATTTTATTAAAAACCCTTTTAAGAATGAAATGATTTGTAGGTTGTATTTGTAGGTTTGTAATTCTTTTTTGATTCGTCTATCCTACTAATTTTTTAAATGCGAAAGTTTGTGAGAATGGATGTATTGTTTGTTACTCTTTCACGTAAAACTACCGAACGGAATTGGATGAAACATAGATTGAGTATGCCCTAGAATAACACAGGGTATTTATCATTCCAGGAAAACATAAAATTTCTCAGAAAACCGCGAGGAACAGTCCTTTATAAACTTTGATAAAAAAATATTTATCAACTATATAGCAGGTACACCTACTTAGTTTACTCATAAACATCGTGAATAAAGCTTGATTTATAATAATATTATTTATGAAGAACTAATTTTATTAAGCTCCAAACGAATATATTTAACAAAGAAATTCTGGTTTAAAATTGTTTTGCAAAAGTAATATAATTTTATTATTATAACTAGCTGTCCCCCGAGGTTTCACCCACGTTCCCGAGGGTGTAAAATTTTCGCGCCACAAAAAATATTCTATGCTACTTCTAATACCTCCAAGAATATGTGTACAAAGTTTCATGATCGGTTAAGTAGTTTTCGCGAGAGAGCGTAACAAACAAACTTACATTCACATTAATAATATTAGTAGGGATTATCAGTCTAGTATCTGCTCAAGTTCTAGAGCTCTACTGAACTACTCTTTTGAGAATCGATCTATCTCATTTCGCCAATAATGTAGAAGTTACCTAAATACCTCTTATTCCAGATGCGAGGTGAAGTTTATTTTGGAAATGAAGTCACACGTGGCTCATACGAGTTTTCTGTAGAAATACGTGATGTCACAGCTCAAGTCACAATCGGCATTAATGTTGAAGAAGATCAGAAATATTACAATGATGACAAAATGTTAAGTACTTCGAGATCAGTGAAAAGTTTTGAAATTATCGGATGGAGGTAAAATTATTTATTATAGCTGTTGTTTGTTTGAATAACCCGTGGTTTTACCCGCGTTCCCGAGGGATGTAATGGTTTCCCAAGATAACAAGTAGCCTATATGTTATTCCAGGATATGCTCTATCTATGTGGCAAGTTGCATCTAAATCCATTTGGTCGGTTTTTTTTTTATTAAAAACTTGAGCGCATTCGTTTTTGAGTGAAAGAGTAACAAACAACCATACATACTCACAAACCTTTGGCATTTATGCAGTAGGATTTTAGCAAAAGCTTTAATTTGGCACATCAAAATTTATGGTTATAAGATGGTTACAACCAATAATAAATCGAGTAATAGAGCTCTTAGTGCAGAGTTCGTCCGGGGAAGTACTACCACCTTACCCATTTCCACCGTGAAGCAGTAGTGCACTTGTATTACTGTGTTTGAGTTAGAAAGGTAAGGAGGCCGGTGAAATTACAGGCACATGAGACTTAACAACTTCACGTCTCTGGGTCGACAACGCAATGGCGATGCCCCTAGTGTTGCAAATGTCCACAGGCGGCGGTGATCACTTACCATCATGTGGACCGTCCGCTTGTTTGTCGACCCATCTGGTATAAAAAAAAACATGACTAGCCTTTTAAAATCAAAGTCAAGTTTATTTACCAAATTTTGACGTTCTCTCCCGTTTGAGAAATATAAAAGGATCATGTGGGTATATTGCGTAAGCTACGTGCCGCTTTAGTAAATCGTTCTGAAAAACATCGACAGCGAAAGGTGAAATAAATACTAAAATTACCATGAAAACATTTACGGCGATTCCTAGGAGAGTGTTCTAATTTGCGAGTAATAGTTGACCAAATATCTAGCCGCCATCTAACTTCGCTTTTCAAGTAAAGTATACGGAACACAATAAGGTGTAGCCTTAGCTGTAACTTTGGGTAATAACTTCGGAATCCTACAGTTGCTTATAGAATGCATCATCATGTACTTGGCTGGTTTTTATGGAGCTCGTATTAGTAGAAAACTACAATATATAGGTAACAAAGGAAAAAAACAAAAGTAATGTAAAATTGTATTTCCAGGACCATAGATTTCTCTATACCCGGCATAGATTTCGTATCAACAGAGTCTTTTATTACTGGATATTTACTAAATACCCTACCTAAGCATCTTGTGGAACATTTACATGAAGTATACAGAGAGGCAACTGATGAACACCTGAATGAAGATCATGAACATGGCGCTGATGACGATATTCAAGAAGAAGAAGAAGTAGAGCAAGGAAGTAATTTGGAAGGTATTGAATTTAATCAAAGCGCAGAGAGCTGGATATTTTTAACACACGGCCATCTGATGCCAAAATTAGCAGAAGCTTGTACTATGGAAAGCAGATAAATTATATTCTACATATACATTTGCTACATGCAGACAGAACAATCAGATTTATTCATGCTTGCTATGCTCAAAATGTTTGTCCTGGGTGGGAATCAAACAACCTGCGTCTTGGCAGGCAGGCTCTCCATACCACCAAGCCAACTGGCCCGTCGAGCTGATTATTGATTACAAATTAAATGCATAGGGTCCTGGTTCAGCTTCGGCTTTAATTGAAATTTCATTATTCTATATGTTGATCTCATAGTCAGGTAATCCGTCAGCTCTTCTTCTAACACTTACCGGTAAAAATAACACAATGACAGAAACAAGTTCCATCAGAATTCGGGACTATATATTACTTTGGTTCTACTGATGTAAATATATTTTTGTTTCAGGAAATAATGACGGGAATGAAGAATATGTTGATGCTCAAAAATTTCCAGTTCAAAACGTAGAGTCAGCTGGTAATATAGCAGTGCTTTTTTTTAAAAGTCCTCACCGTGGTCTGTTTCTTTTACAAATCAAAGGAGCCTGTTGGTACTAATATTTTGGCGTTAGGTCATCTTGTCTACGGTTGTTATTTCATCAGTTCGGAAATGATTAACTATCATAAACGCACCCACACTCCTTTTTTAAACACGCTTTCATTAGTTTCACCTGTATGTTTGTATATAACCGACACGTTTGGGCGCGATTTTGACCCACTTTAAACGGTCAGATTTTATTAAAACTTTGTAGATTTATCGAGGATCGATGACAGTTAAATGTTTTAAACAGTTAGACCCGGTATACTAGGATAATCAGGATTATTTAACTTTTGTACAGCAACTTACAGTTCGAATACAGAGTGGTTAACGTAAAAGGATTCTATGAAAACTTTTTCTGAATACTTATCGTATTCGTCGAGATGAGGTCTTTACACCAAACCATCTAAACAGCTCTGCTGCTTTTATCTTTCTTTTATTTCAGTTCCTATACTATTTATGCTTATACGTCCATCCTTCCTTCATGTCACACCGAAACAATGCAACATGTTTTATTTCCAGTGTCACGACATAAGTTACTTTATAGATATATAAAATCAGCCCCCTTATTCAGCTAATTCAAACTTCTTAGGCGGTACGCTTCACGGATGCCTTGGAGAGCTTACCTTTCACGTGATTAGTAGTATTAAAGTAGTTAGCGAAAGAGACAGAGCACGGAGGCCGCGACGAAACATCCTCGAGTTAGTGTCACTTTCCTTACAGAATCGAGCCCCAGTAAGTATGTAGTAACGTTCTTGGTTCTGTTTCAGAAAATAATGACAATAACGAAGACGATACTTTTGATGCTCAGCAAGATGCAGAAGAACAGGAGGAATTAAATGGAGAAATGGATGTAGATAATAGTGATGAAAACAAAAATTTGCTAAATGACACACCTAAGGGGGTGATGGAGAGTCCGTCTGATGAGGTCGATCAGCATCTTATCTCTCGGCAACGATTGATTAAGATTAAAGACAAAAAACACTCTGCCAAGACCAAACACTTGACTAATAATGAAGTATAGCAGGAAAAAATGCAAAAGAAAATTATGTTAGTGTTATTCTGTCCGGACATTAAATATTGCAATAAAAAAGTATCTGTGATGCTGTTGTTTTGACATCCTTCTTAAAATAATTCTGATAAACCATTGTATCTTATTCTTACACCTTTTTTGGAGTATGTTCAGAAAAGAAAATACATCATTAAATTTTTAGCCAATCATCATTCTCAACATAAGTTCGCTATAAGTGGTGACATATCATACTTTTATATTGATATTTTGCCATCGCCAGCTGTTAGCTTAGGATTGCTTACGGACTTCGCAAAATGATAGTTGATACTCTCATCTATAGTTCGTTCGACCTCAATTAGCGATCATTTTTACCTGTACCTAAGCAAACACGGCAGTTCAGATATTACTGAATATTCACCCTAAGTCAACATGACCGTGCGTTACCTACTTGATGTGGATGTGAAAATAATAATATTGCCAATATTCGGTAACGGTCATAGTCGTAATTATTGTTTCAAATTGCACACTCATCGGCAGCTCTGAGTGTGTACTAAACTAATTACATTTATACTATTCGGTAGTGTTTACGTGTCTACATTATGCAATATGTCTTATGTATTTTAATTGATCATCATGTCAGTCTAGGGATGTCCAGTGCTGAACATAGGCCTCCCCTTTGTTTTCCACCTCGAACGGTCTTGAGTCGCCTGCATCCAGCGGCTTGGAAGCCGCTGGATGCAGGCTACTCAAGCGACTATGAGCAGGTCGTGGGTCCACTTGGTGGGAGGTCGTTCCACTCGGCGTTTTCCTATACGTGGTCGCCACTCGAGAACCTTACTTCCTCATCGGTTATCAGTTCTTGGAGCAAAATTGTGGCCTGCCAATTGCCACTGAAGCTGGCATGTATATAATTATGGGATTTTAACAGATTATTTGACCCACTGAAAAGCGCTGGTTATAGGAACATCTAATTTCTTTTTATTGGGTAGGAGCAAAATTTTTCTTAGAAATGGCAACCTCATTGCTCTCTATTTTTACTAAAATTTAGCCTCATAACTCGGTGTTGGTAAACTGCTGCATACTTTTTATATTATTGTTAAAAAGTTATATGGACCCGAAAGAGGACTTTGGTTCTACTGTACCAGGAAGCATTCACTACTGCCCCTAATACCTTATTCTGGAAGCGTTGCATCATAAAAATATTGTTCTGTTTGTGGGTGAGGTGTTGTTTGTATATTCGACCTCATTTGTCAAGGGAAATCTCTTATGGAACGCTGGTGTAACCGCGGGGTTGAAAACCAGCGCAATACTACTAGTAGTAGGCACCTACCTATCTAACAATCATCATCATTATCAGCCTATCTCCATCCACTGCTGGACATAGGCCTCGCCTATGGCACGCCACTGAGCTCGATCTCCAGCTCTTTGTTTCCAACCGCTGCCAGCCAGCTTGCGTATACCATCGCTCCATCTAGCTGGAGGGCGCCCTACACTACGTTAACCGAGCCGTGGTCTCCACTCTAGAACACGTCTACCCCAACGGTTATCGGTTCTGCGACAGATGTGACCAGCCCACTGCCACTTCACCTTGCTAATCCTTTGAGCTATGTCGATAACTTTGGTTCTCTGACGGATGACTTCATTTCGAATTCGATCCTTCAGAGAGACTTCGAGCATAGCTCTCTCTCACTTAGAATTGGTGAACCAGTCGCACCGTCAGTGTCCACGTCTCGGCTCCGTCTAATCCATCTATCCATCTAACAATAAGCGAACGAAAATGATATTAAATTCAATATTTTAACGAGTGTTTGATATTCCTTTGAAATTGCAATATTTTTTAACGATCTAAAACTCATAACCTTATAACGTGTGGTTGTAGCAAGTTTTCTGAATATTATGTAATATTTGCGTGTTTAGAAACACCTTGTATTTTGTGCAATTCACATGTGCGCTTGTGTAGACCCCGACAATTTGTTTTTACGACAAAAGCTGCATTTTTGAATTGTATGAGACTGTCAGTGCTCACACAAAGTATATTTACATGTCAATGACATCGTAACACTTTGCAATGGTACATGAAAGTTCCTGGAACAGGCTGTTGGTAAAACATGTATGCTTGTTTTCGTAAACTCGTTTTTTTTAATCAGTGGTATAAATGCACTCGGCCTTGCTCTTCCATACACCATATGACAGATAGAGACGTATGAGTTTGTGTTATAAATACTGTTTCCTCGTTACATAATGAAGTTGTATCTGTATTCGATAAAGAAGAACGAAGTATGTACATTAACGGGTGGTATAAATACTAGGTACTGAGCTTGGTAGCGGCAATAAAATTTGAAACGGTGTCAAATTGTTTCGTAATATGATATGGCTGAAAGTCCTGTAGATAATCAGTGTCCAAGAGAACAATAGACAATGGTTTCACTGTCGCCTAAACAAAGGTAGATATTATTTGATTGAAGACAAATTCAAAGTGAAAGTCACCGTAATATAAGAGCCAATTCCAAAAGTACTTCTTTACTTTTGTTCTATCTTATATTTAATGATTTCTACTTTAGTATCTTTTGCAAAGTTCGTTATGTGTGTAACGTAACTTTGAAAGTAAAGTTTTCGATTTCCCCGACAAGTCGTTGAAACTTAAATTGTTTGTGAACTAAACCATTGGGACTGGTGCTTGTTTAGAATGTGACTTGTTGTTTGACTACCCACACTTTTACACTTAACAACTGTTTATGCAACAATAATTTCGCGTTTTTCTCAAGAGAATTATAAATCTCTACGTCTTTTCTCCCCGACAGAAGGGGTAAGCAGAGGTCCCACATTCCACCGAAAATATTTTAAGTCCCTACGACACATGTGGTAACCATTGTCACCGGCTTTGGGCAGATTTACAACGTTTATCTACTATTTATATAATCTACGTTTAGTTTACTTTTTCGACCTGGGAATTGAACCCAGAACCTTCAGGTCTCTAGTCTGTAGCCGATCATTAAACCAGACCACCTAGGCGAAAGAATTAGTTTCTTTTTAAAACTACATATATTACATTGGAATATTTGTAATATATTGATGCCGTTCGTTGAACCGGTTATCAAGAGAGAACGTAGATAGGTACTTAAGCCAACAGAGTAAGTACCATCATGCCATTGGTTGCAGTTATTGACATTATTGCATGAATTGAAGCCCACATTTGAGTGGCATTACATGATATCACTGAAACATAATGTCGATCCATATTATTTTATTCTTTACCACAAACAGATTTATTTGTTAACATGAATATTTAATAGACAGTGGTTATGGACGGTACAGTGAAACTAGTTAGTAATACGTTATAATGAGAACTAATTACTTAGCTGCAAACGCAGGACACGCAACCCGCACCCGAATTGTGTTACTCTCAATGAATCCTATTTTATAATACATTGATGGCTCCGTTCGCGAGCAGTGTGGGACAACAGTTGTAACGCTGTCAATGTACTACAAAATGGACAGCAACTACGATTCCGAGAGTATGACAGTGACTTAAAGGTCCAAGCGACCAGGTCATTAAAACCCAAAAAAAAAAATAGAGTTTGACACAATCGCCCTGCTTTTCGGTTGTATTGAACTAGTTTTACTGTACACTCTTAGTTTTAATAATCAGAATAAATAGGAGTCATTGTTCACACAGGCTTGTAAGCAACTTCATCATCAACATCGTCATTAGAATAATAGTTCCCAGTTACTGTAGACGTATCCCAATAGTGTATTGGAATATAACCACTGCAAATATTAAAATATTAATTTTGAGACCTAAATTTGGTTCCCATATATTTTTGCGGGCTGCAAAAATACTGCGTACTTAATTCTATCTCCCCAACACATTACAAGAGTTGTAAGTGGTGGACTAATGAGTATATTCATGACCACGAAGCACCAAGTGGTCATAAAAAAGGTTACATAGAGAGTTGGTCTAAAAAGCAATTGCTGCTCATATCTCTGGTGATATGTAATGAGCCAACTGGACAGAGAGCATACAAATTGTGCACTGCCACAATCCTGAGACATTCTTTACACGACCATCTGTTCCCAAACTAAGCAGCGCATGTACTATGGACACCAGATAACTGATATTCTACTCCATCTAATATATTTATTTCTTTCTAAATACATACTTTTTGAATATTTACACCCAGACACAGAACAGACAGATATGCTCATGCACACAATTGATTGCCTTGGATGGGAAACAAGCCCACGATCTGCTGGTTGGCAGTCAAGGTGTCTTCCCAACTGACTTGTGAGATAATGATCATAGTATATTTATGAAAGAAAATCTTTACCTATTCGGTTTATCATCAACTATTATTCTGATATCAGGGGACACAGCTACACTATCATCTTCGTTATTAACTCTCCATTTCTGGTTGTCTCTATCATGTGTATCCGTTAATGTAGTAGATATCGTTACGCTTTCATCTAGTCGCCTCATGTCTCCGATAGATGTGAACTTCTTTATGAAAAATTCTGATGACTGCCTTTGGTTGCTATTTGTATTATCCATCGCTTGGTTAGTAGGTATTGTTTTACGATCTTCTGGTGGCCCCGTTGTTGGTATGGCCGTATCCTCTATTCTTTCATCTTCTTGGATCTTCTATGGATGAAACAATAGTTATTGAAATGCTTAAATAAGATCAAAGATAGATGCAATGATGCTCTAAGCCATGCTCAAAAATGTTAGTGGAGATGAGCCGGTTATGTGCCGTCATTCGCGTCTCAGAGACCACACATGGACTAAAGAGGTCCCAATATGCAAAAGCTCTTAGGACAAACTCCACAAAGGAAGATCTCATTCACGCTGGGAAGACGACATAAAAAAAATTGCTGGAACAAACTGGTATTATTCTGCTCAAGATCGAGAAATAGGCAATTATTGGAAGAGCCCTTCACCTGAGAGGGGTTCCTGTTCATAAATTATTCTAATAATTACTGTATCAATAATAATATCTGACCACTTACCATGATAACCGCATTAGATAGTTCTCCAGATTCTTCAGTAGGATTCTTATTGCCCGTATATTTTGTGATTATTTCAGCATATTTCCTGGTATCATCAGCTTGTTGCCATTTTTTTGCAATTGCCTTTGTATCGTTTGGATTATCGTTTAATTTCTGTTCTTGGTAATCCGAGGTTATATTTGCCGAGAAAGCTAAAGGGAGTACTGTTAGTTTAGGATTAGTTTACAATGTTAGTTGAACGATGGAAGTAACTATTATATTCAAAGTTTATCAAAACAAAACTTATAAAATAAACATCAATTTACAAATGTACAATAGACCCTGCGACTGTAAAGTTCCGGGGACTTTAAAAAAGTAAATCTACTTCATTGTATTACATGGACTGTTATATAACATTAATTATTTATTTATTTTTCCCAGTGTTTAGACGTGTGGTTAGACGGAATAAAAAAAAACCCAGAGGAAAAAATCAAAATTCAAACTCAATGCTTCCATGCTCTGTCATAATGTTTGTTAGACTTTTCACAGTGACTGATACTGATTTCTGAAGCTAAGACAACTTTAGTAGCTTTGACCTTCTTAGGGCGTGAACTGAATAAATAATTTTTGACTTTGCCCGATAGGAGCCTTAATTTAAACTGACCTTTTGCTCAACGCTATACTCAAGTTATAAGGGAATGTGAAAGCGTACCGTCATTTTCGTCACCAGATCTTCTAGGATTGTCATTAAAGTTTAAATCCGGAAAGTCTTCGAACTGGCCTCGTCGCATGTACACAGTGACGTCAGATCCTGAAGATATAAATCATATAGAAGCATTCTATACACTCAGCAATCTGATCCCAAACATACCTAGTGCTATGGAAACCAGAAAAGTGATACTTTTACAATTTTACATACTTAATAAATATTTACACCCAGACACAGAACAAAGAGACATGTCCATGCACACAAATATTTGCCCTGGGTGGGAATTGAACCCAAGACAAGCGGTGAAGCAGTCAGGGTACCACCAAGCCAATGGCTCGTTGAAAAAGAGTAGATTATGAAGATACCTTTCGATCATCCACTGAATAATTATAAAACTGATTCAGTAAAATTGATGGTATTTTCAGACCTACAAGTTTTTTTTATATATAAACATTAATAATATATTTTTTATTTATTTCTGTCTTTACAAAGGTTCTTAATAATAAGGTAAGTAGTTAAAATTAACAAAGTTAAGTTTATCAACGCTACTCCTTTGTGAGAGACTGGTGCCTGTACTGGGATACCCTGTTTTACAGGTCACCAGAACCTTACGCCGCGGACATGTACCTTTTATTAAATAGTAACTTGCAAACTACGAACAAAACATAAATATGGCAAAAATAAAATGAAATGAAGTAAAATTAAATTTAGTTAATTCATTTACATTCTTATATAGATGTTTACACCCAGACACAGAACAAATGGACATGTTCATGATTGACACAGATTTTTATCTGGGTGGGAATCGCACCGACGACCAGTGGCGTGGCTGTCTCTCAAGGTCTCTAACCACCAAGTCAACTGGCCTATCATAGATATTTAATTACTGATATGACATCCACATTGGGAAGTGGACGCTACCAATGTGATGCATTCGTTTATGTAGTTTAAAATATAAGTATGCCTCTAATTCGATAGTGAAATTATTTCTGGATTTAAGAATGAAAGTATTTTTGTTGTTTTTTTGAGAATGGTTTTTTTATAACTTTAAGTAGGTATTATTACGTAAGACTAAATTAGTACTAACGTTTAAATGTGAGGAACTCAGCCATTGAGTAGTTGTATCCGTAGGCGAGGCCGGCGACTGTGGCAACTGTCAGAATGATGCAAATTGAGAAGGACAGCAAGCAGCTCAAACCGAATGTTATCAACCTGCATCAATGATAAAAATCTTTAAATTTCATGGCAATTCTAGAACTCTAATTCTTCATCAACTAGATTGTGAAATCCAGCACATTTCTACAAATAAGGTTTTAAATGGGTGTTAAAGTAAAATTAAATATTATGCAATAAACACTTTTGTTTCATATCAAGTAGGCGGACAAACTGAGACGGTCCACCTGATGGTAAGCGGGCACCACGGCCTATAGACATTTGCAACACCCCCCTGGTGATTACCATTGCTTTGTCGACCCTGAGGCGTGAAGTTGTTAAGTCTCGTGTGCCTGTAATTTCACCAGCTCCCATACCTTTCTAATCGAATTACAGTAGTTACTACAAGTGAACTACTGCAGCACACGGCAGTAATGGGTAAGGTGGTACTTCATCGGATGAACTCTACAATAAAGAGCTCTACTACTGCAAAAACTCTTGTAGTCAAATCTTTCGTGACTTTCAACACTGTGATATAGACACATCAGCTACCATCTGCTCGTCTATAAATAAATACATAATAAATTAGAAGAAGACAATGAAACCTTAAATTTATTAAAACTTCGCTCATTAACGTCGTCTTCCTCCTGGGGCTCGATTCTGTAAGGAAAATGACACTAATTCGAGGATGTTTCGTCGCGGCCTCCATTCTCTATCTCTATCGCTTACTACGCTAATACTATTAATCACGTGAAAGGTAAGCTCTCCGCGGCCTCCGTGAAGCCGTAAGTTTGTATTAGCTGAATAAGGGGACTGTTCTTACTAATTCTACGATTCTGTACAGTAGTATAGCAGGAAGTATCCTGCTTATAGTAGAAATTGGAAAGTAGCTCTGTCTCTCTGTCAGTTTATTACATTTTCATGACTAAAGGGTTGAACTAATCTTTATGAAATTTGGTATAAGTAGCTAACATGTCATTATATAGAGCAATATTTATTTCGGAAACTCGAATAATACCGCGGGACGAAAGCCAGTCTAATAAGAACTCTATTTATGATTCAGTGGCGTTTAGTTTTGAATGAAAAATGTATCTATTGTATAGCATTTTAAACCATCTACGAAGAATTCCGCGTTGAATGGTAGTAGTCATATCCCGATATGTTCAGTAGTTTTGAGGTGATAGTGCGTCAAATGAACCCTATATTCCTTACATATACCTATAATATATATATAGATAGATATATTAATCTTATACTGCATAATTACAGTCAAACGAAACATATATTCATAGATGCCGCTACATGTATGAACTCGCCTACAATCCTTCACCGCCCGCACTACAGTGATGTGGCGACATCTATGAACGGCCTCGTTAGAAACACGCGAGAATCCTACATCGCACTATCAAGATTCTCTCAGGATTTGATATATACTCGTATACAAGCATCCAACATCAACAGTTGGACCGCGGTCCCCAGGCATGATCACCGAGCCTGGCGGAAGATCTTCCCTTTTAAATGGAGGAGTCTCACACCTCGCTCCTCCTCCATACATACCTTGATGATTATAAATCAAAAAAACAATACAAACTAAAGGGAAATTACTCTCTAATTGCATATAAATTGAAATGCCCAAAGTAAGGGTAGTACTGGATTCTACAGTAAGGCTTGACAAAATGTATGTAGTGAAATGACGCAAGCAACATGCGGTACCAACAGTTTCTGAAAAACAATGCCTTTGCACCGCTTTTGTAGCCGTCGAGTTTTCCTAGTGCTTCTGGCATGCCATATGTTTGTTACGTAAAATACTCATTACAGTTTCCTTCTATAAGAAACAGGTTATTAATTGTAATATTATAGTTAGGTTCATCTAAATTCGTTCGTTGTTTGAGCGCGATCGAGTTAAAAACATACAAATCCTTATTTATATTATAAATGTGAATGTAAGTTAGTTTGTCACGCTTTCACGCGAAAACTTCTTGAAGGTATTAGAAGTAACATAGGATACTTTTTGTGCCGGGAAAATGTTACATCTCTCGGGAACGCGGGTGAAACCGCGGGGGACAGCTAGTATTCTCATAAATAAAACTACTTGAAAGCTTGTTAGATATGGCATTTTTTTAATGTCCGTAATACCATACTCAGAGTGTATGGTTTTTTCAATGTGATTTTTACAGGAAATCATCAGCCACAACTCATGATTCACTCAACGATAGACGCGACTTTTATTCACAAATTCAAAAACAGTTTCACTTTAGAATATACTTTGCTTAGCAGAATTGATAATTCGCTTAGTTTTAAACAGCAAGATTACCGGACAGCCACTCGATATTCGCTACCCGCAGCGGAACCGGATATCGCTTATATCTGAATAAGCATTTAGGTCGCAGAACGCGCAATATAAGATATTAAATAAATATGTGATAGCTTGAACATCAATCTTGCATACGAAATCGAAATGTAAATAAAAACCTTAAGATTTATCGGTTTAATATCTAGATAGTATGCATTCATTAATTTTCTTTTTTTCATTCGTTCTTTACATTTTTAAATATATACCGGCATCAGGAATCGGGTAAATAATGAAGGTCACGGCTCCAGAGGAGGGAACTTCCTCACTATACTTATTATTAGTGATCCATTTTCTTCCTAATATTACCACTTAATAACGGTTAATGTGATATACTTACATATTTACCTATTTTATTTCTTACGATTAGTGTAGAACATGAGATTTTTTCATCCCCGAAACGTGGGTGACTCCGAGGGGCGGACTAGTAATGTTTTAAGAGTCAGCTATAATATTAAGTTATAAGATATATTTTGCGGCTATTGATTCAATTTAATGAATATATTTTTCGCTGACAAACTAAAAAACTTAACGTAATCTCAATTTGTTTTGAATTTTATTCCTTTACATACCTTTGTATCAAGTCTAGAGTCCATCCAAAGCAGTTACATATATAACACATAACAAATTCTTCAGTGCGATGTCCCAGGGGAAATGCTCATTGTATGTGTCTGGTATGAAGCTGAGAAATAATACAGGATTTTATTATAAAAGACATGTAAAGGAATGACGAATTTCCCTGGAGCAGCACAGGTACGTACACAAGTGACAAATGGGTTTATTTAAAAACCTATATGTTGAATTGCTAAGTACCAAACAAATTGATTCAGGCGTGACCTTGAGGAAATCCATTGTAAGATAATACAAAAACAAATATCTAGTAACTAATTCCGCTGGATCTCCTTCTCTGTCAAGTCCCAAACAAGGAAACTCAACAGGAAATCGACACGTGTTTCGCTTCTACACGAAGCATCTTCAGGACGTATTAGACCCGATGTCACGTTATGTATGTTACGTTAAATGTGACAGAGGAGGAGATCCACCCGAATCACTATGGAGATACTAGATATTTGTTTTTGCATAATCTTGCTTAGTAGCCTTGTGTTGAGCTGAGTAGTCTTCCTGAATAGTTCCAGTAGCGAGAGTTCCAGGAGCGAGTAGAGAGCCAATTTGTTCAGGGCTTTTGTGTGTTTACCGACTTCAATAAAATTATTACTTACTGTGGTAAGATGTATGCTGATATGCATAAGATGATGATTTGCAGTAAAAAAACATGGATGTATTGCACCATTTCACTGATTACCTGTGCATCGGTTGTTCGAGAATTAAATGATTGCCCCCAGCGGTTTCACACGGATTCCCGCGGAATGTAACAAATTCCCGAGATAAAAAGGGGCCTATGTCTTAATTCAGGTTATATTTTATCTATGTGCCAGGTTTCATACAAATCTGTTTGTTAGTTTTTGCGTGAAAGAGCAACAAACATCTATACATACTTATAAACATTCGCATTTATTATACTTGCTGTCCCCCGCGGTTTCACCCGCATTCTCGAGGTATGTAACATGTTCCCGAGATAAAAGTAGCCTTTATGTTATTCCAATATATGGTCTATCTATGTCCCAAGTTTCATCGAAATCCATTCGGAAAGAGGAACAAACATCCATACATCTATACATACAAACTTTTGCGTTTATAATATTAGTAGGATCTATGTGCCAAGTTACATCCATACATCTATACATCCATACATACAAACATTCACATTTATATTATTAGTAGGATTTTGTATCAAACGCTTTCGTTTTTAAATCTATATCCTGAAGTCAGTGTAATCTTCTTGTCAGTTCAAATTAAAAGATCCTACTTCCGCACGCCGAAAATCAGATATAAAGAGAAAAAAACAAATGTAGTCCTTTACGTTTAAAATACGCTTGTTACCATTCTTTACCCATCTCATGTTTTGTAATGAAATTCAAATATTTGAACAATTTTCTGAAATTGCCAAAACATGCGTCGCAGAAAGCGACTGCTATGCTTTGTCCATTTAGGACAAATTTGAAATTAATCATGCATATAGACTGACCATTGTAGACTGGGACAAGTGAAATCGTCGCTATGTTTGTTCCAGAGAATGGTAAATGGAAATAGCCAAACATATATTAGTAAACAATGCTTATCAATTGGATTATAAAACAATGAAAAGCTCTCTGGCGGTTTACGAATTTACAGTTGATAAAGATTCATGTATGAGGGTCAATTGGGATGTATCCTGTATTAAAGATAAATGATCAAACACCAGTGTATTGAACATCCAAAAATATACGAATACATTAAATATGATCAAAATTAAATCATTAATGTGATTTTTCAGTACCGATCTAATCATAAAGAGTGTGTTATTTGATGCTGTACAATTATGACGTTACAACTTGCTATTTCATACAAAACTCCATACATTCGATCGTTTTGACATTTCATAAAGAATTGCTGATTTGACATGTCAGGACACATCCCTATTATTCGAGATTGATACTTTCTACCTTCAAGTGTGAAGTTCTAAACTACCATCTATTTTAACTTTGGGCTTAATTGGTAAGAGTTTGTAATATGTCTATGATTTTGTATGCCGTGTTCCCTGAGCACGAACTTTTATCGCAAGCGTATCGTCATCGTATCGAGTGCGAAAACCAATGCTATGGGAAATTGAACATCGCACAACGTCACGGTATACCCGGTGTTAAATTTTTCATACAAACCAGTTTTTTGGCGCTCTCGATAGGATGACGATACGCTTGCGATAGATGTTCATAGGCCTCAGTTCCTTTTTGAGCTTTACACAATATGAAAGCTTCTTGCATTCATCTCTTGTATCAGCCATCTTGATATTTTAATATTATAATAAACCATAGCTTACCGGATTAATGGAATAAACACGGCTATTGACTAATTATCAAATACATAACAAATAAAATCGTTATAAAAAATATAGTTTTCTTAAACATCTGTGACATAAATACTGACACATTGATGGATTAGAAAAGTCGTTTATGATATTGTATGTTACTAGAATTTAAAAAGGAGGTAAGTTTTTAATAAAATATTTATCATTGGTTGAAAAATTTATAGAAATCGTAATATCCCTACTAATATTATAAATGTGAATGTAAGTTTGTTTGTTACGCTTCCACGCGAAAACTACATAACCGATCATCATGAAACTTTGTACACATATTCTTGGAAGTATTAGAAGTAACATAGGATACTTTTAAATTTAACAAAAATGTTTTTTTTACCAAAGATAAATAAATTGTTTTTTTTTGTGGTTTAAAAAAAATTATAAATAAATATGACATTCAAAGCTCAGGAACGTGGGTGAAACCACGGGGAACAGCAACACAGAATATCTCAGGACTTTCTGCACACACGTTTACCTGATCCCAAATTAAGCGGTGTCCTACTTGTACCACGGCTACCAGGTAACTGATATACTACATATCCTACTATTAAAATACATACTTATATGAATATTTACACCCAGACTAAGAAAAAACAGACATACACACAAATGTTTTGTCCTGGGTGGGATTCGAACCCACGACTTTCGGTTTGGCAGTCAGGCCCTAACCACAACCACCACCCGAAGAAACAAGAATCGACGGAATTAATACTTCTGATATGAACATATATTTCTCTTCAGTAATGTTTTACTAATAACCTTTTATTTTTCGCCTTCAAACCTTAGGAATACGCTTTGACTTTTAAAAAGCAATTAAATATAATTTTTAAACCGTAGCTTCTAAGGAATCATGGTTCCTCCTTTGAGGACTTAAATACCCTTGATTTCATCGACAAATGCCCCCTTGTCCTCGCAATAGCAGAATTTTCTCAGAATTCACTCGGTTCTTTCATAACGATAGTTATTTCATTTCGATCTAGGACAAGGATAGGTGTGTTTAAAAGTAATATATTGCATGCTCACTCAAAATTCAAAACCATTATTTCAATTTAAGCCCGCGGAAATGTAAAGTTACTGATGCTACAACCGGTTCGGAAGTCAGCCTTCTACTGAGAAGAACCGGCAAGAAACTCAGCAAGGTTACAGTTTTTTCAAATATTTTTTTCTAATCTAACTTTTTGGCCATTTTATTATATCGATATTTATCATTTACAAAATAATTAATAAACGGAACATGCAAAATCAAAAAAGAAATAATAAGGTAATAATTTAGATAATAATACTAATTCTAATTGTAAATTCCTAATTCAGGTACACTAAAACCTTAAGGAAAGTTAAAAAAAAAAAGAAAAAGTCTCTTGAGAGCCTATTCCCTCTTATCCTCACCCGGCTGCGCTATCACTTACTGAAGTGAGATTGTATTCAAACGCAAATACGGCGATTGAGCAAATGCTAATCTATGTGCCAACCAATTCAATCTACAAACACCGGTTCCGCTTGGACGATGCGTTATGAAACTACATTGCTCTAACTGAGTAATCTTCTGTTTGTCTATGCCCTTAATGTATAGACAGTAGAAATGGGAGAAAATTCCAATCACTTGGAAAACGTCACTATAATCTGGTCTCATGATGATCTCTTACGATTAAACATATTGATGTATTATAATATAGACCTATCATTCACCAACATCACGGCTCTCACAAACAGCTAGTCAAGCTATTAGCGTATATGCACGAAAGAGAAATAAAATACCTATTGTATGACGAGAGTTTGTTTTGATTGAGAGTTGTATGTTTAGATGATGAGAGATGAATATCTCTTTAACAGCATAAATATCGTTATTGACGTAAGATTGAGCGCGACTAAATAGAATTAGGTCAATTACCAACATTTTATGTTTCCATTTCATGTGAATTTATATGAATGATTGAACAATGTTAGAAAATAACTCTAACCGCTAACGTGTGACTGGCGTTCTAGTACTTTAAAATTAATAGTTTGAATAAGAAAAAAAATGTTTTATTGTAAAAAAATCGTGGGGTGCATGGTGTCAATAGTTATAAATATTTAATTGACAGATATGAGTAGAAGGATTATCATTTCGATAATATCTTGAAAAGCACCCCCGCTTTTTTTTAAATAAAACATTTGTTTTCTTATTCAAACTATTAATAACTTATATTTATTAAAAAAAATTACATTATTCTTAATTAATATTTATTAAAATTTATTTTCTGTTTTTTAGTTTGGTTTTCTATATAAAGCGTGTTTTTGTAGTTTTTTTTAACTATTATTTATTTTTCATTTTTTAATTAAATTTTTTTGAGTGCCCGAAAGAGTAAGTCTGGAACTGCACGCATGCGTAGTTCGCGCACTAGCTCTATCTCTCCAACTCGCATGCAAAGGATGCGGAAAGAAATTAATTAATCCTGGCGAATCTAATTAGGATAATCGGATGCTTTGATCGGATTATTGCATTGTCTTTGACAGGTGTGCAAAGTTTGAATTAAATCTGATCGTTCAAAGTAGGACAAAATCGAGCTCAAAGGGGTCGGTTACATACATACATACATACAGGTGAAGCTAATATAAAGCGTGTAAAAACTTTATTGTGAATATAGTTCTCTTTCCTACTGTCATAATAATTATTTAGAAGAATGAAGGGTATTTAGAATCACAACACAATATCAGAATGTCAATGTCGCTAAATAAGTAACAAAACGACTAAAAGTTCCGAATCGAAATTAGATTTTGATTAGAAAATTGGTATATAAATTCAGATTCCTATAGGTACTAAAAATTGTCAAATTACAGTTGCGATGTTACGTAAACTAGAAAGTAAATAAATATCCCGGGATATCTTTACACACGGCCATCTGATCCAAAACTAAGCAGAGCTTGTACTATGGACACTAGATAACTGATATACTACATATAGTACTTTTTAAATACATACTTATTATATTAACATCCACACACAGTACAAACAGACATGTTCAATGTTCATGCACACAAATGTTTGTCTTGGATGGGAATCGAACGCACGACCTGCAGCGTGTCAGTCAGGATCTAACTACCAAGCCAACTAGCCCATCAATATTCGCCTAACATGTATGGATTCAGCTTGATTGCTACTGGGAAATATGTAGTGTGAAACAGAACTCCTAACAACTATGGTAACGTATCCTGCCCCCTTGTTCAGCAAATAAATAAAATCCGCTTCATGGAGGCCTCGGAGAGCTTACCTCTCACGATTAGTAGTATTAGCGTCGTTAGCGAAAGAGACAGAGCGCGGAGGCCGCGACGAAACATCCTCGAGTTACTGTCAATTACCTTACAGAATCGAGCCCCTGGAAACTATTTACGGAAGCGTTGGTCACCGCTGTGAGAGTCACTATGACTAGGAACTGTGATTTTCCTGGAATCAACGACAAATGACAGTCATGGTAACAGTAATTTTTCCCTAGTTCCTCAACCCAGGGTAAGTAAATATTTACTGACTTATTTCAGTTGTAAACCCTACTAATATTATAAATGCGAATGTTTGTATGCGTGGATGTTTGTTCCTCTTTCACGCACAAACTCCCATACAGATTTGGATGAAACATGGCACATAGATAGAACATATACTGGAATGACATATAGGCTACTTATTATACCGGGAAATTGTGAAATCCCACAGGAACGTAGGAAAAACCGCGGGGGACAGCTAGTATCTATATTAGTATGTATTTAAAAAAGTAGTATATGTATTATATCAGTTACCTGGTAGCCATAGTACCAGCAATACAATCTGCTTTATTTGGGATCAGGTAACCATGTGTGATCAATGTCCTGTGATATTTATTCCATTGCACACATAAAATACTACTTTCGAATAATGTTTTCTTTTCATTGACTTATTTACTTACCTGCCAATGAAAAGGTTAGACTGGCGCGACGCAATGCATGTGAATACAAAACTATTTTCCTTCACATTTTCCACAACGTGACTTACGTGATATTCGCTGGCAACAAATGTGTGACGAATGACCTAATAATTTATATATTATGCTAAAATCCTTTCATGATTTCTCTTACACAGTATCTATCTTGCAGTTCATAATTTATGAGTCTAAAAAAAAATTATGTGGTATTGTACAAGAAATAAACAGCTGCTGAATCTACAATATTCATGATAAACACAATATCTATTATAACAGAGGTATTCTCCAATAGAAATTGTTAATTTTAATTTGCAAAGTTGGTATGTCCCGTCGTCTACGAATGTAGTACTTCAGTCTTACGAAGCGAATCACCCTGGGCGGTCGTCCGCCCGCCCTGCGCGTATCGTACCTCACGGCGGGAACGTGAATGTGATTCGAAATTTGTATAATAAAAAAGTTTTAAGCGAGAAATAACTCGAGATAGACAGTGTTTATAAAGTGAGTTTGTTAAGTTCGAGTCGGAGGGATTACTCGGATTTACTTCTTAAGGTAATTTGAAATCTTCAGGATCGTTAGTTCTTCGTCAGCTGCAAAATTGTCCGCGGCGTTATGGTTTTAATCGGCACCGTAAATTTTAAATCGACTCCTGGAATTGACAGCACACGGTCTTTTGTCTATTTTTTTTTAACGATTAAAGGGAACATTCTTTTGATTAATTTTGTAAGTACTTATTTAAATTACCTTTGTATTTATATTATTCAATCATAAATGTACGTTATGTTATTATTATTCTACATTAATGTTTACTAATTTTCTGTGAATTTTTCAACAGTTTTAAAATATAGGTAAACTCGTATCCTACATGAATTAAACCGGAATATTTAACTGATATCTAATCAAAACAAAATACCATGTACTTAATTAAGATAATCAACATAGAAATTAAACCCATATTAATTTCACGTCGAAACGTAATGCATCGGTTTAATTATACCGCAATAATACTAACTAATTGCGGACGATATGGTTTCCTAGACTGATATTATTTTATGTACTTACCTATGGTCTTTGACCGCAATAATCTGATTGTTACCTTTGAATTTACTTTGGGGTGCGTTCTTAACTTTTTTTTTAATATCCTGGGACATTCTCTTACACACAGCCGATCTGATCCCAAACTAAGCAGAGCTTGTACTAAGGAAACCAGATAGCTGATATACTATTTTTTTTTCTAAATACATACTTATATAGGTATTTAAACCCAGACACAGAACAAACAAACATTTTCTTTGGTGGGTATCGAATCCGCGACCTTCGGTTTGGCAGTCAGAGCCGCTAACCACCAAGCCAACTGGCCTGTCGATGATGTCTGAATTGTCAAAGATTTGAGACCCAGCGATGAAGAAACCAGTTGTGGTTACTCAGTCGAGTAAAAAGAGGTTGTACGCTCAATCTCAAACTTTTAATCCTGAATATACATGTTGGTTTCGTTAAAAAACAATATTTTTATATAATATAATTAAAATATTGCAATTTTTCAATAAAAGCACCGATTCATCCTAAAGAAAGCAATTATAAACTCATTTAATGAAGAGGCTCTTATTTGAAGTCAAAGCCCTTTATACAGTTTAGGCATGGAACTTATGAAGGGCAAAGCTATTGAACCTTATACCTGTTCGGAAGTAAGCCCCCAGCTGCAAAGAATTGGCAAGAAACGATTTTTTTATCTATATATTTTTGCCTAATATTTATTTAAATTTTGACAAAATTTTCAATTTACTCGTGCTATTGTTTAGTACGACTTAGGCAGTAATTAAGTCATTAGTTAAGTATTGACTAAGGTTATTTGCCATATACGGCTACATAATAAATGAATGGTGTAAATCGGACCTTAAAGAACACTTGTTCATCAGTTGAGATTACATCTATAACAGACAATGAAAATAACATGTTTGTTCTCTCATAATTAATCTGGCATGTCGATTAAATGTGTTTAAATTACACTTTATAATTATTTATGATTTCTAAATATAAACGTCGACTAATTATAAATAACAAAATAAAAGATCTTCAGATCATGTACCTATCTAGATTTAGGTACTATATTCTTTTGACGGTGCTGACAGGTGTTGCCAACTAGTGTTTTTAAAAATCCTTATTAATTTTCCATATCAAATTTAATAAAGACTATATATTACTTATTAAAAAAAAACTCCAGCTTTGCGTATATCTGTGGTAATTTTGACAATATCCACATGTTACGGGTAAATATCCTACCTGTTATTGTTCTTTCGATTCCAAATATAATATATGTGGAACTCTTGTTATTTTATATGGGGTGGTATAGGTCGGCTGAAATGTCGATTCATTAATTAGCGCGATGCCTTAGAGACCAATTGTTTGTTAGTCTGTATTATGAACCCCCCATATCACAAGTCAAAGAAAAATAAGTATTGGAAGGGCAATGTGTTTATTTGGTTCCAATATCTGAGGAATTTACGACGTTGTTATGTTTGATGAAAATAATAAAAAAACCTAGGTATCGTCGGTACATAAGACTATTGTATATACGATAACAAGTCTCTGACTGATTGATTGACTGCCTGATAGATCAACGCAGAGCCTATTCTTCTGGTTTGGACCCCAAAACAACTTGATCGATTTTGATGAAATTCAGCCAATATTTTGTAGGTGCCATACTTGAAATTTTAGGTGTACATATCTTTTTCTATAGCGAAAGAATGCACTAAGAGAGGATATTAGAATCATACTGTCCGTGAATATTTGCAAAAACAACATTTCTTCTCGAACAGTTTCTTGCCGGTTCTTCTCAGTTGAAGGCTGACTTCCGAACCGGTTGTAGCTTCAGTAACTTTAAATTTGACCTTCATAAGGCCTAAACTGAATAAATGGTTTTGAATTTTTTGAATTTTTGAAAAACAATTTTCAGAAGAAAAAATAAATTATGATGAAAGCTTATATTAAATTCAGGTGGAACGCAAGTAAAACCACGGGTAGAAAGGTAGTGTTGATTAAAGGGATGTAACACAAAGTGGACATAAAGGGATTGTACGCGTAGCTGGAATACCCACAAAACGGTTTTTAGAACTTGTGTGAAGTTGTACGTATTTTAGCGACTAAATAAACGTTACCTATGTAAAGTTTATGGCTTTAAAGTGAACTACAAACGTTTGATAATCACCCAACCTAGTCTTGTGAATAATTTCTTCAAGGTATATGTATTTAATTATTTTATGAATTGTCCTTTAAAAGCCAACTCATAATAAGTATATAATAAATAAATATATATAATAAAATATATAAATTAAATATAGGGACATTCTTTTACACACGGCCTTCTGATCTCAACCTAAGCAGAGAAACAAAATATCTGATATACACATTCGCGGCCTCTATGCTCTGTCTCTGTCGCTTACTACGCTAATACGTGAGAGGTAAGCTCTCCGAGGCCTCCGTGAAGCGGCTCGCCGATGATGTTTGTATTAGCTGAATAAGTGGGCAGAGCTTGTAGTTAACAGATATACTACATATACTTTTTTTTCTAAATTCATACTACTACTACATATACTTATATAAATATTTACACCCAGATACAGAACAAACAGACATGCATGCACACAAATGTTTGCCATGAGTGGGAAAAGAACCCACGACCTACGGCGTAGCAGTCAGGGCATCTCACCACCAAACCAATGGTTTGTTGAAAAAGAGTAGTTTAAGAAGATACCTTTCATGCATCCACTATAGAGTTTAAATTACCCAAAAAAGAAACAATTGAAACAATAAAATTCGTTCAGTAAAATTGTTGATATTTTCAGCCCAATTATTTGCGGTACTGGAAACCTCTACGGATAATCCTACGATTGCAGACAGCCACTCAGGGATTTTAAAATAACATTTGTCAAGTCAGAGAATAAAAGACATGAACATAAATAACTGAGGAAGTAAACGTTCCTCGTTCTAAAGTGATCTAAATTGATCAATTGTGCTGTAAATATATAGAGACCTGACATTGAAAAGTAGTCAACGATTTCTTTTTATATACGAGTATGTACCTTGAATTGTATTTGTTGATCAGTTTGCCATGAATTCTTTTCATTATAGTTTTCCTGGAAATAGCAAATGTAAAAACGATACCGCGATGGGTGAGGTAGGTGTTTTGATTATGATTTTTTTGCGTTGCTATGCGTTTCTTTTTGTCAGGAACCTTCCCAGGCATACGTAGAATAATTCACAAAAGTTTCATCGCTATTGGATAAATAGTATAAGAAGGCATAAAGTACAAACATTATTTTTTTATAATATATATAAAAAAAGATTTAAGATATTTTCTATAATTTTACTTCTTGTACCCAAAGCCTACCCTAATATCGAAATAGACTAAATCTAATTTTGTATTAATTTTTAGGAAAAATATGACACAGAATTGCCAAAAAACAAAAAAAGATGTCAGATCAGAAAAAATCGTCAAAATCGATCCAGCTGTTTTGGAGCCCATAGAGAATATACACCCATACACTAATGGATTTTTATATAAATAATAAACGCAGTAAGTACCTTGGTTAGTACTTAGATGTGAGTGAAAGAGGAAATTAGGTGCAGCCCCATGAACTTGCTATTAAGTAATTTTGTAATTTCGACCCTTTTTTTTATTTGAATAAGATTTAATTTTGTTTTATTCTATCAGAGGACATGAGGATTTATTGCTTTGAACTTTTTCCGACTTGTCATGGAAAACATTTTAATATGATAATGACTTTTTAACTTTAGAAATGGCGGCTTTACTTCCAGGCTGAGTAGGCTTGCGCCTAGGGCTAGAGGTTTTAGGGGATGCAAATTTGGGCTATGATTGTTTTTCAAATTACGATTTTAGCAATTAAAAATATTGGAGGATGTGTGAATGAATGATGATATATAGAAGGCAGCAGAAAGTGAACCGACTATACTTGGAAAATCTGTAAATCCGTAAATGAACATTAGTTCAACACCCAGACAAATTACCTAGAAATGATACCACCTACCTATTTTGCTAATCAAAAGAGACGGATAAAAGTTGAAAGCTTCGTTTGTTTATCGGTCTGTGACACCCAATTAGATAAACAGGTTAGTCTGTAGGTGTTGAAGAAATCAGTTTAAAAATAAATTAAACTGTTATTAAATTATTTGTTCGTATCGTAGGTTCGAGGTGATAGGGGATTTTTTTTGACCCTTCAAAGTAGATCACTTCGCTTTGCTAGGTGGTAATTTTTTTTAATTACTTTATTGTGATCGAACATTTAATTGGTCTCCATAAGGCATAGCAAACAATGTAGTTACCTTAGTATCTTTTATCTATTATTCAAAACCCATCCATTTGATCCAGCTTGAACCCACCCCGAACCCATCGGTTTATGTTTCATATATTAATATTGGCTTGGACAGCACTTCATAAACGGTATGTTGCGAGCAAATTGCGAAATTTTTCTTTTTACTGTTGACCTAACAAAATGACAAATAAAATATATTAATCACCTATCAAAAATGTAATGCGGGAGGTACATAATTACATCGTAACGAAATTTTATGGGGATTTGTTTAGCGACCTGTGGAAGGGAAATTGTATTTTAAGTGTTTATATTAAGTTATAATTTTTTCGAGTTGCTGTGTGGAAACAGATAAAAGTAACGCTAGTGACTGAAAAGCTAGGAGAAGCTGGTATGAACAATAAGCAATAAGCAAGAAGGGATGAATGTCATTTGTAAAATAGTGATGAATATTAAAGAAGATGGTAGGGATTTAGGAGGAAGACCGAAGAAGATATAAATTGACTGTGTGAGGAATGATAAGAATAAGTAGAGAGTGAATGCTGAGATGAGAAGTAGAAGGGCTGAATGGAAGAATTTTACATATTAAATTTGACCTTCATAAGTGCCCCCCCCCCCTGCGAGCCTAAACTAAAAAATGTTTTTATATTTTGAATTGTATGCCTTCCCGAAAACACTGGAAAAAGAACAGGCAAATGATGAACTCAAGTTAGGTACTTGGACCAAATATTCCAAAACCATGCAATAAACAGGTAATTGCGTTTAGCATCGCTGATCGTGGATTTCCCATTCATCTGATAAAACGAGAGTTCGATTTCCTGTATTATGATACATATTTAAAAATCTTATCGATAAATAACTCAGCGGATTCATTTATAAATATCTGTTTTATAGTTAAACCGCAACGCCTATATATCGACGTTCGATGCCGGGCGGAGTGAATAATTCGATTTGGTGTGATACCGCCAAGGGTAAACGATTAAGCGTCCTGCATCAACTGTTTATTTTGTGAAGACACAATTTCACAAATATATTTCAAAAACGGGTAGTTCATATACGAAGTGTCACATTTACCTCATCAATTTGAAAATAGGTCAATACTCTCTCATTATTTCAATTGTTGCACATCAAATTAGTAATACTCTAATAATTACTCATAATGCTTATATATTATCCACATAGTACAAGCTATGATATGATAAATGAGAAAATTATTAATTTTGTGATTATAGATGTACCAATGGTTTCTTACTCTTTCTAAAAACTAACGGATTTGGATGACACTTGGCACATAGACGGAACATGTCATAAATAGGATACTTTTTACCCCGGGGAAATGTAAAATCCCCCGGGAACGATCGCGATACCGCGGGGACAGCTAGTTCTAAATATATAAGTCTTAACATGTCTATTATATATCTGTGTATTCTACCAATATACATGATTAATAAGAACTATTTTCTCTTTAAGATATCTTAATAATATATACTAGAGTTAGAGCATCAATCAATAAACCACAGATTCAGAAACTTCAGAAGTTTTATAAATTCACGATAATGCCATAAAACTAAAAAAAAAAGTAGTGATCGTAATATTAAAAACATTTTTAGCTACCTAAAGTAATGTACGATTGCATGAAATAAATCAGCTATAGATTTAGTTTGAGGGACTTGAAACGTAGGTCTGCGTATTGAGCTGTATGTATAGGTGATGTATTTCTTTCAGAATATTGATGGAATGAATCAAAGCATGTCAGAAAGTAAGGCATGGCGAGGTGTGGCTGTATAGACATAGCTTAAGTCAACCTTCTAATATTATCAATGTCCCCCGCGGTTTTACCCGCGCTCCCGTGGGATGTCACATGTATTATACATAAAAACTGGTTATATAAGGCTGGTTGGTATGGTTTTCCCGACCTCTTATACACGTGTTTAAGAATAAAGAAAAGGCCTGGTTGAGATGGAAGACATATAACAATAAGTCCGACTACGAAGTTTTTTCTATGTTACGCAAGAGATTTAAGACACTTTGTTCTGAATGCTTTAACACATATATAAATTCTATTGAGTTAGGTCTGCAAAAGGACGTTAAGGTATTCTGGTCTTATATAAGAAGTCGCAAAGATAGAACGGGTATTCCTGACACAATGATATTTAGTGATGAAAAATCTGATGATCCTGAAACTATTTGCGAGTTATTTACAAAATTCTTTAGTTCCGTATATGAAAACGGTAGTTTTGTGGACACTGCCTTTGATTCCTTTCCTTCCTCAAATAATGATTTAAATATATCCGACGTACGTTTGACTCAAAATATGATAGCCGAAGAATTAAAATCTTTGGATGTAACCAAGGGACATGGTCCTGATGGTATACCGCCATTCTTTTTAAAACACACAGCTGATAGCATGAGCCTGCCGCTTAGTATAATTTATAATAGTAGCCTCAAGGAAGGTATTGTCCCTCAGATTTGGAAAGCGGCTAACATTATACCTGTTTATAAGAGTGGTGCGAGGAACGATGTCTCTAATTATCGTCCAATCTCCTTGCTTTCTACCTTATCAAAAGTACTTGAGAGACTTGTACATAAAATCGTTTATCCAAGCCTACATAATATCATTATTCCGGAACAACATGGATTTGTTAAATACCGATCGACAATCACTAATTTATTACTATACACATCTTTTTTGTTTGAAAATTTGGATAATCGTATACAAGTCGACTCTGTCTACACTGACTTTTGTAAGGCTTTTGACAAAGTGGATCACTCCATCCTTCTAAAAAAAATTGCGTTTAACGGAATACGCGGTAATTTGCTCCGCTGGTTTGATTCGTATGTCAGGAATAGAACACAGAAGGTTGTGATAAACGGTTATGCATCCAATCTGATATCAGTGTCCTCTGGCGTGCCACAAGGCTCAATTTTAGGCCCATTACTTTTTGTCATATTTATAAATGATATTTCGCAGTGTTTTAGGAATTCCCGTTTCATATTATACGCAGACGACCTTAAAATCTATCATAGTATTAATACTATCGAGGATTGCGAGAAGCTCCAAGAGGATCTCGATCGTCTCTCTAATTACTGTACTGTGAATAAACTACATCTTAGCCTACCAAAGTGTAAATCCATTTCCATTACAAAAAAAGTTAATAAAATCAGTTTCACATACTCCCTTTGTAATACACCGTTGCAAAAGGTATCCCTCATAAAGGATCTTGGGTTTCTTATCGACGACAAATTACATTTTGACGCACATATCAATTACATATCTAGTAAAGCCTTCCAATTGTATGGTTTTGTAATGAGAACATGTACTCCTTTTAAGCGACCTAATACGTATCTACTTCTATTTAAGTCCTTGATAAGATGTCAACTGGAATATGCCACAGTCATATGGAATCCACATTTTAAAAAATATTGCGATCAGTTGGAATCGATACAACGCAAATTTCTCCGCACGCTCTATTTCAGATGTTACCGTGCTAGGTCCTCGTATCAGTCCCTCTTAGACAGATTTGTTTTATCGCCGCTAAAAATGAGAAGATTGCTACTGGATCAAACTACTTTATATAAAATTTGCCATGACAGGTTTGATTGCGCTCAACTAATCAATCAAATATATATACGTACCCCTAGCCGTTCCCAACGAATCCGTGATAGTCATAAGCAATGTTTATTTGCACCCAAATTTTGTCGTACTATCGCTGGTGAACGTGCTCCTCTTCGTCGTATAATGCAATCGTATAACGAACATTTTAGTGACATAGATTTATTCTTTCTAACGCATGCACAATTTAAAAAAAATGTTAATGACATACTTGCGGATGTCTGTGATTTTTGATATTTATCTAAATCTATATAATCTGTTTTCTTTTTCTATGTTTTGTTCACTTTATTGTTAATATTTTACTTATTCACTTGTTAATCTTGCCATGTTTAGTACATAATTTTGTGAATAACGGTGTTGGTTGTGCAATTACTTTTTTATTTATATATAATATTGTTACATAAGCTTTATTGTGCAATTGTTTGTTATTCTCAATAAAGGAAAAAAAAAAAAAAAAAAAAACCTTCCTCTTCAATCACTCTATCTATTAAAAAAACCGCATAATGATCCGTTGCGTAGTTTTAAAGATTTAAGATTATACATAGGGATATAAGGACAGAGAAGGCGACTTTGTTTTATACTATAGAGAATAGAGACACGCTGTTGTCTCACGCCATATATTGGACGTGTACTTGGCGCGAGACACGATTGTGTCTCCGGATGATGCGAAAGTTTGTGCGGATGGGTTTCATGGATGCTTGTTACGCTTTCACGTAAGAACTACCGGACGGATTTGTATGAAATTTGGCACACAGATAGAGCATTCCCTGGAATAACATATGGGATTCCCTAACCCGGAAAAATTTAACAATTTTCGGGCTAGCGGGTAAAACCGCGGAGTACATACAGCTTCTACTAAAACAATGGGTCCGTTTATCCAAAATATAGGTGTGATTAGCTTTTCAGTTTTTTAATACGTTTAGTAAACTCACAAATGGTGGTGTTTTTTGAAGTAGTACTACAGTAGAAGCTTGAAAGTATTTTTTTAATGCAAAATTATATTTGCTTATTGTATAGATGACAATACATTGTTTCAATAGTGTGGAACTAAATTTGCTTAAGTTTGGACACATTGGCCTTCAGACGTTATTAATTGAGTAAGTACCATATTGATTGATTTATCGTTTCCGCATTGCTATTTTATAGTAATGAACATAATTATTTAATTAAAACTCTGCTATTTAATTAAAAAACGTCCTATCTTAGTGTGAACTGTTCTTTTATAATATAATCTTGACTAATCTTACACTAAGCTTCGAAAATGCAGAAATGTAGGTTTGATCTGCCTCTGCGGTCGAGTCCTTCAAAGCTCGGTTAGAGACATGGAGGTCTTGGGTTCGATTCCCGGGTCAAGCAAAGTAATAAATGTTTTTTGTTATGAAATAATTACCCGTAGTCCGAGATTGGTGTCGCACCCGAGAGACGGTGAGGATGTGGTACTGGACATGTTATATAGGGTTTATGTATTATTATTTCTTTATTTTTTCCAAAATTTACAGATCTTTAATGTACACGGATTAACTTTATGTACGTATCTATACTAATATTATAAAGAGGAAAGATTTGTATGTAAGTATGTTTGTTATTTTTTCACGCAAAAACTACAAAACGGATATGGATGAAACTTGGCACATAGATAGAGTATATCCTGGAATAGCATATAGGCTTTTTATCCCGGGAAAATGTGATATGCCTCGGGAACGCGGGTAAAACCGCGGGAGACAGCTAGTATCATATGCATAGTTATTTTAGATAATGGATAACATAACCTACTTATCAGCGCAGGATCAGGTGTTAAAACACGGGGTGGAAGCTAGTATTTTACTAATCGACTACTTATACTACTAATTAGAAATACTTCACTCCTAATTGGTGTCAAGTTATTTATATTACTAGCTATGAATAGATGAAAATGTAGAAATAAAATATAATACAATACAAATACTCTATATTGCAACACAAAACAAATGAAAGACTCATAAATATAATACGAAACATTGGTATAATTTAGGCGGCCTTATCACTGAAGCGATCTCTACCAGACAACCTTTAAATAATATTTGCTTCATCTCGAAATTGTCTTGTATCATTTACTCGTATTTTATATCAACGCAGAACGACTGCATTGACATTTCTTGGTGTATACGGAAATATCCGGTCTCTTCATCCTGCATCCATACAATTTCCGTCACACATTTCAAGCTTGAGTACAATTCTTATTTATGCTAGAAAAATTTACGAGACAGGTGGCGGCGTGGTGGTAACAGCTTATACCCAGACTATCGCGATTCCTGTCCTGTGGACATTTTTACATGTTTAAACATATCTGTCTGTTCTGTGTCTGGGTGTGTGACTATTTAAGTACCATATAGGCTTTATACATATAGCCGTGTACGGAGAATGTGACAGGTTATTTAATTAAATTTATATTAAGACTAGCTGTCCCCCGCGGTTTTACCCGCGTTCCCGTGGGATGTCACATGTATTATACATAAAAACCTTCCTCTTCAATCACTCTATCTATTAAAAAATACCGCATCAAAATCCGTAGCGTAGTTTTAAAGATTTAAGCATACATAGGGATATAGGGACAGAGAAAGCGACTTTATTTTATACTATGTAGTGATATAAGTCTCTCTATGGTTTGTATCGTTTTCTTAAGCAAACTATCGATACAATTTGAATGACAATCCCTCTACAGAGTGACAGCTTGGATCGCGGTGAAGTCACTTGATCTTCACCCGTGGCTAAAACCGCATGGGACGACTACAGATTGTATAATTCTCTCCAAATAAACCAAAAGATAACAGGATTACTTAGTTCCTGATATAATGGGCTCCAGCGATCTTAGTCGGGTTTAAATCGGCCAGATAAAGTAGACGGTATTCAGTTCCAAGAAATGTAGATGACAGAAGATATTATCTTCCGAGCATTCAGTGTGATTATGCAAGCAGCATCGATGGAAATGTAGAAATGATATTATATAGTAAATGATGAATGCTTTTTGAATAATGGAGTAGATCGGAGATGAATCTTTAAAGTTTCTGAGTTTTCTTTTTATTTGATGTTGCACACATGCTTAAAGAATGGTCCTTTACAGTGTCTCGAAAATATTAATAAGGTTGAAAGAATCATCTAGCCTTTTATTAAGACTTGAGATGTTTTAAAATTCAATCGCAAAGCCTATGTTCTAATTCCGACAGTCACACTTGAGAGGCACATGATATGTAGCAATCATGCCTATCTTCGGCCAAATCATAACTTACTGCGTTAAGCAAGGTTATAGGCAAAAGTCTAAAAATGGGGCTAGTGCGTGTTGGACTCACTTACGTAAGGCTTAGTACAATAATAATAAAATCAATAATAATTTTACAGACAAACATTGAACCGACTCTTTTTATCAATTTGGCACGGAACCCATAAATATATTTTAGAATGGAAGTATAAATAATATGATTAAGCCAGCTCTTCGATCTATGTCACCTCCATTTCAATTAACATTTCTGATGTAATTGTTAATGTAATTGGTGGCGAGATGGTCTATTCACTAACTGAATTTGGGTCGGCTTAGCGTTTCAGATCTAACTGCCGTGATATCGATATGGAACCACATTTGACTTTGTGATGACTTTATGTACCTATTAAAGAAGTAAGTAATTGAAAATATTTCAGAAATTTAAAATTGTTATTTATATTTTTATCAACGTTAATAACAATTAATTTGTTTCGTCGTTTCTGTAAACGCTTTTTATTTTATTTTATAGAATCCACTGTGAAATGTGCAATAAGAAATTTTAAATTAATCATTATATCAATATAATTACGACCCACACCTCTATTTTAAACGATATTTGCAGCGCGCATTCTGTCAATCGCTCCAGCTGTCAAACGACTGACATTAATCAAAGTATATTGTCAAAAGCGCTTCTATTAAAGTGGTTAAGTTTTCTGAAATTTTCTAATTTTCCACGCAACTTTCTTATTTTTTTCTTGCATAAAAACCTTCTCCTGACAGTAACAAACACAACAAAAAAAGAATTTGCGAAATCGGTCCAGCCGTCCATGCGTGATGCCGTGACCAAGGGAAATAGGGATTCATTTAGATATAGATTGTATCATGATAAAATTTTCTTAAATATTTGATTTAATTTTGTTTGTTCTTTGTTCTAAGTAATTTATTTGTGCTAGCAGAACACAGTAATTGTAAACCGTGTGTAGCATCTGGGTCACCAAGATACAGGCTGTACCTAGTTTGGGACCCGCTTTTAAACCCTGCCAGTTCTCTGTTCTCTTCGAAGCTTTAAGTTAACACCATGTTTGCATGCTAAAGAACGATGTGTAAGAAAGAAATAAATTAATAAATAAAAAAAATAAAAAATCGAATATATTTTAACGTTATTTTGGGTTTTTGTTCTCTACTAGACTTCTCTATAAACCTACAATAAACAATTTCAAATCATAAACCATCTATCGAGTTTTTGTGCCACTGACTACCAAATCTATGAATGACATTAAAAACTCAATTTAATTATAGAGATGCAGTAGATAGCATCACAGTAACATAAATTATAATTCTATGGAATAATTTAAAATATTCAAGTGTTTTTGTGCTTAGTAAGAAAAACTGGATGGAAATACGGCTATGAAAACATTACAATAGAAAGTGAATTGTCAATCTTGAGAAAGTAAATGCGTCATGGTGAAATTAAATAATAACATACGTGTATGAGTAAGTATTTCCCAGCGGGCAGTGTGTACAAACGAAGGAGGTACAAATATATGTCTCTTATAACATTTGGAGAAACCTATGACAATATTGTGAAGGAATAACAACGGAGACTTACATATTTCTTTATTTTTATTCCATATACAAATCATGCTGCGTGGTTGCGGTGCCAAATATTATAATACCAACTCATCTCTAGGATGACGTAAGAGGCGGCTAAAGTGTATACCGATGACTACGTGAACTTCTTTCATTTAGCCAAGTGGTCAACAAAACCAACGCCCCCCGCAAAAGTCTTCCAAATCTCTTGTAATCTGTTATGCATAGAAGGGAAGAAAGAGTACATATTGAGCCCACAAATTATTGGGAGCTTCCGTGGTTTTACCGGCTTTTCTGAGGGATTTTATTTTTCCCCGGTATAAAAAGTATCTCATGTTTTAATCAAGATTTTGTGTGCCAAATTTCACTAAAATCCGTTCAGAAATAAATCGTGATTGACGTAAAAAAATCTGTTTGATTTAACCTCTTCTAAAATAAATCAAAATAATAATAATGATCAGATAACACATCGTAAAAATCTGAACACGTGTTCACGTCGAAATGGGTGCCACAAACATAAAGCAAACATGAATATTATCACTTTGATATTTCGTACTCAAATATCGTATATTTGAACGGGCCTTTTTGTCAGGTGTGTCGAATTTAGGGACGATGAACACCTGTGTCGACAATCGGCGACATGTGACGCCGCCCGCCACGCCGCACCGACCTTGATTCTCTGACATCGATTCGGGTGCACGGGCAGGGCCATTATACTCCGCTTCCGTTGTACGTTGTACTAAACAAGTATTACTCCTAAATATCACTTGATATATTACTTGTCTCCCAACGCTATTGCGTGGTGATTGATATAGCTCTTTGTGCTCTTTTCAAATATTGGTTTGCTTTATATTTGGGGCGATGATAGGAACGTTATGATGATGTAGACTTTCCTTATGATATAGGTTTGACTGGAAAACAAAAGATGCCTTTCCATTGATGTAATCACTTGTTGTTTTGTTGCTTACTCATTTCCTTTGGTACTTGTTTTTGCTTGCTGGATAAAAATAGTCATAATTTTTGATTACAAATAAATTTTTCTCTGAAGGTTTACAACCTTCCGCATTATATAACTTTTTAACGATCATCCGCCACCTGTACCTATTTTCAGATTCATTAAAATCTTCGTCTAATAGTTTACGTTCCAGGATATATAAAATTTTGTGGAAAGTCTTTTTAATTCGTGATCTATTTGTACTACAGTTATGTTATCCACCGGTCTATATTTCGATAATGCATAAAATTGTTCATGATACTAGATTTAGTAATAGGTACAATGTATATTTTTCAAGCATAGCTCCCTTACATGTCGTTTACAAATAGAGCTTTGTAATCCCGGGTTCAATCATGAAAAATGTAAAAAGCAAGGCCTTTAGACCTCGCCAATGGGCCGTAACTGTCGACGGTATGGCCTCTATTGTTAGCTATTTATTGACTTGCCATTGACAATGTAGGGGAGTCGCAGTGTTTTTCCGCTTTATAAAATGCAGATTCATTGTGATACTTATATGCACGGAAAGATATTGTGAAATAGTTAACTAAGACTTGTAACTTTAGACCCAGGGCTCGATTCTGTAATGAAAATGACACTAACTTGAGGATGTTTCGTCGCGGCCTCTATGCTTTATCTCTGTCGCTTACTACGCTAATACTACTAATCACGTGAGAGGTAAGCTCTCCGAGGCTCTCGTGAAGGCTGGTTCTAAATGGTTTTCCAGCTTTAGGTTAGAAACTCAATTTTGGTTACAATTACTATCCTGTCATTTGCATTCCAAACTAACTTGACAGAGGTGAGAGACACTATTATCATTATAACAGTAATCGAAGTATAAATTCTGCAAGTCTTCGTTACAAATGCATATTATTCTGCTCGTAGTAATACTAGCATGATTGTAGTACAAAAGATCTCAATATGCCAAATTGTAGGCAAGTCAGTCCGTCCACTGTATTCAGGGGCATTTGTATTCACCCGGCATCCCACTGACCCTTATCCCAAGTTGCTCTTAGTCGAGAACAAATAGGTAAATTGTTTGTAGGACATTGTTACATTGTTTACTTAATAAAATGTTTATTACAGCCAGTGGTCTTACTAAATTAGGACGTAAAAGGTAATAAAACGGATTTGGGCTTATAAAAAATGTGGAGGCGGAAGAAATTACTTTTACGTTTCTGTACGTACCTAAAAGTTATAATTTAAAAGTCAGACTTGCATAAATAATTGTGGTTTCCCTTGTATAAGCACAAATGTGATGTTCGCGTGACGAGTTGTTCTAGAAATATAAATATTAAGCATCTAGAAATGGATCTCCATATACACATGTTATAACACTAACAGTAAAGCCGATAGGAGGTTAAATGGGACCTTATAACGAGTCCATTCACAATATTTAAGAACCGTAGTAACGCTGAATTACATACCCCAAAAAATAAATAAAACTGATTTTTATGAATGAAAAATAGAAAAACTATTAAAGTAGACAATTATTAGGTAAAATAGGTACGTAGGCCTTTCTGTTAAATAATCTAGTTCCCTGACATGACAGCTTACTACCCTAGTAAGTTGGCTTTGATAATTAATTATATTTTTACGGGGTATTTTGTAACATGTTGTAAAATGATGTTTATTACAGTAGAAGTAGTTAATGAATAAATATAATTTGATGCTCTGTAAGTAACTATGTACTTAAACTATCTCTAGTAGCTAATTAGGATACCTTAGAAATACAATGTTACTTTGAAGTTTCATACTGTTTTTCACTATCAAAGTACATATATTGTAGTAATTTCTGATGTCATATTCTCAAATACATTTTAATATCATCTTATACCAAAATTCGATTAAAAAACACAAAGATAATATCATTACTGCTAGCATTATTTCACGCATCACTACATAGTATAAAACAAAGTCGCTTTCTCTGTCCATATACCCTTGTATGCTTAAATCTTTAAAACTACGCAACGGATTTAAATGCTTTTTTTTAAATAGATAGAGTGATTGAAGAAGAAGGTTTTTATGTATAATACATGTGACATCCCACGGGAACGCGGGTAAAACCGCGGGGGACGGCGGTTTACAATAAAACACAATAATATTTCTAAGTATGAAACAAAGTCACTTTATCTGTCAATAAGTGTGTGCGCTTAGCTATTTTAAATTCAATGCAGCTTTCACCATCTAGAGAATATCTTCTGAAAATTTTATTTGTATATTTTATTTATGTTATTCCACTCAGGTCAACTCGAAGCCGGTCGCAAATTGTTAATAAATAAATCAGTTATTTAGATAGCGTCTGCTTAATAGATATTAGTTGGTACTAAAACTAGAAAAGTATAGTAGTAATTGGAACCTACAACGAACTGTGTTAGATAAAATAAAGTGGTATCGCAAAAGATCATTGTGAAGCTAATTACATATTATAGTACATAGTTTGTATCCTTCCAAAGTTGAGAGGGATGAGAGATAAGGGTTGCTGAGAGTATCCGAACAGATTAATCGATTTCTAAGGTCATTATTTAGACTCGACTGCGGACATCGTCAATCTCGCCCGACTTCCCTTGCCGTTATGCTTATATTTTAAACTGAGCTTTAATAGGTAATGTGGTCATTGGTGGGGTAGAGTCATGATAAAAATTTATATGTATGTACACAGATAGTATAGATGTAAACTAGGTTAAAAACCCTGACTGCCACGCGGTAGGTCGTCGTTAATTTGTGTGCATGAACATGTCTGTTTTATTCTGTCTGGATGTAAATATTTATATGAGTACATATATGTATTTTGCTGGTCAAACATAAATAACAAGTATTGTAACATAACAGGTTATGTAGGCCTTGACATAATTATATTTTTATTTTCTTTAATTTAATCTGAATTATTAATGAGTTATTGTATGCTTTAATTGATTGAATGAGACATTTGTAGTTTTTGTGTGATAAATTGGCTTGAATTTTATTTAATGACAATGTTTATTTGCACGCCATTATGGCAAAACATGAAGGACTTTGACTAAAGCTTAACATCTATGTATTCATAACCATGTTTCTGGCAAATAAATAAATCTTATCTTATCTTATGTAAAAGTAGAATATGTAGTATATCAGTTATCTGATTTCCATAGTACAAGATTTTCTTAGTTAGGGATCAGCCATGTAAATAATGTCTCAGGATATTTATTTATTTATCTATGACATCATCGTAATCTTCTATGACTTGTTTTTTTCTAAGGGTTAGCTTTTACGTCTAGTATCACTTTGTTTATAATGTCTACATAAATCCTACTATTGTACTTCCTACTAATATTATAAATGGGAAAGTTTATTCGAATGGATGTATGTATGTATGGATTTTAGTAACTCTTTCACGCAAAAGCTACCGAATGAATTCTAATTATTTGGCTTGTAAATAGTTACATATAGGGAATTCGCGACAAAGTGTTACATTTCTCATGAACGCGGGTAAAATTGTGGCAGACAGCTAGAATAAAATCTTACTAATATTATAAATGCGCAAGTTTTTGATATATGGATGTATGTTACTGTTTCACGCAAAACTTGCCATAGAGCATGTCCTGGATTAACATATAACATATAACATATATATATATATATATATATATATACGTTTTAGAGTAGTAGAGCTCTTAGTGCAGAGTTCGTCCGGGGAAGTACTACCACCTTACCCATTTCTGCCGTGAAGCAGTAGTGCACTTGTGTTACTGTGTTTCGGTTAGAAAGGTAAGGGGGCCGGTGAAATTACAGGCACATGAGACTTAACAACTTCACGTCTCAGGGTCGACAACGCATTGGCGATGCTCCTAGTGTTGCAAATGCGGCGGTGACCACTTACCATCAGGTGGACCGTCTGCTTGTTTGTCGGCCCAAGTGGCATAAAAAAAAATATATATATATATATATAATACTTTTATTCGGGGAAAATGTACAATCCCTCGGGAACACGGGTAAATACGCGGGGGACAGTTAGTATTATAAAAATTATTAATTTAACATAATGAAATAGCAATATATAATTCTGATGCTGATGAGCGTTCATTTATTAAAGTTATTATTCATGACTCTCATTTAAATTTGCTTGTGAAACCGAGACTGTAATAATTATTGATAGGGCTAATTCTGTTAGTGCAAGCTTTGAAAATAGAAAATGCACTAACATCGCAGAAATTCTCTGGAATTAAGCATAGTTTTATTAGCTTTTCATTAAGCTGTAACTTGCTCAGAATTGTATTATCAAAGCGTAACTTGTAGAAGGTTGACTAAGTCAGTGTTAAGTGGAGTCAAGTTTAAGTACAAGTGAACCGCAACATATGTGACCTTTGATCACGCACGCGGACCTGCTTCAATGGTCAACCATGCAAAATTCAAGTTACCTGGTCACGCGAACTGAATAACTTAAAAACTATGATTTACAAAATATAAAACTTAGGTGTGGTATTGCACATGTAGGTGAGTTTGTTTATCCAGGTTTTTTTCAATTGGTTCGATCAATGTAACACATATTCGAACCTGAGCCAAAAATGTGGGTTGATATACTTATTCCAGATGGGCGGACAAACAGCAGACGGTCCATGTGATGTAAGTGGTCACCGCCGCCTATGGACACCAGGGGCATCGCCAATGCGTTGTCGACTGAAACTGTGGAGCTGTTAAGCCTTATGTGCCTCTAATTTCAACTGACCTTTCTAACCGCATAAAAAAACAAAATAAAATAAAATATTACAAATACGAACAGTGAAATAAATAAAAAACAAGTGGGAGCACATTTAGAGTAGTAGAGCTCTTAGTGCAGAGTTCGTCCGGGGAAGTACTACCAACTTACCCATTTCTGCCGTGAAGCAGTAGTGCACTTGTATTACTGTGTTTCGGTTAGAAAGGTAAGGGGGCCGGTGAAATTACAGGCACATGAGACTTAACAACTTCACGTCTCAGGGTCGACAACGCATTGGCGATGCCCCTAGTGTTGCAAATGTCCATAGGCGGCGGTGACCACTCACCATCAGGTGGACCGTCCGCTTGTTTGTCGGACCATGTGGTATAACTTTTTTACTTTTTATTTTTACGTTTTATTACTTTTATTACTATTATTTTTATTACTTTTTTTTACTTTTCAAATATTCTTTTATTGGCTATACTTGCCAGCAAAATATTTGAGTACCATTCAATTCCAAGAATTAGAAGGTAATGTTCATAGACAAAAGACTTGGGTACTTACAATTAATTTTCTCCAAACTGCTTTTATATTTCAGTGTTGACCTTTTGTATACAACTTGATTTACTTACTCCATAATCTTGAAAACATCTTACGAAACATCATTCTCAAAGAAAAGTTTGTTACGTTCTGTTGAATTTACTATTTATCTGGTTTCTTTCTTATTTACAGAAAAGATACAAAACAACTGTCGATTTATTTATCACAGATTGTGTCGGAACCCGAACGTTAGCCACGAATTTGGGAAACAGTCTGTGAATCCCTAATTTGTGTGGGAAATAAGGATGTTACAGACAACATAGACATGACCACTAGATGTTTTAGAAGCTTGGCCTATGTTTATCTTTGATTAAAAGTAGGACTTCATGGTAAAATGTAGTCTTTGTCAATATTATGTAAAATGTTTATATTTAGAGTCAAAATACCCTTCTTTTATTCCATATGAGCCGACAAACAAGCCCACGGTCCCCCTTATGGCAAGTGGTCACCGTCACCTACGGACATTTGCAACACTAGAGCACCGCCAATGCTTTATCGACCCTGAGACGTGAAGATGTTAAGTTTCATGTACCTGTAATTTCACCGGCTCGCTTACCTTTATAACCGTAATACAGTTTTACAAGTGCACTACTGCTTTACGGTGGAAATGGGTAAGGTGGTAGTACTTCTCCGGAGGGACTCTCACTAAGAGCTCTACTACTCAATCATGATAATGGCTGAATAAAGTTAATGAACTCCAATGTATGATTATTGTAGTGGCAATTGAATATTAGATAAAGCTTTCAGACTATAATCTAGTTTATATACTAGCATTCCGCCGCGCGGAATCCAACCCTTACAAACCTAAGCCCTTATTTTTCCCTCTTTATACCCCCATTTATAAATGAGTTCATATATGATACAGATGATAATAAAGTCAAGGCTCAGTTCCTTGTCTGTTCCGTAAGCTTCGCTTGAGCTGCTCTATTACTTACGACTATAATACTGTTTGGTTGAACTTTGATATAATTATGACTGAAAATCCCACTTCCACATTGTACCTACTTTTCTTGCAGTCACAAGTAATTCCTATAAAGAATACAATGTGCCGTTATATTTTGCCTTCACTATCAGGTATATTGCATATTCTTTCCATCGATTTTCTTACATATTTTATTGTTCCTTCGTGATTACTCAGTCAAGTACGCGACCTTGCTATTGATTGATTTCATGGTTCATGTTTGGGGTGCGGTTTAAAAGTTCATTGTATTATTATTTAGAAAATAATCTTTCTGTTACTTGTTTAGGTAACTGACGGTCACCACTAACCATTAGAAGGACATGTCAGCTATCTGACAGAGAAATGCACTTGTTTTACTGGGATTCGGTTAGATAGGTAAGGGGGCCGGTGAAATTTCAGGCACATGAGACTTAACAACTTCACGTCTCAGAGTCGAATACGCAGCGGTGACCACTTACCATCAGGTGGATGATCTACTGGTTTGTCGACCTATGTCGTATACAAAAAACATAAAAAAAAATACAGACAAATTGATAACCTCCTCCTTTTTTGAAGTCGGTTAAAAAATACCTGGCTCCATACTGTTAACCCTACTTTATAGGTACTTAAGGTTCAAACATTCTTCCAGCCAGTTGCAAGTCAAGGTCACGTAAATCGACTAATACTACAAAATTGATGGCCTCAATTTTATACGGCAGTGATTATGATTGAAAACAAAACATGACGCGCGTCCATTCCTTCACAATGTAAATAGATATATCATTCATGAAATGCTATTGATTTGTGTACAATACTAATTGTCGCTGTTATGTATGTACACGTTTTTGAATTAATTATGGCTTTAATTAAATGTATTGGCTGTATACGGCTGATAGCCATTAATATGTAGTAAGTGTGTATTATGTGGCGTTAGTTAACATAATGTACCATATCTGTTGTTGTGTTATAGCTTATACAGGGGATTTATAGCTAATATACACTCGCTATCCCTAATGGAGTAGACAGTGTAAATGGAAATACTTCATGCTTAGTTACTGATTAACACATTTTCCGTGTATAATAGATACAGTTAAGTTCAAGGCTGCCGATTTGTATTTTTTGAAGTATTACTTCTTTTGGCGCGTTAGGGATAAATTATGAGAGTAAATTTTTACGATGCGCGTGCACACCGTCACGAAAAACCGACACCCTGAAGTTAGCTGGGGCTTGATGATGGAAGATGACACTAGTTCGAAGATGTTTCATTGCGGCCTCTGTGCTCTGTCTCTTTCACTAAGTACGCAATCACATGAGAGGTAAGCTCTTCGAGGCCTCCGTGCGCCGGCTCGCCGACGAAATTTGTATTAGTAGAATAAAGGGGCTGATAACGGTCTCTCCGGAACATCGTACAAATCGCAACTGTCAGTGTCATGAATGCGTGAATTATATTATTGTCAATAGCATCACAACGTCAAAAATTGTTATTCGTCGCTACAGACAGGTGCAAAGAGATTGGACACAAAAAAAAAACACTACGAAAATCAGTTTTCACGACTAAATAGTAAAAACAGAAGCTTTTAGTGCAGTTCTTTTCACCAATAATTTCGAGTATAACTTCTTACGTGCGTACACAGTACAAGTACACAAACACGTTTTATCTAATTTTGAATCATTACAATTTATGGACGTGTTCAGATATTTTTAAGAAATCCATTCGTTCCTGATGTACCAATGTTTTATTTATACAAAAAACTTATTTACATTATTGTTTCATACCCGTAACTTAAACCAGTGCTAGTTTTTTTTTAATCTATTATCCAATACTAAAAATAAAATACATTTTGTGTTTATATATTTTGTAGTGGTCTTGGTGTAACAATTTCTCATTTAAGTTCACAAAAAATGTATGAAGTAAAATTTTTAAGTTGATGGAGTCGAGACAAACACACGAAATGTTTTATGTAGAACTTTAAGGTCGTTGGGCTGACCGAGGTGAGGAGCTTAATAAAGTGGCGGTTTTGTGAGCATTCTAAAGCGAGGACTTGTGTAAAATTTATATCGTACACGTCAAATACAGACGGAGTTTCGAGTTCGTAATATATTAAAATTGTAGAATATATATATATAAATGAATGGAAGTAATCAAAAAACTCCAGTTGGTTTTTAAATGTTTCCCACTGAACGGTTTGGTAGGGCGAGAACATTCCTTTTCCTCGAGTAACTTTTTACGCGTAGAAACTTTTTTCAAAGCCAGTAATAAAGCAAAAAGTAATAAATGGAATGTTAAAGAAAGCAGCTGTGGGATTAATTTTGAAAAGGGCAGTTTTAAGTTTTCATGTTAGATAATATTTTATGCGAATCTGCTCTATAGAAAAACACTGTGATATTGACTAGGTAAGGGCATTGTATTTGAAAAGTGAGGAGACGTTACTATTGATGTATTCAGTGTTTAATATGTATGAGACATGAAAACTTATTTCGGAGTGAATCGATCAACGCCACTTAGTTACTTTAGTTGTACGTATTCAAAATAAACTGTTAGACATTCGTAGTAGACCTCTAACTTACCTACACAATTTACATGAAAATAGATTTGAGTTTATTGATTTCTAAGTATTGATCTGTGTTTAATATAATACTAGCTGTCCCCCGCGGTTTTATTTTTTTTATACCACCTGGGCCGACAAACAAGCGAACGGTCTACCTGATGGTAAGGAGTCACCGCCGCCTATGGACATTTGCAACAGTAGGGGCATCGCCAATGCGTTGTCGACCCTGAGACGTGAAGTTGTAAAGTCTCATGTGCCTGTAATTTCACCGGCCCCCTTACCTTTCTAACCGAAACAGTAATATAAGTGCACTACTGCTTCACGGCAGAAATGGGCATATATAGGTATACTATTGGCCCTTACATCCAATTACGAATTTACATATTAAACAGCCTATAAAGAGCAGATAAACAAAGAAAAGTTCCCAGTTAATCAAGCAATCATAAACAAAATACATAAATATCCACAGATAACACCAATGCCACCTACAGAGAAAAATGTATGTTATGTGTCTATGATCGAGTACATCGCATATATATGTTTCAACCAAGCATGGGTTTACGTACAGTTGCCAACGGATTATGCAAAGCTCGTGTTTTTGAATAAGCAATGTGACGTTTTGTGAGATATTGGTCGTGCACTGAGCTATGATATTTGTAAGCAACCAGACCGCGACTAAGGTTGCATGCATGTCTTCCCTTTCTATCATTACTCGCTGAACTGTATTACTGAATTTTAAATCGTATTCAAGTTTGTTAAAGTACATTTTGTACTGGATCATGGTCCTCTAGGGTTACGTTATTACGTTTTTTTGTTCATGTTATTTGTCAATCAATCAATCATCAGTGAAATTATTATTCCCTAAAATACTGATAGAGTGCCAACACATGAAGCTGAAATATCTACAGAAAATATATTAGGACCATCTTAATACTGTGAAAAATACAGATTATGTTCAAAGAAACGATCTAGTATGCACTTTACGTTCTTTATTAAGGATCTATGTCTCTTATACATTAAATATGTAATAAAATATAGTATAGTGATGTAAACACGCTTTCTTGTTAAGTCCTGCGTCTCATAAACATTGTCTACATATTCACTGGGATGTGCTTGAATATTTAGGACCTTATTTTCCATCTCTGCTCTTGTATTGCGCAATTCCTTTTATAAATTATGCCGCTCCATGTTTTTTTAACGAAGACGTTCAGGGTGAATTGGTTTGTGACACTAAAACACTTGTTCTACTTATAACAAAGTTGATGGTTTAATATGTATAAGTCTTTGATAAACTTTAGCCCCATATTTTGAAGTTATACTTCTTTAGGCGCGTTATGAAAAAATGGTGAGAGTAAATTTTAAGATGCGCGCGCATCTGTGTAACACAAAATTCACACGGATGAAGTTAGGTGATAACGGTCTCTCCGGAACATCGCACAAATCGCAACTGTCATTGTCAATGAGTGAGTAATGATGTTATAGTCAATAATAACCTAACAACGTCAAAAATTGTTATTCGTTGGTACAGACACGTGCAAAGAGTTTGGATACTACAATTTCACGACTGAATAATAAAAAATGCTTTTAGTGCAGTTTTTGTCACCTATAATTTTGGCTATAACTTCTGACGTGCGTAAATAAGTACACACACACGTTTTTTTTTTATATAAACTAGGAGTATCTTGTATTGTATCATATATCCTAAACTATGTACTAAGAAGTTGTACTTTGGAAACCCTATATTTATTTTTATAATACTAACTTATTTTATATACAACGTGTTACAAAATACAAAATATAATTAATTATTATCAAAGCCAACAACCCTAGTAAGCTGTCATGTCAGGGAACCAGATTATTTGACACATTGGCTTACGTACCTATTTTACCTAATAATTGTCTACTTTAATAGTTTTTCTATTTTTCATTCATAAAAATCTGTTTTTTTTATTTTTTTGGTGTTCTTAAATATTGTGAATGGACTCGATATAAGGCCCCATTTAACCTCCTTTCGGCTTTACGGGTAGTTTTGTAACACTCCGTATATAGCATACTGTGTCGCGGCTTCATCTGCATTCTCGAGGGATTAAATGTATCCCGGCATTATAACACCTACACTGTGTTCATCCGGAATAATTCTTTCTAATGGTGAAATTATTTATTAAATAGGTGCCTTAGTTCCGGGGATTACCTTCCGCATACTTAAAACATCGCATAATTCGCACTTTCTTTTTATAATATTACTATAGATTTACATTCAGACACAAAAAAAGAAACATTTTCATGTATACTACTGTCTGTCCTGGGTAGAAATTGAACCCACGGGTGGGATAGAAGTCAGGGTATATAACTACCACAGCAACTGAATAACTAAAGCATATTTTCCAAGAGTAAATAACAATGCGTCAACATCTAGTAATCTAATGAGCAAAAAGTTGCAATATCCATGAATCAATCAAGCTTCATTAAATTATATTCGTAAAAATAAACTTACAGCCTCACAAAATTCGCACTCTATCTTTATAATATTTTTATAGATTTACATCCAGACCCAAACACATGTGCATTTCATTTATTCATATTAATTCATGCACACTTCTGTCTATCCTGGGTGGAAATGGAATAGAAGTCAGGGTATATAACTACCACTGCAACTGATGAATCAAGGCGTATTTTCCAAGAGTAAATAGTAAATATAACTAGTACTAATAAATAAAAAATTACAATTGCCATAAATCAAGCTTTATAAAAATAGCTGTCCCCCGCGGTTTCACCCGCGTTCCCGGACTATGTAACAATTTCCCGGCACAAAAAGTATTCTATATTACTTCTATTACCTCCAACAATATGTGTACAAAGTTTCATGATGATCGGTTATGTAGTTTTCGTGTGAACGCGTAAAAAATAAACTGACATTCACATTTATAATATTAGTAGGGATATACTATAATAAGTCAAATGCACACTTTGTTCTCAAATGTCATTGAATCCACAATAGCTATAAGTCATTGGCAAGCCCCGGACAATAAACTAGCACTATTAAACACCATATTTTTTTTATGGAAGCTGTGATTAGTCCAATATATTTCGGCGTCGAGACAGTCATTGCCTATCGTTTCGCGGTTTGCTAATAAATATTCTATTCTTGTCAACTCGACTGACCTAATTGCCTTTGTCGTCGCTCTAATGCTAATACCAGCCCGAATAGAAGCGGTGGCTATTTTAAATATCCTGTTTTATTCAATAGTATCATCATCATCAGTGTTTATTTTCTCTTTCGTTGGCTTTTAAGAATTATTCTATTTTTATTTCCATAGAATGACGAAAATGGGTTATCTTCGTTTTACAAGGAAAAATATTAATTATTCATTAATCATATTTTAATGGAATAGATTGTCTTTATCATTAATTTATTTTCCGTTACACATAAAGGTTGCGGATTATAATTTCAAAGCCCCTGTGAGAAGATTCACTTCAAAAATATGTACCTCCTTAGGTTCCACAGCAGCGAACGGGGACAGCCGGACTGCGTTCTTGTCCCCTTATTCAGCCAATACAGACTTCGTCGGTGAGCCGGTGCAACGAGGCCGGAGACCTTACCTCTCACGTGATTGTGTAATAAGTGAAAAAGACAGAGCATAGAGCCCGCGGTAAGACATTTTCGAGATAGTGTAATTTCCCTTAAAGAATTCAAGCCCTGACAGCGGAGGGTCGAAACTATACCATCCTATTCAATTTAAATAATATAGTCATACCAAACTTGCTAACGTCCTGTGGCTTTATACCATTTAGACCAGTATAATGAGGTCCCACGGGATTTCCCTGGAATATATATATTTTTTTAATTTCAAATATTAGTCTATGTGTGAGTCAAATGCGTTCAGCCGTTTTGAAGTGGTTGGGTTTGACAGATTGATATCATGACTTATAAATATAAGTAAAGAGTTGAAAGAACTCAGTTATTTAATGATTTCGATACGAGTTTCGAGTGAGTTTATAACCTATTTGTTAAAGAGTCAAACTATTCATAGGTCCATGTAAAGACTTATTTGAATAAAAATATTTTTATTTCATTTAACAATTTTAAACTAGTACCTATTACGTTTATTTCTGGACCGCGACAAAGATTGTCAACAGTATCCGGACTCTATTTAAAGTTACTAGCCGACCCCTGTCCGAAAGTATGTGATTGTTTACGTTTCACCCACTTCGTAATAGGTCTCTCGCACTGAAACCGGAACGTAATGGCGAATACGATGGCAATTGGCAGTAGTCTGGGTTCGGTAAGCTGACGCCTGATACGCCATTTGAGACTAGTAATCTAGATTTAGAATGTACACGAGCATCTGAATACGTAGTACGAGATATCGATGTGGTTATCTGATAACCTAGTACCTACGTATTACATATCGTAATGTTTATGTCAGGAATAATACAATCTGTCAGTTAAGTTAAGATATTGACAAATGAAAGACAAGCAGTAGAACTAGAGAAGAATAGACCATAGATTAATTGAATTATTCAATTAATGAATACTTATACTAATAATATTTTCTTTTATTTCATTATAGTTGCATTGATTAGTAATAAATTATGGCCGTGGTTTTTATTTATATTTTTATTTTACGAAAACATTAAGATTCTTCAATAACGACAGTCAAAAAAGCGGATAAAACTATGTCTATACTAATAATAATATTATAAAGAGGAATGATTTGATATTATGTTTGTTTGTTACGATTAAACTCAAAAACTACTCGGCCGATTTTAAAAATTCTTTCACCATTAGTAAGTTACATTTTATCCCTGTATTCTCACTGGAAAGGAAACTACGCGAGTGAAACTGCGGGGCGCTGCCAGTTATCAATATTTTAGAAAAAAGTATAGGTAATTATATAATATATCCCGAGATATACACACGGCCATCTGATCCCAAATTAAACAGAGCTTGTAGGTACTATGGAAGCCACATAACCGATATACTACTTTGTTAAATACATACTTAAATTGATGTTTACATTTAGACACAGAAGTAACAGACATGTTCATGCACACAAATGTTTGTCCCGGGTGGGAATCGAACCCACGATTTGCGGCATGGCAGTCAGGGTCTCTAACCACCAAGCCAACTGGCTCGTCAAATCAAATTATGAAAATCTAAATCAAAATTAGACCTTATTTGATAAAGTCGTCTTATTCTATAGCCCCGTTTTGACAGCAAATGTCAAAGTTATAATAACTTGATTGATTTTGAAATATGGTTAATCTATAATGATCGAATGGTTAGTTGTATGATGATGCAAATGGACCTTATTATAATGCCATAAGGTTTAAATTCCATGACATACTTTGCTGTAAATATAATCTCAATAGATTGTAACGTTTACTAATTCTGTCAGAATAAAGAATTTCGACATCTGAGGAAAATCAGAAACGAACTAGGTATTTAATATTACTTTTGTATTAAGATTGTCCTGGGGCGGTAAGCTATTATCTTTGATATTATGAGAGAACTTCCAAATATTTTGATGGGATTTTGTTTTTTTGTTTATGACAGAAGATTAAAGTTTTTGAAAAAAGTGACTGGGGTTTTTCAAACGGAGCGTGAAAAAGCATATCTGCAGGCCGACAAGGTGAGGCTGATCGGCGTTGTGACTTCGGCACCTCGCTGATAGGTCTCATTTTTGGACTCCACTGCTGCTTCAGATCAGGCAGGGTGAAGTCATCTTGTTAGGCACAAAAAAAAATCTTTAAAGGTTTTATAAACATATTCAGATTACAATAAACTATTTACACTAGTTCACACCCGAAATTCACTTTATGCCCGGAATTTATTGACAATTTGCCAATACTTTTTGGTAGTATATTATTTAGAAACATAAATCACTGGCTGAATAAAAAAGTTAGGTATGAATTATGCCACATAGAAATGTTCTCGACCTTCAGTAAAAATGTAGAAGAAAGATCGCATCTTTGTTATTGTCACTTCTAACGTGAAAACTCTACAGTATTTCCTAAAATATTTTATCAGAAGAAAAGCCCCCTATTCAGCTAATACAAACTTCGTCGTCGAGCCAGTACAACGAGGCCTCTGAGTGCTTTCCTCTCACGTAATTGGGTAGTTAGCGACAGAGATAGAGCATAGAGGCCGCGACGAAACATCCTCGAGTTAGTGTAATTTTCTTTACAGCATCGAGCCCCAGAATCGAAGTCCAGCAGAGCGATTGTGTAATGCTCTCGCAAACGAAATCGTAGCAGCTTTACCGATACATTGACTCTACTATTGTTATCTCTCTATGCACATAGGCGTGTGAATGAAAGAATAATCACCCAACGTTCTAGTAGCAAATCTACCTCAACTTCGATTCCAATAGCATTACAAAATCACCTAGCAGCTTCCTAATATCAACAAACAACTGGTCACTCGTATTTTGTTAACAACGGAAGATTATTTTTGTTTCAGTTTGTGTGATTCTATTCTGGAAAGACAATATTACATTAGAAGCACTTTCGATTTAGAAATTTTCAACTAAAGATTTGATTTAGAAAGTTATCTTGTAAAGTCACGCGCCTCGCTCTGAATTACTCGTACGTGCTCATGTTCACCAAAACTGTGTGCAAAGATACGCGTTTCTTTTGATTAGAAATAAATGAAAATATCGGTAGGGAGTCTTCTGTTATGTGATATAACTAATAAATGAGGATGCAATGATATCAGCGGGTTCAATATTGGCCAGTGATTTTGTTTTTTTCGTGTTTTATATTGATATCGGTAAGAAAAATATAATATGCGTTAAAAAATATTATTTATCGGGCTATAATTTATTAATTGATTGATAAAAGTTATTAATACATAAGTTAATTATACAAGTAGTGTAGCAAAGACATTTTTAAATTCAATTGTCATAATAGATAATCAAAACACATAAGTAAAATATAGGTAAAGGATATTTTGTAATTTTAACGTAAGAGAAAAACGTCCACAATTCCTTAAAAAAATAATTCGTACTGTAATGACAAGCCTGAGAGAGATTGTTACCGGACTATTAGTCCGGTAACCCCAGCCATCCCAGCCATTCTTTAATCGTAGGCACATATAATATTTTTAATATAAAGACACGACGTTCTATAATACTATCGCTAGAAGAAGATAGATTACAAAGAAACAAAGTGGCGGAGTCATAGCTGATATTACGTGGGTTTTTAGTTTAAATCGAACCGAAATATTTCAATACCCAGGTGTCCTATTTCTCTGGTACAATTAACAATTTTGCATTAGAATAAAAGAGTAAAGTAGCAAGCAGCGATTGATGCTCTACAATTTATTTTTCATGAAAAACCTTGACTTCGAATCGAAATACAAAAATAACAGCTAAAAAGCGTAGGTACTCGTTGAATTAATGTATGGAAAAAGCGTTACATAAGAAATGTGATTTATATAAGAGGCATTCGATTGTAACTAATCTTTTTGAAACACTGGTGACTCAGAATACAGGTATCCACCTAGTTTGAGAGTCAGAGGCAAATCGATTTTGAACATATAATCTTATAGCCTGTCTCACTGTAATTATCACATATATTATACATTTCATATTTGTATCTGGCTGATTAAATAAATTATTATTATTTTTATTTTACATTAGCTGTTCCCCGCGGTTTTACCCGCGTTCCCGAGGGATGTATAATTTTACAAATATAAAAAGTATAATATATGTTATTCCAAGGCATACTCCGTCTATGTGCCAGGATTCATTTAAATCCGTTTGGTAGTATTTGCGTGAAAGAGTAACTCACATCCATAGTCACAAACTATCGCATCATCACTACATAGTATAAAACAAAGTCTCTTTCTCTGTCCCTATATCCCTATGTATGCTTAAATCTTTAAAACTACGCAACGGATTTTGATGCGGTTTTTTTAATAGATAGAGTGATTGAAGAGGAAGGTTTTATAATATAATATATTATATAATATTATATATAATATAATATATTATAAAACAATGTCACTTCCGCCGTTTGTGCGCTAAGATCTTTTAAACTACGCAACTGATTTTGATAACGCTCTCTTCAATAGATAGAATGATTCAAGAGGAAGGTTTATATGCATATTAGTATACAACATTACACCCGTACGAAGCCGGGCGGGTAGCTAGTATGACAATAAGTCCTGGGCCATTCTTTACACACGGCCATCTGAACCCAAACTAAGCAGAGCTTGTACTATGGAAACCAGATAACTGATATACTACAATTTTTTCTAAATACATACATACTTATATAGATATTTGCACCCAGACACAGCACAAACAGACATGTTCATGCACACAAATGTTTGTCCTGGCTGGGAATCAAACCCGTGACCTTCGGCTGACCAAGCCAACTGGCCTGACAATAAAACAGAGTCTTATTTTGGTAGTGATTGGAAAAAGTTATAGTTAGGTATACCATATGACCGTCAAAAACCTTAAAGGCGCTTTATAGCCCTAACAAGCTATTAGCTGTGCCTACAACCTAACGAAGGTTAGAAGTATAACTGTATGTTAGTCACGTAAGATCCATTACCGGCCCCACCACACAAACACTGCACTTTCGTTATTAACTAGCGGTAAAGACAAATGTGGCTTGGTTGATATTTTACAGTTCAGGAATCCTCGCGTGATACACCCCCGTGTACAATTTGCATTAAGATATTAAAAGTATACATTACTTTGGTTGAATAAACGTGAATCGAAATTAACTTGGAATTTCTTTTATATATTATTTGAGGTTATGTTAAGAAGTCATGTTTATTACTTAAACACTTTTTGAATGGTCACGTAAATATGTAACATTTTTATTAAGGACAGGAAGATGGTCGGTAAGTACATGACTATGTATCTATATATCTTATGTAAGTTCTGATAAATTGGGGATCAGATAACTGGGTGTGAAGAATGTCTCACGTTATGGGGTGTTATTATTATTATTCGGTAAGGAAGATATTGGAAACTTCTGTCTCTTCGAAGTTGTTTATTAGTGGTTTTTTTATTTACTTTTGTTGACTCTTCTCTTGCTATGGCAAGATGATGTGGCCAAAGTTGTTATGGACACAAAGCTTTAGTTTTTACCTTTCAAGTTGCAGTCTATTAACCAAGGATCTTCGTCTTTAAACTGACTTAAGAATAAGCTGTGGCTCTAATTGATAGAATATCCTACTAATATTATAAATTCTAAAGTCTATATGTAATGTTTGTTACTCTTTCACGCAAAAACTAGCTAACGGATTTGGATGAAACTTAGCACATATATAGAAAATGCCCTGGAAAACCGCATAGGATATTCTTTGTGCCGGGGAAATGTTACATCCCTCGGTAGCGTGGGGGACAGCTAGTACATCGATAAAAATGTTATTCCCTCCCTGCACACGTTTTCCCTTCTTCCTACGACATGGGATCCTTCAAATGAGGCGTGAAGAAGCACCTTGCAGGCCAGTAGGGTGTAGGCGGCTAGTGTTGTACACTCCTGTACTGGCACTAGTGGTTCTCGCATTTGGACTACAGTTCGACTTTACATCAGGTAGACTGCAGTCATCTGCTTTCTCAAATATAAAAAGAAACATGTTATGAGATGAATTAAACAAAATTGTTCGCATTTATTTCTAATGAAACAAAAGTTATTTTTGATTCTCGCATAGAAACCAAACTTCAACGAAGTTTGTAATTACTAAGCCCAGTGTATTTATAATTATACTAAGCTCAGACCATGATTCCGCATATTCATATTTCAGCAAAACTGCTGAATTTCAGGAAGATTTATAGCGTTTTAATTCAGATTCAAGGCTGCTGTTATGCTGGATTTCTGAGCTTTGAAAGCGTTAGAAGTATCTAAAAATTGGTTCAATTTGTTTATGGTTAAATTAATGTTATTTAAACTGTACCATTAACATAGGGATATTGTAGACAAAAATCTGCTTATTCTGCAAATAATGCTGTAAAAGCTTTTCTAAAGCAGTAACCTTTCATCTTCAGAGGTGTGATTACGGTATGGAACAGCGCGTCGATATTTCTTCGCGGACTCAATGCTCTGACTCTTTCGTTAACTACACAATGAAATGAAATGAAATAGTTATTCAAATATGCCTTCACAGGCACTTATGAATGGTCAGACTCTAACACCGGTTCGGAAGGTTGCTTTTACTAAGAAGAGCCGGCAATAAACTCAGCAATTACTCTTTTCAAAATAAGATTTTGTACATAAAGATGTGTCCCGCTGGAGCGAGCGCTACACCCAAGCATTGTCGTCATTAAAATAATCATTTGTGTTGTAGAAAGCCTTTTGTACTAAAACAGCCTTAAATTCCTCAAAATTTTTATAAAGGGAAATTTAAAATTTCAGCAGGAATTTTATTATAGATCTATAATCTATATCTATAAGATGCGTGCACTAAGTCCTAAAAATGAGCCTTGCAGGTATACATAGCGTGAGAGGTGTGCTCTCCGCTACCTCGTTTAGTCAGCTCGCCGATGAAGATTGTTTACACAGAATAATCAGTCGATTTCCAGGTATAGTTCTTATGTACAAATATTGATAGACTTCATATTGGTTCGTATATACGAGACTATTTACATAAAACACACGGCAATCAGATCCCAATGTAAGCAAAACTTTGTAATGGAAACTAGATAACTGATATATCTACCTACTTACTACATTTATAGTTCTTATCAAATTCATTCTACTAATATTAAAAACGCGAAAGTTTTTATGTACGGATGTTTGTTATTCTTTCACGTTAAAACTACTTGACGGATTTGGATGAAACTTGGCGCTTATATAGAAAATGCCCTGAACACATAGGATACTTCTTGTGCCGGGAAAATGTTGCACCCCTCGGGAAAGCGGGTGAAACTGCGGGGGACAACTAGTACTTCTACATATTTCAGAAAGACCTCATTGTATAAATCTACTTCGTTGAATAACAAACAAATAATTTAGTCATGGCTTATTTATTGAAGGGTCAATGAAAATATATTGAGTTTCATTTGATTATGCTAAACATTCGTTTTGGGCTAGCCTATCTACGCTTTTAGTTCTACAACATTTTCAGAATAAGTAATGAAGATGCTTAATATAATTTACTTTGTATGCTTTTCAAAGCTTCCCATTTCGTTAGTTTGCGAGTCAGAATGACGGAAGATGGACTTAATTATATAGAGGCCATGGAAGGGGCGTAGAAGACAGGATAGTCCACCGAACTAATGGGTAGATGACATCTTAGTGGTAACGGGTAGGGAGTGGATCGAATTGGCATAGAACTGTGGATAATGGTATGGTGAAGACCTATGCTCAGCAGTGCTAAGATTTTCTTCTTGTTTCAGAACAAATATGGAGTCATAGATGTAACAATATCAATCTTAATCTTCTCATTATATAATACTAGTAATCGCTCCTAGTTTTACAGGCGTTTCATTTGATATAAAACCCATGTCTCTCTCCGTACTATGGCTACGTGTATGCTAAAGTTCAGCAAACACTACCATCCAACTCATTTTCAATATAAAATTGAGATAATGTTAGTTAGATTCCGGATACTGTAAAGTGTAATATTTACCTATCGAACAAACCACTATTTAAAAGCCAAAAATATCGCGCATCATAAGATATTCTCATGCCATTTCTCATATAAAATATTGCCAGTAGATCGGCAACTGGGGGCAGATCTATCAAAGAGCTTATAAACCAACATTGACACGTCAACGTATAGAAGCTGCGAGTTCGTGACTATCTTAACACGAGGAACGGATTACGGCTGATGCCAATGATAAACATATATTTGAAATATGAATGACTGGTGAGAATGGAAAAATCATTTACGAATAAAGAAAGTAAACGACGAAAATTTTGTCTATGCTTGCATAACCCAAAATACTTGGGTAGGTATGGTTGGTCTTTATTTCCAAATTTAAATTTAGTTTAGTTTTGGAACAAATATTTTTATTGCGTTGTTGAACATTTTTTGCGAGATGCCGTATCGCGCAAATGACTGGATGTCCTGGATGGAACGGATTTGGGCTGGTGCCAATGATGACAAGAATATTTGAAATAAGAATTACTGATGAGAATGAAAATATCAATTTTCGAATTAAGAATACGGCAGTAAAATCAACAGTGAGTCTATGTTATATGCAACGTTAACTCAACCTTAAACCGACAGCATTTAGGTTAACAGTTGATTAAATGCTGATGAGCACCAGCAGTGCCCTAACGTCATAGACGAAAAACGGCGGCCTAATATGCTCAGCGCGACACTAAAGAAAAGGTTACCTTTTCAGGAATAAGTTGGGTTGAACATTGCCTACTCTCTTTAAAATGTTTGCTCGGCGAGAAATATATCAAGTGTTTCTTCAAATATTGTAACGTTAGTGTTTTGCAATTTTTGTCCGGCAATTGTGCGTATATATTGATATCATAGCCCTAGTAAAATAATATACGTTATAACCTACACAAAATACATAATTATAAAATGAGAATATGAAAATATATTCGTACTAATTTTAGGTAGGCTATCTTATTTAGAATATTTCCAAGGCAATTTTGAACCTAAGTGAAAAGGAATTAAATCCAACGCTATTGTTTTAAATACCACTTCATAAATTCACAAACAAGAGCTGTAAGATTATCGATCGTTAAACTAAAATCACAACGTTGAAAGTTCATAAAATTTCATCAAACCAAAAATACTTTCTGCTATTCATAAAACACTCCCACCAAAATATTTCATGAAAAATTTAAGGCGAGCTCCGCGCCGTTAAAACGAGAGATCTAATGTAAATTTTTACTGTGTACGACCTAGAATTTCTCGACTATACTGAGGTATTGTAGTACCAGATAAAAGAGAACTTACATGCGAGTAAGAAAACGTTCAACATTACGAGGCTTCGCTTCATAAAACTGTGGTAAACGGTTTAGAAATCATCGGTGCGTGTTTTTATTTAAATCTTTATTATTACGCGTTCCACGTGCGTTATTGTATGTGGAAAATAGAAAGACGTATCGACAAGCAGCTGCTCGCGTACGTGATATAATTAGATATTTAATAGCTCTTTTTTTACGCACAATATGTGTCATGTGTCGCCGGTCAGCGGGATGTGGAATTCTGTGAGCAGATCCATGTCATATCCTTATTATAATGATGAATGATATTATTGTGGGGTCTTTAACCCCATATAAGCTGTTATATATTTTATCTGTAGTGTGTTTTATAAATATAATCTTACTAGAAGATAATAATATTAAAAAAAGGTTATTGTGACTTATTCAAGGTGTCAATCGAGTGACTTAGTGTGTTTATCGACTAAACTTTAAAAAAATATATGAATAAATATTCTGGAATATATTTTTTACATGTAAGCGACTAGCGAACTAAGCAATGCTTGTAATGCCGGCAACTAGCTTAAGAGATTATTATATTATTCGTTATTTACAAGACATACTAAAACTAATTCATAATAGACAATTATAACAGCGTAGGTTTTTATAGACACATATTAACAAAGCACGTGTTTACTTTTCCTTTCATAATTATAAATAATAATCCTGGGACATTCTTACACACGGCCATCTGATCCCAAACTAAGCAGAGCTTGTACTATGGAAACCAGATAACTGATATACTACATATACTACTTTCTTTCGTTCTAAATACTATTATATATATATTTATATTATGAATAGATGTATTTGTTCAGGTATCTTGTAATTTTGGTTCTGCTCGAATACTTGCGTCGCTTGCATTATTCTTGAACGTACCTTAATTTTGTTCTGGAACAAACATTATATTGCATTGTCGAACATAATTTGTTTCGCCGTATGAAGCACAAATGACTGGATAATTTATTGCAATTATATATTAACACTAAACATACCATAGCCGGGTCAAATGACCCATTATGAACTTTGCATTGAAAATGCACGTATCATCTTATTGCTTTTGCACATTTGACTTTAAGACTGTTTCTTACTAATTAATATACAGTTATACTATTTATTTCCCTTCCTAACAACCATATTTCATACATACAAGCAGGAAATATAAAGACACATTTGACCCGCTATGGTAGAAATAGGTACCTAGTAAGTGTTGATATGATTAGTGTTAATAACGAGGGTATAACGATAAACTACGGTAATATCCAACTTCGTGTCTTATTAATATTAAATCTTACCACTTTTATAAATGTGAAAGTTTGGATTGATGAATGTCCTGGGACATTCCTGGGACATTATTTTTACACACGGCCATCCGATCCTAAACTAAGCAGAGCTTGTACTATGGAAACCAGATAACTGATATACTATGTTCTTTTTTTCTAAATACATACATACATATATAGATATTTACACCCAGACACACAACAAACATACATGTTCATGCACACAAATGTTTGTCCTGGGTGGGAATCAAACCCGCGACCTTCGACTTGGCAGTCAGGGTCGCTAACCATCAAGCCAATTGGCCTGTCACACAATCACGTCAGAACGGCTGAATGGATCCGGATGAAATCTGGCACAGAGATATATTATAGTCAGCAAATAGTATACTTTTTATCCCGGGAATGTGTAACATCCCGTGGGAACGCGGATGAAATTGCGGGGGATCTAGTGATCTACATGTGGAAAATGGTGCCCACCGGACTAAACCTAGAATATTTTGCTTATTATGATTAGGGTATGGAAAAATACCAAAGAAGTTTGGTAACTCATTTCTTTGCCACACCTAAAAAAAATAGAATTCCCTCACGTTTTCCCTTCTTCCTACGCATGGGATCCTTCAAACGAGGCGTGAAGAAGCACCTTGCGGGTCGGCAGGGTGAGGGCGGCTAGTGTTGTACACTCCTGTACTGGCACTAGCGATTCTCGCATTTGGACTACAGTTCTACTTTACATCAGGTACCTTACATCAGGACTGCAGTCATCTACTTTCTCAAATATAAAAAAAAACATGGAAATAGAACGCCATTTATTTGTTTGTTTAGAGCTCAATTAAGTTAAACAAAATATCGTTTCGTCGGTCTAGATGTGATTAAGATTGACAAAAAGTATTTCCGGTGCTAACCCGTAAATGTCTTGAGCATTAAAAAACAATTTAACGGCAAAAAAACGAAAAACACAAAATAAAATATATTCTTTGTAGGGTAAATAAAAAATGTACTCATTTCTGTCTAGCATATTTTCATCCCAACGTATTGGCTTCCATTCTGAGTTTTTTATTGGATCCCGTGCCAGCACTATCTTCGCTTACATTACTTAACGCTGCCAGCTGATCGTCATAGTCGCTATCCAAAGTGTCAATGTCCTTTATTTGCGTTTCAAAAAGGCTGAGAGAAAATAACAAAATACAGTACGCACCCTCAGAACGATAGGGGCTTAACTCTAAAAATAACTTTTGGCACATCTCTGATTGGGTCACTTTCGCACTGAGCGGGGAGGGTGGGTCCCGATGTTAAAGAGGCTGAAGTATCGGTATGCTGATTCTATCATTAAATTGACTCTGTTTTACTATTCATCGGATAGAGCGTACTTTGTTTAGTCTCTCTATGATCATAACTCCATTTCACAAAATTTTGAGTTAAGCTCTTATCGTATTGAGGGTGCGAGTGACTCGTAGGTAAAAGATAGGGTGAGAAAAAACGCATATTATCAGTTAAGTGCTTTGTCAGTAAACATAAGGAAATCATGGAATTATAATAGATACAAACCCACGACTCTACTCACGATATTTGTCATCACTACTAACTGAGCTATCGCCTTGAACATTTAACATTGTATGTTGAAACGTAATGAACCACTACTGTCTATATTCAGGTCGACACAATTACTATAACTATTTCAGTATGTACTCGTAACATCATAACATTCCATCAGGTGATGTGAGGCCAATCATAAACCTATTTCGTAAAAATGTGTTTTAATCGATTACCTTACTCTGTCTGACGTCATTAATATTTATATATAGTACCTATCCATAAATATTCAGAGTATAGTGGGCATATAAATAAACTAATATACTGGGACATTCTTTTACTCATAGACTTCTAATCCCAAACTAACCAGAGCTTGTAATATGGAAACCAGACAACTGATATACTATGTTCTTCTTTCAACCTTTTTATTTTTTTATTTATTACTATTAAAAACATCTTACAATCTAAAAAACCACGGAGGTTTGTCTCGATTGCAAGTAGCAACATTGTGCAAACAGGCTCGCAACAATAATAAGACTACCCAGATAATATTTAATTAATTAATCACTCTGTAATCCTGCAGCCAGTATAAATTGTAATGAAGACGTACGTTTGTATTGTAAAGATGACCTATATTTATATAAGGAAAATATAGTTTCATTGACGCACCATTACCTCAAAACTACTGAACATATTGGTATGGGACTGCTACCATTCGACGCGGAATTTTTCCTAAATGTTTATAGGCTATATATGAGTTTGATAAACGCGAGTGGAACCGCAGGGGACATCTTGTACTTATATATATATACATCCATATATTATATTAACTACAAACGAGAATATGATATGCTGATTAAAATACAAAATATAAAAAATAATACCAAATAACGCCCACAGAATCAAAAGCAACAGTATGCAAAAGAGTAAAAGGATCATAAAAGTTACATGCTCCCATCAAACGGTGGCACTTAAGAAATAATCGGCATTTACACTTTTATCGTTTCCATTCGAGATGCGCGGCGAGCTACAGAGCATGAAAATTACGAATAATCTCGCATATTCGCATTAAATGCTGGAATTTACATTGGAGTGTCCTTAGAGCATTTTATTAGTTCTCTGTCAGCCGTAAAAGGCACGAGAGGAACGTTTATTGGGCAGTTACTGAGATTCAATAAGAAATATTGGCTCTATTTTATTAACAACACTTCACGCGGCTGTTGTTCGTTCGGTTAATTCTATTTTTGCGATCGGATTCGATTACTATTAGACTCAGAAATATCGTATTCAAATTAGATGTTATCTTTCTTTTCAATTCTGTTTCAAAGATTGTAATCTGATTAAATTACGATTTTATTATAAACGAAATCGATTTTGTTACGCAATAAAGTTACGATTTTTAAGAAAATATAAATGTACTAGCTGTCCAGGAGGTCTGTAATACGCGAACTGTCAAACGCACGTAGTTAAAATAGTTGTGATTCTTTAAAAAAACGCATTTTATCAATTATAATATGCATGTATTGATCAATTGTATGAATCAATCTATCTATAAAAATAATGTATCAAAATCCGTTGCGTAGTTTTAGAGATCTAAGCATTCATAGGGACAGACAGAGAGCGGGAAGCGACTATGTTTTATACTATGTAGTGATGATTATTTGCCCGTTTTGTTAATAATGTCACAGAAAATTCATCTCTAATACTTTTGAGACACTGTGAATCTATTAATGCAATGGTCAATTGTATGATGATATTAATGAACCTTATTCTAACGGCATAGGGTTGATATTTCTATAACACTCTTAGCTGTCAAAACAAATCTACTCGTTCCCGGAAACTTTAGCGGAAAGTAATTTATTGCATACTTGCGTGTTGAGAACAAGATTTAGAATTTGTTAGGGTTCTTGTGAACTGGTACTTAATGTATTTTATGACAATTAAATATCAACAATACCCGTTTGGCATTGTTCTTTGGTAAATAGGAGCCATGTTAGGAAATAATATATCTATTATGTATTTGTCCCTGCGGTATAGAGAACAGTAGCGATGTTTGACTTGATACTTAATGAGCGAAGACATAATAATGCTTATTATATTACGTAGAAGAGCTAAAGCAAATAGCTACTTAAAAAATTCATGCTATTTGAAAATGGATGTTGACATAATATGACACACATTTTTGACCCACTTAGCGTTTTTGTGCCACTGAAATATTTGTCGTTTAAAATTAAATTTTTCGTTGTCAACGTAATTGTTTGAATTTTAATGTGTAAATAAGACAATAGTATTTAACTTGCTGGTCCAAGCGGTTACACTAATGTTAGCAGGGTAAAAACATATTTTTATATTGTGGTTTGAGAGATCACTTTGCAATCATCGGATAAAATCAGTTTGGTAGTTACGTCTTTAACGTAACAAACTGTGTGACAAATGATGATTTTTCCTTGCATTAGGTACGTTTTTCAGAAAAAAATCCAGTCAGCCAGTCTCGATAAACTAGCTTTTATTTATACTATCATATAACTGTTTTCCGTTTAACAATTTCGGTGATTATTTTGTTCGACAACACAGTAGGATGGTTCAGGATTTTGCTACTAAATGCAAATTAATGTAAATTCAAGTTTGTAAGGTCACTATTTCCTTTATTGTTGTTTCCAATATTTATTTAAAATCATTAAATTAAATCAAATGTAGCATTGAGAATGATGTTAAAGATGGCAATTTAAAGCCACCTTTCAATACTCAAGTACCTAAACAAAAACCTCTCATTCAGAAAAAAAAATTCAAAGACAGTAAGGCTAGCATATACGAGTACATCAAAATTTCAAGCTAGGACGTCATACGTCAGTCGCTTTGGCTTGGCTGAGCTGAGTGGGCTCCGGGGCAAATGGCCAACAATGGCGACAGGGATCCTGGACGTACTCTCGCTTGTTGCCAACTACCCTTTGCGTAACACAACACGTACATTTCATTTGATTAAATTTATTGCAGACCCGGCGGTATTAAGACATCCTACACTTTTCATGTTGCTAAGGGATTTGTACAGATTTGTTCTTACCGGATGAAATAATAGCTTTTATGATTTGAGTTAAAGTGAAAAAGATTTCGAGGAAAATTATGACGAATATTAGATTAGGGATGAAGAATTATGTTTTTATGTGAAGGCCTTAAATAAAAAAATAATGAACGTTTCATTTTTAATAACATTTTGCTAGATATACCAGACACTAACTAGTTATTGTTTGAACACTAAAGGAAATACTAATTATCTTGACAGGCGAGTTGGCTTGGTGGCTAGCGATCTGACTGCCAAGTCGCAGGTCCCGGGTTCGATTCCCATCCAGGGCAAACATTTGTGTGCATGAACATGTCTGTTTGTTTTGTGTCTGGTGTAGATATCTATATAAGTATGTATATACAATATAGTATACATATGTAATATACCAGTTATCTGGTTTCCACAGTACAAGCTCTGCTTAGTTTGGGATCAGGATATTTATTATTATTATCTGCCAGCCCTGTACCTTGTTCAATTATATGCATTACATATTAAAAGTAAGGTAACATTTTTTTACGACCTGCTACCTACATTTCATCAACCTAGGGCTTCGATTCTGTATGTAAAATGACACTAGCTCGACGATGTTCCTTCGTAACTCTGTCTCTTTCACTAACTACGCAATCAAGTGAAACGTGAGTTCTCCGAGGTCTCGTTGCGCCGTGACCCGACGAAGTTTGTATCACCTGAATAAGGGGCTGTTTGTTCAGGAATGCTTTTGTTAACCACTTATTGCAAGGTGGAATGTGCACGCGGTCATCGGTATTCTATTTAGTAGCTTTTTACGACACCCTGGAGACGCATTACATAGTAGTATCCCTCGCCTCTGGCATGCAGCATGGAAATTGTACTAATATCATAATCTGTACTTAATATTATAAAGAGGAAAGATTTGTATGTAAGTTTGTTTGTTACTCTTTCACGCAAAAACTACTCAACTGAGATGGATGAAACTTGGCACATAGATAGAGCATATCCTGGAATAACATATAGGCTATTTCATCCCGGGAAAATGTGATATCCCTCGGGGACGCGGGTAAAACCACGGGGGACAGCTAGTACTATTATTAGAGAAAAACAACAAAATAAATAAACGATTTGCTCATTGTCGACAAAAACAATTGAAGGACTCGTGCAACCACCAACTAAAACTTATATTGCGGTACAAAGTTGTTCAAATACAGTTTGTACAATAATGAAAGTTTTAAACATGACAGCTAAACGTTTGTGAGCACTCAATATTAGACCTTAGTAAGTCATTTAATAACAACCATAATACAGGGTAATTTTCAAGTTCAAATTCCAATGTGGTTTCTAGGTCGCTACAATAATACTGCAACTCAAGACAATACAGGTTTATTTTTATTTATGACGGCTCTGTTGGTTTCGTTAGTGACCCTGAGTGCCACGCCGTGTTCCACGAGTTTGATTCCCACCCAGGACAAACATTTGTGTGCATGAACATGTCTGTTTGTTCTGTGACTGGGTGTAAATATCTATATAAGTTTGTATTTAGAAAAAAACAGTAGTAGGAATATCAGTTACCTATCTTGTTTCCATAGTACAAGCTCAGCCCCCTTATTCAGCTAATAGAAACTCCGTCGGCGAGCCGCTTCACGGAGGCCTCGGAGAGCTTATCTCTCACGTGAATAGTATTATTAGCGAATGAGACAGAGCATAGAGCCCGCGAAGAAACATCCTCAAGTTAGTGTCATTTTCTTACAGAATCGAGCCCCTGCTTAGTTCATATTTTCGGTTCTTGTTCTTTTAGGGTTTCAATTAAAAGAATTATAGCTATTTATAGGTGTGGTTGTTTCTACAAAATCAATGATGTCTGCACCTTATTTAATTTCTAGGAAATTCAGAGAGGTCAGATCAAAATTAAATATATATCGGGCCTTCTCAGAATAATTCTCAGTTCGTCGAAATAAAAAGTAATATCGGATTATATTTCCTTGTTATCCCGGATTGATGCTTGAATATACGTTTAAAAAGAGGTTGTCTTTTTTAACCATGAAAAACATTGTAGAAAATAGAGGAACCAGTATTTTGAACATTTTAATATGTCCTAAAAATGTAATAGAAATCTTCACTGCGAAAATGCACATAATATTTTCACTGCAAAATTCTGGAACAAAAAGTGCAGGTTGGAAAAATTATAATAGTTTATAAATGGCCATTAAATTACGTACGCAGATTTATTACAATGATATAATCCCCCCCCCCCCCCCTGTCAGCAAAAGTAAGCAAAGCTCTTACCCCCCCTTGCTCACTCAAGCATAGACACATACCCCTTGTCATTAAAAATAAGCAAAGCAAAGACCCCCCCGCCCCCCAATTGTGCTTACGAAATACTTGAACGTCATTGTGTATAGAATTCAAATTGGGTATTTTAGGACTTGTAGATGGACATTATAAGATTTCCAATGAAAAAATAAGATTCCAAAATAACAAAGTGAATATTACAACGTTGTATGTAAATGACTTATTCATAACCTACAAATTTAATAGAAGTATAATGAACAATTGGCTCCATACTATGTGCTTAAATAATTAATAGTATAACAAGTCGGCATCAAAACCATCAGTAAAGAGCCCCAAAAGCTAGCGTTCAAGGTTTCCACTAAATTAACCCTCAATTTTCGTGTACTGTAAAACGAGCCTAAAGGTGCTGCCATACCGTGGTTATAGTGTTGAATAACACTGTTACTAATATCTGTTCCAATACAAATTGCTTTAGGTAGGTGTTATGCTAGAGGTAGGCAGGCATATAGCATTATATTTTACAATAAATACCTGATGTGCTATTTGGGAGCACTATTACCAAAGCCGAAATATATAGTTATATCTAAAAAGTTTGATAACCAAACGAATGTGCCAGGATATTTATTATATTATTATTTCATTTAAAAGTATCTATAAATACTATGAAAATAATGATTATTTTTCTTTATCATATTCAAAAAGAAAGATGTGTAACTTCATAGATTAAATGTAGCACGTCAGAATCAGTCCTTTCAATGGCCTCCCAGCTTACGGCTTCGTTATGTTACTTATTTTCTACACCTTTAGGAATATAGTGGAGTGCGACCTCGCCCCGCGAATTGTCAAGAGTGCAGTTTATTTTTCAGTTTGTTCCAAATATTATATTAACGACACATGTGACCTCATTGTTGGATGGTACGAGTAGGTAACTAACAATGATTGAAGTTCTTTTTTTATTTTTTTTTGGACGGACTTTACGGTGACATTTTTATTCGAGTTCCATTTGAAACGATTATACGGTATATTTACTTTCTATTGATGTCCAATATTACCTATCGTATTAATATTTTCTATTTTCAGTCTTCAATTCTATATCTTCTTCAAGATAATAATAATAAGAATAAAGACAGAAATTGCGTTTAATTTTAGAAATTTGTTTCCATTCCAAGTTACGAACAAATACTGTTTTTTATATTGAAAAAAAATATACTCACTATTCTATGGTTTCGCAGTAGATTACAATACAATACACATAACAATGTGTATAACACACACTATTGTACAATTTGAGTATCTATATGTTTGACGTTAACCATCAATGAAGTACGTTTTCTCAGCCCATAATTATCTTCTTGAAAATAAGTTAATTACTATCTCTCAGGTTAGGTCTGTAAGAACACTAATTCACCAAGAAAGGAAGCACAAGGCTACCTGGCACAAAGCCAGACACTTAAGTGTGAATTGTGGGAACACAAAACATCGAGTAGGAGAAATCAGATTTCTTTGAGTAATTAGCACTAAATAAAGATGGGGAACGGTAAATGTATTCGTAAATTAATCTTCTAGTTCCTTCATTATGCTGCTGGTTATTTTAAGAGGACAGATTACTTGCGTTAGTTATTCTGTCTGAGAAAGGTCAAAAGACATGGCAGGAATTGATGAGCAACGAGTGTTTCAATTTTGTAGTTCATAGCTGGGACCTTTAAAATAACTAAGTGGCTAGTTTTTAGCATTCTATCTAATATTGATTATAAAATATCGTGAGATATTTCTGGAAATCTAAAGAGTTTGTTTTTTGGTTACCAGATACCTGATATATTATGTCACTTTCTTTAAACAAACAGCCATAAATCAAAGAGAATCGATTCCAGTTTCTGTGGCGTGGTAGTCAGGCGCGGATCAAGCCCACAAAAAAGTTCGTAAAAAAAAAAATATGTATATATAATTAAAAAAAAAGAAGTCACAGCCATGCGAAAATCGGCCAAGTATTAACACGGAGTATAAACTCCTTGTTAATACATAGTACATTTCTACAAAGGATTTTTATTTACTTAAATAAAGGCATTGGATATAATATCATTAGCCTATCAACCTCAATAGACCGTAAAAGTGTGACGTCACAAGACTTTAGGGTAGTGGGCATGCCCATCGTGCCCACAACGGTGGTTCCGCGCTTGTAACCACTACACCAACCAGTCCGTCAAATTAAATATCTAATTTATTTAACGTTGCTAGATGGTTTTAAGTATCAACGTTGTTTACGTTGGTATAATTTAACTATAATCTGTCCAATATAAGAACTCCTCTTTGACGAATAAGAATGTTATACAAAAATGTACCCATTAGCTTTAAAGATAAGGTTCATTTAGATCATCATCCATTTAACCATGGGGTCGAACCTTATTTCTGAACAAATGAAGTTGAATTTTCAATGGCTTTCTTAAACGTCAAAAGGGACTTCTGATAGTAGATAGACTATAGTTTGCGCCTTAAGTAGGTATTTCGTGATACCCTTAAGCCGTCCCTGACGATACTGACTAATTTTACGAGAAATTTTATTACTTCTTAGTGAAGTTAAGTCGAAGTGAAATTGCTTTAGTTGGCAATCGTGAAGAGGAGTGAAGCGATCATTTAGTTTCCAAGCCATTTGATCTTACATTATTGTGGTCTGGTTACTTGATTGCAGCATTATTTAAGGACCTTGTGATTGGACATTGACTTTTGGGTAAAAGATTTTCCCTAATATTTGGAGTATCGGAATGAAGAAAGAAAACTAGCTGAATGTACTTCCATTTAGCTTAGTCAATAACGTGGTTGTTACGATTCCATATCCATATTCTGCCCCCGAATAGTGTAACACTTTCGGATTCAATGTAGAAGCCTATTTCATATAGATTGATGGTTCGGCGCGCGAACAGTGTGAAACGACAGTTGCAGCACCGTCAATGTAACACAAAATTTCATTCAATTTCAATTTCAAATAGTAATATAATACTTATTTTTTAGGCGAGTAAACGACCATCGAATAGTTTTCGATAAAGCTTCTACCATGAGTTATGTGAGCATTTACGTACTCGTTAACGTTAGCTCGATACTTTGAGTAGTTTTCATGTCGTCATGTTGGTAGTATTTGATATAACACTGCTAATCGCTAAAGCGTTATCGTTAGGAGTGCATAAAAAGTGTGAAACGTTAGTGATTTAAAAATTGATTTGGTTATATTCTGTCAAAGTCAAGTGTTTCGCGTCGTTCTCGTGACACTCGTATTGTAGCCGGAGAGCTCGTGAATTGAAGCCTTAAGCAGGTTATGAAAGACTATCCCAATGACAAGTTTGCTATTGTCTGACACATACTTTGTGGTAAACAGTGTTGGTGTCACTATTATTAAGTCATGTTTGTTCTGAAATTTTAATTTTAATATTTATTGTGCCACTGTTTGTTTACCCTATTAATAAAAATAAAATGGAACACTTGAAACCCTCAAAATAAGATGTCAATTTTTTTTTACACTTAAGTATATCTAAATTACAACATTACAATAACTTTTTGCATTTTTAAAGATTCAAGGGATGCTGACAAAATCGAGAGATGCCTGCCTAAAAAACATCTATAAAACATCATTTAAAAAATTCTAGCTTTGTGGTTAACGGAAAAGTCAGGTTCGCTAGCTCTTAGACTATTGTTTTGTGTTGACGTTCGTTGTTTGTATTTAATTATCCTTTTAGTTTTAATGTAATCCCTTTGTTGTCTTGTCGTGTATTGGGAATTTTATAAACATTTTTAAAAAGGATGGATTAATATGTTGTTACTTCAATATAAAATTACAGCTTGAAATTCTATTGTTCGCGTCGTTCGTCTTCATATGCAGCCACCTCTAACATATTCCACGCTAAATAACTTCTTGCCGACATTATTTCGTCGAAATAACATCCAAAATTTAATATACTTTAACAAAAAACGATAGGTTCGAAATGCTTTCACGCTTATTTTAGTTCTTTAGGTAACCAATAGTGGCGCTGTACACATTTGCCATAGAAATGTTTTACGCAGTCGCTAGCGAGTACGTACGTTAAAAACTCATGGTAAAGGCACTGTCCGATGGTCGAGTGTGAAGTTTGACCCGAAAAGTTGAGTTTTAAAGGTTGGTACTTAATTTATCCATTTACGATGAAAGCTTTGCAGTAATTATTAATGATTTCGATAAATTATTGAGACGGAGTCGTTGATATCATTATTTCATGAGCACAATCCCGAATTTCCTTTTTCAATGTAATTTATTCAATGAAACGTGAAATGAAGCATTCGTTTTCTGTAAGTAAGTTATTATGTATAATCAAAGCAATTTTATTAATTCTTATATGCGGTGAAATCAGGTATAAATTTACACACTACATTAAATTAAATGTTTTAACCACAGATCTATTTTATTAAAATAAGGTTTCTTGTAATTCGCCTTAAGTTACTGTTAGTCTGCTCTGTTTAAAAATTATCTTTAACGCTGTTGGTGTCTTGTTATCGATATCTATACTATAAATAATACTATCTAATATATAGCTGTCCGTCGCGGTTTTACCCGCGTTTCCGTGGGATGTCACATGTATTATACATAAAAAGTATAAAAACCTTCCTCTTCAATCACTCTATCTATTAAAAAACCGCATCAAAATCTGTTGCGCAGTTTTAAAGATTTAAGCGTACATAGGGATATAGGGACAGAGAAAGCGACTTTGTTTTACACTATGTAGTGATAAAGAGGAAAGATTTTGTTGTTTGTTTGTTTGCATTGAATAAGCTCTACTGGAAAATACTAGACCGATTTGAAAAATTCTTTTACTTTTGGGAAGCTACACTATCCCCGGTTGACATAGGCTATATAATATTTACAAATAAAAATTACTATACCTTACTTACTACCTATACTTAATATCTTAATCTTTATCTCCAACGATGTGACACAAAGTGTAAAAAAATTACCTGAATAATTCGTTAGTGCGCTGTGAAAACTATTGACGAGACAAAGAACAAAATAATGTAACATCCCACAGGAACGCTTACGCAACGGATTACCTGACATATTATACATATTATAGTAAATAAATAAAAGAAGAGACAGGCCAGTTGGCTTGGTGTTAAGCGACTCTGACTGCCAAACCTAAGGTCGTGGGTTCGATTCCCACGCACGACAAAGATTTGTGTGCATGAACATGTCTGTTAGATCTGTGTCTTGGTGTAAATATCTATATAAGTATGTATTTAGAAAAAAAACGTAGTATATGTAGTATATCAGTTATCTGGTTTCCATAGTACAAGCTCTGCTTAGAATGGGACCAGATGGCCGTGTGTAAAGAATGTCCCAGGATATTTATTTATCTGATTAAGTCTCATCTGTACTAAAAATAGTATTGGTAGGTACTTCGTCCCCGCTCCAAGTACTGTCTTTAACTTTAAAATAGCCGTGTATTTATTTAAGGCGTCAAGAATTAGGTAACTTGACAATGCTAATTTTCTTACACGAAATTATCTTAAAGGGGTCCGATAAAGCCGTGCCAAGGGTGCCATTTGTGTCATCAGAGAAAATCGCCTTTAATGACAGCACGACCTCACTCCGGGCTTTTAAAACGTAGAAAATATCTCCTTACTTTGTGAAGGTTTATATTTATTATCAAGACCGTGCAACGTATATTTTATCTATAATCATTTTCATCTTGTTTTTTGCAATTTTACTGGAACATTTTTTTCCCTTACCTAAACGTTTTTCATAAACTTCTGACAGAAGTTGTTTTATGCTTTAGCAAGACAGCTGAAAATTATGGTAATTTATTATTGTGTACTGCTTTTATTTAAAAGTAAAAGAATTTATTTTTGTTAAAGTACATTAAAAAATAAATATGATTTATATTTTTAATGCATCTGTTATTTTAGAAACAGCATTTCCCTACAGTGAGGCGCCGGCTCAAAAAAATACATTTTCTTGCTGTATTTGTATGCACAATTTCTTGCAAATTTCACAAATTGGGAACAATATTCATTATCATAATATTCAGCATCACTATCCTATGAAGTAACTTTCAACTTTCTTTATACTTTTAATTATGTCATTGAACTTAATAGAATATATATATCTATATATATAAAAATGTTATGTTTGTTTGTGTACGCTTCAAAAACTCAAGTTCTGCACCGATCGAGCTGAATTTTAGCATGATATATAATCCGCATCAAGGATTGTTTTTATCTATTTTTTGCATCAGTCACATATCCGCGACCGTCTTTGTTTTGTTTCTCATTTCTCAACCATTCAATCACAATGTGCCACAGTGAAGTGTGCCAGGGTACAGCTAGTAGACGATAAATTTGCTTCAAGGCGTAGGGGGACTCTTAGTTTAGAACGTCTTAATAGGCCTACTCAAAGTTGCTCTACCTTCCTTCATATACCTCTCATAGGGCAAAATAGAAATTTGAACAATAGAAGTGGCATACTCACCTTGATTGCTTCACTGCTCTACGTATGATCATACTAGATATGCACTTAATATTGGCATGCTATGGTGCATTAAGCGCGGAAAGTAGTTCTAGATTAGTTTAAGATTTCTACGTGTACTATATCACTACATAGTATAAAACAAAGTCGCTTTCTCTGTCCCTATATCCCTATGTATGCTTAAATCTTTTAAACTACGCAACGGATCTTGATGCGGTTTTTTTTAATAGATAGAGTGATTGAAGAGGAAGGTTTTTATGTATAATACATGTGCCATCCAACGGGAACGCGGGTAAAACCGCGGGGGGAAATTCATTTTCATGTTTATATTAAAACTAACTGTTAGTTAAACATGAAAATGAATTAACCGCAGCTGTGTGGAGTGATGGGAATATGACACGTCGTATACGACCAGCCCTATTCTAATACAAACTACGTCGTATGTACGAGAGTTTACCTCTCACGTGATTGCGTAGCTAGCGAAAGAGACAGAGCATAGAGGCCGCGACGAAACATCCTCGAGTTAGTGTCATTTTCCTTACAGAATTGAAGCCCAGTACCCGACGGGTACGTCAGTAAATCTTGTTATGCGAGCAAGTTTCTTAATGGACAATACCATCTGTTGCTTCTAAATAGTTAACAACTTCAGTGGTCTACATACTTCCTGTTCACTTACGAGCTAATTAATAGAGAAGATATTTCTAAAATGTTGTTTTCTGTTGAAATTTGGATTTTCGAGTTGCATTTCCAAAATTTTTATAACGTGGCATTAGGAACCTCTGAAAACTCGAACGATAGTCCTTATTTCTTTTATACTACTACCTGGCGGCCCATCTGATGGTAAACGGCCACCGCAGCCTATAGACGCTTGCAATACCATGGGTACTTACCATTCGCGATTTGCCGACCCTACAAAAATCTCTTCTCACCCTTTATTAAAAACCCCATGCTGTACTCATTTAGAAAAACTATGGCTTTCTTTATTAAGGGTGCTAAAATCATATTTAACTTTTACATTGATACGAATAATACTTTTTATATTTTTTTATGTTGCGGTAGGCAAACGAGCAGACGTATCGCCTGATGGTAAGCGATTACCGCCGCCCATGGACACCCGCAACACCAGAGGAGCCACAAGTGCGTTGCCGGCCTTTTAAAAAGGAGTATGCTCTTTTCTTGAAGGTTTGGAGGTCATATCGGTCCGGAAATACCGCAGGCGACAGCTCATTCTACAGTTTTGTTATGCGAGGTAGAAAAGTCCTAATACTTCGCTAACTTTGACCTTTATAAATCCCCTCCACATGCCTTAAGTTAATAAATGGTTTGGAATTTCGATTTTTGCATTGAATTATGTTATACTTCGCTCAATGACTTTCAGGCATGGATAAATAAGTGGAAGCTACGTTTCGCAAAAATTATATTGTTCAGAACTAACCTGTAATAAGCTTGGTATAAACGACATACAAACAAATGAGGCAATCAATTTATAACTTATAAAAACTTATTTTTCTGAACAACTTCCGAAACGATGCGGACGTGACGGGAAAGCCAAATACCTATACAAAAGTGTTTGTGACGTAGTCGTTTCGGATGTCAATATGAGTTGGTTTTACGATGGGAACTTTGTTAGTAAGTTTTTTATTGACGATATGGAACCTTTTTACATATGTTTTTGTGATATAATATATATAAAAGTATTTTTTTTTCGTTCTTAATTTACGTAAAACCAGTATTAACTATTGATATTCTATTTGTGTTGTTAATTGGCGCAGTAATCTTTATATTAAAACGTGAAGCAAAAACTTTATTATTAATGCCTTTTTACAAAAATTACGCGATCGGGTAAACGTGAAATTTGACACAATTGAAGTTGAAGGAGAAGAAATGCAAAAAGTAAAATCTATAATATGTAGATATCACTATATACATTAAATTAAATTTTATTAAAAATCTTTTATTTAGGTTCATACTATCGATATCAAACACATAGTGACGTATTTGTACATACTCACAGCTGACATAATAGCTTTTTTTATACATGATTTTTTTATGTATGGCCCCCATTAATACTACAAAACCACTGATTCTTTAAAAAAAAAAAATAATGCCACTTGTCTTTATAATTTCATTACTAATTTACTCATCGTTGGTTTAACTATTTATCTATACAAGATATTTCTTCTAAAACATTCGCATAACTCATTCCTATTATTCCATTTGTAGCATCAAAAGGCCATAAAGATCTCGACCCCGTCTATCTTATCGTTGTTAATACCGAATAATAATATTCATAATTTCCGTCTAACATAACAAAATGAAAGGACATTTACTGGCTATAAGAAATGTAAGCACAAGAAGCCGCAATCGCCTCTAGCGTACTGTTACAAGTCGGGTACAAAGGGCTGTGACTGCGACATGGCCGTGGGCTGTGGCCGTGGCGTAGACGTGGGCGTGGGGTGGGTGTGGACAAGCTGTGTGGGGTTTTGCACATGCACAGTTGTTATTTAGCACTTGTGTTTAATTAGTCAGTGATTTTGTTGTCTTTGACTTTTAAAAGAATATTTTTTTGTCGTTTTAAAATGTGACAGTAACAGAGTTGTGGTGAATAATTTCAAAATAATCTTTTGGTAGCGAAAGGATTCTTCGCTTTTGTCATTTTTGGCTCGTATTTATCAATTTAAATAGCTCTGAAGTAATATTTGGATTTGAATGACAAATCATATTAATAATTCTTATTTAAAAGTGCTCAATGAATCTTTTGTCGAATTTAATGCTTAGCAAACGACTCTTTTACAAAAAATCAACGCAAATAAGTTAGTATATTAAAGTAATAAGATATTTTCTAAAGTAGCGGTCTTTAAGCCTATATTTAAACTTATTACTTAAGTTAATTTAAGCCTTCATTATACAAAGGCCTTGTCACCTACCACTTTTCAATATACCAAATAAGTACCTACGGCTTAGTACGACACAGGCATCCTATTCCTCGTCAAAGGATCCGCACTAATCAGGTGCAGCTGTGTCTGTTAGGTAATTAGATTGAGTCGAACTCTATCTCCAATTAGCTACTTCACACGGTCGCGGTAGATTAGAGCTGAAAACAGAACTGGGATTAAGTACAGTTTCTTTCTTTTACACATTTCAAGGCGCATCAGAGAAATACCGCTGTAACATGACAATACTTGGGTCACGTAAGCTACTTATTTATAGCTCGTTCGCAGAAAGGTGCTGAAAGTATCTTGAGAGGTCGTTATCGATGTGCAAATTGTCGCCAGTTTGTGACTTTTATTTTCAAAATGGATTCTATCCAATTCTATTGTTGGTTTACCTTTTTGTTGTAATTAAGTTTACCAAAATTACACATTCAAATATAGACATATGATCTTTAACATTTTTTTAAGGAACCCTAGTTAATTGATTATAAAAAATAAATACATATTTAATATCCTGGGACAATCTATCGTATTTAACTGTAACTCATGGAGTTACAGTTAAATACGTTTTGATTCGAGGATATCATAGACACAAATCTTATAAAAAAAATAAAGCGGTTACAATAAAAAGGCGTTCGATGTCTCTTGAGAACTTCACCATATGGCTTGTTCGATAGCAAGGTCAGAAACATCGTTAAAAGGTTAGTAGTAAGTGATAGCCGTTATAAAGCCGCTTGCAAGGTTGGTGACAAAGAATTAACACCCGTGAATAATAACTTATTGATCCTTCTAAAGCTTACCATCTACATGACCTATACCTTATCATTTGAGTGTGGGGCATGTGGGATATGCAGTCTTGGTCCTTGGTCATACGGTCCATTACCTATTACAAGAGATGCCCTTAATTGAGACCTCTTTGCACTCGTTGAATTGTTCGCGTAAGGGTGTAAACGACATCACTGCCCTGAGCACGAACATCTATCGTAAGCGTATCGTCATCGTATCGAGTGCGCTAAAAACCAATGCTATGGGAAATTGAACATGGCGCAACGTCTAGCTTTAAGCTGGATTCTGCCTCTGAGGATCCCAAAACAATCAATTGGTGTGATATGCAAGGGCACGTGGTTATCGGTAACTCTTCAGACCCTCTGATAAGAGAAGAAGAAGAGATAAGTTGGGGTGGTAGTATTCGTTGCCACCATATAGCATGTTGATTGTGATATCTGTATTTATGGTCAGTCCAAAATAAGAAATCCCCTTTGAAGATTAAAAATGTCATGGAAAAATTAACCTTTACATTTAATGATAAGGTTCATTTTACATTATCATACAAGTAACCATTGGATCAATAGATGAAGCTTATTTTAAAATCAATAGAGTTTATTTTTGACTGACTATAGTTGAATAATGACATACTTGGAAACAGTTAAAAGTCATATGACCTTACTGTAAAAAGGTCTGTGTACAGTCATATAATACTTTATTATGTAATAAATGATTTATTGTTAGAACCCGTGTTAATTAGTGAGTTCCAAGGGTTACGGATACGTGGGTCTCGGAACCTGAAATATCATTTGCTTTACTTTTTTTGATTAAAGGTTATAACCATAATGAGGTACCTTAATTCATTTGAATAACATTTAAGCGTTTTAAAGAACTCACATTATTTGAAATCGTTTTTTACCGTGGTTGGTTTAACTTTTGGTTGTTTACAAAAGGTTTTTGTTAATTATAATATTATTTCATACACATTCCGATTGAATCGACTGTGAAATGTGCACTAAGTTATTAATTATTTTATCTATATAATTCCGAGCCATGCCTCTGTTCTAACGATATTTTCAAACACCATAAGGTTACATTAGAAAAGTTAATATGGTGTTAATGTTATCTTAAATTTCCAAATATTCTGCGCAACTTCCTTAATTTTTCTATCATAAAAACCTTCTCCTGACAATAACAAACACAACAAAAAAAGAATTAGCGAAATCGGTCCAGCCGTTCACACGTAATGCCGTGACCAAGGGAAATAGGGATTCATTTTTATATGTATAGAAGATTACAATACGTACTCTTTTGAATACCGTAACTAATATGTAAATTGTAATAATAATGAAAAATTATGTTCCTTTATTGTTTTAATATTATGTTAGGGATCCAGTACGTATTGCTCATGAGGCTCAACTACTACTGCTAAAGCATACTATTGCAACTACGAAAGTGTAAGTATAGAGATTGAAGATAGAGTAGCTGAAAACAAAAAAATAAGGCGTACAGAATGTTAGAGTGTATTTTTCTTTTATTAGTCTGATCAAATCAATTTAATCTTAGTAAAGTTATGCTTATAAAGGTCGCCGCTACTGTAGTTAGCACCGGCTTGGAAGTCGGCCTACAACTGAGAAGAACTGGCAAGAACTCAGCATGTTTATGAATATTTTAAGCCATTTGGCCTACATACTGCTCCACCCAGTGGCGTAGCTACCGGAGGCCTAGACGGGGCAGTGCCCCGGGGCCCTCAATCTCAGAGGCCCCTCGGACTCTGACAATTGTGGCGTAGCTACCGGAGGGCTAGACGGGGCAGTGCCTCGGGCTCCCAAGCTCCGGAGGAGGGGGGGAACAAACGATTTTAAATAGTTTAGTTGAGGCCCTACTTAATGTTTTGCCCCAGGGCCTTTGGTTATCTAGCTACGCCACTGGCTCCACCTGATGGTATGTGGTCCCCGCCGCCTATGGAACATCTATTGCAACATTGGGTATTGCTGATGCGTTGTCGATCCTGAACAGGAGGTTGTGAAGTCTCATGTGCCTGTAATTTCACCGGCCCCCTTACTATTCTAACCGAAACACAGTAAAACAAGTCCATTACTGATTCACGGCGGAATTGGTTAAGGCCGTAGTACTTTCCCGGACGAACTATGCACTAAGAGCTGTACTACTCTTAAAATCTATTTATTTCTTCAAATATTTAAGAATATGGAAATACATAAGCCACTTACAATGCATTAGCCTATTAACCTTGGGTCTGACAATCTCAAAAATACGCAGATCTTTTTATTAGGTCACGTTTTATGTCTTTCCTTAGGATAAGGGTTGCGAACTCAATATCAAAGATTGAGTTCCCGGATTGGCTCATGAAACAGTGCGTTACGACTGCGCTGACCCCCTAATTGATTCTATAAAAGTTTCCTGCCATTCATATTCTATTTGCCTCCGTTGCTTTTATGTTTGCGCTTCAAGTAACAAGTTGATGACTTGTGGACATGAAATAAAAATACCATGGGTCACGTATTTTTTTTTATACCACATGGGCCGACAAACTAGAGGACGGTCCACCTGATGGTAAGTGGTCACCGCCACCTATGGACATTTGCAACATTAGGGGCATCGCCAATGCGTTGTCGACCCTGAGACGTGAAGTTGTTAAGTCTCATGTGCCTGTATCTTCATCGGCCCCTTTACCTTTCTAACCGAAGCACAGTAATACAAGTACACTACTGCTTCACGGCAGAAATGGGTTAGGTAGTAGTACTTCCCCGGACGAACTCTGTACTCTCTGTAAGAGCTCTACTACTCGGAAAACTAACAACTGATGTAACTTTGTCTTGTATATAAAAACGGGGATAAATGTACCGATATGAATAAATTTTTTTTGAAGAAGAGAGATCTATTGTTAACTGGCCACCCGCTTCATGGCCCGGCTTCACCTGAGTTGGGTAATATAAATGTATTATGATACTACCGGCACGCTATGATGGCCGTTTTGACGTTTCAGATTGTCATAGGAAAAGAAACTGTATAGCTTTGGAATAAGGTTGATTTCCATCATCATACAATTAGCTGTTGGATTAATAGTTGCACATTATGTCCGAAGGAATAAAGGTAGTTTTTCTTTGTCATTTTATTTCTTTTGTTTAGTGCAGACATCGTCCGGGGAAGTACTACCACCTTACCCATTTCCACCGTTAAGCAATAGTGCACTATTATTACTGTGTTTCGTTTAGGCAAGGGGGCCGGTGAAATAACAGGCACATAAGACTTAACAACTTCACGTTTCAGGGTCGACATCGCATTGGCGACGCCCTGGTGTTACAAATATCCCTAAGTGGCGCTGACCACTTGCCATCGGATCATGTGCCTGTTTGCCGACCAAGTGGTATAAAAAAAAATTTACACCAAAGCCTTCCTAAAGAAGAATTCTTAATTATTGTTACAACCGCATCAAAATCTATTGCTGTATTTGAATATTATAAAGGGACAAACAGGCAGAAATAATTACTTTGTTTTATACTATTTAGTTTAAAAAAATTGTTCCATATAAATTCCAACGGAGAGAATATATTTCCGAGATGGTATTATGTTCATATAAATTTTGTTATGATCTGACCATGGTATTAGACGACCGGAATTCCGTTAGAATACGACATAATAAAAAACGTCGCTGTTGGAATATTAAGCGGAATATTGTAGACAAATGTTAATAACATGCATTTTATTTGATCATTTATAAATCACGAGAGGTATTCCATATTTTATTCTAAACATAAAAATGTCTTCAAAACATCGTTTTTATGTCCAACGGCCAAAATCTAACCCAACCCAAAACCCAATCTTTCGATTCTCTGATATTGACATTGCCAATTATTTTGGATTCGGTTTTATTACTTAAAAACTTTTAAAATTTTAAAGAGTTATCCCTGAATTGTTGCAATTGTTGTTGTTATTAAAACAAACCCTAACGCGAATAACTCTCTCTCTTTCTGTGGGTTTCCACAAACCAAAGAAATGTCCAAATTCTTGGCTCTGAAAAGTACTTACTAATGCTAAAGATTTTCCTTTCACATCCGCTTCAGTACATACTTTAGATGGCACTTGTGGTTACTTCGTCATTTTTATTCTTCCGCCCTTCGTTAGCTCTCTCGACTAAAATAGGATTGCTATAATAAAAATGCTTTTGACGAAAATAATATTACATTATAAGTGTTGAAAAGTAAAACGATAAATTAGCTATTTTTTCTGAATATTCTGTCGTAAGAATTATAAGGATTTCTTAAAGAATGAGGAAAGATCCGATTGTTTTTTCTCTAAATAATGGCTATTCTACGATTTATCTTTTAACTTACTCCTGAAACTCATCACTTCATGTTGATGCTTGGTAGACTTTGTGCTACTAATTATGAAAATAAGAATCCTTAGAGTAGTTTTATTTCATGCTTTTAATATTCAGTATTCACGTTCTGAATATAAAGGCAATATAATAAAGTGAAAAGAGATTCCCAAACTTATTTTTACTTTATATTCTTAGCGAAGCTATTCGAAGCTTATATCAACTTCAAAATTAAGTTAGAACTTTTCTTGATTAATTCTATCAACTGACATTTAATGATAAAGTACCTTAACCTCTTAATATTAAATTTATTATAGGAAGGTTCTATTTGTCAATTTATCATTATTGCCAATCGCACCTAGCCCCCTAGGAGACACATTTTCTTTGAGAAACACTGGCATAGACCAATATCCACTCATATAAAGCACAAAATATGAGAAATTTTCGTGACATATAATACTTAAGTCGACGAAATGATATTTGGATCAAGAGCCCGCATAGATTTATTTCACTTTTATCATGTTCGTGCAATATTTATGTTACATGTCTGGTCTCTTTTATGTATCTTATTTTTGAATATTATTTTAGAGAAATTCTTTTTGTTTTTTATTTATGTTTTATTTGTAAACTACTACACTGCAGAATACTTTTCTAGTTGGTTTCGTAAGCTCATTGAGAAATTTTATGATTTGATACGTACCTTTATTTTGCAGTATAATGACAAAAGCATCCGAAACTACATCCATACCTTTTTATAATTAATCCATGTATTTTCCAGCCTTTCTCATTGTTTTTAGGATTGGGATACCTATCCTACTTTTTAAAAACTGATCAAGAAGTACCTTAATTCCCGAGATTAATTTAGCTATATCAGTGGCACTTAATGAGCGTTACTTGATGGTGCATTAGCCGAGATTTTTAATAGATTTTGATTATGATTTTCGGGTATACAATTACCTTTAAAAAAGCTAGCAATATTGTTTATTTTTTTGGCTCCTAATAGAGCACTAAAATCGCAAATGTAGCTTTTAATAAGCACTTAATATTAAACTCAAATTTACTCAATTCTGACATGTTGACACCGGTACCTTTTAAGGCGTATTATTTTTACTGACATTCAGACATCGTTGTTATTCTTTCTAGGGAGTCATACCTACAATTTTATTGTTTTTCTATCAAACAATTAACAAGGTTATAGAGTATACAGGTAAATGTATTTGAGACTTTTGTTATAAGTATTATATCAACACACAGATTTAACGAGAGTCCTTGGCGCATAGTTTTATTGCTCCATCTCGGTCAAGTTGGTTTTGATAGAGTGCAAGTAAATTGAAAGGAGTTTGTATTTTCTTCGTGTGCGAGCTGAGATTCAATTTCAAAGGTAAACATTGTTGATCGAGGTACCCGACTTAACATTTATATTGCGCTGTGGTTTAAGTGTGGTTACAATATTACTATGAAAATATTGAAGGTTTATATTTAGATGGTAAATGATTTGTTATTGTATGCTTGAAATGCAATATGGTTATTCGTACATACATATTATAATACATATATGAATGTAGGATTGAGAAATAAATGGGCCGAAATAAGGTCTTAACATCTTTTATTTTAAACTAGTTGTAACCTGCCACGCTTCGCTGTGGCACATTGTGATTGAATAGTTGAGAAATGAGAAACAAAACAAAGACGGTCGCGGATATGTGACTGATGCAAAAAATAGATAAAACAATCCCTTGATGCGGATTATATATCATGCTAAAATTTCAGCTCGATCGGTGCAGAACTCTTTGAGTTTTTTAAGCGTACACAAACTAACATAACATTTATATATACATATATAGATTAATCAATTCTCTTCTGACACAACCTGGTTTTCTCTTACTCCGCCATTCCTCTCTTCTCCCTCTCACACCTTCCTTTCGTCTCTTTCATTCTTAGGTCGTTCGGATACACACACCACATGAATTCCTTCAAACAACTTAGACTATTTCTATGACAATAAAAATAACCTTACCAACATTTCTTTAAACATGTTATTATCAACGGGATAACGGGCCAGTTAACTTGGTGGTTAGAGACCATGACTGGGATGCCGTAGGGTTCGATTCCCACCCAGGACAAACATTTGTATTCATGAACATGTCTGTTTGTTCTGTGTCTGAATGGAAATCCTACTAATATTAGTGAGTATGGATGTTTGACACTCTTTGACACAAAAACTACCGGACAGATTTGGATTAGTTTGGCAAATAGATAGAGTATGCCCTGGAATAGCATTTATAGGACTTTTATACCAGGAATATGTAACTTCCCTCGGGAACGCGTGTGAAACCGCGGGGGACAGCTAGTACCTATATAATGTATTTGAGAAGAAGTATAAGTAGTATATCAGTTATCTGGTTTCCATAGTAGACGCTCTGCTTAGTTTGGGATCAGATGGCCGAGTGTAGATAATTGTATTATTTATTACAGCCATAGTAGATATTGTAGAAGATTATCTGGATCAGCCTCCATATTCTGTGGGTGGTTTGCTACAAATAATCTATTACTAAATTCAAAGAAAACTAAATGCTTAAGGTTTTCTTTACCAAATGTAGCACAAGTAGATAGCCAAATAATAATAGATGGGAGCCATATTGATCTTGTAAATAAAACGGTATTTTTGGGTCTTACATTAGACAATAAATTGTAATGGGGACCTCAGGTTGATACTCTAGCTGCTAAATTAAGTTCGGCTGCATTTGCTGTTAGGAAAATTAAACAATTGACGAATGTTGAGACGGCCAAATTAGTTTATTTTGCATATTTTCATAGCCTCTTGTCCTATGGCATTTTGTTTTGGGGAGCAGCAGCGGATATAGAATCAATATTTATTATACAAAAAAGAGCAATTCGTGCAATTTACAGTATGGGTCCCCGTGAATCATTGAGATATTTGTTTAGGGAAATAAATATAATGACATTACCTTCACTATATATTTATGAAAATATAATGTTTATTCGTAGAAACATAGAAATGTTTGAGTCAAAATTGGATATCCATAATACGAGTATTAATACAAGACAAAGGGAGAAGTTAGTTGTTCCATACTTTAGACTAACTAAAGTAAACAAGTCATTTCTTGGTAATTGTGTTAGATTTTATAATAAGATACCGCTGTCAGTAACCAAAATGTCTGATCATAAATTTAAAAATTATATTAGGAAAGTTTTAAAAGAGAAAGCGTATTACAAGGTAGTTCATTATATTGAAGATAAAAATGTATGGAAATAGCTGCTCTCTGCACAGTGCACCTCTAAATCTCTTTTTTAAGTTGTAAGTACCTAATTATTGTTATTTTCTATTTTTGTAGTCTTGTCATATTTTTTTGTTTTGTTTTTTAATGTTACCTATAATAAGTATTTTGTAATTGTTAAATATAAAATTATGTAAAATTGAAATTATAAAATAGCCAAAAAGTCAGAATAGATAAAAATTTATATGACAAATGAAAAAGAATGTAACCTTGCTGAGTTTCTTGCCGGTTCTTCTCAGTTGAAGGCTGACTTCCGAACCGGTTGTAGCTTCAGTAACTTTAAATTTGACCTTCATAAGTGCCCTCCGAAGGCCTAAACTGAATAAATGGTTTTGAATTTTGAATTCAGTCAATTGAAACTTCGTCGGTGAGCCAAGGCGCGTTGGCGCATCACGGCCTCGTAAGGTGGATCTCTCACGTCAATTCATAGTTGGCGAAAGAGACAAAGCATAGTGGTAACATCAGTAGCTTTGATCTTTAATGCCCCGTGATATTTATTCATTTATTAAACAGAATTCCTTTCCGAAGCCCCACGCATCGAAAAAAAAAGATGGCGTATAAAAACTTTTGTAGTCCAAAAAGTATATAAATGTTAATCTCAGATTCAGGGTATATTCCGCTCCCCTTCTTACAGACACTTTGTAACTAAAAACATTTAGTTGGAGACATTGTTATTCACCAAGTCGACTTCGACTTAGAGATAATTACTTTCCACCGATTATAACGGACCGCACTGGGACTGATCTGTAACGGCTCTTAGCAATAAATTTTAATTAAGATTGTAATTTGTTTAAAATCTGTGTTCTTGGTAGAGTTCGATAATATGTACCTACGTTTTAGGAATTTCAATCTGAGTTTAAACTACGATTTAGTGACGTAGTACACAAAAACATTAAAAATTTATATTACTTAAACATTATCAAGGTATTTATTTTACTTTAAATATAACGGTAAAACACAAATAACATTAATGAAAGAAACAAAAAAAAAAAAAAAAAAAAATTATAGAATTACAAAAATTTAATAAATGTACAATATCATATAAATAAGATTATGAAAAGCGTTTTTTTAAATAATGAAACATGCTTTAATATAGCTGTACATTTAGTTTTATATTTAGCGTAAGTGATAATAATTATGTTTGTTTTAGTGTACTTTTGCTAGCAAACCTTGATAAAAAATAAATAAAAATAATATCAAATATTAACATATAAAACACGCAGACAATGTTATGTTATAGCTACTATTATAATAATTATATAGATTAGTACCTGGATGCCCGAAGCTTTGCTCGGTATTTTTTTTTTTGGTAATTTATGTAAAGTTGATTATTGGCTTAGTGTTGCTTAACAACGCCATCTTCTGGAGTAGCTTTAAAGTTGTTGTCGTTAGAACAGTTAATGTCAGGAAGTAATTTTTTTCAGATTATGTTTAAGTCAATTATCGATAAAGTTGATCATTAAAAACACGGATAAAACGACATTTTCTGAAGATGAATCCTAACTAAATCGATTTATCGCCCCCGAAAACCCTTGCATACTAAATTTCATGAACATCGTTGGAGCCGTTTCCGAGATCCTAATTATATATGTATATGTCCATATATATATATACAAGAATTGCTCGTTTAAAGGTATTAGATACCTCTTTTTCTTGTTCGAATATTGTTTTTTGTTCATAACTACGAGATACATACGGCTCTCTACGGCACAGCTATCAACAGTGATGAATACTTCAGTATGAAATACACAATGGTTGTATAGAGAAAGACTACGCCATTTTAGAAAAAAAAAAGAAAGTTTTTTTTTTATACTACATGGGCCGACAAACAAGTAGACGATTCACCAGATGGTAAGTGATCACCGCCGACTATGGACATATGCAACACTAGGGGCTTCGCCAATGCGTGGTCGGCCCTGAAACATGAAGTTGTTAATTCTCATGTGCCTGTAATTTCACCGGCCCCCTTACCATTCTAACCGAAACAAGTGCAATACTGCTTCACAACGAAAAAGGGTAAGGTGGTAGTACTTCCCCGGACGAACTCTGCTCTAAAAGCTCTACTACTCATCAAAACTTTTTAAAATAAAACGTATATTTAACAAAAACTGATATAATAGAACCTTCAAAACATGTTCACACATTTAATAATTAAAACCACATAAAATACGTAATACCTAAATTACCTAATGTAAATATTTCAAAAATAACACCGGATTTTGAGCAAAATTACCTTCGAGGTTTTAAAAAAAACAAGATTTCTAATTAACTTAGAATCATACAAACTACCACTAACTAGCCCCGCAGGTTCACCTGTGTTCTCGTTAGGAACTAAAGTAGTCTATGTATGTCTATTCGAAAAATCGCGTCCGTCGCGCTATTACTTCGTTTTTGCTTCGTGTTCATCGTTTTTTTCTTTTACCTCGGTTCGACTCTAAGAGTCCTAGCGTAATCCATTTATAAGATTCGATGTGTGTATATATGTATGTTCTCTTTGGAGTCCTAAAATGGCTAGACCTATTATTGTGAATTTTTCAGGCAATCTTCAGATTATGCCAGCAGGTGATGATTTCTATTTTTAATTAAAAGCAATATTATGGTTGGAGTATTGGTTTTGGTTGAGGAAGCAAAATTATAGAAAATATTCAATTATAATAAAAATATATTAATATAAAAATAAAAAATAAAGTCGGATAGCATCGCCATCGCCGGAAACAGTTAGTGTTATATAAAAGAAGGGTTGTGCAAAAATATTTCATATCCGAATGGTAAATTAGCGCGAATGTCCAATCAAACAAACTCCTCAGCTTTATTATATTAATATGACGGGGGTTCGTTAGGAGTGGGTCGTGACATTGTTGCAGTTCCGAAATAATACTCGTAACAGTTTGGTTTACACGTGTAATCAATGATTTACAAACTTAGAACACAAAATAGTCTAGGATGCCAAAGATCTAGATTGATTTGAATATTAGGAACGCGGGAAGATTAGCGCGGAGTAACAGACAACCATCATTGCCTCCATCACAGGTTAGCCAACCTAACTTTTTTTTTTTTGTTTATGCCACTTTGGCCGACAAACAAGCATCCGGTCCACCTGATGGTAAGTGGTCACCGCCGCCTATGGACATTTGCAACACTAGGAGCATCGCCAATGCATTGTCGACCCTGAGACGTGAAGTTGTTAAGTCTCATGTGCCTGTAATTTCACCGGCCCCCTTACCTTTCTAACCGAAACACAGTAATACAATTGCACTACTGCTTCACGGCGGAAATGGGTAAGGTAGTACTTCCCCGGACGAACTCTGCACTAAGAGCTCTACTACTCAATAATGTAACTGTTTACCAATGTCCAAAAACTAATTCGGTCATTCGTTCGGTGCTACCATTACTTCGCACTAACCATCCCTAAGTTATTACTTGACGTTCCTAAACAGTCGACTAACTGTCAATCTTCTTAGTTCCTCTAGCGAAGTATAGCAGTGCGTCCTCGCTACGACAAGTATATATGTGTCAATAAGGGTGTCAACAGATAACACCCTAGTCTCAGATCTTAGAATCTGAAAAAATATACCATATATATCTATTATTTACCAATTCTCATTCGCCTATACAATTTTCTGTAAAACACATACTTAAGGCTATCTTATGTGTCACATAATAATATTATACACGACTGACGTATCTTTATCTTGAAGAGGGTAGGCTTGTTATATTCCTGATTGGGTGTATGATCTTTGTTTGTGTTTTATACACAGTACAGTCATGAGCATAAATATATTTATTTTATTTATGAAAGGAAGATCTACAGCAAATTTAATAAACTAGAATTTTTACATAGATAACAGAAACCATAATATAATTATATGTCCTGGGACGTTCTTTTACACACGGCCATCTGATCCCAAACTAAGCAGAGCTTGTACTATGGAAACCAGATAACTGATATACTACATATACTACTTTGTATTTTTCTAAATGCATACATACATATATAGATATTTACACAGACACAGAACAAACAGACATGTTCATGCACACAAATGTTTGTCCTGGGTGGGAATCGAACTCGCGACATTCGACTTGGCAGACAAAGTCGCTAACCACCAAGCCAATTGGCCTGTCATGTCTTTATAGATGCCATAAGCACGGAGAGTTCAGAAAACTTGCTACTGGTTGTTACTCAATAACCCTAGATATAACTGTTCGACGGATCTTGATGTAATTTGGCACAGAGATATGCAGATTAAAGTCTGGAACTGCACATAGCTACTTTTTATCCCGGAAATATCTCACATCCCTCAGGAACGCGGAAGACAGCTAGTAATATAACCCTGGATTCATTAATTAATTTCTCTTTCAATTGTAGATTACGACTATGACAGCAACTGTCGCTGTTAGTAGTAAAAAACAATGCTCTGAATTATGTGATGTATATCCGATATTATTTCCGAATTGTCCACGGTTATATATTTACGCGCGTGACTGTACCTTACGCATGTTTGAACTACATTACTTACCTTTTTCTTCCATCTTTTTGCAGATTCATCAGCAATTATTTTATAAATAGGTAGTTTATCTATGTTCAATTTCGTCGATAGTTTTTGGCTATTTTTTTTTGTTACAGATATATATTCTTCTTTTTCTCTGCATCTAACCGTCAGTTGATGGTAAAATAGTAATGGATGCTTATGAAATATATATTAAAATATGTCTGTTGGCTTGGAGGATAGCAACCCTAACTGCCAAGTAGCAGGTCGTGGTTTCGATTCCCACCCAGGACAAACAATTGTTTTTTGTTTACCAAACAAACAGACATATGACACACTAATGTTTGGGTGTAAATATCTATGTATGTATGCACGTATTTAGAAAAATAAAAAGTAGTTTTACAGTTAACTGGTTTTCATAGTACAAGCTCAGGGGCTCGATTCTGTAAGGAAAATGACATTAACTCGAGGATGTTTCGTCGCGGCCTCTATGCTCTGTCTCTGTCGCTTACAACGCTAATACTACTAATCACGTAAGAGGTAAGCTCTCCGCGGCCTCCGTGAGGCGGCTCGCCCACGAAATTCGTATTAGCTGAATAAGGGGGCTGCTTAGTTTGGGAACAGATAGCCGTGCGTAAATAATGTAAATAAATAAATATCAAGGTTATTTAATGCTTAATAATGTTATGTTTAAAAAGGTTAATGAAAACCTAATTTATAGGCCTTTCAAAAAACTGTTTATTTCGTCTCATATTTATCGACCATCTTGCTGTCATTGTCAACAATGTGACGTTATATACGTTACAATTTAATTAGTGTTTTTGTTAATTATGTGTAGATAAACACTCTATACTCTTAGCGGTCAAATTGGGCATATTATTAAATCTTGAACACTTTTTCCTTGTATTTGACACAGCATAATTAGATATGCATTATTAAGAAATGTCAAAAAAGGCAGCTCGTTTGCATTCGTTTATTTTACTGACATGTTATATTTCATCATCATCATCATCATACTAATATAATAACTATATACCTACCTACTTTGCTATGTCTTGAAAATGTACGTTCACTTTTCTATTCCATGTTTTATCTATTCATTTTTGATTTAGACTCGTTTCCACTCCATTTAACATGTTATGTTGTAAGGTTTTGTAGTGAATTGAGAAAATACTATCAATATAAGAAATTGTATGGTTTCATTCCGCTATTCATCGTCTTTCATCTTTGACGTGTCTTGTACTTTAAATACTTATTTGAATATGTATGTACTAGCTGTCGTCCGCGGTTTAACCCGTTGACGACAGCTAGTACATAGGTATAGATGGTACACGAAGTCACGTTTTCCCGGGATAAAAAATAGCCTATCCTATATGTTACTCCAGGATATGCTCTATCAATGTGCCAAGTTGCATCTAAATGCGTTTGATAGTTTTTGCGTGAAAGAGTAACAAACATCCATACATACAATCTTTGGCATTTATAATATTACTAGCTGTCCCCCGCGGTTTTACCCGCGTTCCCGTGGGATGTCACATGTATTATACATAAAAACCTCCCACTTCAATCACTCTATCTATAAAAAAAAAATCGCATCAAAATCCGTTGCGTAGTTTTAAACATCTAAGCATACATAGGGATATAGGGACATATTGATGGCCTAGTTATCAATAATATTAGTTACGCTGACGACATGGTGCTGCTGGGTCTAACAGCCGGTTCAATCAGGGATTTACTACGAGCCTGCGAGGGGTATGCAGCTAGTCATGGGCTTGTGTACAATGTACAAAAAAGTGAATATCTGATTTTTAGGGCCCCCGAAGGGAAGATTGAATATAGTCCATCTCTTTGTTTAAGTGGAGTACCAATTAAGAGAGTTGAAGCATTTAAATACCTGGGGCATTATGTTACCGAGGACCTTAACGATCAGATGGACATTGAACGTGAACGCAGGGCATTGGCCGCTAGATGTAATATGTTGGCTCACAGGTTTACTCGATGTAGTAAGGAAGCTAAGATTACACTGTTTAAAGCATACTGTCAAACCTTCTACACGAGTGGCCTGTGGACCAATTATACGCTGAAGGCGCTCAGTGCCCTGAGAGTTCAATATAATAATGGCTTCAGGAGTCTGTTGGGACTACCAAGATATTGTAGTGCCTCCAATATGTTCGCTCAGGCTGGCAGCCTTTGTTAAAGCGTGCTATAGACCTGATTGTGTGTGGAAATTGTAAACAGATAATAAGTAATTTTACTCACCTTAATTTATTTGTTACTCACATAGATTTTAAGTATATATTGTAATACTAACAAGTGGGCCTTAGTAGTCACAATAAAGAACTATTATTATTATTATAGGGACAGAGAAAGCGACTTTGTTTTATACTACGTAGTGAAGTACGATTTTACTACACTGTTCTCAGTTCGTTAGCTATATAGTTCACTTTTGTCCCGCGGTTTCATCCACGTTACCGAGATAATTATTGTTTATAATGAAATATTAATGTCTTTATAAAAGGCTTTTAATAAATCAAAATATAATACATAATTGTATCATTATTTAAATAATAGTATGAAACTTCCCTACATTAAGTTTACTAAATAGAATTAATATAATAAATTTTGTTACATGTAAATAAATATTGTAAAAACCTGTATGGAAAAATATGAAATAATAAATGGCTTGTTTATTTATTATTAATCCTAAAAATATTATAAATGCGAGAGCTTTTTTGGTTGTATGGATGTTAGTTACTCTTTCACGCAAAAACTACCGGACAGATTTGGATGAAGCTTGGCACATAGATAGAGCATATCCTAGAATAACATATAGGTTGCTATTTATCCCGGGAAATGTGAACGCGGGTAAAACCGTAGGGGAACAACAGTATCATCCTTACTAATATTATAAATGTAAATGTGTTACGTTTATGTTATGTTTGTACGCTTTCACGCGAAAACTACTTAACCGATCATCATGAAACTGTATAAATATTCTTGGAGGTATTAGAAGTAATATATGATACTTTTTGTGCCGGGAAAATGTTATATTCCTTGGGAACGCAGGTGAAACCGCGGGGGACAGCTAGTCTTCTATAAAAGATACATACAAGATGAATATCTTTCACATATACTAGAACAAAACTCAAGTTAAATATAACATCGCATCCCGCGTTGTACTCATACGAACCAAATATTAATTTTCATGAAAACTACGCCACACTCATTAGGAAGAGTGCTGTGTGTACAATATTTATAATCCATGTCGCGCTTGTGAATTATTTAGTACTTTGCCGTTTCTAAAATTAGCACAATTTGCTCTTTGCTTTATCTGTGCGTGGTCTTACTATTATGTAGGTAATCATTTTATCTGTGACTTTTCATTCATGAAGTAGATTAACGTTTTGGTTATGCCATTCTTTATTGAAGACTAGCTGCGCCCTGCGGCTTTGCCCGCTTTCAATCCTGGTTATAAACCTTCCTCATGAATTACTCTATCTATTGCTGAATACTGCATTAAAATCCGTTGCATAGTTTACATTTATGTAAAGGACATACAACCAAACACATAGATTGAACAAATTCACACATATTTTATATAAATTTGCACATGAACGTGCAAAAATATATTTTCATTATTATTTAAGTATAGATTAGCTCATAGCACATGATTTTTATCCCTGGGAATATGTTACATCCCTCGGGAAAGCGGGTGAAACCGTGGGAGCAGTTAGGATGTTACAAAATTACCTGTAAAGCCGAAAGGAGGTTAAATGGGGCCTTGTAACGGGTCCATTCACAATGTTTAAGAACCGTAGTAACGCTGTATAACATACCCCAAAAAAATTTAAAAACTGATTTAAAAAATGTTAAATAGGTAAACTATTAAAGTAGACAATTATTAGGTAAATTAGGTACGTAGGCCTTTCTGTTAAATAATCTGGTTCCCTGACATGACAGCTTGCTAGCGTTGTTGGCTTTGATAATTAATTATATTTTTTACGGGGTATTTATAACACGTTGTATAATTTCAGGACTAATTAATTTATTCTCTTCCAAGTGCATGTCATTTTGATGGTAATCATGTGCACTATTAAAGTAAAATATAGGAATCTTTTGTGACTTTCCTCGAGAAATAGGCAAAGTTGTGAGTATTTACAGTAAATCTCACTAAGCACTAAGTTACAGTAAGTTACTTCATTCATAAACTCGTTCAGGCAGAGGAATATTTATGAAAGCGCCAGACTACGCAAAAACTTCGGCAGGGAAGAAAGAGCGGACGTAATTATATTAAAACCCAAGTTGTAATTGAACCACAAGATTAAGAAGGTATCCCCCATGTTAATTATAATTGTGAAGGTTGCAAAAGAAAATAAGACTTCGTTTTTTTTATTCTACTAATATTATAAAGCAGTAATAGTAGTGGCTTCAGGAACTTTAAATTTGACCTTCATAAGTGCCTTCCGAAGGCCTAAACTGAATAAATGGTTTTGAATTTTGAAATGCATGTTTGTATATATGGATGTTTGTTACTCTTTCACGCAAAAACTACGCGACGCATGCCGATGAATCTTGGCACATAGATAGAGCATACCCTGGAATAACATTTAGGCTACTTTTTATCCCGGGAAAATGTGACATCCCTCGGGACCGCGGGTAAAACCGCGGCAGGCAGCTAGTTTTTTATATATTAGTACTTAATGTACATTGTATGTTACGCTTTCACGCGAAAACTACTTAACCGATCATCATGAAACTTTGTACACATATTCTTGGGAGTATTAGAAGTAACAAAGGGTACTTTTTATCCCAGAAAAAAATTACATCCCTAGGGAACGCGGGTGAAACCGTGGGAGACAACTAGTATAGTATATAGAAAAGTAGGATTTTGTTGTAACTGTAATTAACTTGTAATTGAAAAAGATTTTATTATAGAAATACCCTTTTATCCGTGAATGCGAATCAAACCATTGTTTAACAGAAGAGCATCTGCTTGTGATGTTCCGTTACGAAACTTCCAGCATCCTCGGAAAATGTAAAAGTGTCTGAGTGATTTACAAAAAAGTTCTACGATATTTTACGAAAAGATTTTGCCTCTGTTTTTCTTATTAGTGATATAACTGTCTACTTACCGTCTACAGTTTATAATTATTTTTTTTATTTATTATTTCCTTATTAATAAATTCTGTTGTGGTGTAATTTAAAAGACATGTCCTACTTTCTATTAATATTATAAATGCCAGGTTTCGAGAATGTATAGACGTATGTATATTTGTTACTCTTAATAGCAAATAATAAACGGATTTTGATGAACTTAGCACATAGTTTATAGGTAAGATTAACATATAGGATACTTTTTCTCCCGGGAAAATGTTACATCCCCCGGGAACGGGTGAAACCACAAATAGAATAACAGGTCTTCTAAAACTTTCAGCTGTAGTTATGACTATTTAATGCACAAAATCACTGTATACCTTTTGATACTTGTTCCTATGCTAATAAAATTATATACGTAAAGCATATCGGTCAGGTCACCTACTATAATGGTAATCGACATATTTTCCTTAACCTTGCCATTGATATATCGACTAAACAAAAATAGTCCACATTACGATTGTTAAGGGAAATTATTTGAAGGACGCAAATTAACTTTTGATGGGGACAATAAAATTATACTTATTTTGGTAGTTATTAAATAATTTTCTTTTGCTTGTTTCAATATAGGCAGTTAGTTTACACGGTTTATCGAGTATTTCACTCGATAAACCGAAATTGTTTTTTTTTTAAGAAGAAAGAAACTTCTTTAGGCGCGTCGGGCATTTTTGAGATTACCGTAATTGACACCTCTGTATATAAGTAACTAGCTGTCCTCCGCGGTTTCACCCGCGTTCTCGAAGGATGTTACATTATTTTGTTCTTTCTATCATCAATAGTTTTAGCAGCGCGCGCGATGCTAGAAATTTGTAGGCCATTTTTACACCTTGGGTTTCATTATTAGAGTTTTAGTAAGGATCCCTATTTTTTTTTTAAATATAGTATAGCCTATGTCACCCGGGGATAGTGTAGCTTTCCAATTGTGAAAGAATTCTTGAAATTGGTCCATTACTTTTTAAGTTTATTCGTTACATACAAAAATACAAATCTTTCCTCTTTATAATAATAGTGTAGTAGTGTAGATGTAGATAAAGGCCCCGTTTACACGAAAGTTACGTTTGGGTTGAAATACATTAATAATATACCTAACTATACATAATATAAAGATATTTTGTGTATATACGTAGAACATAAATACATATTTATGTCAGTTTTCACTTCTGTCAACAAACAAAATGAAAGTGGCCACGTTAAAAATTCAAAATTCAAAACCATTTATTCAGTTTAGGCCCTCGGAGGGCACTTATGAAGGTCAAATTGAAAGTTACTGAAGCTACAACTTTCATATTGTTATACAAGGAATATGGTCCACGAAAATTAGGTACTAATGTAAAACGTAATTTAAACTAAAAACTGTCTGAAAAGTCCATTTTTAAATTGGTCACACAGTTGCATGTAAATATAATAAATTAGACAACACGCGATCCACCCTAAGTTATAATCGGATATATTAATAACCATAATACCCTTTTCAGGATTGCGTACCCAAAGGGTGGCACCCTATTATGAAAGGCTCTGCTGTCCGTCCAATCATTTGTCTATCAGTCATAGGGATGTATCTTTTGAATCATGAAATTTTCATATAACGTATACTACTATGGTCATTCAAAACAACAAATAATAAAAATAAAAGAAAGTTAAAAAATTACCATGCATAAAACGTGCTTTATTCAGAGTTTTGTTAAATACTCGTAATGTATAACTACCTGGATGGCCGAGCATTGCTCGGGATTTCTTTATTAACGTGACTTCTATCGTATTCTCTTGTTTAAAGCACTGTCATATATACCTAGATACGATAACAAAGGGCTCCAAATAACAGTATTTCTCACAAAAGATGTAACTTGAATACCTTACCTTCTTATGACATTGTAGCAGTTTTCATTGCCTAAAAACACGGATACAACGACATTTTCTGAAAATGAATCCTAGCTAGATCGATTTAACGACCCCGAAACCCCCAGCATACTAAATTTCATGAAAATCGTTTGAGCCGTTTCCGAGATCCTAATTATATATATTATATAATTATATATATATGTATATACAAGAATTGCTCGTTTAAAGGTATTAGATACGGAACATTTCGTGTACGAGTGCGACTCACACACGGTCGCTTTTATTCCTTTTTTTTACCGGATGAATGAGGAAGCAAAAAATAGGTTTATTCCAAAACCTAGCTTTATATGATTTATTAGGTCTTATATATTTTTAGGTTACAATAAACTGATATATATACATTTTTTTATACCACATGGGCCGACAAACAAGCGGACGGACCACCTGATGGTAAGTCACTGCCGCCTATGGACATTTGCAACACTAGGGGCATTGCCAATGCGTCGTCGACCCTAAGACGTGAAGTTGTTAAGTCTCATGTGCCTGTAATTTCTTTATATTTATTTTTGGGGTCCTAGCTAAGCTTCGGCCAATTTAAATTAAACTCGCTTTGTTCGTGAAAACATGACAAACAGACAGTCATTGAAATTTTTATAATAGTCAGAATATATTTTGGTACAATTCTATGAACACTATAGTTTGTACTTGAAAAGTAAATGCAAATAATATTATAGTTTGTTAAATACACTTTCTAATCTTGACGTAAATTCCAAATAGAATTTATAATGCACCTGTCAAAGCCACCTTTCTAACTTACAGCAGTTTACATTTATAACATGTAAATATTCTAACAATTTTTATGTAAATTTTAAACTAGCTTAGAGACGACAATATCCATGTACATGCAATGATGTATTATAATATAGATACGTCATTCTCCAACATCAGGGCTCTAAAAAAACGTAAATTATTAGTTATTTATACGCGCGAAGAAAGGGAAAAAAATTAATGTATGTAAGAGAGAGATGACTCGTTAGTTATTATTGGGTACACAAAAAACAAATATCTAGTAACTAATTCCACTGGATCTCCTTTTCTGTCAGATCCCAAATAAGGAAACTCAACAGGAAATCGACACGTGTTTCGATTCTAAACGAAGCATCTTTAGGACCCGCTGTCAGACTCGACGCACTAGGACCACAGATGTGTTACCTCGCCGACGCGCGACCGCCAGACAGAAAATTTTCTTTCAATAAAATTTATGATCGTTAGTTAGGTTAAGATTGGGTAACGCGTGTGCTGCATGCCGTCGCGACAGTGGATGGTTCGCAACTAAATGGAATTAGGTCAATTACCATAATTTTATGTTGCCATTTCTGAGCGCGTATAACGCATATCTAGACGCATATCTAGTTTATAAATCATTGTATACATGTAGATATTGCAAATCTGTCGTGCTCATGTCCCTCGATCGTAATTTTTACTGAGCCGTTTATTTATGACATTGCATTTGCTTTTAGACTATTGGTGATAGCGTGCCACCCTATATAGCTTGTGACATGCAACAGTGACAGACAACCGAAATACCACTTTGTGTTTACCCGCCATTAAATATACCAGCGGTACTACTTTGGGCTTTAAATAAAGAATTAGTTCAACCACTTTGTGTCACACTGTCTGTAAATTGTATTCTTATCATGGGGTAAACCATTAATAATAGGGATTTGTATTTTTAACCGACTTCAAAAAAGGAAGAGGTTCTCAATACTCTGTTTTTTTATGTTTGTTACATGTTTACCTCATAACTTTCGACTGGGCGAACAGATATTAATGATTATTTTTTTATTTGAAAGCTGGTGCTTCCCGAATGGTCCCATTTCAATTTGGTCTTGTTCTGACAATTGCACCCATGAAAAAACCATATAAGTCTTAAATTAGCATTAAGTATGTAGATGGTCCCATCATCATTACAACAAGACCTGATGATGGAATCTTGAGAAAATTGAGGAAAATCCTTAAATGTGTAGGCATACATAATACACCTTAAGTATTCACGTTTAGAAGGTCTACCCATATTCAGAAAAAAATGTTAGATTCACTAAAAATCAAAAAATAAACAAAAATTTTAACAAAAAAAAAACCGACTTCACAAAAAGAAACTAATCCAAAACAAACTAATAGGCACTAAAAAGAAAAAAATAATTGCATTGTTAGACTACTTAAAAGTCAATCAAATTATTACGATAATATAAAGTAGTTACAATTATTGTTATTTTTGGAGGCGGTGTCAGCCAAGGAAACATTACAATATACCTAGCAATGATAATACGAGACTACATTAATAATTAAACACATTTAACAGCTCCTCTCTCGCCGTGGCTCCGCTCTCGCCTCTCGCCTGCTAAAGTTGCGCGTGCGACACAAGCACATCTCACCTATAACTCTATGTATGTAGCTACAAGCCTACGTTGGCTGAAACCGACTCCAAAAATAATAATAATTTGATTGACTTTTAAGTAGTCTAACAATGCAATTATTTTTTTCTTTTTAGTGCGTATTAGTTTATTTTGGATTATACTTATTATTACAATCTACAGATAAAATATAGTAGATGATTTTAATATCTTTATATATAACCATAACCCTTCAATTTGCTTTAGCCGTACTCAGGTAACAATTGATGCGTGTATGTTCCCTATGGATTCCAATACAGCTGGACCGATTTTGACGGGACTTTCATTGGCATTTAGCTGGTGTTATAAGGAGTAAGGTGGTTTATAATCAAAATATGGTACTTAGATAAAAATAAAATTGTTAGATTAGACTGGATAATCGATAACACAATATTTTGTGCCATATATCCCAAAAATGTATCACATGGTTTTCTTTCCAGGTATTAGAGGGTGACGATGCCATGGAATGCGGCGGCAGCAGTGAGGTGACAGAACCAACCACAATGGAAGACCCTATCGACCCTACAACATGGAACGGCTAGGCCTGTGAAAGACAAGGATAGACATAGACGATTTACATGGAGATGAACGGGACGGAAGCGCGGGGCGAGGAGGCAGCCGTGGCGCTGGCTCTGAGCGTGGCCGTCACCGTCATCTCCGCCATTGGGTTACTTCTCAACGCGTATATACTCTTCGTCATTATTATAACAAAACAGGTACGTTTATTGTGATGCTATTTAAACAACCTCTAGTATTCAAGTTAGCTAATGACTTGAGATCCAGAACTCCGTCGGCTTCACGAAGCCCTCAGAGATCTTAAATCTTACGTGATTGGTCTTATTAATGTAGTAAGCGACAGAGACAGAGCATAGAGACCGGCGAAACTTTCTCGAGTTAGTGCGATTTTCCTTACAGAATCGAGCCCCAGGTTTCGATCACCTGCACCTGCAGGAGAGTTATGAGAGCATAACACAATCACCTGATTGTGTTATGCTCTCATAACCGTAATTGCAGTCAATTTTGTATTACATTGACGGCGCTACTACTGCAGTCCCACACTGCTCGCGCATTGAACCTTCAATCTATTACGAAAAAGGCTTCTATGAATCCAAGACTGTAACAAAATTAGGGTGCAGATGGAGTAAAATCTAATTGACTTGTTCGACACTTCTACATGACATTGACATGTACTTCTGCAGTCCGGATTTAGTAATGTGCCGCTGAGACTGTTCAGCATATATGTTGAAGCTGTAGTAAGTAGTCTCTTGCCTACTTCTTCCGGGATATTAGGCGTGAACAATTATTAGTTACTAATATATAAATATGGATTATCCTATCAAAATCGATCTGGGGTGCCATTCTGTAAGGTAAAATTACACTAGCTTGAAAATGTTTCGTCGCGGCGTCCGTGATCTGTCTCTTTCGCTAGCTACGCAATCACGTGAGAGGAACGCTCTCGGAAGCCTCCGTGCGCCCGCTCGCCGAAGAAATTTGTATTAGCTGAATAAGGGGGCTGAAATTATGAGGGGAGAAAAATTGTCCGAAGAATTGAAAACATAACAAGATTCATACAAAGCCGGAGCAGGTTGCTAGTGATAATAAATAGTGAGGAATTCATGTGACAACATCATCAAATCCTTTAATATACAATTTTCCTCTCGATAAATATTTATGTCACTACCCGCCAAGCCTATGAGAGTGCTACGAGAGAGCAACGCGAGAGCTACGAATCTGCTACGAGTTTGCTACGAACTTCCTATCATAGGTTCTAACGGCTTAAGTGAGTCGAATATTTATGATTTTTTATTGAGACTAGCTATCCCCGCGGTATTATCTGCGTTCCCGAGGGATACAACATTTTTCCAGTATAAAAAAGTATACTATATATTAATCCAGGTTTTAAACTAGCTATGTGCCAAGTTTAATCAAAATCCATTGAGTATTTTTTGAGTGTAAGAGTAACAAAGATCCATACATAAATTCTCACAAACTTTCGCATTTATATTTAAAAGGATAGGTTTATTTATTTTTAGTATACATAGTTAATCTTTTGAAACGTAAAATTAAAATGTAAACAAAAGTCACAATACTAACACGACTTTCATAACCCCATTTATTTCTCACCCCATGCGATTCGAATTTAGTTCTATAAAATTTCCCCATATAGTTCCTAAAGGCTTCCAATTACATGTGAAAATGCTAGTGTAGCCCCAGTTATTTGACTCATCATTTATTCACGACGGTAAGCGGTCCCCTAACAGGTGACTCGAACAACAATCAACGGATTAATTTTACATTAGGAGCGTGTAGGTCGTGTATCTATAAGATATCGACGAAACCGATAAAATTATCAGTGTAAATAGGGTTTGAGAATAATGCTGGCGTAGAAGTTCTAAACATTTTTATTTATAATATTTTTTTTACACCACATGGGCCGAATAACAGGCAAACGATCCACCTGATGGTAAGTGGTCACCGACGCCTATGGACATTTGCAACACTAGGGGCATCGCCAATGCGTTGTCGACCCTGAGACGTGAAGTTGTTTAGTCTCATGTGACTGTAATTTTACCGATCTCCTTACTTTCTAACCGCAATACAGTAATACAAGTGCACTACTACTTCCCCGGTCGAACTCTAAACTACAAGCTCAAGCACAACTCTATAATTATGTTATAATATTAGATTGTATGTTTTTATAACACTCTATTATTGTACAATTAGTAATACATCCCCTCGGTGGGAAATTGATAACTTAGAACCTACGGTGTCCCGGGTTCGATTCCCAGGCAAGATTCTGTTAGATTTGTTAGAAATGATTACCTGTAGCTCGGGATTGGCAATGTTTCCTAGAGAAGGCTACAAAAATATCTTCGTTTGAATGTGAATTTCACAAAGATCCTTTGTTAATCTACAGGATGTTACAAAACTACCTGTAAAGCCGAAAGGAGGTTAAATGGGGCCCTATAACGAGTCCATTCACAATATTTAAGAACCGTAGTAACGCTGTATAACATACAACAACGCACTAAAAAATAGAAAAACTATTTAAGTAGACAATTATTAGGTAAAATAGGTACGTAGGCCTTTCTGTTAAATAATCTGGTTCCCTGACATGACAGCTTACTAGGGTCTGATAATTTATTATATTTTTACTGGGTATTTTGTAACACGTTGTATATATATATTAGCAAAATTGGGTTCCTTTGACGCACCATCACTTTAAAACTGCTAAACATATCGGGTTTGGACAGACAACATTCGACGTGGAATTTTTCATAGATGGTTCTAGGCTGTGAATATGATATCGAAAATGCGGGTGAAACCGCGGGAGCAGTACTAAATTCAAAACCATTTATTCAGTTTAGGCCCTCGGAAGGCACATATGAACGTCAAATTTAAAGTTACTGAAGCTACAATACATATAGCTATTGATATTATATGCAGGCAGTTTCTTTGCAATGGTAAAAGTTGCTTTACATATAATATATAAGACGTGAAGTTGTTGCTGTAGACAAAAGCTTATTTGAATGTTTTTGTATCAAAGTGGCCCATGTGACTGTGTGAGTAACAAACAACCAATTTGGACGGTGATAAAATATTCATTAGCTCACTGCTGAAGGCACCTTTTCCAATATTTAGGTGGGGAAAATAACTCAAATGGAAAAGTTGTATAACTAACGCGCTACGTGAATAAATTAAATGGGATAAACAAACGACCTTTATCTATTATCCAATATAATTTTCGTAATTTTATATATACCATCGAATAGGCTGTAATCCCACTTCCTACTATTATTTTAATCCTACCAATCTATACTAATATTATAAAGAGGAAAGATTTGTATGTAAGTATGTTTGTTATTCTTTCACGCAAAAACTACTAAACGGATATGGATGAAACTTGATACATGGATGGAGCATGCCTTTGAATGACATATAGGTTATATCCTGGGGAAGTGTAACATCCCCCGGGAACGCTGATGAAACTACGGGGAACAACTAGAATATTATAAATCCTGTGTTTTGTGAGGCTGGGTGGATGTTTGTTACTCTTTCACGGAAAAACTGCTAAGCGGATTTGAATTGAACTTGGTACATATATAGTTCATAACATCGATAATTTAATATGATCAATGTATCCTAGGATAATGGAATACTCCTTGAGAATGCGGATGTCCCCCGCGGAGTCAGTGTAGTTATAATTTACAATAAATAAATAACTTAAAAAAGGCACTCGCTAGCTTTAACAACAGAGAAACAAGAACGAATTCCTTAAATATCTGAGTCATAACAATCTCTCTTATTATTACATCATACATGTATTTAATAAGATATCTCTATTTAATAACTATAAGATTGAGCTTTCAAAAGCTCAAAGGAAATGGAAATAACAAAGTTTTCTCCGTAGTTAGTCAGTGAAGCTTACCAACGTCACAAACACCTACAGAGATGTGGAAACAGTTTCATGAAAAACAAACTGAAGTGGCAATGGGTTCGCTGTTTGTCGTAAAACAGAAAAGTAGAGATAAAGTTGCTCAAGGCATTGAAACCGCTTAAGTGATTTCTGTAACTCGGATCATCCACGTGTTAAGTGGCCAAGGCCAGTTCAGAATAGCGCAGTAAAATATCTTACGGGTACCTTATCTCATTAACTCGCTAGTAATAAGGTAATCAAACTTAACACTGAATGATGATGAAAAGGAAAAAAAGATATACTATTGACAGGCCTGTACCTCTACCATGAGTTGCTATCGAAACTTACTTTCGTCACTAGCGAGTAAACTACTATCGATACAGTATTTCTCGATAGCAACTGTCAAATTTGTGACTCATGGTACCGAATTTCTATAGCAAAGGCTAAAAAACGTTACTCGCTAGTGTTTACATTTTGATAGGTACCTATCGACTCGTACTATCGATTTTAGTTCTTTAGGTGACCGCTAGTGGCGCTGTACACATATGCCATAGAAATGTTTTACGCCGTCGCTAGCGAGTGCGTACGTTAAAAACTCATGGTAAAGGCACTGTAGGCTTAGTGCTTTGCTACCCTACAGCTCGTGGTTTCGATGCCCACACTAGAGTAACGTTTGCGTGCATTAACATGTTCATTTGTTCTGTCTGGGGCTCGATTCTGTCAGGAAAATAACACTAACTCGAGGATGTTTCGTCGCGGTCTCCGTGCTCTGTTTCTGTCGCTTACTACGCTAATACTACTAATCACGTGAGAGGTAAGCTCATGGCTCGAGGCCTCCGTGAAGAACGTACGTACGAATATATAACGCCGGAGTATTAGAACGTACGAATGTACGTACACGTGCTTGGATTATGGGATCATATTACCATGTCTGACGAATATCAGACTAATGAATTCTCTGATTAAATACACTCTCAATAATTTAAGTTATAGCAGTGCCCCGCGATATAGATGTAGCTTTTTAATGAAGAAAGATTTTTTGAAATCGGTCGAGTAGTTTTTGTGTTAAATCGTACCAAACAAACAAACCAAAATCAAATGGATATGAGCGTTCGACCATTTTTAAATTCTTCCTTGAGACCACCACTCCTTTCCATCTTATATGAAATAAATAAACGAAACTTTGGTATTGTATACCAAATCTGATCGAATGAAGTGTATTTAACAAATCCATTGACACAGTCTTTAGGATTTCTCGTATTACTTTTGTTTTATATCTGGCGGCTGTAAAAGCTATATCTCAGAAGCCTCTGTTAGCTCAGAACTATTTACACAAGAAAATTGGATAACAACTCAAGCGAAGTTTGTTGGGCGGGAATTATATAAGTTTTAAGAATAGCCCAAGTTTTGGTTAACAATTGTGGTTATGTAACTTGCTTTATTCCTATTAATATTTGTTTGTTTTTAGTTATTTCTCTATTGTTTTATTATGAACCAGCTCTCCCCTGTGGATTCACCCGGGTACCCGAGGGATGTTACATTTTCCCGGAATAATATCTAGCCTATATGTTATTCCTAGACATACTCTATCTAAACGCCAAGTTTCATCCAAATCCATCCGGTAGTTTTTTCTTGAAGGAGTAACAAACAATCATATATCCATTCTCCATCATCGCGATAATAAATCTATACTTATACTAATATTATAAAGAGGAAAGATTTGTATGTAAGTATGTTTGTTACTCTTTCACCCAAAATCTACTAAACGGATATGGATGAAACTTGGCACATAGATAGAGCATATCCTGGAATAACATATATGCTACTTTTTATCCCGGGAAAATGTAATATCCCTCGGGAACGCGGGTAATAACTAATATAAAACATCTAATAGACTTTTGCATTTATAATATAAGTAAAATTACTAGATTATAGACTACGTTTTAAGTAAAAACTGTTTTTTATACATTCTATATGTAAGTAAAGAGTAAAATGTTGTTTCACACCTATTATAAGTAAGTAGGGTTGTCCAAATCTCTAGATTATGATTTATATATTGTACTGCCTATAAGCTGTTGGTGTGCCAATAAAGTAAAATAAAATTCTAGACCCTGTTTTATAATCTCCGAATAAAAAATCAAGCAAAAATACAAATATTAGACTTATAGTCTGACATTACAGTATTATTTCCTCACAAGAAGTAGTAAAGCTCGTTGTGCAGAGTTCGTCCAGCGAAGTACTTTATTACCTTACCTTATTATTGTTATTATATGCGGACGCAAATTACACATTCCCTTTTATATGTCTGAATATAAATTTATTTGTCTCTTTCAAGACACTGGGCTCTCGATCCCAAGGCAATTTACAACACCTTAGGGCAACCAGATATACTATTTAATACAGTCGCACTCTTGTCGACACCTGTTTTTCCCCGCGACTTTAAAAACGGTAATAAATTGCACATAATCATTCACTAATCATTTCACTCACTCTCACTCATACATACACACACACTCATACACACACTCATACACACATTCACAAGCACATACAAACTCCCCTACACAATTTTCCTTACTCAAATATTTCATTCTTTAGTAGTAGGTACACACCATGTAGTAATTTGTATTTGTTTTTACAGATTTTATGAGAGTCCGAGGTGGAAGAGACTGGTTTCCATAACACAGGCCTCGGCTTAGCTTGGAAACCAGTTTCTCCAGCAAACTTTAATATTACAAGTAATTTTTAAGCCTTGTTCAAAAATATCTACTTTGTATGGAGAACGGAAACAAAAGTTATTATTATTATTAGATATTCATATTATTATTGTTTAATAATTCTTCACTTCTGCGATAACACACAGGTTTTGTCAGTGAGACTAAATTAATATTATGTAATAAATCTAAGATCGATTTTAAAAAGAGTAATTGCTGAGTTTATTGCCGGCTCTGCTCAGTTAAAAACAACCTTCCGAACCGGTATTAGAGTCAGACTATTCATAAGTGCTAATAAAGGCCTATTTGAATAAAAATATTTTCATTCATTCATGCATACCTTTTTTCGCTGTGAATCAGTAGTGTTCTTGTATTACTGTGTTTGAGATAGAACAGTAAAGGGGTCGGTGAAATTACAGTCACATGAGATTTCATAACTTCACGTCTCAGGGTCGATAACGCATTGGCAATGCCCCTGATGTTGCAAATGTTCATAGGCGGCGGTGACCACTTACCTATATCAGGTGGACCATCGGGCTATATGCTGGGGCACTTGATATTAAAAATAAATAGTAGACTATTAGTTTTATTGTCCTAATAGTCGTATGTTTATGCTTTAACTCTAATGTATACAATAATCGCAAATACTATTACAAATGATAGTATTCTAAATTTAAATTTCCAAGGCTCTAAATAAAATGGTTTTTTTTAAATAGTTATCGTAGATAAATAAATAATACCGGCCAAGTGCGAGACGGACTCGCGTTCGAAGGGTTCCGCACCAGTATCTATAAAAACGGCAAAACTCATGTCTGTTGTATTATATATATCGCACCCTCAGTGCGATAAGGGCTTAACTCTAAATTTTGTGAAATGGAGTTGCGATCATAGAGAGACTAATTAAAGTACGCTCTATACGATGAATAGTAAAACATAGTCAATTTAATGATAGAATAAGCATACCGATACTTCAGCCTCTTTAACACCGGGACCTACCTTCTCCGCTCAGTGACCCAATCAGAGATGTGACAAAAGTCTATCGTTCTGAGGGTGCGATATATTCCTTCAATATATATTTTATTCTGTTTTTTTAGTATTTGTTGTTATAGCTGCAACAGAAATACATAATCTGTGAAAATTTTCAACTGTCTAACTATAACGGTTCATGAGATACAGCCTGGTGAAAGACGGACAGACAGATATATGGATATCGGAGTCTTAGTAAAGTAAGTTTTATTTTATCAGTATTTTTTCGGCATTTAAATAAACAATTTCTTGGAATAGGTATTTGTTTTAAGTATATCTGTACTGTAGTAACCTATACTTTTATAAATAGTTCTATTCAAACACGTCATTTTCATTCAACAAACTGTATACTCAATGTTTAAGATGTAAATTAACTCATTACACGAACAGGACAAGCTATTACGTACCTTAATTTAATAATGTATTCTAATTCACACGGTGTCTTCTGTGGTAATTTGCTGAAGTTTTAATTAATTTCTTGGAATTAATTAAAACCCTGCTCAGTAAAGTGCAAACATCTTTGAGTTAGATAAATGCGGTTTCACTCTAAATGAGCACTTGGGATCATTTGGAATTTGGAACTCCTTTTATAATTATGAGAGGAGAAGGTTAAACATGATATTATTTGTTTGCAAAAAATTACAAGCTATGATCTTTAACCAAACAAACAAGTGAGGCAATTAAATTCATGGGCTCGATTCTGTACCTCTACCATGAGTTGCTATCGAAACTTACTTTAGTCACTAGCGAGTAAACTACTATCGATACAATATTTCTCGATAGCAACTGTCAAATTTGTGACTCATGGTACCGAATTTCTATAGCAAAGGCTATAAAACGTTACTCGCTAGTGTCTACATTTCGATAGGTTTTAACCTATCGATTCGTACTATCGATTTTAGTTCTTTACGTGACCGCCAGTGGCGCTGTTCACATTTGCCATAGAAATGTTTTACGCCATCGCTAGCGAGTACGTAAGTTAAAGACTCATGGTAAAGGCACTACAAGGAAAATTACACTAACTCGAGGATGTTTCGTCACGGCCTCTGTGATCTGTCTCTGTCGCTTACTACGCTAATACTACTAATCACGTGAGAGGTTAGCTCTCCGAGGCTTCCGTGAAGCGGGCGCCGACGAAGTTTGTATTATCTGAATAAGGGGGCAGATAGTTATATACCTACCTATACGTTACTATAAATAAAGCTGTAGTTATTTCTCTGTAAATGACGTCGGCAACACAGATTGTTTTTATTGCAGTTTGATTTTGATTGGTTTTGTGTGAAAATGGCTGTTTACAACGAAAACATCAAATGGAACTGAAACTGTACTATTATTTAAACCGATACTGATTCAATGGCTGTAAAAGATTCAAATTTAAAATTAAATTTTACTCCCTTGAGTTATTCGAAAAAAACTGTTACAATGTTATCAAAATAATATCATAAAAAAACAATTGAAGTTCCTTTTTTATTAATCCAAAAAATAATAAAACTAATAAATATAGAATTGAAAAGCATAATTTATTAAGTTAATTAAAACTATTCAAACTAATTTTATAAATTTGAAAGTGAGTTTGCAGGAACCAGTTAGTAATAAAAGTAAATAAAATTAAAAGTAAATGTGTTTGTTACGCTTTCACGGGTATACTCCGGAACCAATCTTGGTAAAATTTGATAATTATATTAATATTAATATACGTTTTCGGGAAGCCGCACGTAACCGCGAGGGACAGCTAGTTACATTTTCGTGATTTTATACCTTATTTTATTATTATATGATCTATTATTTATTTAATACATTACTTAAGTTTTGTTGACAAAGATAACATAAAAAAAGAATTGAAAATTAAAAACATCTGCTGCTCAACCACAGCAAAAATTACAAAAAATGACGTCGTAGCGAGCCGTTTAATTAAAAGAATTCATTTGTGAAGTTAAATTAGTTTGACAAAACACTCAGTGCGATTCAAAGTTCATCCGCCTCTTAATTTACTTATTTCATACTTTAGTTGGTTTCGTTTACTTTGCCGAAACGCTTCTTTGATTAATTATGAGTTCATGTCCTTGGGTCTTCTTTATTGTTCTACTGATAATGATCACCTTTTCGGAATTCATCTCTAGAGTATTCAAAAGTTATTGCTTTTTACATTCAATTGAAAATAGTTATTTTATTGTATCTTTTTAAATTATTTTTGAATATATAGAACAAAAAAAATCATTTTTAACTATAGAACGAGAACATCAGTTCAGTTCTATTTTATCATTATATTTAAACCTTATTATAATACGAACAGGTTTTATTATTGTTTATTAAACACTTTACTTCATCATCGTTGCTCTATTTCTCCAGATTTCTATTTTGCGGCGAATATCTCCCGCGAGGGTTTCCTAATAGACTTAGGCATGCATATTGAAAGAGCGCTGTCTGGCGGGTTTTCGTATATTTAAAACATTTTAGTTCCATTATTTTGCTTCTATTTATATATTGTACAGACATAGACTAAATGATTTTTTACATTCTAATTTTGAATTTTGGTATCTACTATTTTTTTTTTAAACTTAGCAGAGCTTGTACTATGGAAGCCAGATAACTGATATACTACATATACAATGTTTCTTTTTAAATACGTACATACCTATATAAATATTTACACCCAGACACAGAACAAACAGACATGTTCATGCACACAAATGTTTGTCCTGGGTGGGAATCGAACCCGCGACCTTCGGTTTGGCAGTCAGAGCGCTAACCACCAAGCCAACTTGCCTACTTAAACAAGGTACTAAAAGATTTACATAACTGTTACTCAGCTTTGTACCGTGTATTTAAATTATAGTTGCAGGAGTCCTTTAGAATATAAGTAAAGCTAGGCGATCTTTATAAGAGCACTATGCGATGTGTTCTCTTCTTTAAGACACTACCAACCCATTACTAGTTATAAAAACTTAACGACAACACCAGTATCGTTAAAAGTTAACGCATTCTTAATAAAAATGTCATCTCCTGTCGAGGGCTGTCTTATTCTATGTTTTACGAACGTTTTAGTTAAGACTAGCTATCCCCCGCGGTTTTACCCGCGTTCCCGTGGGATGTCACATGTATTATACATAAAAACCTTCCTCTTTAATCACTCTATCAATTAAAAAAAACCGCATCAAAATCCGTTGCGTAGTTTTAAAGATTTAAGCATACATAGGGATATAGAGACAGAGAAAGCGACTTTGTTTTATACTATGTAGTGATAATGTATCAAACTAGAAGCATCCAAGCGTGCTTCTAGTAATGGCTTCAAGGGAATTGGATCAAATCTAATTCACTGAAGACAGGAGGCGCCTAAACTATTGTGGGACATGCTTAATTTTTTTGACGTGAAAGCGAATTTTTAGATAGAAAATACGAGGGCTTCTGCCAATTAATTATACAACAAAATGCCTACAGAGTTGTGGTGAAAATTATAAGACCCACGGACCCAAAAAAAATGTACAGCAACGTAATAACGTAAATAAATGAATCTACATTTACTAGGCAACTGTATCACACACCCATTCATACTATAGAATAATTTCTAGTTGTAGATATGTGTCTTCAAAAACTAGACTATTTTATTTCTATATTATCTGTCCCCCGCAGTTTCACCCGCGTTCCCGAGGGATGTAACATTTTCCCGGCACAAAAAGTATCATATGTTACTTCTAATACCTCCAAGAATATGTGTACAAAACTTCATGATGATCGGTTGAGTAGTTTTCGCGTCAAAGCGTAACAAACAAAGTTACTTTACATTTCTAATATTAGTACGGATTATGCTTTACTTCTAAATTTGGATCATTTATATTACTGACCGTTGGTACATATCATTCTGCGTAGGTGAGACATGTGACGAAAGTAGCATTGGAACCGAGACATTTCATTTGCAAGTAATTTACGGGGAAATAGCTGTGTCGTAAATTTATTATATTTACCTGCTAATCATGGGCCAGGTAATAACTCTCGTTTATAGAAGGGATGCATACGAACTGCCCTTATTCAGGTAATACAAGCTTCGTCGGTAAGCCGGAGCAAAGAGGCCGCGGATAGCAGACCTCTCATGTAGTGAGCTATAGAGACAGAGCATAATGGCTGCGTCGAAACACCCTCGAGCTAGCTTTACCTTACAGAATCAAACCCCTAGAATTACTATTGGAGTAATAAACTCCTTTTTATGCAAAATGAACGGATTTTTATTTATTTTTATATTCATTTTCATTGGAACTATACGCCAACTGCTCGCCGAGTCGGTTGGCAGTTTCGACATAGTTATGTCTTCCGTACAAAAACGGTATCCATGAACGATTTTTTACATTAGTTGGCGGTTTATTTGATACTTAGATACCATGACTATCGCGCCGCATATCGTGTGTTCGATTCCCACCCGGGACAGTTGTGCCTATGTGTCGGGGTTTTAAAATCTATACAAGTATGTATTTTAAAAGTAGTATTCATAATATATGAGATATCTGGTAACCATAATAAATACATGTTTCTTTTGGGATCAGATAACTAAGTGTGGAGAAAGTTCCAGAATCATTATTACAAACAAACAAACAAAAAACAAAAGAATTACTGTTAAACACACGAAACAATAATAATTTGATTAATTCCCTTTTGGTCGAGTGTAACTACGGTGCGTCTACTTGTAAATGTGTCCCCAATGCATTGCGGTAATTAAAAATGGTGAAATTGCCACCGACGCTTATGATCGCGTACGTTGTAATTAGGGAGAAATAATCGAATAATTCAGATATGTAATAATTGCGAATAAAGGTGCGGTCTTAACCCGCCTTCTTTAATACAGAAGAGTATACAGTACCAAAATTTGCACCCGAAAAATTATTTTGAAGTAATACTTTAGGCGCGTTATGAAAAAATGATGAGAGTGAAATCTACCATCCGATATACTATATTATCTAACTAGTCTCTATTAAATATAACGAACTTTGAATATTATCTTTCACTTACAACATCTTGAAGTTCCCAAGTATGGTGATAAGCCGGATCTAACCTGCCATATCTCAGCCATCGCACGGTGAGCACTTAGGAGTCTTACCTGAGGAAAAATCTGAGACACTCGACCTTGCTGCCACTCGTCGCGTTCTCCGACAACCGACCGAGAACTAGTTCGCACATGGTTAGCTTGCAGAATCTGAAAATGCAAACGGTTTCAAGCACTACTTGTTTGACTTGTACATGTTTGAGATTAAAAAAAAGTTTAAGTTAAGCATTTTTTAACAGAGTTTATGTTCAGTAGCTTATGTTATAGGCTTTGAATGGTCTGCTGAAAAATGAGATGCAAAGTGTCTTCAAATAGTACTTTTTGTTTTATTTTTTTTTGTAAAAGGATGAAGGTGTTAAACCACTGATGGCTCTTACACCCTTACATGGAAAAACGGCAAACGCAGGGCCCTTTTTTTTGGATGGAACGAATGTGTTAGTCTCTAGTGGCTATCAGCTGAGCTTATTAATATAGTACCCTGTGAGGTTCTTCTTCTTTGAATGATATAGTAACAATAAACAATATATACAAAAAAGCCTTTGATATCCTGTAACAAGAGAGAAGTGAATCCTACTTGTTAAATGAGCGGCATTTAAATCTCAAGGAGTTCCATTTGTTATAAGGTATTAAATATTATTTACTTCACTTCAAGTTAACATTAAACGTTGACTTTGTTTCAAGCTTGGTGTTTCGAAAAGATAACAACTCAGGTAGTAAGAAAATACTCTAAACTGTAGAGCTTGAGGGTGAATTGAGGTTTAATAAGGAATAAGCTTACCTTTCGATATGACGTAACTCGGTAAAGTTGCCATCTGCAGACATCGAGATAGTCTGTGGAATGCTAAGCATGAAATTACGCTTATGTACACGATTTCTGAGCAATTTCTCTTCATTTTAAAGTAAAGTATTGCCTTTCGTTTTGATCCGGGACTATCTAGAAACTAAATGTTTATATATTGACATAGAGATATATACCTTTCTACCAAACAGACACCTAATCATTTTCCTCCATCAATATATGGCATTTGTGTGCATGAACATGTCTGTTTGTTATGTCTGGGTGTAAAAACCTATATAAGCGTGTATTTAACAAGTAGTATATGTAGTTTATTAGTTACCTGGTACCCATAGTACAAGCAGTACACTCTGCTCAATTTGGGATCCGGTAACCATGTGTGAAAACATATTTATCATTTAAAAAGTAATGTATGTAGTTTATTAGTTACCTGGTACCCATAGTACAAGCAGTACACTCTGCTTAATTTGGGATCCGGTAACAATATGTGAAGAATGTCCTGGGGATATTAATATATACAAAATCGAATGTGTGTATGAATAAAACCCTCCCTAAAAACTCCGAAACAGCTAGACCGGTTTTGACGAGACTTTCACTAACAGAAAACCGATGTTATATGGAGTAAATTATGCTACTTTTTGTTCCGCGAAAATGTTAAATCCATCGGGAAAACAGTGAAATTACTTCTTAGTAATAGATTAGGTATATATATGTTTTAATAATTATTCTTATGTTTTACGCTGAACCAAAAAATGGGAGCAAGGCAGGCGAATGATCATTGAGAAGGAACCTACGCAAGCGCAAGCAGCAGTGCCTACAAACAAATCGAATCAACCGTTATTATTACATTCATAGTAGTAAATCAGGCTACTCACTAAAACCCTGTACTCGTAAGGCCATTAGACGCTAATTACAAAGATACTCAAAAGTAAACTCTATTTATTTCGTCCTAATTAATTGCTCTTTTGTCTGAAACATGTAGCATTGAAATGCAAAATTTGAACTCAAAGTCCTAATAACTCGGCGAGTTTCACGACTAGCCGCGTATTAATGGAAGACATAAACTTGTTTCCACAATATATTACTTGGAGATGTATGTATCAAGAGTTAGGATTTGGTAGCGTTATGGTTCATAATTTATTACCTGCCTCACAAATAACGACTCGTTCTGAGAGATTAATTTCTTGTAGGTATTCTAAAACAATGTTGTTTATCTAAGCAACTTTGAAATTGTGGGAAGGCTTGGACGTTCACAATGAAAATAGGATTTTAGATTTGTTTATCTGATCTAATGTATGCATCAGATACATGTATATTATTAAAAACAAATGTTACTAACCACAAAATAAGAAGTAGTATTCATAATCTTTTCTAAATTTTCATAGTTTGTTTTTGTTGTTGTTTTGGTTGCTATGTTTTTTTGTTGTAAATATAAAAAAAAATTATATGATGGATTTCAGATTGTGAAGTCTACTTCATTTTAATATGTCGAAGAGAGAGGGTTCTTTTTGTACCTGGGTATATACTTTAAAAGTATTTTAACCATATTTAAATAAATAAATAAAATAATAGATACACTTATTTATAATATTTGCCAATGTGGCTTTTGATATAATTTATTTTATACTTGAATATATTGTGATCACAAAGATTCGATACCGATAAAGATGAAAAATTAATTTATACATTAGTATAATTATTTAATTAGATATACTTAACAGTATTCTTAATATTATTGTCTGTAAAGCATAACAAAAACCGCAGTTAAATTTAATTGCCCACTAGCTGTCCCTTGCGGATTCATCCGCTTTCCCGACGGATGTAACATTTTCCCGGCACAAAAAGTATTAATTTTATTTATTAAGAAAACCAACAGCCTCCAGTACGCCAGTATCCTATGTTACTTCTAATACCACCAAGAATATGTGTACAAAGTTTCATGATGATCGGTTAAGTAGTTTTCGCGTGAAAGCGTAACAAAGATACATAACCCATTGCAAACACTTTTCCATTCCACAGCATCTTGCACAGAAATAATAAACCAATAATCCGATCGTTCAAAGATTTTACAATAGAATTTCGCGAAATACAGAACAAGATACGTATCAAATACAACGAATACAAACAAAGCAATCTAAAATGTGCAACTATGTTTATTTACCCGGTTCACACGTGAACAAATACCCAACACCATCGCAACACTAACATTGGCAAACAGAGATGCATTAATACCAACGTTATTTTAGCAAACGAACAATTTCCAGTGTTTAATGAACGTTGTGAAACGGTGGGAAGCGAATACCCTGTGGCTTCATAATAACCCAATGTCTTCAATATACCAATTTACTCGACGCGTAGGTAATTTAATTTTATCACGACATTTGAATTCCAGCAAGGAACCGCATGTCTGCACCTGATATTCAAATAATGTCGTGATATTAAAACGTGCTTCGTTTCCTTTTCATTGATCGGAGATATGAGATATCCCGTCACGTAAATAACTTGTAGGTACGATGATATGGCTTGCAGACATCCTCTGATAAACTTCGTTGAAATCGGAGTCGATTTAGTATGTTGGCAAGTTGTAGCATATTTGTGTAAGAATAATATTTTCGTTTTGGTATTTTAACTTTGATTCATTAAACTAATACCTATTACAGAAAATACTTAATTAGATTCTACAGTTTAAGAGTCTTGCAATATTCATTATAGATTATTTTTATATATATAAACTAGCTGTTTCACTCTCGTTAGTAAATATCATATATAGCCTATAGCCATCTACGAAAAATTCCGCGTCGAATGGTAGCAGTCCCATCCCAATATGTTAAGTAGTTTTGAAGTGATGGTGCGTCAAATGAAACCTTATATACATATAGATGAATGTTTGTACCTATTTATTTATCAAATTGCGATGAAACTATAGTCAGCTGTCCAAAATAACCTAGAGGTTTTTGAAAAAACAAATACTATGAACAATAAATAATAAATATCAGGAACAGTATTTAGAGTAGTAGAGCTCTTAGTGCAGAGTTCGCCCGGGGAAGTACTACCACCTTACCCATTTCCGCCGTGAAGCAGTAGTGCAATTGTATTACTGTGTTTCGGTTAGAAAGGTAAGGGGGCCGGTGAAATTACAAGCACATGAGACTTAACAACTTCACGTCTCAGGGTCGACAACGCATTGGCGATGCTCCTAGTGTTGCAAATGTCCATAGGCGGCGGTGACCACTTACCATCAGGTGGACCGTCTGCTTGTTTCTCGGCCCAAGTGGCATAAAAAAAAAGAAACAGCTATTAAACTATAAAAAATATAAAACAGAAACATTAATAAGTCGACACTTTTTATTACCGAAACACAAAATCCGATCAATTTAAACAAAACAATAACGAGCACATATTAAATTAATCTTAAGACAAAAACCTTGATCGCACAATTTTAGTAACATGCTGATTTCTTGTAGCTTGAACGGGTATAGATTTGATTGCTTCAAAACTTACGTTCGCATGGCTTTTAACTACTCTATTTGTCTTTTTCTTCACATTTTTCTTTGATCCTTTTAAACCAATTAATTTATCTATAAAATAATTTCGACTAAGATCTTTTAAACCATTGACATCGAAGTCCTTATGATTATTTGTAGTTACATATATATAATTATTTGAGGCTTCACTACGATTATAATTTGATTGCTGTTTTGTAATAGAATATGAACTTTGTACTTCAGAAATAAAAACGCTTCTTTTTCTACGAACTGGCAGACCTCTTGCTTCATAATCGTATACGTCCTCACTTTTCTTGGAATCTTTAGTTTTCGGGCTGTCAACTTTGATACTGAAATAAAATGAAAAAAAGTTACATTTAGGCTCATTCATTTACATTTATTTTGTATTTTTTTTTATGATATTATTTTTTACTAAACATTTGATAAAATAACTGGTTATATCTTGTTAATTGTTTTATTCTAATTGACTCTGACGTGACCCATTGTAAGATTATACAGAAAGTGACTGTCCGGCAGTCGGGGAGGTAAGACGTTAGTGGTGTGCGTCGAGTCAGAGACAGCGGGTCTAATACGTCCCGAAGATGCTTCGTGTAGAAGCGAAACACGTGTCGATTTCCTGTCGAGTTTCGTGGGATTTGACAGAGATGGAGATCCAGCGAAATTAGTTACTAGATATTTGTTTTTGTATAAACTTGTTTTATTATGTTCAGTAAGCTGTCTTAATATGAATTGGGGAAATGAGCATTACATATCGATTTCAAAACTACTTGGAACTACTGAGAAATAGGCTAGTTCTATATTTACTATGCCCGCTACGTTTACTTTGCAGAGTTGTTTGACGTTACAGAAGTAATTAAGTACGGTGATATACTCAACCAATGAAGAAAACAAATATTGTACTAACTTAGGCGCATCAAACTGATCCAGCAATAATTTTTCTTTAAATGCATCCATTGCCTCATCAACTAGAATGTCCTTTTCTTTAGGATGAACTGTTTCTTCTCCAGTTACAACCTTACGTGGTGTATTAGTAGGCCAGGTAAAGGTCGAAGGTCTTGTTGGTCTTATCGGACCTCGTCTCACCGTTACGGGCGATGGATATGTGCGTTTTTGACTATAATCTAAGCCGAATACATCCTCCTCTAGGTCTGAGGTTCTCAGAGGTATTTTCGGATTAACCCATGCTACCCCCTTCAGAGGAAATCGTGGTACGGCCGTACGTAAAGGATTCCTGGGTGATGTTGAAATAGGATTGTCTTCTGGTGGCATCCACCTTCTGCCATCAGCATTAACACCAGGTGGGTAATTTCCGAAGTGTGCCATATATCTATCATCCACTGTAGTGGACTTAAATAAATATTATAACTTATAAGTCAAGTCATGATGGCCAATCTAGTGTCTAAGTTTTAAATGAATCCATTATTACAGGCACATGAGACTTAACAACTTTACGTCTCAGGGTCGACAACGTATTGGCAATGCCCTTAGTGTTGCAAATGTCCATATGCGGCGGTAATCACTTACTATCAGGTGGACCGTTCGCTTGTTTGCCGGCCCATGTGGAATAAAAAAAAAAAAAAAAATATCGATCTAGCTACAAATTAATTTCTTTTACTATGTTTTTGTTTGTGTTTGACTACCATCTACTACAATCTCACTATGGTAAGTGATGATGTAAGTAATCTAAGGTGTTAACCACACAAATACAAGGAGGGGTAGTAGCTTCCATTATACCGATAGGTGCTTCGCAGATTTTGAACATGATGTATTATTGTGCTATGCTTTCCTCAGGATGTTGTCCTTCACCGGAAGCTTAAACTCATTTATATTCGAACGCATGACTCTCTTACCGCGAAAATTAATTTGCAATCCCGCAGGTGAATTAATAACTTGGCTACAGATATTCGATCTCGTGAAGTCCGTTTGTCTTATAATGTCACAACACGTGCTCGCGCACTGTTTGAGTGCACTATTCTCACATTAGCCGGTAAATATTACATCTGATTGGACTTTCTGAGCTAGAACAACTGTACCATTTGACGGACCATTTGGCTTGGTGTTTAGAGACTCTGACTGCCACGCCACAAGTCAAGGGTTTGATTCACACGCAGGACAAAGGTTTTGGTGCATTAACATATCTGTTGTCTGGGTGTAAACATACAGGCTGTTACAAAACTACCCGTAAAGCCGAAAGGAGGTCAAATGGGGCCTTATAATGAGTCCATTCACAATATTTAAGAACCGTAGTAACACTGTATAACATACCCCAAAAAAATAAAAGAAACTGATTTTTATTGAGGAAAAGTAGAAAAACTATTAAAGTAGACAATTAGTAGGTAAAATAGGTACGAAGGCCTTTCTGTTAAATAGTCTGGTTCCCTGATATGAAAGCTTACTAGGTTTGTTGGCTTTGATAATTAATTATATTTTTACGGGGTATTTTGTAACACGTCGTATAACAATATAGTATATCAGTTATCTGGCTTCATCATAATACCAGCTCTGTAGTTTGGGACTAGATGGCCGTGTGTAAAGGATATCCCAAGATATTTATCATTATTTAAGAGGTAATATAAGTATTTACCTTTTGCATTACTGCTTTACCATTTGCCGATGCTGACTTTCTCAGGTTAATGAGACTCTGTACTGCTTTCACTTGATCAATTGAACCTTTTTTAAATTCAGAATATATCTGAAATATTATAAAAGTGTGTTCACATAAGATTAAAAAAAAATAACCTTAATGAAATAAATAAAGTATCAAATATATTATAACTAGCTGTCCCCCGCGGTTTTACCCGCGTTCCCGTGGGATGTCACATGTATTACACATTAAAACCTTTCTCTTCAATCACTCTATCTATTAAAAAAACCGCATCAAAATCCGTTGCGTAGTTTTAAAGATTTAAGCATACATAAGGATATAGGGACATAGGGACAGATAAAGCGACCTTGTTTTATACTATGTAGTGACACATAAAAAAAAATGTTCGAGCGTATTTTCGTTTGTTTTGACATCCTATACCATTCATCCAATTACGTTCAAACTTTGCTGAGTTGTAGTGCGCGCGACCGTGAATATTTTGAAACAATAAAATGAAAATATATTGACGAGCATCCGGATTTAATTAAACCCACTTGGATAAAAATGTGCATTGCAACGCATGCTGGGCACAGCTACTGTTTTATATAAACACTAGCTTTAACCCTGCGGTTTCCTTTGCGTTAATGCTACGAGTGAGCCAAATTTCAGCAAGATTGCAGCAAGGCTCAGTCGTTTAGCCGTGTAAGCGAAACAAATAAGCAATCTCAATTTTTAAATTAATATTAGTTAGAATTTCAATTATAGAACATAAGGATTATACGTAATATTTATGTAGTTATATTTTATCAATTGAAATATATATAGAAATTGCTATATACAATATGTAACAAAAACCCTGTTGTTCCTTCTACCTACGTTTTAAGAATCGGTATACATACGTAATAAAGGAAGTCATTTATAATAAACTGTAAACACAAATAATTAAAATAAATATTTAATTATTAATATTTGTAATGTTATTCTGATATCTTACCTCTGCATGAAGCGATGACCCGAAATCACAAATAATAGGAAGAAGTTCTACCCGACCCGACAAAGAGAGTGGCCTCTCTTTGTCGGTGCCGCCGCGCCGCGCCGCGCCGGTTATCTACCTATTTTTTCTACACAAGTTCACGACTTTGTCAGCTGTTGTTTATCACTTTAACGAATGAATCTTTGAAAATGTTGGTTTACACGATATTTTTCTGCACAATTGATAATTGTTATCAGTACATTTAACACTTTTACATAAACAAAATAAAGTCCCCGCGTCTGTCACACAAAACCTTAAGTACCTACTTGCATTTTAATGTATTAATTTATTATAACGTCTACTAGACGGGCACGGAGATGCTGTTCAATATGACCACCTTGTACCTCGACACATTTGTTGCAACGCCTAATAATATTTTCACGTACGCTTTGTAAAATGGAGCTATCGAACTTGATGTGGTCAAATGCTGCTACTATGCGTGAACGCATTTCGACCTCCGTATCACACGGTTTTTTGAACACCTGTTGCTTAACAGTACCCCAGAGGCAAACAATCGAAGGGCGTCAGATCAGGTGATCTTACGTAAAAAAAACACAAGTCACTCACTAGGTCAACAATAACAACCGTTCGAAAGTAAGTTGCGCGGGAGACTAAGGAATTCGCTTATGATTCGCAGGGCGGCGGGTGGTGGGGTAAAGGGGTAGGAAGGCACGTGGCAGGGATACGAGGCACGCGCCTACGTTTTAGCGGCATCTTCTGTCGCATCAAAGAAAGCCGCCGAGCTCGTAGGCTATTTAGCGAAATAAAGATGTATTTGTAAAATCAGATAATCTAAAAATTTTTTTGAAGGTGTCGATTTTAATAGTTATTTGATTTTGACCTTTGTACTAGCCAATGTTTATAATTGTTAAATTCTTATATCATTAATGGTGTGCTTGTAGGTAATGTATAACGTTCCTAAAAGGAATAACAGGGTTTTTGTTACATACTGTATAACTTCATTGTGCTATTTAAGGTTCTATCGACCTATATTGTCCGCTGGTTCGTTGGAAAAGATTAACCTTCTGCTGTTCGTCAGGAGTGGTTTCAGGTGCAGTAGTGCTTTCAAACGGAGCCTTAGCCGTGAGCCTCATGAGAGACCCTTCGAATCTATTGCGGTCATCTGACTCATATATTGAGCTATCCAGTCTTCTTCCTGAGCGAAGTGGCATTTCTCCGTCATCTGGAGCTCCAGTCATTACTGAAACAATAAAATGTGTATGAAGGTTGTCAAAGATTCGGAGTAATAGAGCTTAGAGCAGAGTTGGTCCGGGGAAGTACTACTATCTTACCAATTTCCGCCATGACGCAGTAGTGCACTAGTATTATTGTGTTTTGGTTAGATAGGTAAGGGGGCCGGTGAAATTACAAGCACATGAGACTTAGCCACTTCACGTCTCAGAGTCGACAACGCATTGGCGATGCCCGTGATGCTGCAAATGTTCATAGGCGGCGGTGACCACTTACCATCAGGTGGATCATCTGCTTGATAGTCGGTCTATGTGAAAAGGTAGGTAAGGATAAATGAACTTACAGTTATCATCGCCGATGTGGCCGGCGATAGGCTGGTGTCCACTTCGTCGCCATTGCATGTCGTCCACAACCTGGTCGTCGAATACACCACGCTTCATGTACACGGAAACGTTGGTCTCTGGAAATTTATGAATTAATTGGATATTAAATAAATAAAGCATATGATATGTACCTCTTTAAATAGACAGGAAAATTTTGTGAGAATGGATGGATTTTCGGTACTCTTTGAAAAAAACAAAAAAGTGACTTTGCTAAGTTTCTTGCCGGTTCCTCTCAGTTGAAGGCTGACTTCCGAAACGGTGGTAGAATTTGTAACTTTAAATTTGACCTGCATTAGTGCCCACCGCGGGCCTAAACTGAATAAATGACTTTGAATTTGACGCAAAAAATCCTAAACGGATTTGATAAAGCTTGGCACATAGATAGTTTATAACCTGGTTTAACACATATCCAGGCATATGGAAAATGCTGGTAAAAAAATTGTCTACCTACGTCCGTTATTTTAGTGGTGGTAAGCAGCAGTCGTAGTACTGCATAGTGTACGTCAGCTAACAAGTATGTAGTACCTAATTATCACCATATTATACATCCTCGCTATCGAGAATGAGTCACGCCTAAGAATAGAAAGAAGAAAGAACGAAATAAAATATTTATTTTGGACTCACACAGCATCAGCATAGACAATTTCATTGATATCACAAATTACACACAGATACAATATAGCAATAACAACACAATCATACAGTATATACACTGTGAGGTCAAGGCACCTATCTCAGCATAAGCTGGAATAAGGAGATCTATCTTTGCCAGCTTTGAGTTTACCTTAAGCCTTAATCTAAGGCACCTCTCATCTACATTATTTTTAAGAGGCGCCTCAATGTTGGCTTACCTTTCAAATCAATGTACTCAGCCAGTGAATAGTTGTACCCCAGTGCGATGCCTGCCATGGATGTAGTCAAAAAGAGACAACAAATCGCAGAGCTGATGACACAGGACATTGCAAATGTCCACACCCTGGATGTAAATAAAAAAATAACAATTGGTTGAATGGCCATGTAATAGGGCTATGTTTATACCAATCTACGTAATAAAGTGAAAAACATCTATAATACTAGGATACGTTTGCCGTATTCTATCTTTAGATTGAACTTGGTCCGACACAATGATGCTCGTATAGAAATTAATTAAATGAATTACGTTCTAACATTATTAGTTCTGCTAAAATTACAAAACTATGTGGGGAGCTTAATAAGCAAATAACCTACAGTTGGACAATGTCTAATCCAAAAGTTGTGCTTGATATAAAATCTCCCTGGTAGAACGGTAATTCTTTTTACGAATAAATAAAATTCATCAGCATGATCACCTAACCCTAATAGAAATGCGTTACGCATACGTGTTAAGTGTGACTCTCTCTTCGACCCCTTCCCCAGTGGAAAGGGACCGAGTAGCCTACCCACTAAAACCCCTCGAGTTCCTTCTCCGCCGTTGACGGGGCTGCGGGACCAGACGAGTCCTACGACCGCCTGCCCCGTCGGCGTCGCTCGCCTTATTCAGGCGAGTCCTTCTCTAGGCTAGGCTATTACTGCCCCGCTCCTTTGCTAGGGCACCTAGCACTACTGGGTCCCTCCAGCATGGGACTCTCAGTGCAGGCGGCGGATCTGATGATCACCTAGCCTGGCGGAAGTTCTTCCCTTTTATATGAAGGAGTCTCACCTCACACCGCGGTACATAATATCTATGGTCCGATACCCGCGTAAATTAGAACCATATTTAGGTTAGTTTGTTTATTTTGCTATATTATAATAAACATTGGGTTTATTACACATTAAATTAATTTGCGTCAGACGTTCCCTTTTGATGCAAAGTGCTTTTGGAAAGCCAGTGATGAAATTGTAGATTGTTTCCCTGTACCTATGAACCGTATATTACTTAGTTATGTCTAAAATTGAATTACCTCTGTATAAGATCTATCATCCAACCGCAACATGTAAATATGCAGCACATATTGAATTAGTTTTGAGGCTTTCTGTTTGAAAATATACATTGGTAATCTGAAAATGAAAATCAGCACTATAGGAATAAAATAAGTCTGGCTTATATTTGGGTCACCTAACAAGTATTGCTATTCAAGTGCCAAGACTTTTTAGCACTTTTATAGAGGGCAGTGATTTTGGAACGCTTTTGATTGCACATTAAAAAATTGTGACGAAACTATATTTAACTAGCTGTCACTCGCGGTATCACCAGCTAACCCGAGGGATGCCACATTTTCCCAACACAGAACGTATCCTATATGTAATTCCAGGCCATTTTCTATATATGTGCCAAGTTTCATCCAAATCCGTTTGGTAGTTTTTGCGTGAAAGACTAACAAATATCCATACATACAATCTTTCGCCATTATAATATTAGTAGGGTAAGATATTGCAAATAATCGAATCTTTTTAGCGACTTATAGGGTTCGAACCCACGAGTATCAATATTATATTCGTTATCTATACTACTACGTTATCTATGCCTTAAAATATAGGACCCATGTAGAATGCAGTGAGGAGTTCAAAGGCCCAAGCACGAACATTCATCGTAAGCGTATCCTATCGAGGTTTGACAGGCCAATTGGCTTGGTGGTTAGCGACCCTGACTGCCAAGTCGCGGGTTCGATTCCCACCCAGGACAAACATTTGTGTGCATGAACATGTCTGTTTGTTCTGTGTCTGGGTGTAAATATCTATATAGGTATGTATTTAAAATAAAAAGTTCTTAGTATATGTAGTATATCAGTTATCTGGTTTCCATAGTACAAGCTCTGCTTAGTTTGGGATCAGATGGCCGTGTGTGAAAGAATGTCCCAGGATATCGAGTGCGCCACTAACTAATGCAATAGGAAATTGAGCATGAAAGTGAACATAGTGTGCGCTTTAAAGTTTTCTTACAAACCAGTTTTTAGCGCTTTCGATACGATGCCGATACATTTACGATAGATATTCGTGCTTAGGGCACGGGTCTTTAACCAGCTGATTCAGAATGGATTTACCAAAAACATACAATTTAGTATAACGAGGAGGAGTCGCCTCTGATTCTACATCGACTCTGTCCTCGTTTATTTATCCCTTTATCATCTCCTTATGTTGGACATTTTGTTAATTTTGCACAACAATTTACTATTGTAATAAAAACGATAATTTTATGAGATTTTATCTGATTTATTGTCAATAATGACTGAGTGACAACTTCATGTAAATAATATTATTGTTCTTTCAAATCATAGAGGTAGACTGACGGAAACATAGATAAAAATGTGTCAGTGAAAGGTTTTTATAGGAAATATATCTATCTAATATATTTATTAATATTTATTGCGAATAGATTTGATTGGTTTGTTTGGATTGCATAGGCTCCGAAACAACTGGACCGATTTGAAAAATTCTTTCACCGTTGGGAAGCCACACTATCCCCGGGTGACATAGGCTATATAATATTTTCAAAAAAATTTGGGATCCTTCCTAAAACTCCAATAATGTAACCCATGGTGAAAAAACGACCTTTAAAATTCCATACATCGCGTGCGAAAACTATTGATGATAGAAAGAACAAAATATTGTAACGTCCCTCGGGAACGCGGGTGAAACCGCGGGGGGCAGCTAGTATTTCACAAATATTTGCTACAATAGTCTTTTATCGGATGAAAAAATATATATTGTGTGAATTGGTTTTTAAGAATAACAAGAGGATTTTTGTTGAAATAATTGGGCTTTTTTTAAGCTGCCAATTTAAAGTGTCGTCATCAGTGCTGTTATCTGTAGTTTTGTATGTTTGTTTATATGTGAAGGGTTATCTCCAGAACCTCTTTACCTATTCAAAAAAAAAATATGGACATTAGAAATAAATTTGCAAAATTGGTCCATCTCTTAAATATAGATACTAGTTTCAGCCCCGTGGTTTCGCCCGCGTTATAATTTACGAAATTGTATACTATTTTTCATACCATACACTTGTGTCAAATTTCAGAAAGATCTGATATTTTCGAATTTATAATACCTATTAATATGGATATTTATTTGTATTAGAAATTAAAAACATTATTTTAGATAGAACTAGCTTTCCGCCCGCGGTTCCACCTGCGTGAACTACATTTTATATCGTGTCCAGCAGCGGATAAAAAGCTTCTTCAATAAATGGACTATCCAACTATCCAACAAGAATTTTTCAAATCGTACCAGAAGTTCTTGAGATTAGCGCGTTAAACCAAACAAACAAACTCTTCAGATTTATTATAGTAGTATAGAATACAGGTAAAAAAATATTTGATTAAAGGCCTGTTCAGATTAATGCGATATACGCTACAGCTCTGGGTTGAGCGGAAGCAGAATGCCGCCGCGCCGTATTATATCTTTTTGCTTGCTTTGCGAAACAAAGTCCATACCGGCAGCGATATCCGCTTAAGTCTCGGTATTCGATACCTAGCGAATACCGTTTATATCCGACAAGGCCTTTATATTGAGAGTAGATTGTCATGTTATATATATTTGAGATTACTTCTACATATTTTGCGACTTTGCATATGACATGTTATTTCGTGAGGGAAATTAAGTTATTGCTATAATTGTAATACAATTTTTTTTTTACCTTATTTTTATATTGGCTAGTTTTTACTAAGGTTATAGACTGTTTATTAATCTATTGTTAGGTCCAAAATCTCTATCTATATTTTTATAAAACTAAGATCTAGAGGCAGCCTTAGGGGGTGGCGAACGGGGCAATCACCCGGGGTCTCGCTCTTGCAGGGGCCTCGCGCATCCCAAGCAAATTAAAAAGAATATCGATTTCAAGTATTATTTATTTGTATAACTTTAGAATTTCTTGTCAAACATGACAAATACCTAAACCAAACAACCAGACTTACTTTCGCATCACATACTTTTCGCGAAGGACAAAGGGCCTCGCAATGACCTGCCGCCCGGAGCCTTGCAATGGGTAAGGCCGCCGCTGCTAAGATCGCTAAACAAACCTAGATTTTTTCTAACTAGCTATCCCTCGCTGTTTCACCCGTGTCCCCGAGGGATGTAACATTTTCCCGGCACAAAAAGTATCCTATGTGTTATTCCACGGCATTATCTATATACGAGTATGTGCCAAGTTTCGTCCAAATCCGTTTGGCAGTTTTTGCGTGAAAGAGTAACAAAGATCCATACATACAAACTTTTGCATTTATAAATTTAGTAGGATGATGATGACATCTGTTTTCGAGACATTTACAAATGAATGGCATTACGTACGGTTGTCTTTTACAATTCTAAATTTAACCTATTGCCGTATATAAAACAATAAAAACGTAAAAACAACGATTTTTTAAGCAAAAGTTAGAATTCAATAACTCGACAAAAATACATCCACCCACAGGATGTATTTATCCATATAAATATGATGCCTCCTAAAATGGGCTTATTGCTATATCTACGTGGTTCCGTAGCCAATAAAAGACCAGATAAGATTCAGTGAAGCGTTGAACTATTGGAATAGTTCGTGGTCATCTACCCAGGGCATTGAAAGCCCGAGATACAAGATTAATCTTTGATTTAAGGTCCAAAGGAACTCTTCGACGGCATGCAGTCATGAATTGTAATGTAATAAAATTGACTTTATTTATTTATTTTATTATATTAATTTAGCTTTATTGATCGTTATATTGGCGCTGTTCTAATATAAGGACAAAAACACATACATATGTATACATTACATATGAAAATCAGGCGAATTTTTATGTTTGTATCAACAAAGACTCAGTTGTTTTCGTATGAAACATCTTCGTTGGATCAAAAACTTTAAGCTGAACTAGAAATAAGTTGCATATTATGGCATTTAAACTATGTATTGCAACGATTTTCAACATATGTACCGAGGTTAAGAAAGATCGTTTAAAGACTGAATAAAGACCAGGGGCTCAATTCTGTAAGGAAAATGACACTAGCTCGAGGATGTTTCGTCGCGGCCTCCGTGCTCTGTCTCTTTCAAAAACTACGCTAATACTACTAATCACGTGAGAGATAAGCTCTCCGAGGCCTCCGTGAAGCGGCTCGCCGACAAAGCTTATACTGCTGTAATACTGTTATAATATTATAGCTGACTAAGGTGGCGGATTAAGAGCATTACGCCACAGAGCATTAAATGTCAATGGGAGTTACGTAAACAATCGTTTCTTCAAAACCTAAGCACTTGTAAAGTGACTGAACAAAATACTTTTCATTTTATATTAATACTAGCGGTCCCCACAGACCTTGTCCTGCCGAAATAAGTCCACATAAAAATCCAGGAATACGATCGCAGATCGATTCTAGGTATTCAAAATTCAAAAATTCAAAACCATTTATTCAGTTTAGGCCCTCAGAAGGCACTTATGAAGGTCAAATTTAAAGTTACTGAAGCTACTTTTTTATACTACTAAGGTAGCAAAAAAGCTGATCTGATGGTAAACGGTCACCGCAGCCTATGGACGCTTGCAACACCGTGGGTATCACTCGCGCCCTGCCGACCCTGCATAAATCTCTTCACACCCCTCTTGAAGAACCCCATGCTGTACTTTTATGGATGATCCCTAACTAAGGCCGGAAACAACGCCCACTACAATATCCGGGGGCCACGCTCTATTTTCATGCTAGATTTATGTTAAATAACTTTACTATTAGTTAAACTCGTAGGTATTTATAGCTAGGCATCCAAGTCAAACATTAGAGTTTACCAAAGCCAGCTTTCGTGAGTAGCTTACTTTTGCTTTTAAAACTTGAAGTTTCGACGAAATCAGGATATTTTGATCTGAATATAAAGAGCTGTAGACGTTTGCTGCCACGCTTTATTCGGAACGAATATTATATTGTTGAGAAATTGAAATAAACGTGAATTTAAAGCGGATAATCTGTAGATTAAGCCTTATACTGCTGTAATATTGTTATAATATTATAGCTGACTAAGGTGGCGGATTAAGAGCATTACGCCACAGAGCATTAAATGTCAATGGGAGTTACGTAAACAATCGTTTCTTCAAAACCTAAGCACTTGTAAAGTGACTGAACAAAATACTTTTAATTTTATATTAAGCGGTCCCCACAGACCTTGTCCTGCCGAAATAAGTCCACATAAAAATCCAGGAATACGATCGCAGCGCCACCAACCGAACCCCATTTGTAAATCTAAACCATTCTCAAATGGGCACTGGACCACACAAAAAAAATATCAAAGTCAGTGGAGCCGTTTAAGAGAAGTTCACAAAATACACACGTACAGAAAAAAACCTACTAATATTATAAATGCGAAAGTTTGTATGTTGGATGTTTGTTACTCTTTCACGCAAAAACTACCAAACGGATTTAAATGCAACTTGGCACATAGATAGGACATATCTTGAAATAACTACGTTTTACTTTTTATACCGGGAAAACGTGATATTACTCGGAAATGCGGGTACAGCAGCGGGGGCAGGTAGTTGTAACTAGTAACTTGTACCAATGTATGCGCAATATTTATGCTTTCAGACAATTCAGTGCATAATAATTTTCGCCAACCCTCATTTGGAAAGCTTGTGTTGGTCACTTGGTACAAGGTTAAGTGCACGTGGCCATCTGTATACATGTCTATATCTGTCTTTAGTCGCCTCTTACGACACCTTAGAAATGGGTTGGGGTAGTAGTATTCGTTGCCGCTTCCGCACCATATATAAAGTGTAATTATATACAGCCCCCTTATTTAGCTAATACAAACTTCGCCGGCGAGCCGCTTCACGGAGCCCTCGGAGAGCTTATCTCTCACGTGATTAGTAGTATTAGTATTAGTAGTTAGCGAAATTGACGGACCACGTAGGCCGCAAAGAGACATCCTCGAGTTAGTGTCATTTTCCTTACAAAATCGAGCCCCAGGAACATAAACGTAAAGCCAGGGTCTTGCACAAGTGAAGTGTCGCAACAGGGTGGCGATTTCCCTTCATAGCCACTTGTTGCCTCGCCACCGGATGTAGATACTTGGTTAGCGCTAGTGTAAGGGAGCCTCCATTAACAGCTTTTAATTATTTTTGTATAAATTCAATATAATTTAATGTAAATAGTCATTTTTGCGAGATTGTGTCACAAACAACTAAAGTTTCATATCGAATATCCCTATTGTTGACGTCCAAATAAAATAAAATTACTGTTGCAATCAGAGAACATGAGTTTGTAATGTTGTAAATATGTAAATCGTGCATCGAATCGCCGAATCACGGAATCGAATACAAGTCATAAGCTTAAGATTCAAATCCTTCTAACCAGTGGACGTATAGAAGAGAAGAGGAGAGGCGGCATCGCGGCTAGGATGTAACCACGAAAGCAAAGCCTCTATTTTCTCATATCTCAGTCGTTACTGTGTATTATGATGCAAGAGTAGAGATAAATGAGTTCACGGGATGCCACGGAACGATAAGACCAGCCCCCTTATTCAACTAATACAAACTTCGTCGGTGAGCCGCTTCACGTATTAGCGTAGTTAGCGAAAGAGACAGAGCACGGAGGCCGCGACGAAAGTTGCTCGAATTAGTGTCATTTTCCTTACAGAATCGAGCCCCAGTTTACGCTATAACGGTCTAGGACGTGAACAGGGTGGTAAATATGCATACTCGACTCGGCGGCTCACAAGCTCTTTCTACATCTCCGTTTCGATTGCGACAAACAAATATGGGATATCTCTCTTCTCTATTTGAACCGTGTCCACTGAAACTTATCTTTGTGATGTATAAATAATTATATTCTATTGGTTGTGTAGGCACCTAATCCCCTTTCCTCTTAGCCCATCTACGCTTTTGTAAATTCTAGGTATTTTTTATACCACTAAGGTAGCAAACAAGCTGATCTGATGGTAAACGGTCACCGCAGCCTATGGACGCTTGCAACACCGTGCGTATCACTCGCGCCCTGCCGACCCTGCATAAATCTCTTCACACCCCTCTTGAAGAACCCCATGCTGTACTTTTATGGATGATCCCTAACTAAGGCCGGAAACAACGCCCACTACAATATCCGGGGGCCACGCTCTATTTTCATGCTAGATCTAGAATCTACGGGTGGTGCGTCATCCTCATGGGAACTTGGCTCACACACTGCCGTGTCTGGATAAACTAACCTGTATTACCATACAATTAGAACAAGATTTCATTTTTGAAAAAAAAAATTACCACATTTTTCATGATTGCAATTTTTATTATTATACGTATATTTGTTTATTTCCCAACATGGCTATGTTAATTTCATGGCGTATGTGGTAATAGGGTACTTAGTTAATATTTCATACACACTCCGACCCTTTGCGTTCAAATATAGGTCCTAATAGTCCCATTTCGTTACTATTTCTATTTACGTAACCTTTGCCATGTTTTTAGTAATGAAACTGCGTGTCTAGGGAGAAGGCGATGTTTTGCTATGAAAACAGGTACTCGTTGGCCGAGTGAATTGGATCGGCCCACCGAGTTTTGAAGGCTTATTACTACCTAACTAATGTAATAAAGTTTTATGGTTATTTCAATTGCAATGGGTCAGGAGTCTAATTCTACCACGGTCGATATTCATCAATAAAAATGGCCTAAAGGTGTACTTTCGGAATCAGAATAAAAAACATGCTGCTTTCTACAGAAAGCTTGAAGTTAGTTAAATACAATAAGGTAGACGATGGTCACATATTTGCACCGTTTGGAGTGGAAACACTTGGGCCATGGGGACCAGAGGCGCGTAAATTATTCAAAGACCTTTCGACGCGCCTCATCGAGTGATCCGGTGACCAGAGGGCTGGCTCGTATTTTGGTCAGAGCATAAGCTTAGCAATACAAAGAGGCAACGTAGCCAGCCTTCTGGGCCAGACCCATAGACAGCTCTAACAATTTAAATTCAGTTTTTTATTTATAAATTATTGCTTAATTTATTAGTTAATTTTAAGTAGTTTAGTATGTACACTTTGTTTTTATTATATTAGTATTAAATCTATTCTTATCTTGTTTATAACATTAAATCAAATATTATATTTATTATTAAAAGTAAATTTTATAAGGTAGATGTTATTATGAGAATAATTATTATAAGCAAAGAATATATAGCGCCTGTCTAATAAATCAACATTGAAGGCGTGATATAGAATTCAAAGTAAAAGTATACCAAAGGAAAGTTTTAAAAGAATTTTAAAAAAGAGGAATCCAAGCACAGACTTCCGAAGGTATCCAATAAGAGCGTATCCATGTTTGTCGTCAAGATTTCTCTCAGTTACGTGCACTTATACTTGTTTTATATACTCATTATGTGGAAACTGCAAGGGATAGGGAAGCTCCGGGATAATACGGGTTTTCAACATTCTAGATAAAAGTATGAGTAAAAATGCGGAAAGTGAACAAAGCTCGTTGGAATCCAAAGTAAACAAGGAAAATTGTTCGCGTAGTAGTCTCTTCTCACGAATAATGTGTATAAAAAGGGAACACATGCATCCGGCGAGTTGCAAAACATTTTTATGGTTGGGTTGGTTAATAAACTTTTTTAATCGTTTTTGTTGGAATATTTAATGTGCCTGTAAAATCTGATATCCAAAAATCCAATCGGTGCTATTATTTTAACTGGGTACACAGCTTCTTTAGCCTTTATCAACCTCGAGTGATCAGTCCGTCAAATATTTTCATGCCCTTTTATGTTGAGCTCAATCCATTTCATGCCCGCGTTTCCCTGACGTCTTTCCGCCAACGCATTTATGAAATGGGCTCCCTCTGGTATTTACCTACACATATAGTCATGTGGTCTATATTGTATGTATTATAATACTGTATACTTTTTTCAAATCATGGACATGTCAATAAGTCTATCGATTATCCCTGAAGAGTGCATAAAGGAGTGTCAATGCAGAACTCCCACTTAAATTTATCATTTAACTACATTACAAGCTTCTATTTTGTAACGAAAATGACACTAGGTCATCGAGGTTGCATGGCGGCCTCTGACTTTTGTCTCTTTCACTAACAACGCAATCACGTGAGAGGTAAGCTCTCAGAGGCTTTGTTGCTTTGTTGCTTTGTTCGTTGACGAAGTTCGTATTAGCTAAATAGGGCCTTGTAACTGTGTAGTTCATAAAAGTATTATCACCAATATACTCGTACAACATCATTACAACATGTAACATCAACTGAAATGAGTCCTCCAAAGACATTTCTTTAATGTGTTTTTTTTTGTCATTCTGCTGGCAATTTGCAATAAGTGCATCGCTAATTCTTTGTCGTCACTTTGACATGAGGTAGCTAACTCAAATGTGCCTATGATTTCACCGGCCTCCTTAAATTTATTAGTTATATTTCTACATCGTTCAATTAGTAGTACATAATTAACCTATTTTTATTTATCTTTCCAGCCAGCATCGGCATCATCAGTTCTACTGCTGCACTTGGGAGCGGTGGGGGCGCTGGCGAGCGGGGCTGCGCTGTGCGGCGGTAGCGGCGCGTGCGTATGTGGTGCATTGCTACACGCACTACATCCCTTACAGTTGTGGACCGTGTGTGGACTCCACGCGGATAGAGCTGCTGCCATCGCCGCACCTCTACATTACGCTGCCATTGTTTCTGCAAAAAAGGTTTATAGCTTCTCCAATATTATTTTAACTTTTTACTCATAATCATGCAGTCGGTCCACCTGATGGTAAGTGGTGACCGCCGCCTATGGCCCAAAACCAGGGGCATCACTAATATGTTGTCATCCCTAAAACGTGAACATTAACAAAAAAGTGTACGAAATATTATCATCAATTGAGATTTAAATCATACACCTAAGATTCAAAGGTATATTTTCGATTAACGCAATGTCCGGTACATTGCGAGTACGAAATAGTTACCCACGAAAAGTCTGAAAGGTGGCCGAGGACAGAATGGGTAAAATTTTGAGAGAAAGCGCAACGACGTGTAATAAAGCAGAAGAACAAACTATACCTTGACGATCACTCTACCAAGAAAGAGTTTAAGAAGAGGCTTTAGAGTTGATTTTCACATGGATTACTGAAAAGGCAAAATATGCAAGTCACTGACTGTAGGAACTTTATGTCACATAAGTGCAACGCGGTACCCTAAGGTTTATATTAAAATAAAACTTGCCTGTCTGATAAGAAATAATTCGCAAATATTTGTAACTTCATTTAGTTTATTCATATTTATGAAAAACAAACAATGGCATTGATTAAATCTGGATAATTTTTATTTTGGTGTGCTCTATAAAGATAATTATAACATATAAAATCCTTTTTCAGGTCTTGATTTGTGTGGCGAGCGGTTGGATAGCCACTGCAGCACTCCTGGCGCCCCTTGCGGCAGCCCAGCCTCCACTGGTCTACAATTCTGGACTCGGAGGATGCGCTCCTGACTGCAGTGCCGGACATTCAGCATTAGGATTCTGCCTAACCTACGCCTTGTTAACTCTGTTACTGCCTGCCGCACTTGTTTTGCTGTGTAGTCTTAAAATTCTCCGTATCGCTCGGTACCATAGACATAGGATCGCAGCAGCAATATACGAAGTGACGTTATCGGCACAAGTGACTGTGACGCATCAAAGGAACCCATTTTCACCACCTCCACCTCCGCGACGAAGAGCATTATCAGCAGTTATTCAACCACTCGGATCTCTAGCTATTCTCTATTTCCCATACTACTGTGTTTTGATATGGCCCGCCGTAGCGGTACCACCACAACCATTAGCCGCGCTGTCAGCAGCATTGCTCGCAGCGGCGCCGCCGGTCAACGGCATCCTTTATGGTATTCGAAGTAGGGCACTTCGAGATTCACTGAGAAACTATAGAAGGAAGCGAATGACGAAAAGTGAAGTAACCCAAGAGATTCAAGCCCGAACACCCAGCGCTTGCGGATCTAGGAGACCATCTCTCTCGGCAGGGTCAGGAGTCATTAGACCACCGACTACTAGAAGGTTGTCCGATGCAGCAGCGATGGGTTCACGTGGGTCCGAACGACCCGCGCAGCGTGCAGCGTCGTGCAATATGCTGCAAGACTCCCAGGAAGTAGAGATACCGCGTCCACGAACATCTGCTATACCATTAATACGTGCTCCGCCACACGTAGTTTTAGGTCGCGCCTTAGGGCTCGAAGAGAGTGGGCCGAGGGATCGACGTCGGAGGCAATCGCCTCGCATTACGGTGACTCGAGCCATGTCGGATGAAAGCGACTCGCCGACACGCCGCCCGCTCTGTCGTCAGCAGTCGCGGTCTAGTGGCGCCCTCCTCGGAGGTTTGTCGTACTCCCCTGCCATATCAGAGAACATGCATTTAGACAACCATGCCGATGAGCAGCTCCTTCTCTCGTGGCCTCAACACAAACAAAACGATAGACATGACGTATTATAAAAACGGGTATTATGCTTAGAGTAGTTTCGCTGATAAATGTGCGTATAAAGACAATAACTGTGTGTGCGGTTCAAAGTCGAGTCAGCTTCGGTGTTTAAAAATTGTTATTTTTTAATCGCTTTGTATACCCGTCTCTACTCGACCTTCCCGACCCAACGGTGACCAAATATTAATGTTTCCTATAACTATTTACTATACTGTATCGTAGATGTAACGATTTCTCCTACAGGGTTCCTCCATATCGTTAGCTTTACCTACTGAAGTATTACTTTAGTGTATCGTTATGATAATTTCATGAAATATTCCATAGGTTTAGTATGATTTAAATGAAATTATTTAGTATGGTTTTGTTGTTTCTACAGAAATTATTTATGAGAAAATCTCATTACTTTTAAACGTGTTTGTTAAAACCTTATATTAGTCTAGTATATTTATGAAGACGTTATGTGAATAAGTATCTATTCATTTGTAAGTCTTAAACAAATCTTATTAAGATTCAAAACATTATAAATCGTTTCTCGTGAGCTTCATAGAGACAGTTTCTTAACGCCTATAATTTTTAGAAAATACAGAATGTATTTGCTAAAATAGCGCCATTAATATTCACCATAGTAGAAAAATAATATGAAAGGAATGAGTATTTATTGTATAGATATATCGATTTGTATGAGGTATTCTTTAAAACAGAGTTTTAGTTAAAATTGCACTAGTTTGTTAAATGGAAGTTAACTTTAGATATAGTATACGAATGCAACGCTTTTACTCAACTCCGCCGTCCAGATAGTCAAAAACTCAAATAGTTTGTTTTTAAAACAAAGATATAAGCGGATTGCACGAAGCTTAACCTAACATTCTGTTAAATTAAACGGTAATGAAACGAAACTTTGAAGTCAAAGGCCAAGTTTTTGATACTTAAAGTACATTAATATAATAGGTAGGTACTAAAAACGTAATTGTACATCTACCTTTTATTACAAGTGGTTAACGACGCATTTCTATAGAAAAAAATATATATATATCATAACAAAAATATTACAATATTGAATATATATCTCTTGTGCTGATCAATATTGTGATTATAATATTTTAAAAATAAATTGGTAAATTCGTTATATTTTCATAAATTTAAGGTACTACATTATCGGCGTGATTAGAACAATATATATTGCTCGCTAAAATATAACGAATTTAACAATATATTTTTGATTGCCTCATGAGACCATGCACCTCGCTGGTTAAGTTTGGTGCAATCCGCCAACCAGTATATTTTATTAAAATTATAATTTGCCCATGATTATTCTATTCCTGTATCCAAACATTATAAAAGTATAAGTAGTTATATTCGGCCAAAGTTATAATAAATATAACAATTTATTTTATCTTCTCACGGAAATCCTATTTACACTTGTCTTGAAATTATGAATAATTTATTTAAACCAAAGAACTGTGCCAGTAATGTTTTAAGAAACAGTCTGATTTAAGATTTATGTTCATTTTAACATCATTATTAATTATAAGTATTTAAAAAAACGTATAAAAATGAGTTACATTTTGACAGTTAGGTGGCCTAAGTAGGTAAGTTAGGTAAGCGTATCGTAAGCGTTTCGTCATCGTATCGTTTGCGCCAAAAACCAATGCAATGGAAATTTGGAAATCGCGCAATGTCACAATGTGCGCGGTGTGCAACTTTACATACAAACTTTTTGGGACACTCGATACGATGACGATACGATGACGATACGCTTGCGATTGACGTTCGTGCTAAAGGCATTCTACATTAAGAAATAAATACCTACCAACCAATTCCGATGAGTTGAATTAATTTTGACCCAGAAGACTTTCCAATTAATAATTTCGCTTTAATTTCCCCTCAAGTTGATTTTTAATTATCGATAGTAAAAACATATTCCCTTTTGCATAACTCAAAAAGTGACGTTAAACGAGGAAAATTTCTAGAAAATTCCTCGTTTTAATATTTGAGAGACACTTTTATTTTAATTAGTGGATGGTGATAGTATTAATTTTATGCAATGTTTTATTAGAATCGTGGTTGTAGAAAGATAATAGAATATTTATTAATTTATAATAAAGATTTAAATGTCGTTGTTCAATGATAAATGTTTAAACGGATAAAATACGAATTGTTATTCTAGTCAATGAGCTGTTGTTTTACTATATCTGTGTTTATTTAAATAATGTATAGGTAAGTGAATATTAAATAATATAAACAATATGAAAACCGATTTTTATTTAATAATATATTACGCTGTATTTAAGACCTCCCTTACGTGCTTACACGTTTTCTCTGCTCGGAAATACCTGATAGGAGGAAAAAGGGCATGTAGCCGACGTTTATTCTAAGAACGCGGGTAAAACTGCGGTGTCGAAGTTAGTCACGCATAATCGCGTAAGTGGATTTCGACGAAATTCGACACTTTTAATCCCGAGAAAAAAAATCCTTCAACAACACGGATAAGACCCACCCCCTTATTCAACTAATACAAACTTCGTCTGCGAGTCGTCGCACGAAGCGCTCGAAGAACTTACCTTTCACGTAATTGCGTAGTTAGCAAAAGAGACAGAGCATAGAGGTCGCATCTCAAGATTGAGTAATTTTCCTTACAAAATCGAACCCCAGGCTATCGATAAATTATAAATAGTACAAAATAATTTCAAGTACCAAACTAAAATACATATATACCTACATCAAATATATATACTCAAACATTATTGGCCTAAATATTGTTCGCAAATCTATGTAATATACGTAATAATTTGCCAACAATATATTCCTGTTTGTGATTTTGATAGTGGTTGAAACTTGGCTGCATTCCAATACTCGTAAAATTTAGTTAATTGCTACCTACATATCTCTCCCTGTAAACTACCCCTCACGCTAATAAACATTGACGTAATGTCTATTTGGCATTTCATCAACAGACTTTCACATAATGAACAGGGACTCGAGGATGTTTCGTCGCGGCCTCCGTGCTCTGTCTTTATCGCTTACTACGCGAATACTACTAATCACGTGAGAGGTAAGCTCTCCGAGGCCTCCGTGAAGCGGCTCGCCGACGAAGTTTGTATTCAAATTATGTACTGAATAAGGGGGCAGGAATGGAGGAGTACATTATGTAAATAATCGCTAGCAAATGTCAATAAAATCTACTGATTAAAATACTGCTTCCGAGAACAAACGTGGTTCTTGAAATTTGTGCTACGCTTAAACTGGTTTTTATCTTTTTTATATGTTTTTCTATCCATACATATAATAAATCGGTAGACGTGTTGTTTCTTTACATTTAAAATTTGATGAAAAATATATTGATGGTAAAATTATATAAAAGAATAACCAATTCCTAAAATTCTTGGAATTTAAGCGCGGTTTTCGTTTATCTACGGTTCGGTTTGTATCACGTGAAAACGACCGATAGGACTTGAAAAAATCTTTTTGGTTTCGATAGCCCAATTCATGAGGAAGGTTAGATATATGCTATTTATCATCAGGCTACATCCCTGAGGGGCCGAGCAAAAATAAAAAGCCAGAAGAACGCTAAGCGAAAACGATGTACGAGTATAGTGCGGGCGGACACAAATTTTTGCAGACTTTTTGCAGAGAATGATTACCACTAATGTAAACGAGAGTGAAACCGCGGGCGATAGCTATATCAAAAATATATAATCATGTGTCTACCTGTTTCATGCACGTCACGACTCAAACGAACAAAAGAAAATCCAAGTGATTTTATCATAATTTATTATAGGCTAGTTGTCCCCTGCGGTTTCAACCGCAATATCGAGGGATGTTATACTTTGCCAGGATGAAAAGTAGCCTATATTTTATTCAATGTTCCAAATTTCATCCAAACCCATTCGGTATTATTTGCGGAAAGACTAACAAACAGGACTGGCAAACAAACTGACAAACTAGACGTATGGATATACATATCCATCATCAAACACTTTCGCATTTATAATAATTGTAGGATATGATAGTTATTTCGAAAAACTCTCATTTATTTCCATAAAATTTAAAATGAGTAATAAATACTCCACTAAGGTATTTCGTAAAATATTCTAGAAATTCCGGAGAAATATTTAAAAGGGTCTTAAAGCTTCTTTTCTCATCAAAGCATAATGAAAAATTGTTGTTATATTAAAGAGTGAAATTACATTACATTGTTGATTTATTAACTTGATACTTTATCACGAAAGGAGTAACTACTTATGGCAAAGCCCTAATTTCTCACTCTCAATTTCTACTAGCTTTTCCCCGCGGTTTCACCCGCGTTCCCGAGGTATGTTACATTTTCCCAAAAATATCCAATGTGTTAAACCAGCCCCCTTATTCAGCTAATACAAACTTCGTCGACGAGCCGCTTCACGGATACCTCGGAGAGCTTATCTCTCACGTGATTAGTATATTAGCGTAGTTAGCGAAAGAGACAGAGCATAGAGGCCACGATGAAACATAGTCGAGTTAGTGTCATTTTCCTAACAGAATCGAACCCCAGATTATAAACTATCTATTAGTGATGAGCCGACAATGACTTTGGCCGACCAGTCGATGATAAGAAGGCCGACTAGTCAGTCGATTAATCGGCCATGCCGATCACGGTATCGGGGATATGGGTACCTATATATTTATGAATGCTTATTGTTGATGTTATGTTGTTTTATTTTTTTATAAAGACACTAATTTTGTTTGAAAAATGTCATTGATAACATATTTTTTTTCTTTAAAAATAAGTAATAGTCTGATTTATACCAAAGGAAAGGTTCTATTTCATTAAAAATCGCGACGACTTTAACAACATATGAATAGTGGTTATGAAAACACTGGAGTTTGAGTAGTAGCTCTTAGTGCAGAGTTCGTCCGGAGAACTACCACCATACCCATTTCCGCCGTGAAACAGTAGTGGACTTGTTTCGGTAAGAAAGGTAAGTGAGCCGGTGAAATTACAGGCACATGAGACTCAACCACCTTACGTCTCAATGTCGACAACGCGTTGGCGATTCCCTGGTGTTGCAAATGTCCATAGGCGGAGGTGACCACTTACCATCAGGTAGACCCTGTGCTTGTCGGACCCTGTAGTAAAAAAAAAAATGAGATTCCTGTGATTTCGCATGTTGAACTATAAAAGGTAAAAACCTCAAATGTTTAAAAGAATCCAAAGGTATAAAAACGTTTTGAAATTAAAAAATGCAACGTGCATTAAACCAAAGCTGCAAAGCTTGTATCAAACAGAACGTTCCGAAAATAACCGACCAATGTATTTGTGTCCGTATGAAAGGCTTCATGTAAAATTCATGAATGTTCATTTTCTGTCTGTAGGTTCTATTTTAGTTTAAAATTATATTGGTACCTTTAAGACTAAACTTTGTATGTTTTAAGTTCCTTATTAAAGCACTGAAAATAAATAAACTTTAGGTAGTTTAATATATAAAAATAGGTAACATTGCTATTCAAAAATGATTATTATCACTACATAGTATAAAACAAAGTCGCTTTCTCTGTCCCTATATCCCTATGTATGCTTAAATCTTTAAAACTACGCAACGGATTCTGATGCGGTTTTTTTTAATAGATAGAGTGATTGAAGAGGAAGGTTTATATGTATTAGTATCTACATTGCACCTGAGCGAAGCCGGGGCGGGTCACTAGTAATTATTAAAACAATATATTAGAGCTTGGAAACTGGTTACAGAATGATCTTATATAAGAAAAATATCGTATCTATGTGTCCGTTACACAGGCCAGGTGTTAATCAGTGCAGACTCATCTAGAATTCCTGTGTTGTGATGCGTCTGCACTATCGCGGTGGTAAACCGCTTGGGAGGTGGCTTAACTAGGTTAATACTTCCTGTTTTACTTTCAAAATGTTCAGAAAATAACAACTGAATATCACATTTACTTGATCACCATAATTAAGGTGGTCCCTTTAATAAATGGGGGAAGATAGGTAACATAATAAGCCAAATATTCATGAACGAAATGAATGAGTGCCATTATTGTGACAGGGTCATAATATATATCTTGGGACATTCTTTTACACACGGCCATCTGGTCCCAAACTAAGCAGGGCTTGTAAAATGGAAACCAGATAACTGATATAGCTACTATTTTTTTTAAATACATACTTATAAAGATATTTACACCCAGACACAGAACTAGATATGTTCATGCACACAAATGTTTGTCCTGGGTGGGAATCGAACCCGCGACCTTCGCTTTGGCAGTCAGAGTCGCTAATCACCAAGCCAACTGGCCCGTTGTAAGAGGGAAAGAGGGTAAGAGCAATGTCACACTGTATCTCTAGTATCAGTATTTATTGTTTTGTTGTCGATGAAATTGTTATTGGATCAATATGGGGTGGTATACGCCCCTTATTCACTGTTCAGGACAATCACCCACCTGGGTTACACAACGCGCACTTGAACACGGCTCCAATTAACCGCATCTATTTACCCATTTTGAAACTAAGCTTATATTACTTTTATAGACTTATTTGGGAATATGCTACTTTAGGTAACGGAAATAATAATTGATTTAAATTAAATATTAATGGAAATGAAAGGCTATGTGAACGCAAAATATTTCTAGAAAAATACCAATATTATAAATGTTGAGTATGGCTATGGGATTAGATATTTAGATAGGTACTAGTGACTCAATCATTCATCGAAAATACCTACTTACCTACTTATAGCGGGTAGATACTTTCATCTCGCGAAAATATTGAATAAAGAACTTAAAAACGATGTGATATTTAAATTATAGAAAATCCAACATAAAATTAATAATAATAATAATAATTGTATTTTCTATAAAAGCGTTTTGTTTAGTTTTTTTAAACTATTATTTATTTTTAATTTTTTGTTAAACCGCTAATCCTGATTATCCTAGTAAGGATAAGGGTCAAACTATTTAAAATATTGAATTGTCATCGATCCTTAATAAGTATGCCTAATTGCGAGTTAATCCGGCGTCTTGAAGGTCAAAATCATGTTCAAAGATATGAAGATAACATGCATACTGTCATACGTATGAAGCTAATAAAAGCCTTATAAAAACAGGGTGAGTCGTAAAGACACATGATAGAAGTGCAACATTTGTATTACAGGGAAACATTATAATTATGCATCAATCTTTATTGAATACTATAGATTGTGTTTATCATTCATTTATTTTCTATCCTAGGTTGCCTGGAAGAAATTGCTTTAGCAAAAAGACCGCCTAAATTGTTTCCACTTATAATGTTTGTAAAATAATTTTTATTTAATTCTCTTTATGTGTGGTGTGAACAATAAAGCATATTTGTATTGTATTGTTTTTTTTTTCACACAAATTGGATGCGGAACAGAATTTCAAAGCCCTCTAATAAGAAGACTCACTTAAAAAAAGCACCCCCAAAGTCAGTTAGTAACTAGAGATTATTTTAATTTTAAATTAAAAATAGGTACATTAGCAATCTCCGTTCCGTTTCTCCGTCCACCCTTCTCGAACATTTTAACCCAGTAGCCTAATTTAAATTGGATTCGCTCGTTGGTATGTGGGATCGTTAGACAATTCCATCGAGAGGAACCGCAATTGGAGACTGTAATACGACCGCATTGCCATAGTTTTCGTAGCCTTTTTGCGTGTTCAATTAAGTTTTACGTTATTCCTAAAAGTGTGGAATATATGAACCTCTATTTGCTTTTATACATTTTTCATATAATATTTGTTAGGTCTATGAGTGTCACATGTGTTAACAATGGTAAGTAGTTAAAATTAACATCAGACAGTTTATCAACGCTACTCCTTTGTGAGAGACTGGTGCCTGTACTAGGATACCCTGTTTTACAGGTCACCAGGACCACCAGGTTACGCTGCGGACATATGAACTAGTCTAAAATATGTTAGAATTTGTTTTTTATATACTACATGGGCCGACAAACAAGCGGACGGTCCACCTGATGGTAAGTGGTGACCGCGGCCTATGGACATTTGCAACACTAGGGGCATCGCCAATGCGTTGTCGATCCTGAGACGTGAAGTGTTAAGTCTCAAGTGCCTGTAATTTCACCGGCCCCCTTACCTTTTCAACCGAAACACAGTGATACAAGTGCACTACTGCTTCACGGCGGAAATGGGTAAGGTGGTAGTACTTCCCCGGACGCACTCAGAGCTGTACTACTCGAAAATTTGATCATTATAGTTATCATATTTGCACTACATACGGACCAATTGTGATGTGTATAAAATGTATATTGAAGGTACTTACAAGCTGTCTACGTACTACTTATATATATTCTTACTATCTAATATTCGAACATAAAGAAACATGATAGAAGTGCAACTTTTATATTACAAGGAAACATTATAATTATGTATCAATCACTATTGAATACTATAGATTGTGTTTATCATTCATTTATTTTCTATTCTAGGTTGTCTGGAAGAAATTGCTTCAACAATAAGACCGCCTAAATTGTTTGCATTTATAATATTTGTAAAATACTTGTTATTTACTTACCTATTTGTAAAACTAAACAACACTATAGTAGCCTTATTTACTATATCTTAGTGGTACCTAGTATGTGTGTGTGACCTCATCGTAAATACTAAACATGAGATATAAAGTTTGTGCATACCTTTCATTACTTCGTGCGTATTGTCATTGGGCTTAAGTATTTATTTCGTTTGAATAGGGTACATTATCAAATAAGGGTGTAAAATGCCGCAATAAACAATAGTGAATAGTGACTTCGCACGTCGACAGCTGACCTAAAAAGCCTACACGGAATACCAAATATCGGGGAAAAGCTACCTACGATATACAAACGAACTGTACAAAAAGACAGATTCAGTCTATTAATTTATGCCTTAGTCCAGACTGATTGAAAGACTAGCGCGTCACATCGATGAAATAAGTAGAGGAAGTAAAATATCCTACTAATATAAATGCGAATGTTTGTTACACTTTCACGCAAAAACTATTAAACAGATTTCGATGAAACTTGGCACATAGATAGAGCATATCCTGGAATAAGATATTAGGTTGGGGAAAAAGTCTTTTCGCATTATAGTATGTATGAACTTGTAATAAAATCTCCTTGGCTATACTATTTGTATCTAGCTGGTTTTGGTATCATTGAAAGTTTAAATTTTAAAGAACATAATTCCAAATTCAAATTAGGAAAATGTGTGATTTGCATTTGTTTTTCGTACCGCCAAGATGAGTGAATCTAATGAAGAAATTCGATTCATTTTATAATTTTACTACAAAAAAAGGTAAAAATGCAACGCAAGCCGCGAAAAAAAATTGCGATGTTTATGGACCTAGTGCAGTGTCTGTGAGAGTAGCACAAATTTGGTTTAAGCGTTTTCAATCCAGAAATTTTGATGTCAAAGATGCACGTCGCTCTGGTCGCCCCATTACGGATAAAATGGATGCCATTTTTGAAAAAGTGGAGCGAGATCGGCATATCAGTAGTTACGACGTAGCTGAAGAACTGGGAATTGACCACAAAACAGTTTTGGCGCATTTGAAAAAAACTGGGTACACAAAAAAGCTAGATATTTGGGTACCTCACGAGCTCACTGAAAGAAACCTATTGAACCGTGTACTCATTTGTGATTCTTTGTTACGACGTCATGAAACCGAACCACTTTTGAAGAAGGTGATAACTGGTGATGAAAAGTGGATCATGTACGACAAGAACGTGCGAAAAAGGTCGTGGTCAAAGGCCGGTCAGGCTTCACAGACTGTGGCGAAACCCGGGTTAACTCGCAACAAGGTGATGCTGTGTGTGTGGTGGGATTGGAAGGGCATTATTCATTATGAGCTGTTACCACCAGGCAGGACCATAGATTCTGAACTCTACTGCGAACAACTGATGAGATTAAAGCAAGAAGTTGAGAGAAAGCGGCCGGAATTAATCAACAGAAGGGGTGTGGTTTTTCATCATGATAACGCTAGACCTAACACATCTTTAGCCACTCAGCAAAAATTAAGAGAGTTTGGCTGGGAGGTATTAATGCATCCGCCGTATAGTCCTGACCTTGCACCTTCCGATTTCCACCTGTTTCGGTCTCTTCAGAATTCTTTAGGCAGTGTCAGGTTAACATCACGAGAGGACTGTCAAAACCACTTGTCGCAGTATTTTGATCAGAAGTCCCAAAATTTCTATAGCAGTGGGATCATGTCCCTACCTACAAGATGGCAAAAAGTTATCGAACAAAATGGTACCTACATACTTTAGTTAAATGTAAATAAACTATATTAAAAATGTTTTGAATTTTCTTAAAAAATGCGAAGGAACTTTTTCCCCAACCTATTATATGCTATGTGTTATCCCTTGGGAACGCGGGTAAAACCGCGGGGGACGGCTATAATAAAATAAAGGTGATAGCAGGTTTTGTAACTGTTTTGGATCATTCGAACAGCGTAAAACTAAGTGATTGGATCGCCCAGCTTATACATCACAATATCTTTCATTGAACCGTGGATTATGTACCTATTTATTAACTTAGAGCATGAGCTATGAGCCCTAAGGGCACTCGTGAAGGTGATGGTGAATTAAGTTACCTCCACTTCGCAAGTCAACCTTCAACTGAATAGAACTGGCAAGACAAATTTTGCAAGATTCTCCTTGTTCCAACACTGTTTATTTTTGAATACTTTTAAATACAGTAGGTAACTATTTTTATTGGTATTTTTAATTTCGCCGATATTTTCATAATATAGCTCTTTTATTTTTAAGTTTAATGTCTTGGGTTTAAAGTGACCGATAATTTAACCGGCAAAATGCGAGACGGACTTACACTCGAAGGGTTCTGTGCCAAAGTAATTTTTTTAACAAATCGCTGGAAAAAAACGTTTTTGCATGGTGACCTTTCATTCTTAACTTTATTATTATTTAACATTTATTTTTATTTGTTCTCATAACAGCTATAGTAGCATACACTCTGTGAAAAGTCCAAGTGTTTCCCTACAAAGTTTCAAAAGATACAGCTCCGTGACAGATGGACAGACTACCAAATCCACCCAATAAATTCCCTTTCAATATACTCGTATTCTCGACGAATAACAGGATATTTTGATCTGAATATAAAGAGCTGTAGACGTTTGCTGCCACGCTTTATTCAGTACGGGTATTATATTGCAGAGAAATTGAAATAAACGCGAGTTTTAAGCGGATAATCTGTCGTTAAAGCCTCCAACGTTGGTGGAGTTTCGGGTAAAATATATACTTACTTACTCCGTTGGTAATACCTACAAATATTATGTTCTCAGAGTCGCTACGTTACCGTACCTACTTTCATAATATGCGATATGTTTTCTTATAAAATTTAAGGTTAATTACGTTAATTTATTTATACTAACAGTGTACAAATTCCTTGAATAAATGTACTCTAGCTCTTTAGGTTTTAGGGGATGTTCCGTCATATATTATAAATAAATAAAAAACCTTTTTATTTCTTGCATATTTCAATAAAATTTACAAGTTGATATGATATGTATATTATAGATTTCAAAAACTTCTTAATCACTTTACATATTAACATAAACAAATATATACATAGAAAAATACAAAAGCACTTAAAATTACATTAGTTACTATATTATGTACACTAATAAAACAATACCGAAAATTTTGCTAAAATAAAAGGTCCTCTAAATGCTCCATGGTACCCATGATACTAGCGGCGTTGCCCCGTTGGATGGTTAAGCTTAGTCTCTGGGCAAAAAAGTCCCAGGCTCTCAGATCCCCAGAGGCTAAGACCAAACGCTTGCCTATATCCTCAATGGCACATTTTGTGTCAGATGACCATGGGCCCATGGTTTCTACCGCAAGCGCCGCAAATTCATAGTCATCATTTCATTCAGTTCATCATACAAGTACAGAAAACCTATTCCTTATTGTAAACTAATTATTCAAACAGACACGCACACGCGCCTACAAGCACATGCAAGTAAACACACACACTCACAAACACACACATACACACATGAAATGGTAATTGATATTGTATTTTAATTATATAGTTTTTTTTTTTTTTTTTGTTAAATCAATTAGAATAAGGCAAGCGTTGGGTGGAAACTGTCTTCTGACACACAGCTTGCGCTAGTTTTGAAGACAGGGCTGCATATGATTATGTATTTTGGTTCAGCAATAAAAAACATTTTTTATTTTATTTATTTATTTATTTATCCGATAGACATGAGTATTTGCGACGCTTGAGGATCTGTGCATTTTCCGCAGCTGCTCCTGCCCCGTGACGCGTGCTTGAGATGTGGGAGGGTGCCAGTGTATCGAAACAAGTAACGTCCCACACCAGGGCACGACCTAGTCGCCACGGCACTAATGTCATACCATCCGGTCTCTTGCCATCATCTCTGGAGAGGCCACAATTTCAAAACCTTTTTTTAATTTCTCGTATCAATAGGTATCTCTTATAAATAATTTGGATTTAGGACTAGACATATTTTTACCTATCAACTATTTTCTAAAATTAATTAAATCACAAAAGTTTATTTTAAATTATTATATCGTGCTATGGAAAGCAATAAGTACCGGTGTTAATTTTACACATTTAACATCCTTACTAATATTATAAATGTGAATGTAAGTTTGTTTGTTGGGCTTTCACCCGAAAACTACCAAACGGATTTGGATGAAACTTGGCACATATATAGAAAATGCCCTGGAATAACACCTATAATACTTTACTACCGCGAAAATGTTACATCCCTCGGGAACACGGGTGAAACGGCGGGGGACAGCTATCTGTATCTACAGGGGTTACAAAACTATCCATAAAGCCGAAAGGAGGTTAAATGGGGCCTTATAACGAGTCCATACACAATATTTAAGAACCGTAGTAACGCTGTATAACATACCCCAAAAAAAAAAAAAAAAATGATTTTTATAATGACAAAAATAAAAACTATTAAAGTAGACAATTATTAGGTAAAATAGGTACATAGGCCTTTCTGTTAAATAATCTGGTTCCTCTGACATGACAGCTTACTAGGGTTGTTGGCTTTGATAATGAATTATATTTTTCCGGGGTATTTTGTAACACATTGTATATAAAATCTACTGTTTTTTTGTCATTTACAATTTTTTATTAGTCATTTACTATTCTCAGGGTTAGTCGAGATGAATTTGATTACGTAGATAAATATATTTTCATTAAAGTTAAATAGTTCTATAACTAAATTGGAATGCTTGAGAACTTCGTGTAGAGCTGTTTATTTAACAGTGCCTCAATCAAAACTAATCTAATGAAAACATGGATAGCATTCCTACCTATTCCGATTCATGATAAAATATCTAATTCTAACTCAAATGTGGTCCATATTTGAATAAACAAAATCTACAAGAAAGTTTCAAAACAAGTAACTTTAAATGCTTCTCTTAACATCAAAAGCGATTAACGACTTTTAATTGAGATTAAATTACCAGAATGAACCGCGTTTATAATTTGCAAAGTAGGATCACCTATCTACACATATCTACAGTCACGAGCATAGATATATACATCTATATATATAAAAATGAATGTTTGTCTGTATGTCCTTTATAGAATCGTTAATTATAATGGTTAAAAACTGAGATTTTGCACATGGGTTCCTTTAATAACATAGGCTCCACTAAGAAAGGATACTTTTTTTTACTACCTACCGCACAAATTGACTCCATGCTGCCTGATGTTAAGCAGTCAATGAAGTCCCGTGGCATGATAGCCCTCACCTTGACGGCCTTGAGAGAAACTTTTTTGAAAATTCACCCCCTAAGGGGGTAAAACGGGGGTGCAAAATTTGTGTGAAACAATGTGTTTTGTTGGTCTGATCAACTTTAATCTAAACGCGGGTGAAACCGCGGGGGACAGCTAGTACCTATATTTATATATGCAGAATTGGGATGGGACAGCTAACATTCGACGTGGAATTTTTCATATTTGGTTATCCTAACTAAAATTATAAATGCGATAGTAACTCTGTCTGTCTGTCTCGCTTTCACGCCAAAACTATTGAACCGATTCAAATGACATTTGGTATACAGATAGTCTAGAGTTTGAGGAAGGACATAGGCTACTTTTTAATGCGAAATAAGGGTTGTAAGGGGTTAAAAGGGGGATGAAAAGTTGTATGGAACAATCGTCATTTTTAGAGCTGGAAGCTTGAAACTTTTTGAAACTGTTGATTCAATAAATAAATATGACATTCGAAGTTTGTATATAAGTATGTTTGTTACTCTTTCACGCAAAAACGACTAAACGGATATGGATGAAACTTGGCACATAGATAGAGCATATCCTGGAATAACATATAGGCTACTTTTTATCCCGGGAAAATGTGATATCCCTCGGGAACGCGGGTAAAACCACGGGGGAGAGTTAGTAGGTTATACATATATGATATCGATAAACGCGGGTGCAATTGCGGGGGACAGCAAGAATATATGTATATTGACATGAATAGTTCGGAAATAATATCTGAAAACCCTTAATTTTTTTTTTTTTTTTATACTACTAAGGCAAACAAGCTGACGGCCCGTCTGATGGTAAACGGTCACCGCAGCTTATGGACGCTTGTAACACCGTGGGAATCACTCGCGCGTTGCCGACCCTGCAAAAATCTCTTCACACCCTTCTTGAAGAACCCCATGCTGTACTCCCTTGGGAAAACCTTGGCAGGGAGCTCATTCCACAGCTTAAGCGTGCGCGGCAGAAAGCTCCTTTGGAATCGCACCGTGCGAGACCAATTTGGCTCCAATGTGTGAGGATGAACTCCCCGTCTGTGGCGAGAGGTGCGATGGTAAAAAGTAGCCGTGGGCATCAAATCAAACAATTCCTCAGAACACAGTCCGTTGTACAAGCGGTAAAAAACACATAAGGAGGACATGTCTCTCCTTAGAGTTAGGGGCTCTAAACCGCTTGTGAGCTCGGGATCGTTGACAATTCTGACGGCACGCTTTTGAACCGAGTCAAAAGGCCCAAGCTGGTATCCAGGTGCCCCCGCCCATAGATGACAGCAGTACTCCATATGGGGCCGGACTTGCGACTTATATAGTTGCAGTCTTTGCCCCGATGTGAAGTACCGCTTGGCTCTGTTGAGCACACCTAGCTTTTTAGATGCCAGCTTAACCTTGTCTTCCAAGTGACTACGGAACTGAACGTCGTCAGAAATATCAACGCCAAGGATTCCGATGCTCTTCGTGATGTTGAGGGACGTGTTCTGGAATTGTGGAGCCACAGCAAATGGGGTTTTTTTTGCGGTGAACGCGCAGGCTTGTGTCTTAGTGGGGTTGAAAACGACTAGGTTTAGTCGACCCCAATCGGAGACACTAGTAAGTGTGCTCTCGATTCCAGACACAAGTCGTTCGCGGCTTTCCTCTACCACGGAACGAGGGATATTTGCACGGCCCGTGTAATAAGCATCCCCAGTACTGTCATCCGCAGAGCAATGAATGCCGTCAATAGACAGCATATCATTGATATGCAGAAGAAACAGGGTTAGGGATAGCACAGAACCTTGCGGGACACCGGCGTTTATGTCCATTCTATCGGAGCAACTACCGTCGACGACGGCTTTTATGCATCTGCTGGACAGAAGACTGGTGACCCATTTGCATAATCCCTCGGGGAGCCCGTACGCTGGTAGCTTCGATAGAAGACGGAGTGGTGCCCCCGTCATCCAAAGTCGAGTTTGAAGCAAAGAGAGAGCCTAAAAGGTCAGCCTTCTCTTTAGCGCTATGGGCCAGGTTCCCATTCGGCAACCGTAGTGGTGGCAAGGACGACGGACAAAAGTTTCCCTCAGCAGCTTTGGCAAGAGACCAGAAAGCCCGACACCCAGAGGGGACGCTGGTCAGCATCTTGCCAATTCTGCCGACGAAATCGAACTTAGCCCTGGTGATAATTCGCTTACTGAACTTCGAGGCAGCGTTAAACTTGCGTTTCGCATCAGAGATGTTAGTGTCCTGATTAGTGCGGGCCGTGGTCCAAGCCTCATACAAAGTTTGCTTGTTACATCTAGCTTCTTTGCAGGACCGATTAAACCAGGGCCGTTTTTTCACCCCCACAGCAACTAGCGGGTTAGGGATGTAACATTCCATACCCGCCAGTATCGCTTCAGCGACTGCAGCTGCACAGGTGACAGGATCGTCTGATGCGAAGCAAAGCTGTCTCCACGGGTACGATGCGTAGAAATCACGCAATCCATCCCAATCTGCTGACTTGTAGTGCCACACTCGACGCCACCCTGGTGGTCGCAGCGAATCGGGCAGCGCGCAAGGCACTTGCGTTCGGACGAGACAGTGGTCCGATGACCCAAGTGGTGCATCTACTGTAACAGTATAGTCATCCGGACGCGTTGTCAGCAGAAGGTCCAGTAAGGAACTAGTATGGCTCTCGATATCTGGTATTCTCGTAGGGCAGAGAACCAGTTGCGAGAAGCCATAGGCCAGAGCAAAGTTGTGAGCTGTCCTACCCGCGCAGTCAGTGGACCGAGAACTAAGCCACTCAACGTGGTGAGCGTTGAAGTCTCCTAAAATCACTAACTCCGCAGAAGGGTACTGCCCTAGTATTATATCAGTCGTCGATTGCAGGTGCTCAAATAACCGGATTGTTTCCGAGTCACCGCTGTGGGACCTGTAAAGGCACCGGTAAATGCGGGTGTGGCCACCGTGGTCTATGCGTGCCCACAGTACTGACAGGTCCCGGTCTTCAAGGCCGTAAAGACGGCGACAGCAAATATCATCCCTAACATACATACATACCCCGGCACGCCGCACAAACTTGTGCTCCAGCTTGTACCCGGGGTAGTGTAGATACGATGTATCGCTAGGGCAGGGTATTTGCGTCTCCGTGAGAAACAGCAGAGTCGGCTGTGCAGTCTCGAGGTGTTGGTGGACTGCATTGATGTTTGCGTGAATTCCCCTGATGTTGCAAAAGTCCATCATAATTGTGGATGGGGAAGCCGCTGAAGAACGTCTTCTGTATTTTTTTTTGTCCATGTGTATAGAGTGGTAGAGGTTTTAGAAGAGTCGCTGTGTCGGCAGCAGAAAGGACAAGGTGCAGTACTATTCCACCAGAGTGCTACACCGGTGATGTGGTTTGTTGGTGCGGCAGCTGGAAGGGCCCCCGGTCCCCCCAGATACAATCGGCCGAGTCCACTCCGGTCTCCTCCCCCGGCACGACCGACTGCACCATGGATTATGCGCGAGGCGGCGGGTCAGTCTCCCTGGGTGGAGATTAAGTGATCCCAGGGGTCGGGACCCCTACAATCTGCGGGCGGCCAGCGGACAGCCGTTTCACCGGGTCTCCCTAACCGCCGCAACAACACGCCACGCCTGCACAACCCTAAGGCAGTACTAGACTGCTGGTCCCCATACTGCCAGCACAGCGCCTCCTCGCGGAGCTCTGGCGACCTTACTCACCGCAGGAACACAACACTACATGTAGTGTTATTTGGCTACGATCTTCTGTAAGGTGGAGGTACTTCCCCAGTCAGGCTGCTCCAAATATTGAACGGGATATCCCGTTAAGCCCTACCTCTCTTAACATAATTCAACTACACTGTTTTAACCTACAGTGACAGAGTTAGCAACAGTTGGGGTACCTGGGACATACTTTACACACGTCAAACCGATCCCAAGCTATGTAGAGCTTGTACTATAGAAACCAGATAACTAATTTAGATATTAACAAATTTTCATACATACTTATATAAATATTTACACCCAGATACAGAACTAGACATGTTCATGCACAAAAATGTTTGTCGTGGGTGGGAATCAAAACCTGTGGGGTAGTGGTCAGGTGGTCTCTAACCACCCAGCCAACTGGCCTGTCACCTACAAATGAAAGTAGATTAATTAATGTATGAATCATGAACTTTTAGAGTAGTAGAGCTCTTAGTGCAGAGTTCGTCCGAGGAAGTACTACCACCTTACCCATTTCCGCCGTGAAGCAGTAGTGCAATTGTATTACTGTGTTTCGGTTAGAAAAGTAAGGGGGCCGGTGAAATTACAGGCACATGAGACTTAACAACTTCACGTCTCAGGGTCGAAAACGCATTGGCGATGCCCCTAGTGTTGCAAATGTCCATAGGCGGCGGTGACCACTTACCATCAGGTGGACCGTATACTTGTTTGTCGGCCCAAGTGGTATGAAAAAAAAAAAAAAACTCTGAAATTATTGAAAGAAAGAAAAAAAAAAGAAAACATTTATTTTGGATTCACACAGCATCAACATAGACAATTTCATTGACATCACAAATTACACATGGATACAATATAGCAATAACAACACAATTATACAGTATATACACTGTGTGAGGCCAAAAAGGCACCTATCTCAGCATAAGCTGCGGCCGTCGATACCGCAGCGCTGATATTTTGATAGAGCTTGCGGTGCCACGGACAGTCGCGGCACAGGGATATTATTGCAGAACTTACCGTGGTTACATTTTTATAGAATATAAATTTTGTTTATTCATGTAGCCCTTCACAAGCTCTTATAAATCGTCTTCACATGGTTTCTTAAAAATATTACAAAGAAATTAAGAAAATATAAATTCTCTATAAAAATACTTAAATGGATAGCTTGTCAGGCGAGCAATTCATTACCATAGTAAATAATAATCTCTATTTAATAATAAGCATCAAAGTCTACAATCATAGCTTTATTTATTTCTTATCTCAGCGCGTCTTTTGGTAAAAGAAACGACAATTCCTACTCATAATAAATAAATCATCATCGAAGTTACCTAATTCAAGGGAGAATATAAGTTATTGTCGTTTTAATTATTATTTGTAACACTACTTTTTAAATACTAGAAGAAGAAATCTGGGGCTGGAGGCTGTAAGGAAAATGACACTAACTCGAGGATGTTTCGTCGCAGCCTCCGTGCTCTTTCTCTGTCGCTTACTCCGTTAATACTACTTCACGTGAGAGATAAGCTCTCCAAGGCCTCCGTGAAGGGGCTCACCGACGAAGTTTGTATTAGCTGAATAAGGGGGCTGGGCGATGTAGAGGAGGTAAGAAACCTTAGTGTGCAGTAAAAAGATTTGTTTACGACTAATGTCGTTTAAATGTGCAGCCTAAATTAAAGACACAATAATACTAGAACAAAAATACTAAGTACCAATTGTGATACGGATTTGCTCGTTCGCTCAACACGAGAACGACCGAGGCCTCCCGAGCTTGTTTTGTTGCAAAATGATTAAATGGAAAGTGCTGCAAACAAACAGGTAAATTAATATGGATGGATTCATTTTCAGTTGTTTTAATCAAGGACGCATACATAACGTTTATCTTTTTTCAGGAGATGTTTAAGTAGTGTTATATTAGTAATATAATTCTTTTATACGTGTATATGTTACAGGGCGTTTGTTTTGTTTAAGTTGGTGGCGATGGTTTAAATTCATAATTGGTTTGATATTTTTTTAAATTCTGAATTCTTTTTTTAATTGCTTACATCTAAGATCCAATAGGTGGCTCTGCAGTGAAGTTACTTTTAGCTCATAAAACAACATACAGCAACCTACTGGGTAGAACATCGTCTCCTGAGTCTGCTACTATTTATAATAACGACTTAGAGCAAGTAAACAATGTTAATTCGTTCCGAAGTATCAAGGGAATTAATCTCGGAGTTTGAATTACACCTAAATAGGTACAAAAACCTATAGAGCAACCTTTATGAGCATTACAAGTATCATAATTGTTTAATATTTGCGTTACCTATGGCCATTGGCAAATACAGCGTTGTCCTGAAACAGAAATTGTTTGCGGTTTGTTACCGTAAATAAACATTATTGGAGCTTTACCGACCGTGTGTTTATTCACCTTTGCCACAAATGGAAAATTATTAATTTGTTACATTACATATTATAAATAAGTAGGTAGTATATTTATCAGAACCAAATTAAACATAGTTTAACTTAACTTATTGACTCAGGCGTGACCTTACGGTAATCCATTGTAAGACTATACAAAAAAAATATCTAGAAACTCATTTCGCTGGGTCTCCTCCTCTGTCAAGTCCCAAACAAGGAAACTCAACAGGACATCGACACGTGTTTCGCTTCTACACGAAGCATCTTCGGGATGTATTAGACCCGCTGTCACTGAGTCGACGCACTAGCACACATACGTGTTACCTCGCCGACCGCCGGACGGAATTTGATTAAACATATTTTAATCAATATTATAATTTAAACTTTAATCGTTATTATTATTAAAGTGAAAACTTCTTTGTTGTGATTCACAATTCAATGAAACGAAAATACGATACTAGAAAGGGACAAACGAATATATCTATAGAATCAAGCCTGCGAGAGAATGAGATACGATACAACACCCTTATTCAGCAAATACAAACTTCGTCGGCGAGCCGCTTCACGGAGGCCTCGGAAAGCTTACCTCTCACGTGATTAGTAGTATTAGCGTAGTAAGCGACAGAGACAGGGCATAGAGGCCGCGACGAAACATCCTCGAGCTAGGATCATTTTCTATACATAATCTAGCCCCTGATAAACAGTATTATACTATATATTATCTTCAGAAGGTTTCACTTTGACCGCGGAACTGCATTTGTTTTAAATAATTTTGTACCCGACAAGCTTTACAATAAGCAATTTTTTTTCTCAGATATCGTCCCGGCCTTCATACAACAACTCCCCAAAGTTTCGCAATTAAATGGTTTAGAATCCTGTCGAAGACGAACAAACAGACAAACAAATATTGTTTTGTATTTCCGTCTGTATTTTGATGTATTTTCCTTGATGTTAGATTTGGACTCTTTATTAACTTCCATGGTTCAACACGACTAAGTCTCTTTTCAATAACTGCGCGAACTCTGTGTGTATTATAAGTAGCGGCCGGCTACTTACCTACTGCGAGGCTCCGGGTGGCAGGTCATTGCGAGGCCCTTTGTCCTTCGTGAAAAGTATGTGATGAGAAAGTAAGTCTGGTTGTTTGGTTTGACAAGAAATGCTAAGGTTACACAATTAATTAAAATTTGAAATCCATTTTTTTTTTTTATTTGCTTGGGTTGCGCAAGGCCCCTTCAAGAGCGAGGCCCCGGGCAATCGCCCCGTTTGCCACCCCCTAAGGCCGCCTCTGAGTATAAGTATCTATGTTGTAATATTATAAATGCGAAACTTTGTGAGTGTGGATGTATGGAAGTTTAAAACTCGTTCACGCAAAAACTACTGAACGGATTTGGATGAAACCTGTCATAAATATAGTTTATAACCTGGTTTAACAAATAGGATACATCCATTCCAGGAAAATGTAATATTCCTCAAGAATGTGGGTGAAACCGTGGGAGGCAGCTAGCTAATTTTGCTGCTGACACTCGATCGATCTCAATGGTAGATTTGTGGTGGTGTGAACTTTGGCGACAAATTTTCATTAACAATCACTTGTCGCTAAAATTCAGATGTAAATAAGATTTTACCAATATATTTCTGGTCGATTTCGTGAAGCTGTGAAATTTACCTCAGAGTCTTTAAAGGTCTTCAATAACTGTCGGTTGCCTGTGATTGACTGAAATGGCTAAAATGAATTAAAACACTAATAATAAACTAATTTGCATATGAAAGTAGAACTATCTTCATTTTTCTTATGTCAAATGTGCCTGTAATTTCACGGGCCCCCTTACATTTATAACCAAAACGCAGTAATATTATTTGACAGAAAGGCCTACGTACCTATTTTACCTAATAATTGTCTACTTTAATATTTTTCTATTTTTCATTCATAATAAACTGCTTTTTGGGGTATGTTATACATCGTTACTGCGGTACTTACATATTGTGAATGGACTCGTTATAAGGCCCCATTTAACCTCCTTTCGGCTTTACGGGTAGTTTTGCAACAGCCTGTATAAAATCGATAATGATAAATATATATTAATAAAAGCAAGTTTATAATAAATTGTGAGGAGATTTTCCATTATATTTTCATGATGGAATGAGTATAAAAGTTTCTACAGAACAACTTGACTAAAGAAAACCAATAATAAAAATAGTCTGCAAACGGATAGTACTTGCGACAATCGAATCGAATCAACTTGAAACGTACTAGCGAGCTGTAGGTACAAGAGATTCATTCTATCGCACCAGATAAAGAAAATGTCTGGTCCTAAATGAATAATAAAAAACCAGAATTAATCACAGTTTTTTTTTATACCATCTCGTCCGACAAATAAGCAGACGGTCCACCTGATGGTAAATGGTCACCGCCGCCTATGGATATTTGCAACACTAGGGGCATCGCCTCTAATAAGTCTCATGTGCCTGTAATTTCACCGACCTTGCCTTTCTAACCGAAACACAGTCATACTGCGCAAGTGCACTACTGCTTCACGGCGAAAATGGGTAAGGTTGTAGTACTTCCCCGGACGAACTCTGCACTAAGAGCTCTACTACACAAAAAAAAATAAAGTTTTGTTGAATTACATCAAAGTATTTATGTGAAACAGAATATCAGCTAACCATAGTGCAAGCTTTGCTTAGTTCAGGGGCTCGATTCTGTTTTAGAAGATGTTTCGTCACGGCCTCCGTGCTCTGTCTCTTTCGCTAACTACGCTAATACTACTAATCACGTGAGAAATAAGCTCTCCGAGGCCTCCGTGGAGCGGCTCGCCGACGAAGTTTGTATTAACTGAATAAGGGGGCAGTACCAGAGAACAGTGTGTCACGTTTCAGGATATTCTCAAGAATACATTTACAACAAGAAATGCATTCAAAAAGTTGTATTAATATTAAACTTAAATTAAAAATTAAGCTTCTGTACCTCGGCTTCACTCGCGTTCCCAGCGGATCCAATGTATCCAGCCATGTACAGCGTATACCATTCCGGAATAGTGTAGCTTTTTATTAGCGAAATGATTTTTAAATGAGGTTCTGGACATCACCCTTCACATACTAAATCAAAACATGTCCAAGCGCATGTCCTAAAGCCACATATAAGTGAAACATTTTTATTACAGGCAAATATTGAAATTTTTCACCATTCATTTTTCAATAGCATATTGTGTTTATCATTCACTAGCTATCCCCTGCCGGTTTCACCCGCGTTAATCAATATCTTATTTACCATATAACTATCTAGGAAAAATACCGCGTCGAATGGTAGCAGTCCCATCTCAATATCATCAGTAATTTTGAGGTGATTGTGCGTGATAGATTTTTTAGATAGATTTTGCGTAACACAAAAAGGTTGCGGGTCAGAATTTTAAAACCCTCCCTAAGAAGTTTCAGTACAAAAAACTAACAAAATACGCACTTCTTCTCTATAATATATACTTCAACTATTGAATTGACTATTACCTATATACATATTATTTAAATGTAACAGAAACTGGGACGGACTGTGATAATATTAATATTATATTGGGTATCCTCACATGTGTTCGAATATAATAAGGAAAAATTCACGCGACCGAGAATACAATGCTTTTGTGGAGAAAAATATGAAATAAAATCACAAAAATATTACAAATAAAAGTAGACACAAGAGTATCTCAGTCACACATGTGACTTGTTAGGATAGAAGAAAAACAAAATTACAATGAAAACCAACATAAATAAACCCCAGAAACTACAATAGTTTCTCAATAAATATGAAAGCTTATCCGCGTAAATAATAGAGGATATTAAAAATAAGTCTACTGAGATACCTGCAGATTACTATAAACGGCCAAGTCCGAGTTAGGCTCGCACAAGAAGGGTTCCGTAACACGGTAAAATATTTAACAAAACGCCTAATAAAATACATTTTGTACAGGGTACATATGGGGATGACCCTTAAATGTTTACATTACTTACATTACATTACATTACACCTTTCCCCCGCGCTCTCACCCGAGTTTATTTAATTATATATATTAATTTAAGGTAATCTGTAGATGTTGTAACAGATCGCAAGAATAAGTTAAAAACATAAATGCTGTCGATTATTTTATTTTGATTTAACTTTGAAAATTTTAGTAGAAAGTAAGTTATGTTGAATTAAAGTCTGATTAAAAATTAATGTATGTTACTTCAAATGATACTTTTATTAATAAAAATTACAAAAAAATATTAAAACATACATATAAACTAGCTGTCCCAACAGAACGTCTGTTGGGACAGCTAGTAGCTATAGTCCTGTCGAAATGAATCCAAATAAAAGTTCCCTAAAAAATTAAACGTTGGTACTTCCAACACAGCGCCATCTGTTAGAATCTTTTGGAGCTAACAGATAATTGTGACTGTCAATTAATTATAGACCAATAATTTGCAATAAAATAAAATTGCGACTATAATTAAAGATCTAAGCTATCCTATCTCTTAAGTTGGACCAGACTGCTTACGGTACCTACGTGGGACGCGATGGCGTTCACCAGCGCCCGATGTCGTGCGGTGTTCCACAGGGTTCGGTTCTTGGGCCGCTCCTGTGGAACATCGGCTACGACTGGGTGCTGAGAGGCGAGCTCGGCCCGGGGGTGGACCTGACGTGTTACGCGGACGACACGCTGGTCACCGCCCGGGGGAGCTCGCACAGGGAAGCAGCGTTGCTGGCGACGGCTGCGGTGTCGCAGGTGGTGAGCCGCATCCGTCGCCTGGGCCTGGAGGTGGCCCTCAGCAAGTCGGAGGCCATGACGTTCCATGGCCCCCGGCGGGCGCCGCCGCCCGACTCACACATCGTGGTCGGGGGGGTCCGAATCGCTGTCGAGTCCACCATGAAGTATCTGGGATTGGTGCTCGACAGCCGGTGGACATTCGGACCCCACTTTCAACGGCTGGCGCCCAAGCTGTTGGGCGCGGCGGGAGCGCTCGCAACGCTGCTTCCCAATCTGGGGGGCCCGAGCTCCGTCTGTAGACGGCTCTATACGGGTATCGTGCGATCCATGGCCCTGTACGGGGCCCCGATCTGGGCCCACGACCTGACGGCCGGTTCGATCGCTCTGCTGCGGAGGCCGCAGAGAGCGATGGCCGTCAGAGTCATACGGGGGTATCGCACGATCTCGTATGAGGAGGCTTGTGCACTGGCCGGATCCCCGCCCTGGGACCTGGAGGCTAAAGTACTCGCGTCGCTATATCAGTGGCGCGAGGAAGAGGCGGAGCGGGGCGAACGACCGATGCAGCGTCACGTCGAGCTGCGTCGGTCTCAGCTCCGCGAGGTCCTGGTGGCGGAATGGCGGGACAGGCTTTCGCGCCCTACCGCCGGCCTCGACATAGTCGGGGCGGTCCGGCCGGTGCTCGAGCGCTGGCTCGGGAGGAGGCACGGCTCCCTGTCGTTTCGGGCGACGCAGGTACTCTCGGGGCACGGTTGCTTCGGGAAGTACCTGTGCCGCATAAACAGGGAGCCGGACGCCCGGTGCCACCACTGCGTCCATTGCCGGGAGGACACGGCGCGGCACACGCTGGCAGAGTGTGCCGCTTGGGAGGAGCCGCGTCGTGCCCTCATCGCCGAAGTAGGCCCGGACCTCTCGCTGCCGGCCGTGGTCGAGTCGATGGTCGACAGCGAGGAGGCCTGGGACGCAGTGGTAACCTTCTGCGAAACTGTTATCTCGCAGAAGGAGGCTGCGGAAAGGGAGAGGGAGATTTTGACCCTCAACCCGGCCCGCAGCCGACGCACCGGGCGTCGGCGGAGGGCAGATAATGCCCTCCACCAGCCCCCCTAAATGGGTCCAGGGGCGACAGACACGGGGATCCGTCTGTCGCCCCCCATCATCATCAGGACCCGAGGTGGCGGCGCGCGTGTAGTGTTCCACGCGCGCCCCTCAGAGAAGTCGGGGGGGGAGGAGTTAACACCTCACTCCCCCCCCTCGACCAGATGGAGCCCGCGATGGCGGGCCAGCACCAGCCGGGGGTTGCGGAAGCTGAATTCGTGCCCGCGACCCCCGGCGCTTAGGTGTGTGAAGGAACACCGGAGGGGTTTTAGTGGGTATACCCTCGGGCCCCTTCTCATTTTTGATATGAGAAGGGGAGTTTGCGAGTGGGAGTCCCACATAACCACCGCGCCTCTCCCCGGGCGCGGTGGTATGCGTAATGCATTTCCCCTCCGAAAAAAAAAAAAAAAAAAAAAAAAAAAAAAAAAAGACTGCTTACGGTGTACCAATTTAATTTAAAATCGGTTAAGTAGTTTAGGAGTCCATCGCGGACAAACATCGTGACAGGAGATTTATATATATTAAGAAGATAATGTATTTTTATCATCTTCCATTTCTACGCGAATAAATACTTCATAGATGTATTCATAGTAGTGAGTCCATTGGTCGGGTTCACTGTGTACTCCCCGGTTCACTGTATACCAACCCCCTCCCGGACCCTAGTGGCCCGCTCAGGCATCGTCTATGTGGAGAGGGGCTGGGAAACCGGCAGAGCCTTGACGTCCAGCCCCCCCCCGTCGACCGCCCGCCATTTATGGCGGGGCCCGCACGCCCCTCCCCCTGCAAGGAGGGGCCCGGAAACGGCAGCGACTTTACCGTTCCCGCCCAACGGAGATGGTGAACGAGTGCAATGCGGGAGAAGACGCCTCCACGTCTGTCTCCCGCCGTTCACCACCACAAGAGGAGAGAGAAGGCGACTATAATCGCCTTCTCCTACCCCTTCTTCTCCGCCTGCACAGCGGCGCAAGAGGGTCCTCCTCCCGTGCGCACTCTGCCGCCTCCTTCTGTGACATCACATCCTCACAGAAGGAGGCGACCGCGGCCCAGCCGGCCTCGCCCCCCAGCATGGAGTTGACCACACTGGGAAGCGAAAGGTCCGGCCCGACCACCGCGACCAGGTCGCGACGCGGTTCGTTCCACGACGGGCACACCTCGAGGGTGTGCTGCGCCGTGTCCTCCGCCGCGCCGCAACCGTGGCACGACGGGGCCTCCTCCCGCCCGATCCGGTGCAGATACGATCCGAAACACCCGTGCCCGGACAATACCTGCACCAGACGGAACGAGAGGAAACCGTGGGGCCGCTCGAGCCAATCCCGTAAGACTGGCCCGACAGCGTCCAGCGTTCGGCGGCCGAACACGGCGGAGGCGAGGTCCTCCGCCCAATGGTGGACGATGGCATCCTTCGCCTCTCGCCGGACGGCCTCCCGCACCGTCGGGTCGCCGCGCTCCCCGAGCGCCTTGCGCCCCGCCGACCACTCGTACACTCTGGCGAGCACCCACGCCTCGAGCTCCCAAGGAGGGGTGCCCGCCAGAGCGCCCGCCGCCGCGAAGCCCACCGAGCGGTAGGCCCTCGCCACCCGCTGTGCGATTGCCCTTTGGGGTCTCCGGATCGCGGCGGAGTTCTCCCTCCTCTGGAGGGAGTCCGCCCAGATGGGGGCCCCGTAGAGGGCCATGCTCCTCAGGATGCCGGCATACAGCTGCCGGCATCGCGCTTTGGGCCCCCCCATATTCGGGAGGAGCCACGAAAGCGCCCCCGCAACCTTCAGCAGGCGCGTCGACAGCCCGCTGAAGTGCGGGCCAAAGCGCCACCTGCTATCTAGCACCAGGCCCAGATATTTCATCTGGGCCCTTACCTGGACCCCGACGCCCTCCACGAAAATGTGGGCGTCGGTCGGGGTGCGCTGCCGAGGCGCGTGGAAAAACACCGCCTCGGTCTTATTCAGCGCCACCCTCAATCCCAGCCGACGGATCCTTCCCGCGACCAAGGATCCGCCAGCCGAGGCCAAGTCGGCCGCCTCCCTAAAACTTCTCCCCCGGGCAGTGAGAAGAGTGTCATCCGCGTAGCAGATGACACTCGTGCCACGGAGGAGAGCTCCCCGCAGGAGCCAGTCGAACCCGACGTTCCACAGGAGTGGTCCTAGGACGGACCCCTGTGGAACGCCGGTCTCCGCGCCGTACCGCCGGAGTCGGCCCGCCCTGTCTACCAGAAGGACCGCTCGGTCCGCCAGGTAGCTGGCCAGGAGGTCCCGCAGGTACTGAGGCACTCCGTGGTACCGTAGTGCCTCTAGTATCGTCGAGTGGGGGACAGAGTTGAAGGCATTGCCTATGTCGAATGACACGGCCAACACCCCGTCCCCCACCCCCACGGCCTCCTTCACCTGGCTCTTGAGCCGGGCCAGAGCGTCGACTGTCGAACGCCCCTTTCGAAAGCCGAATTGAGCGTCCGACAGGTTCGGCCCCACCTCCGACAGCAGGCCATTAAGCCGGCCGGCGACAATCCCCTCGAACATCTTACCGACCTCGTCCAGCAGGACGATGGGCCGGTATGCCGAGGGGGAGTCCGGCGGGCGTCCTTCCTTGCGGAGGAGGCACAATTGCCCCTCCTTCCAGATTTTCGGGAACCTCCTAGACGCGAAACACGCGCTGAAGAGGTCCCGAAATCTTCCCGCCATATGTGTGGCGGCAATGGCCACCACACGCGCGGGCACACCGTCCGGCCCTGGGGCCGTCTTCTTGGCGCGGAGGCGGAGGGCCTCCGCGGCGAGCTCATCCGCCGTGACCGGAGAGATCTCCTCGACCGGCGGACGCGCCCCCCGCGGGGGATCCATCACTGGAGGCGTGAAGTCGGTCCCGGGTGGAAACAGGGACCGAACCACACCGTCCAGTAATGCCGGCTCCAGGGACTCCGTCAGGGGGGGACCGAAGGGACGCAGTTTGTTCCGCGCCGCCTTGTACGGTCTCCCGTACGGGTCCCTGTCGAGGCCCTCCAGCATCTCCACTCGCGCCGCGTCATCGGCGGCCCCCATTGCCGACTTGAGGACCCTCTTTGCCTCTATGTAAGAGGCGTAAAGAAGGTCCTCGTTGTCGGGGTCCCTCCTGCTGCGCCGTCGGCTCCGCGTGTACTCCCGCCTTGCCGCCACGCAGGCGGCTCGGAGGCCCGCCAGTTCCTCCGACCACCAATAGACGGCGCGACGGGGAGGTGGGCGGCGAGACCGAGGCATGCTGGAGTTGCACACCTCGGTGAGGGACTTCCTCAGTTGGGCGGCCGCGGAGTCGACGTCCCGGACATCGACGGGAGGCGTGAGCCAGTCCTGGACGAACGCTGCCTCCGCAGCCGCCTCGCGGTCGAGGCGGGTAAGAGCCCACCGTGGGAAGGCAGGTCGGCCCGGGAGCCTTGCCCTCCCCCGGGGACTTTGGGGAGAGATGTCGAATCGCACATATCGGTGGTCCGACATCGTCTCCACCATCTCTACCCGCCAGTCCACGACGCGGGCGGCAAGGACGGGGGAGGCGAACGAAACGTCCACCACTGACCCTCCCCGTCGCCGCACACACGTCTGGACTGTCCCCCTGTTTAGTGTGTCCGAACAAGTGGACACAGTGAGCCATTTTCCATTTTTTTAAAAACCCTTTATAAGATATTTTCTTCAATCTTTTTATGTAAATTGATATACAGAGTAAGAGTCAAATATATTACGCAACAGCTGAGCCAAAAAACACAGCATTATATTGATAATTTTTAGATTATTGATTGTTTAACTTTTTTATGGTTCACTGTTGGACATCCTACTTCCAACCAATGGCAGTACTTAGGTACATAGATATATCTATATATTTATCTAATCTATCTATCTATCTAATACCTTTAAACGAGCAATTCTTATACATATATTATATATATACAATTACGATCTCGGAAACGGGTCCAACGATTTTCATGAAATTTTGTATGCTTCAGGGGTTCGGGGGCGTTAAATCGATCTAGCTAGGATTAATTTTCAGAAAATGTCGTTTTATCCGTTTTTTTTGGCAATGAAAACTGCTGTAATGTCATTAGAAGGGAAGGTTTTCAAGTTACATCTTTTGTGTGAAATACTGTTATTGGGAGCCCTTTATTATCGCATCTAATTCGTATCTAGGTATGTATGACAGTGCTTTAAAAAAGAGAATACGGTAGAAGTCACGTTAATAAAGAAATCCCGAGCAATGTTCGGCTATCCAGGTACTTTTTAAAAGACGGACCTCAAAAAAATGCTCAAACCTTTACCATAAATACTCACGGGACTCTAAAAGGTCTTGATTTACTGACCAAGACTTTGGCCCGCCCCGCAAGGACTTACAATCCAACGACGGGGAATCTAATCAGGATAATCTGAATTCCAGTAAAATTCCACTTTAATAAATTGCTGATGTTCATAAAACGATTCCTAGACATAATGGGAATTTTATTTATGGATGGCAATTGTATTACTGAAAATAGAATAATTTTATACACGATGTATAATCTGTAACTATATTAGCTATTCAAATATATCTCTGGGCAAAGAAAATCGATGTGTAATAAACACTGTAAAATTGTACTTAGTATTTTTTTTCCAAGTAGGCCGAGTTGGTAAGTTGTCACCACCATCTACAGGTAAAATAGGTACGTAGGCTTTTCTGTTAAATAATCTGGTAGCCTGACATGACAGCTTACTAGGGTTGTTGGCTTTAATAATTAAATATATTTTACTGGGTATTTTGTGACACGTTGTATAGACCATATTTGCAATGCGTTGTCGACCCTGAGACGTGAAGTTGTTAAGTCTCATGTGCCTGTAAAATCACCGGCTGCTTACCTTTCTAACCACAGTAAAACAAGACCACTACCACTTCACGGTGGAAATGGGTAAGGTGGGAGTACTACGAGTCAGCACTAAGAGCACTTCGGCTAAGAAGTAATATCTTCATCAGTCAAATTTATATTTTATTTCTCTTCTTTATGGAGTTAGGAATAAACCTATCAAGACACTTATAGAATCAAAGCATGTACTACTTACAATTCCAGACCGACTACCAGCTACTTAACTAGTACCTAATTCAAAAAGTATTATTCAAAATCTAAAAGCTAAAGGCGATTGATTAACTTGGCACGAACGAATTTATTTTTATTTTATGCATTCAACACGTTCTTTGCTCCACCATTTTTAAAGTGGGTACCTTATTTCATTTGTTGTGGAGTAGTTTAAAATAAAGAGTCAAGAATAGAAGTACCGGATTTGAATAAAATATACGTTGTCTATGTTTACTAGTGGTTCCTGTAAAATAACAAATAACCAAAGAGTTTTTTAATAAGATTAAAACTGATATGAATTCTCTACATAAATCAATAAATAAATATCCTAGGACATTCTTTACACACGGCCATCTGATCTCAAACTAAGCAGAGCTTGTACCTACTATGGAAACCAGATAACTGATCCTACTAAATAGATATTTACACCCAGACACAGAACAAACAGACATGTTCATGCACACAAATGTTTGTCCTGGGTGGGAATCGAATCCACGACCTGCGACTTGGGAGTCAGGGTCACTAACCACCAAGCCAACTGGCCTGTCAACTTAACATATACCTATAGGTGGTTAACAATTGTCTTTTTTTAGATTTTAATTGCATTCTAATAAAATAAAATTCAATACTTACTTTCCGCCTGCGGTTTTACATGCATTCAAAACAGTAAAAACTTCTGTTTTCATAAAAAAAATTATTATTGTTTTTTATAAGGTTTTCAAAATACTAAATTCAAAACTATTTATTCAGTTTAGACCCTCTGAAGGTCAAATTTATTTTACTAAAGATACAAGCTGAAGTGTTGATAAAACATTTATATTATTCTACTAAAGCGCAGCTGTGGGTGGGTCTATAGTTAATATTGTTTCCAGACGCTGTCTTAGTTGTCATACAGAATCAACACAGAATTAACATAGTTTTCCGAATTGTTAGAACCCTGTAAATGTCAGATAACAAAACTATTGGTGATTTGAACTTTCCAACTAAGTACCTATCTAAAATCAGTAACTAAGTAGGTAAAACTATTTCATAACACCTAGTCAGGTAAATGTAGCATGCAAGGATTTTAAATAGATTTGTATACTATGTGAAATGTATATTGAGTTGAAAAGTATTCAACGTGTTGACGAATATCCATCACGCCAACTAAATAGATTTCGTTTGAACACTGTTTTTTAACTTTGCTGAAATGGTTTTATAAAATCTTTTATTGAACATTGGTGGCATTGGCACTCAGATAGACTCACATTAGGTATTATATATTCATCTTAAATAGGGTTACTTTGACGCAGCATCGAGGTTTTTTTTTTTTTTTATACCACTTGGGCCGACAAACAAGCGGACGGTCCACCTGATGGTAAGTGGTCGCCGCCGCCTATGGACATTTGCAACACTAGGAGCATCGCTAATGCGTTGTCGACCCTGAGACGTGAAGTTGTTAAGTCTCATGTGCCTGTAATTTCACCGGCCCCCTTACCTTTCTAACCGAAACACAGTAACACAAGTGCACTACTGCTTCACGGCAGAAATGGGTAAGGTGGTAGTACTTCCCCGGACGAACTCTGCACTAAGAGCTCTACTACTCGAAAACCGTGATCACCGTGAACGGTGATGAAAACTACTGAACATATCGGATAGGACTTCTACCATTCGACGCGGAATTCCTAGATGGTTATAGACTGTATGTGATATCTATAAACGCGTGTGAAACCGCGGGGGGGAGCTAGTTATATTATATAGGTAGTTCAATCTTGTCACGTTAAGATCTACCCTACAAATTCAATATTGGTACAGTAATGAGCATAAATATATAACGGACAGTTCTGCAGTAATATCATTCATTCGATCTCTTCTTTTATTTGAAGACGGCTGAAACAGTGCTGTTGAATAGTGTGAAATAAGTCAGATATTACTTCCCGAACTGTCCAGGGTTACGTATTTATACTTGTGGCTATGCTTGTACGTCATACAATCTACAATCACACGCATTCTCGTGTATTGTGAGTGTTGTGAGTGATTGGTCTTCGATCGGCCCCGTCGGGCGTCACATTCGCAGCTAGATATAAACGTGCAATCAAATTGCCTGCATTCTCTAATAAAAACCTCGTCGCCGTGCGGGCGCAATGCTTTTGTAAGCGAAATTCTCACGTGATTGCATAGTCAACAATAGGGACAGAGCATATACATCGTCGAGCGAGTGTAATTTACTTTACGGAATCACGCCCTGTTGGTCCTGCATTAATATTTTCTTTTGGCTAGATTGATTTGCTGCTTGGGCCACCTGCTGCTGTCAACGCTGATGCAACACAAGGATTTTTGGTCAAGGGTATGATTCTGATACTAGCTCTACAATGTTTCGCCGCGGCCTCTTGCCCTGTCTCTTTCGCAAATTACGCAAGGATGCGAGAAGGCCGCTCTCTGAGGGGTCGCTGCACTGGCTTACCGATGTAGTCTGTTTTGCCTGAATAAGATATGTAGGGATAACAAGGGCAGATTACTAATTCAGTATTAAATGTGAAACTCAAAAAGAAAGTTGTTTTGTTTAATATCCCAAGTTCGATGCACCTCAGTAGCTTTAGTGCACATCAATACTAATGGTAGTTTCACCTAAAACTAATTTATTCTAAGCAGCCCCCGTATTCAGCTAATACAAACATCGTCGGCCAGCCGGTGCAAGGCGGCTTCCGAGAGCAGACTTCTCACGTGATAGTGTAGTAAACGAAAGAGACAGAGCACGGAGGCCGCGACGAAAAATATTTTTTTTTATAACACTTGGGCCGACAAACAAGCAGACGGTAGGTACACCTGGTGGTAAGTGGTCACCGCCGCCTATGGACATTTGCAACACTAGGGGCATCGCCAATGCGTTGTCGACCCTGAGACGTGATGTTGTTAAGTCTCATGTGCCTGTAATTTCACCGGCCCCTTACCTTTCTAACCGAAACACAGTAATGCAAGTGCACCACTGCTTCACGGCAGAAATGGGTAAGGTGGTAGTACTTCCTCGGACGAACTCTGCACTGAGAGTACTAGAGTACTCGAACAAACATCCTCGAGCTAGTGTCATTTGCCTTACAGAATAACACCCCAGTACTTCAAAAGGTATGTAATCGAAGACGTAATTTCAAAGACGACCTCTAGAAAAACAGTGTTCAAATATATAGAGAAACGATACTACATTTATTTATCTGACAAATTAAATGCAATTGGATTTGCAAGTGTCCCTGTGGAACCGGATCGATACTTCTGAGAAATTGCACGTGTATTACAGTTTGGCGAATGGAATCATTTTATATTCTACGAATGAATAATGCGGTTCTAGCACAGGTAATTAATAGTTATTAAAAAAGTTAAAAGAGAATGAGATAAAAAATAAAGCTTCTCGGTAAGCGATATTGTTGGAAAATTAAAAACGCATTCCACTGCAGAAGTATGAAATATATTCTTTTTTACTATATTTTTGTAGCTGAAGATGAACAACCTTTTTTCAGATCCAATGTGGGATCGTCCATAATAAAAAGATACGAATTGGAATTGACCAAAACGCTGAGTTTAGGTCCAGTGTTGAGAAAAATCGTCTTTAGTATTAGGTCTTCAATAAAAGATCAAGACTGTGCTAATAATTACTAATTATACTAATTTATAAATGGAACAGAATTTTAAACATGTTGTATGTAGCCTTTAAATAAATTATGAAAAAAAACAAACCCAATAATAAACCATATCATTTAAATTTCGAAAAAAAAGTGTCGTTACAACTTTTCGTATGATTTTTTTCCGTCTAGCCCCCTTTCACAACGCACGATAAGGAACTTCGTTCCAATAATTATTACCAAAGGACTAACACTGAAATCACAAAATCTTAAAAAAAAACATATAACACTAATAATATAATATAGAGATTTGTATGGAAGTATGTTTGTTACTCTTTCACGCAAAAACTACTAAATGGATATGGGTGAAACGTGGCACATAGATAGAACATATCCTGTAATAACATATAGGCTACTTTTTATCCCGGGAAAATGTGATTTCCTTCGGAAACGCGGGTAAAACCGCGGGAGACAGCTAGTATTTAACAAATTTCATAATGAATATTTATAATAATTGTTGTCCCCCGGGTTCCCTGGAGATCTTACAGTTATCCGGGATAAAAGTATCATGTGTGTTAATTCAGGTTATAAACTATTTTTATGGCAAGTTTCACCCATATCCGTTTAGTAGTGTTTTCGTGAAAGCGTAACAAACATCCATGCTCACAAACTTCGCTATTTATATTATTAGTAGAATTCCGTGCTGAATAAAACCCCATTATTGCTTTTAGTGATTAAAACTAAACCCAAGAGAAAGTATAAATTGTATTTCTATACCAGATTCACAATCAATGGAGGCATTTACAGTACCCTAAGGAATTGATCGTAGAGATTCTGTGAGCGCTTTGCTAAGTTACGCCCCAAAACCTTTAAGGACATTTGAGGGACATGAAAACTGTTTATGTCCATTAAAAGGTTACGCGACTGGCTTTTATGATTGTTATTCTTAAGTGGGCATTAAGTTAGGTTTTCAAGGATAAAAATACTAGTCTTAAGGCTAAAGTTATGTCTCGCTACGTCGTGAAATTTTATTCAAAAATAATTCTAAACCAAACCTTGCTACAAACTTCACCCCAATCTATATATATTATAAATATTATGTTGGTTTGTGTACGCTTCAAAAACTCAAAAAGTTCTGCACCGATCGAGCTGACATTTTAGCATGATATATAATCCGCATCAAGGATTGTTTTTATCTATTTATTTGCATCAGTCACATATCCGCGACAGTCTTTGTTTTGTTTCTCATTTCTTAACCATCCAGTAACAATGCGCCACAGCGAAGCGTACAGCTAGTTTAAAATAAAATTTTATATTTGTTTTATTGATCAGTAAAGCCGTGACATCACTTGTGTAACTCCAGTGCAAGTGATAAACGGGAAGTAAAACAGTTTTGTCATAAAAGATTCGAGTTTATTCTTTTCTCAAACAAATATATTTTCCAACATTACCGAGCAGTTGCCTATTTGTCTAGCCTTTCTTCTGTAAAGAATGCAATAAGCACAGAGACGTGGACTTACTGTTTACTAGCAATATGTCTGTCTCGTAGTGGCTGACATTCTCTGACAACTAATACAGAGCAAGAAACCAAATTGTAGCCAGACGTATTTTGTGTTACGAATCGAAATTTGCGATAGGACAGCTGGCTGGTTAAAACTGGTGCAATAATTAGGCTACCATATCGTCGGTCGGATTCATTAACATTTCCGAAAGCACGTGTTGAGAGGTATGCAGAATGGTAGAGAATCGTAAAATCTTAGCTACCATACAATAAAACGGTATTAAATCTGCATTTATTAAATTAAAGTAATAAAATATGTTTAATTTTATAAGAGGTAAACTAGAAAAAAATCAATTACTCAAAACATTATATTTGGAAATGTTCCTTTACTGTTTTTGACCAACGATATATGGCTCGCCGCCATTACCGCCAGTAGTTCGTCCCATACCTAGGTTTTATCCTCAGCACCATAACAGCGACATTAGCCCATCATCTGGCGGTCACATGTTTGTTAGTCGTAATTGTTTTGAATTATGTCTAGTAAAAACTTCAGCGAAAATTTAAAGGTGTTAAAAAAAATCTTACATTTTGCATAATGTTATCTCCAGTCGGTGATGGTCCAGCTATATTAGCACTCTAGTACAGAAAATTCAGTTTTGTAGACGTAGCCTAGGTTGCCTCCCTTGGGGGAGACACAAGCGCTCGTATCTCCAACGCTTTACGTGGGAACGAAAATACCATACACTTCGGAATTTTAAGTTTTTTTGCACATGTCTATAACCGGCAGAGATTCACTTACCGTTTAGCACGTCCATTTGCCAACATGCCAACCTTTTGGCGTAAAATGATCTTGATACCATTGTTTAAGTGTCATTAGCAATTAAATAAAAATATACTATATTAAATTAATCGAGTTAGGTTCATACTTCTGTCGTTATAATGGTGTGTCACCAAAAGAGAGACCTAGGGAGCTAAGTCGATGAAACCGAAAATGCGGAGTTCGTTGTTGATAGGCGGCGTATAGTGACAACATAGACGCCGATTTACCTACGAAAACGTTTTCTGATAAATCATTAATTAACTGTGACGCTTTGTCACCATATACGCGGTCCAATGATCTATGAAGACAGTCTCGGCTGAAGCTCTTTGTTGTATACTCTCTGTCCGCATCAAGAAAATCCAATTTTACGCTTTACTTCAACTAAGTGAGCCTTACTATGGATTTGAAAGCAAACTCACAGATTGTTTATTAAATTGATTAGAGACAAACTGCATGCTCAGGCAACTAGATAGACTAGTACACTTTCATTCAGAACTAGTTACCACCCCGCGGCTTCACCCGCGTTCCTGATGGATCTTACATGTTCTCGGAATATATGTCATTCCAGTGAATACTCTATGTGAGCTTCATCCAAATCCGTTCAGTAGTTTTTGCGTGAAAGAGTAACGAAACAGATAAGGCCTTAGAAAATTTCACGTTTATTATATTTTGTCCCCCGCGTTTTACCCGCGCTCCGGTGGGATGTCACATGTATTGTACATAAAAACCTTCCTCTTCAATCACTCTATCTATTAAAAATCGCATCAAAATCCGTTGCGTAGTTTTAAAGATTTAAGCATACATAGGGATATAGGGACAGAGAAGGCGACTTTGTTTTATACTATGTAGTGATTAGGATAGTTAACTTCAGCCCTGCGGTTTCTCCTGCGTTTCCAAGAACTGTTTCCACCGCACTTTACTTGGATATTTATTTTTAAACAGTGTAAATATACTCGACATATGATATATGACAGCAAAAGTTTCCTCTGCTCTTTATGAATAAAACTCTCAGAAAAACATTGTATACACAAAGAGATGAGAACACATAGTTTCAATTTGTCTGTATAAGGCATAGCTCACGTACTCGAGTGGATGTTTCACTAAGCTCAATTGATCAACGCAATTACCTACACTTTCGGGGATTTGTCGTATTTATTTGGTCCCCACACGAAATCACCTCTCTCGTCAACAGTATTATAAAGATACCACCGCGTTATGTAATACAATTATCTATCTCTGTTGGTATGGTGGTTAGATACTGACTACCTTGCAGCAGGTCGTGGATTCGATTCCCGCCCAGGGCAAACATTTGTGTGCATGAACATATCTGTTTGTTTTGTGTCTGGGTATGAATATTTTTAAAAGTATGTATTTTAAACTAATATGTAGTATATCAGTTATATGGTTTCCATAGTCCTTAGCTGCAAGTTCTGCTTTATTTGGGATCAGATGGCCTTTTGTAATTAATGTTTCAGAATAATTATTTATTGTTGATAGGTAATTATGTGTGTGCATTAGAATGGCGGGGAAGCAATCTACCTTCAATGTACCTTTTTGTACCAAAGAATAATTCAATCTATCTATATCAACGTATTTAATGTATGATTTATTAATACATTTATTTTTGTTTTAAGTATGCTTTCATATATACAGCAGGTTAATTCGTAACACTATACCCGCTATTCTAATGCACATAATGTTGTTGTTACAAAGTAACAATATAGAAACTTCGCTGCACTTTGAAGATTGTTTGAAATTAGTTAAAACTCTAAGATCAAGTATGGAGGTAATAACCGATTTGTTTCTTGTATAAATGGTACTAACCTGGATAGCCGAGTATTGCTCGGGATTTCTTTACTTACCTGCCTTCTAAAGTATTCTCTTTTTTAAAGCACTGTCATACATACCTAGATACGAATTATATATTCCTAATCAGGTGTAGCAAGAGCGAGGTACCTATCTAGTTTCATTATAAGGGATTGTGTGAATCTGGAGAACCAAAAGTGAATTACGCTGTTGAAATACTTGAGAACTTCATACGTCAGATTCCTAGAGCCTTGGCTTGGTGGTTAACGCTCTGACTGCCAAACCGAAGGTCGCGGGTTCGATTCCCATCCAGGACAAACATTTGTGTGCATGAACATGTCTGTTTGTTCTGTGTCTGGGTTTAAATATCTATATAAGTATGTATTTAGAAAAAAAAGTTGTATATGTAGTATATCAGTTATCTGGTTTCCATAGTACAAGCTCTACTTAGTTTGGGACCAGATGGCCGTGTGTAAAGAATGTCCCATGATATTTATTTATTTATTCTTCTAATAATAATAAATAAAAAACAAAACCCTATAAATTGTTATTCTTAACACATTTTACTTCGCGCTGGATGACGCTTATTAAGATATAGCTGGTCCCCCGGTTTCACCCGCGTTCCCGGGGGATGTTACATTTTCCCAGGATAAAAAGGGGGCTATGTGCTATTCCAGACCATAATATTATATAATATACTAACTGTTTACGGAGCGCACGAAGCGGAAGCTCTCAAAAGGAAAAAAAAAAACGATTTTGAAACATCGTTTATTGGTGCTCCACTCCTATTGGTCTTAGCGTGATGGTATATAGCATAAAGCCTTCCTCGGTATAGGCACTATCCAACATTGAAAGAATTTTTCAAATCGGACCAGCGGTTCCTGAGATTTGCGCGTTCAAACAGACAAACGAACAAACTCTTCAGCTTTATAATATTAGTATAGATTACATGACAAGAAAATACAATGATAAAAAAAGTTTAAATGCATGACTTTAGATTTGAATATGGGAAGTAATATAAGATAAATTAAGATTAATATAGAGATAATAAATTGAAAACAATCAAATTTACAAAAAAAGTATTATTTTTAAAATTGTAAATACAATTATAATGTAACATATAATTAAACACAAATAGTGATAGAAATTAACAATAGTGTAATTATATATATATACCTAATCGTTGGTAAAAAATAATACTATGTAACTCACACATAACCAAAACGTGAATTGATGAGGTAATACTTAACCGTTATATAACTAGCGACTAGAGCAAAGATTTTGATATTTCTTCAACTGTCTAAAAGTGTTGAGCTTGATATAAAATATTTGTTTGCAATCGCTAGTGAGAATCAATTATGTTACCAGAGCATTGTGAGTATACTGTTTTAATAAACTGGTCCGCACCCCAAGGAATCAGTCCTGAAAGTCCTACATCGCGTCTTATATCTATACAATATATCGCACGCTCAGAACGATAAGGGCTTAACTCAAATTTTTGCGAAATGGAGTTACTATCATAGAGACTAAACAAAGTACGCTCTATCCGATGATTAGTAAAACATAGCCAATTTAATGACCCACCCTCCCCGCCCAGTGTGAAAGTGACCCAATCAGAGATGTGCCAAAAGTGTTTTTTTGAGTTAAGCCCCTATTTCTGAGGGCGATATATCCACATATAGTAAAAAATACGCGATATACTTAAGATAACATATTAGTCTTGAAACTGTTCTGGCTTATACGATGATTTCTGAAAATAAAAAGGGAATTAGTCTAAAATAATTTAGAAAAGTCTGTGGGATAACGTAACATATAATAACAAATATTAATCAACAATGTAAATTTTAAACCGATCGAGAAACTTATATTTAAAACAATTTTCATATAAAGTGTCTGTTAGGTACTATAAGCTTTTTTTACTTGCACATTCTGGTTTTTCACCCTTAATATCATATCAAAAATATATATGACGGCGCGACACCGTAGAAAGGAAATCTAATCTTTGAGTTTCGTTAATTACTAAAGTAAAACTGATTGAATTTTGGAGATTTGTTGTTGTTGAATTTTAAATAAGGAGAAATAGTGATTTATGTAAATCGATCTAATGTTAGAATCTGACGAATAGTAAAATATGAGCGGGTAACCCCGAATAGAGTAGCAAGTCTGCGCCTACGCGGTGACGTCGGTCGATCGTTAGACAGACAGCGCAAGAGGTGCACGCGTGCACCTATAACCTATTGGCTCATATAATCCAGTTGCATCTTGTGTTTTACGCTATATTTTGTGTGTAAGTGTATTGGAATAAAATAAGAGATTGTTATTAATTGCATACGTGGTCTTATTTTTAACGTTCCTGCTACAACACACCTACAATTCCCAAGACCGCTTCGCTGACCCTCCTACCAGCCCGATATATGTTTATCCATTATGCATAAAGTCCCATTCGATATTTTAATAATTTTAACGTTTTACGGCTTTATACAATACCTACCATATTTTCCCAATTTGTTTTATTTAAAGGACATACAAGGATACATAACGGAAGGAAAGTCACCGAATTACAAAATTGCCCCTAGCCCTAAAGCTCTGACTACAAAAATATAGGCTCTAATGACTTAAGAAGATGTTACTTACGACACACTCAGCCCATATCCATTTAATGATCAAAAAGCTAACAAAAAGCGGTATTGCAAAGGATACTAGTTTGATAGCACTAAACGCCAGATAACTGAAAATAATAATAAAAATTGTGAACACTAATTACTATTAAAAGTTGGCATTAATACGTATCCTCATAAATGTCGCATATGTAAATGCTACAAAAAATAGAAGGAACCTTTAACTTTGCTACATTTTCCTCGATGCGAAAAACAAGCTCAAAAAATTAAATTATGCAATAAACTTTAATAACTACGTGGACGGGGACGTTTTAAAAAATGTTTCAAAGCGTGTCCCGAGTTGTTTTTTTATCTATCCTGCCAAAGCTGAAATTAGCATGAGTTAGTCGGGTCTCGTATGATTATAAATAACCAATAAAAAAACAAAGGATTTTACCACATTTTCGTAAAATAATAGAGTCAAATATCCGAGTGGACATATGACCACTGATTTGTCATAAAAAAATATTGACATTCCAATGACTTATAAGTGTAATATTACATTTAAACTATTTCTTGTGAAAGGAGATTCTTCACGAAGTCTTAATTATGCATTTGAGTGCATGAACATATCTGTGTGTTCTGTCTGAATGAAAATATCTATATAATTATGTATTTAACCAAATAGTATGTGTAGTATATCAGTTCTCTGGTTTCCATAGTACAAACCCTTAGTAAGATAGATAGATAGATATTAAGGTAAGACTAACCTCCTACTCTATTTTTCAAGTACACACAGAAATTTGAGAATCAATGAATGGGAAGCAGTGGTTTTTGTGCGAGTGCGTTGGTGGTATAATAATTATAATACCCACTGATACTGTTGTGAAAAGCGACACCTTACTTTGATAACAAAATTTGTATGTCACAATATTAACTGGAAATATTTATTTAATGAGACAAATAATAACAAGGTGTTCATTAGGAAATCATATGCGATATTAAGAGGAATTACTTTGTAAATAACTATATTAATGGATCAAATTGTGCACATACTTTATTAGATTAGGTGTACAGCAACTTCACTATAGACACTTTGTAAATAATATTCTATTACAATTTACATAGCCCTCAAATTGCATTGCGATTTTCAGCTCCGGTGTACAAAAATAACGATTGGTAGCACTCGTCTAATCTTATCTTCGCTCTGGTCTTGAGGAGTCACAGTTGACGTCGGTTACTTGATAGAACGACCTGCGGAACATAGTTTAAGGGGGGAGGGAAGGATGTGTATGGGTAGATTGATATGATTTGATGATAGACTTGTGGGATTTTTATAATGGATCTATTTTAAGCAATAGCGCCTGCCTGCGGCTTTATACATCTTTGTATTAGGATACATTACTGTACCATTCGCTAGTGTGCCCATAATCTATCCGTGTATGATTTACGGGCCAGTTGACATGGTGCTTAGAGACCTTGACTGCCAAGCCGAAGGTCACGGGTTCGATTCCCACCCAGAAAAAACATTTGTGTGCATGAACATGTCTGTTTGTTCTGTGGCTGGGTGTAAATATCTATAAGTATTATGTAAGTTATTATATACTATATAAGTATTATTTAAAGTAGTATATGTATTATATCAGTTACCTGGTAGCCATAGTACAAGCAGTACACTCTGCTTAATTTGGGATCAGGTAACCGGGAAAAGGTGTAGAATGTCCTGGGATATTTATTTATTACACAACATCCAAATCCGTTCTGTTCAACACAGACGTCATCTCTTATACTAATAAATACTTTTATATAATATCAAAATAGGTACCTCTTTATATAAAACTTCAGTGTCTGGAGGGAATACCTACTTCCTTCTGTTTATTTCTTTAAAAGATTGTAGGTCATTGTTCCGAGAATGATTGCGATAATGCACGGTATGAGGAGACATAAACATTTGCTAAGATTATACGCACAAAAACTGTAACAACGTAAAAGTTATATGAAAGACCTAAGCCTTTAGACCAGGGGCTCGATTCTGTAAGGAAAATGACAATAACTCGAGGATGTTTCGTCGCGGCCTCTGTGCTCTGTCTCTTTCGCAACTAAGCTAATACTAGTCACGTGAGAGATAAGCTCTCCGAGGCCTCCGTGAAGCAGCTCGCCGACGAAGTTTGTATTAGCTGAATAAGGGGGCTGGTATGGGCAACCTTTGACATGTTGAGGGCCAAACTTAAGCGTGCAAATACGTTCGCGGGCCGCGTTTAAAAGTACTTAGTGTATTTACTACTGCAGTACTTAGTGAGTATAAGTACCTAATGTAATATTTTTTAATTGGGTTTTTTCAAAATGTCTCTCGAGCCGGTGTTTGCCCATATATGCTTTAGACATAGCTCGTAGAGTCAGCCAGCTGAAGTGACAATGGACAGGTCACATCGCTCGAATAACTGATAACCGATGGGGAAGAAAGGTTCTCGAGTGGCGACCACGTACAGGAAAACGCCGAGTGGGACGACCTCCAACCAGGTGGACCGACAACCTGGTCAGAGTTGCTGGAAGCCGCTGGATGCAGGCGGCTCAAGACCGTTCGAGGTGAATATCCAAGGGGGAGGGCCTATGTTCAGCAGTGGACATCCCTGGGCTGATATGATGATGAAGCCTAACCTATTAAGTACCTAAAACTGAATAAATTTCTCAGTACCGACTATATAACTATCTACGGTAATAAAGATTAACAGAATTTACAGATATTTCCATTAGAATCCTTATTTATTTAAATCAATCTAGTTTCTTTGAGTCCTAATTAATATTTGATTCAAGATTCAAATTCTCATGTACAACTATATACATATAGTACTCTAAAAGCTAGCACTATAGTATTATGACAGGCCAGTTGGCTTGGTGGTTAGCGCTCTGACTGCCAAACCTAAGGTCGCGGGTTCGATTCCCACCTAGGACAAACATTTGTGTGCATGAACATGTCTGTTTGTTCTGTGTCTGGGTGTAAATATCTATATAAGTATGTATTTAGAAAAAAAAAGTAGTATATGTAGTATATCAGTTATCTGGTTTCCATAGTACAAGCTCTGCTTAGTTTGGGACCAGATGGCCGTGTGTAAAAGAATGTCCCAGGGTATTTATTATAAATTCTAAGAATTTCCAGTAATCTAAGATTAACCAAGAAAGAGTGGAAAAGCTGTGTTGGTGAGAGAGTTGGCTCGGTGGTTAGAGACTGCCAAGCCGCAGGTCGTGGGTTCGATTCCCACCCAGGACAAACATTTGTGAGCATGAACATGTCTGTTTGTTCTGTTTGGATGTAAATATCCATATAAGTTTGTATTTAAAAAGTAGTTTATGTAGAATATCAGTGACCTGGTAGCTATAGTACAAGCAGTACGCTCTGCTTAATTTGGGATCAGGTAACCATGTGTGAAAAATGTCCTGTGATATTATTTAATTTATTTATTAAATATTTGCAATATTAAAATTTTGATTTATCAACAGAGGCAACAACACAAAATGAATGCGAAGTCGTCAAGTTATGGTGGAAACAGAGTCTATAATACCCAAAATATGGTCTAAAGTTACCTCATCAGGTAACCGGGTGTGAATAATTTCCTGGGGATATTTATATCAGTCATTAATTTCGGACTTTTACTAGCATTAAAACGGTAAATCTTGAAGATGGTAATCCCAACACAAAGTCTAGAAGGGAACTATAATAAATATCCTGGGACATTCTTTTTACACACGGCCATCTGGTCCCAAACTAAGCAGAGCTTGTACTATGGCATTTATTCTAATTACATATTTACACCCAGACACAGAACAAACAGACATGTCCATGCACACAAATCTTTGTCCTGGGTGGGAAACGAACCCGCGACCTTCGGTTTGGCAGTCAGAGTCGCTAACTACCAAGCCTACTGGCCTGTCATGTACAGCTGACGGAACACACCGGCAGGTGCTTGGCGACACATCTTTAACTTGAGGGTGGAAGTCAGCCAGGCGGGGTTCCTGACGATGTTATCCTTTATCAAGATCATTGTTGGAATTGAACCCACACACGACTCGCCTCACGGTATTATGACTACACTGAATTCTGAGCTTCTTTGTCCAAGAAATAAAATACTTATTGATTTGTTTAAATAAGAAACTTCTTATGGGAAAAGATCTATTAATATAAATTACTTTGAAAGTTAACAGTAGGTATTTATGATTGTAATGATTGATGATTGAATGTACTTGTATGTAGTAGTCAAGTATGTATGGACTTAATGAAGTACTTATGACAGGGCTTTGAAATAAGTGATTTACTAGCTGTCCCCCGCGGTTTCACCCGCTTTCCCGATTGATGTAATTTTTTTCCGGCACATAAAGTATCCTGTGTTACTTCTAATACCTCCAAGAATATGTGTACAAAGTTTCATGATGATCGGTTAAGTAGTTTTCGCCTGAAAGCGTAACAAGCAAACTTACTTTCATATTTATGATATTAATTAGGGATAAAAACAGTGCATGCTATTCAAAAGTGATTGAAATGTTTCCCTGTAATATAAAAGTTTCACTTCTATTGTGTGTCTTTACCACACTTTTTTTTTGAATTTCCAGAAACCTCCGTCCACTTTATCACTTAGCATGTTGAGGTTGCTAAAAATATAATTAAAAAATTGTTTTAAAAGCTACTAACACGACTGGGTCCTGCTTCTGCATATTTTTAAATAATATTATTGCTAACATATACGAGGTGTAACGATTCAAAAGAGCTTTATCATAACATCAATAAAGTATAAATGGAATTAATAATAAAATCAATTATTTTCATCGTATGACATCTGATAAATGGTTGTGACATTGACTTACAATGACATTATGCATGGGTGCGATCCAAAACGCACTTTTTACCAACGACGCACGACGACGTGACAGAGACGGCAGTATGCGTTTAGAGTAAGAGATTGTGTAATGTGTATACTGTTGGTTCGTTTGTTTGAATGTCACACACAAAAAGAAGGGTATGATTCCAATTTAAGATTACTTTATTATTAAAATAAAGGAGTCACAGAGAACTTGTGTACCTTTTTATTTATACCACGTGGGCCGACAAACAAGCGGACGGTCCACCTGATGGTAAGTGGTCACCGCCGCCTATGGACATTTGCAACACTAGGGGCATCGCCAATACGTTGTCGTCCCTGAGACGTGAAGTTGTTAAGTCTCATGTGCCTGTAATTTCACCGGCCCCCTTACCTTTCTAACCGAAACACAGTAATACAATTGCACTACTGCTTCACGGCGGAAATGGGTAAGGTGGTAGTATTTCCCCGGACGAATTCTGCACTAAGAGCTCTACTACTCTAATTGTGTAGTTATTTATTGTGTTTAAACTTATTATATTATATCACAATAATCATCATGTCGTAGTCTCCGTTGATCTACTCTATCTTCGTGTTGCCAGGGTAGGTTATTAAACATTATCTTCAGTGCTGTCCCTAATCCTTACAAAAACTTTTAGCTTTCCGCTCCGCAAAGCAAGAAGAAGAAGTGGTGCTGGTAAGGTATTAAAATCAAGCTGAAGAGCGACTGACTCCTCCATCAATAAAAAGCCTAAAAGAAAACTGACTCTCAAGTGCAACTGTCTAAATACACTGTCATGTTCATGGCACCAGATTTTTAATTAAGAGGGTGGTATCCAATCCAGTCAGGTGGAGAACTGCCCCTAACACCCCCGTGCTAGATTTCCGTTGAAGCAAGATATTGCAGTGAAAGCAAACTTAAGATACATAAAAGAATGCAATATCTACTTTAAGCAATCTACTTAAAGATTGTTTTCACTTTTCTCTCAAAACAATCCCATAAATGTTTTCATAAATATAAGACGGCCGGCGCATATTTGCTCCTTTTATTGCATAAGGCGCGCGAATTCTGATTTCTATCAAAATGATACGAAACGAAGACATGGAAATATCGACCATTATGTAAAGAACAGTCATTGGCAACTTTTTTCGAAAATTGTCAAGGCACAGTTAACATTTTCAGACCATTACCATTAAGAAAATGCATTTGCTGGAATTGTGGTCTATATAACTTTATTCTTGTCGTTTGTTATACCTGTTGTTTGATTATGTAAGGGCATTGACACTGGCTCAGCCATAAATAAATAGAATAGTAGTTTTTTTTCCGAGCTTGTATACCCTGACACAAAACAAACATGTTCATGCATACAAATCACACCTTCAGAACGATAGGGGCTTTAACTCAAAAAATCACTTTTGGCACATATCGATTTTGGGTGACTTTTGCACTGAGCGGGGAGGGTGGGTCCCGGTGTTAATGAGGTTGAAGTATCGGTATGCTTCTTCTATCATTAAATTGACTATGTATTACTCTTCATCGGATAGACCGTACTTTGTTTTGTCTCTCTATGATCGTAACTCCAGTTAGCGAAATTTTGAGTTAAGCCCTTATCGTACTGAGGGTGCGAAATAGAATGGAATCCGCGACCCATGACTTGGCAGTCATGTTCTCCAACCACAACGCCAACAGGCTAATGTTAACGACGATGTTTCGTCTAATCCTCTATTCACTCATTTCAAAATTCTAAACAATTCATTCAGTTTAGGCCTTAGAAGAGCACTTATGAAGATCAAAGCTACTGGAGTTTACACTATGCTTTGTCACTTTCGCCAACAACGCAATGACTTGAGAGGTCCACTCTCCGAGGCCGTGATGCGCCGGCTCGTCGACGAAATATTAATTGACTGAATATGGAAACTGATCCAGATAATCTTTTTTACTACAAATTTACTATGGCTATTATAAAACGTACCTTTACAAACGTGACTTCTACCGTATTCTCTTTTTTAAAGCACTTTCTTATATACCTAGATACGAATTAGATGCGATAATAAAGGGCTCCCAATAACAGTATTTCTCACAAAAGATGTGACTTGAAAACCTTACCTTCTAATGATATTGTAGCAGTTTTCATTGCCTAAAAACACGGATATAACGAAATTTTCTGAAAATGAATCCTAGCTAGATCGATTTAACGCCCCCGAAACCCCCTTGCATACTAAATTTCATGAAAATCGTTGGAGCTGTTTCCGAGATCCTTACAAGAATTGCTCGTTTAAAGGTATAGATCCTACTACTATTATAAAGGCGAAAGTTTGTAAGTATGGATGTATGTATGGATGTTTGTTACTCTTTCACGCAAAAACTACCGGACAGATTTGGATGAAACTTGGCACATACATAGAACATATCCTGGAATAACATATAGGCTACTTTTTATCCCGAGAAATTGTGATAGCCCTCGGGAACGCGGGTAAAACCGCGGGGGACAGCTAGTAGATTATAAATAACAATCATGGGACATTATTTACACGCGGCCATCTGATCCCAAACTAAGCAGAGCTTGTACTATGGACACCAGACAACAGATATATTACATATACTATATTTACATGATCTGCATGATACAGACATGTTCATGCACACAAATATTAGTTCTGAGTGGGAATCGAACCCACCTTCGGCATGGCAGTCAGGGTCTTCAACCAGTAAGCTAAATGACCCGCTAAAAAAATTACAGTTATAAAAAAATACATTGTAAACTCTGTAGCAAATATTGATTTAATATAAAAAATTGTAAAAACTTTTCAGACATTACATCACAAATCCCATTTACATAATTACGGGTTAGAAATACAAAATTACAAGAACGTCGATTGCAAATTTTGATTCTTATTGCCTTTGTTTCCACCATAACTTGAATTGATTCTGTGTTGTTACCTCTGTTGAAAAAGCAAAATATTAATAATGCAAATATTTTATAACAGGCCAGTTGGCTTGGTGGTTAGCGCTCTGACTGCCAAACCGAAGGTCGCGGGTTCGATTCCCACCCAGGACAAACATTTGTGTGCATGAACATGTCTGTTTGTTCTGTGTCTGGGTGTAAATATCTATATAAGTATGTATTTAGAAAAAAAAAAGTATTATATGTAGTATATCAGTTATCTGGTTTCCATAGTACAAGCTCTGCTTAGTTTGGGACCAGATGGCCGTGTGTAAAGAATGTCCCGGGATATTTATTTATTTATATTTATTTTATTTATTTATATATTAAACAATATCCTAGGAGTGCAGATTGCACACACGGTTACCTGATCCCAAGTTAAACAGAGTGTACTGCTTGTAGTCTGGCTACCAAGTAACTAATATACTACATATACAACATTTTTTAAGACATACTTTTATATTAACACCCATACACAGAACAAACAGACATGTTCATGCACATAAAAAAAAATCCAGGGTGGAAATCGAATCCACGATCTGCGACTTGGCACCCAGCGTCCCTAACCACCAAGCCAACAGGCCCGTCAATTGATTAAAGGGTCGTATAATTTATCCTAACGTAGCGCATTATCGACCGTGCTGAGTCGTGTCGTGCCGTCTCGTGTCGTACCGTGCCGAGTCGCGCCGTGTTTTGCCGTGCCGTCACTACAGTAAAAAAATGCCGCTAAATCCACCTATTGATAATTTTGGAGACAGCCTAACCATGGAATCTGAGCAGTACAGAGCTATACGTAACATTTTCAGTAAAGAACAATTACGTTCAAGTACTACATACGTGAAAATAATTCTAAAGTAACAATTTCTGTGAAACCTCCACGTCTAATCTCTGCTATAACTTGACAACAGAGGAGACTTTATTATCCTTCGTTTCTGTTCCAAGGACTGCGCTTAGTAGTTAATATAATACCTAACAAGCTTCAAAGTGAGTTGTTTAAGTATGAACAACTTTTATTATAATGAGTGTGCTTACAGATTACACCGGCGGCGAGGACGAAGATTCCAACGATGAATACGAAGATGCATAATATCATACAGACGAACACTTGTGCAGCTATATTCAGGGCATCAGAGCTCACGTAGACGTTATCCCAGCTGGAATTTGATGTTATTCATTTATGAAGGTCAAAAGAACTGAAGTTACCACAATGCTTCGTCTCTTTCGCCAATTATGCAATGAAGTGAGAGGTCCACTCAACGAGACCGTGAGGCGCCGGCTCATCGATGTTTGCATTGACTAAATATGTCGACTGATCCTGATAATCTTCTTTAATATCTACTGTGGATATAACAAATAAATAAATATCTTGGGACATTCTTTTTACACACGGCCATCTGATCCCAAACTAAGCCGAGCTTGTACTATGGAAAAACAACTGATACAGGTACTACATATACCTCTTTAAATATATACTTATATAAATATTAACATCCAGATACAGTACAAACAGACGTATCCATGCACACAAATGTTTGTCTTGGGTGGGAATGGAACCCCCAGCAGTCTGGTCTCTAACCACCAAGTCAACAAGCCCGTCAATCGTCGAGTACAAGTCAAGTACAACCAATTTTAACAAGTCCCATCGTGGCCTATGTTGAGAAGTCGCCGTTTACCAGTCACCGGTTATCAATCACGGGTAACAATGGCCATTTTTAAATCACACATGTCACACACATTCGGCCTAGGCATAGGACCTAGAACCTCAGATCTCTAGTCAAGCTTAACGCTGCTCAACATTTGTGTCTCATATGGTTTATCTCTCATATTATGGACGTAGAACCGATAACCGTTGGGGTAGACGTGTTCTAGAGTGGAGACCACGGCTCGATAAACGTAGTGTAGGGCGCCTTCCAGCTAGATAGAGCGATGATATACGCAAGCTGGCTGGCAACGGTTGGAAACAAAGAGCTGAAGATCGAGCTCAGTGGCGTGCCATAGGTCAGGCCTATGTCCAGCAGTGGACGGAGATAGGCTGATGATGATGGTTTGTTTAGAGGTAAGTCAAGAAGAAACTAATTAAAGAAAGAAGAATATGATAATAATTCTGTCTTCTCTTTTAATTTCTGATTAGGACCAGACATAGAGAGCACATTTATGGCTGTACTTAAATCAAACCTAATAAGTTAGGTATTAACTTGGTACCTACTTACCACATCACTTTCCATAAAATTTAAATATTTTTGCAGGATTTTGCAACAGGTCATTTTACTTGCTTGCGTCAATGCAATGTGACAATAATTGTCAGCATTTTTTTCTGTATACAATTAAAATGAGTCCGAATAACCAAATAATAAAGAAAAATTATATTTATTGTTTAGGGGAATTTCAATAACTATTTAAGGGTAGATATCAGTCCTTATTGTGTAAATAGACTAAATACAACTATTAAAAATAATCCCTACTAATATTAGTTGTTTGTTACGCTTTCACGCGAAAACTACTACACCGATCATCATGAATAGAAACTTTGTACACATATTCGTGGAGGTATTAGAAGTAACATAGGATAATTTTTGTGGCGGCAAAATGTTACATTCCTCGGGAACGCGGGTGAAACCGCGGGGGACAGGTAGTAAAAAATACGTTATCTGCAACGAAACATCAGTTGCGTAGCTAGTTGCTTTTAGTGAATGTCGAGTTCATAGATAAGCTCGATAACTATTATGAATATAAGGTATTATTAGAGTATTATAAATGTAAATGGTCGCATCTTTGACTTACACACGCATAAACGGCTGAAAGGAATTTGATGTAACTTGGCACTTAAGTAGAGTATTCTCTGAATTGCCTTTACGATACATATTATTCCGGGAAAACATTAGATCCCTGGGAACTACGGAGCGAAAACTAGAAAGCAATATTTTTTATTATTTACCCATCTATTTCATTTATCTTCTTCAATTTGCTCCGAAGCAGTTTTAATATTCGGACCTGTGAAACAATACAATACATTGGTTTAAGAACAAAAAGTAACAAACATTATATTAAATATCCTGGGACATGCTTTTACACACGGCCATCTGATCCCAAACTAAGCAGAGCTTGTATGGAAACCAGATAACTGATATACTACATATATACTACTTTTTTATTTTTCTAAATACATACATATTATATTATATCATATTGGACATTTTTATATATTAGAAAATGATTTATCGAACCACGTTACTCACATATAAGTGCTTCAGCAAGTATATAAAGCCCGCCACCAATTAAAGCAATTATCATGACGCAGCAAATCAGTTTACAGCACATTTGAACACAACACTGAATGCAGCTGCTACAGGGGTTTGGGATTGGAGGACAACAACAGCTACCCCCACCACCGATCAGGATGTTACGAAAACTAAGGAACAAATTAACAAGTTAATGTGAAATATCTGACACCGTGCAAGATAAAACATATGGACATAACAACACTCTTATTATATAGATATCCAACAATTATTGGGCACTCCTTGTCTTTATACTATAACTAGCTGTCCCCCGCCGTTTCCCCCGCGTTTATCGATATCATATAAAACCAATATCCATCTACGAAAAATTCTGCGTGGAATGGTAGCAGTCTCATCCCGATATGTTCAGTAGCTTTGAGGTGATGCTGCGTCAAAGTAACACTATTTTGATCATATATATATATACTAGCTGTCTCTCGCGGTTTCACCCGCCTTCCCGAGCTTTGAATGTCATATTTATTTATATAAAATCAACAGCCTAAAAACCTTTTCATCCCCCCCTTTCAATCCTTTACAACCCTTTTTTCGCATTAAAAAGTAGCCTATGTCGTTTCCCAGGCTCTAGACTATCTGTGTACCGAATTTCATTTAAATCGGTTGAGTTGTTTTGACGTGAAAGCGCACCAGACAGACAGAGTTACTTTCGCATTTATAATATTAGTAAGGATAAGAATATAGTTTATTACTTGTATACATATTTTGTAACTATATGACGCTATGTTCCAAAATAAAATAAATAAAAATTATTTGCTGTTGTCATTGATATAAGTAATTCAGAAACTTATATCTTGCTATTTGTAATTGCAGTCGTTTCGTTCACGTCGTGTAACGATGGACGCCCTCCATTGGTACATAACCGCAGTTAAAATTCCGCTACTACTAAATAATTAGCATACATTTCTACAATATGTTTTTCTACCAACAGAAGAGTTCTGAACCCCAATTAACGATAAACTCTCAAACAATCTACCTTTATATTTACCACAATTGTATTGTGACGTGGGTGCCCAAATCTAACATCTCTATACTTGTTACTCTGGAAAAACTAAACGGAAAATGTGCTAGTGAAACCTTGAAGATCCCCAATAAAGCCGGGATCAATTAAGGATTATTTGCCCGGCAAATTACGCCTAACTTTACCTTCCGTTCTGGTGATGCGAGCAAAAAATCAATATTAGCAACAACCACACCACACCACCGTTGAACATAACAGCTCTCAACGGCTATAGCAACTAAGTGTTATTGTTATAACCCGAGATTCCTCTTAAAGCGATTGCGTGGATCGACATCGCCATGGTAGATAGTGAAAGAAGCGCAGCGCAAAGAATGTTTTACTGAAACATTTTCGTTGAATGTTTAGACTTATTTAATCAGAAGAAAGTACTTTGAATGCTGGAAGATTTCAAGTCATTTCATATATCCTATTGGATTTTATTATATTTGTTAATCACATGTTACAGACAACAGCAGAACTAGATAATTTCAATAGAAATCAGCCGTTCATTATGGTTTCAAGGATCAAATTGTTTAGGTTGCATCCAAGTGGCAGTTTAGAAAATATCCCAACTATATTTTTCGAACTCAATAAAAAACCAAACTAGCTATTTTAACTTCAATTGTTCAAAAAAGATATTTTTGGTTCCATGCCTATTCTCGGATTGAGCAAAGATAGAGTAATGATTACAAGAAGTCAATGGCACGGAACTATTATTTGGCATTATCACTTACCACATAATTTAAAAACAGACAGCACTACAGTACCGTCTTTGATCTCAGAACAATCCATAGGAACTTTGTTTCTCATGAACGGCTAAATTAAATCAATTTCGAAAATTTTGGGATCACGACATGGTATTTAATATGTCATTGTGGCAGAAGACTTTAGTACGTACCTTTATCATCTGTGGGTAGATTAATATAGAAGGCATAGCGCAAATAGGTTTTATTTATATTATGCAAACTAAATTACCTTTAATAAGCCCATTAAAATATGGGAAATAAATTAGTTTATTCATTACAATAGTTTGTGTAAATGTATGCATGAAACTAACCTTTATGTCTCGTTTTAAGATGGATGAAAAAGTTAATGTTTCTCCAAGGCCGTTTCAAAGCATCGGAAGATCCGAGGGAAATTATTTGAAGTGAAAACAGTAAAAATTACAGTTGTGATGTGAAATGAAAAAGTGACACTAAAAAGAGACAAACATATACAAGTTGTTAAGGATTTAGCCTACGAGAGAATGAGATAGGTAGTTTTCTGAAGGTTTCTACCACGTGTGAAATGTACACACGTTTTTAACTTCGTTTCTAGCACAGATTAGTATCATAGGACAGACCCAGGGTCGTTCTGATACTCACAAACTTATATTATACTCCTTACAATTTGGGTATAACAAGTTCAGAATATACGGGTTTACGCTTTGAATTTACTTCTCGAGCAGCCAGGTGTCCTTACAATGTGTACCCCACCGAATCTTAATAGTAAATCTCTATCTTAATTTAAGATAGTTTTAGCATTGCAGACTTAACAGGTTACAAATCAAACGATAATAAACTTTGTTAGTTTAGAAGGGTCGCGAAATAATTGGGATTATATATTACCTTCCAACTTGCATTAAATTACCTTGCGATAATTAAATGATAGATACATCATTTAATTTTTTAAGGTAAAAAAAATACTATTTTTTTTTTGTAGCATTGCCATAAAAAATAAGTATAAAGTATACGAGTATAAGTAAATGAAAATGAATAGGCCTTTACAAGCACTTATGAATAGTCTCTAATACCGGTTCGGAAGGTTGTTTTTTACTGAGAAGAGCCGGCAATAAACTCAGCAATTACTCTTTTTAAAAACGATCTTAGATTTATTACAAAACATTTATTTAGTCTGTCAAATGTCAAGTCTGACAAAACCTGTGTGTTATCGCAGAAGTGAAGAATTATTAAACAATAATAATATGAATATTTAATTTTGAAAACTACAATTAAATAGTAATTTTTTATCTATAGTACATTATAGTAGATACAACATTTTTGACCAATCCTTCACTTGGTTTGAAGGTTCATTAATATCCAAAAAAAAAATGGTTTTAATGTTGCAGCTCAGTTGATTGTGACGTCGAATGCCAAGACAAGAGTCGTGAGTTCGAGTCCTACATAGAGCCGTACAATGGATGTGTCCTGACATGTCAAATTAGCAATTCTTTATGAAATGTCAAAACGATCGAATGCATGGAGTTTTGTATGAAATGCAAGTTGTGACGTCATAATTGTACAGCATCAAATAACATACACTATGTGATTAGATCGGTACTTAATAATCACATTAATGATTTAATTTTGATCATATTTGATGCATTCGTATATTTTTGAATGTTCAATACACTGGTTGGTGTTTAATCATTAACAGACTACGGCGAAGCCAAAGGAGGGTTATGATTTTGACCGGTATGTATGTGTGTATGTATGTTCATCTGTTCCCTCATAACTTTTAAACTACTTATCGTAATTTGGCAAACGAGGTATCGTTCGAAGCGTCTTGATCGTCTGCTGGTTATAGGATATGTGACGTCACAATAAATTAGATATGGCGCTCTCTACAGGACATAAAGGCATTAACTATAAAAATTCTTATAAGTGACACGATAATGTTTATTTATTGTTATAATTTGGCCATCAAACTATTGATAACTTATATTATATATATATAATTCAATAAAATCTAAATATAAAAATGTAAACCGAATCTGCAAATACTTTATTACGAAATTATAACCCCAAAATAATTGAAATAAAAAAAATAAGTTCAAAAACTAAAACCCGACTACGAAAAATTACGCTTTAAAAAGTATGAAACAAGAAAATATTCTCATGTGATATTGTTATTGTTATATGTTGTTATATGGCTCATACGACCACGGCTATCCTCTGAACATCACTATGAACAGGTATTAAATACTTTAAAATATATCATGTGTGAGTTTTTTATTTAATAGACAATAAATATTGGATAGTTTGCATATAACAATTTCACATGAGAATATTTTCTTGTTTCATACTTTTTAAAGCGTAATTTTTCGTAGTCGGGTTTTTTATCTTTAATACATGACAGTTCCCTATTTTTTGAAAGAACTACAGTCATGGATCATAGAAAAAATATTATCCCGGCAGCCAGGCTCTACCACGTGTAGCTATGGAAACTAATTGATTGAATTTGGTCCAACTATTCCCATATTCTATTGAAGTGAAACTTCTTAAGGCTTTGAAATTCTGATCCGCAACCTTTTTAGCTGACGAAAAAAAACAGGTTTATTATACAACGTGTTACCAAATACCCCGTAAAAATATAAATCAAAGCCAACGACCCTATTAAGCTGTCATGTCAGGGAACCAGATTATTTAACGGAAAGGCCTACGTACCTATTCTACCTAATAATTGTCTACTTTAATAGTTTTCTATTTTTCATTCATAAAAATCTGATTTTTTTATTTTTTTGTGGTACATACCATATATGTATAACATTATACAGCGTTATTATGGTTCTTAAATGTTGTGAATGGACTCGTTATAAGGCCCCATTTAACCTTCTTTCGGGTAGTTTTGTAACACCCTGTATAAAAAAAACAACCAACGAATGCGGCCTTAAAGTATATTTATATTCACTGATTACATAAAGGTGTAAGTTATATATTGTTCTTCTACGTTATAAATTGCAACGTAATATTCTTGTGCATTGCTCGTATCATTGGTAATAACCTCGAAATGTAGTGTTCGTCCCCCATAGGAACAATCATTGTGGGCTTTATAAAAATTGGCGCTGGTTCCGTTGATTCCGCTTCAATAGATCCTTGAATTGACCACAATTCGTCACTTCTTCTTAATGATCTTCTAGTGGTGTTTGAACTATTTGTATTGCTATGATTACCTTTACCTAAAATTAAATTAAAAAATTACATTGCGGTTTCATCTTAACTCATATTGGGGGTATAGTAAAAGGCAACTGAAGAGTATACCAATGACCACGTGCACTTGTACTTGCACTATTATCAACAAAACATTCTTTGAAGGGCTTGGAAGGCGGTGAGTCAAAAATCTCCCAAAGGGAAATAATACAGTAAGTATAAGTAATGCACCACATCGATGAAAACCCCTTATCATCGAAAACGGAGCAGCTTTTCCTTGTATTGTACAAGTTGATATCAGTGCTATCACAACTATGCTGACTTCAAGGTAGAAAAATGTCGGCGAGCCCCAACTGTTGAATTATAACATCTAGCTTCGATTCTGTATGAAAAATGACATTAACTCTACGATGTTTCGTCACAGCAATACTCTGTCACTTTCGTAAAAAATGCAATCACATGAGAGGTCCGATGTCCTCGTTGCGCCGGTGACGGCTACAATGTTTAAGTTATCATTTCACAGTATTGTTATAATCAAATACAATGTTATTATCCATTGTGAGAAAAACTCACTAGAATCTACGGATTGGAAGTCAACATAGCAGTAGTTGTAGCCCAGTCCGATGCCAATAGCAAGCACGAAGATGACTGTGCCTGTGATGCAAGAGACAACAGCTGTCATTGCGAAGCATGATACTAACCTACAAGAGAGATAAAAGATAAAATCAGTTTAGAGCTTCAATTCTGTACGGAAAATGAAACTAGCGAGGATGTTGCGTCTCTATGCATTGTCTCTTTCGGTAACCACCTAATCACGTGAGAGGTAAGAGGCCTCCGTGAAGCGGCTCATCGACGATGTTTGTTTTAGCTGAATAAGAGGGCAGTTCCCAGTCTAATGGTCACTTACACTTTTAAATATTATATTCTAGAATTTGAAAGTCTGTAAACACCCCTCGGTGTGTTATAATGCACTAGAGAGCTAATTCATTTCTAAACTTTGTTAACTAACCACTTTCGACCACATCCTCACTTACCACGATGAGATTGTGGTCAAACACAAACCTAGGTAATGGTAAAAAAAAATACTATGATGTTCTTTACCAAAGGTTTTCTGATCCCAAACTAAGCACACCCTCCTAAACTATTGATACCAGTCAACTGAATAAAATTCGACCCCTGTAGATATCAGTCGTTTCGGAGTCTGAATAATATTTTGTTCTACTTACTTAAAATATATATATACAGGCCGATATCGAATACCATAGTTATGTCATGGGTTAAAACCCATTCAAAGAGCTTGAGTAAGCTGAGTGAGAGAGCTTCTAGTAAAGAAAAATGTCTTTAATTAGATAGCATGGTAGTAGAGTTCTTTGTAGCAGCGGTGTAGTAGCTCAAAGGTAACAATTGGTTTCTTATATGTTTCAGCAGCTAAGTATAAGGTCTACATCTGTTATGCCTATATAAAGTAGATCTAAGATCTAGATTATTTATTAAAGAAGCACTTACTTTTCTAATGTGTACGCAGTATTTGAAAAACATATCTGTATTCTTTCACAACCGCAGCACATTTGTAAAAAATATCAAGTGTAAACAATAAAAAATGTTTTATAAAATAAATAGCAAAATCTTGTAAACGTATCAAAATACGACGAACGAGTTGTTACTGTTATGTCATGTGACATAACAAAATACAAAAGAGATGAAAACTATATTTATGCAGATTGTATAGAAATTATTATTTTGTGGAAAGAGGTTCCGCGCAAAATGTAGATACCGTATTATTTTCTTTTTTTATATGTGTATACATTATTGGTCTACAAACAAGCAGACGGTCTAACTAATGGCAAGTGGTCACCGCAGCCTATGGACATTTGGAACACCAAAAAGGCTCGCCAATGCGTTGTCGACCCTGAGACGTGAAGTTGGTAAGTCTCATGTGCCTGCAATTTCACCGGCCCCTTATCTCTCTAACCGAAACACAGTAATATAAGTGCACTACTGCTTCACGGCCGATTTAAATTTGGTGGTAGTACTTCCCCGGATGAACTCTGCACTAAAAACTCTACTACTTAACTCTTTATAAAATAGAGGTGCAACTAAGAAGTGTGACCACCTTATAAAAAGACTGGCCAATTTAAATACACATACTTATTTCTCTCACCATATGAAAACTTTTGGCATCTCTTGTCATTAATATCAAATATAAATGTGATGGTATTTTTATAGATTTTTTTATACAATATTATTTCAGTTACGTTCGATGGGCTACAAGATTTTAGAAATGGATGCGCTTCCAGAGAGTCTTAAGAAGTAAGAACGACTTTACCTAGTGTATACTCCACCATCTTTAGCAGGGTATACATTTTTCATCTATACGTATATACGTATAGATGAAAAATGTATACCCTAGAAGTAAATCGTCATATGCATATGCATATGACGATTTACTTACTTCAAAGATTTTGATTTATGATTAACTAGTTGTCCCCCGCGGTGTCACCCGCGTTCCCGAGGGATGTAACATTTTCCCGGCACAAAAAGTATCCTATGTTACTTCTAATACTTCCAAGAATATGTGTACAAAGTTTCATGATGATCGGTTACGTAGTTTTCGCGTGAAAGCGAGACAGACACAAACCCCTTCATACATCCCATAAGACCCCCATACCCTTCATCAAATAACTAATAACTTAACAAATAACTAATAATTTCTGACTTTGAATTGTGTCTCCTAAAGGAACAATTTCGGTCAGTTCATGTCAGTCTCAATACCGTCAATTTTGTCGAGAACCCTCTACGACCATCTGACGTACCCCACTTTGAGAAACCCTGCCCTATGTTACTCCCTAACCCATTTTTTCAGTAACGTCAACGTATGCAGGTCCCCGTCAAGTTAAGTCAACATCCAATCTCAAGTCGCTGTTGTCCCATTTACTAAATTCAAATACTATTAACTTGTCAGAAAGCCCCGATGGGTGACATGCGTGGTATTCGCAGCCGGTGTAGTTGTGATGACCATGTCAGCGATCATTATTGGCGCATTCATCGGATACACGTACTGCTACATCGAGCATCGGACTAGTTTTAAAACAAGTACGACTTTCTTTCATCTCCTTATGCGCTGTGACTCATTTCAACAATGCTCTGTAATAGACCGAATAATTTATATGAGCTATTTATATATTACTGCCAGCCCGGTCGCAGTGGCTTCGATTTTCATCCAGGATAAACAGTTATCTGGGTGGGTAGTAACTAATGTAATGGTTAACAAAGTCATAATAGATAAATAGTAGGTACTGCCAAGCTGTTCCTATACTGTGGCTTTGTTAGACTACGGATGACCATGTATCAAGAAATTTTCAAAAAATCAAGAATTGGCTATAAAGCAAACTTAAAATTAAATAAGTTACACTGTTGGATGTTTGATTTAAAAGCAGAGATAATCCTGCAAAATGTAGTCCCACAGCTGACTGTGACGTTGACTGAGTCAATCTGTCATTTTATATTATCCAATAATTCTAACGGAACTCCATCCATTTTTGTGTCCTTAAATTATACTGTATCTATACTAATGTTCAACACATTTGCTATGCCTTCAGGTAACGATACACGAACGACCAACCTGCAAGTAGTTTACATGCCCCTAATGGATTCTGAAGAGGCGAAGGTAAACAAAACCATAAATGGTGCTCTATCTAGCATCATAGTATCGAGGATACTGAAGATCGCTCATGTGTTAATGGACGAGGAGTTGGCCTGTCTCCCATGGGCCAGCAATGAGCCTGACTCAGAAATGTTTCGATGATTTTTCAATGCGCAATAACTCTTTAGGCATCTTGTAAATCTTTATTACCAATGTTTACAGGTACAGGCTGTGCTAATAAAATTTTACGTCAAAATCTGTTTATTATTGTTTGGCCGTATGATTTCATCCGCGTACAATATTTGGAGCTGAATTTTTGAATGGTGTTTTATTTCGCAATATTTTTTTATGATTATAATGAATCTTAGAGACTACGGAATTGGAATTAAAATTCGCATTAAATAAAAATATATTTATAAATTAATAAATAGGTAGTACCTATTTGTATATAAGTAACGACACGATGTTGAATGATAATAAAAACAGACTAATATTAAAACAATTCGTTTTTATTGGATTTTTAAAACAACACTGTCATCTAAGTTCACAAAGTAAAAGGGTTCACAGGCCTTAGGTTATATTATACAAAACCATTCAAACCACATTCGAGTCTGCCACAAACTTAAAATCTATTTGACCTCATCCAATAACTAAAACTCAATTTTCTAAAAAAAAAACACTCTAATTTTCTTTCATCACTCAAAAATTTGTATTAGCAGGACGTAGTTTTTTTTGTATTAGAAGAGTCACTTTATGTAGATAGATAAAGTGATTTCACTAATATAATATTTAACGAAATATCAATTCCGAATCTTTCTTACCGTTTACGTATAGTTGTGTGTATATAGGGTGTATATAGTGTGTATCTAAGTACCTACCGTATCGCGATCATACATTTATAAAATTTTAATACAATGGCGTATTATTTAAAACAAAGAAACCTAACAAAAATCACATACCTACACTCCAGTCACAGTTATTTAAATTTTTGACAAAATCTTTGACAAAAATATCTCAAAGAACTTGACAAATTTTCCAATAGAACAGAGAAAAGTTATAAATGTAGGACTTTTTTGACATAAATGTTTTCGGCTGATGTATAAGAGATAGAAGGAGATGATAGAAGTAGTAGTGTGCAAATTTCTTCCTATGAAGTATTACTGTGAGCTGGCACATGAGAAATTTTTAATGGAAAATTTTACATCATGCATACGGTAACGTTCCGCGATGCTCAATAGGGATGTTGATTGATATGTCAAATCAGCAACTTTTTATTAAATGTCAAAACGATCGTTTCTATGGAGTTTTGTATGGAATAGGGAGTTGTGACGTCATAATCATCAAAAGAGAGACGGCATCAAAAGAGCTACTCTTTGTGGTTAGATCGGTACTTAAAAATCATATTAATTATGAAATTTAGATCACATTTGACGTACCGGTGTATTTTTGGATGTTCAATACACTGTTTAGTGTTTAATCATTTATCTTGAATACAGGATAGTTACCTATTTCCCATTGCATTGGTTCTTAGCCCACTCGATACGATGACGATACGTTAACGATAGATGTTCGTGCTCAGGGCAAAGGTGGACTGCCCGTTTGTCAGCCTACTTGATATTAAAAAATAAAATACAAGCCACAATCGATTACAACTTCGTGTTATTACGTATTAATTGTTACTAATTGAGCTATTATGACCTTGTACCATTATTAGATAATCGTTGCCACCCACAACTCGCATGGGACCGCCCGCAGCCGCAGCCGCAGCCGGTGGCGGCGCTGGCATCCGCGCCGCTTGACCTTCGTAGTGCCCATTTTACTTATTATCCGGCGGTTTGGATGGTGTCATATAGCATAAGCATAGCTTTAGGAACGATAAAAGGTCAAAGTTCCGAGGGCCGCAACAGCATCACCACATACGGAGAGATGTGCCTATATAAAAAAATTAAGATTTTTGGTTGCACCATATTTTATTTACAGATATCTACATCACCTACATAGAATGGATGGTCCGTTGGCTCACTGGGCGTGGCTCTGCGATTCATCTACTGGTTTATTTATATCCGAGAAGTGCCCCAACTCACAAGTAAAACCGCGGAGCAGTAAAGGTATGCGTGATTCGCTTGGCGACAAAGATAAAAAGTTTTTGTGTCACCGATAACCTTTGGGATAACCCTTGGATTAGTTTTTTCACAATTGTCGGCGGGTGGTGCAATATTAGAATGATGCCTGTAAGTCGTTCAGTTAAGCGCGAAAGGTCGACGTAACGTGGTCGCTTCATTATTTATTATACTTATGCGTTGTTAGAGGGTTTATCAATTTATAGTTTAAATAAAATAAGGGTAAAACATTTTACATCATTTCTTGCAAATATTTAGCAGTCTGCAGTCGTGTTCTAAATTTCAAATAATTAATTTAATTTAAGTTCATACTTTTACTTTTAAGTTCACTTTGAACTTTTTAATATTTTTTCAGTTCGAGTATGACGACTCAAAATACGATAGTGACAGAGAAACAGGATGCTACGAAGATACAATATAGAAAAAGGTATTTATTTTAAATTCGGCATAGGTGTGTGATATTGCGAATAAGTTTTTGCGACAATGACTACCTACCAATGATTAATTTATCGACAAATCTCATCAACAAAAGTTCGTAAAACCCTGAGTTACCCGAGATAAGATAACGGCCACTTATTCACTGTCTGGGGTTTGAAAGCGATAATGCGAATTAGGCGTTCGCTACTTTAGCGTAATTAGCTACTTCGAAATCTATCCGACATTATACGACAGATTTACAGTATCGATGGCAAAAGGTGCCCCCAATTCGTTCTGACTTACCTACATAAAAGCCAACACACCCAAATTCGAAGAAAAAGTCAGCCTTTAATATTTCAAAAGTAAGTCCTGATAAATTGTAAGCTATTTGACAGTGTACTAATTTCATTCCTATTTTAGGCCCAAGCTCAGAACGAAGCTTGTCATCACAACCGTTGGGTTGGCAGCTTTGGTCTTTGCGTCAGCATTAGTGTGGTACCGTATCGAAATTATGAAGCAATCGGCAGAAGTTGTATCGGAACCTCCAGACCCTCATGAATGGGAGAAGCCATCAGCGTCGAAGCTGCACGTCTTCCAAAAGGCTGCAGTATGCACGGACGCTACTGATTGCTCAGCAATTTCTAGGTAAGCAATATTTTTGAAGTGAAACATTTATTAGATCGTCTCAAACTTTTTGGTCTGTGTGTTGCATGTCGCGTGACGGTCGGCCGCGGAGTAGGGATAAAGTGAAAGGCGCTCGCCAGAGCAGCCAAGGCCAATATTAGTTGGAGATTTAGTTTACTTTTATCATTTCCCATTATCATTCCAATTTTCCAAGTGTAAAAAATTAAGATTTATAAAGCGATTCTTATACCCTTAATGGAATATTATTCCAAATTTTTTTAGTTAAATGTCTATAATGTGAAAAAAAGTTTCACTTTTACCGTGGTTTCATAAAACCACACAATCTATTTATTTATTACATATTTGGGATACTGTGAAAGTATTTTAAAGCGAACTGTGTACAATAATTGCATTTCACAAAAAATCCATTTCGGTTTATTGAAGCAGGAATTTCGTTTTAAATAAACGATTGCGTGTATTACTTCAAAGAGTGGCGGCATCTACTACATAGACCAACATGACATTTATTTTATATGGGGGATGAGCAATTTTTGCTCAAATCTGTAATAGTAGTTATAAAGACCCTAGACAGACCCTAGACTACCCTTGAAATGAAACTACCATTATAATTTTAGACAAATCTTGATGAAGAATGGCTCAGCAGTGGACGCGGCTATTGCGGCGATGTTCTGCAACGGATTGCTGAATTATCAGAGCATGGGAGTTGGTGGAGGTTGCTTCATGACGGTATACATCAAAGAGGAGAGAAAAGCGTATACTGTCATCGCTAGGGAGAAAGCACCCGCAGCCGCTACAGCTGACATGTTTACTGGGGCCTTCGTCAATGCTTCCAAAGGCAAGCCATTGAGATTTGTTATTATACTATTCTTCTACAACATCATACTAAATAGTCTCCAGGCTAATAAAGTTATAGTTAATGGATTGACAGTAGCCTGTTATTTAATTATTATTAAGTTACATTACTTGGAACATAATCGCAGAAAGTTGCTGAACGATTACATCATCTCGAGATAAACGAAATCTTTTGTCTTTCTATGAAAATTATTCCTTTCGATGCATATTACGCATTACGAGACGCCTTGGGTTGATGTCATTGGATCTCAAGCCTTCATTTCCTTTTATTATCATCTTTCAGTAGATGTTAGCTGATAGTTTGCTTTGTTTAACCATTTTCCTAGCTGGACCTTTGGCAGTGGCCGTGCCAGGTGAAGTTCGAGGAATGTGGGAAGCTTACAAACGTTGGGGCAAGTTACCATGGAGCACCTTGGTGGCTCCTGCCATCGAAGTGTGCGAGAACGGCTACCCACTTTCCGAAGTCACGTTCGACGCCGTGAAAACCATGAATTTTCTCCTGAAAAAAGATACAAATCTCTAGTAAGTCACTAACAAAAACTTTGACAAGCAAACTTATAGATAACGGTTATACATATGTAACAAATGTAGGTATTACTAGATAGGTAGGTATTCTTAGATCATTAAATCATATAATGCTTATCGAATGTAAATGTACAATTATGTATGAGATCTAAAATCTAAATTCTGTATCATCTGTAATTCTTATTAGCTCAGCAATAACGACGTCTTTATTAATTATCATCAACAATTTACTTTATTTCAAAAAATCCCTTTCCTTAATTCAGCAAAATGTACTTCGACCCAAAAACGGGACTGCAATACAAGCCTGGAACTATTGTGAAGCCTATTAAAGCCCACTGCAATACACTTAGAAGGATAGCTGAGAATGGTGGAGATGAACTTTACAACGGCACGTTAGCTATGGACTTCTTGGACGATTTGCACAGAGTCGGGAGCATCATCACTGCTGAGGATTTAGCTTATTATAAGTAAGTATTTTTTTAAACTTGCGTCTTATATTTGATGTCCAGCCTGTAGTTTGATTCTATAACTTGGACTTCATGCTCTGTTTAGCTTTAAGATTTAGGCAATTATCAGTAAGTCTTGTTCCAAGTCACGCCTTCAATTAAATTAAGTATATTATTGTTATCTTGTAGGTATACATATGTTTCGTCGTCTATGAAAAATCACAATTAGTTTATATCACAGCTTATCTATGTAAGTATGTTATTAAAAAAATAGTTTATCAGTTAACTTGTCTCCATATTAGATGATACAAGCTTTGCTTAGTTTGACATCAGATGTGTGAAGATCAGCCCCTTATTCAGCTAATAGAGACTTCGTCGGCGAGCCACCGCACGGAGGCCTCGGAGAGTTTACCTCTCACGCGATTTTGTAGTTAGCAAAAGAGACAGAGCACAGAGGTCGCGAAGAAACATCCACGAGCTAGTTTGATTTTCCTTACAGAATCGAGCCCCTGATTCTAAACTAAGGAGAGCTTGTACTATGGAAGCCAGATCACAGAGATACTACTTTTTTCTTCTAAATACTTTACTTTAAATATATTTCCACCCAGACTCAAAACAAACACATGTTCATGTACACTAATGTTTGTCCTTAATGGGTACCAAGACGATCCCACGAGCTTAAGAGTCAGGGTCTCTACCCACCAAATCAACTGGCTCATCAAATATGAAACTAACAAACTTGTGACTAAAGCATTTTATGAGCAACGATGAACTCGTGACTTATATTTACCCAACTTCTTGTTTTCCAGTGCAAAGATCACAGACGCCTTGGCTGTACCTCTAAGCGAAAGCGATACTCTGTACACGCCACCCCCACCCAGCAGCGGCGTGATCCTCGTCAACATACTGAACATACTCAGCGGTTACAAGTTCAACGCCAGCAGCATCAACAGTACCGAGGAGACCATACTCACGTATCACAGAATACTCGAGGCCTTCAAGTACTCGTACGCGACCAGAACCAAGCTTGGGGATGAAGATTTCTTGGATGTGAAGGAGGTGGGCATGCCATACCATTTGCGTATATATAATATATTATATTATAATAATAGAAATAAGTTTATAGGATGATAAAGGATAGGGAGCATTTTTGTAGAAGATTAATAAACCTTGTTTTTTATATGACTTGGGCCGACAAATAAGCATACGATCCACCTGATGGTAAGTGGTCACCGCCCCCCTATGGTCATTTGCCTATGACAAGGAGATTTCCAAATGTTTTTCCAAGGGCGGATACCCTTGCTAGGGTAGAAGGACCTGCTCAGTGATTTTAAAGTTACTTTCATTAATCCGTGGATTCCTTACTCATCAAATTAATGTTTGCACTCTCAACACTGCAGCTGGTTCAAAAAGTAATATCACCGGAGTACGGCGAGCAAATACGTCTAAGGATTAACGACACTATGACCAGTAACAACACGGACTATTATGGCGCGAGCGAGTACTTCCAACCGGACGCGGGTACCGCTCACATGGGCGTCATCGCAAGCAACGGCGACGCTGTTTCAGTTACCAGCTCTATTAATTTTTAGTGAGTATATAAATTAACTAGCTATCCATACCGCGGTTTCACTCGCGTTCCCAAAAGATCTTATTTGTTCACGGGATAAGGTTTTTTCAAATCTGTAAGTGCTGTGGTTCCAGAGATTACCCCTCTGCATACATACAAACTCACAAAATTCGCTTTCTCTCAATTATTATAGTACAGAACAGACTACAGACATCCTACTATCCTACTTATCTGTGCTATCTATACTAATATTATAACGAGGAAAGATTTGTATGTAAGTATGTTTGTTTCTCTTTCATGCAAAAACTACTAAACGGATATAGATGAAACTTGGCACATAGATAGAGCATATCCTGGATCAAACATATAGGCTACTTGTTATCCCGGAAAATGTGACCTTCGGGAACGCGGATAAAACCGTGGGGGGCAGCTAGTATATTAATATAGTGTAGAAAAAGGCCTTGAAGAACCTTAATGAAGGCTAAAGTTACTGAAATAGCTATTGATGTAATAAATAAATGTAGTATAATTACGATTTGAATAAGTAGAAAAGTAATCTACACGTGGTAAAACGGTCTTGAATACGAAGTTATTTGGATAGGAATGATTACCGAGGTACGAATATCGTGGTCTAGTTTCTACTGGCGTTTCTATTACCTTTTAAATATAAAAATTTGTTTAAGTGACATAAGTTTTAGTTATACAGATGGTATTGCGATAATAATCTAATCCAGGTGTCTAATTCTACGGCTATTTGTTTACGAGAAATGACGGTAATTCATGTTAGGGATACTATCTATATATATATAAAAATGAATCCCTATTTCCCTTGGTCACGGCATCACGCATGGACGGCTGGACCGATTTCGCTAATTCTTTTTTTGTTGTGTTTGTTATTGTCAGGAGAAGGTTCTCATGAAAGAAAAAAATAAGAAAGTTGCGCGATCAATTAGAAAATTTAAGAAAACATAACGACCATTTTAACTTTTCTAATGTAACCTTACCTCTTTTGACAGTATAAACTCTTATAACGTACCCTTATGGTGTTTGACATAAATGTCAGTCGTTTGACAATCATTTTGAACAGAGACACACAGAACAGAAGCATGGGTCGGAATTATATTGATAAAATTTATTTATTTATTTTCATGTATAGTTTTTAATAAAGTAAATATGGCAAAACAGCATTTGCCGGGTCAGCTAGTTACTTATACATTTCTTTAATAAGTTTTACGCTCTAGTAACTCTCGCAGACGTATTCTTTTGCATTATTAGGAAGCTACATTTATTTATAATATTACTCTGATAGTTTTTTAGATGGACAAAAAAGCCCTTTATTCAGTTTAGGCCCTTGGACAACCATAGTCAATGTTATTACTGATTTAAAATACAGCAAGAAACTGAGAAGACTTACGAACAAATACCAATAATCTGATTGGTTTCAAATCGTCAGATCAGGATCTCACTTTATCTATGATAAAAATTTCACGTAGGTGACTTCAGAAACTTTAAACTGCCTTTCGTATCTCACAGCTACGGCGCTGGGTTCACGACCCAAAAAACTGGCATCTTGCTGAACAACGTGATGGATGACTTCTCATCGCCAGGCGTCATCACCTATTACGGCTTGAAGCCGTCTCCAGCTAACTTCATTGTGCCTGGCAAGAGGCCGCAATCTTCAATATGTCCAACTATAGTTGTCGATGGGAATGGAAATGCCAAGATAGTTATTGGAGGCTCTGGAGGCACGAAGATCACTACTTCTGTTGCATTGGTAAATAATTTATAATTTCGTTTTTAAGCCACATGGTCCGACAAACAAGCAGACGGTCCATCTGGTAAGTGGTCACCACCGTCTATGAACATTTGCAATACCAGGAGCATCGCCAAAGTGCTGTCGACCCTGAGACATGAAGTTGTTAAGTCTCATGTGCCTGTAATTTTACCGGCCCCCTTACCTTTATAATTTTAAGACTAAAAGGTAGGAACTTATGACGGTTAGCAGGGAGATTATGTAATGCTCTCGGAAACGTCGCTGGAGTCAATTTTGTATTTCATTGACTGTGCTACGGCTGTAGTCCGACACTGCTCCCCGGCAGAACCATCAATCTATTAAAAAATAGGCTTCAACATTGAATCCGTGAGCAAGGCCGTATCTAAACTATTGGAGGCCCTAGGCACTAGGGTAATGCGGCCCCAAGACTATGCTATGAGAGCTCTAAGACCGCGACACACCGAATTGACGACACGATCTGTCGTATGCGTTCTCTGTAACCCCTGGCCGTCCAACGGCTTCCATTGCTTCCGAACTAGAGGGCCCCATGGATTGCGGGGCTAATGGAAAAGAAGCCTCTGTCCGTGAGTGTCTCAATTTTTTTTTTCGGGTGCTAAACTGATTATATTTTTGCAGGTTATTATCCGTATGTTATGGTTCGGACAATCCATAAAAGAGGCGGTTGACGCAGCCAGAATCCATCACCAGATATTTCCAGACATGACTGTTAAATACCAATTTGGTATTACAGAGGTAATAAATAAACTAAATTATTATAATATTAATAAATAAACCCAAAATCTAAAAATAATAAAATCTTCATAAAATTGAAAAAAAATAATTAAATAGGCTCAGCAACAAAACTTGTGTAATGATTTTATTAATAGGCCTTGAAATTACATTGGTGGCATTAACCTCAACTATCAAGATAAAGTTCTTTGAACTCTTCTAAAAAGCACAAGGCTAAGGTTATCTGCGATATCGTTTATGTTTGAACGCCAGCTTGACTTTTGATGCTATTTGATAACCAGCAGTTCATATTGCAGTATTATATGCATTATCAAAGATTTCTTAAATTTTAAATTAAATTTCCTTTTTTTTTTGTTTTTCTTCACTTAATATGTTCCAAAATTTTTACAGGATGTTGTAAGTGGACTAAGAGCAAAAGGCCACGGAATGGTGAGATACCTCGATAGAGGATCAACTGTCTGCGCTCTATGCAGGAACCATTCGGCAATTTATGGGAATGCCGATTACCGAAAAGGTGGCGACGTCACTGGAGTGGATTAAACTAATAATAAAACAAAGTATTTTAGTGTTAATGGACAAAGTGAGAAACTTAATTAGAAATAAACCCTCAAAACGTGCGACCTTAGGGTTGCCAAGCATTATCTCGTATTCATAAACGTGTTCATTAAATTAATAATAAAGCGTTATGCTGATTATTGAACCGTGAGTGTCAATTAATAGACGCCGAAATTTTAAGAGATAAAGGCGGGTTTTTTATGAATACGGGAAGATATAAGTATAATAAATAATAAAGTTCCATTGTAGGTATAACCAATTATTTATCAACCACTGACTTGACTAATGTTTAGTTAATGTCAGCTTCAGTAGTTTTCTAACCAAGGAATTCACACATATTTAATATGACTTCATTAAGGTTTTTATTAGATCGAAAGGCTCTATCTTAGGCCACACATGTACAACTACATCTTCTCTGAAGGCGCTCCGAACTCAAATTCTTTCTTATTTACTTGTTAATTTTAGTCTATGGAACTTTCTTTCTCAGGATTATGGAGCGTAGAAGTAAATGAGGACCATCTTGTATGGGGGATTAGTCGAAAAAGTGTCCACTTGTAAACAGCAAATTAGTTTTCGAATTATCACCGAAATAGCGCTAGTGTAGCAAGTGGAAATGAAATGAACTTAGCAGGATAAGCAGTTATAAACAGAGTGATGTGTGCTGGGTTGGTTTCCGGTAATTCTTTAATACTATTTTCTATTTGCTATTTACAATTAATTGGGGTACTTAAAATCACTGTATAATTTTAATCCATACTCATGTTTGTCTATATATTTTAATAATTAAAAAAAAATGTGCTGTAATAAAACGGAAATGTTTCTTTCCTTTTTTATTAATTTTGTATCCTACTCTAATAATTTATAACGCTCTATTTAAAATTCTTCCACTTGCTACAGTAGCGCCACCTTAATTATTTCCCTTTCAACGGACACTTTTTAGTATACTGAGATGGTCCTCCTTTACTTCTACACTCCATACTCAGGATATCAATCTGATAGATTTATTAAATTCATCTGTCACTTAGCATGTCAAAAAACGAATTTCATGTTGCCTTCTTTTTGAATTTGCGAAAACACGTTGTAGTTGTTTTGCAAATAGCACAATAAGAATTTATTTGTAGCTCTTTGAAGATTGTTTCAACAGATTGTGACGTTTACAGGCCTTTTTAGAATATGTGCAAAAAATATTTAATGAATGATATATTAAAAAAAATTTATTTAAAAACTTGTTAGTCTTTATTTTTTATCCCTTTTATAATATGGTAAAAAAAAATTATTTCATTGAATACAAACGTATAAATTTGGTTTCATTTGGGCTTTGTGAATTTTACTTTTAGCTTAGGCACAAGTAGGTAATAGACGAAACTAAGCAAATACAGTTGCTTTGTATTTTTAAAATAACCTAGGTTCATTTTATTCTGAGTTTATATGCCAAGGTGTAATTAACATTATGCCTCTAAAATGTAAATTAACAATGTTTATTAGTTCATGTGGTGCTAACTCTCCATGGAAAGGAAACCACCACCTTCAACCTCGATACTTTTACGTTTTTAACCTCATTGGTATCAAAGATAAATACGCTATGAAAAGTTATATTGCGATATTGCTTTATATTATGGAACCTAGCTTAGAACTTATTTTATGTAAGGCAAATAACACTAGCTTGACGATGTTTCGTCGCGACCTCTATACTCTGTATGTTTCACTAACTACGTAATTACATGAGAGGTCCGTTCTCCGAGGTTTCGTTGCGCCAGCTCCATGACGAACTTTGTATGAGCTGTACAATAGCAGAAGACGTTTAGAAAGAGGAAGCAGAAAGAAATATATTTGCAAATTAAGTGTACCTTATACAGAAAAAAAACATTTAAAATTAAACAAGGTAACAAGCCACAAAATGGTCCGAACTCAGCTTTTAGGTACTGTCAAGATTTATATCCCCACTGCATCATCGTAAACTTATATACTTTTAGACATAAATAAAAAAAAACAAGAATTGGTGCCAATGAAACTATTTTAGATTGGGCTTGGATATTTAGTTTTGGACGTTAAAGTGTATATGACGAAGTACTGCAGGCTATTGAACCAGGCGATTTGCAGGTCAAATGATAACTTTGGCATCAAAAAAATTATGTCCTGATAAGATTGTGCTGATGAAAAGGTCGAGAACTCAGTAGGCTTGCCGCAACATTAGAGTACCAGCCCCTGTAGGCATTCTCCAATACAAACATCGGCGCCGCAACGAAGCTTCGAAGAGCGGACCTCTCACGTGATAGCTTCCTTAAAGAGAGAGACAGAGCATTAGAGATTTTGAGACTAGTTGATCTCTTAGTGCAGACTTCGTCCGAGGAAGTACTACCATTTACTACAGAAAGATAAGAATGCCGGTGAAAAAGGCACATGTGACTTAGCAGCTTGACGTCTCAGTGACTTTAACGCATTGACGATGGCTCTGGTGTTGCTAATGTCCATTGGCGGTGGTGACCACTTACCATCAGATAGATCGTCTGGTTGTTTGTCGGCCCATTGAATAAAAAATAGAAGCGACTTTTAGAAGAATTATTTACCTAACAGAACCACGTTCCTAAACAAAGAATCCGCCGTCAAAACGGCGCACTTAAATCTATATATTTAAAAATGAATCTCTATTTCCCTTGGTCACGGCATTACGCATGGACGGCTGGACCGATATCGCTAATTCTATTTTTGTTATGTTTTTTATTGTCAGGAGAAGGTTCTTATGAAAGAAAAAAATAAGAAAGTTTCGTAGAAAATTTAAGAAAACACAACGACCATATGAACTTTTCTAATGCAACCTTACCGCTTTTGACAATATAAAGTCATATTATGTAACCTTATGGTGTTTGACATAAATGTCAGTTGTTTGACAATGTCGTTTAAAATAGGGGCATGGGTCGGACTACATTGATAAAATAATTAATTACTATTACTTATTTCACATTTCACACATGACGCACAGTCAATTAAATCGGAAAATTGTCATGTACAGTGAGTTTTTAAAAAGTGTTTGTTCATCGCGGTTAGTTCAGAGTGCCATCACGCCCGATATTAAAAGTTTAATTATCAAGAATAATTAACACTATGTTCTCGATATTTTATTTATATGAATGATACTAATTCGAATTAAATATTCATTGAAGACAGGACAATGACTGTCGGGTCCGATATGGAATATAATAATTGTAGTATGATAATTTTTCATGTATAGTTCATAATATAGTAAACTCTACAATATAAATAAAGTTTTTTAGTTTTTAAGAACTTTTGTGAAAGTTATAAACATTATTATTATTATATTATTGTTAGGTTTATTTTGATTTTAAATAAAACCAATTTATTTGTTGGATCTCTGCCGATATTTTTCAATAAAACGGCAACACCAGAAATAAAAAAAACAATAAAAAAAAAGGAATAGATATGTTTTTTGGCGGGCGGGAAAATTAAAAAAAAAGGAGGATTATTATCATTTTGAGAGCATCGAGTCTGAACGAAAGAAAATAAGAGGCATTATAAAACGATTGGAATATATGATTAACTGAAGTAAGTCCATGTGAGTTTTATTACATTTCAGAAGTGGGATGCCATCGCTTACTAATTCGATTAAGTAAATACTCATATGTATTGTCTGTTTGGACCATTCATTTTGGTGTACTCTTAGTAACAATATTTGCCTTTGCTAGTTGCATTATGTAAATAGGCCAAAAAAAAAGGCTATCTAAATTAAATACATAGTACATAAATTGAATTTTATTATTTAAGTAAGTAAGAGCATAGCAAGATACTCGGTGCTACTCCTACTTGATTATTAAAGTAACGAAATAATCAGATAATCCCTATGGTCGCTTAATCGTATAATGCAGGCAAAATAGTTTAGGGTCACGTATATCATGTGGGAGTGAAATGCGAAAGCTAGAAAACGCAGTTGCGAGATATTTCATCTTTGTTTGCATTTTAAGCGCATATCTACAACTAAAAGATATTGTATAGTAATAAAAGCTGTAGTATTATTATATTATAATGAATGGTTACATAGTCTCCTTTTACAAGTTACAGAATCATGCCACGTGATAGTGAACATTCACAACCGCGGCGGTTGCGGACTCCACTACCAGACCGAGATGAAGCTGGAGCTTGTCGTGCATCTGAGAGGCGTAGTCGTAGTCGTATGCGTCGAGGAAGTCATAGCTACCGTAGTCGCAGTCCCTTAGCTAGTTCCCATCAAGAGCAAGGGCGCGACAGAAGATTTCCCGACTGGACTCTTGAACTAGAACGACAACGCGATAGATTACGCGCTCTTGAGGAAGATTTGCGCCGAGAGCGCAGCCAATTGCGACGTGGTACGAGTACAAGGCGGGAAATACGATCCTGTGAAACCAACAAACCGACTGGAAACGAAACCGGACAACGTGGCACGCGCCGGACACGCAGCCCCGAAGATCAACGACGGTTACACACAGCATACAGTAGTGATGACAACGCAGCGGCAACTCGGCGGGTCATACGGTCAGAAAGTCCCACATTCACCTCAAAAGATCTTATAAGCTTGATAAATTCTTTAAATCACGCTAAGTCTCAGCCGTTGGCATTGGCTACTTCTTCACAAAGTACCGGCAACTTAAATCACAAAAATATTTTGCCGGATTTTGACCCTTCTGTAAAAAGTCAAAGGATTGATATTTGGCTAAAGAAAGTGAACGAATGTGCTACTGTTTACGGCTGGGACGAAAAGACAATTATACATTTCGCAATGCAAAAACTCAGAGGCTTGGCCAAAACCTGGTACGAAAGTTTAAATTCAATTCTATTTAGTTGGACTGAGTGGCAGCAAAAGCTGACGAATGCTTTTCCGTTTGAACAAAATTATGGCCAAACCTTGGAGGACATGCTTAAAAGGAAAAGTAGATATAATGAACCCCTTGAGATTTATTACTATGAAAAACTGGCTCTTTTGAACCAATGCGACATCGATGGAAAACGGGCAGTTGATTGCATAATTCACGGCTTGATTGACAAAACCATGAGGTCTAGTGCTAATGCATTACGTTGCACACAGCCCGACCAGCTGTTACCATTTCTTATGAGTAATAGTGACGTCCCTTCCTCGTCGTATGATCGCGCTAATTTAAGGGTTAAATCTTCGCTAGAATTAAATTCTCGAAACAATAACGTGAATAGCCGATCTATTAGAAGTGGGAATAATCTTAGTAGAGAACTTTTTTGCTTTAACTGTAAAGAGAAAGGGCACCCCTATCTCAAATGTCCCAAGCCGTTAATTCAGTGTACTACATGTCGTAGGTTCGGTCACAAAGCTGAAAGTTGTATGATTAAGTCAGATGTCAATAGCCCCAATGATGTGCGTAAAACCATGCGTATATTTACGTCGGAATCTAATTCTAAATTTATCAAGGATTGTCGAATAAATGATGTTGTAATGAAATCTTTCATAGACTTTGGAAGTGAAGTGACGCTAATTATAAAGTCCGCTGCGTCCTCCTTAGGTTTAGTTTGCAACAAATGTCCTATACCTTTAAAGGGTTTCGGTAATGAAGTTATCCAATCCAATGGTGGAGTCGATTTGGATGTATGTATTGACGGTGTCTGTGCTCGTGTTCCATGCCAGGTAGTAGAAGATAAATTTCTTGAATTACCATTGCTGATAGGGCAGACTTTCACGGAGCAGCCTCACATCGTTGTGTATAAAAATGCTGAGGAATTAAAGTTTTACAATGTTAACGTTGAGCTTCCATTTTCAGAATTTGATATTTGTGAAGATATGTCCATTGCCATATTGTCTGTTGCCGATATTGAAATCTATGGTCCAGCTACGGTTAGGGCCCGGACTAATGCAGTTACAGATGGAAGCATTTTATTAGGTGGTAAAATGATAGGAAAACCAAATCTACAATTTACAGTTAATGGAGGTGTGTATCAGGTCGTAAATGGTTATCTTTTTGTTTACATTAGTCCTCAGTCAAAGTCATGTCAGTTGCGAGAAGGAACAATCATAAGCCGCGGTGTAAAAGTTCAGGTGGTGAGACACATATCATTAAATTGTGATGTTGCGGAAAATAGTGTAATAGATTTAAGTCAGGTTAACGTGGGTAAAACAGTAAACGAGTCCCAAAAGCGGAAGTTAAGAGAGCTGTTAGAAAAGTATAAACATTGCTTTGCGACGTCATTAAAAGATTTGGGATGCACGAACGTCACCACTATGAATATCGAATTAAATAGCAAACGATCTATTGTGTATCGACCCTACAGATTATCACTTAAGGAACGAGAGCAAGTGAGGGATATGGTTGGTGAGATGATAGAAGCTGGTATTGTGAGGGAATCTGTTTCAGAATACGCCAGTCCTATTATTTTAGTGCGTAAAAAAGATGGCAAGCAGAGGCTGTGCGTTGATTATAGGCAATTAAATTCAGTTACTGTTAAAGAGCGATATCCAATGCCTATAATTGAAGACGAAATTGCTCGTCTTTCAGGACAGGCGTATTTCATTACTTTGGATATGGCATCTGGATATTATCAGGTGCCCATTTCGGAGGCAAGCAAATCTCTTACATCATTCGTCACCCCGGACGGCCAGTACGAATTTAATCGCATGCCTTTCGGACTGGCAAATGCCCCTGCAGTTTTCCAAAGAATGATGAACAGAGTTCTCGGGTCTGCTAGGTTTACGGAGGCAACTGCTTACATTGATGATCTGCTAATTTACGGTAAAACTGTGGAGGAATGCTTGGAAAGGTTTGAAAAAGTGATTAAATTGCTTGAAAAAGCTAATCTTACCCTTAATTTAACCAAATGTTTCTTCCTCCAAGATAAGATAAACTACTTGGGGTATGAAATCAGTGCTGATGGTGTTCGGCCTGGTGATAGGAAAGTAAGATCGGTTTTAGACTTTCCTTGCCCTACCAATTCACATTCGGTACGGCAGTTTCTTGGTTTGATCGGATATTTTAGGAAGTTCATAAAGAACTTTGCAATATTATCACATCCATTAAACAAGTTACTGAAGAAGGATGTTGAATGGGTTTGGTCCAATGAGCAGGAAACTGCATTTAGGATGCTTAAAGACAGGTTGGTTGTTAGGCCGATATTAGCTATTTTCGACCCTACTGCTGAAACTGAATTGCACACCGATGCCAGCAAAGTAGGTATTGGAGGTATATTGCTGCAGCGTTTACATAGCAGTGGTTCGTTTCAGCCCGTGGCATATTACAGTCGACAGACCTCTCCAGAAGAAAAGAACTTTCATTCATACGAACTTGAGACCTTGGCTGTAGTGTGTTCACTAAAGAAATTTCGAGTTTACTTGCTGGGGCTAAATTTTAAAATCGTCACGGATTGTAGTGCTTTGCGATCTACCTTTGCAAAACGGGACTTAATTCCACGTATAGCTCGATGGTGGCTTCTTTTACAGGAGTTTCAATGTATTGTGGAATATCGCGCCGGTAATAAAATGGCGCACGTAGATGCTTTGTCGCGGAACCCGGTCGAGGATGTAGATGATCCAGATCAATACCCAAGCGTTATGTTGATCAATGGTGACGACTGGTTGCACACATTGCAGTTAGGGGATTCGGAACTCTGTCGGATACGTGATATGCTTTCAAATAATATAGATGCGGATGGTCTTAAATATATAAAAGATAATTATTTGATCAAAGATAATAAGCTTTATAGGTGTTTAAATGGGGACAAAACCAAATTACGCTGGGTAGTCCCGAAGGGCGCTAGGTGGCAGCTCTGCCGTATGAACCACGACGAAATAGGACACTTTGGAGTAGAAAAGACCTTAGAACGTATTAAGAAAACATATTGGTTCCCCAAATTATCGAAGTTTGTAAAAAAATACGTTCAGGCTTGTATAGAATGCACATATTCAAAAAAAGTTTCTACAAACGAAGGCCTGTTGCATCCCATTACTAAAGTGGATGTGCCCTTTCATACTCTACACGTAGACCACCTTGGGCCCTTTGTAAGGTCAAAAAGAGGAAATTCTTACCTTTTAGTAATAGTAGATGCTTTTACGAAGTTTAGCTTTATCGCGCCAGTTCGAAATACTAAAACACAGTCAGCTATAAAGGTTCTCGAAGATATATTTTATGTTTTTAGGAATCCGGACCGGATTGTTAGTGACCGCGGCACGTGTTTTACATCTCATGCGTTTAGGCGATTTTGCTTAGATAAAGGCATAAAGCATGTTTTGAATGCGGTTGCAAGTCCAAGGTCGAATGGACAAGTAGAGCGGTATAACCGCACCATTCTTAACTCGTTAACTGCTCAGAATTTAAATTATGATGAGAAAGACTGGGATGACAAGGTTGGTAGAGTACAATGGGGGATGAATAATACATGTCAAAAGACAACGGGTAGGACACCGGCTGAAGTCATGTTCGGAATCAGTATGAACGCAGAAATAGATCCGCGGTTGAATGAGATAGTTCACGAAACTAGAGAAATCGAAGATACGGTGGAAATAAGGGAATCCGTTAAAGATAAAATTGACGAGGAACAAGAAAAGCAACAACGTTATTATGACAGGAACCGGCGCCCTGCTCGTATATATGTAGAAGGAGAGCTTGTTAAAATTACGAGAACTTCTTTTTCTAATGATGGAAAGAGCAAAAAACTAATTTCGGCATACATTGGTCCATATCGGGTAGTTGCAGTATTGGGTAATGACCGCTATAAAGTAGCTGCAATTCCAGGTCTAACCACCGCCAAAAATAAACGCACAACTACTGTTGCCGCCGATCGTATGTCGCCTTGGGTTCATATAGCCGCCTTAAATATTGACGAGGGTAACGACGATGACAATGAGTTAGATAGTTCGGACAGAGATGATGCAGAACATTTGTAATGGCTTTAAGTCACATAAATAATTTTTATTATTATATTTTTGTGTAAGTTACTTTTAGTTTATATCGCTTTTCAATATATGAAATATTGTATTAAAATAAGGAAATTAACGAAGATTGATAATTTTCTCTTTATCTTAATTAGCTTTGAAGGCGACGTAAAATAGTAAATTGATAAAAACAATAATTTGTGAATAGGACATAGCTTTTAAGAAGTGTTAGGTTTTAGATACTTGTGAGAAGGAGGGTTCACAAGTGGAGCATAATTATTTAAAAAAATATGAATTGTACATTTTGCATCCGAGAGGATCATGGTGGCTTGTGAAAGGTTCACATCCATACTGACAGCAATACATTAAGGATATGTGTTGTTTACGAGAAGGAGGGTTCGTAAGCAGCGCATATCATTAAACAAACGATAATTGTATGTCTGGACTAGGGTTTGTCATGATGGCTTGTGAGAATGAAGGGTTCACATCCATACAGACAGCAAAACATTAAGGATATGTGTTGTTTACGAGAAGGAGGGTTCGTAAGCAACGCATATCATAAAATATAAATAATTACGTATGTCTTGTACTTGAGTTTGTCATGATGATCTGTGAGAAAGAGGGTTCACAACCATAATGACAACAAAATTTTAAGATATATGTGTTGTTTTTGAGAAGGAGGGTTCGAAAACAACGCATGTTATTGGAGATTATTATTGTAAGTTTGGATTCGATGCGAGCTATATGTGATTCAATTGGCCGAGTGTTAGGTTATTTCGGGCATTTTGTCTCTGTGCATGAGGACATGCACAGCGTCAGGATGGTCGAGTGTTAGGTTTATTTTGATTTTAAATAAAACCAATTTATTTGTTGGATCTCTGCCGATATTTTTCAATAAAACGGCAACACCAGAAATAAAAAAAACAATAAAAAAAAAGGAATAGATATGTTTTTTGGCGGGCGGGAAAATTAAAAAAAAAGGAGGATTATTATCATTTTGAGAGCATCGAGTCTGAACGAAAGAAAATAAGAGGCATTATAAAACGATTGGAATATATGATTAACTGAAGTAAGTCCATGTGAGTTTTATTACATTATAATAAAGTAAATATGGCAAAACAACGTTTGCAGGGTTAGCTAGAAAAAAATAAAATAGGAACGATCACAAACTTCGCAAACAAATCGACGCGGTATTATTATTTGATGTTGAGTCCCTCATGTCGAGCGGATTGTGTGGTCCAATTGATTAAAGACCCCAGACGTTTGCTGTTTAGGTCCAATTAATATTGATTTAGATATGCGGAAGAACAATTTACGATGCTTTGTCATTTAATCTTCGTGTGTAGTTCGTGATATAAGTCCGAACGGAATTGATTACATCAATTTATTAACGTTACTTTAAGTGACCATGTAAAATTTGCCATAGAATACGAGATACTACTAATACGGTGTTACTTTTATAATTTATCTTTCCCTTGCTTTACTAATACAGTCACAGTTTATTTTTACATTGCTGTCCCCTGGGGTTCTACCCGTTTTCCCGAGGGTTATCACATTTTCCCGGGATAAAAAGTATCCATTATGTTATTCCAGGATATGCTCTATCTATGTGCCAAGTTTCATCCATATCTGTTTTGTAGTTTTTGCGTGAAAGAGTAACAAACATACTTACATACAAATCTTTCCTCTTTATAAAATTATATTAGTATAGATAGTCTTAACCTTATCCGGGGACCCTTTATTCCCGGGGGAAGTTATATATTCCCAGGTAGTAGAATATATAATTATGTATTACCATCAGGTGGACCGTCTGCTTGTTTGTCGGCCCAAGTGGCATAAAAAAAAAAGAAAACAGACACAGAAAAAGCCGATGAGTTCATGCTCATATTTTTCACCTAGATATAAATTTATACAGAATGTTACAAAACTACCCGTAAAGCCGAAATTACGTTAAATGGGGGCTTATAACGAGTCCATTCACAATATCTAAGAACCGTAGTAACGCTGTATAGCATACCTCAAATAAAAATTAAAAAACTAATTTTTATTTATGAAAAATAGAAAAACTATAAAAGTAGACAATTATTAGGTAAAATAGGTACGTACGCCTTTCTGTTAAATAATCTAGTTCCTTGACAGGTTACTAGGGTTGTTGGCTTTGATAATTAATTTTATTTTTACGGGGTATTTTGTAACACGTAGTATATTATTATTATTATTGAGCTTTTATTGCTGAAAAACTAAACACAATTATAATCTAATAGTATTCAAAAAAGAAAAACATAAATCTAACACATAGGGTTTTCCGGTTTAGTGATCAACACGTTGTATATACCAATAAATAAAACTTTATGTAAAAAATTACCCAATAGCCATATCAATTGATGCGTACTATATGATATAGGTACTTCCCATTAGATTACATTAAATTATTTGTTGCGCCTGCGTGAAATATGATTGCAAAATTTTACAGTAAAGTACACTTAAAGTGGCACAAAATTAAAGTGAAAACCATCTGTGCGTGAGTCCAAGTTGCATCTGGCTTCGATTCTTTAAGGAAAAGGACACTAGTCGTGGATGTTTTGTCGAAGCCTTTATGCTCTGTCTCTTTCGCTAATTACACAACCACGTGAGAGATTCGCTCTCGGAGGCAATGTTGCGCGGGGGCAATTGTGCAATGCTCTCGGAATCGAAATCGAGGCCGATTTGGTTCTAGATGGTTGGGTGATTGCTATCTCCTACCTCTACCTTCGCTTAGAGACGACAGCCGTAGCCCCGCCGCGCCGTCAATGTATCGGCAAATTAACCTCGAATTCGATGCCAAGAGCATTACTCAATCACCCGAATCGAGATTAAGAATTTAACACCGTTTAAAACAAAAATCGTTGATAACATAACACCATAAGATTTATATCCATATTCTTATTTAGATTTCCGCTATTTTCTACAAAACAATGAACCATTAGCTTAGTAGTGCGGTAAATATTTGCATAAAGGTATGAAAAAGATTAGAACAATCATTCGTATCCTTGAGTTTTAATGACGAAGCACGTGCCTCCTGGTAGTTCAATAAAAACTTATGCGGATGGTACATCTAATTTATTAATAATATATTTGGTTAATTCATTCAAGGTTTTTTTTAGAACTGACCAAAAGCTTTTCGGCCGAAAATAGATTTTATACTCTTACGTGTACAACTGGTTTGAGGTATGATGATTGTTGTCAACCAATTATTTGTTCTATTTTTAAGAATACAATGTGATTCTTTATATTGCTGATGTTTTTCAAAAATAGGATCTGTACTAACAATCTAGGCTGTGATATAAACAAAGCTAATTGTATAAGAACAATATCATAATTTCATCCTTATCTTTACAACATAGCGAGTATGTCTATCTCTCTGCTTGACTTTCATGGCTTAGGTAATCATCAAACCGATTTCGATGAAAATTTACAGAACCCAAAAAGGTAGTTGGACAAAAAAGTGTGTTGGGTAGGGTACCCATATTAACATAGAATTCAGATGAAAACAATACACTAACACTTTTACCCGTTTAACCGCAATGTGATGTAATGTAATTATTATTATTGATGTCATTTCTATGTCGTTTGTTTGTCGTTTCATAATAGTATTCAAAAAACGAGTTTTTGCTACCCATGGATATTCTAACCTATGTCTGTTTTCTAGTTAGCTAGCTTACGTCCCCCGTTTCACTTGCATTTCTAAGTATGTCCCTTACCGTGCCATAGGCACCGTGTGTCCCAAATTGCAACAAGACCCCTTTAAACCGTAAACAGATAAATGCGAAAGATTTTTAGGATGGATGAATGTAGATCACTTAGATAGCTGATTTTATAACCTGAATTTAAAATTAAAAAAAAATCAAAACAATTTATTCAGTTTAGGCCCGCGGAAGGCACTTATGAAGGTCAAATTTAAAGTTACTGAAGCTACTACCGGGTCGAATCCGAGACCAGTTCAGCCTTCAGCTGAGAAGAACCGGCAGGAAACCCAGCAAGATAACACTTTTTTTTTTTATATAAGTGTGAGAACGCGGTTGACACCGGATGAAACTTGGAAGATAGATACCTGGTTTATGAGCTGGATTAATACATAAGATACTTTTTATATCGGGAAACTGTAACATACATTGGAAAAGCGGCTGACAGACAGACAGCTAGTTGGTAATATTAGTAGGAGGTATGGTTTTAGTGATACGACTTACAGGCGTGCCTAGTTATGCCATCTGCTTGCATGCAACTAGACTCAGATTCGCCGGGCGATTATGTAATTCTATCGGAATCGTAGTTGCAGTCAATTTTGTTTTACATTGACAGTGCTACGACTGTTGATCCAAACTACTCGCGTGCAGAACCATCAATCCATTGTAAAATGGACTTCCACATTGAATACGAGAGAATTATACAATTACGGTGCTGGTCATTCTTGAAGTTTGCCGACTGGACGTGAGTCGCGTGCTCGTTAATCTTAGCAAATATGATTACACACACCACAATAATTTGTACGTTGTAGCTTGGGCTTCCGATGTGAGGATCTTCTGAGAATTCGGAAAATTTATTCCGTTCGTAATATCTATAAATAATTTGGCAAAGACAAAGTAGTTAAGTCAATTCATAATTAATTCATTAGCTACTGAAGAAGTTTAGGGCTATCGATAACAAAATGGAATCAGTTACTTTTGTAAGTTATACGTCTTTTGGCGCGTTAGGGAAAAATTATCAGAGGGAATTTTTACGATGCCCGCACCCCAAAAAAGCACCGCAAAAAGTCTTGAAAAAAAAGGCTACCAACAAAATATAAAAATACTGTATGTTGGGTGAGAACTGATAAATAAATTCAAGATATTTTTGTTCTTTAAAATTTTTACCAGTAGGAGAACACTAGGTATCCTACCGGCACGCTATGATGGCCGTTTTGACGTTTCAGATTGTCATAGGAAATGAAACTGTATTGCTTTGGAATAAAGTTGATTTCCATCATCATACTATTAGCTGTTGGATCAATAGATGCATCTTATGTGTGAAGGAATAAAGGTTATTTTTGTTTGTCATTGTTAAACGTCAAAACGGCCATCATAGCGTGCCGTAAGTTTAATTATACGAGTAAATCAACCTTTTGAGACCACAAATCTCTGTAGGTATTCTCTGAAATAGTCAATCGATAACACACATGCTTCTCATAATAACTCCATACAATGGGAGCGGAATTAAACAAGAATACAAAATCGACGTCAAGTGCGAATGTGCTATTATTTAATGGATTCCGTATATACGCTTAAGTAATTTTCTCCAGCATTCCCGAGGCTATAATATCCCTAGATTAAAAGACATATCCTATGTGTTAATAGATACTTGGATGTAAACATTCATATGTATAAAAATTCAAATTTCAAAAATTCTAAATTCAAAACCATTTATTCAGTTTAGGCGCTCGGAAGGCCTTATGAAGGTCAAATTTAAAGTTACTGAAGCTACAATTGTGGGATTCGGTGGAAATCATTTGTGGGATTTAAACAATTAAACCATTTAATATCATCATGAAAAACATAGAAGTAATTAAATAGAAATATATTTTTATTACCTAAAAATATAAACTAACACACATATGTATAATATAACACTATATGATTACTTCTACTAATTAATTACCTACATTTTATCGCACCGACCAAATTCTATAACCAAAAAATATTTCATTATTAACAATGTATTTAAATCAGTCGTATTCCTGACGATTATAAAACTAGGTTGTATTTTCAAACGAACTGTTGTTATCAATACTTTATGGGCATACAAACGTAAAATTAGCTATTAAACTAATTCATATCGAAAACACTATAAAAAACTTATAGGTAAATTCAGTTAGCAGTGCTTGCAATAAAACACATCACAGGCTAAGGAAGTTGAACCGAATCATCTTCATAAACTTAATAAAACTGATTATTCTAGTAAGGATAACGGGTCTAACTGTTTAAAATATTAAATTGTCATCGGTCCTCGATAAATCTATAAAGTATGAATGAAATCTGACCGTTTAAAGTGGGTCAAAATCGCGCCCAAAGGAGTCGGTTACAAACATACAAGTGAAGCTAATATAAAGCGTGTAAAAAAATATAACTGAAAAGGATGTATATAAAAACTACTTACACAATAATAAGTATTCGTTCATTCAATTAAAATCCGGTTCCCGCACCCACTGTACCCTAAAAAGGATGGGAGTATAAAAAAGTACATCAGCTATAACGACGTGTCCCGAGTTGTTCCGATTCATCGCGCGAGCGGACGCGGCGCGCGCGCCTTTGGCATACTGTGTGACTAAAAAAACTTCCAATTATATTAAAACTAACAAATCGAACTAAAATTCTATCACTTAAACATACATTTAAAAACACTTTTCAATCTAGTGGTAGTACTTGTGTCACAGTTATAAGTTTTTTCGTGTGGATTTGGGGTTATTCAGTTCAAGGTGGATTTTTTTAAAGTGAAATTTTAAGTGATTTCATAATACCTGTTTGGTGCATTGCTGCCTTCATGGATGTTACATTGTAATTGGATACACTCTGTAACGCGAATTCGATAAGGAAAGTAAGTATACAGTGTTTGTTGTTTAGATATAGAATTTATTTTGAATTTTACAGGACTAAATTGTGAAGTTTGTGTATGTGATTGAAATACTAACCCTGTATAAGTAGACAATATTTGAAGCGCCTGTACTGTAACTAGGTAAATAAAAACTCTCACAATTATTCTCCTTTAAATATGAACTTAAGCTACATATAGGCAGAAAAAAACCTTATCAAGGCCATTACTTTTGATAACAGTACTTTTTATGCTCTAAAAAAACTTTAATGAAATATTTAAAAAATGGAAGAAAATACGTTTTTGAAAGAAGCCCTCAATTCGCTTGCAGACAGTTCTAATCGATTATAAAAATCGAATCGACATATCACTATCTGCTCCGTCAGCTGTATTTTAAGAAGTAATAAAAACAGGTTTATTTGTTTTTATCACATAACAACCCATTGAAAATACCTGTTCTGTTGTTAATGATTATGTTATATTAAGCAACATGACTATGGCATGGTACATAAGTACATCAGAAATTGAATGATGAGTCTCATCTATGTACTAATAAATGTTGGGGGCAATGAAGGGAAATACGTCATAATGATTTGGGCATGTCACTGGGAAACCACAGAGTACAGTCACGCGTAAATTCATAACCAAGGATGGACATTTCGAAAATAATATCTGACACCCTTCAACAGCCCCCTTATTCAGCTAATACAAACTTCGTCGGCGAGCCGTCGCACGGAGGCCTCCGAGAGCGTTCTCGCGAGCGCACTCTCGCGTGCCTGCATAGTTAGCGAAAGAGACAGACCATAGAGGCCTCGAAGAAACATCCTCGAGCTAGTGTCATTTTACCTTACAGAATGGCATCCCTGCACTGATAATACTTAGAGCGACAGAGATGTTGTAATAGTTGAGCCGGCTGCAAATGAAAGAAAATAAATTAATGAATGAATCGTGATATCACATGTTATTGTAGAACTGTCTGTCGTTTAAAATCTATGCTCATGACATGACTCTTTGTAGTGCTTTAGTCATGTATTTCAAAAACTAGGAGGAAGAAATAACAACATTATTGTTGAGGATGGTAAACACCGTGAAACACCAAAATGTTTGTGGAAAGGGTTTTCTAGGTATGACGAATAGTTGATGACTGGTAACAGAGGTGAAATCATTATTTATTTCTTAATACTTACTATTTAGCTTTTCATCTATTATAATTTTTACGTTCTGACTGCTAAGCTAAGCTTCTTTGTTGCTTAGCCCAGTAAAGACGGGGGTCGCTCTTCTCTTGTAAAACTACTTTTATTTTGCGGTATTGTTCTCAAGTTCAATATAGCCGTATATTTTTATTTTCTCAAAGTATAGATAAACACTGCCATTCCATTGTTTACAATGATCTATTATGTACAAAATCCTATTTTGAAAAGAGTAATTGCTAAGTTTATTACCGGCCCTTCTCAGTAAAAGCAACCTTCCGAACCGGTGTTAGAGTCTGACCATTCATAAGTGCCTGTGAAGGCTTATTTGGCTTAAGGCTTTATAGAGTAGTAGAGCTATGAGTAGAGCTCTTAGAGCAGAGTTCGTGCGGGGAAGTACTACCACCTTACCCATTTCTGCCGTGAAGCAGTAGTGCACTTGTATTACTGTGTTTCGGTTAGAAAGGTAAGGGGGCCGGTAAAATTACAGGCACATGAGACTTAACAACTTCACGTCTCAGGGTGCAACGCATTGGCGATGCCCCTAGTGTTGCGAATGTCCATAGGCGGCGGCGACCACTTACCATCAGGTGGACCGTCTGCTTCTTTGTCGGCCCAAGTATATTTTTATATTTATTTCATTTCATTGTATACAATTTTTATTTCATTCAAAAGCTATTTAAGTATACACCTAGTCAATAAGAAAATAAAACAGGGTGAGTCGTAAAGACACACGATACTTTACATTTTCGCCTTGCGCAAATGCATTTTGCGCGTCGTTTGTTTTAATTCGTTAGTTGCCTGCATGAGTAAGTACTGACGTCACCTGTCGTAACGTAATTAAACTTGTGGCACGCTATGATGGCCGTTTTGATGTTTAACAATGACAAAGAAAAATAACCTTTATTCTTTGACGCATAAGGTGCATTTATTGATCCAACAGCTAATTGTATGATGATGGAAATCAACCTTATTCCAAAGCAATACAGTTTCATTTCCTATGACAATCTGAAACGTCAAAACGACCATTATAGCGTGCCTGTAGTATAGATTTGTAGGCAAAAAATTAATGTGTTTACATCGATGATATAACAATAGGTCTTGTGAAAGACATCTCACTCAGCTCTACAGATTATTAATTCACTAGGTACCTACTCTAGGTCTTTCTTGCAATCCTACTAATATTATAAATGCGAAAGTTTGTATTTATGGATGTTTGTTGCTTTTTCACGCAAAATCTACCAAACGGATTTGGATTAAACTTGGCACATATATAGTAATTGCCCTGGAATAGCACATAGTATACTTTTTGTGCCGGGAAAATGTTACATCCCTCGGGAACGTGAGTTTCTAAAGAAAAAATTATTGTTTTCTTTGGATAATTTATTATTTTCTTAGTCATATTTGATTATTTAGTCTTAACTAATATTATAAAGTGAGAGTGAATTTTGTGAGTTTTTATGCATGCGGAAGGAAATCTCCGGAACTACGACACCTTTTTGACTAATAGTATGAATTTGTCTTATTATGCCGGATTATATTAGAGCCGTCGGAAATGCCGATGAAACCGCGAAACGGAAAGCTAGTGCGTTTATAAAAAAATATTGTAAAAAAATCTAGTATTTTCTATAGACATTATACGGAGCTAATATGTTTTTTTTCTTCCATAAACATCGTCATCTGATCCTTAATGTAGCCTACATGTTTTGTATGTTCGTTTACTTGATCGAACCCACGACCTCTGGCGTGGCAGTCAATCCATCTAACCACCAAGCCAACTCGCCCGGCATACTATATAACAAGCTTCAGCCCTGGTCGCCGAGCCACGGTCGTACTCGCATTCCCGATTGCTATAATTTTCTAACAGAATATTTTGTTGAAATGATAAAAAAAAATCCAATATGTTAATCCAGATCCTAGCTATTCAGAGCAACAAGTTTCAAAAATCGGTCCAGTCGTTTATGAGATATAGAGTCATAAACATCACACATCCTAACATTCACATTGATACATTGGTAAGATTATTGATAAAACCTTAGAGATGAAACCCACTAAAGTTATAAGGGTTAGGTCATAAAGAATTAACTATCAGCATTAAATAAGGCATCTTTGTCTTTATACTTATCTTAGAATCTTCACTTTATGATCGTTTATTGACCTCTAGACTTCACACTCAAGCTGTTTCATTTTTGTGTTGGAAGTTTACGATTAATTTTTTGAAACCGGCTTGTGCATGTATGACATCAGTCCAAACGTAAAGGCTCATAAAATAAGAACTTGCAAGGGAAATATTCCACGACGGGCGAACTTCGCATCTATCTCCGAGAGCAGTTCGACTTTGTAAGGGGGAGGACTGCCTCTATGCTCTGTCTTTCCCTAACTACGCAGCCACGTGAGAGGTCCGCTCTCTTTTAGCTGAATAAGGGAGCAGTAGTTGACTACACGATTTAAGTCAGTCGATGAATTAATTATTAGCAAAACATTCCTACAAAAGATTCCAACCACCTTTTTTTTCATATTTGGGTCCGATATTAATATAATGCTTATAGTTTTGTCAAAATCTTGCAAATATCTCTCAGTTGTTCGATGATAAAGTATTGTGTAAATTCTAATAATTGAAATAGAGTTGAGAATGTATCGTTTGGTGGATGGATATCAATCGAATACTATTTATGGTTTGCTTGACAGACAGTTAGGCTGGCGAATCAAGTCATCAATATTCAACAGGGACCGTTGAACCTAGGTCTTTGTCCAGGTGCAAGTGTATGGGAAATTATTTTTATTCATGAGTCTCTTAACCCTGATCTTACTAATATCCCTACTAATGTTATAAAGGTGAATATAAGGTATTGTTTATCACGCTTTCACGCTAAAACTACTTAACCGATCATCTTGAAACTAGAGGTATTAAAAGTAACATAGGATACTTTTTGTGCCGGGAAAATGTTTCATCTTTCGGGAACGCGGGTGAACCCGCGGGGGACAGCTAGTGTATTATAAATACGAATGTTTTGATAAATGGATGTTTGTTACTCAATCACGCTTTATTTTATATATAGGAGATCCGTTCAAATAAGTTTACCTAGGTAAACCGTAAACCATGTTTTTTTTACCAATAATTCTTTTAAACTGCGCGATAGACGCTCACGACCTTTCGGGTCGATTTAAATGAGAGGTAACAGGTACTGTTTTTTTGTAGTAGGTTCATATTATACGATTATCGTATTTTACAGAAAACCCTAAGAATAAAATTTTTGTATAACAACTTACACAGGATCTACCTACTTAATAAAATATATAGGTTTTAGATTACAACCGTACCGGTAAACTGACCATGGTTTTTGTCCTGAATGGGTGAAGCTAGGTTCCCTAAGCCCATAGCAAAACCGTTGTTTTGACCAGGTATAAAAAAAATACACTGTTTATATCTGTCTCTTTATCCGATGTGGATGCGGTTATCATTTAGAGAATTTCTTCCGGAATTACTACATCTTACCTAAAGTTAAATAGAACAGATTTGTGTTTCTGTTTGTAATCAAAAAACTAAAAACTACTTGACAGGCCAGTTGGCTTGGTGGTTAGCGACTCCGACTGCCAAGCCGAAGGTCGCGGGTTCGATTCCCACCCAGGACAAACATTTGTGTGCATGAACATGTTTGTTTGTTCTGTGTCTGGTTGTAAATATCTATATAAGTATGTAATTAGAAAAAAAAATCGTATATGGAGTATAACAGCTATCTGGTTTCCATAGTACAAGCTCTGCTTAGTTTGGGATCAGATGGCCATATGTAAGAGAGTGTCTCAGGATATTATTATTATTACTAGATCGATTTTATTAATACTTTTACTATTAGAAAGCTATATTATCTAGAAACAACAGGTTGTTATAATCCAGGATTAGACCCTTCGGTAACACGGGTGAAACCGCGAAACGAAAGCTAGTGTAAATTTACATCATCCAATTCAAGCGAAGCCGGGGTGGATCGCTAGTATCCAATAACTCCATTTCATTCAGGTGTACAACTAGCAGTTACAAACAGCATTACTAAACAAACCTGAACCGTTGCTCCGCTGCAATTCTTCGTATCAAATGATACTGAATTGAATATTTCCTGTGAAGACGACCGGTTGGATAGACAATGTGCGTGCGTATGCTTTAGCTCGATATCGCGTTATTTATTCTCTATACTAAATGGTTTATCTATCTAATACCTTTAAACGAGCAATTCTTGTATTATATAATCTGAATCTCGGAAACGGCTCCAACGTTGTAGCTTCAGTAACTTTAAATTTAACCTTCATAAGTGCCTTCCGAGGGCCTAAACTGAATAAATTGTTATGAATTTTTGAAAGATTTTCATGAAATTTAGTATGCAGGGGGTTTTGGGGGCGATAAATCAATCTAGCTAGGTTTCATTTTTAGAAAACGTAGTTTTATCCGTGTTTTCAGGCACTGAAAACCTGCTACTAAATCATTAGAATAAGAAGCTAAAATATATTCAAGTTCCTTCTTTTGTGAGAAAAACTGTAGTTACATTAGTAAAGAAACCCCGAGCAAAGCTCAGTCATCCAGGTACAAGAGACTTAATTGAGACCTACAAATAGAACATCTTAAATGGACATTATGACGTACAGGAGTCCCAAAGTCTATTTAAACGAGACAATAATGACCGTCTAAGGGGCCACTGTCTTAAATTAAGCACTAGTTTCTCAAACAACAACCCTCACAAATATTCCCTAAACAACAGAATGGTCAATGCCTGGAATAAGCTTCCAGAAGACGTTGTAACAGCTCGAAATGTAAATCAATTCAAAAACCGACTCGACAAGCATCTCAAAGAGAACAACAGGATACAGGCAATCAACAGTTGAATCAACAGCCTGCTTGATAATGAAATAATTATAATAAATTGTTTCCCGCGTATTTATGTCCATTTTCATTGAATTAAATTAATATTATTTATTTCTGAGGTACTATAAAAAATCTTTTTTATGTATTTTTTAATAACTTCTTGTTACCCTTTTTGCTCCAAAATATATCCCTACTAATATTATAAATTTTAATGTAAGTTTGTATGTTACGATTTCACACGAAAGCTACTTAGCCCATCATCATGAAACTTTGTACACATATTCTTGGAGATATTAGAAGTAGCATACTACATAGGATACTTTTTGTGCCGGGAAAATGTTACATCCCTCGGGAACGTGGGTGAAACCGCGGGGGATAGCTAGTAAAAAAATATATATTAGAAGTTTAAAACAAGAATTATAACACACACCATCTCTCCCTCTAGTCGTATCCCTCACTGCTGAGGATCGTGGCTCCATCTGACGGTTGGGACGATCTAACCGCACAATGCGCACGATGCGCACCCATACATAATTGTTTTGCCATTTTGATATATCAACAAGTCCAAATTCACTTATTGGGAACTGCAAGTTTTGTTTAAATCTACACCTATACTACCGGCACGCTATGATGGCCGTTTTGACGTTTCAGATTGTCATAGGATCATTTTCTTTGTAATTGTTAAACGTCAAAACGGCCATCAGAGCGTGCCGCAAGTTTAATAATAGCATAGAGTGCGTTTATAATTTTTTTTATTTTTATTCGTCACACAAAAAGGTTGCGCATCAGAATTTCAATGCAATGCCATGACAAATTCACACTCCTAAATATACAATATCACGGAGACTGGGAAGCCAACATTTATTAATTGCAGTGCACAGCTTAGGTCGGGCAAAGAATATGGTATAGCCAGATAGTCTCTCTCAAATCATTGTCAATCGTTTTAATCAAGATAATTGGGATGTGTCCTGTATTAAAGATAAATGATCAAACACTAACCAGTGTATTGAACATCCAAAAATATACGAAAACATTAAATATGATCAAAATTAAATCATTAGTGTGATTTTTCAGTACCGATATATTCATAAAATAACGAGTATTTTATTTGATGCTGTACAATGATGACGTCACAACTTGCTATTTCTTAAAAAAACTCCATACATTCGATCGTTTTGACATTTCATAAAGAATTGCTGATTTGACATGACACATCCCTATTGTTACTACACATATATAACTATATATATGGAGTAAAGGAGGACCATCTTGTATGGGGGATTAGTCGAAGAAGTGTCCACTTGTAAACAGCAAATTAGTTTTCCAATTCTCACCGAAATAGCGCTAGTGCAGCAAGTGGAAATGATATGAACTTAGCAGCATAAGGAGTTATAAACAGAGTGAAGTGTGCTGGAAATATTTCTTTCCTTTTTTTATTAATTTTGTATCCTACTCTAATAATTTGTGGCGCTCTATTTAAAATTCTTCCACTTTTGGGTGGGAATCGAACTCGTGAACTGTGGCGTGGCAATACTTTCAAATGGAATCAAACGGACTGAAGTAAAGGTGTAATGGCAGCTGATGTGGCAGGATCAAATGATTAAAAGATCTAACCCAAGTTGATGGAATGGACTAGTCTTGTTTTCTTTAATCGAAGTTAAGAACACTTTACTTAAGTAGAGTTAGTATTTCTGTTCCTAATTGGAACTGGAAATAGTCAAAGAAATATAATAAGATTATTATATGTAAGGAAACAAGTCAAACTATATCTTTCAAGGTTTTAACGGAATATTCCAGCTCTTTCAAACTGCCTTTATAATATTACTGGCTGTCCCCCGCACTTTCACTCGTTTATCGATTTCATATATAGCCTATAACCGTCTACGAAAAATTTCGCGTCGAATGGTAGCAGTCCCACCCCCATATGTTCGGTAGTTTTGAGGTGATGGTGCGTCAAAAGAACCCTATTCTCCTTATCACTATATAGTATAAAACAAAGTCGCTTTCTCTGTCCCTATATCCCTATGTATGCTTAAATCTATAAAACTACGCAACGTATTTTGATGCGGTTTTTTTTAATACATAGAGTGATTGAAGAGGAAGGTTTTTATGTATAATACATGTGACATCCCACGGCACGCGGGTAAAGCCGCGGGGGACAGCCAGTATACATATTGTGACGTACGGGCTCTGCCCAGGTCACACTGGGTCAATTACACGGGGATGTTCAATAGTAATCGCCAAGTAGTCAGTGTAAAGCACACGGGAATTTCTCCAAGTAACAATAGAATGCGTACGTACCTGGGAAACCAACTGCTGATCACCTCAAGCTTTTGGTTCTGCCGACGGTTTGGATATCTACTCCTGCACTGGGTGGAAGCGCGCACTCACCGGCCGGTGGACGATCGTAGTTTTTTTTATAAAATATACACTTCAAAACTGCTAAAACTGGCACTATGTTAGGGCTTATAGTTTGCTTTATTCGATCCGATTTCGTTGAAGTGGAAGCTGGCGATGTTGATGGTTCCGTGTCGCAATAGGATCTGCTCGAAGATCAATTCGTTCGGCGCTGCCTAATTTCTTAGTTAGTTGGAGGGTCATTGGATATTAGTTTTTATACAAATACCGTACGCATTGGGCGAAACAAATGTTGCCCGTGCTTCATGGAAAATACCCAGCCTCAATACACTAAAGCTACTTTGGCGAGGACTATGCGAACGAAACATCCCGCCCACCAAAATACAGTTGGTATTTTCTGAACATTCACGATTTAAAAGACATCTGAAGATTTTAACGTTAACAAAGATACATAATGATGAAAATGAATAAGAAAATACAAAAATAAATAAAAATAAAAGCTAAATTACATTCACATGAATACTACTCTATTGGCAGTGGACACAATTTTACCAACGGTCGTTTGATCAAGTTATTATTGGCCGTTTTTATGGTGGCTACGCGAACTTCTCCATCGAGACCGGAGTGCAACTCGACTACTCGACCAAGCGGCCAATGTAACGGTGTTCGATTGTCATCTTTAATAAGAACCATAGCATTTAATTTTAATGGCTTTGACCTTTGGGTCCATTTAGCCCGTTCCGTCAATGTGTGGAGATACTCATTCTTCCAACGACTCCAAAAATTTTGTTGGAATGATTGTATCAGTTGCCATCGGCTGAGTCTGTATAACTTTATTCCAGACAGATCCTTTTCCGGAACAGCAGTTAACGGTTCCAAGGTCAAAAAGTGACCAGGAGTTAATACCGATAGATCATTTGGGTCTGAACTCAATGGACATAAGGGTCGTGAATTTAAAACCGCTTCAATTTGGACAAAGAGTGTGGTTAATTCTTCAAATGTTAAAACTTGATCACCAACTATTCGATAAAGATGTGACTTCGCGGCTTTAATCTGAATTTCCCAAACTCCACCAAAGTGGGGTGCAGATGGGGGATTGAAACGAAAGTCTATACGTTCCGTACCGGCAGCATTCTCCATCAAAACCGAAAACTGATTTCGTGCACCTACGAAATTCGTTCCACAATCCGCATGGATTACGTTACATCTACCCCGCCGTCCTACAAATCGACGTAGGGCTGCGATAAAACCATCAGTCGATAAGGAGGACACAACTTCCAGATGTACCGCTTTAGTAGTAAGACACACAAACAAACAAAGGTACGCTTTGTCCAACTTAGCTCCGCGGTGCTGGGCCAGTTTAATGCGAAATGGTCCACCGAAGTCAACTCCCACAGTCGAAAATGGTTTGACTTGATTGACACGGTAGATAGGCAAATCGCCCATAAATGGCTGTAGAGGTTGGGGTCTTGTACGGTAACAGCGAATACATTTGGAAAGACAGCGTCTAACTGCTCGCTTTGCTGAAACGATCCAGAATTGTTGTAATAATAAAAACTGTGTGGTGTTAACACCGGTGTGACAGTAGGTACGATGTATCGACTCAATAAGTTGGGTGGTAAAAGGCGAATCATTGGGTAACAGCGCTGGATGCCGTTGTTCAAAACCAATTCCCGCATGACAAATACGTCCGCCCACCCTGAGAATTCCACGATCATCGATAAACGGATTGAGTTTGCGGAAAGGTTTAGGTAACGCTTGACCGGTGTTTAATCTTGATATCTCATCATTAAATGCATCGGATTGGACATGTTTTACAATAATCATCAAAGAATTGTTGCGTTCACTGTTCGTTATGAATTTATTATTAGATGAGGTTTTAGGTAAGTTCCGGGTAGCGTCAATGAATCGGTAACAATATGCAACAATTCGGATAGTTTTATCTAAACAAGAAAACTTTGACAACAGATTGTTAAATAGGGAATCATCTGCACCATGGGGCAGAGTGGTAGTTTGTTGAAGAACCAACGAGACCGGAACGGTAGCCTTACTCTCTTCGAGCGCGAGTGGATCATCATCCGTATCAGTTACGGTGTCGGGATGGTATCCGGAGTTCTGCGAAAGCCATGAAGGTCCTTCCCACCATAATGAGTTATGAAGCAACTCATGAGGAAGTTGACCTCGAGAACAAATATCTGCAGGGTTATCGGTTGAAGAGACATGATGCCACCATTCGGTTGGAGTGAGATCATGAATATGACTGACACGATTTGCCACAAAAGTCGCCCACCGAGACGAATGAGAGCGTAACCAGGATAGTGCAACAGTTGAATCGGACCATAAATGAAAGTTTATCGCAGGAGATTCTGGCATGTTATATGTTGTCTTAAAGAATTCAACCAAGTTTGCCAATAAAACAGCTGCGCAAAGTTCTAGTCGCGGTAATGATACCTTTTTTATCGGTGCTACTCGCGCTTTTGAGCAAACTGGCATGATATGTATTTTACCTCGTTGATCGACTATCTTCATGTAAAGAACAGCTCCGTAAGCAGCCTCGGAGCTATCACAGAAACCATGGAGCTCATAATATTTAGCACCATCAATGGTTAGTCGTCTCGGAATTCTCAATTTTTGTATTATTTTTATTTGCTGCTGATAGTCATCCCACAAGGCAACGATATTATGAGGAGGGATATCATCCCATCCACCACCAATTATCCATAGCTGTTGTATTAAGCATTTTGCCTTTATGGTCAGAGGAGAAAGAAAACCTAAGGGGTCGAACACTTTTGCTACCTCACTTAGAATTGTACGTTTAGTACATGGACGTGTACTGGGGGTTACATCAAAAAGAAAACTATCAGTACTAGGGTCCCATTTCAAACCAAGAACCTTCAAGGTGAACGGTTCTGCGTCATCGAATGAAATCGCATCCATGAGACAATCTTCAGGCGGCAAATCAGACAATACTCTCAGGTCATTACTTGCCCACTTCCTCAAATGAAACCTTCCTAAATGAAGTAAACTAATAAGTTCCGCCTTAGCTGAGAGTGCTTCCGTTAATGAGTTTCGAGTGGAAATAATATCGTCAACATAAATTCCTGTGCGTGAGGATAATATCTCTTTTGCAATAGGGAAAGCATCCCCTTCATCCTGGACCAATTGCTGAATAGTTCTACATGCAAGAAAAGGTGCTGAGGCAATTCCGTAAGTAACGGTATTTAATCGATATTCTTGTATAGGGCCATCACTACTAAACCTCCAAAATATCCGTTGATAGTCCCGATGGCAGGGGTCGACTAACACTTGCCTATACATTTGTTTAATGTCTGCCATAAACACGAAAGCAGACTCCCGAAACCGCAACAGAATTTCACTTATGTTGGCTTGCAACTTGGCACCCTTCAGTAAGGTATCGTTTAAAGATTTTTTGTTACCATCTCGAGCAGAAGCATCAAAAACGACACGCAATTTGGTAGTGTGGCTTCCAAGGTTGGTAACACAGTGGTGAGGAATATAGTATTTACCTTTACCTAACTCCTCCGTAGGTACCAAAGACATGTGGCCACTCGCCAGATAGTCTGCCATAAATTCCGAATACTGACGACTAAGCTCCGGATCTCGGTCCAACCGACGTTCGATAGCATGAAAGCGCCGTAAAGCGATATCACGAATTCCATGAAAAACAGGTTCAAGGTCGTCCTTGAATGGGAGTCTTACGATATACCGGCCTAACTCATCCCGCGAGTGCTCCAACAGAAATTTCTGCTCGCATGCCAATTCATCTGGTGTCAGGCTAGAAGCTGATGGAAGAGTATCCAGTTCCCAAAATCGTTGTACGATATTTGTCAGATCGGTGTCCCCTCTACCCTGAACTGTAGCAGTCAATGAATTTCCCGCTAGAGGCGATTTCCCCAACAAAAGCCAACCAAAGATGGAGTTGAAAGCCGGTGGCTGAGTGGAAGTACCCTTGATTCGTTCGCTCAATAGACATTCCGCAAAAACATCTGCTCCAAGCAGTACATCGATTGGACCAGGAATATCAAAACCGGGATCTGCCAAGTCCAAGTTTTTTATGTGTGTCCACCCTGTACTATTGAGTTTGGATATCGGCTGTTCACTGCAAATATTTGGAATTACTTGCAGGTCTAATTCGAATACAGGTTGATTATTTGTACCCACTGTACAAAAGATATGACCTTTGATGGCAGCCGCCATACCTCCCAACCCGTTGACATGAACGTTTGTTGCGGAAGGCTTGAAGTTTAGTAATTGGGCAGCACTTTCAGTTATGAAATTATTTTGACTTCCAGTGTCAAACAACGCTCTAAACGTTATAAAGCAACCATCATTGTTTTTTAACTGAATTAAAGCAGTAGCTAACAACACAGTCATGTTCGTGGGCACCATTGACGTATCAGAAATACCGTTTGTGACTAACGCCGAATTAGTTGGTAGAGACTTCCGATCATCGTTGTGCAATAACGTATGATGTTTACGTTTACACTTTTGGCAGGAAAATATTGACATACAATCCTTCAAATGGTGTGATGCTTTTAGGCAATTGAAACACCATTGTTTTGATAATGCCACATCCATGCGTTCTGACACAGATTTTTGCAGGAATTCCTTACACTGCGTAATGCTATGAGCTTCTCCACAAAACGAACACTTATAGGGTGACTGCGGAAAGTTTGAATACGAACCATTCTTTGACGAATTTCCTTCAGATGACGAAGCGAGTAGCGTATGATTTGTATTATTAAAGTATCGTTTATGTTGTGTTTGCGGTACTGAGGACTGGTTAGCCTTGCTAGCCTCTCGGGTGGTAACAAAATGAGCATCACGTAAGAGCGCATCACATTTCATTTGCAAGAAAATTTTAAGTTCTAAAAATTTTATCAGTTTATTATCAGTTTGTTGCTCCTCGAATTCACAACGCAGTTTTGAGTCTAGCTTCGATAGAATATGATAGTTCAGTACGAAATCCCATTGATCAACCGGTAAATTTAAGCGTTTCAATATGCATAAGTTTTCATCTACTGAATCCAACGAACGCCTAAACTCATGAACGTTTGCTAATTTCAAATTAACATTTAGAATATCCCGCCAACACGTGAACGCAAGTGCACGATCGTCTTGATACCGCGCCACGATAAAGTCATACGCGTCCCGGTAGTGTTCCCCTGTTACGGGAAAAGATCTGATGACGCTTGCCGCATCGTCACGTAACGACGACACCAAATAGTGAAAGCGTTCAGTGTCACTTAATGAGGAACAATTGTGAATAAGAGTGTTGTATTTATCAATAAACTCCGGCCATTGTTTAATATCACCAGAAAATACGGGTAACGAAATTTTGGGTAATTTGATCTGTGTAGTAACACTTGATGACGGTAAACGTGGTTCAGGTTTTGTCAATTGACGGTGAATTGATTTTATTTCAAAGTACATTTCATCAAAATTTTCTTGTACCCTTTGATCTTCCTCGGGTCTATCAGAAAGATCAATAATGATGAAATGCAGCTCCTCGAACTTAGCAACGTTGGTCTGGACATCATCGTAATGGGAAAAAAATAAATTATGTTTATCAACGGCTGACCGCGCTTCTAAACTCAATTCACGAGTTTTAGTTATACGATTGAAAATTATTGTTCGTTTCCTTCGCAAGGAGGGTAGATCAATAACTGAATATCCTTCATCGACCGACTTTGATTTTGATTTACTCAACTTTCGTTTACCTTTGGGACAAAACGACATATTTTATTTATTTGGTCAAGCGTCGTTAGCAATAGACCTTTTACTACCTTACAAGAATTACGTTTGGTAAAAAGTAAACTATCCAGTACTCGTGGTATGAAAGGGCGATAGTTAATGACGAAATAAAACAAAAAAATAAATAAAAAAAACAAAAAAATTACAGTTATTTTGAATTACGCAGGTAGCAATAACTAATTGAATGTTGGTTACAAATTTGTTATGGAGAACGTGTAAAAGGACGACACAAAACCGATCACTACGTGCACGCAATAAGATTTTTGGTTTGTTTTTTCAAAATTATTAAAACGTTTAGAATTGGTTTCAATTCGATTGATAGCACATAGATATTTAACTAAGTTGTATAATTTTAGAAAAAAAAAAAAAAAAAGAAAAAAAAGTTAATTGTTTGCACCAGCCGATAAATATAAACACCGAAGATTATTGAAGATTGTTTATATGATCTGGTAATAAACAAAAAAAAACGGTTAGAAGAATGATTATTAGAATTAGATCAACCAAAACGACAAACTACAATTAATTTAAGACGTGCCGCAGTTCTAAAGTAGTCGAGTTACACGCCGGCCACCTGAGTGCGCATTTGTCTTTGAAATGTAATAGCAAATAATTTCACTCAAAAATATTTTTAAGCATTTTCCATCCGTTACGTTCAAACCAAAACTATGAATAGGTACACTACAACTCAGCACAAAATGGCGGAGACGAAAATAAAGTTGTGTAGGACCTTACCTTACAATTCAAAATTGGCGACATAACCTAGTTGTAAATTTTCAGTAAATACCACCGTTAATTTGCAGAAAATCTATTTTTTTTTTTTTTTTTTTTTTATTATAAAGTGATCCCGGGTTTCGGCACCATAAAGATGTGACGTACGGGCTCTGCCCAGGTCACACTGGGTCAATTACACGGGGATGTTCAATAGTAATCGCCAAGTAGTCAGTGTAAAGCACACGGGAATTTCTCCAAGTAACAATAGAATGCGTACGTACCTGGGAAACCAACTGCTGATCACCTCAAGCTTTTGGTTCTGCCGACGGTTTGGATATCTACTCCTGCACTGGGTGGAAGCGCGCACTCACCGGCCGGTGGACGATCGTAGTTTTTTTTATAAAATATACACTTCAAAACTGCTAAAACTGGCACTATGTTAGGGCTTATAGTTTGCTTTATTCGATCCGATTTCGTTGAAGTGGAAGCTGGCGATGTTGATGGTTCCGTGTCGCAATAGGATCTGCTCGAAGATCAATTCGTTCGGCGCTGCCTAATTTCTTAGTTAGTTGGAGGGTCATTGGATATTAGTTTTTATACAAATACCGTACGCATTGGGCGAAACAAATGTTGCCCGTGCTTCATGGAAAATACCCAGCCTCAATACACTAAAGCTACTTTGGCGAGGACTATGCGAACGAAACACATATACATAAAAGATATTAGTTTATCTATAACTTCTGTCCTTAAAATAGCTTTCGATAGAAGAATAGAAAAGCTTCTTAGAGATGACGCTAAAAGCTCGCCAACTATCCGGTTAAAGATTTCCCCGCCTTTAGAAATGTAATCAAACTTTTTTGTTTCAGTACCAACATGACGATACAAAGTATGACGGTAACAGATGCCCGGGATGCCACGAAGAAGAGTTGCTGTAGAGGGTAAGAACTATTCCTCTTTTTTGGTACTAAAATTAAAGAGCCCTTAATGACTATAACTCTACCACAGCTGTTTTTAAAAGCAAAATCTTTTTTTAATCAAAACTAGACAACTGAGAATTCTTTGTGTGCAGTTTGAGTGCTTTGGCTCTCTGATTATCTGAGGATAAACATATATTACTAATATTTAATTTATCATTTAACTACGAAGTTTTCGAACCGAAAAGAATGTTACAATTCAAACTGATAAAAAAAACATAAAATGAAATGTGAAAACCAGTTTAATAAAAAGGCATCAAAACTTGACATATCTTCACGCCCATTACACTAGGTCTAAAGGTAAGCAGAGGTCTCCGCCGATACCCAAATTCCACCGACGAATTTTTTACTCTCATTGTAGCATGTAGTGAACAATGTCACTTTCTTTCTCAAATTCTCTTTCTAAACAAAGGAACATTCATATTGCATTGAATTGAATCCATGTAATTCGGGACGAGCTTTATACCTTTCTACCACTGAGATTATTACAACAGTACAAAGAAGATTGTAAAGTAAGTCATCGATCCTGCAAACGTCCGTAATTAGCTCGGATTGCATATAAGGAGCTCATTTGCTTTATCATTATGTACATCTGATAAGGATGTCTGCGCAAGATTGCAAACAGCATCATGAATAAAAACAGTACAGTACTCAAGGAGGGAAATGTTTTCTCTACCTATATCAACATATACATATAGATAGGTATATCGGTTTCAGTGGCACGCTCTATAGTCTGTCTATGGTTTGACGGTTTTGATCATAATATGAGGTATCATTAGATTCGCCTTAATTGTGGGAGTGCCATAGAGTAAGAAATTAGAAAATGGCGTCCGCGATAAAAACTTTATGAATCCTTTTGAAATGTTTTCTCTACCTATATCAACATATACATATAGATAGGTATATCGGTTTCAGTGGCACGCTCTATAGTCTGTCTATGGTTTGACGGTTTTGATCATAATATGAGGTATCATTAGATTCGCCTTAATTGTGGGAGTGGCATAGAGTAAGAAATTAGAAAATGGCGTCCGCGATAAAAACTTTATGAATCCTTTTGAAAATCTTTCTTTTTCTTATTACATGATAACATTAAACTTTGTATAATAATACCACGGAGGTTTGTAAGCAGCAACATTAATTCTGCATAATTCGGTATTTTGTTCTTTTTTAATTTTACGTTCTTTTTTTATTTTTTATTTATGACAGGATTGTGATTGACTTCTATCACACCTGACTTGTGCTTTATTGTTACTACTTATATACTTAGGTTTTGATGAAATGGTGTACGTAGGATCAACCATAACAATTATATATTAGAAAACTGTCTCATGTCCCAAATTGACAGTTCATAAACTAGAAATAAAAACTATTTTTGTCTGACTCTAATGCCGGTTTGGAAGGTTGTTTTTTACTGAGAAAAGCAATAAATTTAGCAAATACTCTTTTCCAAAGGGCACTTAGGTTTATTAGATATCATTAATTAAGTCTCACTAAAAATATTTGTATATTTATCGATGAATTTATACCTACATAAATAAATAAAATTCGTATAAACTGGTTTCCAAAACTATCTAAATTAGCGCTCTAGTTGCGGTAGGTAATTATCAGAATTAATTATTCAGGTGCTTTTTTAGCTATTATAAATAAATTTATGGTTTGCCAATATTGTGGTTTTGAACGCCTACTCGCAAAATTATAGCAGAGTTGTATGTACCTACCTTATAGCTTTTGACGTTATCAATAGGATTCTGCCCCATTCTATCGTACTACCATAAAGTTATGGGTGTCGGGAGGGGGGTGCAAGGGGGTGTACGTGCACCCTCTTAGTATGGAAAAAAACCTTGATGATCAGCCCCCTTATTCAGCTAATACAAACTTCGTCGGCGCCTGCTTCACGGAGGCCTTGGAGAGCTTACCTCTCACGTGATTAGTAGCATGAGCGTAGTAAGCGCCAGAGACAGAGCATTGAGGCCGCGACGAAACATCTTCGAGCTAGTGTCATTTTCTTTACAAAATCGAGCCCCAGGCCATTTATACTGCGTCTCCGATCGTTGGCAGACTGATTTAATATATTTTTATAATTTAGCATGCGTGCCAAATTTTGTATCATTAATGATAACTGTTATAAAATGAAATCTTATCAGTTGTTTTATTGAGAAGGAATAGTAGCTATATAATATTGGTATCCAGACGCTGAATCCTGCCAGCCATGCTTAAAACCCAACGATAATAGTCTTAAACTACAGGTAATAAGGTCGATAATGTGAAGCCTATCCCCAACTAGATGGAGTTACTTAAAGTCACAGTATCTCTATCGTTAACACCGTGAGTATAGCTAGGATAAGAACCAGTAATTAACAATTAAATAAATACAAAAATAAAAATACCCCAAAAAAAATCAATTTCAGTGATGATAGAAGCTGCCTTTCGACATGTAATAAGGGCCGTACAACAATGTTCAACGGTTATATTGTATAACATTTAGTTTTATCAAACATTATTATAATTTAACATCTCTAACTTTCGCCGTTCCGTTCCGTACGATCGATGAATGATCTACCGAAATGTTAAACTTGTATTTCTCATAGTAAGTGAATTGTATTCTGTTTTTGAGAAATAAATGTCTTAAACCATAATTAACGGTCTTAATTAATATTCGATCCTAACCCAAAATCGGTGGATATTTTTTATTCATTTTATTTCTGACGGGATTTCGATGGACCTCAATCATATCTATATACAATATGTAACAAAAACCCTGTTGTTCCTTCTGCCTACGTTTTAAGAATCGGTATACATACGTAATAAAGAAAGTAATTTATAAAAAACTGTAAACACAAAAAATTAAAATAAATATTTAATTATTAATATTTGTAATGTTATCCTGATATCTTACCTCTGCAAGAAGCGATGACCCGAAATCACAAATAATAGGAAGAAGTTCTACCCTACAAAGAGAGGCCACTCTCTTTGTCGGTGCCACCGCGCCGCGCCGGTTATCTACCTATTTTTTCTACACAAGTTCACGACTTTGTCAGCTGTTGTTTATAACTTTAACGAATCAATCTTTGAAAATGTTGGTTTACACGATATTTTTATGCACAATTGATAATTGTTAAAAGTACATTTAACACTTTTACATAAACAAAATAAAGTCCCCGCGTCTGTCACACAAAACCTTAAGTACCTACTTGCATTTTAATGGATTAATTTATTATAATGTCTACTAGACGGCCACGGAGATGCTGTTCAATATGACCACCTTGTACCTCGACACATTTGTTGCAACACCTAATAATATTTTCACGTACGCTTTGTAAAATGGAGGTATCGAACTTGATGTGGTCAAATGCTGCTACTATGCGTGAACGCATTTCGACCTCCGTATCACACGGTTTTTTGAACACCTGTTGCTTAACAGTACCCCAGAGGCAAACAATCGAAGGGCGTCAGATCAGGTGATCTTACGTAAACAAAACACAAGTCACTCACTAGGTCAACAATAACATCCGTTCGAAAGTAAGTTGCGCGGGAGACTAAGGAATTCGCTTATGATTCGCAGGGCGGCGGGTGGTGGGGTAAAGGGGTAGGAAGGCACGTGGCAGGGATACGAGGCACGCGCCTACGTTTTAGCGGCATCTTCTGTCGCATCAAAGAAAGCCGCCGAGCTCGTAGGCTATTTAGCGAAATAAAGATGTATGTGTAAAATCAGATACTCTAAACATTTTTTTGAATGTGTCGATTTTAATAGTTATTTGATTTTGACCTTTGTACTAGCCAATGTTTATAATTGTTAAATTCTAATATCATTCATGTTGTGCTTGTAGGTAATGTATAACGTTCCTAAAAGGAACAACAGGGTTTTTGTTACATACTGTATGTATATCCGATCGATTACGAACACTAGGATGCTCAGATATGAAGGATATAAATAAATATCCTGAGACATTCTTCGCATAGAATTCTGGGCTTCGATTCTGTAAGGAAAATTACACTAACTCGAGGATGTTTCTTGTCGACCTCAATGCTGTATCTCTTTCGCTAACTACACAATCACGTGAGAGGTAAGCTCTCCGAGGCATCCGTGCGCCGACTCGCCGACGAAGTTTGTATTAGCTGAATAACCAGCTGATCGCAAATTAAGTAGAGGTTGAAAATATACTTAAAAATGTCGTTGCATGGAGATTTAAACAGACATGATCATGCAGACAATGATTGTCCTGTATGGGAATCGCGACCTGCGGCTTGATAATCAGGGTATCTAATCACTGCACTAACTGGCCTGTCATTCTGTCTCATGCGACTCTATCACAACAATAGATAACGTGCAAGTACCTACCTTCCTCATTCAGGAAGATTTTTTACAACGATCCAGCAAATAAAATTTTACGATTTCATGAGTTGTGTTAGTTCCATAGAAGTTACATTTTATTATTCTAGGTATTCTTTTTTCTGTCAACTTTATATGTCACTCGATATGTTGAATATCTATATCTAAATAGTATACAAAGTCACTATTTTGATATATTTATTATTTTAGTAGTATTTATTTATTATTATTATTATTTAAATATCGCACTAGATTTTGATGCAGTTTTCACCATAATTTGAATAATGTAAAATAACAGAAGGATGTTTATTTACATTTATTCATTTACACTCAGAAGCCAGGGCGAGTCAGTAGTAAAAATGATTGAAATGACGAAAAATTAATTTTGGTATGTTATATCAGCTATCTGGTTAACTTTGTTTAATTAGGTACCTACTTTCCTATGAAGTGGTCGTGTCTGAAATAATGGCCCATGATATATAGCTAATTATAAATTACCTACATATGTTACCACATTGTATATGATGCTTTTAATTTCGTTCGAGTAATACAAACTTTTTAATGCCTAACCTTACTTATCCTTAACTTTTATTTTATATGGAAAATAAGGGGGGAAAACCATGGCGACTCAGAATTTTAAATTGGATACATGATTGGCTTAAAAACAAATAACCTATAATAATATAATATACGATACCTAACTGTTTAAACACAAGCAAAATAGGGTTCCTTTGACGCACTATCACCTCAAAACTACAGAACATATTGGGTAGGTACAACTACCATTCGACGTGGATTTTTTCATAGATGGATATAGGCTATATATGATATCGATAAACGCAGGTGAAACCGCGGGGGTCGGCTAGTAATATATACTTATAGAATATGTACGTATATGAAATGAAATTTTATGAAATATTTATAGTAAGCCTTCACAGCTACTTATGAATGGTCAGGTTCTAACACCGGTTCCGAAGGTTGCTTTTACTGAGTAGAACCGGCAATAACCTCAGCAATTATTCTTTTCAAAATAAGACTTTGTACATAAAGATGTGTCCTGCTGGAGCGAGCGCTACACCCAAGCATTGTCATCTTTAAAATAATAGTTTATTTTGAAAGTTAATTTTTAGTAGAAAACCTATTGTACTAAAACAGTCTTAATTCGTTAAATCTAAAATCGAAAACAAATGAAATCCAAAAATATTACTAGTGTCTTCCGCGGTTTCACCCGTATCAATCGATCAAACCGTTCTTGCCTTACAAAAGGACATACAGACAGACATATACACAACACTTTAAAAAATAGTAGAATTGGCGTTATTGCAATCATAAAACGGATATATATCACAAAAAATTATTTAAAAATGGGTGCAGACTGATTCGACAGCTTGATACAGTACCTACTTAATATAGATTTAGGCTTTTACAAGAACATACTTACAATAATAAAAAAAACTAACCTAATGTAAATCCAAAAATTATAATAAACTGCAAAAGAACCGAGGATCAATGGCGTAGCTACCGGAGAGCTAGACGGGGCAGTGCCCCAGGGCCCCCAAGCTCAGGGGGCCCCTCGGACTCTGACTTACAAACAGTGGCACAGCTACCGGAGGGCTAGACGGGGCAGAACACCGGGGCCCCCAAGCTTCGGCTGGGGGACAAAATATTTTAAATAGTTTAGTTGGGGCCCTACTTATTTTTTTGCCCCAGGGCCTACGGTTACCTAGCTACGCCACTGCCGAGGATATTTAAAATGATACCACATTTGTACATAATTCTACTTGACAGCAATCTCAGTATGGTAAGTGATAATGTGGTCGAAGGTGGTAAACATATAAAGCCTTAAACCGAAAATTAGTACTTATCTCATGTAGAAATCTGTCGAGTAAAGTGACAGTGCTAATTCTATAAATAACATTATCAAAGATGCTGTGGTTATGGTACTGCCACACTGAAGTTATAAAATATTATAAAACGTTTTTAATTACTAGCTTTTTCCCGCGGTTTCACCCGCGTTTATCGATTTCATATACATATTCTGACTGTATATTAATTTTCATCACGATCGTTCGATTCGTTCTTAAGTTATAAAAGGACATAGAGACATACAGATAAAAAATTAAAAAAATGTAGAATTGTCTCATGAGTTTTACTTCAGTAAATAATGAAAATCAGAGATTAGATTCAATTTACATAGAATTTTATATTGTTAGATAATGTGTAATAACGTTTTTAAACATTTTATAAGTGTAGTGTGGTAGTACCATTATACGCACAGTTAAAACCTCTTTGTAGTTACCTATAGAGGACAGTATTAGGTAGGTAATAATTACCTTATAGCTATCCGTCATAGTGTTGGTTACGTTTATACGTATTTTGCCATATCAGGGGCTCGATTCTGTAAGGAAAATGACACTAGCTCGAGGATGTTTCATCGCGGCCTCTATGCTCTGTCTCTTTCGTTTACTATGCTAATACTACTAATCACGTGAGAGATAAGCTCTCCGAGGCCTCCGTGACGCGGCTCGCCGACGATGTTTGTATTAGCTGAATAAGGGGGCAGTCCCCTTATTACTTATAAAAATTATCTTATATCTATTGTTTTTCCACAAAGGAGTTTTAATTCAAAAGGTGTTTCCATCTTTAATGATTGACACACAAAGACATATAGTCATTAGTCAAGGAAAATAATTATAAAATAAGTTTTTATGTACGCAATATCAATTAACTAAAGGCCAGCTTGCATATTTATTTCCTCATCTACAGAGATGATTCACCTGACTATTGTAGACCTTCTTACTACGACGGTCTAGGTCTTGGGCAAGTTGATAAGCTCTCCCTCCAGTCCCTGCATTCTGTAATACAAACCTCATGCCGAGCGGATCGAGGCCTCAGATAGCAAACCTCTCATGTGATTGCATTGTTAACGAGAGAGACAGAACATAGAGGCGGTGACGAAACATCGTCTAGTTAGTTTATTTACCTTATAGAATCCCAGGAAATCAATAATTATCATATTGAAAATGGTAGCACAATTTATTACGATTTACCTGTAGTTTCCAACCAAAAGTATCTTAAGTAGAAAAAAAGTTAAAAAGTAGAATCCACATGGAGTTTGTTTGCCGTCGTACTTGACTATGTTAGTCAGTGACACTCTTGTCATAAGAAAAAAAAATTATACCTATACACAATTTTTTTCCCAGCTCGTAGATCGGTTTTTGAATGTCACCATCACGAGGTACTTCTAAAAAAATCTATTTGAGATATAGACGCACTGAACTATAAAATAAATTCTGCAGATCTATTTTAGGCGGCTACTTCCGTCGTTCAATGAAAAAGTGGCATTTCCTGCCTTGAATATTTTAACGATAATTCTAAGTAACTAATAAATACGCACTACGTTTCGAATCTAAACAGAATAATGGAAAAAAATATATGACATACCCCATTGCATACATTTTGTTTCATTTTCTTTTATAAAAACTTTGGCACGTCGAAATAGACCTTATCAGATAGCATATTAGGTTGATGTTATTATTACGGTACGGAGCCCTATTTCCGCGAGTCCTGTTGAGGTTTGTTGTAATGTAATTCAATAGATAAAGCAATATATTATTTGCAACCTTCAATTAATTGGTGCGGCAAAGAAATTATTAATTTATTCATTCAACGATACGTAGGTATACGCACCTAATATATACCCACGAGCATAGATGTTTTATATCCCTACTAGCTGTCACCCGCGGTTTCACCCGCGTTCATGAGGAAAACGTAGCTTAAGTCATTCCTTTTAACATTAGCTATCTGCCAGTGAAAGTGTAGTCAAAATTGGCCCACCCATTTCGAAGTCTATAGGTAACATAGTAACATACACACAGAAATTTATATATAATAGCTGTCCCCGCGGTTTCACTCGCGTTCCGAAAGACTGTATTCCACAAATGTCAAAAGCCCGTAAACCTCTCAAAAGGAATATTTTTATCTCGTTTTTGCCTTATCATTCATTGATGCTCCGCTGCTATTGGTCGTAGCGTGATGTCATATAGCCTATAGCCTTCCTCGATAAATGGACTATTATTATATTATTATTATTATAATATTATTATTATAATATTATTATTATAATATTATTATTATAATATTATTATTATAATATTATTATTATTATATATTCAACACAAAAATATGTTTTCAAACAAAAGGAAACGAACAAACAAACAACAAGAGAAGGGAATTATACTATAATTCTACTGTACTTGTGTGTGTATGTTACTGAACTCCACCTAAACGGCTGGACCGATTAGAATTAATATTTTTATAATATATGCGTTTGGGTGGCGCCCCGGGTGTTTAGATTCACAATTGGACCCTGTAGGTGGCGCTGCGGTCGAATTCCTGTATTTTTGTATGGACTTATTTCGACAGGTCAACGTCTGTCCGGACAGCTAGTATTAGTATATATATAGATAGACAAGATGATTAACTGGTACTTATCTTGAACAATAAAAACACTTCACATCAAATCAAGTGTTGTACAAACTTAGTCATAAGTAAAAACAAATCGGAAAATTTAATTATACGGAAAACTATGTTCCAAAGGTTTGGTTGTTTGATATCCATTCTATGGATCTTTCTTACATTACATCATAAAGAAACCAGCATTACCTTAATTATATGTTGCAATATTAAAAGGTATAATCTGAATAAATTATTGGTAATACTAATATCCTCAACCGAGGATATTAGTATTACCTTTCTAAATCTAATAATCCTAAATCTTTTTCTTTGTATTGTCACTATAAAGGACATAGTAGGTATAAATATAAATAACCTTAACAAAAAGTAGATATTTTTGAACTTTTCACGTGATTTTATTATATTTTTTCATCTTTCATTTTGGCGCGTGATTTTGCCATGGCCGTCAGCCGTACGCGCAGTTGGTCGGTAAAAATATGTCATATAATAGCACAGTGGGCAGGATCAGTGTTAAATCGGACTTAGTAATGACGGGTCGCACCAAGGTAACATAAAGCGATTGATCGTGTGTGCATTCGATATATTTTAGTGAAGTGCTGTGTTGTGTACAAAATAAAAAAAAGTAACACTAATAATATTGGAAAGTGTTTCAAACGTGTTCGAAACTGGGTCAATGCTTGTTTTCCGGTTATTTTATTGATGACTTTTTATTTATTGCCATGTGTATATGCCTTTCAAATAGCTAAGTAATAAATTGTTTACTTCAAACGATTGATAAGATTGTTCACGCATAATTATTTATCGTACTATTTATTTCATGATCTTAGTATATTATTGAAAGGGTTCTATTATATTTGTCATTTAATATGGACGTTACGAGACAATACTCGTATATCTGATTTCATCTATTTATCAAACTGAATTTTGGTGTTTGCGTTACATCCATGGTTTCATTTGATTTACCACGTGTTTTGCCAGTTCATAATTTTTTTTATTTTCTTTTTCATTTTCTACGGACTCTTAGTCCGTACTCTTTGAAGATTCTACGATAAATTATTTTAAGATTAATTGTATTGTGTTTTTAAAAATTAACATCATTTAGAGTTCATAATATTTACATGGATTCCATTGCAGAATAAATATTATTATTCTTCACGAGAATACTTCTTTTTTATGAGAAGTAAATTCTAGATACATACTTATTATATTAAGTACCTATACATAGGCGTAATATCCTGAGACATATTTTTACATACGGCCATCTGATCCAATATTAAGTAGATATGAAATTAAAAAAATTTAAATTAAAACCATTTATTCAGTTTGGGCCCGGGGACACTTATGAAGGTCAAATTTAAAGTTACTGAAGCTACCATCGTCAACTGACAATACCCGGTAAGAAAAACAGGAAAATAATGATAACTATCTCATATAACTGTCATCATCATCATCAGCCTATCTCCGTCCACTGCTGGACATAGGCCTCACCTATGGCACGCCACTGAGCTCGATCTTCAGCTCTTTGTTTCCAACCGCTGCCAGCCAGCTTGCGTATATCATCGCTCCATCTAGCTGGAGGGCGCCCTACACTACGTTTACCGAGCCGTGGTCTCCACTCTAGAACACGTCTACCCCAACGGTTATCGGTTCTGCGACAGATGTGACCAGCCCACTGCCACTTCAGCTTGCTAATCCTTTGAGCTATGTCGATAACTTTGGTTCTCTGACGGATGACTTCATTTCGAATTCGATCCTTCAGAGAGACTCCGAGCATAGCTCTCTCCATAGCTCGTTGAGCGACTTTGAGTTGGTGAACCAGTCGCACCGTCAGTGTCCACGTCTCGGCTCCGTAAGTCATAACAGGTAGGACGCACTCGTTAAAGACTTTCGTCTTTAGACATTGGGGTATGAGCGATGAAAAGACTCGACGAAGTTTTCCAAATGCTGCCCACCCTAGCTGTACTCTTCTGCGAGCTTCCTTCTCAAAGTTGTGTCTACCCAATTGCAAGATTTGCCCAAGGTAGACGTATTCGTGAACAACTTCGAGAGGAACCCCGTCAAGGGCAACCGGTTCCGGAATAACATGCTCGTTGAACATGATCTTGGTTTTATCCAAGTTCATCCGGAGACCGATGCGTGCAGAAGAATCAGCCAGGGTAGTCAGCATGAATTGGAGATCTTGCACGGTTTCAGCCATGATGACGATATCATCCGCAAATCTAAGGTGTGAGAGGTACTCGCCGTTAATATTTATGCCCCGTCCTTTCCAATTTAGGGACTTGAACATATCCTCCAGAGTGTTAGTGAACAATTTGGGGGAAATAACGTCCCCTTGTCTCACTCCTCTATGTAAGGGGATATGTTCAGTCTGCTGATTTTGTACTTGGACGGTCATAGTCGCGGTGTCATACAGTCCTCTCAGCACTTGGACGTATCGCCAATCAACTTGGCACCGTTGCAAAGACTCCAGAACAGACCAGGTTTCAACGGAGTCAAAGGCTTTCTCATAGTCCGCAAACGCAAGGCACAGGGGCTGGTTATACTCTTCGGTCTTCTGTATAACCTGCCGCACTGTGTGAATGTGGTCTATGGTGCCGTATCCTCCTCGAAACCCAGCCTGCTCCGGAGGATGAAACTCGTCGAGTCTCGCGCGTAGACTCATATAACTGGATTGATAGAAATTCTAATTTTTTATAGGACTCAAATTTGGACTTTAAATTCTTCCAAAATATTTATTAGTCGGTTTAGCGTTCGATATAATCAATTATTTAAGTAGTACCTTTCTTGGTTCATTAGCACCCAGCATGTTAGATTATTTAATTTTAGTTGAACACTTCCTTCATTCTCTAATACTTACAGTAATATAACTTACATAATAACGTTTAACTATGCCCTTTTAAGCATGTAGTGGCATCCTATAATTAAGGCAACACTCAATTTCTGAATTGTTTATCAAATGAGCATGTATCAGCGTATCTTGGTGGTTGTCCAAATAAATGAGTACAAACTTCGTAGGCGTCGAAGCAACGAGACCTCGGAGAGCGGACCTCTCACGTGACTGTATAGTTAACAAAAGAGAACCGAGCACGACGAAACATCATAGAACTAGTCATTTACCGTACTGAATCACACCCTAGGAAGGAATCAAAGAGATCTCACATATACTACCGGCACGATATGATGGCCGTTTTGACGTTTCAGATTATCATAGGAAAATCAACTGTATTGCTTTGGAACAAGGTTGATTTCCATCATCATACAATTAGCTTTTGCATCAATAAATGCACCTTATGTCTAAAGGAATAAAGGCTTTTCTTTGTCATTGTTAAACGTCAAAACGGCCATAATGCCGCAAGTTTAAGTGTTGGGTGATCTATCCTAGCTTAGATATTACCATGTCAGATTCAAAATCTCTGGATGGATGTAGCCTTACCAACAATATTTAACAAAAAGCCGAAACTAACACGTTTCTTCTGTGGGCATTACCATGATGTTGTATTTGTTGTTAAATCTTCCATAGTTCATAAGCAGTAGTGCACTTGTATTACTGTGTTTCGGTTAGAACGGTAAGAGGGTAACATGAGCGCGTTGGCGATGTCCATAGTGTTGCAAACGTCTATTGGCGGCGGTGACCACTTACCATCAGGTGGACCGTCTGCTTATTATAAAGAAGTTTATAATTCGTTTGTTTCTATTTGTAAAAAAAAAGAAAAAAATCAGGAGACAGAGAGAGATAGTTGCGCACCCGGCTCCACACTGACTTACTCGTGTGCTTATTTGCTTGTAGTAGACTCAATGCACATACATACGGCATTCTGGACATTCGTTCCAAAAAGTAGTACAGACTGTGATAATTTCAACAATACTTAACTACCTAAGTGGTAAGACAGACAGCGAAGCCTCAATGAAAGGGGCTAGTTTGTTATTATTGTTTATAATCACAATTATTAGTATTAGGCAAGGCAATCTTAGAGTTCAACGTCAATATCCGTAACTATCAGAAAATTGTTTGTATTACTTTACTCACAGAACAGTAATATGTTGTGTTTTACTATTGGATATTAATCCTAATCTTCTGTCTGCCTGTTTGTTACGTTCACGGCTAAACGGCTGAACGAATCTTGATGAAATTTGATAAGAAGACAGATTGTATCTTGAGACAAGTCATTGTAAGCGTTTGTCTAAGAAAATTTACTTTATCTTTTATAACGCAGGTGAAACTGCGGAAGCTAGTTCTGCATAAATATGAAAAATGATTTCCTTCGATTCTGCGAGCTGATAGATATAATAAAGATATAGCTGGGCCATTTCATATATTTGATAATCATTTACTAACAACTAAACACAGATCAAACAGACATGCTCATGCACACAAAGGATAGTCCAGGGTGGAAATCGAACCCACGACCAGTGTTACGGCAGTCAGGGTCTCGTACCACAAAGCTATGTCGCTATATACATAAATTTAACATCGCGAAACTTTATGAGTTGTGGTTGGCCTCTGAATCTCACGCGATTATGCTGTTGATTAATTAATAGTTCTACCCCTGATTCACTCAATTGGCATATCGATAGTTTTAAAGGTTACGAAATAATCTATCGATAGTTTGTAATACTGCAAGTTGCAAAGTATTACAATACAACAATGTATTTTTTTAAGTAAAAATTAAATATTTCATTGCAAAATCTATACAAAATTAAAGATCTGTCTATCACGCATGGGGTCTCGCAAAGACCAAATTATTTAAATTATGTATCATATTTTTTTATTAATTTCTGAATAATTTGTAATTGTTTAATTTAATTTATATTATACATATGTCTGTTTGTTCTGTGTCTGGGTGTAAATATATATATAAGTATGTATTTAGAAAAAAAAGTAGTATATGTAGTATATCAGTTATCTGGTTTCCATAGTACAAGCTCTGCTTAGTTTGGGACCAAATGGCCGTGTGTAAAGAATGTCCTAGGATATTTATATTTATTTATATGTGTATATCTCAATTATCCACAATGTAGATATATAAAGATAGCTTTCGAAAGTAGGTCATGATGTATAATAATAATATTTGCCGAATAGTGATAAACTATTTGTATATAATAATAACTTTTTATTGCCAGAAAAATAATTAATAATACCTGCACTACATTAGACAGCAATACATTCGCGCTAGCTCAATAATAAAATGATATAATGATATGAAATAATTCATTTCTTTACCAGAAATTAGCACACACAATAATTTTATCACAGAAAAAATAAAAAAAACATAAATTTATTTTGACTGAAGATACATAGAAATTGTACGTCGCATTGCTTGCAAACGAGTTTGACGAGTCAACATTTTGCTGTGGCGGAAGTGACTTCCTTCCCAGTCAGGGCCGGATTATCCAATAGGCAGTGTAGGCTACTGCCTAGGGGTCCCGTATTGGGAAGGGGCCCGCGCTTTGGAATAGTTTTTCAAGTGTCATGTAACAAGGTCCTCAATCATAATATAATTCCCATTTTTTTAATGTGGCACACACTTACTGTACATATATTTTTGAAAGTTAGTAAAGGGTCTCCTTGACATGCGTTGCCAAGGGGTCCCGACATGGTTAGCCCTGGAACCAGTACGTGGTTTTCAATGCCAAAAACATGATGCCGAATGCCATATATATGATTTCTAACAATCGATACCATTATGAAATAATTAACCATTTTGACAATATCGATAAATTGTATACATTGGATATATACGACGTCTGACTCAACTTCTTTCGATACCAGACTATCGACTGCCATGCAACACTACACGGCGATGTTTAAACATACTACGGGGATGTAACTTTACTTCTGGAAAGTTTCAAGAGATGGCGCTCAATGTGGTATAAGTCGATTAACTTAACACCCAAGCAAGTAGAATCCAGGATATAATCGCGCCATTTTCAGTCGTCTCATGTACATTTTTAGTGAAGGTTGCAAATATGGCTAATATCAGTTACAACCCTTTGGCTGACATTAAAAGGTAATTTTCTTTTTAATATTAAAATAGGCTGAAGAGATAATTTCTAGTGGCAACCTTTTTGATAAAATAATTGCATTATTTGCTAATTCAATTTTTTAAATTTAATAATTCAATACCGCTCGTACATCCGCTTGACCTATATTTACAATTTTTTTAATTTTGATATTTCTTGATATTTTTGCTCCAAGTACCCCGGTATTTGTAAAATGAAGAATTTTTACATCGATACTCTAATTATAGTTATATATAATATTTATAAACTTTGTAACCAAATAAGATATATAATAGATAATAATAGGTAAATAGATAATCTTTATCGGTCGGAGATCAGAATTTATTCTTATTTCTTTATTTCGCTACTCGTTCCACCAAAAAGGTTTTACCTAAGGTTCCATATGAATGTGGTTTTGAGGAAGTTATAAACTAATAGTTGATAAATAAATATTAAAGTAACAATAAGTTATATACTAAGTGGGCATATCCTACAAGTGCCAATGTATGTCTCATTATAATTTACTATATGGAAATAATACAATTGTTGATTTTCATCGTTGTTAATTTGAAAACGACCCCATTTTCTCTATGAGTCGTTTACTAGCGCCTCGTTCAATATCAATGTTTGAAATAGTTACTATAATATAGGTTTAATCTTTCTCCACACCCTTCAGACTTCCTTTGTCACGCTAAGTTATCCGTGTTTTATGAAAAAGACAACAGAATTTCTCCATTTCCACCGTGAAGCAGTAGTGCACTGTTATTACTGTGTTTCGGTTAGATAACTAAGGTGGGCGGTGATAATTGCGTTTAATTTAGTTAATCTTCTATTAAATCCAAAAATCGGTCGTTGAAAAAATCTTCTGTCGTCTTCTCGTATGTCCATCTTTATTAACATTTATCACTGATTTGTTATATTGTGTGGATGCATGTACCTTATCGTTGTCCACATGGTCCATTTATAAAGTCTATTTTAATAATAACTTTTATCATGCCATGCGGGCCGGTACAGATGGAGACGGTCCATGTGATGGCATTGGTCAACGCCGCTTATGGACATTTATGGACATTTATGCTACACCAGGGGCATTACCAATGGCCCTCAGTAACCCTGTAACTTCACTGGCCTCCTTACTTCCTAAACTTAAACTCTGACAACCTTACGATTCGACCTAATGCCCAGTGTGATACGAAATAAATAATCAGATATGGATTCACAATAAGATAAATAAAAGTTTAAAAGCAGTACAACTTGCTTTGCTCTTTCGAATAGATACGAATGTAATCGCATACAAGGTAATCGTAATTTTTAAAGAATACAAGCAATCTGTTTATTTTTTTCTTACTATTATTTTTATTTATGTCTTGATCTGTGTCTTGATGTTTAATAATTTGACTTTCCATGAAAATAGCAATTGAATAATCATATTTAAGATATTTAATCTTAATAAGAATCTAAAATATTCGAATTATTACCATAACATATATTATGGTTTAATAACCGAATTCAATTCGAGCGCAATCATTGACAACAAAAAAATATTTTAATTTTTCATGGTTCGTATGTACGTATGTTTTACGTACGAACATAATATGTGCACAATATTATCCACGTAGGTCTAGTTTTCCGCGAACATAGCTTAGCGGCTAATCATTTGTTATATTGCCAAGTACAGTAGATACCTAACTAATACGTCAGTTAGCGATTACGTGCTCAGAAATATGTTATCTTCACACTTCGCGATCATTTCTCACATGCGTATAAGGAGTAATATAATAGCGCTAAAAATATCATGTACACTTTGCAGCCTTTATTGGGTTCTAGCAATTAAAGTACAAATATTTTATAGGCACGTTTAGTACATCGCACTAAAGTATTTTTTTCAGAGGCCTCACGTTAGCGATGCTAAATTCAGGTGCCCATTCATTTTGATCGATTTAGAAAAAACTAAAGTTATTCCGATTGTTTTCCTGATTTTAAATTGTTACGATATCCCGGCCATTTAGTCTGGCGTCTCCCATTGTTGACTGACTGATTTAATATTAATATAGGCGTGCATGCCTTATTTTATAACACCTTCGAATATCATCTAAAAATGATGGACTATTATTAAATTAAATATTCTCTGTTATTTAGTGTAAATAGTAGCTATATAATACTTGGATGCAGATGCACCACTTTGATTATTTTCAAAGAGGTCTCTGCATCCAAATATTACCGGTGCCCATGGGTACAGTCGCAACCGTAACTTAAAAATACTAAATTTACAAAACATCCATACACTGCAACTACACATTATATGGAAATACAAAGGTGTGTGTCTACAAAAGGGAACACTAATTTCATTAATTCTACATTACGGATTAGTTTTAGTACGTTTTATAATTTTGAACCTGCCCCCTTATTTAGCTAATACAAACTTCGTCGGCGAGGCGCTTCACGTAGTTAGCGAAAGAGACAGAGCACGGAGGCCGCGACGAAACATCCTCGAGTTAGTGCAATTTTCCTTACAGAATCGAGCCCCTTTTCAGCTACTTAACTGACCGTACAATGACTTGTTTCTTTAGAACATCGTTCTTAATAATATGGTTTGTTATCCATTTGTTACCTTTTCACGGCTGGTCTGCCAAAGTAATTTTGCTGGAAATTGATAGCTAGGATCGGCCCATACTATTCAGACAGATACACAAGGCGGTAATAACGCAAGCGCATATCGTCTGTCTCTATTGTTAACACCGCAATCTGATGCGAGAACCGCTATTTGATTGATCTCTCAATTTTGTTTTGGTTTGTAAATAACACGGCTGGTGATGGATATACTATCGCGGTTGAAACCGCGGGTCACAAAGAGATAAAATCTAGGAAATAATAATTTAATCATAGCTTTAATAATTAATATTTTTGTTTTGTCGGTTTTTCCGTTATAATCAGTTTTAGTCATATTTTTTATTACACGCGCGGTCATTCGTCATGTCACATTTTATCATTGCTATCTGCATTCATTACAAAACAAAGCATGGAAACTCATTTAAAACTAAACAGCATATGAGATCTGTATTATTATGATTAACAAGTGTATGTTTTTGTTATAATATATCTACTCTGTAGATACAGAAACTGTGTCAAAACATGGTAAATACTCGGTTTCCTTATGATTTTCGAAACCGTGACTCACATCAGATCAGGGGTGTAATTCTGTTAGGTAACAACGATGTTTCATCACGGGGTCTATGCGCTGTCTCTTTCGCTAACTACGCAAATACGTGAGAGGTAGGCTCGTTGCGCCCTCCATGCTCTGGCTCTTTCTCACGTGAGAGGTGCATTCACGGAGGCCTCATTGCGCCAGCTCGCCGACGAAGTTTGTGTAAGCTGGAAAAGAGGACTGAATAGGGGACTGGGTTGTGATTCAGTTAGGTAAATGACACTAGTAGCTCTACGATGTTTCATAGCACATTCATATACAGATACAACCTATTCTCCATATACTAATTATTACTTTAGTTCGTAGTAAATAATGATCAGCCACGGCCTACACAAACTAAGTAGGTAGGTAAAGGTAAAAAGAAAAAAACAAATAAAATAAATGTCGCATATTATATCATAAATTCGTTTAATTAATAATTCAATTACGAATTCCTCTTTTTTTAAATACCTACTTATAGTTTTTACGAAGTTATTTAATCAAGTGAAACCATAGGTAAGAGCTATATCGCAAATTACTTGATAGTTCTTACGGCTATACCATTTGTGGCTCTGACTAATCAAACAAGAATAATACTTCAACTTTCTATTGACATTATCATTCTAGAAGTTACTTATCTGATAATATTAATAACGCGTGATGGATTGATATCCTAAGGGGAAGTCGCGAAGATACAGTTTCTAAGTGGCATTATAGTACCAATTGTGAAAGGTCAAGGTATAATGTGATTTATTAAAAACTGTCACATTTTCATCTGAATTATTTATGTTCCTTGGACTTGAGCATTTTTTATTTTTTTTTCAAGTACATAGTAATGATTAAAAGTAAATAAATAAAACCCTGTTTACACAAGCAACTATACATCTATATAGTATTAATATTGTGTGTACATAAGTGAAATTAAATAAACATGTGTGACGAACAACTTTTGAGAGAAAGTTCCATGAAGAAGCCAGGCAGACCGAGTACGAGACGAAAGAACAGGCATGTCCTTATCAAACTACCAGATGATGGCGACAGGTGGGTATTTATTTATACAGGATTCCCATCATACCAAAAACCTCATTGATCTGTATAAGTATATATAATACTAGCTGTCCCCCGCGGTTTCACCCGCGTTCTCGAGGGATGTTACATTAATTTATTTATTAAGCTTCTAGCTCTAAAAATGACGATAGTTCCATATAACTGTTGATCCCCCTTTTAACCCCTTACAACCCTTTTTTCGCATTAAAATGTCCTTCCTCAAGCTTTGACTATCTGTATACCAAATTTAATTTAAATCGGTTCAGTAGTTTTGGCGTGAAAGCGAGACAGACAGACTTACTTTCGCATTTATAATATTAGTTAGGATAAGGAAATAGGGTTCTTTTGAGGCATCATCACCTCAAAACTACTGAACATATCGAGATGGGAGTGCTACCATTCGACTTGAAATTTTCCCTATATGGTTATAGGCTATATCTATGGCTATATGATATCGAAAAACGCGGGTAAAACTGCGCGGGACAGCTAGTACGTATATAAAAATTAATCCCTATTTCCCATGCTCACGCCATAACTTAAAAACGACTTAAGCGATTTTATTCATCTTTTTTTAATGCTTACTAATACTTTGAACATGGTCCTTACGGAACAAAAAATCAAGGCAATTGCACAAAAAAAATCAAAATTTTCGAAAACTTAATTACTATTTTAACTTCGCTCGTTCGATAGTTCGCACATTACAGACATTTGTAACGCAGGTGAAACCGCGGGGCATAGCTAGTAACTCCATAGTTACGGTTAAAACCGTTTTTTATTATGTATCGTCACATAAATTAGTCTTGCACTAAACTAAGACTTAACACCGAACGCAGTTTAAAAAAATAGATTTTGTAAAACTATTAACATCAAAGGCCCGTTTGTGCTTAGCTTGATCGTAGCTAAGAGTGTTAAAGGAAATTGAACCCTTTCAACGTTACAATAAGGTTCACCGACCTCATATTACAATTAACCATAGCATCATTAAACCTTATTTTAATAAAGTATTTTTTTTTTTACTTTCTTACCTGTCAATACGGGCTATTTCAATCTAGACGACTGAAGTAATAATAATTTGAGATTATCCGTAAATTATAAATTTTATTGTGTATTGTAGGTAATTTTGTGTAAATATCAATTAAGTATTTATAACGAAATAGGTCATTACAGGAAGTACCTACCTATATATACCCTTATAGTATATTTGTGAAAACCGAAAAGCTGAAAGCGAAAAGAACATATGTACGGCATCATCATTTGTATTATAATGTTAAAATTCTATTCTATTTCCACCCGATTTTGACAAGGCTTTCACTGGCAGCTTGTAAGGATAAGGCTATTTTTCCCGGGAAGATGCAGGTAACTTCCTCTTGAGAAAGCGGGTGAAACCGCGGGGTATAGCTAGTTTTCTATAAACATCGCTACGTGCTGCTTGATTTTCCCCATATTTGCAATGTCGATAACACATAATAAAGAAAATATTTTACTTAAATATTAAGATAAATAAGAACTTTTAATATTCTTAATAAGAACGGCACTCACTAATAACACAAATTATATTTAGGTAATTTAATAAATAAATAAATAATAAAATCTATTATTTATTTCCAGATAGTATACAATTGTTACTTATCTTCCTAGTAGGCTAGATTAAAGAGTATCTACTTATGTTAAAAATCATCTGCTGCCGAACTAAATTCCTGTATTTCGCCGAATCCTAGGCTGTAGGAATCTATGTACATAGATTTAACAAAAAATTAACTAAAACTAGACATGTCACTCAAGCGTAGGTATATGATATGTGGGATATATTTGGTATCGAACTCAGCCTCCAACCTCGTAACCTATATCGTCGTATCCTACGAAGAGAGCCCTAACGAACAAAAGGGCTTTATTCGTTTATTGCATAATTTAATTCTGCTCATCATACCACATATAACCAGTTCAACAGAAAAGTTAAAAACGGTACAGATTATCAAATAATTCGGTTTTCTAAAAAGCCACAATTTCAAGCACTACGTTTTTAACGAAAAATAAAGCCACAATCGCCGTCGCGCCCTTTTTTGCGCGAGTAGTGAAGGTGCGCGGGCGCGGGGAGAGCGTGCTAGCGCCGCTCGGCCATTAGTCGGCGGAACGCGGAGATTGGTGGCTGCGTAATTTGTTTTCTAAAAAATAAATAACATTTTTACCTATACTTCTAAAGTTTAGTCATCAATTAATAAATAGACCGTTATATTCTATAATAATTATGAAACGCCGAGGACGTAAGTTGGTGGAATTGGTTGGGAAAGAATCTTGTTTAAATGAAAGCAAACAGACGAAGATTATGACAAGTAAGTAAATCAAAATATTTCATAGCTCAAAGGATTTTAAAGTTGAAATGATGTATTGTTAAATTTGTATATATTGATTTAGTGTAAATAACATAATATCAACGCGTTTGTACTTAATTATGTAATTTTAATTACTCGTTTAATTTTCATATTCGGTACATAAAAAAAAACCCTCATGGTCATTGTGGCGGTGTTCTATGGAATGGCTAAATTGCGTATGTATAGAAAAGACTAAGCCCTAATTACGTCTGTGTCTTTCTTCTACGTTAAAATTATGTTTTTGTTTCTTAATCTTTTTTTGATGCATTTGGAATATTAACGTTAACGATATTTTTAGTACTATATATTATGCATGCATGATTTTAACCCTTCTGTACAAATTTAAACACTAAATACAAAATTTTATGCTTCTTCTGATATGGGGCGTAAATGCAATTAGGTTTTTTTTCTGTTGCTTGAAAATTGATATAAAAGCATTTGTGGACGTTATTCTTGGTGATATTCTTAGCATTCCTTAAAAAAATTACAGTTACCTTTTTTTTCATTGCTTTACCTTTTTCTTTAAGTTTTAGAAGAATTCTGTTTTATATGTTATGGCTATGTTAAACATGAAGTAAGAATACAAGCAAATCTGTTCGATCTAATTCCTGTTATAGGTACTTACGGAGTTTTTTTTTCAGCCGTATTGGCTTTTAAAAGTTGCAATGATGAAAGGGAGCGCGTCGAGTCTCCGGTGCCACCAGGTTGTGAAAAAGAGATAGAATTTTTAATCGAAGAAAATATAATCTCCGAGCTTAACAACGTAAGTCGTCATATTTTTCTTCATTTTTATCTAAAATACTCCGAAACTAGTTAAGCACGATAATTTTATCATCTAAAGTCTCAATACTTTTTTCAGGACGTAGAAAACAACATGAACCAACCTAACCAAAATGAATGTGCAAGTGAGATTGTAATATTTTCCGAAATAGAGAATTTACAAAATCCGGAACTCAACAAAACTCTGGATCCTCCGATTGTAAGGGATTTAATTATTGAGTTTATTGAAGAGTCAGACCAAACAACTATTTGCCAGCTAGAAACGACACAAAGTGAACTCGCACCTCAAGCAGAAAATTTGTCCATTTCAATGGCTGATATAGTTTTAGATAGTCCAACTTCGAGTTTCACGATTCCCACTCCGCTATCGTCAGCTGTAAGTTCACCTGTAGGTTCTCCTTCTACTCGCAGATGTACTAAAAAACGTGGTCCAGGTAAAATACGAACGAGAAATCCTACTGAATGGAAAGACTTAAAACGAAAGGCGCTGAAAAATTCGGGCAAAGCTTTTATTAATAAGAGGGGAGAAACTGTCCCCGGAAAGAAAATGAAATCACCATGCAGTTGTCCAAAGAAATGTTTTGAAAAGTTGGAAGAAAATGATAGGCAACAGATTTTTAATTGTTTCCGGGAAATAGGAAGTCACGAAAAACAGTGGGATTTTATATTAAAATACGTTCAGAGCCATAAGCCAAAGAGAATTAAAGCCGAAGGTCCTAATAGATCTCAAACAAGAGTCTATACTTTACCGATCAACACTGAAAGCGTCGTGGTCTGTCGCAAAATGTTTTTAAATACGTTGGCGATAAGCGAAAAAATTATAAGAAGTTCATTCAAAAAACGGAATACCTCGACCAATGAGCATATTTTGATAGATTTGAGGGGAAAACACAGTAATCGTCCAAAAAAAATAAAAGAAAATATTATACACAGTGTAAAAAATCATATACTTTCCCTTGCACCGGTAGAATCGCACTACTGTAGAAAAAGTAGTACCAAAAGGTATCTAGATGGACAACTTTCATACAAGCGACTTCATGATTTATATACGAGTGGTTTGATCCACAAACTTATGGCTCTAAAATGGCTACAACGCGCCAATATCAAGATATTGTGAACACTAATTTTAATATTGCCTTTTACACTCCCAAAAAAGATCAGTGTGACAAATGTCATGCATTTTACAATACCAGAGAACCAACTGAAACTCAAAGAAATGAACAAAATCTGCACATGCAACGTAAAAACTTGGCGAGGACTATAAAGGCGGCTGATAAAGCCGAAGCTGAAGGAGACCCCAGTGTTATAACCGCCATTTTTGATATGCAAAAAATATTGACTTGTCCTTTTGGAAACGTGAGCATATTTTATTACAAAAGGAAACTTAATATTTATGATTTTACTGTTTATGACTTAGCCCGAAAAAGTGGATTCTGTTACATGTGGACAGAGGTAACGGGTAAAAAAGGAGCCAATGAGATCAGCAGCGGCTTAAACTTGTTTATTAAGTCAAAGATTGATGAAGGTGCAAAAACATTTAAATTTTGGTCCGATAACTGTTCCGGACAGAACCGGAACCGTATAGTTTTCGCTTTTTATCAATATATGCTAGAAAAATTTGACATTGAATGTATTACTCATAGGTTTCTTGAAGTCGGCCATACGCAGAATGAGGGAGACAGTGTACATTCTGTTATAGAAGGAGCTTCCAGCAAAAAAACCATTTATACTCCCGATCAATGGATCAACCTAATCAGGTGGGCCAAAACATCAGGAGAAACATATAGGGTAAAAGAAATGGCCTTGGCAGATATTTTTAACTATCGTAAGTTACTCGATGGAAAAAATTGGTTAAAGAATGATGATGGTGAAAAAGTTGTCTGGAACAAAATTAAAGAAGTAGAAGTTACTAAGGACGATATTAACGTTCTAAAATATAAATATGAACTGGATGAGGATTACAAAAAAATCACAACATTAAGAAAGGGTACCAGAGGAAAAAAGAAAGTAGTTTCGGAAGTCACGCCAGTAAATGGATTACCATTAAAAATAAATTATGATAAATATAAAGACCTTATGTCAATGTGTGAGGCTAAAATTATTCCAGAGGAATATCACTCATATTTTGGAACATTGCCTCATGAACCAGCTGGTAATGCCAATATTTCTGAGAGTACTGATGAAGAAGACGACTGAATGTGAATTTGACTGATTTCGAATGTGTTATTTGATTTTAAGGTGTAATTTTGATAATTTAATTTTACAGGCTGACTTTAGTTATGTGCAATTTTATTTTAAGGATTTATTTTGTGTTATTTTATTTTAAGGACTAATTTTGATTATGTGCAATTTTATTTTAAAGACTGTCATTTTTTTCTATTGAACAATTATTTTTATAAGCTTTTTTCGTTAATTTTAATTTTCTTATGACTATCGTAAAATGTGCGCTACCAAAGCTTAATAATATGTATTATTAACATACCAAAGGTTAAAAAACCTTAGGTTTTGTTTGGAATAAAATGAAAAATAAAAATATTATTATATATTATTATTTTTATTACATTTAATTATGTTCCCAGTAATGAATAAATAGTTATCATACCCAAATTCTTATGTAATAGAATAAATACCCACATCCGAATAATATAAAAATGGCATAAAGGCGATTGTGGCCTCAACATTTCCGGTGATAAAAGACATAATGTCACTTAATACTCAAGTCCAGCTCTACGTCGCCTTAACGCAACAGAGAATAAGGATTTATGGGACAAAATGCGTATAAAATACGAAGTTAATCTATTGAAAATAATCCTAGAGGTACCATAAGATACCCATACACATTATTTGAAACCACCAATACCTATTTGTTCATATTTATTTGAATTAAACACAAAAAAGTGTCTCCTGAAAAGTAGCTATTATGCAGTTACGCCCTTATTCGTAGGATACGACGATATTTCGGGGAGTATTTTAAGCCTCGTACACCTTACCTATACTCGTAGTAGATAGGTATTAGACCTTTCGATTTAATTAAGATGATTTGTTTCCTTATCGAATGCTGTAACCGTGAGGTTATAGAATTTAATTGGCAGTCATCAAAATAAAGTTAATTTACTCTATGGTTTACCTATACTCTATGGTAGCTCATGTTTTTAAAGCTTATATTTCAAATTCAAATTCAACACCGTTTATTCAGTTTAAGCCCGCGGGCACACATGAAGGTCAAGGTTAGTGAAGCTACCAACGGTTCGGAAGTCAGTCAACTAAGAAGAACCGGCAAGAAACACTGCAAGGTTAAATTTTTTCATATTGATCTAATCTGACTTTTAGTATATTGGATTTTAAAAAATGCTTAGTGTTTACAAAAAAATAGTTAAGTAGGTACTTAACATAATTTTTTTTAAGTTAAAATCATGTAAAAACATAAATAATACTATTATGTACTTATATATATTTGTGGTATTATTATATATTGCAATTTCATTAAATAAAAAATGCACTTCTCTCTATCTCACATGAAAACGAAGTTTTATTTTTGCAATAAGACACGCTCGCTCCCCCCGTGTTATTTCTTAGTAATAATTCCAGGGAACACGTTGATTTTACGTTTTTCAAGTCATTCTTTACGGAAGATCCTTCTCTTTTACTCCTCTTCGAGCCTTAATTAATATACATATATATAATCCAATGAAAACTAGGAACGTTAAATTTTATAGTACAATATTTCCAGTACAAATTCCTCTATACGTCTGACGTATTGCTAAGTGTCGAATTCTAGGCGCTTTATAACTTATTTATCTTTCATAATCATCATCTGCCTGCCGTTTTTCTCTCTATTTGTAATCATAAATTTATTAGGATTATTTATATTAAGTAGAAATTTGACAGACGCTTTTCGACCAGCAGTCTGTCGACACTTTTATAAAGAGGAAATGCCTAAGTCAAACCTCTGTATAACACTGCCATCTATTTCCTCTACCAATAAACTTTACCGACGTGAAGCCAGCTAAAAACAGCTGTTTTCCTCATCGATTTTCATGCTACCCACCCCGCAAGCAAGTTCGCTGCATACTCACTAGTTCTAAAATACGTCATAGTGTTATGGTATTTTCTAAGGCTATTATCAGTATCAATACGTGACATAAAACAGTAAATAATATTGAGGAAATACAGTGTTCTAATAACAAAGGAAACAAAACATTTCTGGTAGAAAAGCAACAAAAATGTCCTAGGTTATGTTATTAAGTGTGTGATAGTAGTTATATGAGCTGTCAAGAGTTTTATAGAAAGGAAATAAACAATGGAGGGTCATACCGGTCTACATAGGAGAAGTTTCATTAGTACACATGCTGATGATATACCAATAGACACAATACGATTGGTGACACCTATAAATAGGTTTACAATATTTCACGGAAATTTTCCCGATAACTATGACTATCCTTCAAAGTGAGTAATCTATAAGCAACCATAAATAGTAAACAACATGTAAAAAATATTTATCTATGTTGCGAGGCAAATAAAGCAGAATAAATCAGGAAAAACCTTTTCAAAATTTTATTTTTGCTACTCGATACTAGATGGCGCTGACTTTACATTTCTTTTTCAGGCCTTACAAACGCAGAACGAAGCTTATCTTCACGGGGTTAGCGGTATTGGTCCTCGTGTCAGCCTTGAGCGGGTACTTCATTGGCAAGATGGAATCCTCCGCGCGTCTGCTGTTGGAGCCCCCAGACCCTTATGAATCACCGAAGCCATCGCCATCAATACTCCACGTCTTCCAGAAGGCTGCAGTGTGCACAGACGCTTCTCAATGTTCGGAAATTGGCAGGTTAGTTTAATTAACAAGCTATACATTTTTTAAACACGTTTATTCAGTATATTTTTTGGCGCCTCCCTAAATAAACTGTTTAGCAAATTCGCTACCATGGATTGGTTTAAAATACTGAAAACTACCTTTGCCTCTCTTTTTTTGGGACCTTTATTCAAAATTTTGAAAAAACTTGGTCTTATTATATCATACATAATATTTGTGCGATTATTTAACCCGCTGAAAAATAATGAAAAATGTTAATACGTAACTAATTTTTCCTGCGAAGTTACTGTCAAAATATTTTCAAGGAAATAAAATATCTGCGATTTTTATGAAAGTTACGTTTGATCATTCCTGTATTCCCTTCTTGGTATGGAATCCTAAAAGATAACTTTTGCCCAATATACACTTTTGTATTTTAACTATATAACGAGAACTATTTTACGCTATTAAGGACGAGTAAAGAGTTATAACAGCTCTTTAATAGCTATTTAAAATATGGCTTTTTGGTGAGAACATGCCAAGTGGCGTTGGGTTTTCCTAAACTATTGTGTAATTTTGAGTATTGGTGGTGTTTAATTCGTATAATAAACATGCACCTAACGTGAAAAGAAAGCGTATATTACCTTTAAAGATTTCCGAAACAACCTGTGAAATGTTTTATATGATACGGATATATTTGGACGATGCGATGACCGACTTAGTGATAATTTGTGTGATTTGAACCTTAATGATAAGTTAATATTCGCAAGAATAAGACCTAGAGAAGTATTTGGTTGCCTTTCAAAAGACTAAGAAACATTAAAATAATAAAATTCTTGCCCTACTGTTATTTATTTACATTTTAGTTTTAGCTACTCGATAACAGATGGCGCTACATGTTCTCAATGAATTTCAATAAGATATATATATAGTTGTATATTAAATATTGATATACAAATGTAGTTTAAGCGCTACACTTAAATAGGCAATGCATTGCATAATATTATTAGTCACGTATACATTGTTTTGCACTCACATTTACGTATTATGTAGAATGTTGCCATAATAGGAAGTTTTTCTACTATTTGGAAGTTTTTCTCAGTCATATACTTCATATAAGAACTGTTAAAAATACTGAAATCGAAAAACTGGGTCAGGATTACCTGTCTTGTATAAAGGTCAAATAGTCACAGACATTGAACAACCAACCCATCTTCAAAGAAGGCATCAAATTAATAAAAAAAAAATACACTTTTATGTTGACTAAGTATATGAGTAAATTCATGTAGCTTGTAAAATAATTATAAATTATTGCATTTTGAGTTACTTTTTCTATAACATCCCGATTTAAAGGTTAAAAGTTAAGTGATATAAAATAATTGTTTTTAATTACTGCTCGAAAGAGTTTGTAACATAGTTAGTAAGTGTTTCAAAACTTGCCAAATTAGCTGATTGTCATAAATCTACCAATGTGTTTATTTCAATGGTAGAAAATATTTTTATTGATTCTGGTATCACAAACCGGCTTACCCACACTTAGATCTGTCTATAAATAAACAAACATCCTTCATAACCGGGTCGCAGGCGTAGTCTACAGCCAATCACGTTTCGAGAATTTTATCGACTCGCATGCGGTCAGTGACGTTTCACTGGCTGACTATATAAGCACGACGCCAAGCGAAACAACGATTATTTCATTAAACAAAATCTCAAGTGACGTTGTCGCAGTGACAATACCCTGTAGTTTCATATTTTCAATTTCCAATCGTAAATATGTCCGAGGCTTTCTTCGATGAGTACGACCACTACAACTACGATCAAGACAAATACATTTTCTCCGGACACAGTGGCAAACAACGCAGCAAGAAAGAGGTGAGCGAGCACACGAATCATTTCGACCCGTCCGGCCATTCCAGAAAGATCGTTACCAAGTTGGTCAACACAGAGAACAATAAAAAAGCTGGTAAGAAGAATTAAGCTGATGGATTATTGATATTTAGACACGACTATGGCTTGTAAAAGGACAGTTGATATGCCAAGTGAAAGGAGGACGTTATGGCGGATACCCGAGGAGAGTGCGGGTCGCTGCTCGTCTCAGAGATCGATGGAACACCCAAGGCGGTTCCTGCTGACGCAGAGCTTCTACTTCTCGCACCACATCAATAGGATACGATGTAGAACGAGGCCGCAACGGCACAAGTGAACCGCGAATACTTTATTATGAGGCCCAAGCCGGCCGTTACCTATTTCGGACTTAACACCGTTCCAATGACAGATCTCATCTCGAATTGGGCTTGTTGTAAAGCCCAAACCTGCTGTGTTATTAATTCCTATTAAGATTATTATATGTTTAATTTCGTATCTTTAACTGGGATACTCAAATGACTGTAATAATAATTTAAGGCAAATAAACGTTTTAGTTATTAATATATCCTTTGGTTTTATTGAATCCATAATAAGTTTGATGCGGATAATGTCCGACGAGGTCGTTTGTTGTTTGTATTGAGCTGTGTATTTATCGGTGACACCTACGCGAGTCGGCCAGCCGTGTTTATACACAAAAACAACCTTGAGCAATGTGAGCCAGACCGCGAGGTAGCTGGCCTTGTAGGTTATATTATCAGTCTTCTTTTGCGTCGCAGTGAAGTAAACCTAATCTCGTTTCTATACTAATGACCATAATAAAAAGCTATTGGATAAGACGCATACGGAAAAAAAAACAAATCAGCTGTAACTAAATTAAGATTTTGATTTAAGAAATAAGATATTGCCCATACATTTGATTCAGAGCATGACATTAAAATTCTTACTGGTTTTCATTTAACATATTGTCAGGTATATACTTTATGCGTTGCCTGTACATAACATACATAACATAATTTCGGTACTTTAAAGGCGGGTTACTATATACGATCCCGATCGAAAATCCATGGATTGATGAACCTTTTGACAGTAAATTTAATACACGTAATGTCAAAATTCTACTTCAATCTTGCGATTTTAGATCGGGATCGTATAATGTAACCCGGCATAAATAACGTTGTACATCTAGCAATTGTATGTATTGAAGTAATAATAGGTAGGTATGTATTCCCCTGGATTAACCACCTACAATCCTACAGCATTATTGAATATAACTTTGCACTAAAGACATCATACCTACCTTATATTTTAAATTAAATTAAACTATTAAAAATAATAAATTATTTACTTATAAGCCGTGAACGCATAATACTCCAAGACATTGTATTGGTAGAATTTAAAGTATAATAGCTGGAAACACTTATATCTAAACCTTATTTTCGGTCCAGTTTCTCTTAATTATTATTGATGGTATTATTATGCAACTTTGAAGCCTACCTTCTTTTTTACTGATTCTGCTTACAAAATCGGTAAGAATTTTGTCTTAGAATGTTCAAGAATCTCAAACTCAAAATGTACCATCACGAAACATTACATTATGTACGATAAGTACCTACCTACATAACGGGCCAACCCCACCATTCAGATTTTTTGTTCTACAACCAGAACCAAGAGTTGGGTCGTTGCTCTCAGATATATCGTTACACCGTTCCACAATCTAGGTTCAGCCTATAGACCTCTTTATGAGACCTTTCAACTGAAGCGAAAACTATGTGCAAATAAAATTCACAAACTTGACAATATTGTTGATGAACAAGTATGATGAAATATCGGAGGTACCTTATAGCAGTGTTTACCTATCTGGTAGAATTTGTGCCAGCATTGAGACGCAAATATTTAATGTATTCAATAATTATTGACAAAAATTATATACCTACAATAACACAAACTGCGCAGATATATTACATAATGCAGTTTGGGTACTAACTAAACAATAGCTGTTTCTTGGTGACACGTAAATAAATTATTGTCTTGAATTTATGCAGCAAATAGCTGTAGGTTGATATCCCTTATTTATTGAGTATTTTATTCAACCCTTTGATGCTTCGTAGTATGAAAATAATAATGTACAATATTACCTTATATCGTATATATATGTACTTTTACTGAAAAATATTTTTCTGATACAATAGGGATGTGTCCTGACATGTCAAATCAGCAATTCGTAGTGATTAGATCGCTACTTAAAAATCACGTTAATGATTTAATTTTGATCATGTTTGATGTTTTCGTATACTTTTTAATGTTCAATACACTGGTTAGTGCTTGATCATTTATCTTTAATACAGGACAGTTCCCTATTGCCCGTAGGTCACCTACTTATGTAAGGTGTTGGAAATGGGGACTGTGAATGGGGTGTGATGGGTTCTATATAAGGGCTTAAATATAAGTACTTATAAATATAACCAAACTAGACACAAGGGAATTCGTTATTAAAGATCACAGATACACATAGGCGTATATAGGGGGGGGGGGGGGGGGCGCCAATATGGCCTAGTCCCCACCTCAGGATACGAAGGATAGGAAAACGAACGCCTTCGATTTCCATAATTGTTGGACAAGGCCAAACTGGGTTGAAGCTTCACAAAGGTATTAATGTAAATAACATTCAGGTTAATTGTGTGATTTTAAGTATTCTCTTGTAATATATTATATACATACTTATAAGTGGAATTTAATTTCATAACTAATCTAGAAACACATATTCAGTCGCAAATATGCTCCTACGGGAAACTAACCGACCGTCCCGTTTTCTTTATTGAAATCATGCACACTTGGCACTGTTTAAAACGTAAATATGTAGGAAACTGTGTTTTCATAAGCACAAAAATAGCTGATGACCTGAATGGTGAATTTATGTTCGCTATTTTACAAGGTCTTCGCTGTTTTGTAATGATACTGGGGCTTCTCCAATTTTTTTAAGGAGCATAAAGGTAGATTCAAAATGGCGATGACATTTTCATCGATTAGCTACTCGATAGGACGGTTTTAAACTTTAAAGACCAGCCAAATGGGTGTAGGATCATGATATATTTAAACCGTAGGATCCCTACCATAAAATTATATTACATTACCAGACAAAATCTGTTAAAATATTACCAAGTATAAGCCTGAGTATATTCGTCCAATATAACATTTAACCATTTTTATTTAATTTTTAAGAATGTTCTTCAAAAACAAACCTTACTGCTTTATGACAAGGTCCATTTAAACCATCGTAAATCATTGATCATCAAATCAACCATTGGAGCAATAGATGATCTTTGTTACCAATGCAATAAAGTATATTACTGTTTGACATTCTTAAACGACAAAAAAGGTTTGTTCTATTGCACTGACTATACCAACAATTAAAGAGTTCAGAATGGTGGCACAAATTATTTCCAAAAACTAATTCACCCAAATTTTCCAGACATATCCTCAAACAAAATGGCTCAGCAGTGGACGCTGGTATTGCAGCCATGTTTTGCAATGGCCTGCTCAATCAGCAGAGCATGGGTCTTGGTGGAGGCTTCTTCATGACGGTATACGTGAAGCAGGAGGAAAAGGCCTACACTGTGATCGCCAGGGAGGCCGCCCCTGGAGCAGCTACAGCTAATATGTTTGCTGGGAACTCCTATAAGGCTTCTAAAGGTAAACAATCTTTTCTGGATTGCGTGTTTGGCAACAGATTTTTCAACTTTTAACCCCGAAGGTTGATATTCTTCAATTTTAATTTCAAATTCAGGAAGAAATATGTTAGGTACTCTGTGCTTCTTCTCACCCTCTAACAATCTAATCAAGTAGCTGGTATTTTGCTATAGAGTGTAGATATTGCTGCCTAGTTTTAAACTTTCAGCCTACATCGTCTGTAATATTAGTGTAATAAAATTGTGACTCATTCCACTTAGTAGGGGAAGCTTGGAGAGATGGTTCATAAACAATTTATTTGGCATATTGCCATAATTTAGGAAATAAATACGAAAAATAAACATACAGTAAAGAAATAAATTATTTTTATGGCATGTTTATGTTGAAAGCCGTCCCTACAAATATTCCCCCCTTCATCTAATCCCCTAATCACTACATAGTATAAAACAAAGTCGCTTCCTCTCTCCCTATATCCCTATGTATGCTTAAATCTTTAAAACTACGCAACGGATTTTGATGCGGTTTTTTTTTAATAGATAGTGTGATTGAGGAGGAAGGTTTTTATGTTAAATACATGTGACATCTCACGGGAACGCGGGAAAAACCGCGGGGGACAGCTAGTATTATGTATTATAAACATAAATGTTCGGATGTAGTAATTATTGGGTGTTTGTGACTCAATCACCCATAAACGGCAGTTTTTTTGACAAACTGGTAAAAATTCCAACTAGATTAACATATTTCCTATAAGAAGTAATTAGTGCATAGTAATAGTAGGTAGTATATACTACTATATTATATATTATATATTGGGATATACTACCTTATCCATTCTCGACGTGAAGTAGTAGTTCGTTTATTTTACTATGTTTTTGTTAGAAAGATGCCGGTGAAATTACAGGCACATGAGAATTATAGACTCATCGTCGATAATGCATTGCAATGCCTTTAGTGTTGGAAATTTCTATAGGTGGCGGTGACCCCTCACCATCAGGTAGACCTGTCTGTTGGTCAGTCTACTTGACATTAACAAGGATCCCTTATAAAGCTAGTACCTAAATTAAGTGAATAGTATATCAATATACATATATCACTACATAGTATAAAACAAAGTCGCTTTCTCTGTCCCTATATCCCTATGTATGCTTAAATATTTTAAACGCAACGGATTTTGATGCGGTTTTTTTTAATAGATAGAGTGATTGAAGTGGAAAGTTTTTATGTATAATACATGTGACATCCCACGGGAACGGGGGTAAAACCACGGGGCACAGCTAGTACTAGATAACTTTAACTTAAAACGATAGAAGGTTAAATGAAACCTGGTTAATTAAATTTGAATATCTATTAATTATATCATTAAATTTGTACCTATAATCTGATGGCTCGCTTACCAATTCAACAATAAAAATAACAAACAAAAAAATGTGTATCTATATAGTTTACTAAAGTATTTAAAGAGGTTATATTGATATATTTATCAATTAGATTATAAGAATATTGTTGATTATTGTGAAATAGGTCAATAATTATATTATTTCTAAAAGCTACGTGACTCAAATTTGTTTACATTATGAGACCGGTTGATAAGATTTAAATTATCATATTATAAAGATAATATACCCATTATTATTACAAAATGTATTTCCTATACATATATATGATTATGTAATATCTAGAAAGATCTAGGCATCCATATGAATACTAACTGATGCTAAATTATAGTAATATAATAAACGTTTCTTTGAACGCGGTAGTCTCTTCAACTGTGAGGCGATTTTGAAAATGTATTTTTTGATTTGTTAACCCAATACTTGAGGAAGGTTAAAGGTGACTTTTGAAAGCTATCAACCTTAGGAGCCGAGTAAAAAGCAAGTCAGAAAGTACACTAAGCGAAAGTGAAGTAATGGGGCAGATGGGGAATTTCTTTCATTTTAATCAGCGGGTGATACCGCGGGACACAGCTATATATAAATATAAAACAAGAAATTCACTGATTTTTTTTTTATGCTACTTGGGCCGACAAACAAGCAGACGGTCCACCTGATGGTAAGTGGTCACCGCCGCCTATGGACATTTGCAACACTAGGAGCATCGCCAATGCGTTGTCGACCCTGAGACGTGAAGTTGTTAAGTCTCATGTGCCTGTAATTTCACCGGCCCCCTTACCTTTCTAACCGAAACACAGTAATACAATAGCACTACTGCTTCACGGCGGAAATGGGTAAGGTGGTAGTACTTCCCCGGACGAACTCTGCACTAAGAGCTCTACTACTCTGAAAACTCTGATTGTGTAGGAATCTTTATGTAAGGAATCCTGATACATCACGAGTAAAGCCGCGGGCAAAATCAATACAATAATATAAATTCGAAAGTATCTCTATATGTCTGTCTGTTTTTAACTGCTGAACCAATCTTGCCGCTTTAGTACGAAGAAGGATAAAGGCTCCTTATAATTAACGTTAAAGCAAGTGAAACCGCGGGGCAGATGCTTGTATTAGTTAAAGAAGGAAGTACGTATACTTTAGGTAGCGGTTTACTGTGTTACATTACAAAAGCAAGACACCGAAAGATATTTCCTGTCTGTAGATAAACGTTATTTTTACGAGGACAAAGTAATATTTTTTAAGTCGTGCGCTAGTTTTTAGTTTTTACACATACTGCCGTAACAATTGATATAACATGTACATTGTCACGATAATACATCAGTAGCATGTTGATAAATGTATTGTATTTGATTAGTTTCCACGATAATTGATAAATAGATAAAAAGAGTACCTAAATTAGAAAGGCAAGTAAGACTCACAGCAACCAAATTGAGGTCTTATTCTAAGTAGCTGTCCCACGCAGTTTCACTTGCAAACTTTAAACCAGGACCATATTTAGATGGGCCGCCATAAGAGATGGCCCCCCACAATAACGATTTCTAAAAGGAACATCTACATTTAAAATAAAAAACCCAACTGAAAAAAAAATTTACAATGATTTGACAAATTAGGGACCTCCGCTCCTTTATTTTGCGAGGGTCTTAGATCTTTAGATTGACTGTCTAAACATATATTCAGTCAATCTCCAGTGTCAATGCTATGCCTTTGCTAATAATTGTCATTAAGATCGGTTCGAAAATTTGGTGTGGACGGTTTAGTACAGATACGTTTTTGATTTTAATGTAAGGATTAAATTCGACACCAAACAAAAATTGAGAATGGCATTTTTTTAAATATTATATCTGTGACCTTCTACTTCATCAATAACAGAAATAGCGCGCATATGACCTACTTCAGTATAATGTGTTGAACGTTCTAGATCGAATACCTTCGTGTATTCAGTAATTATGTTCATTGTTACTGAAACAATTGATCAAATATCACGTTTTATTCTACACATGAATACGAAAATAAAGTAGACTTGGGGCAGGCTACAATATTGTCGTTGATATCACCGCTCAGGTCATCTACCTGAAGGTGATTTATACCTACTATTAATAAATTTAACGAGATAATGGGTAAAGATATCTCTAAATATATATTTAAATAAATAAATGTCCTCGGGACATTCTTTACACGCGGCCATCTGATCCCAAACTAAGCAGAGGCTATGGACACTAGATAACTGATATATTACATATTCAATTTCGTATTTTTATAATATTTTATACATACTCATATAGACATTTACATTTAGCAACCTATTTAAATAACCAAAAAATATTGTTCGTAGGCATATTACTTAAAAATGGCCAGACCGGTTTTTTTTAATGTTCAAATTAAGTTTGTAGGGAAAAAAATATTGGAAAAGTTGCCTGGAAAATTGGAAAATTTGGATAAAATTTATAGTGTCTATTTGGACAGTATAACGTTGAAGGTAAGGCAATTTAAAGAAATTAATATCCTCGGATATTTTTCAATTATTTCTAAAGAGGTAGTCTGTAATCTCAGTTCAGAACCACATTTTAGTAAAGAAATTTCATGTCCAAACGTACCGTGGTGACCATTCACGGCGTCTCTCGGATACCTAACGTTATTGCTATTCAACAAACTGATTTACTTTTCAATCAAATGTCCAAAAACCAAAACACCTTAGTTCAATTCATATCCGCAAATTTCCCATATAGTACAATAGTATAATAATATCTAATCAAATACAAAATTACATAATGAGTACATACTTACCAATTTACTATAAGCTTTGTAGGTAAACAACTACAACAACAACAACTGATTAGATATACACCTATATAGGTTAATAATAATGATATCAACAAGAAAATACCTACAATTACTTAGTCTATAAATACCTATCTACAGAGTATAACAGACTTAAATATGTTTATGTATATAAATATAATATTTCATATAGATAGCTATTTTCATAGTTCCTATAGGTAATTTATTTAATTAATAAGGCACCAACATTTTATTTACAATTCCATATTTTCAAAAAGGGTTCTTAAAAATTATTCAGTGCAAATAGATCTCTTACAGGCATGCACATCATCCATATATATAAAAATGAATCCCTATTTCCCTTGGTCACGGCATCACGCATGGACGGCTGGACCGATTTCGCTAATTATTTTTTTGTTGTGTTTGTTTTTGTCCGAAGAAGGTTCTTATGAAAGAAAAAATTAAGGATATTGCGCGGTAAATAAAAAAAAATGAAAATATAATGACCATATTAACTTTTATAATGTAACCTTACCGCTTTTGACCATATAAACTCTTATAATGTAACCTTATGGTGTTTTATTACATAAATGTCAGTCGTTTGACAATATCGTTTAGAACAGAGGCATGGGTCGGAATTGTATTGATAAAATAATTAATTTATCATTACTTAGCGCACATTAAAGTAAATATGGCAAAACAACGTTTGCCGGGTCAGCTAGTTCACAATAATTTAAAACAAGAAAACATTATTATAATTTTTTTTATTTTTTTTTTATTTAGGGATACACAATACAAATTACAACCAAAAGATAACCACATAATAAGTAATAATACATTTAGAGCTGGGTTGTAACTCAAAACATACGTATACAGAAAAACAAAACTAGAAAAGAATACCAAGACAAATGCGATGAAAGTGCAAGTGAGCACTCCCAAATAATGATAAAGATAAAAATCTAATTATTTAGAAACTATAAATAAATATTATTTAATTTGACTTACATAATAAAGCATTTACTGTTTTCAATCATACATTTTTAACTGCCTGCGATATCACGCGAATGCTGACTACATTTACTCGCTGTATTGAGGAAGCTAAGATTACACTGTCAAACCTTCTACACGAGTGGCATGTTGACCAATTATATGCTGAAGGCGGTCAGTCCCCTGAGAGTTCTCATTTTCACTGAACGAACTCTCAAAGGCTGCTTATTACCTCTGCAGTACCTAAATTAGTTGTATTTGATTGTAGAGGAACACAATGTAATATTACGAATAAGTATAGATTAGATATAAGATAATAAGATCAACTACTCTGTCGCATTAGGCTTGCCTGTAAAGATAGACGTAAGTTTCATGGTTAATAAATAAATATTAATGGCTTCAGGATTCTGTTGGGGCTACTAAGATATTGTAGTGCCTCAAACATGTTCGCCCAGGCTAGTACCGATGGCTTTTAAGCGATCATCCTCAATAATTACAAGGATGCGGTCTAGCTCCAACCTTGAAGATTTTCTTGAGGAAATTTGACACGCCTTTGTTTAAGCACGCTATAGACATGATGTGTACAAATTGTAAATATAATAGCTTTATTTATTTTGTCACTTTATATGCTAACATAGTTTTTAAGAATATATTGTTACTAAAATATGGGCCTAAGAATAAACCATATTATTATTATTTATTTTTAGTATGCGAGCGTATTGATTTAAATGAATTCTCCAACCCATTTCAAATTATGTTGACGGTAGATTTTGATGTTATATTAACGGACACGTGTGTCCTATATTTAATTTTAGAATGTAATTAACCAACGCTGTCCTAAACTTAGATTCTATATTTAAGTCTACCAAATATCGGTCTAAAGCTTTTCTTTTTTAAACTGTAGAAGTATCTATATAATGTTTCGTTTAAGTACCTACGGGCATACTAAATCAGCTTTATATACTCGCTGTCACCCGCGTTCCCTAGGGATGTTACATTTTCCCGGTATAAAAAATATTTTCCATGGCATGCTCTATCACTACATAGTATAAAACAAAGTCGCTTTCTCTGTCCCTATATCCCTATATGCTTAAATCTTTAAAACTACGCAACGGATTTTGATGCGATTTTTTTTAATAGATAGAGTGATTGATGAGGAAGGTTTTTATGTATAATACATGTGACATCCCACGGGAACGCGGGTAAAACCGCGGGGGACAGCTTATATATTACTATGCGCCAAGTTTCATCTAAATCTGTTCCGTAGTTTTTGCGTGAAAGTGTAACAAACATCCATCCTCAAAAACTTTCGCAATAATTATATCAGTTGGCTTGGTGGTTAGCGACCAGACTGCCAAGTCGCAGGTCGCGGGTTCGATTCCCACCCAGGACTAACATTTGTGTGTATGAACATGCCTGTTTGTTCTGTGTCTGGGTGTAAATATCTATATAAGTATGTATTTACAAAAAACAAAAGTAGTGTATGTAGTATATCAGTTATCTGGTTTCCATAGTACAAGCTCTGCTTAGTTTGGGATCAGATGGCCGTGTGTAAAAAAGATGTCTCCAGGATATTTATTTATATTTATAATATTAGTCGAATGGAATAGGAATGATTATGTCTCTTTCCAAAAGATCATAGCGTGCAGTTTTGACTAATAGGATATCAACTGTATATTTTTAGTAACAAAAAAGTATTTTCAATACGACAGTCGTCGAACGTGCATTTGTCTCACATCACATAACGGATAAAGACCCGATGCAACATAACGATAAAACGCCGTGGGCACGCGAAATCTCTCCAAGGCTTTCTCTTTAATCTGGTCCAGTTAAGTCGAGAGACCTAAGAACAAACCCGCAATAACAGTTTCACTCGCAGCATTGTTGCAAACAGCCCGCTTTTAGAGAGTTCAGTCTGAAATACGATGTCTGTACAAAACCGTTCAACATAGTAATTGGATAATTTTAACTTTTCAGGGTTTTAGAAAAGCTATACTATACTACCTACATTTTGTTTCTTTTTAGATAATCTTACTAATAAGTTAAATGCAAACTCAATCACGCTAGAACGGCAGAACGGATCAGAGATGAATTATAGTCTGTAATGGCAAATAGGCTACTTTTTAGCCCGAGAATATGAATAACATATCTCGGGAACGCGAGGGAACCCCAGGGGACAGCTAGTGTGGTTTATAACTCACCTGAGGAGTTGGAACTCCCAGATTAACCAATACTGGTTTGAGGGTGTGAAAAAATAATTTTGTAACTAACATAATATTATAAACTGTATCAATAAAGTAAAAAAAAAAAGTGTAAAATGGGAAATTAAGTGAGTTTGCTTATAATGCAGAGGGTATCTTTGATTTTGAAAAAGCATTTCATCATTTGAAGAGTACATTATTCCGTATGGCCTAGCTTATGTTATAATTCCTGGATACACAAGTTCCCTTGAAAACGGTGGTGAATATGACTCGAAAATCTTGTATTTCAAACACTGCTTTGTGATTCAAATCTTTACATGCATGAGTTGAACTTAGCATTGTATTGATAATCATGAAATGGAAATGTGATTCCATATTTTTCCAATTCCCCTCGTATAAGTGTTGTAGTTACTTTGTTCAATTATTATTACCTATCTGAAATCCGACAACGTCATAATCTTCTTGATAATAAAATTCCTACCTACTATTATTTTTCTTTTTAAAAAAAATTAATCTTACTGAAATAATTGTCGGTTCTTATAAGTTGAAGGCTGACTTTCAAACCGGTGATAACTTCAGTAATTTTGAACATCATAAGAAACCTTCCTAAATAAACTAAATAAATGGGAAAGCGAATTGACTCAGGCGTGACCTTGCGGAAATCCTTTATAAGAGTATATAAAAAACTGTCTAGTAACTAATTCCGCTGGATCTCCTACTCTGTCAATATTTTTGAGATACCTATCATATTTTTTGTATAATTAATAAATGGTGTTGACTTTTAGGTCCTTTAGCGGTAGGTGTACCAGGCGAACTCCGAGGCATGTGGGCGGCTCACAGGCGCTGGGGCAAGTTACCCTGGGACAGTCTGGTTACTCCCACACTGGATCTGTGCAAGAACGGCTTCCCAATGTCCAAAGTCATGTACGACAGCGTAAAGGCGGCGTCTTACATCAAAAATGATCCGCATCTTAAGTAAGTTGCACTTGAACATGTAATTATAATTACTTACCATTCAGATTTACACGACATCTTTCTCATTTCATTTTATATATATATATATATATAAAATATATATAGATATCTGTTATTGTGATTTTGTGACCAGTCAAAATTCATAGAAGCATAAAAATGGATTGAAAATGAGGTGTCATTATGAAAATTCGTAGTAACTCGTTAAAGTAGACAGGCCAGTTGGCTTGGTGGTTAACGCTCTGACTGCCAAACCGAAGGTCGCGGGTTCGATTCCCACCCAGGACAAACATTTGTGTACATGAACATGTCTGTTTGTTCTGTGTCTGGGTGTAAATATCTATATAAGTATGTACTTAGAAAAAAAAGTAGTATATGTAGTATATCAGTTATCTGGTTTCCATAGTACAAGCTCTGCTTAGTTTGGGATCAGATGGCCGTGTGTAAAGAATGTCCCAGGGTATTTATTTATATTTATTTATTTATAAAGTACTTTTTATTATATGTTTTTAAAATGTTTATGTGTACGTACTTTATTTAGAGCATCAAGTAAGTATTATAGACTGTAATGGTAATAATTTGCAATACTTAAACACATTTTCAACTATAAGTATTGTAATAGTCTAGCTATTACAATTACTTGCTATTAGAATTATCCTTTTGGAATAGTGAATTTGACCTACCTACACATTATACCAATTGTACAAAATGACACTTTGGAACCTCCTTAAGTACATAAACTAATGTATTTTATAATATTTTATTACTTAAGTTATCAGGATGTATCCCAAAAAATAAAAATAAACTGTTTTTTTATAAATGAAAAATAGAAAAACTAGTAGAAAATTACTAAGTAAAATAGGTACGTAGGCTTTTCTGTTAAATAATCTGGTACCTGACATGACAGCTTACTAGAGTTGTTGGCTTTGATAATTAATTATATTTTTACAGGGCATTTTGTAACACGTTGTATAGGTGTGTTGCTCACATACCTAGAATCATGTTAATTTGCATGTTGCATTAGGTGCAGTTAATTAATTTCGATGTGTAAGGAAAAGATGAGTTCATTACACCTACCTACATAACAGGATGTTTCGTAATTAATCCGACTTAGGCTTAATGTTGCAATACTAATGTTGTAATGTAGGTACCTACATAATTTTACTTAGCACCTACTTAGCTTAGATATTTGATATTATTTTAGTTTGATATCGATATCCTTTTCCGTGTGTTAAATGTTTCATTATGACAATACTTAACGGTCCAGTTGGCTTGGCGGTTAGAGACCCTGACTGCCACGCTGCAGGTCGTGGGATCAATTCCAATCCAGGTCAAACATGTGTGTGCATGAACATGTCTGTTTGTTCTGTGTCTAGGTGTATATAAGTATGTGTATGTGTAGAGGTAGCAACAATGCTAAGCTCACATATTTTTATTTTATTTTTTTTGAACATACATTATAAGATCTTCACAGGAAAAAAAAATAAGTTAGGAATTGAAAATGTCATCAAGAGTGGAATGTGGGTTCCACCGTTAATATTTTCACTGAGACCTCTGCTAAGCTCTCCAGGGATAATAGTTATAATATTTGTATTTGATTGAAAAGAATGCAGTCACTTAGAATATCACACGAATATAATCAGTGAGTGAATTTAAATTAACAAAATTAAAAAGGAATATTTCTCAGCGCTAAAAATAAAACTTTTAGTAAACCCAACGGACTTCGAAGTAATTATATACTGTTTGCAGTCTACCTGATGACAGGTTATGCCCCACGCACACGATACCGCGACAAATATGGCGTATCTTCATTAGCTTTACAGATTTAGCCTATTAACAGATTTCTTTGCTAATTTCGAAACGACGTAAGTAAGTCTCAGTAAGACTTAACGTTGCTTGGATTATTTTCCCTGATAACTATTTACCTAATTCTTTATACAAGATGTTAATAGCCATTTTAATTTCACAGAAAAATGTACTTCAGCTCATCGAAAGGCGAGTTCCACAAGCCTGGAACAATTTTGAAGCCCAGTGAAGCTTTCTGCAACACGCTTGAGAGAATAGCTGAGAAGGGTGGAGATGAACTTTACAACGGCACGTTAGCTATGGACTTCCTGGACGATTTGCACAGAGTCGGGAGCATCATCAGTGCTGAGGATTTAGCCAATTATGAGTAAGTTATCTTTTTTTATTTGAGTGTCTGATATTTGCTGGTCAGCCTTTGGGTTGATTCTGTAAGGGAAATGATACGAGTTCAAGGATCTCTCATCGCGGCCTTCATGCTCTGTCTCTTTAGCTAACTAGCAATCACGTGAGAGGTCTGCTCGAGGCCTCGATGCGCCGGTTCGTCGAAGATCGTATTAGTTGGGGGCTGCTTATAGGGTTCCGTAATAACCGTTATACTGGTAGGTAAGACATTGACATTCCATATATCGTCGACGCGACTGCAATAGCGCGTAAGAGCAATCTGCAATACCGCGTATTTACAAAAATCGCAAAAATTCGTTATTGCGCCCTCGACTTTCTATTCACCAAGATAATCAATTATTTCTTCTTCCTGTAAAATTGATAAAATACTGATACGCGATATTTAGAATAATAAATTTTGATGAATAAGTGTAACTAAATTTAAGTAAATTATAGTAATTAAGTTATTTATTTATAATCCATGTATTCAACAATAGAAAAATTCAATATAACACTATATATTAAGGAACCACAAGCCTCAGTTCAAAACAACGAGCTGAGCAAGCGCGGAAAGACGTTAATTCTTAAAAACACAATACTATTAATCTTAAAATAATTTATCGTAGAATCTTCAAAGAGTACGGACCCGTAGAGCCGACCCGGAAGAGTCCGTAGAAAATTTAAAAACAAATAGATAAAAAAATATACGCGGTATTGCAAATTGCTCTTACGCGATTATATTGATTTCAAGAATAGATATTTTTGTTACATGGACTAAGAGAAAAGGATTTTGATTCAAAATAATACATGATTGAACACAAACCTTGGTTATACTCGGTAGCACTGCACTCTTTTATTTGAAGCATATTTTTAAGTTATGCTAATTGGTGATATAAGCAAGCAAAAGTCTATGCACGAATATCTATCGCAAACCTATCATCATCGAGTGCACCAAAGAGGTTTGTATAGAAAATTGAAGATCGCGCATACGGTGACCCTGCGCGATGTTCAATTTCCCATTGCATTTTTTTTTTTTGGGACGATGACGATACACTTACGATATACATATTATTATGTTCGAGCTCAGGGAATGCATATTACCATACCTTCACTAAAGATATTTTACACGATCGTAGCCTTATAGCATTTTCTCCGACACTGTCTCGTCTCAAGTATAATTTAACCTTATTTATCTTGACTTAAAGGCGATATTATGTAACCTCGGCAAGGGGTCCCACTCCTGAGTTCAAATAACGGGTCAGATCATGTGTTATCTATGCAACCTACAACTACACACAATAGGTGAACGTTTACAACACAAATATCTGGTTCATTTATGGTACTTCAAACGAAATGTATTCCATACATGAGCTGATTTGGAAATACCTCAAGCAGATTTTTCTTTTATTGATGGCCAGTTACTCCACGACATTTTATACTTTATCCGTCCTACACCCTTTTTTAAAAACCAAGCTGGCAACACTAATGGCCGCTTTCATTCCATTCAATATTTATGTAAAACTACGCACTTTTTAAAATGCCTACAATAAGGAAGAGTCTATGTTACATTATATTTATGATATAAAAATAAACCGCGAATTATCGTATAAATATGTCAATGCCGTGTTTGTTCATAGGCGAACAATGTATGGACGCAGAACATTTACATTTTACTTTAGAGTTGGAAACACTAAATCATCTTATATTCAGTAGATTTTATCATCTTGTAGAAACCAATTTATTCATACAAATATCTAACAAGGAAGCTTCGTGCGTCGGCCTACCTATAAAGACAAATGGAAAATTCTGCACGTAGTTAATACTACTTTGTTTGACGGTGATAATACGTAAATTAGAAGTGTTATAACCACGGATATTACATAATTTATTTTGTGTTAAAACATAACAAATTCACAGCACATGTCACGTTTCCAGATAAATAATGTGATTGAACGTGTTTTGTAAACAAACAACAATGGACAAAGAAGTTACTTGTATCTCTAAAAAACAATGTTATCGTAGTAATTCAAGTATTAAGATACTATGTTAGAAATAAATAAACAAATAAACCAATCTTTCTCTTGACGTGGCAGTAAGTATTGTCTTTTAAAAAGAAATTAATATCTTTATTCAAAAATTTCGGTCACATCGTCATCGATTGACGAACCAATTCGGTAGTTTTCTGGGGCTCGATTCTGAAAGAAAAATGACACTAACTCGAGGATGTTTAGTCGCGGCCTCTATGCTCTGTCTCTGTCGCTTACTACATGACAATAAATACATACAACTAATGACGTGAGAGGTAAGCTCTCCGAGACCTCCGTGAAGCGGCTCGCCGACGAAGCTTGTATAAGCTGAATAAGGGGGCTGATTGGAACACCTTCTAGTTTGCAGACAAAGACATTTAAGTAAAATTTTAATCTCTTCTTGGGTAGTCGACATATCTACACGAACGGGGATTATGTAGATCTGCGTCTAACATTATGATATGGATAGGATCAGAACTCGAATTGTGAAACTTTCTCGGATTCAATGTTGAAACTGATTTCAAAATAGATCGAGGGCTTGGCGCGCGAACAGTGTGGTACAATAGTCGCAGCACCGTCAATGTAACACAAAATAGACTGCAACAACGATTCTAAGAGCCGACACCATCGCCCTGTGGAATAATAACCGAGTATATCTGAATAATTAGACTTAAGTACCAACCTTCTCCATACCAACACATTCATAAATAAAACAGTCACGACGCGACGTCTCCTTATATCTACTTATCGGAATATTGTTTCTTCTTCGAAATCCTATTGCTTTTAACTAGCTGTCTCCCGTGGTTTCACCCGCGATCCCAGGATAAAAAGCCTATGTCTTTCTGCGTACCATAGGCTATGTGTGTGCCAAATTTCAGAATGTTGGCATCAGACAGGCCTATGGACAGAAATTTATGTCATAAATCCTATTTTATTATATTAATAGACCCAATTAAAAGAACCAAATACAGACCCAACACGATTGGGGAAATTGCAGACAGATGTTTCTATTATTGAATAAAGTTAAGCTAAGCTAAGTATAACCCTTTCCTACATTATACTTTTACAGACATTTAATATTTTTCTTAAGAAATTCAACAGTTTTGCTGTTATCTTGTGCACAAAGCAAGCAAGGTCGAGGTTTTATCCTTCCTCAGTCTCTCAACATTTTTCCCGGAAGACTTAAACTACATTTTACGTTAACCTTCCGAACGAATATAGGAGCAGATAAGTTTATGTCGATATATCTGTACAAAATAAATAAGCATAGAGTACCAGGCAACCATAGATTATAACTTACGTATTCATAGAGAACTGGCTGAAATTAATAACTGCGTGGCGCTTTTTATTTTCTATGTGCCACTTTAGTTAGGTACTTACTTCTTTACTGCCAGTATAATGTTTTAAGTATTGTCACGCTAAAACCTAATATTCTACGCTTGATTAAAATTCCTTGCGCCGATATCGTTTTGCGATAACGCACATATTTTGAATTATAATTTTTTCCAACAAATATTGCGTAATAGATTCATCATTATTCCTAAAACAATTGATGAATATAAAAACAGCTGTTTAAATGACAATACGATGATAAATGTATGAGTCATTGCAATTATTATAATAAAGTATGGTTTCGTCATTGAATAAAGAGATCATATGTTTCGATAACCTATTCATTACAAGGATTAACAATAATTTGTTGAAATAATTCTTTGTTGTCTAACACTATCTTGGTATATTATTGTCTGTAATTCATACAATGGGCTGTATATTAAATAAATATGAACTTATATACATACAAAGATACATAGACTGCTGAAATCATAACACTTCCGTTTGTTTCTTTTTCCGTAGTTGGATAAAAAGTCCTCAATTTACAAACCTATAATGATGCTTAACAGCATTTTTTTGTAACCCTCTGTCCATTTTGAAAACCTAACCAATTAGAACACCTATACGCTGTTAGAAGACTACTGACACATGTCAAAATGACAGGTTTTAATAAAAAAAAAACCTTTTCATTTGGTCTAATCACAATTTCACCATGGTAAGTGATGTCAAACCAAAATGGCTACACCTGTCGGTCTTGGCGATAGATGAGAGGTGGAAAATGGACTGGACATCGTCACAATAGTAGACATAGGTCTTATTTGATTTTAATAAGAAATAAAGCTAGGTACCTATATTTTTTTATTAGATCATTTATTTCATCGGAAAGATATGATACCCTCTTCCAATGAAACCATGAGTCGATTATAAATCTAGTCAAAACAATCATTAAATTTACACAAACTACGCATTTCTAGAACCTAATTCCAAATTTTGCCTCGTTGTTTGTTTGCAAAAGTTGTTATTCTGGTTTAAAATTATGTGCCAAAGTAGGTGTTTATTGGTATTAGGCATTTGGTAAACAGATATTTAATGAATAGAATAGAATAGTAGTAGCACTCGTATATATGAACATGTCTGTTTGTTCTGTGTCTGGATGTAAATATCTATATATAAGAATGTACTTAAGAAGTAGTAGGTATATGTAGTAAATCAGTTATTTAGTTTCCATAGTACAAGCTTTGCTTAGATTGGTATTAGATGGCCGTGTTTAAGAATATCCCAGGATATTTGTTTATTATATAATAATATATTATAAGGAGAGAGCGAATTTTGTGAGTTCGTTTCTGTGTGGAGGGTAATCACTACGCCTTGAAAATTTCCTTCACTACATGAAATTATTTCTGATGAACATAGGCTATATGATATCATCCCGCAATACATTAAGTCCCTAGGGAACGCAGGTGACACCACGAAACAGAAGCTAGTATTAGGTAAAATTTTAAACTTTGTAATATAGCTGAAAATTTGTTGCCGATGCGTTCTGACTGCTGCACTAAAGAGACAGTTCCATTCTGGGTTTTGTATACTTACCACCGATGGCTACATTGTCACTTTCCATGAGAACAATCTCATATACCTATCAAGACTTGTAGAAAAAGCTATTTTTTCCACACACCGATTATAATAAGTTAACCTACACACTGTCATAACTAAGTAAAACACACATACCAATATCCATACCATATCTGTCACATACCAAAGTAAATATTATAGGTACCAACTTTTTGTAATCTGCCGTTTGCTATTTTCACCGTGGAATCGAACAGGGTTATGTAAAGGTCAATTTGATACCGAATGTCGTAGTTAATTCATATCAATTAGGTGCTCGTGTTATCAAGAGCGTGAAATCGAAATAGATATTTAATTATAGCCGGCAATCGGTGCCCAACCGATTCTACTGGGCTTCCGGGAGAATTCATCTCGGAGTTCCAATATTCATATGCCAATTTTCTTCATTTTAATATTGATTGCTTGGTGATAGACAGCATTTCTAACGAAGCAATTAAAGGAAGCGATAGTGTATCAGGTTTTTCCAGAAGATGACTTTGGAAAATCTAATATAATTGTTAAAACCCAATATTTTTGTGTAATATGTGGATAATTAATAAAAAGAAACTTATTGAAAATGGTGTGAAGTGTTATAGTTAGTATAAGTCTTGGCAATAATAAAAAATTATAGACCAAACTATGTGAGGAGGTTATGTTGACATATGTTAGAGAATATAGACACGTTGTTGTCTCACGCCATATGTTGGACGTGTACTTGGCGCGAGACACGATTGTGCCTCCGGATTGCCAATCTGCTATAATGTCTTCCTAGCAAATTCATTTTGGCCCTAAGTCTGTATGCTCAATTATAAACATTAAAAAATCGTCATTAAATTTATTGGGATACCTAACTATTTAACCATGTTCCACAGCTTATTTATTAGCCTCTTGGCTATTTATTTATCTCTTGGCCATTATTATCACCTATTTACGATACTGCCCACCTTACTCATATATTATGATCAACGTCAATTTAATAGCACCTAACATCCGTCCCAATTACCAACAGAAAAATCTTTTCCATAGCCTTTAGTCTTTATGTTTCAACGTGAGTCTTATTTGTTTTCCAGAGCAAAGATCACAGACGCCATAGCCGTACCTCTAAGCGACAGCGATACTCTCTACACGCCGCCGCCCCCCAGCAGTGGCGTGATCCTCGTCAACATACTGAACATACTCAGCGGATACAGGTTCAACGCCAGCAGCATCAACAGTACCGAGGAGACCATACTCACGTATCACAGGATACTCGAGGCGTTCAAGTACTCGTACGCAACTAGGACCAAACTTGGGGATGCAGATTTCTTAGACTTGAAAGAGGTTTGGACAGATTTTTATTATATTCTAAAATGATAAGATTATAAAAGTAATTTGAGAACTGTAAATTCATCAAATATTAAAGGTACGCCCTTCATAGTATTAACTACTAAATCGAATTACTAAATTAAATTCTGTATTTCGTCATCGAGAGTTCTTTATCAGCTAACCACGTATTTCACGATTAGCCACGAAGCACGATTAGCAAATGCAAGGTTCGTGATTATGCGAAAAATAATCGAACGGTTTCTTTTTTGGCACATTAGCTAGATGATATAAAGGTAGGTATCTCTTGCCCACATTACATCACGAACAGTGAATTTGTAAATTCACAGTTTTATTTTTTATCTCCACTTCCAACCAAAAAAAGCGAAACATCGGACTCTTGCTTTAATTTACAACGCCCCACATGAGCCTAATCTGGCACAGGCCCTTCCTTTATAAACGGTTTTTTCCTGTATAGAATCTCAGTAAATATTACTGAACAGTTTTACCATCGGAAGCGCTTGGTTTCCATGTAATAACTTCGCCAATTAAATTGCAGCTGATCCGTAACGTTACAACACCGGAGTACGGAACGGAAATCCGCCTAAGGATTAACGACACTGCGACGAGTAACAACACGGACACTTACGGCGCCAGTGAATACAACCAGCCGGACGCGGGCACAGCTCACATCTCCATCATCGCTGGCAATGGTGATGCTGTGTCGATTACCAGTTCTATTAATTACTAGTGAGTGTCTGCAGCATTTTGGAAGCGCTGATTCTGTGCCCTGGTTTTATTCTGTTACTATCTATTACTTATCATTAAACAGAAGTAAAGTCCAAAAATGTTGGATTTGTCTGTTACTCTTTCCTTAACACAATAATTTCCCACAGCTATGGCGCAGGCTTTACAACCCTCAACACCGGTATCATAATGAACAACGTGATGGATGACTTCTCGTCGCCAGGAATCACCAACTACTTTGGCTTAAGACCGTCTGCTGCTAACTTCATAGCGCCAGGCAAGAAGCCGTTGTCTTCAATGAGCCCAAGTATTATTGTTGATGGAAATGGAAATGCTAAGTTAGTTATCGGCGCTTCTGGTGGAACGAAGATTACTACTGCTGTCGCTTTGGTAAGTATTTCATAATTAAATTATGTATAAATGTCAATTATAGGCACGACTAGAGGTTTTAACATTTTTATCTGATGAAAAGGTTCATATTTTATTAACTGATAAATTGCAACTTATGCTAGAGTAAAACTAAAACTTGTAATACTAAAATACCATATTAATAATGAACATAATTTTCTAGGTGGCTATCCGCAAATTATGGTTTGGGCAAACCATCAAGGAGGCGATTGACGCACCTAGAATCCATCACCAGATATTCCCCATGAATGCTCAATACGAATTTGGTATTACAGAGGTAAGAATCAATCTAATCAAAATCTTTATTGGTACGGAACTTCCAGTCAAGTATTCTGAAATGTATTATTTCATTACAGGACGTTGTAAAAGGTCTGAAAAGAAAAGGTCATGAGATGGTCAGATATCGAGACAGAGGATCCATAGTGTGCGCCCTCTTTAGGAACCGAACGGCAATTTACGCAAACGCCGACTTCAGAAAAGGCGGTGACGTTGCTGGCATGGACTAATAATATTAGAAAAAAATAATACAGTTATATAATAGTTAATTTAAGGACAGAGTAAAATTTTAAACCAAATCCGGGTAAAAAATGTGATTTTATAATTTGGAATTGTTATTCAGTCGTTCAGTGCTATGCACTTCTATTCTTTGAAAGATAACTACGTTAAAATAGGTAGGTCGAATAGAAATTCGTGCACATAAGATTAGGTTTTTTCTTATAAACCTTATAGTGACATACAAATTCTTTAGAATATGTCCACTTATAAACGACTTAGTCGATTCATAGTGTGGCAATGTCCTCGATTCCTATAAAAAAAAAGTTAGAAGATTATTAAAGTGAATTGATTTCAAATCATAGAATTTAAAATGCTTTAAATATTTGAATTGAGAAAAGTACATTGAAATGAATCTCGAGAAATAATACAATAAATATAGGAAAATAAACCTATTACAATCGGAATGTGATAGTACTTTAGTGTAGATAGGACTATGAAAATAAATGACGTTGTCTTTACAAAATTTGTGGCTCTCTTCTAATAATATTATTTCCAGAAAACTAAAAACTGAGTTTTTAAAAAATGGTTTCCAATAGATAGATATCTGCTTGAGTATTATTGTATAAATAGGTACTAATAATTATTCTGGATGTGCTACTTATTTAGTAAAATACCTTTCTTATTCCACTATTAATAACTAGAAGTCCACATAGAAATGCATTTAAAAAGTCACATTTGCCAACACTAACATTGCGTTAAGTTTGTTAATATTAAAAATAATGAAATGCTGATAAGGATTAGAGGAACTGTTCATTTAAATTATATTTTTAAAGAAAAAAAATCTAAATGTCAAAACTTAAATGACAGCCTGGATTTGTCATGAACCTTACCTTAATTTGTATCCTGATTTTAAGAACAGTTGACCTTAATTTTAAATAATCTCCCGCTAAAATTAAGATAATAGTACATTTCATAAATTTGTCATAAATAATTTTCAAGAATACCATAACCAAGTACCTAATTGATAGTATTTATAAAAATGTGTAATATTAATTAATTTTACAATTTCCAAAAGTTTTCGAGCTGTTCGCTCGTAACTGCAGTTATAAACATGTGCGCAAAATATTACTTATTGTTAACAACTACTTACTATGTATGTATGAAGCATTTTTTTATAATATGAGACGTCCTTTAAAAACCATAATATGTATTAAAAAATATTTATTGATATATGGGTTCATAAAACGTTTTTATTATCTAAAGCGTTAATAGGCTGACTAAATACTGACTCTATATGAGTTATTTACTTTTTAATTGATCAATATCATTCCTTACTTGCAGTTAGATATATTTGACAACCACTTCACAGATTCGATTCCCATCCTGGACCATCATTTTGTGTGCCTGATAACGTCTCTTTATTCTGTGTGTGTATTTGTGTAGGTAGGTATCTAAATACTTGTATACCTATGTAGTATTATCATTTATCTGGTTGCCATAGTACATAGTCTGTTTAGTTTGGTATTAGATAACCGTGTGAAGAATGCCCCAGAATATATTTTCTTTGCATTACGGCACCTGATATTACCTTTACAGTTTAACGCACAAGCTACGTAGGTAGGTAAATGCTCTTTCCTAAACTATATGGTGGGAACACCTTTGCTAAATAAAAGAGCTGGCAACAATGCAAGGCATATTCTTGTCACTCTCACTCAATATTCAGGTACCAAAAACGAATTCTGACAAGGTACCTGCTGGTTAAATCTAAACTGTGACAAAAAAATATTTAGTAATTTATTTTATTGTAGGAACACGCATTCCTTACACATAAATCATGAATCACTGTAATTTCATATAATTGTCAAAATGAATTATGTACACTTTCATTGGAAAGTTAGTTATTCCATAAATAAACTAAAATTCCAATAACATTCTTTCATTTCAATACCCTTATGTTGTATAAGTACAACACATTAAACATGTTTAACAGTACATATTATTAAGTAAAAAATAATTACACAAGGTATGGTGTTAAAAAATAACGAGCATGTAAATATAACTAATTAGGTGGGTATAGGAGTTCATTTATCACTATCTAATATCACGCAGCCAAACAAACTCAGGTCAACGAAAATTCCTAATAATATAGAAATTGCTATGATCCCAGCACATGGCTTGTAAATCAAAACCTATACAGGTTCTCTCCTGAGTCACTTTCTCAGTATGTTAAACTTTCTCGACAGTAGACACGATAGAAGAGTGGAGAGTACTAGGATAGCATACGTCTAAAAGAGACAAAATGAAATTAAATTTAGTATAGTTACTACTATAAAATTAGAGTAGGTAGGCACTATACTTCTTCACGTACAGCCTTTATTTATTTATTTATACTTCGTACAGAAACATGTACAAGGTGGACTTAATACCTTAGGCATTTTCTACCAGTCGTCCGTTGGGTAATGCAGAGATAACATGGTAGATGCACAGAAATAATAATAGATTATTTAACATGAACTTAATGTAGCTAAACTATTATAAACTACACATATACCTTTACCGTTGTACATGCAGACGAATAGTACTAGGATTCCATAACATTGAAGGAGTTTATGTGACGGACCGTTTAATTTCTGATTTATTATGCGGTTACGCAGAACATAACCATTATAAAAAAGAGAGCTCTGTGGAACGTAAGCTGTCCTTCTATTCGATCACGATTATGTTCATTATCCTCTCCTATTTATAAAACATAGCACTTACGTGCTTCTGAATTCCAGGTGTTGTATTTAGTAATATGATAAATAAATTATACTTAGTTAACATAAGCACTTTTCTTACTAACTCTTCTTACATCTGAACTTCTGGTACTCCACAGATAATCAAAGTAATTTCTAAGCATTAACTACATTAGACATTCAACCAAAAAAGTATTTTTGGACCCGATCGCCTAAGTAGTTTAAGTATTCCTTAAATTCAAGAAATCACCAGCAGTAAAAATCCCTTTCTTGAATAAGTTTATAATTATTATGACTTACGTGAGACCTCCACGGAAAGTAGCACTTCGAAAGTCAGAATATAACGTATACTGAATAACTAAGAAACGCATAAAAGTAAAATAAAGACGACTGTGATGTAATTCACAAACATGTATTACTGCATTGTAATTGCACTGCAATTGTTTTCCTTATAGATATCACATAATAATATTTATAAAACATCAATTATAATACAAATACGTCGCTTGCTATTAATATAATATGAATTTGATATCAGAATTAAACAATACATTGAGAATTATAATTATTGCAAAAATATTCTAAATAAAATTTTATTTATTGAGAAATGTTGTTTTACATTTTTTCTCTTACTCAGTGATGTCTTATTTAACCCATTCCAATGGATAGAAGATAATTTACATAATTTGGCCATAAAACAGTGTTATTTATGACAGAAGGCTGGCAAGTTTATATACAAGTAAAAAATCATATAAACAAATACTTAATACAACTACACCCTATAGACTGTATAGACAATATTTGTAGACACTAGAAATATAAGCAAGTATTTCATTATTTTAAAGCAATATTTTGTAAAAAGAGGTTATATTACAGAAAAAATAAATACACCAATATTTACAAATTAAAAAGTTTTGTCCGACTCATGGCCGTTTTTCAGCATTGTTAAAAGACTGGCGACGAATAGCGGGCACCATTCATTAAAATATTTTTATGCGGTAAGACATGAACACTAAACTAGCTAACACCTCGTGGGTCTACCCGTATTTCAGAGAGAATGTTATATCTAAAATATAGTCTAAACCCGTGTTGTATAATTTACATCAAATTATCAACCAAAACATCTCGCATAGCCTCAACAGGAGTGACAAACTTGGTAGATCCTATAAAGAAAGTGTTATCAACGCCACTAGTTATCACACTGCGATGTAGACGCTTGCATTCCTCCGCTGTAATACCACCGATCACGAATAAAATAACTGTTGGATGGTCTAGGGGATGCTTTGGACCACGCGTTTTCTTGATTGATAGGATGCTGAAAGATAAATTAATAAATTTATTTACACGCTTGAATTTATAAAATAGGTTAAACTAAAGCAGTTGTAGAATCCATCCTTCGACCTTCGAGAATTCATTACAGACTACAGATTTTTTTAACCTAAGGTCAACCCGCAAATTGAAAGAAATATCATCAGTGTGGTCGTTGAAATAAAGTCTCAAATCAGTAAGCAGTGAGGTGTCATACTTAGATCTTTTAATGCCTGTAACTTCACTCGAACAAAAAATCAGCTTAGGCAAATTTTCTTTTAGGAAATGAAGGAAGTTAAGCTCCCTACAGATCTACAGGACTAAACTACGAAATTGACATTAGATAGTCGATGCTACTTACTTGAGTCCACTTCTCAACAGTTCCTTTAAACCCTCATTCCGATGCTTCAGGTCGGTCAACTCTGGCCTCTCAGTGTCGACCATGTCGTCAACCAGCTGTTGCAGAACACCGCGGTACTCGAAGCCGACTCCTGTCTCACACGGTTTCAATACAGAGTTGTATCTAGAAATCATATATAAAAAACTCACTAAAAAGGATGGGATACAAAAAATCATTTGTTTCTATGCTGGTGTTTGATCACATTATAAGCATATCAGGGCTAGAATGGACAGATTCTATTGTTGCAGCCAGATAGGAGGGAAAAAAAGAAGGGTGTGCAAAACCGAGCCACTTTTATGTCTCAGGATGTGCATAAGCTTATTGTCATCGCGACCAATTACTATCAGGTGGACCGTCTCCTTGTATTTCAACCTACATATGTAATGGTGTTTATATGAAACTATTGGTCTTATTATATTTTATATTAAAAAGCTTTGAAAATGTTTGCATGACCGTTTGTTTCGTTAAATAAATGAGTAAGTTATAGGAAACGAAAATAGAAAACTAAAGTGATTAGTAAATAACGTTAAAGACACTGAATGTCACAATTTACATGTTTATATGTACGCGGGTATAATTTTGCTTCGGTTAGATTAGTTACGTTAGCGTTAGATTAGAACGCTTAATAAGCACGTCACGAATTCCGCTTGTTCGTACAAAGAAAAATTAAGTATGTCGCATTTGGTGAATGAGGACTTGCTGTCATTGAACCAGACAGAATAGACAATTTTCGTCCCGCGGCTTCACCCGCTTTCCCAAGGGATCTTGTTTCCAGGTAATAAAAAGGTTTTTCCGTTATAATCAAGAAAATAATTACATTGCTGAATGGTAATAAACATTAACACACAAACTCTTAGATTTATAATAATATAAACAAGTCCAGTATTTCCAAACTTAAAATATGAACAATTTTGCCCTTAAATAAAGTATGCATTGCCATCTAGCGATGACTGGCAAAATAATAAAAGTTAAGGATGTAACATAGCCGCCGCTACTCGCCAATAGATGGCGCTATATTGGACAATTCAATAAATATATAAAGTTCTAAACAATTAAAATTTATTCTTATCAAATTTATATGAAATTAAGTTTGGGTATAGCATCAAGCAAGTTTCTCAAAAATATACTCACTTTTGTAATGATTTCCTCATTTGGGCGATATTTTTCAACTGTGCCATGATCTTCTTTGACATTTGATCACATTCTTCTGGTGACATGATGTGCCCGGCTTCCTCACTTAAAAACAAACTCTTGTGGTCTTCAAATAGGGCAACACTAAGTGTCTCAATGAGGCTATCTTCATGGCTTTTAGAAAACGTCACCTCTGTGCCCGTCAGAGCGAAAATATGGACTAATAGAGCGAGTAGGTTTTCTAATGGTAAATCTCGACTTTTGCGCGTCTTTATTAGTTGACTGATCTGTAATTGAAAACATAATTTTAGCATTACTTTTTAAGTGCCTATTTTGCGCCCTTCATCAAAACATCACAAATACCCACATTGGAGCATTCTCCAAGCTGTATCATTTTACAGCACATTATTATAGTCTTTGTTGCTTAGTAGAAAGAGATCACTATTATGGATAAGAGTGCCCATTGTAACTCTCATTGTTAGTTGCGTAATACAAATTCAATCACTAGTGGTGAAGCAATAAAATGTTACATATCTACTATTAACCTAAACATGTTTATTTACTGTTAATGTAGTCAGAATGTCTCTTCATTATATCTATCATCAAAGATATCCAGTACTCTTTACCTGATGCAACACGCTGGTTGAATCTCTACTAACAGCTAAGTTCTGTATGACTTGTCGTTCTAAACTCATGAGAAGTTCTAACTGCGCCCGTCGCGGCGACTTGAGCATCTGTACCACTGCCAGAGCTTGTTGAAGGACAGCTGAATACATTCCGATAATATCGTAGTTACCTGAAATAAAAATATTTTATAGTCAAACCCTTTGATTGAGACATTTGTACAGTAAGTGCATAGAGCAGGAAGGATTTTTCTGGTTAATGTGATGAATCACTATTTCTTTTTTGTTATCAAGCGTGATGAGGTTAATTCCAAACACAACCATTACTGCCTCGACACAGGAACTCACGATAACATTGTCTGCTGAAATTGATGCCATCATATGTTCTAGAATCAAGTTTGCTTGTTACCTCACCTTTTGAAGCTGTTACAATCTTTTCAACACTTTGCGGTGTCACTTTCGCCAATATCTTTGGACTAGGTGACTTTTGCACATCTATTTTGGATAATTTGTTGTACAAATCGAACATGACTTCTTTCTGTGACTTGTTGATCATGTAGTCTAATGTTTGTAGGCAGGGGTCTTCATTGGCATGGCACAAGCACCCTGGGCTTAATTGGATGTCATTTGGGTGGTTTGCACTGTAATAAATAAAGAACATTTTTCAAATTTATATATTAGAAGACAGACATGAAGATTGGATATCAGCATTGTGAAAGTCTATATAAATTGACTGGGTATGGGATTTGCAACATTGGCAAGGGGAAGATATGTCTGGATCGCTTTAGTGAACTTTTGTGTAGCTTCGAAATAGAATAACTTCCCCCAGCATATTTTGATTCTGTATCCTAGGTGTACCCTGTTGAGGTGAACCAAAAATAACAGGCTCACAATTGTAATAAATTTTCTATAATAACATGAAACCGATACTTACACATTAGCCTCGCAAAGAGGAGACATATCTACAGCAACATCATTGGAATGTCCTGGAAACCGTGGCAGCACAGCCATGACTTTGTCAAGAACAGACTCTAGTGAATGCGTCGTGACTCCGCACATGTCTAATGTGCGGTCCACTAATATCAGGGAAGCTTGGTGGGAACAATTCTGTAAATATGAAAATATTTTTACTGAAACGGAAATGTAACATTTTTTTTTTTATAATTTTATTTATTTCTTTATCGCTGAAGTGTCTTTATCACAGTGTTGAAAGTCACTTCACACTTTATAGTTCACTTTTGAAGATATTTAGTCCTTGTCCAATTTAACATCCATTTTATTTATAAAAGCTATACACCAATCTCACCTTTCTCCTAGTAATACAAACAGGTGAATTTTCCAACACACCAGAAACCAAAGCACTATATGCTCCCATATAAAATATTTCTTCTTTCAAATTCATGGAATCCATCATACTGTTCAATGCACTGGCTAATCTCCTAACATTTCCTCTCTCGTCACTTGATAAACTGTACATATCTATTGATGCAGATTCTGGAGTGAGTTTCCCATCAAACAATGGGTACAATTTCTGATATGGTGGTGTGAGAAATACAACATTGGTTGGGGTTATAGTGAAAATTGGAATGTGGACCACTTCTACTGCACATTGCTGAAATCAATAATGATATTATTAAAATGTGATTAATTATATCCTGCGTCTTAAGTCCGAATCTGGCAACAATACAATAAATGAACTATCCTACCAACACGGAATGATGGCGTTTTGACAGTTCAGATTGTCATAGGAAAAGAAACTGTATAGCTTTGGAATAAGGTTGATTTCCATCATCATACAATTAGCAGGTGGATCAATAGATGCACCTTATTTCTAAAGGAATAAAGGTTATTTTTCTTTGGCATTGCTTAACGTCAATACAGCCATCATAGTGTGCTGCAAGTTTAGTTTGTGTAGATGGTTGTTTCTCAATCATGCTATTTACAATTAATGGATTTGTATGCAACCTTTAATGCATATGAGAAAAAACACAGAAGAATCTAATGATAACAATAAATGCTGTGCTGATTACTGAAAATTTGGTATAATAATGCAAACTATAATGCCATTAGATCTATCAGTAGTCATTAGATATAAATTCTGGGTGTGATAGTGCAGGCACATACTTGTTCTTTCATTTAAGTTCTAAACTTACAAAATTAAAGGGGATTTCTCTAGAAAAAAATAATATAGGATACTTCAGTTTTAATTGGTTTATGATGGGATTCATCCATACTAGAAGCAACATTTCATGTCCACCAAATTACCGAAATGAGCAAATACTTAATTTTCATATTTCTTTTCCTATTACACCTCATATTACCTTCTTGTCAATCCAAGTAATCAGCATTCTTTCTAGCTGCCTAATCGCTTCCGATGGCCCTTTACCGGAAGCAATCACATCACTTACATCTCTTCCTTCATTCAGCTCCAAGCAAACAATATCTAGGCTCACACAAGATATCAGAATGCAGTGAGTGAAGGCACTGTGCCGTATTATATCTGAGATTGTGCGCAGTTGTGTTGATGTTGCTTGTGTAATAAATACTGCTTTCTTGTGCTCTTTACTGGAAAACTGACAATAGTTTGTTAATTGTTTGCTTTCTATCACAATTAATAGAATGTTAATGATTATAAAAGGATCTTTTAACAGTATAGCTGTACTTAATGAAGGATTGTTGATACTTAAAATGGTTTCTATATAACATTAATTAATGACAACTTATTGATTTCCAATTTTGCAAATTGAAATAATATTCTCCTTAAAACTAACTATTTACCTCAAAAGGTGATAAAGATTTTACAGAGACTGCACCAGCGGATATCAAGTTAAAGAGTCCGCCATCCCAATGTAAGCACTCCGCACTAGTATCATCAAGAAAAACAACCGCACCAATTATTCTGTTGTAAACCTCCGACCACCAAGCTTTGCTGAATTCTTTCACCGATCCACTCGACATTTTGAAATGGAAACGTGTTTATTATCTATTGATAAATAAAATACATCGTCACAGCTGTTCGTTTCTACCAGGTACTCTCTACTGTCAACTACGAACACACTGTTATAGTTTTTTGCGACTAAGTAGACATTCAAGAATGTCACAGAATAATTTGCTTTCTACGACTCTTATACGGTTCATTTAATAATACAATGGTTTAGTTGTTTCGCACACGAATTGAATAAAATGCCGAAGAAACAAACAACATAAACTACAGCAATAGGGTTATTGTACTTTGCTGATTTTTTGACAATTTAAAACGTCAAATTTGACACACAATTTGGCACAGTTTTGTTCGTTCAACCACAGAGTATTAACAGATACTAGGTCCTAATAATTCGATAATATTTCGATACACTTATATTGGTAATAGTAATGTATGTATCAATTGCTAAAAGGTAACTGTCAAAAAAGCCTACTCAGTTTCGATCGATCTATAATCACACAAAATAAATTCAAGAAAAGGATTTAATTATATAAGATGAGTCGGTATATCTATCGGTTTATATATTGGTAATGGATAAGATAGAAAATCTCTATTCACTTCCTTATATACCTACATGTGACAGTCGTCCGACTTGCTAAGCTAGAACCCTTCTTGAAAAGTTAAAAAAGTGGGTTTTAGTTGTAGAGATTTAATAGATAACCATCACAAAATGTCAATGTATATTTAGTCTGTGTTAGATAAAAGTTGTTATTTATATTATTTATTTATCTAATCATAAATTATCATTTAAAACAGACAGCATTTATATTAGAATTCGATATATAAGAGACCAATATTGATCTAGTAGTGGTTTTATCATGCCATGGTTACTTACTTGGTAATCATTACTTTAGACCACAAAAAGTTGTTAACAGGTTAGACAAAAATATTTAAAAACTTCAATGGGTGTATGCACAGTTTTATTCTTTATCACAATACACAGTTATTTACTTTGTTTCTAATTCTTTGCTCCTTCATCATTAATTAAGCTAATGTTAAAGTGTAGAGTTTAGTGGTCTTCATATCCACTGGGCAGAGCATTAAGATGGGGGTTGTGGAACAGGGACTTCTGGCCATCACCCCATGGGAAACGCTGTAAGAAAATTAAAATGAACATCATAAATACATTATTATTTGAATTATCACCAAGGGATTCCATTAGAGATTCATTCCATTTATTAGCTGATCCATCAACTCTGCTGTTGAAGACTAACCAGCAATCAGAATGGCTAATGGGTAGAGAACAATTGCTAACAATGTCCTAGGATCAAAATCATTTATACCTTGGTGCGGATACGCATGTACTCAAAGGGAACAAATTCAGGACGATCGTGACCACCCTCCTGATGTCCCAAATAAGCATTGACCATGCCAAGAGCAACAGCAGGGAATGCCACAATGAAAGTCATCTTCTTCCACAGCTTGTAGCCACCTATAAATAGAAAAATGGTGGTTATTTGTTAATCAAGCAGAATTTCAGATACTTTGATGAATTCTTTCCAGTTTAAAGAGATTGGGCTTCTTACTCTATTCAAATCTGACAAAGCCAACTGGTAAATACTGAAACTTTGGGGTAATATAGTCAGTAACTAGCTAACTGAAAGTTTTCTTTTTATATGAACACTTGATTTACAAAATAGTCACAAATACCCATTTATTTTAAATAAATTGTGAATTTGTAGCATAATACAAAAGTATACTGGCAGAGATAAATCTACACAGCAAATTTAATAAGAGGAATTGATATTTATTTGTGACTATGAAAAATTCCTAAGTTTGGAAGAACCAAATAGGTGCTGTACTGATAAAGGGCCTAGGAAAATTCATGTAAGCTAGGATATTGAAAGTAGAGAAAGGAAAAGAAGTGTGTGTTTCTACATACTCCAATTGGAGACAGGCATGACCATATTATTATGTTTGTATGTATGTAATAGTATATATTCATGTGTATATGCTGGGTGTGGTTAGCTTGAACAGTATCTTGGTGATTGATGTTTCGACCTTTATTACTTATTTAGTTTTATGTAAGATGATTTTTTTATTTATTTATAATCGTTATTCAATATAAATTCATTCATTTATTCAGATAATTTACATGGTTATACTGTAATTGAGGTGTATATGCCAATCTTTTGATAAAAGTTAAAACAGCCTATTTATTAGTGTATTCATTTTGGTTTGGTGAATTCACCTCAATTAAAATGATCAAATAATGTTGATACCAAACAGTTCATGTATTTCAGACTATTGACATTTTATACGGCATTATTATTTCAATCTAGTGATACCTTTGATAAATGTTAAAAAGGGCTCGAGATAAGGATTTTGATAGGTTATGTGGTTACATAATTTTCTGGAGTTCTATTTACATTATTTCTTACCTCCATGACCTCCAGCTGAGGCAGCGTGGGTGGAGGAACGTGCATTGTTCTTAAGGTAGGTAAGAGCAGCCCTCTGCAAGATTGAAGCCATATTTTCAGTTTTAACGCGACCAAAAATTTTATGAATGATTTGACAGTCACAATATGAGCAACTACGAAGTTGCAAACACAGGAACAAATGTCAGATCGATTTAATGCTGCCAGTAACATCTGAACAAAATCAGATATTTTTTATTAGCTATACATCAATGACATGCATTCTTCTTCAGAATCATATCTACTACTTGTTTTCAATGTAGTAAAGATATTGAATTAATTTAATTAATCACATTGTATAATTTTTTTATTGTTTAACTAAGAAACGGTCGTACCGTTTCTCGCAAATATCACAATAATTAAGAATGGTATCCCCTTTGAAGTAAAACTTATGTTAAACTACTTCTTGGCCGAGTCATATGATCAGTATGGGTTCAGCAGCTACGGTCACGCTAACCGTCTACACTATAGAAAGGGGAGTCGTGACGAAAAATCTTACTTTTTTTCACCTAGGCCCCATTCGTACCGTCGCGTCTGTTAAGTAACTTCATTCCAAAAATTATATCAAATACCGATTGTATGATAAAGATTAAATAGGTATATCTATAAAAACATGATGATTAAGACATTTTTTTAAATCTTACCCGCAACACCACCACTTGCACAACTCAAATAGCAAATATGAAGACGATAAAAGTTAGCACCTGATTATACCCGTTCCTCGCAATCGGCTAGCTGTATAAAACTCCCCTGAACAATATATTCGTCAATGGGAGAAAATTGTAATATTAAAATATTTTTTCTACCAATAATAATACTTTTCTTATCAGTTTGTTAAGTATTGTTAACTATCTAATGCAAGTTTTGATGTGAAACATCTATAGCCGCACGTAAAACCGATTACAGGCGTGGCGACGCATGCCGCCGTGGTGACGCGTCGCCTGATTAAAAATATTGAGTTGTCAAAATTTGAATATATTTTTTTAATTTTGAATTTTTGATTTTAATGAAAATAAATGTTTAAAACAGTTATTATTTTTCAGGAAAAAAAATCGTAATATTTTATTTTTACATTATGCCATATTTAGATCTATGGAGGAGCGACGTATGAGACTCCTCCTTTTAAACGAGAAGATCTTCCGCCAAGCTGCCGCAGACCTGGAGTGCTATTCTCTAAGGATACAGCCATGCGCGCAGCGCTGTCACAGCGTCAAAATATGGGTTTGGTATTCATTAAACTAAAAAACGACACTAGCGCTCAAGGCTGTGACGGGCGTGAGTTGGAACTACTTGATGGCGAGCAAATTGACACTTCTTAATACATTTTGGTATTCCTTTAGAAAAAACAGCGTCGAGCACAGCCACAGCCTCGCCCACAGCCACGCCATTTATCTGTCAAATCTAAAAGCTACAATTATTGCGCTGAATGCAAACATTGATTGTGTTATTTAACTTTAATAAAAAGTGTTTTATTGTGCGTTTTTTAAAAATATGGCAGCTCCAATGATTATAAGGCTCTATTTATTGGAAGAGGCTAAGAAACGTGACGATATTAAGAAATCTCGACAGGCAAAACAATTAAGAAAGTTGAAAACTATGTCCCGGGACGTAGAGTTTATTAATATGTACAGGCTTTCTGAGGATTTAATAAATGTATTGGAAAGTGATTCAGCTCCATACATGCCACTACAAATTCTGCATCTAGAGCCATCAACCAGGTTGTTAATGCATTAAATAATATTAATATTGTTAACAAATATAAGAGAATGCAATCTCACAACATTCATTGAAATACTTCAAAATATACCTTTGTTATATTTTATTAACCCATAAAACTCTTAGTCGAGATAAATCGATTATGTTTTCAAGAAATTTGTTTCAAGCCCTAACTCGTCTACGAAACAGCAACGAACGGACACAGCCTTCAGTTCGACGACGAGCTTAAACGCTTAAGTGAATACCGTTTAAAACAGCGCTGCGCTCTTGGTCGTTCGTTAGGCTGTCTCGACGACGAGCATGTCAAGGCGTACAGCCACGAAGTTGTTTCTTAGAGAATAGCATAGCTGGGGACCGCGGTCCAACTGTTGATGTTGGATGCTTGTATATATGTGGAACCCTGAGAGAATTTTGATATCGCGATGTAGGCTTCTCGCGTGTTGCGTGGTGCGCGCGGTGAAGGATTGTATGCGTGTTCATAGATGTCGCTGCAGTTTCTATTGTAATCTGATCTTTTATACAGATTACTTGTAAACAAAATAATTTCGATGTTTCACATCTGCCAGGCGTCCCGTGACGGCTCACATTTTTTTGTTTTTAAACTAATTATTTCATGAATAAGTGTACATACATTCTTAAATAAGTAAATAAATAAAATATTTGGAAAATAATTATTTGTAGGTACTGATGATCTTCCGAATATAAATAAAGAAAGCCAAGCAATGTTGTATCAGCCTAATGTTTTCATTTTGGATACCTTGAAACTTAACAACTGCTTATAAAGTACCCTACCGTGCCATATATACAGGCGGTACCCGAATAGAATACTCGAGCAAGTCTGAATAAAGCCGAAGATCTTTATATTTTTTAGAGGTCCGTACCCAAAGGTAAAACGGGACCCTATTACTAAGATTCCGCCGTCTGTCTGTCCATCTGTCTATCACCAGGCTGTATCTCATGAACCGTGATGGTAAGACAGTTCAAATTTTCACAGATGGTGTATTTCTGTTGCCACTATAACAACAAAAATTAAAAAATAGAATAAAATACATATTAAAGGGGCGTTTTTACAGCTAATGGTACGGAATCCTCCTAAAATTGTTACAAATATATGCACCTTATTGGCACCGCAATGAAGGAAAGAGAACCAATGAACTCAACATTATAAGTTTTCTTTCTCTACGGTTGGCTAATAAAGGCTATTGAATGCATAGCAAGAATATTCACAAAACAAAATTGACACCCAAAGTAATCATCAGTGACACTTTTGAAGATCTGTAGATTTACTGATTAATCTGCCAATTTGGCAGCCCAGGTCAGATATGTCAGTGTCAATTCAAACAGTATGTCAGTGCAAATGGTGCCATTGAAATAAGAAGTGATGCTAGTGTTGCTATTTTAGCTCTGCGTAGGACAATGTATTTTTGACATAAATACAAATTCGGCAGGTTTATAGGATAATTAAAGGGAATGATATTTCAGTTAATTTATTTACATTCCCTTTATGACGATGTCAAACAAACCCAAATCTTTCGTTTTGCTTGCAACAGGATATTTTATACAGAGTTTTAAATATACAATAATAATAATTAGGTCTTTAAGCACGGAATTTAAATTTTAAGCAGTAAAACCAATAAATGTATCTTAGATGGAGATTTATTTTCCTACTTATTATTATTATGTAGCTGGTATAACATATAAATGACCTATTATAGTAATATTAAATGATATGCGATTTTAATCAGTGATATCTTTCTGAAATGCATAATTGAATTTGAGGAAAACTATGAATAAAAGAAAAACTACTAAACATGGTTACCTAGGTACAAACAAACGGCTTAAACTTTATTTCTCTTAAATTTTCCGAGGTAATAAAGTACTTAATTACATGGATATGTTAGTCGTAAAATGCTTATGTAGGTACCTACTACCTACCTACATATTGAGGGCTTATTTTATTATTATTAATATATTAATAATCCGTATCATACTGGTTAAAGATTGAACCAAAATGGTGGCTGTTTAAGGCTTATACAAATATATGATGAAAATAACACGTTAACGGTTACCGACTATATTTATAAATTTTCAGAAATGGGTAAAAATGCGATAGTAGCGAAGAAATAAAAAATACGTCCCTACTACAATATTTGCCTATTGAAAAACCATTATTGATATTTTCATACTAAAGTCGGTTGATTAAAACTGGCAAAAACAGTTTGGTCAACATTCAGATCGTTAAGTTGAGGAGATTCTTGAGCACCATGGGGAAAATGACGTTCCAAGACAGTTTTCGGTGATACCTGAAATAAATGTAAGCTCTATTATTTTGAGATATATGAATATACTTTCTTTTAATAAACTATTTAATGTACATAAGTCTATCCACCCAGTAACAATCGAGTGGCCGACAATGTCTCGGGAAATTGGTATAGATTTAGATTCCGAGAGCATAACACATTTGCTCTGATGGACTCTAGTGCTATTTGCTAAAAAAATTATAGAAAACTAAAACGCATTTTCTAACATCCAATATTTTGGATAGTTTCTCAATTTGGAATAACTCGAATGGCATACGATATTGAAATCGGATTATTCTTTTCTAAATTAGTTTAGTGATAAATGGATACTTGCCTTTTTAGCTTTCACGTGTTCGAAATTAAAACACATAAACAAAGCAGATTGTTGCAATAGTCTCAGGTTCCTCATGCGGACCCTTGGATCGCGTTCCAATAAGCGTAGAAGCAGACCACGCGCTGCGTTCGACAGACTGCTGGCACTCTTTGGGAGGGTACCTGCTGGTAACTGATTGTCGTTTCCTTGCAAATGTACCACTCTGCAAGATTAATTATAAAATAAATTTATTTTTAAAATATGGACCTTTTTGTGAAATATATAAAGTTCTCAAGTACAATAGTTTAACGTAGAAGTACTTTTGAAGTGAAACTTTGGAGGCTTTGAAATTCTGATGCGCAACCATTTTGTGTGACGAAAAATTAATTAGCTGATTTTCTGTCTTATTTTAAACAGAAATTAGAGTTCCATTTAATTAGAAGATAAGGTATTATATTGCTCATCCTTAATTGGCTGTAAGTTATATTTATAAGATTCGTGTTATTTTTTATCTATGGATTATGTTATAAATAAATTCATTGTTTTTGACATTCTAAGACCAAAGATATTATTTACCCATCTTCAGCGCTTGGCGATTGATTTTTGGCGGAGATGTTCCATTTATTTAGATCTATTGTGTCATTCGTTGCTCTGGTAAAGATTGCAGGCGCTGGATACTGTAACAAAAACTCTTATAAGTTTGCGAAAAATCAAGATTGATGAAGTTTTATCTCTCCTCTAATAACAGTGACAACTCATCTCCAATCTAGACTGAATTTAATGACTGTCATTTTAAATTCTGGATTTTTTTACTGTGGTAAACCTATCGTAACCATTCCGGCCAATTGGCTTGGTGGTTAGCGACTCTTGACTGCCAAGCCGAAGGTCACGGGTTCGATTCCCACCCAGGACAAACATTTGTGTGCGTGAACATGTCTGTTTGTTCTGTGTCTGGGTGTAAATATCTATTTAAGTATGTATTTAGAAGAAAAAAGTTGTATATTAGTTATCTGGTTTCCATAGTACAAGCTCTGCTTAGTTTGCGATCAGATGGCCGTATGTCTAGAATGTCCCAGGATATTTATTATTATTATTTATTTTGTATTTAATGTTTTCAAAAAACCGTTGTTAGTGAGATCCCTAACATAAAATGATATACATAATTTATATGACTGACTTTATAAATAGAAACCAAGAGTTCATCAATCTTTTTGTAAAAAACGAACCAAGTGCGTGTCGGACAACGCGCAGTATAAAGTTCCGTAGTTACATTGTAACAATAACATTACAGAGTTATACTGCACCTAGTTTAGAGATCAATCGAGAAATTTTCACTGTAAATATTTTTTTAGACAATTATTTACCTACATTTTATAAGTTAGTAACTATTTTGTATTTTACTATTTATGATAGACTAGGTGTCCCCCGCGGTTTTACTCGCGTTCCCGAGGGATATCACATTTTCCCGGGATAAAAAGTAGCCTAAATGTTATTCCAGGATATGCTCTATCTATGTGCCATGTTTCATCTATATCCGTTTAGTTGTTTTTGCTTGAAAGAGTAACATGCAATTTTTTTCTCTTTATAATATTAGTATAGATACATGTCTTGTTTTTTGGTTTCATACGGTATTTTCCTCTTGCTCTCTTTTATTAATATTTCCCCTGAAGAATTTTAATACCAAGTCTCTAAGTTAAATAAAATACATACGGATATAGCGAAACCATAAGGGTTCCTTGTTGACTACGGAATCCTATAAGGTACAATAAAGGTAAATAATCCATAAATAGCTGATTATTAAACACATCTTTGTTTAAATCAGAACGTCGAGGCCGTACGGCCTCTTTTTATTCTATTCTAAAATCTCTGCTTAGAATACAATAAAAAACGCCAGTCGGACTCACACACGATGGGTTCTTTACCTCCAAACAATATTTAACAGAACGAGTAAAAATTTTCTTCTATAGTAAACTGCCTTCTATTTTTATTTTATTTGTTGTACAGGCCAGTGACAGATGCACGCATGGACAGCGGAACCTTAGTGTTACCCGTTAGTGCCCTTTCATAGAATCTTAAAAACTAGCACTTCGTTGATTAGAAAAGAAACCTTAAATCTGCCAGACATAGTGTGAGAGGAGCCTTAGAAAATGTAGCATCACTAATGCTCTATGGGGGGAGACTCGGACAAGCCAGCATGCATGGATAAGCATACCTCCTTGTACTCACTAAGATAATTGTAATAACTACAAAATAAACAATCCAAAAGAACTAAGGAGAATTTATTTATATAATACAGCTTACACATAGCGATATAAAATATAACAATAAAGAGGTTTTAGTTCTATAACACGTCGTTTAAACTATACCACGTCCGTCGTTTGTCCCATCCCATGTCTGGAGATTCAATTGCCCTAACAAGATGAAGTTGAAAGCTGTGTGACCGAGGTCTGTACCTACTCAGACTTTTTTTTCAATGTCTCATAAACGGGTGATCAGATTTTTATAAATAGCCTTTAAAAAAAGCGGCCGGCAATCGGTAATTACATTTGGGTATTACGATACCACAGACAGGTAGAGTTTGTACGAATCAGATAACTGATATATAAACAACAATTTTTCTAAACTCCTGCTTATATTTAGACCCAAACACTAAACAAACAGACAAGTTCAGGAATATAAATCTTTTCCTGCTGAACCGAACCCACGAACTGTGCCGTGGCAGTCAGGGTCTCTAACCACCGAGCCAACTTGCCCGTCAAATATGACACAAACCATAAAATAATTTAAAACATACAGTGTCTTCAGAGCGTCAGATGCACAGTAGACAGTAGGTAGGAATCTTAAAAAAAAGTGACGATAAAAAACGGAATTAAAAATAAATTGCCCAGTACAATTTCAACCTTACATGTGCGCACTTGGTTTACAAGAGCCCTAAGGTTTAAGGGGAACGACACTGCAACCCGTCTTCCCGGCTCGTTTGAAAGAAGAAAAAAGTCAACATCACTCGTCCGGCTAAAAATAGGGAGCCTGCCCCTTAATTGCACACTTGGAATTTACTGCACGATTTAATGATTGTATTGCGAGTTCATCGAGTCTTTAACGAGAGGGCGGGGAAATGGCGGCGAAGATTGGGATGGTTATAAGTATTGTATTACACCTGAAAATTCGCATTCTAAAACAAAAATGTTATACGAAGTCAAGTGTAAATATCAGTAACATTGTTGCCCTTTTTGTTTATAAAGAATCTGATATCCTTTTAAAAACCTTCGTTCAGTTGATGTTTGGAAAAAAAACAAGCTTTTTATATGGTACTAACTAATCAACCAAACCATAAATTTTTTACATTTGATTTTTGCTCAGCTAGTTCGTGATCGCGATTATAGTAATAAAATAATCTATGACCGAATCTAAAATCAATTTTCTCTACAAAATTAAAATTAAATTTATGTACACAAACAACGAACAAGTTATCTCTACCCACTCATTCTTTTTAAATTTGTATCGACCTAAAATATTAGACGCAGTCAATCCACAAATTAAGAACAAAGTGCCGTTAGATTCAGCGCTAGCGTTGCGACTACTAATCAAGGCTTATCTTTATCAGTAAGTTCCCTCTACACAGGTAAGAATGTTTACATTTTGGTCTGGTCACGATTCGGCCGCATTTGTGAATAAGAAGTGGTTACTTGTGCCTAGGTTAGCTACTCTTTGGTACCTACCTACATAAGTTCTGCTAAGACTAAGTACAATTATTGCTTTTACTTCATGCAATAGTTAGTTAGTTTCTACCAGTTTTAAAACTCGAACAATGCATTTTATTATAAACCTTGTAGATCCAGAATAGTATCACTACATAGTATAAAACAAAGTCGCTTTCTCTGTCCCTATATCCCTATGTATGCGTAAATCTTTAAAACTACGCAACGGATTTTGATGCGGTTTTTTTTTAATAGATAGAGTGATTGAAGAGGAAGGTTTTTATGTATAATACATGTGACACCCCTCTAGAACGCGTTTAAAACCGCAGGGGACAGCTAGTACTACATAAAAAACAAAAAGTTTATGAAATGTCTATTTGTAGGTATTCAAAAGGGCTCCGTTTGCATTACCGAGTAAGTATTTATAACTAGGTGGAATGAATTGGATAATTCTATTTAGAATGCATGTAGGTTAGAAGGAGGAAGGTTGTGCGCTACTTCATAGCTAATTGGGGCCAGTTGGCTAGGTAGCTAGACCCTGACTGCCACGCCGTAGGTCGTGGGTTCGATTCCCACCAGTCAAACATTTGTTTGCATGAACATGTGTAATATCTATATAAGTATATTTTAAAAAGTAGTTTTAGTAGAATATCAGTTTTCTGGTTTCCATAGCAAGCTCTGCTTAGTTTTGGATCAGATGGTGTGTAAAGAAAGCCCCAACACATTGCCGGATTAACCACGTAGCAAGAGTAGCAATTGCTACGGGCTCCGCGAAAAAGAGCCCCCCTCACTTGAGTGTAATTTTTTGAGTGTAACTTTTTAAGTTTAAAATCAAAGGCCCGAGAGCCTCACATTTGTTGTTTTTATCAATTTATACTTAAGAACCTATAGGTTCCAATAAAAAGGCCACTTGATAGAATTTGCTACGGGCCCCGCGCTTGCTTAATCCGGCACTGTCCCAATATATTATTTTAATTAATTTCCCGGTGCAGATCACAGTATGCACACACAGGTTTTAGTCACTATGCTGCATATCTAATATTCGTTTCAACTAATTGAGAACTATGAACTGTAAAAACTTGTTAAAACTTGAGACGATAAAATATTAGAAATGACATTGAAAGTCCAAAGCGACCACAGGATTATAATAAACGAGAAACCGACAAAATACCTGATTATTAAAACAGAAGCAGTTATAACGGTGATATGGAATGAAACGGGGCACCGTAGAGAATACCCGCATTACCTACTTGATTTATTCAACATATTTTGTCAACTGTCACTAAATTAAATAAAATAAATAAATAAATATCCTGGGACATTCTTTTACACACGGCCATCTGGAACCAAACTAAGCAGAGCTTGTACTATGGAAACCAGATAACTGATATACTACATATATACTAAATTTATTTTTCTAAATACATACTTATATAGATATTTACACCCAGACACAGAACAAACAGACATGTTCATATGCACACAAAATGTTTGTCCTGGGTGGGAATCGAACCCGCGACCTTAGGTTTGGCAGTCAGAGCGTTAACCACCAAGCCAACTGGCCTATCAAATGATTAAACATACCGACCTATTACAATCCGGTACTAATACCGATTATGATAATGTCCTAACATTAATTATTGTCGAATTTTATTTTCTTAGACGAACTCTTGACCAGTTTTCTCATAGTATTATCCTTTATATGACTTTGGAAGTCGGTATCAAGGATTACGGCAATGGAAAGAATGTTTATTACAACTAGTTTTCACAAAGGTCTTGTATAATAAGAAGTAAATAACGCTCGATTATGTAACTAAGTAATGACTAAAAATCTTTATTTAAATACTATTATTTCACCTTCACAGTTCCTACCTATATTATGTTTGGTACAAGTGTTTTATTTCCATAAATGTCCCTTAATTTTATAATTAAATAATGGCTTGTGGTTTGTTGAGCTAAATGTGGATATTTCCTCTCCAAATGGAGCTCGTGTTCGCATCACATGCCACCTAAATTGACACATTCAAGTTAACACAATCACCGTGTTAATGCGCTTCTTAGAAGCGTATTTCCCTTTTAAAGAACATGTTACTGAAGAATGATGATAAAAAAGATTTACTAGGTGTGATTCATTTTAATTATTCCACATATTACATTCCTTATTTTATTCCATTGATGTCCTTTTCAACCGACTTCAAAATAGCAGGTTGTTCCATTTGACACATGGCTTATGTTCAAATCCGTAAGATCGATGGAAATCTAAAGTTATTTAAGCCAATAGATACCTTTTTAGATAATGTTAAGCTACGAAATACTGCGACCATCGATTAGAGAAAAGAAAACCATAGAGTTTTATGTAGAAATTATCTGTTTTTTTAATCGACTATTTATGGTCGATTTTATCGATAAATTTATGGTCAATCTACTGTCGTTCGCCGACAAAGTATCATTTTTAGTATCGCGTTTTGTTAGGGTACCAAATTAATAAAAGAAAATAACCCTACATTGAATAGCGTTGCTTACATAATGTACTTTGCCTAATAATAGTTCGATGACCAAAGTTTTTTTATTGTTAGCACCCATCTATTGTCATATTATGGTATCAGACGTCACAGAATCGTATTCCTTTTTAATTTTCACAATAAAATAATAGATACTTAAATCGCCCATAGGCAGAACATAGCAGAAATAACACAATGTGTAGGGACAAGTACATACTCATTTATGGGCAAGAATGAGAGAAGATTCTTCGATAAGATAAGTATGTTTGATTTCCATATTCCCGGTATACGAAGAATATGGCAAGGAATGTGAGAGTAATCATTATTACCTACATATCTACTCATTTTCAATCGAATGAGTAACTCAAGACCTTGATTCATGGAAAATGATGAATGATTTATCATATCAATGAATTATTAGGTGCCAGTATCAAATAATATTGCGAAAAGTTTTTACTGCAAAAGTTTCTCAATCGAAATGACAGTTCATCAAAAGAGATTAAATATACCACTACAGTTAATTAAAAAGCTATGTATCGTTGATGTACGATGCTATTGTGTGACAGACCCACCGTAGTTCGATAAAATTGCGGTCACATCTCAAACCTTGACTCCCACACGTGATGGATGCTCGTAACATTGTGAAATTTCCATTAAAAATATTGTAAACGTAACAATGCTATCTTGCAGATTATTACAACCAATACGTATAAATGAAAGGTTAAGGTCTTACGCGTATAAATATGTCTTTATGATAAAATTGATTAAGGATATGGACATTGTGAAAGCGGACTTGGGAACTGAGAGTGGCCACGCAAACATCACAGTTGGTAACCAGATAATTGATAATGATAAAGTTAATTTACAAATTACTTGAAATATATATTATAAATAGATTTTAACTTCACGACAGGGGTGGCAGGTAGAGCTTCTAACTACTATACAAACGGCCTTTCTACAAAGCTAAAGAAAAAAATACTTAAAGAGGACGAGATAAAGTCTCAAAGAAAAACATAACCTATGTTACTTTAAAAATCAAGTAAAAAAAGTATGAGCTACTTTTGCAAAATTCCACTCAATGAAAAGCTACTTCTTATACCAAAACATAAATAATTGTGACACGACCCAACAAAGAGTAAACCTAATCAGGGTCAACCGACCACAGACAATTCTGGAAAAAAAGAGTATGATAAAATTCAGAGCTAAAAATAAGCAAACGCAACGTCAGATCGAATTTAGTTCATTATTATAACTCGATATGTACCTAACCATGAAGAGAATCAGGTTTGTGTAGTCAGGTAAGCAAGCAGATGGTGCTGCAGACCAGTGAGACCACGAACACCCGAGGTGTCATTGACACCGATTAGTTCCAAAAACAGGTTAACTACGTACAAAATTATGTTGGGAGTTGGTTCATCTCTTGATGATGGTTGAATAACTGATCAACTGTTATATTTTTTATTTGGGGGCAAAGTCACTGTTAATGTTTTTTACGCTTTAGTATCTATATCACGTAAAAACACGAAGAATGTTATTAATAATATTATGAAACCGAATAACTTAAAGTTTGTTAAGTATCTTTTTAGTATTATCTGGCTAAGTACCTATTTATTTTATGTGAAACGCCTAACCTAAGTAACTAAGTATTTTTAGTGTTACCCATGTATTTAGTGAAAAGAACCTTCCCTATGAAATGTTGATAGAAAATAGTGGATAAAACATTTTTATTTTTAATTAAAATAAAATACCTTACCATACTCATGAGTAAATTAAGATCAAACTTGTTATTGGCGTATTTCACAATAAATCTATGCATCCAACGTGTGCAGCGCTATCTCAAACCAGTTCTGAAGTGATACACATCTAAAATGCAAAAACCCCATCGAAACAAGGCCAGTACTTTTTGAAAACGGTAATTATTGGTAGTATGTTAATTATAGACAGAATTAAGCGCCACACGCTATAATAGTTTTATAATTTTTTTCTCTTTGGTTCCTTGCACCCAGAGTACCCAGCGGGATCCAATGACAAAGCCTGTCTATCCTTCCTATCTTTTAAAACGGCAGCCGCTGCTGGTTATGCCGGTTGCAGTTCAACCCTAGAAAAATTCAGTAAATACCTACTAGCTGCATTCTTTGATAAGCTCTATGTTACCGTATTATTGTTTTATAGGAATGAACGCACTTTGCCAATTTTATCTGAAGTGAAATTCGATTACATTTGGTACGTAGTGAAATTTTTATTGACTTTTTGCAATGTACATTATCAGATTCATTAAGATTAATGAAGGGTTCGTTCAATAAATTCCTTAGGAGCCTTTTGGTGGGTGAGATGATAAATGAGATTAGTTATACATTTTTTGACATTCAGTTTATCATATTTAAACTTAAGCGCAGGCTGTATGCAAATTTATGTGGAGATCAATAAGCAGTGTCGTGTCTCATAAATTCGCAGAACTTTTTCCGTTTGAGCTGCGCATGCGCCGCGGTTAGAGCTGCTGCGCTGGAGAACATCGCGCGGACCTCGGCTCGCGGTCAACGGCCTTGACATTGTACCCGTTTAGTGTTTACATCTTATTCATATTCTTTGGCATCGCGCATAAATTAATTATCATCGTTTAATGCAGTGATGTCACGTGTTGCGAGTTTACTGCGAGTCTGCGATTTTATAAGCCACATTTATCAATTAGTTTCTCCATCTGGGCTTGTCACTTTTCAGTAGGTATACCAAGGTAGGTAATAAAATTGCAGTAGCTACATTGGGCCTGCCGAGAAGACCACTACTCCATATTTTAACCTCTTGAGTTTCCAACTATTTCTGAAGAAAAACAGGCAAGTGCTGTTTCGAAACTGAAAACTGATCTGATCATGGTGATGTAGATATAAGAGTATCGAAAAGCTCCATAATATTTTACAGGTTGGTAACTCCTGTAGCTATCTTTACTATTATATATATATACTAAATACCACTCTCTGATTAATCACGAAATCTCAGAAAGTATAGGTGCTACAAACTTACATTTTTCCAGATATATGCCTCATAGGGAGGGAGCATGAAAGGATTTTTTTTTACCTCTAATGGGGTAAAACACTCGGTAACACTGTAAGTGCACTGCTACTTTGCTAGAAGTAGGTAAGGTGGTAAAAAAACGTTAAGGGTAATTTAGATAGAAAATGTCCCTGACAAAATCAGTAAAATTTTATGTAGATGAAAATTGCCTCTTACTCTACATTGTTTGGCCGAGTAGTTAAGATTTTATGATCGTTTCTGTAAAAACAAAATAAAATACGCATCTGACTGAACTATGTAGTTGCGTGCCATGGCCGTGGCAGACGCTGCACAAAATGTGGGCTAAGGAGAAGCGAGGGGCATTTAATTTCAACAACCAAAATCCGCAAATCCAGGTCCTATTCTACAAATTTTATAAAATACGAAAGTTGTGAAATGAATGATTGATGGATGAATGAATGAATGAATGAATGAAAACGCAAAAACTACTGACCGGATTTGGTGTAACTTGGCACACAGCTAGAGCATACTCTGGAATAGCATATAGGACTTGGACTTTTTATCCTGGGTAAATTTAACGGCCTTCAGAAACGCGGGGAATAGCTAGTTATTAAAAATATTTAACTAATATTGTAAAGCAAGTGTGTTTGATTATAGGTACTTCATACAAGTACCAGAACGAATGCCATGGGGTTCGTGTACCAAAATTAAAGAATGTCCCAGGTTATTTAATTCTTATTATTTATTACTTAATTACTTGTGTCTCTCACAGACTACCTCCCTGACTCATTATTGGGTGCTGTAATGAGCAATTAAAGACACCACGAGGACGTTATACCTTGAACTGTAGTATGTGGACACCATTAACATTCAAAAAAAATATCACCGAATATAACAAATATAGAAAGCATACATATTGCGCCAAACCAATATTGATGATTGGGAACAAAGCAGGCAGATGATGATACTTGAGAAAAAATACATAAATGAAGAGGTTGTGATTTTTAATCAATATGACATTGATTTATAAAATACCTATGTAAGCTAAAAAATACAATTCTATAAAATATACAAAATCAATGATTCTATAAAATTGTTAAAAACAAAAGGTCAGCCACGAAAATACGTGCAGACACTATTTATTATTTTCAAGCGTCCTTTCATTTTATTCCAACATTATAATATTTATAAATATTTGGATTGTTATATTTATTAATCAACGCCACGGTGGAAAATCTTCATCTTATTTTATCGATTAATAACAAAGTTGGTACCTACTACTGCATATCTTAAAACGAACAAATTATCCGTGTTGGGTACAGTTTAAACAATACGCGTTTTTTTATGTATTAGCTACTTGAGAGAACACCGACATATCTCAGACGGTATCACTTGAGCGATACGCAAATCGAGGACGCTAAATGTATCATGATACGCTATATCATACGTGACATGCCTTGTAAACAATATTTTGCGTGTATTTCCATTTTTATGCGAAACTAAGTTAGTACGCGGCACTCGCGTGATTCCAAACCATAAATATGAATGTATATCACCCTCTTGCGTCACATTGCCAATTTGGCTTGTCCTCGACAATGAAATACATAGTTTCGGTTTCATTCAGTTGCCTATCATTTGGTTATCTCACTTGACTAACTAATAGACAGAGCAAGGCTCCACGACCGACGGGTACCGTGAAATTTTGCATAGATACTCTATTGTTTGTAATGTCATCGGATTTGGAAGAATTCCGAGATATAGAAGGTGTGGGCGAAACGAAAAGCAATACAAATTGTATGTATGACGACTACAAGGTATAAAAAAATTACAATAGATTTTTACATATTACAAACATACCAAATCGTGTTTGTGTGAAAACTGATTTTGGATAGAATTGTAGTTTAAATAGGGTATAGATACTGCCAAAATAAATTGCCGTTTTCAGAAACGTTATTTTTATATACACGTGCCAAATTAATTAGTGCTTTGAATATTAGACACACTGTATAACTACACAAGAGTTGACACTTAGACACAGATAAATAAATTAAAAACAATCATTCAAATATCTGGTTGCAACCACGACATTTACCGCAAAAGACAAAGTCGTGGTCAGCTAAAAAATCAGCGTTCGGAAGCTTAATGTAGATTTTAGATGAAGGTCCTGAGATACACGAAGGCTATTGTTGGGTATATCTGTAATTCTATCAATGGTGCCGAGTTAAATGGATGATTGTTGCCTGCAAATAGAAGCAATGCATTATGCGTTGTCGTAGCGGAACCTGATATGCAACGCGAACATGAATTATTACGTAGCTGGAGAACTCTCTTCAAGGATCTTGCGATAACATTACAGAGGAAAGTCAAATCTATACTAATAATATTATAAAAAGATTTGTATGTAAGTATGTTTGTTACTCTTTCACGCAAAAACTACTAAACGGATATGGATGAAACTTGGCACATAGAGCATATCTTGGAATGACATATAGGCTACTTTTTATCCCGGGAAAATGTGATATCCCTCAGGAACGCGGGCAAAATCGCGGGGGACATGTTTTATAAAAATAAAGAAACTAAACATATGTTGTAATTTTTTCTTAATGTTTATTGTATAGCCAAGTATATTTTTGTTATTTAACACAGACGGATTTAACAGTTTGGTATAAAAAAATTGGTAAATCAAATGATGTATTATAATATAGACACATCTTTAACCAACATCACGACTCTTAAAACAGCGCAAATGCTAGATAGCTTAAACGCACGAAGAAAGGGAATGAAAATAAATGCCACCTTACGGTACCTGTTAGAGAGAGATGAATATACATTGTTAGTTACGTTAAGATTGATAGCAACTAAATTTACTAAATCGCATTTTTGTTGCCATTTCTCAGTGCGAACAACGCAACTATAGTTTAAGTATATATCATTAGGTAAATTATAATTTCTAAAATCCCTATTGTAAAAGATAGTTCAAGTTGTTGTATTCTAGTACTGTACTTGAGAAACCAAAGACTAAAGCTTGAGTGCTCATCACCTCCAGCCTCATGCACTCTGATGAGGTTGTGGTCAAACACAGGATGCTAAAAAAAAGGATATGGTAGAATCGACTCGTTAGGAAGGACAAGTACGCAAACCCGCATCCAGCAGAGCAAATAAGCCTGAAGTTTAGCAGCCTGGTAGACCAGAAACAAGTGGACGACCGCGCCAACCAAGCGGTCCGCATATACACAGATGGCAGCAAGATTGAGGGTAAGGTCGGAGCAGCGCTGTCCCTGTGGCAAGATGGGACAGAAACCAAGACCCTCAAACTTAAGCTGTCATCCCACTGCACGGTCTACCAGGCAGAGCTCCTGGCCATAAGCAGGGCCACCAGGCTCATATTAAAATGCTCTGAACCTACCTTCGGAATCTTCAGTGATTCGCGTTCGGCGCTTGAAACGGTCGCAAACCCTAGTACCCCCCACCCCCTCGCGGTAGAAGCCCGCCGCAATATCCAACGCGGCACACTCCAGAACAAGGAGATATCCCTGTTCTGGATCAAAGCACATGCGGGCCTGGAGGGGAACGAGCGAGCGGACCATCTGGCAAAGGAAGCTGCCCTGCGACTGAAGAGACGCCCCGACCACGACGCGTGCCCGGTTTCATTCGCCAAGCGAGAGCTACGTAAGCAATCGCTGGACGAATGGAACCGCAGATACAAAGCCGGCTCTACAGCAGGAACCACGAAAATGTTCTTTCCCGACGCGGTGGAGGCCTACGCGGTTGTCCGAAAGCTCCGCCCGGCAGGCATAGTCACGCAGGTGCTGACGGGGCACGGTGGGTTCTCCGAGTACTTACACAGGTTCAAGTGCAAGGAAGACCCATCGTGCTTCTGCGAACCGGGCGTGAGCCAAAGCATCGGACACATATTAGCAGAGTGCCCCGCGTTCGGGAGAGAGCGTTTTGAAGCTGAAACCCGGATCGGCGATACTATTAAATCCCAAAACCTGGAGAGCCTGATAAGAGGGAAGCACTCGCAACAACCATTCCTAGAATATTGTGTAAAGGTGGCTGAAAGGGTGATACGTAAGAACAAGACGAAAAAGTAAGATGAATGAAAGAGATGTATGAAAAAAAAAAAAAAAAAAAAAAAAAAAATGTTGTTGCGTTGTGCTCACTCTATTTACTTTCTTACTTGTTTTACTATTTTATTTCTATATTTTACTGTGTTTATTACTTAACCTTAATTTTTACTATGTTACAATTACTTACTTGATCAACTATTTTATTCTCTTTATTAATTTACTGTTTTTCACTGTGTTATAACTATTTACTTCACTTGTTTAACTGTTTATTCTTTTTAAATTAATATACTGTGTTTATTGTTTAACTTTAACTACTAATATTTTAACTTTGCTTACCTATTGTACTTTATGTTATAATTAATTACCTTCACTTGTTCACTATTTTATTCTGTATATTAATTTACTGTGTTTATTGTTTAACTTTAACTTCAAATATTTTAACTTTGCCTACTTATTGTACTTTATGTTATAATTATTTACTTTCACTTGTTCACTATTTTACCCTGTATATTAATGTAATGTTTTTATTGTTTAACTTTAACTTTAATTTTAGTATATATTTATTTATGTTACACTTATTATATGTATTTACAGTAGTTAGAAATAGTAGTATATTATTAGTTATATTTAAGTAAGTATTTATTTTATATCCATTATTTATTTATGTATTTACAGTAGTAATTAGTAGCACTATTATTAACATTAAGCTTATATTAAACCTAGTTTGTAAGATTAAGTATTTTAAAATTTTTAGACCCCCTTTTATACCTAGACATACTTATAAATTGTAATTAAATAATGTGTTAGATTAAGTTACAAATGTTTTACTTTGTAGTAATAAAGAAAATTAAAGTCTTTTAATGTCTCTGACCCTCGAGTCAGGGGATTAGCTCGCGGGCCGGGCCAGATAGCGCCCGGACAGGAAAAAAAAAAAAAAAAAAAAAAAAAAAAAGGACAAGTACGCATGTACAAGAGTTGTCAGAAACCACCACGTAGTAAGTGAGGAAGTCTCGGCAGCACACAAAAAAAATGTAATGCCACGGATAGTGCATTTTTTTAAAATTCTCTGTTACTTACATCATCTTGCAAAAAGTCAAACGGGGTTATTATCGACGGTTTTTGCGTAGATTCATCGATAAGGTCACATATGAGGAGTAATATGGCTATTCATTTCCACAACTGATACAAAAAACTGAGAGGTCGCAGAGCTGGATGCTAGTAAATCTATGATATTCTTTAAATACTAAGGTCACTTCGCAAATGTTTAAAAATAAAAAAAAAATACCCAGAGGCATCAATTAATAGTAACTTTGACTAGGTTGACAAAGAAAAATATCCATTACACAGAATAATCACAAAGCAACAATATTAAAGAAAGCCAACAAAACACAAACTTACAAAATATTACGTAAAATCTTTCTATATGATTTTATTGCAAATATGTTAACGACGCGGAAACATCCTTCCTGTTATTACAAATCGTTAAGTTGAAGTACGATTAACTTTAATAAGTGTTGGGGCAGATTCTACTGGCTAGTGGGACTGGTTCGCTTGCTCAAAGTTAGTAAAGTAGTCCTGAAATGATGAGCAATTGAGACAGATATTTTTAGATCCTAGCTTAAAGTACCATTGGTTTGAAATTCCAGATGCAGACGCGATGTGCACCAAACAAGTTTGAAACACACCTATGATTTGTTACTGTTGTTTTTGAGCTGCTATTTTTCTAAATTTATTCGTCATAAAAGGCACGAAGATTTTAAATTGTCGTAGAACTAGCAATCATTTAAAATTATTCTCTCACGAATTCGAAATCAAAGTAAAAGTTTTGTAGAAAAACAATTAATTTTTAACAAATTATTTTCTAAAATATTAAAATCGTGATAGGTGTTAAACTAGAGAGTACCAGACTTTATTTATTATGAAATCAAAGTATGATATATTTCTAGAAACCTCCCGCAAATCGAGATCACTTGGTAACTCTGCAAGAAGTCATTAGTGCGTAAATTCATTGCCATTACCTCGTTGCGCCCGCGCCGGCGCCGCCGCCGACGACGCGCCGACAACCGTCTCGATCGAAAGGACGATGCAAATAGCTGTTTTATGTGCCTAACTGTACATAAGCTGACTAATAAATAATGCCTAATTGATGTTTGGGACCGCTTACGATGTAAATAACAGTTAATAATGTAATTGTGCATAAGGAATACTAGATTACTGATTTGCAAGGTTATCTAGATGATTTTGCGATTGTTAAGCAGATGATTCTTATCTCAAAGACCATTTCTCATTGCAATATTTTAAGAGCTTCATATGAATGCGTAGCTGCACCCCAGACGAGTCCGGAATATTCGACTTTGTCGTCATTCATTTGAATAACACGTCACATAAAATCTTTGGTATTTTTAGTAGATTTACCATGAATCACTAGGTACTAAAATAAACCTCAAATGTGCACAATGCAGACGTAATATCTTTAATGTACGAAGGTTGAAACGATTACTTTATTTTTAAGTAACAAAAAGATCTGTCTCTGTATGATATTTGATAATTATCTAGTTGTGACGTGACGACCGTCTTTCAAGATATTTTGAAGGACATTTTCTATTATAATGATAGGTGTTCTAAGTAAAAGGATAAACAAACGAGACAAATTATTACTAAAATAAAAGAACCTAAGTAAGAATAAAAACAAGTCATTATAATACCTGTAATTCTAAAAGTCTCTAGAATGTATGTGGATGATACCTGATATAAAACGACTTCAAACGCTGTACAATAGGCCAATGGCATTTGAAATGGACCGAAGTAATTATCGAAAAGGCATCGACACTGAAATTGGCGCTACAGATATTATTACAAACAAATTAAAGGATTGCCGAGCAAAAAATGATTGTAATAACGAAGAAAAGATTGAGTCAAATGATTTGATTCTCGATGATGAAATACAAGGGGCAATATCGGGTGCGCATGATGAAGGGTAATAATATGTCAGAGCAAAAAAGTCGTAATTGCGATGATGAAAAAATTCTGAGAGACAACCGGGAAAACCATACATGAGTTTACTAGCTTTTTGCGGTTTTGGTCTTCTACCAGCTTTATTTCCGGTCGCTTTGTTTTTAGCATTTACTATATATAAAAAATGTTTGATTGTGCGTATGGTACCCGAAATTTATTGAATACAGCGAAACCAGTCGAACCTAAGTATGGTTCGATCAATTTATTTATTTTTATATTAAATAAATGTTATTTCAAGGAAGTATAATATTCGTTTCCTATTCGTCAAGACCTAGTACCTACAGGTACATATATAAATAGTTTACAGCTGTGTTTTGTGTGAATAAATGAAATCGCTATGACCTGTTTGGAAATATGTTTTGGAATTTGGAATGACAAACTGTATTGATTCTTAGTAAAGATTTGATATAGGCATACAACCGCAAGAAGAATCATATTCTAATATAGTATTGCCCAGTATATCTTCAAATAGCAGTATTACCAAGTATCAAAAAGGAGTATTTACTGTATTTCCTATATCGAACCTCTAAGACTTAATTTTTTTTTTACTATTATTTTATTTATAACCAGCTATTAAACAGGCCGTATCTCAAGGTAAAATAAGATTTGAAATGTTAAATTTCTTTAAATAAACAAACACTAGTCATATGCAGTCATGAGTACCAAAATATTATGACTAAGGTAATAAATTCAACTTCCGACATTGTTTTCCTTGTAGTTTTTGCGTGCATACTTGTATTTTTTTAAATTAAATAGCTTATACGTCCGGATGAATCTTTTATCTGAGATGTTTTGGTTTCCTGTATTAAAATTAATGTCTAAAAATACTTAGCACGATAAATCACTACATAGAATTTTAAAGTATTTATGATTTCTTTACAAATGGAATCATTCGAATTTGTTTTTGAAGTGATACTTCTTATGGGAGGGTTTTGAAATTCTCTTTCGTAACATTTTTGTGTGACGAAGAATAAATGAATTATAAATACAATCTACGCTATTCAAAAGTGATTGATGAATAATTAAAACCTTTCCCTGTAATACAAATGTTTCACTTCTATTTTGTTTACGACACATCATAATTTTATCAAGTCATCTTGTCTTGCCATTAAATATTTTTAGATGAATTGTTATCAATGATGTATTAGTTTTAGTTTTTAGTTGTATTCTTTATATCTGGAAACATGTTAGTATGTTGTTTACTGTAAATGGTGTGCATACCTGTAAGTGACGTATTTACACTGTACTCAAGTTATGAAATATTGTGTCACTAATAATTAATTGTAAATACGAGTATGTCGTTGGTTTGCCTTATCAATAAATAAATCTGCTTTTTTAGAAATTAGCCTAAAGAGTACCTAATCTCTATCTATTTCAAAACAAAAATATATTAAAGTACCTCAAGTCATCTTCTGGGGATTCCTGTGCTTTGAAGACATAATGGGATAACATACACGTGCCACAAACGAGAACATGTACAACAAAATAAAACAAAAACAACTTAACTTAAACTAAAATAAATGAGCCCTTTATCATAATAATAATTGGGTCTCATTTAGGATGACCATGAAGCAAAGGATAATACTTTTCAGTTCCTTATTACTAGATCAGGGACATGCCTCGTTTGGATTTTTGAACGTCATAAGTATTGCAATGAACAAATAATTCAAGTATTGTTGAAGTCAGAAAAAACGAATTCTTTGAAAACAATAGTAATGTACGGGGCAAACAAATTGTGGGTAATTAGGTTCATTAGTAGATAGTAGAAATAACAGATATTGTAAGGGGCATTGACTTAAAGATAGGGTGAACTTGAAATAAGGATGCCAGGGTACCACATTATGTATATTTGCTTTTGCGTCACAGACATCATCATCAGGCAATTTAATGTCAAGTAGGTGTTTACATAAATGTATCTTCATAAATTGATGTAAATTGCCACAATTATTATGAAAAATGGTTTTGTAACTGGTTTAACCAAGCAGATCGGCGACTTAAAGTATGTAGTTATCATAAATTGTAATACTTATTTTAGCGACTGCAACTGAAGCAGAACCCATAAGCAATGTTGGAAAAAAATGTGGAGACTAATATTTGAATTATGTAGGTACCTATTTTGCCCGCGTAAGGGTGCAAAGGCCATTAGTGAAAAAAACTATTATCGAATATAATCGGTACAGAATACAAATTATTGCGAAACACACGGGCAAATTGACCGAAAGAATAGGAATTCCACGCAGAAAATTCCGTTAAAAAAAAACAAAACTATTTAATTTCTTGTCCTATTTTATAATTATGTTTTTTTAATTCCTCAATTTTGGTTTTGAAAACATATATTTTCCAATGGAATATAGACAATTACCTGTCAGTGTGTTTGTTTCCGACTTTTTGGCTCGCTTACATCGAAGGCAAGGAAATGGAAACGGTATTTTTACTAATATTGGCTATATGTCAAAAATTACAAAGACTTAAAAATCTGTTTCATTATAATAGTTATGGAAAGTGCAAATATAGTCCGTTCATATTATTATGACACTCTGCTTGGCGTAGTAACCTTCTGAATTCATACCTCATTTCAGGCTCCATTAACAATAACTATAAAATATTATAATACGTTTTTTTTTGGTACGTAAGCCTTACCATGGAAAGACACTGGTTGCATATAAAACATTCACTGCTGATGTATAGAATACCTGCCATTCAAATAAAAGGTTTCAAGTGAAGCTTTAGACTACGCTCGTTTGGTATACCGTAAAGGATGTTAGCCTTCCATAATATGATTGACATTTAATCACAAAAGCGCAGACAAAAAGCTAGTCCAAAAAGCAATTAAGTAATACGTTAACGGTTTAAGTTAACGGATAGACCGGAACACTAAGTAATTATGGTCTGAGTTAAGGTTGACGCGTCATTTTAACCTGCGTTTTATTCATATAGTTTAGTGCTAGTGTTAGCCCTCGGTCTGTCCGTACGGTAAAGTAATTACATACGAGGCTTAAAGCTTCCTTCACATCGGTTGAGGCAATATTCTTAGAGATAAAGATTATCTAGACAGGTATTATCTTAAAAGAACTATTATAGGTAATAAATTTAAATCGTTTTATTGTGATGGTATTTATACAGACTCAAACGAGTAACTAAGTATTTGAGCTTGCAGAAACACCATTTTTTTTAAATACTTGTAAGGTAACCTCGTTTGTTATTGACTAAATGTTTGGTCGATGCTTAGGTACATTAGTGGAAAGTTTTTGAGCCTTGAGTCGTACCTAACGATAATCTCAATAGCTCAGTTACGCTTCTTAATGTTTAGAAGCTTTTTACAATGTTCAGAAAAGACAAACAATATTACTTTAAGTACATTTTTTTTTTCAACCAGTTGCCTTGGAGGTTAGAATATCACGCTGCAGGTTGTGGATTTCCATCCAGGACAAACATTTGTGTGCATGAACATGTCTGTTTGTTCTGTGTCTGTGTGTAAATATCTATATAATTATGTATTTAAGAAATTAGTATATCAGTTATCTGGTTTCCATAGTACAAGCTCAGCTTAGTCTGGGATCTGATGGCCATGTGTAAAGAATGTCCCAGTATATTGATTTAATTAGTTTCCTGATGCACACACAGGTTTTAGTCACTATGCTGCATATCTAATATTCGTTTCAACTAATTGAGAACTATGAACTGTAGAAGCTTGTTAAAACTTGAGACGATGGCCGTGTGTAAAGAATGTCCCGGGGTATTTATTATTATTTCAATAAATACAGCCAGTGTAGAAAACCCTTAACGTCAGCAACAGGTGCTCTTTGTGAACATAAAGGGTGGAATTGATGGCACGCTTTTCCTTACTCGTAATGTGACCTTTCTTACGGTGTTATTAACTAGCTACTTTCCAACAATATTGTTGTTGGGCAAAATACATTAAATTATCATTTTTAAGAGACAAAGCTGATGTTCTATCGTAGTTGTATAACAGGTGATGATTAAAATAATTTGGGTGAACAAGGAAGTCAGAAAATTAAATTGAATAAAGAACAGTTCGTTCGAACTTATGGTTATTTGGTCTATGCATAGTACAAACAAGGACGTTTAATGTACCAAAGAGGTTATTCAAGAGTTACTGAGGTTCTAAAAAGAACTAATACGTATTATATGTATTAACCTAACAGATGGTCCGTGACCATAGTGGGGCCCTTAACTAGAGCTATAATATGGTCCGCGAAAGACCTAAACCATTTTTTCATTCTTAAATTATTCCTTTGTTAATGCAAACCAAATTAAAATTTCTCCAAAAAATATTACATTTCCTATTACAATAAATAGTACTGTTAATGCATGTTACATTAAAGTTTTTTTTTTAGTTAGTCATTGTCGCCCCGCTAACAACAAAGAAATCAAAGGTCCAAAATGGTTGGGAGCCGCTGATCTAGAACAATTAATGAACATTATTGCTTTTGTAATTATTGTATCAGGAAATTAATAACCCATGATGGTGGTTTTGTTAATCAAAAGAAGTGAAATCGTTTTTATTACCTAGACAATAAGATTCAAATACATTCTTTAGAATGGATCAACAAAATATATCTACGTTGCTAAACGGTTTTTATGTACTGGCATGTATAATGTTATATATTTAGACTGCGTAAAAATAATCAACCGATGGTAATGACAAAAATAAATTTCAACAATTCACAACAACATTTCACTTGGCTCGAGAGAATTCATTCAGTTCTAAAAGTGAATTTGGTTTACTTGCACGTAAATTGTATTATTGTCAACAACAACAATAAACGCCAATAATCGAAGAGCAAAATCAAAGGTAAGTTTTGCTTTTAAATCTGAAAAATATAACATTTTTTTTTATACCACTTGGGCCGACAAACAAGCAGTAGGTTCACCTGATGGTAAGTGGTCACCGCCGCTTATGGACATTTGCAACACTAGGGGCATCGCCAATGCGTTGTCGACCCTGAGACGTGAAGTTGTTAAGTCTCATGTGCCTGTAATTTCACCACAAAGTGCACCACTGCTTCACGGCGGAAATGGGTTAGGTGGTAGTACTTCTCCGGACGAACTCTGCACTAAGAGCTCTACTACTCTGAAAAATAGTGTTTCTTTAGATGTTCAATTTCTATAAATGCCATCTAATTTGAAGTATTAATAAATTACTATTATCAAGCATTTTTAGTGACATCTTCACATTCATTCACGTACACGTTTTCTGCAAAGTCTAACAATTTCTATCTGTTATTCTAGCAGCTCATTTATATTACACGATCATATATATCAGCATTTTTCAGTTATAATCTAGATTATTTAATTCTTTGGATGCTTTAGTTATAATATAAAATATACGCCACAACTATTCGCTCACCAGTTGTATGAAATTATAATAATTTGAATGCTAATAAAATAATAATAAAGCACTAGTCTACGTACATCCTATTATAACACAAACGATTCAACGGAACAAATCAATTATAGTTTTTGTGCCAAAAATATGAAAATAATGCACACACTGGTTTAGTTCTAGCATACAAAAAAAATGTCGTGGACTGATTTGAAACGTGATGGAAATACCGACTTTACGGAGTGGTAGAATAAGATTACAAATCATTTGGAGTTAACATTTTTCGCCACTGTGTAGACGAAAATGAAATCCGTAAAAACCAATTTTTCCACAGCATGTTATGATGTGACGAATAGTTTTAGTGACATGTACATATGTTACATTATAGTGAAGAAAAGGAACAAAAATTAAACAATAACCATAGCTTCTCTTACTGCAAAATACGTCATAAACATTTTTGCAAAACAATCTCACAAAACAATATTCTATCTTTCGACCATAATCGTTCTTGTTTAGTTTTTAACACTCATCATTTATGTATGGTCTACTTTCATTAACAGGATTATTTGGGTGGGTTTATCTTGTTTCGCCTTTTTTCTTCAAATATGAAATAAATTCATTAAAATTAATATGCAGATTTTCGATATTTTGGAAAGCATAATAATGACATGATTTAGTGTTTATGAAAAATTATGCGCATAGAAGAAGTTTGTAGGTAATAACATTCGTTGACAATTAGTATATATTAGTTTGTTTGTCAAATAATGCATACTAGGCATACACTTTGCTGTGAAGTACGCATTGCTATTGGGTTCAATATTATACCCTAGTTAGATCATATTGAATAACTTCTCATCATGAGGCATCACGGTACCTAATAGATGTTCTATATCGACAATGCCCAGGCGTGTGTTCCTGCCCTTGAAAGCCTCTAGGTTTGGTATGCTAACCATCTCCGACCACATGCTCACTTAGCTTGGTGGGATTGTGGTCACAAAACACAATGAGTCTAGTCCTATTTATGAATAAATCTCTATGTGATGAAACAAAGGATACAGTAGTAATTGTTCTTAAATAATGGTACCTAATATTCGAGCGAAAAGTTATTATTCAAATTTCTGAATAGACTCTAGAGACGAGCATGTGACTACTGGAGGTAGACCGTGAGGTATTTCTGAAGGTAAAGGTTAAGTAGCGCGACCGCGGTCGAATCCATAAAAAATGATAACCTCCACTAAAATGTAGGAAATTATAATGTATGAGGATAGGCCAAACGGGTCAATTTTAATAGGAGCAGGAGCTCGATTCTGTAAGGAAAATGACACTAGCTCGAGGATTTCGTCGCGGCCTCTATGCTCTGTCTCTTTCGGTAACCGCGCAACCACGTGAGAGGTAAGCTCTCCGAAGCCTCCGTGAAGCGGCTTGACGACGAAGTTTGTATTAGCTGAATAAGGTGGCTGGCGTTATGTATAAGATAATCTTGATGGGTTTACCAGGTTTTTATTCTGGAACGAGAACAAATTTAACATCAAAAACGGATAGTTAAGGAAATCTTGTCTACTATCTGTTTATTCCAAGAGAAAAAAAAATCACATACCCACGTACCTAGCTGTAGATTTAAAAAAAAATTAAGACGCATTTGATATCTTTAATAGTAGAGGTACAGAGATACTTTATAAAATATTAGGTAGCATAATTAAATTAATTATAAACATTGTTAGGATTTCAGTGTGAAATATTTGATGCCGTCTCATGACAATCTTATTAGCTGTTGATGTAAATAGCGGAAAAGCCAATGACTTTGGTGTCAAAAGTTTTGAATAAAAAAAACTTATAGGTACCTACAGTTGCTCCAGGCGATCACTTGTGAGGGGGATTGGCAATTTGCATAAATTGTAACGTCAATGTGTGGATACAATGAGTCAGATGCAGACGCCTGGTACAGCACGGGCTGCATTCTAATCGTTTTCAAATTTGATAGTTTTTTTATCAAAAGATAACGAGCGACTATGCCGTGTGTTGTAGAAATCAACATGCTAGCTTTATTCACAACACCTAATCTTCTAAACCGATTTATAAATTGGCATTGAAATTAGTTTTTATGTAGAGCACACATCAAAACTGCAGTCTGTAATTTGCCGCTAATTCAGTTTAAATTAAAAAGTACGGAATTGACTATTCCTACAAGACTAATCCTTTTAGATAGGGTTAGGAAATATATGAGCCAGACACGTTGATATAGTGATGAAAAAACAAGAGTTAGAGCTACAGAAATTGAATAATTTTAAGAATTAAACTAAGTACTGTATACTGTTACAGAGAAAAATACTTATTTATATTATTTCCTGGTAAAGGCTGAAGGTCACTTGAAATGGACAAATCATTTAACTGAAGTCATTAAACAATAGAGCAATATGTACTGAAGCAAAGTTCATTAGTATTGTATATGAATACCTTGTAAATCTATTGCGGTAGCCGTAAATATAACAATTGTCGTGAACGTAGTTGAAAACATATTCAAAAGACGACTTCCTGAAATTAGTCTTAGACCTTAATATCCTACTAATGTTATTAATGTGAAAGTTTGTGAGGATGTATATAAAGAAAGAAAAAAAAATATTTTGGACTCACACAGCATCACCATAGACAAAGTATGGATGTTTGGTACGCTTTCACGCAAAATCTACCACGCGAATTTGAATGAAACTTGGCACATAGATAGCTTATAACCAGGATTAAGACATAGGATACTTGTTATCCCGGGAAAATTTTACATCCCTCGGAACAGCGGGTCAAACCGCGGGGAACAGCTAGTTTTAACATAATTTTACGTTAGGAAAAACACCAAAAACTGGTAATAATTAAGTAAGTGTAATCTTACTTCTACTTAGCAATACTTATAAATATCCCGGGACATTTACACACGGCCATCTGGTCCCAAACTAAGCAGAGCTTGTATTATGGAAACCAGCTAACTGATATACTACATATACTACTTTTTTTCTAAATACATACATATATGGATATTTACACCCAGACACAGAACAAACAGACATGTTCATGCACATAAATGTTTGTCCTGGGTGGGAATCGAACCCGCGACCTTCGGTTTGGCAGTAAGAGTCGGTAACCACCAAGCCAACTGCCCTGTCAATGTCTTATGTTTATATTTGATTAGTTACTTACCTATGTACATACACAAGTACATCTTACATATCTCTAAGGTACCTATATAATTCAGTATCATATGCAAATGAAGTATACGTCATCGCACAATATTTCATTGCTGCACAATAAAAGATTTTACGACTAAACCATTATGTGATGATTAACTTTGAATATAATCAATCGATTATATTTATTGTTACGCGGCCAGTTAAAAATGTGCTTTAAAATGAATTTGAAAATTTCAAGAATTATTATAGGCGACTCTTCAGCGCTGGACTGAGTGTAATAACTTTGATTTATGGCGTGGCTATAATTATTCCATTCGTGATAGAGATCCCCTTCATTCCTAAGGCTAGGCCTAACCTAAATGCAGAATATAACACGTTTTATTTTGTCTAAGAAAAAGATACCAAGAACCTCATAAAAATATATCTACAAAACAAAATAGGTTGAACTACAAAACTTCTCTTAGATTTACGTAAAAAGGTTACACGTTTCTTTGCTTTATGGTTTGAGCACGGGATAATAAAAAAAAAGATGTAACATGAGGTTCGGTCTATAAAGTTGACTAATAATGATAAACGAATGGACATCTCTTAATATTTATGTTACTTTCACATTAATGGGTAGAAATGTCAAGGTTAGTTGTACCGAACGTAGACAATGTTCAATATGATTAACTTGTTGTTTCCATACACGACAATAGTTGTTCTATTGATTTCATTGTATAAATTAAATGCCTAAAGCAACAAGATGTTTCAGTATATCAATTATCACTACATAATATAAAACAAAGTCGCTTTCTCTGTCCCTATATCCCTATGTATGCTTAAAACGGATTTGATGCTTTTTTTTAATAGATAGAGTGATTGAAGAGGAAGGTTTATATGTATTTGGTTACATTGCACCTGAGCGAAGCCGGGACGGGTCGCTAGTTAGGTATAAATGTAAGTTTCTTTGATGTTTTAATGAAATTTGGCACTTAGCTAGAATAAGATAAGATCGATTTAAGAACGCGAATGAAATCGCGGGCTGATGTAAGTAGTTTAGTATTTACCTTATAAATCCAAATCATATTTTTCAAGGCTTTACCCGTATATAGGGCATCGTTATTTGTGTTGAAAAATTTAAATTATCACTCTCTTCTGCGTCAAATAACAAAAAATTGCTTCAATATTATTAGCAAATATTACATTAAGACACATATAATATACATATATTTACTAAAATCAGATAGGGAGCGGTGTCGATGTGAGAAGGGTAACACAAAATAAAACAGTATTTTTCTGACAATTTTAGTAATATTCGAAACTATTAAACACAATTTCATTGGATTTTGCAAATAAAACCTTAGCTACCTTACAATAGCCTTTATTTCATCGATATCAACTTATAAGAAAATATAACCTATACAATAGAATAACTATATGTAATGAAAGGTCGTTGCCCTATAATTAGGTACTTACACTGTAAACTGTTTCTGCCTGTCTGTTGTGTTAAACCAATTTTAGTGAGTGATTTTGATAAATGGCAAAGGGATAGCTTGGACCATGGAGATAAGCAAAGGATACTTTTTTCGAGGCAGGTGAAACCGCGGGTGACAGCTTAGGCTCCTATATTATCTACGTAATATGGAATGTAAATGGGTTCATATACTCGTTAAAAATATATCTAATAAGTACCCATCTAAGTACGTATTTGAGAGTGAGAGTAGGTAAGTTGATAACGGATCTCAAGCGATTGCATCAGTTGCTGCTTAAAATAGATCAGCCCGGATATTCCTACTAAATTATTGCTTATTGTCATAACAATATTCATAAAATCTAAACTTGTTTTAAATGTTATGGAAAAATGTGGTATTACGGTAAAATTGTATTAACAGAACGGCGCAAACAATGTTTTCCTCTTTTCAATGATTTTTAAGTTCTAAATAAATATACTACACTACTGTATTTCTTCAGATATAATCACGCGTGATGTGATGCACACAAAAGCTTACTTCATCATCATTCTTCATCAACCTATCAAATACCTCTGTACACGCTTTGACTACGCTATCTACCTTTATACATAAGCTCTAATCTACATAAAAAAAAAAAACAAAAAAGAAAATATGTAAAACCTACCAACAATTGGCTTTTTTTATTGACAAATGGTTTAATATTTTTTTTGAAAAACAATCAAGTCATATCTAGTATCTGTAGATACTGTCAAAATCTGATAATACAGCTTAAATATAAAAAAAGTTACTAATATAAAGGATACTATTTGTTTAAAAGTTTTTATACCGTTTATAATCTAATAAAAAAGTGTTAAACATGGAACGGATAAAAAAAATCAGGTCATATCTGCTGTTCGTTATAGAACTGTCTAAAACGCATGATACTTAAATATTAGGAAGAAACTATAAAGGGGCAATATTTGTTTTAAAGTAACTATACTGTTTATAATCCAACACTGTCTCTAATAAGAAAGTGTTAAACATAGGCCTCCGAATAAAAAAAAACAGGTCATATCTGTTATTCCTTATAGATTTATTTAATTCTGATGACACATATATAAGTTAGTTATAAAAGTAAGTAAATTAAATATAAAAAAAAATAAAGGCTACTATTTGTTTTAAAGTTTCCATCCCGTTTTTAATATAATACTATCTCTAATAAGAAAGTGTTTAACATGAAACAACGTTTAACAAAATATCAAGTCGTTTCGTTATAGATTTGTCTAATTCTGATGATATAAGCTTAAATATTAAAAAATTACTTAAAAAAGGGTAATTGTAATTGGTATCTATCCCATGTACAATCCAATACTATATCTATGTACAGTACATTTTACGCCATCACCGTAATATTACTTTGAATACTGCATCATGTTCCAAAATTAAAATGCCCTTTAATTAATTATACAACATGTCACCGGATACGCGAGGTTTAAACACAAATGAACGCTACAAGTACAAAAAATAACAACAAAAGATGCACAGTGTGAACTCAAAGCTCCCAATGGCAGAGATGGTCATACGTAGGCCACTTGCATCGGGTCTGTCAACTAGCCTCACGAACGTACTATATAAACACCGACATTATCAAACAAACCACCAATACATTGCCGGCAGTCAGAGCGATCGCACATTCGAAAATATTTAAACTTGGAAAAAAGTTTTTTTTTTTAACTTTGTGTTAGTGATTGCGACTGCAGCCAGCCGTCTTTTAACGTTACAGGACAAAAGTTCAAGTGAGTATTACAATATTAACTTAGAAAGTGTTAAATAAAACAATTTTTTAAATTTCTTTTAAAGAGAATACATACCAAAACATAGAAGAGCAAACAGCTAAAATAACAATATTGTTAAATAAAAACATATTAAAAAGTAAAGAGAAAAAGATTTTGATACAACCGAAGTCAATCTTTTGTTAAAAAAATATTGCTTAAAAATTGATAGAATTTTTCAAATAGTTTAGTTTTTATCGCAACCTACTTTAAGTTGAAAAATACTTGTTTAAATAACTAGCGGTTAACAATAACCTGGGCAGTTATAATTAATCAAGTATGACAATTTATGCTAGGATAACCAGAATTTATCTGTTTCATCGGACAAAGCCGCGAGCTACGCATATTTACTGCCGAAGTAGATGAACAATTACCACTTACTCTCAGTAAAACGGATCTAACAAAACTATTCTATTAATAGCTATATACTCAGAAAAAAAAGCTAATGTAAAAGAATAAAACCTTATAATAAAACAAAAAATATGAATATAAAACAACTAAAGTTAAATTATATCAAAATTCATATTTTGAAGTCAAATTTATAAAACAATATAACCCATTTAAAAATGTTTAATTAACATTTTGTACAGAAAAGTTCGTAAATACGTCAATAAATAAACAAGCACAGCAAAAAAGATAACTCCAAAACACAAAATTTTACTACAAGTAGACAATTTCAGTTAGTATAAAATGAGAAGCGAAAAAGTAATCTATACTAGACCATACACGCCGGATATATTTTTTACACATCCTACATAAACTGCAGGTTTAAGATACAAGTTTTGTTTTACTTAAAGGCTTTGTTGCAGGAAAACATTTTAAAGCATAAAAAAAGCTTCGGTACTATTCTTGATAAGCAAACAATACCGTGGAAATTCCCTAATTAATTTCCTTAAATAAACCTTCGCGATTATCTAAAAACAAGTGCCGGTCTTGTCAGCCAAGACTAATGCGTAGCAAATTGATTCTGACTATGTACTAGCGTTAGGCGAGAGCCAAACAATTGCACTCTTTGTAGATGAATCATTATAAAATTTACTAGAATCTTATCAAAGTTACTACGTGTAAAATTTCCAGCAATGTGATCTTGCGTCGGGGGCAAAAAGCTGCTGTGACTACTTTTAGAAGTTTCATTTCCATTTATGTTTTATATGCATAATCATACTTTATACTACTGCTTCTTCACTATATAGTATAAAACAGAGTCGCTTTCTCTGTCCCTGTATCCCTATGTATGCTTAAATCTTTAAAACTACGCAACGGATTTTGATGCGGTTTTTTTAATAGATAGAGTGATTGAAGAGGAAGGTTTTTATGTATAATACATGTGACATCCCACGGGAACGCGGGGGACAGCTAGTCATATTATAAATGCGAAACTATTTGTTACTTTACGACAAAACCGAACCGATCTGGAAATTTGGTATATAGTTGTTTTAAGGCTATTGAATAGGACAATTATATCCTAGGAACACGGGTGAAACCGCGGGTTGAATACTAGAGATCACAAATTTATTAATCTGTAAAATTAATGTATTGAAAATGCAATGTCATCTCACTAACATAAAAAAGTTGATACTTAATATTGCATGAACCCTTATTTTTTGTATCGACTGAGAAAAAGAATATTTTTTGGTATGTAATTGAAAGAAATAATGAATTTTGTAATTAGCCACAGTGGGTTTCTGAGTAGCTAATAATGATCCCGCAAATCGAATGAAGCGTTACAAACGATAAAAACGTTTGCCAAGTTGAACATACTGTTTGTCAGGCCTTCGTACGTGTCATGTTAGGAAAAAATAAATTGTTTTTCATGACTCAACCCTGTGATCTCATCTGGAGCAGAAAATTTCAAGTCGTTATTGAAAAGAACTTTCAAATAAAGATGTTTTTCAATTTAGTTTTACAAAGGTGGAGCTTCATGTGGAATCGACTACATAAGGCCTAAATTTAACACACAGCATTGTACGAAAATCGACTAGTATTGTTTTATTGAATAAGAAAGTTATGTAGGTGTCAGTTAGGCAGCCGAGTAAAATCTTATTGTAGTACTTCAACAGAACATTTCCAAAACATCTGAAAGCTAACTCGACAAAGAAAAGGTAAGCCAAACTTGTTCATATATGAACAGTTTAGTAAAACCATCACATCCAGCGCACCATAAATTCATCATGGCGTCAGTTTGTACATATTCCTGCCAGTGCTGTGACTCAATGAGCAATATGATTTGCGCAGTACATTTCCGTGGCACGTGACATCAATGATTAACAACACTGATATTGTCAGGATTTCAACATTTGAACTGAGAACGGAATCATTCACAGAAACGTATTGTTACCCTATCATTTTCTTGTTCAAATAGAAGGTCCGGGCAAAAAGTACAGCGACCAGTAAGGAACGCCAGTCAAGGTAACGTGCCGCGTCAATTATCTAACATAATGATAAAGATTTTCATGGATCATGGATGTTTAGTAACAACAATAAAATGTAGCACCATGTATAATTATTTTCGGACCGGCAAGGTCAATCTCGATACTTATACACAATTTTAGAAAAAAGACAACATTTTCACGGTACAAATCACAAATGATCTTCATGCTTGTGCAATCACCTTTGCGGAAAACGTTTTGTTTACAATAAACGAATGCAGTTTTAAATAACGAATTCATTCCACATCTGCATTATTTATGACATGTGTAAAAAAAACAAAACGAAATATAATGTAACTAAAATAAATTAGATGCAGTAATTTACATAGCATAATATCATGAATGAATTATCTCAAAATACATTAAATAATATTTGTTAGCGTGAAAGGTGGCCATTAAAACATAGTTGTAGGTAGATATACTTGAGCTATATTGTTGCTCAAAGCTGCGGGACTCAACTTGAAATGAGTGGATTTGTTGACATTTCACACTTGCCTAAGCAAGCTAGTGCCGTTACACAAACTCGAAGTTCTTCCGCTGGCAATGACCTAAGCTGCTCTGATACTGCAATAGGTATCTGACATGGCATCTGTTTACCGTTGTTCAAATAATATATTTTTGATTGCCTTTCCACTACTGAGTACGCTTTCAAGGTTCTGTTAAGTCTTTTTGATAACAACCATATTAGACTGTCATCGAACCAAATACGGGCAGTTCTAAACAGGACATTTTAAGTAGGTACATGGTACCTAATTGAAATTTAACAAAACCTAGTAATTAAAGGAAAAGTCTAAATTTATTCAATAACATTATAAACCTGCTAACTTATTAAAGGGTAGATAAACACTCAATGAATGATTATAAAATATTTATACACTTGAAGTATTTCAAAATAAATTGTAATGTAAGTACATGTATTTCCAAACCATAGAGCTGAGCTATTCGCATATGACCAGCCAGCAATTCATGCAAATGGAATCGATTTAAAATGCAATGAAATGGCAACAATAACGATGCAAACTTGATTATGATTACTGCTCGTCTCTACATTACGTGTCTTTTACCGAATCGACCACGTGTTGTAAAACAATAACAACATTAAGTCATAAAATGCGACAATAATCAATACATGAAATAACCGTCACTTCACTAAACATATACTAAAGAAATTCAATATAACCTGGGATTCGATTCTGCAAGGAAAATGACACTAGCTCGAGGATGTTTCGTCGGGGCCTCTATGCTCTCTCTTTCGCTAACTACACAATCACGTGAGAGATAAACTCTCTGAGGCCTCCGTGCGACGGCTCGCCGACGTAGTTTGTATTAGCTGAATAAGAGGGCTGGCTTTTGCAGGTGCTAGCTATTACTTATGTTTTTTTAACATTTAACATGCGCAAATAGCACGTGTTTTGTTTATAAATATTAAATGTCATCACGCTGAATTAACATTCTTGTCTTGGAAATGTAGTGAATTATTGTCACCGTATTATTTGCCGCTCGAGACAGCACGTGTGGTCATCATATAGAGCTTTTTCTCAAGTCGAAATAATGAATAAGATAAATCTATTAATAGTTATTTAAATTAATATTAAAATGGCGTAATATTTTATCATAGGTATATTACTAAAGTACAATGTTTTCTACAAATATAAAGACTCGCGTCCTCGAATGTACTACAATACTTGCGTTTTCTATAGATAAATTAAATCAAACACATTGTCAACGTGTGTTGATTTATCGAGTGAGATATATCGGATAATAGGATGGATAGTTGGTCCCAATCCCAATGCGTCGACAATGAACCGTGGGTCGTATGTTACACAATCGAACCCACGACACGAATAACGGGTTTCATCACTAATGCAACTTTTAGAACTTTGAGCTGACAACCTTATAATAACCTATGCTACAAATAGGTTATTATAAGGTTGTCAGCTAGTGATGCTTACCGATTAATTTATATCGAATATGAATATGAACAAATATTAATTACCTTGACTATTAAAGTCTTTAAATTAATGAAATAATATTAAAATTTACACGAGTAATCGATCAAGGAGTATAAATAAGTTATAGAATCATAACCAAGAACTCGTGTAATTTTTGAAACCCTTTAAATAAATTCAATCTTGGAACGAAACAATCAATTGCACTCATCACTCAACTCTAGTATATCAAAAACGATGACTATACATTCAAATAACAATTGATGGCTAGAAGTTATATACGTTAAAACAATTCCCTAGATCACGATCGTTCGAATAGAAAGTAGCAGGTAACTGTATCTAGAAATAAATAAGACTTTACTAGACCAGGTCATTTTTTGTAGAAAGCTTCAAACGTGATTTGAAATGTCTAGGTCGTGGTCTCCGACGGTCATATATTTTTTTAAGTTGATACACGAGAAATTTAACGATAAAAAAATGGTTCCTATTTTTGATCTAAAAGATACTATATCGTACATTTAGTGTTTTCTATTAGTTCACAAATACTCCCATTCGAAGATTTCTATCATTATTATGCTTTATATTTTATCATAAAACCTTTATGACTCTTTAAATTTATTTTGAAATCCCAAAGTGCATACTGCATGGCTATCAAGAATCTCCATAGTCACTTGTTTGATGATAATTTTACGATTGTGTTCACTAAATCATGCCTAACACTTAATCATCAATAAAATTTCAATCTAAGTAGATATTACTTTGATACCTAATAAACATTTATTCACTTCCAAAACTAATGTCGCAAGAGCACATATTTATGTAAATTATCAATAATGTACGTTTCCCAAGAAATACTTGCATTTTTATGGAGAAAGCCGGACCTGTTTGGGGTTTATTTTATATTGGTACATACACGTAATGATGTTCATTCAATTTATTGGTCGAAGGAATGCCAGAGGCAAGAATGATACGTACTGCATGCTGTTAACCTTTTAATAAAATGTCGTGTTACTTAACTTACTGCAACGATTCGACGGTTATTTTTCGGTTTAATAACTGTTTTAATATAGCAGTAAGTAACTATCATGACTGGGCTTGGTGGTTAGACCCTGACAGCTACCCCACAGGACGTGGGTTCGATTCCCATCCAGGAGAAACATTAGTGCATGAGCCATGTTTGTTTGATTGTCTAGGTTTAAATATCTTTATGAGTATGTATTTAGAAGAAAAAGTACTTAGTACTGAGCTTAGTTTGGGATCAGATTGCAGCGTGTAAAGAGTGCCTCAGGATTTTTTTTCTACTGTTTCATTTTCGTGCTTTACATTGTTCAATTCATGGCTATTCCAGCCATGAATTTTGAAGATATCTGACTTCAGTATTAACGAAGGGCAAAATTTTCAGAGGCAGGTATCAAAAGACATACTAACCTACTTAAATAAATGTTATTCATTGGTTAAGATTGATAGATTTATCGAAGGATAATTCAAGATACAACATGATAATGTAAATTATCACACGATACATGCGTCTCATACCAATTGTGTTGTGGAGAATTTAATGTGACATAATGATTGTAGGAATCTTCGCATCCATGACAGGGTAAATACATAATTGGAAGCAAATGGTCACGATCACAAAGTTACAAGGTACAAAACAACCCGTACAATTTACACAAAGATGTCTGAAAATTTTGCTAGACATCTCGTGAAATCTCCGAATGTTTACGAAGTTAAATCGATAGGTATACAACATCAGTATAACACAGTGTTGATGCTTATCCTGTTTATAAGCAAACACATATGCGATGCACTTGGCAGATAAACGAAATGAGAATTGTAATGGTGCATCTGAGTTATTACTGCGTACTAAGGTATTACTGAACTATGCCCTTGTAACATTTCGACGTAAACCTCAAGATAAAATTCACAGCATTGAAGAAAATCTCTGTATTTGTGTGAGAAAATTGTTATACAGATAATTACTTAGGTATTGAAGTACTTTTTGAAGATATCAATAATAAAATTGTATGGGAGGTTCATTTTATATATTTTATTCCTAATGTATCCGCTTGTAAAACAAGAGATATTCAAAATAAATCACATCATTGCCTGAATATTAGCCATTATTTTCAACTTATTTAAATGATTTATTGAATCAAATAATTTAATCATACGATTTCAATATCCAATAGTTAATGTAAACTGAATAAAACTTGATAACTGATGTAATGTTTGAAAAAACGAGTTATATCTGTTACTGTAGAGTACTTACATTTAGGAGATCGTAAAATATTAGTATTTCGTAAAAACGTTCGGTCAACCGTTACATCGGACAGTGTGTTGTAACTGTAACAAAAGCTGGGATACTATAATAGGTAGAGTTTTTACAAGGCCTACTAAATAAGGTTGAAATGTTGTGATCTAATAAAATATGTAGTAAGTAAGTATTCTAAAACTGCACCCGAATGAAACCTATGTACTCACTGAAGTTACACATTGAATTTATTTAATCGATAACAAATAAAAAGTGATCAAAATATTTTAATCGAAAAGCAATTGTACAACACTGTTCTGTCCTGCAATAGAATAGCATTCTTACATAGACCACGAATCTGGAATAGCGAAATCGGTATTTCTATCTAGAAAATTAACTACCTATTGCATTAACTGCACCGAAATGAGGAAATGCTTTTAAATTGCAGTAGAACTGCTTTTTTTACGTATGTGTTTTTATTCAGTGATTATATTCGATAATTTCTCACAGTTTCGATTGTTATCTCATTACTTTTATCGATATCGACGCAATTGATGCAGAAGTAGATAAAGTATAAAATAAAACGCGTCAATCCACACAAGGCATCACGTGTGGCAGCATGTACGTGCCTACTAACTGGCGGCAAATTTTTTCATTGGCGCAATAAACGAGCTTGCTCTGGGATTCAATTGGAAAATTGCCGCGCCGTGTGGGAAGACGACAATACTTGCCCTCAGGCCCGCCGAGGATATCCTTCCAGAAAATAACTCAACATACGGTACCAATAAATCTGACATGGTTATTCACATCACGTTGAATGCATATTTATACAGATTTGTGAGTTTTAGAGCATACCATAACCAACTCGACACCATAATCTTTTTGCTATTCTGAATATTTTTATTTTAATAAAGAAGTCCCTGGATACTTTGTACTTATTTATTTTTTATATATAAATAATAAAACGAAATGGATTATTCTTTATAGAGATAAATTACTGTTTGACTGACAATATCTAAGAACATGAAATTACGATCTCAACGAGAAAAATATAAAATTAAAACGTAATCGGACTCCAGCATCTGAGGGATGCAGTGCCATCGGCCGATCGTATAGGTTCATTGGTTATGGATGAAACCAGTTTTGCAAAATTAATGTGCGTACTTATTTGTTGATATTTTTATTCTTAGGGCTGTGGAACGGCCTTTGTATATATTTACACAGTATATTATTTACAAAATTCTAACATTACTAACTAAAATGTTTAAACATATAAAGAAGGATTTGGTTTATGTGCCATGTAGCTAATTCTAATTGCTAAGGTACGTAATATGTTTTGAAGTTTTACAGCTGCAAGCGAAAAATCAAATTTTCTATGCTATAATTCATTTATAAATATTGTAGGTTATAATGTTACGATATAAAAATAACTAACTACGTCATTTCAATTTAACTATCACTCTGAGTTCTTGTACGCATTTACTAGTTTCGTATAAAATTTGCAAAAAATATTTTTAAAATTCATTGTTAGCCCTAATAATGCCTGTGTATATCGCAGGTATATCGCAAATAAATGAAGTAAGAAAGAACAAGCGTAATAAGAGGTAACTGGTGTGAACCAAGTTACGAAACCGGCTCCTATTACGTATTGAACTTGAGTCTTCGACCGTCGAGACTGTAAATGTAACTCTGTAACCACCTTTTATATAAACCACACAAAATACTATAACTTACGACATTATCTTCATATAAATTTCTAAAATAATTTACCTCTCGTAAATATACAAGACCCCGATAAAACTCGTGAGGCTAGTAGAACTGTGTGTGAATCATTCATACAATGCCACATATTGCATTCTAGTTGCCAATTCAATTCAATGAGCCAATTAAAATTCAGATAATGCGTTGCCTACGTCTGGCCGGATCATCCATATTTTCAACGCGCAATTCATATCCTGTGTACCACCGCGCACGCACTAGGAAGTGTCCATCATATGAAAAACATTACTCCTACATTCTAATAATTATTATAATATTTGCACAAATCCTTTTCGCGTAAAATTGTAAACAATGTATCCAATAGTATATTAAAGATGGGGACACTAATGTATGGTTATTTTGTGACGATTATTCCTGAGACGGAGGCTGTAATCTATTCACAGCACGGCGCCAGACCGCATTCCTACAGGACCTGGGATATCGCCTTAATGCCCTACCTACTGCTACTCCTCGCTATAAATAGAACCCACTAAGGTGTTTGACCTTCTACTAGCTTTGATGTAAAGTATATGAATCGCCAAGAATGCCTTACGAAATAAATTCTCGTTGTTAGAGACAGCATAAAATATTTTTTTTAAATGAGACTTCAGTGCGTGCATGTAAATATAGAATTTTAAGTATTATCGTTGCGGTTAAATTACCATGAATGACAGCACAGACAGTTAGGCACTTATTATGCGAGCATTAGAAATTATTTTGAAAGCTTGATCGTCAGCCCCCTTTCACAAATAGTTTACATCCTACTTATATCAATTTACATATAATCGTCTGCAACATAGGTCTCGTACCCTAGCGCATTGGGCCCTTGGATGATTCAGTCTTAATAGAAAAATTGCTTCGCAGTGTCGGAGCTGTTAGGCGCGTAACATTGGCCTTACCACGCTCACGACTCGAAGACGTGCATTCAAATGCACTATAATTTCGAAGTTATTATTTTACCAAACCACTAATTGAGCATTTTGTCTTTTCAGGATGAAGGTCCTATTATTATGTATGACCTTTGCGGCTATGAGCCTGGCAATGCCGGTCGCCGAAAACCAACCAGAAGTTCCTGCTGTCTTGCTACCTGAAGCTGAAGTTAAAAGTGAGGCAGCCAAGCCTGAAGGTGAACCTCTACCGGCTCCTGTTGAGGAAAAGAAAGATGAAGCTGCTCCCGAAATCAAGGCTCCGGTGCCTGAGGCTAAAAGTGCGCCTGTAGATCCTGCACCTCAGGAACCAGAGGTCATTAAGGCCGACGAAGCACCGGTTGTAAAAAGCGAGGACAAAGAACCTAAGGCAGCCGAGCCTGAAAAGAAGCCAGAGGTCAGCGAACCTGCTGAAGTTAAAACAGATGTCCCAGCACCCAGCGAAGAATTGAAACCAGGCGAGACACAAGCTACAGTCAAGGAAGTTGCCAATGAATCATCTGCTAAGTCTGCTGTACCAGACGATGCCATTGATGTGGTCAGCGCTGTGAAAAATGACCCTGGTGTTGCTGATGACGTTGTTGACATGGCCGCTATTATGCCAGCTTCTGAAAGCAAAGCCGAAGTTCCTGCACTGAAATCAGCTGAACCAACTGTCGAAGAAAAGAAAGAGGTCCTTGACATTGTACCTGCCAAAACCGAAGAGAGCAAGCCCATTGAGCCAAAAACTGAGGAAAAGCCAGCTGTAGCAGCAGAACCTGTCGCACCTGCTGCTGCCGCTCCCGCCGAGGCTAAAGTGGCCGAACCATCTGAAGAATCTAAGGATGCCCTGCGTGTAGTACGCGATACAGTAGACATTAAAAAGGAAGAGTCAGTTTCAGAAGTGGTAAAAGAAGTACAGAAGGAAGAGTCTGCAGTAGAGCCTAAAGAAGAACCCAAAGAAAAATCTAAGGAAGCACCTAAAGAGGCGTCTGATAATGAAAAACCTGAAGTAGCGTCTACTGAAGAAGTTAAGGCTGTCGAGTCAGACAAACCTAACGAAACAGTCAAGGATAAGGACATCGCTGAAGTGGCGCCTGAAAACAAGGCACCCGCCAAGGAATCGAAGGATGCTAGCGAAGCTCTTACTCCAGAGTCAGTACCTAACAAAACCATAGAGAAGCCTCAAGAATCCGTCGAGGCTGTCAAAAAGGAGGAAAAACCCCAGAATGACTCACCTGCCGAAAAAAGCTCCGAAGAGAGCTCTGAGGAAAAGGGGGACTCATCAGAAGAGAGCGGTGAAAAAGATAAAGTTTCCAAATCTTAGATTAGTTAAGTTGGCGCTTAGCGGCGGACGTGTGTCGACCACCCTCGACACGCGCCCCCCGCCAGCAGCGGCCGCGGGACGCCGCGCCAAGCCGTTGCCGCGCGAAACGTAGTGTTTGTGATGCATGCCCCGTGGCTGGTGCAAGTGTGAGTCTGATGGCAACCGCCACGCTGACGCGTCTGCGTGGATAACCCCAACTATTCACTAGACCTAGAGACTATTTAAATAGCAGAACCGACATAAATTACCTTCGTTGTAATTATTAATTATCAAAGTAAATTATCGAATTTCCGCTACTAATAAGTAATTAAATATGTTTTTTTATAATTATTTGTTTTATTAATTCAAACTGATTCTGATTTCCTAAGCATATTATTTATTAATAATAAAGCAGAAACTTGGCGAAACTGCGCAAGCGCATCATCTACCACCTATACGCTCCTTTATACATTTTTAACTATTCTATTTCAATTGTTATTGGAGCCATCTATCAATGGAATAGAAATAGACAGGTATTTAATAACAACAACAATTATTGCCTTAGTTGAACCTTTAGTATCTCTATCACCTATTTTTAGGGCAAGGGCATACATTCTCCCCGATCAAATACTGTATGCAGTATGAACACAACAGCTTCATTCAAGCATATCAAAACCGTGGGTAATTCGTAACAGTGAAGTAGGCAGGATACCTACCTATGTATCGAGTTTAATTAGGATTTACTTTAACTGCTAGAGCTATACTTTAATAATACAATATAATTCCAAATCTAACGGTTCTCATTGTACAATAGATTAGTATAGGTAACCCTATTACCACAAAGACGTCTTTATAACGTAACTATTACAGATGTGCGCCGAAAGAGGGCGGCAAGGGGGTGCACACGCACTCTACTAATATGAAAAAAAAAATCATATATTATGAACCAGATAATTTAGTCTCGCGTCTGCTATCGTTGACCTTTTTTTTTTTTTTTTTTTTTGAATGGACGAAGGTGTTAGCCTCAGATGGCTCTGACACCCTTACGCGGACAATATCGGTGAGCGCTTAGGACTCTCAACCGAAATACAAAATTTTAAGCAACAGCGCACTGAGGGTGCCCCCTGTGGGGCTCGAACCTCGGGCTCAGGGCGTTGCGTGGGGGGCCTTTTTTTAAATCAAAGACTTTACTTTATCTGATTATGATATCGTTGACCGATTAATTTCATATTTATATTGGCGTACGTGCCTAATTTGATATCACTTACGGACATCATAATGATGCACTATTACAAAGTTTAAATATTAACTAGCTATATAATATTGACGTCCGATGGCTTGGTGGTTAGCGACCCTGACGCTGAAGGCGTAGGCTCAGGTTCGATTCCCACCCAAGACAAACATTTGTGTGCATGAACATGTCTGTTTGTTCTGTAATTATGTATATAAGTATGTACTTAGAAAGAGGAGAAGGATCAGATGACCGTGTGTAAAGAATGTCCCGGGATATTTATTTATTATTAATACAGTGTAAACTCTTTATAACGTTATCCTTTATAACGATAAACTCCCTATAACGTTGAAGTGAGCCCAAGTTGGTTGGTTTGCGTTAAAACCCACATATTGAAACACTCTTTATACGCCATTCTCTATTACGAAGAATTACGAAGAAATGTGTTCATATTTTTAGACAGTAAATATTTATTATCGGTATTATTGTTTATGTTATGTTATCAGGTAACAAAAGACTTTGAAGCTCCGAAACATCCGAGGTCGGTCTAGCTTTTGTTATCCTTAATTGCCTTGAACACGTGCAGTATGACACATTGTTTTCTCGGAAGTGATGGTCTTCGACCAAGCATACTGGGTACCTATCGTATTATCAGTCGTAAACCTACTTTGAAACTGTTAACATGGCCAGTAAACGGAAAGCGATTAGTGTTGACGAAAAAGTTTGTGCTGAAAAAAAAAAAGCGGCCACTATCCAACATTCTTTTCGACATGCTGGATTATGTAGTAGCCAAGAAACGAACCAATTTGACAGTGAAGACAATCTACCACTGAGTGAATGGATAAGCCAGTTCAACATACCAAACAATTTTAACGAAGATCTACAATCGTACGAAAATATAGATGAGGATGTAGCCGTAACTGGTACACTTACAGATGAACAAATTGTTGATTTAGTGTCAAAAGTCAGGAAACACCCGATAATCAAGATGAAGAAGACGATCAAGTGGACAAAGCCGAATCACCACCAACAATTCAACAAGCCCTAGATGCCGCTAAGTTGGTAGAAAAATTTTTGTTGTTTTATCAAGACGATTCCACCACATATCTAGATATGAATAGAATACATAAAATAATACAAAACAAGTACTGGCATAGCAAAAAACGTCAGACAAAGTTATCAGACTATATGTGTAAACAATAATTTATACAAGCATTTATTATCTAAGACATACATATTAAAAATTCTTGTTAATTTGGTTTTTTTTGTTCACTCCATATAACGATAACTCTCTATAACGACAAAAAATGCTCAGTCCCTTGAGTTTCGTTATAAAGAGTTTACACTGTATTTGGATGCAAATGCGCCTCCCTTAAAAATAGTCCTGCCGGCGCCCTTGCATCCACACTTTTAGTATTATTCAGCGTTTAGTATTTATTGATACCAATAGCTTTAAGAGAACATGTGAACAATGCAATCACAGTTCATGCCGCATATGGTTCAACTCTCAAGAGTGTAAAGCTGCTATCACTGCACTCTGACAGTTTGTCAAGTCCAAAAGAACACTATAGAGAACATTTATGCAGACTAATAACAACCTATTATTTATTATTATACCTCTCTATTATATTCCATAAAATTAGCTACGGATTAATACTGTCTAAAATGCCAAAGCCACTTTTAAAAACAGGGTGTCGTAAAGACACACGATAGTAGTGAAACTACACACGGCCATCCGATCTCAAACTAAGCAGCGCTTGTACTATGGAAACCAGATAACTGCCTACATAGATATTCGATTATTTTTTCATTATTTTAATTACATACTTGGATAGATATTTACAACCACACACAGTACAAACAGTCATGTTCATGCACACAAATGTTTGTGCTGGGTGGGAATGGAACCCACGACCCGTGGCGTGGCAGTCAAGGTCACTAACCACCAAGCCCTAATATAAATGCATACATTTGTTTGTGTTTGGATGAAATTTGGTATATTGACACGTATCGAATACGGATAAAATCGTGCGGATGCTAGATTGAATTTTAATCGGTTTATATTATATCATCAAAAATAATAATATATTAGGTTGAGGAAAATGTCTTTTCGCATTATAGTATGTATGAACTTGTAATAAAATCTCTTTGGCTATACTATTTGTATCTGGCTGGTTTTGGTATCATTGAAAGTTAAAATTTTAAAGAACATAATCCCAAATTCAAATTAGGAAAATGTGTGATTTGCATTTGATTTTCGTACCGCCAAGATGAGTGAATCTAATGAAGAAATTCGATTCATTTTAAAATTTTACTACAAAAAAGGTAAAAATGCAACGCAAGCCGCGAAAAATTTTTGTGGATAATGTTTATGGACCTAGTGCAGTGTCTGTGAGAGTAGCACAAATTTTGTTTAAGCGTTTTCAATCCGGAAATTTTGATGTCAAAGATGCACGTCGCTCTAGTCGCCGCATTACGGATAAAAAGGATGCCATTTATTAAAAAGTGGAGCTAGATAGGCATATCAGTAGTAACGACGTAGCTGAAGAACTGGGAATTGACCACAAAACAGTTTTGGCGCATTTGAAAAAAACTGGGTACACAAAAAAGCTACATATTTGGGTACCTCACGAGCTCACTGAAAGAAACCTAATGAACCGTGTACTCATTTGTGATTCTTTATTACGACGTCATGAAACCGAACCATTTTTGAAGAAGCTGATAACTGGTGATGAAAAGTGGATCACGTACGACAAGAACGTGCGAAAAAGTTCGTGGTCAAAGGGCGGTCAGGCTTCACAGACTGTGGCGAAACCCGGGTTAACTCGCAACAAGGTGATGCTGTGTGTGGTGGGATTGGAGGGGCATTATTCATTATGAGCTGTTACCACCAGGCAGGACCATCGATTCTGAACTCGACTGCGAACAACTGATGAGATTAAAGCAAGAAGTTGAGAGAAAGCGGCCGGAATTAATCAACAGAAGGGGTGTGGTTTTTCGTCATGATAACGCTAGACCTCACACATCTTTCGCCACTCAGCAAAAATTAAGAGAGTTTGGCTGGGAGGTATTAATGCATCCGCCGTATAGTCCTGACCTTGCACCTTCAGATTTCCACCTGTTTCGGTCTCTTCAGAATTCTTTAGGCAGTGTCAGGTTAACATCACGAGAGGACTGTCAAAACCACTTGTCGCAGTATTTTGATCAGAAGTCCCAAAATTTCTATAGCAATGGGATCATGTCCCTACCTACAAGATGGCAAAAAGTTATCGAACAAAATGGTACCTACATACTTTAGTTAAATGTAAATAAACTATATTAAAAAGTTTTGAATTTTCTTAAAAAATGCGAAGGAACTTTTTCCCCAACCTATTATATCGTTTGTTACTGAATAAGTTTTTAACACATCCTTTTTATTTACTTTCTATTAAGAATTTCCAATAAGTGACGAGTAGTTTAGACTTGCAATTCTAATTGAAAATTCCAGAGACTTACAAAAAACCCAAAAATGCACGAGTAGTTTTCCGTTTGGTTTAAAAAGACCTACTATCCACTATCACGAAACTCGATGTATATTAGGAAATAATAATATAACAATCTACTTTTAGGTAAAAAATATTATTCTTTTGGATTTTCTAGCAAACTTGAGGTAAATATAATACTAAAAAGAGATGTTTGTATGGATATCAAATTTAGAGATATTGTGTGGCGACATCTATGTACACGCCTACAATCCTTCATCGCCCCCACCAAAGTGATGCGGCGACATCTGTCAACGAGTAGAAACACGCGAGAATCCTACATCGCGATATCAAGATTCTCTCTGGATTTGACATTTATATACAAGCATTCAACATCAACGGTTGGACCGCGGTCCCCAGGCATGATCCTCGCTCCTCCATAATTGTAATAAAACATAGGTACTGAGATAATTCAAGATCCATGGCAGGAAAACCGGTACCGGCAATGCTAGTATATTAGGTTGGGGAAAAAGTCTTTTCGCATTATAGTATGTATGAACTTGTAATAAAATCTCTTTGGCTATACTATTTGTATCTGGCTGGTTTTGGTATCATTGAAAGTTTAAATTTTAAAGAACATAATTCAAATTAGAAAAATGTGTTATTTGCATTTGTTTTTCGTACCGCCAAGATGAGTGAATCTAATGAAGAAATTCGATTCATTTTAAAATGTTACTACAAAAAAGGTAAAAATCCAACGCAAGCCGCGAAAAAAATTTGCGATGTTTATGGACCTAGTGCAGTGTCTGTGAGAGTAGCACAAATTTGGTTTAAGCGTTTTCAATCCGGAAATTTTGATGTCAAAGATGCACGTCGCTCTAGTCGCCGCATTACGGATAAAAAGGATGCCATTTTTGAAAAAGTGGAGCTAGATCGGCATATCAGTAGTAACGACGTAGCTGAAGAACTGGGAATTGACCACAAAACAGTTTTGGCGCATTTGAAAAAAACTGGGTACAAAAAAGCTAGATATTTTGGGTACCTCACGAGCTCACTGAAAGAAACCTAATGAACCGTGTACTCATTTGTGATTCTTTATTACGACGTCATGAAACCGAACCATTTTTGAAGAAGCTGATAACTGGTGATGAAAAGTGGATCACGTACGACAAGAACGTGCGAAAAAGGTCGTGGTCAAAGGGCGGTCAGGCTTCACAGACTGTGGCGAAACCCGGGTTAACTCGCAACAAGGTGATGCTGTGTGTGGTGGGATTGGAAGGGCATTATTCATTATGAGCTGTTACCACCAAGCAGGACCATCGATTCTGAACTCTACTGCGAACAACTGATGAGATTAAAGCAAGAAGTTGAGAGAAAGCGGCCGGAATTAATCAACAGAAGGGGTGTGGTTATTCGTCATGATAACGCTAGACCTCACACATCTTTCGCCACTCAGCAAAAATTAAGAGTTTGGCTGGGAGGTATTAATGCATCCGCCGTATAGTCAGATTACCTTCAGATTTCCCCAACCTATTATTATACTTGGTGCGCAATTTTCTTGTAAACATTTTGAGAAGCTAGTTTGGATTATTATTACATTACTTAGGGTAGGGCGGGGCTTGTTGAGCAATTTTTCACTACAGCGGATATAGCTCCTCAATGATAAATCTCAATGAGTTGTTATGCAGCTTGAGGGATTAGTAATTTCTCCCTTAGCAAAAGTGTCCATAGTAATTTTAACATTAACATGTCGAATTTAAGAGCTACAGCTGTTTAAATGCAGAAAGTCAAATACGCTCAATGTACCCCATGGGTGAGGTAAGTTATGCTCAACTAGCCCCACCCTACCCTACTTACTTCATTTAATTATGGGTAACGGTTGAGTTTCAATATAAATATTCTATATCATTTATCTACAGTAGATGAGTACATCATCTAGAGTAATAGAGCTCTTAGTGCAGAATCCGTCCGGGGAAATACTAACACCTTAGCCATTTCTGCCGTGAAGCAGTAGTGCACTTGTATTACTGTGTTTCGGTTAGAAAGGTAAGGGGGCCGGTGAAATTACAGGCACATGAGACTTAACAACTTCACGTCTCAGGGTCGACAACGCATTGGCGATGCCCCTAGTGTTGCAAATGTCCATAGGCGGCGGTGACCACTTACCATCAGAAGGACCGTCTGCTTGTTTGTCGGCCCAAGTGGTATAAAAAAAATAAAAAAAACATTTATAATTGCGAAAGTTCTGATAGAAAGACGTTTGTTACTTAATCACTCACGCCGACTAAACGAATCTGAATAACATTTGGCACAGAGATAACTTGTAGTCTGGAATAGCACAAAGGCTACTTTTAGTCCCGGTAAAATGTAACATCCTTTGGGAACGCAGGGAACAGCTAGTACTTAATATATTCTTATTCGAGAATTTCAGTTTTCGTTATGTTTTAAATCCCGTATTCTTTTCTCAAAACTGTAGACTGTGCTTACCTCGTTCGTAAACATACGACAGACGAGTACTCCAAGCGACCACCAATCCGCAGCGTGACCGTAGGGCTCTAAACTCATCACTTCAGGAGCTGAAAAAACAAATAAAAAATAGTACCATTATTAAATTGAATTATTATATGAAGTAAATTATATTTTTATGAAATATTGAATTACATACGTAAAGTAAGTATTTATAGAATTAATATTGCTTTAATACCTAGAAATAGAAATACCATATCAGATAGAAGTAGGTTGCCAAAAGTATCTATAGTAATATATCTTTTTATTTTAGGTATGGCACGTGAGATAAAAAAAAATAAAAATGATAATGATGATTCTATCTGGGGAACAGCAAATTAAAAGAATATTTGTAGACCATAAATATAATATGTAGAATATAAGAAGCTAACGCTAAATCTATGGTCAGTCCATTAGACCACATTAGTGTTTTAATGGTCAAACGAGAACTTCTTTTGAGAAAAGTGGACTTTTATTTCGCCTAAAACAGTTCGATTATGCTTTTAGTAACGTCCCAATGATTCCTTAACAAGCATTCATACTTCTTGTGCTCAACGCAGCTACCATTCCTCCATTCATACTTAAAATAGTAATTAAGTTAGTTAATTAATAAATAAAAACTATATTTACTTTTCGATGGAAGGAACATCTTGTAGTCGTGAAGCACACGAAGTTCTCTTGCTTTCACTTGTCACTATATTTTAGCCAATGACAATTATTTTTTTGTTCAGATTTCTATTACTTTATTCGTCATTATTAAAATAATGATTTTTTACTTAATTTTATTTCGATTAAAGAGTTTTATTAATCGCCTAACAGTAAATACGTTTTTCAAATCAACAAACAATAATGTTCGCCAATAGTTGCGTCAGAAGTTAGTTGTCATATCTAAGCAGTGCCCTGTTCAGATATGAGGGAAATTAAATGAGTATTTTTTTTATATTAGGTGATATATATTAATTGAATATTTATTTATTAATATTGATTATACCGCTTTAAGTAACGGTGGTATACCGCAGGGCATTTATGAAGTTTCCCGTCTTCGGCTAAATTTCAGTACCACACAGGTGATTGTTAACTTTTAGCTTGTTTTGCGAAACAAATGGTAGAGATATACAAACGTGTACCTTGCCTGATACCTAACATAAACAGGTTAAAGTATTACTATATACCAACTCGGTATTCACTCCACAGAGGTGGTAGCAAATACCGCTTACATCTGAACACTGAGTTGTTGTTAATTGCAGTTGTTCAGGTTTACATAGTAAAGGCTCTGATTATTTTGGGATAAATGTCCCTCTTTTTGCAAAAAAACTGACCTACCTATCGATTAAAATTTCTGGAGTAACTTTATAGCGCTAATTAATCAGGATAAAAATAAAAAAACATATATGATAATACTTCATCATTTATTCACTTATCATATAAATTATCACAAGACTAAGATTTTCCGCTTATTTTTTTGAACTTATACATCACAACATATATACCTCCTGTTTCTTTTTAATATAAATTCTAATATGTAACAGCCATTATTAAACACGCTCAATGAATTTTATTATATCTAAAACTTTCTTTCAAATAAGGCCATAGCGAGTGTGCAATGATATATTTCTCTTAAAAAAATGTGCTGAAAATCCACACTTTATAGAACGAGGCACACCATCAAGGTATTACGATAGAATAAAATATATTGTCGTTTCACCTGTAAAAATAAATAATACATCGTAAGGTACTCACTGATATGAAAATATTACGCATTGGATATAAACACATAATATCTATAAATAGAAAAATATTGAAGTACATTTTGAAATATGAGATTGATAACGTACAGCCTCATCTTTGGTGACAAAAATCAATTGTGATTCTGATATATATATTATATATATAATTACGATTATAACATAGGTACATGTGATTAGATAAGTATCGAGATGCGACAAACATTAAATCTAGAGTCACAAAATGAGGTAGGAGAGTAAACAATAAGAAGTTAATGGATGGACTAAATCAGAGTCCGTTAAGAAAAAAAATCATCATTATAATCTAGAAGCGTTTTATTGACATTTCATTAAAACATAATGTTGACTCCTCGACCTCTCTCTACTACAAGAATATATTAAATATAATCTTAGATTATGTTAATTTTAGACATATGTTACATAGGGTCATGGATTAAAAATGTTCCATTCAGCAAATTTCCATTTGTAACCAACTCAAAATAAAACAATGTTTTCAATTTGAATTTCGTTCACAAACATTTGTCAAACGTCGTGTAAGCTCGTGTAAAATTACGCAATCTATGCCATCTGATCCTAAACTAAACAGAGCTTGTACTATGGAAACCAGGTAACCGATATACTACTTTTTAGATACATATATACATATTATATAGATATTGACAATAGATATAGGCCGGATAATACGAGTGATTACGCCATCGACAGTAGGAATTAATAGAATGGACGGCAACAATACTATCGATCTCTATCTTTCTACCATAGATTTATATACAAAGAATCGATAATATTGTATCGATACTATCGATTGTTATGAACATTAAGTTTGTGTTTATCCGTTATTTTTGTATAAATTTGATTTATATAGTTATATCGCTTTCGTTAAATAGGTACCTATCGCAAGTCATACTCTGTGTACGTGAAAGAACGGTTAACGATTAAAAAAAACAACAAAAAAAAAAGAAAACGTGACACACGAAGCGATGAAATGACATAAATTGAACTTATCCATCGACTACTTACGGGGTACGAGACATTCCATGCACCAAACCTAATCTAACATAGTTACAAACACATAAACGATCACTTTTATTACAATCTACAACAATCTAGCTAAATTAGTCTGATAAAGCTCTCAACAATCCAACCCATTGCACTATTCGAATTTACAATGTAATGAGAATATCTATAAATTTCTATTTACATTATTTATAATACAGAGTTCATAAACAATAACTATGTCGATAATAATTAATTACTAAAAACTTGTTAATGGCTCAATCAATATAACTTTCTATACTACATTCACACACATCATATATTCAATATTCGTATATTTTTTACATATTTTTCTTCATTTTCTTTATAATGGAAATCCACTTTAGCAATATCACAAAGCGATTCTTATATAAAAAAAACTCGCATGAAAACAGTCAAATTACTTTACAAATATATTCGCAAGTTCAGCATTTGTTATGAATCGATGAAGGAATCGATAAGGAATTAAAACTTATACGTGTCACCTTTCAACAAAAGAAAAATATACGGAACGGTGACAAGAAAACGTATAAAATCACACAAAATTACGTTTATTTCCTTATGCTCTTTTTCGTTCGGGTAACCTAAGTAATATAAAAACGCTAGAGTGCAGATAATATCCAAGCAAATAATCTTACACGCTCACAAAAATGGATGAAAAAACCTTAAATAAGCTTTATAAATGAGTGGACACATCAACCAGCCTTGCGAGTCGTAACCCAGAAATAATTACAACTAATTTTATATTTTAACACTAATGTTACAACAGACAATCATTAATCAGTTTAAACTGAAATACCTACACCCATATTTTACCTATTGTTATAAAAAAGTCGTTTGATACGAAACACAGTGTAATTTTATATATTAAAACGATTTTAGTAAACGCTAAAGTATTTTAGATTAAATTATTAGTAATGTGTTAAGTGTACTTGTAAGGAAATCTTATCGAACCAAATTGCTACTAAGAACAACAAACACATCTTTCAACTTTGTGCAGCAAATAAAACACAATAAGTACAATCAAGGATGACAGCTTTAAAGTTTTATATGATGTATTGCGATAAATATGTAAAATACAATATTTAAAATGTTACCAAAATTATTAAAATATTATCGTTTATACTTTTATATTTACAGAACATCAAAATAATCATATTTTTTTGGAAAAATAAAAATATATTATATGCCACATACGGCGTTAGTGTAGCCATCTATCTCATCCAATATTGAAATCGGCCGTTAGTATAAATACCTACTGACTACGTTTTGCTGCAATACAAATGAAATTTGTAATGCCTCACATCAACCATCAGTGTCACTCGTGAGTGAGGCCAGGCAGACGGCTGAATGACGAAATCGTTTACCATCCAGCGGTTAACAATATAAATATGAACACAATTTGCATCACAATTGTAGAGTGTCGCGGATGAGCTTCCGCACTGTGTTACCGACGGAGATGGGCGGCGCGCCGGATAAGTTGTAGTGTACCTTGAATAAATACGGCTGTATGTCCGTGTACGAGGTGTCGAATATGAGATCTGCGTCCGAGCGGCTCGGCATCTTGGGCACGTACTCGTGTCGGTTGATTATCTCGGTGATGAAAACAATTTTATCTTGGAGCATTTCAACTACGTTCTCGTGCTTGCTGTGCATGTCGTGCTCGTTGCGCGACTCGGTGAGCTCGCAGCACACGGTCCACACCTCCCACGGCACGCACTCCGGCTGGAAGGGCCAGCGGGCGCGGCGCTTCTGGAAGAACTCGAGGCTGATCGAGCCCCTCGGGGGCGCCGAGGTGCCGTCGACCGCTCGGAGAAGTTCGGAGAAGTCCGATATCTCGCGCTTCACGCTCCTCCCGAGCGCGTCGGACTCGCAGCACACGTACGTGAAGTCGATGAAGTCGCAGTCCACGTCTACGTAGCTGACCGTTCGTATGGAGTAGCTCTCCTCGTTGTTGTATGTGAACTTGCCGCTCGAGCGGTGGAACAGCACCGTGTGGAAGATGCTTGCGACCACCTCGTCCACCTGCCGGCCCTCCATGGACAGTTCGAACGCGATCTTGCGGGCGTTCATGTTGCCGGCGTCACTGAGCCGACGCGCGCGCTTCGGCCGCCACTACCGACATAATCACCCAAAGTACGTTCGGTTACAGCCTCCGTATTTGTTCCGATGGGACAACGCAAACGAAGCGAGCGGTGTAACGAGCCATTTTTTATAAGAGGTAACTATTCAAGTTCCCAACTGAAATGGAGAATAACCGCTTTAGTCACAGTTATTTACTTAAATTTGCCACACTGAAATATTTGCCCTCTTAGGAACTGTTTATAATACGCATAATCGGAATTCTGATTTGGTGATTCGCCCTATTTTATTTTGCCGGTGTGTAATACAGAACATATATATTAACAATGAATGGAGACCGTCTGATCCTAATCACCTTTGTTTTGAACTTTATACCAAAAACAAAAACTCACCCATATATTTGAGCGTGCCACACAGTGTTGTGGTCCGGGACCCGATGGAAAGCCACTTCGAGAGACCAAAATCGATCAGCTGGATGTGGTAATCACGATCCAGTAGTATATTCTCTGGTTTGAGATCACGGTAGATAACGCCAGCGTTGTGGAGGAAATCTGACAAAATATTTTTGTATCTTATAGGTACCTTCCGAATATCATGTTTTACACATGTGAAATTTATTAAATAAAACAAGAAACTATTTTTACATTAATTTAAAGATTCGATTAAAGTGACTACATCGAAAAGAGTTTTCTTACTTGAATTACAAGCAATATAAATATATAAAAAAACTGTATATACATGGGTGTAATATTAAAAAACCAGCCACGCAGTGTACGGTTTGGTGGTATCCAAGTACATTTTAAAAGTTGATAGACTCTTACTTAGTATATTTTCTCAAATCGCTGACTTTTAGTACCAAGAGTCAAGCAACTACAAGGGCCCGTGGACAGACACTCCTCTGCTTGAAATCATTTACTAAATCTATTACTACTAAATTTCTTATATGATATATTTTTTATATCTGATACTGTAAAAGAATAGAAATAAGAAGACTAGAAATTAAATATCGGGCTTTTATATTTTGAATACTTATATATTCGACAGGCCAGTTGGCTTGTTGGTAAGAGACCCTGACTGCCAAACCGAAGGTCGCGGGTTCGATTCCCACCCAGGACAAACATTTGTGTGCATGAACATGTCTGTTTGTTCTGTGTCTGGGTGTCAATATCTATATAATTATGTATTTAAAAAAGTATAGTAAGCCATACTACAAGCAGTACACTCTGCTTAACTTGGGATCAGGTAACCATGTGTGAAGAATGTCTTGGGATATATATTTATTAAATAATGTTATTAAATCTTGAGATTTACAAAAAGACATACCAAGATTTATTCTACTCGTGGTTTTTACGATTAGTTTGTACAATTGAAAATAAACAGGATATATAACTCACCTAGGGCAATAGCTATTTCGGCAACAAAAATCTTGATGAGCTCCTCCGGTAACTTTCCGTATTTGTCTAGTAAAGCCAAGAGTTCACCGCCCGGAATGTATTCTGAAACTGTAAACGATTCATTTTGTCAATGAGGTAATGACTTCATTTTCCTCTGTATAATTACAACTGACAATTGATTTCACATCTAATAGAATTTTATCAGAATCTGTGTTGCATGATTGTCCTATGCTTCGTTTGGATATTATGTCCAGTGTTAATAAGCATACACAATGCGGTAGCAAGTATCGCGAATATCTAAACACGGCTTCGATTCTGTGAGGAAAAGGACACTAGCTCGAGGATGTTTAGTCACGGCCACTATGCTCTGTCTCTTTCGCTAACCACGCAATCATGTGAGAGGTAAGCTCTCCGAGGCCTCGTTGCACGGGCTCGACGAAGAAGTTAGTATTACCTGAATATGGCGGCAGGCAATTGAAATAATTCCCATCTACCTATCTTATAGGCAGTTTAACTCTCATATTGGTTAGAGTCACTAATCACCTTTTCCAGATGTTTTGAATTAAAAACAGCGCTTTCTTTCGGCTGTTAGTTGCACTTACACTATAATACACATCTTTGACAAAGACTAAGTACAATATTTCTACGCACATCGGTCATAAAGTCATTACTAAAATATTGGTATAATTATGCATTTTACATGAATAATACGTGTGACGGAAAGAGTTAAGACTAGCTTAGTCCATCCAGCATTAGCCCCCAATATGTATGTTATCCATCAAAATGTTCTAAACTTGTCAAGATTTCCATTTTGACAGCTTAGTGTGTTTTAGACAAAACTAGCTGTCCCCCGCGGTTTTACCCGGGTTCCCGTGGGATGTATACATAAAAACCTTCCTCTTCAATCACTCTATCTATTAAAAAAACCGCATAAAAATCCGTTGCGTAGTTTTAAAGATTTAAGCGTACATAGGGATATAGGGACAGAGAGAGCGACTTTGTTTTATACTATGTAGTGATAACCCAATGGCGTAATCATAAGGTTCGTCATCATCATCACACAATTAACCAGTGAACGAACAAATAAACCCCATTTGCAGCTGTTAAAACGGGCCTTTTAGATCTGGACACAATAATCAGTTTGAATATAGAAACTGTCATGACGTTATTGAAGGAGTTAGGATTAGGCCGTAAGGCCGTGTGTTGTGTGAAACGGGTTCACGACGCGGCGTGCTGGTTTCATGTCATCTCATAGGGCAGCGCTGCGTGTGGAGGGTGAGTGCGTAGAAAAGTGAAAATAAATGATAATTGTAACAATAACAATTAAAGTGACTCACGAATTACTATCTGATGAGTGACCCACGTTGAGGTAAACAATGTAAACGTCATTGATAAACGTTTATAAATTGATAATATATTTTTTTTGGGATATAAACACATGCATTATAATGCTTTCATATTCAAATCATTTAATTGGACAGAAATATAGAAGTATATAAATTTGGATGGAAATTAGTGTTGAGTCGGTAAGGTAACTACCATTCAGTTACCATAGCTAAACAAAAATAATCCACATTTTTGCAAGAATAAAAATCTTCCTTCACAGTTCAGAAAAGACAGTCTTCTTATGAAGGTCATATTCAATAGGACAAGTATTCTCTAAAAATCTCAGTAACTTTTCATGTTATAACGAGGTTTATCTTAAGTATGAAAAATAACAGTAAAATTTGTACGACATGACGAACCCAGCATAAAATTCGACTGACATCTCATAATAATAATAAAATTAAAGACAACATAAAATGTAATCATATGCAAAATACTACTTTAACGTATTCAACATTGGATTCGAATTTCCGTTTCGGCACGATATTCAGTATATTTTTCAACTGAAGACGATATTCATGTTCATACACTTGCTTATTGAAAACTAATTTTAAAGGTGTCACAACAATGTATCACCTTAAATTGATTTAAATTAGACGCAAATAAAACAATGAAATAGTGAATTTACATCGCAGTGGCCGTGACATCCCTGTGTGTCACTATATTTAGAGCAAAGATAATGGAATCATTCAACAAATAAGTGACTATCACAGGTCTACCAAGTGCAACTGACTTTATATAAGTGCGATGTCTTGGAATATCTAGCAAGGAATATTATAACTATTTTCATGGCCCAATTCGTCAACTAAAATTGGTCAATCAATCATTATTCTAATTACATGTTTTGATTACCAATCAGTTGTAGTTAATCTATACTCTATAGTCTATACTAATATTACTCTATACCAGTGTTTTTAAATCTCATTGCTTTCGCGACCCCATTACAGTGTGACAAATTCTGGCAACCCCCTTGTCAGACAGATGAAGAATTTATAATTTAAAAGGCTACGGATAATGATTGTCTTTATTTTGATACCTTTATTTATTAGTCTGCAAGAAGCCGCGAGAGGTTTGCAAGTAAGTATGAGGTAAGTTGGACGCCATTTGCGCGCGCTTATCTGAGACTGCCTACATTTTCCCTTCTGCCGGCGACCCTATGACTAAGGCTTCGCGACCCCCTAGGGGTTGGGACCCAAAGATTGAAAGACACTGATCTATACTAATATTATAAAGAGGAAAGATTTGTATGTAAGTATGTTTGTTACTCTTTCACGCAAAAACTACTCCGATATGGATAAAACTTGGCACATAGATAGAGCATATCCTGGAATAACATATAGGCTACTTTTTATCTCGGGAAAATGTGATATCCCTCGGGAACGCGGGTAATACCGCGGGGGAGAGCTATTTATAATAGTTGGAGAATTAGTTATCTGTTATGTGCTGCTGAGAACTTTGTATAAAGCACTTAAATGTTGACATACCATTTCTTTATTAAACTAGTCACAAAAATTAAGGGATATAAAAAAAATTCCAAATTTTTGGGTGGTTTTCAACGGGCTGTAACTCCGAGGAAAATGATCGTACAGCAAATAAAAAAAAAGCAAATTGTAGCTTTAAGTGTCTAGTTTTCAGATATGACCATGAAAATTTTGTATCATGTTCGGGTCTGGAGAAATCCTAAGAAAACTACGAAGAAAAAAATTTTCCAAATTTTTTCTCGTCTAAAAAAAGGTCTACGGGCTTCAAAAAATTTTTTTTCATTTCTTCTTTCAAATGCTCTTTTAGGAAATTTAATACGCTTTAATTTGATATAATCACGAAGCCTGTACGATGATTTGCCGCGGAGTTATCGTCAGTCAAAGCAAAAAAGTACTTTTTAACTTTGACAATCAATAACTCTGGGAATAATGATCGTACAGGAAATCGAAGGAGGGTTTCGAAAACTGCACAATATTCTCTATAAGATACCCTGAATGACTTTTGTCGGAAAAATTTTTTTTGAATTAAAAACTTTGACTGAAAAAAAGACAAAAATTCGCATAATTAAGGATATTTGGATAACTTGGTATAACTTTGGATAAAATGGATGAACGAAGGATATCGTCGGTAATTTTTCTACCTCAAAGTGTCCCCTAAAATCCCTGAAAATTTCAAAGTGCTGCGATTTTTTTTTCATAGTGCCCCGAAGCTTCAAATTTTTGTTTTTTTGCAAAAATCACCATTAAAAGCAATTTTTCGATTTTTTTTCATTTTTTCAATAAAAAATTTTTTTTTTCTCAAAAATCTTTATTTTTTCGATCAGAGAGATTAATTTCTCAAGAAATTTGAAAAAAAAAAAAAATCAATTAAAAAAATCGATATACCCCTCGCGGATTCCGGTTGTTTTTCACACAAAATTTGAATTTTTTGTATTGTTTTAAGCCTAAATTCTTTCCGTAAATTCTTCTTGATAATCAACCTTTTGATATGCCTCGTCGACATTTATCTGCCACAGACGTGGCTCGCATTGTTACTCTTCTTCAACAGGGCTACAGTCAGGTGGAAGTAGCAGCTTCTATGGGAGTGAGTCAATCCGTTGTCAGTCGTGCTTACGCCCGATTTAACGCGACTCAAAGTTACGATCGTCGTCCGGGTCAAGGTAGACAACGAATAACTACCGAGCGTGATGATCGAGCAATCATTCGGGAAGCTCGTCGAAACCCTACTGCGCATGCCCACACGATCGCTCATCAATTCCGCAATCGTCGACAACGTCCACCCCAACAACACATTTCGGCATCAACGGTCCGAAATCGCTTTCGCGAGCATGGATTACGCGCTCGACGCGCAAATCGCGTGCCTATGCTCACTCCACGACATCGTCGAGCCCGATTGGCCTATGCGCATGATCATCACCATTGGGGTCGTAGACAGTGGAACAGTGTGTTATTCACTGACGAATCTCGATTTTGTCTTCATGGCAGCGACAGACGATCTCTTGTTTGGCGCCGTCGTGGGGAACGAGATCGGGATGGTTTTACGCAACCAGTTACGGCATTTAATGGTGGATCTGTCATGGTATGGGCAGGCGTATCCTTCAATACCAGAACCCCGTTGGTCATCGTTCGTGGGACGTTGACTGCCGATAGGTACGTCGACGAAATTCTGGAACCACACGTCCTGCCTATGCGCACACGCATGGGAGCAAGACGGTTCATTTTGATGCAGGATAATGCTCGTCCTCATACTGCAGTTCGTACGAGAACTTTTCTGCGCGCCAACAACGTAACAACGCTTAATCATCCAGCTATGAGTCCTGATTTGAACCCAATTGAGCATGTTTGGGACATGCTTGGGCGTAGATTGCGGCGAGACTATCCACAACTGCGCAATCTCCAACAGTTGACTCAAGCGTTGTTACGTTGCTGGCAAGGAATTTCGCAGCGTGATATTCGACGATGCATCAACATGCAAGAGCGCTTACGAGCTGTGATTCGGAACAGAGGTGGCAATACACGGTACTGAACTGTTACTTACGAACGTACAGAGGTCCATCGACAGACAGGCGAATAAACAGACAGACAGAAAGACAGACAGACAGACAGACAGACACACACACACACACACATACACACACACACACACACGCACACACGCACATACACACACGCGTGTGTAAGAAGCGTAAATCCGACCGAGCAACCTCCACGTGGTACGCTTTGGGTAACGCTAATGCCGGCGGTAAGACAGCAGTCGAAAACAATCAAGAAAATTTGTAAAAAAATTTTCAAAAAAAGTTGTTTTTTTTTTTTTTTTTTTTTTTTTCAAATTTCTTGAGAAATTAATCTCTCTGATCGAAAAAATAAAGATTTTTGAGAAAAAAAAATTTTTTTATTGAAAAAATGAAAAAAAATCGAAAAATTGCTTTTAATGGTGATTTTTGCAAAAAAACAAAAATTTGAAGCTTCGGGGCACTATGAAAAAAAAATCGCAGCACTTTGAAATTTTCAGGGATTTTAGGGGACACTTTGAGGTAGAAAAATTACCGACGATATCCTTCGTTCATCCATTTTATCCAAAGTTATACCAAGTTATCCAAATATCCTTAATTATGCGAATTTTTGTCTTTTTTTCAGTCAAAGTTTTTAATTCAAAAAAAATTTTTCCGACAAAAGTCATTCAAGGTATCTTATAGAGAATATTGTGCAGTTTTCGAAACCCTCCTTCGATTTCCTGTACGATCATTATTCCCAGAGTTATTGATTGTCAAAGTTAAAAAGTACTTTTTTGCTTTGATTTCTCCAGACCCGAACATGATACAAAATTTTCATGGTCATATCTGAAAACTAGACACTTAAAGCTACAATTTGCTTTTTTTTTATTTGCTGTACGATCATTTTCATCGGAGTTACAGCCCGTTGAAAACCACCCAAAAATTTGGAATTTTTTTTATATCCCTTAATTTTTGTGACTAGTTTATTTACTAGCGATAGTCCCACCTTTTCACCCACAATCCCGAATGTAATGTATAAAACCTAAAATTAGGACCTCTATTTCAGAAAGGAATATCTACAGATAGATATCACAAATTGTGCTTTCGTAACGTAAAACGTAAAAATTTTGTTGACATGCAAATAAAGACTATACTTTGTTAATTATAAAGCAGAATTTACATTCGGATTCCATTATTAATATTAATTACTAGCTTCATCTGATGAGCTATACAATTTCTTACTATTTACCTTATATTACTAAATGTGGCACTGCAATATTTATTAATCTATGCATTAGTAGCTTTCTCCGAGAAAAATACTCGTACTATACAGACGAGACACCAATTTCATATTATTTATTCTTTACTTTTACCCTTTTGGTAGGGAACCTTAAAATATAGTTCATTGACATTCATTTATTTATTGATTGTTTTATCTCACCTTCGAATGATTGATATAACAAAATCATGACACGACAAAATAAATAACACTTTATAACCTTTAAAAATGTTTGTTTTTACTCTACTATGACGGGGAATAAATATCCTGAGATATATTATATACACGGTCATCTGGTCCCAAATAAATTAGAGCTTGTGCCATGGTAACCGGATAAAAAATATACTACTCTAAACACGGACATATATAGATATTTACGCGCACAAATGTTTGCCCTGGATGGGAATCCAGCCCACCTGTGACGTAGTGGCCCGTTGAAAAAGAATGGTACTTAGCATTCTGACGTGTGAATGACTTGAGACATTTCTTCTCCTCCTACCTTTAGGCAATCTAGACAGAGTCAACCTTAGTTACCCACTTAGACTTATAAATGCTGTAGTCATTTGAAGGTAGACTTATTTTAGAGGTATTTTTCTTTGGAATTTTATACCTCACTAGACGGAATGTAACATTTCCCGGGATCAAAAAGTAGCTTTAGTTACTCTAAATTTAACTATGTTTTACGCCAAAAGACAATACTCTCCTGTTCGATTGAAGGTTGTAATATTATATTTATTTTAAAGCTCACCAATATAAAGTCTTTTCTTGGTCTGCCAGCGGGATACGGCCCCCGCTATGAAGGTATGGTGACCGACAGCAGTCTGTATGTGTGTCTCTTCTTTCACTTGACGCACCGAATTCTCATTTATAATCTGAAATTCAACAAACATCATGCTTCAGTCACAACATTGATGACAAATGAATATTATGTTTATGTCTTTACATACTAGTACAGAAATATAATTGATAAGAATATACGTCATTTAGGATTTCCCCTAGACAGAATTTTATGAAATGATTGAACCATGTAAGTATTTTTATGTATCATCCTCAATTTTTAATACTAATAACGACAATTTTTTATGAAACTACAGTGTAAACTCTTTATAACGTTATCCTTTATAACGATAAACTCCCTATAACGTTGAAGTGAGCCCAAGTTGGTTGGTTTGTTCACTTTGTTTTGTTTTTTTTTGTTCACTCCATATAACGATAACTCTCTATAACGACAAAAAATGCTCAGTCCCTTGAGTTTCGTTATAAAGAGTTTACACTGTAATTTAAATATATAAGCATCTTGTGGTATCTAAATATAACTTTGTCGAATAATCATTAAAAAGTATGTAAGCATTTTTGATTTCAATAAATATCGACGAGTCGGTTAGACCACGTGGTAGGATACATTAACTCACTAGCCGCGGGTCGTAGTTCGATTGCTAATGAGATGAACACTTTACATGTGTTTGTTCAGGTGTAATTTTAAAGTAGTATACATAGTGTATGAACTATCTGCCCCGTTAACAGTATATTCCGGATATTTATTATTTTATTGATAGGGTCTCAATATACTCGTAAAAGCACTAATTGTAAACTGCGTGTTCAAAACACTTGTAATTAGTCGAGAGCGACGACTTTTGGAACGTGCGGGCGTATCACGTAGCAAATTTATTATGAGATATTACTTATATCAACTGTACCTAGAAGATGTGTAAACAATATTAATAAATCGATCAACAATATGACCGGCAGCTAGAGCCACTCTTATCTGGCCACGTATAATACATTAAGCATTAATAATAAGTAGGTATGTATATATTAGGTAAATGGGTCAGCCAGATAAGTAGATTGCTGATAAAGGTGCACTAAATGTAGTTTTTGACAGACGCAACTCTATTGAAACAGTATTTGTAGATTTTAGAATTCTGCACCTCAAGTATAGATGTTTCTTCACTCTTCATCCAATGGAAAATCAGACATGTTATAAATCCATAAGGAAAAACTAAAGGGTACATGCAATTGGATTCATTCACCCTGATAATATTATATTTTGGCTATTAGTTCCAAAATTTGAGTAAAATGTGTAGTAGCTTTAAAAAAATAACAAACAATCAATTCTTTTATTTTTGGCCGATATTTTCTGACTTAATGCTAACAGCAGCATGTGACTATCAATCATATTGGTGATAAGTCACCTTCTGTAAGGGTGATGTGATGATACATGTTATTAGTCACATACACATGATTACAAACACAAAATGTAATCAAACCGAGAAATGTTCTTATCAGGGTTTGACTATAGGATATGTATGCATAATTTCTTACATTTAAACTAAGAATATATGAGTATGATCAAAATATCATCTTACCTGAGCTTTACTCAACACTTTTAAAGCATATTCCTTATCTTCACTGAGTTTTTTGACCTTGTAAACTTCTCCAAATGCACCCTTAGCCACAGTTTGCTCTATTTGAAAGTCTCTCTGTACCAGATCAGTTGTGATGGGAAATTCTGGTAGGAATATAGATTCTTTGTGAGCAACAGGCCAAGCTGTTTTACTTGCTTCTAATGGATTTTTCAATGTTGAATCATTCCACCTGCAACAAGCATAATTTTATTTATGATTTGTTTCTATATGATATGAAGCGGTCATTAATTATCAATTTAGTTAACAAACCTAAGTTAAAATAGGTTTCGGCTATAAGAAAACATCTCATACAAGATTTCAGGATTATAATTCATACTTCAGGAAGTAATCCAAGTAGACTATTACTTAAAATGTAGCATAGCCACAAATTTATTCAGAATAGCATGCTTAATGCACTTTAGTTCAATGACAACAAAATTGTTGTTTCTGCCAAAATAGTTCTAATATTAGAATGTTGATTTAAGAAAAGGATATACAGCCTATAATAATTATAATAGAATAATATATTTTAACCAAACATAGGGCAATAAAAATGACCATGCAATAACACGCATGCTGTCATCATCATGCTCTAACTAAGGTGTTTATCCTGGGACATTCTATACAGACGGCCATCTGATCCCAAACTAAGCAGAGCTTGTACTATGGAAACCAGATAACTGATATACTACATATACTACTTTTTTTTTTTTTTTCTAAATACATACTTATATAGATATTTACACCCCGACACAGAACAAACAGACATGTTCATGCACACAAATGTTTGTCCTGGGTGGGAATCGAACCCGCGACCTTCGGTTTGGCAGTCAGAGTCGTTAACCACCAAGCCAACTGGCCTGTCATGTTTATGAACCATGTTTGTTTTACCTTAAGTTATTTTAGTAAGGTGTTGCTAATCTATGCATCTATGTAAATTATATTGGAGTTTTGAAGTTATTTATATAAATAATTATATATTTTATGCTTGGTATTAAATTATGTTCAAACATGCATTTTAATTAATGCTCAAATTCATTGCTTCAAATATCTTCTCTACCTACAAAGTATAGTTGGCAAAGTTCACTATGGTTTGGTGAGGATGCAGGTAGCCATGGATATAGCACTTGTTTGTTTGTGTCAGATAAAATACCTTTATGCAATACAGACTTTCTTGCATTATTTCACATTTACAACTTATAAGAAATTAAATAGTACTCCTTATTATGTGGATATTAAAACTCAGAATAAGATAAAAATATAGATTTTTGTGTTCAATAATCAAATAAGTAGATTTGTCAACTCAGTCTGTATACACAACACAGCCAATTTACATGTAACCTTATCAAATCATAAATAGAGATTTATAAATGGAATTGGATACTTCTTAAACAAGTAACAGAAGAAATGTTGTGCTTGACTATAGGATGTGTATGCATAATTTCTAATAAAATAAATTAAAAATAATAATAATGTATAAACATTTTACATATCCCAAATTAAATCTCTACTTGTAAGACATTTCTCAAGTTGTATAGATGATGCAAGAGATCACTTTATGCACTATTTCAGAATAGTGGCAATAATAACTGTAGGTAACTGTAATTATTTGTTTGAGTCATCCTTTACATCATTAATTTTATGTACTTAGTAAATTTAACCATGAAAGGTATTGGTCGAAACTACAGAGTCATGCATGGTGTTATTTACGAGTCGCGTTTGTTTTGATAGAACTTACCTCCGTCGGGATACGCGAGACCAAGGTCGCGATGCGCTGTATACCGACTGGTTACTTGTTACACTAACAAAGGAACGCCCGCTGAGGTTACCCACGAAATGGGACAAGCTGAACTGTACACAAAAAATAATTTGTTTAATGCGCTCAATAGAAACAAAGAAATGTCAATACAGAAACGTTAGACGCGAAGTTATCCGACAAGCACATTAAGTTCACACACGTCAACGAAAAATAGTACAAACCCCTACGCAATTAAAGCACTCATTGTATATACACAATAATATTACGTGAGTACAGCTGGGAATGACATTAGCAAGTTTTCGTTTTGTTCATTTCCATCCATCGTTCCATTTACCTGACTTGTGAAGGCTTGGCCGTCGCGCTCCGAGTGCGTAGATTGCTTCTGGTTTCTGAATTGACCACTTTTATTATGCGAATTTCCCATTAAACTTAATTAAATGTTATTAGTCATACCGTTATCGACATATTCTCATTAAAATTTAAAAATATTGTGTGATTATTCCACCATGAACTTCCCATAAACAAATAATGTTATTTTTTTTCTATACCTATGAAATTGTCTATGATAATATTTTCTCTGTTTTAGTTTTATGGCAACCAAACTTTTCCAGGCCATATTTCAGCCAGTTTCGAGTATTTCTTTAATTCTAAGATTGTGTAAATTGATTCGTATTATTAAGATCAATTTATCACCTCAGTAGTAAACAAAATAATAATGATAATAGAATGGCAAATATTTTTTACCTAGATTCGATCAGTAGTGTTCGTTGGAATCGCAACTAAAGTTGATTCGACTTTGCGACTGACTGACATCGGTCGAGCCCAAGCAGTCGAACATAGCAGGACCGAATATAGCAAGTCGAGTTACTCGAGTCAAATAGTACGATTCGTACATAGTAAATCTTAGGATCAGAGCAAGAAAATGAATACAGGTAATATAAGGTAAAGGTATAAGTCAAATAGTGGCTATCCATAGTATTACACCTTCTGTTAGTAATTAGCTGATTGAGTTTGAATTAAATTAGGTTTATAGAAAAAATATAAGCGTCGGGCCAGTCGGCTTAGGGGTTAAAGACGCTGACCGCCACGCGCTGCAGGTCATGGGTTCGATTCCCACCTAGGACAACCATTTGTGTGCATGAACATGTCTGTTTGTTCTTCGCCCAGGTGTAAATATCTATAGAAGCATGCATTTAGAAAAAAATATACATTATACTATAACAGTTATCTGGTCACTTTGGAATCAGATAGGCTTTTGTAAAGAATGTCGTCTCACGTGTTTCGTTTATATTAATGAAAGGTACAAGTTAAATACTACGCTTAAATTTATATATATATTTTATTATTATGCTTTTTATTTAAAACAAATCAGTTTAGCTCTATTACCTAAAATCACTTCACATAGAAATATAATAATAGTTAATCCTAAAATGAAATAATGCAACCATAACACACTTTGAAAATACTCTAAACTCAAAGGTTTAATTTGTACTTTGTCCTTGATATTCGTATACTTGTATTGTTCCCATCTTTGGATAAGCCCGGCCTCAACAATCATCCTCATATACTTGTTGAATTCTTTAGTCAGAACAGAATACTTGGGAAAAATTATATTCAGGTAGTAGCTGTGCATTTTATCTTTGGCGATATGCAAAAATTGTTCACCCTTTTCATTGAGAGTATTCCTTTCCAAGTAGCGGCCCACAGAACAGTCAATCAGACATAATCTTCGGTTATCGATATTCATACGTCTTACACATCCGAATATATCCTGGATCGGTACCAATTTCATATTATTATTCCAGAACTTCTCTTCACTTTCAGGGAGTAGGATATCTGGCGAAGCCATACGTTCAATAATATGAGCTTTTTCATTGATATCATCATAAGTGTCAATCTCTTTACCTCGTTTAATAGATGCAAAAAATGATATTACCGCCGCCTGAGTAGCAAAGCTCAGAATAAAGAAGCACCAAATTGAAATAGATAGGAAAATACGAAAAGATTTACGCTTTGGTGGTTTGTAAAGGCTTATCAATAAGAAATTCCTGACTGTGTTCATCATATCCTTCCCAAGCTGATCGTAATTAAAATGTCTCGCTTCAACAATATTGAACAAAGAAAAGACGAACCAAATAGTGAAAAAGCAAATTGTAAATTGTATTATGAATACATAGTTGTTCCATAAGAACATAAAATCAAACAGAATAGTATTAAAATCAGCTCGATGAGACATAAAGCATATACCACTGTCTTGAAACGGAAACGTATAATCTATCTCTGCAATAATAATATCATATTGGTATATTGGAATCAAGAATAAATCGGTTTTTCTGAGTGAAAAAGAAAATATTTCCTTGATTATCAGTTCAAAATTCATAGGTTGTTTTAAGAGACTCAAGCTTGGTGATAGATCAATGCTGAAGTTCATGAGTTTAGATATTGCATTCCATATTAAGCCGTCTCTAGCATGAAGTGAATATGTGCCATTCGACAATTCATGAATGCGGAGAAATGGTAACACTTCTGTTGAGTATGCTCTTAGCGCGTATCCATTGAGGTTTTTGCCAATATCTTCAAAGAGGTTCAGTTTCTTTATTGCTTCACGATCACCATAAGATAGTCGATTTATTTTAAATCCTATACATGTACCAAAATGATCAGCTCTTATTCGTGAATGCAAAGAAAGGTTTTGGCAACTTTCCATACATCTAAAAGACTGTTCGAATCTAGCCGTAACAGGAACGCCAATATTTCTATTGGTCCAACAACTAAAACTATAACTAAGTACATATTTTTCACTGGTGTATGGATTATAGTTATAAATCAAAATATCTTCTGAATTATCGTAATGCATGATGATTGCATTAGGAGCTTTGAAGTACCATAATATGTAGAATATTTTAGCTATTTGATGTGTCTTTGCTTCGGTAACATAGTCGAGTATTATGTTGGCATGGGGATGCCAGAAAGGAGAATCCATTACTTTACGTAATTTTAATTCAAAATCTTCAAATGACACACACCTTATAACAATAAATTTTGAATAGAAAGGCATAATATTTCCAATTTCGCTACCTTCTCGATCAATATTTGCAACCACCACTGAAAATCCCATGAGTATAATTTTTGAGAAAAAAGTTTCAGGTAAATGTCCAATCAACATTATATTTGTATCCCATTTATTGGTTTTTAAATTAGTATTTATGATATCAATCTGGAAAAAGAAGTATTAATGAATTTACAAAAAATCAAGTGATATGTAAGTAATTATTTAAAAAATCGTTGAAAAAGTGTTTTAAGTAAATAAATGATCAAAAATTAATATTTGGAAATTAATGCACTTACAATCGGCTGAATACTACGATCTTCATTGGAAATTCTTGTAGCTATCAAAGTATCTTCAGTTAGCGTACCAAATATCATAGAAGGCAGCGATACTATTACAAATAAAGAGTACTTCATGGCGAGCTTAAGTTACCGTAGCTATACTAGGACTAAATAATACTAAATAGTATTTCCATCTGCAATATTAGTTGAACGAGTATCATTTATTCAATGATATAAATTGATTTCATCGCATATTTATTTAATTTGCTTTTAGTAAAGCTCGTAACAATTTTATTTAGAGTAGGTATTATTACTGCCAATGTCAATAAAATGTTTAGTGTGCCTGTGTTGTAATTTTATTATTTTATTTTACTAAGCCTCCTTTCTGTTTCCTTTTTTCTTAGAAATTCGTGTCTTCTTCCAATTACTATGTTTAAAACTGCAATAAATTCTTATTTTCTCTCTATTACCCAAAATGACTTCTATTAAAAAAATTATGCACGTGAATCCAATCATCATACAATACCCATTAAAGATTCCTTGGACATCTTCCAAACTTAAGGCTTTAATGGGGGCTTCACCCTTAACGTCGTTGTATCTATAATCTTCCCATTTCTTTATAAGGCCTGCTTCAAATAAGGTCATCATGTGCTTACTAAACTGATCAGTCAAATCGGAATTCTTCGGAAATATCATGTTCAAGTAGTAACTGTGAATTCTATCAGTAGCTATGTGTAGGTACTGTACACCTTTATCATCCAGTTTATTCTTTTCCAAATAGCGGCCAACGGCACAATCTATCAAACAGAACCTATGGCTATCGTTACTCATTTGTTTTACACATCCAAACATGTCCGATATAGGAACAATTTTCTCACTTATCTTTCGAAGCGTTTCATCTTCAACGGGCAGAACAATGTCTGGCGATGCCATCCCTTCGATGTCGTAACCTATTTCTAAAATGTCTATGAACGTATCAATCTCTTTTCCTCTTTTCATAGCGGTAAAGAAAGATATAATCGCTGCCTGAGAAGCAAAACTCATAACAAAAAAACACCAAATAGAAACAGTTAGAAAAATACGAAAGGATCCACGTTTCGGCGGTTTATGAAGACTAATCAGTAAAACACTCCTTACTGTGTTTACTAAATCCCTTCCAGCTTGATCGAATGTGAAGCGCCCCCTTTCGATTGAACTAAACAGACAAAAAACTAGCCAAATGCATATGAAGCAAACTGTGAACTGTATCGCCAATTTGAAGCTGTTTTGCAGCAATTTTAGATTGAAGAGTATCGTCTCGAAATCAGCTCGATGCGACATCAAACACACGCCGCTCTCTTTATAAGCGAATGTATAGTCGATTTCCAAAATAATTATATCAAATTGATATATAGGATACAAGAATAGATCTCCCTTTCTTTGCGAGAAAGCGTATATCTGCTGAATACTCAGTTCAAAATTGAATGATTCTTTAATGACCGATGCGCTCGGTGATAAATCTATGCTAAAATTCATTAGCTTCGAAACCGTATTCCAGATAGTGCCATCCCGAGAATGAAGTGTGAAGGTGCCATTTTCACCTTCTCGTATGTCAAGAAACGGCTTTAAGTCAGTAGCAAACGCTCTCAATGTAAATCCGTGTAAATTTTTGGCTTTATCCACAAATAAACTCATACCTCTTGCATTATTGTGGTCACCGTAAGACACATTGTAGGTATCAAATCCTAAGCAAGTTCCGAGATTATTCGCTCTGAGTTTTGAATGAACTGTGACATTATGGCAAAATTCCACGCAAACGAAAGATACGTTGAACCCAACAATGGGCATGCCAATCTTCCTGGCAGTCCAACAACCGAAAGTATTTTCCAGTTGATAATGTTCACTTGTGTAAGGATTGTAATTTGATATAAATAACATTTCTTCTGAATCATCGTAATGGATAATTATTACGTTGCAAGCTTTATAATACCATAAAATGATAAATAATTTCGCTTTTAGACTTTTGTCTACTTTCGTATGGTAATACAGAATTATATTAGAATGGGGATGCCAATAAGTTGATCCCATCACTTGAAGCAGATTCTTCTCGAAGTCTTCCAAATCCAAACAGCTTAAAATAATAATATTTGAATGATACGGTACCATATCTTCGATATCATAATCGTCTTCGTCGCTGTTCGTTATAACGATGGATAAAGGTATTCGTTTCATTTGGATATAAAAGCTGTCAGGCAAATGCCCTATGCAAAGAATATTGATCCACCCGTTCGTTTTTAAATTCGTTTGTATTATATCAACCTGTAATGAGATATAGGTTAAGACGAATCTAATCAAAATTTATGTAAAATTGATCCATTTCATTCATAGAAGAAAAAATCGGTAAGTACTATAAGTTCATTTCTTTGATCTTCGTAATTTTTATGTGTAATATTTAAATACCCAAAAACGGAACAGGGCAACACCAGTAAGGTAAATATGATCGACTTCATGCTTCGAGCAGAGATTTACATTTGAATAACAAAATCTTTTTGGTATAACAAATCAGTGGTCAATCACATTATACTTACGTTTCAGATCTATATCTCGATCTGTCTGTTTGTTCTGTGTCTGGGTGTAAATATCTATATAAGTATGTATTTAAAAAGTAGTTTATGTAGTTTATCAATTACCTGGTAGCCATACTACAAGCAGTACACTCGGCTTAACTTGGGACCAGGTAACCATGTGTGAAGAATGTCTTGGGATATTTATTTATTTATTAATTTTCATCAATACCGATGTTTTTCTCATATATCACGACATATTTTTAGATTTTTATTGCAAATCAGTTTTTTTATGGACTAGGTATTACCTGTTATTATATTGTATTATATATATATTGTTTTTATAGCTTTTCATCCATTGCCTGATAGTCTACAATCCTAGGTCCAGATAAAGAAAGACGTTACGCATATACCACTGGGCAACCATGGCTCTGCGCATTACCCTCTTTTGGAGAAAGAATCTGTACGTTCTTACACCTAAGGATTGTGGCATATAAACGCTTAAAAATATTAGATAAATTTATTTTAAACAATAATAAACTAATCTTATACATTATATAAACAAAATTGTCTGTATATTACACTAAAATATACAAGATATAATAGACATTCCATTTTTAAATATAATAACAAATATCACGCATATTTAAACGTATTTGTACAATTTATATAATAGTGAACATTATTTTGTAATACAGTAAAGTGGTCTACGACTATGACTCATATCATTATTGAATTGAAATTAGGTACTCTAATGATTTCCAGCAAATAGCAGGTGATTGTGATGTGTGCTTAAATTATTGAATAGCTTAGGTAGTATTAGAATGGAAGGCCCATCGATGCTAACAGAAAATGGTTCTAATGCCCACAGGCTTTAAAATCATTTTCAAATACACACATGTATGAGTATAAAGTATGATCGATCACTTATTTATTCTTCATTTAAGGTTAAAAGATAATCAAATAAAGATATCATTTAAGGGCTAATTTTTCAATCAATTGAACCTCGAAAAGGTACGCAATTTCTTTGATAAGTAGGTATACAAAAAAATAGCATAATTTAAATTGTAAATACATAATAGACGTTAATATTATAATATAACTAAAAAACCGCAGATTTATAGTTCGTATGAATTTCACATCGCTATTTATACATAAGTTTTTTTAACATTGAAAGGAAATATAAAATATAGTGATTCAAATAGGTCTTCACTGTTACTTATGAATGGTCGTTTACTTGTGAAGAGCCGGCAGTAAACTCATTGAAAATATAATATTGGCAGAAGACTGACATGTTAAATGAACTAACTACTTTAACTATAGTATTCCTTCATGATTCCTTCCAAAAGTTTATAACGACGTCATTTGACGTCTATGACATTATTTAAGAAAAAATAAGTAGCCTTATGGTTTTATGATAAGGTTCTCATTGCATCATCATTTAATTAACCATTTGATCAAAAGATGAACCGTTTTGAAGTACAAACTTCCTTAGTACCGTTGTACTTTGAAACTCGAGGAAACGAAAAAGCGATACTAATAATTTAAATTTATTGAAATGATAGCGTGTTTTTTAGTTTTTTAAACTATATTAATGGTTGGCGCAATCTTTAAAGCGATTTTTTTTTTAGATTTTCAAATCGCTAATCCTGATGATGCTGGTATATTGGGTTGGCGATATTGGGACCAACTGCTATTATTTACTAAAATTTATTAGTGTGCAAAGTTTCAAATCAATCCGACATTTAAAAAGAGGAGAAAATCACGTTCAAAGATACCAATACATACATACCAAGCTAATAAAAGCGTTTTAAATAAACATATACCTACGTCTATAGGATTTAGTCTGCGAGAGAGTGAGATAGGCAGTTTTCTGAAGGTTCCACTTCTACCGCATGTAAAATGAACACATTTTTTTTTTTATATTTCAAGTCCTTTATATATAACATTTTTAAACATCGAAAATAACTCATCATATGGAGCTGTTGGAGTATTTAATAAAATAGTAGACCATTAAATATTATTTCTCTCGTTGTTTTCTATCTATAATATTGACACTCATAGGTAATACGCCGCATCCATAAAGCACAAATTGGTGTCTAATAATACTAATGTACAGCTTCGAATTAACTTTTTGGCGTCGCCCTTATTGCTGTAGATCGCAGGATCGAACGATGCGTTTTCATCGCACTACGAGATTAAACATACACATTTTAATAAACATTTATTTAGATGGTCCTAAGTGAAGCTTAGACAAATTGAAAAACTGTGTCATTAGAAACAAGACCAAGGTGACGAACATACCTGCATAAAATCAAAAGGCTCAAATGGCGATGGGCAGGGCAGACGATAAGAGGACAGGACAAATGGAGCAAGATTGTGACGCGATGGTATCCTAGAGAAGGAAAACGGCAGACAACTGAAAAGGTGGGATGACGATATAGACTAGTGGCAGGAGTGTCGTGGAACAGAATGGCTCATGAGAGACACGAATGGAAAAGGTTGGAGGAGGCCTTTGCCGACTGGCAAACAGATTTACAGAAACGAAGAAACAACTATTAGACTAAGTTTTCTATGTTTTTTAAGCTTAATATGTTTATAGTTAGGTATAAGGTATTCTGAAAAAAGGCTATTTTATTTATTTATAAGTGAAGCTTACAAGGCATCGCACTACCACAGAAAATGCTTAATAACGATCAAAGCTATAAAATCTCGTTTTTGTGGTCCACGTCTTCTTTTGTAAATATCACTTGCAATTTTTAAAGCAATATTGATTGACAGTAAAAACTGCATCTCTGTAGAGGCATCGCGCAACCAACTAGAACAACGCCGTATACTCTGTACTGATAATTTAAACAAAATTCATAGCCTAATGAGAAAAGTAAGAACAGAATATCAATTAATACAATAATTTACCCTTAAACCAATAAAATTATAAAATAAATTAAACATGTCATACCATGATTATTTCAAATAAACTTACTGCATAAAAATATATTCTTACTTACACGTTTAAGAGTCAACGTATTAGTGTTTTGAAAAGAACAACAAATAACTCTTTAAGAACTGTATGTACCTCTACCATGAGTTGCTATCGAAACTTACTTTAGTCACTGGCGAGTAAACGACCATCGAACCCGATCGACTCATACTACCGATTTTAGTTCTTTAGGTGACCGCTAGTGGCGCTGTACACATTTGCCATAGAAATGTTTTACGCCGTCGCCGCGTCGCTAGCGAGTACGTACGTTAAAAACTCATGGTAAAGGCACTGGTAGACGAAGAACAGAGATGTCTGCAGCTGTACCTACGTGGATTGATTAACTTTATTAGTTTTTAGGGTTCCCTAATTCAAAAGGAAAAAAGAAAACCCTATAGGATGTCTGTCAAGACCCTTTTACTCAGAAACGCGTGGAGGTATCAAGAAATTATTATCAAATACTCAGGTATGTAATCCCTTGGAGCTGTTAAAAAAAAAAAACTTCTAACGGCGAAAATTAATATGCAATCCCGAAAATCCATGGATTGAAGAACCTTTTGATAATAATTTTAATATACGTAATGTCAAAATTCTACTTCAATCTGGCGATTTTAGATCGGGATCGTATATAAATTTTGGCCGTAAGTCAACGTCACTTAGAGGTACGACCGCTCATGCCACATATTTTGACACTCGCAAGGGAATCAAAATATATAGGGCACTTTCCCTTGACCTAGAATCATGAAATTTGGCCAAGAGCAATGCCTTATAGCACAAGTAAAATATTTTTTTTTGCGAATATAATTTCTTTTATTTATATGTAAACTGACCGCTACTTATGTCGATGTATGGGGCAATGTTCGGTGTTTTAATAGAGACAATGTCCGAGATGGACGAACTATCTACCTTTAGGTTTGTACGGAATCCTCGGTGCGCTTGTCAGACTCGCACTTGTCCAGCTGTTTATTTATAACAATCTTTTTGTCGATAGAAACATGTAAAAATTATTTCCACTTATAATAAAGCACTGTATGCAATTGTAGCAGGTGCAGCGTAAAATCGCCAAATTCAACATTTTAAAATAGTAACAGACCGCAACAAATTTATACAATATATAAATTTATCCTTACCGTTCTTAACAAAATATATCTATTGTTTTCAGTCTATCTTCCTTTAGTATTATTTACTTTCTACTATCGAGATATTGCTGCAAGTGGTTCCATGCGCGATCTATCTGCGACTGCGTGTACTCATAACTCCAAAACGGACTGAACACAATGTTCGCTGGTGCCACTTGTTCAAGATTAGTAGGCTGCGCTTCGATTCTCTGTCTCGCTTCCACTTCAGTTAGACCGTTGCGTTTCTGTAGTCTTTTGACTGCCTATAATGATATTAACCGTTTGAGACAGATCGATTGAGTATATAGATACATACATAGATGTTCATGCACATTAATGTTTGCCCTGGTGGACGATATTCGAACCTACGATCTATTATATGGTAGTCTTAATTGCAGTTCGTTAGTCTCTCTTTCGAGTGCAAAAACTCAAAAATTACTGGACAGATTCGATATTTCTTTTTTTTTTAAGTAAAGGAAATTATGAAAAGCCGGCGTTCGTGGTGAATCTATCGTTTGATAGCTGTGCTATAGAGTTGGAAGATTGATTAGAATTGATTATCACTTATAAAGAGTTAGAATTAAATAAATTTTATTATAGGTGGTATGAAGTTCACTGGGTCCTCTAATTGTTAATAAAATATACCTGCATCAAAGACAAAACTGGAAACAGTTCTAATCATTAACCATGGAGTCTTAACCCATTTTCGTTAGCTTACCTCATCAGGCGGTATAATAACAGCCCACAGCTGGTGGCAGCGGTTGTACCACTTGGCTCGCACCATGACAGCCGCTTCCAGCACCACCACTCTATGACCAAGTTCGCCAAAAGCTTTGATGCGTCTCTCAGCCTCATTTATCACAGCCGGCCAGATTATTTCATTGAGTTTCTCAAGCTGTTTCTGTAATGATCATTTCAAATATATTAATAATATGTCGCTTATGTAGGTACTAACTTAGCGAAATTAGTTAGATGGGGCAGTTAGCTTCGTGGGTAGAGACCCTCACTGCCACGCTAAAGGTTGTGGGTTCGATGCAGGACATGTTTGTGTAGAAAGTATATCTAGTATAGCTATCTGATTTCCATAGAACGCGTTCTGCTGTTTGGGATTTTATGGGCGTGTGTTAAGAAATCCCTAGCTATTAATTATTTAATAATCATAACTTCTTACCGAATCCCCGAAAACAATCTGCCCCAATATCTTCCTATCCACTTCGCCTGTCTTAGTGATGACGTGTTTACCGAAAGTGTCAGATATTGTGCCGTTTAGTGGAGTTCCAGGTTTATATAGTTCGTGGGCGATTATATCACAGTTTATAATTGCAGCGCCTTTTAACCTGGAAGTAAGCAAAATCTTTATTCACTCATATTTATAATCCTTACATATTGTAAAACAAAGTTGCTTCCGCCGTGCGCTTAGAACTTTTGAACTACGCAACGGATTTTGATACGGTTTTTATTAATAGGCAGAATGATTCAAGAGGAAGGTTTATATGTTTGCTTGTTCCTCGGGAACGCGCGCCAAACCGCGGGGCGCAGTTAGTTACATATAATTTTAAACAAATAAGTGTTATATTACAAGTGCAAATAACGTTCCGTGAAAGCATAACGAGATTTGTGAAAGAATCTTTGGAAGTTAATTTATCATCTCTTTACATATACATTGTACTCGTATACCTTATTGCTACACAATGAGGTGCTCCTAAAATATCTAATGTATGATCGATATCTTTGGCATATAAGTGTTTTATCGGATAAGTAGCTGTCCCCCGCGGTTTTATCTGCGTTCTCGTGGGATGTCACATGTATTATACATAAAACCTTCCTCTTCAATCACTATCTATTAAAAAAACCGCATCAAAATCCGTTGCGTAGTTTTGAAGATTTAAGCATACATAGAGATATAGGGACAGAGAAAGCGACTTTGTTTTATACTGTGTAGTGATGAAAGGCCTATCCAGTAGACGCATTTTATTTTCATCTGAGGTCTGTATCATTCAATTAAATATTTAACAACATATTCTATGTTATTTTTTTATGTCCATTAATAATCTTATAATGAATATAGTATAAAAATTACTCATCATAATTTTACTGGTTAGGCATTTAGTTGAATAACTAATTGACTCAGATGTGGACTTGCGGAAATCTATTCTGCACAAAGCATTCTGAAGTGTCCTGATGATGGTTTGTGTAGAAGAGAAACAGATGTCGATTTCCTGTTGAGATTCCTTGTTTGGAACTTGACAGAGAACGAGATCCAGCTGAATTAGTTTCTAGATATTTGTTTTTATTATCTTATTTAGTAGAATTTAACTATGATTGCAATATCGTAATTTCACTGACAAAACCAAATAATAGTCTAATCATTGTCATCAATTACATTCCAGGATTTAAAAACTAAACCGACTATGTTGTAAGTAGCTCTTACTTTAATTTATCAGCTATACTGCTCTTTCCACTGGCGATTCCCCCAGCTAATCCAATCACATAAGGCCATTCAGGAATATCAGGATTGTGCTGAAAATAACATGTTAATTACTAATAATAATAATATTCTGGGACATTTTTTACACATGGCAATTTATCCCAAACTAAGCAGAGCTTGTATGGTTAGCAACATAAGTAGCTTAACAGATCTGAAAATATAAAACTTATTTATTATAATTGCCTTGTTTTTTTTTTAATTATCATTGGCTTACTTTCTTTTTATGCCGGAAATGCAAGTGAAACCGTCGTGGTACAAAAAATATTTTAGGAAGTTAGAAAAGCGTAGAGGCCCCGTGGCATGGATTGTCTAGGGGCCTCATCTATGTTTAATCCGGCCTTAGCCAAGAGTAACCTACTGAGTTTATAGTAATATAGTTAGATATTTTTAGTAAATTAACGAGTTCAAACAACAGAAAGAATAATAAAAAGTCGTGTTTTGTAACTCTACCTCATTTCTAATCAGTTTTAGTAAACAATTAAAATGGTCAAACAGTTTTATCATATGCGAAGATTAGAAACTACTCTTATACCTACATTAATTTTATCATGCGATTTTATACCATGCCATAAGTAAGTAAAGTTTATTTACCATTGGTGGTTTTATCAAGCTCCCAAGTAGTCTCATACGCTGGTTGCTTGAGCTCAATTTCTCTTCCTCTTCATGAGATCTTTGAGGGTCCAAATCCTGTGCTATATCAATGACGTGAATCTCAAGGGGTTGGAGACCATTCTCTATTCTTTTTTCATTGATCTTTTTGGACCCTTGTAATGTTTCTTCGCTTACAACTATGAGCTGAAAACTTTGATAGTCAAATTAACTATTTCAAGATCTTCACTATAATAAAAACATTGGACATATCATATACTTTTAAATGCACATTTCTTGTGCATATCAGTTTATACAATGATATCTCGGAAAAGACTTTAACGATTTGGATGAAAAATTGAATTTGGATAAAGTTTTGATTTTCCAGTTTATCTATACAGGTGGCTTTCCTGAAATAAGGCCGAGCGATTCTACTGCGACCCATGTAGAAATAATTCAAGAATGCTGTTTTTTTCCATAAGTATTTCTAATTAATTTATGGGGCTGTCCATTTATCACTTGGTGTTTTTTTAGCCTTTTTTAATCCCTCCCTCCCTCTTGGTGATACGTGGTAAGGTTTACCCCTCCCCCCATTCGAACCTCACGTGATTAATGGACTGCCTCTATATGAAAATGAAACAAAGTTGAAAGTATGAATAATTGCATTTTTAGATAAAATTACCTGAAACCTAGGATCATCCTTAGTCGGTCCATAAATGTCTTGCAATGGGAACACATTGTATTCTAAATCTGGATTGATATCATTCAGAAAGTCAAGCACAGCTTGCATCCTTTGCTCAACTGGTTGAATTAGCTCCCAAAGTTTCTTAGCTGTTGAGGAAATAATTTTTGTTATATTATGAAATAATAAATTACTTTATCTTAAAAGTTAATTAAATAATATATGAAATATAAAAAATAAATAAATAAATCTTAAAAAACATTCTTTATACTCCATTATGAGATGACAAATACTGCTCCATATTTAGGACGATGGAAATTTCCATTATACACGTCCATATACCATCCATTTCCAAAAAGCTTTTACTATGGTAACCAGATAATTGGTCAAACAACTTTTTAATTATTGGCACCCAGTCACAGAACAAACATATTCGTGCACACAAATGTTTGTTCTAGGTGGAAATCAAACGCCCAACCTGTCACAGTGAAGGATGTAGGCAAACAAAGAATGCAGTTCCGAGGGCATCAAACCCGCAACCTCACCAGACTAACAAGGGACAAGATCCGCAAGGTCATTGGCATATTAACCGGCCACTGTCCCTTAAACAAACACCTATGTACCATAGGTGTGACGTACAGTTCTCTATGCAGAATTGCAGAGGGTGCATGGAGGTAGAAGAAATGCCACAACACGTGCTTATAGAGTGCTCCAGCGTGGCAGATCAACGGGCACAGATACTCCAATCCCCAGCATTGCTCCCAGGAGCCTGCAGCAACCTGAAAAGGTTACTAGCTTTTTGGGACAACCTGGGATGGCGGGAGTAAGAGGCTGACGCACAATGGCCTATTCAGGAGGCTAAGTGCGGAGGAAGCCCGGTATAACGTAACTAACTGTGACTTGTCAAGCAGGGATTCCAACCACCTGGCCAATCGCCCCGTTATGGCATGCAGTCCATTGGCATGTTATTTATGCTGTTTTAAGGGAATCATTTCTAAAATGTGTTCCTTACACTGAATCATATTAACATCAGTGACGCCCACCGTGACATATTTGGTAGCGCGCAGTGCAGCCTCTGACAGTAAGATCTTATGTCCATTGTGTAGCCGGTCAAATGTACCTCCCAGCGCCACATATTCATATGTTTTCACTGCACCACGGCTTGTTGTGTCCGGTTTAATATCTTGTGTGTCTGTGAATTCAAATAATATATAATACATGGTTTGTAGATTATGTGAAATGGTGAAAAAGTATATGGTATTTTCTTATGAAATTAAACATATTTAAAAATTCCTTTACAAGTAGACTTTAAGGGGACCCGGTGGTCTAGAATTTTCGAAAAATCGTTTTTTTTTTACATATTTCGAAAGTATAGTATTTCAAAAATATACTGTTAAAATTTGGTGACAAAATTCCGAGTATTTCTATATTTAAAACCCATTACAATGTCAGGTAGACGATCGGTGAGTTGGTGTAAATGGCGTAAAAGTGAAGCTGCGGGTACTTTGGACAGCTATGAGCATTCCCCTGCTCTGGATGATGATGCTCAAGCTATTTTAAAGCCAGTTTACGAGAGCTTAACGGATGAAAGCCTGTTAGAAAGATGTCTCGGAAATAACACTCAAAATAACAATGAAAGCTTCAACTCTTGCGTCTGGCAACTTGCACCGAAGCATCAATTTTCTGGAAAAAAAATTGTGGACATCGCTGCATGTTGTGCTGCTTGTACATTTAACGAAGGTTTTATAGTTATTTGTGCAACAAGAGAGCAAAGTCATTTTTTACTGCGAGTGCGAATTCAATGACACGAGATGCAAAAAACTTTGCTCTCGTGTAACACACATGACTTTTCACTTCAGCAGCGAGAACACTTTAGGAGATAAAATAATAAACAGGATCTTGTTGTTTTAACTCTTCCGGTGTTAAAATACTGTCCTCGTCGCTAGTTTCACTCATATTTTACGAATATTTTAATATTTTTCAACTTATTATTCGGAAATAGCACCCATGATATTTTATTATTCAAAAAATTACGTAACATTATTGAAACTAGAAATAAATAACTACTGGTTAAATATCAGTTTTATTTGGAATTAAATACTTATTTTCGTTTAATTACAACAATAAGGTAAAAATTCAATTAATTATATAAAAAGACATAATTTTCTTTGTGCTAAATGTCTTTAGTTAGTACGAATATCCGAACGTGTTTATCTTTGAAGTCGAATTCAAAATCGGAATTTCGAAAGGGCTGGTCTCTGTCTCTCTCTCTTTCTAATGGCGGGAAAGAGATAGAGTATGCATGTTCCGAATTGTATGATTAACCCAAGGCTAAAGAAACAAAAATTAAAAAGTTACTTTGTCTCACTCAGTGAGCAAAATCGCATTTTGCTCACTGATTTCAGGCCGCAAAACCTACTTGTTTGAGCTACTGAAGTGAAAAAGCTATTTTAAAGATGATGGACGTAATGGGTTACATAAAACTTTAAACGCGTTAATCTCGAAACTACTTTTTTTGGTCTACTGAAGCTAAAAAAAAAAACGGTTCGACCGATTCATCTGAAATGTTAACAGGTCATTCTAAATAGTACTGGCTCTCGCCGGGACTAGAAAAAATATTTTCTGTTGAGTATTTCTATTTTTTTTATTAAAAAAACATTGCAAAAAAAAGAGTCGTTTTCAGACTCGTACTTTAATTACGCGCCATTTTGTCAATTTTTTTTTTTTTATTCTAGTCCCCGCCATAACTATACTTATACTGATTAAAAATCCGTCTTATTTTTTAATTTCAGATCAAAGAGATAAAACCTCCTTCAGCAGCCAGGTCCTTTTTTTTTGAGAGGGGAACTTCAGCGCCACTTTTGGAATTTAAAAAACAATTTTTTTTTGTGTTTACCATCATTTTTGTATTGTTAATAAGTAATAAAATAAGCCTAAAAAAATTTAAAACCCTTAGTCATTTCTGTCATATCAAAATTTTTTTTTTTAAATAGGCTAAATTTTAGGCCGCTAGACTACCGGGTCCCCTTAATGCTACAGATAGTACATTAACAAAATTGTGGATTAACTTGTATATGACCACAATCACTCCATGTTAAGTGATGATGTGGCCCTTAAGTGATAAGCACAAGCCATCAAGGTAACTGGATCTTCAGTGCAGGTGCAATAAGATACTATAGTACGCTCAGCAATTCATTGTGGGTGTTTCCCTCACAGCAGGAAAATTTCTGATTTAGAGTGTTTCCATGCGAGAACGCAAAACTGTGCCCTATTTCCACCTTGAATATGGTAGCCAGTTAGGCAGGGAGTACCAAGTACTTTGCCACAGTACTATTGTGTCCATACAATATTTTTCTTCAGCACACTCATTGCACAATTCAAATACACACCCAATCACAGGATTCATTTTCACAATTAAGATATAATGGTATTTTTATTATGAGAAACTTACCTATACTCTGCAGCTTGCAACCGGTGTTCATTAACGACTGCTTTAAAACTGCGACATCTGTAGTCAACTCAGAGTCGTATAATATTAGGTCTATAGGATGATTGATCTTCAATGATGCTATTGAGTCAACTGGCTTCAGCATCAATCTCACGTCTAAATTGCCATAATGAGCTGTAGCCTGGAAGGTTTTTAATCAATTTAATTGGTTGCTAGATATAATATCTAATACTATGCAAGCTATAAGTATATATCATTTATCAAAAAAATATGTAATTATTTATAAAAGCCTGCATAGATAACAAGCTTGGTAGCTAATATGTCTCGGCCAAACATGGCTGTGAAAGTAGTCACATTGATTTCACTTCATAGTTCACTTTTCAAGTTCATTGGTAGTATTATATTCTAATGTACTAGCTGTCCCCCGCGGTTTCACCCATGTTCCAGAGTGATGTCACATTCCAGGATATGCTCTACCTATGTGCCAAATTTTATCTATATCTGTTTTGTAGTTTTTGTGTGAAAGAGTAAGAAACATACTTACATACAAATCTTTCCTGTTTATAATAATATAGTATAGTATAGAAAAAGAGTCATAAAAGACTTACAATAGTTTTTACCAAAACAATACATGTTGATTTACTCTAGTAATATTAAAAATGTATAAGTAACTCCTTTCACTTTGAACATACAGAGTATAGAGCTATTAATTTCTACATAGGGTCCTTTTGTTCTTAGCTTTACTGATATTGATAACATTTGGTATGAAGTTTAGGTACTTAATGGGATAAATCATAAGTACTTTTATCTTGGAAGGATAGATGAAAATTGTGAAATGGAAATAAATTATGTGACTGACTTACCTTAGAATATAAATTGACAATTTCTCTACTAATTACTGGTAATGAATGTTCTGGGCTCTCTTTAATCTTAACATACAATACTTTTCTTACAAACTTGGAGGCTTTCAAACAAACACTGTGTGCTTTGGCAGCATTAGAAATGAAAAGTAGTCCATTATTTGCCATTTCTTTCACTGAAATATGCAAAAAGCTTATGATTTAGAAATCATTGACAGAACTAGTTATAGCAAACATATATTTGTTGTATACTATAAATTACTTGTACAGTGTAAGCTCTTCATAACTAAATTCAAGGTATCAATAATTTTTGCACTTCTTTTAGCAAGTTAATCAACAGAACTTTACTAAAGTAATATAATAATTTTAAATATTTGTCACAATGGGTAGATAGATAATTTTATAATTCTTTTAAAGTTTGTTTATGACTGATGGTGTGATAGATAGTATATCTAATCTTTCAAAATAAGTGTATCAACACATGGACTTGTGACATCACACTCCTACGGTCTATTAAGGTTGATAGGCTGATGATAGTATATCCAATGCCTTTTTAAAATAAAAAAACTCCTTTGTCAGAATGTACTACATCAATCATGAGCAAGTTTGTACTGCAAATCACACATTGCCGATTTTCAGATGACTGATTACAACTTTTTTTTGGGCTGGATTCACGCCTGATTGAGTTCAGGGTATCCTATATATAATGTCAGTGAGTTTTTAGTTAAAACAAAGATTTTAATAAAGAGTTAACACTGTAATTTAATTTTGACTACGAAAACCTGCATGTTTGCTATAACTATATACCAGAGAGGGTATTATAAATCACTTTTATTATTTTCAAAAGCACCTTTTTGTCAATCATATTCATTTGGTTAATTCACAATAAATAGAGATTTGTATGAACTGTACATGTAATAGTGCATGTAAAATTATATAGGCCCCAAAGCAATTTATATCACAAAAAGCTGTTACAGAATCTTTATTAAAATGATTATGATGTCCAAAGGTGAATCGACCCACCTGATGAATTCATCAAACATATATACGATACAATGACTGAAAAAAATAACACCGCAAGAGAAACACTTACAATTTTGAACATTATTTAGTGATCAAAGGTTAATAAATTGCAAGATCATGATAAAATGTAAGAGCCGCCCGTAGCATAACAATAAGTGTACTTCTAAAATGGTTAACCAATACCGTAAGATGAGGAAATGTATTTTTACAATTGCACGATCTACGGACTACGACTACGTTGATTTAAAATATTATTACCCAATCAAATTCGCTTTACCACAAATAGTAAAATCTGCAAGATTATTAATTCATGAAGAATTGTTGACTCACGCGCGGCTGTTAAAAAACAATTGACATTTGACATTGGCTTGATTGACAGAAAGTGAGTTATGTCAACGTCAAATAAATTGGAATACCACTCCTAAAAACATTTTCTCCTAAAACCAAGTATTAATATAAATATGATGAAGATGTACACAGTAATACATACAGACTTTGTAAAGAATTTACGGTACATATTATATCCTAATAATCCAATCCAGTATTGTATCCTACAAGTATTAAAAATGGGAAAGTTTGTGGGGATGGATGTACTCGTATAGATGTTTGCTAATCTTTCACGCAAAAACTACCGAAACAAACGAATTTGGAGGATGCTTGCCACATAAATAGAGTCCACTCCCAGGAATAACATAAAGGCCACTTTTTATCGGAATATGTTACATCCCTCGGGAATACAAGTGAAACCGCGGGAGACAGCTTGAGTTATAAATGCGAAAGCTTGTGAGGATGTAAACATGTAGAAGTTTATTACTCTTTAACCGATAAACTACTCAATGAATTTGGATGAAACTTGGCACATAGATATTTTATCACTTGGATTAATACACGAGTTTTTTCTCTTTATCTCGGGATAAAGTCATCCCTCAAAAAGGCGGAATAAAAACAAACTAAACAAAAGGGGTATTCAAATAAATGTCAATTTCTTGGGCAAATATATTTTATTCCCATGATAATATAAAATCTTATCGGAATATCATATTTTATTTACTACTGTAATATTAACAAAAAGTTTACTCAATTTTTTCAACACACTCAAGCATAATTGAATAATAATTAATATACACAATATATATATTTATAAAGATTTGGATCAACTTATGTATGTCACTTATGGAAGCCAGTTTGGAGTATGCTTTTAAGCAAAGTATTAACTTTTAACTGGCTCCGTTATTGTGCAGTCAATTGATAATGCATGCATTTACAAGAAACAAAATATTAATAAACACAGAATTAATAGAGTAAATAAATAGACTAGCACTACTACAGATACAATGCAATCAAAAAGATTGAATGAATTTATCCAAATCTAGATCGTTTAGCCTTCAGTCAACATTTGTTGCATTGCTATTGATATAGGGATACATTTTAAGTTGGGATAAAATGTTTCGCCGCAGCACACTAAACAGCACGTTAGCGATTATTCCGTTATTAGATAATGCGTTCTTATATTTTTTTTATAAATAAGTATCTTCACGTCCCATATCCCCTAGGAGGTGATAGTCTCGGTACTGAGATTTTTTACTATAGGTATTTTAAGTCCAACGTGAGATGTGGTAAGCATTGCTGGTGGCTGGCACAATACCAAATCCGGGCTGATGGTAATCATTCCTGACAATGTAACGTTATCGTAACGTAGCCCATTAGACGGTTTATAAAAAGTCTTTTAAAAGAGTATGGTGTCCATCAAAATATTTTCTTTAAAGAATTTCTCCCTTTTAGGGGAAAAAAGCCCTTAAGTTGGCAACTTTAAATATCAAACAATTTAGTTGACCTAACAAGTTCAATTTAATAAATTTATAGAACTTTGCCCTAGGGTCCCACACTATTTAACTATGGTCTAATATATAATAATATTTAAAAATCTCTACGGTCTATGCTTTAGTAAGTTAAATTTAATATGATAAAGTATTGTAGTACTTTCAAATAATAATATTCACCTACCTACTTACCCATACAGCCCTTCAATGATGGGATATTTATGGTCTAGCGCGTTCTTGACAAGGAGTATCTAGTTGGACCTATAATTGTAAGCCTTTTTTCAAATTATTGCCCATGGCACTGCATGAGCGAAGACCTTTTTTTATTTTCGACACACTTGATAAATTAATATAAGGGTACAATTTTTTTTTAAGAGAAAACACATTATATTACTTCCTTATTTATATATATATATTCATAGGATTAAAAAACGTTAATGAAAAGATACAAAGGTACATGTTGGCTTTTACAAAATTAAGATTTATATAACTTTTCATGTATGTAGGTACCTATATCGCATTACAAACGTCTACATAATCCACATAAGTAAGAGTGTAAAAGTAAGAGAACATTTAAAACATAAGATAGGTGGGAATTAAAATAATTAAAAGAACAACGAAAGTTACTTATGCAGGTAAGGTACCTACTGTACCTATAGCAGGACATTCACGATTATTCATTACGTAAACAATAAATAAAAAAGGCCAGCGTAATTTCGTAAGTTCTGGTAAATGATGGTGCACAAAATACCTCCTCAGTCGTTTACACTATGTAACATGTAGGACCTAACAAAAAATAATTAAATTACTTACACTTACTCACATGTATTACTCAGTGGATGTGAGTGTTTTAGTAGCTATTTGATAAGTAGGTAGGTATTCAATTTAACAAGTAGGCACTTACACTTACGGTTTTCACCTACAAAACTAATAGGGATATCCGCATCTTGTCCTCATTATAGAATTATCCATCTTTTTACATTATACAGGTCTACAAATTGTTTACCTGGAAGTTAGATTTTATTTCGAGTTCAGAGTAGTTCACATAGTTGAAGTTTCATTTGATTGTGTTAAGGATACCTGAAAATGTTGGCAATGATTTGAAAATAGCCCTGTTTAGTTAACTTTCATTAAATGCAAAAGTCTTGAAACATCTTCCGCAAAAAAATCTAAATGTTGTTAATCCATGTTTTTTTAATACCAACAAACTAGCACACGATCCACCTGATGCTAAGTGGTCACCGCCGCCTATAGACATCTGCAATAATAGGAGCTCTCTAATGCGATCTCAACCCTGAGACGTAAAGTTGTTAACTCTCATATGCCTCTAATTGTACCGGCCCACTATGGAAAATCGTAGAACAACTACTGATTAAAAATGGTTTTTATCAATGTCGCTACTGGCATGCTTTTTTTTATTTTATTCAATAGTTTAAGGACTAAACTAGACTATAATATCAAAAAATTGTACATATCGTATGAAATGTTTTTTTTACAATACCACAAACTTTATAGTTTTGACGGACGTCCATGTTAAGCCTGTTCACTTCATCACTTTCAAATTGATTTTATTGTTATACGTTAAAGGAAAAGGTATAACGTATTATATATTTTTGGAAATCTCGTCTTTTGAAGAATATTAAACAACTGGTATGTATTTAATATTATGTTAAAATAATTGCAAAATAAAATATGGTGAAAAAAAGATTTTTTTAAGTTCATCGAGACAGTTGCCCACGTTTACCCCTGCTTTATATTTAATGTTGATTTGTATCCTATCTATCCATAAACATAATCAAATAAAGAAAAGCTGCGGATATTTGCGGTTTTCGGAGTAATTAGTAAAAATGTGATATAAATCAGAAAATGGTTAACCGCTCGCTAAACTATTGCGGTTTGAAATGTTGCTGTTTACATCAATAGTTTGCGGTAAGTTTTGTAATTTATCATTGATATTAGGGCGTTTATTTTTTTTGCAGTTATGTTGCGTGGGAAAATATTAACCAACAAGATGCACACTACCCTCATATTTCATATAGTAGATAAACAGTTGTTTAATTTCATTGTAAATAACAAAATATGATGAATTAACAGAAGTGTAATTGTTACGAATACAAATAATAATTTCGTATATCGAAGGAGGAAAATCATTGGAGGCAATATCAACAGTTTTAAAAGAAAATTATCATGTACCTATCTGAAGACAACTTATGTTTCATCCTCAGCGTTTTTTAAAGACATCTTATTCCCGCTTTTAATCAACGATGGACAGATTCTTCACGGAAAAAGGATTTTTTTATGAAAAACAGTAATTGGTTGGAATCAGAATATTCAGTAACTTTACCGAACTCTGAAGACGCTATAACCGCCTCTACACCATCTACTTCTTCTGGAAAACGTGGGAACCGTGCGTATCTTATTCAAATTTCTCAGAATCCAGTAAAAGAAGAAAAACTACAATGTTACTTAATGAATATGGATTTGAACACGTCTATAATGCATATCTTCAAGGGTTACGTTCGATAGGAGAAGGAACAGAAGGTAAACTTGTGGAAACATTAAGGTTTGCTGACAGTGTAAATAGGACCTTATTCTGGAGTCTCATAGAAGACCCAAGGCAGACAAAAATGTTAACGGATGAAGAAGCATTGACCGTATTTATTGACATGGATTTAACGAAAGCACAATATGTGTACATGAGAAATTTAACGAACGAACGAAAATGTATTGTGTTTCCACCATATTACAAAGTGCAAGAAGTTAAAACTACTTGCAATCCACCATCTTCAGCTATAGAACTTACACACACAAGTGCAAAAATAGTAAGACTTCAAGATTTATTAGATCACACTGCAGCTAGAATATTGAGAATAGATTCAGTGTAGTGAGTGGATTGAATAACTTACTTCTATACAGTAAATGGGGCTGTGGTGGCTTATCCGGTCAAAGCCAGTACAAACAGAAACTGCCAGATGAGTCTGAACTAACTTCTGATGCAAATTTATTTATCACTTCTTTGGTGCCTATTAAGTTAATTAACGAGCTAACAGGTGATGTTGTCTGGCAAAATCCGGTACCTTCATCTGTTCGTTTTTGCCGGCCTATAGAATTTTGCAAAGAAACTTCCGAGAAAACTAAAGCTGTTGTGAATGAAATAAAAGGTCAAATAAATTATTTGGGTCCATCATTAATTAACAAAAAAGGCGAGGGAGTGCAAGTGAAGCATGATCTCTTTCTTACAATGATAGGTGGCAAAGTAGCTCAGGTATTAACAGATACGCCTTCGGGTTCCACATGTACAATATATGGAGCTACTCCACGCCAAATGAACGATTTGACTAAGGTGACTGCTAGGCCTGAAAATGAAGATTCTTATCAATACGGCCTGTCTACTTTGCACGCCTGGATTGGTTGTATGGAAATGATTTTACATATTTCCTACAATCTGTCTTTCCAAACATGGTCAGCCACAAGCGAAGAAAAGAAACGGCTAAAGCAAGAGAAGAAAACCCTGTAACAAAGGCGTTTCCGTGAGGAGCTAGGATTGATCATCGACAAACCAAGACAAGTAAGTGGTACTTCTAATGACAGTCATACTGCCAGAAGATGTTTTCACAATGCAAGCTGCTCTGCTGAAATTACAGGAGCGGATATAAATTTGATTAAAAGACTTTACATAATTCTGCAAGCTCTTTCATCGGGTGTAATGATAAATGCTGAAAAATTTGGCAGTTACGCTATGGAGACTGCCAGGATCTATGTGAGCAACTATGAATGGTACTACATGCCATTTTTTCAGTTCACAGTTTTCACTTCAGTTCACAAAATGCTGATTCATGGAGAAAGTGTCATAAAGCATTTTGCAGTACTTCCTAATGGTCAAGTTTCGGAAGATGCACAAGAATCTCGTAATAAGAATTATAAAAAATGTCGTATACATCATGCTAGAAAATGCTCAAGATCCGCTACAAACGAGGATGTCTTTTGAAAGTGAACGAATTAATTTTAGATACCGAAGTTCATCAAGTACAAATAACATAACATTTAGTAAACATTACAATTAATTAATTAATCCGTGTTCGATTTTAATCAATACAAAATGTTTTTATTATTTAAATTGATTTGTATTTTGATGTACTATATGATTTTTGGTTTTTGTAAACATTAAAATAATAGTATTCATTGTTAAAAAATAAATTTTGGACATTTTTGATAATTTTGAATTTGTTTTATTTTTTTAATGTATGGTTTAAATTCAATTTTAATAAATATACTATTCTATATTTGTGCAAAATTTCCAAAAAAAAAAGTTATTGATTTTTAATCAGAAACAGACCTTTATTTTCCATAGTGCGGCGGCCTTCCTGTCCGAGACACAGTAATACAATTCTTGAATCTTTTTATTTGAGTTTGTATAAAAAAATAAACATTTAAGCTAGTTATTATTAATGTGAGTAAATTAAAAATAAGTTTTTTAGTAATAATCATAATGTCCTAGAGATGCAAAATCCTTATTCAATAGAATGAAAATATTACTCAATAATATAAATATTACTATCATAGCTAATATGCATTTCAAGGTTTGTACTAAATTTGCCATTCCATTGTGTTTTATAGTAACTAGGTAATCGATCGATTCTTACATATACATGGACATCTTTATTATAATAATTAATCTCAATAATTCATGTTAATTAATTCTAAAAGTAAAGTCCCCAATTATTTAACATGTCATATGTACATTCCACAACATCTGAAAAACATCTTATGAACCTTATAAAGATTTCATCATCGACACACGTCGTACTTCGTAGGTATCTGTTTTATAAATCCCAAAGTTTGGAACAATCTGAGAAATACATTTTTTATACATAATCAATGAATTAAATAAAGAATTCTATTGCCTAAATGACGTCAGAAATCGACAATTTATAATTTCGGTGAAGGCCTATTTGAATAATTAAATATGTACTTATAATTGTATTCTTCTTAACAAATAATGTATTCAACAAAGATGTGTACGTACAATAAGGTCATATATAATTAGTTTCATTTAAGAAGTCATTCTTTATGTATAAGAATTGAATAGAAAGATGAGCTTTACTGGTTTTGAAATAACGCTTCAGATGAACTATAACAAAAAGCTTAGGGTCCATTTTGTATGACATTCTTAATGTAATAAAAGGACTTCTTAATTAAACTTTTATGCAAATTAATGTAAATATCTTATACTACAAATATTCTTATTTTAATTCTTACTAATATGAAATAAATGTGAAAGTGTGTGTATGTGTGTATGTATGTTTTTTACACTTCCGTAACAACTGATCGGATTTAAATGACATTTGGCACACTGTTAGAATATGTACTGGATCAACACACAAAACTGCATAACTTTTACGGTGACTTTTTCGGTGAGACCGCGGGGCGGAAGCTAGTAAGTATTAAAATCATGTTTCTTAATTTTTCTAATGAATTGACTAGACTAGCATAAGCAGTAATATGATGAAGGCGATGAAATGATGCTGTCTTCATTGTTCTGATGAGAATTCTTTGGCTCAACGTGTCATGGGCTCTTCGCTGTAAAAGAAACATAGATAAGATAATATTAAAAATACTCCGAGTTTGAATCATTGTTGCTTCTAGTTTATTGTCTGATTACCTAGTCTATTCGTTTGGGTACTTCAAGCAAGAAATGAAAAAAAACATACAGGCATGTTTTATTTAGTTACTATTAAACATAAATACTCTGAATTTGAATCAATGTTGTTTCCAGTTTATTGTCTGATTACCAAGTCTTTTCGTTTGGATATATCAAGCAAGGAATAAAAAAAATACTGGCAAGTTTTATTTGATTAGAATAAAACATGCCAGTAATCAAGGAGATTAAACTAGGAAGGTAAGGTAGTAGGTACATAACCCTTTATATGTAGTATTACTGCAGTTGAGTACAAATTGTACAACTGTTATGTTTCTATGAAAGCTGCCTTATTCAGCTTATACAAACTCCTTGCCTCTCACGTGATAGCGTAGTTAGCGAAAGGGACAGAGCATAGAGGCCGGGACAAAACATCCTCAAGCTAGTGTCATTTTACTTACAGAATCGAGCCCCTGTTTCATGACGGTCACGGCACTCCATTAAAATAAATAAATTGCATTCATCACGGATTCTCGACCTAAGGAGCCGTATAAACGATGGTATGTTCCTCTTTAAGTGAAGAGGAAAAATCGGCCCATTTATTTTAACCCTCGTAGGCGTAAGCGCAATGTGTTGCTCAAAATCGTACACCTACTAATATATTTATAAATCCAATTGCCCAGAGCTCAGAAAAAAATACTGCGTGTCCCAATTAGGATATAGGTCGCTACGCTAATCTGTTTATACGCTTTTATATCGTCACCTCCTCATTTAACGATTTATAAAGAACAACAAACGCGTCCTCTACCTATTGATTTTGAATTGAATGTCATCAGAGCGTTTATATTTTTCTTTGCATTTTCTGCTTTAGAAAATTAGGTTTTTTGATCACTTGTTACCGTTTGGAAAGAAGTAATTATTGTTCATATAATAGTATTCGTAAAGATATTGGGCGTAGTGGAGCTTTGTAGTATTTCATCATATGACAATAAGATACATTTCACAAAAGACGTAATAATAAAAATAATCCTTGGCATTACCAAATATAGTGACCTATATGAGATTTTTTCATGAATGGGTAAATATCGATAACAAAATACAGTTTGAAGGTCTCGGTATCATCACGCAACCCAGGTACCTCTGTAAAGTTGTGAAACTTCGGTCATCTTACTTGGTTTTTTTACTATTTGAAATGGTACTCAATCTTACCGCAAGAGCTAATGCATATCCCTCAAGCGCAAGTTGGTTTCATCAGTGGAAACCCGCGTGTCTTCTGTTGGTGCTGAACTGGAGCCTGTCATCCATTTGCTGGTGCGTGTGTCTGACTGAGTCTGAGCCATGCCGAACATGTTGCGGAATCTGTACAGATCATAGATAAAATGTTAATCTCTTTTTTTTTTCATTAATGCAAGCGATGCCAACCGGTTCTTAATTTGTGTTTTTTTGATCACAGAAAATTCATTTATCTATTGTAATTTTTCCCATTAGTTTTCTAATTCACCTTACGGTGAATCTGCACATTTATAAAAAAAACTTTATGTGGGGCTATGTTGGAAGAGTAACAGAATAACTAGTTATAGAAGTCCAAGCGTACCGCATACAGGCATAACCGCGACCAAAAGCCAATGTGAGAGTTAATAAAGTTGGAATGACGTTTTACGAGAAGCTATATTTCAAAATTTTCCAAATAAGTTTGGTTTTCTATTCCACGGTATTAATGACAAAATTGTTTAGTACTTTAACTTCGTTAGTGTTTTACGGGTAGTATAACGTTAAGTAGTTTGAAACGTTCAAATCTGCTAATAAACTTTCGTAACTAATATTCTAAATAAGCATTTCTTAAGCAACTGTTATCGACTCCATGGCAATAGTGTTCCGTTACAACCCCCATTCAGCTAATACTAACTTCCTCGGCAAGCCGGCGCAACGATGCCTCCGAGAGCGGAGCTCTCACACATTTGCGTAGTTAAAGACAAAGATAGAACGAAGAGCCCGTAGCGAAACATGTCGAGCTAGTATAATTTACCCCGCATCTTATTTGTCACGTAGACACCAGAATGTATCGTTTGCTTGACAAACGGCTTTTCACAGAAATACCATCAGTTCGACATTTGAGAGTAATGTACACTGTATCAACCTCGTAGATTTATAGGCACATTAGTTCATGTCAACAACCAAGCCCAGTTGAAGGTAACACAGGAAACTGGGCATCGGTTACATACTGTTAGTGAATTGTGAGTCCTTTACTTAGACATATGATTAATGCTGACAAATTATTTCACGGAGATACTTCATCTAGACTATGAGAATATACTAGATTAATTTATCTATTACATTTAAAGTTAATTATTTAACTTTCTAAAGCTACTTTAAGATGTCCAGAAACAAATTAAGAACGTTTTATTTTTTTATCATTTAGGTATCTATTAAGGTCTATCAACAAATATTAGGGCCGTGCCCGGGACGTGGACGTGCCGAGCTCCGTTAGGGGCTCAAAAATATCGTTGCCTAGCTCCGTCGGCGCTCCGGACACGAACGTGTGTGAACGAGTTCATATAAAATGTATAACGATATTTTGAACCCGTGACGGGGCACGCCACGTCCACGTCCCGGGGACGACCCTGATATGCGTGGATTGACCTTTAACCTTCATACTTAGTTATGTAATGCAGGAAATTCTCTATCAGCTTATTAAAATTTGTATGAATGGTATTTTTCATATGAATATGTTTATCGCCTTAGCCAATTTTGTCACATCCTGTTTCTGTGAGAATACTAATACACATCAGCTACCAAGCTGCTCGTATATAAAGAAATAAATAATGCGCCCATATAAATTCTAGCTAAAGTGGTTTGTTCATTTATTCTAACCAATAACAATACTTATATTAGTTTAGGAATAAATGTAACTAGTGTATGTATATATAGAGTGCTACAAAGCTACCCGTAAAGCCGAAAGGAGGTTAAATGGGGCCTTATAACGAGTCCATTCACAATATTTAAGAACCGTAGTAACGCTGTATAACATACCCCAAAAACAAATAAAAAAAACAGATTTTTATGAATGAAAAGTAGAAAAACTATTAAGTAGTGTAGGGCGCCCTCCAGCTAGATGAAGCGATGATATACGCAAGCTGGCTGGCAGCGGTTGAGCAAACAAAGAGATGAAGATCGAGCTCAGTGGCGTGCCATAGGTGAGGCCTATGTCCAGCAGTGGACGGAGATAGGCTGATGATGATGATGATGAAATAGGTACGTCGGCCTTTCTGTTAAATAATCTGGTTCCCTGACATGACAGCTTATTAGGATTTTTGGCTTTGATAATTCATTATATTTTTACGGGGTATTTTGTAACACGTTGTATAATCGAACATCTATAATTGGATGGGATATCTTAATACAAGGCTATATTGGAGATCTTACCAACGATTAAAACAAACATACATATTTTTAATTGGCCTTGCCACTACAAAACATTATAATAGTAGATCGTTAATTCTTTAGTTATTTTCCTAAATGGAAAGTTTGCGTGTACAGTGTTTGTTTGCTTACTGATGGCATGTCTAGGTCAAGTTTAAAAAGTCAACATTGTCGTATTTGAGTGCGGAAATGAACATCCTATTCTGGAAAACGTCGAATCGTATGTCGGTGATATCAAAAATACTTCCAAGAAGTCTTTAACGAATGTAAACTAATAGGCATACTAAAGTATGTTAAATGGTGATGAAAAAGCTTCAGTGAAAGTTTGTGCTGCGGCTGATGGGATTCAAATGAAATTTGGCACGCAAAATATGGAACTGAATAAATTATAGGTACTCATAATTCCAGTGAAACATAAGCTCCCTCGGGAACCGGTGAAACCGCGGTGTAAAAGCTTGACTCAATATGCATACATATATACTACAAAGTATAAAACAAAGTCCCTGTATCCCTATGTTTGCTTAAATCTTTAAAACTACGCAACGGATTTTGATGCGGTTTTTAGTAGTGCGGTTCAAGAGGAAGGTTTTTATGTATAATACATGCATATTATAATTGAGAAAAATGTGACAATTTTAAAGAATTTTAACTGCCCGCGTTTGTCAGTTCGCGTATTACAGGCCTCCGGAACGCGGGTGAAACCGCGGGGGACAGCTAGAATATAATAAGTGTCATCTTATAAAATGTATAAGGTAGGTAAAAAATAGCATTTACCTATCTAAGTATAAAAACCACCAACTAAAATACATTTTCATCAAATTTACTCACCTCTTATGAACCAAGTTTCGTACTTTCTTCTTCCACACGAAGATAAGGAATATGTATAGTCCCAGGCCAATATTCGCAATGTCAATTACAATGTAGTACCAGTTCGAACCGCCCACAGCGAAGCTGATCAGCTCCACCGTCCAGTTGACCCCCATTACCATGAACAACTTCAAGTACAATCCGTACCTGCGGGGAATGCGTTTGTAATTAGTTTTCAAGTATCTAACTGCATTTGTATGCATGGAGTTTTGTGTGGGACGTTTGGACTGCAGGGACTAGACTCACGCAATATTGTGGCCAATCAAATTGTTCCGGTTGCAGGTCAGTTCAATTCTCATGTGTCTGGAAATCATTTTAAATGCAAAGTAATGTGTTTCACTTTCGAATCGAAATCTACACTAACATTTCCAATCGTGAAACATTTGTATAGAGCTAGCTTAGCCCGGCTTCTCTGTGCCTCAGTCGGATGTTAATGATTTTCCATTCTCGTTGGTATTTTGGGAACTATATTTTATAGAATTGTAATGTTGTGTAAAAATGCCAAGTTAATCCATCGACTAGTTTTCGAGTATTAGGAACACGTACGTTTGTGTTCCGTTTTGATGATATTTCCAGTTGATGATATTTTTTTTAAATATGATATTCTATGGACCAGCGTCGTTATCAGCTGATATTACATTTTCGATTTCCGAGTTGGTCCCTTAATTAAAGTTATACGTTGGGCGAGCGCTTCCAATCTACCTAGTTTGTCGACTCAATACAAAATCAGTAACAAGCAGCGAAAATGACTATTAAAGCGTTTGCCTTAAATATTCGATTCCCCTCGAAGTCAGGGCTTGTGCCCCTGCAATTTATCGGATAGTTCGCTTATAACAAAATATTTTTATTTTTCATTAAAAAATTAAACCTACCACAATTATTTTTTTGTAATTTGCAATAGGTCAAAATAAACTTCAGATATTTAGTTTTAAAACGGTGTAATGGTTTTGACAAAAGCGATTCGAATCTATGATGTATATCTATATTATATTACTTGCACACTCACTCATTCTTTATGACTTAGATGCAAATTTATCGTAAAGTATAAAGTATTTTTGGATTGATTATTATCCTTTGTTGCACATATAAACACAGACGCTTGTTCAAGGTTTCATTGAGAGTGGTTGCATTACATACAAAGAAGCTGATAAATTAAACAAATTAAAGCGTTTAATAGACTTGTACAGACGAGGTTCAAAATATATTTAGTGAAACCACGTTTAGAAATCATGAGAATTAATTTAATAGCATTCATTTAATGAATGGCAGACTAGTGTTAGAAATGCAAAGGCAGCGGTGACCGCTTACCATCAGGTGGACCGTCCGCTTGTTTGTCGGTCCATGTGATATAAAAAAGAAAAATGAAGAGCTGTGTATTTAGTACGATTTCTAAAGAGCTCAAGCTAAAAAATAAACAAATGCAATGAAAAATAATATTAAAATCAAAACAATCTATAGTCAGAGAAAAACTACAGGCCGATATTTCAAGCAAAAACCATCACTCCGTTTTACTGTATTTACATACGTGTCGATCGCTTGCCACAGCTACACTTTTCAAAGAGGAGAGTAATGGATGTGGATTCCGTGCATATATTATATAGGTACAACTAAGTATCAAACCCAAATTTAAAAACCGTGAAATTATTAATATAGAACCACTTACAAAATGAGAATTTTAGTAACACGAGCATAAAGCCTGCGGTATCCTGGCAGGACACAATTTAATGGAAGCGTACAAAAACTTTTTACATAAAATACAGCTTAGTTCTTGTAACTTTTATCAAAAGTTCAAAAAGCAATCTATTCGCTGGTCATATATTTGAGAAACCACCCACCCAATGTAATACACATTACCTATATTTATTTTTACGATGGAGACTTCCTCGGAATGCCCATAAATCTGTCGACCCTACTTTTTTGGGATTAGTATTTTGATCGATGGGATGAATTCATGCCACACTGTTTGTTTGACCATGAATCGTGATTATAATAATATATCGGCTGAACTATAAAGACAGGATTTTAAAATATTATTTTAATCAACCAGAGTGTAGCTCTGAGAGCGCCCTCCAGCTACATGGAGCGATGATATACGCAAGCTGGCTGGCAGCGGTTGGAAACAAAGAGCTGAAGATCGAGCTCAGTGGCGTCCCAGGTGAGGCCTATGTCCAACAGTGGACCGAGACAGGCTGATGATGATGATGAAAGCGTAATCGTTAATGTAATGAAGCTTTGAGTCGTAAATAACATGATCGACGTGTGTGACCCATTTATAAAGGTCCTCTAGCACTTGTGGTGAAGTGGGTGAAACAAACTCCAGTAGACACTATAATAATTCAATCGCTTTGGAATCGAAGTTAAGGCGATTTATATTTACGGCCGTGGTGTCAGTCTGGCCACTGACGATACTATCTTTTTGTATTTGTAAATTAAAATTATTAGATAGGTAGGTACTTATTACCGAAAGTATTGTTAAAGTAACTGAACACTGGAGATTCTTCAAAAGTCATTGACTAAACTATCAGTTAAAAATTCAGATAATTTAAAAAATACCATAGTTTTCTTAAATTCCTTGGTACTTAATACATGTTACTTGCCAAGAGTTACTGGTAGATCAGCCCAAACCTTGCATCTTATTGCGATCCAACTTTGACCCAAACAAACCTTTTTTACGTCTAACAACGTCAGAATGTATGGGAATCTAATATTTATCAGGTAAACACATGAGTTTAAGCAAATATGAATATCTACTAAAGATGGTGGTAGAGCCACAGCACTAAAATACCATTGAAGCCTATCTCTAAAGCCTTATTTGACACTGACTCACCTTTGCTTATCTTTCTTAAGCTTATCGCTGCGGGATGACTCGGAGCCTTTTAAGATAGCCGTCTCTTGTTGAATGGAGCGAATTCGATGCGCTGTCACCGTGAAGAATATCACATTGCAAACCACCAGCACCAGTACTGGAGTGAAGAAATATACCAGCTCACTCAGCCAATCTGCAACAATTGAAAAATTTATACACTGCTTAACTTCTGCCTCGCGGTTTCACCCGCGTTATGAAGAACAACGTTTATTTATAGAGATGTATGTCTTTCTCCTATACAATCATCTGTTTAACAAATTTCATTAAAAACCGTTCAGCCGTGAAAACGTAACAAACTTCGAAATGTCTATCTGCCTGACAGAGTCGGATTTCGAATTTACAATATTAGTACGGATAGGAAAGATGAGGTTAGTGCTGTGTCATACATAACTGAGGATACACGACGCATGCTCTGCCTTGGTTTTCTCACCTGCTAAGTATCTTTAAAAGACCTTTGATATACCTAGTCGGAAGTTCTTGGGAGAGTCGATTAAATAGTAGTATTGATATTTTTTTTTACCTACCAGTAGGGATAGCTTGGTAGGGAAAAGTGTACCACCCGGATTAAATGTTGTCGATTGAAATGCTGCTTAATGCATAACCAACGGTAGAGTCTATTTTCATTTGACATACCTACAAACCAGCACCTTCTAGTGCCGAACCCTGGTGTGATGATGTTGGCTGGCAGCTCGCTGAACTGCATGCCGGCTGTACAAGCGGTGAGTGCTATGGGCACACCCCATGCGTACAAGCCGTACATCGCAAAGCGCTTTATGTCGCGCCGCTTGTTCGTACTGCCGCCGCGGTAACCACTGTTTTAAAAAAAAAAAAAGACGTTATTGGAGACATGATTCCAATTCTGCAAACGTTCTGCTATAAAATTTATTGGCCGAGCTCTCAGCTCTATATACATACATACATATAATGATATAATTCAATGAACAAAATAATGGTTTCTTTGATAATGTATATCTGAAGAAATTGATCTTTTACATAACAATGCATGTTATACACATTTATAACGACAAATAATTCCGAGAAAGGCGCAAATTCATGTCGTGTTGTGAACGTACTTTAGTCCTCATTTGCATGCAAAATACTTATTAAACACAACCTCTTAGATATCGTAGCACTAATGCCTTAAATATGTCTACAAACACTACATGGCAAACTTTAATAAACTCTGGCTGAAAAAACAAACAAATATTGTTTTTTAAATATTAATTGCCATGTGGAGCGTTTTCGCAGTTGCTACGAAGCGCGTAGCGAACGTAGGTGTTGCTAGCTACAGCTGTGGATCATACATTTTATTTGTTTTTGCTACGAAGCCTCGTGAAAATTGACGGCAGTATATTGTTTCGGCCGTCCGTCACGAAATGCAATATCTATTTATTTCCACTGGGCTGTGTGAAATATGTGGAAACAATTACTAAATACTGGTGAACGCTGTTCAAGAGTTTAACATTTTTATTTATGACGTGCACCGATTATGATTATTTCCATAATTCGAAATGGGAATGAAAGAAAGTTTTTTCATAGTGTTGACAGTTGAAATTAAGGCAACAGGAATATTCATTTTAATTAAAAAAAAGATAGATAAGTGATCTTAGAATTAATGAAACTAGAAGCACGAATTTTCAATGATGTACAAGTAATTTTCTAACGACAATTTGATTTTTTGTTATGTATATCTTACCCGTGGGATTGTTGGGAAGATGAGAGACTTCCAGTCCTTAATTTCGGGTCGAATGCATTGAAAAAATAATTATTATAAGTTGGTAGAGTTTGAGACTAAACATCTAAAAATAGCCATCAACTATTACTACTACAACATTATGTATAATATTTTAACGAAAAAAAAAAGAAAATCAAGCTACTAGAACTTTGAGTAATTACTTACAGTACCTTTAAAGGATATGGGTGTGAAGGTGAATATAGAAAAAACAATTACATTGCGGTTTCACCCACTTAAATTCGAAAATCATTTATAGCATATCTCAATAAATAAATAAAAGCAAAAGAGAGTTTATTGTCAATCAGTTATTAGCCGGATTGTAGGCCAACAAGGACATGAAGCCATGAAGTAATTAGATAATGAGACTTCCGTGAAACTACATTAATTAGTAGGTTGGCAAGCAAAGCAACATCATCAATCACAATGTAGTTCACAAACCTAATGGTTACCACACCCACTTTCCGTGTATATTTGCATTAAAACTGGCAGTAAATTTCAGCTAGAATGTATTCTTAGAAATCTTTTGCAGCCTCGATTAATGTTAAACAACGTATTAAAGTTTACTTGTCGATGAATAATTGTCCAAAGATTTCTTGGCAACCCTATTATAAAGTAAAAGAAGTCGTAACTTTCTGTTTGTTTTAAACTCATTATGAGAACCTTTTAAGTCTGTTTTACTCATTATATACGACGCACGCTTCCCGTTTTACACCCTTTATTTTCACATATCATTATTCTAATAGAATATAAATTATATTATTATAAAAAAAATATCTTCACACCCATTATACCCGGAGAGGTGTCAGTATTTCGTACATTTCATCACAATGAAATTAGTCCCACTTGTTAACACATTATAGTTTCTTTTTGTATGTCATGTAGGCCCACATAGGCAGACGGTCGGACTGCTAGTAAGTGCTCACCGCCGACTATGGATTGTGCAATGCCAGGGGCATCGCCATGCGTTATCGACCCTGAGACGTGAAGTTAAGTCTCATGTGCCTGTAATTTCACCGGCCCCATTTATAAAACACAGTTTTAAAAGTACACTACTGCTTTGCGGAAATGGAAGGCTTGGCTCATAACAATTTAAACATGCTTCTCTACCGAAACTTGCTAGATTTCATGCACCTTCAATTATTACAAATAGAATAAAACTAAAACGTGCTTGGATAAATAAGCTCATGGTAGGTTTTGCTATAAAAAATTGGATTTTCAACTACTAAAACTAGGTAGATACTAGGAAGAAACTATAGTGTAAAAATAAAATTATTTGCCACTACACTTACTTTAAGTAGATACCTACATGCCTAAGACTGTACAATAAACTACTGAATTAATTGTACTTCGGTTGGATCCACTAAAAAAGAAATATGAACGTGAGTAACATGAGGACACGAACGCAGGTGAAACCGCGGCATGGAAACTAGTTAACTGTATACGTATTATAAATAGTATATAATATTAATAATAATATGTATATACAATATACTGAAAATTGTACAAATACAAAATGGTGGTTGAATAAATAGATTGTCAGGGGCAATTCATTGCTAAGGGTTATTATTCTCTAAATAATCCGATAAATTATAAAAAAAAACCCTTTTGATACAATGTTTTCATTACGACTGTCTTAAACTTAAACAGGTAATTCTTTAATGTCATTCGATAGTTTCTTCAAACGTATACATTGCCCCTTAGATATATTTCTGTTTTACTTAGATTGCCTAAGTAAATTATTATTTGTGGAACAATGGACTATGTGATAATATTATTATTATAATTGACTCAGGCGTGGCCTTGCGGGAGTCCATTATAAAATACAAAAAACCAATAAATTGTAAGTAATTCCCCTGGATCTCTTTCTCCTTGTTTAGCAGAGAAGGAGATATAGAATATAGAATAGAATAAATTCCTCCTTGATGCTTTAAAGTCTCGAAGCTTCATATAACTTCAAAAAATATTTCCTTATATCATGGTGTGTTGTACACAATAGCATGACGTTATACACAGAAATAGATTATGTTTTAACACGAAGTGGTGTGCTGTTATCGGTCAAGATAAACAAACGTCTTGATTAACCTACTCTACACATTGTTTGGCCACAATATGTGATGATTTGCGTAAACGAAAGAATAATCTAATATCCTATTCTGGGTACACTCAGCAATATAGTAGCTGGAAAGATCCATGTTGACAGTACAGTAAAACATATCATTAATTCAAGGCGACGATAGCGCAGTTATCGTGTTCCCTGAAACTTACAACTCGGGGCTCTTCAAGAAAAGAGTGAATAGGCAACTAATGGGAAAGCGAGCTCTGTCTTCGGTCTCATCTTCACTTGCCATCAGGTGAGATTGAGGTCAATCACAATCCCGTCATGAATAAAAATAAATAAAAAAGTTGGTAGTGACGTCGAATGTGGTGACGACAGTCGTAACCTCGAATACTACATTGAGGTTGAGTTTTCGGTGAAGGTAAACATCGCGAGGTGGCAGGATACTTTGACCCGCCTGGCTACTGCCCCGAAAATCAATTGGTGTCTAAAATCTACAGCTGCACTTCCGAACTAGTTCCCTTTTAGACTGTGTGTGTTTACCTTTAGCTCTATCATCACTTACTATGGTCAGATTGTGGTCATATGCAAGCTTTACTCAGTAAACAGTTTGAATGAAGTAATATGCAGGTTTATTTAGACGTTTACAAAATGACTTTTTACTGACTTTTCATTATTACGGGTAGGTAGACTTATAGCGCAGTTTCTTTTTTGGAGTTTAGCTACTTAGGCTACCTATGTTGCCAAGTGATCTTCTATGATTTTTGGATCATATGATCATATCTGTATATTCAAGCAAATGCAGTCCTAATTTCCTCGCATTGGTAAAAGAATGGATGATTTTTAATTCCACTCCAGATTTATCTTTCTTTTTTACAAATTTTCGAGCTCGATATAATGCACTTTCTGTTTAATGAGTTGGATAAGGCACTTTGTTTTAACATAAGAATGCTTATTCCATTCTGCAAGATTACTCTCAAATGCAGTGCGGCATTCTATTCCAAAGCTGTAAAGTACAAATTCAAATAAATCATGCAATACCAATAATTTTCTATCGCGGTACACTATAATGCATCAGGGACTTTACGTATTATTTTGATATGGTAAGACTACGTTATACAAAGAAGTCTTTTTAGACTAATTACGTAACTTATTCTGGGCTCAAATTCCTTATCAAATTTATTCACTTGTTTACGTTGGATGGTATTATCGAAATTATATTTTGGACTTTATCTCAAACAACAATTCGTCACCGTCGAAAATAACGACTTCGTGCTGCTGACCGCTTAGGAAATCTTGCCCTCAAAGAAAAAACACCTTCCAAATTAATGAACAAAGAACAAACGAGCATGTTTACAACAGATGTGGTGGATCTAGCAACCATTAAACAAAACAATCATGCCGTGTACGTCAAAGATTTGGAACACTGGAACCTACAGGCGAACGCTGCATGTGGTGGGGGCGGGGGTGGCCGATCTGCAATCCATTGATTTTCTTATTATAATGCTTCTGTGATTTTCAGTTCCTATTGAAAAGTTATACGTAGATTTCCCATAAATAAGTCAACATGTTTATTTGCCATTATCCAACAACAAGTAACCAAGCATCATATAATGGATGGCTTTACGTGCATTATTATCATAAAATATATTGAAGGATTTGATTGTAGTAAGTAATCATTGCGAATCACTGCATAACCTTGATGAATCAAAATAGAATCCATTGTTTGATTTGTTATTAAAAAAAACCAGCTAAACCATATGCTGCATTTTCGTATCAATTCTCAGACGCCCACACTGAAGTCTTGTGGTTATGATCTAATTCAAACATGTATTATGTACTTTGAATGTGTGCGCATATAAACGGAGTTGTAGGGATTTTATGTAGATAGATATTCTAGGTACTGTAAGGAAGGTCTATGCTAGCGCACTGGCCGTTATTACTGTTGCTGGCTGACGATAATTTGAATAAATAAGTTAATATTCGTTATCTTAAAAAAGAAAATATAGAAGGACAGTGTGCGAGCACTGACAAAGATATTTTCATAAAATGATTTGATGTACTAAAAATTTTAAAATAAATAATTAACATTTGATAGGTTTCTTTGTAATTACGCCCCCGTTCACTACAGTACCTATCTCCTTTATTGAATCCTGTATTAAGGAAAACTGTATGTATTTCCTTACCTAGTTTATTGTAAATCTTCGTTTTGCATTAAAATTCCATTAACATAACTAATTTCCCGTTTGATTGAATAAAATTATTATCCTATACTCAATAAGTTAATGTTTAGGTCGAATTATTTTTACGAGTCAATCAATTTGTGGCGACCAATTCAATAACCCCCCACAGGCATACCGATTTTACGAACCGAAGGCATGAATATCCAACCTCTAGTTATCACCTAAATAAAAGTTTTATTCCATCATAATCAGTATAAGAAATGATAGGAAAATTCATTGTTTAGTGCAATCAAACCGATTTTAATCAAAGCTCGACATTTATTCGATTATTATTTATAAACTAAAATATAGTCACCTGAAAGTCCTCCATATATCAATGCACATCACGTTCAACCAGAAGAAGCTCGATTGGAATGCGTAGTAAACGATGAACGCTGAAAAATATAAATAAACGTAAGAAAACTAAAAGCCAAACCAGATTGCCGAGAGGAAGTGATACAAGATCAATGAGGAGTTTAAAAGAAACACACGGACCGAAACACCTATTTGTAATAAGTAAACGGAGCATGTGGCTTTGTCGATTAGTGGGTCAATAGGATAAAAGGTAGGACACTCATTCAATAACGTGAAGTCTTGTTTGAAAATTATGTTAAGTTTAATGTTTTGTTACAAGAATGCTACGTTATATCCGTACTTGAGGGAAGATCAACACTTTCTAGAGTTCTGAAGTCAGACGTAGTTTAGTCATTTATAATACACAAAACAAACGTGCCTTTTTATAATCGTGTACCATATTTTATATGAAATACAAGGTAATGCATTTTAATGTGGTTTTAATAGTGAGGGTAATACTTAATTATATGAAATACTAGCTCCCCGCGGCTTTACGGTTCCGAGAGATGTAACATTTTCTCGGAATAAAAAAAATTACATTTAAAATAGTAATGTATAGTCTATAGTCTATATAAATCACGTAAGTCTAATAGTTTCACGATTCCTCTCGCTCGTCAAGGAATAGCTATACTTCTCACAAAAATTAAGGGAGCAGAAAAAAAATCCAAATTTTTGGGGGATTTTCAACAGGCTGTAACTTATACAAAAATGGTCGTACAGCAAAAAAAAAAAAAGCAAATTGTAGCTCTAAGTGTTTAGTTTTCGGATCTGAGTTTGAAATTTTTTTTTTTTTAAATATTTTTCGAGTAATCAAAAGAAAACCACAGAAAAAAAAATATTCGAAATTTTTGTTTTTTTTTTTTTATCTATCTATATTTTTAATTTATGGAAAAAAAAAACCTCAAAATTTCTGTGCGATCATTGGTTGCTGAGATATTGGTAATCAAAGACAAAATGATCTTTTTCCATTCAAACATCGATATCTCAGCGAGAAATGCTCGTATCGAGATTTAAAAAAAAACGAAATTAAAGCTGAATAAACAAGCTATCCGGTCCATATAGAGGTTGAGTCGAAAAAAATTTTTCCACGTCCGTAGATAAAAAAAAAAACCAAAAAAATTTCGAAAATTTTTTTTCGGTGGTTTTCTTATGATTACTCGAAAAATATTAAAAAAAAAAAAAAATTCAGACTCAGATCCGAAAACTAAACACTTAGAGCTACAATTAGCTTTTTTTTTTTTTTGCTGTACGACCATTTTTGTATAGGTTACAGCCTGTTGAAAATCCCCCAAAAATTTGGACTTTTTTTCTGCTCCCTTAATTTTTGTGAGAAGTGTACATTCCAATATCAATCAAAGAAATTAGCTGTGATAAAAACTTGGTCAAAATAAGTAATATTTTTTAAACCCTACAGAATCCTTAGTCCTGCATGCACTTGGCCGGTATGACATTACCGTAACCATGCATCCGACTCATATTATAAATGCGAACGTTTGTATTTATTTATTTATTTATTAGGGTTGCTCAAATACATATTTCAAACAAAAAGAGTAGACTTGGTGGATATCCACTTACAGGCAAACACATGTATGTATGGATGTTTGTTCTCTTTCACGCAAAATCTACCAAACGTATTTAGATGCAACTTGGCGCATAGATAGAACATATCCTGGAATAACATATAGGCTACTTTTTATTTAACAATATGTATACGTAGCTGTCTAAGTATCGCGTTATCTTCATATACCACAGTTAGATTCCTATCAATATGTGACCGATATAGATTGATATAAAGTGGTAACTATACAGCAATTATGTAGGTCCATGTACCGTGTACAGACATGAAGCATTTGAGTGGAGATAAGTAACAATCGACGTTCAACCCTACACAACATGCAGGTGAATACACAATACATAGTCAACAAGATTGTATATACTAGGAAATGACCACCCATAATATTATTTTATATTTATATATAACTAGCTGTGCCCCGCGGTTTTACCCACGTTCCCGTGGGATGTCACATGTATTATACATAAAAACCTTCCTCTTCAATCACTCTATCTATTAAAAAATCCCGTAAAATACCGTATCAAAATCCGTTGCGTAGTTTTAAAGATTTAAGCATACATAGGGATATAGGGACAGAGAAAGCGACTTTGTTTTATACTATGTAGTGATAATCCTTTCTATATAGGTAAGTTTCACCCGCGTTCCCAAGGGTTGTTACATTATTTTGTTCTTTCTATCATCAATAGTTTTCGCAGCGTACGCAATACAAGGTTATTTTTTTACACCTTGGTTTACATTGCTGTAGTTTTAATAAGGACCCCATTTTTTTTTATTTATAATACAGCCTATGTCACCCGGGGATAGTGTAGCTTCCCAACGGTGAAAAATATTTTCTAATCGATCCTTTAGTTTCGGAGCCTATTCAAACCAAACAATCAAATCTTTCCTCCTTATATATTATAGATGGTATTTACTATTCCTTTTTAATAATCCTTTTTATATTGTATATAGTAACGTAACGTAACATTTTCCCGGAATAAAGAGCCTAAAATATTCCTTATAACATCAGCCATCTGTCAGTGACAGTCTAGTCAAAATCGGTGCAGCTGTTTTTTTGTCCATGCGACATAAAAACATCGCAACTTTTAAATGCATGGATAGATTAATAAATTTTTAGAAAGTGTATTGGCGTCAGAAATATTAAAGTCTACTCTGGGATTTCAGAGGCCATCCAATCTACAGTAAAAGTTATTGAATTGTTTAGTAACATCTGTGCTTAACGATTTCCGATCGAGACTTACCTTTATTATACGTGCCAACTTTTTTCTAATTAAGAAATTTCTCGCTTATTATCGAATATGCTAGTCCTAGCCAAAGTCTTCATCTAATAAGCCCGCTTTGGCAGCTAAGATATTCATACAAAAATAAACTCTATTCCTTCCTGATAAGGTATATCTACATCATTATACAATTAACCATAAGGTCAATAAAATAACCTTATTTCAGAAGAAAGGAATTTAATTCTTCCATGAATTATATTTTAGCTTTGTTTATTGTCGGATCTTCAGTAAAAGCAACCTTTCGAACAAGTGATAGAGTCTGACCATTCATAAGTGCCTTTGAAGGTGAATTTGAATAAAATCATCATATCATTTCATTGATACTTCATTTAATTCATTAATATTTCATTTCATTTATGATATTTTCAGCTTATAATATTATGGCGACATGAGCCCGTTTCTAAGGCAAGTAATTATTTATAGCAATAACGTTTCCATCAACATCCGTCCTATAGTTGACTCCTTTGTCATAGTTTAATCTCATTCGTGCCTATTGAGCTTACCACAAATCTATGTCACTTGATTGATCCAACGTATCGGAGATACTAGTTTCCTCTTACTCGATATCAATAATAGGATGCAACATGAATGACATACATTGGTATATTGGCAGTATTGAACATTATAGAATCTTAGTGGGCGTCCATTAATTGCGTGAGGCATTTAGGGGGAGGGGGTCAAGCGGAATCTCACCGAATCTCACGTGGAGGAGAGGAGGGGTCTCGGCAAATATCACGTAATTTTTTTATTAGCAAGAAACAGTGTACAATTGAAGAGGGTTATATATAGTAGTCATATTTTTTCACATCTAAATCGTATACTTATGATAATATCAAATCTCACGTGAGATTAGGGGCGGGGAGAGGGGGTCGAGCAAAATCTCATGATATCTCACCAAGGTGAGTGGGGGGGGGGGGGGTCGAAATATCACCAAAATCACCTCACGTAATTAATGGATGCCCCTTTACGCATATTTATGATGATCTGCGACATAAAGATATTGAAAAATAGCACCCTACTAATATTATTGTAAATGCGAAAGTTGGTGGGAATGGATAGATAGTTTGATGATCTCATAGTTAGTTTATAATCATGGATTAACACATATTTATTGCGGGAAAATATGTTATCCCACGGGAAACTCCGGGGGATAGTCAGTTTAAAATATAATACAATAAATCGAAATGCGAAATAAATATTAGGTATATATCAATGCGACGAATAGCTTAGGGGCAGCAGTCGTTTGTTGTGCTCAGAATAATGTAGGAATACAAAATACATTAAGTACATAAACCTACACCACACCCAATTGTATTATATGTATAACCTATTGTATAAAAATATCTCACATGGGTTTGGACACGACAAATAAGAAACTTACAAGGCATATACTCTATTCCAACCCACATCATCCAACTTATACTTTGATTAAATTGACCGAAACACAGGTCTAGGTCACCGAATTATAGCCTATTAACCTAGACTAAACACATTGGAGCAGACGATCAGAACAGATGCTGTGGGTGACCCACTTGATTGTCTATTATTAGAATTACTGACTCTTAACCTATCTACCACAAAGTTTTTATTAGTTTATACATTATTTAATGCAGCATTATTTAGCAGCAAAGTATTTAAAGCTCTTAGTCAGTGCTATTTTTTTAACTTACACAATTTTTTAAATAAGCAAGTACTATTTGTAACTAAAAATCAGAGTAAACGAAGAATATTTGCAGTTATTCGGCACTTATTCATTGGTAGCTTAAACCCTGAAAACTACTGATTTGATGAACAAATAAATATCCTGGGACATTCTTTTACACACGGCCATCTGATCCCAAACTAAGAAGAACTTGTAGGAAACCAGATAACTAAAATACTACATATAATACTTTTTTATTGTTCTAAATAGTATATATTGATATTTACACCAAGAAAAAGAACAAACAAATATGTTCATGCACACAAATGTTTGCCCTGGGTGGGAATCGAACCGACCTGCGACTTGGCAGTCAGGATCGCTAATCACCAAGCCACCTGGCCAACATAAAAGTTCCGTTCAGTTTTTTAATTAGCTAAAGTTTATTTATTACACATAACAAGAACATGTCTTGTCGTGTCATGAATTTCATAAACACCCGCCTATAAAAGCGCTATTTAATTAAATTAATGTAGGTAATGAATTTTGGAGTGTAGTATGCAATTCGTTAATGTCAATTAGCCTTGGTTTAAGGGTGCGGTGACCTTAATTATGTTGTAAATTATGTGTAACAGGAATTGATTCGTTTATTCAGCTAATTGTGTAGCATGAAACTGGTCATTAGGTCACTCAATAGAAATTACTTCCGTAAACATCTCCTACTTGGGCTACCACATACAATAATTATAGGCCGCAGGAGGGGAGGTTTATTTTCCTGATGGGCCATTTTGAGACACGGACTACTCCCGTTGTGTGGCTCGGGGAGAAATTCAAATACATAATATTGGTATATTCATAAATAAATATACCGGGACATTATTATACACCATGTGATCCCAAACTAACCAGACCTTGTACTATAGAAACCAGATAACTGATATACTACATATACTAGTTTTTTTTTCTAAATGCATACTTTTATAAATATTTACACACGGTTATAACACAATATGGATTTTGAGGCAAACCACACACGCTCCATCCACTAGGCAGGAGTAAACTCAGGAAAAATAGCTGACAGCTTGAGCTTAAAAATTGTCTTGTAACTGCTGGATTAAAATTTCACCGTGCTCTTACTAGTAGTACAAAATTTAAAAAAAACAAACTTTACTCACCAGCAACATAGCAGCCTGTCATGCTAACACCAATTTGACCAACGTGCAGCTTCAGATACGCCAGGAAGGAATACGCGATGATCAACCCGCCACAGTATGCCATCAGACACATCCCGTGAAGGTTCTGCAGGTCAGGTATCAGCGCGTACACGAGAAAGGTTGCCAGGAGGAATGGAACCGATAGCATAAGACCTGGAGGTGAAGAAATATATTAACGCTAATATGAATAATCTAAAATATTTTAAGGGGAAAGTTTATTTTTATAATACTATTAAATATTCTTATAAGCTTTTATTTAAAGTCCATTAACCGTTAACTACAGAGTGTGTTATTCATACAATACAACGATAAACCAAGATTTCATGAATCGTAAAGTCATAAATGTTGATTATCAAAAATGTTTTATGACGCGAATATATGTTTAATTCCAGTATTGTTTTTGGGGAGAGACTGGAAGTAAACATTAATTTTTAAACCGTTAACATGATCATATGACATTGAACTGCAATCAAACTCGAGAGTCTTTTAAAAGGCTGATTTCTGAGACGCAAGTAAATTCAGTAGATTTGACCTTCATAAGTGGCCTTCGAATTTTACTCAACTCATAAATAACTAGGTAACTTACCAATAGCATACATGGTGTAAAGTATGGGACTATCATCAGTTTCTACAGTTTCTGGGTAACACACTCCAGCTACTAGCCTCGAGGCCATGGTATTGACGTCGACTTTCATATCCACACAGTATCTCTTCGGTTCGTGCCATTGGGTACCCCCAAACGAGACCTCTTGGACAGTACCATTCTGAAAGAAGGAGAAACGTTATAATAGTCTGCTAAAAAATACGCTCCCATACTTAGTTCCGTGACTAGTATATCTGTTTAGAACGGTAGTTCCCAAAGTGGTCCAGGTGAATCCCCAGGGGTCCACGGGAGACCCGATGGGGGTCAACGTTAATTCTATAGTTAGATCTAATCTCCACATTTTTTGTCGAGTTTTGGGAATATGATTGAAATGTAGCTGCAGGGGGTTCACCGGAAGCAACAAAATTTTGAAAGTGGTCTATGAGAAAAAGAGTCTGTGAACCTCTGTTCTAGAACTGGGGTGCTGAAAGTCAAGAGTGATCTAAGTATCAACCATTGCCTAATTGCTGACGTAACAGCTAAAGATCTAACATTAATAAAACAGTGCTCATCACTAAAACGCGAGCGACCCTCTCACAAAAACTTCATGGAACTTTTGCAATTTTTCACAATTATGTCGTCTCCTTGGAATCTTCCAATAATACCTCAGTAACTTAGTCAACCTGTTAATGCATTTATCCTCATACTATATGTATATAGTGCTAGATGTATAACAATTAATTTTGTCAAGCGATAGTCATTATAATTATTTTAATTCAAATAAAAAACTATTTTAGGAAGGTAAATCATCAAGGAAATCAAAAAAATCAGGGAAATATTCACATAGCAAAGGCCACTGGCTAAAATATTATTAAAATGAAGGAATGGAAAACGAGAATGAACTTCTGGAGGAAGTTCTAACCCGCAACCTTATTGTGTGACGAAAACTAAATGAATGATAAACACGAAAACATGCTATTCAAAAGTTATTGAAAAATAAAAATGTCTTCCTGTAAAACAAAAGTTTCACTTCTATCGTGTGTCTCTACGACACACTCTGTTGTTTTTCACAAAACCGTTATAACAACACCAATATTATAAAGCAGCATTGCATTGGACCTAGTACACACGTGCACAACAAAACTAGGGAATAGTTGCCAGCTGAAACAAATTCAGACACATTCTTGTGTTGCAACACTGCTCATAATAACAGTTTTGAACGCAAATATTAATATCGGACGCAATACGTTTTATGGTCGTGACCCGGTGGAATGTAACGTGGGATACAAATAGTGCAAATAGCTTTTAGATTTTTCAAGATATTTAATAGAATGTAAATTGATTTACATTCATTTGACCTAAGTTGACTTGTTATTGCTATCTTGTTGATCAAATTTGCATATAAACACGTATTGCATGTTGATATAAAAGTTTTTGTTTTTCTAGACGTGAAATCACATTTTTTTTAATTTACTTGAATATGTATATATATGGCTTTTCAGGCGACATCGCGTTTTCGCGTCGCCTCATAAACAGATGCCCACAAGGGGCGTAGTTCTGTACAAAAATAATAATAAAGTCAATTTAATTTTTTATGCAATAACATCTACATTCTCTAAACGAAATAAATAGTATATTTAAAAATATGAAGTATATTAAGGTATATAACCTTTAAATATTTTTTGGGATGTGCAAGCTATGCTCGTTCCTATGACATCCCATTTTCCGTCGTAACTCCAATTTAATATTGAAGTTTTTATATTTTATCTATAAATAGCTGTCCTCTGCCCGCGTTCCCGAGGGATATCTCATTTTCTCGGGATAAAAAGTAGTCCATATATTATTCCATGATATGCTCTAACTATGTGAAAGAGTAACAAATATACCTACATACAAATCTTTCCCCTTTATAATATTTGTATAGATATAGATTTATAGGCAAAATAACCATAACTGTGCCAAATTGTGTTCAATTGGACACCTAACATGTGTTTTTGTAATAGGTATACAGACAAACAACTTTATTCCATTTTGGTGCGGAATCCTAAAAAGTTGGTTTATAATTAATGAATACTAAACTTATATTGCCCATAAACTTTTGTTCTTTAGGGAGGGAGTACCACAGATGAAAATTTTATTCCAGCCATTGCAGTTTACCTTGCAGTTGAAAATAAAAGAGAAATAAACCGTATTTGAGTCGCTTTACCTGAAAACATAGACAAAGAAAACTTCGAAATGGGAGTTCGTTTATAGAATAGATTTTATTCTTCTGAATAATTATTATTTTGGATTTATTATGTACTAGCTGTCCCAGGCGGTTCACCCGCGTTTATCGATATCATATATAGCCTATAACCATCTAGGAAAAAATGTTCCGTTCCGAATGGTAGCAATCCCATCGCGATATGTTCAGTATATTTGAGGTGAAGGTGCGTCAAAGAAGACCTATTTTGCTTGATCTTTATAACCCCCCTTCTATCCAGTCACAGCTGTAACTAATATTGGAGATGCAGTAAATAAATGACGTCAATAGGCTCAATGGAGAGTTATTAATTAACCGCAGTACCTCACATCGGTACTAAGATGTATGCGACATAATTATTGCATTTGTCATAATTTTAAAACAAACAAGTAATGCGTAAACTACGACTCGAACATTGTTCGACGGAATTTAAAATCAAAGGATTTTGCACACATTTTCCTCTATTGCTTGCGTTATGATTTACCATTTTGTTAAAACTAAATATTTACTGCTTTACCAAGAATTCCTTTGGACAGAATTTGTAATTTTCAGTAACAAAATAAAACATTGGACTGAGGTCGAGCTCGTTGGAATGCTAACAAATGAGCACAGGGACTAAAGTACCCATGGATATATATGGTACGGAAGACATGTTTATTGTTACACGTGTGTTGGTTGCTTGAAAATTACCATACTCGTATGCGATGGTAAAACTTAACATGAGCCTGAATTGTTAGAGCTTTGCATGCAAAAACTGAAAATGGTGAGAAATTTAAATGTAATCTTGACCTATTATTATTTACCTCATTAAATTTATTAGAGATTCTTATATTATAGCTTCTAAGGTTGTATTTACTTAAATTACAATTAAACGTTGCTTGCATACATTTTAAAGAAGAAACTACTGGACAACGGCGAGTAAACTCGTGTGGAGAGGTTTCCTCACGATAAATATTTATTGGAGGAACTATTTATTTTAAGACCTCTTATAGGTTTTCCTTTAATCTATTAAAAAAACATTTAAGGTAAAGTAAACAGTTTTAGACAACATGCTTAAGGTCGAGTTGGAGTCGAGTGCCGTCTGAGGAAACGTCTTAGAATATGGGTGTCAGTCGGAGAACTGATAATTTTTATTTGTTCTTTTCGGTAAAACTGCAACAATTTATTAAAAAAATATATATATTCTCACAATAAGCCCTTCAATTTTATATGTGAAATTGATTTTTTATTTTTTTTAATAGCAGTTTGACACGATGACACGTATGATCCTATAAGGCTTCCGTTTTTATTTATTTCGTACGTACAAATCCCAAAATAGGAACAAATTACAATATTAGTTTAACTAACATTACCTTCATCAACGACTATTATTAGCCGACATGGTGCTTCAAAGCAATTAGCTATTGAAAAAGTAATTATAGCCATAAAAGTTCTGGGTCCGCCCACCTAAGCCTAATACTGAGGTAACCTATATGTTTCCAATCAAACAGAGTATATATAAGCCTCAAAATAGAGTAAGACTCGGAGACATATACATCTATATAAATAGTAGGTACCCACATACATAACAGATATACTACGAGTCCAGATAAAATTTGTGTTCAACGAAAAACATACTCGTTCTATTGCACTACCGAAAGGGGTACCACGGGGAAATTTGTCCACGAATAATGCATTTCTTGTCATGTAGTTCTGTCTCAAAAATATCTCTCTTCTCTCTGGACGGACTAGTTGGTTTGGTTGTAAGAGACCCTGACTGTTACGCCACAGGTAGTGGTTTCTATTAACACTGGTTGTTAATATCTTAGTATGTCTTTCCAAAACGAAAACTAAGAGGTATACATGTAGTATATCTGATATCCGTTATCCATAGTACAGCTATGTTCGTAGTAGTAGCTCTCCTTTGTTCGGGATCAGAAGCCTTATTCAGCTTATAGAAACTTCGTCGGCGAGCCGGCGCACGGAGGCCTCTGAGAGCGCTCCTCTCACGTAATTGTGTAGATAGCGAAAGAGACAGAGGAGGCCGCGACGAAACATCCTCAAGCTAGTGTAATTTTACCTTACAGAATGGCACCCCTGATGGCATTTGGCAGTATGTAAAGAATGTCGCCATATTTTTTTATTTAATCTTATTATGTAGGATGTATTTTGTTGTATATGTATTATTATGTGCTTTAGCTGTTTTATTGTTGCAGAGTTGTGTCGTAATATAAGGCTCTTAAAACTGTTATTAATCGTTCCTACGAGGGTGCATTATGCTTGCAGCATCATAACAAATTACTTTTCATTTCTAACGTCGCGGTACTTAGCTGCTTCTACTTTTTATATAAATATAAGTATCAATTTATATTGAGGCGAGATTATTTATTTATAAGGAACACCTACAACATACATATCGCACCCTCAGTACGATAAGGGCTTAACTCAAAATTTGCGAAATCGAGTTACGATCATAGAGAGACAAAACAAAGTATGCTCTATCTGATAGTAAAACATAGTCAATTTAATGATAGAATAAGCATACCGATACTTCAGCCTCTGTGGGATATATAATATAGGTACACAATATAATTAATTATCAGTATGGTTCTGATGTGTTTGTCTCTAACAGGTGTACACAACATTCACAGAACCTAGGCTACATTTAAAATATTAAATAATAACAATACGTTATTCACCTGATTACTAAATAAATAGGATAACAAAAAATAATCAAATAACTATAATACTATTTTCATAAAATTTCATTAAAGAACTTTTTAATTTCTTTCTTTATTTATTACGTATTTATACAAACTGACTTAATACTTACATATTTAACGGGGTTTTCCTTAGCTTTTACTTTTTTTGCTGTAAATATATCTAATTTGAAAGTGTTTTTGTGAAAACCTGAAATTAAGTTTTCATTTGTATTAAGAGTGTGAAAATGCTCGACTTATTCAACGTAATTCCTTCCACATAGTGCAAGTACCTTTACCTTTCTATCTATATTTACAACGTGTTACAAAATACCCCGTAAAAATATAATTAATTACCAAAGCCAACAACCATAGTAAGCTGTCATGTCAGGGAACCAGATTATTTAACAGAAAGGCCTACGTACCTATTTTACCTAATAATTGTCTACTTTAACAATTTTCTATTTTGATGGACTCGTTATAAGGCCCCACTTAACCTCCTTTCGGCTTTACGGGTAGTTTTGTAACATCGTGTATAAAAGTCGATGTGTGTATGAATGTACCTTATCGACTCCGAAACGGACCGATTTCGATGAAATTTTCAGGATTTTCATAGTCCGCATTATGATGACAAGTGCTATTCCTCATGGACTCAAACGGCGGGATTGATTTTGATGGGACTCACACTGGCAGATAGCTTATGTTGTAAGGAGTAGGCTACTTTAATCCCGGGAAAAAGTAACATAACTTGGGAAACTGTGTGAAACCGCGGGGGACAGCTATTATATATTTATGCTCGTGACTGTACTACATCTTTATAAATATATTTTTTCTGTACGTGTGTTGACAGTGGACTTCTCCTAAACGGCTGGACCGATTTGAATGCTTTTTTTGAATTTTTTATGCGTTTGGGTAGCGCCCTGGATGGTTTAGATTCACAATTGGACCCGGTAGCTGGCGCTGCGATCAAAACCCTGCATTTTTTGTATAGACTTATTTTGACAGGACAACGTCTGTCCCAGCAGCTAGTTATATATATTTTAAGTACTATAATTGGAAGATATATTAAAATTGACAATCAATTTCATATCAATGATAAACTCATTATGCCAATGAATGGGTTAAATAAATAAATATCCCGGGACGTTTTTTACACACGGCCACCTGGTCCCAAACTAAGCAGAGCTTGTACTATGGAAACCAGATTACTGATATAATACATTTATACTACTTTTTTTTTATTAATGCATACTTATATACATATTTACACCCAAACACAGAACAAACACACATGTTTGTCCTGGGTGGGTATCGAACCAGCGACCTTCGACTTCATGAATAGTCCATTTATCAAGGAAGGCTATATAACATCACACTACGACTAATAAGAGCGGAGCATCAATGAAATATGTGGCAAAACCGGAATAAAATCAATAGATAGAAAGATTTCAGAGAATGGTTTATATGTAAGTCTATATCCCTCGGGAACGTGGGTGAAACCGCCGGGGGACAGCTATTAATACATAAGAAAAAAAAATGGTATCGTCTGGGCCATAGATGAGTTTTTTGCTTGAACTGCTCAAGTTGCAAGATGATTGGCAAACTTAAAAGTGGAAGGTAGAACAGGCAGCTGCGAACGTCGATCGGAAAGTTGAGTGAAGTATAAAACCCGAAGTCACCAATACGTTTTCTAATAAAGAAAGAGCATTTAGAACCTATTGATTTTTCAAGTTCCCGGAAATTCCATTACCTGCATGCATAGTGCATACCTTCGAGTAGTTAATTTGAATAAGGTGCTCCCATGCCGTTCTTCATTATGGTTGGTTTTGCTTCAGAAAACATTATGCCTAGTTACCTCTTGATACAGAGTACATTTTGCTTTGCAGACTACTCGATCCTTACCGTGAAATTTTATACCCATTCCATTTAATTGCAATTGTGGAGCTTTTTACAATCGTATTCAGCTTCATAGTTGCTTTGTTCATTGTTTTTTTTTGTTTATTCTGTTTTTATTAAAAATTTATTACGTTTTTTACCATGCTAATAAATAATTTTAAATATCTAGGAACATTATTTACACACAGCCACCTGATCCCAAACCAGAGCTTTTTATATGGAAACCGGACAACTGATGTTACAAATACTTCATTTATTTCTTCTAAATATCTGTGTATATAAATAAGGAAAATACGGTTCCTTTGACGCGCCATCCCCTTAAAACTACTGAACTATTCGAGATGGGACTGCTACCATTCGATGCGGAATGTTTTGTAGGGGGTAAAGTAAAGGGATAACTACTTATATAGGTACCCAGATACAGAACAAACAGACATGTACATCATGGGAATCGAACTCACGACCTGTGTCGTAGCAATCGGGTTTCTAACCACATCTTTATTATTGAATTAAACCTTCGCGAGCATTTATAAATTATTTGACATAAATACCGTTTCTGAATCAGTTTTGCTGAGAAGAGCAATAAACTCACCAATTATATTTAGCATTCAGAATAAGAATTAATAAGTTAAATTAATAAATAAACTTAAAATATCTTTAGAGACTTTCCTTATTATGATATAAATTGAATACGGGTTAGTTTGACCAATGGCATTTATCCATTGTCCTTCATAAGTATGAAGGTTTTGTTTTGCATAATGGTTAGATATCAACGGAAATTATTCTGTAATTTATTTATTTTCCTTTATATTATGGTCGAGTGGTATAACTTGGCTTGATACTTTTGCCCTAAGCACGAACATCTATCGTAAGCATATCGTCATCGAATCGAGAGTGACAAAAAACCACGCGTAGCGTGACGTTGCGCGATGTTCAATTTCCCATTCCATTGGTTTTTTGTGCACTCGATTCGATGACCTTACGCTTACGATAGATGTTACGATCGAGGTCCTAGGCTCGACTTCGACGTCTGACAGGCAGCGGCGGCCTTACCCATTGCGAGGCTCCGAGCGGCAGGTCATTGCGAGGCCCTTTGTCCTTCGTGAAAAGTATGTGATGCAACAGTTATACAAATAAATAAAATTTGAAATCCATATTTTTTTATTTGTTTGCTTGGGTTGCGCGAGGGCCCAGCAAGAGCGAGGCCCCGGGCGATTGCCCCGTTCGCCACCCACTAAGGCCGCCTCTGCTGACAGGTAAAAGTAACGTTTCTTCACTTAGAAATTATTATCAGTAGACCAAAATTGGTAATGTTCTCCAGAGATAATGCTAACCTAATGTCACGTTGGGACTAAAAAATCTTCAATAGAATGTGGGTCTTATTACTGATACTACAACCTACCTCTTCCGGGATAATGGGAGTGACGATACACTATGTGTTACATTGTACCTAACCTCATACGGCTTATTGGGATATTTTAACATTGCCCATTATAAATTTCGATAGTATAAAAATTCATACAACTATTATTAAATTTTTAATTGTTAGGTACATACGATAATATATACCAAAATAATAAAGTATAAAATTCGCAATCACAATGTTTCCGCCAACATGTTCGATTTATCTCAGTCATATCATGTTGATGGACCAGGAATTGAAGTAAATAATATTCAGTTTAAAAAACGTTTTTTTAAACAAGCTTTTAGGCGTAAGATATTAGATACTCATAACATGGAGGTGGCTCATGAATTTCTTCCAGCCAAAAGATGTTGTAATATAACACATTTTATGCTCTATAAAAGTAAAAAAGAAATAGAGTTTTATGTACGACAGAGGAGATATATTTTTGTTTTTTAATAAAACGCCAAATGAAAATGAGAATATCAATTATATCAAAATTTTATTATGATAAACGGAGCCAACAGTATTAAAAAATTACATCTTATTATGTCCGCCATATTGAATTTCAAATTACTTCACTTAGCTAATCGTGCAATGTCAACAAAAACAATTGAGGATGGAAAATTTCACCTCAAAACGATGGAGGTCTTGGGACTCGATTCTGAAAGGAAAATGACACTAACTCGAGGATCATTCGTCACGGCCTCCGTGCTCTGTCTCTTTCGCTAACCACGCTAATACTACTAATCACGTGAGAGATAAGCTCTCCGTGAAGCGGCTCGCCGACGAAGTTTGTATTAGCTGAATAAGGGGGCTGTTCTTAAATTCAGTTGCAAGATTTGTCCCAAACATAGAGAGAGAGATTTTGAAACCATTAGGCACTTCGAGCGAGACACATCGCTACGAGTCCTGCTACGAAACTATGTGCTCGTAGAAAGTTCGTAGCAATACTCGCTCAATGCGTAATTAAAACAAAAGTAAAGGATTGATACCATATTAGGTATTTGTAGTTCTGTTCAATAATAACAAAACCAACTTTATTTTGTCTACAACAAGATCTAATCTAATACTAGCACACGAATTTTTTTTTTTTTTTTTTTTATTTATTTAGGACAATCAGTAGCTGTTACATTACTTTATTTTAATTTAATATAACTTAAAAATAGCAATAAAATGCACAGCATTTCTAGATGTCACAGCATGCATCATGAGGTAAACAAATCTATTATTAAAAAAGAAAGTGAAAAATGAAAAAAATTAAAACTAAATAACTTAATAAAGAAACAAGGCAATACAATTAATTAATTAAATTTGATCCCTGCGTCTTAATAACTCCAAAACAACTTTTTTGAATGTGGATAGCTTATCACCGAACACATCCACTTCACTGCAAATAGCGTACCAAGCTTACAGCTTTCGACAAGCGAGCTATGGGAGAAAATTGTTTTACATTGGTTCTGGTAAATGGCGGTTTCAACAATCCCGAAAAGCTGTAAAAAAAATGTTTTTCCTGTCAAATAATTTACTCCTTATATTGATCAAAGCTTCATATTCCCTATGTCCCTTTCCATATTCCCTATTAATGTTCAAAATTTCAACATGATCAGTTCAACCGCTTAGCCGTAAAAACATAACAAACAGACAGACAGAGACACTTAGAAATTTATAATATTAGTGTCGATTATCTGTCTGTTTCTCTGGATTATTTAAAGATAAAGGAAGAGGTACCGATATTTTTACTATAAACATATCTATATGATTGTCATTTTTTTTTAATCTTATTAGATACGCGTAATCATTTGTACCTAATTACCGAGAAAACTGCTGTGACATACCGAAAGGCGACGAATTTTTACCAAAATGGTTGCTGTTTTTACCATTCTGTTTTTAAAGTTCCGGAACGCTAAAAATAGTCATTTTTATACCGCAAATACTTATCGTTCCGGTATTTCACCAAATTATCTTATAATAGACGTTTTCTTATCAGTGATGCCATGAGTCAGTTAGCAAATGTTCACGACGCAACGGTATTTCGTTCTTCTAATGGCTCATTGGAATGTTACTAACATTAGGGCCGTAGAAAACACTTGTAAATAATGGTTATTGTCATTAAGTTCCGACACTAGACCAACGTAACATATGTCATAACATTTTGGGCAACGGACAACAATTAGTGCACACAACAGAGTTTGAGTACACTTCAAGTGAAAACTTTTGAATTACATTTTTAGTAGTTGTTCTATGTTGAGATATAGATAATAATATTAGTTATTTTCAAGGTGAAAAAGACTACTTATTAAAAATCTTTTATATGCCTATATTTTATCATAACCATTTATATATTATACTTTAATATCTTATGTTTTCTAAGTGAACGCAAACTTTTGTCAATTTGTGTAGTCTGTCCTTATTTAGTATTTATATACTAGCATCAACCCGCGGTTTGACCCGCTGCTCAGTTCTGATGTTCATCTGTCCGCACAGAGTAGGTCAGGCTCAGGGGTCCCTTATTAAGTGACTCCTGTATTAGTCGTATGTTTGCTTTAATGGCCCTTAAAATACTTTTTTTTCAGTAGTAGAGCTCTTAGTGCAGAGTTCGTCCGGGGAAGTACTACCACCTTACCCATTTCTGCCGTGAAGCAGTAGTGCACTTGTATTACTGTGTTTCGGTTAGAAAGGTAAGGGGGTCGGTGAAATTACAGGCACATGAGACTTAACAACTTCGTCTCCGGGTCGACAACGCATTGGCGATGCCCCTAGTGTTGCAAATGTCTATAGGCGGCTGTGACAACTTACCATCAGGTAGACCATCCGCTTGTTTGCCGGTCAATGTGGTATAAAAAAAAACTTGATAAAGACATACTCGTATTCATATATACAAACAATTTTTTATTTCATAATAAAACTGCAAATCCAATAGGGCTTTCAGTTAAAGGTAATTGTCCAATGAAATATACGGTAGAATAACATTTATTTCGGCCGTAGATACGCGGTGCAGTTACGATTTATGGATTCCGTCGTTATCCTCACTTCCCATTATTTTTATCAGTACCTACTATCCGTACTGTTCGTGCTTAAAGTGGATATGGTTAATGGTTATAATATAATAATAAGGATTAAATTTACTGAGGACTTATCAAATAATTAGTCTTATTACATACTAGCTGTTTTACCCTCGTTCCCGTGGGATGTCACATGTATTATACATAAAAACCTTCCTCTTGAATCACTCTATCTATTAAAAACCGCATCAAAATCCGTTGCGTAGTTTTAAAGATTTAAGCATACATAGGGATATAGGGACAGAGAAAGCGACTTTGTTTGATACTATGTAGTGATAGTGATAACTCAAAACTATTTTGTTATTTTTAATTTTAATAATTAATATCATTAAAAATATTTGTTTTACATGTATTTTACAGTTTATTTCACCTTTTTGAAGCACTGCACAATCATGCTTTGAGGAATCGATTAAGTACATTTAAATGATAAACCCTTCTAATAGTTTCAAATTTTAATGATATTGGTCTAAAAATAAACAAAAATTATAAATGTGTCGTAAGTAGGAATGTACTTCGTCGCAGAAAACCACGAATTGAACGTTTCCACTTTTATTTCACAATGATTAATAAAGGATTAATCGGACGATGACGAATGTAGGTCTCAAAATTATTGAGAATTATTTGATTAATGAGAAATAAACGCAGGAATAATAATTATTATTGTCCAAATTGGTCATTGCATGACACATGTAGATTATTGTTAGAAATTAAACCTTTATTATGGAATATTACAAGAACAATTGTTTGCAGATGCCATCCTACTAATATTATAATCGCGAAAGTTTGTATGTATGAATGTTTGTTCCTCTTTCACACAAAAACTACCCAACGGATGTGGATGAAACTTGGCACATAGATAGAGCATATATTGGAATCATATATTGGCTACTTTTTATCCCGGGAAAATGTTACATCCCTCGGGAACGCGGGTGAAATTGCGGAGGACAGCTAGCGTACATATATACCTACTCAACATCAAATCTGTTTATTATATAGCTTACTAGCTGTACCCCGCGTTTTTAAATATAAAATTATGTAAAATTGATATTATAAAATGGCCAAAAAGTCAGAATAGATAAAATTCATATAAAAAAATATTTAATAAAAAAGAATGTAACCTTGTTGAGTTTCTTGCCGGTTCTTCTCAGTTGAAGGCTTTAAAATTGACCTTCATAAGTGCCTTCCGAGGGCCTAAACTGAATAAATGGTTTTGATTTTTTTTTACCCGCGTTCCCGAGGGTTGTCACATTTTCCCGGAATAAAAAGCCTATATGTTATTCCAGGATATGCTCTATCTATGTGACAAGTTTCATCCAAATCTGTCAGGTAGTATATCCGTGAAAGAGTAACAAACATCCATACATACAGACGTTCCCATTTATAATATTAGTAGGATTATCGTTTAATTATAGACCTCTTTTAGTCAGACTGTAATTATTATTTTAAACGGTGTCTGGGACTTTAGAATTAATGATGCAGATGAATGATTGGACCTACAATTACTATAATGTTGATGCTATCAAATTTATTGACAGAGTAGAGTATTGTCAATTAAAATCTAATAAACACATAATATGTTATCTTAGATGGTTTTATAAACTATGTAGATAGATACGTTGCAGGTGGGTCAGTAGCTAGGTTATTATAATTTACCTATGAGCGTTGATGAGACCACAAAATTTGTTCAACACTCCATCTTATAGAGCCTTACAGAAAAGGGAATGTTTATGTAAGGTATATTTATAAAGATCAATAATAATACAAACTGTTTGTGATCTTTTGTTGTTTAAATTCTTACTAATACAAACACTGTCATCAAATGTAGGTAATAAAACTGGTTTGAAAAGAGATCCGTATAGCCAGGTTATTAATAGGCGACCTATTCGAAGAATTAATAACATTTCGAATCCAAATTAATTTATTAAAAAGAATATATTAACTTAATTAAAAATAAATAACGTTTAATAGTAAGTATTAGCTTTTTACCTCTTGGATGAACAGGTCTTCGTTGGCATTTGTATCGACGAGATACCTTTCACCGCTGCAGGGATATCCTTCCATGAAGAAAAAGTGCCCCTGACTCGTCACATTCAAACGTTCCGTCCCTTTATACACCGGAGGGTTAAAGGGATTTACTACGCTCAGATCAGTGTCTGTACAATTTCTATCAAAGAATGCCCGGAGGTTCCCGCAGCATTTCCATATGCATGTCCTTCCTATGCAGGGGCAGCCAAGAATTACCACACGGCCCTCTTGTTCCACCTCGTGCCATGTACCACTCGTGTACTCTACCCCATTATGTATCACCGAACCGTTAGAATGTTTCACTCCATCTGTTATGTTCACACTATCAGCCTCAGAACAAGGACCACAGCTCACAGAACATATAATAAACAAGACGTATGTCACAAATATAACGGCCTTCATTTTATCAAAGTCCATTTAGCACTATAGTTTTAATTTTTTCAGTCACTTCAGCCGCTTATTCAACAAATAAACATGGGCACATAATTTAAATTAAAAATATATGTCACTTAAAATACGAGCAATAATAAAATAAACCGTAATCACTTGACATAAACGTTTAGAGTGTCCGTTATCAGAGCACTAGTGAGGTAATTCGATGTATCATTTTTATAATGATAAGAGATAAGAGGAAGGTGGGCCGCGATCCGCGATGTAGGTACTGAGTATGTAGTGTGCAAGGAAGCGTGTTGATGTCACGATGTTTGTTTCCCGACTGAGTGGGTAAGTGGATGTGGCCGACGCACCGCGATGTGGCTCGCCTACGGAGAGCGGTTTGCAGGCAACGGGTACGGGTACGGCAGGGCGATTGTATATTGCTCTCGGAATCGTCATTGCAGTAAATTTTTTATTACAACAAAGAGAAATTCAAAAAATATTTACAAAAATTAACGTTTAGTGATGTCTATAATTCTGACAATTTGGATAGGGCTTTTAGTATTTTTTACGAGGACTTTAAATTACTGTACAAACTTTGTTTTCCTAAAATAAAAATCACAATAAGTAATAACCGAAAAATAACTTGGCTGACTAAGGGTATTAAAACTAGTTCAAAAATCAAACGTAACTTACGCTTTCAATATTACAAACATAAAAGTAGCATTAATAAAAATAAATTTATTTCTTATTCTAAAATATTGAAGAATTGTATAGATGTTTCTCGAAAAATAAATAATCACAAAATACTTATGAATAGTAGTAATAAAGGTAAAGTTTCATGGAATATAATAAAAAAAGAATCTGGAAATACTATACCTAGCTCGTATATAATAATAATAATAATAATAAATATACTTTATTGTACACTGAAAGAAGTACGGTACAGAATTGATACTTAAATAAAGGTACAATTGGCGGTCTTATCGCTAAAAAGCAATTTCTTCCAGACAACCATTGGATGGAAAGAATTACATAGGAAAAAGTAAAGGGTAGTTAGCAGTGTACTAAATACATATAGCAACCATATATATATACCACAGATAAAAACAAAAAATGAAGTTATTACCGATCCACTTTCGATAGCGCAAGAATTTAATAAACATTTTATAGATTTCACTGAAAATGGTAAGGAATATGAATGGTTTAGGGATGATTATTGTGTGAATTTTTCCCGGCATAGCTCAAGTATTTTCCTAGCACCCGTTGATGAAAAAGAAGTAAAAAGCTTAATTCATCTTCTAAAAAACAGTAAGGCTGAGGGCTATGATGGCATATGCACAAAAGTTCTAAAGGCTTGTTCAAGTGAATTAGCACCATTATTGTCATATTTGATCAATCTCTCATTTGAGGAAGGTAAATTTCCAAATGTTTTAAAAAAATCAATTGTAAAACCTTTATATAAGCGAAAGGGAAATAAATTGGAAATACTTAATTACCGCCCTATAACCTTAATTCCTGTTATATCTAAGGTGTTTGAAAAGTCTATGCACAATAGGATAACTAGCTTTTTTCATAAAAACTGTATACTTACAGAAGAACAATACGGCTTTCAGAAAAATAAATCCACAACGTCTGCAATATTTGACTTAGTCACAAAAATTGTTAACTCTCTCGATTGTAAACAACTGGTAACAACTGTATACTTCGATATGACCAAGGCATTCGATTTTGTTGTGCATAAAATACTATTGCATAAACTGGAATTAGCTGGCATACGGGGCCCAGCACTGGACTGGATTAAGAGCTACTTATCAGAGAGATGGCAATGTGTCGAGATTACAAACCTAAATAATAACGGTATAACTAAATCGTATAAGTCGGATTACCAGCAAAACAGAAGGGGAGTACCTCAAGGAAGTGTACTTGGGCCACTTTTATTTATTATATATATTAATGACCTTCCAAAGGTAACAAAACGTCCATGTATTTTGTTCGCTGATGACATATCTTTAATAATAAGTACTAATAAAAATGACATAAATAAACATGAATTTGACATTAATGAATCAGTGAATCGTATTATAGATTGGTTGGACAAAAATGGGTTGAAAATTAATTTAAATAAAACTAGTTACATGAATTTTTCTATTAAAAATGAGAAAAGTCACAATTTAAATATAAATTATAAGGGTCAAACAATTAATGAAGCTGATGAAGTGAAATTCCTAGGCCTAAATCTTGACAAATCCCTAAACTGGAAACCACATATTGACAAAGTAAATATTGGTATAAATAGATTTGTTTATGTCTTAAACAGGTTAAGACGAACTGCAGCTACGGAAACAATACTAGCTGCGTATCATGGGTATGTTTCCTCTCTCTTAAAATATGGATTACCAATTTTCGGAAACAGCGTAGATATAAATAAAGCATTTATAACCCAAAAAAAATGTGTCCGGGCAATCTGCGGCGTAGCTCCTTGGATTTCGTGTAGACCATTATTTAAAAGACTTAATATAATGCCGTTAGCTTGCATGTACATTGCTGAAGTATGTAAATTTGTGAAAGGTAACATGCATTTATTTAGTATGGCAAAGGATGTTTATCCTAGAAATACCAGAAATGCACACAGATTGGTCTTGCCGCGTAAAGCTTCAACAGTATTTTTGCAAAGGAACTGCTATGCAATGTCTATTAGGATTTATAATGATCTTCCGGATTTCATCAAAGAATTGCCTATGACGAAGTTTAACGTTCAACTTCGGAAGTGGCTTCAGTTCCACAATTTTTATTCCATTACTGAATACTTTACACATTGCAAAAAAATTCCTACTAGTCACAATTTTTTATAGTAGTGCGCTAAATATTGACACACTGACATATTTAATGACATACTTCTAATTAATTTATTAACATTTTATTTGACAATCTAAACATTGTAAATTTTGCATGCCCTTATTCTGGCTTGTGTGACCACTCTTAATTATTTTTGTAACATCTATCTGTACACATTACTGCAAATAAAATTATTATTATTATTATAATTATTATTATTATTACATTCGGCGCTTCGACTGTTGTCCGAACCATCAATTTGTTATGGAACTGGATTCCACATTGAATCCGCGGGAGTTACACAATTCGGGTGCGGGTACTGACTGTAGCTCGATGCCTGATCGACTCCAGCTTTTAAAGACACCCAACACTGATGGTTCATGTTCTCGTAATCCTAAATGTAGTTATTATCTATAGTACCGAATTACTAACTCTATGGTTATAGGTAGGTAGGTACCGATTTGATACTGAACTATGTATATATAAATAGAAAAAAAACACATATAGTTAAGTACCATTTTCTCTTTTTTTATTTTTTTTATTGAATATCTATGAGTATCTAGCTTTAGTGTCATCAATAGAAAAACAATGAAAACATTTCACTTTTTTTAACAGGTAAATTCATTATTTTTTCTGATTATGCGCGATCACTAGTTTTCTAAAATAACGTATACTATATTTTTTTTTTCTGGTACCATCATTTACCTACTTAGATAATATCTTAGAATTTCTCAGTAGGAAATTTATTTAATGAACATTCTTTATGATAATGTTTAGTCCAGTATTTATTAAGTTATATTGTAAGATGTAACCACTAAACTGTCTAGAACCAAAAGCTTTATAATAGGTACTATATAGGTCTGTTCGGTTAAGCAGATGTTCGTACATAGTCAGTTCCCTTCTAGGCTGTTAGTTTTGCATACCTACTACATTTGGCCGCATTATCACCTCTAAGTATATCTACAATTACTTTATACGAAAATCGCGGTAAGATGTTACGTTAGTGAAGGAGAAATTATTATTTTAATAAATCAAACGATGACCCTTTTAGCCTAAACTTTTAAGATTGTAGCCTAAATTATTATGATGTTTTACAGAATATCTCTCAGTTCAGTTAGCCTCTTGGCATAGGCCGCCTCCAACATCTTCCATTGCTTTCTCTCTCTAACAACCCTTCTCTAGTTGGGACCCGCTGTTAGTTTAATATACATATTTATTATAAAGTAAAAGAAGATACAAAAATAATACTTTAGTTTGTGTCAGCTATCCAAGATATATAACTTTTGTTTACGGCCAGGTCGTTTCAAACCCAGAATACAGATTGAAATGAACACACCTGTTGATTGCGTTTGATTGTAATTATCTATAAAAGTATGTTTGTTTACTTTAAAGTATACAAGTTATCAGGTTTCCATAGTGCGTACAACTTCTCCTTCCTTAGTTGGGATTTACGCCGACAAACAGTCAGGCGGTTCACCTGATGGTAAGTCACTGCCGCCTATGGACATTAGCATTACCAGGGTATCGCCAATGAGTTGTCGACCCTGAGACGTAAAGTTGTTAAGTCTCATGTGCCTGTAATTTCACCGGCCCCCTTACCTTTCTAACCGTAACGAAGTAATACAAGTACACTACTGCTTCACGAGGAAAATAATAGTTATTTGTGATAATGTTGTTGATTGTATATTTTAATTGCTATTTTATATAAATTTAACTATTTAATTTCTAATTATTATAATTTGAAAAAAAATAAAGAAAAAAAAACAATTTATAGTTTATAAAGAATGGTATATCGGAAACCACTAGGATAAAATTTTTTACTTACCTTACATTTTGCTTTGCAAGTTTATTTAAAATGGTATCTTCCCTGGAAAAATGCGATTTGACATAAAAACAAAATAAGACGCTGTTCCTTAAACACATGAACGATCGCATAAATAATATAATAAGGATCATCACAGACCTGATAAACCCACAACGCTCGTAATATCATTCATGTAGACATTTGCTACGATATTTTATTCATAACGTTAAAATTTAAAATTTTATATCAGCTGTGCTCGTAACTTCGTACATGTGATATCTTAAAATTAAATTTAATGGTATACGAGTATTTTTTTTTTCTCGAGCCGATTTAATGAAATATATATTATATTGCCACAAGCTACGTACCAGTATCCTGTAAAAACTTCTATAAAATGCGACAAACTATTTCGAAAATTTGCGTATGTATACAATAAGACAGACAGACAAAGATATCAAAAATAGTCTCATTGTATTCTGACACACTTCCTATCAATCGCAATCAGTTTTCGCAAGAAGTTTAATGTACGTTCACAACGGTTCTACAGTTTTATTATAGTACTAGCTGACCAGACAGAAGTTGTCCTGTCATTGAAATGTGCACTAAGAAATTATAAATTAATTATTTTATCAATATAATTGCGACCCATGCGTCTGTTTTAAACGATATTTTGCAGCGCGCATTCTTTCAATCGCGCCAACTGTCTAAGTATTATGCTTGCGAATATAAAATAATGTAGGGTAGAGCGGGGTTGTAAGTTCCAGGGGTAAGGTGTTCTTAGCAATAACTTTACAAAGATAATAGATATGTACATAGAGGGAATACTGCAGCCTCATCCTTTACGTAAGTATTTACTCCAGTTGGCAAAGTCTGTACTAATTGATATAACAATGTGAGTTCATTCCAGAAGATAAAGAAAGATAAAATAAAAAATTATTATAAACAAGCTGCCTCCCACGGTTTCACCCGCGTTCCCGAGGGATATAAGCATACATACAATCCTTCCTCTTGAATAATTCTGTCTAATGATGAAAACGCATCAAAATCCGTTGCGTAGTTTAAAAGATACAACTAAACGAACAAACGACTTTGTATTATACTATGTAAGGATAAGGATCAGTAATTCTAAATGAAATGTCATTCTATTATCCTGCAGGTTACATATTGTAGACACACGAAACCAAGCGAGGTATAGGTGTATCACTGCATAAAAATATTCTATAATTCGTCAACGACCTTACCTTTAGGTATAGGCACCATAGACAAATTTGATTAACAATAGGTAATTAAATGATCTAGCTAAGCATGGACAAAATTTAATCAACCCATATCTGTAACGTTTGTCGATTGTCTACTGCTCTCGCAATCGAAAGTTGAATCCGATGTCATATTATACTAGCTACTGTTGCGCGGTTTCACCCGAATTCTTAAAGGATCTAATGTATCCTGGAATAACAACATACTTCCATACCTACATTACTTCAAAATTTCTAATACTCAAAGAATAATTAAAATCAATCAAGTATTTTTGGGTTATACAAACATACATACAAAAATACAAACCTTTGTCTCTTTATTTTATTAGTATAGATAAACAGGCAACTGGTGACACTCTGCGAGAAGATCCTCATATATACCCTGAGAAACTTCTGAATTCAGTAAAAGACAATTTTTATTTCATAACAGTTTATTCATGTATGACCACTGGTGTTGAGGTTATAATAGAGTCCCTTGAGCTGCATGAGGTGCGCGTGGTCGCCGGTCTCTGCGACGCGTCCGGCGGCGAGCACGCAGATGCGGTCGGCGTCGCGCACGGTGCTCAGCCGGTGCGCGATCAGCACGCAGGTACGACCTGCCTTCGCCGCCTCCAGGGCCTCATGGACAACCTTCAACAGGATCGTATTTATAACGACATCATTGTCAGTTTATGGGCGGCCTTGGTGTAGGTACTTGTATCTACGTACACATGATAGCGGCGATCACGAACTCCAAAATTTCATTGTCAATGAATAATCAACTGAGAATTTTTTAAGGCCTGCTATATGACGGGCCAGTTGGCTTTGTGGTTAGAGACCTTGACTGCCACACGTAAAGGGCTCGATTCCCTCCCAAAATTTGTGTGCTTATTTTTGTTTTTATCTCTTTTTTCTGTCTAGCAAAGTGCTTCAGTGCCTAGTTGGAAATATTAGTCATTTAAGTATAGTTAATCAGTTATCTGATTTCCATAGTTAAAGTTCTGCTTAATCCTGGATCAAATGGCCGTTTGTAAAGTATGTCCCAGGATATTAATTTATTATTATTTACCCAGTATAAAAGTCACGAAGCTGATATCGATAAAATCTATGTTGTATGTTTTAAACTACTTATGTCATAATTAAAAATTTATATCTGTCACAACAATACCTTTTCACTCTCAGTGTCAAGAGCGCTGGTGGCTTCATCAAGTAGGAGGATCTTTGGCCGCCGTATGAGTGCTCTAGCAATAGCCACCCTTTGTTTCTGACCGCCAGATAACTGCGTCCCTTTCGAACCTACATTGGTGTCGTATGCCTGCAATAATGGTAAATAGGTAATGGCATAAAGAAAGAAAGGTAGTAATTTTTTTTAAGCCAAGAAGACCGATAAACAGACAGAAAGTCGACCTTACAGTAAGTGGTCCCCGTCACCTATGGACCTTTGCAACACCAATTGGTCAATGCCAATGTGTTGTTGGCGCTAAGACGTGAAGTTGTTAGATCTAATATACCTACTGCACCGCTCCCCTCACAATAGCACTACTGCTTCATGGCGGAAATGGGTAAGGTAGTAGGTACTTCCCCGGACAAACACTGCACTAACAGCTCGACTTTCAAAAATATATTTATTTAGACTGCACGTTTAATTTTTACTACAATCTAACTGAGGTATGTAATGAAGTGAGGAAAGAAAAAAAATATAGTCACCTGAGGCAACCCTACAATGAAATTGTGTATGTTCGCTTGTTTAGCGACTTCTATTATCTCCTCGTTAGATGGAGCACGGGAGTTATCTCCATACGCTATATTGTCCCTAATCGTGCAATTGAAAAGCACCGGCTCTTGAGAGACGAGACCAAAAGATTCGCGGATGTCATTCAAACACAACTGGGGTAATGGATTCCCGTCCAAACACTGAAAAATAAATTGTAGAATGAGAAATATAAATTTGCTGTTGTTTTTATATTGAGAAAATTGTTTCTCGCTCTTTAGTTTCGATCTTCGTGGGTTCACAGCAAGAGATAATTATAGACACACTTTGATTTATTGTAAACAACCTGTTCCCCGCGGATTTGCTCGCATTTCCATATTTTTTTATTTCTTTCCAGTGTCTAATTTCTTCATCAATCAGTTCGAAAAACGTAACAAACAGCCAGACAGACACTTTCATTTCTATAGATAATACTACAAGCTGTCCCCAAGGGTTTTACCCGTATCCCCTAGGACAGAAAGTAGAGGTAGTCAGCTATTCCTGCATAAACTCGATCCGTAGCTCTCTTGAGACCATTGGCGTAGCTACCGGAGGGCTAGACGGGGCAGTGCCCCAGGGCCCCAGAGCTCAGGGGGCCCCTCGGACTTTGACTTAGGGGCCGTTCATAAAATATGCTGAGTATGATAAATTCTAAATGATAGTACACAAATTCTAAAAATTTAAAATATTTATTTAGTTTTTATAATAAAATTTAAATAAATTAATAAATATCTTTCACACATGATATTCATAGAGGCCAGCTGGACTACAACAGCAAGGCATATAAAAAAACAAAACGGCGAACGTCACGTTGCCGTATACCCCCCGTCCCCCCTTGTCACATCTTGTCACACTCAGCCAGACCCCTCCCCTCCCCTTGTATGCGAACGTATTTTATGAACGGCCCCTTACAAAAAGTGGCACAGCTACCGGAGGGCTAGATAGGGCAGTGCCCCGGGGTCCCCAAGCTTCAGCTGGGGGACAAACGATTTTAAATAGTTTAGTTGGGCCCTATTGAACTTTTTGCCCCCGGGCCTTTGGCAACCTAGCTACGCCATTGCTTGAGACGTGATTGAATTAGAATAATATGATTAGTCCTAGAATTAGAACTATTCATAAGTGACTAGCTGTCCCCGCGAGTTCACTCGCTTTCCCGATGTTGCATCCATGTGTATGTTTCACCTAAATCCGTTTGATAGTTTTGAAAAAGACAGATTATCAGACATCAATCCGTCTCGACATCAAACATGAATTCGACTCGGAATTTTTACGTTTACAAGTTTGTTTAAAGAATATAAGACTAACAACAACTCCTATATCTGGATCATAGTATCTTTGCAGTAACTGTATAACAGTGCTTTTCCCGCAACCGCTTCTACCAACAAACGCGATTGTCTTACCAATTTCCGCCTGCAAGTAAAAAAATATATATTAATTGTATAAAAAAATGGTCCGATATATAGGATATTCTAAGAAAAACTGAGGCTTTGGACATAGCTCGTAGAGTCAGTCAGTAGAAGTGGTAATGGGCAAGCCACATCGCTCTACGAACTGATAACCAATGGGGAAGAAAGATTCTCGAATGGCGACAGCGTAGAGGACCTATAGATACATAGGATAACAGAGAAATGGAAAATAAAAACTCTTGAGATTAAGCTATCCCACCAACTGCCTGAAAAAATTAAATAAAAATTTGTAACTAGACAGGCCAGTTGGCTTATTGATTAGCGACCGTGACTGCCAACCCGCAGGTCGGGGGTTCGATTCCCACCCAGGACAAACATCTGTATGCATGAATATGTCTGTTTGCGCTGTGTCTGGGATTAAATATCTAGGTATAAGTATGTATTTAGAAAAAAATGGTATAGGTATGTAGTATATCAATTATCTCGATTCCTTAGTACAAGTTTTGTTTAGTTTGGGATCAGATGGCCTTGTGTAAATAATGTTCCAGTACCTTAAAATTCAAACCTGTGAGCACCCGTACATTTGGTCGAGTTGGGTATTTAAATTCAACATCTTGGAAACTTGCTTCACCTTTTGATTTCTGTTATAGAAAAGATATCCATTACATTCGAATATCTACTTTTTTAAATAAATCAATTGCATAAATCTACTTTGCTGTTTGTTGCTCGTAACACCCGCTCCAATATGCATCCTGAACCGACATACGAGTATATACAGAGTGACTGGTGAGATACCTTCAATATTTGAGGTCGTGATAGTTGGCGATCATATATGATGAAAAAAAATAACATTAAAAATAAATATTAAATTACTTCTTAGTAAACTTAGTAATCAGTATACCAAGAGTCCCGTATTTACCAGCGCAATACTTGGATACCGCTCGGACGCACGTGTCGCGCAGCGCGCTATCGACACGGAATACATAGGTACCTACACTGTACAGCTGTTGCCTACCTACATCAAGACAGAGGTCTTGATGTAGGTAGGCAACAGTATGGATCCCCATGTATGATCCGCATGAGCATGATCCGTTTTCCCTTCATACTTTAATCCTGGCTTAGGACAGCAAAAAATACCTAGGTACTAGCGCGTGCCACACGTGACTAGATCAACTTAAACAACAAACACCGCGGCGTGTTTAGAGAGTATAATATCCACATTTGACTTATTTTTAGAGAAATTTTGGTCAAAAATTAAGCACCTAATTGTATTATATCATTTTAACGAGAATCGAGTACCGAGTAATCTCCATAAGGATTGAAGGTATCACACCAGTCACTCTGTATAAGGAAAATAGGGCTCCTTTAATGCACATTCACCTGAAAACTACTGAACATATCGGGATATGACTGCTACCATTCGACGAGGAATTTTTCCTAGATGGTTATAGGCTATATACTTATGATATCGATCGCGGGTGAAACCGTGGGGGAAAACTACTAAAATATATTAATTATAAAATATATTTTAAATATATTATTATGAAGACTCACAAATTTAGTTATAAATCGTGACTCCGGATCAAAGATCTTAGGTTTTGTATTCAAGAGAACAACAATCCTAGATGCAGCTTTAATGCCCCTTTGAAAGTCTGGTGCGAAGGTGAATGCATTTTGTGCTTGACTCGACGCAATTTGCAAGGATTGTGTTGTGCTGTATTATATTATCAAGTTTGATTGAATTAATTACTTTCAGTGGGAACCAACACAATTATATGAACAATTTTATTTGAATATCAACCCACGGCATATGGGAAGGAAGGTCCCATTCTGAGTGAACTTGGATCGTGACGTGGATCATTCTATATTGGTACTTACACAAGTATACGTTCATAAGCAACCCCTTCAGAGACTATAAGATGGCCGCCATACGTGAGGGCAGCAGCATTCATAAAGTTAAACATGGAGCGAGACAGTCCAGCGACAAGGCCACGAAAGTGGGCTGATCTTCGAGCTGGAGCTAGTGCCGGTACTAATTGAGCCGTGTACTCTTTGAGAAACTTTTTCTCGCGGCCGAGGGAGGCAACTGTACGCACATTGGTTATTGCCTCTACCGCTAGCTGGGGTAATCATTGATATTCTCAGTTCATTTAAAAAGGATATCTATAAAAAAAATACAGTAACAGCCAGCATTTTAATATTTAAAAAGGACAATAATAATCAATACCTTTGTGCTATTCTCAAGCATCTTCACATTTCCTACTGACTCCGTGTTAGTTGCTTTCGCCTGGTAATACACCACCAAGACAATTAGTGGCAGAAAGGCCAATGCTACTAAGGCCACACGCCATTCAAAAAGCAATGCTAGCACCAGCGCTAGACCGACAGAGCCGATGCCTTGTAGGAATATACCTATACGCTGACCAGTTGCCTAAGATAATAGAATAAACTAATTAATTGAACTAAAAGTGAACATTATATCAGATTTAAAAAAAATATCAAGTGTTCACACAATTAAGTAGACAGTGTTCCAAAAACGAAAAAAGAGTAGTAGAGCTCAGTGCAAAGTTGGTCCAGGGAATTACTTCTGCCACTTTACCCATTTCCGCCGCTAAGCAGTAGGGCACTTGAATTAGGTACTGAGTTTTAGTTAGAAAAGTAAGGGGGCCGGTGAAATTACAGGTACATGACACTTAACAACTTCACGTCTTAGATACGACAATTCATTGGCGATGGCCATGGTGTCGCCAATTAGGCGATGGTGACCACTCAACATCAGGTGGACCATCTGCTTGTTTGTCACCCGATGTGGTATAAAACAACAATAGTGATCAAACCGGAGACCAAACCTAGAGACAAGGTAATGGTATCAAACTGGGTTGACATATGTCTTATTCTCAGACTGAAAATTACTTACCCCCTGGACGTAAGCAGCTTCGGCAGACAGTCTAGCACAGAGAGCTCCTGTAGAGTTTCTCTGCTCATCGAAATACGCAACCTGCAGTCGCAACAAATGTGCAAACATACGCAGCCGCAGTCTCTCCGTCAGGTAGGCACCAGCGATACCGAACGATACCGACTAGAACATTCGTAATAAAAGTTGCAAATGACTTACAAAAAGAATGGGTACCGTGACAAACTTTAATATGGGACCCATTTCTTAGATATTTATGAAGACTCGTAACGCAATAAACTCGAAAGGTCAGTACAATATCGTACGGGAAACTTGAGTAAACTTACTATTTTACTGTTCATTTAAGTTTGCTCACGTTTTCCGTACGATATTCAACCAAAAATCACGGCCTAAAGTGGATCCTAAATTAAAAATTCCGCTATCACAAAGAGATTTCTTTGTCCTTTGATTGTACATGGTGCAATATATATCATCAATTCAATATGTATAATAATTAAAAACTAAGAAAATGATAACTATAATTAGTATCAAGAAAAACAATTAAGATAGTGACCTCAACTAAGTTACATATTCCCATGATGATACCAATAAGAACGCAAATTATTGAAATGTCTTTCACTTTATCCAGCATTTTTTTTGGGTCCTGGTCTGACATAGTCTGAAAATAAAATAAGATGAATAAGAGACTTATTATGAATAGCATGTTCGATCAAATATCTTAAATACTTACACCAAAAAGGTCGCCAAATATAACGATAAATATGGGCATTCCGAACCCGATTATGATAGACCCGATACTGCCGATCGTGATGGACTTCCACTCAGGTGAGTTCAAAGCTACCACACGCCAGAAAGATAGCTGTGATACCTCCGAGTCTTTACTCTCCTCCAAATCCTATTTGTAAAACTAAAGATTATTAGCTGTGTTAGTCTTCTGCCCACCTTCTTCAATTACAACACGTGCCTGGGAACACAGTCAGGGTAACCACACGTCTTGTATTCGCGAATAATAATAACATACTAAGGGTACCTAGCCTTATAATTGTTGTCTATAAAACCAGTTTTCAATATTAATGTATATGATATAAGTTTTCATCGAAAACAACATATATTTTCATAAAAATCCGTCATTATCTTGATAAATACCGAGAATGCTAGTAATAATTGTTACTATAATATATTCTATATACTACTTACTTCTATATACTATTAATAATTGTTAGTGTTATTAATGTTGATCAGTTAAAGTAATAAATCAAAGATAAAAGTAACAAAAACTAGGAATAAATTAAACTATTGGGTACGAACCTCAGATACGAAGTTATCTTCGAGGTCCGCAGATGATTGAGATTCCACTTGTACTGGAACCACTAACAAAATAACGTAGAGTTATCGATTACCTACCGTTTAAATAAACCGTACAAAAAAATTTTACCTTGCTGAGTTGCTGCTGTAACATTTTTTTCAACACCTTTATATAGTGCCTTCCGCGGACTTTAACTGAATAAATCATTTTGAATTTCACCAGTTAGGCCTAGTGCAAACTGTTTCGCACCCCTTTGAATTTGACTATTCTCTTGAGTGTTTAAGCCTTAGTTGGGGACTCACAATGGGTAAAGCTACTGGAGAACCACCGGTTCGGAAGTCACACTTCGGAATTAGTCTGCAGGTTGCAGGCGAAGGTTTCAGTGTTTAAAGGGTTAAATAATATACCTAATCTCCGATCAGTTTCTTCTGGCTCCTGGATCTCAATCATATCAAAATATACTCCCTTCATCGCCATCAGTTGTTCGTGAGTACCAGACTCAACCACCACTCCTTGTTTCATCACATAAATCATATCAACGTTGCGTATCGTTGATAGCCGATGTGCCACTACCACAGTAGTTCGACCTTCTGCTGCCTGAAATAATGGGAATTACACCTCAACATGAAATATCATAATTCCACCCGGATCCAAATATGCATTCAGGTCCAGGAATATCATTAATACTACTTCACATTTCCTTCAAAAGTTAGGTTTCCCCTAAAAAATCTGTTTTGAAAATGAGTAGGCTAGTTGTGTTCTATGAGCATGCAATCAATTATATTTAATAAGATCGGAATACATTTGGATAATAATAATCAAATTATTCTTTCCTCACCACCATCGACATTGGAAGTAAATATCTATAATGGAGTTATCATTACCTTATCTAAAGCAATTTTTACTTTAGCTTCAGAAGATGTATCAAGTGCACTGGTAGCTTCGTCGAGTAGCAGAACTCGCGGGTTTCGTATAAGCGCCCTAGCTATGGCGATGCGTTGCTTCTGCCCGCCCGAGAGTGAAGCGCCACGTTCACCTACATATGTATCGTAGCCCTGTTTAACAAAGTATCAGTCAACCTTGAAGGTCCTATGCATCAGTCATGACAGGCAGTCTCACATGGCTGTGACTGCGACAAGACTGATTCGTGGAAATGCACCTTACAAATGCGATAAGGAAAATCGAGGTGAGGTTTTAACGGGTTGAAGGTGTAGAAAATACTGAAATAGTATGGTGTGAGAATATGAAGCTATCAAATTTTGTTACAATAAAACAATTTTTGCCAATAAGATAAAATAAGTAATGGAACGATAAAAACTACATAGCGAGATTGTAATTATTAAAGCCGAATGAATTAATTCATCGCCGGAGACTATGATGTTAACATCACCTTAGGTAGTTTCTTGATGAAGTGGTGCGCGTTGGCCTGAGTGGCGGCGGCCTCGACGTCGGCGTTGCGCGCGTCCTCGCGCCCGTAGCGGATGTTCTCGCGCACACTCACGTTGAACAGCACCGGCTCCTGACCGACGAGCCCGATCTGCGCGCGCAGCCACCGCACTGACAACTCGCGCACGTCGTTACCGTCCAAACACACCTACCCAGTGCAATATTAAAACAAATATGTTTATCACAATCAAAGAGTTCATACGTAAAAGGGAATAATTCCCCGGTGTGTACAAATCCAGATGTTTATATTTTTGTGGGTATGTTAAAAGAAAGATTAAACCATGTTTGAAGCATACTCAGGAATATTTAGAAGTAGGTAGGTACAGCCATGAGCATTAATATATAAACATGGACAGTTCGAAAATAATATCTGACACCCTTCACAAAATTCAACAACACAGTTACTACTTACTTATTGTAATAGAAATTGAATGAATTAATCATGGAATCAGATATAGTAGAACTCTCCGTAGTTACACATTTCTGCTCATGAATATACCCGACCTATATTCGCTCTGTGAGTAAAATCCGTAATAAATATTTTGAATTCTACCTTTAGCCGGTACATGATATAACTACACTAAATGGATTAATAGCTTTGTTCAACTAACTATTGGTTGACTAAAAAATGATTTAACAAAAGGATATTCGTGAAAAATAACATACAGAACCGCTGATGACATCGTAGTATCGTGATATTAGTTGAATGATTGTGGACTTGCCACATCCGGAAGGTCCCACTAGTGCGACAGACTGTCCACGCTTCACAATTAAACTTACTCCTTTCAACACCTATCAGAGAAAATAAACACCAGGAATGTACCCCTTTATGTACATAGGCTGCTTTGACGCACCATTACTTCAAAAGAACATCGTGATCGGACTGCTACCATTCGACGCGGATTTTTTCCTAGATGGTTATAGGGTATATATGATATCTATAAACGCGGGTGAAACCGCGGTGGACAGCTATATCCTATAAATATAATGAAATTCGTTATTTAGTAACTAACAGGCACATCCGGTCGGGAGGGATAGTGGAATATAACGTTCTTCAGTTCAATAGTTCCTTCAACGGCATTAGGTGTGATGCCTCTTTCCAGGAGTGGGTTAATCAATGGCACGTTATTAATAAGATTAAAAATATGGGCGCCAGCGCCTCGCGCTGCACCGAAAGACTCCACCAGGGAGCCAACCATGCCAAAGTTACCGAAAGCTGTCATTACACCGAAAAATACCTGGAAGTAAATTAGCCAGATGTATTTTTCCGTTATTAAAGAAAGATCACTTCACATCAGTCTCTATCTTGTTCAGGAACTACAAATACTTCTAGGTAATAATAATTATTGCATGGAACAATTGTTTGACTGACATTACTCACCGAAAACATGACATCGGCATTGTAATTTGTTGGATCGTTGACAATGAGATAAATACCGATGTAGAACGATAACGCGTAAGAGCTGAATACGCAGAAGAACAGAAAACCCATAGAGAGACCAGTGAAAAAATCTTAAAAGGAAAAACATTTTTTTTTATTAAAATCCCTAACATCTACTTTTGGAAAATACTACATGTGTTAAGAATGACTTCACTTGGTTACTTGCAACGATGACGATGTAGAGATTCTATGAGCTGAGATAAAATGAGTTTGGTATTTGTATTTTCATCTCAAACGGAGGCAAGGTAGGTATTTTATGACTTTATACAAATTTGTCAAAAGAAATATAATTTTAGAATTAGAAGACCTCTTAGTGTAGAGTTTGTCAGGGGAGGTACCATCACCATTCCCATTTCTGCCGTGAAGCAATTGTGCATTAGGTTTCGGTTACATTGGTCGGTAGAATTACAGAGTCAACTTCACATCTTAGGTTTGACAACTCATTGATGATGCCACTGGTCTTGCAAATGTCCATAGGTGGCGGTAAAAACTTACTATCACATGCACCGAGTATTATAAACGAAATACCTTTCTTTAGACTAATTTTCCTCACTTTCCTCAGAGGCTCACTATATCTTTGTATCTCTTTCTGTTGTCCGTTAAAAGCGTAGACAGTGCGTATTGATGACAACACTTCTTGCGCTATTGAGCTTGCACGACCGGACTCCTCGGCTCCCTTTTTACTAAGGCGATTAGCTATCTGGAAACGAAACAAATACACATCCAAACTTAAATCTTCAAAATTTTTTTTTTTAATATACCTTAGGACTTGATTGAGTAACTATCCTATTCAGGCTCTACTACGGACCTTTTTCAAAGTTAATATTGCCCATCGAAACCTTACCAATTACTCCAAGTGCGAGTCGTTTTCGCAGACCAACGATCCCGTACCACCTTATAATAATTAACAAAACACCGAAAATAATACGTTTCTTGTATAGTTTCATTAAATTTTAATTATATTTGTCATAGCGACCATAGTACACTGTGGAAAATTCAACAGACTACCTACTACGCTAACGGGCAGACGGACATCGTCATCATCAGTAACTCAAGTGGTCCCACGGGAGTAAAACCAATTTTAACAATACAAAGGTAGAACTATAGGTTTCAAGAAAAAAATGCACATTAAACTACCTTCCCAGTCAATCCCACCAACATTAATGTTACGGGCGTAGTGGTAACGCAAAGTAAGGCTAGTTTCCAACCCTTGATAAAAGCCATGGTGACGCAGCTCACTCCGATGGTCAGGTTAAATACAAATGCTGACACTTTATCACCGATACCCTCTTCTAATTTTATAACGTCGCTAAAAAAAAACTTTAGAAATCCAACAAAAAAATAGAAAATAAATTTGAATTAAGAAAACAACCGTGGGGTGCATGGTGTCAATAGTTATAAATATTTTTTTGACAGATATGAGTAGAAGGATTATCATTTTGATATTATCTTAAAAGCACCCCACGCTTTTTTTACAATACATTTTTTTTTTCTTATTTACACTAATCTTAATTCAAATTTATTTTCTATTTTTTTGTTGGATTTTCTAAATAAGCGTGTTTTATTAGTTTATTTAAACTATTATTTATTTTTAATTTTTTAGATAAATGGATCTAACTGTTTAAAATATTGAATTGTCATCGCTCGAAAAATCTACAAAATCTGAAATCAGACCGTTTAAAGTGGGTCAAAATCGCGCCCAAAGGAGTCGGTTACAAACATACAAGTGAAGCTAATATAAAGCGTTTAAAAAGCTACTTATTCTTTATTTTATATCTCTGCCTGTTTATTTCACTACAGTCTATCGTATACTTACTATTATAGAATAGACATTTATATACAATTTTTGATTAACTTATGTATAAACCCTAATAACCTACCCGCGTTATAGATTTTTTTAAATATTTTTTTATAGTTATGTAATCATACTGTACCTACTCAGTCAGGTTATTTTTAGAAGATGGTACCAACTTACTCAGCCATTTTTGACGCAAAATCCCCAGTTTGATGCAAATCGAAATACGCGAAGTCCTGATTCAAGGCAGCTTTTAAATATTCTTGTCTCAATCTAAAAATCTGAAAACCAACTTTTATTTTTGGGTGTAAATGGACTGTACTTAGCAATTTTGCTGTGCTGTTATTAAAATTCAGTTATCTTGTTTTATTTATATATGTATTTAAAAATTATACCCAGGCATGCAACCAACACATGTTCAAGTTCATGCGCACAAATGTTTTTCCTGGATGGGAATCGAACCCACGACCTGCGACGTGGCAGTTAGTCTCTGACCACCAAGCTGACTGGCCCATAAAATAGGGGCTGATATTTCTTTACGTCCCATAACTACTTTACTATTGCGTAATTGCAATTATGCTTACTTTTTCGTAGAAAATATGCTGATTGTCTACATCCAGCGTATTTTAAAACCAAACTTAAATGTTCGCCAGTTACTCTACTCATTTTCTTTTTATCTATGTATAAAAAATAAAGGTATGTTCCCGGGCCATAAGGAGTTAATAGAATAATAAAATATCAGACGAAGGTAGGTAGGTACTAAAAACTTAGATACCTGATTAATCGCTGTAATATTCATAAATGTAGCTCCGACATATCCACCTATGAGCAGAACCATTCCAACACAAGCATAATGTACTCCAAACTGATGCATACTCCTCAAGAAGCCTTCATCATCTTGGGCGCCACTTTTAACCAGTTTCGCATAGGTTATCATATTTTGGAAGACGTTGGCAACAAGTGTGATGGCATATGGTAATGTGGCCGCCGCAATGAGCGTAGATAATATTGAAATTTTTATTAGAAATATATCCCATTTGGAGGCAAATCTGTACTGGAAGCCAAAAAATCTTATCTTTTAATGTAAAGGAAAATAGGTATCTACACTCAAACTTTATTAATAAGTATGTATTTTAAAGAGGTATAGTTTGTAAGTATTGATGCAGGTCTTCGAAACTACTTATCTGATTTCAAAAAATCTTTCACTGATAGAAAGGTACATCATACACGAGGAGTACCTCTTGGTTATATAGGTATATGTTATAGTTTTTTTTTTATACCACGTGGGCCGACAAACAAGCGGACGGTCCACCTAAAGGTAAGTGGCCTGCCTATGGACATTTGCAACACTAGGGGCATCGCCAATGCGTTGTCGACCCTGAGACGTGAAGTTGTTAAGTCTCATGTGCCGGTAATTTCACCAGCCCCCTTACCTTTCTAACCGAAACACAGTAATACAAGTGCACTTCTGCTTCACGGCAGCAAGGTGGTAGTACTTCCCCAGACGCACTCTGCACTAAGAGCTCTACTACTCGACCTACCTACTATACATACCTCGGTAAAAAAATGCGTGAAACCGCGGGGCGGGAAGTTAGTAAAATATAAGTTAATAACTAAATACTACCAACAAAGAGAATACGTAACATTACCAGTGTAAAGTAAGATATACTCGGTACACTTTTCTTGGATTCTGTTTCAGATTTGCTGAAAATAAAAATAGCACCTTTATTGTATGTTTAAACTTTACTACCGTAATTACGAAAAATAAGAAGGAAGGAGAATCTCTGAATTGTCGGGAAAGGTGTATAAAATGCACCCTGAATCATATTACCTCTCCTCCATGGGTACAAAAAGAAATAAAGTAAATTATTAAAAATATCATACAAAAAACAAATATTTAGTACTAATTCCGCTGGATCATCTTTTCTGTCAAGTACCAATCAAGGAAACTCAACAGGAAATCGACACATGTTTCGCTTCTACACGAAGCATCTTCAGGACGTATTATACCCGCTGTCACTGAGTAGCCGCACGAGCAGCACAGACGTGTTACCTCGCCGACCGCCGGACAGAAAGTCAAAATTGTATTCGAATATCACTCTACCTTATTCACACATTATATGATTGCAATTTTCCTGTGATACACATTACACTTTCCTTAAGAGGACACCCGTTACGTTAAGTTACTTAAGTTACGTCGTCTACAGCCTGGATGAGGCTGATCCGGTCAGGCTCGACCAGTCCCCTTATTCAGCTAGCTTTAGAAACCTCGAACCATCTCAAGTGATTGTGTAGTAAGCGAAAAATATAGAGCATAGAGGCGACGAAATATCATCGAGCTAGAGTCATTTTCCATACAGAATCGAAGCCTCTGCGTACGCTCGATATTTAGAATGGAATGGGAATAACGAGGGCTGAGGGCAGAATCCAAATGACTATAAGAGGTCGGTTTTATTCTTCGCCGGATGATATATCAAGATAAAAGACTAATAACCTATAGATCTGAGAGCGGGTTCCTACAGTAGCAGTACATGTGAGGATGGGACATCAACACACGGCTTAGGATCTAAATTAGAGTTTATCAACAAAAGTTGATTCGATAAGAATAAAGTGTGATGGTTCATGTTCTGTCATACCGAGCTTACACACCAATGCCTCAATGTACCGGTGTACACGTGACGGTACCTCCGAAGTCAGAGTTAAGCCCCTAGTTGAGAACTAAGCAATAGTTTGTAGTTTGGACTGGTAGACGTGGTGATTAGATACCTTTACGCGTAGCGAGTTCGATTCCTACTAGGAACAAACAGTTGTGTTGTGAGCATGAAAACGTTTATGTCTACATCTAAATTAATTATGCTAACAGAAATTATACATAGATTTAGAATATAAATCGAATAAATTATAAAAATCGCAAACTCCGAGGCCTCGACTAGCCGACAGGCTTGTATTAGCTGAATAGGCAGGGCTGTTTTGTTGACTCCCATGAGTAAAATAATGGTCTCAGTATATTTATTAATTTGAGGATCCACGTAAGAGGACTTCGGTGCCCATTGTCGATATAATTTCATTCCTAAAAGGACCTATTATGGAAAAAAACATGACCTAACCTGGCATCGATTTCAATATTCTTGCTCCGGAGTACCATCTTTGTAATTTTCTTTTAATGATGTTTATTCAATATAATGTTATTTTTTATCCGACATTGGATTCAAAGAAAATATTATTGTCTACGAAGTCTCTACGTTAGGATTGGACAGTTTCAAATTTTACTTTCTAAAATGTAAATGTTTGATTGCGGATGTCTTGATTGACACTTCAATTTGACTGATTGAATTTGGCAATTAACAACATTCATTCTACATATTTTATTTTTAGGTAGCTTTCGATAGGTGAAAAAAATTAACAAAAATTCACATGAATGAAACCGAGAAAGTACGATGAATACTTTCATGAATTACAATGTTATTTTAAGACTATAGATTTCTTAAAGGTTTTATTGCAATCTAAAAGTAACCAAATAATTATTTTCTGTATAAGGGGAGGTAATTTTCATATAAGTAGTTTGTGTAAATATGTTAAAACTATTTTAACATATTTTTAAGAAAATGACCCTTATATCAAGCTCATTCATTTATTATTATTATAAATGTTTTTCTTATCTGCTCCCCAAATTAAAATTCATCTATTTACGTTACGTCCGTGTTTTGGTCACAGAAGCAAGCACCTATCTACAACATTTTATTCGTAAATTTCCCAAATATTGATATATTTGATAGAAAGCATATCATTATAGTAAAATAAATTCGTGAACATGTTAAGTTCGTACCTTTTGATTTCTTGATACATTCATTTCTAGACCGCTCAACTATTACTACAGCTCTGTAGCTGTAAACAGTAACAGCACTGTTGAATTAAGTAAAGGGTCTCAGACATTATTGCCTATTAATCCATGGTTATATTTATGATCGTGATTGCAATTGACGTGTCCTTTGATTATGGAAGATATTCCCCCAGACTAGGATAAAATTAGGCCTTTTCAGATCGAATGTTACTCACGAGTTATTGAGGTCATAATATTTATTTATATTATGTTTAAATTAAGTTTTAAATTGTTGTAATTAAGTTTAAGTTGATTTTCCGTTTTTGTAATATTTTATCCTTTGTTTTTTACACCAATTCGCTTAGTAGGTATACGTATTTTGTCAATGAGTGCGTTGTGAAAAGTATATGTTTTCGACTCTGATAGCTTAGTTAAGACATAGGAGTACATAGTGACATGACTTACCTACTTAGCTCCTCCTGGTAGGCCCACCAACGTATCAGAATTCTGAGTTGACAAGGTAACCCTCGATAAATTAGTCGAAATTTATCGCCAAACATCAAATAACCCAACGAAGAGGGGGTCCCTACTAGCATAGCTACTTATAGGTATATCTGAAAAACTAAACCACCTAGCGAAGATGTTTGCAAGGGCCCTGTCAGGAAGGATCACGCAAAGAGCTTCATTTTTGCTCAGAACCAACCGAATCAGATATCCGGAATAAAAAGATTGAGGTTGCTATGTTGGTTGCCGATACCGGTACAGCTATTTAAGACAAGGTTGTATTTTTATAAAATATGTTGATTTTGACGGGAAAAATGTTAATTTTAATTAGCAATATTTTTATAAACCTAAAATAAAAAAGGTATCCAATTAATCAATTTTCTTTGTCTAAAAATGCCTTCCCTAAAATAAGGCAAATAAAGCACGACTTTTTTTAAATTTGATGGCAGCACCATCTAGGGATGTCAATAAATTGTTATATTTGACACTATAAAAACCACGCACACATCGTAATTTGTCCGGGTAGGGGTAAGAGCCACCAATTAAAACCTTGATGCAACCCAAAACATAAAACATCAATATAATCATTCGAGCATGACATACACAGTATAATATAATCGGTGCCTTGAGATATGACAACACGCTCTGATGTGTGTGCTTTGTGTATGTGGCACCAGACGTTCCCCCTTCCATTATAAGGCTCATTGATAAGAATTTAACGTACCGTAATGGTAATATTCTCTTAGATAAGAACTCCAACTTGACAGACGGAAAGTGTTACGTGAATTTGATATTTATTGCTATGGTAGTAAGATCTATGTAGATATGTATAACAAATAGATTATAACAAACAGGTTTCTGTTACGTAGTAACGTCCAACTGAATTGTCTACATCCTAATCTAGATACGTATTTTTTTGTGTTTATGTCTCATTGATACGGTATTTTGCAGTCATTAAACATGGTTTTAGCAAAAAAATATATTGTACTGGCTCCTTTTGTAGGAATACCTAAGAAAAGTGATTTTAAAATTGTTGAGGAAGAATTGCCTGCTCTCCGGGAAAATGGTACGTGGTAAATTCAGAACTTGTTAATTATTGTCTAATAAGTACTTACTACAAGTATATTTGTTCATTGGTTCTTTTTTGGAGTTTAGAATTTTATACAAACCTACTTACCAGAAAAATACTAGTTTTTTTTATTGTATTTGTAAGTTGTTTGTTTTGAATAATAAACCAATACCACGGAATCCAAATAACTGATATACTAAAATCTACTAAAGTAATACTTTTTTTTTTCTCTTAGCAGTATGTGCTATATGAATATTTACATCAGACATAGAACAAACAGGCGTGCAAACAAATCTTTTTCCTGGGATTCGAACTCACGACGAAATGAATATCAATAATGATTCGAATTATCATTTTTAAATACATATTATAAATACCGAATGCACTCATTAATCAATAGACCCGTTACACTTACCTATAAGTCAACAAATACCTACTAAATGTAAAGTGTTGTTTTATGTAATTTCTCTCCATCCTAAGGTTGTCTGGAAGAAATCGCTTTTTAGCGATAAGACCGCCCATTGTACATAGTTTTAAGGTTTATTGTTGTTTATGTTATTAATTTTCTTGTTTGGTGTACAATAAAGAGTTATCTATCTATCTATGTACCTACCAGGATTGGTCGTAAGACTTATTTCAAAACCTTTTTTGATAACTTTGTGAACACATGATTCTAGTAGATACAAGAACCATTCTAAATTATTTTATGAATGTTGTGTACCTTATTTAAATAAATACATAGACATTTTTGTGTTTTTCCTAATCTTTAAAGTAATTAACACTAAACATACCAAAACCGGGTCAAATGACCCATTTTGAACTTAGCATTGAAAATGCACGTATCATCTTATTGCTTTTGCACATTTGACTGCATGACTTTTTCTTACTAACCATATTTCATACATTCAAGCAGGAAATATAAAGTCACATTTGACCCGCTATGGTAGAAATTGGTAGCTAGTAAGTATTGGTATGATTAGTGTTAAATTATTTATCCATGTTTCAGAATTTTTAGCTGAGGCGGCATATATTAGTGTTGATCCATATCAACGTATGAAACTTGGCGACAAATACCCTTGTGATATGATCGGTGGCCAAATTGCGAGGTTATTACTAATTAATCATCTATTTAGATATTTTGCACAAAAGCGCCAACTTCAAGTTCATAATATTCTGGTCCAATTTCAATTATACCTATGTACATAATTTCAGAATAATAGACAGTAAAAACGCTCAATACCCTATCGGGAAATGGGTAATGGGCCATTTTGGTTGGCGAACGCACACAATAACGAAACCAGAAAATGAAAAAGATTGTGCTCAGAAACCATTCCTTTACATCCTACCGGAATTTAAAGAATTGCCAATTTCATTAGGATTGGGTGTTTGTGGAAGAGTGGGGTAAGTGATTACTGTTATAAAAGTTGTATGCAGGTAGCTCTCACGTTTCCCTTTAATAAAATAATCTTATAAATGTTGTTCTGATTTCACCAGGAACACAGCCTATTTCGGCTTCAACAAAATTTGCGAACCAAAACCCGGTGAGACGGTAGTAGTGTCTGGAGCAGCAGGAGCAGTCGGATCCCACGTTGGACAAATTGCCAAAATACTGGGTACCTAACTTACACTTAATAGCACCTATAACGATTCATCCTGATTTTGTCACTTTGCAAAATAAACCTCATTTTGTCAATGTAGCATTGGGTCACTTGGGAACCTGATGGCGGTGTTTATAATAAAAGTACTATACTTTTTACAACATAAATAACTAAAAAATAATAACTATTATAGGTTGTCGCGTAATTGGATTTGCTGGAACTGATGAAAAATGTGAATGGTTAATCAAAGAACTTGGATTTGATTATGCTGGAAACTATAAAAATGTAAACATAGCCAAATTTCTAAAGGAATGTGCACCAAACGGCGTTGATTGTTATTTTGACAATGTTGGAGGTGAGATCAGCAGCACCGTATTATCACAAATGACCCAATATGGAAGAGTTGCAGTCTGTGGAGCAATTTCGAGCTATAATGAAACTGATCCTAACAAAAGAAAAGGTAGGTAACAAAGCTATGTTCAGGAAAATAATTTACAATTGTTTTTATCAAATTAACTTTCAAAGACACTTACGAATTCCGCTTTTTGTTCCAGCAACAATACTTCAACCATTTATAGTCCAAAAGCAGTTAAGAATCGAAGGATTTCTTGTAAATAGATTTGCGGAAAGGACAATGGAAGGTATAAATCAAAACTTACAGTGGGTTAGTGAAGGCAAGATCAAATATAGAGAACACTTTACGTATGGATTTGACTCGGCTGTTGATGCTTTTATAGGATTATTCACAGGAGAAAATACAGGAAAAACATTAGTCAAAATTATGTGATAGATAACTACATATCTTAATTTGTACACACAACATAGAAAACAGTAAATAAATACTATTATTATCAGAATTCCTATTATTTTTTATTTGTTTTTCATGTAGGTATTTCACACTTTTATCTACATCTGCGCCTTTTAGTTGGTGAGGAAATTTTAGGTACTTTCTGTACTATTTTATTAATGAATAGCTCTTCATAAATTAAACTATTTGCTTCAGAACTTAGATATTTGGATATCTCTTGGTATAGATGCCTTTTACGTGAATTTTCATCAGTAACAGTTTGAGTAGAAGCAAACACATTTTTGGTTACGGGTGTGAATGAATTCTTCAAGTCCATAATTTTTTGTGAATTTTGGTCTATTCTATTTAGTAAATTATCTTCCATTGTCTTTATTCTAGCTTCCAAAGAGGCTATTGTATGTTCAGGGACATTAGAGTTTGACAATTCTATTGATTTTGATAAACTTACATTTTGTGTTTTATTTTTGATCTTCTCTTCAGTTTTTTCAACAGCCTTGGTTTTGTCTCCAACTTTTTCTTCAACATCAATTTTATCAAGACATGACTCTATGATGTCTCGTAATTTCATATTGAATTTTCTTTTTTTATCAATAGCAGCTACACGGTCAGGTGGAATTTTATTTGTTGTATATGAAATTGGTTTATCTACTCGCATTATATTTTTACCCTTCACATCATTACTTTGTGTAATACTTTTCTTTGTTATATTCTGTGACAACAATGATACTTTATTCTCTGTTTGCTTTTCACATGCCTTGTTAGCTAAAATGTTGGTATATGATCCAGTATAACTTCTGTTATTGTTGCTTGTTTTCAAGCACTTTTCCTCAGAAAAATTAGACACTTCAGGGAGTTTTTCTGATATTTCCGTGATTTCTCGCGGTTTTTGTTTGGTATAAAAACTTTTATTTTCATCTTTGACTACAAGATCATTGAAATCATTGTGTAGATATCTTGTAAATTGAGGCACTTCATCGTTGGTTTTAGGTATTACTTTATTTTTTTTATTAGGTACACGCAATATTAACGATGGAGATACAGGTTCGAGCTTGCCTATTATAGGCATTGGCAGAGATAACTTTTTTTCTGAAATTATCCGGATTTTCTTTTCATTTTTGATATTGGATGTGTAATTATTTGTTTTATTATTTACCTCAATATTTGGTGTTTTAATTTGTTGTTTTTGTTCAAGAGAATTTAAATTTTCAAATTCGATGCTGAGTACATTGGGATTAACAGCATCAAAGAACATAGGCTCAGTAATTACTGGTTTTATGGCTGAACTTTCTAAGTTGTCATAGCATGACACAACATTATCGACACATAAGTTCTTATCATCAATATCTACTAAAACTTTACTAGGTTCTTTAGTCTTTTCCTCTTTTACATTACTTTTATCAAACCGATCTAAAGTGTCCAACTCACTTATTAAGTCACAATTGGTTAAAAAGTTTCCATATTTCACAGAAAAATTTGCCTTCTTATCTTCACAATATATAAGCTCATTTTCAATATCATCAAGACTAATTTCATAAACTTTAGGTGCTTCTTCTGTAGCGGTGCTCTCAACAGGTGCCTCGCAAAATGGACCGCTTTCTGTAGGTACTGCATCAAATTTGAGTTTTTCTTTCTGGAATATAATTATTTAAATGTTTAATTTATCATCAAAAAGCCTATGAATGATTTATTTTTAAAGATATTCTGAGTTTATAAAATCATAATTTTTTTTTTACATTTTGTCAATACAGTATTACGCTATTTTGTCTCATCAAATGTATGAAAAATATAAACTAAAAGCATAGATAAATGCATACCAATAACTAAGGTCTCCTTGAAATATATATGAATACAGTAAAAGCTCCGTATTCGCACTTCCTTCATTCGCGTTTTCTCTATTCGCGGATAAAAAAAATGCGAACCAATTCCTATATTCGCGTATAGAGATTTCTTTATTCGCGGATATAATCGGTTCATCGGTACATACATATGTATTTAAAAAGGATTCGGTATCCTTTGTAAACGCGTCGTCAAATGGACTAATAAAAAGGTAAAATATACCTTATTACAACTTTTCTAAAGTATGTTGTTAAATGATAACGCCGCTGTATTGGTTCGGCTTTCGGCTTTTCCTTAGACATAAACCGCCTTCGCCGCGGTCAGTGTTTTTTGAGAATGCAAACAAACATTATTGAGTTACATTATTGAATACGAATGTTTAAGTAAAGCAACCTTATTATTCAATGTATAAAGTATGTTGTTAATTGCTGCCACATATTAGATGTTTAATATGGTCAAAAACTTCACTTAAATTGTTTTTTATTTTGCCACCTAGGAACGAATCCCCTCTAATCCCATATAAATTACCATTCCATATTCACGGTTTCTGTATACCCCGCGAATAAGAAGCTTTTACTGTATTCTAATTCCCAAATTAGAGGAATAAGTAACTAGCATGGCTCAGTATCCCAAGTGAAGTTTGGATATTTTGACTCAATCAGCCGTCAAAGGGTAAACAAATTTGCATGAAGTTTAAATTTGAGCCTTAGATAGAATATGTTCTTGGATTATTAGAGTATGCTCAAAACAAAAGGATACCTTTAATTTCAGGAAAGCATTAAATCCCTTGGACACTTGGTTAAACCAAAACTTGAAAGTGAACAACCATCATAGCTTGAATATTATTTTTACAGCATGCAATGAACAATAATCCACATTCTAAAAATTAATCATTTAAATTCTACAAGTTCAGCTGAAGAGATTACAAGATTTATATAATAAATTAAATTCTCATTAAATTAAAGTTGAGATGGTGAACCTAAGGAGAATAGATAAGTAAGGTATATATAGAAAATTCATTGTAAGAAAAATATTGGAAAAACTATAAATGCTTAAAACTTATTAGGTACTTTAAATAGTAATACAAATGATTTTTTTATTTATTTTTAAAAACTAATTGTTGAGAAATTCTTTGTTGTATCCATGGTCATAATGCTCAGATGAACACTCTCTTCTTCAAAATCGATTCATATACATTTATATGTTGCCCTCAGCTTACCTTGAAGTTCATAAAATATGAATCCTTGAAATGATGTTGACATATCACCCGATTTTTCAGTTGGGAAACTCTTAGGTTGAGGAATTCCAATCTATTTGTGTTGACTAGCCATTGATGACACCGCACTCTATCAAATACTGGGTAATGGAACATATGTGTAACCCCATCACTCCTTACTGTGCAGTTAGGATATGAGCAACGACAACCACCCATTTTAATCTGGAAAAATATTTAAATCTATGCATTAGTTAATGTAACAACGAAATATAATATTAGATATCTGCCGAACATTCTTAATTATCTTTGGGTTTCAAATTGGTGTCAGTGTATAATTCATGGATTATAGCCCATAATTATTTGTGAGTAGCAGAACAATGGAATCTTTTATGAAGGCTGCAGGCTTATCTATTGTAACACTGACAGTTGAAGAAGCAATTAAAGGTAAAAACATCCCTATTACTAAATAATTAATAATAATTACAAAAACAGAAGTAAATCTGTCTGCTGACTATGTTTTCAGAACTACAAATTGATGTAAATGAAGTAATCAAATAATTAATACCACATTAATGTATAAATTATACTTATGCTACAAAACTATAAGGCATCATACAGAATTCTGCTACACAAGTCACTTGGTCTACATGAACCCAGCATAGTCTTTCTCCTGTTAATTTTATTATTTCGTGTAAATATACAGCTCAACTCACCCAACTTGAAAACAGATAGGTGGACAGGCACTTATTAGTTCCAAAGAAATCTTTGGAACTTACAACAGAAATTATGAAGGTGTATACGTTGCAAAATTGTAAATAAACTACACCTCTGCCATTACAGGAAAATATGGTCTTTAATAACGAATATTACACAGAGCTTAATTTAATAATTCGTATCGTGAACTAAATGCAGTCATATAAATGTATTTATTACGTAAATGCCTACAATTAAGTACCTAATCCATTGAATGAATTTTAATTATTATTTAAAGTTTAAACCACAGATTACTTTATATTTTGAGGTAACCAAAGAGAAAATTTATCAGTGCTGCCAGTTCAAATCTTAGAAAAGATGAGATAATTGCAAAATAATGTAAAAAAAATAGTACATGCATATACATGGACCCAAATGACATAATATTTCAATACTCTATACCAGTACGTAATGTGTTTTTACATTTACAGCGCATTATAGAAACATCACAGTGCACATCAGATAGTGACGTGCCGGATCGTCAAAAATGTATATCCGTTAACTAGCATCCGGATGCTGATATTTAGTGTCAAGATTCGCGGATACGTACGAGGATCTTTATGTTCTCACTCAATCGGTGTTGACGCGTGACCTTGAAACGATAACTGACATCTCGCCCCCCGCCTTTCCTTGTATAATATTGATCTCATAACATAGTTGATTTAGTATCTTTGAGTAATATACTATTGGTATGGTAACTTACTAGAATAAATGTATGCAATTAAAGGTGCCAAATATTTGATTAACAAAATAAAAAAGTTGTTTGTTTTTCATTTTCTTATATTTATAAAAGTAATTTCATAACTTTATAATTTATGTGTAATAGTGATTAGATAATTGATTTTGAATCTTTGAGTTATATACTATTGGTATTGTAACTTACTAGAATATTTTATTATGTTTGCAATTAAAGGTGTCAAATATTTGATTTTACGAAATAAAAAATATTCTGAATGGATTTTTTTTTATCACATAGGTAATCTAAGTTATCATGCAGCATTTCATCCTGTCATTTGAATTTGAAAATTAATAAATATCCGATAAAGATCCGCAAGAAAAGTAACGGATACGGACCTTATTTCTCCCGCGGATATCCACGGATACGGATACGGATACAGAAATCCGGAACAGCACATGAAAATTTTAATTAATTAGTAGGTACATACTTGTAAAGGCCCAGTAACCGAACGTATTTTTAATTAATTAAATTTAATTGTGGTAAGTACTTATGATTCAATGTATTAGCTATGAAACGATAATGGAATTTTATTGTGCCTTTGTAGTGACCTGTAAATATTGATTACTTAGTTTAATTATTCATATTAATGTTTCATTACTATATGTAGGTATAGAAGCACTCAATAAAATTAAACTCATGGAATGCCAACAAATTTAGCTTCATTCGTTAGGTATATATTTGCTGAAACAATGCGAGTTCGCGATGTAAATTTTAAAACTAAAGAAACGTACAAAACTTTAACACCGCTAAGGTGGTTTTTAACTGTATTTGCTATTAACTGCAATATTACAAGTGAAACTACATTAAAATCTTCATGCTCTTTCATCAGAAGTATAATTACCGCTGCGGTACTTGGGTCCATGTTATTTTATAGTTTATATATGAAAATACATTATTTGTACTATGATATTAACATTTCTATAAGGCTCACTGATGTAGTTCAAATGATTTACGATTACTGTCAATATATCGTGGACTTGTACTTCATAAATAAATACGGTCGCAGCATCGGCTTAGAGTATTTCAAACAATACGAAAGTATCGATAAAATACTTCATATGACCCAATATTCTTTGAATAAATCGAAATTGATTAAATTGATTACGTTTTTTGTCTCAATCTGGTTCATAAGTTCAATTTGTGACCTCCTGGCGTGGTTTCTTAGTTACCATACATGGACAGGCCCACTCGTGTACTCAGTGGCTTACATATATTTGTTAATTAAAATTCTTACCACAATAGATTTGACTTCTCATGTGATGCATATCGAGATTCGTCTCAAACTTATCGGTGATTTGGTACGAGACTATTACAGACATGCAGAACCCATACCTGAATTAATAGATAATTCTTTATGCAATGATAAATGGCTGTTCTCGGATGCATGTCCCCGAAGTGGAACATTGGAAATAAAGACACGACCTCCCCCATTGAAAAAGTCTGATGATTACATGGCGATAAAGTGTCTCAGCAGTTGTTATTTATTGCTGACTGAACAAGTTGCCTACATTAATAAAATGTTCGGATTAAGGGTCAGTATATAACTTATGCTCCTCTTACTTAGATAGAGACCTACTACCGGTTCAGAAAATCCCGCTGAATTAAAAAGGATATGATTTTTTTTCAAGACTAGCCATTTAAATCTTATAAAATTAACTGTATTTGACTAATCCGCCAGGAAATTAGGTATTTTTATACCGCGCCTTTCTAAATCTATATAAATTTGGTATATCTTGATATAGAATTTAAAATTGTACTCGAGATAAATATTTAATGTAATAATATATTTTTAGATCTTGCTGAACAGCTTGAGCTTGCTAATTGATATGGTGCGTTTTACAAATTTGGCTGTCAGAATCATAATTGGATCACAGGTAAATTTCTTTTTTATTTTATTGTATTTTTCGTAAACAAAAACTTTTTTACTGAAGTTCTCTGCTTTCTACTAACAGCCTTCCGTAAATAAAAAGCTGTCAATGAACTGCTAAACATGATTCACATTATATAACACAAATTGTAAATACTTATGTAACTATTTGAATAATTCAATTTACAGCATATTCCAATATATTCCTGTAACATGCCAGCTGTGTCCACCGTCATGCGCCTACTAACCTGTATTATTGTGATTATCAGCTTAGTGAACCACTGTGAACAGGTCTACCACCAGAGGGAGCGCATAATAAGCATAATTGATCACATACTTATCAATAAGAATCCAAGTAAGATTATCGATCAAGTAATCTATATTCAAACCTATGGGCAAAGCATTACAGTGTGATTTTGAAGTCTTTGCCATTACAGTAGGGGAGGAAGTAGGTACTCATCAATGTGAAGAGCCAATACTACAGGACCAACTTCAAAACGCGAAAATAAATGTGCTGTTTGATAGATAGGTACCCACTACCTACTGATTTTTATTCGCGATTAAACGGTTTTATAATGAGCAATTCCTAACTTGCAGGGCGATTGTAATACTCTCGGAATCGCCATTGCAGTCAATTTTGTATTACATTGACGGCGCCACGACTGCTGTCCCACACTGCTCGCGCTCTGAACCATAGATCTAAGTATTATGAAATAGGGCTCCACATTGAATTCAGGAGAGTTGCACAAGGTGCGGTAGTGGCAAAATTACTTTAAAATACCTGTAGTGTCATTATGCTGATTTATATTTAAACGTACCAATTAATTTTTTCACAGCTCAGGAGCTTAGGTCTGCCATGGTCGAGCTTCAAGGGCTGGTGCAATCAAGACAGATTCACTTCAATATGGCTAACTTCATCCAACTGAATTATTCTTTGCTTGTCTCCATCGCGTCTGTTGTCGTAACTTATACCATTATTATATTACAAAGCGTAAAATAAATATGGCTGTGCTTACCAACTCGGCTAGGGTGCTGCCGGAGATGCTAAAATATCGAAATTGTGTTTTGATGTTTTTATTCCTGTAATACATCCTTCAACCCACTCTTTACAATTTTCTCGATAGCCACGTTTCTACATGTAGGTAACTAAGTAAGACTTAAGAAATATATTTATAAATGTTTTATGAATCACATTCAATAAACTGATAGTTACAAGACTTACGTACACTCCAACAATTAAATTTACTCAGTTAGCTACCCTTACCTACAAAATTACATGTTCTTAGCGTTAATATCGTGGCTTGTTTCAACTTGTATTTAGGTACTGATTTTAATTAAGATAATGAGATATGTGTATAGTTAGGCTGCAATTCCACCAGTCGGCTAAATAAGCTTGGCTAACACAAATTGAGATATTGCAGTAACAGATTTACCTTCCTCAACTTTACTTGTCATGTTTCTTAAACTTTTAAACTAACTAATTAGTCTACCATAGGTACTCGATTACTCGAAGACGTTAACTTCCAGTTTAGCTCTCCGATGGAATTGCGGCTTTAAGCATTTTATCTAATCGTATAAAAAAATATGTGCCTATCATTTAATATCATAAATGTCTAGTGAATCACTTGTATTTGACGTATACAAAACATGAGTTCCGATACTGACAGATTAATAACAAATAACAGTGATCCGGAGTGTACAGCAGATCAAGATCAAAATTGGTAAGTTCAAAATAAACAGTGTAATGTGATGGGAAGTAAATTTTTTGTAGTAAGTTTAAGGGAAATAACATCGAAACATAAGTTACTTTTGAACCTTAACCGCCCATTTTACATAGATTTAAGGTTTATTGTTGTTTATTTTCTTCTATCTATCTATCTATCTTAATAGAATTAAAATATTACTTACTTATTATAGCAATAGCAACAATGATACCGAAGATGAAGCCCCAGATATTACATATTTTTCACTGGTAAGTACCTAAATTACCATAGAGTTCACAGTGAAGTTTAAAAGTTGAATAATTAATTTACGCTAATTTATTTTTACAGTACAGATTTGCAACTAAAAAAGACAAATTTATATATTTGTAGCATTATTATTTTCAACGATATGCGGATGTTCAACGCCTATAAATACCTTACTGATGGCTTTCATAATGCAAAGCATGGTGGATTATGGTAAATCCGTTGTAGCAGGAAACCCTGATGATGATGTCTTCTTAAAAGCAAACATTGACTTTGCAGTATATAATAGCATCCTGGGACTATTGCTTGTTATTTTAACGTATGTGGCTACGGTTCTCATGAATACTGCTGCGTACAATCAGGTAGGTGGTAAATTTCAACAAATCATACCGAAACAATTATTTCGCCGTTATCTCTTACACCCTTACAATTCAGTTTCGGCCCCTGGAGATCACCTTTGCGAGTCAAAGATACTGAAATTATGGCTCGGTTTAGACCTAGACATTTTTTGACTAATTTAAGTTTATCAATAGTTTAACACTTTCATAGTATATGTTTTTTTTTATACCACATGGGCCGACATACAAGCGGACGGTCCACCTGATGGTAAGTGGTCACCGCCGCCTATGGAAATTTACAACACTAGGGGCATCACCAATGCGTTGTCGACCCTGAGACGTGAAGTTGTTAAGTCTCATGTGCCGGCTCCCTTACCATTCTAACCGAAACACAGCAATTCAGGTGCACTACTGCTTCACGGCAGAAATGGGTAAGGTGGTAGTACTTCCCCGGACGAACTCTGCACTACTACTCGAGAATAAATATAAATGACTGCCTTGTTAAATAATGCCTTTCAAATTTTAAGTACCACATACTTAACGACTTCCACAATTTCCATCATATCAAGCGGTTTACAAACCATTTGCTGCCTCGCAATCTATATTATTATTTCTGTGCTAAACATGTTTCTGCTCAGGTTTTTAGAATACGGAGAGAATATTTTAAAGCATTTCTTAATCAAGATTTCGCATACTTTGATACGCATCAGATGGGTGATATCGCTACCAAAATGACGAAGTAAGTGTTCTCACTGTCCTAAATTGACATTTAATATATATTTAAGGCCACATCAATAAAAAGAAAAACTTGTTACATACAGAGATGTCATGAAATTAGAAGATGGCTTAGGCGAAAAGGTAGCAACGTTTATATTCTATCAGGCGAGTTTCTTAAGCTGCACCATCATGGCGTTTATCAAAGGATGGAAACTTACGCTACTGTGCTTAATATCGCTGCCTGTGACAATGGTTCTAATGGGATTGGCTGATTGGGTAATAAAATTTCCTTTAAATATTAACGTAAATATGAACTTAACACAACATTAGTTGTCTATATAGGATAGGTATACTATAAGGTCCTTGCGCCTTGTGAGGCCCATTATTTGCAAAACTTCAATAAATCAAAAGTAAAAAAATATTTTTACATCAAACTTTATTAAAGTATTCCTTATTTATTTGAGAAGAAAATCTACAAGTGAGATCAAATTTCTTAAAGAAAATAATCATTTTTAAAAACCTTTGATGTGGGCTTTTTTAGGAATATGGGTACTTATCATAGCCCGATTTTAAACAGGTCATTTTTAAACGCTATCGAAATAAAAATTATATTTATACATTAAATTATTATATGAATTTCTGACGTAATCAGTCTCTTGCAATATTATTTTTGGTCATAATTATAATAGGACGGTGGGCCATCTTGGGCTTAACAAAACTGAATCTATCAAAAAAACTCTGTCAAAAATATAAAAACAATATTTTCCTCCGCTTATTCTAATATTTGTTTCAACTTAAACAAAAAAAATCTTGCAAATTAGAAACTTTTTTGAAAAATAACTTTAGTGGGCCTTATTAAGGCTATAGAAAAAAAATCAATGAAATAGGAACGAAATTGACTAACTATAATTACATGTACTTGAGTATTACAATTAACAAACAAATCAAAGTCTTGTACGCCTTGAGATGCATTCTGGACATGAAAATTCTTCTACATCGTTCTTAGTTAGTCCAACACATTCATCGTGATACCACGAAAGACAACTAACGCATTGTCTCATATCTGAGACTCGTTCAACTGCACAAGCTCGACAATACCATGAGTCAGTCTATCTTTTTCTTGTTTTCATTTAAACCTAAAATTATAGAATAAAGTATTTTTACTTAAAGTACCAACCTAAGTTAAAATATTTTATTCTGCTACTATTTCTATTACTATACTAATATTATGTTTATTAAAAAAATAAAAATGGCTCATTGTTATATTTTGATTTATAAAACGACCCATCCCATCGGGCTATCTAGGGAGTCCGTGTGGTGGGCCTTTATAAGCACTTTTCTCGGCAGTGAGGATTATTTCTATAAAATTAAAGTAAACAAAAAGTATACACAACGTTTACGCAGGTAAGCGTATATGAATGTTTTTGTAACTAAGTAACTTTTTATTTTAAAGAATTCCGAAAACAGTTTGTTTCTTCAAAGAAATATAAAGACTATAAAGTTTGCGATTGTGAGGTTATAAACCGTAAGTCGTTTGCAACGTGGCTGACAAACTGTCCACTGCTGCCAAGAAGGCGTCTTCCACCATTCGATATGAACTTGAAGTTATGTCTATGGTACTAACCGATCATGGTCGCGAAATTTAAATTCGTTCGAACGGTTATAACTATAAAATTTTGAAAGTGGGCTATCTTAGGAACATGGCCATCATTGGCGCAAGTGCCTAACTTATATTTTACTATATGTGAGGACCTATAATTGTGTGCTGTTGGTCTTCCGAATAAACTAAAATAAATAAGTAATAACCGAATACCAACCAAAGGAGACAAAAAGAGTAAAGTTTTCAATTAGGTAGGTATATACCTACAGTCCTGATTGGCATTTCGACTGAAACACATGGTATCCTTATCCTTAACAGGTAGCTTCAACGCTATCGGAAAAAGAGGCAGAGGTTACAGGCAGGGCTGGTGCCATTGTAGAAGAAGTAATATCTTCAATACGTACAGTATACGCTTTCAGCGGACAGAAAAAAGAATGTGAGCGATATCAGGAACATTTAAAAGAAGCCAGAAATATCAATATTAAAATAGGTGATTAAAAAAAATGCACTGTTTTTTTTATAGTACTTTGGCCGATATTCAGGCCGACGGTCCACCTGATGGTAAGTGGTTACCGCCGTCTATGGACATTTGCAACACCAGACGCATCTCTACTGCGTTGTCGACCCTGAGACCTTGACATGTACATGTAAATCTACTGATCCCTTGACCTTTCTAATCTAAACATACTGGTTAAACCGGGAAATACTTAACAAATAACACTGGGTAATACGTGTTTCACGGCGGAAATAGGTATGGGGGTGGTACTTCCCCGGAGGAACACTGCAGTAAGACGAGGTCTATTACTCTAGAACGTCTACTCTCTCAAGGGAATCAGGATATTATAAAGTACTTATGCTTTCTTGCAGGACTCTGGAACGGTCTAGGTATGGGACTGCTTTACTTCTGTATATTTGGATCATATGCTCTATCCTTTTGGTTTGGATACAAATTCATGATTGACGAACCGGAAAATTACGACGCGTATACAATGATTGCTGTAAGCAAATATTTACCTAAGACTGTCAGTTAAGTTAAAAAAGACTTATTAAAAATAACATATAACTTAAATTTTAGGTTTTTTTCGGAGTTATGACTGGTTCAACAAATTTCGGGATTTCGTCTTATCTGATGGAGATTTTCGGGAAGGCCCAAGGTGCAGGCGCACAAATTTTCCGCTTGATAGACAATGTACCAACTATCAATCCACAACTAAAACGAGGGATAATACCGGAGTCAATAATTGGAAATATTGAATTTAATAATGTCCTTTTTCAGTATCCTTCAAGACCCGATGTGCTGGTAAACCAATATTATTATTTTAATCGGAAGTAGTGGTGAAATTACGAAATTTCATGAAGTGGCCGGACAGATATTTTCATGACTTTTCGATTTGTTTTATAGGTGTTAGAGAATGTGAGTTTAAGCGTAAAGCGGGGTCAGTCTGTAGCTCTGGTGGGACCATCGGGCTGCGGAAAATCCACAATTATACAGCTTCTATCTAGATACTACGACGTCGGTAATGGCAGTGTAAGTTATAAACTCCAAAACCAAAACGGTTATGATTTTGAAAAATATCTGTACAATTCATTGTTATATTTGTGTTTGTAGGTCTGTTTGGACGGATACGACGTGCGCGAGTTGTCAGTGCGGTGGCTGCGCGCTCAGATCGGGCTCGTCGGTCAGGAGCCGGTGCTGTTCAACGTGAGCGTGCGCGAGAACATCCGCTACGGGCGCGAGGACGCGTGCGACGCCGACGTCGAGGCTGCCGCCACCCAAGCAAACGCGCACAACACACAGCACAATGATTCACGGGGACCCATACTGTAAATTGCACGAATTGCTCTTTTTTGTATAATAAATATTGATTCTATATCCGCTGCTGCTCCCCAAAACAAAATACCATAGGACAAGAGGCTATGAAAATATGCAAAATAAACTAATTTGGCCGTCTCAACATTCGTCAATTGTTTAATTTTCCTAACAGCAAAAGCAGCCGAACTTAATTTAGCAGCTAGAGTATCAACCTGAGGTCCCCATTGCAATTTATCGTCTAATGTAAGACCCAAAAATACCGTTTTATTTACAAGATCAATATGGCTCCCATGTATTATTATTTGGCTATCTACTTGTGCTACATTTGGTAAAGAAAACCTTAAGCATTTAGTTTTCTTTGAATTTAGTAATAGATTATTTGTAGCAAACCACCCACAGACAATTGACATAGTATGATTAACTTTAGTTAGATCTTTGTCTTTTCTATTAACTTTAAAAATTAATGATGTATCATCAGCAAACAAGACAATATCTGTGAGGTCATTTACAACATATGGCAAATCATTTATATATACTAAAAACAAAAATGGACCTAAAATTGAACCCTGGGGTACCCCCATTTCGACTAAAGAGCCCTTGGATGTTGTGCCGGTAATCCCTACCTTTTAAAAAAAAGGTATTAATATTCCTTTACTTTGTAAAAAAACATAATCATCTACATACTTACTCATCGAATGTCAGTGTCATCCTTTTGTTAGGTAGGACCTAGTAACCTAATACAGATAGGGAAGATGGCAGAGACATGTTCGCGAAAGCCGTCTAGGGCTAAAACATTAGTCAGTCCTAACAAAAGAAACCCGAGAGATTAAGACACACCCCCTAGACCAGTCAATGCCACCTCAGACGGCCATAACTCTCATTGTTTAGGTACCTACCTACCCTCACAGGATCATAATTGGATGATACAAGAATTTTCATAATGTTGTAGTGCCATGTGAAAAATCCCTGAGAAACACTCAGGTTAAAGAGTACCTATTGTTTAAGTTTTCGGTTTGTTGTGGACGATAATAAATCAGTTGGACAGTAAGAACATGTAATTTTATGTATAGATTTGGAACTGGTAACTGCGTTGTTTTGACCTTCTTAATAACTTAATAATGGCTAAGAGTATTGATAATTAAAACTCACAAAATTACTGTTAAAGATTGTCCAAGAGGCCCTGGAGGCGGCGAAGGCAGGTCGTACCTGCGTGCTGATCGCGCACCGGCTGAGCACCGTGCGCGACGCCGACCGCATCTGCGTGCTCGCCGCCGGACGCGTCGCAGAGACCGGCGACCACGCGCACCTCATGCAGCTCAAGGGACTCTATTATAACCTTAATACCAGTTGTCAGCAATTATAAAACAAATTTACTAACTATGAAATTTCCGTTCAAAAACGTTATATGTTTATCAATTCTTCGCTTGAAAAAGTCAGTTGGAAGGGACGAACAAACTCTTCAAAGCGTTTTGTAGTTGCAGCCTTTTGTATTTTTTTTCTAAGTAAATAGATGTCTATGGGCGCTAGATCTAGAGAATACGGTGGGTGATGCAGAGCTTCCAACTCTAGCTATTATAGTTTGGATTCACACATCCATAGTAGTAATCGTACCTAACTGCTGAACCAGGGTGCACCCAACAGTTACTCACATTTTTAATGTGCCCATCTTGATGAAGATTCAAATGTAATGAAAACCAAACACAATAAATAAACGTCGGGACAGTTGGCTTGACGGTTAGATACCCTGACTGCCACGCCGCAGGTTGTGGGTCCTATACCAACCCAGGTCAAATATTTGTGTGCATGAACATGTCGGTTTGTTGTCTCTGGATGTAAATATCTATATAAGTATGTCTTTAAAAAAAGTAGAATATGTAGTATGTCAGTTATCTGGTTTCCATAGTACAAGCTTTGTGTAGTTTGGGATTAGATGGCCTTGTGTAAAGAATGTCCCAGGATATTTATTTATTTATTAAACAATTGGGAGAAAATAGAATTCCCCACCAAACCATTTGAACAACAAACAAGGCAACTTCATAGGTACTATATCAGGTAATTCATATTACTTAATGTGTTATGTACCTATGTGTAAATAACTTATATATTTAATGAAATAAACAAAAATACATTGTTTTTAAACCCTGAATTTTATTCAGATCACCAATTCTCCAGACTACCTCTGCAGTATTAATGATACTTTATGCTTAAAACTATTCCAATTAGTTCCTTGATTATTAAAGAATAATTAAAGAAAATACTTTAAAACATCCTTTACCCAATCAGCACTTAAATCTATGATTTATTATAATTTTAGTAACTATAACTTTTATTATTTAAATTATAATGTTACACAATTACCCCAATTGTGTTAATTATCTTTATATTATAATAACCTACTTACAATCATTGGTTTCAGGCAAAAAAAAATGTCACATATACTTTTTTTCATGTGCAATAAGCCATTCCTTACGATCAGCCCCACTGTTAAACCCTCCTTTGGAACCTAAAGCAACAAGTCTATGGCAGGGTATGACCAATAAAAGTGCATTAGCCCCACAGGCAGCGCCTACTGCTCTTGAGTGGCTTGCTGGACGACCCAAAGCTTTTGCTATATCACCATATGTTTGTGTTGAACCAAATGGAAGTTCAATAATCTTCTTCCATACTTCCTGCAGAAAAGATCTACAATTAAACATTCTAATGAATTTATATATTTTTTTTCATTTATAAATTACTATTTAATATAGTTGCTAACCTTTTGGAATTCGGAGCCAATCATTTTTATTGGAATAGTAAACATTTTAAGTTTACCATTAAAGTAATCTGCAAGTTCCATCTCGAGATTTTCCAATAATTTATTTTTCTTTTCGATTATATGGCACGAAAGTTCATTAGACAGTATTTGAAACTTCTTGTCAATATTTTTGGAGTTTTCAAAATTCACGATATACAAGAACATTTCATCAGCTGCACATATAATTTTCCCAACAGGACTATCAAACGTATATGCATGTAGGGTACATGTAGTCGTTGTGTCATTGGAGAACTTAGATGTGATTAATGAAAGCTTCATTATACTTTATTCTGGAGGCAAAAACTAGTTTTACAGCGAGCTTACGGCAACATGTATCATCTATGATGACGTACAACCTTAGTTCTTCTTGGTGAATTGTTCGTGTACCGTAGGAAATTGTAGGTAGGTAGGTAAGTAAGATTAGGTAAGAGAGAGTAAATAAAATATCAAATCTCAACGATTAAATGCATCCGAGCTAGAGCTCAATGAGTTGAATGGTGTACAAAATTAGAGACGAAAGTCGATTCCGATTCCATTTGAGAATCGACTTTTCTCTTGAAAAAATCGATTATTGAGGGTCGATTCTTTTTCGATTCTCGTTTCAAAATGGAACGAGAACCGATTCTTAGCTTTCGTTTTTCGACTTAACTATTAGATATGAACCTAGTCATGTAAATAGTTCAATACTAAATGAACTTCAACAGTAGTTATATTCAAACTCAAGAATCAATCATAATTCATTTAAGTCGATTCTTAGAATCGATTAATCAAAGACAAAAAAAATTGAGTCGGATCCAGACTATGTAAAAACTTCCAACAATATACCAAACCAAAGCAAACGAAACTAACCGGCAGCCAATGTTTGGCAACAATTGTCTCTGTAACGAAAGCGCGCTAGGTTTATGTTAGAAACGGCTTAAAAAAAGCTTTTCAGAACCACACCTATTTAGTCAGATAAGGCCCACGGAGAGCACTTATGAAGGTCAAAGCTACTAAACCGACTAACAAGTATGGAAAGAGGATAAACCACTTGGTAAGGGTATCGATTTTTCGGAAAACCAAACGATTTGTTGTAATAATAGTTTGTTTTGATACATTAGTATATGAGATTCAACTTCTTCATAAAATCCCCCTATTCTGGTCTTAACCAGGCTGGAGGTTTTGTATGCATTGGAATGAATTCATCTCACTCCATCAGATTGTATATACGGACGCTAAAGTTTAAAAAAAACTGCAATTTTGTTTCTAACTAACCAAACTAAGAGCCTGAACTTAATATTCTCTAGTTCGGTTTCGGTTTAAAGAATTTATTTCCCAAAAAGAACATTACATAGTTCACTTAGAATGAGAAACTTAAAATTATAATATAATGTGAGTTTAATCTACCATATTGTGTCAGTTATTACTGAGGTACACCATCAGTCTTGCTGAGTTTCTTGCCGGTTCTTCTCAGTTGAAGGCTGACTTCCGAACCGGTTGTAGCTTCAGTAACTTTAAATTTGACCTTCATAAGTGCCCTCCGAAGGCCTAAACTGAATAAATGGTTTTGAATTTTGAATTTTTTGAAGTCTCTTTTTAAAAGTATTCCGCCGAGTGGCAGCCCTTTACATTTTTTGGTAAATTATTATATAGCTGTGCTCCCTCGTACTGTATATTGTTTTTTCCATGCATGGTTCTAATTACAGGTAGTTCTACAATATCGATAACGATCAAAGTGTATACCTACTATATGGTGTTAATATTTATTATTTATATTAAACTAGCTGACCCGGCAGACGTAGTCCTGCCCTCAATGAATATTGAATTCGAATTGGTATCATAAATAAAAATAAAATACCAAGAACACAGTGTTTATTGTTCATGACAATTAAACTTTTAATATTAGGCGTGACGGCGCTCTGAAATAACCGTGACCACTTCTTAAAAAACTCACTCTACATTACAATACAATTTTCCTATTTAATTGACTGTGAAATGTGCACTAAGAAATAATAAATTAATTATTTTATCAATATAATTCCGATCCATGCCTCTGTTTTAAACGATATTGTCAAACGACTGACATTTATGTCAAACACCATTCGGTAACATAAGAGTTTATATTGTCAAAAGCGGTAAAGTTACATTAGAAAAGTAATGATTTCTTATATTTTCAAATTTTTCACGCAACTTTCTTATTTTTTTCTTTAAGAACCTTCTCCTGACAATAACAAAAACAACAAAAAAAGAATTAGCGAAATCGGTCCAACCGTCCGTGCGTGATGCTGTGACCAAGGGAAATAGGGATTCATTTTTTTATATATAGATTTTTTGATAATGATAAAAAAACAAAGACTTAAAAAAACATCCAATTTAAAAACCGTTAACTTGACCTTTTCGAGTGAGTATAAACTTTATTACATAATACATTGGTAAATAGTTACTTGACTTTAACAACGGCTTTTCCGGTATTTTCTCCTCTTAATAAACCTACTAAAGCATCTACCATATTATCAAAACCATGATATATTTTCTCTTCATACTTAAGTTTTCCTTCACGAAGCCAGTTCAAATTAGTATTTACTCCTTCTTCCCAACGATCGTACCATCGATTCACCAAAAATCCTTCAATTTTGAGCTCCCTAAGGACTATGGCAGGCTGCAAAATTGACACTGAAAATTTTGAGATAGATTATTCATATATAAAAATAAATATTATGTCAATTTTCGCCTCTAAACTATAATATATATATATATAAAACTAGCTGTGCACCGCGTATCACTCGCGTTACAATACTCGGGGTATTGTAGTTTCTGTCCTCAGAGACAGCGCTGATTACGAGAAATATTTAAGAAAAATAATTTCAGAATACACACACAACATTCAGAATACACAGTTTACCTTTTGGTAATGATAAGTCATTGTAAGATGAAATGGAACCGCAGACAGCCACTCTCCCGAATTTATTCATGTAATTGATAATTGTCGAACTTATTTCACCACCGACCTGAAAAACATGAAAGAAAGGGCAGTTCATGCAGAACTCAATGAGATCACGTGATTTTTTAAAAATAAATTATTTACCTAATTACAGAACTTACATTGTCAAAATAGCAATCAACTCGGTTAGGAGCACTTTCTTTCAAAGCTGCTCTTATATTTGCAGTTTTGTAATTGTAAGCACGATCAAAGCCAAGTTCTTTTTCTAAATATTCACACTTCGCATCGGTACCTGCGAAGCCAATCACTCTGCAGCCTAAAAAAACACAAATAACGTATAATGATCATGAGAATGTGCAATGAGACGGCTATAATAAAAAGTCACTATTTTCGTTTGTTCGACTTTATTCCACTCGCTATAGATTTTGTCATGGTTTTTGATTTTTTTTCCAGAAAGTTCGGGGTTTAAACCTACTAATACATTAATATTATCCTACTCAGGCGAATTCGGGACGGGGCGTGAGTCTATTAATAAACAAACATATTACGCACGCATATGTACATACCCAGTATTTTGCCGATTTGTCCCACATGGGAACCAACAGCACCTGCTGCACCAGTAATCACTATAGTTTCACCTGCTTTAGGTTTGCAGATCTCCTTTAAGCCAAAGTAAGCTGTATTTCTGCGGTAAAAATAACAATGTATCACACAATTATCAAAGAAGTAATATGGCCTACAAAATTAGTCTCGTCTGTCCGAAAAAATAAATGAAACTATTATATATATAAGTATATATTATATTTATTAGCCATTGCAATGAAGTAAATTGACTACTATCATGATTAAATTGTATATTATTATAATATTTATATTATTTACCCTGGCATGCCAGCTACCCCCAACGCAATGGAAACTGGATGAGGACTTAAGTCTGGTAGAAGAGTAAACGGCAGGAGCCCTGATAATGCAGACCACTTTTTAGGGTCACATATTGTGTGAGTACGCCACCCAAATGAGCCGGATACGTATTTACCAACGGGATAATTCTCGTTACGACTTGCAATGATCCTACAAAAAAAGAGGCTTAAAATAGTTCGTAATTTAAGCAAAAAATCAGATACATACAAGGAATAAAAAACATACTTTGCAACTTGTCCTCCGATCATGTCGGTAGGTAATTTATACCCAATCATATAGGCACGCATGTAAGGATCTATACTGAGAAATTCAGCCTCAGTTAGTATTTCTGAAAAAGTTAATTACAAACAGTAACACAATCCCTGACTGGCAATTTTTAAGGAGGTTTTTGAGGAAGTACCAGATGTATTTTAAAAAAACACTTTCATCCCCTTTTTATACCCACAGGCATAGTATTCAACTTCTTTAATATATCTTTGTTCTCTTCAAAAATACAAATTGTAAGTTAAATCTATATCTGCTTTTATAAAAATTGGCAATTATATTAACAATAGGCCAGACCACCAAGCCGGTGGTTAGTGACCCTGACTGCCAAGTCGCAGGTCGCGGGTTCGATTCCCACCCAGGATAAACCTTTGTGTGCATGAACGTTTGTTTGTTATGTGTTTGGTTGTAAAATATCGATATAAGTATGCATTTAGAAAAATAAAAAGTAGTATATGTAGTATATCAGTTATCTGGTTTCCATAGTACAAGCTCTGCTTAGTTCGGGATAAGATGGCTGGGTGTAAAAATTGTCCCGGGATATTTAACTTTACCACCCTTTTTTAGGGAGTGAAGTAAAAAACATAATTTCTAAATCATGTTTTTAAATTATATTGAAGAACATTATTACTAATTTTAAAGTATTTCTGATCATAAAGATTTATACTCCAATATATACCTTGCCACCCCCTTTTACCCCTTTATTGGATGAATTCTAAAGTTATAAGCCAGACAGTCGCGAGATTGCCTTTTTTGCATTATGTAAAGATTTTTGTATTGACCGTGTAATGACAAGCATATTTATAAAAATATCATTGTGGTACTCACCTCCATCTTTGAGTTCAGAAAGTTCTTCCTCGACAATTTTAAAATCGCTTTTCTTTGGTTCACCTTGGAAATATTTTGTAAGTACATATTTTTGAGCTTTAACTTTGCCAGTTACGCCAGAATAACACCGTTTTATAATACGAAACGGGGAAAGTGTCTTAGCCATCATAACTGCAGCTTTTATAAGGATTCAGCAATGCTAAAAAAAGTAAAACACTATGCACGGACATATTATACGTTTTAGGTTAAGTATAATAAATTTTGCGACTATTTCAAATACGAATAAAGTACCCGTTAGTCAGCTCAATTAGCAATCTGTAACTATTTTTCACATTATATAATTATTTAGTTTCTAATAGACACTAATATTCTATTCGTGCTATAAAATAAATAAATAATAATAAAGTTATATCATCAATAAATATATTTCTTGCTATAGTAGGCATGTCTATAAAACTATGGAGAGTTGTTTGTGTGTTTTGCAAGCCCGCGAAACATTATGAATTTGGGTTATTGTTTTTACAATTCTATGGTTTAACCTAACCCTGTTGGTTTATAAAAACTTATAAAAACAATCGTTTTCATTTTTCATAATGGATGGCCATGATGTATATTGCGGAGAGCAAAGATCTATGAAGGTCTATGTCAGATCAATAACCATCATATTTTCTGAGTAACCTAAATAATAATCAGAAATATTTTTTTAATTTATGCCTAAGATTTATAGTATTTTTTCTTAATTACACATATCTATTATTTACCACAAAATTTACCACAGTCGGTATTATTATCATATAACATAAACCGAAGAAGCGAATCTTAAGTAAATTTACATGCGTCCGTCTCGTAATTCCCGTTTGGTTAACTAATTGTTTCAACAAACACTGCAACGTGTGTCGCTCTTGTTGTATGCAACATTTTAAATGCCTCTTATATATTCTAAATATGGAGTGTAGAAGTAAAGGAGGACCATCTCAGTGTACTAAAAAGTGTCCCTTGAAAGGGAACAAATTAAGGCAGCGCTGCTGTAGGAAGTGGAAGAATTTTGAATAGAGCGCCACAAATTATTAGAGTAGGATAGAAAATTAATAAAAAAGGAAAGGAACATTTCCGTTTTGTTACAGCGAATTTTTTATAATTATTATAATATATAGACAAATATGAGTATGGAATAAAATTATACAGTGATTTTAAGAACCCCAATTAATTGTAAATAGGAAATTTTAAAGTTTTAAAGAATTACCGGAAACCAACCCAGCACACTTCACTCTTATCTGTTCATATCATTTCCACTTGCTACACTAGCGCTATTGCGGTGAGAATTCGAAACCTAATTTGGTGTTTACAAGGGGACACTTTTTCGACTAATCCCCCATACAAGATGGTCCTCCTTTACTTCTACACTCCATAATTCTAAAGGCACATTAATAGTAAGTCAGTCTGTCTGGTCAGTACCATAGACAATACTAAACCACTATACCTTGAGAGTCTGTACTCTCTGCATGTATGCAATAAAATAAAACAAGATGGCTAGATTTTGTTTGGGTTGAGGTTTGCAATATTTCTCAAAAATTTACGTTACGGTTATCCGTATATAAGTTATATATTAAAAATGTTTAAGTAATAAGCATTTTAGTTATATCGCGATTTGTGTATTTCTGCAAACCGGGAAAAAATGAGTGCGGCATGATGGGTGATGGTGATAGCAAATAAATAGTCATGACTTCGGTCCCTGAATTCAATTGCATTTTCTGTAAAGAGACATTCGATGACAAAGAGTCATTACAAATCCATTTCAGGTATTTTATTTATGGGAATTACCGTTGTTTGGAAAAATAAGTACTGATTCTTAGTTAAATTTTCCAGGAAACACGGTGATCCGAAGTTCAATCCAAAAAAGCTTTTAATACCACAGAATGATTCAAAGATGTCAAACGAAAAATCTAACGATCAAGTCGAGATGGTTAGCTGCGATGTGTGTCCCGAGGTGTTTACCACGATATCGAAGGCGATAACTCACAAACATAAGGTGCACCCGGATCACGACGCCAAGTACTTCTGTTCCTGGTGCGGGAAACTATTTACTATGAAGGTAAACAAACAACTACTATGTTACTTGTGCGTGAGTGTTGAATAAACGACCTATGCCCCTAACCTCCCACCACTTGACCAACTTTGTATGTCATAGTATTTATTACTTACCTTTAAATCAAATTGCAAAATAATCAGCCACTGATTACACAACTATGTTGGGTGATATAGCTGTTTTTACTCAAAAGCTATATTAGTCTATAGTCATAGTTCTTCAGTCCAGTACTTGCACAACTTGTTACTAGAAGCACTTATCTGTCTACTGAATCTAATGTTTATTGTTGAAACTGTCATGATTAAATATAATATCTTTTGAGATTAAAACTCATGTTATTTATAAATTACTTACTAAAAAATTACTGAGTAGTTACATTTTATCTTTTTATTGACTGGATACTGTAGCTTCAGACTTAAATACCCTTACATAGACAATATATAAAAATGCTTAACCTATATGTACTGTTATCATGTGACCTATTTTAAATGTTCATACAATATCAAAAATGTATGATGAAAATATATATGAATAGGTACAATATTGTAACTTAGCTTATTTCTTTCTTTTCTAGCATTTATATAATAAGCATAATCAAGCAAACCACAGGGCTATGGAGAAAAGTGAAGAAAAGAGTTTTCACTGTGACATGTGTAATGTAGATTTCTTTGTACCCATGGCCATGTTGTATCACAACAAGTTCTTTCATCGGCAAGATACTGACTTGCCATGTATTGGACTTTCCAAGAAGCTGAAACTATATAATCAGGTGATTTAGTTCATTCACAGCGATGCAACGTTTGAAATACTTCATTTAAAATACCAATTTTGTATTTAAATACCTTTTTTAAAAGCATTTAGTATTTTATTTGAAATTTTGAGAAGTATATATGCTATTTGCATAATTTAAATACTCGACTGTTAAGTTATACTTACATTACCAGTAATGTTTGATATAAAATGAACTGAAGGTGTTTGTATTGGCCAGAAACTCACCAATAATAAAAAGGTGATAGCACAAGTCTGGTGACATTAAACACATAACCAACAAAAATAAAGTAATTCATAAAATACAACACGCTTGCCAAGAATTTTGAGCAAAATTTAATAAATAAAATAGCATAACAATTTAGTGTTTTGCATTTGAAATAGTCAATTAAAAAGTATTTGCATTTTGTATTTAAATAGTTTTCGTAAACCATTTTATTCATCTCTGTTATTTCAATGTTTCTATTAGGCAATAACATGTTAACAATATATGCTATACTACCAACTTCATTGATAAAAACCACTTATAGCCTCTAAGTGGTTGTGAATGCCTATTTGAATAAAATATTGTCATTCATTACATCTGAGTTGATAACGGCCGAAACCATGGCATCTAGCAGCAGCTAGTAAGCCAATATGTAATGGCAAACTTAACACCCACTGCACAGTTTATATTTGGATGGAATAAAAATAAAATCTCAACAGCAATTTAACCAACCAAAAATAGGTTTAACAATAGCTAGTAACCATCCAGATGCATCCTTGAAGCACATAAAAACTTGGTCAAAAAAAGGGGAACATTTATAAAAGCTGCCTCTGTAAAAACTGTCTCAACCAACTGGCGCATCATATTATTGTCGATGCGATATCGCCATAGTATTATTATTTAAATTGATGTACATCTATAACATAATCAGCTGTTTTTAGGAGGCTGTACAAATTTATTATTGTGCTTTCTGCGGTGAAGAGTATGAGAACAAAGTAAATCTTCATGTAAGTATGATATTACTTACAATCCATATTATTAAAATAATTCATTAGATGTAGGTAACTCATGACATTTCTTTGAATTATTTGCAGAAGCACATTAGTGATGATCATAGTGATGAAAATCAGAGTCCTGATGAAGTTTTGCGATGCCCACTCTGTGAAGCAATATTTTATCATTTTGATGCATATGAAATACATCTAACCTTTCATTCTTCTGAAGACTTATATAATGACAAAAATGAAATGTAAATACTTTCTTTCTATGCTTGGTTAATTTCATTTGACTAGAAGTCAATCTTAACTATATTTTGATATTACAAAACTATTGCAGGAGAGACGAAATAACTGAATTTTCCCTTGAAACTGTAGCTCCAATAGCTGAGAAAGTTGAGAACATCGAGCCAAAAGATCCGGAGGTCTCTATGAATGCCATGGGAATTGTAAGAAAATTATAGCCTTATAATTTAGCTTAGCTGTTAAACATTAAAAATACTGATTATATGTTCTCTACAGGACCAGTTTCTGCAGTTGGCAATGGACGAATCAGATGAAAGTACATTTAAAAAAAGTAAGAAGAAAAAAAAGCATAAAAAGTCAAAAACACATGCAATTACTCTGGACCAGTTTCTAAACATGAACAAGGATGTTTTTGGTGATGAGATCGATTTTCAGGGAGCTGAAGAAGTCCCGACACAGGTTGTTGCAAAACAATTAAAAGCAAATAACAAACAGCCAGCAAAAGTAAAAAATGCTTCGAAATTTATAACCCAAACAAACATAGAAAAGTTAAAACAGCAAGGCATTGTTGTCAAAAAGAAACCAGGTATTAATTCTTCGAAATTCCTAAATATTGATGTTGGTAAACAACTGACGGGAATTTCTCTGAAAAATCCTCAAAATATTATAACACCTGCAAAATGTTCTAAAGAATCAAACATTCTAAGTACATCAAATGAAATGTTATCAAAACTAATTAATCAAAGTAACAATCAAATTAAAATAGTGAAGAAAACTAGTCAAGATAAAAATTTTGTTGAAAGCCAACAAGAAAACTTAAGTATGTTGCCTGAAAATAAAGATCCTAATTTTGAACAGACTGAAATGATGAGTAGTGATGCCATTAAAATGAAAAACTATGAAACAAACAATAGTGAGTTGCAGTCTGGAGAAATAGAGATGAACCATGCAACATCATGCCATGATTTTGAGACAGCATCTCCAGATGCTAATAAAAATGCATTAGCTGAGAGTTTCACAGATTATAAAGACAAAGTACATCTTGATAATGATGATAATATTATTCTAGAGCATGTAACAACAAAAGAAACTATTGATCCTATATCATCTTCAACACAAGATGCAGAAAATTCATCTACTGTACGAAATGTTAACAATATTGAAGCAAAATCTGCTATGCTATTAAAAAATACTGATGGTAGTGAACAAACATTTGATAAGAATAATTCTGGAAAAATTAATCATGATACTGACATAGGTAATATTGAACACAAACAAAAAATTACAGACCAGAATACAGATTCCTTATCCGCTTTGAAACATTTAAGTCATCTTATAACAGTGAAGTCTCTAAGTAAAAAATCTTATGATTTAAAAGACGGCAATTTAAGAGATAATATAGAATCGAACAATATTCAGCCCATCAATACTGAACATGTATCTTCAAACGAAAACGAAGTGTCACATCTTAGTCGAAATAGTCTAAATAACACTTTAACAAAAGCTATGGATGCTTTAAAGAACATAAAAAGTAATATAACTATTAAACCTCTTACATTGTCTACCCAGCCTTGTAGTAAAGATGTGCAAAAAGATTGTTCGGAAGATGACGATTATGATGATGACTTTTATGACGACAATGAACACGATTTAAATAAAGATGAACTTATGACAAGAAATAAAAATATTGGTATTAAAGTAAAAACAGAACCAGATGACCAGAAGCCTTCTGTAAATGCAAAAATCCCTTTAAAACAGATGGTTTGTAATACAGCGATGCAGTCATCTAAACCTAATAAAACACTTTTGTCAATTTCTGATAAAGAGCATAACAAAAACGAGGAAAATAGTGTAAATGATCAAACAAATACAAATTTCCCTACAAATGTTACATTACCTAAACAATTAAACATTACAAAAAACGTAACGAAACAAGCAATTGAAAAGTCATACCAGTCAACAAATATAATAAATAAGAACTTTACACATAAATATATTAAATCCAAGGAAATTCATGAGGATATCGAAATTTTTAATATAGAGGATTCTGATAGTGATGATAATAATGAATCAAATGAAAACGAAAAGAATGTAGACAATTTAACCAACAGCTATAAACCGGAAATATCCACTGTACAGCCCATGGATGCATTGAAACATTTAGGAAAAAATATCACTGTGAAAAATATGAAGCAGCAATTAACTACGTGTAATCAACATTTAGACGCAAAATTACCACCTGAAAGTTATAGCACACAGTCTGACGATTCCAATGATGGTGATCATACTTCATCAAAGGAAATGAAGGCAGAAGTAGATTTTCAGACTCCACAACATCACAAGAATCTTGCAATAAAACATGTTCTCGCAAATTTAGGAAAGAATATTACAGTAAAGTCAAAAAATTCTTCCCCAAGCCAATCTGTGACTTCACAAGATCACAATACGCAAGACTCCACTAATGAAAAACCAAATGACAGTGATTCAGATTCAGGTTCAAATAATGTAAAAATTACTTCATTGGAAAATAATGACAGAAATGTTTCTGAAAATGAAATGGATCTAGAACAACATAATGAAACTGATCAAAATACACCTTCTGAAAATGTTATGGTTCAGTCTCCAAATGATTCATGCAGTGACAATGAAGATATGAAAAGTATGGAGAATCATACAGATGTAGAAGATCAGATAAAAATAAATAAGTTGGCAAAATCACAACAAAACATAACTATATCAAAGAATGCACAATGTTTAAGTAGTCTCAGAAACATCAACAAAAATATTACAATAAAATCAGTGAATAATAACACAAAACTTGCAATAAAAGCTGAAGACGACGCAGAAGTTTCAAATAACCATTTGACAGTGACACCACACAAGCAAGCTAAAATGGAATTACAAAATAACACATGTAATCCTGGAAATAAGAATCATAATTTTATGACTAGAAATTTAAAAACATCTTCAAAAAATCAATCAAATGCATCCAACCAAGTGAATACTATTAATAAAGAAGTAACGGTCAAAACATTTCAAACTCAAACAGTTATTGAAGAAATTACCACAACTGTAACAAAAACAATAAGAACAGTCAATCAAAGTGTGAATCAAGAAATGCAATCTCAATCTAGTTCCTCATCTATCGTAAAACCAAGAATAATACAAGGAATCAGGCCAAGCTTTCAATCATCTTCATCTCTCCAAAGCACAGGCCTGAGGCACATAACACCACCAATAGGTTCCAGAATTAGAAATGCAGCACCGACATTAAGAGCTGGTGCTGTCGTGAGACCATCAAAGCAAATCGTTCCTGTAAGACCTGGAATAAATTTAAGGCCAAATATTCAAAGGATGCCAGGAACTCCGAGGCCTTCAACATCTGGCCAACAGAAACCGGTAGTAGTTGGAAATACACTAAAAATTTCACCCCAGGCAGTTACTACATCGGTAAACAAAAGACCTAGGAATGAAGCTGCAGGTCACTTTAGTTGTTTTAAAAAACCAAAAGAATCTCTTATTCCTGTATCTGATGTTTCTTCATTGAGTAACAATGATGCTAACTGTAGCACCCATTTCGAGACAGCCTCACACTTGAGTAAATCCAATGTTACCACTACCAAGACAGTCAAAGGACACTCAGTAATAACATCAACACAAATGAAATCAGAAGTCAGTGCTTCTTCCCAGCAACTGAGTAAACTCAGCAGCCTATCAGGTCTTAAAATAATAAAAACTAGTCAATTAAAACAAACTGAATCACAAGAAAAATATGAAAGAAGTTCTCCAAAACAAACTACTTTAGATGCAATACAGAAATTACAAAAACAGGGTCTGTTAGTGAAAAAACCTCGCTTAGACATTGATGAAGATAGTGAACATTCAGAACCGCCTGATGATAGTAATGTATGTTCAACCGACGAAAATGACGATTGACTTAATACTTTAGCTGCTGAAGGTATGAGCAAATATGGTAACGAAACTAGTATTACAAGTAATGCATCGTAGTAAGACCTAAGCTGCGTTTCTACTCGGGCAGAGCGATATAGAGCCGATGTATACAAGACGATTCCTTAAAAGGTATTGCAATCGAAATATGATACACAACTTTCATTCTTCGTTTTGCCAACCAACCGTTATAGCCAAAAGTTGTACAAGAGATGTTAATTTTTATGAGTTGTGCTATTGCTCTATTCATAACCACTCCTCTCGAGTAGAATCTCACTCTTACGTCTCTTGCTGTTACTGCAATGGCCAGATTGTAAGTTTGCCTCTCGTTAATCTGCTAATGGTTGCACAGTAGCATACATTTTATTGTTTCATTATCAAGCCAATATGTATAATAATTTTAATGGAGTAAGCTTATGTTGCGCTTCTTTAGAAGCCTAGTTATAGAGAGACAAACTTAAGTTGTGTCCAAAAATAAGGATATAACTAAAAGGCAACAAATTGATGCAGATCATTGAGTATTTAGCAGCTAAAACTTAATTTAGTTCTGTATAAAAATAGGTATGAGTAGTTGCCGACTGATTGTAATAATTACATATATACATTTTTTTACACCAACATTACAATTGATGGTCTGCTTTAGCTTTTTTTTCTATTAGAGATATTTTATTACTACCTCGAGGGCCATGAAAAATGTATATTCATTAGATAACGTAGTGAGTCCTAGTATATTTTTTTTACCGCAGTCGGGTTACGGTCTAAAAGCGGCTAACAGCTTCATTTTAATAATTAAAGAAACAGAAATTGCAGTCTCGAGGTAGTTTATTACAACATAGAGTGAAGACAAATTCCACTCCTCAGTGTTCTGATGTCAATGAACACATAATATTTAGACTTAAGGCCACTACTGCCCATATAAGTTAAGTGATTTCTAATTTGCTCGTGCCCGCGCTAGATAAGCAAAAAAGTAAAGCGGTGTGTAACATAAAGATATAATTAAAACAATGTAAATATTATTTTTTCTTATAAGATTGAAATGTGAATTGTAAATAGGAGACTATTTAATATAACAAATAAATATTCAGATATGTATGAGATGTAAACCTTTCTTTTATAAATTTCATAATATAGTTTTAAGTTGAATAGTTGGATAGGTTACTTCAAGCCTCCGGAGTCCCACGCCTGGCGCGTTTGAGGGCTTTAGTTTCGTTATGCCATGGGCCATTTATTTATTTATCGCTTGATATAGCTTTTCCCTTAAAGACTAGAAAACAGGAGCAGTATGCCTGCTTTACAGTGATTTAAAGTGCAGGCTATAAAAATTATACCCAAAAATCTGGTCAGTTTCACCTTAGAAGCGAGAAAGGCAAATTATGTTTTGTTGTAAATACACACATTGGCCTAATATCTAAATGTGTGTACACATAGCGATACACCATAGGATGAGTCCACATCACTCCAGTCCACTTATAATCATTTCTGATTTTCTTTCCATCAAAATTTGTTATTATAAGAAATACAAAACTTCAGCGTCTAAGCTTGCGTCAAGTGTTGTGAGAAATAAAATTATTCATCACGAAAACGTGGTACGAGATTTTTGCAAAAAATAAAAGGTGACCATTAGTTACATAACATTAGGGTTATCTACGAAATGTTTTTTTTATTTCAAAAATAAAGTACTTAGGAACAATGTTCATTGTGTTGTTTCATGTTATGTTTCGTGGGTACTCTAAGGATTGGGTTATAGTTTTTCTAGACATGACTAAATGTACAAATTTGTTTAGGGAGAGATGACTGGAACCTTTTTGACTATCATCAGGGACATGTAGTTCACTTTTTTTTCTTTTTTAGTACCTAGGTACATAAAGAGTTTGGTCTAAATCTAACTGATTCTAGACATTGAAAATGGCATTGATTGCATTTGATTGACGAATCGTCATAATTCAAGTATGTTTATTCCGATCGGAAGGAACAATTTAATTTATAAAAAAATTACACTAGGAGCTCAAACTGTTAATTCAAATGATCCAATCAGTTGACAACAATCGGGGTTTTTCTATGATTAATTGTAAATGTTTCTTGTGTTATTACATAGAATATAAATATGAAGAGGATTTACGAAAACTGATTGCTTTTGTTCCTAATATGATATACTTTATTAAAGTCTTTAACAGTATTTTACCGGTATTTTTTTTCTTCCCATTGTGGTGCACCTGCTACAGTCATTATTTTGAGTTTCCCACAGAGTAGAATAGTTTTCGGAACGCAGGAGATATTAAAATTAAATAAACTACCATTCTAAATAACTATTTAGAAAGATCAATTGTTCTGAGACTGGGAGAACAACTTTTTAACTTATCTTATTTGACAAGTTAGAAACTTCCTTATGAGCTGCCTTTCTTAGCCTTAACCATGTCCTGTATAAATACCAAAGAGTATGTTATTTGATACTGTACAATTATGACGTCACAACTTGCTATTTCATACAAAACTCCATACCTTCAATCGTTTTGACATTTCATAAAGAGTTGCTGATTTGATATGTCACTATATCCCTATTGCGCACTGCATGCCGAGTAGGCGACATTGGGGTTCAAACGGTCAATGTTAACACTAGGTGTTAATTCGTTGTCGGCGCTTTTTACTTCAGAATCGCTTTCAGATGCCTGAAAAATACTTATTAACCAGCGTTATGTCACAACACCTACATTCAAATGTTTTTCCTTACTGCAAAGTTTAATGAACTAACCTACCGCAATTTGCGAACAAGATCCGAATAAGAATCCCATTCAATTATAGGATTATTATTATTATCAGTAAAAAGTTACAGCTGTTGGTTTTTATTAAGATTTAGATTAATGAAATATATTTCTTGGTGGAAGATGATTGGAACAAACTCCCTACATTTTCTTGTTCCTTGTTAGGAGTCAACTTGAATGTCCATCGAAAAGCAAATTAATCGTAAAATAAAAATAAGTATTATCGATGTACAGCCATTCAAAACAATTAATCTAGAAAATAGTTCAATAAGGTAGGTACCTATCTATCTATAAATTATCAGGCAACAGCGAGTTAAATTCCTGGATCTAACAATGTAAAAGAATCTGCGGCTAGCACCTACCAGCCAACCCAAAAAAAAACCAGCGCTAATATTATCGAGGATTTTAATTGTTATACGTATAATGTATTGCGTATGGTCAGCTTATTGGCACAGATCAACCATATTACAGGCCTGTAATACGAAACAGCTATAAAGTAAATAAAACATCAATAAAGTTTGATAAACAACTGTATTTACAGAAAAGTTATGTATATTTAAATATACCTATTACACCATTATATCTATGTTTAAAACACCATGACTTTCAAAAATATAAATTGCATGTCTGTCTGTCTATCAAACATGGATATTATTACTAGGTATACTTTTATCCGTTAATTTGTTATGATCACACAGACCGTTATCCTTAATCTGATTTTGTTTCCACTTTATTCTGCCGCCATTTTTGATCCTGTAATTGATATAAAATCCCACTTAATGTTAAATGAATTGTATTATGAACTTTCTCTAATGAAGACCTGGTTGAAAATGATGGAACATATACCTACTTGAAACACGCATGCAACATAATAGACATCACTAGTCAACATTTCACCTAAAAGCTATTAAAGACAATGAGCTACAACACAGATAAAAATAAAAAAGGACAGAAACAACCATAACCTTCAGCGTACAACACAGGCATGCACATTTAAATAAGTGCATAGGTACTGTCCATACCAATTCAACGTATCTAATGATTGATGACATACATCAATCTACGTTTACATTCTTAATATTATCAACAGCGGTGATACCTACAACACAAATTGTATCCATGCCTCGTTGTAGACTGCGTTATTTTACGAAGATCATAATTGACTTACCATCACCAAACCACGCCTCCAATCACCGTTTTCTTAGACCATTGAGATCTCGTTACCCTTAATACCAACAACAATATGATGACTCCTAAATCTACCTACGTCTCAGGTGTTTATAGAAGCATTGTAACTTACAGATGTTGCAAATAAATGAAATATTTATATGGCCTCGATAAATAAACGTATGCTCATTAGCATCTCTTTTGACACTGGGCTAGAGGCGCCTATAGCTGAAGTGGCGCAACTCTTGAAAGTAATGGATATTTTGTTATATAGGTATGTCGTAGGGATTTAGAATATATTTTTGGCCCTAAGTCCCAAAATACAATCCTATTGTCCTTGATGATCTCTATTTTGTTATTACAAGATAGTTTTCTGGATTACCTAGTCCCTATACTTTTAGCGATATATGTAATTATATAATAGGTTTTTATTTAACGTTTAACTAATAAGTGGCGTACTTTTCTCCAAATAATTGCAACATTACTTGCTGATAATTTTAAACTCGCACCAGTTATTCTATTAATATTAAAAATACTAAGTTTATGTGTATTGTTACTCAATCTCGCCAAAACAGCTGAATGATTCGGAATGAAACTAAGAACAAATAGTCATTTAGAAATGTGTCCCGGATATTCTTTGGGTTTAAGCTGGTATGTATAAAAGATATCTTAATAATAACCATACACATTTTCCCAACGTAACGGATAACTCAACTTGTACCGATTCCCCAATACCAGAGCCAATAATCAGTCCCAGTAAAACAATTATTAATGTTACATTGAATATATTTAAAATGTATAAAATTGGGGAATATAATTTTACGTACTTTTCACATATATTTGTACCCATTTTAAAATCTTTTGGCAAAAGTAGGACTGATTAGATCAGAATAGTATCCTAATATATTAAAAAGTGTGACATATCGTGCACATACCAAAACAGCGATTTCATTGGATAGACGGTAGGCAATTGCTCGCAATTTGTATCGCAGTTTCAAGCCACCCTTTGTTTTCTTGCGCAACGTCCTCAGTATTGTGTACATATTGCAACAGTGCAACAGAAGGAACAAAGCCGCCAAGTAAGACACCTGCAGAATTTCCCAAAAACTAAATAAAAATAATAGAAAAAAGCGTGTGCCACTGAAAGTCAAATTTATTAATTCAGCAATGCAATAATAAATACCACTATTTACAAACATGAGATATTTGTAAATACTATTATTTAATAAATTAACCACAATATACAAAGCGTTGTAAGTACAATTATCTTTAGCGCTTAAATATTGAATATAATTACTAAGAATGACTCAACCCGATTAATTATTATCATAAAATTACATTACAATAGTGTTCATTCATAAGAGTTCCCACTCAAGATTATTTATTTTTGACAAATACCAACAACAATATTTATATCCACAGCTCGTTTAACAATATGGTGGGTATAGCTTAAAACAGTCATTAAACTGATATCAAGACAAATGATTATTTTATAAGTGTATCACTTACAGAGACGGTCACTCGGACGGACAGCTTCAAGGTTCATAAAACTACATGCTGGCCGGCCGTGTCCCAGTAAAACGATACACCGATACCAACACATTAACAATTATAAAACAAAAGTCAATTAATCGTATTACATTATGACTAGCCTCGCTTGAAGCTTGACAACCCACTGGACTAACTCAGGTAATAATTAATTTAAATGATAAATTAAAAAGCAATAGTACTACTGTGATAGGACGGTTCAACAAACAAAATGTGCTTAACCTAATCTTACCAGCCCACGTGCTTAGAAAGTAAACGGTACCAAAGATAATGTGGGAACAAAGTGATCTAATATCTTGGTACCTATCGCAAGGAGATTCAGAATATTATTTAGGATCGGGAAGTTGACAAAGCAAAATCGGTATCCACTCGGTATCCATTGGACCAAATTAGTGAAGACCGACATGAGAGCAATCTGCATTTATGAAGTCTTTAATACAAACTTCTGCATATTATAATCCTTTTATTTTGCTATTTAAGATAATAAATAAAATAAATAAATATCCCGGGACATTCTTTACACACGGCCATCTGATCCCAAACTAAGCAGGGCTTGTACTATGGAAACCAGATAACTGATATACTACATATACATTTTTGTTTTCTAAATACATACATAAATAGATATTTACAACCGGACACAGAACAAACAGACATGTTCATGCACACAAATGTTTGTCCTGGGTGGGAATCGAACCCGCGACCTTCGGTTTGGCAGTCAGAGCGCTAACCACCAAGCCAACTGGCCTGTCTAAATCCAAATGAATCCAACTAAAAGATGGCATATTCATATACCCAGATTCAGACTCATTTAGTAAAAAAAACAACAGTTGAATATTTTCTTTTGAGGAAGTTAAATCATCAACAATATAGAACGTAATCTCCGTTGAATTGTACACAATTTGCTTCAATAGCATGTTAGATGGTAGGCGTTTAGTAATGTTGCCGCTTCTATTATTTATCAGAGTACCTTTTAAACTGTGAACTATATGCTCCCATGACGTTATACTGCTTTAATCAGTAAATCCATTTTGATTTGTCGACCATCTGATCCTAAATTGCATACACATACACTGTAGTTGAAAATCAGCCAAGCTTATTTTAAACATATTTTAAACCATGAACTTAATAGTAAACCCTTTCGAGCTAAATATAACACAACGTAACAGAATATAATCAGTTTTTATTTCTTCCAATTAGCCCATGAATTCTATATATCGAATATTAATTTGATTACTCCCACGATGCACTAATTCAAGTTAAACAAGTGTGATGTCGATCTTATAAGTACCTACATTTAAATAGTACAAAATAGGAGCCTGACTCTCTCACCTTCGATATTAATGTTCTACATAGCATTCTTTATCCTGTGAAGACATCCCAATTAATCGCAGAGGTTTTGTGTACGCAGGCGACCGAAAAAAAACCACTTGTTAGCGTGGCGTTAGCCATTAGCGACAGAAATATTAATATTGAAGGCGCCAGATTCTGAGTATAATTGAAAACATTAATCGAAATATAAATTGTGCATTAAATTCTCCTTACACATAGTTCATGCGCACGGTACGTACTTACTACACAAGGCCATAGGTTAAAGAACGCCGCAGACAAAATTATTATTGAACATTTGATGGAAGCTTACAATGTTCAGAGTATATTATAATTGTGCAATATAACCCACGTTTATTTACGGCCAAAATTAATATACGATCCCGATCTAAAATCGCCAGATTAAAGTAGAATTTTGACATTACGTGTATTAAAATTACTGTAAAAAGGTGCATCAATCCATGGATTTTCGATCGCGATTACATATTAATTTTCGCCGTTAGGGAGCCATCTGTGCGATGTGCACGAACATCTTTTGTAACCGTATCGAGTGCGCTAAAACTCAATGCTATGGGAAATCATCGATCGGTGATGATGGGCGATCATCACAGTATGCGCGGTAATCCATTTTTGATACAAACAAGCTCTTTGGCGCTCTCGATACGATGACGCTACGCTTGCCATACATGTTCGTGCTTAGGCCTCTGGTATAAGCTGCATTTGGCTACTAATCAACATTCTCATTGGCGTTACAGTTTTCAATATTGCTATAGGTATTTATTAAGATACCTACTTCGTAGTGATACCATATTTTTGTGCGTCAACAATCAATTGTATCTATTACTCTAGTACTAGACTACTAAACATTTTGGTTAGAATTTATCGTATGCATGCTATACGAAAGTTATTAACATGCAGAATATTTTTTGGCATAAAACAATATTCTTACAAATGTAAAATAATGCATTAATCACTTTTGTATAAAAGAAATGCGTGGGAAGCGTTACACAGCCCGTCCGAGAAAAATTAAAGTAGGTAATATATTATTGAACATCTTTTACACTACACATTACAACCTCGAAAATTTACAACAGTATATGAATCAATCGATTGAATATTGTCAATTAATACCTAATTAAATATTTGAGGGACGTGCCTAATCCATAAAAGTAAAAAATGTTATATAATATGTTAACAAGTGATCACAAGAATCTAGGCAAATCCATGTATTAACATGTTATAATACCAGTAAATAGTGTAAAAAGCTGATTTGTTTGATGAAGCCCGCTGAATACAAATTTCAAATTTACATAAATCTAAACAATAATAAATATTCAGGGATATTTCTCTAACATACATTCATCTGATCCCAAACTAAGCAGATAACATTATCTACATTTTAAAATACAAACAAAATAAATAGACATGGTCGTGCACAAACGTTTGCCCTGGGTGGGAATCGAACCCACGTCCTGCGACTTGAGAGTCAGGAAACCACCACGACTACTTGTCATATATTTAGCTGCAATTTGATTTAAATTTTTGGCTACACATACACAAAACACCATAAAATATTCATAGAGTTAAAACAATAAGTTTTTATGTCAAAATTAACTACCTTCATACTCTCAGCATGTTACATGGTTATATAAAGGTGCTCCCCCACTATGGTAATATATTGTTCACTAATATTGTTACATAACATTCTATCTCAAAATAATGTCTTGTAATAGTCTACAATTCCAATATAAAAGCAATAACAGTATAACATCAGATGTGCGGGAGCATCATAATAAAACGTCTAATTCTACAATCTATATGGAACGAAATTGGTCCACAGAATCATGAGATGGTACTAATTTAACATGTCTACTTGAATTCGCAATTAGCCACTCTAATAAGTAAAATATTCATGCACTATCTGTATTTTTTTCTTCACCAAATTATATTAATTGCATGTGTTACACACTGAATCTCTAGAATTTATTTTGATTGCTACCAATTTACACTAGTAAAATTCTGTTTGAGGTACTCAGGTCTATTTTATTCATCGCAAATGAGTACACATTGAAATTTGAATTGATACTATTATTATTACCTATATGCTTATTAGAGCGACATTGTCTACTTATTTGTCTACAACACTCAGCCGTCGGCGTGCGTTCACACAGTCATAGCATATTACACGTTGGTTCCTTGCTAGTTCTCATTCCCACTCTACCTGTTCGTTGAGTTTCTGCGGTATGACCATCAGTGTCGTCGCCGTATTGCCGATGCCGAGCAGCAGAAAAGACATACTTAATGCTGGGACCTGTAGTTGGTTAGTCATAGGGAAATGTGTTTTAAATTTGCAGAATTTTTTATTTGAAATTAAAAATCTGGTGTATTCTTCTAGGTTAAAAAAAAACACCTTCAACCACAAGGCTATTTAATGGAGAATTCCGTTCAATAGTAATAAAAAAGCTTTATTCATTACAAAATCTCTATCTTACATATTTCAGGGTTCCAATTCAACAACTATGTTACTTAAAATAATCAAATCATAATCAAAAACTTGAAAGTCAAACAACGCCGTGGCGTTTCATATGACAGCACATTTGCCATGACATTTAGATTTCGACCTCCTTATTTCAGAAATAACACATTTTCATATCTTTTTACTTCAAATATATAGAATAGCGATAAAATAGTTTCTGAAAAAAGTAACTGTGACAGACAGACAGTTGAAGTCTATTGTTATTTTGTTATGACTTATAGGGAATTGTTGTTTTAATGATAACTGGCAACAAGACGTCACTCAACTATCACAACACTGGTAACCTTCAAATCTCTAAACATTAGTTTGACCTTTCTAAACTATAAAGATGTTGAATTAAAATACCGAAATATTAATGAATTTGTAAAATAGCCAGTCATTGACAGCCGTCATTTCGATTTTTTTTTAATAATACATACACATGTCGTGATGTACGTACCTGCCAAGTGGCTTCCGGAAGATAGCTGATGTGATACAACGTATACGCAATGTATAATTGGAACACGTAGCCACCGAAGAGGAATGGTAACAGATATGAGAGTCCTCGCCACATCCATGAATGGAAACCTTCAATGGTAATGTCCATGTTGTGCCGAGCTCCCAGAGCTTTAAGCCTGTATAGCACTCCGCTTTGATATCTGAATTGCATGTATTGTACCACACCTGGAAAACAAAAATTATATTAAAAATAATATCAGCTTTTCAAAGCCGATCCTTAAGTTCTTAAAGGAAAGATAAAAAACTCATCATTGTATTTATAATACCTGCCTATTAGTTAAATAAGTATCTATATGCATTAGTATTTTTGTTTAAGTACCATATATTCAAAATAACACATTTGTTGTTGTGAATTTAATAGTTGAAGCTGCCTTGACCATCCAATAAAAAGGTTAAAATAATACATTTAAACAATGACAACATGATTAATGCTTTTAGTGAGGTTAAGGAAATAATACATAATTAGTATAGTAACTCTTAAAATGAATAGAAATCATTTTTCAGGGTAAATTTATTAAAAATTACATTTATTTAAAAACTTAAGATTTATGGATAGTAAAAACTTTATGTATACCAGTATTTCTTTATCATACGTTAACGTGCGTACAAATATGGTCGCATGAGATAGGAAATATTAGATTGTTAATAATATGTCCAAAGTCCACATTGTAAATAATACTTACTAATATAAGCTATAAACCACATGAACGTGTGTCTGAATTCATTCCAAGGTTCATTTTGGGGCCAGATGAGTAATATGCCCGCAACAACTGTAGATACGAAGTGATGTAACCGCCACCACCCTTTGATTCTTGATCCATTCACTTTGAGGATACTCTCGCGAATCGTAAGGGTGCAGTAGTACCAAACCAGGAGAAATATCAGAATCAATTGCAATGGTCTATAAAGAAAATGTTAATTAATTAAAAAGTTGTATAGGAAAAAATACAGGAGTATATGTATTCGAATTTATTTCTAGTAGTCATTTTTATCGTGTGTCAAAGCTATTAATAGTAAAGTTATATCAAAATAATTAGTCAATTCAGATTCTGATGTCACATTCTTACATCATACGATTTACGTTCGAAAAACGTGATAATTGATGCCACTCGTTTAGTAAAATAAAAAAATATTTCCATAGACAATCGTTAGTACTAAGTTGTATAATAAATAATAGCAGATGTTCGTAGTTAGTGACAATTGAATTCCATCATTAACGATATTCAAACACTGAATGAAAAAATATGATAATGTTATGGTAATTAAATATATTATACACACCTGAAATTTATACATAGATTTCCAACGGCTAGGACAAAAGCTATTGCACTTAGGATCAACTTGAATTTCTCATACTCATCCTTGTACTTAAACCTGCAAACAAGATAATATTACTCTAAAGCCACATACCATCATAAAGTTGGAGGTTTAGGTCACTAACCAGTGAGAAGAGTTTGAAAGTTACATATTGGCATTTATAGTGAAATTAACATCACATCAACATTCAAAGTCACAATTCAAAGGCATGTGAGTGAATGTCCTCCAAACAGCAATAGGTCTGGTGGATAATAATTATAGCCTTAATCCCTCTCATTGCTGTAGAAGCCTATTTTAGGGAAGTATCTGGGCTGTTGGGGATGATAATGAATTATACTCTAAATGAATACATTTTTTAAAAATAATAATAATGCTTATCATCAAATTGAATGTCTCGATCATCTCTTGACTTTAGCAGTCTTCAGCTACTTATTATGCGTTACATTGCTATGACCTCTACAACCCACCCATCTCTGTGCTTTTTTACTCAGGATATGAGACTCTGAAAAAAAAACGAAACAAGAGAACATGCAAACTTACTTGTCATTTTTGTTCAATATAGACACATTGACATTGCCTAGTATGATGCGCAAGTAAAGACTGTTTTGCTTGGGTAGTGTTGCTTTGATCTCATGTAGCATAGCTTTCCTCTTCATAATCTCCTTCTCTAGGTTCGCTATGCGATCATCTTTTGTTACGCCTTTCTTTTCTAGCCTGTTGATGTTAAGAATTTTGAGAAATGTCAGCTTAATAGCTACAGAATGATATAGCTATATGCAGCATGTGTTATTTGTTTTTGAAACAGTTAGTAAAATATTTGGGTTCTATCTTCGTCTAGTAGAGTGATAGATTTTAGCTTGTGTGACAGTCAGTTAGGTAACTTTACAGAAAGTTCAAGCTTATTAATAAATTCAACCCACAACATAGTTATAGTATTCCACATCACTATAAATTTTAACAGATCTCATTACAATAATGAGGAAAGAAAAAATTGAATTTTTCTATTATAGGAATGTTACAAAATAAGTAACATGAAAAAATAATTACACTAAGGTAAATGTGACATATAATTCACAACATTAAGAATCAATATGTATTTAATATTTTGTTTGCCATGTCAACATATAAAACCGATTATCATAGAAATATTAAATTGACCAATGTACAGAGAATTCTTATCTTTAGACATTATACAATGTCTCCAGTAGTGTGGTGTATGTAGTATGTAGGAAGACCTCGAGATGGTAAAAACATCAGGGACTCAAATGCCAGCTAACATGCTTGGGCATGCAGGCAGTATGGTTTATACATGCTCACCTTAGCCTGTTTACCTGTAACATGTAGTTCTATGCAAGAACATGTTACATAGACCTGCCAGGGGAACTAAGGCCTAGTTCAATTTATATTTACCAAACTTAATTGGAAAATATTGTCTCATGTTACAACAACATAATTTTTTTATTAGCGTTGATTAATGGATTAAAGATATCCTTAAAGATTAGTTATCATCAAACTTATAAACAACTGATGAGATTATCTATATATCTTTTATCAGGAGTCAATTTATATCCCCTACTGATTAAAAGTGTATATCATATATCACTAATAAATAAATATGTGAAAAAACATTTATTTATATTTTAAATCTACTTGTAAGCCAATAACCCCGGTACTTTATTAATTTCACACCAATATAGATCCTGTTTTAATTTTTTTTATAAAATATTAGTTTTTTGATTCAACTAATGTATCTATATTAACTATGCATCTATATTTAATAGTGTCATTAGACCAAATAATTATAAGTAGAGTATTATTATAATGATAGATAGGTAGTTAATGATTGTAATAAACTATTGAGCATTGATGTAAATGTGAGCATAAAGCAATATCATGCTCAATCATATTTAAGAATATCTCAGATGTGTTTTTTTTTCATATAGCATATTTTGAGCTCAGTTTCAGATGTTTGTCCTTGTTGGATTTTGAGCATCAGAGCTATCACCTACATCTAATGTTGTATTGATTTATCGATAAAATTTAACAACATTGTAGAAATTCAAATGACAGCTCCCAGTGTTTAGAATTTCATTAAATATTATCATTTCATAATCATAAAGTTGATAAACAGTACGGAATCATAAATAGATGATTAACATTCTGACCTTTTCAATGCACTTGAGATAATTGACATGCGATATTTCTGATGACCTATCTCCTTCATGCATGCTGCTTGGAGTTCACCCACTTCTTCTAATTTAGCAGTGTATTCTTTGCTTATTGTCTGGAAGGGGTAAAATAAATATATGTTAGTTTACAGGAATTAAATTGTGTATACCAATTTGACAGGTAGGACTTTAGAATTTAAGTAACATAATTTGCGCCAACCCTAAATATTTGGGTACAGGGCAGGAAGATCGAGATTATTTATGTATTCTAAAGAAAAGAACAATGAACAATAAAGTAAAGAACGGATTGTGAGTATGTAGTATCGTCATTTTAATAAATCAATGATTCACGGTAAATTTCAGAAAAGAGTATTTTTCTGAAGTAATTTCAAAATAGATTTATTTAACTTAAATCGCGAAATAAAATTTTAGCTTCAACGTTTATAGGAACAATACCTTTGCTTTACGGATAACGTGAATCATTACCCAAACATACCTCCAAACGTTTATAGTCGGCAACTAAGTCTTCCCATTCCTTCAGACACTCCTCGACAGGATTGCCGGTATTTGATAACATTTTTGAAAATATTAATTAGAAATTAAATGCGAAAATGCTGATCGAAATCATTGAAATCCATTCCCAATTTTCCTGCCTGTGCTGTGCCGTTCCGTCTGTCCGTTAGTTTGACACTTGACTTGAAATGCGCATGTTGCCAGTGCCAATGAATAATATTTTCGGGTAACAGTTGGTCAAAATCGCATAAGAAAGTTGCCATTAAATCAATATATAAACTTAGAAGCATCGTTTATAGATGGATATTTAAAAACAATCCTTAATGACAATGCAACAAGTAAAACATAAAAACTATGTATAAATGCATTTTATATTTATTTAAATCATTAGAGTTCAAAAATCACCGCATTTTCATTACATAAATAGACTCACAGATTCCTCAATCAGTTTGAATTAAAATTTTCCACGAATTGGCATAATAAAATTCTATTACGTGTATTAGATACAAATTACAAAAGTAATATATTTTTGGTACAGTAAAAGATTGGAGATAAAACCTATGTACTGATTTTAATAATTTGTTCTCTATAATCAGTTTTTAACCAACTCCCGAAATCGTAAAAAAGTAAAGCTTCTTTGAATAACTAAAATTCTGAAGTCTCTATACACCACTGTTTTAGTAAAACCATAAAACAATACAAACGTTCGTAAATAAGTACGTGGGCATACCTATCCGAATTGGCCCAGCCAGACCACGGATTTGGTTCGGCATACATTTTTTTTTATTAAGAATGGGCTTGCATTTGGCCTTCGACTGACACGAGAAGGAGTTATGACGAGGCCGAGAATGTAGCACGCTTACCCAAAAAATGCCAATTCACTCTGGCCTTGAATACATCCAGGTTAAAGGTGTCGGGCAAAACCACTGACCCTGGAAGAGAGTTCCACTCCTTTGCTGTTCGTATATCGGAAACGCGATAAGCGAAACGTTGTGTTCGTAAATTAAATAAATCATGTCCGGTAAGGCCGTACCATATCCATTGTCCGGGCCGTACCAAATTTCGATAATCTGGTAAGGTCTTAAAGGTAGACTCCGAATCACTTAGCTCTTCTAAAGTATTCTTCTAGGGCTCTTAACTGAATTTTGCCTACTCAGGTATTTGAACTTCTCAGTAGGAACTTGAGAAGTCCATTTCCACTTTTTTTTATAAATTTTCGTGTAAATTCGAATTTAATTAATTTTAGTTTTCAACTAGACAAGATTGCTAATATTATTGTTAGTTTACAAATAATCTTTCGAAACGCGTGCTAAGAAGTGCCCGTCGTATTACCCAATCACCCAAATCACCCTTGTAACTTTAAAGGGAAAATACCGGCAACAGAATTTGCATGTTCCCTTTATTTGATGATACATCTCGACCAATTAGCATTATTCTTTTGTTCCACTGAACAATCAAATGCTTCTATATAGTTCTAGCATTTGTCAAAGCACAACGCACGCAATACTACTACGTCCTGCCAGGAAGTACTACGCCATAGTTAATGAGGTATACAATGAAAAAGGAAATTGACAAAACACAAAATAAATAAGATATTTAATCGATTTATTTACAGAAAATATTAAACCAAATTCTATTATTTTGGTAATTAATTTTCTATATAAATTTAGACAAATTACAGCGGTTATTATGTGTTAAGTACAAAATTCTCCTGTAAAGTGTGATACGGTGTATGATATCTTTATAATGTACCAAGAGAACTTTGTTCATATGGGTATACATATTTCAATATCCCTATGGTAAGCATATATTGTTGACATTGGTGCAGATACCTACTATAATCGATAATTGTAATATAAACTTCTTAATTCATGTAATACATTTGCAAGCTTTAAGAGACAGCAAGTATGTCAGAGATTATATAACTTACTACACAAAGTTAATAAAAACCTTCACACTAGGAGGAACGCTCAATTATACTTCTGTATTGATTCTATTGTGCTTCGCTTAACTTAATTAAGCCTATGCACATCTCTTTCTTTTCTAATGAAGATGAAAAGAGAAGGTCCCTTTTCTAGTTTAGTCCTGTCAAATGTCCGCAGTTTTTAACTTCAAGAAAGGAAAGAGACATACATAGATTTAAATTGAATTTAGTTTCATTCACAAATGAATCAGAACTAACCCCTTACATTATTTCACAAACAAGAGGCACATGTAAAATTTTAAGTACCGTCAATACGCCGTCCAACTTCCGCCATCTACTGCAGAACATACTATGAATTATATCAATAACTTGAAATGTATGCGTAAGTACGTATAATTTAAGAATAAATATTATGTAATAAACATTTTTTCTGCTACTGCTACCGTCAACTGACGTTCATAATAACATTTACAGATATTTGTGTATAATTAAATCTATGTATATATATAAAGCTCAGCATATTATATGTGTAAAGGCTTCATCGATATATCAGAGAAGAAACTATTACAGTGCAGTGGTAGGAATGACTAGAAAATGTCATATTGTGATGAAATAGAAATATACACACGCAACTAACCCCAAAACATTCCTAACGATATTTAATCATAGAGATTTAGTTGAACCGCGTTTATGAATACCAGAATAGCGGTATTGGTGTAGTTTATTGAGTGTTCCTTCTAGTTCCGAAAGATACTTATAATCTCTCTTAGATGTGTATTTAAGAATTTACACTGATTAAGCGAATTATTGTATTATAATGAAACTCGGTACCATGTTTAGTAAATAATGCAACATACACAGATTCACACAAGCACATACATACAGTTTTAGTTTAAAATACGCAAGCGACAATATTGTATCGTACATACATTATATATTAGTATAATAGTAGAGATTAGCTAGCTCTCTCAGCGTGGAATCGCATCCCAGGCGCCGCGCCGTCACATTCGTTGGTAGGCAATGTGCAAGATGATGCACTCAGACGGCAAAGCTTCTAACAATATGATCATACGGCATACTAGACTACGACTACGCATTAACTTCTATTTGAAATACCGGGCAACCGAATTCTTCAAAACCGCAATAAATAACTAACATATCAAACGTAATAGGCTCCTAATAACCTATTAATAATTATCTTTGCATGTAGCTACCGCAAATGGGATTGAAATTACAAACAATTGTATCACACACTTTAAATTACGAAGGATCGTCGTATCATGAGTGGAAACCACATACATCAAAATCAGATTGATGATGCAATGTACAATGTATATTGTGAGCGCGAGAATCGCATATTTAGCAAACCAATGCTTAACTTAACAGGATTTTTGTTTGAGACATGAAATTAAACAGCGAAAATAAGTATATAAATATTTTTTTAAAATAACTCTCTAACTTATAGTTAAAGTTTTGAATCGCCAAAACTTAAAATAAGTCCCTATGAAACTGCAAATCTTTATAAAAAGCGCGCATTTCCAACAACCCTGCTCTAACGTTTAGTATAGTTAAAATTAACCAATCCAATTTAGTTGTCTCCATAGATGTCCATTAATGTTGTTGGCGCTTTTGCAAACAAACATAATGAATATCGTATCGAGCTGAGACGAACATCAAAAGCCAATTATGTACAAATGCTGATGGGATAATATAAATGAGTTCTGAGTGTACACATAAAAAAGTGACTAAATCCTGGATGATTGTCATGAATAACCATCAATATCAAATTTAATAAAACTAAAATTATCAATTAACAAATAAGGTACAAGTTTTTCTAGAGTGGACACGTAAGAAATCATATCAACTATTCATACCAAATAAAATTTATATCTAAATGTTCTTATGAATAAACAATAACTATAAAATAAAACAGAATAATGAAATGTTAAATAATAACACAGCTTTTACTCCTCACTCTTTCGTTCCGATCGGGTACATGACGAATGCTACGTCACCATTTTGACTTATTGAAAATTTTCCAAATCTTTTCAAAACTAGGAAAATTAAATTAACAAAAAAAAAAAATAACATACAGAAACTAAGTATCTATAAACCATTATAGTTTAATGGAATGTGTGAATCTAAACCGAAGTAATTGAACACGCAATGTGAGCCGGGCGACTTCCACTGCCAATTTAGAAATAGAAAGACATAGCATCGTCAAGTGTACATCAAATACTACAATGAGCGGTATGAAGAAATAAAAGTATTTCTTCGTTCGAAGATGAAGTAACCGTTGGTACAGTAACTCATATCGCTCTCATTGTAGCTATTAAATGTGAAATAATAATGATAAAGATACCATCGGTGAGTTTAAGTTACTAAAATGGCAACGCTTCTAGCGACACTCCCAAACTTTGACAGTCTGATCAACGCTGCCCGATATCACGTATGGCAAGCTCCTGTGGAAATCTGAAACGAAAAAAAAAAAACAATTTAAAAATGAAAATAGGTTTTATATTCCTCTTTCTTCCTACTCCCCAATTTGTTCCGATTTTCTTAAATGTTTATTTATTTCTATATCCGAAGTAAAGGTATTGTGCATTTACGTTTAGAATTTTATGATGTTAGTCTAAGATACAATTCTAGAACAATATTGTACAGCTGCAAAACCTCTGGGATGACAATAAGAAATACAATTGTTAAAACTGTGTAGTAAAAAAAAGCTGCATACTCGTCTTAATAACCATTTCAAATCATACATTAAGATACTGTTTTACCCATTAGCTTGAAGGGTAGCGTCGGTACAGTGGTATAGTGTGTTGTTAAACTTACCGAGACTGGTGGCGAAGTGTTGGTGCGCGTAGAGCGTCTTGAGGCAGCGGGTGTGCGCGACGTCCCACACGCGCAGCGTCTTGTCGTCGGACGCGGTGAGCAGGTAGCGGCCGCCCGGGTGCCACGCCGCGCCGCGGACCCAGTTGTCGTGCCCCACCAGCGTCGCCAGGCACTGGCCCGTGCTCACGTCCCAGATCTACGCATAAACATTAAAATCATTATATGGTATAAGTTATACACCGTGATATCTAATTAGTGATAGAATGAAAGGGCATTGACCTCCATCTATCATGTATCATTATGGCATTATTAATATTTGCATAGCAATTTTTTAAAAATTGTTCCCATACTTATCCGTTTAATGCAAAGTACAAAGTACTTTTGTATACAACTGGATTTTTCATAGAAACCATAGAAAAATATAAAAACAAAACAATCTTTAAGAATATATTAAAAACGTTTAACAAGTAACAGCAATGTCAGCAAATCCTATTCTGTATAATAAATAATATTATACAATAAATCAGACTTATAAAGAAATTAATGTGCTATTAAACTTCATTACTTACTGTAGCAACATAAATATAAGGATATGTTAATATATAGTTACGATGATATGCGATATCAGTGCTTTTTATTGTTTGTTCCATTAGAGCTGCATTTATTACTGGGTTTGAAAGCTTTAATAAATGAAGGCTAACCTTAACGGACTTGTCCCGCGAGCCGCTGGCGAGGAAGGGCCCGGCGTGGTTGGCGCGGCGGTTGTCGACGCCGGCCGCTTCGTTGACGGCCGCGGCGGCAGCCTCGGGAGCCCACGACACGCACTCCACCACGTGCTCATGCTCGCGCAGCTCCGTCTGACAAAATTATATATTGGCGTATTAGCTACAGACAGTGGTTACAAATAAATGTAATTTTTCTACAGGATCTGAACATTTGATATAATCCATAATAAACTATTTGTAAATATATAATTAAAGAACAAAGACCCGGTGGAGCACATTGTTCGGCCTAGATTATAAAATAATGTTATACCGTCGAATCCATCTGGCATATGTCGAGAATTGACATTAACCAGATACGAATGTTTGTTCCGAATGGAAATAGATTCTCCCCTTCAATAGAGCCGTCAACTATCGTTTAGGGCTCGGGTGCCACTTTTTAAAATGTTATCCAGATAGAATCTCAAAACATTAGATGTACCTTGCATTCGTTAGTATCGGCGTTCCAGATCCGCACAGTCTGGTCGTTGGAGCAGGAGGCGAGCAGAGTGCCGTCCGGCGACACGCGCACCATGCGCACCCACTCGCGATGCCCTTTATATGTCTTGATGCAATACCTACGAAACATAATAATTGTATAAATAAAGTATGACCTGTAAGGCATGACAATCAACGCAAGGCTCAGGAATGGTTTGCAGAGGGTCGAGGATTAATGAATTTACCAACCATCGTGATTTCGACAACCATGCATGTCTCTATTATAGTAACAATGATGAATAAGATATAGAACCTTGCATACAAAAACATGCAATCGTAAAAAATCGAAATTGATCCATACCCAGTTGCCACCTCCCAAGCTTTGATAGTCTTATCTCGACTAGCCGAGTAGACGATATCGCCGCTCGGTGAGAACGCGACCGAGGACACGTTGTGATCGTGGCCGTGCATCGTCTTCACGCACTCGAATGTCTGGTTGAAATCCCACAGCTTGATTGACATGTCGGCGCTGCATGATACTGGGAACATTTAAATTTAAACAATTATCGACGAAATAAAGGACGTCATTAAAGTAGAGGTTTCATCCAAAATGAGTCATTCTCCCTATACACACACATAACCCTACATATCCTATTCTGACCTATTATTAAATGTTAATTTAATAAATACCTTAATAACAATATACATTCAAAATAACATGAAAATAGTTTGCCGTGTCAAAGAAAATAACAGTTCTATAATTGCGACCTCAAAAATAGTAAATGTATGTACCGGATAATTAATTCAGTTGAAGCCCGATACAAAATCAATATAGTATAGTACCAACTAATTTTAGTGCGGCACACTTTCGAGTAGCATTAGCCTTTTACTTCGAACATCAATTACCTCAAAAACAAAACTGTAATCTTTTTATGTGTTCTTGTTCTTTTTACACTTATCATGGATGTGCTACATCACGTTAAATATCATATTAATTTAATTTTAGAGAAGATCATCGAAATTTCGATTGTATTTACCTATAAGTTCTTTTATAAAGTTAGCAACTAACCTAGAAGTTTCCCATGATGGTCGAAGGCGATATCCTGAACGGAGTCGGTGTGCCCCTTCAGGGTTCGTTCGTACTCGCCGCTCTCAAAGTCCCATACTTTGATGGTTGCATCCTCACTCGAGGATACCATCAAACTAAACACTGGGTGGAATATTACCTGGATGGAACAAAAACAAGAATTTTACTTCAATTTTCAAAAATATGATAAACGCGAAAGGCGAACGAACACATTGTGTGTTTCTCTGGATGAACTTTTGTTTTTCAATCACGCGGTAGCGGTAGAATGCATTCGGGTAAATTTTTCCGTTGATGATTCTTACTATATTCTGTATTAGAATATTCCTCTGCTCACTCAGGGGAATACTACAACTAGGGTTGCCAGGTCGCCAAACCTAATAGCCGGACAGACCAGTCAGTTTGGCCGGACATTAGGGTAAACGCCCGGACATCCTACATTATTGAGGATTTTGTGTCTCAGTATTAATAGGTACGACCAAAAAAATTATGTAATATCAAACTTCTTTGATTATTACCAGCTCGCGAAATGTAAAAAGCGTAATAAAAGCCGGAAGAGCCGGACACCGTTTATTTTGGCCGGACACGCAATTAAAGCCTAACTAGGTCCGGCTTCATCAGCCTGGCAACGGTAACTACAACCATACCCATTTCCACCGTGAAGAGTAAAGGACATGTATTACTGTTTTGGTTAGAAAAGTACAGAAGTTAAACTTCATTGCTCAGGGTCGGTATTGTCGGTAATACACTCTTAGGGATAATTTTAAAAGCATTTATATTCTGACTATGCCATCGAAATATATTTATGAGAATTTCGTATAAATGTGCAACAATTTCCTGAAACTAGTGACACTCATTATTAATACTAGAAACAAGCATAAACTCGCTGTGCCTGTATCACGTCTTACTAAAGTAATATTTTTAGGTGCAAAGTATACGTGTATGATAAAATATCTATGTATAGGTATGTATGTATTTAGCAAAAATAAAAAGTAGTACATGTAGTATATCAGTTATCTGGTTTTCATAGTACAAGCTCTGCTTAGTTTGGGACCAGATGGCCGTGTGTAAAAAATGTCCCAGGATATTTATTATTATTATGATGATGAACTACCTAAAGACACACAAGAATTACCCGTGCATATATTTAAAAAGGTAGTGAAAGAATACTTTATATCAAAAGGGCTTTTATAACATTTCTGATTATTAAGAGGAAGTCTTGGCAATGTATTTCGTGGCTGAAAAGCTATTTATTTAACAATTTGTATTATGGTTTGTAATGTCAAATACATATAAACACGATTTATAAGAGCTTTGAATGCCTAATGAATAAACAATATTTATTCTGCCATAACAAGAAAAGAGTTTCTATAACAATATTATTTAACCTTGCTATAGGAGCAAGGAGGAGATATGTTAAGAATCCAATATTGTTGTATTATTCCGAATTTACTGCGTATATGGTCTTTTAGGTATATTCGTATCATATTTAATTCATAAACAATATATTGACATACACTTGATTTAAAAGAGTTTATCACAATTACTGTTATAGGAACTGAATATTTAACAGTCATATTTTCAATATTTTAGGTTTTTTTTTATACATTTTGATGAACTTGGCTGTTAGACAATCGTGGCTTGAGAAAAACAAACACATTTTGTAAAAACAAAATACTACAATGGACACTTATTATTACCATTGAATGGCGAAATAAAAAAACTACGGAACAGAGATATTTCTCGTATTCGTGGAAAGCTGTGAATGATATGTGTGGAATTGATTGCGAGAAGTAAACGTACAACAAGAAGTCAAACAATAACAAGACCCTTAACAATGCTTGGATGAAAACTAGATGACTAGAGAATAGTCTGTAGATGGTGAGGTTTTGTAGAAAGTTGTGAGTTTATCGCCTCGGTGGTCTGGAAATTGAGGTGTTTGGTTCGATTCCCGGTCAGGCAAATATAATTAAATATAATATTTATGTCTTTGTTTACGGCGAATGTGGGTCTCACTAAAGAGCCTCTGCCTATCTCTTCAAGAATAGTGAAGATATGTTATGAGATTGTTGTCATATTCTTCCATAGTGCACAAATGTAATTTAGCCTGAATCATTCTACACTAGGATCCTTGTCTTTAAATGATGTTCTTTTACAATGTTTACCTTAGTAATAGTTGCCCGATGCCCGGTGAGACAGAACTTCTCCGGTGGGCGTGGAATCCACTCGGCTGGAGTGCGCTTGGCGCGTGTCGGCGCACCCTCGATGAATTCCTTCTGAGCTTCCGACAGCTTCGACTCCAATTCCATTACCTGAAGAGGTATTGATATATTTTTGTAAACCGAAAGGTAAAAATAATAAAGAAATAATAATAGGAAAAGCTCACTACAATAATAATTTATTCTAAAAGTGATAATAAGTGATGAAGTGAAGAAAAGCTATTTTATGTTCCGAATTTTTAGGTGATGGTATTTTATGGACGAAGATGAAATTGGCATAATGTAATTCCTGTGGTCATGTGTGGAGATGGCTCCGAGCCAGGAAGAGGATGGATTACCAGTAGTTTCTATGGAACACGTTTTCCGAATATGCTTTCTTATCCATCCAACATACTAATAGATAACCTTTTGGTATGATAGTTACTTTGTTATACCTAAACAACCAAAGTTGACTCTTCAGTAGTATATATCGAAATTTTAGAACAGAAATTTAATTTACGTTCTATTTAAAAACATTGGGAATGCCAATTTTTGACACTGTTATGTTGTCGTAAATGTTAGACATACCTACTAATATCTTGCGATGGCAGCACAGACGGTAAAATACAATAGCGCTATTTATATCCTACGTTTACGTGCAAAAGATCTCCGGATTCCGATATATAAACATTGTTGGCTATTAGTGGAGCAAGGTTCAGACTGAAATAAGCACAGTGAACCAATTACCATCACCTTGAGTTCTATTTGTTTGACTTCATAACATTATTTCTGGTGTTATAGTTGTCGGATAAATCGTGCCACATCGATATATTGTGTATGAAGAACACAACGATACGTAGGTATTATTTTATACTCTACGACGACGCCGGCCGTGTAGAACAACCGGGTCCATAGAAAATCGTTGTAGCGACCTAGAAACGTCCACGACTCACAGATCGATGGGGTACATTGCCTGGGCCAAATTGTGTCGTGAAGTCGTTGCTTCACAAACAATATGTTGCATATCAAGTTCCAACAATGAATTGGCTTAACTTTCGATAGTTACGAGTTTAACAATACCATTCGATTTTCTGGGAAACAAATGACAGTATTATGTAACCAATGTTATTTGAACGAAGGGGAATGTTTTTGGGAACTAATAGCCGTGATCATTCATAAACGATTACATACAATCAATTTTCGAAACGGTGATGTTGCATAACGTACTCATTAATTTATTGATAAACAATAATAGTAATCAGTAAGAATGATGAGAGATGAAACTCAATATGTATTCCATTCTGGTATAATCTTGACCGCTTGGCGTTGCTTACACTTTCCTTTTCTAGCTCATAAGTGAATAGAGTATTTCATAATAACACATGTAAGCTAGCCTGTCTGAACTTTTAAAGCGTATTGGAATTCATATTTCGAAACCTGACAAAGCTTTAAATGACAGATTATTCTGAGGTTCATTTGTGGTACGTACATACCTACTTATGGAGTATGTTATACGTACGCTACTATTCACAATATTTTGGCTTCAAGCTACTTGTAGAATCATATGAACGGAAGTATCGCGATAGCATCGCGCCCTAATTGTTATCTCGGCTGATATCAGATGAAAATAAATGTCTACACAATATCAGGAAAATGGGGAACTTCTTCCTTGATTACCTTTTTCTGCAGCCTGATGACCGAAGTCCATTTCTTCTCGAGGAGGCCGCCGAACTTGCGATCCATTTCGCCGGTCATGTCGGCCTCCTTCTTAAACGCTTCCAGCGCGTCATTGTAGCCATTGCTACCTAAATAGTCGGCGATCGCTTTGTTCCTGTAACAATATCAAAATACGAATTAGTATTGATTTTATAGTTCTAATGAGATAATAATATTAATAATAATATAAGGTTATGGCAGACATCATTTAGTTTATAGTATTCTGCTTGGGTTTAACCCTTTTATTTGATTACCATGCCAAGAAACGGCTATAAAAATAATAAATTACAAACATCTCGTGTTCTACATTGTCGATTTATAATGACGTCACTTAGCTAATGATTGTCACCAAAACCAAACGTGTGCAAAATGTTAGCTCAATAGGTTATAGGGCGGGTTGCAAGATTTGAACCATACATAACAGGTTGTTCAATAAGTTTTGTCGTTCGATAAGAGAGGGCGTTGCCACTAGCCCAATTTTTTTTGTTTTGTTAGTACACTCTTCATATGAACGTATGTGAAGTTTCATTTCTATCTGTCAATTCATTCTTTGTTTACAAGCCATTTAGTGTCGCCGTGTCACAGTATTTTTTTACGATGGAAAAAATGAATATTGTGCAGTGATAAAATTATTATTTTTGGAAGGTGTAGCTCCAAAAGAAATTCACGAACGAATGTTAAAAGTGTATAATGATTGTTCACCTACAATTAGAACAGTAGATAATAATAACTAACAGGTGAAGTTAAATGGAAACTAAACTTGTAACTACAACCCCCATTAGGACGTGAAGGAAGGACATATCAACAAACGTACTGAAAAGCATTTATCACATTTGTCGAAGAGATCTAGAACTGAGTCTGACGCTTATGAATAAAAAGAACCTGCCAAGTGCGTGTCAGGCCACAGTGTTATTATAGTTTAAAATGTTCATTTTACCGACTTAACAAAAAATTGTTTTACATAAAGTTTTACAATTATACGATACAAAACAATGAAATAATTAGCGTTTGTTGGACTCTTCAAACAGCATCGAACGTATTTTGTTCCAACCAATTTTCGTTTGAAAATTTCATTCGATTTCTACTACTTATATTTTTGCACAAGAATTTTTAGTGCTATTCGCTTCGAGTAAAATAGCTGTGACATATGGACAGGGTGAAATTATAAGGGTTCTATTTTTTGCCATTTGGCTTAGAAACCATAAAAAGTAACAGCTGAATATCACACGAATGAGCCCATTTCCTTGAGTGTTGTGTTAAAGGAAATCGAATCTATTTTGGTTAACAAGGCATGTTGTGTTTTTGTTTTGTTTCTGGATACGTGGGACTACATGAAATAAACAAAGATTTTATCTTTTACTAGCTTCCGCCGGTTTTACTAGCGTATATGCTCTGTTTAGACGTGAAGGACAAACAAACTCTCATTCCCTCTTATTTCTTACAGCTTCTGTTAGATAATATGTTCAGATTACCTTAGCTTCCCGCTCTAAGGTGTAACCCTAATGTTGTTGGGTTTTAATATTGCATTGTTTTTTTATATAAATTATATTATTGATATATAAAATACCAATACTACGACTATAGGATAATCCGATATTTTATAAAATAAAAGTCAATTGCAAGCCTTTTTGGAGTTGAAAAAAACACTGTGTAGAATTAAACAGTAAGCTTGAATTATTTGAATATCGCGGATATTATATACATATTTATATTCATATATTATTTTACATAAAAAACTATTGACGTAGGTCGTAAACCGTCACCATCGTCCTGGGGGGCCAGTTTTCCTATATATTAACATTGATACCTATGTACCTACATCGATAATGATACATTACATAGCTAAAGGAAATGAAATGTTATGTAATGCAGTATATAAATGTATCCACCTTCACTTTCAGAATCAGAAACCCTCGGCGAAATGTGAGTGTGAACTTAGTACTGAAGTCTCTGCTTTGTTATTTAAGGATGATGGCCATGAAGATTAATTTTATTCTATGTATGACTTGTATACGTTGAATTTAAAATTCTAACAGCGCTGCCGCAAGGTTAGATGCACCGCCATCGCTATCCACTCAGGAAGTAATGTATACGATGGTTGTACGCAGTAGGTTAATGGAAATACGTTCGACATTCTCTTTTGCTTAGTACAAATAAACATATATCCTGTGACATTTCTTTACATGTACATTATTATTGCCTTTTCATGTTACTTAATAATCCATCTCGCCCAGTTACATATTGCGGGCGCGACATGTATGGCAAGTGAGAGTCGCCTCTATTGATGCTGTTGATCTGGTTATGTTTCAAGAATGCGGTCCACTTTTGCAGTTTTATGATAACATGAGTATTAAATATGTAAACAATTGTTTAAATGAAATTGCTTAGCATTTAATAAAAGTTAAATATTAATTATATCTTGGTATTTAAAAAAAACCAAAAGTACTATGATCTTTTAAAATTCCATACATAATCGAACTTAAGAAATGGATAATGATTATTATATATAATACTAGCTGACCCCCGCGGTTTCACACGCGTTCCCGAGGGATGTAATATTTTCTCGGCACAAAAAGTATCCTATGTTACTTCTAATACCTCCAAGAATATGTGTACAAAGTTTCATGATGATCGGTTTATTAGTTTTTGCGTGAAAGGGTAACAAAAAAACTTACATTCACATTTATAATATTAGTAGGGAAAATATGACAGGGCAGTCGGCTTGGTGGTTAGCGACTGACTGCCAAGACGAGGGTCGCGGGCTCGATTCCCACCCAGGATAAACATTTATGTGCATGAACATGTCTGTTTGGTCTGTGTCTGGGTGTAAATATTTTTAAGTAGGTATTTAGAAAAAAAAGTAGTATATGTAGTATATCTGCTATCTCGTTTCCATTGTACAAGCTCTGCTTAGTTTGGGACCAGACGGCTGTGTGTAAAGAATGACCCAGGATATTTATTTCTTTATTTAATAACGTAGTGTATGGCGCCTTCCAGCTAGATGGAGCGATATACGCAAACTGGCTGGCAGCGGTTGGAAACAAAGAGCTAAAGATCGAACTCAGTGGGGTGCCATAGATGAGGCCGATGTCCAACAGTAAATAAATATCCTGGGACATTCTTTTACATACGGCCATCTGGTCCCAAACTAAGCAGAGCTTGTACTATGGAAACCAGATAACTGATATACTACATATACTACTTCTTTTTTTTTAAATACATACTTAGATAGATATTTACACCCAGACACAGAACAAACAGACAGGTTCATGCACACAAATGTTTGTCCTGGGTGGGAATCGAAACCGCGACCTTCGGTTTGGCAGTCAGAGCGTTAACCACCAAGCCAACTGGCCTGTCAAAGTGACAGTGGGTAAAGATATACTGGTGATGATGATATATAATAAATAATTACAGTATCCAATATATTTTGGCTGTTGATGCCCCTGTACTATACATTAAAATGTTTTACCAGTAAACCTTTTCAATTCAACGAAAAAATATAGGGTTTATCTATGAATGTCATGGTTATTGGTATAATGATGCAGGTAAACTGGGGTTCACTTTTTATGAAATTGAAAATGTCAAAGACTTGTAATCTATATCTTTACTAATATTATAAAGAGGAAAGATTTGTATGTAAGTATGTTTGTTACACTTTAACGCAAAAACGGATATGGATGAAACTTGGCACATAGATAGAGCATATCCTGGAATAACATATAGGCTACTTTTTATCCCGGGATAATGTGATATTCCTCGGGAACGCGGGTAAAACCGCGGGGGACAGCTGGTATACAATAGGTGACAGACTATAGTTATCATCTGTCAAAGAGCCGTAAACTGTTATTTTTGTAACGCATAAACAACAAATAAGTAGCAGACCAGACGTCGAACTTGTCCCATTTCGATAAGGCGCCCTTGTGGTGGGTACAATCGTCCATATCCGTAATTATCGTACAAACAAACTGTGTCACCTGTCTACTTTGAAAGAAGGTAGATGTTAATTCTTACTTCCTTCTTATGGCGAGTAGCAGGCACTACTAGGAATAACTGTTTATAAAGTCCATAACATTTAGCTGTTGTTCTTGTTTTAGGCTAAAGAAGTACATATTCTGTAAGTATAAGGTTTTTTTTATTGTTGGTACATTTTTTTCCTTTCTTTCGTGTAACCGAAGGATATTTTATGGCCCGGGATTATATGTTACTTCTGGAGAAAGTAGATTTTTAATAATGAAATAATTATTAAAATCGTGTATATTAAACACAAATCTATCATCTATTTTTCGGTATAATATTAGTGTAAATAAACTAACCGAAGATATATCAGACAATCACTATAAGGGATATCGACTGCAGTTAAAATTGGAAATGTTTATTTTGCTTGTGAATAATTTATATCTAGCTTAATTGGTATTGCTTTAGTCAATACTAGCTCTCCCCCGCGGTTTAACCCGCGTTCCCGTGGGATGACACATGTAGTATACATAAAAACCTTCCATTTCAATCACTCTATCTATTAAAAAAAATCGCATCAAAATCCGTTGCGTAGTTTTAAAGATTAAAGCATACATAGGGATATAGAGACAGAGAAAGGGACTTTGTTTTATACTATGTAGTGATATACATTTCAATGATTTGAAGAAGCATGGTGAGTTTGACAAAATGAAAATTATGACAAATGTTTTCACAAGTAAAGCGATTTTACTAAATAGCTTTAGGTCGTAAGTTGTGAATTAATTAACATTACTTTACATTACACATCATATAGTCCACTTCACGTAGGATTACACATGCCAACGCTATGTCTTTTTTACCCATATCTTCGGAAATCACACTCGATTACTTTGACCTTACAAACAAAATATTACATTAGGCCTTCTTCTAAAACTATTTGACACATCTTCTACATCACGCTCACTATTCCCGAAGAAGGAGGCAAAGGTCACATTAATGCGACCCACATTAAACCGACTATATTTTCAGACCCAACGTGATACGTAGTGGGCATCGGGCTAAAGGTACCTAATCATTTTAAAACAAAAAATCGTACCCAGAAACTTCCAAGCTTAACACGACTCGACCACCGAGACAGATCGGTATTATCTATTACTATTTTTCCTATTTAATATCAAAATAATGATTTATTGAGAAACCTTATAAAAAAACGATGTGTCCCGCACCTAGTTTGTATTAAATCGAAGATGAGGTCATGCGTTTAATAATATGCAAAGTTATGTACACACACAGTGTCAAAATCACCATGATCGAATATTTATAAACAAAAAAAATACTGAAATCATTTCTATTTTTATCAACTTGAATGAATTTGCCTATATAACCAAAAGTGACAGGAGTTTAGACTTTGGAATCACTAACAATTCCGTTTATCAAAATTTGCTAAAGGAAGGTAGCACTAAATTCAATTAACTTTGAAAATTTACATCAATACCATACTAAAACCACCTAGTATGTGTGTGTGTGTATGGGAAAATGTAACATACCTCTGGAACGCGAGTAAAGCCGTAGGGGATAACTAATTAACGATATATTTAGGTATGTAGTATGACATACACATTATTGCTATCTCCGAGTAAGTACATTTCAAGGGAAAATTAAAAAGATTTTCTTGATAAATGACGATAAGTGACGCTATTGCATCGCTATTGTTAACAGTTATCAGCCAAATGTCACAATCAACATTAAATTGTAATTATTATTAGAAGGTAGAAATCCACTTTTTTATGAATATACATATTTTAAAACGTTAATCCTTTTCTTTATCATTTAGATATTTGTAGGTACATTTAAATGTCAAAAACGAAGTGACTTCGAATATTAAGAAATTTTAAAGTAATAAATGACCGACTGCTTAGTAGGCAACCGTCTCTTTTTGTAACGACATACTCTTGTTACAAATATTACTCTTTTCAGTTACTTTAAATAGGGATTTTTTTAAATAATAATAATAATAAATATCCTGGGACATTCTTTAGACACGGCCATCCGGCTCAAATTAAGCATAGCTTGTATTATGGAAACCAGATAACGGTTATACTACATATACAATTTATTTTTTTCTAAATACAGAATAAACATACATGTAGGTGGGAATCGAACGCGCGACCTTCGGTTTGGCAGTCAGTCGCTAATCACCAAGCCAACTGGCCTGTCTAAATAAGTACATATTACAAAACTCTTTCGAAATGTACTATTCATTTGCTGAGATGCGTCTGGTAAAGATTAACTATACAAGTCGTAAATAAGAGTAACAAATCAAACCGGTCAGTACAAGGCCTATATACGAACAAGTCGCTGGCTGGCTGGCGAGCGTTAATAAATACTACCATGTCGCCATTATAAAATGTTCTAGACCGAAGGGATTGTTCATTCAGCCCACTCCCAACTTTCTAAGAGAAATGATTTGTTGCGGATTTACTGATAGTTTGAATGTTTTGAACCTGCATCTGTTACAAATTCCTTGTATGAACCTACCTATACTGAGTTTCTAAACCACGTAAATAAATTCATATTTGTATAGATAACTTGATCTGCCCAAAAACTGCAACACATAATTCCATAATTTTACTATCTTCAACAAATAACGTAGACAGATATAGCGTGAGCCAGGGAAACCAAAACATCAACAAGAACTGATTAGTTTATCCCTCATCTAAAACCATTTCATTTTCTGTCAAATATGGAGAATTATATCATCAGTTTGTTATTTTTTTATGGATTGTCTAGAGGGTGTTAAGCACAGACAGCTTTTACACGGTCATTTCGGTGGACGTTGACGGCTTTCAATTTGGCAAGGTATGCTCAAACAGCGGAGAATTTAATTACGTGAAGAGTTTAATTTTTGGCCGCAGTAAAAAAACAATGTCTCATAAAATATATTAAAGACCATCATATGACCCTCTGAGTATGATTTTTTTTTATTTAAAACATCAATAGCTATATTTTTTGTCTAATCAATAAAGGACGCGGCGCGACGCCCCGCACCGCAACATAGAATGGTTGTCTACGACATACATTTCTTAAGTCAGTCAAATTACAGTCGTATTGGACAGCACCGCATAGTTTTGTATTAAATTACACGTTATGCTGCCATAAAACACGTGTGCAAACTAATTTAAAAATTACATGCAGATGCACATAAATTTTATATTTTGAGTCGTATTGTACGTACTTGTCGATTATAAAATTATGAGTAGGGGTGAATGCTGTGAGACTGTGCAAGATCAGACTGAATGATGAAAAACCTGATGAACATCACATACAAATTTTAATTCATATAAATTAAAAAATATATATATCGGATCCAATTATCTTAGAACACTTTTAGTATCCTATATTTCGATCTTCTACAATCGTTTTATAATAGTTTTATTAATGGCCGTGAAGTCGATGGATTTTTTCAAAGTTGCCCTTGCCCGGCTCTATACAGAAATGTTTGAACTCCTTTGAACCCCCATTTCCAATTACTATAAAATGTTGGTTCTTTAACTTGGACGCTAGCAGGTAACTTCTACAACTTTCCAAAACAGTGAAGTTGATAACATTAGTATCGGTTTAAATAGAAGTCGTAACATATAGACAGCGGTATAGTAAGGATGGAACCTTAATACGCTGACACAAAGCAGTGTGCTAACATGCCACAAAAAATTGTGCCATTAATTAAAAGTATCTAATGAACCAAATACCTATTAATACAGATCATAATTGAGAGGTTCATGAGTGAGAGAGAAAGCAGTTTCTTATTACTTGTAACAATGTAGATTGAACAATTTTCTGCGCGCATAATAGCAATTATCTAAACGAAATCCGTTTTATTTTACAAATTAAATTCCATTGCAATTTCATGCAAGTAAGCCGTCGCTATTGGCTGTTATAAATCAATTCTAAGTACACGGATTAACGAACCGAGTCATTAGACCTTAGTCTTAAGTCGAAAGACGATAAACCGAAACACCATTAACTGCTTAAAACTACCTAATAAAATAAAGTTTAGTTTAACACGCTAACATTTCCATTTAAAATATTAATAGGTAAAATTTGGTACGACCCATCGTGTTACATCGCCCGTCCATGGAATTACTTCGGTCTTGTCTAGCGTTCTATCTGACTTTTTCCTTTTTGCTCGGCTCCTAAGGATCGCAGCGTGATGTTAAATAGCCGATAACCTTCCCCAATTTGGCTATAAAATGCAAAAAGATGTCTCAAATCTGACTGGAAAACCCTTTTTTCTACTTTATTTATATATATGTAAATAAATAATTTAGTATATATAATATTCTGTCTGTGCGCCATTAACATATAAACCTCAGTATAGTAAGAGAGGAGTTCTGTTAATTTGGATACCAACAGCAACATTAAAACGTAAAGTTTTAAGCCAATACTCGAGTCCGTTGTAAGATCCAGCGTTACATTTACAGGTCACTCAACATTTACCACATCTTATATCTATGGTTGAATAATAACTCGCCACTCGGCTGTTGCTAAAGCTATAATATAAACCTCATGTTTGGGCGGGCGGGATCATAATCAGAAACATTAATTTGGAATTTGATCTTAAGGAATAATAATAATATAAATAATTTCGCGTTCGAATATAGATCTTATTACTACCAACTGACGGAATCGGAACGGATCCCTCCGAGTGCAAGTCCATCTCGCAACCACACGGTTTTTTATCGGAACACAAAAAGGCTGTGTGCGTAGGTCACACGACTCATTACGTAATTTTAGACATTCTATAAGCAACCTTACTTGAACAATATTAACGTCCAACCGTCAATGGAGTTAGTACAACAGATTATCTGATCGTGATAATTTGAAACATCGATAGCAATTAACTTTGCATTTGATAAGCATTTTATAAAACAAGACAGTGGCGAGTGGCGCGTTTCATGTACAAGTCTCCGTTGAATAAAGCTTATTTCTTGCTTGATTACAATGTCAGGCTTCGGTATCTGAACGGAGAAACCGAATCGATTCAAAGACAATCAGTCTCGCGGGTGTCCCTATTGTTCGCGTGGGAGCAATCAAATACCTTTTATTTTACACAAGTGAAAAGATCTTGCGATGCAGGTGGTACCTAATCAAATCTATTAGATAATTAAAGCAAAATAAGCAATATTGAAATTAGATTCAACCGTGTGGTAGATTCTTCAGAGTTACATTTCGATGAAACAACAACAAAAAAAAACTCAATTAACAGGATTAGAAATTATTCGTTCTAAAATTACTGTTAGTGAAGAAATTATTTTTTCCTTTTTTTTGGACTTAGATACGATAGGTTTTAAGTTTGGCTATAGAGGAGTTCAGTAGCAATGTTGAGGTAGCGAAAGTGGTTTCGTACGTAGAGCAAGCTAGAGGCGCGGGCCGATCTGGGACCGCCTGAGAAAATAACTTTCACGATACATTTCCGATGTTATGACTCTGATTGCAGGACAAGTGGCGTGCGCATGTAGTACAACCGACTGTATTCAACAACTCAATAAAATGATTCGATTCGATTCAATCAGATAAGATTGTCATATTTCAATTATTTTCTGAATCAATAGGAAAACGCATGGGCCCATAAACAATTTAGTATGGAACTCATATCGCCATCAGAATTAGGTTGACATTCGTCACCGAATTAAAATTCAAATAAGTAAGACTAAACGTTATGGATTAAATTTTAATATCGGTATTTGAAATTAAAAACACAAGCTGTATAAACGATTTACGAGATATAAACGACTACCATAAAACAAATCATGAAACATGTTGTTCGTAAAAAAAATGTGCACTTTTCTAGTAGATTGATAAATACTTCAAACTCTTAATTCCATAAGGATGCACTTAATAACAATATGGGTTAAAGACTAGGTACTCAATAGTGACACACGATCGGAAACATCACCAATTCATCACATATAGCTACGTCATGTAAACCGACCGATAACAAACAAAATTAATTACTCATGATAATACTAATGCGAAATGGAATTATTGCAGAACTTTACTTCATGTATAGTGTATTGATATAATATAATTCTTTTAATCACGGTGCATTTGAAAAAATAAAAGACGATATAATGATGATCGTATTTCTTTACCCATCATTTCTTCGCTAAGCAACTATTGCAACAGCGAACTATTGATCTATATCACACTGACCTTAAGAATGTACCGGATGGAAATTGAATCGAGAAATATCATCCAAAAACTATAGATATGGAATATTGTATTATCTAATGTTGGGTTTGAAACATCGAAGGATCATAAGCAGAGAAAAAAACGAAACGAAATATAGTTTGTACTTGATGAATGTAACCATGCAAGACGAAGTTAAGAGTGTGGAAGAAAGAAACCACATTGCGCTTCCGTATGGGGAGCACGTAACGTCAATAATTTGCATACGCACACGTGACATGAAACGTAAACGCTGAAGCTACTGTTAAATTACGAAGAAATGTGCATAAATAGATTTTGTCAGGGTTTTTTCTCCAATTTCTAAGATACCGTTTCGTAAACAAACATAAAAACGTCTTTGTTAAACGTTTCAACACTGACAGTTTGCTTAATGATATAACTAACTTGTACATGTCTTCAATATTGAGAAAAGAGACTTTATCCACGTTGGGTAAAAAAAACAAGATATATTTGATTACATGTTGTTAACAAGATTAGTACTCGAGATCAGATTATTATAACATATTATTTTCTATACCTACTGTCATTTATTGGATGGAAATAACTAATAAAGTTGGTAATTTTATTTATATAAAAGCTAGATCATACATGCTGAGCTACGAACTTGCCCGATTTCAAAGCTGGTTAAAAATACAATTTCCATGCTAAATAGTTTATGCTATTTGAGTTAGATACAATATTATCGATCAAAAATATGTCTTGAGTGGACAGGGTTAAGGTTAATAACAATTTGTGGCGTATGAGGGATGAAGGGGGGAGGCGGCCCACGCGACTTGGCGTATCGATCGCACCCACCAGGCGCCGAGCGGTGGCTATGCGACGTCAGCGCCCGACGTTGTTGAGTCGCGTTAGCAGTAATATTGTGGGCTGACTGCGTCATAGCGAATCCCTTTTTAATCTATTTCAAAAGTAGGTACCACCAGTGCGGTCCCATTTTTCTTTTATTTTGATGGTTATGGAGCGTATGACGTAAATTCTTCATCGTAAACGATGCAAGTTTCGCAATTGAAATATTTGAATGCGTATCCTGGTCACAAATCATGAGAGGTATTAAACATACATACAAAGGCCCTCAAATAAACAAATATATACCAGAACAGACTCCACAATAGGTAAGTCACAGTCATAGTCGTAGTAACAGGAAGCAACTCAGGGTATTTTTTACTAGAGGCGGTTGTTGGGTGATGAAATATTATCTAATTACGTATAATATGTCGATTTATAGAGAGTTTATTGAGTTATATATAAATGTAACGTTAGACTTGGATCCATATTATATCTCACATTATTGTATAGGCGCGACTCTTGACCAAATATTTTTTAAAGGTATTTATAAAGATGCTGTAATGTTTACTATCAACACCTATTACAGCATTACCGATTCTCCAGTACAATGGTGACGTTACAAACATAACGTATTATGCGTATAACCTATGAACGAATTAGTCATCGCACGTAATAGGTATGTCATCATGAGACGACGCAGCAATGTCAACATGCTGTTATACCTTTGTTCATACGCATGGAGGATGTATTCATTTATCTCAGTCGAATTCAATCAATGTTCAGAATGAGATTCATGCTGTGCCATTTTATAGCGAACCATCTCAAAAGTGACGTCTAGCTACCCACATAATGTAAAACGAGAGAGGTTTATTCCCTCAGATCAATAACTGATCTTAAATGTAAATTTCAGGCTTGAGATAAAAATAGATAATCCAATCTCCATAACAGGAATACTTTAATCGTTGGTGTATGTGTATAACTCAATGGTTAAAGAAACGAGGTAGGTGTGTGAGCCATTGTGAGGTTCAAGACCCGTTGTCCATCCGCTAAACGACTCATGTCGTGGATTGCAAGGAATGTGGTCCTCGGCCGGTCGACGCCAGTCACTGCCGCGTGCGACTTGCAAGCCACGCTCACAGCATAATTCCAATGTCATCATAACCCCATCATATATTAGTATACAAGATACTTCAAGCATTTCTTTTTACATACATGTATACGAAGTTAATGATTGTTATGACACGCTAGTTATTTTGACATGTCTCGTTTCATAAGACTTTTAGCTCAATTAATTATGTTGCATTGATTAATTCACAAAAATTTCCACATCAAAAAGGTTTGATCAACTAATGAAATTCTAATTGTGTTCAATCCACTTCAAATGCTTCTCGTAAGCAATTTATTTAAAATCTAAGGAGAAATTTAAAATGTAAGTAATTAGACAGAACATTCACCGGTTTACTTTAAAGGATTTATACGTCCGGTCACGAATGTAATTAAATCGCCATGTAGAAACTTCCTGATGAACTTTTGTGCCTTTGCAACAACGCGAACGCAGACTGCGATAATGTGACATGACGCTGCAGCTGTCGTGGATTTATTATCTTGTAACAAAATTAATTTGCTAAGTATACATAGGCATAGCTATTTTCAACATGGCTTTAACCTTTCCCCTTCAAAAATGTCGGAGTTGATGGCATTTTCCCCTAACCTGTTGGTTTTCCCGACATTTCATTTACGAGCCCCTTGTTTACTGCATGCAATGTAACGTTTATGATGTTAGCGTGGTAGAGTCGGATACGGATTAAATACACACCAGAAATAATGTAATTGGGTAAAACTCATTTCTGTATTATTTTCGGGTGGAGTAGGTATTAACATTGGACAATATTAAACGAATAAATTTATGAATTATTTAAAACTAGATAGAGAAAATGAAACACTAAGAGCTGATAGCTCAAAAAATGGTTGCTGCCATTTTGAATCTAATGAAATATCCTTCTAATATTATAAATGGCAAAGTTTGTATGGATGGGTGTTTTTTACTCTTTCATGCAAAAAACAAAAAACGAATGTAGATGAAACTTGACACATAGATAGTTTACAATCTCTTAAAACAAATCATACTTTTTATTTCGGGAAAATGTAACATCCGTTGGAAACGCAGGTAAAACCGCGGGGGACAGCTAGTTATTCATAATCGTAAACTTAACAGACAAGTGAAACTTTTACAAAGTAGTCATTTACTGTCAATACCCACAATTTGCTTTAATAGTGACATCTCTAATCGTATAAATGCATCGGTGATTGCGGTCATATTATCAAACCTTCTACATATCCTTCAATTTACATAGCATATTCTTGAAACTGTATGTTGTAATATGTATTAATATTATATTTTATGTTTTTATAAGTCTTAGCTTCTGCCGTAAACTTGGGTTAGCCCAGGAATCTGATGTAACATCCAAAATCAATATTTTTGTTTCAAGATTCAGATTCATTTCTACACTAATATTTTTAATGTGACAAAATGTCTCTCTGCCTGTTTGTTACCTTTTCACGACTAAATTGAACTGATCTTGATAAAATTTCGTCCCTATAGTTACTTTAGGGCATGAATAAGGTGGCATATGGATACTTTTCTTTTTAATTAATGTTATGTGAGATTTTATATAATTTTTTTACCTTCTCCCAATTTAACACGTCGATGCAAATTTTGCTGAGTTCAATATTTTAGTTTGCACATAGGTCAAACATATTAACCAAACCTGTCAAAAATATTAATTTGATGAACTAAATACTTAGCAAACACTTAATATTATACATATCTCCAGTTACATAAGACAGATTATGATCTTGATCGATTATGGTAATAACTAGGTATGACGCAAGCGGTTTTTGCTGTTTGGGTGTTCAAATGTAAGACAACTCTCGATTCGACCCAGTTCATTGAGAACCAATAGGAGGTCTCATAAAGCGGGCGTTGTAACAAGATTGTTATCACTAAACTCATTTGAATAACATTACACAGGAGAAAAAAAAATAGTTTATGCTTTTGCTATTCACTGTTCGCTTTCACTATTGTGATAATTTTTGACTCGTCTCGTAAATGGGAAGAACAAATTTCAAGATTATTTAAATGTAACATCTCTCACTCTTAAAAAGTATATTCTTTAATTAATCAATTGCAATTAATTTTTTTTTAATAATATCTATTACATCACATCGTCTGGCGTCTGCTCTTCATTACATCAAGGTGGAGTTTCAATTTCAAGACGACACCTGCTTTCTCTTATTAACAGCTATTAAGAAACACCGCTCAAGAAGATATACTTATTTGTGATATTTCAGCTGCATATATGGTAATATTGTAAAATTTTGGGTTAAAATTTAATTTTGTTGTAATAGTTATGGTGGTGGGCCTTATGATGTGCCTTCGTCGAAAATTATAAAAAAAATATTTATTAGAAATGGTCTCCCTAATTGGGGATTAGTTTGCACAACCCAAACCCTTTTTTAATTTGAGAAACTTTTTTACTTATATGGTCAAAAATCTGCATAAGTTGTCCACCCCCTCTTCCCTATCTCAGATCTTTGTCAGTCATCAAATCTGAACTACCATCATAATCGAAAAATCTTGTCGTATACAAAATTAAGGCTATATTATTATTGTACTGAATCCTACTTGCATTTTTATCCATAGAATACCTAAAACTTTTTGAAAAACCCTACATAACTAATAACAATAACCTACTAATAATAAATACCAACCTAACTGCTATTATAACTAGTTAAGTGTACATATCGCGGGTCTGAATTCCATAAAGCAGAATATTCCTGCTGATGTTTTAATTTGTGATCGTTATTTTTAATCAAGAGCCGCGTTCAATGACCTTCATTCGTCGCAGTAAATTCGAACGGAACGCGGAATGGTCCAGCACTATCATGATTGCTAATCGCCTGGAAGACGCTGCTCTACTCCACAAGGCCTACCGTGATTTCGGTTAACGACATTAGGTTCATACTATCTTATCAAATGTGACGCAACTAACGGTCTTACGTATTGGTATTTTGATCTCTATCAGCTGTGCTATATGTGACACAGAATAAATAGTTGTACTGACGTAGCTGTGATTCGTTTAACGTAATGAAGTAGCGTAATCCTATTTCTTTAACAAGATTTACGTAACACGGACACTTTTAATTTGGACAACTTGTCTGTTTGCACTTGTATAACAATAGCGTGTGAACAGTGTGACCACATCTTTGTTTGGATGTAGTACCTGTGAAATAGATCGCAGTTCGCAATAAGCCTTTCACTTCTAGTCATGCGGAGTTAAAGGGTAGAGTATAAGGAACATTGGGGTATTTTGGGTCACGAGTTCAGGGCCGTCCGATATACAGGAATAGTGCTTGCGCTGAATATTAGGTTATTCAAATCTTCAGGCCTTGTTAGCTTTTAACTATTTTCTGTATTTTCATTCTATGACGGAGTGAATGAAAAAAGTAAGTCAGAATCAGAAGATACAATTCCAAGCATGGTTCTTATTTAACATTAGACACATCAAGCTAAGAATCCCCTTGCTACTAAAGTGAAACAAATAACAAATTAATAGTTGCTTTGAACGCTGCACTCTATGGCAGAGTAAAGTTAACCGTTATCGCAATTTCAACATCAATAATCTTATAATAATGATGGGATTTCTAGGTTCATGATGAAAGCCGGCATTAAATGGAGGAAGGCGCCCGGTGGCGGCGGGGTCAACGACACAGCGCTCTGAGCAACTGTCACTTTCAAAGGTCGACTAGCCGAATATTAAGAAAGGGAAGGGTCAACTGTTAACAAAAGGGATGCGAGGCAGTGATTGCTTTCACGCAGGGTTCACGCAGGGTTCACGCAATTTTCCACCCTCGACTAACGGACTAGATTTTCCATTTGTGCTCTCCTGCGCCATTGATTATTTTCTTACCTCACCTAACTTTATTCAGCGATTTAAGTAGGTTTCGATTATAGCACTGTATATTTCTCATCTAAATCTTAGGTTAGGAATCACGGAACTAAATACAATATTATCAGACAGTTACTTGAACGCGGAAGGAAGTCTATCGTTAAATACGGTTACACAAACATAACTGGATTCGCGGAGCAATTGAAAACCGACTAACTTGGGTAACTGCCGCCGTGCTGAACGTTTATCAGATACCATTTTTGTTAACTATGAGAGACTTAAATTCGGATTAGGGTTCCGCGCCTAATGGGTAAAACCTTACGGTGCGATAACGTCTGTTTTCGGACTGCCCGTCACAGAAGTTCATTTGAACAACTCTACAATCCTTTCGACAAAAATTGCATGGAAATGAGGTTAAAAAAAAGAATGTAGGTGTAGGTACTAAATTATAAATTTTGCTCTGGCCGATTTCCATGGAAAAAACATAAGACTAAACATAAACAGACTTAACTATTTGCTCAGGGTACTTTTATGTTAATGTAAATACAAATTCACGGTCATGGCAGTTCGATTTATCTCGAATACGACAAAATACCCAAAAAGAATGAGTGACCATTAAAAAATATCTGCGAAAATCATGTGCGTTTATTTCTTCAATTTCAGAAGTTGCTGAAATAACCAGCAACAGTCAGACCGGTGAAGTCGTACCACGGGTTATTTTTTTACTACATATTTACAACGGAACCCTAAAAACGTATACAAATAGGTATTCATTATGAATATTACTATTTGGGATACTAAAATATTCGATATTTTGCTTCGACTAGTTTCATCTGTTAAAAATCATATTGATGAATTGAAAAAACAACTGAAATATGTATTCCTTTCTTCGTCTTACGACTATTATATTTAGACCTGCCTACATAGTAGATGCTAAACGGTTTCCATGGAACAAGTTCGGATTGGTTTGGGATCAGATGGCCCCATGTATAGTAATTTCCCAGCATAATTATTTGTATTTAATCTGTGGCTGTAGCGTATTATTGATAATTAAACGCAGAGAGTTTCCAGTATATTGGTAACATTCCGATATTAGCATGACCTTGCTGCCGCTGCAACTATTTGCTTGACCGAATTCATTGAAACTTAATTCTATTGTTCTCAAAACACAATCAAATAATCAAAATAAAAACAAGGTTCTTTTCTAGTATTGTAGATAATGAAGATTTTGTATCATTGGACAAAATCGAACCAACTTAAAGATACATAAAATTTACAAAATAAGTATAAAGAATTCATTAATTAGGAGTATTTTATAACTTTTTTGGGTTGAATCTTGTAAATAAACTTTAAACCAGTTCCCCGCAAACAATTGAGCTGAAATTTGCACACACTACCATAAATTAACTTATTATACTACTTACAGCTCCTCTCGTTGCCGTTGGGACAACACCATTTTCATCGTGGTCGGGTGACGCTTGAGGCGGCGGGCCCGGGAGGTTAACTGCACTAGAGTCTCACTTATTCACGCGGGCGACGGCAGGAGCGCCGTTGCCATTATCACACCTGTACACATAACAACAGTTTAATTAGCAGTCCCGTAACTATACATAGCTAGTTTTCTGGTGTCAGGAATGAATAATTATCTATCATTTTTTTAGATTTGCTGAGCATCTTTTAAATAGTTTTCAGCTAATACCAATTCATTAAAAATGCATTGGAAATTATAACTAAGATGTGTAAGTTTCCACTCGTTTTTACAACTGTAAACAATCTAGAATGCTGCATTCCACCCCTGGCATGATACTGACTAGAAATTTGCTAGACCCAGACTGCAAAGACAAGTAATAAATTACCATAGGATCTATCATTTATCCAGTCTTTATCTATTATAGGTACAACTGACAGTCCCCTGAGGGCACTTCTTATGAAAGCAGGCTTGTAGTTGATGTTCAGAGTAGTCTTGCGCTTTTAGATGAACCTGGGATGGCTCATTCGAAAAAGAAAATCACTAAATAAAAAGAGCTAGTCAGTGATTGTTATCAAACTGAAATGCCCAATTTATCAAATATCATAACCAAATTTGCAAAAAATGATTTTGTATGAAAAATAGTGTTAGTGCACCATCCAAAATTGCCAAGCCTATGTCATCTGTCTATCTGTACTACCTAGGAGATATCTTTTTAGCTGCAATATTTACCCATTTCAAATTTCCATGAAACATTGGTAGTGTAGTTTAGTGTTATTTTGAAAGTATATTCTTAAAAATACAAAAAAATATTGTAATTATGGATGGTTCCCATTCATTTACATTTTAGCCCTACCCAAGAAACCACCATTGTGATAAATATAATTGTGAACTTTAACAACAAATACCATGAACAGTAGTACATAAAAGTAATGGCTTAGATAGTGAGATGAATGAAATTAATATTTATACTACACCTACAAATATCATAAATGCAATTGCACAGTAATGGTCAATTGCAATATCAACTCTTCATGCATAGGACTAACCCATTTTTGGCTGGTATTATGACATAATTTATCCATCATCAAGGGGTGGAAACAGGATTTAGGAGGAATTCGTTTATTAATTAATTATTGATGCACAGTGTCTTGAAAAAGAAAAAAATAAGACATGCCCTTTTGATTCCCAGAGTTCAGTAGCTTAAATTATTAAAGTGATAGAGTAAAAGCATCCAGATGTAAGCAAATTTCTTCTGCTGGATTTAAATTGAAAATAATGCAGAATAATGCTAGTAATTGCATGTATTATGATTCAAATCGTATGGACATAATAATCATTCAATTCTCTTGTCTTTTACTAGTTTTAATTCTCAAAATTATGCTAAAAGGCCATGTCAGACAGGTTTGAATTTATATAACAGAAAATGCAGAAATAAAAAGGAAAAAAATGCTGACTTATGCCTTAATAACCCACCCACTTATATTACTATAAACCTCAAAACTCTTTATCTACATATCTATTTACATACAAACAAGATAATTAAATAAATAACTGACTTACTATCCTATGTTTCAGTCGATAGTTTCTCATACATTAAACCTTTCCAAGAAATATACAGTTAATAAGCAGAAAACCCATCTGACACAAATCAGTTCTTGTTTATCTCTACCAAACATACATTACGTCAAACAGAGAACCCATATTTAAATCAATAACATTTCAGCTTTGAAGATAAAAGAATATGACATATAGTATGAGTATTTAGTCAAAACCACCAAAAACAAAAACTTTAAAAAGAGAAATAATACCCTTATATTATTGACTAGGTCTTTGTTTAATATCTAAATGAAATAAATGATTAAATATATATACATATTATAATAATAGATAGACCATGTAGAATATTTAGCTACCTAGCTTAAAATACAAGGGATTAAAAAAATGATTTCATTTTCTAATGCAAACTTAGCAGGTAACTCTTGTAAGGATTCATTTAATGAAAAGTTTTAAAGTAGCCTAGCAACATTATTATACACATGTAATTTGAGCTAATCAAAAGTATCTATGGCTTCTATGTCAAGGGTAAATCTACTTTTGTTTGAGTTACATAAATGAAGCCATAACAAATCAATAGGAAAATGATTAATTTATGAGACTTATTTTGTTTGTACAACTGTTTATAGAGGCCCATTCAACATTATAATTATTACATAAATTTTAATATAATGTTTGTTATGTATTCCATAAGAGTAGGTATTTATAATTACTAATGTCTAGTTAGACATGTTTGAACTTTTCAATATCTAGTCTAAATTGAATCCCTTTTTGCTCTAAATAGTGGTTACCAGATCAAGCAATACTCTTACACTAGCAGATTAGCGTGAAGTTGTCAGTTCTAATTATATGAAACTGTTTTACCTATTTCATTACTAAATGTTACAATTTGGAAGTACCCTAATGTAAAATAACTAAATATATATGAAAGTTTGTGCTTTAAAATTATTAACAATGAACCAATAATATCATGCGCAAATGTTAATACGCAGCTGGTGCTGCAATCAAAAGGCTGCAGTACAAAAATTGTAGGAAAATGACTCAGAAATCAAACGTCAAAACTTAAAAATCCAATAGGGTTACTGTCAGTTGCCACATCAACGAAAATCGTAATTCTATGTCGGGTTTCAGCAATGAAATGATAACGAAGTAATGTAATCTCATCTGTTGAAATCGTTACAAATTACTTACAGTAAATACCGCAAAAATTAGAGAAGCACGGCCATATTGAACGTGTACTGGGACGATGGGATGAGAATCTCATAGCTCAATATTTTTTCAAATATTTTAACGATTGTAGAGTAAAATGAAAGATTTCTATAAAATATACTTACAAATACACAAAAGTAACACAAAAAAATGCACTTTTGTCGGTTATAAATATCACACACTATTTTACAACACTCTTTACACAAGACCCGAGGCAGAAAACCGTTTTCTTTCTTTCCTTCATTGACTGACTTTCGCTCGTTCGTTTCCTTGGATAGAATGAATGAATGGATGAAATTGAATGAAAAATAATCCACCAACCAACAGTCAACATCAACCTAGTGCTGCCAACGGTTATTAAAGTTATTACAAACCGACTAGGTTTGGTTGGGTTAGTTGACTTGTTGGCAATCGTGTCACACAATTTTACATTGGTTTTTCACATAGGTTATGAACACACGAGAACTCAAGGCACAGATTGTCCTATGAATATTTTATTTCGAAAGTATTGCATAACAGTCAGTATCCCAAATAATAATTATAATCTAAGTAGTTTTGATTTTTTGTCTGTAGCTGTGCCTTTTTAGTCGAGTTAAAAAAAAAAGAAGAAGGAGGGGCTTTTCAAAATGATTGTTTTATTTTTTAAATTAAATGTAGATCTATTTGTGTTCGTTTTTAGGGTTTCATACCTTTATTAATAGCAGAACCCTTTTGCAGCTACTTCATCTGTCTGTCACAGCAGCTTTATTGCTTACAAGCGAAAATTTAATTTTGATTGAAATATATGTCTGAAATAATAATATTTTTAGTATTAATCAAGAGATAACCATTTAAAGGGGGCCATTAAGTCTGTGGTGAGTCTCTATCTGCTGAAATAATCATGATTGAGACATTTTATTTCGCCAGCGTAGCGCGATCTCTATTAATAGCCCAGCAACTGGTCCAGCAAGTTCCTCCCCATGGAATGGAACCAATATAGTTTGTACTTTATGTAATAGTCCATGCACTTAGCCGGTGCTCTCTTCGTATCTCATCAATACTGCAGAGATAGTAACCGCGTGTATTTAACATTAATAGAGATTTAGTCGGAGTTTATGACTCTACTAAAATTTGGCATATGACTAAAGGCTGTTGGATAATCCCATTATTTATCTCTTTCGGAACAGCAACACAGCACAACCCATATTAAGTACTATGAAAAACAACTTGTATGATCACGTTGACATTATATTTTAGTATTACCAATATTTACAAAATGATACACATATGTTTATTATAATGTAGTAAATTTTGTGAGAGGTCTAAGTTAGTTTATTATTGTGAGGGTCTCCCAAATTGAGTATGGTATTTTATTTTGTTATAAAATAAACGAGATTAACCCACAAGATGGATATTAAAATTATTAGTTTTAGTCGATTGTCCGTATGTAATGCGCAAACTTTTGTCGATTACTTTTCAGACACAGATGTATTACATATATTACATCACTAAACAAAACAAATGTCCGATTCGTGCGCCCATTTCGTAAGTTCCTCAAACGATTATATTTCGAATAACGCCCAGGAAATAATAGATTTCTTATATTTAGTAAATAGAAACTGCATAATTTTATAAATACATTCTAGTAAATTATTTTGTCATTTATCATATTGTTTATTTGAAATTTTGATGTCGTCAATACCTACGTAGACGAATGGAATCAAGTTTCATAAATAATGGTGTTTGCATAATTGCTCCGAAATTTGGGACGTTTCATCAGTTGTACTAATATTTCTGCTTTTGAACTGCTGGACTATACATCTGTCCCTCAAAATGGCAGTAGTTTGTGTAGACCTTTCACCTTGCAGCAAGTGATTAGATTTAGACGAAATTTGTATTCAATGATCGATGTGTTACTCGTTACCCTTCAAACGAGGCACGGATGCTGACTCTGAGGAGCGTTGTGTGCGATGGTGATAGCAAAGAGCAAGAAAGTGAAACCAAACATGAATAACACTATTAAGAGTATGGACTACAACTGGGCGCCAGGGCCAGAACCACCCAACAATCAGGATGTTGGTGCTCCAAGAGCAATTTTCATACCTCACTCGAATTCTTTGCCATTTGACGAGAGGCGCATTACTTTGGAGCAACCTGTGAAGGTAATTAATTAATCTATGACCCTAAAAGCGTAAGTATTTGCTATGTCGTACTTGTGTTGTATTAATAGAAAAAAATCCTTTAACTCTTAACCTGTTGAGAAGAAATACAAAGTTTGCAAAATACAAAATTTACAAAAATTCCATAAAATTAAACTTGCCTTGACTACCCACAATAAAGCGGTTCCAAAATTGTTATTTAATACACTATATTCCTTTTGCAGTAGTGTGTCCAAAAATTATACAGTTTAAGAAATAATAATTTTATATTGGATTTACTTTATGTACATAGGTATCTTCTATTAATCATTAATGATTATTAGTCTGTGTTTTTGTGCTGTTGTGTTGTTGTGCTATTATTATGGTCTAACATGCTACAGTGTAAGTACACATGTAAATGATTCAACTTCAGTTAAAAGACAGACTCTAAAACTGTGATACTTGATATGATGTGAATGGGTGCTTTGAGAACTGATATTTATGTAAGCCAAATTTCTTTAACCCATTTGTCAGCAATGATAATATTATTTACCGATTATGGTTTCTAGATCTGTAGTAACCAGAGAAATAATAGACTATGCCAAGTGTACATTCATTAGATTTCTTTACATCGTCAGTTGCAGTCTTTTGGCCAGTACTCCCCATTCCATATTCAAATTCTTATGAAAACAAAAAACAATTTAAAATAAAAAAAATACTTCATTTGTTTTAGTTGCCATGTAGTTGTGAATGAAATATTTTTTTCTAATGTTTCTTACAATATTGCCTTTTTGTTTATCTATTGAATCTTCTATGAAAGGTATTATCTGGAAATAGGATTTATCTTACATGTACTCTTGAGGCTTATCTGACATTCTTTAGACACCATATTTTTTTCTTTAAGCTAAATATTGTTGTTCTAAAATTGTGTTGAAATCAAGCTACATCAAATGAGCAATGGGAGGTTTGATTAGTGAAAATCTCTTCTGGGAAATTTTCCATCCATCCAAATGAATATGAGATTTCCAACTAAGCAGTACTTTTACAATGGAAACTACATACTACATCTACTTCTTTGAAATACAATACCACATATTGTACCCATAGGTGTAAAAGTGTAAATATCTATTGAAGTATTTAATTAGAATATATGTACTCATAATTATTTCAGACTATATAACTGATAGTAATATCAGTTATCTAGTTTCCATAGTTCAACCTCTTCTTAGCTTGTGGTAAGATGGGTGTAAAGAATGTCTCTGGGAATTTATTAGTTACTAGCTGTCCCCCACCTGCGTTCCCCAGGGATGTAACATTTTTCTGAGACATTAAATATCCTATATTACTTCTAATACCTTCAAGAATATGTGGACAAAGTTTCATGATAATCGATTAAGGGGGGAAATACGTGTAGAGGTTTAAAAAAAATATTTTTTTATTTTATTTCAAGAATCGCTTGAAAAACTATTGAAAAATATAGATTAAAAATTTCAAGTCGAAATTCTTATTCGTTCAAAAATTATAAGCGATTTAATAAGTGTTCTTCAGTACAGCATCCGAGAATGTGACTTTTTTCAAACTCATTTTTCTCGAAACGAGTTTTTTCTAAATGGTGTACACTAAAGCTTAAAAAATTTTAAGCCAATCATCTTGCAATTTGTTTTATATTTTCTTTATATAATTACCCTATATATGAACCTCAATCATAAGCAATATTTTTATTTAAATTTTTTTTTTTATAATAAACCATATATGAAAAACTGGTAAAAAATCACGACTTATTTTAACAGTCCTCTAAAAAATGCATTTTTTTTTTCTTAGGAATTGAGGTTCATATAGATGATACACATATAAAAGAAGTAATTTTTCTGTTCCATTGATTTTAGATAAAAATTGTGGTTTCCATTGTGTATACCAACTGCTAAATTGGATGACAACCTATGTTGTGTATCAGCTAATATCTCCGCTACTTTTTAAGTTATATTGTTGTAAAATATGAAAAATTACTCATAAATATATGTGTAAAATAGCCTGATAGTTTCAATAAATAACATACATTTTTGATATCTTAAAAAAATTAATTAAAATCAGCATGAAATCGTCTTGAAGTAGTTTTCGTGTTAAAGCTGTTCAAACTTACATTCACATTTATAATATTAGTAGGGATTATTTAATATAAGAATCGGAATAGATAAACTTTAGCCAGTTCTATATTACACAGCCATTACTCATTAAATACTAGGTTTTACATTTATTGTATGTTCACTGATTGGCTGATACTATGTGCAGACAAGGTTGAGAGTGACATGAGTCTTAATTATGATTAAACCTGACATTAACATGCACATCTGATTACCATGAGATGTATTATGCGAACATTATCTCATTATAAGTTGATATGGGAGTTAGTATGCATTTTAATAATAATTAATATTGCATTATGTGTACCTTAACAATATGGTTTTATTATTATTTCGATATCATGTATAACTAATTCATAGATTACTTGAAACTTATGATTAAAAACTCTGTCAAATATTATGAAAAATATTTTTTACTACATAAAAAAACCATAATTTTACGTTTTTCTTAATATTGAAATAATAAGGGTATTTCAATATTAAGAAAAACGTAAAATTATGGTTTTTTTATGTAGTAAAAAATATTTTCAATAATATTTGACAGAGTTTTTAATCATAAGTTTCAAGTCTGAAGTCAATAATCATTACAAATCTAAACTTATTTTGATTATCTTTTTCTATAATTTCACTGGGAAGAGTAATCAGATAAGTTGTAATGAAATTGTTCAAGTAATTCAGAAGGACCTCATGGTATCAAACTATTTGACTAATCTAAAGAAGTATCGGGCACAAAGCATAAAAAAAGAATTATAAATAAGTTCACTCAAAAACTAAACAACATTCTTTGGTTCAAAGGAGGTGTACTCTTGTTAAATCAGTTTCAACTTTACCTTCTTAAAATAAGTATCAATTTTCTTTAATTGGTAGAGATGAAAGCAGGACTAATTGTACCCATTCAAAAATATTCATAACTAAATAACTTTGACTTTTCATTGTTTAGCTGTAAAGTATGTCTAGCTGTTTATCCTTCTAAAACTTTTATTGTTATGTTAAACATTACCAAAGAGCACTAACTATTACTGCATGCATAACAAAGAAACCTGGTTAAGGTTGCCGGTTGCTATAGGAAATATGCAGCTCAGAATATTTTTATGCTCTGCAGTGGACATTTCCAGGCTAAATGATTGGCTGATTCATCATTTATCATTTCAATCAATTCATTGAGTATCGAGAATCAATATCATGTGTATTAAAAAGCGATGAGTGCGTGTCGGGCAAAGCAGTGATGAGTTCACGTTTAAAATTCTAATTGAATACTAAATTTCTATCATTTTTGGAACACCAAAATAGAGTTTTATGGTATGCTAAACGGAAAATCTTGACAAATCTTATTATAACTAATTATCATTAAAAGTGTTTTTAAAGTTAGTATCAAGTTTGTATCAACATACACGAATACCGACTTTTTAATTGTGTACTATATGGTTGCTAAATTCGACCTCTAAAGCAGGCGATGTTTAAAATTCTTATGAAAAGGAGGACATCGGCAAGAGGTAAATGATTGTAGAAATGTAATAAAATATAATCTGTCATTTTCTCATAGTTTCAATATAATACACACATTCGATATTTAATGAGTCCTAATGATTAGAAATTCTAGAAATCTGGGTACTTATAGCAACATTTTTGTATTAGTCTTCATGTACTGGCTGTGACATAAGAACAGACAGACGGACAGGGAGTAATTTCTATTCTGCTACGAATCCCTAAAAAAATTGTAAGTTCGAGTTACAATTAAATTTCCTTGTATTGATTTCTCAACAAAGTCAAAATTAAAAAAAAATATTCAATTTTTCCTGTAAAATTCGCAAATTATGTAGCAGACTCAAGGTATATATGAATTTAAATCGGATTAATTTTATTTTAATATGAATTTTGGGTAACTAACAAACGCTTTGATTGGGTATTCAGTTATTAAGTATACAGCTAGAAAAAAACACATTCTGGTTTAAAATTAATGTAATATTTAAAAAAGTTACACCATTTGTGTTTCACGAGAGTTACACACCTAGAGAGACGTACATTTTTATGGTATCCGTATCCCAATGGTGCCAACGTAACTCGTACTTGGCCGGTTTTTAGTGCCTATTAGATTTGTACTTAAGATTTTTTAGAAGAAATACAAATTTGGCAGTCTTTTCTGTGCCTAATCTGTTGATTATTTTACTGTTATCTAAGTTAAACGCTAACATTTTGGCTCGTATCTGTTTACGTTGCAATCTCTCAAAAAAAATACACTAGACTTAAAAATATATTATTAAGTCAATTCAAGTCATCTCAGCCCTGAGCAGGCAGGATATTATTTCAAAGTTAAGTAGTTAAACGCTATTTACAGGGCAACGGAACATTAAACGGAATGTCACATGCACAGATATCTATTTAACCTTTCCAATCGCGTCGCACAGCTGCGTTTTTCCATAAGTTACTTTGTATTCAATCCAAGCATGGATCTGTCTGTCATGGAGGGTATGCTCGGGCAGAGCACGCCTGACTCATCGAGACCCTAAGTGTTCGAGACGGCCGCAACTGCACTGGCAATTAAATTTAATGAGATTAAATTGTGCTATTTTAGACTACGCATCTGCCAGCAGACTATGATAGTAAGGAAGATGATGCTTATCAGTTTTATGTTATAACCTAATACAGGAAGCATAAAAATAGCTTTGTTCGTATGTTAAAATAGCATTGTCGATAGTAACAAAAAGTAATTAATTATTCGTTGGGGGTCTCTGTTATTTGTTCATATTTACTTAATAGCAAGAATGTTGTTTCATTAACATTTTAAAATTTTGGATTATTGTAGTTAAAATTTGTTTTTTATACCACTTGGGCTGACAAACAAGCAGACGGCTCACCTAAAGGTAAGTGATCACCGCCGCCTATGGACATTTGCAACACTAGGGGCATCGCCAATGCGTTGTCGACCCTGAGACGTGAAGTTGTTAAGTTTCATATGCCCGTAATTTCACCGGCCCCCTTACCTTTCTAACCGAAACACAGTAATACAAGTTCACTACTGCTTCACGGCAGAAATAGGTAAGGTGGTAGTACTTCCCTGGACGAACGCTCCTCTAAGAGCTCTATTACTCAAAAAAATTGTATCTGTAGTGATTGCGTTTTACTGTTTATTGAAATATCAACCCTCTGATGAGGAAATGAGTTATCAGATATGGCCGAGACTTGATGTGAATCACTTAATTCGTTGATAACATCAATTTCTGAAGCATGCAAGTGGGAGTAGAACCGTCTGTATCCTACTAAGAACGACTTATAAATCAGTGGAACTGTTTAATCAATGAAAACCTCAGACTCATTTATTCCAAAGAATTTTTATTGTAATTCTAGTCTTAAATGTATTTGATACTTGCTGGGTAATTTCTAATTTGCTAAATTTGCCGTAAATAACGTCACATTTATAAACAGGCAATTTATTCTGTACGACCACAGGCTCAGTAAAACCCACTATTTAAGGCGTATACTCATCCCAATTAATCAATAGGTCATAATGCGTGTATTGGAGTAATTGTGAGCGTATTTAATTTAAATATGGTATGAATAACAAAGGTGTTATGCAATGCTGTCTCTATGTTCAAAGCGATAGCTACACCAAGTCCATTTTCTCCATGCGCATTACCGAATCAATTCATGATTATAATAACATATCGTTTATTATTATATATTATTAAATATCTCATAGAACTATATAGATAATAAGGTAAATTTAACAGGGTCAATATTTCGTAGCCTTTGCTGTGAGGTAATTTATACAAATTACGAATTGAAGTGATTCTCGAATATGACGTCATTTCCTTACTCCAGTTAAAAACACTAGGTAGCTTTTAATAAAATAAACAACCAAAGCGTTGATAGTAAAATACAATTGACTATATTCCCGGTGATACAGGCTTGGCTTCCGTTCAGTTGATCTTGATTGTATCGTTAACTCATAAACAAAGTCGCATTGCAACTGAGTGTGAATCAACAAATCGTACGAGGTATGGCTGAGCAGTCAGCAGTTATAACATGCATTTGTTATTATGTTACAGATTGGACGCAATGTGTATAGAGCGACTCCGAGTACTACGAACACAATATTTGAATGCCGGGTATTGTCAAGACACCATGCTACTTTATATTACGACAAGGGTCACTTTTATCTGGTGGTAAGTATACATTTCTTTCCATAATTTTTACCTTACACCCTAGATAAATTAGCAAATTTCCTCAACTAGCAGATCTATATGGGTTGAATAACCCGTCTGTAGTAAACGTGTCGTAAGAATCAAGCGAGGCACGTAATATCTTCTGATGAGTGTTTCTCAGAAACGCAATACGTAAAAAGAAATACAATATTACAATTGGTGTCTGTAGGATATGCCACATGCCTGAATGGAATTGATACAAAGAACGAGTTCCGCTTATAGCACTGTTAATATTAGCTATCTTTGAAGTTTAGATTGAATGTAATCGTTCATCAGTTCCATCCATGACATTCAGACGATTAATGACCTTAATTCTTACGTCGCTCACTTGTTCAGTTCATATGCTAAATTCTAAATTAGGCAATATATTTATCATATGAATCTATGATTTTTGTTTTTTTGCTTTGCGATATTATATTTTTAACGACCTACTTACGTTATGTTTTGGTTTGAAATAGGTGTTGGTTTTCTAATTAAAATTCGTCTAAAATAATGAATCTAGCAAATTGTGACGTTAATCAACAAAACAGCAAAATGTTTAGTCCAAAAATAGCCTGATCAAGTTGCGACACACATTTATTATTATTAAATTCATTTTGGCAACAAGAATATTGTAGTCTTCAGTTTTTTGTTATTTATAAAAAAGTTCGATTTTCCTTATTATTTGAAGCCAGATGTTTTCTTTTAAATTGGAGAATACTATCGCATATGAGTTCTAAATTGTATAGTGATCACGGCTGTCAAATTTGCCGATGAACCGGCACTTTGGTCATATGAATCTACTCAGGACAGAAATATTAATAAACAGCTTTATTCTTATTTTAAGCTTACGAATTCCGAAATATATTCAATTAACACATTTTAATGAAGAGCTATCTAGCTTGCTTGGTAACTATTATTAGGCATATTTGAAACCAGTTACAGAAAAATATTATTAGGTACGGTTCTTTTCCAATCGTATTATAATGATTTGTATTTTTTATGGCAGATTAAATATCTAAAGAACATATCCGACTAGGATTTGTCGAATTTATTTGACACGATAACTGTTAAGATTAAGTAGTGAGTAATCAATCCATTGAAGTAGACTCACATATTTGTGTTATCTTTTTTGTTATACACATTTATTTCTTAGTTCATCACCTTGTGTAGAATCATCTTATTTTGAAATCAGTCCTAATCTGTTAGTTAAGTTGAAATATCGTCATCTACATGCACAAATAACCGTTAATTGGAGAACAAAGCGATCATTAAAACAAGTGCCTTGGTTTGATACTTCATTATTACGAAATTTAGGTTATTAACTCGTCCTACTCTCAAATGATAGAAGACCTTGGACTCGTTAACCATGCTAAGGCCTAGTAATGGGTCGAATTCTCGGCTCTCACTGCTTCCGCCCACAGGCGATTTCTTCGTTCTTATGCTCGATGTCTTCATGCTAATTTCAATTTAACCAAACTGCGTCTCCGGTTTTTAAAGGTTATTTACCTGCCTTCACTAGTTTGTATTGTACGTCTAAGGTTATTTGTAACGTCGTAAATGTCTATACAGGATGTAGGTTCCGAACGCGGCCACTGACAAGTTGCGGTGATTGTTCTACAGTTTTCAATGTAACACCTTAAGTGGTTACTTCCATTCCATAGATAAATGACAATTTTAAATACAATTTATACCATCTTACGGTGTTGAAATAAAACTGCGTTCGATATTGTTTAGCACATTCTTGCATTTTGGTCTTTATGTCTAACGTGATAAGGTTGGGTGTCGTATAATTGTAAGGTTAATTTGCTTACAATGTTATAAAACCTCATACAGTTAATTGCGGATGGTACATAAATGATTGCAAGTTCGTTAATCGAGTTAATGAGCCCTGATTAAAATTGACTCGATTGAGTAAAGATTATCAACAGTTTGCTTTAAACTTTTTTTTTATTAATAACCGCATAGTGTTATATCGGTAGAACGATCATGTTATTTTACAAAATGCAGCTCTAATTAATAATTAGTATTAATAAGTATGTTCATTATAATTTAGGTTTGATAAATTATTACATGTAAATATGATTAAAAATATAAGAGGACAAAGAGATGTAAAATATTTGAAAAAGTGTAATTTTGATTAAAACATAATTATTGATCAAAATATTTTAAAAACACCATGTTGCTAAATGTATTTCAGTAGATTTAATGTCTTATAGATTACCTTTCCTTATACTGGGACAATACATGCCCAGTCATGATGATCTAAATCGATTTGAGTTCATCTCTACTAATATTATAAATGTAAATGTAAGTTTGTTTGTTACGCTTTCACGCGAAAACTACTTAACCGATGATCATGAAACTTTGTAACATATTCTTGGAGGTATTAAAAGTAAAATTGGATACTTTTTGCGCCGGGAAAATGTTATATCCCTCGGGAACGGCTAAAACCGCGGGGACACCTAGTAACATATGAAACTTTTATAGTGTTTTGACTAGTAGAGCTTTTAGTGCAGTTTGTACTCGAAAGTTAGTACTTTCGAGTACGTTCGACTACCGCCTTACCTATTTCTGCCGCGAAGCAGTAGTTGCGTAGTTACTTGTATTTCTGTGTTCGTTTAGAAAGGTAAGGGGGCCGGTGAAATTACAGGCACATGAGACTTAACATATTCACGTCTCAGGGTCGACATCGCATTGGCGATGCCCCTAGTGTTGCAAATTTCCATAGGTGGCGGTGACCACTTACCATCAAGTGGACAGTTTCCTTGTACGCCGGCTAAGTTGTATAAAAAAAGAAAATTACTCAAACCTGCACCGAATAACGTATAACGTTTTGAAAAAAAAGATGTAAACACCCAGTTTTTGTTATAACATGATGGCATACTTGTATGTTTGTTTGTTGACAGGACAATCAGAGTAGCAATGGTACGTTTATCAACAACAACCGGTGTTCGATATCCAAGGAGCAGGAGCCGCACGAAGTATTCTCCGGTGACGTGGTCCAGTTCGGCATTCCTGTTGTTGAGAATGCTAGTAATTCGGAAAAGGTATTTAGTGCTTATATTATTTGTTATACCTTATATGTGTTGATCTTATTATATGTAGTTTGCTTTGAATTTACCCTCGTTTGATATTTAATAATAGAACATAAGAACTAACTGCCGACAAACTGTAATAAAACAGTTCGGCAGGTGTAGAACTGTTTAAAAATAACGAAATAAATAATAAAATTGTTTAGTCAGGGGTTAACTTAGGCTGTCACTTAATGATTTTTTTTAGTAATTGGATCAGTAAGTCTGTATTAAGCGGTAGTAGACAATCAAATAAACTTTACTTCCATATAATACAATTGTAGGTTTATTACTTGCTTTTTCAAAGCGAGGTATATGAAATTTTAAGGAATTTATTATAAAAATACAAGATGAAGTTTGACCCGTTTCCTCATAGGTATTATTAATGCGGTTTACGCAATTAGTTTCTTGTATTACTAATGATTGTATTGTTAGCACGTGCACGTCACACAGAGTTCCCTAGTTTATGATTAATCACATGTTCTGTTCATTATATTAGTAAATATTAGTCGCGGTTTAAAATCAAACAATAGAAAATTAAGGGTCAAACAAACGCGAATTGTGCTATGTTGCCGTAGTTACACGATTCTATAATTCAATGAAACCTTGAACCTCTACCTTTAAAGATATAAAGCAATATTCATTGTCATTTTACAGTTTTAAGTATTGTTGCATCAATATGTGTTCCTTTTTACTATAGTAATTGCTTGACATGTTTTAACTATATAAATTGTCGAATGTAGTTGAAGTGACTGCATAGTGCGTTATTTGTCCTTTTAGTGTAGTTGCTTAGTGTAGTTGCAGTTAGCATTTACAGTTTACGTGATTATTTGGCGATCCAAATTACCGACTTTACTGATAGAGATTTTTTTGTATAAAACAAAGCTGGTTAATTTATTTAATAAAGAATTGGTGTTGTTATTCTAATAGACTTCAAATTATTAGCAGAACACGTTTCCACCGGTCGTCGCACTCCTCAAGCTGTTTCACCCCGATGGCAAGGAGGCCAAACTCTCCTTCAACCCAACCATGACGACTCCCCTGCACCTCAAGGAATTGTATCAGCTTAATAATTTTATTCAGGTGAATATACATTTATGTGGTGGTGCCGGTTACGCAAGCTGGCTGGCAGCGGTTGGAAACAAAGAGCTGAAGATCGAACTCAGTGGCGTGCCATAGGTGAGGCCTATGTCCAGCAGTGGACGGAGATAGGCTGATGATGATGATGATGGTGGTGCCGAAAACATTCAGAAGACATAAACCTAATGCAATCCATTTTCCTTATCGTTTCAAGGAATATATTGTATACTAACTGTCCACCGCTGTTTGACCCGCGTTCCCGTGGGATGTCACATTTTCCCGCGATAAAAAGTAGCTTATTTGTTATTCTAGTATATGCTCTATTTATGTGCCAAGTTTCATCCAAATCTGTCCGGTAGTTTTTGGGTGAAAGAGTAACAAACATCCATACATACAAACATATATAATATTAGGAGGACGTGTATTTTTTATTCCCGAACATTATTTATGTGCGAAGTGTAGTTCTAATCTATTCCATTACGAGATCCAAACTTCTACACAAATAAACATTTAAACAATCTTTCAGATTTGTGATTTAAGTAGGTATAGTAGGAACACTTTGAATATATCGCACCCTCAGTACGATAAGGGCTTAACTCAAAGTTTTGTGAAATACGTGTTTGTGAGTTACGATCATAGAGAGACTAAACAAAGTACGCTCTATCCGATGAATAGTAAAACATAGTCAATTTAATGATAGAATACCGATACTCCTGACTCTTTAACACTCCCGGTGTTAAAGAGTCAGAAGTCCTCCCCGCTCAGTGCAAAACTGACCCAATCAGAAATGTGCCAAAAGTGATTTTTTGAGTTAAGCATCTATCGTTCTGAGGGTGCGATATATACATATAAGATACTCATCACGTCGCCAGACCCGTTCTCACTGTTTATTATTTATTTTAACTGAATAGGGAGAATGAACTTTTAATTGAATAGTCATAACTTTTATTGATTATGATATCGTATGCTTATAATTATGCGATATCCATTTGCAACAACATTGTTTACCGGCCGGTTCGTTTCGTTTTATGCGTTACTTCTGAAACTTATTATATTTATATCGGAACAGTTTTATCGTAAATGTAAGCAAATTATTACTTTATTGATTCACCATTATACAGAAGCTTTTATATTTTTTGTCAGCCAATAATGTGAAATATTTGCATACATATAACAAATTTAATAATAGCTTCAGTAACTAGGAACTTTATAATTGGCATTCACGAGCCTAAACAGAATAAATAATTATTCGGATAATTCTATTTAGTCGAAATATAGTTTAGCGCAGTAGTCTTGCATGCTTTCAATATCGGTTTTCGACAATAACGTTTTATGTGTCGTAGGAAGCGATTCAGCGTGAGGCGTCGTTGGAGACGCGGCTGCGGACGCTGCGCGAGTGTGTGGAGCGGACGCGGGCCGAGGCGCAGGCGTCGTGGGAGCTGTTCGTGGGCGAGCAGCGCCTGCTCATGCGCGTGCACACGCTCGAGACCATGCTCGCCGTCGGCAAGCAGCCCGAGCCACACATCGTCGCGCAGCTACTCAACGATAAGAGGAACTATCAGGTCTGGGGCCATCTATCGTATATTTTTAGAACTATAATACATACTCGTATACTTTTAGTGTTAGTGATGTGTAAAAAATGCCGAGCTAAGAACAGTTGATGCTCCTTTCTCAGAAATGATTACCTGAATTCGTAACCCCCTTGAATGACGGCGTCACAACACATATCACGTGTATTTTTGAACAGATATGTACCCGAATGTCCCAATTCCATTTTCTTTTATACACGATTATATCACCAGTAATCGTATACTGGTGATGATAAATGCTTACTTGTTACGGGATTGTGATCCCATTAGATATAAATTAAAGTGTGTTGCGTGTTGGTAGGGAGTAATATGTGAGTGTGAGTGCAGGAAGTGGCGCAGGAGAGCCTGCGCGCGGCGCACGAGCAGCGGCTGGCGCTGGAGGAGACGCTGGAGCGGCGCGGGCGCGAGGCGGCGGCGCTGCACCACCACAACTGCGCGCTGCGCCTCGCCGCCAACAACGCGCTCTCCGAGCTACAGGTTACCTACCTCATTGTATAAACCTCCTAGCTCTTAGTACTGACGTGGTCCTTGCAAGGCCGAAAAGTTCGTGTAAAGGTGTATCTGAGGCTAATCTACAAAAAAAGTAAACTATAAAAAAAATCTACGGGATTACGTCTATAAACATAAATAAAAATGAATATTGGTATGTTCATGCGAAGAAAACACATAATCATTCAAGCAAACGTTTGTTCTGAGTGTAAATCGAACCCACGACCTTTGACATGGCGGTCAAAGTCTGTAACCACCACTAATAAGCTTGTCTCTTGAATTCCCCTCGTTGAAGTCGAGAATCCTTTGCGCTTCCGTTCGCAGCTAACGTTTATTAAATAATTATCATGATGAATATCTCCCTACTAATCTATATGTTGACTGACGTACCTGTATAAATATACTAGCTCCGCCCCGCGGTTTCACCCGCTTTTCCAGGATAAAAATAGATATTCTTTTACAGGGTAGCCAGCTATTTTCTTTCTGGTATATGATACCAAACTTATAAGTGCTTGAATATTTGTATTTATATTTTAATTAATGTCTACGTAATGTTTAAATGTGAACTCCCGACCAGGGCCTTAGCGGTCAGGGTCTAACCTGTACAGCCACCCTATCAATAATCAAAACAAGACATAAAAACTGAAAGCATTTTAGTGCGTCAAACAGAATGCTCCGGCAGTTCCACTTGAAAGCTAGATACTTTCTAGGACAAGTGTAGAACTGGTTTATATGGAAAATCTAGACCCAATTTATTTATGTTTTGACAGGCCAGTTGGCTTGATGGTTAGCGACTGACTGCCAAGCCGAAGGTCGCGGGTTCGATTTCCACCCAGGACAAATATTTGTGTGTATGAACATGTATGTTTGTTCTGTGTGTGTGTGTAAATATTTATATAAGTATGCATTTAGAAAAAAAAAGTAGTATATGTAGTATATCAGTTATCTGGTTTCCATAGTAAGCTCCAAGCTCTGCTTAGTTTGGAACCAGATGGCCGTAAAGAACGTCCCGGGATAATTATTATTATTATTATGTTCAATTTTCCACACTATGACGATACGCTTACGATAGATATTCGTTCTTAGGCCTCTGTATAATAGTTTTGTTATGTTGTGTTACAGAAGCTGGCAGCGCGGTGCGAGCGCAAGATGTACGCGGCGCGGCTCGCCATCACCGCCGCCGAGGAGCGCGAGCAGCTCGTGCGCAGCCATCTGCCGCTCACTGTTAGTTTACTTATACTACTAATTTTTCCTTCAATTCATCAACGTAATACGTTAACAAAATTTAAAGACGTACAAAACGTCTGTATGATCGTCTGAATGTGTCATAATTTGCTTGCAATCATTATTGATTGGCAATGGCATTTGGTGATTCATTTGTCAACTAATACCGGCAATAACTGTAACTTTTTGCTGATGATGATTCTTTATGGAATGTCAAAACGATCGAATGTATAGAGTTTTGTATGAAATAGCAAGTTGTGACGTCATAATTGTACAGCATCAAATAACATACTCTTTGTGATTAGATCGGTACTTAAAAATCACATTAATGATTTAATTTTGAACATATTTGATGTTTTACATCATTAAAAAATATATTTTAAAGTATAGTGTAAGTATAAGTATATATTTTTAAAGTTCAATACACTGGTTAGTGTTTGATCATTTATCTTTAATACAGGACAGTTCCCTATAGTCAGATTCTTAACACCTATGTGAAATGTCCTATAAGCTGGTCTTTCGCCAAAAATATTTATTCATTTATTGATAGACAAGCAGCTTGGTACCTGATGTGCCTATCACACAGTGTTGAAAGTCACTTCATACTTTATAGTTCACTTTTGAAGATAATTTCTAATAGCAAAACAAATAACAATCAGCCTTATTGCCATACAATACAGTTCAACCATCGCAAGGTATAATAAAAAAGTGATACGTTTTTCTGTGATATTATTTAATGTCAAAAATACTTATAACTTAACAGTTGTTTTGCTTTTCCACAAATACATTTTGTTTTTCAATCCGACAAATTTTGTTCTGTAACCATTAACCATTTCTTATACTTTCCAGTATTCAGTACAAAATGGGGAAGCGAAAATGTTGGTGCTAAGTACGGACAGCAATAAGATACAAGAGGCGAAACGCGCCGGCTCGCTGGAAGAGGCTGTTCGCGCTCTGCCTGACTACATAAAGCTACTGTTGCCACAACACTTACTGAATAAGGTAGTTGCTTCGTTGTTTTTACCACTGATAAGTGATGTTGTCGCTATTAAATCAAAAAGCGGCTAAGTGTGAAGGGGTCTACTGTACTGTAGTTAACAATTGGCCAAAAACTTTTGTTAACTCTCTAATTGTTAACCTAATTTTATTTGCTGTTATAGCGGCCTGCAGCCTCTATGAAAAACAGCCTACTTTGGTTTATGTGATATAGCCCACTGATAGACAGACGGACAGATGGACGAACTGACAGCGTCGCTGAGTAATAGGGTCCCATTGACACCCTTGAGGTGCTTAACCCTAACAAAGGGAGAAAGAAGAGAATTAAACTCAATTATTTGCTTATAAAATAGTTAGCTGTACTATGAAGCAATTTGTGGATAGATATTGCAGCTTATGTTTTATTTGGTATAACCTCTAACATGCTTAGGAATAACACGTATTTTCAATTTATTATCAATACTCATGACATGCAACGAGTGTGTTATGAAATTGTATGTGACTTAAATTTTAAATTTTTCTAAATATATATGTCTTTGTTATTCCGGTTTCAGGTTGGAATAAAAGCTATATCTGCAGAAGGGAAATCTGCCAAAGAATTTGAATTAATCCTCAAGAAGAATAATATTTACAACTCCGAATGCAAAGGTAAGAAATGCATTTTTAGCAAGGGTTTTAAGGGTAAAGATCTAAATCGTAAATTATTTGAAGAAATGCATTTTTAGCAAGGGTTTTAAGGGTAAAGATCTAAATCGTAAATTATTTGCCTATATCAATCATTGTTAAAGTTATAATACTAATCGAAACTATGACTATATGTGCTATATTAGTTGTCTGGTTTCGATAGTAAAAGTCGTGTTTGAGAACAGTACATGGTTTACGTAGCAGTTTAATTTTGTAAAAACCTCCACGTAGAACGTCATGAAAAAAATATTTTATTTTCAAACTAACACTGTTTGCAAATGTACTTTTCAAAACGTAATTAGTTTAGCAATACCCCAACATGACACTACATTCAAATTGAAACTGATTGTAACAACTTTAAGTGGGTAATGACCGTGCAAATGTCCGTGTGTGACGAAAATATACTTTTATTTATAGAAAAGCTGCAAACCGAAGAGGACAGCGTTGGCGGCAGTGGCGAAGAGAAAACTGACGATACTGACATATGCACTGACGATGAAAAGCAATCACGACTGAATCACGGTAAATGAAGTTTACTGTTTTATGCAACAAGGTTCAGCTTGCAATGGCAGTAATTATGGACATTTGTGGTTCACAGCTCTTTTATTTTTTTAAATACCTGCAGCGTTATAATGTCCATCAATGAAAAGAGACTGGCTGATTCATCTTTCTTCTATGATATTTATTTTTAAATATTTAGCTTTGAGTAACGGTTTGAACTTATTTCCATACGAAATCATTAATTTATCAGGTCAAAAATGTACTCTGGACTGTTCATCTCAAAATCCACATTCGATTAACTGTGGTAACGTGTAATTTTTGGTATAAGAATACTCATACTCACTGAATCGAGGTTTTTGTTCAATAGATCCGGCAAACGATGTTGAATGTACTAGTCCGCTGGACGGAGAGCTACGCCCGGATAACAATGCTAACTCGACGTACAGCGAACCCAGCACGAGGGAGGAGTCCCCGGTGAGTTATATGACCTTCTTATACAGATGATGTAGCCCCGGATTTGTATTGTGTATGATTCATTATGATTATACTGACTTCAGTTCCATTATACAACATGTTACAAAATACCCCGTAAAAATATGATTAATTTATCAAAGCCAACAACCCTAGTAAGCTGTCATGTCAGGGAACCAGATTATTTAACAGAAAGGCCTATGAACCTATTTTACCTAATAATTGTCTACTTTAATAGTTTTTCTATTTTTCATTCATAAAAAACAGTTTTTTTTGGGGTACCACAGGTGTGGTATACAGCGTTACTACGGTTCTTAAATATTGTATATGGACTCGTTATAAGGCCCCATTTTACCTCCTTTCGGCTTTACGGGTAGTTTTGCAACAGCCTGTATATTTCATTAAAAATCTTCAATAAGTTCTAGTATCAAGAGAGCTCTGATTCTAATTCTTTGGTCCTAAAGATATTTATGAATAGGATTCATTCATGAGACGTGGTTGAAATGTTTTAGTCAGTTAATTAGTTTATACGTGTGTAACTATATTTGACATCACATTATAATAATACGAGGTATAACAGTGCTAAAGTACTTAAATCTGAATGTATTTGTGAAACTTCGGTCCATTAAAATGTTCTACCTCACTTTTATAATTTTTAACACTTATCCATGGCTGGCCCATAGTATGTACTGTATCTATGATCCAACACATTTGCTCAACGCAACCCTATGTTCAATCCTCTTTTGTTACGATTTGATTCAGTAAAACTATGAAAACTCTTTGTATCCGTGGAGAAATTGCATCGATTTTAATCCAATATTTTACAATAACCTACAACAGTATGCTAACCCCGTAACAGAGGTCTGAAAATCTATACATAATTTGTTTGGTCTATTATTTATCTACAACATAATATGCATTACTTTTCATGTTTATTGCGTAATAAATAAGAAGATATAAGTCCAAATACCTATGTCGATGATCTAAGGAAATAGTAATTTCTATATGCATATTTTTATTACATGCAGACATAATAAAAATATGCATAAAGAAATTACTTTTTCCTTCACATTGTAATTTGACTCTTAACAACAATTGTTCAAACACAGGTGAGTTGTTTATTACTATACACATGTAAATACCGCAATTTTCCTATTAAATGTATGCAATTTAAATTATGAATTATAAAACTATATGAAAATCTGTAGGAATTGTAGGGGTTTTCAAGAATTATGAGTAACTCTAGAAATATCTCTAAATCCTCAAACAAAGAAGTGGCTAGAAGCATGTTACATCTAATTAATAAAGGCGGCTGATCTGCTTCTAGTTAAATACCCCGTGGATTGTGTAAAAATCTCGGTTCAAACTATAGGGTGGCAATTGAAACAGACATAATATAAGGAAAACATGTTATTACGTATATATATGATCAATTTCACGGTACGGCAAGTTCGTATATCGTCTTTCTTTTGTTGTTTATTACACGAGCCGTGTTCAAGACGGTAAGTCAGAGGGGCGGCACAAGGGCGCCAGAGGTGACGCCTCGCGCTCCACCCAATCATAACTTAGTATCCCCACCTCGCGCTGTAGACGGATGGCGGGAAACGCGACGCGCTGTCGTGTGAGGTGTATAACCTCTACGTTGCATGGTGCTAATAGGGATCATTTTGTCGGCAATCTGATTGGAAGATGTTGAAAGTCATTTAACAATAGATTTTGTGACCTGAAATATATTTTTGTTGGAAATATAGATTAGAAAATATCTAGATTGAAAAACATGTAGCTAATCCATCCTGTTTAAAATTGGAACATGATAAAAATAAAGCAACATTATCAATAACTGACTTCCTTTATTTTTCAAGAACGGTGTATAATATCTTATGCTTCTCTTGCATCGTTCATCCGATTGAGATGAAACTTTGTACAGATGTTGTTTTTTAGCATTTGAGTAAAGGTGACATTTTATCATCAATGCACAATAGATGGCGCGCGAGAAGAGAAACAGTATACATACAAGTACCTTAGAGCATGTAACAAAATAAATTTAAGTAACATCAGATTTTCGTACAAAGTTATCATATTTTATCTTATTTATATTGTCCTTATCAAATTATGACTTTAAACAGTTTTGAAGAACTCTTTGTTGCTGTCAACGAAGAAGAACTAAATAACAAACTCGGTGTTAGAGTGAATAGGTTTCATTCAGGGAAAGCTAGCTACTATTCTTCATACTCATCTCAGGCATCTTGTGAAGAAACAAAAGCGTTATATTACAATATAAATTGATAATCCAAAATTTGTTAAACAATGTATTCTTTATAAATAACAGAGCAAAGCGGGCGTGGAGTACGCGAACATCCTGCGCGTAATGGCTGGTCTCAACGAAGAGATCAAAGTGCTTCGTGAGCGTCTCTCTTCGAGTGTTGCCGAGAACGAGCAGCTGCGAGTACTGCGAGATGAACTGCTGGCCGCGCAACCTGATGTCCGAGATGAACCGCCGCCCTTGGATCATGACGATGCCGCCGCGTACTGCGCAAAGATAGCTGACCTGCAGGTAAAATAATTACTTTGTTATATTAAATGTATTTGTTATGTTATGAAAAACATATATTATTTGTTCATTGAATGTATTTGCGAATAGTAGTTTTGTGGTAAAGTATCACTAAGTGCTAGATGAGGTTTCATTTTGGAGAATAACTTCGATAAGTCTAATTGTTTTTCCTACTTCAGGCTCAACTCACGCGGTCCAACGTGACCGAGGAGGCAAATCTAGCTGAAATTCAGCGCCTGGCGTCGAGTAGCGCCGACATGCAGGCCGAGCTCGCTTTCCGGCCGACCCGCGCCGACATCGACGACCTCACCACAGTAGTGGCCAAGCTGCGCCAAGACCTGATCGCCAAGGAGCACCAGTGCGAGCGTCTCCTCGCCGCGAGAGATCCGGACCGGTGTACCGCCGACAAGGGCGTCGCCACCTCCCGCTCGTTCGAGGAGCTGTGCGAGCTCGACGAGGAGCCCGCCGAGCGCACCCTCGACCCCGGCAAAATCTCCGCCGAGATCGACGATCTGTTCAGGCTCGACTACGAGGACGAGGACGAGGAGACCGACTCCGCCGCTACCGAGATCAACCGCGACGAGGAGAGCTCCCTCGCCGCGGTGTCAGGTGGCGACACGGTCGTGGTGGCGGACACGGGCCCACGCGCGGGGGCGGGGGCGGTGAGCGAGTTCGTGCGGATAGACGACGCGGAGCGGCTGCAGGTGACCCTGGCGAACGGGTCGCTGCACGCGCTGGAGGAGGAGCTGGTGCGCGCCAAGGAGCGCTGGGCGGAGGTGTGCGGCGAGCGCGCGCGGCTGGCGGCGCAGCTGGCCGCGCTGCGCGGCAAGGCGGCGCGCCCGAGCCTGGCGCACGCGCTGCTGGCGCTGCTGCCCGTGCTGGCCGCGTGCCTGTACTACCTGCTGCTGCCGTACATCTCCTGATGCACGGCCACGTGGGAGCCGCCCGGGTACGCGTAGCCCGCCACCCCCGACCGCGTCCGCTCGCGCACACGCACACGCACACGCGCCCGCACCGGTGCACGAACAGTGCGGACGTTTTTCCAGTTTCCGATTCATTGCTCACTATATCTATATCTTTTGTGGCGATTTGGACTAAATATGAATTAGTCCCTCGGATCTCGGTCGACTCGGGCCGGCCTCCCTTCGTACCTCGATTCGAATATTATATGCGCGCCTTGTTTTGTCGCCGGCCGAAGGTTTTGGTATATTTATGGAATAGAGTAATTTAGAATATAATATATTATAGATGTTGGTTTATTGTACGCCTTCGGTCCGGTTGACGCCCTACGGCGATCGGAGGCGGGTCCGAGTCGATAATGTGGAACGAATCGTTGAAGAGAGCTCGTTCCGGATGTGCCATTTATGAGGGAGGCGTCGCGACGCTGGGGGGGTCGGTGCACGTTGTTATCGCGTCGATGTATATAACCTAGTATTGTTTATGTAAAAAGTGTCAGTATCGTATTGATAGTATATAAATTGATTGTTGATATCTGCCATAATAAATAAACTGTACATTTTATATCTTAAGGCCTAACGACTGTCCTAAGTTATGATAATTATTGTTGCACGAGGTCTATCGAAATTTTCAGCGGAGCGATGTTTGGTAACGACTCGAACCGATCGGTTTTCCTTGTTGAATATTTAGGTAATGATACTTCATAGTGTGTTCATCTGTTTTACATAGGGACGCAAGACAGGCGGAACCGCCACAGCAGCAGAGCTATCGCATTGTTAAACGCATCGCTTTCGGAAGCTAAACATATCATTGTTAGGTTTATATGGCGCTGCGTGGGGCATTTACTGGTCGATAGACTGGGACCTTGTAAGTTTCTTCGAATCGTTTGCATTTTCTAGTCTTTAGATTCGACGTAGACTCTGTTGCACGATGTTTTGCGCTCCAGCGCTCTTTACAATTTTATAGCTTATTTACAATATAGTCTAGGTATTCATTATCATATCCTTTCCTTTAATTAATTTTATGGATGCGATGCGCGCGTTCAACGTCGTGTATACATTTTTTGACAATATCGTAAGCATTTTTCGGTTGCGGTATACAAAAGGTTAGGAGTAGATTTTCGTTTTGTGCATGCAAGTTTGCTGTTCGGTTTCAATATAATTAAGTGCCTTTTAACTGTTCAGTATTTCGGACACACAAATAATTGAGTTTTATGTTAGAATGAGATAATCTTTTTAATTTTATAGAAGACATGTTACTATTCACTCGAGTGTTGTGGTCCTCCGCAAGACAAGTTTTGGTCGACCCTCGAGATCGCTTAGCTCTGTGATGTGAAGGCCAATAGATAATTTTGTAACAAACTTGTATAACTAACGATTGATTAATTAATTATATCCCTAGAATTATTATAACTTTACCACGTTGAAGTCCACTGTCTATAAATATTTATTATTTTATTGTTGCACTGATTTTTGTTATGTTCAATGTTTTATTTTGTGTTAAATTACCTTATTGTAAATAATATTGTATCTCATACTCGTTCTTACGTTTAGTTTCATACTGTCGAAGACTTTTATGTTGTATTTTATGGAGTAAAATTAATATGCATTCAATGTGGATGTACTGATAAATTGAAAATAATATTGATTTGTTTAAATATTGTTATTTTATTTCATATTTCGCCAGTTCACAGCCAGCGCGCTGTGAACTCCGGACACGTCATTACATTTACATCATCGTCGTATACAAGTTTAGTTAGACTATTTCTTATTCAGTGATTGCTAATAAACAAGTAACCGAAAAAAATACAAGCGATGTTACGCCTAGCGCTAGCTAGTATGACGCAGAAGTGGAAATAATAAGACTGACTAACGAGCGACGTAATTCTGCAACTACGATACCTACATTTATATTTAACGCATACGGAAGCACACACTTTGGGAAGCATTTAAAAAGAGACTATCGGTTTTAGTATCTACCTACTCGTATTGTTTGAACGTAATTTCAAATGTACATTAATTGAGTAATGTGTCCAGGAAAAAGTCGGTAAAAAGTGACTGTTAATAATGACGAAATTTTATATAATGTCTAGATTTTTCCTTAACTCGAACAGACCTAATAAACCTACAAATATCTATATATATAGCACTTAAAGTATGGCTCCTCTAATTATAATAATTACATCTGGGTGGTCCGCGACTTCTACAAATTTACATATCCACCTGCTTAGTACCTACTATTTATTTTATTTTTATAATTAATACATAGTACTTTGTTAAAATCATGACATTTTAAGCTGTCTAATGATTTCTTTATCCTACTAGCTGCGAAGGAGGAAGGGTATTATCAAATAAAAATATATTTATAATAATTTTATTAACCATATTTAATTAATTTAAAACAAAATATTTCCGACATGGTAATGTTATTGTGTTGGACTGTCTACATTATAGGTATATAGGTTTTACATATTATATTAGGCCTATACGATACGGGTATTACCTGTGACACAGGCAGCAGGTAATTTAATATGAACACAGTTTTAGATAAATATTTAAAATTCTTGATTTCTATTTAAAAAAGTGGGATGAGGTTCTTAGGTATTATGCCGTGTTCATAATTATTGTTTATATCCCGATTTTAAGGTTTGAGAGCTAGACAGATCTCCATACCATTTATAACTAGGGGCTTGTATGAAACCCTGAATAGATAACATATTTTATGAATTTATATGTTTACAATGCGAAGCCATATAACAAAAACAACAGAAATAGTCATGTAAAGCTGTTACAGTGTCATAAAAGTGCCTAATTAAAGTATACATTTCCTTTATTTTCCATAATAATATATCTTTAAACATTTTTGACTTGAAAACAATTCTGAAAAAGTGTAATGTGTCTGTAGAATCAAAACATAGTTACATAAGTTATCAGATGCGTCATTAGTTATTATGACCTGCAGATTCCATGTTGATCCATATCCATGATATATCCATATTTGTCGTCCGTGTGTTAACCCGTAGTAGCACCGTAGACCCATGGTAGCGATGTAGGTACATACGTTGAATTCACGTATAAGCGATACAAACGGACGAAGATCCCACCGACCCGTGTTTATCGGCCGAGCTGGGAAGTTCGTCCGGGCGTAGCACTTGATACTGCTCTTCTTTCTTCTTTTTTCTTGTCGTCTTGTAGCTAGTTCATATAATCACGCAAGTAGCTTGACTTATCAGTCTTTATACATTGCTTACAACATTATTTACATACATAAATGAACACCATAAATAATTTCATATATTTACTCGGTTAATGTAAAATAAACACGTGATCTTGTAATCATCATTAACAATATTTTAGTTTCACAATATCTACATAAATATCAGAAAGATAACACTAAAAAATAAAGTAAATGAGTAGAATAATTATTCACCTGTAAGAAACAGCGGATGCTAATGAATGTGAATTCAGTACGAAGTGAAATAAACGGTTGCCTTCCGTCGACCTTCGATCGGCGCGAAGCGAGCGAATGCTGTGGCGAATGCCCGTCCGAGCGAGGAGCGCGCGGCGCGGCGCGGCGCCTGGCGTCGGCGGTGAACGAACTCACCTTGACAAATGCACCATTTGGCATTGTTCGCGGGAAAACCGGCGGCCTTGCGCGCGCGCCGCCACCACTACTCGCACGGACCAATCGCGAGCCTTCGCGCCACAGCCTGCGACTGTTTTGGCGGGAATGACTCGTCTAACTACTCTGAATGTTACCTGCCAGCCGCGGTGTGGCGCGAGTGTCGCGTCAGCAACACCGCGAATTCAGCATGACGACCTTTCGACGTAGTCTGTGAATGACATGCGGACGTGTGGAACTAAATTTATTACTTACAAGTCGCATATTTACACAACCAACGTTGGATTTGTGATTTACCTATATTATTGATTAATTTGATATTTTTTCCTATTGCAATATTTTACTGAAATGATATTGTGTTGGAAAATTACAGTTTATCTTTATTTACCGTACCAACGCGCAAAGCAATCAATGACCTCAGGGCATGCTTTCTCGTCTGTATTAATAAGCGTAGGTATATGAAACTAACTCAATTACCTACGTTCTGTTTGATAATTAAGTATAATGCAAAATGTTAACGCCCATTTCAATTACTCAATTAAACTGGTAATAAGAAGCCGTCTGGCGTCTACCGCGAATAGATAAATGTAATGTGGTCGTGCTCTAGTGATTCCCAAGCTACCTAATAAGACAAAACTACTTGCTCATAAATGAAATGAAAATATTTTTATTCAAATAGGCCTTCACGAGCAGTTATGAATAGTTTGACTCTTATACATAATATTATTTTGCAGTTACAACTCCGATTACTTATGTACATCTTTGACGATATACATATTTAAAGAAAAGTATATGAACTCGTAAAAATAGTTTGGTTTAATTAAATGGAGAGAAAATATGATAATAAACGATTAGCCATGTTTTATTGTCAAGGCAGCGCGGCAGCAGTATTGTACTTATTTGTAGTTGCTAAGCCACTAAAGTTTATGACTTTAAGAGAGGTAAGTACTAATAGAATCATAAATTAGAAGTATTAGACCTGTTTGTGCAGAGTTCGTCTGAGGAAGTGAAGTACTACCACTATGCCCATTTCCGCCGTGAAGCAGAAGTGCACTTGTATTACTGTGTTTCGAAAGGTAAGGGGCCGGTGAAATAATATGCACATGAGACTTAACAACTTGACGTCTCATGGTCGCCAACGTATTGGCATTTTCCCTGTTGTTGCAAATGTCCAGAGCCGGCGGTCACCACTGATCATGAGGTGGGCCATCTATCTGTTTATCGGCCTACTTGATACAAAAACTGGAAAAAAAAAACCCTGGGAAGCTATGGATTAGTTTTGGACATATTTTTTTTCTAATGGTTTAAAAATGGCGGGCGCCTGTTGCAGCGTATGACATGATCATTAAGAGAAATTACCTTCATATTTTCTGTAACAATTTTTGTAATGTGACACAATTTCCCTTATCCATTAATCGTAAAATAATATACCGATAACGTTACCGTCTTTTGACAGTTCGGGTAAAAAGGCCGGCCTTCCAAACGTCGGTACCTTTTTAATATCTTAGATCAAAAAACTGATGTTATTTTTGTGTGGGATGTGGAATGGTGCAGGTCTTGCCGAAAAATAATGCAGATTAGGTAACCCCCACGCATTTAGAAACCACAGGGCATTTAGTCGCCAGTTAGTAATGCATTATTTTTCTTGATTATATTTGATCCAGTATTATTTCTCAAAATTACCTCCAAAGTTCGTAGCAAAAAGAATATTACCACTGCGGTAAAGTTCGTAGACAAGCGACTACGACGTAGCACAGGACCACGGGCGTACCACGTACAGGAGTAAGAATTGCGAACGTACTCTTTTAATTTCTTACTTATGAATTATTGATGAATTGATTAATAATATGTTTATTGTTATAAAATTGGATAAGTATTGATTACTGCATGAATTTCAGATTAAAATTTTACTCATAAATGATGTTATAGTGTAGTTCCTAAGGCGATATTTAAAAGTAAAAAGAACACAAACTTCAAGACCCTTCAATAATGAAAAACTACGTTCATAATGAAAAATTTTGTTTGTTAAAATTCATATAGGTACGATCCATTTTAGTAGAACTGATAATGCGCTATAGGATCAGCCTTCGAGCCTCGGTTCGTCCCATGCTATAATTAACCTGTCTGCGATTAGGCTTCTAATTGATAAAATAATGTTGTTTTTGGGTTTGAGGTAGAATTCTATAATTCATATCGTTAATCCTTTTTAGTAATCCAATATACTCATATTTCACAGGAAAATATTGGATGGAAAGAATGAAAATTTAAATCAAATAACTTAATATGTCATTTATTATACGTTTTTAAATACTTTTCCCCTCTTTAATAAGCTTTAAATCCCAAGGCTTCATTCGTTTCAGAACCGTCTCATAATATTTCGTGAATCAAATAATTAGGGTTAAAAGAAAGATATTATTGATTGTATTTGCAAAAATTTCAGCCAAAATTATACAGTCGGTACTCTGTGATTTAAGAATAATGGTTAGTAAGGAACACATAAGAATTAAATACCATAACTTGCTGATTTGAATAGATTGATGTATCTACAGATTTAAGAATTTCCATACCGTCCATGTTTTATTGATTTTCTTTCAAACTAACCTCCAATCTTAAGGGATTGAATTTTGGAAAATTATTTCTAAAGAACGTTTACAAATAAACTACTTTCCTATGTTTCATTTACCTCCTTTTCCATTCTGTTACTCTCTACGTTGCAAATCTCTCAATCAATGTATCAGCCAGGCCATTACCTTTTATAGTGTTTAAAAAAAAAGAAAAAAAGTTAAAATAAATAACTAATGTTAAGTTGTATCTTCGTTGACAACACTATATTTGTACCAATACATTATTGTATTTTAATACTAACATTTTGTCCTTATTTATTTGTTTTTTTTTAAAACAGGTAGAGACAAGTCTGTTGTGTTTAATAAAAAAATGGACGACCTCCAAAACGAAAGCTGCTCGGCAGGTTTGTCCTGATTTACAAAGTATCTATGAGTCATTTGGTCGGTTGGTCCTCAAAATACATTATTTTTTTTATTTCAATTTATAATCCTTGCCAATAATGGAAATGAGATACCAATATATAATTGGTAAATGAGTAATATATATATTTTGGAACATTCTTCTCTCGCAGTTATTATTCTTTGTTGCACCTTCCATTATGTTATATTGATACAATAAGAGAATGTTAATTTTCGAAAATATCTAATTATATTCATTATGCAATCGCTTATTAATTTAATTTTAAATATTTTTTGGTAAGATAATAGTTTCTTTGGTAATATTTTGTTGTAAGTTTGTAAAATTTTCTTCGTTTCATTTAATGCAAATTTAGTGGATTAACCACCGTCATAATAACAACACATTTGTAAGGTAATTCTTTTCTGATCTATGGTGTGTTTTTACAAACTTTTTTTTAAAAACATTTTTACGGTTTCTCAATTGGTGGATAGACCTCGAATATGCTAATCGTTATTTAAGTCTTTTAATAAACTGTTCTTAATTTAAATAAATAGCCATTGAAAATCAGGCCTTAGATATGTGGAATTAGCAACATTCTGAAAAAACATTCCTTTCTAATGTCAAATAATGTAAAATTGGAATGATGTTATGGTAACATTAATATAATTGAAAAGAGAGGAAAAAATGTATCTTACAATACATGCAGAAATTTGTTGGAAGTATGTGTTTAAATTATGTTACCATGCACCATGAATGCGCACTTAGCACCTTTGTTCAGAAGTAACATACATACAATATTGTTAACCATAACATTTTTTTAAAATTGTAGAATAGCAGGTAGCCATTAGAGAAACGTATACAAGCAAAGATAAATATTTTAACGCAAGAAAATTTCAAATAATATCCACTTATCATTTACAAAACGAATGTCTTGCGCGGAGTGGCGATGGCGGAGTGCGCGGGCGCAGCGCGGACGTGAGTCAGGTGTCGTTAACCCGACCGATGCTCGTCATTACAATACCTAGTCCGCCGCCATTATATTTTACGCCACTTTTTATCACATCTCGATCCACGAAGGCTCTTCAATTGACCTCAGAATGTTTCGTTTCGGAATGTATTCGAGGCTGTCGATTTGTCTATAGATATTTTTATCCATAATTTCAATGCTACAATTTTGGTAGATGTGTTACTATCCGAGGTCCTTTTAGGTTTTGTGTGACCACATTCCGCCACATCATCACTTACCATGGTGAGATTGAGGCAAAACATAATGAAAAAAGAGAAAAGCTATAATGTTTAAAACGATGGATAGAAGTATATTTTAAGTGATTCAGGGCAGAGCAATTAGTATACTCATTATTTAGTTCATGTACATCGTGGGTGAGTAAATCGACCAGGAAAAGTCGTAGCACTGTCCCTTTCAAAATATTTATTGCTCTTCCACCGCGTCATTTTGGCATGTTGCCAGGATTCATTTTGGTTTCACTTTCTAATTCAATTACTATTGTTCTTTGTCGACTCCTTTATTTAAAAAAGGTTTTCTGTATAGGTATTTTTGAAATTGAAATAATTTTAATAAATATGTTTATATGAAATAACAGATGAATATGTCCACAATATTTGCCAGATTGAAACCGCAGATTGGACACAATCGTCAATTGTTTGTGAAGTATCGGTTACAAAAGGCTTCTTTTTATTATTATTACATATTATTGGTAATTCCAACGATCTAACTTACTTATTCCTTATAGAAACACACATAGCTATTTTCAGTTTTTGTTGAGTTATTATGTGTATCGAGGCAGGAATATAAGTTTTATAGATCATATTTTATTTCATAGAGGAATATTAAACACTGAGATCATAGTAAAGAATTTAACGAGAGCAATTTAATATCTTCGTACTACTACGAAGTAGTGATTATGTTAAATGACAACGAAAAACAGGGCAGAGTTCAGCATAATTTAAAGGTTCAAACTTCGAACGTCAAAATTATGTGTGAATAATTAAAAAATATTATATGTGCTACGATCTTCTATAATCAAAAAGATCGCTGAGAAAAATGACAATGTGTATCACTGTATTTGTAATTTAGTCAAACGTAGGTGGTTTGCTAACTTTTAATCACATATATCTGAGATCAAATACCTCCTCAAATTATTTACTATTAGTATCTTACTAATATTTATATATTACTATTATCATATAGAGTAAATTTAATAAAACAATATTAAATAAGAGAATTTGACCAGCGAATGTATCATGTACAAGATTATCTTCGTCTTTTGCGTTTTACTTCTGATAGAGAAGGATAGGTTTTGTGTCAAGCAGGCATACAAACAGTCAGGTGATCTAAGTGTTGGTAAAAGGTTATAGGAAGTGATTTGTGACTTGTGAGAAGTCTTTGCAAACCTTCTGGTTACGGCTCGCCTGATACGGCTTTAATTTTGGCCAGTCTATCTCTTGAGATTAACCATGGGCAATCAACTTTAACAGTCGTGACTAATTGGTTGATGGAGACATACTGCGGTGAAATTCCTGGCTAAAAAGTAAAGTTGCGGATGGTTAGGTACTGTTTAATTCCCAGAGTCTTGCGTCCACCACCACATTCCGAAAGCATGTATTTTCTTTTCCACATATCCGCAGGCGGCGTAAAGAAATTTAAAAAATGGTATATTTAAACACAAAGGGAACTAATTGAGCGCGAAAACAGCTTACAATAATTTGTGGTTTCATTTAAACATGCACATCGCGAAATTCGTGTTATGGTCACGACCCATGCTGAGCCCTTGTTAACGCAACCTCGACACGATTGACAGGTTGTAACAAGTCGACGCCTGGATTACTGCATTGAAAAAAACATGGAAGTCCTTTATTACATTATTGATATTCATTTCAGAGGGTGAAATATTTTTGCGGTAATTATGGCTAATATGACTGATATACTTCTGCAAATAAAGTGAGGTAATGATTTGATTCAAAATAAAAAAAAAATAGAAATTATTAAAGTTACTGAGACTACCACTGGTATAGATGTCAACCTTGAACTGAGGAAAACCAGAATGAAACTCACAAAGGTAAATTTTCTTATTTTTTTATATGTGACATATTGGCTATTATATTTTATTATTTTGGCATTATCTATCATTCCAAGCAGGAATATTTAATATTCAGGATAATATTTCGTACATGTGTTGAATCTTTTCAATATTACTGAAATGTATCGAGAATTTTAGGACTAGGAAATAACCAATTGCCTTGTGGTCGAATGTTATGAAAGCCACGACACAAATCTCACTATGTGGTCTTTCTGTGTTTGCCACAACACTACATGGGCGTTTTTATAAGTGCCGTAACACGAATTTCGATGTGGATATACTAAAGAAACCACAAACTACCAAGCAGATTTGGATGAAACTTGGCACATATATAGAAAATTTCCTGGAACAACACATAGTATACTTTCTGTGCTGGGAAAATGTTACATCCCTCAGGAACGCGGGTGAAACCGAGGGGGATTGCTAGTTTTTATGTTATTTTGTATGTTAGGATCAAAGAACGAAAATGCTCATTGAGCAAAACCAGCCCACAAATTGTTGTAATTTGTGTAACATTTTCCCAGCACAGAAAGTATACTATGTGTTGTTCCAGGAAATTTTCTATATATGTGCCAAGTTTCATCCAAATCTGCTTGGTAGTTTGTGCGTGAAAGTGTAGCAAACATCCATACACGCAAAGGATTTGCAAAAAAATACTGTTTGTCATTGAGATATAAGTACCTACTTTGATTAGAAGTACATACACTATCTTTACATTAGCCTACATAAATATTTATTATTATCAGTAATATCTTGGTACTTGTGACTGCTGTATAAGGTCACGAAGCAGCCTCGTCCTAATAATTCTTAGAATTCGGTTTTCGACCTCAACAATGGTGCCCATGTCCTTCCGCCCGTGTCATTAGTATTCAACACATGGTACGAGTCATTGAGGGTATCGATAAAATTTAATGGTTCCTTTATTTCAGTGAAATGTTTTAATTCTTCACAGTATAACTTTTTATTAATGAGCTCCCTTCTATCTTCAGATACTATTTCATATATTTAAAAAATATGAATACTTTTTTTATTTCACATATAACTGCTATGAAAACAAATGTTGTCTATACTATACTTGTAATACTTAATACTAAACTTGCGGCACGCTATGAGGGCCGTTTTGAGGTTTAACAATGACAAAGAAAAATATACTTCATTCCTTCAAACATAAGATGCATCTATTGATCCAACAGCTAATTGTATGATGATGGAAATCACCCTTAGTCCAAAGCAATACAGTGTCTTTTCCTACGACAATCTGAAACGTCAAAACGGCCGTCATAGCATGTCGGTAGTATAAGTCTGTATACCCTATCATTTTCCTGCAATAGGCTTGTTGTATTGCACCTGTCTTGTTTATAATTTTTTGTGACACAAATTACACCTTTCCTGTCTCTTCATGATGGTCTACAATTAGGTAACCCTTCTATTCAATTAATTGGTCACTCGCATAACCATTACGTAAGTTATTGTCGTTTACCGAGTCTTTCTTTGAATCTAGAACATACATGAAGTAGGTACAGGGCAAATGTAAAATGTAAAAAAGAATCGTTTTAAGAATTATTGTGTTTAAAATATGTTGAGTCTTGAAATAAGTGATAGAGACACCTTACCCGTACTGATCCAGCTATAGCTATTTAATACACTGTTCCCAATAATCTGAAATAAAAAAAATCACTATTAGTTCATGTAAATATTTTTATGATATTACTAAAGCTTTGTACTAGAAATAAAGTTCAGTCATACATATTTTAATTAGATATTAGTGATTCCACAACAAGTGTTTCCTCATGAATAATTCTTGTTTTTCGAGGAAACAGTAAGTACAGCGCCGGCCACAGCGGCGCGGTCGGCCGGCGGCGGGCGGCAGCGGCGCGGGAGCAAACAGATCGTACGCAGCGAAGTGTGAATATTATCATACACACATTGCTCAATAACTGCATGATGTCACCTGAATGTTATATGTGACTCAAGTAGCACATCTGTTTTCCTTTCAGGGTTTTAGTGGAATACATTTTTAGTGGAATTATATGTTTAATGAAATGTGATAGCGAACAAAGAATGTTGATTGTGAACAATGGCAATATGATAACGCATGTTGGCAATTTTCGTTTTTAGTAACGTCCATTTATTTTAAATGAAGTACAAATTACAAAGTCACGTCACGTTTTATGCACACACCGAACTCGTAAGTAGGTATAGGCTAAAGTCCAAACGATCAACATCATAGTTTTATATAACGCTTATTTAACTTCGCGGTACCTATCTAATACTTGCGAATCTTTTACAATAATGAAATCGGTGCAAACTCACATGAAAGAAACCATGAATTCTATATATCTCCGCAAAGACCTTTCATTGAAATCTTGTAAGCAGCTGATACTGTAAAATACCTATAGCCTAAAGTGTTAAACAGAGCCGGTTTGCCAGCGTAGTTGCCAACAAATCAACATTATGGTCCTATACAAAATTATAATGATGATTACTGTTGTATTTGTTTGGTGTTGGCGCCCGTGAATGACAGTAGCACACTCCGAATATTCACACTATAGATAGATACCCAGTCTGGGTAGCACATATACCTATGTGTTATTTATGTGTCTATGTATGAGTAGATAATATAATTTTATCGGTAAACGTGCCGATAAGAGGTCAGTGACGTCACCGTCAGCTGGAGCCACCTTTCGGAAACTAGCGATATGAAATATACTTTGATGTATGTTTACGGAATGTTACATTACATTCTCGGTCTTAGTTGATGAATGTTTGGTATAAAAGAGTTCAAAATAACTTCAAAACGATAATCTTAATGAACTTGCGCATTTCATCAAAATAACCACCTGCGATGATGCGATAAAAACATGCGGAATGGTTCCACAAAAAATAATCGACTTATCTGCAGAAACTTTAATATTTGTCCATGATATGACGTTCGTGGACACAAATAAATAATACAACGGTTATCGTTACATCACACGGCACAGCTGTTAAACAGGTTTGATACTGCATTCCTGAGGGAACGCCAGCGCTCCGTGCCAACATACTAACAGAAAAAAGCTAATTATCTCAAAAAAAGTCTTACAAAGTGAAATAGCTCAGAGCTTATATCATAGGAAGGTCACGTTATCATCTTTATAATGAAATGCGCTGTGCCAAAATATTGAATAAGAATATTAGTTTTCTTTTAAGGCGACATACGTATAAGCAGGGTATGCCAAATAATTTAGAGATAACATAAGTATTTTTATTAGTGATCGCCAAATTTAGCACTAAATAATTAATGAGTCTGTAAATAAGTTTTATTACATACAGATACATTAAAAGATTTACGAAGTGAACTTCAAATTAAATTAATAAATTGCGTTTATTATTGTCTCTTAATTATCAGATGTAACGCGGCAAAATTTGAAAGTGTTTTAAATACGTCCCGTCGGGCGAATAATCTAATCAGTTAACGAGCTGTGGCGGACTGGGGCGTTGAGAATTCCTTAATTAGTACATGACTCGCCCGGTAACAATATTGGTCAAAAGAACAATATGTTTTTGTTTAAATATTATAAGAACTAATACTTGCTAGATTTATGAGCATTTATCTACCAGTTACTGCGATTTCCCTTGGTCATTCCTAAGAATTAATAACTAACTGATGTCATGCAATGAAATGATAATCCATGACTATGTCATAGTAAATAATCATTCATACATGATGTAATGTTCGCAGAAACCACTAAGCTACCATTTATGACCTATTACCTAATAACATTAGCGTTCTTACGACTATGCTTGAAGTAATTACAATGTATCTTTTAGGGAATAATCTAGCTCTTTAAAAAACATTACATTTGTATTTTTATATGATGATTCAAAGTATATGTAGTATATCAGTTCTGGTTTCCATAGCACAAGCTCTGCTAGTTAGGGATCACATGGCCGTGTGCAAAGAATGATTTTTTTAATACGACATGGGCTGATAAACAAGCAGACGGTCCACCTGATGGTAAATAGTCACCGCCGCCTATAGACATTTGCAACACCAGGGGCATCACCAATGCATTGTCGACCCTGAGGTTTGAAGTTGTTACGTCTCATGTGCCTGTAATTTCACTGGCCTCCTTACCTTTCTAACCGAAACACAATAATACAAGTGCACTATTGCTTCACGGCAGAAATAGGTAAGGTGGTACTTTTCCGGTCGAACTCTGCTAAAAGCTCAACTACACAAATGTCCCAGGATATTCATTTATTTATATTGCAGTGTAATAAAGCAGTTGAAGAATCAAACGAAGGATAATCGTTATAATCACATTTGAGTGTCATAAAGTGCATGAAGAATTAAAAGAAAGGATCAGCGTTATAATCACATTCGTCAATTTACAGCATAAACTATGATAGATAAAGCCGTAAACAAGAGTGTTAAACCGTTATAACGCAATTGCGACAATAATAGAACAACATTGAGTGCTCCCAAATTAAATTCGAGTAACCTGCACACGGCGCCAACAATCACCTCACAGAAACATGTGCTACACAAACATAATTAAGAAACACTTTACAAATAATATTATTATATATAGTATCTTTACTATTGATTATTTGAAAGTATTGGAACATAATAATCAGAATATTCGCGCGCTATACTGGATTGACATATTTCAAAAAATAGTAATATAAAGCAAAATAAAAAAAAAAATTAATGTTACTGAGTTAATGTGTATCGATTTTTTTAGTGAATAACATAGTCCTACTATTGGAAAATTGCCTACGTTGCGTTTGGACCGACACTTCATTCAACATTCAATTGTCGATTCAGCATTGACGTCAATCGATGGCCCTGTTCATTTTTAAGTTCATAGAATACTATTTTATACTTTATAATGTAATTTCGAAGGTATATCGAGTATTTGTTAGACATTTAATTGTTTTATAATTAATAAAAGATTTTTTTTCTAATATCAGTATAGGATTAAGGTTCGATAACTGAAAAATATAATCTTTTGAAGGCTATCATTACATTCTTGTGTATTTTATTCCTAATACAAAAAAAGAAACGACTTATTAAGAAAAATAAAATAAATCATTTTCATATTTCTATATATTTTTTTAAACTAGTTATGAATTATTATATAAAGCGCTAGAATGCATTTCTCTTAAGCACGTGAAGCCAGAGTCACCACTCTTTATTTGAATAAGTTTTATTACAAGCTGTAATACCTACTGAAAAATATATACAGCGCTGGAATCATCTCTGAAAGTATTGAATACTTTGTAATTCACAAGTAAAAATGTCATGGCCATCGAGGTTCTATTCTATAGCTCACACGCGAGGTGTTGTCAACCAAATAGAATGTGCCGTCAACAGTGTCATCAGCATCATGATCCCAAAGAAAATAATACATATAAGTTATAATCGTAATCATCAAATTGCCTTTATGCACTTAACCGGTCTGTCTCACTTCTGAATTAATAGATACAGATAACGCCCCAGGCGGCCTAGAATATAGTTTTGTCTAAACTAGAGAAGTTGCTACCGGTAAAACGATTCTGATTACTTATTACTGTAGTACTACTTCTTATTCTATTCCGTGTCTGTAGTATCATACACTTTTATTCTTTTCCGCTACTTTGATTCCACTTTTATCCTCAACATTATGATGATCAAGATCATTGCTTTATTCATTACTAGCTGTCCCCCGTGGTTTTACCCGCGTTCCCGTGGGATGTCACATGTATTATACATAAAAACCTTCCTCCTCAATTACTCTATTAAAAAAACCGCATCAAAATCCGTTGCGTAGTTTTAAAGATTTAAGCATACATAGGGATATAGGGACAGAGAAAGTGGCTTTGTTTTATACTATGTAGTGATTATCATTTACTATGGAAATACAACAGGTCATTGAACTATCGTTTATTAAATAGAATATTAGTATTGTTATTACAGGAAATGATAAGTGTAATCCCACTTGTATATAAATTGAGACGGTGATTGGATGCGGGCCAAAATTATCGAGAACCTTATAGGTAAGGCAAGGCCTGGCGAGGGGATATGGAACATTTTTCCAAATACCATTCTAAATATATTTGTGACGGTGGTGTCAGCCGTGTGGCGGTGACGTGCGCTGACGCAGCGCTGCCCACGTCAGCACCCACTGAATCACGCGCATCTAGGCAGCGCCCGCCGCTCCGCCCCGCCATCACCAGTTCCTTTACACTTATATATAAATGTGCGTTATTTTGCAAAATAATGAACGATCTGCTTGTTTGTATCTGCTACCATATGAGTGATAGGCTTGACATTGGCATGCAACATGCTAACACTAGCTCGGAAAACCAGCAAAAATATTTGCGATGAAAACTATTTTTGGAGAAAAAGTCGTTTGGTGACTTGGATCAATAAACAGGTTGAAAATTTCCATTTATTTTTTACTAACGACCTGCCCCGACTTTGCTTGTATACTCTATATAATTCAATGTAGATTCTAATACGTATAAACCTTCTATTGAATATGTTTGTCTATTGATGAAAACCGCATCAAAATCCGTTGAGTAGTATAAAAGATTTAATAATAATAAATATCCTGGGACATCCTTTACACACGGCCATCTAGTCCCAAACTAAGTACAGCTTGTACCATGTAAACCAGATAACTGATGTATTATATATACTACTTTTATTTCTAAGTACATACCTATATAGATATTTACACCCAGACACAGAACAAACAGACATGTTCATGCACACAAGTGTTTGTCCAGGGTGGGAATCGAACCCGCGACCTTCGGCTTGGCAGTCAGAGTCGCTAACCACCAAGCCATATGGCCTGTACAGACGGAGGGAAGCGACTTCGTTTTAAATTATACTAGCTGTCTCCCGAGGTTCTTAACGTGTTTCCGAAGGATATAAACGTACAGATAAACCTTCCTCTTGAATCATTCTGTCTATTGATTGAAGCCGCATCAAAATCCGTTGGGTAGTTTAATAGATCCTAGGCGTACAGACGGCGGGAAGTGACTTTGTTTTATTTTATACTATGTATGATATGCAGCCAAATATAACTCGGCTTTGGGTATATGTTTACAACTATGTCCTTAGGAATGTAAAGTACCTATCTTGTTTTAATCCTGGACATAAACTAATACTTCTTTAGCACAGAGTCTGCATTTAGCGGCATAAATGAGTTTGAAATGGTTTTGTAATTCAGCCGAGAGGTTCTAAATTAGGTTTTACGAGAGATTCTTAGTTTTCTTAGCATAGCTAGTTATAGGTAGCTAAAATATTTTTAACATGAGATTTGGGTTTTTTAATTGATATTAAACACATTTGTAGGAATAATTACAACATTTGAGATTTTGACAAAAATAAACCATCGTAAAACATTAAAAATATTTCTAAGTGTCAACTAATAATTGTGTTATGTTTTGGCCAATGGAAGAGTGAATTGCCAACTATAATGTACGTTCAATAAATTTATTGGTTTAGAATTGATCGATTCTCAGTACTCGTTAACAACCGAGTTGTAACATCAAATTGAACGATGAAGGTTTTAGTACATACTAATTCACATAAATTAATTACAATGAGGTAGATGATGAAACAAAAAATCTAAGAACAGTCCTTTACAAGACTAATAATAAAAATATGAAGCAAAAGTTATGTTACTACTACTGAAGCCTACCAAGCTACCACTGTTACTTTATTACTAACTAAAAATGAAATGAAAATATTTAGTATTTAAATAGGACGTTTCAAGCTCTTATGAATAGTCTGACTCTAATACCGATTCGGAAGGTTGTTTTTTTACTGAGAAGAGCCGGCAATAAACTCAGCAATTACTCTTTTTAAAAACGATCTTATATTTATTACATAAAATTTATTTAGTCTCACTGACAATACCTGTGTGTTATCGCAAAAGTTAAGAATTATTGAACAATAATATAATATTATGAATATCTAATTAAAAAAATAAAATAACATTACTTTATTGTAACTAGAAAAAGTAAAACCAGTAAGGTAATCTTATTTTATACTGATTTGTGCTTATGACATTTTATTTTATTATAGGGTAGGTATGTGTATATATCGTGTTTAAATTTCATACTTTTATATTAAATAAGGCATTATTATAAACAATTTTATTTATAGACAAGTTTGTATTTGTAAATATGATCTATTCACCGAGATATTGTATATTTAGTTTTACTCTTTAAAAGCCTATTTATTTATTACTAGCTGTCCCCCGCGGTTCTGCGGGATTTATCATTTTTCCGGGATAAAAAGTAGCCTACATGTTATTCCAAGATGTGCTCTTTCTATGTGCTAAGTTTCATCCAAGGTAGTTTTTGCATGAAAGAGACACAAACATACATTCGCATTTATAATATTAGTAGGATAAAGAGTGACGGTAAACGTAGTGTAGGGCGCCCTCCAGCTAGACAGAGCGATGATATACGCAAGCTGGCTGGCAGCGGTTGAAAACAAAGAGCTGAAGATCGAACTCAGTGGCGTGCCATAGGTGAGGTCTATGTCCAGCCGTGGACGGAGATAGGCTGATGATGATGATGATGAAAAAGTTACGCTCAATAATTTTAGACAAGTAGTCATGATTAAAAAGAACCAATAAGTATCATCAGTATAATATTAATATTAACGCGTACGGTATTTTCAACAAGAATCTCTTTTTATATATGCTGAATCCTCAAGGTATTGTTTCGCCGGCCCCAATCGGTGTTGTTTACTGTGTCTGAATATCAAATTCTGCTACATTGACAAGTAAATCGTATATTGATACAGTATCCGGCCGTAATTTATCCATCGACAAAGTATCAGCTATATTGGCTTTGTCAGGCACCAATAACTTTGGAGCCTGTTTTGAATTATTGTTTTTAAAAATTTCATTATAAATATTGTCTCTCCCTGTAAATTGGTTAAAGGTTTCTTTAGAAATTTTCCAGGTTTATGTTTGCTTGCTGTATCTGTACCTACCTACGTATGTACCTAATGTGCAAAAGGCAAACGTTGGTTGGTCAAAGCTATCGGAACCGGCTGTGTGACTCATAGTCGACAGACGGACCCGGGCTCCTTAATACAAACCCTACTTGGAAATCAGAGCTGATAGTGCTAAATGAAGTATAGTTTATAGCTATTTTAAAGTATCATTAACACATAATAATTATCTACTGCTTTTGTCACTATTTTTGAGAGGTTGATCATATCTACAAGTTTTAAATAACATGATTATATACAGATTGTTTTGTATTCAAAATATATTTGTAGGAATTGGGTAACTTTATATTTTGCAGTTTTACTTCCGACTCTCCAAGTCAAATAGCTCCAGTTAAATTAAAGTTAAATGATGACTACAGATTTAGAAAGATTTAACAGGTATTATGGTACCTCTTATTTTTTTTTATAATTACCTATTGCTTGTTATTTTTTACAGTAGTTATTCTAAATGAAATTGTGTAATTACCAGCAAAAATACAAACACAGTGCTAACAATAAGTTACAACAAAACCTCATCGAACTCAGCCTGTTTCAGTTCACGTGTGGTGAGTAAGTGTTTGGAATAAAGCGACCGCGACAGGTCTCGACTTGAAGCTTTGAGGCAATCGCCCTCCTCCGGGGACCTCACGATAACCTTAGACCATTTATAAAAGTTTTGTATTCCTGTCGCGTTTATACATCATATCGAATCTGATTAAACCTATATAGGCCTATCTACTGCTTTCGCGTAAATTTGGATTACCCTCAGTATAAAACATTTTTGAATTTTTTTTAAAATGTATTGTCTGCTCTCGTTGCTTGCTTCATGCTTTGTAAATAATTTGTTTGAGGTATTGTGTATCTTATTGATTGTTAATTAACTAGTTTACTTTAAGCAGGTAATAATAAAAAAGTACAATTCCTGTAAATTATACATTTATCTAACTATCCATTTTTGGAATTAGTCAATAAATTTCCGTTATCAGTGACAATGTCACAAAGTTCAGCGTTCGGATCGCGGCTGCGCGGGCGCAATCGCGGCCTCTGACGTCATGCGCATGATAGTTGGTTTATCGTTCATGTGTTAGGCACACGGGTGATTGTCTCTGTGGAAAGTCTCAGTACTTATTGTAGGTAATATTATAATTGACAAACGATAACCTACTTATCATGACCTTTTTCGATGTTATACGTCGATCATGCACTCAAATATCTCTTGGACCCAAATACAAAGACTGATGAATATTTCGCTCTAGGACGTTCTTATAAGATGTTTATTTTGTATACCAATAATTGTTTTGCTGTCGAACTAAGTGTTAATTTTAAATATCACCAATATACACTACCTAATAAGGGAGTCAAATTAAATTTGTCGTTCGCGGCTCCACGGATAGGTATGTGAATCATAATTACTTACATCGATGATTAGCACCAGTCGGTGCCTTAATATATCGATTGAATTATGTATGACGGAAGGCACGCTTACGTCAGAGGAAGCGCTTCTTTTAATGGCTCCAGTAGGCGAGACTCAGAAAAAAAGAGAAGCGGAAATGCTCGTCCGTCTGTCAATGCGGCGACAATGTCGTGCTATTTGTGTTAAACGAGCGATTTATTTCAGTCGGTCGCGACGTGAACGTCCGCAGCGGAATTTCGGCCGCGAGGAATCTGATTCCGTTAGCTTGCAGCAGCCGCGAGACCGAGAGAGCCAGGGACGCTGCGTCCTATGCCGTCGGCGGCAGCGGTGGCGGCGCGGCGCGGCGGTGCTGCGGTGCAGGCGTCGGCAACGCGCGCATGTCCGATAGGCTCGGATACTTGTTGCCGGGCGCCCGCGCGCCCGTCCGACGGGCGGCGGTGCGGCGCTGCGGCGCGGTGCGGTGGTGCCGCGGCGCTTACCATCGCAAACTGCGCTGTGCCAACATCCCCTCTATGACAATGCCACTATTCGTGCATAAGGAAAATTCGAGATGCGGCTGACTCATCACCCCGTTCACTGACGCCGCCGTGGCGTTATTCGCCCAGCTCTACTCAATTTCTATTTCGTTGACACATTTAAAGCATTTATTCTGAAATTTGTAGATGGTTTTGAATTTTCACTTAAGAGCAAATATGGTCACATCTTACCTTAGAAAAATCGTCATTATCCACTTAAAGCGATAACTATTTGAACCGCGCTTCGGTGGTGCTCACACACTGCATTGTGCACAGTAATTATCCGATCGTAAATCACACAAAAACGACAGCGAAAAGGACCTCGCGAGACAGGACTGAGTAGAGGCGCGCGCGCACGAATATTGACCAGACCGGCGCGCACTCGCTCACGGAACTGACTGCGCCGGCGTTCCATTTAGGTCACTGTCATACGGTGGTGGGTAGTGGGGGACACACGTTCGCCACTTCGCCTCTGAAAAATTAGCGTCCCGCGAATATGTTTCATCGACGCGGGCGTTTTCCCTTCTCGATGTGCACCAATCGGCCGCGGTTGCGCCGCGTCGCTGTTGCCGCCAATTTTCGGCGGTCGGCAGTGGTCGGGCGACCGGACCTTCACAGAATCGCGACTTCGCTGCTTGGTTTGCTAGCACCGACTGATGAATGTTCTAACTTTTACACTAACCGAGCACCTCTCTTTTTCCGCATCTGACATGTACAGTGTCAAACTCGATTTTTGTATTTCCTTTCCATATGTTTGTCGATATTGTTTGAATTAATTTATTTAGCAATCTAGTTTTATGTATTACCTGTTGAAAACTAGATAAATTCGGCCTGAAATGAATTTTTTACAGTATGCCTAGCATACATGTAACAATACTAATTATCTATTACCACATCCTGTAACAAATGATATCCAATTGCGAATAACCACATCCGTACCCGGTTAATTTTACTTATATAAATAATACATTCACAAAATGCCTACAAAACCAAGTATAGTAGCTTCAGTAACTTTAAATTTGACCTTCATAAGTGCCTTTTGAGGGCCTAAACTGAATAAATGGTTTTGAATTTTGAATTTTTTGAATATATCTAAATTAACAATTATTGATGGGTATATTGTTTGCCCGTGATTAATAACTAATTAATAAGTGATCACAACATGCTACTTTCTAAAATAAGGTACGCTCTAGCTTAGTCAGCAATTGGACACGAATATTTACAAAGTGCTTTTAAAATAGCTGAATGACGATTGATGAAAGAATAATTGTCTATTCTCATTCATAGATCTGGCGCCTTGGAGTCTGCGTCGGGCATGAACGAAGCTGCTCGGTGAAAGTTGTCGAATAAGCACACATTCGAAATAATTTGAGCTTCCAACACTGCTTAGTAAACATACAAGAAATCGTGAGATATTAGGTTTTATAGAAACACGGAATATGGTACATATATAATATATATTTCATTGAAGGAAAGCGACGAAGAGGTTGACCAAGTATGAACTAGGTACTAGCACGTGAAGGAAGGACTAGACGGCATTTATTTTGGCTCTCTTATATTTTAATTTATTTGCTTTTACATTAGTACATACTACTAGTGTGTTACAATATGTGAATTTCTTCTATTTATAAGATTTGAGCGATAGTTCTCCGAATAAAATAAAAACAAAACAAATCAGAGGAGAACAAACTACACCGAGAATAGGCTAGCTACTTTGAGAAGAACTCTTAAACAAATCAATATTTAACTATGCCATAAAACTGACATAAAAGGCCAACATGAAATTAATGCCTGGCGGTGGCAAATTTATTATTTGAAATAATCCTTTATCTGAATATTGATAGAAAATTAATGGCTAGATTTACATGTTTTTTCATAACACATCCTTAGGAATATCACTACATAGTATAAAACGAAGCCGCTTTCTCTGTCCCTATATCCATATGTACGCCTAAATCTTGTATGCTCAAATCTTTAAAACTACGCCACGGATTTTGATCCGATTTTTTTAATAGATAGAGTGATTGAAGAGGACGGTTTTTATGTATAATACATGTGACATCCCACGGGAACGCGGGTCAATATTGTACAAAACTCTGTTCCTCACACTTGGCCAATTACTTTGGGTCAGTAAATAAAAATAAACGTCATTTTATATAATTATTCCGTGTCGATAACTAAAATAAGTTCATTGGACCTAGGCTACTTGGCGTACATCAAAACCAGTATTCTAACCGGTTTATTAAATACCATTATTTTTATATATTTGCTGGACAGAAGACTTTATTGTAAATACTAATTAATATTATTTACAGAGTTTTCTTGTCTGTGCATGTGGAAGTCTGTTATTGCATCTATATCCTATAGTAATAAAATGTTGTCAGATTAATAGATAAGTAACTTAAAAATATTTTGAATTGTCTACTGGCCGTCTGTTAGCCAAACTCGCAAATTTTTAAAAATAGAAATTAAATTCTGTTTGTTTCTAATCGTAGACTAATTTGGCCAATTTGTAAATTTGAAATGTCCGAATAAAGTTTTTATCCAAATTCGTTCAGGGACTTTGCGTGATAAAACATTTATAATATTGGCGAGAAATTATTTTTTACTTTGTTAAGAACCCTCGGCTATGTATTTCATTTTAACGTATTTTGTTCTGAAGGTTTACTTTTATGTGTGAAGCTAATATTCTATTTTGTGTTTGTTTTTAATTTATTTACACAGGTGGCAAATTACTATCTTCCAGTTATTACGGAATAAAAAATAGGCCGCAGAACAGTAATGTATTGTTTTCCTTGAAAATTATTGTGTGTTTATCAGCAATGTTTAATCCAAATATATTTTAAATTTACGGAATTGAGTAACAATATCCACTCACATATGTTAGAGTCTGACCATTCATAAGTGCCTGTGAAGGCCTATTTGAATAAAATATTTCATTTCATTAATTTAGGTGATCAAATTTATTTTTTTAAACTGGATGTCCTCCTCGCTTTCACCCGCGATGGCGAAGGTTATTACATTCTCCTAGGTGAAAAAGTATCTTAATTTACTTCTCCACAACATCAGCTATTTCCCAGTGAAAGTCCGGTCAAAATCGCCCAACCATTTTGGAGTCCAGAGGGAACATGCACAAATACATACACAGATCGATTTTTATTTAAATTGACGAGTAGCCTGTACTTATTTATCGACCTGCATTTTACGCGAATCGGCTCATGGAAGGAGACTTTACACATAAATTCATAATAAATCGATTTTTAATACTTTATTTATACCATATTCCGACGATTTTATACGAAATGGAATAATCAAATTTCGTAGGCTTTGTAGGTGTCGTTAGTCCTCAATAAATACATATATTTTTAGTATAACTCAATTATTTGTATTATTTATTTAATTTTGAAAGTAAACCAAGAATTAGCCGACAGGAAGGAACACCGTTGCCTTTATTAATTTGAATGCCAGGAACATCAAATATGCGTTGTCAACCGAGAAACATGCTTCTTGTTAAACCTCATGGACCTGTAATTTTCCCGACCATCAAATTTTTCTAATCGTATCACAGTAAAATAAGGACCTTACAGCTTCACGGGGAAAATAGTATGGAGGTAGTACTTCCCCAGACGACCGCCTTGGTAAGAGGTATACTACTTTTAAAAATAAGTACTTACAACATATTAAATTTAAATATTCAACCAATGTGTAAAAACTCGTAATATCTCGTAGTAATAATAGTCAATAAGTATTTGTTTAGACATAATCAGTTGGCATTGTTGACTGTGTATTCTTAAATTCTTCTAATAATATTATAAATGCGAAAGTTTATATGTATGGATATTTGTTACCCTTTCATGCCAAAACTACGAAACGGATTTTGATGACTCTTGGCATATATATAGCAAATGCCTTGGAATAACACATAGGACACTTTTTGTGCCGGGACAATGTTACATCCCTCGGGAAGGCGGGTGAAACCTCTGTGGACAACTGATATTTTAATATTCATGAGGAGGGTTTTTGTTTTTTCGTAGCAGTCGGTTTATTAATCTTGTACACGTTTATCACTACAGTATATTATTGAGTGAGTGATATAGTTATATTTATAAATAAGTAATTGTTAAAGTTAGTGTATATGTTATTTTAATTAACTAACTATCCACGGTGGTTTCACCCGCGTTCTCTAAGGGATGTTACATTTTTCCGGGATAAAAAGGAGCCTATATATTATTCCAGGATATGTTCTATCTATGTCCCAAGTTGTATCCAAATCCCTTCGATAGTTTTTGCGTGAAAGAGTCACAAACATCTATTCATTCATACATCTATACCTCACAAACTTTTGCATTTATAATAAATATTACTAGCTGTCTCCCGCGGTGTAACCCGCGTTCCCGAGGGATATCACATTTTCCCGGGTTAAAAAGTAGCATATATGTTATAACAGGATATGCTCTATCTATGTGCCAAGTTTCATCCATATCCGTTTAGTCGTTTTTGCGTGAAAGAGCCACAAACATCTATTCATCCATACATCTATACTTCACAAGCCTTTGCATTAATAATTTTCTTACGAAGTAGGATACGATAAGATATTAATTAGATTTTAGTAACATTAAATAGCTTTGATTTCGTAACTTACTTCTTTTTCTCCTATTATTTACGTTCTTTGAATACTTTCTCTTGATTTCGTCCTGCGAGTACATCCTTGAAAAACATGCAACTAATTATGTTCAAAGCTGATAAAAAAATACTTAAAAGTGCGTATAAATAAGACTGTATTATACATTCTAAATTCCAAAGAAATGAATCCGTTTATAGATTGATTGAATAACTAACGCCCACACAATAATACACACGCATTCTCATAAATTACTGTGATCTAATACTTTTTTAAATCGCCGCCCCTCGTATCTATCGTAATTAATTACATAATTAATATTATTTTTAATTAACTATATTTCCTTTTTGCTATTATTTATAACTTTTTTAAGATAATGAAAATATATAGAGATAGACTAATTTATAAATGAATAATAATATAATGAGTAAATAAAGAAGTTCTAATATATATTTTAGGGTCCATGCTACGAGGGATGCTCGTAGCAGAGAAGTCGTAGACAACATTATTTGCAGTGAAATGTTTACCTTTAAATGTGGCAATATTTAAATAATTTTTGTAGGATAGAAAGCGTATTATGAGGCAGTAATTTTCAGTAGTCCTTACTGAAAAACTATTGAATAATAAGTCCTGTCAGCCTCGTCATAGGCAAAGTTGTAACTTATTTGTAATTTTTTTTAAATTGTTTTAGATATCTAACTCTAGTTTGGGGACATAAAAATAACCGGATTTGCCAAATATACATGTGTAATGAAATTCACACTTACAGGAAAATGACCGACGACCTGGTCTGAGTCCTTGGAAGCCGCTGGATGCAGGCGGCTCAAGACCGTTCGAGATGGAAATCCAAGGGAGAGGCCTATGTTCAGCAGTGGATATCCCTGGACTGATATGATGATGATAATTAATAAAATTCAAAATCAAAACTTTAGTCTGAAAATATAGAGTTTATTTAAAATGATTGTAAACGTAAAACAAAGAAAGCGTTATTGCAAATTTAAACATTTACAGCACTTAGCAACAAATTTTGAGTAAAATATAACATCGTTTGAAAATGGTTGTAATTGACTCTTAACAAACTCTTTTCAGGTTTACTGCCTTTTTCCTAATTATATTACTTTTTATTACCTCTCGAGATCACTAAAATAAACATAACTGCATTTCTAACGGTAGGTAATACTCTACATGAAAATAATGATTATTAATCCTTCCTCTGAAATCAAGCTAACAAGTACATTCTCTTCCATATTATTAGAAACTTTGTTAGAGAATTCTTGATACTTATCTTTTTAATAATTACTGCGAATAATTCGGTCGGTACAATTAAAGTGATTAACATAGAGTTTCATAAATAATAATATTTACACGATTCTATTTTCAGTTACTGCAGTTTGTTTGAAGCTTTAATTTGGCATTTTAGGTACCTTCTACTGTACAGACTACAGAGTATATAATCCAGTATGTCTATCAAATTTATTTTCGTCTTTCGTACACTAGACTGCTAGAGTAACAAATATTATGTTTGAATTAACAAATCTAAGTTTTCAACTTAAAAGACTTCGGCCTGTAGTACTCTATGTAATAAGCTATAAGTAGTACATAGCACCAAACATTATATAATGACTTCATGATTGCACATTTCATATCCATTATTGCTACGCAATCGAACGCGAGTGTAACTGGTACGCAGTATAAAAAACTAGCAGTCCCCGCGGTTTTACCCGCGTTCCCGAGGGATATCACATTTTCCCAGGATAAAAAGTAGCCTATATGTTATTCCAGGATATGCTGTATCTATGTGCCAAGTTTCATCCATATCTGTTTAGAATTTTTTGCGTGAAAGAGTAACACACATACTTACATAGAAATCTTTCCTCTTTATAATGTTAGCATAGAAGTATAGATAACAAATGGATATATTACAACTCACGGTGTATTATGAAGAATGCTTGTTAGATAGTTAGGCAAGTCATTGACGTGACAACAGCACTGTTTAACAACACATTAAGTATGACGCGGACTTGGCCTGATTAAAAAAAAAAAGCGCGGCAAAATCATGGCTGGCTGGGCGGAGCGGGGGGCGGGACAGGGCGTAGCGCCCTTGGTACCGCCCCACTGAGTCACTGGCGTCGGGTGCGCCCGCGCAACAAAGAACGAGCCTTTAGGACCAACAACTCAATATTAATAGATTAACAAAAAATGAGTTGGCCGTGTTTCGTAGACGGATGTAACCGAGGTGTAAAGAACTGTCTAAACTCAGACCAGTTCAGATTATATGTTTTTTTATCACTTAACTTCGGTCATGTGACATGATGAATTATATTTTTTTAAGTATATCTAAATGTGTTAAGTTAATATTAGCTTTTATACTTGATATTAAAACTATTTATAACTTGAACAGTGGAAATGTTATGGTCTAAAAATTTTGCATAAATAAATCTAATTTGGTTGTGATTCAAAAACTAACCCACGATTAAATTATCACTTTATAGATATCGTTCGAATGCCACATAAATATATTTTTGTTGTTTCTATATCTATTATATGTATTGTTACTATATCTATCTAGATGACTCATGTGCACACTTACCAAGCAAACGTGTCTGCAAATCTTGTTTCAAGACATCCGTATGACTTTTATCTAAACGTACGACCTTTCCTGATAATGTTGGTATACATTGAATGTTATCAAGTGCCACTTCAGAAACTGAACTTAGATAAAAAGGCAATATAACAGGAACAATGCGCAGTTATCAGCAAATATTTGGCATGACAACAAAACCAAGTAATATACTACGTAGGAACATCGAACCTTTTTAGCAGTCTTTGGTTACACAGATTTTACATTGATTTATTGTAATTAAAGTATTTTATAATAAAAGTAATGTACATATTTTTATAAAATATAGGGGTTTGGGACCTCTAGCTCCCAAACTAGGGACTTTCAAAGGAAGGAGCTTCGTATTTTTTCGAAAACAGCTTTACCGATTAAGAAAATTATTTTCTTGTGTCACAGATGACTGTGGAATTTAAAGATATGACGATATTCCTCAATGGAAAGGGCACGAATATGTTGATAATAATTTATCATTCAATATTATGGGCAATCATAAATTGATATGATATGTCTTTGGTCTGTGACGCGATCTTGGGACATCTCAAGTGGAACAATTTTGCAATGAATCCCATTTATAGAATTTTACCCACTTTCGGTTAACCTTTATTACCTATAATAAAATATAGGAATATAGGTGTAGTCCTAATACTTTTTTTTTAATACTGATGACCCTAGATCACTAATCTGATGATGGAAAAGGCAGGCTGTTGAGGGGAACTCTTCAACGAAGTACAGCAGCCACCTCCTGTTTGGGCTCATATGATTCGTTTTGAGGAGGACTTATAAGGCCTACCCAATACTTAAAACAAACTAGCTACAGACAACAAACTACTTACCACAAAAAATGGGTTCAAGTCTATTTTTTTTAAAACAAGTGACGGCAAACCTATTTTGATATTATTATTTATAAAAAGGGACTTATAAGTAAATTATATTACCTAATTATTAAAAAAGAAGTATTTTATAGAAGAGCATTCATTTCCAAATGGTGTGTGTAAGTTAATTGATTATGTTCTTTTTTTAAATGGGTAATAAATAAAAATAAAAAATACACCGAATATTATGACTGGAAAATTATCAAGCGCTAACTATAACAACCAAAACAAAATATTTTCTTACTTATATAAAAATCGGCAAAGACAAAATAGTTAATTAAGCACCATATTTTATTTTTATTAGCTATCGAACTAACTTTAGTGCAATAGAAAAAAAGAAATTACATGCAAATTCATTTAATAATATGTTGGGTCGAATCTATCTATATCTATTCTGTTTGTAAATCGTTTTTTTTTGTAAATAAATTTAAAAAAATATTGGAAACAGTTAGTTAGGTTTTTTTTCAAATTGTCACTAATGGTTATGGAGGAATTTCGACCAGTGGGCGAATGAGATATACGAGACCTCGTTTCGTTACTTATTGTAGCTGAATGAATACAGAAGCGATATCTCATGTAACATATACATAGTCATAAAAAAATATATAATTTAATATAACCAACTTTTAGCGAACTATGAAGTTTGGGTCAGGGTGTAAAAGCCATCAAGAGAAGATCCTTCAGGTCAATTAAAAAAAAAGTTCAAAATTAGGATCATCGATGGAATATCGTTATTAAATAATAACTTATATAACCATAACTTTTAGGTCTATTTACCTACCATCGTGGTGGAAATCCAAGGGGGAGGTTCAGCAGTGGACATCCCTGGGCTGATATGATGGAATAAGATTATTAGCCAGTATTCCTGAAGATGGCACGCATGGTGAGAAAGTTCCTGCCTCTGGAGCCTTGACCACCGGTAACTTGGACCCTGATCCCGATGCCGGTGGGAAACAATTTTTTATATTTTTAAATGTATTCTTCTTTTTAATTATGTATTTAAAATAAAAAGAAATATTATTAATAAATGGAATAATAATAATGTTTAAGGAAGCAAAATTTGGACTTAGAGTATGACCAACTTATCTGTTCAGTTGACGGTCGTGTCGTGTGAAGACTTGACTATTTGAACTGACACTTTAATATTATTTGCCTAAGTTCCAATTTTGATCAGTCATGCAGTAACTTGGTCTCACTGTTCCTCGTATTTATTTATTGCTGGGCTTGCAACCAACCATAAATATACCTGACCTTAAGTTGGGTAGGCTGATGATGATGATGAATTTGGGTTATTGAAGTTGAATTTTAAATTGATAGAGAAATATAAAAAAAAAGATCATAAGGCCCAAGTGCATAAGCTGGTATATATCGACCACCTTGCTTAGTTTTTCCAAAATGTGATTTGACGATACTATCAAATCAGATCAGTCCAAAAAATATTTTCCACACTAGATACATATATTTTACGTACTAGCTGCCTTTGTTGGAGACCCAGTCAGGGTCTCCAAGCTGCTGCCACGCTGCAGGTCGTGGGTTCGATTCCCACCCGGGACAAAAATTTGTATTCATGAACATGTCTGTTTGTTCAGTGTCTGGATGTAAATATCTATTTTAAGTATGTATTTAAAAAGTAGTATATCAGTTATCTGGTCTCCATATTACAAGCTCTGCTTAGTTTGGGATCAGATGGCGTTTTGTAAAGAATGTCCTAGGATATTAATTTATTATTATTATTTAAAGTAGTTTTGACTTAAACATTCATTCAGATACATAAAAATCTATTAATAATTACAAGAATAATAATGTATTAATATCAAAATGCACGCAGCACTAAAAATCTAAATATAGCTTGAACATTAGCTTCGTGGGCATTAAAACGGTTCTATTGTTACGCATCTAGTTTAGCATGTTTTCGAGGACGTTGATGTCTTTTCTATGAAACTTTGCAGGGAACCGAGTTATTAGATTTCTCTTTGGCAAACTATTTGAAATTATTCTATTAAAATGAAATGAAAATATTTTTATTCAAATCGGCCTTTACAAGCACTTATGAATAGTCTGACTCTAATATATCAATTTATGTATAGGTTTCTAAGATTAAGTTATAACATTTTGCTGTCTCATATATTTTACATTAACTCTTAAGTACTTACTTATAACTTAATTAAAATTCAAAATGTTTGTTCAATATATTAGTTCAGTTCAACTTCAGCAATCATTCCATGATCAAAATATAGAATACTAGCTGTCCCCCGCGGTTTTACCCGCGTTCCCGAGAGTTGTCACGTTTTCTCGGGATAAAAAGTAGCCTATATCTAATTTCAGGATATGCTCTATCTATGTGCCAAGTTGCATCTAAATCCGTTAGGTAGTTTTTGCGTGAAAGAGTAACAAACATCCATAGATACAAACTTTCGCATTTATAATATTAGTAGACTAATTTTATGTGTAATGTATGTAGGAAATACGTAGTTTAAAAGATATATTATTTCCTGATAAATGTGAGGTTTCATATGATTATGACTAATAAAAAAAAACACAATACACAGTAAGGTAGAAAAACCTAATAAGCTGTTTGCTCTTGCAGAGTAATTAAGAAACCTACTATTATTATAAACGCGAAAGTTTGTTGTGGATGTTTGTTCCTCTTTCACGCAAAAACTCCCGAACGGATTGTAATGAAACTTGGCAAATAGATAGAGCATATACTAAAATATTATATTGGCTACTTTTTATCCTGTGAAAATGTTACATCTCTCGGGAAAGCGGGTGAAACCGCGGGGGTCGCTAGTATTATAAGACGCCGGGATTGTTCACCTTGTTTTTAATAATATATTTGTTTACCTCATGATGCATGCTGTGCATTTAATTGCAATTTTCAAGTAATATAAAATTAAAATGAAGTAATGTAACAGCTACTGATTGTCCTGTATAAATAAAATAAACGACAACACTATGTTATGTTCCTAGAGAGTCATCATAAAAGGCACCTACATAATTGTTCGGTTATAAATCAATATATCAGTGGTATCTGAGTGGTCTGATCGTTTTTCTATCGGACCGTATTTGTGAGAACAGCCTTCACTGTCCGACTTTCAAATCCGCCGGCCACGGCTCGAGCGGGCGTTCACAGGTGACTCATATTCAGTGCGCTTTGCCGCGCCGGTGACGTCATCGCCACAACCTGATCAAAACATTTATTAACACTGAGTTGCCCTGCCATCCTTGCGGTCTATTATAGCATAAATCACATTTATTATTTGTTTATGTCTCTTCTTTTCTACATTTGTTTATGGTCGTTTCAAATTCCATGAATCATTTTATTTTTGGATAGGTTTTGTGTGATCTCGTCGACTGGTTTAATTGAAGTCTACAGCTGTACTAGATAAATAGCTCAACTAGAGAACTACTAAAGCTTTTCTCTTAAACGTAATGATGAAACAAATTAGGTATCATTGTCCAAAATAATTCCAGCCTTAGAGTTTACTTACGTACCCTTGATTCTAGACTTCAGAGTATAAAATAACTCTTAAGTCCAATTGCTCTGGTTACTTAATAAACTTAATTATACTTGGGTGGCAACAGGCATTGAAAAATAATACCGACGGAAGCCATTTTGATGTTGACAGCATGGCTACAGGCTATTTTTAGTTTCATTCATACCAAGGGAAGCATGTGCTCGGCAGTGAATGTTAATAGGCTGAAAAAAGTGCTAAATATGTGGGTTTTATTCCAAGAATATTAAATCTATATTGTTTTGTAAAAGGTTGTTCGTGTATAAGAGGATTTTTAATGTAAAATACTGTCGACTAAAGTATTAACTCTATTTAAGCATAGGTAAATTATCATTATAATCTCATAAATTATTTACAACGAACTAATCTATTTGAGTGTGAGAGAGTGTACTGATAATTGTGTTTTATTTTGCTTTTGGAACCTGCTTTATTTGATGATATAAGATATGAATCTAAAAAATGTGAACGCAAATAGCTGAAAACAAAAATCTCGACCCAAAATTATTTCAAACCTTATTGTCTTAAAATTGTCAAAATGTACGGCGGTGTTGCTGCATTCTGGCTGATCCGGTGCTTCGACCGGGTGCGGGTGAACGACCGCCAAACCGCGCCAATCCACCATCTTGGATTCGTCACGGCGCGCGCGCATTTCGTCTTCTGCACAAACTTGCCAGTACCATTATTCTCATTTGCTCAGAATACAGACAGAATTGAATTTCATGGCCCAGCTTGCCCATTTAGTTATCAACTCTTTCTAGTTGTAAGGTTTATTACCTTATGATATGTCTTGGTTTATGTGTATGTGACTGAGGCAAAGAAAAGCTTAAGAAATTTTAAAGTTTAATTTACCTACACTAGCGAAGCCTGCGTATTTACTGGAGACCAACATAAAAAAAAAATATCATGTAAAGTTTTGGAAGTAATCAAGAATTGTTATAATCAGATATACATTTAGCTAATGGAGTTCATTCACTCTCCTCAATGTGACGTTTTCCTCAACTCTGCAGTTGTTATCATTCGGGTGCATTCGGTTCTATCTGCAATTTTCTGCTTAGTTAGACGCATGTGTCAAAGCAGAAACAGGTTAATGACACTGATTGTGTAATTGTGTAAGTATTAATATTGGTCTCGGAAACGACTAAATGATTTCAATATGAAGTATTTGGTAAGTAGGGTTTTCAGGGATTTAAAAAAAAACTTATGAAAAATGTTATCTATAGGTATCTCGAGAAAAACATAAAAAGAGTACAAACCTATATTGCTTAAATACTAAAGATTATTCTTAAGTAAGACGTAGTTGTAGAAAACATCTCTTTTACACTCAAACTTATCCATAAACTAGAAATGTAATTTGGGTTTTTGTAGACATATTTTTACAAAACACGTGTTTACTTTATCTTTCCATATTATGGATTTTTAAGTGTAGTGGGTTTTGAGTTAATTTAAGCCACTTATTTGCCGATTGAACTCACTCGGAGGTCGCGAGGTGGACTAAAATACATTGGTAACTAGAAATACCAAGACCGACACTTCTGTCTATTTAGGTAGGTAAAGTGTCAAGTAAAAAACTCCAGTCGACACATAAAAATATGTACTACAGATGTCCGGTCAGTTGCCTGCAATGTAAAAACATATTACATTACTTTCCAACATACTTATGCATTGTATAATTCTAACCTATAATTATAATAGTAATTAAATAACTTTCACAATAACATTACACCTACAATGCTCGAATTAAAGTAATTGTCTGACAATAATAGCATATCCATTCCGCTTACTTATCAGATCATACGCCGCCATAGCTGGCTTAGCAACAGTTGTCGAAATGTTGATTTCTCTACGGCATGTATCGTGGTACCGAAAATTTTGCCTCTCTCGCACCTATTCATTAACAATATTACAATTAACAGTAGATACTTATTTTATTCTTCAATTGTCTTCCATATTTTGTGTTTGATTCATTAAGATCGTTGCATTATATAAAGCACAAATCATTTGTCTCCCGATTGTACCAGATTTTATGATAGTACATTCTTAATAAATGATTTCTAGCAATTAAAGCTGCAAAATTGAATTACATTTTAAAATCCGAGAATAGCTCGGGCTCGGGTAAAATTAACCATAAACTCGCTTTATACTATATCGAGAGTCATGGGTGGGCAATAAATTATTTGAAAACATTTATAGCATTGCTATTGGATTTAATACACAAGTGAAACGTTAGTTATGTGGTGCTTTATCTCACTTATTATGAATCTTTCCGGAAAACGATGCTAAGATTTGTATTAACACCCATGTTATTGAACTCAGCAGCTTTGTACATGATATGTTCAGAAATTGCAGCCGACACAAATTATAAGACGCATCAGTTCGCACATTTTAACAAACTAAAATCACCTTAGATATATAGCATGTACGTGACATTCCATGTACAAAGGAGAAACTAGTCGGACTGCATTCAGGGCCCGCCCTTAACCGCCGCCGAGGCCGGGTACCGTTGCTGCCATTCTGCCATTACACTGGCAATAGCATCTAGGGCTGTCTAATGCCGTTAGTTAATAAACGAATTTGCTAAAAATAATGCAGAAGAAATTAGAGAAGTGGATCAAAATGGGAACAAGGTTGGGCTCCCGGATTAACCAGATCCGGTTGGCTTAGGGCTTTGGCTTATTTTAGACTTACATAAATAAATAAGTACAATACACACTCTTACACTGAACTTGAGACTGTGGGAGACTAAAAATGCATATATTTTAAATAACGCTGCATGCTGGTTCTCAGCTGAGTGCAAAACAGAAGTAGAATTGGTTTCCTAAAATACATCTATGCCGACGGTAATCGCCTCAGCGTTCGTGTGGTCGAATCTCGGTTAGAAACCTGAAGGTCGTGGATTCGATTCCTGGGTCAAGCAGGGTAATGTTTTAATTTATATGATTACTTTTAGCCAAAAATTGGTAAAGTGTCCGAGATACAGCTACAATGCGACATTTCACGATGGTAAAAAATCGTCGTTGGAATGTGGATCTCCTTACTGCAAACTCTGCCTACCTCTGCGGGATGATATGTTATGTTATTTTTAAGAAATTAATGTTAATAATATCTATGACAGTATTAAGACTTCATTTAGTACACGATATATAATAAACTGGTTCAATTACCTATGTATAACCAAAATTACATATATTATTATCTATTACTATATATTTAAATAGCTGCCCGGACAGACGTCATTCTGTAGAAATAAGTCCATACAAAAATGCAGGAATTTGCTCGCAGCGCCACCTACCGGGTCCAATTGTGAATCTAAACCACCCAGGGTGCCACCCAAACGCATACAAAAAAAATCATTCAAATCGGTCCAGCCGTTTAGGAGGAATTCAATGTCAACACACGTACAGAAGAATTATAGGTATATTTTATATAAAGATAAGATGTTCTAGTCTAATCTGTATCAAATACCCATTATAGGTAAATGACAACCCTCAGTAGCACGATTCACCCTATGTAATTGCATTCGTAAAGGTTTGCACGATTTGTCCTATTAGAGTGGCCCTTTTAGACATCGGCATGTAATTCTAGCTCTTGCTTGAGATATTAGATTTACTCACTAAACACTATTAATATGCCTGAATAAGAGTACCCTTGAAATATCAAATACCTCGTCTATGATAGTGAATATGATTTTACGACAAAGTTTGTTGTCTATTCCAATGTTCCCACGGTGTTCTAAAATCAAAAAGTAGAATCTAAAATTTGTCAAAGACAATAGAACCACTATTTAATAAATATTGAACGATTTTAAAAGAAAAAGTATCAATTCGTTCTGCTATTTAATTCGTGACTAAATTACAAACATCCGATCATCGAAACTTTGACAAATGTAGGATTAATTAATCTATATTTGCTGATATAATAGCATTTAGGTAAATAAGATGTTTCATCGAAATGAGTAAGTATTTATCTACTAACCATCTACTTTGAAATATTGCGTGTTTTTTTTAAAGAGGAAATTAGTTACATATATGTGAATAAAACTATAATCCGATTCGTCCTTTAATTTACGTCTAAAATATTTACAAGGGGCACAAGTGAGTGTCTTAAAATCAAGTAGACTTTTTAACCTTGTGAAAATCTTAAATGCCATTAATGTAAAAACTTCATCAAAATCGGACTAGTAGTTTTGGAGAAAAATGGCAATATCCTCTCACCCCAAACGCATATGACGTCTCCGTTCCGTCGTGGGTCAAAATATGGATTTCACCGACTATTCTGAATAAAATAGAAAACTGAATTTAAGTTCCATATCAGTCCACTCAAAAGTATAATATTTTACCTAAGTATTAAGTAGCAATTCAACTTTATGCCAACAAATTTTTGAATTGTAATTGAATTGTATTTTCCTTGTTCACAATTAAGTAGTTAAATACTTATAAGAAAGAAAGAAAGAAAGAAAAAACATTTATTGACACACGCAAAAGAATATACACATATCTATAAAATACAAATAAAATAATAAATAAAAATAATAACTTCTATGCGTGGGTCAAAAGGACCCTGCCTCAGCATGATGTTGCACTGCGCATGCGCAGAGCAACGCTGGTATTCTGGCAGAGCCTGGCGACAAGTGACGACACGAATACGATCAATTTGAAAAAGAATACTATATAATTTTGCCTCTTAATGTTATTATTTAATAACTATAAATAATTAAAAAAAAAAAAAAAACAGAAATACATTTCACAGACACACAAAGAATTTGTTTACATCAACATAACAAGAGAACATTAGGAAAGGAAATAGTACAACAGTGTTGGAAGCAGAAATTAATTACATTACTTATGGAAGATCTTCCTTTTGTAATTCAAGAAATAGTTTTGTTAATGTTTTCTTAAAGGTTAGTAAAGTTTTAAGGTTACGGATTGGTGGGGGAAGATCGTTCCAGCAACGAGTGGCGGCAAATCTAAAGGAACCGCGAAACGCCATGGTACGGTGGCTTGGTGTGACTAAAACGAAGGAACAGGCCCTACGTTGGAACCTGGATTGAGATTCCGCCCACATCAACTTATCGAGTAGGTACTTAGGGGATTTTCTATGAATAACTCCAAAAAGAAGCACAGCAAGGTGCAACCTTCTGCGCGCTGTCATTTTTAGTAAATTAGAGTTATTCAAGATAGGGGTAATATGTGAACGCGGAGGAACGTTAAAACAAAAGCGAACGCAAGCATTTTGCACTCGTTGGACTAGCTTTTCTGTCCTGCCAAGTAAACACGGACCGTACACAATATCACAGTAGTTGAGCCTGGATAACACTAGGGACTCGCATAATGTAACTCGAACAGACTCGCTAAGGTACCGACGGATCCTATATAATAATTTTAAACGGTAGAAGCAGTTGCGAACACTTTCAGCCACGTGCTTTTCAAAGCGAAGATGACTATCCATCATCAATCCAAGATTTTTGGCTTCTGAGGTATATTCAACCGCTTCTCCATTCACCAAAATTTTCATCGTTGAAGATTTGCTGATATCAGATGTGAGATTGCGAACATTGCTTTTAGATCCCACTATCATGAATTTTGACTTTTTTGGGTTGATTACCAAAGAATTAGCTTTAGACCAGTCAAATACGCGTTCTAAATCGGAATTTACCTTACTTACAGCATCAGGTAGACTAGAAGGACTAAAAGAAAAATACAGCTGGAGGTCGTCAGCATAGAGGTGATGTCTACAATAGGTGATTTCATTAACAATGTCAGCACTATAAAGCACAAATAGAATGGGACCTAAAATTGATCCCTGTGGAACACCACGAGAGACCGGCTGAGGGGAGGATTGAAGAGTGGACCCATTAGCTGTTCTCAACTCCACTATTTGATGTCTGTTATCTAAGTAGCTGTGAAACCAATTAATGGTCTTGTCGTCACAACCATAGAAAGCAAGCTTAGCCAAAAGCAGAGGAACATTTATTGCATCAAATGCACGTGAAAAATCAAGTAGTACAAGTAAACTAACCAATCCATTCTCCTGAGCTGCAAGCAAATTGTCAACCACATCGAGGAGAGCAGTTGCTGTGCTATGGCCTTTCCGGAAACCTGACTGAGCCACAGGGAGTATGCCGTTGTCCTCTAAGTACTTAACAAACTGCATGCACACAACCTTTTCTAGTACCTTAGATGGACAGGGAAGTATGCTTATGGGTCGCAAATCCTGCACTGACGTGGGATTATTACTTTTCGGTATGGGTTTAACGACTGCAACCTTCCAAGAATCAGGAAATATTCCGGAACATAATGAGCTGTTAACTATTGTGGTGATTGCATCTACGGACTCAGGAAGTGTCATTAGCAACATGTCCAAAGATATGCCATCGATACCCTGTGCATTGGATTTGAGCCCACGAATAATTGACATTACTGTCTCGCTACTCACTGGGGTCAACGAAAATGTTTTAGAACTGAACCTATGGTGCTCGAAGAAAGTTAATCGCGAGATGGGCACAGTATCCTGACCAGGCACAGAGATAAAATGGGAATTGATGATATCAGGATTGTCAAAATGAGATGGAAGATCCTGAGCCTGCCTGCTTTTGCTAGTAATTGTATGTTTTATGTTTCTCCACAATTTTTTTGAGTTTTTAATATTGTTATTTATGTGTTGAGTAAAATATGATATCTTTTCACTTTCTATGGCTGCGACAACAATATGTTTCATATCCTTATAACAATGTTTAAGAGCCTGAGTCTGAAATATTTTATATTTTTTGTGGTAGTCATCGCGGGTACGAATCATTGCCTTAACGGTATCAGTGATCCAGGGATGAGGAGGACTTTTAAATTTTGTTGTCTTCAGAGGTGCATGTAAATCAAAAAGAGCACTAACAAAAAGCGTAAAAGTTGTAACTAGATCATTGACGTCTTTATGAACTTTAAAATAATTCCAAGGAACGGTATTAAGGTCACTATTAAAATTGTCATATTGTATATTTTTAAGTGGTCTATAGGTAAGTAGACGTGGGGAGGGCTTCATCTTCCTGAGGTTGAACTCAACCAAAAGCATTGCATGACTCCCAAGATCAGGGGTATACTTAACTGTAACTTTCCGTACTTGGGCGTCAGTACAAACAATATCTATCAAGGTCTGGCTACTCTCAGTAAAATGTGTAGGCTCAGAGATGACTTGTTTAAGGCTGAGACTGTATAAAAACTCCTCGAGTAACTTTGTCTTATTGCTGCTTGGATTGAGAAGATCAATGTTGAAATCGCCTAACAAGATTAGCTTTTCACATTTCGCAAAAGACACAACTGAGTCCGTAATCGCGTCTAAAAATATGCTAATATCCTGCCAGGGAGGCCTGTAGGCAGTTCCGATAATAAGCTCGACACCACCAACGCTCATACGCAACCACATTTGTTCAACAGAAGATGATGGAGGATGGGGGCATATACGTACTGATATGCCTTTTCGTATATAGAACCCTACCCCACCTCCCCGGCCTCCACGCACTGCGTCAGATCTCGGAGAGTGTTTAAGATTGAATCCCACAACCACCGGAGCTCTTTCATCCTCCCCCGCCCTCAACCAAGTTTCATTGATGGCCATTATGTCCGGCATCAACTCTTCCATGGCTGCAATAAATTCCTCATGCCTCGTATTAAGTGACCCTGCATTAAATATTCCAACTTTTAAATGACGTGTTTCAATCATTTTCACGACAAGTATAATCGTACCCAACCCGAAATACTACAGAGATATATCGTAAATAAATAAATAAAAAACTTAAATATTTGCAGATGAAAAAGTAACAAAAAAAATAAACATATTTGGTTGCTTCCATAAAAAAAAAACATGAATAGTGATGTAATGTATAAATTAAATAGTGTGACATTCAGTAATATAAAAATTGAAAATAAAATAGTACGAGATAAAAATTTACTCGATAATATAAGAATTTTACAATAATAAATACCCAATTCTTTAAATTCATTTTTCTTCAGGCAACAAATATAATATAAAATTAAATAAAGAAATGCAATAGGATATAATTTCACAAAGGGATACGTAGAACAAAAATAAATACCTAATACAAATATTACTTCAAAATAGGGTTTAGAGATACAGGCTCCAAGCCAAAAACCCGCTTGAGGTCGGCGTCGGAGCGTATCTGGTAGGCTGGTCCACCATCCGCTTGCCGGGCAAAGATGCGACCGCGCTTCGTCCAGGAGAATCGCCACTGAAGCTTGCGACACTCCTCGCGAACACGGTGAAACATAAGACGGTTTGTGCGAGTCAGCCTCTCGTTCAAGAAGATTCGGCCGCGCGGTGCAGTGTCAGCGGTGCCGGCGTCACCGATGGAAAACGTGCGGCGCACGCGCGCAGCGCGCAGCAACTCGTCACGGAGAGATCGGCGCGCTAGCCGCACCACAATGCGGCGCGCGCGCGAACGTGTCCCACGATTTACGACGCCGCTGCCACCCGCCACAGCCACAGGAACGGCGCCCACACGCTCTGCATACACAATATCGCGGTCATCCAACGATACGCCAAGTCTGGTGGCCAGAAGAGTCACTGCGTGCACGACGTTCTCACCCTTCTCCTCGGGGAGATGCCCTATCTCGAGATCTGAGAGAAGGGCATCCTGATCCCGATCGTCGAGCTCCTGCCTAAGTTGCGCCACCGTGCGCTCCAGTTCGGTATGTTCCGTCATGGGATAGGACAACGGAGGCGGAGCCGCGGTCTCGCGTCGCTCCAGCTCCTCAAGCCTGAGCTCCACAGCCTCCATGCGCGAGTTGACACCGGCAACGAGGACTCGATGCTCCGCCATTTCCCGACGAAATTCACGCATCTCAGCGACGTATTCGGCGAGTTCGCGACGCAGCAACGAGACTCCCTCCGCCGCAGCGGCCGCATTGGCGGCAACGACGATGAGAGTCGACTCCGAACGCGCCGGGCTCGTTCTATGATCCTGACAACTGGGGGCCTTATCCTCATCACCGGAGTCCTCGCCGTAAAGTCCTTTTACGGGTGTATCTAGATTGTCACCCTTGGGTTTTTTTGGCTTACAACTGGGGCAACTCCATGTGGCCCCCACTCGCGACGCCTCGCTAAGGCCTACACAAGGTTTATGAAATAAACCATTACATTTTGTACACCTAGCGACCTCTCCCTTGTCTGACGCGAACCTGCCGCAAGCCGCGCACTTAACCATTTTGATTAATTTCCTAGTGCTTCTTGGCGTTTTGAAGAGGTTGTATTGTATTGTTAAGTTATCGATAAATGGTGGTCTAGTAGGCAAACAGAAAGACTTACAAGCGCAGCGTCGGTAGGTACCTACAGCCGTGTGACTCCAGGCAAGCACCGATCACGCCGTAGTGCGATGATTCGCACGACACGATGACTCACGCAGTGTCGGACGACTGGAGCGCGTATGCGGCGTGTTGTCGTGGGTCAGTTACACGACCGTTAATTAAAAATCTCAATTGTTATTTGCTTGTATTTTCGGTATTTCTGGTTCCATTTCCACAAAACAACAACCTTTACACGCACTGCTATGTAAGCTACCTGATTATGTAACTATCAAAATCACAAGTTCACTTTAAACCACTTAGACTTTAAAATATTTGCGGAGCAAAGATAAAAGGTGTTACTGCAGCGACAGTTCGTACTACACTACTTATAAGTAGTCAAGTGGTACACATTATGCCCTTCATTAAATCCACGTGGTTTTCATTTTAATAACTGCACCACATTACCAAATAAGCCTTAGGCTATTCTAGTTGGTTTCGTTATATTTTTAATTGGCCATTTTAAACCACAATACAGAAAAAGACAGAAGTTTGTCCTACGTGCTAAAGGTGATCTAAGTTATTAAACTTTTATAAATATAAAAAAAATACTAATTGGTTCACAACAAAACCGAAAACAACTTTTTAATTTAAATTCTCATTGTTATTTATGTAGCTAGTTCCAAGCTTATAGTGTTAATAGAACTTCAAATGATATTACAGTCCCATTTTAGTACAAAAAATATAAGCAATCGATCATCGTGTGTTAATTTATATTCAATAAATGTTCGATATAATGCGTACTTACATGGTATCTATGAGGAAGGAACGACCGGCCTTGAGGAATGCCGTCGCGTCGCGTCGCTTACATTGTGTGAGCAGATTCTCGGCTGAGCCAGGGTTTCACAACGAGATACGATCGTATCGCAAGTTTCATCTTGACTCTGTTTCTACCGACACAACCTTACTACGAGCTAAGATTCATTAATTGGCTTTTATTGAACAAATTTTAGTTTTACCCATAAACAATTTTAATTAAGGTTAAGTTATAATACGACTTTAATTAGCTGTCACCTGAGGACGTAAATTCATCAACCATTTTATGAATATTCAATAAAATTTAAAACTGCCATAATGCCAAGTAGCCTGAAGACGCTAGATTCGGAAGTATAGAAAGGGTAGCACACCTGTACGCCGTTTAAGTAGGACACCACATCATATTGTCATATGCTTTTCTGTCAAACGTCACTTTATTCCATACTTAAAGAAGATCTTTGATTTTGATAATAAGGCCCTGGCCATGATAATGCTGGCAACATACAACTCTTTGGCTTGTAGTTTTGAATAAAGAAATAGGATTTATGTGATTCTAATGTAGTTCGCCTACCCTGATGTCGAATACGCCATGGATGATAAAAAGTTTTTGTCTTATATCTACCAATTAGACGCACAAGGTATGGGAATTATTTAGTCTTTTTTGTGTAAAAATTGGACAATAAATCAAAAGGAGTTTAATATACATCATCAGATCATATCAGCTCATGGATATCCTCTGCTGATCAGAGGCCTGCCCCATGGATAGCCTTTATGGGTTTTATTATACATAATATAAATAGCACCCGTCGTTTTTGCGTCGAGGGTTAATAAAACGGTGATTCTCAACACAGATTGACAAACGTTTTTAAGCAGCCAGTTAGTTTATTAATGCGTTAATACACTTAATTTACCTCGTGCGTTGTTTTGTTTGTCAGAGGGAGAGTGACCGCATCGTGGCCAACAGATAATGATGCAATTCACGGAGTTTGAGTCACCACCTCACTTTGTGTTCGCCGGCTATGATTCAGAACGGGCGGCGCGGCGCGGCGAGGTTGCGTGATGTACCCATTTCACTTTGATCCGTGCACAAGGTTGTTTTTATTTCGGGTTGCTCATTATGTAGGTAGTTGTTATTGCGCGATAGCGTCCTGCAAAAATTGTGTCGTTACGATATTAATCAGTATTCTAGGAAGGTAAACTCGACACAAATTTGACAGCAACTAATATATCCGGCTTTAGATAAACATTATTCAGGCTGATGACAAATAGGTACATATCTATCATTCTCATTTCCACGATCATGGTCAGCATATCGGACCGATCGCTTGCAAATTTACAGTCTACGGAGCACTGCAGTAGTGCAAATATTAATTAAAATTATATAGTTCTAGCTGTCCCCTACAGTTTTACCCGTGTTCCTAGGATAAAAAGTAGCCAAATCCCTCTCTATACATAGGCTATGTAAGTGCCATATTTCAGCATGATTGTTTCAGTTGTTAAACCGTGATAGCTTAACAAACAAACTCACTTTCACATTTAGATGCTAATAGACAATAAAAACGAATTCATTAAAGTTAGATTTAGGCTACTTGATTATTTCCATCACGTCACAATATGCGATCATTCGATTACACATCCTTGGGCCTAAATAGCATAAATTCCTACAGTTGTGTGTGTATAAGAGTAATAAAATTATACTGAAGAAGGTACAGCATCAGGGTCATAAAGCAAATTCAACGCTATAAGAAATAATTAAAACAGAGAGGAGAGCGTCAATGTCCTAAGCATAGACCGTGACCGGTGAGCGGCTTTATTTTAAATTTCAAATAATAATTATTTCGAGGCATGCTCGTTCACTAATTAAACTCTGTATAATTTCTTGATGCTCTACCTTAGCTGCGTAAAATATTGGGCTACGTTTGAGCTACGTTGAGATAAGCAGTAGCACTCATGCGAGCGGTGTGGGAATTTTCAAAATTATTATTTTTGATCGTCATTATGTCCTCCGAAAACTGATAAGTAAACTAACTAATCAGGTTGCATTTTAACTTAAGGCATTTTTCTTTATACCATATGGTGCGACAAACATACTGATGATCCACGAGATGGTAAGTGGTCACCGCCGCCTTTGGACATTTGCAAAACCAGAGCATTGTCGACCTTAAAAGATGAAGTTGTTAAGTCTCATGTGCTTGTAATTTCACCAGCACCCTTACCTTTTCAACCGAAACACAGTAATACAAGTGCACTACTGCGTCACGGCGGAAATGGGTAAGATGGTAGTACTTCCCCAGACGAACTCTACACCATGAGCTACTACTCAAAAAGGGTACGCTTAACTAAACATAACAAACAGGTACAATTTTTTTTAATACTTCTAAAGTGACTAACAAGCTGAAGGCCCGCTTAATGGTAAATGCTCATTGCAGCCTATTGACGCATGCAATACTAGAAGGTAAAACTCGCGGGTTGAAGACCCTGCAAAAATCTCTTCACACCCTTCCTGAAGAACTCCATGCTGTGCTCACTTGGGAAAACTACAAAACCAAAAATATGGCGGAAACTTGTTTACATTATAATTAGTATGTAGGTAATCAGAGGCGCTTACTTATATGTATAGAAAATCATTTAAAATAATACTTCTGATGATACTCAAATGTTTAACAAACATAAAGTAGAAAGCTCGTTACAATGTCAATCACATGTTTGACGTTCCTAAATTTGAGAATCTATTTCCAGGTACAATATTTTTTTTAAATTTTATTGTAGAATTTTAGTTACTTCAATGTTTCTTCACACCCTTAAACTAGTATCTATTGGTTTGTCGGGGAGTATGCAATGTCAATTAGAGTTATATAGAGTATATATATATAGAGTATATAATATGTAAGAATTATACAACATTCTCGAGAAACCGAATGTTTTCTCAAAATAAAAAATATTATGTAAGTGAATTTGTTGGTATGTACGTATGGATGTTTGTTACTTTTTCATGCAAAAACTACCCAACGGATTTGGATGAGACTTGGCTCATAGATAGACCACGCTCTGGAATAATATAGAGGTAATTTTTTATTCCGAGAAAATGTAACATCCTTCGGACAAAATCGGGGGAGACAGCTAGTACAAAATATCAATCGGATATTTAAAACAACATTTGACACAATTAGTAAGAGACATATGATATGACATACCTACTAGTTTTAGGTATTAAGTTTTTACGCCCTATTGTTTAGCCATAGAAGTTGTCTGAAGATTACGCAATCCTTTAGCTACATTACATTAGGCACTTAGGTAACATTACTTATAGAATACTATTTATAAATTGTGTAACTTATTACAGGCCCATGGCGCTTGTATTTTCGCAAAGTTTTACATGTAGCAGAAAACCAGGAGTTTTAGAAAGAGTTCCTATAGCATTTATATACAGTGTAAACTCTTTATAACGAAACTCAAGGGACTGAGCATTTTTTGTCGTTATAGAGAGTTATCGTTATATGGAGTGAACAAAAAAAAACAAAACAAAGTGAACAAACCAACCAACTTGGGCTCACTTCAACGTTATAGGGAGTTTATCGTTATAAAGGATAACGTTATAAAGAGTTTACACTGTATTTAAAAATGAATGTTTGTCTGTACGTCCTTTATAGAGCATGAACTACGCAACGGATTTTAATGCAGTTTTCAGCAAAAGATAGAGTAATTCAAGAGGAAGGTTTATAACCAGGATTGAAAGCGGGTAAAGCCGCAGGGCGCAGCTAGTATTTTATATTTTTAGCTTAGGTCGCGATTTGCATGATCACTTAATTTAATAAAAGTAAATAAAATAAAGTCTATGGTATCTTATTATCTTATTAAGGTATAACTTACATGTATTACCATCATCGCTTTTCTATGCTTTGCTTCGGCCATTGCCTAGAGAGAAATAAAAAAATAAGGTTGCTAACTGCTACAATATGGCGAGGAGGACGGTGGCTGCCACATGCGTTCCAAGTTTAGCATCTCATGGTTAGCTTGACTTGGCTTTTTTAATTATTATATGCAAATAGTGAGAACAGTATGAAAGTTCATATTAATAATAAATCCATGTTTCTTTTGAAATGTGTAATTGTTGAGTTTATTGCTAATTCAACTCGGCAAACGCAATTTTCCGAACCAATGTAAGAGTCAGACTTTTTGAGTCCTTGTTTGAATGGCAAATGGCCGACATTTAAAATAAAGACCTATTTGAATTAATATATTTTCATTAAAGAGAGAGCTGCGCCTTGGTTAACTCCAAATTTGGTTTTTACCCGTATCCAGACACATCAATAGGAAACGCTTCACCTTAGACTGAAGAATTAACAATTGTAATCACAATTACAAATAAGTGTGTTCAAGCATCGCTTAGTGTCATGTCTAATCACCCTATTTAGGCAACAATGCTGATAGCTTTTTCGTGGCGAACATTTCCATCAATTAGTGAGTCCACAATCACCATTTAGTTCCAGGTCTTTTAGAGAGTAATAATAATATGCTTAGCTATTTTAGAGAGTTTTCAATAAATTATCTTTACTAAAAGATGTTCAGCGGCTAATTGACTAATGACAATGTTAATCTCATACAGGAAACTTAAATGAAAACCAAAGCGGCATAATAAGAGGAAACGTAACTGTAATTCATGTCGATTCCCATCTATACATCTAGCCACTAACTATCGGGGCTCAGAGAAGGGCCGTATAAGGGTTTAATTAACCGAGAACAGGCAGTGACAAGACAAGCTAACATTGAGATCAAAGCGTCGGACGGAACAGACGGTCGCCCAGACGTAGACACCAAGACGTGTAGTGCAGTATGGTGGGAGGGGGACAGACGCCGCGCACCGCGGGGATGGCAGAGCTGGGAGGCGAGAGGGGGCGAAGGCTGCGTTACGTCAGACGGTCGCATCCGGGTTCGCGGCCGCCGCACGCGCCGTCCGCTCTGTATTGTCCATAGCCTACCGTTTGAGGCAGGTGAACAGTGGACCGGACCTCTTACTCTTGCTAAAAAACACAATTGAAGCCGTGCTTGATTTTGTGCAATTGCATATTCAAGTTAAATAAAAGTTTAGGTTTTCCTATATTGTCACACTGGTATTGATAATCAAGATAACCCAATGCTAAATGTGCCTTCCTACAGGATTGAGATATGTTAAGCCATTGTTGAACAAATTACATTTGAACTCTGAGGATCCTTGCGAAAACCGGTCGATGAAGTGCAAAGTAATTGTAAACTTCTACGACATGGAGTCGTTATCGAATGATGATTAGAATTCATATATTTTTCGAATGTAGATATTTTGTAATTTACAGATCTATTATTTAGTTTATTATTACATGACATATTCGAAAACAGTAAAAGCAAAAATGTTCTTCCCAAAAAACCGCGTAGTTATACCGCTTGTTAAATGGAGATCTATCCTGAAATTGATTAATGTATAATATAAACTGTTGAAATAGCATATATTGCTTGTAAGTAACCTTCTTAATCCAACTGCCCTAGAAATATGGTAATATTTTAATTCAAAAGATTATGTAGCGCAGTTCAGTTCGCGGTGGCTGTTGCTAGGCTATATTGCGCCCGCGCCCGCCCGCGGCCGGCACCCGTAGAGACCGTGGCAATCGGAAATTGTCTGAATTCTAGGCCAACACGACTTCGAACATCATTATAGTCTGTCTCACTCGCACAACTGTAATAGTCAACTCTGGAACATGCATAAGGCTGGATTTATATTTATTAAAAAAAATGGCAATATTTACAAAATTTATCTAGTTATGGAGATTATCAAATATTTCTTAATTGGTCTCTATCTATTTGAAGACAAAGTTTTTATTACACCGGAAATCACTTATGTAACTAAGTTAATATTAGGGTGATCTTCTTTTCGCGTTTTTATTTTGACATATCTGGAGTTATCTCAATTAGCTTCCATGGTACGAGGGCCCTTCAAGTATGTGCGTGTCTAGTCGCAAGCTTTTATTAGATCGTTTCACGACTGACACCATTAGATAGAATAGAGTTGCCGCTAAATCTCTCTTCATTATTCTCTTGAATGGCCTCGATCGAAGGTAAGATATCTGCCTAAATAGATTTATTGATGGTGAATAGCGAAAGCGCGTTACCGTCTCAGTTCAAGAAGTTGCAGGACGATGCTAGTGGCACTTGCCTGACCTATGGTCTTGTTAGTTTATTTATAGGTATCCCGGGACATTTAATTTTTACACACGCCCATTTATTCCTGTTCTAGATGTACCCTTAGATACTACGTTTCACAAAACATATATGCTGATTTAGATATTTATGCTAAGACAGAAAAAAAATGACAAACAAATGAGCTTGTGTGGGAAACTAATAGATCGTTCGGCAGTCAGGATGTCTGATCACCTCGCCAACTGGTTTTCATTGTTTAAATTATATACTTAGCTTGTGAGGAATTAAGACATCGATTTTACGGATTTAATAATTCCATAACCAAAAATACCCTTTTCATACAAGAAAATTGCTGTCTGGCCGAGTCGTATAGGCAGATAAGAACCTGACCAAACAAGGGGATCTAGCTATGATTCAATTCTAAATCTGATATCAGCTATTATTTCATTGCATTGAGTAGTTGAGTATCTAAATGATTTCTTGGTTGCCAACAAACTAATTACCTTCATAAATTATAACTAACCTGTCTACCTCGTGGATAAAGCACCAGTTACTTTGCTTTTAAAAGAAAATTGGTCACCAAATGCATACTATGTACATATATGATTGTCTTAAAAATAAACTGCCAGATCGAGCTTTCACATAGATAACGAGCGATACAGATCATTTGCAACATTCCGTGTTTAATGTCCACCGCTCTGAATCTTCTAACTGGCACCGGTCCAAACATGCCTAATGCATTTTTTTCGCTAACATCAAACCGGTTACCGAAAGTTGCGCGGGCGCATAACGGCATAGCGTGGCGGGCGAGAGGCGCGGGATCGGTCCGTGGGAAGAGCGAGTTCCGGCTGTGCCACTTGCGCCACGCCTTTCACCGAGCAAGGTCGCCGCGCGGCCGCGCCACTTTCTTTTATATAACCGCTGCCTTGCGCATGCGTCCCAAACGGAATGCGACACCCGAATTTATAGCCGTGACGTCACTCCTCGAGGTGATTCACCGCACCAGCAAATGTAGTGATTATATTATCTTTGGCATCAGCAGCGGCCAGAACGGTTCCTGCCTCTAATTCTATTTGCCTCAACCTACTTGCCCACATAAAATAAAATTCAAGTTATAAAAATATTGGGGATATTTCTCACTTACCCACTCACGTCCCAACAAAATTGTTAATAACAACTTTTACTTTTCGGAATGAAACTACTCCAAAATGGATGCAGTATTATCGCTGCTCCTGTAATTATCTGAATTTCGTATGTTTAAGCAACCCTATTTTGTCTTTTTCAGACCTGTTAATGACAGAATAAAATTGGTTTAAAAAACCTAGAGTGTAAGTTCGATGTTCAGTAGCTGCACTCTGCAAAAGTGCACCTTGCATCATAGTTAATACACGCTGTACCAAAGCCAAAAGCGTATTTGTTCCAATTATTATTTTAAACGTTATTTACTTTAATTGATGTCCTATTATGTTGTTTTTAATATTTAAATCTTACTTGATAGACCTACGCTTATTATTTAGTAATTGTTAATCATTTCAAAATATATAATGGCTCAAATAGACAGGTAATCAAAAAAACCTTGCTGACATTGCCAATTCTTCTCAGTTAAAGGCAGTCTGTCGATAGGGTGGTAATTTCAGCAGCTTTGCAACTTTCAACTGTATAATTAGTCCCTGTGACTTTGAAAAGAAAATTGAAGGATACTAAATTAAATTAGACGCTTAACAACTAGCTTTGAGTGAAACAGGCAGCACCGAAATTGCCGAAATGTCTTCTCATAGTTAGAAAGTGACAGGTAGGTAGGTACCTACATCCGGCATGTTCCGGAACTGCGTCGCATCGTACGTCTTGCGCGACGGAATGCGGTTACATCATCTGATCACCGCTTGAACTATCGTCACGATGTTCAAACAACTGTGTAAATTAAACGCTAGTGAATGCTTCAATCGAGGAAAAATCTTGCCAAAACTCACTTATTGCACAGAGAGATTAAGCAACTACAATGCAGGATGACGAAGCTACACTGACAAGAGCTCAAGGAAGCAAAAATAGATCGGTAATTTATATTTCAAAGCATTGAAGACTTATTCGTAAGGCAACTGAACAAAAATAGAAGGTGTCGATATAATTTGTGTAAAAGTGTATCGTTCGATAAAATTACATTTATGGTCATATATTGGCACACACCGATTATAAAATCGTATTACTTTCGGTAGGTTTTACAGGTAAGAGTAACAAACGTCCATACATCCATCCATCCATACATCTATGCATCCATTTCATCATCCATCCATGAACTTTCGCATTTATAATATAGTAGGAAGTAGGATTGCAAAAGATTTGTAATTTTTTTTTCTCAGCCCTTCAGTGGGTTGTAGGCCTAATTAAGCAAGGTGATTTGCGTATATTGTCACCACATTGTTATCTAGCCTACCACACCGCAGGGTAAAAAGCGCTATGTGCCAACCATTTTTATGAGTGGCCAGTAAAACCGGGAATACCTTCGAGCTCTCGTTAACTCAAGTACAATCGCAGAGCGAAAGATAGTTTTAAATAAATTTAACAAACCCAATGTGAAATATGTCTGGTCAAATCAATGAAAATGCTTTCGCATAGAATTTTGGGCACATGTTCTAAAGGTTTAGTTTTCAGGTAGGTTCATTGACTTATTTCGATTCTAATAGATATATTCTAAAGAGAAGTCAAATGCCATTTAAGCGTGTAACTCGTGTAGTGGCATAATATGCTCACGTCACGACGTGACGACAAGGAGGCGAGTTGGACTTGGTCGTAGAGAATGTGTGCGTATACAATACAGTAAAATAAAGACAAAGGAATTTTATCTCAGAAACTTACTATTGACGTGAATAATATTTAGAGCCATTAAACAATTTCTTTGGACCAAGTCTCCCGGCTAAACCACGGAGAGACGGACAGGTGAAATTGGAGAAACTATTATGGGAACGTCATGAAAAATTTTATGAATTGTTATCAATTTCATGGAAAAATAAAGGAAAATCTAATTGGCGTATTTATTAGCGTGTTTTAGCGATTTTGTTCTTTCTGATAAAATTATCACCAATTTAGGATATTTTCGTGGTTGGCTTAGTGAAATGTTGGTTAACATGTGTGTAATCAGCGTTTTTTTTTTTTTTTTTTTTTTTTTTTATTTATTTATTTATTTATAGTTTACAATAAAATTTTAGTTTGTAATCATTGAATTGCCGTCTAACTTCCGACACAATTTTTTTTTATTGATACAAAATGTTTTTATTTTGTACAAATTCCCCATCACCGGAACACAACAACTGTTGAAGAAAAACGATTTAGCTTCTAAAAAGAGCTCGTGCTTTAGCCTTTAAATTATAAAAAAAAGTATCATTGTCACTGTCAAATTTCAACTGTCACTACCGTCAGTCAGTGTCAGTCTGTCAGTTACAAATTGCGTGAAAAGTGAACGTGGAGTCCTCAAAAATTGGAATTGGGAAACGTTAATGTTTGATTATTGAGAAAAGATACAGTTAAAGAACCCTAAACAACAGATTGGAAAATAATACAATCCCTTTTATTCATTAAAGTACTTTGTAGAATACAAACTAAACCCACCGAATCATAGTATATACATACCGCCAGTTATTTTGGTTCTCAAGAAAAGTATTGTTTACAATGACCTTATGCAATTTGGAGAATTAATAAAATAATTAATCATGCTGCCAGCACCCAGTCCTCGAATGAAATATAGAAGTCCAGTTCCAGATGGGACTACTAACACCAAAACGTCGGTGACGTGAGTATCTTGTTGTGTTTACTCCCGTTTTCTAGACTGTCCAGTAAGTTGATCAATTTACGACCGTATTAGGATGCACTTCTGATATCAAGTGCTATTTGCCATTAACAATTCTATGCCTATCTCCAGCAGTGGAGGGTTGATTATAACCATTTCTCATAAAAGGTGGATTGGTGAATTAACTGTGTAACTTAAAAATATTTGTAATGAAATCTGTGTCATTTGACGTTTTTTTTCGCATTTCAGCTGTTCAAATGTACCAGAGAGCTTGTTTGATTCAACTACAGCTAAAAAACACTTCAGCAAGTTTGGCCGCGTTCAGAAGATAAGGCTGTTTCCAAAGCGGCAAATGTGCATCATAGAATATGATCAACCCAATTCAGTTGAGAGAGCTGTGCTCAATGCTGGTGCTTTTGATGGCTTCATGTTTGATGTTACTCGAACTAAAGCTAGAGTGTGAGTGGTCTTACAGTTCCTGACACTTTATTTTTGTCTATCACACATGAACTAAACAAGTAGTTGATTATCAAAGAATTTTTGTATGTGGAACAAACATTTAAAAGTACCTTTAGGTACCAACATATTTCTTTAAAGTAATTTATATTTAGTGTTTAATATTTAAGATGAAAATCACACTTTACTGAAATAATCTTAATTTTCTTTGTTTTTTCATAAAATGTAGAAGGCGACGTAGCAAAAAAGATGATGACCCAGACTGGATCCCAGATTCAGATGTAGAAGAGGAACTGACAGCCATGGGTGGAACTCCCATATATAGGACTCCAAGGCAAAAACGTAATGCAAAGATTATTATAAATCACTTAGCTATCTGTGTGTTTTGAAGCTGTAATTTTATATGCAAAAGCTTCCCAGCTGCAAAAAAAAAAAATTTCCTACATTTTGTTAATCAATTCAAAAACCACTATATAAAAACTATTAGAGAACAACAGGAAATTGGCACGTATCAGTTGACTTGTGAACTGCCTGCCTGAGAAATAAATTATCATAATAATTATTTTCAGTTAAAAGATGTAGGCTATATTCACATATATACAGTCTTTTAATCTTTGAAATCCATTAATTTAGCCACTATGCCCTAACTGAAAAACAAACATACTCAAAACTTATACATTTACAATAGATACAATACTTCAAGGCTAGTCAATTTATCTACCAATTACCAAAATTCTTCTCTGTATTCAATATCTCTGCAACTTTGGTAAAACTACAACTAGACATGATCCAAAGATCCTTTTCTTTTAGCTATGGATATGGAATCTGGAATAAACCAATCCACAACATTAAAAAGGGAGATTAAGCAACCAGTGCTTAAAAAAGTTCCAGTGCGTGAAAAACCTATTCAGTAAGTTTGAATTATTCATAGAACATCTCATTTTGATGCATAATTTACAATGTAACATAGATACATTTTAGTAAATAATAATGTTTGGTTTGTGTCCAATAACTCAAATAAACTTTTTGCAGATCTTCAAAAGTGAGTGGTATTGATACACCTGTTCAAATTACAACAACACAAAACACCCTTAGTACTGCAGAGGCAGCTGCAGAGCTCATTCAATTGCGCTCAAAGGTATCTCTCACTCCAGATGAACAGTGGAGAATTTTGGATGCTAGAGACAGGTAAGTTGGCTTGGTGGTTAGCGACTCTGACTGCCAAACCGAAGGTCGCGGGTTCGATTCGCACCCAGGACAAACATTTGTGTGCATGAACATGTCTGTTTGTTCTGTGTCTGAGTGTATATAAGTACGTATTAAAAAAATGAAAAAAACTACTAAAATACTATAGTAAATCAGTTATCTGGTTTCCATAGTACAAGCTCTGCTTAGTTTGGGATCAGATGGCCGTGTGTAAAAAGAATGTCCTAGTATATTTATATTTATTTATTTTGTCTTTTTTTATCATGACCATTACACCTTGGTCACATTGCAGAGGTAACAAATCTGTATGTAAGCTATTTGTGTCTTTCAGAATTTTAAGAGCTTGGGGTGGCGCTGGGTCGCGTGTGAAAGAAGGTGGTGCTACCATCGGTACTTGTCCAGATATGTGTCCAGAAAAAGAGCTGTTGCACCGACAGTCAGAGTATCAAGTCAGTTCTACCTGCTTTTTTAATTATGTTAATGTATTTATCCTTTGTCTATCTTTGAGTTTCCATTAGTTAACTCATTCTAACATTTGTAAGGATTGAGGCAGATCATGATGAAAGGATTGTTTGTCCAACATAATATGTGTTCATAGTATACAGTATACATAAATTAGACATAATTAATTAATATTACACAAACTTGGAAGTCATTTTTGTTTAGTTTGATTCAATTTTAAATTTTGTAGGTGATGACATTAGAGACAGCTCCGGACTCTGACGGCCAACTGGAACCGTGTCGCGCTGTGAAACAGTACAGCCGCAGTTCGGCTGACCAGGAAATACCCATGTGTTTCGAGCTTCGTCCCGCTCCTGTACTCATGCGCACTTGCGCCTATTTACTACATGAAATTGCTGACACTACGCGCAATGTAAGTGTTGCTTCGAATTAAGAAACCTAATTTTAATAATTAAAATAAAACATCGGTATATCAGGAAGAATTGTATAGCTCATCAAATACAATTATTTATTATGCTATTATTTAAAAATGTTACAGGTATCATTGGCTGACTGGTTCCATTTCATGTGGGATCGGCTTCGAGGCATCCGCAAAGATATAACACAGCAGGCTCTGTGTTGTTCAGGTCAGTTTTTACCAAGATATTTCCTCGACTCGCCCTGCTGTGATAAACAGTAGATTACTGGACATTTTATTTTACGAGAAATCCATCACCGTTTTCTAATATTTTTTCAGAATCCATCTGTTTGGTGGAAATGTGCGCTCGTTTTCATGCACACTGTAGCGCTCGCTTGGCAGATCTAGAGCATACACAATTCGATCAGAAGCTAAACACTGACAACCTCACGAAATGTCTTCAGACCCTCAAGCATATGTATGCCGACGTTGGACCGGAACAAAAACCCAGAGAATCTGAATTCAGAGGATACATTGCACTACTCAATCTTGGTGACGCCAATTTTTGGTGGGAGGTAAGTAACATAAATATTTGAGAACAAATTATGATACAACTTCCGCCCCGCTGTTTAACCCACGTTCCGGAGGGGACTGATGACTTATCAGTATATACAATATCTTATGTGAACAGAAATTTATTTACATTCATATTTGTCTTTATCTGTGCCTGACATCCAAATCCATTCAGGCGTTTGTTTAAGCGTGATTCATCAATAAAAAAACAGAAATGGTTATTATAACTATATATTTTTTTTACATAGTAAATATTCATGAGAAACTTTATATTTGTTACAGATCAAACAACTTCCATTAGAAATACAAAAATCGGAACCTATAATGTTTGCAATGAAAATATTTAATGCGTTGGATAATAATAATTACGTGAGGTTTTTCCGCTTAGTACAAGAAAAGGCAACGTATCTTCAAGCTTGTATTCTATTGCGATACTTCAACGACGTCCGCGCTCGGGCACTGGCTAGAATAGTGAAGGCCTACGCGCCGAGAGGTGGGTCTCGCTACCCAGCAAATGATTTAATGAAGGCTCTAGCCTTTGAATCTGTCGAAAACATGAACTCCTTCATCAATCATTACGGCCTAAGATGCGCAAAGGTAGACGATATAGAGCCGACAATCATTCTAGATAGAAATCAGTTCATAGAAGACAGTGATCCCTACCCAATGGCTAGAGAAATAGATCTAATTGAGTCGAAAACAAACAGCACAGTTGGAGAACTTATTGCGGGTGGTCAGCTACCGAAATCCGATTTCGGCAATCACATACTATATACTAGTTTCAACAAAGATGGAAGACTAAAGGAATCTGCATTAACTGCTGAGGATCAGGGGTATAACACCATCAACGACAGTAACAAAGATCTTCAAAGTTTAAAAGCCGAAACCCAAAGACTATTTTCACAATCTGGAAAAACGTATGTGAACCCAGATATGTTGTCGGCACCCAGATTATTCAGTAGACCAGAACCAAAATCATTAAGTTCTAAACTTATGCCAACATTTGTTGTTCCGAGGGATACCGGAAAGAAACTGTTTTCATTTAAACCTGCAATACCTGTTGCACCTACAGAGGAAATAGCAAATTCGCCCAAAATACAATTTGATGGCAAGAATCAAAATATATTTTCGTTTTCCAAACCGCAAGAACCTTCAGTACCCAATATTAGTTTTGCTGACAAACCTATAGAAAATGTGTTTGCTCCTCCACCTGCTAATAATTTATTTACTGTAAAACCAAAGCCAAAAGAAAATGTATTTGCTCTTCCAGCTGGTAAAAGTATATTTGCGCAGAAACCAAAAGAGAATCACGAACTTCCAGCTAGTAAAAGTTTGTTTGATTCCAAACCGCAGCCAGAAACTCACAATATTTTTAGAAAAACAAACAACGAGTCAAAAGGTCTATTTCAGGCTACACTAGATCAATCTAAAACTAATAAGTCCGAACACAGCATTTTCAAAAAACCAGAAGTGGGTAAGTCCATTTTTGATCAAACTAAAGAAAACAATGAAGCAAATACAAGTAAAAGTGGTTTTAGAATTTATGTCAATAAAAACTTATTTCCAACGAAGGAGGAAGAAAATAATCAAAGCAAATTGTTTTTGGCAAGCCAAAATATATTTTCCAATGCAAACATTTTTTCAAGACCAGCCATTGAAGAATGTGAAGATATAGAACGGCCAACTAACATATTCGGATCTTTCAATAAACCTTTGGAACCAAGTCATAATATTTTCAATAAGCCAGATGTTGTTGATGGACAAAACAACCCCTTTTTTGCATCTAATGGAGAAACAACAAGTATTAAAATGTCACCAGGTAGTTTGTTTAAAAGTGCAGTCAATCCAGCTATCGGCTCCGATGCTCCAAGTTACTCAATATTTCAATCCAAAAATAAAGCACAATCTGTAGCTGATAATATATTACAGTCAGTTGCTGTCCCTAATAATGATATGTACGACTTCGTGCAAAATGAAGATCAAATACAAGATCAATTGAATGAACAAAGACTTATTGAGGAAAGGATAAATGAGGAAAGAAAACAACAAGAACAAATAAGAATAGAAGAGAAAAATCAGCTCCTACGTCTCGAGGAAGAAGAAAGACAAAAGAAAGAGGTGTTGAGAAAACAGGAAGAATTAAAACAACTTGAAGAAAAGCGGAAAAACGAGGAGAAGCGGAGACAAGAAGAGCTAAAGAAAAAACTAGAGGAAGAAAAGAAAGCAGAATTAAAGAGAAAACTGAAAGAGGAAGAAAGGTTATATAATCAGAAAGTTAATAAAGAATCTGCAGACTTGATTGAAGAATTAATTGATGAAATAACAATGGAAACTGTTAATGATATTACCAAAGAAGAAGTGGAAAGTTTGCGAAGCCTAATTGAGTATGCTGGTAATGTAACAAGAGAAATTATGACAGACTTGGGTTATGAAATGTGTTGTTCTGAAATGAAAGCTGAAAGATTCTGGACTGAAAAATTGATGCGTAAATGGTATCATGTATGGAGAAGGCAATATATTAGAAATGTGAAAAGACGAAATCTTCTTAAAGACACTCCAGTTTGGTTGACTGATAATACTCCTGCAGAAGAAGCTGAACAATTAAGGCGGTTCGTTGAAAATGCTACGTTAAAGAACATGAATGCTTTTCATACAGGATATAAATTTAAAGGTGAGCTTAGGCAGATTCCACCTCCAGAGCCTTTTAATATGATGGAATTAATTAGATCACCCTTATTAAAAAGAATGAAACAGATCAACTATCCGTATGATAAGTGTTTCTTTTGGAAAGTGACTTTGATTTCACCGGGAGCAATGAAATGGCTGTATAGAAAGATCGAAATCGAAAAATGGCTTTTAAATGTCTTTAGCGACAAGAAGACACATGAGGCATCAGCAAGTTTAATTCAAGTTGGAAAGCAATCATGGAATCATTTGATGGATTTTGCTATATCTGTTAGCTTAACAAATAAGGATAGAATATTTGATTGTGGCGAAGATATTGAAGGTGCCAATGGTGTCCTCTTTTATGCAGTTGAAGATGATCATACCTTCATTCAAACATTAAAAGTGACATTAAAACAAAAATATCCTTATCAAATACTGCCAGTAGCAGTATTACTTCCAAAAACGGAAAATGATACTAAAAATAATACCATAGGTGTCCTAAATGAGTATGTCAAGAATAATTATATATCAGCTTATAAAATATACACGTTAGACCCTGAAAATATATATGAATCATTAAATTTATCGACAAAAAGTGCAGTAAAGTGGCTGGCTAGAAAATGTCCACAAAACCCACCAATAGAAATAGATTATTTAAAGTCAATTTGTCAAAGGTATCTTGGAAATGAAATATGGTGTCGCTTCAATACTGAGAGGGATGGAAGAATGCATAATATTCTCAAAGATCTTGGGAAATTAGTCAAGTGCTACAATATAGCCGTTGATAAGTTAACGGAAGCTATTACTAATGAGGACCTATTTAATTACTCTTCATTTCCCTTAGAGTTTAAAAGTTATTTAGATAACTCATCCCCATATCCAAAGCCTTTTGAGTTCATACCTAGCAGTGTGAGGAATGCAGAGAATTTATCAGCAATTAAGCATATAATGCAGCAACTGAAATTACCTAAGCCTTTAACAGACTTCAACCCACTGAGTGTAGTGAACATGCAGCAACAGATGCGTTCTTACTGCAATGAAATTGGCTGGTTTAAAAACCCAGAAGAAGTAGTCTGTAAAGTTATAGCAGTTTTACCCAATGAATTAACTGATGTTAGCATGTCCTGTGAAGAATTTCCTAAGTATTTCGCGCACTATGATTTATCTCACTTTTTAAATGTAATAATATATGAGAAGATAAATAGACTCAATAATTTCGATAATCGATTTGCTATTTATGAAAGATCAGTTTTAGAACAGTATCGTAACTTTAATTGGTTGTTTGAAACAAATGTATTGTCTGAAATGAAGCACAAGGCTGTTGAATATGAGGATGATTTAGATGTAATAATAGAAGCAAAAAGACGTAAGATAACTATGGACTCAATGGATTACCTCATGATTGAAGATAAAGATTGCTCATTGTTTGAGGATAATATGAAAGCAGCAGATGTGAGCATATCTATATATAACGAGTGTAATGATTCCGTAGAACAAATAGAAAAACAAATAGAAGAAGAGAGAATAAAATCAATTGAATTTGAGAATATGTTGAGAGAGGCACTCTGTGATCGTAATTTTAAGTGATTTTGTTCTCTCAGTGTTATATTAAGTAGCATGCTATTTAATAATAAATAAAAGAGATTGTTCTTGGTGTTCCTACTTAGCTTGTCTTCATTAATTGCATGTTCAATTAGTTTATATTCTTGGTAGGAAAAGATGTAATTTGTCTATCTAAGGTCAATTGAGAAATACAAAAACAATAGTAGGGCTAAATTGAATTTATTTTTCTACTCATCATTTTGAGGCTGTACAACTTTCAAGCATGCATCTACAAATTCTGTGAATATTGGCTCAAGCATATACTCTTGCATCAATTGATCCGGATGGGGAGATTTATCTAGCTGTTCCAATATATTTCTGACATTTGGATTTTCTAGACACTGCTTTAATTCCAATGATTGTTCTGTAACAAAATTTAATTATCAATAATTGTTTAATCTAATACTCTCGAATAATAAAAAATACGTAATATGAAATAAAAACAATGCAGTATGCCTTTTACCTAATAATTTTAATTTTTCCAAAGAAACTGTATCTTCTGTTGGGTATTCATATTCTCTAAGAGTTTCGTTTGCATCTTTTCCTTTTGGTTCTTCTAAAGGTGCAGAGCATGGGTTGAGTTTGTGTTCTTTATAGCAGCCAACTGAACAACTAAAAAACAATGATTTAGGTTAAACAGAAGGGTCACAAATTCTAAGCTATATTTTTAATAGCATCTAGGAGGACATTTCAGAAGTCTTGCAAATTAACAGACTACAAAGTGAATTGATGGGCCAGTTGGCTTGGTGGCTAAATACTCAGACTGCCATGTAACTGGTTGTGTCCACACAGGACAAACATATGTAAATATTTGTTCCATCTGCCCAATGCCCATGTGAAAAGGATACCCAGGGATATTTATATATGAACAAAAGTTGATGAGAAGTATATTTAATATATTACATATATATCACAACCACATTTACAATAAAATTACATCGAGTTGGAACTAGACTTTTTAAGCTATTGCAATTTACTATCCCTTCACTATTTTCAGATACTTTTTATATGGTGAGGAATAACATCTTTCCTATGATTTTAAAAAATATTGTGAGTTGATATGTATGTAAAATAAACAATAACTAGTTCTCTGTGACATATAATAAAAGAGAATAGGAAGTTTACATTCCTAATAATAACAAGATAATCATTGATTAGACTTACTATGGTTCTCTGCATAATGGACATTTATATTTTGATGCCTTTTCACATTGAATGCATATCATAATTATGTCTTGTTGTTCTGTGTTGATTAAAATAGGAACGAGTAGCAAGTGAGTTGGATTTGTGTAATATGTAATCACACTGGTGTAGCCATAGATTTTTAGATGTGAGCAAATTGCTGTAAATATATTTGAAAGCAGTGTTGTTCTGTTTTAGGTTTATTAATTCTTAAATAAATATTTAACACGTTTTTCGTTGGATTCGACAACTTCACTTCTGGCAGTGGCACTAGATAATAATAATTCACTCAGACGTGTAATCAAATTTTATTATTCCGATTAATTACAATGGATGAATGTTAGGTTATTGATTCAGTGACATATGTCAGAAACGTGCTTGTATCACAACAATATTTTTCCACAAACAAATACAACGCCATCTATATACCTACCGCAAACAAACCGGTGTTAGCACGTTAAAAAATGCTTTTACGGAGATGGAAATATGAAAATGTTTTGTCTCAAAGCGTACATGAATCACTATTGTAAATAATTAAGTTAAAAATTGTTAAGAATTTTGAATAACTATTTACGTCATAAAGCAGCGTGCCCGCTGCTTAAGCGGTATATAAAGATAGAGGCCTTGGCCCTGTAGTGGGACACTATGGGCTGATAAAAATAATAACACTATTAATCACACACTATATATTTCAAAAGAACATCATTAGTAAATGAATAACCTACTTAAGCATAAATCGTTTTCAGTAAGGCGAAGTATGACCACGCTGCTCTTAATATCTGTAAAAATAATTTACATAATATCAGTTTAGGTTATTATTTAAATAAAAGTACCTATAGCTAAAAAAGTCTGTGGTGGAATTGGGGCAACTTTGTGTTACCTGTCAGGCAACCAACCTCAATTTTGTAATTTGTCACCAAGCTACTATTGGTGTGTACAGCCAAGAAAAATTGTGTAGAGCTGGCTACACTTGAATGCCTTCGAAAATGACATACCTACTACGTGTTTTGATTGTGGACAAACAAGCTTTTCAACAGCAATAAAGTAAAAAACACAGATAAAATATGTAAATAAAAAAGAAATAAAGCACTATTTTAAATATTAACTTCTAATTATTTTTGAGCTTTTAATATTAAAATGCTAATAACTTAACTACTTAAAATATAATAAAAATATTGTAAGGTGGTCAATAAATATGTGACTACATAAACATCGAATTCATTTAGTTGCGTTTCGTAATTACTTAGTTATTTACAGGGAAGTAATTGTACCCAGCTTACAGCAGTTAGGTACCTAAGTATACCGCGTAAAAAGTTACATAGATTTACCCCCATAAATGCCATCAAATTTACATCAGCATACCCATAAGCTGTAACTCGACACGGCTTTTGAGCCCTGAAAATTAAAAATATAATAACATCATAATTTTCTTAATTTATTTAAATAATAAAACGTATATATGTAGTTTACCTTAACTGTATGAAAAACAAATCATTTCTAATCGTATCTTCGGCGGCGTACCATCGGCAGTTGTATGCAGCAGTGCTTATTCCAAGACTCTGAAAATAATATAATTTTAAATTAATATAAAAATATTAATAAATTAATTAATATAAAATTAATTTAAAAATATAAAATGCATTTTAATTAATTAATGTTTAACAGTAACTACCTACTTCAAAATTGATTAATGCAAATTCAATTTCTACTTATATTATATTTTTATTTCAAGTTACTCAGAAGCTCTGTTCTTACAAGCTTTTAAAAAAATTTACTAAAACTTCGAAATATCCAATCAATTTTTTATGTTATGAATACTTGTTTACTATTTTTTATAGGTTCTTAACTTACCGATTCCATTAAAAGATCGCCAAAGTAACAAAGAAAAAATATTTGCAGCAAACTCATGAACAGGAAAGTTGCAAATGTCATGATCAATCCAATATCATCTATAGTCTGATAACAATTTCAAAATATAAATGTTGAGTATATCAAGTCATGAACCTTGACCTATTTTGAAATAATGATATCGTGCCGGCTTCCCTATCAAATCGTGCACTTCTGAATCGTACAACTGCAAATGATTGCTTCGTAATTTGTATAAATAATATACAAAAGTAACCTAATCATATTATCGAATGGATATTAATAAGCTATACCTATAGAGCAGTTTAGTATCTATTTAACGTAAATAAATAAATATCCTGGGACATTCTTTTCACAAAACCAATTGATCCCAAACTAAGCAGAGCTTGTAACATGGAAACCAGGCTACTGATATAGGTACATACTAGATATACCAATTTACAATATATTTTATATATATATATATATATATATATATTATCTATATAAGTATGTATTTGTAAATTGGTATATCTAGTATGTATATATTTTATATATATATATATATATATATATATATAATCCAGACACTGGAACTCACAGACATGGTCATGTACACAAATTGTTGTCCTGGGTGGGAATCGAACCCACGACCTGCGGCGAGGCAGCAAGGGTCTTTAACCACCAAGCCAACTGGCCCGTCATTCTGGCATCACTTGCAATTAATATAATGTGCTTATTAAGTATTTAATTAAAATCATGTTATTGTAGCATATAATTTAATCAACGCTTATATTGTGAAACCCTCTAACATCCAGATGTTAGGTAAAGTGATAAACAACTACAATATAAATGTTAATTTTATGAATTTAACATTATTTATGCCACCAGGGACCGTCTACCCGCTTGTTAATCTTTTGACATAAAAATAAATAAATGAATAGGTAAGTATGTGAAGTATCGAAAAGTTACCGTGACATTAAATCCAGTGAGGCATATTAGAAACGAACTTGATACAAAATTAAATAACGTGGACTTTGTGTATGTTGTTTCCAGTAGATTAGAAGAACTGCAATTCATAAAAAGGTTTTTACATAACATTTTTACATATAATTGGAGTAGTAGAGCTCTTAGTGCAGAGTTCGTCCGAGGGAAGTACATTTCCGCCGTGAAGCACTGTGCAGTTGTATCACTGTGTTTCGGTTAGAATGGTAAGGGGGCCGGTGAAATTACAGGCACATGAGACCCAACAGCTGCATCTTCGTCTTAGGGTTGACAACGCATTGGCGATGCCCCTGGTGTTGCAAACGTTCATAGGCGGCAGTGACCAGTTACTATAAGGTAGACGGTCTGCTTGTTCATCGACCTAGGTTGTATAAAAAAATATTTATAAGGCCTGCATTTTGAAAACTTACCTTACCCTCGTAGGTAAGCAAGCACAGTACAATAATAATCTTTGAGCCAGATAATGTTAAACTGAATGGGAAAGTGCTGCCGGAACACACCGGTGCTAACTAGGCAACCGTCGATCGATGGTTTCCTCTCGATGTGTTCATTCAATGAAAGTTAACACATTGGAAGACTTCAAAGCCTCGCACAATATATTTTATACATAGCTAGGTGTCACAAAAAGTATTATTAAAACATTACCCTCACGTTATAGTAATTCTTACGAATATTGGTTCACCTGGACGGTCTACCTGAAGGTAAGTGGTCACCGCCGCCATAAGCATTTGCAATACTAGGGGTATGGCCAATGCGTGGTCGACCCTGAGACATGAAGTTGTTAAGTCTCATGTGCCTGTAACTTATTACCTTTCTAGCCAAAACACAGTTATACAAGTGCACTACTACTTCACGGCGGAAAGGACGGTAGGATAGGAGGTAAGGACGGGTAAGGCGGTAGTACTTCCCCGAACGAACTCTGGACTAAAAGATCTACTACTCAATCTCTTTTCGCATCTCCTTTTCAATCAGTGTCAAATGTGTGTTTAGGTACCTTATTAATATCTGATGTCTTTTTATAAGATCAGTAAACATGATACGGTTCGCTTCTCTCTGGTTTTGTTTTATACAGGAAGCTCTCTCTAAGGGTACTAAGTTCTCGATGTCCTGTCTCAACAACAGGAATTGAATTCGAAGGTATGTACAGCAGGTAAAAAATAAAAAATCTGCCGCACTTATTTCCAGTAAAACAATCGATTCTGGAACAATCAAATGCTGATTATAATGCGCACACAGTGCATCTTATAGGTATTGTTTTCATATAGATATGTTAACGATAGCACATCCCTGGGAAGTTGGTCCAAAGGATTTCTATCGGCGCTGTAGATTAAGATAGTCACAGTAAATATTCTTCAAAGTTATCAGTAATTATCCTAAACTAAGCAGAACCAAGTGTTCAGACAATATATGTACTTAGGTATAATAAACACACTCAGTAATGCTTTTGCAATCAAATATTTCTCCTGGGTCGAACCCACGCCCTGCAGTGTGATAGCTAGAACATCTTATCACTACGCCATCTCTCCCGTTATATAATCCATACCTGTCCATATTTGGTGGATAAAGAGAAATGGCCAGTATTTCACAACAAGGGAATCAAAAGGATACACATCCAGCATCGCCAACATTGATTCGCTTTCTTGAATATCCTTCGTTATAAGAAACTGCACACCAATAAGTATCATAGGGCCCAAATAAAAAAATAAAACCATCAGAATATTGAACATGTTCAATACATTTACCACACGGTTCAGAAAACTAATTTCGTTTTTAATTATTTCGCCCCTTTCTGCGTTCTTATCTCGCGTATTTTCCATCTTCTCTAATTCTTTGATATTATTGACCAGTTGATGGACTTCTTTCTCATAAATTATAAGTGATAATGATTTTAAATGCGCAAGTATCTCTAAAGTAAAACATGGAGCAACATGAGTCAGCTCAGTTAAGTTCTTTCCTCTTTTGAGACCATCTTTAATCCAAAATATTTCACCAATGAGGTCACTGTTCAGCCAGACGAAATTAAGAAGATACAAAGACCGATGTTTTAAAATCTCGATAGGTTTTCTAAGTTTATTTTCCACAAACATTCCCGTACAAAGAAATAAGAATTTCAGTTTTTGTAACGATTTTTGAAACTGGGTTGGCTCTGTCATCTTTTTGGTTCTTTTTAACAGAAAATCAAAGAATTGAAAAGATATAAAAAAAGAACAACAAGACTTGATTGTTTCAAGTTATAGACTAGAAAGTTGATTTTAAGTGTAGCAGTGTAAGTATAGTATTGATGTAGTTCACCTTATGAATATTTCTGTCTTTTGTCATAAGTACCACACGTCAGTTTAACACGTAAAGGTATCCATTAGAAAATTCATTGGAAACTGCCCCCTTATTCGTCTAATACAAACTTCGTCGGCGAGCCGCTTTACGGAGACCTCGGAGAGCTTACCTCTCACGTGATTAGTAGTATTAGCGTAGTAAGCGACAGAGATACAGCATAGACGAAATATCCTCGAGTTAGTGTAATTTTCCTTACAGAATCGAGTTTTGAATGGTCATAGAATATAGCGTATACTAGAATGGAATCCTGAAATAAAATATTATAATTTTTAGGGTAGTCAAACTTTATTTTGGTTTAGCCAACATATTTTTAGGAGAAAACAAACAACCACAAATTAAATTTTGTACTTTATTCACTCTAGAATAAATATTTACATATTAACTCTCAACGAGTCATAAAAGATAGGCGCAAAAGCGTCTTATTATTAAATAATCAAAGTAGGTAATGATTTGAACTTATTGTATTTAAACGCAGCCATTGCTAGCAGGTTGCCTTAATTTACTCGATTCAACAGTGTAAGTAATAAATATAAATGTTTTTAATAAAACATTTTGTGTTTGTGGCATTTGCTTGTGTATTCACATTGCTATGTTAACAAATGTAGGGAATTCAAACAAGGCGTTCGATGGATTATTACCTAATAATATGTGACATATAATTATGTGACCTACCTTTCCATAACATATGTCAGAACTGTTTGTTGCACTAAGTATCAGTAGCACCTAGTTATACAATTTTGTAAGTTTACTCTTCATTGTCAAATGACTTACTTATTAGGTATTGATTTATTATTAAAGGTGAATTATTTAATTGAATACCTAGACTTTTTACTATTATTTACTTACACATAAATACTTTGCATTTCAAACGCAATTATGCTATTTAACAAAGTCAGGTATAACTATATTATATCTACTTAAAATCTATTTTTGTATGAAATTTAAGAATAATCATTCGTTTAAGTATTTTAATAAATGCAAACAGTTCTATGTATTAACTACAGTTATGTTAGGTATTACGAAACTATTGTCTAAAACAGGTAAAGTTAAACTTAATCATCATTATTTTGCTATTTTAAGATTTCTTTGAACACAAAAATAATTTCTAAGTTTAAAAAAAATCTCAGACTTAAATTTACTAATGTCGGATAACTCACGAACATGTACCATGCAAAAAAGAGAGGTCTCTCTTTTAAACTATAAACAGTTCTAAAAAAATAAAATGAGTAAAAAAAATTTGGTACATTTATTTTACTCTGGTATAAATGTATGTAACTGATCTAGGTGAAAATGGCCCTTAAATATTCGACACAGAATTTCAGTAAAACCAATCAAAGTCATAGTTAAAATTTTACATTTCATTGAATATCTAAACGAATGACTTAAACATTAAATATAAAATAGGGTCCAAACTTATTTGGTACTGAACGATAATGGGACGTTCAAAGATACCCAATTGGTCATTATCTAGCTAGATCATGATTAAACTAGCTTTATTTTAAAAGCAAATATATCTTCAGTAATCTGTAAGGAAGCCACGAACTGAAATGGTGATGAATAAATCAGGTATCATTGACTTGGTATAGTTGGTTCAGACAATCATTTTGATGGACATTGAACTGAGTTATTGGGATCGTGAAAGCTCAAATTTACACGGTTTCACTTCTCTAGCTTGGAGATTCTTGAAGGCTCAGTTAATCTGAAATCAGCACAGCACCATATGATATATACCAAGTAAGTTTTGTCCCCAAATCCTTCGATTAAAGATGTACAAGATAGGTCACAGAAAAATACAAATGTGACATTTTGTACTAATCCGAACTATTTGGAAGATAGGCTGACCGTACGCGTACATTCTTAACATCTTTTATCGAAGCCCCAAAGTAAACTAACTAACATAACGTATCTATTTATTTGGTGAGACAATAATGGCATGGCAATTAGTCTAGAACTCTTGGTGTCTTGCTGGCTGGTTGTCGGCGACGTAGTAGCCGGTGTCCGGAGGAGGCGCGCCCGCGTCGGCTGCGGCGAGGGCAAGGTAGCGCGCGCGCAGGTGGTGCGCCGACGCCTTGGGCTGCCGCGACCTCGTGAAGATACCCTTCTTGTTTCCCCCTACTCTGGTTGTGGCTGTTTGGATGAGCAAAAACATATTTTGAGTTGGTCTCTTGTGCAATTATTTGTATAGAATTTGCTTTGAACTTCATTACAATTTTATAAAATAAAACAAATACGACCTGTATGCGGGTACGTAAATATAATATATGGGGAGTTTCATGCCTTTCTAAAGAAATTAGTTATACGACAATATATATCACCATTTTCCCAAATTAAATTCAAAACGATCTACCAAGTTTTTAAAATTTAGTTAGGCATACAGTTAAAAAGAATAAAAGAAGCATTGGTAAGGAACAACTATATTAGATAATCACTTATCAATCTAGTAAGCTTTCGCTCCGCTCCGATATGATATATCGATGCATAATAAATAATACAGGTTCTGATTACTCACTTTGTGCAGTCTTAAAATCAGCGAAGTTCCAAATAAGTTCTCCGCTGAAAAATCCGTCACGCCTGAGTCTATCAAACGCTTTGAAATGCTCTGAGAGTAAAGCAACTTGATATTCTTCAGACCAAACGTATTCAGGTAACTAAAAAAAAACAAATTAAGTCTAATTGGTAAAATTGATCAAAATCAATTCACTTTATGACCTTAACCTCCTCGTAGACTTATGTAAGCTGTTAATGATTTAATTAAATTGGACATAATAAAAATAAGTCATGAGGTTGACATTAAGAAATTCAATTTAATCCTAGCCTTCTTTTAAATGGTATCTTAATTAAATTTAAATTGCAAAAATCCATCATATGTTCTTGATGAGGTAGGTACGGCTAACACAATTTCATTTACAATTTTATATTAAACAATAATTTTCTCATCTCACAAACTGACTTACCTACGTATTGTTAAGAAACCAAAAAAAGGTTCACCACAAAAGCTACATCTGTGGCTAACATCTATAGCAAGCGTATCGTATTGAGTGCGTTTAAAACCAGTGCAATGGGAATTGAACATCGTGCAACATCATGGTATGCACTGTGTTCAATTTTCTATATAAACCATCTTTGGCGCTTTCGATACGATGACGGTACGCTTGCGATAGATGTTGATACTTAGGCCTCTGGAGACCTTAACTATTATCCCTGCTTACCAAGTGTAGTCCCGCGACAGTATCAGCTCCGTACTCAGACATGATGACGGGTTTGTTGTGCTTGCGGTGCCAGGCAGTTGCCTCTTCATAAACGTTGTCGGTAATGGCCGACAGCACACCGGGGTTGCGGTACCAGCCGTTGTACCGGTTGAAGCAAATCACGTCTAAATGCTGGCCCTGTAAGTGTAACGTAAGGTGACAGGTTATTGTACGCGAAGTCAGATAAACTCAAAAACCATAGGGGTCGTTGGTGTGAATCCTACATTGAGCTCTGGTTATGGAAAAATGGTGCGTGAACCCTGTGCATAGTGAGTACTGTGAAACTACCAGGTTGGGAATACCTAGAAAAAATGGTCCTATGTTGTATTTCCACCCAGGACAAACATTTGTGCTCATGAACATGTCTGTAACGAGCAGGTACAATATAATTATATTTCGCTTTAAAATTCTGGTTTTATATAGGTATTCTCTGAAGTAGCTTTTTTAAATGATACTAACCTATAGCTTACATTCTATTAATATTTTCGTTTATTGAACAAAGGGAGTTAGTTACGTTTACTTTAGTTTTTGACAATTTGTAAAAAAGGCATAATATAAAAAAACAAATAAAACGGGTCAAATCGTCTGGTTCTTCCGTGCATATGGGTGTACCGCAGGGCTCAATCCTAGGTCCATTTTTATTTTTAATTTACATTAATGACCTTCCATTTTATGTTAAAAATACCTGTGGAATTGTACTGTTTGCTGATGACACCTCACTGATTTTTAGTGTTGATAGACTGAAATCAAACTATGACGATGTAAACGTTGCATTGGCCCAGGTATTAAATTGGTTTACAGTAAATAATCTAGTTTTGAATGCAAAGAAGACTAAATGTATTAAATTTGCGTTACCCAATGTGAGAAAAGTAGGCTGTAATTTAATGATAAATAATGAAGCTCTCAATCTAGTTGAATCTACAGTATTTTTAGGAATTACTTTAGACTCAAAACTTCAGTGGGGTACCCAAATATCATCCCTTGCGGGAAAACTCAGTTCGGCAGCTTACGCAGTGAGAAAAATTAGACAACTAACAGATGTAGATACAGCACGATTAGTATATTTTAGTTATTTTCATAGTGTTATGTCCTATGGCATTTTGCTCTGGGGCAAAGCTGCTGATATAGAAACTATATTTATTTTGCAAAAGCGGGCGGTGCGAGCTATGTATAATTGGGGTTCTCGAACTTCCCTTAGAGATAAGTTTGCAGAAATAGGAATACTTACAGTTGCATCACAGTACATTTATGCAAACATATTATTTGTCCATCGAAACATTAGTCATTTTGCTAAAAAATGTGATATGCACTCAATAAATACTAGAAATAAGCACAAACTCGTGACCTCTGCTTATCGACTGCAAAAAGTACAAGGTTCATTTCTGGGACTAGGTGCGCGCTTCTATAACAAAATCCCTGCATCGACTTTAGATTTGTCCTTGCAAAAATTTAAGGATCATATTAAAGCTGTATTGGTAAAAAAGGCTTATTACAACATAAATGAATATTTAAATGATAATAGTGCCTGGTTGTAAATGTATTGTTGTATGGTATGATTTATTTTTTTATTTGAATGCAATTTAAATTTATCTATAACTTTGAACATGTTATGGTCACAGTGATAACACTTTGTGTGTATTCTAAAATTCATAATTTTTTTTTTTGATGTGCTTCAAACTTAAGTTAGTCATGCTCGCTTTAATGCCTTTGCTTGTGGCGGCGTCGTGTGGCGGGTCGCTCACTTCCCTACAATATGGCGAGGAGGGCGATGGCTGCCACATGCGTCATACTTGTGAACAGGTGCTGCTTGTGGGGGCTGGTCGGCTTTAGTTTGTTTGTATTTTTTTTTTCATTACATATTTATAATATTATATTATTGTTAAATAATTCTGCAATATTGCCATAACACACAGGTATTGTCAATGAGACTAAATAATATTTTATGTAATAAATCTAAGTTTTTTTTTTTTTTTAAAAGAGTAATTGCTGAGTTTATTGCCGGCTCTTCTCAGTAAAAAACAACCTTCCGAACCGGTATTAGAGTCAGACTATTCATAAGTGCTTGTAAAGGCCTATTTGAATAAAAATATTTTCATTTCATTTCATTTCATTTCATTTCATTTCAACGAATTTTTATGACATAAAGTAATCCCATATAATATATTTTATTAAATCCAGTTTATAATCATATAAGATTTGAATGTGAAGGTCTCTCGATTCTTGACCCCAGCATAACAAGAAATGAACATAAGAGAATAAGTAAATTATGCGTTAACATCTTATTATAAGCGATTCGATGGATGAGGTAAATAATATTTGTCCTTTGTATTTTTGTTTTGTATTAAATACGCTTGCGAGTTTTTTATTTTTATTTATTTATTTATTTAGGTTTGCTAGCAAGAGTACATTAAAACAAAAATATTATTTCTTACGCTAAATATAAAACTAAATGTACAGTTATATTAAAGCAAACACAGCATGTTTAAATATTAAAACAAGAAAGACTTCTTACAATTAATTCACAAGCCTTACATAATCTTTAATGCGTAAATTATTTATGAAAAAGAGAAAACAATTAAAATATTATAATATAAATGAGAAAATTACAAATTTTTTATTATAGTTTTCCGGAAATAATTAAGAGATGAGTTAAATATATCCACACCTAAATCCATAGACCCACTGCATTCATTATAAAGTTTGCTTAATCGTGGGATAGGCGAGTTTGTGCCATGAACAGTTCTACGAAATGGAATAGCAAAAGGCTTGATTCGGTTTCGAGGAAATCTTTGCGGTACGTTAATCTTAAAATGGGTTAAAATTTGGGGACAGTCAATGTGATTTCTCATTATTTTGAAGGCGAATATTAAAGCCTGAATATCCCTACGCTTAGCCAGTGTTATGATATTAAAGTATTGCAGTCTTTCTTTATAACTTTTCAACCTTTTTGCTGCGCTAATAGGGTATGCTAAGTGCCTTAAAAACCGCTTCTGCACGCGTTCTAGCCTGAGTGAATGAACGGCATAGTGAGGTCGCCAAACTACGCTACAATACTCTAACTGGCTTCGCACAAGACTATTAAATAGTATAATTTTTGTTTTTGGTCTGCGAAAAAGTTTACTGTTCCTTATAACGAAACCCAACATCTGACAAGCCTTCTTCGTTACTTTGTCCATATGAGGCACAAATGTCATTTTTCGGTCCAAAATAACTCCCAAATCTTTTATTTTATCATGTTCATGTAAATGCTGACCGAACATATAATATTTTGTTGGAATTATGTTGTGGTTTCTGGTAAATTTTATATGGACACATTTGCTTACATTTAAATCCATACCATTAACGTCGCACCATTCAATGACATTGTCTAGATCGTTTTGGACTAATCGAGAATCACTTTCTGTTTTTATAATTGCAATGAACTTTAAGTCATCCGCATACATAAATGGTGTACAGTGGTCAAAGCAGGCGGTAATATCATTTACAAATATATTGAATAATATTGGACCCAAATGTGAGCCTTGCGGTACCCCTGATGTGGTGATATTTGCAGAAGACTTAAAGCCATTAATAACAACAAAGAAATTACGTTTACGAATATAGGATGATAACCACAATAGCATCGATCCTGAAAAACCATAAAGAGCAAGCTTCTGCACCAATATAGACCACGGAACTCTGTCGAAAGCCTTACTAAAATCGGTGTATATTGCGTCTACTTGTTTTTGAGTATCCATTGATTCTACCAAGGCTTCTGTAAAACTTACTAAATTGGAACTGGTAGACCTATTCATTGTGAAACCATGCTGGTGCATTGATAGAAAACGTTTAAAATAAGATTGAATAAGTGGAGAAATCAATGCTTCGAAGACTTTCCCAAAAACCGAAAGGATGGATATTGGCCTGTAATTATGTACCATTGTTTTATCCCCACTCTTGTATACCGGTACTACCTTAGCTGTCTTCCAGATACTTGGAAACACACCGATTTTGAGAGATCCATTGTATATCATTGATAGAGGCTCAACCAGACTACGCGCACAATTTTTTATAAATATTGGTGGGATAAGGTCAGCTCCCGCGCCTTTAGTAATATCAAGTTGATCAAGTTTTTTCAATATTGTTTCATAGCTTAATTGAATCATTGAGAAATTTTCATAATTAGGTACTACAGAGAAGAAATATCTAGCCGTGTGGAAAGAATTCAATTGGATATGACTATTATTATTGTAAACTGATGCAAAATAATTTGAGAACAGATTGCAAATTTCAGTACCTTCCGTAACCGATACATCACCATTACTCATTGATGTTGTAAATATGTTAGAATTTTTTCTTTTACTTTTAATGTACGAGTAAAATGCTTTTGGATTTTGAGAAATGTTATCTTCTATTGTCACATAGTAAGAGCTGTAAGCCTCTGCTGCAAGTCTCTCACAACGTTTGCTCAACAGTTTTAAGGTTAATTTGTCCATAGGGTTTTTATATTTTTTGTATCGACTCAGAAGCCTATGCTTTTCACGGAGGCGTTTTAAAAGTTGTGAAGTCATCCAAGGGGGATAGTTTTTATTTTTTGGTTTTAAGTACGGTGTATTTTCTTTAATTGCCGTATGTAATATATCATAAAAAATTTCGACCATTTTATCAATGTCAGTTAAATGTCCAATCTTTTCTTTCCAATCTATCTTATCCAGATGTTTTTTTAAAGAAATATAGTCCGCTTTGTAGAAATTATATCTAAAGTTATAGTTTTCCTTAAGACCATTAAATATAGACGAAGACAGTAAAAAATATATAGGTGGATGCAGAGGGTCAGTATTACATAATGTATTGATTGCTTTGTCAACAGAGTATACAGGCATATCACTTAGAATAAGATCGAGAATCTTCCCATTTATATTAGACACCGCGTTATATTGTTTTAGATTATTCATGTGGATAAAATCAACCAACATCAGAGCAACAGCTGACAATTTTTGATTTGATTGGGGATTACAATTCAAGTCCCAATCAATACTACTTAAATTAAAATCTCCAATTATACATACGCTTAGACTTAATTTATCAGATATTTTATTACAGTTACTCAGAAAAACATCCAACATGTTTTTATTGACTGGAGGTGGCAGATAAACGGCACAAAGTGCAAATTGATTTTCTGTTTCTGAAACACGAAAGTCGACAGTAATCCACAGATCTTCGCAATCACTTTCACTATTGATTAAGCGTTTAGAGCTATATAATTTTGATACACCCACCAAAACACCTCCGCCATCCATTTTTTTTCCTAAAGTCGAGAGCTTTCTATCCCTTCTATAAACCATATATCTTTCATCTAAGATCTCACTACTTAAAACAGTATCATTCAGCCAAGTCTCAGTCAAGACTATAATATCATAATTGTTAATTAGAACATTACGATAAATATGATGTATCTTGGTTCTGAGACCACGTACATTTTGATAATATATACTTAGATCTGAGAATTTGATTTTTTTTACAACAATAGTGTCATGCGCAATACAAATTTAAATTAATTTACTTAAGCTGTCAGTATTAACAATAACCTTATAATCAGATTTTTCATCTTTGCGCATAAATATGCGACCATTTCTGATCCATACAAACTTATAATTGAGCTCTTTAGCCTTCAACCTTGCCGCCGCATGTATGGCTTTATTGGTTGGGGACAAATGTTCAGAGACGTATATTGGTCTCTTTTCCCCACCGATTCCTAAATGTGAGGTATTCAGTTTGTTATTTGCATCAGCTTTGTTGAACTTGATACAGGAGGCCAAGAGATTGTCACGAATCAAAGAAGAGCTGAATTGCACCACAATCGATCGTGGCCGGGGACTGTCACGGTTTGATTTAGCAACCCGAGTACAGTGCGTTATGCTGCTTTCTTGAGTTATCTGACATATTAAATCAGCTCCTTTTTTGTTGGTAAAAAAAAGATTGTATAAAATGGTGTATTGTGTATGTTATAGCAGGATATGCTTGCAGAACATCAAATTTAATAATATGTTAGCATCAAGGTAACTCTGGTTATTAAAAACATCAAAAAGTATACAATTTTGAACTTTCATGTTTCGGTGCAATTTAGATGTTTCGTTTGTTTAGGTGAGATTTATCTTGAAAAGGCGGGAAATGTGAAACAGTAAACTATTGTATTGGATATTCGAATTCCAAATGTCGCTAGTCCACAAAGTATTATTTATTTGTTTTTTAAATTAACCGAAGTAAATGCACATTTTTAAATTGTTATGTAAAAAAGGAAAAAGTTTATGATCAATCCATTTAATGACGGAGACATTGAAATATCTGGTTTTACATCGTCGATAATCATTTATTGGCTCTAATAACACATTACCAACAATTCCATTGTATATTAAGATGGCGTGGACAAACTCTACATGTAACGATATATGAAAACAGCACGTTTTACTTACAGCTTTATCAGTGGTGTAGCCTTGAGCCAGGGCAATTGTGATCGGTCTTGAGGTGTCCATTGTCTTCACATGTCTTACCACTGCGCTGAAATTATAATAAATACCTACTGTTAACATTCATAATACTACGTTCTCTATAATATCGAATACAAATAGATCTTCTATTTAAATTAAATCGATTTATAATTCGATTAATTTTCCGATTTTTTTTATGGTAGGAACTTTTTTTACCAAACTGTTATAGCTTGGACCACAGATGTTTCCATTGTAAGTAAAGGAAAAAGATGAATTTTATTTATGGTAAAATTGTTTTTTTTTCTCGATGTCAGCTAATGTGCTTGTAGGTTATAGTGTTAGGTAAAATGGGCGATATTTCCATTTTTATTGCGGAATAAAGGATTAACCTTTTTATAGGATGATATAATGTTATTGCAAACTTACGCAAAATATTCATCGGCCAACTTATTTGAGGATCTGGGCTCATTGGAGATTGACCACATGATGACACTTGGGTGGTTAATATCACGTCGAACGAGCTCGGTTAATGACTGCTTGTGTTTTTTCAGCAGAGAATCTGTGAAAATACTGCAAAATACGTCTTCATTAAATTATTTATTCCACGAGATACGTGCTAACTGCAATCATTGAACACATCTTTTATGTGAAATTTTAAAAATTGCAGTTAATTTGTCATGTAATAAAATATGAGGTCCCACGTTGGGCACCAATTGATATTACAAGAATATTACATATTAATTTTTCTAAAGTAAAAAACTGTCATAAAAATTACATTTACTTACTCGGTATCTACACCAGGACACTCATCAATAATCATAATGCCCTGTTCATCTGCTAACTGATAGATTTCTTCGGCATAGGGGTAGTGTGATGTTCGAAACGCGTTGGCTCCTACCCATTTGATAAGGTTGAAGTTCTTAACCCACAACACTGGATCCCAGCCTTTTCCTCGTAACTAAAGTAAAAATGTATCCTTTAAAATTGTACGATATCTAGTCATTTTGTGGATGATTCGTTTCTTTTATTTTTAAATAATTTAATTTTGTATTAAATGAAATCTCCTTACATCTGAATCTTCATGCATACCAAATCCTCGCAGGTATAGGGGTTTCTCGTTGATGTAAATAGTAGTGTTACTCCATGTTATAGTTCTGATTCCGACTTTTTGACTATATGTATCAATAATTCCTCCGTAAGGGTCGAGTAACGTTGCCTGGAATAGAAGAGGTAAGCATTAAAAGTCATGTCATTTTTTTATTCTAAATTTTTATGTAATATATGTTCATTAGTTTTAGTAATTTAAATATTAATAAATAAGCAAATCTGCCTGATGGCAATAAAACCCATCCACAATCTTCACAATGAAAAAAAAAAAGAAATAAAATTTTCAAATAATATTGATTTATTTTATGTTAAATTGCTTTTGAATAAAAAGCTACTATAACTAAGTCTCTAGCGAAAACTTGATTGATTAACATTAAATAAGTCTCTAGCGAAAACTTGATTGATTAACATTAAATGAAAATTAGTACGTCAAATATTTGCAGCGCATAGAACATGTGAATGTTGGTTATTAACTAACTACTTAGTCGAATTTCGATTGTGATTATAAGTTTTAGGTACCTTCAATGTGTACAAATAGCCAGGATCCTCGTGCATAAGGTAGGGCCACCAGAAGTGAGCATTTTCAACCTCAAGCAAACCAGCACAATCGTGAGACGCGACGATTTGTGTATCGTTCTTGTCAAATAACTGAGTCATGCAGAGGACGTCGCCAATGAATGGGCCCTTGTGTGTTATATTGTATGCTATGAAACCTGGATAACATTAAAGACAACAATGTTGCATTATATGCTTACTTATAATTTGTTATACATTTTTTTTCTCTTTTATTATGTAGTTGTGGTATTTATTTTATGTAACAACTTTTAGTAATCTAAATAATAAAAAAACGAGAAACACATTCATAATTCAAATATATATTAGTAATTATGCAATGGTTAAGTACTTGCCAGCTTATGGTCTCGTATGGTTAGTCTACTTGATAATTTGAATACTCTTTTCAACAACAAAACACTCCTCTTTTGCAATATTATATAAATACTAATATTAAAGTTAATATTTACCTGTAAACCCTTGAATGTCGGTAGTAACGACGATATTATCTATGTAAAGCTGCGGCGTAGAATAGAGGAATACCATTCGGTGAATGCCCGCGTAATTGAAAAAGTCGAAGGTGTAAGTCTGCTCCTGAAGAACCTTGTTTGGCCTGCCAAGAAAATAAACGGTGTTTAATAACTTCTATCTCACAAGTAAAAGAAGTCAGGCGAATAAACGAATCGTTGGAAAAACGATCTAATTATAGTAAAAAAACTAAAAAACAGGTTTTAATTGAAACCAAACTAAAAAGTGCAGAATAATTTTCAATAAATTTAAATTAAGAATATTGTGATTAGCAAAAAAAAATTTTATTTTAAGCAAGCGTGTGTTTTTTAGTTGGCGTCATCGTTAAAGCAATTTTTTAAAAGTTTCGGATCCATCCATCGTTTTGAAAGGGGTGAAAATGACGTTCAAAGGTTCTGTTAAGCTAATGAAAACGTGTTAAGTAGTTAGCGTGTTAAAGTAGCCGTCCCATAATGGACTAGAATAGCAAAGGACAGAGAAAGATGGAAGGCTTGGGAGATCTTTGTCGTAGGATATGCTGTTTCTTTAACCAGTCGTCAGTGAAATATTTAAGTTAGTAACATTATTGTAAACAGGAATAAAGGCTAGTATAATAAATAATAATAAAAAACTTTCTGGGTTAAAATTGGTAATAGACCGCACATTTTAAAGCAAAAATAAAGAACATTGTTTCAAAACGAACCTCTCAAGCACGTCAGTACTGTGCATTAATTTTAAAATTAGACGCTCAGTACACAGACATGATCGCTTAAAATTAACGAATTAGTGAGCGACGTGTTTGCTTTCAAACGCTTGTGTAATTAACCCCAATAAGGATGTAGCTATTTAATTTTGTAAGATATTTTAGTCCTCGGGTTTTTATTGTATCGGGGATTGGGATATAAAAGGGTCACTTACCTTCACACACATACACACACACACACACCTTTCATACATAATACAAATATATGTTCTATTAATATAAAGTAAATCCTTAATTCTCATTAAGCATAAATTAATTTAACTTTTGGATATTTTATACCTTTAAAAAAAAGAATGTCAGTAGCACAGACGAAGTCATAGAAAAACTATTTTTTCCAGACTAATCATTATTCTTACACGTGCACTTATCCCTAGCAGCAGTAGGGGTGGCTCGGTAGGGATAAGTATACCACTCAATCGTTACAATAGGTGCAATATGGGTACAAAAACATTTCATACCAAGGTGATTATGAAGAAAGAAAAACTTACCCGATGATGATATCTGTAACACCTCCCTGCGGTACGGTATCACTAAACAGTGTGTTATCGACGACCACTGTCAGCAGGTTGCTGGTGTTGTAACGAACGACGTCCGTGATCTCCACCTCGAAGGGAAGGTGGCCAATCTCGTGGTAGGTTACTGAGATTCCATTAACCCACTGTGGAAGTGTCAAATGCTGTTATTTCTATACGAGAGATAGATTACATCGAAAAGTATCATGGCTTCTATTTCTTTAGTTATAGTCTAATATCAGACCAGAGCCCTATCGAGTGCGCCAAAAATCTGGATTGTATGGAGAGCGGAACACCGGGCATACCGTGACGTGGCGCGATGATCAATTTCCCATTACATTGGTTTTTGGGACACTCGATACGATGACGATACGCTTACGATAAATGTGCATGCTTAGGCCTCAGTGATTAGTGTTCGGGGACGTCACAGGCGGTATGAAATTGGTTCAAAATGTAAATGCATGGCCCTACATGTGCCTGTGTCATACCTTGGCTAGTTTTTAGACATCATGTTGTAAAACAATACATTTTTGAAGTGAAAACTTCCTTAGCGGCGTTGAGCACTTTTCTTAATCTCGCGTCAGGACACGTGACCTGATCGAAAATTCGTCAGACGGTTAAAATGCACAACGTTAATGTTCAAGTTTTCACTTCTGCCGGCACTCCCGGAGTGCAACCCGTTGCTTTCTATGTAATAAGTTTCTTGGCATGTACATTAGCATTAAGCAAATAGTTTTTTTAGCCATATTTATCAGGTAACTACCACCTACAGTAGTAAAAAGTACCTAGATATAATAATATATTGTTTTCGTAAGAAACATTGAAATAAGTACTTGATAAATGTTCCAGTTCATATTTTGAACTCAGGGTCAAGTTTTGCTGAACTTTCAATGGCAAATATGTAGTTGATGTTCTAAGGAATATCTTAAGCTACCATTATCCCCTAAGAGGTTACTTTCTTCGGGAACGCGGGTGAAACCGCGGGGAACAATAAGTAAATAATATGTTGTTAGAATTTCATCAGTAGGTACTTATTTATTTGACAGATCCTGGTTTGTGTGGGCTTAATAATCCTGAATGTTTTGCCGAGGCCGAGACTGGACAAATATTTGTTTGTTTGAACAACGTTATTTGCAACATAGCGTATCTAGCTAAATGTTAACATTCCTACGTCCTAAACGCTTTTTGTAAGCTATATTTTAAGTGTACATACTTATTTTATAAATATTTATACCACTTTGGCCGACAAACAGGCAGGCGGTCCACCTGATGGTAAGTGGTCACCGCCGCCTATGGACATTTGCAACACCAGGGGCATCACCAATGCGACGTTGACCCTGAGACAGAGGCCGATTCACCGAAACACAGTAATACAAGTTCTCTACTGAGAACTACCCAGTTCACGGCGAAAATGGGTAAGGTGGTATTTATTTATAAGAGGAAGATCTACAGCTATCTAACTAGAATTTTTACATAGATAACAAAAAGGTATTAACAGATCCTCACGGTGGAGGGGTATTAGGTACTTCCCCGAACGAACTCTGCACTAAGAACTCTACTACTCTAAAAAATTAATATATTTTGACTTATGCATAGATGATTAATGTATGAAAAACCAAGTAGAAAAAAATATACCTACGATTACGTAAATTCTTCATATTAACATAAGATTGGTTCCGCTACCACACTGCGTCAAGCTTCATTAAATTATTGAAAGTAAACATATTGGTCTACGTGCGATCAGGAACTTATATTTCTTGTTACGAACACACTGCTTTATTATGTGATGATATGTCATATACTACGTAAATATATGACTATATAGATAACTAGCTGTCCCCCGTTTACAGTTTTACTCGCTTTTCCGGGGGTCGTCACATTTTCCCGTGATAAAAAGTACCCTATATGTTATTCCAGGATAAGCTCTATCTTTGTGGCAAGTTTAAGGTTAAGTAAAGTCGAAAGGAGGGTAAATGGGGCCTTATAACGAGTCCATTCACAATATTTAAGAACCGTAGCAACGCAAAACCGTAACATACCCCAAACAATAAAAAAACTAATATATAATAATAAGTAGACAATTATTAGGTAAAATAGGTACGTAGGCCTTTCTATTAAATAGTCTGGTTCCCTGACATGGCAACTAGGGTTGTTGGCTTTGATAAATTAATTATATTTTACGGGGTATTTTGTAACACGTTGTATAATTTTAGTAGGTCCTCCTACATATGTTGGTATTTGTTCTTGGTATGTGAGATATCCCTGTCAGCCTACATCATCCTGTCACTTAATAAGGTAATCGAATCGTCTGGCGTCGCAGGAATGCATCTTGCTTTGTAATTATTTTAATACATACAATAGCGAGATATAAAAAGAAAAAACAGTCTTAGTGACACCCGACACAAGTGAAAATATAAAACTACGAAAATAAACAACGCAGAGCAACACTACTATTTATATTATTGTTAAACATTAGCATGTCAGTGGCGTGAACCCATAAAGTTTTGCTCTACTAAAAAGCGCTCAACGCGACTATAGTAGTTTTCACTTCAAAAATATTTAAATTCGCATAGAGGATAGTAGTAACGACAGTGGCGTCGTTTGCCTAAGACGGGCCCTGTATAAAATTTCGTTGGGCCCAAATGAAAGATATACAGGATTATGGATAATGATTAACAATTTTTTGATTGCATTCGGGGCCCCTGTAGCCCGTGGGCCCCGTTTCCTTGATACGGTAGATATAACAGTAGCTACGCCCCTTAATAACGATCGGTGAGATCCGACAGTCTGTGGTCATCTACGCTTTGTCATATCATACATTTTGAGTAATTGTGATTATTTGCAGTTCCATTCGAAATAAATAAAAAAAAATAATAAGTAGAAGCACTGCTACTATACCCGTTTCTGCTGTGTGTGAAGCAGTACGGCTAGAAAGGTAAGGGAGCAGGTGAAATTATATGCACATGAGACTTAACAACTTCATATCTCAGAGTCGAGAATGCATTGGCGATGGTCCTGGGATGCAAATGTCCCTGGGGCGGTGACCACTTACCATCAGGTAGACCGTCTGCGGGATTGTCTTATACATATAATAATTATTATATATATATAATTGTCAGACTTATTGACATAAAAAATATATATACAGCGAATTTTATTGAGAGAATATTTTATGACCTTAATGTCGATTGCATTGATATAATCTTACTACTATTTTAAATGAGAAAGTTTGGATGGATGAACGGATCTGAATGAAATCTGGCACATAGATAGATTATACTCTGGAATAGCACTGTTTACCCCGGGAACATGTATGATCCCTCGGGAATGCTGAACGTATAAATAATAAAATAAATAAATATATATCCTAGGACATTACACACGGCCATCTGATCCCAAACTAAGCAGAGCTTGTACTATGGAAACCAGATAACTGATATACTACATATACTATTTTTTTTCTAAATACATACTTTTATAGATATTTACACCCAGACACAGAAAAAACAAACATGTTCATGCATACAAATCTTTGTCCTGGGTGGGAATCGAAACCGCGATCTTCGGCTTGGCAGTCAGAGTCGCTAACCACTAAGCCAACTGGCCTGTCAATATATTTAGCTACTAATAAAAATTCATATATTTCAATTATTTATCAGATAAAGTAAAATGTAAATAGAATTACGAAAGGTCCACTTTACTATCTGCATATGTACGTATGTAGTTACATACATACATTACTCAATACCGGGTTATCTAGTGACGAATCCAGCTGTGAGTAAATAGGTAATTTACATGTTAAGTCAACATTAACTTATCGTTTGTCGGTAATATGAGATAGGTAAGTATCGGTTCTAAATGTAACACAGAGTAGTAAAGGGTAATAACACTGCAATTTATATTGTAACAAAAAATAAACAAGTGCGTGTAGGACTCGCGCACGATGGGGTCCGTACCATTATCTATACAAACGAGCAAAAAAACGTTTGTATGGGAGCCCCTAAAATATTTATTTTATTATGTTTTTTAGTATTTGTTGTTATAGCAGCAAAATTTCAACTGTCTAACTATCAAGGATCATGAGATACAGACTGGTGACAGACGGACAGCAGAGTCGTAGTAATAGGGTCCCGTTACCCTAAAAACGACTTACAAAATAAGGACACTTACACAGATTATCCATACATAGTATAAAACAAAGTCGCTTCCGCCGTTTGTACCCTTAGATCTTTAAAACTACGCAAAGAATATTGATGCAGTTCATAAAAAGAGGGAGAACAACTCAATAAATCAAGAGGAAGGTTTATATGTATGCTTATATTCCTTGGGACTGCGGGTGAAACCGCGGGGGATAGCTAGTTATAAATTTGCCTGAGGCACTAAGTTAAAGTTATAAATTATTGTATTAAAAACATTGATTCAAGAGTCTTTCGTTAAGGTTGTAATTATATCAATAAAAAAATGACTAATGATGAATGAAGCAACACCAAATAGGTGTTCAAAATATGAAAAAATTATATTGAGAAATTATGTGATTATGCTAGATTGCAGTAATCATGTAACATTTTCCTACGATTTAAACAACTCGCAACAGAAGTCGGCTTTAACTAATTTAAAATTGAAATTACACAGCTTGAAAGTGTGAGCCGGAAATGTTTATTTCCCCAAATACGATGTTTGTATGTAACATTTAAAAATGTTTGCACGGTGTCAAGATAGCAGGATAAATAAAGTAAAATATTTGAAGCGCTCAAGATCGTTCACCTCGCGTGGGCTTAGACAAACAAATATACGTTAGTACATGCCAACGTTACATTACAGACGGAATCCCAACTGAAGGTGAGGTGGTGTTAAATTGAACCTTGTTTAAAGGGAATTGAATTTGTTATTTGGATTTATGGACTACCTATATGTTTTATGGCTGTCAAAAGTTAAAAACATAAAAAAAAAACATGGTGTCGTAGGACACTAGATAGGAACGAAGTTCCTTATTATAAATAATATGAGAAAGTATCATTTTTCTGATTATTTAAATAAAACATGGCTGCGGTGACCGTTTACCATCAGACGGGCTGTCAACTTAGTAGTTCATTGACATAATACATGCTTTTTTCAATTCAGTGCGATTCAAAATTTACTTTTAACTTATTCCTTTTCTTATAATAATTACTAATTATACTAATTTATAAATGGAACAGAATTTGAAACATGTTGTATGTAGCCTTTAAATAAATTAAAAAAACAAACCCAATAATCAACTATATCATTTAAATTTCGAAAAAAAGAGTCGTTACAACTTTTCGTATGAATTTTTTCTGTCTAGCCCCCTTTCACAACGCGCAAAACTTCGATGACATGAAAAAAATAATTGTTGCTTACATACCATTTTTTTTATATTTAAAAAATACCAATTTCATTTATTTAATAATAATAAATGATGAATCTACAATGTCAGTTTTTTTCTTAATTTAAAAACTCGACTAAAACATATGAATCTCAGCAGATCGCTTGAAAAGTTTTTTTCCATTACCAGCCAGCACATGTCACAGCTAAACTATGGCAAAAGCAATTTTGACAGGTCTAAAACCTTTTTTTTTTAAGAAAAAGAAATGTGCAAAGATTTAATTAAGTTTAGCGGTGTACAAGCGAATCGGTATTAATATTTATAAAAGTTTCATAATAGTAAAAATATAAGCTAATATTTTCTTATCTATATTATGTAAAAATGTTTGGAGCTAAAGTTCACCAAAGTAAAATGCGGAAAAGGCCATTAAATACCATTTAGAAACCTTTTATAGTAACAAGGGCAAAGTTCTGCGCATCGCATCAATCAAATATGTACGAAATAAGAGACGAGTTAGTGAAACAAAGCGGTGATATTTTTAGCAAGACGTGAACAATGAATATTCATTCTAATATTTTTTTACTGCATAATGAACTATCGCGTGTTGTGTGAAAGAGCTGCAGACACGTACCATACGCAAGATAGGTACACTACCCCCGAAATATTAAGGGGTCATGAACCTGTAAAATATTTTAAAATAGTTCATTGTTTTATTTTAATTTTGGATGTGGTATACGAGTTCAATGAAAATAAAATTAAGGAAGTAATAATCATAACGAGATTATTGTGGAAAGTTTGCATGTTTATTGATCCAAGCTGTTATTAATTAACAATGATAATGAAACGTATTTATTTTCGTGTTTTCCCAAACTTCTACTAATAAGCATGTTGTAAATCAATTTTACTATTTGAGTGAAGGAGCCAGATAAATTTATTCACTGTAATATTTTGAAGTGCTGTTTAAAAATGAAAAATATACTTAGTCAAGCATTTCATTTAAATTTGCATTCCTGATAAAATTGAACTGAAAATCATTAATCCGTGTCGGTCTCAGCGAATAAATCTTATTTATGATTTACATTTTAAACACGATAAACTCGTAGGTGTGTTATCGCAGAATGATTTGTATCTGGTCATATTTCACATCATTTGTGCGACGAAACGACATCATTGTTCTGTAAATTGCTCTTCACACGATAATATTACGGTATTATTACTTAATAGAGTCGCGGCTGGTTTACAAATCATTGTTGATATATCTACACTTCGTCTATAAAGTTGTGAGGTTTACGACATAATTCATTGGCTATTCTTACAATAAAGTTATTTTATCCTTAACCTAGTCACAAAGAAATATAAAACTCAATGGAAAGGTTACAAAAGGATGACCTAATATATCTATAGACAAACGTACAAAATAATTATTTATGTAGGTATCACACGAGACTTGTCAGAAGGAAGTTGAGTAATGTCGGTTAAGCGAGGTCAGTGATTCTTGCTCTCTAGTAGACTAGTGCAATTTGTCGGGTGAATAAAGGATACTCAATGCGGCGGTTCAAAATAGTGCAACAAAATAATGAACTTTTGGCCGGGACGTGGAAATACTGGCTGGCGTAAAAAAAATATATGTAGGCACATAACTAAAGTGAAAAATAATAGTAAGTAATAAAATATTGGCCACCTGCACAAATAAACCACTTGTATAAAATGTGGAAATTTAAAAAAGTTATTGCCAAAAAAATATCACGTAAAAAATCATCGACTAAAAATGCAAGTCATTTGAGGTAGCAATCAGCAAATATTTGATCTATGAATGAACATAATATTTAAATTATGTTGATATTCAAAATAAAATTAAGTTAATGACATCATTGGTGAGAAGTTAGTCAATACCATTGTCTATAACGACAAAAATAAAACAAATTTGCTTCTGAAAAAAAAAAACATGCAAAGGAAACCATAGTATCGCTCTATAGTTTCCTTTGCAGCTGCCAGCTAGTTCCCATCTGTGTGCTAACAACTCGGCCAGATTATCATATTCTAGGCGAAATTCTAGCCTCACACAAGCCCAGTTAACAAAAATCACATTTTCTTTACTAGGTATTATCTAGCAGGTCAAATATGACATCAAGAGATAAGGCAGCAGAGTAAATATATATTTTTCATGCATAATTTGTAGTTGCATTGTGCTTTTAATCGAGGCAGGTGGGGCATTCCAGAGTAGAAATGTATGGTCGATAATTTGTCATTCCCTCCTGGGGGAGTCGGGTAAAAATGAGTCATCGGGTGAAGGTGATTGGAAGATGAGATTTTTGGCTGGTCTGAGTGATTGATGGGAATTAAAACGTTGCTTTAAAAAGTGCTTTTCCTAAAGACTAAATAGAATACTTAAAACACAGTCTACTAGCCATGTTTAAGTTAAAGAGTCCGTAGAAAATGTAATAGGAGAAACAAAACTATCTGTCAATTCATATATCATTTTCAATGTGATAAATAAAACATCCCCAAGGAGTGCAATTACCTACATCACCTGGCACCTCATGCTCAGTGCCACGCTTCTTTACTATCTACAACCTGCTTCCAGTAGGTTAAATGTTTGACTTCGAATGTATGTTAATGGCCAGGTCAAACGAGAGCAGGCCCGCAAGACCGGTGTCACTTGACAAATTGTTCAATTACAAAACCAATTGCCTAGCCACACTCTGTCTGGGACACCTCTAGCACCCAGTCATTCGTTCTAGGATCTATGCCCTTTCCGTTACCTACTAAAGCAGTACGATATTCTAGGTTATGTACCATTAGAATTTCACTACATTATTGGTTAGTTAACAGTTTAATAATGCAACACACTTTTAAAGTGAGACTTCTCTTAGGCTTTGAAATTCTGATCCGGAACATTTTTGTGTGATGAAAAAAAAATCATAAGCACAATCTATTGCTATTCAAAAGTGATTGATGAATAATTAAAATCTTTCCCTGTAATACAAAAGTTTTACTCCTACCATGTCTCTACGGCACACCTTGTTATTTTTTTTTATATGAACTAAAAAATAATTATGTAGGTCCTGCAATCGGACTGCAGTAATTAGGCTAGTAATTAGTTGGTTTTTCTTGTCTAGTGTGTCTTCAATACCAATTTAACTCAAAGTATTTCAATTACAATTCTTGTGGCGTTTACTAATTACTTATGTGTCAAATTTAAAGATTTCAGAATATCTCAACATGACAAAATTATTCAACGATTCTCTCACAAGGCGAAATAATCATTATGATGTTTAGTTATTAGGTTCATAATCGTCGGTCTCTTTTTGACTCGGCCAAAAATGAGGGGCTAAGTGTATTCCATTTTTTGGATTGCAATTCTATTGTTTTTTTTTAGATGACCTTGAGGTCGAACATAGAATGTGATTGCTGTCACATACACCCAAAACAAGCAATATTTTAGTTTTCATAACGACTGCTGCCCTAAATGCCAGCTAAGAGAAGGTATTCGAAGACTTGACTAGTAGCTTCATAAAGGGTATTAAGTACCTGGTATGGCGGTATACTCAGCGATATAAGTAGCTGAGTAGATCCAAATTTATAATAAACTGGTACCTTACAACTACATATTTATAATAAACTGGTACCTTACAACTACATATTTATAATTACTAGGTGTACCCTGCCACGCTTCGCTGTGGCACATTGTGATTGAATGGCTGAGAAATGAGAAACAAAACAAAGACGGTCGCGGATATGTGACTGATGCAAAAAATAGATATATACAATCCTTGATGCGGATTATATATCATGCTAAAATTTCAGCTCGATCGGTGCAGAACTTTTTGAGTTTTTGAAGCGTACACAAACCAACATAATTATATACGAGTATATAGACTATTATTTCCACTCGGTGGTTTCACCCGAGCTCTCATGTGATCATACATTTTCTCGGGTTTAAAACTGCGTTTTTATAAATTCATCCAAATTTGTTTATCAGGAGACACTGTAGTGCCTCGCGCCAAATACATTCAACATATAATATATGTGTGTAAGCATGAGCCTACAATGTCTCTATTCTCCTATCAGAGGTCATCATAATAGTATTTACGTGATAGAATAACAAACATCCTGACAAAGTTTCGCATTTTTAATTGTCTACTTAAATAGTTTATCTATTTTTCATTCATAAAATCAGTTTTTTAATTATTTTTTTGGGGTTCTTTATACAGCGTTACTACGGTTCTTTAATATTGTGAATGGACTCGTTATAAGACCCTATTGTACCTCCTTTCGGTGTACAAGTATTTTTTAAATTTGGATTTGGTCAGCTGCTTAAGTTACTGTCTGTACAGGTATAATATGACGACGTACCTGCTAAAATAAAATGTATAAAATTTATAACCTAACACAGGTGTTTAAAATTCATAACTGCTTTGGACTTCAGTATACAATAGTCTTTACTTAGGACATAGGTATTCTGTTAATACCGTACCTAAAGATGATGTAATGTACACGAAAGCCGTTTATATGATAATCATGTGAATCTTAACAGTTCGTACGCACTATACCTACTTTAAACACAAATGTACTCGTATAATACTGGAATCAAACATATATTAAGTATTTGTAGTTTTCAATCCAATGCGTTGTCGACCCTGAGACGTGAAGTTGTTAAGTCTCATGTGCCTGTAATTTCACCGGCCCCCTTACCTTTCTAACTAAAACACCGCAATACAAGTGCACTACTGCTTCACGGCAGAAATGGGTAAGGTGGTAGTACTTCCCCGGACGAACTCTGCACTACGAGCTCTACTACTCGATACTAAGGCTATTACACGAAAGAGGTTTTGTCATTAATCAAAAAAGGTTCATGACTTAACAACTTTACATACTATGGGAGCTGCGGTTGCGGATCTGTGACTAATCTAATACCTCGATTGATGAGCCCTCACAGCAACATAAATGTGTAAAACCATCTGAGGCAAACAACGTGAAATCAACCAAAAATATCTTAAAGTCAATAAAAAAACAGGGTGTGTCGTGAAGACACCTGTAATACATTTCATCAAACACTTTCGTATAGCATAATATTGTGATCATTAATTTATTTTTCGCCACACAAAAAGGTTGCGGATCAGAATTTCAAAGCCCTCCCAAAAGAACTTTCACTACTAAAACATTACATACTATGGGAACTGCGATTGCTAATCTGTGGCTAACACCTCGATTGATGAGCCCTTGCAGCACCGTAAATGTGTAAAACCCAAATGGACGACCAAATCAACCAAATATATCTCCAAGTCAATAAGAATACGTTTTTGGTTTAAATAAAAACAATACTAAAAACTTTTTGCAATAAAGAGAGCTTATTTCGAACGCGATTCAGTACCTACCATTAAAAATATAAAAAAAGGTTGCGTAATTATGTGACATTACCAATCATATTTTTTGTCAATGGTATAAAAGCGAGCGAGTAACACACGCAGTTGTCTGTTGAACGTACTCAAATAATAACGGTATTCAAATGGGAAATGTTACACAATATCACCAATTATTGTTCCGAAGTGACAGGTGTTATTTTGTTTATACTGACTATTAAATGATGATGCTTTTCATGCTACGACTAGGTATAGATGCACTTACAAAGTACCTTCTCAAAGATTCCTTTGGTTCTAACATAGTTTTCCATTCATTTTCAAGATGTCACAGTGTAAATACAATCAAGTATGTAAAGCTAGGGAGCTCTTATCAGTAGAACTGTTAAACATAGCGTGTAACTGTAAGATAAGTTATAAAAAAAGTTTAAAAAACGATATGCACATTTTTATTTTTAGCATTGACTTGCAGGTGTTAGCTACACTTTCACGTGGATAATTTGGTGATGGATCTGAACCACGTCTTAGCTCAGGGTATATTTGAAGATACGAAGCTTAATGTCGCTGCCAATATGTATATACATATATAATGACACTAGCTGACCCGGCAAACGTTGTTTTGCTATATTTACTTCATTATAAACTATACATGAAAATGTATCGTACTACAATTATTATATTCAACTGCCATCTTGCAACTCTATTGCGGATCTGTGGATGGAACAGAATAATATAACTGTCACGATTAAAAAACAGGGGCAGATCGTAAAAGGGTGAAATTTTAAAATAGTGTGTATTAGGTATATACCGCTAAATCATAATAAAATAAAAATTTATTTAAAAATTTAAAAAATAAAAATTGGTGTGGACTACCCTTTACATTTAGGGGGATACAAAATTTACGTTGGCCTATTCTCAGACCTACCCACAAATGCACACAAAATTTCACGAGAATCGGTCTAGCCGTTTCGTAGGAGTACGGTAACACTGTGACACGAGAATTTTATATATTAGATAAATAATATGCATGTCCAGTCACATGCAAATGGATAGGGAGCGTGGGACTCTCGAGAAATGATTACCGTAGGACTTACCACTTGTGCAGCATAATGTACACTGCAGAACCTCAGCCAGACCCGCTGCCGAGCTGCGGACCACCAAGGAGGTACATGGAACCTCCGGTCGTACCACACCAGGCCGACGTGGTCCCGTAAGGTCCCGTCTTCTCCAATGTCGTTGTATGACGCCGGTACTGGCATTGGGATCACCGGACCAGTCTATACATACACAGCATATTTTAAGACTGATTAGTATTTTTTTGGGTTCATTCGCTACAGTCATAGTAGATTATGAAATTAACATATTTAAGGTTATTCGAATAATTTATGAAAATGTGATTTATGTCTAAAGTAGCTTGATAAACAATTTTTTTAAAATAGGCGTCAAGGTCAACTACTTCGCATTGAGAACTTAATTAAATCGTTTTTTTTTTGTTTAGATTTTAGTACCCACTTAGATTATGTTTTATTACTGTACTTATCTATTCTTACATTCTGCTTTGCTACTAGATTGTACAACCGGAATTACATTGTACAATGAAACAATTATGAAGCTTAGAATGGAAGCATGGTAGGAGAGTGCTCTTGCAGTTGTTTGAATTCAAATTCAGAGGCTCGAATTGTAAGGAAAATCACTTTCCACGCTAATACTACTATCACGTGACAGATAAGCTCTCCGAGGCCTCCGTGAAGCGGTTCGCCGACGAGGTTTGTATTAACTGAATAAGGGGGCAGATCTCCGAATGACAGAATCTATAAATATTTATTACATAAAAGTTTACAACTTTTTTACTTATTGTTACGTTATAGTTGTCAGATATTATTCAAATATGTCGACAGATTTGATTGTTATAGATACGGCGCCGAGTATAAACCTGAATTTAAATATACCACACGCCTCTCGCACCCTCAATCCTCACTAAGATGCCTAAATATAAATAAGACAGTATATTTACCTTGGCAAGATCCTGATTATACCACCCATGTCTAAAGCCAAACTCGGGATCAGCTGGTGACTTCCTAAAATTCCATATACCGTCAAGTGTTCTCAAATCCCTCGACTCGCTGGTTTGCGGGTACAATATTCCTCCATCATTTGGGACTTTTCTTTTTATTAACTGGCTGATATCATTGGCACTGGCTGAACCGGCTACAATGGCGTTTGTTATTGATATAGTCAGTGTGGCAACAAGGAAGAACAGCTTTGGTATCCTTGAAGTCATTATCTGTGAATAAATGTGACAATAAAATACAAATAAAATAGCTTACACACGTTTTTTTAACTTGCATATCATCAATGTATTGTTGTTTGACAGGTCAGTTAGCTTGGTGTGCCGAGCCACGGGTCGTAGATTCAATTCCCACCCAGGACAAAAGATTTGTATGCATGAGCATGTCTAAATAACATAAGTATGTTTTTAGAAAAAAACAGAGTAGGTACATATCAGTTTTCGTGTTTAGATAGTATAACTTAGTATAGTAGTAGTAGCTTAGTTTGGGATCAGATGGCCGTGTGAAAGGAATGTCCAAGGATAATTATAATTATTATCTCAATGTTGTATGCTAATATAAATAGTAGGAATATCAATACAAAATGACTACTTCTCATTACAATAGTTATAGGTCGAATCTGTAACATATTTGATACACGTAAACAATCACATAATAGTAAGGCGGCCTTGCAGAACCTTCTGTGTCGTATTTCAGCAGATTAATTATTCTCACATATTGTATGTTTAGTTGTTATAGGTAAAATAATTAGTAAATAGGTAAGTAGTTCAATAACATGTTTGGATACCTAACGTCTTGTCGGTGCATGCCATTGTAGCTATTATTAGGTGTGAAACAGTTTGTTGGAGCCCAATTAAAGACTGAACTATCGCAAGACAAATGTCAAAAATATTTTTGGTCTTTGTAGATTTCAAATATTCTGTTATTATTATTATGCGTTACGTTGAGTCAAAAGCTCCTCTTTCCGTCTCATTTTGCCGAACTCGTGACGCCACGTGTCGGAATTAAGAAATATCCTTCTTTACCCACGGCCATCTGATCCCAAACTAAGCAGAGCTTGTACTATGGAAACCAGATATCTGATATACTACATATACTCCTTTTTTTGATTTGTTTCTAAATACATACTTATATAGATATTTACACCCAGACACAGAACAAACAGACATATTCATGCACACAAATGTTTGACCTGGATGGAAATCGAACCCAAGACCATAGGTTTGGTAGTCAGAGTCGCTAACCACCAAGCCAACTTGCCTGTTTAGATAATTTCTGTCTGAATTTGAATTATTATAGGCGTAGTTTAGTGCATATACATACATACATCTTTAATATCCTTATCCTTATTATGTAGTATATAAATAAAACCGCTTAAAACAAAATTAGTACGCTTAAATCTTTTAAACTAAGCAACGGACTTTGATGCTGTTTTCATCAAAAGAGAAAATTGATTCAAGAGGAAGGTTTATATGTATGTTTTTATTACTTAGGAACGCGGGTGAAACCGCGGGGGACAGCTTCTTTATATATAAATAGGCAAGGACAAAATTTGTAGTTACCATTTTCTCTTTTGTTTGTGAATCGTTTGTTTTTTTTATTTTTGGTTTGTAGGTACAGACGAGCATTAGTGTTTTGAATTTAAAAAAATATATGTAAATGCAAATTTATGTATTAAGGTCGAATATCGACTAGCAGGTGTACACAAGTACAAATAGAATGACATATTTATGTGGGCTAAGATGTTTTTTTGGGTTATACTTCTTTGTTATATTTACACTCAGAAATGTGCTCTGCAGGCCTACCATCAACTTTTACTTATCCATTCAATTCCGATGCAATTCAGTTTAGGTGCCTAAACTGAATCGCTAAGATTCGTACCATGAAGTGAATTTTGCTAACTGGCGTTTGAATCGCTCACGGAGGAATGAATGAACGAAATTTGTCTCTGGTCCGCGGTGAGAAAGAGATAACGCTATACCGTCGTTGCATAAGTCTGTCTCTTTTACTCGAACCATATGTGTTGCGTTTCGAAACCTAGTTGATATAATTTAGCGGTTTCGTTGTGTAAAAATTACAACAAATATATTTTAAAATTGCGCTATTGAGCATAAAATTAAATACCACTAAGGCTTTCTTAGTACTAAATTAATAATTAGTACTAATAAATAATAGTAATTTATATAATTTTTTACATTACAATTTAAAGGTTTGTTTAATGTTGTCGTAAAAATAAATTGATTATGACGAGTTTAGAGCGCGCCTCCACTCATGTTGGATTTGACAGAAGGCGGTTGTTATTGTTGAGATTTTTAGAGTTTTGTAGGTACATATCTCTAACTATTATTGAAAGAAAATTACGTGTTATTATTAGTACATATTTATTTTATTTATAAGTGTTTTAACGTTTCACTGACTTAAAATAATTGGTAATACGAATAAGGGCGCAAGTATCCTTGTGTAGTTTGTGTAATAATGTTATATTTTCATAATGTAAACTTACAAACTTCTTTATCTCAAACGCGTACCTAACTTAAGTACCAATGTATTTCAAGTGGTTTTTTTACAGTGATGAATCGCGTCGAAGAGTAACGTTCGGTCAACTTGAGCAGCTTTGGGAATTTCTGAACCGAAATAAAGACATAGCAACGGGCTTTAATAAAAAATCCTCAGTTCATCACACAGTTCTTTTACCAATTGTTTAGACAACCGATATCTCTTTATGAATTCTGCATCTTCCAAATAAAAGGGGTCCGATTGTTACCGTGTTAGACGTCTTTTTTGTCGTCGTGTTGTGTTTATTTCATTGTCATTTTCCATGAATTCAAAAAGGACTAATTCGTCAGACATCTACAATAAAAAATGCTCTACAAATCACTTGTTTACATTAACACATAAGAAACACAAAATATTCAACTGAAATACCTTGAATTACGTATATTTTCACTATTTTTTAAAAGTTATTAACAAAACGATTCACTTCACGCCAAGAAAGAAGCAACTTTTATTGGATCGCTTAATTTGACACTTAAACTATCCAATTTAGGTTGATATGTCACCTCATGGTACGAAAAATGAACGAATGAAAACAGTTTGCCATCCAATTGCAGACTTGATTTGGCGTCAACCTAAACTGAATCGCGTTAATGACGTCGTGGTATGAAATAGCGGGGCAGTTTATTTTAGGTCGTCAAATGAATCGCAATAAGAGTTCATAGTAGGCCTACTGTAGTGAGAACAATAAGTCTGGAAATACATAGACAGCTGTGAGTAGAATTTGACATTTGGCTTCACCTTTATGAACTATAGGAATTATAAAACGAAAGCCATATCTTTATTGAAATATTTTCTATGTAGGTATACTGTTTAATCATGGAGCAATCACTGCGAATGCCTATCTTAAATTCGTATTCATATTTATAGAAATAATTAGATTTTGTTAGAATTGTTTTTTTTTCTGAATTTTAAATGGAAATAGGTACTACTAGCTTCATATTCAAATAAAATTCGTAGTAAGCAAGGGTTTTAAATTTCCAACTTAAATCGCAAAACAATAAAACAAAATTTTAAAATATATTTTTTTGTATAAACTACTTTATAGCTACAATGAAACCTGTAATTGTAACTAAGTAAACCAGACTGGCTTACAGACTAATGAAATGCTAAAGCATTTGTCAGTGATAGACCATAGAAAAATTGCGCGATATGACATTAGAACACTCTAACTGTCAAAAGTAACTATTCCGATATCACTCAATGATTATTGTAACTCGAAACTTTTGACGGCAAACCTTAAAGCTCATAAAAATAATTATTGTTATACCAGACTTGGTTAACCAAGAGCAAAACTTTTCCCAATGCTAATGAAAATAGTGATAAAAGAGAGCAAGAGAAAAAAAATAGTCGACCATATAAAATCAAACTCAGGCCACTACTAAATAATATTTTATTTTAAAAATAAATATCTATCATGTATAAAAAAAAAATAGTTTTGTAACACCTAATATATTTATCAAAGTACGTACAAAGTTGTATAAAAGTTGTTTTATAATGTTTGGTTAATAGCAAATCTAAATTGTACGCATTGATGAGTTAGTTACGAAACCACTAGCTTTCTAGAGCACGCATAAACAATACTATGCTGAACGGAATTAGAATTTTGCATTGGATTCTATTTGGATTCTAGGTATGCACCACAACCACCATTGTGCATATGTTAATTGCACAATTGTAGATAAAAAGAGACAATAAACTGAAACATTCGGTATGTATCACATCTATGTCAGGAATTTGTATTGGATTTATACGTGCTTTTTAACATTATTTACGATATTGTTGGTATTCTCTTATCTTTATGTTACATTGAATATCTTTTAAAAATATAAAGGTAGTTATTGATATAAATTCCTCGGCATTTGTATCAGTCGAAGTACCTACTAGAGTTACATAAAGCAATTTAACTTTTTTCTTTTGAAGATCGTGACCTATTCTTTGTGTGTTTTAAAAAGTTTATTTGAATCAATAGTGTGTTTTAAATACGTAAGTGTTTAGACTCGGCTATCAGTTCTTTTTTTGTGATTTATAAAAACTTGGGCGCATTTGATGGAAAGTGAGGATGCAGTCGAGGATTGTACACAACAAAAAAATCCGGAGATCTCTTTGAAAACTTACGGTATTTTATGGTTATGATAAAATATATAAAAAAAGGCTTTTTAATAATGCTAGCTTGTGAAAATACATATGCTATTATAAAAAATGTATTTTTAAACAAAATATGTAGCTTAAAAATAAAAATTTCTGGAATTTCTATGTGAACGCAATTTTTTTATAGAATGTAGATAGATAGCCGGTTCTGACGAACTGTTACGTATTTGGAAACATACCTTAGAAGAACCAAATCCCACTAATATTATATTATAAATGCGACAGTTTGTATGCATAGATGTTTGTTACTCTTTCACGCAAAAACTACCATAATAGATCATATGTATATAGAAAATGCCCTGTAATAACACATAGGATACTTTTTGTGCCGGGAAAATGTTACACACATGTTAGTGACAACTCGTACAAGCCAATTTATTGTTGGCCTAGTGAATCAGAAGTGTCCATAAGTAGGCTTGGTGGTTAGAGACCCTGACTGGCCACCCTGCAGATCGTGAACATGTCTGTTTGTTCTGTGTCTGGAAGTAAATCTATCTATACTAATATTATAAAGAGTGTGAAGAAAATTTGTATGAAAGTATATTTGTTACTCTTTCACGCAAAAACTACTAAACGGATATGGATGAAACTTGGCACATAGATAGAGCATATCCTGGAATAATATAAAGGCTACTTGTTATCTCGGGAAAATGTGATATCCCTTGGGAACGCGGGTAAAAACGCTGAGGACAGCTAGTAATGATATAAAATATTACATTTTAAAGAGGCTGGTGACCCCAAAGGTAAGTAGGTATTGTGTTTAACTAAGGCGGCAGTTGTGCTATTATGATCTCATAATATTTTTGTAGATCACATAATAATCAACATTACCTACATAATGTTGTAATCAACTTTGTTTTTGCATGAATTCATGTAATCTTTTTTTAATTAGTGGTAAATTTAAAAACGAATAAACCGCTTATTTTTTTGTCAGGTCACTTTTTTGGCGTAAATCTGCAAATGTCTAGGATTGGACGTTCCTGATGAAGGGATTTTTAACTGAAATGTAGCTAAGATAGGAGTCTGTTAGTTGGTAACCAATAGCCTTTTAGATAATAATAATATCCTGGGACATTCTTGACAATCCAGGCCTTCTGATCCCAAACTAAGCAGAGCCTGTACCGAAACCAAATAACTGATATACTACATATATATAGATACTACTTTTTAAATACATACTTATAGATATATATATACTAGCTGTCCCCCGCAGTTTCAACCACCTTCCCGAGGGATATAAGAATATTAAAAAACGATGAAAGACGTGTTTAATGAAATCTTTGAAAAAATATAAATGCCAAGTTTGAAGTTGATCCGACCAAAAAAACACGTTGTTCCATACAAACTTTTCACCCCTGTTTTACCCCCTTAAGGGATGACTTTTCAAAAAACCTTTCTTAGTGCTCCCCTACGTTATAAAAGGAACCCCTGTGCAAAATTTCAAGTTTCTAACCCTTATAGTTTAGACCCTGCATTGATATGTCAGTCAGTTTCTCCTTTTATATATTATGTCCCCCGCAGTGTTACCCGCGTTCCCGAAGGATATCACATTTTCCCGGGATAAAAAGTAGCCTATATGTTATTCCAGGATATGCTCTATCTATGTGCCAAGTTCCATCCTTATATGTTTAGTAGTTTTTGTGTGAAAGAGTAACAAACATACTTACCTACAAATCTTTCCTCTTTATAATATTGATATAGATACATTTACTTCCAGACACAGAACAAACAGACATGTTCACGACCTGCAGGGTGGCCAGTCAGGGTCGCTAACCACCAAGCCCACTTATGGACACTTCTGATTCACCAGGCCAGCAACAAATTGACTTGTACAAGCTGTCGCTAAGCTTCTCTAGTCTTTATTCAAAGCTTTTTCTACCTCTAACTAAACCATTTACACAAGTTCATTGACATACGCCCACACAAGTTGAAGTATCATGCGAAAAATTAATTATATACCATTTATCTTAGACCATTTGTGTACACAATAATTGGTAAATAAATCTCCTGTCAAATCAAGGTCATTGACTTTGAATTGTACGTTTACAGCCTTAGCTATCACGTATGACAATTATAGATATGTACCTATCTACCTTTGTTTAGGAGCCCGGCTTACAAATGTTCGAATACTACCTTCCTAGGTTTTGACTGGGTAGTCAGTCCTGTCAGCTAGAGGCTCAGTTGCAAAGTTTCATGTAATATTGCATTTTACTTTATTATAATATATACTAGCTGTCGCAGTTTCACCCGCGTTCCCGAGGGATGTAACATTTTCCCGGCACAAAAAGTATCGTGTTTTGTAAGTATAGTGTTTATATGAAAGAGTAACAAACGTCCATACATACAAACTTTCGCATTTAGGATAGGATAGGATTCATAAAAATGTTTGGTTCCCTTAATGCCTTGCATCCCCTATGGAGGGTAAATTTGGAATTCTGGTAGTCAGATTGATGTCTAATTTCATATTAAAATGCCTAAGAAGTTTTAATCGTAGCTTTCCTAACAATTCAAATTCTTTCTAATTGCTTTCTTGCGTATATGGAAGTTCTTTCAAAGAATAAAGAAAAAACATTTATTTTTCATTACATTAAAATTTCATGCTCCTAGCGGCTTAATCAGGGTGTTGAAGAATCATTCAGTCAGTCAAAAGTTTATTTTCATAGGTATTCTAAGATGTTAACCAATTGCAGCCTGTAGGTGCTTGTCAATTCTATTAGTTTCCTCATCGATGTATTACTTTCGGTTTCCCAGATGTTCGTAAGATTCAAAGAAATGGATAAACAAAGTTGCTCCCAGCGCTCATAAAAAGATACCTTTAACGGCAAATATTTAAACGGAATGGATAGTGGAAGTGGAAGAAACCACTTTTGTTATTTTGCCATGACAACAACATATAAAGTGTAATCTATATATGTAGTACTAGTTCCCCCGCGGTTTCTCCCGCGTTTCTGTGGTATATAAGCATACATATAAACCTTCCTTTAGGATAATTCTGTTATTGATGAAAATCGCATCAAAACTGGATCGAATAGAAATATAATAAGAACGGAAACTGTAAAGCAAATAAGCGGTTGGCAAAATAGCTGCTTTAAACAACTCTTATTATTCGTGCCATAATACCGTGTCATAATATTTATGAAGGTAAAAACTGGAGTTGTTTATATAGTTAAGTAGTATGCTCCATTCTCTTTGCTTACATGAAAACAAAACTGAGGAAACGTAAACATTCAGCGATGAGATGGCCGTGACCTTACTATACGACAACAGTTGGAGTAAACAAATCTATCATTTATTGCCCTCTGATACTAGGAACAGAGAGCTCCCAACGCAAACAGATATCATATGATTGGATCCTTTGTCAGAATATTTGTCTGGAAATCTGATCAGTTTATTTCAAGATATTCAGGAACTAAGCAAAGGCCTTTCACTGACATTTATGAGCCACTAGATATTCTGGTTATAACCCAAATATTAAAAAATATATATATGTCCTCTAAACCATGAGGATTCTAGGAGAGCAGGAGTGCTGTACACACGGATCTATTCCTACCCATCATCAGCTACCCCAGTCATGGAAAGGATCAGGTATAATTAATGGAATTATAACCCAAAAAAGTCGGAGGAGCGAGTTGACCTACTTTAAAAAGCACAAAATAAAATTATATGTTTAAGCCTCAAAAACAAAAAAAAAACAAAAGTATAATTTATTTATTTTTATCTACCTCTGAAAATAAATACCGAGCGCGTCGTCAACCTCAGCTGTGCGTTAATAAAACGTTTGGGAAAGTAAAATTTTATTTTAAATTAGTTCTATTGTTGTCCCAAAAAACGGTAAGTAAGTATATTTATATATCAGCACATCTTTCATTGTTCATTGAGAAGAATTTCATACTTGAAAATGATATTTTTCCTACAGATTAAAATTACTTAGGGAACATTGAGAACAATTCACAAGCTTTCACGTAAATAAAGATTAGTACTAAGGAACTCTATCTTGTGATGTAAAAACGTAATAAGTTAACCAAATTCTGCAGGAGCATCAGTATAGGCTTGGCAAAGAGCCAGATAAATTACCCAGTCAAGTTGTATGAAGTTTTATATAATTCAAAGGTTAGTTGGAATCTGATAGTAATTAACATTTGTATCGACGAACTAATGTTAAACGCATGTAAGGTGTCCATAAGTTTGATGGGTACCGTATTACAAATTATCGGTTACTACCAAGTAGTCGAGATCTAATAGCCCCGTTTTGACATTTAAGACTGTTACAGAAAAGTGAACCTTACGGCTTGATGATTAGGCATCAATAGGTAAACAATTGCAATAATAAATTAAATAATTGTCAAAAATTGTATGATACTGACACTCAGCGCTTGCTCTCAGACCTTGAGCACAAGGAGATCTGTCTTAGGGACTTAGTTTCTAGGTATGAAATTGCTCAAAAACAAATAAATGAGCATATATTGGCGGCAACACACCTGGTTGACTTATGTAAGTACAATGAGGACACATTAAGATCTCTGTCCCATAATCATATATGTGATTGTGACCCTTCACCAGCTGGGCCAGGTGAGTTGCTTCCAATAACACAAATGAATCAGACTGATGTTCGGGTCATGCAATTAGATTCCAATCCTTGTCCTACAATCACAAAGACAATAGTTTTTTCGGATAAAATAGGATCTGACTTTGGCTCAATAATAAGTAACCAAATAACTGATTCAGTAATAAATTATTGTATGCCAGGAGCATCATACAAACAAATAATAGATAAGATTTTGCATACAAAGTTTGATGAAAATACCATAATAATAATTTTAATTGGCAATGTTATAAATATAAGTAAAAAAGACTTGATAAATAGTCTCAATTCTTTATCAAAATTAGAGGTAATGAAAATAATGTTATGTGCTTTCCCATACTCTTCCAACTATTCAGATATGGAGAATAATTATATTTGGCATTTAAATAACCATATGCATAATGTTACATGTCATAGTGCTAATTTTATTTATTTTGATACTAACAAGTTTGTTAGTAATTTGAAATTGAAACAGGATACCCTGTTTATTCCAAAAAAACTTAAGAAATTGATTGCATCACTTGTAGCATATAATATTAATAGGATAAGGGATAACACAGTAAGAACAAGTCATTTTAACATTAAATCTCAGAATAGTTCTTTAAACAAAAACTTTTGACAACAGAGAAGCTAAACAGTTCGACTTTTTTATTACATCAGAATATTAATCGCTTCTTTGGCAAAATTCTTGATATTCATTTATTATTAGATAAAATAAATATAGATATATTATGTTTTACAGAGACATGGTTGAAACCGGGCACTATGCTTTTTAATATTAAAAACTTTACAGTTGCCAGTATATTCAATAGATTATCTGCAGAAGGTGGCGGCACAATAATTCTTATAAATAATAATATAAAATTCAAGGATCGTAAAGATATTTGTAGTCTCTCTGTTGAGCGTGTTTGTGAGGTGTCTTGTGCAGAGTTGCAGAACTATATTATTGTTTGTGTTTATAGGCCACCGGCATCAAATTTTTTATTGTTTACGTCTATAATGGAAGAGATTCTTCGTAAGTTATTTAATAATTCTAACAAGTCAATAGTTGTATGTGGCGACTTTAATGTAGATACTCTTAGTAATTCATCTGAAAGTCGGAATTTTGTTGCCTTATTCAAATCGTTCAACTTAGATTTATTGTTTAGTGAGTCAACAAGATCTACAGCCACTTCGGCTACTTGTATTGATAATATATTAACTAATAGTAGTATACTAGGGAAATCGATTATTAGTGGTGTTCGCTCGGATCATAAGGCTCAATTAATAGAATTGCCATTTAAAAGACAAGTATTTAAAGTAACGAAAGTAATTAGACCTACTACTAAGGCAAGCTTAGACACCTTTAAGAATAATTTAGAGCTGAAACTCTGTAATACAATATATCATAGTGATGAGCCCAATGTCTTGTATAAAGGTTTATTGTCTGGGATTTGCGATAATTTTAATAGAGCCTGTCCTACTAAAATAGTGAAGGTAAATAGTAAAATGGGATTTAGTGACTGGGCTACAAAAGGTATTCGTAAGAGCAGGGATAGGTTGTATGAACTTTATCATTTAAAATCTCTAACTCAGAACGAAGAATTTCATAAATATGTTAGAAATTTTTCAAAGACTTTCAAGTTAGTGTGTAATCAAGCTAAATCTTACTTTATATGTAATAAAATAGGTAATGCTAATAACAAAATAAAGACAGTCTGGAATGTTATTAATACGGAAACTGGTAAAATTAGAAATAATAATGAACAGGTAACTCTTAAAATTAATGAAAAAATTCTAACAAATAATTTAGATGTAGCCTGTGCTTTTGAAAACTTCTTCACGAGTATACCTGGTAAAACTACTAAAAGCCTTAAATCATGTCCTATAGCAGCGGAATCTTTACTCAAGCAGCATATTCATAATACATTTCCAAGTTTTAAATTTGACCATATTAATGCTAGCGATATCATAATAACTTTTAATTCTCTCAATATGAAAAGTACTGAAGATTTATGGGGCTTATCAGTAACAATCGTAAAATCAATAATAACAGTGATTGCACCTGTTTTGTCAAATATTTTTAATGAATGCATTGATCAGGGTTGTTTTCCTGATTTAATGAAATATAGTAAAATAGTACCTATTTTCAAGTCCGGTTGTAGGGAGAATCCATCTGATTACAGACCAGTTTCCGTTCTGCCAGCACTTAGTAAAATCTTTGAAAAATTGCTGCTTAATCAAATGTCAAGTCACTTTACTAAGCATAAGGTATTGCATGGTCATCAGTTCGGTTTCACGAAGGGAAGATCTACATCCGATGCGGCAGCAACATTGCTGAGGCACATTTATGGCGCATGGGAGGATTCACAGGATGCGATTGGCATTTTTTGTGATCTGTCCAAGGCATTCGATTGCGTTGACCACCGTACGCTACTACTAAAACTTGACTTCTACGGAATTCGTGGAACTGCTCATGATCTTGTTTTATCTTATTTATCAAATCGCCAGCAAAAGGTAGGGATTACCGGCACAACATCCAAGGGCTCTTTAGTCGAAATGGGGGTACCCCAGGGTTCAATTTTAGGTCCATTTTTGTTTTTAGTATATATAAATGATTTGCCATATGTTGTAAATGACCTCACAGATATTGTCTTGTTTGCTGATGATACATCATTAATTTTTAAAGTTAATAGAAAAGACAAAGATCTAACTAAAGTTAATCATACTATGTCAATTGTCTGTGGGTGGTTTGCTACAAATAATCTATTACTAAATTCAAAGAAAACTAAATGCTTAAGGTTTTCTTTACCAAATGTAGCACAAGTAGATAGCTAAATAATAATAGATGGGAGCCATATTGATCTTGTAAATAAAACGGTATTTTTGGGTCTTACATTAGACAATAAATTGCAATGGGGACCTCAGGTTGATACTCTAGCTGCTAAATTAAGTTCGGCTGCTTTTGCTGTTAGGAAAATTAAACAATTGACGAATGTTGAGACGGCCAAATTAGTTTATTTTGCATATTTTCATAGCCTCTTGTCCTATGGTATTTTGTTTTGGGGAGCAGCAGCGGATATAGAATCAATATTTATTATACAAAAAAGAGCAATTCGTGCAATTTACAGTATGGGTCCCCGTGAATCATTAAGAGATTTATTTAGGGAAATAAATATAATGACATTACCTTCACTATATATTTATGAAAATATAATGTTTATACGTAGAAACATAGGAATGTTTGAGGCAAAATTAGATATTCATAGTATAAATACAAGACAAAGGGAGAAGTTAGTTGTTCCATACTTTAGACTAACTAAAGTTAACAAGTCATTTCTTGGTAATTGTGTTCGATTTTATAATAAGATACCGCTTTCAATAACCAAAATGTCTGATCATAAATTTAAAAATTATATTAGGAAAGTTTTGAAAGAAAAAGCGTATTACAAGGTAGTTCATTATATTGAAGATAAAAATGTATGGAAATAGCTGCTCTCTGCACAGTGCACCTCTAAATCTCTTGTTTAAGTTGTAAGTACCTAATTATTGTTATTTTCTATTTTGTAGTCTTGTCATATTTTTTTTTGTTTTGTTTTTATTAATGTTACCTATAATAAGTATCTTGTAATTGTTAAATATAAAATTATGTAAAATTGAAATTATAAAATAGCCAAAAAGTCAGAATAGATAAAAATTTATATAACAAATAAAAAAAAATGTAACCTTGCTGAGTTTCTTGCCGGTTCTTCTCAGTTGAAGGCTGACTTCCGAACCGGTTGTAGCTTCAGTAACTTTAAATTTGACCTTCATAAGTGCCCTCCGAAGGCCTAAACTGAATAAATGGTTTTGAATTTTGAATTTTGAATTTTGAAACCTTATTTCGAAAGCAATAAAGATGATTTTGCTATAACATTCTTAACTGTCAAACGGACCTTTTAAATCTCGAATTTTAAATATAGACAAGAATGACATTTGCTACTTACGAACGAAAGAGTGACCAAAATCAGGATGCAAATTTAAATCGAGTCCGTTAAATAAAACACTTGTAACATTAGAGCTAATGTTTTAGGACGCAACGGCGTTTAATTTTAAGTAGGTATACGTATAATGTCTTTTTAGGGCAAACAATGCAAAGGCCATAGTAATTAGTCAAGAGTCCTTTGTTCCCGATGTTCACAGAGTAACTGCGATTGTGACGCGCGTTGGTTGCCGTTGACCCGGTTAGTGAAATGTCTCATTAAGGCAATGAGCTTAATTACTTAAGCCTAATGCTTCCGTTACGTTGGTACATATGCTCAGCGAACGCGTGCATTATCGCAAACGATATAATGTAAGCCGTACTTGCAGAAAAATCCGTTCAACATTTTTTGAAGCGAAACTTCTAATGGATGGCTTTAAAATTCTGATCGGCAACCTTTTTGTGTGACGAATAAGTTTGAAGAATCTTCTTCGATTTAATGCACAGTGACACATATGTATGTAATTTTATACAAACAAATAAATGATAAACACTATCTATGCTATTTAAAAGTGATTGATGAATAATTTTAATGTTTCCCTGTAACACAAATGTTTCAATTCTATCGTGTGATTGAGACACAGCCTGTATTTTTTTTATATTCCCTAAGATTTAAATCTATTTGAACCTTATTTGTATTGGTTATGCTTTACTGAAAAAAGGTTAAATATAATAAAAACTTTTTGGAACAAATTTTCAATTTCCATTCTCAGCTTCCTTCAAAAGCTAGAACCTCGTTGGTTACTTAGTTGTTTAAACACCATTTACAACCTTTGATCTAGGTATGTGGTAACGCAACCATGGTCATGTAGCCCGTCACCGTAAGCTAACACTACCCTTATTTACAGTTTACATATGAGGAAATAGCTTTAACGTAGCCACGTTAAAAGAATTGTGTGACCCAGTTAGCGAGGAAAGCAAACGTGGACTTACAAGAGTCGGCAACAATAATGTGTGCTTATAGATTATCGAATTATTAGGTATTATTGCGGTTTATGACCTATGAAACTCGGTCGATTGCCATTGTACTTTATATATTGTTAAACTGGGTTCGCAATGTATTGAAAATACAGCTGCTGCGGCCGAGCGCCGACAAACTGTTTACTAGAATTAAATTATTGGTATAAATATTTTTGATATTATAGTGCAAGTTAGCCTCGCGTATAGAGTAAAACAATGCTAAAACTAACTTAATATTGTGTGCAAATAGATATATTTTGAATTATCCAGATGAGTAGTAGAGCTCTTAGTGCAGAGTTCGTCTGGAAGTACTACCATTTCTGCCGTGTAGCAGTAGTGCACTTGTATTACTGTGTTTCGGTTAGAAAAGTAAGGGGGCCGGTGAAATTACAGGCACATGAGCCTTAACAACTTCACGTCTCAGGGTCGACAATGCATTGGCGATTCCCCTACCATCAGGTGGACCGTCCGCTTGTTTGTCGGCCCATATGTTATAAAAAATCACCTTCTCGAAAACTGTAGGCATGAATTTGTTGGGACTTTCAGCACACAAGTTCAGATGCTTATCGGAAATTTATTGTAATTTTATGATGTGTAACAATAACTTGCCATTGTAATAACTCCGTTTTAAAATATCTCCTCGATTTACATTAATCAATCGCCCGCAAAATCTGAATTATACCAAACTACTCGGACAGCATTTATTATTGTTGAGAAAAACAGCCGTGGCATACAGACATAAACACAGAAACACACCAATTTCTCATCAAAACGATTAATTTAACTATTAACCAATAACAAACTAAATCGCATATTTAATCATCGTACTTTAACTTTTTAAAGGAAACTTATTATTTATGCAGTCATGTATACATTTCTGCAATAGTAGGTATAAGTACATATATATATTCCTTACAGTAACATATCGTTGGTATTCGTGGGAGCACAGTATTGTTATCGCACACGGTTAGTGTCATATACCATGTCCGCGCACCGCTGTCGGGCATACTAAACCAAATGGACAACATAACACGACAAGCTGACTCTGCAACCGTCCTTATCTCTTCAAGTTACGTATCGGAGAAAACAAACAATAATATAACCACAACAACACACAGAATTCTACTAATCTATCTTATATTAATACTGGCTGTCCCCCGCGGTTTCACCCGCGTTCCCGAGGGACGTAACATTTTCCCGACACAAAAGTATCCTATGTTACTTCTAATACCTCCAAGAATATGTATACAAATTTTAATGATGATCGGTTAAGTAATTTTCGCCTGAAAGCGTAACAAACAAACTTACATTCACATTTATAATATTAGTAGGGATATAAGCAAAATAGGGTTGTTTGACGCACCATCACTTCAAAACTACTGAACATATCGGGGTAGGACTGCTACCATTCGACGCGGAATTTTTCATAGATGGTTATAGGCTATATATGATATCGATAAACGCGGGTGAAACCGTGGGGGACAGCTGTAATAAATGTGAAAAATTGTGAATATGTATGGATGTTTGTCATTCTTTCACGCAAAATCTACCAAACGGATTTTTATAAAATTTGGCACATAGATAGAATATAATCTGGATTAGCACATAGAATACTATTTCTTCCGGGAAAATGTGACATTCCACGGGAAAGCGCGTGAAACCGCGGGAGACAGCTAATATTATAAATGCAAATGTTTGTGACGATGGATGTTTTTGATGATCGTTCACGTAAAAACTACCCGATCGTTTGGATGAAACTTGGCACATAGATTGAACTGGAATCACGTATTGAGTACTTTTCATCCGGGGAAAATTAACATCCCCCGGGAACGCTAGTGAAACTGCGGGGGATAAGTAAATAAGTGGATAATAATTAAGCATGTTACGGCTTACTTCTTAGCCCATTCATGAGTGATTGTGAATTCTCATATGTACCAGTAACGCCGCACGCAATGTGCCAGTCGTTGTAATCTATTTCAAGTTTTTCTAAGATACACAGTGAAAGTTATTTAGAAAATTTAATGTTCATTCAATTGTATGTTGTAATTTACTGAATCAATTAATATGACTATCAGGTGACAGCCTAATGATTATTAGATCTTTAGAATTGTTGTCAGTGAATTATGCTTCCATTATGAAAACTTACTTAATTATAAGTGATTATCCGACTAATATTATAAACGTGAATGTTTTTATGGATGTTTATTCCTCTTTCACGCAAAAACTACGAAACGGATTTGGATGAAACTTAACACATAGATAGAGCATATATTGGAATAACATATATGCTTTTTATCCCGGGGATATGGTACATCCCTCGGGAACGCGGGTAAAACCGCGGGGGTTAGCTATAATTTATAAAACACACATTTATTTATTCTTTTAATTAAATAATCTATAATTAAGATATCACTCGACAGCAATCTGGGGGAAGTACCTAGCCTAATATTTTTTTTTATTTACTTTTTATAAAATCATTTGTTATTTTACAGAACATGTTAACAATTAAATATACAACTTACCATGAGTCAATAATTTGTTTACCAATATCTAGTTTAATCTGGAAATGTTTAATTGACTTTCAAATATCACATCCAGCTGTTGATATTCTTATAAATAAAATAAATACATTATTCGAGGAATAATTTTAGTTTTCATTACATGATATGTGTTATGTATTAGTAACAGGAACTTTATTTTATTTTAAAATCAAGTATTTTGTTCGTAAGATTATATTCCCATAAAAAAAGTGTAATGGGCTTTAAAATTAATACCTACATCACATTTTGATTTAAGACAATACCCAAATGTTAGCTGTCAGTATTTTAATTTCCGCATTCACTAGAAATAAGTAGTTAAAAACTATACGTTGGCATATCACACGTTAATACGAATCATAAATGTAAATATAACTAGACACCTTTATTCGAGCCTTCTATAAATAAAATGTAAGACATTTTTTAGCATATCTTTTGTCTTAGCTCGCAGCATAATATTACAAAATGTGGTCCTAAGGTACATTATTGCGGGTAAACAGCAAGTAGAGCGTGGGTAGAGCTACATATCCATGTTGCGAATTTATTATCTACAAGATTTTTTGTAAAATTATTATGAAATAAAACATAATAACAATATGAAGGTAGCTTTTATGAAACAGGGCGTTGTAAAGACCCGCGGTAGAAGTGAAACTTTAACATTTTCTGTTTAACACTAATCATACCAACACTTACTACCTATTTCTAACATAGCGGGTCAAATGTGACATTTTGTTTCCTGCTTGAATGTATGAAATATGGTTGTTAGGAAGGGAAATAAATAGTATAACTGTATATTAATTAGTAAGAAAATGTCATGAAGTCAAATGTGCAAAAACAATAAGATGATACGTGCATTTTCAATGCAAAGTTCAAAATGGGTTATTTGACCCGGTTATGGTATGTTTAGTTAACCTTTTTTTAAATAAAGCATTAGCAATAAGGTTCATTTAGTTTTAGGTTTCAGGCAAACAACGTGAACCATAAATATCTTAAAGTAAAAAAAAAAACAAGACACGATGGAAGTAAAACTTTTTAGGAAAACATTTTAATTATTCATCAATCACTTTTGAATAGCATAGATTATGTTTATCATTTTTCTTTTCGTCACACAAAAAGGTTGCGAATCGAACTTTTCCCAAACTAAGTAGAGCTTGTACTATTGAAACCAGATAACTGATATACTACATATACTACTTTACTTTTCTAAATAAATACTTATATAGATATTTACACCAAGACACAGAACAAACAGACATGTTCACACAAATGTTTGTCCTGGGAATCGAACCAGCGACCTTCGGCGTGGCAGTCCGAGTCGTTAACCGCCAAGTCAACTGGCCTGTCCAATATTAATGTCATCAAAGACTTTTATAAGAATTATCTATTGTACTTATTTATTTAAATAAACTTTCATAAGGACCCTAATAAAATGATGCTATAAGGTCTATAAAAAATATTTTATTTACTAACTACTCTCTATAAAAAAAAATGTTATAATAAATAAATAATAACATCGTTTGAACACTGGTTATGACCAGTGTTCACCCACTGGTCGAAATTCCAAATCATTATTAAAAAATTTAGGAAAACATTTGTTCATGTTAAAAAAAAATACTGTTGCAATTTTTTTGGGTGCACACTAAAGCTCGTCAATTTAACAAACAGTTTACAAATAGAAGAGAAAATGGTAACATAACTATTTTGTCTTTGCTTATTTATATGTATAATGATAATCCCTAAACTCAATAATCCTCGATTTGGAATTCTGCTGGAATAAAATTTACGGATGTTTTGATTTGTACTAGCGGTTAAATATGTAGTAACTTGACGAGAATCCATTCATTCCGTTCATGTTTACAAACTACACTTCAATTCTTGTTCTTGTGAATTCTTGTATAGCCGATGGAACAGCTGGAGATTTCGAAAGAAAATCGGTACATGTTTTTTTTTTAATTATCCTATCATACTTGCCAGTTAGAATGCATAATTGAAATAAACTGCACAGGTTTTTCATTGTTTATATAGTTACACATACGTACTAACATTTCGTAGATCTTCATGTGTAATTTAAAACATAATTGGAAAAAGTTGAATCTACATTTTTCTTTTTATAGCTGGACAGGATATACAATAATAAATGCGGCGTAAAATTGTTATTTGATATTATTAACTTTCCAAGAAAATATTATCTTGTCAGGTATGCATTTACGTATTTTATGTGGCCTTACTTATAAATGCTCAAAATGTATAACTTATTAAACGTTTATTAAGAGCTTTAATAATATATAAATACTTACATTGCACAAAACTTTCTTTTGTTGAAAAACTTTAAAAATTAAATTCACTTTGTAAATTCACCCGATGAGAAGCCAAAGGCCACGTGTCCATTAATTTTTTTAATAATTATTATTTATTTTACATTTATCTTATGAATACAAAAATATTTTAGCGATGTTTTTACACGGCGCTCAAATTAATATTGGTATATACCTATGCGCGTTTACCAGCCGACGCGTGTCGGCGGACTGGCTGAATGAATGGATGTAAAAATTTGTTGTCACAGATCGGAACGCACAGGCATAAACCAACCGAATCGGAATAAACACAATTAATTATAGATCCCGTAGTTCCAACCCAGCAACTTATCATGGTTGGTTATAAGCTGTTTCACTTTCTAGGCAAGGCGTGACTGCAACGCTCCAGGCTGGAGCGATAAAAACAAAGTGGGCAACAGATTATGTCAGTAAAACATAATAATGATAAAATACGATAGCTTGTGGAACTGGACTCTGAGAGCCAAGGCGATTATTACTTAATTTGTTTTGTTTATGGTCTTTATGATATTAATACTGTTACTTACTTAAACCATGCAAATCTGAGTTTCTTTTATAAAAATAATAATGTTTAACTTAACTAATATGGTGACCTAATATATGAGGATAATTAATAATGTACAAAACAAATTTTAAATAAGCTATATGATAAGAAACCTAAAATTAAGTAGGTATGTCTGTTATTAATGAAAACACTAATAAGTGGTTATTACAAACAGTAGAACAGAACGCAGCGCGGAAGCTCCTAATCTTAATATATATAAATCTCGTGTCACAATGTTTGTCCTCAATGGACTCCTAAACCACTTAACCGATTATAATAAAATTCGCACACCATGTGCAGTTCGATCCAACTTGAGAGATAGGATAGTTTAAATCTCAAATTATAGTCGCAATTTTAATTTATTGCTAATTATTTGTCTGTTATTATTTGACAGTCACAATTATCTGTTAACTCCAAATGATTCTAAGAGATGTCGATACCTTTCGACTGGGTTGAGTAAGTCATCAATAGATGGCGCTGCTATGGTAAATCTACGAACGTGTCATATAAGCTACAATTCAATATCATGATTACCACGTGTTATTGAGGCTAATGTATAAATTAAATTTATTTTGTAGTAAACGAAATACCGTGAAATTCAATTATTTCTTCTTTTTTAATACGGCTGGACCGATTGGAATGTTTTTTTTTGTTTGCGTTTGGGTGGTGCCCTGGATGGTTTAGATTCACAATTGGACCCGGTAGGTGGCGCTGCGAGCGAATTCCTGCATTTTTGTATGGACTTATTTCGACAGAACGACGTCTGTCCGGGCAGCTAGTATTATTATAGTTTTTGTTTGTTTATCCTTCACGAACAGATCAATTTGCACAGGGATAGCTGTAAAGTAGATAACAGCTTCGGCTTTTTACTCTGGAATCGTTGTCCGCGTAATAGGTGTAAATACCACCTTCGTCACTTCCAAAAAAAAAACAAAAATAAAACAATCCTGGAATCGTAGTTGAAGCCACAAGGCAACTAGAAAATACTCTTTGAAAGTTCCTTGTGAATATTATTTTTATGATATATTTACTCACATTCCTAATAATAAAAACACATTTTTTTGTGCATGATTAATAAGAAATCGGTCGAACTGCTTGGAATCCACGACGCCACAAATAGGTCACGGACACACAAAAGGGTCAAACTCAGATATAACTCCCCTTTTTTAGGGTGGGGTTAAAAGAAACACCCGTAGTAGTAATGTTTTACTAGAATTATAATTTATGGAATAAGAGGTAATGTAGGTATATAAAATTTGTATGTAATATAAGTGCCTATGCGGTTTTGATTTAAGTCGATAAAATGAAATGGGTAAGTCCAATATTAAAACAATTGGTTCACAGTTATAAAGTGTTCAATCAATAATAATAATAATAACAAAAATCTTTATTTGTCACCACAAACCAAAATACATCTAATAATATTAATACATAAGCTATGTATAACAATTGTTGGCTGTGGATCGCAGGTGCCTGTGGTAGGTAATAGGAACCTGTATTATAGGTCACCAAGTCTCCACCTCAAGGAAGCTGTTTTACAAATCAAAAAATAGCATAAATGTATGTACATTATTTTTGTATTATTTAGTTAAATACATTATGACAAATAAAACAAAACAATGTTCAATCAAAGTTATGTTGTTGGTGTACCTACCTATTACATAAACAAATATATAGGATAGAATATGATTCGGAGTCCTGCCAGTTCGTCAAATAAATACAAAACCATCCTGCATAATCGAATAGGTATGTACATAGCGAAACTCGTGTAGAATAAGAATGATTGATATCTATCCAGCCAATCCCAGATTGACATTTTAGTCGGGACAATAAGGAATTGGGCTTGGCTGGCGCGACCTCGGCTACACAGGCCTATGACCTTGTCACAGATGCCTCGTCCGATATGACAGTACTTGTCACTTGGGATAGAAAATTACGATGCCTACACGACGCTCGGATAATGAGGCCATATGTAGGGATGTAGATTATCGACGAGATGCGCTGACTTTGAATATGTCTGGCTAAATCGGCTTATTAGTATATATTAAAAGACTTCAATGGATATAAACTTCATATAAAAAAAATGGTTGTCTGTAAAGTCGTCATAACAAAACATTGATGAAATTATTGCATAATTTGATGAATAAAATTTAATCATTTTTATTTAATTATCATTATTTTGTATAGATTTAAAGGAGTGAAATGAAATCTACAATTTAATTGACAAATTTACTTTAATTTGCACTCATTAATTCAAATATGTATAATTACTTTAACGAACAGATTATTCTAAATAATAAAAGAACTTGAAATTATACTAGTAATCAGATTTTTAAAATGCAAGAATAATTAACCTTGTACAATGAGAGTAACGGGACAATTTTTCGTGCATGCAGCCAGCGTTCATCGATTTATTAGACGTTGTCACGTCAAAATTGTTGAAGATTATTATCCTAAAAATATTTTTAAAAGAGAGGACGGAATATGCATGTTGAGTTTTAATGTGAAAGGTTATCTCAGGAACCTTGTTCATAATTTGAGTGGTACGTTATTCCAAATGGACATAGGGTATGATATAATCCGGAGATTCATGAAAACCCTCGGGAATGCGGGTAAAACCGCGGGATGGAAGCTGTAATACAAATGCCAAAGATGTGAGGATATATGCATGTTTGTTACTCTCACGAAAAAACTACTTATCGGATTTGTATAAAACTTGGTGCATAGATAGAACATCCCCTGGAATAACGCATACTATTTATCCCGAGAAAAGATCTCTCAGGAAAGCAGGTGAAACCGCGAGTCGGTAATTAGTCAATCATATTTTTGTTCGTTAACATTGTTAACAAAGAATCCAGAAGGTCAATCAATGAGTTTTAATTATGGTTCTGTGAGTAAAACATAAAATTTTAATTAATGTTCATAATTTATCGGAAGTCGGAACTACTGCCAATGCTCTGCCATCCGGCTTTGAACGACGATAGTGATAGATGCAGGCAGGCGATAGATCTGTGGACTAGTTTCTAATAGCCTTCAAAACAATACTAACTTATCTACGTACAATCATCTCGAAGCAAGAAAATGTATAAACCTACCATTAAATTAAAAGTGAAGGTTGGGATATTTAGATGTTTGTATCTTTATGGCTCAAACTTACTAATATTACAAGCGCGAAATTTGTATGGATGTCTGTTTCTTCTTCACGTAAAAACTATAAAACGAATTTTGATGAAGCTTGGCATAGAGCGTGTTAAACAACAAGTTTGCAAGTATTAGTAGCTCTAAGAGAAGAATTCTCCTGGGGCAGTATTAACTCCTTAGCTGTTTTGGCCGTGAAGCATTAGTGCACTTGTGTTCCAGTAAGAAACGTATGGGGGCCGGTGAAATTAAAGTAGGCACATGAGACTGAATCTTCACGTCTCAGGGTCGATAAGCAATGCCCTTGGTATTGTAGATGTCCATAGGCCGTGGTTACCACGTACCATCAGGTGATTCAGGTGTAACGTATGCCTGCTTGTCGGTCTAACACAAAGAAAAGGAAAATACCATGGAAGTACTGAAATAAATAGTAGCATTCTTCTTATACCCTAGAAATTGTAAGATCTTTTTTTTATACTACATGGGCCGACAAACAAACGGACGGTCAACCTGATAGTAAGTGGTCACCGCTGCCTATGGACATTTGCAACACTAGGGGCATCGCCAATGCGTTGTCGACCCTGAGACATGAAGTTGTTAAGCCTCATGTGCCTGTAATTTCACCGGCCCTCTTACCTTTCTAACCGAAACACAGTAATACAAGTGGACTACTGCTTCGAGGCAGAAATGGGTAAGGTGGTAGTACTTCCCTGGACGAATTCTGAACTAAGAGCTCTATAGTGATACGATTGAGGTTGAGCAAACGCTATCTCTCGGGAACTCAGGTGAAACCATGGGGCGGAAACAGCCACACAAACTGGTCAACGAATTTGATGATTTATACACTTCAACTTCTCCATAACAGGTACATCCGCAGAGGCACGGGTGCCCCATAATCACTAATCTCCACATGGACCTAGGATTTCGATCGACAGGCAATGGATGAAAAGGGTCTGCCGTATTCTTAAAGGCCGTACCATAATTTTACCCTCGGGCGAGAGCCCTCAGCGCTCACTGAAATGTCCACGTATGGGTATTAAAGCCATTAGATGTTAACACAAATAAAAAAAGACATGAACAACACTGTCACACGGTCACTTATTCGGGTAAATACCCCAATAATAGGGAAATCCCTAAACTAAGTATCCCTAAATCAAGGAAATTGATTCGATTGTAGCATTGTTAGATACACTGTTGATGAGATTGTAACAAATTTAAGATGGACACATTTGTCTGTTGTTTGTGTCATAGTCAGCTGCTTATATGCAAACAAATTATTTGATTGCTATACTCGTACCTACAAAATTGAATTAATCATCAATTTATTTACTCAGTCGAAAACAGGGAAAGCGGACCTCTCGTCAGATTAGAGGGAGACAGACAATAACTCACTTGGGTGAACCCACCTTCGAATTTGAATGCACCTCCTGGATTCTCTACATAAACTTCGTCGACGAGCCGGCGCTACGAGGCCTTCAATTCGAAAGGATTTACACGTGATCGGAAACAGTTTGCGAAAGAAACAAAGTATAGAAGCAGCGGTGAAACATCGTCAAGCTAGTGTAATTTACCTTCCAGAACCAAAACCCGGAATAGCATAACTACAAATGTAACAAAGATGGTAAAGTGAACATTATTTCTACTTTCTTTGGCTGCATTCGGAGATTTCATGAAAGTACCGACCATTTCGGCTAGATATGTTAAAAAACGCATGAAATACGCACCACCGCACATCTTTTGTCACACTTTATAATGTAGGTAGGTAGGTACCATAACGATGTGGTAGGTAACAACACATTCAGATGTTTTTTTAATTATACCTACAATGCATCAAAATAATTAATTGATATTGGCGTGGACGGTAAGGAAAATCAATTAGCACAGTTTAAAGACCTTTTGATCGAAACCTCGCAAACTCGTGATAACCATTCAAATCAATAATTGCCTACTTTTACGTATATATATTTATTAAACCTACCTACCAGAAAATTAATACTGCAAGAAAAATTGCCTGTCTACAAAAATATGGTGGAAATTATGTTTTTTGTACCAGAAATTGATAGATAGGATCGTCTATGGTTTCTGGTTAGACAATAAGGCTCACACTTCGCTATCTGCCTTCCCTGTTCCTTATTGTCTGGAGTCAACGTAATATGTGATGCGTTGTCCAATCGCTGCATCATTTATAAATTACAGGAGATTTAGCAGAAAATTTACAGCGGCACCTACACCTGCATGTTGCCAACCCTCTTTGGGAATCACCAGGCTTTCCCTGGTGATCTGTAATACAGGTACAACAGACACCAGTCTCTATTATGTGTGACCTGTATTTGTGATTATGAGAGAATAATAAAGAATATTATTATTATTAATGCTTGTGGTGACCACTTGCTGCAAGATGTAGTGGTTACAGGAGTGCACATGTTATAAGTACTTACGTCAATACTATGGTTTATATGTTCCACTTATTCAATTCGTTGATCCTACTAATATTACAAATACGAAAGTTTAAGGTCGGATAGATGGTTTTTTTAGTCTCTCACGCAAATACTATTCATCGGATTTGGATTAAACTAGGCATATAGTTTTTACACTGGATTCACATGGGATACTTTTAATCTTCGGGGAAAGGTAACATCCTTCGGGAACACTAAATTCCCTCGCACAGCTAATCGAACATAAACGAAACGTCAAAAGTGGTGTTGGTAACTCCATATTTCTTTTTATAATTGAACTACAATTTAATTCATAAAATAAATCTTTTGTGGAACACTTATAAGATACGCAAAGACATTCAGTTGAACATGAATTAGTCATACGATAGTGTTTCGTATTGAAGTCATCATAAGAGCCTTGTTGCTTTGACAAATCAAATGTGTTTGATTCTCCAATTCAAGTTATAATATTCCTTCTATATTCGCTGTACATGACGTGCCTTGATTACTGGCAAAGAGTTTCCAAAAAACTAATACTTTCTAGGAAATAAACGCTCAATTATTGGTTGCGTACACAGTTATTAAGTGGTAAGGTATAGTCAGACAACAACTCACATTCTAACCGAGCAACAGTCTCATACTTAATTTTACAAACAATTTAAGTTTCAACGACTTTTCGAATATCGAAAACTTTTCAAAGTTACATTACGATTTTTTATTATACCAATTGGGCCGACAAACAAGCGGACGGTCCACCTGATGGTAAGTGGTCACCGCCGCCTATGGAGATTTGCAACACTAGGGGCATCGCCTATGCGATGACAACCCTGAGACGTGTAGTTGTTAAGTCTCATCTTAGAACTTAGCACAAAATACCAAATATAATAGACTGGCCAGTTGGCTTGGTAGTCAGAGACCCTGATTGCCACGCCGCAGGTGGTGGGTTCGATTCCCACCCAGGACAAACATTTGTGTGCATGAACATGCCTGTTTGTTCTGTGTGTGGATGTTAATATCTATATAAGTAATTATGTACTTAAAAATGTATTATCAGTAATTTGGTTTCCATAGTACAAGCTCTGCTTAGTTTCGGATTAAATGACCGTCTAAGAAGAATGTCCCAGGATATTTATTTATTATTTATTTATAAGATGTGAGAAAAGTAAAGCAGTTATGTGGATTTGGAATAAAAATTTTGATTACTTAAATTTAACTTGATTTCACCATATTTAACGCCTTCATTCAAACAATATACCTTTGTTTGGTTGACAGTTGCCATTGTCTATTGTTCTCTCGACCACAGATTACCTACAGGACTCTCAGTCTTATCGTTTTATGAGTCAACTAGCCGCGGTTTCGCCCGGGTTCCCGAGGGATGTGACATTTCCCCGGGATAAAAAGTAGCCTATATGTTATTACAGGATATGCTCTATCGTTAATAAAAAAACGAGAAATGAACCGATGAGTCATGAAATCAAATAGTATTGCCGAACTGTCTGTGGTTATTGCTCTTGACTGTACTTATACACAAGTTCTTTTTTTACGGATAGGCTTTCGTTTAACTACATATCCCAAAGTAGTTGCGTAAAAATTCAGTCCACAAATTGACTTATAATCGAGAACACACTGGTAGCTAAATATTTGTCACTGTAAAAAATTAAAAATATTTGTTACGATGTTCGTGGGGTGGAGACCTGGTGTCCTGAAATACAGGCTCTGCCTAACTTAGGCACCAGTCTCCCGCAATTTATGTGCTATTGTAAATTTTTTAGTAAATGAAGTTGTTCATATTTTTTTGTAACTTGTTGTGGGAGATAAATAAATAAATAATTATTATTATAGCTTGCTTTACGACAATTTTCGACATAGTAGCCAGTCTGGTGAGGAGGTATTCTTTACTAAATGAATATCTAAATGCATGACATTATGATTACTATATACTTATATGTCTAAAACACAATGTATTAAGTGGAAGAAGTCTTAGATGAGTAAAACATGAAATAGAATAGAAGAATGAAAAACTAGATATGTCCATGAGGTACACAATAATCTACCCAAATTTTAAAACTAATAAGTTGGATACTAAACTTTTCTGTGTTATCTATGCTCTTTTTTATAAAGAAATCGGCATGTCCCACGGTGCAGACACGGAAGAGCGAGACGGGTGACTCTATAGCTATACCATTAATTTACAAAATTAGATGTAAAAGTCATCCACTTTACTTGTTTTAAGTCCTGGTTTAGAATTTACTTTGTTTGAACTTTATAATGGTTTATGCAACCGATAATTATGCGTTTAAATCCTATTATTAGTATTTTTAGTAACTTTAATATGGCATTAGTAATTTAAAAACATTTCTTTATATTTCAAACTTTTTTTTGATGGTATTGCGATGTACCTCATTCTCACCGGTAAGTGAAGTTGAGGCCGAAAATGGAAGTGAGCTCGTGGAAGCTCCTTCTAGGCAGGAAGTGTATCAAACATAACATAGCACAAGATTGCAAAGCTCTAAAAATATTTACAGTACGTAGGTACTTAATCACTACATAGTATAAAACAAAGTCGCTTTCTCTGTCCCTATATCCCTATGTCCCTAAGTAACGGATTTTGATGCGGTTTTTTTTAATAGATAAAGTGATTGAAGAGGAAGGTTTTTATGTTTAATACATGTGACATCCCACGGGAACGCGGGTAAAACCGCGGGGGACAGCTAGTATGTAATAAAAATTTAAAAATCCACCCGAACGAAGTCACGGACAACAGCTAACATAAAATAAAAAAATAATCATGGGGGTCAACGATCGGTTAACCTAGAGAGTTATAATTTATCGTGATCTCACAAAAAACATGAACAAATCATTCCAATATTTATGTTGGAAGATAAATAATGGTCATGTTTTTATAACAAGTTCAACAGTCGCATTACCAAATCAAATCGATAATGAATCTTCTTCTTCTTATCTTATATACTACTAGTTTTACCCGCGTTCCCGTGGGATGTCACATGTATTATACATAAAAACCTTCCTCTTCAATCACTTTATCTATTTAAAAAACCGCATCAAAATCCGTTGCGTAGTTTTAAAGATTTAAGCATACATCATGATATAGGGACAGAGAAAGCGACTTTGTTTTATACTTTGTAGTGATGTAATATATATTATATAAGCAAGATACGGTTCCTTTGACGCACCGTCACCTCTAAACTACTGAACATATCGGGATGGTACTGCTACCAGTCGACGCGGCATTTTTGATAAATGATATCGATAAACGCGGGTGGTACCGCGGGGGACAGCTAGTTTTTTTATGAGATGCTATCGCACTTTTATAACCTTTACTTTTATTGTTTATCTATTTTTTATATATAAATTTAAATAGGAAGAACGTCACTCGGTTTTTTTTGATAGGCCAGTTGGCTTGGTGGTTAGCGACTCTGACTGCCAAACCGAAGGTCGCGGGTTCGATTCCCACCCAGGACAAACATTTGTGTGCATGTCTGTTTGTTCTGTGTCTGGGTGTCAATATCTATATAAGTATATATTTAGAAAAAAAAGTAGTATATCAGTTGTCTGGTTTCCATAGTACAAGCTCTGCTTAGTTTGGGAACAGATGGCCGTGCGTAAAGAATGTCCCTGGATATTTATTTATTTATTATTATTATTTATTGACAGGTTGGTTTGGTGGTTAGAGACCCCAATGTCACAGGTCGTGGGTTCGATTCTCACCCGGTACAAACATTTGTGAACTTGAACGTGTCCATAGTACATGCTTTGCTTAGTTTGTGATCACATGGGCGTGTGTAAAATAATATTTATATACTATTTATTTAATTATGTTGCGAACTATCTGGTATAAGTAGCGTACCTACTAGACGTCCATTTCATCAATGCTCAATTCAATACATGAAAAAATGTTTCTTGATAAATACATAGAATTTGAAAAATGCAGAGACGATGTTTCTTTCCACCAAACTATCGTTACTAAAAAGTTTATTATCTATAGGTTAGGTTTTATTACGTCCAAAAATATGTCGAGAATGCAATGCCACCTCCAGTAAGTTACATACCTAAGTATTATTATTAAAAAAGTCGGAGTTAAAAAAAAAGATTCATTGTTTACAAAATAAATCCCCATAAAGCGCCCTGTGCACAGAACAAAGGGGTGTTCTGTGCACAGGGCGCAAATTCGATGACTACACCGCGAATTGCAAGTATAATTTAGGTTTTCCTTTAAATGATCATTCAATGTTGTTTACGTTATTAAAATAGCGCCTATTCTGTGAACTGTCAAATAAAACATAACGGTAGGTGTCATAAAGCGTATATTGACAGCATTTGAATTCGCGAGTTGAGGCATAAAATTTTATTACTCAGTATCGAACCGATTTCATGGAACAATAACGACGGAGTACTTTAATATCTGGCCCCTTATTCAGCTCATACAATCTTCGTCGGCGAGGCCTCGGAGAGCTTATCTCTCAAGTGATTAGTAGTATTAGCGTAGTAAGCGAAAGAGACTGAGCACGGAGGCCGCGACGAAACATCCTCGAGTTAGTGTCTTTTTAACCGACTTCAAAAAAGGAGTAGGTTATCTATTCGTCTGTTTTTGTTTGTTTGTTACCTCATAACTTTCGACTGGGCGAAGCGATTTTAATGATTCTTTTTTGATTCGAAAGCTGGTGCTTCCCGATTGGTCCAATGACAATGGCATCCATGAGAAAACCATATAAGTCTAAAATTAGCATTAAGTATGTGTGCGACAAATGAACGAGTAACTCAATATCATGCCAACAGATTTCGATTTATAAAAGGGTAGACTTCACAGATGGTCCCATGATCATTACAACAAGACCTGATGATGGAATCCTGAGAAAATTGAGGAAAATCCTTAAATGTGTAGGCATACATAATACACCTTAAGTAATCACGTTTAGTAGGTCTACCCATATTCAGAAAAAAATGTTAGTGTACTTCAGATTCACTCAAAATCAAAAAATAAACAAAAATTTTAACAAAAAAAAACCTACTTCACAAAAAGAAACTATTCCAAAGCAAACTTATACGCACTAAAAAGAAAAAAATAAATGCTTTATTAGACTACTTAAAAGTCAATCAAATTATTACGATATTATAATATAGTTACAATTATTGTTATTTTTGGAGGCGGTCTCAGCCAAGGAAACACTACAATATACCTAGCAATAATAATACGAGAACACATTAATAATTAAACACATTTAACAGCACCCCTCCCGCCGCGGCCCGGCTCACGCCTCTCGCATGGTAAAGTGGCGTAAATATTTAAAGTTGAGTATTTAAAAAGCTCAGACAGGATTTCTTACAAATACATTAATTACGAAGTAGGTATTTTGAATAGTACCTATGCCTTTTTATATACTTAATTTATTCTACGGATGTTTGATTTGATATTTTTTTTAATTGATCGGCCATTTCCATCCGCTTGGTTTTGGACATTTGGTAAACCATTGTATGAAATTGGGAATTTTTGTGAAAAATTCTTGAATTAAAGATGCAGACAAAAAATGCCTTTCGTGGTATAGCATATCAGAATGACTTATATGGGATCCAGTTAATTGACATGTTCATGTGTTAACCATCTATATATATAAAAATGAATCCCTATTTCCCTTGGTCACGGCATCACGCATGGACGGCTGGACCGATTTCGTAAATTCTTTTTTTGTAGTGTTTGTTATTGTCAGTAGTAGGTTCTTATGAAAGAAAAAAATAAGAAAGTAGTGCGGAAAATTAGAAAATTTAAGAAAACATAACGGCCATATTCACTTTTCTAATGTATATGGCGTTAGACATAACTGTCAGTCGTTTGACAGTTGCAAGATTAACTGAATGCGCGCTGCAAATATCGTTTAAAAGAGAGGCATGGGTCATAATTATATTGATAAAATAATAAATTTATAATTTCTATATAATAAGTGCATATTTCACTGTCAATTCAATCGGAAGAATCGAATTCAATATTCATAGTTAAGACAGGACAACGTCTGTCAGGTCAGATAGTTATCATATAAATATAAATGTATATATATACTAGCTGTCCGGACAGACGTTGTCCTGCCAAAATAAGTCCATACAAAAATTCAGGGCTTCGATCGCAGCGCCCCCTACCGGGTCCAATTGTAAATCTAAACCATTCTCGAATCTCCACGAACACACACAAAAAATTTCATCAAAATCGGTCCAGTCGTTTAGGAGGAGTTCAGTCACATACGAACGCACACAAGAAATATATATATTAAGATATATTAGTGGAAACCCAACCCAACCCATAAGTAAGCTGTTAGTTACGATATTATTTTTTGCTTAAAATTGAATTCAAGTAAATTCATTGTATTTATAGTCTACAAAAATTTTAACATGATAATCGTAGCATCGGTGGTTCAGTGGTAGAATGCTCGCCTGCCACGCGGGCGGCCCGGGTTCGATTCCCGGCCGATGCAATCTCTTTTTGCAGTTTTATGAATTTATATTATTTTTATTAAAACTGCTCGTGATGTTCCGTATGTGTTGCAGTTACAATTATGGAAATTTGTATTTGGGAAGTTCGTTTTACAAATAAAATTAAATATCTTTATTTCTCAGTAGATAATCGTAATTTGGTACAAAAGAGGATGCAACAATGTAGGTTGAAATATGCAGACATGCAGTATGGGACGTATGTCGTAAGTTTCACTATAATTGTTGTGTACAGTTAAACAAACTCTTTTATAAAAATTCCCTCACCAAAGGGGGGAAGGTGTTTAAACGTTTGCATAGAAAGTCTCATAAAATTACATGGTTGTTTACTTTAAACTCGGCACACATAGTTTTTGATACAAATAATGATAACTGTAAAACACGTTTTTTTATCATTCCCTAGGGAGGGGCAACCGTTATGAATTTTATATGAAGAAAAAAATAATTGGCTTTCAAAATAATTCAAAACAATTTACTTCAGTTTAGGCCCGTGGAGGGTATTTATGAAGGTCAAAGCAGCTGAATCTACCACTTAATTTAATTAACTTAAAACTCGGTATAAATATAACTTGGTACGTCAGAAATTTTAAATTTACCGGGTCTAGGTGTGACGGGGCATTACAGATTCTATGCAAATGAAAATAATAAAGACACCTCAAAATTAATTGAAACTATATATATCTACAACGCATTTTTCGCATCGAGATAGTTGACAGGGCTATAAATACAACAGAATTATAACCGCTTACGGGGTTTGATGCCTACAAAGATGTCCCAATTAAAATAGTGAGAACACTGCCATCTGTACACATGAAAGCAAACTAACACTTCTGTGGTGTTTGTTTAATGTTAGTAACGCTACTCGACTCTAGAGGGCGCTGATTTTAATATTATTAATTTCAATAACTTTCAATAGATGGCAGGGTGCATGATATAAATATTATATATAGTTGAAAGCGATATCGAATCTAAAACTAAAATAGGTTTCTTACTCTTTTACTTATCGTTAGATGCTTAAAGGATAAAAGAATCAGTACTCGTCTGTTTATTTATTTTTAATTGAGTTATAATTAATAATGATATATAATTGGTGGTGCAATTACCTATTCCCACCAGATTTTTATTATATTTACATTTACGTGAAATCCCGGTAGACCGCCTATTTATTATCTCTCTCTTCTTAAACAAATAATCCTGGAACATTGTATATCCAGGGTCATTTGACCTCATATTTTCAGACCGGAGATATTCCCTTCTATCTGTAGTAAGTCATCTATTTAGCAGTGTATTGATTATAATCATAGTCTTGGTGTTTGTACGGGTTAGAACCAGCCAAACTTAAATGAGTTTGACCCGGCAACTACTACACAAGATTGGGATCCGGATGACAGCAAAACAGCCGAACGCAAGCTGGTTTAAAGACTTGAAGAATACGATGCAATCTGCACGAATAAAGGTAAGGTAACTTATATCTTTATATATATAATTCTTCTGTACGTGTGTTGACAGTGAACTCCTCCTAAACGGCTGGACCGATTTGAATGATTTTTTTTGTATGCGTTTGTGCGCCCGAACGAATTCTTGCATTTTTGTATTGACTTATTTCGACAGAACGACGTCTGACGGTAATGCGATGGACCTCAATCTCACCTGACGGTAATTGAAGATGGGGAGAGAATTCCAATCCTTAGCTGTACGTATGTGGAACGAAGCTATGTATTGTAAACTGGGATTATTTGTTAAGGCTGGACTTTTAAAGACTATAACTTGCCTTTTGGCGTTTAAGAATGTTATAGAAAAGCCAACCTTTTTCCTTCGTGATGTGCCAAGTTGCATCTAAATCCGTTTGGTAGTTTTTCAAAAAATTCAAAATTCAAAACCATTTATTCAGTTTAGGCCTTCGGAGGGCACTTATGAAGGTCAAATTTAAAGTTACTGAAGCTACAACCGGTTCGGAAGTCAGCCTTCAACTGAGAAGAACCGGCAAGAAACTCAGCAAGGTTACATTCTTTTTTATTTGTTATATAAATTTTTATCTATTCTGACTTTTTGGCTATTTTATAATTTCAATTTTACATAATTTTATATTTAGCAATTACAAAATACTTATAATAGGTAACATGAAAAAAAAAAAAAAACAAAACAAATAAAAATATGACAAGACTGCAAAATAGAAAATAACAATAATTAGGTACTTACAACTTAAACAAGAGATTTAGAGGTGCACTGTGCAGAGAGCAGCTATTTCCATACATTTTTATCTTCAATATAATGAACTACCTTGTAATACGCTTTTTCTTTCAAAACTTTCCTAATATAATTTTTAAATTTATGATCAGACATTTTGGTTATTGAAAGCGGTATCTTATTATAAAATCGAACACAATTACCAAGAAATGACTTGTTAACTTTAGTTAGTCTAAAGTATGGAACAACTAACTTCTCCCTTTGTCTTGTATTTATACTATGAATATCTAATTTTGACTCCAACGTTCCTATGTTTCTACGTATAAACATTATATTTTCATAAATATATAGTGAAGGTAATGTCATTATATTTATTTCCCTAAATAAATCTCTTAATGATTCACGGGGACCCATACTGTAAATTGCACGAATTGCTCTTTTTTGTATAATCAATATTGATTCTATATCCGCTGCTGCTCCCCAAAACAAAATACCATAGGACAAGAGGCTATGAAAATATGCAAAATAAACTAATTTTGCGTGCAAGAGTAACAAACATCTATACATACAAACTTTCGCAATTATAATATTAGTAGGATTTCAAAAGCGTTTTAAAACATATCTTTAATTGGATAATCTATTTGGAAAGATTAGTTCAGAAATAATTTTTTTATTAGATTTTAAAGTATTAGCTCTTTAGGCCGTATTAAGCAGGTTTTATTGTACCGATGCGGCCTTCTTTCTATCAATATGTTCCTTTCTTACCTCTATCGATACTGGCCGAAGATAATATTTTTTTATTTCAAATGAAGTGAAGCGAGTTCACTCTTTCTTTTTTAATATTAGAAGCTTTTATTTAACCTTACTAATATTATAAATGCAAATGTTTGTTACCGAAACCTAATCGGGGTATGTAACGTTAATTTTACCTAAGTGATTATCTACTACCTTTCAATGACTTCTAAATTAATTTTATAAAATTTTTTCACTTTTTTATACGTGATGTGTGAAGGATATTTATTTATTTGTTTTCAATGATTTGGTTTAATAATGTTTTAGTCAACACCATAAGATGCATAAAACTTGCCAACAAATCGGATTTCGCGTATACACAATTAACAAAGCTTAGCGGGTGTGGATTACAGGATAATTGGACACAGACCGTCACATAACAAAGAGGATTGAATTTTTGCCCGAAAAAAAAGTTACGACTTTAAACAAACGCGCTCGTTTGGGAATGCGATGCGTCCGTTGGGGATTTGGGGTAAGCGGGAACTAAAAAACACAGTACAATTTAACTGTTTTTATTCCGTTACGTATTGCAACGTTCTAAATGAACATTTATTTTAGATACCTCCTTATGTACAACCGTTTTAAGTTTGCTATTTAATTTTAGAAATGTTAATTATTATTTTAATAACTGAAAAATTAATAAATATCTTTTTACTTATGTTTTGAAAAACTAATTAGAAACTATATGTATACATAACTGATAATTCTTGGCTCTGAGGAAAACTTTAACATTGCTCATATCCAGAATGTTAAATTAGAATTAATTAAAAGACCAGCCCCCTTATTCAGCTAATACAAACTTGCTCGTCGAGCCGCTTCACGGAGGCCTCGGATAGCTTACCTCTCACGTGATTAGTAGTATTAGCGTACTAAGCGACAGTGACAGAACATAGAGGCCGCGACGAAACATCCTCGAGTTAGTGTCATTTTCCTAACAAAATCGAGCCCCTGGTAATATAAGCATCAGACGAGTATAAGGTATGGGAGTATTACTCGACCGGACTAACTATGCCCTAAGCCCTAAGAGCTCTACTTATTCTAAAATCGTATCAATTTAAAATAATTTCAAATATATACACTATACAAATTACACTACTACAAGTAATGAATACGAGTACCATCTTCATCCATAGAGATTGTCAACCTTTTTAGAACAGCCTCAAAGAAGAAGACGAGTCTACTTCTTCATTTTTTTGTCTACAAATTATAATAACCGTTTATTTGTGTAGCTCTTACACCTCGATCAATTAACCTTTAGCTGTTAGTTTTCTTATATAAAAATTGCTTTAGCTGTATTATACTAATTGCCCCCGCGGTTTTACCTGCGTTCCCGAGGAATGTAACATTTTCCCGGCACATAAAGTATCCTATTTTTTATTCCAGGGCATTTTTATATACATTGGTAGGTTTGGTAGTTTTTGCGTGAAAGAGTAACAAACATCCGTACATACAAACTTTAGCATTAGTAATATTAGTAGTATAACATCTACTTCTAATACTTAAGTGAAGCTGTTTTTAAATAAAAAAGTTTAAGGCATTTTTGAACCTTTTGTGCATCACATTACGTTTCTTTTTCAGATGAACCAGCTACTTCCATTTATTTTGCGATCATCGACTTGACAATTAACAATTAAGGTCCATTGAGTGGTCGTGCCCTTTAAGTACCTACTTATGTGATGATTTATGAATAATGTAAGTTATCAGTGCAATAGATATAAGTTGCAGACTACAATGTCGGTAATGAAATGAGTCAGTTCTCTCGATTGTGACACATTCATCAGTTAGGTATGTTATTGATTGTGACAATATGAAAAAAATACTGATAGAATGGAAGTGTGTGATGGGCGATTGATTTGCTGTTCCGTATAATAAAATATACTTACCAGTGTAATTTAATTGATTTGGATCCAAATTAAACTTAATCAATACCCTATCTTGGTCCACTGCTAGATATAGGCATCAGCTATGGCACGCATCTGTGCTCGATCTTCAGCTCTTTGTTTACCCTAATCTTATTGCTATTATAAATGTGAACGTTTGGATGGCTGTTTGTTAGACAACGCCAAAAAGATTAAACGGGGCTCGATTCTGTATGGAAAATTACACTAACTCGAGGATGTTTTGGCCTCCCTGCTCTGTCTCTTTCGCTAACTACGCTAATACTACTAATCACGTGAGAGATAAGCTTTCCGAGGTCTCCGTGAAGCGGCTCGCCGACGAAGTTTGTATTAGCTGAATAAGCTGGTCTGGGTGGAACTTGGTACAGAAATGGATTATAATCTGGAATAGCTCATACTTAAGCTATTTATATCCCGCCAAAAAGAAACACCTCTAGGGGAGGTGGGTGAAACCGCAGGAGACAGCTAGTAAGGTAGCAAGGGATATCTTTAATTAGATAAAGTATTTGGTAAGATTATATCATAAATATTAATTTAATGTATCCAAACGATTTTAAAGTACATTACATATTAGCTCTTTAAGCCGTATTAAGCAGGTTTTATTGTAACGATGCGGCCCTCCTTCTATCGTTATTCTCTTTTCTTACCTCTATCGATACTGGCCGAAGATAATTTTTTTTTTCAAATTATCAAATTCAGCTCACTCTTTCTTTTTTTATTATTAGAAGATTTTATTTAATCTTTCTATTATAAAAAATGCAAAAGTTTGTATGTATGGAAGTTTGTTACCGGAACCCAATCGAGTTATATAATGTTAATTTTACCTAAATGATAATCTACTACCTTTCAATGACTTCTAAATTATTTTTATAAAGGTTCTTATATAATTTTGTCAGTTGTTTATACTTTTGTGATGTGTAACACCTCTAGGGGAGGTGGGTGAAACCGCAGGAAACAGCTAGTAAGGTATATACGAGTATATTATAGGTATGTAAATAGCAAGGTTGGATACAGAAGTAAGCCTTTAAATATTTTTTTCTATTTAGTTTTCTTTTAGTTGACATTGGAAATGATTCATATAATAAGAATCTATCCTATCTATAGATATGAATTCTCGCAATGAGAATTAACAAATAGTATCATCATTATTACATTACTATGTATACATGCCAATTAATAATAAAATTACCTCGATGGCCGAGCATTGATCGATATTTCTTTACTAAGGTGACTTCTACCGTATTCTCTTTTTTAAAGCACGAATTAGATGCGAAAATAAAGAGCTTCCAATAACAGCATTTGAAAACCTTACCTTCTAATAACATTGTAGCAGTTTTCATTGCCTAAAAACACGGATAAAACGACATTTTCTGAAAATTAATCTTAGCTAGATCGATTTAACGCCCCTGAAATCCCCTGCGTGCTAAATTTCATGAAAATCGTTGGAGCCGTTTCCGAGATCCGAATTATATATATATACAAGAATTGCTCGTTTAAAGGTATTAGATAGATTAATCAATACGTACTTTTCTATTCAACCAAGATTAAAAGTTTATTAAAAGAAAAAAAAAAGATTTTGGTGGAGAACGTACTTGCGTTATACTTATGAATATTTTTAACTGAAAAGAAACCTATATCTTATATTATTTAGATGAAGGAAGTAATCTCTGAAACTACTCGTCCGATTTCAAAAAATATTTCACTGATACAAAGGTTTTTTTTTAATAAATATCCCGGGACATTCTTTACACACGGCCATCTCATCCCAAACTAAGCAGAGCTTGTACTATGGAAACCAGATAACTGATATACTACATATACTACTTTTTTTCTAAATACGTACTTATAAAGATATTTACAGACACCGAACAAACAGATATGTTCATGTTTCGGCTTTGCAGTCAGAGTCACTAACCACCAAGCCAACTGGCCTGTCTAAGTTAAAGTAAAGTTAAACTATTACTGAGTGACATAGGCTATGTAATATTCCCTAGATACATAAGTTTCTTCAGGATCGTGGGTAAATCATGGATGGTAGCTAGTCTATCTTAGACATACATAGACATAGCATATCCTTGGAGATACGTCATTCCAAGTAGTCAATTGAATCAATATAAATGAGAGAAACTCCTAACATCCGTTAAAGGCTTATGAATAAACAAGATCTAATAGTATGAAGACGAAGTTAGTTTATTAATAAATCTTATTTATTGTAGTAAAATAACAAGACCGCATATGCTTTAGTAACTGTGCTGTTGGTTTACAAATTAATTAAAGCGCTTGAAGTCACAAACAGAAAAAAGAAAGACAGACAAAAAAGAGATGGGTGCAGTTTGGAAACTCTAGGGGTGATACTTGATAGAGGGCGCTCCATTTTTATAATAATAATAAACATTTATTTCAGACCACGTCCATAATTTTGTTAGTAACAATATACTTAAAAACGAATGTTAATTTGACTACACAACACAGTACATTACAGTATTAATTTACAATATGAAGCCGTAGCCATCTTTGCAATATGGGGGACTCCCAGCGATCTGTAATATACACAACATCATTCCCTAAATATAAGCACAGCTTGTAGGAGAGGTAGTGCAGCTTGTGGAGTTGCTTTGGTGAGCACATCACTTAAGTCGTCACATATCGAAACCTCAATAATATTTTAATTGAATTTATCTCCTCGGTCTGAGTAAGAAGTGGGTGCTAAGAATGGAAACGGTATGCACGATGTAAAAATTTCCACAGAAACCAGCTTTTTGGCCAACTTGATGCGATAACGCTACGCTTACGATAAATGTTCGTGCTCAGGCTATAGTATCTGAAAGTTTGATGTAACTTTCCTTGAGATGACCTTGATATCACAAGCTGGTCCCAACGGAAGACCAGTGCAGGTATAATAAAAACGTGCATTATAGTAAGTTCGGAACGAGTTGTGGAAGATCTGAATGTGCCATGTTTCCGTTATCCTCCTTATGGATTCTTGTGTTCTATTTTGTACGGTAGGTTACCGTAATGTGCCTAATATTTAATTTGCAGTAAATCTATTTATTTGCTCTCTTGCTTCTTTCTCACTGTAATAAATAAGTGATGGTGATTTGTTCCTATAGTTAAAAATATTATACGGGAACATAATCGCACAAGTCTCAAAACCTAAAAAAATCGAAAAACGATTAATAATAAAGGTTTACAACACTTTAACTAATTAATTTTATGTTCGTCTACGTACTTGCATAATATTTCAGGTATTATTATTTGGTTAGTCAGGTACGAAATGAATTAATAATATATATTATTATAATAAATCAAGATAGAAACTAAATAAAAGGCTGAGGTATAAAAAACTGCCTTTACAAAAGCCGCATTGGACCTACAAACTAAAATTAGTGACTCACCAAAAGGTTTAATTCTCGCTTTACGTTTTTGCGGAACTCCATAAATTAACAATGTCTACATCCCGTTAATATTTGTATAGATACCTATACCTACCAACGGTACTAAAAATAGGTACAAAGGCACCTAGGGTATCTACAATGCCCAGTCTGCACCGTTATTTAATATTTTTTGTCAAGTTCTATAAATATAGTAAAAACTTCTTATAACTAAAAATCTTCCTAGATTTCCCAGAAAGTAATTTCATGAAATAAAATAAAAATAATAAAATATATAATACAAATATTTAGAGAAAAAGTCCGTATCTAAGTACACTTACCAATGAGGCATACCTGTAATTATTTGGGTACGTATAGATATGCTGATATTTACCCACAGATGATTGATTATATGATGCATTGGTACACCATCAACATCATGTCAGCCCACGTCAACTGTTGGGCATAAGCCTTCTCTATCTCTCACCATTCTTTCCAATCCTGTGCCAGTCTGACCCACCGTTTGCCCACCTTCTGTAAGTACTATATGGTAGATACTGGAAGGTAATACATTGGGTTTTATAATAAAACAGGAATGTAGTGACATCTACAATACATTTTATTAATCAAGATCCTGGGCCGGTGGGCTCCAGGAATGCATCGCATCATATTTAAAAAAAAATATTAGGTAAATTTGGTAATTTTTAAATGTTTTTATTTTATGTTGCTGTATAATAATAATAAATAGATTGAAATTTTTATTAATCACAATTACAAAGCATTTGATATTATTCCACAAAATTCCATAGTCGATGAAGCAATGGAACTGCTGGCGCCTCCGCGTCACATATCATTGCGGATTCGCTAGTACAGCCGAGTGCATAACTCAATTTAATAATATTTATGTAATGAGTTTTCAGATTTGCCGGTTTAAAGGCCAAGTTTAAATAGCGAAGAGTTGAATGATTGGTTAAAGCTTTAAGAAATCCTTGTTAATTTAAAATAATTATTATTCCTTATATTAACAATTTTCTTCTTTAAATTAATAATTTATTCTTTTTATTAATAAATTATGTAGTAATAAATCGCGAAGAGCTGAAGAATTGATGGTCTGTTTGGTTAACATTTTTAAGAACTCCTTGTTAATTTATAATAATATTTATTCTTTATATTAAAATAGCAAAATTCTGTTTCGTGAAAACTATTATAGTATGGCTCTTTATTAATAGCACTTTTACCATTTAGGTACTCACCTAACCTAAAACTTATAAATACTTATTTTAAAAAGAAATTGTGTACAATATTAGTTGTTTAGTTGTGTACATTAAACTACTTCTAAAAGTTTTCATTAACTAACCAAAATGTTTATCTTTCTGTTGGCTCGTACGTTCGCTAATGTTTGAGTAACGAAAAGTAAATGAACTTTATCTAGTGGTGGAAATAATATTGTATCTATTAATTATCCTACAAATATTATTAATGCTGGATATTATAAACAGGGTTAAAACTTGGCACATAGTTAGATTATAACCTGGAAACACAGATTTTTAATCCTGGAAAATAACACACGCCTCGGGAACGCAGGTGAAACCGCGGGGGATAGCTAGTAACATTTACCACAAAAGCAACCATTCATTCTAAATTAAAAATACAAATATAAATATTTAAGTAAAAAAATATTTGTTAGTTATTTAATTTCGAATGAATCATTGCTTTTGTGGTAAAATTATGCGAATAATAAATTAATTTCCTGGTATTCATTTTAAAAAGCAAAATCGTAGTATTCATAGTGCAATGAAATACAATAATAGAAGTCAATAAACTTTTATATTGAACAGTACCAATTAATCAGTATTCAAGAAGCGATTACGGGAGGAAGTGGCACACGATGACAGTTAGCTGCTTTTACTTGGCGACGCCGATGACCTAAGCTTAGCGCACAGACCACACAAAATATCGTACATCTGTCAATTTTATACCTAATAACTTATGAACTTTTTATCGCAAGTTTAATGAGTGTAGACTAAACAATAGTAAAGGTTTAATTAAAATTTAACGCGTAAAGTTACTGTCTTCGGTGACGAAATTGGCAGTATTATTAAAAATGAAGCTCGATAACTTGTGTGTAAAATTTTGTGATTAATATTCGTTTTATGACTCACTGAATCCAATTATACTATTTTAAATAATAGGTTGGGGAAAAAGTTTCTTCGCATTTTTTAAGAAAATTCAAAACTTTTACTTTTTATTATAGTTTATTTACATTTAACTAAAGTATGTAGGTAGCATTTTGTTCGATAACTTTTTGCCATCTTGTAGGTAGGACATGATCCCATTGCTATAGAAATTTTGGGACTTCTGATCAAAATACCGCGACAAGTGGTTTTGGCAGTCCTCTCGTGATGTTAACCTGACACTGCCCAAATAATTCTGAAGAGACCGAAACAGGTGGAAATCTGAAGGTGCAAGGTCAGGACTATACGGCAGATGCATTAATACCTCCCAGCCAAACTCTCTTAATTTTTGCTGAGTGGCTAAATATGTGTGAGGTCTAGCGTTATCATGATGAAAAACCACACCCCTTCTGTTGATTAATTCCGGCCGCTTTCTCTCAACTTCTTGCTTTAATCTCATCAATTGTTCGCAGTAGAGTTTAGAATCGATGGTCCTTCCTGGTGGTAACAGCTCATAATGAATAATGCCCTTCCAATCCCACCACACACACAGCATCACCTTGTTGCGAGTTAGCCCGGGTTCCGCCACAGTCTGTGAAGCCTGATCGGCCTTTGACCACGACTTTTTTCGCATATTCTTGTCGTACGTGATCCACTTTTCATCACCAGTTATCAGGTTCTTTAAAAATGGTTCGGTTTCATTACGTCATAATAAATAATCACAAAGGTCATTAGGTTTCTTTCAGTGAGCTCGTGAGGTACCCAAATATCGAGGTTTTTTGTGTACCCAGTTTTTTTCAAATGCGCCAAAACTGTTTTGTGGTCAATTCCCTGTTCTTCAGCTACGTCGTAACTACTGATAGGCCGATCTTGCTCAACTTTTTCAAAAATGGCATCCATTTTATCCGTAATAGGGCGACCAGAGCGACGTGCATCTTTGACATCAAAATTTCCGGATTGAAAACGCTTAAACCAAATTTGTGCTACTCTCACAGACACTGCACTAGGTCCATAAACATCGTAAATTTTTTTCGCGGCTTGCGTTGCTTTTTTACCTTTTTTGTAGTAAAATTTTAAAATGTATCGAATTTCTTCATTAGATTCACTCATCTTGAAGGTACGAAAAACAATAGAAAATCACACATTTTCCTAATTTGAATTTGGAATTATGTTCTTTTAAATTTAAACTTTCAATGATACCAAAACCAGCCAGATACAAATAGTATAAGCCAATGAGATTTTATTACAAGTTCATACATACTATAGTGCGAAAATACTTTTTCTCCAAACTAATATTTTTACTATCCTTAGCTCAAGAATGATTAGATCCATCTTGACGAGAATTGGTATATCAAAACATGTGATTGGGCGAATGATATTATGCAATATATGATTTCGATAAACGCGTGTGCAACCACGAGGGACAGCTATTTGTCAAATATATTAACAGCATCCTATTTCCTCTTTTTATGCTTTAAGTGTAGATATTCTTTTTCATGTCTCTGGGCCGAAAAACAGACGGCCCATGTAATGACATTTGCAATACTAGGGGCATCGTCAATGCATTGTAGACTTTCAGACGTGAAGTTGTTACGTCTCATGTGCCTATAATTTCACTTTATATATATAATTCTATGGTAATTCTACTGTATACTAGGTAATTACAAATTTATCCGCAAGAATTTAGCTGAAGTAGAAACCTAGATCGACCCAGGCATTTCCTGTTTTGAGTAAAACCATCAAACAAAACAATGCAGTCCTAAGACCTAGAATATTTTACTATTATTTACTTATCCTGGAGTCTTAACGATTTACGTAATAATTAGAATCAGTAAATTGTTTGCGTCCGGATTTCCGCCTTGACTCATCTTAGTATAGCTTATATTAATTGACCTACTGTACCTATACTACTAACAAAGGTGGTTAAGAAATTATTTGTTTTGCGGTCGTTTTACAGTAGATTCGTGACAGCGCAGGTTTGCGGATGGATTTTCCAGTGAATCATGTCTCGCCAACGTCAAAGAAATTAGGATGAAATAACTTTTGGCCTACTTAGATTGGGTACTTGAGTACATGTGTCATTTACGATGGAAATTGTTATAGTTAGTTATACGTATATTGATGAGCTCTGACCGCTAAGAAATATTCCGGTCAAAACAAGTAAATGTTAAATTTTCATTCAAAAAAATTAATTAAATAAAAAAATAATAATTAAAAAGTAATTTACAATACAGCTAACTAGCTGCCTGTTTCCCCCGCGTTCCCAAGGGATGTTAAATTTTCCCAGCATAAAGGGAAAAGCTTAAGATACTCCTCATAATCAGCTGCCAGTAAAACTCCTCTAAAAAAACATTATTTTTTCGTTTTAAATATTTTCTTAAAAGCTGTTATTTTCATTTTTAAAACATACATTTTAATTTATGTAGAACTTTGAAAAACGTTATTGTTAATATTTTTTGTTATTGTAGTGGTGTCTCAAATTATAAATATCATTATTAGCAAAAAAATACTTCTGTCAAGAGTTCATCATCCTACTAATACTATAAATACGAATTATTGTATGTAAGGATGTTTGTTACACTTTCACGCAAAAACTACTCGACAGATTTTGGTGAAACTTGGCACATAGTTAGAGCATATCCTGGAATAACATATAGGCTACTTTTTATCCCGGGAAAATGTGATATCCTTCGGAAACGCGGGTAAAACCGCGGGAGACAGCTACTACATTATAATATTGAAATACATCATGTAGAATTTATTTCCATGTGGAGACCAAATACACATCAAAGTGAAGTATTTCTACCCCATTTCTTGCCTCATATGAGACGTACATATAAGTTTATCATAAACACATGTATTTCAAACTCTAAATCGAAAATGATGAAGGTTCTGGACATTGATCTTATCATCAAATCGAAATGTAAAAACGTATAAAAAAGCAATGTAGCGCATAATGCTCGCCAAGATCTTTCCACTGGATTAAATTCAGTACAAACAAAAGATACCTGTACAAACGCAGCGTCACTTCAATTGATCAAATGAAAGGCAATAATAAAGGTTAATTTGGCTCAGACATTACGATTATTTCTCGGTACGACGACAATACACCCAATAATATATAAACTGTAGATGCGTTATCCGCACTCAGAAGTGGCAACTTAACATGATGGTAATTGACCTAATTGCATTTAGTCCGGCACCAATGACGCCGCGACGGCACGCGCGGCGCATGCAGCACTCAATCGTGACGTAGCTAATGCCGATATTCATCTCTTTCTAGGAACAAGTGGCAGTAAGGTGGCATTTATTTTCTCTTTATTTCTTCGCGCGTATAAGTGGGTATTTAGTATTTACGCTGTTTTTCAGAGCTGTGGTGTTCGTGGATGACATGACATGTCTATGTAATAAAACGTCATTGAATACACCGACATATCGAACCGTTCAACCCTGCATTTACGAGCGAAACCCGACGGGTTTATGGGCCTGGTAATGAGCAAGATGTTCACTGTTTATTGTAATTAATTTACTAGGTATATTGCAAGTTATGATGTGATGCGCATTGATTTCACTTCGGTTAACATTGTTGTTTTGTGCTGTTAATAAAAGCTCGGAATTAAATGGAGCCCTTGTGACGAGGGTCGCTGGTCTGTCTTTCGCGTCTGTAACAAATGCGCCCGTTGTTTTGGTTTTTATCAACGCTTTTACTACTGGATATATCTGTAAATGTGGGGCGTATATTTGTGTTAAGATATCTATTTAATACATTGAATGAACCTACGGACGGCGTAAATAATCTTTCTTTATCGTATCGATCAACCTACGTTCATTATACAATTAATAGCCTACGCTATTCCAATACAATGTTTATTTGCATTGTAGAGATTCAGTGGGTTTCAGTGGGCGCTCTTATTTAAATAGTGTAGGTCATTGACCATAAACAAATATGCGCAGAACCTAATGTTCCCAGACATAAACAAAAACTTCACTTTCATCTAGCAAGATCATTTGAATTCTACATTTGTTTGTACCTAATCCACCTGTTTTATATGATCCAAATTGAAGTAAAATTTGTAGACGATTAGCAATGACAGACATGTATAGGGTTGCCCGTACTTTATAATAAAGTATTGTCCGCTATTTCAGACAATTGTACTCTAAACTTTATGAGAACAATAAAGTACACAAATATATAATACTTTATTTCGCATGATTTCATTTCTTTGGGTATTTGAAAAGTTTTGTAAACAAATTATTAGATTTTTATGAAAATAGTAACTAATCTACCGATGATATGTTTGAATCAATTCAAAAGTCATTAGATTTTGGTAAAGGTGCAAAAAGCAATAGAAATATGTTTTAAAATATAATAATTAAGAAAAATAAATTGCACTTTATTTGCTTACTTGATACTATGTCTACTTTTGAACTGCAAAAAAAATTTACAAATTTGTGACTCATGGTACCGAATTTCAATAGCATAGGCTAAAAATCGTTACTCCCTAGTGTTTATTTCGATAGGTTTTTTACCTATCGACTCGTACTATCGATTTTAGTTCTTTAGGTGGCCGCTAGTGGCGCTGTACACATTTGCTATAGAAATGTTTTACGCCGTCGCTAGCGAGTACGTACGTTAACAACTCATGGTAAAGGCATAGATCACGTGTCCTGACGTGAGTTTAACATTTTATACCCACCCCAAAAAAAAGTGATCAACGGCGCTAAAGAAGTTTTCACTTCAAAAAAGGTGGGAACCCTAGACATGTAGGTTTCAATGAAAGAAATAAAGAAATTAAATTTTTCATAAATTTTGCTAACGGAGTGTCGACGGCAATGCGGCGCGGGCGCAGGACTGCAAGCATTGCACAAGCTCATGAGTCACTGTATAAACATAGTTTGGTTAATATAAACAACAAGTGACATTTGAGAGAGATTGATTGATGGCTAAGGTCATAACGTTGAGTTTTCACTTTTTTTGTGTTATTATGTTAGTCATTGAATATGAAAATAATTTACTGTTGTTACATTATTTTTTGTTACACACAAAATTAGTCAATTATTGCATAACCAATGCCTAATAAGGGAAATCCCTGAAGTAATAAAGTTTAGCTGATTCCATTTAAAATCAATATTTAAGTATATATCAAAATTCAAAACCATTTATTCAGTTTAGGCTCGCGGAGGACACTTATGAAGGTCAAATTTAAATTTACTGAAGCTACCATCTTCGGCCTCATCTTCACTTACCATCAGGTTAGATGGAGATCAATCCTTATCCTGTCATAAATAAAAAAAAGCTACACTAAATAATTAAAGAGAGCTTGTATTCTGGAAATCAGGTAACTGATAAAGTACATTTACAACTTTTTTGAAAATAGGTACATACATTAGGTACATGCTATGTGGAAATTTTAAACTCAAAAGCATAGGCTACAGTTTTAGTTACAGGTAAAGTAAGTTTATTAATAAAGGACTACTTACATTCGTAATGTCAGATGAAGGTCTATCTATTATCTGATATCCGTCTTAATCATAAATATAACGATACTTCAGTACCTACACATTCCAGAAAATGTGTTGTGAACAAAGGGACTTCAAGGAATATCCCTTTATACAAGTTTTTCTTGCAAATAAAGAAGAAATATAAATTTTCCTTATAATAGACGTGTGTTTGTTGATTTCAAGGGCTTATAGGTATCATAACGACTCCATTGACGTACTTGCTATTTTATGGTCCTTTCCCAATGTTGATTCACTGAAGTGTTATAGAAAAATGAGTGTTACAATCACCACCATGTTTGTGTGGTTTCGTTTTTCCTTTTAGGCTAATAATAATAGTTTTTTTTATGAAATGTTTACCTGTAGCAATATAGTATGAATCAGTATTGTAATTTTGAAATAGGGTACAATCATTAAAAAAACCGGAAATGTTTTAGGTAATTTTTAACTATTGAGGAAACATTGGTACCTATATTGGGAACGAAACAATCCCAGTTTGTCATAGTGAGGTCACCGTCACTAATTCTAGATAGTTGAATAAAAATGGGGACTTTCTTTATTTAGCTGTTATGTCTACATTTATTGATCAATTCTGCCTTTTGCATATGTGTGGCCTTTTTGCCTGCATGAAGTGAGACGATTAAATCGGGAAAGAGTAGGTTCGATCCTGGACTTGCTGATTTTTTAAATACCCAATTGATTGCAATTTATGAATACATCTACCAAAAAAATGCATTATTTCTTTTATCAAGGAATAAAAAAATATTATTATTATGTTTTATTAATTCATAGTTACTTTTATCTGTAGCAAAATTGGTTAAATGCGAAGCAAAAACAAACAATAAGGATGACAAAAAAAAAACCGAAAGTTATTTATTATTTCATAATTCCTTTTTTATAACTATTTAGTTGAGTTAAGATAAATTTAAGTAGATAAGGCTTAGGAACATTGACTAGGTCTGGCAGGGCATGGGTAGTCCCTTCTGTATCCTGCTACTCCTAGAGTGTCTGGAAGAAATCGCTTTAGCGATAAGACCGGCTACTTTGCATACACTTATTCTATTATGTTCTTCTTTATTGTAGTTATACTTCTTAAGGGGCGTTATGAAAAAATGATGAGAGTAAAATTTTATGATGCGCGGGCATCAGTGTAACACAAAATTCTCACGGATGAAGTTAGCTGATAACGGTCTCCCCGGAACATCGCACAAACTGTCAGTGTCAATGAGTGAGTAATGATGTTATTGTCAATAATAACCTCAAAAATTGTTATTCGTTGCTACAGACAAAGAGTTTGGACACTACAATTTCACGACTGAATAGTAAAAAAACTTCTTACGTGTATACATAAGTACACACACCGTTTTTTTTTCCTATGTTATGTTTTGTAAAAATAAAGTATATTGTACAGTATTGTAGGCTAAAGCTATCCAGTCAGAAGAGCTACCCTGTTCACTTTCTAGCCATATAAAACAAAAATAACTTCATTCGCTGAAAACATGTAGGTAAGCTACAAAAATTAAAAGCGATAACATACAAATATATGAAACATGATTAATAAAATACGAACAATTGATTTAAACATTTGCTTCTGCCATAATGTAAATTCCTGAAGTATTGTTACGAATTGAAAGCATTTTTTTAATATAATGAATATAAATATTTAATATCAATCAACTGATTACATTACGTAGATTTCTGTCATATAGTACATAAAATAAGTATATAAAATTTAACTCATTATTTATTTATTACGACATACCGACAGTATACCTATTAAGAACTTTATAATAACCTTGCTGTCCCCCGCGGTTTCACCCGCGTTTGGTTTGAAGTTACTTAAACCAGCAAAACACATTGTTCCATACAAACTTTGCACCCCCGTTTTACCCACTTAGGAGGTGAATTTTCAAGAATGTTTTCTAAATGCTCCCCTACGTTATTAAAGGAATACTGTGCAAAATTTCAAATTTCTAACTCTTATAGTTTAGGCCCTGCGTTGATATGTCAGTTTTTTTTCTGTCGGGATTGCGATAGCCTCAATCTCACCTGATGGTAAGTGAAGATGAGGCCGAATATGGAGCTCGCTTTTCCGTTAGCCTATTCACTCTTTTCTTAAAGAGCCCCAAGTTGAAAGTTTCTGGGAACACAGAATTCAGCGTAATAAACTGTGTAAATAAATTGTTATTTTCTTTTTAAGAATAGATCGATTTTCTATTTTCATATATATAAAAAAATATCAAATATTTGGTTCACATTTTTTGGTATCATTTGTGAGACCTAACTAATAGAGCTAGTTAAAAGATGGTAGGAACAGTTAGTATTTCATGACAATTCATGGCAAAAAAATGAGATATCCCGTTTTACGTTGTCTTCGGTCCTCTCGATAGTGCACCACATTAATGTTGCTTTGCTATTTTCAAATTATAGTAATCATTTATTTTGCCAGATATCATAATCAAAAGAGGATTTATGCCCTCTGATTCTTTAAGTGGATATATTTAATCTTCTATTTATTGAAAGGCCATTTGGCTTCGTGGTTAGCGACCCTACCGACCCGCAGGTCGCAGCTTCGATTCCCACCCAGGACAAACATTTGTGTGCTTGAACATGTCTGATTGTTCTATGTATTTATTTATAAAAGGACATTTAGTATAGCAGTTATCTAGTTTTCATAGTACAATTGCTCTTCTTTGTTAGGGATTAGATGGCCGTGTGTAAAGAATGTCCAAGGATATTTATTTAATAAAAAAAAATGTCAGGACTTATAACTTATCGGTGTACGTATGAGGTATGAATATATTATTCTATTACCGTATCGTAGATACATAGGTATAGTTTAATTTCTTATCTCTCTGTAAGTCGGTGATCTGTTAGTATGCGTATTTTATTATTTGATAAGTATGCCTTATAGAACGGTGTATATTGATATTATGTGCCAACATTAGTGTTCTAGTTTAGTTATATAGAGATCATAACATTTATCGTCGGGCAGGATGTCGACGGGTCGACGTTCTGACAGACCGCAACTAATTGTTACAAATTGTAGAATTCTGATACTGTTTAATGTAATTATTAATTGGATTACATTCATTAAGACTTTGTATGCATTAAATTAATAATAATAATTATCCAGGGTCATTTAAACACGACCATCTGATCGATCTAAGTAGGACTTGTAGGGACTATGGAAACCAGATAACTGATATATATTTTTTTATTCTAAATACATAAGTACTTTTATACATAATTGTAATAAATAAATATCACGGAAAAATATATAAATATCCGATCGATGTGATTATAAGCTATTACTTATATAATAACAATTTTTTGTATGAAACCCGACGGGCTTATAAGAAATTTTTGTCTGCTTTTGTATTGATTTTAACATCGATTAGGCATTCATCAAATAGTTACCATAAAAAGTCCACCAAATATAAAAAGACCATTTAGGTAACCTTGATAAGCGGCTCACATCTTCACCAAACGCAAACAATTGACTACACATACGAAATCTCTACTAGTTTATTAACTAGTATTCACCGATCACAATTATATTATCAATGGACAGCCCCCTTATTCAGCTAATACAAACTTCGTCGGCAAGCCGCGTCACGGAGGCCTCGGAGAGCTTACCTCTCACGTGATTAGTATTAGCGTAGTAAGCGACAGAGTTTTCAGAGTAGTAGAGCTCTTAGTGCAAAGTTCGTCCGGGGAAGTACTACCACCTTACCCATTTCCACCTTGAAGCAGTAGTGGACTTGTATTACTGTGTTTCGGTTAGAAAGGTTAGGGGGCCGGTGAAATTACAGGCACATGAGACTTAACAACTTCACGTCTCAGGGTCGACATCGCATTGGCGATGCCCCTAGTGTTGCAAATGTCCATAGACGGCGGTGACCATTTACCATCAGGACCGTGCTTGTTTGTCAGCCCAGAAAAAAAAATATGGAGCATAGAGGCCGCGATGAAACATCCTCGAGTTAGTGTCATTTTCCTTACAGAATCGAGCCCCTGTAAACTTTTCTTGTATAAGGTAATACTGGAACCAATCTGGACCTATGGTATCCACTTATGGGGAAGAGCCACGCACTCTAAAGGAAACACAGTAAAGTGTGCGACCGAAATTTCTGCGACTGAATGGGACCGGAAAAATATCGTGCATCGCGTAGCGTGGACGGCGTTCGGGAACGACCAAGCCCAGCTTTGAAAATTTCAGAACAAAATGCTAAGCATGATAATCAATGCTCCCTGGTATGTCATAAATGAGCAGTTCATCACGATCTACGAGTCAGTACAGTCAGACAGGAAATTCTACACCATACAAAGTCCAATAAGAAACGGATCACAAACCACCCCAACCCTTTGGCATAACCACTGAATGAAGAAACCCAGACCAATCGTAGACTGAAACGCAAAACACCGCAGGGCATAAAAAAATGGTTGTCTGTAAAGTCGGTTCACGGACGATAGTTTAACGTGACATCGTCATAATAAAACATTGATGAGATAATTATGCAATAATTTTATGAATAAAATTCAATCAATTTAATGAATTATTTATCATTATTTTGTATATTTTATGAAAAATTTACTTTATTTGCACTCATTAATTCTAATATGTAGATTGTTTTAACGAACAGAATATTTTAACTAAATAATAAAACAATAAATTCTTGAAATTATACTAGTAATCAGTTTTTTTAAATGCAAGAATAATTAACCTTGTACAATAAGCGTAACGGGACAATGAGCGTAACGGGACAATTTTTCATGCATCCAGCGTTCATCGATTTATTAGACGTTGTCACGTCAATAAAGTAGGATGTGATACAGGTCACATACTGTGCATGACATGACATACCCCAACAAACCTACTACTCAATGTCCCCACTGACGTGGTTGTACCGAAATGTACCATTTGTCTTGTTGTAACGACCTAAACCTACTAAACAAAATGAATATGAACATTTTTTCATATGTAGGTATCGTCTAGTCATTCCGCTATGGTAAACAAAAAAAGCGGTCAAGTGCGAGTCGAACTCGGACATCAAGAGTTCCGTTCCACCGTACAATATTCAACTACCGGCAAAAAAACATTTAGGTATTGCATGGGCTAACAATTTTTGAAGTGAAAACTTCTTTAGCGGCGTTGAGCACTTTTGATAGGTATAAAATGTTAAACTCGCGTCAGCTGTCGAAAATTCGTAAGACGGTAAAAATGCAGAACGTTAATGTTCAAGTTTCCACTTCTGCCGAAACTCCTGGAGTGCGACCCGTTATTTTTTTTTTGTTGTTGTAATATCTGTTATACTCGTAGACGCAACATATTAACAGTCCATTACGGTTCATGAGATACAGCCCGGTGACAGACTGAGGGACAGGGGAGCCTTAGTAATAGGGTCTCGTTGGTACCCTTTGGGAACCCTAAAAAGTAACCTACGAAGTTATTTGTTGATGGCATCCATTGGAAAAACGTAAGAAAATAGGTATGAACTTATTTAGATGCTAAAATATTGGGTGCGATCGTGTAAATATTATATAAAAATAACTAATTATCTGGATATGTCCAGGATATCGCTAATAGTAAAATAAATAGGCGTAGTTTCACTAGGGAAATAATAATCCTATTCAGGTAAAGGATTCCCACAACTAAACCGCAAGTGTTAAATAGTTTTTGCACTAAGCTTCGAGCAAAGGAATCCCCCCCGTTTTCCATTGCAAACGTATTTACGCCGCTTGCATCCAGGAAATGAAGTAAATAAGGAAATATTAGCTATGAATTACCAACCTTTAAAACATATCGGCTAGCCGGTATATTAGTTCAATATATACAAGCAACGGTAGATTATATCTGGGTCAAGTACTCGGAAATTTGTGAATACGTCAGTGTCGCCGGCCTTACTCATCACTGACACTTTGGTCATTGAAGAGGTAAACACACGCCGCAAAGATAATGTTTAATAAACCTGAGCAATCATAACATACATACAGGCATATAAATCGCTTTTTTATACCATATCGGCCGACAAACAAACATACGGTCCACCTGATGGTAAGTGGTCACCACCGCCTATGGACATTTGCAAGAGCATTGCCTATGCGTTGTCGACCCTCAGACGTGAAATTGTTAAGTCTCATGTGCCTGAAATTTCACCGTAAACTTTAGACGTTAGAACGGAAGCAGTCATTATATTGATATACACACATATATGTGTCCACGTATGTGTAGACTGTTATTTTTTATGTCCCAAAACATGTGTGGCATTATTATTCGTGATATAAATAACATTAACAAATGACGATCGTGGGTCAAAGTCACGTTGCCGGCGCCTAGCTCGACTCTACCACGTTTGGTCGTCCCAAAGCACTCAAAGCACGTACGACACCATATCCGACAATTTTGACGGACACTGCAGACACTGGCCCCGTTTTAAACTCTGTCTATGACTTTTAATATCTATGAACATCTCTTTCGTTACGTTTAGTACAAAAGAGTGAGGATGCTTTTTAGTTCTATCAGTTTAAACAAAACCATTTTAAAACACAGGACATCAATAAATCACTGGAATATTCTAATTCGACAGGACTTTATACATATCCTCAAGCTCATTATTCCAGAAGAGGTAGATATAGACTTCTGCCTACCTCTTCAGTAATAAGACCCACATTTATGTTGTTATTTGAAGTCCAAACGTGACATGTGGTGAGCACTGAGATACCTAATTATTTTGTCACTGAGGCCATTTCTCGAGCACTTATAGCAATCTCGGGCTACAGGTAAACATTTTTAAACAAAGAAACATTAATATTAGGTTCCTAATCCGACCCGGGAACCGACGGTACAGGACCCAGGTCTCTATTCAAACTTTATACCACTAGATCACCAAGGCGTTCACTCGACCACCAAGGCTATCCATTATTATAATTAAATAGTAAGGACTTCTAATACAAGATAGTATTCATTGATTTCATATCTGGTAAATATCTTCTATCTATATATAAAAGCAAAATAGAGTCCTTTGATGTACCATCAAATCAAAACCACTGAACATATCGGGATGGAATTGCTACCATTCGACTCGGAACTTTTCGTAGATAAATATAGGCTTTATAAGATATCTATAGAGATTGACAGGCCAGTTGGCTTGGTGGTTAACGCTCTGACTGCCAAACCGAAGGTCGCTGGTTCGATTCCCACCCAGGACAAACATTTGTGTGCATGAACATGTCTGTTTGTTCTGTGTCTGGGTGTAAATATCTATATAAGCATGTATTTAGAAAAAAAAAGTAGTATATGTAGTATATCAGTTATCTGGTTTCCATAGTACAAGCTCTGCTTAGTTTGGGACTAGATGGCCGTGTGTAAAGAATGTCCCGGGATATTTATTTATTATTTATTTATTTTATAAACGCGGGTGATCGCGGGGGACAGCTAGTATCAATATATAGGAATAGCAGTACATACAAATAGAATTGTCGATAAACGTGTATCTAAGCATCTGATTACCATTAAATTTAGGAATTATTGCAATACAAGTTCGAAGCGTATAGCAGATCGTCTACCTGTTTTACCAAACGCAGTGAATATGCTAAGCGTATAAATGATTCTTGAAGGTGATTTTATTCCTTTTTCTACTCTGCACAAGATTTATCAGTATTCAGTTGATCTTTGTTCTAACTTTTATTATCCTATAATAATGCCTACATTTTTTTACTTGCAATTTTACAGACACCAAAAACGATTACACATAATGTTTTTTTCGTATAATGTCCAAGTATCAAACGGCTTTTGTTTACCTAAATAGACGTAGTAAACCTTCTTTAAGATTTTGACCCCTCACGACAGCCTTTACCATTTCCAATAACTATAAAATTATTACGATATAGGTAGATGCTACATTAATCAATTTCGTGTTTAAGGGATAACATTTGCTTTTGTTTCTGCAAAAAAAACTCCGTATCATGCGAACAGAGAGACACGAAGTCCTATGATATGGGTTCTTTTTCATACTATTTGATACAGCCGTGCTATTTACACACCACGAGTGATAACTCTGGTGAAGTCGCGAAAAGCGGACCTCTCGCCTAATTGCGCGGTTACGAGCGAGTCGGAATAATCACTGCGTGAATTTATGGTCGAGTTTGATCCCAAAAAATTATAGCTATCCTTAAAAAGGAGATATTGAGTTTTATAGCCTACATGACAATCGATTCGTTTGATCCTTGTGTCTATCACGACAGAGACATTTTTACTAAACAATGTCTAACTTAGGTGTCAAAGTCAGAATCTCATAGGCCCGTTTTACAGCTAAGAATGTTATAGAAATATAGACTTTATATATACCGAAATAAGGTTCAATTATTGATTCAATGGCTAACTGTCGGTTCAAGCAGATGAACCTTATCACAAACCGAAAGGGTTCATTCTTGTATGACATTCTTAACTGTCAAATGGGACTTTTGGAATATGACGACTTTAACAGATATCAAATTGATCTTGTAGAAAAAAGTGACAGTTTGACACGCGTTATGGGTCTCCTAAGCGTTAGGCGTCTCTTAACAGGTTTGTCAAAAAGGGGCTCTACTATTTTTTTAACATCATCTAAGCCACCAATTTCAAATTATCACTGACGTGGCTGTACCTGCGATCTTGTTTCTGACCAAAATGTAATGTACTTGCAAAGTAAATAATGAAAGCTTTATTTAAAAAAAAATTAATGAATTTGAAACAATTATTTCCACAAATTGTACCTACAATTGTTACTTATCCTCTAAACTAGGCTAGTTTAAATCGTAATGCAGTTTATTAAACTATATTTCTTCATGTAAGTTTTAATAATAAGTAAATAAAAAAAAACAGACACAACAAACAGACATATTCATGCACACAATTGTTTGTGGGTTGGAATCGAACCCACGACTTGAGGCATGTCAGTCAGGGTCTCTAACCACCAAGCCAATGCCCGTTCCATTCACTTTTTTTTACCGTCACATTTACTTACGATGCCTCTATATTGCAAAAAAAAAAACATCATTGAAAGTAAATAATTAGATCATGATCAACGGAAATATGATTGTTTATTACAAGAAATCCGAATGATACAATACGCCGATAAGATAAGCTAATATGATACATATCGAGTCATTACATCGCGTTACAGGATAGTACCTACATAAATACAAGAAAAAATGGCAAATTTCTTAAGTTACAGTGTGTGAAGGAATTAACTTGTAAAAAAGTAAAAAAACGCGAGATGTAATAAACACTATTCTTAGATGTGCGATATAATATCATAATTTAAATTTATCGAAAACAACTATCATTTGCATTCAATGCAATGTTTTTTGTCAATTTTATCGAGCGTTATATTGATATCGACCGCATGAGAATCATACCCCTGATATTTAATTACTTAATTTGAATTACTACTATTTTCCATATATTTCTAAATATTGTAGTTGTCTTCAGTCTACCAATAATTTCTATTTTTTATTGACGATTAAAAATATGAAAATTATCTTCCACTTAAAAGGGAAAACAAAATTTTATTAATGTTTTCATGTGGTGCCAACGAGGTGAAGACATCAACTTCATTTTATTTCGATTCATCGATAGAAACTAGGTTACGAGCTATTAGTATACCTATAATTCTTTATCGTTTACGAGATCCGCGCATGTAAATATTTAAACCGCCTCACATCTAGCAGATGGCAAGTTACCTCAAGTCTAGACGTCGCTCCAGGGGACTAACAACGGAGCCCTATTTCGGTAAAGAAATGAGGAAAGGGTCCGACGCCAGCCAATTTAATAAATCGCTTTACTCTATTTACAGTCTATACACCGAAAGTTTTGGTTGGAAATGCAAATGAAACAAAGAGTTCAGTGCACACATCCCAGCGGCCCTTTGTTGGTGTTAATTGTACTCTCCATCGAAACATACAATTGCCGACTTATTAGTGTAAGATCCCCTAACTAATTCATCATACACAAAGACCTTATAGAAGCATCGGACGGGCACAAAACAAAGGCAGCCACGCAAAAACCAAACAAATTGCTTTGAAAAAACGGAATAGCTCCTTGTACGCACTTCATTGTTAGTCGACAATAATAACCCACAAAGCTTTATACCCGCATTTGTTTGAGGATATTTTAAAAGCAGACGAGGCAAACCAGGGTTGGCAGATCTATCAGAAATCATCAAGGGCGGAATATTTAGGGGCATGCCGCATGCCCCGAGCGACATGAATGTGCCAACTAGTCATGTAAACGTTTTTTTTTTATTGATTATAAAAAGCAATTAATTTGCGATCGTTATTTGTTTATGATTGAATTTTATTGTAAAACAATATGAACTTTATTTTATATCAGAATAAGACTCCAAAAATCAAACAGGCGGTCGGTCGGCGGCAACCCTGGCTGGCACACATGGTAGGTACATAACTGACGGTGCATGCACTAAAGTTCCAGTCTGTGATGATGGTGATGACACATCGTCCCAATGTCGCTCGCACGGGTCGCACTTTCTTTTTACAACGTCTCAAACGAAAGAGACAAAACATATAATGACCAACGATGAGCCATGTGTAGAAGCGGCATAACGGCGGCGTGTTCCCTTCACCCGAACGAAGCACGGAGTTAGTAGTTAGGTCGCGCGTGGTCGCGGTGAACGCGCGTCGAGCGTTGTGCTCATGGACACTGTTTGTTTGTATTTACGAAACACACGGACTTTATTCGGAGATCCAGTGCATTTACTTTACAAGATATACATATATTTTCTTGTATGACTATGTGCCCGTGCGTATTTTCATGTTACACTTATTGATTTTTCCAAAAGCTGCCAGAATTGTCTAGCTATCATTTTGCTATATAAATTCATCGGATCGGATTTATTATTATTGTGTGGATTTCTGAAAAGTTTTGAGTGTTTTCAGTGTCAGCTGTGTAAGCTCTCGTTTGTTGTCCCTCTCTATTGCGTAGAAAGGGAAAGGAACGCCAGATTGCACAGGGAGCGTTGTTTTGTTTTCATGGTTTTTTTTTACTGTACATATGTACATAGAGCGGATTGACAAAATGTAAGTTTGTTTTGTTTTTCTTTGTTTTGCAATATTGTTTACTTATTTATATTTATTTTGTTTATTATTTATTTATGATTGTTCTTGATACGTTCTAAGCCTATTAATTTAGCTGTTATCAGGAATTCTGGATCGTTTTTTGTATTTGTTGATAAAGCTTGATTGTCATACTCAACCAAATAACGTATGTACTCAATAATTATACATCGAACCGAATTTTCCATTTATGTTTTGTTATTAGTTCGCAGATGACTCTTGGTCATGTGGACGGCACCAATTAGACGGAGTTTATTTATAAATAGTCTCCACTTAGACTTTACTTGCATCTTACTTGTGCCCAACGCTATCTTTACTTTTACCAGATTCATTAACGTTGAATTAATTTGTCGGTATTATTGAGACAGTCCACTTTGTTTAGAGTTAAATATCATATTAATGGTATAAAAATTTGGGAACAACTACCCATAAAGAGTTTATGAATTTAAATAAAGAGATTCACTAAAACTCTTGAGTCTGTATATCTTATAAGGATTGTATTTTTTTGACAAAAAAAAAAACAAGATATTTTTTTTGTTTGTATACAGTTCGGATTCCTTAGCGCTAGCCCGATTCACACTTGGCCGTTTTTTATTATTGTTTTACTTAAGAGTGCAGTTCAATCATACCAAGTTTGACCTTTGTATGTATTACGATAGATATTTTTAACGTTTATCTGTAATTTTCAAGTACCTTAACATTGTTTTAATGGTTCAAGAGGTATACGGTCCTGTTGGACATAATAAGCATAAAATTCCAACGATACGTTCAATACATTGTAAATAATACCTTATAGTCATGTTGTTAGAAATTTGGATATTTTAATCGATCAAATCCAATCCTTTGAGAGCGGAGCAAAATATGTTTACTGCTGGTCACTTAGACGTTTTCGCAATTTTCTACCCTTCTTTATTTCGGTTTTGACCTTTACGTTAAAATTTTATGAAAAAGTAAAATTGTAAATGGCAATATTATCTATTCACGTAAAAGTAACACATAACATAGTCACATAAAGTTTATAAGAATTGATGCATGGATGTTTGTTACTCTTTCATGCAAAAACTACTAAACGGATTTCGATAAAACTTGGCAAATAGTATATAACAATTTTTTTCTTTATTTAACCTGGAGCGGACTCTACGCTACTTTTTATCTAAATGAAATGGAACGCGGGTGAAACCGCGAGGGTCAGCTAGTAAAATTATATTTATTTTTATTAAATTAGAGTTAATTCAAAATTCAAACCATTTATTCAGTTTAGGCCCTCGATAGGCACATATGAAGGTCAAATTTAAAGTTACTTTCCATAATAGACATACTTAGATCTTTTTAACGTCCCTTGTATGCACTATCAACATTGAATGTGATCTCGAATGTTAATTAACTAAGAACGAAGATTTATTTAAAGGGCACCTGAGTTATCTCGCAAGTATAATTTAAAACGTAGGTACTCATTATGTTATCAATCGACTATGTTAGTGCCAAGTTTAATATTCTTCGTCATCGACCTGTGAGAGGTTTCATTATTTAAATAAATATCCTGGAACATTCTTTACACACGGCCATCTGATCTCAAACTAAACACAGCTCGTACTATGGAAACCAGATAACTGATATACTACTTTTTAAATACATACTTATATAGGTATTTACATCTAGAAAGAGAACAAACACAAATGTCCATGCACACAAATGTTTGTCCTGGGTGGGTCGAACCCACGATTTGTATTTTTTGTTTGAGGCCGATCTGAGGTTTTTCTTTTAATAACATACCTTCAATGCGTTAATCACGGAAATGTTGCTAATTAAGTCCAAACCTTAGTTGTTTTATTTTATGTACAAAAAATCTCTTCACAGGCTCACTTTCTTTTCGGTGGAAGAAAAAAACGGAATAGCATCCCAAGTATTAGTTAAAAAGCACAGAGTCTGGGTGGACCCACTTGCTCCTCGGAGCATGAAGACTGAATATAATATGCTGACTATGAATTAAATACGAATTAAATAGTAAAATCATATACTTCAGCTAAAATTGTTGGTAACCTTTCTAGGTTTCAAACTATTGTATTATTTTAAGGTCCAAATCACCAGGTTCCAGGTCGAATGTTGGTTGATGAAAGCATAACGTCTGTAGTTCTCGCTTTTGAGGAATATCTTTGTTTCCCCATATCAGTGCAGCATTCAAACATTATCTTTGTTTTGTTACAGAAATCGTTCCGATACCTTGTGCATACAAGAATATTTTAAGTATAGAACAAACAGGCGCACCGCCCACGTAGCGAGATAACACAGCATCCCGTCCACAGAGAAATTAATCTGGAACACGGTAACAGGAAACATGCCGATAAAGTGCTATACGCTGTAGTAACGCTGTTGATGAGGGAATCACTTCACACTGGTGACAATCTAATATGCTCAGCTGACACCTGCGATCCCAGCACTATAGTTACCACAATGTCACCTGTCTCCTTGACTGAAGCAGCTCACACTTGCAGAGAAATTAACAGAAATTACGAGCCAGCCGAATTACAACAAAATAATATGGAGTCTAACATAGCACACACTACTTTAGTAAGACGGGAAGGCTTCAGTAATATCGAGACACGAAGCGATCGTGTCGTAGCCAATATCACTAGGAACATGACATTTGATAATCATTCCAATGATAATTTAGACAAAATTCAAGAAATGACTGATTTAGATAGGTGTAGAATACCGAATAAAGAATACGAATATCAATACGAGAACGAAAAACGATGTCAGATAACGACTAGGGAAAACGAATGCCTGTTGCATAAGAAAGAAGTCGTATACGGAAAAGAATCGATTATCATAAAGAGGGTAGAGGTTGACGTACATGGTGGTAGAAGGCAGGCCGCTAATTTAAAATTCAAATGCGTTCGGGATGCAACGAAGTGCATGGAAGCGATCAGAAGGACAATGGGCTCTCGCTTACGCACCATAGCCTTTATGGGGTTGTTCCTGACGATGTTCGTGACGTGTGCTGCGGCGCCGGCGAAGACTCGACCCACGCGAAGCACTCATTACTCAGCGGTAAGTGTTATAATAATTTCGATTCCTATAGTAAAAACGTAGGCGTACATCTCTTACACTAATTCATATGTTATAAGAGTTCTCGCAGTGTCTTATGAATACTAAAATCATAGAGATATCCTGACTTGTAAATTTTTGTTCCGTCTGAGCCTCGCCGGAAACTGGCTGCTTATTATACTGTGCATTGTGTGGGTTATCTGAATCTGTCTGATATGGCAGACAATGTCTTTCTATACGTAGCTACCATTTTTCTCCAAGCCCTCTCACAGATTTGTTTGAGATTTTTTCTTACAAAACAAAAGCACAGTTGGTACAGTCCTTTTATTAAATAGGCTTTGTTCAAACAAAACACATGGTTTTTCATTCTCCGAGAATTTAATGTTTTATATAAAATAAAGCTATTTTCAACTTACCTTAGGAGCTTAAGCAATAATGTCATATTTTTAGCACTACATTTACCTCTAGGCTTTGTGCGCTCGTTACCTTCAGCCACATCATTACCTCCCATAATACGATTTACACAAGCTTTACGATAGTAAATAATATTATAAAAAAATCTCCATCATAATAAATTATTTACATTATATATAGCGACAAATATGGTGGCTGGAGCGCAATGAATGTCTCCCTTTTATCCGGAGAATGTTTGATTCTCCCTTAAAAGGGGCCGTTATCCACTGACGGATTAACGGCCATTCTAAGGCGTATTTCCACCGAGTGCAAGTAATATGGGGACAAAAAGCTGGCGTGTCGTATTAGATTACTGGCAGTGACAGACGGACGGACCGTTTGGGAGGAGATTAATGGGCTAAGTGACGAGTGGGAGGCGTTCCTTTAGCATCCTTCGCGACTCGGGAAGACATCTCCGCTCATTTATTTCGTGGACCGTTACAAATAGTGAAAAATCCGACTAATATTCATTTAGGGTGAGTTAAGGAATTACCTTCTCTTTTCCTCTAAGTTTACCTTGCCTTCACATTTAATCATTGTTTTAAACATTCACTTTACTCGTAAATATTAATTAAAACGGGATAAGTTAGTACTTGTCCGTCGGGATGTGTTGAATCAGATTTGAACCCGATTTAATCACAGTTTAAACACGGCATGACTGAGATTGTTAGCCGCTTCCTGCGCACACGCAAGTAGGTCGTGCTTGTGTTAAACTAAGTTATGTAAGTGATAACTGGTTCACTGTAGTCTGTATTGCAATGCAGCGGTGGCCCTCGGTTGAACCAAAAGCAAGAATTGATAGGTTGGGTTAATTTATTGAGTACACTTGCTAGGGAACTGGTGTGTGGTAACACACTAACACCTAGAACTATTTACCAAGTGAGATAAAACTTTCATAATTATCCGAATACCTGACAAAAAAACTCGATTCTATCAATTTGCACTTACATTATTTAAAAATAGCTTTCATTTTATTATAAACTTATCGAGGTAGGTACTAATAACACTGGCAACTTATCTTTCTAATATTTTTAACGTTAGAACAGAGCGAAAACTACGGCGCGGCGGGGAAAGTAAGCCCTTTTATTTGCTTCAACACACGCGTGCCACGTTTAGCGATAATACTGCTATGTATGAATAGTTAAGACTATATTACTATAGGAGTGAATAAACTAGATATAGCGGCGGTGTTTCTTAGCTAGCAGACGCAACACGTAGTTTATAAGGTGCAATCACGACACATTTACGGACCATTTCAATGTTTATTATCCGCGTAGGTGGTAGTGCAGGTATGCAATCGCAGTGTTTTATGCTTCTCTCAGCATGAATGAAAGGATTTACTGGTATAAATAATATAGTAGCTAAAATGAAAATCGCAAGTGTTTACAGTGCTTATAAAATGGAACTTTATCTTATGACTCCTATTTCTTGGGCATTGCAACAATATTTTCTACGGTTTGTATTGTCACATAATTATTCGGTTTTCGTTCTATATAGCACAGCCGCTTCATAAACATAATCGAATTATTTATCCTTTAGTGGATAAAGGTGACAAACAGCACCGAAGAAGCCTTACTGCTGCCGCATGAAGGAAAAAGATCTCCTATCAGTATTGTCCATGTATGGCTACGCCACGTACCAAAGAACAAAAGGTGTCTGGGACACGGTAGCAAGTACTCCGGGTAAATATCCTGCAAACTGCAAGAGATGTGCATTGTTTCCTGACGTTCTACTGTCGGCGGACCACTTAACTTGAATATGTACTAGACTTGTGCATTGTAAGGAAATGCATATTAAATATTTTATACACCTAGTGAAGCTGAATAACTGACCCTAGGTCATACAGTTATGATACAATGTACAACAGCAACTGGTTGGTAAAAATTTCCTTGTATGTATAATATAATATTTAGGAATTTTTGTATACAGACGGTCATCTGATCCCGAACTAAGCAGAGCTTGTACTAAGGAAACCAGATAACAGATATAGTTACATTTACTTCTTTTTGTCTAATTACACAAAATCTAAATCCAGACGCAGAACAAACGGATTCATGCAAACATTTTGCCCTGTGTGGGAATCGAACCCACTACCTGTGGCGTGGCGAGTCAGGGTCTCTGAGCACTACGCTAGCTGGCCCATCAATGTAATTATATGAATGAAAGCTAATTACCTATAAAATTCTATGTAGGTAAACCGGGACGTATTATATTCGAGGAGGTACCTACAGCAACAGTATTTCTCAATGGATTGCATAATCTGTTCTATAAGCGGTGTTCTATAAAGCTCGTGCCCAGCAAATCCCATTTGATAACGATTGAAAATCCATGAATAAATGGCAATGCTATTATTGTGAAAAGTGTAAGCGTTTTGCTTAGGTATTGGAATATATTTTTTTTGGGAATGCAGTTTGTCTGTATCTAGCAAAATAGGAAATAATTTTGCAGTTTATATAATTCGATCAGCTAAATTTGATTATGTGACTAGGACATTAACAACACTGTGATAGCACTGCACTTTTTTCTGTTATCAAATAGTTTGGATCGTGTGCCAAACAAATGAATTAGTTAACAAGCTTATCAAGAGTCATTCAATTGGTGATAACAAAACTTTTAAATTAATAAAATACAAATATCCCTACAATACTGATTCAGTATCCCTCCCAACTAGCGAGATTTGTATGGATCTATAATTATATTCTGTAAATAACTTTTAGGCAAATTTTTTTATAAGCATTATGTTGTTACAGTTAAAATGACATGAAAACAGAATTGATAAATAATATTAAAAAGATGACGCCCAACGTGGGGCTCGAACCCACGACCCTGAGATTAAGAGTCTCATGCTCTACCGACTGAGCTAGCCGGGCTGATACTAATCAGAGATAAATCGTATATTGAATGTATTGATTCACATACATACATTTATATTGTAATTATTCTATGTTTATTCATCTTACAATGTATGTTTGAGAATTACATATTATTATGGTACATAACTCCTAGGATTTTTTAAGTAAGTACTTAGGTCGTTTTTTTTTTATTATATTTTAAAACTGTATAAGTTAAACTTTGTGTTGTTTGCAATCATTAAATTGAAACAGTGCTGGAGGCCATCCCTATTGACCCAAATATTCACAATGGCTATCTAAAGCATCCTATTCGACACATGATTCACAGATTCAAAATTTAGTTCATTCTATTATCATTTACAGAGTACTTATTTTTAACTAGATTGGTTATTCAAATACATTTTTATTGAGTAAGGAGGTTTTAACATCTTTAAAAGAGATCATAAGTAGCTAACCTTTTATCTCAAAAAAAATAAAAAGTTCTCAAAACACAAACTCGAACGAACGATTAAGCTCGCGTAAAAATTGTACGTGCGTACTTTATTTAAATTGGAGAAAATTGCCAACAATTTACAATCGTTTATTATATTATGCAAATAATTTTCAAAATTACCTTTATGTAGGTAGTTCACTGTATTTGCAATTAGAATTTGCATTTCAAAATTGCCCTGTAACGGTCGAGTGTGCTTGCTGCCTTTTGTAATTATCACACGGCGTTATCGAGAGCACTGAAAGTGTTATCGAATAAATATTACACTTTAATACAGTTCAAATTTGTATTTCATAATAAAAAAGGATGTAATAAAAACAAAGCTTCTGGTATTTGCACCTGCCAGTAACATAGACAATATTTAAGATTGTAATTGAATGTTTTAATACTCAGTAGTGGGTTGATAATATTGTCCGATAGACTATTTCATAGGTTTTAAGGGAATATTCCACGGCCATCTGGTTCCAAACTATACAACAAAATATATAACTAATAAACTACATATACTACTTTTCTTTTTCATGCACACCAATGCTTGTCCTAGGTAGGAATCGAACCCGCGACCTTCGGCTTGGCAGTCAGAGTCGCTAAACACCAAGCCAACTGGCCTGTCATGCTATTGTCAATTAAAACGCAAAAATATCCCATATCAGAACACAACGCGATTCTAGTCATGTGTCGATACACATTAACATTATGAATAGATTTTTTTCATAATAGTAAGGAAAAAGAAGGAATATTAGTAGTTAGTTAGCAGTATTATATCAGTCAATATATCAGTATACATTAAATAGTGCCGTTTTTATTTATATTTTTTTTTGTGTTTAGCAGAAATCTGTATAGTTTAAAATCCGTTTGGTGTACATTAGTCAAAAGTAGATTACAGACTATGATAACAAGTATTCCACGAATTACGTTCGTAATGGGAGTTATTATGTTGTATCATTTTGTAAATGTTGAATACTTTTTAAATGACTTACAAGCTAACAAGTAAGCGAGAAGTAGGTTTCTGATAACTGATCTTCATTTATTTGTTCAGATGTCTGATGAGTTGGTAAATATACGTCAAATTACCTGTATTTGCGAACGGTATAAAGTTTGAATATAAATCGGAGGTCCTAGATTCGATTCCCAGGCAAGAATCAGGTACAATAGGTATCTGTAGCCCAGGATTTGTAATGTGTCTTACGGCGAAAAAGGAGGCATATTTCAGGAATAAGTAGAGGCCTGCCTATTGTTCTGGGAAAAACAGACGTGATAATATTTATTAAACTACATCATATAGGTAACTGAATATAGCGTTATTTGAGAGTTTGTTGGATCCAGCACTTAAAAAGAGGTTTTTAAATATTAATCAGCCAGTACTGCTCAATTGTCAAATTTAGTTACTTTATTATTATAATTGCAGACTTAATTTTAAAACAATAAATGGATCCACCTCCTTGGAATTAGAATTTTATTGTGCACTTGATTACAGATAAGATGTGCAAACACGACGGTCAATAATAAAACAAAAGAATGAAAAAGAGTGTGAGATATTGCCTTTCAAAAAGAGAACAGTGTAACAAACATGTAAATTTATTTACCATATCCATACATTACTGATTTTAAATATTTGTGCAAATCCTAATCTACTGTGTTGAGGTTATAAACACTATATGTTTTGTTATTTCTAATTAATTCTAATAAATTAAAATGAACACGATTCCTTTAGATGCTTGTTGGTATATTTAAGTCTTCTAATAATAAGGAAGCTTGTGCAATTTCCTGCAAAAAATAATTTACATCAGTGCAGTACTCGGTCAGTCTCCGAATGTGTGGTTTGTTCGAACCGGAAACACTGTCTCTGGAGATAAATATAGACAACAGACAGTAACGGACATACCGACATGCAATGAGAGGGAACAAGACAAATATGTTTCAGTAATTTCAGCTCTGCAACTAGGCCTTCACTGTTAACACACGAATTAATGGTAATTGGGTTAGATACTGATAGCGGAGTATTTTTTTGACCTTATCATGTCGCGTTAGATTTTCATTTGCGTTCGTTGATTTTCCATTTTTATACTATTTTTAACGTTATTTTTTTAATATTGTATAAAAAATGAAATATAAGTACCTAATGCAAAAGAAATGCGTAAAACAATACTTACGCCCGCTATAAATATTTAAACAATTTGATGTGTACCTAATAACATTTTTACATCATAGCGACAATAATACAGATGTAATTTAATTAGTTGACCGGTATTCATCGCTCGTTTTTCATTGACTCCCTGTGAGGTTCGGATAATTCGGCGCAATGTTCAGGTGACTCACTCAACATCCGTTCAGTTCTGCCATCGTGCATTCGATTATAAATCTTGCACTCCTCGCATTATGAGCCATGCTGAATGCATATCAATAGGAAGTTGTTTTCCGCTCAATACCGCTTTTCTATTGTTATTCTAAATATGTTTTTGTGTTGTATTTTTAGACTGTTCTTTTAATTTTATGACGTGACGTTTTCGGATGTAGTTGACCCATATCTTTGTTAGAATATGTACGTTTAGCTGTTTGAAATATTTTTATGTGTTTTAATTTAAGGTTAAGCTTTGTTGCCAAATATCTTTGAAGCATAATAGGTATCTAAAACTAGTACAGTACTAACTTCGCGTACAGGAGAAGCGAACAAAAAATATTTATACTAATATTATAGAAGGCATGCGAATTTTGTAAGCTCGGAAGATAATCTACAAAACCACGGGACATATTTGAAAAATTTATTTCACCATTTGAAAAGTAGGTACTTTGTTCCGAATGGACATAGGCTATGTTTTAATCCCGAGTAATAATAACCAGATGACATAAATTTAATTTATCAAGTTTTCTTATTATATGTTCAATAAAAAAAATGTATGCAGCATTCTTAGTTCCAATATTAGAGTCGATAGAAAAAAAAAACTACAGTTTCCTGATAAGAAATGTCTGGTTTTCTTAGGGTAGGGCAAAGAAAGTGATAAGGTGGTCGAAAGTGGTGATAAAGGGACTCTCAGTTTTCTTGAATTTAGTAAAAAAAGTTTCCTCGGTTAGTCTTCAGTTTTACTTACTCTACAAAAAGTTTGAGGACCATTTCAATGTTTTTATAAACGAGTGACTAATTTCCATAATATTTTTATTTCAAGCTTGAAGCTTTGGCGAACATATAACGAAAGTAACGGTTGTATTCAATGAAAATGAAATTATGGCACATTTGGGTGTGAGTAACTCAAAAAATTATTCGATTCTTAATAACGATTTAACTTCTTGGAAGGAGTTCATTAATTCAACTGTTAATTCTTAATTCTTTGAAGCTTGCATTATAACGAATAATAAAAGTAAGTGTTAAAAGCAATGCATATTGCGTGACGCTTTAAGCTGTGTACTTACAATAACCTTTTTTTAAATAATGTATTATGGTTATATCATAATATTTAAATCAAGGACCATTAGTTACACGGCCATCTGATCCTGAACTAAGCAGAACTTGTACTATGGAACCAGATTACTATTTTTTTCACCATTTTCTTTGTCTTAAATTCAAAATACATAATTAAATTTAAATTGACATCCAGACACAGAACAATCAGACATGTTCATGCACTCAAAAAGTTTGTCCTGTAAAGAAATCGAACCCACGGTCAGCGTGGCGGACAGGGTCTGTATCCACCAAGCCAACCAGCCAATCATAATCACAGAAAAACCTACAAAGTTATTTAAATACATGAATAGAATTGTGAAGCATCTGGCGTGGCATTTATTTATATTCTCATAATGTTCGTCTATATAGAGAAAAATGTGAAAATTTCCATATTCATAACATGATGCAGCAATAGTTGAAATACAAAGAATTATATTTTCTCTCTCACAATATTTTCCTTTGAAGCCAGCCCCCTTATTCAGCTAATACAAACATCGTCTGTATGCTTCACAGAGGCCTTGGAGAGTTTATCTCTTACGCGATTGGTAGTCTTAGCGTAGTAAGCGAAAGAGACATAGCACGGAGGCCGCGACGAAACATCCTCGAGTTAGTGGCATTTTCCTTACAGAATCGAGCCCCTGGTACGAAATCGTCTCTTAAAACTGAAACACAACAAACAAAGCGTCTAGTAAGGTTGTTTAAATAATACGGTGATTTTCGTGCTTATATGAACCTAGTTGAATTTACATAAAAGACGCAAAGTTTCTAGACGGACCAGTTGGCTTGGTGGAGATACCCTGACTCCCACGCTACAGATCGTGGGCTCGATTCCCATCCAGGACAAACATATGTGTGCATGAACAATGAAAATGCCTGTTAAAATTTTTATTGGTTATTATTCATGTATTTATCTGGTTAGTATTTTTTTAGAATTTTAGAAAATATATAAGAAGAGGTAGTGTTTGTAGTAAATCAAGTAACTGATGTCCATAGTACAAGCACCACTTAGTTGCGGATTAGACAGCCGTGTGTAAATATCTCAAAATATTTATTTATTTACAGTCAACTGTACAAAAAAGATGAAAGTAGCGTAGATAATTTTGATATATGACGTGTCACTTGCGTGGGCGAGTGTACTTGCCCTGCAGCCCTGCAGCCTTAAAAGTGAATACAACATTCTCGTTAACCGCCCTTTTTATATGGTCAAGTTTATTTCTTGGATAAACTACATGTCTCGCGCTCTAATGATCCAACCAATGTATCGCTTATTTATTTATTATCTATGTAAACAGAACAAAGACAAACTACTTACATATCTGAGTATAGGAAATATATTTCTTTACATTGTTTTTATAATCCTACTAATATATTTATTATAAATGCGAAAGTTTGTGTATACGAGTATGGATGTATGGATGTTAATTCCTCTGTCACGCAAAAACTAATAAAAACAGATATGAATGAAACTTGGCACATAGATAGAACATATCCTGGAATAACATATAGGCTACTTTTTATCCCGGGAAAATGTGATATCCCTCGGGAACGCGGGTAATACCGCGAGGGACATCTAGTAATATTATAAACACGAAATAGATGTATGGATGTTTGTTCCTCTTTCACGCAAAAACTGCCCAACGGATTTGAATGAAACTTGGCACATAGATAGAGCATACATTGGAATAACATATAGGCTACTTTTATCCCGGGAAAACGTGACATCCCTCGGGAAACCGCGGGGGACAGTTAGTCCTTATTAATTTTATAGAAGTCTGGATTTTTCTCTATTGTATCACGACTAAACGGGTGAATCGATTTAGGCTTTTAATCAATTTGAATACGAGTGCATTCGCGAGTCAGAAGCTAACTAATGCCGGGTTACTATATACGATCCCGATCTAAAATCGCAAGATTGAAGTAGAATTTTGACATTACGTGTATTAAAATTACTGTCAAAAGGTTCATCAATCCATGGATTTTCGATCGGGATCGTATATAGTAACCCGGCTTTAATCATATATACCAGGATGTGTCTATTTCAATCTCATAAACTTTAAATACTTGTACATTCCTTAAATAGATTAAAACGCGTCCTTTGTTAAAAATGTTTATTTACATAGACTTTAAACGACTCGAAGCTTAGCCATGCTTTTAAGATTACTCGAAAGACTCGTAAATGTTTAAGTTTACCGTATCTTATCTATAAGTACTGTACAATCTTTATGAGCCGTCGAATGCTTAGAATGAGACTGTATCACGCATTTAACAATAATCGGTAAGTATATAAGTATTTTGTTGTACCAAAAAAATGTTGTTGTATGAGTGTTTGTGATAAAATATAAGTTATAATATAATAGCTGTCCACCGCAGTTTCACCCGCGTTCCCGAGGGATATCACGTTTTCCCGGGATAAAAAGTAGCCTATATGTTATTCCAAATAGATAGTTTATAACCTGGATTAACATATAGGGTACTTCTTATACCGGGAAAATATAATACCCCTCTGGAAGGCGGGTGAACGCAGGACAGCTAGCAATCCGTAAAATGTCTTTCACGCAAATACTACTGATTGGATTAGGATGAAACTTGGCATGTAGATAGTCTATAACCTGGATAAACACTTTGGATACTTTTTATACCGGGAAAATGCAACATCCCTCGGGAATGCGGGACTGTTAGCAATCCATAAAATGTCATCACCAACCCTTATAATTCACATAAGTATGGACCAGTCTCGGTCAGTAAGTAGGTGGCGCGCCCGCGACGTGACTCGCATGTTCATATGCAAAGCTGTTGTTTTTTTCACATAATTTATTAATAGTTTTGCCAACTGACCGTGTAATTTATGCACCTTTAATTACTTTGTTGTAAATCTTGAATGGAATCGTAGTAAATATAATTACTGATATTCAAATTGTGGTATCTAATTAATGATTGGTCAATGATTACGACAAGTTATTTTCTTGAATGAATGAACCTTCGATCGGCGGTTCGACGGTAATGAATTATTCATGACTACTTATTTCGCCCGCATTCCCGGGGAATCTACATTTTCCCTATAAAAAAAGTATCCTATGTTATTCCAGGTTATTGAATTTGGGAAATCATAACATACATTCAGGCATAAAATTTGTCGATACCAGCTGTCCCTTACGGTATTCCTGCGTTCCCCGGGGATGGTACATTTCCCCGGGATAAATTCCTATATATTATTTCAGGGCATCCTCTATATCTGTGCCAAGTTTCATCCAAATCCGCTAAGTAGTTTTTACATTAAAGAATAACAAACAGCCATATATCCTTCGTAGCCGACTTTCGCTTTTATTATTTGGAGTACCTAGACTTAATTTATTCATTACTAGCTGTCCCCCGCGGTTTTATTCGCGTTCCTGTGGGATGTCACATGTATTATACATAAAAACCTTCCTCTTCAATCACTCTATCTATTAAAGAACCGAATCAAAATCCGTTGCGTAGTTTTAAAGATTTAAGCATACATATGGACATAAAGATATAGGGACAGAGAAAGCGACTTTGTTTTATACTATGTAGTGATTAGTAAACTCAAATAGAGAAATAATAAGTTCTTCAAACTATCTTATAATGAAAATATTCTATTTATAATTGCATCAACAAAGAACAAAGTTATATGTTAGTTACATTACAGACGTTTAATTATGGTAAAATCTTGATGTGAATTTCTATTTGCAGCTGTTAAAATTTCATGCGGGTTTATTGATTTATCATCCAATATGTCACACGATAGATTGCAAGATAGAAATCTGATGATAACGTATAAATTTACAATTACTATTGTTTTTTTAGCACAAATTATTGGTCATAGGGGAGGTGGAAGATGAAGATTGTAATTACTAATTATTGTTATTTTCTAAATTATTATCCTGTTATTTCTTTTTTTGTTTGTTGTTACCAATATAGTATAATGTACTTTGTAAATAATAAACATAAAAGAAAGTAGTCAAAAGTCAGATTAGAAGAAATTTATTAAAATAAATAATAATGTAACCTTGCTGAGTTTCTTGCCGGTTCTTCTCAGTAGAAGGCTGACTTCCGAACCAGTGGTAGCTTCTGTAACTATAAATTTGACCTTCATAAGTACATTCAGTTTATTTTGATCTATTGGATGTCGATGCCCGATCGATGTCTGCTAACAAGTCCGTCCATCAGTCTACCGGCACCATATCCAGAACCCATGATATAAACTATGAATGCAACTCAATAATGCAGTTGAAATACAAATATTAATGCATTCAGACAGCGAGGGCGGTGTACGGGCGGCGCGTGCGCTGCCGTTTAATATAACCTAAGGTTACGCTTACATTACATGAGATAGAGTTTTAATACACAACTAAATTACCTTAAAAGACAGTTTGCTGCACTTACCTTACATTCCACTAATAAACGGTAAGGATTTTTGAAAACAATGTGATCGCGTTTAACGTTTAAATTATCTTCACGTCTCAGGGTTGACAACGCATTGGCGATGCCCCTGGTATTGCAAATGTGACGGCGGTGAACGTCTGCTTGTTTGTCAGCCAAAGTGATATAAAAAAAACAATGATGAGGAATCGCTGTCGCTTATACAGCATGTCCGCATCCTAGATCTCTAAGTATAGATAGGCGGCGCGAGGGGGGCTACCTGCGCCTGCACAAAACTATAAATGTAACAGACTACTTTCACTGCTCCGCGAGGGCGTGACCCGCGCCCATCAGCTGATATATTGGCAAATGAGAGCAAATTTATCAATATTCAACACATAAACAACAAACTAAACATTATTTATCACGCACCTATGTTGTATTATTCATATAGATGTTATCTGTGTTTATATACACTTTTGTTAATTGAATACGTACATAAATAAATATAAATTGCGACGATGGAACAGAACAATGTAATGTGGTGCAAGTCCTTACAGACTAGTGTTGTAGTGTTGTTTATTTTATATGCCATAATGGAATTTACATTCCTGTGGGCTTTTCTTGTTGTTTTTGTATTACTACGACACTGTTTAATAATAAGAAACTTTGAAGCAATAAATAAAGGAAAATAAATTCATAATTAAATGTAAAAAAATGTTCAGACCCCTTTTTGGAGTGGCATTGATATTTTTTCCATCGAACATAACTTTTATGGCGGCAGTTTGTCGAGCATATCGGGTTAAAGCTGTATTTGTAAAGGTCGTCGGTGCCCCGCGCCCTTATAAATAGATAGGCGCCCCTGGGGGTTGTAAAAACGTGCCAGAGACACCCCACTAGTAATATATCAAGATATCGGATTCCGAACGTACCCGCTTCCTGTAAGGAGTAGTGCATGGAGGTATTTTTAATTATCGTTTATATGTTATCTCGAGCATTTTCCCCCGTTAAGGATAACTATCAGATAGACTACAATTTTCCCTTACATTTATACGCATGTGAATTAGGAAACTACTCACTAAACAACTGTTATCGGTGGACTTGATAATAAAACATTTTTCTAGAAACAATTTGATAAAATTACTGTGATATTCCATAAAATGCCCACCTAAGGCAAAAAGCTGCCAGGTTTTATAAAAAAAAATCAATGTATGCTCTTTTTTAAAGCTACTATTAAAACGAAAAGGTTACAGTAGCCTCATAGCTACTCTTACTCAGGAGCCACAGCACGAAAACCACAGACAATAAACGCCTAGAGCTTTAAAAAGGGAATAAAAAGTGAAGTATTCAAGCTCACGCACAAGGCTCAGTAGATATTTGTATCGTAACAGAGAATAGAGAGATAAAAGAATATAATGAACGCACGGTCGTGCACGTTAATGTTGATACACCAAGAGTACAGTCATGCTGTTAAACGTTACTTATATTAATAAAAAATATCCAGGAACATTCTTTACACACGGCCCTAACCAAGCAGGGCAACTAAGGAAACCAGATTACTGATATGCTTCGTAAACTACTATTTTTCTAAATATTTACATACATATTACAATATTTTACCCAATGGGTTGTGAAGGTTTGGCTCATAAGCAAACATGCCTACAAGAGAACTGCCTCTCAAGTGCAGCTGCCGTTACTCACCGCTAAAAGGACATAGATGTATTTTAGGAGGGCAAAATAGATACGATGTTTTCATTTATAACGGTCCTGTATTTAATTAGAAATACTTCCGTGAGTGCAAACTTCCCTTTTACAAAATGGATAGTAAAAAATATCCGTTTTAACTACTTCATAGGGTGATGATACATCAATATTATTCAATAGAAGTCGGCACAATACTCCATGGCGGGAAGCGCAATCGATTGCAGGGGTCAACGACACGGGAACTGACCTTTGAGCAAGCGGCCCAGCTGATCGAGTATCATTATTTAATATAATGTCATTCAAATTTTCAAAATATTTTTTTTTAAATTTTTCCATTCGATCAAACAAACAAAACTTAAAAGTAAAATTGGTCGGTAAAATTAATAAATATAAAAAACGATTTTTCTATGAACTCCAAAACGGCTGGACCGATTTTGACGGGACTTTCACTGGTAGATAACTTATCTAATAAGGAGTACCCAGGCAACTTTTTATCCCGGGGAAATATAACATCCCTCGAGAACGTGGGAAACCGCGGTGAACATCAATTTGATTATATCTGTTTAAAATAAAGTAAAAAACAAAAACCAACCCAGTAAATACGTGTAAAAGTTAAGGAAAATAAACCTTTAGGTTACTATAAAACAACAAAGATAGTCGGATGCTATAACTTACTTACAAAGGCCACGTAGAAGAACATGTACAAAATCAGACGAAAAGAAAAGGGATAAAAGGAATAACATTGAATTTGCTTATCACTTTCCTTTTTTAAATAAGTGATGTTCGTCGCGATGAAAAACACGCTCAAACATTAGCTCGTTCTTTTATTTTTATTTACAAAACGGAATCAAATATCTTATATATCCAGGACATTCTTTACACACGGGCATTTGGTCCCAAACTAAGCATACCTTGTACTATGGAAACCAGACAGGGGCTCGATTCTGTATGGAAAATGACACTAACTCGAGGATGTTTTGTCGCGGCCTCTATGCTCTGTCTATGTCGCTTACTACGCTAATACTACTAATTCAAAAAATTCAAAATTCAAAATTCAAAACCATTTATTCAGTTTAGGCCTTCGGAGGGCACTTATGAAGGTCAAATTTAAAGTTACTGAAGCTACACGAAATCACGTGAGATGTAAGCTTTCCGATGCCTCTGTTACGCGGCTCGCCGACGAAGTTTGTATTAGCTGAATAAAGGGGCTGATATACTACATATACTTAAATTTTTTATAAATACATACTAATAGATATTTACACCCAGACTCAGAACAAATAGACAATGTTCATGCACACCAATGTTTGTCCTTGGTGGAAATCGAACCCACCTTGGTGAAAGCGACCTTTGACAGCCAGGGTCGCTAACCACCAAGCCAACTGGCCTGTCAATAAATAAAATAACAAAGTGACAAACGTTATAAAAGTATCACATTTAGTAATTTAAGTATTGTAAAGTAACCAATCAGTCATCAGGAACGGCACCCATATTGGGACTCTCGGATTCAATGTGGATGCCTATTTCATAATATGTACATTGATGGTTCAGCGCACGGTCCGTGTAGCACAACACTCGTCGCGCCGCCAATGTACTTCAAAATTGACTGCAATTCGATTCCGAGAGTTTACACGGTCGGCCTGCGGCTCGAAAGATTTCAAAGGCTTTTGGCTGGCAGCCAGTGGTGCGTAAAATAAGCTGTTCCGTAGCGCTTTGTTATATGAATGGAATCACTTATATGATTCGTACTCCAATTACTTATTGGTGACGTGGGACAAGTCATTTTATTGTTAGGTTTATTGAACCAATATCCGAGCCCTACTATGATTGACTACTCACCCTACATCTATCTTATATCTATATATATATTTATAAGGAAAATAGAGTTTCCTTTGACGCACCATCACCTCAAAACTACCGAACATATCGGAATGGGACTGTTACCATTCAACGCGGAATTTATCGTAGATAGTTATAGGTATATTATGATATCGCTAAACGCGGATGAAACCGCAGGGGACAGTTAGTATGATATATATTGATGGGCCAGTTGGCTTGGTGGTTTGAGACCCTGACTGCTACACCACAGGTTGTGGGTTCGATTCCCACACAGGACAAACATTTGTACGCATGTCTGTTTGTTCTGTGTCTGGGTTTAAATGTACATATTTAAAAAAGTATGTAAAATATCAGGTGTCTGGTTTCCATAGTACAAGCTCTGCTTAGTTTGGGATCAGATGGGATTTGGAAGCCGTGTGTAAACAATGTCCCAGGATATTAATTTATGATATTACTAGTTATTGATGAAAAAATATTTCATGATATAAATAGACTTTGAAGAATGCCGGGACGATGTTTCCTTCCACCATTACTTCCAAAAATATTTCGAGAAAGCAATGCAATGTGAAAGTTTTGATGTTTGCTTGTTTGTAACTCAATCTTGCCTAAACGACTCAAATAATTGCAATTAAACTTGCCACACAGATAGATTATGCTCTAGATGTATTGGATAAGTATTCTTTATCACGGGAAAACTTTTGATCCCTCAGGAAAATGTATAAACCTAGGGTTTTTTTTTTATATTTTATAATACACAATAATGTATTATATCGCCTAATCTACTACGTATATATCGCACCCTCAGTACTATAAGGGCTTACCTCAAAATTTTGCGAAATGGAGTTACGATCATAGAGACTAAATAAAGTACGATCTATCCGATAAATAGTAAAACATAGCCAATTTAATGATAGAATAAGCATACCGATACTTCAGCCTCTTTTAACACCGGGACCCACCCTCCCCGCTCAGTGCGAAAGTGACCCAATCAGAGATGTGCCAAAAGTGATTTTTTAAGTTAAGCCACCATCGTTCTGAGGGTGCGATATGTACTACAATTTGGCTTAGGTAAGCTAATAAGTAATTAAAATCTTTCATTAACTTATAAATTCACTAATAATGTGTGTGACTAATATGTCTACGGTAAAACACGGTATTTTTGTCATATCAAACTTTTTCATGACACGTTTAAGGTCAAACGAATTGGAGCATTGTTCACGGTCATTAACATGAAGCGGAATCTCGCAGTATAGAGTACCATTTGCCATTGTCATTTGTAGCTACTGTAAACTCTACATTAAGGTATATCAATTTACAGTACAACTGTTCCCTGCGGTTTTACCCGTGTTGTAGGCATGTGCCTTACTCCTTATAACATTAATAATATAAGGATAAATACAGTGTATGAGACTCACAAATAACGTAGCTTTCTATTGGTAAAAGAATATTCAAAATTGGTTCAGTAGATCCAGAGATTAGCTCCTACAACCTCACAAACTTTGCCTCTTTAAAATATTAGTATTTACATTTATCGTATACTAGCTGTCTCCCGCGGTTTGACTCGCTTTCCTGTGGGATGTCACATGTATAAAACCTTTCTCTTGAATCACTCTATCTAATAAAAAAACGCATCAAAATGCATTGCGTAGTATTAAAGATCTAAGCATACATAGGGACAGACAGATAGCGGGAAGCGACTTTTTTTTTCTGTATGTAGTGATAGTGAAGTATAGATTTATGGTATATTTACAATAAAGTATTTAATACAATATTTTATTTATTTAAAGTAAAGCTCATCGAGAGAGTTCGATGGCTTACGGTAAGATCTCTCCAGCCCCTTTATTCACCTAATACAAACAACGTCGGCGAGCCGCTTCACGGAGACCTCGGAGAACTTACCTCTCACGTCATTCGTAGTATTAGCGTAGTAAGCGACAGAGATAGAGGCTGCGACGAAACGTCGAGGTAGTGGCATTTTCCTTACAGAATCGAGCCCCAAAATACACACTCACCTCTTTATGAACTCGATAAAGGCTTGTGAAGTAACGATGATTCATTTTTAACTATTGTAAAAACTGTTGCATAAATGTAGGTCGTTGAAAGTTCATACTTGTCTTACTGAGTTGTTTATTGATATTTGTTGTTACTAGCCATGTTTCAATATTGAATATATAATAAATATCACGAGAAATAGTTCACTCTGATCCTAAACTAAGCAGTGCTATTTTGAAGTCGAGTTTTGTGTTCAAGACCCAATTTGACACTACATCTATTCGACTTACTTCGAGAGTACTCTGCGCTCGCCGCCTTTCGCGGACTCATACATTCCATTGAAACAAATCTCCAAATGTTCCATCACTAACCAGTAAATCACAGTTCTCTTACGAGAGATCAAAAAAAAAAGCAATATGCATACATCCAAGCTGGGTAAATCGTTCTTTAAACGCAGAATACAAAATTTATACTTGATACCTAGTGCTTTAATAATGCAATTTTTTACTGCTCTTTCAGTTATGTAGATAGAGTGAATGAGATTAACCTCCTTAGAATAATGCTATGCTAATGCGTTGTTAGATACAAGGTACATTAATAACACTAATCAATTTTAAATCCGATGCATTATGTATTGACTTGCAATTCATTTCGCTTACTTCTTTTTTGGGTTCCGTACCCAAAGGGTAAAACGGGACCTTATTACTAAGACTGCGCTGTCCGTCTGTCACCAGCCTGTATCTCATGAACCGTGATAGTTAGGCGGTTGAAATTTTAACAGATGGTGTAAAAAACAGAATAAAATAAATATTTAGGGGACTCCCATACAACAGAACAGTACGGAACCCATCGTGCTCGAGTCCGACTCACACTTCGCCGGTTTTATTTGTTTCGTGGTATGAGTCATCTAGTGTCATTGTTGCGAACTATGCATAGAGAGAGCTATAAATATTCAAGTTGAAATGATGATTGACCTATTAGTTGGTTTCGGTACAGCCCCCTTATTCGCTAATACATACTTCGTCCGATCGCGGCGCAATGAATCCTCGAAGAGCTTACCTCTCACGTCACTGCGTATTTAACGAAAGAGAGAGAAAAGAGACTACGACGATACATCCTCGAGCTAGTGTCATTTCCTTACAGAATCAAAGCGAAGAACATTACGGGTGCACATTTTATCGATGTGTTGTTGTTATAGCGAAGTCCGGGCTCGTTGTTTTATCATCAATAGGTAGTCATCAATCACTTCGTAGATTGACATCGCGTCCCGTATGAACGTTGGACAAATCAGTGACGGCCATTGGGCCAGCTTTCATTGCAATAGGTGAATGACTTGTTTATTGACTTGACATTATGTCATTTAATCTATCTGGAATATGGAAATTAATGACATGATTAATTTGAATTTCACTAAAGGTTGGACATTATGATTTATTTTATTACTAGCTGTCCTAATGCGAAATTTGGCATGTTCGCTCAGTTCCTAATGACAGTACATTTTTATTGTAAGCAGGAACTTACTCTATACCCAAACTGGATCCAGACAAGGGATCTCATAAAGGTATCCTGCTGTTTACCAGCAAAGACACAAATTTTGTAAACAAAATAATATGGTAGCGTTTATGGTCCTGGTTAGTGGCTGCTCTCAGAGTTGGCTTCCGACGAGGGAACCTTTTAACTCTTAACGGCAGAAGACCAAAAAAGCTTCTTTTTAAAATCAATTGGAACTTGGAACTATAAGAATATTGGTCATTAAATACAATTAACTGCACGTTTGCATTACATTAGTTTGACAAATCTATATGCAAATATATAAGGAAAATAGGGTTCCTTTGACGCACCATCACCTCAAAACTACTGAACATATCGAGATGGGACTGCTACCATTCGACTCGGAATTGTTATATAGGCTATATATGATATCGATATACATGGGTGGCACCGCGGGGGACAGCTAGTATCTAATATTAATCAGATTTAAGAAAAAGAAATTTAACACTTTAATTAACTCTTCACATACAGATTTTCTTAAACAGTATCACATTACATCCGAAAAATGTATTAAAGAACACCAACTCTTAAGATGTTTATTTACAAAAGATGTTTATGAAGACAGCAGTCATTCATACTAAACGCGCATCAGGACTTCCTTGTTGAAGTTTTTATTACACCCGTTGAGAGTAAGCATTAGACGTTATTAAGGATAATTCGATCAGTCTCTGGTGTGTAAGCGGCTTTACTGCCGTTTTATTGGACAGAGGTGGGCACGTGTGCTCGATCTTAATCATAACTGGCGCCGGCGCATACGAGACGTATGATACTGTCTTTTTGATCTGCTTAGGAATTATGAGATCTTTATCACAGAAATAAAGGAAAAATCGATTTGAAAGGTAAGGGAGCTGGTGAAATTACAGAGTCTTTACAGTTTCATGTCTCAGGGTCGACAACGCGGCGATGTTGCAAATGCCCTGGTGTTGCAAATGTCCATAGGCGGCGGTGTCATTATTGTCACCTAAGCTTAGATTTAATGTTTTAAAACTATTAGCTCAATACTTGATCATATTATGGCTTAAGTTAGTGGTCGTCCCATGCTTTTTAAAACTCCAAAATATTTATAGATAAGAAAATATCGTCATAAACTAAACTAGATTACTATTTGTTGTCTCAACAAATATCATATAAAATTCCGACCGTCTTGATAAAATAAAATCTCATAAATGGATTCTATTGGGACTTTATAGGAGATCCTTCAATAATTGATTTCATTTTATGTACTTACTTTACCAAGACCATATTGGATTGAGTGGTGAAAGTCGCTGAACATCTCAATAAAAACTCACTTTTATATTCTGCGCTTTATTAACTTTTCTACTGGATATGTGGTGGGATTTATAAAGAACCCCCAGTACGTGTTATTGACACAAAAAGTTCATTTTAACCGCACGGCCACAAATATTTCAAAGGTTAATACATACAAAGTTTTGTGAATCCAGACGGGGATGGTCGCTTCTGGGGGCAATCGATCTCGGCCTCTAAACTAACTTAGTCTTGGAAAGTTGTCTCAGAAACCTAACACTCAACATAGGTACGTGCTTAATCTAGTCTGCAACACAACTAACAAAGTATACAGACACATTTGGTCTTCTCTAGGTACCACTTAATTGTTATTGTTTCAATATTCAGTGATGCATCCATAAGTTAACAATTGAATTTATAAGATACTATTTCTTATTCTTAATGAAATATTCTCTTTAAAGTATTCGCTGATCAACAAAGATCGTCGAACTGGGGCTCGACTCTGTAAGGAAAATTACACTAATTCGAGGATGTTTTGTCGGGGTCTCTATGCTCTGTCTCTGTCACTTTCTACGCTAATACTTCTAATCACGTGAGAGGTAAGCTCTCCGAGGCCTCCGTGAATTGGCGCGCCGTCGAAGTTTGTATTAGCTGAATCAGGAGACAGGGAGGGGGAGGGGGAACACAAAACTATCATGAATAGATTATTTTCATAATAATAAGGAAAAAAAAGGAATTTTAGCAGTTAGTTATTAGCATTCACATTATTAACTACAGTAAGTACGTGAAGCGGTATAAGTGGGCTGGAATATGTTTTCAAAACACTCAGCTGTTCATCCAGGTGAGAACGTCTTGTCTGCAGGAGTACGTTCAATCACCAGGGGTCGTTAGTTCGTCGTCAGGCTCGAGCGGTGAATGACATATTGTATAAGTTTATTAGGTGTGTCTCTGGTGAACAATGATTTCAAACACGTGTATTTTATAGCCGAGCCCGGCGCTTGTACACCACTTAATATTGGTTATGGTTTCGACGAGCGACGACCGACGAAATGTACCAATCTACATCGCTAAAACATGAATCACTGTTATTGTAGGTAGTTATAAAATTGGTAAATGTTGTCGTTTCCATCGGGCAAATTGATTGTCAAATAAATGTTTTGAGATTGTTTTTGCGACGTGATTGTTTGCTTTCGATTCAATTCGATAGCCGGCTGTCCTACTAATATTATTAACTAGCTGTCCATCGCGGTTTTAAAATCTGTTGCGTAGTTTTTAAGATTTAAGCATACTCGTACATAGAGATAGGGACAGAGAAAGCTACTTTTTTTATACTGTGTAGTGATGTGAAAGTTTGTGGGTATGGATGGATGTTTTTTACTCAGAGTAGTAGAGCTATTAGTGCAGAGTTCGTCCAGGGAAGTACTACCACCTTACCCATTTCTGCCGTGAAGCAGTAGTGCACTTGTATTACTGTGTCTCGGTTAGAAAGGTAAGGGGGGCGGTGAAATTACAGGCACATGAGACTTAACAAGTTCACGTCTACAACGCATTGGCGAAGCCCCTAGTGTTGCAAATGTCCATAGGCGGCGGTGACCACTTACCATCAGGTGGACCGTCTGCTTGTTTCTCTTTTACGTAAATACTACTTAACGAATTTAGATGCAACTTGGCACATAGGTAGAGCATATCCTGGAATTTTTATCCCGGGAAAATTTTACATCCCTCGGGAACGCGGGTAATACCGCGGGGGGCAGCTAGTGTTGTATAAGGGTAAGAAGCTGTGGGTACAGCGAATGACATTTCTTTAAATGAACCAGGTCTCCAGATCTTTAGTGAAGTTATGTTATGAATTGTTGTTGTGTATGCAGTATATGTATTATTTAGCTTGCTTGTCAAATGTTTTTGACAAACTACATCAATAATATTTGAATAGGTCTCATCTATCAAATATCATAATAATATATGTAGGGGTAAACGTTGGCTTAATACTTTGTTATTTTATATTGATAAAAGAACCTTTCAATTTAATAAAAGCTACTATAAGTATTTGCGCATTATGACTGTAAATTTTATATTATAAAATTTTTCACCCGCGTTCTTAATGTCTGTAATCTGCGAATTGTTAAACGCGTGCAAAGCTCTCAAAAGGAATATTTTTACCCGTTTTTTTTTTTTTTTTTTATATATCAGACGGGATTGCGATTGGCCTCAATCTCACCTGATGGTAAGTGAAGATGATGGCCGAAGATGGAGCTCGCTTTCCCGTTAGTAGCCTATTATTTGCCATATATTTCATTGATGCTCCGCTCCGTATTGGCCGTAGCGTGATGTTATATAGCCTATATTCTACCTCGATAAATGGACTATTCAACACAAAAGTAATTTAACAATTCGGAAAAGTAGTTCATGAGATTAGCGCGTTCAATCAAACAAACTGTTCAGCTTTACATATTATAAGTAAAGATTTTACCAATGTTCAAACAGTATGTTACCCTGTTCTATTGTGTTACTGTTCGTAACTAAACGAAATGAGAGAGAGGGCGCTGGATTGAACCACAGTTTATAATTTAATTTAAATTAACAACAAAAACGAGAAAACCAGTCAACTTTCCTAATGTAACTAATTGTCATTACTTTATGAATTTAGAAGACAAAATTAAATCCGAAAAGGTGATCCAAAAGGATGATATAAATGAGTTCGGTTCGTAACACATTGTTTATGAGCAATTCCTCACAGCGCAGTCACAACTACATTCGTATCAATAAACTATAAATTGCACCAATGTAATTGAAACCACAGGATGTAACCCATCACGTCCATTGAGAAGTATTTCTGAGCCAGCTATCTGAACACTAATCATTGAAATTTAAATCTTACTTGATATTTGGTAAGGTTTAAATTCATACACTGCAAATTGTGGGTTGAGTAGCAATGACCTTTAGTCATTATTAGATTGAGTCGAGAGACTGTGGATAAAAACTGTTATTACTATTGATTACATTAATTTATGTCTAGTATGAATACAAATCATATTGCACACTTGTACTTGTAACCTTATTGCATCTGATAATAGGTTATTGAAGTTACAATAATTAGAAATATATCTTTATTATCCATAGTCGAAGCCATCACAATATCTCTGGGGGGACCCTTGCATGTTATAAACATGTACTTTAAGTCTATAGGTACAGAATGATCACTTACGAAATTGCTATCCATTATAGATTTCTATTAGAATAACATAGTGCATGCACTTCGATCGATGAGAAAAAATATATAGTTAAATGTATTTTTTTTTGTAATAACCATTACTAAAAGTGCTACTTTTTTGTGACATGTTAGAAAAGTAAATAAAGTTCATGTCAGGATCCAACCACACTGAAGATGTAGCAAGATAAGGTGAATGTCTATAAAACAAGGTACGAGCTAGGTACTATTTACTTGCAAATTATTATTGCAGTATGTCTAGGGAGCTAATGAGAAAATGTACTCAAGAGAAGTGAGCTATTGCGCTATGAGAAAATTTAAAAAATATACAAATATTTGTTAATAAAACCTCCTTTTTACATGCTTCATATTAGCTTCACTTGCATGTTTATTTGTATGTTTGTAAACGACTCCTTTGGGCGCGATTTTGACCCACTTTAAACGGTCAGATTTCATTCAAACTTTGAATATTTATCGACGACCGAAGACAATTCAATATTTTAAGCAGTTAGACCCGTTATCGTTACTAGGATTAGCGGTTTAACTAAAAATGAAAAATAAATAATAGTTTTAAAAAAAGGATGTAAAAAACTAAAAAACACTTTTATATATAGATAATATATACGATATATATACGATAGAAAATCCAACTAGAAAATAAATTTGTTTTAAGAATAGTGTAAATAAGTTCTTAATTCAAATTTATTTTATATTTTTTTAGTTGTATTTTCTATAATTTCTGTGAGGACAGACCGGACTAGACACATTAATAACCAGGTAAATCGCCCACCTCCTGTAGAAACTATTCTAATCTCGCCAATACCTGGCTATATCGACAACAATACATACAATCGAGACATTCATCGAATCGTATTTGAATTGATTCTGATCGGATCGACGTTGTTTACGCTGGTATTCGAAACTGGGAAGCGTTATTCATAACTGCATCAAAGCTCTATTGTAAACGCCGAATTGATAGGTCATCATAGAAGTCAACGATAACATTAATAAAAATATTATAGACACGAACCGGTGCAATGTGCGTTCGAATATCCGATGAGAATATAATATTTTTTAAAGGTTCGAAGAACTTTTTATGGTCTCCATCAATTCGTCAATCAATGCATTTCGGTTTTAACAGCACCTTGAAACGCACATTTGCGGGCTTCTGATAACTCTGTGTTGTTAGTCATTTTTAGGGATCCATACCTCACAAGGCAAAAACGGAACTCTTATAGGATCATTTTGTTGTCAAAATTAAAAAAAAAATTCCAAACCATTTATTCAGTTTAGGCCCTCGGAAGGCACTTATGAAGGTCAAATCTAAAGATACTGAAGCTACTACCGGTTCGGAAGTCAGCCTTCAACTGAGAAGAACCGGCAAGAAACTCAGCAAGGTCACATTCTTTTTTATTTTTATTTGTCAAGGCGTATCGAGTTGAAATTAAAACGATATACTCAGGTCTACAGTCTCTTGTTTAAAGATGGTTTAAAAATGTTACATTAATTTATGTAAATACACATATTTTTTTAAGTTTGTTGGTCATGTTTAACTAATTAATTGTTTTACTAAAATCGTAATGAGTTTTCACATCGCTAGTCGTATATTCCCATGCATTTTTCATCACCAACCCTTTTACAATACTAGCTAAAACGTAATAAATTGTATGTCCACAACCGTATTGGCAATAAAATATGAAAATCTAAAATCTATTAGGAAATAAATCACCGTTAGTATCTGAAACCCTATCTAGTAGGGATGTAACTTTAAAAGTATTGTATTTTTCATAATACTTTATGGTTTTATTCATTTACATATAACCACAATCGACAAACGTCTATACTCAATAGATATTTATGACGGACGTGCAAAATCTACGGATGGAAAGAGATATATGACTCACTAGATATCCCCCAGGGTTCACCCGCGCTCCCAAGGGATGTAACATTTTCCCAGCACAAAAAGTATCCTATGTGATATTCCAGGGTATTTTCTATATATGTACCAAGTTTCATCTAAATCCGTTTGGTAGTTTTTGCGTGAAAGAGTAACAAACATGCATATATACAAACATTCGCATTTATAATATAAATAGCTGTCCCCCTCGGTTACACCCCCGTTCCCGAGGGATGTAACATTTTCCCGGTACAAAAAGTATCCTATGTTACTTCTAATACTTCCAAGAATATGTGTTTAAAGTTGATGGCGAATCATGATGATCGGTCAAGTAGTTTTCGCGTTAAAGCGTAACAAACAAACTTACATTCACATTTATAATATTAGTAGGGATTTTATTATAGATGTCCCCCGCGGTTTTACCCGCGTTCCCGAGGAATATCGCATTTTAAAAAGTAGCCTATATGTTATTCCAGGATATGCTTTATCTATGTGCCAAGTTTCATCCATATCCGTTTGGTAGTTTTTGCGTGAAAGAGTAACAAACACACTTACATACAAATCATTCCTCTTTATAATATTAGTATGGATAGATAGTAAGTAGGACTTCTTAATCTTTAGATAAACCTCGGATACGCCGCTGTACAATAATCGTCCTGAATTCAAATTAATATTACATACACGTCTATTACATTCAGACCTAACTAGACAAAATAGTATATTTCCCATGTTCACGACCTTATAAGTTTATTCATTCAACGTAAATCAACTCATTTCCTCTGAAATCTTTTTCCGAATAAAAGAAAATTCGCAAAAGCATCTGTTTGGAGATAACCTTACTATATCAGGGTGTAGTTTATGTCCGCACTAAACTTTATGGCCGGGTGGCTCTACGACTTATATCGCCACTGAACTTGATCCTGATAAATTCGACTTGATACTATCCTACAGTTCATTATTACATTGGATATCTTGATTTAGCCGTAAAATATATTTAGATTCAAATATTCAGTATCCTTTGTAACTCGTATCTTTCAACAAAGCGCTTCGTTTGCTTCACATTTTATAGGAGAGCGCAATTGCAGCCGTTAGCTCCCGAATAAGATACTGGCTTTATATCTTTGCTATAATTATAGAAGATTGACTCACATGAGCGTACATCGTAGGGAGTGTAAAAATGATATGTGGCTTTTGTATTAAACGTTAAATGCAGTAACACAACCATATAGTAAGATTTAATATAAATTTTAAGTATCATGCGCTATAGTTACAATATGATGCTGAAATAAAATAATTGCTTTTTGTGCCTCAATGTTGTGTTGTGTAGACCGAATATTGAACTTTTACATTATCTAGGAAGGTCTGAGATAAGTAAACCATGGTGGGCTTAAAGGATATCATCCATCACATTTTAACTTTTGAACTCTAGAGATAGCTGGTATGCTCGCCATGTTTATCGACTCTTAGACTACTAGGGACCCAACTCTGTTAGCGTTTAGTTAAAGAGCGCTGTAACATAACTTTTATGTTGCTTTATTATGATATATTGCTATGTTTCACAAAACTTTACGACCGCGTCGCATGTACCGCGGCTTAAAAATTCTACTAACTCCGACCTTTAACAAAGAGTATGCTTATGTACTTACAACTTGCGGAGTTATTTCTTTTTGAAAAAAAAAAAGAAGAAAGAAAAAAATGTCTGAAGAAAAATAAGTAGTCGTTAATCATTAGGTTACTTTCGTTCAGAAATGTTCATGTTTCGAAATGTTTTGCGCATAAGTCTCTTAGTAGTCTTAATCAGTAGGGTCTATTTTCGTAAATTATTTTACTTGAATACCTACTTAGGATTAGACAACGCGTGATATGAAACTTAAATTCATTATTTTTGCTGTCGAGTTCTACCATATGTCACTCCACCATATGGGCTTATAATAATTAAAGGTATAAATGGTGATTAATTGTGTTTAGTGGAGGATGCCGGCCAGACGTTGCGGTTGCAGTACAGCGGACGATGACGTGGCCGGACGACCAATGCCATTGTATTGTACATGTATCCTACACACGCTATCCATTGGGATCAATTCATTAATAAACAATATACTATTTGTGACATAACTTTACATTTTGAAGGAAATTATACCTACTATAATAACCCGAAAAGTTTCTTTTATCTTATTGACTCAGGCGTGACCTTCCAGAAATTCATTGTAAGATGTGAAAAAATATAAAGCAAATATAAAGCAACCAATTCCACCTCTGTCAAGTCCCAAACAAGCATTTCGTGTAGAAGCGAAACACGTGTCGATTTCCTGTTGAGTTTCCTTGTTTGGTACTTGACATAGAAGGACATCCAACGGAATTAGTTACTAAATATTAGTTTTTTGTAAAAGTTTCTTTTACACAAATAACTAGCTGTACCCTGCCATGCTTCGCTGTGGCACATTGTGATTGAATGGTTGAGAAATGAGAAACAAAACGAAGACGGTCGCGGATATGTGATTGATGCAAAAAATAGATAAAAACAATCCTTGATGCGGATTAAAATTTCAGCTCGATCGGTGCAGAACTTTTTGAGTTTTTGAAGCGTACACAAACCAACCGATGGTCCGTTGATGACCCGCTATGCACATCAGGCAAGAAATAACGCTTTTCTGTTGTTGATTAAATTATAAAATTTATTTAGTGCAGCGCTTTCATTTGCAACGGGCGCGGACCGGGACATTATGAATGCAACAATGACGACATAAAAAAATTAAAAAGAATTATGTGAGCAGTAAATAATGTGAATGAGACCGTTTGTTGGGATTTTAGTGAGGGATTTGCGGGCTGTTGTGACGTTGAAACAGAATTTATAGTGCGCCTTACCGCTTAAAGGCCCGCCTCAATAAATTTTAAATGTAATCACCAATTTTCACAATCAAAATATTCGAAATCGTATCCGATAAATGAGTCAACCCACCCATTGTCATAAGTAGGTAGCCATTGCAATGAGAATAATAATTGTGCACCTCTAGGTACTTATGAAATTGTGGCATACGGTATATGGATTACGGAGGCAATACAATTTTGAATTTTATTAGAACTCGAATTTTAAATGGGCTTGACATAACATAACATCACGGCTATTATACAGTGATAGGCAAATGTATTTGTAATGAAGCCTAAATTTTATCAAAGATATTTTAAGTACCAACGTGGCATCAGGTGAGCATTCTCTTCTCACTCATTATTTGTAAAGAAAAAAAATGATTAGAAGTCCGTGTCGAGAATTCGGGTCTCCAGCCAAACATTATACTACTGGACCACTGCGGATAGACTTTTAGTCTCTCTCATATCCATTTCACAAGCGTTTTAGAGCAATGATGATTTATAATTAACAATACGCGTTATCCCATATTTTCTTTCATCGTATGCAAACAGAAGCAGAAAAAAGAGATATTGAAAAGATGTATTTTTTTTAAAGTTTTATAAGTTCATTGACCTAATGATATAACCTAAAGATAAATTACTATAGACTATATGAATTTCCACTTAATAGAGCTATTTGTGCATCACCGGGTTTTCGAGAATTAAATGTAATGAAGGAAAATGTGCATTTTATTGATTGGTTTTAACTGTCATTGTCAAGTGCATTAAAGTAACATTATGATTGTTAGGTGCGGAAAAATATTGGATATTTGTATAACGTGCGGTGGCTAAAATGCGATGTTAGGCTAGCGAAGGCATAAAGGGCGGCCTACCGAATAAAACAATTCATGAGGGGCGAGGTAGCACGGTCAGCATGACAATGAGTGAAGGGAGTTGAGCTACCAGTAGGTAAATACGAAAACAGGGAGTCGAAATTAGCCAATAAATATGCATTTGACAATGGTAAATATTCCTTTAGAATTTAAAGTTTTGACAAGAGGAAGCAAGTGTTTTTATTGCCCTAATGGACACAACTTCACACTTAGCATCGGGATATTAAAAGTTAACAATGTATTTGTAAAGCAGATGTATTTTATCACCGCAAGGAAGTCAGTTTTATGCTTTCCAATGCTAGAAAAGCTATTCTATATTTGATGATAAATGTTTTAGAAATAGTAACTTTATTCTGGGATAATTAATCTCTGCCAATTTGCTGCTACATAGTAAAGTTTAAAATTTTGCGCAAGCATCAAATGCGTCTGCCGCTTTTGTGTTAAATTTCCAAGAAGCGTTCGAAAGAAATAAAATACCAAAGAAATTAAAAAGACGATAAAGCAAGAATAAAGATTTACTTTACAATTATTCCGAAGTTTAATATCTTAATATCCATTATCTGGCACACGCAAAACTTGGTATAATTATACGGAGATGAAGCGGCGCGTTTAGCCGGGTTTTCGTTCAAATCTGCATAATGAATTCGGCAACACGCGTCATAACTTCACAGCGAATAAATTAATTAAGTCTTATTTGCAAGGAGATTCCTCCACCCCATTGTATTATGTAATTATGGCTGTGTTAATATCAATATTGTTATTTTGACTTTTGTCATTTTCTTTGTACGAAATATTCATAATATAGTCTGTGTACTGTAAGAAGTCCCTATTGACGTTTAAGAACGTCATTGAAAAATCGACTTTATTAGGAATAAGGTTCATCTATTGACCCCACGGTTAAATGTATGATGATCTAAATGAACCTTATTTCAAAAGCTAAATGAAAACATTTTTATACGTCAAAGGGGACTTCTTAAATTGGACAGATTATAAATAAATGCATGGATACAGAGATTACGAAATTCTTACCAAATCCTTCACGATACTAGATTCTGTCCTCAAAAAAAAAAAAAAATGCCTTTAATACTTGTTCTACGACACAAGATACATTCACACGTACATAGATGAAAGCCACGAGTTACTCACATCATATATTCTTTAGATGACATCTCATGAACCACTTCAGCAGTCTAACAGAATCAGTACTCAAATTGCACATGGCGCAAAAGCATTTAGATAACGTGTTACTTGCGATTTAGAAACATAGAGCAGCGTGAAAATATTATATATTTTTCTACTTCGAAATGAAAATAGTTACCTACACTATTCCCTAGAGTAACCGGTGTTCGCCGGGAAGACGTGGATCGTGAAAATCGCAGGCGCCGGGATGACGCCGTGACTCATCCGACCTCCTTTCTTATAGTTCCTTGAGTGACACTGCAAAATGTACTTTATTAATATATAATTAAGAGCTTCATACTTAGAATAGTTTGTCTCTACATAATAATTGTTATTTAGCTGTGCGTTTAAACGACCATAAATTTTATGTCGTGACCGCGCATCGTATGAATAAAAAAAGATTATTTATTTACGGTCAACATCGTGGGTAACACTAATGTTTGTAAGGTTAACAAGTCTAATCAAAAATTACTCGAATAACTTGAACTCCGCAGATATGAAAGTTATGAGCTAGGCAATCATTAAGTTTGCCGAAACAAGTTATTGAAGAAAATTCATGGCCAACTATGCTGGGTTTAATTGCACATTTTTTAACATAAATACCTACCTACAATTTGAAATTTATTTTTTTATCAATTTTGTTCCAAAAACAATTTTAATTTGCATATTTATTTAAACTGCATAGTTTCTATCGTAGTCCTGTCCCTTTAAGATAGGTACTAGAACTCAACGAATGATGAATTACAATTTTGTCGATGAATATTATAATACTTCTGTGTGGCCCATACAGTTTTGACATCGCTGCGGGCGGCCGACGAATACAAATCTAAACCACATGTGTGCACCTAAAACATATAATTTGTATGATAAAAACCTCTTACTGCATACGTGATAAATACTAAATCTGCATGACCTGTCTGCACTTGTAAAGTGGTGAATAATATTGACGATCGGAATTTACACGGTTAGTTAATTATAACACATAACATTGTTACAGCCACTTGAAATCTGAGGATTGGGTTAAGTGGTCCATACTTTTTGATCGGTAGCCTTTGACTCTACCTTTAAAATTGGAATGACTCAACTTATTGTGTGATACATAAAATTTAATGGCAAGTAAGTTAGCCATCCGCATTTGCACGCCAGACCTTAGTAATTGGTTTAAAACAATTTGTTATTTTATAATGAACATGGAAAGTCCATGTAGGTAGGTACATTTATTTTTTAAAAGAAGTAACTGTTTGCTGACTAATAATAATAAAATGACAAACCAGTTAACGGACTGAACAATGCATTCGAATGCACAGGGTGCTACCCATTTGCGGCTTTTCACATCAAGTCAGTGAACTTTGCGTTAGCCCGAATTGGCTTGTCCGTCTGTCTGTATTGTCCACAATAATTAATCACGCTCATTGCCAACAACTAAGGGACGTTAATATGTCCAAGGACCACTTCAATTTGTTACGATACCCTGACAAAGTCCAGTCCGATTAATAGTTAAGATAAACTGCGGTTACAAGTATTAAACGTGTATTGTTAGACCACTTTGTAGCTCTACTACTTACTTGTCTTTTAATTAGATCTTCATAACTATGGCCTATACAAGCTCATAATTAAAGTTTATTAATTTTACAGAAAACATACCTGTCTGAGACTAAAGGTGAATAAATAATACAACTACAAAATTATGTTGTGCATGGTTAAAAAATGGTTTATATAAAATTAAGTTTATAATTTTACAGAAAACATAGAGTACAAAAATGTTTTATACCTATAAAATAGGAGAGACATATATAGGGTATACCAGCTGTTCCCCGCGTTCCCGAGGAATGTCACATTTTCCCGGGAAATCTTTTTTTTTTGCGTATATGTTATTCCAAGCTAATATACTCTATCTATGTGCCAAGTATCATCCAAATCTGTCCGGTAGTATTTGCGTGAAAAAGTATCAAACATAATACAAACAAACATTCGCATTTATAATATTACTAGCTGTTCCCCGCGGTTTCACCCGCGTTCCCGAGGGATGTAATATTATCTCGGCACAAAAAGTATCCTATGCTACTTCTAATACCTCCAAGAATATGAGTACAAAGTTTCATGATGATCGGTTAAATAGCTTTCGCGTGAAAGCGTAACAAACTTACATTCACATTTATAATATTAGTAGGGATCTAGTAGTATTGTAATAGCGCAAACGCTCCTTGACATAATAAATGTACTTTTACTCGCTGTGCTTCTGGTTTTTGCTGTTCAAATTGGCAGATTTTACGGCTGGTTTTCTGCCTGATGCCCAGGGTGGGCATCATTTGAGTGGTTTGGGAATGGTCTGTTGACCACTTGTGCAAGGTGTAAATGCCTGCGGTCATCGGTTCACTTATAAGTCATCTCTTAAAAATCTGACAATACCCTATAGATGAGTTCGGGTTATAGTATTTGTGGCTCCTACCACACAAAATATACAATTTGAACCCCTTTGGATCCTAAATTATTCGTGGGTCGAGACCCTACCACGCTACAGGTCATGTGGTCAATTCCTACCCAGAACAATGTATAATTGTTTTTTATTTTAGTTTTATGTATATAAATAAGTTTGGAATTAGAAAAAAAAAGTGGTATATGTAGTAAATTAGTTATCTGCGGATCCCTTAGTATGAGCACTGCTTAGTGAATGTCTGCATACTTATTAATTTATTGAATATAATAAAAGTGAATAGACAATACCTCATTCTCTCTAGCCATCTGTCTACGCCTGGGTACCTATACGAATGAGCCCCATCGCTGTCTATGCGGTAATGACGTGGATCGACTAGGTTACCATGGTCTGTCATGTCGCCGCAGCGCTGGCCGCCTATCGAGACACGCTGCAATCAATGACGTCATCCGCAGGGCCTTTGCCACTGTTCACGTGCCGGCCATCTTAGAGCCGAACGGAATAGCACGTGATGATGGTAAGAGGCCCGATGGGATGACGTTATTGCCCTGGAGTCGTGGCAAACCTCTAGTGTGGGATGCAACATGTGTAGATACCGTTGCACAATCCCACCTAGAGTCAACTTCCAAGGCGGCGGGTGCGGCAGCGACTGCCGCTGAGAGCTCGAAGCGGCGGAAATATGCGACCATCGGCGATGGTTACATATTTGCACCGTTTGGAGTAGAAACGCTTGGGCCATGGGGACCAGAGGCGCGTAAATTATTCAAAGACCTTTCGACGCGCCTCATCGAGTCATCCGGTGACCAGAGGGCTGGCTCGTATTTTGGTCAGAGAATAAGCTTAGCCATACAAAGAGGAAACGTAGCCAGCCTTCTGGGCACTTTACCCATAGACAGCTCCAATAATTTTAATTCAGTTTTTTATTTATAGGTTATTGCTTTACTTATAAGTTAATTTTAAGTAGTTTAGTATGTACACTTTGTTTTATAAAATAACAATATTAAATTAGTTAACTTTGTATATATAATATAATAGATATAATCAAATATAAAAGTGAATGTACATCCTTCATCTCCTAACGTAGCAACAGATCGACTTGATTTTTGCATGAGAATAGCTGATAAAGTGAAGCATAATATGGGCTCTTTTTTATCCCGGAAATCGAAGATGAAAGCTTATGCATCACTGTATTATCTATATCTATACTAATATTTAAAACTGAAAAGTTTGTTTGTTTGTTTGCTTGAATACCCTTATCTCATGAACTGGAGAATTGAAAAAATATTTTTGTGTTGAATAGTCCATTTATCGAGGAAGGCTATAGGCTATATAACATCACACTACGACCAATAAGAGCGGAGCATCAATAAAAAATATGGCAAAACGATATAAAAAATATGCCTTTTGAGGGGCTTGAGCGTTTGACAATTCGCGGCTTACAATCTTCCGGAACGCAGGTGAAACCGCGGGGGAGTCTAGTTTATTTATATAAAAAAGACAATAACGAATGGAAAAGTCAAACTACCAATAACGGTAAACAGCATCGAGAATATCGGCCGGGAGTAACCCCACATTCAGCAGACGATGGTGTAAAATTAGTTCCAGACAAATTAGCTCTCTTTGTTTGGACACTAAGGTAAAACAAAACTATGTATAAACAGAGGACGGCTAACTGCGAAGTGAAAATACATTTTCATTTTCATAATATCGAAATAAAAGATAAAATGATTTCATCGTCTAAGATGTTTTGCCAGAATTAGGTTAAACACCTTTAAACACTGTAGGTATTCCCAACAGAACTGATTCAGTATTCGCTGAATAATGAAAAATATGCGAACATTTTCATTAATAAAATGGCAAGAAGTTGTAAATTAAGGTTACCGCTAAACAGAGTGGGGAGTATCTCTAATTTATAATGTAAATACTCACCCGTTAGTTATGTGAGTGGCATTGTTTTAATACATTCATTTTGCATTTATAATAAATAATAAAGGCTGTATTACCTGTGAGGGATGAGCTTTCAATATAGAATAGGTTCGTATAGTTGGTTTCAAAACGACCTTGCTATTACCATTTTAGTTTGCCGACCTCGGACCATATGATCGACGAATTCGCAAACGGTCATTGACTCGTAAGTTTGTATAATCAATTCATACAGTGTGTGCGTAACGAGACGGCGACCGACCTAATTTATTATTTGTAGAAGCTCTTTTGATGTAAGTCGAGATAAAGATGCAAGAACGCTGCTGTACTTTGATAAATTTATATGAAACTAGCTGTCCCCCGTGGTTTTGCCCGCGTTCCCGAGGAATGTCACATTTTCCCGTGATAAAAAGGAGCCTATATGTTATTCCAGGATATGCTCTATCTATATGCCAAGTTTCATCCATATCCGTTTAGTAGTTTTAGCGTGAAAGAGTAACAAACATACTTACATAAAAATCTTTCCTCGTTATAATATTAGTATAGATATAGATTAGGCGTCAATGGTAGCGTTAGTATAAATTGTGGATAAACATGATGTTATATCGGATTGAGAGAAAATTAATGCAGCTTAAACAGCTACATAAATGCAGGTTCTGAATAAAATTCTACATTTTTTTTAACACAAAGCCTCTGTAGTGTTTCTATTTTCAAACCCATATCGTTTGACTAGTGTCAATAAGTATCTTAATCGGTATATTATTAAAATAAAGACGTTCTTACTTACGATACAAGTCTTTGATCTGCCATGTAAGTACTAACAGTGGAGCGCTGAATCGTAAAACTTGGTTAGCTTCAATAAAGATTAATAATTTGTGGAATAAACACTGTAATAGAAACATAACATAGTATATCTTCACGCCCATAATCCGCGAAGATGTAGGCAGAAATCTCAGCGATGAGATATACATTTCAACTTAGCTATTTTAAAACTGGGCATCGTCGCTGTCATACGAATAAAAAAACCTGAAAGTCTATCTCAGGTTTCAGGTAACCATTTCTAAACAAAGAAACATTAATATAACTGCCCGACCCGGTATCGAACCCAGAGCCTCCAGGCCTCTAGCTTTATACCACTCGACAACCGAGTATTTTCTCACAGAACGAAGGTTTATTAAAATAAAAATCTGTAATGTGTAAAAATGTACTACCTACCTACACTCGTATATTGGCTGTATGCAGAATGTTGCTACTTGCTATCGAAACTAACCTCTCCGTGGTATTTTAGATTGAAAATATTGTAACGATTAAAATTATATTGTAAGATGTTTTAAATTGTAATAAATTCCAAACAGTATTTACTGCAAAATAGTAAACAACTAACTTAAGGTAAGGTACCACAAAATTATCGGGCTGTAGATACAGTGAGTACAAAAACCGAACAGTCTAACTAAATTGTGTGAAAGGAGGTTCAATTCAGAATATAAATTGAAAAAAGTTTTTTCTTTTAAATTATTTTTAAAAGATTTCTTATGTTCAACCCTAAGTCGATGTAGTGCAGGAGCAAATAACTACAGAGGTATCCCTGGTGACCGGCGCGCCCTATTTGGACTAGGTATTCCCGATAAAGGAACGCGTTCGGTCCTCCCCCCTCCTTCCCCCATTCCTGTTCAGTCGTGACTCGTTTGTTATGAACCAGTATGTAGATAACCTCACTGTATTGGAACAAACCAATTTCTTTTAATGGATAAAAACTAGGTGGTTACAAACTTTGACTGCCACGCCACAGGTCATCGACAAACATTAGTGTTCTTTTATAACAAGTTTCGATCGCAATTGATTTCTGTTTGCAGTGTGCAAGGAGTTGGGGATATATTTAAAATGATCATTTAATCAATTTGAAATTGAAATTGACAGAAATTAAGAAACATAATAGACTATTAAGAGTTCACCTGCCCCTTATTCAAAAAATTCAAACTTCGACGGGTTGCGGCGCAACGAGTCCTCGGAGAGCTTAGCTCTCATGAGATTGCGTAGTTAGCGAAAGAGACAGAGGATAGAGGCCGCGACGAAACATCCTCGAGCTAGTATAATTTTCCTTACAGAATCGAAGCCATAGAATGTGCCTTAGCATTTTGAGTTTTCTACTAACATCGTAAATGTATTTTATTTAATAAACCTCCTAATATACCATTGGTGGTTTCGTTTGAGTGTTGCAAGCAAAAAAATACCTAGTAACTTGTTTTTGAACAATTGTTTTTACCCTTTGAACAAAGTTCTGTAAAAGAACACATATAAGGTTTCTCTAATAATTTTTCCAACAATTTTCTTTTTTAAAAACTTTGCTGTACTGATGCCATACATTTTAATTTATTGTTTAAAGGTCCTTTGGTACGCGGAGTGGAGTGGTTCCAAATTATATTCAATTTAGGTATTTGAAAAATATAACATTTATTATTCTACGTCGAACAACAATGTTCATGTTAAAGTTTATTTAACTTTTTGGCTTCAACCAACGTGTTAGGGTTTTTTTGACGTAAAACCATTTAATGAATTTATGTATTCTTAAAGTGTTTTAAAATGTTTAAAACTTTTATCTTAGTTTAAGCACATTTTGGAGTGGTGCTAATTAAGTCCAGACTGTTAGGAGTTGCCATGTTTCGCGTGTTAATTTATTAAAAAAATTACTAAACTTCTTTTCAACAATTCAAAATGTTCTCGTCTTAGTGTAAGTAAACAGTAACACGTATTTTGAAAGAAACCCAGACCGTAACTCTAAATGAATCAAATATCAAAATTACGATCCAAATCGTTTAAGCGATTCAATCATTCATTCCAAACTCGCTATGACCTATTAAAAAAAATGTTTATCTATTACGTTTGATTGAATCGAAGAAATCATTGTTTTAAATCGATTAGTTTAATTCATCATTCGTCATGGTGATGAAATAGTAGTAAGTGACATACCTAAACTGGCAACATCATCAAGATCAATGATTGATAGATTAAAATAAAATGACATTTTATAGTAGTAATGTGTATTTATACTTGTTGCAACTACTAAGTTGTCTAAGTTGTTGTTGCCATAACAGTCAGTGCTAGCTCGGTGCAGCTGGACTGTTGAATCACCACTTCTTGTTATAGAATGACGACAATTATGTATAAAAGATGTACCTACAACTAACTAAAATATCCACAAAATAAGGAAATAATACCTTGACGTTTAATTCTACGCAGTTCTAGTGTGAATTAACATGCATGGAGATACCCCGGTTTTACCTTAACCCCTTCTTTCACACAGTTTTATAAATCTATATTTGTAAAAGAACTTGGCTTGACTGGATGACCTATCAACGCATTGCCTAAATCACTGACGTTAGAAACTTGATATTATGCACAAAGATTACTTGTATAAACGTACGCATGTACCTACTAAGAAAGGAATTTTGGAAATTATACTCCTAAAGGAGTAGAATTAGGGTTGTAAATTTATATTGAAAATGTCTTTTAAAAGGTTTGGATTCACGGTTTTAAATTAAGAATAGGTACGGTTTTTTTACTGCCCACTTATTCAGCTAATACAAACTTCGTCGGTGAGCCGCGTCACGGAGGCCTCGGAGAGCTTATCTCTCACGTGATTAGTAGTGTTGTGTAGTTAGCGAATGAGCCAGAGCACGGAGGACACGATGAAACATCCTCGAGTTATTGTAATTTTCCTTACAGAATCGAGCCCCTGGTGTGAAACCAAGGTGGTAAGCTAGTAATGTATAATTTAAAGTAACATCAAACCTTTTCTGTTTATAAACCATAAATAATAATGTTCGAAACGTGAGTTAGATTGGCTCAGTCGTGTCGTGCGATAGCCAGTGGCGAAAACCTATCAGGTAGGCCTGTGTTTAAAGTAATCACTATGAATACACTTGTACCTACCAAAGTTGTGGAACACTTATCGATACCTTAATGTGCAAACCAGCTAACTCAATTTGAGAAAATTTTTCAGGAGACACTTAAATACAATTTTATTAATTTTATTTGTTTTGTTTTACATAATATAGTAACTAATGTAATTTTAAGTGCTTTTGTATTTTTCTATGTATATATTTGTTTATGTTAGTAACTAAGTCCTTATTTTATATTCTATTATAAATTTTATTAAGTATTTTTGTAAGTAGTAGGATCAGTATGAAAATTTCTAAAAACCGTTGTTAGATTATCGAACGGATTATGATTATCTGGGCGTTGTCGTTTTTGCAAATCACGCCGAGTTACTGTTGCATAAAATCTAAACCTTTTAGGTTCGTTTTTACGAAATGTGGAGTTGGCTGATTTGCCAATAAAGGCATTGTTATGTGTAATATTCTTTTGGCCGATTCTGGCTTTACAAAATAAGGTCCTGACCTCAAATGTAAATAATAACATCGAAACGCTTCGATGCGATTATGCTATATAATCATGAGGAATGTTTCTTGATAAGGAAAAGGCGTCTTAATAATTTTTACGACGACCCGCACCTATTAACAACTGAATATTTACGATAATGTTTATGAACTTTATGACAATATTTTGTGACTTAAGTTAAAACATAAAATTGTTCTTCGAAAATCGTAAAACTTGTCTTTATAATGTCTGGCAATATTTCTAGTTTATAGCGCGGAAAACTGATTTATTTACGCTGTGGTAATAACAGAGTTTTTACCCCCTTTTTGGGATCAGTCTTGCCTTTGAATTTTTACCTTAGTATGGTAGGTTATAGCACATTTCGTTTCGTGTTACTAAAAAGCGGGAATGTTATTGTTAGGAAAAGATTATAAATTCTGTAATGTTAATTTCAACGAATTTTTAAAAAGATTTTTTATTTAAAATTAAATTCGCAGACATAATGCACATTTTAATGACTAAAAACTTTGTAACTAATTCGTACATTGTAGAAAAATAATATAAAGTTACTACTATATTTTATTACTACCTGTCTACAGAAAACTTGTCAGCAATACTATGCCGCCATTATTCGATGCAATAAAGAACTTTCCTGTATTAAAGATAAATGATCAAACACTAACCTGTGTATTTAAATCATTGTAAATTAAATCATTAATGTGATTTTTAAATACCGATCTAATCACAAAGAGTATGTTATTTGATGCTGTACAATTATGACGTCACAACTTGCTATTTCATACAGCCCCATTACGCGTTTCGACATTACATAAAGAATTGCTGATTTGACTTGTCAGGACACATCCCTATTATATCGAAGCTTGCTATCCGTCCGAATACGTCTCCAATAACATCAGTTCTTATATAACTGCACTTATAAATGCTTGCACCACTGGCGCCAGCTTTTTCTCACGCATTGTGAATGTATTGCGTATGCGCAGAGTGCACTGGTGCATTCGCGAGGAGTTGTCAACTCACGTCACGAGCTCGTTAAGTAATGCACGAATGTTTAACTGGAACTGTGCAATTATTTCCTACCATCCATTTAACTAGTTTTTAAATAGACTGCACCATGGACTATGGACTTGAACAATAAAAATCAATCAAGAAAAACTCACACTAGAATTTACTTTAGTTTTTTTTTAAGTGAGAATACTGCATGCATGGCGGTTAGAGACCCTGACAGCCACGCCGCAGGTCGTGGGTTCGATTCCCACCCAGGACAAACATTTGTGTGGATGGACATTGGACATGTCTGTTTGTTCTATGTCTGGATGTGAATATCTATATAAATATGTATTTAAATATTAGTAGCTTAATTTGGGATCAGTTGGCCGTGTGTAAATGAATGCCCCGGGATATATATTTATTATTATTATCCGCCAAATTGCATACAGTTAGGCGGCAGTTACATCTTGTGTTCTATTATTAAATATTAAATGAAGTTAACTCCGTGGATTTAAGCCGGTAACTAAACTATAGATATAAGTAGACCAATAAATATAAATTATATAAATACCCACATTACAAACCACATAGCAAGACAGGAAACACGAAGTATGAGTAGGTAACAGATATATGCGATTTCAAGGAAGGCAGTCTCATCGCCAAACAATGCAATAATATGTTTATCCGTAATTATCGATAATTATACACTGAATTTAAAACTAATATTACTCAATGTGTAATCAACGAACAAACTAAGCAACACTGATGACGATTTTGTTAGAAAGTTTTGCATGAAGAGTACATGGTTAATGGAGTAACTGAACAAGCTCTCGTTCTCACAACGCAAGGCGTCAACATAATTTAGAATGCAACTGAGATACATTAAAGTGCAGTTTAGAATGCTTGATATTCACAGTGTGTCCAGCTCGATGCGATAGTAATCTGTAGCCAATTAACATCGCCCTCAACGTTAATTTATCATTACTTTGCCACAGCACTCAGAAAGTTAAAACAGTCGTTTGTAAAAAATAACGTTTTGTACTACCCTCGCCCCTGAAATTCAATTTAATAAATTATATTACTGTCCCAAAGGAAATCTTTGACCATAGATAATGCATTGTTGCACTGTCATTTGTTTTTCCATGGCTAGGTCAGAAAATCTTGCGTACGGACATGACAAATATTACCCGTGTAACATCTAAATGGTTCTTTATTGCGTTCGACCTCATGATACGTACATATTTGGTATCCATAAAGACAATTAATATGCAGAACAATCATAAATATAGGATGGTAATGTATAAAATAGGTACTTTACGCTCAATGGCCTCAGCTAGGTGCCTAGATTATCATTTTTACGAGCCTGTAGTACAACGATCTCATGACTATGTATAATTTATCGTCACCTTAATACGAGTATAAGCTGGCTTTAAGCCAAAAGTCAGGTAACAAAGAGCGCTTTTAGATTTTATTTTTATAACTCTTCGGGGAATTTTGTGATAGGTAATTGACGCAAGAAACAATTACAATGCATCATTAAAATTAAAATATTACTTCAAATTCGTTTTAACAACATTTTTAATAGTGTTAATGTGCATTCAGTACAATATCAATGTTTAAATTTGGCTTCAAATAGCTTGAGCCTAGACATTAAATGTAATCCATAATAAATATAACATTTAATTACTAGAACACTTTATTAACCCGTCTGAGCTGCTAAAACTTTAAAAACCATGATAAAGTACTTTGTATAATTTCCACATGTCCCTATTATTTACAAGCCGCACCTGTGACGGTTATTATTACGGGTAACAATAGTAAAACAAAACTATAAACGTGGATTCTACTTAAAAGTCCCATAAAGTGTTCATAGCTCGAAACACAAGTAGCACACCGTTGTGCTTGTATTTAAAACTCCGCAGCTTAATTAAAAAATAACTATTTGGACATATGGTCAATTAATTTCACTTAGTTGATACTTTTAAGACTATTATATCTGTAATGTTATTAATATTTTCTCTTTTTTATGCTTTAAGGCCGTTTTTTCTTTCATTCTCTTTTGTTTCTAGGATTAATTCTCTGTTTTTATTGACTGCCTAACATCAGGCAGCATGGACTCAATTTGTGCGGCAGTCATAAAAAAATAACTTTTCCAAATTGTGAGGTCACGAAACGGCCCCAACGGAAGATCAGCGTTGGCTAACAACCAGCATCATGCTGAGATGAGATCGTTTTATCGCAATCGTTATGTTTTTATTTTTTATATTATGTTATTTAGCTAATTGCCATAAATAAATGTTTTTCTTCTTCTTCTATTTAGTACTAGCTGTATCCCGCGTTCCCGAGGGATGCCATATTTCCCCAGGCTTAATAGTGTGCTGCCATGTGCCAAGTTTCATCCAAATCCGTCCGGTAGTTTTTGGGTGAAAGAGTAACAACATCCATTCGCATTTATAATATTAGTAGGATTCAAATTGAACTAATTAACACGCTAATAACACTTATTGTAAACTTACACATAAAGTGCGTACAGTACCAAATTCTAATACTGTAAAATTATTACCTATGGCCAAACATGCAGGGAATCATTGCATGCACAAATAATCCTGCACGTTTTAAAAGGAGACACATAAAATGACTATGAATATAAAATTAAACTTTGAGACAATAGTCATATTGTTAAAACATATGTATACTATTGTTGATATGCGTCACGGTCGAGACAATAATTCATCCATCCAGACGCAGTTTAAACGAACAGGAAAATCGTATCAGGATTCCAGTGAATCGATTTATGCTGCATTAACGTCACCAACACCGGAACACGCTAATACAAATAATTCAGCCCTATTGTCTTACCAACTGCAATTTCATTCAATTTCGATGTGTCACTGACATTATATGAAATTCAAATTCATCCCTCATTGTGTCCCAAAATCTGGGGCTCGATTCTGTAAGGAAAATGACGCTAACTCGAGGATGTTTCGTAGCGGCCTTCGTGCTCTCTCTGTCGCTTACTACGCGAATACGATCACGTGAAAGGTAAGCTCTCCGAGGCCTCCGTGAAGTGGCTCGCCGTCGAAGTTTGTATTAGCTGAATAAGGGGGCTGTATTCAGATTTGTGTGTTCGTCTCGCTCAGAGCGCGACGTGGTAGTGATACAATGACATCACAATATGTCATTGGATTAGTGCACACACTAATCCCATTGCCTACTAAAATATTCATTGACTTAATCAAGTTAGTTGCCACCATAACACGTCGGTTTACGAAGTTCATTTTAAAATGTTAATCAATCAATGTGGGGTGCAACTAGGGTTCCCAATTTATTGTACGAGAAATATACTATATTAAGATCGGAGATATAAAATGAACAGTATTTTATATTATCATTTTGGAAAAGAGCTAATACTCTACTAATACCGATATTAACCAAACAAATTAGCTAAGAACCACCACAACGGAACTGGCTTCCAAATGTAAAAAATTCGCATCAGAATCGATCCATTCGCTTAAGAGCTACGATGCCACAGACAGACACCCCTCTTTTTGTGTCGAGTGTTAGAGAGAGCACTATTAAATTTTTTTTACGTATTAAGAACATATTTTTTGGAGCTTCTAGAACAATTTTTAAAATATTCATAAAAACCGGACATAAAAACAGTATTTTGTATATTTTTATTAGAGCAGTAAAAATTATTAACGAACGAAAAAAAGTATAATACTGTTTTTAACAGTATAGGTGGGAACCCTAGGTTCAATAGTTGGAACCATCACGAATAATTTATATCATAGACTTCATATAGATTCCTCTTACAATCACTCATTCAATCTGGAACTGAAGTAACGTAGAAACTTTCAGATTTATTAACATCACAATACAAGTGTTATTCTATCAATCTGTCTCGGGGGTTACTTTACTACACTAACTAAAAGTGCGAAGCGTGCCTTCTATTGTTGGAACGAGGAAGAGCTTTTAACTAAAATAACACGCGAAGAACTCCCACGCATCCCAAACCTTATTATTATCGTTAATGTCTAAACAGATGTTCATATAACCGATGAATGATGAACAAATTTGACCTATTAACTGTCATTAAGTAGACTCCTATAATTACGGCTATGCTCGACTCAGATACCCCATTCGTTATGTCATAGTTACAACAATTCATCTCTGCTCTCCAATACTAATTTATATTAATTATTTTCTATAATTTGGTAGTTTATATTCGTTATTTCCTATTGCTAATGCGATGAGATTAATGATGAAATAATTTAATGGTATTGTTGTTAAAACCTGGAAAATAGTGTAAATAATACCTTATTTTATTCGCAAAATAATACAGTATATTGAAAACAGATTCATCCAAATTTATACTCAAAATAACGTTTTACCGTTTCATTGGCAAGCACCGTTTTATTAAATCCAATTCAAACATTATCTTCCTCGAGAATTCATACCCATGATTACCATTGCGTTTGAGGTGATAACAGACGTCAGTCAATAGGAACATTGGTGCATTGTGTGACGGCCTCACACAACCCTCCCTTGGATGCTTGATTAGGCCGCGGTGACAGCCGAGTGACGTGTAGGCCTGCACCCTGCACCACCGTAATGACGTTCTGTTAACGGAAATGACTATGGCAATTATTCGGCCACTATATTGATTGAAATTGATGGTGTTTTGCGTGCATAGAGTAGGATTTTAATATATAATTTTAAGTCGGTGAGGACAATGTAAAATAAGTAGTTTTTTTGTAATAATACATCATTATGTACGCTCCCCTATGTTTACTGGCCTAATGTGTACAATGTTACCTATAAAGCAATCAGCCCGACCCAGTATAGTAATTATAAGCATGTTTGTCGTGGATGGAAATCGAACCCACGACTATACACGGTAACAATAAAAAATGCAGTTAATGAATAGTCTTCTGATAGCCGAATTAATTGTATATCTTCATTCTATCCAAGATGCAGTTTAGATTACACTTGGGGTACGTAAAGTATTTAATGATAAAGCAAAAATAAATTAAACGGAAGCAGTACAGGCTAATGGCAGAGATTTGTCAATTAATTAGAGGACGAAATAGACGGCGTCACGCGAGGTTTAATAAGGTGATTCAGAGGCACTAACAGGCGCCCTACATTTGGCACGCAGTCCCCATTTCCCTTCTGTCCCCAGGCGGCTGATTACAGATCACCATCGATTACATGGATCAGGCCACGCAAAATCCTACTTAATTTACATAAATAGGACGCTGTGACGATCAAGACCTATTGGAATAAAAGCGTGATTATCCGATGCTTCTAGGAGATAATATACCTGCAAGATCTGCTGAGTGATCGATGTATGCATATTAAGTTATAGTCTCATACATACATAAAAAAGAAATACCTACCTTCAAAAAACCTTATTTTATTCCATAATAATAAATATCTATGAACATCATTTATACACGGCTATCTGATCCCTAAGTAAGCAGAGCTTGCAGGTACTATGGAAACCAGATAGCTAATATTACTCTATAGATAGTAGCTATATTAGCTATATATACCAGCTGTCATCCGTGAAACTGCGTTCCCGAGTGATGTCACTTTTCCCCGGGATAAAATTGTTAGCTCCTCCTTATAACATCAGCTATGCGCCAGTGAAAGTCCCGGCCAAATTCGTTTCGGAGTTTAGCCGAAACAAACATATAGATAAAAAAAGAGATTTTTTTAAAGTTTTAAGTACCGTAAATACTTTCATATGCATTTAGTAAAAACCGGTATTATGACATTACAACTAGACACTTCAATTTTATTTATTTGCATAGATTATTTGTATTTAGATAACATTTTTCAAAATATTCTTGTATAGATATTTACACTCTATTATTACTCTGAATATGAATTTTTAATCCTTTATTTAACACGTCCAGACTTCGGAATGGTTCTGACACGTCCTATGCTGTTTGAGAATGGGGACCGAGACTCATGATTGATCACCAACTGCATTCTAATGACATTCAACTTACCAAACTGTTCCAAGAAACACCTGTGCAAACTTTAAAACACCTTATAATTTTACCCATCAAGCGAGAGCCTGTGACTCAACGTTTACAAAAAGTATTACAAAGAGAACGGATCGAAAAAAATATGACGAACCGTTTCAGAAAAAATGGTTGCAGATATTATTTAAACGATTGGATTATAACATATAGCTTTCCCCCGCGGTTTTACCCGCGTTCCCGAGGGATATCACATTTTCCCGGCACAAAAAGTATCCTATATTATTCCAGGATATGCTCTATCTATGTGCAAAGTTTCATACAAATCCGTTCGGTAGTTTTTGCGTGGAAGAGTAACAAACATCCATACTCACAAACTTTTCATAATATTAGTACGATAGAAATATCATTACCATAAATACCCAGGTTATTTCCATTAGAAATAAACCTTCTTTTTAATGAAAGAGATTAAAAAAATAGATAAGCTGACATTGAAGTACTTATCGAAAAAAGTTTTCTTAAACATAATAATAAAATGTATCAAACAGGTTCCACAACAGGAAAGTAAAATTATTTCCTCAGAAATTCGAAACCGACGACAATAAAAAATCAAAAGACAAAACGATTGGCACTAAATTATTAGATAATGACAATCTATTAACACGGTTCCAAATCAGACGTCCTATTCAGCTACTAAAAACTTAGTCTACGAGTTAGCGCAACGACGACTCATTGAGCTTACCTCTCACGTGATTGCCTTGTTAGTGAAAGAGACAGAGCCGTAATAAAACAGCGTTGAGCTATAGACAATTTACAGAATCGGAGCCCAAGCGGTAGGTAACAAAATTAACCTAATTGTTGGAAGCTCTTGCATTATTTGACGAGTTCAATAACCAAAGATTCATATACCTTAGGACTATTGCCCTCTAACGAACAGCTGTTAAAGTAAATTACTTTTTGTAATATTTCAATCGACGTTCCGATATTAATGTTTTGACAGTTCATTCACTCCCCTGTAAGTGCCCGTCAAGTTTATGTATGTTATATCCTCTTTCATGTATTAAGACGATTACTCTAATACCTTCCAAAATCTTATTGTATAATATCTACCGCCCACAGGCTTACCAAAAGGGACTACAATTGGCATAATTTGGTTTAAATTGTTCGTCTTGAAAGGTCCTTTCAAACACAGGTATATGCAAATAAACAATCCCACAGAAGCATTTTAGCTGGGATAATAATAGACGACAGATTGCTTAACAATGTCTTTATTGTTAGTTGTAAAGTTAGGGACATCCTCGCTCTAAATAAACTTTGCTTAGCCCCGAGCTATGAAGAGCAACGAAGCGATTTCATTTATAAGATATCTGCGGGTGACATTTATTTACCTAATAGTAAGCTGACACTTTGAATTTCTTTTTGTTTGTTGTTCTTGCCGTCGTTTTGTCACCTTCATATCTTATAATAATAAATATCCTAGGACATCCTTTATAGTCGGCCAGGGGTGCGATTCGGTAAGGGAAATGCCACTAGAGAGGCAATTCCACTAACATATTATGCACCAAACCATTACCATATCACAACCAAACATCAAATTTGACGTTTAATCGTATTGTACTAAATACACCAACGATCGAACTGCGGTTGTGTTTCGGAAATGGTTCACATTCGTTCGAAAGATTACGTCAAAATGTTTGTTTCGGTTGTAGTGCGTAGGAATACCATATTTATGTAATGTCAAACTTCAATTTGACATTAATTGTAACCATACCATTGCCAAACCAAACGTGCTACTTGAACGTTGCATTTAGTAGAATTGGGCCCTAGCTGTCTCTTTCGCTAACTACGCAATCAGATGAGAGGTAAACTCTCTGAGGCCTTCGCGGGTGGTTCGCCGACGAAGTTTGAATAAGGGGGCTAATCCCAAATTAAGCACAGCTTGTACTGCTTTTACTATGGAAACCAGATCACTGATATACAATATATCTATAGAAGTATGTATGTGTTTAATGAATTTTGTAAAGAATTTTTGTCCTGGTTGGGAATTGAACCCGAGATTCGTGTGAGAGTCGTTCATTCCCGTGGCAGTCTGGGTCTCCAAACAAGCCAACTGGCCTGTCAATATTCTGAATATATTCAGGCAACGGCTTATGACTCTTCTTGATTGACTGAAATCGGTCGTACTATTCTTTTGTAATATGTATTCCATAAAGGAAATAAAATTTTAGTAATTTAAATTTATTTATATGCGGCTCTTTTCCTAACGGGATGGGTGTAGGTTATAATTGCGTTTAAATTCTGATAATGTTAATTACCTACCTAAAACCGTACTTTTTCCGACTTGTTCACCACTTGGAACCTGTCCACTAGTTTGTGGCAATATTCTAACTCATTTCCTTTAAACTATGTATCAAAATACGAAATAAATAGATTTCTACAGTAGTGTGATTTTTGTCATATTTGTTCCACCTTCCAACTATAAATTAATTAAAGGCCATTTTCTGTAATATTAAAAAGGCGATTTGTTAACTGTAGCGTGGTTGTAATAAAAAATAAAAAAGAGAATATTTGATGTCTGAAATAGAGTTGGTTTAGGATTCATAGTGACATTTTGACGTCTCTGCAAATATTTGAACAAGATGTTTTAATAATTCTCTATATTAAAGTACCCTTATAAAAACCCTAAAATAAATGTATATCAGTTAAATATCGAGTGTTTTTTAAAAATTAAATCTTATTTTTAATTACAGAGAAGTTACCTGGAATCTTTCGGGTACCTGAAACGAGGTCCTGAGGTTGCTAACCTGCTGATGGGTGACACCGCGCAATCTTACGAGGACGACTTCAGGATTGCGATCAAAACGTTACAAGTAAGCACTGAAAGCTCATTATTCAAAATTCAAAACCATTCAGTTTAGGCCCTCGGAGGGCACTTATGAAGGTCAAATTTAAAGTTACTGAAGCTACATATTAATTAACCTATAACAATACAAATTATTAAAAAAATTGGGCGTGTCATAAAGACACTCCATAGAAGTGAAACTTTTGTATACAAGGCAAAAAAGTTGCGGATCAAAATACTTTAAAAAGGTTAAAATCAAAAAATTTATATCTACTTGTAAATATTTTTTAAAACATGAAATTAGTAATTTATCATTTAATTTGAGGGTGTTGTTTTATTATTTTTTTTTTAAACTTACGTAGATTTCGGTAGGAAAACATCATAGAAAACCAATATAGGGAATTCACTCTAGAAGTATAATTTCAATACATCTTGGATATTTACTTTATTATCCCGCCAATATTAAATACGAAGTTTTGCTGTTCAGAATTTTGTGAAATAACCGCTTTTTCATAACTGGATGAATTTGAATGAAATCTATTCATAATCTGTGATAATAAGTGCTAAGACTAAATATATTTTGGTTTACACAGAAAACTTTTTATCACGGGACCATTCCGTGGGAAAAACGGAACGGAAGCAATTTTAATGTAAATAATGAATAAATTTTATATAAATCAATAGGTAACCAATTAAATCAAAGTATAAAACTTAATTAATATAACTAAAAAAAAATAGGTAACTTTGGTAGTATAATTGTGCCTTTGATATTTGTGTACTTTGTTATGAGCAAGCACTCTCTCTATTTATTTAATTATGGAAAAAAAATCGAAGGAAAATACGAATTTCATTGTAAACATTACATACATAAAAAATGATAGTATTCTATTTTAGGAATATGGTGGCATCCCAGTGACAGGTGATATAGACGATGCTACCAAAGAGTTGATGAAGCAGAAAAGATGCGGGCGACCTGACAGAGAAGATGGTGAGGATGAAAACGTTCACAGGAGGAAAAGGTTCGCAGTTCAGGGGGAGAAGTGGAAACACACCAACTTAACTTGGAGGTAAGTTTCTATTTATACATTTCATATATATAAATAATAGCATTAAATAAATAAGCGCCCTCTATTGTTGAGTAGTTGCAAACAGTATTTTACAGCGCCATCTAGCGCATACAATATTAACTACATAAACAAGTATAATCAGTTAATGCTTTATCTACTCAGTAGTAGATGGCGCTGTGTACCATATTGTTAAATGGTGAACCGTGCTGCTTCATTACTCAAACATTCGAAGAATGGATGGAATCCTTTAATTACCACATTGCCGTTTCTTAGAATAACCGTATTTTTAATTATTAATTTATGACATATTTAGCGTTTGGTACAATTCGGCTCACGGATTCGTATACGGGTAATAAACAATTCAATATCTTTAATAATAACCAACAATAACAGCAGAACCAGAATAAATGGCACATTTTTATGCTGAACAGTTCGGAATGTACTACCTATTTGCTTTAATGCCACATAAAATTGATGACAAATAATAGTTAAATCACGGACCTCGTAAAAGTTACGACGCTTTCCGCGTGGCTTAATTAAAAGAATATGTCCCTTTGACGCCTGCCGAGGACGGCCATATTTCGAGCTCTGGATAAACAGGGAAAGCTCTTAACATCTTCCAACTTTACAACTTACTCGCTCGTACTGACTTTATATCGTGTGTTGTATTTCTTTCTCTACCACATTCACGATTCGGGGTAGATGAGTTAAATTAAATTATGTATGTTAGTATTTCTTCCTTCACATATAGGTAGCTATGTAACTACTCATTGTTTGTGTGGTATTGTGGGTCAGACAATTTTACGTTTCTGCAATCATACAGACAACAGAAGTTATTCTACACTTTTATACTTAGAGATGAGGAGAGTTTTTTGGTTCGTCGTTTATCTTATGTTGTGGCTTTTTTTCAGGTCAATGGTACCTTGTAAATTAAGTCAAAACATGACCTAGTATTTTTAACTTGTTTTTACTAATAAACGCAAAGCAAAAAGCAAATAGATAAAGAAGCATTATGGTTCTAGCGCAATAATGCGCTTTTATCTATAATCTCGGTAGTTTTCTAATACGTAAGGATGTAGGTACTTCGGTAACCACTTGTTAAGGGGAGTCCGGGGATTTCAAACCTATTTAATTTTTATCTAATTTACCCACTTATAAAAATTGTGACGATTTAAGCATGCGTGTTAATAAAATCGTGAAAATACATTTTATTGTACGAAAATTTTTAGTATTATTGCAGTCGCTATATATTTGAATTGTATAAGCACAGTACAACATTATACATAATTCTTCGCATTAAATCAGAAATAAGGCAAAAAAAAATACAGCATTTCCATACATAACTTAAATACTTCGATTAAAATGTATTGTATCAATGTCATTAAAATGTTAATATCTATTAATTATGTGATAACAGAAATCAATTCATACTTACTACTTTTACTTCTTATTGTATTATGATTTATAATATAAAATATTTTGAATAGTAAATAAAAAGAAATAACAACGCATATTTTTTTTATTTTAGTAAAAGCCTAAATAACCAGAAACTAATTTCCTTCATTTAAATATATTTTCGTGGGTACATTCTTACTTACTACAACATAAAGCAAACTCCATACTCAATTTGATCCACCTAATGTGATACGAATAACTGTACCTACATTGTGAACTGACAAGTTTGTAAAAAATCGATATAGTAGCTACCCTCGGTATAGTAGGGGACAGTTATATAAACGTGGCGTGAGCTTGCCGGTTATGTTACCTAGAAGGTTGTAGCTGGCACGGTTTATTCAACTTGATATCCCAAGAGTCAATAGCCGGCCAGCCCGCCTCGCCCGCGTGTCTATTTGAAGTGGAAACAAGCGCAGAACACGCGGATAATTTGAAAAGTTCACAATCACCTGGCTGCACCGACCGCGGCTTCAGCACAATTTCCTTTCGAATTAATGGTCTGTCAATATTGTAGTCCTCCATTACAGCTTGTTGTGCAAACAAGCAATAAAACTAGCAGCGCCATCTTGCGGTGGGTTTACGAGAGCTTGGCGCCGGTTAGGGTGGGTGTACAACCATCTAGAAATGTTCTCTTGTATAGTTGGCTAAGACTGCGACGGTCTGGGCAAATATCATGTTTTTTTTACGTTAAAGGCTTGTGTTTGCCTGTTGGTTTGACTATTAACTCACCCAAAGTAAGTGATGACGTACTTAGTCAGTTTGTTAGCAAAAACGCCTAGAAATTAACTAGCTTTGTAGTTTCTATAGGCTGCGCTGACCACTTACTGACTATCTATCTGTATGTTGAACAACTTGACATAAAAAAAAAACAACGGCTGGCACTCCGGGAGTGCCGGTAGAACTGAAAACTTGAACATTAACGTTTTGCATTTTTACCGTCTTACGAATTTTCGATCAGCCATGCTATTCACAAACCAAACTCACCGAGTGATCGCTCAGGTGAACACGCGGATAGAGCAGACCTCTCGTCTAATTGCGGAGTTGCGAGACAGAGACAGGGAATAGTCACTGCGTGAATTCATCGTCGAGTTTGATTGCAGAATATCATAGCTGGTCACGTGCCCTGACGCGAGTTTAACATTTTATACCCATCCCAAGAAAAGTGCTCAACGCCACTTAAGAAGTATTCACTTCAAAAATGCTGGTTTATCTTCGCGCCGGCAGATTTTCTACATGAGAAGAAGACATAGACAGGGCGGAATCATTTTCATTCACATATCTACTTTTTCTTCGATCAATAATTCGAACTGATGAATAATACCTATAACTGACAAGGAAAAGAACATGTTTGTAAACTGTGAAAAGTTAGAATTCTCTAAGAGTAGAAAATTCTATAAAAACTATAATTTAGTTTAAGAATATAGTCGAGTGATATTGACTTAACAATTTTTATCTCGTGCACAATGCCACTTATTTCATCTTACTTAGGTACTGATGTGCCATGTCTAATGGTAGCCAAGATGCTATTTCATCCTGGCCGCCCTAGCTCGGACGGAATTAAATAGAGGAAGGGTATAAAAATTCGTTATTATTTCAAGTTTAATGTTTATTATCCAAGTCACATTTATGCTTATGTACCAACTTCGTTTCAAATTGTTTTAATACGTCCACAGAAGTAAATTTATAAAGTATTTCTTATAAACAATTGATATCCTAAAATCCCTACTAATATTATAAATGTGAATGTTAGTTTGTTTGTTACGCTTTCACGCGATAACTACTTAACCGATATTCATGAAACTTTGTACACCTATTCTTGGAGGTATTAGAAGTAACATACGATACATTTTATTGCAGAAAATGTTATATCCCTAGGGAACGTGGGTTAAACCGCGGGGACAGCTAGTTAGGATATAAAATTGAGCAAATGAATAAAGTATGCCCACTTTAAATCGTTCAAGGTGATATAATAGAGATACATTATAAAACAAATCATAATTATTGCCATAATTAGGTAATCCTGATAAACCCCGACTGCGAGTGGTTTTATTTATGACTAGCTGTCCCCCGCGGTTTCACCCGCGTTCCCGAGGGATGTTACATTTTCCCGGGATAAAAGACCTATTGATACTCCTTGTAACATCAGCTATTTCCCAGTGATATTCCTGTCAAAATCGGTCCAGCCGTTTCGGGGATTAGCCGGAACAAACAGACAGTCAAAATAAGAAAGTATATTTCTTTCATTCAAAACCATTTATTCAGTTTAGGCCTTCGGAAGGCACTTATGAAGGTCAAATTTAATGTTGCTGAAGCTACTACCGGTTCGGAAGTTAGCCTTCAACTGAGAAGAACCGGCAAGAACGTTTTAATTATAAGTCCGTAAAAAGCTGTTATTTTGACATCACACACAGAGACATAAATTTTATTTAACTGTACAGTCAAAAATTGGTTATATTCAAATTATGCAACAGGTAGGTACTTACTTGTTGCATTTACATGAAAGTAATATAAACAGAGACGATAATGTTTTAGACATTCGATAACGATAGTTATTACTTGGAAATAACAGTATTGTTTTCGCAATGTCGCTGACAGGCAAGTGACAGGCGCATTTCACCTCCCGCCGCGTGCGGCGCTGTCATCGCCACTCAGAACAACACTAGCAATATTGTGATATTCATACTAAATTTACAATAAATAGGTACATGATATTCTGTTTATTTTATACGTACTTATGTTACTTATCAAGGAAATATATATATTAGTTATATCTATATACATATATTATTAAATATTAGGTATAAGTATAACTAGATGAATAAAAAAAATGAAAAGGTTTATATAACTTAAAATGTAATTTTTCATGCATCCTCGATTAAAAGCCGTCTGCCCTCACCGTACGAAAAGTTTGGCGTAATGGTGCTAAAGTCATCTGCAGCTAACATCTAGACTCTAGGCCGTCTTAAAAAAATCATTCGTTCATTTTCAACTATCGCTTTTACATTGGTAAAGAACAACACCATGTCAAACTGATAGAAATACTGATGAAAAATACAAATTAAAAGAACAAAAAGTATAAGGTTTCAACTTTTTAACCTTACAATTGCGTGCACGTTTTAAGGTTTCTATAAAAACAGTTAAGGAAGTAATTGAACAGAGTAAGGGGAAAAGTAAGCGCTAGTTTAGGTAATAAAACATGACGACTATGACGAGCCATTATTAATTGTAGTGACTTAGTGAACCACCCCCGCCTGCGTCGGGCCCCCTGGCCCCGGCCCGTCCCCTCGCCCCTTCACACCGGCACCCCGCGGCCACGCGAACTGGGTCGACATTTCAATATTGAAGGCATTTCACAATTTCTATTGCTCTTTATTGCGACTGTACGGCGTAATAAAGAGCTTATTATGCGTATATTGAATGTAGAAAACCGACAAGGAATCTGTGGATCAGTTTATTAAAAAATATGCTTACAATTTATAATAGTTAGTTATCTTCCCACCTTACAAAACTCACATACTAACTTAATTATTTAGTTTTGAATCAGCTATATGCACTTGTATTTGGTAATAAGTGAATTTAATTCACTCCCCCTTGCACATGCAAATGAGTTTGACATACAATATTAAATATAGATATTATTAATGTGATCGGGACAGTCTTTTGGCCTATACCTTTAATATACAATATTATGCCATCTAGTGGCGAATAGCGTACTTTTTTTACAAATCCTTCTCGCCTTCACGCTCTTATCGGTTTTAAAAATAGTACACTGTTTATAAAAAGGTAATTAGCAAAATTAAAATGCGTATTTACCCTTTGCCTGCAAATAATTACAAAAAGTACCCCTGGTGGGACTCGAACCCACAATCCCCGGCTTAGGAGGCCGATGCCTTATCCATTAGGCCACAGGGGCTTCGTAATGATGGCGAAATTATGAATAACTTTCGATTTGTAAATATGTACCTCTACAATCTAATTGATTTAAAAACTTATAGATTTTTACCTATTCCTACAATCTGACTTAAGTTTGTGTCTATCCTACGGACTGAACAACAAATCAACTATGAAGATACATTAAAAAAGAAATATACAGTCGAACATAGAACCTCCTCTTTTCTTGAAGTCGGTTAATAAAACTAAGAAGACTATAAGAATGAAGGGCACCAAATAACATTGTTAATTAGTAAAGTGTAAGACATTTTCATAATTAGTAAAATTTTAAACAACTTATGTGTAATCCTACTCACTACTAAGATAACAAATTAATTTCAGATTTAAAAAATAAATAATAATTTACCCACTAGAAGAATCTGAAAACAACAAAAATAACCGCCCGAACAGGGACTTGAACCCTGGACCCTTGGATTAAAAGTCCAATGCTCTACCGACTGAGCTATCCGGGCTCTTGCACACTAGGTTGAAATTATTCATTACTAGCCTGTGTCACATATCATATTTTAGTTTAGATACTAAAAGTTGTTAATAAAGTTTTATTAATACATAATAGAGTATAATTTGTACAATATACATAAAGTCTATATTAATTTTAGCTACAATTCTTTATTGGGATTAAAATTTTGTTTTACAATATCAAATAATTTATTAATAAGGTTTTATTATTATACTTTGTATATAATTTGTACTATTTACGTATTCCTTTTTTAAATTATACAGTTATTTATTGATTGCCCAAAAACTCTGACCGATTCCGGTTGTTTCAAAATCTATACGTTCCAATTTAAAATAGGAATTCTTATTTTTTTATTTAATCTCTTTATTAATATTTTGGTTGACAGAATGCTGAATATGAAATATGATTTTTTGAGACAGACAGGGTGTAAAGGTAGGTACTCTTTGGGTAGGCACAAATGTCTTAAAAAGCGGGAATACAGGATTTGCATTAATGAAAGCATTAATATATCTGTAGTTGCACATATATTTGTCATAACTATTTATAAAAAATATTTAAAACGACATTAGCATCCTATTTTAATCTGACACTTGTAGGTATTCTGTAACGCGGTTTAATTAAATACTCAAGTAATAAATACCAGCGGCGATGGCGTACGTCTAGCTCTTCCTCACACAGAACGTCACTTGACAGATAAAGACTTCGGAGTTTCAGCTATTCAACGCTGCATATGTATGTATTAGAGCAGCATATTATGTATTTGAATTAAATAAATTTGTCTAAATTGAGAGGGTTTTTCTCAATAGTAAGTGATGATGGGAACTGGCTCTCAAGTGCAGCTGTCGGAACTCAGAACACACCGACAGGTGCCAAGCGGGTACGACGAAGTAAACTTCTATCGAGGTATGCTTTCCTCGCGGTGTTTTCTGTCAGTGAAAGCATCTGATGTCTGTACCAACTGTACTATCATCGCCTTGAAAGCTATCGTTAGCAGTTAGCATTTATGTTGGTATGGTTGCGTTCCATCCATGCCACATCCAGCTGTGGGCTCGCGAGGGGGTTGGGCGAGGCCCACGGGGGTGAGAGAGGTGGCGGGTGGACCATGTGACCCCTTAATGTGATTAAATTATCATTACCGGCCCGCCGCTAAACAACTTCTTATATTCTATCTATATTTATTTACCACAAAAACACTGCGAAGTGCTGGCCGACAGATTTGGGTATTTATTCATTTTACCCTTTGGTGTGTATATTTTAGGTATTTGTCACCGGAGTAAAATCATTTCTCCTAGAATTACTGGTAATCAATTTACTGAATTTAGTGATTTATGAAAAATACCCACAGAACAATTATACGAACAGTTATATCTATTATACTTATCAAAAGTCATACTGTCATTGAATGTTAATGAAATAATTTGAGTCTTAGAATTTGAACTCTACCTTTTGTTGGCGTTAAATCCTAATTTCACTTGGCACAGTTCCGATCCCGACCTCCGTGCAGACAATAGACATCTGTTGTACTGAAACGCTTTACCGGCTTAACCTTCTCCTCTTGCTTGCTCTTTGCTTTTCTTTTTATTTCAACTCAACCACAAGTTCCTTTACATTTTCCTTAAGTTTTAAGCTTGTGTTTCACTCTTGTATTTTTTTAAATCTCAGCTACGTTTTTGTGAATTTCATTTCAGTTTAAAACACTTTTAAAGAGGAATTACAATTCCGCAAAAATAAGTTTACAGCTCTCATAGATATGTTTCTTTCGAATAGCAATATTGAGAGTGATCGGCCATATTATAGCGAGTCATTCCATTTATATATGCATATCGATCATGTTATTTTGCATATAATAGATATTGTGAGTGCAGTAGGGGTTCTTGAAGTAGGGTGTGAAGAGATTTGTGCAGGGTTGGCAACGCGCAAATGATACCTCTGGTACTGCAAGTGTTAATAGACGGCGGTGACCGTTCACCATAGCTTGTTTGTCACTTTTGTAGTATACAATGATAGTCTTACCTAAATTACTTAACGTTGACGATAATTAAGTAGGTATATAGACACATCAGCTACCAAGCTGCTCGTCTATAAAATAAATAAATAATTTGTTTGGTATATGAAATTAAATAAAATATTTAATCCAATAGGCCTCCACAAGCACTAATGAATAGCCTGACTCTAATATCGGTTCGGAAGATTGTTTTTTTCTGAGAAGAGCCGGCAATAAACTCAGCATTTATCTTTTTAAAAACGAACTTAGATTTATTACATAACAATTATTTATTCTCACTGATAATACCTGTGTATTATCGCAGAAGTGTTATATAGTACATAGTAGGTTAATAAAGTAAAATCAAACTAAATTATATTCTTTACATCACAACGTTCTGTTTTCTATAAAATGACCACCGGTGTCAGATACAGGAGAGCAGTTTATTCGCTGTGACGTCATCAGGCCAGCCTTCAAGGCACAATCAAGCTTTCCTGGAAGCTGGAAGGGTTCGAGTTACAAGTCCAGTAACGAAGTGATTAACTTTGTTACGCGTACCTATATAACCAAGCAGCACAAACGCAATTTTCTTTTTGTTCTAACGTCACCGCGTCGGTCGTGTGTGTGTCCTGGATGTTTTTATTGGTGTGAGATCCGAACAATTTTTCTGTTTTTGTAGTTTGCGTCTGTAATATGATATTTTGAATTGGATGGCAATATTGGCATGTGACGTCTAGATTGGATAGTTTACTGCTGTCGTCAGTAAAGTGGGTTCAATATCATCTTTTGGCAATGTATTGAAATGAAATTAAATATTTATTCAAATAGGCCTTCACAGGCACTTATGAATGGTCAGACTCTAACACCGGTTCGGATGGTTGCTTTTACTGAGAAGAGCCGGCAATAAACTCATCAATTACTCTTTTCAAAATAAGATTTTGTACATAAAGATGTCCTGCTGGTGCGAGCGCTACACCCAAGCATTGTCGTCATTAAAATAATTATTTGTGTTGTAGAAAGCCTTTTGTACTAAAACAGTCTTAATGCTTTCCTTGATCTTTTATTGATTTATCTTACTAATTTTATAAATGCGAAAGTTTGTATGTATGGATGTTTGCTACTCTTTCACGCAAAAACTACCTAACTGATTTAGATGGAACTTGGCACATAGATAGAGTATATCCTGGTTTAAAATATAGGGTACTTTTTATCCCGGGAAAACGTGAGATCCCACGGGAACACGGGTATAACCGCGAGGGACAGCTAGGGTTTAAATATTTAAATATTATTATAACAAATCGACTAACGCTTGGATTGGATATTCAATGCTAGTTCTGATTCTTGAAGAAAGCTGACAATGTCACTGATGTTCTGTGAATCTGGTGGAATCACTTAGTTCAATGTTGGTTTGTAGTTCCGTTTCCGGTTTTGTAAGTGCTAAGTCAAAAAAAATATTTAAACTAACTAGTGCTTGTCATGGAGAGTCCTTCGGGAGAAAAACCGTCCGTGGCCGAAATTTAATATTATTTATCTAAATATATATATGTTTAGATATGTAAATAATATAAAAGTAACTAAATTTAAGTACATTTTAATTTATATATTTTTTTGATTTATGCAAATTAAAAGTGGAAATGTAATAGGTACTATATTTTAAGGAATCACAAGCCTCAGCTCATAAAAAACGAACTATTGCTCGATAGTCGTCGTCTGACAAATCGGTAGCTTCATCGTAAAATTCATTTCCGTAGAAAGATGAAATTGTAAATATCAAATTGCAGTGAAAATTTGTTACGTAGATAGATAGATAACTCTTTATTGTACACCAAACAAGAAAATGAAGAACATAAACAACAACAAACCTTAAAATTATGTACATTGGGCGGTCTTATCGCTAAAAAGCGATATCTTCCAGACAACCTTAACGTTACGTAGTTACTAACATGCATTTCATTTTGTTAATTACTAGCAAACAAATTGACAATCTATACCGCTGCATCAACCTCATAAATTTTAAATAAATAACAAAAAAACAAATTACAAACAAAAATAATTAGGTAATTAAATAAAAATACACCTAACGTATTCGATAGAAATTTTCTCACTCTTTCCGGAGAGACCATTTTAGACATCGTCGATCTACTAAACTTACAATCATACCTAACTAACCAAATTCTTATGAACGACTCAGAATAAGATAGACTTTAGTAAAGTTATCACTGCAATTTAAAACCAATCAAGCGCGAGTTGAATAAGCCCACAATCGATTTTATACCATCACAATATGATTAGAAGCGGACCAGGCTCAAGGCTTTGCATGTAACTCTATTACTATGCTTGTGTGAACATACCTTTATCGAAATAGAGCCGAGAAGAATAAAAAAAACATTGAAATATAGCGATATGAGGTTTATTGTAAGAAGTACACTTAAATAAGTCAAAATTAAACTGTTAGTTTATTTGCTGAGATAGAGTCAAATTAACACGATATATGTATTTAGAAAATAGAATAGAAGCAATGTAGTATATCAGTTATCCGGTTTCCATAGTACAAGCTCTGCTTAGTTTGGGATCAGACGGCCATATGTAAAGAATGTCCTAGGATATTTATTTATTATTTATGTGCTCTGTAGAATTCAAGTGGCTACCGGGATGAATTTTACAGTAATACTGTTGTGTAACAAAAATATTCCTCCCGGTGATAGACAGATGAGCAAATGGACAGGGACGTAATAAAGTTCCGCTAGCAATCTTTATATCCGGAACTCTAAAAAACACCGCTTACTCACGTATCGCCGCGGGCTCCGATTGCATCCGACTAAGTTGTTTTTCTACAATAAAGTATACGATTAAATATGGAAGAGTCCAAGTAGCACTTGGGGGAAGGTGGTAAACTGTATGGTTATCCGCATATAAAATATTCTTCCGACATTTTCCGTATATTTATAGTCATTTAAGCTATTTTTGGCGAGGGTGACTCTTGCCAAAGACGAGCATGTGCACTGGTGAAACTTACAAGTTCAAATGAAAAACGTAATAATCTGGCAGCAGTGTGCATCAAGACCCAAATTCGACAGAGTAAGATTACCGCATGAGGAATATTGAAACATGCCAATTCAACTGCACTAAGAAACTTTCATTAGGTACCTCATGAAAGTTTGGTAACTTTCTAGGTGTTTCGATAATAATTTTATTGTGGATTCCAAAACAATCCCGAGTCGCGGCCAAGTATCCGGTGGGTCTGAAATTCCAATTAAGGGGAAGCTCTAGACGAGTTCGCAGGCCGGGTGCACGCGGGCGATCACTCACTTGCACTTTTAATTAATTTATTTATCGAGTTCGCGAATCGACGGCGCAACTCGCGCCGACGCCCCGCCCCGCCGAGGCCTATAAAACCCGTCGAGGAGCGGCGACGTCCGTCAGTTTTCTCAGGGACGCCCCGGGCGCCGGTCGCCTTACCGGGAAATGCGCCGGAAGGACGAGGGTTATACTTAAATTTTTAAAGTGGGCATTTGAAATGTAAGGGCTGAATCGAGGGGTCGCTTAGGGCTCGGTACGGTCGGGCGGGTGCTCGTGGCCGCGGTGACCTTGAGGTGAGTAAGTGCACGAGCGAGGGCGAGCGAGTCGATAGGCCTGAACGACCGCGCCGCCCGCCCACGCGCCTGCACTACAGCTGTTTTACTTGATAACGTGCCGTTTTATGGCTTTTCCTATCATTTTACATTTCTTTTCGGTATTTAATTACGTTTTTTCGTAATAAATTTGTATCTTTTAACTTGTTAAACAGTTTTGATCCTGTTTGCCAAAGTTTTTGGTTCTTCGCTTTGATATATTTTTATATATCTTGTCTTCAACTTTTTAAGTAACTTTGAACGTTACTTTTGCATATAAAAAAAAATTTCGGACTAATAACTCGTCTATTCGGTTCGTTAAAAGTTCAGGAAACATTACATACATCGTTATTATTTAAAAAAAAAGTACAAATAAGTTTAAAAGTCATACAGCAACCGAACGCTTGTAACGACAATAATCCAATATTTTCGATGTGACAGTATAGTTAGTACCGGTCGGAATTTCAAAATATGTCCCGTTCAAAACGCAACGCAGTCAAGTGCGAACAAAAAATGTTCACGCCCGCCGATGTCGCACTCAACTACGATAACATTCATAATCCATAGCGAGCCCATGGGGTTCGCACCAATTGAGTTACGTTCGAAAATCGGAAAATCGTCTCTCTCATAAATCGACGCTGTACGTAGGATAACTAAGTAGGTACGTTACTTGGTCGGTGGCCAAGTATAGACGCGCAGTAATTACTGTCTCAGGAGCGGGGTCTTAATTTGCTTAATTTAGCCGAACCCGCTCCTGCGAGCTAAATCGCACGATTTAATGGGATATTTCAATGATGCGCATTGTTTTAAAACGTTTCGCGTCTGTTCCGAACGATTCCTTATTTGCCGTTAAGATGTTTCTTAAACGGTCAATAAAACAATAGACTTTTTATTGACTACGGCTTAATCGCAACGAAGCTCGCATTCGTTATGAACATCATTTATATGAACACTTGTTTAATACACTTAAATATTTACGCGTTGTTATACCGACCAAAAAGGCGAAACGGAACGCGGAGTTAAAAAAAGCCGCGTTAAATTTAGGTTCATACCTACATTCCTTCAGCGAAAACCCTGCAAATATAATAAAAGCGAAACGTATGTTTATTTGTTATTCGTTCACGTTTAGCGGCTGAACGGATTTCAATGTTTTGTATATGTGCCCACATCGCACACATCCTGGATGAATATTTCCTAAAATTCATTCGGAGTGCAGGCAAATTCGTAAACGAGTAGGTAGCGGGGATACCGCATATCGCATCACTATGAACGTTAAAACTGTTTTCCGAAATCCAGGTATTGAACAAAAAATGTTTTCGTGTACGCGACGTAGCTCAAGATTGCTTTCGTGAGGTTTGCAATAAAAGCCTACCAAATGTGTGCTCAACCGCGGAGCTCTGTATTTAGAGCATGAATTTTAGATATGTGTTACCGAGGAAAATATAAATGTAACCACATATACTATGTAATATCATATGGCGAATGTGGCCAGCATTGACATCGCTATGTTCATAATGCAATTCACGATTAAATTCAAGCTCTACTGTTTCAAAATCAGCTCAACGCATTAGCATAGAACTAAAAATATTAGAATATTAAATATAGAATGAAATACGTTAATTGGAATTAAATGAAAGATTCAAATTGAATTACTCAGTAAAAAGCAAGTACATTTAGCTCGCACACTAGGGTGTCCGTTCCACCACAATTAAAATGTATATTATCTTTCATTATTTGTGGTAATTTATATGGCCATGGATAGAGGCAATTGTAACACGTCATTTTTGAGAATTTAAATGTATAAGCCATTACGGTTAAAGAGATATAGTCGGACTTAATTTTAGGGGAAAATGGAAAAAAAAACTCTTAAATTCTCAAATTTATTTTAAAAATTTACATGACTCGACAATAAATAATACGACCTAAATTCTCGTCATCCAGTTTCTTAGCAATTTATATATCAAAGAAGTTGGAATTAAAAAATACATTATTTGGAATCAGAAACCAGGAAAGTGCATTTGGTGCGCAGACTAGGGTTCCGTTCCACCAAAATTAAAATATATATTATTTTTCATGATTTGCGGTATTTTATATTCACAATAGATAGAGGTTATTACGACACGTACTTTTGTCAATTTTAACTGGTAAGCCATTACGGTTAAAAACATATATCCCTGTGGCATACAGATTTCAAGTCAGATGGACGGCTTAGAGATAATTAAATGGGTAAAAGGAAAAATATAATTCAAAAATTTACAGTAAATAATTACCTAAATTCTCGCTATCCAATTTCTTAGCAAATGATATAAGTACGATAGTAAAGTAAACGAAGTAAGATAATAAGTCGGAATTCAAAAATCTATAAAATATATCGTTTCGCGAAAGAACAAGAGGGCTATAGAGGAACCGTCGGCGAAGGCTTGCATCACGTCTTACTCTCGTTACGAATATTATGATTTATGCCAGAGAACCTCCCCAGGCTCAGCCGACGTATAACAGTAAACAAGGATGATGTGACACCATTTAGCGAGAATGTTTTTTGTACAATAAGTAATTTTGGCTTAACGCCGTTGGAGCTTTGGGTCTCTGGCACAAATAATTTAATAGGCGTACTCTTGCGTATTGTCATTGTAATAAAATTGCGATAAGGAAAGAAACCAGCCGCCGTAATTAAAGGTGGTTTGTTCGTTTCTCCTTTAATGTTTTATTTAATTGCTATGATACTGAAATTTGTTGTCACTGGAAAGATGTTAATTTATAAAGACACTATACAATTTATCTTAGAATAATTGGTCATCGAATCATTAAAGAAGACGGACTAAGAGTCCGTAGAAAATGTAAAAAGAAATAATAAAAAAATTGTTGTCGCTACGAATTAGCTACGAATCTACCGTGATAGATGCGGTATGTCTTAAAATCGGTATAACACATCGTAATAGGTTGACGTTTCAAGTTGCAGTTATGGTTTTCATAATCCACATAAAGAGCAATGTATATCACATATCACAATACCTACTAAGAATTACATAATTGTGTTTAAAATGTTATATATTATTTTATAGCCATTTCTAAAAATGTGGAGATCCCAAAATGCAATACGTCGTTTTAATTCGGGAATTGACGACAAAATTTACAACAAGTATATGTTAAGAAAAAGTCTTACATTGTCCCAAAATTACTTTAAATCTAACCATAAGACATGTAAATAAAAATTTGATTCACATTACAGTCTATATATTTTTCATGGGTAAATTAAGTACCTAGCATGTAACTGTCATCAATATCACGCCTGTCACAGTAAAAAAGTTAATCTGTGAACCCGTATTGATGTCCATATGAAAGTACATATATTTAAATTCATTGGAATTCAACACGACCCATTATTTTATTCGCTGGCCGTTCGTACTCGCTTGGTGAATTGCAATAGTTTAATTACACGACAACAAAAAAATATTGAAATTACAGAATACAATGTCACAATAAATAATGGAAACCGATTTCCTTTCAATTATATACAACGTGTTACAAAATACCCCGTAAAAATATTATTCATTATCAAAGCCAACAACACTAGTAAGCTGTCAGATTATTTGACAGAAAGGCCTACGTATTTTACCTAATCATTGTCTACTTTAATAGCTTTTCTATTTTTCATTCATAAATATCTGCTTTTTGGGGTATGTCGTTACTACGGTTCTTAAATATTGTGAATGGACTCGTTATAAGGCCCCATTGAACCTCCTTTTGGTTTTACGGGTAGTTTTTTAACATCCTGTATATTTCCTCAACGTTGCATTTTATTTATACTAGCTTCGTACCTTTTCATTGGTAAACCTCGCATACCTGTTTAATGTAAAATATAGCCGCAAATAATAAAAAGAAAATATTTGTTTTCACTTAAATGCAATATCTATTAAGTATATATTTTGAATTCATTATCTTAACTTGTATTTCTAGAAGAGATACTACGGTAAACAACTATGGTTCAAAAGACGTACGCTGTAAGTTCAATGCCTTTTCATATACATGTTCTATGTCACAGCTCTCTATTTGTTCATTGGAAAACACAGGTTGTGTCGTAAAGTCAAGTATAGAAGTGAAACATTTTAATTATTCATCAATCACTTTTGAATAGAAAGAAAGAAAGAAAAAAAACAAATGTTTATTTGTGAGAAGATTACATAAAAAAAATCATAAACAAATGAAATAGATAAGCATAGATTGTATTTATCTTTCATTTATTTTTCTTCGCACAAAAAAGTTGCGGATAAGACATTTCAAAGCCATCCGATAAGAAGCTTCACATAAAAAAAATGAGATGATCGATTCATTTTATTTTTAGAACAAATCCGAATGCAAATGTAGAGAAATTCCTTCTGCTATTCAAAGAAGAATGTTGCTGGTACCGGCTCAATCAAAAATGTTTACGGGCGGAGTGCCCCAGTCCAATATTTTAGCCCCTACCGTAGGTCTACATTACCTATTCACGTCGGCGAAGCCCGGACGAACGCTTCTATACAAAACAAATGTCACATTCTAACGAAAGGTCTTCAAACTATGTCAATAAAATGTCATAGTCCTTTTTAGACTTTTGCGTACTAAATTCTGGAGGTTCTGTAAATAATATATTAGTAATGTATTAAATAATAATTTATTAAATTCTTCATGCAAATTAGAATTCAATATGACAAAGAATAAAGTAGGAAATATCCTGCAGTTATTACAAGACACGTTTAATTGAAGTACCTACCTTTGCACAAAAATTGTAAAACATTTCTAAAAGACATTGTATTAGTTAGTAGTGGCCCAAGGCCGACGGATTCGACGGTAAATCCTTTGTTTTCAGTACAAAAAGAGCAAGTATTTGATGAGAGTCCTATTTTGGAGGCTCTAGTCAGGTAGCTGTCGATTCAAAAAACGACTGACACGTTACGTACACTCTGCAATTTGATAGAGTTTTTTTGCTGACCGCACCTGAATTGAAACCTGGGGTGCATTCTGATAAAGGCACTGTCACACAGAATACTTTCTGACATAGCTTAAATCATAACGGTTCTATCTATGCATTATCTCTATGCTACTTTAAGAAATATATAAAGACAAAGGCTCCAAAGCTATAATATTATTTGAGAGCTCCCCAAAAAAAAAATGACTTAATTAGATTTTTTTTTTAAGTGAAAACTTCTTTGGCGCCTTTGAGCACTTTTTATGGGATGAATATAAAATGTTGAACTCGCGTCAGGACACACAGTGACCTGATCGAAAATTCGTAAGACGGTAAAAATGCACAACGTTAATGTTCAAGTTCTCACTTATGCCGTCACTCCCGTAGTGCAATCCGTTATTTTTTTGCTAAACGATACTCTATTTTGTCAGATTTTTAGATAGTTACTCACTATAAAGCATACAAGAGATATCAAAAATATTACAAGCATAAATAATGGAAAAGAACAATAAGAGCAATTTATTAGCGGAAGAAGCACTAACTGGAAATTTCGTATCTAAATTAATATGTAAAATGAACATCATAAGGTGGATCGTAAACAAGAATGAACAGGGATGGAATAATTGTCGCTATTAATTAAGTTAGTTTTATATCAATAAAGCCAGACGAGCGATTCCTTGCTAATTGCCCGGTTGCACAGTGGAGTGCGGAATCAGATGCAGCCGAATGGGCGACTCGCTGCAAAATGCAAATTCACAGCTCACGTTAACAACTGGCGGACGTAAAAATGTTTACGTAGAACGCTTGACCGCTTTTAATTGTTCTATTTAAATACTGAGAGCAGGCATAATGGCTAAAACGCTCGGTTTGCGGATCAAATTACTTTCATATTCAACAACTCTCATGATAATTAAAATCACATTTACATCGTCATTTTAATACAATTGGTTTGATGAAACGCAATCAAAATGACTGCGTATTTCTGTATATGGTTCTCCTCGAATTTAGGGAGGCACACATTGTTCCAAGGTAGTCTAAGACACAATTAATTATGTTAATAAATACTATTTACGATAGTCATCACAGATTTATTGATATCTGATATCCTCCGCGGTTTCACCCGCGCTCCCCAGGAATGTAACATTTTTCCGGGACAAAAAGTAGCCTATATGTTATTCCAATATATGCTCTATCTATGTGCCAAGTTTCAACCAAATCCGTTAGGTAGTTTTTGCGAGAAAGAGGAACAAACATCCATACATACAAACTTTCGCATTTATAATATTATTACGATTATTGTAGTTATTCTACTTAAATCTTGAACATAAACGTATTCATATAGTTTCCATTAACATTACTCTCAATAAAACCACTTTCACTAAGTCTTTCTTTAGTCTCCTAAGTCTTGTAGTCTTGATGTACAGCGCGGGATGAGCGCACAAAATGGCATGAATACGTCTGTGGTAGCGAGCATTGCACGGAGTCCGTGCATTTCCTTTACGAGATATTTCTACAGTCCCGCGAGCCAACACGCCGTCTTATTAAATTAGAGGTAATGAAAATAATGTTATGTGCTTTCCCATACTCTTCCAACTATTCAGATATGGAGAATAATTATATTTGGCATTTAAATAACCATATGCATAATGTTACATGTCATAGTGCTAATTTTATTTATTTTGATACTAACAAGTTTGTTAGTAATTTGAAATTGAAACAGGATACCCTGTTTATTCCAAAAAAACTTAAGAAATTGATTGCATCACTTGTAGCATATAATATTAATAGGATAAGGGATAACACAGTAAGAACAAGTCATTTTAACATTAAATCTCAGAATAGTTCTTTAAACAAAAACTTTTGACAACAGAGAAGCTAAACAGTTCGACTTTTTTATTACATCAGAATATTAATCGCTTCTTTGGCAAAATTCTTGATATTCATTTATTATTAGATAAAATAAATATAGATATATTATGTTTTACAGAGACATGGTTGAAACCGGGCACTATGCTTTTTAATATTAAAAACTTTACAGTTGCCAGTATATTCAATAGATTATCTGCAGAAGGTGGCGGCACAATAATTCTTATAAATAATAATATTAAATTCAAGGATCGTAAAGATATTTGTAGCCTCTCTGTTGAGCGTGTTTGTGAGGTGTCTTGTGCAGAGTTGCAGAACTATATTATTGTTTGTGTTTATAGGCCACCGGCATCAAATTTTTTATTGTTTACGTCTATAATGGAAGAGATTCTTCGTAAGTTATTTAATAATTCTAACAAGTCAATAGTTGTATGTGGCGACTTTAATGTAGATACTCTTAGTAATTCATCTGAAAGTCGGAATTTTGTTGCCTTATTCAAATCGTTCAACTTAGATTTATTGTTTAGTGAGTCAACAAGATCTACAGCCACTTCGGCTACTTGTATTGATAATATATTAACTAATAGTAGTATACTAGGGAAATCGATTATTAGTGGTGTTCGCTCGGATCATAAGGCTCAATTAATAGAATTGCCATTTAAAAGACAAGTATTTAAAGTAACGAAAGTAATTAGACCTACTACTAAGGCAAGATTAGACACCTTTAAGAATAATTTAGAGCTGAAACTCTGTAATACAATATATCATAGTGATGAGCCCAATGTCTTGTATAAAGGTTTATTGTCTGGGATTTGCGATAATTTTAATAGAGCCTGTCCTACTAAAATAGTGAAGGTAAATAGTAAAATGGGATTTAGTGACTGGGCTACAAAAGGTATTCGTAAGAGCAGGGATAGGTTGTATGAACTTTATCATTTAAAATCTCTAACTCAGAACGAAGAATTTCATAAATATGTTAGAAAATTTTCAAAGACTTTCAAGTTAGTGTGTAATCAAGCTAAATCTTACTTTATATGTAATAAAATAGGTAATGCTAATAACAAAATAAAGACAGTCTGGAATGTTATTAATACGGAAACTGGTAAAATTAGAAATAATAATGAACAGGTAACTCTTAAAATTAATGAAAAAATTCTAACAAATAATTTAGATGTAGCCTGTGCTTTTGAAAACTTCTTCACGAGTATACCTGGTAAAACTACTAAAAGCCTTAAATCATGTCCTATAGCAGCGGAATCTTTACTCAAGCAGCATATTCATAATACATTTCCAAGTTTTAAATTTGACCATATTAATGCTAGCGATATCATAATAACTTTTAATTCTCTCAATATGAAAAGTACTGAAGATTTATGGGGCTTATCAGTAACAATCGTAAAATCAATAATAACAGTGATTGCACCTGTTTTGTCAAATATTTTTAATGAATGCATTGATCAGGGTTGTTTTCCTGATTTAATGAAATATAGTAAAATAGTACCTATTTTCAAGTCCGGTTGTAGGGAGAATCCATCTGATTACAGACCAGTTTCCGTTCTGCCAGCACTTAGTAAAATCTTTGAAAAATTGCTGCTTAATCAAATGTCAAGTCACTTTACTAAGCATAAGGTATTGCATGGTCATCAGTTCGGTTTCACGAAGGGAAGATCTACATCCGATGCGGCAGCAACATTGCTGAGGCACATTTATGGCGCATGGGAGGATTCACAGGATGCGATTGGCATTTTTTGTGATCTGTCCAAGGCATTCGATTGCGTTGACCACCGTACGCTACTACTAAAACTTGACTTCTACGGAATTCGTGGAACTGCTCATGATCTTGTTTTATCTTATTTATCAAATCGCCAGCAAAAGGTAGGGATTACCGGCACAACATCCAAGGGCTCTTTAGTCGAAATGGGGGTACCCCAGGGTTCAATTTTAGGTCCATTTTTGTTTTTAGTATATATAAATGATTTGCCATATGTTGTAAATGACCTCACAGATATTGTCTTGTTTGCTGATGATACATCATTAATTTTTAAAGTTAATAGAAAAGACAAAGATCTAACTAAAGTTAATCATACTATGTCAATTGTCTGTGGGTGGTTTGCTACAAATAATCTATTACTAAATTCAAAGAAAACTAAATGCTTAAGGTTTTCTTTACCAAATGTAGCACAAGTAGATAGCCAAATAATAATAGATGGGAGCCATATTGATCTTGTAAATAAAACGGTATTTTTGGGTCTTACATTAGACAATAAATTGCAATGGGGACCTGAGGTTGATACTCTAGCTGCTAAATTAAGTTCGGCTGCTTTTGCTGTTAGGAAAATTAAACAATTGACGAATGTTGAGACGGCCAAATTAGTTTATTTTGCATATTTTCATAGCCTCTTGTCCTATGGTATTTTGTTTTGGGGAGCAGCAGCGGATATAGAATCAATATTTATTATACAAAAAAGAGCAATTCGTGCAATTTACAGTATGGGTCCCCGTGAATCATTAAGAGATTTATTTAGGGAAATAAATATAATGACATTACCTTCACTATATATTTATGAAAATATAATGTTTATACGTAGAAACATAGGAATGTTTGAGGCAAAATTAGATATTCATAGTATAAATACAAGACAAAGGGAGAAGTTAGTTGTTCCATACTTTAGACTAACTAAAGTTAACAAGTCATTTCTTGGTAATTGTGTTCGATTTTATAATAAGATACCGCTTTCAATAACCAAAATGTCTGATCATAAATTTAAAAATTATATTAGGAAAGTTTTGAAAGAAAAAGCGTATTACAAGGTAGTTCATTATATTGAAGATAAAAATGTATGGAAATAGCTGCTCTCTGCACAGTGCACCTCTAAATCTCTTGTTTAAGTTGTAAGTACCTAATTATTGTTATTTTCTATTTTGTAGTCTTGTCATATTTTTTTTGTTTTGTTTTTATTAATGTTACCTATAATAAGTATCTTGTAATTGTTAAATATAAAATTATGTAAAATTGAAATTATAAAATAGCCAAAAAGTCAGAATAGATAAAAATTTATATAACAAATAAAAAAAAAAAAATGTAACCTTGCTGAGTTTCTTGCCGGTTCTTCTCAGTTGAAGGCTGACTTCCGAACCGGTTGTAGCTTCAGTAACTTTAAATTTGACCTTCATAAGTGCCCTCCGAAGGCCTAAACTGAATAAATGGTTTTGAATTTTGAATTTTGAATTTATTATGCAAGGTCATTGTAACATAGCCGTCTCTCAACTCGACACTTAACAAAATCACACTCTGAATATTGTTGGTTTCAGGAATGTTCCTTCTTACTACTTCTCCATTCTTGTTTGTATATTTTTGTATAAGAATGTTATTCGGCATCCATTTTTACGTATTGTGAAAGGTATGAAAATAATTCAAATTAATAACAATGAATATCCTGACACACTATTGTCCCACGGCCATTGGATTTTAATATCTACTGAAAAAGTGAATGTACCTACTTGAAATTGTGAGTATAGTGGGAGCTACGTCTGCCAACAAACTAGAAGTAAAGGGTATTTGTAAATGACTTAATTTTCCAATAATTTTTTTTTTCTAAGCTGAGCTGGAAACCAGATAACTGATAAATAATACTTTTTTCTACTAAATACATACTTTAATTGATAGTCACACCCAGGGTACTCTACAACGATACAACATACACACATTACGTGGACGAATTGCACCTCCCATTGCTCCTGCCCTTCCCATAAACGCAAGATAAAAAAAAATCAACAATCTAACAAAGCTTATAAAGCGATCGAGTAACTCTATTATGATTTGATATTTTCGGGCATGTCGTTCGTTCTGGTCCAGGGTAAAATGGAATTAAATTATACACTAGTGTCGTAGAGTCGCAAGCGCTGACACTCGTAGTAGCTACACACACAGCTACGGCGTGGGGCTCGTAGACTGATGGCTACGGACAGAGTCAACAGTTGGACGAGGCGCGGACTCAATCCGGATTTAGCTCAATCAAAGCTACGGCTCGTCATGTTTACGTAAAATTGAGCAGAATCAATTTTCGTTGGCTCACTTAAAATTCGAACACATTCGCCGATATCCGGCGGCACATCGTACATTTCCTGCTGTCTAGTCAGCAGTCTGGTGGCCCGCTCTCGATCCGACAGAGGTAGCTCGCCTAGGTTCGTTTCGGGACATTTTTATTTCATCATAATTTCGTTTTCAATTTCTAGCGAAGAGTCAGGGTGGCGGCGAGATTGGTGCGTAAAATTCGCGTAAACTTTCCAACTGTCGCGAAACGGTTACACCCAACTGTAACCGGTTTATGCTGGTGTAGAGTGTAAAGAGATAACGTTCTTTACGTGTGTAATCATGTTGTGTAACGACGGACTTCACAGCTTGTAAGTGTTATTAAGGCGTTCTGTCGCCGCGCACACGCGCAAGCTTTTATTTATCCAACGCGATTTTAAGTGTACAGTGTGCTAGAAGGCTGTATAGCGTCGCCGACTGTCGGATTTATATTAATACTTTGAAACTTCACTCTTTATTTAACGAGTAATTGTTCAGTCCGAGAATATTATCCCATCAAAATCGCATCGATATCCATCTATTTCTATTTTATAGTAGAGTTACGACGACCCGCTCACACCGCTTTCTTTCTTATTTCCAGTTCAATTTTATCAGCGCAAGTATTTACTTTTTACTACCAGTGCTTACTTTTCTTTCCCTATTTTCATCACAGCCATGCCGCGCAACGCCCATGAATTGGCGCAGTGTGATTACAAATTTAAGCCATCGCAGCTAATATGAATGACAACGGGTCGACCTACTCGACATTCATTTCCCTCGGCGAACCTCTCTTATAATAACTTACACGGCAACTTTGCCTTAAGGTACGAATATGTGTATGGGGACCCACGAAACGTAACGTGCTTACTCGAACGTATCAAAGGAGAACAGTTAACTGGAGGGCTGAGATGCCAACGGAGACGAGTAACTAAAAATTACAATAAAGTTCTTTTGGATGTAGAAAAATAAATACAAAAAATTGTTTGAAAAAGCAGCAAAATCACACAAAAAATGTACCCAAAACGTAATTTTGATTCATACGTTTCGGTGTTTGAATAGGCTTAAATTACCGACAGACTACAATTTTCGGCTCTCCAATTGACGAGCTGCAAACAAATTTATACATATCTGATGAAGGTGCAGACTTTGGCGCCCTATAATCCAGATTCGACCCTTGAATACGAGCGAACGAGCGGTTGGCCGAGGTTTTAGAGTGGCCCTTCAATCAGCCCTTCCTTGCGGGTTCGTGCGGGGCGCAAGGGGCGCGAGGCGTGCGGTGCGGGGGCGGTGGAGGGCACGAGGACCTTTGAGCTACAGGCTCTTTGACACGAGCCACTGGCGCACTCTTCAAGTAATGATTCATTCTGCTGATGACTGACGCGGCTAATGCGGCAGTTTCCCCCTCCGCGATGTTTGGTTAAGGATTAAAGATTCGTTCGCTTTAAATAAGATTCTGTGGTGTCTCTCAATTTCCATTTTTATATTGGCTACAATTCACCATCGCTATTCGAACATAATACTGCCTATAATTCGGTGAGGCAATAGCCTGTCTACCTGGGTAGAAGCTTACGCTATATCTGGTTTTGATTAACGTTATAATCAGGATTAGCGGGAGCTCAGAGCCACGTACTCAGGAGAACAATGTGCCACTACGCTACGTTATACACTGCCGGCATTGGCGAATAGTGATTAATGAATTCATACAATATTTGAACGGTTTTCAAACTTACCGTATTAACACGAAGGTCTCAGTTTAGTGGAATCGTTTGTCGCATTGTAAAAATAGAGTGGACAGTGACGTCATTCAGCATAAAAAATAATGTGAATGAGTTGTGTGCGACCTACGCACTACTGAGTGTCGACATGTCACCCCATTGTTCCTGGAATTGACTAACGGGGAAAACTTTTCCATTCTACAAGAAACAGTATAATTATAAAGCGGTAGAATCTTCTTGTTTTTGTCTATGTAGGGTGTAATTGTAGGAACTGTTGAGCAAATGCCTTAAATCTTCTGATAGAAAGCTATCATATTGTTATACCGGGAAAACGTTAAATCCCTCGGAAACTCAGGTGTAAACGTAATGATGGAAGCCAGTTTAGTTTCCTAGACGTGACTTTCAAAGTTTTAGGAAACTCGTCAATAAGTAATTTTCTTACCTAACGGTTAACACCAAAAACTATAGTTAATGTCATATACTGAACTGACAGATATTGGTTTACCGGCTGATAAATTTTGATCAACACCAGCCGTCTACCAAAAATTCCAATTAAAAGTTTTTATCTCTCGAAGCTTAGGCTCAATTTTGCAGGCAATGGAAGAGCCGTTCGCGTATTAAAATATATCTCTTTATCATATTCCATAATGCAGTATTTACTACAACATTTCATTTTTATTTACATCCCATCCTCGTCATTTTGTGTAGGGTTATGAATTTTGTGTAAGAGAATTGCAGCTTCATATTTTTCAATATTTCCTATTTCCCCTGTAGTTGGGAGCGTGCGTCAATAGAATATAATGTATTCAGTAGATATGAGCTGGCGAAGGCGGGTCGTTATCATGTCAAAGAAACTATCGCATTACCGGACTCAAAAGACTGCGGTTTGTTTGATGTTAGTCATGGGCGATAGATCCAACTCGATAAACTGTAATTCTATCTTGTTTACCAAAAAATTGTAAAATTTTGTGTCCACGTTTATCGTCAAGACGGTGGATTTATTTAACTTATAAAATACAATAATAAGAATATGTTTTATGACAGAAAAAAAATTACTTTCACTCCATAAAGATATATTTAATATTCCTTTGCTGAGGGTTCCTTGAATGAGCATTATTGAAAAAAGAATACAATACAACTACCGTACGGGTCAAATATAAATTTCAAGCCAATACATTATCATCTCTGAAGTATAGTTTTTATTCAGCTCACACAGCTCGGTTGCATTGCTGCCGCATATCAAAGCATAAAATAACATTTCCTTAATACATCTCGAATGACGCTCGAGTTTATGTAAATTGTAATACACGCTCGGAATATTTCGGTTTGTGTGAAACGCCGCGGTAATGCAAAAGTCAACTTTTTACGCATTCGCTCCGTGTTCCCATTAACGGACAGCACCCGTCAAAGATATTTCTAAATGGTAAATCTTTATACTTTTATTCAAAATATGTTTCTATGTGTGTATCCTATGCCTTCTTATACTACTTATCCGATAGCGATGAAACTATAGTGAGTTATTTTACGTAGGTACACGTGCGCAGGTATCTCAAAAAAAATAAATAAAAAAAAGTCGCATAGCAACGCAAAAAAGGGAAAAATAGTATTAAAAAAACTACGTCTGCTAAATAGTTTTTAGTACGTGATGCCATAATATAAACTGATTTTTAAATAACAGCGTTTTCACCTGCGTTCCCGAGGAATGTAACATTTTCCTGCCCCAAAAAGTATCCTATGTTACTTCTAATACCTCCAAGAATATGGGTACAAAGTTTCATCATGATCGGTCAAGTATCTTTCACGTGAAAGCGTGACAAAGAAACATACATTTACGTTTATAATATTACTAGCTGTCCCCCGCGGTTTTACCCGCGTTCCCGTGGGATGTCACATGTATTATCCATAAAAACATTCCTCTTTAATAACTCTATCTATTAAAAAACCGCATCAAAATCCGTTGCGTAGTTTTAAAGATTTAAGCATACATAGGGATAGGGTCAGAGAAAGCGACTTTGTTTTATACTATGTAGTGATTAAATAATAATAGGGATATAAAACAAGGCATTAGAATTTTACACACATACTGCAGAATTTGATAGGTTCCCTTCATTATGCAGTAGCTTTCGCCCACGGCTTCACCTGCATTCCGAACCGAACATATTCTACAAGTGCTCCAATATTTTATCTAAAGCCGATAAGCCGTTTACGAGCTAATAAGTCACAAAGGTCCGAGTATTTATAATATTAATGAAGTATAAATATTATGTGGACAGAATTTCGACTTGACCACATGGTACCCGTATCATTGATTTACACAAAATTTTCATATGATTACGGAACTGAAAGCGTTTATTAATGTAATTAAAACATCACCAACATAAATTTCCCAGTAAATAAAGCTCTTAATTAACATGAACGGTCAAAGTATTAATTTCACCATTAATTTTGAGTAATTGCGCTCTGCTACAATTTAGGCTGATACTACCTACAGCTTAAATTATATTTATGTTTTTTTTTTATTTTTCCTACCACATGTATCTACGTCCACTCTTAATTGGTATAAATGTGAGTAACATCATGTTATATGGATAATAATATGAAAATTAATAGGGTAGAGCAATTTATAATGATTATTTTGATATATTACCTTACCCTAAGCGGAAATTTCTTAATGAAAATCCGTCCTTGTTATAACATTAATTCATAATTTTTTTTTGGTGCACTTGAAGCACCCATACCCAAGCATGTTCTAATATTTGCTTATGTTATTTGTTTCAGGTATGTTCCCTAGTTGTATTTGCTGAACTCCTTATATTTAGGTAAGATTTATTATTGAAAAATAGTTGCAATTTTCTACTATGGCTGCATAATATAAAGAGTAGTAGAGCTCTTAGTGCAGAGTTCGTCTGGGGATGTACTACCACCTTACCCATTTCTGTCGTGAAGCAGTAGTGCATTCGTATTACTGTGTTTAGGTTAGAAAGGTAAGGGGGCCGGTGAAATTACAGGCACATGAGACTTAACAACTTCACGTCTCAGCGTCGGCAACGCATTGGCGATGCCCCTAGTGTTGCAAATGTCCATAGGCGGCGGTGAACATTTACAATCAGGTGGACTGTCCGCTTGTATGTCGGGTATTGTGGTATAAAAAAAAAAGTTGAGAATTTTATAACTTGAAATAGTTTTGTTACAAAACGTTTTTTCTCAGTAGATATTTATGTCTCCTTTGAAGTAATGATACTTTATTAATTCACTATAAGTATCGGTAAAAGGAAATATTCTGGCAAACAGTTGTCACTGTCGGGTGGGGCGGAAACGGTGCATCCGGTCCCAAGAGCCCCGGATTTTCTTACAACTCGAACATGCCCGCAGGACACTACCCAAAATACTTTATAAAAGACCCTCTCACGCACTTGATAGATTGCCACCGGATGTTTTATATTGATTTGTAATAAGAGCAAAGGGAAATGTAAAATGATGTGATTTAAAATAAATAAAACACGAGTACGAAGATCACATAAATATATTTGATGACAGAAAATACATATCGCACCCTCAGTACGATAAGGGCTTAACTCAACATTTTGCGAAATGGAGTTACGATTATACAGAGACTAAACAAAGTACGCTCCATCCGATGATTAGTCAAATATAGCCAATTTAATGATAGAATAAGCATACCGATACTTCAGCCTCTTTAACACCGGGACCCATTCCCCGCTCAGTGCAAAAGTGACCCAATCAGAGATGTGCCAAAAGTGATTTTTTGAGTAAAGCTTCTATTGTTCTGATGGTGCGATATGAACATACATATGACACCGTAGACATTTTACTTAACTTAAGTCGATTTCCTCGTAAACCAAGACATAACATAATACAAGTACGCTTTATAAAAAGGGGATACGTTTTATAATATCACTAAATAACTGTATAAGATACTTACAAAGTTGTGAAGCACTGAGGGTACTAAAAGGCGGCAATGCGTTAATCCCACTTCCGATATCGGAAACGCGTTCCGCTCGCCGCCGCCGCCGCCGCCTGCCATCGAATATAATATAAATAGGAATCACGTATGTAATAAGGCGGGATAGGGGCGCATTCCTCACACGTCGCGGGGCTTCCCCGGGCTTAGCCGAACTTCAACCATTACCAAGGCTGGCGATGCACAGATTTTAGTCTAGGAGCTCCCTACATTCCGCACTAAAATCATTTCAACTATTGAACTTATTCCTCACCTAGAATCACTACATAGTATAAAACAAAGTCGCTTTCTCTGTCCCTATATCCCTATGTATGCCTAAATCTTTGAAACTACGCAACGGATTTTGATGCGTTTTTTTTTAATAGATAGAGTGATTGAAGAGGAAGGTTTATGTGTTAGTATCTACATTGCACTTGAGCGAAGCCGGGGCGGGTCGCTAGTTATAAATAAACTGCTTTGTTGAGAAGATATAACATACTAAGGACTAGTTATCTAGAAATGGAGATAAACAGAGAGCACAATAATATAAGGCAAATATAAGATAAAACAAACAGGCAGTGCCTACAAACAGAGTACATTCATTTCCCAAATGTGGCCGCGGCGTATGGTCCGGCCATTTTATAGGGAAACGGCCCGACCCAATTAGATTGTTTAATTAGAACGTTAGAGAACGGTACATAACATGAGTGCATAATAATATTTACCTGACGCGTGTATATGGGTAGCGCATTTGTTACAGGATTACAAAATGTGTTTTGTTCAATATTTTAAAGGTACAATCTTACTTGAGCTTAATTATACTTGTGTATCGCCAATTTTTTTTTGTCCATCGGTTAAAAGTCGCTAGCTAGCCTCCAGTGGCTTTTAGCTCGTCTATCGATCTTCTAGTGATGTTCATGCATCTTCAGCATACTGAATCTGTGAGCTATAGTCAACTTAAGGTCTTCTACGTATGTCTTCATTTGAATTCCGTCCCGAATTGAAATTCCGATCTATGCGAAGTTCGCCGAGTGACTGAGCTTATTTATCCAAAATGATGTTATCTCTAAAGAATAATAACTGTTTTTACTGATTTGATGACGTTCGGCAATGATTTACTGGGCACCTCTATTTAAAGATCTTTATGTCTTCGTTCCAACATATACTATATTTGGTGACATATTATCAGCACCGCTACAAAAAAATACGTAATAAATCTGAAATATTACTTTAAAAAATAACCTTTTTTTTTAAATAATACATTTTGAAAAATCATCGCAAATCTTTCAAAGAAAAAATTACATAGGGTAAATATGTCTAAAAGAAAACATAATTTAAAAGTAAAAATCTAACATTCCTAATTGAATTGCAGATCTAATGGAATACTTTAGCATTTCCCACCGCATACCTTAGATATAACGTTAAAGAATTTGAAGGCGCAAAGTTTGCATGATTCGAAAAGTTTCCGATCTCAGAAACAAACTGGCGGTTTAGAATGCACGAACAAGTGTAAAACACTTCCGATCAATATGCGATCCAATAAAACTTTTATAGTCTGTGAGTACACAGCAATCAGTGCAGTTTTAGTAGCACGTGCTCCCGTGGCCACAGTTTATGTAAATCGTCGCGGCGGAACAATCTCAATTGGAGGTATTATGCGATGATATTGGAGCATTGTGCGGCCACTGCGGGGCTATAAGCTAATAGACAATATGCACGGAGATTGCATCTTACGTGTAAACATCAATGCATTGGACGGTGCGGGGCCATTGTTAGCGGTTAGTGATCATTAATATTATCTCCAGCATAATTCTACTATTATGCTAAGCATGAAATTTCATATTAATGTTCTCTTACCATCCCAAAATCATTTAGGCGAATTGCTCGCCTGGGAATAAATAAATAAATATCCTGGGGTATTTCTTATACACACGGCCATCAACCCTTATTCAGGTAATATAAACTTCGTCGGCGAGCCGCCACAACGAGGCCTCCAAGAGCGGACTTCTCATGTTTTTCTGAAGTAAGTAAAAGAGACAGAGCACGGATTCCGCGACGAAACATACTCGAGCTAGCGCCATTTTACCTTATAGAATGACACCCCTGATCCAAACTAAGCAAACTTTGGAATATGGTTACCAAATAACTGATGGTTTTAAACAAACATAAAATCAACTCAAAACAGTATAGAAGTGTAAATAAAATCATTAAGATAAAAACCGTATATGCTAGATATATTATTAATGTCTCACTTCTTATCAAAGCAAAGAAGCGAGAAGAAAATAGATGATCATTTTTTGTATTTTCAAGATAGATGTTAGATTGCTCGAAATGGTTATGTAAAGCAAGGGACACATAAAACACTCACATCTTACTGAATCTTTCATCAATATATTGCAATGTTTTAAAGAAGCCTTAGGGTATTCTGTGGTACTACGCCGTAGCACGGTCAATTGTCCGTAGCACTGCTACGAAAACACGTTTTACAGTTAAGTTCTACATCTGAATGTTTAACCAAATGGTACTCAATAAGCACAAAACTTACAGCCTGTTTAACTTACTCACACCACTAACCTTACATGTAAACTTACCAGAGTAAAAAGAACCTTGAATATATGACAGCGAAGATATTAAATCGAATGTGCACTTTTATTTAGTGACATTATTTATTGTCATGAAATAAATATATATTAAAGGTCTAAGAAAATAGAGTTCAAAATGCAAGTACCTTAATATACCAGTAGATGTTTGACGATTTCAACTTAAGGGTGGATTATATAATATCTACACAATGCAAATTACCAATAATTTTTAAGACCAAGCCTTAGTGGTAGCTCCAGTAACTTTAAATTTTTGACCTTCATAAGTGCCCTCTGCGGACCTAAACTGAATAAAAGGTTTTGAATAAAAAAACTAATAATTAAAACATCGAGATATTTTTTTTAACGATTTCAATCCAAGTATCAAATACACTAGTAAAAGTGACAAATGCATTAAAACAACTAATTACAACATCGCTTTAAAATGTACAAACAAACGTCGAGTTGAATAAATACCACTAAAATTGTAATGATGTTAAATGTTCCGACAACATTTCAGAGCTATTAAAAAAGTACTAACATCCAAAACGTTGCATAGTTACACTAAACGCGGCCATGTTTCATAGTTCTAACGTACAGACAAAGTTGTAGTGCAATAATTTGGAGTTTATTTGCGATCTGGCCATTAGCATGTTAATTATTCAGTGGCCGGGAAACTTCAGGGAAAATGGGCTAGCGTATGTGCCCTACTGATAGCATGAGACGTTTCGTAACAAAAATCTACTTTATTAATTTACATTAACTTAAAGTTTACCTCAAAAATTATAGATCGATTCAAATAGGATAAAACCTATAAAGAGTACGGACTTAGTCCGTAGAAAATGTAAAAAGAAATAAAATAAAAAAAAAAAACAAAATTATTTAACAATATCTTCACGTGGTTTAACCCGCGCTTTAAAGCTAATTAAGTTTTTTCTGAATCAAAAACATAGCCTATATCATTCAGGAATAGTGTAGCATTCATCCACTAAGATAATTCAAAGTTTAGGATTTGTAGATCCAGAGACAAAGACATTCTAACAAACTACCGTCTTGTAATTTAGTATAGATTTAGATTTTTAGTCAAATATTTTACCCTTAATAACTGATAAATTCAATTACCCATTATCCGATAAAGATGAAAGAAAGCAAAACAAGATAAAGAGCTTTTTTGCCCATATGAAATCAGGCAATTGTAGCTGAGGCCATTAGCACACCAATTAATATCTCGTAGGCGTCAGCCTTTTAGTCCGCCTAAAAAGTTTCAATGTGACCGTGATAAACTAGCTAGACCATAACGTCTCGTAATGGATTTCTCAACTGTTAAATACCCGAAGAAATTCTTGAAGTGGACGAATAACTCCCTAAAGAGTCTCTTGAGATACTTTCTTGGCTAAGCTTAATTAAGCAACTTTAATGGGTATATAATGTTTTGTGAATTGATCCTATAAACGACGACATGTTCTATTAGGTATGATGTAATAATATATAGCTTCAATATGTTAATAACCTACTTAAAATTATATCATAATTTATAGAATAAAAACAAAATTAAAAACCAAATAAATGGTAAAAGGAAGATCAGCCGCTCACAAAAGGAACAACCGATCTCAATCTCTGCCGATGGAAACCGTACCCACAACAACGCAAGCGGCATTGTCACGCTGCATATAAATTCTAATCCTCTGACCGAGGTATTCACCACCCCTCTGGCCAAGGAAAACATCGTCCTAGAGACGAGATGAGATTATAAAAATGCAATATTCCACTTTATTCGGTACATCGAATTATTCAAAATTAATTCAACGAAACCAAGAATTTGTAACCAGTTTAAGTTTGTGGGAAGTGCCAAATAGGTACCTAAAATAGCAACACAAATTCAAAGGCATTCCGTGCATCTAGTTTACGGGCGTTGTGTCGCCGAGGTTTCACACCGAACTCTGCCGACTGCAAGATAATAATTTATTCACATGTAAACTCGTCCTCTCTCACAACTTAGATTGGACTTAAACGAGTATGTTGTGAGCGCCGCGTATTATGCTTAATGAAGTTAAACATGTCCCAAACAGGGAACTTGACGACTAGAGTCGGGACGAAATTACAATGTCGCCCTAAAATTATTGTAGAGGCCTCCCGACTACGACATTAAATTTAATAATTAATGGTTTTCAGTTACGAAAACGTTGATTAGTATTTACGTCTTTGGGGAAAACTCGTTTTTAAAACATCAAGAAGCTATAATAGATTTCATTCTTTATTAATAAAATATGAATATGCTATTTACTGGTTTTGTTACAAGTATACGAGTATGTTTGTATACAAAGAAGGTGCATTTGTGCCCAGTGCCGCTACCATATATTTCAATGTAATGATTAGCGAATTTTGAGCTACCTTATACCACTTTCGTTTTGTGTAATGTTTTGTCAGTAAACTGGTTACTAACCAAAAATTCACGAGCACTTCCCACTCTTCTTGGGAGTCTTCCCTGAAATGAAAGAAATGTAACCACGCGAACCGAACTTTATCACGACAAAACTCTTTGATTTGCGCAAGTTTACCGATAGCGTCTCGAAAGGCATTTGTCTTTGCACAAATATACCGCGATGTGACAAATTGCTTGGCCATACTTCTAGTAATAGCGCGATTCATTGCCGACGCCCGCTAACCTGACCGCAGCAATATAATATTTTCTAAATCCTAGCATTTGCTACGAAAAGATACATATAGTATATAACTTTATATAAGTGTTGTATGTTATTTATGTAAATGGTAAAAACTATTAGAGAGTTAATATATTTACAAATGAATATGTGATACAGATCAGAGCAGAATATTTTTATATTAAAAGCCGGAAAATTTGAAAGCAATCCGATGAATAGTTAAACAAAAAGATGCTTGCTCCCTAAAGCAAATACCGTAATTGAAATCAACATGTGGGCATTCTGTTTGGGTTAGAATAAATTGATAGTTTTAGTGGATACTTTAATGGCCATAGTTTGTAACCGCATTGGCCTTACGTTTTAAGTTAGATGGGCAGCCATTACGAGACGGGTCGTATGAATTATTTGTAGTGGTAGTGGGCACGCGACTCGCTTCGGGTAATCGAGTAAATTATTGTGCTAGCGATACGCCGCGCCACCCCACACTGGCATACTGGGGCTCGATTCTGTAAGGAAAATAACACAAACTCGAGGATGTTTCGTCGCGGCCTCCGTGCTCTGTCTCTTTCGCTAACTACGCTAATACTATTAACCACGTGAGAGGTAAGCTCTCCGAAGCCTCCGTGAAGCGGCTCGCCGACGAAGTTTGTATTAGCTGAATAAGGGGGCTGTTCCGCACAAGTAAAGACTGTTACTGAATATGGACAACTCTAGCTCAAGACTATAATTAACTTATACATTATTTAAACAGCAGATTACACCACGTTGTCCTTTAAGCTGTAAAATTCTGAGAAAAGTTTGTTTATGCCTGGCTTGCGATCAGCCACATTAGAACTTTTTTATTATTTACTTAACTTCGACTACGCGGTTTCACGTGCTATCCACGAGTAATTTATTATTATCTTGATATAAAACCTCAACCTGAAAGATGCACCTAAGCTTCTTTAAAGTATTACCTATATACATTTAGCAATTGCGTCGTCGATGGGTAACAATTTGGACATTATGTATACTACATACATTACTGAAAGAATTGAAATATTTTTCAAGATATTTCAATGTTTTGTTAATGTTTTTCTAATAATACAAAAATAGGTGTAACAATTCTAACCACTAGAAAGCCAGTGACACAATAAAACGTCGCGGTAATTAAAGATTTAAAGCGCAAGGCGCCGCCGCGGCTGGGCCCGACAGGCTAGCGTGCTTTGTGTTCTATTTAAACAACAAACAAAGTACCTTTATAACCAAGGAAACTCGATTTTAAACTAGAATTTATGCACTCAAAATTTGTATGTTTTTAAAATATTTATCTAGAATAAAATTTTGTTTTTAAAGATATTAAACGTAAGCGGTCACTGTGCGCAATTTCTTTTTTACCCAAAAGTAGCAAATTATATTCGTTGATTTGATCCAATAAAGCTTCGTAGCAATTATAAAATACAAACAGTAACCTACACTTTTAAATTGGTCACTACTTTGAAAACTTCTCAAAATCTATTGAACAAAACAATTAATCACGGAACACAATAGCTATTCATTGAATATCACTTGCGAGAAATAATAGTTGAAGCTTTGCGCGGTAGTGTCGACACATGGTCATGACGCTAGTCCATATATCAAACCCTACATGAATAGGTACTACAATGATACATGGTGCCTACTGCCTAGACTAATTTACTTACGCTACACACAGCCTATGGTAAATCATCAAACAATTTTTCATTCTTTATAGCCTTATTCACGCAGTTTAAAATACCGCTATTGACAAAACTCATTCTTTATTTAAACTAGAATGTTCCTCACTGTCACACAGTGTCTTCACATAAAGCTACCCAAAAAAACGACTCAATAAAACCCCAAAATTTACTGCTGAGTCTCTGTAGTGGAAGTTCACAGTTTGTTATAGGCTTAATACACGCGAAAGCTTTCTTGAGGTGACTCGACTAAACTAAGTTGGTGTGTAGTTGTGGAAGCTTGAAATAGTAGGTCCCGGAATAACTGGGGCACTCACCGCCATCCTACTTTTCTATTTTCAACGTGCTTCAAACAATGATATTGTGGAGACGAAGCTCTACCTGCTCTTACGTGCGACGCGAAGTCATACAAATTTAAATATTTATTCAGTGCACATTTTTTGAGTAACTTGCTAAAGTTACACATCGGTCTCCGGATGAACTTGGATAAAACCAAGATCATGTTCAACGAGCATGTTATTCCGGAACCGGTTGCCCTTGACGGGGTTCCTCTCGAAGTTGTTCACGAATACGTCTACCTTGGGCAAATCTTGCAATTGGGTAGACACAACTTCGAGAAGGAAGCTCGCAGAAGAGTACAGCTAGGGTGGGCAGCATTTGGAAAACTTCGTCGAGTCTTTTCATCGCCCATACCCCAATGTCTAAAGACGAAAGTCTTTAACGAGTGCGTCCTACCTGTTATGACTTACGGAGCCGAGACGTGGACACTGACGGTGCGACTGGTTCACCAACTCAAAGTCGCTCAGCGAGCTATGGAGAGAGCTATGCTCGGAGTCTCTCTGAAGGATCGAATTCGAAATGAAGTCATCCGTCAGAGAACCAAAGTTATCGACATAGCTCAAAGGATTAGCAAGCTGAAGTGGCAGTGGGCTGGTCACATTTGTCGCAGAACCGATAACCGTTGGGGTAGACGTGTTCTAGAGTGGAGACCACGGCTCGGTAAACGTAGTGTAGGGCGCCCTCCAGCTAGATGGAGCGATGATATACGCAAGCTGGCTGGCAGCGGTTGGAAACAAAGAGCTGAAGATCGAGCTCAGTGGCGTGCCATAGGTGAGGCCTATGTCCAGCAGTGGACGGAGATAGGCTGATGATGATGATGATGATGATTGCTAAAGTTAAAAGAATAAAACTGACTAATCAACGTAGAGCCAAAACCGCTAGAGCATAGATTTTGGTATCGTGTACGAATATTTTTTTAAAGTCAAACCCAAATGGAGGATTTTATATGCGAACGCCGGTAATCCGTATATGCATATACGAACACATATTAGCTACATGTCGCAAGCGAGTAGGTATCGAAAGACTTCCTTTTGGTCGTCACTGGAGTGTTAAAATTTTATAAGGTCGTCAAAGGACCAGACTAAAGGCATTTAATTGAGAGTAAATCAACCAGTAAATTTTGGTCCATAAGAACCAGTTTTGTTTACACATGTGAAAAATATTTAAACCTAAATCCCCGGTAGTCGTTGCGACGGAGCCCAACGAAGTGTGACTAACAGAAGGTGGACATCCCGGACCCAAAACGACCTAACAACGCTTTCATTTGTGTTTCACAACTCTCGGCTATTTACTTAATAAACGCTCGTTAAATTAACATACCGACCAGACAAAGTTTCCTTGAGACTCAACACACATTTAGAGCCTAGTTATTGCTAAATATCGCTAATTATGTGCTTGGTTATTTTACATTATAAAATCGCCACAGATTACCTAAAAAACGCCGATTTAATACAAAAACAAAATCAGTAAGCTTACTTATAAACTGGAAAAGAAATAAAAAAAATGCACAACAAAAAATCCTCATCCATGTAACCGCAATGACTGGCAGAGCACAACATATTTGACCCTAAAATTTGGTTGATGCGGCAAACATACATACAAAGAAATAAGATGAGTTGGAAACAGCCGGTAGATGCGGGAGACGTAACGCATCCGGTACACAAGCACCGGCAAGCGGAAGTCGGCTCACCGCGACAATCACGGCAACACGCCATCTTGCCGTGTTTGCCAGAACCTTTGCCATTTCAGCTTAATGGCCTTTCGAGACAATGCTACTAAGTACCGCATCACATTTTAATATTCTCAAACAAGTGATACGAGACCTTTATATCCTCGCTAGCAACAATTTTTTGAGTTTGATAATACGGTGTTAATTGGAGGAAAAATAACAATCTAAACTCCGTTAACGACACACAACCGCTTTGGTCTTTTATGAAATACCATTAAACGGAATATTGGATACTGAAATGCGTAACATACAATGTTCTAAGCCAATTAGTTGGTCATTTTTGCAGTGGCTCGGCCGTGTTCACCGTGAACCAGCCTAAGCTGGAATAAGCCGGTTATACTCGGTTCGAATCTAATTAAAGGGCACCGTTTCCATCCAAAATGCTGACAGTTGCCATTTGACGCTTTTTTACATGGCCGCTTCAATAGCATCGGCTAATGGGTTGTTTTGCAAAAGTTACTCCGCTGAAATTCCTTTAACATCGAGCCACAATAATGTAAAAACCAAGAGAAAGGGAAAAAGAAGTTGGAATGAATAATTTGATCAAGTAATGCAGCAACCGCAGTCACTCAAAATGAATACAATTGTTTTGTTTTCCCTTGGTAAATTTATTCCTTGTTTAGAATAATGAAACGGGCGTATTTGCTCCGGGAAATCCATTCTCTAACAATTTAAGACGGTGCCGCCTAATGTGTTGCAATTTTTCGTCTATAATAACAGTATGCAAATTATATACAGACATAGATCTCTTCGACCCTGCGATATTCAAGACACAGAATTACTTGGCAAATAATCTAGGACAGTGGAAAGACCACATTTTTTTAGACAATACTTTATTATTTACGGTGTCTATAAATCAGTGAAGTAGAAGTAAATTTTAAAAGCCATTCATATTTTAAAGTCATAAAGTAACTACAATTAATTATGTGAGTAAAGATTATTTGAATAACATGTATTGTGGATTCTTATGTTATTTCAATGTATGAATAGTTATAAAAATCTATAATATGACCGCTATCGCTTATAACCTGCATACGTACATGAAGGTACGCTTGAGTCGACGTACGACATTAAGTAAAAGAGTTCCGTGAGCTGTAATTTAGTAGAAAGCATTGAAATATTCGTGTATAATCTGAATAACATGCCGATATGAACAACGGGGGAATACGGAGGAACGTTAGGGTGTATTTTATCCAATATTAAACGTTTAGGGAACTGCGAGTGGAATATTTTACGAATTACGCGAGGGCTTTTACAATATTCAATAAGATAATAGATGAAAAGAGTACGTCTTCATCAAAATATGTTTCGCAAGCAAATTATGTAGTCCCCTTATGTTCGGAAGCTATTGTAAAGGAATATACGACCTATATAAATACGCGTTGGAATATTATGTTATGAATATTGATGATTTTTTTGATAACCTGAGCTAATATTTTTTTTACTTTATCTTAAACTAGCTGTCCCCCGCGGTTTTACCCGCGTTCCCGTCGGATGTCACATGTATTATACATAAAAACCTTCCTCTTCAATCACTCTATCTATTAAAAAAACCCGCATCAAAATCCGTTGCGTAGTTTTAAAGATTTAAGCATACATAGGGATATAGAGACAGATAAAGCGACTTTGTTTTATACTATGTAGTGACTGGCTGTCCCCAGCGGTTTTACCCGCGTTCCCGAGGGATATCACATTTTCCCGGGATAAAAAGTAGCCTATATGTTATTCCAGGATATGTTCTATCTATGTGCCAAGTTTCATCCAAATCTGTCTAGTAGTTTTTGCGTGAAAGAGTAACAAACATACTTACATAAAAATCTTTCCTCTTTATAATACTATAGATTTATTAGACACCTATTAAGTTTATACACTTAATCTTTGCAGGCACTTAGTTCATTACTTTGTTGTTAATAAATGTTGTAAATAATCTTTTCTCTTTTATCTTTGTGGGAATATATTCTTATAATACTGCAAGACCCTTTTACAACTTTATTCATACAAGTATGTGATCTACGACCTCCATAGCGCTACCCACATGTCAATACGTGTTCGTCAGATAAGATAGAACCTCAATTTCTACAGGACCTTCGTAATGTAATTTTTCGCCTCTCCATTTTCTGTGCCCAAAAGTTAAAGGTTTATTGAAATATTGGATATCAAGTACGGTGGAGTTGTTTTTATTATTCAAAACTTTGTCATGTTCTTATATCGAAATACCGGCCAGGGATATGTGTAAGGGACACATTGAGTTTATTTTGATTTTGGTCGCGAAACAAATTGGTTTAACGTTAAAGAAAAATATTGGGTAATATTGATAGTGACACTGATAAAAGTGCTCTCAGCCCAAGCTCAGAACAAGGTCTGTATATAGTTTTATTTCACCTTATATTCCCTTTAATGTAAAAAGAATATTTTCATCTCATTTAATGAAAAAATTGGCAAGACTTATTATTTAATCATAATTAATCATGTAATTTACATCACTGCTAATTCCTCTCCATAATAATGTTGAAACTTAATATACTCCACAAGGAATGTTATATACATACTTCATGTACACTTAATATAAAATAATAGGCAAGATGATTGGTTCCCAAGTGGGCTGATTTGTAACAGGAATAAGCTGGTAATACGCGAGAATAACGCATAACTTGCGGCTGCGATCTAACCGCGCGAAACTCGATGCTGACAGCCAGACCAGTATCGATGTCTTTTCCCATCGCAAGCAACTAAGCCTAGCTTATACATCGATGAATAATAAACTCAGTAACTCCTACAATCTATAGACAATATCTGACACTTCCGTCATGTTTTGCGCCACTACTTTGCGTACGCTATTTAATTTCTTTTGTGTCACAAAGTATTTCATTGTCCCTAAAAATCATGCTTCATCTTTAAAGATCTTCTGTGAAATTGGATGAGTAAACATTTTAACGAAGAAGTAGACGGTGCCTACCAGTAAATGCAAACACGGCATACCTCTGAGAAAACCACTCAACTACTGAAAATTGTCTTGCTTTTATTTCTGGACGAGCTGACACTCGATCGCTTATGGCGCGTGGTGTCACTTCGCCGCCCAACTTGATTTATGCGACCAATATGGCGGCCGCTGTCACTCGCTCACCGATATCGAACCGCGCTCGTATAATCTAACGCGATGTTCAGATTTCACATAAAAAAATGGAAAAGAAGTTTGTCTACTGTTATGCCCTAATCGAGTTTGAGCCATACGCTCGCCCTCACTGCGCTCTATACTCCATTATCGAACAAGTTTGACTTTGTACTCGGTAATTGCTCGGTAAGCTCAACTTTGGACGCCTATATTACTCCAAGTCCCAGTCTGCACATACTATACCTTAAAATAGATGCCTATAATTATGGCTCATTGACTTTGTTAAAAACGATCCTCTGGCTTTACCGTAATTCGGTAAAAAACAAGATAAACTAAGATGTAAAATCAACTCATCACTTCGATTGACATACAAACCGAAGGAAAGACCTGAGGCAGCAACCGTTATGGTGAAACCTTTGTTAAAATAAATTCACGCTTATAAAGGCTTTATGAAATAGGTCTCAATAGCGAGTCGTTCATAAGCACGACAATATCAAGTAGGTGCCTACAGACGACACCTCAGGCTCGTCTCTTCTATTGCCACCGCTAAGTAGGTCGAATAATGTGACGGGCTCGCCAGAAGTGCACTCGGGACCCTCCGGCCGCTTCGAGTACCCTTCACGACGATCCTCCATACTAAAATCGCTTGATTTGACATGATTTTTAAATACCGATAGCAGAGTACAGGCGGCAGCTATATTTCCTAAAAATAGTCATGTCTTCGAGGCCAAAAATTTAATTATATTGGGAATTTAATTTTCACGCAACATGTTTATTTATTAGTAATGATATTTTTCATTAGCTAGTGTTAGTTGTAAGTATATCAATGTACATTAGCCACGAGGGGAGGGATGTCGCAAAGATTCGACGTGCGCATCGCTCACGAGCTGTGACGGACCGACTGAATTGAGAAATTGAAACGCGCTCCTTAATCACAAAAAAATCTTGTCAATGCCCATTTATATTGCTTCCAATATTATTATCTAATTACGCATAGATATGTCGGTACTTTAGCTCCTGATAATAAAATCACGGCTATACCTTAATAGCATTTTGCTACGTACCTACCTAAAACTCGCACCCTCTGGAAATTTAATTGACAACGTCGTCTTTAGAGCGTCATGCGGTAAGAATGTTAAAATATTTTTTGCTATTAACAATATTGCTTTCCACTTCCAAACCTGAATCATCGAGGTGAGTGTTTGACAAATTAGACTCATAATCGATTTATTGCAAAGCCGCGTTTAAATTAAACTGAAAAATACACAAAATCTGACGAAATCTCATAATAGCCTTTTCATCAATCAATACAATGAAATTCGAAACTGACAGGGGGTGGCCTCTATTATTTTCGGATCATGGCATATTTTTCAAGCGATAAATACTTTTCCTTCGAGTCATCGTAGGAGCTTTGCAGAAATACGTCGGAGGCTTTCGTCTTTTTCATTGTTCAGCAAATAAGCCTAGTGGGTGGACAAAGGCGGCGTGTCGTGACGACAAGCACGTAAGGGCCCGCTTCCGCCGCGCCAGCACTCTCAGGCCGCTAGCGCGAGCCACCCCGAGCCTTGAGCTCGCGGCTCGAGCCACCTCGAGTGCCTGTCGAGCCGAGCGCTGACGAAGCCCACCGAATACCTCACATTATTACGCTATGCAGCCGCTACAAAATGGGATGCGGCGGATTATGCAGTCCTATTGCTGAAATACGAATATTTACCACTTTGGAGTAGCGGAACATTTATATAGTTAATATCTTCCGAATACACATACTAGTTAGTAACATTATTATGGGTATGAACACAAATTTATTTCCATTTTATTTTTTCCTTAACCTTTAAAAAAACAAAGACAGTAAATTAGAAGCCTAAATTAAATTATTCGCAGCTAATGCAATGGAAATTTATATTCAATTTCAGCTGTGATAGCGGCAATCTGCCCGAACAAAAAGTTCTATTCAACGTTTCCAATGAGACGCCACAAAGAGTGAAAAACAGTCCCCTGGAGTTGTGGACCTAATGTAGACACAAAAAGTACCTACTTTCATATCGATCTAGATTTATCCTGCTTTTTTTTTACATAATAATGGGGACATCACTACTTGGAAAAAATTTAATATTTTTTTATTTACCGTCAAAATATATTTCCATCGTTTTTTATTCATATTGCTGTATATACGAATACATTATTTTTTCGAATACTATGCGCTACAATGTACGCGAAAAATCATTCAAAACACACATACAACTTTCTATAGTTACCGTATTCATTTCATAATTAGTTTTATATATTTTTTCCAAATCGTTTTCGACATTTATCATCTTTAATGTTAGATATGAATGGATATAGAAATTTGCACAAAAGCAACGATGGTAAGGTAAAATATTTTTTTAAATTTGAAGTTAGCCCGCACGTGTCGGGACGCGGCGCGGGTGCGGCTGAAAATAACTCGATTAAGTTTTACATTCAAGTGTTCCACGGACATGGATAAATGTGGTTATCACAATTATCCCATGTCCGGGAAAACTAACGAGCTACGCCGAGACTAGATAACGTTTACATTTTTTGTCACAAAACAGAGCAAATAAAATTTTCACCACACAATGTAATAGCAGTAATATTTTTTCATAATTTTGTAATGAAAACCTTTTACGGGAAATATTTTTAGGTAACTGACTACACTAGGATAGCGAGGTGTCTAGACACCCTGACTATGGCACAGCTCGTGGATTCGATTCCCATACATGACAAACATTTGTGTACAATTATCTTTCTAAGTAGGTATAATATATTTGAAAAAGTACTATCAATTTGGCTGTAAGTATTGGTATGAAAGAGTATGACTAAGGGCTGTGGATTTTGTTGTTGAAATAAATAAAATAAACAAAATATGAATATCTGTTATCTGGTAACCAAGTTTTCCTTAGGATCAGATGGCGTGTAAAAGAAAAGACCTAGGAAAAGTATTATTAGTCATTAGCCGTAAGCGAGTCGTTAAATCCATAATGAGATAATTTTCAACCCAACAATGCGAGGTACTTTGCTTATTCAGTACAGACTTGTAGGTACTACATTTTCCAAGACATTCAGTTAATTTACCAAGACTGTCTTAAAAAAGTAGGTAGCAGTTGGAAGCCGAGAAGGGTGGTGTACGGCGCCACGCTGAGCATCGCAGGGTTCCGCAGGCGACACGATCGCCTAATGGAGGGGCCTGGCTACCCGGGGGGCTATTACATACATTGCTCTTATCGAAAAGCTAAGACTTTCTTAATAACGGAGGATTTAGCCTTTCCTCTATTACAGTTGAGGATACAATTTAAGAAAGTATTTCGTGTTACTGTAGCACTAGACGAAGCTTATGACCGTAGTTGCTCTTAATTCCAAATATGTTTGGTACTTGGGATACGTTTATGGCATACTGTTGACGATACGCAAAATTTTAAGGATGAAATAGGCTATTGTTTGCGCAAAAAGCGTTAATATTAGAAATAATGGGGCTTTTCTTAGATTATAACCGTTTTACACAATAACAACCAATAATAATTTGTAAAATTTGCTACAAATCGTGGGTCTGTTTTTAATAACGCTGTTTCTAATTTATTATACTATTTTCCGCCCCGCGGTTTTGCCCGTGATCGACAATAAAGGATTTAAACTAGAATATTAATATTTCTTAAAAAACGGATTTATTCAATTCCGTTTAGCCTTTTATGCGTTAATGAACAACCACCAATGATAAACATCTAAAGTTTATTAGTTACATTTATAAAACAAAGGTCATATGACTCAAACTTTTGCACTAAAACTTTTATTGAATTTTAACCTATCGAGAGTAACTTTTTGAATAGAAAGCTATTTAAGTTAGCATAACCCAATCCTTGGCAAGATCGACATCTACATTCCATGACGTGAAATACAGTCGATTCACCGCAACCTGACGACGGCAAAACTTCCGAGAACGACGTGTCGACTAACAACTGTTCAGTTGGAGGTTTCACTCACTACACACAATTATCCACCTTACGACTAAAACTGTAAAGTATCAAATCGTTTAAAACGAATAGTTATTTAATTCTTTGACAACGATGTTTCACAGCCACTTAAAACTTTTGAGTGAATAACAAATCTCCTTCGAAAAGTCTATTCAACGAAGTTACACTGTTAAATTGTTTGTTGGGAGACAGAGAGTCTTTTTGCAAAGTTAAAAGCACATAAAAAATACATACAATGGGATCAGGTGGTTACTCCCTCTGTTACCTCGACCGAGTCATTTGCATAAACGATTAAAAAATAAAGCTGCAATGTCTCCCTATATTTACATATTGACTTTTTACATGTCTTGACACTTTCGAACAATGCATAATGATCTTTCAATCAATATGCTGCTATAATAACATAATTTTTCTTTCGCAATGACTATCATTAACGATTTTATATATATTTTTTACTAGAAATATGCCTGCCTATGTTTATTTATCCACAATAAACTGTTGTAACAACTAACAAAAACGCTATAATTTCGATGAGAATTTATCAAGTAGTTATTTATTAAAACTACCAGCAAATTCTCATTGTCCAACTCAAGAATGTTTGCTTAACCCACGGCTCTTCAGAAATCTCAACAATACAATTCTACCGAAATTTGTAGGTACTCCTTGCTGCCTTGAATTAACCATAACATCGGGGAAACGTGTCGAAGTGGCAACTTGACAAAAAGCTTCACTTGATTGATGCTCCTTGCTTTAAGGAAAACAATAATATACTGAAACTGTTACTGAGGCAATTCTAGAAAGATCTTACGGTACGAACAGACTTATTATCACATGCAAATAGTCTACAGTGTATCTCCAATACAAACATATGTGAAGACAAAAAGCACATGGACGATAAAACTCATCAGGGCAAAGAAACTAAACTCGTACATATAAGAACCAGTATATTTATTCAATTACTAGCACAGCAGTTGACAAATCCATTTACCACGCGACGCGGCATTATCTTTTGTTGTCTGCGTCTGAGACCAATCAATTACACGGTAGTCGCCAGTGGGGAGTTGATTACTGCTTAACTACTGATGTAGACTTAACGATACCATACAAATGCACCAGTGCACAGTGTATGAGTTTCTAAGAAAAAATATCGTGGTAATTAAAAATGTTTTGCTGCAAAATGCTAAAGGAATATTTGCAAACTAGAAAAGGATCAGCAATATTTTTTCTATAAAACAACACTTGATTTTAAATTTATTTACGTCTGTAATCAGGAATAATATCTAAGATAAAATTAATATATTATTATACAAAGTAGAAAAGTGAATTTATTATAGCACGCGTCATATCTATTTAATAAGGTTAATGAATAATAAATTTATCTTCTTGTCACAGTTCGTAAAATAAACTTCCAATGAAAAGGCGCTAAAAGATCCCTTATCTCGGTTACAACCGCTTTGAATAACGATCCAAAGTGTAACCCCATCGCGGGTGGTTCTTTGATGTCCTTTAATTATAAAAGTTTTACTTGTAAAGGAAAACCTTTTATAAGTCGCGCCCAGAAACACTGCACGCAAGTATTCGCGGAGACGACTTATGATTCTATAATGACACCACTTGACGACTAACAATGCCCTTTTAACTCTTTTAACGTATCCCTCCTTCAAAGCTAAATCTGAAACAGTACTTAATAAAGCAATACGATGTTCATTTACGTATCTTCTAGTAAGAATGTATACCTATAGTAAACATTTTTTTGTTCTTATCTTATTGGGAAAATACGAAAGGAAATTTATATTGTTGATACTATTTTGTATTCACATTGCCTTTGGCATCACGTCGCGCCGAACTGCGTAAAGTTCATTTATCAGGGTCTTACATTTTACCATAAATTCTCAAACGACACTTTCTAGACTATCCACGTCGAAGTATTCCAAAAATGCAAACGAGTATTTTGCATAGCGAGGCCGAAGATTCGTTGTCCTTAATGATGACCAATGTCTAAATGTGGCACCTTCTTTTAGCACAACTTCCGAAATACAACTTCCAGTTTCTCAAATAAATTCTCGACTATTAAGTATTAACGTATACCCTGTTCAACTTTGAATTGGCTTACTGTTATTTTCACAACACGTATTGGAATTTTATCGGACGATTCCATTCTTTTGCAGACACTGAATTATTTATTAAGTACAAAATCCTCCATTACCGTTGTTTCCAACGGTATGAATACTTTAGTTACAGTAATTGCTATACCACTACTCATAAAATAATTCATATATTCAAATGAAGGGAAAAATAAAATAGAACTGTGGCCACCAGTTAAGTAGGGCGCAGTGGGCTGGGTAGAGGTATCGATCAGCCGCTAAAACAAGCTCGACGCCAACGTCTGTCTAGCCATTGCCTAGCACAGCCTATATAAAGCCTATCACCTGCTGCTGTCTGTGTTCCTGCTACAATGACCCAGTAAAACGATTCCGGGTCGTATTGATTGAAACCTGAAATAGCGATGTTTTATGGAATTGGATTGGAAAGGGCAGTGCTACAAGTCTCGTCGGTCGTAAAGTAGCGCAGTGCTCAATCATTTAGAACGATATGACTTTCAATTAAAATCAACTGACAAACATTTTCATTTATTAACGTCCACTCAACCAGTACGGTCACATTATAGCAGATCAATTTTCAACACGAAAGGAAAATAGAACAAACCTAAATTGTCTCGAATTACTAATCGATGACGTGGGATTTGTTTTACTTCCATACTGAATCTCCCTCATTATTGTCCAACGTGATGAATCATCCAAGATAAACGTTTCGACACTAAGTAAATCAAACGCTCGAGCGAAAGCTACGTTTTGAAAGCATTTATTTAACATAATATTTATTTTATTTCAGCTGTTAATGTGCACACCAATCGTCAGTATTGTAAGCGACTCATGAAAAATAATGAGTTTTTACAATGCTTGGAAACATTTTACCGCATCTGTTTTAAGAGTAATTTAGTAAGTCATGATTACTCCATTTGTCTACCAATATACTTCGCCTGGATCTACTCATGTTTAATATTAATTATCTGCAAGAAGCTCGGAGAAAGCTCAAACTATGCTACAACATAACTATAGCTGGAGATAAAAGATAATAACCGACTATAGTTATTTCCATTTGTTTTTTGAGTAAATAGATACCGTGTTTAAAATACTTGTGCCCCGTTAGTGGTATTACAATCGTATTCTTTCTGCTTTACCACTATCATGAATGTCCTTATGCACTTAGATCGTCCATTAAGGCCAATGCAACGTTCGCTGACGGAACGCGATCGTAAAACCTTTATAACATCCTTCCAGCACTTGTAAAGCGTTTTCAGAGTCTTTGGCGTTTTATGTGACCTTATATTATCCAGCACTATTTGCCTTTTTCTGATGTCTCGGTAAGTCAGTTACAAGTTAAGAAGTTTATACATAAAGACATCGGTACCACTCTTTGAGTATATTAAAATAAATGTAGTACTATAGCTTCATTACCTATGTTTTGTCTCATAGTTAACGATTCGAGGTTAATATATAAAAAATAAATAATAATAAATATCCCGGGACATTCTTAACACATGGCCATCTGGTCCCAAACTAAGCAGAGCTTGTACTATGGAAACCAAATAACTGATATACTACACTTTTTTTTCTAAGTATGTATACTTAAATAGATATTTACACCCAGACACAGAATAAACAGACATGTTCATGCACACAAATGTTTGTACTGGGTGGGAATCGAACCCGCGACCTTCGGTTTGGCAGTCAGAGCGCTAACCACCAAGCCAACTGGAATGTCATATAAGAATAAATATCGTGGTTTTGATCGTAACTAGTAATGGAAATTTGGGTACTATATACAATAATCAAAATACGCTTCGTTATGATGTAAGGCACATGAAAAAGCACAAAATTATTGGTAATTATTTATTCCGAACACGAGTAAACGTATTAGGACGACAAACCGATGGCGACGAGACATGCGAACATGGGCGTGCACGCGGGCGATGCTCCAAGAAGCCATAACTCTACACTCGAGATATTCTTAGGGGTACCGATACTGTGAGGTTTTTTTTTTTTTTTTTTTTTTTTTTTTTTTTTTTTTTTTTTTTTTTTTTTTTTTTTTTGTTTTTTTTACTCTTCTACCTCCAACATGATCGGAGCCTGTGCTTATCTACCTCTTTCATTCCAGTTCTCGCATGTATTCTTCTCGCACTTTCATTCTCCATACTGTTTCTTTCTTGCATTCATCATCTTTTACTACTTTTTGGGTGAGTTCCCATTCCAGCTTCCTATGCTACGCTAACCTAATTTCTCTTATTATTTATTTATTTCTTGTTTAAGTACTTTACTTAAAGTATACTCTGGACAGTAAATGTACACAGGGGGGGGGGGGTATCTTTATTTATAACTTTTTAGAATCTTTATTTAAGCTTAATCTAGCACAATCTTTATATGACAATTTGAGTATTTATATCTACTTATTCTAACACGGTTTATTTATTATTTATCTTATTCTATCATTTATTTTAATACATATATCATTTTTGTTTATTCTATTACAGTTTTCTTAATCTTATAAGGTAAACTATATCTTATCTTAATTTTGTGCACACTTTTAGTTTAAACTACTGCTGCTTTTAATACATTTTTGTAACTATTTTCTTTATTGCTAATTTTTAATATGTTTAAATATTAGTTTAACAATATTTTCCTATCTGTTTGTGTTTCTTTTGGCTACCTTCTCCACGATTGTTTGGCAATAATTTAAAAATATTTCGACGTTTTTACTTCTCATGATGTCCTTTATTGTGTCTGTCTGTATGTTTGTGTCAAGCCGCTGTGCTGCCTCGAACCGTTCCTTTTCGAAGACCGGGCACTCGAGCAATACATGTGGCACCGTTTCGTTTATCGCGGGATCACAGATGCACGATGGGCTCTCTTTACACTTGAAGCGATTCAAGTATTCCGAGAACCCACCGTGCCCCGTCATTAGTTGTGTCCGTGTGTATGTAATGTCTATTTTCCTCGTGATCCTGTATGCCGCCTTTATATCGGGGAAGAATAGTTTGGTGACGGACGCGGTATCGCCACTAATGTATCTTTGGTTCCACACGTCGAGCGTGGCCATACGAATGCCACGCTTGACGTGTGAAACCGGCACAAGGTCGTAATCCGGTCTACGCTTGGAGCCCACAGCGGCTTCCTTGGCTAGCTCGTCGGCTCTTTCGTTGCCTACCAACCCTGCGTGGGCTTTGATCCAGAATAAGCGTACAGCTTTATTCTGGAGAGACGCGGATTTTATGTTTTCTCTAGCCTCCACCGCCAGGGGATGGAGGCAACTATAGTTTCGCAACGTTTGGAGGGCTGCCATGGAGTCGCTGTAGACTCCAAACGAAGACTCCTTGTGCTTTGTTATAACCTTTGTGGCCCTGCAGATCGCCAGAAGCTCAGCCTGGTAGACAGTGCAATATACGGGTAACGCAAGTTTGAGGGCTTTAGTTTCACGCTCACTATTCCAAATGGATAGCGCGGCGCCAACCCCACCCTCAAACTTGCTCCCGTCTGTGAAGATGCGGATGGCAAAGTCACTGTTCGCACTTACTTGATGTTGGTCTACCAGGCTTATTATCTCGATGTTGATGCGATCTGCAGGGTGTGGGGCTTCTATTGCTGATGCCATCCGCTCGATCTCCCTGCCTCCCAGCTCTGGCTGGGGAACCCCCCTCCTGGCCTCGTACAACGAGGCCGCCTCCTGAATTCGAAGGTCCAGTGGAAGTATCCCAGCCAGTGCCAGTGCTGAGTTCAGGGAGACCGTGCGGTAGGCTTTGCACATTTTTTGGGCGATCCCGCGTTGCAGCACCCCCAGCTGTTTAATTACCCCAAGCTTTTTGGCTGCCGGAGCCCACACGCTTGCGGCATACAGGACCACGGGCTCGACGGCTGCCACATATATTGCTCTAATTACATCGGGGTTAAGCCCCCAGCTGGCTTTTGCAGCCCTAGCGAGCTGCTTGTGCACACCTGCGGCCTTTCGGCAGACGTTTGCAACGTGCGTGTTGTACGTAAGCTTGTCATCGATGGTTACGCCGAGGATCTTGATCTCCCTAGACATGCCAATGTCAGTCCCGCCCATGCTCAGGCGAGGGGTGTCGAACTTGAGCCTCCTAGTGATCACCATCGCACTGGTTTTGTGTGGCGCAAAACTGAGCTTATTTGCGACACCCCACGCCCGAACATGCCCGAGAGCGGCATTGGCACGACCTTCAATTTCCAGGGCCGTCTCTCCGTCAAACACCATGACCACGTCATCTGCGAACGCCTGGCAGTGGTCTCCTCTTTGTTCGAGGCTCTTCAGCAGTGGGTCCAGCAGGAGATTCCAGAGGATCGGGCCACCAATGGATCCCTGGACGCATCCTTTGCTGGTGCCTTTTTCGTGTTCAACCCCTGCGTACCTGACCCTCACTCTTCGGTCTTCCAGGTAGCTGTCTATGACCCTTCTCAAGTTCACAGGACACTTTTCCTCAGCCAGCCGGACTCTTATAGCTGGCCACCAGGCACTATCGAAGGCTCCCTCTATGTCCAGCGAAACTATAGTTATAATTCGCTTCGCTCTGAGCTTTTCTTGGATGTGCTGCATTAGGACATAGAGAGAGTCCTCAGTACTCCTCTGCGGCATGAATCCAAACTGGCGAGTACTCATCCTGGGTAGTAAATGGAACTTGAGGCGGGTCACCAGCATCTTTTCGAAGATTTTGCCGAGTATCGACAGTGATACTGTGAGGTTGGTACCACTTTAGTACAATGAAAATGCACAGTTTGGTGAATGAACAGACGCTTATTAGGAGAGGTCGCGATTTTCTAGCCGGCTTAGAGATAAGTTTAATCAGAGTGCCGTTAAGTTTTACTGCCTCGCCGGGTGCATACGTTTTATGGCGGGTTGGGGCGACATTGTCAACAGATCTTGCGACGCTCTTTACGGCTGCTGAAACGTTGCTTTAACGGTTTTATAGTTTTCGTCGTTTCGTCGCGCTGGCGGTCACAGCGCCCTTAATAACCGAAGCTAAGTGCCCGCTCGAGGCTCCGTTGCTCTCAAAAATGTCTGTTTTTCTTTCATGTACGCTGAGATTTCCATCTTTACGATATAAAAGTTTTACATTTTCCCTTTTTATTTGACTTTTGAGTATTACACACGGTTCTCTTTTTATTTGATATATGTTTCGAATTATATTTTTATGCCAGAACGAATCGTAAATACAACATAGTCGTCTATATAATGTTTACAACCTCATTTTGATAAACTTTATTCATTTTATAGTAAGATGTATAATCAGCAATCTATCAAAGAGACGACATTTTAATGAGCAAGTCCAATTACTTTAACTTTAACAGTTTTCCTCATGTTTCATAGCGCAGGCTTCTCTCAAACATCATATTGACAGTGTAGTACTTTAATGTGGCACTTACTGTAAGTCTTCTTTAATTAAACTGCAGTGCAATGACGAAAAGCGCAATCACGGCTACAAACACGCATGTAAGCGACGTCTCTGCAACATCGCGTCAACTGCAAGCCTTACATTATTAATTTGCAGTATAATTAATTATTAACATGTGAACATTTTGCTATTAATTAGAAGTGAAATGGCCACGTTACCAAGACTGCGGACAGAGCAATACTAGAGAGTGGCTTCCGTAAACTAGATTGAATTTCGAGTTTTGTGACGCAAATTGATTTTATTACTGGTGAGTTCATTTACTTGCTACTTTGCCATTCGCATACAAGCCTGCATGGCTTCCCAAGGCAACTGATTTATTCAATGTATACGCTTTTCTTCGAGCTCTGACGTTGGCTCTAGACATCTACATCTACATTTAAAAGCAATCAATAATACCTACTATTAGTTCAAAGAATACAATGTTTATGTAGGAGTGTTTTATTATCAGAGAGTCGACTAGCAACAGTGTTCATTCTAGAAATAAAGGACAACCATATTGCTTCTAATCAATAATATCCTGTTTTATAATATTGCCGTGAACATAAATGTTCAGGGTGTCCGATTAAAGCGGCACTGCAGTATTGGAGGTTGCACGAGTTCGCGCGCGGTAGCGATGCAGCGTCAGAAATGCTATTTGAAAGGATTCCCAGCCAACTTCCCACTTGTATACCAAGATTCCGCTTAAGTTATAGCTTTACATTTATATGGACTGTTTATTAACTGTTCCTTGCCCTGTGATCTTTATATTTAAAATGGTAAAGAGCTTAATTGCTCTGTCTTTAGCGGTTTGGGATCGCAGCTGTCTGTAAGGAAATGAACAAAACTGTTGCATAGATAGTGGGAATTTCTGGTATGTATGTACCATCTTAGCTATACTTTATGTAGATACTTTTTTGAGGGCTCAAAGATTAAATTGAATGTTTATTAATCTCCAACTACCAAACCAAATAATCATTATCAACGAGAAATTTTCTTTACAAAATATTTCGTAATCCAAACTCATGTAGATAATATTTCGCAGCAGAGTTTTATGCTTCCTCTATGTAGAAAACGTTAGTAATAATGACAAAGTGTTTATTATTTTATCTCAATCTAATGCCCAGCAAGTATCTTAGGAGCATGGGAACTGATAATTCAGGCGCAAATAAAACAAAGTATCGGATAATGGCATCACGTAAGGGTAGTTATGACGTTTCATTGCGTGCAACAAGTGAAGGCAGGCGCCAGGCAGTCGCCGCCCGTCCGCCGCCCGTCCGCCGCCCGCCAGCCGCCCGCCAGCCGCCCGTCAGCCGCCCGCGCCGACGACGCGGACGTGGGGCTGCGAAAGGAATTTCAATCTGGCCGTGATGAGCTGAGCAAAGGCGCAAATTACACACGACCGTTCGTCTTTTATTGCCCGTACTATGAACGCTCAATCTCGAATTTAGGAGAATGCCCTATCGTTGAGGCAATTCAGAATATATTAGACCATATTAAGGCAGAACGTACCTATTTAGGTAGTTATCGACTCTCATCATTCTTGGTTACAAGGATTACATTTCTAAATTGATTGAAATGGGGTATAAAGCGTCCATTGAATGAATAAACTAGGATCATACCTACGTAACGTAATTACATCGAAGGACATAAAATCGAGAACCCACGCACCGTTAAAGAGTCGATATTGTTTAGTTGGCGCGTAAATAGTGAGCTGGGTGGCGTCGCGTCGCGTCGCATCGTGCAACAAGTAGGGCGACGCGTCGGCGCCCGCCGCGCCTCCGCACCTACAGCGCTGCACGCACGCTCGACATAAGCTTTTAAACCATAACCACTATCTTATCTTCAGAAGTCGACAGAAAAAAAAAACTGTACATTTTTCTTGTATTAATACAGGCTATCCTTTTTTCAAGTATCTATTCGGCCACTAACAATATTCATACATATAAAATAATAATAAAAACGGAATCGAAAAGGATTTAAATAAATTATGATCTAACCCGCTATAACAGCAAGGCTAAAATTAAAGTCGTATTTTACCACTGCCCCTTTGCATAATTTGGTTACGTTTATTTGCTACGATATTGTTTCAGAGATAATAAAAAAACCTTGTTGATGATTATCGCAGTCTCTCACCTACGAATGCGCTATGATGCGCCGGTAGATTTCATTTTATGTTAATATATTTTTATATATTAACATAAAACATTATCAAACTAAAATCATGTAAAATGTATTTTACATTTAAAGTAAAATATTCTTATAATGTGGTATTATAGTGTAATCTACCCCTCAGGCCTGTTTATCCATACCAAGCGGCTTACGATACGCCTAAATAGACAATCAGAGGGGAATTTTAAAATCCTACGTAAGTCACTTTATTCTTGGGAGAATTTAATTATGTGTTTTACAAACTCAATAGACAAGCACAAAAGATATCAGATGAAGGTAAAAAGCAGCTACTTGCAGCTATTTATGAAACTCAGATCCAATTTTGTGTTATTCTTTCGGAAACTTGTATGTAGATACCAAAATAGCACTTATAAAATATATTATCGAAAATATATTCATATTAATGCAATAGGAATATGTCAATACAAAAACTTTATAAAATGCACCTCGTTTTATCTTTTTTAATACCTACATATGAAATTCTTACAAAGCTTACTGTTCAATCTAACCTTCTTTTTATTTAAAAAAAACATTTTTATAATATAAGATTTTACCAAGTGCAGTGTTGTAACTATGAAACAATAGCTTGTGATGAATCAGTTAATAGGTATCATCACATATAAATATTATTTATATATTATCATCATTTAAATAACAAGAATGTCCTTCATGAAGTCACTGTCATGCCACTGAAATGCTTGAATTTATTAAGATCAATATATTATTAACTTTAATTTCAACAAGTACAAAATGTTTCGACTACTCGCTCGCTTAGTTAATAATCCTGTCTGCCGCGTATCCAAACTAATAATTGTTTACGCATGTTCTTCGGAACATGTCCCCACTTATACGGAAACCGCAATCGATAGCTTCACGCGTCAAATAAAAACGAATTACCATAGGGCGATATAACAAGGCCGCGAGAGCCCCGACTCACCTACGCTACGCTACCACTATGTTGAAGCCTTGTAGGGGCGCGCCGTAATGGCAGTCCACTTCCGCTTTATTAAATTTCTTCGCAAATACACTTTTATTGTCGACGGCCAACGATCTTTGTAGAGGACATCATTGTCTTCGACCGTCGGACGTTTGTATCGTATGCAAATAGTGGAACAAATGGGGGCCGCCCTTAGCAAGTTTTATGATTTTTATGAAACGTTCAGACGGAGAGTTCGAATAAAAATACTGCATAAAATGTTCACAAGTTAAAATATACTTGCTATCGTGAGAACTGCACTTTATAAACAGAATATTTCTTTATTCATCATCATCAGCTCATCTCCGTTCACTGTTGGACATAGGCCTCACCTATGGCACGCCATTGAGCTCGATCTTCAGCCCATTGTTTCCAACCGCTGTCAGTCAGCTTGCGTATATCATCGCTCCATCTAGCTGGAGGGCGCCCTACACTACGTTTACCGAGCCGCGGTATCCACTCTAGAACACGTCTACCCCAACGGTTATCAGTTCTAAGGCAGATTTTTTTATTAAATTGGATTATTAAATAATAACATTTCCAATAGTTGAAGTTGTCTTACCATTCACAGTTTTACAAGAAAGCATTTACAAGGTAGATGTCGCTAAAACAAGCAATGTATATACTTGAAGTCTATACCGTCCCTCTTTGCTTCGACTTATGGCTTCCTAATGAAGTTGTCGCAAGTGTGTGGGTGTGTCGTGTACCGTCACTTTAAGTTTCGTTTGTAAAGCTCATCATATTATCAAATAGGTAGGTTCGAGGTGTGCAGGTTTTCAGCTAAAAGTCTTACCGATCCATAATCACTTTACGCGCGATTTCCTCTTGGATAGCGCAAGCGTAAACGTGTCACAGGGCTGCCACTGAATAGTTTTCAATAGTTATAAGCGTTCTTAATATTAAATTAGTAGCTATGTTTCGGTTCATTCGTTTTTGATCTAATAATTCCACCCACACCAACCCAATAACCCACAAAAGCTATAATTTTACACTTTGTCTTTTTAGGTTAGGCAATTTAACCGTGAAAACCAAATAACGGGCAAATATACACGCTGTAGTTGTTTTTGTATACGAACCACTTATAGTTGTGATACTATCAATTGTTAATACTAAAAATGGCTTTTACTGATTCCGTAATTCTGAAACAAAAAATAATAATGTCATAATTTTTTGTTGGACGGATTACCAGATAAAAAATCAATGTCCTTTGTTTTCTGAAACGAAAAATGACGTTGTATTAATAATATTTATGAAGACATATCACATTTTATCTTTTAAAAAATGGTTTTTACTAAAACAATAAGCCTACTGAACGTAATGTATAATTTGGTTATATACTCAAAACAATCAATTCTAGCACGATTAAATTGATGCAAACGCCTCATAAGCAATTTAAATTAAAAAACGGCGAGCTGAATAGCTACAATTCTTCTGAAGTCAACCCTGAAGTCTGCCAGCACTCAGCCAGACCAGAGGTTCGTCTCGAACAAATTGCCGTGATGCCCCGCCATATTAAGTTAACGTCCTCCTCTTCCCACTTTTACTACTATCCACTTACTAAATTCACTCATATTCATAACTACCTTAACACTACATTATAAATTATAAAAGCTTTTAATGACGCATAAGTATAATTATTATTTTACTTTGGCCTAAAACCGAAGCTACAAAAGTTTTTAATTGCGAAACTTTCCTTGTATTCAGCTACGAAAATGTATTTTACCGCTCTGCAAACACAAGTAAAAACTATAATCAATAACCCGAGCCCTACATTTTTCATTAACGCAGGTAAGGGTGTGGGGAGTAAATGCCAGAGCTTCTGTAGGGAAAGTGAGGGTGGTGCGGGAAACTTGAGGGGAAGGGGGAAGCTCATGTAGAACAATGGCCACCATGACATTTAGCATGGAAGCGATTGTCACGGACCGTTAGAGTCGCGAGCCACTGGGCGTACAGCCGCCCTTCGCATAGCTTCTCGAGTACTGATTGTCACAGTATACTTTCTTCTTTTTTATATTCATTGTCAGACATTTTACATAAACCGAAAATAAACAATTTTTTACCAGGCAATTTGACAGCCATTTTTGTCAACAAGCACATTTTGTAAAATATGCGTTATTTATCGCTAGATTCGTAATTCAGGTTAAGTAACAGTGCCTTCTGCCAATGGGGCTCGAAAACAGTGTTATGGTATATCAAGCAATAACATAAGGATGTGAGCAAAAACATAAACTGTTTAAATATTTTAAGCACATTTCCCGTGCAAAAAGCAAAGCGGAAAAGTTTATTGGAAGAATAAATTGGGACTAAAAAGCAGGGCGCTTGCTCGAGTTTCTCTCGAGGGTGGGTAAAAACAAATTGTTGCTAGATGGTAAGTAATGCCGGGGACGTGCCGCAACGAGTCGAATTACTTCATTTTACTTCATTCGCCTGCAGGTGTAGCCGGCTATACACACCGCAGACCGCGCGCCGCCACAATGAAATTAAATTTTAATTGCTGAATTAAGTACATTAATGGTTGGTTTTTTCGTTTGGCCTCACCAACAAATTATATTTTGGAGGGTAGAAAATATGCATACTAGAATTACAATGGTATTATTTTGTTGTAAAAGGAAAAAACAGAAAAGATGCTGATATTACATTTAAGAAAATAAATTCAATAACTGGATTTGGCTCTGAGTATACGAGTATCTACTGAGTCGACAAAAGTGAGATTTCCATCTGTTCAGCTGCTGCCAAACACCTGCGTTGTTTCGATCACGTAACTAACCTAAACAAGCAAAACGTAAATTTTGTATACAATATATGTACATACTAATAATAAAGATCTTTAATATTAAACAATTCATTTGATTTATAGCATTTTACACAACACTACACATAAAAGTAAACAGAATACTGTAATTTACAATATAAAGTTATTATGCCTAGATATTATTGCTCATCGCTTAATGTTGCCAGATAGTATAAATACCTAATAGGACATATTTAATAAATATATTTATTACTTATAAGAATTTATGAGTAACGCTTTTATATAGTTATATATTAGGATTACATTGCATAATATCTTGTCCTCGTAACAAATGTGTGTAGAGTGCTACATATATCCTGAATCCATTAGAACTATCTGCCATCCATCATCCGTAGAGCGTAGTCATGATACACATGAATATTTGTAAAATAATTTTATATCCTCGGGTGCGGGTCGTACGATCATTTAATTAAGAAAAAGTTTAAAGCTCCGTCAACATAATATTACAATGGCTCCTAGGTATTATGCCACTGACAAGTTTCATCGTATAATCCCTTTGCATTGTTTACCAAATCATCTGCTGTAAGATTTCCTTGGCGAGACAGGGTTATTAAAATAGATATAATATACGGCACGCTATGATGGCCGTTTTGACGTTTCAGATTGTCATAGGAAAAGAAACTGCATTGCTTTCGAATAAGGTTGATTTCCATCATCATACAATTAGCTGTTGGATCAATAGATGCACCTTATTTTTGAAGAAATAATGGTTATTTTTCTTTGTCATTGTTAAACGTCAAAACGGCCATCATAGCGTGCCGCAAGTTTAATAAATATTATAACGTAATATTTTATTTTGAGGTTATAAGTTCGCTATGTCCAGGATAAAAATATAGAAGTGAGTATGCACAAATATACAGCAAATAAAGCTATTAACATTTTTTTATTACAGCCACCCACCGAGGTTAGGGAGAGGCTGTTATGTTGGTATTTTTATTTTATGCGGTGACACTCTGAACCGAAATAGGGAAATTGGATTGATACTACTTTTAAGGGTTTTTTGGACATCAACCGGGGTTTTTATGTACAAACCAATATTGCGTCTTTATGCTTTTATGTTTACGATATTACCAGTTATTAAAGTAGGCTGCACGCATTATACTAAAACTGTATAATTTTATTGAAAATTATAAATATATAAAACATTTATTAAATTTTGTATTCTGATATTACTTAATGATGAATGCTGAAGGGGTTTTCAGCCCTTCAGATAGGTTATATACGAGCGTCAGTGAATTCTGCGTTTATCGCATTTAGTTTTCTACTCGGAAATAAATTGGGTGTGAAATAAAACTAAGTAGCTAAAAGTTGTACATGGTCGGCATAGCCGCTACGACGCGCTCCGTAGCAGTTGGTACGATGCGAGAGCGGTGCGCAAAGTTGGTAGCAATGCCTGGCGAAGCGCCTGCGGCCACCCTGGGCCAACTTCTTTCGTGTCCCGATTTTATGTTTCGAGAACTCATGTTTCCGCCTCAGATTTTTCAATACTTCTCAGTTATATATCGCTGTTTTAATTCTGTTGAGAAAACAAAACGCGAACACAAAAGTTTCCGACGGATCTTTCTCCAATGAGAACACAATTGTAATAAATCTTTTGAAATAACATATTTGCCTACTGTAAAATTGTTCATAACTTTAATAAATTTGTAAATTTTCTCTCATTTTCCTGACCAAAATAATAATAAATCTTAAACTTAAAGATACATACTTACAATGGCTAAGTACCTACACAGGAAATTCTTTTAAGCTTTTTCGTACATTCGTAATGATTCTTTGTTACATTAGGTCAATGCATAGATAGAGTTATATATAGAAAATAGGTAAGATCACATAAATATTTCTTTTATATTAAGTGCACATTATCAGGGAGGTAACGATCTCCTGCAATGGCAATATGTTTGCAGATGTCACTCCAAAAGTCAATTTACTCAAATCGTATGTGTATTGTGCTGGTATTCTGTTAGTTTTTCACATCCGCCTACCCAACGAGCCTGTGGATATAAAACAAACAACTGTCATCAACGTCAACTCCGCAAGCTTCACTATTGCGTTGCGTTGCGATGTATTGATTATTTATGCGGTACATCTCTACGGTACTCACCCTAACATAAAACAGAAAACTACTTTTACATGCCCTCCACACAATCTTTTATTAGTCTCTAGAAAATAAACATTACATTACAAACAAAAAACATTAGAAATGTGGAAAAGAAAAAATATTATTTTAGTATTAAAAACGGAGTGCACACATAATGCTTCAAAAATAAGAGAGGAATCTTGCCATGAAGAGCTTTAAAGAGCAAGTGGAATCAAGTTTAAATCTAGGGAACGGTCTGTATAAAACTGAGTAAGAAATGTTGAGTTGATAAATGATGCGCTAGGTCAATGAATCTCCATCAGCGCTTCGTAGCGCTGCAATTTGAAAAAGAGAATTACAGTTATCTTCTTAGCCTTTTTATTTTCTGAGATTACAAGTCGGTGTACTGTTTGCTATATACATCAAATTATTAAGTGAAAAGTCTGCAAACAGCTCTCATTACTACAGTGTTCTTATACCTAACTATACCATCAGTCATCATTTGCTATTATTTGCTATTTTAGTTATTTCATTTGTTTTCTGACATGAATCGTCCTTTAAATTAATGATAAATAATAATATAGTAACCTATCCGATATTTACGCATCCGGTATGGACTTATCCGGTATCGATAGGTACTACTTATTGAGTAAAAACATTCATGTATGGAATTTTGCGGCTTGCTGATGATGAATAATAATTCAAAGCGAAAATAACAATTGACTACAAAATAATACATAAATATTAATAGACTAGCTAGGTGCCGCGGATTCACCCGCGTTCCCGAGGGATCTAATGTGTCTAGGGGTTTTAACATAGCCTATGTCCATCTGTAATCAATTATAAATACCTACCTTATATTAGTACCTTTAAAATATACAAAATTGGCACTCTCTGTTTATAATAGTAGTAAAGATTTTTTGTTTTACTCAAAGTTCTTTAAAAAAATCAATTGTTATAAATATTATATATGTTTTTTTAATTTTAAGATTTTGTTAATTAAAACAGCCTTCATTATTTTCGTATTACAAAATATACGTCAAATATGAGTAATATGGTATAATTTACGGGTTGATTTTATTTATTTATTTTAACCGTTCCTATCTCAGTGACAATGAAAAAGTATCGCTCTTGTAACCAACAATATGTATTGTATTCGAACTTTGAACCCGACGATGATAAATGCATGGTCGCGGAGCCGGACGGACGATGCTTGCATACTGCTTATCAACAACCATGCCATGTAGTTAAGCACATTTCAACAAAAAAACATATTCATTTACACAAAACATTAGGTTCCCCAAGTACCTTTAGACGGGTCAGAGACATGACGGGATGTTGCGAAGTTTTCAAAATTGAAATAGTTTAGAGAAGTCTCTGGTATCTTCTACGAATAAGACCTGGTATTGATTGGAAATACGAATAATGGATATCAATTTGGTATGTTTTAACATCTTTACCTTCATTAATTTCATTCAGTAAAAAAGTATTCGTTCTTCAGAAATTAATTTCGAATTAGTTATTGTTATCGGAAATGCGTGAATCCTGTCTCAGCAAAGTAGAAACTAGAAATTTAATTTGAAATTTGCCACTGCGAATAAAGGCTTTGATAGTGTACAAGACATAAATTACACGCATCACAGATTTTATTGATACAAAATAGCAACAAGCGCTCGATCGGCGCATCGCCGCCACATGAGCGTTTCGCACGCGTGTTTGTCGTCGCTGTTGACCGTCCGAGGCACAGACGCAAACAGGCCCGCCCTTCGCCATCTGTCCCAAACGATATTGCTCACGCACGTCATTCACGACCCACGTTTGTTGAACAAAGGTTTTAGTACTTATACGTATCTCCAAACAATTTCCTGTGGACAATGGCTCAGTTTACTATAGATCTAGAAGTAGATTGTGTCCACGTTACCGAATTAGCGTACATACACTACAACATAAACTAGAAACATCCTCTTTACTAAAAAGAATTCATACACCGGCTCTAGTATATTTGTATCACGTATATTTCTTCTCAAATATCCGAATCTGTTGCGAAGTTGACATAAAACTTTGAATGCTTGGAAATCAAATAAAGAGAAGCAGCTGTCGTCGGTGCAGTTGCGAACTTCCACTGTACATGTTCGTCTTCGTGACACAAATCTAATATCTTACCTACCTACACCACATAATGCCAACAAATAACTAATGAAATGGCGTGTGGTTTTCTTGGGTTCCTGATTTTATATTATGCTATAAAAGGTTTTAGGAAAACTATTCATAAATCAATTTCAACAAACCCTATTTATTAAGGCTCAATGCCTATATTCAGTACGAGCAAGTTGATCCCGGCAATAAAGGTTGTATTGCAGCGCAAATGTTGAGTCCTGAGAGCGCGCAGTGACCCCGACTCATTTCGGATCGCTAACCCCGCTATTGCCGTCCATGTGAACTCAATTGTCTTGTGGTAAAGCCCACGACTGCTCACTATCTCTTCGACATCTCTTTTCATTGACTATTTGTCACAATGCAGGAGCTATCACAAACTTTAAAAATATTTTAACATATAAAGCATGTACCTACCATAATATTAACTAAATAGGTACCTTTTGACTACTACAAACTGTTAATGGCATTTATTGTTTGTGTTTTCCCTTCGCTTTGAAATGAAATATCAAAAGGTTTTTCTAGTAGAAACAATAGAGAGATATTATACGTGAATGCTGGAATAAGAGCACAAACGCAGGTTGGGGAGAGCACGCGCCGCCAGACTTCCTCTGGATAATTTACAATTTGCGTTAATATTTAGAAATATACTCCCAATGCGAATGGTGGAATGTGAAGGCTTTATATCTTAAAACCAACAAACATGTGTGTGTGTACGTGTTTATAAAATTTTGTGAATCGAATTTACAATATAAAATTATTACGGTGTTACTTTGTACTTAATTTCTAACAGAATCAAGTCTTATTTTAATTTAATCACTTAGCGCCGCCTCTATTTCACCTCTGTCAATATTTAATAATTGAGATGCTAAGACCAGCATCAAATTTAGAGCACATACTAAGTATTTTCCTATCAAATCAAGTTTGACATAACTCAGAACAACAAAAATCAGAAAAATGATAAATTCCTAAAAGCGTTTATAAACCAATGAGATTCATCTCAAATTCAACGAATAAATCACGCGACTGAAATGTAAATACGTATGAACGAGCTGCGTTGTGGATTTAATATTTTGATTGGATTAATCTATTAACACAATATCCGAGTGCACAATAGCTCCACTCGTGGTGACGCTCTACTCTATACTCTCTACCAACCGCTCTACATATAGTCTAGTATCGCCATCGACTATTTCAACAACACTATATTTTATGACGAAAATTAACTGGGAATATTGAGGCTATCGGATTCTGGCACTATAATGTACAGACAGATAAATTGGTTATTGGTTGGTAAAGGCGAAGTTTTTATATCACTTATGTAACATATTTTTAGTATTCTATTATTAAATAAGTACTTGGGTATTACAAATAATCATACTTCACTACATAGTATAAAACAAAGTCTCTTTTTCTGTCCCTATATCCCAATGTATGCTTAAATCTTTAAAACTACGCAACGGATTTTGATGCGTTTTTTTTAATAGATAGAGTGATTGAAGAGGAAGGTTTTTATGTATAAAACATGTGACATCCCACGGGAACGCGGGTGTAATCGCGGGGGACAGCTTGTATATTATTAATGCGAACATTTTCAGTTGGATTTTTTGTTACTCAATCACGCCAAAACGGGTAATAGGATTTTGATAAAATTTGGCAGAGAGATAGATTATAGTCTGAAATAGCACATATCCTACGTATTCCTAGTAGTGATATTTATAATTAGTCATCAACATTTCAATCTAAATTGAAACAGTCGTTACATTGTTATAATCACTCGATACAAATACCTCTCTGCGTGCAAAAATTGGGGCGAATTATAAAGTATGTGTGTCATAAAATTTCACGATATTAACCTAATATCGGGCGCTGAATAATAACGGACTTCGGCTGAAATTGAGCATTTCGAAGTTAGTGTGGCGTTTATACATTATTACCGAGTAATGCCGGTACTAGTTAACGTTTCGGAGACGTTTTAAACGACGGAATGTGCGTGACATGCGAGTTTATGTTAATAGTAGGGCACTGAGCATTGAGGATATCTGCCGGACATCTACCAGCCAGAGTTAATTTCGTTTTTATAACACCACAAACCCGAATGATCTGTTTACTAGCGGGTCAGTAATAAAAAAGGGGCCGTGGTAGCCATTAAGAGGCGAGTAGTCACGCCGCCCGGCGTCGCCCCCTATCGGGTTGCAAGTAAAACGGATCGCGGGGGGCGTTGACAGATAACGACCAATATGGCCGATGGCAAATGTTAACCCGATGATGTCGCCTGCACGGACGTTGGTCTGGTTATTTGGTCTACCTCGTTCCTGTTTTAATTTTCAAAAGAGATAAAAAATTTAATGACTTTAATCATTTATCGCGGAAATTTCATGGATGTTTAGAATTATGTTTCATTTAATAATATATATATTTCATAACATTTCAATGTTAAAATCAAAGCAATTCCCATTGTTGTTCACGAATACAAGATTATTGACAGTTATATATATCTTTATCTTCCATCACATCGATATTTTCATCATCCATCATGTTTGGACATGTTTTCCAACCCGTATTTATTGACTATCGTACTGAACGATCACATTCATTATTCTGATTACGGTATTCGAACATTTTAACCTACTTGTTCAGTTGCCATTGATATTTTCAGATCTGTCTCGATGCTTACCCACTATTAAGAATAAATTAAAATGTAATCGATTATTAAAATCGTTTAAAGTTTAAAGCTGATTAGTTTTACTCAATCCTATGACATCGAATCATAATGAAAACATAATAGACGTCAGGAAATAAAGTGAGCTAGCGAGAGTTAGAAGCTAGAGAGCTTCAAGGGGTTCTGTACAATAACAATAAAACCTACCTAATTTTGTATGCAATAAGATCTATTTTGAATAGCCAAGATTTTTATTTTATTTAGAAAAGATTTTTAAGTTCGGCATGATCTGATAAGTCTAGTTTTCTTTTTAATTTTCCTGTAAATAACTAAATATATATTTGAGATTGTTCAGCTCGTAGACTTGGGAGATATGTGGTGGAAAAAATCTAATAGAATTTGCCAAAAATGTCTAATTTCCAATGTAGGTTCTACAGCAAAATTACATTCTAGTAGTTTCGTAAGTTCTACATTTGTGGCGAATTTCAACTCGACAGCTTTTGGAGTTGCTGAAAAAACAATATTCGTATACAGACGTTTGTTTTTTCTGTTCCGTGATATAGACGAGACAGACACCGAAGTCTCACCACCTACTCACCACATTAGGCGTTCCTTTTTTTACTATTTTGTTACGGTACCCTAACAACCATAAAAATCTAGCATCACTTAACCCACAGGGAGTGTATCTGGGTCCCGTGCATGCCATCGGGTCGCGTTTTGCCACGATGCCGGTGCCGGTGACACATCCATTATGGTGACATTTTCCCGCCCTTTTTCCTGTCACATTTGACAGGTTTGAAAGCGACTCCTCCTCGGCAATGTTTTTCGCACGTTTTCAGTTTGATCCTCATCCACTCCACCCACGCATTTGATATATTGATGGGCGAAAATAACGCAATTTTATAAAGAAATTAAATTAACTCTGTTTTTAGTAAAATCTAATCTAAAGTTTATTATAATATTAGTGGCGTTCAAATTCACGCCAGCAAGTGGATAAACTGTTTTGATGACAACAATGGGAGACAGCAACGGTATTGGATGTCACGAGGATATAAACTTTTCCCGTTTTTAAGAAACGATGTGACAATTCACAACAATTGCGTTGGGAACTATTGTGAACCTACAATAGAATGAAGAGTTAAGACACTTGTGCCCCACTATTCAACTTCTCTTTATGCTCCAGATGGTCACTATAAAACCAATTTCCTGAGAAAAAAAAGTTGGGATGTACAGATTGGCATTTTAATTAATTTATTTGTAACAACATTCGATATTACGAGTAATCAAAATCTATAAATTTATATCGATATATTAGGCTAAGCCACTTGAGTAATTGCTTAATCAACGCCATCTATTGGCTTTCGCACGTCACCAAACTTGCAATCACTCACGTGCAGCCGCGTAGAGTGGACGTCCTGTCTCACATGCTACGGCAGTTATTTATAGACGCAATCTTCACAGCGTTGCTGTGGCAAAAAACATTGCCACCTGTGTAACGACGCCTCACGATTTATTACTTATATTGGGTCTGAATTTACGCTCACGTAAACACTGGACATTTTGTTGGTAGGTTCCAAATTTTTTTCCAAAGTGCCATCAACGTTTTCTTTTTAAATTAAAACTATGGCCTTCTATAAAGATTAAATAATAGTTACTGTAAATGTTAGCCTAAATGTACGCTTATTGCAAAATAAACTAATGTAATGTGTATTTGTTACAGGTAATTATCAACTACTTCTAACAAAAATACGGCTATTGATGTAAGTAAGTACCTACCTATCAGATCGTGCCATCTAGCTAATTGAATGTAAAAACTAACCTACAAGTTGGTGCCCCTTCCAATCCATGAGCTCGCAGTCAAAATACAGTCAGAATTTTGGTGAAAATTAATTTCAAATCCAAATATGGAACGATTTGCGGAGAGGAAAGCGCCACCAATGAACTGTACGTAATAAATGTCATTAGAGCACATGACGTCACTCGGGGAACATGGTGGACGACTCTCCGCATCCAATTATGTCTCAAAACTGCCGGACATAAATTTCAATAACACAATTTGTCACAATTTGCGGACGGCTCGTTGTTTTTTTTTTGACTGCGGTAGGTTGTATTGTGACGCCCTGTACATTCCTACCCTTAATATGTTTGCCGGTAAGCGAGCACGGTTACATAATATATACCGCTGGATTAGGATCCTGCTACTTTGTATATTAAAACTTGCTATTACTTGATCGTGTTCCATCAGTTAGTTAGTTACATTTATGTAGGGACTTTCTATCTTAAATAATATCACGTATAATTTCAATTTTATTGATCAGGCCCCGTATTCAGCTAAAACAAACTTTGTCGGCGAGCCGCTTCACGTAGGCCTCGGAGAGCTTAGCTCTCGTGATTAGTAGTATTACCGTAGTAAGCGACAGAGGCAGAGCATAGAGGCCGCGACGAAACATCCTCGAGTTAGTGTCATTTGCCTTACTGCCTTAATCGAGCCATCCATCGGATTGAGGTGAATTTTTCCACCCTCAATTGTTTTTGTTGACATAGCACGATTAGCTAAGTGAAGTAATTCAAAAGTCTGAGGAATTAAAAAAAAACAAATATCTATTTATAAAATAATATTAGCATGAACATGAGGAAATGATATACCTACATAATTAGATTGATTGTTATGATAGGTAGGCGTTGACACCGAGGGTCCGTAAATGATGTAAATGACACAAGCTGTTAGATTCCCCGCGGCTATTCCGTAAACCTCGCTAGCTAAAATCACGAGCAAGTATTAATCGCCAATGAAAATTTCTGTCGAGCCGTGAAATTACAATTTAAGCATCGCCGAAGCTATGTATATGCCAGTATATGTATGAATATAGCGTCTCATAACTTTATAACTGCATTTTGTGTCTCCATCCTGTCATTGGATAATATAAATGGATGTGGTGTGTGTATATATTTCTTCCACTCAGATCCGTGACGGCTGATTAGAATCGAATGAAATTTGCACATAGGAAACATTTTATTTCGATAAAACCTATAATCTTGAAATTATTGTGAGACGTACAACATATTATCTATATTAGTCTCAAAGAAATCAGTAACAAGTAGATATATAAAAAAATACAGTTGAGCGAACATATCCTATACTAGCTGTCCTCCGCGGTTTCACTCGCGTTTCCGAGGGATGATACATTACATTATTTTGTATATATATCTTTCTTTCATCAATAGTTTTCGCAGCGCACGCGATGTAAGGATTTTTTTACACCTTGGGTTACATTATTGGAGTTTTAGTAAGGATCACTAATTTCTTTGAAAATATAATATAGCCTATGTCACCCGGGGATAGTGTAGCTTCACAACGCTGAAAGAATTTTTGAAAACGGTCCAGTACTTTATTTATTCGTTACATACAAAAATACAAATCTTTCCTCTTTATAATATTAGTGTAGATGTGTACGAAATTTTATCCAAATCCGGCCGGAATTCGTGTGAGTCACAAACATCCAAACGTTTACATTATATATAATATTAGTGGAATTCAATGTATGTATGTAGGTACTGCTGAATTCAATCGAATTAATTTCCTTTTCATAAGTAAATGTTGCCTTAGTATAATATAATTGTTTTATGAACTCTGTTATGTTAAAATGAGCTGTGTTGTTGTTGTTAGTAGCAAGTTAGTCCAGTTTGACATTTCACGAAGGTAACTTGTTGTTACGGGTATTATTGAATCTCTTTGGCCGGAAGTAACCCTCGAGCTCGCCACACGAATATTGACCAGTAAACGTGTACGAACAATTTGTTATACATTCATCGACAACAGTACGGCTAGTACTGGCTCGACAGAAGTGAAACTTGCTTTAATGGTGTTTATTAAATAACTTTTCATTGAAATATTGTTTCTATTGAACCTCATATGGTCAGTGTTCTAATTAAACACACCACGTACCTCAATGTACGTCTACTTACAAGTTAATCTTCAGGTTGTCGACCCCTCGGACGGATATGAAGCCACATTTTGGTGCTACTTACAACAGCGAAGCCTTATCTAGGGCCTTCAGTCGATACTGACTCACACCCTGCTTTAATCACACGACTACAGCTACAGTATTACAACATTAGTCATTGTATATGTAGGTACTTATACGAAATCCTAATATTTTATGAATGTTAATTATGTAATCTAAACTATTTGAATGTGCTCTGGCGTGAGATACGTGACCAGGCCTATAACAGATGTTCATATTTATCTTTTAATTATGATGTAAAGTGTAGCTTTGAATAGTATGTAATGCGATATTATCGTGTAATTGATCGGTGCTGCCCGCGCCGCGGCCGCCCCGCTCTGCACGCTTACAACCGCCCGCCCGGCGCGCGGGCGGCGCGGCGGCGTCGGCGCTCGGCCTGTGGGTCCGAGAGTACCACGCGAGCCGACGAGCTCCAACCATACCATACCACTCTCTGACTTCGCAGGCCGCGCTCGTACTCGCTCCGCAACGGCCGAACACAAAACAAATTCAAATCAAATATTCCATTAATTGTACATCTCGCGGCGATAACGCGCACCGTTTTTTATTACTCGGCCTTTTATTTTCTTTTTTATTTCGCGTCTCCTAATGCAATTGCACTCGAGCAACGCGGACTGTATTATTTCTTGCGTTGTTATTCTTGTTTTTATTGGTTTTTGTGCGTAAGTGAATAAATGGGAACGAGAAACGAAATGGTAAGTTTGTAACGAAGCATTTTAATCAAATTTATTTAAATCACTCGCATTGAAAGGTTGCTGGTATAATGTAATAGGTAGTTGACTATTTATAAATATCCGAGGCGCGCCTTAGTCTGAATTATTATTATTGAAAAACAGTTATTTAATTCTTATTAAACCTCCCTTGCGATAATAATCTTAGGAATGTATTGGTAATAGCACTTCCACTTGGAGCGCGTCTTCGTCTCTTATACGCATTGTAAACCAATAAAAATATGTCGGACCATTTAAGACGTTACAGTCTGTGACAATTGAAAATATCTATCTAAGCAATGTTTAGGAAAGGAAGTACCTATATAAATTTTACTGCAAATTTACTGATTACTTTAAAGACGTGAGTTTTCGTATGCCACTAAGTTGCAATTTAAGTAATGCAAAATAATAATAATAAAAAGATTTTAATAACCATATGTTTAACAAAAGCTGTAGTTTCTTAAACAAAAGCTATTTACTTTAGCTATATTTTATCTCTAATTGATTGAATGGGCTTCCCCTAAACTAGATAATGGCTGATAAGATATTTTATCTTGTACATCCGTACCTAACCGCAGCCAATATCATTCCAAATAAAAAAGACTAAAATTTGTATGAATCTGCAATACGATACCATTCTTCTAGTCAGAGTAGGTTCGATTCTCAGCGACAATACATAGCTCGTGCCGGGGGCGAGAGTCTCAGCTACGATATTTTTTATTTATTTAACTCGTTTTACAACTAAATTCAAAAGTTTTTTGTTACAAAAATATTGCACCTTTTTTCGTGGCACAATACTGTAATATACATTTGTAATTGAATATTAGGTATCTATGGAACATTAGATTTAGACATAAGGTGCTAGACAGCACTTTAATGGCGCATTATTTTCATAGTCTCTCTCTCTCAATAGGTGCCTACGTACGTATTGCAAGAGCTAGGAACGCGGCTGTTTTGTTTAATAAACAAACGACTTTGTGTGGCCACATTCGTACCTACTCTTAACTCGCTCGATTTACTCATATCATAGGGAATTGTAATAACTTATTATTACACACTGAAAACAAGTATGAGTCGACGCAAGAAATTGAAATATATTTGAATTTCAAATTACACAAAATAAAGCTATCATAACATACTCAGAAATTAATCAAATAAATGAAAATACAGCGAAGAGTATATTTGATATTTTAGATTATAAGGAAGATATATTGTCTTGTTCAATTAAGAACAGTCTTGTGCGTCCAACTCTCTTATTGTCTTAAGTGGTTTCTTCAAAACTACCTACGCTATCTATTAGGAAAGTTATTGTTCATGGGCTGTCTCTGAACCACCTCGGGTACTCTATGCCACGTTATCCAGTCATCCGGTGTTAGTCATCTTCAAGTTTTGAAGAAAATCGCAACAAAGAATACAACACTTTTTTGTAGGGAGATATCTGCATTTAACGGTATAAATTGTATCGCTTATTCACTCTAGCAGTGGCTATAGATTTTGGTGACTAATTCTATGGATATGAATGTTAATATTGTTTGGTTTCGTATACTTTTATTAACAACTAGCTGTACCCTTCCACGCTTCGCTGTGGCACATTGTGATTGAATGGTTGAGAAACAAAACAAAGACGGTCGCGGATATGTCACTGATGTAAAAAATAGATAAAAACAATCCTTGATGCGGATTATATATCATGTTACAATTTCAGCTCGATCGGTGCAGAACTTTTTGAGTTTTTGAAGCATATAAAAACCAACATAACATTTTTATATGTATAGATTGTCACTCAACAAATACATATTTCAAAGCAAAATAATACGCGTACCTGAATCGTGTCGTTCTTTCCATTTTCATGTTACTACTGTCAATCTAAGTGTTCAGTAAAATATAACCAGTCAGAATATCTGAAAGTGTATCCCCGTCACTTACAAAAGTGTGAAGAGGTGAGCATCACTAGTTGGTAGTGTAGTGAGGAATACGATCCTGGCACAAATTGATTGAGAGCGACATTTGATATAAAATTGTGTTGTGATTGATGCGACCCCGCCTAGAACGTTGCTCCGCTAAGTGCTCTATCGTGGTGCTACTTATACGTACGCCATTATATATGTACGACCATTAGATACGTGGAAAGTATGTAACAAGAGTAGGGAAGGCTATATTAATTTTTCGCCCTATCCAATATAAGCCAACAGTTTGGATGAAACTTCATCAATTGTCGTGAGCTAAATAATGTTAATAATTTGATTGCTTCATTGTTGTATTATACTTTCGGATTTGCGTTGAGAATAAAAGTATTTCCGTTCGATGTAATTTATGTTTAGAAATGAGAATAAAGGATTAAAAATAGGTTTTTTAGAATCTATAGAGTTTAATGCTTACTCCGCCTATAATAAAAAGGAACCGCCGAATTATCTAAATATAAACAGAATTAAATACTAACCAATGTTGCCGATATTTTGGACAATAAAAATAAAAAAGACAACCTATGTTGGAAAGAGGAAAGGAATGGTCCTTTTCTCCTATATCTAAAAGTAACTTGAGTATGAAAAATATTTGAAATATTTAAATTATCTAAATTGTACAAGAAAGCATTATCCACAATGTTTTCAAGCATATTTTATAGCACAATTCAAAGTGGCAAATAAAATCAAAATTGCAAAGACAATTTTGTGGGTTCGAGACTCATCGTTTTCATCTAACACCATCAGTTTTAACCTGAAAGTGACAGCCTGTCTTCAAACTTTTCTTAATTTCCCAAGCATTCGTGGAGAAATAGAGCTTATTTTTCTAGGTCACTCCACAGAAAAGGGTGAGAAAAACGTTCGACAAATTACTTCACGGGTACGCTTAATTTCCTTTACAAATTCTTTTAAAGTTTTCAGTTGAATATTCTATGGCTTATCGAAATACCTTATCGTAATATAATTCTAACTTGACATTAGTTGTATATTGAAATAGTTATTTTACGTTTGAGTTGCAACCATAGACACTGTAACCATTTTTAAAACACCAAACATTGCAACACTGTTGATTTCCAATGAGAGAACAAATGGACATAACTATAACAAAGATATGGCAGTGGCCGCTTCATCCATCACACTCCGGATTCATAACGGTCTCGGTGCAGATGTCCAGTGTACTATAACAGATGTGTTGTTATAATGCGAATATCACACTGGGCTTAGTTGGAGACTGTGTCAGTATTAATTCACGTTACGTTACATTCACGGGCACCAAGTTTCTGTAGTCGATGACAGAGCGGAAATATATAGGTACAAAAGAAGCTACATGTATTACATAGCTTATAATTACTCTTAAAAAACAAGCAATGTATAAACTAGATCATTCCATTAAAGTACTTATTGAAAAATAATCTTAAATTGCCTGAAATAAGCAACACGCTTTTTTTAATGAGGAAGGTGAAGTTTTAAACTCCCATTTATATAATAGATAGCTGTCCCCCGCGGTTTTACCCGCGTTCCCGAGGGATATCATATTTTCCCGGGATAAAAAAGTAGCCTATATGTTATTCCAGGATATGTTCTATCTATGTGCCAAGTTTCATCTATATCCGTTAAGTAGTTTTTGCGTGAAAGAGTAACAAATATACTTACATATAAATCTTTCCTCTTTATAATATTAGTATAGATATCTAGGGTAAGTATAGCGAACCCCATGAAAAAACCGTGACAACGTAATTTACAGATAATCTTTTAAACATTTCGTGCTAATGCTTGGATAGAGCTGTCAACGGTGGCACCGCAACACTTCATGGACCCGTATCTGCCGCGGGCATTAAACGAACCACCCGCAAACTCATCCTTTAGCAGCCACGCCCTGCCAGCGGGTAAACGATGACGTGATTCGAAAACGATATATCGCCATGCAGGGTGATATTGTGTCGTGCGACCAACTGATAGCTACGGCCCTTTTGCAAAAAATAAGGTCACCGCGTTTACACGAGAGCAAAGGCTTTAAGTGACATATCTCAGATAAACGTTACTGCGCGTGAGATAAGGCGAGCTCATAAAAAGGCCGAGTAAATACCGCACTAACGAGTGCACTAATGATTTAATTAAATGGTATTTGAACATCGATGTAGAGCGCTATGGATGTAACTATTGCCAGTATCGAGGAAGAAACTTTGTAAATTCTAGGAGGGTCCACATTTCATTATCAGTAGTGTAGCGGACAGGCGAGACGGTCGGGCCAAACTTAGATTGAAGGCGGCGACGCGAGCGCGTGCTTAAACTGTATCTCCGCTCACTTAGACGAAGATTTACAACAACTTCGCACTGTATCAACTATCACTACGTCATACATACTGTTTTACGATTGAACATAACTTATATTAATAGATAAAGAGGCATGGCGGAGCTTCAAATCGGGAAGCCTTATCGTATCTGAACTGGCAGGCATCCGGACTTATTGTGGACGGAAGTACGCTAGTGGGCGTCTTCCGTCGGCGCGTGCACATGTCCGGCGATATACGATACGAGGTAATAGCGCCAGTATTCGCCGCACGATACGTATCAAGTTTCATATCCAAGCGATATCAGCTTACAGTCGATAAACCTACCACAAAGCCTTGGTTAAGAAAATAATATCCAAACGTTACTTTCAAAAGTGATTTATTATGAATTATAATAAGACTATTGGCAATTAAAAAGTACAAATTTACAGCAATATCAAGCTTCAGTTTATGCTGGCAACATTCAAAACAACCACGCGCTGTAATAAACCGTTAAAACAAATGGGAAAACCTCACAATTGCTCTAATTACCGCCTGCGTTACCAAATCACGAGAAAATTCACGCCCTCTGCCCTTCACATCAAAATAAGGGAATGGAAGAAGCCTGTGAAAAAGCAAATTAAATTAATTGTGATGTAAACGAGGGTAGACTGGGCACAGTTCGTACGGCAAATAGATGGAGCTTGCTTCCAACCGCACCCCTTTCACAATACAATTTATACGTCATCAGATGGCTTTAGTGCGCTTTAGTCAAGCGGATGTATTATAATTAATAATTGTGATTATTGTTATGCGCAGTGTACATAGCAGCACCAGTCGGTATGCTCATAATTAGAAAGGTATATGTGTAACCCATAATAGGGATATCTAATACTTAGCAACACTCTAGATGTGTACCTGATTAAAGCCTAAGCTTCATCTATCTATGTATATAAAAATGAATGTTTGTCTGTATGTCCTTTATAGAATCGTTAACTATGCAACGGATTTTAATGCAGTTCTCAGCAATAGATAGAGTAATTCAAGAGGAAGGTTTATAACCAGGATTAAAAGTGGGCAAAGCCGCAGGGCGCAGCTATTTTATATTATTTTATTTATTTGGGAAAGCAAACAGTTACACATTACATTTAAACTTAAATACCTAACAGATAAAAAGATGCACAAATGTGTGACCAACAGCATTTTCCACAGAATATAACTAATTTAATTATGTTAAAACTATCATGCGACTTACAAAAGCTAGTCATAAATAAAATAAGGACTTGTGGAACGAATGGAGTGTATGTTATGTAATGTATGTATGTAATTGGAGGTAATAAATAATAAACTTATACCTAATTAATAACAAGTCGTGGTCAAGATTCGAAGGTGAAAGCTAAGCGTGTTTATTGTGAAAACATCGCATTCCACTCAAAGTAGCCGAAATAGAGTAAGACGTTCGATCGGTTTACAAGCGAAGCTTTACAGCGGTCTATTTTCATCGCTCCATCAAACAAGACCCCGATATCGTTCTTATGGATTTATGCAATCATTTGAGCCTAATTCAAATGCCGGTGTTGGATTTTAAATGCTTCAAAAACAATCGACTCTCGCCTTTGTGAAGGATTATAAAGATTTAAAAGCAATATTGAACAATTAAATATGTCTAGTATGTAGTTTATCCATTGTTACTTTTTTTTACAATAGTTCTCACGTTTAGTGGTTAATAGTGATAGTGATGTAAGAAAGCCAGCGAGGCAACTAAAAAGCTACTGTACCACCCTGCTACGCCTTCCATGTTTTCCTCACAGGTTTAGAACCCGAAACCTACGTCGTGGTATACAGCGACACAACTGAGTTATCGTCGCCAGAGCCACAAAGAAAATAGAAGAACTAAGAAGAAGTTTCATTCCCGGTGACTCACTCAACCTGGGTGTGATGTGTGCACTCGTTGCTCGGCCCATCACAACCTCCTTGAGTGAGCGATCGTGGACGAAACACCTACAATCAAAATGAAGACACAAGAAACAAGAAGAGACGATTCAACCCTACATCGACAATCGAGTATTTTTATGTATTGATTCCATTGTACGCGTACTTTTATTGTTAGCTTCAATTGATCAATCACATCGTTTTATTGCTACTAGTACGAACAAGTTCACTGTTATCATATCTCGTTTATGTAACAATAAATATACTACTATACTACAAAAATGTAGACAAAAGGCATGCATGCGGTAAATATTCTGACAGCTTATTTGAAATCCAGACATTCTTAGAAGTTGTTTGTGGTTTTCTCACTTCTAGTTACGCTCTGAAAAAGAAACAATATGTTTAGGCGATTAATATTTTATCGACATTTAACTACGTACGTAACAAATGGAAGTACTTGTAGTGGTCTTGTATTCGGCAAAGGTGTATCGATATTTTCGTACATCTTGTTGGAGTTTTGATAGAAAAACGATTGGCCGCCGCAGGCCGACAAAAATAGCATCACGAACATACAGAAAACAGGCGCGCATCTATCGCGTGATTTATTCGTTATTGGTTCCCGATTCGGCGGTTTACGACATCCTCAGAATGAAGATCATACGCAGAATATGCTATCGATTTGTCAAATGTTATAAAATAAGTATGTGGGTACATGGCTTAAAATAAAACCTACAAATGAGAATGCAAGTAATTGCCGCATATGTAAACGGGTTAAAGTGGATGCACAAACATCGTTAACCCAAAGCAGCGACATTCTATCCATGTCAAATAAATGCTTTTATCCTTTAGTTCTCTGTTCTGCATGCAGCGCTTTTGTAACACACTAACAACATGTTCAAACATAGAGTACCCACCTATACATCTCAATCGTATCAATAGCAGTCCCGGCGGCTTCACACGCGTTCCCATTATGGGTAAAGTCTATATTATTCTCCCATAAATGTATTTATGCAAGAAAAATACGCAGATCAATTGCGGGTTACATCAAAACTTAAAACATTAACTACTTGCTTCACTTTACTCAACATTGTAAAATTGTATTAACATTTTAAACTATTGTGAAATTTCATAGTAATCCATCCTGTAAACCTTGAGTTATAAGCGGACATACAGACAGAAAAAAAAAGCCTGCAGTATCGGTCAATTTATCCCCTCCACTTTTGGAATTATTTAGCATTATAGCTTATTCAACTGTTTTCACAACATCCTTTAATATTGTCAAATAAATCAATGCATTTAAAGTAAAAAGTATGTATTTGTTTGTAGCTCCCCGATCTACTTTTAACTATCAACTATGAAAGGAAATAGACTATTATTTATATAAAGAATTACCCATAAACACTCAATACTCGATAGATCAACAAAAATGTGAAGTAGCTATTGACGGCCGTTTTCCTTCATTCCAAAGCCATTCTTAAATAACTATTCATCTCTCAAGCACGCAGTATAATGGTTCTTGCGACCGCATAGTGCGACACAGTGTACGTACACTCATCAAATAGCGTACAATTGTTAAGTTGCCATTATCATCCTGTTACACCTGAGCACATTGATATGCATTTACACAACAGTTGATTAGACTTGCAATGTTTCACACTGAGACACTGATTGTGTTCGATTTACACCTGTCTGATTGCATTCAACATTAGAACGGATATGAAATGATGACAGCTACTGTTGATATCATGCTGAACGGAATAATCACTACTTGGGGCTTATATATGCTGAGTAATTTGTGATATGTGTTAAGGCATAAAATAGTAAAACTGAAATATAATAATTATAAAAATAAATATCCTTCACACAGTTTTCTGATTCTCAACGTATGCGTACTTATTTCATTGCAACCAGCTTGTTACAAATACTTAAAGAAAACACAAACACACGCACAAATGTTTGTTCTGCGTGGGAACCGAATCTACGACATCCAGCGTGATAGTCAAGGTATATAACCAAAACACCCAATGTCCCGTCAATATTTTATTTTTGTAAGTACTCAGTTTGACTTGACTTTATAGACTAATCCACTAAGCTTCCAATCACTTATGTAGATGATATATTTTACCGTAGGTACCGTATTTTATGGTCTATAAAATATTTTTTAAGCTATTATGGGCTGTATTGGCCTAGTTGGCATATAGCTGGCCCTATACCTTACAATTTGAAGCGTACATAGGTTGCCTCGGTGTCTTACCGTGTGGAGGTAACGGCTGGGGATTATCCGGTGAGGTATAAGGCGCTGGCAACTCGCGCATTCGCAGCGGTTGCCAACTAACAGGCCTACGCGGCTAAGCCGATATCAGCGTCGCGTGCTACGCCACGCCGCGCGCCTCCGCCCGTCACTCGCACCGCCGCCCGCCCGCCCTCTGCCCCAACTTAATGCCCTTATAGTTTACTTATCTACCAATCGCAATTAATTTAATGAAATACTTACCCAAGTCACTTACATTTTGCCATTTACAACTTCGACTTTTATATTTAATCGATCTTAACAGGTTCAGCTGAGAAAATTACGTAGGCCAGGTAAAAAAAATATAAATGGACAACACCAAAAGTAATATCAGTTAATAATAATAAAAGTTAATACAAAAACATTGGCTTAGTACAAGGAGAGAAACATTAAAGGCCAGCGCTATAATTGTTAGGGCGATGCTGCACACGGGGCTCAGTAATTTGGCAGCGTCGACAACGCTTCTATTGCAACACCAATTTCATACCGACATCGCGTAACTAGAATTGCTTTTATTAACAGCGGCGACATCGCCGGCAACTGCAGGCCACGGTTGATTTAATGATCGACATGAGAAACAGGCGATCTTGTTCAAATTAATAATATCGTTTTTTTACTTTAATTCAGATTTCACTGAAATCGGATCCTACGGTAGTAATCTTACTCTCTCATCAGATAACTCATAACGTATCTCAGAGATATACCTATCGACTACCTGGAAAGTGCGATTTCTCGTTCACGGATTTTTTTTTTTCATAAATTATAAAATTGACATCATTCGTATGCAATATGATATATTGCCAATAGTTTAAAAGGCGATTTTTATTCTTCAAAAGCTGTTATCATAAGAAAATAGCAATTCAATTCATCTATTTGTGCAAATCTTTTCCGATTTTTCCGACACAATTTAACATGGTTCTCAAAAACTTGAAAATACGAGACAAAAACTAGTGAAAATATTATAACTTTTTTTGTTGATAGTTTCTTAACAATCCTTATGGTAGTTAGTCGATCTGCGACAGTCAGCGTGGTGTTTAATTTGCACGTGACTGTCTCTAGTTTTGCAGTTGACAATTGAACTTTGTTACGCGAGTCAGTGCGACTCCGGTGTCCGGTAATTAATCAACTTGTTTAGTTGGGATTGAAGGATATCAGTGGACGGAGCATGGCAAGGCGCCGCTAATTGTTAAACTTTGCCGACGTTCGTTATGCATATTTATTTCCACTGTTTACAACGTCTGCTCAGTATTGACTGAACTTTGACTTCAACAATACTGGAAAATAAGAATAAAATAATATCTAAAGTTACCACATTTTAAAGGCTTTCCTACAAAACATAGCACTCCGTAAACTATGCTAAAACAATGTCACTTTGTAGATTAAATAAAGAAGACCCCAAAGTCACTTACGAAGCTCAGAGAAACTAGAGTCGAGTGCAATTTTAGGGTCGGTACTAACGCTCGAGGAAATTGAAGGTGTTTGGTTTTGTACGAACATCTGCATAGGGTTGAGTTGTTTACTGTCTCCGGTCGGTCTCAAGACAATTTATTTGAAAGGTGTCGCAGCGCAATCCACTCAGCGATCACTGCCGATACAAATACCTGACCGACAATAACCTGGATATAAATCACTCCGAGGAAATAACTTACTCGACCCATTTACCTAACTGGACATGTCTTTAAACAACGTCTTCTATCGTCCGTCACTGGCACTCACCGTGATGATATTATGAAAACTTGTTGAGTATGTTGTTATTGACACATCAACCTGGCCCTGCTTGTTACTAAGCACAATTTCTTACCGAACTCAGTTTGATTAGATTGTTTAAAAGTTGTACGTATCTTTTTTCTATATTGGACCATTAATCTGGGTAGTTATTTAGTTAAACTCGAGTACAAAATAGGTACGTAATAAAATTATTAATATGATATTGTAAGAGATTTGGCACAAAAAACTCTACAAAGATAAAACATAAATATTACAACGTCTAAGGGCTTTAAAAATATAAAAGGCGATAAGATTTATATGAGAGCATAATTTACGTTGTCATCAAAAGTGTACAGTTTTATGGGTTATTTAAGTACTGAGACATTTTAAATCCTGAATAGAAATAAATGACATTATTTTCGAGAAAAAATACACTTTCAATGTATTCAAAGGCTTTTATAGACTCTTTCATTTATTTCTAAATTACGTAATGATATCTCTTCTTTGTACGTATGTTATTAAATGTAAATTACAGGCACATGAGACTTAACAACTTCACGTCTCAGGGTCGACAACGCATTGGCGATGCTCCTAGTGTTGCAAATGTCCATAGGCGACGGTGACCACTTACCATCAGGTGGACCGTCTGCTTGTTTGTCGGCCCAAGTGGTATAAAAAAAATGTATAAAGTGAGTTATGTACCTAGATATTAATGGTCACCATATATCATAAAAATTATAACTCATTTTACGAGTAAAGAGTTAGTTTGGCATCGACCAATTGGACGACGGATTCCGCTTTGGTAGATTCTGCAGTCGATAACAACATTGTAATATTTCCGGGCTGAAATCCCTTGAGACATTATGATACAGTATACGTCAAATGATTAAGTTACTAGAGATGAAATTCCTTAAGTACAACAGATTGGAAATTAATGGAAAATTACATCAAATCATGGGTTACTCACTCCTATTATTTTGGACAGAAAACGAACGTCTTAAAAATAAACTTAATTATCTTACAAAGATACTGATCTGGTGAAGAAAGCGTGGTGAATGAAGGCAGTACTCCCCGGCAAGGCCGTCTTAAAAGCCTTTGCCCCGGATTAAAAGTTATTATCTGATATTTTTTTACTTTAGCAATAATTTCTATTTCTACTGAACTCATCCTTTCATTGTAAGATAAAGCATAATTGCATCCTTACTTGGCTGTAAGTTTTATATTTGATAAGATTATTGGTCTACTATAAAAAAATAAAAAAAAATCTAAATGACTAAAATATATGCCTACCGCATGGAATCGAGGTAGAATAGAAATAAAATAATCTCTAAATTCTTGTTTTCAAAAATATTCTTTCACCCCTTAAGTAATTAAGTAACAAAAGACACTAACCGATTTAGATATGACGCAGTAAAATTTTATATAAAGCTACATTGTATGCTTCTGATTCTTTCCAGAAGGGTTAATTAACTTAATTTTATGAAAACAATTTATTTACTCGTAAGATAGAGTGTCCTATCGTCTCGATAGAGCGTGTATGGTGCAGTCTCAATCTAGTTAGCGGCGAGTAGGTAGGTAGTGTGGGGCTGTCGCCGGCTGAAATAGAAAACGGCTGGTGATTAATTGCCAATTACTCCAACTGGCGAGTAATTCCTGCACCCACTTGTCGCCGTGTTCTGCTCGCATAATATTTTTACATCGAATAAATAAATCGATCATGTGTAGTGCACGAAGGTAATGTACAAGGCAAAAACAATTAAGAACGTTTGTAAGTCTTGGAAATATGATTTTGTATTATTATTACTTGTTGATAATACTTAATATTATAGAAGAATTAACATTCTACATATTTTGGGGATTACCTATCAAATGCTCCATCTTCGGCCTCATCTTTACTTACCATCAGGTGAGATTGAGGCCAATCGCAATCCCGTAAGAAATAAAAAAAATAAAATAAGGTAGGTGTTTGTGTAAAACAACAGAAATAAAAAGATCACGATTTTTGCCATTCATGGTCTCGATATAGGCTGAGAGCGTTACAAAATTCATAATATTTTCTTGTTTACCCACAATACACAACTGTCAATCAATGAAAATCTGATGTTATGCTCGAATCAATTCTCTGTCTATCAAAATAAATAGAAAAAGCGAAGGGCTCCTCACATCCTGGAAAGTGGGAAATATAAATCTTGTATTGTTTTATATTATTGTCTACTAATTTATATATCGGATAGATTAACACAACAACTGTGATTGTATTAAAAAAATTAAAGGTTCAAAATTTTGGATACGAGTCAAATATTGGAATCAATTTGTTTTCATATATGTTTATTAAAACTCGAATACTTAGTTTGAAACATCACAAAAAGCGGTTCTGAAAATTATGACGTATTTTATTATGCATGTAACAACTACACACCACACAGCATAGTGTTGTCCTCCAATGCAAAATTGTAATTTGCCATGATATAATTCAATATTTAGCGAGATGTAATTGAATATTTTTCCAATTTGTCGCGCGTAATGGGGCAAGATTGAGTTGACGGTCCCCCACGGGCGGCGCGTCGAGGCGCTAGGGCGCTGAGGCGGGTCACGGCCTAGTGGGCCGAACCAACCATGCTTTTCATCTTTACCATACTCCGCTTTTATTCGATACATGCCTACATACGAATTCATCTTTTTTTATTTTTTTTTAATAAACAAAATCAATATTCATCAATCTCACACTTTACTATACCTGGATGACCGAGCTTTGCTCGGGGTTTCTTTACTAATGTAACTACTTTCTTTCTTTTTTTTAAACTCATATATACATATATATAACTCACTTCATATATACCAAGATACGAACTTAGATGCAAGGCGCTACGCTATGCGATGTTGCCTTTCCGATACGCAGGTCAGAGGACATTTTTGCAAAGAATGTTTAAGTTTTACTTTGACTATTCAGCTATTTAATTTCTTTGAAAAAAGTTTTTTCGTATTTTTCACGTAAACTTTTTTTTAATTAGTTTCAAATTAATCGTCAGCACGTATAGTATATGTGGTTTCATTTAATGCCTCTCGCTTTTATCAACGTTGTATACAAGAATTGCTCGTTTAAAGGTATTAGATTAAATTTGAAATAAACCATCACATTATAAACATGCACAAGTCCAAGTGATGATATCTTGAGATTCGTAATGTATTAAAATTGTTTAACATTAATTTATCTACATGGTGAATGTCAATGCATGTCATGTTCCGATGTCAATATGGGTGGATTACTGAACGAATTCTCTCTGAAACACGTAGCCTATGCTTGTCACGCACTATGTTTTGAGTCATCGACAAAAAGGCTTCATCTTTCATCACACGATTTCCTTCTTAACATTTACGATATATTCCTGTAATAATATATTTTCCATTATGATAAACCACATGCGTCATGTATATTTTACCACGAGGTTAGGTATATGTTTTCTCGGGGAAAGTTTACGCTTTTGTATGTCTATAGGTGATTTTTTATTAAATAATATTTCTACAAGTTTACGATATAGGAGGCCCCATTACTTCATGGATTATAATGTCTGTTTATCGCTAGTTTAATGTTATTCATGTTATTGCACTTTGACGTAGCTTGGGGGAAGATGCCGGCCGGGCATCACGTCGACTCATTCCAGTGGTGATCGCCAGTCGCATACTAATACTCTCTGCGAGCGATTTCATGTAATTCCAGTCAGTATTCCGCCACCGATTGTGCGCCAACCAGCGTCTTGAATATGTTACCTAATACAGAGTTGGACGCTTCAGGAATTCACGGTTTCAAATACTTATATAGCAATACCTACGGTATAACGATTGCCAACCAACTACACAAACAAAGTTTAATCGAAATAAATAATATATAGTATTCTATAAACTATTAGTTTAATGTTTTTTCGTTAGTTCAGATAAAGAAACAAATTGACCCTATGAACAAATATTTCATTTTATCTTTCCGCTTAGCAAAGTAATAATTCTCCGCCTTAAAAAACGACAAAAGCCTGAAAGTTATAAAACATTACAGCGTTTGATTTAGCTCTCGTATTGTCTCAGCCTAAGGCTAAACAAACTCAGCTTATCGCATAACATAAATTGGCAACACATCGTTAAGGAGAGCCACACACTGCGCCCGCCCCGGCGTTATCAGCGGCCTCTCGTAAACCAACGCCGTCTGTTATTGCGCCCGGCTGCGACATTTTCCGAGACTTTTTTCATATCGCAAAACGCCGAACGATGGTAACGTACCTAAACCGACGTCGGGGACGCCGCTGTCGAACCGCGTAAACGATTTTGCTAGTGACGATAAATATGTCCATTTGGCAGTGCACGGCCGCTGCAACCTCGTATCAACCGAAAAAGCGCGCCGCCTTGAGCGCTGGTGTAATTAGAGGCCAATCGTAAAACGAAAGGGTTGCGCCCGGAACGTCCCATCTGATAATGAGCGCGACTGGCGCTGCTCCAGCCGCCGCTCATATTAGGCGGTCTCTCCGTCGCTATCGTTACGACTTTTACACTTTTACGAGTTGTTTAGTTTACAGAGCCGGCTGTGTACGAGCGCGTGCGCTGCCAAATGCTAGTTCGCGGCTCACCACGCGAGACCGCTTCCTAAATAACGCTACCGCTACGTGTTAATGAGATGTACTTTTCATGCTGGCTCGTTTGGCATTGCACGGATACGTTACCGTTTTCACGCGAACCCTCACGACATATTACCAAACTAATCATTGCTGCATTTTGTCACGTATACGTCTTATCCTTTTGTTACTTTTGTGATTTATCCAAGATTAAAAGCAAATATCATAACAAAGTGACCTTTTTCTACGATATTATCCATGTAGCTATAACAAACTGTTGGCATCCGCTTACAATAACAGCAATATAGCTTCATTCCCGACGATATCAATTTTGTTCAGTGGCTCTTAATTAACATTTTCTTTTCTTTCCTTTCCAGGTGAGTGAGGAAACGAATACAAAACCAGGCAGGCTTTGTGCGGCGCGCGCGGCGCCCGCTTCGAGACAAAAAAGAATATTACACCGCTTTCAATTCAAACACACAGAAGAAAAAATATGATCTGCACTTTTGTAAACGCAAATGAGGTTCGCTTTGAAATGTGGGCTTTAATTCAAATAACAATCCTGCGCTAGAAAAGAAAATTATAAACAGTGGTACTATGAGTAGGTAGTTTCAGTATGAGTTACCGAAAACAGATTTTAAGATTTTATATCGAAATATATACTTAGTACAACAATTATTACATGATAAAACTAGCATTATTCATCTCGCGTTTCCGAAATCCATATCTTGAAGTAACTTAATAGCTAATTGTATAAAACATTATTAATCCCTTAACTCTTTCGCACGTCACAAACAGCAGAGAAAAACCGAGTTTCCTATGCATTTAATAAATAAGGATTTAAGTATTGATAGAATAGATTAAAAATAACTGATAACAGATATTTTATTATCGTACCATCGATAACTCATACCAACAAAAGAGAGCAAAAGACTATAAAAATAATTTTCCCATTAAATTTATTGTAAATTTTTCCCATATCCATGACCTTTATGACCCCAAGAGACATAATGTCATCACACTGTTACATATAGTGAACGAACAGTGTTATTTAAGGTATTTGAACTCCCTTCACCTTCGTGCTGACCTCTCAATGCTTCCACTTGTTACCAGCAATAGAAAATAGACAACGAGTCTACAACTGCTCATGAAAAATATTACGATATGTCGAAATTTTATTTATTACCGAATGCAGCTAGAAAAGTGCAGATTTATATTACTAGAGCTAAAATATTCGGACACTAATGTGTTCTTTTTTTAGTAATTTTCCATAGATATGTAGGTAGGGGATCTAAAATAATTATAGGTGACTAGGTAAGTACCGCCGTTTGTGGCTGTGTTATAATTTATTTGACACTTTATTAAAGCGCTTTTTTATTAAATTCACAGATAAGTTTACACTCATTAAACTGAAAAGGGCCTAACTACTCTAAATTCGAGGGTTACCAAGCCTTAGGTAACACAATAAAATTTCATTTCTTGTACCACATAACTAACATATCGGGTGTTTTCTTAAAAACTATATCTACATATAGCACAGTCTGTAAATAGTAATGTTCCTGTAATATTTTGGGAGTCTAAAATTGATTTCATGATTAACTGGCAAAAAACACTTAATCATTATATTTTCATACATTGTTAAAAACATTAATAAAACTGCTTTAATCTTTTCCTTTTTTAAATATTTACTATTTACGTCAAATTAAATCCAACAAATATAGTTATCTCAACAGAAACACATTAGGTGGAGATATTTTTAGATTGGTTACCAAGTACACTAGATGTTGTGTAAGAAATGAACCTCATGCGAGGACTACGACCTTCCAGCCCCACCCTGGAGCTGTTGAACCTCAAGTAGCATGTTCACTCACCTCGCGGTCAACGCCATTTCAAACTCAAATCATATTATGCAACGCTGTTACAAAACGTGTCCTAACTTCGAATAGAAATTCATTTATTTATTCACGAACAAATAATCTTAATGCATAACTTATTATAGAATCACAGGCATGATGTGATCATATAAATATTATAGATAGAAAAGAAAATCAAAGAAATATTTAAAAAATTTCGAGATTACTGTAATTTGACTAGACAATTGCATTTATAGATAACCTAGCCTACGTGATTTTTTTTAAATTTTATATTTTGATCTAAATAGATTGATTAAAATTAAGCAAAGTATATATTATTATGATTAAACTTTACTTCACTCTCTAACGAGATTATAACGGCATATTTCGTTTTCTCACTGGCCTGACTCTGGGATCTTTCAAGCAGTTTCCTTTCAGCGTTCTCAGGTTATTTTTGCCAGTGTCATAATTCAACCCTCATAGAGGAATCTGGGGAACCTGCTAGCTAGTGGTAAGACAAAGGGTGCTAGCGCGGGCAAGCACCTCATGCGGGGCGCCGCGGCGCCGCCCTACAGGGCCTTGCACCCTAACGATACCTCCCATATCTACTCGTCCCATTTGAGATAATACTTTCTTACATAATCCGTACCATCGGAGTTCAGAATTGTCCGCAACATTATACAATTTTTATTGCAATATTAGATGTTACGACTTCGGGTATCTTACGTATGGCTGAAGGCTATAGTTGTACCTTCATCTTAATAATGTGGCACATTATTATTTTGAATGTCACTTAGTTTCTACGACTTCAATATGGTTGAGAGGCCTGGGAAATTAAATGTTGAATAATTTATTTTATGTCGATAAATTTTACCAATAACGTTGCATAACTAGGACAACTCACGAAGGACGGTGACCGTGGGGTCTTCGTACGTCTACACTTCATATTTTATTTCCGCCGAACAGAAACAATTTTATTCTCTGTACTTTAATGTTATGAATGCTTCCGTAGCTCTTGAATTTCACGTTACTATAACTGAATAACATCTTTCTATTCAACTCTGAACTCTTTATAGGTTTGAATGATTTTCATAATATACATGTAAGCAACTGCAAAGTAATACACACAGTTCATTAGACGCGAAGCATCGGCCTGCTCGCTACCAATCCGGAAGTTATAAATTTGCTTAAACTTGTTTGAGTTGCGAATTCTCGCGATGTTTGTCCGGACGTGCGGGTCCATTTAGTCCCTAAACCAGCCGCTAACATCTGAGCAAGCATCAATCAATATGTAACAAAGATTTATGATAAAATTATGAGTAAAGATAACTTTGTAATTTTTGATTTACTTTGTCTTGCTAACTTGCTTGAGTAGGTACCTAGAAGGTATTAAAGTAGCTAATGAATCCAATATGTATGTCATTTTCTCAGTTAAAGACGGTCTTTTGAAGCGGTGGTCGTTTCAGTAGCTTCGAGCTTTATTAGTAATCTTATCATATAAATAACTATAAATGCGAAAGTTTCTGAGAATGGATGAATGGATGTTACTCTTTCACCCAAAAACTACCAAACGGATTTGGATGAAACTTGGCACATAGATAAAACATACCTCAACCTATAAACATACCTAGAGAACGGGGTTTCAACATTTTTTAAAATAATACTTTTATGGTCCAAAATGATAGTTATTGAATAATTTCGAAGCAGAAAAACTGAATTTTTGCTTTATTTCACCAATACATATTTTAGCGCTTTAAAGGAAAGTAAATATAAAAATATGTACTCGAATTCGACACAATATATAAAAAATCTTTTATTTCAATGAAATTTAATTGCCCGAACTCTTATTTATTTTCATTAGATAGTACCTACAGCCTGCTATAAAACGCCTTCACGCTTTTTAATAATGCCGATTTTTTAAGACTTTTATGAATAATCAAGAATCAATAAATTAAAATTACTACAGAAAAATATAATTCGGGTAAATAAAATAAAGACGATTATCCATAAAAAACCACAACACCCACTTCCGAATGACAAAATATATAACATCGAAACATAATCTTCAATAAAACCCGCATAGTCCAAATTCCAGATTAATACCTTGGATTACGTTTTACCTTCTTTCATAGCGCCGTAATAAAATTCAGCTTAAAAGTGCCTATTACATATCTACTACCAACTGCGGATCGGTGGTTTCGTATAAAATATCGGTAGGTACATTTTCTTTTTATAATATAAAAATATTCACGGAGGATGCTCGCGATTATTTTCTTCTGCTCTCAGGTAAGTAGTTAAGAAGTCGAGAGTATTAATTCACTAACAGTATTAAGGGATGAAAGAGAACATTTGAAGAAAACGTAAGTAATGTCATTAGACATTAGCGCCTACAGTTGAGGCGGGGCAGGCGGGCGACGCGGCGGCGGCTCATTTTAAATGTATCAAGAGTTCACTCCAACTAGTTGCAGGCTCTCGACTGAGCGTCTGAAAACAATCCCAACTGCGTTAATCACTTATTTACGTCCGGGGTCCACTGCCACCCGAGTATTTCTAATGAACGTCGAGAATACTGGGGAATCCTAATGAACCGTGGGAATTTCGATTCTAATGAAGCAAGCGTTGGAACTTTAGAAGCGGACGTAGAAGGGACTTTTCGCTGGTCTTTTGTTTTTAAATCGAATTCCAGTTTCATTGGACATTGTTGCGGTGCATCGGGAGCAACGCGGGAAGTAATACCGCTCACTTCCGCAGGATATAATCTCTCCCAGGGCGCTGAGCCCTGCAACTAATCGGTTTGTCATTTCCGCAATCGACCGCCGCGACGCCGTTTTGAATACATATTCCATATTTGTATTTTGTTTACAATGTTGCTGGGATCCGGTAAATCTTGAATGTATTGAGTTAACCGAAATTACTTTATAAATGCTTTAATGCATTTCTCATTAATGCTCAAATGTCAAATAATTATAAAAAATAAAATAAAATAGCATTTATTGCTGCTTTTTCCTTACAATAAGTATGTACATGCCTACTTACTAAACACTTAATTGATTTAATCTATTCTATTATTTGAACTATCGGCAACTGGATGTTTGTGTAGGACATTTATCTCTTTATACCTAAAAAAAATAATTCAAATAATTATAACTAGATAAATATTTAATAATAATACTCAATTATGTGGCACACATTTTAACGTAAAAGCTCTAAAACATCAATTGATACTTTAAGAATTCAAAGCAAATGCTTTTAGCGTGGCAAGGAAGGTACAGTAAAAATAACTTGGACGCTTGGAGCTCTCCAAGTGCACCTACTATCAACGGCTTAGACATCAAACAGTACCAGTTGACTTAACAGATGGGGCTATTAAATAGATAAATCCAGATACTTGCTTACTACCATTACTTCTACATCGGAATATTAATATAAAAATATAACATACAACGTGTTAAAAAATACCTCGTTAAAAATATAATTAAGTATCAAAGCCACCAACCCTAGTAAGCTGTCATGTCAGGGAACCAGATTATTTAACAGAACGGCCTACGTACCTATTTTACCTAATAATAATTCTCTTCTTAAATAGTTTTTCTATTTTTCATTCATAAAAAATAGTTTTTTTTTGAGTATGTTATACAGCGTTACTACGTTTCTTAAATATTGTGAATGGACTCGTTATAAGGCCCCATTTAACTTCCTTTCGGCTTTACGGTTAGTTTTGTAACACCAGTATAAATATAATAGTCTTATTAATATAGTTTGAAGTTCTACCATATCATATAGGTCCTACACGTTTATCAAAATATTTTTATATTAGTATAGATAATAAATGGTTTAGTGCAATCGAAAATACATCATTAAAATTCCAAAAGATATAAATATGAGATGGTTGAAGGGTGGTGACGGTGGCGCCCTCTAATCTCCCCGTGGCGTAGGAAAGCTTGTGGGAATATTCATAAAGCGCACGTACGTAGCATCGCATCCGGCGGTTATCGGGCGGAACGACGTCTCTTCTCAACTCAAGGCGCTGCGGCGCTGCTATCGGGAAAGATAGTGAAAATTACCAACTTTTCTAACAAATTCACATACCTATTACTCACTCTTAGGAATATTTTAAAGGGAGTCGCACCGTAAACGACTCACAAAAATACTATTCACTACATAGTATAAAACACAGTCGCTTTCTCTATCCCTATGTTTGCTTAAATCTTTAAAACTACGCAACGGATTTTGATGCGGTTTTTTTATTAGATAGAGTGATTGAAGAGGAAGCTTTTTATGTATAATACATGTGATATCCCACGGGAACGCGGGTAAAACCGCGGGGGACAGCTAGTACTTAATAATACTAAATGATAAATACCGCTAGACTCATAATCTGGGTAATAAGCTACGTATATGCCGCAATAGACTGCTAGCTCAGCTGCCAAATTGCTAATGAAGACTCGTTTTTTCCATCTCGTTACCTTAACAACCAATTATATCAGTGAAAACTGTAGTTTTATAGCTAAAATTAAGCTCATTTCAGCACCGCGTACAGAAAAGTCGTGGAGCACCCGTCTCGAGTTCCCAATTATATCTCTTTTAGTTTAGCCAACTCATATAAAAGTTCTAACAACACGTGTCTTCTACGGGATCTTGATATCAGCGCTGCGGTCATGTGACACCAGCCCCGCACTTGTCTCGCGTCGTCCAACTATAACAACATTTGAACCACATTATAATCTTAAGAAATTTAACTTCTTAATAATTTCTTCTTCTTAATTATTTATTTCTGGAGTAGGTGCTAATTAAATATTCAAATGCCCTTCTTCATCCTCCGACCTAATATTATAAATTCGAAAGTTTGCGCGGATGTTTGTTACGCAATTGGATTAATGAATTTAAATTAAATTTGCTACCTTGACAGATTACTACATACCCAGTAATAAAATATTTTACTTAACTGTTCATCATGAATAAACTTAGGTACTTTACTTCAGGGTCTGACACAAGTTAAAACCTCGGAGCGGAGTATATAATCAATAAGTTGTTAAAGCTATAATGCACATGCAGTTAACCCATTGGCAGTAAATTTGGAAATATTTTACATACGAATTTATTCTGCCACTACGCTTACCATGTACCAACATTGATTTGTAAGTGATCAGACATAGAATAGTGTCACTGAAAAATCATTTCAATTTTATATCTGTGCTCGCGCGGAAAATGGCCGCACGTAGCGAACGGTAATATGCTATTACCGTCATAACAACGTTACTCTCGACTTAATTCAGCCTCCGGCGCGCCGGGCGCTCCGCCGGCCGGCCGGGCAGATTCGCTAATTTCTCTTATATGCAGGATGGGAAGCATGAAATCACAATCAAGTTTATGCATTTTTTAACTAAAGAAGCTGTTACATACTCTTCATCGATCTATGTATCACTTCTACATTGTAATATTATATCAGTCGGAATAGCATTATAAACTTACTTCAACATAGGTATCTATATAAACGTCTTGCACAATAGCACTCGAACTGTTTCTATAGAGAGACGGTAAACCGTTGTCTAGAAATCCTCTCAAATCCCCGAGGAGCGTCAATGCTTCCTCCACAATGGTGCACGTGAGAGCTAACGGCCGACAGTAGATATTCAAAGGAGCTATTACTAAAGGAGGACAACGATAAAGGTCAATTATTATAAGACATCGACTCAATCGTCACTCCAGCCATCTGCCCGTTATTGGACACTAATTATTGGTCAATAAAACCCTCACTCGCTCTAACATTCACTACATTTAAATCGATAAATGCCATTATTAGATCAACAAAATTAAGAACGCATCGCGTATTCTAAATTGGAGTTTCCTCACGTAGAAGAGTCGCTTTAAATCCTTTTATATATCAAAGAATTGAGGAGGTAGACTGCTATTGAAATCCCCACTGAGCATCAATGCCTATTGCCACGTCGCTTATCTACAATGTACGCCGTGAGAGTTGAAGGCGAGCGGCGTCGCGGGACGGGGAGCCATTTCAAAGGAGTGCATTACTGCTGCAGCCCGCGCGAACAATTATGCCAATCGGTGTGTTTCATAGACTAATATATTATATGATGTTGATAGTGTTTGAAAAAACATTATTAGGCATCATATTGAGTGGCTTACATAATGTTTAATGAATTGTAAATGCACGGTTCCGTGTGGCGCTGACACGAGAGCGCTCCGTCGTCCTCGCAAGTTAGCTGACAATCGTTTTGACAGCCAGTCGTCGGTAGCAGGGCGCGTCCAAGCCACGGGGGACCATATTCCACTGACGTTTTATTATTTTTATGCTAATCCTTCGTTCGAGCGGTAAAATGAAATGTAATTTGGCGTTTTGGCATCTCTATCTATTCCGCATGTGAAATATTGATTCTATCTATATTATACAGAAACAAAATGCAAACATATATAATTTCGATTCCAAGCCCCTTCTGGTGCTTTCATAATTAACACAAGTATCCGTAATAGCAAAATAATTCAAAACGAAATATGTTTCACGCGATGTACTGCGAAAAATAATTAGAAAAATAGAGTAGATATAAAACAAAAGTCACTATTTTTGTCTGTTTGTCCGCTCAAGTATTCTAAACTACACAATAGACTTTGATGCGGATATTTCAGCAGTATATTTGCCGAGTTTGTATTATGCGCAAAAATTTTAAAAATTTGTAGGAGGCACCCATGATAAACTGTGTCTACCTACAAATCTACCATATAATGACGGCTTATCAAGAACAATCCTAAAATCAACAAAAACCTCTTTCGCCAACTATACAATAAGAATCCATAAAATAATAGCCGGTCAACTAAGTTAACCGTTCATCTTGTCCATAGCATCTTTCCCAGCAGTAAAATGTAACTTGTGTAAAACAGTACACGGACGAATAATTTTAATAGGTTGCTGACAGATTATTTCAGAAAATTAAATTTTAGCTCGTTGGACACAGACCATAAAGTTCGTGCTTACAAATCTGTTTGTTATGACATCGTAACGAGATTATGTCCGTTTCGTTGCGAAGACGTCGCCATGTCGTCGTCATGATATCGCATGTTTTATTATTTCACGCTATAAACGCAATTCCTGTCCTGCCTCCGCTAAATTATACAGAAACAATTTAATGTGAACATCGAACGCGCTGCATGACACTTTATGACCAATAAAATATAACAATGAGAGTTATTTATAGAGAATAAAGATATTCATGAACTCATGCGGGTGTCAATCCCTATCGATTTATACTATAAAAGCGTGTTAAGCTCCCATTGAAGGTTGTATTATCGATAAAATCACAATATCCCAATATATTTCAAATAAATTAGATTTGTATAGAACTTTAAAATGTTTTTTTTATATGTGTGGCGGTCACTCACTTGTATGGCTCTACGTATTTAGACGCTAGAAGGGGTGTCGACGTTCGTGAAGCAGTGGGAGTGGCCCAGGTATTGTCAGCGTCATTGTGAAGGCGAAGGGTCACGTGGTCACGTGGCGTCCGCTGACTGCCGCCCAGTCTCACGTGTAGGTATCACCCCAAGTTCCCCACAGTTCGTCGGGTTGAAACACTGGCTTGTGTTTACCCCTAACCCCTTCAAACCGACACGATACGCAACGTGCCATGAAGTCCTCCAAGACCACTAGAAACTTATTTGCAAACACCAATGAGGAAACTCACGTTTTCCCTTAAATGAGAATTATTGTGTAGCTAACTGACCTCGTTTCGTAAAAAAAGTTAGTATTATTTTGGCTTCGTCCACAATAACTTCAATCGTGAAGACTGTATAATTCTTAACAAACAAATACATAACGAACCTTAATTAACTACGGTTTAGGTAATTTATAAAAATAAAAGTAACAATTTCAAAAACACTAGTACCTATCAACGATATGTTAACGTTCAACCAAACCAAACCGACTAATGTTTATTCATTTTCATGAATAGGTAGTGGAATATACCTACAGCAATATTATCGTACGGGGGATGTGTGGATTTGATTATCAGACAATCAGTGTAATGGGGTGTAAAGATACACGACATGAATTGACGGGCGCTGTGTTTGATTGAAGGACGCTGTCCGCCAAGTGGTCCGACATTATATTAACTAACCGACAATGTTACACAACAATTCAAATTGAATACATTATTGCCTGTTACAGGATAAGAGACAAAAGTATGCCTACATATTGTACTGGGATTCCCTCATGCAGTTCGACCACACTCATTATTTTGGGCTGACATAACAGCATTAACTTCGAAATGCGGTTGCGAGTTTCATCCAAGGCTTGCAATTAACTAGTTGGCTGATATAGTGCGTGCACGAGCGGCGGGCCATGTTAATATGGCAATAATAAATTTCGAGCGGTTTTCATCCGCGCTGCCCGACTGTCCTGGGGCCCCCTACCATAAAAAAGTTAATGAATTATTTTTCAACGATAATTTTAATATATAAGTGATAGTTGCGATTAACTAGCCTACTCATTTTATTAGTAAAATGTATGAGTGATTTCGATGACCACAGATCGTGGGTTCGATTCCCACACAGCACCTTGTTGTCTATAAATATCTTTATATGCATATATTTATTAAATAGTAGCTATCTATATATTTTATCTGTTAAAATTAGTTTAAATTCTGCGTGAATTTGGAAGGCCGTGTAAATAAATGTTCAGGGATATTAATATATTTCTTTGTCCAGCAATATGTATTTATTTGGTGTCCATAATAATTGTATTAACATACTTTATTGTTAACAACACTAGCTGTCGCCCGCGTCGGTTAGTTAAAATTACCCGCGGAAGCAATATTTTATCCGCTAAAATGATTAACACAAATATAGACCAATTGTGACCACAACACTGGCAGTCCAGTTATTTCAGACCAATCTTTTTACATTGTTTCATGGACAATTCCTTCCACTCCACAATAATTTACATCCGAACATTCATGAAGTTTGATTTAATTAAAATATATTCAAGCTATTTACACATTTGTAATAGATAATTTTTAAATACTTGGTAGGTATTTTATAGAGCTTATAACATGCATTTGATCTCCTACACAACACAGATTAAACCAACTGGTAAATAAATAGCAGCTTAGTGATAGCCGCCTAATAAGTTTAAACTAGATCTCTAATTAAAACCTGCGTGTAGAACTAATGAGGTCGCTCCTGTACATGACAACGCATAAATCCCTTGTAATGAACGCAGCGAGCGTTAAATAGAGCCGAGTCACTCAAATTGTCCACAATGCGATTATTCCATTACTCGAAAGCTGTCCGGCCGCAGGACACAAGCGCTGAAATACACGTGATTCCCTCGACAGTGTCCCTGTATCTATGTACATTCCGGGTGGTCCAACCTAGGTGTAATGTCCACGCTCATCAACTATTCACCTGGCACTAAGAGCAGCTTCCCTAACGCTTATCTACTATACCTAACTTAAACCTTAAACCTAACTTAAACCTTAAACAAACAGACTCGTCAAAAGCGTAGCAATTGTAACACATATTACTTACTACATATGTAGACAATCAATCGTAACTTTTTTTCTGGATTATTATGTAGCAATATTTTTTTATAAATTTTATACAGCTAATATATTTAATGAAATTGAATTTTATTATTATATTATATTTAATTTACCATATTTATTTTATAATACAGTTACTATGCACCTACTCATTTAAACTATACGTAAGGAGTACGTTAAGGATTTATTGTTATAAATATATTAATATTAACTCGGCACCCATACTATAGCACTATTTATATATTTTTATGATTACTATTATAATATTTCTATAGGTACCGAGGAATTAATGTACATTTTTTTTTTATCGTGACGCATATTCATAGGCGACGACAGAATATCAGCGTTGTGGGTGAAACCTCAACATTAGGCTGAGTCGTAGCCTTTTTTCTTCTCATGACACACAGATACAGAATCATTATTTGGCTATATTGTATCCATCATTTTAATTTGTGTGTTTTGGGAGAAAATAAACTTATTATTATTATTATTATATAGATCTAACTATTTATATGATACATGAGTACATTGAAAACCATTATAACATAATTTTTCAGGTTAACTCATGAAGCCAACCAATCTTCTTAATCTGTTTTACAAACTCACCCACCACTTCATGTTCCGGCTGAATTTAATTATGTAACCTGATACTTTGTCAATAAACATTTGCTTTTAATGACTTGGCCGGAGAGCGGTTTCAACAGCGGTATAGCTATCCACAGACTGAGTTACACCGATCTGAAAAACAATTTCGCGGGCCTTAAATTGGAATTTGTGTTTACATATTTTTTTATTCGATTGTTTGATTACAAATTGTATCGGAATGATATCTCTTCTGAATATCTAAAATGGTCTGAATTCGTAGGTATCGAAACAATATCAGAACAGAATTGGTAGATGCCTCGCTTTACATACCGATTGGTGTAATTTTTATGCGATTTTAATTTATACTTGTTGTTCCACAGCCTGTCATCAGTGCGGCGTCCATCTCAACTGGACCCTTATGGCACCCGCAGCGTGCTCGCGCGCGCTCTCGACGTGTGGGAGCAAGCATCGCGGCTAACCTTCACAGAAGTCAACTCGGATGATGCTGACATCGTTGTCTCGTTCGCAAAGTGAGTACTATACTTACATCACATTTCAGAATTTTTGCCCGACACATCATCCACAGATCGGAAATAGCCAAGAAAGGTCGTAGGTAAAAGATTTAATCTATAGTTAGTTCAAAAATTTCGATTATTTGCACGGAACAAAAATATATCCTGACGAACTTTTATTAACTTTTATAACATTATTTTTCCATCTATTTTCTACCTACCTATCAAAACTTCTTTAAAACCCTCCCAGCACCATTGCTTGATTTATAGCGTTGATAATAAATAATAATCAACTGAGGATTTAGAGAAACGTCCTATCCATTTTAAGGGGATTTGCGAGCTCCTCGTGCAAGGCATCAGAATAGGGTCGGACAGTACACGATTCACTGAAATTCCAACAAGAGAAAAACGCCCACCAAAATCTTGTAGTTTTACAATATCTTTTTGTATATAGTAGGTACCTAGATAAGTAGAAATAAAATACATCAGTCAGTATATAATCAGAACAGTAGATTAATATTTCTGTTATACAATCACCTTACAAAATAATTAAAAGACAAACCGTATAAGGGTAGTAAGTAAACATAATAATTCTACACATCTATTTACACATGTGTAGAGTTCTGTTTAAAAATATACATTTTCCAAACAAATTAAATTAATTCAAGCAACGCACCTACCTAAACATCACAAGCAGGCGCAGGTAAATACATAAATAAAAACTTAAATACTTCTGGCACAGAACGTCTAAGGGCTCAGGAAACAGCAAAAGCCCTAATACCATTAGAAGTTAATATTGGAACGCATTGGTTCCCGTTCGGGCGTGGGAGGCTTTCTACACGATCACGATTCACTTTCATTCAAGAGACGTGAGGTGACGCCAAATCTACTCCGATACTTATCTAATAAAGGCACAATACCTGCTCAACATTTACAATATAGTAAAATCAAGTTTGAATTTCGTTCAAGATCAGAATAGATGTCTACACAAAAATGCCTAAAAGTTAAAATTATCATGAAAATTAACTTTTTACGTTGCTAATGTAAAGCCACCGAGACGCCCCCCTGTTGTTCCGTATTCATTGCACGCGAAAGTCATTCGTTTCAGGGGAAAAGCCCTCTCTATATACCTTCACAATTTACATGTCAATGTTAACATAGTTGATACAATGTTAGATGATTTGACTGTATAGATAAATGGCTGGTAAATGGGTAGTTTATGATTAACCATTAATAAGTAAAGTAAAAAAAAACTTATGTAGAGCAATAAAACTTCTCTATCAGACAACATTACCTATCAATATAATCTATATCTAAAAAACGTGCGTGAACGTGTGAGGATCTTCTTAACATTGCCAAATAATACGCGATAATCATAGCAAACGGGGGAGCGTATAGCTATATCCTGACAAATGACGTAGAGTTCCCGACAGGAGTCGCATATCGAATGAGAGAAGGGCGAAGTTTCCTTATTAGATCACCGACGATATGAGAAAGTAGCGACGACAAAAACCTCAGCGGTGGACATATTGCGACCGCCATATTGCGGCGAGCGCTGAACACTGCAAACTTGCAGCGGCAACTTCACTATGGTCTGCATAAAATTTTCTTTTTTTTCAAGTGCGACTAGCAGGGTGCCACTTGTAAACTGAAGGGTGCTCATAGTCACGTTACAAGCACAGTTTTATAGTATAGGTACTGTAGGATCAATCGAAATTCAACTCACAATTTTCAATATTGTAGACGCTTCCTTTTAAGTCACGATTTCAGGGAATCTGCAAAACTTCGTATATTATATTTATTGAAGTAGATAGTAGCTACGTTAAGTTATAAAATATAAGATAGATAGGTACCGCATATAGTCTGTTCGTATTGCAATAGATTATTGATGTCATATAGGATAGAGGACGCGTATCAAATGCTACGATGCGTAGATACCTACCTGTCTTGGATTTTATGCGTGCCGTTAACTTATATTACACTCTATAAAAGTCTTCCGGTTCCTACGATATTCAACGGCAAAGCTGACTTTCAATATATGAAATACTTGAATAGGTAAACAATAATATACCTATGTAACGTAAGGTACCTTTAGGAATAATTTATCGATGACTCGGTAGGTACACCAGGTTGATATTTTTTTCATAATATTATGCTATAGGGAACTACGTAAACCCAGACTAATATCTAACAAAATCAAACTGAATTTTTGTTCATAAAGGTATTAGTGTAGCTTACATCTAATCCAAGAACAGGATAATGATAATTTTTTATAAGTCTCTTAATTAAATGCATGAAAATGTATGAAGTTACTGAGCGTAGAATTATACATAATCAAATATTGGATGTTGTAATCTCGATACGTAGGTAGGGATTACAAAATTCATGGCGTTTATCTTTCAACGCTGAAGCACATAACGTAAACTTTGAGTATTTTATACGATAAATGTCGAGATGTGATGATATTTGATGCTTTAATACGAAGCTATTCCATCATCACTTCATTGAGTCGAAACGTTCGTAGTGATTGCACAAAGCGTACCTACTACCCCGCCCGCTATGCGTCTACGAGATTTATTACACTCATAAACTGTAATATTACCCAAGTAATAAAGGCTACGTACAACTTAACTGCGTTCTCCAACTCGCCAATGATATAACTGCAATTACTCACTATAGAATACCTACTTCTTAAGTAAATACATATAAAGATTATATTAATTACTAGCTGTCCCCCGCGGCATCACCCGCGTTCCCGAGGGATGCAACATTTTCCCGGTACAAAATGTATCCTATGTGTTATTCCAGGCCATTTTATATATATGTGCCAAGATTCATCTAAATCCGTTTGGTAGTTTAGGCTTGAAAGAGTAACAAACATCCATACTCACAAACTTTGACATTTATATTATAATATTAGTAGGAATGCAAAGGACCAACAAAGATTCTAATTTGGGGCCGACACCAATTTTCCTTATGATATAAAAAAATCGTAATGACTTGAATTACTTGGTACTTTCTTAGTAGGTAGCTTTCCCTGCCGCGATTTCACCCGCGTTCCCGATTCCGTTCGCGATCTACAATATCCAAGGATTACAAGAAGCCTATGTCCATCCGAGGTGCTGTAGTTCTGGACATTGCCCTCCACATTCATACAAGCTCACAAAAACCGCAGTCCTCTTCATAATCATTGTACAGTATTTTTTTGAGTTTATCCTATTCAGTACCATTCGCACATACACCATTATGTGCCTACCTAGATTAGCTGCTGAAGAAGGTTCGATAAAATCTAAGCAATAAATCATTGCTAATCTCAGATCTTACTACACCAAAAACACCACATATTATTTGACGTGTTAGGTACGTACCTAACAACGAATTCTATTAGGATAACGAAACATAATCATAAAATAACGTGCATTATTATTCTGCCCCGCAAGCATTCTCTACCTCAAAAATTATTGGCCATCTGAATATGATATTTAGTTATCTCTATATCTTTGTATGCGAACTTCGCCTAATCATAACATACCGTATTGTAACAACAAAACCCTTCAATGAATAGTGAATATTTCTCTATTGACGCACTCTACCCTCATAAAACTAATGGAAGAACTTTCACGTGGAAACTCAATAACGCAGCGGTCAGCTAATATCGCGTGAAATATGCATGGGCGTGGACTTTCAGTTGTTTTGTTGGCGCGAAAAATGATTAGGTGGGTAGTAGCCGAGCGCGAGACCCTGGGGACGCAAGTTTGATTGCTCTACAGACTCCATCCACTCCATCTACTGTTGTTTGTTGCGAGACGAATACATTACGTCATTATGATTGTGTTTATCAACAATAAGCCTTTCGTGACAATGTTTCTTTTAAATTTGTATAATTCAACTTTAACAAATTTAGGTGTTCATTAAGGCCCCTACATTTTGCCTTCAACCACATTACAACTTTTAAATTAATTGTTAGATAGGTACTTGTAACAAAAATATACCTAACCCGTGTTTATTTGACAGACGTTACCACGACGATTCGTACCCGTTCGACGGGCGCGGCTTGATCCTCGCACACGCATTCTTCCCAGGCTCTGGTCGAGGCGGCGATGCGCACTTTGACGACGACGAACTATGGCTGCTGCAGCCAAGAAACGAAAATGAAGAAGGTACATTATTTAACATTGAGTTATTATCACTATGTTTTAGGCCGATAATAGTGTCTTGACATGATGTTTTTGCCCAAATAAGAAGAAAGGCTGCTTTTTTCTTCTTTTATACAAAAACCACTACCTGGTGATCGGGTAGTATCCTACCTTGGGTAGGATCGCGCGTGAGAGGCATTTATTTATGAGATGTCTCTATGAAGGTAAGGACTAAAAGCAATAAGAAGTATAAGATTCCAACGAACTTATGTCGAGTTTAAATAATTTAAAAGATTATACTATGTTCATACTCGAAATGCCAAGTTAATTAAGTAGCAATCAAAAGTTTATTTCAGTCCCAACGACGCGACATTCACGTTGTTAGTAGGTCTCTTCTAGTGAAGTTTACATATAACGGTCGGAAATGAGCTTGTTGCGGTCAGTGAAGTTTTGACATGCAAATGCTGAACACCGAGGCTTTACAGCGCGCTTCGGCCTATCCAACCTTGACATGATGCATGCAATATCGATAATAAACATCTGTTTATATATCGCAGAGCACAACACTGATTATTATTATTACTGAGATGGAATGACATTATTTGCCTGAGTGCATCGCACTATCACAGAGCTATCAAAATTGCGTCATTCGTAGAATTAATTCAGCGTTCAGTGAACACTGGTCATCGGCCCAAGTGTAGCCTAGTTACATACAGAGTAAACATAGTCGAAACCCGATAGGCGGCGCGACCGCAGAAGCGTGGACACGCTCGCTGCGATTACCGTGCCGTCCTATACCACACACCGCGCACACGTGATAATTTACATGAACAACGGACGCTTACAACGCCAGTGGATTGTGTTCTGGTAGCCATTTGTAAATATCTACCTTTATTTGGTCATAACCACATGTTCACGTAAGGTATATAAAAACCGTGTTAAGCTTAGAAATTATGATGAATTATAACAATTTGAAAGACCTATAAAATTTTTGGTATTTTAACGACTAAAATTTATCCCGGCATAATAAATTTATCTTCTATGCGTTATATGGTTTTTCAGGGACTTCACTTTTCGCCGTGGCTGCACATGAATTCGGTCATTCGTTGGGTCTCAGCCACAGTTCTGTAAAGGGTGCATTGATGTTTCCATGGTATCAGGGAATTAAACCTAATTTCGTATTACCTGAAGATGACCGCAATGGCATTCAGCAGATGTATGGTAAGTGTAAAGCGGCAATGCCTTTTAAAATAATTATAAAGTATTTTTTTACCCTATTATTTATTGAAAAATATCCTGGGACATACTTCATGCACGGTTTTCTCCTTCCAACTAAGCAGAGCGTGTAGCTTGACCTTGGCAACTAGATATGTGGTATAACATTAAGGATTTCTAACCATCTCGTCGATTGAGCCGTCAAAAATAAGTATTTAGGTATATCATAATTTTCATGAACCATTCCTAACCATAGTGTTAATTTTCTTCAGGTCCGAAAGTCAATCGCACTTGGGCAAAGAATCCGCACATCTATCGGCCGGTCGAAGCTCCCCCAACAACAACAACATCTACCACCACCACCACTACCACAAGGAGGCCTTACATTCACCACAACAGGCATCCTGACAGATATCCGAATCATCGACCTTATTCTCCATATCCTACATCCCCAACAAAATACCCTGTATATTATCCCAACCAACCAAATTATCCTGAACGCCCTTCGTATCCCGAACGGCCTACGTATCCTGATCGTCGCCATTATAATACAAGTGTAGATAACCCTCGAAGAACTAACCAAAATCACTACCCTCGTCCAACTCCAGAAACCACTACCCATGCCACAACCTATCGCCCGCGATACCGTCAGCGTCGACCGGAGTACCCAACTCACCCAAGGCCTAACTACCCGAGTGACCCGAGGCAGGACTATCCCAGGCGGCCTTACCAGCCAGAGAAAACTACCACAGCGAAGCCCACACCACCTTCGGATAAACCTGATACCTGTGATACAACATATGACGCGGTCGCTCTCATACGAAATGAACTATTCATATTTAAAAACAGGGTAAGTTTATACAAATAAGCTTCAACAATCTCATATTTCTAATACACTATAAATTAGGTTATAATTTCCTCTTTTCTTAACAGTATCATTGGAGGATAGGTGCACACGGACGTTATCCAGGATACCCTATGGAAATATCCAGAATGTGGTCAGGATTACCTAATAATCTTACTCACGTCGATGCAGTTTATGAAAGACCAGATAGAAAAATTGCTTTTTTCGTTGGTAAGTAATCATCACTGACTATGGTGAGGTTGTGTTTAAACACATCCCACTTCATATTAAATAGTTAGTCTATTATATAAATTGGAAACAAAGCTCGGGCTACAAAATGCTTTCTTCCAAAAAAGTAGCTTATTACCTAAAACTCATTTTCCTGAAGATGAGACCACGACAGACGATTTCTAATCCGAAATCGAGAACGGAATATCATACAAGAACTGTTGGATTTAATTAATTAAATTGTATAATTTATTTTTAGGCAAGGAGTTGTACCTTTTCGACACACGGTACCTGCTACCTGGATATCCTAAGCCGTTGTACAAACTAGGTTTGCCTGAAAGTTTGGAGAAATTGGATGCGGCCATGGTTTGGGGACATAATGAAAAAACATACTTCTATAGCGGAACCATGTATTGGAAGTAAGTCAACTAATAAAATAACTTCCACTTTTTTAAGCCTATCGAAGCATATCAAAAAGTTTACAAAAAGAATGCGGTCTTAATAAAAAAATATTGTTTCAGATTCGACGAAGATGATGGCCGTGTAGAGCTCGACTATCCTCGGAACATGGCGATGTGGAAGGGAGTCGGATACAATATAGACAGTGTTTTCCAATGGAAAGACGGTAAGAACATGAAATCGGCTTGTTTGTAATTCACCGGCAGTGAATATCAATATTTACAGCTTTTACTATAGCGCCAAAACTTAAACTGCGAAGAACATTAACTGTTCCATACAAAATACAGAACCAAATTAGATACTTAAGCAAATTTGGAAAATTTGGAAGTCACCGTTTGGTCCATCCTATATTTTGTGACGGTATCGAGTATATTTCACCTTCAAATTTATATTTCCACAGGTAAAACGTACTTTTTCAAAGGCAAAGGCTTTTGGAAATTCAACGACCTACAGATGCGAGTGGAAAACGAGAGGCAACTGCCATCTGCGTCATTCTGGATGGGCTGTCCTTCTGAACGTGTAGGGCGACGTGACCCCCTCCTTGCACCGCAAGCGCCAGGCTCTACACTACGGTCACCCAGCAGCGCGCCATCGCATCTTATCAACATTTTGATACTAATACTTTCTTTTGTCATATTAATACTCCGAAGTTATAGTCGGTAGGCACACCTACCAACTCAAAAATGAGATTATTGTGACTGACTTCGGAAATATACGTATTATATTTTCTTCGGCTCCTATCTGGTGATATTATCCTCAATTAACAAATAAATACGTCTACATAAGTTTAAGAATATCTATCAATATGTGTATACCTTTCAATAAAGGAATTAGTGATTTACGACATAACTATACCAAGTAACATGAGTGATAAAGCCATACTAGGGAATTATGTGTAATTTAAGCAGTTACCTATCTACAATGCCTTTTTTTTCATTGGGTACTCGGGGCAAGTGGCCAGGGCCCCACGATCAATTGAGCCCACTAGTTCCTGGCAAATCATCAGCCGATAACCGATGTCACGGAGAATAGAAGTCAATAGAAGTCGTTGGACTATGGCAGATCGGTGTGTCGCGCTCATTATCCAAAAGTGCCCAGGGCCTCCAATAGGTTAATGACGCCCTGCCTATCAAGGTATTCGGGGTAATTCAGAGCTGTCAGGTTCGCACCGATTTGGGTGTAGAAGCGATTCCAATGGCATCTATTTTGAAATCGAAAACTTTATTCAAAATGAATCATTCAATCAATATACAATTGCGGTGACTAAAAGAGCATCAGCGTACATTAATACATTTAAATGATAATATTAAGCAGAGCCCAATCGCACTAAATGGTAGACAATCTGATTTTTTTACTCCTGTTTACAAAACTACTGTAATTATGAATTAACTTTTCAAACATTACTATTTTTGGAATTTTGCATAAAATATAATATATTATATCAATAAGTCTAATATAATATAATAACAAATAAATAAGACCCTATAGGATCATTATTGCTATAAAGAACACATTAGTTATAATCACCAGTTAAAAGAAGAAAACTCAATAAACATAACATGTAATTCAAAAACTGTGTGCCACTTTAATAGTAACCTCCAAGTGGAGAAAAGTAATATTTAATAAGGATTATATTAATTAGGTAAGTACATACTTATTTAACCGATTTGCATAATATTTTTATAAACAACAACATACATATCGGAAGTATGTCTAAATTAAGACCTTTAGTTAAAATTGCTAACAACTATTGCGCAAAAATGCACTGCCTGTTTTAGTATTAACTTTATAATTAAATAAGCAAATAATTTAAACTTTATAAACTACGTAGGATAATGAAAGCTTAGAGGCGATATATTATTTTGTTTAATTTTAAGTATGTACATTTTGATCTCAATATGATCGTGTGCTTGGTTCGTTTAAGACATGTAAGGTATATAACACCACCCATTTAGCTCCTGTACAGTTGATATTGTCATTTGGTGTCAGTTATTATAATACTTATTATAATGGATACTTAAGTAGGTACATAGTTTATTTTGAGGTAAATCAAAATATCTACCAATGTATTAAAGTCTACATATAACAACAGTATGAATTGGTATAATATGGAGATGAATAAGAGTATTTTTGTAAAGATTTCGAAAACATATTTCCCGCAGGATGCCTTAGAAAATAGATATTCATATATCACGCATTTGTAGATTAATGTTGTATAATATTTGATTATTCTCAATATATTCATTACTTGAAGTACATTAAGTAACTTATTTATCTCTTATGCTGGTTAAAAGAGGTACACATATACTGTAATTTGTAAATTATATGAATAAATTGTATTATGTATTGGCTAATAAATAAGTAGGTATGCCATATAGATCATTAAAAAAATATTATTATAAAATAATATGATATAACGCAATGGCCTTAAATGTGAATTATGCTAGAGATTGTATGGTGAAACAATAATTAATGTTCAGTTATGTTGCCAATTTAGAAATGAAAAGTAAAATCTTGGTAGAATGGATATGGTGCTTATTATAGTTAGTTATTGTACAGAATAAATTCTCTTTGGGTAATTTTGTATGTTGCTGTTGTGTCTCCAAATATAGTTAATGTTTACCAAACCACAAATAAATAAATATTACTTCTTCTCTTCCATTTAATCTTCTTAAAGTTTATTAACATAATTATCTAAGTAACCCTATAATAAATTAATACACACTATGTTGTTTTTAAATACTCTTGTGCAATCAGCAGTAGTATATGAGAAGATAATATTTATAATAAAATTCAGTAAGGATTTATAATAATAATCTGAGTGAATTTAAAAAAATTTATAATCTTATCATTAAGTCTGTCATTTTTAGTGTAGTATTATGTAGAATACCTATACAATAGCTTTTTACAATTTTTTGGTCACAAATAATTTAATGATAACTGTGATATTTACTTTTAAAATAAAAATGCCATAAGTAATTGGCAGTAAAATAAATCAAAATTTTTAAATCTTTCTCAAATAATTACTCAATAAATATGTAATTGTAATTTAATTTAATTTCCTATTAAGTAGTATAACGATTTAATAGAAAAAATACAAATAAAGAAGTTTTCTGACATAATTGTGTTTTCTTGATAGAGCCTACTTTATAAAAAAATATTAACGATTTAATTCTTATGGTTACTGTACCCAAATAAGAGAGAGATGAGACTTCGATGGTTCTATCCCAACTGTTCTTCTCGATGAACTGAGAAGGAACAAAACCCGAATTGTGCAACTCTCTTGGATTCAATGTTGAAGCTGATTACATAATAGACAGATTGTTCGCGCTTGCAAACAAGGCGCCGCAAGGTGTGGTGGGCGGCGTGGTAACGACCACCGGACCATTCAACATTGCGACTTCAGCCTTACACCGCCGACACATCTTTTCTTACATATACGTCACGATCACCGTGTCCTATAAATGACAAAAAATCAGTGTTTCTCTTGTACGCCCGTACATAGATGGTTCTGCGCACGAACAGTGTGGGCAAACAGTCGTAGCACCATCAATGTTATATACAATTTACCTTGAAGACGATTCACAATCGCCCTGCTGGTTTTTCCCATGTGGCCCAAAGCTACGTTGCAAATAATCTGTATTTGCAACACACAAAAGTTTTAAGCACACTGAGGGTGCCCCCTGTGGGGCTCGAATCTCGAGGCTCAGGGCGTTGCATGGGGGGCCTTTTTAAAATTAAAAGACTTTACTTCATCTGATGCCACCTGTCACGACAGGGGCATAGAATATTTGTACTCTCACGAGACAAGCGCATAGATAAAATATGAGACAGAAATTTAGCCATCTAGTGGCAGTCCACAAAAACTTGACTGACTTGTATACTAGGCGGGAAATTTAAATCTTAGTAATGTATATATACCTACATATATACATATAGGTAGTGTTATAGTATACTATAAGTATAATAATAAATATTATTAAAATATAGTAATGAACTGGTGGAATAAAAAAAATGGTATCAGTTTCACAAATTTATTTCTGCAATATGCATTTAGTGTACAAATGTTATACAATATAATCTCTCAATAAACGCAACAAGCATCTGCGGAAGGTGAAGAACCACACTTGATGCACTTTCTTAAGTTTTCCTTTATACGATTCATCATCTTAAACGATCAAAAGTCACTGTCTTACTAAAGAGTCACTTTCTCACAAAGAGTCACTATCTAGAAACTTGATTCCACTTACACAATGGAACAGGATGCTCAACTCAACGTTATATGTAATGACAAAACAAGCGAATAAGTTTAAACAATAAACACAAGAAACGACCGGTCCACGTCGTGTCCAAGGTCACCTATAGACAGTTGACCGGGCCTGGACAGGGGTTGGTGCGCAACTAAATGGAATTAGCTTGAATTAGGTCAATTACCATAATTTTATGTTGCCATTTCGCATCTATAGTTTATATATCATTGGTTATAGGGCGTATCGTGAGCGTAGACACACGATTCGAGTGGCATTGCATGTTACAAATAATCTGTACCCAGCTGGTAAATAAAATATGATATTTATTTTATAGATGGCTTGGCGGCCAGGTGGCTTGGTGGTGAGATAGCCTAACTGCCATGTGCATCTGATATCCAGGAATGAAAAATTGTGCATGAACATGATTGCTTTAATGTTGGGTGTAAGTAAATGATTATACTTATGTAATTTACATATAGGTGTATTTATAAAAAATAGTGAAGAAAATAGATAAACAAAGAACATAGGATAAACATAGAACATCCTTTTGTAATCAGTAATAATGTAGGATGTATAGTTTCAGTTATCTGGGCACTATAGTACCTAGTAGCTCATCTTATTGATTTATCAGATGGCTATGTGAAAAAGATGGGCTTTCTTTTGTTATTTATTAGTTATTTAAGAGTAGAGTTAGTTACTACGGCAAGTAAGTAGCAAGTGTAGCATCAAAGGGCTTTGTTTTACATTCCAAAGGCAATATATTTGATATACTTCAGTACCTACAAAAAATACTCAATTTTAAGAAACAGTAGAAAAGTACACTATAATATGAGTGATAAATAACCGAAGATACAGGCAGTTCAAGTTAATAATCAAGCCATATTCAACTGTAACACTTCTGAACTGAAGCTTGTCTTGAAGACTTGCTATTTACAATGACCAATTTTGTTTACCTTATAAATAAATAGTTATAAATATCCTGGGTCATGCTTTTATACATGACCATCAGATCCCAAACTAAGCAGACTTTTAATATGGAAACCAGGCAACTGATATACTACATTATACTACTTTTATAAATATATACTTACATAGATATTTACATCCAGACACAGAACAAACAGACATGATAATGCAAATGAAGCTATCGCATATATAGTGAGTGAAATCTGCAGGCTGATGATTTATTATACTACCGGCACTCTATGATGTTTTGACGTTTCAGATTGTCATAGGAAAAGAAACTGTATTACTTTGGTAATAGGTTGATTTCCATCATCATACAATTTGCTGTTGCATCAATAGATGCACCTTATGTCTAGGTTATTTTTCTTTGTCATTGTCAAACATCAAAACAGCCATCATAGCATGCTGCAAGTTTAATACAGAGACAGTGCCACAGGTATCAATATTGCTATTGCTTTAGGCTATTGGTGAGCGAAATTGAATGTATTATATTCTATTATAATGAGTTTGTAGTTTAAAAAAAAAAGAAGTTTTATTTAGATTTTCTACTTTTATTGAACAGAATAATAGAAACCTTACCTAAACTTAAATTTAACTACCTATATCACTTATCTTGAAAACCTAATTTTGCCCAATCTTCTCTTGTCATAAGGTTATGCTCCATCCTGCAAGCTAAGTACTCTTTAGCTTCATCTCTGCACATTGAGTTATTACTATCGTTGTTGAATAGGCATTTCATATATTTTGTCATTATATTCTTACACAATCCATCATGATCCAAAGGGAAACTTCCTTTATCTGGAGCGGTCGGTATAAATTGTTTTTGACCAAATGTCATAGCAGTAGACATTCTTACGAGTTATAATTTTCCAACAATTACGATAAAAGAGAACTGAGCAAACGAAATTCCGTAAATGTATATAGAATTATAGTAATTTTTACTTTAAAGCAAATCTTTTTAATTCATCTACTTTGTTGTTGCTTATTTTCATAAACGTCAATCAGCTCAGCTGATTCACACTCCACAGACAGATACAATTTTAGTTAGGCAAACAGACCGTACCTTTGAACAAAAGAGTAATTTAATATTACAACTTTAAAAGGGACATGTACTAGACATATTTACTCTTTGTTTTGTAACTTGTCCACAAACATTTTAGACTACTATTTATTTAGGGATTTATAGAGAGCATCAAACCTTTTATGGAACCCTTATCTTTTCGCCATATCTATTTGTTTTTTTTTTATTTTTAAATTCTTTTTATACCAGACAGACGGAAGCGGCATTTTACTGTTGAATAAAAAGAACTGTTGATTTTTCTGTACAAACAAAGTCAGAAAAGTTTCCGTGACGACCTACACAAGATCTGATTTAGAATTTGTGGAAAGCCATTAAATGGAGCGTTAATGAAATATTGCTTATTGACTACAAACTAAAATAAATAGTTCCTCATTAAAACATAAATACCATTTCAACTGTGTACGTTACCATAACGATCAAACATCGGCCATGTGTACCCCACACATGGCCGTACTCGAAAACGCCATTTACAAGAACTTTAGTATTATTATAATTTGAATATCAATTATTTTTGTCAGATTTGCTCCTGCCTTAGAAAAAAATTCTAACAAAAGCTATGTAGCAATAATCTGTCTGTGGCGTAGACAGAGAATTTTATCTGTCTACGGTCTGTGGGAAGAAACAGAACATCTGTCAAAAATGACAGCTGTCATCAGCACGTGTTGGAGCTAAACAACAAATTAGAAACAAGAATAGTATTTTTTATATTTTAGGATTTGTGATTAATTGCATCATGTCGCGACTAATTGTTAAAAATTTACCAAATAAGGTAAGGCATAATCTGCCAGAAGCATTCTCATATTCTTATTTATAATTATTATGATCAAAAATATTACATAGGTCACCGTTGATCATCTGAAAGAAGTTTTTGGCGAAAAAGGTGAAGTCACAGACGTCCAGCTAAAGTATACCAAGGATGGTAAATTCAGGAACTTCGGATTCATCGGATACAGGACGGAAGAGCAGGCTGAAGCAGCCAGAGACTACTTCGATGGCACTTGTATAAAGTCTATGCAAATCGAAGTTCAAACATGCGCCAACTTGGGTGATGAAAAGAAACCAAGAGCATGGAGCAAGTATGCAGCTGACAGCACAGCCTACAAACAGTTGCATAAAGATGAGATAGCTGAGGAAAATAAGTTAAAGAAACAAAAGAAAGTGGAGAAAAATAAAGATAAAATAAAAAGGTTGCTCAGAGAGGTATGTTCAATTTTATGTGGGTGGTTGCTTATGGTTATTGTTATTATGGGAACATCTTACTCACACACTACTTTTTCTAAAAAAATATAAAAGATACAATCCTGCCAGAAAGTTTAATATGAATATTGTATTTCACCTGAACTGCATTGTTGTATATTTTAACAACAATTTATTTGTTTATCTGTCTGAGATGCGAGTATATGAAAATTAATAAAATTGTACAATTAATTACAGCATAAGGATGACCCTCTATTTGCTGAGTTTGTGGAAGCTCATTGCACTGACAAATCTACTTGGATCAAGGATATCTTTCAAGAGGCTTCTGTAAGTGATGATGATGAGATTGGGGCTGAAAATGAAAAATCTGCAACCCCTATCAAGGTGGCAACCCCTGCTACAGAAACAATAGTAGCTGAAAAACCAGAAAAAGTTGCTAATAAAAAAATAAGTGATTTGCAAGTAAGCATGAGTAATTATTTTACATTAATATTGTCTACTTTATTTGTAACAACTGAGTAACATTTGAATATTTTGACGAATTTTGATCATAATTGTGACACTCTAGTACTGTCAATCTAGTCAGAGCATATCTACAAAATCCCATAATAAATAGTAAATAAATATTGCATAAGTGATGTGATCTTAAACATACTATACACTATACATATACAAGCAATTCTTGAATATACAAGATAATTAGGATCTCGGAAACTGCTCCAACGATTTTCATGAAATTTGGTATGCAAGGGGTTTCGGGGCGTTAAATGGATCTAGCTAGGATTCATTTACAGAAAATGTCCTTTTATCCGTGTTCTTAGGCAATGAAAACTGCTACAATGTCATTAGAAGGTAAGGTTTTCAAGTTACATCTTTTGTGAGAAATACTGTTATTGGGAGCCCTTTATTATAGCATCTAATTCGTCTCAGGTATATATGACAGTGCTTTGAAAAAGAGAAAATAGGTAGTAAGCTACATTAGTATAGAAATACTGAGCAATGCTTTGCCATCCAGGTACTTCTATATAAATTACTATTATTTAAATAATGCCTCAATTAACAGCAGGCAAAATACTTCTAAGGCAGCTAATTCTTACAGTCCATTTCTAATTTTACAAAGACTCTTTAACAATGTCTCTCTTTACAGTATATGAAAATATTAATGAAAAAAGTAGGTGATACAACAGAACAAGACATACCTGAACAAGAAGATGAGACCCCTAAAAAAATTAGAAATAGACCTCTGTTTCATGTAAAAGTAAGGGTTTTATGAAAATTTAAGTGAACATACAATATTTGTTATGAGCTGGTTTTAGTAATGTTATTAATACTTCTTTCAGATAACCGGCTTACCTTTTAAGTGTAAAAAGAAAGATATTAAAGAGTTCTTTAGACCATTAGTACCTTTCTCAATTAGGCTTCCTCTGGGAAAAGAAAAAAGACTTGCCGGATTCTGTTATGTTGGGTTCAGAACTGAGAAGGAATTGAAAAAGGCACTTGGTAAAGACAAACTCTTTTTAGGTAAGATTTTTGTATATTCACTTTTATATCTACACTTATATTATAAAGAGGAAAGATTTGTATGTAAGTGTGTTTGTTACTCTTTCACACAAAAACTACTAAACGGATATGGATGAAACTTTGCACATAGATAGAGCATATCCTGGAATAACATATAGGCTACTTTTTATCCCAGGAAAATGTGATTTGCCTTGGGAATGCAGGTAAAACCCTGGGGGATAGCAAGTATATTTATAAATAATAAATACATTCAAACTAACCAGAGCTTGTACTATGGAAACCCAATAACTGATATCAGTTAAATAAATACATACACAGGACAAAATCATGTATATATTATTTTCCATGTAAAATTTATTAATATTTCAAGTTTAAGCATATGAAGTCCACATTGGTGCTGGATTTCTAGTAACAGAAGGGACAGTTTTCATAGCGATCATAAAGTGTTTAAAATCTGGTGTCTATTCTAATATCTAATCATCTCCTGGATTATCCCACTCTAAAGGCATTATCCAAAAAAAACACATAAAGTTAATATACACATTAACATGAAAGTATAAAAAAATTTACATGTGTAAGGCCTAGATAAACCTATGTTAGGTAATACAGCTTAGGTATAGGTTGGTTATACTGAAATATCTACAGTTGAACTGTGAACATCCATTCATAAAACCTTTTTTCAGGCAATCATCGTGTACATGTACATCAATATGAAGACAAGGCAAAGAAATTAACAGAGGAGGAGGAACAAGTCAACATAAAGAAACAAAGAGAGGTAATAATCAAAAGAACTTTACATTTGCTAGAGTAGTAGAGCTCTTAGTGCAGAGTTCGTCTGGGGAAGTACTACCTTACTCATTTCTGCCGCGAAGCAGAAGTGCACTTGTATTAGTATTGAAGGTTAGAGACCCTTACAGAAACGCCACAGGTTCGCGCATTTATGACATGAAATATTTTATTCAAATAGGCCTTCACAGGTACACATGAATGGTATGCATATCAGTTTGTTCTGTGTCGGGTGTTAATAATAGGTTGGGGAAAAAGTTCCTTCGCATTTTTTAACAAAATTGAAAACATTTTTAATATAGTTTATTTACATTTAACTAAAGTATGTAGGTACCATTTTGTTCGATAACTTTTTGCCATCTTGTAGGTAGGGACATGATCCCATTGCTATAGAAATTTTGGGACTTCTGATCAAAATACTGCGACAAGTGGTTTTGACAGTCCTCTCGTGATGTTAACCTGATACTGCCTAAAGAATTCTGAAGAGACCGAAACAGGTGGAAATCTGAAGGTGCAAGGTCAGGACGGCGGATGCATTAATACCTCCCAGCCAAACTCTCTTAATTTTTGCTGAGTGGCTAAAGATGTGTGAGGTCTAGCGTTATCATGATGAAAAACCACACCCCTGCTGTTGATTAATTCCGGCCGCTTTCTCTCAACTTCTTGCTTTAATCTCATCAGTTGTTCGCAGTAGAGTTCAGAATCGATGGTCCTGCCTGGTGGTAACAGCTCATAATGAATAATGCCCTTCCAATCCCACCACACACACACAGCATCACCTTGTTGCGAGTTTACCCGGATTTCGCCACAGTCTGTGAAGCCTGACCGGCCCTTGACCACGACCTTTTTCGCACGCTCTTGTCGTACGTGATCCACTTTTCATCACCAGTTATCAGCTTCTTCAAAAATGGTTCGGTTTCATGACGTCGTAACAAAGAATCACAAATGAGTACACGGTTCATTAGGTTTCTTTCAGTGAGCTCGTGAGGTACCCAAATAATTAGTTTTTTTGTGTACCCAGTTTTTTTCAAATGCGCCAAAACTGTTTTGTGGTCAATTCCCTGTTCTTTAGCTACGTCGTAACTACTGATATGCCGATCTTGCTCCATTTTTTCAAAAATGGCATCCATTTTATCCGTAATGGGGCGACCAGAGCATGCATCTTTGACATCAAAATTTCCGGATTGTAAACGCTTAAACCAAATGTTTGCTACTCTCACAGACACTGCACTAGGTCCATAAACATCGCAAATTTTTTTCGCGGCTTGCGTTGCATTTTTACCTTTTTTGTAGTAAAATTTTAAAATGAATCGAATTTCTTCATTAGATTCACTCATCTTGGCGGTACGAAAAACAAATGCAAATCACATATTTTCCTAATTTGAATTTGAAATTACATATGTTCTTTAAAATTTAAACTTTCAATGATACCAAAACCAGCCAGATACAAATAGTATAGCCAAAGAGATTTTATTACAAGTTCAAACATACTATAATGCGAAAAGACTTTTTCCCCAACCTAATATTTATGAAAGTACATATTTAAAATTATTAATGTAGTATATGTGGTACCTATGTCAGCTATCTGGTTATCATGGTACCTGAAAGCTTGCTTAGTTTGGGATCAGATGGCCGTGTGTAAAAAATGTCGCAGGATATTTATGATTTTACCTAACCCATTGATGTTTCCTGTAATTTCTAGAAAGAAGGTAATGAAGAAACAATTGGAGAAAGTGGCAGCATTTTTGTTCGGAATTTGCCCTATATTGTATCCGAAGAAGAAATTACAAGTCTTTTCGAAAAATATGGTGAGCATGATGAATGTTTTAAAGATCTTACGTAAGTACCTACCTAAGTAGAAATAAAGTCTCGTGATTTTGATGGCTTTAGTGACGAGGGAAATCGACTCAATACCTTTAAAAGAAATGTAATCATTTTAATTCCATGGTAATGATGATAGGTCTTTTGTTACCCGACTACGGCGAAGCCAAAGGAGGGTTATGATTTTGACCGGTATGTATGTTCATCTGTTCCCTCATAACTTTTAAACTACTTATCGTAATTTGGCAAACGAGGTATCGTTCGAAGCGTCTTGATCGTCTGCTGGTTATAGGATATGTGACGTCACAATAAATTAGATATGGTGCTCTCTACAGGACATAAAGGCATTAACTATAAAAATTCTTATAAGTGACACGATAATGTTTATTTATTGTTATAATTTGGCCATCAAACTATTGATTACTTATATTATATATAATTCAATAAAATCTAAATAAAAAAATGTAAACCGAATCTGCAAATACTTTATTACGAAATTATAACCCCAAAATAATTGAAATAAAAAAATAAGTTCAAAAACTAAAACCCGACTACGAAAAATATATTTTTTAAATTATTATTATATTTTATATATATTATTATATTATTATTAAAAAAAATTTTAATATGCTGCGGTACGCATGCTGAGTACATATAAACATTACATTAAGGGTGGTTTTACAGTGACGCTTTCGCCAGCGCGGTTGGTAAGCGTCGCGGGCCACGAGCTTTGCTCTTGGATCGTTACATAGTTTAATCAACATTCGCGGATATCTTACGGGCCGCGCTTACCACCCGCGCGGACGTCAAGCATAATTGTAAAACCACACTAACATGGTTGTCTCGGAAACGGCTCTGAAGATTTGGGTGAAAATTTGTTATACAATAAGGTTTTGCTTTTTAAATTTGTCAAAAGAAAACTGATTTTAACAAAAAAGATCAGTTTAATAACATTATCTGACAATAAAACTTACTATTTTGATTTAGGTCCACTGGCCGAAGTAAATATGCCAATCGATAAAATCCTCCGCCAACCAAAAGGGTTTGCAACAGTTACCTTTGTAATGCCAGAGCATGCAGTCAAGGCATATACAGCTCTGGACGGCACAACATTTTGTGGAAGAATGCTTCATTTACTTCCTGCAAAAGCAGAGAAACTTGAAGAAAATGACAATAATGATGGTAATTATAAAAAACTCAATACCATATTATATCGGTCCTTGGATCTTCACTGCTGGCTAGCTTCCAACGGCTCCAAGATACCTACCCTACACCTAATCGCCACTCAAGAACCTTTTTTCCCCATCAGTTATCAGTTCTCCGAGCGATGTGGCCACTTCAGCTTACAAGCTGTCCCTATGTATTTCGGACCCTGTCACTTAGAGAAATTCCGAGCATAGTCTGTTCCATTGCTTGCTGAGTGACTTTGAGCTTATTTATGGCCAGCAGTAAAAGACTACGTTTCTGCTGAATTAGACATCAAAATATAACGACTATGTACACAAATAATCTATTGTACATTTCGGTTGTAATGTAGTATTGTGAAAGAAGCAAGTTAGCATTTTATACCAAAAATGTTCTAAGTTCACTTGAAAACACAATTTAAAATATTTTTAGGCCCGTTGTCCCCGAAACGGTAGTAGCCTCGGCATTATTAATTATTTGTTACTAAACCTAGTTAAAAACTAATTTCAGAAGGACTATCGTTTAAGGAGAAGAAAGCTAAGATTTTAAAAGCTCAAGCGAAGTCGTCTCACAACTGGAACTTGTTGTTTCTGGGTGCCAACGCCGTTGCAGACGTAGTCGCCTCAAATTACAATACCACAAAGGAACAACTACTTAATGACGATAGTAAAAGTAAGTTTCATTATCAAGCTTGACTCACTGTTGCATGAAATTTATTTATCTACTTTTATAAATAGATGGGTGTATGGCTATGTAATTACAATACATTCTGAATTCAATTTTATTACATTTAATTAAATGTGATACTGTAACTATTGGTAGTACATACAATATCTAACCAATTGACAACAATTTATTCCTAATAAGCCACAACTATAACAACTCCTTAATTATTTGTCTGCCTAGAGCAGGGTTTCTCAAAGTGGGGTACGCGAACCCCTAGGGTTTCACCATTCGACGGTAGGGGGTTCGCGACAAGATTAACGTAATGGTGGCTTGACTGGCACGTGCGGCACACATAGTCATGATAAAAACAAAATACAGAAATCGACTTGATACCGAGTCAGAATGGATTTATTTAGTTAGTTAAGGGGTTCGCTGTCATCTGGAAACTTTAACACCAAAAGAGACCTTTAGAGCCAAAAGTTTGTGAAACCCTGGTTAACAATTCACTTAAAAAATCATTTTTGAATACGTATTCTGGAGGCACACCGAATATGAAATCACGTCACAAAATATGCTGTAACAGAGACCGCGCACGGCGGTATTTATGTCAACAAGCAAGAGAAAAGTGTTGTAATTTGTAGGTTATAAATTTTAGGTACAAGTGCAGCAGTGCGTCTGGCGCTGGGTGAAACGCAGTTAGTTACGGAAACTAGATCTTTCCTCGAAGCTAATGGAGTTTATTTAGAAGCATTCAATAAAGTAAGCTAAGTGTAATACATAAACAATTGAGTTTTAGGTAGTTTTAAAGATGAAAATTTTAAAACATTTATGTTTTAAAACGTGCCTATATTATTTCAGGTAGCGAAAAGAAGGTCAAAAACGTGTATACTTGTAAAAAATTTACCTGCCAATACAGAAAAAAGTGAAATTAAAGCATTGTTTGAAAGGCATGGTCCTATAGCGAGATTTTTGATGCCGGAACATGGCATTACCGCTTTAGTTGACTTCATTGAGCCATTCGAAGCTAAAAAAGCGTTTATCAAACTGGCTTATTCACAGTTTAAGTCGGCTCCTTTGTACTTAGAGTGGGCACCTGAAAATGTGTTTGTGAAATCCACTGGAAACCGTGAATCAGTTGAAATTAAACAAAAAGTAGAGGAATCAATTAAAAAAGAAAGTGATTCTTCAAAATCTGTACAGTCAAGAATAGATGAAAAACAAAAAAGCGAAGATGAAAACAAGATCACACATGTTGATGAAAAATTAGAAGAACCTGAAAACAATGCAACTTTATTTGTTAAGAATCTTAATTTTAAAACGAATGAAGATAGTATGAAAACGGTAAGAACTTGGGTCTCCAAAATATTTCTGAATACTTTTGACAATCTTTGTTTGCGTGGCACTTCCTGGCAGGACCACGATCACGGACTGAAATTTTGAGTGGGGCGGTAATTTGTCGCAAACTATCCAAATTTGTCGTTACTTGATTTAAAACATTGTCAGCCAATTCAATTAAATTCCTTTAAAAAATGTACTCTTTTTACTAATAATTTTTGTTGTCCAGCATTTTTCTAGATGTGGTAAAGTACACAACGTGACAGTAGCAAAGAAGAAAGATCCAAAGAACCCAGGACAGTTTCTGTCAATGGGCTACGGTTTCGTCCAATACTATAAAAAAGATGACACAAATGAAGCACTTAAGATGCTGCAAAGTTCGACCCTAGATGGAAAAACACTAGAATTAATGAGATCCGAACGTGGAAACACGTAAGTATGAATGACATATCTTGCTTGATTATCTATATTTATATTTGATTTTCTAAACAATGTACGCATTTTATAATTACAGGAGTGAATTAAAATCATCTCGCAAAAACAACAAAGACGGTGCTCAAAATGGAAGTAAAATTCTTGTGCGCAATGTTCCTTTCCAAGCTAACAGAAAAGAGTTACATGAAATATTCAGGTAGGTACTTAATTACATTTTATCGAAAAATTTCATGATACAGAATAGGTATTACATTGCACTTGGTATCGTTATCACACTCATGATTAGTATTTATATAATTAACGAAAACATTGAACAGACGAAACAATTTATTTACCTACATAATTATTGATTTTAGAATTGTTTTAATTTATAGAGTTTTTGGCGAAATCAAAACATTGAGGCTACCAAAGAAACTGACTCCTGGATCTGATCAACATCGTGGTTTTGCGTTTGTTGATTACCACTCCAAAGCTGATGCAAAGGTTCGTAGATATTTTACTAACAAATACTTATATTTTTAACTGAATTAATTTAAAACAGTGCCCTAAGTTCTATCTTCAATTTTTAGACTGCTTTTGAAGCAATAAGCCAATCAACCCATTTGTACGGCAGAAGATTAGTTTTAGAATGGGCAGATCAAACAGATGAAAATGAGGACATAGATGCACTAAGGAAAAGAACTGCTCAATCGTTTAATGCTAAGTCTCCGGGAGGCAAGAAATCTAGGAAAGGTGCGATCGACGCTGAAATGTTTGTTGATGGGGAAATTAATAATCAATAAATAATTTGTACCGAAATATAATAAGTACTTTTTTATTTCAGTTCTACTGAGTACAAAAATTAATTAATAATTTTAACACACTTACTCCCTAATGTATCTTATTGCTTTTTTAATGTAGCTTAATAAGCCCGGCGTGCTTTTACTATATTTTGTTGTAATTCTTAGTACAAACAAGCAATTTTTGTTTATACTAATAAGTTTAGGTAGGTACTTTCCTATGAACTAGAACGTGGCTTATGTTTGCCCACATCATCATAGAACATGTGACAAAAGGTCATTAACATGAAACCTAGATAGAAGAGAGTAAGCCCGCAAATGCAGCTGGCGGTGCTAGCGACAGTTTTTTTTAATTAAGAGTAACAGTCCAGTCAGGTGATACTACAAAGTACGATAGTGTGCTATGGTTCCCTCGGAGTTGTTTTCCTTCACTGAAAGGCGTTGAAGGGTTCAATCAAGAGCCGTCACTACCAACTGAACTATCACCATCCCGGAACTGCTACGGTACTGTTTATTTCTCAATAGATTGGTAAGGAAATGAAAATCATGAATATTTGCTAGTCAACTTTATTTATCTTGACAAAAATACAATACGGTTTATATTGGATGGCATGCTGAATCATAATTACCAAATTAAGAGAATATGATTCAAGATTATTTTTATCTTAAAACACTTATGGGGTAAATAACATAATAAAGCCTATCGTTTTGACCGCCAGTCATTAATTGATGACAAATTATCTTAACTGATTGTGATATCGTTAAGAACGTGTATGTACAGTGTTGGCAGTCAAAGATAAACTCCCCTATTCATAAAAAAGTTATGAAGCAATAGCTAAATTGTGTTCCTATATGTCAACATGCATTCGAGTACATTTCATGGAAATTAGCATATAACTCATTTATGAATATGAAGCCTTTTTACAAACCATTTTATTTTTAGCTATCTTTAATTTAAAAAGAAAGCAAGAGGACATTGGTAAATTTGATATAATATTTATTTTTACATTTATTGTGATCTAAAAAAAATAACACTGGTTATTAAACTTTTAATACACTATAAGTTACACCAAAACAATATTCACACTAGAATATGAAGAAGATATTTACACAGGCATTAACAATATCGAAAAATTGGAATAACTAATAATATTAAACTATTACAATAAGCAATAAGAGTTAACATAGTCTAGTATTGCTTCATACCACAAATAATAGTCTTATCTCTCTTAGATTAAATCAAATATGTATTTTTTTTAATCTAAGATCTCATCTTGTGCTTGAACTGCACTAAATATAACATAACTTAGTTCCCAGATCATACCTTAATATAAATGAAGAAGCTGGAAGTTTTCACATACATAAGTGAAATTGTAATGTGGTGTGGTGAGAAAATATCTAAAATTTACAATAGAAGAATCATAATAAAATTACTTCATTCAAATATACAGTCACCCATGCCTACATATACTCGTAAATAGGGATTTATTTTTGAAGGAATGTGTCCATTTAGTTGATTACAATATACTGTTTCAACAAGTTACAAATTGCTTCACTTCAACTTTTCAAAATACACTATTTCAATATTATCTTGAAGGGATCCTGCACAAAATGTATGGAAAAGCCATGCTATGGATTTGGAAAACTGTTATCAGATACTTTTTACCATTATCAGAACTGGTATCAGATAGCTGCATGTATGAATACCCCAGGATATATTTATTCATTATAATAGTTTGTGATAGGATGATCATAAAACAACATGGGCACATAGTCCAAAAATTGTGTTTTGTTTAAGGTTCCAAGGGTGTATCCTCATATTATTATGTATGACCTACCAAATGATTTTCACTTGTTTTCTTTCTTTCTAAATTAATCCACTTCTGTAAATTATAGGTCTTGACTATCATAACCATGGATGTAAGAAGTATTAGTACTAAATACAGATTTCATCATTCAATATTTTTTTTTACTTTTTGCAAATCAACAAAAGTTTCCTTTTCCATTCATTTTGTGCTTTTTGTTTAAATTAAAACTAGCTAATATGAATTTATGTCAGTATTATCATTGAAATAAACACATGGTAAATAAATATTCAAGATGAATGTTCTTTGAAGAAAGACACATGATATGAGATAATAAAATCCAAAACAATTTCAAATTTCAATCAATCTTTACAGTAGAATATATTTTTCTAACAAATAAACTTGTACCCAAATATCCCACAGTTCCACAAATAATACCAAGTGCTACACTAAAGAGAGCCATGTAACCAAAATAAAATGTAGTTTGAAATAGGCCATACATCTTGGTTTTGAACAAAAAGTAGTAAAAGGAATATAAATAAACATAGATAGCAGTGCTTCCGGCTGAAAGAAAACTAGTCCATTGCCAGCGGTAGTCCTCTGCATTTAGCAAAAAGTAAGTACATACTATAGTTACACATACTGTCACTATCATCAAGATCAAGAATACAAGTAGCATAAATCCATAGACATAATAGATTTTGTAAGCCCAGAATGATGTAAATATGAAGTACATTTCAATGAAGATAGATCCAAAAGGCAGTATTCCTCCAACTATGATAATTATGAATGGCTCCATAAACCATTTCTTTTCAGGAATAGGTCTTGGAACAGCATTGATGCGACATGGATAGTCAGGCTGGCCTGCCAAGTTACGGCCAAGGACTGTTCCAACAAGTGTAAGGGGCAGAATGACAAATGTACAGATAGACATTACAGCAATCATACTACCAAATGGAATAGCTCTAGATGCATGATAATATATAGCTATAAAATTAATGAAAAAAGCTGTACCACAAACTAAAACTGGTAAAAAGAATGCTGAAAGCAACATTTGCTTAATCCATAGCTTGCCACCCATTCTTGCATAAAGAGATCCACCAAAATATCCATTAACTGGGGAGGTTGCTGCATAAATGAAGATTGCAGTGGACAGTAAAGAACCCCTCTCTGTGTATAATTCACCAAATATGGTAAAAATTATTACAGCCAAGGTGACAACCGTAAGTTGATAACCTGATCCCACCAGCGCTGAAAATAATGCTAAGTGTGGCACAGGCCTGAATACATCACCATGAACTTGTTTCCACCCATATTCATCTCCTAAGTCTTTTTCTAAGTCATCAAGGTCATCATCTTTAGAATATCTAGCATAATCCTTACGAAGGGTCCTCATCAGAATCATAGAAACTAGACCAACCAAGAAAATAACCATCATAAAACTATTGAAAATACTAAACCAGTGAATCCTGTGCTGGAAGAAATTTGGATCTAGGTATTTATCAAATCTATCTTCGTAGTTAATGTTGCTTTTCTTCCAATTGACTTCATAAGTGAATGGAATTTTGGCATTGGGAGTTAATCGTTCCTTATTTTCGGCAGTAAGGTTGACTTCGACAATTCTGTTGCCATTGTATCCAATATCAAACTTCTTATGGGTCCAGATGTAATAATGGTCCCCATCTATTTCACCAACAGTTCCCCAAATGGGAAGATCATCTATGTACATCTGGTACCAGTAATGGTTTTTGACAGCATACACAAGTGCTTTGTAAGATTGATCGTTGAGTTCTATCGCACAAAATTGCTGTGCCGGTATATTATCTTTGTAGGTGATGTCGAGACCACTAAATTCTAATTCCACACCCTGTAGCGCTTCTGATAAGGTTTCATGGTAGTGTCCGATAGTAACTTTCGTTCCTACGCAGAACGGTAATGAAAAATATGCATACGTCTCCTGACGATTGTGGTATGGGCCCACAGTGTTCATCCATAGCACTACTTGCTCTCTATCCTTATACGAGTGTGTATGTTCGTCACAATTGACTATAGTCCACAAAATGAATAACAGGTACAAGAACTTCATTTTATTAAGAATCTAGATCAAAACCTTTTCAATTTTATATAAAATAAACATAACACGTATGTAAAATGCCGAAGTCGGACATTTGTATGAAATGTTGCCAAGTTAAAGTAAAAAAATATAATGGGAATGACATTTATGACATAGATTTATTTGGTCTCGTAATATTTTTTTCAATAATTAGCCCATAGAACATTCGTAAAACACGAGGTGCAAATTCAATCTGTTTAACATGTGAACCTAAATACAAATTTTGTTAATTTATTTATTCATTTACTTAATGCGCAATCTACACTAGTCGTCACCAATCTTAAAGTGTTAGAAGTGAGCTACGAATTGAATAAGCTCATAGTACAGTTCCGGGGGAATAGGCGATTTTTCTTTCCGCTCCCCTTTTACCTCTACATACGACATATTTATTATGAAATTTTTCAACAGTTTCTTTTTGCTATTTTGATTAATCTTGCACCTAGTGCCACATACTTAAAGTAATATAATATATATAATACATAAAGCAAATAACATTTTAATTTGACTTGCAAACTTTGAAGATGAAAGAGGCGGGGACGGTCATTGTTCTGTATATTTTTTCATATTGTTTTATAAGTCTGCTGATATATTGGACAGCACTGAATCTATATAATAATATCAGGTATTCGCGTACCTATAGTGAATACAGAACACCACTAGATCCATATATTATCGTATCGCAATATCAATTATATTCGGTTGAAACTGATTCGGATACAACTCCCTTATTCAGCTAATACAAACTTCGCCGGGGCTCCGTTTCACAGAGGCCTCGGAGAGCTTATCTCTCACGTGATTAGTAGTATTACCGTAGTTAGCGAAAGAGACGTAGCACGGAGGCCACGACGAAACATCCTCATGTTAGTGTCATTTTCATTACAGAATCGAGCCCCTGTACCGAAACTTGATGCACGCGGGTGGGAGTGATGTAGCTATAGATGAACGAGCAAGACGATACGCTTATGTATAATACTAATTTTAAACATTGTTTACAGGATCATAGAGTAAAATACCGAATAAATTATTAATCAAAACAACATTAGTAAACACCCATCAATAAATGTCAAAGGATTTTAAATCATAAATGATATTCTCCATATGAAATAATTGTTTTGAATTTTTTTTGTTCATTTATTAAAATTGCACTCTATGTATACTGATTACAGTATAAAACAGCTGACCTGGTAAAATTTTATTAAGACGTAGTTTCATCTAGGCTGGTACAATATTAAGGTCCTAGTAATATTAGATGTATTTCTCAACACAAACTTCTTTTAATTTACTTACCATAGAATATCAAGTGAATTCTCAATTAATACTGCTATATTAATTGTCATCAGGTTCCAGTAAGTACATAATATATATACGAATAAAGGAGTTAAATATTGAAAATTAAAAATATTAAATCAGGATATAATAAACTTATAACGATTCGTTTTTCAGTTAATATTTTTATTGCGAATTATTTTGGGAATTGATGATCAATGATTCTGCTTTCATATGGGGTTCCTTATAAAAAGAGGTGAAACATTTATTACCCAATAGTATGGAGTGTAGAAGTAAAGGAGGACCATCTCTGTGTACTAAAAAGTGTCCGTTGAAAGGGAACAAATTAAGGTGGCGCTACTATAGCAAGTGGACGAATTTTAAATAGAGCGCCACAAATTATTAGCGTAGGAAACTACATTAATAACAAAGGAAAGAAGCATTTCCGTTTTGTTACAACGCATTTTTTTAAATTATTATAATATATAGACAAACATGAGTATGGAATAAAATTATACAGTGTTTTTAAGTACCCCAATTAATTGTAAATAGCAAATAGAAAATAGTATTAAAGATTTACCGGAAACCAACCCAGTACACTTCATTCTGTTCATATCATTTCCACTTGCTACACTAGCGCTTTTTCGGTGAGAATTCGAAAACTAATTTGCTGTTTACAAGTGGACACTTTTTCGACAAATCCCCCATACAAGATGCTCCTCCTTTACTTCTACACTCTATACCCAAAATATACATTTGTTATGTGTATTATTAATATATCATCAATTAATATTGTGAGGTGTCTAGAAAACTTTAAAAATAAAGGTGGTAGATCTACCAACTTTTCCAAGTGGAATTGGTAGGAAACTACCAACTTCTGAAATCAAATCAACCTCCGAGACAAATTTCGAGTTGGTAACACTCAGTCATTCTGTGTCTGCCAGGCAGCACCATATTTTAATTTTAGGTTAAGTGCGATTCAGTTTCATTATTTATCTTTAAAATGGAAGTTGACTTACCCAGTTGTATACAAGCGAAGCTTAAATCAGACACTGGGGAAGAAACAGGAAAAACTTTGGATTTGCCATTGACCATAAGTAAAGACCAATTGCAACTCATATGTAATGCTCTTTTAGAAGAGGTAAGTTTTGTTTAAACAATAATAGTTGAATTAATAGGTGGTATTAAAAAAACTGTTTTGATCATTGATATATTTAATCTTATAGAACTTTAACAGGTTTAATGTGGCTTGTTCTAAGTAAGGTCCTCACCGTTTCATGACTCTCATTCAAATAATAATTTTAGGTAGCAAACTAGTTCCATATAATTTTGTTGATTATTTTAATTTTCAGGAAGACAAGCCATTTCTATTTTTCGTTAAGGATGTGGAAATAACAAATACACTACAAGAAGCACTTGATATTAAAAGTTTGAATTCAGAAGAAGTTGTTGAAATAATATATCAGCAACAAGCTGTGTTTAGAGTAAGGCCAGTGACTAGATGTACAAGGTAAATATGTGATTACACTATGGGCATTAATAAATGTCATACATAATTTATTTTATTAATTTAGGATACACAATATAAATTACAACCAAAAGGTAAACAAACATAATAAGTAACAAGGTTGTGGTCTAGTATAGTCACGCACGCGGAGGGGGTTAAAAATGGTTGTAGTTGGTAGGGGTTGGATCCCTAATTATAACGCTATCACTCTTATTAAAAGGTAATGCATATTTTTCGAGAAATTAATAGAAATGTAAACTAACCTCAAATCACAAAAAGGAAAAACGAAACGTTAAAATGGGCGATTGACAACCAAATCTGTACAAGTACGTTGTCTGTGGTGTAAAGTGTCTTGCAAATTCTATGAAACGGAACGTTAAAAAAAATAAACATATGTCCGTGTCATTTGTTTTCGTTCATTCCGTTTCTTCCCGAGTTACGTGAATGTACTCTTGGTGTTTTTTGTTGTGGTTTTCTTCGACGACTTTGGCTTTTCATCTGGACTTTGATTGTTTGCCTTCACAATTGACCTGCACTTGTACACTGGACACCGATTTTTTGCCTTTCGAAAAATTGCGAAATTAATGTGTCTTATTTATGGCTGACTTTGGTCGAATCTATTCCAAAACCGAATCGGGGCACCCCGACTCTACGCAGTCTTTTGGCTACTACCTCTAGAGTGTATATAAAAATTCGGAGACGCGAAGGGAGGGCAGCCACCGCCCACCGCTCCCCTCCGCAGCTTCGGCTTACTGGTCGCCTCCGGCGACCAGCCTCAGCCGCTGCAGCTCGCAAGGGTACCTGTCATTTGTTACGTTAGGGCGAAGGGGTTGCACTTCCCGCAGCGTCGGAGCCGTTACAGAAGCAACTTTATAGTGTTTTGAGGTTAGGTTACAAAAAAATGTATTTCTCAGGAATGGTGGGTTTCCTTTTCATGGGAGTGGTGCTAAGTCAGAGGAGGCATCCCCCCCTCCCCCTCCCACCCTCTCCCCCGCCGCTCCGCGTGCGTGACTATACTAGACTTTAACCTTAGCTTTGCTTGGGATCCATTTTTAGAAATGAAATGACCATTGCGGTCTGCACAACATTTTATAGAAAAAGAAATGTATGAAACAAATGTAATTACGGAAATTACTAAGGTATTTTTTTACATATTTTATTAAATTACATACTCTGTAGTGCAAGTTGCTGTGTTCTCGCGGTCCGCACAAAATGGGTTGGTGGTCCGGAGGCGGACTGCAGTCCACCATTTGGCGACCCCTGATATAGTCAAAACAAATAAACTGATAAATATGCAGTAAATAATATATAATAGTAGTAATAACTGATACACAATTTTGTTTTATTCATATTTACACCAAGACGCAGAACACATGTTTGTCCTGAGTTGGATTCACACCCACACCTTGTGTCTTGACTGTCAGCATCTCAAATGTTGGTCTGACAGTACTATATGAAAAATGAAGAGAGGTCTGATAGCCTCACTAGATAATATAACTGTAACAATTTACAGTTCTATACCGGGACATGCTGAAGCAGTAATATCAACAAACTTCAGTCCCTCTGGTAAACAATTGGCTAGTGGTTCTGGAGACACTACAGTCAGGTTTTGGGACTTGAACACGCAAACCCCACTACATGTTTGTAAAGGTAAATATATTCATGTACATATTCACCTAGTCCCTTACTGTTTGACAAATTGAAATATATAATCAGATGTTGATTCTATCACAGAAATTGATTATAACTTTGTCCAATATAAAAACCCCTTGTCAGAAAAATATAGACCAGTGTGACCAAGAAACACTTTTATTTTATAAATATTTATTAACATACCCAGGGCTATTGTATACCAAGCTTGTTATTTTTTTAGGGCATACAAATTGGGTTCTTTGTATCAGTTGGTCACCAGATGGCACTAGATTAGCGTCAGCATGCAAACAAGGCAGAGTGATCATATGGGACCCAAAAACTGGCAACCAAATAGGGAAGACAATGATTGGACACAAGCAGTGGGTTACTGCACTGGCATGGGAACCATATCATAGGTAATATTATGTAAATTGGTCATTCATTGTTGTTATGAAGTGAACTTATTTACATCACCTTTTTGGATTTTATTTTGTCTTCTAAATTCTAAAAGTACTCACAGTCAGTGGCACTAGAAAAGTTTGCTGGTTTTTTAATTTTTTTTGGAAAACTATTTAAAATAAATGTTGCTTTGATTGTATTATTTGTATTAGCGGACATAGAATTATGTTGCATAGCTCAGTTGGTAGTGTTGATCATTACCCTGCCGAGAGTTGTGAGTTCAAATCCTACAATGAGCAAATTTTTTGGCGAAGGAATAAACCGTGAGGAAATTTTTGCATAATGAATGGGTGCTTAGTAGTACCTGCCTGGCTTCCACCCTCACTTGTGTGTGTTCCGACAGCTGCACTTTATAGCCAGTTTACAGTGAACATTTAAAAGTAGGATTCAATTTCTTATGACAAAACTACAAATGAAATACATTATATATTTAGGAGATGATAGCTCCGTTCGAACCGTCTGTCTACTTCGTCAGCCTTCATACAAAACAGGACGTACATAAAAAAACAACAAGTTCCTAATGGTTGGGCTCAGGGTTTTGGGAATGTCATAATTTCAGAATTTTTCACAATGTAAAACAGAAAGTGTATCTGCTGAGATTAGAATAAAGAATTAGATATTTTCACGCTATCTATGGTATATTAGCTACCTGACGGGTGTTGCCTTTCTCTGGGAATCATTGGTATCAGCAGCTTGGGTGTCGAATGGTGTGCTACTGTTTCACTTCTATCGAGCTTGTATCTTCAAGCCTTAGGGGCTTTTGCGAGAGGCAAAAGCCCTCGCGCTCCTCTTAAACCGACTAGTGAAGGAAAACCATCACCAAAACATAGATGCCACCCCATGAGTTCTTAGCTCCGTGGGGTTAATAGTCATAAGTTCCTCATATCGCTATCATCCACTGGACCACCAGGTTGTGGCCAAAATAATAACAATAGATAAGCAGTTGATAGGTGCATGTTTTCCACTAGGTTCCGTGGAGTTAAGAAATATGAATCAATTTAATTGCAGACTAAAAACAAATACAACATTTTTGTGTACATTATGTTTTAGAAATCCAGAATGCAGGAAACTGGCCAGTTCCTCCAAGGATGGAGATGTTAGAATATGGGACACAATAACATGCCTTACAATAATGAGTCTGACAGGGCACTCAAAAGCTGTGACATCTGTAAAGTGGGGTGGAAATGGGCTAATTTATACATCGTCACAGGATAGGACTATTAAGGTAAATTATGGTACAAAAAAAGGATTATAATTTAATGTTGGAATCGCTATTTTATTTGAAACATTTATAGGTTTGGAGATCTGAAGATGGTATTCTCTGCAGAACTCTCGAAGGTCATGCACACTGGGTGAATACTTTGGCTCTGAGCACAGACTACGTTCTACGTACAGGCCCATTCCATCCTGTAACTGATCAACATGTTTATACCACAGACAGTAAGTCAATTGAATATATGGGTGTAAGTAAATTGTAGCTGGGAATTCAATACATTGTGTTTTTTTTTCATAGAGACAGTTCTCCAACAACGAGCATTAGAAAGGTATGAAGCTGTATGTTCCCAGGGTACAGAACGTTTGGTATCAGGTTCTGATGACTTTACTTTGTTCCTATGGTTACCTGAGAAAGAAAAGCGACCATTGGCTCGAATGACAGGACATCAGCAACTGATTAATGATGTCAAGTTTTCACCTGATACCCGGTAAATATGACGATTAACTAATGTTAATTATGAATAAATGCATTAATTGAACAATAACTTTAATATGTCCTCTTGTAGATTAATAGCTTCAGCCTCATTTGACAAATCAGTGAAGCTGTGGGAAGCAGTTACCGGCAAGTTTATAACTACTCTCCGTGGCCATGTGCAAGCAGTTTACACTGTAGCTTGGTCAGCAGATTCCAGGCTTATGTTGAGTTCAAGTGCTGACTCTACATTGAAAGGTAGATTATCCATTTTCCATTTTCATTACCCATTACACAAACAGGTATTTTCTTCATAGTAGGGGAGCCCACGATGCTAAATGGGGATTTACTCGAGCGTCGTAGAGACCTATTGGGTTGCAAAGCTTAGATGATAAGAAGAAAAAAATGTTAAATGATATATACCTTTACATCGGTGGGGGAAGCGGCTATAAATTTTTAAATATGTAAATAAAAACTGTTGCATGGACATCCTCGAGCACGTCAGATATTGATAGCATCAATGCCCTACGTATTTGTAATAATGTACGTATGTTAATCTGATCGTTTGCATGATGCGGGTGGTTGTATGTAAGGGTTGAAAATGAAAAAAAAAAATATATTATCGAGCGCGTCAGATTTTCTAAGGGAGTGTTAAGTGCACCAAAAAAAAGCTCTCACTCACTAATCTGACGATTTCGATGGGACGCAAACTCGCGGCCATTTTCATAATGTGCAAAAAAAATACGCCATTTTGAAATACTCAAGCGCGTCAGATTAAGATATATATGGTTCATCTTTATGCTCTAAACGTACTGTCTCATAATCTGACGATTATCTAGAGGGATTCGCCTGATCTGACAAAAAAAAAATAGAAAAACGGTTCACTTTAAAGGCCATCCCTGCAACTTCCCGCTAATTCCATTCCTGGGCGCTTAAAATTGTACTTATGACATTTTTGAGCTCAAAATATAATTTATGTGATATTTTGAGCTCGCTGAGTTCAAAGAAATAATATTTCTATGCATTTGATTTTCTCTCCCAGCTCGAAAGTCTGTTTGTAAGGTACTTTCACCACAAAATAACCATTTTAAATTAATATCACTCATATAAAATATTTATAACCTTTAATTCACACCAATAATATTAAAATAGCAAAAAAAGCCAAAACGTTGGAAACACGTTGTAAACAGTATGCCACGAACGAGTCGTTATGATCAGCTGTGATGGCGTCATGGCAGCAGAAACCAGAGTGGGGACGGAGTGAGAGAGTAATACGCGGAGAAGGAAATGTAGGCATCACGCAGCTGCACGGATTTAACTTTATCGATGAATTTTTGTTATTTCGGCTTGCGGAAATCGTCAGATTATATATTTTTCATTATTCTTGAATTATTTCCTTCAAAATAAAAAAAAATTTTGCTACGCTCGAGATTGTTGAGATGACGTTTTTTTTTACAACTTTGCTGGCCTCCTCTTTCTTGACGTCACTCTCAAATTGTCAGATTAGTGGAATATACACTTTTTAGGATGTAATCAACTCACCCTACCTTAATCTGACGCGCTTGAGAATTTCTGATGGTCAATTTTTTTTTACTAATCTGATCCTGTATCCTTCACGGGCGGCCTTATATATGGGCCTCATGTTTTGTGGAGGTACTTAACCGGGTACAAGGTATCCCCCTGTATATTAATCTGCCGCGCTTTAGTAAATCCCGAAATCCCCGCTTGGGCTCCCCTACTATCAGAAATACATCCAAAACGATACAAACTAATGAAGCCTCTAAGTTAAAGTGCATAATTTATAGCAAAAATCACTAAACCATTACTATACTATATAGTCTATGAATATAATAACAAGAAATAATGGAACACTTTTCAGTATGGAACATGAAAACAAAGAAGTTAGAATTAGATCTACCGGGTCATGCAGATGAAGTCTTTGCCGTTGATTGGTCACCAGATGGGGCCTATGTTGCATCAGGTGGAAAGGATAAAGTTTTGAAATTGTAAGTTCTCATTCCCAATATTCCTGTTCTATAACTACAATGATATCACTATTCATCATATCACCCTCATAAATATTTTACTTCTTACGTCAATAGAAAATTAATCAATATTATAAAGACGTAATTCTCTATAGTTTATAATTTTGGATGTAGGATATGGGTAATCTTCGAAACTACCCTTTAGACCCTTTGGGAACGCGGGTTAAACCACGCGACAGGAGCTGTACTTTATAATCAATAATAATAGTAATCTGTACTAATCATTAAAACTTTTTTTGCAGATGGCAACATTAAATAAGATCAGGCATACAGTGGAATACAATTTATTGCAGAAACAAAATAAATGTTACATGTTCGAAAAATGGATGCACTTGTTTTATTGAATTCTAATGCTCTTTTTCACATTTGCCTTTATTCCTGATATTTCACCACCATATCTATTGATCTCAGTTCTGGGCTCTCGGACAGCTCCCTTCCTCCTGATCTTAGCTTTTCTGTATTTCAACTTATGTTTAACTCTAGGGTTTCTCTGTTCTTTCTTTCTGTGAGGAGTCAATCCCTTGTTCTTAGCAATTTGATAAGTTATCTCACGTTTATCTCCTAACTCATTGGTAATCTGCTGAGTAACTGCTTGAGATGTTGATGGTTTATTTTCATCATTATCTATTTCATTGGGTGCAACATCATTATCAGAGAAACCACTCTCTTCTGACTCAACATTGCTTCTCTGTACACTTACAACCTTATCATCAGTTCTAAAGAAATCATTACCCTCATATTCTTCTTCATCATCAGATACTCCAGTGTCTTCACCATCATCTTTTTCTAAGGTACTTATTAGTTTGAGTTTCTTGGGGTTTGTTTCGGATAGTTTTTCAGATTTTCTCTTTTTAACCTCTTTCTTTTCTTCTTTCACATGTAACTCTAAGTTATTTTTGACAGCTAGTAATATTCTATCAATTTGTGGTTTTATAACATCCAAATAAATAGGTTCCATTTTATTTAGCATTTGTCTGTACTGATATAGTCTTTTTATGACAGGGTGGTTCTGAATGTTAATTCTTTGACTTTTAAGAAGCAAATAGAAACTTATATTAGTGCAATAATTTAAGATAAGGTCATAGTTAGTCTTGACAAATTTTGATGCAGGGCATTTTGGAAGTTTTCCATCCTTGACCAGCTCTAGAACAGGATGTAAATCATCTTTTGCAACAGATAATTTTGTTTTAAAGTCATCAATAAGTCCAGTGAATTCAGGGCTTTCTTTTTCAAGTAACTGTAGTTTCTGCCTCTTTGACATTTGACTTAAATCACTTTTTATTATAGCTTCTTTATCTTCAGAATCAGCCTGTTTAGTAAAAAAGTCAAATTTAAAATCTTCTTCACCAAGCTGTTCTAAAAGCCTTTTCTGTATCTTTTTTGCTTCTTCTTCCTCCATAAGAGCTGCTTCTTCATCATTACCAAAACCACCATAATCTTCATCAACATAATCAGAGGCATAATATGATCTCTTTTTTTTTCCCCATGCTTTTGAATCAGGTAAGTCATCATCTGAATTTTCCTGACCCTCCACATCACTATCGGCTATTTCAAAATCATCTTTCTTGTTCTCAGATTCTTCCTCTGTTTCAGAAAAGGCATACATTTCATCTTCACTGGATGAATCATGTTTTCTTTTCTGTACTTTTTTCAACAATTTATTTTCATTAGCTGTGTATTCATCTTCAGAATCAGAAGGCTCGTAATTGCCTTTCATATCAAACTTTGACTCAAATCTGAAATAAAAAGAGCAATTTTTGTTCCTGAATTACTATGCAAGCATTTCTAGGATAACCAATTTCTATTTAGTTTTATGTGTTGAAACACTGATTGGATAAGAGTATTATTAAATGAATTAATTACTAAATTAAAATTCAATTTAAATAATCAATTATGATTTTGTAGAGTAGGCTGTGGGCCTACTTAATTTAAACTACCTTAAATCAGACTAAACAAATAGTTATTGTAATATTTTTTTGCTTTAATTGAAATTTTGTATTAATAGACTTTTGTATTGTATATAATCTTTTAAAAGATAGTAATTTTTTGGTTGTATTGAATGAAGCTAAAATAAAACAAAGCTCTTCTCTCCTGTACAGTTAAGTTCATAGTAATAATACTCTTTGATGATACGTAGTTTCGTTAACTAGGTTTATTCTTGTATGGTATAAGATCTGGTACGTGTCAAAATTACTGATTACTTTACATACCTTATTTTATCTGCCATTGTAGGTTGAAGAATTGATCTGCTTTATTATGTACGAAATGATGTAGACAGGCCTCTCAGAGGTTACCTGCCTGTCTGTTGCTAGCACGATAGCACATTTATAAACCATACATCAACTATTAAACAATAATAAATATCGTGATTAAACTGCAACGGCTAATATTATACTAAAGGGTCTAAATAATATAATTATCGATTATATATGTAATCACCTCGTTGCGACGGCCGACAATATATATTCAATTACCAAGATCTGCGACGTACGTCAAGCAAATTTTGTTCACGAGTCCACGTCCACAGACCATACTACAACTCCGACCAGACCACAGACTTCGACGTTATATATGTGCGTTTAGAGATGAACAGTACACGCGTTGAATTTTCAATTTATGTTGTAGATTTATTAAATTTAATTTACTATATTCTGCAGCCAAGAGCATTAATGCTTGGGTGAATGCCGCAAATATTCTATTAGTCAAATTGCATGGAAACTGAAATATAATTCGCGCACATCCCACAAAATGAGAGCTGCGATCGATCTTTTTTTTAAATGTTGCAAGCGTAGCGCATAGTATGGGTCATAAGAATGATAATGTTGTGACACGACCTGTCGTTATAATTTTCCTCGATGGTGTAATAAAATGTTTAATAAATACAAACATAATAAAATTAATAAAAATAACTTTTCACCTAATAAATAAGAAATCAAAAATAAAATTTATTAAGTCAAAGATCTGTCACAAGGCCAAACCAAAACATTGAATTTGTTTGTAATTACTGCATACAATCTTTATTGACGCTCCCAAGTGCATTCAAGCACTAGTTTATAATATTAGAAAAATATATATTTGGATAACCTATACCCAATGAATCACATAAAAAGAATCGCAATATTAGATTCTCGCTCAAAATACTTGATTACTCAGGATACAATACAGCCCTATTTCTACTTTACGTGAAATTACGTTTGGTGGATACCAAATATATTTTTTTTAAATCAGTCTTTCACGGTTCACGAATGGACACTCGATGTTGCAAAAATATCGATAATCATCGTACATACCTAGTCATGTCATCAATGTATGAGCACAACGAAGTTTGGTAAATTAACAAAATCTATATTTTAGGTTAGTAAATAAATGATTAACAATAGGTATTCGAAAGAATTATTAATTTCCAATTTGAAATAAAAATGGTCACTGATATGATTTCAAAATCATTCATACTATACCTATTCATAATTTGTGATTTAATTTTAAGTAAAAGGGTAACTGTAACCGATTCTGATCAAGGACGAAGTTCTTCAATAAGCGAATGTCGCCGTTGTAAAGTTCTTACTGATTCTGTTAACTATTGGTTAGATAAAACTTCACGAGGAAAATTTGAGGGCGGTGATACAGCATGGGAGGAAGCGAAATTAAAATCCTATGCGCGAAGTGAAATACGCTTGGTAGAGGTGCAGGAAGGTCTGTGTTCAGAGTTAAAAATACATCAGGATCACTGTTATGCACTCGCCGAGAAAGTCGAGCAGATACTAGAGCGTTGGTGGTTCAACGAGGATTCAAAGTCGACAGTTCTCTACACATGGCTATGTATTGAAACACTTCAATATTGTTGTCCCATCAATCATTATGGGAATTCTTGCACACCCTGCCCTCTTGATAAAAATAATAATATATGCAATGGACACGGCAAGTGCGACGGCGAAGGTACTCGTAAAGGGAATGGCACCTGTTTATGTAAAAAAGGCTATAATGGAAGATACTGTGATGAATGTGCTGAAAACTATTTCTCTAATAGTTCAGATTCTTGTGATCCATGTCACGAAGCATGTGATGGCTGTTCAGGAAGTGGAGCTGCTGCATGCCATAAATGTCAGGCTGGTTGGGAACTTAAATCAGGTGTATGTGTTGATGTAAATGAATGTTTGGGTTCAAATCCATGTAAACCAAATCAGTATTGTGTTAATTTGAAAGGGTCACACAGTTGCAAACTTTGTGATAAATCATGTAAATCATGTTTTGATGAAGGATCTTCAAACTGTACATCTTGTGAACCAACCTTTGTGTTATGGTCTGGGGAGTGTTTAGATGAAAAACTAAAACAGGAAATTTTAGCAACAATATTGAACAGGGTAGGTTTATATTTAGGGTTATTGATTATTGCCTTTTTCATATTGCGTATATCAAAATCGTTGTCATCAGTTGTGGTGTTATTAATTGCAATATTCATATATTGGTCTGAAACATCATCAAAGACAAAAGTTTTAAATGTAGTTATGAACTTCTACTGATAAATTAGATTTTATTAACCTCAAATCAAACTATATGCATTCATTCATATTTCTTATTTTGTAAGAAGGTTATCCATCCATACTTTCTTAGATGTAGTATTCAAATTAAAATTTCAAATAAAAGGTGTATTAAAAATACATTTTATTGCAAAAGTTACATAGCTACATTATAGTGTCATTTATATACAAAAATTAAATACAAGGTTTAGGTATATAATAACCAAATTGCATATATATCATATAATACTTACATTGTATGTTAAGTTAAGTAACACAATTTAAAAAACAGTAAATCCTCACCACCCATCTTCATATGCAGTTACTTATATTTTTTCAGAAATAAATCAGATATTTTTTGTGTATTTAATCATTTCTCAAATAAGTTTCTCTATTACATAAATTGTGGTGAGAAGTTATTGTATTAAATAATGTGTGAAACTTAAATTTGACATTGAAACATAATTCCAGAGGCTTTTAGGTAACATGTAAAGAGCCATTTAGGATTTGCCCACATCATAAATTAATTGTAATATGGTATACATGTATACCATTTTTTTAAACATATTTAGGAATATTGATTATAGTTCTTGTCTGCAATTCATGTAAAATAAGCATGAAAGATTATGTTATAGTTCATTGATAATTTTTTAGTCCCAGTTTAAAAGTTAAGGTGTTTTGGTGATCCTGCCAAAACAGTAAAATATTAGCAGTGTACAAAAATCTCGAGCACCTAAGCAATGAAAGTTGTGCTCTTGACATTATAGAAAAATTAATGGGCATTGTCAGATTTTTGTGAAGACTATGAAACTCCATCGTTTTAATGAATATAATAATGAAAGACCCATCAATTAGCTTTAAGGAGGCATGGGCAAGATGTGGCCGTTATAGCAGTGCCACTAACACCTTTATTAATTTTGAACCAGGGACCAGTAAATTCTGATACAGGTAATAATAATGGGTATTTTTGCCACTGCATACAAATATATGCCAGGAAGTGCTACACTGGAATATTGTAAAAATACACCAATGGCTTCTAATCTATATTTGTAAAGCATAATTGGCAACAGTTAATTTGGCAATAGCAAGAATGGGTATACACTCAATCAAAAAACATACATATTTGTCCTTCAAATCATGTTATTGTGTGATGCCTAATAAATGTAAATAAGAAAACATTTCATACTGACTATATGTTATTTATTATAATTATATATTAATTTCAAGGAATATACCCCATTGACTGATTTACAGAGATTTCCAAATAATTAGCTTTTTTTAAATATTTGAAATGCAAAATACTATATAGTTACATATATATCAAAATGGAATCCTATTAAATTATCTATTTCGTTTGCTGAATGCCACAAAAAGTATATTTACGTGATATTAGGGCCACTTTACATGGTACAGTAGGTAGGTACTAGATATATGTTCTACAAAAACAATTTTTTTTATTAAAGAATTCGAATTAAGAAGCCTATGAATTCTAATAAAATAACCATGAATTTGAGAGCATTTTTATTTCCCAGTTCTTTTTACAGCAGTGTCTGTCGTCATCTTTTGTAGCAAATAATAATACCTACCGAAATTCAATTCTTTCTTCCATTTTCCTAGTACACGATGTAGTAAATCATTCGTTGGTCATATTAATCTCTGACAATATGTTTATTATCCATCGTGTCACCGAATTTTATCGAGAAAGTGTGCGGAGCGCAGTGGCGTAATCTTTTGTTATGAAACAAAGTAGAATCAAGCTGTTGCTGTCAATATAGTCTCACTTTACTCTCAAGCCCCATCACGTCCAGTAATATATACCTATTACTGTTCACAGATATCTATCGGAATAGCATGGCTTGCATAATAATGCATAATCAAACAACATATATATTTTATAGGGATTATAGAAAATACTTTTGTAAATACATATTTCAAATAAAATTAAAAATGCATTGTAATCTACAATGCATGGTAAAAGTATAGCTATTTTGCATTTCAATTCCATATTTATAATTAAATACCCGCCGATTATTGTAAAAAAAAAAAACTAAATAAATTGATATCTCTGTACTCCCTAAATTCAATTACAAAGGTACTCGATGAGAGTAGCAGTAAAGAACAATTATTTATTACTAAAAAATAATTGAGACATTAATGGAGGCCGTTATAATTGTGGTATAAATACACATATTTAAAAAGTGGTATGTACGTAAGTATATTGAAATCTTAAAAAAAAAACAGTGGTCTTTGGTGAAGAGAAAACAATATTGTGTTCAGGTGTTGTACAAAAAGATAACACAGATTCACTTACCTAATTCTTGAATATATTACTAAACAAAATAAATTTTATTAGATTAAATATATAAAGTTTATTAAATGTCATTTAACAAAATCAACACAAATTATAATATGAAGTTATCTTTGTTCTAAGATTTCTTTTTTGGTTAAAATTTCATTGTTAAGTACTAATGTAACACCTAAAACATTCTTGTAAAACACCATCCATCTAAGCCTACATTTTGTGAAATAAAATACCTAGACTAGTTTTATTCTAGCGAATTGTATGCAATCAATGTTCGTGTGAGACACCTACTATTAATGAAGATAGCTTCAAACTACTAACTACTGGTGCTGTGATAACATAATTCTGTATAAAGCTACTAAATAATAGACAGGACTAGCATTGAAAATGCTACAGCTGGGACGAAGGGTAATGTCCATTATATTTTCAGCATTCAATTTCATTCTCATACATAGTCATACAATAATAAAAAGTGTGTGAATAATTGTCTCCAGTGTACTATATCCAGATTTACGCTACAAAATATGGGCTTCGCGCCTGATATCTTTCAGTAAATAACTTTCTGGAGACAATACTGGTGATCTTTATAACTCAACAATCCGATGTCATCATTTTATCAAATTTCTAATATTTCTTGGTCTTCCAAGGCCTCACGTGCCAAAAAATTACTAAACATGTTTGCAAATATTGCGGTCTGCTGCGACTTTATCAACAAGCAATCTTAGAACTTTATTCAGTTAAAATGAGTTCGGAAAAGGTGGAATGAGCACACCTTGTCCACGTAGGCGAACGGGGGTATGTTATCTAGATATTTCGGAATATGTCTTCGCGTGTTTATGTTCGACTTAACATATAGGCCTCTATTTTAGAAAACAAAAACATGTTAAGGCCTAATCCTACCAAAAATATGGCCGCAGGAGACCCGGATTATTTCAGAGCCACTATGTATCTATAACATTTTGTTATAAACTACGTCTATAGAAATTCGCGATTTAAAAGTAGGTACAAAATCTTTTCCAGAAAATAATTACCCTACTGCTCACACTTTAATAATATCAGTCTGCTCCAATTTACGCTAATATTTTATTACATTAAATTGTTGAAGGAAGCTACACAAAATGTTCGAGAAAAGCCGTTCGATCGGTTTGGCTGAAACTTGGGAAAATTGTAAAGCGCTCACTAGTACACGCCGGAAGTTGGAAAGTTTCACGCTCAACTTTGGAACATGGTCAGCATCAAACTTTTCTTCAAGTTTCTATTCCATTTTTTTTATCTTGGAATAATTAATTCTAAGATTTGCAAATGGAATTGTAACATATTAGTATGGAAGTTACAAATATAATTGACTGATAATACTTTTTAGAACTAGAAAAATGAATAGCTAACCAGTATGTTGAGTAGAAGTTGTACTGTAACGGGCAGTTACGAATGGCCTTTCGCCAATATTCGTAACTGTCCTTTTTTGACTTTATGCCCTTAAAATATTTACGTCAGATAATATCATGTCTATGTTTCGGCCTAATCCAGGGAACGGCCTTAAAGTATACATTTCGTGCAGATTCCTTTTTTTCGGTCCCTTTTCATAATACTTGTTTAATCCTTCAAACCGTCTTATTTTAATTCATATCCTTTCACTATGATGGGTAGCTGTTCACTTACAGCACTATCCTAAACAATACAAAGGTGGCTCCACACATAATTTGTATGGATATTAAATTTCCTGCATAAACCTTGTTGAATCTTCCTGAAATATAGGCAATGCGCATACGATAAATTTATTTGTAACAAAACGGTTTTCCATATTACTTATACATGCTAAATTTAGTGTAAATGATATATTCCTTAAACAATATCCCTATCTATGCTCAGTCTGATTTTGTAAAAAAATGGAATGTTTACGGTTGAATTTGATTGCTAAAGTGACTATGCCCATAACAATGATTAGTGTGAGATGTAACAATAGAACATGGACCATATTGCAAGATGGTGAAATAATTAAAACTTAAAACAAAATACTTCAAAATAACATAAGAAAATCGTGGGATAGCCGCTAATATTGTTTAATTACATAGCGAATGTAGCACATGAAGCTTTATTTGTTTCGTGGTCATGGTGCACTTATGATAAACATTTATAGTGTAATTTTCTTGTAGAGGCCAATAGGGACCGTGCACGAGATAGAAATATCATAGACAACTGGCGTTCTATAATATAATGGCGAAAAACAAAACCCTCTCGCAGTGAGAGTTGCAAAATATACTGCAATGGTGGCATCGGGACACGGTGCCCAGATACAAAAATGGACTTACTGGCCTCGTATAAATAATGGTAGCTATTCAAGGAGCGTGGGCCCTCGGTGGTGTGAAGACAGCTGTGCGGCTAACTGCCTCTGTTGTAGCAAGCAGTAGAGTATACCCGCTTGAGCCATGGCGTCGACAGTGCCCGCCGCCAGCAGGTCCGTCCGCGTCTTGGAGCCCGTGCCCGCACTAGACGGCCGCAGCAATGTCGGACCGAATACTGTAGCCAAGTTGTGTAGTGACATCTTATTCTCGCCTTCGTACTGGTTAACTCTGTGAATTAAAGGCATTATTTTAAGATATTTAACTAGGTCAGGAAATTTGTTAATATATGATATCTATGAGGAAGGAGGCAACTTCTAGTGCAACTACATATACAATCCATGATATGATGTGCAAAACTTACTTTACAAAATGATTGAGGAGAAAATCGATACAATTTTTGTTCAAATCGGGCAGCTGGGCGTAGCATTTAAGCAGCGCGTGGCGCCTCGTGTGTGCCGGACCAGAGTCCACCGAAGTTCCTACACCCTGAACACAGAAAAATCACAGGAAATGTTTTGATCTTTAATACCATACATACAGCTAGCTTTTTGGCATGCAGTTTTGGTAGTTGTTTAATTAATACCTGCGTGGCACCCCATGCTCTTAACAATTCGGGGTACAGTGCATCAGTAAACAACGCCTCGGGCAGTTCTCGTAAATACAACTTTAGTACACCCGTCACGGAATGAACGTCCACTTCTTTCAGCAATTGTTCGGCTTCATAGGCATCTAAAAGAGATTTTGCTCAATATCAGTCACGTAATATGAATTAAATTATCTAAATATAAACAAACCCATATGATTTTTGATTATTTGTATCGACCTGATATCAACATTAGTTCCAAAGGCCTCCAAGTAAAGTGGCTGTCAAATTCAATCATAGGACAGCCACATACCAACGTCCGTAAAAAAATGAGGTCTGAATTAAAAAAATACATTTGGTTTTGGAATGTTATTATTGTAAACCTTCTTATCCCGATAGTAGAAGCAACTTTTGAATACATGTTACGGTAGTTCTATCAGCACAACTAAAAAAAAAGAATCTAAAATACTCAAAGTTACTAACTGGTTTCAAAGCTCTTCTTGAGACGGTTGAGGTCGCTGGCGCTGCCGGAGACGCGGTACACGCCGACTTCGTGAATCCCGCGTCGCTCTACTTCGCGCACACAAGCGCTTATTACGAACGGAATGTTTCGCTTTTCGCGTCTAAAATGTTAAAGCAAATAATTATAAAAAATTGCGATTGTTCGCATACATATTTAGGTGCATGAACATGTGTGTTTGTCCTGTATCTGGGTGTAAATATCAATAAGTTGTGTGTATACATCAAAAACTTGTATTGTTATGTGGTGTATCAGTAGGTTATCTGGTTAACATAGTTCTTCTGCTTAGTTTGGGATCTAATAACCATGTGGTCAAAAAAATATCTGGCTTCTATTATTATATTGTCAAACTTGGTTTAATACATTATTCTGTGGCTGCAATAATGTACATTTACTCGGATCTAAAGCATTTGGTTAAGATTTCATAAATTTGTGGTATAGAAATCCCAATCGATCTTATCTCTCTCTAGATTAAATTGATTTCTTTTCATAGACTATTGAGTTATCTGCATGGCACACTAACTCCTCACTCCGTTAATAAACCAACATCGACTCAATCAACGGTCACTGACCCGCTAATAGCAAATATCTCGTTGATTACTTATTTTAGTAATATTATTTCTTGTTGTAATACTGACATGAATGCTTCTTATAATTGTTTTAAATGTTTGAAAATAAATCCACTAAACTGGTACATCTCTTCAATTCATCTAATTAATAAAATTACAACACTTATTCGAATCACTAGATCGTCAGTTACTTATCCTAAGAGCTAAAATATGGGTCGCAAAAGATTTGAATGTGATTTCGTTTAGAAATCATTCCTCTGTTAATGCATGCTTTATAATTTATTCTACTAATCATGCTATATGTTCTGTAACAATTAATATAACTTTTGAGTTTTACGAATACTTATCGCGAGGTTTCTTTTTAGATTGACACAGTTTATTTTTGTCAATGTTTGTGGTTCTTGCTAACAACAATAGAAGTCAAAATAGTGTCCGGTCCAAAAAAGATAAGAAACCGGTGTCTTAGATAAACGCTCCTAGGGTTAACATGTAGCGGGTGATCGCGTGGTGTTGGTGGTGGTGGTGGTGGTGGTGGTACATACTTGGCGACGTGCGTGATCTTGGCGCCGAAGAGCGCGCCGGGCTTGGCGGCGGGCACGCGGCGCGCGCTGCGCTCGGGCGGCGCCACGCGCAGGCGCAGCGGCAGCGCGCCGCCGCCCAGCGCCACCGTGCGCGACGCGCCCTCCGACACCCACTCGCGGGACAGCTGCGACACGCACACGCACACGTATCGTTACAACCAGAGGCCTAAACGCGAGGCGTAGCGCCATCGTATCGGGTGCGACAAAAAGCTTTTTTTGAAAATTTTTACATCGTAACTTTTCGCGATTTTCAATTACCCATTGCATTATTTTTTGGCGCCCTCGATACGATGACGATATGCTTGCAGTAGACGTTCTTACTAGGGGCACAGTACCATATAGTTAAGAATTAAATTTATAAAGTAAAATGACTTAAAGGGCCATTTTTCAATTCGTGTGTGGTGAGACACGATAAATGATATAAATAAATGAAATACGATAAAATTCGACTGACAGGCGTGCCATGGCACATTCATTTGAGTAAAGTTAAAATTGAATTTATAGCCTCAGGATATTATCCGTCACCGAAAGCGAGTTCATTGTAGGATGCGAACCCACATACCCAAAAATAACATTAGATTTCTCGATGACACGAGTAAATACCGGGGAAGAAGCTACTAATTCAATTAAAATCATTTCAAACAATTATAAAGACATATTTAGTAAGCCAATATTTGGTATGAAAAGAGCTGTTTGTTACCTGACGAGTTGATATCCAATACACATCATCTACCTAGAGGAGGAACACAAGGGTCTCCTAAAGATGAAGGCTAAGATTATACAAAAACAAATATCTAGTAACTAATTCTGCTGGATCTCCTTTGTCGAGTCCCGAACAAGGAAACTCAACATGAAATCGACACGTGTTTCGCTTTTACACGAATCATCTTCACGACGTATTAGACACGCTGTCACTGAGTCGACGCACTAGCACCACTGACGTGTTACCTCTTCGACCGCCGGACAGAAAGCGACAGAAAGTTTAGTTTCCAGATATTTGTTTTTGTATAATCTTACATTGGAGTTCCGCAAGGTCACGTCTGAGTCAATTAGTTAGCTAACGACCAAGCTTCATGCTGATTTGAATTTTATTTCTGCACCGTTTTTTTACGAGCTATATGTACTAGCTAAAGGATACAGCTGAGCAGATGATGTACAAAACAAGTTCTAACCTTAACCGTACACTTCCCTCTCAACACTGGTCTTGCAGCATCTTCATAGAGTAAGAGCCTTAGGTTCTGCGATCCCTCCAGGTCGAGCGTGAAGCTCTCGTTCCACCGCGGCTGGGCGCTTCGACACACCAGCTTGGACTTGGCTTTACGGAAGTAGTGACCGTAGGAGTCCACTTCTACTACTATGTAGTAATCTGTAAGAACATTATGTATAAAGTAGGTAGTAATTTTGAGGTTAATTGTGAGGTAGCTTCAGTAACTATGACCTTTATAAGTGCCCTTCGCGGGCCTAAATAAATAAGTGATTTTGAATTTAGTTTTTATTTTTAATATACAGTCCCGCACTACATTTATACATAAACTAAAAATAAGATATACAGTCATTTGGGAAAATAGATTTATGTTTCAAAAAGCTAACGTAAAAGTCATACCAAAAATTTTTAAATTCACAGTCAATTATTAAAACACAAGACTCAGTTAAACTGGCTAGGTCACTCGCACACATCTGTGAGTGGGACTAAAAAGCGCTTTTAAACCGCTATCCACAAGTCACAGATAAGCAATATAATCCGATCGAAATAGGCTTTATTACCTGCAGAAGTATCCAGCGGTGCCGTCATACCGCCTATATGGAGCTGCAGGTCTCCCAAGAGCAACGAGTCATCGCGTCCGCTTCGCAGTAGATAGGAGCCCATGTCCGTCTGTAGGTAACTGCGGCACGCTGTCACCCACGCCTGTAGCTCTAGCATGGATATCGAGTTGGAGCCAGCTGGAGGGGCTGATGATGCCTGTCATCGTATGCAAAATAGAAAACAGTGCTATATTGTGAATATAAATGATGAACAAAATATATTAAATAGATTATCAGTTTTTTAGTAATGGATCAAGAATTTCCCGACGGGTTATAGTTAAAATTAAACGTTACAGTTACTGTTTTACTAAATAAAGGTACAATAACATAATTAGTAATATGACAATTATCTTCTAAGCAAGAACACAAGCCAAGCAAGTGATGCGAGTGTCACAACAATGGCACCTTCATACATATCAAAACCACAGATCCTATATATAACTAGCTGTCCCACGCGGTTTCACCCGCGTTCCTGACAGCTGTTACATTCTCTCAGTATAAATATGCATATTTGTTATTCCAGGTCATGTTTTATCTATGTGACAAGTTTCCTCCAAATCCGTTCGGCAGTTTTCGCGTGAAAGAGTAACAAACATCCATATATCCATCCTCACAAACCTTCGCATTTATAATTTAAGTAGGATTAACCTGCAAAGCATGTATAGAGTCAATCCACTGCGTTTTTTCATATTCCGAACTGAGGAAGAAAATGTGTTGTCTCTGGAGCGCGGCGGCTCCGGGGGCCCTCGCGCCCACTCGGAACGTGAGGTTCGGCGACGCCAATACCAGCTGTCCCTCCAATTCAGCCAGCTTCTTACGCTGTTTTTCTGCCGCACCACGGCCACCGAGTCTGATTTTCTAAGTAAAAATATAATTCCATACAATCAAAAATGTTCATTGTATTATAGGTATTTGCTTTAGGATAAACAACATTAAAGGTTAAACGTTATTAAACTTTTATTAGTAAAAAATCCAGTCTAATTATATGACAAATCATGTCCAGACTAAAAAGTAATAATAAACAATAAATTAATATCCTGGGACATTCTTTACACACATGTTTATGTACACAAATATTTTTCCTGGGTGGGAATCGAACCCGCGACCTTCGGCTTGGCAGTCAGAATCGCTAACCACCAGGCCAACTGGCCTGTCAACTGTTCTTTAACAACACTAATGGGACCAAATGTTGATTTGAAAAATAGAGGAAATATTAAATTACCTTGTCATCGCTGGCTGCCCTCTCCTCGGCCAGTATTTGGTCGCGTACAGTAGAAGCTTGCGACTTGAGTGCGACGATGTTGGCGGGCGACGTCTCTCGAGCGTCGTTCGCGAACACTCCCGCGCTGTCCTCTTCGACCACCACGATGTCGGGTAGAGGAATGAACCATTTCAATTCGAATGTGAACTTATCGCGGCCCGACGCCTGTAGAAAGAAATACATTGTTGGAAGAGGTTGGGAAAAGATAACCGGTGCTACAATAAATTGTATTCTAGGACATTTCTTACATACGGCTATCTTTTTTTTCATTTATTTATTTATCATTGAACAAAGATACATCACTGAACATGAAAAAACTCGGGTAAAATAAAAAATTATATCATTCACAAAAAAACAGAGGTTTATAGGAGGAATGAGTTACTCAACATTCAGTCCTTAAGTTACTGAATGTGATACCAAGCAACACAGAACTTGTAGTATGAAAACCAGATAACTCATGTGCAAACGTTTTTCTTCTAGATTCATACTTAAATAAATAAATAAATAATGTAAGCAGATGATGTTAATGATGTTTTTTTAAGAATGTATTTTTATTTTGAAGCCTGGTAATACTTTTCCAATAACTAATAAATTCAGTTATCATATCATAACATACTATAATAGTATACAATTTTCTATATATATTTCAAAAAAAGATGAATATGAAGTAAACAAACCTTGTATTTGGCGCAAGCTATGACATCATTAAATAAAAAGAGATGCCTTAATTTTCTGTGACCGTCAGAGAGTTCGACAATGAACGAATTCTTTACAAGCCTCCTTTGAGCGCGATCTGCGTTCTGTAAATAATAATAACATTATGAATACATTAGTGCGAAGTAACAATAATATTAAATACTAGCTGTCCCCGCGATTTCACCCGTATTCCCGAGGGATGATACATTTTCCCGGGACAAAAAGTCCTATATAATATTTCAGGGCATGTTCTATCTATGTGCCAAATTTCATCCAAATCCAATAAGCACATCTTGCGTGAAATAGTAACAAACACCCATACGTCCTTTCACAAACTTCGCATTAAATAATACTAGCTGTCCCACGCGGTTTTACCCGCGTTCCCGTGGGACGTCACATATATTATACATAAAAACCTTCCTCTTCAATCACTCTATTAAAAAAAACCGCATCAAAATCCGTTGCGTAGTTTTAAAGATTTAAGCATACATAGGGATATAGGGACAGAGAAAGCGACTTTGTTTTATACTATGTAGTGATTAGAAGCAATGTACGTACCGGGAACATAGATTTTGTCTGTATTATATTGAATTCATCAAGGAAATGTTGTGTCATATTGAGAGCATCAGTCAACATCGCGTGATCAGGGTGACTCGCTGGCGTGTACTTTATGAGATCCTATGAAATAAAACAAATACCTATATTAATAACATTATAACGAAAGCAGAACAATTTAATATTAATGATATCTGACAAGTCAATTAGGTGCTAATGTGGTCGGTTTTGCATCTGTGTAAGTTCGATTATAGTAGTGTCCGACTGTACATGTATCTATCTATCTCTCTGACTCTGATAGCCCAGCATTTATTATCTATGGTTGATAACATTGAATTTCATAGCATACATACCTGTTAAACAGCCATATTCTTCTGCAGACCAGAAAGGGTTTATTTATTTATCTACAGCTAATTTAATAAACTAGAATTTTTACATATGCAACATTTCAACAAGCAAAATAGAAAAGATGCGCGACCGACTTGGTGGTTAGCGACCCTGACTGCCAAGTCGAAGGTCGTGGGTTCGATTCCCACCCAGGACAAACATTTGTGTGCATGAACATGGCTGTTTGCTCTGTGTCTCGGTGTAAATATCTATATATATGTATGTATATAGAAAAAAAAAGTTCTATATGTGGTATATCAGTTATCTGGTTTCCATAGTACAAGCTCTGCTTAGTTTGGGATCAAATGGCCGTGGGTAAAAGAATGTCCCAGGATATTTATTTATTTATCGAATTCTCCGTTATACCTAGTGGGGTACCGTGGTAGATTATTGTTGAACTAGCTTTCTCCCGCTGATTCACCCGCGATCCCGAGGGATGTTAGTTTTTCCCGCGATAATAAGTATTCTATATGTCGATTCAAGTTGTCTATCAAGCTCACCAGAATCCGTCCTGTATTTTTTGCGTGAAAGACTATCAAACATTCATACATCTATAACATCCATCCTCATAAACTTACGCATTTGTAATATTATTACTTACGTGTAAAACAAGCGCATTCTTCTGCACTCTAGCGACAGGTTTATGTAACAAGTCGTCGAGAGACATCGGCTGTCCGTGGCAGGAGATCTGCTTAGTGAGATGCGCGAAGGACTGCGAGGTTGAACATCGCCGTCGCACCGCGTCCGTCGCACGACCGTAGTTATGCAGGAACGCGCCGTATATGTTTATGTTTTCTGCCTGTATTTTAATTTACATTCAATAGCTGTCCCCCGCGGCTTCACCCACGTTGAACGATATCATATATAGCCTATAAGCATCTACAAAAAAATCCGCGTAGAATGGTAGCAGTCCCGTCCCGCTATGTTCAATAGTTTTGTGGTGATGGTGCGTCAAAGGAACCCTATTTTGCTTATATATATACATACATATGTGTATAGATTGAGGCCAATCTGTATCAAACAGATTTAAAGTAAAAGTAATCAAAATTCTCTCTTATGTTTTCAATCATTTGGTAAATACGCAATATTTCTTTCTGTTCATTAGGAACATAACATTTGACAGAATTATCACGACTAGCTTCTTGCCTGACGCTAGCATTCAGAAGAGATGCTTTTACTGATCACTCGATGGAGCATGGTTAAAAGTGCATATGGTTAATGGGACGAGAAAAACAAATCAACGCCTCCTACGACAATATAATGAAGAAATGAGGTGGTAGGTCTTAGTACAAACTATTTGCTCACGCTCAAAAATATATCATAATCTCATCATGATAAACGTTAATTAAGATTTACAACTTTTAAACTCAAAGCCTCTCGTTTGCTCTCATGGGCAGAACGCATCGGTAGCTGATTGCAGACAGATTTTTTACTTAAGGCAGACGGACCTTTTCACCGAGCATAATTTGAGAAATAATAACTATGTTTTAAATATGTAACCTACCATCTTTTTAAAATGGAATCCAACGGAGAGAGGCTCTTCCCAACTGGCAACGGCTGATTTCAAGCCTTCGAGAAAATTCTTATGCAGTTCGTGCAACTCAGATATTTTGTAAAATATGGTGTTGAACTCTTCTTCGGTAATAACTGGCTGCGAGGTCGAAAGCGTCGCTTTTATTGCGTTCATGTACTAAAAAAAGTTTTATAAATTAGTATTAATATTTATCAACACACATTTATTAATACATATTACAGTTCACGACCAATATTCCAATATCATTTTAAGTTTGTTTACGTGTTAACAATGGGATTTATGTGTGTGTGTGTGTTCGTGCGTGTGGCGTGAATGTGGGGGTTAGTGTGTTTGTGTGTATAATTGTTTCAATACATCTATTTTGGCTGAACAGTTCTTGCATAAAATTTAGTATAAAGTCACATTAGATTGTAGAGTATTTTTCATTTCGAAAAGAAATCTGTGGCGGCTAGTAGTAGATAAATATTCTAAAATATACTGCCGACATCCAATCCCATTTTTTTTGAAATTTCGCTATCGGAAGTCATATAATTATTACCTTCTCCATAACGTAAAGGCATTCAACATAAACTGTTTCACTTTCAATGATACTCGTGATGATACATCGGTGCATCGTCAGCCGCTCAGCTTCTGCATTATTGCTGATTACAGACTCCTTGAAACAAATAAAAATAAATTACTACAATAAGTTTTATACAATCAACACACATAAGCAGGTAAATATAATTACATAATTGCATCGCAACAACATTAAGGCATACAATAGCCATTAGGAACCATTTGTTTGGTTCAACAAGCGCTATAAAAGTGTAAACATTTGGCTCTAAGCCCCTATAGCAACGCGAAATTTCATCACTTTACATGTCGATTTCCTCCTGTGAAATCCACCATGAAACTTCCCTATATTTTTGTCGGCACATTTTTTATTTGTGCAATCCACGGTTACGATTCGGAAAGTAAGTTATAAATTAATTTGTCAATACTTTAATTAAATATAATATTATTTTCTTTTTTTTTAAACATAGGCTATGGACGGGAAGCTACTCCAAGTCGATATAAAAAAAATATAAAACTCGTTGAATAGCTTTCAAAGGAAAATGTATTTCATGGCGATCAAAATCACTGTTTTTTGTTTTATGTACTTTAAGTATAACAAATTCTTATAAAAATAGTATGATTATTAAACAACCTAGGCTTAAAATTACGGTACGGAAGAAGATGGGTGATATTTTGTTGTTTCTCCGACCCTTACCAACCAGGCAAGTGCAAGCCGGACGTAACTCCGGTTGGTTAGTAATTGGTTTTAATAATAACCTTTTAGGTCCCGAGGTGAATCGGATTGAAGTGTCACCAATTTACGATACAGTAGTCTTCAGCGACATCGCAGATATTATCAATGATTTTGAAAATAACGTCGTAAGTACAGCTTAATAAAATTGTTTAATTGATATACATTGATTATTGCTAGTAATGCAAGACAAATTTATATTATATGTAGAGTTTAGTCCTTAAGTGGGTAATAACCAAAAAATATTTATCTATTTCAGAATTCACCTTTCGATGCATTTATAAACAGCGACAGTGAAAGCGACGAAAATATTGAAGACTTGCTTGCTGAATATCAACACTACTTAGATAGGGCACATAAACAAAGGAAAAGTTATATCGAAAAGTCAAAAGCGAAAAACAAAATACCATTATACAGACAAGATAAATATTCCAAAACCAAACCAAGTACAAGTGCTAAATATGACGATTATTACACCGATACGTACTATAATCCGGATAGTTTTAAATTATCTCAAGCATCATTTAATAGTCCATTAGATTATTTCACTCCATTTACCTCAAAATTGCGATATTCAAATAAACCTGAATATACTACAACTTTGCCGGGCAATAATGAAGTAGATAATCTTGAAAAAATAATACATCATCAGAAATCCCTGAACAAACCTATAAAATCGTCATGCTATTATGGTAAAATACCATGCGATTGTAAACAATGTTTGATACCAGGTGAATCAAATCCTGTTGACGACAAAAAGGCTTTTATGCTTGATAATATTAAGAATCCTCTAAACGCTTTCAATGAAAAATCCAGCGATGTGTCAGATAATGCACTGAACATACGAATTAAAGTTGATGTTCAGTTGCCAAAAATACAAGATATCTTTGGAAAACACTACAAAACCCACAATCAGGATAAAATATTTGATCACGAAGACGGTAACGCAAATGAGTTTACATCATCCATAAATTTACCCATTCCTTACTTTAACTTTCCGCTACCTACGGAACTGTTTGGTTACACAAAAGGATCCAAGTTCAACAAACATGATTCGTCGCCCTTACATAAAGTAACCATTCATAAGAAAAAGAAGTCTAGGTTTAACAACGGTATCAAAAAACATCGGAAGAAGGTTATAACATTTCACAATATCAAAGTCGACCACCAAATATACCCAACAAATATTGAAGAAAATTATAATAATACTAAAAATATTGAACATGATCATCATAGTGTAAACAATACTATCAAATCCGATAATATTAACTTTAGTGCCATGGCAGATAAAAATATAACTGCAAACAAAGCAGATGAAATTATTAACCAAACTCAAACAGAAGATAGAATTTACTTAACGGTAAACATATCAAATAGTAACGATAATATGACGGAAGATATCCACAAGATGGAAAACAGTATCGAGACAGAATATAAAACTTCTACAATAAACACGACAACTCAGGGGCCTAAATCACGTACCAAACGCGATATTCTGTCTGTGGGTAATAAATCGTTTTTAGCTAATGATACTTTACTGGAAGTTAAACAAATCTCAAATATTTCTAAAAAAATAAAGGAGAAAATTATTTATAAAAAGTCAGATAAAGATTCATTAATAGACGCGGAATTATTGTATTGGCCTAATACTTCTAGATACCACAACGATGTGAATTCGAAAAATATAACTACAATCATTTTAGAACGGGAAATTAAGAAATCTAAATTGAATATGAGCAAAGAATCAATTCTCCATAACCATACACGAGCACTAGAACAAGCTATATTTGGAGATGTAGATTGGAACGATGTGGGGACGGTAGCTCCAGCGTTCATGTCTTTTGTAGGCAAATATATAAAGGGTATCCTGACATTCTGTTCAAAAACAATTTGTCATTCAATGAAATGTGAAAACAAAACCTGCATACATAGGACATGCATTCCAGATAACAGATTGAACAACAAGGGCCATTGCGCTGTATCGAATATAACAGGTAAGCATCTAATTTCTAGTAATTTTAAACATCTTTTGTTAAATTTCAACATTATAACAGATATAATGTATTTTACATTTTCAGACAGTGTAGCATCAATGGAATCAATAATGGATTTGCCATCAAACATTGCTTTCGAAGTTGTTGATATTTTGCAGGACAAAATGTTGGGAAAATTATTTGGCAAGGCTACACTTTGTATTAGTTCTAAATGTATTAGCTTTGCAGCAGCTAAAAAAGTTTTCCAGAAATCTAAATGTATCTTTAAAGAACTGAACTCGAGAGGTCATTGTCCAAATGTAAAAAACTTTAAAATCATGTAAGATGTCTTGTTTACATAATTAAACGTGTTTATGAAACAGAGTGCGCTGTGTTTAAAAAAACAATTTCCTTCTAAGCTCCGGTGAGAAATTTATGGTTGTTGATTACAAACACAAATGAATTGTAAAAGTACTTGGGCAGTTAATAACACGAGAAATCTGAATCACTTTTAGTAATCCACTTTAATTTTCAATGTTGTTAATTAAAATAGTCGTTAGTTTAATTTCGTTACCACTTATGATGTCAGTTTCTCATAGCAACGACGATAGCCAGAAAGCCGTAAGTGAAATTGTTTTACTTAGTACATACTCGTATATCAAGTATGTATGGCGTATATTTTATTTAATAATATATTTTTTTAATTCATAGAAGGATAAGCTTGAAACGTACATGAGTCCTTGGAAAAAATTTAAAAGAGCTCAACCTAAAATAATAGACTTCGATGCTAAAGGTGATTTTACTCAGAAAGAGGTGCGATTAGACAGAATTATGAGTTTAAAGAATGTTTTGGAAACGTTTAAGAATTCTCCTGATCGACACAAATTCACAAACTTTGGCGGCAACAATTTTTTTTCATGGCAACCCCTATCAGTTATGAAAAATATGGCAAATTTCTTTAACGAAGTGCATAACATTAAATACAAGCAAAGGAAAATATTAACGTACTGTGATGAATCGCATACTTTCTGTAGATTCTTAGACTGCCAGTATATAAGAAAATTTTGCATATTGTGCGAAGTCTTAATGAACGAGCGTAGTGCTAATGGTACCCAATGCCATAACGTTCCTACTGAATTTATTTTCATACAGAATGCAATTAAACATAATTAATTACGTTTTTCTATTGTCCTATAAAGCTAGTAAAAATTGTCGATAAGCTCGTTTGTTGCTCATTATGTAAACATTCCCAACGACGTTATCTCTAACTCGAGATAGGAAACATACTTAGCTGAGGTAAGTATATAAGGTTTACCGGGACTATCCAAACATTTATTCCCGTTTTGAGTTCCACCGCGGCCGTACCTGCCACTATGATAAACTCGAAGAACCTCGCGTTGATTTTTATCTTGTGTTTCGTAAACGCATCATTGAGCAAACCCACGACTGAATGTAAGTAAACCAATTATATCTCAAAACGTGCAGAACGTTATATTGACTAACAATGGGTGACTACGACTAACATTATCGCTTGCAGATATAACAGAGGGACGCGGAATCGGTTCTACAATCTGGGGCTGGATAACATATCCTTTTTCATGGTGGAGTTCGAGTGAAACCGAACAACCGCCGACAAACGATAATATAATTGCACCCACAACTTATGCACCTTACGATACTGTAACTATCGGGAAACCAAATGTTACGGTTTGGTGCAACGATCAAATGTGTACAACTATGAAATGTGACATGAGCGGCTGTAGAAATATAACATGTAACATTTATGATACCTACGTAACGGGAATGTGTAGGGAGAATGACCTGATAACGCCAGACATGTACTCACCTCCTGAGTCAACAGGATCGATAACAACACCCCTCGATGCCAAAGTCACTGAGGCACCTTTAAAAGAGACTTCGGATAATTCTTCTATATCGACGTCAACTCAGAAATCTACAGGACAACCAATTGAAGAACACCCATTAGAACTTGAAGCTGTGTTATCATCCACGGTCACCCAAACGAATTTTGATGAACATCAAGCAACAAGTGCCTCCGTGAGTCCGCAGAATAAGGTGAGCATATGTGACTAAAAATGTTAACACTAATAACTTATTCACTACCATAACATGTCCGGAAATTTACGCACTTCATTCTATAGGTAGACTCTTGTGCCTGTTGCATAACGAATTATATTTTTGGATACTGTATCTTTACTAAAATTATTCACCTAAATCCATAACTACGTTGACACTGGAAAAATATGAAGTGTGAAAAAAGGCTGAATCTATTAATTACCGCAGTATCAAATACAGCATCATGCAGCATAATAAAGAGTCCATTTTATGCAATATTTTTTTCCTTTTCTTTTCAGATATAAATACCACAGAGATATCAGAAACAAAGTCTTCAATTTTGAATGAAATAAACGAGAGTATTTCAAATTACATTCACTCTATAATTGTATATTACGCTACAAAACTCTTGAACAGGCTCATTATCAATGTAAATATTAAATCTTCTTGTGTAGACGGAGTATGCTACTACACACTATGTGAACATGACAACTGTAAAACACGATATTGCAAATATCACTTAATTACAAGTGAAGAAAATTGTTCCACAAAAAAACCTGTTCCAGAAATATTTGATGAAGATGAACAGAGTAATCAGATTTCGCCTTCAAATGGGCAGATAGATATGAACGTTCTTCAAAATTTTGAAGACAACGAAATAAATGCATTGAATAGAATAATAAGTAAATGAAAGCCTATGTTTTATATCATATTATTCTGGATTTGGCCACAAACTTAACCATAAAGGGCTTTGACGAGGCCAAAGATATTCTGAGCAACAATGAAATACAAAAACAAACGAACTTGTATCCGACATAACTTTCTTATCTTAAACATATCCAGATAAGGAACTTTTAACTAAGTCTATTAAGATTGTAATTGTATGAGTTAAAAAGGACAAATGTAACTACTTTCTAAAGCTATTGACAACAATTTCTACTGTACACAATGTTATGAAATTGTATTCAATAGTTTCCTATAACTAGCATCAAGTAGAATTGTAACGATTGTAACAGACAATTGTAGTAATGAAATATATATTGCAATAAGTTAAAGATGTCCAGAAATATAAGATATATGTATTTCTAAAATAATGAATAAAGAATTTATAATTAGCATGAAGATAATAATTACTAAATCAAATTAAATTTTGCAACTATATTTATGGAGCTTATTTTATTTAATTCTATATATTTTCAAATTATATTTAACAGCTGTCCCCCGCGGTTTCACTCGCATTCCCGATGGATGTTATTATACATTATTTTGTTCTTTCTATCATCGATAGTTTTCGATGTAAGGTAATTTATTTACACCTTGGGTTACATAATTAGAGTTTTAGTAAGGATCCCTATTTTTATAGCCTATATTACTCAGTAATAATGTAGCTTTCCAACGGCAAAAGAATGTTTTAAATCGGTCCAGTAGCTATTAATATATTATATTCATGCATACAAAAATACAAATCACCATATTAAAAAAAAATATATATATAAAATAAATGAATAAATATCCTGGAACATTCTTTTACACACGCCCATCTGGTCCCAAACTAAGCAGAGCTTGTACTATGGAAACCAGATAACTGATATACTAGATATACTACTTTTTTTTTCTAAATACATACTTATACAGATATTTACACCTAGACACAGAACAAACAGACATGTTCATGCACACAAATGTTTGTCCTAGGTGGGAATCGAACCCGCGCCCTTCGGTTTGGCAGTCAAGAGTCGCTAACCACCAAGCCAACTGGACTGTCAATGTGTAGATAAAATTATAATATTTTATCCTACCTGAGTGTGTAGTTTTCTTAACGCTGGTGGGGTGGCACTGGCTTCATTCTCTGAGGAAATTGTCCTCAGCAATAATGGTGTATCACTGGAGTCGGCCAGATCCGTCCCGGACTCGCTTGGTTCGATGCCTTCGCCCGCTTCTCTATAGAATATAAAGTTATAATTTTCAAAACGGTACATGTTATAATATTAAGAAACTTTAGCAAGAATCCTCCATCAAGTGGTATGTATGCATTTAACTGTTGTAGTAACCATAATATTAAAATATGCATATTAATATTTACCTATTTTACGTGCTATATAAATGACTAGCATTCATTACGCGGTCCCCCCTCATTCCCGAGAGAATTAATATTTTCCCAGGGTATAATCTATATCATTCGGGAATAATGTAGCTATCTATCAGTAATAGAACTCCAATCGAACGTTACCTCTTTATAATATTAGTAATGGAAATACAAAAACTAATTACGACTCATAATTTTTACAACCAACCCTTTTTACCTACCTTAGGGAAGATTTTCTATAAACAAAAAAATGTTATTTTTGATTAAAGAATATTTGTAACTTAAACTTACTGTATAAAGTAGTGTATATTGACGTAGTTTGGTGCGGTGGCACAGAGCGGCGAGTCTGGTGCTCGCGGTGCAGTGGGCGCAGTAGCGGAGGGAGCGCACATAGGCAGTGTGCTTGTACCACTTGAGGCGTCTTCGGTACTCGAACCGGTACCACCTGTACCATAAATATGTGAATTCACACGTCGAAGTGAAACCTTCAGAAAACTAGCTATCTCATTCTCTCACGGGCTAAATTCTAAAGATCATCGAGTTTCCAATCATTACAGGTGCTAAAGAAATTTTCATTTCAAAAAACGTTTAAATGTGTTTTGCTCGTGTGTTTGAAGCCTTCAATGAGCTATATATGCTTCTTTCTAATATTTACACAGAAGAAAAACATAACTAAAAACAAGATATCGTCAAAATGGTAGGGAGGTTCAATTTTTCCTTTTGAGGTATGAATCCCTAAAATGTAGTAGAACGCAAATAAGCCATGCCGCTTGTATTTTTATAGTTACGACGTTATAACGGCATGCGTCTTGGTCTTGCGAATACAACACATCACGTAATAGATAGAGACAAAAGTTACGAGTTTAAGATTAAAGAAGATGTCTAAGTAAATATATACCGGCTTGAATATAAACATATTCTCCATCATTGATATCGACGGGAACTTGATCGTAGTAGGGCTCGTCTTCGGAGACAGGAACGGCTGCTGGTATGCTCTCTAAGGATATAGGCGCGGACTTGTCGTCCGTACCATCGGGCGGGTCGGGCGTCGTTGACGTCACTTCCTCGTCTATAGAACGAGGCGTCGCCGCGCCACCGGATCGTTTACGTTCCGACGATAGAGAATTGATTGACTCGTAGCTCTTTACCTGAATAATTGAGGGAAAAGGGCTTGTAAAGTAACATATGTTAAGCTAGTATTTTTGTGAGTGTAGAATTCAAACTAACCCTTTCACTGATGGAAGGCGTGGATGCTCTACTTGTTATGGATTCGCGTGATTCTGCATTGCGAATTTTACGCCCTAATGATGACGGCGGACTATCGTCTACCAGACCTGTCTCTGGCAGGGAAGCGCCGCGTTTGCTGAACACTTTAGGTGGTGGCCTAAAAACAAATAATATAACATTTAACAATGCGTTAATGCGTGGGCATATAGAGGTATACTGGGTATTCCTTAGGCCAAAATGGTTATTATTGAGATTTTTAAATACGTTAAGTATTAGGGGTAACCCTAACGCGGAAAACTTTTCTAGCTACGATGATGATATCCATAAGCATATATACACCACTATATGAGGCGATTTAGGGCAAGTTATTCCTATAAGCAGATAGTGAAAACCGTTTAATATGCACCAAAATACCAATAAAAATAAATAGAGAAGTTTAATATCTAGTGCATGTGTGTGCAATTAAAGGGATTGAAGATGATAAGTTGGTTGCAGGAAAATGTCAATCAAATCTAGGATTGACTAGTGTAACTGTTCTAAGAGGCAGAGATATGGAACTTATAACCCAACTAATAGCTGAATAGGCACATGAAGTAGAATAATGCACAGTGACAGGTTTGACAGTGCCAGCCAGCACATAGTGTATAAAAAAAACTTACTTAGGAGGGACTTTTTTCTTAGCTACTCCTACTGGATCAACAGGACTGCTCTCAGATGATTGAGGAGACTCTTCCGCTTTCTTGGATGCATTCTCAGCTAACTTCAGACCATTAACTTCGATGACTGTTACAAAATCACCTGCTTGTGACGCTGGACGGTTTTTAGCTTGAATTGGACTTTTTTGATCTACTGCTACTGCAAAAACAATTACAGGATTTAATTCATCTGGGTTATAATTATATATATATAGTATTTATGATATAGTATCAAATTCAAAAGTAGAGCATCTAATCAATTAGTATATAGAATGATAAGAAAAACTACTGATAAATTTATGGACTGTAAGAGAAAGTCAATAATTTTCAATATTCTGGTTTATTTACTAATCAGAGTAAGATATATTATTTGGTTTGCTCTATTCCTAAGCCGTGTCAAGCACGAACATCTATCGTAAGAGTATCGTCATGGTATCGAGTGCGTCAAAAACCAATGCAATGGGAAATTGAACATCGCGCATACTGTGACGTTGCGTTGCGTTGACGCTACGCTGGCGATAGATGTTCATGCTTAGGCCTCAGCATAATACATACCATTTGTATCTTGACTATTCTCAGTTCTTTGTACAACTTCACCGTTACACCTCCTGCGTGCCTCCGCAGCAAGGTTGGACGAGAGCTCATTAATGCACTGATTTACTGAGCTCCTTTCACCAATGTGGACAGGTTTTGTTCTTAGCTGTACTTCCTCACATTCAACTATTTCCGGTGTGGAATCATCACTCTTATTACTACTAAGACTTGCTTCACTTTTCTTTGATAATGAGTTGGTGTTTGAACCCTGAGTACAAGGGAAATAATGTGTTATAACATCACAAACGAACTTGGACTAATAATGTTCATGAGAAAATTTAATATAATTAAGTACATATTGAATTAAATATATATTAGATTCTTGGTGTATTTTTACGTGTAATAAAAATAATGGCAAAGACGTATTGTCTAATCATTGGAAATAGAAACCAAAACTTTAACGTGAAGAGTTTCATCGTCATTTTGTGATACATATAAATCCGCAATTGTTGACAGGATGTTCATGTAGTTTGGTAAGTATTTACATAATAATTAGTAAAGAAATGTCAGGTCATGGAACAGAAAATAGAGTAAACTTTTAATTTGGCAATAACTGAATGTTCCTGTGCACACTGCACTGTAGTGCTAAACGTAACATTCAATTTTATGGGAATTTTTATTGAATTTTCCTTAATGATGAGATATGCTTCTAATAATATACAAATTAAAAAATAGTGTTAAATAGACAAATTATCAATATTTAATGGAACAGATTACATTTCCTTCAGGGACACAAAAAAATAAAATAGCATATAGTTATAAAATAGTTATAGGTACGTATAAAACACTAGCTTTCCGCTCCGTGATTTTACCCGCGTTTCCGGAACTCATGTCGCCTATTTACTCGTATTTCTACCATGTCAGCTGACTCAGTCCAAAGTTAAAACAAGTAAAACAAAATAATAATTCGAGTAGTAGAGCTCTTAGTGCAGAGTTCGTCCGGGGAAGTACTACCACCTTACCCATTTCTGCCGTGAAGCAGTAGTGCACTTGTGTTACTGTGTTTCGGTTAGAAAGGTAAGGGGGCCGGTGAAATTACAGGCATATGAGTCTTAACAACTTCACGTCTCAGGGTCGACAACGCATTGGCGATGCCCTTAGTGTTGCAAATGTCCATAGGCGGCGGTAATCACTTACCATCAGGTGGACCGTTCGCTTGTTTGTCGGCCCATGTGGTATTAAAAAAAAATCCGTCAAAGTAATATGGCTTTTCCATAGATCCTTCACCATCATCATACATATATTTTAATTTTTTTACCTTAGTTAAGTTTTTAGTAAGTAATCAGTGTTAGTTTATACCTACAATGATAAGCAAGCTGTATCTACGTCAAGAAGAGTACATTTAAGAACTTTTTTTTTTATTAGCATGCTTTATAAATAAGATTTTATGTACTCAGTTTTGTAGACCAAATAAAAAAAAAATCATGGGGGATGGCATATAAACATTGTTTAGGTACGTAATAAAGTAATTGTTTAAAGCAAATACAAACATTTTGACTGCTTTAGGGTTGAACTGTAACGGAGTGCCGCAAAACCAATTTTCATGATACTCACAAAAATATACTACTAATATAAATATAACTAATAATAATTATGATAATTAACTTCCTTTAGGGTTTAATTATCAAAGCGCCCAATACCAAAATCTCATTTTCTATCCAATAGACGCCCTCTAGGGAAAAAGGGAGTGCCTTTTTCCCCCCTTCCCCACAGGCGTTTAATTCATCTTATTAAATGCTAAATATCGTGGTACTTATTACGTGGCGCTTACAGTAGAAAATCAATATTCATATATGTCCAAACTTCTATCAACAGCGGTTTGGGCTGGGCATTGATGAGTCAGTCAACACAATTCCTTTTATATAGACAGATTATGTTCACGGTGTCTACGTGTTGGTATACTAGGTAATGTCCGGCCATTTGGCGTAGAGGTTTGATGAAATAAATATGCTATCCCACAGGTCGAAGTTCTTTTTTAATACACTAAGTGTTTGCCGTAGATACCTTTTACACCCTAACACGGAAGGAACCGGTGAGTGGGGGAGCCCAGTTGGACCTTGAACCTGTATGATTACATGAGGTTCGGCCGGCGACTTTAGCCCTTTTTATTAGGGCGGCACATGATGGGTCGACGCCACGTGTCACGCGAGGTCGATAGCGGATACTGGGTTCGATTCCCATCCACATCAAACACTTCTGTGAAAGGACTTGTCCGGATGAATATTTATTTATTTCACGAGATATAAGACGTATTAGAGTCAGACTATTCATAAGTGCTTGTAAAGGCCTATTTGAATAAAAATATTTTATTTCATTTCATATCTATGAGATAAACGTATTACAAAGTTACATTTCTTTCCCGGACAGCGAACGAAGCCGCGAGGGGCAGCTAGTAATCTAAAAATGTCAAAGGTTATAATATATATATTACACACTATATTACAAACAATTAAACTCAAAATCGTATTAGAAGATAGATTAAACTATTTACTTATCATTTAGTAGAAACTTTATGTACACAAACAAATACAATTTAGTTAAAATACGTGATATCTTTCATAAATATACATACCTACCTGCTGTCCAATAAATTAAGTTATTATTTTCATTTCATAATAGGCATCCATTACATCATCTATGTTCTATACGTATATATTTGTTATTATTTTTAGTTACCTACTAAGCTTGCGGCACGACGGCTTTTGACGTTTAACAATGACAAAGAAAATTAACCTTTATTCCTTCACACATAATTTGTATCTATTGATCCAACAGCTAATTGTATAATGATGGAAATCAACCTTATTCCAAAGCAATACAGTTCCTTTTCCTATGACAATATGAAACGTCAAAACGGACATCGTAACGTGTCGGTAGTATAGCTATCATCCCGTTGTGTCACCGGGTGCGGCGGCGTTCTCAAGATCGAATGTATCCTGGGTTTATAACAAAACCGATGTCAGTCTAGAATAGTATAGGTACTATAAAAAATCAAGAAAGCTGTAGTGTCAGCAAAATATATATTTGCAATCGGAGTTACTTTCAGAGACTACCTCCTACATCCAAACTTGCGAAAGTTACATCTTCATAAATTATATATACAATAAATAAGTATAGACTTCCTGTTTTGTAATTAAATAAAGGATGCTTGTTGAAATATGAATATCAATAAACTTATCTTACGACCTTGAAGAGAAATGTTTCCTGAAACCTTTCATTGAATGGGTGAAACAAACTGTTGTTGTAGGTGTGTCAACTAAGTAACCTATACAGCTATTGGTACTGCCTTTTATACAAATGACGCTGTATGTAATTACTCACATTCTACCAATTAAAACAATGACACACCTCTTTCAATTAGTGAGTTTATAGAAATTAGGCATTCATCTACTATTTAACAAATTTATGAAACATTTTTTTGTATTTATCAACTCACCTTGTGATGCCACAACAAACTTTGACTTATAATTACTCTCTGAACTACCCTGAATAAATTGTGCTTGTACTATGAGGAATAGACAAGATATCATTTCATTATTATGATATAAATACCATCACTGAGAATAGACAAAATGGAGATGTTCTACTGATGTTTTACTCTTTATGCACTAATGTACAAAGGCGAACATAATGCCTTACATTAGCAAACACACATTATTGTGGCAGTCAAGAGGACCCTTAACTTGCAGCACATCTTGCATCTAATCACCGCAATTTGATTAAGAAGTGAAATTTGATAGGTGGTTGTAACTGACACTAAACATGATTTAGCTCACAATTATAAGCTATATTTTATATTGTCTGTGAAAGAGTGTTAAAGCCATTAGAGGCTAACACAATAAAGTCTTTTAAAAAAATATTAATACTTCATTCTGATGAAGATAAGTTTTTAGTTTGACTCAATAAATGCAAATTTATGTTGAAAGAAAAACATCCCACTTGGCTCCTATGTACTGACCTAATTGTTGACAATCTACTGTTGTTAACTTAAAAATTCATAAAAAGTTTATCATGTCAAACCTTAATTATGTTATATCAGTACCTAGATGTGACTCCTATGTCCTAATATTATAATATAACAACAGTGGTTAATGATGTAAGTAACAAACTAACCAATGAGACACATTTTTGAAACCTAATTGTGTTCAATCTTTTTTTCTTGGTTCTTATTGATGCTGAACTGCTTATCATATTAAATATGACTTAATATTATGTGTTTTTGCTAAACTCAACAGTTACTTTCTCATGCTTCACAAAACAAGCAGTCAATAATGAATATTAAATAAGGAACAGTAGGCTATAGAATGTATTAACATGTCTTTAATATTGATTTTTACTGTTATGTAATCTCTTTGGTTGTTTAATGAGTTCTAGTCAGAAGATGATGAAAAATAATTAACTTAGATAAATTTGCCAATCTTATTACATTACTTAAGTCATTCTTGTATTCTATAGTATATAATAGATAAGCCAAACAAACAGTTTAACTCAGATTGATCTGGAAACAATTTAAAATGTTATTTGCATTTTACAGAAACATCTACTAAGTCAATGTTCAACATAGGTTTTTAATAAGAATTGTTAAATTCAAGTAGGTACTTGGTATATGGACTATGGCAAGGTTAATAAGTCATTATGATGTAAGTGGCTGAGATGTGCCTAATTAACAAATTATTAAATTAATTAAAATATATATAATTTGATAATTAAAACCCTATTAAAATAACTGAAATTAAGGAAGCCAGGAAGACGAAAATTATAACAATACATGAATATGATTACATATTTTACAGTACTAATAGAAACAATGATTCACATTGTTAAAACCAAACCAATAGACTTTTTTCTAAAATAGTAAATTTTAATGTTTCATTTGTAACAATAGAAAATTCATGTATTATTTATATGAGACATAAGCTGTGTAATGATAAGAAGTACATTGCAGATAAGTAGTCATGATATTAAGGAGATTAAATATGAAATACTAATAACATTATTAAAAATTAAAATTTTACATCCTACTTTTACACCTTTAATTACAGTGAGTAACTTTAATAGATTAAAGAGTTATATATACATATAGTTACCTGTTTGCTATCAGAAACTTTATCATCAGCATCGCTCACGTCAGCCCCCAAGGGCGGAGCCCCTCGACTACATATTGAAGACGCCTTATGCTTTTCAACATCCGAGAGTAAAGTCTCTAAATACTCCACATAAAATTCTTCCTTTTCCAACTCCTCTCTCAAAATAGCTACTTTTTGTTTGTGTTTAGCTAAATTGGCCCTGACATCTTCCTCCCAGGCGGCTGGTAAAGCACTCTCTGGAAAACGTTGCATCCACACACGTTGAAAATCACCGAAGACACTCATCTCTCACAGAACGATTTCATGACATATTTATGTTACAGTAATTAATTAGAAATAACACAATGTAGTAATATCAGTATTGTAGAAACGTAGGTATCAAATTCTGTCATTGCACTGCAAACACAGATGATTAAGATATAAGGCAAAGTTACAGTAAAAAAAAAAAGATAATTCACTCAGTCCCTAGCTCACCATAGATAATAATAAATATTTAAACAAAACTTTGAAAAAATTGTCTAAACAACTGTACAAAGTATATCTACACTAATTGTATATAGAGAAAAAAGTATATTTTTGTTTGTATTGAATAAACTCAGAAACTACTGGACTGATTGTAATCATTCTTTAACTAAAACTAATTTAACTAGAAGTTACAAAGGCTAGTTATAATGCCGCGGCCGGGACAATAATAATTTAAAATTGCCTATTAAAATACACAAAACACAGATTAAAGTAAATAAAGTATTCATTTTAGTCATGTTTTATCAAATTCTAAATTAAAATTAAAAATTAGATATTTTATTAATCGTCGCGGACTTCGTTGTGTCCGTGGTGGTGTACATACAAGATCTAATTCACAATGTATTGTAAAGCACATCAATAGAGCCTAATTTGTGCAAAGAATTATATAAGGCAAAGACCACTGTGTACGCTGCCTGAATGACTAAGCTAGCGTACATATAAATATTCTTACACTCTGCTTACTCTTCCCCCATTCTTCATTCTACCCATTCATTCCCCCATGCGATACTGCAACCAGGGCCAGATTTAGCCTTGCCCCCCGCCTCTGTGCACTAGAAAATGCCGCCTCATCACCAAAATTTAACGTAAAATAATAGTGCATATTTACTTAATAAATATATACCCACTGGGTATACCCAGACACAATAGACATCCACGTCCATAGCAGACCAATGTTGGTGTTAGGTGGGAACTGGGAATCAACCCCACGTAACCAAACGTGTCGAATCGTATATCTATTAATCGATATTCACTTATTTCTTTCTTAGTAACTCGATCTTAGGCAGAATCGATAAGAAATCTAAGAATTGACATTTCCCTACTCATTTAATTTGACACAAAGAAAGAAAAACAAAATATCCCAGCTGAATCTGATGGAATCTCATTTAAAAAATAAATGAAGTTAAAGAGGTGAAGTAATTTTGGCGAAAATGGATAAACATTATGTGAAATCAGTGATACAAGGTCTTAGATCGACTTCGTCGAGTCGGGTTCAAGATACACTTTTAAAAATAAGGAGTAAAATCATTGTAAATGACAATGGCTTAAAACTTTTTCGAGAGTGCGGTGGGTTAGATTATTTACTGCCACATTTGCGTAAACCAAATGAAAAAATTCTGGACGTATCACTGAGTATACTTGGTAATTGTTGTTTGGACGAGGAATGCTGCTTAGCAGTAAGTAAAGTTATTACTTTAATTAAATATTTTTAGAAAATCCCATGTAAAGAAATGCTCTAATATTTTACAGGTAGGGAAATTGCACTGTTTTCCATCATTAGTGTCAATATTAAAAACTGTATGTCGCGACAGCATAGTTGGAAGAGCCTGTCGAGTCATTGGAAACCTGGCACAAAGACCATTGAATGCTGAAGGTCTACATAATCATGGTGCAGTGGCTGCATTGGTTTCACTTATTGAGAATCGAGATAAAAATACTTCATATCCCACATTAACAATGGCTGTTCGTGCTATTAGGTAATAAATAATTGTTCTTTTTTAAACAAGCTATGTTGATGAGCAACTGTTAATTTTTAAAGTCATTTCAAATTACTTTGGTATTGTAGGCAATTATGGATGGTTACTGAGAAGAGGGAAGAAATGCTTGGCATTAATTCAGTGCGCTGTATAGCTATACTACTGACTACAGAGTGTGAATCAGCTGGAATAATCAAATCTACAAATCCATTAAAGGAAACAGAAGAACTGAGAAAGAGCCAAGAGGAATTGATAACTGGCATACTTAAATGTTTGGGTTATTTTACTACACATGCTACAGCACAATGCACTGAACAGGTAAACTTATATTGATTTGGTATTGATTTTCGAACATTATTCACATAATTTATGTATTATTATTTAATTAATGTTAGTTTTTAATTAGTTACAAATACACTTGATTGAGCTCTAATTTATATGGAATGAAACTGAAACCAATGGAATTGTTACATTACTGGAAAAGATTCATTCAGATTTTTTTTTTGGAAAAAAAAGAGAATCTATTGGTCATTTAAATATTACAAAGTAACTATGTGTTAATTAATCACTTAACTAAATTGATTTATTTTAATTGCTAGTTAAATATTAGGTTGGGGAAAAAGTCTTTTCGCATTATAGTATGTATGAACTTGTAATAAAATCTCTTTGGCTATACTATTTGTATCTGGCTGGTTTTGGTATCATTGAAAGTTTAAATTTTAAAGAACATAATTCCAAATTCAGATTAGGAAAATGTGTGGTTTGCATTTGTTTTTCGTACCGCCAAGATGACTTAATCTAATGAAGAAATTCGATTCATTTTAAAATTTTACTACAAAAAAGGTAAAAATGCAACGCAAGCCGCGAAAAAAATTTCTGATGTTTATGGACCTAGTGCAGTGTCTGTAAAAGTAGCACAAATTTGGTTTAAGCGTTTTCAATCCGGAAATTTTGATGTCAAAGATGCACGTCGCTCTGGTCGCCCCATTACAGATAAAATGGATGCCATTTTTGAAAAAGTGGAGCAAGATCGGCATATCAGTAGTTACGACGTAGCTGAAGAACTGGGAATTGACCACAAAACAGTTTTGGCGCATTTGAAAAAAACTGGGTACACAAAAAAGCTACATATTTGGGTACCTCACGAGCTCACTGAAAGAAACCTAATGAACCGTGTACTCATTTGTGATTCTTTATTACGACGTCATGAAACCGAACCATTTTTGAAGAAGCTGATAACTGGTGATGAAAAGTGGATCACGTACGACAAGAACGTGCGAAAAAGGTCGTGGTCAAAGGCCGGTCAGGCTTTTTTTTTCCGAACTCTACTGCAAACCACTGATGAGATTAAAGCAAGAAGTTGAGAGAAAGCGGCCGGAATTAATCAACAGAAGGGTGTGGTTTTTCATTCATCATGATAACGCGAGAGTTTGGCTGGGAGGTATTAATGCATCCGCCGTATAGTCCTGACCTTGAACCTTCAAATTTCCACCTGTTTCGGTCTCTTCAGAATACTTTAGGCAAGATGGCAAAAAGTTATCGAACAAAATGGTACCTACACACTTTAGTTAAATCTAAATAAACTATATTAAAAATGTTTTGAATTTTCTTAAAAAATGCGAAGGAACTTTTTCCCCAACCTATTATATATTATTATTTTATCTTTTTTTCGTGCGAACGAACAACCCTCACCACTTACAGATCCCTTGAGGTTAGCGTTATGTAGCTACATGTATGTTTTAGTGCTTTTTTTGTACAGTATATTAAATAAACTAAAAAAAAATTCTAGAGACTAGAGGCATCCTTTAGCATTACTTAAAACAACTCTCACAACACTGGGTATCTAAAATATAAAGACATTAGTTTATGGGATATGTGCTTCTAATACTGTAAAGTATGTGCCCCTTTCATAACTTTTGGCAGCGGAAAATTCTGACAAAATTGGATGTAATAGATATTAGACAGTTCTCAACATAAATTGGTTGGGATTAATAAGTTTTTTCTTATTAATCGTAATCAATTTAGTTCATAGTGCAAGCTTATTATTGTGACCCTTTACATTGTGTATGAACACATTGCATGTTTTTTTATTCTGTTAGTTACTCAGAGTTTTTGAATTTTTATCACTAATGAAATATTTAGTTTAGATAATACCTTGGTAAGATATGCAGATATAATATAGAAAAAAAAACCCTTTGAGAAACAAAATTGTTTTCCCCTTTCTTTGAAATCTATCAGTACAAAATATATATTCTATACTAAAATTTTCAGATTCAAGGTGACGGTAGAGGCTACCAATGTCTTGTAGCTTTAACAAAGTCATTTGAGTCTCTTGCTCTTAAGTGTCTCATGAACCTCTGTTACTTGTCATCATGCAGGCCACTTCTAGGCATTGCGGGTTTGGTGGAGTGTCTAGTGGGAATATTGCAAAAACATCCAGGTAATAAAAAAGTTTTGAAATACTATATAACATTTGTTTACATAATACACAATGTCAATACTATTTATAAAGGATTTTGAATACTTTATAAAATCATTGCAGTAAATTAGGTATGGATTATTTTTTTTTAAATTTAACAGTTTTACAGAATAATGTTACAGGCACGTGCATTCCAATGCATTTGGTGTTCATTGTAAGTGGCTGCTCCTTCTGGGTTCCCTTACATTCGACTATACTTTTCTCACTCCTATGTCGAAGAATTAAAAATTTAACTTGAAAATTTTAAGAGATTAATAAAGACTACATATTAAAGTTGGAGTTAGCGTCATATAACTGTGGCGCCGTCAGGACACTAAAAACCAAAAATTTTTTTTTTTTATGGCGCGCAAAATTTGTTTCAGTGTAAGACAGAGAGATAATATATATCTCCATTAAACGCCTATGTATGACGGCGGGATCGTAGTCAAATATCAATATATAACATTTAAAAAATGTTTCCAGACGTATCGTTGTGGCCTGAAGGCGCCGCTCGAGCGCTTGCACAGCTTAGCGGTGAATCGGTCAACCGATGTCGATTGCGTCACTGCGGTGGTTTGTCCCTGTTAGTTGCAGCAGCAAGAGACAACCCGCATGCTATGCATGCTCTTTTGCAGTATTATTTCGACGACACTTGTAAGTTATTATATTCGAGAATTTAACTTAGGACATGCCTATTTTTCTGTTAATCATGCATCTTTTCTTGCAGCATTTCAAATACTTGTTAGTGAAGGCCTAATCAGCTTGTTGACCGATGAACTGACTAAATATCTTACTACTATGGACTGTGAACATAATAATATGGAACATTCCGATATGTTAAGTGAAACAACAGATAAAAAAAATGTTATAGATACTCAAATATCTACTATGAAGGTAGATACTTCAATGCAACTGCCGACTGATACAATTGCATGTAATGTTGAACAAAAAAGCAAACTTTTTATGCGACGGCAAAGTCTATTATTAAATAAAAATGAGGATGAATTGAAGGTTGTTATAGAAAGAGATAATATGATAGTTGGGTTTGTTGATGCTGTGGATAGTGATGCTACAGATGATAGTCAGAGCGATGAAGAAAACCCACCGTTACGACGTAAAGGTCTGAAACGTACAAGATCTACTAGCCCAAATACTGTTAAAAAGGTAATTATTAAGCTATGACATTTTTTTCGACAGGGAAGAAAGGCTCTTGGGTGGTCGCCATGAACCATGAGATATCGGGGGCTACGATATCTGCAGTTTCATTTAAATGACTGAGACCAACTGTTGTGAAATCCTTGGGGAAATTACATGTTACAGTAGACATGACAAGGCTGAATACAATGATTATTTTAAATAAATAACAACTTTTAACATTTTCAGAAATCTCAACTAATAAAAATGGCCAGTAAGGATTGGTCAGCTGGTGTGTATTGGGAACCTAAAAGTCCTGAATGGCCATCAACTTCCCAACTATCAATTTCCCATAGTGTAACCAGTCCAGATAGATCAGACTATGGCCCATTATCACCCATCTCTGATGGAAATCAATCTGGCTTCAGTCCTGAATATAGAGGATTTACAACTACTAAAAGAGCAAGATTGGATTGGAGTCCAGAATCTGGTATTAGTACATTAGAAGGGAGTTCATCGTCGCCACACTGGACTGAGTATCAATGGAGTCCAAGCAGTTCTTGCAGTCCCACTTCTCCTTTAAGTGTTAATGAAGGTCAGAATATAATTACCATTGGATGTTGACATTAAATAAGCATTTATTGTTATTTAATACCAACCTATTGATTATTCCAGATAGTTCCGATTCAGAAATATCAGGTCGGTATTCGCCAGTATGCAGTGAGACCGAGGGTGACCCCATAGACTCTGTCACAATAAGTAATGCAGCAGCTGAACTAAATGCAGCGCAGGTCACACACGATTTAGATGAACTGATTATGGAGGATGATGAAAGTGTAGAAGAAGATGTACCACTAGAAGGTAGATTACATGTACATTACAAGGTCGCATTAGAAAACGTATTGAATGTTTATCAATTATTATTATAAAGTAATTAAAGATTATATTACCATTCGGGTTGAGTAGTACCACCAATGGAGTTAAAGTAGTAATTATATCGCTTTTCCTTTTTGTTTTCAGTTGTTTCCAATAAGTTTGACACTAATACTAAATCGTCTCGCATAGCTTGTGTCCTAGTTTTGTTATTTCGTGTATCTCATGGTGCGTGCGTTACATACGGGAGTCTTCGTGAGGAATCTGTACCTAATCACACATTAGAACTGCTCACTGGACAAGAATGCTTAAATGCCTTGCTAGATTACGTGGAAAGGTGTAAGAGGCCTTTAGGTAGAGCAGCCCGTATACTTGCTAAGGTATTAAGGTAAGTGACAGAATCATCTTCAAGTCCGTAAGCGAATAATAGGTACGCCAGTAAAGTAACAATCATATTTAAATTTTCAGCAACGCTTTTTGCTTGATGAGTATTCTGAAGCACAGATTAGCATTGAGGCTGCACAATATGTCCGTCAGCTCGAAGCATCCACCTACAAAATGTCAACAGTGTAAACAAGTGAGTTTAGTGCAATTTTTTAAGGTGCCATGATCATAATGGTAAATAAGATAACCTTATGATGAGACTGGTGTCGGTCTGCCAGTAGGTATGTCAGAGCTGTTGCGGCTTGATTTTGGATTGGTTACAGTTGTAGAATTTGATTGCTCACATTGAAGGTTTTTGAAATGGGTTCCAAATCTAAATTGGGCTACTATGAAGATCGTCTAACATTATTTCCACATTTTAAAACATAAAAGAGAAGTAATTTAATTCAAATTAAATGCATAAATGTTCCATCTTTATCTATCTATATTTTTCAGGAAAAATAACTGTTACTGAAGAGTTAATTAAATGGATCTATTTTTATATATAACTATGTGGGTTTTTTTATTAGATTATTATTGTATGGAACCAATTCACACTCGCCCTATTTTTTCTGTTTCAGATCGTTAGACTGAGTGCAAAACTCCTGACTCAAATAACTATATTAGCAGAGTCAAGTTATGGCATTGGAGAAATCAGTTATCAGCTACTGAAAGGTAGTCCTTCTATGAAACAAACACTATCATTGACTCTACCATACATCGTGAGGTAAAATCTCCTTACAAAAAAATAGTTTTATTTTATTTATATGTAAATTAAATATTTCAATTACTATTTCCAGGACTGTCAAGCCCCTTAAGAAATATTTCATAGATTGCAGTGCGTTGAACTTTTTGTTTACGATAATTTCCAAATCCCAAGAAGATATACATGATTGTGTTACTGCCTTAGTTAAACTTGCCACAAATGTACATATAAAAGATCCGAAGACATTAGAAAACAGATTTAAAGATCAAGTCTGTGTAAGTTATGATCCTATATTAGATAATTTATCCTTAGATGATGTGGTTACTTTTGAACTAGATGATCTATCAATTGTAAAGGCTAATAAGAGATTTCTATGTCAGAATTCAGATGTGTTTAGTGCTATGTTAATGGGATGTTTTAAAGAATCTGTAGAGAAGTGTGTTCGGCTAAAGAATGTTACGAAGCCAGGGCTCGAATATCTTTTAACATTGTTACATTGCGGATTAAATAATCCTAAATGTGAAGTACAAGTTTTCCCAATGGCCGATAAACTAGAAATTAATTTAGAAGTTCTTTTATTGGCTGATAGATTTTTATTTGAAAAACTGAAAACACTGTTAAGCAGTGCTATTCTTCAATTTCAATTGAAACCTGAAACTGCTGATAAAATTTACGTATGGTCTCTCAGTGAAGGTATGGGCTTCCTTTGTGTTGAATCCGTAGCATATTTATTAACGGGCAAAATGAGCGAATCGGATCGAACGCGTTCATTTAGTACAATTCTCAATCTTGAGTATAAAGACCAATGGTTAGATGATATTAAATCGATGATTCTTAGGCAGCTTATCAAATAAATTATTTTAATGTCAAAAAAATCTTCCTCTCACCATGGGTACTGCTTTAGCATATTGTTAAAATTAATTCTTCACATAATATATTAGATATTACCAGAAGAATAATAAATACTACGAGTATAAAATGGAATCTCTTTTGTACGGGCCCAAAACACCGTTCATTTTGTGAACATGCCCAGGTGTCTAACAACAAAGCCTAGGTGTCTAAAATAGGTACGTATTTGCAAGCGCGAGGGGACTTGAGTCCTGTCTGTTTTGTTAAACTAACGCGAGACCGTAGGCTACCTATTATGCTGGCCTTGAACGCGTCTGCCGCGAGAGTTTAATTTCTATACATTATTTATTATTCTTGTGGTATACCTGGGAAACTGCCGTTTTATAAGAGAATCTGATATTTATAACAAGTACATAAATATATTTAATAAAAATGTTTTATGCTAGCTTATTCGAATTAAAGAAACAACTTAAGAGTCAAAAGCCGAAGATTAATTCACAACCACCATACTCCCCAGACCAATGTCTGGGGCAAATCCCAATGTTGACTTAAAATAGGGTAAAAACTGTCCGACTTCGAAGAAACAAATTGTTTGGAGTGTGAATACTTAATAAGAACTGCTATGAGATGGTGGTGGGACAATTGTTTTCATTGTATAAACGCAAGGTTTGTCAGACTATAATAATAATATCCCCGCAGGGAAACTTGTGGCGATCTGATGGTTATTAGTAGCACCAAGGATCTCTTGGGGCAGTATTATGCCTCTGCCTCTAGCTTGTCTTCACTGCCTAAATGCTCGCTAGGTATACTAGCCAGTAGCGAAAGTGGAACTGCAGCACACCGCTCTACACCCTTCTTACCTGTCTGCCCAGATTGAGACGTTTGAGTTGGCAGCTGTCCCATTAGGTGTGTCCAGTAACAACATAATATAGTTTCCTTTTTCTTTGCACTTGGCCAGGCCATGGGAAGACGATGGGATTATAGTTCTATGCATCTTAGTCCTTTAAAGCCCAATTTCTGGTAAACTTGTCATTGCGGCTCCTTACTTATTATTAAGTGTAATGACTTAGTCCTACCAAATCAGGTCAAAAAAATGTGTACATACGACAATTCTGGCCGAAACGCAAACTGGTTATCGTGCACCAGTATACACAGAGATGAGACTTAATTGAAATACTTGTATTTAAAATACAAAATACTTATTTTCAATTTAAATACTTTTTTTTCTATCATTTTTTATTTTATTTGAAATACTTTTGGAAACGTATTTTCAGTTTGCAAAATGCCAAATATTTTACGTTTGGTAACGTAACAGTTAATTAAAGGTTGGCCAGAAACTCTCCAATACTAAAAAGATGAGGGCGCAAGCAAAAATAGCAATTCTTAAAATATAACACGCTTACAAAGCTCAGTACCAGTAATAAGAATTTCGAACACACTACATTTTTAATATTTATTGTAATAAAGTATTTTGAAAATACCTATTTTGTATTTAGTATTTAAAATACAAAACTAGTATATATTTTGTATTTGAAATAGTAAATCAAAAAGTATTTGCATCTTGTATTTAAATACTTTTCGTACACCATTTTTTACATCTCTGTATACATGTGTATCGTAACGGACAAAATCAATATTCGATCTCGATCCATAATCTTAGTATTGATGTAGGTTTTAGACATGACTCAAAAAAAAAAACTGTCGCAAGGGATTGATGTCCTATCAATCCTAAGTTTTTAGAAAAATAATGAATATTCATTTTGGCCGTTGGTGTATGAAGGTATATAAACTATAGTTATTTCATCAGTCCCTTAGTTCACAGTTAAACTAATTACGGGAAAATGTGTTATTAGGATCATAGTGCACAAATCATTAAATATTATTATAGACACAAAAAAATTATTAATGTTAATGTGAACTGATCACTGACTGTGAAAGGATATCGAATTGTAGGGGCTGCAAAATTTTAAAAGCTTACTGTCGGAATTGTGTAAGTCCACCACTGCACTGTCCCTATGAGAGGATCTCTGTTGGCATAGCTCATTCTTTCAGAATTGTATATGTATGAGAAAACATTTTTTTTACATTATGGGCCAGTATGCAAATGAGCCAAAGCATTTTAATTATTTTATAAAACACGATAATAAACCAAATTTTACAATTGTAACTACTATGGAATACAAAGTGCAGATATATTTCATCAATGTATAATGATCATATTTTGTCTAATCAATTTTGCGTTGAGTGTGTTGTGTAACAACTCATGTGTGTTAACATGTATATATTTACTTTGTGATATGCATTTAAAAATAAAAACCTGGGTGACTATGTAAAAATTTATTAGCTACTATGTTATTCATATTTAAAATATATTATTTAACAGTTACTTATGGTTATTATACTTAAAAGTTAACTCCCAAAAATCTGATCAAGGTTATGCTCTAAGGTATAAATTACACAGTATTGGAATTAACTTTGAATGAGCATTATTGATGTTTAATTTTTATAACTCCCCGCTTTATAGAGTGAAAGAGATAATTCAATATGTTTGTTTGGGACCAATACTTGAGAAGTTATAGCATCAATTTCTGTATTATTCATGCATTTGATATCGAAATTTTTGACAACCTGTAAAACAAAGACATTCAATGAGTCAATATAACATACTTTTTTATTGTATTTAGTTTTTATCATAATTGAGTGAATTACTAGATTTGGCAGGATGCCCCTAAGTATTGAATGAATTGATGAACAATAAATAAATATGTTTCAATCTTAAATCATACCTGGTTTATGAATTCTGTTATCTGCAACATAGCTATCTTTTTACCAATACATGATCTGGCCCCCAATGCAAAAGGCAATGAAGCTGTAGGTACATGGTTCAGCAAATCATGTTTTCTTGAATCATTTCTGTCCCAACGATAAGGTAGAAATTTATCAGCTTTACTAAAATGTTTCTCATCACGGCCTGATGTGTAAATTGATGCTATGACAGGAGTCTGAAAGGAATTGCACTTATTTATAAATTCTAATTGAGGCACATTGGTAACTATAAAAGGAATGAACTACTTGTGAAATATATACTTGTTATGAGAATTTAAATCTAATCTCTTGAAGCCATTACATGAAATATTCAATATATACTATTAGTTTATTTTTGTTTGTGATGTCTATGAGTATGATAGAATTTGGATTTAATTACATTTTATGATTTTTTAGGCATGATCCTGAGAATTCTTTCTCTGATTTCATTCTTTATGTGAATATATGGTTGCTCAAGTTCACTTGGAGCTAAGGGTATCCTGAAATTTCTTCTCACTGGGGGTGAGAGGAGAATGACATTATGCATCAAGCCAATACTGCTAGACGTCACCCAGTACAGGCACATACATGAAGGCACACTTGCTGCTACTGGTATCATTACAATAGAAAATACTCTAAATACATTGGTCACTATGTTGAAAAGTTTAGATGGCTGCCTTAATTTAGACATCCTCATTAGTTCAATATTTGACAGAGTAATCAGTCCAAATGCAACAGGCAGAATAAGTGAGCGATCAGGCTCTATCAAATTAGGAATCCAGCCGATACCTCCAGTTGATAGTTCAATTAATGTTATCAGTGCTGCAGGATCTCCACCAGTTGTGTTGACGAGATTTCTAAGAGCAAACGACATGCAAACCCAAAAAGGAATTTGGAACCATACTACCAAGCTTGCCTTGAATGGATGGCAATTATCTCTCTCAATGAGTTTAACCCACTGTTTTTTAAGTGATCTTTTATGTAAACTGACAGCTTGTTTTGTTGTCAAGTTATAGAATTTTTTTGCCATTGCAGTTTCTCTCTTCAGATCATTTAACATATCTTTCAACTCAAGACTAATGATCTCTACTTTCGCTAATATCTGTTTTTGATAAACCATAAGAGGAAAAGTCATTATCGTTCGCATAAGTAACGTCGACATGACAATCGAGGCCCACCAGGGAAGACCAGTAAAATTATGAAAATGTACTAATCCATCTTGTATTATATTAACGGGGTAGCTATTGGATATACTGATATACGATTGTTCTTGCCATTTCACAAATGCTTCAAACGATAAATTCCTTGTACTGTACAAATATGGTGCCATTAGTTTGATTTTATTTGTTTCATAGGGAACACGATATTTTTCGTTGTCTTTATTTCTACAGCAGACACTGAATGCTCGGTAATTCCGCGAAGGTAGTATTACATGCAATTGGTTAACATATTTGTGTAAATTCATTTCTCAAAACTAATTTATTTGTATGATTTTAAAATTTAATGTCAATTCACTTGACATTCTTGGCAACCATCAGTGTTACCAACTCTCAAAAATATTTCCCCCTAAACTAAAGTCAAAAACCCCGTAAATAAAAACAATGATACTGAATGATGGTTGAATTGGAGTTTGTATCGTGAATATCTAAAATCGAAACCATATGATATACCTGTGATATAGACACATCAGCTACCAAGCTGCTCGTCTATAAATAAATTAATAAATAATCATTCGCTGAAGGAAAATAAGGACTATTTTCCTTCAGCCATTCCACATCAAAGGGAATATAAATAACATTCTCTTTGTGTGTAATATCGAATTCAGTCAAATAGAGATCTAAAAGGTTTGTTCGACAGCTATAAATGATAATCATAAAAAAACATTATTGCTTCTCAATGTTTTATATATTGATCCAATGGTTAATTTTACGACGATGCTGATGAACCTCCCATATACCTTTAACTGCTAAAACGGGCCTATTAGATCTCAAATAATAAGACAATAAACTCTTATTTGATCGGTGCTATGCATACTTCGTTTATGTCCATTCTCGCCCCTTTTCAACCCTTCAGTTCTGCCAGGACGAAGCTCAAAAAAATTAGGAGAATATATAGAAAAGTTTAAGAACTAATATATATTTCACAAAGTAAATGTACCTTTATAACTTATTGATTACCTAATTCAATACTCAAATTTAATTCTTCGAGCTCAATAGTTTTATTGACAACTTATAAAGACTGGCAGCACCGTGTATTTTATTATTACCTAGTTGTTACCCGCGTGTTTGTATGCGTAAATAGCAGAATTACCTATTGTAGGATCTATTAATAATGTAATTTTGTTCCTACTTGATTAGATATTTTTATTAGGTTGGTATGAAATACATATTTTTTTATTTATTCAGACTTCCAACTGTCTGTAAAAAAATTGGTATAAAATATTTATTTCGATGTTAGATATTTGGTACAAAAGATTAAGAAATTATAATATCTAATTAAATTAGTTTTTATTTTATTAAAGGCATATTTCTAAATAACTTACCATAGTGTCGAGTTTATATGGTCCTAATATGCTCTCACTGGGCAAAATTCTCGTGAGGAATGGAGCCACGGGGTACAGTCGCATAGATTCCTTAACGACATTTTTAATATATGATATATCTTTCATTCGTATTTCTTTAATGACTTCTTCATTTTTTGAAAGTAAGTATAGAATCCATAGAGAAGTATATGCAGTCTGCAAAAAATAATATTTTTAGGGTTCCGTACCAATAAAGGATAAATTTATTTTAAAAAACAGAAATCAATCACATGCATATTTTGCGATTGCAAAATAAAACAGTAAAGTAGGTGATATGGACGAATTATCTCAATACAAGTTTGTATGAAACTCTCGGTGAGCGATTCAGACTCAGTTGTCCCCTTTTTTTGGTTATTTACATTGTGAGATTTATAGGTTGTAGTTATAGTTACTAAAATCTGACTGGACTGGTAAATGTTGTAAAAAAATCATTGAATAAATTCACAGATTTCTTTGACCTATTCTTAGTTTTAGCTATACCTACAACATTGATAGCGCTTATCTCGGAAACATGACACTAGGTATACGATTTTTTAAATTTAATATTGTTGTTACTTGCTTAAATAAATGTCAACTATCAAACTATACAGGTTGCATTACCCGCCTTCATTCTGAAAAAAATAATCAAATCGTCGGACAGTATTAATCCAAAACCTTCAAACCCCTTTATTTGGTTCAACAATATTTCATAAATTAACAACGAGGTACCGTATCTCCAGCAGCTATAACAAAATCTGCAACAATCCTAGTTATATTCTCATTGGATATATTTTCACCACAAAGTTTCTTGATTAGTCCATTATTTTCGTGTCGCATCTCCAACATTTCATTTACTAGTTTTTGTGCTAAAATATAATTATGTTATTAAGACAACCGTAGGTAATAATATGAAGGTAGCGTACCTACTTCTGTAGCAAAAAGAAATTATTGTTTTAATTAAACCTACCTAGGGAAAGTGACATATCAACGCAGTCTTTGAAATCTCTCCAAGCTTTTAAATTTAAGCGTTGATACCAATTGACTGGTAATCCATAAAGTTTTGTTGTAGTTTGGAAAATCTTTTTTACTGTTTCCGAAAACATATCCAGTAGTATTTCGTTTTGTTTACTTGATTTCGGTGATGCATTGACACCCAACAATACATTAATTATAACTGTAATTGAGATAAACAAACCAATTATAATGTTTGTAGATACAACAAAATTAAATACGTTATTATTTTGTTAGTAGGTATATTTCTGAAGGCTTCAAATAGATCACTCACCATCAGTTGAAAGCTTATAAAACTCTGACTCCAGGTTTGGAATAAAGTTTCCATTCAAAGCTTTTAATTTCCAATTCTCAGTAAACTTCTCTATAGTGTCTTTTATTGGTGCTTCTAACCATTTTTCAGCGCCTTCTCTAAGTACATGTTTATTCATAACGCGGCGGTTAACTAACCACTCTTCGCCATTCATAAAGAAAAGACCTCGTTTAGAACCGTACAGCTTTTCATATAACACCCAAGGATCCGGCAGAATGTGTGCTGGGTATTTTCCTTCCAAGTTTATAAAAAGGGTCTTCATAAGTTCCGGGTCACTTATAAAAACCAAATCTGCACTGCCACTTAGATTTTCATAAAATATAGGACCAAACTGTTTATGTCGCAAATCGATATACTCATGCAACCTGATGGATTAATTAAAATATTAGGGAAATTTGTAAATTTATTGTAAAGAAAGTGGTAGAAATCTTTTTCTTACTTCGTTCCACCGCCAGAGGTAAAAAGGCTCAGTTTGGTTCCAATGAAAGGTAAAGATCTTGGATGAGGTATGTCTTTTAGAGACAGTGTTGTTTTAGGATGCGCGAAAGTTGTACCTGCATTACTTCTTAAATATTTATAGGTTTTACCGTACCGAAATATTCTTGTAATTAGTTGCATTGTGTCTGTAAATTTTATATAAACACTAAAAACATAATTAATTAACGTTGTGAACTTACGTAAGTAATTTTTTTTAAAATGTATTAAACAAACAAATAAAGATCTTCACAACTGATACCATTTTAACATCACAATAAAAAAAATACAAATAAAATCACTGGGTAACAACCAAATATGTAAAAAACACTTACACTTTGCAGAGAGTAATAGATACTTATAGCGATAACAAATATCACATCACACTAGTAATATGAACCTGCGCCGACCATCGCATGTTATAACTGAAATAATATTCTTCAAACCGTAATCTTGCTGTTGCACGTAGAATGGCCCCTCTTGAATGGTAATAATTCACTGAATTATGTATATTGCTGACCGTAGCATAACAATATGGTAATTTGAAACTTGGGTTTTGTTTTTTTTTCTGGACCCTCACATAAATAAAGTAAATAACACATTTATGGTCAATTTTAGGGTTCTGTACCTTAAACTTAGAATAACTAAACCCTTATTTATAGGATCGCTCTCGTGTCCGTTCGCCCGTGTGTCCCAGATTCGCAGGTGTTTATCAAAAACTAAGGAACGCAAAATGGAATCGTACACTATGTCGTCACTAGTCAATAACTGGATTAAAAATAATGTTTACTTAATACGGAGAAAGTTTCATACAAATAAAAAATGCTTTTATGGATATCGTTTGGGAGTAGGTATCATTTGAAGAAGTAACTTGTAGGGAAAGGATAAATATTTTTTTAATTTTATTTATTAATGCAAGTTTAATTTCACTGGTCATAATTATATATTGGGCATAATGATGAAATTTTCGCCGAATATTAGGCGTTGTCAGTGTATTTTGTTCGATGCTTTAGGAGTGAAAACATAACTGTAAAGGTACCTGTCACCATTTATTTCATAAATGTCGCGATAGACTGTTTAAACAGGTACCTACCTATTGAAATATATATATGTTCACAAATTAATACAGTCAATGATATTAAATAATCTTCGAAACAACCTGTTACAAACTTTACGTAACTTGTGAGTGAGCCCATTATTACGAACTTACTACATTACAAGGGGATCCTCTAATAGTTATTACTAATGTATCAATCAGTACAATTTGGGGTTTACAATACATTTTTCAATTCCAAGACTTACCTACCAAACGCAAACTTGGATAAGATTTATACAAATAATGAATTATTAAGTAGGCCTATCGACTACTTTATTTAAGTTTCCCTACGCAACCCTAATTATGCAAGCTGTTTCCGAACCAGTTTTTTAGGGTTACGTACCCAAAAGTTACCCAACCCTCCTGTCTGACTTTGTTTGTGTTTAAATTGTATATGAGTAAAAAAAAATTGTCGAAATATTAAACATATAGTAATAGTTCGTCGGGCCTATTAGTAATTTCAAAACAAAATTCAAAAAAGTTTACAAGCGGAATAACCAGAAAGATTACTTTTTTTATTTGTGTATCCTTTGTACGAAACCCGCCATGCTCGAGTCTAACCTGCACTTGGTTGGCTTTTTTATAGTGTTTTTTATCTGTTTTTGTGATGGTTTTAGAATAGATACACAGCCCCTGCATTCTCTAATACAAGCCGTCGCTGCTCATTGCGTCCGGATCGTCAGCGAAGCTGCTAAAGCTTCTATTTCTAAGGGGGGGATTGTTGTCTTGACAAACCATTGATCAATTCAAACATTCTTAAAAATAGACATTCAACGTTTTTCTTTAATAGTAAACTTCCTATCATTTAATGAAATCAAAAATAGATACTTATTTAAAATAATTGTAAGATTGGCAGGTCATGGTATTACGCAAGGCGGGCGCCGGAATAGAAATAGATAAAAAAGATTTAATCTACATGTATATTTATTTATATTACTAGCTGACCCGGCAGACGTTGTCCTGTCTTAATTATGAATATTGAATTCGAATCTTCCGATTTAATCGACTGTGAAATGTATATTTAATTATATAGAAATTATAAGTTAATTATTTTATCAATATAATTCCGACCCATGCCTCTCAATCGCTCCAGCTGTCAAACAACTGACAATAATAAAAGTTTATATTGTCAAAAGCGCTAGTAAAGTGATAAAGTTTTCTTAAATTTTCCACACAACTTTCTTATTTTTTTCTTTCATAATAACCTTCTCCTGACAATAAAACAACAAAAAAAGAATTAGCGAAATAGGGATTCATTTTTATATAATAGGTTGGGGAAAAAGTTTCTTCGCATTTTTTAAGAAAATTCAAAACATTTTTAATATAGTTTATTTATATTTAACTAAGGAATGTAGGTACCATTTTGTTCGATAACTTTTTGCCATCTTGTAGGTAGGGACATGATCCCATTGCTATAGAAATTTTGGGACTTCTGATCAAAATACTGCGATAAGTGGTTTTGACAGTCCTCTCGTGATGTTAACCTGACACTGCCTAAAGAATTCTGAAGAGACCGAAACAGGTGGAAATCTGAAGGTGCAAGGTCAGGACTATACGGCGGATGCATTAATACCTCCCAGCCAAACTCTCTTAATTTTTGCTGAGTGGCTAAAGATGTGTGAGGTCTAGCGTTATCATGATGAAAACCCACACCCCTTCTGTTGATTAATTCCGGCCGTTTTCTCTCAACTTCTTGCTTTAATCTCATCAGTTGTTCGCAGTAGAGTTCAGAATCGATGGTCCTGCCTGGTGGTAACAGCTCATAATGAATAATGCCCTTCCAATCCCACCACACACACAGCATCACCTTGTTGCGAGTTAACCCGGGTTTCGCCACAGTCTGTGAAGCCTGACCGGCCTTTGACCACGACCTTTATCGCACGTTCTTGTCGTACGTGATCCACTTTTCATCCCCCGTTTATTAGCTTCTTCAAAAATGGTTCGGTTTCATGACGTCGTAATAAAGAATCACAAATGAGTACACGGTTCATTAGGTTTCTTTCAGTGAGCTCGTGAGGTACCCAAATATCTAGCTTTTTTGTGTACCCAGTTTTTTTCAAATGCGCCAAAACTGTTTTGTGGTCATCCCAGTTCTTCAGCTACGTCGTAACTACTGATATGCCGATCTTGCTCCACTTTTTCAAAAATGGCATCCATTTTATCCGTAATGGGGCGACCAGAGCGACGTGCATCTTTGACATCAAAATTTCCGGATTGAAAACGCTTAAACCAAATTTGTGCTACTCTCACAGACACTGCACTAGGTCCATAAACATCGCAATTTTTTTTCGCGGCTTGCGTTGCATTCTTACCTTTTTTGTAGTAAAATTTTAAAATGAATCGAATTTCTTCATTAGATTCACTCATCTTGGCGGTACGAAAAACAAATGCAAATCACACATTTTCCTGATTTGAATTTGGAATTATGTTCTTTAAAATTTAAACTTTCAATGATACCAAAACCAGCCAGATACAAATAGTATAGCCAAAGAGATTTTATTACAAGTTCATAGATACTATAATGCGAAAAGACTTTTTCCCCAACCTAATATTAGGTTCGGGAAAAAGTAGCGAAAGCCGCGAAAAAAATTTGCGATGTTTATGGACCTAGTGCAGTGTCTGTGAGAGTAGCGCAAATTTGGTTTAAGCGTTTTCAATCCGGAAATTTTGATGTCAAAGATGCACGTCGCTCTGGTCGCCCCATTACGGATAAAATGGATGGACTTTTGAAAAAGTGGAGCAAGATCGACATATCAGTAGTTACGACGTAGCTGAAGAACTGGGAATTGACCACAAAACAGTTTTGGCGCATTTGAAAAAAACTGGGTACACAAAAAAGCTATATATTTGGGTACCTCACGAGCTCACTGAAAGAAACCTAATGAACCGTGTACTCATTTGTGATTCTTTATTACGACGTCATGAAACCGAACCATTTTTGAAGAAGCTGATAACTGTTGATGAAAAGTGGATCACGTACGACAAGAACGTGCGAATAAGGTCGTGGTCAAAGGCCGGGTCAGGCTTCACACACTGTGGCGAAACCCGGGATAACTCGCAACAAGGTGATGCTGTGTGTGTGGTGGGATTGGAAGGGCATTATTCATTATGACCTATTACCACCAGGCAGGACCATCCATTCTGAACTCTACTGCGAACAACTGATGAAATTAAAGCAAGAAGTTGAGAGAAAGCGGCCGGAATTAATCGACAGAAGGGGTGTGATTTTTCATCATGATAACGCTAGACCTCACACATCTTTAGCCACTCAGCAAAAATTAAGAGAGTTTGGCTGGGAGGTATTAATGCATCCGCCGTATAGTCCTGACCTTGCACCCCCAGATTTCCACCAGATTCGGTCTCTTCAGAATTCTTTAGGCAGTGTCAGGTTAACATCACGAGAGGACTGTCAAAACCACTTGTCGCAGTATTTTGATCAGAAGTCCCAAAATTTCTATAGCAATGGGATCATATCCCTACCTACAAGATGGCAAAAAGTTATCGAACAAAATGGTACCTACATACTTTAGTTAAATGTAAATAAACTATATTAAAAATGTTTTGAATTTTCTTAAAAAATGCGAAGCAACTTTTTCCCCAACCTATTATATAGATTATTAAGTATTATAATATTACACATATTATGTGGCTGCAGTGCTTGGTACAACGATTGATGAGGTTTTTTAGGAAATCTCGCAAATTGACAAAGTAAAGTTATAGTGTCCCAGGTTCAATTTGATTTATATGTCATTGGAACACGACGTGAATTACTGTTTTTGATCTGGTAGTTGATTGAGTGCGACTGTTGCACATTTTTAAATTAAACTTTGTGTCGAGGAACTCAATTAAAGGGAGTGCAGCATCAGATGCAAAAATCATAGGAATTTTATCGTACTCCTTTTTGAGAATTCGCGATACTTCAGGAATGTACTTGACCAAATTTTCATGTATGATTTCAACGATTGTTTATATTTGTTGGTTTGAAAAAATGTAAACTGAGGTTATATATATGATTTATGAGTAGTAAGAAATAATTCTGCAGTTTATTGATTAAATATTAAAAGTAAATTTTTAGAATTTTTTATCAAGAATATTAGAAAATATTCAAGTACTTATTATACTATTTGGTACATCGGGCACATTATTATTATTGACGTTAGAACTATTACTTCATATTGTTTATGTGATTCTTTTTTCGACGTGCACGAAATTCTCGAACGATTTTCTTAATGTTATTTTCATTTTTTTTCCGCCAATATTCACGACTCCCTTGAGCATCAGTTTTCGGCATACTTGCAAAATTAACTTATTAGTGAGATTAAAATATTCACAAAATAGAACATTTTCTACAACTCGACCTACATCTAGTTTTCGCGCCACAAACATTGACAATGAATTCGAAATTTAAATTGTTCATAATAACATTACTCATGTTTTGTTCGTGCTTCAATCAAACTGGGTATGTGTATGAAAGGGCAAGTTGTGGTTAACTGAGCCTTTCAAAGGTCTTTTAAAGCGTGTGTCACTAAACATGCATTATAATAATAACTTTTTTTTATATTTGAAAAAGCAGATGACTGCAGTCTACCTCATGTAAAGTAAAACTGTAGTCCAAATGAGAGAACCGCTAGTGCCAGTACAGGAGAGTACAACACTAGCCGCCCTCACCCTGCCGGTCTGCAAGGTGCTTCTTCACGCCTGGTTGCAAAGCGATTGAATTACTTGAAGAAATACATGTATGTGTTTGTTTCTTTATCGCGATTTTCTTATTATCGAGTCAAATCACAACGACTCTAAAGAAGTTTCACTTCAAAATCTAAAATTTCCTGTACTGGCAGCCTGGTAACTATGTAATAAAAAACAGAGTCTATTTATTTTATTTTCGTCTATTGTCGAATTCTATTTTAAAATGTTGGTATAATCGTATTCAATAGATGTTAATACTTCTAAGTACACCAGCATAATGTATTGCAGTAATGTTAATGTGAACAGCCTATGAAAAGATTAAATAAAACGGGCACCATTTTACTAAAATGAATCCTCCTTCTTTGCCTACTGCAAAAAAATATGGGATTTAAAAAAAGTAACTCGACATTGGTTGGTTAGAAAACATTGCCATGCTCAAATTATAAATAAGATACTGCTTAGTCAAAAACGTAGCTTTAGTAGAAATCTTTATTTATGTGTGGTCTCCCCGATGCCGTAGTGACTTGTCAAAATTTACAAAACTCATGAGAAAGAAGAATTGTTTTCATTGAGTTAAATTTGAGAGAAAAGTAATTGAGATAACTTTACAATGACGGTCAAAAATAAACCAGAGGAAGCGAAGAAAGAGAAAGCTGAACCGGCAGCAGCTCCCAATGATGATCTGGTAAGAATCATTCCAAGTTAAAATCCATCTCTTCACTAGCCAAAGGGTTTAACAATATTCATTGAATTTCAGTCTGAAGAAGATAAACGCCTGCAAGAAGAACTTAACATGCTGGTTGATAAGCTTGTGGTGAGTATAGTAGTTAATCGTGTCTCGAAATATTTTTAAACAATGTTTTTACTAACCTAGGGATTTTGATTTTATGCCAGGGTAATGATGTAGAACTCTATTTTCCGGCGTTGCAAATGTTGAGCAATCTTATCAGAACATCCACAACCTCAATGACATCAGTTCCAAAACCATTGAAGTTCTTAAGGGAACACTATCCAGCCCTCAAGGAGGTTTATGAAAAAATCAATGATGATAAAACAAAGAAGTTCTGCGCGGACGTCGTCTCAGTTCTTGCTATGGGTGTTAGTGGCTCACAAGTAAGTTTTACTGTAGTGTTTTTACAGTTTTTCTTTAAAGTAAACTAATAATATAAACTATAATATGAAAATTATGTTTAAAGGATGCTGCTGAGAAAAGGGAATGTCTGAAGTATTGCCTTCTTGGTACTATGTCAAATGTAGGAGATTGGGGTCATGAATATGTCAGGTATGTATACATTTTTCCAACGTGATAACTATTCAAACCATCCATTTTATACATTAAGATACCTTTTATAAAACTTACAACAGTTTCTGATTGTTTTGGTTATATTAGTATGTGTTTTATAAAAAGAACATGTCTTTAATAAAAAAACTACCTGTTAGGCCAAGGCAGAAGATACAAATGTTCACAAAGATGAGACTCCTAACTGAACCCTCACACCTACATGTAAAATTATATCAATAGAGCTGTTTGAAGAATGCAATGTCATCTACAAACAAAAGAATTGCTCGTTACATTGTATAGAATATTTTATATGGCAGTGCTTTCACACTCCACACCTAAAGTCATAAAACTAATCAAAATATAATTATACTTCTTAAATACAGGCAGTTGGAAGGCGAAATAGCTGAAGAGTGGAATGTTGACAATATGGACACTCTGCTAGCAATAGTGCGTGATGTCATTGCATTTGACATGAAGCATTCAGCAGAGATCCAAGCTTGTGATCTGCTGATGGAAATTGATAAACTGGACCTTCTCTCACAGCATATGGATCAGAGCAACTATCCAAGAGTGTGTCTTTACTTGATTGGGTAAGATGATACCCATGTTAGTTATAAATAGGTGTAACTCAGCTCTGAACTGGTTTAACAGATCGTATCACACCTACTTGAACAGTGGAGCTGTGGCTCAAGAGCAAACTAAACAGCTCACGGCTCACCTATTATTTTACCTGTGATCTATTCTGTCATATTGGGTTGTTGTCGAACCGCGGCGAGGCAGAGGCGTGCAGATCGGTCGGCAATATTTGAGCTGATCTGTGAACCCGTTCGCAGCTCACGCATTTTGGTTGAGTTACTCATGTCTAGCTATAAATTGTAATGCATAGTTCTGTTTTTCTATTTTTAAATGAAACAATGCATTTTTGTGCTGCCACTATTAACTATCATTACTAAAACTAATTATATTTCAGATGTGCAAGCTATGTAGTTGAGCCAGAATCCACACAGATTTTACAGGGAGTTCTTGATACTTACTTACGTTTTGGAGAGTACCCGCGTGCATTACTTGTTGCCATGCAACTGCATGACAAAGCAAAATGTGAAGAGGTCTTCAATGCTTGTAATGATTCGTAAGTATTATCGATGTGTTTTATTTGTTTTATATTTGATTGACAATGTTAGTACCTCATGATTAATAGGAAGGCACATTTATAAGATAATTTTAAGCTTAGAGTTTCCTAATTGTGCAGATAAACATGACAGTCACAAAAGATGATGCTTAAAATAATATTATATAGTAGAAACCTGAAAGATCTGATCACTTACAGAATAAAAAAATTATATAATAATAACTAACTAGCAATTTAAAGTGATATTTATAAAATAATATTTTTGAACTGTTGTTTAGAATATGCATGAGATAGCGTAGCATTGATTCTTTGGTGTCAACTTGCTAAGTGACATGCAACTTTTTTATATTCGTATGGAATATTGTTTTATATCATGTTTTAAAATGGTGGCTTTATCCATTTAAGACAAAAAATAATCGCAATACAAATTAAGCGAGGCAGTGTATGTTGGACTCTCGCACGAGAAAAACGAATGACAACAAAGGTTGCATACAAAAATAAAACATTAGACAAAATTAAATTTAAACGTTATATATTGACTCTTCATTTCAGACAATGTCTAGTTATAAGTAATATAACATATTATAAATTGAGACTATGAGGAATAAAAGTGTGGTATGAATAAGGATTATCTATAGTAAGGATGTGATTTTGCATTACAGGTTGATAAAGAAGCAATTATGCTACATGCTGGCGCGTCAGTATATTCCCTTGGATATTGATGATGAAGATCTCCGCACCATACTTCTCAATGCCCACATTAATGATCATTACCTCAGCCTAGCCAGAGAGGTAATTGATTTTTTCATTTATTTGTACTTGATAACAAATTTTTTTTTAGACTTTTTAGTTTTGTTTCCATAATTTCAAACTTATTTCCCAAATTTTAATTTACACATTTCTACTTTTAATTAACATAGCTCGATATCATGGAACCAAAAACTCCCGAAGAAGTGTATAAGACATGGCTAGAATCCGCTGGTTCGGCTCTACGCCCCTCGCTGTTAACCGAGCACCCTGTGGACTCTGCCAGGCAAAACCTCTCGGCGACATTCGTGAATGCCTTCGTCAATGCTGGCTTCGGCCGCGACAAGCTTGTCACCACTGAGGATGGCAACAAATGGATGTACAAGAATAAGGATCATGGTGAGATAATTTGCTCGAAATATGTATGTTCTAAAAGGGTACCATGGATACTTTTACTACTGTGACTGCACTCCTGGCCATTCAACTATTGTCTCACAACTCTAAACTTCACACTTTTTTTCAGCTCCGCGCTGCAGTATTATTTATTCTTACAGATTTGTTGGATGATAGGTTGCAATAATGTTATTTTTTCTCACAGGCATGTTATCAGCGGCGGCGTCCCTGGGTATGATCCACTTATGGGACGTGGACGGCGGGCTGACCCCCATCGACAAGTACCTGTACACGGCCGACGAGCACATCAAGGCGGGCGCGCTGCTGGCGCTGGGGCTCGTCAACTGCGGCGTGCGCAATGAGTGCGACCCCGCACTTGCGCTGCTATCTGATTATGTGCTACATTCTAGCTCTAATCTAAGGATTGGCAGTGTATTGGGTAAGACTAATAAGATTATTATATGTAGTAAGCTAAAGTGACTTCATGCATACACTTTTTATTCTAAGGATTTTAGTGAATTGTTATTGGAAGTCCATAAAAATATTTTTCTATTTTAGTCATTTTTACATTTTGATTAAAAATCCAATATAATATAATACATACAATATAATAAAGTCCAATATAAACACTGGATAATTTGTAGTTCGTTTTTTCTAATATATATGATAATGAATTTTTATGTTTAGTCACAAGATTTTTTTTCTCTGTGTTGTCTCTTGCCTTCACAGTTAAAATGTACCTTGAAATGTCTTTAAATATCAATTAATTGATTAATGATACAATCACAACTTTTCAGGGCTTGGCATCGCGTACGCAGGCACTCAACGCGAGGATGTGCTATCTCACTTGCTGCCCGTCCTCAGCGACACGGCAGCGCCCGCCGAGATCTGCGCCCTGGCAGCCATCTCCTGTGGTCTCATCGCTGTCGGCTCTTGCAATGGCGATGTGAGGCTTGCATAATTGTTTTTACTATTCCATTAAATTATCTTCAAAGATAGAATATTCACACGTATCATGAAAAATTTGCATACAGCACAAACAGCAACTGAAAGTCATCTGAAGTTCATTTGTTTTATTAGTTTCGGTACAATAAAAAAATATATTACAGAGCCAAATATTTTTTACACATTCAACTGCCGTCTACCATGGTTCGAATTTATTATGTATAAACAAAGAATTTGAAAGTTGCTATTCTTTTATCATATTTTTTGTTTCACAGGTTACCTGCGCTATTATTCAACGTCTGATCGACGACAACAAGGACTTGCATTCTTCGACTTACGCCAGATTCTTGCATTTAGGACTCGGTTTATGCTTTTTAGGTAAGATAGTCTCCACATTATTGTTTATTTATAGACGAGCATCTTGGTAGCTGATGTGTCTATATCACACAGTTTTGAAATTTATTAAAGTAATTTTTTCTGATCGATAATGTAATGTAATTTGGTGTCAGGCTGCAAAGAGCGCACGGAAGCAACAATGGCGGCGCTGGAAGTGTTGCCGGAGCCTCAACAGTCGCTGTGTCAGACAACACTGTCTATGTGTGCGTACGCGGGCACCGGCGACGTGCTCGTCGTGCAACAGATGTTGCACATCTGCTCCAAGCATTATGAGACTGATGTATGTATCCATCTTATAATCCTATTAGTTATGCAGTTGAAAAAATGCACTTTTACGCCAATAATCCCTAGAGCAACAGATTTTGTACAAAACCAAATATATTTTATAGTAATTGAGCCCTAATGATAAATGTTAACTCTTTTCTCGTCTAATACATATTCATTATCGATTTCTATAACATTAATTTTACCCAATCAAAATAGATTGAGCATTTTTTAGGAGTTCCTATTAAACAATGATGAGATATATGTGGATATATGAATATAAGATATATATTGGTTTAGAATGAACAACAATCAACGGAAGACACTGCATTCAAGAAGCAAGACAAAAAGGACGCCAAAGAAACCACTAGCAGCAGCAGCGCCAGCAGCAGCAGTTCCGCTAGCGGCTCCACCTCAAAGGATGATAAGAACAAAAGTAATGATTACAACATTATAATACTTGTCGGATACGATATTCCTGTCAAATGCTAATTGATTATAATTATTGACCTGTTGGTGTGGTGCCTAGATAATAATAAGTTTATAATTTATTTGCACTAAAAGACACATCCTAACCAAGTCACTGGTCTTTTGATTCAGATATAAATGATTGACAAACATTTATGTGCTTGAACATGTATGTTGGTATCTGGGTGTGCACATTGGCATCAATTTGTTTCCAGCACTGAATAGTTTTTAAATTGTGTGCTACAGTACCTACTCAAAAATCTAAAATATATACGCTGTTGTAGTTTTATCATCAAAACGTTTATTGCAGAAACAAAAATGTGAATATTGGGGGTTTTAAACCAATCAGAAGTCAAATTGTTGTCTCGGAAACTGGGTTGGATGTCGCAGATACATCTGCATTTAATATGATACATTAAAATTACACTAAATCAATATTTTAATATCTATAGGCAAGACAAAGGACAGCAAGAGCAAGGAGAAGGACAAGGAAAAGGAGGCGAACAAGGAACTGTCCTCAGTTCAGGCCATCGCTACTCTTGGAGTGGCGGTGATCGCACTCGCCGAGGAGACCGGCGCTGAGATGTGCACGCGCATCTTTGGGCAACTTGTAAGTTTAATAACAATAATAAACTAACATTATATATTTTGCTTGATATCGTAGCTTCTTTTACAGTGTATAGAAGTTTATTTCATGTAATTTTTTACATCTAAAATAATATTTTAATAGTCCCATAAATTATGGTCGACAAGTCATTAAACGATATTTTATTACTAGTTTGTTTTGCCCTACCAATAGTGCAGAATAATTTCTTCGATATAATTTATTTTAATCGAACTCGGTCCCAATAATTTTGTCGTGAAAACGCGGCAAATACACTAGCGCACTGACAGACCTACTATTGTTATTATTATATTGGTTAAGTTTTTACATTCGCTAATAAAATATTTGACAGGGTCGATATGGCGAACCGGCGGTGCGTCGCGCGGTGCCTCTGGCCATCGCCCTCTGTTCCATCTCCAACCCGCAGCTGTCGGTCATCGACGTTCTCAACAAGTACTCCCATGACTCCGACAACGACGTAGCCTACAACGCCATCTTTGCCATGGGCCTTGTCGGCGCTGGTACTAATAATGCGAGGTTAGTATCCATGAAAATCAAGTCAAGGAGTTGCACATTCATTAATACTTACAACAATAAAGAAGAGAACTGTTTGACCTAGCCGCAAATGGTAGTGCAAATGATTTAAGTGGTAAATAATAATTTAGATTAAAAAAAAACTTCATGTTTTATTATTCACCCTCAATGTTGTTATTACCATACCGTGGATTTGTTATCTGGGTAAATGCTTAATATATTAGAATATCATGTGTTGTGGTTTAGGTTAGCAACAATGCTCCGCGCCCTTGCCCTGTACCACGGCAAGTCGCCCGTGCACCTGTTCATGGTGCGGCTGGCGCAGGGGCTGTGCCACGCCGGCAAGGGCACGGTGACGCTGTGCCCCGCGCACGCCGACCGCCGGCTCATCAACCAGCCCGCGCTGGCGGGCCTGCTCGTCGTGCTCACTGCATTTCTTGATTGCAAAAATAGTAAGTGTTTTGTGTATTTAAGATTCCCCTTTTCGTTTGACTAAGAGATTGTGCTCTACAAAAATCGGATCAGTTATAAAACTTAAACTTTATTTTGTATAAGATAGGGTGTTGAATAACATAATTTATCTTTGCAGTCATTCTCGGCAAGTCTCACTATCTGCTTTACGTACTGGCGACGGCTATGCAGCCCCGTTGGTTGGTTACTCTCGACGAAAACCTCCAGCCCCTGAACGTCAGCGTGCGTGTTGGACAGGTACCTAATCATTAGTCTTAAAAAACTTTGTTTCACAAAGCAACTTAACCAAGAAGTCGCTAGTGGCCGTTGTGTACAACTTGCTATTCTGGTCGATAACTCTTTTATCTCTTACAGGCTGTTGACGTGATCGGTAAAGCAGGTACACCGAAGACGATCGCTGGTTCTCACACACACACGACTCCAGTGCTTCTATCATTCGGTGAGCGCGCTGAGCTGGCCACAGACGAGTACATCCCGCTGTCTCCGGTCATGGAGGGCTTCGTAATACTCAAGAAGAACGAAGACAGCGTCATGGCGTCCGTTCACTAGAATTGTAGATCAATGTATATTTAAATTACTTAATAACATTTACCTGTATTAACCTTCAGATTTTAATTAAAAATCGTCGGAATTTAGCATTTGTTTAATTTTATAACTTCAGTAGCAACTTGCCCTAGCTAACCTATTTTATTTTAAAAGGACTATACAAACTATTTAATTTTCCAACTATTAGTGTCCACCGTTTCAAAAATCATTTTAAATGTCAACTGGTGATGTGTGCATGATGCACTTACGTTGCAGTTTTCGAACATTTCGAAGCACCCCTTTTGCATGTGACAGACGGACCGCAGTATAACGTAACATGTACGTAAGTAATAACGAAATCTTGTTCGTTGGTAAGCGGTTATTATTAATTGTCCTTACATAGTATAAAAGTGATAATTTTTATGAAGTCAAGTGTCCCACAAGGTAAACCGTCGTTTTGTTTGTAGTAACTTATAAAAAGGAAGTCTAAGACTAAGTTAAGTTGGCTCTACACGGATAATAGTCGAGTAACAAAATATACTTTATGTCGCGTTAAATTAAATAATTAAAAATGTCTTCCATTGAACCCTACACTGCGAGTGCCTCACTTGAACGTTTCTTATTTGTGTGGCACTTCCTGGCAGGGCCACCATCACGGATTTGAATTCCAAGTCTGTCGCTATTTGGTCCCTAATTTGCCCTATTTTGTCCTCTAAAACAGATTTTGTCGCGCCCTGGTTCAAAAGTTATAGGGGTTTGCTCATGGGTATGCTTCCTGGCAGAGCCACTTCATATCTCAAAAACTAGAGCACCTAGCGAAAATCTGTTTGCTTCCAGAATTTGTCCCTAATTTGTCCAATTTTGTCCCCGATTCCCAGATTTTGTCACGTCCTGGTTAAAAAGTTATTGATGAATGAAAATTCTATATACCCTTGTATAGGCGAGTAGAAAATACTTATGATATCTTTATTAAATTGTTTTAAAACTTTGAACTGTCTTAATATAAAATTATTATAAATAAAATATATTCGGAAAAACTTACGTATTTTAGTACCATGAGTACAAAGGCTAAAAAAACAGTTTCCTAGAAAAATAAATTAAAACTTAAAGAAAAAAAAATTTCAATTGAAGTCTTTTTACCTTTCAAATAGTTTTTTAAATATCTTCAAAAAGAGAATGATTTGAACTTTTAAAATTCTCAATTGGAGAGAGAGGGAAATACAAAGAAGTGATGTCACGACTCAGTATCACTTGACTAATACACTTTTGTACGCAACTATACACCTGAGTATCGAATAGTCTAGGACTGAAAGTGAATATTTATAAGGCTTTTTACATAATTCCAATCGAGAGTTATAATACAGAAAAACAAGAATGTGGTGTATGATTATTTCTTGTTTGCATATTTATAGACATCAATTAAATCATTAAACCTTGCTTTTTCAATGAAATAATAGAAAAATATTTAACCAGTCTAACCTTTGTATGGAAAAAGCTACATAGCTCTTGGACTACTCCATTCAAAAACAAATGTGTTATAACTTTTGAACCAGGACGCGATAAAATCTGGGATTCGGGGACAAAATTGGACAAATTAGAGACAAATTCTGGAATCAAACAAATCTTCGCTAAGTGCTCTAGTTCTCGAGTTTTGAGGTGGCCCTGCCAGGAAATATGCTTCCTAAAAACCCTTAAGTATAACTTTTCAACCAGTGCGCGACAAAAACTGATATTCGAGGAGAAAATAGGGACAAAATAGCGACAGACTTGGAATTCAAATCCGTGATGGTGGCCCTGCCAGGAAGTGCCCCACTTTTTATTTGAGTACTTAGTTCCTTATTTTTAATATTGTGAAACAATTAATTTTGAAGTGTCTGCTGTTCTTTACGTTTGCATGCCTATACCACCTAAACCGATGATGCTGAATTTTAGGCTCACATGTAGCCTATGATACAAAGGGCTACTTTTAATTTATTTTAACGCAGGTGAGTTGATGAAAGTGATGATTGCGGTTACTCAGAACTGCTCGGGTAGGCATCGGATTCAGGTACCTATAGTCCAAATCTAAAGGATTCTTCTATATTTTAATCAAAAATCACGCCTACGATCGCTTCGCAACTACTGGTTTAAAGATACTGCGACAAACACAATAGATCAGCCGAAATTAAACATCATATATATGTAATAATCTCAAATAATAATTAAATGTGTAGGTACTGACAGTAATGAAATGAAGCGAGATTTTGCATATAATGTGGGTAGATAAAAAATATTGTTTATTTTATTCTTCGAAACATAAATTTCCGAATAATTCTATTATATTTCTATTAAGAATACCTTCCATTCCTATTCATCTTGTATCACATTTTTCATTATTATAATTTTATCAAAATGTTGGAGTATTGGCAGTGTCTTGTGATATTAGCTGTTGTACTCATTTCGCTGAGCATAATAGTTATTGGGTGAGTAATTGACTTAATTAACTTAAAAAATATATATGTATTATTCTAGCTCTAAATATATATTGGTATATATGGGTATATAATTAAACTGGGTAAGAGTTGTCAAATAGAATCATGAGGATTCAGTTTATATCATAAATAATAGACTGCTCAAAACCTTTTCAAATCATATATGAAAACATAATTTACATCACCAGGTTCACTGTAGGCAGATGGTGTTGGTCCAAGCCTCGAGGTGATATGCAATCTTCAGTCATATGGGGAAGACTAGAGAAACCATATTTACGCCAGCACAGCATAACTACTACATCACTTCCACCACTGCCATCATACTTTTTTATGAATGAGTTACATTATAACACTGCAGCTTCTCTGTAAGTTCTTTATTCATGGTGTGTGCAATTTAGGGCCACCATGAAAATATTGTTAACTATGTTTTTATTTACTTGTAAAAAAATTGTTTCTTCAATTGAAACAAAAAAATCATGTACTATAATATACCTTAAATCTTGTATGAATTAATTATATCATTAAAAAATAATAAAACTGGTTTCAATTTAAAAAAATATTTATATTAACTTCTAATTAACTATTGCTTTGTCACTAATATCCTTAACACAATTAGTAATATTTTCTTCTGAGTGAATATCTTCTTCACCACTGCTATTGGACTGTGAGGATGAACTCTGCTGCTTGGTTTCAATTTTCGCCTTCTTTCCTTTTAACTTGGAATTCTTCTTTTTCTTTAATCTTTTTTCTCTTTTCTTTGCTGTTTTTTCTTCAGCTGCTCTTCTATTTTCTTCAATTTTTCTGTGATATTCATCTTCAAGTTTTTCCTGCAAAAAAATTTGTTAACATACTTATTTATAGAATTTAAATAGTGTGAAGCTGTTCTTATTTAAACACCCAAAGTACAGAATATACCTATAGCATTGCAGTTAATAGATGAAAACCACACTTGAAGGCAGAATGCTTGTAATTTTATGTACCTTCGTTACAGTACAGTAAATTATTGAAACCTTTACAATAACATATTTATTTTGGATGTTGTTGGGGGACCTTGTTTATCATTGGGGTGGTTTCAGAAGTATAAATAGATGATTTCTTTCCAAATAATATTGACGGGCCAGCAGGCTTGGTGGTTAGAGACTCTGACTGTCACACTGCAGCTTATGGGTTTGATTCCCACCAAGAACAAGCATTTATGTACATGAACATGTCTGTTTGTTCTGTGTCTGCATATGCATATCTATACTATATTTACTATAATTAAAATTTAAAAAAATTAAATTTCAAATATTGTATGTGTAGTATATCATTTATTTGGTTTCCTTAGTATAAGCTCTGCTTAGATAGGGTTCAGATGCCTAAGTGTAAAGAATTTCCCAGGATATTTATAATATGTAATAGATAAAAATTTATGATGGAGTAACAGGATCCTGAGGATGTTAGCTAACCAGTATGTTGCAAGTAATCTAAAGTCTGAACCAGTCTAATGGGCATACATACTTCTCTAATTATATTTGTATATAGTTTGTGCATTTGCTAACAATTCAATGTATTTTGTGGTTTGATAGTAATCTGTAAGGATGATTTTTAAATGGTATAATAAAAACCTTTTCACTTTTTTCCTGTATAAATTTCTGCCTCGCATACTCTTTCCTTCGTAAATGACGGTAGACGTGGAATTCTCCAGAACCTGCGCCGGCACTTGAACCCATCACATTTCGAACAAAATCGGGTGGCGCTGATATGGACTTTTGTCTTGGGGGGTCCGGTATCACTACTGGCTTATCCTGAAGAAAAAATAATTGTATTCTCTATTCTTGTAACAAATTTACTAAAAGACTAGAAAATCCAGCCTTTGGCCTCTCTCTGAACAAAAACATAGTACTCACTGGATTTTTCATCAACTTTTCTAATTTTAGTCTTTGCAAATCAGTCGCATTTTTTATTAAAATAGGTTTCTTCTCAGTTTTTTTGGATTCAGCATCACTCATATTTATTATTATGACAACAACCAATGTGTAGTGAATTGGAAAGTAAAGAATGGATGGATAGATAACAATATTAACAGTTTTCTTAAGATTTATTTTATGTATGGCAACCAAATCCGTAACTAAAACTTATTTCTAACCAATGTCGAGTAATCATTTATGTTCAAATCCTGTAAATTAACAAGACACCATCACAAAGTTAAGTCAGTCAGTCAGTCATCCATCGGCCCGCATACAAATCACGATTTTGTAAAATTCAACGAACATTTGTTAAACTGTGGTTCAGGGTTATGTACCCTGTTTGGAGTGTAGAAGTCTACACTCCATAGTACCATGGTTGTGGGCACTGATGATGACGTTTTTTTTTACTTTTCACACGCATTACTAAGGTATTGATTAAAAAGTAATGGGCATTGTCGGATGCCAAGCTTTTCGAGGTTCGTCGCTTTAGCCAGGTCCAGAAAGGTACTTCGTAAGAGATTAGTTAAAAAATATCGATAATTGAAGCAGTATCTATATACTGCTTCATGATCTATGTACCGATCATAATAATTTATAATATGGAATGTAATTACATCTGAAAGTGCCGGTAGTACTAGCTGACCTATGACAAAATAAAAAAAAATGTTCTGAAAAATATACTCCGTACACATGAAAAAGTGATTGGAAAAGCTGACGATTCAATCTACGGTTGAGTTCGCAGTAGCTTTCAACGATAGCGTCTAACTAAACGATAGTCAATATCACATGGTAAGAAAAACCTTGTGAAATAGGTGCCACACGAATAGATTAATATCCGCGTAGAGACAAGCCAGACAATGGATTCTGCCCGATAATCGCAAGTGATCATTCTGTTGAGCTGAACGAAACCGAAATTATGGTCATCGTTTGGTAGCCTGGTGCCGCGGCCGGTGTGATTCATCACAGCTTTTTACCATATTGAAAAGAACTGTCCCCTAAGGCCTAACCACGAACTTCTAACGCAAGTCTCGAAACGAGAGTGCCAAAAATCTAAAAAACAATCCAATGAAAAATTTACATCACACAAAGTTATAGACGGGGTTTAATTTTCTATACAAATCAGTATTTTGGGGCTGTCAATACGATATGCTACGTTTGTTCAGATCACCAGCCAGCTTAGATCATTCGCTCGTCCCCATTGCTGACAATCCCTGAGACGCAGTTTTGTCCTATGAAGAGACTCCAGTCCTGTTAACTTTATCAAGTACGGCATTGAGTCATTGATACTGCGCTGGCAAAGATGCATGCATATCAGGGTCATGGACTACGGATTACATAATATGCATGGATGAATACTTCGAATACTTTAATACTTTGTAGGTGATTCCAGCCGACTCCGGAATATTCCTCGGGTGCAGGTTCCTAAAAATTTAATTACCCTCGTCAGGGGACACTAAAGAGATGGAGTCCACTAGTTCCTTGCTATCGGCGGTGGTGGTAGGATTAGCGCTGGTGGAGGGAGATGGTAATGGAAGAGCGACTTCCAGGTGACTCGGGTTAACTTGGAGGGGTTGGAGGTACATTGGAGCGCATTCGGAGATTTCGCTAACAACGAACGCGGGTGGGGTGTCGTTTATAAGGGCACGAGATAGTCTCCAAAAGGCTAGGTGAGAGGGCTCGCGGTCCTCGATAATACGATTCCAAAGAGCCTGGTGTCCCTCCTCTACGCGTTCTTTACGGTTACTACCAGCCTGCGAACTTCTCGTGATAACAGGTGATCGGTGACCCACGCGGTTCATTTGGTAAAGCTTACTTTACCGAAGAACAAAATGAAAAATAAATTATCTGCAAAGTAAAAGTGCTCTTGTTTAGAGTTGTATATTCCATGCGGTCAGTTCAACTATTTATTTGAGTTAAATTGTTTGTCTTTGTCCTGTGTAAGTAAAACAATTTAAAAGTTTAATCGATATTTACATCATAATCGATATATATATGCAAAAACAAGGCGAATTGGTTTGAAAATTACTGTTATTTTTGTTAAAAATCGAGAAGTAATATTCGATTTGATTAAAATCAATAATATCGTACTCGAGAATCTGACCTCTGTCTGTCTCTCTCTAGTTTCACCTTGTGAAGGTTAAAGTTATCGTCACCTCACTCATCTTATCCACACACCACCAATTCAATTGGCAAATCCGGTGAATTCGCAAATTATTACTTACAGGTCTGTAGAAATTGCTATTTAATCAGTTTATTCCTATTGAAGTATTATACTTAATTATTATTTAAAATTATTAATGCCGTGCTAACTACACGCTCGTTTTGAAGCTAAAGTTAATTTTTTTTGTAAACGTAGAGATTATTGATTTACAGTTTTTTTTGTGCAAACCGATTTATTAATTAATTATAATTCGTCAACAAATTGATTAAACCTTCAAGGTTTCAAAGGTAGGGGTCATACAACCTATACTTGACCTTGCCGGTAGTGCCGGTTGAAAGAAAGTTATCGCAGCGATTAATCCTTACTATGTATATTTTTTATATTACCCTTCATATTATGTAATGTTTTATTGTACAGAAACCTCTTAAGAATGCCGATCAAGTCCATCAAAGCCCGCCAGATCTTCGACTCTCGTGGTAACCCCACAGTAGAGGTTGATTTGGTAAGAATTTGCAACCTATTACTTAGCTACCATGCGTAGATTTTTTTGCTTAGTCTTTTTGTACTGAAAATAGAATGTTATTTGATTCAATATGAATCTGATAGGATCGACAAACCTTTATATATATTTATGTATACAAGCTTGAAGCCACCAATAGTATTCATACTTTAAGAAAGTATATACATTTTGATTATAATCCTATGGTAGTATGTTGGAAAAGATTTGTGTGTTCTTATCCTACAATGACTGGTTGGCTAGTTACCTCCCTACAAAGAATGTTCTGGTTTTATTTTACAGGTGACTGAGCTAGGTCTCTTCCGTGCTGCTGTACCATCTGGTGCATCCACTGGAGTCCATGAGGCTCTGGAACTGAGAGACAATGTAAAGGGTGAATACCATGGCAAGGGTGTGCTCACTGCCATCAAGAACATTAATGACACCATTGCCCCAGAACTACTCAAACAAAACATTGAAGTAACGCAGCAAAAAGAGGTAATAACTCACAATATGTTATTTTTTAAATACAAAAGGTTGATGTGAGAGTTGAAAACATTTTTCAGATTTTGCTGTAAAAAGATTCTCTGGAAAGCAAAAATGTACTACTACTATTATCTTGTTTAACAGATTGATCAATTCATGATCAACTTGGATGGCACAGAAAACAAATCCAAGCTCGGTGCTAATGCCATTCTTGGTGTATCCCTGGCAGTTGCCAAGGCTGGAGCTGCCAAGAAGGGTGTTCCTCTATACAAGCACTTGGCAGACTTGTCTGGAAACAGCAACATTGTGCTCCCAGTGCCTGCCTTCAATGTCATCAATGGAGGCTCTCATGCTGGCAACAAGCTGGCTATGCAGGAATTCATGATCCTGCCCACTGGTATGTGAAGGCTTATTGCAAACAATACTCTTCATCTCTAAACAATACCCTTTTGCATTTTTGGTTTTAGTCTTGTATTATAGTTTAAATCTAAGATTTAGTCAAATAACTGAAAAACTTGATACAGCAGCCTGCTTTGAACAATGAAAATGCTATTGCATTATGATGATAAATACATACAAGCAATTATAGTATTTTTTTCATCCAGGTGCCACCACATTCAGCGAGGCCATGCGTATGGGTTCAGAAGTGTACCACCACCTGAAGAAGATCATCAAGGAGAAGTTCGGCCTTGATTCTACAGCCGTCGGTGACGAGGGAGGCTTCGCGCCCAACATTCAAAACAACAAGGATGCTCTCTACCTCATTCAGGATGCCATCCAGCAGGCTGGGTACACTGGCAAGGTATGTGTAAAGAAAAAAATCACCACCATTATTTTTGCCATGTAGGCTCATACTGTATTGAGTTTTATACCAAATATGCACTGATAAATATACTTTTATTTTATAGATTGAAATCGGTATGGATGTTGCCGCGTCTGAATTCTTCAAAAATAGCACTTACGATCTTGACTTCAAGAACCCTAAGTCCAACCCCGCTGATTACTTGTCTTCTGACAAATTGGCTGAGGTTTACCTGGACTTCATCAAAGATTTCCCGATGGTCTCCATCGAGGACCCCTTCGACCAGGACGATTGGGCAGCGTGGGCCAACCTTACCTCCCGCACACCAATCCAGATTGTTGGTGATGATTTGACTGTAAGTCCATTAGTCACTTAACTGATTTGTCTTCATTAAATTAATTTCGGGTGATAGAAAACAGTGTAAATATTGCGACAGTTACTTGAGTTTGGGTTAGCGAAGAGAAAAGATGCACTCTGCCAGTACTATGTACAATGTACTATCTGTGGTATTTTCAGGTAACAAACCCCAAGCGTATTACCACTGCCGTTGAAAAGAAGGCGTGCAACTGCCTCCTCCTCAAGGTCAACCAGATCGGAAGTGTCACCGAATCTATTGACGCTCACTTGCTGGCCAAGAAGAACGGATGGGGCACTATGGTATCCCACAGGTTAGAAATAGCTTCTTAGAATAAAAAAAAAAATTTAACATTAGCAAAATTAGTAAAAATAGGTGTAGGCCACAGCTTAAGGAAGACCTTAAATGAACAACTATACCATCGTATACATACAGTTATAGCTTATGGACCAGTCTTAGTATGTATTTATTTGCTTTGTAAAATTGGATATGCTCACATTATTCACTACTTATCTGCTAACACTAGTAGCTTCAGTAAAATAAAATTTGACCTTCATAAGTGCCTTCTGAGGGCCTAAACTGAATAAATAGTTTTGAATTTAAACAAATATATTTTATAATATCACAGGTCCGGTGAGACCGAGGACACATTCATCGCCGACCTGGTGGTCGGTCTGTCGACCGGACAGATCAAGACCGGAGCCCCCTGCCGCTCGGAGCGCCTCGCCAAGTACAACCAGATCCTGCGCATCGAGGAGGAACTCGGAGCTTCCGCCAAATACGCCGGAAAGAACTTCCGGGCGCCTGTCTAAACATACTTTATGTAATGAGCATGTTTCACCAGTATAGATATGATCATTTATATAGCTGTTTGTTTACATATAGTGATTCGATATCTCTTACAATCTCATGATACCGCATTTTAAAGCACAGACAGATAAAACAGTATGTAATTATGTAAAGTGTCGTTATGAATTGAGTGTATTTTTAAACGCAATATCTGTCGTTAAATATGTTTAAGCTTACGCTGAAATTATTTTTAAGAACATAAAGGCTGTAGTGTACATGTGTGGAATGTATGAAATTATTTATTTTTAAATTTAAAATTATATTATTATTTACTAAGCATTCAATAAACAAATACGTTCACTTACTTGGTGTTTATTTCCTTGTTTTAGTCATACTAAATTACATACGTCATACTAATATGTATGTTAATCTTAGAGGTGTTGTTATTAAATGAATCAGTATCAGTCGTATCTGGTGTTATCTGCTGTCTGTGAGTGAACTGGGTAAGCTCCAATCGATAGGTAGATAAAAAATCACATTCATATAAACTGTAACGAGTTTACAAAGTGGAAAGGTAGGAATGCCATAATAAACATACTTGCTGCTTGCTCTCTACTTGAATTAAAAGTGTTACATTATGAGTTTTCATAGTTTGTTGGGGCGACTATATGCTATGGTGGTTTTTACGGTGAAGTTAAGGTCATTACATTTATAATTAAGCCAAAGAAATAAAGCTTCGCCAATAATTTGTGAAATATCTCCTATAAAATAATTCTCATGGTTCTGTCTACTTTTTCAATTGTTCACACTGGAAAGCTGTCTCGGTAGGATTTCTGTACCTGGTTGAAAATCAAATTCCATTTATAATAATAATAATAAACATTTATTTCAGACCATGCCAATATTTTTGTTAGTAACAATATACTTAAAAACTAATGTCTGTCGTTGGAGGTTTTCGGGGTCTAACCGATTTTGGGTAAAATTTAAAAATATAGGTATCCTCCAGAAACGTAACATTTCATTATTCTATTAAAAAAAACGTGGATTCGTTAGGACGATTTCAATTTTGATTTTCGAAGTCAACAAGTTGCATATATTTTTAACCGACTTCAAAAAAGGAGGATGTTCTCAATTCGTCTGTATTTTTCACGTTAATGTTAGATACATCCATATCCTATTATGGTAGGTATTGATTCTAATAGATCGCTGTTTTGAACGAAGCGGAGCCCTATACTTAGGCACTATCTAATAACAAGTATGACGCGACCCAGTAAGTAACACGCTATCATCGCGTGCACTTGACGTCACCGTGGGACAGGTCGGCTGGTTTACCACTAGCACAGGTTAACTCGTGTCTGGGGCGTGCAATGTTTATCGTGTCTTTCAGATAATAAAAAAGTAAATCCACTGCTAGAATAAATAAACATTGCTCATTACGTCTATTATAATAGGAACGTAGACAGTAATCGATTTAGTCAGCCAAGAATTCTTAATTGAATTATTAGTTTTCATTTGAAAAGGGTAAAATAATTTAATAAAAGTTTTAAAATGGCTGGGAAGCCGGAGCTTCGTATTGTGACGTATATGTGTCCGACTCATCCTGTCCAGCTCTATGAGTTAATTCTGGAGTTACTGGAGGAAGCATTAAATTGTTTCGCTACATTACAATATGAAAGTAGAAGCCCAGGACCTTTCTCTGATCGTCCTGATCCATTCAGCACTAATAAAGTAGATCTGGGTGAGTACAGACATACCATCTACAACTACCTTCACATATGTTGGTAATTAATGGTTATTTGACTTGAATAATACTTAATTAGTAAAGTGCCTATAAAGATCGTGTTTTTCCTAATAATTTGGGAACGAAGAACCACGAGAAAAAATTACGTGGTACCTGTTTGTGTACTTACTAAAGATTATTCTCCTTCAACAACAAAGTTTTATATAAAATTGTCGAGTTTTCATTAGGTCTTTTGACAGCTAAGAGTGTTATAGAAAAATGTTCCCTATGGCTTTATGGTAAGGTCACAAGCATAATCATACAATAACCACTTGGTCAATAGATAAACCATATCTTTAACGCATTAAACGATGATTTTTTAATGACATTCTTAGTTGTCAAAAATTATTATTATTACGTTATAAATAAATTAAACTCCTCGGACATCTTCACACACGGTAATTTGATCCCAAAATAAGCAAAGTGTACCTACTGCTTGCACTATGGCAACTAGATAACTGATATATGTAGGTACTACATTTTATAGAGATACCTACTTAAATAGACATTACAATAAGATGGCTGTATGTTCGATGACTTTATGGAATTAAATTTAGGACTTGAGTAGGTTAGCTGTTCTTAATAGGGTAGAGTGGAGGATTCTTAAAGTATTCACTTGACATATGGAGGAAAGAAAACTATGACAGAATTATTTTTATATGTAGAAAACGGGCAAGTGGAAGATGAGCGTTTGCACGGAGGGTTCTGTATAATAATAAAAATATATTAAATTTAGCATAAAGGTCAAAAAAGGTTTGGTAACGTGGGGTACTGGACTACTATATGGAGTGTAGGTACAAAAATACCTACCCCCTAATTTTATTGTAGTATTTCGTATGTAGTTAAATAAGTGTCCTTTTATACTTATTTCTTAAAATCCGTGCGGCTGGCTTACATTACTTAAATACATACCTGTGTATTAATCTAACAAACATTTGTGTGTGAATAAATAAATAAAAATCTTTTATTTTACAATAACAAGTACCTATTTAAAGTATACTGTAAAAAAAAACACACTGCAAAATTTTATTACCTAAGCCCTCGGTGAGTGTCGTTTTGGATAGTCATGCCCTTTTTTTTCTGTATCGATGTTCTGTACCTACGCACCTGTGGCCACTGGTCTCATGATAAGCTCGAATGAGTGGCTACAATATAGTGTAGTCGTAAATATGTTTATATTCCTAATATAAATAGGTAGGTATTATATTTTTTCAGCATTTATGACCGCAGCGGCCTTCATAAAGTTCCGCGCCAACCAGAATGCTTCTATAGAGCTGTTGCCGGTGACACCAGTCTTCGCGCATCAAATGAATGTGGAAAATAAACCAGGATATTTCTCAGATATCATTATACATAGTGATAAAAAGTAAGTCGAACAAACAACTCTCCGTAGTAACAATAAATATTTATTTCTTGAGTTGTTCTGTGTGCTACCGTACTCAAATAACCAGTTGATATACCCTGTCCCGCTATATAGCTAGGAATTCAATAAACAATGATTTTACTTAAATATCACCAAAATTCTAATTGCCGTCTCCGACAACGTCAGCTAGTAGGTAGGTTCGGTTAGACTAAAGTTTCGACTAGTTAAGCTAGCTTTGTCAGTCTATTCTGAGGATTTTTACCCACAAAATTATCTGTTCCTTGAACACAGCCAGTCAATACAATCAATCCAACAATGATACCAAAGTCCATAAACGGTTGGTACCTAGTTAGCTACGGAATGCAGGGTTATCAAATTGACCCGTATGTTATTATTTTTTCTTATTAATTGAACTAATTTCATTGTGATGATGAAGTATTATACGAATAAATAAAAACGATCAATTTGTTTTGGAACTTACATTAGGCAAATAACTACAAATGTAAGATAAAAATATTATCATCAAGCTAATAATATGTCATTCCCACTCGATAAGAAACAGTTGGTAGTTAAATTCTATTAGGCAGGTACCTACTCTACATTTAGCTCGACTCCTTGATTTAGTTTTATCGAAGTGTTGAACTGGAAATTTATTTTAAATACTTGCTATCATTGTTACAGAGCACATAACGTCAATACTTTGTTAGATCTTCGTGGCTGCGCTTATGCTTACAGCGACGAAGACTCGCTGAGTGGTAGTAAAATTGTACTAAGAACGTTAAAGGAAAAGGGAGAGAATGCTTCGTTCTTCGGATCATTGTTAAGTAAGGCATTCATATTAAAAGTTAAAAAAAAAAGCTTCATTTATCTCGATTTATAACATTATTCGCATGTATATTGCAGGATCTGGTTCACATTTGGCGTCAGCTCAAATGGTGTTAACTAAACAAGCTGAATGGGCAGCGGTTGACTCAACAACTCTACTTTACTCAAAAAAGTTCATGTACGATGGTGGCAAAGATATTATCACTCTAGAAACATTGGGTCGCCTTCCACCTTATCCCATTGTGGTTAATAGCCAATTAACAGGTATGTTACTCCCATCACTTTTAGCCTCTCCCGATGCACTGCTGTACAAAGGCCTCCCCAGATGTAGGATCTGGAACGAACGGATACAGTTTCCGGTCCAGCGACTAATAATTTATCATATAAAATTTTACTAAAACTGCATTACATTGTCAGGAAGTGCCTGACGAAGATACCTACCTCCGCTTCAATCAATAATATAGTAAGCATGTCAATAAGTGGTCTTTTTGACAATTAATGGCGGGTAGAGCCATTGCACCACACCAAATGAAATGAAGTTTAAAGTCATAATCCATATTTTCCAAACATGAAAATTTATAACGGTTTCCCCCAAATACTTGAACTTCATAGTTTAGTAACATGACCCTATCATGCATTTATTTTAGTGCAGTAGTATGTCTATCCCTCAGGACTACAATGGCTAATAACAAACAATATATAAGTATATTAATATACTACCTACTGTATTTCTTATGTGACTTTTGTTATTTTAGGAGATATTAAGGAAGCCATAACTGATGCATTACTCACTCTATCTCAATCTCCAGAGTGGAAAACGAAGTTTGCCAAATTTGGTGTGATTAAATTTGAGAGTAACAGTAATGTCGCTTACGATGGGCCGTCTGCACAGATGTGGGCCATCCAGAGCGAAAAACTCAATGTTAGGTATTATTAGAGTGTTCCTAATAATATCATTATTATATATTATATACATACTGTATGTTGATTCCTCTCCTAAATAATGTACTGATTAATTTTAATGAATTATAATTAATAAATGATCATTTTTAAAATATTTCCAATAAAAATGCAACAGTGGTTATTGCTTTTTTCATTTCCAATGTGTTTTATATAAAAAAATCTATGACTAAATGACAACTTTTAATTTAGCAAAACTACTTCTTTGTTTCTTTTTGTAGGACAATATTTAGCGACATCACTTCTTTGCGTCTCTTTCCAGATTCAATAAGAATGCCACGTGGTATTTTGATTACTGCTATAGCGGGTGAGACTTTTTTGGAGGGTTTTTCCTGTGCCGAGTCTTTCTGCAATAATCATTGACAATTTTGATTGAAAATTATAGCACAATTGTAATCTATTTAGAACTTACTACGTGTATATTACTAAGTATATAAGGCACATTTTATTAACTGCCTAAACAAATATGTTCTGTACTTTATATTGAAATCAAAACCGTTAATGGTAACTAACTTGTTATATTTTAAATATATTACATTTCACTTTCAAAGGTATTAGTGTTAGCTCGTATCTACAATTTTGTGAAGATTAGACTTCAGAAATGCCAAGCTTGGGCCAATTTAAATAAAGATCACATAAAGATAACTAAAGTCTAAATAAGTTCTATAAATAAATATCCATTTATTAGTTTTAAGACTTGCAGTAAAACTAGGATTTACTAAGACAATCTAGATTTAGTAAAGTCAAGTTTTGCTACAAGTCACCCTCGAGATCTACTAGTAAGAACTGCAACAACTACAATTATTATTTGAAGAACTAAACAATTCCACCGCCATTGATGTGGTTAATCTCTTCTTCGGAGAGTGGCCGTCTCTGATAGCGAGCTGGCAGGTCAATATCGGAGATGGCACTAGTGCTCATAGCAGCTGCCGGACGTCCCTGTTAAAATACATATACGACTTATTACATTTGAATAACTAACCTATGTAAATGATAACAGTAAGGTTGCCCCCGATAGGGGTAGTTACACAAGGGGAAGGTTAAATTCTCTGTCTGCATACTTGCTCAGCAGGTCTAGTAGGCATTAGATAATTAATAAATACAATACATAAAAATCATTTAAAGAAATGACTTTGATATGATTAAGATGAACTGAATGTATGACTAACAACGGGAGCTGCGGGTGCCGCCGGAGCAGAAGGTGCTGCGGAAGGTGCTGCACCAGCTGCCGCAGAGGGTGCACCCAAGCCACCTTTGCGGAACTTAATTACTGGAATGCGAGCCAGAGCAGCTGTTAATCGAACCATAATGTTATATCAATGTTGGAACTTTACACAAAAATAGGCTAAAAATTTAGAATTTAATATTTTATTTTGTGGATCAAATGACAGCAGTGCTGCCAGGTTGTTTTAGAACAAAATTGGGGAATTAATTTAAAAATCAGTAGATACACTGAAAAAATCAGATGATACATTTTTATCATATAGCTTCAATTAAATATTATTGGAACTAAATCCAGTTATTTAATAACTAAGTATGTAATTAAAAAAAATATGCGTGTATTAGTTATATCTGGTTTCCATAGTACAAGTTCTGCTTGGTTTGAAATAGTCTTGGGTAGTTCGCGAACGACATAGGTGGGAAGAGCGCTCCTTTAGGTGAACTCTGCGAACTAGTTCATCGGTGATCTCTCTCTTAGTTCTTTTTATATTTTTTTAGCGTCCACTTTACTAGATAGTGGCGCTATGTGACCAACCGAGTTATTTACTTTTACTGTGCGCAGCTTGATATTTCGATATCGATACTAAACAACTTCACATCCACGTCTAATGTTTTGAACTAATGAATAAATAAATATTTGACAAACAACTTGCAATCATCATAAATATCTTTTTTTCTTTATTTAGTTTTTACTAAATTATTTCAAAAAAAGAACTAATTGAGCGAACTAGTTCGCCTTTGGATTATGAACTAAATTGTGCGCTTTCAGTGGTGACCGATAACAGATGGCCTTGTGTAAAGAATGTCCCGGGATACTATTTTATTAATACTTAGCCATTATTGCAATGCCATATGGCGTTTGCAAAAAGATTTTGACGTATGAAAGTTTTTGATTCCGAATCGTTTTACTATATAGTAAGCTGTACCCTGCCCGTAAGAGGTAAAAAGTATTTATATTCTTCTATCGTTCAGTCGCTTTGGAGATTAACTGGAACAAACCGATATACTTTCACAAGCATTTAGTAAAAGCTGTTAAATTGCCATTACAAACAGCAGAGAGTTCTTTTTAATTCGCGGGGAGACGACAGTTGAGTTGGTACGATGCGAGCCATGCGGGACTGCTGGGTAAAACAATTCAACTTGGGATTGAATGGAATAAGAGATGGGGTTTTTACTCTGACCATGCCAATTAAACCGCGAGTCAAAAGCTAGTAAGCCCATAAATAAGAAATAAAATAGAGGATTAAATTCTCTCCTATGTAGGTAGTCCCGGTGGAATGGAGAATGGCATTTTTGGCGCTGGCAAAATGGCAACACTTTCTGGTTGGCATACAGATTGACTGCCTGACTGAATTTTGTGTACCTACTTACGGGCTACGAATTATTTACCTGATTGATCTTAAGTAGCGATCTGCCTAAGTTTTGTTCTATTTATGTATTATATTTTCTGAACTCTTGGAAATAGAAATGGGTAAAGAGGACGTTGCTGCGAAGAAACGCCGAAAAATTAACACCAGTTCAACCAGTGATGTTTCCCGGCAAGCGCCAGTACCTGTAGATGTTTATAAGGTTCGATTTTCTTGCTAGGTTAGAAGTAAGTACATAGTAGATATTGTTATGTGATTCAACTAACCCTAAGTATGATTGCAGCGGGTTGTCGCATTTGAAGAATCTGAAGCTCAGTTGCGCCCAGCAGACAAAGACGCAGCATTCTTTAAAAAAATATGCCAGGATATTAGGCAGCTCTTTGCCGACATTGCAGAATTGAAATCAAAAGACACTCCAGAAGTATGTACAATGCTTTGATTAACTATTTTGTGTTCCGTTGCACGAAATAAAAAGCTTAAATATAATATCAAAATAGGATCCTATTTAAATATCATCTGCTACCATCAGTTCAACAACTGCAAACTATTATTTTGGATATTCTATTATTTTAAATTTTTGTGGTTTATATATCATAGGTTAATATCTAACCTTGTAAACTATGACTTGTTTCTTAAAACATGGTATGTAGTTAAACACACACAATAGAACACATAAATCTTATAATAATTAAAGTAGTTGTGGTGTTTTGTCAATGTAATGAATTATCAACTTTGATCCTGAGAGTATTAGACAATCACTCTGACATCCTTGAGTACAAGCTGACATCTATAATATGACTAAATAATATTTATATGATTTCAGGCCAGAGAAAAAATAAATTCTAAGAGGGTGGAAGCATCTTTGCACTTAGTGGCCTTGAAGAAACTCAATCGATTGGAAAAAGTTCGCACTAGAGCTGGCCGTGATGCACTACACAAGGAGAAACAAAGAGTGGATTCTACACATCTTCTTTTACAGAATTTACTATATGAAGCTGATCATTTGAACAAGGAGGTCACTAAGTGCTTGCAGTTCAAATCTCATGATGAAGAGATTGAATTAGTACCACTTGAAGATTTTTATGAAAGTGCACCCCCTGATATAGCTCGTCTTGTAAGTAGTAAGATTTTTTTAATATATCTCACTTTCAAATTATCTTATAGTAAGAAGTACAAAATTGAAATTAAAATGTATAGTAATTTGTATACTTCATTGTTATATTTATTTTTGTTTGTTTTTTGTAGGAGGTCACTCGATCTGATGAACATCAATTACAATTAGCAAGATTGGAATGGGAGCTACGTCAACGGCGTGAGCTCGCTGGTGCTTGTAATGAACTTGTGGCATCAAAGGAACGAGTAGCGGCAGCCATAGCTGCTGCCCGTTCTAGACTAGATGCCCTTGCTCCCCATCTAAGAGATGTTCTCAAGGCAACAAAGCCTTTGCAGGAATGTCTAGCACTGCGGTTGGATGAGAAACGTGATGAAGCAAGAGTTGCATCACTGTTGCCACCACCATTGTTCCTGTTATATGCAAATGCAAGTGCATATTCAGATGCCTTGGGTCCTAAAACAGTCACTGTTGGTAAGTATTTTAATTAGAGATATACATATTGACTAAATCATAGTGCGAGACAAACTCATGTGAAGAGGCTTCCCTACCATGATATTTCATTATAGGATTTACCATGTTATGTTACAATTGAAACAATAACATGTATATTTAAAAAGTAAATTGGGCTCAGTAGTTATGTAGATGAAGTAGATGTCAATGGTTGAGTATCATCCATTTTCTTAACTTCAAAGGATATATTTTAAAATATTAAATTGAGCTCCTTATGAAAATACCTTTCACTTCATGTCACCTGGTACAGGGTACAATAATGGTTTCTTTTTCATTTGTCCCCCCAATAGATACCCCCCCATATTCTAAATCCATTTATGTGTTCCATCTTGATGTGTCAGTCACTCCGACATTCACTGAGAAATTCATAATATGTATACCACAACTTAATTGGTCCAGTTAATTCAGAGCATATTCGCTGTGACAAGGTCATATGATATATATATCCTTTAAGGCTTCAATATTTCATTCTGATGTATGGCACCCTACATATTATGTTGATGGTACTTAAGTGTCACCACTTTCTGTTTACTTTAAACATTATTACTGAAATTTTGCAATTTTGTTTAGGAATATCTGGTGATGAAGATGAAGCAAGAAGATTGGATCAAATAAATAACATGGACAGTGAACTAGTTGCATCTAATGATTCAGATTCTGACCTAGATAATCATGAAGAAGATCAAAGAGACAAAAAGAAGCGACACCATAGAACTGCAAAAATAAGTAAAGAAGAAAAGGCAGAAGCTAAGAAAAAGGAAGTTTTTAGAAAACATCCATTAAATGTTCAAGTGTCAGTTCAATTACATGATGGTACTGCATTGACATTGATTTTAAATTATCTTCTAAACTTAAAGATTGTTGTGGTAAAGTTTAATGTGTCTCATCCAAAGCCAGTAACAGGAGTCTCTGCAGCAGATGTATTGAATGGCCATTGCATTTTGAATGAACTCTATCCTGGTGATACTGGAAATGATTCTCCACATCCTGCCACTTCTTATTTATTGAATGCTGGGGGAATACTGGAGAACTTCCAGCAATTCATTCCAGAAGTAGGTAAACCCTATATATGGGCTCAAAGAATGTGTGGATTAGATTTTATGGCAACACTAACAGGAGAACAAATAGTCAACAAACTGATACAGCCCTGTCAAAATCTCAGTGTCACTACAGTTGAAAACTTTATTCTGACTTTGAAGAAAAGGTTAAAGTCAAGGGTTGAATTGATGAAAGAATTACAAGACTTGGAGTCTGGCAAAATAATGCCAAGTAAAGGCAGTGTACCCAGCTCAGTAAGATTATCTGGATCACTAACTCAATGGCAGTCTGTGGGATGGCCAGAGTACAGCCAGTCACCTTCAACAGCATTTTTAATATCTGAGGACTTGGTAAATGTCAATGATATGCTATACAGAGCTATAATTACAAGACAATCTGCTAAATTGGTTGCATTAGTTGCACTTAAAAGTGACTACCCCAAAAAAGGGCCATTGTTTTCATTAACTTTACATTGGAATGGCACTCATCACGCTGGCATTAATGATGATATTAGAGATATTGAAAGAGTTATAAACACTGACTGGGGTTCAGAAAATAATAAACAATGCACACTTTCACATCAAATAACAAAACTGTTGACATGCCTTGATATACTTCTAGAAACAACAGGTTCATCAGAGTTCTCACCAGACAAAGTAATGTTTTCTCCAGTGAGAGGGCGCAATAGGGTCAAACCTTACAAGTTTTTGAAACAAGGAACTGGTTTATTTGTGCAGTATTGAATTTTAAATGAGACATTTCTCTTTATTCATATTTTTTTGTAATTTGGGGTTATTTCAGCCTATATATTAATTTCTTAACATATAATAGAACTTTAGAATCAGTCTGTAGCAAAAGTGTGGTTGATGTAGGAAGCGTAACAGAATACAACATTTCTAAATGAACTTTGTACAGACTTTAGTGTAATGATTTGCACCCGTTAGGCGGGTGCTGGGCACATTAAGTGTTAACTGGTTTTGTAAAAAATAGCCGTGAACATGGAGACATCGCCATGATACTTTTTATTGCGTCAACGCAGGTAAAACCGCGAGGGTCACCTGTTTTATATATAATTTAAGAAAAATACACACAGATAATTTTTAACTAATGTCTATTCATTGGAATATCAATGGGTATCTCTCCAATGTCGTTTTTATCTCATCCCTCCATGTTCTGGTGCATACAAAAAATGATATGTAAACCGTATTTAAATCGTGTGACTACATAAATAGACCAATAAAATGTGAAAGTTTGGATATTTCGATGTTTTTGACTCAATCACATAAACAATAAATAGTGGTTATGTTGATTGCCAATGCTATTTTCTAATCAAGAATATTTTCAAATAAAATTGTACAGTTTTTGGCACAGAAGTTATTTTTGATGATTTGACATTATACGATCATTAATGAAGAATAATGTAGAAATTTTCAATATGAAATCTATAGGGCCGGATTTAGTGAAGGTCTAAAAAAAGCTATCCAACTAAAAAAATGGTTTAATTTAATTGAAAAATAATGAGGGGCCTCCTCTCCTTTATTCCCTTAAAGAACTCTAAATCCGGCCCTGGTAATGAATTGCCTTTTTTAATTTTTAGCATTAATCTAAATGTTTTCATGGAATAATGGATCATGGAACAACCTTAGCTAGATTAATTATTTCAGTTCTAATTAGTTATCTAACATGTTTTTATTTTTATACAAAAAATATTTAAATAAAAGACATGGAATTTTAAGTAAATATGAAAATGTTCTTTTATTATTTTCCTAAATTTTTCAGATAGGCCATACCCTGAATGAATATACCATTACGAAAATCATATAAGCAATTATAGGCAATAATTAAAACAACATTATTTTATAATACAACAGTCTTTATTCTTATTTCAGTAAAGCATTGAACATATTTCTGATGGGTAAAAATACATAACCAAGGATCACGGTTCTACTACTTGGCAAATAAGAAAAACTACACACAAGAAATTCGTTATAAAGTTCAAAAATACTTGAAATCCTATTCAAATAACCTAAAAATGCCATATTGTTATTGGTCGCAATGAGATCTCTATAACATATTGTTTACATCGAGATGTTAATTTTTTAATTTCGTTTTACACAAATATACTAGAAGTTGGTAATAATCAAATGTAAATATGAGACACTTATTTTGAAAAAATACTACGTTTTCTACATGATTTTAATAATTCTAAATTTATTATTGTGTCTAACTGTTAGACTCTAACATGATTGAAATGAAAAATACTTATTTTGTTGATAAAAAAATAGTAAGAGCGTAATGCTTCTCTGGGTGAACATAAGATAGCTTAGATAAGAATACTAAAATTTCAAAACTGACTAAAAGTTACAACCATTTTCATTCAACGAGGGTCGAGACACACATCTAAAAAGCTATATTATAGTTAATTACAAAGCAGTTACTAACACTTCTTTATGATACTCTACTTAAAACTTATCAGTTTGCAATGTAATGAATATAAAAAAATATAACTCGTTATTGCAATCTCTGGTAATTTTTATTTTCATTCATCGCTAACCATTTGTATACAACGGTTTTTAATTGATATTATTCACTTATTCTTTTTATACATTTTTGTTGTTATTTTTATTATTATTTTAGTTTCCCACTGAGTCATTATTGAGAACAAAATAAAATCACTTCAAATTGAGTCACGTGCATTTCCTTCATATCGGCGGTCGTGTATTGCATTATGAGATCCCGGCCTCTAGTTTAACATCCATTATTTTGCGAGGTCCTTTGAGGCAGTTGAGTCGCCTTTGTACAGCGTCTCTATCTGTTAAAAGACCATAGAATATTAGTTTTTCTCGAAAATTATCTAAAGTTAACATTCTAATGTTGTTTTAATTTCCTCTAGGACCAGCCAAGTCTTTACACTAGCTAGGTTCGCGTACTGAACTACTGCACCAGAGTGAAAACCATATGAACATTGCGTGGATTAACATGAATAGCTGGAATGTACTAACATTTGGAGAGCGTGGTGCGGTGCTGCGGATGCAGAGGGTGGCGCTGCACGAGGGAGTGCAGCAGCACTTGCGCCGACATGTAGCGACGCTCGCATTCCTTCATGTCGCCGAACAGCTCCTCGATTGCTGCCATCTGGCACTGTCACATCCAAACAATATTTATTAAATAAATCGTCAATTTATCAAAATAACTACTATATTGAATTATGTTCTAACATTTTTTTACCATTAAGTATTTTATCACATTATAAGTGGTTCATACAAATAATTGAGTTAGCATAGGTAAGATTTCTGTGATTAATAAACCAACAAAACGGCAAACCGGGCATCCGCCCTCGGCGGAATTTTCAGGGGTACCAAATTTAAATGTTTGACGAAAAATTACTTTGTTTCCCATGTGTCGCGATCTTGGGCGTAGCGAAGCGAAGCCAGACCTATCGTTATTTCTGTCATTCGCTTAGATGTGTCATGTACGATATTTAATTGTAGCTCTTATTTATTAAATTTTAATTAAGACTTACCAGTTCAATGGCATGTTCGTAAAGTATTTTATCACAGACGGCAGGCGTGACACCCGCTTCATGGAGCCGTCGCGATTCGTTGACGATCCATTTGTATTTTCCATTCATTAAAGACACAACTGCAAGGTAGGGAATTATTGTTAAATATAAATTACAAGTTATAAGGCCAAGTCGCTGTTGAGGCTGAACTTGCGAAATTCATGTGATAATAACAAGTGACTAGTAACTAAACAAACAGATTACGAAAAAGATACAAGTACACAACAATGCAAGTGAGTGAGTTCCAAAGCGTATCAAATATAAAAAATATATTGAAAAATGCAACGTCAGCTTGATATAAGGCTCACACATTAATATGCGGCTGGGTCACCGTAAGGATTGGAACTTATTGATAAATGATGATGATCCTGAGCATCGTCAGCGTGATGTAATGTTAGATAAGTACCGTTGCGGACTTGCGGCGTGGGCTGCAGCGTGCGGCTGCGGTAGTGCGCGGCCGCGAGCCGCAAGCCGGCCGCCAGCGCCTGCATCGCCTGCACCAGCAGCCCGAGGCGGACGCTCTCGTTGCAACGGTCTACGCGACACAATACAAACATACATTACAACATTTTATTGTAAGATGTTCTAATAAATAAAAAGATATACCAAAAAAAAGATAGACCTGGTACTTGGCTGGTTTTATAACATACCAACTTGGGCTCACTTCAACGTTATAGGGAGTTTATCGTTATAAAGGATAACGTTATAAAGAGTTTACACTGTATATTGTCATCAATAAAAAATATAAAAACAATTATTTTGAGAAAGATCTGCCCTACTTAATGGACTCCAGAAGAAATACGCAAACGAAAATGGAATTCATAACATGACCTTAATCAGTGTCATTATCATACATTTTCAGTGGTAGCCCAAGAAATAAAAATTGTGATTTATTTCGATATATTTTTAAAGAATCATAGATATGTTTTACACTGTTCTTACCATCTGAGACATCCATGAGAGCAGCGATGGGCGCACCGCAGGAAACAGCGAGATCAGATAATAGTTCTGCCAGCATCAGAACGAAGTTCAGCTGAGAGAACACCTTGCTGTGCTCCTCCTATAAATTACAAAATGGTCATCTATTAGTAAGTAACACGACCAGTAATGTTTTTCTTCACTTCTTATTTAACTATGTAATATCTTCTCAGTAAGTTGTGAACTAAATTTCCCTGACTGACTACCAGTCGTTAGTGTAATACGATTTATCGATATATGTAATAAGGCTCGGAGAACTTATTACGAGCATACTATGGTTGACTGTACAACTAGTTTTAGGCGGTTATAGGACTTGGTTTATTTGTTAGCGGTCTTCTTGCAGAAAATCTTCATATACCTGGTTAAGTTGACGTGACAAGTGGCCTATCAATTTTAAATGCCCTCGTACTACTCGACTGGTTGAACATAAGAGCTTGTTATAGCACCCGAATTGTGTACCTCTCGGATTCAATGTAATACAAAATTGACTTCAGCGACAATCGCCCTGCAGGTCTTCAAACCCAATGTCATTAATGTGTTTAGATGTGTGTGTTCAATGTACATACGGCAAGTATGGTCTCCTCCTGCAAGTTAGGTATGTAGACGGGCGGGTCGTGGTCGTGGCCGGGCGCGTGCAGCTTGAACCCGCGCAGCAGCGCGTCCGGCAACCCCGCGCCGCGCTTGGGCGAGCCCACGGCCGCGCCCACGCCCACTCCCATGCCCATGCCCACGCCCAGCTCGCCGCTCGCCTTCAGCGCCAGAGACACTGGTGGGGATGAACCTGAATACGTTACAATTAACATTATAGTCGCGACAGAACAATCGTCAAACAGTTGGTGGGAGGTATTATTTTCAATTGTTGTTAGTTATAGGTCAGGCACAACGTTTGCTTCCGATACAAATATCTGTAGCCATACTACACCTCCCAGGATTTGCTGCCTTTGCCTTCTGTTCTACTTGTGGTTATTATATTCTATTATTATGAGGTAAGTAAAGAAAGGTTTACCTTAGTGAGATTGAAGTCAAACAAAAGTCTAAATAACTATAATAAATTTTATTCAGCTAAGTCGGACGGAGTAGTAAGTTTGTATGATAGTTAATTAGTTTATTTTACCCAAGTTAGTCTCATTTACCTTACATAATCACCCCCAGAAAAGAATAAATATTACGTCTGTTAGCTAATATTTATTTCTGTTCCCTTACTGTATTTTCACTGCTCTACCGAAACAATTTTGATAGAAACCGGTGTACATTCTGTATAAGTACGAGATTATACTATGTACCTACATAGTTTTTTTATAATCTTTGATACAATTGGGCTAAAATTTGACGATATTTTTGCCCTTTTAATCGGTCTCTCTGTGGTAGGTATGTTAGTGAATAATTAGTATTTATAAAGATTATGTCCCCGTACCAGATCGTCGCAGCGGGCTGGCGTTGGTGGGCGACACCTGCCACAGCGAGGGCGGCGGCGAGCTGCCAGAGTTGCTGCGACGACGGGTGGACGGCGGCGTGCCCATTGTGAAGGGTACCTGTTACACAACACTCGCCTTCTTTACTTACTCTTCACGGTATATCTATTTAAAGTATTTTTTATCACATTGGCTACTCCTACCAACACCCTTGCCGAGACGGTCCAAGAGCTATATGCTGTCCTTTTCCGATAGATATAGGCGTGGATAAAGCGTAAGGTTATCTCGCCGAGCCTACTGTTGGCGATTGTACCAATTTGGAAATCTTGTTTGCGATTTCAGTATCAAATATTGGTACAGTAACAAAGTTACGAACATTGTTGAGTGCTTTCACCGTTATGGTATCCATAACAAAACATACATAGGAGTACATGTCATATCACAAGATTTTGATTAATAATGTGACGAAGTCAAAATATTGTCGGGTATAAACAAACATTCGACCAAGTTTAGACGTCAAAACGTTCAAGTTCAAGGACGGTTTGATTGTTTTGTTTCCTTGTTACCATGAACCGAGCATTCGCAATTCCGTTTAATATACATATTTATTTGAGCACAAATGCAATATGCTGGTTTAAATTCTAAACCTAACCGTACCGTTCTTTCCACAGAAAATGAAGTTCTCGAAGAATTGAAATAAAATGCGGTGCAGATAATATGGTGAGGTTGTAAAGATTTAATACAAAGAATTGAAAAAAATCGTCGCGTGTATTTCGATGTTAAGTTCAATGATTACGGTGCGGATTGGAATGCGTTTACCATAAAGGCCACAGATCTGTTTCTGTAACTTTCAATCAATGTAGGCAGTATATTTAAGTGCTTTCGAAAACAATCCCTATGTAACCACCCCCTAAAACTAGATTATAATATTTATTAAACAAATTTACGGATATTCAGAGAATATGCAATACGTGGTAATGTTTATTGAATCATTTTCTAAATCTATATTAAATTTTATTAATACAGATGGGGATATACAGATAGGCCACTTGTTAGATACTCACAGTGGGTGGCGAAAGTGATCCTATGTTGTTGGCATTACGACTGTAGTTCGAACGAAGCACATCGATGGGCTGTGATCGTGGTACGTTATTGTTAGATGCCCCGCCAAGTGGGTTCTGTAATAGGTATATACATTCATAGTAGTAGCTACGATGGAAGCAATGTAACTATGATATGAAGGAAAGCCATGATTAAAATTAGAAACTAATTAAATAAATTAAATATACAATAGTTGCATCTACATCAATTGAGTGGCAGAAGAATGAAATGACAGGTAGAGTGACATGAGACAAGAAAAACAAGCGTAGTTATTGACCATTGTAGTAACAATTCGGTTCGAGTATGTATACTTTAGGTCATAATAATGATGAAATATAGATAGTCGATGATAAATACCTGGTCCATACAAACTACTACATGTACCATTTAATGTTTCAAACACCGTTCGTTAAAAACTATGAAAAGGGTTAGATAAAGCCTGTATTTGAAATAAAGTTTTAGTGTTGACTCTGCTTTGTGTTGTGTTTCATATGACCCTAATGTTCGGGTATCTGTAACATTGCTTTAGATAAAAATAAAGAAGTATTCCGTACAATGTCCTCAAACTTATGTATACTCGTACAATGTTAATTTTACTGACTCCAAATATAACTAATAAGTTAGTTTTAACAATAATACTATTGCTGATTTTACTATTATGATACACCTCAGCGGCATATTCGCGGACCAGAAGTTCAAACTCTAACACACATAAACTTTACGTCAAATTTATAAGCCATTATTGATACACATTTTGTATCCATCGAACTTCAAACAAAAACAGGCATACAAAAACTATAACGTATCACACGAACTTATCGAAAAAAAATTAATAACATGTTTCGCGCATCGAATGAGTTTACATAGGGGATGATAGATGGTAAGGTGAGTTACCCGTAGTTGCAGATGTGCGGGCTGGTCGTTGTGGTGCGGCGGCGCCTGCGCGGGCGCGGGCGGCGGCGCGGGCAGCGCCAGCGAGCGCGGCCGCGGCGCCGCCTCCGAGCCCGACGACGCGGACGCGCCCGAGCACTCCGCCGACCCGCTCTCCGTCGCCTCCACCAGCACGAAGTCCTCCTCGCCCGCCCAGGTCGTGTCCGACGACTCGGCTGTGGGGACGATGCCATATTTAGGACGCCTTTACATTTAATCACAATATTTGTATGTAAAGGGGGGTGTTGGTCTCTTCGACACAGTTTTTTCAATGGTACCATAAGCCAATGTTCCTAAATAAAGATTTTTTAATTTTTAAAATGCCCTATGAAGCTGCAATGGTACCTGTATGTCGCGATTGTGTTACCAATTCAACAATCGTATTTAATTTTAGCGTATCGTCGGAATAGCAACCTACGTTGAGTACAGCGTACTTTATTCCTACTTCAATTGTTTTAGAATATTTAAACGTAAAACAAATACTTAATATTACCCATAAATTCAATTAAATGTTTTGCACTATTATAATTATAATATTTTATATGTTTAAATTAATGTTTCTTCGTATGATATATACCATTCGTCCGATCATAATGAAACTTTGGTTCAGTGATCTTATGACCTCGATAAGTTCTACTCGATCGAAATCGTTTAATTGAGATAATTATAATTTCGTATAATGGCATTATTTAAAGACGATACAGTATATAGCAGTGGCAATTACTTTTAGTGGGGATCTATTTAAATAAACAATAAATGCTGTTCATTGGTAAACGCATCATTTGACAATGGCTGGACAGAATTAACTAATAAAAATAATATGTGCATTTGAAACGCGGTACAACCATCAGAAAACTAGCTATCCCATTCTCTCGTAGGCTAAATCCTAACAATACATATATTTCTCTCTTTTTAGGGTCGCATTTTCGTTTCACATCAAGTTTTTACTTGCAAAATTGTTCGTAATAATCCGAATAAGGTTTTAAGGGAAAGAACAATTAAAGTTGCCCTAATATTGAAAAATTAAATGAATTGGGAAAGTGCTTTATTTCTATGGGATTTTACAGGACGTATGTCCGGTTAGCTAATTTTGAATATTTATTATTTTCGGTTGCACTACGAGCTACTTATAATTCTATACATTTTAAGTTTATTGTTAACATAGTTGGTTCAAAATATTAATGAGCACAATAACATAAAATATCGGAAATGACATTATATTATTGTAGAGTGAACCTATAAAATAGATATCTAGACTGCAAGTTCCCAAGAGCAGGTTACACCGGGTTATCAACATTGTATTTGCTCCCGGTTATTCTACTTAAATATCGTTTAAATTGCAATAATAAAGGTTAATGATTTGTTATAAACTACAATAATGGCATTAAAATATTATAATTTAAAAGCAAATAACTTAAATAAAGAAGCAATATTTAAAATGAAATATTTACGAGGACAAGCCCTCTAAACACAAAAGAACTTCTGACAAAAGCCCGATTTAGCTTTTCCACGATGTCATCAAGACATGTATAACATCCGGTAACAAAAAAAAAACAGGTCATAAATTTAATCCTTTGTTTGTATTAAAGAAAACAGAGCGTTACAGAATTCTCACTTCACGATATCGACGCGATAAAAATAATGAAGTTCGAAAAAGTCATATTTTTTTCGAAGAAGGTGATAGATATCTGAGTGGCATTTATCAATCATGCATCACTTATTATTTCAAGCTTTAATATAGTAATTACAACTTTGTTCTAGCAATGAAAATATGCCAAGAAATCATCCATATAAGATGTAGAACTAAACTCATGTATGTTTACTTGTCTTATATGACACAGCCTGAATCACAAAAGATAGAAAGTAAATTTGAAGTTGACAGGCCAATTGGCTTGGTGGTTAACGCTCTGACTGCCAAACCGAAGGTCGCCGGTTCGATTCCCACCCAGGACAAACATTTGTGTGCACGAACATGTCTGTTTGTTCTGTGTCTGGGTGTAAATATCTATATAAGTATGTATTTAGAAAAAAAAAGTAGTATATGTAGTATATCAGTTATCTGGTTTCCATAGTACAAGCTCTGCTTAGTTTGGGACCAGATGGCCGTGTGTAAAGAATGTCCCAGGATATTATTATTATTTACATTACAAAATACATTATTTTTTTCTTAGAAGGTGGAAAGGGCAATTGCAGGTAGTAGTCCTAAGGCCGTAGAAATTAAACAAATAAGGAATTTATTATTAATTAAAATGTTGTGCTTGAGGATGAGTTCATACAATAGCGAACGTAAACAAAATTAAGATATTTGTCGACAAAAAAGCAATTACTATTATATTGAAGAGGAATATCCGCTTATAGACGCAATCAATCACCTTATCAAGTTTAATTATTATCGATGCAGTTGTATGAAACGCGCATTTAGATATTTAGTTACGATGTTATTAGATCTTATCATAATAATTTAAAGGTGTAGTAAATTGGTCATTGCAAATTCGCAGCAAAAAAATTGGCCATGTTGCCATGTTTAAAATTTTATAAAAAAAATATGGCGGATTTTACTGGCAATATCATTTTACATTTTTCAAGTGACAAAACATTAATTAAAGCAGGGAATCAATTTTAGAATTAAATTCCCCTTCAATTTACTATTTTATCAAATAACTTTGGTTAACGTACCTATGCTTTTTAGATAAATAAAACACAGAAAGCACATAATTTTTAACAGTTAATTAATACCATACAGAATTTAATTGATGTCAATTTCATTATTCGTGGACTTATTGATTCACTTGTTTTTTGTTTTTACAATAAAATAAATTCCTGTAATGGCGCCTCGATCACAAATATTTCTTTTTAATGCATAATAAATAACATAATTTAATTGTATACAGCTTTGTTCCATATACCCCTTTTTATTAAATTAACGCAATGGATCGTTTTTTTGGAAAACAGATACCATCAATAATTTTGCATACTTGTCGTATGAAAGCCACTACTATAGATGCCAATTCCCAATGTGTTTTATTACATTTTTAAAAGCAATTATAGTTTCATTCTTCTAGGACACTTATTTAGTATAACAGTAAAACAATTGTGACTGTTTACTTATCAGATGTAACTGCTGCAGAAAACAACTTTGACTTAGTCGGTAAAGTTCTATAAGAATTCACCAATGGATCAGAGGTATAACTTGGAAAGGTGATTTTGCTTTACCCCTAGTCAAAATCTTAGTAGCACGATCATAAGTTGATGCAGGATGCAGTTTGGTACGCTAAGTTTGTAGATGATAATAAGCACTAACCGGAGGATGTAGGGTGTGGTTTGCTGTACAGCGGCTGCATCGGTTGTAGCGCTGGCATTGCGACTGGCTGCAGCGTGGGCAGCGTGTTGCGCGGAAGTGGCGCGGCCGAGCGTGACGCCGCGCCCGACGCTGACGCTGTCGCTGCACTCGTCGAACACGTCCCTGGAGTAAACGACCGCATCTTATACAATTGTGCTATATGCTACGTGCCATATCCTGACTAAGACTAGACTGTATGCTTTTGTTTACACACAAAAAAGAGCTTGAAAATTGAGGTTGAAATTAATAATCTCGTAGCGGACGAATTTCCCATATGAAACAGTACAGGTAATAATTTTTGATAATGTAATCAATCTAAGTTTTGAAAAGAGTATTTGCTGAGTTTATTGCCGGCTCTTTTCAGTAAAAGTTACCTTCGGAACCGGTATTAGAGTCAGAGTGTTTATAAGGTCTATTTGAATAAAAATATTTTCATTTAATTTTATACAACTACAAACATTTACCAAGTTTTGAATTGTTCTACCGACCGATGTCAAACGATTACGATCTGAATGATCTGTGATTTCATTGGAATTCGTGTGACGTATGGGCATTGGTTGGATTTGACAAGGTACTCAAATTCATATCAGCTGTGGTCATGCAATTCCACAAATTAGAGATAAATGAATGAACTGTTCGTCTTATTTTATTTTATGCATACATGAGTAATGCCTACTCTTTCTTCTAAAAGAGTTTTTCATAGTCTACATTTCATTCATGATAATAATAAACTAACTAATATAAAACAATGAATGATGAATAAATAATATGAATGGAATGTATAAGTAACGCAAAACGATCATAATAGCTCGCAAGTCCTTGAAATTTTTGAACCGTCATTCTGTGAAATATTCATTAAATTTACCATTATCACATTAATTGTATCTAAGAATAAACTATATTTATGTATAAGTTTTGTTCCCACAGATATAATATAAACTGTGTCAGTCGTTCCTTCATCAGTACCTTTACATAAACGGTGTTGGTTTCCTGTTATAAATAAAATCCTACTAATATTATAAATGCGAAAGTTTGCAAAAACTACCAAACAGATCTAGATGTAACTTGGCACATAGATAGAGCACATATATATAATTCTTTTTATCCCGGGGAAACGTGACATCCCTCGGGAACGCGGGTAAAACCGCGGGGGACAAGTAGTGTAATATACTTTTTTAAACAAGTGTTTATTTTTGCAGCATATAACAAGCTACATTCGCAGTATGATTTAATAACATGTTATGAATACAAAGTACCTATTTACGTGAAGGATGTTCATTGATAAGATAGACTAGTGATAGACATCGTTGTCACCTCGCCCCGTGCATGATCACAGTTTACGTAAGTTTATATCAATGTAATAATTGCAATTAATATGTCGGTCAGACCTATCCTCGACAAAATACACACATTTTCTTGTGTTTTCATTGTGTAGATATAAAGTTCAAAGGTTACACGTTGACAGTTATAAATGACAAAGTGATGTCTATATAATTGATGAGCTACGGAAAGATAGCAATTTACTAAATAAATAAATATTGTGGGACATTTGACACACAAATGCAAATTATTGTCATGATACAATTTTACCGTTATTTTACTGTCCCCCGCGGTTTTACTCGCGTTCCCGTAGGATGTCACATGTACTATACATAAAAACCTTCCTCTTCAATCACTCTATCTATTAAAAAAACCGCATCATAATCCGTTGCGTAGTTTCAAAGATTTAAGCATACATAGGGATATAGGGACAGAGAAAGCGACTTTGTTTTATACTATGTATTGATATATAGTTAGTTTCTACTACGTAGGTAGTACATGATTGAAAGCAAACAAAAATAAAGTACTCAATTTGGTATCGGGCCTTGATTAATTGATAAGCAGATTTTATAAACATGATTACTGTGTAATTTATTGTGAAAGATCCGTCATTGATTCAGGTTTCATGTTACGCAAGTATCATAATGCAGTTGCATTTACTAATCGCAGTGCCGGAGTCATACACACTTATGTATATGTATGTGTAATTATTTTTTCCATTGCGTTGAATGTGGACGTTATCCTACAGGATGCATTAAGCCTTTTAAATAAAACGAGCGTTTATTGTTCAATCCTGAGAGCAAAATTTTGACGCACATTTTACTATCTTTAATATCGGAGTAATATTAAAAAATCTTACTTACGCTGGTATCACTACATAGTATAAAACAAAGTCGCTTTCTCTATTCCTATATCCCTATGCATAAATCTTTAAAACTACGCAAGGGATTTTGATGCGGTTTTTTTTAATAAATAGAGTGATTGAAAACGAAGGGTTTTGTGTATAATACATGTGACATCTCACGGGAACGCGGGTAAAACCGCGGGGGACAGCTAGTATTATTATATTATATATATTTCTGTCTGAAAAATGTTGAAAATAGTAATTGTGTTCATTTCGAAAAAAAAAAAATTACACATTGGATAGTATACAAAAAAAAATCTCCTGTATTTGACCTACTTTCGTACAAGAGTATGCTAAGAAAAAAACAATTATCAACAATTAATCACATGAAACTGCATACTGGTAATTCTTCTCCAGAGTAAATATTTCATATGAAGCACTCTTATCTCTGTTTTTATCAAGTGAACTGATTATGGGTAGGTATTAAGTGTCACATTTAATCATTGATACCAAAATGATTAATTTTTTTAATCATAAATAATGAGCCTGTACCTAAGAGATAAATTACCGCGTCACTTAAGCCATTAAGACATTAGTTAGTACAACCAGTGCTAGTACAAATGCATACATGGATACTAATATTAAAAATCTGTAGAGTTTGTTTGAAAGCGCTAATCTCAGGAACCGCTGGTCCGATTTGAAAAATTCTTTCAGTGTTGGATAGTCGTTTATCGAGGAAGGCTATAGGCTATAACATATATATAACATCACGCTAAGACCAATAGGAGCGGAGCACCAATGAAGAATGTTTCAAAATCTGGGTTTTATTTTTTCCTTTTGAGAGCTTCCGCTTCGTGCGCTGCCTAAACAGTTAATATATTATATAAATATTATAGTCTGGAATAGCACATAGCCTCCTTTTATCCCGGGAAAATCTAACATCCCGGGAACGCGGGTGAAATAATTTATAAAAAGTATGTTATCAAACAATATTGTTATTTTATACCTACAGTTTAAAGATGAAGAAACATTTAAAATCAGGTAAAGGTAGGATGTAACTCACTGTCTCCGAATATTCAAGTATGAATGAGGACTACAAAGGAATACATTATGTAGGTGAAATAGTGATTTCGAAAATTTCAAACAATGGCGGAGGATTGAATTAGTCACCGGGTATTAGTGTCGATCAAAATTACTTAAACCGTCTAAGTCTGTCGATACTGTTTAAAATTAAAATTAATTCAATTACCTTCTATGTGTAGTATAAGTACTTAATAAAAACAAAGTCTCTAATTCTTCCATGCAAATAAATCGTACTAATCTTATCACACAAATATTATAAATGCAAAAGTATGTGTGTTTATTACAGCAGGGCGGATGTAAGAAAATGTAGCAAATGTAATTTTCTATGACTCACTTGTGATAGATGTGGTGCGCGGCCGCTGGAGGAATGGGTGATTGAAGAACACTTCGAAGGGCATTCGTTCTCGAGGATTCCTTCGAAGCAGACCAATCAGAAGGCTGCACATCTCAGGGCTTGTGCCAGCGGGCATTCTGTAAAGGAATTTGTTATCATATGACGCAAAGTCTAATTTGTAATGCAACAATTGCTGGGTCAGAAACTAGATTCTGCTTCACGGTTTCAGTAAAATATTTACTATGATATTGAAGTTCAGCCCTAAATATAACAAAATACAGTGTCAATTATTATTAACTCACTTGGGTTGCAGATCTACACTATTTTCATAGAAAGCCTTTAGTTCGTGAGGTGTGGTGGCTTGGAATGGCGCCTTGCCGGTGAGACACTGATAAACGATTGTGCCCAGACTCCAGAGATCAGCTTTAGCGTCGTACTTGAGAGACATGATAACTTCAGGTGCCTGTAACGGAAAAGATGGACATTCATTTAATACATTTGATCCATAACATTAAGCATTCAAAATTCAATTCCATTTTTCTTGCTAAATCTGTTTTTTTATGAAAGACTTTGCAAATATAGCAAACACAGACATAGTAGTGTAAACAAGGTACCTACTCCATATCATTTTAGTGGATATGTCTAGAAGCTAACCCTGTCAATGGATTTAGTAGAACAAATATTATTATGCCAAATACTATTATACTGTAAGTATTATTTTAACATCCAGGGACATTCATTACACACGGTTATCTGAGCTGAGCCCAAACTAAACAAAGCATACTATTATTGCTATGATTTTCTTCCGTTAGTGCAATCAAAACGTTTTGTAGGCGGGTATCGAACCCAACGAAACATTGCTCGAAGAACCAACAGGTGATGGGGATGTACGATCCTCGATGGGGGACTAAGTGCTGGAATGCTTCAACCTCGTCAGTCATTTGGAGCCGTTAGATGGAAGCGGCCCAAGACATTTCGACGTGGAACAGAATATGGAGATCTCTTCTCCTTGGAACATGAGGATGATTGTAGGCGCGTAAATCATATTATTTTAGTTAAGTACAGGAAAGTTCGATTACATCCTGCAAAGAAAACCTAAATTTGAAAGTGTTCGGATCGACGCTACGATCTTCAATGCAATAAACTTCAACATAACGCTTACCATATACATTGGTGATCCGCAGAGTGTGACGGCCATGTTCCCCTCTTCCAGGAACCTCGCGAAACCAAAGTCAGCTGTCCAAAAATAAACTCAAATTAACAATACATTTAGGTAGCTGTTTAAGTAAACTTGAAAATAATATAACGTTAATGACATTCAAATTAAATAAAATATAAGGTAATTTATTGACTGAATGAATCCAACTTGCAAATTGATAATTATGTACCGTGAATTAATATAAAAAAATCCTGAGATCAAACTAGGTCAAGTATGAGTCACACGTGGGATATCGTATAGACACATGTGCCGTTGCGATAGAGTCAAGGTAATCTTTATACCGATAACCTCACGGATGATGTCCGATCCGAGAAGGGTCACATAGGCTAACAAAAAATAATTACATAAGTTGGGAATTGGTACTTCTAATTATATTTACTTTTAGGCTTAATCGTCCCGATACCCAATCACATTTGAGCTTTTGCGCTTTGGGAGAGGCATCAATGATCAAAGTATACTGCAAGTCAACTCTCAATATATAGTGCTACATAGTTTGCATGCAAATATGGAAAATGTATACCTACTGAAAGATCAGACTTTTAATATAAGTATGAACAGAATGACTTTAATCACCAATGTATCCAAGAATTCAGTTTTAGCTTAAGTGCAAGTGCAAGGTTAACCTTGTTAAAATCTCTCATAGAGTAATAGCTCTTGCAGCCATTACAGTTTGTTTTGCAGGTACACTTTCCTGTTTTGCTTTAACACGGTTAAGTAAGACATAATATCTTTCTCTACATCCTTTATTCTATCCTTCTCGGTACTGTTAGTCATAATATTGGTCATTGAAATAAGGCGTTTTCACAAAATATTGGTTCACTAAATACATCAACAACATACATTTGTAAAGTATTTTGTATATGATATCATTACTTAATATCCAAAATTTTATTAAAAATGCGAAAGTAACTCTCTATTATATATTTTATATTATATAATACTACTATCTCTTTCTATTTTCTGTTACCTTTTCACGACTAAACAGCTGAAAATTTGACACTGAAATAGTGTGGAAATTAATTTAATTAAAAAATCTAGTAATTAATTAGTACCTACATACAACAAAGTCACGGGTTATAATTTAATTTATTTAACTTATGTACAGTTTTATATTAAAAACAAGAACGATGATGATTTAACTAAAATCTAAACTTTAACGCTATAAATATATAATATAAATTATGAGGTACACTGAATTGTATCTCGGTTTGAACAAACATTATGGCCTATACCAGTGGTGAGCAAACTTTTTTAATGGGGGGCGACAAAGTTTAAGAAATTCTAGAGGAGGGACCGAATTATTACGCCCCGTATGACGCAACACATGAACTACGCGGCTAGTTTAGCTTCACTTATAGATAGTAGAACCTACTTTATACTTCCCGACCGTCAAAACCTAGTTATAGCGGGCCATATACTATCCATGTCGATGGACCCTCGGCGGGCCGGATTAAATTCTTTCGCGGGCCGTACTTTGCCCATCACTGGCCTATACAATAGGAAAACTATCGACATTCTGCTTATCTGAGATGACCCCTGCGTTAGTTGCGCGGTTTAGCTTTTATTTGATTTGTCAGTAGTTAACTAACCAATCTTTAGTGTCATTTCTGATGCATGCGGAGTACGTGGCGGTGGTACACTGTGAGTGAGTAGTATATTCTGCGGCTTCAGGTCTCGGTGTACAATCCCTTTAGCGTGTATAGCTCGCATCGCCTCCGCCAGTTGGCGCAGGAACAGGCGAATTGTGCTCTCGCTGAGGAGTCGATTCGCTTGCAGGTAGTCAGCCAAATCGCCACCATTGCAGTACTGCCCGATACAAAAATGCAATTAGTTATACAGATTGAAACTGAATCATAGTGATTTTTTTAATTTCATTAATATGAAATGACAGCAAAAGTTATGGATAAATATGAAACACAAAATAAAATTCGTTAACCTAACTAAGCTGTGTTTTACACGCATTAACGCGACTAAAAATATTAATCGGAATCGTTCTTGAAGTTTAGATGTGAATATGTATAGCAAACAAATAAACACTCTCGCTTTCGCATATATAATCTAACGTACCTAGGAATAGACTAGAGTGACAGCAACATATCTTCGGTCACTAGCCTATCTCTTATCTCCTTTATCTGACTAATGTTATAAATACGAAAGTCTGTTTGTGTATGTGTGTATTTTTATGGCAAGTGGGCCGGTAAACAGGCATGTGGTCCACCTGATGGTTAGTGTTCAACGCCACCTGGAAATTTTCATCGCGAGAGATATCGACAATACGTCTTGTCTCATGTGCCGGGAATTTCGTCTTAATAATCGATTTGCTTGTTACGAGATAAATATTCTTAATTGATGAAATTCATACAGTTATCATTACTTATTGAATTTCTTTGGTAGAACAGTCAATAAATTCACGGTAGAAATGGGTAGGATGGTAGTACTTCCTCGGACGAACTCTGCATTAAGAACTCTACTAGGTACTTTTATGGATGTAAATATATTTTTTTAAGTAAAGAAGATCTCCTAGGTTTCTCATAATATAATACTCCTCTTTTTTTAACAATCTTTTATATCTTGCAGTCACTAAAATCGATGAGTGCTTGCACTTGTTATTTACTTTTTTGTTTTTATTTGTTAATTTTTATTAATTATTTTTAAACTCAACGTTTACTCTTGCGAATTCATTGCAAATCATCAAGTTTTATCAAATGTATGAGCCGGGCGGGCAGACTATAAAACTAAGGCTTGCTTAAGGACAATCAGCAAAGCGATAAAACTGTTACGTATAATAAAATAAACATGCATAAGTGATGCTTAAATTGTTGGCTGCCAGAGCATTCAAATGAGGACAAGTTCAAATATTTAGTTTGGTGCTTAGAATTACTAATACTCAATAGAGAATTTTAATTAAACAAAAATGTTTACAAAGATCGTACAGCTCAGTATTAAGACTAGATATCGACGCCTCTGAAAAGCATTTCTTGGTAAAATTAAATTTCGTTTTGATTAGCTGCATTCAATAAAAGTATTAAGTATGTTATTGCGAGGACGAGTGCTGTATACCTACTTAATAGATACCAACACATTTATCTTTATAAAATGATTGTTTACACGATCTTCAATGGATCCTAAAATGTATAGTTGTATTGATGGTTGATTAACATGGCGAGCTTGAACAATAATGATTAAAGCAAACAAAAATTAGATTGAAATACGACATAAGCTAGGCGCGGTCATATGGAGAGAACGTGGCTCATAAGTACATCAACAATTGACATTGAATACCTACGTTTGCCTACCTTGCACTGTCAGAACAAACAATATTCATATTTGTGGAAAGTACTGATATCTACTCATGCATTACATCAGTGAAGGAAAGATAAGGTGTTTGTGTGCGATTTTAAGTCGATTCCGATAAATTGTGTGAATCAAGTCAATAATATATAGGTAAGGATGACATACCTTTTAGTTAAATCAATAATCATAGACACAGCGTAACTGAATGTTTTGTTGAAATAAGAATATTTTGGTAACACTAGATTACAACATCAAGGGAAATGTAAGATATGCGTGCTGCGTTGTGCAAACAGCCGGAGACTACGTTTTATTAGTGATTTACATAGACGGTTTACACTTCAGAAATAGAAACCGGTGAATAATAAAGATTAACGTAGTGCATGACGAGCGTGAACATAAAATAATTCAATTCTCTATAATGTATGTTACAGAAGGTGATATTATAAATTGGCGGCCCAATACTTTCCCGTTTATGCAGAGGATCGTTATCATACTTGATTCGCGATAAGCTTTCCATGCCGCTTGTAATCTTATCATTGAGTGATAAATAGTTATAAGTGTCAGTGAGTTATGTGCTGTACGCTACGCTGGTACTTGTGTCACTACAGGTAACAACTCTTGGATTCAGTTGGCACGTTTTACTTCAGTGTTTGCGTTTGTGAGTGACCATGACGCAGAAACATCTTTACCTATTGTTGGTGACAGTTGTTGCGTAAGTATTCATTATTTTATAGCCAAATTGTGCATCGGTGAATGAATAATCTAACCTCAATAGCAGTGCGATGGGACAAATTCAACTTTCAAATATGCGTAACAAACCTTTATAATACTATGGTGACAATAAATAAACCTTTGTTCAGTTTAGAAGTAATATATTACTATCTAAACTGAAATATAACCTATTGACACAAAATGTATTAAATTGTACGATTTTATAGGTAATACAGCCTAAAGCATATTATATATTAAAATTCCTTATGTAAAGATTTGAGACGCAAATAGGTGTCAATTTTAAATCCGTATTATATCACATGATAATAGGTACCGATAACTCCGCTACTTCGATATCAATGCTATAAAATCTACTAATTCATTATAACATGAACAAATTAATGTAAAATATTTATTTTAATTAAATGCTTATAAATGTAAATACAGGTGTTGATCTGCATTCATTGTTAATTTGAGGATAGCTATAAATAATAATATGATTATTTTATCATTAGTTTAAAAACCCTTTTATTATTCACAAGGGCAGGTCATTGTCTCAGTTTACTCACAACAAATTTGGTACACGTGGATAATGAAAACACAAATTTTGTTTAAAAATCAATCATAGCTAACAGCCAAGAACATTTAAGTTAGTCCCTTGTAGTACTTATCTTTATCGCAATTTTTTTTATCTGCTTATTTTCAACAATCATTACTCACCTTGACACGATAAACCTTTAGACAAGTATATAGATATATCACGTGTTGAATAATGTATTGAAAATTACAGGATTGTCGCAGCACAGAGCGAAGATGAAATGCATATACCGGTTGAAAACGATAATCAATTCCCGCCAGATAAACATTCTGAAATCGACGATAGTATAATTGAGGGCAGTGGGATAAGAGCTTTAGAAGAACCAACAGACGTGACTACTGAGTCATTACAAGCGCCTATAGAAGATGTACAATCAAGATTATTATTAGAAACTGAACAGGCAGAGATCGCTTCAGAAGATACATCTTGTCCGAAACCCTGTGTGTGTAACATTGAAGGCGATTCAAATAATTTCATAGTAGACTGCTCTGGATATGCTCTTACTGAGTTTCCTAAGCCTTTAGATCCTAAAATAACAACACTTAATTTACAAAAAAACAAACTAACTGAGGTACCAAAAGAAATATCATTATTGAAAAACTTGAAGGTGCTTAATGTCAATGACAACGCGATCACAGATCTTGCTTCAGGGGTAAGTTAAAAATTGCCATTATCTAGGTATATTACTATTTATACTTTATTACTATAATTAAAAATAAGAAGGAGGATTATTTCCGTACATATGTACATGTAATATGCTTATAAGCTCTTTCTAAGATCTTTAAATATGGCCCTAACGAGTAATACTACTTTAACTAACAGGACTTCTTCAATTACTTATAGTTTTATTTAGATTGATAGAACTAACAATAGAATTTTATTTTTCAGTCCATTAGCGAGCTTCCTGAGTTGACAATTTTGAAACTTGGAAATAATCGACTGATTGAATATCCAAAAGACCTCAAGAACAGTTTCGGGCTGACGAAACTAGAAGAACTTGATTTGGGAGGCAATGATATGAGAACGGTAATCAATATACTTCATTCTTTACTATTTAATCGATTTAAATATTAAATTCAAGAGCAGATGAATTATAGAAGAAAAACCGTCATTACTACTGAATACAAATGCCCCGATTCTCTGATACATTAAACAAATCTAAACTGAAGGCAAGAACAGATTTTCAGCCCGATATGTTTGATAAAAACATTATTTTTACCGGATTTTTATCAGAACACGTCATCACTTAATCTCTATTGGCAAAAGTGACAGAATAAAACTAAATTTAAGACTTCATCGTATTCAAAGAAAGAGATGTACATAGATTTTATTAAGTTCGGTAATGCGTCGGTAGCAATATCGAGTGTTGTGGTATCGTCCCATACATAGTGGATAAATATTTTTATTTAATTCAATATCACGAAACATGTCATCTCTGAGGTACATCTACAAATAATGTTATTATTCGTTTCAGGAACTTACTAGTGACAACTTCTCCGCCTTCAAATCACTTCGTAAACTGACACTTCCAACAAATGACCCCCGGCTAGCTGAAAATTTGTGCCGTTCTCTGAAGGAATCTTTAGAATCCGTATGCACTGGAACATGTAGTGATTTTACATTAGATTGTCATGACGCCCCCAGGCAAAGCATGGAAGAAGGATTGCTCGAAGCAGTATTACCTGGCACGATAGCGTTAAGTTCTGTTTTAGAAGACAACCTAGATCCGATTATTAATGTGGAAGATAAACAAAAGAATGATTTGGTAAATGAAAATACTACAGCAGAATCTTCTAATGTAGTTGAGCCAATTGAAACCGTAACATCAACAGTCTCCAATGAAATCAAATTACCTGGAATTATAGGGCTACATTCTGCATTAGCAGACAACTTAGATTCAGTTATCAAAAGTGAAGCTAGTAATAACAATGATCTTGTTAATGATAAAACAACTGCAACACCTTCACTTGTATCTGAGCAAGTTGAGAGTGAATCTAAAACCTCAGAAAGAACTGCACTTGCAAGTGATTATTCTCTACAATCGGAGGTAATAAAAGAACCGGCAGTAGTGCCCAAATTAAATTCCAGAGTAGATACTCCTAAAGAAGCAACCAATACTGATGCAGATGTAACAGTTGGAGCAACAACGTCCGGTACTAAACCTGGTGGAGTGGATAAAAGCGTCATCGGCATAATTGTAGCCGGGATGGTTCTTGTAGTAGCCGGGATTACAATAAAAAAGAACTGGAGTTCTATTAAAAACAGATTCAGTTCATCGCCCAGAGCACCCACTGATAGGGACCGAGTGGCTAATGGAAACGGTACCGCACCTGAAGAAGTTCCCTTACAGGAAAAATCTCCTGTTTAAGTGAATGGTCTTGTATGTTGGTTTCGATCTGAATGTAAAAAAATATTTGTTTTGATATCCATTCTGCTTTCTTAAATAAAATAAAAAGTTGTGATAGAAACAACCCGTTTGCTACTGAACGTTGGTAAGATGGACTAAAACTTAGCGGATTTATGTGTGTATGAATGTAAAGATTTAAAATAGTTTAAGTTTTGATAAGGTCGCTAATTTTTATAAATGTAAATAATTTAACATGTCATAACTGTAACAACCAGCATGAATTGTTTTATACTATGACAACATTAAGGTTGTATTTCTCAATAAACATGATGTTTACATATTTTTTTAGATCAATTTATATTTTTGGTAATCATACAATTACCTAATTTACCAAAATATAATGTTATAAATGTTAAACATGATTTTGAATTACCCATGCATAGCAACGAAAGAGCTAAGAAAATTTACAATACTATAACATGCGCACATATTCAAGTCTCTATAGATAATAGTTATAAAACCAATTTTGTAAGCAAGTGAGATCATGACATGACTAGCCAACATTTAATAGTTAGTGTGAAAATTATATTTTTTTTCACAATGGTTTTCGCTTTATCGGCGTGCAAAGAGGCGCAGTAACATTATACAGTTTGAAGTCAAAACACTTATTAAAATTACAGAGGTTATTCAATTTTGTTACTTAATGATATAGACCCAAAAATACAGTTTTATTAACGAAATTGCTCATCCATTAGACACGTAAACACTTTCTAGATATACTCGTATTTCAGATTTATTACCATAATTTTAAAAGTACTGGCTGTAAAAAAAAAAAAATTTAATGACAATTTCTTCCTAGAGGTAGAAATGTTTTATTAACTTATAACGATCTTTTTTATCTGTGTTTGTGTGAATAATATGATTATTTTTAAATTAATTTTAATGATTAACAAAGTTTTTATTCACAATTATATTTTATCCGGAATACAAGGAAGTTAATAACTGTATGATCATTTTGTCAAATGTAATGTCTATGGTACTTATACAGAACCGGAATGTGGTTCGACGTACACGACGTCTTGAATTCAAAATGGAGGACAGTATTTAGTTTCTTAGATATGCATTGCAAATTATATATATTCATGTCATATTCTAAACTTAAAGAAACTATACAACAAATTACATTTAAATATCTCACTACCACTTCGTCTATCTAATATATTACGGAGCTTATTGGTAACAAACACACAACTTTATTTCGTATAAAAAAATATAAAATTTGTATTAATAGCATTATTTATTAAGGGTTAAATTTTATTTTAGTACGTATCATAACCAGCCGTTTTCGGGAATGCTATACAGTGTTGCCGAATCGGTAAAACGTATCCCATACACATATTATTCTTATTTATGACATATAAATTTTAACCGTAAATATATAAAACTAAGAAATTGTTCAGATATTATCTATTAAAATGTAGCAAAATTAAAAACCATTTAATCAGTTTAGGTCTGTGTTCAGTTACTTATACTACCACTGGTTCAATTGCCAGTTTTCAACTGAGAAATACAGGCAAGAAACTAAGAAGTGTTAATTTTTTATCGATATACTCGTATATTTTTCATTCAAATATTTAACATTATAAAATAGGTAGGTAGGAAGATAATTAAAAAGAACATAAAAAGGAATGATAGGTAATTTAAAAAATCTAATCGTGCATGTGCAAGATGCACTTGTGCAGATAGCAGCTATTTCCAGACATCTTGATCTTCAATCAATGTAGTAAGCTACCTTGTAATAAGCTCTTTCTTTTAAAACTTTCTTAATATCGTTTTAATACCTTGAACAAATATTGTTCTCTTGGTCATACTTGTAAAAAAATTACGAAGAATCTGAAAATGTATTAGTACCAACCTATACACATAATATGTTATTAGTCTACGCAACAAGTATCTATCGATATCGATACAATGTACAGTATTGTATAAGCTTGACGCAGCCAATCAAAGCCCATATGACTATGGTGGGGAAATGACGTCATTAGTTTCAAACAAATCCGAAGTTGTCGCGCTTCTATAGACTAGTTGTTCGATGGGTAAAATTAACGTTCAAGCTTTTTTAATTTAACAGAACTGCAGGCCTACTATGAACTCTTATTGCGATTCATTTGACGACCTAAAATAAACTGCCCCGCTATTTCATACCACGACGTCATTAACGCGATTCAGTTTAGGTTGACGCCAAATCAAGTCTGCAATTGGATGGCAAACTGTTTTCATTCGTTCATTTTTCGTACCATGAGGTGACATATCAACCTAAATTAGATAGTTTAAGTGTCAAATTAAGCGATCCAATAAAAGTTGCTTCTTTCTTGGCGTGAAGTGAATCGTTTTGTTAATAACTTTTAAAAAATAGTGAAAATATACGTAATTCAAGGTATTTCAGTTGAATATTTTGTGTTTCTTATGTGTTAATGTAAACAAGTGATTTGTAGAGCATTTTTTATTGTAGATGTCTGACGAATTAGTCCTTTTTGAATTCATGGAAAATGATAATGAAATAAACACAACACGGCGACAAAAAAGACGTCTAACACGGTAACAATCGGACCCCTTTTATTTGGAAGATGCAGAATTCTGGTTGTCTAAACAATTGGTATAAGAACTGTGTGATGAACTGAGGATTTTTTATTAAAGCCCGTTGCTATGTCTTTATTTCGGTTCAGAAATTCCCAAAGCTGCTCAAGTTGACCGAACGTTACTCTTCGACGCGATCCATCACTGTAAAAAAACCACTTAAAATACATTGGTACTTAAGTTAGATACGCGTTTGAGATAAAGAAGTTTGTAAGTTTACATTATGAAAATATAACATTATTATACAAACTACACAAGGATACTTGCGCCCTTATTCGTATTACCAATTATTTTAAGTCAGTGAAACGTTAAAACACTTATAAATAAAATAAATATGTACTAATAATAACACGTAATTTTCTTTCAATAATAGTTAGAGATACCTACTTTCAAAACTCTAAAAATCTCAACAATAACAACCGCCTTCTGTCAAATCCAACATGAGTGGAGGCGCGCTCTAAACTCGTCATAATCAATTTATTTTTACGACAACACTAAACAAACCTTTAAATTGTAATGTAAAAAATTATATAAATTACTATTATTTATTAGTACTAATTAGTAATTTAGTACTAAGAAAGCCTTAGTGGTATTTAATTTTATGCTCAATAGCGCAATTTAAAAATATATTTGTTGTTATTTTTACACATAGAAACCGCTAAATCATATCAACTAGGTTTCGAAACGCAACACATATGGTTCGAGTAAAAGAGACAGACTTATGCAACGACGGTATAGCGTTATCTCTTTCTCACCGCGGACCAGAGACAAATTTCGTTCGTTCATTCCTCCGTGAGCGATTCAAACGCCAGTCAGCAAAAGGCACTTCATGGTACGAATCTTAGCGATTCAGTTTATTCACCTAAACTGAATTGCATCGGAATTGAATGGATAAGTAAAAGTTGATGGTAGGCCTGCTGTACTGTAAGAACTCGCACTATTGGACTTAAATTGAGATTCAGTTCCATGTTCACGCCCTTGTAAGTACACTTTTAGAGCTTTAGAACTCTATTCAAGAGATCATTTTGGTTGCACTCTGTTTTAGGCAGCTCTCTATAAATAAACAGTTAAAAATGTTATCGTTGCCAATTATTAGTACAGTCATGGTCCACAACAGACATGGCGACTACCCGTGTCTACGTCGAGCTCGAACGAAATCGTGCCAATGAACTTGGTTTGGCTTCATTCGTTAGTACTGTGATAAAGGCATTCCTTTGTTTTTACGCAACTGTTATTATGTACCTACCTATTATTGGTGTGGAGGTGTGTGATGTAGTTGATGACATTTTGGGTACGACAACAAGACTCGTGCGCCCTTGAAATCGACAATACCATGAAGTTAGTCTTATAAGAAATTGTATAAATATTCAAGAGAAAATCGAACAAAGATGTAGATCAGCCACTCACAAAAGGAACAGCTGATCTACAAAATCAAATAATATACTTGCAACAGAATCTATATATAAAAACGAAAGGTCACTCACTCACTGACTAAACACAAATCTCGAAAACTATTTGACCTATGAAGCTGAAAAATAACAGTTATCGTATGATTATATGAGAGTTGAGATGTATTTGCTACTAGACATATTCAAGTAATAGAATATTACTAATGGAGGTTAAAAAAGTACTGGTAATAATAATTAGTAAGTAATACATTTTTAACTAATATTATGATTTCGTATCTGTGTTTGTTGTTGGTTTGTCCTTCTTTCACGCAGCAACAGAGCAACGAATCCACGTGATTTTAGACATATTTCATGGGCCAGAGAATACATACACAAGAACGCGGGTGTAACCGCGGGGGACAGCAAGTAAAAATATTAATCGGAAAATGATAAGTTAGAAATATTTGGTGTGAACCTGTGTGGTGGCAAGTACCAGTTTATCAGTTAATAGATAAAGAGGTTAGTAGGGTAACTTAAGTGCCATTAATCTTAACGGGCGGCTTGACAACTATTTGTGTTTATGAATTTTATCTCTGTTTGTAGTGAGGGCCTAATAATAGATTTTGTCAAAAAGTTGCCGTTTTATAATACTGGCCGTTACAAATGCAATTTATCTATGGTTAGGCGGAAAATTTATAATTTATATTTAAATTTATATATATAATTTAATTCTAACTATAAACGAATTTTAATTAAAAAACATGAAGCTATTTTTTATTTCAGCCATTTTTTTTATAGTTTGAGTATTTTTTTAAAAATATCGTTTATTATACAAAATATGTTCCAGAAATTTTGATCTGAAGAATGCACCTCGTAGAGGTTCTTGTGGAAGCAAATAATACTCAATGTACGGCTGAGTTAGCAGCAGCTTTTAACGCTAGCATTAGATCGATATTAGGCCATTTGCGTCAAATTGGCAAGGTAAAAATCGAGACACGTGGGTGCCACACGAACTGAATGATCGCCAGCGCGACGTACTTGTCGACGCATGCTTTTCGTTGCCCAACAGACACAGAAACGAAGGGATTTTGTAACCGAATTGTCACTTGCGGCGAAAAATTGATTCTTAACCACAATCGTAACCTCTCATCCTCTTGGCAGAACACTAGTTCAACACCTAGGTTATGCCCTATACGAAAATGTACCCTCTGAAAAGTGATGATCATTGTTTGGCTGTCTGGTGCCGGTATGATTCATGACAGCTTAACTGCCATAGGTACCATACGATGCAAACAGTAATATGGATGTTAGTACTGCGAAGAACTAAACGCAATGCTCGCATATCTCCAGCTAGCTTTGGTCAATCGCTCGTCTTCTGCTTCTGCACGACAACGCGCGAGACCAGACTGCACTTTATACGGTCTCCAAGCTACAAAAGCCTTGGTTGGAAAGCTCTACGTTATTAAGCGTCTTCACCAGACCTCGCGCCAACAGGTTTAAATTTTTCCAGAAATTGGACTAATAATTCATTAATTAATAAAAGAATTTGATAGAAAGAAAATACAAAACCCGAGAGGCTGTACAAAACGGCGGATTGATGTTACCAGACCAGCTAACATTTCGAAGAGGGGGGTATTAATGAATTGCTTCACAAAAGGCTTCAACTATAAACAATACGCACGAAATAAGATGTAACCGGTAAGAGCACACATATCTTAAAATATTTATTTTATTTAATCTCGTCATTACGATAATCGACTCAAAGTTCAATATTAACAACGAAATTCGTACATTGTCTGGTACTTCGTTTATAAAACTTATCTTTTTATTGATATCCCCTTGACCTATTACGGCATTAAACTGCGCAATTATAGTCTCAGAATTATAATAGTACATTGACAGCTGTTGCCGTAAAACTAGTTTATTTGGTATAAATTTAAATCTGCGCTGGTATCGGTCTTATTTATAATAATATAATATCCTGAGTCCGAACGCACACGCATCGAGCGCGTGGCAAAGTCTGTCTGTGCTCTTATCTATGTAAAGCGTTGTTTTGTGGGCTGTGTGTGACCTTGGTTCTAATTCACAAACGCTTAATGGGCACGCGGAAGCCAACGGTGCTAGTCTAAACTTATAAAATTTTTGTAAAAATTAATTGTAAGTAGGTAGGTATTAATATAAAAATATTGGGTGGGGTGACTGCCTATCGTAATAAATTATAATATAATTGTTATATATTTATTAATACGTTATATTAAAATGTTATGTAGAAGAGGAGTCTTTTTTGAAATATTGTGATTTATATTCATAGCAATTACCACAGTAATGTGTTCCTACTTAATTGATTTTTTAGCAATTTATTACAAATAGTAGGTACTACTTCTGGAACCAATTCCATTGGGAATAGGACGGTGACAATTGATGAGATATCTCTAATACCGCAGAAGCGTTTGACCATTATAATCAATAAATATCATGGGACACTTTACACACGGCCACCAGATCACAATCTAAGCAGAGCTTGTACAATGGTAACCAGATAGCTGATATACTACATAATATAAACCATTATTTCATTTTATTAATTCATAGCGCATACTGAAATTGATATTTTACACCCAGTCAGAACAAACACACATGTTCATGAACATAAATGTTTGTCTTAGGTGGGAATCGAACCCACGACCTCTGCGTGACAGTTAGGGTCTCTAACCACCAAGCCAACTGGCCCGACGAACCGTTGAAAACTCAAGAAATATTTATAATGAAAAAGCGTGACTTCTAACCATCGTGCATCGATTTTTAATTGTGTGCGGAAACGCAGCTATGGCGTGACATCCCAAAAAATTTACCGTCACGGGTCTCATGCAGCTGTATACAAACTTTCGTAACTCCTATTTTTGGTGTTTTACAATTTACAAATACAATATTAGCCCCACTTTTATAACGTCAGAAATCATTAAAAGCCTGTTCAAATATAAACGAATACCGAGTATATTTATATGGTTTGCGAAAAAAAAATTAAAAAAATTAACAGGCCAGCTGCCTGGGTGGTAAAAGGAGTAAAATCGAGGTTAAAAGTTTGTATGGAAGTACTGTTAGAATCTTTAAGGTAATAAAAAATATTGTTTATTCATGTACCCCTTCACAGGCTCTTATAAATCTACTTTACATGAATTATACAATGAATTTGGTGTTGCGTAGCTCGTACTGAGGGAAACTTTTTTGTTTATTCTATCCCTAATGTCATCAGTCATATCATTAGTTACCAAATTGTGCAAATAGTGTAAAGTAAAATACCCATACAAACTTCTAATAATATCACATAGGGCGCAAACCGGGAAGCTAGTATAAATATGCAATTCAAATGTTTATTGTTATATTAATGTATGTATAAATTAATGCAGTTTATTTGATTTTGTGGTATTAGGGATCAAGGATATCCCGGTGACCTAAAAACTGTGAATACTAACCGATTTGTTAGTCATGTCGTATATTTCAATAACAAATTTTTCACTGTTTGTTTCGTAGAAAACCTTATTGGAATAATGATATCTGTACTTTGTATATTGTAATATAGTAAGTATATTATTTTGCATTAAGTAAGTACGCATGAGGCGCTCCTTTCGGCAATAGCTAGAGATGTTGTTCTTATAAGAATATAGAAGTCTGTTAAGAAGTCAGACGATTCAATCAACAGATGGTAAATAGTCACCGCCATCTTCATCTCCAATAAGAGATAGATAGATAGATAACTCTTTATTGTACTACACCAAATAAAAAAGAAAACAAAGAACAATAAACCTTAAATCTAAGTAAGAGATATGTTATTTCTGAAGTAACACGGTTGCTTCGCGATAGAATATTTATTTGAATGTGGCAACACCTTGCTATGGTTTCGCTGTATATTTATAATATTTCTTCGCCGAAAGCTCAAGGACTTTGTATACCTAAATTGTAGGATTCGAAGCCACGACCTTCGATGTAACTAACATTGAGCTGTCATCGCTTTAAAATATACATTTTTGCATATTTCTAATGACTTTAATTTATGTCTCATTTATTTAAACTTAGCAATTCTTTACTTTAATGCGTTTATTAAGGTAAGCATTAGTAATAGTTACAACATAATTTTTTTTTTGTGAAAATGGAACTATCCATAGTGACATCAGATTGAATGCATGATCTCAAGAAATATGTGACCAAGATCTATGTGCAGGTTTTTGAAATGCCTTTGCTTTGATAGCTTCGGTTTTCTGCCATTAATATTCGATGCTTCCCTGGTTAAGTACACGTGACCAGTAACCTGACAGTTTGAAACATCAAATACCGAAACTGTTAAAAGATGGTTGATTGGACACCGTCAACTGACTAGGAATTGGATATAAGAGCTCGTAATTAAAGCCCCCAGGAACTAAACGTTTGCTGTGCCGCATGCCGGCGCTCCGGTCGTCTACTGTCCGTAACGCGATGACCTTGCCCGTAATCCATACGCGATAACCATCAACGTCTAGGAGTACCCAACCTAAACGTATCTACATTTCTAAAGTGATAACAAACAAGTACAATGTGTGGGTACAATAAACGTATGCGAATGAATTTAAATAATTGTGAACACTAATAAGGCAGTTTTTATAAGTCAAAAATTAGTTAAAATATACGAATAAATGGCTAACTCGACTGAATATACGTAACTGAAGAGTAATTCGTAGACTTTAACCTATATTCGATTAATTTAACATAACTCATTTAAGACCAAAATAAAATGAATACTTCCCCAAGATGGTTCAGTTTTAATAATAAACATACAAGCTTTTCAAACGATATCTGTCAAACTCTTATCAAAACCGTATGCTTTTACAAAATGGATGTATGTTTTAAACTGAGCTACTGAACTTTTTACAATTTTGGTATTTCCGTCGCCAGTGGTAAATTTGTATGAGATTTAAATTATAAACTCACCTCCATGACGACATAGACGTAGGCGGGGCTATCCATGCAGTCGTGCATCGCAACAAGGTTTGTATGATGGAGGGCAGTCAGCTCGCGCAGAATTTTGATTTCTTTCACCAGAATCTCTGACGCTTTTTGAATGCCTTTTTTTGTTACCACCTTTACAGCCACACATTGCGACGGATTCTGTGAAAAAAAAAATGCATTACAATAATCGTATAGCAGGAACTTATGTAGTTTTAGCACAGAGTAAGTAACAGTCTAGTACCAACGTTTTAGGTTTCATTTCTCGCTATTTAAAAAAATAATGGATAGAGCATAAATATGATATAATATGAAGAGCTGTTTATTTTTAAAGTCTTGTCGAATACATTTTCGTATTTGGAACGAAACAAACAGATGGGGATCATCTCACTCCAATTGCCGTAGTATTATTGTAACCCGTCAGATTTCGGTTCCCATTTCCAACAACTACATTTGTTTATAATTTTCCATCCGCGAAAGACGGTAACAAGACGGCACCTTAACGTCTAACAAACTTACTGATTATTCCGGATGTTATAAAGAAGTCAGTCGACGTAATCACATATGCCCAAAAATAAAGAATATAAAAACTGAACAAGTAGGACTCTCACACGAAGGGGACTTAATTTCATAGGAGTAATAGCAAGTCGTATCTAGTGAGAATTGTGGGATTGAACCTTAGTCATCCTCGTTTTGTTTCTTGTAAAGATAACATTGAAACAAAACTCTAATTATAACTCTCCTGACTGTATCAATTACAGTTTAAGATACATTTATAAAATCGAAAAAGATATACAGACAGAACAGAGATAATGACATATTTTTTCTTGGTACTCCTTTTTCGTTGATTGTTTTACGATTAAGAAGACTCCACTAAAACACTAATTATAAATCGTCCAATAACTTAAGCTTATGCTCCATAAATTGTCACATTCTTCGTCTAGGCGACAGAAGAATATATTCAATGTTTTTGTAGTTTTTCTGGTGAATCTGAACTACTTATAATTATGTTATTTAATAAGTACCATCAAGAACTGGTTGTCGATCATATTAAATGAGCAGGTTGACCTACCAGTATGCAAATATTTCACACGCACGTGGATAATGAATTTAAATTGGCCACTATTACTATTTTTAATTCACGCACTTCAAATAAATTGTCACAATTTGCACCTACAATTGTATCTTCTGATAGAAGGCTTATTCTTTGTATTTGATCCCCCCCTTATTCAGCTAATACAAATTTCGTCGGCGAGCCGCTTCACGGAGAGCTTACCTCTCACGTGATTAGTGGTATTAGCGTAGTAAGCGACAGAGAGAGAACATAGAAACCGCTACGAAACATCCTCGAGTTAGTGTAATTTTCCTTACAGAATCGAGCCCCAGGTGTAAGAGGAGTCAGCGAATAAATAAACACGGTGTAAATATACCAACTGGAAACGGTATCGGTTTAAGAACATGCGAAGTTTCAATATATATACATATCTAGCATCTGCTGTTGCAGAGTATGATCAAACGTATAACTGGTTCTACGTCACTTTACATAAAATATGCATTATTATGGCGTCCAACACATTACCAACAGGTACGTTGTTCGAGGAAGCAGGTCAGGAACACGAATTGGGAGGATAGGATGGATGGGGAAAAGCTTCCGGGGAACAGTAACAACCCTCGGCAACGCCGATGAAACCGCAGGGTATAGCTAGTTATTCATGGCGCTTGGACCGAATAACAACTATGTTTATACATGTTAATATGTATTTTAAATAATTTACATATATGTAAAATAATTCTTTATAATTATTAAGTGTTATATCAACAGTAAATTTGTATTTCCCACGGAGAAAAGCTATACCTATACCTACATATTTAGGGAATTACAGATAACAGTCATGAAGTTCAATGACTGGCGCTGAATCATGTTGAAACATCAATATTGTTGATAGAGAATTTTTATTTCAATATGACATTGTTTGTATTAAACAGTTTTTGAAGAAATAAAAATTATAAGAATTCAATAAAAATATCAAAACTGTTCTTGTTACATACACCATTAAGTTCATTGTACTATTATTGTAAGATAACTTCCGCGAGTCCAAGCTGGACTTACTCGGTTTTTTTATGTTCCGTTTACAATTTTTGATTAGCTTTATTATTAAACTATATTCCATTCCAAATAGGATGATGATGCGGATTACACCGGATTTAGAAACGATTTCTCGTTCATCAATGATAATATAGCATTAATAAAAGGCAGTTAAAAATAAAATAAGAAAGCGTTTCTTCATAAGATATATAAAACTGGCTGTCCCCGGCGGTTTTACCCGCGTTCTCGGGATGTCACGTTTTCCCGGGATAAAAGTAACCTATACACAGGTTATGGACATATGGACAGGCCAATTGGCTTGGTGGTTAGCGACCCTGACTGCCAAGTCGAAGGTCGCGGGTTCGATACCCACCCAGGACAAACATTTGTGTGCGTGAACATGTCTGTTTGTTCTGTGTCTGAGTGTAAATATCTATATATGTATGTATTTACAAAAATAAAAAGTAGTATATGTAGTATATCAGTTATCTGGTTTCCATAGTACAAGCTCTGCTTAGTTTGGGACCAGATGGCCGTGTGTAAAAGAAAGTCCCAGGATATTTATTATTTATTATATGTTATACCAGGATATGCTCTATCTATGTGCCAAGCTGCATCTAAAATCCGTTTGATAGTATTTGGGTGAAAGTGTAACAAACATCCATACATAAAACTTTCGCATTTATAATATCAGTAGGACTAACCGGTGATATGCGCATTATAACAACTACCTATGTATAAATAGATATATATCTAACTTGCTAGTGTGTGTAGGTCAAATGCCCTTGGAGACCATGGTGCGTATCGTATTGTAAGAAGTCGTAATTGTCCTGCGGGCTTCAAACAAAGCCTCGTAACCCAATCCTTACGTCCGACAGTCGCCGGAACCTAACCACTGACCATACCCAACTGACGGGCTCACATGTGATATATTCCTAAGTCTTAAGAAGAGTGGTCAAGCGATGAGTAATCGGAGCGTAGGTATTCATGCCATTTCAACTAGACGCGTACGCACACGCTATTGAAAAATTGTTATTGTGCATAGCATTTTGACAGACCTGTTGGCTTGGTGGTTAGAGACCCTGACTGCCAAACCGAAGGTCGCGGGTTCGATTCCCACCCAGGACAAACATTTGTGTGGATGAATATGTTTGTTCTGTGTCTGGATGTAAATATCTATATAAGTATGTATTTAAAATAGTAGTATTGTAGTATATCAGTTACCTGGTAGCCATACTACAAGCAGTACACTATGCTTAACTTGGTATCAGGTGAGTGAAAGTGTGAAGAGTGAAGATGTGTGAAAAATGTCTTGGGATATTTATTATTATTATTATTTGGGGTATCAAATATGTGTATATATATTTAAATATGCAATGGAGGTGTGTAAACTAAATTTATATTTAAGTTAATAGTTTATAAGATATGCGCGCTTCTATTATCGTGTAAAAAAACTCAAGGAAACCTACTCAGGACTGAAAAAATAAAGATACAATTTCAGTATGGATCTTTTTAAACAATGAAATGTTGCCAATTACTAAACTAGGAACACTTTTCAATAAAATTACCTTTATCAAAAAGAAAAACTGACCCCTAAATGGTAGACACTAACAAGTCATTAAATAATGATGCAGGTAATCTAACATTGACTAATAATTAGGTATTGTGTGTGTATTGTGCAAACCCATGTCATGATTGTGTTTTTATTTCATGGAATGGTTGTTGTTTTCCCTGATTTCACAACAACACTTAATAAGTGCTTCTTATATAGAGACCCTGCATCATTATTTTATACTTCCTTTTGCGATACCAATATTGGAGTTACTTTGATTTTGTTTTAAGTTCATTTAAACTTTTTGGGTATTTATTGTGTTTACCATGATTAGGAAGTTATTTCATGGTCGCTAGAATTTAAGATAGAATCCTTTTATATTGTATTACTACATGGTTGTATTACAAACTACTAGATATACCTATCATAAAAAAACATTAACAAAAGAAAGAACTAGTCATCTTCATCATAGAAGTGTTGCTATAGTATTATCCTTCTCATTTAAATAAGAATAGCTATTTTGGAGTAGGTATCTTTGAGAGTTAATCATACCATAATCCCTGAATAAATTTGAGTGAAACATTGCAGATAACTAGATCATATCCTGGAATAAAACTACCTACAAATATGTAATATGTACATAAGTAGGTATACAAATATGTTTATTTACTTTGTTAGACATACATACTACATATATGTTACCTACCCATAAAGCTACCCAAGGACTGTTCTTATGTGTCAGTGCTTAATTTTAAATATAAGATAAATAAATTAAACAAACAATAAATGAAAAATATTGGCAAGAACCTGCTCTACAATCAGCCCTCTATTTGGAATGAGCATGACGTCGTAATGCAGCCACCTTCAATCGGAACAAATCGATAATTTCGTGGAACAATCTTTAAAATTCAGTTAAATCATAGAAAAATTGTGGCAAAAGGTATTAAGGGAACAAGAGAGATTACAGGAAACAAATGGCGCAATCTGAAATTCTAAAATCATACCTTTCTCTTTCTTCCTTTGTACACCATGGCGAAGGCTCCGTGTCCTATAATATCTTGTTTGGTGAATTCATATTCTCCAACTTGGACGACTTCCATTTTCACAAGTTTTCCTTTGACTACGGACATTTTTGAGAATATTTTTATTTACAGTCTTGGGAAACAAATGATCAATATTTGGGAAATTATTGTGAACTTGACTGAACAAACGCTACATTCTGATCACTGTTGACTCTACAATCACTTTCAAATGTCCATCAAGCGTTTGTGTTTCACTTTATTTTAAACTAATATTTCATCATTTTGTTCCTAAAAGAAGCACAACACACAATGACTGCAAAATGAGTAAAGTGATTTTATTTTGTGTTGATTTTGCGAAGTTGCGAATGAATGCGATGTAGACATAAGTGATGTAGGTGAGTACCGGTTCGTAAAAAAACCGGAAAATTAACAAATAACGGTGAACCCTACAATCGGTTATTGACCCGCTCATTTTTCTTATATAGGCTACGAATAATCCATTTCAAAAATTGTAATAATATAAACATGATGAATAAAAACCAAGAATAACAATAGCATTTATTTATTTTTCTATTTTGTCGAGTAAACTGTTTTATAAAACCACAGATTAGGTCCTACCGAACGCAATACGGAGTCGCAACAGACCTAGACGCAGGCGTAACTCGAGCAATAAGATCTAAGGCTAAAGACGGGGAGAAATGGAGAAAAGGATGCATTTGCTCTGCGGGGAGAACGTTTTTTTGGTTTTTTGAAATTGTTAATAGCAATTATTTTGTGTCCTGAGTTCAATGGATCAACAACTTAGCATGGGTCACAATAGCACAAATAGCTATAGGGTCGCTAGACTGACTGGGCTGTCGGCCGGCAAGGAACCAGAACGAAATGTGTGCTTTGAGAGTGTCCTATATCCAACAGTGGCTATGTACCATTTACAAATCCGGAAAAATAGTGTGTATAGGTACCGGAACAGCCTTTGAGGCATTATGGAAAGTAGATGAAATAGTTATGCGTACGTACAATTCTGCCCATTGTTATTTACTGTCCACACAAGGCTGCTGTAGCTTCTACCAAAAAGATCATCAGTCCTACAATTTTGGATCGGATTTGAATATTATTTTGGTCATTAGTCTGATTAAGAGAGATTAATTTGTCCTTATGGTTCACAAATCTAACATGAATAATTGTTGGTATTGTTATAATAATAGATTTTTTTAACATTTCTATATAACAACTTTCTTTTCAAGTCGAAGAGATAGGTCGTTGGATATAAATATATATATTATTACATATTAACCTGTTGCCACCTGCTATTTACTGATTGTTAACCAAGAAAAACATGATATATATGTTCAAGTAAATAATCATTACCGGTTTTAAGTGCTGCATCACTAGTTCACTCAAATTGAAACTCACTACTGGTTAAAAATAAGTCAAACAATTAAAAGTTGTTGCCATATTTAAAATTAACGAAGAAAATTCAAGTTGCCCTAATAAAAAATTGACAAAATTATATGAATATATTTATTATAGACTTGATTCGATATAAATTAACGAAAACAAAATATTGGAGTAGATACTCTTGATAATCGTTACATATGGAATTATCGTAAACTTAAATCAAATAAGAGGCTAAAAAATCTCAACTTCCTTGATTCAACACCAACCACGCACAGCTGTGTTTAGGAAACGGTACCATAGCCTAAGTAACACAATTACCTGAGTGTATTTCACAGAGTACGTGTATTTTCCCTTAAAAATAGCGGATCCCAATTTTGCAAGATAAGTCATTGAAAAGTCGGTCGAGCGAACAGGAACATTTCTTCCGAACGGGAAGAGATATGTACATTTCTTAAAGAATAGTTGTTGTTAGTTATATAGATTTTTTAAATGCCTATAAACAATGACGTTCGTCAGACAACCGCCAGCTGTAGAATAGGTAACCCAGACGCGTAAAATAAAATATATTTTTCGAAGGTAATGTTTTTATTCACAATTTAGAGCCCATTTAATAAATAATAAAGGTTTGACAATGCTTTACCACACAATTAATGCCTGTAGCATTTTTGAAATTAGTTTTACGATTTCTGTGGTTGTTACTAGTGTGGCAGATAAATGAATTATGATTATCAGATTCTTTATAGATCGAAAATCTACTCTGTACCAGTCCTAGATTTGTCCCATAATTAAAAAAAAATATAAATGAATAAATTCATTGTCTAGGACACCAACAGCACACTCATTTCTTCATTATATATTATTATACATAACTAAAATTTTGATGCAATTAGAGGATCCAAGGCTGGCTGACCTTAATTTAAATAAGTGTTCACATTTTTAAATGGATTGGAACTTTAAATAACCAATTTAATAATCAATCATTCATTAAACTAGTACCCAGCTGTGCTACGAGTACCTATCAAATGAATAAATACAATTTTTAAACAAAAACAAAGCATCATCATATTATTAAATTAACTATCTTTTTTGATCACCCAGGTCTTCAATGCTATCTTCATCAATCTGAAAAGAAAAAGTGTGATGATAAGCATATTGAGTCATGTTTATGTCGAAAAATATTGTTCTTTTCGTTTGCTGAAGTATATGCCAGCATTCTGAACACAAGATAGTTTTCAAGTTATTTTGGATATCACATGATGGGCTTTTGGTTCCACGGACACTGAGTTGACCGGTGCTGACGACACAGGGATAGTTGATGTTTATTTCAATAGTAAAAGTTGTGTATCAATGACCACCCTTGCACTCACAAGTGTTAAAAACTGTATAATGTGTTAGTATATAGTATAGTCTATAGTATATACTATATCATTATCAAGATCATGTGTGACCTTACAATGCCGAAGTCCCACTGGTCACCAGACAATCGCATTAAATAGTTGTCTCTGTGACATGTTACCAATTAAAGACAGGCTTCATTAGTTGGAATAGCTTCAATGCATGCATGTAGCACCCATGTTGGAGCTACCTACCAGATAGTTCAGCCAATCAACCACATTAATTTAATGCATTCTGTAACTTATGGTGTCATTAAATGCTTCATAAATATTTTAAATAAATTTCCCTAAATTTAAATATAAAACACTGAAATTGTGATAAAAAATAATACATCACAGTTGATATTAGATACATACCTCAGGCCACTTTTCTGGTATAATATCAAACAGGTCATCTTTCACATCACCCTGGATAACTATCTCATCATCACCAGTAACTGAAGACCCACAAGCAAACTTTGTGCCAAAGAATTTTGCTGCTACTTTAAGGTCAATGTCTGGAATAGCAAAGAAAAGTATGTTAACTTAGTAATAAAAATATAATCTGACTTTATTACTGTCTTACTAATTATAATAATATAAGTTTTGTTCTGAAGTTCAAACTATATTTTACATGTCTTAATTGAGGGTGCCTACAAAGGCCTCCCCTAGATTTCCTTGTGGTATCTATATTCTCGTGTCTAAATTCAAATGTTTAAAATAAATAAAGTACTTTATATAAAAATTTAAGAACAAAAAGGTATGACACAAAAATTAATTTAAAGAATAATGATACAATCATGTCCATACAACAATTGTCCAAATAACAGCTTCAATGTAATGAGCTACCTTATAATACACCCTTTCTTGCAAACCTTTCTAAATATAACTGATCCACTGAACCAATATATCTGATTGGTTAAAGAATTGAACACAATTACCAGACAGGACTTGCTTTAGTTAGTTTAAAATGTGGTACAAATAACATCTCATTTTGTCTTGTATGTAATTATGGATACTGAACCAATTTTTTTTTATATTATTTAATTCATTTAAAAAATATAGTCATGAATGTAAAGTGAAGCAAATGTCAACATAATGTATTTCCCTAAATAAATCTCATAAGTTATTCATGAAGGAATCATACTATAGACTGCTCCTTTTTGTATTTTAAGAATAATTTAGAGGCAATAATAATATGCAAAATAAATTAATTTGGATCTCTCAACATTCATCAATTTTTACATTGCAATGTCAGCAGAGCCTCATTTAGCAGAGGAGTATCTTCATGAAGACACAATTGTGAATTTACTTAAAAATATAATACCATAATAATTCAAGTAAGTACAAATACCCTAAAAACCCTCCACTATATTATAGTGTGATTCATTTTAAATTGATGCCTGTCTAAACAGCTTAATTGAAAAATAGTACTTTGTCATCTTGATATACCTAGATTGCATTCCCAAATTCTCACACAAAGTTCTTTACAATACTACTATATACCACTTTTATATTCATATGGGTAAAAAATAAAAAGACAACATACCAAAAGTGCTTAAACCAGATACTACAGTGACAGATTTCTTCTTGCCACGAGGAGCACGTGAGACTTGAACTAATTTTGGGACATCTTCCTTTTTCTTTGATTTCAGCATACCTTTACCACCACGCTTCTGGCGCTTCTTTTCTTCTTCACCTCCAGCATTTTCTTCTTCATCTAGAATTAAATTTTATGCTACAAACCGACTGCTGGACAATGTAGAATCTGCTACTTCAATTAACTCATTTAAAAACAAATTAGACATTTGGATAAGGACTAAAATCTTCAAATGTGAACTATAAAGTGCGAAGTGACTTTCAACACTGTGTGATATAGACACATCAGCTACCAAGCTGCCTGTCTATAAATAAATAAATACAACTGGACCCACCATTAGGAATATACCACCATTCACATATTCCATAAAAATGGGCTTGTTTGACATTTAAAAATCAGTTCAACCTTGTGAAAGTCTATAATGGAACAAAACACAGTGTACCAGTGGTTGGTGGGAAATTGAGGGTTGTAGCTAGCCAGGTTAAAAAGTAATGTTTGACTTTCCTTCTGGTTGTTTGACTTACTTTCATTATTGCATGGGAAATCTGAGAAGAATAGTCTTTTAACCTAAAACTGCAGGGTGGATGCTAGTATTATTGTTTTAACTGAAGATGTTACTAATTATACCTGTAAATACATTCGATATTTAGTTAAATACATCTTAGCCTCTTATGTGGAATCAAACTGTCACCAGTGTGGCATTCAGTGTGTCTGGCCAACACTAACAGGTTGAAGTGGAAGCTTTTAAATTATTCGATTATTAATACTCTAGCAATTATTTGATTCATCAGTTACATAAATAAATACCTAGCTGGTTATTTCATTCAAGAAAAATTACTTAACCGTCAATAGGTCGTGGACAAGACTTAAAAAAAAAATATCTCACCAATTTTCACCTTTTCAAATTCTGTTGGCAGATTCTTTTCAAGCCACTGTTTGCATTTATCGTATTCAGGATAATATTCACAATATTCTATGGGCATAGAACAATTTCCACAATACTGCACCTTAACGGGATAGCTTACTCCTTCCCGGGGACCCATTGAGAGATCTCTGTCAGCCATCATAAAATATTCTTACAGAAGATTTATGAAATGAATAAACTGCATAATATTCTATTGATAATTTGAACATTAATTGAGAGCATCAATTTAATTCTTGCCAAATTTCCAAAATAGTGATTTCAATTTCCAACCTCAACTAAACGCCGATAGGTGCAGACAATGTTGCCATGATTAAATAATACAGTTTCTTAAAGACGACCACGGGAGAAATAGTAGCCATAGACATTTTTTTTTGCCCACTAATAGTTTTCCACTAATTCTTATATCCGTCCCTTTGAAAATAGACATGGGAAACTCAACCAAAATGCGTGAGCTGCGGTTCAGCTCACGGCTCACATTTGTAAGCCGGAGCTGCGAACCGGTTCACAGATCATCTCAAATATTGCCGACCGATCACAGAGTCTCTACGACGCTGCCGCGCCGCAGTTTGTCAAAGACTCAATATGACAGAATAGATCACAGATTGTATACAGACTGTAAAATATTACACTAATTATTTCAACTTTTAAACTAAACAGCTCTTAGGCTAGTGAGCTGTTTAGTTTGCTCTTAAGCCGCAGCTCGACAGTTCAAGTAGGTGTGATCTGATCTGTTGAACTTTTTCAAATTCAAAACCATTTATTCAGTTTAGGCTTTCGGAGGGCACTTATGAAGGTCAAATTTAAAGTTACTGAAGCTACAACCGGTTCGAAAGTCAGCCTTCAACTGAGAAGAACCGGCAAGAAACTCAGCAAGGTTACATTCTTTTTTATTTGTTATATAAATTTTTATCTATTCTGACTTTTTGGCTATTTTATAATTTCAATTTTAGATAATTTTATATTTAACAATTACAAAATACTTATGATAGGTAACATTAAAAAACAAAACAAAAAAAAAATATGACAAGACTACAAAATAGAAAATAACAATAATTAGGTACTTACAACTTAAAAAAGAGATTTAGAGGTGCACTGTGCAGAGAGCAGCTATTTCCATACATTTTTATCTTCAATATAATGAACTACCTTGTAATACGCTTTCTCTTTCAAAACTTTCCTAATATAATTTTTAAATTTATGATCAGACATTTTGGTTACTGACAGCGGTATCTTATTATAAAATCTAACACAATTACCAAGAAATGACTTGTTTACTTTAGTTAATCTAAAGTATGGAACAACTAACTTCTCCCTTTGTCTTGTATTTATACTATGAGTATCTAATTTTGACTCAAACATTCCTATGTTTCTACGTATAAACATTATATTTTCATAAATATATAGTGAAGGTAATGTCATTATATTTATTTCCCTAAATAAATCTCTTAATGATTCACGGGGACCCATACTGTAAATTGCACGAATTGCTCTTTTTTGTATAATAAATATTGATTCTATATCCGCTGCTGCTCCCCAAAACAAAATGCCATAGGATAAGAGGCTGTGAAAATATGCAAAATAGACTAATTTGGCCGTCTCAACATTCGTCAATTGTTTAATTTTCCTAACAGCAAATGCAGCCGAACTTAATTTAGCAGCTAGAGTATCAACCTGGGGTCCCCATTGCAATTTATTGTCTAATGTAAGACCCAAAAATACCGTTTTATTTACAAGATCAATATGGCTCCCATCTATTATTATTTGGCTATCTACTTGTGCTACATTTGGTAAAGAAAACCTTAAGCATTTAGTTTTCTTTGAATTTAGTAATAGATTATTTGTAGCAAACCACCCACAGATAATTGACATAGTATGATTAACTTTAGTTAGATCCTTGTCTTTTCTATTAACTTTAAAAATTAATGACGTATCATCAGCAAACAAGACAATATCTGTGAGGTCATTTACAACATATGGCAAATCATTTATATATACTAAGAACAAAAATGGACCTAAAATTGAACCCTGGGGTACCCCCATTTCGACTAAAGAGCCCTTGGATGTTGTGCCGGTAATCCCTACCTTTTGCTGGCGATTTGATAAATAAGATAAAACAAGATCATGAGCAGTTCCACGAATAGTAGTTCCGTAGTAGTCAAGTTTTAGTAGTAGCGTACGGTGGTCAACGCAATCGAATGCCTTGGACAGATCACAAAAAATGCCAATCGCATCCTGTGAATCCTCCCATGCGCCATAAATGTGCCTCAGCAATGTTGCTGCCGCATCGGATGTAGATCTTCCCTTCGTGAAACCGAACTGATGACCATGCAATACCTTATGCTTAGTAAAGTGACCTAACATTTGATTAAGCAGCAGTTTTTCAAAAATGTTACTAAGTGCTGGCAGAACGGAAACTGGTCTGTAATCAGATGGATTCTCCTTACAACCGGACTTGAAAATAGGTACTATTTTACTACATTTCATTAAATCAGGAAAACAACCCTGATCTATGCATTCATTAAAAATATTTGACAAAACAGGTGCAATCACTGTTATTATTGATTTTACGATTGTTACTGATAAGCCCCATAAATCTTCAGTACTTTTCATATTGAGAGAATTAAAAGTTATTAAGATATCGCTAGCATTAATATGGTCAAATTTAAAACTTGGAAATGTATTATGAATATGCTGCTTGAGTAAAGATTCCGCTGCTATAGGACATGATTTAAGGCTTTTAGTAGTTTTACCAGGTATACTCGTGAAGAAGTTTTCAAAAGCACAGGCTACATCTAAATTATTTGTTAGAATTTTATCATTAATTTTAAGAGTTACCTGTTCATTATTATTTCTAATTTTACCAGTTTCCGTATTAATAACATTCCAGACTGTCTTTATTTTGTTATTAGCATTACCTATTTTATTACATATAAAGTAAGATTTAGCTTGATTACACACTAACTTGAAAGTCTTTGAAAAGTTTCTAACATATTTATGAAATTCCTCGTTCTGAGTTAGAGATTTTAAATGATAAAGTTCATACAACCTATCCCTGCTCTTACGAATACCTTTTGAAGCCCAGTCACTAAATCCCATTTTACTATTTACCTTCACTATTTTAGTAGGACAGGCTCTATTAAAATTATCGCAAATCCCAGACAATAAACCTTCATACAAGACATTGGGCTCAACACTATGATATATTGTATTACAGAGTTTCAGTTCTAAATTATTTTTAAAGGTATCTAATCTTGCCTTAGTAGTAGGTCTAATTATTTTCGATACTTTAAATACTTGTCTTTTAAATGGCAATTCTATTAATTGAGCCTTATGATCCGAGCGAACACCACTAATAATCGATTTCCCCAGTATACTACTATTAGTTAATATATTATCAATACAAGTAGCCGAAGTGGCAGTAGATCTTGTTGACTCACTAAACATTAAATCTAAGTTGAATGATTTGAATAAGGCAATAAAATTCCGACTTTCAGATGAATTACTAAGAGTATCTACATTAAAGTCGTTTAAACCGGTTTAGAGCTGAGTTACACATGCTTAATTGCAAAGAAATGCATTGCTTCTATGACGCAGTCTGTTGATAGACTGGTTGCTAGCCAATTTTTGTCAAATCACGCGGTATTGTTTACAAAAAGCATTAGGTACCTTGACCGTACTGGAAAAACTCTTTCTAGTGTCTCCGATTGGGGTCGACTAACAAAGACACCAAGAAAGCCTGCACGCTCATCCCTGAGAAAACCCGATTTGTTGTGGCTCAACGAATCCAGAACACGTCTTTCAACATCACAAAGGGCCCGGAATCCTTGCCGTTGACACTTCTAGAGATGTTCGGTACCGCAGTCACTTGGAAGACAACTTGTTCTTCCTATTCCGTGGAAGACGGACGGAGTGTGCAATAGCAGGACGGTACCTACTTCAAACCGGGGCAAAAACTGCAACTTTATAAGTCTCAAATCCAGCCTTATATGGAGTAGGTACTGGTTTCAGCTGTGAGGAACATCACAATTCAACATGGGAGGGCCGTTCGACTCGATTTAAAAACATACAATTATAATTGTGGATGATCCCGAGTTCATAAGTGGTCCACGTCCCTATGTGGAGGCCGAATCGAATGAACTTTGAGGGTACGCGTAGTTGTTTCGCTTTCCTTTCGCTAGAGATCGATTGGCCAAATATGGTAATGGACGTAGAAGGAAAAGCGGGTGCAGATCTTCCAGCCCTACAAAATAGGTTGGCTAGAGTCATGCAGCTTTTGCAGGTAGGATTAGTTTCGATTTTTCATTTGCGGGTTCAAGCACCTAGGGTGCCTGCAGATTATAATCACTTGAGAATAGCATGGAGGCTCCCTAACTCTGATCCTAAGTATGTCACTCGTGAAGGGCGAAAATAGCTAGCAGGGGGACAGTACCGACTCTTGGGATTGGGACACACCGGATAGAACCAGGTGAGGACATTGTAACATAACTTCATGGATTGAAGATTAAAAGATTTTTTTGTAATAAAAGACAATTAAATTTCCAATCAAACGCTTTCTGTAAAATAGCCGACACATTGGCGTAAACTTATGCTTAAAAAATTGAAAATATTGCTATATATGGACGCCACTCCAAGTGTCTAACTCAACGAAAAAATAAAGTTGAATGTGTATATTTCAAAGACTTTCTCGAACTTATTGGCTAATATTGCTATTGATGCACTTTATTTATACCTTATTCAAAACCGTTTCATTTTGATAAAGATTTATTACATGAGTTATATTTCTGTCATTGAAGTAAATCTTCTTTAGGCGAGCCATGAGATGGAAAAAGTATTGGCGTTACGATTTTTGAAACGGATGTGACGTTTTTGGGGTGATGGAAATGGTTAGTTAACATAAATAGTTTAGTACTAAACTAATGGTCCCAGAATGTATTCGGCATACCTTTTTTATTTTTAAATGTTTTCATTAAAATTATAAATAGATTCACTCGAAATTGTTGGTCAGAAAGACTGAATTAAAAGAATTTGTCTTTACTATTCAATCGTGAAACAATTTTTTATAGTGTCGAAACCCTTTGCACTAACTCACTGACAGTTGTGATTTGTGCAATTTTTTGCCGTGCTTCTGAATAAAAAGGCATTTTCCGTATTACCTTCATTACATTAATCCGCACTCATTACCTTAATCCGCACTCATATCTTGTAACTTATTTTTATAGCATCACAACTAATTTTCATGCCTGAATTCTCTATTGCCATTATCATGGGGCTAAACTTTTCCTATTTAAATCTTTTTTAATGTCTCCTATCCTAATACAACTTAAATAGAATTTTATAATTAAACCGTTAACTTCAACCTGTTACTTTGACGTGCTACAGTGATACGCGCGCATCTTAAAATTTCTCTCTCGTAATTTTTTCATAACGCGCCTAACTTCAAAAAGTGCTGATAACCTTTCACTTCTTGCGCGTGTACACTTTGATACGTGCACTGTTTTTATGTATAGATAGGTACTATTTCTTCCTGTTTATATAACCATTACCAAATTAAAATAATTATTAGGTGACTCCAAAATTATGTTTGATAACAAAACATTAAAATTTTAGTTCAAAATAAAAACTACAGAGTAATGGTCCAATGCTTAACAAATTCACAAACTATAAGATAATATACCACACATTGCATTCTGGCAGCGTCTTTTTATCAGACTCTTCAAGCAGAAATGCAAATTTTCGATGGAAAGAGACAACATTCTTGTCAGGACCTAAACTAAAAGTTACCGTTACCATGCGAGCGTAATGATGTTGTGGGTGTGGGTGTTACAAAACTACCCGTAAAACCGAAAGGTTAAATGGGGCCTTATAACGAGTCCATTCACAATTAATGATAATTAATATAAATAAATGAACCGTAGTAACGCTGTATACCCAAAAAAAAAAACTGATTTTTATCAATGAAAAATAGAAAAACTATTGAAGAAGACAATTATTAGGTAAAATAGGTACGTAGACCTTTCTGTTAAATAATCTGGTTCCCTGACATGACAGCTGACTGAGGTTGTTGGCTTTATTAATTATATTTGTGCACTATATGTGTGTACAATAGTTATAGTGCTTTTTTTTCAAGGATTTTGAATCCTAAGCAAACGAAGGATTCAATTATTGAATCACGAGCGTAGCGAAAATTTTTTCACATTGCGCATTTTGCTCACTGATTTCAGGCAGCAAAACCTACATGTTTGAGCTACTGAAGTGAAAATAACTATTTTACGGGGGTATTTTGTAACACGTTGTAGATGCGAAATGATGTGATTCAGAGTAGTAGAGCTCTTAGTGCAGAGTTCGTCCGGGGAAGTACTACCACCTTACCCATTTCCGCCGTGAAGCAGTAGTGCAATTGTACTACTGTGTTTCGGTTAGAAAGGTAAGGGGGCCGGTGAAATTACAGGCACATGAGACTTAACAACTTCACGTCTCAGGGTCGACAACGCATTGGCGATGCTCCTAGTGTTGCAAATGTCCATAGGCGGCGGTGACCACTTACCATCAGGTGGACCGTCTGCTTGTTTGTCGGCCCAAGTGGCATAAAAAAAAAAAAAAAAAAATGTGAGTATGGATGTTTGTTACTCTTTCGCGGCAAAACTACTGAATGGATTTGGATGAAACTTGGCACATAGATAGAGCATGTCCTGGAATAGCACAGATGCTTTTTATCCTGGGGAAACGTGACATCCTCCGGGAACCCGGGTAAAACCGCGGCGGACAGCTAGTACCTAACTCTTATAGTGGTTTACTCATAAAATGATGTTTAAAATAAATTTAGGTTAAGTGTAGGACCGTGTAAACAAAGAAAGAGCATTTAAAGAGCAATTAAATAGATTACTTTGAGGAATGACATCTTTGCAAACGAAATGAAAGCGATCATTCGGATTTTATTTATTTGCATGGAAATTTATTGCCTTAAAACAAATAATTTTGTATAAGCTATTTTATAACGAAACAGGTACTAGTTATCAAGTGGGATTAGACAATAATTTTCAAACCATAAGCGAGCTTAGGGATGTAGCAAACCCGTTCTTAACTACTGTGTAAAGGATGTGGGGGCAATGTGACTTAATTTAAAAAGTGTACAATAAAACATAAATGAAATTATCTTTTAATCTTTGTAGTACAAAGGACACATCCTATCTCAAAAGGTACATAGGTACTCACTGACGCTTTTTATATAGAAATCTTTTGTTCCTTGAATATTAATGAATTGAATTATCTACTTTTACATCATTAATTAAATACCATCCGCATTAAATTATAAACTAAACGAAATTAGATATTAATTCAGTTATATGGTATATTTTATATTAATAGGATATCATACAGATCAGGAACTAACGTATTGTTCAATTTAATGCATTTACGATCAATATGCATAATGGACTTATCACAATTCTTACAAGTATTCACTGATATGAAGAAATTGAACTTGGAGTGAATGTTTGTTGTATTTTGTCGCAGGCCTATTGTAAAATTAGTCCGGGTTGAAGTCAAGCCGATTTTTAAACCCTATATGCCGTTTTTTATATGGCATTAAAACACAAATTACATATTGATGTAATAAAGATTTAGTAAGCATTGGTGTATCTAGGGCTATTTTTCAGGAAGGGTCCTGGCCCCATTAAAAAAACAAAAGTTTCGTTAATCTTCTGGGAAGCTATTTAGGTATTCTAGAATTTCGAATCGGCCCAACTTCCTGGGGTGGCACGGCCCGCCCGGCACTACCTATGTAATTTTTAATTTTGCCCTTGCCGGTGGAGCGAGATTGTCTTTCGCTGCCCTGTAGCCGATGGTTTTAAATCACATAAATTGTATCTGTTTAGTTAAAATAAATAACTTTTATTAAAAAAAATCAACATATATTTAAGTTAAATCAAGAATCTCTAAATACTCTTGCTTCTTTAACATAAGCATAGATCCTACCTCTATGTAATTAGCTATTTATTTTGGCGCCCTATGCCATGTGGAGTCTAGAGCGACCACTCCTCTCGCTCTGCCTGGGCTGGTGCTGGTGTTTACGTGAAGTTGCGTAGACTGTCGAAAATGGATTCAATATTACCCAGTCGTTGCATAGCTGATTGTATAACGGAGTGTTATTAGTGCCTTTAATTTAAAGCCATTTATTCAGTTTAAACCTTAAATGGTCAAAACTACCGTAGTTACTATAGGTTCAGACTTTAGTAACGATGTTTACTAAAAACAATCTAAAGAGTTTACTGACAATTTGAAAACTTTAAGCCAGGCTTCTTAGCTATAACTGTTTTATATTTTTATATTTTTTCTTAATTAAGGCTATATCTGAGATACCATTTACTGATGGAAAATTATTTAAATAAATAAATATCCTGGGACATTCTTTTACACACACCCATCTGATCCCAAATTAAGCAGAGGTTGTACTATGAAAACCAGATAGCTGATATATGTACTTACTTTTATGATACTTTTTTTTCTAATTACATATATATACAAATATTTACACCCAGACTTAGAACAAACAGACATGTTCATGCACACAAATGTTTGTCCTGAGTGGGAATCGAATCTCGGACCTGTGACTTGGCAGTCAGGGTCGCTAACCTAACCACCAAGCCAACTAGCCTGTCATAAATAAATAGGATGTTTAGTTACACAGGCCAAATATAACAACATCATGAGTCGAAGCACAAATTAAACACAAGCCTTAGGAGCATAGTACGGTGGTCATTCCAGTTATATGATAGATCAAAAAATATGCCAATAGCATCTTCCCAGGCTCCATAGATGTGCTAAATTATTAATTGTTTAGCTGCCTTATCTATTGCAGATCTCCCCCTCGTGAATGATCGGTTGAGTTCGGTAATTAATTATTAGTGTTGTATTTGATTGAGTAGGTACCTATCAGCATTTCACTATGTGGTGGAAGTACGGACACTCTTTTGGTAAGTGTAGATAAGGTGTGCCCGGCATGCGTTGCGATGCATCCAAATGGGTACATATCCGGTAGTCTTTAAATGCACTATCATTGAAAACTGGTTCCAATAAGTATTTGAGATATGGGATATTTTCGATTATACGCAATTTTGTATCTGCAGAAATAACCTTTTTCTCACAGTGTCTTTTGGAAATACTATAAAATTTTAAAAAGATAACTTTTTCTATGAAATGCAGGTGTTGGCCGCAGATGGGTTTTATACCCATAAGCGCATATTATTTAATATGATGTCAGCATAAATATTGTTATTAGATGGCGTATTTCACTGAGCGTATTTGCATACGTCACGTTTTTTATAATATGAAGGTGACTCTAGTATTTCCACGAACTTTGTAAGTAGGTACCTACCTACCTACACATACACATCAATCGATATCATGTATTCTGGGAAGGAAATTATAGTGAAAAATTCTAGGAAATCTGTTCTGGGGCCTTCCATTTTTTGATCTTTTGTTGACAATTTCCACAACATTTTTGGGTGCAAATTATTGTAATGTTATAGAAATTAAATATGGTGCCAATAATCCCCGAAGAGGTGACATTGATTAAGACCACTTGACTAAGTACCAAGTACCTATTTACACCCACATACCAACTTATTGGTATATGGCGAGCATTGTCTACGCTTCTACGGCTACTAAAGTAAACAACATGTATATAAATATCTGTGATTTTACTACAGTTCGCTAAAGGTGCAGTGCAGCACATATTTTCATACAAAATCATAGTTCTGTCTGAGAAATTCATGGAAATCATCAACCAATCTTGAATTTGTTGATTATTCCCACAAGTATTAATATGCTAGTAATATTAAAAAAAATATAATAACAGGCGCCAATTATCATTGTAGAGGTCGGCAGTGGTCTTCGAATAAGTACCAAGTACCTAACGCTTAGGTAGGTAAATAACCAGAGCAAAAATTACATCAACATAATCCACACCTACCTCTACCTGTAAAAAAAAAATTGGCGCAGTTTCTAGGTTTGTAAACGTAAATTTCTAGGTACAATTAAATTTACTTTGTATTTTCTATGCAATTATTAATCTATTGTAGTACATAGGTAAGTATCAAAAATCTAAATTCATCCGATTTTCTAAAGAGGTTTTTAATGTTTTTATCGACTAAAGTGTGTTATTCTTAAAATTATTTTATAAATTTGGTATCAATCTTATTGCAGTGTAAGTATATTATACATCTATAATACTGTCGTGTTTTTTGTCTGAAGCTTTGAGTTTCTCTTGCATTTGGGTCAACATGTCCTGCATGCGTCGTATCTGTAAGAAAACAAAAATGGATATAAGTATTAGTGCAACCTGTCTTCGCTTTATTTATAAGTACCTACCTAACACCTGCTTACCTACATTTATTTTACCAATAAAAGATATATGATTTAAATTTGTAAAATTCGTATGTTAAGGAAGTAGGTATCTAGGTACATACCTATATAATCCGAATCCGAATAGTCGAGCCAAATTAAATAAATAAGTACAACTTCAAACACAACATAGTTCATGTCTGAACGGAGGTTTTGCTTACATATAGGTAAGTATATACAGAATATCAAATTAGAGCGTTATTTCAGCTTACGCAATTACAGGGCACCGGAAAATTCTCAATATTAATTTTCTACAGTTCATATACTTTTTTTTAATCGCGCTATGGTTGGAGTGGTGACTTGTGGTAGAGCTATTTATACGACCCTGTTATCGTCCTGCTCTGTTGACCGTTCCGGAAATAATCGTGTCTATTTCTTTCTACAATTCCTATATTTACATCTATCTCCATAGCAACTTTATATTCTGTTGGATTCGTTAAGAAGTAGGTTCAAGATAATCAAGTTCTGGATTGGCTTTTGCACAGTTTCAATGGAATCGGATTCATAGAATATCTGTAGAAATTTCTACGCGTTCTGGGGCTCGATTCTGTTAGGAAAATGACGCTAGCTCGAGGATGTCTCGTCTCTGCCTCTATGCTCTGTCTCTTTCGCTAATTACGCAATCACGCAAGAGGTAAGCTCTCCGAGGCCTCCGTGCAGCGGCTCGTCGACGAAGTTTGTGTTAGCTGAATAAGGGGGCTGGAGAGACATGCAATGGCTAAGATAGCCCGTCCCGGGCCTTCACATCTCCCTTGTAAAATGCCGCCGCTGAATGCGACAAACAAAGGAGAACTGAGCTGTTATCATGACTAGTGCGCAATAACCCGAATACTCACTCTTTTTATTGAATGGTTTTTGGAGATTTTGTGGAATTTTATTGAGATTTATTTTGAGAAAATATTTTTATTAAAATAAGCCTCCCAGGCAGTCATGAATGAATAGTCTTGCTCTAATACTGGTTCAGAAGGTTGTTTTTAAAGAGAATAGCTGGCAATAAATTCAGAAATTACTCTTTTCAAAACGTAGTCAGATTTTTTACATACCTACTATTTATTTAGTGTCAATGACAATATTTCAGTTGTAGTATGTTCCAAACTAGAAGCTTGCAGAAATGTATTGCAAATTACCCATCATCTATTTAGGACCTTATTAGAATTTATCGTGTATTAATTTGCAGATTTTAATAATCATTGCTAGATAAAGTGACGTGACACAGGCGCGACAGAATAATTTTAGATCACAAAACGATCCTTACCTCTTCATCTTTCTGCAACAACAAGCGATCTGTATCTGTTATAACCACCTCATTGTTGTTACCCATTGAGTCTCTCTTCAGTTTCCTGTACATAATGCAATATATTCAGGTTAAAAAATGTTTCTGACTTGGAACTTAATCTGAGCAATGTAGAACTATACTCTATTATATCAACAGTATTATTTGTAATTATAAGTCACGCATGAAGTTTATAAATGGTTAACTCATTCAATTAGTCAAATCAAGGAATTCAATAACATCAAATTTATTTGTACACAGCCAGTTGTTCAAACATAACGAACGAGTATCAACACAAGATGACAACTTTATGTATGTTCAAGAAAATAGTTCATCAATTAATATTTATTTTTTACGAATGATTAAATGTATAAATTAATGTTGCCAATAAAAAAAATCTTATTAATTTATGTGAGCTATGCTGGTATAACTTTAGTTTGCATTACGAGCCACCATGGCCTGGCAAGTAGAATAAAAATAATAAAATTAATAAGAATAAAATAGCTGTCAAAAAAGTTACCCTCTCTCCCGCATGGCATGTTGTGATATTTGGGAAATGCACTGTGCGCGAAAGTTCTCGTAGTGGACATCTTGTGTGACGTCCTTTAGATCCTGCATGTGGGTTGATATCAGCATCGTCCGCAGTTTCGTGAAGTCAGAATGACGTGGGTTTTCGACTGTTAATCATAATTTGTTAAGTATTAGCAAAAAATGATTTATTATTCATTTTCCCAAGAGTAACCTGTGATTAATAGATACTAATATAATATAACACAAAACGTGTGTAAGAACACTGTACACTTATTTTATTTATTTGAGCACATAGGTTATTTTCTTTTTTATTTTATTCAAGTTTTAAATCTTATTGCAATTTTATTTTACTTACTTAGAGCAATATCTTGTCGTGGTTTTACGGCTGCGGTTGGTTAAATTAAAATAGGAAATAAAAAATTGCTACAGTTTACACTACTTGCTACTTGCGCGTGTTAGGACGATTCCATGGGGCCCTTTTAATTTTCTTGGACATCAATTATTAGGACCCGCATTTACATAATAATCTATTCGGTAGCTTCTCGCGTGGCGTGATAGAATCGAGGAACTAACCCTAAGACTAAGTAATAACATTATTGAATAAAGCTTAATGTAATCCAAACAGGTACCTACTCACCATCGACTATCCCCCAAGGGTATTGGCGACCTCGCACGCGCTTGCCCCCTACTTCAAGTACAGTATCGGCTGCCACCACAGCGAATGGCGCTGCTGCTTTCAACTCTCTGTCCTGTTGCTTAAAATCTTCATCCTCGTCGCTGTCACATTCCGGGAATTGGTATACCTAACAAGACACATAGTTTTTATCTGTATTTATAGGGTTACAAATTGACTTGCGGTGATGATGCGGGCGAGGTAGTAAGTGGGCTCATATGTTAATTATTAATTAACCCAGTGTGAAGCTACTTAGTTGATGATGAATGAATGACAAAGACCAAAAACGTATTGTCTTTTTGTTTGTTAAATCGAAGAATAAGCAAACTTAGGGTATTTAGAAAACCTACTATTACGAAAATGGGGCTGGTCTATCTTGGCGAAAACGGGAAGAGAATTTATGTACCAGGAATTTGCGTTTATATTCACTGTCATGATTGATGGACAATGAAATACAGCTCGTAAATTTATACTAAAATTAATAGGTATCTATCTTTTACAAGAAGCTTCTTTTTATTTTAACTTGGGCCTAATATTTTACCATTTGTCTTTACTGTAAGCTGTACTGCATAGCTTGGGGAACTCTCAATGTTTACATGGGACGTAAAACCGACTCGTGTCTTCTTTATATGCATAAATGAATTTGCGATCAAAAAATAAAGTTATCGTCATGATCATGTTTAGTTCTTGTTAAGACCTATTATTGTTTAACGAGTAAGGGTAAGTAATACAGTGTAGGTACTTGTATCTGATGTTCCTCCAGGTCATTGAGTATGCGCGCCTTGAGCCTCTTCACTTCAACAGCGGTAAGTGAGTCTGACTTCGCGATCACCACCACAATATTCACTTTACGATGGAGTCGCCTCATCATGTCTAGGTCAACTTGTCGTAGACTGCAAAGGAAGTTAATGGGTAGGTTACCTTCTTTATCTAGACTCTATGAATTTATTTATAATAATTACAAGTTTAAACATAGTGTTTTCAAAATTCGAAATGACATATTCCTTAAATAAAATTAAAGTTAAAAAATGATTCAGACTGCAATTTTAACTTTGGTAATCGTATACGTATAAACGTGTTTCGTTGTCTGTCTAGCTAGTAGTTTGTCTGGCTCGATCAACACGCGGGTGAAACCGCGGGGCGGACGCTAGTATGTAATAAGGTAATCAACTTGTACAAGTGTGTCTATCTATCGCGTCAGTAACCCAAATAGACGAATTGAATTTCAATTGAAATTGCCTCGACATGACAGTGTCAACTAAATGGTTATATATTCCAGTTTATTGCTATCAGCTTGTGATAAAATAAATTGTACCAATTGCTGAAGTGCTGAAAAAAAAATACATATGATGATCCAGGTACAAAACTTCCAAGGTAACGGGCCCGGCCGGCGCGCATACCGCTGTCTCTGCATTCCCTACTCATATACTCTAACCTCATCGGCGAGCCCATACAACGAGGCCTTGGAGACTGGAGAGTAGACCTCTCATTCTATAGCGAAGATTTGTAAGCGAGACCGACAGAAGATAGAGACCGCAATGGGTTATCGTCGAGCTAGTATGTTGATTAAATATTAAAAACAATGCAGTTAATTTTAAAAAATAAGTTCGACAAAAAGGTTATTTCACGCAACTCCAAACATGCTTATGTTAAATCTTTTTAAGGAACAAATGAAAGCCGTTTTAGTACAGAAAGCACTATTTAGTCGACAAACTACCCTAAAACCGGTGGTGGCAGAGTCTAACAATTCATAAGTGCCTGTGTTTTTTTTTGTCACTTACCGTATGGATAAAATTGTTTAAACGATGCAGAACCCTTAAATATTACCTATTTTAAAATATGAAATACATAATTATAAAATATAGATGATGATCTATCAGTTTCCAATAAAATGAAGTCCAAAGCAAAACAATATTTTACGAATTCCTGCGTGATTGAGTTCAACGGGCACTTGCTCGGTCTTTTTATTAATGAACGACAAGTATCCATTCCATCCACAGTGCTCTATTAAGGCACGTGTGAGTGTTTCCCGCCAAACAATATTACTACTGTGTCACTATTACTGAGAATACGAGTAATTTCTTGACATAATAAAATCACGTGCAACACATAACTTTTGAATACCTATTTGAGAAAAAAATACAAAAATAGTAACAGTAAATAAGTAGATTATAACATATTTGGAAGAGTGCTGGGCGGAAGTCGCGTCATGCGGCTGTCAACGAGTCCATCCGCCGGACCTACCACACGAAATGTTATGTCTCGACATTATAGCTCTAACTCAGTCTCACATACCCTGTGGTCTCACCTGTAAGTTCAGTCACGGCTATTTAATCTAATTCTATTGGGAATGTCATATGAACCGGCTTTCTTAGCACATTCCGAAACTCTTTTTTCAAAAATATAAAAAAGATTGCCGCGTGATTCACCAAAGTTGCGTGGTGAAATTATTCAGACTCATACATCATTTTATCTTTAATTTACAAGAAAATATTCTATGGAAGCTGGTGTAAAAAAATATATATGACTGTTTCTGAGAAATAAAAAAAAAAACTTACAACTTTGGTTACATACAATTAATCTTGTTGCATGTAAAAAATGTTCGTGTTTTTTTTGGTAGATAGTTAATATTATGTATTTTATATCTTTAAAACAAACGTGCCATTTTATAGGAAAATGGCTATTTAGAAATTTATTCATTGCCACATTTTATTATCAAAGCAATGAATACATTGTTGTTTCCAATGTCTATTCCATAATAGTACAACGTATTCAATTAATAAAATCATTCCATGTATTTGAAGATGTTTACCTGTGAGCCCAAGGTGGTACAAAGTATAGGCAACAATGTACTCTATTGTCTTGCATATACCGTCGATTCAAACCGCTTTCATCTGTAAAGTATTGTCTGAACTGTTCGTCTATGTATGCAGAACAGACCCTCCATGAGTCTTCGCAATTGATCGCGTCCCCGAAGCCCGGTGTATCAACTATTGTCAAACGCAACTTAACACCACGTTCTTCAATCTCCATAGTCTTCTTTTCTACTGTCGTGGTTTTTTCTATTCTGTCTGAAAAGTTTAATTTATTTAAATCATATGAACAATGCACAGTATGACATACTCTAGGAACATTATTTACCTTGAACTTCGGGTATTTTCCTATTTTTATAAAGATCTCCTAGAAATAAGCTGTTGATGAGGGTAGACTTGCCAAGCCCGGATTCTCCCACCACCATGAGAGTGAAGTCGAAACCTCTCTTGACCGATTTGCGATGCACTTGTTCCGGCAGAGTTGCGAACCCAATGTAGTCTCGCTCAACTCGATCCCGTTCTGGTAACAAAAATGTTTTTTGGTGATAAAATTGTAACTTAAATTCAGGGACGGAATCTAAACTATATCCTTCCTTCTGGAAGGCACTAGCTTCTATGTTGTGTAAGATATGTTTTTTTTTATTTAACGCTTATAGCAGAAAAATGTTTTTATTTTTAAATAGCTATTGGAATTTTGAAACGCGGGGCTTAATGGACAGAATAGAAGTTGGTATTTAAAAATTGCGCAAATAAATGTTGTATTTAATATCTTGTGAAATTAATGAAAGTTACACAGTATAAAATGGTATATTAACGAGCACCAACCTATGCTAGCTCTGTATAAATTAATATTATGCACCTACGTAAAAAGTTTGATGCTTCCGCTGGTTTCACTGATAGGTATATTTAGGAGTTGCGCTTGGATGGTTAATATAATAGTGAAATAGAGACACTGAGTAAAATTATTCGTAATTATAAGTTTGTTTGGCGATTATTGCATTTATTTTGGTGCACCGTAGTGCAGCCCAAGTTCAATTACAACCATCATATCAGAAGAAACAATAAATATTTGCTCTCTTACTTTTCTACGCTTAAAAGTTTACATACGGCAATACCTATATCAGCCATGTTCACAATACTAATAATAAGTTCTTTGATAATATCAAACAGTATTTAATGTCGTGTAAATAAAACATTATTCTTTGTCTGCTGCCATATTCGGCTGGTATTCGGAAAAATTAATAAAATATTGGTTCTTGCAATTTGTCAGAAAGATGCGATGCGATTATGTTATAGTGTAAACAACGCACTAGCCTAGTCTTATAAAGAGTTATAAAGGAAGCGGGGCATTACAACGCGCGCGCGCATCGGTGCGGAACATGACAGGTTCCCTTGGTACCCGCTGCCGCTACCCAGGGACAGCGGCCGGCGCGCGTCGGCGCGTGCGCACCTAATATTATATTGAGGATTGGGGACACCTAGCGGATGTGACAAACGTGCTCATCAACTAGCCACAGTTGGCTATCATATGACGTTATCTATTGACAATATAGTCTGATACACTTAGGTCACGATTTGCTTCTGATACAAAATTGAGATCAATGACTACTAATTTCTTTGCTCGCCTTTGTCAGTAATTTTTAGAAGCTTATAAAACAATAGGTACTTATTTATTTTCATTGACTATACTTGACTTGCGTAAGGGAAATGATTCTCCCATCCCACACATTTTCTACAATGAGAACGTCAGTGACTAAGTAGATGCTGTGATCTAGGTGGCTCTCACGACTTTTGACAATAGGCAGAACGCTGCTCATTGTCAAGCAATAGTTTTTGTTCTGCCATTATCTAGAGATCGTAAACCACTGTTGTTATTATTTACAAAATGAACAGAAAATGTTTATTGTATCCATCAACAATGAGTTCCGAACAAATAATAATATTTTATTTAATTAACCATTTTTAACTTACGAATATTTATAACAGTTGTGAACGGTGACTTTTTCTTGATGCCATCACCATTCTCCTTTTCCATTCTTATTTCCTTTTTATCACCAATGTTGATATCTAAGATAGCGAACGAGTCGCTATTTTCCATTATCGTTATCTTTTTGATTTTGATTTGAGGACTATACAAGTTATTCACAATTATAATTTATAATAAAAATAAATCGATGTGAACGCGTTATTGAAACTTTATCCGTAATTATTTGTGTAATTGTTACTGTGTACCTACATCAAAATATCGAATCTGCCGTAATGTAGGTACTGTAAACTGTATATATACGTAATCACATGGTGTAGTGTGGTGTGAAATGTATAAAACGAGATGTTGTTTTAAAAGCGTATTCACGGAAGGCTTTTGTAGACGGTGTCCGGACAGCGCGAGCTCAGCACATGCTCACCACCACGAAGAGCACGTTCGCGCGCTGCGCGTGCGACGCAACAAACTGACTTCACTCAGTCAGGTTGTTTATTAACGTGAAAATTACGTCACTCTATAATTAACAAATTGTCATGTTAATAGAGCTCCTCCTAAATTTGAACTCATTATCTACGAATTATCTGGGTCACAGCTTAATTTTTACGTTATATTTGTAGGTACTGATAGTAACTTCGTTTTGCCGATGACATTGTTTTGTCGTTCTCCACTGCCGAGTTGGAGCACACGCCCAGAGACCCTAAGGATACTGGAGGTCAGACTTCGGATTAATATGTCAAAGAGTGAGGTCATGCCTGCAACAGCCTAGCCAAAAACCAAGAGTCATTGTAGGCGAGAAAAGAGAATGAAGTTGCAACCATACCGCACACGCTTGTTAAGCTCGTCTATGAAGGATAAACAAAAACTCACGGACATGTGGATTCTTCCGGCCCTTATATTACTTACGGTGCTCAAACTGCCAATGCCAGTCATGTGTACAGCATATTAGTCTGACTAAGAAACTATACTGCGCTCTTAAACTAAAATACCAAGGCAGACAAATTCAAATGTTTTAGGACGCTTAATGGAACCTCGGATTTTGGCTAATATTACAATGAAATGGTAGATACTAGACGCCATTTATAAGTACAAAGATTCGGAATGCACTAAAATCCAGACCGTTACATTACGCTAGATATTTCAGATTTTCATAGAAAAAAGTGAATTGTGAATTCCTTTATGAGAAGAAATTTATAGAGGCATTTCTTTAGTTGGTATTCAAATTAGGATTGCACTCGAACTTATTTTATTGATAGATACCTATTGTAGCCGTCGCCGGTGCACGGAGCGAGCAACGACTCGACGGCGAATTTCTCTCATCCCGCGTCCGGTGACGCAGCATGGATCTTTTATGCTTACAATTGAATACCTAACCCTTTCATGACTTATGCATATCTAGTTAGTGCGTTACAATAGCGGAATCAGTTCATAAAATATCTCTTTGTTATCTTTAAATGTCCATGTCCTTTGGTAGGTACCGTACCCACTATAAGTATTTCTTTTTCTGTGGCTAAATAGCGATTTATTTCATGCATAGTAATTTTTAGCATATATGTACTTTCTTTGGCAGAGCAATATTAATGCAATGGATTATATACCTAATATAACACTCATAGATTAAATAAAATTGTTTAAGTAGGTACCTACTAATTGAGAATACAGTAACAAATATAAAGAACTAGCTGCGGCCTGCGGCCTTGCCCGCTTTCAATCCTGGTTCTAAACCTTCCTCTTGAATTACTCTATCTGACATGAGACTTAACAACTTCACGTTTCAGGGTTGACATTACATTGCAATGCCAATGAGTGTTGGAAATGTTCATAGTCGACCTATTTTTTAAATGACCAATCTATATATATCTAAATATTGTATATAAAATATAAAGAAATATCTATCTGTATTAAAACAAAATATATATATAAAATTTATAAGTAGGTACCTAGCTACCTTTTTGATGTAATAGATAATATCAAGGACATTTCCTTAATTATATATTAAGTGTGTAACTTACACATGCCCCAAAAGAGTTATGTAATGACGCCTTCAGACAAACGGTCTGTAAAGATATTGGTTAGAACCAAACAAAACAATTATTTCTATATTGATTTTAATCAATTATTATTAAGTCATGAACTAGGTAGGTAGGTACTTATTAACAGAATAGATTATAAATGATTCAGTTACTCACCAGTTGTCATGATGTTGTAAATGATAAGGAATAGTCCAGGAAATTTGAAGTATGAATTGTAGAATATAAATAAGTAAGATGAAAATTTACATTATAATTTTCATATTGGATAGTAGTTTCGATTATTAATTTTGATTGCCTTTATCAATATCATGATCAAGATTCAAGTATTTAGAGTAACAACTAGTAGCAAACCGATCGATCGATTTTATAAAAGCTTTACATTAAGACATTAAAGGTCAAACTCTTTTCTTTGTCACTATTTATAGATTATTTCGCGATAGAAAATCCATACAATCACTAAAAATAGCACTGCAGATTTACTATTGATACTTTTAATAATTTTACATTAAAATTATTGCAAAATTAAATTGTCGCGCGACACTTAATATTATATCACTTTCTAATACTAATCCTAAAAATTGTATAATCAAAAACAGTAGAAAAATTAACGAAAAATAAAATCACATTGTTTGTGCGCCGTGATGTGCGTGTTGCGTTACGTAATGTGAGGGTGCCGGCCCGTGCTCGCGCCCTCGGAGGACGTCCCTCCCTTCGCCCCTGAGGTTCGCCTTGGCCGACCTGCGCCGAGCGAGTCTGCGCGTTGCCGCTTTGCGTGGGTAAACTGCGAGACCCTGACCACTTCCAAGACGCGTCCCGAGTCCCGACATTAGCCGGAGCGCTACTCGATCGATATGCAATGATTGTGCACAGCGCTTGCGTAACCCTCTCTCGTGTAATGTTAAATGTTTATCCTCTTCCAGCATTAGTTGGCCTAGATGTATTGTATCATGTCATGGTAACTATTAGTATAATGTACACACGACCCAGTAAATTCAAGGTCCTTTCATCATGGCTTTTCTTTACAGATGTGGTTTTATTTCTATTCTGTGGTGCTTACTAACCTGTATAAAGTAAACTAGTACATAAATAATTCAATACTGTACCGATTTAAAGTTTTGGGAGGATGTTTTCTCGCGATACCTATAGTAGTTATTTTATTAAAACTAAAAGGGTCTTTGATCTTTGCGTCTAGATGGTCTATAGGCCAGGGAAACACAACTCATTTATGAACATTTTCTTTCTGTTCTTACATGCTAATATTATAAATGCAAAAGTTACTCTGTATGTTTGTTTATTCGTAATAGTTGTTCACGACTAAACAGCTGATCGGATCATAATGAAATTGGGCAAGGAGATTTTATATATATCTACAGGGAATGCGGGTGAAACCGCGGGGAATTGGGCTGTGAAGGAATCTCTGTTTATCAAATTCTGAAGTGTGCGCGAGCGAAGCCGCGGGCAAAAGCTAGTATTAGTAAAAATAAAAATCCTATTACCTGCTAAACCTTAACCAATTTGAGCTACTTGGCACTATTTTCACGTTTACATAATAAAATTATGGTGGCATACAAAATTGTAAATGCGAGAAGCTACGGTCCTAATTAGGTTTTATCGCTTTTATAATATTAGCTTTTCTGTACTCAGCTGTTACTTGGACTTGCCAGCGACTTTTTTTGCACAAATTTTAACTACCTAGGTACTAACATAGAATTCTGTTTTTGTAAAAAAATAATTAATGAAGTGAGAGCCTGGTGCAAAACTCTAATATTCAGGTTTGAGGTCGAGATAAAGTGGTTCAACATTATGACAATAACTAAATATTGTAGTTTTACTGGCTCGGTACCAAACTGATAAAAAATAACCCTTATAGTGCGATTTTGTCGGCCTGTCTTCGACTTAACTTGTGATTTGGCACAGTTAGTCAATATATAACCAACACAAAAAAGCTATTAAAACCATCCCAGCGTATATTTCTACACTTTACATTATAACCAAAATCATTGGGTTATCACATATCTACAAAGCACTTGGAAATGCTTAAGGTTTTCTGTCTGTATCAAAGGTTCATAGGATTGACAATATGTAATGTACAATATGGTAAAAAAGAATAACAAAAATAAAATGAATAAAAGAAATCGAGTGATTTGACCGTTAAACATTTTGTATGGGTAAGTTAAATCACAATCACTATCTTATAGACACTGGTTCCTCTGTATTCTCTTGTGGGCAAGATTATGTAGCACAATAAAGTCTGATGTCGAAATTCTAGTGGATAGTAGAGAAAAATAGCAACAATCCGGAACACACGTAGGTACCTGGTGTTGTTGCTAGTACGGATTATTGCTATTTATCTTTTCTTGTATTCAAATAATATTTCTTGAGAATCGGTAGGTACTTTGACGTATTGCCCAATCTCTATCTTTGATCTTTAGTACATTTAATTTTGGCAATGAGTTAAGTTTATCAGTTGTATTCAGTGATGACTGATTTTTTAACTTTTATTTCGAGTTTATTTACTCGTGAAAGTGCCACATAGACTTTCCATCAAAAAATTACGCTGAATCCAATGTCTATAAGGGCATAGACCATGCAGAATCCCTGACTGTTATGAATGGTTAGGGCATCGGCTACTAAAATTGGAAATTGCTCCTTAAAGAAATATGTAAGCTCGAGCTATAATCTTAAATTTGAACTGACACTGAACCTAACATAATGGGAGTTTTAGCCATTAAAGCCATCGAAAATTAGACCTTAAAATTATTCTCACCACTCAGCTTATGTTATTAATTATTACTATCCAACTGACTTCTGGCGAATTCTTTAGGGATTTCCATATCTATACTAAAATTATAGTAAATGCATGAAGCAGTTTTTTAAATAAACTGATAATTTTGTGTATGTTGTTTTTTTATTCGAATCATGCGATCAGCCCTTTTGGCTATAAGCAGATGTGATGGTGGTGGTCTTTGAGTAGGATTGTACTCCCAGTGGAGTATATCCCTTTTCTTTAAGTAGTCAGACTTTGCTGGCTATCCTGGTCAAAGATGTCTCGTCTCTTTTTTAGCCGGCGAACAATCTCAGGTATTGTTAGTTGCCCTGCGAGTTGGTTTGGGTGCTTTTGTAGTCTTGCTACATATTTATCGCCATAGGAAGCAATTTCGTCTTTAAGAGTTGGTATATTCAGGATTTCGTGGAGCTCTGTTGTTTTGAGAAACCATGGTGCATTCGATATCTGTCTAAGTATACCGTGCACCCTTTGGATTATCGTTAGATTAGTAGCACTGGCAGAGCCCCATAGTTGTATGCCATATGTCCAAATTGGCTTTATCATGGCTTTGTAGATAAGGATCTTATTGTCCGTAGCTAGTTTGGAGTTTCTGCCCATTAACCAATGAAGTCCCTTGTACTTTAAGTTGATCTCATCTCTCTTTGTTTTAATGTGTTTCTGCCAGGTGAGTCTCCGGTCCAAGTGCATGCCTAGGTATTTCACAGTGTCGTGATGTGGGAGTTATATACCATTCAGGGTGACAGGTGCGCAGTCTTCCTTACGAAGTGTGAATGTCACGTGTAGTGATTTTGTTACGCTAGCAGCTATTCTCCATTTAGCTAGCCAGTTTTCCATTTCATTAAGGCTGTTCTGTAATATCCGTCATGCTTCTACTGGGCATTTATTTGAGGCAAGGAATGCAGTATCATCAGCAAAGGTGGCGATTGTAACATCTGAATAGGTGTATAGGACAGGTCCAAGTACCGAGCCTTGTGGCACTCCTGCACTTATATCATGAAACCCCGATGTTGAATCGCTTTCCTTTACTTGGAATATTCTATTAGAAATATAAGACCTTAGAACTCCGTAGAAAGTGTGAGGCAATAAAGATTTTATTTTATACAGTAGTCCCTTGTGCCATACCCTATCGAAGGCTTGCTGTATGTCGAGAAATGCCGCTGAACAGTATTCCTTCATCTCGAACGACTTTCTTATTATCCTGCATACTCTGTGGACCTGTTCTAAGGTTGAGTGTTCGCCGAAAGCCGAACTGGTGGTCAGGGATAATTGACTTTTCCCTTAAAGCATTGCTAAGTCTGCAAAGTAGGCATTTCTCAAAGAGTTTAGACATAATTGGCAGCAAGCTAATTGGTCTGTAAGAAGTTACCTCATGTGGAGGTTTACCAGGTTTATGTGTCATTATTACCTGGGAAACTTTCCACAGATCAGGGAAGTATCCTACTCTCAGAATAGCGTTGAAGAGCATCGTCAGGTACACTATAGCCTTGCGTGGCAGCTGTTCAAGAACTCTTTTGCCGATGAGGTCGAATCCTGGCGCCTTTTTGTTGTGCATAGACTTAATGTCCTCCCTGGGGGAGGTCGTTAAAACCATTACTAGCGAACCAAACATTACAAACGTTACTAGTTTCAGAGGGAAGTCTAACTGGAAGTCTTGGTTGAGCACTACGTCTATGTCCAATTTGTCTGTAGTAGGTGCAGCGTTGTTCGGCTTGAAGACTTGGCTCAGATGTGTTGCGAATACTTCCGCCTTTCTTTGTCCGGATCTAGCCCATTCTCCATCCTGTGCTCGTAGTGGTGGCTTATGGTGTAGCGGTCGATCGTAATTTGTACATGCTTTCCATAGTGAGTAACTAGTCGCTTTTGTTGCTGTGAGGCCTTCCAAATAAGTTTGTAGGGCTATATCATAGGCTTCCGTTATAAGGGTCTTCAATTCTTTAGCAGCCCTGTTGAATGCTGCTTTGTCACTTGGGTGCCTACTAGTATGCCAAACTAGTCTTAATCTCCTTTTATCCCGGATTTTTAACCGAATGCTTTCCGAATAGACTTTGCATTGTGGGGGGCGCTCAGCAACTACCGGAGCATTCTTGGATGATTGTGGTTATTGTTTTCGCAGCTTTATCGATGTCTGATTCTGTTTTAAGAGCTGTTTGTAAGTCGAGCCTTTGGTGTACCAGCTCCTGGAAGGAAGCCCAATCTGTACGTTTGCTATACAGCTTGATGGGTCTTGTGATGTTTACTACTGTGGTTCCAATTGTTAGTATTACCGGCACATGGTTGGATTTCGCGTCCAGGCATGTTTCTATGTTGTGACAGAGTCTCGACAGGCCCTTCATAATGAAGAAATCTATGACATCTGGGAGCCTATTTGGATCGCTAGGTCAGTTGGTGGACTCAGCTGTGGAGATTGGAGTAAGGTTGTTCTTGTCTAGACTTTTCTTAAGTTCCCTACCTCTGGTGTTAGTTAATCTGGAACCCCAGTGGAGGTTCGTGGCATTCCAATCTCCTCCAACTAAGAAACGTGGACCAAGAGTATTGAACAGCTCGTCATATTGCTCCACTGCTATTTTGTGTTTCGGAGGGCAGTAAATAAACATTGAAGGTTCCGTTTCGATTTTCTATTGCGATAGTGGCTGCTTGTATGTGAGGTTTCTTGAATTGTCGCTGCTCACTATGTTTTATGTTCGATCTTACTATTACTGCCGCTCCTGCATGAGCAGTTCCATCGGGGTGGTTTGTGGTGTAGATTTCGTAGTTTCTTATCTTGACACTACTGTTTGCAGTAAAATGTGTTTCGGATACTAATAGTATATCGACATTATGCGTGTGCAGTAGAATTTCAACTTCTTCTTTTTTTGGTGACAGCCCGTCTAGGTTCCAAGTTGCTAACTTGAGAGAAGTCATTTTGTTATTTTAGAGACAAGGGTTGTTATGAGACTTATTAGAGTACTCATTTGTTGAAAGATTATCTCAAACTTTTCTGTTTGTTTTAGAAGTAGTTGTTCCAGAGTGGAGTTTGGCACGCTTATAGCCTCAAACGTGTTTTCTGGGTTGTGTCTCAGCATATCAGCGTAGGTTGATTTAACGTTTTGGGTGCTCTCCATGGAAGTGCTGCGGGGATTTATAGTGGTACCATTATCGTCACTGGTGGGGTCTTTACGGGGCAATTCTACTTTACGTGTGGGCAATTTGGTCTTTCGGGCCAGTATTTGTTTATGGACCTCACAACCTTTGTAGTTTGCTGGGTAAGGCCCATTACATAGGGCGCACATAGCAGGAGTAAGGCGATCAAGTTTTAGGCATTCTGAAGTCTTATGGGATAGTCCACATTTTACGCAGCGGTAAGGACGCATGCAGTAGTTCTTTGAGTGACCATACTGTTGGCATCGCTGGCATTGGACAATCGATTTTTTCTTTCTTGGGTCCTCAATGACAATCGATTGGTGGTAGATATACCTAAGCTCCTTCACCGCTTTATTGTTTGGACCTGCTGCAAGGTTAACAAAGAATGTTGAGGTGGGTTTCTTCTCAGGACCATATTTGGCGTTGATTATTTCTCCAGTGAGTATGTTACCCGTTGCCTCAATTTCTTCCTTAATTATGCTTGTTGGTGTGGAGGGGTGAAGGTTTCGTATCACCACTCTACAGGGTCTCAAGTCCTTTCTATTGAATGTGTGCCCTATCAGGCCATTTTCCCTAACAAGGGATATGAGCTTCTTGTATACCTCAACGTCTGCACTACTTACTCGAAGTTGATTTCTGTTGACACATTTATAGGTGAATTGGTCTCTTTCCGCTACTTTTTCTAGGAGTTCAGTTAGTTTATTCAAGTCTTCTATTCCGTACAGAATTATAGGTGGAGGCTTGCTGGTTTTTTTTACACCATGCTCTGGTTCATTTTCTGTGAGGTCGATAGGCAGTTCACTGAACCTGTTACATGTTTCTACAGTATTAGGTGGCGGGCTGGACGAAAGTTTGCGCTTTTTTGAAGTGCCATTCATAGGAACTCTTTGCCATGTAGGAGGGCCAATCGCATTGAGTTCAGAGCGTGGATTGGTTAGCTTGGTGTTATCGCTAGATAAGGCTGTAAGATTTCCTACAGATGAGGATCTTGGCCTTTGTATAAACAAGCTGGAATGGAAAGCTTGCTGTACCATTTTTTTGGTATTGCTGCTGTTGCTGCTGCCGCTGCTACCAGTAGCATTTACTGATACAGGAGCCTGGTCACCCACCCCTGTACAGTCATCGGTAACATATTTCTCACTTGCTGGCCCGGGTACCTGCAAGCGCCGGGTGTTAGCCGGGTCGCATGACATCGCATTCTCTTTACTGGACATTTTCATATTTTAATTGATGGGGGTTACTTATGATACTTCCCCAAGGCATCATAGCATTTCTTTTGGAGGGTATTTAAGTCCTCCTGGCCTATGGAGGCCTATGGACAGGTTAGTTAACCGCCGCTTGTGGCTCGACGTTGCTGTTCGTTTGGCACCACCCGGGGGGCACGTACAGGGTGGAGTAGATGTGGCTAAAATATGTTGGTCAAGCCTGCGGACGCGAACAGCACCACCCCCCAAAAAATGATGAAATATAACTAACATTTATAAGTGCTTTATCATTCCTATCGACTTTAAAAACCAATGAAGTATCATCGTCGAATTATGGAAAGTCATTTATATAAACTAGGAACAGAAATGGCCCCAATATTGAACCAAGGGGCACTCCAATTTTAACTACAGACCCGTTGGATGTTGTACTACTAAGTCCAACCTTTTGTTTGCGGTTTGTTAAATATGATAGAAGAAGATTATGAGCAGATCCGTAAATTCATGAAATAAGCTAAGCTATTCACGGTAATGTGAGACTGCTAATTTAAAATAAGCAGAAAATATATGTATGTTATAGCAGTTAAGAAGGATACCTAACTCTATGTAGTATTTGCTATAAGACCAAGTCGCAGCTTCGTAGTCTCAAATTCTAATGTGGGATGTGGGCAATGATATTCTAAATTGGTCCTATCATCTGGAGACTCATATATAAACCAGTAACGAACCGACTCTCCATATTTATTATACGAGCGCTGTCCCAAGTGATTAGGTTTGCAAATCAGTATAACATTACCACTAAATATAGAAAGCAACGGAAGATGTTAGAGGAACCCTTTGCCGAGAGGCACACTGAACTGAGCGACATTCTGTAAAACATTATAATAGTTTAGACAATAATTTTAAAAATTCATGATAAAGGCTTACCTATTGATGGATTGATTGATAACATTACCACTAAACTACATGTTTTTACTAGATATCTAAACCAGGCGATTGTGTACTGCTCTCGGAATCGAAGTTGTGGCGGATTTTCTACTACGAGTATATTGACCTTTGGGCGTTTGCTATCTCATTCACACACCTACGCGCAGACGGAGATAACAATAGTAGCACCGTTGATGTATCGGCAAATCGGCTTCGAGTTCGATTGCGAGAGTATTATACAATCGCCCTGCAGACCACAGATTTCTTTATATTTACTACGTAAACGAAACTATATAACTACGATATTTACTGTGTATTACTTCATTCAGATTATTAGATTGGGTACCTTCGCGGTTACTGTCAAGGGTAATTTTATGAAACACTTAGTATATGTATATACAAATAGGTAGGTATCTTGAATGGAAGAAATAAAATATACCACAGAAGTTAAGTGAAATAAATTCCTTAAATTTTCTTTTTCCATACAAAAACGTACGCTGTACTGTTATGTCTACTGATAATTCCATGTATATAGTATAACTAAGGTACCTACGCTAGTAAGTAGATAAGTAATACCCACCTTTTATTATGAAATTAAAAGAAATACATTTATTCCTTCACTGGCACTTAAGAACGGTCAGACTCTAACGCCTGCCGCTCCGCTTCGGAAGGTTGCTTTAATATATTGCTAATATTACTGCTATGGATTTAGGGGAGAGTGGGGATATTGCGGACACTTAAGGGAATACTTTAATAAAACATAAACTTTTAAAGCTAATCAGTTCGTTTTTATTAATTAATAAACTTTGCTTATTACCTTACAAAATTAACATATAAAATTATTAGTATCAAATCAACATTTATATTTTTTCTCAAAAAAACAAAACCCTTGCTGTCCGCATTTACCCGACGCCTTCCAGGTAAATACGGACAGCGGGTGGGGTAATTGCGGTCAGTCTATTTCTCCTTACACAAGTCGCAAATATAGTTGTAAGCGGCCAAGCTAATATAGCTTTCATGATTGTCAAGGACAAGCAAAATAACATTGTCAGCAGATGGCCGAGTAAAGCTTTTAAAATGATGAAGCCACTGAACGAATAATTCTTCATTGATCCACCCAGAGTCAGAAATCGATGCTATCATATTGAAGTTGCTTTGTTTCATTAGTAATGGGTTCATTCTTTTCCTCTTAAAGATAAAAAATGGTGGCACATAATTGCCGCTTGCGCTACATGCATTCACGACTGTTGTCAAGGATCCTCTTTCAGCACTTGTGCACTTGCCAACTTGTTTTAAGCCTTTAGGCGCAAGAATTTTTGAGTTTATTTGGACAGTGCTTATGCCTGTTTCATCAACATTATAAATGACATCTGGCCTGAAATTATGTTTGGACATCAAGTATGTCAGGTTAGTAAAAAAAATATCTACTTCTTCTTCATTAAACGCAGTGATTCGACTTAAAGATGTCGCTTCCGGCTTACGGAGTGATATTTCAGGATGCCTTGACATAAACGAGTAATACCACTCTATTCCAGCTATACCCGTTGCTTTGTTAAAATTGTGTGCCAAGCCATTAGCTGTTGCAAAATCGAATGCGACTTTTCTAAGCGTGATTGGAGTTATTCCGAAATAATTTCTACACGACTTCAGAATGAACTGAACGAGCTCTTGCTCTTGAGATTCATTAAAGATTGGTTTCTTACCGCGTTTGGGATCTTTGACATCTTCAGCAGACTTTCTGACCTGATCTAACAATGTAGCTCGAAGTACGTTATATTTTTCCGCGGCTTTTCTAAAACTTAAATTCTTTTCTTGAATCTCCCTTATAGCTATTTTTAAAGTTTCGAGTGTGTACTTTTTTTCAGTCTTCCGTTTATATACTCGAGGCATCTGAAACATGATACAGATATAATAAGTCATGTGTCCGTATTCTCCCCAACCCCTTTGGGGTAAATACGGACGTCCTTATTTATCCCAAAATAATGTCTGCAATTACCCCATCTGCCTTTCGACATTTTATAGCAAAACAATTTTAGGTTAGGTAATAACTTTTGTAGATTATAATTGCACATTAATATAGGTGAAAGACACCTTAACACGTAACGAATACAGTTTTTACTCAAAACAAATATCATAGCGTATGCACGCTACTGAAAATCATCGAAAATTACAAGAAAATACATAAAAATAATTAATTGATCTTACCTCGAATCGCGTGCGCGGGCTCCCGTGTTGACAACTTTCCGGACACTAAAGATGGCGGATACAATAGCGCGAGTCGTGTTGCGGGACGCGGGAAGGGCTGTATCAGCCGGTAAGGCAGTGTCCGCAATTACCCGCTGTCCGTAATCACCCCACCCTCCCCTACTACCTATGGGCTTTTTCTTATTCTCTTGGCCTTGCTCGTAACTAGCGCCCGGTTTCGCCCGAGTGGAATAATACTAGTAGGTATTTTGTATAAGTAACTACAAAATCCAAAAAGACTAGAATTACTTTTTAACGATACAATCAATATTACAAATGCGAAAATAGATCTTTCTCTAACCCTTTTTGTTAATAGATACATAAGTTATTTCGTCTAAGTATTAAATAGTAACTTACATATGTATATACAAACAAGCGCTACAGTGATTTTAGACTAGTATCCGCATATATTTCATTCCAGGGCATGCTCTATCAATGCGCCAAGTTTAATCCAAATCGTTTTAGTGGTTTTTGCAAGGAAGAGTAACACACCCATATCTATCCAAACAAACTATCGCGTTTATAATATTGCTAATGGCAATATCGATCTTCGGTCAATATATAAAAATGTAATGATTTTGCTCAGTTTACTTGGACTTCGAATTAGAATTCTACATCAGGCTCTCTGAGCTTTTTTAGTAATGTTATAAACGTTATAAGAGTTCCTATTTTTGTTAGTTGCTTAAAGAAAACGTGATAACACCTCATCTGTTATAGGCAAATAGCAGACTTTTCCAGTTCACAAAATTGAACTTAATTGCTTTCTCTTTTTTTTTTTGTCATTTAATATCGGAAAATTAGTTTTGTGTACGCTAAATGCCATCCAAAGTTTTCAGCAATTTTTAGTGCTAAAATTATTATACGTATTTAGAAGTAGTTGGAGCTCTTAGTCACTAAATAATTAGTTATCTTGGTGCAGAGCTAGTCCGGGGATATGCTACCTTACCCATTTCCGCCAAGAAACAGTAGTGCACTTGTATTACTATGTTTCGGTTAAGAAGGCCGCAAAAATCACAGGATCATCGGGGATCTAGAACGCATTGGCAATATGCAGGGTCAGATTTAGTCATAGCGCCGCCCCTGGGAAATTCGAAATAAAGGATGAAAAAAGGAAAAAGACGAAAATAAATTTTACGTAAAATTTTATTTCAATATACAATTTAATTATATTATCTTTTTTTAACATTGTACCAATATATTTAATTACTGCAATTAATTATATTTTTTACTTTATTGGTTAATATTTAAATTGTTTCCGAATTTCGCCCTGGGCACTAGCCCGGGTGCCCCTAGTGTAAATTCAGCGCTGGAAATATGTCGCTGGTGTTGCAAATATCTATCGGCGGTGGTGACCACTTACCATCAGGTGGACCGAGGGCCTGCTTGTCTGCCTACTTGGGTTTAACAAATATATACTAACGGATCTATTGTCAAATAACCAAGCTATTTATTAAATTCATGTGGCTCACGTTATAAATAGCGATAATCATATCAAGACACCTTTAGAAACGCATCTGCGTAGAAACAGTTTTTTTTTTATCGGTTACCTATTGATATTGTTAATTTTTATTTAAGATACACTGTAGGATGCTGATGTTCTGTTTGTTGTTTTAGTACCATGTATACCTAAGTTGTAACTAAACTGAGGAAGGTGTCGAAAAACTACAAATAGCATTACTCCAAAACTGAAAACCAACTAAACAATTTTAATATTGTATTCAATGGTTTTTCTTTGGTTTGAGACTTTTAGAGTAATGTCGAAATTTTCGAATCGAATATTTTGATTAATAATAAATTTATATTACATAGTTTCAACTCGTAGTGTATCGAGCAATGATTTATCGGATTTATTTTAAATCTTTGCTTACTCAGATGACCTACATATAACTGTTGCTGACTTTCGACATTGTAATATTCTCTTCATATAGAGGTCGTCTCTAATGGAGAGTTTAAGATTATATTATTTAATAGCAGATGGTCCAACTGATGATAAGTGGTCACCGTCACCAAGGGACATTTACGCCCCGCGGTTTCACCCGCGTTTCCGAGGTTGATAGGACTCTACTCCATGACTTAAAATAACCATATTTATTTTAACCCGTTCAGCTTTTCCAGAGCTAAATAGTAACAAACACTAAAACCTGCTTGGCCTGTGACTATTTAATTTCATGGCGATCAGTTGAACAGTATAGAAGTGGCTACGTGCAGCGCCATCTATTCGCGAGGTAAAGTAAAATGGTTGCACTCAAACCTTCTCCACGAAGAAACACACGTTTGAGCACACTTTCTTGATGATCAGTCAAATGGTGTTCCACTCTTGGGACTTCCATTCTTACCCGCCTATGACATACCAACAGGAAGAGTTCTGATTTAAGCAAACTATATTTGTAAAGAGGTATGTATGTTTCTGTTTAGGGCTAGGTTGCTCAATTTGTCTAAGGGAAAATTACCTACTGTAATTTTTAACAAAATATTTTTCGTCCGAAGCTTTATTCATTATGAAAAAGTGTGATTGAAAGAATTAACTCTCTACGCCGCACGTAGATATGTTCCACCACGACTAACTATTCAGTTGTTTGTTATGAATGAGGTTCATTCGATTTGTCATTATGGTCCGGTTGACATAGGCTACACAAAAATTCATGAACAATCTACCTACACAATAATTTTTAATTTATTTTTTTAAGCTTATACCTATGGTATATTTCGTATAATACAAAATAAATTTATTAATTAATTAAATTTGACTTTACAGTCGGCGTCATTTTAAGTATTTTGACAATTATCGAAAAAAACATTCCGAAGCAATCAGGATTTCCAAAATATCTTCCTTATTTTTAATCCGGCTATTAACTAACACTATTCTGTTTCTAAGGTAATTTTTTATTCATATTATTAAAAATCATTACCGCTTTTGTTTTAACATGATAAATCAATTGGTTAAAAAATACAAATAAAAAAAAAGTTTACATCAATAGAAACTAAACTTTTTATTTTCAACCTCGGTAAACGTATGCCGCAGATAACGTTTTGTTTCACCCCATTTCATATGTGCACTTTACGGAGACTCACACTATAAGTAGATTACTAGAATTGAGCTAGATCCCTGTGCAAAATCATTAGTCAATCCATCTCGTGAAGAAAGCACAAAAAGCAATCAAACTCACTTTCTTATTTATAACATTACGACTAGCTTCCGTCATGAGGTTTTCCCGCGTCCCGTGTCTTACTTACACAACTCTTCTCATCGACTTTACTCAACTAACTTTACTCGTCTATAATTTCGAGAAACAGTCACTGGCAACAGGTATAACCCGTTCTACGGACCACCTAACGGTTCTTTAGCCATCAATACCACACTTTTGAACTGTTAACTGATAAATTATTGTCAATGAGAAAAATCTTAATCAACAAATTAAGATAAATATTTGTACATATGACAGATAGCTACTGGTTTTCATTACGTACATAGAGTAATTCTCTTTCAGAATGTTTTTGTTATAAGCATACTTACTCCAATAATATTATAACTCATTATTAACAATAATTAAGTTTCACCTGCGGGCGTTTCTCATAGAAAAGTGGATTAAATAAATAGGTCTGTAAGTATATGTAGAGATATTAAATATCAGGTACATACTAAGTAAAGTATGAAACTCGAGTCGCGGGAAAAGTGTCAGATGTAAAGAATGGTGGGAATACTACAACTACGTCACTGTCTTGGTCCGCAGGGTACGGTATCATAAACTCTGACTTAAATTGTACCAGGTAGAGTGGAAAATGAAACCGCCGAGCGATATCAAAAATTTCTTTGGGCTTTCAAATGATAAAATAAACCTTATTACGGGGAATTAAAACCAGTTTTCCTTCTTGTGGTGAGAGAGAAAGCACTTTCCGGTCGTGTGCTGGGCGGTATGACGCAGATGACGCTCCGTGCCGTGCGTGCGTGACACACCGAACAGCAACCACCACGGCAACGGTTGCCACTTGTCAGTCGGTCGAGTGGAGTCCGCTCGTCTGCAAGGACTCAAATCGTGAGTTTGGTTACTAAAAACAGAACGTCGTTATCCGCGATCACACTGTTAAGTGAAAAATAAAAACTAAATGAAACCAAAAAGTTGTGAACATATCTAATTAGCGGAGGATTATCTCACTTCAACTTACGGTAAGGAGTAAAGATTTATGTTTATATTTTGAAGTTAGTAGCAACCTGCTTTCTTAGGAAAATAAGATGGCATGGGCTTAGCGACCTAATAAGTATGTTATACTCGTATATAAGTAACATAAGTTTAATAAAATGTGATGTTTGTATGTAATGTAAATGACTCCATATAAGTATTATTACTTAATTTTGGAAATTTTGGGATTAATAGATGTCTCGTATCATAGTATTAGTAAGGTTTGAATTGAACACCTAAAGGTAGTACCTTAGTATATGTATTTTAAACGTATATTATGGTTGGTTAAACAGTGTGAGAAAAATATTTGTATCGAAATATTTGAAATGTCACACCGCAATTCACACGTGATTCCAACTTTCACGTTATAAAAAGTGTGCTGCATTGTTTGTTTGACGATACACCGTTCAATGATTAGCAATTAAGTAATAAATAAGAGTTCCACAATAACTCAGTCTTTCTTTTATCTAAGACGTAAAAAAATATTAGAAAAGTTGATAAGTACCAATCATGATCATTTCTAATGTTAGAAAAGTGCTCGTCAAGACTCAAAATGCAACGTTCAAAAACGTCACTATGTAGTTTACTTTCTATAAAACTTTTGCAAAATTATGAAGATGGTCTGTTACAATATGATTATCAAATCCGAAACACGATTGGTAGGTACTTAGCCTTGCTTTACACCTATCTTGTTCTATTCCCTATAGCTTCGTAGCCAAACCCTGGACCTGTGTTGAAGGAGAATCTCAAACATAAGAAGCTATATCTGATATCAACCTTAGGACTTGAGGCCACAGCTTTTTATCGCATATATCCCGACATCACATCCCTCTTAAGCAATGTAGATAAGAATTATAAGCGGATAACCTTTAGAAATATCAAAGCTTTTATTTTTCGTTAGTTGTGTTTGACCACCTGGGTAAGCCTAAAATGGAACTAGCTCTAATGTGCAGCTGCCGAATAACGAATAGGTTATTTCTTTTTATGAGGCAAATGGAACAGGTTTATGCTAAGTTATGGACGGAGATTAATATTGCATTAGTCCGAAGCTAACTTGGAAAACCTACTTGGTATGTAAATAGAACAATCGTAACGTATTCCAAAGAACGCGGCGTCTAGCTTTTATATCCCAAGGAATCTCTCATACATTACATACCATACACACATTTATAACGTACAAGTCACGTAATATCTGCAATGTTCTTTTTATATAAAACTAGCTAACCCCCGCGGTTTCACCTGCGTTTATCGATATATATCCTATAAACTATTTACGAAAAATTCCGCGTCGAATGGTAGCAGTTCCATCCCGATATGTTCAGTAGTTTTGAGGTGGTGATGCGTCAAAGGAATCCTATTTTCCTTATCCAAGATGTTTATCAAATATCAAATAAATCAGATGAGGCTTTCCATTTTTATACGAGACTAAGAGCAAAATTATTATTTATGTCGCGTTAAATCTATTAATACTTTTGTGATTTAAATGCATACAAGTCGTTATTATCACAATGTTTATCTAGTTATTGCATGACTATTATTATGGATTAATTACTATGACCATATAAAATACCGATGAATAAAAATCAATAATTAAATAAAACAAAAAAGAAATGGCCCCAGGAGCTAAAGTTGAACACGATTTAGAATACAACCAGCCCCATACCATATCTACTGGACCGGTATCAAACGAGGAATTTACTAAGAAGTACCTCTAGCAGCCCTTAAAACTTATGATCGATCAGTGAATCAATGTCAATAAGTCAACAATTTAAGTTTGAATATTTACAACACTATTTAAAATGAAACGTGAAATTTTTAAATGTATTTTAACTAGCCGAAAATACATTGTTTTTAACCCTAGGCTTTATAGAAAAAGAAGGGGTTCAGAAGTATCCTGAATTGATTCTAGGAACAATGCTCGAAGCATTGTGCCTTGTAGTAGATTATATATGTACTACTATGTATGAACATAAAACTTGTAGGCATTCGCTCGCCTTGACGGGGGAGGTACTGTAGTGTCTCCAGAAATAGAAATATTCCTTATTTATGTAGGCTTTCACAAGCTCTTATAGCTCTCCCTAAAGCGTCTTTTTTGTAATGAATGCAGACGACCCTTTAAAACAAGGTAGGTTTTGACAAAAAAACATTTATTGATATGCAGTAACATGACTTTAGGATTTGAAAAGAGAATCAAAGAATGTCGGGGTTATGTCAGTCAATCGGTTGGGTACAATTTATAATTTGATACAAAATTCTGAATTTTTACCGTTTTTTATTGGTCAAGTGGTCCTTTTTATATCAATGCCGGTTCAACCAAATAAAAAAAACAAATAGTAGACGTATACTCTCCTTTTTTTATACGCGGGCTTAGTAAGCTTGTAACAGGTTGATTGAACATTTCCAACAGATTTATAAAACTAAATAAATTACATCATCTCAAGTGAAATATTTAAACAGTTATTTTATGTCAAAAGCCAATTTACAATTAAAATTTTACAGAGTTTGACAGAGTAACAAAGAATAAGTTTGATATTTGTATAATATAGATTATACATATCTATACAATCTAGAGGTATTTTAGATAATCATGTATTGAAAACAAACTATGCATTTAATGTAAACATTCCTAATAATAACTCCATATAGAAATTGACTGCTTAGACAGGTTTCAATTTAAGAATTCCCAATCAAACAGAAAAGGGATTAGCATCTCATTGATGAACCAATAATTTCTCCAAAACGGGAGATTTATTGAAAGGACTTTCTGTCGAGTTTTAAAATTCCATACTTGTTTATAGGCTTATATGAATAATTAAATTTCATTTCATGTATTATTTATTTCTATACCTTACACTACTTATGTAAAAACTGAAAATGTTGTACCTGCTCTTATGAAAAAAAATTTTATATTGCATTTTGAAGTGTATCTTCGAATTCTGATCCGCAACCTTTTTGTTTGACGAAAAATAAATGAATGATAAACATCTATGCTATTCAAAAGTGATTGATCAATAATTAAAATTCCCTGTAAAACAAAAGTTTCAGTTCTGTGTCTTTATGGCACACGGTAGACGCTTGGAGAGGGTTCTGTGCGATGAATCTTTTATCAACCATGTTTTTTAGAGAGATCTTATAAGATTTTAAAGAACTTCTCCTGTATTTTTTGAGTTTGGTTTTCATGTAACTAATTGACTCAGGCGTGCCATTGCGGGGGAAATCCATTATAAGATTATATCTACAAAATACAAATTTAGTAACTTATTCCGCTGGATCTCCTTCTCTGTCAAGTCTCATCTATAAATAAATATAAAACTATTCATTTATAAATTATATTGAAAATGGACTGGATGAATACCTTTGGAGGGTAAAAAAGAAAATGAAAAATATTTTATTTGATTAAATCTACGGTGTGACATTTAATGCAAGGGCATTGAGTAAAAGGTCAGTTAATAGCCCCCATATTCATAATTCGTTGGACATCCTTGTCTGGGACACAGAAATTAATATGTGTACCAAATTTCAACTCAATCGGTTGAGTATATCCGAAGCAAATTGGGTGTGCCAAACGGACAGACAGACACACGACTGAACCGTTTTTCCTTCTTGAAGCACGGGACCCAAAAAAGGTATTACTTTATCTGTTTTGTTTTGTTCTGTTTATTCTATCACAAAAGGTTTGCAAAATTTTATTAAGGTATCCGCAGCACATTGGATTTCGATGGCGGCTGCGTGGGTCAGTCCAAGGTTTGGCGCATTCACTGAGCAGGCTTCTAAAATGTTGACCCATTTACAGCATGTGTGGTCAAACGACAGTGAAAGCTGAATTGGGATTCGTCAGAGAATTACTCTTACTCATTGGCGATCGCTGTTCGATTGCCCATTGTAATCTTTATACACGATTGCGTAGTCATAATGCGGGAGCCCGAAGTGTTTTTTGTGTAAAAGTTGACGGTGTTAAACTTTATGAATGCCCTCCACGGGTCTAAACTAAATAAATGGTATTGAATTATGAATTTTATTTCAAATCCACCTTGCCAGTTTCCCGGTAGCAAGACCACAATCTTGATACAACACTTTGATTCGTGCCCCTGGCATTGACATCATTGCTATGGATGGCGGCCGCTCATATATGTATTTATAATTAAAAAAATTAAGAGACGAATGTTTTAGTCTGTGATATCGCTCTTGTTTCCTTACACGGATAACAGCGCCCGCCTATAGCATGCCCTTCTTCTCCAGTTAAACGTCAGCGTTATATGAAATAAGATTAATTTAATAAAAAATATTAAAAATCACAATTTAAATAACAAACCCTTTAACGCACACCGAGAATAAAATATGTAGTAGGAAAAAATAGGTATTTCAGCCTTTTTGGAATTAGGTTAAAAAATTTATTAAATTAAAACACCTCTGACGTACTCTTCTTTTCATTTGAATTCAGAATTCGAAGAAAAATATCCTCCAACCAATCAACCAATTGAAGCTATAAGCCGGATAGGACAAAATTACAAGGGGTCATTTGGGTACGAAACCCCGAACAAGCACATAATCTCAAAAAGCTTAAGAAAAAAATTACCTTCCTACCTTGTTATAGGTTGGTTACCTATGTAAATATATTTCAAATTTAATTCTGATTGTTCTGCCTGTTGGTAATGATACTGTCAATTCGTTCTTGCACATTATGAGAGTCTAGCTGTCTCCCGCGGGATGCTACACCTTCCCCGTATATTGAGTATCCTATATGTTAGTGCAGGGCACGCACTACTTATGTGAAAAGTTTCAACGAAATCCATTTGGTAGTTTTTACGTGGCAAAGTAACAAATGTCCATAATTCCATCCTCACAAACTTCCGCATTTATTAGTAGGAATTAGGAAGAGTTAAATAGTAGATATATTGATAACATCTAAATTACCACTTAATAATACTAACATTAACTGAAACAAGTTATGCGTGCAATGTTATGTTTCCTTTAATCCCTATTAATATTTGAAATGTGAATGTAAGTTTGTTTGTTACGCTTTCACGCGTTACATAACCGATCATCATGAAACTTTGTACACATATTCTTGGAGGTATTAGAAGTAACATAGGATACATTTATCCCAGAAAAAATTTACATCCCTAACGATAGCGGGTGAAACCGCGGGGGACAGCTAGCAAGTAATAATCGATAAGTCACTACCTACCTATAGTTACCAACTAGCATAAACAAAAGTAGCACTGAGATACACAATGACTGGGTGAGTGCGAGCGTCATGAATACGTGAGCGCTAACACAAAATATGTGCCAATGCCAAACCGAGGAAAGTGACAATTTCACGAAAGTGAAAAGTTTCTTAATAGATACATACACCACGATGTGCTATGAACGAATGAAAGATGTGAGACAAAACGAACCGAAGCAAACCATCATGCAGTTAAACATTATACAGGTAGTTGCCTACCTTAGCTTAGAACCTAAGGAAGTAGAGTATTCTAGTAAAATATTTTCCATTCAGTTCAGCTAATTATAAAGGAATCGCCTTAGTGTTCACTTAACTACAGTTAAACAAACTCTTGATTTAACGTTAGCATTAATATGACGTTCTGGTTCGGTCCACTGACCCAGTGACCTTACACACGACCGGTTGCGCCCGCGAACTAGAGCGCCTCGTTGCTTCAAACCATCACAACATTAAAAGAAAGCAGCATTCTAAACCAGTCATCGTAACGTAACACAATCAGTAGAATAAGTAAATAAAGAGCTATCATTAAATGAGCAGCATATGCTGAGTTTTGACAGAGCAAAACTCGACCTCTTGAATCGTCGGTTAAGTATTTTGGGGAAAAGGCATAACCGACAGACTGTATCTGTCCTACTTATGTCTAGAAAAGCCAGAATTTTTCTCCCATTCTAACGACAAACTATCGTGTTACTTATTTTCCTCCTTTAGTTCTTAATGCAGGCTTATATTTTTCAACACGATCGGGTATGAGATATCTTTGATGTCCTCTCCCGTTTCATATTTTTTGATCAAAGCTGTTTATATAAGAGTTAGCACCCGTTAAAATAAAGTATCGTACGAAAAATTCTAAGCGAAACAAATCTAGAGCGCATAAGTAACAACACAAAAAAAACGGTCGTCCTAATTTGTTTTAGTGGATGCACTGTAATATTTATAGTAATTAGTGAGACAAATTAATAGGTACCCAAATAATTATGAAACAAATGAGCTAAGTTTGTCATTACAATGCTTAAAACCAAGACTTTATTACAGTAATGGAGCCGAGTGTAATGAATGATCAATGTTCACGCGTTTACGACTTTTTCAAGGCACTTGCGAGGAGGAAAGAATTTATTTTTATTTTTGTGTTAATATGCACTTCTATTTTGTAGCACAGTAAGTGCCTAATTATGTCTGATTACTTTTTTTCAAATCAGAAAGAACAATAAAGTTTAGACAAACATTTTTGAAAATAGCGCGTGGATTCCTTTTTTCGCGCCGGGCGTAATTGGATGGAAGGCATTCAATGACGAAACTGTCAAAGAATACTTATTTTAGTATTTATATCACAAATCTTTGCATAGATTTCAATTATATATAATTTGTTTGATTTATCTGTGTTCCGAATAGCAGAATAAGTAGTTAAAAATTAAAACAAAATCATTTACGAATATTGGTTTTCACATAAATTTTTCGTTAGCAAAGTTATCTCTGAGTACAGAAACTATAATACAATCCTCGGAAACGCATGTGAAAATGCGGGGACTAACTGAGTTATTTCATGTAATTGATTGTTGAAATACTATTTTACATTTAATCAAGACAGTTTATTTATAGGTACGTAGAAAAAAATTGGGAATAAAAACTATTTTCTGGGATTTAAAAGTGTGCTAATTGCAACGCAAAAACCGCGGTCCAATTAGAGCGGCTTTACGAGCAATTGAATAATAGGATACAATATTTTCAGATGTTCGCGTACTCTAAAGCGGGTTTATTTGCTCGCGTTTTCCTTCTGTTGACCTTCCTGACAGCGACAAGAGCACAATCTCTGCAAGACACCAGTTTCTTAACAGGTATGTTATTTCATTAGAACAGGTATTCCAGATACAAGCGTCAAAACCAATAACAATTCTACATGGACAATAATGTTATTAACATTTCATTTATCTACTTGTTCGCGATGTTTAATTTGAACGCGAATATAATTTATTTATGTCGCGGTAACGTAATTAGGTTATTAATGCTTTTTAATATTTCATGGTTTTTTTTTAATTCTGCTTATTTTCATAAAGAGTTATTTTGTCATTATGACATGCTCGTATTGGAAAGGATGTCATAATGTAATTGTTTCCGTCCGAAGTTAAGCTGAATAAAAGAAAAACACTATCTAGTGGCAGCTAATGAGAAACCCGACACTGCAATGAAGCCGACATGAATTTTAATTTAGATTCTTTCACCTATATATAAATAATTTCCAGTAGCCGAAGTGTCAACAAATCAGGGTGAAGTGGAACCCCGTGACAATGGACCAGACCTCGAGTTTAACTACCACGACCATGACCAACTTACGAGGTATCTAAGAGCCGTCTCCGCAAAGCATCCTGCACTAACGGCTCTATATTCCATCGGGAAATCAGTGCAAGGTAACTAATTAAAGCAACTTCGAATCTACTGGCGGTAAATCCGTAAATATATGTATATATATATTATCTTGTAATTAGAAAAATATGTTGATAGTAATCAGTTACTTGGTTTGCATAGTACACGCTCTGCTCAGTTTGGGATCAGATGCCGTCTGTAACGAATGTCTCAGGTTATTATTTATTTATTGATTACTCTGTGTTTCAGCACATTTCACTTCTATTCTAATTTAAATTTTCCATGACCGTCGTGGGTTACTATCAGATTTTGGATCAGATTAAAAAAAAAAAAATTCTGAAGTCATTTGTTATGAATTCATATGTAATAACTTTTTTTTCTCTTATCTGGAAGTACTCGTGTAAAAAGAGAATAGGTGTAACAGTTGAAAACACCTGGTAATTTTGTATTTCCCAGATTCAGTTCGGAGAAATAAATGTTTAAGCCGTAATCTCCATCCTATTGACCTACTGCCCAACTGCTGTACTCAGCTATTGGGCAGTAGGTCTGTTAGGTTATAGGTATTGCTATACCTCTCTCTGTCTAAAATTTAAATGAATGAAAATAATCATCAAGGGATGAAAAGTTACGTGTTATACAAGACTGCAAAATTGCTTTTTAACCGAGTGCTCAATTTTGATGACCAAATAAGCGAGGGAATAAAAAATTTGAATCCTGAGCGTTAGCAAGGGAATCAAAATAGCACTAAAAATCTTTGCACTCGAGTGCAACACGTAACTTTTCATCCCACCTCAGCGAGGAAATGACTATATCCAAAAAAAAGAAAATGGCGCGACTAAATGTTTTCTTATTCAAACTATTAATAACTTATATTTATTAAAAAAAATTACATTATTCTTAATTAATATTTATTAAAATTTATAAGTTTCTATATAAAGCGTGTTTTTTAGTTTCTTTTAAATATTATTTATTTTTCATTTTTTAATTAAATTTTTTTGAGTGCCCGAAAGAGTAAGTCTGGAACTGCACGCATGCGTAGTTCGCGCACTAGGTCTATCTCTCTTACTCGCATGCAAAGGATGCGGAAAGAAATTAATTAATCCTGGCGAATCTAATTAGGATAATTGGATGCTTTGATCGGATTATTGCATTGTCATCGGTCTTTGACAGGTGTGCAAAGTTTGAATGAAATCTGATCGTTCAAAGTAGGACAAAATCGAGCTCAAAGGGGTCGGTTACATACATACATACATACAGGTGAAGCTAATATAAAGCGTGTAAAAAGGTTGAATGATAAATTCGGCGGAGGTGAAGTAAATAGGTTTAATGATGTTTTGAATTCACAAACTTAGTGCACACGATGTTCTAAAGTCTATCAACTTTATCCTCTAGCGAGTAAAAACGGCTTTTGCACTCAGATATCGAAGATCAAACATACTCTTTCCGAGTTGGGGGGGATGGTAAGGTATCTAAAACGTGTGTTTGCTTTTTATGCAATCCTAAAAAAATCCTTTATCATTCATCGACGGCGTGATGGCGAAGCTCGTGGGTTCAAAAAATGCTATGAGAATGAGCATTCAAAAAAGAAAAAAAATTATGAGTAAACCATGTCCAGGTGGTCGGTTGGGTATATTTAGCTAACTAAATCGCCCGATCAACTATACCCATCAAGTACAAAATCAGTCATCAAGTACCTACGAGTAATGCATTAAAAAAATATTGTAAAAAATTCTATACAAATCGTATTAATGAGATTTTTCATTAACATATATTTTATTTTTTAGGGAGGGACTTGTGGGTGATGGTCGTGTCATCATCGCCTTACGAGCACATGATCGGCAAGCCTGACGTCAAGTACGTCGCCAACATCCATGGCAACGAAGCTGTCGGTCGAGAGCTGCTTCTACACCTCATTCAAGTTAGTAGCGACAACGCATTGGCGATGCCTCCGGTGTTTCAAATGTCCAAAGACGGCTTCGACCACATACCATCAGGTGGACCGACTGCCTGTTTGTAGGCCAATTGTCATTAAAAAAAAGTAACAACATTGTAGTTCCACGAGTACTAGCAACTCACTCCCATCAAAATACGTATTCATTCATAGGAAAACTACAAGTATCAGTATTTATAGCTACGACTCGGTCTGTGATAATACTATATTTTAACTGGGTATTGCTCTACTGGACAGCCTAGGTACTGTTGTTCTTCTCGCACGTAAATATGTTATGTGGGGTTTACTCTAGGATGACTCAAACACAAGATCTCCTTATAACTATTTTCTAGCTTTTTTTACTTTTTTCGGAGACCAAATTTTTAGTTTACTAACAGACCAAAAACACATCAAGCTTTTAAACTTCTTTTCCGATTGTGACCAAACACGAATTTTGATATTTGAAGGGACAGTAGTGTCCGCCTTCAACTCAAGCAACTCCATTTCGACCGAGCACAGGGACAGCTAAAAACCTGTAGGAAAGCAACTAAGGGTAATTTAGACCCTATGTCTTTATAGTGTGTGATTTGTTTCGTCTTGAACGAATTTTAATCTTATACTATAATGTTATCTATTGATATTCATGTTAAAGGTATTTATCGCAATCATAGCTCGCGATCATAGAAAGATAAAATAAGTTAAATAAAACATTGGATACAATCCAGCAAACTAAATTAAATACTTATTGTCCGTACATTTTCTTCCAAATTCCAGGACGGTAGACATAGAGGACCACTGGCTAATATCATCATCGTTCATGGCTTCGCATTGAACAAAACTGAGTTGTTACTTAAGTTGTCTGTTGGTCCACTGCAGTGTAGTGCTCTCGTAAATCGTCGTTGCAGTCAATTTTGCAGTACATTGACGGTGTTTCGAGTGTTGTGCCACACTGACCGTGCGCCGAACCATCAATCTATTATTAAATATGCTTCGACATTGAATCCGAGAAAGTTACTCAATTAGGGTGCGAACCTACTGTTGGTGAATTGCTTGACCCTTTTAACCGAATAAACGGCTTCGAATTTTTAATTTTATGTTTATATATGCATTAGGTGTGTAATTAAAATCATTTTATTCCAGTATCTGGTAACCTCCTACGACTCAGACGCTTACATAAAATGGCTGTTGGACAACACGAGGATACATCTGATGCCATCTATGAATCCTGATGGATTCGCAATATCTAAAGAGGGACAGTGTGACACTATACATGGAAGGTAAAACGGCATTTTATTATATACTTTAGCTATACGTTTAGCATGTTTTGACAATGGCTATAGAACGTTACTCACCGGAACGAGATATTATGTCTATGAATATATTACTAGTTTGGCAAACATTTCGTAACGGTTAATGATGAAAATTGTAAAGTTATTTTTACCTATTAAATATCAGGAGCGAGATTGTTAGACAGGTATTTCTATTGTTTGTTAATTGTTCACTGATTATTTTCGTAAATTATTGTACATTTTACAAAATGCAGTTACGCAAACGAGCGCGGTCAGAGGACGCGGGCTTTGTTGTCGCTGGTAGCTAGGCTAAATATAAAATTTGAACCGGAGCGAAATCTTATTATTATTGGTGTATATTTTTGACATTGAATAATTTCTAATACAGAAATCATTTTTGAGAGTAATTTCAAAACCGTAGTAAGTCCTATAGATACAATAAAGCAACTGAATGTTTCTGATGTCGAGGCTGCAAGAAATATCAATACAGCCTATACAAAAAGTTGTTTAATCCATCGACTTACTTTTATTTTTTAAGTAGTTGCTTTTTGATCACATTTTATGATGCCCTTTGGGAATAGCATTACTTACCTAAATCTGGGTAGACTTAATGTAGACTTGTGTGAATGTATTATTTTCATTATTACCTATTGTAAAAAGCCAAAGTGAAATATATATATAATATTGAAATACTATCAGTCCCCCACGGCTTGACCCGCGTTCCCAAGAGATTTGGCATTTTCCCTGGATAAAAAGTATCCTAGGTGTTAATCCAAGGTTAGAAAATATCTATTTGCTAAGTTTCATCCAAATTCATTAAGTAGTTTTTGCGTGAGAGTAAGAAAAATCCATCTTCACATACTTTCGCATTTATAGTTATTAATAAGTAAGATTTAAAATTATAAATTGGCAGACATAACGCGAGGAGGTATGACCTGAACCGGAACTTCCCGGACTTCTTCAAAGCCAACACTAAGCAGCCGCAACCGGAGACAGAAGCTGTCAAGGAGTGGATCAGTAAGATACAGTTCGTGCTCTCCGGCTCGCTGCACGGCGGCGCACTCGTCGCCTCCTACCCATTCGACAATACTCCAAGTGCCAGTAGGTGTCTTTTTAAATTTAAGATTTTATAAAGTAGTATTTATCTTTAAGTTAATTTAAGATACCCTAGGTTCAGATCCTTGTTTATACAGGCTGTTATAAAACTACCCGTAAACCCGATGGGCCCTAATAACGAGTCTCTTCGCAATATTTAAACCAAAGTAAGGCTGTATATTACCCCAAAACCCCTAGTAAAAAGCCCAAAAACCATAGTAACCCCTATTCGGGAGTACCTACATCATTTTATAATATTATTCAGTTAACATAATGACTATCTTGTCCTATAAAAAAGCTATTCTTTGTAAAATGGTAAAACAAGTAGATTTTGATATGGGCAGGTTTCGCAAACGACTTATTATCGCTTAGTATAAATCGAAGCTATCCGAATTTAAAATATCTGGGGCCATTTTTCGCAACATGGTCATTGGTTACAAAGCAGTTTACTATGGTTACGGGCTAACTGATATTCTACATACCTTTTTAAGTACCTACCTACATGTAGACATCGAGACACCACGAACATGCTTTCGCATACAAATGTTTATCCTTATAGGGTATCGAACCCACATGATGAAGTGGGATTAAATAGAGGACGGCAACCAGCCCGTCCAATATAGGAGGTACAGTCACGCATAAATATATATACAACTATGGAGAGTTCGGAAATAATATCTGACACCCTTCACATCATCTTCAGCAAGAGAGTTGAAAAAAGAGGAATTCATGTATAAATTATGATATCAGATATTATTGTAGAACCACACATTATACAATATCTGTACATATAAACGTGTATTTAGAAAAAAGCTAGTAGGTATGTATACGTAGTATATCAGTTAACTGGTTTCCATAGTACAAGCTTAGTTGCTTAATCTGGGATCAGACGGCCGTATGTAAAAAACGCTCCAGGATGTTTGCTCATGACTGTACATGAGTATTTGGGTTTTATATATCTGTGACTGGCATCAGGCAACTATAGATACCATTACTATTTTAAACAAAGTATTTATTATTTTTTCACGCTACAATCAGGAATATGCAGATCATCAGTACTCTGTTCTGGTGATGTATTATATTAATATTTAATCAATTTGACAAAATGTATTTAATCCGAATTTTATTAACATTACTTTTCTCCAACATATCCCCTAAACGCAGTATTCCAAAGCTACGCGCATACTCCGTCCATCGCGCCGGACGATGACGTGTTCCGTCACCTGTCGCTGGTATATTCCAACAATCACGCTAAGATGTCCAGGGGAGTGTCCTGCAAGTCTGGTACGCCTAGGTTCGAGAATGGTATCACTAATGGTGCAGCTTGGTACCCACTCACAGGTAAGAAGATCCACTATAGTAACTTCATACGTAATAATCAAGATAATTTTTATTATATTATTTATTGTCTGTCTACAAGCGGTTCAACTAAAGTAGTGTATCTAAGTACTGACATTCTTAGTTTCTTGTGGGCATATCTTAAGAGAAATCACGAATGATCATACTTTTCAATATGTATGTATATTTTTACTTGGATTTACTGGAAGGTGTGTGTTTTTACAGACTGACACGATTGTTATCTACTATACTATTCATATTCACAGGAGGCATGCAAGACTACAACTACCTTTGGCATGGATGTATGGAAATCACATTAGAAATATCTTGCTGCAAATACCCACCAGCACACGAGCTGCCTAAATACTGGCAAGATAACAAACAGGTACCAACCACTATACACATTTGTTTTCTCACAGAAATATAAACAACAAAATATCCATAAAATAGATTATTTATATGTATTCAAAAATATTAAAAAGTACACTACACAATTTCATCTTAAACTCTTATAAATATCGCAGAAACAATTAAAAGTGCTAACGATGGAGAAATATTTACACCAGAATTCCAAGATCCGGCTGGAGATTTAATTCCAATGACCGCGCAAGCGACCCGCGGTCCCGCGTTACCTGTAGTGAGAGACAACTCATGGCCACCGAGACCTAAGTCGTCTTCTTGTTCGTGGAGTACAAGTGTTCGACCCAAAACGCTGTTGGGGCCGTTTAGACTGATCAGGTTGTCTACGAAGTCGAGGTTTGCCACAGCATTCTCCGAGCCCACGAACACCACGTTCCCAAGGTCGCCCACGTGGCGTATTACATGGTCTCTACCTCCATGGTTTCTGACGTCCGGATTGAAGTGAGGTCCGGCCGCGTCACACGTGCTCGTGTCGCCGAGCTCGTGCACGTGGAACCCGTAGCTCCCAGCATTTAACCCAGTTATAGTTCCAGTAACATGAAGACCGTTTGCGGTCTCAGTTAACAATATGCTTCCGGTGACGTTCTCTGATTTGAGGAACGCGGTAGCTACTCTCGTTTCACTGATCACTCCTAAAACTATACTTAATAACGTCAAATGAAATAGCCAATGAGAATACATTGTACGTGAGTTTATGATGTTAGGCTAAAGGTTCAACTGACTCTAAATATGATAAGTCATAGCATTTATGTCTACATACCACACGAATAAAAGGTTTTCGATAAAGAATAGATAATACTGATTGATTACTGTCTTTAAGCGATTAGATATCTAATCCTATCTTAATCTTAAATATGTGCTTATTATTATTGTGAATAATAAATGAATGTATGTGTGTGTGTATGAGCGTGAGTGTGTAATTTTAAGCTCCGTAACGGCAGATTGGATTAGAGTGAAATTTGACATAAAGAAAGATATTTTCAGGATTAAGACGTGGCTCCAATTTAACGTACTTGTTTATGATGGAACCACATTTTCTGGGTACTTTTTACGTTAAAAGTGTAGAGGAAACTATTATGTTAACATATTTATGATATTTGTTTTACGTTAACAGTAGAATTTTGCACGATCTGATTGCTCAATTTGCTCTCAAGAGTATTACAGGTTTATTTATTATAGTATAGTATCTTGATAAGTAGTACCTACGATGATGCATCGCCGCTACCACACAGCAAACCTTATGCCATCCACTTCCCACTTTAATAATGTGTTTTATTTCAACAGTCTATGATAAAGTACCTCGCGGAAGTACACCGCGGTGCTCATGGATTTGTGATGGACGAGAACGGTAACCCAGTGGAGCGCGCTACACTCAGAGTGAAGGGTCGTGACGTCACTTACCACACCACCAAATATGGCGAATTCTGGCGAATCCTGTTACCTGGAACTTACAGAATTGATGTAAGATACCTAATTAATTACATATTTATTATTTACCTGTTATTTCTGCATGCAGTGTACCTAAGTGTTTATAAGTACCTACTTATGAACTCTGGTCTGCTTTGACTGCAAACGAAACCACAAAGTCATCAAAAGTACTAAATATCAAGTCTACATTGTAAGGCAATATTTATGTACTTAGCTTTATTAGTAAAAGTCATTACTTACCTATCAACATCATAAATCTCGACGTGAATATACTAGATGTCTGCTTATTATAATTGCAGGTATCAGCAGAAGGTTATTTACCCCAAGAAGTCGAATTCATTGTTATAGACAATCACCCAACTTTATTGAATGTTACTTTACATTCAGCCAAAGTAAGTACTTTACCAACTAAGCATGCTGTAGATTTGTAGTTAGCGAAGTATCTAGTGTAAATAATTGGTTAACCTACTTACAGCATCTTTTTACACTCGTATACAGCAATCTGATTAAGTAAATGAGGCCATCATTATCGTTATTTGCCGATTTAATTCCAATAGAAAATTTACAAAATTTTACCCGATATTCTGAAGGATTCATTATAAGTAAAACTGAGTTATTATTTTCTAAATCAATCAATCTAAATACCTTAGATTTCATTGCTATAATAATAATAATGTTTATTTCATAAATGCAAGTTCATACTCAAAGATGAACAAAAGCCAGTTTATAGTTATAGGTTTTAATAACGTACTGAATCTTCTTTAAGAAAAATATATTTTGTCTATGATTTATCATTGAATCAAAGTACTAAGTGTCGGCCTCTGTACTAATCCAAACTGTAAATATGGAAAAAACTTTAACTAACATAAGTGTATATATAATTTACATTTATATGGTGATGAGGTTTGTTATGGGTGTTCAGGGGTACATACCGAGCCGCAGCGCCCCTAGGCCGACCAAGAAGCCAACCCCGGTTCGGGTCACTACTACCCCAGCGACTTCTATAGACCGGACAGCAGCCATTGTATTCCCCGAAGACTGATTCTGTTGTAGTTTAACTGTAGCTTCCAATACTTTTAATCGCTTTGTAACAGGTAGTGGAACAAATTCTATTATTGGAATCGTAAATTACATTGTCGTAAGAGCGGTAGATGATATGAATATTTAGAAGTGTTGATGGAAAGCGCTTCAGACTTAGTATTAATTGAAGTATGGTAATTAGTTATTCGTTCAAGCACACGATTTACGAATTTTCGCTCTATCTGTCCCCATATAAATGTTAATGTATTCATGTAAGATATGTACATCAAATAATTAAAAAGGGCGGCGTGCGTATCGATCACTAAACGTACCTTTAATTGATTTATCCAGAGAAATGTTAAACATTTTGTATGGTTTAGAATGAATTAAGGAAAATTCAAAACTAACACCGAAACATGAGATCTTACATCTTGAGGTCTCAGGGTCGATAATGCATTGACAATGCCCCTGGTGTTTTAATAGTCTATTGGCGGCGGTAACCACTCACCATCAGGTGGGCCGTATGCCTGTTTGTAAATCTACTTGACATAAAAAATGGATACGGAATTCGCATCATTTCGTAATCGTTACCTACGCATGCCACCCTAAATTAATTTGTTGCACATGTTAATGTTGTTTCAGTTTCATACAAAACTATCTACAAAATGCAGTTACAACTTCAATAAAACGCAATCAATAAGATTTAACTCTCACTACGTTTAACACAATTTATCTAAAACTCAGAAAATCATCTTTATTGTTTCTATGATATGGATCCTTCATTGATCCAAAGGTTAATTGCATGATGAAGTTGAATATTATCATTCCAGCCAAATGGGGTAATTTTTCTGCAACACTCTTAGAGTCCGTTCACACAGACCGCCTCGGAGAGGAGAGCAGATTTTTTTACTGCGTTTAAAAGTTAGAGTTTTGAGACATGCAATAAGTTTTATTTTGACATGTCACTTATTTTATTATTGAGATTTCTTGTGAGCAAACCTAACGCGCTTAGTGTGAAATAATAATAGGAGCCGACCGGCTGCCTCTGATGTCGTACTCTTCCGCGCTGTCGGCTCCGGCCAGTTACAAGCGTAAAACTCGCGCCGGTCTGTGTGAAAAGAAGAGCGCCGGCCGATGCTCTCCGAGCCCATCTGTGTAAACGGACCCTTTGTTGTCAAAACTCGCCTATTAGATCTGAACAACTTTAATCTGTGGTATGGTTATCGCTGTGCATGTCGCGGGGTATGGTTCTGCATTTAAATTAAATCAAATACGGTTACTAGAGTCTAAAAGAAAGAATGTAATACAATTATGTACAATGACTGTTCTAAAAGGTAGCTTTAATTTTAACATGGTACAATACTAAGGTAAGTAGGTATTGACTTAGGCCCAATTTACAAGTGCGTTAATTAGTAGCGAATAAAGTCATTTTCGATGTCGCTTACTTACGGCTAAAAATCGAAGGTTCTTGTTGATAGATATATCTATGGATCTAGAGATGTTGGATAATTTTGGCCGTTTATCGATAAGTAATCGGTAATCTAACTCGCTAATTCAATACCAACCCAATCACCAAAGTATAAAATACTCTGCCACGGCGAGAGGTCTGGCTGAGTTTAGATTTTGTAGTGATGTACGAGAGCTTCTGCTTCTTTTTATTTTGCGTAGGTATGGCAGCTAAATCCTGTCTTCCGGACTTTATACGTACAATATTTTTATACGTACACCTAATTGGTAAAAGTCACGTTATTCAACAGCAATGGTCCTGAGTTTGATGTGCCTCAAACTAATCTAAAACTCAACGGAAATCTATGAACATCTCATAATTTTTTCAAATTTGAAAATAGTGTGGGTGATTTTGAATCCTATCACATAGGAGAAAAACATTCATTTATTAATTGACACTACAGTTTCACAGAACTTAGGTGAATTATGCATTTTCTTTGTCTTATCACTTTTCTTGAGAATTGAAATGTCTCTTACCACCGGAATTATATAATATAACACGATTCCCCTCTGAAGTCAGTTTAAAATGAAAACGCTGCGTCACTTTGCAAGTTCTTGGCCCCTCCACACATCAGAATTTATAATATGCAATTAAATGTATATAAAGAGCCTATATTATTATTATTCGTACTAAGTAATATCCGTTTTGACTTCATCTTCATGTGTCATTTGTAGAAAAAAGTGAGCCGGTTTCGTTACTTGCCTTTTAGACGCATCTTCTCTCCGCCCCCTCCCCTTTGGTGGATTGGATACCGTGGCTATACCGTGTCATGAGCCATGTCAACTGTTACTTTGCCAACTTCAGTCTCGCAGCTCAACCTCTGCCTTAGCAGCGTATTTTGTACCTCAGTATTATTATGTGTAAATCGGGCCAAGTCGTATACTTATGTAAATATAAATTCCCAAGTACAAAGAGATTGTTATTTTTGTAGTTAATAACAAAATATCAAAATTTATTGTTGTATTATAAAGTTTAAGATATGCCTGTTAATTCAAACGGACATTATAATTATTATGCTTAACTTTGAATCGTATGTGATATTTGTTTTCTTACTCTACCTGTCTTCATTTTTTGGAAATCATGGTAAGTTTACACAAATAATATTATTCCTATGTTTTATAGAGTTACATTTGTTGGACAATGTTTTAAGAAGACCGTTAGGTATATGTTAGTTATGCAAGGGGAAAAGAAACTTGAGCAATTAATAGTTAATAACCGGTGTTGCGCGATTGGATCGAGTAACATTTATCTCGTAAATTTCTTTATTCCATCGCAATCGGAAGAAAACATAAGATTACCGAAAGACGACCTCGAGGAACTTGACAGCGACACCACTTTCGCTCAATTAGCACTCCAACAAGCTCGGGTCAACACCAACGAAACAGCCCTTGAAACCATAGTGTGTTACCGTTTCAATTATACCTAAAACTTAACTATATCATGAAGACTGATTATCATTTCAATAGTATTTTATAAACTCTATTTTTATGTAGATAGTATCTGTTATTTGGTTTCCATTGTAGGTACAGGCTCTGGTTTGTTAAGATGGGCGAGTGTAAATAAATGTATATAAGAAAAAATAAAAAAAAAATATTTTTATAAATAATGTAAATTAAATATGTTCCAGCGCATCGACGGTGGCCCGTATTACCGGCCGGTGCCGCTCGCGCCGCGACCGCCCGCCGCCCCCGCGCCCGGCATCTTCTCCTCTATCACTAACTCCTTTAGCAATATTGTATCCAACTTCTTTGGATAAACTTACTTGAGTATATATAATATAGGTCTATTGATCAAAGTACACTGAATGTATAGACATATAAAAAAGGTATTACAATTTTGAAATATCAAACGCATAATGCATTGAAAGATCTCCTAATTGGTCACAATTTAGTATAATAAATAATGTTTAAATTTGTAAATATAATGAAATGTAGTTAGATTTAGCTATACTTAAGTACCTATTTATTATTTAAATATTTATTAAAATGTATACACACAAATACTTCATGGATTTCTATTTATTGTCTTAATTTACACAATTTAAGTGCGTGGTGTAGTTACTGGCATTAAACTGTATAACAATCCGATTAAAAGGAAAAAAGGAACATTTAAAACATCACATCGTTGTCCGTCTCTCTGTCTGTCAAGACCCTTTTGCTGTAGCTGTAAGAAAGTTAAAATATTACCCTCTACATAGGTACCTAGTACCTATCTACAGACAAAATCACACTCTAACTTTGTATACCAATGTCACTGTACTTCAAACTTACTCTATATAGTTCTACAACAGAGTATGCAAGGAAGTAAGAATACATTTATTTAAACTGAAATGATAAATAAAAATTAAAAAAGTAATGGAAATAAATTAAATATCTCTATGCAAAATTACCTGAAACATTGCATATGGTTAGGATAAGACGAAAAAGGATTTAAAAGCTATTTTTTTCCTGGAAACGCTGGTGTAACTGCGGTAGACTATATACTTGAGGGCCAATTTCCTATTAGACTTTGTATCCTTACCAACATCAGCCACAAAAATATACCATGTTTTGGAAAGAATAAATCACACACACTCGTTTCAATCATGTTTATCAAATGTTGGTATATATAAACTTTTTGCATAGGAACTTGTACAAACGCCTGATGGTCCTCTGTGGGTGCAACATCGATCTTTGTAATAACTTTTGTGTGATGATGGAAATCAACCTTATTCCAAAGCAATACAGTTACTTTTCCTATGACAATCTGAAACGTCAAAACGGCCATCATAGCCGGTAGTATAATGTGATTTGTAGTTCAGGTACAGTGTTATAATTTTGATCTGTAATTTGTCAAATTACAAGGTACTCCTTTAAAAATAAATCCGGACTTTGTAGGGCGTCTTAGGCAGTACTCTATAGTCCGACAAATTCGATAGTCCGACACTGCTCTGCAAAACGTTTGTCGGATTACCGGGGCTCCACTGTAATTACGTGATGAAAAAGGTTAATTAATTTCTTTGAAGTATTATGAACTGCATTCATGTATCTGTATCTAGAGTAATAGTTTGTTCACTTTACAATCCTTTTTTAAATTAAAACGCCTTTAACCGCGACTTGAGAGTAACTCAGATCTTTTTTCGGACGTAAGTAGCGGTTTTCAAACGAAAGTGACGTGCAGTTAAATAATGTATATTTCCTTTACTTTTGTCTAACTATAGCGTGAGCATATGTGTTATTTAAGCAATATATACATCATACTTAAATGATATAATAATTGTAAAGTAATCGAACGAGTTAGCTTACATGGCGTCACATATTCCACTCCTTTTTCAGAGATCCTACACCATATGATCAAAACATGACTACAAAATGATCAGAATGTACATAGGATCGCAACCACTTCTTATTAACTGAACAACCTCGAAGTATACCATCAGCTGCTTATGCAGATCGATTTAAGTTCTGGTTTGATGTATATGGACAATACAACCAATATGTTCAGGATGGCAGACCTCTGGAAATTATTCGATTTTAAATATTACTAAGCGCTCTGCCATTGTAAAACATAATGATTAACTTACAAACCTACGTACAAATCGCCAATAATTGACTAAAGGTATTACTTATCAAAAAAAAAAAAACACTTTTGTATTTAACAAACTTTATTAGGAATTAAAAAGTAATGAGAATCAACATGTGACCTATTCATTGACAACGATCTATCGAATAGGTAAGCTATGTAAAAAACAGTTTGGTGCGTTATGCGGTTGGCGTGTAGTAGGACGCGAGCTAGTAACACGTCAGCACAATAAAGCATCTCAAAAATTAAACAGTGTGCAAGGTGCAATAAGTTATTCAAGCGTGAGCTGGTCCCTCGCCACCTGGAAGGCACCGATGAGCGCCGCGAGCTCGACGCGCTCGCTGCAACCGCTCGACAGGCGAGCCTCACTCTCCGCCATCTTTATCAACAGCGACACCAGGACTTCTGGTGGTAATTTCACTGTTAACACATCAAAGGGTATATTTACACAATCTAGGATATGAATCTGGCCGGTTATATCAAATTAAAACATTTTGCGTTATAATTCATTATTTAAATGTGGAACAGCAAATCAAAGTTTGAATTTTAAAAACGTTAGTGTAACTTATAGTGATCGTCTCGATTTTTTGTACCGATTGCAAGTGGGCGAAGAAGAACTTTTTTTTTTTTTTTTGAATGGACGAAGGTGTTAGCCTCAGATGGCTCTGACACCCTTACGCGGACAATATCGGTGAGCGCTTAGGGCTCTCAACCGAAATACAAAATTTTAAGCAACAGCGCACTGAGGGTGCCCCCTGTGGGGCTCGAACCTCGGGCTCAGGGCGTTGCGTGGGGGGCCTTTTTAAATCAAAGACTTTACTTTATCTGATTATTAGTGGTTCTTTATTTCATAACAATAATAAAACAAAAAACTCTACAATGAACATATTAAGGAGAGCGCGGTTTCTTACGTCCACGCCGGCGAGGACGGTAGCGAGGCTGATGGCCTTGTGTGTGTGATGGATGATCGCGAGTTGCAGATTCGGCTGCAGCTGTCTGTGCTTTTGTTATGTCGTCGTCAGACTCGGCGAGGGCGTGCCTCGGTCTGCGAATGCGACTAATGCGGGACGGAGTGTAGGACGCGGCCTGCACAATGAGGGGATTTTTATGGTTTATTGCCCGATCGAAATGGCGGCGACAAGCCCTTTTGATAAATTGCCTGATGGTCGGCAAACCTAAGTCCATGTGGAGGCGAAGAAGAACAAATACTATCTACTATTTATACTGGCAACGCGGGCGACACCGCGTGGCAGAAGCAAGTAATATTATAGTTACAGAACATATTGAACATAATTATTAATATTAGATATTAATTGGCAACTAATTAGACAAAAAGTAGTAACAACTTCTGATAACTTTGGCTATTCACAAGGCTGTCCTACACAAAAATCGCCTTATGACCGCATACCTTTGAAAGCTTTGGAGTGGAAACATGTTTAATAATGAAAGCAATGGTTTCAAAAAGTGACTAGACCATCCAAATGCGGCTTTCATAAAAAAAAATTACTTTAGTAATATACACGTATGGGTAGAATTTTCAGAAGCCCCGCCGTGTACAATCAAATAAACGTAATTTATTATTGTAGATTCAGACATACACGGAAACAATAATTAAAACAATAGAAACAAGAATAGCTTACCTCTCTGTACAATCGTGTGAATCTCAGTCAATATATCGCTGAGTGCTAGGCCCTTGGCGATCTTGAGGTCCTGGATGTCTGTTTAGGGTGGAAAAATAAACAATATTAGAAGCCGAAAATTGCTTAAAGTTTTAATATGATATATACTGGTCGAACTATGGTTTATTTTACTTCCTTATTTTTTTTCTCGAAACAGTATAATGAAATTTCAGTGTTGCTTCGATAGCTGTTTTTGGTATGATTTATTATTATTATGTATCAGGCAGGCAGGCGATTTGGGGACACATATTATAGAAACGCTATAATTTAAACTATTGACTTACTACGACGTATTAGAAAGTGTATTTTGACTATGGCCTTTTTTAAATATGCGAACAAATAATAAAAATAGATTAATTTTTAATTTTTTCTGCTTACTTGAGTAATATTGATGACCCAGTAATCAGTCTGTATCGCACCAATTTATAGCAGTCACATAATATAAAATGTAATAACAAGCTGGCTAAAAATATTTATCAAATATTTTCTAATAATAACGAGTTTGGTTGCAGAACAAATGTTGCATCTGATTTATTATTTGTCAACAAATACATTTTAACGTGAATGGATCCCATTAGCAGTCACAACCAAAGAATATTACATTCAATAAAAACAAATCAAAATCAAATATTTATTTGGGAACAGTGTCATATAGTGCGATTGAAAAACGATGGCATCTGCAGAACTATAAAAACTGTGTCGCACAGACCAGCGCCCTCCTCCGTTACATACAATATACGTTATATTGAGTTCCAAACAAATCTTGAAAAGAAATACAAATAATCTAATTTAAAGTAAAAGGTAGAATTATTAATAGAAAAGTAAAATGATTCATTCATTTCAATGAAGTTTCTTACTTTTGAAGCAAGTAGAGAAATCATTTTCATTAAGCAGCCAATTAAGAATGTTGCTGATATCCGACCGCAGCGGATGCCCCACGCAGGTATACACGTTGTCCTCGGTGACGTCGCGGTATGCCAGCCATGTACTTTGCAGAGTGTTCAGCACCTTCCTCATGTCCCCGCCAGATAGAGTCAGCAGGGCTTTAACACCATCTTCGGATATTTTTACACTGTAACATGTTAATACTTAATTTAAATATTTATGCTTTAAATTATTCATTTTTATTACAATAAAACCAAAACTGGACGCCTTAACCGTTAATACACACAAGAATAATGCAATTAACTATAGGTATACAAACCAAAAGGAGGAAAATACTATGGACTTCATATTTTTAAATATTAGGATATTTTGTTAGCCATTAGGTATGTCATTAATTCTTATACGCTTTCTGTAGCCAGATTACTTTAATTTACCAGCAGAGCTTGTAGGGGCTGAATAATATAAATTTAAGCAAGAATTTGCTACTGTACTGACGTTCATAAAAAAAATCTGCTACCTTTCCATACAAAAGTTCAATACTCGACCCAAAACGAATAAAATCCAACCTATAGACATTTGCAACACCAACGGCATCACCAATAAGTTGTCGACCCTGAGACGTGAAGTCTCATGTGACTGTAATTTCACCACCCCCCCTTACCTTTCTAACCGAAACACAGTAGTACAAGTGCACTACTGCGTCGCGGCGGAGATGGGTTTAGTAGTACCTACTTCCCCGGACGAACTCTGCACTGATTGCACTACTTCGCCTGAGCTAAACCCATATTAACATTTCCTCGTATTCTTAAGTACCTACTTATTCCTGCCAGAATTGCTGGTAATTTAGAAGACTTTATATAAATTTAAAGTAAAGTTACCCTTCAGCATTAGCGATCTCTTGAAGCCTGGGCACGATCTGATTGTGCTGCAACGGGGCGAAGCGGAAGCGCGTGCAGCGGGACTGCAGCGCTGGGATGATCTTTCCCAAATAATTGCATATTATGCAAAACCGTACGTTCTCCGTGTACCTCTCTATAACTGAAACATTATTAGTAATTTATACATTAGATATTAAAGGTTTTTGCAAATAAAACTTCTTAACATTCCGAACTTCGGGTTTCTGAGCGTTTAATACGTCACATTTCAAATTGTTTTCACGTCCATTACGTATAATTAAATTATACACAACTAAAAAAACAGTATTCTTTTGCACCCCGAACAACTCTGTTTCTGTATCTTGTTCTATTTCATCCCACGCAAAAAAATTTTAGATCGTAAACTTTAATATTTCATTAAAATTAATATTAAATATATAAGGTACATACGACCAACATAACATTCGTCATGAAGGTATTAAGAAAAACAAGCAATAAAAGGTAATCGTTTTTATTGTAAACAACAAACTGTAGATGAAGCTCCCCTTTGAATTCTCCTCAAAGCTTTCCTGTTCATAATGAGTGTTTGTGCAGGATCAACCTGCTGAAGTAACGAAGCGTGGCCGTTTTGTTCCGGAACCTTGGGCGCTGGGGATTTTCCGTTCGATGAGAAAGATGGTATCCTTCGTACTTTTAAACCCAGCACTTGACGTACTAGATTTGTGAAAGCTATATTGACCTGTAAATAAAAGTTAACTTTATAGATATTATTCTTCACTCCCAATTAACATTAGCGTCAGGTTGTACAAATCCCAAGTAGCGGAGGTCCAAGCATACATACCATAGGATTGCACCGACCTCAAATGGATGGGACAGGACGATTTAAATAAATAATCAATTAATTATTTATTACTACGAGAAATCATTAGGGTATAATTATATTATAATTATTATAATACAGTATAATTGTTGGGAAAAATGATCGAATAACGTTATGTAACGCCCCAGCGAAGCTTGAGGTCTGCCAGTTTGATACTCGGTATAATAAAATTGAAGACTTAAATGAAACAACGCTTGTTAGACCCAGTTGCCGCAGAGTTAAATATCGTTAACTAATTAGACGGGCCTTCCAGTAATAGGTTACCTACCTTTATTATACCTATTTTTTTATATTATTTGCGTTACCTGCCTTGTACATTTTGGTTTTATCAGTACGTCCTAGTGGACAAAATAATTGTTTATGAAAATTATATAAAAAAACTCAAAAAATTACCATTTCCCCAGTTCTTGCTGATACCTTGAAGTTCTCCAGTAAATGTTCAGAGGCAAGCTTTTGTACACATGACAGGCGTACGGCTCGCTGGTGCTCTAAATCAGACTTGTTTCCAAACAAAGCCATCAGGGGCTTCTTTGGTTCGGGTAAAAATAAATATTTAACTGACGTGATCCATATGTTTAGCCTCTCGAAACTTTGTAAATTGGTTAAGTCATATACAAATACGACGATCTGAAAATATGAATACAAGCAGCTGCCTTATTGGAAATGTAAAGTATCTATGCAATGTACCATCCATAAAAGTTATTAATTAAATATTTTCTGAACTTAGAAATAGATTCAGCGGGACTTCGAATTTTAACCTAGCTTCACAGCAATCCCTTTGACAGCTTACATCCATTCCCTATTAAACCAAGTCAGGTAGATATTTCAGAAATTACGGACAAGTGCAAGTTCACGTAACTTAGCAAGTGTACCAGGCAGGGTATCTACCGTACACTATTTGTAATGTTTTAATATTTTACCATGTTCGAATGAAACCCTCAAATAAAACAATTTTATTAAATAAATCTATAAAAATAGAATATCTTGCTGGTTTGGTCTTAAGGGTTGATTAGCGCTTTAATCACGTACGTAAAAAGATATCGGTGAAACCTTCACCAACCGGTTTCCGGCATAATATAACAATAATTTTATAACACGTAGAAATTATCAAAACTATTCAAGATAGATAGTACATATATATCCGTACCAGGCGTGAATAGGTTGATAAGTTGACTAGCATATATATTTGTTTACATCCTAATAGGCATTTGGATTGCTTATTTTTTTATGATAAATACAGAATTCATGAAAATTCGAATCAGTAATTAAGTAACATAACAAAAGAATTTACAGATAAAATGTTAACCTAAAAATGGCTGCTCTGAAAAGTGTACATTTTGGACTTATTTACTATTCACGCTTGCTACGGATATATACAGGTATGTCCTACGTACATCAGAGGCGTATAAATAGTTTCCGAGCATATGTGTATCGAGCGCATTGCCAGCGACATCGCATAGCTGCAGTGGCACGGGAGGGCGCAACCCGAGACACTGGCCGGCCATCACCTCCGCGCCCTGCGTGCTACTAACTGCGATACCGCCCGACCCGCCACCCAAGTACCGGGTACATAGACTACTCTACAAATACAATTTCATCATTAGATATTTAATAGACTGTTCATACTATTTATGATTAATGGAAACATTAACTTACCTTCCCTGTAACAGGTTCACCGACCACAGTGATTTTAACTGTCCTGATTTCAACTTCTTCCTCACTATCTGACATTTCCTTTAATATCGTTAAAGTATCCCAAAACACATTTTACATTTTTTTGTAATACTAAAACGGTTTCAGTTCAATTTATGAAGAATATTCGCAAAAGAAGTTCATACAATAGGTATTTTCGTTTGTTTTCATTAAATCGCCATGGCAACTAAGTAATTATAATCTCAAGTAGTGTTGCTTGAGTCAAAGGACTGGAATCCACATTCATATTACTAAAATGTAAAGTAGATAGGTACGTTTACATGTTATTAATTGGAGCAGTGACGTCATAAATCACAATTGCCGTTTAGTAAAAAAAGGTTAAGAAAATTTTTCTTTTTTCCTATTCTATAAATTATAACTATTACTACCACGACGGAACTCATATCCAATAACTACATATTTTTATGTGTCCATGCTAACAAAAAGGATTAAATGTGATAAAAACAAAACAATAATCAATAAATAAATGATAGAGCTCCGGAATAGAATCCCATGGTCATCCACCATTCACTCCCTTTGGTTTTATTTTAGAAAGCCTTAAATAAGGTTCACAATTAATTATCTGATTTGAAAAAATATAAAACACCAAGTACCATATTCGAATTCCTGTCCACAAAAAAGTGTTGTACTAACTTAATTTAAGAACTTACGAAGTTGAAAAATCTTAGTTGTTTCCCTGTTTCGAGACATTAATTTTCATTTTACTGCCATAAAAATTTAGTGCTTTATCAATTAACTTTTACAAAATTAAGAGTTTTTGACTCACTTCTTCGCAGTGCATTTTGAGCATCATTTGTCATAGCATCTGCTTCATCCAGGATAATCAACTTTGGACCAGCCTTGAATATTGTTCTTGTTGATGCAAAACTTAATATTTGACCTCGGACTATACCAATACCACGATCATCAGAAGCATTTAATTCTAATACCTGTAAAATTACTTTATTAATTTATATGAATACATGGGTTTGTCTTCATTGTTTTGTATTTATATATATGTCTATTGCTGTCTGCCCTTAGTAAAAAAGTCTTTGATATTCAACCAATAATGATCTTAAATAATAAAATATCCTATTACTCCAGTTGAATCCTAAGAAATCGCTTTAGCGATAAGGCTGCCTAAATTTTTTGCACAATTTGTGCTGATGATAAAAATAAGGTATGTTTGTATTTTACCTACTTCTGGGTATGGTCAACAAATGTTTCAATATGTTTTTCAGGGTGGATTTGGGAGAACAATACCCTGTGGGGTTGAGCATGTGGTACGGTTAAGGATGGCAACCATCCTGAACAATCATTGCAGGCATTCTCAAATTAAATTAGGAAAGGAATAAAAGAAATGAAAGCAATGATAACTCATTCAGCATTCAGAGATTCTGAATCAACCTCTTGAGACATCAATATTAAACAGATCAAAAAGTAATCTATTTTGATTTTCATCCTCCAATGCTATACATATAAACATGCTGGTCTCAAAATATTATTATGTTATAAAAAAGATATCTTATTACAGAGTTGCATTATTTTGTATGAGTAATTTTTTACTCCAACACTCAGAACTGATTATCAATAATAGAGCAATAATTGTTAACTTACCATGGAGTTAAATTGTTGGGGGGTATACATTTGTCTTGCACAAGCCAAGATTGTGGATGTTTTACCAGTCCCCGGTGGACCATAAAATAGCAGATGAGGCAGTTGGTTCTCCGTCATGAACTGATTAACTTAAATGTGAAAAATTAAAATAATTAATATTAATAAAGTTTATTTTACATCACCAATGATGAAAAGAATACTTACTTGTTTTAATGATATCATCATGAGACACCAAGTCACCCAATTTTGATGGTCGATACTTTTCAACCCTATAATACATACACAATATCATAAGAATAAACATCCAATTTAAATAGCATTTCATACAGTATTTTGGTAAACTAGTTTCCATGAAAAAGGCCATGTACTAGGTTTGCTTGTAATTTGCTTGCTCTGGTGTTCCTAGTGCTATTTAAAGAAAAAGTGTTTGAAGTGTAGAAGTCAGTAGAGTTTTTAATTTCTCACTCCTATTTTTCTGTCTCTATTACAAAAGAATAATAAACTTATGAAACTAGGGTTTCACTTGTGCATCTGACCCAGTTCTTTTGCTGCCTCTACATTCATCAGTATATATCAGTTTTGTGTGCTTTTTACTTGGCCTTTAGAATATTATTAGGCTATGTATGGTGAAATAATATGAAGCGACAACGATAATAGGAAGCGAAAGAAGTAATACACTTCAGGTGCATGACCATGGAGGCCTTCATAAAAATTATGGAAACTATGGATTATAGATTACATATTATATGTAACATTATGATATGTATTACGATTATAATATATAAATATATGTAATCTTATGCAATGTATTAACTATAATATTCTAAGGGCCAAGTAAAAAACACCCAAAGCCGGCTGCTGTGTCTCGTAATAATAGTGATGAATGTAGGAAAGGGTAGCAAATGGAAACTGCGTGTTTCTGCCTACCCCAATGGGAAGAAGGTGTGACGATATGAATGTAAGTATTTCCATAATAATAACCAGGATCTATGTTCAGTGTTATGTTTATATTTCGAACTCTGAAACCTACCATGGCAGGTTTTTATTTCTTCCCACTGTCATTTTTACTGAATAACTATATTACGTATATTATAACAGTGTTTCAGATTTTAAATTGACGTTAAATTTAATCGAGAGTTTACAAGTAATCCGTTCTGTGGGATGGGGATCAATAAATTAGAATTTAATAGACTATAAAATCAATAATTTTTTTTTAAGCAATTCTATGTCTTTGGACAGTACTTTTTAGCTTTTGACTACTTTGATCAACTTTGACACTACAAGTGTAATGAAGTTTAAACGAATGCTTGTTCGTTCAGCACTTTTCAAAATGACTCTAGAAGCCTTGCGAAAGTTTTAGTAGAAAGGTTTAACTTTTGATGTGACTAACTGTGGTTATAGCTTCAGTAACTTTAAATTTGACCTTCTTATGTGCTTTCCGAGGGCCTAAACTGAATAAATGGTTTTGAATTTAGATATTTTTTTAACTAAAATAGTAAATAAAAATAGTGCGTAGTGTAGTGAAACTTGTTAAGGTTAATTGCACTTTTAATAGAATTCAATTAATATTTTATGAAATTATGAGATACTTAAAAAAAAATTAAAGAGATTATCCCCATGATAATGGCAATAGAACATTTAGACATGAAAGAGTTTGAACACTACAAAAATCTATTTCACGACTGAATAGCAAAGACAAATGCATTTTTTCTCACCAATAATCTCGACCGATTTATAAATCAAATAAAAAAATAAAAATGGTATGCCGTATACATTTCGGAAGAATGCGCTTATTATCACACTATATGTTGACCAACCATTGCTGTCACCTCCAAAAGTTCAGTTCTGTTAAAAAATCGTAACGCCAATACTTTTTTCCCTCCCATGGCTAAAATAAGTTTCACTTCAATAAATTTAAATCCACGGAATAGCACTTCTTTTGGAGTGTGCTGCATCTCTTCAAATCGCCAGTGTGATAAGGCTGTATACCTATAAACTTACTTTTGTAGTCTTTGGCTTTTGCTTTATAATACAGACTGTGGTATATGTCAAATATATGGTGTATTATCTATGTCATGTGTGTTTACTGTCTGTGGCAGGTACTTCACCTCAAATTAAATGTTCTCTTAAAAAAAATCAACACTGAACATACACGCTCGGTTCGTTACGTTAGTACTTCTTGGTCGGCATTTTAGCTCAAAGACTACATTTTGTTGAAGACTTTATTTACTATAATTAAAACAAGTCTTTACTGATATTTTATTTGACTAATTTGTGATATACTTACTGTTACTAGGTTTACCTTGTGAGTACAGCGAACGAAGCGTTCAGCGATCTAAACACAAACAAATACTACGTTACTAAATATAATGACGTGCTTATTGCTTGCTAGTGCTCAGTGGAAATGAATTTTAGATGATATTAAGGAAGACAATACACAGTATATTTCATTAAACTGAATACCTACGTGAAACAAAGTATTGTAACCAAACATAAAGCTTTGATTATATCACTATGAATCTTTCTGGTAAGATTTTATTTATATTATTAGAAATTTGTGATAATATTAGGTACTTGTACATGATAATGATTTATTGTACCTACCATAAGATTACCTACTATTGATTGCAAAATTTCTTTAGAATCTGTTCTTTGAATACAATACATTGTATTAATGACGTGCTTATAATAGTCCAGCTAAAATTATTTTGCCATCCCTTGGTGCCCCAAGAAGCATGCACTATGACACATTTTGATTGATAAACCATATTGGTTGTAGCCAAACCCATATTCTTGGTGGTTTAGCAAGCCCACAAAAGTTTGTGGTTTTCACAAAATCACCAAAAATTATCAAAACTTTTAATATATTTAAGAATGATACCTATCACTATTTGTAGACTTTAAGTATTCAATCACTTCAAGCTAAGCATTCACAAAGAGGTATGTTGCTGGTTACAAGTTTTAATCTCTCTCTAATCTCTGTACCAACAAGTTATTTATTCAAGCCCTTTTTCTTTTTTAAATTTTGTCTTTTAGACCCAGAATTGATTTAATATAATTCTCTTAGATCCATCATCTGATGATGATTCCAGCAGCGATGAGGGTACTGTACCTGCAAAACGTCCCCGAGCTGACACCTATGGTGCATCTTCTACCACTTCACATGGATCTGGTATGTAAATAACCCTATGAGTTTTTTTTCTTTTTGTTTAACTTATATTGACGGTTAAAAGGCGACTTGCTTCAAGCGCCATTTTGAAAACTTTACAGGAGAGCAATTAAAAAATTATAAAAACCTTAAAACAGATACTGCATCTAAACTTCTTAACATTCCACATCGAAGCTGTTGAATATTAAAACTAAATGCAAGCTTCAACGAATTTGTGCATGGGCCATCATCATTGTAGTGTAATTCATTGAGAAAAATGTTACTTTCGTCAAAAATGGCGTTTGAGTCAAGTCGCCTTTTACCCGTCTATATATATTTGCTTATATTTTCAGTATTACAAGAATCTGATGAAGAGCCATCAGAAACTCTTAATACTGCAGAATTTCAACTACCAAATAAAACAAAGATAAGTCAAAGCTCAGGTTCCAACATAAGGTTGAGTAGAAATAGCTTAAGTGAGAACTGTTCCTCACCTGAGTATCGGCATGGGTTTGATGAGAGTGATGGTGAAAGTGGTGAGAGTACAAAGCGACCCAGCTTTCAAGACTCCACTGACAATATGTTTTATAATAAAAATGCCAATCAAGATGCTGATGAGTCTATCAGTGGGAAATATTCTGAAAAATCAAAACGAATTATGAGTAACATGGGATTCAAACCTGGCAAAGGTTTGGGTAAGTTTGAGCATGGTAGAGTTGAACCGATTGAAGCTTCCACACAAAAAGGACGTAGAGGGTTCGGCCTGAAGCCTTCCATTGTGGGTGAAGTGCCACAGGACTTCAAGTGGACAGCTGATGAGACTAAGTCAGAAGCCAGAGAAGAAGTTGTATGTTAAATTTGTAACTCTTTATTCTGTTTTATAAATATACATACTCGTATATATCTTTGTAACACATAATATTTTGTTTTTAGGTCTGGTTAGACCGTGCACCAGATGAACCATTGTCTAGTGATCTTTTAGAAGAGTGGTTGCGAAAAGGTCCCAAGAAATTGTCTATTGATGATGAAATAGAATTTGTAGCTGATCATATCTTGAAAGGAGTTTTAGAGGCTAAGGTAATTGCAGTACCCATGTATAATTGTTAAATAATACATAATATCATGTTAGTAGAGCATAGTAATGGTAGTAAATAATAAATAAAAACCATTTTTCATAATTTACTTGTAAAAATAATAAAAAAAATATATATAAATATAATTAATAAAATTATATCGTTTTCCAAATTAAACTATACAATATTTACGTATAGAAGGAGATCTTATTGCTCACAAAACTAATCTGCGGAACAAAGAAATTTTAGCTTTTAAAGCTTGAAGACTTTAGTTTACGAATTTTTTGGTTAAAAATTTTTGGAGCACTGGTAATCATGCGATTCTTGGATAAAGAACAAAGATTTTTTTTTCTAAATTTTCAACATTTTTTTTTTCGCTCTACAGGCATGGAATTTTTCGAGCTAGACCAATGTATAGGTCGTATAGCCTGTTTATTCAGCTTCAATTTGCTTTTTGCGGGAGTCAGATACGAACATTTGTCTTCGAGATATCGAATTTTGAATGCAAAAGGATCCTATTTCACTCAACTGCCGATATCTCTGAAACTACTGGTCGCCCAGCGAGAAAATTTCCATCAAAAAAATCTGTCATGATTGATAAGAAAAAATAAATTTTTCACCTGAAACGTTAACGTGAAAAAAGAGCAAAAAATTTAATTTTCCCTTTTTTTGGTTAATCGACTGTATCTACGACAATATTAGGGGAAATGCTTAGGTTAGAAAAAAAAGTTACTGTCTAATGTACCCCAAAGGCCCCCGGTTCAGCGGATTCCCTGGACCGATTGATTGAAATTTTGAAAAAATTAAGGGAACAAGATTTTTGTACCTTAAACTTGACCTAATCTTTTCAAAAATCAATAATTTTTTTTTTTTTATATTTTACTCAATTTTGAGTTTTTTAAAGATTGATTAACAAAAAAAATCCAAAAAAATTTTTGGTTGGTTTTTTTTACCAAGAAAGTCGAAAAGTTTTGAAAAAAACTGTTTTGTAACACGTAATGTCGTAATGGCACGTAAAAAATTTATCGCTCAGAATTTCGCAAAACGAGGAGTACCGCGGGCACCTTAGGGGTATCAACTTTAATTTTATTCAACAAATTTATTTTTAAGGAAAATAAAGGTTTGAATGAAAATGAAAAAGATTGATTTGCAGCGATTATCATTTTAACAGAAGAATAATCTTATACATTACGTTGTTTCTAAAACCATTCTAATCACTGGTAGAATTTTACATTAAAATTTTATCTATGGCCTTCACACTAGGCAACATGCCTGTATCGCGAGGACCAATTTACGATTAACTATAACATTTATATATATTGACATTTTAGTCTGATTTTAAATCTTTATTTTTACAAAATAATGTCCTTAAAATGATACACAGACTACGATGAACTGCAACTTTTATATGGAGGGAAATATGTGGGAATAACATTTCAAACAATCACAAATTAAATTCACATACAATAATTATATATAAGATACTATAAGTATACTTAGGTATAACTAATATGAATATATACTTGAATACATAAGCAGATGGAGATTTATGAAGTCATATTAAATAGGTTTTCAGTGTCGTCGTATGTTAAAGTCGATAACCAGTTACGAATTATCTTTTTAGATTCGTAGATCGATTTCTCTTTTATCGAACAATGTTTAACTACACAATTGTAGACATGAACCCGAATAAACTGTCCGTAACGTTGTGCAAAAATAGTGTTCACGGTTGGATTAGGCAAACGGAAAACTCTTCGCCTTGACAAAGTTTCGAATTCAACAGAGTTTAGGATAGATTCATGTACAGAGAGTGATGTCTTCAATATAAAAAGCTGCCTTACACTTAATACACCGCTGTTCCTGTAAATCTCTCTGGTTGGATACCTAAAAGGTTTGTTAAGCATCACTTTTAAGACCGAACGTTGCGCTCTCTCAACTTGAATAAGAATCGTTTTTTGTTGAAGAATGTGTCCATAGCTTCAGCGAGGCGAGTCAGAAATGGCCTCTTGCTTTTTTTTTAATTTTTTTAAATCACAACAATCTTTAGAAAACTCAATATTGAGTAAAATGACAAAAAAAAGAAATTATTGATTTTTAAAAAGATTAGGTCAAGTTTAAGGAACAAAAATCTTGTTCCCTTAATTTTTTCAAAATTTCAATCAATCGGTCCAGGGAAACCGCTGAACCGATCGATCTACCGATTTAGGAGGGCCTTTGGGGTACATTAGACAGTAAAATTTTCTTCAAACCTAAGCATTTTCCCTAATATTGTCGAAGATACAGTCGATTAACCAAAATAAGGGAAAATGGCATTTTTTGATCTTTTTTACGTTAACGTTTCATGCGGAAAAAAAAATCCAATCAACCATAACAGTTTTTTTTTTTCGGAAATTTTCTGCAGAAAACGAAACCCCCTATCCGCTCGCTGGGCGACCAGTAGTTTCAGAGATATCGGCAGTTGAGTGAAAAAGGATCCTTTTGCATTCAAAATTCGATATCTCGAAGACAAATAGTCGTATCTGACTCCCGCAATAAGCAAATTGAAGCTGAATAAACAGGATATGCATTGGTCTAGCTCGAAAAAAAAAGAATGTTAAAAATTTTGAAAATTATTTCTTTGTGCTTTATACAAGAATTGCATGATTACCGGTTTCTTTCTACCGGAAAAAAAATTCTTAAACTAGAGTCTTCAAGCTTTAAAAGCTAGGATTTTTTATTTCCTGTACGGCCATTTTTCACTGAAATACAGCCTGTTGAAAATTGCCAAAAAAAAATTTTTATGTTCCTTTAATTTTTGCGAGAAGTGTATAATATGAATCATTATTTTCATTTCAGTAGATGTAGATGATAGACAAGGTAGACCTTCTGAAGTGTTTATTTTTTTGTTGAAAGATAATGTCGGCGAAATACCTATCTCATTGGTCCTTTGTGATGTGCATAACATTACACATTTTCAGTGTGCCATAGATTTTTGTTCGTTATGTGCGGTAGGCGGCGATTTAACCAACATTAAATTATTTTAATAATAAATCGTTTTAAAATGTTGGTTATTATTCTGTTAGGTATCAATAATAAAATAATATTTTATTCCTATTATAAAAATAGTTCGGATTTGGTATAGATATCTACGTGATCTTTTTAAATTTCAGACTATATTCGACACATTGTATGATGAAGACTTAAGAAATGCACGTTTTCGTAGTAACCCTTATGAGACAATTGGTGCTGTAAAATTCTTGAACAGAGCAGCTGTAAAAATGGCGAATTTGGATGCTGTATTTGGTTTCTGTTTCACATATCCGAAGAAACAAACTGGTGAAGATGCAGTTGACAAGAATGAGATATTATATTTTGCTGATGTATGCGCTGGTCCTGGTGGCTTTTCGGAATATGTTTTATTCCGTAAAGGCTGGAGAGCTAAAGGTAATTTTCTTATAAACTAGCATCAACTTCGCATCTATCTTCCTAACCGCGTTCCTTTACGATCTAAAAGAATGAAAAGTATATATTATGCCTTAATCCAGAACTCATTTTAACTGCGCATCAACGTTCTCCAATGTATCTTAAAATTTCATTGCGCCGCTTAAGCTTGAATCGCGTGATTGAGTCACAAACATGATAATACAATCTTTCACATTTATAATATTATTGGGATTTCAGGTTTTGGATTTACATTAAAGGGATCCAATGATTTTAAATTGTCAGATTTTTACGCGGGTACGCCAGAGACCTTTAATCCTTATTATGGTGTAAATGAGGATGGAAATATATTCGATCCAGAAAATCTTACTTCATTGAAAGAGCATGTCCTAAAACAGACAGATGAGAAGGGTGTACATTTTCTAATGGCAGATGGTGTAAGTACATGTAACTTCAGTTAGTGGAAGAAATGTCGCTGCCAAGTTTATTATGTCCAGGTTTATGCGTCATAGCACAATTGTTAATTATCGGGAGTATATAAATGCCCATTAGGCCAAATTTTCCATTGGATTTACTGTAGTTGCTACATTCGCAAGCTACAGCAACATAGGTTATAGGATTACGAAACGAAACAAAAATATGGGGTTTTATACGAGGGTACGTTTCTAAATTCGCGGAATGGGTAGTAGGTAAATAGTGGGGGTACTTGCCTGAGTCGTTAAGAATTAAATAACTCATTATTAGTATAAATACAAAGTCATATCGTAATCAGGTCATTCGTCAATTAGAACTATTCTCGACCAAACAAGTCAATCGGGAATGAAACGCCAAATGGACCAAACCACCGGATTACCGCGCTCAGATAAAAAAAAACAAATATCTAGTAACTAATTCCGCTGGATCTCCTATTCTGTCAAGTCTCAAACAAGCAAACTCGAATTGAAATCGATACGAGTTTCGCTTCTACGCTGAAAGTGACTCCGGGGCAGTCGACGAAACGTTTGGGACTTGACAGAGAAAGAGATCCACCTGAATTAGTTACCATTTAGGGGACTTCCCCGACTAAAACTATGGTTTTCATGTGGCGTACCTTCTCTAAGCAAGGCAGGGGCTCACTTGAAGACGCTCCACGACCAAGGCGAGCGAGGAGACCATACTCCAGTAAACAATGTCTAAAATCATTTTTTTTTTATTCTTCATGACCCTCTGGGCGTGACAAGAGCTTTTTCGAAGTTTTACATGATTGAAAGATCAGAATGTATTAGGGTAGCAGTGGATAATCCTCTGGTACTACTATTATAAAATTTAACACGAAAAATGTTTCTTTATTTTAACTGCCCCATTCCGCGCACTTAAAAACGCTCTCTCGTAACTTACTCGTAAGTGTTTATCTAGTATTAATCAAATCGCCGTGAGGCTACCTGCATGAAAAAGGACCAACCCAAATTCAATCTCAAGGGTGTCGTAAAAGGCGACTAAGAAAATACACAAGGGGACGGGCAGAAGCGTCTTCTTGAGTATCATCACAAACCCGCCTGCCAAGCGTGCTGATTATCGCAAAATTCTCCATACGGAGACATAATTTAGGTAGGGAACGTCCCGGGCTAAAACGTTCGTTTCAAATTATGATCCACTTGTTTAAGTCATGTTATATTGTATGCATTTTGGACATTGTTATAGGGTTTTTCCGTCGAGGGTCATGAAAATATACAAGAGATACTTTCAAAACAGCTTTACCTTTGTCAGTGCCTTGCCGCTTTAATGCTGGTTAGAACTGGTGGGCACTTTGTCGTAAAGTTGTTCGATGTCTTCACAATGTTTAGTGTTGGTTTAATCTACATTATGTACAGATGTTTTGATAAAGGTAAAGTGTACCGTAATTTGATTTAATAGTAATTATTTAAATTCAAACTTTCAATTTAATGTGTTCTATGTTTTTAGTTTGTCTTCATAAACCCGTTACATCAAGACCAGCCAACTCGGAGAGGTACCTAATATGCATGTGGAAAAGAATGGGAACAGAATCGTCAGAGCAGCATCTGTACTCTGTAAACTCAATGCTATGGAATGGACTGGATAAGGGCATGGATATTACCGAGCTTGTACCTCTAAGTGTTATTCAAGAGGATAGAGCGTTCTATGAATACATATACAACAGTAATTGTGTGTAAGTATTATAAGTTCCGAATATAACTACTGCGGAGCGAAATGCATAGCTGTCTCATCTATGTGGCGCCATCTTTCAACTGATAATGCGATTCTTGCAGTGATAGGATTGCGCCACAAGTGCTACGGAATGTCTGGTATAAGTAACTATGGTGTAGTAGGTATATATATATATACTATATAATAGAAAGTCGGGTTTTAAAACCGGTGGCAGAAGGTGGACGCTGGCACAAATTTATTGAAACTATACATAGTTTGCTTCATAAGTCGTATTTGCAATCTGAATTTATTTGTTTTTAGTCTGGATCAATAATACTATCTGGCAGTCGTTGCAAAGGCGAACACTTAACATAATATTCGACTATACTTTTCGACTAGTCTTGCCACGGCCGTTAGTTTATTCCCGATTTGAGTACTTTCAACAAGAGTGTTTAGAGTGGTGCCTAATCAATGCACCTTGTTTAATCTCAACTATCATTAGATAATTGATTTCTCAAAGTACTGTACTGTTGCTGAGAGCCAGGAACTGATGGCCTTGATGAAATTCCATATTTAATTATGTAGGTATTATTTTAGGCTTGGAGAAAAGCAGATAAAAAATTTGTTGAAAATTTCTGCATTTAGCAAGGATAAAAGTTTAAATGATGCAAGTCAAGCTGAAATGAAAGAAACCTGTTTAAAATTATGGAAAGTATGTAACACTTAATGAATATCAAATGAATTTAGTATGTATCTATGTTGAAATAATCATACATTGTAATTTTTTTAGTTACCAGATGAGGTTAGGACCCAACCAGAGAGGATGAATGCAGACGACACACTGAAAAGTATCTTATCTTTATTAAAAACACAACCACCAGATTCATACAGCCCTCATACTTTTAAATCTAATACTTTGAATAAACCACCAGAATATTTGGAGAAGAAGTCAGATCTAGATATGTTCAAAAATGTCTATGATTGGCATTTAATGTTTTTAAGTTGCGGCAAGAAAAGTAATGACTTGAAGATATTTATAGGTAATTAATTTATTGTAACTGTAGGTCTACAGACCTCCCTAGATCTACGGTTTCAATGGATATACCACAAGGCTCTATCTAGGACCCATCCTTTCTTCCTTTATATTAAAGAACAGCTCTATCTTGTAGAAATCATTTAGTATTGGATAAAATATTATATTAGTATATTTAGAAAGTACTAACCAAGCACCACAGAGAGTTGTTGACGATTATTCTGACCCATAATTTTCTTAACTATTATTATAATTTTATAATAGAGCTTTTAAAACATAGCATGCCAATCACCTGTCGATGTGTCCTGGCTGATGCACTTGAGAGCCATGTCCCTATCCTTACCACCTTAGGCTACATCGGTACTTACGATGGTGAGATTTTAGACAACTGTAACACAACCCTATGCATGGTCAAACTCATTAGTCAAGTTCTAACGAGAATTACTTGCTCTTTGAATTCCGACTGATTTGCGATTGAGTTGAGTGCACACAGTTAGCGATGGCTTCTTAAACTCGCCACAGATTAAATAATAGTTACTACGTAACGCTCGCCCCCTCAAGGTAAAATTTATGATACCTATTTTTAGCGGCAGTAAACTAAGAGTTGGAGCTGGTAAATCATTAAAGTTGTTATAAATAGGTTGTAAGGGTAAACATGTAAACTAGGAGTTACCTAGTAAATAATTAAAGGTTCTAAAAATACATCTAGGTTAACATGTAAACTAGGTATTGGAGCTGGTAAATAATTAAAGGTCTTTAAAATTCAATATTTTTTAGGTTGTGGGGGTAAACAAGTTTTTCAACTGGATTCAAGTGGATGGACACACGTTGCAGATTTACATATCACAATGCCGGCGAAAACACTTGTTTATGGAGAGGTAAAATAATTATTTCATATCATATTTGTTTTACATATATCTATCTCTTAGTGATAATAATAATTTTCTCTCTTTTTCCTCAGGTTGTAAAAGAATACAATGGCCAAGGCAATAATCAGATATTTACTAAAGTTTTACATATAGTTGATGCCATGATGTTGGGTGGTGTCGACATTTCATACTATTCCCTGTCTGAAAGGTGTGTCATACATTATTTTAATTATAGTTGTTACTGGTATGCGTTGTGGGTAATACGCCTGTGATTCGTGACTGATGATTTTGAGTTCATACAAACATCCTATGGAGCACTTTCAATTATTGTCGAATTTGCTACTTTAAAAAAATGTTATTCCCAAAGAGCTTATTCGGACAAATACGGACATTTTAATAAAAAAAATATTGCCTTGTCGGTCCAGCTGTTCTCGAGTGATGCTCTCACCAACTAACAGCAGCATTTTATTTTTATATATTAACTAGGTGCGCCCTGCGCCTTTGCCCGCTTTCAAATCCTGGTTATAAACCTTCCTCTTGAATTACTCGTATCTCTCTATTGCTGAAAACTGCATAAAAATCCGTTGCATAGTTTACGATTCTATAAAGGACATACAGTCAAACATTCTTTTTTATATACATATTTCTAGCTGTCCCCCGCGGTTTTACCCGCGCCTCGGACGTCTGTAATACGCGGACTGTCAAACGCGCGCAGTTAAAGTAGTTTTAATTCTTTAAAGTTTTCTCATTTATTCAATTATATATTAATAATATACATGTATTACACATAAAAATCTTCCTCTTGAATTTCTCTCTATTCAAAAAAACCGCATCAAAATCCGTTGCGTAGTTTTAGTCCGACATTTACCTAATATGTTGTATCAATATAATCCAAATATTCTTTCCAGAATAAACCAATGTAATTTATTCTGCATTGCTTTGAACAAACCCTTTGATAATAAGGTTTTGCCGTTAAGATGCAAAAGGATTTTTAACATGGAAGAGTTTTCAACAGCTATCAGTAACTTGGAGTATCGTGATATGAAAAGAATAAAACGAGCTGTGACTATCAAAGTCCCAAACAAAACAAATAGTGATGACGTGTTTTATTCCATTGGCTCCATTTTATTCATGAAGGAAGTGAAAGGTACATGTAATACCACAACTAACTATTATAAATCTGCAACAGGAGCGGTTTTATAGAATAAACTTGTTAGCATAGTAAAATAATTCCGGTCATAAGTTAGTAAGCGATATTTTTGTAACTTGCAATTTATTTTATGTTTCCGCATTTATTGCGAAAACAACGATTGGTCAATTGCACATTTAACACCTAAAAGTGCTTGGTGAGATGTATCTTGATCTTTTGCACGGTTTGATAACTTACGTTGAGAAAATTTATAATTTAGAGATGTTCCTCTCTTATTCGCCACACTTATGGATAATTGACGGCTGATAGTGACGTCCTGCTGCGGACCTTTCTCTTCGCGTTTAATATCTTGTGCATATGAATGTCTATAGTTAAAAGCATCATTTAAGGTTGTGTGATTTTGGGCATACTCTGTATATAATGTTGCAACTTAAGGTTGGTATTGAAAGTATGTTTGTTTTTTTTATATTTTAGAACCATGGGGAGCTCAAATGTCTAAAAGAAGTAACACCAAGTATTATTACTGCGTTGGTAAGGATAAGAAAGCATATAGTGAGTACATCATGCCAGGCACCGCACGCCTGGATATGGTAGGCACATACTTATCCCGCATTTTGTGGCCGTGGGAGTCGGCAGCCAGTGCCATATTGGACGGCGCCCCACACGGAGGTGTTTCACGAGCGCACGTCGAAGAATATTTGAGTCGTAATATTAAGAGATAATGGGCTTACTCAGACCTGCTCAAGTAACAAATCGATTGTGTCAACTACAGAATTGAATGGATTCAAATTTGCTTTTTTTTTTAATATGGAAAGATACAGTCGATCGGTACATGATCGCGATTAACAAATGCGAGCGTAATTATATTTCATACAATTCAATAGATACGTTCGATCGGAAAGGCAACCAAGTAGGTTTAATAGGGTGGAATGTTTGGGAGTTTATTGTTGACATAAATATTCTACCTGCCCTATCTAGAAAATATGTTTTCGTTATGAACTATCAAAGTCAATTTATATCTATAAATGGCACTTAATCTTATATTCAGTCAATCAAAAGCATACGAAACTGTAAAAATTCTACTGAAGATGCCAATCTATCAAATGCAAGGGGAAATCATCTGTTCCCAATCGTTTGGCCTCAGCAAATGAATATGTGAATAAAATATTAACATTAAATGGATTATTTTATATACAAAATTGCATTTTCATTTTAACCTTTTTGGTCCCATCTAAGTATTTTATTTTTGGATTTAGGATATAGGTACTAGCTACACAAGAAAAACCATCGACGATATCAGTTTGGATAGTGAACATTAAGCCTTACGAACCTGTGCAATAACATAGTAAGAGTCAATGCACTCCACAATGTAGTGGCTATATTTCGTCTGAGATGATGATTCGGCTATACTGTTTGTATCTGGCTGGTTTTGGTATCATTGAAAGTTTAAATTTTAAAGAACATAATTCCAAATTCAAATTTGGAAAATGTGTGATTTTCAATTGTTTTTCGTACCGTCAAGATGAATGAATCTAATGAATTAACTCGATACATTTTAAAACTTTACTACAAAAAGGTAAAATGCAACGCAAGCCGCGAAAAAAAATTGCGATGTTTATGGACCTAGTGCAGTGTCTGTGAGAGTAGCACAAATTTGGTTTAAGCGTTTTCAATCCGGTAATTTTGATGGCAAAGATGCACGTCGCTCTGGTTGCCCTATTACGGATAAAATGGATGCCATTTTTGAAAAAGTGGAGCAAGATCGGCATATCTGTAGTTAGGACGTTGCTGAAGAACTGGGAATTGACCGAAAAACAGTTTTGGCGCATTTGAAAAAAACTGGGTACACAAAAAAGGTCGATATTTGGGTACCTCACGAGCTTACTGAAAGAAACCTAATGAACAGTGTACTCATTTGTGATTCTTTATTACGACGTTATGAAATCGAACCATTTTTGAAGAAGCTCATAACTGATGATGAAAAGTGGATCACGTACGACAAGAACGTGCGAAAAAGGTCGTGGTCAAAGGCCGGTCAGGCTTCACAGACTGTAGCGAAACCAGGGATAACTCGCAACAAGGTGATGCTGTGTGTGTGGTGGGATTGAAAGGGCATTATTCATTATGAGCTTTTACCACCAGGCAGGACCATCGATTCTTAACTCTACTGCGAACAACTGATAAGATTAAAGCAAGAAGTTGAGAAAAAGCGGCCGGAATCAATCAGCAGAAGGGGGGTGTGGTTTTTCATCATGATAACGCTAGACCTCACACATCTTTAGCCACTCAGCAAAAATTAAGATAGTTTGGCTGGGAGGTTTTAATGCATCCGCCGTATAGTCCTGACTTTGAACCTTCAGATTTCCACCTGTTTCGGTCTCTTCAGAATTCTTAAGGTCAGGTTAACATCACGAGAGGACTGCTAAAACCACTTGTCGTGGTATTTTGATCAGAAGTCCCAAAATTTCTATAGCAATGGCATCATGTCCCTACCTACAAGATGGCAAAAAGTTATCGAACAAAATGGTACCTACATACTTTAGTTAAATGAAAAAAAACTATATTAAAAAATGTTTTGAATTTTCTTAAAAAATGCGAAGAAACTTTTTCCCCAACCTATTATGTAGGTATTGGGATGGACTACACTGTGCCCCGTGCCTAAGCACGAACATCTATCGCAAGCGTTGCGTCATTGTATCGGTTAAGCAGTTTTTGAGTTTTAGCGAGACAGCAATTGAATAATATGCATACCACCAGGGGGATAGTGGTATGGTGGGTCCGGCATGATCGTATCGAGTGCGCCAAAAAGCAATGCAGTGGAAAAAGGAACATCTCGCACCGTCACGGAATCCGCGGTCTTCATTTTACAATACAAACCTTATGTAACCTTACCTATACTCATTAGGCGCGTACTAGTTAGGTGTTAGCAAGCGCTTTATCTGCAATTTTTAGGGTTCCGTAGCCAAATGGCAAAAACGGGACCCTTATAGATTCGTCATGTCTGTCTGTCTGTCCGTCCGCTGTATGTCAGCCAGTTTATGTAACTATAAGAGCTACATTATTGAAATTTGGTGCGTAGATGTATTCTGTGAACCGCATTAAGATTTTTAAAAAAAATCCAAAATTTTTGGGGTTCCCCATACATAGAACTGAACATCAAAATTTTTTTTTCATCAAACCTGTGTGGGGTATCTATGGATAGGTATTTTAAAATGATGTTGAGGTTTCTAACATAATTTTTTTATAAACTGAATAGTTTGCGCGAGAGACTCTTCCAAAGTGGTAAAATGTGTGTGGAAAAAAATATATTATGTGTATTACTATGCAAACTACTAACGAAAATTGGTTTGAATGAGATCTAGACAGTAGTTTTGTTTTTAAACGTCATAAATCAAATTACCTAATTTATTCATTTTACTCTAATAACAATAATTTTAGTATCACAGGCCGTAAACCGTGAACCATTATTTTCTTATAGTAAATCAGTGATAAGTAAATAACATTATTAATTCGCTCAGAGCGTGGCTTGATCGGTAGCGCGGGTGCGGACCGCGCGGAGAGGGGGAACGTCGCCAATTGCGCTAACCCGAACGGACAGACACGTGAGGACAGACGTCGTTGACACTCGTGCGCGCGTAGCTAATTTTTCCCGATACGTTTGTGAATGCTAAATATTCTATATTTAGGTACGATTTGGTACTTACCTACTGCTTTTTTTTTAATAACATTAATATCGATAACTAAATCTATTTTTTTCTTTTAAACACGTCGATCAAACTTGCAACGAACTACAAAAACTTGTATATTACTATGTTACCTACCTGCTGCTACGGAACCCTTCATTGACGAGTCCGACTCGCTCTTGGCCGTTTTTTTTTTTTTATTCTGACGAGATTGCGATTGGTCTCAATCTCATCTGATCAGGGGAGAGATTTCCAATCTTTAGCTGTGCGCTTGAGGAAGGAAGCTGCAAAGCGCTTCGTGCGAATTGGTGGTATGTCTACAACATAAGTGTGGAAACTCTCTCCACGCCTAGTAGTCCGATGACGAGGAACTAAGTCGTGAAGTTCCATAGCACACCTACCAAAATGCATCAGATAAAACACCGAGAAGCAAGCAATTCTGCGAAAGTGTTCGAGACTCTGGAGCTTGGACTACAATTGAAAATTATTGGCGGCACGCCCTGGATGTTTTTGGTATTTATAAATAATAGTATGGTCTAATGGCACGGCCACAACTGCTATCAAAGACCACACATATACGGCTCTGGAGGGTATCCAAGTTTGAAGATATTTCGGCAGGAAAGATCTGAAAACGCAGTGCTAAAAAAATGCGCTATTAAAGTATCCCTGAAGAGGCAGGCAGGTCTCATAGACCCACATTCCGGCGAAGATATATTTAGTCCCAACGTGACATATTGCAATCTTTCGAACAAATTACCAATCACGTGCTATAAGTAATTTCTTACAATGAAACGTCACTTGCTCAACTCAGTATGATTGGAATTTGACACAACTTACCGAAACGACGACAAGTCGCCAAATATCAGTTATTTAAGGGTATTTAGGTGAAAGTGCCAGAGCACTTCCTGCCTGGGCCACCTTTGGATCACAAAAACGAGAACATCTAGCAAAGACCACTCTTGTGATACTTTGTGGCAATAACAGCTAATAAACAAAGGTAGATATTTTGTACATTATTATGCATAATTACAATGTCACTTATTTGAATTGATTATTGTATTGTATAATTAATGTATTTTATTGTTAATTATCTTATTGTACTAGTTAACTCAATAAGGGTAAGTTTATTTCCATTTAAATTTCTCGAAGTTTATTTAGACCTCATATTATTTTATTTATAATACTGTTTGTTATTTTTTACTGTAGGTACATTAGACCAGGGTCGATAATTTTTGAAACCAAAAAAAATTACAGTAGGATGTAACCCATTAGAAAAGGAGGGGAATATGATAAAAATAAAAGGAAAAATAAATTACGGTCGATCCGAGTTCGGGAAGTGGGTGGGGGTGAGTTTTTAAGGGTAAAAAATGGTTTATCTTCATTTCCGGCAAAACTACAAGTCCTATGAAAAAAAGTTAAATGGCAAAGTTGTAGGTAATAAAAAGATCTATAACTTTTGTATTTACAATTTTTTCACATAACCTCAAAATTTAGGTGAAAATTTCAAATAACCAAGTTTTTGGTTTTTTATTTATATCTTTTTCAAAAATTTTATTTTTTCTACGAAATTTGGTGAAAACTTACCTTTTTATGTCCCAAATACACTGTAATTTATTTGATTTTAAATATTTATTTTTTCGCCTTATTTTAACTTAATATCGAAAAAGCACCCTTGTTTTCAATCGAAAATTCTGACGTCAAAATATCAGCTTTTTCCAAAAAGTCTGTGGGCTTTTTGTTCGTTTAAATATCTACTTTCTGATGGTGTAAAAAAAATATACATTACTATTGGAAATTTTCTCAAAAATGCAAAAAATTTAAACTCAAATTCGACATTTTTTTTTAATCATTATGTACAATTTTGAGGTATTTATTAAAATTTATTTACCTGAGTGACCTTCGGTAAATTTAAGCCCTTTTCATGAAATCTTACTAGTTTTTTGAGTAATTAAAGTGTAAATTTTAATAAATACCTCAAAATTGTATATAATGAAAAAAAAATTTCGAATTTGAGTTTCAATTTTTTGCATTTTTTGAGAACATTTCCTATAGTAATGTATATATTTTATTTATTTACACCATCAGAAAGTAGATATTTCAACGAACAAAAAGCCTACAGACTTTTTGGTAAAAGCTGATATTTTGACGTCAGAATTTTCGATTGAAAACAAGGGTGCTTTTTCGATATTAAGTTAAAATAAGGCGAAAAAATAAATATTTAAAATCAAATAAATTACAGTGTATTTGGGACATAAAAAGGTAAGTTTTCACCAAATTTCGTAGAAAAACTAAATTTTTGGAAAAGATATAAATAAAAAACCAAAGACTTGGTTATTTGAAATTTTCACCTAAATTTTGAGGTTATGTGAAAAAATTGCAAATACAAAAGTTGTAGATCTTTTTATTACCTACAACTTTGCTGTTTAACTTTTTTCCATAGGACGTGTAGTTTTGCCGGAAATCAAGATAAACCATTTTTTACCCTTAAAAACTCACCCCCACCCACTTCCCGAACTCGGATCGACCGTAATTTATTTTTCCTTTCATTTTTATCATATTCCACTCCTTTTCTAATGGGGCCCTGGTCTACATGTGGTGTTAGCCTTTAAGTAATTGTTACTTAATTATAAAATTAATTAGAGAAACAGTGCATGTCTTGTGAAAACAATTGTTGGCTGACCTAATAGATAAATAAATTCTACATGACAACTAAACTTCACATACTGGTGTAAATCCAATCATAACAATAAAATACATTTGCCTAATAAACATAAATAAAGATAACTGTGACTTGCACAGATAATTAAAAATCAAGTGCATACATCACCAATTTAATAACAATTTAGGAAACACTTAGTGATAATTTTATTGAATTTATTGCCAGCTTTTCTCAGAAAAAGTAATCATTCTTAAACTGCATGTAAAGAGCCTTGTACATTTCATTTTATGAAGCTGCATATATATAAACCCCTAGTTTTTCATTTCAGTACCGAACATTTGCATTTATTTAGGCATAGAATTAAATATTCGAATTTTGGTCATATCATTATTTATTAAACATATGTTCTACAAAAAAACCACAATTTACATTGTAGATGCGTCACAAAACTAAACTGTTATTGGTTTAACAATTGTTAGTATTCATTTAGAACACCAATTGTTCATTAATTATTAATCTTATTTCACTATGTATTCCATAAAATAAGTGTTCTTAGCACTTTACTCCTTAATTTTTTAATTTCACTTAATTTCTTTGACATAGGCATCTAACTCTGCATCAAGCTGTTCAGCAGTAGGCACGGGGCGCCGGCCGCGACCAGCCCCTCCGCCTCGCCCTCGCCGAGCCCCGCCTCGTTGTACCGCACCCCCTCCACCTTGATTTCTGTTGCCTCCTGCAATTTGAATAAGTAACATTTATATTTAATATGCAGTAAGGTGATAATCATGTAGGACAGCTATACATTTAGAGATGAAAGATATAGCAAACACAGTTGTAAATAATTGGACAATTAAATAGATTAGGTTAACAATAATTAACCTGCCTAAGCTGCTAACATAGACAGTTTTTTAGGGTTCCATAGCCAAATGGCAATAACGGGACCCTTATAGATTCATCATGTTTTTTTATTACCAACAAGCCAACCTAGTCGTCACAATCTGATGACGCGTTTCCACCTGCAAGAACACTCTCCACAGTCCGAGATGACTTTCTTACAATAATGTTTTCATTTCATATAAATTAAATATATATATTCTGTGAAGTGTAATCTCTATGGGAGAGCTTTGTTATTCAGATCCGTAACCTTTTCGTGATACGAAAATAAAATAAATGATAATGTCAAAATCAATGATATTCAAAATTGATTGTGAAGAATATTTAAAAAAACCCTGTAACATTAAGGTTTCACTTCTATTGTGTCTTTACAACACACCCTGTTTTTTTTTTTCTGAAATCAATATCTTACAAGTGTCTTTACATGTGTGATACAAGTGTGATTACATACTCCCGCATCTTATCTCAGAGCAGAGGTTACACTACACACGAGCTATAGATCTCAACAGATCTTAGCAAAAATAAAACTCGAAGACCCGCGGGTGCGAGATATACGAAACAAGATACGATTATATTAAGACTTGCCTATTCCACTCGCAACTACTCCCAGGAGACACACTTAGGTGTCGCGAGGACACAGCGGGGCGAAAAAATGTCGGACACGTCTTGCAGGTGGAAATGTGGGGTTTTGACTGCTAAGTGTCTACATAACATAAATATGAAACTTTCCTCTGCACATTTCAAAATTAAAGCTAAGAAACTACTAAACAAATCAAATGTGTGTCAGACCAGACACAGTGAAGTGTTCCTACACAATTTATTTTATTCACTGCAAAAATAAGTGTGTATTTACCACACTGGAAAGTTTAGGATAATTAATCAAATTAATCTCATTTCATCACACCTTAACATTCCATCCAAACAGAGTCCAAGTGTCTATGTTTGTACATCACATAATATCGTAACAAAGTTAATTAAATGCATTATATTTGTAATTTACCTCTATTTGAGTTTCTTCTTATTGGACCACTGCCTCCACTGCCGCCACCGCCACCACCACCGCCACCGCCGCCGCCGCCGCCACCACCACCGCCGCCGCCGCCAATTCGACCTCTCTCTTCATTTCTGAAGGAACTTATTTCAGATGTTGCTAATTGAATATTCATTGCTCTGCCATCTAAGGGCACACCATTGTATTGTTTCATGGCTTTCAATGCATCTGCTCTTCTTTCAAACATAACATCTGCTGTACCTGTAAAACAAAACATTTTGTTCCATTCTGTAAAAATATTGATACTTAATATTGAACTTTAATTAATTTAAAAACTTTATTGTTTAAAAATACTATGCAAATAACATATTAACAAACTTACCTAAAGATCTGCCTGAACGATCATAGTGAACTGCAGCACTCTTGAGAATGCCAAATTCAGAAAATAGTTCTTGAATGTCAGAGTCTGAAACTCCAAAGTCTAGGTTTGATACTAATAGTTTAGTAGGGCCAGTTGTAATAGGCCCACTTCTTTGCATCTTCTTTTCACCAAAATCATTGAACATGTCATGTTTCCATGCGCTGTTAACATCACCCTGAAATAGGTCGTCCTTCATAGAGCTTGCCGGCTGGCCACTCTATGCCGCTTTGAATATGATAACACTCAAAGTACAGAGCATATAACTATCAAATTACCACCGCAGCATAACTTTATATACAATAATACAATCTTGATTTTGTAAAATTACAATATGAATTCATTATAAAATAATATTCAAATCACAAAGTGCCAGCAAAACAAATATTAATATTATTATGACAAAGGTGTATACAGATATTGATAGAGAGAAGCCTTAGGGGCGAATATCCTTCATAGAATTACTATCACTGTCACAAACACAACTTTTGCATCTGATACAACTACACAAGGAGGCCAGTCTGAATTCCAAGGTATGCACAGCATGTAGACCATATGTAACCCATCTTCATCCTTTGTTGCCATGCAGTTTGCACCATTAGCAGTCCTGTGGTTGAGTATTGCAACCATACTTCCAACATTTCCTTATGTACCAGGAAACAAATGTAGACAATAAGATGCCATCTCATGGTTAGTTATAGCAAATGCTTCATGCCAACCCGCAAATAATATATTCCAGAATATAACAGATAGATCGGGACAAATAATTTTTAATTTTAAAGGAACTACTATGTGTAAAATATGCCGAAAAGACGCCCATACATTGTTGTATTGCACAATGATATTGGGAAGCTTATGATACGGCGGAATATAAACTCTGAACTGTCGACCAAAACTCTATGCACCTATTCAACGGTTTTTGAACTAATCATTCAATAAGATAGGTGGTAGCGTCGGTAGAGTTGAGCATACGGTTCAATGTGATGCGTCATTTCACCACGTTTGTCCGCCATTTGCAATTTATTTATCATCAAATTTTTGGATTTACCCTTGAATAATTCGTAGACTTAGATACACCGCCACGAGTTTTGCCCCGTAAAACGCCGCCTGTACGGCCGTTACGGAATCCACCACCACCACCAGCTCCACGGCTAGGTTTTTTATTGGTATCAAATTTCCGTCCAGCACCTCCACCGCCTCCTCTCCCTTTTTTACTTGCTTTAATAATATCGTCCAAAGCCATTTCAATACGATCAACCATTTTAAGGTTTGATAAAATTATATTTTATATTTCAGCACTTTTCACATTTACGATTTACGACTGTCTGTGTCGATTCGATGATGATGAGATGAAGTGAGAGGACTGATGAAAGGATGGGCAATCTCGATAATCGAACATCGATGTTAGGAGTTAAAACATCGATATTGTAACATCTGCTTGTTATAGCATCATTAAAAAACAAACATCGATGCCATGCACTAATAACCAGAAGTAACTACATATATGTAAGTTAAAATTACATGTAATTTTTATGAAATTATATTAACTCAAAACAAATTACCATCATTTTTTATTATTTTGAAGTTAAGTCTTATTTGTTTAATGAGCCTTTTTTGAAATTCGTTTTAGCCCGTGACCTAACACCAAGATGGCATCAAATTCAATGAGTAGACAATATTTTGATCACTCTCCTCATATTAGGCCCAATATTAGCCGAAAAAATTGAAATATGTTTTATTTGCGTAATTCAAAGATAAATGTACATAGATATCGATGTTGAGCTAATGAATTTTTCATCGATATCACTATCGATGTTTCTGTACATCGCTTTTTAAAAGAACACAAATTAAAATCAATTATTTTTAATTGTTGACTTTTTAGTCGTGGATTTATTATAAATGAAGGAGTCTGAAACAAAAATTCATATTCTTACCATATATTATGATAAGTTGTATGGAGTGTAGAAGTACATCTCAATGTACTAAAAAGTGTCCCTTGAAACGGAACAAATTAAGGTGGCGCTACTGTAGCAAGTGGAAGAATTTTAAATAGAGCGCCATATATAAAGAGTAGGGTACAAAATTAATAAAAAAGGAAAGAAACATTTCCGTTTTGTTACAGCGCATTGTTTTTATTATTAAAATATATAAACAAACATGAGTATATATTCTGTATTCTAGAGTAGTAGAGCTCTTAGTGCAGAGTTCGTCCGGGGAAGTACTACCACCTTACCCATTTCCGCCGTGAAGCAGTAGTGCACTTGTATTACTGTGTTTCGGTTAGAAAGGTAAGGGGGCCGGTGAAATTACAGGCACATGAGACTTAACAACTTCACGTCTCAGGGTCGACAACGCATTGGCGATGCTCCTAGTGTTGCAAATGTCCATAGGCGGCGGTGACCACTTACCATCAGGTGGACCGTCTGCTTGTTTGTCGGCCCAAGTGGCATAAAAAAAATAAAAAAAAGATTATGGAATAAAAATTATACAGTGCTTTAAGTACCACAATTAATTGTAAAAAATATCAAATAGAATTAAAGAACCGGAAACCAACCCAGCACACTTCACTCTGTTTATAACTGGTTATGCCGCCAAGTTAAGCGCTATTTCGGTGAGAATTAGAAAACTAATTAGCTGTTTACAAGTGGACACTTTTTCGACTAATCCCCCATACAAAATGGTCCTCCTTTACTTCCACACTCCATAATAAGTTCAAACGCTTTCCCCACAGATAGTGCAATCGGAATGAAATTCCCGACTAAGGCTGGGAAGACACGTCAGATTTTTTGATCAGATAGAGTCTGATCCGGCTAACGGTTGGCGTTGAAGCCATTATTTTGTTTAAATATTCAATCCGAGTCTGAAGCTGGCGCGAGGCGTTTACGATTTTATTGTCAATCCAATTGCCTGAAGGCGCGGTCTGCATACTAATGGACAGAGATAAAATAGACGTCCTATTCCTCCCGCCGACATACCAGTTGATCTAGTGTTGACACTGAACGGGCGCATCGTTGTAATTTGCATAATGGGTGAAAATTATGACATTCAACGACTTATTGTAGCCGTAGAAAAACTTATTTGTATGTGGAACTCAGGATATGAATAGTATCATGACATACAAAAAAATATTTGGCTTGGGTCCACCCAACGTTTGTAACGAAATATTGGAAAAAAACATGGACGTTGCACAGAAAAGAACAAATATTTTCTTTTCTCTTTGCTCCGTATGTAGGCACTCAGGATGATATTTTGGGAACGACTGTGTTCATAAAAAGCCTGACGCAACAATCGGACGTGTATTGAGTACATATGAGCAGATAGTCTGATCCAGTGTTACCAACTCGAAATTTGTCTCGGAGGTAGATATGATTTCAGAAGTTGGTAGTTTCCTACCAAACCTACTTTGAGAAGTTGGTAGATCTACCACCTATATTTATTATAGGTCAAAATTGAGTCGTGTGAGCAGCGTGCAATTTAAATTCTTTCTCTATTTATTTATCCTATTTAGTGAAACCATTGAAGAATTAGGTGAATAGAAAGATAAATTGATGGAGAAAAATTTAAGGCATTAATATCACTTTTGCGGATATACTGATTCAAAGATTTGAAAAGATGGTAGATTCTTTTTTCAAGGTGGTTGATAGGAGTAAAAGTTGATAGATCTACCGAAAAGTTGGTAGAGTTGGTAGCACTGGTCTGATCAGAAAATCGGAAACAAAATGTGACGTGTATTCCCAGTCTAAATGGCAATCCCTAGCTGGGTCATGGACGGAGTCATAGACTAGGGCTGTTGATATTTTTAAAGATAGCGGATTTTCAATATATCGATATTTTTAAATATATCAATATCGGAGTTCGATAAATCGAAAAAAAATATCGATATATCGGCTTTATTTAAAAAAAATCGTAAGTAAGCTCAAAAATGAAAACACAGTTTATAGTCCAGTTTATTTATTAAACAAATTAAATTATAAATGTATAAAAGTGTTAGGTTTTAAGTCAAAATTTTTTAAATTTAGATAAGATGATTTTGTAAACCAATATTTTTCAGTAAGAGTTTTTAAAAATACTCTTTGTTTTATATGTTCAGCTGTTTGGCTACAACGATTATTAGGCACTAAAATATTGATTGTGGAAGCAACTCGTTCAGATGCTACAGATGTAGCAGAAGAAATCAAATATTTAACAGCTATTTCTGATAGCACGGGAGTAAAATGACTACAACGGAATTTCAAGACCTTGAAATATTTGGCTGATCTAAATACTGCTTTAATTCAGCAGGACTTTTTTATAAATAGTTTAGTTATAAATATCGATATTCGAAATAATAATATCGATATTTTATCAACAGTCCTAATAGCTACAGAGGGAGCATGCAAATTTGCTAAAATAAAAGCACATAAATATACTGGTAAACTTTAACTCAACAACTCTCCAGATAAAAATTGTAGTATTTATTAAAATAAATGCGATAAACAATATTAGTATTTGATAATACCTATTAGGTGTTAAAAATACTTAAAAACTTGAAGGGCTACTGGAAATTTAAACAAAATTAACTAGATCAACAAATTGGATTTGAAAGAAAAAATAATACAATTGAATAATGGCTTTGAACAAGCATATGCATTCACGAAACATTTACAAGACCCCACCGGATTTCGGGCGATTAGCAAAAAAATATTCGGAATTTTCTGAAATTCTTAAGGTGGTACGTAAGTATTTAGTATGTCATTACAATTAAGTTTTAGTTTGGTTATAGAGCAGTAAAAATGTAATGCTTTATTTTGATTATTTTCAGGATGTTACTGGAAAAGTTACAATTGATTTCAAAGATCCACATTCTCTAAGAGTTTTAACAAAATGCCTACTCAAATCAGATTTTAACCTTGATGTGGATATACCTGAAGACAGATTAGTGCCAACTCTTCCTTTGCGACTCAATTACATATTGTGGATAGAAGACTTACTAGCTTCTATAGAAAATAATATTAATGTGTATGGCTTAGATATAGGTAGGTTATTCAGAGTTTATGTACTAAGTGATTACCAAATGAATCTAGTAATATTATAAATGTTTACATGTATGTGACTCAATCATACATACATATATGTTCTGAATTAAGCTGATTGTTTTAATCCCATTAAAACATTGAATCCCTGTGAAATGCAGGTGAAACTGCAGGGAAGTTTGCATAAACAAAAATTTCATAAGATGCATCACAATATTTTGTCCATCCAATTCAATCCAATCTAATCCAAATTCATTTTATCCAATCCTAATTCAAATCCAATTTATTTCATCCAACATTCATAAAGAAATTTGTTTTTTTTATTTATTATTATGTTCTAGGTACTGGGGCATGTGCTATATATCCACTATTGGCAGCAGTAAAAAACAAATGGCACATGATAGGGACAGAGTCTGATGCAGCAAGTTTAGAGAAGGCTTTCAATAATGTGAAAAATAATAATTTGCAAGATCTTATAGAAAGTAAGAAGTTGTATATATTTTATTTTTTACTGGCTGGTTAATGTTGAACTCTGGTTGTTACACCAAGAGGTTCTGTGTGAGATTGGTACCCAATTAAATCTAATATCTGTATGCAAATATCTATAGTGTTCTGGGTTGAGCTATCTATTCAACACTCATACAATACAATACAAATATGCTTTATTGTTTGCACCACATACAGAGAATATTCAATAAAAAGTATTTTACAAACATAAGTGCAAACAATTTAGGCGGCCTTATTGCTGAAGCAATTTCTTCCAGGCATACAGTAGACAAACTCAATATTATTTTGAAATGCCTTTTCATCATTATATTTCTCTTTAAAATCTGGGAACTAAATGTCACTATAGTATTTTTCAAATAGAATGGATTGGGTTTCATAAAATTTTTCAATGGTTTATGTTAATTTCAACTTAAAAAGGGGATACCGTAACAGAGCAAGCTCTCATGAAGCATTTAGTGTAGTATCTCAGAGTAATCAAGCCTTATTTCACAAGAAATGAGTGAAAAACCTTGAACTGTCATGACTCATATGTGAAAAAGATTATCAGTATAATTTTTTTACAAATATTTTTTTCTTTTTACAGTTATATTAAATCCAAGTTTATCAGTGATTGAAAATTTGTTTGCTGAGAAAAAGGTTACAACATTGCCCTTAAACTTTTGCATGTGCAATCCACCATTCTATAGTAGTTTACAGGAGTTATATGAGTCCCGTAGTTTGGCCAGGTAAATTTTTTGTTCAGTGATAGTTATAAATAACATCGTAACAATGTTATGATTTTGTAAGTGGAAAAAATGCATGGTTATGTGTCTACTTACAAAAGCATGAGTGATTAAAAAAATAAAATGTCTAATCTATATTCTTGCTAATATTCTTTTTAGACATCCACCAAAGAATGGGTTTACAGGCTCACCACATGAACTTATAACTGAGGGTGGAGAGTTAGAATTCTGTAGAAAACTTATAAATGAAAGCAAATGTCATAAAGATAAAGTGCTGTAAGTAGATATAAACCTTTAATTAATAAATAAGCCATACTTGTCTGTTGTTTATAAACAGACTATTTTTCACTTATTCTCATAGTTTTGGATTTGGCCATCCACACTCAATTGAAAAATTCATTCTATGTAACTATTGATTGTAAGAAGTGTCTTTGATGAATTTATTATTTATTAAGAAGTGTATTGAATTGCCTAAATGCTCTCAGATAACTGGATGTTACAGTTTCTGATTAAGGTTGAAAATATTTATGTGGATGTAATTTATAAAAATATTATCTTTGCAGTGTATTTACTACTATGGTTGGTCATAAATATACATTGCAAGAATTGGTGCAAGACCTGAAAACTGAAGGTATTAAACATACACACACAGAATTTTGCCAAGGCCGCGTTACAAGGTGGGGGTTGGCTTGGACATATAGCAGTTTTGATATCTATAAATTAGGTAAACATTTTGAACTAATTTATCTGTTGTAGCTTCAGTAACTATAAATTTGACCTTCATAAGTGCCTTCCGAGGGCCTAAACTGAATAAATGGTTTTGAATTTGGAATTTTTACCCAAACTTTTCATGTAGCCCTTCATAATATGTATTATTTTCATGATTTAATGTTACTCTCATAATTTTATTTTGCAGTGCCACCAAGAGAAAAACTCAGGAAGAAAAATACACCTATGGTATATGTTTTGCCTGAACTACCAGATTGTGACTTAAATATAGAAGCTGCTTTAGTCAAAATCAAAAATATATTCAATAATCTGTCTATTGATTGTACAATTCTTGAGAAAAGAGGTAACAATATATCTTTAGATATATTAGCCAAATGTAATACATGGTCAAATCAAAGGCGTAAAAGAAGGTTTCTACAGAGAACAGCAAATAATGAAGGGAAAAAAATTAAACTGACTACAGAAAATGATACAATGCAACATAGTCTAGTTGATGCTGGTAGTGGCTCTTCTGAAGAAAAAAAACATTCAAATAGCCTTGGTCAAGACTCTTCTTCTTCAGTTGCTGGACTAGATGAAATAGATTCGATAAAAGGTTCATGTTGTGTTCTCACTGAAAATAGACCTCTGGTGCACGCATTTCTAAAAGTTATGAATAGAGAAAAGCACTTTTTTTTGGAATTAGAATTTTTAGATGGCAGTGGCGGAAAGGAAAGTCTTCATCAAATTGTACAATTTATTAAAAATAATTGGAAATAAAAATGAAAGTACTATGAAGACTATTTCATTTTATAATATTCATTGTGTGAATGTTACCAAACCCACAGGACGTGGGCCCGATTCCCATCCAGGATAAACATTTTTGTCATGATCATGTCCGTTTGCTATGCTGGATCTACAATACAGATAGATTAAAAAAGTTAGTTTCATAGTATAAGCTCTGATTTTATTATTGCGATATTAAGCGGTTTTACATGCTTTGGGGTGTTATCAAGCTTAATGACGAAATATGAAAATATATCCCTAATAATTTCGTTTGTGTCCATGCACATGTCTGTTTGTTCTGTGTTTGGGTGTAAATATCTCTATATATATATTGAGAAAAAAAAGTAGTACCTATATCAGCTACCTGGTTTCCATAGTATAAGCGCTGCTTAGTTTGGGATCAGATGGCCGTGTGTAAAGTTTGTCCCGGGATATTTATTTATTTTATATTTATGTATTATTTTAACAAAGGTCTCTAATTGCATCTAAATCTACACCAATAAATAGAAAGTAATCTCCCAAAATACTCGCCGATAGAAAACAAATGATTTTACCAATATTAAGACTGGACCTTGATCGTATATTATCCCGTTTAAATAAAACGGCTTTATGAGACATCTTTTCTATCGTAAGTCTATTCATAAATTACGTCAGGCGTTCCTCTCCCCCTTGGTGAGATGAAACTCAGCAAGGTTACATTGTTCTTTTTATATATATAAGTTTGATCTATTCTGACTTTTTATCCTGGGGTGGGCACTGGAGCACCCGGTAAAGTTAAAGGACGCGACCATGTGTTTTGTTTGACTGTGATATTTAAATCAGACATAACGTTCTTTTATAGGCTTAAAATAAAGAGGGAACCCTTATAGGATCACTTCGTTGTCCGTTTGTCGGTCTGTCCGCCCGCCTGTCAAGACCCATTTTCTCAGGAAAGCGTGGAGGTTTCGCAACAAAATTTGCCTACACATGCCAGACGACTGACGTAAGGCATCGCATTTTGCAACTATAAATAAATATAAATTGTCGAAACAAGTCAATGTTGATTACTACCGTACCGACTAAAGACGATCTTTAATAGCTGGTAAAAGCTTACATGAACAAAACATATGTCTAATAATAATATATTGGGTGTACTTTTGAAAATTCAAAGCTTTACATCCATATTATTTATTTATGCTAGTGTTTCCAGTACTCAAAATAGTTGTAGTAGGTTTTCTTATAAAACCCGATCGGTACTTACCTTGCCAGCTTCGGTTGAGAGCCCTAAGCGCTCACCGTTATTGTCCGCGTAAGGGTGTCAGAGCCATCTGAGGCTAACACCTTCGTCCTTTCAAAAAAAAAAAACCTTGCCAGTTGCCACCACCTAGGGATGACGATTCTTTCCGAAAACAATCGATTCCAATTGGAATCCATTGAATCGATTTTTGTTTTATATAAGTTACACAGTTGAGTTTTACTTACTCATAAAACAATTCTGAAATTGTATTGTTAACAGTTCCCAGTGCTTAATGTCCAAGCTGTTTAGGAACAATGGCCTGTCCGTCCAGTCTACTAGGATCAAAGCGGTTTCGCTCATCACTTGAAATATTGTGTTTAGATTTCATGCAACTAATGGGGAAGAAAGCTGCCAATTATTCATGCATCGCTTGATCTAAGTAAACTGTCAAAATGTTATACAAAATTCGTTAATTCAATGGCTTTACATATTTTTTGGAGAAATCTTGCACCGTTTAGCATTCGGGTGTAAAGCAATTGGAAATCATTAATTCCCTTAGGATCCTCGTATAAGAAAATTGTGGGAACGTGCTATAAAAATAAATTAGAGCGTCGAACAATTATAAATAATTAAAAAAATAAGTTAATCTTGGTATCATCCGTTTAAGAACAGGGCTGTGGATTAAAAATCAATCAAGTAAGCGTCGCGGGCCACGAGCCTTGCGTCTCTTGGATCGGTAGGTACATAGTTTAACTAACAGTCGCGGATGGCTTACGGGCCGCGCTTACCACCCGCTGTAAAACCGTACTAAACAGAGTTGCGTTTTCTTCCCCGTTGTAAATAATTTTATATTGTTATCAAAATAAATAAAATCGAATAAAGATTTCCAAGGGTGAAATATTGATTCACAACTATTAATCAATAAAAAAAAAATCGATTAATTGACACCAGATTGCCAGCATCCCTATACCACCTGCTTTTTTGGCGGGAACTTGCGAAGTGGCGTTACGTTAAACATCGTTATTCGTTTAGCTTTATTTATTTCGTGGTATATAATAAATAATATAACCAATAAATTTCAAAACAAGAACACAAGTAAAGTGAAGTGAATGCGTGTATTGTGACTTTTTCAAGCTTTCAAATCTACAGAAAAGTTTAAGTAATACGGCCACCATTTTACTAAATTCTAATTTTTTAATCCTAACGTTGTATGTAACTAGAGTGACTCCGTGATGGCGTTTGTTTACTTAATTTGAATTAGTATAAAATAAATTTTAAAAAGAAGTTGCGTAAATGTAAGTAACAAATAGATTATGAGGATATAACCTTGTTTAGGCAATTGTAACATAATGATAAACTCTTTGTTTTTGCGTTATACAATGTATTGTTAAAATTAAATTAGGTTATAAAACCGATAATATAGTAAGCTGACCATAAAAATTTAAACTGTTCCATGACTTCGACGATGATCGCTGCTCTGCGTTTTCAGTAGCGTAAATGGATCTAATTCCCTACTTGTATTCCTAATAACTATAACAACGTAGTACTTCAATAACTATTTCCATTTCTCTCCTTAGTAAGGTTTCCGGTGCAAAGCGTCAATTACATATTATGAAATATGGACAACCTTAGTGAAGATACAAGACAATTAGAAGTGGCAGGGGATAAAATTATTGGTATGCATACTTAGTTTTTTTGTTGAACAACAAGTATCTTTTAGGTACTGTTTTGTCTGATAGTTGATGTTATATTATTTGAACGCATGCCATGCCCTACCTGTTGCAGCTTTATGTACAAACATGCCCTTTAATAATTGGATTTTTGTAAGTTAATGACAAATGCAATATTTACCCAGAGGGCTTTTCTCTGACCATATTATGCAAGCTTTGCTGAAGACTAAGTCCGAGATATTATTGGTAAATAAATTTAATTTTTAGTAAGAAAAGCTGTAAAAGAAAAAATGAGATCAGATAGCAGCAGAGAAAGTTCTACTTCCCGGAAAAAACCAAGGCATAATAGCAAAAGTGAATCTGATAAATCAGATAAAAAGCTAAGGTAAGTGAAGAATACTAATAATAATACAGGTGTTACAAAACAACTGTAAAGCCAAAAGGAGGTTAAATGGGGCCCTATAACAAGTCCATTCACAATATTTAAGAACCGTAGTAGTGCTGTATAACATGCCCTAAAAAAATTAAAAAAACTGATTTTTATGAATGAAAAATAGTAAAACTATTAAAGTAGACAATTATTAGGTAAAATAGGTAAGTAGGCCTTTCTGTTAAATAATCTGGTTCCCTGACTTGACAGCTTACTAGGGTTGTTGGCTTTGTTAATGAATTATATTTTTATGGGGTATTTTGTAACATGTTGTATATTGTATTTGTGTTAACAAGTTTTCTTGAAATTTTGTACTTACATGGTTACTTTAGGTTATGAGTACTTTTCTAACCAACTCACAGGAACTTGGGCATATGAAAATTTACCAATTAGGTACCTATATGATTTTATTATACTTTTGACACTGTTATGGCTAGGTGCACTGAATAAGAATTTGTTATCCTTTGCAAAATTATATTTGTAAGGACTAGTATGTAATGAACCAAATACAACAAGCATTGAAGTAATGCTAATAGCTCGGTGTCAGTAATGTGGAATGCTGTGATGAATCTCAAGAAATGAGCTTAAGATTTCTAAAAATTTGTAAAGGTAAAACATTGTGAAGAAACCATAGCATAATGGTAGAATATTGCTTAGTAACTAAGTAGTAAGTACTTGTTCTACTGATGTCCAAACACCACCTCTTTGTCTTCTGATCCTATAGGTATATAGGAAATTATTGCTTATGTCTGGGCAAATGTGACAACATATCATCAGGTTGTGAGTTTTCTGAGATGATTTGTAACAGGACAGGAGGGAGGTGATGATAACTAATTCTACTTTGTTGTTTCAGTAAACCTCAGAAAAAACCAATAGAATTAGAAACAGAAACATTAATATTGCAAAGACGTCAGAAACAAATTGACTATGGGAAAAATACAGTTGGGTATCACAATTATCTCCAGCAGGTGCCTTTGTAAGTATTCATTAGATTAATGCAAGCCTTAGAAATATATATTTTTTTATTTATAATATGTGGAGCACTGTCTAGTTGATCCTCAAATTTTTGAAATATATGTGATTTCTCAAATTAGTGCTACATACATATCTGATGTTTATAAATATAAGATATTGATATTCACAGGAATAACTATAAAATATATTAGCACAAAATGTCATATTATTAGTAATAACTACTTTTTAATTTATATAAGGTAGTAGAGACCTATAATATTTATGTAAGCTATGAAGAAACATGCCAACATATAAAATTTGAGTTGATGCATGACATGATGGAACTTTTCCGTTCCATTTCTTCTGTGTGACGACATCTTTCCAAATGTTTAGAATATCTATAATCTGTTGAGTTGTAGTATAAAATAGTCGGCGACGCAGTGAAAAAATATATAAATTACTAGCTGTCCCTCGCGGTTTCACCCGCGTTTATCGATATCATATATAGCCTATATTTATCTACAAAAGATTCCGCGTCGAACGGTAGCAGTCCCATCCGAATATGTTCAGCAGTTTTGAGGTGATGGTGCGTCAAAGGAACCCTGTTTTCCTTATATAAATGATATAATATAGATTATGTTCCTCTTTCCACTCCCGAATTTCGCAGGCTTTATATCCATGGTCCTCTATTGATAACAAGTTTTTTAACAAGGCGTCTAATGATTTCCGATAAAAGAAGTATTCAAAATTGATTACTCAAAGGGTAGTTTTATTCTCCATCAATTTTACCTCTACACAGAGTTTGAGAAACAAACATTCCGTTTAATAACTATTCCCACGCATTTCATGGATAAAAAGTACATAAAACAATTTCCACATAGTCAACTATATCTGTCCAAAAAGATTGCAATCCATTGCTACTTTTATCTTTATACTCTTTCCCCATTGTAATGTATATTAGATGTTGGTAATTCCTCTTCATATCCCATTTAGTTTGTTAATTAATATAGTTCACATTTTAATGTCTCTGTCTGAATATTAAACCATTCTTTTATACAGAGATCAACGCACAAAGGACCATCCAAAGACACCCGAAAAATATGCTAAATACAGTAGGAGATCATGGGATACTTTAATCAAAATTTGGAGAAAGAAGCTTCATGAATATGACACAAATGCCTCGACAGATGTGGAATCTGATGAAAAAAGTGATGATTCTACATAGGATATTTATGAAGAAGAAAAAATAGTTTAGTGTAAGAAAGTAGTATTTAAGTGCGTTATTTTTGTACTCGAAATTGAAACTTTCATGTTTTACCACAAGTATTACACAATGTGAGTAATGACATATTCACAAATCTTATTAAACAGAAGATTACATATAGCTTATCTCCCTTCAATGCACCAGAAATATTTTTATTAATTTTTAACTTCATATAGTTTTCACCAATCAATGAACATTCCAATTCTTTTGGAACTTGCCTAAAACTTATATAGGCATGTGATACTATGACATACATAGACTATAATACATCTTGGTGCCAAGTTTCATCCAGATCTGTTCCGCTACTCTGGCCTGATTGCATAACAAACATTGATCCTTTCAAACTTTTGCATTTATAATAGTAGTAATATTAAAAGTACTGTAATGCATACATTTATTATACCATTCAATTTTCGATTTATAACATTCAATGACAAATTGTCATATCAATCATCAATGATTATAGAATTATGTGTAGAAATTGGTTCTATAGATATGTAAAGTATAGATAGATATTCATCCAATATTACCTATTCCAACTGTATAAACTTATGTATCTACTATTTATATAACATGCAATAAGTGAAGTGTATAAAGGTAGGTAGGCATATAAGTGAAAATAAAGAACTGATTTCATACAAAAAGCATTTATTAATAAAACTTTTGCATTCCCGTGATTGACTTCATTAATTCCATAATTTAGTTCATTGGCAGTTCAATTTTGTTGAGAATATCTCGGACTTGTTTTATTACTGTATTGATTTTGTTCTCATTGGCTAGGGCTTGCAGCTTTTCCATGTATTCGTCAATGTTTGCATCCGTAGGACCAGCTGGCCCACCTAGTAACAAAAATACTATTAATCGAAAAGATAACTTGATATTGGGACTGTATATAAATATAAAAATGTGTAATGAATTTAATTATTAATCAAGGCTCTGCAAATTCTGTCTTTGAAGACTTCAATATGACGCGAATGCTTTTCTCGTAAACAAAAACTTGCTATGCGTAGTATTAGGTGTTGTTTCAAATATCTGCGTACCGCGTCGCCTCAGTGGTTGTGAAAACACATTTCGCATTGGGACACATATTCAGTTAGCTCTCACGATCACAAAAATGTATAGTTTTTAGAGCACACAATATTATTTATAAATAACAAGCTGTCTCCCGCGGTTTTACCCGCGTACCCATGGGATGTCACATGTATTATACATAAAACCTTCCCCTTCAATCACTCTATCTATTAAACAAAACCGCATCACAATCCGTTGCGTAGTTTTAAAAATTTAAGCATACATAGGGACAGAGAAAGCGACTTTGTTTTATACTATGTAGTGATATAATAATTGTTTCACTATCTTAAAAAAGTGTGATATGTCCCAGTTTCCAATTGCCATCCGTAAAAAATCAAGATATGGTTATGAGATTGACAAAGTGATTTCGTTCGTTTGTTGTTAATTATAAAACGCATTCAGAAGTCGTAAGGCCATTCCTATTTCTATAAAAAAAAACTATAAATCCTGCGTCATTCATGTAATAGCATTTGCAGTTGCCGAGAAAAACAGCGAAATCTCACCTTAAAAAGAACCTCTTTTTAACATTTTAGTTGGGAACATGAATAAATAATAGGAGATTGGAGGTTACAAATACCCATATGAAGTATTTGTGATCAGACCTGGTATTCCAACAGTCTGCAAACCCTGTACTAGCGCTGCGACAAGAGCCCGCCGATGCGCCATGTAACCTGCCGTCCGCTCGGCCGCCACTGCAGTCTCAGCCCGAAGCTTCGTCGTAGCACCACTCACTTCTTCAGCATGTCGTTGCAAAATAGCATTCTGGGTTTGGAAAAAGTACTAATAGGTAGAGCTTAGAGTGCAATTAGAATACAAGAAAGAAATTGTTAAGGATATTGATGCTGTGTACCTCAACTCAGGAATGATTTGATTGAGGATGCAAAACTTTCTGGGAGATGTGGGAAAGTATTTGACAAACTTTGAAAGCGAGTGGCTTATACTAAATTGACAGGCCAGTTGGCTTGGTGGTTAGCAACTCTCGACTGCCAAACCGAAAGTCGCGGGTTCGATTCCCAACCAGGACAAACGTTTGTGTGCATGAACATGTCAGTTTGTTCTGTGTCTGGAATATCTATATTAGTATGTATTTATAAAAAAAAAATTGTATATTAGTCATCTGGCTTCCATAGTACAAGTTCTGCTTAGTTTGCGACCAGATAGCCGTGTGTAAAGAATGTCCCAGTATATTAATTATTATTTATATACTACTAAGTCTGTGCTGAAAAACGTTCTCATTAAAGTGTATCCACGGGGACACCTTCGACATGACTACTAAAAACTATAAATCTAACCTTTGGCAGTAATAAGTGGTTTTTGTACGTATTTTAATATTTCTGGTCCGGTTAAACATAAACCTAATAATTTTGTTTTTTTTTCTTACCTGTTGCTCATAATCTGAATTAGCTTTCCTCAACTGTCTTAATTCAGATTCCCTCAACTTATTATGTTGCAGAAACTGATCTGTAAATATAGGTATGTCTGTATCTCCTGTGAATTCTTCCTGTAGAAAAATAGTAAAATAATAAAAGGTTAAAGAAAGATATTTGTAAATAAATCCAATAATGCTTTTTTTTAGATAATAAGGGACTAGCAGGCTTATTGGCATCTAATTTGAATGATACTTTACAGTGGGTAACTCGCACAGCATCTACGGAATGTGGGGACGTGATTATCTCTAAGATAACTGATAGGTAGCGAAGTTGGTTGATCCCCCATCTATAAATCAATCACTGTGTCGTCGTGAATATAGATCAGCCACACTATTGCCGGGTTACTATATACGATCCCGATCTAAATTCGCAAGATTGAAGTAGAATTTTGACATTACGTGTATTAAAATTACTGTCAGAAGGTTCATCAATCCATGGATTTTCGATCGGGATCGTATATAGTAACCCGGCTTATATCCGTACCTACATAACCATTGAAAATCATTTTAATTTAGTGTCTATATAGTATTTTTCAGATAGCAGGAGTTGGGTGACACTTGGTGTTTTATAAGATTTCTCAATGGATTACGATTATTTCGACGTAATAAGGGGATACCGTAACAGAGCAAGGTCTCATGAAGCATTTAGTGTAGCATCTTAAAGTAATCTAGTGCTAGTTCACAAGATATGGGTAAAAGTCCATTAACTGTCACAACTCATATATGGAACAGATTATAAATACCGAAATTCTATTTGCCCTGAAGAGGATTTAGCTATAAAATAACGTTGGAGGCAAGGAAAACAACTTAAATATAAATTTAAAGATTTCTTTATTTATATACCCTAAATATAGAACATCTAATCAAGAAAACTTATATAAACCTCCCATAATCTTATATTATTAATATTTTCAATAACGGTAAAAACAGTTGTAACAATAATAAAAAAAAAAATAGTCTAGCCAACACTTGACATATAATATTTTTCTGTCACTTTTATCGTACCTTCATCTAGAACCTTATAACTTCCAATAATGCATAGTTACTTATTGTCTTCACAACCCAAGGATTCCAATTTAATATTTATTTTGAATTCGTTTTCGAAATCGAGACGTTCGATCTGGTCAGTTTGTAAGGGGGAAAACATAGCTTCCTCTTGAATTGGGAATGCTGACTGTGAATCAGAATTATTGGAAGATCTATGACTATAATATGATTGTTGAGAAGGGCACCGATCATTTTGACTTGTGTTGGGTTCAGAAGTGTATACAGGATGATATGCTCGTAGTGATGTTCCTGCTCTTTGTTGACTACGTTCTTGTTCTTCTTCCAATTCCGCTTCCATTATTACTTGAGCTATTTTCATTTTTGTAATAATTTTGCGTCGGTCAAAAAAACTGTCGATAGTCTTAGCGTATCCAAGCATGACATGCTCAGTCGACGACAATGTATCTGCTTTTGAATTCAAATACGAATCTACTTTTTCTACATGATGCTCGCTATCTAAAGTCCTTTTTCTGGGACGTGAAAGTGAGGTACAGCGGTTGGATGATCCTGCTGAACTTGACCGCGATGTGAAATTATCAATCTCATTGTTAGGTTCGCGTTCAATAATATTTTGGTTATCGGTTCCGCTTTCACCTTCTGTTTCCAACGTCATATTCGTGTAAGTTGTAGCAAATCCCATATAATCTTTTAAGAACTCCATTGATGAAGCCCACTGCCATTTGCTGTAACGACTATAACTTAGTGATGTTTTTTGCCCCGCGGTAGTATTAAGACTTTTCAAATATTTACTATAAGAATCACGTAAGTTTTTCCATTTGCCTTTAGCATCATCGCCTGAAAAAAACATTTTCAGTTAAGTACTATAAAATTACAAATCTTTTGAGAGGGTTAACTTTGTACGTTGAATTTATATGAAAATTAAAAAATATATAACTATATTAATTTTAAGTTACAGGATATTAAATGATTAAATACCGTGAGGAACAGTATGTTGTAAAACAATTAATATTTTATTGCATTGGGAGCGGTAATTCATTTCGAAATTTTGAAAATAGATACAGTTCATCAGTCCGCAGAAATGGTCAATGAAATTAGAAGCCTCGTACCTATGAAATGTGGAACTTAACAACGAAGTTATAAAATGGGGTCGCGTTTTTAAGTTCGCGGAATGATCTGATGCTAGATTGTAAACAAAAATAAATTTACTATAAGTAATTATAGTACAAACAGGTACCTAAAGTACCTATATTTCTACGAATAATATGTATTTACTGATATTTTGGAATGACATAGGTTAAGAATGCTGACGGGATGCGGTTTCTCGGAAGAGTAGAAATTATTATGTAATTATTAATATTGAAATCTAGGATTATCCTAGAACAAGAAGAAAAGCGTTTAGTACGACATAGTGCAAAACATTTGCATCATTGGTAGTAAGAGAAAGGCTATCGAAGCTCGAGAAATCTAATTCACCAGCTGATTGGGTCCCTGATGAATGTTGGGGTATGCAAGGTGAGATATGACTTATGCAATAAGTTAACTAAGCTAGTTCAATAACTGCAATGATGAGGCACATTGACAATATCTGAGCTATGAGACGAAAAGTTTATATCTATTATACAAATGTATGTAGATGCAGTTATCTGGTTTCTATAGTACAAGCTATGCAAATCTCTTACATAAAAGTTCATTCACGAAAGCAAGAACATTCCTTTCACGTAAAAAATGTTCGAGGATATTTATTTATTATTTATCTTTGATTTAATATAGTCTATCTACAGGGAATAATACATATAGGTGTATAACGTATACCTGGGTTACTGGTTCAAACTGGTGAATATTTTTCTAACCCATGCAACTTAAGATAAAAAGTAATAAAAGCAACATGTGTATTGCATAATTATTTACATTCTCAAACAATAAATTTATTAGTAACTCACTAGTAATTATAGCATAATTAATAAAGATAGTGTACGTGCATTTGAGAAAGTAACTGCTTTAATGATGACTGTGATACCATATAACAATTAGAAGAACTTAAAACTGTACTTATCTATTAAAAATATTCAAAAACTTACCACTTATGTTGAGTTTTTCTCCTATCTCATCCCATATTTTATTCTTCATAAATATATTTTTATAATCTGAATGTGACATGTCGTATAGAACTGGATTGAATTTCACCATTTCAATAAATTTATCAATTATCTGTTTCGACGTCATGATCGCAAATGCGTCCTGCCGTTATGAATATAGTGTAAACCAATTGTCACTGTGCAGGATTAAGAACAACCTTTTCATAATTATCACTAACTGACGCGGGGTATGGAGAGAAATGCATTTGCCACTGTTCCCGCGCCGTCAGGCGAAACCTGTTTCGCAAAGCAAGTAAAAAAATACGGCCTACCTAGACGGTATTCAGGTATCGCTTTGGTCGCGGATTACTTCATATGGCGAAATCCCTTTAGTAAGAGTGATTTTCGCTACCAACAGCGCTAACAAATATCGCTTATATCCGAACAGGCCTAAATGTAGTCTGTCGGCAAATATATTTAGTTGGTATGGTGATTAACGTCAGCAAATATATCAAAATCGATTAACACATAACGTCTTAAAAAACTACTTTAATGTTGATTGTATAGCCAATTTATTATCTATGTTGCATTTTGGGTGTCGGTACCTCTTTGGGTAAACTGTTACTTTAGAAAATTATACTGTATCAAAAATGAGTGCAAGTGTCGATATATCAAGACGACTTTATTGTTTATATAAAGTTGCGTAAAAGGTGCAGCAAAAGTTAAAAAAAATACAGTCGAAAAAACATACAACGCTGCCTAAATGATTAAAAACTATTAAACGACACATATTCCCATTATTTTTGTAAAACTACATGATAATACTTACAGAAGCAGGTGTGATACAGGGCCTTGGCCGGGGTGGTGTTGGTTGACGCGGGTGAACCACTATAGTTGGCGTAGGTGCAACACCATTTGCGACAACGACATGTACATCAGGAATTTGTTGTGGAGCTGCCACTGAAAAAAAAATCGTGTGAGTGTAAACTTTACGCGCGGTTAAAGTAAAACTATAAAAGATTAATCTCTCAAAAAATATGTTGTATAATAGTTTAAAGTAGCATTTATTGATTTGATATAATAAACGTAACTGGCTATGAGAGAAAACGCGAAAGAAAATGAGTGCTCGCACCTATTTCTCGTGCCACTACAGGGAATATACGAAACGTAACTCTCTCTTCCTATCTACACTAACTTATATCTCCCTCTCAACTTCCGTTCGCCTCGCCCGATCACACTTTTCGCAACGCTCTCGTCACGCATTCACCAGCTTACTCTCCATGTCAAGCGTGCGTAAAGAAGTTTTACTTCAAAAACAATTGAGTTCTTTAAAGATGTCAAACGTTATATAAGCCCACTTTACATCTGGCAGCAAAGAGTGGTGTAGAACAGTTAACCATATGGCATTATCATAAGGTTCATTAGCATACAATTAACCATTAGATCATTGCCACAATCAACAAACACTTTTATATGTTATTGTCATGAAAAATATGGTATTTGAAATCATCTAATTAAAAATTTCCAGAAAGTGCGGAATCCAATAATGATTATTGCTTTTATTTGAACTGCAACTTCATAGCCATACCTATTATTATCAGTAGGATTATTCACTTACCTGGAGTGGGGGCTGTACTATCAGGAACAGGAATATTATGTTTGATTTTTTTGGTTACAACTGCATCCTTCTGTTCTCCTTGCTGCTTTCTAAAATCCTTATAAGCGTCTGTCTTTTTATATTCAGCCCATTCACGAATGTATCTAATCATAAAAAATATACAAAATTAAACAAAGAATCTGAGTGGAAAAATATATTGTAATCTGATCTTATTTATTTATTTCACATTGATAAGTACAACATCTTACAGTTTCCTAAGATGTTATATCCAATTTTTAAACTAGTCTTATGTTCATCACTTTGATCAGAAGTTACTAGGTACTATAAATACCTCCAAGGATATAAAACATCAGTGTAATATATTAATAAAGTGAATGGTTCAGTTTCAGGTGCGAACCCTGTGAAATCTAAACTTAATTTAAAATATAAGAAATATTATCAATTAGAGAGTTTTACTTCAAGTATCCATTACAGGATACAAGTTTCATGGAAATAAATGGGAAGCAGTAAGTAGTTGTATAAATGTCCATATATGGTCTACAGGCTTTCAGTATATATCACACTTGTTTTATACAACATCTTTATCTCAGGTGATATATCCATTATTATTCATCTTAATATATTTTCTTATAATCAAAATAAATGTTTCTTTGTTAGCCTTCTTTTCATTCCTAAACCATTGACATTCATAAACCATTGAGGTCAATTGGCTTGGTAAATAACACTCTGACTGCCAAACCTAAGGTTGCGGGTTCAATTCCCACCTAGGACAAACATTTGTGTGCATGAACATGTCTGTTTGTTCTGTGTCTGGGTGTAAATATATATATAAGTATGTATTTAGAAAAAAATAAGTAGTATATGTAGTTTATCAGTTATCTGGTTTCCATAGTACAAGCACTGCTTAGTTTGGGATCAGATGGCCATGTAAAAGAATGTCCCAGGAATTTATTATTATTTATTCATAAATTTTCAATTAAACTTTGAGCTACTCACCTCTCTTTATCCTGATCAGCAGCATCTAAATACTGCTGTTTTTCTTCGGTTGGAAGCTTACTCCACTCACTAGCTAATTGTCTTGTTAGCTCTGCAAATCCAAAATCTGGTTGTTCAGCACGCAATTGATCACGCCGTTCATTTAAATACCTTACATAACCTGTAACATTTAAGAAATGCTATATTTTTAAGCCCCAATTAAAAACAAATTAATGAAAAAATTAAGCTGTAACTTAAAAAGAAATATAAAAATGTTGAAGGATATTGATGGAATCATCCAAGTATACATAATTAATCATTAGCATGTCATAATAATTTACATATTGCATAATTAATTACAGGAAACTTACATAAATACTAAGACTAACTTTATAATTAAGTTGAAAATTTTGTAGAGAAATTTCATAACAAAAAGTTTTTCATATTATACCTATAATTTGCATTACTTTTCTGATAAACATTGACAGATTATACCTGTGAGTGGCTGACGAGGAGCGGTAACGTCTCGAGGAGCCTTTGGCTTTCGTTTTTTAGGTTTTTTGGGAGATGGTTTTGGAACATCTTTTATTCTCACTATAGGTTTAGGCGCTCCCGCAACAGCAGATTCATCACTTGGTTGTGTCGTTGCCCCAGCAGGGGCTGGTGGCATTTGTTCAGGCAGAATTAATTTGATATTTTCATCATTTACGACTTTTGACGGTTCAATAGATAACTCAGATAAAGAACCATTAGCCTCCATAATAATCTCAACGCATACAAAAACACAAATCAATCACTCACTGGTTCCAGTCTGGCAAAACTACTTAAAAAGAGATGATCCTAGGAATTCCTATGAAATATACAGTCATTTTAATGGTGACTGTAATTCCTCCAAGTTGTGAAGATTACCGTCCACTATTAACTATTATCAAATAATGCACTTTTAAACTTGGGCGGATTATACTTTACCGCCATGTTGACATTACCATTTACCCAGGGCACATTTAGTAAGCACCAATGGTCTTCAACCTACTGACTTTGTGTACGTGATGGTAGCATACACAAGATCTGATTAACAATTTCTTATGAGGCCATCAAATAGAGCGTAAATATAGCCATAAAAGCGACAATTTTGTACCCCTTTTTAAGAAAATTGCGAGCTGATGGACGTCAAAATTTGACTCCGTTAGGCATTGGCTTAAATGGGTTGCTTGGCTTAACTGCGCCGTCTCTGCGTCATTTCATCATTGACTCTTTACAGAGATGCACAGCTTTTACTGTTAAGCAATACTGCTTGGAAAATTGCAAGTGATATTGAAAAAAAAAAAAAAAGGTGTTAAAATTAATACCATTTCACTGTGTACGCTGTCATACCGATCAAGCTGGCGGGTTGTGGTCTAGTATAGTCACGCACGCGGAGGGGGGTAAAAATGGTTGTAGTTGGTAGGGGTTGGATCCCTAATTATAACGCTGTCACTCTTATTAAAAGGTAATGCATATTTTTCGAGAAATTAATAGAAATGTAAACTAACCTCAAATCACAAAAAGGAAAAACGAAACGTTAAAATGGGCGATTGACAACCAAATCTGTACACGTACATTGTCTGTGGTGTAAAGTGTCTTGCAAATTCTATGAAACGGAACGTTAAAAAAAATTAAACATATGTCCGTGTCATTTGTTATCGTTCATTCCGTTTCTTCCCGAGTTACGTGAATGTACTCTGGGTGTTTTTGTTGTGGTTTCCTTCGACGACTTTGGCTTTTCATCTGGACTTTGATTGTTTGCCTTCACAATTGACCTGCACTTGTACACTGGACTACGATTTTTTGTCTTTCGAAAAATTACGAAATTAATGTGTCTTATTTATGGCTGACTTTGGTCGAATCTGTTCCAAAACCGAATCGGGGCACCCCGACTCCACGCAGTCTTTTGGCTACTACCTCTAGAGTGTATATAAAAATTCTGAGACGCGAAGGGAGGGCAGCCACCGCCCACCGTAACAAATGACAGGTACCCTTGCGAGCTGCAGCGGCTGAAGTAAGCCGAAGCTGCGGAGGGGAGCATGGGTGCCTATCCTTTGTTACGTTAGGGCGAAGGGGTTGCACTTCTCGCAGCGTCGGAGCCGTTACAGAAGCAACTTTATAGTGTTTTGAGGTTAGGTTACAAAAAAATGTATTTCTCAGGAATGGTGGGTTACCTTTTCATGGGAGTGGTGCTAAATCAAAGGAGACATCCCCCCCTCCCCCTCCCACCCTCTCCCCCGTCGCTCCGCGTGCGTGACTATACTAGACTTTAACCTTCTTCCACTTGCTACAGCAGCGCCACCTTAATTTGTTCCCTTTCAAGGGACACTTTTTAGTACACTGAGATGGTCCTCCTTTACTTCTACACTTCATAAATATAGTTAACTAGTTATCAATAATCAGAGAATTGTACCTACATATTTATACAAAAATTATATGTTTATCAATCTACACGTTATAATATTTTTTTATTGCTTTTATTGTAAATGCGGTATGTATGTGTATTTTACATTTGTTGACCTAGATTCCATATACTAATTGTTCGATGTGATAAACTAATGGCACTAATCGAAATTCAAAATAATTTTTATCAATATATTTAATATTGATATTTCAGATACGTCCATCACTACATTCGACTTTATACTGAAGTTCATGAACTATCGCTATAGTAATATATTCTATGTTCGTGAATGAATAAAATATTTTTTTTTTGTTATCTATGCTATATATGCCTGCCTTATGAATGAATGATTTACAAATTACAGAATTTGATTTAAAATTTGTATTTTAGCTGATCAAATAATGAATCCATACGAAATAAATAATAATCCTAATGAATTCGTACTCATTTGATACAGTTTATTAATTATATACTTATATTTTGTTTTCTGTACGTGAACAACTATTGCAAAGGAAGTTTATGAACAAGTGAAGTCATGGTAGGACACAAAACAACTTATTTACTGTCAATATTAGACTTTTCATGGGCCTGGACACTAAAGTAATTCAATGAATGCTATGATTTATTTGACCAATTCAATACCTACCTTGGTTTCAGGCTGATGGTGAAATAAACGAAGCGCTAGCCGCGTTGGACATGTTAATGTCTGAATTCTTTGCACCAACAACTAGTAACTTTAGAAAAAGGGAAATAGAGAGCATGCTGGAAAATTTCTCCAACCGCAGAGATACTTGGAAACATTGCTTATTATTTCTTCAAAAATCACAAAATCAATATGTTATGATGTATACACTCACCACACTTGAAGTAAAACTTTCTTACTATTTTTATTACCTACTATTTAGAGAATTACTAACACAGGATTAATTGAAACATTTAGCCATCAGTTCCCAAGAGAATATTTGATTCATGAGCTTGGTTTCAGACCACTAAGTTGTATAGTTGTGAAGCTGACATATAAATTTTTAATTCCAAATGATAAAGTTACACACTTGGATCAGCTTGGGACATACTTACTCAATCAAAACATACTCTGAGTACTGTGAGAAATATAATTCAATACTTAATTATTGAAATTTTTAATATCTTCCAAATTAAATAGATCAATTGACTACAATAGTAGCTCAGTTGGAATTGACATTGTATGCAATGACATTTTTTCGGCTTAGGATATAATTGTTTAAAAACCATAGTATTATGATAGGATACTTTAACACATGAACATGCACTATATATAATGTATTTTTGATCTAGTTATGACGTCCATGTAATGCATTCACCAATGTTAACTCATAAATGTTAAATAGAAAAGGTTATCATATGATACAAAATAGCCTGTATAGTCAATGTGTTAAGGTACCAGTCTGACTGGCTCAACTTGAGGACTTTGTGTGCTTACTATCTTCTGTCAGATTATCACTTTCCATAGCAAAATTATGTTCAAACACAATACTTGAAGAAAATATCCTCACATTCCAGGAATTTGCTAGTGGTATTATTGACTAAATTCCTCATTTATAATTAAAAACACATGGTTATTTGGATTTTTACCTCAAAGATCACACAGCTACATATTCTAAGCTTAAGGAAGGAGTTATTTCTGTACAAATAATGATAAATTACTAACATAAGGTCATTATGTGCTTACAATTATAATAAAATTTTATTTTACAGAACATAATAAACAAACAATGGATAAGTTTATCAGATAATGAAAAAACAGAGATTCGATTAACACTCTGGAATGAGCTACTGGCCAAACATGAAGTAACATTGTACTTTATTAGAAATAAGTTAGCAGCCCTCATGGTTTCCATTGCACGATATGACTGGCCACACCTATATGAGGACTTTTTCAGCAATATTGTTGAGGTATAGTTAATAGATTATTGTAATTATTATAATTAAATAACTACAATCCAGGAAAGAGCCTGGAGAATACTAGAGCTAAATAAAACATACTTGGTGCAGAAGTAGATGTAAAGAGATCCATAATACTGAGAATACTGAAGTGTTGAAACAGTTTTCAAACATACAGCTAGCTCTCTTGATGTATGAAGAAACTTAATATTTTGACTTACTAGCCAAATTAAACTGTGACATAAGCTATAACCATTTGTTCAACCCATTAGAAACACTTATTATACCTTTAAGAGCGATTTGGTAACTGGAATAATCATAAAATTAGCTTAAATGTTTCAGTTAATAAATTGTGACGGACGAAGGTGTGTCCTAGGACTTGTTCTGGCACAAGCTGCAAGTGAAGAACTAGGAGCGGCTCGTGACACAGGAGTACTTTTGCCATCTGCACGACGGAACCAGCTTGAGCGGCTCATGCTTAGAGGAATGCCTCAAATGCTCTCTGCACTTAGTGGTAAGTGTAATTTTTGAATTGCTATGTACTATAACAATTGAAGGACAGAATGGGAGAAAAGAAGTGCTGCAACTTTTCTGTTATCATTAGTCTTTACAATAATCAAATAAGTAAATATAATTCCATAGCTTCAGTGAATTTAATTTTTAATTATTTATGATATGATGAAACTATTCATTATTTGCCTACCCTGTCCTCAATAATATGGGGTTGGTGCAATAGCTTCATGTCCATTTTCTTGCTGATTCTTGCTCCAAAACTCTTCTAGAAGGTTTTTGATCATAACTGTGCATGATGTTAAGTGCAATTTGATACATATATTTTTATGAGAGCATATTTAGTTATGATTGGAGATTCAAATTGTTATATATTTGCAGCAATTTTAGAGAAAAATTCACAAAAAGAAGGGCAATCAAATCCTCCACCATCACCAACAAATGGAGTACCGCAGACATCTGCACTACCAGATCTCTTGGCTAGTGCTCATGACGTACATTCTACAGACAAGTAAGTGCGTGAAATATTGGAGAGTTGCCCGAGAGGTAAAAAGTATCCTGGATGTTGTTCCAGACATACATGTCAAGTTTCATTTAAATATGTTCAATGAATATATCTTTTGTATCTACTACCTATATTTATAGTGGGGTAAATAAGGTACATGTGGATTAATCAATTATCCATGTATGTGGTTTATAGTTTCAGAGAGTGGTTAGACTATGGTAATAAATGAAATGAAGTGTTCAGTAAATTCATAATAAATGCCTATATTTAAGTTAAAATGCTATTGATTTGCATAATAAAATTACCGTTTTTGAATTTCCTGTCTGCAGCCTTCTAAACGTTGCTCAGAAATTACTGATCAGATTGAAACGAAATTTTGGCAGACATATATAATACTTTTGAATGAATGAATATACAAAATCCTTTGAGAACTCAGGGTGATAGCTAGTTTAGAATAAAATAAATAATAGGAAACTTTCTCAATTTATGTGCATTAAATTGAGAACCTACATAAACTTTATTAATTATATGTGTTTTATTACCAATGTCGAACCTGTCTTATATTACGTGTGACACACTTGACTTATTAATTTGCTTAAATATGTATTTTCTTTATTTATTCAGAGCATTGAATATGGAAATTGTAGTTAAATGTTTGACTACCCTCCAACACCTATTTTCCTGGCTGCCACTATCGTCTCATGTACCACCATCACTAGTTACTACTGTTTTTTACTGGGGCAGTATAGCAACACAATCACAGGTAACAAACAACAACTTCTTTATATTTCTTCATGAATAGTACATTTTATATTTCAATCAAAGTTTTTTATATTTAAATTCGAGTCTATATATAAAGTAAAAGCATCATATATAATATGAGGCTGTCCAAATAATATTTGTCTAAATTAGTGTATCTCATGGTGATTAGTAGCGTTGGGTCTAAAAAAAACAAAATTCAAAATAATTTATTCAGCTTAGGCCGACGGAAGGGCACTTATGTTGGTCAGATTTAAAGTTAAAAATGCTACCACCGGTTCAGAAGTAAGCTTTTAAACTGAGAAAAAAAATTGAGATTTTGTCTCAAACCGTACGTATTTGTTCTGTTAGAGCACAGAAGCAGCCCTAGCGGGTCTCGGTGGGGTGTGCGAGCTGTTGTACCGGCGGTACGCGCCGCCGTCGTCGGCCACCACGGCGCTGCGCCTGCACCACTGCGCGCTGCGGCTACTGCGACATCTCACACATAACCAGCAACACATGTTGCTTGCGCATCCTGAGTAAGTTACTTTTTATACACTTTTTTGGGTTCCTCTAGTCGAAATCTGTAACTAGTATTATCCAGAATATTTTTTAATGTCACAGCTATTTCACTTGAAAACCATTTCACATGTTAAGAAGTGTAACGACAGCTGGGTGTGTAATTAAAAAATCTAAAAATAATTATCCTGGGTCATTTCACATGGCCATCAGATCCCAAACTAAGCAGAGCTGATACTTTGGAAACTAGATAACTGATATGTTTACTATTTTTTTTCTAAAATCACACTTATATAGATATTTACACCCAGACAGACACAGAATAAACAGATATGTTCATGCACACAAATATTTGTCCTGGGTGTTGCTTTGGCAGTCAGGGTCTCCAACTACCAAGCTAACTGCCCCGTCAAAAAAATCCTTATTGGCAAGATTTTTAATGAAAATATAGCAGGATGTTTATTTTAATGAAAGTTATTTGATATTTTTCCAATTGTCAACTACATATTACAGTTACCTTGTAATAAACAATGGAGATTACCTTTCTTTTACTTGAAGGACTAAAAATATACATTTTAAAAGGTAGTTTGATGAAAATATAACAAATTTGTTTCAGTTACTTGAACAAGTTAGCGGAGTTCCTAAAATTATTTGTATCATTGCATTTCAAGAGGTTGGAAGCAGAGCCTGAGTTTGATGCTATAGATTTTTTGTCATATCTATTTCAATATACATTCCAGGTATGCAGTTATTTCTGTGTTGTTTAAAATTTTTAATATTTATCAAATCATTAATGTTAACCATTTTCTGTTTTAGGTGCCTATATGTACTATTTTTGTAAATTGTTTAGACATATGGATACAATTTATAGATATCTTAAAACCAGAAGATACTGCCAAGTAAGCTAAAACAAAATATTACTTTTGCAATGGAATATTTAAATCTGCCTCAATTGTATATTATCCCTTATTTGTTTTATTGTTGTATGAAATAACATTAAAGAATAATTATAGTGCGTTATTAAATAATTTTATGTTATAACGACATGTAAAAACAATTGAATTAATATATTTTTAGATATTGGGAAGCTCTGCAAGCTCTAGTCAATGGTGTGCTGAACAAAATTCAGTTTCAACACAATAAAGCACAGCTACAGCATCTAGACAATGATGTATGCGATGATGACGTAAGTATTTTCTCAATAAAGAATATTATAAAAATATATTTATATGAATTTGAAAATTAATAAAAGATCCCCGAGAAAAGTGACGGATATGGATACGGACCTTATTACTTCTGCGGATATCCGGAACATCACTAATATGTATTACTCTGGAATAGCGCAGCATTCTATCAGTGAAATATTATTTCTAATCAGATCAGAACAGAGAAAAAAAAAGAAACAAATAAATTGTACCTATGTAAAATACAAAAGTCTAACATGTGAATCCTGTAAAAAAATCTGTTTTCTTTAGGGTGAAACAGAATGGCAGACATTCCTGAAGCACTGTATTGAATGTATAGCTCGTGTTGCTGATTTGGCGCCACTAGATGTGTTTACATGTGTGGTAAGTTATTCACTTGACATTTATAGTAATTATTATCCTAGTCCATGATGTTATCGTGATTCGGCTTAGACACAGAGCTTGTTTCTCTATACTCTATAATAAAATTATGAAGAGGAAAGATTTGTATGTAAGTATGTTTGTTACTCTTTCACGCAAAAACTACTAAACGCATATGGATGAAACTTGGCACATAGATAGAGCGTATCCTGGAATAACATATAGGCTACTTTTTATCCCGGGAAATTGTGATATCCCTCGGGAACGCGGGTAAAACCGGGGGGGGGGGGGGGACCGCTAGTATTGTTATAATCACTAAAAGTTATTCGAAAAACTGACGTAATAATAAAACTTACATTACCTCGAAAGTGTATGTTTTTTTAATTTGTGATGATCTCGATTTTAATAAACACATTAATCGTTCTGTCAGATGGAGAGGTGGGCGTGCCTGGCGGGCGTGCACGCGCGGGCGGCGGGCCGCGTGGGCGGCGGCGGGCCCGGGCTGGCGGCGGCGGGCGCGGAGGGCGAGCGTCTGCTGGCCGCGCTCCTTGACCTGGCCACCCTCACGCGCCTGCTGGGCCGCCTCGCACCTTCGCTGCTCGCTGGCACGTTATTTTCATTGATTTCGTATTGGTATATAAGAAAACTGAGTGATAAAAGTAACTTCAGTGCACATCGGACCTCCAAGTGGTCGAAGTAATCTTAGAGCAGTGGACCTCGCAGGATGGCTTATATTTAAATTTGATAAAAAAAAATTTTTTGTTTTAATAGTGTATCGGTGTATAATGAGAACGTTATGTAATTAGCAGACTTGGAGTGCGAGCGGCGCGTGGCGGGCGGCGCGCTGGGCTGCACGCTGGTGGAGCGCGTGGCGGGCGCGCTGGCGGGCGCCGCGCTCACGCGGCCGCACCGCGCGCCCGGCCCGCCGCCCGGCGCGCCGCCCGGCCCGCCGCCCGGCCCGCCGCCCGGCGCCGCAGCGCAGCGCCCGCACGCGCACGCCCACGCACACGTGCTCGTGTATGCATCACCATGTACTACTACACTTAAACTAACCACCTCCCGTACGTAATGGGCCATCTATAAATCACGACGCATCAGTTTCATGATTATTGCATAGGTGGTCACAAGTGTGATCTGTGTTTTATACTTGTGACGTCACGAAACTTACCACTTGCCCGCTCCAATACCGTATGACGTAATTTTTAGATGGCTCCTTATGTTAAGCTACTAAACATACCTCACGGGCTTTATCTGAATATTCGAATGTTGAATTCCCATGTTTTTAAACATTTTTAAAATGATTGCAATTAAATTTTGTATTTTCCCGAAATATGCTGCATTCCAAGTGTTTTTACCATTTTAATATACTATTTGGATTGCATCAAAGTGCATGAAACTGGAAGGGACATCTTTACAAAGAGGACGATATATATCTCACATGGATCAAAATCAGATAACTTGCGTCATCTGGCTTTATAGCACGTGTTTTTTCACCAGTCACGCTGAAATGTTCGCTTGCATGGGAGCATGGTGTTGCTACGCGAACGATTGCGGCGTGCCTGTTCAGACTATGGAGGGATTATTCTCTTCGGCTGTGCCATTCCTTCTACCGCATGAAATACCTGTAAGTTCTATACTTTTGAATTCAAAGAAGCGCCTCTTTCTCACAGGGTCAGAAAGTCTTTGGGGACTAAATAAAATAAGGAACAATTTGATACGTGCGACCATTTTTCAACACAATTTTAGCTTGGAAAGTGACGAAATATAGTAAAGAAACATAAGTGCAGCTAACGGGGCCTAGAATGCCATCTTTACGTGCTTAACGGAAAAATTTCAACATGTCGAACCTTATTATTATAATAAACTGTTTGTCTTTTTTGACTAGATCTCCGTGTGATTGAATATTTTATTTCAGGAGCCTCCTCTACTGTGTCATGCAGCCGCACACCTTCTTCTCAGTTTATCAAAAAATGTAAAATTTACGAGTGATCCTGTAACTCTAGTAGGAGATCTCTTCAATCACGCACAAAGATCCTTACAATATTTGGAACCGAAGGTGAGAGTTATAACTCCAGATATTTATTTATCTTTTTTTTTCTTCTTTTTTATACCACATCGGCCGACAAACAAGCAGACGGTCCACCTGATGGTAAGTGGTCACCACCGCCTATGGACATTGGCAACACGAGGGGCATCGCCAATGCGTTGACGACCCTGAGTCGTGAAGTTGTTAAGTCTCATGTGCCTGTAATTTCACCAAACCCCTTACCTTCCTCTAAAGATTGGAATGTATTGGTATGTATTCTGATTAAAATTGCAGGTTTTTAAAGTAATAATATAATTAATATAATAATTTTTAACTTCATAATGTTTTTTTCGCAGACGGCGGGTGTAGTACGAGAGGCGCTAGTATGTCTGGCACTACGTGGTGTGGTATCTACCAGCGGTGCGGGCGCGGGCGCAGTCTCAATAACCGGAGGTGACGCTGCCCGGGCGCTGGTCACCTCTTGGAGCAGTGTCATGGTCAACGCGGGCCCGGCTATAGCATTACCACCACTTACTGCGCTACTACATGCGTTTGCGCACGCATCTACAGCCCATAAAAAGGTGCGTACATGATGTCATTATGACAGCCTTATACTGAAGCCTATGCCTTGCGATAGAAGTTCGTGCTTAGGGCATAGGTCAGACTAGTTGCAATAACGTAGGTGGCAATCAGTTGTTCACTATTGTGGGGGTATTTTTTAACCTTTTATAATAAACGAGTTAAAGATATCGAATTTCCAACTTTATATTTTATGTCTTCCTCAGCCCTTCTAATCGGTCTTAAAGTTAAGCCACCCACTATATATATAAAACATAATGATGACTTCTTTGCAGGTGATCGCGGATGGTGTTCAAAATGCAGCAGAGACCGCACTACGAATGCTATGCGAGCCGTCGTTCGCGACGGCCGAGCCCGAGATCACGGACTTCTTCCTTGCGTTGTTCACCGCGCTGCTACCGCAGTTGGGGAACTTCGCCTACACTGCCATAGATATATTTCTCGAGGTGGCACAAAGGTACATTAAAACTAGTGATATATTCATTCACACATTTTGATATAGAATTAAACCTTGATAAAATTAATCAATTTCAATCGTATATCGTACTATTTTAAAAAGAAAATGCTTGAATTGATATAAGTGTTTTGTTTTTGTAATACTACTTACAATACAACTATATATTGTACTAATAAACAGATTTTAACGAATCGGTAAAATACCGTATTTTTCGTTTGTTCAGGGGCGGCGGGTCGGGCAGCCTGGAGCGGCTGGTGGAGTGCGTGCGGCTGGGCGTGGAGGCGGGCGGCGGCGGCGTGCGCGTGCGCGCCGTGCTCGACCTGCTGCACGCGCACGTGCTGCCGCGCGCCGCCGGGCCCGACGTGGCGCGCGCCGCCTACCGCCTGCTCGCCAGGTACCCGCTATGTACAGGGGCGGCGGGTCGGGCAGCCTGGAGCGGCTGGGCGTGGCGCGCGCCGTCCACCGCCTTTTTTTTTCAGTCCAGTCAGATCCGTTAATCCATTGAAATCGGTTAACGTTATTAATGTGTGTGTGTGTGTGTGCAGCGTGCTGGTGCACCGGTGGCGCTACTTCTTCCCGCACAAGTGCGAGGGCGCGGAGGCGGCGCGGCGCGCGCACGAGCTGCGCGGCGCGCTGGCGGCGCTGGGCCGCGCGCTGCACCACCACGACATCGACCTGCTGCGGATCAACATCGACACGCTCGACACGCTCAACAACAAGTGGAAGCTATACCATAAGGTTACCTCTCGGCTACTACCGAACCTGTGCCCCGACCGCGAACATCTATCGTATGCGTATCGCCATCGTATCGAGTGCACCATAAACCAATGCAATGGGAACATGAACATCGCGCAATATCACAGTATGCCCGGTGTTAAATTTTCTATATAAACCAGCTTTTTGGCGCACTCGATACGATGACGACACGCTTCCAATAGTTGTTCGTACAACCGATTAGTAACAATACTGATGAATACACGAAACGTTTAGAACAGTTAAATGACGTATATGCTATGCGACCAATACGGTAATGTTTTTAGGCTAACGCACAACAGATTAAATTATTAAACACACACAATCTTAACTTATTATTTTACTTTGTATGACCAACATCAAGGAAAATTAAATCTTCCATAATTCCATTGATTAAAAAGTACAAATGGTATTAAAAATACTTCATATACGCGAAGCAAACCATCCCTCTTAATACATGTATTCCACAGGTAATATTCCGTACAGAATTCCTCGGCGAGTTTCTATCGGTACTTCTAGCAGGGTTGGCAGAAGGCGGCTGGAGAGCGCTCGTCCGGGACGAGGTGACGGCAGCGGTGCACGCAATGGCATCGGTGGACTTCGCGACCTTCCGCCTGGCCTTTCTGCCCTCATTCTTACACCAGCTCCCAGGGTTGGCCCCGGAACATAGAGAGCATTTGTCGCAATTCCCGGCCGATACCGTTAGTTTGATTCTGACTGATTAAATGTTGTTCAATAATGAATCAATGCGTTATGTGTAGTTTTAACTTTTTATTAATATCGGAATTTATCTTGATTACAGGATCTGCCGACATTTACGCAAAACATCCATCGGCTAATGAACGACGTCAACTGCTACCGCGCATACAACTCGCTCGCACCGGGTGAAATGACATCCTAGCATTTTGTTTTGCTGATCCACTACACGCTAGTTGGTGCTGTGCCCTGGGCGGACGAACCTTTGTGATATCTACCGTAGGGATAGATATATTAGTCGTTATTATTAGTTTCTAGGTTTCAAAGCAATTTTTACACTGCCTAAAACAAAAGTGCGAATACTAAGTGCGTGAGTCCAAGACATTGCTAAATATTTGATATCTGTACAAGTTATGGGAGTAGCGAGAATATTTACTAAATACTGACAGAGTTCCGCCTACTTTCCCGCCCTAAATTCACTTTTTACTTCTTATGAAGTCCATATCCTGCACGCAATGTCTAAAAGTAATTGAGAAACCTCATTTTTTACAACCTATCTAAAGAACCATACATCCATATGATCACTGGCATTTTTTGTCCTTTAGTTAATGTATAGTGTCACCCCAAAAATTCCTTTTCGGAGTATAATTTTGTAGCTTTTATTAGAAGACATATACCTTCCACTTCCACATTTTTTGCGGCGATAGTCTCAGTGAAATTATTGTGAAATACAAATAGGAAAAATTGGTTTCAGTTTTTAGCCAGATGGCTCTAGAACTCAAATAGAAACTAAACTGATTTCTAATTTGCGAAGTTGGTATTGAGGTCAATATGGCATGGCATAATTTTATGGTATCGATCACAGCGCACATACTACTATTGTACTTAAGTTTAAGTAGGCGAAACTCTGTCTGGATGATTTCAACTTTAGGTCCGCGAAGGGCTCTAAAAAAAGTCAAAACTACTGAATTTACCACTGTTAGGAAGTCAGCCAATCAGTTAATATAACATAACAGATACTATTACTTATACATTCAAATTGTATAATTTTGATCTAAATAAAAACAAATGAGTAATATTTTACATGTTACCTAGTACAATAGGTATAATCAGTAAATATTTTTACATAATCTCAGGTAATATAAAACATTTGAAGTTGTTCAAATGTATGGAGTGTGTTATTTTTGTTTAGGAGGTATGTCTTGTGGAGAGTATTATGTTTACGCAAGGTTTATGGTTATTGTGTAGGAATTATTGGTCTAACGCTATGTGTAAATGTATCATCATCTGTCTGCCGTGTTCCCAATAATTTGGGGTCAGCGCAATACGTATGCTTTCCGCCCAGTGCATCACGTATTACAAGAGATTTGGCAGATTTTGTTACGACCGGCTGACAGTCTGACGCCAACACTTGAGAATGCTTTTGTTGACCACTTTGGTGCAAGGTGTAAGTGGTTATCATAATCTTTTGTCGCCTCTTACGGCACCCTACCAATGCGTTGAATGGTGATATGTGTCGCCGCTACCACACTCCACCATCACCACATGTATTTCCTAAATACAACTTACATTTTATGCGATACATTCTTAAGTTATACTGTTATTGGTTTCTTAGGACTGCAGTTTACTAATAAATTTGACTATTTTTATAGTGTTAAAAAAAATTATTTGATTTATATGTTACGTTTACTGTTATTATGTTACAGTACGTCATAATATTTTTTACTTTGAATTCAAGCATCCTTTCCATTCCGTGGTGAGTAATTGTTACATTCGCTAACAATATGGACTGTATTTTATTGTTATTATTAGAGCAATTTGTTTCACTCCCAAAGCCATTTTTCTCCCATTATCGTATTCCTCATTTTTCTTTCTGTATTTCTGCTGGAGCCTTTTAATTATTTGTACACGTTTTGGTATTTTTGTTTAATCACACTTTTATGTATGTGTGTACTACCCACTGAAAAGCTGGATTGATGGCATGCAGAAAGAAATCGGAGAAATACTAAATAAGATTTTTGCTGACTGGTATTACCTTAGTCTCTTTTGCACCTAGATGAAACATGGCTGTGGAATTTCCCAATTTTGCCGATCGTCGACTTTTATCGCATTTAGTGAACAGCGGTGCCGTCGCCGCAACACTGTGCATTATTATTTTATATTATTGTAGTTGCTAGTCATTTTAAGCAAAATACGTTATATTTTTAAATATTTATATAAACTTAATTTCCGCTTGCTTCATTTAAGTTTAATCTGACGCATGCTAGAATGTAGATCTAAACGTGTTTATGTTACCGTTGATTGCCGTAGCGTAGATAAAGAAATAAAATCTTTTGGAACTACGGTTCATACTGCCTTAAAAACTTGCTGACTGAGCAGAAAATGATTGAACAATCGAACCGAATTGAAAATTACCGATTTTTTATGATAGTCAAATTTTTTTATATGTATGAAAAGTGTTTTTTGGTTAGTTAAAGTAATAATTGATGTTAGCAAAAAAAACAGGATACGATACAGTAATGATAAATGATGTGGTATGGTATGTCACGCTGGCCTGGCCCCACGACTTTAAGTACATCCAACGAATATATTTCTCTACAAAATCGTAAGAACCGCTTCCTTTTTAAATTGGAGAAAAATAGGCATTCTAATTGGGCCGGGCCAGCCTGTCGTCTTCATTTTGGCTACCTGATAGCTGCATAATCTACCGGGTCATAGAAGAAATGTAGGCACCCCACATATATATGTACCGTTATTACTAGATTGATTTTGTATCTTTAAGCCAAATTAAATAAAATATTGTTTAGTTACTCGTCTATCATAAACCGTAACAAGTTATGTGAGTTTCGTGATAGAAAAGCTATTGAGATAAAGTTCATTTATCCGATGAATGAACCTCATTCATTCATTGAATTCTATGATTCATTTTTAACCGACTCGATTTGGTAACACTTAGCTGTCAAGACGGATCTATATTGAATCATATTGCTGTACTGGATCAATAGATATAAACATTATCGGCGGCAAAAGCAATAAAGTTCATTTTTTATGAGTTTCTTAAAATAAGTTTTTTTTAAGTGTGAATGTTTGCTCTTTGGAGAAGAGAAATGAAAGAAAGTTTTATGCTTTAAAACATGTTGGTATCATGGTATATAAAAGAGTAAATAAAAAAGAACTGCAAGTTATAAGGTTTTTATTTATTTCTGTCTCCTCAACATCCCAATTTTTTTATAAATCAATGGTAAATTATCTATCTGGTCTCTCAAAAATAACATTCATGAGAGCCAAATATTTCCAAGAGTTGATTGTTATCCTGCAACTCCAAAAACATAGCTTAAGAGTAAAAAAATAAATATCACAAATGAATTAAGGTTCATGTGTTTTTCTGCTCATAGCAGATAAATGCCTTTTAAGTACTTCCATCACTATGTAACTATGACTAGCATACAGTTTCAGGTCAGGTTGGATATCAACCCACCGTACACCAACAGCATCATCTCCTGCATGTAATTTCAGTTTGCCTACTGTATCACCACTATGGTCATGAAAATTGTAAGCTATACTCTCCATCCAAGAATTATCAGTATTTCTTCTATCATCAATATATCCCTGATATATTACATCTCCACCATTGAAAAACTTCTCAAATTTATCATTCCAAGATTTTTTAACATCTAGAAAATAATGGTGGTATTAAATATTAAAAAAGAATGCTAAAATAACTGAAATGTGATAAGCATTACATAAATCAATCAATAATTACAAAGGTTTATAAAATGATATATAATTAATTACCTTCAGACATTTCTAGTGAATTGATAGCTTCTTCTTGGAACTCCCTGATAGCAGCCTGTGATACCCTTTCACCAGGATCCACCATTCCCCCTGGCAATGCCCATTCTCCAGTGTCGCGACGTTTAATGCCAACAAATTGTAAAATAGGACTGAAAAGTATTTTTTTAGACAATATCATTTTATATCTACAAATTAATATATACAAATTATGAAGTATAACATACTTATTGCTAGATTTATCAATTTCTATTTCACCGTTATCAAGTCTCTTCCAACGTGTGACAACAGGGTCTGCTGCATGATTTGGTCCCCATCGTCCAAGCACTCCTCGGCCACAAATACCAGTCCGTCCAACAGGATTCTGGGGGTATCCATCTAATATTTTGTAATCCCCCATATAACTAACTCGATTTACATTTTTATCTGAAGTGTTCCACTTTGGAATAAATAATGGATCACCTTTAAAATAAAAGTTGTTGGTAAAATAAAAACTTTATGTAAAATTATAACAAAATATTAAAGAAACAAACTTACCAATTTCAAGGTCAGCATAAGGTTTGCCGTGAATTGATTGGCTGGTGTAATTATGAGGTTTGTACTCCTTGAATTCAACAGACCAACTAACTTTATCATCAGGTACTGGGAACCTTTCAACTGTAGATCCTGCATATACACCTCCACGACATTTGAAATGTATTGATGCCATGGAAAGGCTACAACGAATCATCAGAATATAAAAAAAAAACACATTCGATTCTAGTTGGAAAATACTCGTTGCTGTTTTGTAAACAAATTTATCTAAGTGAAACATCGGCAAACATTTTTTTTGGCAAAAAAATAGGCCGCAATAGGGATGTGTCCTGACATGTGAAATCAGCAACTCTCTATGGAATGTCAAAACGATCAAATGTATGGAGTTTTGTATGAAATAGCAAGTTGTGACGTCATAATTGTACAGCATCAATTAACATACTCTTTGTGATTAGATCGGTACTTAAAATTCACATTAATGTTTTAATTTTGATCATATTAGATGTTTTCGTATATTTTTTATGTTCAATACACTGGTTAGTGTTTGATCATTTATCTATAATACAGGACAGTTCCATTATTTTAATGGCGTGAAAAAAAAAGGCGAATCGTAAAACAATCTTACTACTGGTAACCCAGTCTATAAAATAGCGAGAATATAATCTCGAATGACCGTAGATTTATGGACTTTATTGTTATTTGTGTGTATGCCCAATAATATGAAAAAAACTCAATGTATCTAATCGTATGATCGTAGGTATGACATTATTTGAAAACAAAATATAAATATCAGTTATAATGGATTCCCAATTAGAGTTTACCAAATTTTTAAACATAATTGTTGATAAGTATTAAAACTAGAACGATCATATTAATTATATTTGTACAAAATTAAATAAGTTTATGTTCGAAATCATATTAATTTATAAATGTTATTCCAATATCAACACGATCATTCATAAATCCGCGCGAAACAAACGGCTAGCTCCTCCAGGGTACCCAACATTGCTTACCTAAATTATAATAATAAGTTTCAATATTTCAGCGCAGATTATGAGGGTAATTTGGAAAATACTTTTTAATTCAGAATCGCGACAAAACATCACACAAATCGCAACAAAACACCAAAAGGTTTATTCGTTGCTACATGTTCAAAGAGTTTGAATACTACTTACAGAAATCAATTTAACGACTGAATTAGATTTTTCCTCTAATGGCGCGCCTAAAGAAGTTTCACTTCAAAAATATTTGATCGTATCACTTCTTTTTCTCTTGGCATTTTATCGACTGTTCATAGAAATAAGTAAGGTGAAGATTTTAATATATATATTAGTAACATAATATGCAAAGGTGTAATATGGTTGATATAGCGGGGACGCTCAGTGACAGAAAATCAACCCGATTATAATAAGTTATTCCAATATTGTAAAGTCATAAATGTTTTTGATAAATGCTTAAAAAATATATTACGTGACCAATGGTTTGTACAGTGTATAGTTCCACGTGGGTAAAGTCATGTACAGAAAAACTTGGTTAAGTGGGACCTGTATAAGTGAGAAACCTCCATAGCTGAAACTCATGGTGAGGTCCCGACACTTTAGCACTGAATTACCTGTTAGTGGGACAAAACATACCTATATATCTGGGATCGAGTTCTTTCGATTATATCGTCATATTTACCTCTAAAATTGAGACAGCGAGTGTATTTTGCCTCTTTTACTGAGACTATATTTTGAAGAATACTTTTGCTAAATTAGCTTTTTTTTTTTAATTTTATAGGTAAGATCTCTGTAACTGAGATAACTTCAATTTATTACCTTTCTATCTTCCAACTTTATTGTAGATACGTATCCGTTTTGTTTACTAATTCTTAGTCTACCCGCTAATTTAGCACTTGGCTAAAGGTGCCAAAATGACCTCCAGTTTTAGTTTGGTTCTGAAATCGTCCAGACGTTTATTAGAAAAATGCCAAAACGAAAGCTAAGTACGTAAAAAACCAAAGTTAATATATTATTCATTTATGAAAGTGGAAAGACACGCGATGAAGTCTGAGTCGAGTTTAACGTGCCACAATCTACTTTGTAAAGAATTCACCATAAGTTAAAATTCCATCTCAATGTTCTGGAAAATACATTCTTGTATTTAATAATTGCAACTCTACGACTTAAATAAGCTCTATTCACACCTCTATTAATGGAACCCTTAGTAAATGAGACAGATATTTATTAATTACTGGATATCTGAGACACTGGGTAAGTGGAATACCAATATAAGTGAGACAAATTTGCAGGTCCCTTGATGTCCCAGTTGTCCAGGTTTCACTGTATAATGTTAGTTCACTCACAAAAATTACAAAAGCAAGTTTGTGTTGTCTGCACAGTCTCACATTTAAACTACTGACCCGATTTTGATGATATTCTTACAACTCCAAAGGATATCAAATTAAATTAAACGCTAGTGTAAAATTAATGTTGAATTATTTTATTTAGATGCTTACTTTAATTACTAAATTCGAGCTTACGTTTCTTTTTAACGAAAATGTTCATATTTGCGAGAGCTAGCCCAGATAACCTATCCGGCGCCATTGAGGCACGCTGACCTGGAGAGTGGCTAGTATTTGTAACAATTTTTAATGTTCAGGAACAAATCTTGGTTGCATGCTTCAATGAGATGAGCTACCGATTCTGATACGGAATTTTTCATATTCTCTTTGCCGTTTGGCCTTGCTTTTTATTTTTTAAGGCATTGGATATAACGCAACCTCAGAACGATACTAAATATATGTAAATATCTTACATAATAAATAATATATATATATATTCTAAACTTAAAATATCACTTTTGGCACATCTGATTGGGTCACTGTCACACTGAGCGGGGAGGGTGGGTCCCGGTGTTAAAGAGGCTGAAGTATTGGCATGCTTATTCTATCATTAAATTGACTATGTTTGACTATTTTTCGGATAGAGCGTACTTTGTTTAGTCTCTCTATGATCGTAACTCCAATTCGAAAAATTTTGAGTTAAGCCCTTATCGTACTGAGGGTGCGATAATATCAACAGCTTATACGCAGCTCGGTAGGGGCAGGTGTAGCACTCACGGTCAGCCTATCGATCTCATATATATTATATTTTATAATTTTCGTTTATTTGACTCAAAAAAGTAGTAAAATTAGACATTTCCTCCTATAAATCGAATAAGATAGTAGCATATTTTGACCATTGAAGCCTAAACTAATATAGTGTGACTTCAAAAGTCTATTGTTTGTGGGAATGCCCATCGTGCCCACTGCGGTGGATCCGCGCTTGTTGGTTACTTTGGCCGGTGTCGTGGACTTGGCGGACACACTTCCGTGTGTCTAAATATTATCATATAATTACCTAATACGAAAAAAAAAGTTTAATTAGATTTAATCATTTATATTTACGTGTAAGCTGTGACAAAGTTTCACACAAGTACCGGGCATTTATATACGAACAACGTATGTTGTTTAAATAATTTAGCATACACCTTATTCTTACCCTTTGTTAAGCATTTTGGGCGCACGAAGTGCAGTGCAGGATGGTTTGAAGAAATTTATATTGTAGTATGATTACAAATATATTGAATTAATTATAATTCATTGTTTATAAAACATATCTATTCAATTATTATAGTGGTACGTACCTCAACATTTATAACGTTTTAACTTAAAGCAATTTTGATCACAAGACGACCACTTGGATCCGTAAAATCGCTGCTATTATGACTATTATGAAGATCTCGCCAAGGTACAATAAAACACAAAGTTTCATAAAAGTTTTTAAATAAAATACGTCTTAAAACGAAATAATTATTTAAGTAATGAAGCTCATTATATCACTTTTTCCTACGAGTAGTTCTAGTAGCCGTAGGTTTCTTGAAAACGTTTTCATCTTTCTTTTGGAATTCCTCTTCGTCTATAAAAAGATAAAATTTTCAAATTATTGTCAAAGTAAATTTACTTTCGATATCCTTATCCTTAATGAGTTTACTATCTATTACTATATACTTTTATCTTCTTACCTGAATCATCTGAGATGTTAGCGTTTACTTTGTTAGGTCTCGATTTAGTTTTACGACTCGATTTTCTCACTGAAACCGGAGATGTTTCATTTTGGGGCAGTTCATTCTGTAATTATGAAAATAATTAATTGTATTAATTAAACAATAAAAAAAATCAAATTAAAATTATTTTATTCGGACAACAAAGGATCCATTTCTTAATGCTACCAAGACATGTAAGAGTAATAAAATAAAAAAAATGTATACATACACAAAATTATCATTTATTTAAAAAATTTGCTGGGCATGGGGTTTATCAAGGTTGACACCCAATGCTTCTGCAGGACACTATCACATCTGCCAGCCAGAGCTTTCAGCACCTTGTTAAAGCTACCTAGTATTCTGAGTTTCTCAATACTCTTAATTTGTTAAACTAACGATAAGTCATTACCATCAATAAAAATTACGTGTCAAAACTTTTCTATAAGGATAGGCATGAAACTGCCATAACAACTAGTAGCCTAAAATAATATTCGACCCTGCACCCGTATTTAACTGTCTCGGATTCAATGTTGATGTCGATTTCATAATAGATTGATGGTTCGGCGAGTGAACTGTATGGGACAACAGTCGTTGCGCCTTCGATGTAATACAAAATTGACTCCAACGAAGAGTCCGAGAGTATTACACAATCGTCCTGCTGATCACAAATCTGTTGATGTAGATTTTTGACATTACTAATATTGGAATTTCTGTGAAATGGAACATCAATTCATGGACATGGGTCATAGATTATATTTTCTATATTTATAAAATATTGTATTATACAAACAACTGAAAGATTTACCTCATCAGGACTAGAGGAAGATCTCCGTCGGTTTCGCCGAGGCGCGGGGCGACGGCGGGGCGTAGCTCGCACCGCGGCGGGTGGGTCCCGCCCGCCCGCGGCGTCTCCTCCCTGCCCGCCCGCGGCTTCTCCATCTCGCCTGCCGACGCTGTCCCCACCCTCCGTGTCTTCGGCGCCTTCTTTTACGGCGAAGCACTCTTCTATTTTGTCGCCCAACTCCGTTACAAGGCTCTAAAAATAAAAAGAACTTAAATATTTAAATCATAGGTTAAGCGCGCACTACGATAAAAAATTGTAAGGCTGTGAACAACAGAAATATCTTATCTTATTTTAAAAAGAGCGTGTCTCAATTTAGGTTTGTTTCATTTTGGCACCTGAATGGGTATGGAGTGTCATTAGGCGACCAGTGCCTTTACCATGAGTTTTTGGCGTACATACTCGTTAGCGACGGCGTAAAACATTTCTATGGCAAATCTGTACAGCGCCACTAGCGGTCACCTAATGAACTAAAATCGATAGTACGAGTAAACACTAGCGAGTAACGTTTGCTATAGAAATTCGGCACCATGAGTCACAAATTTGACAGATGCTATCGAGAAATACTGTATCGATAGTAGTTTACTTGCTAGTGACTAAAGTAAGTTTCGATAGCAACTCATGGTAGAGGTACTGGTAATAAAAAAAAATACTGTACTTATTTATATGTATAGTATTCGCAAATAGTAAATTCAGTTCATACCTTAATTTCATTGCGTGCCATTTTTGAAGTATTGTTCATGAGCACATTAAAGGATTCCATTACTCCTGGGCTGTGCAATTTATCCTTGTAGCAGTCTAAATTCTCGATAAGTTTGCGCAACGATCGTTCATTGTATGAAAACAGGGAAAGACAGTACGCCAAATCGCGCCATTGTCGCTCTTCTGTTGATAACTTGAATCTTTGGCACAATTTTTCTACTAAAGCTTCCATCTGACGGTCTCTTTGTATCAAAGATGTGATATACCTGTTTACAATTTTTTTTAACATTAAACATGAAATATAGATTTGCAAGCACCATAGTGATGGCTTTAATTTTAGTTAAAGTGACAATAAATATTTTGCGTAGTTTCGATTATGATGTTATGCATATAATTATCACGAAGCCATTTTGATTTTGTAGTCTTAATAGTTTTATAGTATTTCTTACTTCATAATTATCCTGTACTGGTCCTCAGGTACGTTTAAATCTGGGTCGCTGAGACGCGATATGATATCGGGCATGACATTATACAAGGCGTTCCCCTTCTGCGAGAGCTGTTTGAAGAACAGCCGCGTCATGGAGGAGACTCGCGCATCGGCGTCAGCGCAGCAAAGAGCCATGTCCGCGATTTGTCCCTTCACGCGAACCATCTCGTGGAGCACAAGGAATGATAGCATCTTAACGGCACATTGACGGACTTCTAGTTCTTCGTCGCTAAGACTGGAAATTACGAAAGTATTTTAATTAATGAAGAATATATGACATGCATTAGTAGATTTCTAGATCCTTCAAAGGTCGGGCAAATATTAATTTGTGTAAAATTACTTTTTATTGCAACTAAGCAGAATGTTTTTATTAGGATGTGATTTTATTAATAACTTACATGTGGTAAATATGATGTGTCCATGGCTGAGTCAGATTTGGAAACCGCAACGTGAGGTCCGCAAAGGCGATCGTCAAGTTAGTCCGCATTGATACGTTCTTGGACCGCTTCAAAATTGTGACCATGAGTTGCAGACCATCTTCACATACGGCGTTGGATACCAGCATGAATCTGTTTATAAAAAGTGGTATAAGATTAAATTAAGCTATGAATAATCTAGTTTAACATAAAAAAACAGCCAAAAAAATTATTTTACGAAAATAAAAACGAAAAAATTGCTTGCCATATACAAATCTGACATACTTTATTACGTATTTATATTTATGCACTGATCATTTGTGAATTGCTTTCAAGTAGTTTATTTATTTCTGCAAATGCAGTAAATAAATCGGTGAACGAATTAATGTTATTGAACTTGTCGGACGAACATAATTTTTTTATATAATATATTTCATTTTAATCAATCCTACATCACCAATGCAATCATCTCATTCTAACCTAGTAAAAGTAAGTGCAGCAGCAGCCTGCAAGGTGGGGGTACATTTGATCGTTCCGGCCAGTAGGGTACGCAACAAGGGCGAATACCGCGCGAGAGCGGTGCCGGCGCCAACGATGTCTCTCTCACACACTGACCGTACGTATTCCGCATCAGCGTCATCTGCTACTGCACCTTCAAGGCCCACTTCATCTTCGGTCATTGTCGTGTTAGCCTGATATGTGAGACATTTGAAATAAATAAATTTATTTATTATCCTTTCAAGTTAAAATTAAATAAATCAATCAAACGTAAATAATTTAGGACACAAAACTTAACATTAGTAAAACCTTGTTTGTACTTACAGAAGGGCCTTTATTAGATGTGACACTAGCTGATCTTTGGGCGCGCGATGAAGCACTAGCATTGCTGGCGTTCATGAGCGTCTGACGCCGCAGGTCCGCCACGCGACCACGCTTTCCTGGCGTCGCGAATGCACCAGCTTTCTTTTTGCGTTTCTCTTCAACTTTACGTTCTTCGCGAACCTGGACGGAAATGAAGTTGGTGAATTTTACAAATTAGTAGGATACATCAACAGAAGCCCAGAGCAGAACAGTAAATGGGGATCCTTATTTATGGAAATACATAGAAGGCCTATAAGATGATGATAAATTTATCATGATCATATTATAGCCTTATTGCAGTTATTAAAGCGTTTTATTAATTAATTATGGTTTACTCTTTTAAGCCTGCCTAATAACTCCTTTCTCTCGCGCCATTTTCTTCGGTCCTGTGCCAGTCTCATCCACTATACCTACTTATACACATATACATACTTATATAGGTATTAATGGACGTTCATTACCTGATTCCTTCTTCTCAGTTCACTGTAGACGCATATATCGAGATAAATCAGTTGCTGCAGTGCTACTTGTCCTAATACGAACACGAAGCGCGTCAGCAATTCCGTCGGCATAGACGCTTCCTCTTCATTTTCTTTATCTTTCTCCATAGACTCCTCTAATATCTTATACATTTGGGCTAGAATTTTGGTACAAACGACATCAGGGGTATCACAAATCGCGTAAATGACGTCAATTGAGTTTGCAGCAAATGATGTAAACTTATTGAATTTTGCGAATGTTTCCATTAAGCTGTCGAATACGGAGGTAAATATAATGTGATCGGCAGGATATCTTTGATTCTTTTTAGAAAGCGACAAGAGTAGCTGAGTGCTTAAGTTTCTAGAGTTATAATCGGCAGTGAGGCCATGCGTTTGAATGACTTCGAGGTTGGCTAACGCCACAGAAGGTTTGGCCTTAGCGATCATGACGAGAATCGACAATGCTGCGTAGCTGTCCGTATCTGTTATCCCGTCTATCTTCTTTAGGAACATCTCCCAAAATACCTAGAGAAAAGAAAAACAGTATAGAGATTAGCAAAATCTTTGGAATCTAGAATTAAATCTTTTAATCTGAATAACCATTTTTTTATTTAATGAAAAAAATTATATGTTCTTTAAAGTTTAAACCATCCACAACGCAGATGCGTTGTGGAAAAGACACAGACCGATCCCATAAATAAAATTCGTGTCGAGGCTTTCACATTTTATCTGGCTAATCGAAGAACATAAGCGGAAAAGATATCAAAATTTGTCACAAAACGTAGCATATAAACAGTACCTCTAAACGAACACAAACAAATCATGCACTAGTCGATAGCTCGAATGACGCTCCATAAATACCTGTATGATAGCAGGCGTGATGTCTCCCTTGGCGACCCACTTGTCGAAGAGGTGGTCGAGCGCGAGCGCGGCGCCGCGGTCCACGCGCAGCGCGAGCGCGACCAGGTTGCGCGCCAGCGTGTAGGCGCGCGCGCGCTCCGCCTTGTTCTCGCACTCCAGGTACATCTCGCGGTACGCTCGCTCCACCGCCTCGCGCTTGTCCTACGCAACGATTCACATGTTTAAATCATATCGTTTTCAAAGTGAATTTAGATTATGACAGTTTTTAATTACTTTTTTAAAAAATTGTAGCGGGGATATAGTGGCTCGGGTGCAAAATATACAAGGACCAGTATATCCTAAATTCTGGTGAAGTTGATAATGTGTCAAAACTAAAAACCGATAACTACCGATTGATACTAGAAACGATAACTTACTTGATCGGGTGACCATACGAGAAGCAGCATATTCGCAACACCCATTTTAGCAGATTCGATGTTAAAGTGATGGGCTGTAGTAAAAAAGTCTATCGCCTCGCTGACGTCTCCCGCTTGTTTGGACATTAGCAGCGAGTTTATTATAGGCACAGCTTCAGACACCATTCGGCTGAAGTAAACAGACTCTTGAAGAAAAGCGACGATACTTTCTTTCTCTTCCAATCTTTTGTATAAAGCTAATTCGTTTTCACATTGTTGCGTTAGCGATGTAGATTCCTCGCGATCTGGTACTATGAATACGTTTTTCAGTAAAGCAACAAAGTAATGTATCTGAAATGAGTAATAAATTATTAAAAATGGCTTATGGAGCCGAGCGGAATATAATAAAGGTTTATGAGTTTTAACCATAATGTTCATTTTAAGGAATTTTTGTCTTTCATTTGTACTTTGTCGTTTGATGTACACCCCAAGAATAGTAATATGTCCGAGAGATATAGTGAAAATATATTAATAAAATAGTTGTTAGATTTCATTATCCGAACACCGATTATTATCCCGACAAAGAAAAAATGAAATTTATTACTTCAAAGACAAAAAAAAAATAACTTCCAAAATAAAAATTTTATTACATAGGTATATATGTATGGGTATTCATTTAGTAGTCCATCAAAGTTATAGCTCGTATTGTTTATATCTTATAGTTGTTAAGAAGTATTAAAACTATTATAGCTATTTACATAAAAATAAAACTTTATTATCCGGATCCGGACTATTATACGAAATGGGATTTTTTTTTTGATCCGGATAATCGAGAGTATACTGTAATTTATATGACTTCACTAAGAACTAATAACGATGGTTTTTAAAAAAAAATATTGGATATTGGTGTTGTCTCATGTTTTTACCTGATCACTTTTTTCCATATCACATCTAAGTAGTTTAGCTTCAGGGTACTGTCTTTCAGTATGCTTCACTATAAGGTAGGCTTTATAATAGTTTTTCTCTCGCATATGCTTACGTATCGAATTATACAGATTCTCCAACGATGCTTGCGAGAGTTCCGGCTCGTCTTGGGTTAATGTATCAACATTATTCTTTATCATATCAATAACAGCACTTTCTATTTTCTCCCATTTCTTCACTAGCGCGGGATCTGGACCAGGATTAAGTTTCTTTTGTAAATCGTCGAGTATTCTTTGTTCTGTTTCTAGTTGTTCTTCCAATGATTCAAGTTTTAGTTGAGCAGAGAATGGATTGCACTCTAGGAATATCTGCAATAAAGTAAAAGCATTTTATTGAACTAGTTTGCATTGAAAATATTAAATATCAAAACAATCTGACTGAAGCAATCACTTGTTACACAGGAATTGCTTTATCTATGTAACATTTCACACAAATCCGTTCTTGCATCGAACGAACCCAACAAAAGTTTGATGTATGTTACAATATTAAGTAGGATTGACTTTAACTCCGACTTCCACGATACTCATTACACCTAAACTTACGGCACGCTATGATGGCCGTTTTGACGTTTAACAATGACACAGAAAAATAACCTTTATTCCTTCGGACATAAGGTTAATTTATAGATCCAACAGCTAATTGTATGATGATGGAAATCAACCTTATTCCAAAGCAATACAGTTTCTTTTCCTATGACAATCTGAAACGTCAAAACTGCCGCCATAGCGTGCCGGTAGTATGATGTATTTAGACCTTCAAATCCATTTACAACGTTTTTGTATGGAATTGATAGCTTAGGTATTATATGCGTTTAGTGATCGTTATGCTAAGGTTTAGGAATAGGTCTATGTTTGTGTGTACCTTCAACAATTGTACGGCGGCTTTCCTGACGAGCGCCGCCTTGTCTTTCAGTCGTCCGATGGCGCGCTCCAGCACCACTCGCTGCCGACTCACTGGCACACAGTTCTCGCGCTGCAGCCGGCACCAGTATTGCAACACCTACATAGTTGTACATTCGTTTATTTCAAAGAATGTTTTAAGAGAGTCAAGTACATTAAGTTTTTTTGACATTGTATTTACTTAGAAGTTAATATTTAAAATAAGGTAAAACAAAGACGTTCTTTCGCCCCGTAATATTTGATATGAAATATACAATAATATTTGGTGACCAATCACAGAGTTTTCTTGTCAAAGTACTTCACTTCACTTTTCTCTAGGTAACATTCCTTTTTGCGTATGTTTAATTAGAAGTCTGGATGACAAATAATTAATTAAGGTTTTAAAGATGTTTTAAATAGACATTGTTGTGTTTTTGTCAACCTCTACTATAAGAAGCCTTTTGTTTATTGTTTAGTTATTGTTCTAGTGTTAGTGTTTATGTAAATTTCAATGTTATGTAATTATATTGTAATATTTGTATTTTTTTTTAATAATTATTAATAATTTTTACACTAGCTTACTATTTTATAATAATGTTTTCTTGTTGTGAATGATGTGCATGCCTGTAAGAGACCTATTTACACTGAATAATTTTTAAGAACCCTTTTTATATATATGGAATTGTAAATAAGTTGTTGGTGTGCCTTATGAATAAATAAAATAAATAAAATAAAATGTAAACTTTTGTGAATAAATTATCAGTCTCTCCCTTATGAGTTTTTGAAAATGTTGAGTGTCAATTACTTCTGACTTATTCTACATTTAATATATCGCACCTTTAGAATTGAAGTGGCTTAATCCAAAATTCTTGTTTTTTGGTAAACACCAAAAATGTAATAGAAGAATTAGCCGTTTTGTAGATTTTCCATTTTATTGCTCTAGGTTAAGCGTTTATTTTTAATTTTTTTGTTATTAACCGTAGGGTAGGAATTGTTTTAATGATTGGACACTAAACCTTTACGTATAAATAATTAGAACATTTTATAATTAGTCATTAAAAAAAAAATGACACTTATTTTCCGAAATCAATTTAATATTATTGGCATATTTGACTTTGAGTCAATTTTTTACTTAACGATACATAAACAAATTGTGCCTATTTAAAAAAGGGGCGATTAATTTCTAATGTTATATTTGAACATGGTGACAGATTTTACAATATGCTAGTTTAATTATTGTAGACTAGTTAAATTAAAGGAAAGTGAAAAACAGACTTTGGTTTCAAAATCGTGTATTTTGAAATTTTCCCTCACTAATCATCATTAAACACTAATCTACTGGTACTGCTACCAACATAACATTACCACCTGGTATTCAATTAAAGTAAGTTTATAAAAATCAATGGTTTGAAATAATCTCCAAATACTATGTAAACCTTTGATAAAATAATATAAAACAATGAAATACTTCTTATCAATAGAGTAGAAAAATAATAAAGTAAAAGTCATTTTGTTATATTTGAATAACTGGCCAAAAGATATTTATAAAAATGTCTAAGAAAGAATTTACGAAATAAAAAAACTTTTATCAAACTCAACTAATTAACATAATCAACCATTCACTTTTTTTAAATAAACAGCAAAAATAACATATCTTGATTCAACACTAAAATGAGATCAAAATAGATCATTAAGTTAATTTATTAAAAATAATTATAAACGCGAGTCATAGAACCAGGCGTAGATACTAGGGATTGCTTTAGTTCTTATAAGATAATTCAGATCTTTTTTTTTATTTTCTGCAAGCACCATTTTGGACTATACGCATTCGTTATTGTAATTTCACACGCTTTTTTCATTTTATTTCTTAAAGTCTTTTTCAGCATATGTATTTTTATAGTAAAATAAAAATAGCTCGTCTTTAACTAATTTTAACACTTTTATCTCGCTATCTAAGTCCCTCAAACCCACTGCATTTTTATCAACATTCGTTCTGCAACACATTTAAGTCTATAAAAAATTGTAACCTTAACTCTTTAACTCTAATTGGGGTGCCAGTTTTTCTAGCACCTCTTAGTAAAGGCATATATTGTTGCGGTTTGTCAATAGGACCAGATCTTAGGTTTCTCTTTATTTCTTTTCAATTAAACTATGTGCATTGCCTCCCTCTTTCTGTGTATGTCCCTTAATTAGATATTTATGCGTTATTGATTGAATGTTGTCAAAATGGGCCACTGTCTTATGCAGTGGCCTAAACTGCTATAAACTGGCAATATATTTATATTATATTTTGTTTTGACCATTACAATTTCTGAATAAAATATTAGATTTAAAGTTTTGTCTGCATTATTTTCACTGATGGGACTTTAAGTAATCAAAAACGCAGAAACCTATTTCAATAGCCCCTTTATTACCATGTCTTCTTTTCCAAAAGTAGCAATATACTCCTTCATATGCACCTAGTTCACTATCGTTTTTCTTTTTATTATTATGTTTTGATTTAGAAGCTAGTTCAACTATTGTAAAATTATAACAATTAAGTCTTGACCTATAATAAAAAGATGAAACATCGCCTTTACGACAGGTCATTGCAGCTTCTAGATCATAAACAGCACATTTAGTTTCGTTAATAATACATATTCATATATTTATATCTTGTACATTAGTCTCATAAATATTTTTTGGCCTTAAAAAAAGCTTATATTAATTTCAGTTGTAAATATTAAGTAAAAAACCCAGTACGGGCGTGAGACTTGTTTTGATTATTATTAAAGTCCCTACCTACCATATCTCTTTTATACTCTTGCTGCCATCCATATAATCTCTTGAAGTAGAAGATCTTAGTTAATGTGATTCTATGCGCGGTAGACTATTAATATGGTCCTTAATATCTTGTACAAGACTTGGGTTAATCGGGGCTCGGCTTCTAGAACGCCCTCTAAGATCTTCCACAAGGCCATTAGTTTTCAGTTTCACAGTTTTTATCTGTCTCTCTGTAATACGAGTATCTAGTGTATTGATAAAAAAAGGTTTTACAAACGCGAATTCTTTGGCAATCAGCTGTAAAATAAATGGCTGTGTTTGGTTTACGAGGATGGGCAGCATTTTTGTACTGATATTTTGGTTTCACCTCCATCGTGCATGCCTTGATAAATGATCGCTTCAAGTCAAAATTACTTAGCTGCCAATAATAGTCGTATATTTCGCTCAGGGGTTATGTTATCGGAACAACGAAGTCTACAAACACAATTACTTTGTTAGATTTAGAAAGTGATTGGTAGGCTTTTCCGGTATTTCGAAGAGATTTAACAATATTTTGTTTCCATTGAGACGGATTGCGCAGGCGCTTCCTAGATTTTTTATTCTGAGGAAACAATTGCATCGTCACCATCATGTGCCCCATCCCTGTCAGACGTGTTGGTTGATGAACTGAAAGAGCGTCGTAGCGATGAATCGTTGTAAGTCGGATCAGCGTCACTCAGATCGACTTCTGATTGCAAAGAATGCACAGGTGATTGACGGTAGTTTATGTCTTTATCTAACCGTATTTTGCTATTTGAGGGCTCGGCACAAATTATATTCGTGTAATCGATTTGAGTACCTGACATGATAGAAGGTGAGCTATTTATTTTCATTTCGTCTCAGCTTTGCTTCGGCTATGTAAAAGACTGATGACGACGACGTTGTGCTGGAACTTGAAGATTATGACATAGAAGAAATGAAATGAAAATATTTTTATTCAAATAGGCCTTTCCAAGCACTTATGAATAGTCTGATTCTAATACCGGTTCGGAAGATTGTTTTTTACTGAGAAGAGCCGACAATAAACTCAGCAATAACTCTTTTTTTTAAAAAACCAACTTAGCTTTATTACATAAAATCTATTTAGTCTCACTATCGCAAAAGTGAAGAATTATTGAACAATAATATAATATTATGAATAACTAATAAAAAAAAAATAATAATAATACAAACAAACAACAGAACTGGATGATGATGAACTACTGGATCGATCTCTCATGTTTTGTGATGTTTGTTCTTTGATAATTGGATTAACGCTATTCTCACTGCTGATTATGGACGTATTGTTAATCTCCTTTAGAATCCGTTGTTCAGTTTCCACTTGCGGTAAAATTTCAATTCAATCTAGGACTTCCATCCGTCGCCTTATCCAAGGGTATTTTCTAATAGTTTTCCTTATCACGCTCTTTGGATCCATTTTAAGCACTAGTATAACCTTCTGCACTTGCTGTTCTCATCTCTTCACCCTGTTCATGCATAATATTTCATTCCGGTTTAATAGATGCAAAATAAGATCTGCACTTCTTTTCATTATTGATCTCAAACTTTAACTGAAATAAAAATAAAAAGACTCAACTCAAAATAAAGCTCACTAAGTCTCATATCATTCAGTAAAGAATAAACATATTTACCTATACGTCTCCGTAGTCACAAAATTGGTAGTAAAGTAAAGCAATAATATAAAATAAGGCTCGATCATTTAAGCAATATTTGGTAATAAAATGACGGCAGTTCTAATACGACACCACAATATTATAATCATTTAGTATTGAAACGCCCAAAACCAAAATGAGTCATTACAAAAATATGTATCAAAGAAATAACTTACCTTGCGTTTAGTATTAAAACTGCAGATTACAGTTTCCGCCCTTTACGGAGCAACCGCACTACGTCCAGCGTTTAGCACTGTTGACGCAACTTTGAATGAGATCCTTCAATACAGAGGGATGCGCGGTAACCGCGTGATTTTAAAGAGACGGAAATAGCACGTTTGTCCTTTTCTGGACTAAAATAATCTATTTATTTATAATAAACTGATAGAATACATGTTTATAAGTAATTCCATATACAAAAGTCATTTTCTTAAAATTTTGAGTTATGCCACTTCAATTCTAAAGGTGCGATATGTATGTAGGTGTAACTATCGACATAATAGTATATCAGTTAACTGATTTCCATATTACCTTCAAGCTCTGCTAGTTTGGGTTCAGATGGCCGCGTGTATAAGATGTCCCACGATGTTAAAATAAAATAAATGTGTGCTGCGTGACTGTACCTTGTGTCTTACATATGCGGAGAGGTCGTGTAGATGTTCATATAAGTCGTCGAGGAAGTCATCGCGGAGAACACGAAGTTCCTCAGATAGTCCTTCGCCTTGTAACTCTACACTTAGAATCTCGCACATCATTCCGAGCACGCTGATTCGGAGTGTATATGACTGAGGCATAAAAAATTCGAGTTTATAGATCACGAATATTTTTATAGATATTACTGTAATATATACTTGGAAGACAGAATTCAAACACACCAATACTACCGAAAGGTAGTTTGTGTGTGTTTTTATTATATATACCTAGAAATCATTAAAGTAATATTTTGTTTCTTAATTTATTTGAAATATTTCATACCTCATCACTCTCCAAATAAGGTTGCAATGTGGCTATGGCGTTGGTCATTTCCTTAGGCAGCGCTTTAGTGAGCTCCAACAAGAACGCGCCGCAGTTCCTCGCGGCGCCTTGTTCCGTGCCAGCACTTGTCTCCCCTTCGTCTGATGATGCTAGAGCTTCTGCTATTTCACGAACCTACATCATTTTAATCTTTATTACAGGTGCACTTAATTACATTACTCGATTGTGTTAAAAATAATTAATCTTGTACGCCACGTGATCGCAAAGCTTCAAGTTAGCATATTGTGTACAATGTCTATACCCTACACTTCGATCGAGTGTACCCAGCAATGAGACAAGACTTCTCTAAGCTGTCGTGGTTTTGCGCGTGTGAGTTAAATCTACAATACCTATTTACCTGATACAACTTATCGTAAAAATATTAATAATGATGAGATTTTATAGGAGAAGCATGCACATGCAATATAGGAATTTGCAGAAATAAACAGCATTTCAATGATCCATACCATTTGTGGTCCAAATGTTCCAAGTCCGAAATCCTTAGTCAATTGTACAACTCCAGCACATACAGGTAACACTGCATGTTCCACTGTTTGAAGGATCTGCAAAAATTATAAATAAATAAAAAAAATATATCACAAGTTACTGAATCAATGCAGGCTTAGAACTAATAATACATTCTAGACCTATATTCTTTAAGTTGGCAACAGTGTTGAATTTGTTTGCTTTAAATACATTGACATTATAAACAGAAAAGATTTCTAATCATACTTTTTTTTTTTTTTTTTATACCACATGGGCCGACAAACAAGCGAACGGTCTACCTGATGGTAAGTGATTACCGCCGCCTATGGACATTTGCAACACTAAGGGCATCGCCAATGCGTTGTCGACCCTGAGACGTGAAATTGTTAAATCTCATGTGCCTGTAATTTCACCGGTCTCCTTACCTTTCTAACCGAAACACAGTAACACGAATGCACTACTGCTTCACGGCAGAAATGGGTAAGGTGGTATACTTCTCACAAAAATTAAGGGAGCAGAAAAAAAATCCAGAATTTTTGGGGGATTTTCAACAGGCTGTAACTTATACAAAAATGGTCGTACAGCAAAAAAAAGTGTTTAGTTTTCGGATCTGAGTTTGAAAATTTTTTTTTGAAAATAGTTTTCGAGTAATCATAAGAAAACCACCGAAAAAAAAATTTTCGAAATTTTTTTGTTTTTTTTTTTTAATCTACGGACGTGGAAAAATTTTTTCGACTCAACCTCCATATTGACCGGATAGCTTGTTTATACAGCTTTAATTTCGTTTCTTTTAAAATCTCGATACGAGCATTTCTCGCTGAGATATCGATGTTTGAATGGAAAAAGATCATTTTGTCTTTGATTACCAATATCTCAGCAAACAATGATTGCACAGAAATTTTGAGGTTGGTTTTAAAAACTTGAATAAATTCTCTACAAGGATTGGCAATTGAATTTAAAAAAAAAAAAAATTTTTTCAATCATTACATGAATTTGAAAAAGCATCCAAAAAAGGGCTTTTTGTCGTTTTTTGGAAAATCAAGCGCCCAATCAAAAATATTGCGGAAACCACTAACGTTAAGTGTGCCTTTTACTGTTCAATATACCCACAAAAACCCTACAAAGTTTCAATTCAATCCAGCCAACCGTTTTTTTTTCCCACTTGATCGAATTTTTGAAAAAATTAAAGGAGCAAGAATTTCGCTCTGAAAATGTCATAATTTTTATCAAAAATGAAAAAAAAAATTTTTTTTTCATTTTTCTCTCAATTCTGTATTAGTGACTTGAAAAATTTAAGGAAAAAAAAAAACCTCAAAATTTCTGTGCGATCATTGGTTGCTGAGATATTGGTAATCAAAGACAAAATGATCTTTTTCCATTCAAACATCGATATCTCAGCGAGAAATGCTCGTATTGAGATTTTAAAAAAACGAAATTAAAGCTGAATAAACAAGCTATCCGGTCCATATGGAGGTTGAGTCGAAAAAAATTTTCCACGTCCGTAGATTAAAAAAAAAAACCAAAAAAAATTCGAAAATTTTTTTTTCGGTTGTTTTCTTATGATTACTCGAAAAATATTTAAAAAAAAAATATTTCAAACTCAGATCCGAAAACTAAACACTTAGAGCTACAATTTGCTTTTTTTTTTTTGCTGTACGACCATTTTTGTATAAGTTACAGCCTGTTGAAAATCCCCCAAAAATTTGGATTTTTTTTCTGCTCCCTTAATTTTTGTGAGAAGTGTAGTACTTCCCCGGACGAACTCTGCACTAAGAGCTCTACTACACGAAACTTGTACTACTTGTAACAAAACAACTGACCCTGTAAATAATTCTTTCACTATGAGAAAGCTACTTTATCCCGAAGTAATATAGGCTACACGAGATATACAATCGATAACACCATTGGGGGAAGCTAGTATTTTATTAATACAATAAGTGTTTTAAGTGATTATAAGTAGCCTTTGTCTCAGTACATAACATAGGCTATGTGTGTGCCGAATTTTTTGTTCAACCCCCTTATTCAGCTAATACAAACTTCGTCGGCGAGCCGCTTCACGGATGCCTCAGAGAGCTTACCTCTAACGTGATTAACGTAGTACGCAGTTTTTTTTTTTTTAATAATAATAGTTAGCAGTAATAGTTACGTAGTAATAGCGTAGTAAGCGATAGAGACAGAGGATAGAGGTCGGGACGAAATATCCTTGAGTTAGTGTCATTTTCCATACAGAATCGAGCTCCAGTTCAGTCCGTGAAAACTTCGAGACATATACATTCGTTACATACATTAAAATCACGTAAAAATTAGTTTGAGGTTTTAATCAAACTGACAGAATAAATTTAATTGCCTTACTCTTTTCAACTTTGGGAAAAGAAAGAGAGGTCATAGATTTAAGTTATTGATGATGCACAGGAATAATAAAATGGAATATAGATGGAAATCGTAACATTATCTTACCTGCACCAATTTTATCAGGCAAGATGTACCATGGTTATACTTCTTTATCAAAATTCCCAATACTTGGAAGACAGTTTCCCTGACAGCTTTGTTTTTAATTATCCGCTCATCAAGTGCTTTGTAGCATGGGTCTGCTATCATTCTAAAATAAAGTTGTGATATTATGAAAATGATCAAGATGTTTTTTATTTGTCTTTATATCATATTATAAGGTACTTTTGGGCATTAATATGTAGACTTCTTCATAATTCACAATAGGTAACTTACAATTTTTTTTTAAATTTTTTTTTTATTAACTTACGATACAAAATTATCTTCAGCCAATGGTGGGTCCCAAAGTCTAGACAGTGGTTGCTGAAGCACCAAATACAATGTAACTAGGGCTGCTTGCTTATCAGATTCGGTCCAGCCGCATTCATCATCTTCTACTGTTTTCTTGCCTTTCTTGCCCAAAGTCAGTTTGGTGGAATTCTAGATAGAAACAAATATATTTTTAGTTATATTAAAATTAAATTTCATGAAATACATTATATTTACTGTTGTTATGAATATTTGTTCCAGTATTATAATAAATAAAGGAAAATATATACATAATAGCTAAAACTGTGTGTCAGTGATGACTTATGGATCAGAGACGATATTTTACTGTTGTCCATATAAATATGCTCAAAATTACTCTTCACAAAATGGGCTTGAAGGATCATCAAAAAACTAAAGCTTTAGACATAGCTCATAGAGTCAGTCAGCCGAAGTGGCAGTCGGCAGCCCATATTGCTTGGAGAATGAATAACCGATTGGAGTAATCAAGTGGCCGGAAAGCACTGAGTCGATAGAACTCTTGCCATGTGGACCAACAACAAGTTAATGGGTGCTGGTGGATTGGAACTGTTCAATGTGGAAATCCAGGGGGGAGACCTTTGTTCAGCAGTGTGGATACCTGGGCTGAAATGATTCATGTATACTTACTTTAAATTGTCCAAAATGCAACTTGAATGGAATAAGATTTAAAATTGAATATTAAGTGAACTTCTAAATATATTTGAATCATTCAAAGATTGTAATTTATAGTAGGATGTAAGGTTTTATTATTTAAGATAGTCATTTATTTAAGCCCAAGCTTCTACGGTCCCAATACATGTGTATTACTTACATCTGCAGTTAATTTAATATCTTTGGTCTTCATTATTTGCGTGAATAAATACATTATCATTTTGACAATGTTTAGATTTTTTGATCGTACATCTGCATCAATATCTTGGTCTTGGAATATCAGCTCTAGATGATTAGAGAGATTCTGAACAGCTCTAACAATGTGATCAAAACCTGTAAAAATAAAGAATTTAATAACAAAAACCAAATAATTATAACATTTAGCTTTACACACAAAAAAGTTTATTTTACCTTTGTTTATCACATTCCATTCTAATTTGTTCCCATGTACTATAATAGAGAAATATGTATCAAAGTGTTCTAGTATGTAGTCAACACTTACAGAGTTGTAAGCACGGGCAGCATCTGTAAATAGTTATCTTTAGTTAAGCTAGTTATATGGTTTTAAATATTTATATTTTTTAGGGCCAAAATTGATGATGATAGGCATACGTAGCTGCATTTTTTTTTCTTATGGTACCTTGCAGTTTAGCCAGTAGTACTCGAGGTTGAACAATATCTTCAACATGATACTGTCCTGCATGGGATTCCAGTAGCTCATCCTTTTGCAAGGGTATTGAAAACGCAAAGTGACTCATTTTTGCACTTTAACTCAATTAACAAAGAACGTGTTTTTTATTCATTTGCTCTACTGATCATGTACAGTTTTACACAAATTAATCTAGTCTACACAAAACAAACAACAGTGGCGATACATTCAATTCAAACAACCGTTTAAATTTCAAACTTTTTTGACTTTGATGTTGATAGAAGTTGCCAAGTGTGAAATGAAAATCCATTTATTTTCCGTAATTTATTATTAATTTTTTTAATTGTTGAACAAGTTGATAATATTAAAGATACGGTATTATTATGGAGTGTAGAAGTAAAGGAGGACCATCTCTGTCAGTGTACTAAAAAGTGTTCGTGGAAAGGGAACAAATTAAGATGACGCTACTGTAGCAAGTGGAAGAATTTTAAATAGAGCGCCACAAATTATTAGATGATTATTAGGATATAGAAAAAAGGAATGAAACATTTCCGTTTTGTTACAGCGCATATTTTTTTAATTATTATAATACGTATATAGACAAACATGAGTATGGAATAAAATGAGACAGTGTCCCAATTAATTGTGAATAACAAATAGAAAATAGTATTAAATAATTAAACGATCCAGCACACTACACTCTGTTCATATCATTTTCACTTGCTACACTAGCGCAATTTCGGTGAGAATTAGAAAGCTAATTTGCTGTTTACAAGTGGATTATTTTTCGACTAATCCCCCATACAAGACGGTCCTCGTTTACTTCTACGCTCCATACTCATTATATTTCGGTTCCCGACTTTCTGACAGGACAGTTGTAAAAAATATTTTTTTGTTGGGTTAAAAATATTAATAAATTTTCTAAGGTTTTATAATAAATAAATCATATTTTCATTTTATTTTGAGGTCTGGCATGTCATATGCACCCGCATTTATTTTACATGTGCGTCTAATTTATGAAATTCGTATTGTTTATTGCGGGCACTCAAAACAAGCGGAGGTAAAAGCTCTCTGTGTGTTGCTATGATATAATTGTCATTGAAAAAGGATTTTTGGTAGTAGCAATATTTTTGACACGTTGGTACGTGTCATTTGACAGTTTCGCTTTCGCCAGCCAGCACAGCGTTTTTGCCAGCTGACACTACAGGCTGACACCAATAACTTTTTATTGAATAGGATAAAATCGGTTCAGTTTTTAAATTAAGTATTAGTGAAAGATACTTTGATTTATAATCAATAACAAAATGTCCGGAAAGGGAAACAAAGCCTTCACAAAAGAAGAGGAATTGCTGCTACAAGATTTCAGTAGGAACGTTTCTACTAAATCTTCTGCCCTATTTTACGGAAATGCACTGATTGTTTCAGCAATCCCGATATGTAAGTAATATTTGTAACTGTCTTTATTCCAATGGAGCATATAAAATATGAACATTCATACATTGAAGTAGGTTTTGTGTCAATTTTGTCAACCATAAGCTGTATTATTTTCAGGGTTATTCTGGCGAGTGCACGCCCTAGAGGTGAGCTCGTCTTTGGTGTGGTTCGCGCTAGTGACAGCGGCGAGTACCTGGTTGTTGGCCCTGGCGTACCGCAACACCAAGTTCCAGTTGAAGCACCGTGTAGCCGTGCGCCGGGAAGACGCTGTCGCCCGTGAGATGACTAGGAAACTCGCCGACGATAAGAAGATGAGCCGAAAGGAGAAGGATGAGAGGTAGATATATTTTTAGGGTAAAAGTTTTTGGTATTGGAATGTGTGTCAGAACATAATATTCATTTGTGTATCAAATTTGATTGAAATCTGCTCAGTTATTACTTCATTAAGTCCCAAACATCTTAACATTGAAACTTCCACACCAGTAATATTAGTCATAATCAGTTAAAAAAATATGTCTCATCATCCAAAAAAAATTAGGATTCTTTAGAAAATATTTATGATAGCTATGTGTAATTGTAATGTGTAAATTATGTGGAAAATATATTGAAAGTTAGTAAGCTTGTGAGTTAATATATACTAATATATGTGGAAACCAATACACGAAACAGAGATGATTTTATAAGATATATTAATTCTTCAGGATCCTCTGGAAGAAGAATGAAGTGGCTGACTATGAGGCTACTACTTACTCAATCTTCTACAACAATGCTCTGTTCCTGACCATTGTGATACTAAGCAGCTTCTACCTGCTGCGTACATTCACACCCACTGTGTATCCTTTTAAATGAATATTTAATCTTAGGGGTGTTACGGATGGTAAAAGTATTATTGATGGGGTAAATTAATGGTAAAGTTATGTAGCAAATATATAGGTATCTGTCTATAACAGGCCAATTGGCTTGGTGGTTAGCGACCCTGACTGCAAAGTTGAAGGTTTTGGGTTCGATTCCCACCCAGGACAAACATTTGTGTGCATGAACATGTCTGTTTGTTCTGTGTCTGGGTGTAAATATCTATATATATTGTATTTAGAAAAATAAAATGTAGTATATCAGCTATCTGGTTTCCACAGTACAAGCTCTTCTTAGTTTGGGAGATGGCGGTGTGTAAAATGTCCCAGGATATATAAATCATACAATTGGTAGTCATCAATTTATCTTTTTACAGCACATTTTTTTGGTATCCATCAATAGATTGATTAATATAATAATTTGAAAATTGAGTTGTGCTTATTGGAAAATATTTAGCCTCTTACTTACTTGACAGACTAGTTGGCTTAGTGGTTAGTGACCCTGACTGCCAAGCTGCAGGTTGCTTCCATTCTCACCCATGATAAACATTTGTGTGCATGAACATGTCTAATTTGTTCTGTGTCTGGGCTTAATTATTTATTTAAGTATGTATTTAGAAAAAAATATCTATCTGGTTTTGATAGTACAAGTTCTGCTCAGTTTGGGATTAGATGGCTGTGTGTATAGAATGTCCTAGGATATTTATTAATTTCTTATTATTCATTTTCTGATTTTTATGTGCATTGAACAAAACAATATTTTTCCTAATTGTGATTTATACAGTAACTACATTGTGTCTCTGACTACTGCATCGGGACTCCTGGCTCTACTCTCAACTGGGACCAAATGAAGATAATTATTATTTAATTTATTATATTTAAGGTTGTTGTGTATATAATATTTACATAAACAGATCAGAACAATACACAGAATTCATATTTGAAAATAGATACAATTTGGCAACCCATATGTGAAAAAGTGATGTGTGTTTGTGATGAGCTCAATTGCCTGCCTCATGTGCGTGTGTGTTAACATTACATATAATGAAGTGAAATAAACATAAATATTTGTGTCCCATGCATAAAGTTAAATTAGATTAATTTTTATAATATAATAATAAAACACATTTTTTAAACAGTTGAGATTTATTTACAATTTTGAGGAAGAAATTCTTACAATTAAATGGTTCTTGTTATACTTAGCACATATGTAAACCTAGGTCGCTTATTTTAAACTAATAGCTGTTCATCAAATTCTAGGGTGGGTTGAGTACAATGTAAAATCACAAACAGCTTTTGTTTTCAAACATTATGAAGTCGCTTCCATTTTTTTATTTTAATGCTGCTGTATAGAGTACCAATAATTCTATAGGCCAAGAACTTATTCTTAGATGCTCAAACAGCGTGGAAGATCACTTACGCTATGCACCATACAGATTAGATCTCAAGTGGGCAGTCCTGTGAACAAGTGCAACAGAATGTGCACCAACAGAGAGATTGCGAAGCAACGTGAGGTCAGTTACGTTAACTCCTGACAACTCCACGTGAGTCCACGACCGCTCTGTCAAGAGCGACAATGAAGTTTAAGAAGATCGTATCGAGTTAACGGAATAAAGTCATAAAACAATCAATCGTACCTACTGTAATGCATTACATTTGAAAAAGTAATTGACTAGAAAGTAGAAACATTAAATTATTATTGAACATTCCATTCTAATTAGGTTTTCGTTTAATACTCGCATTAGTATGTATTAAACGAAGTTTATCAATCGTAATTTATTAGATGTTTTTTTTAAAGATTAATTTAAGTGTGGTTTTACCTTAAATAATACTTTGTACAGCAGCAAGGAAATATTAATTGTTATTAGCACCGCACGCAATGTATCGTGAGTTGACAATGCATGTGTGCGTTAGTGCAACTTGCTTTCGTGTGATGTATGTATCTCGCTGGGCGGTCGCCGGTTGGCGTTGATGCCGGTGGTTCAACACTGCACCACGGTTCACCAGCAGATAGCTGTCGCTGCCAAATCCCAGTGTTCTCGAGGGAACCTTGGTTTGTCAGGGGCTCAGTACATCATGCCGACGTGCAACGGCTCCGTGCGTTGGAAGTATACGTTGGGGTTGCTGCTGAAGGTGGGCTCCACGCTCGTGTACACGTTGCCCTCCTCCGGACGCACCATCACGCCTGTTAAAATATTTAACATAAGTATTTTTTTATGTCAGCCCTATATTTTTTTTGTTTTATCAATCAAAATTTTGTATTCTTTGTTCTATAGACTTGATTTACGAAGATGCGGAAAATCTTGGGAAGGTAAAATGTTGTAGGTAGTAAAAAAAAATGATTTGGTTTTGTAAGTACATACCTACGTGCAATAACTTATGTAATGCTACTACGGTTACGATGAATATGTAACTAATTAGATATCTATCTAATTAACGTAGTTTTTGAAGTGAAACTTCTTATGGGCTAGCTTTGAAATTCTCATCAGCAAACATATTTTGTGACAGAAAATAAATAAACGATTTACACAATCTATGCTATTCAAAAGTGATTGATGAATAATTAAAATGTTTCCCTGTGTGATGAAACTTTAATAAACGATTGGCTAGTTATATTGCTACTGCTGTTTACCATAATAAATAGTAAAATTAACAGATAATAAAGCGATCTATGAGTCTGAATATAACGCTGTGGAACGGATATCCTTAAGGGTACCTAGTAATTCAAATATAAAGAATCCGTGATGTGATAACAATAATTTAATAGTGCATTTCAAGCCCCGTGCTGTGTTATCATTACCTGGAGGCAGCAGGTAATGGTAAGGTGGATAGTTGTAGTGATAGTGCATTAGGGGGTGCATAGGGTAGTGCGGCAGAGAATACAGAAGGCGTGAGTGCTGGTGCGGCGAGCTCGCGAACATCGCTCCGTAAGGGTCTGCGAACAGAACACTGCGGTTAGTTTGTGGTGCGTCGAAGCGCTAGTTCTTACTGTTAGCGCACATTAGATACTTAACTAACCGGCTGGCTGAGCGGGCGGCTCCTTCCGGTCGAGCACGGGTGGCGGGGCCGGCGCAGCCGCTGCGGCTGACACCATGCCGTATTTGACCGGTTTGAAGTGGAAGAACGATGGTGAATAACCGGAACCGCCAGCGCCCAGCGAGCTAAGACCTTCGTCACGATCTGCGTCCCAGCGTCCCTCGCGGCCAAGAGCTGCCAGTCGGCGACCTTTCGGCGCAAACATGAGTGCAAATACAACAGCGCATGTAGCGAGTAATCCGGCCGCCACACAAGCATCGCGGTGCCGCTCGGGAGCGCCCAGTGCCGCTGCCACCCAGCACACCCACACAGCAGCAGTCGCCCCGCCGGCTCCGGCTATATGCGTTGCCTCTCTGTAATTGTCACGAATACCCCGTGACCGTAGCGCTACTCCACAGACGACCGCGATCAAGAATGCCGCGTAACATAGTGATAGGAGTAAATCGGATAGTGCAGCGTCACATCGTCCTCCGCCAGTCACTACGCGTGGAGGAGAGCCTCCGAGCCACTGTGCACCGATTGCCACTTGTATCATAACAGCGAAAAATAATAAAAGTCCTTGATATGCCGCCGGTAAATACACACCACCATTCAAACTTAATAAGAATACGCACTTAACGAGGAGTGAGGCGAATACAATTACGTACGCGACGCCAGTTCCGAATCGCACGGCTCCACATGTGAATGTGGTCGGTGTAGTCGCTAATAGAGCTGCTGTAGCGGCGCACGAGAATAGTCCAAATAGCAGAGTCTGTCCGAGCAGTAGATGTCGATGACTCGGTGCTTTGCGACTCGCTCCCCATACGATAAAGGCCTCGAAGCCGCTGATAGTTACCATGATCACGCAGGAGAGTGCCAGAATCGGAACCGCCCACGATTCTGGTCGTAACGCACCTAAGGCTGGTGATGGCATCGTCGGGGTCATGGTAGTATTCACCGGTCCCGGCAAGGGTTTGGACGTTGATGGCATGGGTGGGTGAGGAGGCGGTGACGGTGGTGCACGTTTCGGAATCACGAAGTATTCTGTGCTCATTTCGAGGCGATGTGCTTCAGTACGTGCGGGCCGACGCGGCGGTGGTTCGGTTTCTGGTAGTGCGTCTTCATCCTCGACGTGGTTTTGATCATCGTAGTCCTGCTCGTAGGTGTCATCGTAATCACTTTCTGCATATTGTTTTGCGGAGGGTCCGTTGCGTGGTGCGTAGGCGGCGGGCACGCGTGGCGCGAGGCGGTCGCCGAAGCGCGCCGCTCGTGCTCCCGCGCCGGCCAGCGCTAGCAGCGCCGCCGTGAGGAGCAGTGCACGCGCCGCGGCTATCGCCATAGAGGCACTCGGGCCCTCAGCTGCCCGAGCCTCGCTGCAGACGCATCCGCGGACGACTCCCTATCTCTGAAAGATATAAACGTGGCGTTAGTCACGAGGCCAGATGTCCGTTTGACTCGACTCGCTACGTTTCGACATCTCTGCGATAACCAAACAAAGAATCTCCCGGTCAAACCGGTTTGACCATCGCCTTGCACCTCCTAGGCACCCTAACTTAACCGATTTGGTTTTCTTTGTTGTTTTATTTTGGGTCTCAGAGGATAAAAAAGTCTAGACGGGCTTGCATTATATGGTCCCGCTTGCTTTATGTTGGAAACGTGAGAACGAATATTTTATGTTTTGTCTGTCCGGTAGGTATACATATAGCTTCGTAGATATGTATGGTGTACCTACTTATAGCCTTTAGTATTTCTATTGTCTAAAAGTAAAAAATATGTTCTTCTTTAAAGCAACTTCGTAGGTGTGCACTAGATGGAGTGTTTATTTTCTCCATATCAGGTCTAGTCTATAACATTATGACGTTATTTTATTACCTGCTTATGGTTTCCGTCTCGGGGTGTCGCCGGCGCTCCCGATGTATCGAATATAACCCGGGATTATAAGATAGCCTATTTTACTTCTAGGAGTAATTATCTTATAGTTTTATAAATAGGTTTCTATTAGTAAAAGAATTATTATAATCGGTTTATTAGCTTTTATTATTCATTTAAAAAAATAAAAATATTTCCATTTAATAATTAAGTGTAACTACATATTTTTATTTATTTTAATTTGGTTCACCATTACAGTTTCTGGCCAAGTTAGTAACATTTTTAATTGGTCACCTGTAACAGGTGAGAACTTCGAATTTAAAGCTATTAAGTACGAACAATTATCGTTACCATCGTGCTGCGATCAAGTAAATGGCTACTTCTATGCATTAACTTTTATAAATGTTCACAACGACTTCATATACCTACCTACTAATATCACGGAAAAGTTACTTAATTATACCTACTTCTGCATAATAGGTATTTTATAATTGTCTGGGAATATCTTCTGCTCTATTAAAACGCACCGTTCCAGGGTCGCTAAATTAAATACTACGCTGTCAAAATATTGTAAACAACTCCTTAATAATTATGAATTGATATTATTTATGTATTATTAATTTATTAAACATTTGCTAGGATGTGGGTGACACTCGAGACGCACCGATGTGCAAGTTAAGGGCAACGAACGAATAATCTGTTTCCCATCTACCTGTTAGTGAACGGATATAGTCTGACAGTCTTGCGCCTGCGCCTTGAGAACTTTTCCATTTGCAATATTTTCTTTTTAATTAGGAAGGTATGAAAATAACCTTTGATATAAAAATAATAATATCCTGGGACATTCTTTTACACAACTGATCTGAAACTAAGCAGGGCTTGTACTATGGAAACCAGATAACTGATATACTTTTGATTTTTAAATACATACATACAGGCTGCAACAAAAAAAAATGATGTTTATGAATGTAAAATTGAAAAAATAGGTAAAGTAGGCCTTTCTGTTAAATAATCTGGTTCCCGCATAAGACTGCTTACTAGAGTTTTTGGCTTTGATAATTCATTATATTTTTACGGGGTATTTTGTACACGTTGTATAGAGGATACTAGCTGGCCCCCTTGGTTTCACCTGCGTTCACGAGAGATGTAACTCCAGGTGTTAATCCAGGTTATAAACTATACGTACATATATGTACCAAGTTTCATCTAAATCCGATATTTATGTACGTGAAAGTGTAACAAACATCCATACTCATTCTTCAACTTCGCATTTATAATATAAGTAGGATATAGGATGACTTACTCAAAAACCTTCAAATGTTTCGCAGAGCCAAGTTTACACTAAAAATGGTCTACAATTAGGTATTCTAAGTCTTCTCACCTGGTTACGAAACTTACAATGTGGTTTCATACTATACAACGTGTTACAAAATACCCCGTTAAAAATGTAATTAGTTATCAAAGCCAACAACCCTAGCTGTCATGTCAGGGAACCAGATTATGTTACAGAAAGGCCTGCGTACTTATATTACCTAATAATTGTCTACTTTAATAGTTTTTACATTTTTCATTCATAAAAATCAGTTTTTTTTTTTTTTTTGGGGTATGTTTTACAGCGTTACTACGGTTCTTAAATATTGTGAATGGACTCGTTATAAGGCCCCATTTAACCTCCTTTCGGCTTTACGGGTAGGTTTGTAACACTCTGTATAATATAATGATATGTATGGGTTAGACGCAAAATAGCGGAATATGACGATCGACTTCAGAGGTGGGAATTATTTGCGAAGAGAATAGATTTTTATGTACTCAAGAGCTCTTGTTAATTTTATAAATCCTAACCATAAACTCTAATAGTATTATTATTTATTTTTTTATAGCTTTACAAATTGATTGCATATTCTTTAATTTGAAATATTTTTATACTTATTAGATGCTGTGTACAGTTATAATTGGTTTAAATATAATAATATTACTTGTCTAGGTTCATAAGTACTACCCAATCTCTTGTCTAATACTGTACCTATAAAATAATATTGAGATTTGTATCTAACTATCTACAAAAGCTCCTAGCATCTTCTATAAATCAAGGTTGGCCGCAATTTGTCTCTCCGATAGCTCCATAATAAAATATGCACCTCTCTCCGTACAAGGAAGCCTCTAATTCAGCCTAGAGATTACGTAGACAGCTTCACGGAACCAAATCGTGACTTTAAACTTATTATCCGAATCAAAGTACATCGTATTGTAGGCAGATTTGGTGCGAAAGTAACGGTGTGTGGACTGCGCTGAGCACTTCGGGCAATCCGACAATCGTACAGGCAAGTGATCTCGGCAACGGTACCGGGTAGTGTTATCTTAAATCACTACCAAATCTTCGCGTGCACAAACGCTACCGGCATCGTCTGGATTCATCCAACTTTATCGATTGAAAATAAGAAGGTATATTGTATCGATATTTGTAGTTATAAATTTTTAATACAATGCCACTTTTTTTTCGGGTTCATTGCGCTATCTGTGATTCTTACCTGAAAGGTTAAAAAAGTCAAAGATAAGTTAGCAACATACAATCATGATTACGTAACTTAATTACTTAACTTAGCGTGTATCTCTGAACTGTCGTTTGTAGATTTTATGTAAAGTATTATAAAATCGTGCGTATTCAGAGATCGTGAATAGGAGGTTTAATATTTAAACATGTGAGTATATTCTCTCTGTCGATTACGACGGAAAGCGGCGTGAAGATATATATGTCTGCTAGAACAATCAGTAGAATTAATGGCATACGTTAGAGTGCTATTTAATATAACTATAAATGTTTTCTCGACATGCTTTTAAGGTGACACCGGCGAATGGAAAGTCAAAGTTTTCCTTTAACAACGTGGTGTATGGAGACAATGAGACTTAGGGAAACAGAGCGTTCGTGTGCGGCCGCGCGTTGTAAAAGTAACAGCTCGAATACTCCGAGTGAAACTCGCTTGAACTGATTGTGTTGCGCTGAGACTGCGTTGATGCGCTGCGCTTGCTGGAGGTGCACGCTGCCACGTCACATTCCTTCGTTACAGACAATTATTTAACTGGTATTTTACTTGCATCGCTTCGATCATTTGTTTTAATCACGGGCAACGCTTCAGGTAATGCTTTTAGATTCACTATGATGCAATAAAGAAAGTCCCTTCTGTGCTTTATCTGATGTTTCTGCTTTGTAAGGTTTTATCATCAAACCAGTACCATCAATCTGTGATTTTGACTAATGAAACTACAAAGCACAATCAAGATTGGCCAAATTGAGCATACCTATTTATATCGAAATGTATCCTATTCCTCTACTGTGATGGACTAAAATAAGCCATTAGATAGGTAACTACAGATGTTCTATCTCGCGAAATCCGTTTGTTCCTTTAATATTTTCACACTAACTTTCTGCGTACCTGTATTTGCTGATAAGGTTACGCTCACAGCGCTAAAAGTAACCCCTACAAATATAGCCGAAAGGTATTCGTGTACTATAAAACAACAGACCTATAATGCTTACTCTTTTAAGGGTTCCAGTCTCTCGCAGTCTGGTAGAGCGTTGACGTCTGCAATGCATTTAATTGAGAATCGTTTCTATGAGTCGCATCCTGGCTGTTATCCGCCGTTTTGTTGACGATTTCGTTTTACAAACCGCCTATAGTAAAAAAATCATGTTCAAATTTATGTCAACCCAGCTTTGGTGTCTATGAGGTAAGGAATCAAACATAATTCATGCTAACTTATTAAACTTCTTTAATAAGTAATTTTATGTATATTTTACAGTACTATGCACTTGCTAGGTATTTTAGTTTATATCGCCTCTGAAAAATTTTAACTAATTATTAAAAAAATATCCTTGACATTTTAAATAAGGGCGGGAAATTAGATAAGGTGTACTGTCGAACGTCTTCTTAATTTTGTCTCTGAGTGTAGGAATTTCTTTTTGCAAAATTCTGTCATTTCTGGCATAAATATCCCCAAAAGTTAAGAACACGTCTTCTAAGAATATTCTGTAGCTACAACAGCAAAAGGTACGGTAACGTATCTTGAGTTATCTAAGGTACCTAAAGGTAGGGGTGCAAGTGAGAGGCCTCCTCGTGGCGCACCCTGGGCAACGTCGGCTCCAGGTGCCCACCAGCTTTTGGTGGACACTTGGCGCTGGCGGCTGACTCTCACATCCTTCCCTTCGGTCCTCTTCCCATCCTTCCACTCCCATCCTTTTAAGGGAAAACCCTTATCCTCTCCCCCTTCCTTCCCACCCCCCCCTCCCTTTTTCCCGGCGGGCCCGGCGGCAGGTAACACTGTCGTCGGGAATAACCGTCCAAAACCAGAGTGAGGCACGCCGCTCCTCTGCGATCCGTAGCCCGGGCATCCTGCAACGACCTCCACCAAATGGCGTTGTGGAGTAGTGGGAGCCCGGAGCGGAGGGCTTGCCTTCAATGGCCGGCCCGCGAGAAAGGAAAACTCTATAAAAACCCGTCAGGACAAGACGTTAAAACCCTGTACATACCTGGCGACCTGTACAGTATCATAGCCTTGCCCCCGGAAAGGCGTCACCCGGGGGTCGACCTTTATATCGTCCATAATCGTGGGAACCAAAATGACAAATGCCTTTTCAAACCGGATGTTGATGGAGAGTAGTGAGGACAGGAGGAGAGACGAGGGAGTGCTTGGAGGCACAAAGGAGCAGAAGGTGACGTCGGGTTTTTTCGGCCGGACTGAGTCGTCTGAGCCCGATAACTCGGGCTCGGGGGGCGAGGCTCGGCCGGGAACTCCGGCGACCTCTCTGCCCCGAAAAAGAGGGCATGAGGAAGGGGAGGACGACCCGAGGCCCGAAAACACCCCCAAGGTGAATACCTCCCGAAGGGGTGGGGCCAAGGGGAGACTCGCAAGTTTCGCGAGGCTGGCGGCGGCAAGAGCGAGGCCCCGCGCGTCGGAGTGCGCAGATTCGGACGACTGCGCTACCTCCGATGCGGGGAGCCTCCTCGATGATAGCTCCGCCTCATGCCGGGAGGATCCCCCCGTTCCCCGTTCGGAATCGGAAACGGGGGGGGTGAAGAGGAAGGCGGTGCAGGAGCCCGTCGTCGACCCGGTCGGGGAGACGCGCAGGGCGGCCGCCCAGATTTTGGAGGGTACCCGCAAGTCGGGGAACCTGAATGGGGCTGTGCGGGGCCAAATCAACAGGGCCTGCCACAGAATCCTGGCCTCCATGGACGTGATGGAGGCCGGGAAGACGGTGAACGACGAGGTCCGCGCCCTCCAAGCCGAGAACTGGAGGCTGCGGGAGCGGGCGCTCCTCCGCGACGAGGAGCTGAGGAGGCTCCACGCCGCCTCCACGAAGCGCGGACCGTCGGAGGGCGGGACCTCGGCCCCAACGTCGCAGTTCACCGCTGCGGACCTGGCGGAGGCCCTCACGGAGATCAGGCGGGACCTGTTCGCCTCCCTGGAGGGTATGATCAATACCCGTCTCGGGGAGGCGAGCAAGCGCCCGCCTGCCGAACCCATCGTCCGCCCCCCGCTGGAGGCCGACGAGAGGAGGACTGCGGGACCGGCTACGTCGATACCAGCCGCAAGTGAGCCCGAAAGGGCGAGGCTGGGCGACGGCCGGGCCCGGAGGCCCAAGGCCGCCAAGGCTGCCGCCAAGGCTGCCGCCAAGGCTGCCGCCAAGGCAGCCACCAAGGCCGCCAAGACCGCCGCCGGGGCCACCAAGAAGCCCACCCCGGCTGCCCCTGTTGCCCCGCCGGCCCCGGAGGAGGGACCGGGCCCCTCGGGCCATCGGCCCGAGGAGGAGAGCTGGGCAACGGTGGCAAAAAAGGGCAAGGGCAAGGGGAAGGGCAAGGGCGCCCCCCCAACCCAAGTGGCCCCAACTAAAAAGGTAGCGCCCAAAAAGAGGGATAAGGGACCGAAGGTCCCCAACACGGCGGCGGTGGTGATTACCTTGAAAAAGGACCTCGCCACCGCCACCACGCTGCACGCCACTATGGCAAAAGCCATAAAGGGCTGCAGCCTCGCTGAGGTGGGGCTGCACCACGTGAGGGTGCGGGCCTCGATGACCGGGGGCAGGGTCATCGAGGTCCCCGGGGCGGACAAGGAGCGGGCGGCGGATGCGCTTGCAGCGAAGCTGCAGGCCATCGTGGGCGACGTAGCCCACATAAGCCGCCCGCAGAAAATGTCCGCCATCCTAGCGGTCGGCCTTGACGAGTCGGCCACCACAGAGTCGCTGACGGCCGCCGTCGCTGCTGCGGGGGAGTGTGAGGCGGCTCACATAAAGGTAGGGGGCATCCGCTCCCGCTACGATGGCACTGGGTCAGCTCTGATCCGGTGCCCGGTGGGGGCGGCAAGGGCCCTTCTCGGGCGGGGTCGGATCCTGGTGGGCTGGTCGTCCATCAGGATCATTCCGGTTGGGCCGACACCCATGCATTGCTTCAAATGCATGGGTGTGGGCCACACTAGGGAGCTCTGCCCCTCTGATATCGACCGGAGCCATATGTGCTTCCGGTGCGGTAAGGAGGGGCACCTGTCGAAGGAATGCCGGGAGGAGAAGGCGCGGTGTGCAGTATGCCACCACGCCCAACTCCCGGCCGGCCACGTCATGGGGGGGCCCAAATGCTCCCCGCCCGCGGTGAGAGGCAAAGTGGCGCGGACAAAACCCGCCCGCCCATCGCGCCCCACCCCCGAGGCACGGGGCATAGGCTGGGGGACTCTTAGTGGCTGCAGGCGGAGGATGGGAGTCCTCCGTCTGCCACATCAAGCCACTTGGCGGACGGGAGATGGCCACGCGTGCTTGGCCATCTCCCTTTGGAGAGGAAGACCCCGGCATTAGCCGGGGCGAGACCGGTGGACATCGTGGGTTGTGCTTAAAAGCGGTACCACGGTGTCCAACCAACCGGGCAGCGGTAGCACGCCAAGGTGGTTTTTAGTGGGTAAACCAGGTGTAGGGAAGCCCACATATCCCCCCGTCTCTCCCAGGGCGGGGGTCGAACTCTTCATGAGTTTTCCACCTTGTTAATAAAAAAAAAAAAAAAAAAAAAAAAAGGTACCTAAAGGTAAGTAAAATGTAAAGAATTCCTGAATGTTACGATTTTACCCAAGATATTATATTATGTATTAACATAGTAGGTACATACACAATTATAGGTTTTAGTTAGCTAGGTAACTTTTAACAACAGATTTTAATTATGCAACACAATAACATAACGTATTATGTCTGTACAGTTTTTAATAAAATATAGGTAATTGTTATTTCAAAATGGATGTAAGGCATAATAATAAGAGTGCTAGTATATCTCTTTTTATTCATAAAAATTAATAAGCGAATAGTTTATCCGCTTATTTCATTTGAAATAAAGCGAAAAAGTAAAGTCTGCGAATACCATTAGGTTGTAGGTAATAGTGGACCTAGTTTCACGAATTATTCTAATTAAAATTATTATGATTATGTAAGATATTATTCATTAACACTACGATAGTTATACGATGGTAATCCATGGGGAGGGGAGTTCAGCAGTGGACATCCCTGGGCTGATATGAAATGAAATGAGAGCAATATAAATTTAAGCCATGAACTTCGCTTGTATTTAATTATTTGTAAGAGCAGAGATAATACGAGTATGTAATTAGAGAGCAAATAACTTAATGTGATGTTTGTGTTATAGTTGATTAATTATCCACACAATTATCAGCGACACCATTCAATTAAAACTCTTGTATTTCTATAAAACGCGAACCTCTTGAGAATGCGTAGATCATTATGTGGGTAATAGTGTTGTAATAACTTTTTTTTCGGTTTTAATGAATACCCTTGTATTACTAATAATTTTTACGAGTCTGTATAATCGAGAGACACGTAACACGATAACAATGGAGAAATTTAAATGAAAAATGATGATACAAATGATTTCAAACGGTTCGTTAATTTTTAGTTTTCATTGCGTTTTTGCTGCTATTTGCTTTCAACGTTCAATTGTAATTTAACAGCATGAATATTTTATTTAATACCTGCCTACTCACTCTCATATGCAGTACCTAGGTATTTATAGCCAATATTCCATTTAGGTTTTAGAAGAGAAGATAATGAATCTAATGTTTAAGTAGGTAACCACCGGTTCGGAACTTTGCAACTGAGAAGAACCGGCACGTGTCATGCCGAGTTCAGTTAATATATATATATATATATTTTTTTTTTACTATCTGATTACTATTTGAATAATAAGATAATTTCTTCATAGATTTAAGGCAATGATAGTTTATAAAAGTAAATCCTACATAAAGGTTTTGTACTTTCGTTGAAGGAAAACGTGAGGCAATCTCAACCCGATGGTAGAAATACTTGGTTGTGGATAGCTGGCTGCTTCAGTCATGTTTCGTGCGTTCCATCGACTGCCCCTGGCTTTCTAGGCATGGTGTGCTTACCACGTGAGATTGTGGTGGAATCGTAATGTTTCTACTATTTTTTAGAACAAGCTAGACTAGTATCGTTGGTATTCACAGAAAAACTATTTATGTATTACTTACAGATTTTTTTACAGACTTTTGATTGCAAATCTTATTCTTAATGACAATGGAGTGTATATAAAATGATGCACTCCTAATAGCTGAATATAAGCCAATGAAACTAATATTGCTAATTTAATTGTTTGTTTAATTTATTCAGATTTTTTTGACAGGCCAGTTGGCTTGGTGGTTAGCGACTCTGACTGCCAAACCGAAGGTCGTGGGTTCGATTCCCACCCAGGACAAACATTTGTGTGCATGAACATGTGTTTGTTCTGTGTCTCGGTGTAAAAATATCTATATATCAATAGTTACCTAATTTCCATAGTATAAGCTCTGCTTAGTTTGGGATCAGATGGCCGTGTGTAAAGAATATCCCAGGATATTTATTTATTCAAATTGTATTAATAAGCTATCGTATAAGTATGTTAAGTCATTGGGGGAGGCCTATGTTCAGCAGTGGACGTCCTTCGGCTGAAATGATGATGATGATGATGAAGTATGTTATGTATAAGCAAATGAACGTGCATACCTACGGATGCAACTAGAGTTTATTTATTTATTTGTTTTAGCTCAAGAGAACCCATCGTAAATCATTACGGTGTAACTTGCACCCAGTGCCTACCATTATCATGAATTATCTTCCTGACCATTTTACAGAAATTACAGGTAATGTGAGTATGCTCTAAATTACAATGATTTATTGTCAGGCATTATTTTTCCTATTATGGAGACCACATTTTGCGTGGCTGCTAAAGCGCCTTCCCGCAGGACTGTAAAGTCGCTGTCGTAAACTGTATGATTTATCGCCATAAAGCCATTTTGCGGCTGCACGACCATTTGAAGCATCGTTGCCGTGTTCATGAGGAACCAATGAAAATGTAACTTTAACAGAAACACAACAAAAAAAATCCTTCACTTAACTTAAAAAAAAAGATTATAAATAAATAAATATCGTGGGACATTCTTTACACACGGCCATCTGGTCCCTTTTTTTATTTTCTAAATACATACTTATACTATAGATATTTACACCCAGACACAGAACATAGAGACATGTTCATGCACACAAATGTTTGTCCTGGGTGGGAACCCGCGACCCTCGGCTTGGCAGTCAGAGTCGGTAACCACCAAGGCAAATTGTATCAAACAATAATAGCGTATTTTAAGAGCCTAAATAATAAAACTAGGATTATAACTTTATTATAATTTTTGATCCAGTACACTCTATTTATTTTTCTGAGCTAACATATGTAGTGATGATATAAAAATAATGAAGAATGAAGAAGAAAGATGAATAAAAGAATTGTGAATATAATGATGTGACTGCGAAGCTGTTATCTTTAGCTCACTTGTGGAAATGTAGGTAATTAAGCAAATATCTAACATTACTTACTTTATGAACGAAAAAAATCATTCTTATTTTCTTTTTTCCGACATGTGGTTCCGACCAAAACAGGTTGTAGAAAATTATTTGTGGGAACTGATAAATCTATTTAGTATTCCAAAACCAAACTCAGATGATTGCAATGTGAAAATCTCAGTTAAACGTTTAGAAGTTAACTATCTGTTTTTAAATGTCATCATGATCATATGTCTAAACGATAAATAATATTAATCGAGGGAAAACGCATTAAATATGAGTGCACATTATGTAAATGAAAGTAAAATTGTCCCAGTACCTACCGGTGAGGCGCATTCAGCGGATACTAGCCACCGGTCCTGGATAATGTCAATTGCATCCATAATTCAATAGATATAATGCCTCTTCTCCTTTAAATGGTTATTTGTAACTAAATAATTTTTAATAAACTGCCGTAACGCAATATACGGATAATTATTTATCCCTAATTATATAATTTGATTTTATATGCAAGCAAGATCATTAAATATTAACATATATTTATTTTTAATTAATTTGTTATGAAATAGTTGTAAGAATTTCAGACAGAGTAGTTAGATATGTAGAACGTAATGTTAATGATGCTTGCTCGCCGGCTATAAACAAAACTACATCGATAACCGACATAAAAAAATAAAAAAAAACCTTGCGAATCATCTCAGCAAAAGAAGTTCGTCGATCTTAACAACAGGTTCAGTATAGATCGGCCCTATTTAAGCCTGGGGCGAGGAGCCGATGCGTTGACGGTCAAAGCCCTGACCGGCCCTAAAATGATTATACTCACGAAAATATTTCTTCAGAGCTGCTATCTATATTTGTGTGAATCTTTCGCTGAGAACACTGCAGCTAAATCCTCGTCATGGATGTCAGGTTGCTGTTTCATAGTCACTTGCGCGGGAAAAATACCGGGCCTCCATGCGTGCGAATGGCACGGAGTCTAGGGACAAACTGAGCAAATTTCTGGGTGTCCGTGATGCGTGACGGGTGCACGTGTTCGATGCGCGGCCGCGGGCGCATCTTGCCCGCGCCCGCGAGCGATACACGAGGATCGTATACGGATCGTATGGCGCGTAGCGGGATTGAGGTGCGTGCGACGCGCGACGCACGGCTCACGGCTCGTGGCTCGTTCAAGCTGTGTGACTCTACGCAGTCTAAGTACCTGTACACTAACAAGAAAATAATTCAAATATCCGTTTAGATAGAACTATAGCCCGATTGATATTTCAGTTTAGAATTCGGTGCAATCAACGTATAATATATAATCGAAGCAACCGTAAATTACTTGACGATAATGTAGAAGAGTATTTTATAACACATAGCTACTAGTACTACTAAATAATTATAAATTTGAGACCTTTTCATGTTTGAATGTCTACTACGTAATCGACCGACTTAAAGACATTTGGAATATAGCTAGAATAGTTCTGAATTATACATACGATATCTATAATCCCTTAATTCCCTTAAAGAAAACCTTAATTCCCTGGGGAAGCGAGGTTAAAGCTATAATTACGTATTATACTTTGACTACATTGATCGCGCGTTGAAGTCTATAACATGAATCAGTCTTTGTTCTTTTGTATCTAATAAACAGTATTGAAAAACAAAAATAAAACATCTAGTCATGTTATTTATAAGAAATAAGTAAGTTTCTATTTAACTATCTCAAGCTTTAATCCAAAAACCATTTTAGTATCATCACAGAAAGAAAACTGGTACGGGATAACTGCCCGAAGTGAATTGTTTCATTATCATATCGGATGCAATATGTATTGTCTTATGTTAAACATAAAATATTTGTTCCACAATTGCTATTTTTTTTAAATAAATTTGTATGTATGTCGTATACTAACCAACTTAATAGCGTAAAGCGATGCTTCGCGAAATAACTGCTCGAGTAAGCCGACACGCATCAAGCACCCAACTAGAAGTTTACCTACTCTACTGCCCCCTTATTCAGCTAATACAAACTTCGTCGCCGATCCGCTTCGCGGAGGCCTCGGGGAGCTTACCTCTCACTTGATTAGTAGTATTAGCGTAGTAAGCGACAAAGACAGAGCATAGAGGCTGCGACGAAACATCCTCGAGTTAGTGTCATTTTCCTTACAGAATCGAGCCTTTGATTACATTGCGCGTATAACGTATTAATTAATTGTCGTTTACTACTCTCATTTCGCTACTTTGCAGACTGTTTTGTTATTAAATTGAGTTGCATCATAGGTATAAATATATATGAGGCAACAATGTGCGTAACCCAGTATTCGGATGCTCCAATTACATTGAATTGAACCTATCTATTGAAGTTGTATTCAATAATTTAACTGACTATTTATAGTTTGGGAGATATATTAAGCGTACTTACATATACGATTTTTATTTGTAGGTCTAAGGTTTTAAGTTATAACCTAAGTTACTAAATTCATTTTTACTAATATATAAATGTTCATGCAATTATTCTCCGTTTAATGTTTTAGTACTTATATTAAGACAGAAAAATTTTAACAAAATAAAATTGCTAAAATAGTCAGATTTTTTAAATACCTCAAAAGTTTAAACTTGCTGAATTTCTTGCCGGAATTTCTCAGTTGAAGGCTGAATTCCGAACAGGTAACTTTAACCTTCATGCGTGGCCTTCTAGGGCTTAAACATTTTTTTAATACTTGAATAAACCAAAATTAGAAAAGAAATCGAAAATTTTCAAATTGTGTCATTTTTGGAATTGCGAGTGGTTATTGAATTCGTTGCATATGCGAAGTGCATGCATCATGTTCATAATCGTTCCGATGCTGATACGACTTTCCCGTTCTGCTCCGTCAATCTCGCTGACGACCGTTTTCTTTGATATGCGTCGATTGATCGTGTATAAACTGCTGCCAATTATGACCAAACTTGGCGTTTAACACCACCGCAGGCGGCGCTAAACGCGTTACGTAAATAAATACGTACATTCCATATAAATATTATGTAAAAAAATAACTTGTAATCACATACCTTTAATACATTTACATACATTTGAGTAGTAGAGTTCATAGTGCAGAGCTCGTCCGGGAAAGTACTACCTTACCTATTTCCCCCGTGAAGCAGTAGTGTACTAGTATTACTGTGTTTCGGTTAGAAAGGTAAGGGGGCCGGTGAAATTACAGGCACATGAGACTTAACAACTTCACGTCTTAGTGTCGACAATGCATTGGCGATGCCCCTGCTAATAAACAAATAGTACCTAATGAAACGTCGGCTCACTAAATCTCCAGATACCTACACAAATACTTCCATGAAGCAGTACACTTACATTTTTTATGATAAAATGCCCCCATTATTCATCATTTTGTTTAATGTTGAGTGGCAGACATGTAAAATTCACAGAAATATTGCTTACAGAATTATAATAGGTTCTCATATTGCATGGTTCACTCCACGACTGATAAATATAGGTGCATGACAATATATCTCTAGCTGTATTGATTTTACTGCTACTAGTGCACGCTTTGAATTCGACGTGAGGAAAATATATGACAATCATGTTCGACGCTTCCTTTATGTGTGTGGACTCCACAAGTCGCATACCAATTCCTCGAGCGTATTATATGCAATTATAAATACCCATACTCGAACAGGTGAATAATAACATCACAATATACAAATAACATTTTATTTCAAATGGCATAAGATTAATATCAGCTTAATAACATGCAAAAGGTACTTGAATTTCCAATCAGGTATCTTAGGTACCTATTCCTGTAGGCTTTGAAGCTCCTTATGTTACATTCACAGTCGCTTTTTTGAAGAATAGTTCTAAAAGTAATGTGTGATCGCCATCAAAAAAATTGTTGGAGCATTTTAATCGCTAAAATGGAGGATTGCTACCTAATACTAGGTTATTATATTCCGCTGCTGCTGATTGTTATGCTGATATTCTCTTAATCAGTCTGCAGAAAACCTGGCTAGGTGTATGAAAAGAAGGTTCACACAAAATAACAATAGAATAGCTAACATTAATTTACTAACGCACCTCGAAATAAATTTTGGTCTGTACTCTCAAATTTGTGTGCGTGATAGATGGAAATGTAAAGACTTGTACTGGGAATTTTTACTAACGTTAAACTCGCATATACCTACTAAAATAAATTATAATAAACTTAAAAATTACAAACAATGTAAATTATAATTTAAGGTATTATCAAAAAGTATTATTCTATAATTGGACTCCGAAACTTCATAATGGTAACCTATCGAGATTCCTAGGGTCAAATTGTTCTTGCTGAAGGAGGTAATAGGTGCAAATTCTAAGTAAATTATTAATTTGATAGAGTAAATAAAAACAATTTGTACACATACAAAGCGATCTAAAATGGCTCTACTATTACAACAGTTATTTACATTACCTAGCTAATTACTGTGGATAATTTATACAATTTTTCTTTATTCAGCCTTTCTTATAGTACCGATTCCAATTTGAACCAACTTCCATGCCGCTTTTAGAATATTTTTTTTAAATAAATACTCTAGCAACATCTTCATTCAATGCCATTTCTACTTATTGGAATCTCGGTGCCAACAATTTATGTTTAAAACAACAACAATCGTATCCCAATATTATCTATACAAATCATCCAGTCTTATCCGAAACCTTGTGTAACTCCGATACGTAAGGCTATCGACTCCGTTAATAATAAAGCGCACTAGCAATGCTACAGTGTTTTTTTTTTATATTTTGATGTGATGTTGGGGGCGGTCATCATCGTCGCTGTGTTCTTCTTGTAATAACAGACTATCTGGAGGCCCCCGTGGTGGGGCCCGCGCGTTTCCTGTCCGTCGAGATCCTCCCCGGGAAAACATGCGTGATAGTTGTGCGAACTTTTTTCGAGACACTGAAATGTGGAAAAAATACTGTGTAATAGCTCTGCTATTCATTTAAATGTAATAGAGCTTACCACTTGTAGTACCTACAAAAAAATGGATATCCGGCGATTCGATTAGGTAAGCCTTTCCAGGTTGGTGTAACAACCTATAATGTTCGCTGTTTCTTAATCAGCTGACCATGACCATGATGGGTAATATTAGTATTAAAAAGCATATAAATTATAATACAAAGCTCTAAAATCGTCATGAAATTGTAAGTAGTATAATTGGAGTAGTGGTAAGATTCAACGCCAAAGAGCCCTAAATTGTCGGAAATAACACCTTTTCAGCAGATCATTATTTGAAATTGGATGTAAGTGAGTAGAAAGTTACTATCATATGGTGTAAGTACATAATATGAAAAAATATTGTAAAAAGAACTTACATTTTCCCATATTCTTAAGTCTTTCCTTGAACGCAGCCTCATCATCGTGACATTTGGTTTTATGCCCCTGTTCGCTATCCAAAGCTGCCATAAACTCCTGGTTCCAACGTAGCTCGGCCATAAACTCTTCGTTCTGTAGGAATGTTGCGATGCGGTCGTCGTCCATGTCAAGGCTAAGGTCTATTCGTGCATCCGTACAGGGTGGAATCCGGAGAAACATCGGTGGTAGGGGTCCCAACATCCGTGGTACCCATTTCCTTCGTATGGCGAGAGGAATTGATTCGTCGTCGATATCTCTGGAAACGAGATTTTTAGATTTACAATAAAACTTAATAATAATAATAAAATCATGACAAGGCCACAGGGCAGAGATGTTAGAGGGTAGCGACACCACGGAGCGATACCAATGCCCGCCTGAGTGTTCCACACCCGACAGCTTTATGGAAATGAAAAGCATTGAAAATGTAGTATCCATGTTCAAAATCCAGAAAAACTATAGATTTAATAAAATAAATAATTAATGATAATGAAATAATTTTAACAAAATTAAGTGGTTTGTATTTTTTGGAGCGCTGTGCTCGAGTACAATAGACATAATATTATGTTCACGCAAGCGAATAATTGTATGGTAGGGAATCGAGAACAAGAAGGCGGAGTAGGCACCGTAGAATCAAATGTAAACATGCCCGTCCTAAAATTCTTTTGAGAATTTCAATGTTTTCGCTGAACAGATATTTGTGGCTTTTGTTACAGTTATAACTTATATTCTGCAAGATTCTTTGCTTTTCTTATCAGTTAACCTTACCTTCTTTAGTACCTACACGGTTTATCATTAAATTTATCTGGGACTATGGAAGACAGGGACAGGCACATTGAACATGAACTTTATGTAGATTTTCTCGTCAACAATATTTCACAATATCCTTTCATACAGTTTGTCACTGTCATCCTAACTTGTATTGCAAAAAGGTATAAGATTGATTATTGCAGGCACAAATGGTATTCAGAATACTTCAATCCGTACGTAGATACCTTGATATATAGGCACGATTATTTAAGTGATTTGCAGCTGGCTATACTTACATAGGGATGCTTTATTTTGAACCACAAAACTTACACGAGTGCCGTAGTATCGTTGTCGTCGCCGTTTTCAGTGGCTCTAGACGCTCCACGGCGATCTTTACGACGAGATGGTGTGCTGCCCTCCACTCGTTCCATCTCGAGTCGCAACCGCTCGTTCTGATTGTCCGTGCTCATCGCCAGTAACTGGTCGATAGTGGCGTCCACTGCGCCCTGATTCGCACGCAACACCGCCTCTATCACGTCGTCGTCCATGTCGGGAAACATCGTCTTGAAGTCAGTCATCGCTTGTGTGAACTCGAGCTGCATAGTGGATGCCATCGCCGCTGCCCGCAGGCCCGCGACACGCGATCTGCTAGAGACGTCACGAGCGCGCACCCCTCGGCGGCTCAGCTGATATGTGACGCAGAACTACCGCAGTGCCGGTGTGCTTCGTCGCCGAGCGGTCATCGGCCATACTCGCGGCGCACTACACGCCGGCGTCCACTCCGGATCCTCGTGGCACTAATTAGCGCTTGGCTTGCAGTATCACTCCTGACACGCGGCGTGGTGCACCGAGTGATATCATGCTGTGCAATTTTTACATTCCTTGTTTTCAGGTGTGCATTGCGCAGGCGCGAAGTGAGGCGGTTCGAGTCGCGAGGGGAGGTGCCGTCGATATAAATAGAGAATGCACGAGCGGCGCGCGTCTCGACGACGTTCGACCGCGACCCTCGCGAGACTCGAATCCAGGATCTGCCGCATTGTGCGCATGTCCATGGCTTTGTTAGTTAATTACGTCCGTCAATGTGACCTTTACACACTGCATTTCAAGTTGGGTGATCCTTTTTTTTCTATTGCAGCATACCACGTGAATAATTATTATTAAATTAAGTTAGGTAGTGCAGATATACCTAGTAGGTATTTAATTTAAAATACATATAATTAAAATTGAACACCAAGTACTGTAGGTAGGATATTTGTGCGGTAAAAGAACCTGGTGGATCACCGTCGTATTTTCTACATTTTTAAAAACGTTTGAATTCTCTATTTGCTTAACTTGAGGAACGACAGGGTGTAAAATTAAAAGACATGTTGTTTTTTTAAGTATGATTTATTTCAAGAATACCATTTAAGAGTTACACAATATGTATTTTTTAATTAAGGTTACCTAGAGTGATCTACAGACCTAGATACTATTCAATAATTCATTGATTAATTTAGAATATAAATACATTATTTATCTTCGATTTGCGCCATAAAACTATAAAAAGATTTATGAAAAAAAAAATTTTTAGGTGTTAAAGTTCTACTTGTTGTATTCATAGAAACTAGTCCAAACAAATGGGAATCCCTGAATAATTTATAAGATATTTTATAACAAAAATAAGTAAACGTTTAACATTTTTTACAATTTAGTCCATAACGAAACTACTTAGTTTGACCACGCGAAAAAGAGTAAGCATAATCCTTAAAAAAGACACTAACGCGGCGTTAACGTATATTGGCGTGTGTTGCGTAGCATTTCGAACGTATACCTTATACACCGCAGCTTGTAATAGGCCATACAATTTGTGTGAGTGACCGCTACTGTTCGTTGTAATATAATTATACTCTTTGGATTCATCTAGTTGTGCCAATTAGTCTAGTCAACAAGTTCAAAAACGTGAAAAATAGAGATAAAGGTCCTTAAAATATGAGCGATGGCCCATTCGATTCGGAATTACCTCTAGAAAAATGTTTTTGAAGGATTTTGGTGCAGGTAAAAAATTGCAATTGTTATTAACAAAATAAGATGAATAAAACATGATATTTCTTTTTTTGTTAATAACTCGAAAAATATTAACATATAAGCAATTTTGAAATGCTCGTTAAAGGGGAGACAATTTCCAATAAAAAAGTCTTGACTCCCGGAACTCTATCTCCATTATTTATAATTTTAATTAGACGTTGAAAATAGGGCTCCGCGCGGCTGTTACGGCATGCGCGCGCCGCCGCTAAAGAGAGTTCAGCAATAAACATATTTTTTTTATAACATAAAATGTGATTTTAAAAATTTGAAAAAATTCTAGTATCTTCTTAACACTTGAAAGAGTCGAGCCCTGAAGAAAAAAAAGTTTAATCACCATTTTTCAAAAAGTTATTCAATTGTTAACTAACAAATAATTTCCCAATCTCCATTGGCATAAACAATGGTATGAAAGGTATAAATAATTGGCCTATAAATTTTAAACTTCGTGGAGCCCTTTTGATATACAGTGTAAACTCTTTATAACGAAACTCAAGGGACTGAGCATTTTTTGTCGTTATAGAGAGTTATCGTTATATGGAGTGAACAAAAAAAACCAAATTAACAAGAATTTTTAATATGTATGTCTTAGATAATAAATGCTTGTATAAATTATTGTTTACACATATAGTCTGATAACTTTGTCTGACGTTTTTTGCTATGCCAGTACTTGTTTTGTATTATTTTATGTATTCTATTCATATCTAGATATGTGGTGGAATCGTCTTGATAAAACAACAAAAATTTTTCTACCAACTTAGCGGCATCTAGGGCTTGTTGAATTGTTGGTGGTGATTCGGCTTTGTCCACTTGATCGTCTTCTTCATCTTGATTATCGGGTGTTTCCTGACTTTTTGACACTAAATCAACAATTTGTTCATCTGTAAGTGTACCAGTTACGGCTACATCCTCATCTATATTTTCGTACGATTGTAGATCTTCGTTAAAATTGTTTGGTATGTTGAACTGGCTTATCCATTCACTCAGTGGTAGATTGTCTTCACTGTCAAATTGGTTCGTTTCTTGGCTACTACATAATCCAGCATGTCGAAAAGAATTTATTTATTAACTCTTTATGCACTAAAGTACAAAGGCGAACATAATGCCTTAGAATGTTGGATAGTGGCCGCTGTTTTTTTTTCAGCACAAACTTTTTCGTCAACACTAATCGCTTTCCGTTTACTGGCCATGTTAACAGTTTCAAAGTAGGTTTACGACTGATAATACGATAGGTACCCAGTATGCTTGGTCGAAGACCATCACTTCCGAGAAAACAATGTGTCATACTGCACGTGTTCAAGGCAATTAAGGATAACAAAAGCTAGACCGACCTCGGATGTTTCGGAGCTTCAAAGTCTTTTGTTACCTGATAACATAACATAAACAATAATACCGATAATAAATATTTACTGTCTAAAAATATGAACACATTTCTTCGTAATTCTTCGTAATAGAGAATGGCGTATCGCTATAAAGAGTGTTTCAATATGTGGGTTTTAACGCAAACCAACCAACTTGGGCTCACTTCAACGTTATAGGGAGTTTATCGTTATAAAGGATAACGTTATAAAGAGTTTACACTGTATGTACTTTATAAGATCCTGCGATAAATTTTCATAAAAGTTTATTAATTTGTTAATTATGATTTTTTTATAACTATTGAAAAATTCTAAATCTAAAAAATGTTGATATTTTTTTTTTCAATTAACTATTTATATTAGGCATAACAATTTTTTTATTGAAAAAAAAATTTTTTTATTAAAATAATTTTTCAATAGTTATAAAAAATCATAATTAACAAATTAATAAACTTTTATGAAAATTTATCGCAGGATCTTATAAAGTACATATATCAAAAGGGCTCCACGAAGTTTAAAAATTTTAGGCCAATTATTTATACCTTTCATCCCATTGTTTATGCCAATGGAGATTGGGAAAATATTTGTTAGTTAACAATTGAATAACTTTTTGAAAAATGGTTAATAAACTTTTTTTTCTTCAGGGCTCGACTCTTTCAAGTGTTAAGAAGATACTAGAATTTTTTCAAATTTTTAAAATCACATTTTATGTTATAAAAAAAATATGTTTATTGCTGAACTCTCTTTAGCGGCGGCGCGCGCATGCCGTAACAGCCGCGCGGAGCCCTATTTTCAACGTCTAATTAAAATTATAAATAATGGAGATAGAGTTCCAGGAGTCAAGACTTTTTTATTGGAAATTTCCTCCCCTTTAACGAGCATTTTTCAAAATTGCTTATATGTGAATATTTTTCGAGTTATTAACAAAAAAAGAAATATCATGTTTTATTCATCTTATTTTGTTAATAACAATTGCAATTTTTTACCTGCACCAAAATCCTTCAAAAACATTTTTCTAGAGGTGATTCCGAATCGAATGAGCCATCACTCATATTTTTAGTACCTTTATCTCTATTTTTCACGTTTTTGAACTTGTTGACTAGACTAAATTTTCAATTACCTACGATAATTGCTAACACATTTGTGGTCTAAGTTGCGAAGAATTCCGTAGCTTGAAATACTGTGACCATTCATGTATTTTGCCACAACTTGGACGGACAGTCCTAAAAATGGCGTGTAATTATTTTTCTGTATATTACGCAGCTCAAATCCCGCCGCGGTAGCGTATTTTGAGTTGCAGCTCGATATTTCTAATGACAGATTTTGACATCATATTTGTATGAAGTCTGATAATGTTAAAGCGGCCTGAGGCTTAGCTAATGTATGGTTATAATTATAATAAAGCATTCAATAAAACATTAGTCATAATAATACAGTTTATTACATAGTTTACTATGGCATTAACTTGATGAGATTTGGAACATACTACAGTAAAATCCAAAACCTAATACACTGGATGGTGTGGTGTATGTGACAATAAACTATGAGCTAATTTTATAGTCGTTAAAGTATGGTATTTGGTTACCTATCATAATTCTTAGGAATGTAGTGCCTACATACGAAATTCTAGTTTTAATGAAAAAAGAAATAAAATGTTAAAATGTAGCATAGACAAGGTAACTTCATTGAAAAGAACTTTATAATTAAACAATTAACTTAATTTTTAGGGGAATATAATTGATAGAAATGACATACAAAAATAAAATTTTACAAACATAACGTAATGGCACAATAGTTACACACATTCATAGATTAAAGATTTAGAATATACGAAATATTCTGTATAGTATAAAGATGAGATAAAATTATTAAATTTAGATAGTATGTGCCAGTACCTTTATATAAATCTAAAGCATAAAACCTAAATTATCGTGAAGATAAAAGAAATGCATATCTTGCCAATCAATTATAGACTAGTTAGTATCAACAATACATAATGGTAGATTAATACATAATAACAGGATGAAAGAAAAAGGTTAAAATACTATGAAAAGGACAGAAAGAGGACACAAAGAAGCGGAATCGGGGACTTAAAATGCCAATAAGTTGTACTTTTTTTTACACAATACATAATATTATAAAGACAAGTATATACTTGGTTTACTTAATTATCATACTAATTATAATGTGAAATATATATTTTTTTGAAACTTACTAAACCAGTGGTCATCAATTCGACAATTAACTGCGAAGGTTCAAATATTAAAAATATATGTCGAACTGAATGAAATAACACAATATAAGATAAATGACTTAAGTACACAAAATACATTTGGTTCGACTCTTGATTAAAAAAAAATTAGCGTCCAGCTGTAACGGGCCCTAGTTTAAAATTAACTCGCAGATTTCGTAGCGCATAAATAAATAAAAGCAATTTACATAAAACTGTTAAATTCGTTTGTTGACCACTGACTTAGACGGTCGATTCCAGTATTGCCAATGTTGTGTGAGAATCGTAAATTTGGGTATGGAATCCCTCGACACAGTAAGCCTAAGCAGTTGAGATTCAGACGGGCGCCTGCGCTCCCTGTCGCGGCAACATCACCACCGTGTTGGACACCTGAGCCTGGGTCTGCTCGTCCGGTGGGGTCTCCGGCTGAAAATAATAGTTTTTTATAGAATGGGTTCATTTATTTCATTGCAAACATGTTATTTATTCCGGGTGTAAATATCTTTATATGTATGTATTTAGAAAAATAAAAAAAAGTTGTACCTATATAGTAGTATATCAGTTAACTGGTTTCCATAGTACAAGCTCTGCTTAGTTTGGGATCAGATGGCTGTGTGTAAAGAATGTCCCACGATATTTATTTATTTATTCTGATGCTCCCTTTGTTAATTTATAAACTGCTGCTAATATGTTTTTTGGAAGACGTCATAAAATCTGAAAACGTGGGATGCCAGTCTTATTCAGTTTACGGGCGGAACACGACTTCGAGAGCATAGAACATAATTCGACACGTCCGTCTTCCTATCAAGACCCCATCTGACCCATCCGTAGACAACATACGATTAGAGATTATGTACTTAGTTTATTATGTTATGAAGTATAAAAGCTTAGAGCTACAAACAAAAAAAAAAGGTAAGTTACGATAGCAGGGGCGCCGGCCGGGCCGGTGGTGCCGTTGGTGTCAGCGCTCATGAGGGTGGCGGCGCGGTAGGAGGGCGGCGGCGTCTGCTTGACGGCCTCCTCATAGGCCGGCAGCAGGCTGGAGTAGTCCGGCGCGGGCAGCTGCGACGCGAACGGCACCGGCGCCGGAGTCACCACGCCCTCGCTCGAGATCACGAACGGAGTCAGGCTTTGCAGGGCGTGCGCGCGCATGGTTAGGTACTTGTAGCAACGCCATACCACACTAATGCAGTAGCCCTGTGGACCGATTGTTGTATTAGCACAGGCGTCGTGGTGTATTGGAGGACCCACAGACATTAGGGTCGGCATACTTGCATATGCTTCTGAGTTACGTAGAGGCATGCATGCTCCGGTAATTTTGACATCGCATTGGTGAGGTACATTGGTTCAAAACAGCAGGATTATGGGTACTTCCAATGACATGTAATGTATTTTTTCCTTGTCCATTAGGTATATGTGGTGGACGGGGTGAGTCCAATGAGAGTGACTCAATCAATGAGTCAAGACTTATGACAATACATACTGAGCCCATGCTTAGGCTGAGCGATCTCTCTGTACAGTTATGTACTTGTAAATTGACAGTACTGAGGCATTGGTTGATCAAAAGCAGGCTTCCAGCTGTCAGCGGGACATACCTTCAAGAGTACAGCTACTAGGAAGGCAGAGAGCACGACGAGCGCGAGTACGGGTGCGGGCAGCTCCAGGAGCTGTGCCTTCCAAGGTACGCGTCGGGTCTCCTCCACCAGCCGGTGGATCGAGCGCAGGTAGCACAGGTATCCAGTCGCGGTCAGCCTGATCACATGATTATGTTAAAATAATAATGCAATATCATAAATAAAGCTTGTCACGTGAAATGTCCATAAGTATTCCCATAATAATTAATTGCATTGGACATTTACATAAAGTTGGCCAGCTTTGGGTATCTGCCAAATTAGGCATAATATTTAACTTATCATATTCTGCTTGTATACTTTCTTTTGATACTTGTATTACAACATGTTTTTCTAATTATTTATCATAGCTTTGTATTGTCTCTGTGGTTTTCTATTTTTTAGCTAATAAAATATATGGATGACATTTGAAAATTCTTCTTTTGACCAATTCTACCTACTTCTTTGTCACGACGATAGCAGCAAAGGGTCTGCCTCTAATACCGGTTCGGACAGTTGAATGTTTCGGCAAGTGCTCTATACAACACATACATCAATTTATTACAAAAAAAAACATTCTGAACCCTACGGACTAATGTGATTGTCAGCATGACAAATAACATTAGTCTTAATCGCTGTATCGCGCTGCATTTAGGTGCGGTTATGGGGCATTAAGGGGTGAATTTCTTAAAGAAAAAAGCAGTGCTACTTTTTTTTTGTTTATTTTGTTTCGTGACCTTATATCAAAGTCCGTTCCGGGGTTAGAGCGGGATTCGGGAAACTGAATATTTCATTTATTAGCTCTTCCCCGCGGTTTCATTTCCCGTATAACATCAGCTATCTGCCCGTGAAAGTCTTGTCAAAATCGGTCAATCCGTTTCGGAGTCCATATTGATAATAAACATATAGGATTAAGTAACTTACACAGTGATAGCAAAGTCAAATATTTGAAGGCAGAAGAATGGCAACAGATGCGCAGGCTTTCCGCGAGAGGCGCCGTAGATCAGCATCAGTGTGATGGCCAGGGTACACACTGTAACCAGTGCACCCACATCCACATCATCTAGCACACACAGTTGCACATCAGTTTTAGATATATTAACATTATATTAGCTAAGCTATAATCACAGCCTTCTTTTCCATTGGGCACTCTGGGCATGTGACCAGGGCACTGGGATTCATGGGGCCCCTAGTTCGGAACGAACAGAAGCCGTTGGAGGGTCACGGTACAGAGAACGCATGCGACAGATGGTGTCGTCAGATGTCGCGCTCTAAGCGCTTCCATAGCATCGTCTTAGGGTTATCGTTGTGCCAAGGGCCTCCAATAGTTTAAACACGGCCCTAGCTATAATGCCCCTATGTTATAGAGAGGGTTCAAATAGCCAAAAGTTAGTAGAATAAGAAAGAAGCTGCATTTATTGGAAATAACGAATGCATAATGGTATGGTGCTAAGTTCAATTCCGAATTCATATCTTGTAGAAAAATTGAGTCAGAATAAAAATGTTGTGTTACCAAAAGGTTATATCCTTTCAACCACTTCACATGGCCGAACTTAATTGCAGTTACAGTGAAATTCTTCAGTTCATTAAGCTAAGGTAGTCGGGCTAAGGTTTTATATAAATGAAAATCAATGCTACTAAAGTTATCAACTATTTGGAAAAATATCTGCAGATAATCTGGAAATATGAAATGAATAAAATTTTGTTAAACTTAACTTACGGTATATGAGACTATGGTCCCGTGAATGACCGCCATGTTGAGGAAAGGGACTTGCGGGTGTATCTATATTCGAAAGTGGTGTAGGCCCCGGAGCAGAGTCTTGCTCTAGCTCATTCAGTAGACGAGGATCGCGAACGATAGCCGCTAGAAAGCCTAGAGCAACGAGGTGCAGCATCTGTCAAATACATTTATTATAAATATACAAATAATAAATACAAGATAAAATGAACATGTACTATACAGTAAATAATGATGCAGTACTGACTTGCACAGTGACTGTAACTTTGAAACTGATTAAGCTCTTGCAAACTATGTTGGGCTAAACCCATTGCCTCGGTTATTAAACTTCTCTCAAAGAGAACATCCTTCCTTCCTTAGCTAAGTGAAATTATGGCTATGTTTTGATCTAGAATTGAGGCATATAACCAGTGCAAGGTCTTCTAATAACTTTTTTTAATGAAAAATAGCTAAGAAACATACTACTTAGACAAGATATCAAAATAAAACCAGTTCAGAGTTCAAAGATTTTGTAGTCATATTTTTTATATTACAGTGTAAACTCTTTATAACGTTATCCTTTATAACGATAAACTCCCTATAACATTGAAGTGAGCCCAAGTTGGTTGGTTTGTTCACTTTGTTTTGTTTTTTTTTGTTCACTCCATATAACGATAACTCTCTATAACGACAAAAAATGCTCAGTCCCTTGAGTTTCGTTATAAAGAGTTTACACTGTATTATGTTGGTCTTAACTAGCTGTGCCTTGCAGCGCAAAGCCATTTTTTTACAGTCTATGTAGCACACCTCTTTAAAGGAGCTTTAGTCCACCATTACAGTGCGCCCACTACATTCACAACAACAAGTCTTCATAAATAGGAGATGATAACATATAAGACTAGCTTCATTAGAGATCCTCAGACTTAAAATTAGATAAATCTATACACCTTATATAATATCAACTTACAAGATGCCATGACCCCAGAAGTATGGTGCCAGTGCGAACATGGAGACAGAAGCAGCAGCGCCATTCACTGCTACGTTCACTTCCCAATTTGGGGCGAAATCTCAACATTATCACCTGCCACAAATATGTATCCACATTAAAATGAGTCTTGAGGTTAGTATGAAAGCCTTATTATATCAGTAGATAGAATTATTGTAACAACAGGAAAGGCATTTGACATTGACCTTCAAAAACAGTTTGTAATTATGGGTTGAGGCCATGCTGAAGTCTACGTATTGAGACAAGAACGTGTGAATAATCGGAAAATATTGTATTTTTATTAAAATTTCTTCATTGTCACAATTATTATCTTCAAACTAAAAACATTGAACATCTGTTATTATTTACATTATTGTAATCTGATTTATTCAATGCCGTAAGATTCTTCAATATTGTGATTTGCATTTGAAAAAGAAACATTGATGGAACTGACTTTGTTAGTTAAAATTTAACACAATAATTATTATCAAATATTTGAGAGCTGATGAATACATAAAATGGTATTATTTTTCTATGCCAATTATGTCCACATCACTTCTACGAAGTTATGATTACACGTCACATTTCATGTCAGCAATTTAAATGATGATTTTATATACCATTTTAATATTTATCAATCATGAAAGTACACATTTTTCACCCATAAGGCTACTCTCTAATCATTTTATTATGATATTGGGTTGGTTGGTACACAACGTAGTAGCTGCCCTGCGCCTATCAAGATTAAAGGCAAAACTAAGGCACCGGCTACGGCGTTCCATTAGAATGAATATAATACCAAGTTTAATACTTTATGCTTACCAATTTTTGTTTTACTACAGTAATTTTTATCTCTCCTCAATGAGATAAATTTTCACTCGAGAATAAAACCACGAATGAATGAAATAAACTACGTCAATCAAATCAATCAATACAATGAATGAAACTTAAGGATATTCATTCATTCAGTAATTCACTCACTCGTTTACTAATATGGAGTTATGGAGTGTAGAAGTAAAGGAGGACCATCTCAGTGTACTAAAAAGTATCCTTAGAAAGGTAACAAATTAGGATGGCGCTGCTGTAGCAAGTAGAAGAATTTTAAATAGAGCGCCACAAATTATTAGAGTAGGTTAGAACATTAATAAAAAGGAAAGAAACATTTCCGTTTTGTTACAGCGCATTTTTTATAATTATTATAATGTATAGACAAACATGAATATGGAATAAAATTATACAGTGATTTTAAGTACCCCAATTTATTGTAAATAGGAAATAGAAAAATAGTTTTAAAGAATTACCGGAAACCAACCCAGCATTTCTACTTGATACACTAGCGCTATTTCGGTGAGAATTCGAAACCTAATTTGCTGTTTACAAGGGGACACTTTTTCGACTAATCCCCCATACAAGATTGTCCTCCTTTACTCCTACACTCCATATTTTCTAATTCCTCTGTCTGTAGTACAGACTCTGTACCTTGGCTATGGAGTGTAGAAGTAAAGGAGGACCATCTTACATGGGGGATTTGTCAAAAAAGTGTCCACTTGTAAACAGCAAATTGGGTTTCGAATTCTCACCAAAATAGCGCTAGTGTAGCAAGTGGAAATGCTGGGTTGGTTTCTGGCAATTCTTTAAAACTATTTTCTTTTTCCTATATACAATTAATTGGGGTACTTAAAATCACTGTTTAATTTTATTCCATACTCATGTTTGTCTTAAGGTTGGGGAAAAAATCTTATCGCATTATAGTATGTATGAACCTGTAATAAAATCTCTTTGTCTATACTATTTGTATCTGGCTGGTTCTGGTATCATTGAAAGTTTAAATTTTAAAGAACATAATTCCAAATTCAAATTAGGAAAATGTGTGATTTGCATATGTTTTTCGTACCGCCAAGATGAGTGAATCTAATGAAGAAATTCGATTCATTTAAAAGTTTTACTACAAAAAAGGTAAAAATGCAACGCAAGCCGCGAAAAAAATTTGTTTATGGACCTAGTGCAGTGTCTGTGAGAGTAGCACAAATTTGGTTTAAGCGTTTTCAATTCGGAAATTTTGATGTCAAAGATGCACGTCGCTCTGGTCGCCCCATTACGGATAAAATGGATGCCATTTTTGAAAAAGTGGAGCAAGATCAGCATATCAGTAGTTACGACGTAGCTGAAGAACTGGGAATTGACCACAAAACAGTTTTGGCGCATTTGAAACAAACTGGGTTCACAAAAAAGCTAGATATTTGGGTGCTTCACGAGCTCACTGAAAGAAACCTAATGAACCGTGTACTCATTTGTGATTCTTTATTACGACGTCATGAAACCGAACCATTTTTGAAGAAGCTGATAACTGGTAATGAAAAGTGGATCACGTACGAAAACGTGCGCAAAAGGTCGTGGTCAAAGGCCGGTCAGGCTTCACAGACTGTGGCGAAACCCGGGTTAACTCGCAACAAGGTGATGCTGTGTGTGCGGTGGGATTGGAAGGGCATTATTCATTATGAGCTGTTACCACCAGGCAGGACCATCGATTCTGAACTCTACTGCGAACAACTAATAACTTAAAGCAAGAAGTTGAGAGAAAGCGGCCGGAATTAATCAACAGGAGGGGTGTGGTTTTTCATCATGATAACGCTAGATCTCACACTTCTTTAGCCACTCAGCAAAAATTAAGAGAGTTTGGCTGGGAGGTATTAATGCATACGCCGTATAGTCCTGACCTTGCACCTTCAGATTTCCACCTGTTTCGGTCTCTTCAGAATTCTTTAGGCAGTGTCAGGTTAACATCACGAGAGAACTGTCAAAACCACTTGTCGCAGTATTTTGATCAGAAGTCCCAAAATTTCCATAGCAATGGGATCATGTCCCTACCTACAAGATGGCGAAAAGTTATCGAACAAAATGGTACCTACATACTTTAGTTAAATGTAAATAAACTATATTAAAAATGTTTTGAATTTTCTTAAAAAATGCGAAGGAACTTTATCCCCAACCTATTATTATAATAATTATAAAAATGCGCTGTAATAAAACGGAAATGTTTCTTTCCTTTTTTATTAATTTTGTATCCAACTCTAATAATTTGTGGCGCTCTATTTAAAATTCTTCCATTTGCTACAGCAGCGCCACCTTAATTTGTTTCCTTTCAAGGGACACTTTTTAGTACACTGAGATGGTCCTCCTTACTTCTACACTCCATAACCTTGGTATAACATTGGTATATTAATAGGTATGGAGTGTAGAAGTAAGGGAGGACCATCTCAGTGATCTTCAAAAAAATTATGTTGTTTTTTATATTGGAACGAAGTTCCTTATCGCGCGTCGTGAAAGGGGGCTTGACGGAAAAAAATCATACGAAAAGTTGTAATGACACTTTTTTTCGAAATTCAAATGATATGGTTTATTATTGGGTTTGTTCTTTTCGCAATTTATTTAAAAGCTACATACAACATGTTTAAAATTGTGTTCCGTTTATAAATTAGTATAATTAGTAATTATTAGCACAGTCTTGATCTTTTATTGAAGATCTAATGCTAAAGACGAGAGATTCCAAGTTTTTCTCAACACTGGACCTAAACTCAGCGTTTTGGTCAATTCCAATGCGTATTTTCGTTCCATCCGGGTGTCCCTTGACACCTCTCAAGTTTTTTATATCGATCTTCAGTTTTTAAAACAACATTCGCACTTTTCAATATAAAATTAATTTTTTTGGAAGTCTGCAATATAAAAAGTCGATGTTGAATGCCATCGTAACCTTATCTTATAACATAAAAAAAAAGTACCAAATATTAAGATGGGAGGTTCTGAAATCATTCCAGTATGAAGAAACGATTTGCATAACCATAGAATCAATCTCAAATCGACATCCCTATGTAGGTTGTCAAACTGACTTATCAAATGTCAATTAAAGTGTGAGAGAAAAATTGGTAGGTACATAAACGAGGTATAAAAATAACATATCTTTGCTTTTAATGATCAAATATTATTGGTTTTGTTAAAGTTTAGCTATAATGGACAAAATTCCAGACCAGATCGGTTACTTAGTACTAACAGAGGACGGAGCAGTCCTTGAATCTGGTGGAGAACTGGAAAACGACGAACGAGTAGCTACAATAATCACTGATCTTATCACTTTGTCTAACCAGTAAGTACCCGAGATTCACGATACACAATAAAGAATCATATAATTTCCTCCCTGGCTTTGGTAACGCAATTTTTTTTTCTAGAGTCGATCCATTAGCCTTCGGCCCAAAGGAACCATTTAAGAAAATATCCATTACATATGACGACCACTGGTTTGTGATATGTCTTTCAAATAAGAAGATATATGTGGTAAAGAAGACTATTCAAACATCTCCAACTGAAGGGAATTCTGTTAATGTTTAAGATATTTACGATTATTAGAACATGGGTCGTAACTTACTTATGAGCAGCCTTGAAAATGCTTCCTTTAATATCATATTCCAAATTTTATTTAGATGTGTGACATTCATAATCAATGCATGGGTGATCAGGAATGTAGGACATGAAGTGCTCGGTATCATGAATGTAAGGCTACTCTTGCTGGAGAGTACAATATTATTCCTGAGCCGGGAGCCTTTCAATCGTGCCTGCCTAGGTCAAAAAGATGAGTTTAGTTGGATTCATCTTATCAATCAAATCTGGTTGGCTGTACCCTTAAGTTGTATGTTATCAATTATGTTTGTATACATCTGGCTAAATTGGTTACCACTGGGCCATCCAGAACATGCATTTCAATATGCCTTTGGATGTTGGAGTGTAGCCTTCTCTTGTGTTTTAGAATTATGTTCTGCTAATATGGCACTTGTAGCACAATTATTTTGCTTTATTAAATTGAAAGTTGCTTTTGATACCTTGCACATCTTTGTGAGAACAGTCCTATTTGTATCTATTATTATTTATGATAGGTCATGGGCACTCATTGCTTTTTCAGTTGCTCAAGTAGGAAGTATTGGTACCATAGTTGTATGTTATTATGTCTTTTTTTATTGGTATATTAAAAATAGACCTTTATATGCTAAAGGAGCACTTAAAAGTAAACTGGTACCAGACCATATTTTGCAAAGATTATATACTAATATGGATGATTTTCACTTCACATCAATTAGAGATTTTTTACCTAAATATTTGGGTTCTGTAAATTCAACATTCAACAAAAAGTTAAGCACTCTGACTGTAAGCTTTGCCAAACAAGGGATAGTAAAACAGTTGCTAACAGAAGGGGAGAAGTATGTAATGTCTGTTAGCCCTGTCATGACATTCTCTGAACAAGCTACTTATGATGTAGTTAATAATTTAGGTAGTCTTGCTGCTAGGTTTATCTTTAGGCCTATTGAAGATAGTAGCTACTTTTATTTTACTCAAATGGTAAGCAGAGACTTACCTCTGCATAAGCAAGATCAGAATAAAATTCAAGAGACATGTACAGTTTTATCACAAGTTTGTAAGACAGTGAGCTCAATTGGGTTGATTGTTTTAGTGTTTGGTCAGAGTTATGCTCGTACATTGCTTATGCTATATGGTGGGGAGGCATTTGTTGCAAGTGGGTTACCTGTACAGTTACTGCGGAGCCATTGCTTGGCAATTGTCTTGTTGGCTATCAATGGTGTCACAGAATGTTACACATTTGCAACAATGACTAGTGAACAGTTGAATAGCTATAATTATTTAATGGTTTTCTTTTCAATAAGTTTTCTCTTATTGTCCTATATTTTAACATTTATATTTGGACCAGTAGGATTCATTATATCTAATTGTATTAATATGTTTGCTAGAATAATGCACAGTATACACTTTATAACAAATAAATATAAAGATACAGACTACAAGCCTCTGGAGGGGCTCCATGTAGGTAAAATTTTCCTGCTAACATTGTTTGTTGCTGGTTGCATTTGTAAAGTTTCTGAAAATAAAATATTCAATGACTCTATATTGTTACATATTATTGTGGGAGCATTTTGTTTCTTATGTGTGATTTTGGCTTGGATTTATGAAAATAAAGTCCTAGTAATCAAAATATATAAAAAAATTATTAAACAAGAGGATAAGATTTCAGTTGACTAGCATTCAATATATAATTATTGTTAAGCTAATGTAAGATGTAAATAAGTGTTTCATAAAGCTGTTAAGATAAAAATTGTTAATAGTTACAAACAGATCTACTTACTTTTGTTCATTACTACAGAAAATTTTAATTAAAGACTTGTTAATGTACTATAGTGTTTTATTTGGATACTCAACAGTATTTTCCATAACAGCAGATAAATAATAATTTTATATAATATTAGAGACTTAATAATTTTACATTGGATAAAAAAAGATACCTTTCATTTGTGCTTCACATATCCTCTTAACTTCATCTGAAAGTTCAAGAAGTCTACATCAATAACAATCTTATGGGTCTAATGTAAATCTGACATCTGTATACATCATATACATCTTTTTTTAAATTATATATTAGGTTGGGGAAAAAGTCTTTTCGCATTATAGTATGATCTTGTAATAAAATCTCTTTGGCTATACTATTTGTATCTGGCTGGTTTTGTATCATTGAAAGTTTACATTCTAAAGAACATAAATTCAAATTAGGAAAATGTGTGATTTGCAATTGTTTTTCATACCGTCAAGATGAGTGAATCTAATGACGAAATTCGATACATTTTAAAATTTTACTACAAAAAAGGTAAAAAAGCAATGCAAGACGCGAAAAAAAATTGCGATGTTTATGGACCTAGTGCAGTGTCTGTGAGAGTAGCACAAATTTGGTGACTAAGATGCACGTCCCTCTGGTCGCCCTATTATCGAGGTGTCTCTAACCTCATCTGTCAAAGGAGGGGCATTAAAATACCTTTAGGTATAAGATTGAAACCACGTTCAAATAAAAAAAAAAACCTGACATGGTTTCGTTTGCCACTATCGTAATGTAATTTATTGAATATTTTAGTCCATTTTTATACAACAAAGTAATTAAAAAAATAAAACGGTTTCAGTACCCAATTGGTCAACGGGACGTTATGACTAAACCTATGTATCTTTTGAACCGTTATTGGTACCAATAGACCACACCATTTCAAAAAAAGATGGTCCAGGATACTCATAGATATCTCATGAATTAATACCTTTTGATTTTGTTAGGGTTTTATTAAAAACAGAATTATTAAAAAAATATTTTGTTTCATACTTTCGCGTAATCAAGTGTTATGTAAAAAAACTACATTGGCGTGTGGTTTATGATTTTCTTACCTGCTATTTCTTTCAGATTTGCATTTTTCTCTTGGATAATGACATAAAATTCTCTATCATTTGACGACTTCCCTGTAATCCAGTATTCATCAGGTGTTTTTATGATTACCTCACCAAAGTTCCCGAGGCTAAAATATTTGTAAATCTGATGTTATTGATACAATTATGGTAGGTACATATTTAAGTGATAAAAAATATGGTATCACCTTTGTTTATCTGAGTGTATCCCGGCTATAATACTTAGTACTTCAGGTTTTATGGCTGTTGATGGTGATAGTTTATTTATTGGAGGCTGTAATATAAAAATATATAATTTAAATATTAATGAAATTACCATAAAAATAATAATGCTTTACAAATACAAACATAATTATACATACAGATGTTTTGAAGGCCAAATTAAGTCTATTGAAGTAAATAAATTTATTTTCAACTGAGTTGGCGAGTTGTGCAGTTTGTAAGGCGTGTATTGTACATTGTTCACTAATAGCTGATGCTATAGTGGACAACTGAGGGCTGATAAATGCATCCAGCGATCTAAATGTGTCCAAGTCTAGATTTGTATTTACTGTAACAGAAAATGACATAGGAATCAGAATAGTAGTATGTAAATGTAACCAAACATTATTTTGCATGAATATAATAAGGTAAATCGAGCTTTTATAGAATAAACACACTTATATTAAAGTGAGTCTTCAACACTGGCAATTTGGTAATTGAAATTTATCTTAATCTATTTTTATGATGCAATAATAAATAAATAAATATCCTGGGACATTCCTTTCCACTCTTTTCCAGACACGGCCATCTGATCCTAAACTAAGCAGAGCATGTACTATGTAAATCAGATAACTGCATATACAACTATTTTAAATGCATTCTCATCTATATATTTACATCCAGACACAGAATAAACAGACATGTTCATGCATACAAATGTGCATGTTTGTCCTGAGTGGGAATCGAACCCACAACTTGCGGTGTGGCAGTCAGGTTCTCTAACCACGAGTCAACAGGCCCATCAAATGAAATGTGGTTTCTCTTAGAATTGCGGATTGAAGACTTCATTAGACTCTCTTACCATCAACTGTAAAGCATACTGTGGCACTCATTGTTCTGTAGATGATCAAGTAATACTGTTTGGTCTCATTATCATCCTCCCTCATAACATGTACTTTGACTAATTTCTGTAGGTCTTCTATAACTCTAATGCCATCTGGTGGACTAATAAAGCGGCCATGCCTTTGAGCTGCAGTGACTGCACCACCTTGGATTTCCTTTTCAATCTGCTTTGGTAGTAGTGTTTGTACTAAATACTGATATAGTGTCAGCATATTGTCTGTTGATAAACCATTCCTGGAAATATATATTTGACTATTAGGTAACTAAACATGATTTAAATATAAATAAATAAAAAAAACTTTAGAAAGACGGTAGGTAAAACCTACATGTCTTTGAGCTGGGAAGAAATTGTTGACTCTTTCAGTCACCCAGTCATTCAAAATGCACAAGTCTTTAAAAAGTTAGTCCTGCTTATCAGACCTACGCAGCCAAGCTTGCACATGGAGTTGTTCCATAAATATGTCAATGCCTACTTAGCTATGACAGTTTTCCTTATAACTTTGTTATATAAATACAGGCATTTGATAGTGTCGCTAATAAGGATCTAATTCTGGGAAGTATTGATATACCTATGATAAACTTAGGGAATATGCAAAATTGTGTCAAACCTGAGTAGGTGAGAACTGTTCTGTGTCAAATGTTCTGTACATCCTCACAATATTTTGAGAATCCTACTCAATGATCACCCAAAAAAAAAACATCCCTGCTCCTCCTGTATTGGTACTTATGATAAGATTTTATTTCATAACTTTGTCGGCCTGCTTAGTATGTGCGTGAAATTACAGCTCATTAGTAGAGTCTTTGACTTTAACACTAATCATACCAACACTTACTAGGTACCTATTTCTACCAGAGCGGATCAAATGTGACTGTATGTTTCCTGCTTGAATGTATGAAATATGGTTGTTAGAAAGGGAAATAAATACTATAACTGTATATTAATTAGTAAGAAAATGTCATAAAGTCAGATGTGCAAAAGCAATAAGATGATACATGCATTTTCAATGCAAAGTTCAAATTGGGTCTTTTGACCCGGTTATGGTATGTTTAGTGTTAAGTGCAAACAGAATGTCTTTTGGAAAATCTTCAAACATTCTTTAGTATGTTAATAAGCACAAATAAGCATATCTCTACAAAAATTATAATTCTTAAGCTGTTTATTTTTAAATCTTACCATATAAGCTGCTCATTGTATATAAAGGATATACATTTGAAATCAGGGTACTTGACTTCCAACAGATCTATGAAACATACAACTTTGAAGAAAGTATTCTTGTCCAGTGGTAAGTAATTAATGCCTTGAATTACATCTGATACATCATTTGTTAGGTTTCTTGACGATATGTACTGAAAATGTTTTGAATTATTTTATCAATTAATTATTTTAACCATTATTACACTAAATGGTATTTACTTAGTTTAAATATAATTACAGCAAAAACAACATGTAAATTAGTTAAATGTACTAGTACTGTACAAGATCAAACCACACATAAACTACTAGCTGTCCCTGCGGTTTTACCCGCATTCCCGAGGGATATCACATTTTCCCGGGATAAAAAGTAGCCTATATGTTATTCCAGGATATGCTCTATCTATGTGCCAGGTTTCATTCATATCCGTTTAGTAGTTTTTGCGTGAAAGAGTAACAAACATACTTATATACAAACCTTTCCTCATTATAATATTAGTATAGATTGATATAAAAAAAAATATATAAAATTAAATTTGAATCAAAATTTGGTAACAAGACTATTATTTTATCAGTTTTATTTTTCTTAAGCCTAAATTATGATATATTATTTTAATTTACAAACAAATCAAATTATTTAAAAATAATATGTTTTAAGGGTTTATATATCAATGTCATAACATATTTTAATGTAACTTGATTTTACTACAACTGTTATCATACTTACTGGTGTGAAAAACTGATCACAAACAGTGTATATGTCATCAGTTGATATATCTTTGAATGGTCCTCTGAACATTTTGAACATCTTATATGCTGATACAAGGAGGTCATACATCACAGATGGGTCTATCTAAAAAAGAAATATGTAGTATTATGTATTTACCTTATTTTAACCCTTTAATTGCATTTTATTAATGTGTCACCCTTTAAAATTGAAAACTATGATTTTATATATAGTATTCAAATTAATTACTACTTCTCCTTGACTTTCACCAATTGCTGACAATGCTTTCGTAGTGTATGGTATTCTAACAACCTGAAAAGGAAATAGCATTAATGATAGCAAAATAACTAAAAGATAAAATAATTAAAAAGGGATTGGACCTATATGTAATTGTACATACCAATACCATCCAGTACCCTTTTTCTGGTTGATAGAAGATATACCTCTTTGTTTGTGTCTGGAGAGCTTCACAAGGTTCAGATGAAAAAGTCCTGTTTAAAAATAATAAATTAATATTCAGCCAATGGATCCCAAACTAAGCAGCTTTTACTGTGGTACCCAGCAGTGCTGGATTAACCACATAGCAAGAGTAGCAAATGCTACAGGCCCCGCGCAAAAGGGGGCCCCGCATGTCTATCCTATATACTTAAGAACCCATCGCAGACCAAAGGCCTCTCAACAGAATTTGCTACGGGCCTCGCGCTTGCTTAATCCGGCACTGGTATCCAGCCAATTCATATACTACCTACATGATATACTATATAAAAAAGAAATTATATATGTATAAATATATAAATTTATGCATTAGTAGGGTACTTGTCATGACTTTTTTTAAGTTGGTGTTTCATGTTACTTATTGGTAGGGCGCTAGATACATACGTCATGAATTTTACAACTGCTTCACATAAGCCAACTTGCATTTTCCGAGCATCGGAACCCATCTGATTGGGATGAAAGAAAAGTATTCTTTTTAGTTCCTGGAAAGAGATATTTACTTATATTTTATTACTGTTATGGTAGTAATGCTGGTCACTTCAGTTTCATGTGCTTACATCGCCTTCTTTTGGTCCAAAACTTGAGTTAAACACAAAAAAAGAACATATTTTTGTTTTAACATCAATCATATTGTCAGTTATGTTTCAATTATTGCGAGAGAGGGATGATATTTTATCGCTAGTATAGCTTAGCTTAGGAATACACTTAAACTCAGCAGGTATATTAAATCTGAAAGTGACAAAAAATATAATTTTTGTTTGCAAAGAGATAGAAATTATAATTCGTCAAAGGAAGAAATCTGACTGAAAACAAAGGTGACATTTGACATTGACGCAACGCAGTTACAGCTAACGTAGAAGTGAACAATTATATTATCTTTAGATTTGACCCGTTTACCAACTTTTTCTACTAGTTAATTTGATGTCTAACCAAATAGATCTTGCGAGCCAGGTGTCAAGTATTATTTATGTTTAAATTCATGAAATTGACATTATCACAAAGTGTCACCATACGTCCAGTTTTAATAAAATAGCTTTTTGGGTCCACTTGTACTATGATTTTAAAATCCAATTAGGATCAGTACAAGACGACAAAACTTGTATCATTTTAATACAAGATTTTAATGTAAATAACATGAAAACGCCTCTTTTTTTGCAAGTTCCCGCTTAATTCCTTTGCTTACTTCAACTTATTTTTACGTATAGCAACCCACAGAGTCTTCAAAGGTCTATAAAGAATATAAGGTGAACATAAAAATATCCTGAAACTGGCGTAATATTTTAAACTTAATTAAATCAGAAATGATGTAGGTATATCAAAATTAAAACTTTGAGGGATTAGGTATATAATAATTATAAAAAGAACAAATTTTATAGTATTTGTGGGGAGGTATCTAATCGTTTAAATAACAATAACATTAATCTAATAAAGTACATACTATCTTTAGTTTAAGTGAAAATTGCTGGCTACTTTTAGGGTTTTATACCTCGAATGGAGAAGCAGAATGTAGGATCATTTTATTATCCATCTTTTTATAAATACCTATTTTCTTAGGAACACGAGGCAGTATAGATCTAAGCCAATAGGGTAGCTACTTGCTTACAGCTTAACAGAGTTAAGTGTCTTCCAATACGACTAATCTTTTCGTAAGAGCAAGTGCTTTCCCACAGACATGAACGGAGCCATCGGTGCGCGAGACAGACATGCACTTGTCCGGTCGTTTTTTTACACTTAGGGGGAATGTTAAAATTAAGTTTAAAATATTAAGATATCATGCTTCGGCCATAAACACTTTATAAATATCTGGTACATTACATAGGTTTATGTATAATTTAGTCTTAATTAGAGTTGATTTTATTTTGAGCAAAGTTACTTTATTTGAGCCATACAAAACAACAGGTAGGTACTTGCTCATGCGTAATAATTAATGCTATTAAATCACGTTCGATAAAGTATAAAAACATGTTGCCATGACAACGTTAATATTGTTGTCTAACATTCATTCCATTCACTATTCATTTAATAAGTAGTCATTTTTTCTCAGATTTTTCTTAAACCATGGCCATTCGAAACCCAAGATTACCACTCCTGCCTGGATATGGTGCTAATCCATTAGTGAGTATATACTATTAACAAATTGGCCGAGAGACTTGAGGTCTCGCGGGGCCATAGTACCCCGGGTAAAACAATCCCAAAGTATGATTAGTAGAGCTGTGCAGAGTTCGTCCGGGGAAGTACTACCACCATTCCCATTTCGGCCGTGAAGCAGTAGTGCACTTGTATTATTGTGTTTCGGTTAGGAAGGTAACGGGGCCGGTGAAATTGCAGGTATATGAGACTTAATAAGTTCACGTCTCAGGGTCGACAACGCATTGGCACCCCTAGTGTTGCAAATGTCTATAGGTGGCGGTGACCACTTATCATCAGGTGGACCGTCTGCTTGAATGCCGGCCCATGTGGCATAAAAAAGTCCCGAATATTATTACAATATCTAATTATCATCAAAACCGGTCACCCGTTGATTTCTATAATCCATCTGATATCGGATTGACTAAAACTTAATGTACTGTTTTTGTTGGCTTTATAGTTCACATTTCTACAGTTAATTATTTAGACCAAATTATGATTTTATTTACAGCTAGGAAAGAAAAACTTCGGTGTTCGTCCAATTTTCACGACAATAGATAAAGTAAACATGTTGGTGGATAAAACGGAAGGTATAAACCGAGTGCCATCCCTATATTGCCGCAAGCAGGCGCCGGATTTGCCTACATGGATCATGTATGACAAACACGTACGTATTTCTGAGAGGATTTTTATCCGCGTAAATATTACATACGTATATCTAACTAGAAATTAATTGAAAGGTTTATTCACAGGGAGTAAATAGGTATCTTTACATTATTTATATAAAATTGGGCCGATGATTTTCCTGCCCGCCTTAATATAGTAGACGTGTTATTTTTGTTTGTTATGCATATTATCAGTCTGTTATAAGTTTGTAAAATGTAAAAGTCTTAACAATGAATTAGATAATGTCTTTACAATATACTTCATTCAATTTTAATTCATATTAAGCGTATAAATGATTTAAATTACTAATTTAAGTTATTATTAGTTTTTAAATACACCTTGGTTTCTTTGTATTCTATAATTCGTTCGTTTTTACACGTACAGCAGGCCTACTATGAACTCTTATTGCGATTCATTTGACGACCTAAAATAAACTGCCCCGCTATTTCATACCACGATGTCATAAACGCGATTCAGTTTAGGTTGACGCCAAATCAAGTCTGCAATTGGATGGCAAACTGTTTTCATTCGTTCATTTTTCGTACCATGAGGTGACATATCAACCTAAATTGGATAATTTAAGTGTCAGATTAAGCGATCCAATAAAAGTTGCTTCTTTCTTGGCGTGAAGTGAATCGTTTTATTAATAACTTTTAAAAAATAGTGAAAATATACGTAATTCAAGGTATTTCAGTTGAATATTTTGTGTTTCTTATGTGTTAATGTAAACAAGTGATTTTTAGAGCATTTTTTATTGTAGATGTCTGACGAATTAGTCCTTTTTGAATTCATGGAAAATGATAATTAAATAAACACAACACGGCGACAAAAAAGACGACTAACACGGTAACAATCGGACCCCTTTTATTTGGAAGATGCAGAATTCATAAAGAGATATCGGTTGTCTAAACAATTGGTATAAGAACTGTGTGATGGACTGAGGATTTTTTATTAAAGCCCGTTGCTATGTCTTTATTATGACCGAACGTTACTCTTCGACGCGATTCATCACTGTAAAAAAACCACTTAAAATACATTGGTACTTAAGTTAGGTACGCATTTGAGATAAAGAAGTTTGTAAGTTTACATTATGAAAATATAACATTATTACACAAACTACACAAGGATACTTGCGCCCTTATTCGTATTACCAATTATTTTAAGTCAGTGAAACGTTAAAACACTTATAAATAAAATAAATATGTACTAATAATAACACGTAATTTTCTTTCAATAATAGTTAGAGATACCTACTTTCAAAACTCTAAAAATCTCAACAATAACAACCGCCTTCTGTGAAATCCAACATGAGTGGAGGCGCGCTCTTAACTCGTCATAATCAATTTATTTTTACGACAACACTAAACAAACCTTTAAATTGTAATGTAAAAAATTATATAAATTACTATTATTTATTAGTACTAATTAGTAATTTAGTACTAAGAAAGCCTTAGTGGTATTTAATTTTATGCTCAATAGCGCAATTATTAAAATATATTTGTTGTTATTTTTACACATAGAAACCGCTAAATCATATCAACTAGGTTTCGAAACGCACAACATATGGTTCGAGTAAAAGAGACAGACTTATGCAACGACGGTATAGCGTTATCTCTTTCTCACCGCGGACCAGAGACAAATTTCGTGCGTTCATTCCTCCGTGAGCGATTCAAACGCCAGTCAGCAAAAGGCACTTCATGGTACGAATCTTAGCGATTCAGTTTAGGCACCTAAACTGAATTGCATCGGAATTTAATGGATAAGTAAAAGTTGATGGTAGGCCTGCAGGAGTAGGTCCAGATAGGTTGAGTAGAAACGCTGCTGACCCCTACTCTCAGTACCTAGCTATATGCTTTTCATGCGCGTACTTGATTTTGGTGGAGCAGGCGTACGGCATTTGCAATATGTGGTTGATGCCATGTTTATGGAGTGTTGTTCGATTGTTTTTGTTATTGTGTAAATTAAGTAATACACAGTATGATGCTCTCTTGCTAGCTCACTTTACTAATTCCTTGAGGTTAAATAAGTATGCATTATCGCGGCATGTTTCTAGGTATAAAGAGTGAAATTAAATGAAATATTTATTCAAATAGGCCTTCACAGGCACTTATGAATCGTCACAGACCGGTTGATAGGTTGCTTTTACTGAGAAGAACCGGCAATAAACTCAGCAATTACTCTTTTCAAAATAAGATTTTGTGTATAAAGATGTGTCCTGTTGGAGCGAGCACTATACCCAAGAATTGTCGTCATTAAAATAGTTGTTTCTTTATCTTATATCTAATGTTAAAGACTTTAATCTAGATATTGCGGTTCAAAGCATTCTTTCAACAAACCCTGCACGAAATGCGTTCAGCCGCACATGTTCTTCGTAAAGTTGATATATTTTTCTACCTTGAAGATGGTACTATAAAGGTTATAGAACCAAGGACTGAGAATAGCGGGTTATTGCAAGGTAACTATGCAAACTCAATTTGAATATTTTTCTCGTATCTATTATTTTTTATACTATTGGTATGCCATTTAATGAAAACGTATACTGTTGCGGTAATTGTGCGGTATAAAGGGCATTTGGGCTTTTGTTAATTATACAACGTTAACATTATATAATACAACCCAAATAATAAGAATTAAATATCCAATTATTTTTTTTACACGCGGTCATCTAATCCCAGACTAAGGAGAACTTGTACAATGCACAACCAGATAACTAATAGACTACTTAATTTTTTCTTAATACATACCTATATTTCCACCCAGACACAGAACAAACAGGTTTGTTTATGCACACAAATGTTTGTCCTGGGTTGGAATCCAACCCACGACCTGTGGTGTGGCAGTCAATCCTTCAAGCCCATATTACTACATGTAAGAAGTCTCCTTAGTACCGAGAGAAATATTCTGTAGTTTGCGTTATAAACTTTCGGCCCCCGCATAGCTATAAATCTATTTGATCCACGCACTTGCAATTTCTCCCAGCCTTGAAGGACTCTTTTCTTATTACCAAATCACAAATTTCAATCAAAAAACATATCATTCACGGGATAAACGTTCGAAAATCACTCTTGGTATCGCTCAGTGACTTCACGAATAAAAAAAAAACTTCTTTTGCTAGCCAAACCTGTTACAAACAGGACTTTCGTTCCATTTTATGTTTTGGTGGGATTTTGATATAATGGCGCTGTTATTTATTTGAAAACATTTCAGGAACCTTGATTGCTCGTCAGAGAATTCGTCTCCCATCCAGTTATGATCTGTATTTCGACGTTCTCGATCTAAATATTGGACGAGAAGTTACATTCTTCGGTAAAGTCTTTAAGGTATAAGTTTAAAGTTCCGAAATATTATAGTTTTTTTCATAACTTTTACTGTTTTTAATAATCTATCTGTCATTTGTCAACAGATTGTAAATTGCGATAACTTTACGAGAGTTTTTCTTAATCGTCTTGGAATAAACGTGCCAGATCCAATTAACTGGCCAGATGCAATTGAGGTAAGAATTAAAGTATCATGTTATTACATATACTCTTACTAATAATAGTTATAAAAAATTGTAAACGGTTACTAGACTAATCTAGCTTGAATTGTATTTTAGAGAACTCCAGCATCTGGTGGATTGCCAAAACATAGACCTTTTCGTCAATTTCTGGACTTTGATAGACAGGTTTTGAGGTAACATGATAAAAAATAATGTAATTTTTTTTCTCGTCTTTGTTTGTTTTATTTTTAATTTGTTTTTCAGATTTTACGGCTATTGGGATGACCGTGATTCAGAATTTGGCAACATGCATTATTTAGAGATTCATTACTTCTTAGCTGATGATACAATTGAAATCAAAGAATCTCAACCACCAAAGTCCGGTACAGAGAATGGTCCTATGTTTTTGAAGAGAATGCTGTTGCCACGAGTAACTCTTTTAAATATTAAAACATTTTTTTTGTCATATATATACTGGTCTTTATATTATTCATTGATTAATTCCAGAAAATTCCAGCCCAGATAGAAATGACTGGTGGTCCAAAAGTGCCATCGTATGGTCCCGCTGATTTAAGTATAGGAGCCGTACTAAATGTTTTTGGCCGAAAAGTGGTGGTGACTGACTGCGACCCATTCACTAAGGAATATTACCGTGTAACCTATGGTTTTGGTAAGTTAATTACTAGGTACTATTCGTAAGAAACTGCTACAAAAAACCGCTATTTAAAAAAATATTATGTCACAGATGCATTTACTCCGCTAACGATTCCAAAAGGCGATGGAACTGAATGTATTAGTGCAAATATGTCACAGAGACTGTTACCTCCATGGAATGGATATGGATCTTATGATGACTCTGCTGAAAACTGCCGAACTGTGGAACCTAAAGCACCTCATCGAGATTTTATGAAATTCCTTAATAAAGACAGGTCAGAAACTAGGCACTGTATACCCATAATGTGTACCACACATTTTGAGGAAATATATAATAGGTTATCTATCTAATGTCTTTGATTTTTACTACAGTAGAACCTCGTTTATCTCACGTAATGTGAGAACGAGGTACTGGTATTCGGTTGAGAGCCCTAAGCGTTTACCGAAATTGTCCGCGTAAGAGTGTCAGAGCCATCTGAGGCCTTCGTACATTAAAAAAAAAAAAAAAAAAAATTGAAAAGTTATAATAAAAGTTTACCACATAAGTAGAATATAAATTTGAAACTACTCCGCGGATACAACATAGGCATAGCGGCTCCATTAGTTTAATCCGAGATTTTTGCTTATTATCCGAGCATTAGCAACTAGATTAATGCTCAGATAAGTCCGAGGCCGGATCAACGAGGTTTTACTGTATTGTTACAAAGTAACATTTCCCAAATGTTGTTATCGTTATAAAAAGTATTACGACATAGGTATAAACCTAGATTACATTTACATTATTTTTATCACCAGGGTTGGTTTCGATTCCCATGTCCTAAGATTTTCGGCTCGGTTAATCAATGACAATCCCGAAGATAAGTGGCGTTATTTTATTATCAAATATTTTCTGTGCGATGATACCATCGGTATTTTTGAGCTGGGTGAGCGCAATTCTGGATTCAAGGTAATAAAGTACTCCTTTATATAAATTTGATTAAATACAAAAAAAAAAATGTTAATATACAGATTGACACTTCAATGATTCATAAATTTCAGGGCGGGAAATTCTTTCGTCGTGACAAAATGTATCTTCCAGATGTCGAGTTTTTCGTCCCCAAAGAGCCACCGGCTTACACCGATAAGGATATGTGGATAGGAAATGAGTTGGTGATCAACAAACATTGCTTTAGACTTGTCGCTGCTGACGAATATGCCCTGCGTTATATGGAAATTCACGCACAAGAGGTTTGATCCTTATTTACAAAATTATTTGTTGTAATTTATAAGTATATAGGTACTAGCTGTTCCCCGCAATTTTACTCGCGTCCCCACGGGATTTTCGATTTTCCCGGGGTCAAAAGTACCCTATGTGTTATTCTATGGGTATGCTCTATCTATGTGCCAAGTTTCATCCAAATCTGTTCTGCAGTTTTCCGACAACAAACATTCATACAAACTTTCGCATTTATCGTTCCTCCACAGTATCCTATGGCAAACATTGCGTTGATAATGGATAAGATACGACGTACCTTAGCATCTCAAGAGAATGGCTATAAAAAATTCGTGGCTAAGTACATGGAGGCAGCTTTACCTGACAAAAAGGAGCTCATGTCAGTGAAATGCTTCAAGTGAGTGTTTTAACTTGAACGTTTTGTGAATGGATCATCCCAGAGAGTTCTTCATAATTATTTATGCTTTCAGACAAGCACTAAAAGAGATCATGTGTGAAAAGATGGCGGAACATGAATTTGTAACATTAATAAGGTATTTCCGTGGTGACCCTGGTAAGGAAAAAAGTCCACGCAGAGAAATGATTAGGTATGTGTAAAACCTATTTTAGTAACCTTCTTCAGAGATAGGTACTTAATTGAGCTACAGGTTAAGGTATTGTTCCAAAGGTCCCTGGTCTTCACGGAGCTGACTCGTGGTCTATGGGACGATCGGGCTCGTCTTCATGAAGGTCTATTGCATGCTGATGAACTTAGTTCTGGGGTTCTGTCAGTGGAGAGACTGAGACAATTGTTGCGAGCTCATCGACTACCAATTAACACAGACTTAATGGATTGCATGTTGCAAGTGTAAGTAATGAGGTTGTCTTAAGTAGGTAGCATGTTATGGCTTACAATGTTAATTTTACTAAGTACAAAAAGTATGATTGTTGGTATTATTACATAACGTTTCACAATCAAAGTTTCATTCTATCATTGGGTTCAGTAGAAGATAGCGGATAGTTCAAACTAATTTTAGTTCAAGGGCTTTTTTGTTTATACTACCATTTCATAAAAATCCACAAATTAAAAAAAATAGAGCCTCTCCGCTCTCTAGGACACACTTTTTACGATTTGGTTTCAAGTTATTAACTCTTTCGCAATTTTAAGATAAACTCTAGGATAGGCCACACCTGAGCTCTGTAATTTTTATCTTATCCTTCATTTACGTGAAATTATAAATGATTTATTCAGTTTATGCCAATTATATTATTTACTCGCTGTCCCCCGCGGTTTTACCCGCGTTCCCGTGGGATGTCACATGTATTATACATAAAAACCTTCCTGTTTAATCACTCTATCTATTAAAAAAACCACATCAAAATCTGTTGCGTAGTTTAAAAGATTTAACCATACATAGGGATATATGGACAGAGAAAGCGACTTTGTTTTATACTATGTAGTGATGTCCAATGAAAGTCAAAGTGACTGAAGCCACCATGTAATACCAACTCTCTTTTTACTTGATTGCATAGTTAGATGCAATTAATCTTTAAAGTTAGAGTTAAGTGTTGTAGAAGAAAAAAACGATATATATAAAAATGTTATGTTGGTTTGTGTACGCTTCAAAAACTCAAAAAGTTCTGCACCGATCGAGCTGAAATTTTAGCATGATATACATATTATATAATCCGCATCAAGGATTGTTTTTATCAATTTTTTGCATCATTCATACATCCCCGACCATCTTTGTTTTGTTTCTCATTTCTCAACCATTCAATCACAATGTGCCACAGCGAAGCGTGGCAGGGTACAGCTACTATTTTATAAAATGTACTTGGTAAAGTAAAAGTTTTGTAGAAATTCCATATTTTTTATTTCACTAAGTCCTTTGTAAAAATAATCATGAAGATTATTAATATACATATCACAGGCTGCAAAAGGATGAGAAATGTAACGTTCAATACGAAGACTTGATGTCGTTCCTTGACTTCCAAACTCGACCAGTGTTCAACCTTGCTGTAAGTGATTACCAGAAAGTAGTGCGACACGCGCCACCTGTTAAAGATACAGAGGTAATGGTTGTATTTTTTATTAAATATTTATACTTTAATATGTTGTGTCTCTAATCTTTGGTTATTTACTGTTGCTTTATTTCATGGCATTTAGTTATTTTGTAAGTAGTATGTACCGTTTAGTTAGCCGTCCACCTTCTATCTATACAACCTAAGCCACGTAAATGAAATTTGGACAATGTAATATTTTTAAATAACCAAGAAATGATTCTGTTTGCATGTTTACATTAAGGAAACGAATAGCACTACTTAGTGGAAATATTGTCTTGACAATTGTGCGGAGGAGGACAGACTACATTTTATAACCTATTATTTTTGCTAACAAGGCTGAAGCTAGAATTATTTGATAAAAAAGGGTGTAGAATGGTTGTTATATCTCGAGTACGAAGAGTGAAATTGTGGGTTGAAAGCTAGTCTTTTTGGATATTTAGGACTAATTAAACTAGATAATTGATACTTAAGTAAGTGATAATATTTATTTTTGCAGTGTAAGTTGTGGGCAGAATCTGAGACACTGATACAGGAGGGCTATGTCAACTGGAACGCCTTCCTTTGTCAGTTGAATCTGGATCATCTCGTTAAGGATCAGTCATAGACGTATTTAAGTCGGGTATATAACATTTACATAAAGTATCGTCTAAGTAGGTGATTATTTTTATATCTCTAATGAGGCAATAAATTAATTCAGATTTTTTTATTTGTTCTTGTGAATGACGAAAGTAAATACAATTAAATGTAATATTATAAAACTCATCACAGCTTTGGGACATAAAATAAGGGCAAATAAGACATAATTGATTGTAATAAGAAGTTAAGGTGTACTGTGAGCTACCCACCCTAATTCAAACTTTTACAAAAGAAAATAATATTTTGCTAATGTCCCTGTAGCACTGGAAGTTTGTATCTATGACTTGATATTGTTATTTATAATCGTTTATTAGCTGCATTTGTATTATGCTTTACAAAATTTATAGATTTTTATATACTTATCTTTTTGTTGAATTTTCTTCGGTTTGATTTATATTTTAGCTAAGTCTTAATTCTAAAATAATTGACAATGTTGTTTGTAATTTATATTTTTTAATCACAATAAATACAATAAAAAATCAGTCACTCTATGTTCTCACTTTTAGTTTTTTATTTTAGATTTATATACGTTTATTACATAGACTAAATAAAGTTATGTGCCATACACATTCACTGTTGCAAACATATTTTCACAACATTGAAAATGATGCGTGATGCTAAACAGTAGGAATAAAGTGACGTACAATATAAGAATTGTGATAATTATTATTATAAAAGTAATCACACAAACATCAATATCACATCGGTATTACATTCACACAAGTCAAAATTATTACACAATAAATAACTTAAATATAAACGTAAATCTAAATGACTTCGAACTAATATTTAATAATACGAATCATACGAATCATACGAATTTGATAATCCAAGAACTTTTTTTTCGTCGGTGCCTTTATGAAGTCCATGTCTTTACCCGACTGCCCCAGAAGGAAGGTTCTTTTATTTGAAATAAATTTATCACTATATAGATGAAAATGGTTCGTATACTTGTCCTTAAAGAAGTAAGCTAATTACTTGGATCGCTAGTTATGTCTCAAAACATTTCATTGGACGAATAAATAATATTTAGGAAGGTATTTTATTTAAAACAAACGCTGGTGATATTTATGAAAAGTGAAAACAATGTTTTTGTCCGGTACTTTGAAATTAAATCAGATGATATCGTTATAAAAGTTAGGTCAGTAATTTTTCGGTTATTTCATATCATAACCACGTCTTTTCATAGCAAGGTTCATGACGAATTTGATGATGAATACAATCAATAAATTTATATTGCCTTTATTGATCTTTTGCCCTAGTTTTCATTATATTTCTTTATTTCTAATATATTTACATGGCACAAAGTATTCACTTGTGTGTCGATGCATACGTATCTTCTAGCTATTTAAATTATGAACATTTACAGACGAGGTATTTTAAAGAATTGTTTATATTCCTATACAATTAAAAATTATGACACTGGACGGTTTAGTTACAATATTATTTAGGTAACTAACGAAAATGTACATATTTACAGTTGAATTGCTATATGAACATATATAGATATTTATATAAATAGAGCACTATGATCTTTTATTATCCGATCTGTATGGAATTATGTTTTAATCAATCTACGCTAAAATCGAAACATAATATTTTTGAACGTAATTTATGGAGATCAGTTTGACCAAAGTACATGGACACTTGGTACTGTATAGTTTGTTGACCAATTATGCTATAATGACCACTATCACCACATATCTTTCACTCGCTCTGCAGCTGGTATTTGGGGTCGAAACCTGAAAAATATAATGTGTGATTGTAATCTACACAAGGCACAAACTTTTTAATTAAATATCTGTTACTAGCACGTGGATTTGTTGTCCGATAAATAAATAAATAATTGATTAATCATTATTAATAACTGCTAGAGGAGAGACACAATGCTGACAAATGGAAAATGTATCTTACATCTAAGATGAATTCGATTGCAATTTAAGAAGCGAGAGTAGAATCACAAATTGTAAGAATGGATTGTGCGACTAGAATTACGGCTGATAGGAAGGTATGGAAAAAAACATGGTACACTAAACTAGAGCTCACCTATGTGGTGAAATTGTTGGTGGTGATACAGGTTGACTAATACCGAGTGGTGACATCTTAATACCGGAACTGTTGCCGTTAATACTAGATCCAAGGCTTGAAGCAGAGTCCACGCTGAAATTAAAAATACAAATCAAATAAATAATAACCCTTTTTTTTTGTCTTGGGTTGAAATAATACATGGTAATGTATACCTTCAGCATAATTAGATTGTATTTCTGCTACCTGTACATATAATAAATCTGTTTATATATACAGGGTTACAAAACTACCCGTAAAGCCGATATGAGGTTAAATGGGGCCTTGTAACGAGTCTATTCACAATATTTAAGAACCGTAGTAACGCTGTATAACATACCCCCAAAAAAAATAGATATTTATGAATGAAAAATAGAAAAACTATTGAAATAGACAATTATAAGGTAAAATAGGTACGTAGGCCTTTCTATTAAATAATCTGGTTCCCTGACATGACAGCTTACTAGGGTTGTTGGCTTTGATAATTAATTATATATTTTACGGGGTATTTTGTATACGAGTATTATATGTTCTGGTTATATCTCTTTGTCTACGGTTCGGTTTATATGTGCGAGTATCATATGATTATTTACAGTAGAAATAGAAAAAAAAATGCATTTAGTTATAAAATAATAGCTCGAGCAGACGAGATTTTTTGCATTGATATATTTTATGGGTCTGAGAATAATTAAAAAAAAACTTTTTACCACAGGAGCGCGGGTAGACCCGCATGTTAGTGCTTTACTAAAATTATCTATAGACATAAGTCCTTTTCTGGAAATAATTGTGTTTAATTACCGGTCAATCTGTCTCCTGAACAGCGGATACCTCCAGGGTGAATTAGGTTTTCGTAGCTCATGCTGGAAACCAGGATTATCTCTCCCTCTGTCTCCATTTTCACTAACTACTGACATTGATACATGTCCTTCTGTTTCACGTGTTTTTGATGACAGCCTCCTTAAATATTTATATATGTGTAGAATTTATTACAAACGAGTGATCCTTACATTCTAATACGTTTTTTAAATTGTATATTAGATATGCAGGCGGTCCCCGGTCGTGGGAATTATGAATGTCACAGCCGAAGGACCCAAAAAAAACCAAAATTAATTTAATTAAAATAAAACTTTAATTATTACAATTTACAAGTAAAATTAATATAGTGATACAGATCGATGCTAGATCTAGAATGAATTATATTTTTATAGAAATAATGTAAATTGAATTAGGTGTCGGTTTCGCAACTGTGAATCTGCTCCATCAGCGACCTCGATCCAACATTCCGCTGACTCCATGGCACGTGTAACGACGTCACTGCTTATAAGGCATCTTGCATACTAGTGAATACTATGACACCTCCCCCATCAGATCAGCAATTATTTTTGAATCTTGAGATGAGAAAATATTGCTGATTGCTGCTGCTTTGGTTTTTCAGAGACTTCAGGTTTTGCATAAGTATGTTCCAAAGGATCTGTAACATCTTCTTCGGGTCTGCATTGAATTATGTTATAGCGCTGTGCGACTAAGTATATAACAAGTGCAACTACACTCAGTAGTGTTAGAGTGTAGAGCGGAATCGTTGTATGGTACAAAAATGAAGATGGAATTTGTTCCATTCGTAAAGTAGGTTGAGCCATCAACCTATGTTGAGCATCCTGTAGTTTCTTGAGATTGATTGAGTTAAGATGAACTTCGGTTGCATCAGCTTTCTGGTTTTGAGTGTCATAAGAAAGGTTCATTATCTTCAGTGGTCGCCCTTTAACTTGATCATTTGTATTGGTGATTGTGAATTCTGAGGTGTATAGGAAACAGTTCGCAGGAACAGTTACTAGATAGCTGCCATTTAATACATTATAATCTTCTTTTCCGCATACAGTATGAATCCTTGTTGCATTGGGAAAGGATATGACGTAGTGTTTTTCATCCAATTCTTCCATAGCTACTCTTGATAGGGTTACTGTAGACATCTCGCAGGTCCTATCCAGTAATTGATTAATAATGAGATTTTGAGTGCAGTCTGGTGTCTGGCGAATTTGATGGTCCATTGTCTCTCCGCAAAGATACCAGTTATCGTACTTCGGGCATTCAGCCTCTATGTACACATAACCTTTCCTGTTGGTTGCTATCAATGGGTAAGGAGGGATGAGGGCCTGCTTATGCTTATTAGGGGCTACTGATAATTTGTAAAGATCATAACTATCTACGGCAAATATGGGTACTTTGAAAATTATTACTATCTGGCTACCTGAGAAGTAATAGGCAGGTTTTATAAGATCGTAATATTGCCTAAGTTCCAAATCTAGCACTTGTCCCTTACCATATATAGTAACTAATCTATTAATCATATAACTCAAGACTTTAACATTAATCATAGAGTGATGCGTACTTGACGCACGGATAAAAGCTAACATATTTTCTAATCTAACTAATTCGTCTAAAATATCATCTATGTTTTCAGTTATTATAGCTATGCATTGGGCAAATTTGGCGTACTTTATAAGACTGGTTGACCTGTAAGCATCGCTTTCTAAAATGGATTGCAAGGTTTCATTTATCCTAGCTTGGTTTTCAGCTAATCTGGTCATTATATCGGTATGTTGGGCCATCCAATCTCTATTCAAGCTTATATGGTTATTGAATTCATGGGCAATTTCGTTATCATTATTTTGTAAGATCTTAATAGCATTATCATATTTTACAGCATCAATTTGATCTAAATTTCCAGTTATGCTCTTAATTACTGAACCTAAACCATCAACGAGACCTCTTTTTACTCGACTTGGCTCTAATGATTCTAAATGACTTAAGACTTTTATCATTTTACCGGAAAGATATTCTAATTGAAGTTCATATAGCATATAAGTATCATTTTGTAATCTAAACTTGAAATCCGCTAGTTGATTTTCTAATAACGTAATTTTATCACTAATGTCATTGATGCGCACATATTGAACAAAGGTATGATAATGTGTTATGAGCCTTGTTGCTCCCAGTCGAAAGGGTAGTAGTCCAGGGCCGTCATCTAGACTCTCAAGTTTTATCTCCTGGTTTGATTCCTGTGCTACTATCGAATGAGCAGTCAGGACCAGTAGCACCCTGCAACAATTGGGCACTTTTAGGTATTTTTTTCAATCTACTTTTGGCAACAGGTCCGCGTTTACGCGACGTATATATATGAATAGGTAGGTTTGCAAGAACTGTATCTTGAGTATACCTGGGGGCTACTTTTTGACGACTAGCTAAGGGATTACTTACAAAGATACGCTGCTGGGGCTGATAATCTACTTCGGGATCTCGGTTTTTATTAAGATTCTCAATGATATTGGTACGAGTAACGAGCGAGGATTCATTAATCATCTCATATACCGTCTTCATCTGTTCACGATGGTTTTGAATATATTGTTGCATGAGATGTTTCGTTAAATCTACATCAAATGGGTCGCGGGGATCGAAATGTCCTGTTATAATATCAAATGGTCTACACTTGGTGAAACTATGAATAGAGCTATTGTAAGCTAGTATACTATACGGCATGAGATTAACTATATCTTCGTTTTTATTGCGTAATTTCAAAATACGGAGATGTTCTAATAAAGTTGAATGAAATCTTTCTACTATACCATTATCATTTGGGGTGTGCGGTAATGTTCTATGGTGAATTATTTTATGCATATTAACGAATTCATTGAATAATTGGTTCGTGAATTCCGTACCGTTATCTGAAACTATAGTTAATGGTAAACCATGATGAGTACAGAATTTAAGAAGCCCTTGTAATATGCTGATAGCAGTACCATCTTGCAATCGATATGCTTGTGCATATTTTGAGAAAACATCTACAATAGTTAAATACTTCTCATTTTGGACAGTGAACAAATCTATGTGGACAATTTCAAATGGCTTGGTAGCAGGTGGGACTATGTTAAACTGTTGTTTGATAGGTTTTCGGTCATACTTAGCTTGGCCACAAACAGTACAATCGTTTATGAATTTTGTAATGTGATCTTTCATCTTTGGCCAATAGTAACGATTGGAAAGGGCTAAGTAACATTCGGTAATTCCACGATGGTTTGTCTTTCCTTCATGGTAATGTTTAATTATCTCTTGCTGCCTAAGGTATTCTTTTACGTTTTCTACTTCCGTTTTAGCTAGGACTAAGTTCATCGCTGAATTCTTAAAGTTTTCCTGAATAATAGGTATAACATCATACATGGACAAAGCTGGGTTAATGAGCAACGCAGTCTTAACTTTCGGGTTTACGTATTCCTTAATAACATTCACGACATCGTTCTCTAAATTAGTCATAGATACCTGAACTACGGTCCTAGTATGTGTTTCAAAAGGCTTGGATGCTGTGGTGCGTTTTTTTATATCGCCGACTACAGTGATATGTAGCTGCCTATGGAATTTATTTAATGGTTCGTCTACGATTGGGACTTCGAGAATAGGATTCTCCCTACTTGTGTGAGCTGTAACTGTAGATGAATCAGAGACAGATGGCGGTCGCTCAGATGCATTTGCAATCATAGAGCTAGTTTCCTCGTTATGAATTTCTATCCTAGAAAGAGCGTCAGCATTGGTGTTATTCCGACCGTTCTTATATATTACAGTGAAATCGTATTCAGATAACTTAAGTTTCCAACGAGTTAAACGCGAATTTGGTTCTTTGAGATTCATAACCCATTGGAGAGGTTTATGATCCGTAACTATCTTAAATTTCCTTCCAAAGATATATGGCCTGAAATACTTAGTGGCCCATACTATTGCAAGGAGTTCCTTTTCAATAGTGCTATAGTTTATTTCGCTCTCATTGAGAGTACGAGATGCGTAACAGACTGGCTTATCCGATCCTATAGGTCCCTGTGATAGTATTGCTCCTAAAGCTATATTAGAAGCATCAGTTGTTAATACAAAATCCTTATTAAAATCAGGATACTGCAAAATCGGATCATTAGTTAAGAGTGATTTACACTTTTCAAAGCAACCGACATATTCCGCATTTACCGTGATTTTCCTACCTTTTTTTAGGCATTGTGTGAATGGTTTAGTTATTCGTGCAAAGTCGGGGATAAATTTCCTATAATAGCCAATTAAACCAAGAAACTGTTTGATCTCCTTGGGAGTACTTGGAAGTGGATATTTCTGAATAGCTAAGATCTTATCAGGATTAGGCTTAATGCCATCCCTAGTTATAACATGTCCTAGATATGCAGTTTCTAATTTTAGGAATTCAGATTTATCCATCTGAATTTTGAAATTCGACTCGCGTAGTTTTTTAAAGACCTTTTCAAGATTGATTATATGTTCTTGTAAGGAGGTGCTGAAAACGATAATATCATCTAAATAGACTAGACATACTACGTTTTGAAGGTCTTTGAGGACATTATCCATAACGCGTTGGAATGTTGATGGAGAATTTTTCAAGCCCATGGGCATACGTAAAAATTCGTAATGCCCGTTCTCTACATTAAACGCTGTTTTCGGAATATCAGCAGGGTTCATTTCGACCTGATAAAATCCGCTGGCCAAATCGAGAGTGGTGAAATACTGGCAGTTTCCTAATTTATCCAACACATCCGTGATGTTAGGTATTGGATACTTATCATCATGAGTTTTCTCATTAACTTTCCGGAAATCTACAACTAAACGCCATTTAGTTTTGCCAGAAGCGTCAGCCTTCTTTGGTACTACCCATATGGGTGAGCTCCAGGCAGACTCGGATGGTCGAATTATACCTTGGTCTAACATCTTAGTAATTTGATCTCTAACTTCATCTCTATGTATGTAAGGGTAACGGTAGCTTTTTGTGAAAACCGGTATTTCATCTGTGGTCCTAATATTATGCTTTATCTTATTCGTAAAAGTTAATGATTCGCCCTCTATATAGAATACGTCAGCATATTTCTCACATAAGGTCTCTAAATTAATTCGCTCTTCCGGATTTAAATGGCTTGTACGCAGGCGAGACAAAACTTCTTTAGCGCGCGTGGATGACTGTTTAGTGCGCGTGCACTCGATAGTGTAGGCTTCCGCTTGTAAGGCGTGATCCATTGAGAATATTACGTCATGTGAAGTGGGATTCGAAATTTCTAAGTAACCGCGATTATTAATTACACTAGTAAGGCATTCATTAATTACACAATTAGAAATGGTTTGCTCATTAATAAACGCATCTCCATCTTGAATATTAATAGGGACTTTAACTAATTTCTTAGAATTTGCAGGAATTACGTCTTCGTATAAATTGACGTTACGCGAATTATACATACGAATAGGGTTGGTGGTATTACGAGTTAAGAGCAATTTATCTTTAAGATCAATTCTAGCCTCCCATTTTTCAAGAAGGTCAAGTCCGATAAGTCCATCAAAGTAATCGTGAAATCTATATACAAATAATTTTATATTTTCGGCATCTTGAAATTCACTAAAGCAAGGAATAGTTATTGAATAATTATTTCTTGATGTTGCGTGAACGTTAGTTACCTCGAATGGATCATAATTTAACGGTACGTTAAAGAAAAAATTATCTATAGCTTCCGGACTAATGAAAGATTGATTCGCGCCTGTGTCTATTAAGAATTTCAATGGTGGATCTGATATTTGTATAAAAGGAAGTTGTCTTTGTGTCTGTAAATTTAATTCTATTTTAACTTGTCGGACTTCACGTGCTTCTGAAAATCCTGCTCCGAAACAGAGCTGGTAGATGGATGGGGTTCCTCAAGGGGATACGATGACGGGGGTTCACTCGGCACATCACAACCATGTTCGTATACTACATAATTTGGTTCAGAATTATAATAATCGTTATTGGCATAGCAATAATCATCCGGTTCGGTATATGAATAAAATTCAGGATAGTAATAATCACCGTAACTCGCGCATTCGTTCATGTTCATTTCGCGAGTCTTAAAGTAATTAGATGGTGGCGGATTACCATGTCTATTCCAATCGTGACCAGACTTAGGGATTTCTTTAGCAACGTAGTGGCTTACACCACTCATAGGCTTAGGGCCTTGAAGTTGTGGTTGTCTAGGGGGCAAATGGAAATTATTTTGATTAGGATTATAATTAGTGGGTGGTGCTCGGAACAACTGCTGTGTGCGCGACGGCATACCTATAGGTCTATGTGGCATAGGCTGGTTAGGCTGAAAGTTACGTTTCCACTGTTGCTGAGGTGGCTGCCAGCTAGAATTAGGTGCTGGCATTCGAGCAGGAAAATTGAACGGTTTAAACGCGGGCGTAGCCATTGGGGCAAATGGCATAGGTTTAGATATAATGGCTTTCTTTTCAGCTACTGAATCGGTACGACTTTGAAGGTACATTACGTTCAACTCTTCTTGCACAAACTCAAGCGCCTTTTCAACACTATCAGGACGCATGCAACGTATGCGAGAGCCTAAAGGCTCCTTTAATCCGCGGACAAATGCTTGCATAGTCAATTTCTTATACAATGTACGTTTAGCTTCGATCGTAGTTTCAATAGTTTCATGCAGAGTAACATAGGTCATAATAGTGCTGAATATATTAACACAACGGTCATAAAATTCCTGAGGCGAACTATTACCTTGAGTAGCTAACATTAAGTCATTGTAAAGAGCGGTCTCATCTCTCTGGTCTGAAAAGTTATTAACTAGAGCTTTCTTAATGCTTTCCCAGTCTTCGGGTATGCCATTCGAATTGATAGTTATTGCGGCTGGCCCAGTTATTTTATTTAAGATGCCATTTATGACGCATAGCTTAGCTAATTCATTACCGGGGTTGGCACTAATATATTCAGAAACAATCTGATCGCATAAATGGATGAATCTAGGTAAGATATGCGAGTTGCCATCAAACTCGGGCACTAGGCGCATAGCCTTAAAAATTGTGTCTACGCAAGTCATATTGGAAAATTCGGGGCTTATATAAAACTCAAAAATATTATCTATATCTCTATTACTATCTAAATTCAACCTACGGGCTTCTCTAGTGCGAGCAGGCCCTCTAGGGGTAGTTTGCCTAGGGTGAAAAATCTTACTGCCTAAAAATAACTAAAAGGAAATTAGGAAATATTGAGAGCAACACACAGAAACGATTTTGAGTGTACTTACATATATTTCATTTTGGTACCCCTGGGATCGATGTCTTGATTTTTCCTTCGCTGCGACTTCAAGTTCTTTGGATACTCAAGTTCGGTGATTCTTCACGACGGTAGCGATGCAGTTCTTCGATATTAGAATAACCCTAACTACCTCGAATCTTTTTGAGTATCCTACCGACTGCGCCAATTATGAATGTCACAGCCGAAGGACCCAAAAAAAACCAAAATTAATTTAATTAAAATAAAACTTTAATTATTACAATTTACAAGTAAAATTAATATAGTGATACAGATCGATGCTAGATCTAGAATGAATTATATTTTTATAGAAATAATGTAAATTGAATTAGGTGTCGGTTTCGCAACTGTGAATCTGCTCCATCAGCGACCTCGATCCAACATTCCGCTGACTCCATGGCACGTGTAACGACGTCACTGCTTATAAGGCATCTTGCATACTAGTGAATACTATGACATGGGTTCGATTCCCACCCACGACAAACATTTGTGTGCATGAACATGTTTGTACTGTGTCTAAATGTCTATAAAAGCATGTATTTAAATAAGTGGTTTATGTAGTATAACAGTTATTTGGTTTCATAGTACAAGTTCTGCTTAGTTTGGGATCGGTGCCGTGAGGAAGCACATCTAGCGTAAGCGTATCGTCATCGTATCGAGTGGGCCAAAAAGCAATGCAATGGGAAATTGAACATCGCGCAACGTCACGGTATGTGTGGTGTTTAATTTTCATACTTTACTTTACTTTAATACAAACCAGGTTTTTGGTGCTTTCCATGCGATGACGCTATGTTTGCGATAGTTTCTTGGTTTGGCCTCTGATAGCCGTGTGTAAAGAATTTTTTTTTAAAGTGCGAAGTTGTTAGCCTCAAATGGCTCTTAAACCCTTACGCGGACAATTCCGGCGAGCGCTTAGGGCTCTCAACCAAAAACGTGTAAAGAATGTCCCAGGATATTTATTTATATTATTCCATTGAATACACAATGCAGCTCACCTCAGTATCCTGGATGGTAACGAAGGTTGTGTTTGAGGTCGTGCGCGTTGTCGACTATCGACAATGAGCACATGCCTGTCGTACGGCGTATCATAATCCACTTCTAATACTGTTGAGAATCGGTGCGGCCATATTAAGTCCAGCATTGCTATCACCAGCCCAATAACTACGCAGATGCCACCTGAAATATATTTATTTATCATATCCGTAATTGAAAAGTTAAATGGTAAATAAAAGCTGAATACCGTATAAAAGGTATTGTTATCTTAGAAGTAATATGTGAAGAGAAATCTTTGTACTTCCTTATATATTACATTGCCTATATTGCGCTCACGGAGGTGTGTTAGTTTTGGCATCGGTTAAGAATGAGTACAAATAACAACAAGTTGAAAACAAAAAAACAAAATTACGCGTGACGTGATACAAAAAATAAATTAAAATAGCTTAACATTTTATAATACCTCTAGTATTTACCATTTTATGAATTACGGTCTAATTTCGACCTCCGGCTGACTACTATCGCTAGAAATATTGTATCTGTAGGCGTCTAGAATATTAGGATGAGATCGTATTCACACTCATTTATGGGAAATGTTGTGAAATTGTCTTTTCGATATTGTTGGTTTCGAGCTCATAACCTTCGTTAGTTATGACGTCACTGAGCTATAATTTAAATATTTTAAGAAAATATATAAAAATCAGTGAATTACAATTTAAAACAATTTGGAATTTAATTTACCTGCTATAAGAACAAGCCAGAAGCACCAGCCGAGCGAAAAAAATAGCATGGCACCATCAAGTCTGACAACTAGAGGCACGTGTGGTAAAGACGCCCAGTAGCCGCCAGCGGCTGTGCACAGCGTCACACCAAGAGTTGCCATTGCATATGCGCCGTAACGAGGCACTACTACTAGTAATAGGTTCATCAGTAACCATAGAGCCAATGCCGTCCTGTAACACGATGAAATATGTATTAGATTACTCCGATATAGGTAGGTACCTAAAATTAAAAAAAAAATACTGTCATGAGTAGGACTCATCAAAGTATTTTTATTAAAGTTCATACCAAAGTAATGTCGATGTCGTGTACCCGGCAGCGCGGTACTTAGCTCCCCATTCAAACCCTTCATGCTGCACTGCAAAATGTTCTGCAACTGACAGCAGGGGATAAGGTAGGCCCCGCGAAAGTCCAGCGCGATACCAGTCCTGAATAGCGCCAGCTTCCTCCCATCGAAACTGTTCGTTGTAGTCCACTCCCGGGTCGCCTATGCTCGTATTACCCCAAGACAGGGCTGTAAACATTGAGTACCCACAAAGATGATTGAATTAATAGAATTACTTAAGCAGTGCCGAAAATATGCGGGATAATCAAATAAAAGTGGGTGAACCTGAATGAAATTTTGGCATTCATTAGGTACCATTTTACTTTGTGGATTGAGAGCTCACCAGTGAGCGTAACATTGACGTGCCCGAGGCCCACGTGGATCGCGAGCCAGCAGTCGAGACGCTCGGGGGAGAAGGCACGGTACGCGGCGCGGGATACTCGAGCTCCTGCCACGTGCCAGGATGATCCGTACTTGCACACTGCAATTAAAATAAAAAAGCTTATAATTTATTGATAACATCACCGTTCAAGAGATATGGAGTTAAGAATGTGTCATATTTGATATCGTACAACTACATGAAATACACAGAAACAGCCTATAATTTGATACGCGAAATATTGCGGTCAATGGCAGAAAACTTGTGATTTCTTCACTTGGGCGGTCACCCGAAAAAATTGCAGATTCATTACGAAAATACAAAATCTTATAGTCTACAACCGCCTTAGTTGATTTTGGTTGAATGGTACATGTCATCTACCTACCGAAGATAACTTAGGTTTTAGTATTATGTATTTATATATTTCTAATAAAGATGCCCTTTTTAGGGATCTTCAGCCGCATGAGAAAAATCGTAACGCTTATAGGTACCTAGTGTCGCCTTAAGCGTGAAAGAAATCTTTATATTAGGTATTTAGGAGAGAGACGACTTTTTTTTATATCTGTTGTAAATTGTTTTGAACAAGCTACTTTAAAGACGCGATATATAGAATACAAGCAACCGCAAATAATAACTTTGTATTCAATAGTAAAATTGAAAAGTTTTCTGGAAAACAAATTTAATTTTGTAGTCAGTAAAACTAACACTATTGTTTTATAGCTCCCATCATTTGAGTAGGAAACATTATATGCATGAAATGAAAGTTTATTTTTCTATCTATTACAACATGCGCTTGTACGTTCTTAATTCAAATTCAAATGGAACTAATAATGTCTAGGTTACATGAAGTTGTTTTTAAGCAATTGACTTGCCGTAATTAAGCGTCTATTAGATTTTCACAGCAAATGGGAATTAATTAACTTGAAGGTCATGACACTGGTCGCAATGATCGGCAGATCGTCGCAGTTGCTATGATGTTCTCTCCAATCTTCTACCAGAAGCACCTATGGCCATACAGCTTTTTAAGTAAAACTTAACTTACCAAGAATAACTGTGCCCACAAAAAGACTGAGTGTGACGATCGTAAACGTGGAAAATCTCTGAAACAAAAAAGAACGCATGAAGAACTGTGTCAAATTTCCTTTCCTACATAAAATAACATTATTTCACGTTACGTTATTGTACGAATTTTTTCAGACAATTTCACCAAAGAAATATGCTTTTAGCGTAATTTTTTTCATTCTACAAGGCATATCTAAAACATTCATATTTTTTTATTTAATAAGTGCTATACCAATTTTTGTATAATAGTATTTTTATGACAAAGATAATGTAATGTTTGGACCAGATATAAAATTTTCATTAGGTGTAAATGGTGTAATTGAAAGAAAGTGAAAGCCTCGAATCTGGTTAGTGAGAACAGACAACAGGTCAAGGTCCATCCCGTAAAGCCCTGGATGATAATATCAATTTAAATAGTGGTGCAATACTGCTACTGTTTATAGGTACAATATGATACTTGGTAACAGCCTTGCAAGCTGATCATATTTTTAATATCACGTTGCTGCAATTGAACTTCTGGATATGCTTTGTTACTGTCTTGTGTTGGAAATTCGAAATTCATAGACCTATAAAGGTTTTAAAGCATTTATGAAGGTCAGGACTACTGAAGCTATCACGGGTTTGGAATTCAGAATTTGTTTGTGTTTCTTATCACCCTCGGTGTTTTTTTGTCTTTCAATGATAAATGTACACAGAATAGTATGCGAAATAAAATATTCATAAGGGCAGCTTATTGCTCATAAAATATTAAGTTACCTCTTTCCTGATGCCGGGGAAGATGGCTAGGAAGGCGAGGTAAAGCGTGATAGCAGCGATGACTAGCGCGAGCGCCGGCACGTCCGCTGCTACCGCCGTGCGGTTGTGGTACGCGTATAAGGTCGGCCCGCCTTCCTCGCGGAACGCATCGAACCACCCCTTCATCGCTCACCCAGCCTGGAAGAGAATAAAAGAATATTCAATTAATAATGCATACATAAAATAAGAAAGAAATAACATTGTTTATCTATAAAAAAAAGAAATAATACTTCACTAATCTATATAAATAAATAGTAATAATAAATTTATTGTAAGTGTAGACAAAAATGTGGGTGTGTGTGTTATTGTGTGTGTGTATGTACGTAATAAGTATATTATATGTAGTAATTTTCTTTTCTCATTTTCACATGTTTTATTATCCACATAGATATTTTTAGATGCCAGTTAGAATGAGTGTTCTGAAAAGATAAAACAACAACATTGTATGAAGTCATAGACGTGACAATCTGGCAAGGGCCGATAGTGCTAATTACACCGTAACGTAGTTATTAACAGTAACTTTATTCTTCTTAAATGCTAATTAGACAAGATTCGTACTTGACACGAATATGCAATGGATTTATGAGATGCCGTCATAAATGTTCATACTTACGTAAAATTATAGCTATAAGCACGTTGAATTTAGTATAAAATAAATGTCTAAGTACTTATGCAAATAAAAACATGCAAGTCACTGTAATTTTAACTCGATTGTGATCATCGCTCGGGGGTGACTATTTATTACCAGAGCGAGCGTAAAATATGATCATTACATGAACAAATATTAGACTACGAAGTTAAAATCCATGAATAACAGTATTGCAAAAAGCTTGTTGTACATTATCTCAATCTCGTGACGTGGCCGGAATGCGCCGGCGCATTGCAAAACCTGCGCAGCTGCTGCCTTCGGGAAACGGATGTAACGTTGCGCTTTATGGTGCACTCGGTAGACAACTGGTTAATTAAATAAAATATGCTCGTGATACTTAAGAGATTGTGCGCATTACGTAACTGAGATCATTGGGTGTGAAATTAAGAGTGTTTATGTACACACTCAATTTGTTGCGTCCGCCATTTAACCAGACTAGTCAATCAAATCAGAGTGCCCAATTACAAAGTACGAAAACTGAGTTAAGGTCAAATGTTTGGCTTAGCTAGTGTCAAGTTTAACTAAACATGTGTGTTTTTTTATGTAAGCTTGAACACAAAAAATGTTATTGATAGGTGAAGGATGCTGAAGCCGAAGGTGAAGGTGAAGATGCATGTAACACTGTATGTTTCCTAATTTAGACAAATGACTTGGCTAGTCATTTATTTCTTTGAAACGTAATAAGTACTTAGTAGCGGAATTAATTGATTTTGTTAGGAATTTTACAGAGTTTTTAATATTAATTTAACAATCTATTTATAAGAGCCTGTGAAGGCCTATTTGATAATAGAATAATTCTGTTTAAAACTCGCTTCGGCTCCATGGTTCTGACATCGAATTCGTACGATGTAACCAATCACTATCCCACGTGCCAAATTTCATTAAAATCCATTCAGCCGTTATGCGTGGTTCAGAACATTATCTAAACATAAAAAAAACATTCTTTTTACTGAATGCTCTTGATGTTTGAGTGGTATAAAGCTCGGCTTTCCGGATGACTGGACCGATTCCCAGGTCGGGCAAAGTACAATTTATATATTTTGTGATTTATAGTGTGCTCCAGATTGGATCTCTGCTTATAAGATTGGCATTAAGATATTTGTTATTAAAACTGTATATTTAGGTATAAGTAATATTCGGCATGTTACACACTCCACCTCGTGCTGCACACGTATCGGAAGTGAATTGGATATTTTAAGCGTAGGTTTATTTAATAGGCAACCGGAAGAATAGTTTATTTGAGGAATTTACTAGCGAGGCTATTAATCTTGCTCCTGCCTTACAGCATATGGCTAGCCTTCTTGGAGGCGAACTGGTTTATTAAGGCCCTCTTTGCACGCTATGGGTGCGTAGGTAATGAGAATTTTGTACGTGGGTACATACACTAAGGTTTTCGAGATAATCGCTTGGTAATCTATTATAACAAATTAAGTTATTAATATTCATTAAAATAATAACTAACAGGAAGTCCGAAGAACCTACCATATGGAATGTAATTATGCGAGTTTATCTATATAATTTTTATTGGGTAAATTAACTAAGGGATTATATATTTTTAGGAATAACAAGAACGAGATGTAGTACTTTAAATATTTTTATTTTCCTTATGAAAAATAATAAGATTTACGCCTAAATGCTGTTCATAATGTCTGTGTGATCAAATCTTACGTTATTTTATAATCATCGCTTTGTCGATTAAATAGCGGAAACAATTTTCTATTTCATGGTAGAGGAACAGTTAAAGGAATCCAGCTCATACAAACTTCGTCGGCGAGCCGCTTCACGGAGGCCTCGGAGAGCTTACCTCTCACGTGATTAGTAGTATTAGCGTAGTAAGCGGCAGAGACAGAGCACGGAGGCCGCGACGAAACATCCTCGACTTAGTGTCATTTTCCTTACAGAATCAAGCCCCTATTTGTCAAAACTTACAATGTGACATAAGATGTAATATATTTTTTTTCATAGAAAATAGTGTCGTGTATTATATCAGCCGCTAAGTGAGTTCTATTAGCATAGCGGTCACGGAAACAGTACACTGTGTGCGGTTAATTTTATTTGTTACGGCTATTTGTTTATCAAGAACACAAGGACGAATATTAAAATGTGGTTATGTAGCGCAAGTTTAACTACTTTTGCATGTTAATGCAGTTGTTATCTCAAATAACGGCGTGACTTGTTTTTGAAAAAAGAAGGATGAATCAGCTCCGTTCTATTTTAATGGACATGCGTAAAATCGTTTTTACCTTGATTGGTTTGAAAATAATATTTGTATACATTATTTATTTCAGTAGAACTTAGTCGTTGGAATGTGTTTTTAATGATTCTTAGCACAAGTCAGGGTTCATTATTAGAATGTTGAATTCGAATTGAATAATTTTATGTTATAATTTATTTCAATACAATTACCAATTCTACGCTGCTACGTGCGTCGCATAAATTTATTTTTAAGCGATTTGTTCTAAATATGTTTTTAATTTTTGGTACCTATGTTACTTCTTATGTAGTATGCATATGACGAAGATGTAACCAAACCATTCTGTTACACACTTGTAAAGGATTTATTAGATTTATTTTTTTAATATTAACGGGTTCGTTTTCTGGCTAGGAATATTGAATAGTCCCGAGACTTTGGGTATATCACTATTTCTCATAGTTTCAGATTTGGCCATACAATGAAAATTTTTGGATATTCCACTTTAAAAAGAGACCTCAGAACTAGCGGGGATTTATCCTGGAAACGCGGAACGCATATTTTGCTTTATTTGATATATTATTATCTATCTATACATAATAAATCTGGGTAGTGGCTTTTCTGAACACATATTTTTTTTAATGATAAAGGCTAATAGAACCTTAACTTTTTTTATATTTTTACCTGTTTGTCTACTGTTCGGTTTCTATGTGCACACATCATGTAAAAAAGGCAATCGGATTTGTAAAACATTTTCCATTTGACAAATTTTTTTGGTAACTTTATAGGCTATTTGACATCACCAGGAGCCGTGCAAAAAGAAAAATTATTGATAGAGCGCTAAGCGAAAACGAGGTAGGTCATAGCGTAGGCGGACGCGACTTTTTGCATAGACACATTATACATAGACTACTTTTTAACGCGGGTGAAACCGTGGGGGAGATTTAATTATTACTAAAATTACATTGACGTACCAGTTGTCTTAGTGGTTAGAGACCCTGACTGCCAAACCGAAGGTCGCGGGTTCGATTCCCACCCAGGACAAACATTTGTGTGCATGAACATATCTGTTTGTTCTGTGTCTGGGTGTAAATATCTATATAAGTATGTATTTAAAAAGTAGTATATGTAGTTTATCAGTTACCTGGTAGCCATACTACAAGCAGTACACTCTGCTTATCCTGGGATCAGGTAACCATGTGTGTAGAATATCTTGGGATATTTATTTATTGTATCCTAACTGTTTTGATTTATTGACACCCCGGCCAATCCGCTGGGTCTAGAACTAAAAGTATGAAATGTTGAATTGTTTTTTTTACAATGCGTAACTTTGTTTGATCATTATATTACCATAGTATGTAACAATGTGGAGGTTGTATACCATACCTAGAATTAAACGAAGCACATGAACACACCAGTAGGTGCTTGGCAGCGGATTTTTACCTGGGGGTGATAGCCAGGTAGACGGGTATTACAGAGTACCCGCTATTATTTGCAAGCGTGCTATTATTTCTTCACAACGTTTTCCTTTACTGAAAGCTCAAGCTCATCGCTAGGTTTAAACCCGAGATCGTGACCAACGGCAACCGACGTCACTAAATATTAAGTATCTAATTTTATTAAAAGAAATCGAATAGACGCTATACATAGATTGAAGTGTGTTGGATACAAAAACAAATCAAATATCCGGAAGTGTGATTCGGTCAATGAGCCTGAAGCAAGGTCGCGGGCATCCGCTCCGGGCGTAGTAACCTTGGACGGTTGGTGATAGCAAGGGCGATCAAAGCCATAGGTGTCATGACCGACCCGATCACAGGTACACTCATATTAACTAAAGTAATGTCTTTATACATACTTAATTAATCAGCACTACATTGTCAAGTAAATATATAACGTCAACATAAAAAAACGACTTCTTTTGAAAGTCATATATATAAGTAAAAGGCTTATGTTTTCCATTTATAGTCTCATTTCTTTTGCAGCTAGCTCTAATGGCATGGAGTCATATCAGTACCTATATAATTATTGTATTTGATATATATAACTGTCCCCCGCGGTTCTACTCGCGTTTATCGATATCAAATATAGCCTATAACCTTCTACGAAAAAAACCACGTCGAATAGTAACAGTCCCATCCCGATACGATATGTTCAGTAGTTTGAGGTGATGGTGCGTCAAAGGAACGCTATTTTAATAAAAGAAGAAGAAGATTGATGTGATTAAAACCTTTTTGAAGGACTGGTCATTAAGTATTTTTTTAAAACATTATAATAATATTCCATGAAACACCATACTTGAGGATCGTAACCGCCGCGCCGCTGCTTAGTAATTGTCCATTATCATGTATCATAATTTTGTAAATTACTAACCAAATCACGGAACTAAACGCCAACACCATAAATGATAAATACATGAGTCACGTACCCACATTCCAACGATATAGGTACTCGAGAATGATTAAATTTGTATTCCTATTTGTAGGTTCCTACTAATGGAGTTCTATTAACAAAGGTTGAACTGTGATTGTATATATCGCACCCTCAGTGAGATAAGGGCTTAACTCAAAATTTTGCGAAATGGAGTTACGATCATAGAGAGACTAAACAAAGTACGCTCTATCCGATGAAGAGTAAAACTTAGTCAATTTAATGATAGCCTCTTTAACACCGGGAACCACCCTTCCCGCTCAGTGCAAAAGTCACCGAAAATCGATATGTGCCAAAAGTGATTTTTTGAGTTAAGCCCCTATCGTTCTAAGGGTGCGATATGATCCGTTTAGTTCATCTATCAGACACATATTTTGACAGTCACAATTCCTGAGGCGGTAGGGATAGGTCGCAATATGGTATATGGATGTCCATGTAGTTCATCTATCAAGATATAATTCGCGTTAGTTTTATAGACATTTCATCACACCCAATATTTCCGAAGAGGTAGGCAGATGTCTCAGTAATAAGACTCGCATTCCTCTAAAGATATTTTAAGTCCCAATGTGACATTAGGTCAGTATTGTCGCTATCTCTCCGGGCAAATTACCAAACCAAGACAGGTAATTCCAAACAAAGAAACGTTATTTATTTATTATTTAGCCCCCGCGGTTTTACCCGCGTTCCCGTGGGATGTCACATGTATTATACATAAAAACCTTCCTCTTCAATCACTCTATCTATTAAAAAAAACCGCATCAAAATTCGTTGCGTAGTTTTAAAGATTTAAGAATACATAGGGTTATAGGGACAGAGAAAGCGACTTTGTTTTATACTATGTAGTGATACCACTACCGAGCTCTCTGGTTGTAGGAGTAGACTGCTATTTTCAAAATTTTCTGTCCCAATCCCAAATATCCCAAGACATTCTTTCATACATGGTTAACTGATCCCAAGTTAAGCAGAGTGTACTGCTTGTAGTATGGCTACCAGGTAACTGATATACTACATATACTACTTTTTAAAAACATAATTATATAGATATTTACACCCAGATACAGAACAAACAGACATGTTCATGCACACAAATGTTTGTCCTGGGTGGGAATCGAACCCGCGACCTTCGGTTTGGCAGTCAGGGTTCCAACCACCAAGCCAATTGGCCCAATTGTCTTACTATAGCTCTAGGTACTCAAGTTAGGTCTACAGAGTCACGGTCGTTCGATGTCGAGGGCTTCGAGGACATTAAAATACCTTGCTTCAACCTAAATGTGGATTAGCCTTGCCCGTTCTGAAGTTTACGACTCCATAACGACGCAGGTCACGTAGTCACAATATTATATCCCGGTAAGATACGTGCTTATTTAGTTTCTTGTCACTCTTGTTGAGCTCATTTTGGTTAATGTTTGGGTAATCTATTACTTACTTGGTGTCCCCCGCGGTTTTACCCGCGTTCCCGAGGGATATCACATTTTCTCGGGATAAAAAATTGCCTATATGCTATTCCAGGATATGCTCTATCTATGTGCCAAGTTTCATTCATATTCGTTTGGTAGTTTTTGCGTGAAAGGGTAACAAACATACTTATATACAAAGCTTTTCTCTTTTTTAAATTATTAAAGTATAGACTAGGTGTCGCTCATGGTTCTACCCGCGTTCCTGGAATAAAACGTAGTTTATGAACTTCTCCATACATAGGCGTGTGGCATATGTCACTTTACGGATTTATAGTTTTAGTAAGGATTTAATATGTGTAATAAATAAAAATTGTTATTAAAAGTAAGACTTTATTTGAAGTTACAGATACTCTCTTGGTAACTTTCTTTTTTAAGTAAGAATGTCGAAGTATTTTATTAGGTAGGTACACGCATTTGTGTTAATTAGATCAAAACATACATTTTGAAATATAGAGTCATTGAACATAATAATTAAATCAGAGGGTAACCAGTTATTGACCGACATGGAGTGATTATTGTGAACTTGACATTACTTACTGCAAAAGTCAGCAATATATATTAAGTAGGTACATTACATAGTAAATAAAATACATTTGTGATTGCTCAGGGATAACCTTGGCATTACACACGATTGCACTAGTAATTGTTCTGAACAAACATTTTTCATAAAGCTGCTTAATTGATGGGCAAATAGGTATGGTGTTAAGCAAGTTCACAAGTGTGCTTAGGGACGGTGTCATAATATTCTTTTTGTGCGTTTTTTGAAGAATCTCTGTGTCGTCATTTATGACAATGTTTTGTTAAGTAAAATCGTGCTACGTGAAAATATGACTTTAGGATTTCACAACGACTCTAAAGCATACATGATAATTTGAATAATCACGATATTAATTTTTCTAAAAACAACAATACAGTAGATACTAAAAAGTCAATCCAAGCTTATGTTAAACTAGCTGTCTCCCGCGGTCTCACCCGCGTTTAGTTTGAAGTCGATAAGACCAAGAAAACACATTGTTGTTGTAACAAGTCCATTCACAATATTTAAGAACCGTAGTAACGCTGTATAACATACACCAAAAAATAAAAAGACCTGATTTTTATGAATGAAAAATAGAAAAACTATTAAAGTAGACGAATAGAGAAGTTATTAGGTAAAATAGGTACGTAGGCCTTTCTGTTAAATAATCTGGTTCCTCAGATGACAGCTTACTAGGGTTGTTGGCTTTGATAGTTAATTATATTTTTACGAGGAATTTTGTAACACGTTGTATATATTATATATATATTTTATGTTATTACAACGACAGGAACAAACTGTTTATTTCTATTTGTTTAAGGTCTTGTCCTCGTGTAAAACAAATTACAGGTTAAATGGCAGTTTATTTTTACTATGACTGGCCTATGAACTTTACCTGCGAGGACGTCATATTTATTACCTACTTTAACAGTAATTCATCACAAAAACATTTATTCTAAGAGAGTATTTGCCTGCAAATGATGTCCATTGATGCGCTGTAACCCGGATGTACTCAAGATTGCCATGAACTTGGACTCTTTATAAAGAATTATTTTAAGTAATAGACTGGCTCTATGTTTTACTGGCGTGTTTTGGAAAACTAGAGTCGTTATGAATAAGGCTTTAGGAATAATCGTCTAGTATTTCGATATAAAAAAAAATACAAATCTTATTTTGTAAAGAGGTACAAATTTAATATCTTTAAAAAAATCCTACCTTAAACGTTATTTAAGAAATATGTTGTTGCCGTTCGGAAAACATTTTTTTTTAAACAAAAGCCGAGATATGCTCTTCTACTCTGCTCGTAATGAAGGTCTGGTTTTAGTATAGAACTACTTGTAGCACTTTATTATATCTTATTTTTTTATGATAGAATTCATTTTTAATTGCGATACTTGATTATCGCTTATGCTCGTGAAAGGTTATAGCCTTTTATTTAAATAGGTTTATAAACACCGAATTCATCTTCGGATATAACTGTAACCTATTAAGAATGTAAAAATAGATTTATTGACAATTAATAACGTAGTGGGTAGTATAGTAGGTTACATAACATGACGTGTTAGTTCCGATTCGACTCAACTAGTCATATCTTGACCTTGCTACTAGCTTACACTGAACATTAAGTGCTTCACAAATATAGGTGTATATTCAATAAGAGGTAGGTGAGAAAATGCGAAGCAATTGAGTCTAGACTACACATTTTAAAGTATTTTACTAAAGCATATCTTCAAGTTACCTTTCATTTTGAAACTTGTGGAGGTAGAGAATTTCTTTCTCTTCTAAATAGTAGAGGAAAGCCATAAGGAAATAAAAAAATTACAGTGTATATTGTTTTACAAAAAGTGGCATAAAATGTTTGACACTTAATAAGAAAATATTAATTAAAACAAATTACCTAGTCAAGCCTACAAAATAATTATAGGCTACGCTACAAGAGTACAGTAGCGTTTAAGAAATGAAATATAACATGATAAAGGTCTCACTCAGCCTTTTCCTACAGACATTTTATAATTCTTATAATTTTTTTTATTACAAATTTATTTCATTAATACCTCTTAATTCGATAAAATATATCCTTTTTATTATAATATGAAAGCCGGTTTATGTGTTTATCCTCCCAAAATGTCTAATGAAATGAAATGAAACAACTAGTCGACTTGATTTACAAGGGCAATTGAATTGCAGACAATAGCATTGGCTTTTTATTCTGGGGACGCAGGTGAAAAGAGGTAAGCAGGTAATTAAAAAATAAACTTTATACTCTTACACAATATATATATGTATATTTGTGTCTGTGTTTTGATCTGTGTCTTTTTCTGTATTTATTTATAATGTGTAATTTGTTTTAATGTTTTTCTAATCTATTGGTCCTGTTACTTGCAATAAATGAATTTGAATATCTGTTCGATCCTTAATAGAAAGTTTATAGCAGATATATAGTGAATAAAAAATATAAAATAAAAATGAAGATCCCGATCCAATATCAATAGACTGATATAGGTAGGTACTTTGTTAAAAAATTCAACGCAGGTAATATCAAAATTGTATATAAATCCAGTGATTTTCTATTTAGAATAACAATTTATAACATTAAACAAAACCTTATTGCTTTAATCTAATTAATTAATATAATATAATATATATATAATATAATATAATTAATAAATTATGTAGATTGACGAAAGTGGATCGTCGCTCATACTAGTCGTTAATCAAGTGCTCAGTGGCTGCCGACATTTGCGTGCATCGAACACTTCACTGTAACAAGTTTACATTGAGTAGTGCTCGGGCACAACCTTCTCAAATGACAGCATAGCATAAAAAACAACGGACAGTCGGTATTCGAGCCAAGGTCCTGTAATGAGATATGTTAGCTAGATAGCCGCGTTAAGAGAATTAAGACAATTCTGACTGTTCGAACAGATAAGTCTCAACGCGTTTAATTAATTTAATGTTAAATATTTATCGAGATACGCGAGGAAGGTCCAGTCCTATGTACTTAAAAGGAACCCGACCTTTAGTAATGAATAGTTAAGGCCGTCTAATGATAGGATTACGATTATATTCGTGATTGGATCGGTACGTTTTTATGATTATAAATGTTTATACTGACCTTATTGTTGCAACTAAACAATGAACAGAATCAATTTGGTATTATTATTCGATAGCACATTCTATTTATCGAGGATAGAGATTCAGGCCGTGGATAGTAAGTCTCGTATGTTAAGTCAAAACAATAATATTGCAACACTAACGCGAGTGCACCCAATTAACGTGGGAAATAAGTATTTATCTCCACTCGTTAATCTCAACTAGGTAAATCCTATGAAATTGTGAATGAGAATGACTTATTCTTTTGTTATTATTTAATTTGATGTCGGAATTATATTCATTTGATAAAAGATAAGAAATTATTACATCAATTTTCATTTAAGTTCTCTCTTTGTCCATTTGCTAGAGTTTTGTCGGTTACGCTTAAGCGTTCGGATCGAGTGAAACCTTCGCTTCCAGGTTAACTATAATGATTATAATTACATACAAATGATGGTAATAAAGCCTGATGTTTCATCATGAGTGGCCACCCCGCAAGGTCTGCGTGGAGAATATGTGTAACCTACATTTTTCCTCTTCCTCTATCCGCGAGTTACGAAGTAGTTCGTAGATGCTGCGGTACAGTGACGCATGGTCGAGGTCGCGTAAAGGCCACTGGGTATCCACCAACAAACTAAGCCGTTCATTAACATTTTTTCTACATTACTTGTACAAAGGCAATTCTTTAAGTGAAACTTCTTATAGAGGGCTTTGAAATTCTGATACGCAACCTTTGTGTGACGAAAAAGATCGAAGAAGGTGATACAGTGACACGTATATAATTTTATGTAAATAAATGAATGATAAACACAATTTATGCTGTTATAAAGTGATTGAGGAATAAAATGTTTCCTGTTATATGTGTATAGATATAGAAATAAAAGTTTTTTTCGGCTTACACCAAAAATATAATTTAGATATTTAAATTTTTGTGATGGGTCTGATCTGTACGATATTGTGCATTGTACAAAAAATTCTGAAGTTTATCGGTCTCTATTATTAAATCACACAATATGATAAAGTAACTTTATGCAGGTCCAGAGGTTTTCGTAATTTAATTATCTACGAATGTGGATATATGTAGGGAATATAGGGACACAACGAATGATGGATTATTATTATTTCATTGCTATTTGACGTTTTGTTTTGTCTTAATTTTATTTATATTTGTTAATTTAATGGTAAGCGACTTATATTGAAATTGAATATTATTTCAAGAATATACACTTCTCATCAAATACATTAAATGCATTTTTGATGAGAAGTAACGTATAAGTAAAATGTAAATCCGGAATTGGGTATGGGAAGAGTTTTATCTGTATTATTCACTTATTATTATAATTTAAGAGTAAAACAAACCATAAAGTAAAGAATATTCAACTTTATCTGTTAACTCCTCAAGTGTATTTTAAACAATGCATGTAACTAACATTTAAGATATTATACTAACTTATTATACCAAAAGAGTAACATTGTTTACCGGTAAACGTCCTTACCATGCCATTTGACAAGCAAGCGGAATGACTTAGAATAATGGAGGTACCCATTTTCACAAATGACAAAGCACCGGCTCAATGATTAAGAGACATCATCCATTACCGCAGCATCCGCCTGTCAAAACCGACTTTGTTAGTTCACTGACTTTAATTTAATAAAAGATAATCATCATTTGGGCCCAGGGTATGCACTCAAGAAATAATTTGTGATACATGCGTTGTTGGAGACAAATTATATCGATTTGTTTGTTACGTGCTCTTAGGATTTGGCCAAATGTAGCAAACAGGTTTAGGGATGCAAATGTATTTCTTATAGGCTGACTTCCGAATCGGTGGTAACTTCTGTAACTTTGACTTTCATGAGTGCCCTTCGCGAGTCTAAACTGAATGAATGGTTGGAATTTCAATTGTTTACTGGGAATTTCCAAAATGTTATATCAGTAGGAAAGTAGTTTAGCAAATATTTATTTACATTATTTATTTTGCCTAACTATACGAGTAATTTTCTATTTCTATACAAATTGATATTAATTGAACTAATTAAAAAAAAAACATTTTTCAACCTCTGATGACAGTGGCAAATTCGCTTGCTCGATTCATCATTCAGTCTTTCTAATTTAAAACGAGAGCATTGAATATTTTTAGATATATCTATCTCAATTATGAGAGTTGATTGCGGTGCAATTTTTTACTTCATTGCTGCCCCGCGGTTCCACCCGCGCTCTGGGCATCATCATCAGGATCAGCCTCTTTACGTCCACTGCTGGACATAGGCCTCACCTATTTCATTTCGAAAGGAAAAGCTTTTAGTGATGACCACTACTGTGAAATAAGAAGATTAACTCCTAAAAGGAATAACATGGAAAAGGAATTGCTGATAAAAACCATAATTATATTTTTTTGTGTTTGCAACTTAGCAGCTCAGAATACCTCCGCCTATGGGTTGTTTAAGAATGATGGTAGATCACGAGTCACGATTAGCTCAAGCATTAAATAATTAGCCTACAGCAAATAAAACATACATTGTAGCCAAGGTAATATCGATTTTTGTTATATAAAAAAAATGGGTGTGTCGTAAAGACACAATATAAGTGAACATTTTATTTGATATTTAATTATTTACGACAAACTTTTGAACAGCATAGATTATCATTAATCTATTTTTCGTCACACAATAAGGTTGCGGATCAAAATTTCAAGGTTAAGAAGGTTCACTTCAAAAAGGTATTTTTTTATAGTTCAGAAAAGGGACCATTAAATGTGCCATATTTATTTTACTAATCAAACTCAAATTCGAAACTATTTATTCAGTTAAAGCTCCTGTAGAGCCACCAGGAAATAGATATTCCTTCTTCTACATTACATTTATCCTTCGAGGTTCTTAGAGGTTTCATGCACACGTATGGCCAGTGACACACAACAAAAAAAGGTTTTGTTCACTTTGAAAAGTTAAGATAGCTTATGGTTATGATAAAAATATAATAAAAACCTTGTTTTAACGCTATCCTCGTACATACTGATTGAGCTAGGATTTTTTTTAACAATGACCAAACTCTTTTTTCTAATGAACACAATCTTTTTTTGTTGTGTGCATAGGTTTTCTACACACATATTAACAAAACATTGTTTATAATATTTTGAAATTACATTTTGTTTCTTACAATTCGCACTGTTCAGTTATTTATGTTACTGACTGACATAAGATCATACCAAATGACCATTTATAAAGCTAAATACCACTTTAAGAATGTTATAGTTACAAAACAGTAGAGGGGAATGAATAACATTACGAGAAGCGCTGAGCATTCGTAGCAAATTAGACAATCATAAATAATCATCACCATTTAAAATCATGAATAGGAGCTACATGAGCGAAAGTTTTTGAATAGATACGTTGACTAAGAGTCATTAAAATAGAAGAAGCGTTAAAAGATGTTTTAAAGCTCTTGACAGGGACACTAACAAGTGGTATATAATTATCTTGTAATGCACCATGAATGACTGATGTTATTTGCTATTGTTTACAAGACAACTTAGGTAGGGCCGGTTAATGAGATAAACAAAACACTGGCTCTTAAATCTGAATGCAATCTGCTGATTACTTTTGATTCATAGGATCATTAATTTTACTAGAGGTTGAGAGACACAATTAATCATTTAATTGAATCGATTTACTTTAAGATTCATAAGCAATAAAATCCTAATATTTAAAAGTCCTTAACGTAAACGTTACATACGTGTAACGTTCACGTTTTTTTTTTGTTTTGTGTTGTGTTTGATTAATTAAACACAGCTTGTACAACTATTACTAACTCGCTGTCCCTCGCTGTTTTACCCGCATTTTCCCGAGATAAAAAGTAGCTTATTTGTTATTCCAGAAAAAATTCTATCTATGTTACAAGTTTCATCAAAATCTGTCCCGTAGTTTTTGCGTGAAAGAGTAACACACATCCATACATACTCATAAACATTCGCATTTATAATATTAGTATGATAAATACAATACTTGTATAGATATTAATACCAAACCCAGGTAAATACAGACATTCAATACACACAACTGTCTTGGCTGGGAATCGAACCTATGAACCTATGTTTTTGTCTTTTGTAAAAATATCTAAAGGAAGAGCGATGGCTCCTAATACTTACTATATTACTATTCTATACTATTCCTATTACTTACTTAAAAGGAGGCATCGAATTACTGTACCGATTATGGAAAATAAACATTTTGTATTTTTTGAACTGTGGTAAGAGTTTCTATGTAGGTATCTAGTCACCACGCCATAACAAACTGCCACAACATATACTCGTATAAAACATAATTGCCAAGAACGTTTGAGTATATTTATTGGACAATTGGACAGACAATTTATAGATTTTACCAAAACGGTGAAGGGTGTTCAAAGTTCATTGTCCAACTATTGTAATTATCTGAATGTGGTAAATTTTCTGGGTTCTTGAGGGAGCGGCTCCGCGCTCGTACACTTATACCTAATAAATATATAGTAATGTTGAATAAGAATACAAGTAGTGTAAGGTTCTATATTCTGAACAGTGTAGCCTAAAGCCTGAACGAAAATATTATAATAAAATGAGTTTTTCACAGATCTTGAGTTGGTGTATGCTGTTGTTGCTCTTAAACAAGTATTTATTTTTCATATTACATCTTAAGAAGAAGCAGTTTAGGTAGCCTACGAGTTTTATGCTCGATATTTCATGAACAAAATATGGGAAATACCCTTTCATTTTATAAGTCTCATTCAACTATTTCGGTTCCCAAAACTACAAGGGTTCTGATTGACTATCGGAAACCAATAGTGTCATTTATTTCATATTAAAATTTTCAATAAGTTTTACGATTGGACCTTGCATGGAACTCGCATGAAGTTAATTGCGCGCTCATTTCAGAATACTATTATTATAGCGAACAACTATATACTTGAGGTGAGTTTGATGTTTTATTTAAACGCAGCTAAATAAAATACACGACAATTTACAGCAGTATTGGACAATGAAAACCGACAGAGAGTAATAAAATATTTTTATCTTTTCCTCAGAATAAGAAACATTACAGCCTACATATGGATATTAATAAATAAGTATGTTTTGAAAGAAGCATACGAGTCAACGCCTGATATTGTTTCAAATTGGGTTAATGTTTATTACAGTTTGATTTATAATTGGACTTAACCATTGCAGAGTATTTCGCAACTTTTGAAGCTGCATCGTTATCTCCAATAATGAATTGTGTTTGTATGCTATTAGTAACATAGGAATTATGCAGTGTCAAGATTAATAAATTAAATAATGAATGAGTTATGATGATCTCGTGATGGGTCAGTTGGCTTGGTGGTTAAATATCCTATTATCACGCCACATAACTATATCAAACCCACGCCGGGTTTGATATAGTTACATGATTTATTCATTTATAAAAGGGTAGACTTCACAGAAGGTTTCCATGATTATTATATTTTATGACGTTTTGTTAACCACATATTTGTTTGTGACATAATGAATTACACAAAGTGCTAATTGCAATGAATGACTCCGCAAATACCTGCACAAATAGATACCTTACAAATATTATATTCATAATTGGCCGTTTATTAAGCTAACTTAACTAGGCTTCAGTAACTTTATATTTGACCTATAAGTGCCCGCGGGCCTAAACTGAATAAATGGTTTTGAATTTTGAATTCAGAATCATTTAAAAGTTGGTTTTTTAAAAGAGTGTTCCAGCAATGAAAGGTATACCCAGCAAAAGTCTTCTAGCTCATCAATAGATAACATCCAACAATGCTGACTTTCAATGCATTCTGGATCCAGAGCGATTGTTTGCAAAGGTCATACGTCTGCATCTACAATACATCCTGTTACCATTCTGGCGAATGTTGATTAATCGGACGGACTGTGTTTTCCCTGCGCTATATAAACTTGATAGTCTGTAATATTTGATATACAATGAAGAGGGTATGCGATTCATTGTGGGTTTTTATCGTGAATGCCAGATTGGCAAATTATTATGATACTACTACCAATTTTATTATTTGACTGTATTTATTACCTTTTAGGTAGCTACTGTTAAATCTATATCTATCTATATATATATAAGGAGAAGCTGACTGACTGGCTGACATATCAACGCAGCGCCTAAACTATAAGGGTTAGAAACTTGAAATTTTGCACAGAGCTTCCTCTTGTAATGTAGGGGAGCACTAAGTAAGGGTTTTTGAAAATAAAATTCACCCCCTAAGAGGTTAAAACGGCGGTGCAAAGTTGGTATGGAACAACGTGTTTTCTTGGTCCGACCAACATTGAACTTGGCATTTATATTCTTTAAAAGATTTATTTAAACACGTCTGTCATCGGTTTTTATTCAACCCCTAAAATGAGAAAACAGGGTTGGAAAATATTTTTCATCACACAATATCCTATATCTCTCGGGAAAGCGGGTGAAACCGCGGGGGACAGCTAGTATGTATATAATAACAGAAACTGACTGAGTGATCGATCAACGCACAGCTGAAACCGCTGGGTTTAGCCAACCACTCGGTGAGCACTAAGAAAGGCTTTTTGAAAACACAACCCTCCTATCCTCAGACATTCATTACACACGGCCATCTGATCCCAAACTAAGCAAAGCTTACTATGGAAACCAGACAACTGATATACTAGATAAAACTTTTGTTTTTTATTCTAAATACTTTTTTAAATTGATATTTACACGCATTTGATGAAGAAAAATGAGAGGTGTTAATTAATTACTTATTTCAACTTCATAATTAAGTACGTGACTTTGAATGAGCTGCCTTAGAAATCAAAGTTAATACGACGTGTTAATTTACGATAAGAAATTATTTAGGCAGCTTACTAATAGCGGTATGGATGTTAAGATTTCTTTTTGCTACTTTTATTCCATCTGCTAGTGACTTCTGGTTAATAATCGTAGGAGCTGTTTGAACATGTTCTTGCAATAAATAGAGTAAGAAGTAGTTAACTTCAAATAGGTTGCCAAGAAATCTATTTTTAATGTAAGTTAGTACGTAGTTCAGTATTTTGAATAAATAAAATTGCATCTAAGTATAGACATTATTCCTCAAGAGAATGTCCTGCAGTAAAGTGTAGAAGCTTGCAGTCACGTAGTCAGTTGTCTGAGAATTAAGTTATATAGAAATGAAGGCATTCAGTTCGTAAATCTGTGGGTGATTTTTTACAGTATGTAGGTAGTTAGTTTAAGCTAAGTAAGCAATACTCACTTTTTATTATTGGCCTTTTGAACTGTGTAAATATTCCTTATTATGGCACAAGGAGGGTTGGCACAAAACATCACAATATACACAATTTGTATATCAGTCAAGTGTCACTTAAAAAAAACACTGGGATGAGAGTTTAGTATCACTCGGAGACCGAGTTATGGGTGGAACAGTCTGTTAATTCGCGAGATGAATGTTCGTGTAATGTTATGAACGAGTTGTCACATTATATATCGGTCGTGTAGTATCGGTAAAGGCTCGGGCCGGACTGAGCGGTTTATTATATCGCGGCAAGGAGCGCGGCAGTATTCAAGGTTCCAGCGCGGGCGGCCGCGGCCGGTTCCACCAGCACGTATCGCGGCTTATCTCGCGACTCTCGCGTTGCTTTGTCATTCTCGATGCCACTATACTAGTTCCTCTCATTACATACTAAACTTGCGGCACGCTATGATGGCCGTTTTGACGTTTACAATGACAATGAAAAATAACCTTTATTCCTTCATACATAAGGTGCATCTATTGATCCAACAGCTAATTGTATGATGATGGAAATCAACCTTATTCCAAAGCAATACAGTTTCTTTTCCTATGACAATCTGAAACGTCAAAAGGGCCATCATAGCGTGTCGGTAGATTGCGATCCTTTAAAATATATGTCGTGCGGAAGTCGTGAACTCGAGAATGCACACTTTTTGGGAAATCACTATGTCGTGACTCAGAATCAGGTATTTAGGTGTTGTAATATTTGAATTAATGGATTTTTTCTCAGAAAGTTCTTTTTTACATTCATACAACAAGTTGGGTTTTACGTAGTCGTTCTATCAGTTGAAGTTTTTACAGTTGTAGTTTTTATTTAGTAACAAAAGACATGAATGGTCGGAGATCTTGGCAATGTTAACAATGAGATGACGTCGGCTCATTGAGGGATAATAGATTGAAGTATAAAGCTTATAATTTAAAAAATACGTTGAATATTAATAATAAGATTAATATTACAAAGTTAGACTATTAAACTTGTTTAGTTCCGCATTGACTCAATCTTTTAAGTTACACAAACCCGTTGTGGGGTTGCAAAAGTCAGAAAGCACAAGTCTAACGTCTAGTCTAGAACCTACGCAGCTGCCTAATATTTAATACGAGATACTTTCCTAAACAAAAGATAGAGCTCTCAAGTACCTATTAAACTTTGAAGAGGATATAGTTGTGACGATCGCATTGTTTCGTTATCCTCAATATATTGTGTCCCATAGAGTTTGTATTTAAAATCGTCATTACTATGCGAAATATCACCACCATTTAATAAATCTTCGTCCTATTACAATATAATATATTACCAATCATTGCCTAGTTAACCTAAAACCAAAAGGAACAGGTATGTACACAATAATGGATTTATTAATCAAATAATAGGTACATTTGTCACAGAAGGTATGGGTTATTGATGTCCATAGAACAGTTGCTATGGCCTAGTTTAGGCATCAGTGGTCAAAATGTGCCACTATTTTCATGTATCTTTATATATTTGTTGTATATAAGCAAAATAGGGTTCCTTTGACGCACCATCACCTGGAAACTACTGAACATATCGGGGTGGGACTGCTACCATTCGACGCGGAATTGCACATAGATGGTTATAAGCTATATATGATATCGATAAACGCGGGTGAAACCGTGGGGACAGCTAGTTCAGAATACGAACAAACCTGTATTATTGTACTACTTTTTTGAGTCCAATAAACGATATTTAATATTATTAACAATCACTACCTTAACCCTTGTCGTATATTCAATAAATAATATCGTGCAAAGTTATGAATGTATGACATGAGTGAGATGAAAGGTAAGTAAGTGAAGCGATAATGCTCAGGGTATCTTAGTTAATGATCGATTTCCTTGAATACATCTGCAGGATTTATCGCGTGGCAGTGCGCGTGCGTCTATACACGTTTGATATCCACGCACGTGACCCGGCATGGAGATCATGATGTCATTGCCAGCTCACCTTCTTTATATCCTGTGCAATCCTTAATGTGTACTCAAAAGGAGGTTTGAATCAACGGGGAGCTAATTATTAAAGTTACACCTTGGCTTCAGGTTTTAAACGAATGGATGTTTGATTGCTATTAATGGGAGCGCTAATGTTATAACTAGCGGTTTATAACATGACGCTAAGATGTATCTTTAATAAATACCCCCCGTTGATTTGAATATACTTCAGATTGAGAAGCTAAAACTGCTAGTAAGTGAGGTTAGTGGCAGTTTTATCGGATTAGCTGCAAACGTGGCTTAAATAACCGTTCAAGGTGGCTACCAAGCTACCATCTGATGGTAAACGGTCACCGCAACTTATTGACGCTTGTAACGTGGGTATCACTCATGCCTTACCGAAATAGGTTGGACTTATGTTCCAAAATAAAATCTTTATCTTGACTTCATTCCGGAAACTAACTCATTTAGTTAAATTGATAATATAATTTTGATAATTTATTCATTGCTTTTATTTTAATATATGCTAGTTTAAATATCAATCTGCAAATCTTTTCAACTATTGTAGGCGTTTAGTTATAAAATTTCATTGAAACCGTAAATTTCCACTATGTTGTATACAAAACTTGTATACACATTGGTATCTGTCGCCCAAAGTTGTATTCTAATAATACAAAATATTTAAGATAGTAACGAAGATATCCTTCAAAATCGTATAAATTATTAAACGAATAACATATTAACTATTCAAAAATGGATGCCGTGAATCATATTATATAACAATAATACACAATTTGCTTATTTATGTAATAATGTGTTTGATTTAAATATCTATACTCATATTATGAAGAGGTTTGTTCGTTTGGATGTTGGACCTCATTTATGAAACTACTCAGCCGATTTCAGAAATTCTATCACAGAAATTTTGAATCGACTTTCAGGGTAAGTATAAGCGGTATATTACTCACTAAAAATAGAGGGGTTTTTCTGGAGACCAATTTTGCTTTAATCAATGAAAATACGGTCGAGCGAATACTTTTACGAAGCTGTCTTAACAGTAAGAGATATCCCACCAAAACGTGTAGGTATGTGAAAGAAAGCCAAGTTCATAACAATAAACTTGTAAGATAAGAAATTCGATAACGGTTTCGCTAATAAAAGAAGTGAGATCTAACTGGATACTAGCTAAAATAAGCTTGTATCGAAGTTCCTTAGATTATAGGTGTTATTTGTAGCATTCTGCAGTTGCTTATCAATAATATTTTTTTAAGTTTGAGAACAATTTAGCCATGTATTTCACTGACAAAGATGTAGTCAATTAAGTACATATTTGGGTAAGTGGTAAAAAGGAAACATACCTTATCTTCGTCACATATATTTTTTAGGTTAGTGCATAATACCTTTTCTCATATGAACTTGATTGATTTTCTCCTATGAATTTTCCAACTATGAATACCATATTTAATATACCAATAATAATAAGGATATCAATAATAATTAAAATATTTAAAGTTGGTGTATGAAGTACAGTCAATTTGCAAGTCAGGATTTCAAGTCAGAATTGTAAATGTGTAGGTCAAACTTATTTTAATTAAAAAATTAAAATTAATTTATTCGTGTAATTACCAATGGCTGGTATTTCGCCCTTGCTTTGTGAACTTGGCTGTCACACTGGCGTGTGTATAGTTATGAATGCTTTCCACAGAAATGTTGTAGAGCTTGGAAAAGCTTGTAAAAACGTCCGCGATGACATATTTATATGTTAAGGTTGATCCACGAATTGATAAAATATGACTAAATTTATTTTATTCTGTCGGGGGTCAATGTAAATTCTTTTCTAAATAAAGATTCTTATTGTCGGGGACATTTTATGTAAATAAAAATTGATTATTTATTATTTTGACTAGTAGTTTAAATTTTACAATCGTGTTTTAGTGAAAACAAAATAATACGCGCCATTTGAACCAACAATAAGTTGGTACGTAGCACGGTTCTAAGTTACCAGGCGCACACATTATGTGCATAATGTGTGATGAAAAACAGGGTAGGAGGAGCAGGTAATTTAATTGCAACGTCTCAACCTGATGTTTCACATAAACATATTTTATGGGCAAGAACATAATATAGACTTTTTAAATGGGGACGCGAGTGAAGCCTCGGGGGACCGCTACTGATTGATATTTTTTTGCGTTCAAATCTTATCTTATTTATAATCAACATAGCTGATAATGTCAGTACCTACCAATCGAGAGAGTGGTCAAGTCGGAAATAAATATAGATAAACATATAGAAGATAAAATATAATTTAACATGGTCGAATGGTTGACCTTTCTATTTGGCATATTCAATAGTAACATGTTGAGAAGTAAATAAGAATCAGTATTCACTTCCTGTTAACGCAAGGTCAGTTAGATATTTCCTCTATGAATTTGTTTGAATTGATTAACGTGCAATCAACAGGTAGGTAGGTACATCAATATTTCTGTGTTGACTTATTTTGTACTAACCTATTTATTAGTCATTATATTAGTTTTAAAAAATATTGTTTGCGTCAGGAATAGCATATATCCAAATACAATACAATTATTTTAGCGGTTATCTACTTGTTTTAATCATTTTCGCTATTTCTGGTGGGAAAAATATTTTTTTACAAAATATGATGACTGATTAATCGCCATTTATTAGCCATTTCATATTTTTTTTTAAAGTATATAAGTATTTTGCTCGTGAGAAAATATTGTTCGCGTTAGGAATTGTTCAAAAAAATTTAATAAAAAGTTGATAACCGCTAAAATAATGCTGTAGTATAAATAAAATACGATTGATGATTGGATTTAAATCTTAATCGCTTGGGACCTTGGCAGTTGGCACACAGTAAAATTATCTCCCTTATTGTTACGCTGGTGTACTGGGTCTGTTGAAATTTGTAAGATTGCATCTGTTTGTATCGCAGTGCTCTTTGGTGCAGTCGAGGCTTTAGATTTGCATAATACACGAATGTTAAGTAGGTATCTACGCTGTAAAAACTCAACTTTATATAATGCAAAATGTAGGTATGTGTTCGGTGACATATCGTTTTGCGAAAACATTGGTAAAGCGTGTCTAATTCAATTTGCTGCCCCGGATTTGGTCGCGGCAGGCGACAAGTTATCGCGGTATCTTTGAATAATATTAAATTTCATTTATAAATTACAGTTTCTCAAATCATGTACATATAGCGGTCATTTGGGATTTGAGAGTTACAGATGTGGGTGGAATAACTTCACTGACCTTGTTAGCAGTTGTTCACTCTCATTTTAAATATCCAATGATAAAGCACAAATATTTCAGAGATATCCAATACTACAAGCACTTGTTTTGTCATAAACAAAAACACTAGAAGGTCGAATCTAATATTAACTAACTGAATCAAATTTAATTTTCATTGACAAATTTATGGTCGGTTTTTATTTTTAACTAGGTTTCACTGCGGTTTCGCTGGCGTTTTTCTAATAAGTAATCTTACCCTTTGTCAATTTTGATCAAAATCGGTTCGGTTAGTAATGAAAACATTGTAATTGGATAGACAGACTTACATTCAAATTCAAATTCAAATTCAAAACCATTTATTCAGTTTAGGCCCTCAGAAGGCACTTATGAAGGTCAAATTTAAAGTTACTGAAGCTACTACCATTAACATTTAAACAATTATTATATGTAATTATTACACAATGTCGTCAACATCATCTTCACCATACAAATTTACTGATACTGAAAATACTTAATATTCTGTAATTTTTTATCACTGACTTGTAGTATGAATAAAGGTCATATCTAGAAATTTATTCCTAAATCCTAGATGAAAATAAGATGTTCACCACAAACTGGGAATGGAAAATAATTCCATAGAAACCCGATATAAATCCGAATGGAGGGTTAGTGGACCATTTAAACAAGTTAAACTCCGAGCACCAAAGTAACGCTCGCTTGGTGAGTCACGCCTCCACGAGGTTGTTCTTGTGAAATATCCTACGATTCGCTGAATTAAATAAATATTCGGCGAAATATGAACCATATCTTACCTACACAAAACACTATTGTTACCTATACTTACACTTCTATTGAGTATATTAGGTTCCTTTTAAATATATTGTTAACAATCCAACAATATTGTGATTTTCCAACACTTCATCTGAGACAAATGATCAAAATTCAAGAAATTCAAAACCATTTATTCAGTTTAAGCCCGCGGTACTTATGAAGGTAAAATTTAAAGTTATTGAAGCTGTCATCTCTCAACATTAAACCCGTGCAAGAAACGTCCCCTATAAAACAATATTTTGTGTATAAAATTGGCAGAGAATCAATATAACTATATAATATATATTATATTACTTGAATAATATATTCAATTTTAAATAGAACATGGACAAGAGATAATTTTAATGGTTTTATAAAATCCTTAAGATGCAAGAAGTAGTTACTAAGGACAACATGGATATCATTAAAGCAATATAATAAACCTTTTTAATTTTATCTGAGAGTTTTTATCATGTGTAACCTAGAATGTAAGCAATATGTGTTCCAATCCAACATAAATTAACTGAATAGCTATTCGATACTAATGTAAGGACTCAGTAAATAATAATACTCAATTGAATTGTTAATTTACTATGCACTTTTTTATAATAATAAATGGCATTGCCATTTTTTTTAAATACTTTACCTTCATAAATGAATCTTAGTTTATGCACAAGAATGTTGGCTATTATAATAATAATAATAAATTTTATTTCTTTTTTCTTACAAAATAATATAGCAACATAGATAATACACATGATTTCAGCATCTTAAAGTTTGTAGGAGAAACTGGTATCGAAACTAACGAAGTCTGTTATAGATAACCAGCCTCTTCAACCACGAACTATTTTTATGTTGTGATACCAGAGGCATGGAGTATTTATGAAAACATGCTAACATATGTTTGGTATTAAGAGAGAGCTATATAAATATTAAAAACTACTAAATATATTAAATGAAATGGATAGCTGTTTAGTGTTGAACGTATGAGTGTGTGTGTATGTAAGTGAGTGTGTGTATGTGTATGTAGATATTCATTTGACTTGATAGTATTAGGTACAGGGGCTCGATTCTGTAAGGAAAATGACACTAGCTTGAGGATGTTTCGTCGCGGCCTCTATGCTCTGTCTCTTTCGGTAACTATGCAATCAGGTGAGAGGTAAGCTTGGCGAGGCCTCCATGTGCCGGCTCGCCGACGAATTTTGTATTAGCTGAATAAGGGGGCTGTAGAACAAAGCGGATGTTGGTAAAGGCGTGAAAAGTAACAGATACATTGCCAATATATAACTTTGAATACATTGACGGTGTTGTGTCAATGTATTAAAAGTATAAAGAATCTGAGTCTTCAATGTAAATTAATTTTAATTTCTTGCAGCGTAGCCTCAGGTGCAGCTTTCATTTAAATAACCAGTTATTTTGCTTTATCGCGAACACCGTTTTTAGGTGCTGGGTTTGCAATTCCAAAATAGAGTCAATATCTTAATGTCGATTTCGGAAAAGCCCGCAATTAATTTATCTTTATATTGCGGACGTTATATAAAACTTTTTTGTTGGTGGTTTTTGTAATCGTTTTTTTACTATCTTTTTTAAAATTTCACCTGTTAGCATTTGTGGGTAAAATTAATTTTTTACCCCTTTTAATTGTTTTTTTTTAGTTTGGTAGCGAATAGTTTAAAATAGCGGACGTGACAATATGGTAATTCTACATTTCTTTTTATAATTATTTCCATAAGCAGCTCCATGTCATGGGTATCAAATTAAAGGTCCAATGTGCCATCAAGTTTATTTATACAAGGTTAAAAAAAGGCTTGATGCAAAAAAAGGTTTTTAATATTGGCCTCAGAAATGTTTTGTTAGACTGTACAAAGGTGATTGATATGAAGTACGAGTATACTACGCTTTTACAGCATAGTAATGACCTCTGTGATATTTTGTACAGCCTTCATAAATATGATCCAAAATTAATTATAAATATTAAAAATTTATAACTTGAGGAAGAAATTATTAGTAATGAGAATGAAATTTGTTGGCAAGAATAATAGAACCATTAAATTTTTCATGTCTCACGATGACAACGCATTTGCAATGCCCATGGTGTTGCAAATGTCTATAGGTGGCAATGACCAGGTTGCCCTCTGCCTGTTTGTCGACATACTCGGCTTAAAAAAAAGCAATAATCTCTATTAAATAATTATCTACGATCCATTTATAAAGAACTAGATTTTGAAATCACAAGTATCGATGTCACCATATCTATAATTTAGATTTAAATCTGTCCCAAAAATATTTTTTTTAAATTATCTATTGGTTTCATGGATACCGTAATCTTCTGGTTAGCGCTAGTGTGTCAGTCACGATTAATGACATCATATTTTACACATTTATATACAATCTTAGTTTCCCATACATACACTGATTTATGGTTATACAGCTCCTACAGTAGATACCAAATGAAGCCTTAATAACGGGGTAATTAATTTTAATTGCTTACTATATCTTTGCAATCCTTATAGATATTTTTGTATTTAGAATAGCTAAACTAGAATTATTTTGCATAAACCTAAATTTGGGTAACTACAAATGCTTTTAGAAAGTAGTTTGCTGATCTTTATTTACGTAGTTCGCAAGCAAGCTTGTATTTACAAACGCGGTTTAACTACTGTGTCATAGTAGCATCTGTCTCGTTCTTCTGTATACGGATCGTCACAAGGCAAACAAAGACATCGAAGAACTAGGTATTTTTAATACTATTTTAATTTTAAATATAGGTACAGTGACGAAAAGAATATTTAAGTCAAATGCAATATTGATCAATAATAATAATTTATTTATTTCTCTCTCTACAAAGGTTCTTAATATTAGTAGTTAAAATTAACATTACACAGTTTATCTACGCTACTCCTTTGTGAGAGACTGGTGCCTGCACTAGGATACCCTGTTTTACAGGTCACCAGGACCTCACGCCGCGGACATATGTACTGTTTATTAAATAGTTACTTGCAAACTACGAGCAAGGGGGGGTTCAAATATGATAAGTAGGTTCTCAGTTTCTGAATAATTTAGTTTTTGCAACCATAACGATACGTTCTTTTTACATTGGAACCTGGAATATGGGTAAATGGGTATGGTTGAGTTGATTTTGTTATATAGGTATGGGCCAAGAAAGCAGAAAAATTTACGTGCAAAACTGGTTTTATAATTTGTGACTGGGCAGACTATATTTTTACGGCGTTTATTTTTGTTTAATAGGGGATCGTAGACTAAGAGGGTGTACATTTTCATAATAATTTGTAAGAATAATAAATCAGACTTGACTCCTATAAAATGATTATCACTATATTTCGGAAACGGATCCTTGAATCGATAAAAGTTCTTCACATAGCCTCAATATTACCCCTATCCAACGACATTTCCGTTTTAAGTGTGACTCGAATAAAATGTTTTTGTATCGTTTAATTTTACAAACATGCTAAATTACAGCTTTTTAGTACCAAGAAATTCCGTGTTACACCGCGGACAGATAGAGAGGCCGATATAAGGGTCCTTAATTGACTGCGGAACTCTAAAAACCCTGTAGTTTCACCCTTTTGTCACCCCATTTGTGGCTGTCATGTTAAATGATAACCAAAGTACAAAAACAAAAAACTGTTTGAAAAATCGTATTTTACTTTGAAAAACAAGCTCTTATCGATTGCTGATGATTAATTGATTGATGTAATAACTTAAACATTGTACACTGGTGAGTATAGTTTCTATTGAATACTTATGCGCCTAATAAAATGTCAATGTGACTTGTGCAACTAATAAATAAAAGAACTAACAAAGAATGGACGTGGCGCTTTGACCTCTCTGAATATATCATAGTGATTATTATTACCGCGGCTTTTAAAATCCTTTTATTATTACTTAATTTTAATTTCTTTTTTAATATGCTAATGCAAACTTGTTAAAGATCTTTTGCAAGAATAATAGCGTCGTTTATGCGATTCACGTAATATTTCGTGATACATTTGTTCATTAACCACGCCGAATTTTGATGGATTAGGAAATGTCGGGCAATGACCCTTTATTTGATAATGGATGATGTTTTGTTACAAAAGTTAACTTCTAAAACGTTTTTAAAATTACCATTTAAAGTTGCATAGGCCAGATTGTTATGAAATACCGAAGACTAAAAAATAAAGTCGAATTGAGAACCTCCTTTTTTGAAGTCGGTTAAAAATTACAACCAATTAACAATGTGCCGGTAGTAATTGTAATGTTTAACAAGTATACGCGACTGCAATAATAAAGTCTGCATAAAGAAAGTGCAAGTGACTCGCATGTGCGCAACGTGTGGTACGATCTCTTGCGCAAGTATGCGAGTTTCTCTCTCATACTCATATCCGGCCGAATTCAAAATACAAAGCTGAGCGAAAACGCCTTAACCAGTTGTATTCACGCAAGACAGATTGGTTTATTCGAGCCAGTGTCGTTTGCAAATTCCAACAGGTACGATTACCTATCAAAAGTTTTTGCATGCCTAACATCGATAGGAAACGTGATCGTTTAACTTATACGGAAGATTCGTGATTTCATTATTATCATTCCTTCTATGCACACCGTTTGAATTATATTGTTATCTTCTTTTATTGTCACTTTTCAATCACTCAGTAAGCGTAAGAATGAGGAGGTAACAAGTCTTAGTATAGAAGTTCCAAAGAAAACATTGCGGTTAATGATAAGTGTACACAAGGTTACATACAATAACCTAGGTGCGTGACTTGACGAGTGACCTGGCCCGCTTCCGTGACAGACCTTTGAACAAACCGGTACTATAACAATAAGTATTCTATTAATGTCACGAGTCCATGCAGCTTCATTTAGATTAGCTTATCTCTAGGTTTTCAATTTGCATTGAAGAAAGGTCTAGGTAGAAATAAAATCGTTTACTGCCTTTATTGTTGCTACTAGAAGCTTTTTATGATCAGTTGATTATTTAACCCTGGGTTGTCGAAAGCACTTTTAAACAGTTAATATAATGTGCCTGGGATAGGGCACGATGAAAGCAATAATTTACCTACTATTTCTGATTTTTTATTACTGGATTTTGTAAAGGTTTTGTGTAAAATTTTGTAGGAGTTTGTAACTTCCAAAATTGTGTCACAAATAACTTGATAGACAAGTTCGAATGTATATAGTCAACGTACCGGATAATTCGCAATTATTTAGTTAATAATATATTTCGATCAATAAATGTAGCTTCGGATAAAATAAATAGCCAGGTACAATATTGTGGAAACGTAAAATTTTTAGATAATCGTTGGTAAATACCAAAATAATTTGAATCTAATTATTGGTTACATATAGTCTAAACAACAGTTTCAAACTGGCTTTTCTACAAACTATAACTTCCAATAGCCAGTGGTAAAGCTGCAATTTCAGTTGGTATTTTAAACTGCTTCGGAATTATATACGTCGTGATAAGATCACATAACTTTACAAATAGCTTTTCTTATTTAGTATGTAAATAGACTTATTTTACATAAAGGCAATGTAATCTAGTCGACAGTTTGTCATAAGCAACGTGAGTGCGTCCTCATGTCACATTAAAGACGCTTTCTTCGACGAAATACCCGATTACATAAGTATGTGTACGCAAACTGTAATGTCACTGTTTTGTATGGGAAATACCGCGCCTACACGCATTGTATTTATAAATACTTGTTGGAAAATCATTTTTGCAAAGCGGATTTAAAAGCAATTTAGATTTAAGGTTGCGGCTTAATTGGGTCTTGTTAAAGTTCAATCGCAATTCGTATCTCAGGATAAGATTATTATGTTATTGGATCATTGCCTTTTTCCCTTCGGAATAAAGCTCAGTTTTAAATATCGGAAATGCGTGCCGAAAGTAACGAACCCATTGTATTCACAGGAGATCATTATGTGGTTGCATGGGATGTATAATTGAGTTGTGAGTGTGCGCACGCGCATGCTGATGAATGTTAATGTCAGTAAGCAGCTCGATGATTATCTGCAATTGTTTCCTGCGCGGTTTAGAAGCACAGAGCGCGGTGTCTGGAGTACGATGACCATAATTTTGAAGATTCGGAAAAATCAAACAAGTATTTGTTCTAAATCTCTTTTTTAAGTTGTAAGTACCTAATTATTGTTATTTTCTATTTTGTAGTCTTGTCATATTGTTTTTTGTTTTGTTTTTTAATGTTACCTATAATAAGTATTTTGTAATTGTTAAATATAAAATTATGTAAAATTGAAATTATAAAATAGCCAAAAAGTCAGAATAGATAAAAAATTATATAACAAATAAAAAAGAATGTAACCTTGCTGAGTTTCTTGCCGGTTCTTCTCAGTTGAAGGCTGACTTCCGAACCGGTTGTAGCTTCAGTAACTTTAAATTTGACCTTCATAAGTGCCCTCCGTAGGCCTAAACTGAATAAATGGTTTTGAATTTTGAATTTTTATTACATTCGTTAAATAGTACAGTTTTTAGTGAGTTCTGGACGAACTACTACCATCTTACATGGGTACTACTGCACTTATGCGGAACCATTTCCGCTATAGTAGTACACTTGTATTACTGTGTTTCGGTTAGAAAGGTAAGGGGGCCGGTGAAATTACAGGCACATGAGACTTAACAACTTCAGGTCTCACGGTCGACAACGTATTGACAGTATAAATTGTATATTTATTCTGTGGTGTTGGCGATGCTCCTAGTGTTGCAAATGTCCATAGGTGGCGGGGAACACTTACATACATATAACTCAAGAAAAAACCCAATACTATAAATCATCTCTCAAAATTATTTTTCTTAAATAAAAGGTCCATTTGGTGTTAATTTTGGTCATAAACTATATCCGGTTGTTTTAGTTTTTAGTTAATGTTACACCACTAGCCTTATAATATTCTCTATGAAAACTACTTTAGATAAAGAAAATTTGGTACTCATGTTTTTTTCTTACGTATGGTAACTCTACGTGCACATCGAGGCCACAGGTAAGTTGAGGCCGCCACCGTGCCGTGCCACGAGCGAAGCCATGGGCGCGAGGGCACGCGTTGCTCCTAACTGATAATTTATTATTATTATGATGATTGTGCTTCCGGTTAAGACAAATGACATACGAAAAATGGTATTGCGCCTAGAGAAGCCTGAAATAACGTTTTACCTAGTTGCTAGGAGAACTAACGAACTAACACTTACACCGAAAATGCTAAAATTCATCCAAAAGGAAAAGCATTTTTATAGAAATTAATATATATTTTTAAATATAATTTTCTTATGAACATTAAAACCCCTTGGTGCGCGAGCCAATGGTTCCTTCTGCAGGGAGTTGAGGAGTAGAAGAGTACGAGAAGCGAAAAGTGTTAACTAACATGTTTGCCAAAAATTCTTCTTTCTAAATTCTATTTATTTAACGTATAAAACAATGAAATTTGAATCAGAAATGAAGATACATTAAGGATGAATTAAATGTACGAATTTGCGTCAAAGATAAAATAGATTTTCTGTCGCTTGGTTTATTGTAATTTTTAATTTATGAACACAGAATTTTTCACTTTTTTCATTTGACATCCCATTCGATACAATAGCATTAAATACTTTTTGAGGCCCCCACTTTTCTGTCATATAATATTTTATTTCTATAAAGTGTAGCCTTTATCATCCGGATTATAAAAACGCATCGAATCATATTGATTCATAACAATCGGCTCGGGAGTTTAGGCACTACGGTGGAACATACGTAAATACAAATATACTCGTACATGTATAGGCAGTGGCGTAGCTAGGTAACCAAAGGCCCGGGGGCAAAAAATTAAGTAGGGCCCCAACTAAACTATTTAAAATGGTTTGTTCCCCAGCCGAAGCTTGGGGGCCCCGGGGCACTGTCCCGTCTAGCGCTCCGGTAGCTACGCCACTGTTTGTAAGTCAGAGTCCGAGAACCCCCCTGAGCTTGGGTGCCTTGGGGCACTGCTCCGTCTAGCCCTCCGGTAGCTACGCCACTGTGTATAGGCCACTTCAATTATAACCCTTCCTTTTGGCTTTGCTTGGGTAAATAACAGGCCCTACAAACAGATGTACTAAGTACTGTTCAAAGCTTTTTATTGGTCTCTTATATCAATTTAAGGATCAAGTACAATCTAACAGTATACATTTCAGTTCCGCTGTTGACTTCATATCAATTGGCATTGGTCAGGGCAGAGTGCGTTCCGGTGCGTGATCAAAACGGTCATGACTGATGCAAATCTAGTGCGAATGGCAATTTAGTGCGCACTCATACATTTTTCGTAATATTGAGATGTGTTTTGATGCTCGTTCTATTACCAGTTACGTGCGGCAATAAATATTAGCTCTACAGTGACTACATTGTTATGGCAGGTTACGAATGCAGCAACAATATTAAAATTTGTAATAGCTCACACTTGATGATGAAGTAAAATCATTAACATTTTAGTTCGGTCATGACCACACGAGCTGCTCAATGCAGCGCAATTCACTACAAATACAAAACAAAGGTGCGTCAACAATAACGACCTTGCTGGGTAGGGAAGGAGTAGAAGCACGGACAGCGGTGAGATAGCTGACGGCTCCAATAGAAAGCCGACTTTCTTCGGCATGCACGGACAAGCTAAGTTTATTTTTGCATGGAATTAAATTCGTCGATCAGTCTGCTCTTAAAAGGTCATTATTGAGTCACTTCCTTGACATTAAACTTCCGTTTTCGTTTGGCGATTACGATTTCTCGATAATACAATCACACATCTATTTATAGAATGGTGTTCACGGTAAGGGCATGTGCATAACGAGGCTATATAGGAACAGGTGGAGCGAGTGCTATTCGATCGGACCGCGCACGGTGTCAGGGTTCCGAGGTGCTTGGACCGTGTCTATTGACACTTTCACCGCACTCCGGGCCTTACTAGAATTTACGTCACCGCCGCGGCCGGCGCAATTATATCATCACGAAATCAGCTGCTAGATAAGTGGCACATTGGGATTTAAAGCCGAATCTCGCTTTGTTGTTATTCAGTTATTGTATTTCTTACTATTGTGAAGCTCGTTATCAGTCATTAAATTTCATAAGAAATATGAAAGCTATTTGTTAAATTCATTTGTATTTAAATCTCACGTACAGCGTACGAGTACATAATCTATTGCTTCACTTACATATAGAAAATGTTATATAGTAGTAGCATTCCCTGTTTGCAATTTGCGACTGTTCGAGACATGAAATGGCTGTACGTAAATCTTTTGTTTGTTTTTTACGACAGCAACTATTGTTTTTGTGGTTTGAACCTATTTACTCGTGCGTCGGTCGGCGTTTGTTATGGGGTGAATGCTACTATCAGAATTGAGTGAAGCAAGAAGTTAATTATTACGGAATATGCTCGAAAACACAGTTCCTACTTTCGTAACAATTACATTACATCTGCAAGTTTTGATACATTCTTGTTTGAATGAATGTTTGGTATTCTTGTCTATTGTTTCGAGTGACACGGAAACACACTTACATTGCCTCTTCTAGGTTATTACAAAATTATAAATGGTTAACATCGCTATAATAAATATCCACAATGTTACTTACCCAAATTCCGAGAAGGATATCTTGTACTTTTCTCTTTTCATTTCCACGAGCTTATTAAAGTAGTCGGTGCGTTTCACTGTTCATTTCACAACACTCACGCATGAATACTCGTGCACACACGACAAAATCCATTACATAAACACAAACATATTATCACCAAGAATAATGTACGGAAACCATCTGATTCTGTCGCATGACGCCACTATATATCTCCTGCCTGAAACAAACGAAATCTTAAATTAGTAAAAGCATTAAAACACACTTTATAGCAATTACTGTGTGTATTAGATTGATCACTTTATGTTATGTCTGGTTTTATTATGATTGAAATATCAAATATCTGTGGAATATCGTATGTTCGTTCACTATTTAATAAATTTGATGGAATTGCAAGTAAATTGGCATGAAATTCATCCAGTCCTCGAGGTATAAAAATATTAGATATCTGTTTTTTGTTATTAACACCCATTTTAAGATAATTCGGATACCAATTATTTTATGTATACTATACAATGTTCTTGGTACCTACCTAAAGAGAACAGAGTCCACCGAGCAACATTATCGTGCCTTTTGCAACAAGGTTATTTAGGATTTTCGTAACTTACTAGTGATATTTCGAAGGAAGATAAATTGTCATTTTACAATAATTGGCTTGTTATAATTTATTATTATATATTAATTACAACATGAATTCCAAAATCTTTGATCAGGGGTATAGTGTTCTATAAGGAAAATCGATGGCTCGATAAGTCGGGCATAATCTTACCTATTTAAGTCTTTTATATTAACATATTTAAATTTATAAGCTACCTTGGAATTTCTTAATTTTTTTGGCATATAACAAATATGGAGAGTGATTATAAAATTATATCGTTTATACTAAATCGGAAATATTCGAATGGCTGATTGTCACACGAGGGGAATCGTGAGAATTTATGGGCCTGTATTAATTGTACAATACCTTCTAATCAAATAGGTTCTATACTTTATAATGGTATAATACTTTTTTTTTTATAGCAGGAGCATAAAATAGTTTCAATTACTAAAGATAGGTTATTGGTTACAGATAATTCGCAATCGAATAAATTTATTTAAATGAATGTGCTGCTGGTTTAATAACAAGTCAGCTAAATTAAATTAGCGCGTCAATCCTTTAGTCAATTTAGTTACCTATTGTAAATATACGTTGTGCTATCCTAAAAACTGGTGATATTATTTTGTCCAAATTTATTGACAAAGTATCTATCGGATTGCAAAATTTGGCCTTCGTTGGTCGGTTCGCAGCCAAGCAGGACCCGCGGCGGTGCGGCGGCGATGCTGGCAAGCGCTTGTGTGCAATCACTTGATACAAACCAACTATAATTACTCATTACACTAATGGATCTGCGATAGCCGCCGCGACTATTATGTGCTTTGTCACGACTCGATAATAACACGATACATGTACGTTCTCGAAGTCGGGTCTCGTGATTTACGACAATCCGCTGTTTAAACTTCTATCATTCAACAAAAGACACTTTGCATGAAAACAATTACTCGTTGTCAATGTAGTATGCAATTTGCAAAACAGTTAAAATGTCATTATTGCTATGAAACTTTGTTTCATGTTTAGAACGAGGTTACGTTTATTTTTTTCCATTCAATAAGGTTAGCTATATTTACGCGCTAAAAAAAGAAAAATATAAAGTAAAATCCAAACACCCGCATCAATACTGTGTGCGGTAACCATTAGTAACAAAATGTTAAGCTCAAGATAAACATTTATGGGCATGTTGACTTAAATTTCGAAATAGTGTCAGGCGATTTTTCTAGATGGGATTACTCGCGCTAAGCGCTTCTACACGCTTGAAGGACTAAGCCATTTACACGTATTGAAAGTAAATAAGAGGAAAACTAAAATGCAAATATGGTGACGATCACATCTCGGTCGGCGGGTGCACTGCGGCTGACACCACGTCGCGGCACGGAGCGGGCGGCGCGTGCGATTTGCGCAAGAGTATTCGCACAAGCATCGATCAACGCCGGCCTTGCCCGAAATTCCTCTTCGATCACTAACGTCACCCTACACATTATCATGCTCTTTTGTACGCAAATGAAACTTTTTTTATGCACAGACCTTGAAATACTGACATTACCAGCTTTGATTGACCATACAATATTATATTTTATTGTGTGCATGTCACATTGTGCGAGGCGATTGTTGCCGTACTGCAATTAGATACATATATGTATAGTGTTAAAATGACATTTAACATCAACTATATATTTAACTCATTACTTTTGAAGTGAAACTTTGAAGAGGGCTTTGATTCTGATCCGCCATATTTTTGTGTGACGAAAACGATCGAAGAATGCACCGTGACACCTACGTGTAGAATTTTATGGAAATAAATGAATGATAAACACAATCTATGCTATTCAATTGATGAATAGTTTCAATGTTTCCCTACAATAGAAAAGTTTCACTTGTATCGTGTGTCTTTACGACACACCTTTTTAAAGATACGGACTTACCTTTATTTAACTGATTCATTCGTTGTCAATTCACGGCTAAATACAGTTTGATAGGCATACTTCAACATATTAATCAATTATTATAATGTAACAGTTTCCATAAGTATTGTCGTATGTCATAACTTCTCAGAATTAGATAGGTACTTATTAGCGATACTATCAAATGGTGTAATAGTGTGTGTGTATTTTTTCTAAAATCAACAGATTCGAATCCGCGCTTGGAATATTGATTTAAATAAAAAATCTAATTATGCGGCTTTAGTTTTCAGCAAAATTCCTCATAGATACGGATTTGGGCATCCACACACTTGACAAAATTCTTCGGTAAGAATATCAAACCTTTTCCAATGAAAATTCTAATTAGACATATTTATCCCGTATAAAACTTCCAATAAAGTTATTCAACAGTCCCATACAATGATGATAAACGGGCTATACCGTTATAAGACGCCGAAAAATCAAACGAAGTACGTATCAAATTACAGTACACATACATTTTCAAGAAAGTAGTCTGAGTTTTAACGAAGTGATTTCACAAACAATGTAACAATATTTACATGACACATATCAATTGGAATGGTGACACGTGGTTGACTAAAAACAATTGAATTTTCAGCGTAATATGCAAATTCATGCCACAGACTGAACTAAAGTCATTGTACAGTATGTACATACGTGAGAAACTATAACGCATTGTGTATAAAACTTCGGATCTCGTGATTACGAGTCTGTGGGAGACCAGTGCTATACAATAGCTGAAGGCCCACGCACCTATGCCTCTATACAATTATTAAAACAAAAGGAATCACAGCGTTCAAATTTAAAACAATTCGACGAGGCTGTAAGTACCTTGGAAGATATATTAATTGAAATATGAAATACACACACTGATGCAGGCCCTTAGGTATTGTGAAATCGCTAATGGATTTTTACAGCTCCATACGTAATAAAATGAGCAAGAGAATAGATACAAGATAAAGGTGGCGTCTCACAGACTATGATACTATCCAAATGTCAAGATCGGCGCACCTGTGCCGTGTCGTAACATAAAAGGACCAGAGAAGTACTCGCTGATGTGGAATCAAGTGGAACTATTATTTCCGACAGTTACTATTAGGGAAACTGAAAATATTAAAATTCGCAATAGGTTTCGAGAGCATTACGAATTTGAACAGAAACGGTTAATTACTAAAGTTGAAGTATATCTAGCACGCTAATTTTAAATTACTTGAATATTAAATTTAAGTACTTTTTAATATAATAAATCTAAATCACAAATATAATGACATTTTTAAATTTTAATAATAAATTGATATTATATTGAAATAAATACAATACGCCAGAAGACCTGTATAATGCTACAGACACAGTACGTCTGGCAGAGTTCTGGTCTAAACAAATTTAGTCAAAACGATCGACACGCAAAAAAAAAAACGAAAATTATCATAAATATATTATTATTAAAATTTTACGTTAAGGCCTATTTGCGGTCAATTATTTAATTTACTCGTAAGAATTATTCTTTATATTTCTAAAATGGTTACTACCCACAGAATAGATGATTTTTATACTGCAATACCATCGTTCCACCATCATCATTAGGAGATAATAATAATAATAATAATAAATATACTTTATTGTACACTGAAAGAAGTACGGTACAGAATTGATACTTAAATAAAGGTACAATTGGCGGTCTTATCGCTAAAAAGCAATTTCTTCCAGACAACCATTGGATGGAATGAATTACATAGGAAAAAGTAAAGGGTAGTTAGCAGTGTACTAAATACATATAGCAATATATACCAAATATATATACAATATTAAAATGATATACTATAAATAATACTTAATAATAACTTAATATAAATAAATTATATACGTATATACATACCAAAATATAAAAATAAATAAATATATATGTATATAATTAATCAATAATATAATAATATAAAAGAACAGCTATGTAACGATTAGAGAGCAAGATAATGTTCTTTGACCATACTCTTAAATGTAGCCAGTGTCTGAGCACGTCTCACATTCTCAGGTAAATCATTCCACAAGCGAACAGCCTGTACAGTAACTGAGTGGTCAAAGAATCTAGTGGAATGTGCAGGCATTTTTAGTTTCAGGTTTTCTGATGATCTCAAGGAAAATGAATGTGTGTCACGCATGAACTCAAAACGTTCTTTAAGATAAACGGGAGAAGTGGGACTAAAAAGAATATTATAAAGCAAAGAAAGAATATGAGCATTCCGACGAAGGCGTATTGGGAGCCACTTGAGTTTAGTGCGAAATTCTGAAACATGATCATACTTGCGTAGGCCAAATATGAATCTTATACAAAAGTTTTGGAGTCGCTCAAGCTTGTCGAATTGCTCCTCAGTGAGATCAAGATAGCTGGCATCGGCGTAGTCAAGTATGGGAAGAAGAAGAGATTTTGCTAGCGCAATTTTTGTGGCAGTGGGTAAGAAGTTGCGAAGTCTTCTTAAGGATCCAGCCGAACCGTAGAGTTTACGACTTGTCTCTTGCAGTTGTGGGCCCCACGACAAGTGCTTGTCCATGTAAATCCCCAAGTTCTTCACTTTGTTGCTAAGAGGAATCTGAATTCCATCAAAGACAACTTGTGGGAGTTGCGTCCAGTTAATTCTGGAACTCATTTTTGAACCGCCTATGATGATAACTTGGGTCTTATTGGGATTAACCGTCAGTCCATAAGCTTTGCTCCACTCTGAAATTTGGGCCAGATCATAATTAATGCTATCAATGGCTTCCGTCAACAGTCCAAGCGGAGCTTGTGAGTAAACCTGAAGATCATCTGCATAAAGGTGGTAAGAAGAAAGAAGTCGCTGAGATATTGTATTGATGAATAATGCGAAAAGTAGTGGGGATAAAACGCCACCCTGGGGTACACCAGCAGCCGGATTGCTCCATGAAGATAATTTATCTTCAATACGGATACGCTGTCGGCGACCATACAGGTAACTATGAAACCAATCAATTGCCGTCGGAGATATGTTAAGCGAACTAAGTACACCAAGCAGGATATCAAAGTCAACGGTATTAAAAGCATTGCTAAAATCCAGCAATGCAAGTACCGTCAACTTTCCATTATCCATCCCTAGCCTAATGTCATCCGTAATATTTACCAGGGCAGTGACAGTGCTATGACCAGGACGAAAACCGGATTGGAAAGGATTCAGAAGTCTATTCTTGTGAAGGAAGGAATTCAGTTGATTGTGAATGAGACGTTCTAGGACTTTAGATAGGAAAGGCAATATGGATATTGGACGGTATTCAGAAAAAGAAACAGGGTTGGATTTTTTGGGCAAAGGAATAATTTGAGCATCTTTCCAGGAATTAGGAAAAACACCACTAGAAATTGAATGATTGAGGATATGGCAAATGACAGGAAGGATTTCGTCCAGGATAGGTATAACCATATTACGGCTGATACAGTCGCTTCCAACAGCATTAGAAGATATCGACAGTATACTTTTCTTAACATCACAAGCAGCCAATTGATTAAAATTAAAAGGGGCATAATCGGGTATCGGGAGAGAAGAAAGATGATTGAGCGTATTAAGCTTAGTTGTCATATCAACTTGGGACGAGCAGGAGAAGTGCAGATTTAATGAATCTAGGTCTAAATTATTAGGAATTGTTTCTTGGCGTAATTTCCCGATTCCCATTGATCTAAGAAATTTCCAGAGTTTTGCTGGATCACCGTTCTCAACTGAACTATGAATATAATGGCGTTGAGCATTCCTACACACCTTATTGCAGTGATTCCTGGCATCCACATATTTTTCCCGATTGAGGGTGGACGGACGACATCGAAATCTAGACTTAGCCACGATCTTTCTGGCTATAATCTTTTTAATGTTATCGGTAAGCCACGGTGATGGGGGATGTTTTACCTTAACTGCCCGAACCGGTGCATGATCGTCATAAAGTTTTAAAAGTCTCTGTGTAAAAATGTTAACCTTATCATCCACCGATCCAGCAGTCACAAGAGTGGACCAATCAATACTGCTAGCATCCTTTTGAAGTGTGTCAAGATCCATACCACTAAAATTGCGCTGCAAGAGAACTTTTGACTTAGCCTTAGGAGGACGAATTTTATAAGATAGAAAAATCAAGTCGTGATAAGAAAACGCGTCGGCTGCGCACTGGCCGTGCTTAGCGACGTGATCAGGAGAGGAAACAAAGATAAGATCAAGAAGAGATGGGGTACAATTGGGGAAATTATGTGTAGCGTTTAGAGGAAGAATAGATAAGTTGTTAGATTCAACAACGAAAGAAAGAGAAGAAGAACGAGAGTCGTTTTTAAGGAGGCACGTATTAAAATCCCCCATAATTATAGTGTGACCGTAAGAAGCAACTAGGTTATCAAAAGTGTTTTCAAGGGAGGAAAAATAATTTATTCGTAAGGAAGGACAGTAGTACACACCAAGAAGAACTTTCGAGTGATTAAGTTCTACTTCCAGAAATAGATGCTCACCAGCGTTTGCCGGTGGTGGTTGCGTGGACATACTAGCAATCTTGTAAGTAATGTATGACCGGAGATAAATGGCAACACCACCACCACCGCCATCCGCTCGATCATTTCTGATAAGCTGGAAGCCAGGGAGACAGTAGGCAGAAGAAGGCAGACAAGGTTTCAGCCATGATTCCGAAATAAGAATTGCATGAATATTCCTACAGTCAAAATTTGCCAGTATATCTGGGAAATGTGCCGGAATACTCTGGGCATTGATGTGAACAACATTAAAATTCATAGGGACATCAGAAAACTTTGAAGTAAGACTATCTCCTAGTGAGGGAATACTAGTCAAACTATCATCGTTGCTATTTGCTGAATAAAACGTACCAGTATCACTACAATCGCTATCCAGTTCAGACATATTTTTTATAAATAAATAAATAAATTATGTATTTCCAAAATAAAAATAATAATATAAAATATAATAATAGTTACTTAAATAAAAGTGCAAACAATAATTCCATCCACCCGCCGGTGTGTGGTAAGTTACAAAAGTAACACATTCGGAAAGAAATAAAAATAACAAAAACGAAGATGGAAAGGTCCGGGCTGTACTAAGATGTTTTTATAAATAAACAATAACGCATACATAGAAAATAAAAAAGAAATAAAAATAAAGTGCATGAAACGAAACGCAAAAAACTGTTTGACAAGACAGACCCTATATAAATGTCACTGTCACTGTCAGAGTGATAATAAGTAAACAAACAGTATAAAAGTGAAAGATAAAATTATAAATAAATATATTATGAGGGTACTCAAAGATACTGCACTAACAGTTTACAAGATATCTACCCGGACCTTAAGCATACAAAAGCAAGCTGGCTAGAGGACATCTTACTTCTTATTAGCCGCTGCGCGTCTTGGTCTGTTGATGTTGGGCTTCTCTAGGGATATTGCTTGCTGCCCCACGTCATTTAAGTCGGAGACACATATTATGCGATGCCGCACGCCACCCAACCCCAAAACGAACACCGTGCCGTCTCGGGTCCAGCACTTGGATACGCCGAATCTCTTACGAGCAGCCATAAAGACATCATGCCGCGTCTTGGTCAGGAACTCCGAGAGCGTGATGCCCGAGCTCTTTAATTTAGTTTTTTCGAACCAAATCTTGTTACGGACGGATACATCCCGCAGTTTCACCAAAATGGGCCTAGATTTATGTGAGCCTGAAGTTTGTCCCATTCTATGACACCTCTTAATATCGTCAACTTCAAAGCTGCCCATTTTCATCCGTTCCTTGATGACATTGGTCACAACAAGTGCGGTATTCTCATTATTCTGCTCACCTACACCGTGCAACAACAAAATAGCTCGTCGGCTGCGCATTTCCATACTATCAGCATTGCGGGCAAGCACCTCCACTTGTTGCTGCAGACTACGCAATGCCTGGGTCACAAACTTTTTGAAGATGGCAAACTCTGCAGCTAAACCAGTAGATTTGGACGGACCAGCGGGTGACTTCTGTGACTGCAATTCTGCTTCAAAATCCGACATCCTCTTGTGAAAAATGTCCATCAACTCAGATAGAGTGCTTTGTATGGGTTCCATTTCCATGTAGCGATTAGAGACCAGTGATTTGTGAAGATGGAGAAGTGAAATGTGAAGTGAACTTTTGTGAATGTAAGAAAATGATAGATATAAAGGAGAAAACACTTGACCGGCAGGTAGCTTTAATTAAAGTTTGTAATTAACATTAAATCTAGTTTCTAAAATAGTTTATAATATTATTATTTAAATAAATTTAAAGAGCAAAAAAATTTTTCAGTTAATCTGGTAACTACCCGCTTTGTTGTATTACACGTAATCTGAAATGTGGCTGATAAAATCTTAATTGATTATGCCCTTTGAATATTCATGTAATAGTTCATTTAACCTTACGCATGAATAATTTTGTATATTGCTTAAGACACTTGAGCTTTGTTCTTTAAATAAACTGTTCCCAATTCTTTAACTTCTTAATAAGATTTTTTATTAAAGTACTAATTATTCTGGACTAAAATAGATTTAAACAAACTTTTTATTAACGAATTAACCTAACAGCAAATTCAAAATAATACGTTATATAGAATGGTTTAATGGTTTATAATTTACATACTTGAGATCCAATTCTAAGACTGTGAAAGTTCTAAACAGATTTACATAATGTCTGACTTTTCTAGCATACCCACAACTAGTGAATAAACCGCTAAATAGGTCTTTAAACATACTTAAACTTTTTGGGATTACGAAAAATATATAAATTGTTGGTCTATAATCAATTGGGATTACAAGAAATATATAACTTGTTGGTCTATAATCAATTGGGATTACAAATAAGATATAACTTGTTGGTCTACAATCAATTGGGGTTACAAAAAAATATATAAATTGTTGGTCTATAATCAATTGGGATTCCAAAAAATATATAGCTGGTTGGTCTATAATCAATTGGGGTTACAAAAAATATATAACTTGTTAGTCTATAATCAATTGGGACAACAAGAAATATATAACTAGTTGGTCTTTAATCAGTTGGGATTACAAATAGCGACGAAATGATAGGTGGTTTTAATATTACTTAACGTTACAGTGTTTTTTTGTATAATCTCGGGTCAGTCTTGTAACATTACGACATTTCAGTTTGATTAAATCATATTAGTAACGGTTGCGGTTGATTTGTTTTGATATACCGCTGCGAAATAAGTAGGTACTTCGTCACCACAACAGCTGACTAACAAGTTACGTTTACCATCTCACTGGACTCACCGTTATACCTTTTAAACATGAAAACGTTATGAGGTAACAAACATAAAAAAAAATACAGAGGAATTGAGAACCTCCTCCTTTTTTGAAGTCGGTTAAAATTAGTTTTAAAGACACATATGGTACCTCTCTAGTTATTCTGTCGCTTGTGTAATATATAAGCTTTATACAACCCAACCCATCGAGATGACTCCTTTTAATAAATACCTGTAGGTATTCATCGCATAAATTGGAAATCAATAACGACCTGCAAATTATATGCCTGGTATTTATTGAGGCTAACGAACGTTATAAGTACATTCCATTCACACTGTAATTATCTCCGTAAATGTAGTGAATTCGGAATGCCATGTGTCAAAAATGATTGTTAACTGATAAGTGCGTACATTTAACCCTTTAATATTTTTGCATCTGGTAAACAATTGTACAATTCAAATAAGAACTGCTGTAAATTGTTTTAATTGAGGACAAGGATGTCGAGCCGTGTCGCACCGTGTTGCTGCGCGAACGCACTCGACATCCAGCGTTTTAATTGATTGTACTCACCTATAGTTCGGTCCACGTTGTGCCCTGCTGACGTAAGCAAGAGCGGTGCACTTCCGCCAGATAGCTCTGATTAGCTTAGCACATCACTAGCACAAGGAAATGAGTCGCGATTGGGTAACTTCGGAGGTCACCGGCAGAGAGCGCCGCCGCCGCGCGATCACTGAAAACTAATACTGCGTTCACTCTCGCGACACCGTCTGAACCTCTGCGGAACGAAAGCGCGATAGAAAAGGACAACTAGTCATGGCTTTCTTTCATTCATGTGGCAAAAAATATCATGCAGCTTTCTTATTGATGTTCGATAATTATGCACTGCGATACCTCGATCCATGCCCGAGAGCCTGTTAATATTCAAGACACATTGTGTCATTTTATACATTGTATACTTTGAAGAAAATATTTTAATAATGAACGAATTTCATTTTCCTTAGGATTTAAGATTCAATAATTTATGATAATAATAATTTGAACTAAGGAACGCACTTAGAACTAGAAATTGCTTATATAAGCAACTATTAGCGCGTGTAATTCCGTCGAGCTTAAGCGTGGTTATTTTTGATTGACTTCCTTGTAAAATAGTGTATAATCAGGAAATATGAGGATGAGTCGGCGCATGCGCACCCGACCGGAACCGACCGACCGATGCCGACGTCGATCATTTTCCGACAACTTTTCACCGCGGCTGTATAACAGTTCACCAGCGGTCGACGCGCATTGTTCTAAGTTATATAACCTGTCGGAATATACTTACTTTATACGATATCTCATCTAAAAATGAGTGATGGGTTTTTAATACAGCTACAATTTAATAGAAAATTATCTTGTCCAATCATGAATTTTAGATGGTTCAGATAATTGATGATACAAAGGAAGCATAATGTAAAGGTTATTAGTTTTTTTGGGTGTAGAATAATATTAACGTTACACCTTTTTTAGACATCAATGATCTTTTGGCAACAATAATGGTAAAAAGTAAATTTAATTATTTTTATATGGAAAATATGTATTTTTTACTCTATATGATTTTTATAGTATTTTCAATTTACCTCACAGATCACTGTATTGCTATTTATCGGTCGATCGAAGTGATCGATCAGCTGTTCGTGGTCAGCGTTGTGTAGTGTAGGTAGGTGTGATAGCGGTATTTATGATACATTAGGTGTCAAAAGGCACACTGAGTTAAAAGACATCCTATAACCAAACGAATCAATCAGTACAGTCATAAAGATTAATCTCACCCAGTATAACGGGCTAAATAAATAGTTGTCAAAAAATTATAAAAATGGAACTCAAGATATAAATATGTGGATGGACTTTCCGCATACACTTACAAACTAATACGGGACTGCCTTGTCAAATCAGTTACTTTTTATCATCTGTCAGAACGCAAATTTTGTATGCACAATGTACCTACTGAGTAACTAACTTATGACGTCATAATTTTTCATACTCAATTGCTGTACTTTTTTGATTGTTTAAAATTTGCTGTAATTGCAAAATAAAAATTGAAAGACATTTATAGAGGTGTTTTGAGACAATCTTTTTGATAAATGATAATTCGCAATTTAATTTTAGTACAGTCCGCTACCCTATTGTGTTTGCTTTATTAAGGAAAACATGAGGATTGATTTACGTTATTCATCTACGTCTAAAATTTGCAGGTGAGTGCAAAGTATTTAGAGCAGTCAGAGTGCATTTTAAGAACATATTGAACATACAAACAAACGATTTGGTAAAAATGTTATCTACAATACTTAAAATGTTATCTTTTGATGACGATGTCCCTTTCCAACTGCTATCAATCTAGATACCAGGCACTAGTGATCGATTGAATTTACAGCACCGAAGGGGGCGTCCATTAATTCTTTGAGGTGCTTAGGGGGTGAGAGGGGGGGTCTCGACCAATAAAAAGTATTCACTAAATATGCGTAAACCACATGAACAATTATGTTTGCGGTTAGACGAACGGGACAATTTAGCAGTAACAAATCTTACGTGAGATTAAGGGGGGGGGTAGAGGGGGTCGCACGAAATCTCACGACATCTCACCAAGGGAGGAGAGGAGGTCGAAAAATCGCCAAAATCACCTCATGCAATTAATGGATGCCTAAATCCCTAAATAGAATGAAACAATGTAATTTTTTCTGTCTATCTGTTTAAATATTTAATTCTTTAAAATTACGCAATTTGATGGCATTTTCACCACCATTTAGAAAATTTATTTCGTAGGATTCATTTGCATTTATACTATTCCCTGAAGCGAAGCCATGTCGGGGCGCTAGTGTATTGTATTTTGCATATTACTGTAATAAATGAATAATCAAATATAATTAAAATACAAAACTCATCTTTCGTTTTCTGAAATCGGTGTCGCTGACCTATTTGTTTGTATTTATTTGCATGTAATTTCACGATAATAACACTTAACATTATACATATTATATAACCGCGATTCAAGTAATCAGAGCATATAGTTTTATAAGACATGGATCGGTGCGTTGTTTGTTCACTTCAGTTGAGTGGTCGAATTATCTCAATGTCTCAGTCTGGGATAAAATTCACACATTTAAAAAGTGATTTACCAACATAATCACATTTGGCAATCGACATTTATTTCTGGCCAGTAATTGATTTTAAAAATTATATTAGAGTCTCATTGGATGTTCATTTGATGCCAATTATCATGCGATTCCTAAAAGTACATTCGAAGAAAAAAAAAACAGTTTCCAGTTAATCCATTGTTTATGAATAATAGATATTGTGGTGAGCACAAAGGTTAATACTAGAATTGGAATGCGTGGTCCCGTCACCGATATTGATTTTTGGGACCCTTGTCTCATTTAAATCTAACAACAGATATATAAAATAGAGGGTAGGTAGTATAGGAAGTGGTGGTGGTAAGGTACTTTGTATTATCCAGCTAGTTGACGCTGATCTTTAGGGAGTGCGGGAGGAACCGCGGGACAGCTAGTGTCATTTAATCTCACCATATGACAATAATTTTGTTTGTTATAACTAACGAATTCTGACGGCTTCGAATTATTTTTTTGTTGATAAAAACGTGCTGTTACTCGTATTTTTTGTCGACTACGTTAGCTGCCCGCTTTCAATCCTGGTTATAAACCTTCCTCTTGAATTATGTATGTATTATCCTCTATCTATTGCTGAAAACTGCATTAAAATCCGTTGCATAGTTTACGATTCTATAAAGGACATACAGATAAACATTAATTTATGTCTTATGTCTTTTCTATCTAATGATACCTAGAACTTTGAAGAAAAACTTAAAGAAGATAATGTATGTTCTACTACACTACCATTTATAGTAGCGTAACCGTGAAGTTAGAGGAGGTATTTGAAGTGCTTACTCTGTACTTATCATGACCTTTAAAATGAATATTGTTAATCTGTTCCTTATTTAGTTAGTTTTAATCTTATGACCTCTACTTAGTTTTAGAGGGTTTTTTTAAGACTATTTTCCATGGCATTTACTGATGCTACCAGCTTTCCTATAATCAATTTCACATAGGATGCCGTGACAGTTGAAGGTTTTTTACCCATATCTCGTGAAATAGCACTTGATTTCTCAGAGATACTACACTAAATGCTTCACGAGATCTTGTTCTGTCACGATGTCCCCTCATTATGTCGAAATAAACATAAACCATTGACAAATCTTATAAAACACCATGTGTCTCCAAACTCGTGCTTTTAGAATTTTAATGTATCGAAATTATAATATTTTAAAGATTTTTGTGAAGAAGATTAAATGACTAATAATAAATAATGTAATGTTGGTACAGATAAGGAAATTTAAAACTACCAGCCCCCTTATTCAGCTAATACAAACTTCGTTGGCGAGCCGGCGCAGCGACGCCTCAGAGAGCTTAGCTCTCACAGCCGGCGCAGCGACGCCTCAGAGAGCTTAGCTCTCACATGATTGCATAGTTAGCGAAAGAGAGAGAGCATAGAGGCCGCGACATCCTCGAGCTAGTATAATTTTCCTTACAGAATTAAAGCCCAGCCCCCTTATTCAGCTAATAGAAAACTTGGTCGGCGAGCCGCTTCACGGACGCCTCGGAGAGTTTATCTCTCACGTGATTAGTAGTATTAGTGTAGTAAGCGACAGAGACAGCACAGAGGCCGCGAAATATCCTCGAACTGGTGTAATTTTCTTACAAAATGGATGCCCAGTTTAGGCAGTAGGGCTCAGCCTGACTAAGACAAAGCTTGTTTGTCAAATTAAAAGATTTATAATGTGCCAACCATCTATTTGTCAATACATTATACGATTCAGGTGGCATGTTAATTTGAAGTAACATATAGTTAATTCCACTCATTTATCTGATATGTTAAAAGGTTTATTTCGTAAATGGAAAATTGCCTAATAATTTGTGCCTACTTATCTATGCATAACATTTTTGATAGACAGTTTCAATTATACTACCTATACAATGCAAAGGTGAAGGGTCGAGTTTATTGTTGACGTGGAATTAGATCAATTGCCTTGTAGTTGATTAGTTTTATTACAATCTTTTCAATAAAATAGCCTTGAATGAAAGAAAATTAATAAAGCGAGCATGAAATGCAAGCTAATTATTCTTCGCTTAGTAATACGTGAATAATGAAATTAAATACATAGCTGTCCCCCGCTGTTTCACCCGCGCTCCCGAGGGATGTAACATTTTCCCGGTACAAAAAGTATCCTATGTTACTTCTAATACCTCCAAGAATATGTGTACAAAGTTTCATGATGATCGGCTAAGTAGTTTTCGCGTGAAAGTGTAAAAAACAGACTTATATTAAAATTTATAATATTAGTAGGGATTCTTATAAAACACTAACTGTCCCCCGCAGTTTCACCCGCGTTCCCGAAGTATGTTACATTTCTCCAGGATAAAAGTATTATAGGTGGTAAAACAGCGTTTAAACTATCTATGTACCGATTTTCAAACAAATCTGTTTAGTAGGAACATCGGATGTTAATAGGCTTAATTAAATCGTTGTATTGATGTAATTATTGATATAAACTTTAATGTTAAAACTCTACATGAATCTAGCTTTAAAATCGTGATTCAATATTAATATTGGCCGTGAGGGGTTTCAGACGCCTGTCTAATTTGTATCTCATACCAACCAATAATACTAATCTAAAAATAGTTGAAGACAGGGTCTAGAAAGGAACCGACTGACTATGTTATAAATTGTGGCCACAAAAAGATTTGTTTGTTCAAAAAAATTCTTGACACATAAAATTATATTTAGACTTTGCATTGAAAGCCAAAAGTAGTCTCTCAATATTATCAAGAACTCGAAATAAGATTTCATTACTCAGAAATGGAAAAATACTTAAAGAATTGACACACTTTAGTATGTGTGTCAGGTACATCGGGCATTAAAATTTATTGCAGTTTAAAGGCCTATATTTTACTTAACCTCCTTTTTTACCCGTAAAGTGTTTCAAAAGAATTCCATTTGTCTTGTATGTGTAATGTTTTACATCTTTTGTATAAGTTTTATGAGCGAGCAATTAGTTACGGTTCAGAAGTTATAGCTGCAGGCCTACTATGAACTCTTATTGCGATTCATTTGACGACCTAAAATAAACTGCCCCGCTATTTCATACCACGATGTCATTAACGCGATTCAGTTTAGGTTGACGCCAAATCAAGTCTGCAATTGGATGGCAAACTGTTTTCATTCGTTCATTTTTCGTACCATGAGGTGACATATCAACCTAAATTGGATAGTTTAAGTGTCAAATTAAGCGATCCAATAAAAGTTGCTTCTTTCTTGGCGTGAAGTGAATCGTTTTGTTAATAACTTTTAAAAAATAGTGAAAATATACGTAATTCAAGGTATTTCAGTTGAATATTTTGTGTTTCTTATGTGTTAATGTAAACAAGTGATTTGTAGAGCATTTTTTTATTGTAGATGTCTGACGAATTAGTCCTTTTTGAATTCATGGAAAATGATAATGAAATAAACACAACACGGCGACAAAAAAGACGTCTAACACGGTAACAATCGGACCCCTTTTATTTGGAAGATGCAGAATTCATAAAGAGATATCGGTTGTCTAAACAATTGGTATAAGAACTGTATGATGAACTGAGGATTTTTTATTAAAGCCCGTTGCTATGTCTTTATTTCGGTTCAGAAATTCCCAAAGCTGCTCAAGTTGACCGAACGTTACTCTTCGACGCGATTCATCACTGTAAAAAAACCACTTCAAATACATTGGTACTTAAGTTAGGTACGCGTTTGAAATAAAGAAGTTTGTAAGTTTACATTATGAAAATATAACATTATTACACAAACTACACAAGGATACTTGCGCCCTTATTCGTATTACCAATTATTTTAAGTCAGTGAAACGTTAAAACGCTTATAAATACACATACTTTACAACACGTAATTTTCTTTCAATAATTGTTAGAGATACCTACTTTCAAAACTCTAAAAATCTCAACAATAACAACCGCCTTCTGTCAAATCCAACATGAGTGGAGGCGCGCTCTAAACTCGTCATAATCAATTTATTTTTACGACAACACTAAACAAACCTTTAAATTGTAATGTAAAAAATTATATAAATTACTATTATTTATTAGTACTAATTAGTAATTTAGTACTAATAAATAAAAAAGCCTTACATAGAAAGCCTTAGTGGTATTTAATTTTATGCTCAATAGCGCAATTTTAAAATATATTTGTTGTTATTTTTACACATAGAAACCGCTAAATCATATCAACTAGGTTTCGAAACGCAACCCATATGGTTCGAGTAAAAGAGACAGACTTATGCAACGACGGTATAGCGTTATCTCTTTCTCACCGCGGACCAGAGACAAATTTCGTTCGTTCATTCCTCCGTGAGAGATTCAAACGCCAGTCAGCAAAAGGCACTTCATGGTACGAATCTTAGCGATTCAGTTTAGGCACCTAAACTGAATTGCATCGGAATTGAATGGATAAGTAAAAGTTGATGGTAGGCCTGCTGTTACCCACCGGCAAAGAAGAAAAAAGTATTTTGAACTCTTTCTCTTATATCTCGTCAATTCCACTCTCATCGGACAAAGCGAAAATAATACTGTTAATAAAATTGATTTGAAAAAAAGGATTGCGTTCACTTGGCTAAAATATTTTATTGATTTGATAAAAAATATAAAAATCTCATTAGGTAATGCTATCTTGTTTAAATACGTAAATAATTTAATATTTTTAAACAAAAAACAAATGCTTAAAAATTTAATAAAAAAATATTTTGTATTTCGAACTGAACACAAACCTCTTTGGTTGTCTGTATATTTCTATGCTTCACGTAACAATACGATGTAGTTATGAAATCTCACAATCTGTTGACACTTACTTTTTTTATTTGGTACAGGTTTATTTGTTATTTCTTTCATCGTAGGACCTCTGTGTTTGGGTTGATCGTTGCTCTATAGATCATTAGCTCGACTAGTTTTATTGCAGCCACTATCATTTAGATTTGTATAACCAATAAGAAATCAACATATAATACTGTATGTTTTGATTTCTTTATTCTCAATTTTATCTGCGATTAGTCTGACAACTATAAGTATATGTGCTGTGTAAATGACGTTTTTAATGTCCGCGTAAGGGTGTAAGAGCCATAGGCTAGCACCTACGTTCTTTAAAAAAAAAAACAAAAAAGAAATGGCGTAGTGAAATTTCTCCATCGAAATATATTCCTTTAGTTCAGCTGGTATCTACTGCCCAGTCCCACAGAAATCCATAATTGCCGTACTATGCCGTAATAGTGTATGTACCTCTATATAATATATACTTTTATAATTTAAATTTATAATTAAGCGCATATATTTATTTAACCTTTGCTAAAACGACTTTGTCGCCACCCACGCTGTTTTACATTAGCTCATGTCACCTGATACCTTGACTATTTATTTTATGCAGATGATCAAAATGTACGTCATTTATTGAAAACTAGCTGTCTCCCGCGGTTTCACCACGTTCACGAGGGATGTAACATTTTCCCGGCACAAAATTCCTATGTTACTTTTAATACCTCCAAGAATATGTGTACAAATTTTTGATGATGATCGGTTAAGTTGTTTTCGCGTGAAAGCGTAACAAACAAACTTACTTTCATATTTGTATAGTAAGGATAACTTGTAATTTGGTATAAAATATATACATATATATGTATACACATATACTAGCTTATATATACCTATATATAGTCTTCTAAAAACATAATAGAAAACTAGATCGTAAAAAAAATAAGAAAGTGGAGGATGATTGTGGATGTGATAAATGCCACGACAATAAGGACTTAATTAGATAAATAGTAGTTTTATGTTTTTTAAATATGATTATATACCGTAAAACTAAACAGTATTATTTTGTAATAATTCTTAAAATATTTAGTACTATCTAATTATTTTTGCCCGCGTTCGGGTATAAAAGCAGCAGCTCACATTTAGTGAAATTAATATTAAATAACTTTAAAAAGAGAAATTACCGACTTACGCATTAATAACCCATTAATTATTCTTATAAATTTAATAACTATATCTACATATATTACATTCATATATACTAACGTGTCAATAAAAAGATCAACATTTTTTTAAGTCGGTAAAATACTAATTATGTTGGACTTATTTTAATTCAGGATTTGCACATCGCATAATTTTGCATTTATTATTTATCTTTAAAGTGATACGAAATTTACATTTTGTAGTACATTAGGATGTAGATAAGGTTACTAATGGACTTAACTGTTTGTAAAATACAATAAAAATGCTGTAAGAGAACGTAGGAGATCGTTAAGATAAGGGGCGTTTTTTTTAGGTGGAAATTACATTTATTATTATCTGTCCCATCTTATTACATCCCAATTACAGTGCTTATTCCAAAAATAAAATATCTAAAATATCACAGATCATGAATCAATCTGAAAGTGGAGACGATAAGACTATTTCGAAACTAATGTAATTAGATATTAGCAATGCGACAAAATAAAATAATCAACAGATTTACTATGTCTTTACACCGCGAGTTGGTGCACTCGGCACGTGATAGAGGTCATTTTATTCGTTTTTCCTATATTTTTTATCATGTTTTTTCAAAAGGCCATTTGGCTTGGTGGTTGTTCTGTCTGAGTGTAAATATCTATAAAAGTATGTATTTAGAAAAAATAAAAAGTTGTAAATGAAGTACATCAGTTATCGGGTTTCCATAGTACAAACTCTGTTTAATTTGGGGCCGTGTGTGAATGTCCAAGGATATTTATTTATTTAATAGATACTAATTAAAACCATTAACCAATACTTTGTATGAACTGTGGTTTTCTGTTCTATATAATAGCCTTCCTCCAGCTTGTTCTTTCACTTCATATTAGTTAAATAATACAGCTAGGCAAGTAATTTGAGAGCACACTGGGAAGCGAAGGTAACATTGAAGGCTACGCATCGTAACGTGTCGCAATTTGCACCAATTTATGCCTGAATGCGGGCAATAAGTAATTGGAGTAATATGATGCACCGACTGCTAAAACTCATAATTGATGCATCTGTTTCCAGCTGACAGACAGTCAAGTGAGTTTAAAGATACAGCTTAAATACAATTTAATAAAAATGACTTATTTTACTTTTCACCCGCATTACCAGGATGGCAAGTAGCCTATATCCATCTTTGTCTCTCACTGCTGCGATAGCTATATCTGTGCAAAAAATAGTCAGACTGTTGCTCCACCAAGACTTGAGAGAAGGGCAAACACACAGGTAGACAAAAAAATATCGGCTTGAATATCGATCGCTAGTTAGACCTTCTGACATCTGATGAGGTATAAAAAATTATTAGTATTACTGCAGCAACTATGTACTGATGTTACTGTCAAGTAGTGCGACAAACAGACGTTCCACCTAATGGTAAGTGGACACCACTACCTGTGGACATTTGGAATGCCTCTGGTGTGCATAGGCAATGCGTTATCGACCCTGTGATATGAAATTGTAAGGAAGGCTCATGTGTTTGTAATTTCAGTAGCCCCTTACCTTCATAACTAAAACACAGTATTAAAAGTGCACTTCTAGGTACTGCATAGTTTTCGAGCATCAAAGAAGACGAACTGCAATGGGCTATTTTCCAATGTTAATAATATTGAAGTAACATAATCCATCTAACCGCCCGTTTTGTTCAAACATTGCAAATAACACGGGATATAAGGGACAATAAAATACAAGGGACGGGCCAGTTGGCTTGGTGGTTAGAGACCTTGACTGCCAAACCGAAGGTCGCGGGTTCGATTCCCAGGACAAACATTTGTGTGCATGAACATGTCTGTTTGTTCTGTGTCTGGGTGTAAATATTTATATAATTATGTATTTAAAAAGTAGTTCATGTAGTATATCAGTTACCTGGTAGCCATACTACAAGCAGTACACTCTGCTTAACTTGGGATCAGGTAAGAATGTGTGAAGAATGTCGTATATTTATTATTATTCAATGTCTTCTCTGTTTTTATTTTGTGTCATTTAAAGGTTTATATAAGGACTTTACTTAGAAGTACTTTTAACTTCAATAATGAATAAACTTAATTGCCAGGAAGATAGCGAGTGACAAACGAAGTGATAATTTACACTTCACTTTAGTTATTTAGGAGTAAAGTAAGACAGCTTTTAGGACAGAAACGTGCATTATATTTGATTTAGTTTGATTCGCTGCACTCGACAGTCGTGTGTCACGAACAACGGCAAGGCTGTAGACTGTACCTTTTACTTTGAATTAAGAGCGAGGAGCCTCAAATTACCGACCATAAATAATCCAAGTACGAAACTCAAGTCTGAGAATAATCACACGGTAGCCATTTTGTACTGTTGATGTTAATTAATCATTGGAGATAAACACCAATTTCTTCGCTATAAATGTACTGTAGGGTTGATCTTAAATCTTTGATTTACGGAAATAAATTCGAGAGTCATAGTGAACATTATTTTATTAAAATATTTATTTACATTGTAACTTCATTAATCGATAAAAATAATACAATAGCTAACTTTGTTAAATAAGAGAGTTTCTTACTGTATTTATCTAGAAATTATTGAAAAGTATCATGATACAGAAATTACTTCCAGAAAATTGGATTACTTTGAGTATTATAGTTAACATACATTCAGCTAATTCAGTTTGTACATTATTAATGTGTTTTTGTTGTATTTGTACTAAATCAATCCTACGACTTTTTTTTATAATAAAAGCATAAACAATCTAAAGTAAAGAATAAATAAGTTAACTACAACTAAATTGTTTAATATATTGTGATACATACATTCTAAAATTCCATATTTACACAGCATCTATAAACCATCATTGAATAAATTTGATTGAAGCTGATAATTCAAATTGGGGAAGACAACAACGCCTTATTTATTCAATATTGCTAAACTAAATTGCACTCTAAAGGCAGTGTTACTAGTATTAACATCGCAGAACTAACTGTCCATCAGTTAGTTTATCCAAAGTTCTCGAAGTGGTGTATGAAGTATGGGAGTCGTCTCGTCCTGTTGACTTGTTCACACGCCGACATCACCGATTTGGTTAGAGGACGCGGTCCGCACGAGAACACGCCAATTTTTGAAACCTGAATAATATATAAAATCATTAATATATGCTGTAGATTCTACAGCGTAGAGTAAAAGGATAATTTTAGTATCAAGTATAATAAATAGGTACACATGTATTATAGATATATTTTAGCATGAAGTCTTCATATTTTCAAAACATTTTCATTAATTGCTAAGTACTAGTAACTTACATAGCTATGTTTTTTCTGAACAAACTTCAGAAATGAGGACATATCAGGCCGGCCGAAGTGGTTAACTGCCTTCAAACCAGTGAACATAGACGTCCTCGACAACCGCTGGAAGTGGTTCTCACAAATATACTGTAAATAAGAGATGTATATGACAATTTATTCTGATTTCAAAATAATAAACTATTTTTTTAGCATTGGTCCTTCGAGCCGGATACAGCAAAAGAATCATAGAGTAGAAAAAAGTATACAGAAGAATCAGGTTTTTCTAATACCTTAATAAATAAAAAAAGGCATTTCAATGAAATTGAGATCATATTTTACTGCTTTGTTATAGCAATAAATATTGATATGTCATCTCACTCATATTTTTATACGAAAAAAGTGAGGCAAATAAAAAAGTACCGAATACATTGTGTACGCACCAACATGGTAGTCCTGAGATCGAACTTGTGGAAGAACTGCGTAATGAAGATATGTATCTCGAGCACGTTAGTGACGTCCTTGCGCTCCACGTCGCGCAGGACGTCGATGAACCACTCGAAGTGCTTGTGGGACGGACAGATCCAGAGGAAATACACCTGGATGACGGATAATTATAAATAGTCTTTAGCATTAAGTCTATCTCTTAGTAATCTTGTTGGAAACAATGAGCATTGGCATAATATTATTTACATAAGAGAATTAAATAATCTGAAAAGTTGGGCTATTTAGATAACATTTGGACAGATCACTTGCACCTTATACAATTATTGTTTAATTTGATTAATCGGTACTAAAAAGTATTTAAGTTCTGTTACGTGACTTTCCAGTAGATTGGTTAAAAACTTACCTTCTTACAAGCAACCCCCGAGTATCGGTTAGTGGATGTACCGAAAACGAGATCATTAAGTATGGAGGCGTAGGGAGTAACGCCAATACCGCCACCGACCATCACGGCTACCTCGAACTTGTACCAGTCCTGGTTGCCGCCGCCAAATGGACCTTGTATCCTGAACATAGAGTTTCATATTCTTTAAGAGTAAGCATTGATTAACGAAGTTATCTAAAAAGTGGATAATGTATACCAATTTCATATTTAATATTATGGGCTAGTGGAACGAAACAGAATAGGTACTCCTGTTTCGTTCCACTAGCCGAGTTCTACTGATGGAACGTAAAGGAATCATTTTGGAGTTGATTTAGATAATTCAACTAGTAGAGAACAATGTGCACTGTATGTTTTATATCAAAATTAATAAGTTTGAGGTCGATAACCAAAGTTCAGGCACCTAACAATAGAATATGATGTCACTTCAATATTGCTGCATAACTGCAAATTATCGTAATTGTCTGGTTGTCCTTTAAATTTGTTAACTACCTATTGAATGTGGTAGGGGACAATCCCAATAACTAAATATTTAGAAACAAACAAACATCGCATACCTTGAGGCGAAGTGGAGAAATGTTTATTAAACTTATTAGATATAATCGCGGCTCAACTTCACCATTTTGTAATAGGACGGTGTCTCTTTGAAATTCTATTGGGTACCAGTTAGCAGTTTATGTAATAATAGACTTTTCTATTTGAACCTCATAGAAAACGTATTTACACATATTATTGCAGGGCGGTGGTTAAAAGGTTGAACACTTGATGTGGTTTGGACATGACCTGCAAAACCGCATGTCGAAAAAAGTGGCATTGACCTTAATGGTTTATGGCAACAAGATTCCCAAATAGGCCTAGAAATGCTCGTTAAATATCGTTATCAGAGTTAACTATGTGGTTTTCAGTCCGGTTAGTAAAAGTTTGTAGAAACTCGATTATCTATTGTATATATGTATTTCGTATTCTCTTAATTTTAGTTTTATCTTTCTACATTACTTGCTTTAATGACCTAATATTAAGTATTATGTTAACGAAGAATACAATCTGTTTGAGCTTATTGCGTTATCTAATAAGAATTATTATTGAGTTTCACAAAGGACTTACCTAATTTTAGGACGGTCGTCCGTATTAAAGTTACAAGGATCAAAATAGTTTCTGAGTTTCCAGGTCCACGGTCCTTGCGCCTTGATGTGGCAGGAGAGGAAGTTCTCATGAGGCGCTGATGTTAGTGTAAATGAGTGGAACTCTTCCTTCTTGAACGCTGTGCAAGCTAAGCGTACCCATTGACCTGCATATACATCAGACATAATTAAAAATAAAGTTAAATAAGATGGTCAGCAATATAAATTGATGAGAGGAGATCATTTCTTACCAGACAGATATTTCAAATTAGGCGGCCTATAGAACTTGATTTTAATCACATCTGACGGCAGCATTTCAGTTTCCAGTACATCCAGTGCTAGGTATTTTGTACGCAGAGATACAACCTGCCAAAGAACATCGAAATTAAAATAAAAACTTCTTTTAGTGCAGAACAATAAGTATACATTCATCAACGTCCAATAGGTATGCAGAAAGTACCCTCATGTCATCGAAAATGCTTTAAGTCTCAACGTCTCTCAAGTGGTAAGCTTTGTAGTCGTCTCTCGAGGATATCAATCTCATAGACAATCATTTTAAACAAAGAAACGTAAATCATAACTGACATTACTTGACCCAGTAGAACTGACTTTCAGGCTTCCTAAATGATACTCGACTATTTAAAAAAAAATTTATCCATGCCTTATTGAAAAAATAAATCAGTAGATGTATATACCTTATCTAGTGTATAAATTATTGCTGGACCCAGGAAGAAGATCCAGAACCTGGGCGCGCCCGTAAGCCTGGCGAGGCCGTGCACGAGGCACAGCGCGTACAGCGCCACGTGCAGCGAGTGAGCGCGCCAGAACCACGGGTAGGCGCGCTTGCGGATCGTCGGGTGCGCGAACACGAAGATTATGCACATTATTATGAACAGGAGCACGCCGCTTACACCTATCGACACACAAGATTGAATATAGAAAATAACTGAATCAAATATTTATTTTTTAAAGTCATCTCATTAAATATTAGAAAGGAGCATCTAAATATAAAAAAAAAACAGTAACAAATGAATAATTATTCAAAATATGCCCAGCTGAAGCGCATTTAGACTTGCTGGAAATATTAAATATAATTTAAATAGAAAAGATGACGAACATAAAGTAAAGAAACTCTAAAAAAAAAAATTGGGAGTTTTTAAGAAATTTTACTTTGATTACGATTTGCTGTTTATAGATGAATAAATTTTAAATCTGAATCCCAGTAAAGTATCAGCCCCCTCATCTCACGTACCTGTAACGGTCTGGAACACCCAATAAGTAATGCCAGGTCTAAAGTCGGATGTGAAGTGGACTTCCTTGGTAAGACAGCGTAAGTTCTCCACAGGTTGCGTGGACACGTGGTAGAAGTTCACCATGTGGCCCGCGGTGTGCAAGAGAGAGAAGAACAACGCTGTGCAAGCTACTATCTTGTGAAATTGAATACTTGAGTCTAATGGAATGTATTGCTGGATGCTGAATTCCTAAAAGAAAGAAAGAAGGTTAATCACAATGATTAAATTATAAAAAAAAAATAGGTTATGGAATTTGAACCTAAAATGGGTAATATATTTCTTACATTGTTTGTCTGTATTCAACATTCATAAAATATGATCAAGTCTGTCTCTCAAATTTTATGATGAAGTTTAGTTTTATTTAACATACAACCTATTCGCAAACTAGTACCTATAACTACCGGCACGCTATGATGGCCGTTTTCATGTTTCAGATTGTCATTGGTAAAGAAACTGTATTGCTTTGGAATAAGGTTGATTTCCATCATCATAGAATTAGCTGTTGGATCAATAGATGCACCTTATGTTTGGAATAAAGGTTATTTTTCTTTGTCATTGTTAAACGTCAATACGGCCATCATAGCGTGTCACAAGTTTAAGACATAATTTTAAAGAATTGACTGCCCAAAAAAATGATTTACCTTCAATTTGGTCAACAAATTCCTCGACATAGTGAGAAGTAACAAGCTGTAGCAGAACGACAAAGACGCAGCCGATCCCCTCGTGATGGCAATGCCGACTCCCATTATATGTCTCAAGTCAAGATGTTCCGACATGAAGGAGTAGTGAGCAAACCTCTCCACGAATAAACCGATGGTCACTACGTAGAAAACGAATAAGTAGAATATGTTCTGTCGGTTCTCTTCTAGGAATGTTGTTAAGTAGTCCCATTTTAAAAGAAGCCAGTGTCTGAAATAAAAACTTTATTTAGAAAAAATAAAAATTGTAAAAAAAAGTTTGTATGTGACAATTTAATTTATTAAATTAAATTTAAATTATTTAAATTAGGTTTTCAGTGTTACCTAGATTGCTCCATAGATGGTTCAATATGGAAGCTGGTCATTCTCGCAACGTTGGTAGAAGTGTCGAGGAAGTTTTGCTTGGCTCCTTTACAATCCAAACCAATAGCCACGAATTCGCCCTTGTACTCCTTCATCATTACTTTAAAGTCTGAATATGTGAGATGGTCTTTATGTTGGAGGCCAGCATCCTAAAAAAACAAGATATTCAAAAATTAAAACAGGTCCTGAACATGTCAAAGCAAAAGTCAAAACTACATTTAGCGGTACAAATTCTCCAAAGTTTTATGTTTCATTAACAATTTAACTAATAGAATTGCAGTTATCAGGTTAAGTTTTAATGTATTTTCAGAATTTACTTCTAGTTAACGTATAGATACTATTTTTTTTATAGTTTTGGAACTTACAGAGAACATTCCATCTATCAATTCAGTGACATGCTCATCCCTCAGTGAGGTAGTCCTGGCAATTTCTACGAGTGACCGTAACATCTCGCTCAGTTCCCCTTTGTCAATGACGCCGTTACGGTCATTGTCGCACATGTCGAATATTATGCGGAGTTTATCCTCAGTTGCACCGCGGGAGAATAGTACCACAGTGTCCAAGAACTCCTGTTGAATCAAAAAACAAATTTATTTCAAGTACTAATGGCGATTACCCAACAAATTTATGTTAAATTCTAAGCAAATTAAAAAGCGGTTATTAAAAAAACAGCAGTTAGTTACCTGAAAAGAAATCCTTCCATCTCCATCTTTATCGACAATGTTGAACATCTTTTTGACGAAGACTGCATCTGACTTCATGCCGAGCGCACTTGCGAATTCACTTTTAGACAGCGAAGTTCTCATTACTATTGACTGAAAATATTAATAAATAAATGAGATACTTTTATATTATGACCAAAACTACTCTATATCTATTGACTCAACCCAGGACAACCATTTTTGTGCATGAACATGTCTGGGTGTAAATATTTATTTAAGTAAGTATTTAAAAAAAATTTGTACATTTAGAATATAATTTCACTTTTCTGGTTTACATATTAAAACCTCTGCTTAGTTTGGGATCGAATGTCCATGTGTAAAGAATGTCCTAGGATATTTATTTATTATTGGTTTAATTAAAATGAAACTATATCCATTTTATTTTTACTCATAAGGCTTAGACTTACTTCTGGATCAGCATCTTCCTTCCTTCTCCTTTTCTCTCCTGGCGCCAAACCGAAAGTTATAGCATACGCTTCTCTGAAGAAATGTTCCAATTTTCGTTGTCTCCGTTCTCTTGTTTCAGCTGTAGCCAGAATTTGATCGCGATGTCCCTGTTCATTTGCAATTGTATTACATTTAAAATTGTAATCAAGTTGTTCGATTGGCAATAAAAAAAAACTTTCAGATGTTCATAAAGTCTGGCAACGTTCTATATTTCTTTGCTAAAATTAACTTGCTTATGGTAATGTTTCTACCTCACCAATTTTTAGGGGTATCGACAACTTTATAGGATGCTAGTTGATGATAATTTTTTTTTGATATTATATTATTTACCTGGGTAAGGTTGAGCGCCTTCTTATGTTGCGCGAGGAAGGTATCCAGTTTGACAAGGAATTTGCGTCTTGATCCAACTGAGTCCATTTCCAGAACAAGGTCGTGCTCGCGCGGTGCCCTGATTAGCACCAAAGGACGCTTGTTAGTACGACCTTCCTGAGAATGAGTAAGATTATGTTAGGTACGTTCATTATTTTTTCAAATTAATTTCAAATGAAATCATACAGATTTTAGAACAAAGGTATAATGTGAAAACCTGATGTCAGATTAAAATATCAAATTTGAATAAAAACCTTCTAGTAAAGAAATAAAAAGGCCGGAACAATTAATTTGTTAATAAAAAAAATATATAAAATGAAGGAAACATCTTCTAAAATACGTGTAATTTGCTCTTCAAGGTTAAGCGAAGTAGGTAACGCATTAGCAATTTCCTTTAATCGCAGTTAATAGATTTTTATTATAACGTACCTGACTTTCAAGAACAGTGATTTGATCAGTGTGATCCAGGGGCAGAGTGCGAAGCTTATCTCCCTTACGGTCCGTCACATGGAGCGCCGGTTCAGGCCCAAGACGTAACTTCACCAGCCTTTTGTACGACGCATGCACCCACTCACGACAAACCATTTTGTCCACTGATCCTGAAATATTTCCATTTATTACTGTAACATTATTTTAATTTCAACTAATTCAGAAGAAATCCATCGGAACGATTTTTATGTGAGCACTGGTCTCCCAATTCTGAGTTACTATTAAACCTTGAGAGGCTTAACTAATTTTAAGAAGATCATAAGTCATTAATATATATTTTTACCTTTATGCTGTGCATTTTTAAGGTGTTCCTGTTGTATCTTAAGCTTCCGTCGGCGACTGTTCTGTAGCTTCACGACGCCGTATCCCGCGCCGGCGCATAGGATTGGCACAAACGCGAGCGCCAAGCACGTGTAGATGTACGCGAACTCGTTGCCCTACAAAACGAAATAGATCTTTTTCATATATTTTGATGAACGTAACGCTACGTCATATGTCATGAGTTCAATTTATCAATTTAAACTAGCATTTGTTTGCTCGGTATATATTCATAAATATCTATTTAACGTATTTTGAGAAGTTGGTACCTCACTACATATTTAAGCAGGATGTCAGTTATCTCAATTTGCACTAGCTCCCTTTGTTTGGATTCATAGCCTTTTGTTAAGAATGTCAAAAACTAAGAAACTTTAACTGAGAAATTCCTGTAGATACGCCGTTGCTTTATAATGTTGACAATTATTTATGAATACGCGAAAAGCGTTAGGTCTAAATCGGACCTTCTAAGATCGTTCCCCACTGTCACTTACTTACTCTTATTGCGGGTGAAAATCCTTACCTCGAAATAATCATATCCCTTCAGGTATTTACAAGGTGGTAGTTTGGAGGCGTTGAGTTGGTAAGGCTGCTGACACACGTCGCCCACGTGCCAGTGGAACACATCGCGCTGGATATCACCTGGGCCAACAGCCGTGCTGTTCACTATGATGTCCCACAGGGTAATGCGACGAAGTTCATCTATCTCTTCCCGGGTGAAAATGCTGCAGGAAGGGAAAATATTATCTGTGATGGTAGGACAAGTAAAATATTTACTGCGAGGTCTTGGTTACTGGTGATTTTTATTTAAAATAATAGGGTTATGAAATGTTTAGCTAATCTTCAGATGGGCCAAACAACTTTAGGATTCTAATTAACAAAACATATTATTAATTTCCGCAAAAAAAAAAATACATTAATTTACTTTATCAGATATCGTTCTACCTCAGGTTCATTGATCTTTGATGTTAATTTATTTTAAGTAAAATTTGCATAGAAAATGAATTATCAAAAATATATTGCTTACCCATTTTTGTCATTTTCGAACCAGAACCTGTCAGCATCTCTAATTCTTGTGAACTGGTCGATAATGATCGCTCTGAATAATTCTCCTGGATGGCCAGTTGACTCAAGCATACCACCTAGGTGCAAATAGCATAATAGTTAAATTCTGAATTACAATTCACATTACATATTCAAAAGTCTTATTTACTTACCAATGTAAACATCTATATTATCAAGTCTTCCTTCGTATATTTGAATTAATTTCTGCAGCAAGTCTGGGTTTTTCTCAAATAAATCTGGATTGATTTCATTGAAGGTCCTAATTTTTGTTAATCCAAAGTATTCTCTGAAAAATTCAAATATGCCTGAGCATAAATTGATAATTTAAATAGCAAAAAGATATTTTCGTACGATTTCAGTTTCGCAAAAGATCACAATGTGGGCTTGAATTTTTACATTCTTTCTTTCTTCATTCATTTGTCAGTCAACGATTTTTTTGTAAACGTACCTGGCGGTGTTATAATCCGGCAGTCCATTATCCCTTCCTCGCATAATATTGAGTGCCCCAAGATCCCGTCTCGAGAACTCCATAGGTCCGAACAAGTTGTCGCGTACATCTGAACAAAGCAGGGCGTCTTCTCGCTCAGATAGTTGAGATGCCATACCCATTAGTACTTCTTCTATTGGTACTTGGGACATCACGTCCTGAAATAATAAATTTACTTCTTATAATATTCGAACTTCTAGACTTAAAAGAAACAAGAATGTAATAATATTAATATTTTATGTAGATGATAAGAAAAGTGTGAGTTAGGATCAAGGGAAAAAATGATCATCCTAGTGTCAGATTTTAGTCTTTCAAATGTATACCTTTAGTAATGTTGAAGAGAATAATTTACTGGTGTCAAGCGTGTAATCACAATTATAATTAATGATTGCTTACGTTTCCATCCCACCACGTCTGACAAAGTCTGATAGCGTCATGTCCACCAGGGGCTCTGCTGTATCTGCAGTTTCTGTCTCTGAGCAAGATGGCGGGCGGTACTAATGTATGTCCGAAGCGGAAGGCGGCCACGGCGAAGGCGTGCGTGACTCCTGGAGCGACGTCCGCGCGGTAGTTCTCGTACGGAGGCATCGCTGCTCCGAGGAACGCTGGCACGTACTCGTATAGGATTATGTTCTGAAAAAAGTATGGTTTATAGCCCTGCAGTATTTTTGCATATTTGTTGAGCTATTTCGAAAAACCTTTTGCCTTGCATACCATGGCCTTCCAAATCCTTTGTCATTGGAACAAGTTTAGCAATAGAAGTTTAATTTGGATTGCTAGAACTGTTACCTATATTACACAACTGAATTAATTAAAAAAAAATGACCTAGTCATTTATTTTTCAATATTCAAACAAGATAAATAGATCAAAGAAGCAATAATGAGAATGAAACATTAAAATAAGTAACAATAAGACTGTATTATAAGTAAGATAAATACAAGATAAATAGATCAAAGAAGCAATAATGAGAATGAAACATTAAAATAAGTAACAATAAGACTGTATTATAAGTAAGTGATCTGTTGAAACACGCGAGTCGTTAAAATAATAAGAGAGTCAGATTTGTAGCGTCTGAATCGAACACTTCAACTAAAGAGGTTAACTACTAAGCATAATAATTTAAAAGCATATTGTACCTGTAGGCTAGCAACAACTATGCGCCTTGCGCGCTGGAACAATTGCTCGTCGCTCCAATCTGGGTGCTGTCGGTGAATACGCGCCGCCACCACGTTGTGCCATCGAAGAAGGAGGATTCCGAACGTCACCATCGCTGGGTTTTGATTCGTACGTGGATCTCCTAACACTGGGGAACAAGCAACATTATTAAAGTTATGAGATAAGATATTTATAAGAAATTACAGAGATTCGAAAGAAGCCAAGAAAAAAATTAAGAAGGTTCTTGTAAATGAAAAGTTAGGATATTATTAGAGAAACGAGGCAGTGTAAATTTTAGGGATGCAGTAAAAAAAAAAGACTTATAGGTCTTATATCAATAAGTTACACTTACAAAATAGTCTCTCCGGGCTCAGCATCCTCATGTAATGAGGCACTGGATTGTTGAACAGCGGTATTCGTTTCGTATTACGTAATGGCATTCCTCTCTCACTCGCTAGGCTTCCATTCTGTAATATATAATGTCACTATTTATTTTTAACTACCTTTAACTTTTTACCCTTCAATAAAATTAAAGATAATTATGTTGATGCCGTTATAGGTAGGAGTAAATTATAATTATTTTATACAGTACAATTATCTTTGAAATGAAATGAAATATTTATTCAAATAGGCATTCACAGGGATTACGAATGGTCAGACTCTAATACCGGTTTGGAAGGTTACTTTTACTGAGAAGAGTCGGCAATAAACTACTGGAGCGAGCTTGTAGAAAGCCAAGTACAAAAGTACTAAAACAGTATTTTTCATAGCAATTTTTTTAATTTTTTTTGTATGGTTATAAAGCAGTGAAATGGACACTTTGACAGTGGTATTAAATAAACGCATAGGAAAGTACGTAAAGACGCAGGCGTGGCTGCTGGTGGCACCTGAAATGACCTCATTGCATTCACCCACGCCTCGCTTGTGCTGTACACGAAGCTGCCGTCGATCCACGACGTTATTTGGTTTATCTGAAAAAATAAGTTTAATTAAAAAATATCCATTTTGTTATATAATATATACCTACAATATTTCGATTTCACACTACCACATCATTTAATTAAATAAAAAAAAGTAAGCCTAGAATATTTTTGGTGAAGTATTGTTTTACTTTAATTTTTTTTTATAGATGTACGGTACTATAGCTTTTTTTTGTACAATTTTACATGCATTTTTAAGTTTCTAACAAGATTAATAATCAATAAACAGTTCAAATTAAATAAAACCGTTTATAAATGGTAGGTACTAGTATTCAGTTTCTATTTAGGTAAGTCTTAATCTTGAACAAACGTACAAACAACAAAAAAAGTTTGCGTTCACTTGGAATAACTAAAAAGTTTAGAATTTTTTTTAAGGCATTGGTTCATTGTTTAGAAATATAAAATATTATTATTGTAGCTAAGATGATACATATTTAAACAGGAGAGCAGTATTTGATAGCATTTTCTACCACATTTCATCATGACCATAAAATATCTGAAGTTGTCCTAGTGAATGCAAACTTTTTTGTTGTGTCTATGGCTGACCATTTTTTACGCTTGTTTATAGATACAGCGATTAAAAACCAATTATAATTCCAATAGGCTGTTGAAGCTTTAAAGGCAATGTTCAGCCATTCAAAGAGACATATTAGTCAAATTGAGATGCATTCATAAGATGGGTGTATCTGGGTTATGTAGGTCCATTAAGTTTTATTGCCAGGAATTTGGCCTTCGGTACGGATCGTCTGTTAGCTGCAAACTATTTGATTTCGTAATTAGGAGTTGTGTAAATATACTTACATAGATTATTTACATTATTCTCATAGTGGTGTTGATTAATGTGTTTAGATATTAACGGTTCTATATTGATCGTAGATAAATCAAATTCTAGTGGTAGGTACTTATTATACGTTTTAATAAATATTAAGCCCTTAATGTATATAATAATACTAGCAGTCCCCCGCGGTTTCATCTACAAAAATATCCGCGTCGAACGGTAGCAGTCCCGTCTCGATATGTTCAGTAGTTTGAAGGTGATGGTGTGTCAAAGAACTCATTTTTTCTTATAAAATATAGAGAATTTGAAATAAGTATGATGCCTTATGCACACTCAGATGACAAGTAGTAAAACAATAATGAATGACATTATCATGTCGATTGATGGAGAAGATAGCTGTTTCTTAATTGAACTCGAATTTGAATCTTAAAGAAAAACCGTTAGGTGATTAGTTGATATTATCTCCTTAGGGCATAGTAGAAGGCTGTATTGAAACGAGAGCAAACATTATAAGCGCATTGGCTCATTACATTTCAGTTGCAATGATCAGAAATGCTATGCCGACACTCAATAGCATCAATTACTATACAATGCTAATAAGCATTACTGGTAACATGCCTCGTGCGCTTTTACAACCGGCCTATAACATTCCGTTCATTGTACTGAAGCACTCGGAATGATTTTGTGATGTTTTTTTATACAAAACCGTGTTATGTGCGATAGGAAAAGAAGTAGGAATATTATACTTATTACCTATTTACACAAGAGATGAAATCGCGGAATATCTTTTGTTGCCCATTCGCTTACCTAATACAGGGATGTATTTACTTACTTGCTCTCTAGGACTATTAGGGCTCTGACCAGTAGCACGATCGTATGCAGCTCTCAGAAAGGGCATATATTTCGCACCCTGGCAATCTGGGTCGTACATGTGATCACATTTGTCCACCGGTATCCGATGGTGCTCTATGGGACAGCCTGATTCGGATGCCATCACGATCTCGCCTGTTACGACTTGTCCTGTAGAAAAATAATTGGTTATAAAAACGATGAAAAGATTTCTAAAAAAGTAGCAAATACAAATATTGTGAATTTACTCGTAAAAGGTATCAGCGGTAGCAGTGTAATATTAGGTTGGGGAAAAAGTCTTTTCGCATTATAGTATGTATGAACTTGTAATTAAATCTCTTTGGCTATACTATTTGTATCTGGCTGGTTTTGGTATCATTGAAAGTTTAAAATTTAAAGAACATAATTCCAAATTAAAATTAGGAAAATGTGTGATTTGCATTTGTTTTTCGTACCGCCAAGATGAATTTGACTACAAAAAAGCTAAAAATGCAACGCAAGCCGCGAAAAAAATTTGCGATGTTTATGGACCTAGTGCAGTGTCTGTGAGAGTTAATTTATTAAGCGTTTTCAATTCGGAAATTTTGATGTCAAAGATGCACGTCGCTCTGGTCGCCCCATTACGGATAAAATGGATGCCATTTTTGAAAAAGTGGAGCAAGATCGGTATATCAGTAGTTAAGACGTTGCTGAAGAACTGGGAATTGACCACAAAACAGTTATGGCGCATTTGAAAAAAAAACTGGGTACACATAAAAGCTAGATATTTGGGTACCTCACGAGCTCACTGAAAGAAACCTAATGAACCGTGTACTCATTTGTGATTCTTTATTACGACGTCATGAAACTGAACCTTTTTGAAGAAGCTGATAACTGATGATGAAAAGTGGATCACGTACGACAAGAACGTGCGAAAAAGGTCGTGGTCAAAGGCCGGTCAGGCTTCACAGACTGTGGCGAAACCCGGGTTAACTCGCAACACGGTGATGCTGTGTGTGTTGTGGGATTGGAAGGGCATTATTCATTATGATCTGTTACCACCAGGCAGGACCATCGATTCTGAACTCTACTGCGAACAACTGATGAGATAAAAGCAAGAAGTTGAGAGAAAACGGCCGGAATTAATCAACAGAAGGGGTGTGGTTTTTCATCATGATAACGCTAGAGCTCACACATCTTTAGCCACTCAGCAAAAATTAAGAGAGTTTGGCTGGGAGGTATTAATGCATCCGCCGTATAGTCCTGACCTTGTACCTTCAGATTTCCACCTGTTTCGGTCTCTTCAGAATTCTTTAGGCAGTGTCAAGTTAACATCACGAGAGGACTGTCAAAACCACTTGTCGCAGTATTTTGATCAGAAGTCCCAAAATTTCTATAGCAATGGGATCATGTCCCTACCTACAAGATGGCAAAAAGTTATCGAACAAAATGTTACCTACATACTTTACTTAAATGTAAATAAACTATATTAAAAATGTTTAGAATTTTCTTAAAAAATGCGAAGGAACTTTTTCCCCAACCTATTATATAGGTATAGTGTTGTACAACATTTCGGATCATAATGAAATCAATTTAAAATTTAATTCTATCATGTTTTGGCCATAAATATTGGCCGTGTTAAAAATGTCAAAAATGCATTACATTCTAGTGGTACTAACCAAAGAAAGCTAGTAGAGCTGTCCTATTTGTTAGTGAAGGCAGTCCATCCTGTCCCCTCATGAAGAGTTTCGATAACGTCCTGGCTCCAGGTCTATCTCCGCCAGCCATCATATAAACACCATCGGCGTATGATGCTGGTGTTTTACGTGTCAGCCGACTACCTGTGAACAAACATAATAGAATCAACTAATTGATTCAGGCGTAGCCCGGATTTTCTTTTCTATTAGGTACTCTGGGCAAGTGCCCAGGGCTCCGCTGTCCATGGGGCCCCCTAGTTCACATTCATACAATAACCGATGTTACCGAAGCCGTTGAACGGTCAGAAGTTACAGAGAACGCATGCGACAGAACGAATTGTCAGATCGGATCGGTGTATCGCGCTCTTAAAGCTCTCATAGCATAGTCTTGGGAGCCCCATTATCATATAGGGCCCAGGGCCTCCAATAGTTTAAAGAAGGCCTTGGGCGTAGCCTTGGGGAAATCAATTTTAAGATCACAGAAAAAAAAATGCAAATATTAGACTTTTTTTATCCTGATGATGCCTCGTGTAGAAGCGAAACACGTGTCGATTTCTAGTTAAGTTTCCTTGTTTGGGACTTGACAGAGAAGGATATCCAGAGGAACTGATTACAAGTTTTTTTTTGTATAATCCTATAATAATAGCAAATCAAGAATATTTAGAGTTAAACTTGAAATCATAGCCATTAAAAGATAAGTTTTTAACTAACAATATGATGGATGTTTTAAATCCTGTGAAGCAGACGTAACCTACTTTGCCAAATTTATTAAGTTGTGAAAGTTATTTCCGACCCCAAAAAAGCCAATGGTTAAATTGAGGAATGGTAAGTTTTATTTCGTGTTCGACAGTAAGTAGAAACAATTAAATCCTGTAGTGCAGACGTAACCTACTTTGCAAAATAAAGTTTATTTATTTATTATGCCGTGAAAGTAATTTCCGACCCCAAAAATGCGAATGTAACTGAGGGATGATAAGTTTTATGACATGTTCGAAAACAATACGAAAACATCAATGTTTTTGGTTTAATTTATTGTAATTGTAGATTTTCAAAGGTAAATCACTTAATTGACCTGCGTCCTTGCAGAATCATTGGAATGGTCACAGGTCAAATACCTGACATAAAAAAATAATTTAATCACTATGAGTTATGCATGAATTAATAATTTAATATTAATATAAAATCTCAGTAAAAAAATGTCATCGGTTAATGATGTAAATCGATCCATCATAAAGCAGTAGGTCATCATCATTATATTGACACAGCGGCATGAGCAATTTATTGTACAAACTGAGATACGATTACTTGAAAAATCCGATTATCAATGATAAGGAATATAAAAAACATTTGTGTAAAACATACCAATAAAATAATAATAATAAATATCCTGGTAGACACACGGCCTGATCCCAAACTAACCAGAGCTTGTACTATGGAAACCAGTTAACTAATATACTACTTTTTTAAGTATATACTTATATAATTCCATCCAGACAAAGAACAAACAAACATGTTCATGCACACAAAATGTTTGTCATGGGTCAAAAATATAACTAATTATTAAAGCCAACAACCCTAATAAGCAGTTATGTCAGGGAACCAGATTATTTAACAGAAAGGCCTACGTACCTATTTTACCTAATAATTGTCTACTTTAATAGTTTTTCTATTTTTCATTCATAAATATCAGTTTTTTTATTTTTTGGGGTATGTTATACAGCGTTACTACGGTTCTTAAATATTGTGAATGGACTCGTTATAAGGCCCCATTAAACCTCCTTTCAGTTTTACGGGTAGCTTTTTAACATCCTGTATAGAAATTCTAAGATACCTAAATAACTTCACACAAGTTAAGTAAACTTTTGTTTTTTTAATATGACGCATAGTCGTTACTATTTAGGATGTACCTACAACAATTTATGTCGACTGACTAACCCTAGAATCGCCAATGCCCATTAGGTTTTAATTTTTAATTTTTTTTATTTATTTAGAAAACCAACAGCCATATTACAGAACATGTTTACAATCAAAAATATAACTTATCATAAGCCAATTATAGGTTTTCCTAGATTAACTAATACAAAAATTAAGGAGCAGAAATGAAACATACATAAGAAAGGTAAGTAAGTACAATAGTTCAACATAGTGATATTTCCTTTTAGAAGCAGGCAAGTACAGTAATCGTTTTATGATCCCCAGTCAGTGTTTTTAGTAATTTTGTTGAGAGTGTTGTATAACCTAAATGTGAGTGGGTAATATGTGGGAGTGTAGGAGTATACACTCCCAGTACGAGTCCCACTCCAGTACGAGTGCAAAGAAAGTAAATTGAAGGTGTTGGCTGAAAGTTTTAACACCCTAGAGCAGATAATAGCCTAACATACCTATATAGATAATGTGCAATGCCTAGATACCTAAATAAGCAATTTAAGAGCAACTATGTATGGAAACATGTTTTTGTTGAATTGAATTATTTTGCATTATCCATTATGGAAGTGCAGGTTCCATTACTTGATTTAACGTGACATCTTCATACGTTATTCATAGCCATAGTCCGTTGCGAGTATTCTGTTCGAATTCTTTAAATAACTCACTAAATACACCTTACCATAAATAAGTTAAAGCGCAAATGGCTCTAACAAAAAAAAAAAAATTGGTATATCCTTTTTTATTCTACCGCAATAAAAAGTTTATAACATTTTTTTTGACAACCTTTTTATTGCGGATGAAATAAAAAAAGGTTTTGAAAAATATTAAGTACTTTACTAATTAAAATTGACTTCAGGAAACAGATTTCATATTTTGATTCAGAACGACATTAAGTTTCCGTAGCTAGTCCATTTTGGTTTAATAAAAAAACTCTTTATAGTACAGAAGTTACTTAGTAACATTATACCTTCATGTGCTTACGAAAGTGAACGTATCCGTTCTCTTGTTGAGTTCTCACAGTAAATAAATCGGAATATATTTCTACATGGACATTACTGTGTCGATGAGCAGTTTTGATGTAAATTTTATATTTCTGTGGTGAAATTTATGAGAAATTAATGTTTAATGTTTTCAAATAGTCATTCATATTTTTGTGTAAGAGGTACCTTCAGGTGATTAAAAGGTAATATAAAAATAATTGTTTGGAGCATGCCTTTATATTTATAGAAATGAAACATAATGCTATATGTAATACTAGCTGGCGCAGTCATAGAATATATTGGTCATAAAATATACTATAAATTACGTCATAAAAGCATATTCACGAGCGAGTTGCGAGGACACATAGACTCTCGAGTATTGACCGTTAGGAAATTATATTATACAAGCTGTCCCCCGCGGTTTTACCCGCGTTCCCGAGGGCTATCACATTTTCCCGGGATAAAAAGTAGCCTATATGTTATTCCAGGATATGCTCTATCTATGTGCCAAGTTTCATCCATATCCGTTAAGTAATTTTTGCGTGAACAAACATACTTACATACAAATATTTCCTCTTTATAATATTATTGGACTTTTGGTAAGGATCCAAATTTTTGTAATAATTTAAAATACAATATAGCCTATAGCCTTCCTCGATAAATGTACTATCCAACACTGAAAGAATTGTTCACATCGAACCAGCGGTTCCTGAGATTAGCACGTTCAAACAAACGACCAAACTCGTCAGCTTTATAATATTAGTATAGATGTATGTCTGGATGTAGGAACTATGGCTTTAGTATAAAAAAATACACAGATCTGCATTTAATACCGACATCGATACGGATAGATTTTTCCCATACCATCAATAGGTAGCTATTCAATAAAATAATAATCAGCTGATATACTTTAGTACCAAATTTTAATAATAAATTAATATCCAAGAACATTTCTACATGCAGCCATATATTACCAAACCAAGCAGGCCTTCTACTATAGAAACCAGGTAAATATTCACACAGTCACACCCAGATACAGAACAAACAGATGGTTATCATGGATGCGAGTCCCATCCATGACCTGTAAAGATGCAGTCTGGGTCCACTGGAATCCTCTTCTGTCATACTGTATTTTACAAAAAAAAAAGTGACAAGAAAAATAATAAATCTAAATAAATCAAAAAACTAAAATATAAATATATCTAATACTTTAAACGAGCAATTCTTGTATTAACCTTACCGTCTAATGACATATTAGCCGTTTTCATTGCCTAAAAACACGGATAAAACGACATTTTCTGAAAATGAATCCTCGCTAGATTGATTTAACGCCCCCGAAACCCCCTGAATACAAAATTTCATGAAAATCGTTGTAGCCGTTTCCGAGATCCTAATTATATATATATATACAGTGTAAACTCTTTATAACGAAACTCAAGGGACTGAGCATTTTTTGTCGTTATAGAGAGTTATCGTTATATGGAGTGAACAAAAAAAAAACAAAACAAAGTGAACAAACCAACCAACTTGGGCTCACTTCAACGTTATAGGGAGTTTATCGTTATAAAGGATAACGTTATAAAGAGTTTACACTGTATATATACGGCTAATATGTCATTAGACGGTAAGGTTGTCATGTTACATCTTTTGTGAGAAATACTGTTATTGGGAGCCCATTATTAGCGCATCTAATTCGTATTAGGTATATATGACAATGCTTTAAAAAACATAATACGGTAGAAGTAAATAAATCCCGAGCAATGCTCGGCCAGGTACACAAGTATAAAAATGAGCAGTGCCTTTACCATGAGTTTTTAACGTACGTACTCGCTAGCGACGGCGTAAAACATTTCTATGGCAAATGTGTACAGCGCCACTAGCGGTCACCTAAAGAACTAAAATCGATAGTACGAGTCGATAGGTAAGAAACCTATCGAAATGTAGACAATATCGAGTAACGTTTTTTAGCCTTTGCTATAGAAATTCGGTACCATGAGTCACCAATTTGACAGTTGCTATCGAGAAACACTGTATCGAAACTTACTTACTCGTTAGTGACTAAAGTAAGTTTCGATAGCAACTCATGGTAGAGGTACTGGTCTGTAATTTATGTTCGAAATATATGATAGTTCAATGATCATCGTCCTCATTTGAATTCAGTAGAATGTATGCACATTTTTTGTACCTAGATAGTTAGACACAATTTATATATTGGTTTACTTTCAATATTACATAACCATATTAATATGAATCAAATTTAGTTATTTATTTTTGTTTTTTGTACATGGCGTCCTGCTATGGTCACTGTATTCTAGCTGCGGTTTTTCTTTTAAATAATAGTACCTGGATGGCCGAGCATTGCTCGGGATATCTTTACTAACGTGACTTCTACCGTATTCTCTTTTTGAAAGCACTGTCATTTATACCTAGATACGAATCAGATGCGATAATAAAGGGCTCCCAATAACAGTATTTCTCACAAAAGATGTAACTTGAAAACCTTACCTTCTAATGACATTGTAGCAGTTTTCATTGCCTAAAAACACGGATAAAACGACCGATAGATCGATTCCGTCCTCCCGAAACCTGCATACAAAATTTCAGGAAAATCGTTGGAGCCGTTACCGAGATCCTTATTATATATGTATATACAAGAATTGCTCGTTTAAAGGTATTAGATTTGTGGAAGAATGAAGAAGCAGAAATATTAAAATCATTACAAAATCTTCTTGTAGAGTAAATACTAGTACTAGTAATAGAGGTCTGATTTTATAAAGCAAATGTCAGCACCGTACTGAGACTACGGTAGAAATGAATGTTCTATCCCGAATTATTTTCATTTTCGATTTATTTAGCATTGAAAATTTCAATCAAAAAGCACATCAATCCAATGTTTTTAAATCAGGTTCAACTATTAATTTTGACTGTAAGAAGTTTCAAAACATCAGGTTAAAATGTTATTAGACTTTCTACTATTTATCACGATGAGTAATTATTTTGATGCTTTACAATTATGACACCTCGCTTGTATATCTAATATTTATTGACTTCATTAATTTTATCATACTTTTTTATACCTACATACTTGTATTACATTATTTTTCTGTGGAATTAACTAAAAACATAAAATAAATTCCTTGAACTCGGGAGAAAAAATAAAGATTTTTTTTACTAGTACATAGTCTTAAGTATTATAAAAAGTTGTCATATTATTACAGCTTGTCTTTTTAACATTCAAAAGTCTATGAAACAATCAATTTAATAAATGTTTTGACCCTTTTTAAGTGAATTCCCGAAATACTTCGGAAGAAAAATCGGGCATCGAGAGTGTTTTGTTTCTATCCCTTCAAAAGCCAGAAGCAATCATAAATTTTTAGTTTTTGGTCTTAACTTATATCGAGCAGAAAGAGTATGTGTATTTGCAACTACATAAACGAAGAATTATTTGGAGCATGACCATTTTGAATAAGATTTATACATAGTATAAATAAATAAATGTAACCGTTAATATATCATAAACCTTGCGCTTTACACATTAAGGTTTCAACTTTAAAAACTTAATCCGATAAAATTTATGTCTCGATCATAATATTATAAAAACATTTATGTTCTTAACGGTATCCCCCACATGCATGACACTAAAACGCGATTTTACAGCGTTTTACTTTGCAATTATCGTTAATATATTTATTACTTCGTTATTTGAACTCGTAAAATGCTCCTGCGAGTTTAAATTATAACATGAGCTCACAAAAGAATCTTCAGTTGTGCAAAGATTACCATACACTTCTGTAAGTCAAAAGTTTTATTATACTGGCCTCGAACCCGTGTTTCTCCCGCTTGCGTTTTTAAGGAAAAAGATTTTTGGTACACATATTACCTTCTAGCCTAGTTGTAGCTTCAGTAACTTTAAATTTGACCTTCAAAAGTGCCTTCCGAGGGCCTAAACTGAATAAATGGTTTTAATTTTGAAATTTTGAACTTCTCAGACACACAATTTATCTCCTTACCAAAATTCATCTAGATCAATTCAGCCGCTTAGCTGTGAAAACGTAAGAAACAAACAGACAGACAGAGACTATCAGATTTAATATTAGTACCTTCAGCTATAGGGCAGCCTAAATTATACTAATACTTCATACTAACAATGTATTTCTTTAGTTTTGTGTTTTATTGTATTGTAGTACCTGGATGCACTTTTGGTAAATTATGTTAAGTTGATTATTGGCTTAGTGTTGCTTAACAACGCCTTCTACTAGAGTAGCTTTAGTGTTGTTTTGTCGTTAAAACAGTTAATGTCAGGAAGTAATTTTTTTCAGGTTATGTCTAAGTCAATTATCGATAAAGTTGATCATTGAAAACACGGATAAAACGACATTTTCTGAAAATGAATACTAGCTAGATCGATTTATTGCCCCCGAAACCCCCTGCATACTAAATTTCATGAAAATCGTTGGAGCCGTTTTCGAACAAGATGCTCGTTTAAAGGTATTAGATAGATAGATTACAATCTAAATGCATTAGTTTTATTCTAGGTACATTTATAGTGAATAATGTTGGTTAGAGGAATGATTCAAAGCGTGCGCGTGATTCTGCGGTGGCGCAACATTCGTCTGTTTGCTGAGCAACGAATTAGGCACGAGGAGATGGTCTCACAAATTATTTCATTGCCTTTAAATTGCTGATAATGGTTATTAACATTTATCGATCTATTATTATATATTGCTTTATAAAATTGCTCGCACCTTAATAATACTGTTCATGTATTTGGTTGTTACATCAATGCTATTTGTTGTGTATGTTTGTCTAACTTGATTTATGCTTGCGGCAATACTGATGCAATATATTTTTTGGATTTCAAAGCTTATTTGTTTGTTGGTTGTCTTTTGAGATTGAAATTATGGGGACATGCCTATCCTATTTAATATTATAAATGTGAAAGTTTGTGAGTAAGGATGTTTGTTACTCTTTCACGCAAAAACGACTAAATGAATTTGTATGATACTTGGCACATAGATAGAGTATATCCTGGAATAGCATATCAGATACTTTTTGTACCGGAAAAATGTGACGGGAACGAGGGAACCCGGGTAAAACCGCGGGGAACACCTAGTACTTAATATTATTCTTATCTTATTGGGACATTTTGACAGCTCACCTTCTTCTAATTCACACTTTGTTATAGGAAAATGTGCCTTATGCCTTTGTGATAAGGTTCATCAGCATCATTATGCAATTAACCATAGGATCAGTAAATGAACCTTATCGTGAACAAAATAAAGACGAGTTTTCAATGTCGTAATTCGATATCAAACCGGGACTTTGCCATCTTGATAACTTTATCAGATGTCTATACCTATTAGTACCTACATCAACCACCATATGAACACAACTGATATAAATCAATAATATAATTGCAAAACCGACATATGACAAATTAATAAATCCATTATCTGTTCATGTAATCTTGGCATTAGTTGATTCACGTTCGACCGCGTTACGCAAGAGGTCACCACTGTAACCGAGACAGCCTCCGAAACTGACCACCCGTCATTTTATACACGTTTTTATTTACTAAGTACATACTAACCTTGTCATATGACGCTTTATTATGAATAAGAAAGTGTCAATATAATAATAATATATGTATACCCAAACAACTTCATAATTCTCTTAAAACTCTCGACTTACCACCGTTCATGTATAGCCTACTGCAGAAGGCAGTGATTCTAAATACGTGCAGAATAGTTAGAAAGTTTTTGCAGACGTCTGAAAATACACCTATATCTACCCCCAATCTTGACCATGACTTGGCTTAGGCCCGTGATGGTCAAAATATTACCAGCTCCAAGCTGAGAAAAAAAAAAAAACAAATGAAAAATAAATAATAATAATAGCCTAATAATATCAATTTAACAAATTACATATTTTACTTATTAATATTCATATTTTACCTATACTTATATTACTTCCTACATTACGTTTAAATATTATGCAACGACAATCCTGTCTGTATGCCACTTGGCAAAGGCCTCCTCCATCCCTCTCTGTAAGTGTCAATATAAAAGGGTTAAAATATTCGGATTTTGCTTCGAAAATTATAAAACCGATGTCGTGTAAGTGAATGGCACGATGCCTTTCACCTCACTGATATGGCGATAGAAGCGTTTATTTCATAAAATAATAAGCTGACCCGACAGACGATGTCCTGTCTTAACTATGAACATTGAATTCGAATCTTCCGATTGAATCGACTGTGAAATGTGCAATAAGAAATTATAAATTAATTACTTTATCAATATACTTCTGACCGCCACCTCTATTTTAAATGATATTTGCAGCGTGCATTCTGTCAATCGCGCCAACTGTCAAACGACTGACAATAATGTCAAACAGGTTACATTGCGATCATAACATCGTGAAGTTTTCTTAATTATTCTAATTATTCACGCAACTTTCTTAATTTTTTCTTTCATAAGAACCTTCTCCTGACATTAACAAACACAAAAAAAAAGAATTAGCGAATTCGGTCCAGCCGTCAATGCGTGATGCCGTGACCAAGAGGAATAGGGATTCATTTTTATATATATAGATATTTTACATGACATTTGAAAATCAATTAAGTTAGTTATGCTAGAACGTGGTTTACGTTTCGGGTTATATACAGCACGAACATATATAGTAAGCGTATCGTCATCGTTTCGAGACGCCAAAAATTAATGTAATAAATAAATAAATATCCCGGGACATTCTTCACACACGGCCATCTGATCCCAAACTAAGCAGAGCTTGTACTATGGAAACCAGATAACTGATATATTACATATTACCCGCGTTCCCGTGGGATGTCACATGTATTATACATAAAAACCGGAAGGTTCTTCAATCACTCTATCTATTAAAAAAAACAAAAAACCGCATCAAAATCCGTTGTGTAGTTTTAAAGACAAGATTTAAGCGTACATAGGGATGTAGTGATACTACTCTTATATAATACTTTATGTTCATGCACACAAATGTTTGTCCAGGGTGGGAATCGAACCTGCGACCTTCGGTTTGGCAGTCAGAGTCACTAACCACCAAGCCAACTGGCCCCTCATGATAGATGCTCGTGCTTTGGCCTCTAATAGTATATTCCCTCCAGTTTTAAATTCTACACCTACAGTAACTTGTACTCCTTGAGATGACTTACTGTAATTAATCCTACATTCTTTATTGAATGCTATCTAAATGAATAATTACTGTAGATTGCCGTCGACACCTGTTAGATAAGTGTTAAATAGTTAAGAAATGATGTATTGAAATCACATTGACTGGGCAGCGCGTTGAAGTCTTTTGTTACCAATATACAACCTTCGCTTAATCGATCGAAACTTATCATACATTTCGATTTAGAGAATTTGGAATATTTAACAATATAAAAACAGAATTATAAAACAAGTTTTTGCTTTTGTCCGCTATTAATTATAACTAGTTTTCGCCTTTCATTATTAAGCTATTGCATTTGATAACACTAAAGGTCGCCAATGGCTGGTATAAAAAAAAAAACGATTCATAAAGAAAAATCGAAATACAAAATAGTCAATTACAGTTTTGTCTTTTTTTTTGGCCTATTTCTTTATATAGATATCCGTTCCTATGTTTATACCTAATGGGATCCAATTCGGGCTGAAATGAATTGTTTTTATTCAATACGTCAGAATGTACTAAAACTGACGTTTATTAGAAAAGCAAGTCAGTGTAACTCAAGTTAAAAGGTGACAGGGCCTCGTGTAGTTAACATTATATAGACAAATAGTGTAATATTTGATCAGTAATAAATATAATGTTTGCTTAAGCTATACGAGTATATGAAATGCCGAACGAATAATCTACTTGCTTACCCTGACATGACTTGAAATAAATACGTCAAGAGTTTTGAGCATTTCTTCCTTTATATCTGAATTAAATTCTTTAATAACCACACGGTGGAAATTCCACCACGGGCTCGCAGTGATAGGATCATTCTAGCTAATATTATAAATTCGAAAGAGTCTGTCTTTCTGTCTATTTGTAATATTTTCACAACTAAGCGACACAACGGATTTTGATGAAATGAATAGTAGTAGCTTCAGTAACTTTAAATTTGACCTTCATAAGTGCCTTCTGAGGGCCTAAACTGAATAAATGGTTTTGAATTTTGAATTTTTTGAATAGGAATTGTATCTTTTGTCTCAAAAAAACTTTATAAAGCCGTTAAAACCGAGTAGAAAGTAGTAAGAAGTACGTTATTTATTCTTATGTGCTTTGTTAACTGGACCTCGTCAAATTTCGGAAATTATCCCCATGAGAAATATCTAGAAATAAATAGTGGTTATCATAAATTACTAAACTTGCGGTACGTTATGATGGCCGTTTTGACGTTTAACAATGACAAAGAAAAATAACCTTTATTCCTTATGTCATAAGATGTACTCTATTGATCCAACAGCTAATAGTATGATGATGAAAATCAACCTTATTCCAAAGCAATACAGTTTCTTTTCCTATGACAATCTGAAACGTCAAAACGGCCATCATAGCATGCCGGTAGTATAATTATAGACTGCAAAACATAAATAAAATATGCGTTAATAACAATGACTTGTCGACGGGCCAGTTGGCATGGTGGTTAGATGCTGCCACGCCACAGGACAAACATTTGTGTGCATGAACATGTCTGTTTGTTCTGTGTCTATGTGTAAATAACTATATATTTAAAATGTAGCATATGATGTAAATCCAGTTATCTGGTTTCCATAGTACAAGCTCTGCTTAGTGATCAGGGATCAGAGATCTTAGGGATCAGATGGTCGTGTGTAAGGAATGTCCCAGGATATCAATTTATTATTTACTTGTAAGTTTTAGTTCCTAAAATAGCCATTGTTTGCAAACCAATGTAAACATTCCTATAGCTAAATAGAAGTACGATTACCACACAAATAATAACAGTATTAGCTGTACACAAAAGGCAGTAAATGAGACTAAAACAAGCTACATTTATCTCACAGTAGTAAATCATATAAGTGCACTCGCCAAATAAGTATGATTACCTTAAATATTGACATGAACAAAAACGTGCAGTAATTTCCACATATTGAGGGCAAGTTTCCATAAGTCGTATTACATTTAAAAACCATTTTATTATATCTACACTTATTTTTTGTAATATACGTACTCTATAGTTGTATGTAATTTGTAAGTTACAAGCTGTCCCCCGCGGTTTCACCCGCGTTTATCGATATTATATATACATATAACCATTTAGGGAAAAATCCGCGAGGAATGGTAGCAGTCCCATTCCGATATGCTCACTTGTTTTGAGGTAATGATGGCCCTTCTGTTAAATAATCTGGTTATGTCAGGTTATTATAAGCTGTCATGTTAGGGAATCAGATTATTTAAATTCTAATTAAAATATAATTATATCAAAGCCAACAACCCTAGTGCTTACTAGGTATTTTTACGGGGTATGTTGCAGCACGTTGTATAGATATTTACACCCAGACACAGAACAAACAGACATGTTCATGCACACAAATGTTTGTCCTGGGTGGGAATCGAACCCGCGACCTTCGGCTTGGCAGAGAGTCGCAAACCACCAAGCCAACTGGCTTGTCAAAGATGCTATTATGTCATTATAATCCAATCGTAAAACACCTCTCTCTTCTTATCCGGTAGCCACGATATCTTTACTTGGGTTTAATAACCAAACAATCAATTTATTAATTACTCGTTTAATACTTACTTAATTAACTTAATTATTCTACTTTAAAGGATCTCCAGTTTATCGTTAAAAAGGTTTTATAGCTAAAACTGTAAAATGTCAATTGACACTGCAACTGGTTTTCAAAGAGTTTATTTCAATGAAGTTAAGTGATTTTTACTAACCAGAAACTGTTGTTTTTTATTTTTTTATAAGATTTTAAGAATTAAAAAAAATGCAATGCGAATGCGCGTTTGTTGGTTCCACAGGTTATCAATATCACTACATAGTATAAAACAAAGTCGCTTTATCTGTCCCTATATCCCTATGTATGCTTAAATCTTTAAAACTACGCAACGGATTTGATGCGGTTTTTTTTAATAGATAGAGTGGTTGAAGAGGAAGGTTTTTATGTATAATACATGTGACATCCCACTGGAAGGGGGGTAAAACCGCGGGGGGCAGCTAGTACCTAATAAACCTCGAAACTTTTTACATGCTATACAACTATAGTTCTTATCAACGCGAGTAAATCCGCCAGAACAATGACAGTTACTTTTGTTCTAATATGACTACATTAGATTTAAAAAGATAAAAACAATTTGATAAGCCATTAATTTATAATCTAATATCTATATTATCTATGCAGCTGCAGTTTTAGAACCTAAAGAATTCAAACGGCCATTAAAGAGATCGAAGTGTAAGTGCCCACTATTTATTCATCAAAGTAAACGAGATATGAGATTGAAACAAGGTTACGTCGATAAATCAAACCGCTAAAACCAAATTGGTCTTGATTAACGTATTTCCAAACAATGACAGCTGACAAAGAGTTTGAAATTCGACTGAGTGGCCGGCTTGATTGTGTCGCAATTAAATTCCGGTGTTTGGTTCCCTACTGTATACATTATTAGTGATTCAACTTAATTAACTTCCTTTGCCACCATTTTTTTTGCCACCATTTTTTTTTGCCACCATTGTTTTTTGCCTGTCGATCGTTTTGGCTAAATTCGTTTAGACTAGAATTCTGCCAGACGTACTATGTCGTCTGTAGCATTATACAGGTCTTCTGGTGTGCAAGATGAGGGGCACGCAGGGCACGACAATAGATGTGCCATTGTCTGAGGGGAGGCGCCGCAAGTGCACTAGTTGCTTGTGCTGTAAACCACAGACTGTCCCTGCAACGGCCGACTTGGGTTCGGAGGGACTTCCACGTCAGCCACGGGAGCTTATGCCCTGGAGAAAGCTTCTCCTTTGCCACCATTCATGTGATATAAGTTAACTTGATTATATAGAATCAATTTAGGTTAGGATTAGCGAAGTACGGTGGGCTGTGCCTACCTCCTTGTACATATGATTTATAGCTGTCCCACGCGGTTGCACCCGCGTTAATCGATATTATATATAGCATATAACTAGCTAGGAAATTTTTTGCATCGAATGGTAGCAGTCCCGTCCCGATATGTTCAGTAGTTTTGAGGTGATGGTGCGTCAAAGGAACCCTATTTTGCTTATATATAAGTATAGATATCATAAGCTGGTAGGTACCACCATGACAACGTTGTCTTTCTGTTGTGTTTGTGATTCATCATAACTTATAAATAATATACCGATTTATAGTGTCCCTTAATAGTAGCATGCGTATTATTTATACTATTATATTAGGTTGGGGGAAAAGTCTTTTCGCATTATAGTATGTATGAACTTGTAATAATATCTCTTTGGCTATACTATTTGTATCTGGCTGGTTTTGGTATCATTGAAAGTTTAAATTTTAAGGAACATAATTCCAAATTCAAATTAGGAAAATGTGTGATTTGCATTTGTTTTTCGTACCGCCAAGATGAGTGAATCTAATGAAGAAATTCGATTCATTTTAAAATTTGACTACAAAAAAGGTAAAAATGTAACGCAAGCCGCGAAAAAAATTTGCGATATTTATGGACCTAGTGCAGTGTCTGTGAGAGTAACACAAATTTGGTTTAAGCGTTTTCAATCCGGAAATTTTGATGTCAAAGATGCACGTCGCTCTGGTCGCCCCATTACGGATAAAATGGATGCCATTTTTGAAAAAGTGGAGCAAGATCGGCATATCAGTAGTTACGACGTAGCTGAAGAACTGGGAATTGACCACAAAATAGTTTTGGCGCATTTGAAAAAAACTGGGTACACAAAATAGCTAGATATTTGGGTACCTCACGAGCTCACTGAAAGAAACCTAATGAACCGTGTACTCATTTGTGATTCTTTATTACGACGTCATGAAACCGAATCATTTTTGAAGAAGCTGATATCTGGTGATGAAAAGTGGATCACGTACGACAAGAACGTATGAAAAAGGTCGTGGTCAAAGGCCGGTCAGGCTTCACAGACTGTGGCGAAACCCGGGATAAATCGCAACAAGGTGATGTTGTGTGTGTGTGGTGGGATGGGAAGGGCATTATTCATTATGAGCTGTTACCACCAGGCAGGACCATCGATTCTGAACTCTACTGCGAACAACTGATGAGATTAAAGCAAGAAGTTGAGAGAAATTAATCAACAGAATTAATCAACAGAAGGGGTGTGGGTTTTCATCATGATAACGCTAGACCTCACACATCTTTAGCCACTCAGCAAAAATTAAGGGAGTTTGGCTGGGAGGTATGCATCCGCCGTATAGTCCTGACCTTGCACCTTCAGATTTCCACCTGTTTCGGTCTCTTCAGAATTCTTTAGGCAGTGTCAGGTTAACATCACGAGAGGACTGTCAAAACCACTTGTCGCAGTATTTTGATCAGAAGACCAGAAGAAAATTTCTATAGCAATGGGATCATGTCCCTACCTACAAGATGGCAAAAAGTTATCGAACAAAATGGTACCTACATACTTTAGTTAAATGTAAATAAACTATATTAAAAATGTTCTGAATTTTCTTAAAAAATGCGAAGGAACTTTTCCCCAACCTATTATAATACAGATATTAAACAAATTAATTATATTATTTTAGCACTATTTAAATTGGCGTATCATTGTGCTTATTTTCGGTAATAATGATAATAAGCAAAGGGGTGGAAGTGACGCCACCGAGAAGGTTAAAGAAATATCCAGGGACGTTCTTTAAAATAGTTTTCAAAAGTTTCCTGACGGAGTTCAAACAAGACAATATCGATATCTTTTGTAGGTACAGCAATGAAATTTATTTAAAAAACATATCTTTGACCTATTTTAGGTTTGGTTATTTGGTGGTTATCAAATTCACATTTAAAAACAAAAAGAACTTACCAACGGACCCCCAATCAGGATAGGCTCTGTTGTTGAACCAGCCATCATAGCGCTGCTTCTCATAGTAGACCTCTGAAAAGAAAAACAAAGTATGATTCATGCTAGTGCATATAAATTTGACTAAGGTAAATTAAAAAAAAAACTGGATGTGACATAAAGAGACACGATAGAAGTGAAACTTTTGTACTACAGGGAACAATTTTAATTATTCATTAATCACTTTTGATAAACTTGTTCATCCGTTTATATTAGTTTACACAAAAAAGTTACGTATCAGAATTTCAAAGCCCCAAAAAAAGCTGCTCGAAAAATCGTTGTAATTATCATTCACATCTAGTTAGCAATAGCCTCTGAAAAAACATTTTCTAAAACTTTATAATGAATTAATGAAACAAACTACTTGCAATCAAGGTATCGATAGAGCCGCTAAACCGAACCGCAGAACTATTCTTTACAGTAAAAACTGACATCCAGTACGCGCAAAAAGTGACATGGAATTTTGATTGGTTAGCATACTTGATTAGCGCTTATCAGAGTATATGCGTTGCATACAGAGTCGGTGGTCCAGGCGTTTTTATTCTCCGCCGTTCCAGATACGTGCGCGTGCGTTCCGATCGAGGCCTTGCTCGGACCGCGATCGTTCTAGCCGAGATACATGGCAAATGAGCTCCTAGTAACACAGACCTAAGAATATCAGCCTGCAAATTGTGACCTATTCTCTAAACATCTACTTTTAGTTACGGTTAAAAGTCTTAACAAAAATAATTTTGGATAATTGACAAATTAATATTTATTTCTAAAAGCTACATCATCAGCACACCTTTTGAAATAATTACAGAGTCTCTTTGATAAGCAAAAAGGTATATTAAGTGCGCCAATTACAAATGTACACAATTAGCAGAAATTACTACATATAAAGTAACTAGAAAATAAATCAACAGTTATAAAACAAATATCAAGGCACTTGTGAAAAGAAAACCTTAACACTGACAGAAAAAAAAAATGCTACACATAGACAATCGTGTAAACCATAAATCTAAAGGGTATATTTACATGACATATCTGAAAAAATCATATGTTGGATCAAGAATGCTTAACTATGAATAGAGCTTAATAGTTGTTCTACATAAGTGTTATAATCGTTCTATTAATCAATGTCTAATGATTGTTCATTTACATATCCAAAGACGCGAGATTAAAATTTATATGGTTCGGTAAAAATAAAAATAGTTCCAGATATTATATTGGTATATATATTGGAAATTTAAGTTAGAAAATCAGTATGTATCTAGAGCGCTACTTGCGCAGTCATAGAATATATTGGACATAAAATATACTACGAATTACGTCATAAAAGCATATTCACGAGCGAGTTGCGAGGACAAATAGACTCGAGTATTGACCGTTAGTAAATTATATTATACAAGCTGTCCCCTGCGGTTTTACCCGCGTTCCCGTGGGATGTCACATGTATTATACATAAAAACCTTCCTCTTCAATCACTCTATCTATTAAAAAAAAAACCGCATCAAAATCCGTTGCGTAGTTTTAAAGATACATAGGCATATAGGGACATATGGACAGAGAAAGCGACTTTGTTTTATACTATGTAGTGATAAAGGTATATGTATTATAATATGTCGATCAAATCCGTAACATAGTTTTAATGTCATAGACTATTTGAATTTGAATAAAAAAACAGGGCGTGGTAAAGACACACGATATAAGTGAAACTTTTGTATTACAGGAAAACATTTTAATTAGTCATCAATCACTTTTGAATAGCATAGATTGTGTTTATCATTCATTTATTTTTTGTCACACCAAAAGGTTGCGGTTCAGAATTTCAATGCCTTCTATGTGTTTCAAGTTTCACTTCAAAACATATCATTTCGTTACAACATGGACTAGTCTTAATAATATTTTAAACTAGCAGTCCCCCGCGTTCCCGTGGGATGTCACATGTATTATACATAAAAACCTTCCTCTTCAATCACTCTATCTACTAAAAAAAACCGCATAAAAATCCGTTGCGTAGTTTTACTACTTACTTCCACACAAGAACTACCAGACCGATTAGGATAATACTTGGCACATAGATTTTTTATTTATTTATTTATTAGGTTTACCAACTATTGTTACAGTCTTACATATACAATTTATACAGAAGGAATATTATAATAAAACTTACTGCACAATCTTTACAAGTAAACACCTCATGCAATTTTAGGATATCATGTAAATTAAGGTTTACGTTTTGTTTATTTTACGTTATCTTTATACATATATATAATTCTTCTGTACGTGTGATGATAGTGAATTCCTCCTAAACGGCTGAACCGATTTGAATAATTTTTTTGCTTGTGTTTGTGTGGCGTCCTGGACGGTTTAGATTCATAATTGAACCCGGTGGCGCTGCGAGCGAATTCCTGAATTTCTGTATGGACTTATTTCGACAGAACGACGTCTGTCCAAGCAGCTAGTTAATTATATATATGGGCAGAATGGAGGTACAAAATTAGATCAATGAAAAAAAAATAGACAAGATTAAAAAAATAACTAAAAATTAACGATACAACTTACATACTAACTATTAAGATAGATAGAGCATAACCTGGAATAAAATATAGGCTACTTTTTATCCCGGTTAAATGTGACAGCCTTCACGACCGCGGGTAAAGCTGCCGGGCATAGCTAGTAATAAATAGAGTAATAAATAGAAATAAGTAAAGTGTTATTTTATAATGTCTGTAATTAATACATTTAATACAAACGGATATAGAATGCCTGTAGCTGTGACACCTGCGTGTACGCATTTCTGCTACATGTATGTTTCATGAGCAATCATAGTTGCACCAATATCTCAGAAATTGTTATAAAATACCCACTGAATATCTCTGATATTATTTTATTAGGTCCCAGACATGACATACTTATTTCTTATGGTCATTTGTTTCTTGCTATAAGTCAATAAATCTTGCGTGACATGTTACATGTAATAAATTGTTAGAAAATCGACCTTATTGTCTATTTTGACCACAATGTGATATTTCTATGATATTATTAAGATCGCGTTTTAATTAGGAACATGGTATTTATACTGCAGAAATGTATATTTAAATTCTTTTTACCACAAGTGTCAGGGACAGCGCAAGCGATGCATTGAAGTAACGATGCGGACATATAAATCAGACCTGTTACTTTTGGTTCTGTTACTCTAAAGGCCAGCATTGGTCTTCTATTGAAAGGTTACATGTTGATAATAGGTAGGTACCATAATTTATCACATACCATGTACTCTCAGGTATGTATGTGATGTATAATACTAATCATTCAAATAAATCTCTTAGACAACAGTACATGCAACATCGTTTAGAGATAAAAATGCTGCCAGCATTATTTTGGTGTTCTGTACCTTAGTTCGACTCATTCATGATCAGGGGCTCGATTTTGTAAGGAAAATTACAATAACTCGAGAATGTTTCGTCGCGGCGCCTCCGCGTTCTGTCTCTTTCTAACTACGCTAATACTACTAATCACGTGAGAGATAAGCTCTCCGAGTAAGTTTGCATTAGCTGAATAAGGTTGCAGGTAAGATATAAAGAATTATATTATAATGAGCAATTAAATTAAATAAAGGTACGCACGTTAAGGTTCAATCAATAAAATTAATGTATGATCTAACTCACTGATAACAAATGGCAGACAACGCTATAGTATAGATGGACATCTACTGATTATAATGATTGATTGATAGATGTCCACGACTTTCAATCAAGATAGGAAAAGGCTAACTAAATAAAAAGAAAGGCGTTTATTATATTTATGTAGCGACTCTGTCAGTAGCCGGTATGACACTCAGTGGGTGTGACGGTGGAGTGAGTTCTCTGGTCGAGTTCGTGGGTGCTCTAGTTTTGTAATTTGAATCAGGAATGCAGTTTCACTGTCATGAGTTGACAATGTTGAAAGCTCAACGAGAGAGAGTGTCGGTCAAGTGCAAACATGCGTACCTACCACACGCTATGATGTTCAGGATAGACCGGTATTTCTGATAATGATCGGATATCGTTTATTCAGTCAACTGAATAAAAATATTTAATTACCACTGATCAGTAAATGGGATATTTGAAAATGTTAGTGAAATTAAATGCACTTTATGAATGGTCAGACTCTAACACCGGATCGGAAGGTTGATTTTACTAAGAAGAGCCGGCAATAAACTCAGCATTTACTTTGTTTAAAATAAAATTTTGTACATAAAGACGTGTCCTGCTAGAGAGAGCGCTACCAAGCATTGTCGTTACTAAAATAATCGTTTATGTTATAGAAAGCCTTTTGTACTATACAGTCTTAATTCTTTCCTAAAATTGTTGTAAAGGCAAATTTAAAATTAAATTAATTAATTAAATTTTAAATTAAATTAATATACCTATATTGTTATAATATATATATATAATAATATATATATTGTTATATATCAAATTCTAGCGCATAAATAAAAAATATTTGTCAAAATGTCACTTCACAACTAGAGAAATTTGATAGTTATTTGTGCCCTCTACTAGTAAATATTCTTACAAGTGAACCAGTAATGTTAATGAAGAAACAAAGATGGCAAAAATGTAGCACATCTATTTTATATTCTGAGCACGACTACATTTGCTAAGGTAAAGAACTAGATAAAATTTAAAGACAATAAATCCCATACTGGTCTCATGCAGAGTTGCTGACATGTTGAATAAGTAGGCTAAGTGACTTATATGAATGAGCATTACAATGTAGGCGTAGTTTGTCACACAGAAAAATAATAAAAAAAAATATTATTTTCATTCTTTTTACTACTTTTACACATCAATTTGCCGTTAATTATTCGATATGGCAACTATTTCTGTGTCTCATTGATGTAAATATAATTATTATTAATAGTTTATTATGAAAAAATTAAAAGTACTCCAAACCACAATAAAATCATTTATCTAAGGACTTATACGAATGATCATTTAAATGTATGTGTAGATTTCCAATAAAAAAATAAATAAAAAAAAACATTATTTTTATTCTTTTTAATACTTTTATACAGCTATTTACAATAGTCTTAAGTTTGAGCGTCTTGTTGATGTTAATGTAATTATGATCAACAGTTAGTATGATACTAGTAACATACCGTGTAACTTAGTTTAAGCGAAAATTGAAAATAAAGTTCTTGGCTTTAGAAGAATGATTAAATAAATAAATAAGATAAGATTAGATTGTAAAATAATTAAGTGCTCATGAAATATAGTTAAATAAGAGAGTTTTTCTGTCGACAAACCGTACTGCGGTTGATGAGTTGACATTATATAATTTTATGTTTATTAGTTATTAATACTTTGGGAAAATGAATAAAAAATAAAAAAAAGATAGCCCGATAGCAATGGATAAATATTTGGACGATTTATTATTCATTGAATTGAAATTATTTTTAGGGCAATTAAATGCTAGAGGTTAAATAATCAATTAATTAAAAGTATGACAGTGTGTAGCAAGCTATAAAATATTGATAGACTAACTGTCTCCCGTGGTTTTGCCCACGTTCTCGAGGGATGTTACATACTCCCTGTGTGGTATTCCAGACTATAGTCTATCTCTGTGCCAAATTTTAACCAAATCCGTTTAGCCGTTCTGGCGTGATTAGCAAACATCCATCCATCCAAATTTTCGCATTTATAATGGTAGTAAGATTATTAACATTCAGTTAAAATATGAAATCCTTATGTTCATAATAATAAAGTACATATTCGAACGCTACTATTATAACTAAATTAATGATTGTCTGTGTGTTAGCTTAGTAATAGAGGATAATAAACTTTACTAATAAAGTATTATTTGTTTTTGTATGTATGCAAATAAATCTTGATATATTGGAAGGTAAAAAATCACTGACCAATAAAATTCTACTAATATTATATGTGAATGTTTGTTAGTATGGATGTCTTTGTTACTAATTCACGCAAAAAACTACCGGACAGATTTGGATGAAACTTGTTACAAAGACAGAGCATATCCTGGAATAACATATAGGCTACTTTTTATCCCGGAACAACTTGACATTCCTAGGGAACGCGGGTAAAGCTGCGGGGGACAGCTAGTACATCATAAATAAGGTAGCAAAAAATATTTCATCTATAAACGATTATTGCTATAATCTAAGCCCGTAAATGACGTGAGCTCATCACTCAGCCAATTTGATGATTGGTATTTGGTTAGCCCATATCATTATACCATAGCAACCTCTTCTAAATTACCTTAGGACACGATGTTCCGCTGAGAACAAAAAAGCGGATCCGGTATCGTGCAATTACTACAATATGTCGTGTTTTTACACTAATAAACTTTTTACTATGAAATGAGATCATGACATACATCGTGCGGTCATCAAACTAATCTTTAACCGACTTGATTTAACTAATTGCTTTTGCAGGATAAAACCGATTTCGTATGTGGTCGTGACTTTATATACCTACATATTACAGTACATTATGTATCGTTCTTATGAAAAATATTTCTGTATTTGTCTGTATAGTTGATAGGTTTTTGAGATTATCTAATTTTATGTTCATACTAGCGGTCCCCCGCGGTTTCACCGGGGCGTAGGAAAAATTCCGCTTCGAATGGTAGCAGTTCCAACCCGACATGTTTAGTAGTTTTGAGGTAATGGCGCGTTAAAGGAACCCTATTTTGATTAGATTTGTTCTCGATTGGAGCTCGATTTATTAATGAATAGCGAGAAGATTCGTGTAGACATGAAATAAATAAAATAAAATGTAAAATATGAAGTACGCGTAAGATGGCGCAGTATACGAGAAGCTGGATTTATTGGACCTAGTTAGTACATTAAAATTATCTGTAAACATGTTGCATGAGATCCATAGTACGGAGTCTACTCTGTTTGGACTCCTGTCTCCCGCTACATATTTCAGTTGCTATACCATAGCTTGGTTTATCTTATTACTTACTAGCTGCCCCTGCGGCTTTGCCCGCTTTCAATCCTGGTTATGAACCTACCTCTTGAATTACTCTATCTATTGCTGAAAACTGCATTAAAATCCGTGGCATAGTTTACGATTACATAAATATACAGACAAACATACATTTTTAATATTCAACATTTTTCTCGAAATAATAGATGAATTATATTAATAAATGTATTTTTTTTCTCTCTATATATAATAGGAATATATAGGGGGTTTTCTCATCTAATCATAGAGACAGTAATACTAAGTTCTTAGTACCCATAATACTAAACAACGGTTTTATTACGGAGTATGTTTTGCCAATGGTTTACCTATCAGGTGTTGAGTGTTTATGTTAAAAATCAACAAGGAAATGATTAATGTCAAGTAAACACCGTGTATACATTGTATCTGTCACGAGTTTGATAATCTTACATAGTATGTACTTAATTACAAATTAATCTTTTTATAGATATTGAAATCACATTTTATTATTTTTGTTGAATATGAAAAAGATATTTTTTGTATGAAGAAGACTATAAACTTTGACCATTGTTAGTACAAAAATAAGGATGTTATTTTAAAGTTATTTAAAAAGTAGTATATGTAGTATATCAGTTATCTGGTTTCCATAGTACAAGCTCTGCTTAGTTTGGGACCAGATGGCCGTGTGTAAAAGAATGTCCCAGGATATTTATTAGTTCAATACAGGAACAACGTAAAGTTAAAATATTTTATTAATTACTAGCTGTGCCCGCAGTTTCACCCGTGTTACTGAGGAGGCCAGTTTATGTCCTCAGAGATGGCGTTGATAGCGAGAATTGTTTGAGAAACAAATTTTGACGAAATTTTGTATTGTAATTTTTTTTATTTATTATTCTGCTATTCGGGACTGAGATAGATCCAACAAATCAAAGATCGTTGAAATCTATGCACCCGTTATTGAGTTATAAATGGTGTAACTAATATGATTTTGTTTTATATACATAGATTTATATATAGACCACAAACATACAACCATAGAGGAAACTAATTTTTATTTTAATATGACTGACGAAATGGAAAATTCAAAACATTTTTAACCATTTTGTTCGATAACTTTTTGCCATCTTGTAGGTAGGGACATGACCCCATTGCTATAGAAATTTTGGGACTTCTGATCAAAATACTGCGACAAGTGGTTTTGACAGTCCTCTCGTGATGTTAACCTGACACTGCCTAAAGAATTCTGAAGAGACCGAAACAGGTGGAAATCTGAAGGTACAAGGTCAGCACTATACGGCGCATGCATTAATACCTCCCAGCCAAACTCTCTTAATTTTTGCTGAGTGGCTAAAGATGTGTGAGGTCTAGCGTTATCATGATGGAAAACCACACTCCTTCTGTTGATTAATTCCGGCCGCTTTCTCTCAACTTCTTGCTTTAATCTCATCAGTTGTTCGCAGTAGAGTCCAGAATCGATGGTCCTGCCTGGTGGTAACAGCTCATAATGAATAATGCCCTTCCAATCCCACCACACGCACAGCATCACCTTGTTGCGAGTTAACCTGGGTTTCGCCCCAGTCTGTGAAGCCTGACCGGCCTTTGACCAAGACCTTTTTCGCACGTTCTTGTCGTACGTGATCCACTTTTCATCACCAGTTATCAGCTTCTTCAAAAATGGTTCGGTTTCATGACGTTGTAATAAAGAATCACAAATGAGTACACGGTTCATTAGGTTTCTTTCAGTGAGCTCGTGAGGTACCCAAATATCTAGCTTTTTTGTGTACCCAGTTTTTTTCAAATGCGCCAAAACTGTTGGTCAAAATTGTGGTCAATTCCCAGTTCTTCAGCTACGTCGTAACTACTGATATGCCGATCTTGCTCCACTTTTTCAAAAATGGCATCCATTTTATCCGTAATGGGGCGACCAGAGCGACGTGCATCTTTGACATCAAAATTTCCGGATAGAAAACGCTTAAACCAAATTTGTGCTACTCTCACAGACACTGTACTAGGTCCATAAACATCGCAAATTTTTTTCGCGTCTTGCGTTGCATTTTTACCTTTTTTGTAGTAAAATTTTAAAATGAATTGAATTTCTTCATTAAATTCACTCATCTTGGCGGTACGGAAAACAAATGCAAATCACATTTTCCTAATTTGAATTTGGAATTATGTTCTTTAAAATTTAAACTTTCAATGATACCAAAACCAGCCAGATACAAATAGTATAGCCAAAGAGATTTTAATTACAAGTTCATACATACTATAATGCGAAAAGACTTTTTCCCCAACCTAATACATATAGTGATTTTATTCAAAATATGCGCTCGCAGTAACTTAAATATCAGACGATAAGATTAATAGTTCTCAAACAGGAAATAAATAGGATGTATATCATTGACAAGGTTGCGAGTGTAGTCAGTTCTTTTAAAGAAGAAGTCTTTATTTAGTTAACGCCTACACGCGCCGTGCCAAACAATCTGGGGCTCGATTCTGTATAGAAAATGTCTCTGTCTCTTTCACTTACTACTAATCACGTGAGAGATAAGCTCTCTGAGGCCTCCGTGAAGCGACTCGCCGACGAAGTTTGTATTAGCTGAATAAGGGGGCTGCTTTTGTCATGCCACTAATTAATAACCTGTCAGATTACAACAAAAAGTTCAAAAGAAGCTACATTATGGTAGCCACTAAGTATATTGTTTAACAAAATAAATAATCTGTCATAAATGTTTCAGTAACTGCTATTAAACTGATGATGTTACTAATAACTTTATTACCTTTAATAAACATGAATTTGAGTTTGATGTTCTGTTTTTATTATTACTAGCTGTCCCTCGCGGTTTCACACGCATTATGTTACATTTGTTTGGGATAAAATGTATCCTATTTGTTATATACCAGTAGTAGCTTCAGTAACTTTAAATTTGACCTTCATAAGTGCCTTTTGAGGGACTAAACTGAATAAATGGTTTTGAATTTTGAATTCCAGGGGGTGCGCTATCTATAAGCCATGTTTCATTTAAATCCGTTGCATATTTGATGAAAGAATAACAAACATCCACACTCACAAACTTTTGCATTTATAATACAATACAATACAATACAAATATGCTTTATTGTTTACACCACATACAAAGAAAATTAAATAAATAGTATTTTACAAACATTATAAGTGCAAACAATTTAGGCGGCCTCATTGTTGAAGCAATTTCTTCCAGGCAACCTAAGGTAATAGGAAAACAAATAATAATATGGCTGGCGTTGCTTATTTTAGTAGGATAAGATGAGTTATTGTAATTCTTACAAATTAACATTGAAATGTGTTTTATGTCGCAACTTTTTGCTGGTTCTGGAACCATTACCAATCTATAGTTCACTTGGTAGCCAGTCTTTGAAAGATACTGGGTTAATCACTTTTGTTCACTATAACACTATCAATGCTCACAAATAATTCGATAAATGATAAACTGAATGAAATATTTCATTTTGCGTCATATTGTCTATACTATAATATATAAGACGGTCAGTGAATGTAGTTTATACAAAGAGAAGTCAAACCATTGCATTAAGTCGATCTACAATAATCTGCAGGACAAATTTGAAAGGTGAGATTTTGATGGAATGGCTAGCAAAAAATATATTATACAGACCGAAATATGTTTTGTAAAAAAAATGTTATTACATATATTCTTCTATTATACAGGCTGTTTCAAATTGCCCGTACAGCCGAAAAGAGGTTAAATGGGGCCTAATAACGAATCCATTCACAATATTTAAGAACCGTAGTAACGCTGTATAACATACCCCAAAAAGATTTTTGTGAATAAAACGTAGGCCTTTCTGTTAATCTGGTTCACTGACATGACAGCTTGCTATGCTAGGGTTGTTGGTTTTGATAAATTAATTATATTTTTACGGTGTATTTTGTAACACGTTGTATAGGTATTCTATCTTATGTATCGTTAAGATACGCGGTGACTATACATTATTGTTACGATGTTTTGACATTATTCTGTTTTGTGAAATGTTCTTTGCTTATGTACGATGGCAACCGCTTATATTCTACATACATATATTAAATGTAAGTCGTTGAAAACAATCTAAATTATAATAAAGTGGTCATCAAACCTACCGTAGACTATTTACTGTCATCGCAATTTAGATTAATGTCACGGCCGATTAAGAAATGCGTGGGAATAATGTAACACCTTATAGAAATAATTGTAATACAATACGAAGTAAAGAATACGAGCGTAAAATTTTCGCAGTAGATTTAATGAGTCAATATATTCGACCTTCAGACTGCTTTCACTCTATGTGTCCTATGGTTCGATGAGACGGTGTTGAACGAATGCAATCGATGATTCAGAACCGACTTAGCTCGAGGTGCCCTGCAACTGACGAACTACATTACGAAATAGGAGACGTAGCATTGCAATTTTAAATTTATTTATTTATTAGCTGTCCACCGCGGTTTCACCTGCATTCCTGAGGGATGTAACATTTTCCCGACACAAAAAGAATCCTATGTTACTGTAAATACCTCTGAAGATTATGTGTATAAAGTTTCATGATGATCGGTTAAGAAGTTTACGCGTGAAAGCGTAACAACAAATTTACATTCACATTTATATTATCAGTAGGGATTGTTCTATACAATTTATACATAACAGAAAAACCAAAGCGTACAAATTGTTCTAATAAGCTATAACTGCTCTAAATATCTCATGACACATGACGGGCCAGTTGGCTTGGTGGTTAGAGACCTTGACTGCTATACCGAAGGTCGCGGGTTCGATTCCCACCCAGGACAAACATTTGTGCATGAACATGTCTGTTTGTTCTGTGTCTGGGTGTAAATATCTATATAAGTATGTATTTAAAAAGTAGTATATGTAGTATATCAGTGATCTGGTAGCCATACTACAAGCAGTACACTCTGCTTAACTTCGGATCTCAGGTAACCATGTGTGAAGAATGTCTTGGGATATATTATTGGCCATATAAATAAGCATAATTTTGTCTAATAAAAAAGAAATGAGCTATTTAAGTAAATTGTTTTAATGAGAAACCATAAGAGCTCGTCTTGTAAGTCATTGTAATACACTAAATAACCTATGATAGGTAGATACCTCATAAACAATATAGGCACATACAAAATATTTTAATTTCAATACATACAATACAGCTGCCCTAATCTGATGTAGACAAAGAATTAGCATTTGTACAGGAAACGCCTTGGTTCCTTGTAGTAAATGGCAAATAAATGTCAAAAATTGTCCCGGAATTGCCGATCGATACAGTAGTGATTACCAGTTGGCAAGTAGAATAGCTTGAATAGAACACTGACCTAACCCGTACAGTCATCGACAATATTACTGATCATAGTTTTTTTAAAAGCCGTGTTTAATTTCCTACATGGATCTCTCTTCCTCATTGATGTAATGGTAACAAAAAACAAATCGTTTTTCATGCTTATTCAGGTTCAGTTGAAGTCAAGGGCCTCGGGCTGCAATTATTAAACTAAACAAAGCCTCGACCTTGATCTCCAAGGAGGTGTTTTCCGGTCAAAAATGTAATAAGAAATAATACAACGTCGAAGTTACATGCATTAAGTGATGCATTATAAATAATTAGTGTAGTTATTCCGGATTAGACTCTTTTATTTTTTTTTATCGTGGTTATGAATCTGGCAAGGACCTGACTTATATACACGATATTTTTGAAATAACCATGACCCGTCGGAAGCGGAAGTGCACTCAAGGTCACGGGGAAATGTATCATAACAGCAGGTGTCGTGCCTGTAGCGGTGCGCACGCGCCTAAAATGTCAAGATCTTGACGTCACATGAACAAGTTCAAGTGTTAATGGACGAGAATTTAACTGGAGTATTACGTAGTGCAACTTACATAATAATTACGTGTGTTATACAGGCTGTTACAAAACTACCCGTAAAGCCGAAAGGAGGTTGAATGGGGCCTTAAAACGAGTCCATTCACAATATTTAAGAACCGTAGCAACGCTGTATAACATACCCCAAAAAAGAAATGATTTTTATAAATGAAAAATAGAAAAATTATTAAAGTAGACAATTATTAGGTAAAATAGGTACGTAGGCCTTTCTGTTAAATAATCTGGTTCCCTGACATGACAGCTTACTAGGGTTGTAGGCTTTGATAAATTAATTATATTTTATGATACCGTGCCAACTATCTACTTATGATTCATTACTTGGCGGGCAGACAAATAATATCCTTTGTGGAAACTCTACTGAAATGCAAACGAGGTTTCGTAAATAGAATATTTTTCAAAGGCACAGAATATAAAGCTGTGTGTTTAAAAAGTAATGTCGAGTCAATTAGGCCCTAGGACTTATAAAGGTCAAAGCTATTGAAGTAAGCACCGGTTCGGCAATCAGCCTTAACCGGATAAGAACCGGCCGGAGCCGGTCAGGAATTCAGCAAGGATTTTTCTTTATCATGGTAGCTGTACTAAGCGATGATGAGCTATGTATGTAGTATGTTTTTTTTAGTGCAAATATATAACACAAATGATTATTTTAATGACGATAATGCATGGGTGTAAGACACATCTTTATGTACAAAATCTTATTTTGAAAAGAGTAATTGCTGAGTTTATTGCCGGCTCTTCTCAGTAAAAGCAACCTTCCGAACCGGTGCTAGAGTCTGACCATTCATAAGTGCCTGCGAAGGCCTAGTTGAATAAATATTCCATTTCATTTCATTATGGATCGGATAGATTTATAAATAGGCGCATGTTAAGGCTTCTTATTGAAGGGTTGACAAGCAAGTACTTTTTTTATACTAATAAGGTAGCAAATAACCTGATGGCCCATCTAATGGCAGATTATTGCCGCTTGCAACGCCATGGATATCACTCGCGCGTTGTCGACCCTAATTTGCGCCACATTGACTAGAGGTTGGTAGCCAGCCAAGTGGGTACTTCAAAGTACCCTTCCACCGTACTGTGTTTCCTCACATTATTTCTCCAAAAGCTCAAGCTAATTGTAGGATTAGAACCCACGACTGTGATATCTAGCCATTCATTTACCTATCTATACTAATATTATAAAGAGGAAAGATTTGTTTTTTAAGTATGTTTGTTACTCTTTCACGCAAAAACTACTGAACGGATATGGATGAAACTTGGCACATAGATAGAGCATATCCTGGATTAGCATATAGGCTATTTTTATCCCGGGAAAATGTGATATCCCTCGGGTACGTGGGTAAAACCGCGGTGCACAGCTCTTAAATTAATCAGCCGAAGATGAACACCACACGGCATGCATTTGGTGACTGAATATATTTGTATTTTCTTTCGAGCAACTCAAGTTATTATTTGTTTCAATTCCAAAATGCAAGCTTCCGTTCTGAACCTTCTATTAAAATTGTTTTTTTTATTCCGTGCAATATGACAAGATCTTTGTAAATCGTGACTTAACAGCACGCTATGATGTACGCACAGGTGTCGGTAAAAACACATGGCAACTGCCATATCCTTGTTGCTTTGCAAAATAACTTAAATCTTATGTCTATTCTAACTAATATGAATATAAAGCGTAAAATCCCTGATGTAAAATACTTTAGTCGAGTCAAGAATACAATGAATGTGTACGAACTTCAAGTACAAGCGTGTCCGATACATCCGCCTCTACATCCTTAGTAATGATATTGTGTTGGTTGGCTGTTGACTCTATAAAGGTTTATAATTTACAATGTAGATGAACAATTTAAGTACCTACCTTCGAATAATTGTCAGGAATATTAATAAACGGACATAATTATCAATATAAATTATCAATAAAACTTAGACTTTGGCCCCGTTTTTCTTCCTGGTTCTTTGATTGTTAGTGTGTTTAAATTGAGTTTTAAATAATGAAGTGAATTATATCGACGGTTAAAAGGCGAATTGATTCAAGCGCTATTTTGAAAACTTTACAGGAGAGCTATTTGAAAATTTTTAAACCCAAAAACAGATACTGCATCTAAACGTCTTAATATTCCACATCGAAGCTGTTGAATATTAAAACTAAAGGCAAGCTTCAATGAATTTGTGCATGGGCCATCATCATAGTAGTATAATTCATTGAGAAAAATGTTACTTTCGTCAAAAATGGCGGTCGATATATTTTCTGATAAAATATTACCTAATTAACAATTGGTAAGTTATTTGTTGACCGTATAAATAATCGTGTCCTGTAAAACGTATACAAATACATATTTTCGACCCTTTTTATTTACTTAATACCAACGCAATTTCGGGTGTTACGGTTTCTAGGTTTTAACAGGACTTTTGGCAACAATAAGCTGCTTTTAAAAAATGAAAATATAAATGAATAACTCACCAGGATTGGAGTTTACGGGTACGATCGTCACAAGCACCGTGACGAACAGCAGCATGGAGCAGCATCTCGTGCTCGCCGCCACGACCATATTGCGTGTTCAAACCCTGCAACAACATCAATACAATCGTTTATTATCGACTTTATACCATTACTAATTATTACTGTGTTAATTATACATCATGATGTTTTAAAATCCGTACATCGATGTTTACTTAATAATAGTTCCTTATGTAGTGACTATGGAGATATGGCGGTATGGATAAAATATTCAATTAGTCATTAGGTAGTCTTTAAAATATTTTTGTCCACCGGTCGAGCGGTGTAAAGTGCCGCTTAGTTCTAGGTTCCATTATCAGTTTGGAGCAAGGTACTGTATGATTCTTTGTCGGAAATGTTTACCTGTAACCTGGAATTGGACGTGTCACCTATTTGCTGTGACTTCCAATATCTATGGTAGAATGTGGGCCAGTACTGAGAGTTCTGCTTACATCTTCGAGGATAACGGTAGTGAAGATATTTCTTCATTTTATTAATTTTTTTCTCATCACAAATTGAGTTGCCCACTAATATGCAGCTTATTATAGTTAATTATTCTATGTTGTTTTGCATTATTTGAGTGTGCAAGTGCACATAAAAGCGTTTATGCATATGTCCTAAGAGATGGTTATCCGAATGGCTGAGGACAACGGCTAATCTAGTTGATGGCGATTTAGGACACATTCCCTCAGCACTACCTTGAAATGCACTTTAATTTGACGCAGGTGCGTCTATAAATAAATATTAGACCTCGGTATCATCAATCTAGACGTAACTGGCAGAAGTCTAATCTCTATGTTTGGTAAGACTAAATTGTTGGACTAGTAAGTTAATAGAAGATAACTTAATTAATAAATTTTATACTGACATTTTTAATCACTTATACAAAAATAAATTATTCACCACCCGTCCAAAACTAAATATTGAAAAAAATAGGTTTACATAAACATTAAACGTAATCTACTATTAGGTAAACAAAAAGAAAAAAAAAATTATTAAGTATAAGATCCTGCTTAAAGGGAAGGTACTTATTTGGAATAAAGAAAAGGTAACGAGACATAAGAATAATATTATCGAGGATATTACCAAAGCTATGCTTCAATAATTTGCAAGGTAAACTTCACACCTTTTTTGTTCCACATATTTATTTTGTAACTTCAAATAAATTTTAAAATGTGTCAGTATTTAATTTAAAAATTGGGTCATTCGGTGGCGGGATAATAATAAAAGTTATTCTGTACGACTTGGTAGCGGTCTGGTGAAAGACCGAAAATTTTATTATAATTTTAATAACGTAACACTGAAAAATGTTCTATGAAGTTTTGTCAATATGTATATTAGGTTGGGGAAAAAGTCTTTTCGCATTATAGTATGTATGAACTTGTAATAAAATCTCTTTGGGTATACTAATTGTATCTGGCTGATTTTGGTATCAATGAAAGTTTAAATTTTAAAGAACATAATTCCAAATTCAAATTAGGAAAATGTGCGATTTGCATTTGTTTTTCGTACCGCCAAGATGAGTGAATCTAATGAAGAAATTCTATTCATTTTAAAATTTTACTACAAAAAAGGTAAAAATGCAACGCAAGCCGCGAAAAAAAATTGCGATGTTTATGGACCTAGTGCAGTGTCTGTGAGAGTAGCACAAATTTGGTTTAAAGGTTTTCAATCCGGAAATTTTGATGTCAAAGATGCACGTCGCTCTGGTCGCCCCATAACGGATAAAATGGATGCCATTTTTGAAAAAGTGGAGCAAGATCGGCATATCAGTAGTTACGACGTAGCTGAAGAACTGGGAATTGACCACAAAACAGTTTTGGCGCATTTGAAAAAAACTGGGTAACAAAAAAGCTAGATATTTGGGTACCTCACGAGCTCACTGAAAGAAACCTAATGAACCGTGTACTCATTTGTGATTCTTTATTACGACGTCATGAAACCGAACCATTTTTGAAGAAGCTGATAACTGGTGATAAAAAGTGGATCACGTACGACAAGAACGTGCGAAAAAGGTCGTGGTCAAAGGCCGGTCAGGCTTCACAGACTGTGGCGAAACCCGGGTAAACTCGCAACAAGGTGATGCTGTGTGTGTGGTGGGATTGGAAGGGCATTATTCATTATGAGCTGTTACCACCAGGCAGGACCATCGATTCTGAACTCTACTGCGAACAACTGATGAGATTAAAGCAAGAAGTTGAGAGAAAGCGGCCGGAATTAATCAACAGAAGGGGTGTGGTTTTTCATCATGATAACGCTAGACCTCACACATTTTTAGCCACTCAGCAAAAATTAAGGGAGTTTGGCTGGGAGGTATTAATGCATCCGCCGTATAGTCCTGACCTTGCACCTTCAGATTTCCACCTGTTTCGGTCTCTTCAGAATTCTTTAGGCAGTGTCAGGTTAACATCACGAGAAGACTGTCAAAACCACTTATCGCAGTATTGATCAGAAGTCCCAAAATTTCTATAGCAGTGAGATCATGTCCCTACCTACAAGATGGCAAAAAGTTATCGAACAAAATGGTACCTACATACTTTAGTTAAATGTAAATAAACTATATTAAAAATGTTTTGAATTTTCTTAAAAAATGCGAAGGAACTTCTTCCCCAACCTATTATGTTACAAATTATCATTAATAGTCAAAGTTGTATCCACGCAGCTTTAATATTTTACTTGATGACTTGTAGGCTTCATAATGCAAAGCAATACAATTTCAGGTTTAGATTACTAATTCTATTTAACGAACGATTCTATGTAAAATAGTTCACAAAAATTGTAGAGAATATAGAAAGCATTTTTGTTTAACTACGGAACGTTTACTCATTTTGGTCATGACATAATAAAATACATTTATCAGTTAAAAGCAAATGTGTCATTGAACTCAAATCTCACAACCCTCACGTAAATCGGTCGAAATGTGAACCTCGCTCAGCGGCCAATTAAAGTAATTATTAAATTCTCGCAAAAATATTCGTATAATTTCTACATTACACCTTGAAGAAGGCGCTTAAAATTTTTTATTCATTATTAAATGTCAATTCGTTTTTTTTAAGTTATTAGTTACTTCTTTAGGTGCGTTATGAAAAAATGATGAGTCTAATTTTAAGATGCGCGCGCATCACTGTAACACAAAAGGTTGAAGTTAGCTGATCACGGTCTCTCCGGAACATTGCACAAATCGCAAATTTTTCAAGGGAGTACAGCATGGGGTTCTTCAAGAAGAGTGTGAAGAGATTTTTGCAGGGTCGGCAACGCGCTAGTGATACCCACGGTGTTGCATGCGTCCATAGGCTGCGGCGACCGTTTACCATCAGACGCGCCGTCAGCTTGTTTGCTACCTTAGTAGTATAAAAAAAAAACTGTCAGTTTCAATGAGTGAATAATGATATTATTGGCAATAATAACCTTCTCACCAATAATTTGGGTATAACTTCTTACGTGCGTACATAAGTACACACACACGTTTTTTTTTGTTGAAAGTATATACCCAAGTCTTTGTAGGTAACTACATGTCCTATTATGCAGAGAAATATTAAAGTTACCTTCAGTCATAGATAAGTACTGAACGCCTATGCGTTTATAACTTAACTTGTAAGTAGTTCCTAAGCCACAAGGGCGTTATGTCGTATGCGACATTAAGTATAACCGATAGGTACTTGATTTTATAATGTGCATGAATTACCTTAACATTATGTTTTTAAGTAAACACTTAACCCAATTTCTTAACTAAGTATACAACGGAATAGGTACCAAAGATCAGGTTTTGTTCCTCAAATACAATCCATGTTTGACGGGCAAGTTAGGTTGGTAGTGAGAGACATAGGACAAACATTTGTGTGCATGAACATTTCTGTTTCTTGTATGTCTGGATGTAAATATCTGTATAAGTACAAGTTGCCCGGACAGACGTTGTCCTGTCGTAATAAGTCCATACAAAAATTTGGGAATTCGATCGCTGCGCCACCTACCGGGTCCAATTATAGGGTCTAAACCATTCTCGAGGACTTCAGTGACATACACACGTACAGTAGCATTTGTATATAAAGATGTATATATTTAGTATGTCAGTTATCTGGTTTACAATTTCCATAGTAAAAGCTTTGCTTAGTTTGGGATCACATTGTCGTGTGTAAAGAATTTCTTAGGATATTTATTTATTTATATAAAACGTGCTTACGCCATGTTAGTCTACTGTTGTTCGAAACGTCATAGATCCGAGAACGGCTCATGCAAATGATTCGAAGAGTTATTCATCAATGGCACACGTGGTTTTTCCTTTGATAAAAAAACACGCTTTTATAGAAAATCCAACTAAAAAATAGAAAATAAATTTGATTTTTTTTTCTTTATTAGCTTTTTTATTTAGCTATTTTCTTAATTCAAATTTAATTTCAATGTTTTTGTTGGTTTTTCTATAAAAGTGTGTTTTTAGTTTTTAACTTTAATTTATTTTTAATTTCTGTTGAATACTCTGTAATAACGGGTCTATTTGTTTAAAATATTGAATTGTCATCGGTTCTTAATGATTATGCCAAATTTCGAGTTAATCTGACGTTTTGAAGGGGCTCAAAATCGCGTTCCTTTGAACTCGACTCCGTTGAGTCGGTTACAAACATATAGGCGAAGCTAATAAAAAGCGTGTAACAACACACTTACTACGTCATGTTTATGAATAATATTAGAAAGCACTCTATTCTCATATCAATAATGTCTATTTTATTATTAGACTAGCTGTCCCCGCGGTTTTACCCGCGTTCCCGTGGGATGTCACATGTATTATACATAAAAACCTTCCTCTTCAATCACTCTATCTATTAAAAAAACCGCATCAAAATCCGTTGCGTGGTTTTAAAGATTTAAACATACATAGGGATATAGGGACAGAGAAAGCGACTTTGTTTTATACTATGAAGTGATTTGCTGTCCTCCGCCTTCCCGGGGGATGTTTAATTTTCCCTGGATAAATCCAATATCTTAATCCAGGTTATAAACTATCTATTTACCAAGCTTCATCCAAATCGGTTTACTCGTTTTTGCGTGAAAGAGTAATAGACATCCATACATATTCATAAAATTTCTGAACCATAATATTAATAGGATTTCATATGCAATGTATAATATCCGTGAGAAAACTACACTAGTGTTTAATTAAGTGTGTAGCTTTACTTGTGCAGGGACATTCACTCAATTGTTTTCGCTAAACTGGTTTGTATTAATAAGTATGTAGAATCTTAATATTTAATAACCATATGTATACTGTGTGGGTAATTACAATAATAACATTATTTTTAGCATAACTAAGATAATTTAAATAAAACAAATACCTTTATAATAACCTGCCCCTTTATTTACCTAATACAAACTTCGTCGGCGACCGGCTCTACGGAGGCTTCCGAGAGCTTACCTCTCACGTGATTAGTAGTATAAGCGTGGCAAGGGACAGAGACAGAGCATAGAGGCCACGACGAAACATCCTCGAGTTAGTGTCATTTTCGTTACAGAATCGAGCCCCTGTAGTCTGGGATTTGACATACATAAATTACGTCCGAGAGACGACCAAAAACTTACTACTGGTTACTATAAACTTAAAATATCTTCGGAATGTAAGCCTCATATGAAGCCCAACCCTACCAATTTCACAATGTTTTTTTTTATTTCATTATAACAGTATTAAAAAACTAAAATATCAGTAGGTAATATTTATTTTACCATAAACAAATGAGAGCAGAGAACACAAACGAGGAAAGGACATTTAAGAAAACCGACTATGAGTAGGTAATAGAAGCGTAATATTATACTAATAATATTATAAATGCAAATATTTGTATGTATGGATGTCTGTTACTCTTTCTCGCAATAACTACTAGACAGATTTGGATGAAACTTGGCACATAGATAGACCATATCCTGAAATAACATATAGGCTACTATTCATTCTGGGAAATCGTGACATCCCTTGGCAACGTGGCTAAAACCACGGGGGGCAGCTAGTATATAATATACTCGTACAAGATAAACGGTAAATAAGTATTTTTAAGGTAATTATAACATTTACCCTTTACAATTGTCCACCGCGTACGTTGTACCTGTCTCATTAGATTTTATAATGGACAAGGTATCACAAGGACACAATCGGAATGATGCTCAGAGATCTCTGGCCGACATTATTATGCGGTGTTGTGCAACAGATCCACTCGTGGTATCCTACGTGGTGTAACCATCGGTATCAGTGCCATAAGAGTATTTTACTGTGCATTGTAACGGACTGTTACTGAGAATAGAAAATGTCTATGCATTGCAATTTTTATACGGTTTTTATTAGCTTCACCTGTATGTTTGTAACCGACTCCTTTGGGCACGACTTTGAACGGTCAGATTTCATTAAAACTTTGTAGATATATCGAGGACCGATGACAATTTAATATTTTAAATATTTTTTTTATAATAAAATTCTTTTTTTCTTATTTACACTATTCTTAATTCAAATTTATTAAAATTTATTTTGTATGTTTTGAAATAAAACTTCTTTAAGCATGCTTGAGGAGAATGCTGGTAAACGCGTGTCGAGAGCGTTACGAAAAGTGTGATCGGGAGAAGGGAACGGAAGTTGAGAGGGAGATATAGGTTAGTGAAGATAGAGAGAGAGAGAGAGATTTAACTTGAAATAATTTAATTTGAAATTTTATCATACATTATACTAATGTGATAATGACTAGTATTTTATTGAAGTGGAACTTTTTATGGGAAGGCTTTTAAATCCCAATCCCCAACCTTTTGTGTGACGATAAGAAAATTAAAGTTAAACACAATTTAGGCTAATCAAGTGATTGATGAATAATTAAAATGTTTCCCTGTGATACAAAAGTTTCACTTCTATCGTGTGTCTTTACGACACACCCTGTTTTATCCAGTCAGTCATTTATTTATTTATTAATGGCTACTCAAGACCCGAGTGTTAGTAAAATTTTAAGATTTGGGTAGGATGTCCACATTGTAGGTACTACAACTTAAAAACAATAAGTGACTTTGTCCTCTGTATAAGTTTCCACATCAGAGGACTGTCCGTTTTATTTGCATCTTTGTGCATTGTCAGAGCTCTCTTCAGCGGAACAGTTTGTTTTAAAAAAAAGTCTCAACAAAACGTAAATAATTCATTATATAGATACTAAAATCTTAAGCGTGGCAGTAATTTACCTTATCAAACAATCTAATCTTGTCTTAATCAACCATTGATGTGATTTATTGAATTTTATGTTTTAACTGGCTTGCAATAACCTTTAATTTTGCCCGCATTCATAGAAAACTTTCTATTTAGCTATGGAAACCCCTATACAAGTTTATTGTTATCTGTTACTTTGAAACCCACTTTTAAATATCAATTATTTAAGTACACTATTTATAAAATAATGTAATTATTTGAATTTATTATGAAATTTTTATTTTAAGTTTCGAGTCAATCATATTTTGGAGGTTAGATTAATTCTATTGTAAGTAGTAATCAAATAACCGACATCTATTGAATTTATTATAAATCCATTCATAATAATTATGTTTAATCGGTATGTTACGAAATGTAGACTATATATACTAAGTAGGTACACATAGAATAATTTTTGATAGATCTAATAATAATTGTAGTGAGTATACCAACATAGTTCACGTTTCTAGTTGTCAATCTTGACTGACTGTAGGTATAACCCTATAATTAAGGTAAATAATATTGACTCGAGTTCATATTGAGGCGGCATGTTCTTTTTTATGTTGTAATTACACTGTATTGTAATAAGAACTTTGCATTAGAAAGTCTTTGTAAATTATCAAAAAACACATGTCAACGACAAAATTGTGTTTATATTTTTGTTTGCTGTTTTAAGTACTGCATGCTCAGATTGATGCACTACTTAGATTAAGCTGAACTTTGTAATGTCTTATTGAGTGAAAAGTATTTAATTTCTTTAGAAAATAAATATCTTTAACAAGATTATAGAAAATATATACTATATCAATAGTTGTAGTGACTCTATATTGCACTTGGTCATAGTATTATGACAATGCTGTCAGTGGCAGGTCAGATAGGGTTCGATTCAATATCCTTGCTTAGTCAAGTGTCAAGGATTTAAGTTTCGTTAAATACTGGCTTCATGAATAAAAGTCACAAAATGTTACTAGTCATTCGAACAATTCTACTCAAAGACTTACAATTTTTCTTATTTACTTAACACTAGCTCTCCCGCGCGGTTTTATCCGGGTTCCCGAGTGATGTTACTGTTTTCCGGAATAAAAAGTATCATATATTTTATTCCAGCCCCCTTATTCAGCTAATACAAACTCCGTCGGCGAGTCGCCTCACGGGGGCCTCGGAGAGCTTATCTCTCACGTGATTAGTAGTGTTAGCGAAAGAGACCGAGCATAGAGGAAGAAACATCCACGAGTAAGAGTAATTTTCCTTACACAATCGAGCCCCAGGACATGTTCTATCTATATGCCAAGTTTCATCTAAATCTGTTCAGTAGTTTTTGCGTGAAAGAGTAATAAACATCCATACAAACTTTCGGATTTATAATAATAGTAGGATTAAATAAATTTGACATATTAATTATTTGTATGATCGTTCCCATGGTAACCCGATAAACATTTGAATTTGATGAATAAAATAATGGGCGGTCATGTATAATTGAGCTTGGGCAAGCTCAGCGTGAATATGACCCATTTGCTGACAAGGCCGACTTGCCAAACTACCAGCTGCCAGCTAGCATTGTGCGTGCATCAAGCAAGACTATCTTCTCCCGCATCAGATGTCGAATGAATGTAGGAATCTTGCGCATAAAAACGCAATATTCTAGATAATTATTTCACTAAAGCTATAATTACAGTAGTTGTGGAAGTTGCAAAATATTTCATTTTTGTATTTAGCTTTTATTACTCGATAATAAGCTGCGATTGTGTATTAACGCTGTTCGTACCACTTGATGTACTTGATACAAATACTGATCAGTCCGTATATTTTCTTGTGGAACTTATCATTTGACCGAGTTGTACTTACGTAGTAGGAATCAGTGGTTGTACCATCTCAAGTTTATTTAAACTTTTGGCAGCGTAATATTACTAATACATATTATAAATGCGTCTCTATGTGCGTCTTATTTTAATGAGATTCAATACACCTACACCTTTAACATTTTCTGGTTTAACAGTATACTTTATTGTATGAGAACGCGTGTGAAACCATGGGACAGAAGCTAGTATATGATATACTAGCTATATGTCATGTATAAAGAGGTCCTTACTATCTATTAGGTTGTTGACTGAAGTTGTTGCTAATGGTATCATTGAAACAAATAGAATAATATCTATGATTTCAAATCACCAATGATTACCACGTAGTGTGACATAACTGTAATGTCTTTAATGACCATTATTTATTCGATGCGACTTGCCTCGCTTGCATCGCAAGTCGTTTTAAATCCATCGCGGATGTTCTGACGTAGTGATGGGAAATCTTTCAAGTTAAGTGTCGATGAATTACGATGTCACCGCTGAATTATTGAAGTGGAACTTTTTATGGAAGGGCTTTGAAATTGTGATCCACAACGTTTTTGTGTGACAATAAATAAATAACACAAACTATGCTATTCAAAAGTGATTGATGAATATTTAAAATGTTTCCCTGGAATACAAAATTTTTGGTTCTATCGTGAGACCTTACGACACACTCTGTTTTTTTAGATGTGACGTCTTACTGAAGCATCTAACCCTATAGATAAGGGGCGGTAGTTCATTAATTTTCGTCACCATTCAACCACTTCCTTTCTCCATCTTCTTTCGTTTTATCTACATTTGACTTCACATCATCTGCTCTTAGTAACCATATACGATTATCAATGATGAAATGCGACAAATACAGTTTTTTTTCTTTTTTTAAACCACATTGTCCGACAAACAAGCAGACGGTCCACCCGATGGCAAGTGGTCACCGCAGCCTATGGACATTTGTAACACCAGGGGCATCGCCAATGTATTGTCGAACCTGAGACGTGAAGTTGGTAAGTCTCATTTGCCTGTAATTTCTCCGGCCCCCTTACCTTTCTAACCGAAACACAGTAATATAAGTGCACTACTGCTTTACGGCGGAAATGGGTAAGGTGGTAGCACATCCCTGGACAAACTCTGCACTAAGAGCTGTACTACAATATTTTTTATGGAAAACGCGTAAGTTATTCATTTTGAATTCTAACTAGTCAAACTGGTTACTAAAGAAACAAACGAAGGACACGCGTGAAATTATCGATACCTAAGTTTTTTATGCATCACTAGTATTAGTATTGTAATAGGTTATTGGCAGGATGTTATCGTAAAATCCTGTATGATTCATGTGGATTTCCGTCAATCGTTTAGCAAGTATGGTACGTCTGTATCGCTCACTAACGTAGGACATTCCCTTTCGAACGTTTGGATGAACTCATGCAGAAACTAAGCGACTTTGCAATTTGCCTCAAACCTCACGTAATACACGATAAGACACTTCCGCAGCGTCAAGAGATGGTCACTTGCTGTTTCGTAATCACCAATGATATTTGAAGAATTCTCTTATGTTATATTTGATGTTACAACACGGCTTAATTTCTACTTGGTCATTCTTTTGATAAATCTTTTGTAAGCTAAGCGATGTCTATGTTTGGTCGATGATGTTCTCAAAAGATATGTTCACTGGTTGAAAATGGTTTAGCCCCCATAAATGATGAAATATATTTTTCACAGGTGTGAAACAACCCATTTTTTAAGTAGTTCCAACATGACATATACATAGCTTCGGCAAATATGAATAGATTTAGATGTTTGTTTTCGCTTTTGATGTAGTAATAAGCACATATTTTGCCTACTAAGCGAACCGACATTCGCAATAAATAGTTATATTTGTGACAAATATATAGTGTACCCACACACGTACAATCCATGGTTAGTGTCAAATCAGCTGATTAGTAAATGCCGGCAAGGCCCAGACCGGTCTGCGTGGTTAACTGTTCATCTAATGTATGAATGTAACTGTTCAACAAAACTGTATTATGCTTATGCGAAGTTGTATATGACTCAAAATTACAAGCTATTGTGAATATGCAAAGAATTTCATATCAACAAATCCACTGACGATAAAATAATGTTGAGTTGGATAAACACATTTGAAATTAGAATAGTGGCCGGTGTATCTGATGTCCAGTAGGCAGACAACGTGTTGGTGCGTCCTTGCGTTCACCGCGACACTTAACGTTTGCGCCCACCTTATCACCGATGTCATCGTCTAACACCAAAATGGACCACGGCTAGTAAGTAGAAAGGCGATCCCACTTACCTCTAATTACGATTAAACATCACTACAGTATTTGGCTTACGCTCCGTTTGCATACGATGAACATCCACCGGTTTCGTTGTTACTATTGGCAATTTGTTTAAAAACACGATTTGTTCGCACGGGAACTGTTTACGGAGCGAAAGCGGTGATTTGTACACGGAAGTGTGGTAAACGTGTGTGATGTCGCGCCAGCACCGAAGGCGGTCGACTCGCGCGCGGTTCGTATTCGACTCCCCGAGACGTTCGTTTCACCGGCTGAGGTGTCGCGAGGAGAAAGTCTCGGCCGTGGTGCGCCCGCGTCGGTTGGCCGCAGCGTTGTGGCCGTGGGGGGGGCGTGACGTAGCTCGCAAAACCAACAGCCACCTGAGCATCAGCCACTATTGCTTCACCGGTCATTGTATTTCATCCGTGGTGAGCTTGTGTGAGACGCTTCGATCATCCTTTTTATTAGGTATCACTACTAATTCTATGTTCCTTGAAATCCTGATCAAATATTAGTACGGTAGTATTATTAGATCGGTATGTCGGTACATTTCTATTGTTTTCTTTAACTTGGAAAATTATATCCTTTTAATGCCACACAAGCTTTTAGAAGCAGGTAAGGTTAGATTAGTCTGGCTGTATAGTCAGCTACAGACTGTGTTTGATATAAACTATTTACACTTTATAGATCCTCTATAACACTTTTATGACCAAAAAGCAATTACTCAAAATACTGTAATGCCTAAAAATAAAATATTTTATAGGTACTTAAAAATATACTTTACTTATTAGCGTTCTAGATCAAGCGAAAAAATAAAATCCTAATATTTATTTATTTATTTATTTATTTATACTTCGTACAGAAACATGTACAAGGTGGACTTAATGCCTTAGGCATTTTCTACCAGACGACCTTTGGGTGATGCAGAGATAACATGGTAGATGCACAGAAATAATAATAGATAATTTAGTGTGAACTTAATCTAGCTAAACTATTATACTTAAACTACACATATACCTTATATATAAACTACATAAACGTACACAAATATATATAACAATTAACCGGTCAAATGCTGAGACTAATCTGCCAAAAAAAATTACTTTAAAATGTGTTCACGTACTTTGATCTTAAAAGAGTATCTGCTGGTAATATTATGATGGCCCAATTGCAAAGCCGCTAGTTGTAAAATACCAGAAACAATTTATAATATCGTCGATGTAATTTGTCGCTCGGCCCGCCGATGTCTCCCATTGTTTTTTCATGTGAACTTCGTTACAGTTACAAATGAATACGAATGAGTACGCGGCGGTCGACAACTCGTATAATTTAACCAATTAGTGAGAGTTCCCACGGAACTAAACGCATCCCTTGAGACGCGAATGTGTAGACACATTGTAAAAAATATGTGAAACTTTAGGGTTTTAAGTACTAACATAACAAAGTGTTGATATAGTCCGGGGTAAACTAGCAAGCGGCTTTATGACCAAACGATTCGTTGACAAATCATGAAAGACATTAAAAAATATTTATTGCGGTAGTTAGCCTAAACAAACAGAGACAAAGCACGGGGCGCAGGCCGCGTTTTACATTCTTGATGACAACTCAGCCATTCGCCACTATCAGGCACGTATTTGGTTCTTGTTTTGAGAATATATTCATAGTAGATACACTCGTTGTATTAGCAAGAAATAAGTTATGAATATATTTTAACAAATGCTTCATATCATAATTCTGCGTGGTCTGAACTATATTCTATAATGAAATAATTAACTGACTGATGAAAAAAAAATTCTGTGAAAACGGCCTCTGTAATAATAAATAATAATAATAATAGCCTTTATTCAGACATCCTATACAAAAGTTAACAATTGATTCATTAGATTCATAAAATTAAACGGTCTCTGTAGTTAGCGAAATGTGCTAACTAGTAACAAGTACTTACAAAAGCCTGGATCCAGTGCCATAAGCAAGTTTACAATACAGGAATAAAATTAAATATGTAGCTCCACCCGAGTACACCCCTGAGTCATCGGGAACCATCTGTTTATACAATTATCGGTTAGGAGGCGAGTCTGTGGCGCGCGCTGTTCCTCCTAAATGACTCCTTCATGAGCGATATCCATCGGGATACTTATTAGTGGTCCGACACACGCCTCCGGATTAGTACGCATCCTGCAACCGAACAAAATACAGCGTTATCCACTTTTGAAACTAATATATCATATATAGCTTAGTTAACAAACGAAATCAATATTGAATGTAAAAGTTATGGAAAACTTTCTAAAATATCAGTGTAGTGAGGAAAATTGGGAACATCACATATTTTCTGTTCCTCCATATCAAAATAATGTAGATGTGGTGCCAGTAGCGAAACAGAGGTGTCAAGCAAACGCCAGGGAAAGGGACAGGACACAAAAGTTAGTATTGAAATTGCATGTGACTACGCCTTTTTTTTTATTTATTACTAAAGAATGATAAATACAGGAGGGTAATAAAACTTAATATCATTCACAAAAAACTGAGGTTTATAAAAGGAATTACTTATTCAACATTCAGTCCTTAAGTAACTAAACCTGGTTGATAGAAATATTGTAATCTGCCATTATCATTCGTAATTTTTGTATTAATACATGAAAATGTGTTGAATCTCGTAGGACATAGGCTTAGTTAAAATTATTTTTTGGTAAACGCTGTGAAGTATATCGAAGATAAAAACGTCCACTGTAGAATTCTGTAGAATTTAGAAGTACATATATATATATAAAAATGAATCCCTATTTCCTTTGGTCACGGCATCACGCATGGACGGCTGGACCAATTTCGAAAATTTATTTTTGTTGTGCTGATAATATCAGAAGATTTTTTTTCTTCTGATAATAACATTTTCTTCTTAAAGAAAGAAAAAAATTAAGAAAGTTGCGAGGAGAATTAGAAAATTTTAGAAAACATAACGACCATATTAACTTTTCTAATGTAACCTTATTTATAGATATTTTGACAATATAAACTCTTATAATGTAACCTTATGGTGTCTGACATAAATGTCAATCGTTTAAAAAAGAGGCATGGGTCGGAATTATATTGATAATATAATTAATTTATCATTACTTAGTGCACATTTCGCAGTCGATGCCATCGGTATATTTATGAAAATTTTTATACTGAGTTTTTGAGAATTGTGTGTTCATCACACATGATTTTTATATTATTCTGTTCCATCCACAGATCCCAACAGGGGTTGCAAGATGGCAATTGAATATAATAATTGTAGTACGATAAATTTTCATGTATAGTTTATAATAAAGTAAATATGGCATAACAACGTTTGCCGGGTCAGCTAGTTACCTATACAATTTTGAAGTGAGGCTTCTTATAAAAGGGCTTTGAAATTCTGGTCCCCAATATTTTTGTGTAACAAAAAATAAATAAATGATAAACACGATGTAATACTATTCAAAACTGATTGATGAATAGTTAAAATGTTTCCCTATAATTGTGTGTGAAGCTTTTTCACTACTATCGTGTGTCTTTAAGACACACCCTGTTTTTTATTCGCTGTCGATGAAAATAATTGTAATCAAATAACACTAGATGACTATCAAAGATTTTTTAATCATAATATAGGGCTGTTTTGTTACCTTAGCTCTAGTTTTGCATCTTATAATCATTCCGATAGAATTGTTATCAAAATACCGTTTATATCTCCAAGCAGCGTGAATATGGCATTTAACACGCTGCGGCTCCTGATACCCACGGAGCCACCTGATAGGAAGCTCAGCAAGATCGAGATCCTGCGCCTCGCTGGCAGCTACATCACGCATCTCGATAACCAACTCTATACCGGTATGTTAAAATCTTATTTTAATTTTTGATTTATTTATTTAATAAGCGAAATCCTAGTTATTTTGCCAATGCTAATTCTTCTTAATATGATATTTAATTCCGATCCAAACTCATTTGATTTATGTGGATTTTTGACATTACCTTGCATTGAAATTTCTGACTAAAATACAACAACTTTGAGTCGATATTGGTATTGCCCGTAAAGCATTATTTCCTATATCAAGGGTTGTTAATGTAACCGAGTAACAGCCTTTGGCTTCTATACGGATGTACATCACTACATAGTATAAAACAAAGTCGCTTTCTCTGTACCTATATCCCTATGTATGCTTAAATCTTTAAAACCGTTTTTTTTAATAGATAGAGTGATAGCAGAGGAAGGTTTATATGTATAATACATGTATAATGTTGAGACCTTTGTCTCTCTCTCGGTCTTTGTCTAACATTGTGATTAATTGTCAATTGATATAGGATCTTTTTTTATTCAGGTGACATGGAACAGCCATGCCTACATAAAAATGAAGTTGATAGTAAGAATAGATCATTGTGTACTTTTTGCTGGTCTACTGTCAAAAAAGATGTAAGTAATCTACCATAACAATTTTTATTTGTTTTAATTTAATATTTTTTTCCCCACATACGTTGCTATGCGACTTTATTTTCTATCAGGAACATTTACGGGCGTACATAGAACATGTCACAAAAGTTTCATCGTTATCGGATAAGCAGAAGGTATAAGAAGGCATGGGGTACAGACATATTTTTTTGTAATTATAATATTGATAGATAGATTGAATCATTTTATTTATACTTAACAACTTCACGTCTCTGAGGCGACAATGCATTGGCAATGCTCTTGTGTTGCAAATATCCATACGCGGCAGTGACCACTTACCATCAGGTGGTCCGTCTGTCTGTTGGTCGGGCCATGACGAATGAAAAAACAGATAACTCTCTAAGCCGAATCAAACTCCATGTGTGTAGTTTATTAATGACTGACCAGTTGGCTTGGTGGTTAGAGACCCTGACTGCCAAACCGAAGGTCGCGGGATCGATTCCCACCCAGGACAAACATTTGTGTGCATGAACATGTCTGTTTGTTCTGTGCCTGGGTGTAAATATATATAAGTATGTATTTAAAAAGTAGTATATGTTGTAATAGGTTGAGGAAAAAGTTCCTTCGCATTTTTTAAGAAAATTCAAAACATTTTTAATACAGTTTATTGACATTTAACTAAAGTATGTAGGTACCATTTTGTTCCATGGATCATGGTTATCATGTCCCTACATGATCCCATTGCTATAGAAATTTTGGGACTTCTGATCAAAATACTGCGACAAGTGGTTTTGACAGTCCTCTCGTGATGTTAACCTGACACTGCCTCAAGAATTCTGAAGAGACCGAAACAGGTGGAAATCTGAAGGTGCAAGGTCAGGACTATACGGCGGATGCATTAATACCTTCTAGCCAAACTCTCTTAATTTTTGCTGAGTGGCTAAATATGTGTGAGGTCTAGCGTTATCATGATGAAAAACCACACCCGTTCTGTTGATTAATTCCGGCCGCTTTCTCTCAACTTATTGCTTTAATCTCATCAGTTGTTCGCAGTAGAGCTCAGAATCGATGGTCCTGCCTGGTGGTAACAGCTCATAATGAATAATGCCCTTCCAATCCCACCACACACACAGAATCACCTTGTTGCGAGTTAACCCGGGTTTCGCCACAGTCTGTGAAGCCGAAAAAGGTCGTGGTTTTTCGCACGTTCTTGTCGTACGTGATCCTCTTTTCATCACCAGTTATCAGCTTCTTCAAAAATGGTTCGGTTTCATGACGTCGTAATAAAGAATCACAAATGAGTACACGGTTCATTAGGTTTCTTTCAGTGAGCTCGTGAGGTACCCAAATATCTAGCTTTTTTGTGTACCCAGTTTTTTTCAAATGCGTCAAAACTGTTTTGTGGTCAATTCCCAGTTCTTCAGCTACGTCGTAACGACTGATATGCCGATCTTGCTCCACTTTTTCAAAAATGGCATCCATTTTATCCGTAATGGGGCGACCAGAGCGACGTGCATCTTTGACATCAAAATTTCCGGATTGAAAACGCTTAAACCAAATTTGTGCTACTCTCACAGACACTGCACTAGGTCCATAAACATCGCAATTTTATTTCGCGGCTTGCGTTGCATTTTTACCTTTTTTGTAGTAAAATTTTAAAATGAATCGAATTTCTTCATAAGATTCACTCATCTTGGCGGTACGAAAAACAAATGCAAATCACACATTTTCCAAATTTGAATTTGGAATTATGTTCTTTAAAATTTAAACTTTCATTGATACCAAAATCAGCCAGATACAAATAGTATAGTCAAAGAGATTTTATTACAAGTTCATACATACTATAATGCGAAAAGACTTTTTCCCCAACCTAATATATCAGTTACCTGGTAGCCATACTACAAGCAGTACTCTGCTTAACTTGGGATCAGGTAACCATATGTGAAGAATGTCTTGGGATATTTATTATTATTATTTTGGATTTATGACTCGCCATTTTAACTATATTGAAGTGTACCCCGTGAACCATGTTAATAAATTGATAGATACAATTGAAAAACCTGCTTTGAAGGCATATCAATAATATAATATGGGTATCAGCTCCGTTTTACATCATTGCTAAAACTAAATAAATGTATCTTTGACTATTATGTAATATGGATTTATAGTCAAATTATAAACAATTTATTTAAATGGGCAGCGGGTTTGGTGGTTAGAGACCCTGGTTGCATCACCACAGGTTGTGGGTACCATTCTCTTCCAGGACAAACATTTATGTCCATGAACGACTCTGTTTATTCTGTGTCTGGTTGTAAATATGGGAGTATAAATTTAGAAAAAAAAAAAATGCGGTATATCAGTTATCTGGTTTCCGTACTACAAGCTTTGTTATGTTTAGGATCAGATGCTCGTGCATTTAGAATGTCCCAAAATATTTATTATTGTTAGTATAATAATTTTTTATTATTAGCTGTTAGATCAATAGATACACCTTATGTCTCAAGGAATAAAGGTTATTTTTCTTTGTCATTGTTAAACGTCAAAACGGCCATCATAGCGTGCCGCAAGTTTTGTTACCTCCATAAGATACCGTATACAAATTAATAATGGCAAAGAAACGGGCCTACTATAATGCATAAGGGAATCTTATTTGAAGTTAATAATACAATATCGATAATGTGGACACGTACTACACAGATATAACTACAAATAAGATTTCCTTATACATTATAGTAGGCCCGTTTCTTTCCCATTATTATGACATGTTGATCTTTTTCAGAAACCCGTACCACCTGTGGCTCACTTCTGTAAAACACCATACTGACGGCGGTTGGAAACATAAGCTATTTGATATCTTGGTCAAATTACATTAACTAATGTAGCTATATTTAAATTATATTGTATGTACTACTAGCGTTAAGTGTAGAAATATAAGTAAGTACCTACATCATGTTATTCGAAAATGTATTTATTTAAGAGAAACTTCTTATTTGAGATTGTATTGGCTTTAAAATTTTGATCCGCAACCTTTTTGTGTGACGAAAAATAAATAAATGATAAACACACTATATGCTATTCAAAAGTCATTGATGAATATTTAAAATGTTTCCCTGTAATACAGAAGAATCACGTCTACCGTGTGTCTCTGCGACACACCCCCTGTTTTCATTTCATTTCATTCGTCTTTCAGCATAAAATAACAGAGTAGTTGTATAAATAAAACCTTTAAACAAATGGCACAATTTTATTTTAAATTAAAAATGTATCTACTATTAAGTAGGTATAGTTCTGTAGTGTTTATATTAAACAGAAAAATCACAACCAGTATTTAAGAAGGTGGTCAATTTTATTACATATAATAAGAACAAGAAAGTTTTAAGTCTCATTGGCAGTGTTACTGGATAAACGTAAACGACATGATTTGTGACGCTTCTAAAATAAAATTTAGTACAAAATCTAAAAATGTTGAAATTACACATATTTACATCACTTATAGAATAATTATTGTATCACCTAAAATTGTCAAGAATATATCAGGAGAATATTAGTATTCTACATGTTTTTCAATTTTAATAAAGAAGTAGGTACTTTAGATATTACAAAATTATTTAAGTACAAGTTCGACGACCTGGTCAGAGTCGCTTGGAGTCGCTAGATAGAGGCGACCCTGGACCGTTAACTTTGAGGACCCATGAGGAAGGCCTATGATCAGCTGACATCCCTAGGCTGATATGATTTAAGTACAAGTACATTTTTATCTAAACATCTAATAAAAAGTGACAACAAAGTTTTGTGACCAGTTTTTTATTATTCACGGACACTACGACTTGTACAACCTACAAAATTATAAAATTTATTATATATGTGACTAGTAAAAAATCTAGTCAAAATTAAGTAGACACTTACGCTATTCATAAATAATAAAGGCAAGTTCATATTTACAGAAACAAATACATATCAATTCGAATATATAAACAATCTTAAAACTTTCACATTAAACACTAATGAAATGCAATTGTAAAACAAATTTTTAATTATACATTTATCATGGACTCGGGCAAACATCAACAAAACATAAAAACCGCATCAACGTTTAGAACATCACATACACACTTATTTTTCCTCTAAGAAGACATCACAGTCAAAGAAATATTTTCTAACGTGCATTTCGTACGGGCAAAATGCGGTAGGTGGGCAGTGTCAGTATTGCCTGGACATTTTTACAAACATTATTTAAAATCCCTTTACTGCACTAACGCAGGTAAAACACATGAATATTTATGAATGGAAATATTTTCAAATACACTGAAAATTTATAAAATCCAGGTATAAATACCACACCTCACGCACTGTCCCCGTTACGCATAAATATAATTATTTCTGTATTAGTTCTATGTACATCTTACACTTTAGTCCCTCTCTCAAGAGTTCCGTTCACAATAAAACAGAAGGTTTTTAGCTATCGAATACTGTTTCTGTCACGTCCTATGAAGGGGCTAGATTCGTGGTTGTTTTTTTCGAGATTGCCCGACAATGTGGGGTCTGGCCGGCTCCTCTTGAAGAAGCCGAGCTTCCACAGAGCTATGATGAGGAGAACTAGCACTATTAGACCCACTATCACTGCTACTATGATCACCCATAGCGGCACCTCTGTTGGCTCGCTTATATTTAAATCTGGATATGCTACAGTTTCCACCTGTAAAAGAAAATAATTTTGTTACATGCATGCAGATGCAAAATATAGGCAAATATTATTTTCGACCAAAGTAAGTTTCATTTAACACATCAAGCCTTTACAACCGATTTAAGTCGGACATGAGATTTGATATTGCTGTTTAAAAATCATCATATCAGCTGTGGGATGTCTACTGCTGAACATATGCCTCCCCCTTGGATTTCCACCTCAAACTGTCCTAAGCCGCCTACGTCCAGCGGCTTCCAGCAACCAGTTGACAAGTATGTATGTATATCTTACCGTAGCAGTATCGTCATGCTGTTTGCTCTGGTGTATATTATAATGGTCAGGAATAACTATGAAGGCGGTCGACGCGATGTTTACATGGCTGACTCTTGGGTAATCTTCGACTAAGGTCGCGTTCCAAAGCCGCGCTCGCACCGTGATCGTTGTCGTCTGCATGCGACCTAGCCGGTATATCACGCATTGGAACTGGATACACTTGGCAGTTTTCTTTTGGCAGTTCTGAAAGGAAAAGTATATTATAAGTTTGATGTAAATTGGTAGAATGTAAATTCCTAGTTACTTGTCTTTTTAATGGTAAGAAGTATGACAAACAAAAGACGGTCTGCCTGATGGTAAGTGACCGCCGTCAAGTTGTCGTCGACCCTGAAACGTGCAAATGTTAAGTCTCATGTGTCTGTCATTTCAACGGCCCCCTACCTTTCTAACTGAAATTTAATACAGTAATACAAGTGCGTTACTGCTTCACGGCGGAAATAGGTATGGGGGTAGTACCATTCCGGACGAATTCTGCACTAAGGGCTCTACTAGTAGGAAAACTTTGTTCAGTTTTGGTTCTAAACTTAGATCTTACGATACGATATTAAGAATGTTTAGCTCCTTTCCCCTTATTCAGCTAATACAAACGTCGGCGAGCCAGCGCACGGAGGCCTCGGAGAGCTTACCTCTCGCGTGATTGCGTAGTTAGCGAAAGAGACAAAGCAAAGAGGCCGCAACGAAACATCCTCGAGCTAGTATCATTTTCCTAACAGAATCGAAGCCGAGGTCGCATCACAAATATGTATTTACTATGTGTTTTATTATTCTGAAATTTGTCATGTATCTAATAAAATGTTGAATGATCATTACCATATTGACAACTTGTTTCCTTAAGCCATCTTTATCCGTGTATGCTTCAGCTTTTATAATTTCATTTTCCCTTTTTCTCCTAATCTTGTTTTCAGTCGCACTTGAATATTCCATAATCTTTTTTGTCGTTTCGTTGTAAATTTTCTCGGTGGAACTGACACTTAGCTTGCCTGAGCTCTGGAACGGGTTCATTTCTAAATTCTCGAGGTAGGGTTCCACTGAGCCCGCTCGCGTTGTTAGATTTAGCGGATTTATTTGTTTTTCGGTTATGAAGCATTCGCCGTTGCTTTGATCTGAAAAATAAATAATTATTGAGTATGGTCTCTAAGGCACAAGAACAAGATGATGATTATAATATACAATATGCTGAAATTAATAATAATAAATATCCGGGGACGGCACCCACTTGGCTGTAATATTTACAAAATATACTTAAGTCTGACAACAATGTCAGCACACTAAGTGATCATGTGGCTAAAAGCGTTAACAACATAATACTTAGAAGACGGTTCTCATGTACAGATTCTGTAATCTTCTGGTACCTGGATATAGGTGCTTTGTGGCATATTTTCAACATAAGGAAGGTATGATGGTAGACAACCTGGCATCTGCTACTTATTACCCTTCCACCCTACTATGGATGCCTTACGATGTTTCCCTTAAAGTTCAAGCTTAGGGCCGTCTTTTATCTATAAATATATAAATATCCTGGGACATTCTTTACACACGGCTATCTGATCCCAAACTAAGCAAGAGCTTGTACTATGGAAACCAGATAACTGATATACTACTTTTATTTACTTTTTTTTCTAAATACATACTTAACTTATATACATATTTAGACCCAGACCCAGAACAAACAGACATGTTCATGCACACAAATGTTTGTCCTGGGTGGGAATCGAACCCGCGACCTTCGGTTTGGCAGTGAGAGTCGCTAACCACCAAGCCAACCTGTCACTATTGGTGGCCCTAGGGATTGGGATAATGGGGCCTAAGGCTTAAGCCTACGCTATGAAAGCTCTAAGAGCGCGATACACCGATCCAATCTGCCCAGACGATCTGCCGCGTTCTCTGTAACCTCTAGCCGTCCAACAGCTTCCATTCCTTCCAAACTCCCATGGCTCGCGCATGGACATCCCAGAGTGCTAGACACGGGTAACTTAACCAAAATGCGGGAGCTGCGGTTCAGTTTCAAGGCTCAATATGACAGAATAGATCACAGATTGTATACAGACAAAATCAGTGAGCCGTGACCTGTTTAGTTTGGCTTGACCTGCAGCTCAACAGTTCAAGTAGGTGTGATCTGATCTGTTGAACCGGTTCAGAGCTGAGTTACACATGCCTACAGACTGCCCCATGGAAAACAAGGCCATGCAAAAGCTAATTGTTTCCTTAATCACCAGTATCGTAGTTATTATCATCACGTTTAGAACTCACGAGCTTCTCCTTCGACAGTGGGCACTTCCTCTGGGTAGAGCAGCCACTTGCCCTGTGCCCCATCCGACGCCACTTGGTGCGGCCAGGAGATAACCACTTGCACTGATGACACGCGCCATGGACCTTCGTTGAACACCTGTAATTATATACACATCATAAATCGCACATTTTGCTTAGACTGGGTTGATTCACATATGCACCATGTTATAATTTATATCCCTACTAGTATTAAAAATGTGAATGTAAGTTTGTTTGTTACGCTTTCACGCGAAAACTTTTTAACCGATCATATTGAAACTTTGTACACATATTCTTGGAGGTATTAGGATTTTTGTGCCGAGAAAATGTTACATCGCTCGGGAACGATGGGGAAACCGCCGGGGACAGCTAGTAATCTATAAAAGCCAAATCCGATATATGCGATATTCCGCTGCGGTAGCGAAAACCGAGTGGGTATGCGGTAACCATACGGTACAAAAAGATTTACCGCATACCTGGACAGTATAACGCGGTAATTGATATGTACAATAGAATTTTTTAATTCAATCAATTGATAATTATATAACGCAGATCTAATTTGTTCGATTTTGTACAATTCACTTCTCTTTAACATTTAAATTCTCCATATAATAATCATTACCTGATATGTATGCACTATTCTCGTTCCAACGTCATCAAAGTATTTCATAGCGGATTCTCCTTGTACCTCTCCACCGTAGAACACTTGTTCTGGAAGAGCGGCTCTATAAAAGATAAAGTGAATTTCATCAGAAAATGCTATTTTTCATCAAATCAATGTAATTTATTTTTTTGCAAAAGCTTGGAATTTTGCTTTAAGTAATACCTATAAACAATTGTTGGTACCAAACAAGCATTTTATTATATAAATCTTGAGGGAATTAATACTCATATAAACAAATAGACTCTAAATGGATAGATATCACACAATAAGCGCAAGGTTTCAGTGAAGTATTACAACATTTTAGTACATACCCTCATGCCTACTATGAGGTTGTCATACAACTATAGGATGCATCAACACTTTCTTATGAGCTGCTACAATAGAGATCTATCCTGTATTCAAGATAAATGATCAAACACTAACCAGTGTATTGAAAATCCAAAAATACACGGGTGTATGAAATGTGATCAAAATTTCATAATTTATACGATTTTTAAGTACCGATTTAACTACAAAGAGTAGCTCTTTTGATGCTGTACAATTATGACGTCACAGCTTGCTATTTCATACAAAACTCCATAGAAACGATCGTTTTGACATTTAATAAAAGGTTGCTGATTTGATATATCAGTCAACGTCCCTGTTGAGAGTCAGTTCTCTTCAAGGCATTTAGCCATATAGCTCGTAACTACGATGAGATTGTGGTCAAACACGAGTACAATCCTAACGAAAAAACCTTGAGGTACGATAGTTTTCGATTCGACTTAAATTGTAACAGTAAATAACCTCAAATTTCTGTTACTAACCCTTTAATCAACAATTCAGCATTCTTAATAACCAAAGCTTCAACCTTCACAGGTTTTTTGTCTTGATGGAGTTCTTTTGAAGTGGAATTAGCCCAAACTGTGAAAACTACTGATGGCTCTATGTCTTCTAAAGCTCTCGCATCGAATCTCAGCACGATAGGTGCGGAATCCTTTGGCTGTCTCTTGAATGGATTCTCAAGCATGCACGACACTATTGTCTTATTCATGCTTGAACAGATGACGTGCTTGTCCTGAAAATATAATTATCATAGCTAGAGTAAATGAGATGTTACTTTGGGCGACTGAAATACATCTTAACAAGAGAGATTCGAACCTCACGAGGTTAAACCTTACTTGTATCCTGCGACAATCTTTACACACGGCCATCTAATCCCAAACTAAGCAGAGCTAGTATGGAAACCAGGTAAGTGATATACTACTTTTTATATTGATATTTACACCCAGACACAGAACAATCAGACATGTTCATGCACACAAATATTTGTCTTGGGTGGGAATCGAACCCGCGACCTTCAGCTTGGCAAGAGTCGCTAACCACCAAGCCAACTGGCCTGTCAAGTGGGTAAGTCATGTGATTTTAGGTCCACCTTACTTAGCCAAATGCATGTTGCCTCTAAGGAGAGTAGATGTCTGAAAGTGGGAATTGTTGATGAGAAGATAAAATAATACAAACACTTATGTCAGCAGCGATGTAATGCAGAGTTGAGTGATGCAATACAAACAGCTGGGCCTCGTAAGCAGACTCTCCATAGTTATCAACCGATATTGATAGTTTGATTTCCTCCTCTTGTCCCAAAGTCAATGCGTATGACTTGCCATCTTCAGCTGAAATATCAATAATTAGACATAGTATGAATATACTATCCAACCTTGTATATATTTATCTTTTAATCACTTGGAAAGTCAGAAGATTAGTTCGTGCGGGGAAGTACTACCACCATACCCATATCCGCCGTGAAACAGTAGTGTACTGTGTTTGGTTTATAAAGATTTCTGGGGGCATGGGGATTTTGCAACTTCATATCTTAGGGTTGGCCCAGTTGTTGCAAATATCCATAGGCGGCGGTGACCGCTTACAATCAGGTGGACCGTCTGATTGTTCGAAAAGCGACATCACTTCCTTCGGTTATCATGTCATCCATCTCAATAGTTCGTTGCCAACTTTTATAAACTATACATTGACTGATTTCATTGGCTTTAGACGAATCTATTATACTACCGGTACGCTATGATGGCCGTTTTGACGTTTCAGATTGTCATAGGAAAAGGAACTGTATTGCTTGAGAATAAGGTTGATTTCCATCCTCATACAATTAGCTGTTGGATCAATAGATGCACCTCATGTCTGAAGGAATAAAGGTTATTTTTCTTTGTCATTGTTAAACGTCAAAACGGCCATCATAGCGTGCCGCAGGTTATTTGTCATTTGTCCTGTCACATGTCTTCTAACTGGAGCTAATTCTATTCGCAATTCTTATAGCCAGCATACAAAATACATCGACTTTTAAATCAAAATACTAACCTATAGGCAATAATAGCACAGGGTTAACAACCAAATCACTGATGCACACAGCATCTTTCCCGCAGTCGTTGAGGAAGTTTGCACTAAAAGTGGTAGTGGCTGTCGCGTTCAGAACTGGGTAGTTGTCAATATTCGGCAAGTCGCCTGTTGTGGAGTATACGGGCTCGATGTTCTCTAGTTTGTATGTCACTTGAAACTGAAAAAGAACATTTTTTAATTTTTTAAATATCTGAATAATTCTTGACGTTTCGTTTTGGGCTTTACAGGAAGTGCAGCCGAAGAAATGTTTAATAAATATATTATCAGGACTGAAATTACCAGCAATTCGTTTTAATAAGTAATAATAAGCTTTTGTTTATATGCGTTTTAAGTACATATTCAGAAATACTCCGAGCTCTCATAAATTAGAGAAGGGATCTAACCAGAGGGATCAAAAGATATACTCGTATTTCTGATACTAGGCTACAGAGCCGTATGAAATGTTAACATTTGGCTATATTGCTTGCTTTTTACCTTAATAGGAGTTTGGATATCACGAGTATTATTCTTTAAATAAACAATATGTGATCGACAATCTTCGACATCTTTCCCTAATCTTATGGTCTTCTTCAGAATATTACTCTTTTCCGCATCAAATAGAACTCTGGAGAACTTTCTGCCTCCTGGAAACGTTTCTGCTTCTATCACGTAGTTAAGTGTGTGTGTGTTACTTCGTGTCGATTCGATTAAAGACTTGATGATACAACAGGCTTCGAAATAGAAGCAAGTGTAGTTAGATTGGGGGTCTTTCTCGCAACCGTGTATTGCCGGGTCGATATTGTTAAACAGGTTCGATGGTCGGATCGAAGTCTTGATGTCAATGATTGGTCTGGTTCGTATTAATGCTACGCTGCTCTGTAAATTAAAAAGACAACATACATATTATCTGCATCTACACTGTTTTAGACGGACTAAGGTATCAAAGCAGCAATTTGAATACTGGCTACTAATGATAAATTTCACAAAGAATATGATTAATATTATTGAATTTCGTCAAAGCCAGGACCCAAACAAGGGGGCACGTAGAGAAATGTCAAGGGGGGCGTAATAGGTACGTATGCATTTTCGAAAAAAAAAAACGCGAAAATTTATACATTTCTTAGAAACGTAAATGTGAAAGAAATTAATGATTTTCAAGTGTACTCTTTTATTGTATCTGTATTGTACCTATTTGATATTCAACTAAATAATAAAGTTAATATTAAAAAATGTGTGTTTCTTATTTTTGTTGAAACATGAGGGCATGAACATATTTTTTTGGTCCGGGGAGGCTCGGCGAAACAAAGGTTGGGAACCCCTGGTCTAAGCCTTAAAGTTACAACAAAATAAAAATCTTTTACATACATCCTCATAAGCGCCAACCAATAAATCAGGATAACCATTTGCATCCAAATCAACTCCACCAGAGAGCGAATAACCAAAGGTCTTCAAAACCGTCGGCAATAGCTCAGCTGTTATCACTTGATCAGGATTCGTATTTAAACCATTTTCCCTGTTTCCCATATAAATGTAAACGACTCCGTTGCCTTCATATGGGCTGCCGATAGCTATGTCATCACATCCGTCCTTATTTAAATCTCCAGCGTTTACTATGGCAATGCCAAATTGTGACTCTTGCTTGCCAGTTAGCTTTACATTATAGTTTTTAGGTAAACTGTTGTTTACGTTGAGGTACAGGTAGACTGCACCACCGGCATCGCGGGAGAAGTAAAATGGAGCGCCTACTAACAGATCAGGTATTCTGAAAATGAAAAACAAAATATAATAGATCGAATGGAGCGGACATGGCAATCGTAAATCCATGAATGAGTCATTCAACTGAGTATATAATGATGACAATGATTTTTCGGACCCTCCATGCAATTTGGGGCCTTAAAGGGAGTTTTATATACATTAAGTATAAGCCATTTTCTGAGCAAGCGTGCTGCATCTTTAGCTTTGAAGGGCATAGCAATATTTATTTCGTTTAAGGTTTCATTTTGGTTAATTTACTAACTATCTTCCGTCGTGCAGTTTTACCCGAGTTCCCGAAAGAACTAATGTATTTCGGATTTATAGTATAGTAGGAGTAATGTAGGTTTCCATCAGTGAAATAATAATTAAAATTGGCTTCTTAATAATACTAGCTGTCCCCGCGGTTTCACCCGGTATACCGGAATAAAAAGTCATTTAGCCGTGAAAGCCTAAAAATCAAAAACAAACTCACTTTCTCATTTATTATATTAGTTACGATAGATTCAGCGCGGTTTATAATTTAATTAAGTAGTATAATTTAGAATTTAGGGCTTTGCCAAGACCTTGTGATTAAAAAACTAGTTCACTCTGCATCGTTTGGGATCAGATGGCCATGAGTAAAGAATGTCCAGGATATTTATATAATAAAAACACACTTACTTGTCTCCATTAACATCAGCGGTTGCTACTTCATACCCAAAACTAGAGCCAAACTGCTCTCCATTGAGCAGCATCGTAAAATTTAGTAAGTTTAAATCGGTTCTTCCCCAGTCGTGAACTACTTGCTTACTGAATATTACGACTTGACCCGTGCCATGTGCTCTAGGTGCACCCGCCACAAATGCTGGCTGAGGACCGAAGAAATCGGCGCCAGTCACGGACATTCCTAAAAAATATAATGATTTATAAATAATTTATATAAAAAATATTAAAATAAAAACAATGTACCCTAGCTAAGTTTCTTGCCGGTTCTTCTCAGTTGAAGGCTGACTTCCGAACCGGTAGTAGTTTCAGTAATTTTAAATTTGACTTTCATAAGTGCCTTCCGAGGGCCTAAACTGAATAAATAGTTTTGAATTTTGAGTTACTGTAGCCGAGCATAAAGAACCACGTTGTAAATGTTTTCCTGAGTTCCATACTGGCTAACCATATTGTCCATTTTTTTTAAACTGTGTGTGTCGTAAAGGCACACAATAGACGTGAAACTTTTGTTTTACAGGGAAAAATTGATTCACACAAAAAGCCCTCCAACAAGAAGTTTCACTTATATTGTTAAAAGACAACTAAACCAAAAAAGGTACATTCATCACCAGATAGCACGCATACGCTATTATTTTATTCAATCGTCATTATCGTGCTTTCCGGAATAAAGTATTCTTTAGAGACTTACCTAAATAACTATACTTCTCAACAGAACTGGCACCATCTTCAACAGGTGCCATGTAGACCACGTGGTCTCGCTCCAGTACATTGTCGTTTATATCTTGAGAGAACAACGTCCCCCTCCACGTGTAAGGTCCAGGACTGCCCATTAACAGAGTGTTGTCGTCTAGGAGTGAACTGCTCGTTCCAACTTGGCAGAAACCATACTCTTCGTGTTCCCTGAAATAAGGTTTTACGAATGTGTGAAGCATGAAAGTATTGTCATTATATAACGTAATGCGCATGATAGGGAATGCGTTCTAAATACGATAGAAAAATAGAAACCTAAAAATATGTAAATTTTTACTAGTTTTTTGTACTTTTATGCTGTTTTGACATAAACTGTAAATAGTTCATTTAACGTTATGTTACGGGAATTACACGTTAAATCGAAATAGCTCATACAAAAGAAAAATGAATCAGAAATTTTCCTAAAGTTTAAATTTAAAACAACAATAATAATTAACCAAAAGAACAATAGTACCTTGCGACAGATCGACCTCTGCACGGCTCCAAAACTCCTTGTAAGTCCAATTGGTTGGTCAAAGTGTAGCAAAGTCCCTGACCAAACTGGGATTCTCCAGATTTACGTATATATCTTTAATATAGAAATTAAACACAGTTTACGATAAAATTGTCTCTAAAAAGGTTAGTTTCTACATTTAACTAAGTATGTACTTTGTTTTTATTTCCGTAGCAGGGTATCTGGGTATCAATTTTCAACATAATTCATTTGGTAGCTAAACCTTCACTGGTACCTTATTATAAGACTATGTTACCCAATAACAAAACATTTTACCAATAAATTAGGGTATTCTGTCTTTTCGTCAGGAAATTCCGATAGAATTTAGGTTAATTCTATTTGTAACCTAAAAACCTGCTCGATTAGTATATACGAATATAGGAGTATTAGATCTTTTTTTTATTTATTTAAAGTTATGTTAGCAACTGTTGTCTTTTAGACTCACCCATAAGGCAATAGTTCAGTAAGCGTAGAGCGATCTCAATTGAGGATCGCCTCCCACATTCAGAATTAAGTAAAAAAAAACAATGCAAAGATAAGCCAATATAACAGTTCGATAATAATATCTATAAACAGATTACTAATTAACCCAAACAGAACTTGCACTTGCAGTATTGTCATGCTGCTAAGCATCGAGTATATTATAAACCGATGATGGTTAAAGTGGCAAAATATTCATACCTATGTGCACAAACAACAGCTTGCTTCCCAGGTCCTTGACTTCTCACGGAGACTCCTAACCATTGGCCATTCTTGATTTCGTCGGGGTGGGGACCAGTGAGTTGATTTGAATCCAAATCTACGCATAATAAACTCAGTAAGATAAATTCAATATAAATATGGTTAAATAACTGTGTGAGCTAAGTTGCGCAAAAATTAGTCAATTATAAATACATAATTTTAAATATTAATCACTTATATGAAACAAAGATTACTAAACACTGCAAAAATGTTTTTATATTTAAGCTTTAATTAGACACAATTTATGAGATATTTTAGCAATACAAATTGTAAACCGTGTTATTTAAAATTCAACCCAAACATATTAGATTAATATAAAGTAAACTGACGTTATAACTTGTAATAATAGACAATTGTAGCTCCAATTCAATTCCCAGTAACAAAATGAATTGGTGATCATTTCGGCAAATGCAAAGCATTGCAACCAGGCGTGTATGATGCAAGATCAAGAAACATTTTAACAGCAAATAATAATAAAAAAAATCTTGCAAATAAACAAGAACAATATCTTTCGGTGTCATATTGCACAAGTATCGTGCAAATAAAATAGCATTTGTCATATAGATATCATAGGAAGTAAATCATGCAGTTCTAATTAACAAATCTGATTTATTCTTTCGACCTAATAATGTTTGCTATCGGTGACATATTGTGTACAGGCACTAGGCTAGGCATTAAGGTGACGATGTACTCCTGCAACCTGGAATGAATCAACGTGAAGATACGGCTTAAACTTGTGGTCTCGGGTTAATGGACGTTATCGAAGACTACGTTTTGTTAATTTCGAGCTGATACTGATAAATTAATCGATGGCCGATTCGTTAATACACCAGAAGGACACCAAATAATGTTTTAATTTAATGTAAGTATGCCTAACTGTTACGTAATGTTAATCGGCCCAGTGTTACTTCGTACATCATTTGTTAGACGATGTCAATTAAACCTACGTTATTGGTATGCAAAACCAGATATACTTTGGTTTTGACGGTTACTTACTAAGTATTATTTTATTAACAAAAAGATGTGCAGTATAGTTATTTCTTGATAATCATCTATATTGAGGTTATGTGTACAGTCGTGTAAATAGGTTTATGCCTTATGTTAACCAGTCACCTTCAATGAGATCATTTGCGTTAGAATGATCACATTCTATTTAATTTAAAATACTACAAACTTAATCAAAAGTAATAGAATCTTTATTACATACTATTCTATAAGAATATTTGACAAGCTTCCTATTAAACTAAAAAGCTCTAAATAAATACAGAGCTAAGATACATTATATTAAACTAGGTACAGATTTGTATTCCTCTTATTTAAATTACAATAAATAAAGTACTTAAAATAAAAATTGCTATTTGTGCTTCAGCTAAAGCATGGTGATCGGTGCTTTTGCAAGCAGTTAGTGTTTTTATTTTATATCTGAGATACATCTTCGATCATTTACAATTGAATCATCATGTCATTTTACTTCTCCAAATTCTCCTTTTTAACTCTTTCAGTCTGTATGGTTAGTTTATTACTTTTCTAGGTGTGTTTAATTAAAACAGCGCTTGCTTGCACATACACGATAATACACATCGGTCCTAAAGTCATTACTAAAATATTGGTTTTATTTTGTAAACCTGTGAAAGAGTTAAAAGTGGAGTCCTGGCTGCTAATTTTAATGATGATCAAAGTAAAATGAATAACAAAATGTATCCCACATAGTAAAGTTGAATGGGCGTAATGTGTCGCAAATAAAAGTTTCAAACAACTAAGTTAGTGATGCACATGCGTCGCATTCATCATTCATTAATGACGGTCCAGCTGGAACTTATAAGACAAAAATGGAACAATTAGTATAATCAAAATTAAATTACAGCGATTAGTATGTATTAGTCGAAGAGCAAAATGATTAAGAATAAAGGAGGTTGAGACCACAGCTCACTTACTCGTGTCTATCGAGCCGAACTTCGCTGTATGGGGCACCACCGACAAAAGACAACAATTTAATTAAAACTCATATTGATTGATTAGATAACGATAATAACGTTCCAGCGATTCCTTCGTATATGTATCTAAATTGTGAGAAAACATTTTTATATGTATACTACAATTTTCTATATATCGTGAACTGCTACTAATGTTGTGTATGTACCTCTAATACAAACATGTGCTTACTAATCTAATTTTATATTATTTAACACAAACACGATTCTAAAATTATTGAATAACAATTTTCAAGAAAAGTAGATGTTACATTTAAATCCAAATTTAATGTTACAAGATTTTCTTAGTGAAAATATGAAATAGAAAAGTGCTTTTTGAAATATGATATAATATTATCGTTCAGTATAACAATGACATGATATAATGCAATTCGGTCAAATGCACAATTTTATACGTTTATAAACTTTATACTGTAGAGCTGTTGCTTTATTTGTACAGGTGTAATTACTCACTTCTCTTGCCATCTGTTATGATTTGTTCGCAGTCCTGCACTGCTGGATTGAGCCGGCACTTCCATAGCGCTCCAGACTTCTGGGTATTTGGCTGCAGATTTTGACCTAAAGGTGCGCCTACCAGCAACCTGAAAGAATAAACAAAAACAATTAGAAATATACCTCATAGATTGTAGAACTTACTATACAACTCCATGGATTTTTGATTCTGGATTTTGACTCTACGACTTATGTTCAAAGCCTTTGTTTTTCGAGAAATTCCGAGCATAGTCCGTTCCATAGCTCGCTTAGTAACTTTGAGGTTATATGCTATATTTTTTTATTTATATGGACTACAAACATTTTTTAAATGCTGGATCATACATTAAAAAAAGTTGTGGTTTCAGTATAAAAAGGAATAAATTAGTAGGTATTACATCTAAATTACTCTCATTAAAGTTATCCTTGTAACCGAATACACAAAATAACGCAGAATAAATTAGATAGGTAACCGCGCGTTCATTGACTATGAGAGTTAACGAGACGAGCATGATTACAGAGTATTTGTGTTTGTGGGGCTTTCATAACGTCATTAAGTTGATAATGATGCACCGTCTGTGAATGACCGCCCGTGTAGCTATGTAGCTGTATTATTTTTTACCGAAATCGCTGATTACATAAATCATTGAGAGATTCTTGATAGCGCGCTTACAGAATGCGTCGAAGACATAATTATGCCGTACAGAAATTTTATTATTCTTCAATGATAAATTTGAGTAAACGTGTGACATACAAAAAATGAAAGCCAGTCTTAATTTTACTTACAACTCAGCTGAATAGAGCAAATAATGTTTTATAACAGATAGCTGTTTTACCTGCATTCCCGAGGGATATAACATTTTCCCGGGATAAAAAGTAGCCTATATGTTATTCCAGGATATGCTCTATCTATGTGCCAAGTTTCATCCATATCCGTTTAGTAGTTTCTGCGTGAAAAAGGAACAAACATACTTACATACAAATCATTCATCTTTATAATATTAGTATAGTATATATTAGTATAGATATACTGGTTGAAGTTGAAATAGATAGAACGCATTAATGGGCCAACTATTATAATTTAGCTATAAATGCACATGGAATGAACAGCAGTAAATTAGTGTAAATGATTATGGGTTCGATCCTTCCCCTCCAGAGCAAGTCATGGCTTAATTAGAGCCGGTACATTTGCATCGTAATGTTCGTGGAACACTCATTGTTTTCCCGATAAGGCTTGTTAACATTGCAACGGCTATATGCACCCTCAGGCATCTAATGACTGCTTGATAGAATATTCATTTTGTTTCAAACTAATTTAACAGATGGACTTTCTTAATACCGTACCATTTTTTTTGTTTTTATTCTATTCATACTAAAAAAAGCATCATGAGTTATACCATTATTATTTAATTATTTGGTTTAATAATTCATCTTTAGTTAATCGATAACTCGCATCTAATCGATTACAAGCGCTGTATTCAATCATTCGATAGCAAATAACTATTCAATTTAACTTTGGTCACGAGTAGGGTACAGTGATTGTGCGTGGGCCTGTCACATACGTACCCTTATGCATATAAATTGATATTAATTATAACTGACTCCACCACTTACCGATTGTCATTTAAAAGTAACAATCGCCTTGTGCACTTTTATCGATTATGCCAAACGAGTAATCACAGCTCTCAATGTAAACGTAATAAAATACCTTTGATGTAGAACGTGATTACCGATTCGACTCATCCGATTAAATTGTAGTAAGTTACACTTGTCCCGACTAACATATAGGTTATGTTATTATCCGGGGATATATTAGTTCCCTCGGGAACAGGGCTGTAACCGGGAGATGGAAGCCAGTCTATACTCAAAATATACCTTAGAGTGCAAATTTTGTAAGCTTGTACGTATGTGGCGGGCAATTTGGACCACGGAACCTATTCGAAAAATCCTTTAACAATTTGGACGGTATTTTATTCCGGATGAACATATGATGATAGGCTATGTTATATCGAGAATATACATAGATGATACATTAAATCTAGAAGTAATATAAATGCGAAAGTTTGTTTGGGAGCGTGTGTGTATGTATGTTGCAATTTAGCTCCATATTAGCTTATCGGATATACATTTAATTTGGTGCAGAGAAAGAACATGTTTTGACTTGATCACATTACAACTTTGAATACTGGGAAAACATAAATTTCATCGGGAATGCGGCTGAAACCACCGGGGGATAGCTAGTGAATAATAAATATGTACGGGGGACTCATTATGTTTTCACTATAACTTCTAGCACCGCCTTCGCCGAATAAAACCTTTGTTTTCTATTTCTTGCTTATCATTATCACGTAGCCATTGTTTATGATCTCTGATTTCTGAATACAGTGCTAAGAATATTATAACACCCACACGGTGAGGTCGACGAACCCTTACAATAACGTAAAGAAAGCACCGCGATACAATTAAGACTTCATTGTTTCCCTCTTTGTTGCAACATTACCTTATCTAAACATTATGTCGGGAGCGAGTCTCGTGAAAGCGTTCTTAAATAAAAGTTAAGCAAATAGAACCGCGCGGCCATCGTCGCCGTCGCGCGCCCGGTGCATTGTACTCAAGACGATATTACAGTACTAAAAGCTTTATATGATGGGCAGACCTTGATTTTTATAACTGCAAATGGCAATCACTCAAACCCTCATGACCAATTTACAGTACAAAGGGCTCATTTATGGTGAAACGGTGCTACTCGCCCACATCGCGGCGATCGATCGTGCCCTCATTGGGGTTACCCGAGTGTGCGCCTACGCCTAGTATTTATTACTTCATAGAAATCGTATACTTATATTATATGTGTAATGTTATATGTTTGTAAGCGAAACTCACGCCTTCCATTAACCAACATGCAAACATCATCCATTGCCTATCAAAGACCGCTCCTAGTCGATGTCTCGTGTGTCGTATCCTTGGGCCGCGCCACACCCTGTAAAGGGCGATAAATTTCCATCAATACACTATCTATCCTTGACATCGGCCGATAGCGCCGCCATATTGCACAACCATTTAGATAACCGTGACAATAAAAATGCATTTCGTGGGTGGCCATCAATCTTGTCAGCTTTACAGGTCCTTGGCTCCTTGAGAATAGCTTTTGTATTTGCTTTTGTGTTTTTCATTTCTGGTAGTTTGAGTTTTGATTATGGTCTGTAGGCAATACAGCCTTAAGTCGCACTAAGACTTTTCATTACATAAAAGATGAACACTACAATACAAACGGTTTGTTGGTCGAGCAGTATAAAGCCCGGCTAGACCTATCGTTCGGTTTCCAGGGGGAGTAAGGTATAATTAACGTTCCTTTGTAAAAAAAAATACAGTGATTCTCTGCTCGAAATGCTCGAAAAATGGTGATTATACTCACCACATGTCTTGTTGGGACTAAAATATCTTCGGTGATAATGGCTTTTGTGAATAAACAGTTCCAACCCAGTGCAAGATACACAATAAATTCGATTTTAAAACCCTTTCATAAAGACATCCGTTAATTAAATAAAGCAATAACAAACAACAATTCAATCAATTTGTTATTATAGTGAATTATTAACTGACCACTTAGACACCCTTCATTTCTAACGTCTCTATAAACAATCTGTGATAAAATAGTGACCAATTGTAGGGTCTATACTCGATTAAGTCAATTGCTGAGATCAAAGAGCGGGTGGCTTCAGCGGCACATATCAAGATGATATGATAGCGATGAATGGAATGCCAGCACGCACAGTACGTGTGTTAACGCCACTCACTACTCGGCTAGACGCACTCGCACGCCACAATGTCTTGTTAATTCAATGGATTTAAAATTGATTCATACCGACCTCATGCATTTTAACCTAACCTATGATCGAGTTAATCGAACTATCTCTTCTCTACATAGTATAAAACAAAGTCGCTTTCTCTGTCCCTATATACCTATGCTTAAATCTTTAAAACTACGCAACGGATTTTGATGCGGATTTTTTTAATAGATATAGTGATTAAAGAGGAAGGTTTTTATGTATAATACATGTGACAGCCCACGGGAACGCGGGTAAAACCGCGGGGCCAGCTATAATAGTAAATAGCTATAACACATGTCACTTTTTCAGTGCAGTAAGTTTTCTTTAAGTATATATTGTATGTATAACTGTAACAGTAGCTGGCAAACCTAAATAAATAAATAAAAAAATATTCTATCGGCTGGTTTGTTCGTTTAAATCTTTTAAACTACGCTATTATTTTTAATGCGGTCTTTTCCATCATTTAGAAAACAAATCAAAAATTACTTACATTCTCTTCCGAAAATGTGTACGTTCTAGATAGCCCAAAAAAATTAAATTTGGTAGACAGAACGGTAGTATTTTCCATCCCTTGAATCGGTTGGTACTTACTATGTACTCTACTAAAAGAGAGATACTCCTAGTCCGACTGTCATTGTTTATTTGAGTGTTAAGGCGCAAGCTTTGTTTATAGGACAATATTTCAAGGACTAACTTGTTTACCTTTTACAATCACCTACTAGTAAGTAATTAATTTTTAATTAAATTAATATCATATTATAAAAAATCCTTAGTCAAAACAAGCCATGCGTGCAAAAGGGTAACAACAAGCAAACACTAATAGACAACATTGACTTTGTCTTTGACGAATCATTATAAGTGTAATGTGGTTTGGTGTGGAATTTCATATGTACAACCATAAATGCATACGTATTCAATCTGGTACAAAAAGCGTTGGTAAGACCACTCGTGCTGATAAGAAAAAAAATGTCAACTGTCAGATGCTAAGCGTATAAAAGTCCGTATCAATTTCTCAATATTTTCTTTTCTGCGTTAAAACCTGTCATCTGGTTCAGGCTGGTAAAGAATTAAGACATGCGACGGTGGCAGGAGGGGGCAGGCGCGCCCCCGGTGGTCCACCGCAAACATAGTCCGATCCCATTGTCCAAACTTTACTGTCATAAGTGCCTACATAAGAAGCGGCCCAACGATTATGGCTCTCGTGAATATTTTTGACCGCCAACTCGACAGTAGTGGTCAGAGAAACTATTTTACATATCGTAAATTCATATTGAAGAGCTTACATTGAACTGTTGTGCCACTTATAAGTAATAATTTTATCTAACAGTTAACAATATAATATTATTAAGTCCCTTATAGGTTTATTTAAATGTTTCAAAATTCATAATTCAAAACCATTTATTCAGTTTGGGCCCTCGGAAGGCACTTATGAAGGTCAAATTTAAAGTTACTGAAGCTACTACTAGTTTGGTAAGTTATTACTACTACAATTAGTATAAGAATAAGAACCTATTTGTATGGTATTTCATAAATTTGTAAAAATATTAAAAGACAAATTTTAATGACTCGGTTGCGTGACTAAATAAAATGGACTCGTCTCCATTAAAAAGGTAGAAGCACACCACGTATTTTCCATCACAATATAAGTTAATTGAAATTTCATTCTCTTGAAATTTTATTCATAAAATGCCAAGTATTTCAATAAATAACTTTAAAATGAAGCTGCAATTTCATACGAGCTTTTCGCAGAAAGAGTAGGCACGCGCCCCAACGACGTGTGTGGCTCAAATTGTATGGAAATAAGCCGACAAGTGCATGCAGCCTGTCCAATGTCCGACAAAGCGTTCGGCTGATACAAATTGTTGCGGAATCCGTATAATCTACAAACAGATTATGCACTTTAGTCTACTTTGATCATTTAAATGGAAAACTAGCGAACGAAACAATCGTGGCTTGAATACGCAAATACAATAGGTTAAAATTTTTGATTTACATTGTCGGGTAGATACAACTTGGGGCTTTTTAAGAAAAGTGAATACGCTACTAACGGGAAAGTGAGCTCCATCTTCGGCCTCATCTTCACTTGCCATCAGGTGAGATTGAGGTCCTTATATTAGGGATATAAGGACAGAGAAAACGAACTTTGTTTCATACTATGTAGTGATTATGACAGGATTGCGATTGACCTCAATCTCACCTGTATGCTTAAATCTTTAAAACTACGCAACGGATTTTGATGCGGTTTTTTTATATAGAATTTATATATATAGAATAATTGATGAGTAAAGTTTATATGTATTAGTATCTACATTGCACCTGAGCGAAGCCGGGGCGGGTCGCTAGTTAAAAAAATATATATATATACGCGAGCGAATTATGTACGGGGGTACATAATTCTACTTTTACATTGTAATTTTATCTGTAGGTCCTTTTTTATAATTTTTCAACCACGTTTTTCATAATATCATATATTCATAAAGTTCTGGTACTTAGAAACTTACCTACATAATCTCTAAGTCGTAATCTATCACCGAATGCTTTATCTCCAAACGCAACCATAAAACATAGCATCAAACGTTACAAGAGACAAAGAGCTTTAACAAAACAGTGTACGACACGAAACAGTTTGATGCTCTCCGAGATGACACCTCGCGGCAATGAATCCATTATGCATCATCTTCTGTGACATTTAGAATTTATTACCGGCGTCTGAATGACAGAGGAGGTGTAGTAACATGGGCACAGATCATGTCGAAACCCATAGGAAAGTATGAAAGCAACAAATTGCAATATCACGACATCGTACCTTCACAATACTGAATGTGAAACTTATTTTTCGTTGTCACATCATACACAACCTTGTCGGATGTTTATGATTGTCTTATCCTTACTTTATATTACTTTTCTATATTATCTTTAGTGAAAGTTTGTAAGGATGGATCCCCCTATAGATGTATCGATGATTTTACTCTTTCATTCAAAAAACTACTAAACGGGTTTGGATGAAATTTGGCACACAAGTAGAGCGTACCCTGGAATAACATATGCTTTTATATATAACACTAGGTGCCCCCCGCGGTTTCACCCGCGTTACCGAGGGATGTAACATATGCCCGGCACAAAAATCCTATGTTACTAATATCTCCAAGAATATGTGTACAAAGTTTCATGATGATCGATTAAGTAGATTTCGCATGAAAGCGTAACAAACAAACTTATATTCACATTCATGGGCGTACCCATGGGGGAGCAAGGGGGGGCACCTGCCCCCCCCCCCCCCTGGATAATGTCGACGTCCCTACTAACTATCTACTTTTGTTGATAAAAAATAAGAAAACGAACTTTGACAAGTAAAGAGGATGATGATGCCACAATCTTATTCTGCTATAGCCATTGTATACCTTATTAAAGAATTAATATTTAAAAAAAACCTATATCAATTTATTTCTTTATAAGTATATAAAAAATCTGGTTTGCCCCCCCCTGGCCCAGAACCTGGGTACGCCCATGTTCACATTTATAATATTAGTAGGGATGTAGCATGCCTCGGAAACCCAGTTGAAACTGGGGGGAACAGCTAGTTAAATATAATTCGATCGGTGCCAAGAAGGCTTGAAGATAAACTATGATTCCTTTGGAATTTTAAGGCCAGCATTTCAGTATGAAAGGTAATCCAAAATATCTAGCGTAGTCAGATCAAGGCACGTCCTTGTCGAGTCTGACGACGGGATCACCTTCGCCCAAATTGCAGTCGACATAGCTCCGAAAGCCACTTCACACAACCTTCAACCAATGATGTTAAGAATGGAGCCTGACACCCAAGAAGGGAAGAAAAGTTTAACCACTGATTTCTAAAGTAGATATTGTCCCTGACCTGAATTGTATAAGCTTTTCAGTATTTCCTCGAATACAAACAAAACCAAGATTATTATTCTTCAGGTTTTATTCCACAACAAAGCAAAAAGTTTGAGCGGACACACTATTTTACGACTTTAACTTCAAACCAAATAGTTCTCTGAAACTATACATCCGATTTAAAAAAGAAATCCTGATAGAAAACAGTGATATAGCTTCGATTATTACTCGGGAAAACATTTCATTCAATTCTGTCTGACGGGAACGTAGGTGAAGACGCGGGATGGATGCTAGCATTTTAAATAAATGACAACAATCTCGTAGGAATGGAGTTTGATATTTAACAAACAACACTTTATATTACAATACAAGCTGTCCCCCGCGGTTTAACCCCCGTTCTTAAAATATATCTTCACTAGAATAAAAAAAGAAAGTAGCCTAAGTTACTCATTATAAAATCGAATTATATCTACCAGGGAAAGTCTTGTCGAAATCAGATTCGGACATCAGCCGGATCAAATAGACTGAGAAACAGACGAAATTTATAAAAATTGGTTTCTTGTGATTATTTTGGTACCGACCATTAAACTTTCATATGAATTGAGAAACACTTAAATTTCATTTTATTATTGGTATGGTATACCAGTAATAACATTGATTAAAGTATGAATATATAGAGACAAAATATACCTATTAATCGATATGGAAACGTTAAAGACATGCAGTAGGAGTCACCATATCTGGCAATCTACATGTAAAGTCGTCGGTATCTATGTAACATGTTGAGCGACCGCAGCCACTATTTATCTCGACAGACCTTCACTACAAACTTGTCACTCCGCCTTGTATCTTCATTATCTTTTATTTAACCCACTAGTTAACTTTTATTCATTCAGGTTTAAAAAAGTACTATCGTATTTTAAAGTGGCATCCGCCCTGCGGTTTCACCCGCGTTTCTGAGGTATCCTATGATTCCCTGTATCCTATCTGTTTGCCAAATTTCAATATATTATTTACATATCGCACCCTCAGTACGATAAGGGCTTAACTTAAAATTTTGCGAAATGAAGTTACGATCATAGAGAGACTAAACAAAGTACGCACTATCCGATGAATAGTAAAACATAGCAAATTTAATGATAGAATCAGCATACCGATTGTTACGAACCGAACTCATTTACATCACCTTTTTGGATGTTATTTTGTCTTCTAAATTCAAAAGGTACTGACAGTTAGAAAAGATCTATGGTTTCCTCTTTTTTGTCTTGTTAATTAATTTAAAATATAAACTGTGGCTTCAATCCCGCGCCCTCTCTTTAATTTCGTATAGTTACGATCAGTAACACCGATACTTCAGCCTCTTTAACACCGGGACCCACCCTCCCCGCTCAGTGCAAAAGTGACCCAATCAGAGGTGTGCCAAAAGTGTTTTTTTTAAGTTAAGCCCCTATCGTTCTGAGGGTGCGATATATACAAGCTGCCCCCCGAGTTCATTAGGGATGCTACATTATACCGAGATAAAAGTAGTCTTCGATACTTCTTATAATATCAGCTATCTGCCAGTGAAAGTCTCGTCAAAATCAGTCAACCCGTTTCGGAGTCTATAGGGAATATATACACATACATCGACTTTAAAATTATTTTTAAGCCCTATTCCTGCTAAGATATCCGCTGTTGTGCACTGAAATTTTAACTACATCCTTAAGTTACATATATGGAGTGCCACCCCAAATTACTATGTCACTACATGTATCCCTTTAAAGAAACCTACCTTTGAATTTACAGCGATATAATATACAACGTTTTACAAAATACCCCGTAAAAATATAATTATTTATCAAAGCCAACAACCCTAGTAAGCTGTCATGTCAGGGAACCAGATTATTTAACAGAAAGGCCTACGTAACTATTCTACCTAATAATTGTCTACTTTAATAGTTTTTCTGGTTTTTATTCATAAAAATCAGTTTTTTTTATTTTTTTGGGGTATGTTATACAGCGTTACTACGGTTCTTAAATATTATGAATGGACTCCCATTTAACCTCCTTTCGGCTTTACGGGTAATTTTGTAACAGGCGGACAGGACGAACTGATAAGGAAGGATTCCGTTTTATGACATTTGGCTACGGAACTGACAGTATTGCCTAGTATTATCATCCTTCAAAAGTTTTCTTTACTCGCTGATATCAGTTATCTAGTTGTGTGTGTGACAAAAATAATGTCTCAGGATGTATTTCTTATTTACTTACTTACCCCTCATAAATATGCTTATAAAGTTATTAAAAATAATTCAATAATTTTTCTTTCCTTTTTTTCCTTTGATTCAGTTTTAAGCCACTATGCCTATAAAACAACTTAAATAATGAAAATCCGTTATTGGCGTTCAGAAACCAGTTATTATTGTTTTATTTCAAAATTATGTAAGTGCTGTCGATTTTGGAAATAAAAATAAATATACTTTGAAGTGTTCATTTATAGTAAAACATTTCAGTAAAATACCAAAAGCACTAACACTTCTGGAATTCATTCGAAGATAAAAATAAAATAAACGGAATTACTGGACAAAGCGATGCGCGATGGCCATCTTCGGCTTTCACACGCGAACATTCGCTAACTCCCATTTGCCGTTTTATTATTTGTTCGACATTTAGTTACATTTTGAAAGTAACTTTATCACTTTGTAGATGTTTATATGGCCATTAACATTGACGTATGAGAGAGAAGGCTTTTTGCTGTATTTAACATATTTCATGCTCTTAACAACAAAACGGGAAAAAGTAATAAGTTAAGACACTTTATCTCTGGTAAAAGCACGGTAATATCGTTAAGTAATGTAAATTAAGAGTTATAACAAATCAAACAAAAAGAGTAATTGCTGAGTTTATTGCTGGCTCTTCTCAGTAAAAGCAACCTTCCGAACCGGTGTTAGAGTCTGACCATAAGTGTCTGTAAAAGACAGGCCAATTGTCTTGGTGGTTAGCGACCTTGACTGCCAAGTCGAAGGACGTGGGTTCGATTCCCACCCAGGACAAACATTTGTGTGCATGAACATGTCTGTTTGTTCTGTGTCTGGGTGTAAATATCTATATATGTATGTATTTAGAAAAAAAAAATAGTATATGTAGTAAATCAGTTATCTGGTTTCCATAGTACAAGCTCTGCTTAGTTTGGGATCAGATGGCCGTGTGTAAAAGAATGTCCCGGGATATTTATTATTATTATTATTATTATAAAGCCTATTTGAATAAATATTTCATTTCAATCAATTGAAATCTAAAGTCAAAAGTGAAAAGCTCTCACAGCTTAAAAACAGTAAGGTCCTAGCCTTAAAAAAGAATCACAGGTGAGTATAAGAATAACTAGATACTAATAAATACCAGCTGTATCTATTATAACTGGGTATGTGACAGCAACTTATATGAGATTGTAAATCAAACCAAGTGCAATAAAGTGTGCACGCAACGCGAGGTAGAGAAGCTTCGTGCAGATTATAACAAACCTGTTCTGACTGCGCGTCTGTTGCGAGTAAATAATGGCTGGTGGTGTGCATTAGTCAGATATAGGCCCTCAGTGTGTGGGCGGTGCTGCGGAGCGGCCGGCGAGCTGCAGCAACACTAAATAAGCACTCCTGCTAATCGAACCGGAGTTATACTGCTATTACGTACAACATGTAAAGATGCTTTTGTAAGTACATGTACGCTGCGATGGGAAATGTCTAGCCGGTCTGGAGGAACAACGGATCAATATTTTGAATGTCAAAAATTAACTGTAGGTTTAGCATTACGATGTGAATTGCAAACAAATGTTATTGTTAAGTATGCAGTTGATGTAATTTGCAGTTAGTTTGGTATGTTATTAAATGTTTTAAGATGAAATAATTGTATTTAAATATAATATATTAATAAAAATATTGCGCAGGAATATTTATGTAAAATAATATTTTAATAATAAGTCTCTAGCTTATTCACAAATCCCAGATATAATTCAATATTTATTTTCTTGTTTATTCATATTCTTCAACTTTTTGTTCTAGAAAATATTACGCCTTGATAATATTGTTTATACCACTAATTGCAGAAAGAAACTGAACCTGTGACCTAACGATAGTATTGTTGACATTATGTGCACTTACATAATTGATATTTATTGAAAATTCCATAGAAGATAATAAAATTAATATTGTCGAAACCTATTTGGAACGTTGTAATAAATGGAACATTAAAATAAATTAATGTTCAGTAAATAACATTAGGAAATGTGGTGGGTGTGGCCGCAGTACAGCATTGTGTGGGATATCGTCTTAACAAACATCTAATAGTAAGGCTAACATCGAATTGATATTCGATATGAATCAAAGATTTCTTGTGAGACCAGAATTTAAGAGTGAAATAATATTGTAAGTAATCAATCTACCTTTAAACGAGCAATTCTTGTATATATGTATATATAATTAGGATCTCGGAAACGGCTCCAACCATTTTCATGAAATTTTGCATGCAGGAGGTTTCGGGGGCGTTAAATCGATCTAGCTAGGATTCATTTCCAGAAAATGTCGTTTTATCCGTGTTTTTAGGCAATTAAAACTGCTACAATGTCATTAGAAGGTAGATATGTTTTCGAGTTATATCTTTTGTGAGAAATACTGTTATTAGGAGTCCTTTATTATCGCATCTAAGTCGTATCTAGGTATATATGACAGAGCTTTAAAAAAGAGAATACGGTAGAAGTCACGTTAGTAAAGAAATCCCGAGCAATGCTCGGCCATCCAGGTACTTTTTATTTACATCAGATAAGTTACCCTATTACCACAATCAAATGAGAGCATTCAGAACGTAGTCCGAACAATGGTAAAAGTAAATCTTAAAGGTTAGTTTAGGTTTAAATTATTATTTCTTTTTTATTTGTTTATCATTTCAATCCTAAAATTAAATAGCTCTAATAAAAACCGCTCATGCTATGTCGACTCTTATTTTTTTTATGGGTAATTATCATAAATTGGGCCAATAAATGGTTTATAGTAAAACTGTAGTTTTGCGCTAATGCTAGAAATAACATTGCAAGATCAATAGAAGGAATTTAACAACCTTGAGTAAATAAAAACAACCGACTTTTGTGATCTGATAGCTCTAAATATTTGGTTGTCAACTAGCTACTTCTGATTTGTAGAATAGGAACTAGTCGGTCCCCTATTTAAAGTAATAGCGGTGTACACCCGAGTGCCGACACAGTGGAAGCCATCCGTCTGGTATGCGCCGACTATGCCCAATACATATTTACCCAGGCCGGACCGTTCTCACGCAGTATGTACTCGGCGATACTCACCGACGATCAGAATATGTCAATATTCTGTGTTTATTGTAGCAATTTCGTTTAACTACGTAATTATTTGTACCGTGAAAAATATTTTTAAACGCTTTTATAAGCTTTGAAGTATTCAAATCGATGAATTTCTTGAATAACGTACCTTTATGCTAAGTCTGTTATTAATTAATTCGGCAATGCAAGTGATATATTTAACACTACACGCATAACGTGTGCCATGACAGCTCTGCAGTGATAAAAATACTTGGCGGGTTAAGGCGGCGACGTCATCCCTCTGCGTCAAGAGTTATTTTAGAAACAAGTGTTAGGAATGAACCCGCGATTCGGGTCAGCTGAGCGTATGCGACTGCGTGTTGCACATTGCACGCATCCAAACCAACCGAAATAAACCACCGGCACCGTCTGCTTACACCACGGATTTGTTTTGTAATGTGTGTGGCTTACTCCAGTTGTCTGATGTTCCATTTTACAGATCTTGACGGCTAGTCAATAATAATTGACAACATATTTCATCAGTTGATTTAAAATAGTAATTTTCTAGAGAATGTTTTATTTTATATTATCACTGTTCTAATAAAGCACAGAACATTTTTTGCGTAAATCAATTTAATATAATATTATTTTACAAAATCCTGCATCTGTTCGTAAAGAAAATACCAACGATATCTAAGAATAAAATAAATGAATATGAAAAATATGTCAAGAGCAAAATAGAAATATCTCCGACAATGTTTTAGTGTTAACTACAAACATTCGACCTTGGACAGGCAGCATTGTCACACACGAGCAGGAAATAGTAATTGGAGTGTATTAGACTGCGAGCGCGGATCTTAATCGTTCAATGGACTAGCGATCACGTGTGAACTAGGCCACTGTGCTATGTCAATGGCCTCTACAGACAAGGGAGAATGTCACGAAGATATCAATAGATTGACACCAGCTTGTAACGTACAAAAATAAAGAAGCTAGCCGCTACAAATACTTAATGATAGTCAGGACACGTGACTTGATCGAAAATTCGTATGACGGTAAAAATGCACAACGTTAATGTTCAAGTTTTCACTTTTGCCGGCACTCCCGGAGCGCAACCCAAGCAAGTTTTTTTTATTCAGTTTAGGCCCTAGAAGGGAGGACAGATTTTAAGTCTAAGGCTGAAGATACCGCCGGTTTGGTTCAACTTAAAAATTGGCAATATAATTAAATATATAAATTCTAAACATGTTTGTAATTCTATTGTTGTTTCAACAGCAATCAGTTACAAATCTAAGGAGTTTCGTTCGAAGTGACCCAATCATGAATCATTCAAAATATGCTATGAAGGTTCGGCCAATTAGCGAATGTTTTGTGCTCCGATGTTGGACCCAAGCTCAATAATATAACCCAAGACCATATAGGGATCCTCCATAACGGGTGAAATTTAAACTGATTGGCTGTGGACGTGACTGAACAATACAAACTTCTTCTGCCCGAGGGCGGCTAAGAATGAACCCTGGTGTTTCTGCTTCTAATTGGACCCAAACTTGGATATTCACTATCAGTATTTGGGGTAAGTAACAGCGCTTTCTTCCATTATTATTCGTTAATTTAAATTTACTTACTGACATCGCTTTTAAAGATTCTTTAAGAGGAAATCTACGTAATGAGTTTGCAAAAGTATTTACTTAATTATTTCAGTAATAATTTTTTATTCTCTAGTTATTGACTAACTTAACAGCATATTAAAATGCTTACTAGAATATTAAATACAGCTAAACCTGTAATTCTCATTTCTAAAGTGGCAGAACAGTGGTTCTGTACTAACAACTAGTAATAATAGTAAACTGGTCTCGCATATATTTTCAGACCACCTTATTTGCAAAGTATTAGTCATGTCCCTTCCAAATCACATCCATCAAAAACTTGAAGGTTAGATTCCCATCGCTGGCGGTTGAAGTCCTCAAAAAGGCTTGTTCGTCACGTCTCCTGCTTACCATAACAATGGCAGGTACAATCTTTACAACAAGACACTGGCATCGACGGTGCCATCCTCTATAATTTATGGAAATGACCGCCGAACAAAAACACATGACAAAGGTGTCTACTCGAAATTAAGTAGATGGGTCGTGTATCGTGTTCCCCATTGTTTAGCTATTGTTCGCCCGGTTTCATAATCGTAAATATCATCCCTTGACCCGCCGCACTAGCCGCAGAGCTGTGGACTCGATACGTGTGTGTCGACTTTATGACTGGGACCTATTAAAACGATTAACGTTCCAAAAAGTGTGACCGGATGTTTACAACACCAGCGTATTGATGTGTATCGTTTTCGAAAACACCTTTATCTTTTTAATTGAAGTAAGCACCTACCGCACTCAAAGGTAACCTTGCGAAACGCCTCGTTGGATGGTAAATAAACATATCATTTTAATTATTTTTTCGATTCATATCAGCATTACCATAGCGAGGTTGGCTCGTTAGGTAGCACTCGCGAGGTATGTTAAGTGGCTCCACTTCGCTTTGTCGTCAGATAACACCGGCGCGCAGCTTGCTAATTGGACACGATTTATTAGCTTGCGCGTACGCATCGCAACACAATCGGAATCCGCTCTTAATTTCTACAGTTAACTGTACTATGTTCATAGTAGGCATAACTCACGAAACTGATATCCCCACATAGCACAAGTACCGACTGTTTGTTTTAAATCGATCATCGAAAAGATTTTGCGTTCGATATTAATTTTATTAATCGGTATGTGTAATTTCGTACGCCATTTCTGGCAGTTTTAAGGCATTTGATATTTATGATAACACCGTATTATGCAAGACCTAAAACTGCACGAATAAATGATTTGATTTAATTTTGATTTAAGTAATAAAAAAGATTGCCTAAAGTATTTTTTTTCGATAATACAATATCAGTAAATATCATCAATAATAAATGGAAGAGACCTAATTTATATGGAGATGGTTATTTTCCCAATTAATCCAGGTTAGTTTAGAGACGCAGAGCTCTTCCCCATTCGTGTCAGGATGCTGCTGGGTTTAACGATGTGTACAGATGACATCACGAACAAGGAAAGTAAGCCGGTGATGAATGTACACATCTTGTACGTAAGTGGACTTACTTCATTATCTGATTTTAATTAATTACGTTCTGGTATGGTGGTTGTTTGTGAGACACATTAATAATGTTAAGATATTTCGAACATGTGTGGACTGTGGAGCAACTTTTTACAAAAACTAACTGTTCATGCATTTTAGTGGTACTTATTGTCATTGCAAATGTAATAATGAAGGATCATTAAGCATGGTATACGGAAATACATTTATAATTAATGTTCTGGCTCGATATCTTGAGTATTTAATAATATACTGAAAATTATATTTTGATTAACGTTCAGAAAAACCCATGTCCATACTTTTCGACTAGAGCATCTCATATTTTTTTACAACCGACAACGTATCGTAAACGGAGCAATAATCAAGTTTTCTTCACATTTTCAAACAGATATCTATGGTTTTACGAAACGCGTTCGCCCACGTCCGAATCTCGAATCGACTTCGCTATCGAAAAATAGAAAGCCATCAATTACTGAAGGGCCGCTTTCCCTACTATCTAGGTTTAAGTGGGCCAACTGCGTTGTACCATCTGCTAGATTTGGCTTACGGTAATTGTGAATAATGAATCAATCCTATATACTTTGCTACGTACATTGGAATTAGACAAATCATTTATATGTGCTTGTTTCCCAAGCCTGTATTACTTCATAGAAAATAATCCGACGTTGCACGTTTGTTTATATACAATAATAGCAGTTAAGGTAACGTGACCTCTTGTGTAATGTAAACAAAACTGATGATTCTTGTGGAGCTGTTGAAGAATGTGTTTGACGTTGTAGTTACCTACTTGCGTAAGTTGCAATGTAACATAATGTTTTAATACAAATTTCTCAATTGTTTCTATTTTAGTAATGTGGCAGTCTCTAATATAAGCTTGAATTAGATGTGAATGCTTAGTTCCCCTCTGTTTGTTTAAAATGATTGAAAAAGTGTGAATACAGCTATATTTCAACAGCTTTCGGTTTGGTAATATTGCCTACACCTATAGTTTCGGTTAACCTTTAACTTTAAATGCCACTCTCCTATTGGGGGACATAATAATGCTACCGAAATGTCGACTGCCTCGTAAATATATATATTTTTTTAATAATATACTTAGGTTTTTTAATATTATGAGAATGGAAAAGTTTAGCGCCTTGCCACTAATATTATATGGAAATGTGATCAATATGAGATCTAAACGTACTTATAGAACTGAATGAAATTGTGAATTATTTTAGAATTACTTTTTTTATCATCAGAAAATAGTTGATAAGCTAGTTGTATATCTTTTTACTATTATTAAGTGCTACCTCCACCTCCCTGCGTTAAAACGAGCATTCCCAGGGTATCGTTCTATTCCCCGGATTAAACGTATGTAGATATCCAATTTGCTAGCTAATTCAGACCATTTTCCATCTTCATCTAAATCCGTTTAGCTGTTTATGCGAGAGACACAGATATCCCAGCTATCAATCCAAACGACCTCATTCGTCATATGAGGAAGTACAGGCTCTATCTATATATCCTTACAAATGAAATAATATTCTCCCGCGGTTCTACCCGCGTTCCCGAGAGATATCACATTTTTCCGGGATAAAAAGTAGCCTAAATGTTATTCTAGGATATGCTCTATCTATATGCCAAGTTTCATCCATATCCGTTAGGTAGTTTTTGTGTGAAAGAGTAACAAACATACTTACATACAAATCTTTTCTCTTTATAGTATTAGTATAGATACAGAAGTATACCCGATAAGTTCCTTCCTAAACTTGTATGACTCAACGTATCGAGCATTATGGGTGCCTGTAAAATGATTCAGACTGACACATTAGTTTCAATAAATGATAACTACTTACTTCTCGGTAACAACTGTAACACGTGTGCTCACTGATATTAAATATAATTCTACATCCTATATCTGATATGCTCGAAGGTGGGACAATCAATTTGTTGTTTGTTCTTGTAATATGATAATGTCAGTGTGTTTGTAGAAGTCTGAAATAAATGAGTGCGCTTGCGCCTATGTTGTTCAAACTAAGACCGCAACAGCGATGACAGAGTGGCTTATGCTGCATTTCCACCAATATGGACAAGGTGGCTAGGCGGTGAGCACAATAATAGGATCTCTTGATTTTCATAGTTTAGAGCGTCAGAGCTTAAAAAAAGTGATTTTATTCGCTACTCTGTTTAAGATAGCTCGCATTTCTCAGGTGGAAAGGTAACTTTATTCTTCAGTAAAAGTACAAGAGTATGGTTGCCTTTTAAAAGTTATATTAATTTAAGTGAGGAGCACTAAGCTACTTACATTTCCATTCATGAAGTATCAAATTTATATAAAAGTATTTCCTATAATTTAAAGAAAAAGTATGCAGAAGATAACTTTATTGTGCTATTATCATTCAGTTAACTTGCTATGTTGTTAAATCTGTGAAATTATTTTCTATTGATTCTCTCAACAACTCTAGAACCGGTATATCGCCCATAGACAAAATAAAATTTGAATTCTTATTGAAATTCGAGAAATGAAACGACATAATCACGTCTACACCTTCGCACGGGCCTCTAAATGGAATCGATTCGACATTTGAATTGTTAAACTGTTGGAACACAGTCGGTAGTGAGGACACAATGACCTCCGACCTCCGGCCTGCTTGTACCGCGCTATGGAATCAAGCAGTGCGGCAGATTACGACGTAGGTACGTCTATTATACAGATGTTAATCGCGGCCTACCTCCTCTTTATGGTCGTATTAATACAACCGACCATAAACCCATGTTTTGATGTAATATAAATAGCTTATTATGGCTTCCATTAGTCGTATTCATATCATAAGAAAGTTATGAAAAGAAAACGTGTCAGTTCCGTGTTAAAAATTATACTCGTCCATTCATAGCTATCCGCTCCAATTTCTATAAAGTGATGTAACACCCATATGGCATACATAAGGTAACAGTTTACTTGAAATAAAAATGGATACTGAGTTTAGCTTAAAATTTAGCTACATCGATTTACTGAAAAATGTATGTACCTACCTACAACTAAGATGTTTTTAACGTACAACCAATCATTCGCCAAATGCTGAAAGTTGATTTCGAACACTGTTTGTATATTTTAATTCGTAAGATTTCAAAAACGGTTTACATATGAAGTTAATTATTTGATACAGCCAAGCGAGCTCTTTAAATTTCCAAAATTTCAAACTGTGCCATCAGACAGACACCAAACACGCATCATAAAGATTTTTGTTCCATTGTGGTACGTAACTTTAAAAAGAGGACATGCACGCATCCAATATCCATGCCATCTTGTGCTCTGTCTTAGGCTCCATCATTTCACACTCAACGTACCTACGTCTACATGGGTTGGTGCACGCATATTTGCAATAGAGCGCAGCCATGGGAAAGCATCATAAGAATCATGTTGACTCACAGTTCAAATTGAAATGAGCATAACAAATAAAGTTAAGTGCCGCGTCGGGTCTCCTTTTATTAATAAATCACGATGTGAGAAAACGGGCAATTACTCTCATGATTGCCCCGCACATGAGTCACTGACGAAAGGAAGCAGTATACCACATGGGGCATATGGGCTATGTATGTAAAAATTCTTAAGAAGTGTTTTTTTTAATACCACATGGGTCGACAAACAAGCAAACGCAGGAGCATCGCCAATGCGTCGTCGACGTTGTTGCCTGAGACGTGAAGTTAGTAAGTCTCATGTGCCTGTAATTTCATCCTCTTACCCATCTAACCGAAACATAGTAATATAAGTGCATTACTGCTTCACGGCGGAAATGGGTAAGGTTGTGGGACTTCCCCGGACGAAATCTGCTCTAAGAGCTCTACTACTCCGACAGATTGATATTTAAAACAAAATCCGTCGACTTGATTAATATTAATGATTCCAAAAACTGGTATATTCCACAGTAATTCTTAGAATTCAACTGCTAGGTCTCCAATTTTATAAGAATTTGTTTCTGAGATGTGAAATGTAAATTGAATTGCATTTATCAGATTAACACTAATGCGATAAGGGTCGGTAGATCTCGTAGATAAGTTTAGTGTAATTTAGTTTCTTCTGATTTAATCTAATCAGTAGTTCATTTCTGTATAGTATTAATCGGGACTATAAGTTACAAATTGATCTTCATTGGGTTTTCTCTCGTTATCGTTCTTACCGATACTTTTGGATGAATTATTTAATAGAAAGTTTTATTTATGCCACATATAAAGCAAAACTTCTTAATGAAATGCATGTCCGAAAAGGAAATTAAATTATTGTGATTCAGCAAGGAGCGCACGCATATGTAACCAATTTTGTAGTCGAATCAAATTTATTATTTGTTTTTATCATTGTTTTCATAATAATAATTTAGGGCATGTGTTTCCAAAAATAATTAGTTTTTCGGGTTAGATTAGAAACTAATTAGAAAACTTTGCTAGTGCGTATATTAGCATTCCTTTCGGCCAGAATCTTGTTAATTATTTTTTTATAATACAGACAAATAAATAGCTTGTTATGCGACTCAATTGATAGCCAATCTTCCAATTCCGAGAATTTTTATTTTGTTTATCTCTGCTTTTTCTGACATTTACTATCACTAGCTGACTCCCGCAGATTTACCCGCGATCCCAAGGGATCTTTCATATTCCTGGTATAAGAACTAGCCTGTCTGCTATTCCAGACTATATACTATAATCTATCTGTATGCCAAGTTTCATTCAGATCCGTTCAGCCGTTCTGGCGTGATTGAGTAACAATCTTCCATTCATTCAAACTTACACATTTGTAATGGACTAGCTGTCCCCCGCGTTTTCACCCGCGTTCCCGAGGGTTACTTCTAATACCTTCAAGAATATGTGTACAAAGTTTCATGACGATCGGTTAAGTAGATTTCGCGTGAAAGCGTAACAAACAAACTTACATTTATAATATTATAGTAGGGATGTAAGCTTAATTCTCGCAGAAGGTAAATACAGTTACCGGATTAGTACAATACTCAGTGCAGCGTGTAACGGATATGAATAGCGATGGACGGACAAACATACGGCTCTAATCACAACAGTACACAATGGATTTGTTTATTTCGTCAAACTAACACGGAAATTTTATCTTATACCCAAGTGGGTGGTCGATACGGAAGAATAAACTTTAAAGAAGTTCTGCGATCTTTTTATATCAATGTCATTTGTGAAGTGCTTTTCATTCTGTATTTTTATTGGTGGAAATGTATTTGCCTTAATACTCTAAATATTAATTTGTTAAGCCAGTTGGCTGGCACCGCTGCAGGTCGTGGGTTCGATTCCCATCCAGGTCAAATGTTTATGTGCATGTATTTATCTGTTTGTTCTGTCTGGTGTAAATATCTATATAATTATGCGTTTAGCAAAAGAAAGTAATATGTCAGTTATCTGGTTTCCATATTACAAGGTTTGCTTGGTTTGGGATCAGATAGCCGCGTGTGTAAAATTTGTCGCAAGATATTAATTTACTTAATAATTTGAGGTGAAAACAACATCGAAAAATCTGCAAGTAATAAAATTCCAACATTAATGTAATTTATGTAAATTAGCTGTTCATGGTACTTAGTGACTGAAACGTAAACAAACGATTCATTCACGACACATTATCATTTGCTCGAGAGTAGACTGGGTCTATTCACAGAGCACACATTACTTTTAGTTAACCGGAAATACTTGAACTCTAGTAGCTGTACCGCACAACAGTAACCACTTGAGATTAATAAAACACCTTAAATAGATTTAATCTTAGTTGCTTTTAAGTTATTTGATCTAACCACTTGAAAGATGGAATAGTTTCTAAGCTACTCTGATCTGTACCTCTACCATGAGTTGCTATTGAAACTTATTTTAGTCACTAGCGAGTAAACTACCATCGATACAGTATTTCTCGAATTACCGAATTTCTATAGCAAAGGCTAAAAATCGCTACTCACTAGTGTTTACATTTCGATAGGTTTTTACCTATGAACTCGTACTATCGATTTTAGTTCTTTACGTGACCGCTAGTGGCGCTGTACACATTTTCCATAGAAATATTTTACGCCGTCGCTAGCGAGTACGTACGTTAAGAACTCATGGTAAAGGCACTGATCTGGTTTCTTAAGTTTACGATAAGGAGTTATTGAGTAAAACATGGCTTCATTCTGTAAAGCTCTAAGGCTTTGCTCCCTAACCACAGCGCGGTTATAAAAAAATAAAGTTAAAAAAAATAAATGCATATGACGCATATTGACAGCCTTTGATTATTGATGATGAACTTGTCACTGTGTTGTAGGTCAAGTATAGTAAATGGGTATTTTATATTCGTAATTGCCCGTGACTTTGTACACTTGTGTTATGAGTTGTAAGATTTGGACCGTGCCTTAAATAATCGGGTACTATTTCATTATGTTTGAGCGACAATAGTTTAATTCATAGTATTGATTGGCGTTACTAATTATTATGAAAAACCTTATGTTCTTGATATGTGTTACGTTATTTTGAGAATCAATCAAACAGGTTCTATTCTGATATGTATTCTTCTTTACGGAAAGTTTGCAACCTACATTTGCATGATAGGTACGCAATATTGTTGCAATAGAGTGTGATAAGATACATTTAGACAGGCAAAGATTAGTTACTTACTTGACAATTTGTGACATTAGAGTTTTGGGGGGCCTGGACTGCTAAAATACAGGCCTAGGCATTGTTTAGACTCCAGATCTCCCACAAATTAGAGAACAAATCTGTCATGTTTTCCTAAATGTTTAAAATAAGTTCCTACTACCTAGACCTACCCATTGTAAAACTTTTTTAAATTTTTGTATTAATGCATTTTTATTTATTTTATTATTATAAATCTAACTAGAAATGAGAACTAAGAATTTTTTCTTAAAGTGCCGTAGAATATTCATTGTAAAATGAATTCTTCTAGGAGCAATGTATGATGCTATGCAAATATGCAGCCAGTACTGAAGGCAATCAGCCCGGCGCGGCGCGGTGGCGGTCGTGTAAAATAACAAGAAGTCATAAAGATCAAACTGCGACGTTTATGGGCTTGTTCTCACACTGATCCGGTGTCAGGGTGCTTTTGCACTGAATTTCAATAGAACACCTTATTATGTAGTTATGCGATATAATTTACGTATGCTGACACTTCTGGTATGCTTTTGTACCTATTGAGAAATATACAGTTTTAGTATATTCAAGAGGGAAGGAGCACGGAATATGAAATTGGCAGGAGTGTACAAAATTATACAAATACTTAGTCCCGTTTGATCATATCTCAGATTAACATTTACTTTTGAAGCAAGATTCATATATGATGCATCAACAAATCCTTTATAATTGGAATGAAACCTCATAGCATGTTAAATAAATATTTCAACGTCAAGAAACTTGTCCACTCAGCAAAGACATGAGATAGCTCTGTAATGCGACATTGTTCGCAGCGGGCATCATCTCATCTACATAGGTATTGCTTTGCTCTTGTACAATGATACTAACCGACTATACGAAGCTATGGCGCCATCGCAGTAATAATACACCAGCATTTGATCTGCTTGATACACAAATTACAGAGAATGACGAATCAGGAATTTAATAATACGAGAGTTTTAATTATAATAGGCACGAATGAAAATATGAGTTCACGTTCGTTACGAAAGAGTTTCGAGAGGTAAATCGATGTCGAATTTGAATAAGATAGATGGATATCAATGTGTTGTATTGATATAAAATACATAGTTTGCCTCAATCTTGATACGATGTCTGAAGACTTGAACGACGAGTTCATCCACTATGTGATGCCCACGCACATTCTTCGCGGTGCGTCGCTTGTTTTATTTCACTTACCTTTGACACTGCAACTCAGAGATAATAGAGCCCACATAAACTTACCTGAAAAAAAATCAACTATTAATACAAATTTGACACATCGACAGATTCTTGCGAAATGAACTCAAACTATCTTGCAATGCAATAAATTGATAGAATTGTAAATCAACGCTAACAAGTCAAAAACCGGACCAAATTGCTAATTATTGGCTAACGAACAGTTTTTTAGTAGCCTCTAATAAATTTGACCTCGTAATTGGAAATAGTGCACTAAATGAACAGGCATCATAAATTAACACTAAAAGACATACAAACAGTGCAATCTTCACACTAAACTTGCTACGAGCAGGGCACATCACTTCCGTAACACTTTCCACTAACACACCCAATAGTGCCTCGAAAAGTCCCTGAAATATACGGATAGATAAAGATTTAGGTATTATATTAAACCTATTTAATCTACTTTACAAAGGATTCGACATTTACCGACTTGTATAGAAAACTATCTACAGAAGCCTAATTAATATTTAAAATGACAGAAAAGTTAGATCAGCTGCTTACAGTAAAAGCAGCTGATATTAAATTACTATTAAAACTAGCTTTCCGCCCCGCGGTTTCACCCGCATTTTCCAGGATAAAAGTAGCTGAATATCCTTTTCCGCCAGTCAGTTGTTTTCGGACTAAGAAAACGCATGAGAGTTTTACGAATAGAATATAAGAAGCTCAAATATTGAACTGACCATATAAACTATCAACCCCTTATTCACCCCATTAGGGGTAGCAAAACGCCGGAATACTAGGTTTATAAAATTTCGTGCATTAACAATAATAATAATAATTTTTAAACTTTTATTCAACCAACACGACTCAATTTTTGTTAGTACACCTTATAATCAACGTGTTAATGTAATTAAATTAATTTATTAAGTCCCAAATCTATCTAAATTAATTATGTCATATACTTTGATATGAACTACATAAGATGGTATACAAAATACTTCATAATTGTAGAACCTAGTGGTTCACTAAATAAAATAAATAAATATCCTGGGACATTCTATACACACGACCATCTGATCCCAAACTAAGCAGAACTTATACTATGGAAACCAGATAACTGATATACTACATAGACTAGTTTCTTTTTAGATATTATACCCATTGAATTGGGACCATCACACCGGCATTCCATTGATTTAACAGCCACGTAAGAGTAATGTCTGCCGATATAATACGCCCTTCTATTTTAATCTAAAGTGTTTTACCGCTTATCAAACGGCCATTAATTATTGTTGAATCGGTTCTGACGCCTACGAGTGTACCAACTATTCTAACGCGGTACTCCAAATATAATTATAGTAATTGATTTAAATATAATAATGATAGGGCCGAGATTTAATCTTGATATCCAATCGTGTGTAAACAGATTAATTGGAATGTGTACTAAATATAATGATTTTATAAACACATTTGATAACCCTAAATCTTTTTTATTTCTTCTATGTACTTTTAATTGATATTAAAAAAAATCGTGAGTAATTTTATTATTCTAATTCTCGCCAAAACTGCCTGACGGATTTAGATGAAACTTGGCATATGGATAGAACATATCCTAGAATAACATATAAGCTACTTTTAAGCCCGGGAAAATGTCACATCCCTCGGGAACGCAGGTGAAACCTAGTTGTAATAACTGAGAATAACTATACTATATAGGTACATATGTTGATCATATCAATAAGCAGCTTAAAACGCCAGTAACGATAACTGTTACGAACTAAGAAAAAAATTATCGTCCACTACCCCATACTCACATTATCTCATAAATATTAATAGAAATCGATGTTCAACATAACACGATATCAATTTATAATAAATTTTACGATGCATAAAAACCATTCCTTTATCTCATTTTAGACGGAATCAAAGTATGGTATCAAGTTACGGTAGCTTATTAAATAGCTCAAAAGCGACCTCATCTTCACATCCTGTTGGATTACTCTGATTTTTTGTAACACCCAGAGCATTATGAGCGTTGTAATAAGCCAAGCGGGATGAAAGACAGCATTTACGACCGGCTGGGTGTAGAGTTACCGCACCCAAACGTGAAGGAAACTATTTGTTTATAACAAGGATACCTATTTTAAATATTTACCCATCACATTCAAACATCAATTGATGCAGGGAATAGTCGTGAGAAAGGTATGAGTTAAAAGTGAAAAGTACCTATAATTATGTGTTGTTTGGTTGGTTTTAAAAATCCCTATAATTTGTTTTATAGCCATAAATCATGGTAAAACTTTGTGAACGAGTTTATGTTTACATTAATAACTTATTTACTTATGTAATATTAGTATTATTATTTCTATAGAAAGGTTATGCTTTGGGTAAGTGGCATTATCGACCAAATAATTATAGAATATATCATGGGTCTCTAAGTAAGTAAAACTTGTCCAAAGAAAAACTAGGCTACTTAAATATAGCAAGCAGTTGTCACATATACGACATACGAGTATACCTGCTTTGTCTTAACAACATACATTTTTGAAAATAACAATTACACACTTAAACTCGATTTAAAAAAAAAAACTTTATCTATATAAAATTAACTTATATTTATAAACAGACTGTTACAAAACTACACGTAAAGCCGAATGGAGGTTAAATGGGGCCTTATAACGAGTCCATTCACAATATTTAAGAACTGTAGCAACCCTGTATAACATACCCCAAAAAAATAATAAACAGATTTTTATGAATGAAAAATAGAAAAACTATAAATGTAGACAATTATTAGGTAAAATAGGTATGTAGTATTTCTGTTAAACAACCTGATATCACATGGCAGCTTACTATGGTTGTTCGCTTTGATAATTAATTATATTTTTACGGGGTATTTTGTAACACGTTGTATATATACGATCGGCAACATAAATAGCTTAATAGATCCGAAATTACAAAACATCTGAACTCTAAAACGAATCCTTAATGTGGAAATGAAAAATGTAGGTTTTCTGATATTTATTAAAATCCTAATTACTTATATCATGGATGCAGTGTACAATTGTTTTGTAAACGTGGACCGGTTCAGCTACTCATGTTGCTGGCTGTACCGAATAAAAAAGTTTAAAAGAACTGAATTTAAATTACAAAAGGTGTCTATGGGTAAAATACCTTGACGTTTGGCTACGTTACCCGTAACACGGGCCAGCTCTCTGGTCACCGGAAGACTTGATAAGGCGCGTCGATAAATCTTTGAACCTATGTATATTATTACCTACATACATAAAAAACTACAATAGAACAAACCGATATATACATTTTTATATTATTTTTAGCATACTACAGTTGTTACACAAATTTCATACATAAATTACAATTACTTTAAAAATGTCAATCTATTATGTACAACTAATTAAAGGTAAGCATAACATGCAAATATTAAAGACTATCAAAAGCTATTTAAAAAAGTGTTAGTGATATTTTCTAAGCTTATCCATAATTGTGCTGAGTGGAAATTGAACCTACGTCCGGTGGCGTAGCAGTCAAAGTATCTATCTTATACATGAAACTCTTAAAAAGTCAATTTTCGGATCCAGAAAACTATCTGCATTTAAACAAATGATTAAAATATGAATTATTATAATGTGATTTAATCCAGCTGTATTAAATTCAAGTGAGGTAAGTAAACAAAGAAAATCTGAAGTGAGTGAGTGAAAATAACCCATGACAATTGTTTCATGAATATTATCTGCATAATGCATATATCTTTCACCTGCAAGCCTGGAGTAAGATGTTTCAGCCGATGACGTCACCCGGACAACGACCTTAGCGTCTTGCGATCAGTAAAATTCGCAGTCAAAACAAAGTGCGGTTTGTTGGAGAAGAAATCTTGTATATATAGACATAAAGTTCTATTTCAGAACATCGTGATGAGTCATTGTTATTTTGTAGATTTCCCAATCGAAAACACTCCAACGTTTTCCTGTTACTACAAACGAACCCGTTTCGAAGTTTATGATTCTACGCTAGGTACTTGCCAAAATTCGTTCTCGCTAATAAATATAAAAGTGAACGATCACCAATTCTTTGTGTTAAAACTGTTTATGTTTTAAAAATATATCTATTAGAACATTTGAATTCAAGAATTCTTTACAAAAAAACAGTGAAACCTATGAGTTTATTTTATTTATTCTCTAACACTATATTTGCAATAGAGTACCTATCTCGTAAAAGCAAATGGACCCATCGATCATGGAAATAGTATCGCCCACACGCTTTTAGTTCATTTATAAGCTGTCAGTTACTTTGAGACTAACATGGACATTGCACTTGACAGTTTTTTTGTTTATTTGAACTTTGGAATTTTTATACAGATGCTGTAATTGCTGAATGTGTCTTGGTTTTTTTTAACTGTATTTTTTATTATTCTGATATTGATACTGGCCATAAATAACTACACAGAAATAACATAAAAAGTAATATTTTAATACGTACGAGCCTATTGGCTTGGTTTTTAGAGGACCTGACTGTGGACACTCTGGTCGTGGTTTCTTTTTTCGGTGTCTGGGTGTAAATATCTATAAAATAACAGGTATATATTTCAACAATAAATTTATATAGTATATCATTTATCTGATTAGCATCGTATTCAGCTAATACAAACTTCGTCGACGAGCCGCCGCACGGAAGCCTCGGATAGCTTACCTCTCACTGGATTGCGTAGTTAGCGAAAGAGACAAAGCATAGAGGCTGTGACGAAACATCCTCGAGCTAGTGTCATTTTCCTAACAGAATCGAGCCCCTGAGCGTAGGTATATATGTATATAGTATACAAGTTAGAATTGCGACAAAGCTTGCATTATATTGACATAGATTTATTCGTGCCAATCTTCATTCTACCCGACTGCGCGACATCAAAGACGGGGGTTGTTTTGTGCTGACTATTCACATTGTACGTATTCACAATTCAGACTTATCTGATTACTAGCAATGGACTCACAAATAGAATACAAAATGCATTACCTATTGTTATTCAATGATGAACGCATGAAACGTGAGATCGTTATCTTATTTTATAGTCTTCATATTGAGACTTTTAAGTTTATACTTTCAACGTAGTTTGAATACAGTATTTGATAGGACTTCAAGAATACAACAAGATCAATCAACTCATATCACAGAACTGAACTAAAAAGTGTAGGATTGGCACGTAAATTTAGAATAGTATAGTATAGTAGAATAGTTTGGAAGCATGGAGATAAAATATCTATATGTATAACTATATTTAGCATTGCCAGGCGTCCGGATAAACTCGGACATAGCTAGCCTTTTTGATAACTTATCCGGCTTTGGTTAGGCTTTGTAATAATCAAAGCTTGATTTTACATATTTTTTTTTGTCGTACCTATTAATACTGAGACACAAAATCCTCAATAATGTAGGGTTTCTAGAGTAGTAGAGCTCTTAGTGCAGAGTTCGTCCGGGGAAGTACTACCACCTTACCCATTTCAGTCGTGAAGCAGTAGTGCACTTGTATACCTGTGTTTCGGTTAGAAAGGTAAGGGGGCCGGTGAAATTAAGTTCACGTTTCAGGGTCGACAACGCATTGGCGATGCCCCTAGTGTTGCAAATGTCCATAGGCGGCGGTGACCATTTACCATCAGGTGTACCGTCCGCTTGTTTGTCGACCGGTGTGGTATAAAAAAAACTGACTGGTATGTCCGCCTATAAAGTTTGGCGACCTGGCAACCCTACCTATATTGCTGTATGTTGAAGGTTTCTACAGAAGAAATTAATAATAGTGTCGTCGTCTTACATCGTATACATACAATACCTACAGCCAACATTACGGAGATAATTGCAAGTGACCACACATGTGGATATAATTTTCTCTGGGCGTGCTCACACTGCCCCGAGCTCACTGCTAGCCTCGCCCATTTGTAAACGTGCTTATCATCATAAATAAAAATATGCGGGCTATTAGATTTATTAAATAATTAATTTCAAATAAACGCCTAGTGTGCAAATTGGGTGTAAATTAGAATTGCTGCAAGTATACAAAATTTATTCACAGCATTAGTTGAAGGCTCAAGCATGATCTTTTAAGATGATTACAGTTTCGATTATACCCTTACTTGCTATCCCCGGGGTTTCACCGGCTTTCCCGAGGGATGTTACATTTTCCCCGTATAAAAATAGGCTATGTTATTCCAGGGCATACTCTATGTATATGCCTAACATCATCAAAATTAATTCAGTAGTTTTTGCTCGAAAGTGTAACAAACATCAATACTCACAACTTTTCGCATTTATGATATTAGTAAGATACAGGACTGATTAAAATCTGTAACAGGGTAACATAATACGAATGGAGCTTTTAAAACCATTCATCAAATTTTCCCATTTCACAGCTATTTGTTAAGCTGCAGTTGTGCATGCAGTGTATCGACCATTGTGGCGTGTGCGATGTCAGCTGCGCGTGCGCCGCCAGATCAACGCGACCGTACAAAGCATTTTCGCGGATCACTGCCCTCAGTAATTACTATATGCCTTATTGACCCCTCGATTTCATATAGCTCGTTGTTCATTCACAGTTATAACTTGTTGATTTGATGCATCAATAATGCGTCAACGCAATTTGGACAACAATGATTTATAATCGAATGCAATTGATCTCGACCTCGGCTGATGGCAGCCGATATTGATGATCATTTGTTTATGCTCGCCACCTGCTTTATTTAGTATAAAGCTCTGCTTTTTTGTTCCGAATGACCCCAACAGTAATAGTAGGTAACTACTAGCTCCTGTAAATTGAGTAACATTTATCTTTTTATGCAACAAAACAGGATTTGATTATTTGTGCTGATATAATAGCATATTATCCTTAATTAAGTGATGTTAATATAATTCTGTGCTTGCAAGTGATCCTTAAGATCAGTGAACTCTTTAATTGGCTTACTGTTTTTTGACCCTATTTTTATTGTCTTTTGTTTTGCTGTTGGTTTTCCTACTGATAAATAAAATAAATAATTAATTAAAACCATATGAAATTCAAATGTCTGTTGTTAATTACGATGTTCTAACATCACAAGTATTTAATTACCAATAAATGTGGGCGTTTTTGAATGACCAATTTAAAATATGAACTCAATTTAATTACAAACCAATGTTGAATTGGAGACAATAGTGCATAAAGTCAAATCGTTAAACATCTTGCATATTACGGATAAGTAAGGCTAAGAACACCTGTGTCTATATTGTTTTGGAATTCATAAGGGACATACTGGAACTATAAAACGAGAGAGTTATTATAAAGGCGAGACTCTAATTACTCTGCTATGCAAACTATGGCAGGTTTATAAACATGTTACTATAGGCATATTTCAACTTTTTAAATAGATTTATTTATGATCTAGCTAGCCAGTAACTTGTTCTTATCACATTGATTACTTATCTACTAATCGATTCTAGTTTGACCGACGGCAACCATTAAATATACCATCGGCTTTTTGATAGAGTGCTGTAAAGCTTGGCTAGAAGACTGAAGGACCTGACTTCGAATCCCGGGTCGGGCAAGGGTTTTTTTGTTTAGAAATGCTTACTACCCGAAAGCTAGCGACAATGCTTTGTTGGGTCTTAATATGTATTTGATACAATGTGGATCACATTATTGAAACCTCTGGCTACCTATTCGAGGTAATAAGGCTTGAAGATACGTTAACCAATATCAATAAATCAAAACTCTAATATCCGCTTCTCGTAACGACCAAGTGTGTAATGAAATGTCTTAAAGAAATTTAACAGCAGCTTTTCGACTAATGTGGTGTAGGCTTAGCTCAATTTGTTACGTTCATTATTTAAACAGCTTGTGCTTGATTGCAAATACCTGCATAATTATTTGCTGATTATTATTGAATGAGCAAACAACGCTATCAATAGATCTGAGGCTTTTATGTGCGTGGACATGTCCATTTGTTCTGTGTTTAGGTGCGTGTTATTAATACATATTTAAAAAGTAGTATATCAGTAATATAGTTAATACATTACAGCGATTCAGGCTTTATTAGTAAGTACAGTAAAGACAATAAAATAGAAAGTCTACAAGCCCGAGACCCGATCGGGCCCTTAGGCTGAACATTAGAAAAGTGGGGCGTATTGAAGACAAACTATCTAGAAACGGTACCAGAGCCTCCATCGGAGTTCATCCAATGACTGCAAATGGCAGGATGGTGTCAATTAGTCAAACGGACCGAGTATTAACTGTATAGACTAGCTGCGACCTAAATAACGACAAGGGCACATAAGAACGCAGCCTCCGATTATGAGGAAAGTATTTCTAGCGGCGTGCGATGGTTCTTTGATCGTCAATACAGTTTTGTGGCGCCAATAAAAATGATGCAATATATTTTGCAGAGACTTAGAAAATGGTTAAGTACGTTAAAAATGTCCTTTATAAAATCCTAAACTATGCAACGGATTTTAATGCAATTTTCAGCAATATATCAAGTAATTCAAGAGAAAGGTTTATAACCAGGATTGAAAGCGGGCAAAGCCGCAGGGCGCAGCTAGTATACATTATAATATTTTTTTGTAATTTCTTCACGTTTCATTAAAACAACATATTTACTTGGTACATACACAGAGACGCAACTTAAATTAGATTTTGTTCTGACTACATGGGCCGACACACAGACACGGTTCATCTGATGGTAAGTGGTCACCGTCGTCTATGGACATTTGCAGCACTAGGGGCATTGCCAATGCGTTGTCAACTCTGAGACGTGAAATTGTTATGTCTCATATGCTTGCAATTTCACCGTCCCACAGTGATACACGTGCAACACTGTTTCATGGCAAAAATGACTAAAGTGTTGTAACTTCCCCGGACGAACTTTGCACTAAGAGCTCTTCTACTTATACTGCCTTGTCTATGATTATACTAGATACTTATTAAGACTATGATATCCGGTTTATTCGTAAGTTATATTTAAATCATTCAAAATGTTACTAATAAACACATCACCAACAACATTCGATGCTGATGTTTCACTGCTCAGAAACATTATCTCATTGCTAATACCTACCGCTGTGGGTGATTATTATAAAGGTTCATTGTTCGCTCGATGATCTACACATGTTCATTGGCGTTAATCTATTTGATATTGATGGTGTTCTTTATTTAGGAAAGCTGTCATGCATCACTGTGAATTCTATTTTAATTGCGTCCTTTAAAACATCGCTTAAAACAACTTATTTGTAGGTACCATTTTAAGAGATTATATTACTAGTCCTGTGCTTCATCCCCATTCCCCAGGGATTTCGTGTATCCGGGGATTATGACATTCCCTATGTCACTCGGGAAAAGTGTTGTTTCCTATCAGAGAAAGAATTATTGATATCGGATAAAATATGTAGTTTATAAACATACAAACTTTACCTCTTTGTAATATTACTGTAGATTGTTTTTATATAATCTATACTAATATTATAAAGAGGAAAGATTTGTATGCAAGTATGTTTGATACTCTTTCACGCAAAAACTACTAAACGGATATAGATGAAACTTGGCACATAGATAGAACGCATCCTGGAATAACATATAGGCTTCTTTTTATCCCGGGAAAATGTGATATCCCTCGGGAACGCGGGTAAATCCATGGGGGACAGCTAGTCTATACATATATTAGCAAAATAGGATTCCTTTGAGGCACCATCACCTCAAACAAAACTATTGAACATATCGGGACCATTCGACGCGTTTTTTTTCGTAGATGGTTATAGGCTATATGTGATATGGATAAACGTGGGTGAAACCGCAGGGGACAGCTATATATATATATACCTATATAAGGAAAATAGAGTTCCTTTGACGCATTATCATCTCAAAACTACTGAACATATCGGGACGGGACTGCTACCATTTGACGTGGAATTTTTCGTAGATTTTTACATGATAGGCTATACATATATGATATTGGTAAACCCGGGTGAAACCGCAGGGGACACTTAGTAACTCATAAGTATAACAAAATTAAAACTTTGTAGGTACTCGGTGTGAGTAAATATCGCGATAACTTCAACAGCGAATTGACGACATATTGTGTTGTCTGTCTTTTATTCACTGTTAATGGAATCGATTCATTCATGAAAATCTCAGTTCATTCTCGAGAATTCATTCGGAATGGAGTATCATTTAAAAGTTTAATGTACTATCTCACATCACAGTCGGTACGAAGCTCGAAGGCACAAAGTATTGAAATGTTTATTTATTACGGACAGTCCTCTTGAGTCGGTGACAGCTGTATCCTGTGCAAAGCTGACATTGTCGTAACATAGGTACCTCATATTAATTGTTGCTAGGAATGACCACACGGAAGATGTCTAGAATTATTGAAGTGCTTCTTAAGCTTTGGAATTTTGATCCACAACCTTTTTGTCTGACGAAATTTTTTTTTTCTTTTTTTTTAAATACTATAAACAGGCCAGTTGGCTTGGTGCTTAACGCTCTGACTGCCAAACCCAAGGTTGCGGGTTCGATTCCCACCCAAGACAAACATTTGTGTGCATGAACATGTCTGTTTGTTCTGTGTCTGGGTGTAAATATCTATATAATAGTATTTAGAAAAAAAAAACGTAGTAGTATATGTAGTATATCAGTTATCTGGTTTCCATAGTACAAGCTCTGCTTAGTTTGGGACCAGATGGCCGAGTGTAAAGAATGTCCCAGGATATTTATTATTTATTTATTTATTAAATAGTGCTTGACTGCGATCCCACCTGATGGTAAATTTATGATAAACACAATCTATGCTATTCAAATGTGATTGATGAATTATTAAAATATTTCGCTGTAATACAAAAGTTTCACTTCTATCGCGTTTTTGACCCACAGTTGTTTAAATTAATTGTGAATTTTCTCAGTATTTGGGTATCTCAATTTTATAAGTAACAATCGTACTTTGAACTTTTGCATTGCTTATCAAAATAGTGTTACCACAGTGTGGACCGAAAAAAAACCCAAACGTCATCACAGGATATACGCACGGCATAAATATTTTCTCATTTTTAATTCATATAAGTGTAAATTTCTCAGCGCAAACTCATTAAAACCATAAATCAAAAGTAACATTATATATAAAGGACACAAGATAGCGGCAGGTTGCGTGTGAGAGTCCAGCCAAGCCTTCAGTCGCGCCCAGCTGCAGTGTACGTAGGAACACAATGTATCGCGTTACAAATTCCACTCCACTGTAAATATAAAAGGGTGTACCTTACGTGCGAATTTGTTTTCGCCTGGCGTTGAATCACGCGATTTAATTTGCGGGCACTTTCCAAGGTTTTGGTAAGTTAGAAACATTATTTATACGTTACTAGCTGTCCCCCGCGGTTTCATCCGCGTTCCCGAGGGATGTAACATTTTCCCGGCACAAAAAGTATTCTATGTTACTTCTAATACCTCCAAGAATGTGTGTACAAAGTTTCATGATAATCGGTTACATATAAAAAAATTGTACATTCAAATTTTGAAATTAAATTATAGTTTGAGTTGTAGGAAAAGGATATTAATAACCAACAAAACCATTCTATAATTTTGTATGTGTACATATCACGTGAAAATTACCAGTCAGATTAGAATTTTTTTTTTTGCAAATTTTACCCCAATTTTGGAGCAAAGTTATAGGCTTCTAGATCACGATCCAACCCTTAGCCGAGTTTTAAAAAGAAGCGCAGACGTACACGATATTTTGCACATATGTATGTACATATTTTATGGGCCACAGAATAAATAAACTACTGTTACGCTACGAAACGATACAAAAAAGCTGGTACTTAATAATGGTAATATTTTTGTAGAATAAGATTCAAGGAACATTTATCTCTATTTGCGACATTTTATCTAATCTGGATACTAAAAACTTAATGCCATATTGGTAATATTAATTAATTGGTTTATTTTTCATGATCATGCTGTAGACTTGGTAGTAGGTACTACTTCGCGATATAATGCATACCTTTTACCATTATTACATGCATGAACTTAATTGAAATGAAATTAAACACACCATTAACAAATTTTCATGTAATAAAAACAACAATAAAAATGCTGTTGCATGTGTTTAAATTAAATGCTATTCGATAAACATTTTGTAACTGTTTCAAATCAGACATTTGTTTCTATGATAAATATGGTGACTTGGAAACGGCAACATAATAATTTATCTACCTAATATCAATTTATTAGCGATCTGTGAAGGTATTTCCACGCAGCAGCGCTTTATTAGTGCTATATGATTGCCGACTTACAACAATTATAACAGAAATAAATGTCTAATATTGATGGGAAATTAATTAAGAAACTATTTATTATAAAGATGATGAATACATATACCTACAACAAAAAGTTTTCAATCACTTGAAAAAACTAAAAAGTTACTAATTTTATTTTTAAGCGTGTGTTCTTTGTTTAAAAATAGAAAGTATTATATTATTTATTTTGTAGCTTAGATGGTGCATATTTTAAATAAGATAGCATTATTAACAAAAGTTTTTTTTTATCATAACCTTTAAATATACGAACGCAAACTTTTCTTTTGTGAGTTAATACCTAGCTTTACTTTAGATACATACGATCTCACCACTTTTTACGGTGGAAGGATTGCGAGGCGAGATTTGACATTTCGAATCGATTTAAAAAAAGGAGGTTTAGTTGATTAATTATCGAATTTATGTTTTAGATGATGATTTTTTATGATGCGTATTAGTAATTTTTTTTAATTGTTATATAAATCAGAACCTAGTAGATTACGGATTAAAATTCAAAATCATTTATTGAGTTAAGACACAGATTACTTATTACATACTTACTATAGTTTAAGCCTGTGGAGGGCACTTATAAACGTCAAATTTGAAGTTACTGTTGCTAACCAAACCTTTCTAATCGATCCTTAGCCTTAGCGTTAATACAGACACAAATAATATAGGTAACCGTTATAATTAATCATTTATTATTCTGAGTAATGATCGGAACAATGTCACACGCTCATTCTCTTTATGTTAGCCATGCCGGCCATGCAACATGCTACGTGCGAGCTCAGCAAAACCTGTTGAGTAGCATTTTAAATTAGCTGAGTATTAGCCGGTAACATTAGCTTGGCCCATAATTACTGGGTGACCTGGATAGGGCTTTGCTTAATTAATAAATTCGACCCATTGCAACAGGCCGACAGTCAACTATCCGTTTGTCCGTATTTGGAGATCACAAGTCCAGTCAGTGACAAATTCATCAACGTTCTAATTATAAAACTCGCACGTGAACATAACATTACATTTTATCGCATCTTATATAGGTCCCGTGGTTACACCAAATTTTTTTATAGTTCAAATATCGAACAGAACTAAGATTGTATGCAAACTCAATCAACTTTTAAAGAACTGGCTGCTGTGAAAGCAGCCTTTTTATGGCAAGTAGGCTAACAAGGCAGACGGTCCACCTGGATGGTACATTTGCAACACCAGGGGAATTGCCACTGCGTTGTCGACCCTGAGATGTGAAGATGCTAACTCTCATGTGCTTGTAATTTCACCGGCACCTTACTTTTCCAGCCAAAACATACCAATACAAATGCATTACTGCACGGTGGAAATGAGTAAGGTTGTAGTACTACCCCGGACGAACTCTGCACTAAGAGCTAACTACTACAAAATTAATTAAAACTCTTGCGATGATTCAATCTTGCGTGAATAGTGTGCTAATATTTTGTTGTGACACAGTTGAGTCATTGTCCCAAAACGGAGCTATTAACTATTTATTGACACCCGATCGGAAGCGTGTGAGACATCCATGTCATCCGGTCACGTTTGTGTAAAATATGGGCAATGATTATTGCGAATAATATTCAAGAGAGGTCGAAGCGGCAGGCAGCTCTACCGTCTCAGTTGTCGCCGCTTGCGCATGACAATTATATTCAGGGCTGTAAGAAAAATTACACTAGAGGATGTCTCGTTGCGGCTTCTATGCTCTATCTCTTTCTCTAACTACGTAATCACGTGAGAGGTAAACTCCGTGCGGCGGCTCGCCGACGAAGGTTGTATTAACTGAATAAGGCTGCTTAAATACATTAGACTAATTATAAGAGTATGTAGTGTTTGTTCGTCCAGGCTTTACTATGTCCAGCTTCATTCTACGAAACGGCACACTCAAAGTTAACCTGACCCTATCAAGAAACAAAATAAACACTAAACAGGTCGTATAGTTCACCGTTCCTTATAGGTAAGCCCATAAAATCGCAGAGTGCCTATTAGCTAAATGTCTATAATAAAGTTATACAGCCCCGTTATATAATTCACTCAAACCCGTCAGTGTGGCTAGTGGTCCGAAAGTCCTTACGTCAGGAACCATGCATTGTTGTTTAGTTTATTGCCACTCCTAAATATCGACCGGGAAGTGGTCTCCACTATGAAGCGACTGCCGGTCGTAAAACTGCACGAGCCGAACATTTCCGCAAGCAGTCCTTGTTGTTCTGACAGGCGCAAACTGACAGTGGAAAGTGTAGGTTAATTTAAAATAAACACTATACTAACATTTCCTTTTATAGATACCTACAAACATGGCTGTATGTAGAACTGCATGTAAAAAGTATTTACTAAAGATTATTGACATCTCCTTATAAATTAATGGACAATTTGATAAGAAACGGTATATTGTTTTTTCTAGGATGTTTTTTAAATTTATATTACAGTAAGCATAATCGAGACGTCAAATACGTATTTTTCTAAATAAATTTTACTGGAGCATTCATTATATTACCAACAGCACGAGCACACAGCACCACAATAACATCATGGCCACAAGCGTGTAAAACAATAAGGGACCCAGTAAAGGGACATACAATCAAAATTCAAATTGAAGCGTGCACAATTAGGCTATATTCACGCCCCAACGCTTGTATTCAAATTTCGAATACGCCGGAACCAACATTACGATGTTTTATTTTTCTTTTTGTTTTCATAGCTATATAGATTGTGACTTTAGTGATCTGCATCGTAATCGACTATAAATAATGCTTCTATATGTCGAAAATCAAGAGGACTTGATTGGATATACAATAATGATTAAATACATTGACAATCAAATTAAATTGTTGAATGCAAGCACATTACTCTAAAACCACTCTAAATTGAATCATAATCGTGCTTTCATTCGATTGCAGCTCGTGACTTTTGAATAATGAATGATTTAAATAAATGATATAGTAAACAATAATATATAGGAATGAAAAATCAGAGATGCAACTATTCAATGTATGCTTGTCAATTCCTGCACATGGCAAGGTAAATTGGTTATGCGACGTGCTACATACGCCGTGGTTGTCGCCGATAGCCGGCTATGGGCTGATACATCTGCTCAGTTGAATGACTCACTTACATATAATGAAACATAAAACATACTTTATGTAGTGGCAGCTAAGGCTCAAGATGATTGTACTCAACAATTTGTAAACAATTGCTTAGTAAATTTATTAGTTGAATATGTTTTGAATAAATAACAATTTACAAATCAATTAATATCCGTTTGAAATTTAGCAAGCTTCAAAATAATGTATTAGTTATAGCATATCGTAAAACAATTGCGAACATTTAATATTAATAATACTTGAAAATAAATGATTCATCACATAGCCAACTATATAGGTCACTGTGGAAGAACCATACAACTTATGAGAAATATCAAAATTGTTATAAACCTCTTGTCAATTCAAAATACATAGATTGTAAAATACTAGTTTGTCGTGTTGGCGAGTCGTAGATAATGGGCAGGGCCGCTTTCCACAATATCTAGGGCACAATAACAAGAGACGATCGCTAAGTGAAATTAAACACAGGGCCCTGTGACACGCCGCGGAAATGCATAGTCAACAAACACGATGTTGCCGAGTCAATTTATGCGACAAGATTGAATTTCTTTACCCAAACGATCGTCGCCGATTATCGTGTTTGCTTACCGTATGTAAACTCAACTCTCGTATCGTAGTAGAAATGCTCTTGCGTCATGATTACATACGAGTATATGCAGTGACTCTCTAACTGTTTTTTTAGTTTACATTAGTTTACATTCTGTAGAGGATTGTAGTGTTTAGCTAATAGCCCCTTCGTTAATATTAACACTGCGTAACGAGGCTTTACAGCTTTGAAGTTCTACAAAATTATTTCATATTCCTTAACAGTAATATAAAACGGATTCCAAAGTAAAATAATTGCTCAAATCCTAATAATAAATTAGGTTACAAATTTGTTAGGATGTATGTTACTTACTCTTTCACCCAAAAACTATTGATCATATTTCGATGAAACTAGGCACATAGATAGATTATATCCTGGATAAGTAATAGAGAAATTAGTAAAAGTAGAATGCTTCTTATTACGGGAAAATGTAACGTCACTCGGGAACGCGAGTGAAACTGCGATGTATAGCTAGTACTGTCACTTTATCTTGTGTACCAAACTTAAACGCAATAAATAAATTTCCATATATCGTAAAAATAAAAATATATCCCACGTAAAAAGTAATATCAAATTGCTAGAATGAGGTCTGCGACTTATTTGCGTGTTCTTATTCACTGGGCAACATAAACAATGTTGAGAAACTTGAGCAATATGTCGGCGAGTCAATTTACGTTGTTCGCACAACGCATAAACTCTTTATTGAATAGGCCAAGAAAAACATTACGCAGCGGTCGAGTAATCTCTTGCGAAAGTATTATTCTGAATGAACGGATCGTGCAGATAACCGGGATAAAGTGAAAGAAAGTTACAATAATTAATACACCTCTCAATTATCAGTGAAGATGCTTTGGCATTTTAATGACATTGGATGAGCAGGTCTGTGAGTTGATTGCTGCCGAAGCTGGGTGCAAGCAACGCAATAACGTAAAGAAACGATTCAGATAACGAACTGATCTCGGACTGAAGATACGATGGATTTTCTGAACTGTAAGCGACACGAACATAAAAAAACAGATAATTCGTAAATATTGTACAAAAGTCGCACAGAACAGTATGTAGCTGTCAGTATTGGCATACACCCGACACAAAATCTGGCACGAGTGAGCTCTCTGATCTTTAAGATAGTCAGTGAGGCATGGTGTGGTCCAGCCAGCGTCAGTTATCCATCGGTCTTTGGTTCGCATTACTTCACAGTGTGACAGCCTGACGCCTGAACATGTCTCGTTTAGACTTACGCACATTGACGCGTATTCGGCGAATAGGGTCAGAGAAAGTGCCAAATACTTAGTGCGAGATGAAAGTTATACCACGCATTTTGTACTTTTATTTCATCGATTTAATATAATTATCGTTTTTTTCTGAACGTTTATTAAAATCAAATAGTTACGGTCTATCTGTATTTTAGACCATAAAAGGGACCAAAAAATAAAATGGTTATTACTGAAAATTATGTAGGTACTCAGAATCGGTCTGAAATTGTTTCTATAGCAAAGCGTGTCTCGCTGACTTCTAAACAGTACACTACAACCAAAGAAATATATATACATAAAAAAAAAAGAAGCCGGTGTTCCTAGTGGTTCCACAGAAGTGGTTCTCTTCACTAATGAAGGTCGCGTCTAATCTAAGGATCCATTTATTCTTCATTCACGCATATTTCTCAGAAATGGGTCCAATTCTTTTGATCCTCAAAAGAAGCCTCTTCACGGCCCATGAATTATTGTGGTGTCAATGAATTTGAATGCATTCAGTAACCGACAATATTCAAGGACCGCTTCACAAAACACCTTTATATCCTGATGTTAGCAAATTTCGATTCTTTTTTATAATCCCCTTATTTATTTGCGGTTTGGGTTCACAACAAAATTGGATAGGTAGCGGATTTCTATAGAGTCGAAATATGTTTGTTGTCACCTATTTAACGGTTGAATACAATGATGTGCTTTTGCTTTATCTTAAAGAGATCGAAGAAGAAAAAATAACACACCAGATTCAAAGAGAATTTGGCTTACAAATCAATCTGTCTTACAAAATTTTCAAGAAAGTAAATATGAACCATATCTAGTGAGATATGGTTCATAGTGAGATATGATTTATATCCTATTAATATTATAAATGTGAAACTTCATCATGAAACTTTGTACACATATTCTTGGAGGTATTAGAAGTAACATAGGATACTTTTTGTGCCGGGAAAATGTTACATCCCTCGGGAACGCAGGTGAAACCGCGGCGGACACCTAGTAGACAATAAATATATAATGAAATGTTATAAATGATTTAAATTTGACTATTGACAAAATTCAAAACCATTTATTCAGTTTAGGCCCTCGGAAGGCACTTATGAAGGTAAAATTTAAAGTTACTGAAGCTACACACAATGAAGTAATTCGATACCTTAACCATGGCCGTCCTAAATGGTTATTAAAACTGATAAATATTGAAATTGTAGCTCAAGTGGAGTTATCGGTTACATGAATACACTTACGAGAGATAAGTTAATGTCAATTGTATACTTAACTGATACTTTTTTCCTGTAAAAGTTAAACAAACTCACCCAAATATGCATTATGAATAAATTAATGCATTTAGAATATTCCCTAGCTTGGAAATAACCGTATTACAAGCGATTGCGAGCGAAGATTTAGGTACAACTATTTAAAGCCGACACTTTCGCCAGTACTCAGGATAATGGGCGATTGGCAACCTCACAAGGGCCAGGTGCTGGTCCACATCGCTTACAAATCGGAACAAAGCCAGTACTGTTCCGCAAATCAAATAAAAAGGAACAAGGCCCGGCCTGTTCCACATAACTCTCGCGAGCCGATGTTCAGCCTACACTATGCTGAATAAATACAATACTCGGTTCGAGAATGTATAGGCACCGGCGAGATCGACTAAATATTAATTATAAGCTATGAATATTAATGTACCTGCCATGTGGGTTGGAAACTCAAGGATGCAACAACATTCGCGTTATTCAAGACCCGAAGCCTTGGCAGCACTTACCTAAAACAAAGGAAGCACATTTTAATAATAAACAAAACATTAGGCGAATGTTAGTAAATAAACATTTGTGGAGCAATATTTGTCATTGACTTACTCTATTCCCCCAGGGTAAAATGAAAGTAATTAAAACGTACTGGACGTCACTCTTGGAAAGCAATTTATGGGACGCGGCCACCCCGGAAAGCTATTGTATTCCACTTCATGCCAGTCACTCTTGCTGACATGACCGGGGGAATCCAATTTAGAGATTCATTGTCTATTCTGATCTAATAGTTTCTTTGTTCGGAACTTTCCGTGATGCTATATTATCAATGACACTAACCATTACCAAAACAAAGTCAGTGAAAATTGTATTTGAACTAGTCGAAGTCCGAACAATATAGACCTTAGTAAAAATAAAATCTTATAATATTAAAGCATCATATATAGAATAAAAAGATATTATTTTAATGGTAAGGGCCCAATATAGCGCCTACAATAAATCTTCTTATCGAAATGAAACTTTTAAAGCGCTGCCGTTTGATAGCCTTTAAATCGCTTTATTAAAAAGCTTTCAGACTAATTAACGATCATTAACCGCGGTTTATCTGTTTGGAGATTGTAAGATCATTGTAAACCAGAAATAGTCCGGTCCTTGGCCGTAACCGTAGTAAATTAGAGGCATTCGTTGTATGTCCGCTGGGGAACAATGAAATCATGTTAAACACGCCGCTGCCGGATCAAAAATAAAGTTAACAGACAGCCGGTGAAAAAAAACTACGCCTTCTTTGTAACAGGAATGCCTTAAATTATTTTTCCTCTAAAGGATTAAGCACCGTGAAGAGAAATGGTTTAGTACTCAGAAGTCGTTTCTGTTTTATTTACCTCGTTGCTACAAAGTCACATTTGGTAGGTTTTTTGAAGAATTTCAACCAAGGATAATGACATTATTAACATTTTAGGGTTTTAACGGAATATAACATGGCGTAACATGATTCAATGACACAAAATAAATATTGTAATAAGATTTATAGATTATTTTACCCGCGTTCCCGTGGGATGTCACACGTATTATACATAAAAACCTTCCTCTTCAATCACTCTATCTATTAAACAAAAAAATCAAAATCCGTTGCGTAGTTTTAATGATTTAGCATACATAGGGATATAGGGACAGAGAAAGCGACTTTGTTTTATACTATGTAGTGAAAAAAGGAAATAATGTATAGAAAACACTACCTATCAAAACAGCTGTATCAAATTAGGGTATATCATAAAACGTGACAATAAAATCGTAATGAATTGCACATCGGTACCTCTCTACGTCTTACTTGTAACATCAAAGTATTTCATCGTTTTATGTTCCAACACAACAAAAATAATCATAATAAAGTTCGTGTTATGATATAAAACTAAGTATGTCATAAAATTAAAACTATTTATTAAAAACATAACGCAACGAGACATTTTAGTCGTACACAAGAAGAGAAAGTGTCATCAGATAAAAATAAAGTCGATGCCGTCACAGAATTAATTTAATGCAATGTGTCAGCGAGCTACTAGAAGGTACCTCTTTGACGAGCGACTGTACCAACCTGAGTTGTTAATGCAAATTAAATGAATTAGTATTCAACGTGTATTTCATATTTATTGCAGCAATAACAATAACATTACACAACGATTATTTTAAATAAAAAAATACTTTGAGTAATTTGTTGGATATGATTTTATAATTGTTAGCTTCTAAAGCGTTCACACTTTATTTATTACTAGCTGTCCCCCGCGGTTTTTTTTTCCGGGATAAAAAGTAGCCTATATGTTATTCCACGATACGCTCTATCTATGTGCCAAGTTTCATCCATATCCGTTTAGTAGTTTTTGCGTGAAAGAGTATCAAACATACTTACATACAAATCTTTCCTCTTTATAATGGTACTGTAATTATATAATATATTATCCATTTATAATTTTTTTTAAATAATATAGCCTTCCTCGATAAATTAGATAGAATTTTTCAAATCGGACCAGCGGTTCCTGAGTTTAGCACGTTCAAACAAACAAACAAATTTTTCAGCTTTACAATATTAAGTATAACAGTGAAATTTATATGCGACTACAGACAGTTAATGTACGTATCGGAAGACTGTATGAGTCTAAACGAATACATTAAAAATACTCTAGCTAGACTGTACAATTACCGCAAATAAGTCGAATAAACAAAACATAAATGGAACGACAGTCAGACGTCGTGGATATTTTCGTCCAAGTTCAATTATTTCTTGTAGATAAATTGACTTGAAACTACGCACAGTTAATTAACGTTTATATTTATCTCGCCGCTACCGAAGAAGTCTCGAATAACATTGAGTGTTCGTTGATAATGGAACAACAATATTATTAAAATATGTCTTAATGCAATCGTATAGGTAATAACATTATTAGAACTATTTATCGTCCAATTAAAATGTTTGTGGTGTTTTTCGAGTCGAATAAATAATTTGCAGTTATTTTGGTTTATTTTGTTTATAAATTACTAAGTTTTACCCGCTTTATCCCTATTCTAATCATTTTCCTTTAATTAAACTTGCTAGCTAGTACTATAATACACAACTTTTAAAATGAATAAAATACACAATAAAATCTTTCATGACGTTTATATTTATACTTTTATTCGTGATTTCGACGGGCCAGTTGGCTTGGTGGTTAGAGACCCTGACTGCCAAACCGAAGGTCGCGGGTTTGATTCCCTGGACAAGCATTTGTGTGCATGAACATGTCTGTTTGTTCTGTGCCTGGGTGTAAATATCTATATAAGTATGTATATAAAAAAGTTGTATAGATAGTATATCATTTACCTGGTAGCCATACTACAGGCAGTACACTCTGCTAAACTTGGGATCAGGTAACCATATGTGTGAAGAATGTCTTGGGATATTTATTATTCTTTTATTTTTTATTATTATCCTTAATATACCGTAATGTGGAACACTGCAATCGAAAGCTATTGTAATGAACCTACATAATAATCGCTGGAAACTTATTACGGATGTCGATTTTGTACTGGACACCTTATAAGGCCGTGATTAATTATGCGATATCGATGTGTACGCGCTTCTTCGACAATCGATTATTATTAAAGCTACCAGCTGCCTTGAAAGGCGGCTTAATGGGAATTCCATAAAGAACGTGCTTGCTTTTTGCCAAGAATTCTACTTTTACATGATGGTGAGTTAATCAGTTTAACGGTATGCAATATTAAAAAAAATTAAAGGCATATCGAAAATATACCAGCCCAGTGTACTTACCGTAATGAGATTTTGAAATGGTTACAAAACTACCAAATTATTCAAAACAATATTCAAAATTAGTACATAAACAACAATATTGTAGTCTTGCAAACTTATTTATGTTGGAAAGATCATTTGGGTAGGATAGTGTACGAAAATATTCGTCGAGAATTTGTACATTGATTCTGAAATGAAAATTGCAAATCACTATTCCTATTTATGGAAACAAATAGGCGAAGTGTCTCGAACCAGGTAAAAAGACAGTAGGTACCCTGTTTTTGCACTATCTACCTATTATCACTTATTACCAATATTATCAGGATCCCAGACTGAGGCTTAGGTATTCGTTCATCGAGACAAGACTGTGTAATCAATATGAACGAGACACTCAAGTTGAAATTGAAAGAAAAATACAACGCCAAACGGGTCTGGCTATGTCCCACGCAAATTCCGCACAGGGCAAACGACATATTACCTGTGCCAAGATGCAGCGATATATAAAACACACACCTGCCCCAATAGTAACTTTGCTGGATCATGTAACGCAATAAGTCGTGGTAATGAAAGATTTTCTCAATTATCACTGCAAAACAAAGTCGCTTTCTCTGTCCCTATATCCGTATGTATGCTTAAATCTTTAAAACTACGCAACGGATTTTGTTGAGGTTTTTTTAATAGATAGAGTAATTGAAGAGGAAGGTTTTTATGTATAATACATGTGACATCCCACGGGAACGGGGGTAAAACTGCGGGGGACAGTTGGTTAAAGAAAAAAAAAGGAAAAATAAATGTTTAATTTCTGCTATTGGAGAAATGTACAAACCTTTATATGTATATTTAGGTAAATTAGCTAATGAATAAAAATGAAATAAATAACCCAGGAACATGTTTTATGTCATAGTTAGATTTATTCGAACGCGTGATAGACTTATGCTAAAAATTTATACAATAGCAGCAAGATAACGCCACGGAAGAGCTTGTCGTGAGGTCGATATTCAAATGATGTTTGCGACAACTTGACATGCAGGTTAATTAAAATGTATTATGCTAATACATTTGTACACATGCATGGATAAGATACTGACAGGTATAGACCGTCTCACCGGGTCACCCACCTCTCAAATGAATCATACACCCAATATCCAACGAAATGTAAACGAAATTAAATATAGTCCATATACGTACTGTAGTTGCCTTAAGGCGGGTTACTATATACGATCCCGATCGAAAATCCATGGATTGATGAACCTTTTGACAGTAAATTTAATACACGTAATGTCAAAATTCTACTTCAATCTTGCGATTTTAGATCGGGATCGTATATAGTAACCCGGCATTATAGTAATAAGTGAAACTTTGGAAATTTATTTATTAACATATGTTCTTTGTTTAAAATACAAATGATACGTATTTAAACAAGATGGCATAATTAAAATTTTTATTTATCTACACTAATATTATGAAGAGGATTGATTCGTATTTTTGTATGTAACGAATAAACTTAAAAACTACTGGACCGATTTAAAAAAATCTTTTACCTTTAGAAAGCCACATTATCACTGAGTAACATAGGCTACTTTATCCAGGGAAAACGTATCATCCCTCGGGTGAAACCGCGGAGGACAGCTAGTCTATACTAATATTATAAAGAGGAAATATTTGTATGTAAGTATGTTTGTCACTCTTTTACGCAAAAGCTACTAAACCGATATGGATGAAATTTGGCACATAGATAGAGCATATTCTGGAATAACATATTGGGTACTTTTTATTCAGGGAAAATGTATTATCCCGTGGGAACGCGGGTGAAACCGCGGAGGACAGCTAGTACTATAATATAACTACCAAACACATGGTGTTTCGTAAAGACACACGATAGAAGTAAAACTTTTGTATTACACGAAAACATTTTAATTAATCAGCAATCACCTTTGAATAGCATAGATAGTGTTCATCATTCATTCATTTTTTGTCGCACTAAAAGTTTGCGGATCAGAATTTTAAAGCCCCCCTATAAGAAGTTCCACTTCAAAATATCTAATTTTTCCAAGTGAATTCAAACTTTTTTGTCGTGTCAATATTATATCGAAATATCAAATCACTTGACAAGAATTTCAAGCATGTTACGTAATGTGTTATTGTGTTGCATATACCGTAAATATCCAAAAAATAAATATAATTTAATTCATGATAAACAATAAATAATTTACAGTAAAATTGTTTTATTTTTTAACTATATTGGTATATATTAGTCACTTTTCCTATTGGATTATTACAAAAAATAGGATGTTATATATTATAATTATTAATTAAACCACATTTGAATGATAATGATAGGGAAAACAATTTGGCAAGCAATTTATTTACAGGAATTTTCCACAAACATGTTGATCGCTGAATCAGCACCATTGACCCTTGTTTTTGTATGAGCTCATCATCTCTTATGCCGGAACCTATAAATTATTTCCAAGAATTAATCTTCAGTCAAACTTACTCACAACTATTTATATCAAACAGTTATTGTTACCTACATTTACGAATAAAACCACTCCTAGTAAACAAGATATTAAAAGCAAACATTTTATAAAATAAATTCAGTGCTATTATTCAGAGATGCCACCTGCTTAACGACAAATCTGTAGTTTTCTTAACATTTTCTTAGCATCTCCTTAGCATTTAATAAGCAAATACGATTAAGTGGATTACGTACCTTTGTTTGCAACTTTTTAATTGACTCTTGTCTATGGTGAAGATGACAGCTGTCATTTTTAAATATCACTACAGATATTTTTCAATGACAATAATTAAGAATATAAAGGTGCTGCAAAGTGCAAAATTTTAGATACCGCATATAAACATGTTTATTAATTAATTGAATATGACAAAATTAATGTAACTGTATTCTGATATGTACACGAATTATCTATGTGTACAGCATTTACCACATTTAGAAAGAATGCAAGATTATTAAAAGTTCAGAAAACAGAAATTAGGTAATATTTTTTATTTATTATTTTCTGAAGTCACGATAAAATCGGCATTATAATAATCTCAGATCACATCCTGTACAGTTCTATTCATTTGTGTATATATTCCTAAGTTAATGATAATTAGAATGTAACTGATAAGAAATCAGATACCTTTATCATCCCTCAAAGCCATTGCTCCTTTGTTATCAGGTGGTCTTTGACATTTATGAATTTATTTATCCCTATGACTTTATTATTGGGAAGATTTAATTAAGGAAAATGTTTGATTCCTTGATTTAAAGACTCTCGATAAATTCAATAATTTATACCACATTTAAAAATGAATAAATATTGAATATATAAAAGGGCTTGTCTATGGAAACCATATAACTGATATACTACGTTTACTACATATATTTTCTATATACAAACATACTTTTAAAGACCAAATATCCTGGGACATTCTTTACACACTTCTGATATAGTACATATACTACAATACTTTTCTATATAAAAACATACGTTAAAATATCTACATATAAACATCGAATAAACAGACATGTTCATACACAAATGTTCTGTCCTGGGTGGTACCAAACCCACATGGCAGTCAGGGTCTCGTAATCACCAAGCCAACTGGCCAGACAAATTATTACGCATCATTAAGTGAGGGGTCGTAAGATGATGTCATACGCATACGGAATATCATTATTATGAATAACGGAACACGCGTTAATGCATAGTAATCTCACCGCGTTAAGTTGTAACCTTGAGGCGTCCGTGTCCGTATAATTATTACTAAGTAATCATATTATACCGCTACTCTAACAAATTAAAAAAAAATCACATCAAGAACGATGAATAGTTTCATAAAACTTGCACAACTATTTTTTCTAGAAATATATCAAGTCTAGTTCTTATTGTTGACGTTTAAGTAGGTCTGGCCGTCTGGGACTCCCGTGATTTGTCCTAGTTTAGAGGATGTCCGGGGAGCGTTCGGATGGGGTTTTCGAAAAGAGTCCGGATGAAACCCAGATACTTTATGTGTCAGAGGAACCGCATCCAATTTAAATGTAAACTATAAATGTAACATTCAAAAAAGGCGTTGGCAATTTAGGTGTTGTACTTACCTATCGATGCTTGTAGGTAAAATTTTGTTTTGTTCCACACAAGTAAAAATAATAATTTGTTTGACCCGCGTGAGTGCAACGCGACCTTGTGATAAGGTAACATACAAGCGCATAATACCTACATATATTAAAAATAACAACATAACAGTATAGCAACTGTATATAGGTACTTAGCTCAGTATTTTTTAACCTGTGGTGTTTGATCGCCCATTCCATACTAATATTATAAATCCGAAAGTTACTGTTTCTTTATCATTAAAGGGCTGAACCGATCATGCTTAAATTTGGTACACACGTAGTCTATGGTACAAAGAGAAGATTTTAATACATTTTACGCAGGTAACAACGCAGGGCTGAAGCTGTTTTTGTATATTAAAGTTAAAGTAATTTACAGGTACAGGTATATTTTGATCATCTTAAAATGATGATAGGTAAATATTTCGTATTGATTCTTATAACGAGATCTGCAGTTCTTGGTTCCGACAAATCTACACTTAAATCAATAAACAATACAAGGTAAACTTAATTAAAAATAATGTTCGTAATAGATTTTTACCTATTATAAGTTACAGTTACGCGTGTTCTTACAAGAAATCCCACTCCGTTTATCCGTTTACTAACATGTGATCAGTTATAGATGGGTGCCCTCGATACTGATACAGGAAAAACATAGAGCCATTAGAAACACAGTTACGTAAAACGAATAACATTGTACAAATGTGGTAAAAAGTTAAAAACTGGTCGGTTCTGCGCAGGCGCGCACAGAGTAACGGATCCACGTGCCCGCAAGCGACACACTCAATAGATTTGAAAAACTTGACGAGCTCAGTCTTCATTTCGCATTAAATACTGATTGAATTAACAGACTTCTCAAGATGGTCGCGTTGTGAGGACTAACATTAACATCTTGCTTTTATATTCTGACAATGACAAAACATTTTTTTTCATTAATTAAAACCCATTTTTTAAAGTGAAACTTCTAAGGGAGTGCTTTGAATTTTTTTTGTGTGACGAAAAATAAATGAATGATAAACACAATCTATGCTATTCAAAAGTAATTGATGAATAATTAAAATGTTTCCCTGTAATACAAAAGTTTCACTTCTATCATGTGTCTTCACGAGTCACACTGTTTTTGGAACGAAGTTCCTTATCGCGCGTTGTGAATGGGGGCTAGACGGAAAAAATTCATACGAAAAGCTGTAACGACACTTTTTTTCATATTGTTACGTTCGAAATTTAAATGATATGGTTTATTATTGGGTTTGTTTTTTTCATAATTTATTTAAAGGCTACATACAACATGTTTAAAATTCTGTTCCATTTATAAATTAGTAATTATTATAAGTTAAAAGTAAATTTTGAATCGCACTGAATTGAAAGAAGCATGTATTAAGTCAATGAAAACTTCGTTCCTATTTAATCCAAGAGGTTTTGGAATTCGCTTAATCCGGTTTACAATTACATATCCTCGAATGGTAATATGTACCGTTACCTCTGATATTAAAACATCAACTTACAATGCTACCAGTTAATACCGCAATTCCTTTACAGAACTGACGTTCTAAATAGTTAACTTTTTACTATAACAGCCTGTACCAGAGGGCTTCGGCTATCAATCTTGATAAACGTAATTACATACATGTTCAGCACTTCTTCCGAACGATGAATAGCAGGTACCGATCGTATTGATGTAAGATAATACGTAGCATATATTCAATCAAGTATACATGTTTTAAGTGTTTGGAGACGATTGTAGATAATTGTATTTTACAGGCGTATTAACATTTATTTATTATTTAGAACTAGTTCTTCCCAGTATCCGTTGCTATGCGGCTATTGTTTCTTTTCTTTGTCTGGAACCTTTTCAGGTAATTGGAACAACTCGCTGATGTTTCATCGCTATCGGATAAATAGTATATGTAGGCATAGGGTCGAAACAATGAAGGAGTTCTATGATTTAATTTATGATTGCAAGAGAAACCTTACAAAAAATTATAAATATCCTGGGACATTCTTCACATACGGCCGTCTGATCCCAAAGTAAGCAGAGTACAATGAAAACCAGAAAACAAACTATACCAATGTCTAGTAGTGTACTTATCGCTTGTACTATAGCTGTGGAGAAGGCGAGGTGTCATCTGAAAGTAATCGACGCAATTTTTCTTACGTACTCTTCAGTCCACTCAAATCAAAACACACCTTAAAGCGATGTTGATTAAAGGCAAATACCAACATTAATGCAAACGAGGGTGGTAATACAGATACGACTACCTATCGATATATTAACCAGTTTAGCTGCTACTCAAGTGCTATTTACTTCGTATACAAGTATTTAACGGTGGATAGACAGGACAAGAGTCGGTTGCTGACGTGCGGTGGCCGTTCGATTATACACGCATTTAGGCACCGGTTACAGCAGCCGCTTAGCTATTTCGCAGCTTATATTTAGCCTTGACTCATTATGCCATGAGAAATAATCCTTTATTATTCCAAGAAAGGATTCTTGAATAAGCATTACTCAGAACATGTTATTCATATTTTATTTTGTTCTTATTATTCTTTTTTTCTGATAAATTTATTTTGAAACATTAATTCTGAAGCTGATGTATTCATCAGATTCATTCTTCAGACTGACGTTGTAGCTAAAAATACTAAGTTCTAGTCTTCTATCTATATACAGATTGTTACAACACTACCCGTATAGCCGAAAGGAGGTTAAATGGGGCCTTATAACGAGTCCATTCACAATATTTTAGAACCGTAGTAACGCTGTATAGCATACCCCAAAAATATAACAAGGCTGATTTTTATGAATGAAAAATAGAAAACTATTAAAGTAGACAATCATTAGGCCTTTCTGTTAAATAATCTGGTTCTCTGACTTGACAGCTTACTAGGGTTGTTGGCTTTGACATTTTTTTTTACGGAGTATTTTGTAACATATTCTTTTCTAAGCCTATTGTCCTTATATATAGAATAATATAAACTACACAATTAGAATAAATAAATAAATATTCTAATGAAAGTTATAATATGTTACACCTACTAGTGAAGTGTAGTGTAGGTAGACGTGTAAATCTGAATCAGTGTTCGGTATCAGATAAGCCAGTTTATATTATCACAATGATATTTGATGTAGATAAGTGTTTACCCACGGCTGGGATGACGCCAGCGTTGCACTATCCTTGTTTGTACAGGAAATAAGGCCTCGTAGTGCGTTTATCATTTATTCATAAATAATATCATTTTAGCTTTTATTTAATGGGACGATGTGGAGATGCATTATTTGTATTTTTACTATTAGGGCGATTGTTTTATCCGTTTTGTTTTTATTTTATCATTTTGAAGTCTTATGGGAGGGATTTGAAACTCTGATCCGGAACTTTCTTGCACAAAAAAAAGAAAGCTTTTTGAGTGACTAAAAATAAATGAATGATAAACACGATCTATGCTCGATGCACGATATATGATTGATGAATAATTATGATTCTCTGTAATACAAATGTTTCACTTCTATCCCTCTTTACGACACACTCTGATGCTTTTTTTTATTTAATTCTATCAACACACATTTTTGGTAACCTATATATTTTAAATTAAACATAGAAAAATCCCATATAAATAACTCAGGACCTACAACTTATTCAAATCCTAAATGTGATTCGACTTGGTAAGGACGTAACAATTTATAGGAAGGTATATTTTAGTCACGACAAATTACTTCATAATAAAGGTAATATAGGTACACAACAGGTATTAAGTAAGAGTATAAGAAACCTTAACTAAGATAATGAGCGAGTGAGTTTATGTGTCGATATGTCTCTCAATAAAAATGCACCTATTTTAAAACATTTGTCACTAATTTTGAATTTAAAGCTAAATTATTCTTTGGTGACTTAAGCTATGTTATGAACCTGGGATACCACTTGGTAAAAAAAACTATAAATCCTAGTAATATTATTATATAAATGCGAAATTTTGTGATGATGGATAGAAGGATGGATGGAAGGATGGATGGAAGGATGGATGGAAGGATGGATGGAAGGATGGATGGAAGGATGGATGGAAGGATGGATGGAAGGATGGATGGAAGGATGGATGGAAGGATGGATGGAAGGATGGATGGAAGGATGGATGGAAGGATGGATGGAAGGATGGATGGAAGGATGGAGTGATTATTTCACAAACCACTAAATGGATTTAGATGTTCCTTGTCACATTGATAGTTTAAACACTTGGGATACTTGTTATCCCGGTACAATGTACCACCCCCTATATTAATCTAGGAAAGCCTATAATTGGCTTAAGATCAGTTTATATATTTAACTGTTAACATGATCTGTAAACTAGCTGGTGGTTGGGGTCGAGGGTGAAACCGATGAACAGCTAGTGTTGCAATAAAATAAGCTACACAAACTAGTTTTCTTTCAGGAAATGCAGCTTATTAGAGCTAAGCTTTGACAGGTAAAGGCATGTCGTTTTAACCGCATCACATACGACAGGTCGTTATGGGTAATTGGACGCAAACTCATCTGACTATATGGTGACCTTAGGATCAATTTATCATGATATACATGAGTCATCTATTAAATATAGGCTTGACCTTTTGTATCGCATTGAACCGTTCATGATTGTTGCGAAGATATACGGTTTATGTTGATAAAATTAACAAGCATGTTGTAATGACGAGCAAACATCAAATTTTGCGGTATGAAAGGATGTTTTTTTGTGCTTATCTATATAATGTTTTACTGTTATTTTAAAGTTTGAATTTGAATAATTCTTTTAGGGACAACTTATATTCGTATATTGTTAGTGAGCACAAAAATATTTATCCTTATTTGTCAGCAGATCCTCTCGCTCTGTTCTTCTCAAAGCATCACTTGTCGTCTCAAGGTCTAAGTGTTTTGGCTTACTATATAAATAAACTAAATATAGTTAAGATATATAAGTCGAAATTACTATAACAAAGATCAACCATAAAATACCAGTCAGTATCAGTTCCCAACCAGAATAATGAAGTAAATCGCAACAATAGTTTTGGTCCTTCGAGCCGGATACATACCATTTAAATGATTGAAACTACGATGAGTCTTTTCAGCAAAAGCTAACAAACGGACGAATGATTTCAATGGATTTGACATTTAGAAATAGAATATGTAGGTAGGTTAACGGCTAAAGCCTTTTATGGGTTTGTGTGTACGTGAAGGGAAAAATACAGCACCTATATTTATTTATTTTTGAAATACCCACTGATAGAAAACATCACTTTTCTCAAGTGAAATGGGCTTTAATAATTGCTTCTATAGACCCAGGATACATAGGATCTCTCAGAAACCTGGGTAAAACCGCAAGACGGTAGTTATTTTTAATATTATTGGACACAGCACTCCAATTGTGTAACTCTCTTGGATGCAATGTTAAATCCGATTTCATAATAGATTGACAGTTCGGGAAGCAAGGAGAGTGGGACAACAGTCGCAGCGCCGTCAATGTAATACAAAATAGACTACAATGGCGATACCGAGAGGATTGTGTAATCCTTGCTGGAATAACTTGAAGCCACAATTTATTTTATATCGTTTTTACAAAAATGTGAAAACCAGCGAACTTCACTAGTGCCACTGACAGTCAGTACTTTTAGTATTTAGAAGACAAAATAAAATCCAAAAAGTTGATGTAAATAAGTTCGGTTCGTAACACTCACATTTCATATTAATTTTGTGACCAAAATGACATTTTACAAAAGTCACCTGAATATGCACCAAAGAACTTAACTAAGCCTTAAGAAGGGAATCACTTTGTCAAGGGCCTACCTGACTATTGTATTCAGTCGTCAAGTCGGTGATGGTTGATTACTAGGGTCGGTTAAGTCACGTACACGCATTGTTACATTTTGTTACTTTCAAATAAATTAATGAATATCCTGGGACATTCTTTACACACAAAATATGAGAAAATATCTACATTATTTCTATACAAAACGTTCTACACCTAGTGCGGCCCAATTCATGTATGGATTGCAAATTGAAATGTACAGCGTCTGGTAAAGAGAAGTTTTTAAGATTTAGAATGAATACGTGATTAATTTGGCAAATTACGTGCAAAAGCCAAAAACATCGAACATTCAGACTGTAACTCCAGCTGTACTTAAAATAATCCGGAGCAAAGGCATCATAATCAGCAACATGAATAATCCTATTCAAAACACTAACAACGCTCTTGTGGTGGGTCGCAATTGAACACATGAGAGGCAATCCGAAGCCCGAGGGCAAGTATTTTCCATAACAAGGGGGGCAAACACAATGGGCAAGCCGTTGGTAGGAGAAGCGCGCCTAACTAGGTGTAAAACGAGTTGATGCGATATGTACTGCCTTTTGTGGGCCGTGAACCAGAATCTTCTTATACGATTAGGCACAATAAGTACTTGTTGTTTGTATTACAATAAATAAATAAAATAAAAAGTTTTATTCCACATTTCTAATTGACATTTCAAATGTTATTATTAAATTTCCCTAGTCTTTTTTTGTTGAAATATGAACCCCTTTTAGGATAAAGGCCTCCTCCAGTTTTTTCCACAAATCCCTGTATTTTATCCTGACAGCTGGATAATATCATCAGCCCGTCTTACAGGTCTTCCAACATTCTTCTTTCCCCAGCCACTTATGTTGTTTCTATTATTTATAATTATTTTAAAAAAGATTTTCCTCTTAATGGAGGATAGAGGTCTACCAATATTTTGAGGATCTATTAACTACCAGTCTTGTATTAATCAGCGCTCTTTTTGTAACGCGTAATTTAATCGTTTTCAATTAAACGATTTGAGATGATCATGATCTAAATTGTAGAGCTGTTCAACAAATAAAATCAAAGTGTGTCCGTAAAATTCGTGTAAGGATACACAATAAAAACAAAGTCAATGACTTGTGAATTCATTTAGACCTTGAACCGAATGAGATTAGACGGGCAGGTTGGTGCTCAATGGAGTACAAGTCGGACCAATATACCAAGCATTTGTAATAACGAAACTATATGCTAACTTCTTGTGAGTATATTGGTTCCTGGAATAAATAAAATACTCGATAAAAGGCCTTACGATAAAGAGATAAAGCCACCCAATATTACACTTTATTACGTTGAACTTTAAAAACAAAAATGCCATGAACCCCGTACTTATTTATCATCTCCAATATTTTCAAAATGTTTAAGTACATATATAGTAAAAACAGATAATAAAATCGAATAAGTTTGCATTGAAAGTATACAATAATGATTCAAGTATTCTTCTTCTCTGTCAATATGGTACTATTTTAAAAACGAGTTATGAAAATGATGTATAAATAACTCATCGATAGGGTTTGTTTGTATTGGAATAACGTAATTGGAAAACATGACAATAATTTCGTAACCTTGACCTTATTATAAAACAATTGTAAGTATGTTTGTTGATTGTTGTCGCGGGTTCGATTCCCACCCAGGACAAACATTTGTGTGCATGAACATGTCTGTTTGTTCTGTGTCTGGGTGTAAATATCTATATAAGTATGTATTCAGAAAAAAAAAAAAAGTAGTATATGTAGTATATCAGTTATCTGGTTTCCATAGTACAAGCTCTGCTTAGTTTGGGACCAGATGGCCGTGTGTAAAGAATGTCCCGGGTTATTTATTTATTTCGTATTTTGAAAGTATTATAAGAGACAGGTTAAATAAAATATTAATAAAATCAGTTTTAATAAAGACTTAGCAGACAAAGTTAGCGAAAGTGGTTGTTGCTGGACAGACGGAGGTCCCATACCATAAACGGACAAAGCTCGCAGACGTCCAATTAGAGGGAATGTGCGCCCTTTGGGAATCGTCTGTTCTTCACAGGGAGTTTCTATTTTCTTGCTAAGACATGATGTACACAGTACTATAAATCTGATACAATCATGGCTTAATGATTTCATATTTCGTAATCAGAAAATCATTCGTGAGATAAACATCGTGAGTATCGTACATACTGTCGATTAACGAAGATGGCGATTATAGATTTAACAAGAAGACGAAAATTTAATTTAAATAATTTTGCAATCGTATACAAGGCTTTCTCAATTACAATTTAACGTATAAAGTTATCAACATTGAAGTTACGCCGAAAAGTCCAGAGATTAAATTGAATAATCTGGTTTGAGATCCGCCTGTACACGATGGTATCCTTAAAAGGCGAGCTGTCGACAATGGCCTGGGAACTCAGCTCATTTGAAGAGAAAATATTATGTCGTGTCGGGCACCGCTCGGTAAATCGCTTTTTAAATGGAACTTTGCAGTCAACGTGTCATGCACAAATATGAAGAAGTGGAGATGAGCAAGCGCCCATTATCTGAGACATGCGGCTTTTTACGACACGTACTGGCAATTTACGCACATTTCTGTGATGCATCAACCTATCTACATATATTTAAAGATTCACAGTAAGTATACGAGGACTTTTTGAAGGTAGGTATTTTACTCATCAAAAAAGTAGGTATTTAATGCACACTATGGTTTTGAAAGCAAAGTACAATTGAGATATTATTCCGCAAAAAATGTTGATCAATCATTGTTGGAAGAAATTTTAAAATTACAAATGCAAAAAAAATGTTTACGTCACATCTTTCATGAAAATGAATACTATAGAGGTTTTACTGATAAATAACGTAATAATTTGACAGAATTCAGTAGGTCAGTAAACTTATGGTTATAACGTAACATATTTTTGGTAAGCAAATGAAAGTAGATACATGTACGTTGTAGTGTTTCACCTTGAGCCGTAAGCAAACATAGCTCTGCAGCGACGTGATATCATCGGGATTATCACTATTTATCTCGATATGATAACAGACAAATTAATGCGAACGCCCCTTGTCGTGTGTAATCTTTATCAATTTTGGTTCCAATGAATATTAAACGCTCTACTTTTTTTCAAACGTTCAAATAATAAGGCTTTAAGTAAGCCCAAAAACTTTTCCACACAAAATTTTGAACCAACTACTTTAATGCTACACGATATCAAAATAAATTTTATTGAAGTATGGTCATAAATAACTACAAAGTAATAATACCTGATGGGTCATAAAACATTTTTCATTCGAGTCTTTGTTATAGTCTTTTTATTTTTCTTTCGGTTAAACCACAAAAAATCAGGCTCCGATACCAATGAGAGACTTGAGAGTAAACCGCGATGACCTTGCACGCGCTAACGAAGGCTGCACTCCATACAAGCCAGGTCCGACAAAAAAGAAATAAAATGGAGCCGCGTAAAGACTTGCCACAAAAAATAAACCAACTAAAGAAGCGACCGATGTTCGGAACGCGATGGCGACCAACGAAGTATTTCGATTTTATGTTCCAAGTTTTTCTGCGGGAGGTAAATCATAACTACTTTGAATTTATATTTCCCTTGACACACAAAAAATCAATAAATTACCGAGTAATAAAACTACATGAAGTTTCATGACTACCAATGATTGAGGTAGGTAATTATTTTCCCAACATTACTATATGAGATACGGTTGTTAGCAACAGAGATACCTAGTTGAATTCCATAGCGTATCTATTGGGAGTATGAGCAGATGTAGTGCGAATTGGGTTACAAAGATAACACTATCGACGACTAGTTGCACGAATCCAGTAAACACTCCATTCTGTGTCACCCCAATGATTCCACGTTCAATTCCGTTACAGCTATCTAATCCCATAACCCATGATAATATTCGTTTTATGAATGCATAAACTTAATTTCTAATACCGATCCGCTTTTAATACCTATCTAGATATCACAAATTGCATTAACTTATCTGCCAAGCCATTAATTTTCTCGTTATTGCACTTGTAAATAGCTGATGTTAGTAATTAAATGCACTGTAAGTGGGAACCTTGGGTCACAGATCATATAAACTTAGATAAGGATACTTTTCAAATTGCTTCGAAATCAGAAATAGTTCGTACAAATTAATACCTATGTTATTCATTTTTTATTAAATTTAAAAGTCATCCCAACTAATATTATAAATGTGAATGTATGTTTGTTTGTTACGCTTTCACACGAATACTACTTGACCGATCATCATGAAACTTTGTACACATATTTTTGGAGGTATTAGAAGTAACAGGATACTTTTTATCCCAGAAAAACGTTGCATACCTAGGGAACGCGGGTGACACCGCGGGGGACGGCTACTATATATAGTGGCCATATATAGCATAGACAAAGCAACTCTTATTGATAATAGTGCGATAATCATAATTCAATAAAGGCAGAGCTCATGTGATTGAGTCGCATTCTGAATTTCAATTGATCTCAATCACTTGTGCCGGACTTTGGCGGTGAGTCGCGTGTTCAATAATAAACAATACTGAGAAACGTTACCGAAATAATAATTACATTAGGTGTACCTATGTACAAGTTTACATTTAATATATTTGTATATATGTAACATTAAAAAGGAGTTGATGTTGAATTCATGGCAAAATATACAATAATAATAAACTTTAGGGCTCAGAGAGAAAATAAAAAGCAACTGTCCACACAAGTGAATGTCACCGCTCCGTATAATATTTAATTCTTAATCACGAACTTAAAAGGAAACACGAGTTTTACATAATGAATTTGCTGGAACTTAAAAATAAATAAAGTTAAAACCTGCATTCCCGTGAAACGTCAAAAGCGTTTATTAACGTCAGTTAATAACCATATACAGACTTAATTAACCGATGCTTGCGACATTTTAAACTGAGATACTGATTATTGCTCCACTTAACTACTCGTTAAACTACGCTGTTAATTTCAATCAATAATGAATGCTGAGGGTATATACCTTCATTGTAGAGACGGGTTAAGAAGTTGTCGATCCAGCGCACGGCATCGGCGGCGCCTACGCCGCAGCAGTGGGCGGACGTGGTAGGTACTTGTACCTTGGTGCTCTTGAACCATTGGATTGCATACTATCTGTTAGGTACCAACGATTAACTTGTTTATATATATATACACTGGATATATACACTGGATCCAACAGTATTCCGTCTTGTCATTAATATTTGCGACCGAACTTTTGTTAGGCTAAAGAATATATTCGTAAAGTGCAGCTTACTAGATTGAATTCCGTGAAAAAAGTGCAACACTGAGCGCCAAATAAAACAAAATATCAAACATAATCTCTTACCGGTTTCTTGATATTATTGTGTTCCAATTTGTTTTAAGACAGTTTTATTCAGTGGTAATTCGCAGTTCGCAGGTATCTTAAAGCAATTATTGGGTTTATTTAGGTACCGAAATCTAAATATGAATAGCATAGGCTACGTTTGAACAATTTTCGCACGTTCTACTTGAATAACTCCTATATTTCGCGTACGCTAAATGTATCAATAATTTGCAGGGTTTACTGCATTAAATTCTGTTGAGAATGAACAGAAGAATATAACCACTTAATCTCGAATAAAATCTCAATGCTATCTCAACTATCGACCATAAACAATACCGTCGGCCGATCGATTTGCACTTAGATAAGTAGTCAATCTATTCACAAACCTATTGCTCGCCAACATTGTATAGAAATAATGTTTGGCCAATACAAACGCCGAGGTGTATAATTCATGTAACGAATATTAATGTGATACGTCAACCGATAAGTCTAAGATTTTGAATCCAATAATTATATGCCAAATTTTGTGACTGGCATAATTGCTTTTACGATTGTAATAAACTGTACCTATAAGTAGGACTGAGAAACCCATAGTTTGTGTAATGATAAATATTCTGAACTTTAGGTATATACCTAGGTAGGTTGACTAATGGCTAAACAGAAACGTATCCATCTGCTTTACTTTATAGACTTAAATAATGCTAAAAATGCTATTATAATCCTTATATGTTAGATTTATCTGGCTTAGTTTAACCTTTACTAATTATTTGTTGCTCTCTAAGATCTGTTAGTTTTGTAAAATGTAGCATCAATAAATCTGTTGAAGAAAATGAATCCTTATTTAGGTTACACTCCAGATTTAAATCACATTTATTATCTATTTAAAGAAAAATATTTCCAAGACACCCCTAATGTCGTCCTGTCTTACTATTTATTAACAGTTTTATAAATAACAGTAATAAATAAACAAGTTATCCCAGTGCCACCGTGTTGTTCGGTAATTGGAACGGTTTCACATGTCACAGGAGAAATACGGTGGCTATTATGAAGGTGTCAGGCAGTGATTACTTCGACAACATTGTACAAAGAATGCTTAAGTCAGCAGCTTTTAATCAAGATCGTGGAAGACCGGTCGATGAGATGAAAGATTTATGTAGAGATAAAGCCAGGATATACACATAATTATAATAAAACTTATAATACACCGTAGTAACAATAAATAAGCAATTTCAACTTGTAATGGCTGATAATGAATTCAATCTCGTATTGAAAATACTAATGTTGCCTAATATGGGAATGTTCTCATGTAGACGACAACTATACGTCCCGCTGGGTATGACGTGTGAACATTTTAATTGGATAGAGTCGCTCATGGGGGACAACCCTTCCTAGAAATAGGAGTTATTGAAACGTGCTTTTCTCAAAACATATTTACGTAGAAAGTACAGTTTATTCATATTTTCTTTCTCAAATAATAACGATCATAGAATGAAGTGACAAACTAACTTTTTAAAATTTTATTATTCATGTCCGAGCGCTCTTTTTGGGCACGAACGCTATTTTTCAACTATACATTAATAAAATATTTTATATGACTTCTAAAACGGTACAAAATCTATTCACATAAACAAACATGTTACAAAATCGTGTCAAATGGTGAGAAAATGACTTTATTTGTATTTGGTGGGTAAACTCCTAAAGTTACGTATTACACCCACGTGCGAGCGGGTTCCGAAACGCTGGAACTTAGAGTCAATGTGTGAGATACTTACAATATACGATTCATTACTAGACGCACAAAATAAACGCCTTTTAAGATTTAGTATTTCAGTACCTAGGCATATCCTAAGTTAGCATTTAGCTCATTAATACGAGGAAAACGATATCGGGAATGGATTTAAATAAATTAATTTAAAAACCTTTTGAGCTCGCACTACTTATTAACATTTTTGAATCTTGCGTATTTATCCTTATCATTTATCTTATTAACGTCGTATCAAAGTTTGAACCGGATTTTTTGGATGGAGATTTGATTTGATTTTGCCTTGTGTGAGTAGTTTGTAGTTCCATTTCGATCACCGATTAAGTATCACAAAGTAGTTGAAGGCGCCTAACTCTTAGGAGACTCTTAATTTTGAGACAGTTATTTCAAATTAGAAGGGTTAATTTGTACGATACGTCATGAACGGGCAAACGTCATAACGGCAGCGCTGGTACAGCTTGTTGAAATAGGCACATGTCTGTTTTAATTGCGTATAGAATAGAGTAAGTATGTGTAAATACAACACGATATATTTTATTCTTGCCTTCCCTAAAAGAGCATCGTATAGTTTTATTAGCCACGTTTACGTAACGGACTGTAGATTTCGTGCGTAAACTAAATAAATAAAACCGTATCGTTGCAACCGGGCGCGCGGCAGCGGGACTATCGCGTAAGGAAATGGTAATGATTTTCATTGAATGTTGCTCTTATTTTTACAAATACTTCAGATTTACAGCCCATGTGTGCCAAAGAGTAAGGAGTAAGTAGCTAAAGGAGGGAAGGCCTGTAAATTCTACTAATATTATAAATGCGAATGTTTGTATGTATGGATGTTTGTTACTCGTCACACAAAAACCACAGAACGGATATGGATGAAACTTGGCACTTGTACAGAAAATGCACTGAAATGAACATAGAACCCTATTGTGCCGGGAAAATATTACATTCCACGGGAACGTGGGTGAAACCTCGGGGGACAGCTTGTGTAAAACAAATAGCGACCAGGCCCGGCGCTATTTTGGCTGGGTGAATTATTATAAATAAAATAATAATTAATCTTTCTAGAACAAAATTTCTCAATTATGGTGAAAGAAAACCGCATTAAAAACTGCACTAAACAGACTGACAGTAATAATGACTTTATTTCGTATTTAAAATTTTCACTAGGAGCCTAAGGCTGAAGTTTCCATTTAGTTATTTTATAATACTATCTACAATTATTTTATATTCAGAAAGTAGGTATGCAACGTATAAACCTAGTTTACGACGTAATTACTGCGAATGCGTATTTAATATTAAAATATTGATGTCATGGCAATACTATAGCGGTGAAATTACCAGTGGCTCTCAAAGTTCATGGTATTTCTTATCGGTACATTCTGCACCCCTATATTCACATTGTATACCTTCGTATAATATTTACTTGATCTTGAGATAGCGAGTGACTGGCAGACAGAAAAAACATCAAGTAAATAATGCATTCTTTGATACTTTTAGACAAACAAACCTACAACGGACGTCAATTAAGAACAAGTCGAGCATGTTTATCGATGCAATAAATATATAGAACCTACTTACCCACATTAAATCTTGAATAAAACATGATAACTTCAAGTGTCGGGAACTAAACTCATTCATCAAGTATTTTATGAAAGGACGTCGAGACGCCTGCATTGTTTTAGAGTCGAAGAGTGACGCAGTTGATTGAAAATAGTGAATACAAATCAGGTCATCTGAGGATCGTAAACCATGACTTATTGATGAGGTCTAGACCAATATAAGCACTATAATTCCGCATCTAACTATAGGAGCGTTGATACAAATGCATACACATAACCTATGAACATGTCTACAGACAAAAAAAGAACACACGTAAAAAATCTTGTTTACAAAATCAGAACTATAAAAGATAACTTATTATCTACCTTATAAATTAAGAAATAAGACATAAATAAGTATACAGTGACATGTCGGTCTAGTCTAGGATATAAATATCAAGTGGGAGTGGGTCGAGGATAACAGTGCCACCCGCGGGGGACACGTTGGAATCATTCCAGCTCTACATAACATACCATGAGAAAGTCTCATCTACAAAATAAAAATTAGACAGTGTGAACATAACTGATAGTTATTCATCTATACATTGCATCTTTCAATGGAAAAGCCAAGATTAATGCGTTCAGGAACGACAGTAAATATCGGTTATTATTTGTTATCGAATTACCTTGTCTAATGGTTAATCGTAGATTTTATTCAGTCGAGTTAAGAAAGGTTTCACTTATGAAACACTAAAAGAATTGGTTTACCATTTTATTGACAAAGATATTAGGTACCATACACACAAAAACAACTTTTATTGGAAGTCGGCAGTCGAAAACGTAACTAAATGCGTCTATTTAATTCGCAGAAACATCAACCCAAATTATACGTCCGCCTAAACCACAAATAACCAGCTTATTTTAGTAGGTGATCTAAGTTGTTAATCCCTCCGTTAGTATTTCAAATCATGTCGGATCTTGACACCAAATTTTATTGACATCACTTTTAGATGGAGTGCTGAGTGCAGAACAAGGTTTGCCAGCTCCCGGTGCATTGCTCCGGCGCCACTCCCTGACTGGGTCACCACTGGCGCCGACACCGGATTCATTTTACTTATCCCTACATCATTGTTATTCGCTTGGCATCTTTCTTCATCATAAATCAATTGATATTTACTGAAGCCGTTTCTTTTTGAAGTTGCATTAAAATTTTGCTGATTTATTCACCCGTTTGGCTAGGACATCGAGAATAAATAAAAAATATTTAAACAGTTAATGTAAATCATTACTAAAAATTGAATAAAATATACAATAAAAAAAACGAATGTATCTAACTAGTTATTTTATTAAATAAAATTTTAGTCTTTATGCACAATCGTATCATACCGGAGGTTAATTCTTAAAGACAACGTAAATACGTGGATTAAAATGTGAATATGCACCTACATCGTTAGCATCAAGAAGGTATTTGTCTTCCGCCCCCAGAATCCTCGCAGCCCTCACAGGCAGGTATATTTTCATAGCACCTTTCAAGTGCATCAAGTCCAACAGGTAAAGTTAAGGTGCTTATTATATCCGGAAATCTTTATGCTGGACAGGTAGCTCACTATTGTATTTTTTCGAATGCAACAAAAGTGACATTTTTGCCTATTCAAAATTATACAACCACCTAAGATCTAACAAATAGTTAAGAACTTTTGTACATTGTTTAACAGTGTTAAAGTAAGTCAGTTGCTGATATAGGTATTCCAATTACAATTGCTTCATAAATTCCTGATAAAGGCTTCTGATAATTTTGATATCACTGACACAATATTCTGTTGTTGAATTCAAAGAACTGAGATCGGCAGTGCGATACACGAACACAACATATGGACGGTGACCTTCACACATGACATCATAGCGACTTATTACTTAAGATTAGTTTTTTTCTAGCTCAGCTTAGAATAACTTACCAACTTATTGTAGTACCATTTTCATAAATGGTCAGGTGCTCAGCTACCGAAAATCCAAAATACGAGCCGGCCTCTCCGAACTTTATCACAGGAATCCTCGGTTCCAGATTGAAACTTGTGGCACTATATAAAATGCACACAAATAAAACACTTCCGCACCTAAATTTATGAGCCATCGTGTACACTGTTCGAGAATTCGTAGAGAAAAAACGTGTTATCGCACCAATTCACTGTTTCCCAGTTATAATTTGGCACATCGCGATTTTCGTAGTTACAATTCGTGCCGTTTGAAGCGACGACGGGACCCCCAGCGCGGATGCCGTTCGCCGGCTGAGTATTCCCTAACAGCGGGAACTTTGCTCGCCTCTACACTACGCTACGCAGCTTAACTTGTCCAACACACGGCTGAGAGCCCGCGCCGCGTCCGAGGCGAGTGAACTCATAAAACTAATAAAGTAGCTCGCACAAGAGCGCCATCTATCTCTTGCTCTATTCGCTGTTATGGTCCCTTGAGCCAGCCTTAAACCTATTATTAGCGCCATCTTGTGATGATTGAAATTTAGTCATAAGTGCTGCCATCTGTAGAAAGATTTTTGTGAGACTTACGTGTTTCATGTTAACGATAGTAACTGAAACTTCCGGTAGATGTCTGTATAAAGTAAAAAAACAAGACTTCAAATTTGATGAAATAATTTTTAAGCTTTTTACAAGCAAAATTAAGTTAAATTAAATTAGAAGACAAGACAATGGACAAAATGGTGTGATTATATTGATTTATTTAGTTCTTATGTAAAACTTATTTTAGTAAATATGTAGTTACAAATATTATTCCGCTCTCATATCAATCGCCGGTATCATAGTGTGCTGCCAAGTGATAGCGTGAATAGCATAGTAGACATGACTCAATCGATGAAAGCTCTCTGTATAATCTCTGTAAGGCCATAAGCATAATATGAAAGTAGTTATGAGATCTATGCTGTATTATGGATATCAGACTAAAAATAAAATATGGCAGATGAGAATATTGACATGGATTCGTATGTAACGAGGAATGGGAGAAATTGAATAGCAATTAATGAAACAGATCTCTAATTATTATAGACAACGGATCTAAATCGTGTAATAATTTGAGGTACAAATACCTTTTTTAACCAGACGTTTCGGCTGACTTGATCAACGGTCACGGGAAGACACATACCTCAAATTATGACACGATTTAGACCCGTTGTCTATAATTCTTAGAATGTATACGAATCGTGAAACCTTAAAAACATTAAACAGTAGTTACTAAGAGATGGCTGCGCTTTAAACCTGATATGTATCTTTGAACTAGGGAGACCAAAGAATGTGTGCAATTACCAGGTGAAATTCGTTTAATGGCTAGATCGGTATAAATGAGGAACATACATGCAAAGATTGGTAGCTAACCCATAACAGTAAGACATCATTAATTATGTCATGGAGGCAACTTATGCATTTTTACTGCCCTAGGGTATTGTTAATTTTTGCTGTCAAGAAATTCCAGTATTTGGGTCTGGAAAGGGTAGAAATCTCTTGGCGCAAGGTCTGCTGGATACGGTGGGTGACGGAGAACTGTCATTCCTTAGTCTTGTAGCTTAGTAACCATCTGTTGTGCAGTGTGGTGCACGAGTTTTATGCATAAGTAACGAAGTCGAGAGGTCATTTTTTTGTGGCCGTTTCCTGTCCCTCCAAATTTAATTGGAGACCTTGTTGTTGCTGTATTTATTGTTTTCCATCTTTTATGTTCGGTTTTAGTTTTCCCCTTTTTCCACTTTTTTTTTATTTACGTCTATTCCTCGGTTACTATAAGAAACTTTCTAATTTGCTATGTTTATTTGTGTGTTTTCATATATTCATTCTCTGCTTTCTTGATTACATCTATTGTTTACTTCTTAATCTTTTTATTTACGTTATTTCATGCATTCCTCTTTCTGTCGCTTATTTTATTTCACCTGTCGAGAGGTTAACATATGCTAGCTCGAAATTTCCGTACATCACTATCATTGTGTTCAGTTCTTTAAGGAACACATCCACAGTAGGTAGGTAATGTTCGTACCGTGTGATAAACAGAGGTCATCATTTTTCTATGGGTTTTTTTTTTAAACACTGCCTGGGTGCTAGACCAGGGTCTAGATAGTCGCAAGTGGTAATGTGAATCAAAATTGTTTCTGAGTCTGTTGAGCAATGAATGGCATGCCTCGACGCGTACGTCGCGCTGGCAATCATTCAGATCGTATGGCATATATTTGTGAAGCTTTATGTACCTTGCCAATTTCACGTAAATGGACATAAGTTATTTTAATGCTCAACGCAGTAAATTTCTGCCCATTCAGCCAAGATAGAGTGATAGAATAAGGAAGTAAAACCAATTTTGATTAATTTTAATAAATTTATTAAACAGAAATGTATACAATATTCGAGAAAAACAGGAACTAAATTAAGAACATTGACGTACTTAACTGGAAAATATTGATCTTCAATAGCTAAATCTTTATGATTATTCACTAGTCTTTCGTTCTACTCTCTCCAATACAATCAAGTCAAAATTGTAATATTGAAAAAATGTCATCAATTCATATGGTCCAAATTAACAATTTAGCTTTAAATTAATTAAAATACTGATTGAATCTTAATATATATTCATAAAAAATTTTGTCCTATCGGTGCTATGATTATTTACCAATTGAAGATTTCAGTTAAAATTTATTAGCAGCTTTTGTTGTGATCTTAAATGTTTTAGCTCTTAATGTTACGCAGCTCAAAAGCATTGCCTAAACAAGTCTACGAACGAGTTGCTTACAGTATTGGTGCTATAAATTTGACCTTCTGTCTGTTGCAAACTCGAGAGCAATCGATTGGCATTTGACGAAACCTCTGTCGCGCCAGGTAGTTTTGTAGGTATTACTATACCGATTTGTAGGGAAAGCACCCCCACAGGCATCGCAATACCATTCACGCTTTTTGTATTTAGGGCAGTGGATGAAAAGTGAGCTCGGTCTGTGAGTGAGCGAACAACAGGTTCAACTGCGAGTCCAAACCGACGTTGAAGACCTTCATCAGTTTAGCAACTGCTTGACCCGGCTCCTTGCGAACGAGAGCTACTCCAGACACTTTCATCAGATGCACTTCAGAGTCTACTGAACCGCCCCCAGTCGTGGCCAATTTAACATGGCAAGTGACATCTACATGTATGTACTTCTCCACCGCCTTTCCTCGCTTTCCTGGTACGTCCACGTATACGGTTTTCTCCTCCACTTGAGGCAAATCGGCACGGAACACACTCGCCTCGCCCAACAGACCCTATGAAGAAAACATCAAATTAGTTATAAATAGATATATAACATAAATTAATTGCCAAGGTGAGCTCATCCTTGGCTCCATGCCTATGTAATATGCAATTAGAAATTGTCCTTCTGCCAAAACTAGAGTATTTTGAACTTTGACATTTACATAAATAATTACAAATAAACAAATCTTAAACTACGCGTCTTAAAACTCATGTGCTCAACCTGGCTCGTGGCCAAAATGCTATTTAATTTAAAACATTTAGCGTGATATTTACATGCCATTTGAATATAAACTTAGATGTGGGAAGAGGAAGACCGACGAGATGGATGAATCATTAAAGAAGAATTGAGTGAAATCCGAGATGACGGATTGTAGACATGGTGATTTACAATAAGTTTGTTAACTTACTCCGTTTCCTGTTACAGAGAATTTCATTCCCGGGTGGATAGCGCGAGACTCCATGCCGATGCCTTCAGGGTGGGAGTCCGACCAGAAGTAGTTCTCTGGATCATTGAGAGTATCAGGCTTGAATGTAATTCGTTTTCCGTATCCCATTCCCACGGACTGAAGCAGCATGCTACGCCCCTCGAACAGGTGGCGCCGGCAACTGGCAGGACGCACGCGGTAATGGAATCCAGGAATAATACGGGGATCGACGAAAGTACCTAAAAAAATGTTTAAGTTGTTAACAAGAAGTCCTAAAAAATTGCTTGCTAAAATTACATGTGACTTTTGAGGGGTTAAACTTACCAATAACAGGTAATTCGTATTTTTCAAGTCCAACTATACAATATTGGCAAGGAATGTCTTTAATGTCTCCACCATTGACGGTTACTCTTCTGGATGACGATTCAATACCCGGCTTGAGTTCGTATCCTTTCTTGAGTTGTTTAATTCCAATGGCAACGTTGATAACCCGGGACACACTAGCATTTCCTCTCCCTTTCTTTAGAAGAGCAACACCAGTGACGGGCACCAACTTTGTAGCCCCATCATTTTCATACCACTCTACTTTACAGAGGGTATTGATCTTGATTTTCTTTTCAATTGACCCATCTTTATTTATCTTTTGTTCTAACTCAATTTGATTCTTCTGCAAGTAAAAATATCTCGTTAATAATGTTATTTGTGTTAGACAATGAAAAAGTAATAAATTGGGATGACATAAAGGTATTAATTACCTGCTGCTGTACTACTTCCAGAATTCCTTGAGGTTCATGGTTGGCGTCGTAAATAGTAAACTTGTCGCCAATAGATACAGCCTCGATCTCAAACACAAATCCTTCGGCTCTGGAGTCAGTCCAGAAGTAGTTATTATTTTCATTTAGCGTAGAATCATGAGGTTCAAACGTGACACGACGAGCGAAGCCACGACCGATCGACTGCAGCGTAAGGGCCTTTCCCGCGAACAAGTATCTTGGCTTTACTGATAGTGGTGGTGCGTCCAGAGCCTGTAAAATAACATTTGTTATAGACACCATTCCGCTACTCCACTAATCAACTAATATTCTTAAATACTCTTCATTTTTTTATTAATTAACCAATGTTTTTTTTATAGTTTTATAAATGTTTGAAAATAATAGATACAATCAAGAATAACATTTACTTTTGTTAACATAATTAAAGTGCATTGTGACAAGTTATAATTATTTTTTCAATATCATCATTATTCATAGCAAGTGTAGAAGTGAAAAATTTACTTATGAATTCGTATGATGTGCGAATATTAGTTTATCATAACACCCCATTAATGAAATCGGTATTTTTTACTGATGTAATGAAAAAATAACCATATCGAAATCACAAAAGAAGTCAATCTTTTGAAAGAATTCATTGATATGATTATCATGGCAAAATGCCTGTATGAATGATACTTATGGTTTACCTATTGTGGACATAACATGCCGGCAGCCAGTATGTCACTTTCGACCTGTCGAGTCACTCCGAGCTTTCTTCAAGTTTGTATCGTGAGCTCCGCTCTGGGCGAAGGTCTGAAAAACTGGACGATCCACATACCATCGCCTACAACGCAAGTGCACAAAACCAGTGGCGAGGGGAACGCGCAAGTCAACAGTGTTGATCGTTGATGATATTTTCATTCTGGAAATGTCAGCAACGGGCACCGTTTCTAACTGATATAACCCGGCTACTCTAATCTGACCAAATTATCCTGGACTACTGAAATCGACTAGCAGACACTCCACACTTGAATTTGTACCAACAGACAATAATACGTTTGGAATTTTGACAAGTAAACTAAATTGATATTAACTTTAAACATTTTTATGTAAGGTTGCCATTACAATGGTTTTACAATTATACATCAAGATACAATTCGTAATCTGATACCTATTTATGAAATCAGCTAAATACCACCAATGGGTAATTGTCTAAAATAAATATAATGTAGATACATTAACATTATGACAACCTTACTTTTATCGTGCTGGTTACGAAACTTAATTAGAAATATTGGCTTTAATATATTCAGCTGCAGATTTCAAAATATTCTTTGATCGCTTGTGGTCATGTAATATGTAACTCAACGAAGAATCATTCATTTGTCCATCTTTAGAAACGTTAAGGTGAATAGGCATTAGGTACTGTGTAAGCAAAGGACAATTTGTGAACTTCATTAAGTTTATGAACAATTCTGCAAGAGACGAATGAACTCACCATCCTCTCGATTCTGAAAAGGATAAACCTTGCAGAAATGTTCTAACAATAAACCAAAATCGATCATTAAAATAAAATTAATGAAAGAGCTCATAATGTGAAATAATTGCCAATTTAAACAATAATAAAGTTTGCATGAGCCTCATAATTAATAGGTTACGATGGTATGGCCCTTCCTTCTTAGCACGGGTTTATGTTTAAAGTTAACCGTTTTCACTAACTAGTAACTCAGTATCCAAACTCAGTGTGTTTACTTCGATAGTTCCTTTACTATGTGCAGTCGTTTCTTTCGCAGTCCAGTTCAAAAATTTTGCCCGAAACTAATATGGATCTTCAAAGTTTTTCTATTGTTTCCAATGTCGGGAGGCATCACATGTATGATACAAAAGCGATTTGAAATCGATTTACATTCATGTTTCGTCGATGGTTAAGCAACATTCAACATGGTTTTGTGAGGAATAGTCACAATTTTAACCACTTTTTTTACATGCAATAAATACATTTTAATTGAAATGTGGAAGATTGCCTAATCGGTGGTGTTTGCGACAGTGCAATCTTCAACACTTCCAAGTGGACAATGAATATGACGATTCCCCACGGCCCTGCGACGTGAAACGATAAATGGTGAGTGTTGAAAAAAATCTTGTAAGTTACTCGTCTCACCTGCATCGGTCTGACTTTGTATCTGAAGCCGGTTCTGACTCGGGGGTCGATGTAAACCCCGATTACTGGCATTTGGTGCGGCGCAGGTTGCGGCACGCGGTACACCGCAGGCACGTCGCCGAGCGTGCTGGCGTCCAGTACCAACACATTCTCGTGCGCAGTTTCAGTCCAGTAGCCCTTGTTTGAAACCTCAGTTTGTTCCTGAAATATTTTTACATTGTATTTTCTAGTATTGCTTCACATTTAAAGCATTTATCACGCACCAGGTCATCGTCGAATAATCCGAATAAGGTATCAATGTCACTATCTTCGTAGCCTGCTTTGAGTGCCATCATTATGATTCAAAATAAATCAAATAGTTTAAGATCTTGACAAAATTAAATGAGAAAGTACGATGACCGGACGCCCAGCCCTCAACAGACTAGACGCCGAGCCACAACAGTAAAGAATAAATGAAGCTAGATTGAGCTAAACAATAATATAGGTAACAATGTACCCAGTTGGCACTCATACCTTACACATGTGCTGTTGTCACGTTTAGGTGCCAAAAAATGCAGAACGTGATGTTGTAAAATTACGTCACATTTGTTATGTTCCCTGTCTATGAAAACCACTAAAAATAGGTAAAAGTTCTAAATATAACAAGCGAGTGTTGAATGTAGAAATTTTGTTTTATTGTAATCACTCCAGAAATCTGTGGAATGTTATAAAAATAGACGTGACTAAATTACAGAGCTGGAGCAGTACCTGCGCGACTATGGTTTCCTAAAAGTAAATATTGGCTGTATCTACGCGTTTTCAAGCCATATTTCAATTGATGAAGAGTATTGCGCGGTATTCTATCAATTGAACAACCCAATCTGTCCACTTTAGTGATATCCCGGTCACAAAGTAACAGGCAATCAGTATAAATTGGTTTGTTTTTCGAGACGCTCAAAACCGAGGCAAAGTCCGACTTGTAGATTGATGAAGTACTATTTATAAATGCCAACCAAACTATTTCTGTAGTTTAGCACAAACTATGCAAAAGCGTTGCGACTACACTATTTTTATTAGCGGAACAACTGTTGAAACAGGAACAAACTTTTTTCATTTAAAACTCGTTCCAATTTTTTATGAAGGTTAACGTGACCTCTTGAAATATTGATTTTAATTTGCTAGTAGCCATGCAACGTCATGTTATTGACCTTAACTCTCTTGAATGAGCAACGAATGGGTCAAGTGAAGCGTGCTAAGAAAACAATTACATGAAGACTATCAAAGTTTGAGTAATCAAATGTCTCCGATAAAAATACCTCCATAGCGAATCTATCTTACTTTACAATCCTAAATGTAAATGACATTACTTAATGTTTGTTGGTAGTCTAGACGGGGGGTCAGGCTTCAAGACGTTGAGTAAGTATACCTACTGATAAATGATATCGTAAGAGCTTCAAGACTTTACACATTGTGACACATTTATTTTCAGCAAACATCGCAGGCCGGGCTTTTAATCCAGAAAGGATGACAAATAAGAAGACCAATTCCATTGGAAGTATTTATATACTTGAAACATTTCCACTGTTTATTCTCTCAATACTTATTATATGTACCTACAAAAATTTTATAAAAAAAAGATATCAACAAGATAATACTTACGGGTATTTCCAACTCCGGGAAAGCCTCTTCACCATCGCTCTCATAGTCACTCGGTATTGTATTGAATGATTTCGGGGTTCCCTCTGGTACCTTCACGAAAGAAACAGATCATAAATATCATAGGCATCTTAGATCATTATAAAGGAACATTGATAGAAGTACAAATTGCTATCTTTACATTGCACTGGAAAACAAGCAGTTGATAAGTAAAGGAGGTCAGTTGTACACTGTCAAGAAACAGAGCCTTGACTCACTCGGACATCAATTTGTAAAAATAAATATACTCAATGCAATGATGTTCTCATTTATATGAATAAGGCACAGCAGAGTTCGATTCCAACAAATTTTATAAATGTGAATGTCTGCGACTCAATCAAGCATAACCAGCTGAGAATAAGCTCAATGTAAATAAAGAAAAGGCAGTTCAACTAAAACTTATTGAGTTAAACCTATTTTAAACAAGGTGCCTCTAAAAGTATTAAAACCTTCTACATTTTGTATCTTATCGCACCTTTAGAATTGAAGTGGCTTAATCCAAAATTCTTGTTTTTTGGTAAACACCAAAAATGTAATAGAAGAATCAGCCGTTTTGTAGATTTTCCATTTTATTGCTCTAGGTTAAGCGTTTATTTTTAATTTTTTTGTTATTAACCGTAGGGTAGGAATTGTTTTAATGATTGGACACTAAACCTTTACGTATAACTAATTAGAACATTTTATAATTAGTCATTAAAAAAAAAATGACACTTATTTTCCGAAATCAATTTAATATTATTGGCATATTTGACTTTGAGTCAATTTTTTACTTAACGATACATAAACAAATTGTGCCTATTTAAAAAAGGGGCGATTAATTTCTAATGTTATATTTGAACATGGTGACAGATTTTACAATATGCTAGTTTAATTATTGTAGACTAGTTAAATTAAAGGAAAGTGAAAAACAGACTTTGGTTTCAAAATCGTGTATTTTGAAATTTTCCCTCACTAATCATCATTAAACACTAATCTACTGGTACTGCTACCAACATAACATTACCACCTGGTATTCAATTAAAGTAAGTTTATAAAAATCAATGGTTTGAAATAATCTCCAAATACTATGTAAACCTTTGATAAAATAATATAAAACAATGAAATACTTCTTATCAATAGAGTAGAAAAATAATAAAGTAAAAGTCATTTTGTTATATTTGAATAACTGGCCAAAAGATATTTATAAAAATGTCTAAGAAAGAATTTACGAAATAAAAAAACTTTTATCAAACTCAACTAATTAACATAATCAACCATTCACTTTTTTTAAATAAACAGCAAAAATAACATATCTTGATTCAACACTAAAATGAGATCAAAATAGATCATTAAGTTAATTTATTAAAAATAATTATAAACGCGAGTCATAGAACCAGGCGTAGATACTAGGGATTGCTTTAGTTCTTATAAGATAATTCAGATCTTTTTTTTTATTTTCTGCAAGCACCATTTTGGACTATAAGCATTCGTTATTGTAATTTCACACGCTTTTTTCATTTTATTTCTTAGTCTTTTTCAGCATATGTATTTTTATAGTAAAATAAAAATAGCTCGTCTTTAACTAATTTTAACACTTTTATCTCGCTATCTAAGTCCCTCAAACCCACTGCATTTTTATCAACATTCGTTCTGCAACACATTTAAGTCTATAAAAAATTGTAACCTTAACTCTTTAACTCTAATTGGGGTGCCAGTTTTTCTAGCACCTCTTAGTAAAGGCATATATTGTTGCGGTTTGTCAATAGGACCAGATCTTAGGTTTCTCTTTATTTCTTTTCAATTAAACTATGTGCATTGCCTCCCTCTTTCTGTGTATGTCCCTTAATTAGATATTTATGCGTTATTGATTGAATGTTGTCAAAATGGGCCACTGTCTTATGCAGTGGCCTAAACTGCTATAAACTGGCAATATATTTATATTATATTTTGTTTTGACCATTACAATTTCTGAATAAAATATTAGATTTAAAGTTTTGTCTGCATTATTTTCACTGATGGGACTTTAAGTAATCAAAAACGCAGAAACCTATTTCAATAGCCCCTTTATTACCATGTCTTCTTTTCCAAAAGTAGCAATATACTCCTTCATATGCACCTAGTTCACTATCGTTTTTCTTTTTATTATTATGTTTTGATTTAGAAGCTAGTTCAACTATTGTAAAATTATAACAATTAAGTCTTGACCTATAATAAAAAGATGAAACATCGCCTTTACGACAGGTCATTGCAGCTTCGAGATCATAAACAGCACATTTAGTTTCGTTAATAATACATATTCATATTATATTTATATCTTGTACATTAGTCTCATAAATATTTTTTGGCCTTAAAAAAAGCTTATATTAATTTCAGTTGTAAATATTAAGTAAAATACCCAGTACGGGCGTGAGACTTGTTTTGATTATTATTAAAGTCCCTACATATCTCTTTTATACTCTTGCTGCCATCCATATAATCTCTTGAAGTAGAAGATCTTAGTTAATGTGATTCTATGCGCGGTAGACTATTAATATGGTCCTTAATATCTTGTACAAGACTTGGGTTAATCGGGGCTCGGCTTCTAGAACGCCCTCTAAGATCTTCCACAAGGCCATTAGTTTTCAGTTTCACAGTTTTTATCTGTCTCTCTGTAATACGAGTATCTAGTGTATTGATAAAAAAAGGTTTTACAAACGCGAATTCTTTGGCAATCAGCTGTAAAATAAATGGCTGTGTTTGGTTTACGAGGATGGGCAGCATTTTTGTACTGATATTTTGGTTTCACCTCCATCGTGCATGCCTTGATAAATGATCGCTTCAAGTCAAAATTACTTAGCTGCCAATAATAGTCGTATATTTCGCTCAGGGGTTATGTTATCGGAACAACGAAGTCTACAAACACAATTACTTTGTTAGATTTAGAAAGTGATTGGTAGGCTTTTCCGGTATTTCGAAGAGATTTAACAATATTTTGTTTCCATTGAGACGGATTGCGCAGGCGCTTCCTAGATTTTTTATTCTGAGGAAACAATTGCATCGTCACCATCATGTGCCCCATCCCTGTCAGACGTGTTGGTTGATGAACTGAAAGAGCGTCGTAGCGATGAATCGTTGTAAGTCGGATCAGCGTCACTCAGATCGACTTCTGATTGCAAAGAATGCACAGGTGATTGACGGTAGTTTATGTCTTTATCTAACCGTATTTTGCTATTTGAGGGCTCGGCACAAATTATATTCGTGTAATCGATTTGAGTACCTGACATGATAGAAGGTGAGCTATTTATTTTCATTTCGTCTCAGCTTTGCTTCGGCTATGTAAAAGACTGATGACGACGACATTGTGCTGGAACTTGAAGATTATGACATAGAAGAAATGAAATGAAAATATTTTTATTCAAATAGGCCTTTCCAAGCACTTATGAATAGTCTGATTCTAATACCGGTTCGGAAGGTTGTTTTTTACTGAGAAGAGCCGACAATAAACTCAGCAATAACTCTTTTTTTTAAAAAACCAACTTAGCTTTATTACATAAAATCTATTTAGTCTCACTATCGCAAAAGTGAAGAATTATTGAACAATAATATAATATTATGAATAACTAATAAAAAAAAATAATAATAATAATACAAACAAACAACAGAACTGGATGATGATGAACTACTGGATCGATCTCTCATGTTTTGTGATGTTTGTTCTTTGATAATTGGATTAACGCTATTCTCACTGCTGATTATGGACGTATTGTTAATCTCCTTTAGAATCCGTTGTTCAGTTTCCACTTGCGGTAAAATTTCAATTCAATCTAGGACTTCCATCCGTCGCCTTATCCAAGGGTATTTTCTAATAGTTTTCCTTATCACGCTCTTTGGATCCATTTTAAGCACTAGTATAACAATATTCATATACAATATTCATGCATAATATTTCATTCCGGTTTAATAGATGCAAAATAAGATCTGCACTTCTTTTCATTATTGATCTCAAACTTTAACTGAAATAAAAATAAAAAGACTCAACTCAAAATAAAGCTCACTAAGTCTCATATCATTCAGTAAAGAATAAACATATTTACCTATACGTCTCCGTAGTCACAAAATTGGTAGTAAAGTAAAGCAATAATATAAAATAAGGCTCGATCATTTAAGCAATATTTGGTAATAAAATGACGGCAGTTCTAATACGACACCACAATATTATAATCATTTAGTATTGAAACGCCCAAAACCAAAATGAGTCATTACAAAAATATGTATCAAAGAAATAACTTACCTTGCGTTTAGTATTAAAACTGCAGATTACAGTTTCCGCCCTTTACGGAGCAACCGCACTACGTCCAGCGTTTAGCACTGTTGACGCAACTTTGAATGAGATCCTTCAATACAGAGGGATGCGCGGTAACCGCGTGATTTTAAAGAGACGGAAATAGCACGTTTGTCCTTTTCTGGACTAAAATAATCTATTTATTTATAATAAACTGATAGAATACATGTTTATAAGTAATTCCATATACAAAAGTCATTTTCTTAAAATTTTGAGTTATGCCACTTCAATTCTAAAGGTGCGTTATGTAAATATGTCTTGAGCGAGCCTATAGCTGCTTAGGTATGAAAAAAAAATAATCTATTCTAAGCTGAAAATACAATGGGACTGGCAAGGTCAAATAAAAATATAAAACAATTCTTTTGTAGGTAGTCTAAATGACTCAATAAATCCACTAAAATATTTTCCATCTATTACGAGGCAATTCATGATGTTTTTTCCAATGTATTTACATAATGATTTATGAACACGTGTATATCGCGTGCAAGCAATAAATTATGTATATTGTTAATGCAATTTCACATGTATTTTTAGAGACAGCGAGCCAGGGTCTTTAAACAGCTTTCCGGTATTTTTACTAATAACATATTATAGATATAATTTACCTGAGCGGAAGGTAAGGTTTCGACCAGCGCTGGTTCCTCATCGAGAGCCGTAGAGGTCCCGGCTAGACGAGCGCGAGTCAAGTTCCAAAGACGCTGCAGCGCCAATGGAGTTTCTTCAGATTGCATGTCCATAGTTGGGCTGGCGAGCATTGTTTTGATATCACCCTTAAACCTGTTGCAAAAAGCAAACATAGTATTACAATATTATTCGACTTCACTGTTGTTTAAATTTTAATTAAACATGCTATTTCCTCATATCACGCATCACTATTCGCTGTAGCTTTATCACAATTTATTGCTGTTTCATAATGTCTAACTATTGGGAAATATACAAGTTAATATGGTTTGTTCATGTCAATGGACGAATCATTCTCGTCACGTGGAAATACAGTCAACCTTCTTGTTTATACAGCTGAAATTTCTTTAATAAATCTGTTCGCCGAATCTTGTCCTCGACCAGGTTTAATTTGACCTTATTGATTTTGTGGGAATTTTCCGCTAAGGACAGTTGGAGGTAACTTACCTAAAATGAGTAATTTATTTGCTTACTTTTTAACATTTTGTCATGTTCTTAGTAAGTTAGTAAATTACCTAAAAATCGATTTAAAAAACCTATAATATTTTCTCTTAATTTATATTTGAATAGTGTACAGCAAAGATATGGTAAATATGTATTTGACACCAATTTCTCTTTTGAACTTTTAATTTACCTGTTGGTCTAAAAAATGCCGAGCTGAATACATATTTCAATGCATTAAATTATTTTTTTAAGAACTTCCTTTAAATCTGTCCTATAGTCCTTTCTTCACTGTCGATATTATATTTAATGCTGCGTTAATAAAAAAAAACGAGTAAGCACCAACCGTAAAGCAGGTATAATAAAAAGAAACTACCTGAACAACTCACAAGAAAAAAAACGATAGGGTAGCCCCTACTTTTGAGGAGTCCCATAAGTGGAACCCGTTTTGTACCTGACAAAGACCTGTTTTTTTTACTGGATCTAAAAGTAAAATATGTACAAAATACAAAACACTTTATTGTTAAGTACCATTTGCTTTGAAGATGTAGTGAAATATGAAAAAACAAAATATTTAGGTTCTTTTACCGTATACCGATCGATAAAGTTAACAGCGCGTGCAACTTTATCGCTAGCTACTGTTTTTGATCCAAATACTGCTAAATAAAATTGTGTGTTAAATGTTAATTTGATTTAACTCAATATTTGGTACTTACTTATACTAATGGTAGATTGTGTAACTTCATTTTGTAGTACCAAACCACTATACACATTTGACCTAAATATTACTTATTCGTCTTATAATTCGTCTAACTCTTCAGTTCAGATCAATAATTTTATTAAACTAGAGTAGCAATAGAAAGTGACAGAATGACGTAGGTATTTGATATCCAATGAGAGAGAAAGCGATCGGTAATGCAGTTACCGATGACGGCCATTTGCTGCGCTCGTACCGTTACCAGAACATTCTATTTTCACAGATATACTTTTCCTCAAACGCAGATTTTTACATATATTTCAATAGTTTTGTCATGCACACAGTTTTTTTATTTATTTCTTAATTTCGGTTACCTTACCTCGTGAATTTTTTTTTATAAACAGCTGTAGCAGTCTCAGGATCTCAGGGTTTATTCAAACAGCGTGCTTAACGGATCTATAATACAAATATCACGAGTTTCAGCAAACTTAGCACAATGTATGACTTCGTACCGTACTGAGACGCAGCTTGAACACCACTGAGGGTTGGCGCACGCGATGGAGGTATTTTAAACTTGAACAAGCGGTGCTCCCCAGAGTGCCGGTGGCGCCAGAAGAGGATGCCGATATAAAATTGAGCGAGAAGGGTGTAGGAGCACGCGGCCAGTGCGTGTTCCACCAGACACTCACTCACACATCGACAAATAGTTACGCATGCGTCCGTGCTATTGATACGTCTGAAACGTCGAGGTCGACGTCACTGTCCTCTTTTCTGTTCAATGTACACAAGAGGGCGGGGTGCTATGCATATGAAAGCTCTAAGGGCCGTGTGAAGTGCAGAACTGCCACCAATGTGGAAAATACTGATTTTTAGCTTCGCTTACGAAGCAAGAAGTTTTCTGATACAAAAATTTACTCCAGTAGTTACAATATACCCTCCAAAATTGGGATGGATAAAATAGTTGAGATAGATAAGATGAGTTTCGACATCGGTTTGTCGGTATTGGTATTTCGCGATAAAATCACTTGGTATGGTGATCTAAAATATTCCTATTTTATATGCAAGCATGCTACAAAATGTTCCTACGTATTTACAAACTGAAGTTACTGAAGTACTACTGAAGTAGCTGAATAAATCATAATAATTTAATATACACAAAGCTCTTTTCAAACGATGGTATCTACTAAAGTACCTTCAAACCAAAAGAAAATGTATGCAGAGATGATAAAAATAAAACAGACTCCAATGGAGTCCGTTTTTGTATTAAACATTTCAAGGAAAAGCGAATTACCAATTCAATAAGCCATGGTCTGATATTTTAAATGTATCTTGCTTAAGTAAGCAAGTTGAAAATGTTATACTTCAGCGCCACAACATAAAGACTTAGAAACAATAACAACATTTTGTGAATGATATTTTGGGTATGTTGTAAATTTTTCTAGTAATCGAGATAAACCGCTCACAAGGAAATGTCTCGTGTAGATAAGATAATTGAAGTCTACTGGCTTATCGCTGAAATCCTCCAGCAAACGACCATATCACCAAAATAAACAAAAGATAATTTTTGCATTGATTAAATACGTGTAACAATTTTGAATCATAGCAGACTTTACCCCCACAGAATAAACCAACTTTTGTTTATTAAGTACTAGCTATCCCCCGCGGTTTCACCCGCGTTCCCGAGGGATGTAACATTTTCCCGGCACAAAAAGTATCCTATGTTACTTCTAATACCACCAAAAATATGTTTACAAAGTTTCATGATCATCGGTTTAGTAGTTTTCGCGTGAGAGCGTTACAAACCAACTAACATTCTCATTAATAATATTAATAGGGGTAACTAAATTTATTAAATTATTCCACAAACGGTGCCACAAAAAAATTATCTTACTTTCCATTTGTTAAGATAAGAAGTCATTATTACTATACATTAGTGATTAAATAGATATATAACTAATGATGGTCAAATAAACAATAATATCATTAGTTAACTTACGGAAGAAATCATAAATAAAATGGCCTTAAATTTTCCTTCCGACCTATAATAATATGTTAAGTAGGAAACTAAAATAATAGGGAACTATCCTGTATTCAAGATAAATAATCAAACACTCACCATTGTAGGTATTCATTATCCAAATATACACAGATACATAAAATGTGATCTAAATTTCATAATTAATTTGATTTTTAAGTACCAATTTGATCACAAAGAGTAGCTCTTTGATGGTGTAAAATTATGACGTCACAACTTGCTATTTCAAACAAAACTCCATACATTCAATCGTTTTGACATTTAATAAAAAGTTGCTGATTTGACATACCAGTCGACATATCTATTTTTCGACGAGTTAATAACTTTAAATAAGTTTCTGTATTATAGTAATTTTCAAATAACATAATTCACCAACGCATGATGTTTTACAAGATTTCTCAATGGTTTATGTTTATTTCGACATAACAAGGGAAATACCGTAACATAGCAAGTTCTCTTGAAGCATTTAGTGTAGTATCTCTGAGTAATCAAGTGCTTTTTCACAAGATATGGGTAAAAACCTTTCAACTGGTACAACTCATCCTTCGTGAAAAAGATAATTGGTACTATACAAGTGAAATATAAAAATAAATTACTTAGTTATTTTATTTAAATACTGAAACATTGTGTGTTTAGCTGTAACTTTTACGATGTGAGCATAAAGTATTTGAAATCGATATTCGAAACGTGAGCGCGGTAATATGATTTCGTTTTGAACATAGCAGAGGATAAATCTGTTAACAAAATGGCTAAAAGCGGAAATACTTTGAAATAGAAACATATTTACTGCTTAATAATAAACATCAGATATAACATTTGACTAATATTATAAATGCGAAAGTTTCTTAAACTTTTCAGCAAAAATTACCAAATGGATTTGGATGAAGCTTGGCATAAAGATAGACTATGCCCTGGAATAACATAAAGACCACTTTTTTCGCGGAAAAATGCAAGATCCCTCGGGGAAGTGGGTGAAACCGCGGAGGAAGGAGTTTAAGCGAGAGAGTAAAGAGTAAACTCTTTAATTTATACTTAAACCTAACGTAAAAACGTGAAAGTAACCTAACAAAGTACAAGTTAGTAACAGAAAGTACCTACATACCTATTCTAATATTGATGGCAGTCGAACACAAGAGTATCACATTCGAATTACACACCAAGGTACATACTACAAGAACTACCAAAACACTTAAAACAATCTGCAAACTTGTAAGCAGACACCGACACTGTTCTCGGAAGCCAATGTTTTATAAATACGACTTTAAATAGCTGACGATGGACTGCATTAACTTGATACATATAATGATAACATTTTCGCTCTAACGATTTTGTGTCGGATTTAAGACAAGGTTTAAATATGAAATTTTTATTACACGCATTTTATGATTCCATAGCCAAATGGCTAAGAACGGAACCAAAACCAACCCATTTCGCCGATCCGCCTGTCCGTAGGTCACAGCTATTTGACTGTGAATCTTTTGGAACTTTATATTATTACCTATAATGAAATTATTAAAAATTGGTGCACGTAAGCGTGTGGTGCCTCCTGATAAGTCTTCAACAGTATAAAAAAATACTCAGTGTTCTTTAACAATGAGACAGAGTCCCTAATAACTTTTATTTTCCATCTTTCAACTATGAGTTGTGATAATATTCAAGGTAGTCGAAACACAAAAAATCTTTAACGATAATTGGTTTGAACAAGTACGATAATAAGTTTCTGAAATATCCGCCAGTTTCAGTTTGAGTTCAACGACCCGAGATAATAACTTTGTATTTCTTTAACTTGCTACATGGTACAAGACCCACCCATTGGATGTGGCTTGACATGAACTTGGCTGGTATTTTTTTTTACTAAAGAATAGGTTTTTGATATTTTAGCTGTCATCTACAATGACGTGGTTTTACCCGCGTTCCCGTGGGATGTCACATGTATATGTGTATATGTACATAAAAACCTTCCTCTTCAATCACTCTATCTATTAAAAAAACCGCACCAAAATACGTTGCGTAGTTTTAAAGATTTAAGCATACATAGGGATATAGGGACAGAGAAAGCGACTTTGTTTTATACCATGTAGTGATTGGTCATCTACCTATTTGAATCTATTTCGCGATTAAATAGGCCAGGCTTTTTTCTGATGCTGAGAAAATGAAGTTATTTGGTAGTCTGCAGCAGCAGCTTTTATATATATATGACTTCAATTATTTCCAAATGGTAAAGTGTCTTATTACCGCAAATGTCACGTTTTAGCAACTGACGTCACGTGTTGGGCATTTAAACATTCGTTCTAAGTAGATACTTTGTCGATGCCGCGCCGGTAAAATTACAATAATGGGTTTAGCGACGTTGTATGGTTTAGTTTCAGTTACAACTCCAAATTGTATGCGACAAATCGGATGAGAGCGGATTAATATTTGACGACCCTGACATTGCTACAGATACACATTTACACACATCTTAATAAACTGTAAAATATAGAAAAATAAGTGAAATCTTTGTAATCCAATTGGGAAGTTGCGAGTCATTCCCAACACAAGTATCTCTGATTACTTACTGTGAAGTCTCGGCGTAAATCTTGTTAAAATGATATCTGAATTATTAATTATTTATTTTTATTTTAGTTTCTTTAAGAGAATAAAACGAAACCCTCAATGATATGATTACTTTACTTTCCGACCGTCTTTTTTTGTCGTATTAGTGATAATAAGTCGTGGTCCCAAAATTGGAAACCGACGAAAAAATATTACTCTAAACACAGCCTTACGTATGTTGAGATGGTATTTAAATAATAATATAGATTTTCTTGTGAAAAGATTGTAAATCTTGACTATATCTAAACGTATAGTATAGAATATATATAATATAGAAAAGTTTTTCCTGATTGACTTCATGGATCATGAAACTCAACTGTTGAATAGTTTGGTATTATAGAGTATACCTTCCCCCTCCCTCATATATACAACGTGCTACAAAATGCCCCGTAAAAATTTAATAGATTTATCAAAGCCAACAGTCAAAACCCTAGTAAGCTGTCATGTCAGGGAACCAGATTATTTAACAGAAAGGCCTACGTATCTATTTTACGTAATAATTGTCTACTTTAGGAGTTTTTCTATTTTTCATCAATAAAAATCTTTTTTTTTTTTTGGGGTATGTTATGCAGCGTTACTTCAGTTTTTAAATATTATGAATGGACTCGTTATAAGGCCCCATTTAACCTCCTTTCGGCTTTACGGGTAGTTTTGTAACACCTGTATAATATATGAAGAACACAAGCAATAACCTAAGGCCAATTTTTAAATTTTAAGTAGTTAATTGCACGTCTTGCCAACACATTGTGACTTAAGTACCATTTATTTATGTACATTTTTTATTTAATATAATATTATTTTTAAATTATTATAATCGCAGGCGAAACCACGGCTCCATTTACAACTATAACCGATAGTCATAACTTACAGTTTTTTTAGCAGCACATTACATTGTAGGTACACTAGTTAGATATTTGGGTCTAATTGGTACACGAGCATTGTGCATGTTTCTTGTGACATGTGTAATGTGGTGATAATTTAAAAAGATCTAACCAAGGATTCGTGAAGGATACTTTAATAAACCAATAATTGGTTCAAACCAGTATTTTTTATTTCAATATAAGACGATAATTTTACTACAATACATGCTTTATTCAGTCTTCGTATTAACTAATTTCGTTTATTTGTACTGTAGGTACTTATCTAACAGAAATGTTATTCTTTTTAAGTACCTACCCAATTAGCTCGCCGTAGCGGCCGTGGCCTCCTACACATTCCCAGCTGCCTCTAAATCTAATCTTTAGTCTCTCGATATATATTAATAAATGATCAATGATATCGAATTTTACGAGATATATAGTAATAAAAAATATAATAGTTATTGTAAAATTTGCGACATAAAACAAATGGACATTATAACGTACAGGAGTTCCAAAGTCTATTTAAACGAGACAATAATGACCGTCTAAGGGGCCACTGTCTTAATTTAAGCACTAGTTTCTCAAACAACAACCCTCACAAATATTCCCTAAACAACAGAATGGTCAATGCCTGGAACAAGCTCCCAGAAGACGTTGTAACAGCTCAAAATGTTCATCAATTCAAAACCGACTTGACAACCATCTCAAAGAGAACAACAGGATATAGGCACTCAACAGTCGAATCAACTGCCTGTCTGATAATTAAATAATAATAATAATTGCATCTTTCCCAAAATGATTATCTTATCTAATCATAGATCACCAAACGTTTGGTGGAATCAAAGTAGGAAAATCCAGAGCGTATCATTATAGATATGTTTAGTTAATAAAAAGCAGTCATTCTATTATTATATGAGTGGGTATCTTGGGGATACTTAAGCTATTACTATAGGTATTCCCTAAATATGCTGTAAATCATAAACATTTCCTTTAAATACCTATATATAATGCTATCAATGTTAGCGGTCATCATTTAATATAGATACTACTGTCCACAAATCCTACATATATTATAAATGCGAAAGTTTGTGAGTATGAATGTTTGTTACTGTTTCACGGAAAAACTACGATACGGATTTGTATGAGACTTGGTATATAGAGCATACCTTAGAATAGCATATAAGATACTTTTGAGGAAAATGGATCATCCCGCGGGAACAGCTAGTGATTTGTAAGCAATGTTATCGCAGATTCTACAAAATATACGCTATAATAATATAATATAATTCAAGTCAATCCACTCGAATGCGGTACAGCAAGGCTAACCAAAACGCTTCTAGCAAAATACTCTTTTTCGCAAGTAATGTTTACTTTTTAAATTGCCGAGAACCAGATCTAACCAGCCACTGACACAAATACAATTTTTGCTTTCGATAACCTTTGGCACCTTTTCTTAAAATATTCCACAGTCATTACCGTCCGTAGACTTAATAAAATTATTATCTGTTTGCGGAATAATTTTAAACTTTGGGAAGTACCTATGATATGTATAATAAGATTTCATTTATTGAACACAATTGTAGCTAGGTATATCTTCAGGCCATTTTAACTGATTGTGATATTCCTACGAAGACGAGGCAAATATCTACTCATCGTAAAAAAATGGCTAGTCGCATAAGTTTTGTGACACATGGTGTTTTATTAAATTTCTCAATGGTTTATGTTTATTTTGCCATAATAAGGGGATACCGTAACAGAGCTAGGTCTCGTGAAGAATTTAGTGTAGTATCTCAGAGTAATCAAGTCCTATTTCACAAGATATAGGTAAAAAAACCTTCAACTGTCACAACTCATCCTATGTGAAAAAGATTATAGTTACTGTAATGATTAGTAGTTACCATAAAAGCGAAATAAGTATTTAGCCTTCCTTTCTTGTATGATTCCAAAAACCTAAAATAATACGTTGTCGACTTCCTGACAGTCCAAAGTTCTGTTCTAACCTACTAGCAAATCACCAATTGAATCCTATTTGGAGACGATTCATATATTTTGTATTCAATTGGGTAATTGACGTTAGTTGATCAACACGTTGTTTAATGAAACAAATAGTTTGATAATATTTTTTGTAAACAGCATTGACGTTAGCATATTGTAATTCATATTACGCCTTATTAATTGAGAAAAAATAAGGTTATTTTGAACTTATTTTATTACGATTTTAGGTACTTGGAACCTGGGTAGGTACTCTGTCATTTTGCAGAGACGTCAGACGACCCGGCGAAGGTTAGGTTACCTTAATTATTTTTATTATCCATCAACTAGCATGTGTGGTAAAATAACAACCCAACTCATCAAGGGTGTCGTATGAAGGCATGGTGACTAAAGAGTTTACATCATTGCACTTTGGGACAGTAAAAGCATTACCAAAGAGTTTTGGCTTTGGTCAGGCAACATTGGCTGTAAAAAGATCTGAAATACCTACTAATAATATAAATGTGAATGTAAGTTTGTTACGCTTTCACATGAAAACTACATAACCGATCATCATGAAACTTTGTACAAATATTCTTGGAGTTATTAGAAGTAACATAGGATTTTTGTGTCGCAAAAATGTTGCATCCCTCGGGAACGCGGGCGAATCCGCTGGGGACAGCTAGTATAAAATAAAATCGTAATGGAATCCTCGCTCATGTTCCCCGTTATCAATATCTATCAGTTAGCTAACCCTTACATTAGGCATAATTAACTAGGTTATACTTTCCTCTTTAACAATGCGATAAACCTTGCGTCTGGGTGATAAAATATAACACTAATTATGGCTAATCGAATGTTGACCTGTATATCAAAAGGTAGCCATTAGGTTTTACGTCAATGCCCTCTGGCACAAGCTTAACCGGATCTATTTATTGCATAAAGATTATCTAATTCTGAAAAGTAAGAAGTTTCTATCTCTAAGTTTACGGTAAAGAACTATACCGTAATAATATCTAAATATAATAACTAACCGTCGTAATATCCGAACTAGAAACCCTTTTTTGTTTGGATAGTAAAGGACAATTTTCAAAATCGAAACCTTTAACCGACCACAGTCGAACTAACTAATGTCATTTTAGCCACCAAGTTCCACCGTTTCCCCGCGTTCCGATTGAACGGATGTTTTCTCGAGAAAACTAATTTACTACGACTGCAAAATATATATTACATATAAAGTATCATCACGACTACTGATTAATAATGGAGGTAGGTAGGTACTCTAATCTCACTGTGATGATCAATGATTAACTTGAAGATTGCGAGAAAAAAATTCGCTACATCTCGGTCGAATCCAGAAAGTTCTATGGAACATGTACAGTATACATACAGCACAACTGTTATAGGAATTAGGATGTATAGATACTTAGTGGGGAAGTTCATTGAACCGAAATTAAATTGCACTTATAGATAGGTAGATTAAATGGTTATATATAGGCGGAGCGGTGGAAACCAGATGGCTGAATCAATAAATAGATCAATCTGCAGCGAAAAGGTTTCTGCAACGATTTAATTAGAACCTAGAATGGTTTCCTTGCTACTATTTTGATTACTCAGTCACATTTTTAGGGTTCCTTAGTCAAATAAGGAATCGTTATAGATAAGTTACATATGTCCGTTTCTCTGTCTTGGACTTTTCGTCATATAATACTAACATGCATTGGATTTATTAACAACTAGCTGTCCCCCGCGGTTTTACCCGCGTTCCCGTGGCATGTCACATGTATTATACATAAAAACCTTCCTCTTCAATCACTCTATCTATTAAAATAACTGCATCAAAATCCGTTGCGATTTAAGCATTCATAGGGATATAGGGACAGAGAAAGCGACTTTGTTTTATACTATGTAGTGATAAAGATATGAAATAAATTCGTAGAGAAAATAATCTGTTAGTTATGTATTAATCAATTCATTACTAAATTAGAATTGATATCTTGCGATCCAAAACATTGCATATAAGTTAGATACTAACAACTGTCAACATTTTGATATTGAAAAGGTGAAAGTTCAGACGTTTGTCTCCATTACGCATAACCTGCTGAGCATAAAATTTTGCACACAGAGAGACTACATTCTATTATCCCGGAAAAAACATATCACAGATATCACTCTTGGGTACATATATAAAACTGCGATATACATTTAAAAAAATGTAATAAGATTTGATTTAACCTTATCACAAGTGTAAATCAATTAAAAAATTGTGGTATAACTTCTATAGATTATTTCTCAATATTTATTTTTGTTTCATGGGTACCATTACATTTCCAATTACGTGTAACCTTAGTGCGTTAGCAACGACTGCTATTTCCTTTTCAGTTCAATTATCCTGTAATTTATATGTTGAGTACTAGGAAGGTAGCACATCGTATCAACTACGACACACTCACGACAGTTTTTTCGGCAAAAATCACGAAATATCTCAAGGGGGGAGGGGGGTGTAGTAATATATCACGGGTTTTTTATTTCGTCAAACGCGTGAGCCAGATTCTCTGCGCAGTGCGCGAAAACGATGAGCTTCAACAAAGCACAGTGCCAACAACTGACTTGCAAGATGCTTATTTAGTTGTTAGTATTGAAGAAAGATGAATGGGGGGGAGGGGATTGTCTTAAATCTCACCACGTATCACCAAAGGGGAGGGAGGGTTTAAAAATGCTAAAAAAACATGACGTGATTAATGGACACCTTGTTCCCGAGGGATATAAACCTCCCTCTTGAATAATTGTATCTATTAGCGAAAACTGCATCAAAATCCGTTGCTTAGTTGAAAAGATCGAAGCGTAGAAACAGCACACGCGACATTGTTTTATACTGTTAGGATAAATAAATGATAAGCCTTAAAGTGAGACATAAATTAGTTTATTTTTGATTTAAACAATCTTTAGATATAGGGCTATCTATTAATAACTTATCGAATACATTGATATGGCTATAGATTTATGTTTCACATGAGTTACGTGACATATCAATATAATTAGCAATCGCATAGATACACACTATAATACGTGTAAAAGCATCTGGTTTAAATACGGTAGAAAATACTTAAAGTACGTTTGTTAACTTAAACTTCATTGTTTTCACAAACTTCTAGTCTTAATTTAGTTTGGAACTTAATAAATAGTGTAAATACATAACTTCAATAAATAAATGAATACATTTAAACAATATGTCTTTCATAATAGAATCTTCGAAGAATGTTCTGTATGATACATTTTATTTCATTTTGTGTTAACGAAAATATTATATGTAAATATGAACTAAATGGAATTTGAGTATTTTGTTATTAAATAACTTTAATTGGTTTTACTTAATTAATATTTGATAAAGTATTAGTACTATATGAATAACTTCTGAAGTGTACAGCTCTACTTATTACGGATTAGAGCTCTTAGTACAGAATTCGACGAATTCTGTACCACAGACCTATTTCCACCTTGAAACAATAGTGCACTTGTATTACTCTGTTTCGGTTAGAAAGGTAAGGCGGCCGGTGAAATTACAGGCACATGAGACTTAAGAACTTCATGTCGAAGGGCCTATAACGCATTGGCGATACTTCTAGTATTATAAAAGTCCGTAGTCAGTAGTAAAAAAATAAACTGAAGAAAACTGTATTGCTGCACCAAAAATAAACCTTGACAATGACAATATGATGAATTCTTATCAAAAATATTAGTGTACCGTTGGCACTTTTGACATTATATTGGTTTGATTGGTATATTCTTTCATATCACTGTATATCATCAGAGCCCTGCACGCACATCTATCGTAGTGCAGCGTCATCGTATCGAGGTCGTCAAAAACAATGCGATGGGATATTAAACAACGCATACCAACCAGGTTTTTGGCGCACTCGTGATGTTCGTGCTTAGGCCTCCATAAATACTTTAGTCTTCTATTCACATGTCCCAAATGAATATATCTTGAAGCATACCCAACGATTGAAACTGAATTTCACTGGTTGCTAACAAATCAACAGTAACATATTTAGCAGCTTGGAGTATCCTGAGACACGACGCGTTTTCTGGAGGCAGCCTGCGGCATACTTGTGTGAATAGAGCCTTAGCGCAATCGTAGTGGAACACGAGAGGATCTAGAATGTCGGCTAGATCCGACGGAGTCAGTAAACAGCACACGTGCGCGAGGGTCACACATAACTGAAAGAAACAAAAAAAAGTATTTAAAAAGAACTGGCACCTTTGTATATTTTTAATTTTATGATGTTATATGACGACAGACAACATTTTTATCAAAAAAAAGTTTCTTTAATTCCTCAAAATTAGATAAATTATAAAATATAAATCCATCAGTTCACATCGTTTGTGAAGGTACCTACTATCAATATTGATACAGGCATAAAACATGAGTAGATGATATATTCTGTGTTGTGTGTATATTACTAAAACGTAGTTAATAATGTAGAGAACTAGCTACCAGCATGCGGTATGTTTTCTTGGGAACTAATATATCCCAAATTAATAATATTGCTAATACTGCATACCCGGTACCGCTGGAAAACATCTATATTTAACAGTTTGGAATGGTACCCTATTTCTAATTTTCTGTTTGCGCCATATTACGTAACATTATAATCCGATTTAAAACCGTCGCCACTTTATAAATAGGAGACAAAACAATGTCTGAAAACGATGTCCTCATTTAGTCTAAAACACTGTATTATAATAATTATGTGATCCGGAAAGAATTTGTAAACTATACATGAAAAGAAAACAATAATAACTTAATGGACCGCAGTAAAATATGTATTCCAAATATTCAGGTGTCGTTGACAATGTTAAGATGACACTAAAAGAGCGGAGGATAATATTATATTTTGTTACATGTACGATAAGTTAAAACACAAATAGGCACCTATCGTATCTATATTACAAATTATGGAAATGAAATGATGTTATAATGTGTATCATCAATTTTGATACGTAGGTGTGTGGTTTAACTTCTATAATAAAATGGATTAAATCATTTACTTTTCCATTTATCACTTTAAACTCTGTGGCACAAAGTAGAGTCAGCAATATAACTAGCTGAACTGGTTCAAATTAGTACTTCTGATCTATAATTTATTTTGTGGTATAGAAATCTGCCGGGTTAGAGCATTATGAGCGTCTTCTCCAAGTGAAATCCATGCATGCGGACAGACTACAATTTGTGCTGTATGTACAGTAAAATTCAAATGTTTGCGCTTGGCATTGGACGGAGAGATCATTTGTCTGTTGAGGGCTCAGCAACATGTTATCTCATTCCAATGTCAACATAATTAAGCACCCTTAATTACCTGCTCTATCAAATTATCCTTATGTTTGTATTCCGTGAAGTCATCTACATTTGCAGCGTTCTCCATGGCGGCCATGAGACCCCTCCACACGTTAGCGTACAAGTCGCCGTAGTGTGCCCGCAGGGTCGGCGAACGCAATGCCGTCGCAGCGTTTATACGCACTTTGAGATTCTTGCACTCTCTCGAAAGAGTACACAGATTTGGAAACACGGTACGCTAAAACAAAGAAAAAAATTATGCTCTTATGTGCTCGCGGGTGAACTATCGAGAACAAAACGCTTATTTCTGTCGGTAAATGGAGGCATTCACCCTAATTCTGCTGTCCATAAGTAATCAACTCTCAAGCCTTATCAAAGTGTAACTTACTCGACCAAAACGCTTAGAGCATGAGCTTTTTTCGAAACATAAAGCTGTAGCGAATATTAATTACATTTTCAGAGCATTTATCTATCGTTTTATCAAGTTAAACAATGTAACAGTCAAGCCAAATTGAATACAATATTTGATGGCATTCATTATACCTAAGGCATTATGTTCGCCTTTGTACTTTAGTGCATAAATTTTAATAAAATAAATAAAAAATTATAAATGAGTAGGACTCCAATCGTACCTGCCACCCATTGCCACAAGTGAACAATTGTTCGTTTTTCATAGCGCTACCGATTGCATAACAAGCGTTCCATCGCACTTTCATATTGGTCACTTTGCAAGCGCAATCCATAAGCTTCTCTATTGCTGTTCCACATAAGGTTTTCATTTGCGGTTTCCTCTGCAAGTTCTCCTTCGTTATCAAACGCAGTAGATTGCCAAGGCCACGCGTTGCACTCATTTTTACCTGCAATTGCATAACAAACTCGTAAAATGGTTCATGGATTTTGATAACTAAATTACTTTTCTAATCTATAAATAATACCGGTTGTGGTGAAAAAAAGTTGATTTTTACTTGAAAGAACCAGAAAATTATGCTGCAGCTGCCTAAACTTGGAAGAACCCGGAAATTATGCTGCAGCTGCCTAAGCTTGGAAGAACCCGGAAATTATGCTGCAGCTGCCTAAACTTGGAAGAACCCGGAAATTATGCTGCAGCTGCCTAAACTTGGAAGAACCTGGAAATTATGCTGCAGCTGCCTAAACTTGGAAGAACCTGGAAATTATGCTGCAGCTGCCTAAACTTGGAAGAACCTGGAAATTATGCTGCAGCTGCCTAAACTTGGAAGAACCTGAAAATTATGCTACAGCTGCCAACATCAGGATATGTGTATTAATGGTACTGCTGCCAAAATCATACAAAATTGTAGGCATCTAAAAGATGTTTGCGACAATCAATAGACTTTATGTTATCATTTTATAGAAGAAATGAAGACACAACAATAGATCATTAATTAAACGATTTATAACAATTTATCACACACGTGCTACTCGCCTATTACGCTATCACTTGCCGTTTAGTCACCCGTGACTATGAATCGATTTGCATTTTCCATTATTGCTTCGTCAGAGATAAACTTTATACCTATAAAACAGTACCAGTACCTTTTTAAATTAGCCTTAGAAAAGGGAAGACTGTTTTACAATTGTAACACATAGACAGAGACTAGACTCTAAACATGTTTTAAACACGTTACCAATAAAAATAAAACAATTACTGTACAAATAAGGTAAATAGTTCTCCATTTGATAGCGGTAATAATTCCTCAACTATTGTGATAACAACCGAACGTAACATGAGAAGGAAGAAAAATATTGTGTAATAAAAACATCTTGGTACTATTAATATATTAGTTTGTGATTATTTAGTGATTACTAGTTATTTGTGATATTTGAAATACAAGATGACCCCGGCGTCGGCAGCGAGACCCGCGGAATTGCTGACATAGGATTATGTTACCAATATAGTATAAAGTACAAATAAGTGAAAATAGTATGCATACAGACTTGATTTATTTGTAATGTTAACTATTACTGTAGAGTATGAAATATTAGCTGTCCCCCGCGGTTTCACCCGCGTTTATCGATTCATATATAGCCTATAACCATCTAGGAAAAAATCCGCGTCGAATGGTAGCAGTCTCATCCAGTGTCGGATTAAGCAAGCGCGGGGCCCGTAGCAAATTCTCTCGAGGGGCCTTTGGTCTGCTAGGGGTTCTTAAGTATAAAGTGCTAAAAAAAACAATCGTAGGTAGGATAGACACGCGGGGCCCCCTTTGCGCGGGGCCCATAGCATTTGCTACTCTTGCTACGTGGTTAATCCGGAACTGGTCCCATCCCGATATGTTAAGTAGTTTTGAGGTGATGGTGCCTCAAAGGAACCCTATTTTCATTATATAATATGTATGTAAATTTTATGAATAAAAATTTTTTGTAGGTGTTTGTAACACGTGTGGTTGTTGTGTACTGTAATAATGGTAGGCCCAATTATTAAATATTTTTTTTGCTGTATTTAATGTAAAAAATACTATACTATAGATAATAAACAACCTTCAGTTCTACACATCGACCTTTGGAAATACTTAATTGATCGTCGATTTCATACATACTCGTACTCCTCTTCCGGGAAATAGAAACTTCGGTCAAGTTAGTAACTATGCATGTTTTAACATTTTATAAAATACACTATGAAAACTTAAGGATTTCTAGCCACTGTATAACTGTAACAATTTAATTTATGATTGAACTCTGTTCGGAGTTACGTAACCGAACAGCTCAGCATAGTGATTTTATGCACTTTATGCAATTTCAACGCACTTACATCATGTGTGCCTTATTTACGTCAGTACGCGGTTCATCTCCATCGAATCAATACATTAACATTTTGTATAGCGTATCCATAGCCTGGCGGCAGGTCATTGCGGGGCGCTTTGTCTTTCGTGAAAATTATGTGAAATTAAGTCTGGTTGTTTGGTTTAGGTATTTGTCATGTTTGACAAGAAATGCTAATGTTATACAAATAAATAAAATTTGAAATACATATTATTTTTAATTTGCTTGCGTTGCGCGAGGCCCCTTCAAGAGCGAGGCCCCGGGCGATTGCCCTGTTCCTCACCCCCTAAGGCCGCCTCTGACTCTTGGTTTGCAGAGACATCTTCTTTATTAGTTAAAATTGTTATGAATACGCTATACAAAATGGTCATGTATTGATTCGATGGAGGTGAAGCGCGTACTAACGTAAATAAGGCACACATAATGTGCGTTTGAATTGCATAAAGTGCATAAAATCACTATACTGAGCTGTTCGGTTGCGTACCTCCAAACAAACACTGTATTATGTAACGATGACATTTAATCGATTATGAATAAAATTTTCATAAACGATAAAATTATATTTTATCTTAACCAAAACCTGATTCAGAAGATACAATTGTTTTGGATACATCATAAATTACTGATTCATTTCAATTCCTTCCCAATTATCCCAATTCTTGTAGCATAGGTATAGTTAAATGTCGTTTTATCCTCTATAGGTACTAATCTATATATAAAAATGAATCCCTATTTCCCTTGGTCACGGCATCACGCATGGACGGCTGGACTGATTTCGCTAATTCTTTTTTTGTTGTGTTTGTTATTGTCAGGAGAAGGTTCTTATAAAAGAAAAAAATAAGAAAGTTGCGTGGAAAATTTAAGAAAACATAACGACCATATTTACTTTTCTCATGTAACCTTACCGCTTTTGACAACATAAACTCTTATAATGTAACCTAACGGTGTTTGACATAAATGTCAGTCGTTTGACAATATCGATTAAAAGTGAGGCATGGGTCGGAATTATATGGATAAAATAATTAATTTATCATTACTAAGTGCACATTTCACAGTCGATTCAATCTGAATATTTATGAACAATTTCACACTTCGTTTTTGAGAAGTGTGTGTTCATCACAATTAGTTCAGAGCAATCACGCCTCATATTAAAAGTTTAATTGTTGAGTAGCTTAAAGCATTAGATTCATAAATACTACGTCTTTGGTTTTTTTTTATTAATCATACCAGATCGAATTCAATATTCAAATAATAATTGTAGCACGATAAATTTTCATGTATTGTTTATAATAAAGTAAATATGGCAAAACAACGTTTACCGGGGCAACTAGTATTATATAATATTATTAAATATCCACTGTATTGGAACATATGTAAAGACGAAACATACATAGACTGCAAAAATCATAACCCTTCCTTTTGGCTGTGCCGTAGTCGAGTAAGAGGATAAAATTTGTATGTTTGGATGTAGGAGGCAATTTCAGAAACCCAGTTTTCAAAACAATTTTTATGTTGATATGCTACAGTATTCCCGACATATATTCCTGACAAGGAACGCGGGTAAAAATAAACTGAGGCGCTGTACCTAACTTAAACAAAGAAAGTTTCAAACAGGGTTACCTTTTCATTATCAATGGCGCACTGTATGCTGACCTCTAGCAGTCGCACTAGTAGGTCATCGTCTATATCTTCGATATCTGGTTCTTTCCTGTAAAAACGAGATTACGTTCAAAAAATTCCACTACATTTTCCGTGTATTTTATAAACGCCATTGCGTTCATTAATGACAATTCATAACTACTATAGAAACAGTTATCTTAAAATGTGTACCTACTTCCGCATTAATTATTAAAGTTTGTTTTCGGGACCGAATCAACTTTATATCGTAAGTTTTTCATCGCCCTAATCAAGTCACGTCAATCTTATAATTCATTAAGACGTGAAGGAAAAGCAATCCATACACAACCGTTTACTACAAATGCATAAGCCGTTTCCACGACCTCTTTTTAAGCTTGATTTTCATACATATATGTTGTTCTTAGTTTTGTATGAGTGTATCAATCAATATAGGGAAGTGTATGATCCAAAAACAGTATTTATAACGCATCATTTAACTGATTTCCATAGTTTATTTTTATAACTTTCAGCGGCATATATCTTATATAACTTAACTGTAGAGTTTTAGATGCGTAAATGATAACTGAAAACTGTCTTACTTATTTAACACTAGTGCATCACTTAGGTTTCCAAGCGCCCACGCCGCTTTGACTCTCACAACCAAAGTAGTTTCCGCTAAGGCCCTTAGAATGTTTTCACCGCAGTCGCTTACAAAAGAAATGTCCTGTAACCAAATTAAATATATTTATCAACCGCCTTCACACGTACCTACTAAAGCACAAGCAACCATACACTTTGTTGCAAACTGTATTGTCCCATAAAATAACCCTAAACTATTGCTTTTGTGGGCCAATTATACCACTCAATAAATCAATGAGCCTTTTACCCTGAACCATGAAGACTGTTGTTTAATTATTGTAATGTTTTACAGAATGTCTCTCAGTTCAGTGTGCCACTTGGCATAGGCCTCCTCTAACATTTTCCATTTCTTTCTATCTCTGGCAACCCTTCTCTAGTTAGAACCGGCTGTTCTCTTCCCTTGCCTTCCTCTCGCCAATCTTTCTCCACTTTACTTGAGTATTCAATACTTATTGATAATTATAAATGTTCTTATTTTTTAAATAAACACCGTTACCCCAAGCATTGACACATGGCTTTACCTGGGAACTTTTAAGAGAAAATATTCAATTTTATAAAACCTTGTAGCACGCTCTAATGTGATTGGCATGGTTTTAGTACCCGGTCACCAATCACAAACTTTCCCTGTCCTTGTTCGCCTACATTTAGCCTATCTATTGCTACTCGAGCTGAAGGTTAGTATTATGTTGTACTCGTACATCTGTCTTACCTCCCTAAGTGTTCGATACATGACCGTCATAGCAAGTGCACGGACCGCTGCAGCTCGCACTGTCACTTCTTCATCACTACATAGCCCCATAAGTAACGTACAACAAAGCACCTGACAACGCCTCTGCAAATAGTAAATTATAGTTAGCAATCAGTTAGGCGAAATTATTCTGTATGGACCTCTATTTTATGGAACACTGCTTGCTATATTTAGTTGAATCAACTCAGGTCCCTAAATAATAGAAATAGTGAATCTCAGAAGTTGTATTATTTTAATTAAGTGTGCAGTGTAATTAGCAACAATCTCAGAATGGTGATGCGAAAAAGAGCTATGATAGTTAGGTAATAGTGACAACAAATTACCGGTAATTCTTTAAAAGACTTATCGCCAATATTCGCGATACAGTCGCACACTGCAGCCTTCGCTGGTGGGTTATCGTCACATTGCAACACCGCAGACAAAGGTGGCAACAATTTCTCCCACATGTGCACGCATTGATTTAAAGGGGGCGCTTGATCTGTTTGTTCTGTAACAAAAAAACATGTTTGTAATGTAAACTAGAAATCAAATTACTTAATTCCTTATTCATATTTAGATTATGACATAATATCTATTTTATTAATTTGAAATGAAAGTGGTGTAATTCTTACTGCAGCAAATCATTAACGGTATCATAATAAACAATTATAAGTTCAAAATAGTTATTTGTTATACAAGAGCGCAAAGTTACTTTTTAATCGCGTGCTCAATTTTGATATTTTGATGACCGAGCAAGCGAAGGATTCTAAAATTAAAAATTAGAATCCTGAGCGTTAGCGAGGGAATCAAAATAGCACAAGATGAAAAATCTGTGCACTCGAGTGCAACATGTAACTTTTCATCCCACCTCAGAGAGGAAATTACTAAATGCAATAAAAAGATCCTAGCCTAAAGCTAATATTTCTCTAGAGGATAAAAACGGGTTTTGCATTCAGTAAAAATACTCTTTCCGAGATGGGGGGATGAAAATAAGCTTTGTGTATACCATGGGCTGACAAACAAGCAGGCAGTCCACCTGATGGTAAGTAGTCACCGCCGCCTATAGACATTTGCAACACCGCCTTATCTATTCTAAACGAAACAGTAATACCAGTGCACTACTGCTTTATGACAGAAATGGGTAAGGTTGTGTTAGTAGTTCCCCGAACGACCTCTGCACTAAGAGCTCTACTACTCTAATAAAGTTCTAAATGTATGTCATACAGTGGCGTAGCTAGGTAACCGTAGGCCCTGGGGCAAAAAATTAAGTAGGGCCCCAATGGGGGCTCCGGGGCACTGCCCCGTCTAGCCCTCCGGTAGCTGCGCCACTGATGTCAAACCTATGAATTAATTAATGAAGCAACAAATTACCTAATTTCTGTATAGCATCACCAATGATACTGATCGTCTTGGCTGATTGAAGTATCACATCTTGATGTTCATGTTGAAGCATCTCACATAGTATGTCCCCAAGCAGAATGATATGAGAATGTAGCAAATCAGTTAGGTAATGAAATGCTATAGATGACAGCACTTGCAGTGACTCCAGTATTATGGGTATAGCTGATGGTTTGCATCTCTGAAATATTATATGAGATTAAGTATGTTTCTTGGCAAACTGTCTGATAGGCAACAAAGCCTGACAACAACTACTGCACTTCACTTGTCAATGAAAAAAATATTTATTGCTCTGGTAATAAGATTCATCAATTCATCCAATAGTTCATAAAATTTTATGATACAGACAGACTAGTGTTGTATGAATTATCGACACAGTAGGCCCAAAAGTAAAGCGCAGTGCACAGAAGTGTGCCCCCAGCACGAACGTCGATCGCAAGAGTATCGTCAACGTATCGTGTGCACCAAAAAACATCGCGATGGTCCATTTTTCATACAAACCAGCTTTTTGGCGCACTCGGTGCTATAGCTATAGATGTTCCTAGTTAGGCCTCTCAATAGCTGTTACTTCCTTGTTAACTCAATAGGGATGTTTCCTAACATGTCAAATCAGCAATTCTTTATGAAATGTCAAAACAATCGAATGTATGGAGTTTTGTATGAAATAGCAAGTTGTGACGTCATAATTGTACAACATCAAATAACACACTCTTTGTGATTAGATAGGTACTTAAAAATCACATTATTGATTTAATTTTGATCATATTTGATGATTACATATATTTTTGGATGTTCAATACACTGGTTGGTCAATAAGTATTTATCTTTATTACAGGACAGTTCCCTATTATTAGCTGATGCTGCTATTTCATGTAAATTAACACAACAAAGCACCTAGTATATAAACTTACCACAACATCATTCAATTTGAACATCCATCCCATATTTTTAAAACAGATATCTAAAATCCAACTACGGAAGTAATGTCCAGGCTTTCCACTTCTTTCATCGCTTTTTGTATTTTGCTGTTCCACTGCAGTGAACATTTCATCGTCCGAATATCCTTCTTCGAAGTCATCACATTCTTCAAGTTCTGAGTTAATGGCTTTATTTATTTGATTTACAGTGACTTTTGAATGCACTGTATTTTTCTCTATAGCAATGAGTATTTCATCAATTTTAGGGTCTACGGATAGAATACACCCCATAGTTATTAGTGCACCAACTTGTAAGGTGGTATCTGAAAAAAGTGAAAGGTGTGATTTCAACTTATGATTGCATAACATCTTTTCAGGCCACTCTTTTATTATTCCTTCTTTCTATAGTTTAATAGAACAATAGAGAATGTAATTTTTTATTTACATTACAAAACACAGATTTTAATAGATCTTAATAAAATTTGCCTTCATTTTCAAACAATAATTATAAAATAAATTTTACATCATGGAATTGTTTCTGTAAACAAGTCAAATAATGTTCATTTGTGGGTGAAGATGGTAAGTACACTGTCAAAAAGGGAACTGGCTCTTTAAGTCCAGCTGCTGAAAGCACCCTTCCCTCTCCTATCTTAATAATATATTAAAAATGCAAATCCTCATATATTCCTTGCAAATTTTCATTTATTTAGAATACGCGACACTGAACAGACTCTGACAGCGGTGGACTTGGTTCAGGCTTACGACCCAAAATATTTGTTGAACCTTTTTAAGTACTAGAGGGCTTTTTGAACTAATTATATTGTTAAAACCTACCTCTGTGTAACAAAAACTTTCTCGTGGACCTGACGAGCTCATTAATCAATCCTTCCTTCATCTTATGATAAGGTGTAACCTGCACAAGAGCCGCACAGCATTTTAACGTGATTATTATAACAGCATGACTCCGCTCGTTGTCCAATATACCGACGAGAACTTTGTGCAAGCATGTGATGACGTAGCCGAGAGAGACGGAGAACGGGATAAACGATGCATTATCTTTTTTACTGAAAGAAACGAATAGTATTACTTTGAAATAAATAATATCCTGGGCCATTCTTTACACACGGCCATCTGGTCCCAAACAAAGCAGAGCTTGTACCATGAAAACCAGATAACTGATATGCTCCATGTATAATACTTTGGTTTAAATGAGCTTAAGTTCATGAACACAAAGGTTTGTCCTGGGTAGGAATCGAACCCACGACCTTGGGCTTGGCAGCCAGAGTCCCTAACCACCAAGCCAACTGACCTGTCAATAGAATAGGATATTTATCGTCTAAGAGAGATGGTAGATAATTATTGTGAGAACAGACATTTATCCAGAGTATTTGGCCTCTCAATCATTCTTGCCCGGCTAGAGTTCCAGTTTCGCAATAAAAAATTAAATTGACTGCATTTGACTGGTAACATTCCACTTTAATGCCATGCAGATTTCATGATACTGGTATAAAAGGCTCCTCTGATAATTGAGTAGATAAATTATTTTAAACGTTATGTACATACTTATATGTGTCAAATTGTAATTTACTTTATTTTGGAATGGAATAGGAATATATGTCAATAAATACATGAGTAAAAATGTTATGATCTACATACCTAGTTTCAGCCTGTGACAAGTATATCCTTGAACCTGGTAAAAGTGCCAATATGCAACTAAGAACGCTTGCACGACTGCTTGCCATGGGGTCAATAACCGCACAATACGCTAACGTTTTCTTTGAACTTTCTTCTGCATACCAGTTGTTTGTATCTGGAGACTCGGGTAGAAGAGCCCACCAGTAACCGAATATTTCCTTATTTTCGCTTACCTAAAAGTACACAAAAATAAAACTTAGTCACAATTAGGTTTTCTCCGTTTCTATCATTTGATCAACGCAATATTGCCCAATCGTTGCTATTTTTTTTTTTTTTTTTTTTTATGCCACTTAGGCCGACAAACAAGCAGACGGTCCACCTGATGGTAAGTGGTCACCGCCGCCTATGAACATTTGCAACACTAGGAGCATCGCCAATGCGTTGTCGACCCTGAGACGTGAAGTTGTTAAGTCTCATGTGCCTGTAATTTCACCGGCCCCCTTACCTTTCTAACCGAAACACAGTAATACAATTGCATTACTGCTTCACGGCGGAAATGGGTAAGGTGGTAGTACTTCCCCGGACGAACTCTGCACTAAGAGCTCTACTACTACTAAAATGACTTGTTATTGATGCTAGATTGCTATTACAATTCTTTGACACATATTGATACGCAAAGATCCATAAAAACTCAAAAATAAGCATGGTACAAAAAGATTTCTTAACTAGTTTGCATAACATTACTAATGAAATGAGAGCCTCTTGAAAAGCTCCCTTGCAAGCAAACTTATAACTATACGAAATAAAATTAAGGAATACTTACTTTAATTAAAACTAGCAGCAAATTAGAAGCACTCTGCCTCACTCTAGACTTTAAAGCAACAAGCTTTACTTCTTTATTGTTTTCTACATCTGACATATCCGAATCACTTGTCAATGCCCAACTAGTTTTGGCTTTAAGGGGTTCCAAATAATCACTACTAGCTGGTTTATAAGTAGAGTTAGTTTCGAATTTATCAAAATCTTTCATGAGACTGCGGTCAGACACAGGTATTTCTTTCTTTAAGCTCTCTATAGCATTGTTCCTTTGCTTTCGCAACTTTTGTTTCTAGAAAAGAATCCAATATTATATTATGTAGTAAGTGAATTATCTTTAACTTAAAAACAGATTACTAAAGTGCCCTAAGCACATCATCGTATCGAGTGCGCTAAAAACTAACGCAATGGGAAATTGAACATCGCGCAACGTAATGTTACGCGTGTTGTTCTATTTCCTACACAAACCAGCTTTTGTCGCAACTTATACGATGACGTTTCGCTTGCGATAGATGTACGTGCTTAGGCCTCTGATCTAGCAGGTCTGCAGTTTACCATTTCATCCACCACTTAACATTAAAGAAAATTTTTATCTACATATCCTTACTTTTCCACCTCTAGAATTACTACGTATAGTAGGTGTTACAGCTGCAATTGTTTGCTGTGCAGGCATTATCCTTTCTGGCTTACTATTCAAATTGACCAATCCATACAGAATGAAGTGTCGACATATTCCCATGACTTCTGGCAATGGTATTTGAATGTCGTGTTCATTGAAATAAAGCTGAGATAAGACTCGTAATGCTGACATTACCACCTGTAAAAGTAAAAGTACAAAATAAATAAATATCCAAGGATATTCTTTACACACGGTCATCTGATCCCAAACTAAGCAGAGCTTGTACTATGGAAACCAGTTATCCAATATACTGCATATACTATAATATCAGTAAAAGTACTATAAGATAGTTGTATAATAGGTTGGGGAAAAAGTTCCTTCGCATTTTTTAAGAAAATTCAAAACATTTTTAATATAGTTTATTTACATTTAACTAAACTATGTAGGTACCATTTTGTTCGATAACTTTTTGCCATCTTGTAGGTAGAGACATGATCCCATTGATATAGAAATTTTGGGACTTCTGATCAAAATACTGCGACAAGTGGTTTTGACAGTCCTCTCGTGATGTTAACCTGACACTGCCTAAAGAATTCTGAAGAGACCGAAACAGGTGGAAATCTGAAGGTGCAAGGTCAGGACTATACATGCACTAATATGCATTAATACCTCCCAGCCAAACTCTCTTAATTTTTGCTGAGTGGCTAAAGATGTGTGAAGTCTAGCGTTATCATGATGAAAAACCACACCCCTTCTGTTGATTAATTCCGGCCGCTTTCTCTCAACTTCTTGCTTTAATCTCATCAGTTGTTCGCAGTAGAGTTCAGAATCGATGGTCCTGCCTGGTGGTAACAGCTCATAATGAATAATGCCCTTCCAATCCCACCACACACACAGCATCACCTTGTTGCGAGTTAACCCGGGTTTCGCCACAGTCTGTGAAGCCTGACCGGCCTTTGACCACGACCTTTTTCACACGTTCTTGTCGTACGTGATCCACCAGTTATCAGCTTCTTCAAAAATGGTTCGGTTTCATGACGTCGTAATAAAGAATCACAAATGAGTACAAGGTTTCTTTCAGTGAGCTCGTGAGGTACCCAAATATCTAGCTTTTTTGTGTACCCAGTTTTTTTCAAATGCGCCAAAACTGTTTTGTGGTCAATTCCCAGTTCTTCAGCTACGTCGTAATTACTGATATGCCGATCTTGCTCCACTTTTTCAAAAATGGCATCCATTTTATCCGTAATGGGGCGACCAGAGCGACGTGCATCTTTGACATCAAAATTTCCGGATTGAAAACGCTTAAACCAAATTTGTGCTACTCTCACAGACACTGCACTAGGTCCATAAACATCGCAAATTTGTTTCGCGGCTTGCATTGCATTTTTGCCCATTTTTGTAGTAAAATTTCAAAATGAATCGAATTTCTTCTTTAGATTCACTCATCTTGGCGGTACGAAAAACAAATGCAAATCACACATTTTCCTAATTTGAATTTGGAATTATGTTCCTTCAAAATAAAAAACAAAATAAAATAAAAATTTAAACTTTCAATGATACCAAAACCAGCCAGATACAAATAGTATAGCCAAAGAGATTTTATTACAAGTTCATACATACTATAATGTGAAAAGGCTTTTTCCCCAACCTAATATTTAAAAGCTATGGGAGAATTATATAACATACTTTTTTTATATGACCTCACTGTTCTTTAAGACTGTTTTGATGGACAAATAAGAGTTATATGGCCTATCCTACTAATATTATACATGCGGTTGTATGTATTGATGTTTGTTACTCTTTCATAAAGGCAACTTTTTATCCAAGGAAAAGGTGACATCTCTTGGGCATATGCGGGTAATACCGCGGGGGACAGGTAGTGTATACTATTATAATTAATATAATACATAAGTTTTCCCTTGAAGAATGTCCCAGGATACTTATTTTTTATTATTTATAATTAAGGTACTAGATTATTAGATGAAATCTGCTATTAAATAAAATAGAAATTGAAAAGTAGAGTCAGTTGGAGGAGGCCTTTGCTATAACAATGCACACAGATAAAACAACCAAAGAGCATGACCAATTGTGAATTATCTGACAGAATGCTTATAATAATAATTAAATAAAATAACATCGCAAATGAAGAGTGATGTATAACAAACATACCTTACAATATAAAAACTCATCTTGACTCTTCATTGAACCCCTCATCAACAGCGTAATAATGGCTTGAGAAATATTTTCCTTCAATTCAGGTATCAAAACAGTATCTGTTGTCTTATTATCTACTTCCATAGTAGATATTAAACTAATGATACATTTAAGAGCAATCAAAGATATTTGCATTGGGTTCTGAGTGCTCAGGGAACTACTGTGTTTAGTTTCTAACAGATCTAAAAGGATACCTTGACTACCTATCAAGTCATCTGTAAACTGATAAGAAATTTTATGTTAGAATTTTTTTATATAAATTTTAATTATATTTAAGAAATCAACTAGCAGCGGTTTTACTAAATATATGGTAATTGGTATATATGTGAGTGACTGAGGTATTTAAAAAAAGTGGGTGTAGTTGTAGCTTTAGTAACTTTATATTTGACCTTCATAAGTGCCTTCCGAGGGCATAACTAAATAAATGGTTTTGAATTTGAATCAGTAAAGCAATTCTTACATGTTTCATGGTCATACTCAAAATCAGGAAAACGCATTTTGGATTATCTAACAATTTTACTGTCAATATTTCCCAATAATGAGCAGAACAGTTTACTAGAACTTCTTAATAATAAACATAAATACATACCTTGAAAGCAGCTGTTGGATTTGACTGAATAATACATTGCATGTTATGAAGAATATCAGGCAAAATAATATCAGAACATTTTTTTAGGCATTCAATATGCCAAGATATTACTTTGTACAGATAATCAGAATCAAATTGTAAGTTTTGTTTTACAAGAATGCTATTTATCAAATGTGATGTTTTGGCAGCTAAAAATTCGTCTATTGGCTTAATATTCAGACAGAGACCCGTAATAAGGGTAGCTGCATCCTGAAATTGTACAAATATAGTAAAATATATAGATAAACAATTATAAAAATATTAGCCATACATACATTCAAGGTCTTAAACATTCATTATTACATTTATGTTAAAATTGACTTTAATAGCTGTTTTACCAATGGGTAAAATAATTATAAAAATACAATAAAATATCTACCAAAAAGTTTATTAACCTAGAAATACTTACATGTTTTTGTACAAATATCTCTCCTTTATAGGGCTTTGTGTTTAGCTCATCAATTAGAGAATTTACCTTTGCTTTATTGTAATTTTTTAAATAGAGAAGATTACATAGATCACCACATAATATAGAAAATGATTGTGATGAAACTTCCATCATTTATAAACAATTGGATAAATAACCCAGTGCAGTAACGTCTGCTAGCCAAATATATATGTTTTTTTTAATAAACTTATTACTAATTGCACCACTGGTCAAATTGCACAAAATTTAACAACAATAATAAAAAGAATCCCAGATGGTTTGATTTTCTGCCCGATAAATCAATTAATCAATAAATAAATTTGATATTTTTGACAATTATGACATTTTAGTTGACAAGAGAGAGGCCAGTGTTACCCTACTGAAATCCAGATAAGTTTAAAATAATTATAACCTACCATAAATTAACCTAATTTTATTAAGAATTCATCGATATACCCTAGCAATAAATCGGTATTCCTAAAATTAATATTTTACAGAAGAAGCTCTTTACTGTTTTTGTTGATTATAAGTTTAGTGAGTAATAAAGGACTTCCAACATCATAGCTACCTACTTAAATTAAGATTGAATGGGGTTTTTTATTTTATTTAATTTATTTGGGACACAAAACAGAACACAATCAAATTATGATAATGCGGTTACAGAAACAAAGGCTTAGTACAGGACTGCATTCCCAAGCATGTGTACATGACTAATAAAAATACAACAACACAGTGAAGCATGTTAGTAAGAAGTTAGTAAGTTATACATAAAACATAATTTATTTTCTGACTTCCGCAAATTTTCACGATAGCGGTCTGAAAGTTGATACAGGGACACCTTGTTATAGATGATAGTAAAATAAAACATAAAATATATTGTCATTTAAGCAACATACAAAATGCAGTGAAATCACGTGTGTATCATTATATCTTCGTTATTATTAATACTATTACAGTAAATCTGAAAAAAAAAAAGAATTACTAAGGTGCATTCCAGAACATATGATGCCGAATTTGTCATAACAGCAAAAAGTCCATTATTAGCACATGACCGAATCATTGCTTGGAGGCATCGACATGTATTTCGCACGAATTCTGCGTGCGTGCTCCAGTCTAGCTTGACCATCTAATCAGTAGGTATCAGTAGGTAATAAAAAAATAGGGTAAATTATCTAGAAATTCATCATCAAATTATTATATTAGGAAACACAATATTTATGTTTTGGACCTGCTTTTTGTCGTAATTGTACTAGTTTTTAAAAAAACTATTGAAACAAAATCATAAAAATCTGTCATATCAAATATTAACTTTCAAACAAAACTTCATGAGCCTACAGATATTTTTCTAAAAACTTTTTTATATTATGTCGCTATTCAATGCAAAAGTACCTCTCAGGGAAAAAGAAATATGCCATCATCCATGGGAAAGAACCATAAAAGATCAGTATTTAAACAAAATTAAATATGCACATAACTCTGTAAATAACCCCACGGTCCCGAAAAAGAAAGAAAAGCTACCCGATAAAGAACGAGTAAAATTTACAATAATCGGAAATAGAGTAACCAAAGAATTTATATATTGTGCAAATTTAGTGAAGGGTATACATAAATACCGATCCCAAAGGTTTTTTGCTCCGGTTATAAGAGGTATTGTTGTTAGGCTATAGAATGTAGTACAGGTTCTTACATTTGAATCTTAGAATACTATTATTTACTTTAATATGTTAGGTAGGTACCTTAGGTATATTTGAAAAAGTTAAAAATCCGATGATAATGATGAACTTCACGATAGACATGACTTAACTAATATTTTCCGATTCAATACATCTTTTGATCAATGGTAAAGATTTCGACAGTTAAGATGAAACCTGCACATTATATTTCGTGACAGTGCAATACAGAAAACGGCCCCTCCCTCCCCCAATTTATACTGGAAATGGCGATGGTCAAACTTAGTACTTTGAAGCCATTCTTCTTACACATCGTCACTTACCATGATGAAATTAGTGTCAAGCCTTAGTCTGTATGTAGTATACTTTAAGTCACTATAAAATTTTCCGTAATTCCAGGAGTGACTGGAGTCGAATGGCCAGCTGTATGGAATGATCTGAAAATCCAATACGGTGGTATAGCTTATTGCCTTCTATCTCAAGTAGCTGTGCTAATTAATGACAAGATTTTAGGTGGCGAAAAAGAACTTAAGGAATTGATAGAAACTAAATATGTTTACCATTTTACTTTGGATTATTACAAAGAAGGTGTCAAACAATTTACTAATTTTTTAAGAGGTTCCGGTGTAAGTACCCTTGTGTTTGTTATTAATAAAAGCTTAAAATATATTATATGAGATTTATTGATTGCCAATAACTTTGTATTTTCAGAGATCCTGTGCTTATTTGCAAATTTCAGTAGATGGCGTAGATATTGGCACACTGATTTTTATGGTAAATATTAAGAATTACTAAATAATAATTTTACCTGGTATAGATGAACAGCAGATATATCTCTACTAAGACACCATCCCATACAATCACGCATACGGTCGCCGAATACAATCCTATAGAGTTAGTACTCTACTACACATTTTTATCAGGATCAGGTACTGCGTTACTTAAGAGCAGTAAGTAATATTTTAAAAAGGTAAATTGATAATTTACCTACAGCTTTACTCAGACATAGCACCGCACACATGTGAAAATTTCCTTCGTTTATGCAAAGAAAAGAGGGGAGGATACGGAGGGACTCCTGTTCATCGTATAGTCAAAGATGGCTGGATACAGTGTGGTGGTTTCGGTCTGAAGAGCGTTGAGATGGACTGCGAAAACTTTATAATACCGCATGATAGGCGTGGTGTACTTTGTATGGCTAATGCTGATAGGTAAGCTAAGTTAAAGACTTGTGTTTATAATTCTTAAGTTGTAGCCGCCCAGACAAATTATAGGGTAACGCATCATATTTCCAACGTAGACGGAGGTTTCGTCTATCGTCTAGTATCTTGCCTATTACACCCTGCCTCCTGCCACGACACAAGTCATGGATTCAATTTACACTCAGAACTTATATTTGTGTGCATAAACATGTCTGTTCTGTATCTGGGTGTAAATATTTAAGTGTGTATTTAGGAGAAAAACAGTTATTAAAATATCAGTTGCTTAGTTTGGGATCAGATGGTGGAGTGTTAAAAACGTCCCAAATTTATCTTCGATTGGAGCAAAAGCCTAATCGAATAACCTAACCTAACCAAATAATAATAACCTGCTACCGTACCGCGGCTTCATCTGCGTTCCTGAGGGACTTAATGTATCTCGAGATTATAACATAGACAGAGTTTTTTAAATAGTGGTTCCGGAGTTTACCATCCACACACACACAAAATCAAAAACGTGCACGCAATGCACTCTCTCTTTATAATATTATATTAGTTAAGATTAAGATAGAATAATAATATGTGTATACATACATATACAATTAAGAAAGTGAAGAATGTTTATTCCAGGCACATTGATTGCTCTACACAATTCTTTATAATATTGCAACCAGCTCCCTGGATGGAGCACAAATACGTTGCTTTTGGACAACTTATAGATGGCGAACAAACTCTCAGTAAAATCGAAAATGTACCAACATGGTACGAATCACCAACATCAGAAATTATAATACATAAAGCTGGTATTCTTAATTTAGAATGCCAAGATATTATGATCAATAAAGGGGCCCAATCATATATTCACGACCATGTTGAAGATTTGTTCGCGCTGGCAGAGTTGCTTTGGGAGGTAACTCGTACCTATATTTAGTGTAATAAGTATTCTATCAATCAATAATTTGTTTATATCAGCTAAGTGTGTTGTTATAACAGATTAGTGAAACAGTAATATCAGATCGCTGCTTATTCCCAGCTAAGGAATATGTGCCTGAAACCCATAACTTTTTGGGAAAACAACAACGATGATTCTGCTTCAGCTAGTTATTTGATACCTATTGTTTAATCAATGAACTAACCTAAAAAATAATGCAATTTTAGGAGCTCATTCAAAAAGTATACGTTGAGATTGAATTCAGAAATTTGCAAAGTCTCATGAAAGAACAGCATGGCGAAGAAGAAGTTGGTGAAGAGACATCCAATAATATTCGAGCAACCCAGAGGTTGTAGAGTTCAATAATAGCTATAAGAGTACCTATGTATTAAAAAAAAATTAGGTTTTAAGTAGCTATATCAGTTATGTGCCATAGTACGGCAACTAGATAACTGATTTATAGCAGTAGGCACACTCCGCTTAATTTGGTATCAAATAACCCTATTATTATTAGATACATAATCAGCTCAATATTGTTAACAAAGTAATGAAGTGATGTTACTATGATCCTTAATCCAGATTCATACGCAAAAAGGAAGATATTGAAAAACAACTACAGAAAAGCCAAGTTGACAACCGCCAGCCATCGTCTGCAGTCAGTGACCATGATAATAATGAATTCGACGTGGATGAGTATCAATACGAACCCGAAGAATATTTATACAAACAAGTCACTCCAAGTGCTACCAGCTTTGTTGTTAAACCGGAAAAACCATTTTATTTACCACTGACTGATGTTCCCTGCCCATACGACGTCGATTCTACTTATGATTTGAAAAAGTCAGTATATCAAATTTCTATTTATATTTATTTTATCATATAGGTACCCACTACTAACTCAGTCGAATGTTAATGACTTCCCGTATCCGTGGGAACTTCGGGATAAAAGTATATAAGAAGACTCTTATAAACGCAACGATATGTAAAAGTCTTGTCAATCCATAGACTACTTTACGAGATTCATACAGTCAAACGGAAGCTGAATTTTTATATATAAACATGTATTTCTAATAGGTTCTTGAAAGGAGACTACTGCCTCGAGAGTGATTTGGTACATGAAGATGAAAAGAAAAGGGCCGCTGCACTAGAAATATTAGCTTACTCTACAGAAATGCTAAAAGATGAAGAATCTGAGTCTGAGTCAGGTAACCAGCATTAATTTTTAAATAAAAATTTCATAAGGTGTCAAAACGACCTGCTCGGTTAAAAAAATGCCTTAGGTGCAAGAGAAAATGCTTATATTTGATTCTAACGAGATTCTTTTTGCTATAGTAAAAGTAAGATACACAAATTATCCTCGCACTAGGTCGGTGTGTAATCAAATACAGTTTTTGTAAGGCACCCGAAGCCTCCACGGCACGCTCCCACGGTTAATCTGCCGCGAGCGCCTATTGTAGATCATAAAGGAGATAAATGCAGCTATGATATAATTAGTCAAGAACAGCAAGTAATCATTTTTATAATGGTTTTTTTTTATAGACGAGCTGGATTCAGATGAAGAACGAGAAATCAAGAAATATCTTAAGTAATTATTATCATTCGATTAACATAATATTATTCTACAATGTATGTCGGAAAATAATGATATTTTTTTCCCTACTAGAACGCATGTAGACCGTGTAAGTTTTGCTGGTGACATAATTAAAAACATAGCGAGAGGCGCCAAAAAGTTTAATATCTTTGAAGGCGCTCGAAAGTAAGATTTTTATCGATATAATCTAGCTATAGGTATATTTATTATATCTTCATAATTATAAAATTTTATCAACTTTATAGGTCCGAGATGATAACTGATGATGAACTCAGAAGAATTAGGTAGGTACCTGCAGAAACCTATGCTTCTTTGGTTTAAGGCCATGCATTGGTTTTTTAATGAAGTATCTCCTTTTTATAATAATGATCATGTGCCCAGGTAATTTCCAAAATACAAGTACTTAACACTTTTGTTTATTTGACTGTTAACATGACAGTGGACTTTCTTAATTGCAGACTGGCATCGATGGATTTACGAACACAAGACAAACACGATAAGTAAGTATTTCGTCACCCAAACTGTATTTGCGCCAAACCTTAGGCTTCGACTAGAAATCGACCTTCAATCGGACACCAGACGCACTTCACTTCAAAATCCTATTTTTATTTATTTAGAAAACCAACAGCCATATTACAGAACATGTTTACAATCAAAAATATAACTTATCATAAGCCAATTATAGGTTTTCCTAGATTAACTAATACAAAAAGTAAGGAGCAGAAATGAAACATACATAAGAAAGGTAAGTAAGTAAGTACAATAGTTCAACAAAGTGATATTTCCTTATATGCTTTGATTCGGAGGGCACTGCACAATCCTGCTCATTGCTATGATGTGCTTGACAAAGTGTAGCATGATGAAACTGTGTGCCTCTAAGGCATAAACAAAAAATAATTATTCAGCACAAACGAAAACTGACGATAGACTACTTTTTTTAATGGGTTTCTCAGTACTATTTTTATTTTTATAGAAAGGTATCCCTTAGCATACCAGAATGTGAGAGAACGAGTCATACCAAAATAAAGAGGCGTCAGACTGGTTTCGTACGCCCTGAGGACTTGGAGCAAATACACATTTTTCAAAAGTCTGCAACGAATTTAGCTGATATTGATGATGATGATGATGAGGTTGATGATGATGATGACGCAGATAGTCATAGGTTATATTTTTTTTATTTATGTTTCTTTTCGTTTAAGAAGTAGCCCAAGGCGTGACCGTACCATTTTTATTTGTGTATTATGATATTAAATTAGAAATGGGTCGCTGTTATGGATGGTAGGTGCTTGTTCAAACAAGTCTTTTAATTTTGTCTAAAACTATAATATATTGCTTTTAGAAAAGTCCGGATAGCGCCGTCTACACTAACATCGAACGCGCCGCGACCGGCTCGCCGCCCCACCGGCTTCATACATCCAACCGATGTTAAAGAGCTTGATGATGAACGACAATCGGTATTAACTCGCTTGTATGACGAAGTGTCATACAGCGATGATACTTTCGGTCCTACCCTAAAAAATTTCAAGTATGCTAATTTAATAATATATCTATATAAACATCGATACCATCTGACTGCCAAACCTCCTTAGGTTTGGCAGTCAGATGGACTCGAACCCGCGACCTTTCGCGGGTTCGAGTCCCACCCAGGATTGGTCCTGGCACACAAAGGGAGAAGTTAGTAGTGTTCGATTTTATAATAAGATACCGCTCTCATTAACCAAAATGTCTGATCATAAATTTAAAAATTACATTAGGAAAGTTTTGAAAGAAAAAGCGTATTACAAGGTAGTTCATTATATTGAAGATAAAAATGTATGGAAATAGCTACTCTCTGCAGAGTGCACCTCTAATTTTCTTGTAATTATTGTTATTTTCTATTTTGTAGTCTTGTTATTTCTTTTTTTTGTTTTGTTTTTTAATGTTACCTATAATAAGTATTTATTATTGTTAAATATAAATTACCTATGTAAAATTGAAATTATAAAATAGCCAAAAAGTCAGAATAGATAAAATTTACATAAAAATTATTTAATAAAAAAGAATGTAACCTTGCTGAGTTTCTTGCCGGTTCTTCTCAGTTGAAGGCTGACTTCCGAACCGGTTGTAGCTTCAGTAACTTTAAATTTGACCTTCATAAGTGCCCTCCGAGGGCCTAAACTGAATAAATAGTTTTGAATTTTGCATTTGTGTGCATGAACATGTCTGTTTTTTCTGTGCCTGGGTGTAAATATCTATTTAAGTATGTATTTAGAAAAAAAAAGTAGTCTCTGTAATCTGGTTTCCATAGTACAAGCTCTGCTTAATTTGGGATCAGATGGCCGTGTGTAAAAGAATGTCCCAGGATATTTATTTATTTGATGTGTATATCCCTATGGACTCCAAAATGGCTGGACCGATTTTGATTAAATTTTCAGGCAACCTTCAGATTAGGCAGCAAGTTTGGTAGCGATCGGATCAACATTTTTTTTGCGAAGTCGGGACGGGTCGCCAATATTTGATTGAGATAATGGTTGAGCTTAGGGCGAATTAACGGTCCTCTCGCGCGAACGTTAAGTATCGTGCAGTTTAAGAATTCGCGTGCATTTCGACAGACTCTCGAGTCGAGCCCACCATCCTAGAGTCAAAATAACAAATTCAAATTGCACGAGAAGTTTGGAGCGAGACGATGAGACTTAATAATGATGGAAAGTAAATCATCAAAAGTTTTTCTCTACCTACCTACTATCTATTTCATGATGATGATTTGGTTGGATGTAGGTACTAAGTGGATTCAAGCTTCTATTTGTTTTAAATTTTCTAGTCACAACTAGCCTACTTCATTTTCAATACTGACTGATGTTACCCCCAAATACTCGTCTGCAGCACATTCCTTCCGAAAGCAACGTTCGCGAGATGTTTATGATAAATTTCCCCTTTCTGAACAAGCTCCAATGTTATGCCTTTAGGTTCAACCAAATCGTATGGTTACACTATTGCTGTCATGTCAAATCGCACCCTCAGTACGATAAAGGCTTAACTTAAAATTTTACGAAATGGAGTTACGATCATAGAGACTAAACAAAGTACGCTCTATCCGATGAATAGTAAAACATAGTCAATTTAATGATAGAATAAGCATACCGATACTTCAGCCTCTTTAACACCGGGACCCACCCTCCCCGCTCAGTGCGAAAGTGACCTAATCAGAGATGTGCCAAAAGTGATTTTTTGAGTTAAGGTCTTATCGTTCTGAGGGTGCGAAATGTTGACAATGTTTTTTAACTCGAGAGAATTACAACTGAATTTAAGTTAATACTGGGCATACATCGAACTTATATGCTATGTTTCTCTTCTATCTATTCTCTTATGATTTTAGACCAATATCTGAAACACATCAGAAGAACTTCTTACTACTGAAGTATTCGCCAACATCACGAATGAAAAATTTGACAAATGATGGCAATCTGAAAGATCGATTACCCCGTCATTCATCGGTAGCAGATTCGTTTGAAAATGTCCTAAACCTACAACATGGAAAAAGGGCCTCTCGTAAAATATCTACGGATTACGTCAACACTATAGACCAAATTGACCATAGACTCGAAAATTCTATAAGGAGTGTCGAATTTGCAAAGACGCGACCTTCCATGTCCGTGACAGAATATCAGCTGAAGAATCAAAAGTATCAGCAGTTGAAAGCCAATATGAAACAAGGCACGCAGTCCATTGGTAAGCGTAAGTCGAAACAAACTACGTAATCATTGAAAAATAGTGGCATATTCATTTTTTCTTTTTCTTGACCATATAGAGAACATATTTGTTAGTGGCCTCCGTTTACCCGGCGACACACCGCTCTACTCGATGTCCGATGTAAGAATTTTTATTACCATTGTTTTTTACTATGGTATTCCTGTTTTACTAATTTTATATAAATATTTATTTTCTAGGACGAAGCATACTTTTGATCTACCTTACCAATCACAATATTACTTTGTTTATATATTATTTATAATTTTTAAATAAAGACTTTAGTTTAATTGTTATAAATAGTATTTTCTTTTGAAAATCATACACACACAAGTAAAAAAAAAACAGTTTTAATAACACTGAAATAGCACATAAAATTTCCCATCACAATGAAATAATTAATACTACTAGGTACATCATAGTTACACCATATCAATGTCAACTTATGTACATTGCAACGTTTGTTAAATATTCGATGATCTTGTGCAAAATACAAGTCACAAATTAACATTTTGCTAGTATACAATGCTCCTTTACAGAAGCTACTTGTGAGAGCGACCTGTCATGTCCCGCAGTCCTAAAGCACGCGTGAATACAAACAATTGACATAACACATCACTAGCGATGCCCGATATTTCGCTGTGTATCGATACTGTACTAATATACTATCGAAAATATGTAAAACAATTTTTAATATCTATACTTTTTAGAATTAATAATCGCGACAACCGTTGTGGGTCTAGTCCATTTCGAAATTTGTAAGCGTTTTATTTGCTGAAGAAAATAAACGCTTTGTCGCAACGACAAGCATTTGATAACTAAAGTATTCAGATTTTGTATAAAATTAACAAAGTCAAGTCATATTTACATCTACCTACACACATCGTATTACAAAAGTTTAAACTGCACCTACAAGTATGGCAGGATTACAAAGAGAAGAAGTTCTATACATTTGAAATCATTATTATGCTTTAAGTTAATATTTTATAGACCAAATATAATTGTTGATGCGATACTCCGACAAAGCCTTACAATACAGCCAAATATCGCATTCCGTTGTATCGATACACCAAAATATCGATATCTATCGGGCATCGCTACTAATAACATCATCACTGGCCACATCCACGAAAGGTCGACTAGCACCCTGTCTCACGTTACATAATTAATCTACGTGCGGTACAAATATTATTTTCTAATGTCCATGCCCGTGTCCGTGTGCAAAGGTACCCATTCCGTTTACTTGACTCGGTGCCCGTTGTTCGTTGTTATTGCTCTCATCGTTATTGTCATTATTGTTGCCGTTGCTGTTCCGACTTTCCAGCTGTTGTTGCCACATTGATGCATAGAAACCAGCTTGTGCTAGTAATGTCTCGTGGCTGGAAAATAAAAATAATACAATTTAATAATGACTTGTTTGTGTGTGAATAAATTATGGATAGTAATTTGGTGACTCATATTATTTGATATTACGTTTTAACATAATATTTACATCGGATTAAATTAATAAAAGCGATTAGGTATGACACAAAGGACACAACTTTATTTATAAATTACAATAAAATTGTAACGCCAATAACGAATACACAGCACAATAGACGCCTTTTAAATATTTTTAAACACATCAAGGTACCAATTTTTTCATAAAAGTACCATATAGTACCAATTTTTTCATAAAAGTACCATATAGTACCAATTAAGTACTAAATACTGGTGATAAGATTTTCAAGAAAGAAACTGTGACCCCGCCATTTTAACGTTCACTGATTTTTGACATTACCTTCTTTATAATTGCAATCAAAGAACATCAATCAAGGACTTTGTATCGAGGTAACTTTCGCCATTAAATAATAAAAGGTAACTTACTTTCCTCGCTCGATAATTTCACCTTCCTTGAGAACTAGAATTTCGTCAGCATGGATTATCGTAGATAGTCGATGAGCAATTATAATTGTAGTTCTATTTGCACAGACACGTGCTAATGCAGCCTGAAATAATTAAATGTTTATTTTAATATCAAAATGGTTTAGTAATTGGAGTAATTGCTATTCATAAGTGCTAGTGATGGCCTATTTTAATAGTAATATTTGTATTTCATAAAATAATGATGTTTAAAACACAAATAGACTGCATGTTGTGTTAAAATTATGATTAATAATTGTTGTAGTACAGACAGCATAGACTTAGACTATAGTTATAAGGCCCCATTGGGTATGGAACTCTAAAAACCTTCCCGCGTTAATCATAAAATCATTATTCCCAATACTTTGTAATTTTTTAATTGTCATTTGAAATTTATGGGCATGAATAAGCAAATATGCAAGTAATAACAAAAAGCATGTAAGCTTGTTTAAAAGAAAGTTTTATACAAATAGATTGTACATGTAGGTAGAGTAACATGCTTACCTGAATATTTCGCTCAGTGTTGGTGTCGAGAGCCGACGTAGCCTCGTCGAGGAGTACGATCGCCGGATCTTTGAGGATAGTTCGTGCTATAGCTATCCTTTGCTTCTCGCCTCCACTGAGACGAAGTCCTCTTTCCCCAACCTGTAGATAATAAAATATTTTTACGTGAGTTTGGGAGCTACGCTATGTCGCCGCCTCCTTTCTAGTTACGACCTCTTATTAGCTGTTTCCATCTGTGATCGGGATAATTATGCGTGGTAAGATTAATTTAATAATTGTTGTCATGTGCAAATATTATTGATTTATTTATTTATAGATGAGCAGCTTGGTAGCTGACGTATATATATCACACATTACTTACGGAAAATAAGTAAATATATAACCAGGGACATCCATTACACGCGGGCATTTAGTCGCAAATGAAGAGCTTGTACTACTTTTTTGCATCTATATACATGTTAATGCACATAAATGTTTGTCCTGCGTAGGTATCTAACCCACAACCAGTAGCGTGGCAGTCAAGATCTCTAACCACCAGTCTAGTCAACATTATTACAAATAATCCGTTTCGAAGTAGCTTCAATAAAAAAATTGTATTTGTAAAAAAACCGGTATGTAGAATAAAGCCTATTGTTGTTAAGGCTCAGAATCCAGCAGAGCCGAATTACTAACAGTTTTAAGTTACAGATAAACCATTAAACCATGTTCAGGAAGATCACGGACAGCTATATGATTTGCTCACCTGTGTATCATATGCATCGGGAAACGTAAGTATCCTATCGTGAATATCTGCATTCTTGGCTGCTGAGATGATATCAGCCGACGGCGCTTCTAACCTTCCGTACTGAATGTTATACCTGGAAATTTAGAGTATAATTTAAAATTATATTGTTTCGCATTACATATATACTTAAAAAAAAACACAATTAAAAGAATATTTCCAGCCTTATTCCATATAAATTGTCGACCTTAAAATATTATATTAAAATGGGTATTAGATTAGATATTAAAATTTAATATATTTAATTACTAGCTGTCCTCCAGGGGTCCACCCGCTTGCCCATCAGGGGTAAATAGTTTATGTTATTCTCTGTCCCATAAAATAGGTCATATTCACAAAATCACTTCGACCCGTTGCTATGGTGCTACATCAAGGACACTAAATATATTTATTAGTTGAAGATATGTCACTAATTTCAATCGCATCTTGGCTTCGACAAATAATTGGATGTTAAAATTATAGCCGAGGCGGGCCTCCGCTTCTGCCACGAACTTGCTACGCAAAAACTTATTTTAGTGGTTCTGACACGTAATTTACTTTGTTTTTGCAAAAACACGATCATATCGGCCATATTCCAGCGTATCATTATAATTTTCAATTAATATTGTACACAGATCAATTCATCAAGATCGATCTGTACAGGCAAGGCTGAAACTTGTAAGGTATAGATAATTTTGTAGTGACGAACTAAACACGACTTCAAAGATAAGAGAAACTGGATTCATACGATAAATAAAATCTCTACGTGACTCAGGAATCGTAAATAAAAGAAACGTGCGAATGACAATGCATAGTGTACCTACCACAAACATTGCTTAATAACTTTGTAACTAAAACAAAATGCTGTGTTGTTATCAGAAGCAATTCCGTTAGGTTTGTTATCTATCATATGAAATTTTATGATGGTAATTGGTAAGCTAATCCTTTAAAATCGCCTTGACCGATTTATTGTTTCTATAATGCTCGGAATAGTCCGAATAAGGCTTTTAAGGAGGAAGTAGCCCGTAAAATATGGGAAAAATATAAAGTGATTGTTGTGGTATATTTTTAATATCTCAAGACCATAACACTCGATTCAAAGACGCGCCATTACGCATGCCAGGAACAGCTATTATCATATATTAAATCAACTTATTGAAGAGCCTACTTAAAGATAACGTTTTAAGTACACAACCAATAATATTTATGACATTTTAATTAATTCAAAAGTGCTTGTAAAGGCCTAAAATGAATAAAAATATTTATTTGATTTTCATTTAAAAAAGAAAACAGATTGTCGTGTCTACTAAGATACTAGTAAATTTATTGGCTACCGACATTGATATAGACATGATAATAGGACAAATTTATCTAAATCTTATTGTTCCACACTTTCCCCTACAGTGTATATTTTAACATAACCACGCAGACTACTAAAAGAGCCTTTGTACCACGACATTTTGAATCCAACAGCTACACGTTTCTCACTGCGCTGTGTTTAGAGCACAATACATTGGAATGGATTAAAAACGCATTATAGAAGACTGAATTGATTACTCTGTAGTACCTAATCTACAAGTGCACAAGCACACGAGGTCTCAGGGTGGACAACGCATTGGCGATGCCTCTGGTGTTGCAATAGTCTATAGGCGGTGGTGACATTTTAGCATTTTTTTTTTTTTATTGCTACGGCCAAATTGACTCCATGCTGCCTGATGTTAAGCAGTCAATGAAGTCCCCTAGTGATGGCCATCATCCCAGCAGCCAGCGTAGCATTGTGGCATGGTGGCCCTCACCTTGACGGCCTTGTGAGAAGCTTTTTCACGCCCCGCTTAAAGGACCCAGGATCATAAGAGAAGGGAAACACGTGGGCTGGTAGCGAGTTCCACATCTTAAAGGTACGGCAGAGATAAGAGGCGCCGAACCGTTTGGTGCGTGACGGAATCTGTTCCACCGTGTAAGAGTGGCACCTTAACCCAGCACGTGTCGTTCGGGATAGGATGGGATTAGTTGAAATAGCTCTTCGGAGCACTCACCGTGATAAATTTAATGACGACAATGCTTGGGTGTAGCGCTCGCTCCAGCAAGACACATCTTTATGTACAAAATCTTATTTTGAAAAGAGTAATTGCTGAGTTTATTGCCGGCTCTTCTCAGTAAAAGCAACCTTCCGAACCGGTGGTAGAGTCTGACCATTCATAAGTGCCTGTGAAGGCCTATTTGAATAAAATATTTCATTTCATTTCATTTCATTAAATGCGGTAGAAGACAGCCAATGAGGCCACGTCTCTGCGTAATTGGAGTGACTCAAGAGTCTTTGTGGCCTCAGGATCCCCAATGATACGGACAGCACGCCGCTGCAACCTATCGAGGGCGTCCAATAAGTACTGGGCGGAGCCATTCCAAAGGTGAGAGCAGTATTCCACGCAGGAGCGAACCTGAGTTTTATATAACAGACACAACTGCTCCGGCGCGAAAAACCTCCTCACCCTGTTCATGACTCCGAGTTTCCGGGATGCGGATTTGATGACACCCTCGATGTAGTTTTTCTGGTTGAGATTGCGGCGTATGTCCATACCTAGGATATTGAGGCTGTCTTGAATCGGTAGTGGAGTGTCCAGAAGAGAGGGATAGGGAAGGAATGGGGATAATTTAGCTGAAAATGCACACACCTGTATTTTCTTGGCGTTGAACTCGACCAGGTTCACATCACCCCAACGCGAGATGCAATTCAGAACCCGATCAAGCTCAGCAACAAGTGTTTGCCTATCCTCCTCAGTATCGGCTTGCTTAGCCGTAGGGTGTCCGAGATATCGCCCATGTACAGTGCTGTCATCTGCATAGCAATGAATGCTCCCAAAAGTGAGCATATCATTGATATGCAGAAGAAAAAGCGTGGGCGATAACACGGACCCCTGAGGCACACCAGCATTCACCTCGAGAAACTTAGATGAGTGGCCGTCACAGAGAACTCGGATACGGCGCTCATGCAGGAAGCTGGCAACCCAGTTGCACAGTCGAGGCGGCAAACCGTAGGCTGGAAGCTTGGAAAGAAGCGCACGATGCCAGACTCTATCGAAGGCTTTGGAGATGTCGAGACTAATAGCCAACGACTCCCCATGCCTGTCCATCGCCTCACCCCAAAGGTGAGTGACATACGCTAGAAGATCACCCGTAGACCGTTTCGGTCTGAAGCCATATTGACGATCGCTGATGAGGGAGTGATCTTCTAGGTAGCGAACGAGTTTGTTGTTTATTATTCGCTCAAACACCTTGCAGAGGATAGGGGTGATAGCAATGGGTCGATAATTGCCTGGATCAGAACAATCCCCTATTTTGGGAATCGGTTGCACGTTCGCCTCTCTCCAAGCCTGCGGCACTATGCCCGAGGCATAAGATAGGCGATACAGGCGTGTAAGCATTGGAGACAACTCGGCTGCGCATTTCCTAAGCACAACCCCTGGAATTCCGTCAGGTCCGCTGGTTTTCCGGACATCGAGAGATCGCAGTGTCGCGCGTACATCGCATTGCCTGATTTGATATCAGGCATGGACTGGCCGGAGTAAGAAATCGTAGGCGGTTGCGCACTACGATCATCGATTCGGGAGTTAGCCGCAAAGAGATTGACAAGCAGGTCAGCTTTCTCTTGCGGCCCATGGGCGAGTGATCCATCAGGGCATCGCAACGGCGGCAATGAAGGCTGGCAGAAATTAGATTGCACGGCTTTTGCCAATCGCCAGTATCCCCGGCTGCCCGTGGGTTGCGACAAAAGTTCTTGACCAAACCGTGCAATGCGCTGGGCATCCGCTCTGATGTATGCCCTCTTGCAGGCCCTGGTGGCTCTATTATAGGCTGCCTTGATGAGATGGACATTAGCATTAGTTGGACCGTCTACCTATTCTTCGGCTTACGTTACACAAAAAACAAAATGGCTGCTAAAGACATGTTACCTGACGGTATTATTGAACAGCACAGTGTCTTGTGGCACAACACCGATGTTGGCTCGCAGCGAGGCTTGAGTCACAGTGCGCACGTCTTGTCCGTCGACGAGGACAGCGCCTTCGTTTACGTCGTAGAAACGGAAAAGTAGTCGCATTATTGTCGATTTGCCGGCGCCACTCGGACCCACCTGTAGTCAATAAAATATTAGCATTAGGTTCTTGATTTCGAATATTTACAACTCCAGTTAATATAATAAATAAATATCTAAGTAAATATCTTTTTAAACATTTGTTTACATAAGGACACCTGATCCCTAATTTCGCTGAGCTATATTAGACAGATATACTACTACCCAGACAGACCAATCAGAAATGTCCGTTCATGCACAAATATATTTGACATGGATGTGAATCGAACCCAAGACTCACTTATCGCGGGCTAACGTGGCGAGTATTATATATATTAATTTTGAGTTAACTAAAAACTTTAGTTACGCATAAAAATAGGAAATAGAAATGTTGCTAAGTTACCCATGTCTAAATATATGAATGGTTCGGGCTTACCAAAGCGACGGTGGTGCCGGAGGGCACCTTGAAGCTGACGTTGTTGAGCACGAGCCGCTCGGGCCCGTAGCCGAAGGACACGTGCTTGAACTCGACGGCGCCGCGGCGCACGAGCAGGTCGGGCGCGCCCGCCGCGTCGCGCACGTCCGCGTCCGCGCGCATCAGGTCGAACATGTTCTCCATGTCGATGAAGTTCTTCTGTATTGCCCTGAAATATTTGTTTCATTTTTACCTATCTTATTTTGGTACATAAGGTATTAGAGCATTATTACACTGGCGATTTGCAAGCTCGTAAATCGCCAGTGTAACAAGGCCCTAAGAAGGGAGTTGGCTCTCGAGTGCAGCCACCGGTGCTTGCCACAGATTAACGACTGGAGGTTGGTAACCATAACCAAGCTAACCTGATGATGTGTTCCTTCTTCGAAAATTCATGTTCGTACACTCGATCTGTACGTAAAGTCATGCCACTGAGTTATCAACGATTTAAATTCAGGGCAAGCAAAAAAACAGATATTATTTTCTAGTTCATCAATGAGATTCATTTTCTATATTACCAGTATTCACTAATATTGTTCTAATATTCAGATGGGACAGTATGTGAGGATAGTTGTTAATCACAATACAAATGCTAATATAATAATAATAATAGAAAAACAGCTGGTAGATTCAATAACGAAATGGAAATTATTTGATAACGACGTTGACATTACGCATCTGAATATTTATACTATAGAAGGTAATTAATTTAATTTGAAATCTTTTTTTATTTTATTTTATTTATACATTTATGTATAAGGTTTACTAGCTGTCCCCCGCGGTTTACCCGCGTTCCCGTGGGATATCACATGTATTATACATAAAAACCTTCCTCTTCAATCACTATTTAAAAAATCCGCATCAAAATCCGTTGCGTAGTTTTAACGATTTAAGCATACATAGGGATATAGGGACAGTGAAAGCATCTTTGTTTTATACTATGTAGTGATTAAGCAACTATTACCTGTAATAAGTACCAAACCAATTGAGAGGTACGTAAAGCTGAACGATATAAGTAGCGAATAAAACGTAGTCACCGACTGTTAGTTCACGTGTTTTCACCATAGAAACGGCTAATAGGGATCCTGCTAACAGACCTGTAGAAACATAAAAAAAATTGTGTTTACCATCACATCCATTATTCCCTAAGAGGTAGGCAAAGGTCTCATCACTAAAACTCACATTTCACCGACATTTATAGTCTTAACTGTCGCCGTCTCTCGGCCACAGTATCAATCCTGCCAAATAAACGTCAACTGTACCTTGTCTAGTCTAGGAATCGAACCCAGGACCATCGGTCTGAAAGCCGAGCTTTATACCGCTAGGCCAGCGAGGTGAAAGCAAGTCTCATTCTTCATAATTATGGTAAGATATAAGTTTTACTCACCACTACATATAACAATATTCTGCAATGTATTCAACATGTTTAAAGTTAGTAATGATTTGAATTCTTCTTTCTGGAATAAAAAAAATCACATTTATTAATTTGCTTCACACTTTACAGTTGTACTGTTACATTATTGTGTATATCTCAGTAAATAAATATTAAATGGTATTTTTTGGTAAGCGTATCACTTGGACCGATTTGGCGTAAATAAAAAATAACGAAAGGCATAATGGGAAAAAATGGCCGTAATATATGTACAAATTGGAGAAAAAAAAATTATATATAAACAAATTTGGACAGGACAACGTCTATTGGGTTAACTAGTTTAAAATAACATTAAATTTCAAACAAGAAATGAATGAGTGACTGGATAAAATAAATGTATGAATTACAAATATCAATGGCTTACTTGGTAATTAACTATAGCTGTCTTATAAGACGAAACTTCAAACGACTCAGCGCCGTAATATTTGACAGTTTCGTAGTTCAGCAGAGAGTCTACGGATCGTGCCTTTTGCTCATTATCCGCAAGATTCATACGCCTTTGGAATTTGGTCCGCCATTCTGTCACTGCTATTGTTGCAACTAAAATAATTCACAAAATGTAGGGATTATGCACTTTAAATTCGTAATGTCCGTTCGCATTCAGACTTTTCCGTATATGAGACTAGCTGTCCGTAAAAAGTTATATTTACTATGTTCTTAAAATTCATAAAATCCGATCACATTCAGACCATTCATTATCCAGACTTGTATTAGACTACCTGTCCCCCACGATGAATAAGTTATTTACTACTCATTTTTAATAAAGATAGAGAATTAATATCCATAATGAATCATATAAAGTAAAATATACAAAACATAAAAAATATGTTAAATGGAAAGTTACACTTACTAATATAAAGAATCATGGTAGAAAACACGATCAGTCCAAACCACGCATTGAAAAGGGCTATAAAATATACTACGGCAACGATAATATCCACTATAGTAGGTGTGATAGAGAAGAGAATGTAAGATAACAGGTTGTCTATGGAATCTGTGCCACGGTCCATCACTCTGAGGACCTCGCCTGTCTTCCGCGACAAGTGCCACCTGAGCGGTAGTTCGTGAAGGTGTTTGAATAATTCTAACTGAAAAAAAGATAAACAAACGGTATCATTATCTCTTCCATTTGGTTTACTTAAAAATTGTTTCGCTTATTCTTTAGTTTTTTGTAAATAATGCAACTTAGAATACGGTAAATAGCGAAAGGTTATAATTAGATTTTGAATACGCTGGATAGCCTTATCAATTGTTTTATTTTTACGCAAAGATCTGCTAATATCGTACTACCGGCATTTTTTTCACTACTAGCCCGTATAGCTAAAATAGTACAGATTCTGTAAAACAACTCCCCGAACACATCGGTTTTTGTTTGGCAACAGATGTTTATTTTACCCATACAGTCTATGGTATATAATTGATTTACTGACCTCTAATTCCCTAGTAGTATACTGCTGCACTTTGATCCACAAGAAGGACCGGAGGTTGTTAAGGAAGCCCATCCCACCGGTGCCTCCTCCTTGCAGGAACTTGAAGAACACGTAAATGACCACCAAATCCCAGCAGAATCTTATCGGTGGTGTGTCAGATAAACTGTCCACTGAAAATGAATTCAAAATATATTAGGATTTGATTCAATCTCAAAACCATTATTGAGAAGCTGTACTATCATTATGCTCGATACTTGATCATCACACAAGTATGTTTTTTATCTTGCTAGTTTAGTTAATAGGAAAGTCAGCCAGCATGTTTTTTTTTTATCTTTACGTACGAATGAAGATGCGGCTTACTATAAATTAACCGTTTCAATAGTGTCTTTACGCTTTATGTGGAGGCGTTGAGTTGACGCCTATGAAGGTCACAAGCATGCCTCCAGAAAGCGCTCAATGGATTGCATATACTTATAATTAAAAAAAGACAAACATTTATATCTTTAGGAGAGTTTGATAGAAGTTTGGAGAGGAGATATTGGCTGCGAGAGAACGAGAAAGGTAGTTTTCGGAACGTTTTTCTCCCGCACACATTCATCTTTTTTAGACATGCATGCCTCTTTCCCTTTGGGATAGCCACATTAACTTTCGCTTCTATCATGTGCATTCATAAGACTTAACGCTCCACTTCACTGGTTCGTTCAGGAAACGACGACATTCATAAAAAAATGTATCGTTAAATGGTTGTTATGCGAAACTTACCAATTTTTTTATTATAAATAGGCACGAACAGGTTGATGGCGCGGCCAGCGATGAGCATCAATACGCAAATCATGACATAGATCTGCAGGCACAAACTCTTGCGCGGCCATAGGAACGGAAGAAGTGTCCTCAATTTACTAAATACATTACGGAATGTCGATCTGTTGTCATCCTGCACAAAAAATAAAGTCAATAAGAACAAATAAATAAAAAATATATCCTGGGACATTCTTTATACACGGCCATCTGATCCCAAATAGAGCTTGTAGGTAAGACACAGAACAAACAGTCATGTGGGAATAAACTCCACTGATATTCTTTTTAATACTACATGGGGCGACAAACAAGCAGACGGCCCACCTGATGGTAAGTGGTCACCGCCGCCTATGGACATTTGCAACACTAGGGGCATCGCCAATGCGTTGTCGCCCTTGAGACGTGAAGTCTCATGTGGCTATAATTTCACCGCCCCCCTTACCTTTCTAACCGAAACACAGTAATACAAGTGCACTACTGCTTCACGGCAGAAATGGGTAAGGTAGTACTTCCCCGGACGAACTCTGCACTAAGAGGTCTACTACTCTATAATAGTTAGTTTCATTATATGATAACAATTTCATTGTCCTAAGTTTTATTGAATAGAGTGATCGCTCTTGTTAAAATACTACAATTACCAGCATATTACTGGCGCTAAATTTGATAACACTAAAATTTATAGTAATTAATATCAAATAACACTTAAACTATTTAATAAAATGAGAATCTCACAGGGTTATTAAAGTATAAGTATTCCATCACTTTGTTTCGCACATTGACTATAAGTAAACAGTCTGAAAATAAGCAAAAAGAAAGGAGTCAAAAGAACACAGAAAACTTTTCAATACAATTCCTATATTAATCAAAACGTATGTTAAACTATTACAATCAGACTGTTTACTTTTACTTACCTTATGAGATACCACTTTAATTTAATCTTAGTGTACTTTAACTTATTTGTACAATAGCGAAATATTATAGAACTTATACTACTTTGCATTGTCTATAAATATTATTAGAAGTAACCTTTTGAAATTTAAATGCATTATCTCCGCCTGCAACATTAATATGATTTTGAAATGGACATGGCATCTTAACCTATAAATTAAATACCTAAAAGTGGTAAATGAAATCACATGTCATCTGTATTACGTCAATTTACATGGTTTTCGAATATAGTTTTAAACGGTGTAAATAGTTTGTATCTTAATCGATATTTTGGTAGCAAACCTTCTTGGATGTTAAGAATACCATTGCATTCTATGAGCATACCATTAGCATGCTGAATATACAGAATCTATTATATTTCCGTGGACTGCATGTAAATTATATAGTTTATTCAAATAAGCCTTCATAGGCACCTATAGAGGGTAAGATCATGACGCATATTTAAAAGGTTGACTTTTTCAAAACCATGGAGATTAAAATACATAGGTATGTTCATCTATTGGGGAACTTCATAATCAAGAACGTATATTATTAAAATACCATTACATTATATTACCCAATATTCTTTAGAATAATGTGGATGTTATAAAATAGCTGTCTTTAATATAGATTTGATGTAGATTAAAGTGCCCTCCCCGGGTCTAATCTGAATACACGGTATTGTTGTATTTTTTTACATGTATTGAGTGTCATGGTAGATTTCAAGAACTTCAGAATCGGTTCAATATTGTGCGCGTGCGAGCTAGACGCAATATTTTAGTAGAACGCGAAACTCTGTCTGCTCTTTTACAAGAAGTTATAATAATAACATATAATAAATATAGTATACAAATATGATACGAATAATAAAATATTGCCGCTTTTACCCGCGCTCTCTATGCGTCCAGTCTTCTTCGAAGTAAAATAAAAACAAAAAATTGCGAGACCATTGGTGAGGAATAGCGAAAAAAAAATCGAATAAATATCAGGTTTTTATGAAAACTAAAGCTGCATAAAAGGATAATTTGTAAATCAATATTCCTAGCCTGGAATCGAAACCATTCATTACGTACCCTAGGCGGTATATTCCTTCGGCTGTCGTCATCATTGTCTAAATATTCGAACTGGTGCATGATTCCTGGCGCCTTCATTCCGAGCACGAACATGATCATGCATGAAACGTACCGACCCACGAAAAGAGACATTTCCAGGCGGTCTTGAAGGCTGTTAAAAATAAAGATAAAGGTAAAAACGCATATTTGACTGGCCCTATCCTAGATATTTGTATAATTTTCGGGCTATATTGTTTACCACATAGAAAGTCTAAACCAATTAATGTATTAGATTATTGTCTGCTATCAATTTCATTTTAATCGCGTTATCAAGGGTAATAACACAAAATAGTGTGATAGAAGATAATTAGTCGAAAGACTACTGTTAAATCCCTTGGAATGTAAAAATATTTACGTCGCATTTTTACTTAGGAGTATTTAGAAAGAAAATTAGAATTCATCTTCATATGGTGATGATGGGTTCTGATAAAAAGGTCAAAGCACTATCGCGCACCGCGTTGAACTCAATAACCTTTTGTAAAGCGTTAACAATTTGTACACTTACTTTTTCAAGTGCCACCACCATCCTTCTTTATTAATATTCAAGAAGGAAAGGTTCTCTGATACGAAGATCATGGCCCAAAAGACCAGTAGCACGAATCCATGACCTCTTGGTGGTACTGAAGGTAGCAGGAACCTCTTTTCAAGCACAGCTAGGTAGGCCGATAGGGGAAATACTAATATAGTAACTACTAAAGCTACGATCTGAAACATTAAACAAATAGTTTTGAGGCCATTTTAAACACGCGCATACAACTAAAAAAATAAATCTATTGATGAATTTGGTCCTACATGTTAGTCGATGGATGGATGGATAGTCACTTTTTGGAGCATTAAGAGGAAGAAAGGCAGAAGGTTATTAGTCAGGTCTTGTTTTCGAGTTGCTATTTTACGTGGTGAATAAAAATAAAATTGTTTACTAACCATATAACCATAAATATACCCTCCTTTGAATACAAACGCCTGTAACAGGAATCTTATCACAGCCAATATGGGTACAAACAATGTGAAAAACAATTGTACGCCGAAGAGCTTGGATGTTCTCACGTCAACCACTTCTGTTGCATATCTGTGAACAAAATAAGTCAGTTTACATATATTGTAATGGTGAATTAATGAAGAAACCTGCGCCAGTTTGCTGATAAAAAAACTCGTACTGAACAACCCGGTACATACAACGGTATATCTTTTTTAAACCTAAACATATTTGCCTAACAGACGAAGGGAAATTTTTTATCTAAGAAATGATTGAATGTTTTTCGAATTACAAGCATGTATGTCTGTAATAATGTCCGTGTTCAACATCCCAAAAATAAATATTTTAGTACCAGCTTAGGTAGGACATAGTACGGAACGCTACATTGTGCATGCCGGGCCTTAGAGTCTGACCATGCATAAGTGCCTGTGAAGGTCTATCTGAATAAATATATTTTATTTCATGGTCTGACAAGCACTAGGGTGGTTTTATTTAGCTGAAATTGCCTCCGTTTGGTTCCAAAGCTCAAGTGTGCACTGTTGTGCTATAGTATTATAATATTTTGCGATAACACACACACACAAGTCTCTTCACAGACCTATCGGGATTTCCGAAAAATCCCGGTTCTGAGTATATTGCATAGCGTGTCAATTAAATAATTCGTTCTCGCAAATCCGGGTTTTTAGATATGACATCGTAGGTACTGCCTACCCTCTTATCTTGAAAGAGATATGCGGTAAGCGGACCTTGGAAAGTCTAAAATGAGAAGGAAGCATTATCATTCATCACAATCATTCAATAATAATTTATCTCGTGTCAGGTTATGTTTAACAATTAATTGGTTCTCTACTCGGTCACGTATCTCATGATAACACATTTCCTAACGTTGAATATCCCACAGTGCTCATAGAATATTATTTGTATTCAATTATAAGCAAATTCCCTGTCAGACATTGCATATTGTTTTAATATTTTATCTGACTAATATGATCTAAAATATTATCAGGTAAGTCAACACGTCATATTTGGCCAACTGAGGATTATGTCATTTTGGTACATTAGGCACCAGATAAAGATCAAGTTGATAAATAAACGCTGAAGAGTCGCTAGATAACAATGTGATGATCCGCAATAATATATTACAGTAGTGGCAATTATTTAAATGAAATAGGACTCTCAGAAATATTTTACATATCCAAAATATGGCCACGAAAATACAATAAGACATTTAAATAAAACTGACCATAAATCACTAACCAGAACATTATTATGCCACTTCATATTTATATATTACTTGCTGTCTCCCGCGGTTTTACCCGCGTTCCCGAGGGATGTCACGTTTTCCCAGGATAAAAAGTATCCTAAAGGGATAAAAACCCTATATGTTATTTCAGAATATGCTCTATCTCTGTGGCTAGTTGCATCTAAATCCGTTTGGTAATTTTTGCGTAAAAGATTAACAAACATCCGTACATACAAACTTTCGCATATAATATTAGTAGGATATTATAGCGAGAGGCCCTGGACGTTAGCGGTAGGTTCTGATTAACGTTCGTTCTTTTGCTTACTTCTCCGCACTCGTTTAAAATCACTTACTGGTAATTATTTGAATTTGTCGCATTATGGAACTGTCTTTTTACACGTAATGGTAATGAATTAATATGCTATAAAATAAAGTATATTTCTGGCGTGTCTATGAATAAACAAATTCGAGGCAGTCGTCGTATTCGTTTTTAATAATAGTTATACAATTAATAATAGTTGATAATCTTATATACAAGTGAATTGTTAAAGGGGCGTGGATGGCCAAATCCAAAACGATGAGGAAATAGCGAAAAAACTCAAAGTATTCTAGGGCTCGATTTGGATGAAAAATGTAACATTGGATTTTTGATAAATCAATGTAGATATGTACATAGTATATTTATACACACTGTATTTCACCATTCAAGGTTGTTGCTAATAAGAATCAAATTCTGGGCAGTAATAACTCGCGCCAAACTTAAGGAAATTGTTGTATTTTAATAAACTTATTCTTATTTGAAAGTTAATAATCTCTTTGATTCTTTCATTATCTTGTACCAAATTAAGCTCAATAATTTTTTTCTTCAAATTATCAATCATTTTCACATTCTTCTAATAAAAAAAAATGTCTTTCATGGTTAAATCAAAATGATTTCAAACTTTAAACAATATTAATAAAATTCAACATTTTCCCTAACTTTGCCTTGTGTTATTACTTCCCAAAATTAGATCCTTATTAGCGACACTATCGAATAGTGTGATATTACAATGTATGTGTTCTTTTTTTTTTTCAAACTATTCAAGCTTTTTAGAGGAATAGCTGAAATAGCATTTTAAATGATGATTCACAAAAATAGCTAAACTGCAAAATCCAGAACCCTTATAACTTCATCCTGTCTGTCTGGCTATCTATCGATGTGTCACGACCATTTTACTCAGAGATTATTAGCACTATATTCTTAGTTGGAAAAGATGTACATACCTACTTATCAAAAAAGGCATAATAGTATTGGTTATTAAAAAATATATATCCTGGGACATTCTTTGGACACCGCCAAGTGTCTGATATATTTTTATTGTATGTTGATTAAGCGTCCTTGAACTCTAATATTTACTGATAATGCCCAAACAAGAGATACCAACTTTTAATTCACTGTCAAAAGTTTTAATTTTAAAACGCTTGCAAAATACTCTTTTATTATGAAACTGCCAAATTAATCACCATTACTTTAAAATAGGTAGCCCACATACCTCAATAAAGAAATCCTATAACTAAATCAACAACTACTAAATTACTTTCATATTTCTATTTCTTCATATTTTATATCAGAGGTGCCGCTTTCTGTCCACTGCATACAACTAACCATAATATAAAAAATGTGAGAGATCTTTTATTAATGTATCAACGTAAAACAACACTATTATAGTTTTATATTATGGATTATTGCACATTTAATGATACAACAAATTACAGATCAAAATGTTAACATTCTATCTGAATTATAATACAATATAATGTTTCTACTCTACTATCTAATATCTATCTTTATCTAATATAGATTTTCCAAAATAATATTTGTGTACCTACATTCCTCAATGAAAGGCATATCGGATTACAGAGGGCACCGGATTAGACGGGGCCATATTACCAGGGGTTCACTGTATTGTTTTTTTTATATAATTAAATCAGTACATCAAAATAAAGCAGCTCATTTTTCAGCAACTTCAACAACAAATAAATTGAGTTTATAATATAGTGCAAATGAAATTGTGTTGTTTTTCATAAGTGAAAAGAAAGTTATATTACAGATAGACATATTTATCAAATACATTAAATGATAATAGTATTATGGAAAAAGATAATGTCTTACCTTTTATACATAATGATTTGAATCAGTCCAAATGTAAGCAGGAACCCTCCGATGAAGACGGCAGAAACTGTCTCCATGAAACACTGGGATATTCCATGGTCCACCCATATATCCCCTAAAGTTACATTTGGTGGACAATACTCCATCATGGCAACTGTAAAAATTCAATTGTTTTGGTCAAGATTCATTATTTGTCTACTTAATTATAAAAATAATAACTTATGTAATGAATTTACTAAAACATAGAATGTAAAGTAATTTGATTTCTCCCTTCAAATGCATTCAACTAGACAAAAGAACATGTTCGCAATCAGATAATATTATCAGTCATACATAAAAACAAAGAAAATTATTTATTTGCCTATAAGCATTCAGTTATTGTACAATTGTGGGTTAATCACAGGTTGATAATTTTATATGTATGATTTACCAGATCTAAAATCTGATTTGAGCCCTAATGTATTACGCGACAAATATAGCGCCTATTTATAAATTCTTAAATATTTGTTTTAGAATATACAGCTCCAACTTTAGAAAAAATTCAGGTAATCTAGGGTAGTTGCAGATACATATGCAAGTGAGTTGTAAAAAAAACGCTAACCTTAAAATTCATAAAGAAAATCTGTAGCAAACATTTTCAGCTTTTCGACTACCCACTACGCAACTATATAGGTAAAATAGAACTATGTACACAAATCTGTTAGTTTATACATACTCACGTATTATGTAAGTTACTAAGCACAATATTACACAAAATACCGCCACCGGTTAACGTATAGTGGCTTATCAAAACGTGCTAATCATTGTTTTATCTTCGCAATTAAACAACCGTCTTGACTTGACAGACTTGTGCTGTAGACTTGCCGTGACTTGCCTTGTAAGTTTTGTTTGTGACACTACTAAGCAAGTCACTAAACTAACCGATTTGATTGACATGTTTGGTTTGTTAATCTGTCAGTTTAGCTGAAATAAATTGAATGGCGGAAAAAAGAATATTAAGAAAAAAAATACGTCAATAAGATAACATCACAAGCTACCAAAAAGAACTTACCATGTCCACACTACACAAATATGTATATGCAATATTAAGTACACGCTAGTGTCGTAGAACCTTTTTTTTTAGATTTTTAATAATATTAATACACAAATTGATATTTGTGGCCGAGTACGAACTAACCCAATCAAATACTATTTAATAGCACGCGATTGAAAAAAAAATATTCACGAATATCTCCACAACGACATCAGGGACGACATTTTTTTGTTTTGGAAAAAATATATGAAGTTTCTGAAAATTCCTTCATTAATTTTATTTTGATTTTGTCAATTTCCGGCACTAATATCATGGAGTTCAGTATGACGGTCAATCGAGTTGCGAACTCACATTTTTGATATATTTTATATAAGGCCTTAAATTATAAAATAGTAACGGTATCGGCTATGTTACTCAAGTTTGTCCAATGCAAGAAACCTCTTTTGATGTTTATGAACGTTATAGAAAAATTTACCAAATTAACTTAATTTCATAGGCATGGCGGATGGCTGAATTAATGGAAATTTGTTACCTATTAGGTCAAATAGGACATCCTCCAGTATAAAATAAAATGCATGGCCGCCATTTTTTCCTGGACCAACATTTCCAAGTGGTGCAATGAGCACCACATCAATTTTACTTCCGCCCGTCCCGCCGAAACCGGCATTAAGGTCACGGTGCCGTCCTCGGACGACCACCGGGCCCTCACTAAGCTTCTCCAAGAGCGTAAGGTGTCATTCCACACCTACGCTCTTCCCGAGGAACGCGCATTACGCGTCGTGATCCGGGGTGTCCCCAAAGAGATTCCCACCGACGAGGTGAAGGAATCACTCCTCTCCCAATCCCTCCCTGTACAGACCGTCCACCGGATGTACAGAGGAAACCCTCACGTCCCATATAACATGGTTATCGTCGCCCTCGACAATACCGAGGCGGCGAAGGCCATCTTCAAAATTCGCACTGTGTGCCATTTATCGGGCATCCACATCGAACCTCCCCGTAAGACGGCTTTTCCGTCGCAGTGCCACAGATGCCAACTTTATGGCCACTCTGCAAGGCACTGCTTTGCAACACCCAGGTGCGTCAAGTGCCTCGGTGATCACGGCACGGCCGCGTGCCCCCGGCCCAAGGACGTGTCGCTGGCCACCGAGGCACCGGGCTGCGTCCTGTGCCAGACTATCGGCCACACGGCCAATTATAAGGGCTGCCCTAAGGCCCCTCGCCCTCGCCCCATCACCCGTCCGTTGCACACACAACGGACCACCATTTCCCCACTCATGTCCGTCGACACTACGGCCCTCCGGCCGCAGAGGTTGGCTCCCTGAAGGAATCTCAACCGCGACCCTCAGTCGCTTCCCCCCCCTCCGGGCCCCCCCATACCTAGATCGGCGTTCGCGCCAAACAACACCTTCGCTACCACCGTAGCAGGCACTCCCGTGAGCGCCACAACCACCACCGCCGTCGCCGCCGCCGCCGCCGCCGCCGCCACCGCCGCCGCGACCGTACCGAAGCCCACCGCTGGGCCCTCAACGGCTCCGTTGCCGCGCCAAAATAATAATCGCGCCGTCAACATTAAACCCGCACAGAAGGTGGCCCCTGGTTCGGGCCTCCTTACTGTGTGCCGGCTCGCGCAAGCCATCGACTACGCGCGTGTCGATGAGTTCGCTGGCCTCATCAAGGCCAATCAAGGTGACTTCTTCGCGCTCATTGAAGTCATCAGTCAATATTCGGACGTCCTAAACGCCGTCAAAAATCTCGCACTCTTCTAAATGGCTTCCACACCATTAGGCAGAGTAAAGCCCCGATCCCTTAAGATAGGTTTCTTCAATGCCAACGGCATTAGGGGTCAACGCGATGAGATCGCAACGTTCTTGCCTGATCACCAACTTGACCTCCTTCTGGTGCAGGAGACATTCCTAAAACCCTCTCATAGGGATCCTAGAATTGCAAACTATAACATAGTGCGCAACGATAGGATCAACTCAGCGCTCGGAGGGACGCTGATCTACTATCACAAGTCCCTGCACTGTTCCCCCCTGGATCCGCCCCCTGACCTTAGGTACATCGAAGTGTCAGTATGTAGGCTCGCCATGACCGGACACGAGTCCATAGTGCTGATTTCAGCCTATCTCTCGCCATCCTCGACCGAAGCCAACCCTAGGACGTTACTAAAAAGTGACGTCGAATCCCTCATGCAAATGGGTCCCTCTGTCATTCTGGCAGGAGACCTAAATGCTAAAAACACCCTCTGGGAATGCGTAGCAATGAATCCCCGAGGGAAAATACTAGAATCCATTCTGGACTCATCAGACATAGATTTGATCGCTCCCTTAGAGCCGACTCACTTCCCGGGTACGGTGTCACGCCGCCCGGATATACTCGATGTGGCACTGCTGCGTAACGTAAGCCTTCGCTTGCATTGCGTATCGGTGTTACACGAGCTAGACTCAGATCACAGACCTGTGATATTAGAATTCGCTTCACGAACGTTAGATCCCCGTTTTGACAACACCACCACTAGAGGTGGTCCCAGTAAAGTAGTCACCAATTGGGACAGACTGGGCGAACGCCTTAAGACTGTCACCAATTCCATTCACCTCGATAACATACCCGATAACATAGTCACCGCGCAGGACGTATCTGTGGCTATCGACTCCCTGACCGGTCACGTGCAATCGAACATTGACGATTGCTCTCGGACAGTGCCAGATACGGATGACCGTAAATGGCAATTGCCCGCAGACGTACGTGAAGGGAGAAGAACGCCATAATGCGTATCCATGATAAACAACCGTACGACCATATACGAGCTCGCATGCGCTTTCTACAACGCGCCATAAAGGCCCGTGTAGAAAAGGTGAGCGAAACTCGATGGGAAAAAGTTATCGAGGAGATCGATCCCTCTCATGTTGCATTTTGGCAATTCACTCGATGTTTTACAAAGGACACGGTCGCTCCTATGCCCCCCCCTTGTCAGACCTAATAATCTCCCGCTCGCGTTCGAGGATGACGAGAAGGCCGAATGCCTAGCCGCCAGCCTGGCGCTTCATTGCACTCCCAGCTCCCTACACGTTGACCCGAGTCACGTGGAGGCAGTAGTTTCTGAAGTGGAACGGAGAATCTCTCTCCCGTTACCTCCTTCTCCCTCACTCGCCCCAACCCCTCCCGCCCCCGCCCCCGCCCCCCCCCCCAATGCCACTGAGGAAGCGGAGGACCCCATTCCCTTAGTTACTCCTGACGAGGTAAAATCTATCATCCGAAACCTACATCCGCGAAAAGCCCCTGGCTCGGATCGAATCACCAACCGTGTAGTTAAACTCTTCCCCCCCGCCCTTATCGCCCTTCTGGTGGCCATCTTTAATGCTGCCTTGGCGTGCAACCACTTTCCACAACAGTGGAAGGTTCGCAAACCCGGCAAACCCCGATCCGAGCCCACTAGTTATCGTCCCATAAGTCTACTCAATGTTTTGGGTAAGATTTATGAGAGACTCATTTATCTCAGACTAAAAGCATATGCCGATGCTAATAGACTCATTCCCGACGAGCAGTTTGGTTTTCGAACCAAACACTCTTGTGTTCAACAAGTCCATAGAATCGTTGAACACATCTCTAGTAAATTCCAAACCGGTATATTGACAGGCGCGCTCTTCTTCGACGTGGTCGAGCGTTTGACAAAGTGTGGCACGACGGCTTAATTTTTAAGCTTTACTCAATGGGTGTGCCACCGAGGCTCGTTATCATCTTGCGAGACTTCTTGTCGAATCGTCACTTTCGCTACCGAGTCGAGGGGCGCGTCCTGTCAACGCCTCATCCCATTCGCGCCGGAGTCCCGCAGGGTTCGGTGTTGTCACCCCTGTTGTTTGCGCTCTATACGAGCGACATGCCCAGGACCAGTGACACACACTTGGCCCTGATTGCGGACGATACGGCTATTTACTCTTCAAGTAAAAGCGAATCCCTCCTTTGCAAACGACTCCAATGCGCAGCCAACGCCTTAGGCGAGTGGTTCCGCAAATGGAGAATCGAAATCAATCCCCTCAAAAGTCAGCCTGACTACTGTTATATAGAGCCTTCCGCGAATCTTACCGACCTTTTCCCGCGTCAGCCATCACCATGTTCGGCGCGCCTATCCCTTGGGAGAGGCAAGCCAAATATTTAGGTGTCACTTTGGATGATAGACTTTCCTTCGGTCCTCACATTAGCACAGTGCGTAACCGCGCCGCGTTCGTGTTAGGCAGGCTCCACTTCCTCATTAATGCTAGGTCTAAATTGGCCCTCAAAAGCAAAATCAGACTGTATACCGCGTGTATACGCCCCATAATGACGTACGCGTGTGTAACTTTTGCACACGTCGACCCCAAGCGGATCCAGAGATTCCAAGTCCTCCAAAATAAGTTCATGCGCAGAGCCACGGGTGCCCGTGGTATATGCGTAATCTCAATCTCCACATGGACTTAGGTTTGCCGACCATCAGGCAATTTATCAAAAGGGCTTGTCGCCGCCATTTCGATCGGGCACTAAACCACAAAAATCCCCTTATAGTGCAGGCCGCGTCCTACACTCCGTCCCGTATTAGTCGCATTCGCAGACCGAGGCACGCCCTCGCCGAGTCTGACGATGACATCACCAAAGCTGAGACAGCTGCAGCCGAATCTGCAGCTCGCGATAGAGTTCATCCATCACACACACAAGGCCATCAGCCTCGCTACCGTCCTCGCCGGCGTGGACGTAAGAAACCGCGCTCTCCTTAATAAGTTCATTGTAGAGTTTATTGTTTTGAAATAAAGAACCACTAATAATCAGATAAAGTCTTTGATTTAATAAAGGCCCCCCACGCAACGCCCTGAGCCCGAGGTTCGAGCCCCACAGGGGGCACCCTCAGTGTGCAGTTGCTTAAAAACTTTTTGTATTTCGGTTGAGAGCCCTAAGCGCTCACCGTTATTGTCCGCGTAAGGGTGTCAGAGCCATCTGAGGCTAACACCTTCGTCCTTTTCAAAAAAAAAAAAAAAAGCCATTTTTCCCGTAGTGAGTGGAAGAATGGTAACTCCTACGCTGTTGAAGCCACAGAGCTTGAGTATATTTCAAACGTGATCGTGTACACATCACGAAAAACCAATTAAAACATATAAATGTAAATATTAAATACCCATGCGAAGTCGGTGAACAATAATTTGGAGACGATAGTGTTCATTTTTATGATTTAATATAGCAAGCTACATGTTAGTATTTCTGTTCCAAAGCTATTTATTTGAATTAAATATTGTATTCTACCCAATTATTTTTAATACCTTGATTTCTTTTAAATATATTCTCAATGAAGTGAAAAAACTAAAGAGTTCATTGGTCATATAATGCAGTCATACTATTACTCAATCTCAAATCAAAAGGTAAGATTGATAGAGAAAATCATTTAGCCTTGGGCTAATGCTACAGACTAGCAAAACTTTACTTTATTTATTCTTTTGGTGTATGGTTAATCCACGTTATTCAGAGATTACATTAATCTTTGATTCAGAGCTTTTGCCACTTGGGTGCAGACCCGACTGGGTTAACGATTTTGATGAACTGACTGGTCATTTTCTGACTGAAATATTAATGTATTTTTATCGCATATCTCGCATAGTCGGCATAGCATGTGCTACAACACTAATGAATCGGTTTGATAATCGATTTTAAGCGATCATTGCCTAGAATTCTTCCTCGTATTTAACTATCGCCCGTCGTAGAATTACGCATGGCTAATATAATAATTATCCTAGAAATATAAAGTTTCTCTAGAAATCTAAAACTTAGTATGCGTTAAGTAGTAGCTGTAGTTTAGTAAGAATTACGTTGGGCAACTATTAACCCTAATAGCCCCACCAGGTTAGACTTGGCAACACTGATTGACGCCAAACAAAGTCAATCGCGGAGTGAGTGAGACGGGTGGCGCTGGTGGGGATAGGGATTACAATTACTTTCTTGATTGTGAATTTAACACCAATGTTACAACTTTACTGCCTTTAAATACCAACTATACAAGAAATACTTTTTTTAAATGATATTCCGCTATGTAATCACGTGTTCCTATGATAATTACTAAATATTCTACGAATGTGAATGGCATGTGTCACCATTCATCAACAAATTCTGTGAAACGGTGAACAGTCGTCATGTAACGAAGGTTATGACTTTCAGCTGAAAATCAACAAAATTTTTAGTGTGTGTTTGTGTTGTGAACCAGTGTTATTTATTATTTGTCTGGTGAAGGTGATAAATTCAGTCTCAAAATGGCGGACCTCGAGGCTGTGCTGGCAGACGTCAGCTACTTGATGGCTATGGAGAAGTCGAAATGCACTCCAGCAGCAAGAGCCAGCAAAAAAATTGTTCTACCAGATCCTAGGTAAAGTATATTCAGGCTAGGTTATGTCCTAGCATGAGGCCAAAATAAGAACACAATTCTAATTGGAAGCTCTTCACCTTGTTTACAACATTGATTTTATAGTAATTGAATATTAACTGACTGGTAATTAACAAATCATAATACAATTGCTAACAATAAAACCAAGTTCATCAGGAATAGAAACATGTCTTCAAAATATTTTAGTACAATAAAACTGAATAATCCAAAAGTTTTTTTTAAGTTACTAAACATTTCCTTTTTTATGTTTATTATTCTAAATTCATTAAAGCTTTATGCCCTGTGTTTAAATACAAGCAACAGTTTAAGGAACACAGTGCAATGACCTCACCAATGTTATTGACCTAGTAACATGCAGCTTGCAATAATTATGCCCCAGATATTCTATCCTACTTAATATATTACGAGAAAGGTGAATTTGTGGTCAAAGGTGGAATATGTTCACACTTTTATTAGTAATAGATTGATTGACTTGATTTTTGCATGGGTTTATCTGAGATGGTAGAGTGGTTCTTCATCAAATTTTATATCCACTGATGATTAGTGGCTAGGTGAATATTTTAATCTATTTTAGTAATAGTTTTCACTTACATATACTATTTGGGAATGTGGGTCATTCTTATTGCATGACTAACTGACCCCAAACTAAGCGTAATTTTAATCAATAGTCTTTACAAAGTATATAGTGTTTATGTTTGTTTGTCGCCATCAGTTAAAGACCACTCCTTCACTTCTCGAAAAAGCTATACAAAATATCTGATGACAAAATAAAAAAACTGAAATGTAGTAACTTACCTAGGTGTTTAAGTTTATTTGAGATTTCCTTTAGAATAAAATCAATACACACAGCTATTTGTTGAGCTTACATAAGTAACATAAATGGGCCTCTTGAATGTTGAATCTTAGGAAAGGATATATAGCAGGCCATGCACAGCTTATACTGGCAAAGTGCACATCATAGTAAACCTTAACTCAATATACTATAAAAAAAAAGAACATATTACTTCAATGAGTAACAATAACTTGATGCTTAATACAGTCATCTATAAGTCATAATGATATTCATAAAAAAACTATATCGCCTCAGCCTATTTTGGCAATTCTGGAGCCTGGCAGAATTTTGTATAGTTAAAAATGAGTACCGATCAATGAAAGGAATGGCTTCTATGGTTTAAAAATTATAAACATATTCAGTTACCTCTGTACCTGGAGTATTTCCTAGTAAATCACATTTAATGTTCTTTAAGACTAAACAAAATAAATTGAAATCATTCTGATATACAATGAAAGAATTCACTGCTATAAAAAAACCAGTCAAGAGAGGGTCACACAAGGTCTTAATTTTATTTTATTTATAATAACTATCAGAGAATTCAACATTATAATAAAATAAGGTCTAATTGACATATTGTAAGTGGAATAACCACCCATAAAAAATATTAAAAGTAATGTGTGAAAATGTTTGATGTGGATTATATCAGTTTTTATTGAAAACTTTACAAAAACAAGTTTTCGAGATTGATAATAATGTCTGACTAAGTCATCCTTCAACAAAAATATAATATAATTTGAAATGGAGTTCATTGGTTTTCATTTCATTCAACCATACATTAATTGTAAGTACATCAACCAGTGGCTCCCTAAAAGTTCTGATAATGTTTCCAATTCTGGAAAAGCTATGTAAGTTTTAGTTTATGGTCCAACATCAGATCTGCAACAATTTTTATGCTGACATTTAATATCAATTGAAACACATATCATATTATAACCAATAAATATGAATTTCATAGTTATTTAGTCATATTATAAGGTTTATGTTTATTTGATTCATTTTAAAGTTTTTAGTGTAAATTATTTACTCAAATTAGTATATCCTCAATAGGTCATCCTGACTAGTGAATCACAAGGTTCCAGATGAGCTGCTTATTTTTTTTTTTATTAAGACTATGTAGCTAATACTTATTCACAAGATAAAAAAAGTATAGTAGAATACGAGTATGTAATTTATAAGTATCTTACTCTGCTAGTGATGGATATAGGAACACAGTTTGAATTTTAATCAAAGTAGGCAGTGACATAGAGGTTTATAGACTCCAACTAAGTTCCAAATTGCATCAATACTGTGCCAATCATTTATGGGAATGTTATTAACCTACATATTTATGTAGGTATATAAAATAGTAAATGTGTTCAGTTCAACTGTTCATTCAATCAAATTACTTCATCATCAATAGCATATCGTATCGCGGTTTCTCCCGCGTTTTCGAGGGATCTATTGTATTACAGTGCCTGTACCATGAGTTTTTAACGTACTTTAACGACGGCGTAAAGCATTTCTATGGCAAATGTGTACAACGCCACTAGCGGTCACCTAAAGAACTAAAATCGATAGTACGAGTCGATAAAAAAAAACCTATCGAAATATAAACACTAGCGAGTAACATTTTTTAGCCTTTGCTATAGAAATTCGGTACCATGAGTCACAAATTTGACAGTTGCTATCGAGAAATACTGTATCGACAGTAGTTTACTCGCTAGTGACTGAAGTAAGTTTCGATAGCAACTCATGGTAGAGGTACAGCATTATAACTTAAACGCGCTCCACATTCCTGCAAAAACTACACGAGAGTAACGAATTAAGAGAGTATAGAGGCCCTATTCTGAAACACTAGCCAATGTTCTTGTGGTCTCCATTTTGTGTCGGTATTTCGTGCTCGAATCAAAGGCTCTCGTGTAGATTTGTGTTTGCGCGAAAATCTTCCCTCCTCTTTCCTGCTACCCTCAGTCCGCCGGCATCGGCAGCAGGGTCTGTGGTCTTACACGAGAACATGTACGAGTACCGAATGGACAACTGCGAGAGAGAATGTGGAGAACCGCTTTCTGTATCATCCTGTCTCTACGAGACCCGATACCTTTCGACGAAAATATGGAGCGCCCTTTAGCCTTTGTTCATCTGCAACAATGAACCTTTTAAATGGTAAAAGATTTTTTTTAATTGGTGCTCTGATTCTGGAGATTAAACTCCGACTACATAAGTCACAAAATTCGTATGCTCTTTTTATAATATAATTACAGTATAGATTGGTAAAAATAATATAATTTCATTGTTTAAAATGGGGTGTATCATTTGATAAGCAGAAATCACAATGCCTTATCAAGGTTGCTGTGAACTAGTAATTTATTAAAGGTATTTGAATATGTGCGTAGTAATTATATTAACCTACATACGATATTTTTTCCTTGTAAACACATGCTATTTCCACTGCTATCAATTAAGGAGATGAACTATCTGCTATCCAACTTTTATCATGATCTTTTCATGTTTTGAAAATTCAAATGACAGGATGCTCTTATGATGATGTTCAGCTTAAATTTTCACTCTATTCTTGAAAAAAGTACAGCAGATTATACCCACATCACAAAAACGGGGTGTTCGCCATTGTAAACGTAAGCGATAAAAACCGCCCAAGTGTGAGTCGGACCTGCGCACGAAAGGTTCCCTACCATTATCTATAAAACGGCATAAAAGTTGAATGGGGCCCCCCTTAGATATTTATTAACAGAAATACATCATCTGTGAAAATTTCAACTGTCTAACTATCACGATTCATGAGATACAGCCTGGTGACAGACAGACAGACAGGTGGACAGGGGATTGTTAGTAATAGGGTCCCGTTTTTGCCTTTGGATACAGAACCTAAAAAATATGTTATTTATGATATTGCAATGTACTCTTCTGACGGTAGGATTGGCCTACCTTTATTAATTTACAATATAACGTACCATAGCAAGACTCATAATAATAATTCATTTTGTAACCCTTATAAGTACCTCCTGTCTGTCTGCCCTGTCAATCTGATAAGTGATGATGTCGCGGTAAGCGACATAAAGCCAAGAAAGGAACTGACTCTCAAGTACCACCGTATTATCGATGTTTTTCTTTACCGAAAGCTGGAGCTCATTTTAGGATAAGAACCCACGACTATTGTCAATCGAACAAAATTAGAGGAATAACAAAAAAAAATGTAGGTACATAATTTTTATCTCTTCATCTGGTCTTTAAATATGAGATTTCTGATGCAGCTTATTGACTCTTCCATTTAATGGTTTGTGTTACGACATATGCGTTTCTCAAGTCTTAAAAGTGTGTGTCCCCTCTATATTGGTATCTCAAGCAGTGGCGTAGCTAGTTAACCAAAGCCCTGGTATTTAAAATTGTTTGTTAAAACCATAGTAGTTGTGGTTGTTATTAAAAATATATTTTCAACGCAAATTAGTTTGAAGATGATAGATAAATAAATAACAACCTTCTACACCGGGCGGCGAATGGGAACCGCTAACCATCTAATACGGTGGTGGCTTGTATGCTATACTAATATTACTACTTGATACCGAGCTGTGGGACCAATTCTCTAGTCAGATAAATGGACCCTTGATGTATTCTAATCTACAGACTTCATCATGCTAATGAGAACTGTAGGACATTCCCTACTACTGATTTATATGGCTGTTCGTCTGTTTTTTAAGTGATGATAGCGCGACGTAGTTTTGTGGTGTCACGTTGCTTCTTGCGTCCATTGTTGTTATGACGCGTTTCATGTTACATTTCGCTGACTCCACTCATTTTCATAATGAGTGTTTGTATTATGGTCACTACAATAACTTGCACTGACAGATCCTAGTTTTTTGGGTTTGGTAACCACCAGGACTCTAATACTTAGTCTATTTAAGTATGCATATCTCCTAGAAGGGTAGGTGCGTACAGTGAGCCACACAGCCTACAAAAACCGAAGGGGCGGTATTTTTTTGAATGTAACTTATTTTACAAGAAATTCCAGTAATGTATTGGTTTTATTGATCTCATTTATTGTTATCCTTTTTTTTAGTAGATATGTGTAATTAGTGTTATTGGTGAAAAACGTTCTAATTGTTGAAATAAATAAATAAATGAAACTTAAAAAATGTTACAGTTTGAACATTTATTGCGTCTACGAGTAGGCTTCAACTTTCAATACTTTTGTGTCCACTGTAAGAAATCAATATTGAGGTTCCGGTCGAGAAAGATCGTTGTTTCTTATAATCAAGCGACCACTACCAATATTGTTGAGTACCAGAACTGAATAAAATTTGTAGATGATCATAGAGATTTCTCCTGCCCATTATCTAATCCACCTACTTCTGACTCACGGCGCGAAATGCAAAAGCGAACGGTGAGACATTCTTTGTATCTGAAGCTTGAAAGACGGAAGCGTACGGGAAAGCTTAATAATTATTATCTTACTTACTATTATAAATGCGAAATTTTGGATGGATGGATGGACGCTTGTTACTTCGTCACACCAATAGTCTGGAATAGCACGTAGGCTACTTTTTATCCACGGAACGCGGGTGAAACCGCGGGAGACCGCTAGTATTATTATTATTCATATTATATATTCATATTTTCATAACATAATTGTGTACTAACCTAACTTCCAAATTTAACTTGAAAAATTTATGGGTTCTACCGTACCAAGGACAGAATCTGTAAAGGTTCCGTGTTTTTCACCTTTAGATACAGATCCCTAAAAAATACAGGCTAAAACTGACTGTAAAAATAATATTTTTCTTTGTTACAGTGTACGGAGTGTCATGCACAAATATATGGAGAAGAAAAATGAAGTAAATTTCGACAAAATATTCAATCAAGTCTTAGGTGAGTTATGTTACCACTTTCAAATACCTAAAATATAATCATTTGTAATACAGACACACACATCGCGTCAATTCATGATCTTTTAACATCGACGTTGATTCAAACCATAATACATCTGTCGGGCACAGTTTTGGTACATTCCATCTTCCTAATATTTGCACTTGACTTTTAGAAATGTGCGTTTTCCCACGAATTTATTCATCACTGAGTAGTTGGGATGATTCTTTAAGTTTAACATTAAAAAGTACGTGAGGGTGCACGCCACAGAGCCACCATGGCATCCACGACACGTTCCTATCTATCTCCACTCGTTCACCCTACACCTATGTATGTTAGGTTAGAAAAAATGGAGTGAAAAACTAAAGGCTAAAACTTCTTTATGTAGATTGTATTGTTGTACCGTCACTGTTCCATTGGTTTAGTTTGAAAGAAACACAGTCTTGTGTAAACATGAGGGCCCTTTGAGCCGGTCGTTTCATCTCGAACGATTTACGTTTGAGCTTTTACAATTCGTTCCCAGATTGAACGAACACTTCAACCTGCGCACTCAGCTGTTTGCAATTAGGCTTTGTATTGTGTTGGCTTGCACACTACAAGTAAGAATTTGTTTCTAGAGTCATTCTACATTTATTCTCTTTTTAACACAAATAAAGAATACACAAAAAAATATGTGGTAAACTCTAAAACTTTACAAGTAAATAATTTTTTCGTGTATTGCAATTTAATTAGCATTCGATTTGCAGACCGAAATTTACACAAAAAACAACCTTTTACCTTACATAGATATGCGCAAGCAAATTCTAAATCAACCAAATTTCAACACGAAACCTGATCATTTATAGTTCATGTGAAAAACAATCATAACATACAATCAAACACCGAAATTGTCCCCTATTTACTATTTCGATACGGAATTCCAACAAAAAAAGTAAATATACGAGTATACAACAAAATGAAAGCAAGATGTTTCATAATATGAAACCTTCTTATTTGGGATGCGTTGAAAGCAAGGCGTGGTGTTGACAGAGCGTTGATCAGTACCTACCCACTGCACAGCAGCTGTATCCGCCACCCCCTGGGGTGCGCGAGTGACACTACCGATATCACCAGATTTCTCCGGAGGAAACCTTTTAAAGCGTCATCTTTTATTTCTTATACAAACATACACTTGCGAAGTAGGCAACTTGCTAATCTATGGGATTTGTTTGTATCACGATCAACTTCAGCTAACGTAGAAAGTTGGTGATTGGCAATTTGGTCGAAGTTAAATAAGAGCGGTGTAGCACTTTCTGGGTTAATTCTTGTTGTAAGCTATCTACATTTGTTGTTTTATTTTTATCATCATAGTCTTTTTCTATGAGAAGTATAGTTAGATATCATAATAACACATTGCCAGAAAGCGACATACGTAGGATTTGTCTCACACAATTCTGTTTTTCTTCTTTACTTTTTTTAGGTAATCATCCAGTTCCGATATTTTTAATTTACGCATGCACAATATTCATTCAAGTGATTCAAGTCGAAGCGATATTTTATCTATATTATACGATGTATTGGAGCCAAAGTGAAACCGTGAAATAATTAAATTTAAAGAACGGAGTCGTTTAGTCGAAATAGCTGCTGATCAATGAACAGCATTTCTTTTTTGTTTACATATATATGTGTAGCTTTCCTAATCAACAGTGTGCAGCTGTTGTTATTTATTATTATACGAGCTGTGCCCGCGACTTCGTCGGCGTGGTAACTTGTTTGTTTTTATGAGCCGATTTTGATGAAATAAAGCATATATGCTGTCCCTATTTTAAAAGATAAATTATTTCAATATTTATGTAATATATCTTTATAGGTTATTGCTTTAGTTATTAGTTAATTTTAAGTAGTTTAGTAAGCAGAGTTTTGGGTTTCTTTTTTTTTATTCTACACATGCATTATCATTAAAATATAATTTTAGGTTAATATGTATAAAAAAGAAATGTTGTTTATGAATATGATTATTTGGTTTTATCTATTTTTTACCAAAAGATTTAACAATTTTAAAAAGCTAGTGTGTATTATAAATAATACATATTATAATAGCGTAACCGGAGATAAGATCTATAAACAACATAAACACTCACAAATCTCTCTAAGTCCTGCAACAGGGGAGCCTGCAAGCTCCTATGTTGCGAGTTTATATATCCAGTAGAGGCAAATAAAGCAAAATGTCTCGGGAATTGCGGTTCTTGGCAAGAACTCTCTGTTATAATGTCTGTCTACTTCTGACTGAACTACTTAATAGCTATCTATTTTTGTGAGAGTAATTGAAAAATTTACGTTTTATATATTCTTAACTGTATTTTCTCGTTTTAACCAAAATAATTTTGGACACGAGAAATTCATTATAATGTACTTTTAATTCTCTCAGATCATTTTTTCGTATGTGATTTATGATGTCGGCTGGCTCATGCATGAGCGACATTAATTTTATATCCTTTTTTGCTCAGAGCACAGTTTTGTCGTTGCCGACTTTCATGTTTTTAGTACCTGCCATACAGTATCAGAACATAAGTTTAAGGCTTAACACGCCGTAAGATAAATCAGTAGGGCAGTGTGACCACAAGTTGCTGCTCTATCTTTTATTAAATACGAAAACATTGGTGTTATTTAATCAGGCTATAAATTTACTTTCACTTAACTACTATATGTAATAACAAGGGCTACAATCATTTTTAATTTTTATAGACACGTACCATCGCTAAACTGATTTTGCTTGCTATCTATTCGAGAGCGTGAAATTGCGGCAAAGCTCTCGGGAGCGAGTTACAAACGCAATTTACGGTGGTCCCACTTCGACTTGCAGTAAATAACTTTATCGGCTGCACTGGAAATTGTAGGGGCCGCGGTTCCGTTATAGCAAAGCCTTTTTATTTTATCTTATCTCATATCCACATAATACCGTAAGGATTTCATTTAATTATACCATGTGTGCCAGTTGATATTTAATAAGCTGAGATTGAAACTGCTTTGCTATCGGCACAGCGTAATCAAAATTAACTCAGGCACATGTCACGAGTAAAAATGTTCGTCAGACATTAAATCACTACGTATATTATAATACAAAGTCCCCCGCCGCATCGGAGTGTCTGAACTTGTAAACTCAAAAACTACCTAACGGATACGGTTTTTCACCGATAGACGGAGTGAGTAAGGTTGAGGTAAATAATTCATTAAGGTTTTATGTAAATTGATTGAAATATAATGATGAGTGTTGCACAGTTACAGCTGAAGAACGGGCTAATCTCTGGAACTAGTAGGATTAACATTTTTTTTTGCATTTGCACGGTACGGCCCTTAAGAGGTTAGCAAAAAGAAAAAGTCAGAAATAACGCTAAGTCAAAACCAAGTAATAGCACGGGCGGGCGATGCGACGCGGTGGGTCAACCGAGGGGCACAGCTATATACGTATAAAGATATAAACTGACTGTGAAGAAAACACTGTGTACCAAATCATGAAGTCTGCGCGGGCGAGGCCGTGGGCTCTATATCTAGGACAGAGATAAAATCGAGAAGGAAAGTCGTAATTTTATTTTGTCTAAAATCGATGATAGCTGTAAATACATGTGATTTTCGGGATTATAGAGAATCCATTTCGCACGAATGATTTCTTAAAAACTTATAAAAAAAACAATTACCGGGCAAGTGTGAGATAGAGTTGCCATTCCCGTCCATGTATACTTGAACAAACAAGTTTTGTATGCAATAAGATCCATTTATATTTTACCTTAAATATATGCTAACAAGCATGTCCTGATCTGTGCAAAATTTCAAATAAGTAGACATGGGTAACTCAATCAAAATTCGTGAGCTGGGGTTCACAGCTCATGTGTGTGAGCCGGAGCTGCGAACCGGTTCACAGATCAGCTCGAGTATTGCCGACTGATCACAGAGTTTCTACGCGGCTGCCACGCCGCAGTTGAATATCGACACAATGGGACAGAGTAGATCACAGATTGTATACAGTCTGTAAAATAATAAATGAGCCGTGAGCTGTTTAGTTGGCTCTTGAGCCGCAGCTCGACAGTTCAAGTAGGTGTGATTTGATCTGTTGAATCGGTTCAGAGCTGAGTTACACATGCCTACAAATAAGTAGTTATCGAAATAAGACGGAAAGAAAAACGAAATCGCACCATAACCCATTGTTCCTATTTAACCATTTTGGTCGGGAGAGGCCTATGTTCAGCAGCGGATATCCCTGTGCTGATATGATGAATTATTTTGGTTCGAACTCCTTGAATTGTTATTACTCATTGGACACAACCAAGGGCTGTGTGGTAAACAAAATAAGGCTTCTGATGGCCTTGACGTCTGTGCCTGTTTGCCAGTTTTCGTCGAAGATGGCCCATAATATATCCCCAATGAAACAAGATAGTAATGGTACCTAACCGTAACTTCAGTAGTATTCTAGTCGTGACGCTATTGATCTTTATTTATGTGTACCCAGTTGGTTTTTGTTTATAATATATGTAGTTGCTTAAATTTATTTAAATGTAAGTCAACGGAGAGGAAACACTCGCATTCGTGATAAATGTTTCTGGTACAAAGCAATGGAAAGTAAATAACCCTCTAAGCACTCTTTATCCGGGCTTATGTGAAACTAGAACTATAAAGTGTAACCACATCTACCTGTTTTAGTTGTAAGAATAAGGTAGCGACTTAATATATTTTAGTACTAATCTTTAAGAAAAACTTGTCTGAGTTAGTTTTCATGTCAAAAACCTATGATAACTATATTCTTATGGTGTTGGTACAAAGTAAATACTTTGTGCTTCCTGAGCGTGACAGTTTTATTGACAAAAGTATTTTACGATCACGTAAGTGTGAAATTACAAAAATCATTATTTATAAGCGGTTTGTCTATTCACTTACGTCACAGACAACCTAGTGCCTGTATGATATTTGCGTATTTGCGCCTTTACATTATTGATCGTTGACAAAAAAGTGCGTTTATTTTTTCTTTACTATGCAAGTCAATAAGGCAGTAATCCCATATGCGATAATAAGTATAACCTGTTTAGTACACTATTAGCAGAAGCCGCGAAACTATTTCGCATTTCATCATCGACATTATCAACTTTACACCAACTTGCTAAACAATAACACACGCAGTTCACTGTATTTGAATTTGTACGTAATGTTTTTTACTTGTTACAGGTTATTTATTATTTAAGGAATTTTGTGAACAGACGTCAGAAGAACCAGTGCCACAATTAAAATTTTATGAAGAGGTAAGAATGTTAGGTTATACTATGGTGACTCATAAATTTATGCGAAGGTTTTTTAAAAAGATCTCTTTTTTTTCTCAGATTAAATTATATGAAAAACAAGAATGTATAGAAGAGAGAAAGCGGATCGGACGAGACATTTACGACAATTTTATTATGAAGGAACTATTAGCACATTCGCATGTGAGTATACACAATGTCAATACTTATATGAATAAAATAACAATGTAACAAGTTGTAGACATAAATAAATCCCAGCTGATCTGGTCCCGTTACAGGGCAGTTACATCGCTGCACGATGCTAATTCTCTGGAGATTATCTTTGTTAATCAGAGTTTGCGAATTTGTTCGATATGGGTTTCAAAAGCCTCGTTATAGAGTTTTAAACTCAAACCTGAATCTCCCATTCGTCAATAAATTATTCAAACGTCGACATTTTGTTAAAAATAACCTTATTTTAATAAGTGAATGAGACAGTATTGACAGTTTTACTTGCCTAATAATATAGATAATTTTGGCCATAGTAGTCGCTTCACCATTTGGGCAATTTAATACTGTATTAAGAGGCGAAATTTAATACCTATTTTGTGTGTAGTTAAGGGCATCAAAATATTAACTCTGTGAATGATACGTCACAATCGTATCTATTGAGTTGACCATAAATAATTGAATTTAAATTCATGGACGCCAATTACCTATTACCACTATTCAAATTTACGAATACGCCCGGCAATATACGTAATTAATTACAAATGCTTGAAGAGCAAAATTGGTACACATAAAGCAAATTTAATGTAGGAAAGGTCTGTATTGCATTCGGTCTGGACGATGGCTGTTTATAATAATGGGGCTCGTTAGTGGTCTCTTGTCCGTCTCTACCATCCGCCCGCCACCCTGTGCGACCCTCCGATAACAGTAAATATACTAGGCAGCTTGTCCACTATAATATAAACTATAACAGTATTTTATATTTCCCAACCCTTACAGCCTTCAATGTACCCTTGAGTGTATGTACAGTCATGCGTAATGTTAGGAAAAAATATTTCAACCTGTGGAACTTCGTCACTAATAGCAGTGATCTTTAAATGTATAAGGAAAACTCGAGAGTTAATGATATGGTGACAGAGACGACAGTAATGAGTTTAGCCTTTTTTCCTTCTATCTATAGGCTTTATAACAGTGTCCGCTACTAATCACATACCGGATTATGTATTCGTTAATCTTTGATGATGTGCGTACGTACTGTTTTTTCTATATCTATTGGAGCATGATTAACCTTGTTTACATTTAAATAAAAGCAATATAATGAACATACTGATACTGATTGGTATTCTAAACTTTGCACCGCTACGTAATAAAAAGAAATTAATTGATTTATACATAACCACCAATTTAACTACAACTATATTTAATTGTGTTTGTTTCAGGATTATTCTAAAGAATGCGTAGCGCATGTACAAAAATATTTAATGAAGCATGAAGTGCCACCGAACCTATTTGAGGTGAGTTGAACGCTTCATTAACGACAATCAAATTACTTTGTATCATATAACTTGAGTAATTTCTAATATATAATTAATGTTTCAGCCCTACATCGAGGAAATCTTCCAACATCTTCGAGGCGAGCCGTTCAAAAATTTCTTAGAAAGGTAAATAGACCTTAACCAGAATAACAACAGTGTTTACATTGAATCGATTAATAAGTTTAACGCTATTTCCTCGTTCCAGTGACAAATACACGAGATTTTGCCAATGGAAAAACTTAGAATTAAATATTCAGCTCACAATGAACGACTTCAGCGTACATCGCATCATCGGCCGAGGCGGATTCGGCGAGGTGAGCCTATTGGATTTTAGATAACCACAAGAGAAAAACGAAAGTACCGAGTTGGATGTTAATAGCTATTTAAAACTCCAATGTAAATACTATTAACATGCACCGCGAGTGCCTGAACCTATCCATATTCATCTCAGAGAGCGGAAAGTCGCTATGTAAATTTAGTAAAGCCGCTCCCGCTCCTACGGCAGAATAGTGATGGATTTTTGTTGTTCATAGAATATCTACATGTTTCTGACAGGACATGGGCTCTATAAATAACAGAACAAATAAACCTAGTGTTTATTTGTTGTATTTGAAAGAGATCCTATCTTGTTTTTTCTGTAGACTTACTGATATAATTCCAATTATTTCATGAATGACAATTGCTAAAACTAGTTAGGTACATTATTGCAGTGACGCAAAATGCTAATTATCGATTATGGTATGGTATCAATGTCGTCCAATTTTATCTTGTCGGTCTTATTTATGGCTCATACGTGGTTATTATCAGGTGCTTAGATAGACATAGAATTAGATATCGAACTTCTTGAGTACTTCTGTGACTAAATAGCCTAGTCGTCAATAATAATGATAAAGATTCTTTGGTTTTCCTGTAACTGTCTATAGTTACTATTAAAATGGACTGAAATTGTTACTTATTTCATCTTGATAAAAATCTTAATGTTTACCAATATGCTTTGTTCGATACCAGGTTATGAACTGTATGCGATAGTAATACCCTCTGTTGCATATCAACATTCATGTAAATAATGTAACATCTGTATATTTATTTACATGATAGCCTATACATTATACAGGTGTACGGGTGTCGAAAAGCGGACACGGGGAAAATGTACGCTATGAAGTGCCTCGACAAGAAACGTATTAAGATGAAACAGGGGGAGACACTCGCGCTCAACGAGAGGATTATGCTCTCTCTAGTCAGTACCGGGGTGAGTAGCTATTGTATTTCTTCATCTTTGTTTTAATATATCTTACGATACTATGTTGTCATTGTTGTATTGCGACAATGGTTCTTACAGAATATGCATCTTCATCCAATTTCTAAAAACTCCATAGAATTCGTGCACACGCGTCAATGGTCATTCTATCACTACATTGTATAAAACAAAGTCGCTTTCTCTGTCCCTATATCCCTATGTATGGTTAAATCTTTAAAACAACGCAACGGATTTTGATGCGGTTTTTTTTTAATAGATAGAGTGATTAAAGAGGAAGGTTTTTATGTATAATACATGTGACATCCCACGGGAACGCGGGTGAAACCGCGGGGGACAGCTATTATAAATACATTTAATTTATTCTGAGCAATATTAGTAACAAGGTATGCAGTGAAGAGCTATCAATTGATTAATGTTTATTTCACAAACTACTAATTATTCAATCAAAGCAATTAGTTTATATCAATAAGTCATAAAGTAATTATTATCATTAATGTTCGTCGAGACGAAACATATTCTGCTCTCTTTGTGTACCATTTCTAAAGTATGAAATATAGTTTTGTTCGTTCATTTTCCGAATCACGTTTCGTAGTTTGTCGATCACGGAAGAAGGAGTTTATATACTTTGTTGTTTTTCTCGCGTGTCCCCACATTTTGGTACCTATCTAGACCGATTTACTCGTTACGTGCTATCCTTTTGCTCATGTAAAGCTTCGTTAGCAGTGATTTTTACAGGTTTTAGAACTAAAGTGAATTTAATATCTGTATGTCGTCAACATCCCGCCCCACCCACGTTACGTATGATTAAAATGTTTACCATCAAATGTGATCTGTGCGTATCACATCCCGAGCGGTTGTTCAATTGCTGATAGAAATACTCGTATTCGAAACGTGGAACAGTGTTTCAAACTAAAATACTAATATTTTAAACGTCAAAGTTTTTGAGGATGTTTGTTGGTTGAAACTTGGCACATAAGTAGTATATCTGGATAAGCACATTATTTTTTTATCCCTGATAATTGTTACATCCGTCGGGAACATAGTTGAAACCGCTAGGGACAGCTAACTAAGGCATGACCTTTGTGAAATATACATATAATACTTGTAAAATTTAAATATATTTTTAAAACCACTTGACTTTGGTACATTTCGCTCCTCGGGTTTCAATGGCATGTTGGTTAGGTACATGGCTAGCTAGACGAATCAACGATAAATTTAATGACGCAATAACTGTTGATTTATGTACTGATTTGTTATTACACATTAGATTTATATTACTACCAAAATTTGGTATTATATATTTGTACGGACTCGTATGAATGATGGCATCACTGTATTAATAACTGGAGTACATATATGCGTTTGTATTCCGCTTGGTTGATGAATGGATTAACCGAATACTCGACATTATTTTATAACTTTCGCTAGGTATTATTATCCGAAAGACCAAATGTCTCGTACCATAAATGGCAATACAAATGATTTAATATTTATTATTCAAATTGTTGCCATTGCTTGTTTTGAAACGTTAATGGACGTTGTGATCGTGGCAGTAGAGTAAAATATATTTACAAAAGAACGGACGAAGATAAAAATTCAATTGATGATGATGATATCATCCTCAAAATTACAGTAGGTAATGCGTTTAAAAATACATGGAGCAGGTGAAACCGAGCACCTTGTTTACCTCAATAACTCGGAAACATCTGCTTGCGTCCAAAGTATCTAATGATTACGATTTTATCGCTTTTTATTTAGAATTACGCTATAGTAATAGCTTCGCTTTGACTAAGAGTTATCAAAATAATTTATTTATTTATTTATTTATTAACTCTTTATGCACTAAAGTACAAAGGCGAACATAATGCCTTAGGCATTTTCTACCTGTCTACCTTGGGGTGATGCAGAAACAGGCGAGGCAGGTGCACTAAAGGTGGTCAAGATAAGTGTACTTCTAAAAAAAAAAAAAATCTAAAAAAACTTATGGAAACATTCTACATAATAATTCTATTGTATATATATATATATTTACAATATTGTAATAAAATAGTTAAATAAACTTACACAATAATACAATATTACATATACCTACTTACTATATAAATAAGATATATATTATATATATATCTATATAAAACATATATAATACATATATATATATATATATACTCGTATATAAATACATTAATACATATATGAGAATAAATAAGAAGAATATTCCGCTAACTTGTCAGGCCTAGGTGTTTTTTAAGTTGAATTTTAAATGTGTAACGACTGTTTACCATCCTGATTTCCTGGGGCAGCGCATTCCATAGGTTTATGTAATTAATATTAATGTTCTGTTCAAAAAATAATAAATCAATTAGTTGTTGTCATAAACAATACGCTTTGGTTGATAAGATAAATACATTCGATGATGTTTTACTCATAATAAAAAGTAAGTAGGTAGTGTAATGTTTTAATGTGCAAAACTAAATTTTTGATGGAATAAATATTTGTTTGAGAGAAGGCGAGGCGAGATGTCCCCATCAAACAATGGAAACCAGTAATTGAATGTGTACACGAAGCTACAAATTCGAGGTAAATGATTTTTTACCAACGAGAGGCGGCCGTAAAGCGAACAACCAACGGCCTGTAATAAATATATATTACTTATCTGTGGAAGTCAATATGAGCGTTTTACCCTTATGTAACAGAGTTCTGAATTGTATCTCGCATAAAATAGGCTAAGAAGGAGGCGGCAGTGCGCAAACTCCGCGGGTAAAGGGCTGCTTGTTGTACGAACGTGACTGATATTTATGTTTATTATGATTTACTTTTTATGTAGGTACGTAGGCGTAGGTAGGTATCTAACCTACCGACTAGGCCCTAGTCGGTAGGGCATACTTTATTTTCTTAACTTACTCAGTTTTCCTCGTATTTACTTTGTCATTATGTTTAATTATAAAATAAGAATACCAGCGAATAAGTATTTCGCTATTTATTTTTAGTTTATTTGATGATTTGATTAAACATTATTTTATGTATTCTAAGCTTGTTGCAATAGGGATGTGTCCTGACATGTCAAATCAGCAATTCTTTATGAAATGTCAAAACGATCGAATGTATGGAGTTTTGTATGAAATAGCAAGTTGTGACGTCATAATTGTACAGCATCAAATAACATACTCTTTATGATTAGATCGGTACTGAAAAATCACATTAATGATTTAATTTTGATCATATTTAATGTTTTCGTATATTTAAGAATGTTCAATACACTGGTTAGTGTTCGATCATTTATCTTTAATACAGGAAACATCCCAATTCATCGAATTTCATTAGGTATCCAGGTTGATACTATGAAATTAATGCTACTAATAAAACTATAAGAAAGAAGCTATAGGTGCTGTGATTTAGAACAACAGCAGACAGCTGTGTGTACAAATATAACACGTGATATGGTATCGGGGACATATACGATATTCAGCCAATTGGACTGAAACGAATTGGATTGCCCTCAATTTGTCGTAGTTCAATCCGCTTCCGCTGCATTTTGTTTTACCATTTTAACCGACCGACACAGATTGATATTTTAAAATTTACAATGTTGTCGCAGGAACTTAAAATTGAAATACTAGCGAAATGGTTGTTTTGAAATTGCATATACAAAAGTGTGTGAATACTTTTACGCTTCTTTTGCCTACGGACATGTAATTTGGTAAACAGGTAACTTAGGTAGATTAGGTAGTAATCACCATAGATAAAAGAAAAAGTTGACTAGTATTTATATCAAATAAAATTTCGCGTAGGAATATGTAATGGAATGGGCAAATTATTTATTTATCTATTGCATATTTATATCTGAATATTTTTTTTGGTCATGCGTTCTTCTTCTATGTAATCGTGAACCATTCTTTCAATTACGATGGAACTTTGGCGAGGTTTTTAAACTTATGGTCGCATAATTATTAAACATATTGCAGATCACGACACACACTGGTAGAATTTAATAAAAGGCTCTGCATTACTGCTTTGTTAATGGAAATCTTATTATTTCAACAACTGTCCTTACTCTCTTCTTTTCAACTAGGTAATATCTTATTAAAAAAAAATTTTTTGATGTTATTCGGCTACCTCAATATTTATCAGAAATTTCTGAATAGTTGAAAGGTTAGAGACATTTGTTTACTTAAGAATCAACAATTTGTGGATAATCTATAAAGTATCCTTGAAGAAAATACTTATGATACTTGCCCGTTGTCACCCTTTAGACTTTAGGCGGAACCAGAAAGAACATTGCGAGCAGGGGCACTACGTTTCCTAAGGATTTTTTTTGTGAGGGACTCCAATATGTTAATTTGACGTTTATCAAAGTTTCACATCGACCGGCTGACACGGCGACGATTCCTCTTTTCTTAGTATCGTGCGTGATTTATGAAGAATCGTTTTTTCTGATAGTAACCACGATTTATCGCAAATATGGGTTTTTAAATCAGTAAAATGTATTTTTTGTTACGTCTGTGGACTTATTATTTGTAAATATACAAAGGTGTTTCACAATTACCTTTTTAAGATGTGAGCTGAGAAATCTCAACAACTAGAATGTTTAGTATAATATGTTTTAGACATTTTTTTTTATTTTATCGACCATTTTTAATATTAATTTTTTTTTATGTTTATAATATAATACCATAAAACATAAAACATCACTAGCTGTCCCCCGGGGTTTCACTCGCGTTTCCAAGGGATGTTTCATATTTTCGGGATAAAAGTCTATGTGCTACTCCAGTTTATAATCAATATCTGTGCCAAATTTTATCCAGATCCGTTCAGCAGTTCTGGCGTGATTTAGTAACAAACATCCATCCATCCAAATTTTCGCATTTATAACAGCAGAAGGATTTCTAAACATCGTGCCTCATTCTTTACTGTTTCCATCTTTAAACTACTTTTTAAACATAATTTGTTATTTTGAATGAAAACAAACATACCCTGCTAACATAATCGTTCCGATACACAAACTTGTCTTCCGTAAAAACGTGGAACTCTCCGTGTCTCTTTTCGTTACAGATTTGACCTTGGAGTCCAGTCTCATAACTATACTATGTCTATAATCCTGTATTACAATTTGTGACCTATAAGACTTCCCCGAAACTATAACCTCGCCTCTGGTTTTCGAACAAATAAAATCGTAAATGAGAAACTGTCAGACATTCGGTTACAATATTTATAATATGTTGTGTCAACTTTTGGCATGAATTTTCTTTTACTGTAACCTTGTTTTAAAACTTGTGCTATGTGGTAATAAAATGCTTTTTTATGTTTACGAGTAAGAGAACTCTTTATAGGATCGGCCCGTTGTGGATGTCAATTTTATAGTTATTCCTTCATAACTCTAAATAGATAGACGTGGCCCTCTATAATGACAATTACTAGCCACACAGGCAGCATGTGTTAACGCAAATATTTAACATTATAATTCCTTCAATAAGTGCTACGGTACAGAGTTTAGTACCGTAGTGTAAAATGTGGGAGAATAGAATGTTTGCTGCCTATACGTTTTTTTATGAGTATCTCTATGTGGATCTCAACTAGCAAGGTTTCGACTCCTTAGCTTACTAATATTTCACTTAGCGAATAGTTATCAATAATTGAAAATACTGCACTTTGGTTGATTTCGTTGAACGACTCAGCTTAACTTTTATGGGCAGTCGTCTGGCAGTCAGCCGGCGCCGCGTCGTCTGTCTGTGTCGTACAAATAACACTATCTAGGATCGCGTCTATCTCCCACTGGACACGCCATGTCTCGTGGTCGTTCCTCGTTCAACGCAATCTCTTAAGGGTAATGACATAGCTTTACCCTGTTACTATCTCACGGGAATGGAAATTTAAATTCCCATATAAATTAAATTAAAATACCACTGGAAAGGGATATATGCCTATCTATTTCACTAAACTCATTGAAATTGATATTACTTACAATAGTTTAAAGTTTATCCTCTCGACGAGGATATCAGGTATAAACGTACGGTAGGTAGGTACATCATGATTATGTATGAGTCTAGAACGTCGCAAAACTCGCGAACGAGTAAACAAAGGGAGCCATTCGTTGCAATATGCAGTTAAATATTTCCGTTTGCAATAATACATCGACATTTCGTCGCTGGTTTTATTGGTTTTAATGCTATTTTGCATTCCATCCAACAATGCTTGCGCTATATTTGTCACATTCCCGTCGCCAGGGTGAAATCGAATTATAGCTCTTGAATTTTACTCGCAGTGAACAATTGTATTAAATTATTACGAACCTATAGCATGATGTACTTAACTGGTATACGTATCGATGGAATATCGGCGTGAATTCTAATTGAAAGATGCCTTCAAAATTTATAATTATAGGTGGACTGTCCTTTTATTGTGTGCATGACGTATGCATTCCACACTCCGGACAAGTTGTGCTTCATTCTCGACCTGATGAACGGCGGCGACCTGCACTATCACCTCTCTCAACATGGCGTCTTCAACGAAGCCGAGATGAAGTTTTATGCTGCTGAAGTAATATTAGGTATTCATTTTTTTCCTTTTATTAATTATATAAGAAAATACAATGTACTCGTATACTGGAATTTCCCCGTCCATAGAAATGGTGGCTGTAAAGATCTAGGTGAATAGTGCACCGAAACAATGCATTTAATAATGCTGCGATAAGATTGAAGAGCGAGGACCATTGATAACGTCCTTTCGGTTGGCGCTTAAATGCTCCCATATGTCTGTCAATTACGTCTCTGCGCCAAAGAGTCTGGGTTCAATTTTATTGCTATTCTATTTTTAGCCTGGTACTTTATTCGCAGGTCTGGAGCACATGCACAAACGTCATATAGTGTACAGGGATCTGAAACCGGCAAATATTCTGCTCGACGAACACGGTCACGTCAGGATATCGGACCTCGGCCTCGCTTGCGATTTCTCTAAAAAGAAACCGCATGCCAGTGTGTAAGTGTACTTTCTGTACCTAACTGTTTACTATGTTGTTTTGAGTCGTTTTTATTACAGAATTTAGGTTAGATTATGGGTTTCTATTAACATATACTTTCTATTAATATACATAAACATGTATTAAATTTACTACTTCCTATATTTGCAACATAATTAAAATTTACCATCTGTTTTAAAATGGATGTAACAAACATTCCTTCCTAATAAAAATAAAGTGTTAATTACACTGCGACGTAAAAGGAAAAATGATATAATTACAGAATTAAAACAGTGTGACGTCAACGATATATTGACACTGTACATACCAATGATAAATACGATATCTGTTTAGTATGAAATAGTAATTTATCAAATGTATACTAAAATTATCCTAGCTAATGACAACTTTATAAAAGAACAATAAAAAAACGGAGCAAAATCTAAATTATAGATATCACTGTCAGATAATTACTGTTGTAACAATAAAAAGATTAGTTTTTTTTACAAATGCATTTTTAATGTCACAAATTTATTAGAATAATCTTTTTATGTGGTTATTTATACATAGTTTTATCCTGACATAATAATAATATTCATTCCATTTGATCTTTCTTTTTTATTATTATGGGTTTTCCCTTTCAACCTTATTTAGTTACTGTCAAAATCAAAACAAGATTAATCACTTTGAAATTTTTCTTCTATTCGGTTCGACATTGGAACAAAATTGCTTTTGAAACATCCTTGACTTAAATGAGGAATAATGTTTATTTAGTTTATTTTAGTTTGATACACCACAGTATCGGCACAATCGAAGCAATAGAGTCGGTATGTATTTATGCTGGTTAAATACTAAGCGAAAGAAGGAAGAGTCCTAAATTTCATTAAAATAAATAAATATCCTGGGACATTCTATACACACTGCCATCTGGTGGAAACCAGATAAGTGATATACTACAATTACAATGTTTTTTTATTTTTTAAATGCATACTTATAAATATTTACACCCAGACACAGAACAAACAGACATGTTCATGCACACAAATGTTTGTCTTGCGTGGGAATCGAGCCCGCGACCTTCGGTTTGGCAGTCAGAGAGATAACCACCAAGCCAACTGGCCTGTCAAATTCCTGTCACGCCATACAGCTGGCATATTCACATAGTCCACATTTTGGGAACATTGTGTTCTTTAAGTCTCCGATATTCTTAGAGCGGTTTAGCACTAAGTCCGATCCAAAACCGTGAAAATACAGATGCTAGAATTCCTTAGAGAAATCGGATGACGGAAATCGGATCCATTGCATAAACTACCACGTACTAATAGTTCTACGACAACTCCGGATATTATGTTCACGGGTTCTGATCGGAAGACGTGCGATACCGCTCTTAAGATGGTTAACTTGTTACACCCCTACTTATTATAATAAATACAACTAATGCAATTCCGCAAAGAATCACAATACCAGTCTTTTTTTTTTAATATTATATTTAATGAATAACAGGGGTACTCACGGCTACATGGCCCCCGAGGTACTCTCCAAGGGTACCGGCTACGACTCCTCGGCTGATTGGTTCAGTTTCGGCTGCATGCTCTACAAACTGCTAAAGGGACACTCGCCCTTCCGTCAGCACAAAACTAAGGACAAACACGAAATCGACAGGATGACTCTCACTATGGTAAATATAACATAATCTGTTTGCGTAGTGTAGGGGTTGAAAGGAATTATATTCTAGTAACATGCACTAATGTACAGTATTATATATAATACAGTAATATAATATATAAGACTATACATATGTTTGAATTGCATTGAGTATTAATTCAATGCCTTATCCGCACCTTATCCTAACATACAGTTTTTTCTAACCACAACATTGCAGTCATCAGTGATACGATGGTTCCGTCAATCTTAACAACTTGTTTAATAATATCCTAAATATTTTCTTTAACACACAGTCATCTGATCCCAAGCAATGCGTGTACTATGGTAACCACATAACTGATAAACAATAAATACTTATACACATATTGACACCAAGGCACAGAACAAATACACGTGTTCATGCACATACTCGTATATATTACTGGGTGGAAATTAAATGATCTAACCGCTACCATGCCAACCGACCCTTCTGCTTATATTCATTTTTGAAATTTAAAGTAGTTCGCCACTTCATTTATTTAGCGACTTTACAACAATATAAAGTAAATTAGTCAAATCAATTTTACTATCGCTTTGAAATAGGTAAACTATATATAATAATAGGTAGGTTTAATTTTATGTCGAAAGTAAAGATGGAATCATGTCTGCAATAGAATTACAACGTGTTCCAGAATGTGGAACTACCAGAGACGTTCAGCCCGAGTCTGAAGAGTCTCCTGGAAGGTCTGCTGCTCAGGGACATCAATAAACGCTTGGGATGCAAGGGACGGGGGTAAGGCACACTGTAATTAATTAATAAAATAAAAAATCAGATCACAATCAACTAAGTAACCAATCTAAAATATAGTTTTTCAGCCTATGATTTGATATTCATTTTATACATATATTTTTTTAATGTGATGTGAATCGGATTTAAATATATAATTGAATTCGCTAGTTCTTATTAGACCAAGATACATTTCGGAATTAAACTTGGAATTTCAATAGCGAAGTTTAAGCCACTACAATGTAATAATAACACTAACTCGTTGCTACATGTTATAAATATTAATGTAAACAAAACCGCTTGTATTCATAAATGCTGTTAAATAAAAGCCGTCGTTTAGAGGCATCTGTCTCGCTCTTTCGTATACGGAACGTCGCGTGAGAGACAAGGTGAGATTACGCTATTACAAGCAGCTTAAAGTTTTTATTAATACGATGGATCGTGCTTGAATTTGACAGTGCCGAGGAATTGAAAGAGCATGTGTTCTTCGCGGGCATTGATTGGCAGCAAGTGTACCACCAGAAGTACACGCCGCCGCTGATACCCCCGCGTGGGGAGGTCAACGCCGCCGACGCCTTCGATATCGGTAGCTTCGACGAAGAGGATACTAAGGGGATTAAGGTAAACATCTTTTATTCATCTTTTAATATAATATAGTTCCCAAATTTTTGTGAACATCGTTATTAGTCAAAGCTGGATATCATTGTTGTCAGAAGAGCTCAGGTATATTTAAAATTGTTATCATTGCTGTTGTAATGCTTCATCTATTTATCCGTCATGACGGTAATATTTCGAGCTAATTCTATACCTTATATTTTCCACAATTTACACTAATCAGTAGTTTCATACCTTTCAAAATTGCATGACTTATAAATTCATTTATATAAACAGTTGACAGAAGCTGATCAAATGCAATACAAGGACTTCCCGCTTGTAATCTCCGAGCGCTGGCAGTCTGAGGTTGCTGAAACTGTATTTGAGACGATCAACCAAGAGGCTGACAAACTTGAGCTCAAGAAGAAATCTAAACAGAAACAGAAGTTTGATGCTGATGAAAAAGGTATGTTATTTTACCAAAGTTTACAGAGTGCACATTTTTTTCAACCATTTTTTTTAAACTATTGCCTTTTAATTCATGTGTGAATGGTGTTACTTTCAGAGTCCGACTGCATCCTCCACGGCTACATTAAGAAACTGGGCGGTCCGTTTGCCAGCGCGTGGCAGACTCGTTACGCAAAACTGTACCCGAACCGACTGGAGTTGCACCTCGAGAACAACACCAAGCCAGAGATGATACTGCTCGATTCGGTCGAAGAAGTCTCCTCAGACCTCGTTTCTGTCAAAGGCGAACAGTGCATCGTGCTGCGGACCAGAAATGACACAAAGATTGTGCTTACAAATACGGTACATGATTTTTTATTAAATAATATCTGGTAACTCGTCGCTACTTTGTTCGCATAGTCTTCAGTGTATTATAGATATTTTCGATAGATACCAGTTTCATGCATTTCTGACATCTTTTTTTACTTTCACAAGCGTGACTGAGTAAGCTGAGTATTAACGATTTCTTTCAGGATGAAATTGGACTCAAAGAATGGGCGCTATCGCTGCGATCGGCTCACAAGTGCTCCCAAGAGCTGCTGGCATCGATGGCGAAGAAGGCCGGCAAGATCTACGGCACCGACGGCGCCAAGGAGTCGGCGGCGATGGGCCGGCCGCCGCCGCCCGCCGCGTCGCCGGCCCTGGCGCGCGCGCCCAACGGCAGCAACTAGCACGAGCTGCCCGCGCCCAACAAGGGCGCGAAGATGTTCCGCCGCTCCAAGAGCGCAGCGCAGCTCATCAAGTGAGCGCGCCGGAACATGACTCTGCGTGTCCGCGAGCACCACGTGCAGTGCACTGTGTGGTGCCCCAGTGCACGTGTATCGCGTCATCCGTGTACGTATTTTGTAACGCATCCCGCTCGCCGTTGGACGTTCTTGGGCTCGCGATGTACAGTTCGCGTTTGAGGCGCCGGAGCCAGCAGAGCTACTGTACTGCCGCTCGTCACGAGAACGACAGCCGAAGTGAGAGCACCGTCACCAGCGCCGCCCTCGCTCGTATCGCTAAGGACTAATAGTGACTCTTAGGACTGCCAATTATATTAATAAATAAATGCTGTTGGCATTTTATTGTTGTACGAATTAATGTGATAGGACCGATCAAATTTAATAAAATAAAAATGTATAAATATATTTCGTTTACAGTGATTTTCAATTGTGGATAATAATAACTTTTGTAATCATTTGCACCGATTGAATTTTGTAATTATTATCATAACGTTCTGGATGTCGTATTTAAATCTGTAGTAGGTATTGTAAAAATTTAATAACTTATAAATCGAGTAGATAAGAATAGCGACTACCTACATGTGTTTGTGCAATAGATCAAAAGTATATTAAAGTAAATAATGTAATAAATAATGGTCGAATTGATAAACTAAAATTTAGTCTTACAATTTTAAAGCGATTGGATTGTTCGTTGTGCGTTAATTATAGATGCTTCAACTTTAACAACTTAAATTGTAATTAGAAAGTCGAGCACTTTGGTTACACTTCCACCTATTGCACTCCGATAATAATTTGTAAAATTAGGTTTGTGTCATCTCTGGTTGCTCTCTCATGCGGTTATATTAATTTTAATGTTATTAATAGTTCCTTTTAATATTAAATATGTGGAACAATTACAATTATTTATTGAATGGTACTTAAACAATACATTATTTATGTTGTGTTCGGAACCGACTATTTATGTGTTATTTATAAAAATAGAAACAGATGTAAGTAGATCTAATAAAAATCTCTTTTCATAATATAATATTTAGAGGCAATACTTTTCTAACAAATGTTTAGGTGTGGTGATTAATAACAATAGTTGTAAAGGCAATATTTAGAGAAGTTTTAAAGCATGTTCAGTGTCCATGAATTTATGTGGGAATTTATTTTATTTTTAATTTTATAGACAATTATGGCTTGGCCACAATGACATTTGTATGTTGTGTATGTTTTATAATTGTATATCAATGCAATTCAATATGAATTTATGTCTGATGCAGATTTAGTTGTATGCATTTCATAAACATCCACTCCATTTGTTGCCATATTTTTCTTAGCGAAAATATCATATATACTTAATTATAATACATTATGCATATTTCTTACATTTTATAACTTATTTTTCGATTACTAAGCCTTGAAAGACTCGAAGCATGCATCATAGTGTAATAAAAACTGAGCTAGTGGTGCGGATTACAGGGTGAGATATGATTATGAATTGTCAACAAACATATATTGCTACTTGTTACATTGCACATTGAATTACTGTCTATTAAAAAAAAATGGCTCTATTAGATGTAGTATAGTATATCAACGCAATAGTATTTCCTTATACTATATTGGAGTTGACTAATTAGAGTGCATAACAAGAACAATGTTTCCTATTGCCTAAATTGTTAAGTATCGGGAGACATTGTTTAATTTATAAAAAAAAAATTATGAATTGTAACAATGCTCTTCCTTGGTTGGTAGGCGTAATATACCTATATGATACGAGTACGTGTCGTAGTGTATTATACTATACATGTGTTGTCATATATTTGATTCACATAAATTAATTTTATGATTCTTAGATGCTAGTCAAATAAGTTTTTTACTACATTGAAAGGATTGTTTTTTTAATAAAATTATGTAATTTTAATATGTAATGTAATAGCTATTTGACAGTTTGAACAGTATTAATAGGTTAGTTGTTTGTTTTCTTGGTAAAATCTATCTATTGTGATACGTTTTTTAAAAGTTTGCATAGAATAGTTTGTATCTGTGACTTGTTAATTTACCTTGTCTATACTTATATCTGTATATGTACTTAGTTGCTATTGTTTTGCCTTTCCATGTAGATTTACCATAATAGTATGTATAGAGTTAGATCGCGTAAAGATTCCGTAAGATTATTGACTTAATGCGAAAATTAGAAGTACATATTTCCATTAAATTGTGAATAAGGGGAATAGTAGTGGTTTTCCAAAAAAACTCAGGCTATTTAATTTGCATTTGAAAAATAATTCATTAGTATAAATGCCAAAATAGTTGGAACTATTCAACATTCCGGTATGCCAAATTAGTTAATAATGGTGGATAATGGTTATGCATTTAAGATTTTTATTTTCTATATTTATAATTATTTTACACAACTTGAGTCGCATTGTAATATCTAAACTCTTATTTATTAAGGTTGCTTGTAAGCTGACAAATAGGTAGGTTCAAATTACGATCGACACGCAATTGCTAGATCTGCATCAGACAATCTGTTACATACCTCTGTTAGAAAATATTTTTATTGTGAACCTACATTATGTGTAGTAAATTGTTTATTTAATCAAATCTGTTGTTTCAATTATATAACAAACCTGTATCTATAGTATCCAGCAATACTGGATCCTTTGCTTTTAAATGATGAAATGATCATTAAAGTTTTAGAACCTATTCGTTCTCTGACCTCTTTTGATTCATCTAAAAACTGAACAAGCACAGACTTAAAAAAAATATAGGGACTAAACGTCATTCATGTCATAACAAAAGGTCCATGATGATGTTGATCGAAATATTAATTAAACAAGTAGGCAAAGGATCATAAAAAAATGTTAACCGATATAATTTTTCTTTTATCGCTCTTAGTTTGCGTATCGCTCGGCAGTTACTACAAGAGAATCGAGGATCAAGATATGAAGCGCAACTATGGGGCTGGTCTAGGTATACTTGTCGCGTGCTTGATCTGTGGCCAAAATATCTATCACACTGTTTTATTGGTCTGGGGAAATATTATTATCATTAAATGCTGTAATACGCGGTAAGCTGAAGGAAAATAATATTTACCTTCTACATGAAGTTCAAATGTGCAATTTAGTTACATACTTTTTGATGTTGAAATGATTTCAGTTACGTTCATCAATTAAGTATGGCGTACACCTGGTTCTATCTCTTGTACTTGCATTACAATTTACCAAACACGTGTTATATATTGTGGATATACCAGACGCTAGCTCTGCGACTGGTAGGTCTAGCGTTCGAAGTCAATGTTGCGTATAAGAACGCAGGCAAGGTGGACCCAAAGGCAACCTCTACCATAAGAATGAATATGGGTGACTTGGTTGCTTTCAATACTGATATATCAGCTGTGGATATAATTGCCTATTCATATTTTTTCATCGGATTACATAAAGGTAATATTTTCATTACCCACTGAACCTATACCTACTACCGGCACGCTATGATGGCCGTTTTGACGTTTCAGATTGTCATATAAAAGAAACTATTGCTTTGGAATAAGGTTGATTTCCATCATCATACATTAGCTGTTGGATCAATAGATGCACCTTATGTTTGAAGGAATAAAGGTTATTTTTCATTGTCATTGTTAAACGTCAAAACGGGCACCATAGCGTGCCCCAAGTTTCGTATAGGTATTGATTTTATGTTATCCTTTTTATTTCTCTTCAGGTCCATACTATCGATTCAAAATATTTAAGGACCATTTCAAAGTCCCTTTCGGAGTATTAGGTGACTGTCGGATAATAACTGAACAAAAATTAAAGAAAGCCTTATTGTACGGTCTTGGGTATTTAATTCTGCGCATGAAATATTCTTCAGATGTAAGTATAATTATATGATACCGAAGTTGTTTAAATAAGTAGCATATCATTTATTATAACTATAAAGATACACGATTTTATTCGCATACTTACCTACATCATTTTAATTAACAGATATATTATGAAACTGATTTTTACAAGGACTTTGGCACGGATTTTCGATTTCTTTACAACGTACCCCAGCTTATGATTTACTTCCTCCAGTATCAGAGTATAATGATGTTATCCACTAGTGTGTGTACAGAGTCAGGATTTGGAGTGTACCCAGCGAAATGTCAACCGCTACCTGGCTACGGGCCGTCGACACAACATAGCTTATTAAAATTGGCGTTAGTCCTTTATATCAATGCTTTTTCAAATTTATTGATGTAAAATTTTCTAAACAAAACATTATTGGCCATTTGAGTCGGATCTCTTAATTTCAGGACAGTCACACCTAACGTAGCATTGGAGCAAAAGTACAATTTTTCTATGCTAAAATGTTTCGACAACGAGAAGCTGCTTATTGGCCCCAGGATGAAGGACACCATGAGAAGCTGGGATATGCCTACGCGACACTGGTTCTGGGCGAACGTGTATAAAACAAGTTTTAAGGCTAATAAAGAAGTGAAGTGAGTACAATATTTACTACCTGCATGGCATAATTATGTACACTAGTTTGCGCGTCACAGTTGTATCTGCGCTCCCAAAGGAACAAAAATAGTCCGGCTCCGGAATGAAAATAACCCTCTATAACTCATCTAGAATATCATCTATACATGTCCTAAAATTTATTCGTATCCGTTCAGCCGTTTATACGTCTCAAGTCCACCTGAACCCTACCCGTTTTATAATTGAGCGTCAATAACCATAAATTTTGCAGGAGCGCTTGTTCTTTCTTAGCCTGGAGCTTATGGTGCGGACCGTCAATACAACAAGCTATACTTTCATCCACGCTCTGGGTGTATATACATTTGGAGTCTGAATACAGTGAATTATACAATACTGAAGCCTCAGTATGTATTTAATTAGTATAATACCCTTCGGCCTGTAAGCCCGAGCCGTTTCTCTAACCAAATTCTCGATAGGTAATTATTTCCCACGTCCTGCCCTTGCTGTGCTTGCCCCGCCCCAGAAGGGGCAGCCGCAGTGCATTTGTTTAAATTTGCCCTCAGCGATCGCCATATTATAACATAAACATGTCCTTACGTATTTTTTATTACAAAACAAAATTATTTTAAGAGAAGGTTTACCTAAACTACCTACTCTTAAACGTATGTAGATATGTTTTCGTGAAATTATTATTGTCACTAGAGAAAAGGTAACTTCAGTTTCATGACACCCTACCGGGTAGGATCTACCCTTAACATAGGTTCGGATAATTGAGTTTGATTCGTAGGACCTTGTACCTTGAGTTTTGGATCCATGCGAGGATCAATAATAGTATCTGTTTAAAACTAAAAACAAAAAGTATTTTTAGATTTTGTATCATAACAATGAATCTTTCTCTGAAGTTCAAAAAGGTCACCTTATATGTAATACTTTTATCACACAATAGTAATTGTTTAATTGCGATGATATATACAAGCATGTCTTGAATCATTATCTAATCATCACCGTTATTTATTTAATTTATTATTGTTTACTGAAATATCATTGAAAATGCATACTCGCTTAAGGTTAATAGATATTCACCGAGACATAGTCAGCCCGAGGAATGTTGTGTCATCTCCTGTATCTAGAGAATAGACATTTGCTTGTATTAATGATAAGTATCTAATTAGGTATGTAGGTAATGAAATAATGATGTAATTCTATATCTTTGCTTGACTGAGCATGGTAACAATGAGTATTTATTTCCAGATGAAATTGCCATGGGACATTGGATTTTCAATAATGCGATTGTTCTGCTTGATCTACCTCACGCCGTGTCTCGTCATCGATGACGCCTCTATTGTATTAAGATATTTCAATTCTATATTCTGGGTTTATCATATAGTTTTGCTCATTTTGGTTATTGCCGCTTTTGCTATGTACAAATTTAAGCATTCTTAACTAACATAGATACTACTCGGTAAATTGATAATCATTTGTGAAAATATTAATGTTTTGGAATAAATGTGTTTTGTATATTGTTGTGTTAATTGTAGTTAAAGAAATTGTAAACAGTAAAACATTTATTTTAAACTTCAAATAAAAATTATACAACTAAACGAAAATAATAACATTGATATTGCATTGACAATAGTTAACAAATATACATGTGTAGTATTGATTTGGTAATTCGTAGGAACCAAATAAGTACATTATGTACAATATCTTAATTATTATATGCTGTAACAAAAATGCTATTTGCATGGTATCACAGATACTAAATCCTAAGTAATTGGAAGACATTACTGATTGGTCGAATGTAAACACAGCTTTTGGTTAAATTAAATATAGATAACATTATATTGACATTTTATTATAGATATACATATTTATCTATCTCTCTTTCTATTTATATAGTTATATCCACTAATTACAGCATTCAACATTTATATATATTTTTCTTAATTGCCTAAAACAATGGAATTATTGTCTTTATCGATACTTGTACATTTGATAACGCCGTCTTTTTATTACTTACATCATATTATTGAATATAATTTTTTTATGATCCGTTAACTTCAATTGCGTATATTTCTATTGCTGGATCCTCTATGGTAGCCTTATTCTGTATGAGTCTTAGTTCTTTAAGTGCTGGTGGTATTATACCCGTAGGTTGTACATCTGTAATATTATATATAGGTTAACATGGAGACAGATTCTGTAATAACATACATCCTTTTACACCGAGCCTAGTGGAAGTGCTGATTCCCGATTTCATAGATTTAAGCACTGTCTGAAGTTACCAGCAGTTCGGAAGTTAGCTTTAACACTAAACATACCATAACCGGGTCAAATGACCCATTTTGAAATTTGCATTGAAAATACTCGTATCATCTTATTGCTTTTGCTCATTTGACTTCATGACTCTTTCTTACTAATTAATATACAGTTATACTATTTGTTTACCTTCCCAACAACCATATTTCATACATACAACCAGGAAATATAAAGTCGCATTTGACCCGCTATGGTTGAAATTGGTACCTAGTAAGTGTTGGTATGATTAGTGTTAAACTGAGAAGAACCGGCAAGGCTTTTTTCCTTTTCTATCTATATCTCATATATTTTCCAAATGTTTACATTTAAGATTGTAGACATCTTTGTTACCGAAAGTGGTATTGGTAAGGACTTGTAAAGGTAGTCTATAATATAGAATAACTAACATCTCCCTATCAATACTATGGACATCAATTTTGGCTCATACATTCCTATGTTTCCATGCATAAGCATGATATATTCATAAAAGTTATATAAAGTATTATGTGCATACCTCTAGCTCTTTTATACGTATCTTTCACAATGCCTTGTAAGGTCGCGACGGTCTTTTCAAGGGTAAGTTTGACATTGTTGTTAGTTTTATGTGACCACGCCAAAAATAATGCAGCAAACAAATCACCGGTTCCGGTAAAATTTGCATCCACTTTGGGTATATCTATTTTATAACATGAACCTGCAATAATAAATATAGATAATTAATAAACATTATCCACTTTATCTGAATGTTTTAATACAACTTTGAGTTTTGTTCTTGGCATGCCTTTTGTTTGTTTTCAATTCTTTAATCAGTTTATCGTCAAAGTCAGTATCAAATTAAATTATTTAGTGCATATAGGTGTGATGTGTGGTGGTGTGTGGTAGGATGTGATATTTAGTTGGAATTTGACAAGTTTTCCGTCATAATTTACATTATTTTAAAAAAATCGTTAATTCCACACCAACAATTAATTAAAATAAACTAAGCGAAATCTTAACTATAGAATTCACTGTCAGTATCGCCAGCACTCTGGGTATTGCCACGCCACGTTTGATAGCAATGCTAATTCGTTGAACGTGTTTTGTTCCATGACTACGATTTTATGCATTTCAATAGTTTTAATATAGCGGTATGCAATATGAGACTAAATCGTAAGGTTACTGGTAACAAGGAGAATTAATAATAAATATGCGACCCCGGGATCAAATATTAATTTTGGTCGTCAGGCAATGTGATAAAAATGTAGCAAAAATGGGAAAAAATATTCATTTTGAGAGCTTCCGTTGCGTGCGCCGCGTAACCGATTAATATATTATACAGGGTGACTGGTGAGATACCTTCAGTATTTGAGGATGTGATAGTTGGCGATCATTGTTCAAAATGTGTACCGCCTCGTGTGATGCATAGTTCGGCACGTTTACACATATTGTTTTTAACGCGATTTAAAACGAACGGATCACCTTGCAAACTATCATTAGCACGCGTATACGCACGAACCAGTCATCCTGTATATGTATAGATAGAGATCTGGAATAGCACATTGCCTTTTTTATCCCGAGAATATGTAATGAGCCTATAATACGACGATCAGATAAAAGTTTATAATACGATACCTGCAGTGCTGGCAATTCCGATCATATTGTTATCATCTCCCAATTCTGTGCTTGACAATACAACAGTTTTCACACCCTTCCCATGTAAAGCTTCAATGACTTTCAATGCTCCATCTAGATCTTTAACTGGCATGCCAGTGATCAACTCAGCTTCAAACTGATTCGGCGTCAGGATATCTGCCAGTGGGACGACTATGTCGCGGTAGACTGGTAATATTTCTTCTGGGACATACATTTTGCCATTGTCACCCATAACTGGATCACACACTGTAAAAGAATTTTCCGTTATGCGTGGTCAAATTGAATTCGAATAAAATAAAAAAAACATTATTTTGCCATATTAAGGGCAGTTTGTCGATACCCCTTCCATTTAGGACTAGAATGTCCCAGGACTAGTCAAGGATCGAGTCTACAGGACGGAAACCGACAAAATCTTTAAAGGCGTTTTTCATTGCTACTTTGGCAATTTTACTTTTCTTAAAGGGGCATCGCGCGACAAAAGGCCGAACGCCATGAATTTTTGATGATACGATTAGTATCGTATTAGATTAGATTAAAAGGTCCTACTAAGTATAATGTCTCCACATGGTTAATTTGATTTGTTTTTTCCATTCAGAGTGGAATGTATTTCTGTTCTGTAATTTTGACAAAAAATGAGAGATATGCATTTTACTACATATTCAGGAATGCTTTTGTATTTACAGAAATATTATAGGATATTTGCATCAATTTGTGAAGTGGTGTGAAAAAGGAAATATCATCGCTGATGTGACTTCGCCCACGTCTAGACTAGTCCAACTTGTTTACTTTTGTCAGATAAAGAAAACTATTAAAATGTTCTTTCGGTATCATTACTTGAAAGTCAATTAATGTCCTAATGCTTATTTAATTAGCATTAGTCTGATACCACTGTACCTATAGTGTAGATTTCTCGATAAACACTATTTAAATTAGAAGTAAGTATTTATGGTTTATTGATAAATGACACAAAAGTACATACATTTATTCTACACTAGCTGTACCCTGCCACGCTTCGCAGTGGCACATTGTGATTGAATGGTCGAGAAATCAGAAACAAAACAAAGACGGTCGCGGATATGTGATTGATGCAAAAAATAGATAAAAACGGTCCTTGATGCGGATTATACATCATGCTAAAATTTCAGCTCGATCGGTGCAGAACTTTTTGAGTTTTTGAAGCGTACACAAACCAACATAACATTTATATATATATAGATTGGTAATACATTAATCAGTATTTTTTAAATTTAATTGAATTTCTTTTATTGCTATTATTATGTTCTGTTAGAACTGTTTACTTAATTTTTTTTCGGAAATTGGTTTTAATATGTTATGGGAGATAAAAATACTGCTTTGAACCCGGACTGACGTTTGTTATCGTTTAAATATTCTGTTAGTAACACTGCATTTTCAACGTAAAAATGATTTCTTTCCAATCATGCTCTCGATAATTAAGCCTGTTTGAATGGATATGGAGTTTATGTATGACATCCAATTTCTTCAGCATAGTCAAAAGGAATTGTCTCGCTTCGAATCCATGAACTTTCTCGATTTCCTATGTAACAAACCTGAGCAAGGCTAAAAGTCATAGTGGCTAATCGTTGATAAATCGAGCAAAGAGTTTTTATGGCTTATGGTATATACAGACCAAAATGTGGCCTCAGAATTAAAGTACTTACCATAGACCAGATTAGGATTTTTCTGTCGTAGATTTTTGATAATCTCTGCAATTTTTCTCAGGGAATCTGGTGATCTCGAGTACCCAGTTAGAAAATGAGTGTAGTAGTCGACTTCATTCAATGCCAATCCTTCAATGAGCTGGTCCATTTCATCATTTTGAATGACATTACCTTTTATATGTTTGTACCCAGTATGAGTTGAAAACTGCACTGTATTTATGAAATCAACTTCAAAGCCCAAAACCTGTGAAGAAAATACATATTATTACTGATTACTCATAGTCAGGTTTATTGAGAGTTGCTTGTTTGCACAACTAATTCAGATGATAAAGCAATTGAGTCATGTAGGTACAGATAGAAACATATAGATAGGTCAAATAGAAGCAAGGGATGAAAAACAGGCTTACAATTGGTAAAGAACTGCAGTTAAAAATAATGTGATCACAGAGTCAGCATAAAGTTTATTTAAAACTAGCCTACCCCTGCGGTTTTATGCGCGTTCCCGAGGGATGTCACATTTACCCAGGATAAAAAGTACCCTATACATTATTCCAGGATATGCTCTATCTATGTGCCAAGTTGCATCCAAGTCTGTCAAGTAGTTTTTGCGTGAAAGAGTATCAAACATTCATTTTATAATATTATAAGCATAAATATTTTGACCAATCAGAATGGTAACCTAATAGGATGGTAGACTAGTAGATTATAAATGATTTTTTAAGCAGTTAATAACTGTATACTCCCTACAATAAACATTTATAAATACTATTATTCCGAATTTAAATGGAAATTTGCTTCTGAAAAATTAGATTATACCAAGACTATACTTAGTTATTATTAGCAGAATTTTCCTTCTGCTTTTTGCACATAGGTCAGTCTATGCATACAGGATAAATTAATCATTGGTAGGTAGATGTGAATACAGGGAAACTCCAACCTTAGTACTTTTTATTACAAGTGTTTTTTCCAATGCGACCTTGACAGTTAACAAAATAGAACAAATCATCTTAGTACATTGTTATCTAAATTCAAGGTTACCTCAGTCTCTTACATGACCACTTTAAATATCAATAGATGTGTGATTCTTTACTGTTATAATTGTTATGTTTTTGACTTTCCACTGTTTGATAAACAGTGAATAAATATTGGTACATTGAAACTCAGGCATGGTTTAGTTGTGATTTATTAATGTTACTGACATTACCAATTTTTTTTATTCTATTATTTGAAATGTTATAAATACCTATGACAATTTTTTTTTCACCGATAATCAATGACTTTTAGTGTACACACTACAACTTCTACAATAATCCTGGAGGGGGTCCAACCCTAGGTTAGGTAAGGGCCATTAAATTTGTATGATAGTACCTCATTGTAGCCCAGGATTGGTAATGTATCTGATACTGCAACAATACTAACCACATATAATGGACTAAATATATTACTTAGTGTAGCTGCTTATTTTATTTATTCAAAACTTTAAATAATTTACTTACTTGCAAAGGAAAAACAGCACTCTTGTTGCCCACATATCCATGAACCACATGACTCTGGATCGAAAGTACTCTAGCAGTAGCGTCTGAAGACATTTCTTCTAATAATTACTATGAATTCTAAGTAAAAGGAAATAATTATCTCATATAACTTTTGACTACTGTAATAAATAAATCGTATTATTGCTTCAAACAGATGATTCTGATTTAATTTAAAAAAAATATTATACATGTAGTGATAAAAACACAGAATGAATGACTATAATTGGTTTCAATAATTGTAACTAATACAAAAGCAAAAACTTTAATTCTTATTTAAAATAAATGGCATCTTCATATTAATGACTATGTATGACCGTCACCTTAACACTACAACTGTATGTCTCTCAGCTGTCTTGTCTACAATACATTTTTTAAAATATTAAATACTCAGTCCTGTCACGGTGTCACTGTCAAGCAGTGCTGTCAAGTCAATATATCATGATGTTTATTCCTACACAGATAATAAAGTATTATCAATAGTTTATCACTCACTACGTTATAAGAGGCGGATGGCAGGCGAGAATGCCATTGAATGAAATTGTAGACTAAGTTTTTTTTATGAAATTTTGAATCACATTCAAATTTTATATCATATTTAAATTCACAGGTCCATCCATTTATTAGCCACAAAACAATGACGTCACCAAATGCATGGCACCCAATTGAAAATAAGTTCGAGTGGTAGGTAATAGTTATTGAATATTATTCAGTGAATATAGACATTGTTTGTATTCTTTTAGTACTACAGCTGAAAAGTTTTAAATATTTGGTTTTCTTTTCTTGATATTTAATTTCCCAAGGACAATCTCAGTGGTCAAATGAATTATAACGTTCTATTTCCGAGAATATGTAAAACGTTATAAATAATGATACATAATATCAAATTTTATTAGTAACTGCTATGGTAAAAAGAATAAACATAGGTCTCATTTGTTAGAGAAGGTCACTACTGTTTACACATTGCCATGCTAGAGAACACCGCTGGTAGAGTATGCAGCAGCGGGTAGGGATAACAATAGCACCAGCTCAAGCAGGTAGCAGGAAGATCAACCCTTGTAATATGACTAATTTAGAAGCCTATAACTTCCCTGACTGCAGCACACACAGCAATGGTGTTACAGTCAGTTGACGAAATACATGTAGGCTATCTGCATATCAAAATGTTCTATATAGTCTGCAAGGTTTTAGACAAGTAGAACCCAATATACTTTTCACAAAGTAATATAAACTTGTACAGAATCAACTTTAATACCAAAAACATACAGGGAATAAAATTAATATCCTGGGACAATCTTTACACATGGCCACCTGATCCCAAAATAAGCAGAGCTTGGTACTATGGAAGGATATTTACACCCAGACACAGGACAAACAGACATGCACACAAATGTTTGTCCTGGGTGGGAATCGAACCTGCGAACCACGGCTTGCCATTCAGTCATTAACCACCAAGGAAACTGGCCTGTCAGGGAAGTTTTAATAAAGAAAAGCAAAAGTTAAGGGAAGGTGTCAGTGCAATTGAATATTGAGGGCGTAGTTGCCTTGTCAGCTCTGGTTGCCATGTGAAACTTTTTCAGTATATCAACATATCTCTGAATTGAAAGAGCAATATTATGTCTTATCTATATTATATACATTTAAAATAAAATATAATTATATTACTTCATACATTAAAATGATTTACTGACTAACACTAGGTTGCTCTTGTGTCATTTCATAAGCTCTTTCCAAAGTGTCTGTTACAACCTTCATGTCATTTTCAATGCTCCTAGCCCAATTTTCAACATCACCAATCTCTTTAAGGGCACTACTGAAATTCTCAACAAGCGCAAGCCATTGTTGGGTTTGTTTTGCAAAGTTTATTGCTCCTTGATGTAATAATTTTGCTTCAGCATCAAGTTTCTTTTGATTAAGGTAAGCCTGGGCAACCCTGGAAATATAGGTATAACAAAATTTATATAAGTCCAATCTATACAAGTGTATTAAAAATAAACTAAATAATAGATGAGGGTGAAAATGTATGCTCCAAAAACTAATTTATTTGATAGAGCTTGATGCTAAATTAGCCTATCTTCTTAGCAAAGACATAAATCAAAATAGTTCAACTAAAAAGAGCAATGGGGTTGTCTTTAGTCTAATAGTGTAGTACGTTATATCCGGGTTCTATCTTAAAATATAAGATTAATTAATTTTGTTATGAATTATTACTAGGTGAAGAATACAATGATTATTATTATTAGATGATACTTAAATATCTATTTTAGAATAATACTTTACTTAAAGGAAAACTTAAGCTTGTATATATTTTTTTTATTTACACAGCTAGAACATGTTCAAATTTATGACAAATGGAAGCACAAATTAACTGTATTCATTTGAAATAATTTCAGCAGCTGTATATTTGTTGCAATATTTAATAAAGTTATTGCATGCGGGCAAGTGTCATTGCATATTTATTTTTACTGGCTTTGATATAATTAATGCTATATAAATAAATAATAAATATCCTGGGACATTCTTTACACACGGCCATCTGGTCCCAAACTAAGCAGAGCTTGTACTATGGAAACCAGATAACTGATATACTACTTTTTATTTTTTTTTGTAAATACATACTTATATAGATATTTACACCCAGACACAGAACAAACAGACATATTCATGCACACAAATGTTTGCCCTGGGTGGGAATCAAACCCGCGACCTTCGGTTTGGCAGTCAGAGTGTTAACCACCACGCCAACTGGCCTGTCATGTTGGTGATGAAGGAATTAAAGGTGCTTACCCTACATTAAGATGATCCACAAGTGCTTGAGTTAAATCATTAGCAGCTACTATACATTCTTTACGTTTTTGCTCTGAAAATAGACAATTTTGTATCTTAAATTTTCTTTTTAATTCGTTTTCTTACCACTTTTGAGTGAAGACTCAAAAACTGATTTGTTGTTAGTAAAAATTATATTACATACCTTGTACGACTCTTTTGGCTGCTTGTTTTGTTTGGTGCTCCTTTATTAAAGATGAAAGCATTTTTATAATGTGATTAACTGTAAATAATAGTCTGAAATTAATACTGTATAAATAAACTTACAATCGTTTTAATAAAAGTGGTCTACACACAAAATATTACAAAATAATTTGCTTGTTTCATTTCATACAATCAATGTCAATGAGAGACAGACATACATTTTTTACGTACCTACTCCAAAATACTACAATACAAAACAAATACTACAATATATATTAAAAAACACTACAATCCAAAGAACTTAAAATTAAAAATCCGTTCTTTGATTCTACATTTGATAACAAACAGTGCAGCAGTCAGCAGTTGCGTCAATGCATGAAGTTACTCAAAGTCTCGATTATTTAACGTCAAAATGTAAAATCGGTAAGCTTGCCATATAAAAATCGGTAAATGTGAATCTAAAAGCGGTATGAATTTTACAATACAATTTACGTATTTATATTGCATATTCTTATGTAGTATTGGAGAAACCAGGCTAAATGGGTATGTATGTACAGTGGTAGTCAAATAGGGTTATTGGTATGATCAACACTGCCAACATGCCTGCCATACATTTTGTTAAATTATTAAATATCTATAGACAAGTAGTTTGACTTGTGGAAAACCTTTTATGGGTTCTGGTCTAGTATATTCACGCAGTTGTATGGGGGTAAAAATGGTTGTAGTTGGTACGGGTTGGATCCCTGATTATAAAATCACGTACCCCGCTACCACTCTTATTACAAGGTAATGCATTTGGTCGAATCTGTTCCAAAATCGAATCGGGGCACCCCGACTCCACGCAGTCTTTTGGCTACTACCCCTAGAGTGTATATAAAAATTCGGAGACGCGAAGGGAGGGTAGCCACCGCCCACCGCATGGGTGCCTATGCTTTGTTACGTAAGGGCGAAGGGGTTGCACTTCCCGCAGCGCCGGAGCCGTTGCAGAAGCAACTTTATAGTGTTTTAAGGTTAGGTTACAAACATTTGTATTTCTCAAGAATGGTGCGTTACCTTTTCATGGGAGTGGTGCTAAGTTAGAGGAGGCATTCCCCCCCTGCCTGCTTGACAATACTAGACTTTAACCCTCATGTTTGTCTATATATTATAATAATTTAAAAAAAAAATGCGTTATAACAAAACGGAAATGTTTCTTTCCTTTTATATTAATTTAGTGTCTACTCTAATAACTTGTGGCGCTCTATTTAAAATTCTTCCACTTGCTACAGTAGCGCCACCTTAATTTGTTCCCTTTCAACGGACACTTTTTAATACACTGAGATGGTCCTCCTTTACTTCTACACTCCATAGCCACGGATTAAGCGCTTTGGTTATAGTAGTGTCAAATACAAATTTAATTTACATTCCTAGATGGTGTTGCCGTAGGCGGGGGCAATTTCACTAAATGCCATTTTCGAGTTTCAAGTATCAACTTTGGTTTGTTTCGAATCGATGTTTGACAGGCAGGTTTCCTTCTTCCTCCGCCCCTAGCCCTCTTCTAGTCCCTGCACATAGCGGACGCCGTCTTTGGCTATATCTCTTCATATAATAGTTCAGAGCAACCAGGTCAGACAACCCAAAAAAAAAACAATAGTACAGGCAGACATAGTATCCCTTAGGTGCACATATCCAACACATTAAGTATCTTCAAGGTTTGGCTGTTTGGGCTGATAGATGAAGGAGAAATCAAAAGGAGTGATTTATATATAAATATTTTAATGTACTCGTATAAATATTAAAAACCAAATAGGCAATTATTTATCACTTTCTAAATAAGTTAATCACTTATGTTAGTTATGAGAATTGCTTTTCCCTTTAGTTTTTTTTATTTGTTACAATTTAAAACATTAGGTAATCTAAAAATCAACGGATGTTTGTCTCTATTGCAAGTAGCAATATTCTGCAATAATAGTTAAAACTATCCACATAATATTTAATTAATAATAACTCTGTCTAGCCTAATTTATGCATATAAATTATGTTTGGTTGAAAACTAAGCTATACACAGCAAGTTATAATGGTCGTATGGAAGCATAAGAAGGTCCGCAGTGCACCTCAATTGTATACGATGAAGGAGCTATGAGGAATTGAAGTAATTATCCTAGGTGTCAAATTAATTAGTATAATAAATATTAGTAACATTTTGTAAATATATTGATATTAATGAAACTTGGTCTATCACATTATCCTACATTGAACCTTCAGTACTGATCAGTCTGCTAAGCCCATAGAGTTTATAGGGGTTTAAGATATTTAAACTTGCGGCATGCTATGATGGCCGTTTTGACGTTTAACAATGACAAAGAAAAATAACATTTTCATCCCCCCATCTCGGAAAGAGTATTTTTACTCTTCGATAACTGAGTGCAAAAGCGGTTTTTACCCTTTAGAGAGATAAATTAAATTGAATTTAGAACATCGTGTCACATGTGTTTGTGAATTCAAACCATCATTCATTAAACCTATTTACTTCTACCTGCGTGGTGCCGAATTTATCATACAACCTATTATTTAATTTGTTAAAAACTCAGACTCGGAACCTTCTAGGTGTACAATTTTTTTATTTGCTTTGCGCGCGGCATTTTCTTTTTTTTTGGCTCCATGAACAGTTACGTGTTGCACTCGAGTGCAAAGATTTTTCACCTTGTGCTCTTTTGATTCCCTCGCTAACGATCAGGATTCAAATTTTTGAATCCTTCCCTTGCTTGGCCATCAAAATAGAGCACGCGGTTAAAAAGCAATTTTGCACTCTTGTATAACAAATAACTATTATTCCTTGAGACATAAGGTGCATCTATTGATTCAACAGCTAATTGTATGATGATGGAAATCAAACTTATTCCAAAGCAATACATTTCCTATGACAATCTGAAACGTCAAAACGGCCATCATAGTGTGCCGGTAATATAGGTGCTCTATAAATATCTTTACATAAACGTGAATCACGAAACTCATAACTCAAACTTCATGAACTCGTGGTTAGTAAGGTCAAAGGTGTAATTGGTTAGTCTTGGGGTCATATTTCTGATCCTTCTCTTCCGAGCTCCACTTCTTGGGCTTATATTTAAAATCACGATTTCTAAAATTTTTAATACAAATTTTAATTAAAGTAAATGGATGCAATGCTGCACTCATGGGCAGCAAAAATGTATCTCAGAGGGCAGCTTTATATGAAATCTTTAGTAAAAGGTCGAATGGAAGATTCGCGGGTGAACATACCTCGACGAAATAGGCGATGTCCTGATAAAGAAGTGCGTCAGGTGCGTCGAAAGTTTTGGTTTGGTTTCGGTTTGGTAACGGTTTGGAGCATAGTTTATTAGTAGAAATGCCCCACGTTTATATATACTGGGTATTAAATTCCATATTTTTTTTAATATTACATTCGTCGTCAAACAAGCAGATGGTTAACCTGATGTTAAGTGGCCACCGCCGCCTATGGACATTTGCCATACCAGGGGCATCGCCAATGCATTGTTAAACCTGAGACGTGAAGTTGTTAAGTCATATGTGCCTGTAATTTCAACCTCCGCTTTACCTTTCCAACCGAAACACAGTAAAGAAGTTCACTACTGTTTCACGGCGGAAATGGGTAAGGTGGTAGTACTTCGGCGGACGAACTCTGCACTAAGAGCTCTACTACCTACTTTTAAAGAAAATGATTAGAGCGTAACCATAAGAATGCGTATGTCTGCCCATGTAAGCAGTATATTATGTATTTAGCTTGATTTGCGAAACAAAAATGTAAAGGTACCCTATATACCGATATCAATATCAACCACAAAACATAGAAACTACATCATAGAAATATAGATAAAATTTTTGTCTACTTGTGACATACAAGTCATCTATTACAGATTTACTCGTGTAAGAGTAATTATACGAGTAGGTAGGTACTTTGAAGTGATTTTGTATACTCTTAGGTATATTGTTAGGATGTAGGCAATGTTTAATATTCAATAAATTCAAGCACAAGGCCCTGAAAAGCTATGTCGCGTACAATAGCTAAACCTCCGACATCTCTATCTGTCACGTGACAGTCTGTGTATGGAAGAGCGGGAGGGATGGCGCAATATGACAATATTAGTTAGAGCACGCCATGGAATAAAAGCGTTACATTTTAACTGCTCCATAACATAATAGTATCTATATGTAAGTATGAAGATTGTATTACCGCTAATGACGCAGTTAATTTACAAATTACATCTGTCGTTGCCGTATGCTACTAAAGTAAGCACATGATTGCATTGCATTAATTATACCTCGCTAATGGAAGAGGCCAATATCGATTTTCGCTTATCGCTTACGACCGCGGCAGCTGTGTTATTCAACATTGGAAAAAGATTTTCGATCTGGTTATAATTAACTTACTTTGTTATGATTTTATACAGTTTTTTTAGAAACCCTATCGTACGACCTCAGTGCCTTATTTTTCCTTATGATACCTCTAATCTATTGAAAGAATTTTGATCGTTCTCGCTTACAGATCGGAACCCTCCATTTCTGACATATCTGCATTTTTTAGTAGGTATAGATTTTTCATATTTCTTTACCTTTCAGCTAGCAAGTCAGTGTTACTACTACTGTTGTACTATTTCTGTCATCTTAGCAGTGAAATACGGACGTTAAAGACTAACAAAAGTATTTATTTTTTGGTACACTACCCTAAAAGTGTATTAAAATAATAATGTATTTTTCATAACATTTATTTCAGCTTATTTACATTACTAATTTACAGTACCTACATACTACACCATAGTTATTTTCCCACAGTCTTCATGTACCTTGACTATCTATTCATGCAGCTTTTCTGATTTCACTATGACTGACAGTGCCGTATTTCTCTTTTAGTTTCTCGTTAAACTCAGGGTCATCCCATCCCCACAGGTGATGCGTGCCGTCCCCAGTGCGGTGTGTACGTTGTTTTATAATGTCAGGGGATACCATCTTCAAATCGTAAGCTTGGCCAATCTAAAAGGGTAAAGAATGGGATAAAGTTTTATTATTATGTAGTTTCCGCCCTGCAGTTTACCCCGCGTTAAAAGGCTTTTATGTGTTTCCGGGATAAAAGAATCTGCCTTAACAATGGCACTATAACAAATTTCATACAAATTCGTTCAGACTTTTATGCATCATTGAGTCACAAATATCTATACATATAAAGATTTATAACAGTAGTGGTCACTTTAGCATTACATACCAATTATTGCCATTTTAATGTACCTACTACATAAACATATAGGCATTGATCCATTGTAAATAAATATTGAATTAGTTTTCATACCGCAAACCTCTTGGCTGCATAATCTGCTGCCGTTCAGGATGCAAGTAGCTCAAAAAGTAAAATTAAAATATCGACAATATTCCAAAATGTTTTATTGTACTTACCATAGCCATTACGTCAATAAAAACAATTGTCGGTGTAAGCATGTTGAATAGAGGGTGTTCTGACGCGCGGTAGTCCCATGGGAACGTGTGGTGGTAGTTGTGGAAACCTTCCACGCAGATAAGCCAAACTCCGATGTTCTCACGGGGATTTAAAGACCTTTAAAAATAATTATCTCATTGAAAAATGTATTTAATCATAAAGTAAGTTAAAATTAAAGTGTTGGATGTGTTAAAGGCGTCAATTTATTGATTTATATGATGACTGTGCACACGAAGCTAGTTCATATAATTGAATTTGAGGGGGATTTGTTGTAGATGATGCAACCTTTATTATTTTAATAATCTATATCACAATATACTGGTAAAACGGGGCAACGAGTGAAAATAGGTTTTTTGTCAACTAATAAACCATAGTTAGAACAAAGTAAAAATAAATTTGTTATTATTTGGGTTATCTATATTCTCATTAATTATATATTATCTCATTCAATAAAATACCCCTCAAAGTTTTCTCAATTCACCCTTGCATCTTAATTTACTCGTTTTAGCGATAATTAACTTTACCTAACTAAGAAAGTAAAATATTCAAAAATCTAAGTTTAAACGTTATTATCAAAATATATTATTTAATTGCTTAGCGTCTAATAGCTTAATTTCACCTGCAGATTAATTTCGTTAGTCATACATGTAGGTACATAATATAATAATGTACTTGATGTTAATCCTATTAGGGATGTAGTATCTAAACAATGTAATCTATTAGGTGAAGTTGACTGCTACAGTGGCGTTCAATGTATTACTATTAATGATGCTATTATTGAAGCAATCGATTTAAGTGCACGTTCTACTTCGTTGTTTTGTGATGTACAATATTTACGACAATATTTGACATGGAATTAGACTATAGCTACTTTGCTTAAACTTTTACGAAGCCAAATACGTATCTACCCTATTCAATCAGGCTGTTATGAATCTAGCAGACTTAAGCTTGTATTTCTTTTATTAGAATATTCCATAAACTTAACCCTCAAAATGTGGTGTAAAAAGTGAAGGGAACGTGAAGTGTGAAATAGGCTGAAAAAGAAACAGACGGTCCACCGGTTGGTAGGTGGTCACTGACGCCTTTAGATATTTGCAACACTAGGAGCGTCGCCAATGCGTTGTGGACTCTAAGCCGTGAAGTCTTTAAGTCTCGTGCAATTTTATCGGTCTTTATAACCTGCTATAAGGTTCTCTAAGAGCTCTACATTTCGTAAATATTTATGATATGATGTACAAATGAAGTATTTATCTTAAAAATAAAATAGTTTACTTACTTATCATAAGGCCTGTATCCAAAGGTGTGTGCGAAACTGTTGACGCTCCACACCACGTTGATGCCACAGGTGTATCGCAGGATGGTAGGGACCAGGAATGCGTTTAGCCAAGTCTCGTTCCAGAAGTAGACGGGTATCACAGTTGGGAGCACGAAGCATAGGAGTGGCATCATTTTCATGTAATGCCTAAGGTTAATTTAAGACATTTTAAATTTATTTAATAACTAATATGGGAATGTAACAAATGCCACCATAAATAAATTATACGATATATATTGAGATAGATCTGCCGTAGATGTTACAACTATTAGGTATTGTCTACATGAAAACTTACTTCCTCTGAAACATAACAACGGGGTCATCGTAAAGGTCAGTGAGATCAATACGTTTGCCTCCTTCTATCACTTCAGGACTTTTCTTGCAGCAGAGCCAGCCCATGTGCGAGAAGAAGAGTCCACGCTCTGCGTTGTGAGGGTCAGCGTCAGTATCTGCGTACTTGTGGTGGGTGCGGTGGTCGCGGGCCCATTCGAAAATGCAATCCTATGAATAAACATAACAGCTTGTTTGATCAAAGTACTGACAGACGCTTATGGAGCAGTACCTTTATTACGTACGTGATGAAACTAACATTAAGCGAGAGACAAAGTTGATTTACCTGGAAACCCATAGTCTGCCATAACATAAGTACTGTACGCAGAGGAGTTCGTGCTTTAAAACATCTGTGAGTCCAAAGACGATGAGATCCTGCCCCAATTCCAATTGCGCACATTAGGTGAACCGCAAACGCTGGAAAAAAAGATGTGATTGACATTAATTTATTTTTACACATACATTTTTGTTTAACTTGTATAACAAATTAACCTTTAGCTTACCAAAAACATTGGTCTGCCATTTCGCAGATGTGAACACCAGGTACAATCCATATATAGAGCTGATGTGAAGGAACAGGAACCAGGTGATATTAAACCACACTAGTTCATGCTTCTTCGGTGTAGCCTTCTTCAGAACCGATACATCCTTTGCGAGGCCAAGATCAGCAGTCTGTGTGTCAGTCTCGAACAGTACCCCACTTGGAATTGGATCCACTTGCTGAGGAGGCATGTTCTAAACACAAAATGAAAATTGGGTTGTAATTCTGCTGCATTTAGAGTAGTAGAGCTCTTAGTGCAGGGTTCGTCCGGGGAAGTACCACCTTACCCATTACTGCCGTGAAGCAGTAGTGCACTTGTATTACTGTGTTTCGGTTAGAAAGGTAAGGGGGCCGGTGAAATTACAGGCACATGAGACTTAACAACTTCACGTCTCAGGGTCGACAACGCATTGGCGATGCTCCTAGTGTTGCAAATGTCCATAGGCGGCGGTGACCACTTACCATCAGGTGGACCGTCTGCTTGTTTGTCGGCACAAGTGGCATAAAAAAAAAAAAATTAAAAAAAAAAATCTTCGTAGTTCTATTTATTACATTCAAGTATTATAACTAAACTTGCTCGCTTAAATGGCTGTATTGACGATTAACAATGACAATGAAAAATAACCTTTATTCCTTGAGACATAAGGTGCATCTATTGATCCGACATCTAATTGTATGATGATGGAAATCAACCTTATTTCTAAGCAATACAGTTACCATGCCTATGACAATCTGAAACGTCAAAAGGGCCATCATAGCGTGCCGGTAGTATAATTTCGCCACACAAGGTGAGTTTGCTTATAAGTAAGGACTACCAGTTTTTATTTAAGGTTCAGTATAACAAAGTAAGTTGGTATATATCGAAGGAGGAACCCGGTCTTGTACCCTTAAACACAAATAAAAGGATTAACAGGAGTTTAACTTCTTTCTATTTGTGTTACGATGTTTTATTGACCATCTAAGGATACTTTTTTGCTATGTGTAGTCAAAGACTAAAAATATTTGTAACGATAGAGGCCATAAAAGTAAGGTATTAAATGTGGGCGCAATGAAAATGTTACAAGGTGTTATTTACCTAATGGTCTCCTACAGTTTAAAATATATCATAGTGTTATAATAACTTACCGCAATGTGTAGTAAATTGACACTCAATAGTGTGGTTCTGTTAGCACTGTCCGTCACACACTAATTTAAAATTTCTAAGTGGTGTTATTTATACAGAAGTGAAACAATGACATTTTAATTGTAAATGTTTGAACTGAAATGGGATCAATAGATCTAAATCAGGCCGGGACTTTAAATGATTTCCTAAGTAGGCTCATTGTATTGTAAACACTGAATAACTATAATCTGTTGTTACTGACTAAGTAATTAAACATGATTTATTTAACATATGGATAAAAACAACAGATTCTTTCGGTATTACAAAATTTTTGATAATCTATACTTTATGTTCCTATACTAATATAATAAAGAGGAAAGATTTGTATGTAAGTATGTTTGTTACTCTTTCACGTAAAACTAAACGGATATAGATGTAACTTGGCACATAGATAGAGCATATCCTGGAATAGCATATAAGCTTCTTTTTATCCCGGGAAAATGTGATATCCCTCGGGTACGCGAGGCCCTGAATGCCACGCCGTGGGTTCGATTCCCACCGAGAAAAAAAAATTGTCTACATGAACATGTCTGTTTGTCCTATGCCTGAGTGTTTATTAATGCATAGGTATCAGTTATTTGGTTTCCATAGTAAAAGCTCTGCTTAGTTTGAGATCAGGTGTCCGTTAGTAAAGAATGTCCCAGGACATCAAAAAAAAAAACAAGGCAACATGTCAGCAGGAAAAGTATATATTTTTATATACTTCAGCGCGCCTTAGGACAAATGTTATAGCGTAGGTGTCTTCTATAAATAAATTAATTTAGTTACAGACCATTTTATATGAAGCAATTTCACGAGAATAGAAGTAATCTCACAATATTTACGGTAAATATAAACGAACAAGTTGTAGGTATTAGGATATGAATTTGTTACAACAACTTCATTAATTTCAATCAGAAACATGCTAGTACTTACGTTACGTGTTAAACTCAACTAACACATGAATATAGGTAGGTTCTTACATAACATGACTTTGTAGAGAATAAATATATATATCCTAGAACAATTATTACACTGATCGAGGTACTTATATGTACATCTTATCGTAAACTAAGCAGAAGTTGTAGGTACTATGAAAACTAGATAACTGATATAGTACATACACTACTTTATTCTAAATATATATTAACGTCCAAAATTAATATATGATCCGAATCTAAAATAGCAAATTGAAGTAGAATTTTGACATTACGTGTATTCAAATTACTGTCAAAAGGTTCATCAATCCATGGATTCACCCAGAAGACAGAAACCGAAATGTTCATGTGCCTACGCGAGTGTTTGTCCTGGGTGGATATCTAACCGACGTCTTGGGGCATGGTAGTTAGGGTCTCTAACCACCAAGCCAACTGGCCCGTCAGTTTAAAATATGTATTAAAGTACATGAGTTTGAATTTGCATAAATCTATACTAATATTATAAAGAGGAAAGATTTGTATGTAAGTATGTTTGTTACTTTTTCACGCAAAAACGACTAAATGGATATGGATGAAACTTGGCACATAGATAGAGCATATCCTGGAATAACATATAGGCTTTTTATCTCGGGAAAATGTGACATCCTTCGGGAACGCGGATCAAACCGCGGGGACAGCTATATTGTAATATGAAGGGCGGGAAAAGATTAAATATTGGAAAATCCAAACTCATTTTATACCTTCCAATATATAAAATTGAAGAATCTGTCTGTAATTTCAACTCCGACATTTTAGTGAGAACTGCTTTTAATTATTATACGTCACCTAATTATCAATTACCATTCTATTATCTTTTTCTGACAGATTATTTGTTTCGAATAGACTCCGAAACAGATAATCGGGAGTAAATGATATTTGGCACACAAATAAAAAATATCTCACTGGATTAACGAGTGCCTAGGATAAGTTTTCTCGCGGAGAAAATCCTTCAGAAACGTGGAAGCCATTATACTTATTATATTGGAGACATATAGTTTATTTTTCCTTGGTTCAAAGTTACATAGTATATCGTAATTTAATCAACAAGGGGCACAAATACATGTACCTACTTAGTGTACGGAAATGCATGAGGTATTCTACTTTGAATTTCCAACTCATTTAAGTAGTTATGTAACAGACAGATTGTCGATTCGGAGGGACTTATTGCAGAGTCAAACGTCAACCGCAGATTGGGTGTGGTTCACTGAACGGATCTTGCCGCTGCAAGTCATTTCCGTCACCCCCACTCCACGTCAGCGTGAATCTTTGAAAGGATGAATTTAATTCGGTTTAATATTTGATTATGAGTACAAAAAACAAAAAGAATAACCTTTAATCCTTAAATAAAAGAAACTAGTATGTTAGATGCTGATTGCCATAATTTTCTTAATGAGTAAGACAATTCGATTTATATTTATTTATTTATTTATTTTAGGGAAATTATCGACTACAAAACATGTTACAATAGTTAACAGAGTTAATAGCAAAAGAGTCAATTACAAATTTCCACTTATAGAAACAATGTTGGGTGTTCCTGATTATTTAGTTTTATTTAACACTTCTGATAGTTTCACATGAATAACGTATCATTAAATTCAAATACTGAAAATTTTTAAGTCCTTTATAAACGGCATTTTAATATTTTTGAGTCTTGATGCCTTTTGTGAGTTGGTAATGCTCAACAATTAAATACGACACGGCATTTGAATTGAATATCATTAATGTGAAACAGACAGAAGACTAACGAAGAATTAAATAAACAGGAATATCTAACATACTACACGGCTTATCTTACTCAACAAGACGACGATGGCAATCAGTAAGTTATTTTCTTAAATTTTAGTTTATTCCTTGTCGGGAAGAAAAACCTGTAAAGATTTGAACATTTCTCTTCCGTTCTTCTCCGTTTTACCCAATAATGTGACAACAAAAATAAAGAAAAAGATAAAATTTAAATGAGAATTTAAATGTTTCATAAACAAGTGAAGGCCATATTATACCTAATTAGAAATAAAGATTAACAATTATATACGAATTTAATGTGCATAAATTTTCGTCTCGTGACCTGGTAAATTGTTTTTATGCCATTATCTTTACTTTGTATAAAACAGAGTCACCCACCATGTGTACGATCCTTTGAACAACGCAACGGATTTTGATTGATTATGATTCAAGAAAGGTTTACATGCATATTGTAGACAAAAGTTTCAAAAAATTGCGACTATTTAAGAATTCAGTATTTTCTTCTTTCTCTCTAATTTAGCATTTTTTTGGATGTGATACTTTGGGAACATAAAAACGAATCAATTGACACCTCATTCTACAAAATCGTTACATGCCTTAAGTGCTACGGTGGAACATAGTACACATAAATACAAATACTTACATAGACTGGTAATATCAAAACTCTACCTGGCTTTGCCGTAGTAGGGTATAAATAAAATCTTTTTATTAAAAAGAAAGTAAAGTTCGTAGTTTGAAAGTTATTTAGCTAGCAAGGAACTTATATTTCTTTTTCCACAATAAACTAGTTCGGTTTCTTGTCAGTCATTAGCCCAAAAGAAATTTAATCATTCAAAGTGGTTATTAGCATTTGTGATGCAATTCACAGGAATAGCCAATAATGCCAATTAGCTAATAAAAAGCTAAACAATAGATTGGGGCATAACAGTGCTCACTCGATCCTGAATTTCAATTAGCTGTTTACAATAATTATTCACTGACATAGAAAAACCGATAAATTTGGTGATACTCCCAAACGGTACGAAAGAATATCGGTTCGCGCGACTTGCCGCGGTTCCGTACCGTAAATACATGTGGCAAATCTTCCGGCTCGATAACTGGAGCGTGAAGCAGAGATTTTATTTGGAAGAGCCTATGTCGAGACCACTCCGATGTTTCCACCTCGCTGGTAATGTGCAGAGCTGCGATGTGCTGCGGTCTATATCGCAAATATATGCGAGAGAATTTTGTGACAGTCTCACTCGATACTGATAAAACGTTTCCAAGTAATTTGTATTGCTTACAATGATTGTATTAAATTCAAATTTGTTCAGTTTAGGCCCGCAGAAGGCACTTGTTAAGGTTAAAGTTAGTGAAGCTACCACCGGTTCAGTCAGCCTTCAACTGAGAAGACCCGGCAAGTAACTCGGCAAGGTAACATTTTTTATATAAATTTTATTTAAGCTACTTTTTGGTTATTTTATTATTCAAATTTTATATTTTTTATATTTAACGTATACAAAATATTTAGTACGATAATCAATAAAGAAATTAAATAAATAAATATCCCGGGACATTCTTTACACACGGCGATCTGATCCCAAACTAAGCAGAGCTTGTACTATAGAAACCAGATAACTGATATACTACTTTTTTTTTCTAAATGCATACATAAATAGATATTTACAACCAGACACAGAACAAAGAGAGGAGAGAGCTATGCTCGGAGTCTCTCTGAAGGATCGAATTCGAAATGAAGTCATCCGTCAGAGAACCAAAGTTATCGACATAGCTCATAGGATTAGCAAGCTGAAGTGGCAGTGGGCTGGTCACATCTGCCGTAGAACCGATAACCGTTGGGGTAGACGTGTTCTAGAGTGGAGACCACGGCTCGGTAAACGTAGTGTAGGGCGCCCTCCAGCTAGATGGAGCGATGATATACGCAAGCTGGCTGGCAGCGGTTGGAAACAAAGAGCTGAAGATCGAGCTCAGTGGCGTGCCATAGGTGAGGCCTATGTCCAGCAGTGGACGGAGATAGGCTGATGATGATGATGATGATGATGACAGAACAAACAGACATGTTCATGCACACAAATGTTTGTCCTGGGTGGGAATCGAACCCGCGACCTTCGGTTTGGCAGTCAGAGCGCTAACAACCAAGCCAACTGTAATTATAGCCTAAAATAACAAATTAGAGGTGCACTGTTTAAGGTGTCAATACCATTTTATTGGTTCTCTGTTTTTAATTTCAAAGGCATTTAAAATTCCAGACCTTAAATCTATCACCTTCTTCGACAATTTATATTAATTAAGCGGCGTAGGCACATAAATGAATACTCGAGTAGGTACTTAGTCAATATTCCGAGTTATCATAACAAATCAAGAGCTGCTCGGGTGAGCAACCGATTCGTGTGACGAACCGATTAAGGAATTTATAAAATCGAATGGCTTATATTTGTAATTTCATATTCCATCTACAGCATTATCATCAAATTATATCAAGTTCTTCATTCTCTAATACTTTTGACAAAGTGGTGCACGGAGAACTCGAAGGGAGGACCTCTCATGGTATTGCGTTGTTAACGAAAGGGACAGAGCAAGGAGGCCGCGACGATACAACGTCGAGCTAGTGCTATTTACCTTACACACCTCACACCCCAGCATAAACACTGACTAGGTTTGACTAAGGTGTAGTAGCATCTACTCCTGTAGTGTAAAAAATATAGTTACTACTATGGTTCGATACAATATTGCAACGTGTAAGTACCTTCGTTAAAACCAAATTCGTAATAATAAATATGTAAATATAATAATATATATATATAATATTTCAATAAATTTGAGTGGTAGAGCTCTTAGTGCAGAGTTCGTCCGGGGAAGTACTATCACCTTACCCATTTCTGCCGTGAAGCAGTAGTGCACTTGTATTACTGTGTTTCAGTTAGAAAGGTAAGGGGGCCGGTGAAATTACAGGCACATGAGACTTAACAACTTCACTTCTCAGGGTCGACAACGCATGACCCTAGTGTTGCAAATGTCCATAGGCGGCGTTGACCACTTACCATCAGGTGGACCGTATGCATGTTTGTCGGCCCAAGTAGTTTAAAAAAAATGTATAAATTATTATTGTAAATAGGTTGTAGGTCGGTTGAGTGGTTAGAAAAGCGGTTGGAACGTTATTTTGACTGGAATTGCTACAACCCGATTACCGGTATTGTGGTTTAAATGGGTTCCGTTCTTGAACGATTGAAAAACGATTCGCTCTGCCACAACGCGGTCTCAAATTGAAATCAACTGTTTGGTCAAACTCAATATTGAGTCAGACACAAGAGTCTATCGAATCGGGAGTGCTGAGTCTACTACGCAGATACAAAATACCTTTTATTGATACCTTCTATTTTGTGTTTCAAACCATTCAAAATAGAAATTTGGTCCGATTGGTTCCGAAAATGTTTCGTATAGTAATTCAGATGATTATTTGGTAATTCCAAATGAGTAGTGAAACTCATCTGGATGTGATTTTATTTATATTGATGATGATTATTTATTAATTCTAGTATGGCTATTAGTTAGTTGATATTACAATTACTACTCTACTTTACTACATTATGAGCCTCCACTAATAACGAGAGGGTTACAGGCGTTTGCCCAACCACGTAAACCAATAAACACTCAAGAAACCTACGCAGGTCCTCCCTTTACTGAAAACCTGTGCCATACTTAATATATTCGGTTGGTTAGTCATTTGAAACCTTGTGTCATGTGCATTTGCTACTTAACTACCGCTGCATGTTTTATAGGTGCCATCTAACTATTTTCTCTTTGTTGAAAGAAGTTGTTAGGTGTTAGAAACTCATTGGTGCCAATGGAAATATTTACCACCTTTTTTACAACAGCCGATTCAACTGAGGGACTGACGCTAGCTTATTTTAACCACTGTATATAATATGATATATTTAATTTAACTAGCTGCGCCCTGCGGCTTTGCCCGCTTTCAATCCTTGTTATAAACCTTCCTCTTGAATTACTCTATCTATTGCTGAAAATTGCATTAAAATCAGTTGCATAGTTTACATTTCTATAAATGACATACAGACAAATATACAGAAAAAAAATCATTTTTACATATCGCACCCTCAGAACGATAGTGGCTTAACTCAGTTAAAGAGGCTGAAGTATCGGTTTGCTTATGCTATCATTAAATGTTGCACTATGTTTTACTCTTCATCGAATAGAGCGTACTTTGTTTGGTCTCTCTATGATCGTGACTCCATTTCGCTAAATTTTGAGTTAAGCCCTTATCGTACTGAGGGTGCGATCTATAGATATAATATGATTCACGAAATTAGTATCGCGTACTGTGTACTACTGTATGGTAGGAAATGTCTGATGTTAGATGACATTTGTTATCATAAACTCCTTTGATAGTATGCTTATTCGAGTTACTATAAACTTGAATTAGAATAAAACATTACGTCCGTAGCGATGTCTGAATTAAATATAATGTCTCACGTTAAGTAGAAAGTAAAGGTTAGAAAAGCGCTAATGAGCAACTTAACAAGCCACAACTGAAATCTAAAATAGTTACCAGCCAGCCAACCTGTCTACTCGAAAAGGCATACGATACATAAGTAGAGATGGTTTTGAATTGCAAAGGAATTTCATTATGTCGTTCTGTTTTAGTACGATTAAATAAGCCATTGATGAGCCCTTGCAATTAATAACCCGAATGGTTATAATATATATAAATAAAGGTCGGTACCTATATTTTGTTAATGAGCGTCAAATATTCCAGATTTGAAACCTGAACTTTTGCCACCTCCACAGCAATATGACTAAGGCGGCATTTTGACTTCAGGATTATGCTTAGAAGATAATTTTATGAAATAATAAGTAATTAGTAAACTATTTTCTATTTTATCAGTGTTGAATTTTAAGGTCTCTATGTATGCCAGTTTCATGAACTGCTATATGTTCCCCGCGGTTCCATCCGCGTTCTCGGGGGATTTAACATTTTCCCGGAATAAAAAGTAGCCTTAGTTACTCCTTATAACATCAACTTTCTGCCAGAGAAAGTCCCGTCAAAATCGGTCCAGCCATTTCGGAGTCTATAGGGATCATAGATACGCACAATGACTTTTATATATTAAGATGATCTAAATCCAATAATCTTTACCTGAATACAGTAATTTAGAAGGTTAGCGCTTAAGTGAAATGTATTTGAGTAACTGGGATAAAAGGTAAAGTAAAAACTAAAATACTAATCGAACGAATTTAGGTCGCACGCCACATATTCAAATGAGAGTTTATTTTTATCTGAACAAATCAATTTACTTATCACACTATGTTCGTTTCTTATCTAACTTTGTTCACAAATTTACCAAATCTAAAATGATTTTTTATTGCAAAACGCTTAAGCCTTAATTACAATGACAATCATAAGCCATTACACATACTAAATTGACTTGTAGGTTAGTTAAACACTCTTACCTTCGACTTTTATTTTTACACAAGTATTGCTAGCACTACAAAGTAACTTACTCAATATCCAAAGCCTAATCTAATTTGTCTCATAAGATCCTTTAGTACCAAGTAGCAAGGCAAGACTATCAAATCATTTTAGATGGTGGAAGTTGTTTATAAAAGTCACAAAGAAACTATGAGAGAGACCCTATCGATGTCTTTCCAATTACTCTTTTCTACACTGAACTAGCATTCTTTAAAGTAGACGGAATGTGTTTACAAACACATGTGTATAAACATAGTTTGCACAATCCACACAGCTTTTCCTTACTCTATTTAAAAATAGACCCGTAGTGCCAGTTTTTATATTGGCATCAGCGAGGGAAACCTTACCATAGAGGATAGCCGCTGACCATATTGAATGTATGGACATCACTGTAACTTTCACTGGATCATAAAGTTTGGATCGCCTGCCGTCAGTAAGCCGTAGTTAGAGGAAGTTATCAGTTTCAATAACGATAATAGACTTAACTCTCATTGCAACTTGGTTCGAAAACAAATATTTGTAGTTTAGCGAAAAGTGGCATATCAAATTAGGCGATAGAGGTATGTATACGACCACGAAGATTTGCACAACAAACTTTAGGCAATATCAAGAATTAAACGACATAAGTAGGTGTCTGACTAGATAATACCCCCATTTTAGAACGATCACTAATAGAACGTTAAAACCTACGAATATATCCTTTAATTGAGGCTACGTCATTCCTGGGAATAATAACTTTAATTAACTATCTTTTTAAGGTCAAACTGGTTGCAAAAGCCAGTTGCCTATTAGATCTTCTTTGCAAATACTGATGCAACCATACCACATCATGCGTTTGGATCACTCTTGTCAGGATCCAATTCTGGTAATTCTGGTATTATGCAGGGTTTTTTACGACATTATTATGATGTCTAAAATTGCGGTTCTAGTCAACTCCTATAAATATCATCTATATGTCGCGTTAGTCCTTCAGAACTTCGCACTTGACGTAAAATATGTCTGATATCAAGTGAAACCTCAAGATAGATATTGATGATCTTTTTCATCTAACCTATACTAATGTATGCCTACTTCTCATACTAAACTGCAAGGAAACTAAAATAAGTTTTAGTAAGAGCCATAAAATCATGATTCTTGTTATAGGTATCCAAAAACTACAAAGTCTTATATATTTTTATCAACATCAGTGTCAGTGGCGAAGCTAGGTAACCATAGGCCCTGGGGCAAAAAATTAAGTAGGGCCCCAACTAAATTTTAAAATATTTTGTCCCCCAGCCGAAGCTTGGGGGCCCCGGTTCTCCCCCGTTTAGCCCTCCGGTAGCTACGCCACTGTTTGTAAGTCAGAGTCCGAGGGGCCCTCGGAGCTTGGGGGCCCCGGGGCACTGCTCCGTCTAGCCCTCCGGTAGCTACGCCACTGTTTGTAAGTCAGAGTCCGAGGGGCCCTCGGAGCTTGGGGGCCCCGGGGCACTGCTCCGTCTAGCCCTCCGGTAGCTACGCCACTGTTTGTAAGTCAGAGTCCGAGGGGCCCCCTGATCTTGGGGGCCCCGGGGCACTGCTTCGTCTAGCCCTCCGGTAGCTACGCCACTGATTAGTGTAATGAAATGTGTCAAGGTCATGTGATTGATCAGTAAACAATTTAAATCATTCATTCCGGTGATCTATATACTCAATTTGATCCAAAATAGACATTTTACCTTAGAGGTAGACGATATGTAGACCGGAAATTTCCATTCAGTATGGATCATTGGTAATGCAAGTTAGTATGTATACGTACATGGGGCAAATTAAATTACTTGTAGAATATTCATTGTGTGCGTTGAGTAAGCGGAGCTCTGTTACGAGCGTCGATAACAAAGGGCGCGCCAACAAGCACGGAATCAATTTAGAGCACAAGAGCGGTCGATCGGCTATTGCACTTAGTTCCCTAACTATTAGCTCAGATGTGCTTCAAATCTGAAAATCAAAGATGTCTCCGAATGAATTGGCTGCGAATTTGAACTTTAGCTTTACGTATATATTTGGTACATATATACAAACATATGTTTGGTAGATCTAAAGGCTAAACAAACAAAGTGACATTGAATCTTGCATTAAATTTAAATAAGTTATTAGCTGTCCCCCGCGTTTCACCCGAGGAATATAACATTTTCCCGGCATAAAAAGTATTGTATGTTACTTCTAATACCTCCAAGAATATGTGTACAAAGTTTCATGATAATCAGTTAACGGCCAAAATTAATATGCGATCCCGATCTAAAATCGCCAGATTGAAGTAGAATTTTGACATTACGTGTATTATAATTACTGTCAAAAGGTTCATCAATCCATGGATTATTGATCGGGATTGCATATAAATTTTCGCCGTAAATAGTTTTCGCGTTAAAGCGTAACAAACAAATTTTTCATTCACATTTATAACAGGCCAGTTGGCTTGGTGGTTAACGCTCTGACTGCCAAACCGAAGGTCGCGGGTTCGATTCCCCCACCCAGGACAAACATTTGTGTGCATGAACATGTCTGTTTGTTCTGTGTCTGGGTGTAAATATCTATACAAGTATGTATTTAGAAAAAAAAAGTAGTATATCTAGTATATCAGTAATCTGGTCTCCATAGTACAAGCTCTGCTTAGTTTGGGACTTGATGGCCGTGTGTAAAGAATGTCCCAGGATATTTATATTTATTATATTTATTTATTATATTTATAATATTAGTAGGGATGTTCTATGAAAATTTTCGCGTTTGAAAGTTGAACCATGATCAATATTTCAACAAACAGAATACTGATACAGACTAAAATATTTAATATAAAACGTATCCTGAAATGCATGCATAAATAACTCTTTATGCTAAATTTAGTTTTGTACGTATTGAATATCATATCGTAGGTATCCTCAGATATATTATCATGCAAGAGAGTATGAGGTACGGGCTGCAATAGGTGTCACAAGTTGGATCTTTATTGAGGTTGGATATGCACTGAAACTTGGAAGGTATCTTGCACGCTATTGTTATGTGCCTTTACAAAGAGTCCTTTTATAAAACTCGTGTAAGAATTTCATAATGGTCTTGCTCTGATCGAATTCTTAAAAATGAAAGTCTTATATCAAATACTTATGTAAATCTTATGTAATAAATCTAAGTTCGTTTTTAATACGAGAAATTGCTGAGTTTATTGCCGACTCCTTTATGTAAAAAACAACCTTCCGAACCGTTATTAGGGTCAGACTATTCAAAATTATAATTCATTATTAAAGCCAACAATCCTAGTAAGCTGTCATGTCAGGGAACCATATTATTTAACAGAAAGGCCTACGTAACTATTTTACCTAATAATTGTCTACTTTAATAGTTTTTCTATTTTTGATTCATAAAAAACAGATTTTTAATTTTTTTGGGGTATGATATACAGTGTTACTACGGTACTTAAATATTGTGAATGGACTCGTTATAAGGCCCCATTTAACCTCCTTTCGACTTTACGAGTAGTTTTGTAACATTCTGTATAAAGCCCTACATAGTACCAATATTCACTATGCCAGTGAAGTAGATTCCAGTAGATTATCTGAAGCTGAAATGCCCAATCTGGACGGAGCGTGCAATGTTGTTGCAAGTGCTTAAAGTTTTAAACAATCAGATTATCTCTTAGCTTTGGACTTGCTAATTATTTTAGCTCTGTAGCGTTGAATAGTTTGCGACAAATGCTTACTATATCTATGTACGTACATACTATTACATTGAAATTAAATAAACATTAACATACAAACAAACAAATAAAAGCCGCTTTCATATTGTTAATTATTTTAAGTTTATTCTAATTATGTATAATGTAATGCTATTATTTTAATAGGGATGTGTCCTGACATGTCAAATCAGCAATTCTTTATGAAATGTCAAAACAATCGAATGTATGGAGTTTTGTATGAAATAGCAAGTTGTGACGTCATAATAGGGAATTGTACACCATGTAAGTAAAAATATAGAAATGCATATTTAATGGGTTGGCGAAAAAGTTCCTTCGCATTTTTTAAGAAAATTCAAAACATTTTTAATATAGTTTATTTACATGTAGACATTTGTATGTAGGTACCATTTTGTTCGATAACTTTTTGCCATCTTGTAGGTAGGGATATGATCCCATTGCTATAGAAATTTTGGACTTCTGATCAAAATACTGCGACAAGTGGTTTTGACAGTCCTCTCGTGATGTTAACCTGACACTGCCTAAAGAATTCTGAAGAGACCGAAACAGGTGGAAATCTGAAGGTGCAAGGTCAGGACTATAGTATATAATATAATTATATAGAATAGAGTATAGTTAAAATTAAGAGTAATTTAATTTTTGCTGAGTGGCTAAAGATGTGTGAGATCTAGCGTTATCATGATGAAAAACCACACCCCTTCTGTTGATTAATTCCGGCCGCTTTCTCTCAACTTCTTGCTTTAATCTCATCAGTTGTTCGCAGTAGAGTTCAGAATCGATGATCCTGCCTGGTGGTAACAGCTCATAATGAATAATGCCCTTCCAATCCCACCACACAAACAGCATCACCTTGTTGCGAGTTAACCCGGGTTTCGCCACAGTCTGTGAAGCCTGACCGGCCTTTGACCACGACCTTTTTCGCACGTTCTTGTCGTACGTGATCCACTTTTCATCACCAGTTATCAGCTTCTTCAAAAAAGGTTCGGTTTCATGACGTCGTAATAATGAATCACAAATGAGTACACGGTTCATTAGGTTTCTTTCAGTGAGCTCGTGAGGTACCCAAATATCTAGCTTTTTTGTGTACCCAGTTTTTTTCAAATGCGCCAAAACTGTTTTGTGGTCAATTCCCAGTTCTTCAGCTACGTCGTAACTACTGATATGCCGATCTTGCTCCACTTTTTCAAAAATGGCATCCATTTTATCCGTAATGTGGCGACCAGAGCGACGTGCATCTTTGACATCAAAATTTCCGGATTGAAAACGCTTAAACCAAATTCGTGCTACTCTCACAGACACTGCACTAGGTCCATAAACATCGAAAATTTTTTTCGCGGCTTGCGTTGCATTTTTACCTTTTTGGTAGTTAAATTTTAAAATGAATCGAATTTCTTCATTAGATCTACTCATCTTGGCGGTATGAAAAACAAATGCAAATCACACATTTTCCTAATTTGATTTTGGAATTATGTTCCTTAAAATTTAAACTTTCAATGATACCAAAACCAGCCAGATACAAATAGTATAGCCAAAGAGATTTTATTACAACTTCATACATACTATAATGCGAAAAGACTTTTTCCCCAACCAATATGATATATTTTGAAAATAGTAAACGAGAAACGTTAGTATTTATTTATAAAAATGCAATTTAAATTTTATAATTCAATTTTTAAAATCGTTTTTTTAATCTGTTTGTTTAATGTTTAAAACGCCATCCGCCATATTGGATTCCGACGTGACTTCACTCCGTTAGTAAACAATCTAGATGTTTGTTGTGCTTTGTGTTATTTTGAAATTTTACAAGGTATTATCACGTTTGTGGACTTTTAACCTTTATTTTATTAAAATCGCATCATGGAAGACGGTTTTGTGAAAGCAGAAAGTACAAATCTACCAATGATAAATACATTGATGGTGGCAAAATGTGTTTCTCATTTTAATATCGATTGGCACTTGAATCCATTATTTGTGTGGTGCGTTTACACTTGTATTATTGCATTCAGGCACAAGACACCAATGATAAACATTATAACTCATTATTTTCACATATCGTGTTACTTGGTCTTTAGTAATTGTATTGTTTACTAACGAAGTGACGTCACGAGCCGAAACAGCATGGCGGTTAGCGTTTCCGCGCGAAAATTCTAAATCAAAAATAGTTTTTTAGGCATTTTTCGGTTTTATAAAACTGAAATAAAAATTCTACTGGTTCATTACGATCTAAGGATTAATTTAAAACAGTTTTAAAAAAAAGGTGTAATACCCTATTGTACAACATCAAATAACATACTCTTTATGATTAGATCGGTACTATTTTGATCATATTTAATGTTTTCGTATATTTTTGAATGTTCAATACACTGGTTAGTGTTTGATCATTTATTTAATACAGGACACATCCTAATTGTATGTCAACTGACCCTGGGATACAGGGTCTGCCTAGTATAGGGCCATTGCCATAAACTAAATTAATGAAATAAATGTTCTATTCTATTGTATAAAGAATTCAGTTTTAAATGTTACAGCGAATGCTTCCAAGTGATCACGTTACTCATCATAATAATCTCATTCAGTAGCTTTCAAAATCTTGGCAAAGAATACCAAATCATGCAAAATCTTGCGTGGCTCAACATAATTGGTGTTTTACGTTTAAAATAAATTCTTCTTTCTTTTGTACCATATTCAGATCTCTGATATCAATAACCTTCTCCAAGTATACCTACTAAAGGTGTGATATCATCTGTAAATCCCGTAACATTTTGTTATTTGTCATGAAAAAAATATCTATAAATCATTTATGTTAACTACATTTCCTTTAACAAAATAAGAAGTCAATGTAAGCAATTAAATGCTTTCTGTAAATACCACGGTCTGTTTGATGAGATGAAGATAAACGAGGGCTAGGATGATTGCAAAGCCGACCCAACGATTTTGTAGCGAAAAGCCTTTTTAAATCCCATTAGGAGACCTCTATCTAATCCGGCGGCCAAGGGATTCCCTAGGTCCCATAACTTTTAAAAACGAATTTGCATGTTTAACCGAATTGTTATTATTGATCATAGAAGCAATGATATATCTTGTATGTTTTGTGAAACATATTTGCCACTTTGAATAACATTTCGCTCCGTATTTGGGTACGGAATGCTAAAAATGTATTTGGAGCAGCAATTCATCCCTAAATTACATCTTGACTGGCCTACACATAAGTATTAAACGGACCGTGCCCAGAGGAATTGTATAATATCGCGTCAACTCGCGACCGTCGATATAGTAACGTAGATACAATGTCTCTTTCCTGTCTTGTATGTATTATTCTTCCAAACATTGACTACTTAAGTATTTTTGGACTTTGATAAACATAACACAACAAGTTCTTGTTACTGCGACATGTAAATCAAACACCATAATATAAATTATTGTTTTCTCAATTCAGAACGAACTCACTGAAAGTTTTTTTTTTTATATACTAGGATGACCAACAAACAAATAGACTGTATGGTACATGATGGTAAGTGGTCACCGCCGCCTATGGATATTTGCAACACTAGGGGCATCGCCAGGGTTGTCAACCCTGAGATGTAAAGTTCTTAAGTCTCATGTGCCCGTAAGCTATTAAAACTCGTCGATTTTGTTCATTAATATAAACCTACCTAATTAAAATGTCTTTGTTCAAGATTTTTTCATTAAAGTTAAGATTTTTACTATGAAGTAACACTGTGAAAAAACCAATTAGGTAAATATATGAAAAAGCTTGCGGTATTCACATGTTTCAAAGCAAACAAGGTACATGTAATGTATAAATGTTTGAGAATAATTAAACCTGCTTTACCACAACAGTAGGCGTTGCGCATAAACTGGGGTAAATAAGGAGTCTTATATACACGAGTGTTTTAATTGGCATAATTCGACTCAGGGTAGTTATATACAACGTGTTACAAAATACCCCGTAAAAATAGAATTCACTATCAAAGCCAACAACCCTTGTAAGCTGTCATGTCAGGGCACCAGATTATTTAACAGAAAGGCTTACGTACCTATATTACCTGATAATTATCTACTTCTATTTATTTTTTTTTCGGCCATGTTATACAGCGTTACTACGGTTCTTAAATATTGTGAATGGACTATATAAGGCCCCATTTAACCTCCTTTCGGCTTTACGGGTAGTTATGTAACATTCTGTATAATGTGATAACAAGCTAACATTGTTCCTGATGGTCAGGAGTCTACGCCATTTCCAACATAATGCTAATGAATCTTACCTATCCATTCTCGGCAAATGTCGGATAAGCGATTTGCATATTTTCCGAAGGTTTTATATGACGTAATAAGATTTAACGGTTTTTCGCTTTTGTCCATAATAGCAATTATAACAAAGGCAAAACCAGGCTTTGGAAAACAAAAGTTTATCGAAATTTAATTATAGATAATTGAGGTTAGTAACCCGAATATGAATTCGATTCCTAGAATTGAATAACCGCGATGATGTATAAATCGTAATCAAATTATAATGAAGTAAAATTTGATTCCTAAAAATAATTATTGAAGGTATTTGATTTCTTATTTTTCAATAATCCTAAATACGAGAAGAGGCAGCAAAGGTTTCCCAAATCTTATCTTTCAAATTGTTGAGACATTACCAAGGCGATATTTTTAATTGTTATTAGAGATTGGGGTAAAAAGGTTGTCTATCTGTATGTTTGTGTATTTAGTATCATAGCCGTCCAGGGGGTGCTGCTGTATACATTGGAAGTTTTGTCGGGAAGTTTATTCATTTTGATGAATATTTTATTAGAGTACCATGTATTAAACTTTTCTTGGAAAAACGAAAAAAATCAAAGCACATAGCTTATACGTAGCGTATTGAGATCCTCCTCATTTTTTGAAGTCGGGTAAAAATTAAGGCAATCACTAGTGTCCCGAACATGGCATCTGATTGTTTTGTAAGTATATATTTAAAAAGTACCAACAATATTTTTGTATATCAGTTATCTGGTTACCATAATACCTCTTTGGGATCCAATAAATCGTGTTTAAAGTGAAATGTCTCAGCAATCATAATATTGAAATTTCATAAACGTTGTAGTTATTACAAATATTTCGTAGATTTTATTCCTGACTTAATATAAATAATAATATAATAAATATCCTGGGACATTCTTTACACACGGCCATCTGGTCCCAAACTAAGCAGAGCTTGTACTATGGAAACCAGATAACTGATATACATATACTACTTTTTTTTTCTAAATACATACTTATATAGATATTTACACCCAGACACAGAACAAACAGACATATTAATGCACACAAATGTTTGTCCTAGGTGGGAATCGAACCCGCGACCTTAGGTTTGGCAGTCAGAGCATTAACCACCAAGCCAACTGGCCTGTCAATAACATTTCTATTTAGTCATCAGCTAAGGACTAACTGTCTATAATGGATTATTACTGACTAGCTGTCCCCGCGGTTTTACCCGCGGTCCCGTGAGATGTCACATGTATTATACATGAAAACCTTCCTCTTCAATCACTCTATCTATTAAGAAAAACCGCATCAAAATTCATTACGTAGTTTTAAAGATTTAAGCATACATAGGGACATAGGGATATAGGGACAGAGAAAGCGACTTTGTTTTATACTATGTAGTGATATGAAGAAAGAATATAAGGAAGATTTATTTAACCCGAAAAACATATTTAACAGAATATGGCTAGTGTATATTCTGTGATATCTCTGCCTGAGGGCTAACTATACATTCTAACATTTACAAAGTAAAGGCAAAAATATATTGTTCAAAATGTTTCTGTATTTGGAGGAAAATATGCTGGGAACAGTAAAAATTCTCAGCAGTACGGCGAGATCACAGAGAAAAATTAAATTAGCTGAGGCATGAGGGTAGCGGATGATAAATGCCTTCGTATTTTCTGACGCAATGTTTCTTTTACTTCACACTCAGCCCCCCTATTCAGCCAATACCGGCGCAGTGGGACCTCGAAGTGCTTACCTCTCACGTGTTTGCTTGGTTAGCGAAAGAGACGCGAAGAAACATCGTTGCGGTAGTAAAATAATTATTAAGTAATCTGTGGTTGAGCTAGCATAATTATCGGATTATTTACAGAATCGAAGCCCAGCTCTGTGTTGCTGTGTGTTTTTATTTTACATTTTTTATAACGATTTTGGAAAACTATTTTCAATATCAACTCTGAATAAAATTTGCACTATGTTTTGTAAACGAATTATTTCAAATTTGAAATATCCTTTCATTTGCATTTACGTTTATAGCTACAGCGTTCAATCAGTGTTTCAGTTATTAGTTATTAATAAACGGTTTGTTTTCAATAACTGGTATTCGACTACTTACTGTAAAAAGCAGTTTTATATTGTCCTTTGCAAAAAATACAGGCACATGAGACTTAACAACTTCACGTCTCAGGGTTGACAACGCATTGCCGATGCCCTCGGTTGTCCTTTGGCGGCGGTGAGCACCTACCATCAGGTGGACCGTGTACCTGATTGTGGGCATTATAAAAAAAATACTTAAACAATTATTTAACCGTTGCTGTTCTAATTAGGAAGTAACGGTCGGTTAACTTTGTGGGTAGTTAATAGTTTTATGACAAGTGAAATATTCGCAACGTTCAACCAAAGATGAGCTATTAGTTGTATTTGTGATTTTGGTAAATATGGTGTATGCCTTTGCTAGAAATTGAGTATATCCTACTAGTATCTTAAACGCGAAAGTTTCTTAAGATTAATCAATCGATGTTTGTTACCCTTTTAGGCATAAATTACTAAGCGGCTTTGAATGAAACTTAGCACATAAGGAGAGCAAGAGAGTATGCCTTGGAATAATAATATACCATTCTTTTTATCCTAATTGGGTTCCATAAGAATTAAAACAGACAATATTATTTTTGTAGAATTAAATTGCTACTAAATGCTTTTGCTTGATTAGTATTTTAAGAAATTACAGTGATTTTTATTATACATAAATTTATTTGAAGCACGAAACCTCTATTAAAAAAATAATCCAGAATGAATGTGCATAAACAAAACAGTACGAGGTGAAAGACGACTAAAGGCAGCGGGTGACCTCATTTTAATGGTATCGCATGTCGGAAGAGTGTAAGAGACATGATCTGTGTTTCCAATAACCATTTTGTAAAATAAGACGAGAGAAATGCGAGTGCTTTGTTAGTATAATATATTTAAACTTAGGTTTTCTGAACAAGCTTGTCTCTGGCCACTAACGACGAAAATTTATATGCAATCCCGATCGAAAATCCATGGCTTGATGAACCTTTGACACTAATTTTAATACACGTAATATCAAAATTCTACTTCAATCTTGCGATTTTAGATCGGGATCGTATATTAATTTTGGCCGTTAATAGTGACGTGTAGTGGTGTTGGTCAAACTGACAACTAAAAGATACATCATTGTCTTTTCTCAAGTTAGTTTAATGCACAACAGAACAATGTATTCATGATGATATAACTTTCAGGAAGGCATTGGTATTTGATGTCGAGTAAATTTTACGAGGAGCTGTCTTCTACAGATATAATAAATATCAAAGGATTTTCCTTGCACTGCTATGTGCCAAGCAAGGAATTTTGTTGTATGTACTATGGAAACCAAATAAGTTGTTTATTACACAAACCTACAAGTATTTAATAAGCCCTGGGGCCATCCTCTTCGGGGTTTTTTTTTCATGTCAGATATTCATTACTAAAATAATTTAAGACTTCACCTGACATCTGGTGAGCTTACTTGCCGTCTCTCGTGCTCATTACTTATCCCGGGCTTTGAGTCAAAATTTTAAACTAGGAAACGTTACTTGACTTGGCATTCTGTCAGCGTATTTAACCTCCACACTAATCGGCCAACTTTATTTTTAATGTTATTTTATAAGTAGGTAATATTATGCAACGTAACGGGTAAGAACGAAGTAAACAGAATAAATGGATTGCCATTTATGTTTACTTCGGTACTACTACTAACTTAACACAATTGTTAATGGCGAGATGTGTAGAAAATTAGTAGCGACCAGTGATAACGGGTTACAGGAAAATTGAAGATGACAAGTTGACCTTGTATAAGGGTAGGAATATACTTCAGTTGAGGTCACCTTCATTTACTTCATGGAGAAATAAATATTTATTAATATATTTGTTATAAAAAAGGCCGTAGTCGCAAAAAATCAACATTTAAAACCATTTATTCAATTTAGGCCCGCGGAGGGCACTTATGATGGTCAAAATTAAAGCTACTGAAATTACCACCTGCTCAGAATTCATCCTTCAACTGACAAGAGTCGGCAAGAAACTTAGCAAGGTAAACTTTTTTTTTTTTAATAATTTTTATCTAATCTGACTTTTGGCTATTTTATTTTTACAATTTTGTCACGGCGCTCTAAAATTGTTAAAGATATAAATGATGCCTTACCTAACATAATATCAATAGAAAAGCCTATGAGTCAATACTGCTACATCAGTTAAGCAACCAAGACGCGGGTAATAAAGTCCATAAATCACGAGGCCGAAGCAAATTGTTATCGAATGAGACAAGCCGGGCTTGCGAGTTCAGCATCGGGGGGGACTGACGGATCCTCTCGCACTAACAATAGAATTGAGGTAGTGAGTGGACGACATTGAAATAAGTTCGTAGTGTGATCGATTTGAGACTCAGTACAATGAAACAGAAACAATGAAAAAATAATACGGATTCCTAAATTGAATATGAGAAAATGAATGAAATTATTTGTATTTAAATTGGTCTACAATTTATAAATAGTCTGGACTCTAATATCAGTATCGTAAGTTGTTTTTACCGAAAAAATCATTCAATAAACTCCGAGATTACTCTTTATAAAAATAACTCACTTTATTTAGTTTCACAGAGAATATTTACGTGTTATAGTGGAAGTGAATAATATATGTACAGTTATGAGTATTCCGTTGAAGAACTCATGGTCCATGGTTATATTATAAATTTAATATAAGATCGTTTCGGAAAAATTCTGTCTCCGGAAAATGAATTATTAAATTGGTTCGTTGACCGATGTTATGTCCGAATAGACATGCAAACGGATTTACCAATTTTGTTTAAGTCGGTTAAAAGCGTCAATTAAAAAGAGTTGGACAATGAAAATGAAAGTCTTTTATTAAATACTAGTTGCACCCTGCGGCTTTGCCCGCTCTCAATCCTGTTTATAAACCATCCTATTGAGAGTAATTCTCTATCTATTGCTGAAAACTGCATTAATATCCGTTGCATAGTTTACGATTTTTTTTTTTATATATATTGATCGCATTGACTAGATCTCACCTGATGGAAAGTGACGATGTGGTCGAGGATGGTACACGCGAACTTAAGTAATGGAAGAACTATTCACTCTTGCCTTAAAGACTCCGAGATTGTATGAATCGGGAAAAACTATTCTATAAAGAACATAATAATAAATTTATTCACATAAATAAACTTTCACAATTTAAATGCAGTCTCTGACTTCTGAGCTAGGCATGCATACCTGTGTTACAGAAGTCAGTGCTCCTTCCTATAAAAACATAATCAATCTTAAATTAATGTAAATAAAAGTAAATGTTTATAAGTGAGTAAAAGTAAATACAGACAAACATTCATTTTTATATACATATATATGTAGATTGATTTTACTTTAAATGCAAAACGACCGTCCTTGTACACAGCTGACTTATTTAATCTAGGTCATTGCGATTCTATCCAGGTCTCTAAGTTGATACTTAGTAGGTAACTGTAGTAACTGTAGGAACCTACCTAATTGGATAACGATGATTAACTGAGGCGTTTATTAGAGACTGGTGTATTTATATCGCAATTCCGAGGAAGATAAGATATTGTCCATTAAGTGGTTTAATAAATAAAAGTTGAAACAATAATAGTGCGTGCATTGTATGAGTTTGATGTTTTATAGCTGACTAGCTGTCCCCCGCGGTTTTACCCGCGTTCCTAAGGGATATCACATTTTCCCGCGATGAAAAGTAGCCTATATGTTATTCCAGGATATGTTCTATCTATGTGCCAAGTTTCATCCATATCCGTTTAGTAGTTTTTGCGTGAAAGAGTAACAAACATACTTACATACAAATGTTTCCTTTTTATATTATTATATACTAGCATTTATGTTAACTAAAAGGCATCTATTCATGGTAGTAAATTACTTTTGTAGCTAAATGATGGGTTACAATTAACTGCTCATTTGTCAGTTACGGTATAACTTCTTCACTCCCAAGACTGACTCATATTGTCATACCTATAGATGTACCTATACTACTAATATTATAAAATCGAAAGGATGGTTCGAAGGATGTTTGTTACTCTTTCACGCTTGGTGAAACTTGGCACATAGATAGTTTCTAACCTGGAAAAAAATTTGGATACTTTTTATTCCTTAAAATATAACATCCTTCGGGGACGCCGTGGGTGGCTAGTAGGTCATATAATCCCTACTTAACTACCGGCACGCTATATGGCCGTTTCGACGTTTCAGATTGTCATAGGAAAATAAACTGTATTGCATTGGAATAAGATTGATTTCCATCATCATAAAATTAGCTGCTTAGCACCTAATGTCACGTAATGTCTGAAGGAATAAAGGTTATTTTTCTTTGTCATTGTTAAACGTCAAAACGGCAATGGCGTGCCGCAAGTTTAATATTATAAATGTGAATGTAAGATTGTTTTTCACGCGAAAACTACTTAACCGATCATCATGAAACTTTGTACACATATTCTTGGAGGTATTAAAAGTAACATAGGATACTTTATGTGCCGGGAAAATGTTACATCCTCTCGGGAACGCGGGTAAAAACGTGTGGGACAGTTAGTATTATATATATTGTCAACGATAATTCGACCAACATGTAGGTATTATGGTAGAGCAGATTATTTTCGGTATAATCAGAAGCTTACCTAATTGCTAGTCAGAAAATAATACCTACAATAAATACTGATTAGAATAGTACTATATATATTGCAGTGAAAACTGCATACCTATTTAGGTGTTATCAGTTAATTTGAACACCGAACAGCATACCGAAGTGTCAGTGGGTAATTTGCGCGATCGTACAGAGGTCACAGATAAATCTTCATTACGCGGCGCACATAGCACAATGTCATGTTCGAGTCTCGGTCAGATACTCGGTGATCGGCTACAAATGTTTCCAATGTTCGCTTTTAAAACGCGTTTTCTATTGTTACGCTGCGGATGTTGTAGGCTGATGATGCAGGCATATGAACTAAGATAAACTATGACTAACATAAAATATGTCTTGTCTGCTGATAATAAGTATTGCAGAATATATTTTGTAGTAGAATGGAGAATTAAAGTAAATTATGATTTCAGCCGACCTAAGATTTCAGTAGTCCAACAGTTTTGATATAACAACAATCAGCTGGCTATGTAACTTAAATAAGTAGTACAAAAATAGAAACTACCCTGCAAACGTACTTGCACTACTACTAGCACAATATTTAATCATATAAGGCAGCTATTAAATTCGTGGGATCTATAAATAGTAATAAAACCATATAACCAACTACTTTGCATAGAAAAAAGAAGAAAATTAATTTTTAACTGAACTGCCGATTTATTTTAAGTCCACAGCATTTATAGCTATTGAAAAGCGACCGTGATATGCAGACAGACACAGAAGTCACACCATAAAAGCTCCTTTTTTAACATTACAGTTCGGAATCCTCAAACCAAATACGGAAGAGGATAACGAATAACAAAGACAGAAGTCCATTTCGTTTGTGAAATCATTAAAAACTGTCAGACGGATAAACGCTCATAGAAATAGAAAACCAGATGAAAGGGTTGTAAAAAACCGTGGTCTAATAAAAAATAAAGACTTTTAATATCTTTTGACAAAAGGTTTTGATAGGTATTAACGTATGTGACAAGAGTTGATACAATGTGATCGGTGACGAAGCTGCTTTAGGTAGGGGAGGCCGGAATGATATCACGCGATCACTAGCGCATTTCTGTTAATAGTCCCCAAACCTTCTGTACACCTAGAGCTTAAGCTATGAGAGAATTGAGGGACATATAGCGATTTGGGAAGTAAATTAATTTGTTCGAAAAAGTCGTTTACTTTCCATAGCATAGTTGAAAATATTCCTATCACTTCCTATGGCTCTGAAACTGAAAAGGAATAAAAGTCAGATAAAGGTTTACTTAATTTATTGACTCTATTCAGTAGACTCGCTTTCGTATTAAAGCGGAAAAAAACTTTGTATTCATAATATAACATCAAGTAGTACGAGAGTATAAAAAAATGATTATTTCATGTATTAGTAAAGACAAAAATAAGGAATCCTAAAATAAGGAAATAACCTAATGAACATATTGCTATGTAGAAATAAATAAATACTTTGAAAAACTCATGACTTTAGATGTTAAACAATAGCAAAGTAACAAAAGAACAAAAAACATTGCAAAGTAGCTAACAACTTGTACCGCGGAAGTGTCCCCTCGGAGAGGGTCAGTGTAACAGCGGGGGCCCGATGACAACCCCAAATAGAAAGGGCTTTCAGAGAAAACTTTGCGCTCCGTCCGCGCGTCCCCGTCCCCGCTTTTATATGAGCTTCATTGAATTCCGCTTAGCTGCATTTTAGCACGATTTACTACAATACGTTCTATTTTTGTTTCATGTTATTTATTTTGCTTTCAAAAGTCTAGTTTATTGTTTTAAGCTGCTGTATTTGTAAGAGCCTGTTCAAAAAATATGTTGTATTGATATGTTGTAATAGTTATAGGTATTTATAAATTGCATTTTTTTTCAAGTAATATGTTCTGTTCTCACATATTAGGAACTCTAAATCAGCATGTTGTAACACCGAAGAGTTTAAAAATGAGAAACATCGCTTCTAAATTATCTATCGAAGTATATTTAAGTCCTCTTTTAATACTCATCATTGTACTAGCTCGTAGGTAGATACTGGGTTGGGAACTTATTTGTACTGTCCGGTTGAGATCTATGACAAACGGCGCGGTGGTGTGCGGAGACGGACAGCAGCGGTGGCGGTGTCGGCAGCGAGCATGGTGTGTGGGCGGCGCGGGTCTTTGTGCGAAGCGCGGGGCGAGACGCGCTGACGTCACTACGCGCGTGCGCACTGGACTACTCCTTGATGCACAGACCATACACGGATTGCAGATGCTTTTTGCAATCTCTGGAATAATAAATATTTTTGAATTAATTTATTGTTTTATTTGGAACCGTAAAATTGAATATAACTTTTCCTCTATTTCAAAGTCTCAAATCTTTAGTTTCAATTTATAAATTTTTATTTTATTATTCAAAAATGTATGGTCACTATCCTCTCCTGTCTAGTATATGAATTCAAAAATATTTTTAGATAAATATACATATATGTTTATAGAAATCTATCAGGTCTATTAGCGCTTAAAGACATTATTACCACAGTAAATATGACCGACAAAATATTGCGAAGTGGAAATATCTCAATTTTGCCAGTATCCTGTACACGGCAATCCGTGTCCGCGTCGTCATTCGGCAGCAGCGCGGCGGCAGCGGGGAGTCCAGTCGAGTCGCTCGCGTGTTCTGTTACGTCCGCTCGCTACGGACCGCTACGAGCGTAGCTCGCGACTACGCCGCTACGGATGCCTGTACTACGAAACCGAAAAAAAAAACCAGTGACTGTGTGAACAATTTTGAAATAAACAGAATTATTCAAGTGCGCTGGATATTTTGTGCTACTTCTGTAACTCGACTTTAAGTGGTGATTAATATCACAAGCGAGAACCAACATAAGGTAGGTGGATATTGAATAATGAGTATATGATAGCTATTGAGAGCCGGGATGCGGTTTGCTTGCTCTAATGTCAAGGACACCGATATTGATCAAGAAGCAGATATGAAGTGCTCCAACATTGTTTACTTAATATTCTAGATGTTTGTTTAACGTCTTCGAGTCCTTAAGAGTATTTACCGACCGACACATCTTGTGAACTTATGTCACAATCGAAATTGTATTCGCAGTATAGATTACTGTTTTACGGAAAATCGTTTAGTGGAAAATTGTGTGGCGCGTACAATGTAGTAAAGAAACCGTTAAAAGAGAAATATAACAAAGGGATGATATTCCAAGTGGGGTTGCGAATAATTTATAAGGTGAAGTGCCACCTTGCGTTACAAGTTTCATGCATTAGAAATGCTCCATACTAAAAGACTAGAGCCACAAATTTCCTCACATCCTTTTGGATGTTCGCAGCAATTTCACGAAGAATTAAAATGTTAAATACAACACTGGGATATAAAAAAGGCCCTTAATTAAAAAAGTTCAGAAGGGTTCGTGTGCCGGCAACAAAGAGTTTTTTACCTGTGCCATAAATATTTAATTATTGAATACTGGCTTTGTTAATAATTGTAATATGAATACAATATAAAAAAAAAAATACTTTTTTTATCGTTTTTAATGATTCATTACAATTATTGCTTAGATATTTAGGTACGAAGCTTCGGTGAGGTGCTCGTCTACTTATTGGAGTCTCTGTATGCTGAATGGTTCTATTTGCATACTCTCGAGACTGACTTTGATAGAAGCGCCTCCAACTACAATTTATTTAGTTATTTTGCAGCAAACAAATCTGTGAAAAATAAAATTTTTAATATGGAATATGTAGCGGGTGGATAAAGAAACACGTGCTATATTGTGGCTTCACCTGTTTTACTACACTTTTTGAGTATTTTCTAGGTACACTATTAGCAACACGGTATCTAACTTTAAAAGAAATTAAGTATTTTTAATAAAATATTCCGTATCCTTTCAAATTGCTGAGTTTATTGCCGGCTCTTCTCAGTAAAACAACCTTCCGAATCGGTATTAGAGTCAGACTATTCATAAGTGCTAGTAAAGGACTATTTGAATAAAAAAATAAATTATATCTGAATGCCAACAATACCAGAAACAATATTTGGATAGTTTCATGCATCCGTAGACAAGCTATTAAATAAAGTAAATATCATTAGACGTTTCCTTTGTGTTGCGTATTTGTAAGGTTAAGAAGGATAACTTATTCTTCATTTTGAGTGAATTAAGTTAGCTGGGAAATTGTACGATGACTATTTTGTATCCTTTTCTTTTAACTTTTCTCTGTAAATCATGTGTACACGTTTTACGAGTTGAAGCAATGAGACGATCATCCCAATATCTACTTTGGTAACATATTATCTTTTTTTTTATTACATCAAATGGAGAAACGTTGATGCTTGTGTAAGTTGTGTACTCATAGATAGCTATGTTCTCAACGGTGTGGATGCCGGCGGTTCGTGTCGGGTGCAGATGAATGCAAGTCGTTACGCGGAGTGCACACTGTACTGGCGCCCTACTGCCCTCATGAGGATGGTACTAAGCATAAGTAGGTTCATTGTATTATTCATCACCAACAGCTACTACTATTTGGTCGGTATTAACAACGGCTTAAGGTAGATTATTGCTAGACGTCTACTAAAATCATGGATAAAACATTTTAGTAACTGTATATTGAGGTAATTTAGCTAGAAACCAGATGGAAGCTGTTATCATGCTTAATTCATTTACTCTGCTCTCACGAATAACCATAGAGACTTCTACTTTATGGTATTCACGAGCTTCTTCGACCAAATATCATTCGGTCGACGAACCTAGTTACAAAATAAGTGTAACTAAATTTAAGTAAATGCTAAGTTATTTATTTATAATCCATGTATCGGCAATAGAAAAATTCAATGTAACACTATTATTAAGGAACCACAAGCCTCAGTTCAAAACAACGAGCTGAGCACGGGCGGAAAGATGTTAATTTTTAGAAACACAATACAATTGATCTTAAAATAATTTATCGTAGAATCTTCAAAGAGTACGGACTAAGAGTACGTAGAAAATGTAAAAAGAAATATATAAAATACAAAAAAAGCCTAGTTACAAAACCTTACAAAGTGTTTGGAATCTAAACAGAGGTAAGCGCATTAGTGCTTTTGTAGGTATAAAATCGAGATTCTACTCTTTATCACATAAGTTGAGTTGTTACAGTTAAAGGTTTTTTACCTATACCTTGAGAAATAGCACTTGAACTTTGAGATACTACACTAAATGGCTCATGAGACTTTACTCTAGTACTATATTTCATTATTATGTCGAAATAAACAAAAAACATTGAACATTTTTATAAAACACCATGTATCACCCAACACATGCTATTTGAAAATACTATAATACAATTTTAACCTTACCATAGATCAGAATAACACATTTTATTATGTTTTATATCTTTAAAATATTAAACGTGTTATTATTATTCATACATTAAAAATCTTCCAAATCCTTCTTGTATACTGAAAGTATATATGTATATGTAGAATACAGATAATCTTCCACATATTATAAACTAGCTGTCCCCCGCGGTTTTACCCGCGTTCCCGTGGGATGTCACATACATAAAAACCTTCCTCTTTAATCACTATCTATTAAAAAAACCACATCAAAATCCGTTGCGTAGTTTTAAAGATTTAAGCATACATAGGGATATAGGGACAGAGAAAACGACTTTGTTTTATACTATGTAGTGATAACATTATAATATTCTTTTGGCAGTACATTCACTAGTTTTTGTACAACAAATAAATACAAGTATAATGTCTGTGACCCGCTTAGACATGCCACATTTTCCAATAAATGTCATATATATTCCTACATTGAATGAGTTTTCTTATACAGTAATACCCATTCTCAGATCACTTATCGTAATAAGAAAATATGTCGTAAAAAGGTTTGTGTGCTTTCCTACTCTCTTGGATCAAACGTCTCTCGAGCGCGAAGTACAAATAAATGTAAGACTCAATTTCACGTTATTACAATATTATTTTACATAAATATTCTATTAGGTTTGATTGTTGAGTTGTAGCCTAGATCTAACTCAAGGCCTGTAGGAAATTCTAATGTCGTTTTAAAGCTATGTTTAGATACGAGACAATTTTATTTTGGAAGTAGCTTTAGTTAAGTGATAGATAAAATATAAATTTAAAGCGTTTTTCTAAAACTAGGGCATATTTTATAAAAGAAGAAATGAATGATTTGTTTGCTCGCCTACCAAAGTACTGTGCAATTTCTTATGGGATATAGTGTATTGAAACGATAATATATTACCATAACCAATGGGTTCAATTTATCGTTCCCTGCATTCAGAAAGGCAAGGGTGCGTCTCGTGACGGGGCCGAGCCGCGGGGTGACACGCACGCTTCGGGCAAATAAAGGGTCCGTGCAGCTCTGCCTATTGCAATACGGATTTAGCATTTTAGCCTTTGAGTTCGCGCCCGATTGAATTGGGAATATTTTCACGGCTCTAATCTAGATTTTGTCGTAACAGTCGGTAAAAAATAGGGTTCATCAATTTCCTGAACGCTGTCTGTTGATTTAAAGATTTTGGAGATTTAGGTAAGTCTATAGTTTTGGAATAGTTGAAAAATGTTATTTAATCTAAGTTGCCTGCTATGCTGCCGGCTCTTTTCATAAAACAATCTGAATAGGTATTAGAGCCTGATTATTCTTGACCTGAGTATATGACCTATTTGAATAACAATATTTTTACTTCATTTTCATTGTTAAAGTTTCAATGTTATGTAGCCTGTGATTGCTAAAACTCCAAAGTCTATATCAGTCACGTGACCTTCCTTATACAGAAGAGTGAAAGAGATGCAGATGAACCTATTAGCATACTCTCATGTTTTCCAAAGCTTCTTGAATCTTTAGTTTATAATCACATTTTTAATCATATAAATCCATATCTCTCCGAAAGGCAACATGGTTTCATCAAAAATAGATCGACAATCAGCAACTTATTGGAGTACAAAAACTACTTGTGTGGTGCTTTTGCTAGCAGAGGTCAAGTAGATTCAATTTATACGGATTTTTCTAAGGCTTTTGATAAGATTAATCACAAATTGCTATGTATAAAAATGTCTTGGTATGGAATTCATGGCTGCTTGCTGCGTTGGGTGAGCTCATATCTTCAAAATCGATCCCAAATTGTGGCACTAAGGGGTTTCTTATCATCTCCTACTCATGTCACTTCTGGAGTACCACAAGGCTCCCACCTGGGACCTTTGCTGTTCATTATATTTATTAATGACTTAATAGACCGTCTTACTTGTCCATGTCTTTTGTACGCTGATGATATGAAAATCTATAACGCCATTGGTGATATCAATGATTGCCTTTCGTTGCAGAGAGACCTTCTTGTTGTGTCTGACTGGTGTGCTCGTAATTGCATGTATTTAAATATTTCTAAGTGTTTTGTTATTTCCTTTTCTAAGAAAAGGCAAAAGATCCTTTACAATTACGAACTTTCGGGCCAAAGTCTTGATTATAAATCGTCTATCAAGGATCTTGGCGTCATATTTGACGAGCAATTATCATTTAGGGCTCACTATGAACACATAGTAAATAAGGGAAATAAACTGTTAGGATTCATAATACGCTTCACTAAGGATTTTAAGAAGCCACAGAGTCTTTTGTATCTTTTTAACAGTCTCGTTAGAACAGTATTGGAGTATGGGTGTCCGGTTTGGTCCCCCTATTACGTAGCCCATGAGAACAGTATCGAACGTATACAAAATAAATGCTTGAAAGTTTTGTCTTGCCGTGATGGGATCGGTAGAGCTCTACGTAACTATAACGACAGGCTTGCCAAATTCCAAGTTGCTTCATTGCGAACCCGTCGTCAGCAATGCGATTTGATATACTTACACAGGATAATACATTCAGCCATAGATTCTCCCGCTTTACTCTCAATGATTAACTTCAATTTAAATTATCGTTGCCGTAATTCTAAACTATTTATGTTGCAAATTTATAAAAATAATACATCATTCTATAATCCTATTGTTAGAATGTGTAGAACTTATAATGAATTAGCCAGTGAAAACGACCAGCTTGACATCTTTCAGCCTCGACAACTTATGTACAAGAGGCTTATCCATAGTGTCCTTAAGTAATTTTTTTGTCTGGAATTGTACTGGAGTTATATCTAATTTGTTTTTCTTTCTTTTTTTAATATTTAGTTTCTGTTTTAACTTTTATTTTTATTTTTAATATCATTTATTATTTTTGTTAGCTTAACTTTAATACGAACAATAATGTGTGTGCATGCTGTGTAAACATATTTAGGGTTATTGTCTAGTTTTAAATCTTAATGTTATATGTATCAAGCCAAGATTTAACGATTACCTGTTTTGTTTACCTTACAAAATAAAAAAAAAAAAAAAATAAAAAAAAGATGCAACTATACCACTGATTTAGTTAAGCCGGGTTTATGAATACAAGCGTTTGAGTTTACACTTCTCCAGAACAAATAAAAAAGAGTGAAGAGTTTATAATCATCAAGGTATCTTAGATGGTTTTTTTAAGTTATTATTATCTGTATCTAAAGTTCGAGATTTGAGTAGCTCACTCAAACACGATAGAAGCTTATTCATTTCTACACATTATATAGAAAAATGTTAGTTGGTAGAAATAATTTTAGAAGCTCGAAGCATATAGATAACATAAATATTATACACAAATGCTCTAGCCTAACAGTGTACTACATGCGGACGTGAGAGACAATCTTACAATTGAGGATGTGAAGTCCTGGCAGTGAGCAAACTAGAGAAAATTGCTTTGAAAGAATTCAAGCGTGTGTACTTCTACTATGCGTATTGTTGATCGTAACAATTGAAATTATGTATATCTAAAAATGATTCAAGATAGGTTATGAAATAGTAATTGTGTTTTAGATTGATATTGTTTTGTATTGTTGATAATATAGAAATAACTAGGTGCCCCCCGCGGTTTCACCCGCGTTTATCGTTGTCATATAAAGCCTATAACCATCTAGGAAAAATTCCGCGTCGAATGGTACCAGTTCCATCGATATGTTCAGTAGTTTTGGGGCGATGAGGCGTCAAAGGAACCCAAATTTCCTTATATATGTTTACTGCCCGCGTTCCCGTGGGATGGTACATGTATTATACATATAAACCTTCCTCTTCAATCACTCTATCTATTAAAAAAAACCGCATCAAAATCCGTTGCGTAGTTTTAAAGATTTAAGCATACACAGGGATATAGGGACAGAGAAAGCGACTTTGTTTTATACTATGTCGTGATTACTAGCTACCCGGACAGACGTCCTGTCGAAATAAGTTCCTTCAAAAATGCAGGAGTTCAATCACAGCGCCACCTACCGGGTCCAATTATGAATCTAAACCATCCTCGAATCCACTTACTACTATGTAGTGATGTAGAAGTAATAAATGAATTAGTGTTCATCCATAGTAATGTTTCAAGGCTTTCTATAATTTATTTTTCGATTTTCTTTACTTCTTCATTTACTCTCTCGTGAACCTTAGAAGGAGATAAACTGTGTTTTACGAGTCGACAAGGAGCTTGAAATCGAGAGACACTTTACTGTTCAGTGTACTTGAGGGACTTAGTGGTCCAACGAGAACTCCAAACCATTTGTGTTCTTTGAATATTTCTCGCTTTTCATGTATTAACAGAATGAAGCAACAATGTATGTGTGAAGTAGTTTTGTTTTCGAAATATAGGTAGTTATCTTGTATACTTTAGTGAAACTTTATTGTTGGAAATATTTCTAATGGTTATTGCGAGCATGTTTTTTTTTTTTTTTTTATTCCATTTGGGCCGACAAACAGGCATACGGTCCACTTGATGGTAAGTGGTCACCGCCGCCTTGGACATTTGCAACACTGGGGGCATCGCCAATGCGTTGCCGACCCTGAGACGTGAAGTTGTTAAGTCTCATGTGCCTGTAATTTCACCGGCCCCCTTACCTTTCTATCCGAAAAAACACAGTAATACAAGTGCACTACTGCTTCACGGCAGAAATGGGTAAGGTGGTAGTACTTCCCCAGACGAACTCTGCACTAATAGGTCAGTAGATCATGAGTAGTAACTCATGTATTCTCTTCAGCCGTTATTGTACTGTCTTATTTTTTATATTATTTGTGAAGCTTATGAATAGAGAGAGTACAATAGTTAATCGTATTACAAAGAACTTTTTTAATGTAAGAACTGTATTGTATAAAATATTAACCAAATTGGATACTTTAATCTTAAATTCAGAGGATTTTTAACAATATTTTGATGCAAAATGTCAGCATTTGAATAGAAATTGAAAAAGTTTTTTTTCGCGACTGTATCAAGCGATTTAGACTACATAAACTTATCCCTACTAATATATCTATATCACTACATAGTATAAACAAAGTCACTTTCTCGGTCCCTTTATCCGTATGTACGCTTAAATCTTTAAAATTACGCAACGGATTTTGATGCGGTTTTTTTTAATAGATAGAGTGATTGAAGAGGAAGGTTTTTATGTATAATGCATGTGACATCCCACGGGAAGCCGGGTAAAACCGCGGGGGACAGCTAGTATATAAAAAAAAGGTGTGTGTGCGATTCACACACGATAAAAGTGAAACTTCAGTAAATCGACAAAAGAATGAGATGAATAAATAAAACAAGGGTAGGATAATTACAGAGTTTATTTGTTTAAAAATGAAAGTATTTTGATTAATTTTAAAAGATATTTTATTTAACATATATAGTATGTATATTTCTGTCTCATTCTTTGCCGGCTTCATCCTACACATTTTTGTATTTGTGTCTCTTACCTGTCGTTTTTTTCCGTTGCATCCAGTTTGAAATCACAACGATTCTAAAGAAGTTTCACTTAAAAAAAAAAGAGTTTTATAGTGATCATTGAATCGTATTGAAATAACTAGTTTACAAATAAAAGTTGACAACACCCTCGAAAACCATGAAAACGATACCCATGACGAGAAAGTTGATAATTTATTGTAGCCGCCATGTTGGATTTCCGTTTTGACAGCAATATCGGCTTCAACACCCTTGCAAACCATGATAACGATACCCATGACGAGAAAGTTGATAATTTATTGTAGCCGCCATCTTGGATTTCCATTTTGACAGCACTCAATATAAAAACGTATAACTCAATATAACGGAAAAATGTTACCCAGAAATAAAGATGGCGCGTGACAGAAAAACGTCACAATTTTTTTTACATTGCTATAAAATTTCTCCCATACACCGATAAAGAAGTTTCACTTCAATAATTTATGTTTGTCTGTATGTCCTTTATGGAATCGAAAACTACGCAATGGACTTTAATGCAGTTTCCTGTAATAGATAGAGTAATTCAAGAAGAAGGTTTATAACCAGGATTGAAAGCGGGCAAAGTCGCAGGACGCAGATAGTAATATTATAAAAGTGAATGTAAGTTTGTTAGTTACGCTTTCACGCGAAAACTATTTTACCGATCATCATGAAACTTTGTGAACATATTCTTGGAGGTATTAGAAATAACATAAGATAATTTTTGTGCCGGGAAAATGTTACATCCCACGAGAACGCAGGTGAAACCGCGGGGGACAGCTAGTCTTTTATATTTAGAAGATTAACGAATGAACGACATTCGCGTTAAACCTGATTAATTTCCTGGAAATGTAATAAATAATTATAACAATTAACGTTTGATTGACATTTAACGATTACCTACTTAGTATTAGATAGATTAGTAGTAGTAGAGCTCTTAGTGCAGAGTTCGTCCGGGGAAGTACTACCACCTTACCCATTTCCGCCGTGAAGCAGTAATGCAATTGTATTACTGTGTCTCTGTGTCTCGGTTAGAAAGGTAAGGGGGCCGGTGAAATTACAGGCACATGAGACTTAACAACTTCACGTCTCAGGGTCGACAACGCATTGGCCATGCTCCTAGTGTTGCAAATGTTCATAGGCGGCGGTGACCACTTACCATCAGGTGGACAAACATCAAGTGGCATAAAAAAAAAAAAAAAAAAAAACTGTGATTGATCAATTTAGTTTTTTTAATGTATTATTGAACACAGATAAATACGTGGATATAAAACATAATATCATTCACAAAAAACCACAGAGGCTTATAAAAGGAATGACTTATTCAACTTTCATTCCTTAAGCTGTAAAATTACTAATTTATTTGAGGTACATAAGTACCTACCTAGTTCTTAAAATTGTTTTATATTTATTGCTTTATGCATGCAGTTATCATTGACAAAGCAATCAATGCAAAAATGGTAAAGTAGCTGAAAATATCATATCCAAGTAACATGCACCATACCAATAATAAATTCAACTGTTGTTATCGAAATAGCCTCAGAATCATCCTTTTCCAATTATGGAATACTTTCTATTATTCGAGCAGAGTACAGACAGGGCAGCAGGCACTCAGCCAGCAGGGGGCTGCGTTCATTTCGATTCGAGCACAACAGGTACAATCGATATTTCCGCAAGGTACTCGAGGGGAGGCCGTGCAAACAGACGGACGAATGTTTAGAGGCGACAATTAAGCGCCTCTAGAGTGTCATTCAAATTTATTATTGTTTTTAAGCACTTTATTGAAAAAATTATGATGAAATATCGCGACGGCAGCTAAATGTTTGATTTATTTTGTAATTTTATTTAAGAGTGCCCCGGACGCCTGGGAATACATTGCCATGGTTGTGCCAAATATTGTTGCTGTTTCACCTTTAGTGACATAGGGCGCGTAGGGAGCGAGCGAGCGAGAGATATTATGTCATTCTTTTTCAGGATGTTGATAGTTTCCACACTTGTTATTTTATTTGTAGTTCACAATTTATATTCAAATTATTATTGACTATGAACAAAGTTGGCATTATAATCGATTTCTGCGGTAAAAAAAAAAGTTGAAATGGTAAATTGGATTGTAATTTTGTATACTAGCGTAGATATGTATATGTATAATATATTTTACAACATTTCATTAACTGGTCTTAAGAGCAGGAAAAAAGCAACAACTACATTTGAGAAACAATACAAATATTATTAAAATAAAATATCCCAATACGCGATATAATTTCTTATAAAAACGTTGAATTTGATGAAATAATGGTATACCACAATGATATAACACAATGTGATCCCGTCCTATTATCCTAATAGCTTCTTAAAGTTAGTAACTCTGTCCTCAGTCAACCGTTCGCGGTAATCCATCCACGGAGAGCTCGCTGGAGACCCGACGAAAAATACGCTCATGTACCCTTCGCTAGAGGGTTCATAACTCGTAGGGACAAGGGTAACATTTACTTATCGACGTGGAAAAGGTTCTATAATTCATTTGGACGCGTTTCGCATCTCATCGTAAAGAACCAACTTTTTTATTTGTTCCGCAGATGCGCCGGAAAGCTCACAGTAGCGAGTGTAAATTTGCGGAAACAATTTTTACGGGTAACGAGTAAATTCTCATAATATGTGCGCGTTCGTGTATGTGTGTGACACATTTGCGAATCATACAAATGCTCCACGTTTCACATGCGAAATAGAATGGCGCACGAAATGGAAATTTTCAGCAAACGGGAAAATTCTACAGAGCAATGCTTAGTAGGTAAGTCGGCGGATACGAGTGGACTTAAAGCTTGTGACATTATAGTAATTGAGCCAATATTTCTAAATGTTAAAAAGGGAGCTTAGTTCAGTCGGTTTCTTCCAAACAAATAATTTTAAAGTGATTTTAATGAACGGCAGGTTGAAGGAAAGGACTAAATTGAATTAAAGACTTTCATATAATAATAAAATTCGTTTATTTTCTCCCACATAAAAAAACATAACAATTTTTTGATAAACAGGTTCAGTTGAGAGAGACAAGAGCCCAAAGTAGGTTTCCCTCTGCTATGAGTCTCCTGGCTCCTCCTCTTAGTATTATCTGTTCCATTAAAATATGTAGATCCATGTACATTGTACATCTATACAAATATTAAATTGATTTTCCCGATACACGGCACACACGGGAATCGGCAGATGCCATTGGCGAGTTCAGCTATCAATTTAATATCGGTAATTATGAAGTGTTAACACATGCTCAGTGCGCTGTAGACCCGTAGTGAAACAATAGCCATTTTCAATGTAATGATACTTCTAATTATTTCGATGATGGTTGCGTTCACAGCCTAATTTAGAAGCTTGGAAATTCTGCTTCCTCTAATTTGCGTTTGAAATTTGTGAAATGGTTTTGTTAAATTTCACAAATAATTAGGGAGGGCGAAGGACCGCTTTCTCTTATAAGCGAGAGATTTCTTTTATTTTTCTCGATTTCATAAATTAAATTACAATAATTTGGCATTTAATCTTAAAATTTGGCTCGAATGAAAGCTTGCCTTTAAATTTTTTTTCATCAATGTTATATACATATATATAAGGTATCAGGTGGGAAAAGAAAATAACTTAATTATTTAATGTTACTATAACAACAACCAATAGACAGCTAAAAAAAATCACAAATCAATTAGTTACATGAAAATCTACCAATTTGTATTAGATAGTGCAAATCTAGTGTGTACATCCTTTAATACTGTGATAGTAATTAGACAGGGTGCAATAAAATCTTTAATTATTTTATTATATATAAATCTGATATTATAAATGGGAAAGTTTGATTGTGTACGATCTTTGTTTGTGTGAATATCTAATGCTCAATAACGCCGCAGTAGATGAATGGAATTGAATACAACCTCACACATATGTAGATTGATTAATTATAAATGTTATTATAGGCATTAAAAAATACTTTTAAAATCCGGTAACATTCCATCCCTCACAAACGCAGATATATTAAAAGTATGCTCAAATTATTTATTTTTTATCCTGAACAAAAGTGAGATTTATTTAAGCTTGTCATACCTAAAATGGGTAAACTCACCTGTGTCGCTTGAAAAGCGCCCGTTCCTTTTTCAAATGCATAGGATGGAAAAAAAAAAACCTCCAAAAAGTTAGGCCTTGCAATGCATCGTGAATGACATTTGAAATGTTCCGCATGTGATGGCTGGCCACATTTTGTCGACGGGCAGCCGTGCTCCGTGCTCTACAACCGCATGTTCTGATGGCGCGTGGATCATCCACTAGGGCTGGTTCTTTATGTTTTAGTAACTTTTTTTAAATATATTTTTATGTATAAAAAAATATTGTTCAAATCTTGTATTTAAAAGAAAACGGATTTTGATGAAACTTTGCACATAAATAGTATATTACCCGGAAAAATAACAGCCCTCAGAAACGTGGGTGGAAGCTACAGAATAAACGAAGTCAAAATAGAAAACAAATTCTGTCCTTATAAAAATAATTTCTCTAATTCGATTCTTAGAAGCGGAGTATAATAATCTCAGACTATTACGAATAGATATTTCAATAATATCTTTCATATTAAAATATTGAGTTACATTTTACTACGACTATTTGTTTGGTATATTCTCAACTAGTGGAATATTGTTGTCGTTTGATTCATTAGGAGGAGCCGCCGGAGGGCAGGGTTGACGCAATTGTGCGTTAACTCGGCCGGATTGTCTGTCTACGCTGATTTAACACCTCGTGTATTTTCGCTTTGATTAACGTTTAACATTTGCCTATTTAAGCCGCTTATGTACTGTACTTAGGGTATTCTTTACTAAATACTTAGTTAGATTTGAAATTGGGTTAGTGAACTGTAAATTAATTACCTAGATTCCTCTTTGAGGAAGAAGTCCCTTTTTATAAACTTCTGTAATTTTTTATGTTTGTGATTTAAAATTCTAGTCGCCAAAATAAATAAGGTGTTTTTTTACCGTTAATTACCTAAGTTAAATAAGGTGAAAAACGATATGAAAAATAAAAAAGAAATCGGTATTGGTCAACCCTGACGCTGTTATAACATCCGCGAATAAAGTCCATTATTTTCTTTAATCGATTTCGTTGCCTTTCTTTCTCACATGTAAGGTACCTATCAAACTGTAGTAACATTCACCGAGACTATATACATACTTAGTGTCTTTATTAAAATATTGAATACGAGTTTTTTTTAATATAAAGCCTTAAAAACAGATCCAAGTAGTTAAGAGCCACACTAAAAATATTTTTGCATTGTTGGTTACTCAAATAAAACAGCATTAAAACATTGAACTCACCGTCAAGTATACGTAAACTTTGCAATTGTTACGAAAGGGTGGTTTTGGAGTGCAGAGAGTAAAATTGTGTAGTGTCTGGGGGCGGGAGGGGTCACCAATCGATACGCACCCCTATTCACCACGGGCCTAATGCAACCCCAGCACAACGATACACTGTTCGTGAGGAAAACTGACTGCATTAACCAACTTTGCATCTAATCTAAATTCGGGCACAATAGGGTGCTTGTATATTTCTAAAAGGAAACTTAATAGATAATGATAATGAAATTGTTCTGAGTTAGAATGTTTTAAAATGAACTAGACTCTGAAGCCTTGTGATAAAGTTTTGAATGCGAAATAAGCCGCTATTGCATTGGAGATGTCCCCGAGCGTATGTGGCGGCGTGCGCGATGCGGAGATTTAGATTTTATAAAATAAAGTGCCTTCATGAAAATATTTGACATATTGTTCACTAACTTGATACAAACACTTTCCTTATATTAAACATTTCGCCATTTTAAAACATTGAGTTTATTATTTTTCTTTCTGCAGTGTAAATGGAATAATAAATGACTACATTATTGCCCGTTATTCAAAGAATCTTGTATTCCATTATCTACAACAAAAGAAGAGAGAGGCTTGTGCAAATGGATGCCATTCAAATCGTCTTCCAATACACCATTGCAATCAATTACAATCAAAGCATCTGAATGTTGCAAAATTAATAACTTTACAATACAAAAGAAAAAATACAGGAACGATTTTGATCATTTATGAGAGTGTCTTAGTGCAGAGTTCGTTCGGGGAAGTACCTCACCCATTTCTGCCGTGAAGCAGTAGTGCACTTGTATTACTGTGTTTCGGTTAGAAAGGTAAGGGGGCCGGTGAAATTACAGGTACATGAGACTTAACAACTTTATGTCTCAGGGTCGACAACGCATTGGCGATGCCTCTAGTGTTGCAAATGTCCATAGGCGGTGGTGACCACTTACCATCGGGTGGACCGTACGCTTGTTTGTCGGCCCATCTAGTATAAAAAAAAAAAAATCTTTATTAGGTACCTACTCCCAACGATGCTAGAAATGATCTTGAATCAATTTATATGTATTTCAATACACACCAATATTTACACACATAGTGACATCTCGTCACGCTATATTTATGCCTCTTTATTGTAGGAGGAAAGTTTCATTATTTTCTTTCAATATGATTCAGAAAGGCGATTACACGTCGCCGAGGCATTGTGCTCGTTGAGGGTTGGTGATACAGATCGGATCGTATTCTCCCTATAATAGCGCGGCAAAGCAAGCACACAGACATCAAACGATAGGTTTCACTTCAATGAATATGGACTTTTATGATACGAATGATAATTTTATTCATTCAGTAATTTTTCTGTAACAATTTATAGGTATTATCTAATCATATCATTTTGACGTTGAATTAGATATTTTGTGTTATGATATCAATAAGACTCTAGTAATTTATTTATTGATTTATTTAACATAATCTGTGCACGCGTCTTCGTACCCGTGTTAACTTTAAATTAAGTTATTTTTTTCTCGTCATTCTGATTTAATAAAGCGGCTACATTTGAGAGTAGCTACATTAGAGTTATCAGCTATCTCACTTCTGCAGAACACTTGTTGTAGAATAAGTAGAACCTACCTATTACCGTCTATGCAGGTACTACTGTTACTAGACACCTCATGGTATGCAACCCCTTTATTCAGCTAATACAAACATCGTCGGCGAGCCGCTTCACGGAGGCCTCGGAGAGCATATCTCTCATGTGATTAGTAGTATTAGCGTAGTTAGCGAAAGAGACAGACCATGGAGGCCGCGACGAAACATCCTCGTGTTAGTGTCATTTTCCTTACAGAATCGAGCCCTAGGTTATGTTTTCACGATATGCTGCAGCGAGCAACTTGTCAGAGTTCGAGTAGCAATTCCGCATGTATGTAAATACATTGGTACCTACTCATATCCTCTCTCTCCCCATGCATGTCTTAATCACATATTTTAATGCATAATTATCAATTTGACATGTGTTTGGGGTTTTGTCAACAATTGATTAGTGAAAATAGTCAATATTTTAATATTTAAATATCCTAGGACATTCTTTACACAATATCTGAAATGTCTAATACCAAACTAAACTGAGTTTGTACTACGGACGTCAGATAACTGATATATAATATTTTTTTTAATAAATACCTACTTAAATAGATATTTATTCCCAAACGCAACAATCAGACGTGTTCATACACATAAATGATTCCAATAAAAAAAAATCTTGATTATCACCTAAATTAATTTAACAATAGGTAGGTTTATAGACAATAATATTAGCCTCTTGATTCATATGGTCTGGCCATAGAGTATTTTTTTATATTGGAAAAGTGGCTGCACTGGTACCGGGCGAAGCGTGTAGCGGCGCGCGGCGTCATCGGCGATGTCTACGGAAAACTGATTTCCTGCATGTCTAGACATATTCCCCTCAGGCCTAATCCCAATAGGACTTTATTAAATATTGTTTACTACCTTTAGTTAATTTATATTGAAAGTCTTATTAAATTATCTTTTTATATAATTGGATTATATAACGTGTTTGAGTTCGTTAGGGACGCTCATTAAAACGAGTAAATGGTACAAGAGTTATAAGGTCTTCATTAAGTATTTCAGTTCATCCTTGAAGTTAAATTACTTGATAGTTCTTTATACCTAGGTATTTTAGATCTCTCGTGTAATGAGTATGCTTTTATTTTAATACATACATGGTACCAACATATTATTTTTGGTCATTAGACTCGGTTGTCGAGCGACGTATAGGATTAAATTCCGGACAGGTATAGTACTACTGAAGCTTCATTTCGATACAAAGGAGTGAAACTGTAGCCTTGGATAGGTAATTACACGAATACCGCTTTGGGAATAATGGGTATAAAGACATCACAAAATCACAATGACCGTGCCATTTGATCTCAAGCCAGCCTGATCTTAAAGGTACTTAATATGATAACCGTTGCTGATACTACATAATATTATAATAGGACCTACCGTCTCCAACAGGACCCTATTAGAAGGCCTACGCCATCTGGCCGCCGGTCTGTCCTTAATTTATGGACTATACTGTATCTTTTGAACCGTACCAAATCTAGGTAGCCGGTTGACATTTACATAGAATATGAAAATAGTAAAATGTAATAATAGTAGCCTTAAACCTATTAGTAAAACAGATATTATTTTACGCCTGTTAGTTATTACAAGGAGAAGGGCAATTGCAATTTTACAAGTGCTAAAAAAATCGCTATAGTTTTTACACCCAGACATAATGAAAGACAATCAAACAATTATGTGATATTTGTGGTACCCTGTTTTAAAGTCCATTTCGCTTATCCCACTCTCGTGCAGAATAAATGATGACTCCTCGAAGTGCAGCGTCATGGAATGAACCTTAGTTTGCTTACAATGGCGCACATATTCGAAGATCCGCTGGTTACAACTACGACAAAAGCGGACAAAGCGACATTGAATGCATAAAACCAGTCATATGACGCACACATACATATTGAGTACGGCTGCAACGGCAGGACAACCATTGAGTGACATTACAAAAGGTATTGTGCGCCTGGACTAGTTTATCTCGTACCCATTCGTTGAGACAGGACTTGTTCTGCGCTGATAACACTCAAAACGTCTGCCGGACTATTTGTAAAGCCTCGTACAATAGATAAAACAGCATCGTACCTATCTATTTGAGGATTTCATAAACGATATTCGCACTTAAGTAGATAATCAGAAGGTCACATCGGTTCCAGATTTTATTATCATTATAGAGAATAAACATTGTTTTTAACAAAATAACATTGAAATACATGACTTTGTTAAGTGTATGTGAGGAAATTGGTACCACGCGACATGTTATTTATCTGGTGATATCTTGAGTAGCCGCGATAAGATCGTTCATCCTGATGAAATCACTTTGAGTTTAATCAGTATTTCTGAGAGATCAACATGCCTTCAAGAAAAGTATCATACTGTCATCAAGATTTTTTGAATATAATTAGTAAAATGGTTGATGTTTTTAACCTTGCCAACGTCAAGTATATCGTCGAGTACGGGTGTGACGATGTTGATAGTTTTCTTGGTGGTCTTTACAAAGTGAAAATAGAAGGATACGTTAATGGACATAAAATTAAAAAATCTGTAATAATTAAGTGGCATCCAGATTCAATTACGCGAATGAACTTCAGAGAACTGTATAAACGTGAATTTGTGTTTTATAAACTTATCGTTCCGAAATTGTTGGAAATCCAAAGGAGTTTTAAAAGAATTGAGGGATTGAAGATGAAATTTCCGAATTGCATTTTTGCGAGCGCCGAATACGACAAAGAAACCATCGCCGTGGTCGCATTACAAGAAGATGGATTCAGGTTTCATGACAGATTTCACAGGACAGACATAAGCTATGCCTCGCTCGTGATGAAAAATTTAGCGAAATTGCACGCGTTGTCTTTTATTCTGGCGGAGTGGTGTCCCAGAGATTTCGAGGAGATAAAGAAGTTGTGCAATAAAGACGTGCAGTATTCTGATATTGGCAAAATGTCTAAATGTATGGAAGGTTATTACAATTTGTCAGTTAATGTTGTATCAGATTTAAATTCTCGACAAAAGTTGAAAGATTTTGGACCTCATATTTATTCAGTTTTACAAAAATGCACATCAACAACTTCCCGGTACAGTACGATATGCCACGGAGATTGTTGGAACAATAATATACTGTATAAAAACAAGGTACATTACATATATTTAACCAATTAGTTAACCATTTATTGTCATAAATGTCTCATAAAATTATAAAATTCATTATTTACAGGGTGACAGACCAGTGGATGTAGTTTTCGTTGACTACCAAATGTGCCGCATAGCTTCTCCGGTAACCGATATATTTTACTATCTATACATGGATACAGAAAGAGATTTTCTTAATAAACATTATGATCATGTTTTGGAGATTTACTACGGCACTCTGACAGCTGTGCTTCGACAATGCAATTTGAAAGTGGATGAAATATATCCGAAGAATGTTTTCCAAGAACACATAAAGGAATATTCAGTATTGGGGTTGATTGAAGCTTTGGTAGCGATGAAAATAATAACGGCGCCGTGCGAAGAAGCGCTCAAAATGACCGAGAAGAAATATCAATATTGTAATGAGGAATTATGTGTAGAAGAATCGACTGAGCAAAGAGTTTTCATACAAAGAGTAAATAGTGTGGTCGATGATTTTTTTAGTAGGAACTTTTCTCTGACTGCTGTATTAAATAAATGAGATTAAAACTTGTTACGATTACGCAAATAGTGTTCCAACCAATACTGAATATTGACAGGTCAGCGTAGTGTAGCGCCTACATAGATCATTTGCTACGCTACAGCCCCCTTATTCAGCTAACAGAAACTTAGACGGCGAGCCGCTTCACGGAGGCCTCGGAGAGCTTACCTCTCACGTGATTAGTAGCATTAGCGTAGTAAGCGACAGCGACAGAGCATAGAGGCCGCGACGAAACATCCTCGATTTAGTGTCATTTTCCTTACAGAATCGAGCCCCTGGTCGCTGGTTCGAAACATACAAAGGATCAACATTCAGGAAGTATATTATGCAGAAATGTACATAGTCAACCGTGCCAGTAATTTTTCATTATAATATTACTACCATGGAATATATGATCGTATTTAATAAATTGATCTATATTTACTAGTAGTAGTGTATTTACACGTAGGTGTAGGACTTATTACAATTTTTTAATTTTAAATCAAATTACTCTATAATGGAAAAATCTTTGGTTGGAGTTGGAGCATAGTTCAGCACTAGGAAGGAATTAGTTCCTCGTTGATGCAGCTAATTGTCTGTTACAATGGTTTTTTTCTTTGGATCTCGGTTGGGTGAGACAAATGAGAATTTCTGTTAAACTAAAACCAGGGGTTCTCAAACTCTATAAATCCACAAACTAATATAAAATTTACAAAAAGACGTTTATAATAATAATTCGAAAAAGCTAGTTTTAGAAAAGTAAATTTTAACAAATATTACACAGTATAGAGTGGTCACAAAGAGAAAATCTGTATTAACTGTCAATTAGGGGCATTTTTTTTTTATATACTACTAATGTAGCGAGGCGACGGACCGTCTGATGGTAAATGGTCACCGCAGCCTATGAACGCTTGCATCAACCGTGGGTATCACTTGCGCGTTGCGAACCCTGCAAAACTCTCTTCACACCCTTTTTGAACAACCCCATGCTGTACTCACATGGAAACCCAGTTTTGATCAGTTTAGGTCTTCCATCTACCATCTAGCATAACTAGAATCTAACTGCGTACCTCCTATGACTAATTGACGTAGCATAACGGGAACACGTACTCCTCTAACATATTCACAGTTTGACAAAACCTGGCTGGGGCCGAAATCAGAAATATTATACCTAATGGCTGTTAGTACAAAAAATAATTTGTATTTTCTCCGTAGTCGGCACGTAGTAGAAAGTACTTGACACATTTTCCACTATAAAAGAAATGGAAGAAATAAAAAATGTGAAGTACGTAACAAGCGTAAGGTGCGGGTGGTCAAGTGTATTCCGGAAAACGAGGGGTACTCCGGATTTTATATCTCCTATATCGTATACGTCATCACCACAATTTATGTGTTTTCATTCGGAATTCAATTGCAATAGTTCTTTCTTTGATTTGACGTTAAATTATATACTTGCTTTCCGTGCCGTGGCTTCAGTTGCATTCTCGAGGGACTTTATGTATCCTGATATTATAATATTGCGTATCACCTTTGAAATGGTTAAAGATTTTTCAAATAGGTGCCGCGATTCCGGAGATTACCTACTCTCCGCATATGAACACACAAAACTCTTACTATCTCTTTTTAATATTAGTATAGTATCAAGTGTATAATATTTGGTATTATAGGCTCCTCATCATAATCCATCTGTCTGATAATCTAATGTTAATAATTTGACATTAGTTATAAATGCTCGATCCTTTCACCATTCAGTGCAGTCAATTATATTTTACAAAAGATTTGGTAGAGTGACTGACCCAAACCCTCTCTGTGAGTGCTTGTGTTGACCACTTCTCATCTGTATACTCTTTAGTCACCTCTTACGATCATTTGTTCTCCCAACCACAAAATTCAAAACCATTTATTCAGTTTAGGCCCTCAGAAGGCACTTATGAAGGTCAAATTTAAAGTTACTGAAGCTACTACCGGTTCGGAAGTCAGCCTTCAACTGAGAAGAACCGGCAAGAAACTCAGCAAGGTTACATTCTTTTTTATTTTATTAAATTCTTTTTTATCTATTCTGACTTTTTGGCTATTTTATAACATCAATTTTACATATTTTTATATTTAACAATTACAAAATACTTAATAAAGCTAATATTCAAAAACAAAAAACAAAAAAAAAGAAATAACAAGACTACAAAATAGAAAATGACAATAATTACTTACAACTTAAACAAGAAAATTAGAGGTGCACTGTGCAGAGAGCAGCTATTTCCATACATTTTTATCTTCAATATAATGAACCACCTTGTAATACGCTTTTTCTTTCAAAACTTTCCTAATATAATTTTTAAATTTATGATCAGACATTTTGGTTACTGAAAGCGGTATCTTATTATAAAATCGAACACAATTACCAAGAAATGACTTGTTTACTTTAGTTAGTCTAAAATATGGAACAACTAACTTCTCCCTTTGTCTTGTATTAATATTATGGATATCCAATTTTGACTCAAACATTCCTATGTTTCTACGTATAAACATTATATTTTCATAAATATATAATGAAGGCAATGTCATTATATTTATTTCCCTAAATAAATCTCTTAATGATTCACGGGGACCCATACCGTAAATTGCACGAATTGCTCTTTTTTGTATAATAAATATTGATTCTATATCCGCTGCTGCTCCCCAAAATAAAATACCATAGGACAAGAGGCTATGAAAATATGCAAAATAAATTAATTTGGCTGTCTCAACATTCGTCAATTGTTTAATTTTCCTAACAGCAAATGCAGCCGAACTTAACTTAGCAGCTAGAGTATCAACCTGAGGTCCCCACTGCAATTTATTGTCTAATGTAAGACCCAAAAATACCGTTTTATTAACAAGATCAATATGGCTCCCATCTATTATTATTTGGCTATCTACTTGTGCTACATTCGGTAAAGAAAACCTTAAGCATTTAGTTTTCTTTGAATTTAGTAATAGATTATTTGTAGCAAACCACCCACAGACAATTGACATAGTATGATTAACTTTAGTTAGATCTTTGTCTTTTCTATCAACTTTAAAAATTAATGATGTATCATCAGCAAACAAGACAATATCTGTGAGATCATTTACAACATATGGCAAGTCATTTATATAGACTAAAAACAAAAATGGACCTAAAATTGAACCCTGGGGTACCCCCATTTCGACTAAAGAGCCCTTGGATGTTGTGCCAGTAATCCCTACCTTTTGTTGACGATTTGATAAATAAGATAAAACAAGATCATGAGCAGTTCCACGAATTCCGTAGTAGTCAAGTTTTAGAAGTAGCGTACGGTGGTCAACGCAATCGAAAGCCTTGGATAGATCACAAAAAATGCCAATCGCATCCTGAGAATCCTCCCATGCGCCATAAATGTGTCTCAGCAATGCTGCTGCCGCATCGGATGTAGATCTTCCCTTCGTGAAACCGAACTGATGACCATGCAATATCTTATGCTTAGTAAAGTGACCTAACATTTGATTAAGCAGCAATTCTTAGTATTACATACTATATGGGCTAAATAATGGGACTAGTTATTGTTAGAGTAGTAGAGCCCTTTGTGGAGAGTTCGTCCGGGAAAGTACTAGCACCTTACCCATTTTGTGATGCAGTAGTGCACTGGTACTACTGTGTTTCGGTTAGAAAGATAGAAATTACAGGCATATAAGAACATCACGTCTCATGGATGACTACACCGAGGTGACCACTTACCATCAAGCGATTGTCCGCCCAAGTGGGTTAAAAAATTAAAATAACTACCGACGATGGTGTTCCTTGTGGAACTCTATGGGAGAAACCAATGATCGTTCACCAATGAACATCCATAGGCAAAATTTTATAACTCGTAATAATAGCCATTGTCGCTTTATAAAGATTCAAACTAAATTATATTGAAAAGATTTCATTTCGCTCCCGCGATATTAAATCCTTTTTTGTTATAATATTCTCGGTTAATAACAGGTAAGTTACACACACTGATACATAACATCTTAGGTTATGTATTCGCGTGTGTTGTGGTTCGACTTGACTAAAATATCAAATGGCTCTGAGGTTTTGTATCAGAAATTCCGGATTTGGATTCCAATGAAAATACAAACCTTGTGGTACGGTATACGGTATATATGTTGTGGAATTGTTTACTGTAAATATGTTGTTTTCAGCCTATACCATTGTACTATACTACCGGAACGCTATGATGGCCGTTTTGACGTTTCAGATTGTCATAGGAAAAGAAACTGTATTGCTTTGGAATAAGGTTGATTTCCATCATCATACAATTAGCTGTTGAATCAATAGTTGCACCTTATACCTGAAGGAATAATGGTTATTTTTCTTTGTCATTGTTAAACGTCAAAACGGCCATCATAGCGTGTCGCAAGTTAAATAATATTTAAAGCTCCAACAATAGCCAAGAGCTGCCGATACAGTCGAAGCTGTATAAGTGACACTTAACGGGACCGTAATAATTCTAATAGTTCTAACTTTAAGAGGTCCACGACTCTTCTAGAGGCTTCTATTTCTCATACATAGAGGTCTAGAGGCAAAAAATGTCAGGATCAGACAATCACTCACACTTAAAGAGTCTTCTTGCTTACCCAGTTCTCACTTACTCAGGTTTGACTATATACCTATTCCGGCAGCTGCATCTAACAGCTAGTTTGCGTCACTTTGTGTTTGTACCACCGAAGCCCATCGATCTACACCGTTTAAAAGGTTCTAAGGTATTTACAAAATCTTTTGAGTTATGTGAAGGGTCTATACGTTTGCCAAATAGGTACCTAATATAATATAGAACGTTGGTTACCAAGCCGTCTTCCGCACGTACCACCCACATCACTGTCACACACCGCATACTGTTCATGTGCAAACAGAGCGGCAAAGAGGATAAATGGAGAATTTGTGTAAGTGAAATTTAAGTCAAAGGAAACCATTTTGTTTATGGTTTTAAGCCATTTATTTGCTTATACTAGATGGAAGTACTGAAGACTAGTAATCTACTTGACGTACATACGTTATATTAAATCAAGGCTGAGTAAATATAAATGAAGGGAGAAATATAAATAGTTCTGCGAAAATATTTATTTCAAATGAAATTTCTTAAGAATTTTCTGAGATTGAAAAAATATTTAAAGCTATAATTGCTTGTTTGGTTACAAATATAATGTTATAAGCTTACTAAGAATTCGATGAAAAACGTGCACAGAAACATATACCTTACATCAATTTCCCAGAAATATTGTTGTTCAAAAATACATTATTATTTTATACTTCACGATCTCGGTTGAGAAGAAAAGGCTTCATTGTAAGGATTTTGTCTTTAATTATTGTTTTCAATGTTAATATACTGTTTGTATATTTACATGTACCTACATCAATCGATTTGAATTTAATTACTTTGTGTGAATTACTTCCCATTTTTTTAATTAGTTCCAGGATTTTATTTAAGTTTAATTTTGATGTTTCGTCATGTCTGTCTGTCTGACATAGCCATTTAAATAGGAGACATACAGCTATAGGTAAAAAGCTGAAATTTTAACATTAAAATCTGAACGCAGCACATTATGAATGGGAGTTTATTATTTTCTTCACAACTTCACGTCTCAGGGGTCGACAACGCTTTGGCGATGCCTCTAGTGTTGCAAATGTCCATAGGCGGTGGTGACCACTTACCATCAGGTGGGCCGTCCGCTTGTATGTCGTTAACGTCCATTGTACCTTCTAGGTAGAAATGGTCAGAATAATATGTATATAGAATAATCAATACTTTTTAAACCTAAATATAACTAAAACAGTGTAGAATCTACTTAAAAATGATTTTTTTATACTAGTTGCTCCCGTCTTTTGTTACAATGTGTCATGAGGTATGATCCCATAGAAAAAGCACAAATTGCACCATAAATATCCTGAGACATCCTATTTACACAGGGCCATCTGATCCCAAACTAAACAGAGCTTGTACTATGGAAACCAGATAACTGATATACTACATAACATAATACTATTATATGGTTTTATTTTTCTTAATACATACAGATATTTACACCCACACACAAAACAAACAGACATGTTCATGCACACAAATGTTTGTCCTGGGAATCGAACCCGCGACCTTCGACTTGGCAGTCAGGGTTGCTAACCACCAAGCCAACTGGCCTGTCTATAAGAGACTGAACATATAAGCTCCATCTTTTATAGTAAACTACATACATTATATTATATATTACTACATACATATACGAGTACATATAGGTAATACTAACGTAGTTATAAGAAGCGATATTGGCACGTAGCTAGGGTCAACCGACGCAAAAATATCTACAATATAACATTTTTCTTTGTACCCTGCGTAAACAAGAGGCTTAATTAACTCAGAAATCCTATATAAGATTTCGTTTATTTGCTAAGGTACACTAAGAATGAAGAAATGTGTGCTTTTAATGGGATTAACTACGTAGGGAGAATACCTTGGTAATAAATTTTGTAAATCTAAATCGGACTCATATTAATGCTAAATATATACAATAAACTCTAAACAAACCACTCACGCACACACACATCTTTCCTTTCTTATAATTTAAAGTTTTTATAGTTTAGATTTAACTTAATAAATTAATTTTTATAATATTTAAGAAAAATATTTGTCACTGATACAAAAAAAATATATATATTTGTTACGATGTTCGTGGGATGGAGACCTGGTGTCCTGAAATACAGGCTCTGCCTAACTTAGGCACCAGTATCCCGCAATTTAAGTGCTATTGTAAAATTTTTGGTAAATGAAGTTGTTCATATTTTTTTTGTAACTTATTGCGGGAGATAAATAAATAAATAATTATTATTATTATATTACTAGCTGTCCCCCGCGGTTTTACCCGCGTTCCCGTAGGATGTCACATGTATTATACATAAAAACGTTCCTTTTCAATCACTCTATTTAAAAAAAACCCCGTATCAAAAACCGTTGCGTAGTTTCAAAGATTTAAGCATACATAGGGATATAGGGACAGTGAAAGCGACTTTGTAGTGATATATAAGGAAAATCCTTTGACGCCCCATCACCTCGAAACTACTAAACATATCGGGATGGGACTGCTACCATGCGACTTGCAATTTTTTTAGATAGTTATAGGCTATATATGATATCGATAAACGCGGTTGATACCGCGGGGGACAGCTATAGTATAATTTTTTAATCCGAATCGAAATCTGAAATTTGGTATCCACATGACCTATGGTTTGGAGAAGATTTTTATTCAGGTATCGCGGGTATAACCGAAGGGGCTAGCTGTTAGTTAAATATAAATAAGAACTTCCCTTTACGGAAACTCAAGACTGCAGGGTAATGGGTCTACAACATAATTTATAAACCTTACTTAACGAATCGTCTGTCTCGCTGTTAGATCATGTTCATTGAACTGTGAAATTAAATAAGTAAGTAATCCCTTCCTGAGACGTACAAGGCGATAGGCCGTTTAATTCCAACCCTACCGAAGCCGTGAATGTATCTTTAAACATTCCTGAATTAACTCCAGAGGCTAGCAACGGTTCATTATTTAGTATCTGCATAATCCAAATGAAGAAAAAAGAAAATAAATAAGTTTCCATTTCATGATATTATAATATGTTTAATGAAATATTGTTTTGCATTAATAATAATAAAATTGTGACAAATTAAATACAAGTTTATATTTTTTCTGCCTGTATGAATTAACATAGTAATTATATTGTTAATAATAAATATTTAGTTACATTCTTTGCACATGATTAAAAAACTAAGCAGAGTTTGTACTAAATATGATGTCACAACTAACATGTTGATTCATACAAATGTGACATAAATTTGGGTGAAAATCAAACCTGTGACCAACGGCGTGACAGACAGGCTATTTATCCACAAAGCCAGCTGGCTCATCATTAAATGCAACCCAATTTTCGTATCGATGAAATGTGCATTTGTTAATTTACTCTACTTTTTAACTTAAATTTAAATTTCTGGCAGTATTAAAATTGTAGATTGTAAACTTCATTTCCATATGCAAATCTGCTTTTATGTAGTGACACGCTGCATAACTTTTCCGCATGTTAGTGTTAAAAGGAAAAAAATGCGATTGCGTTTATAAAACAATGTGGCGCCTCTCTGAAAGCAGGGTACAAATATAGTTGAACATATGTTCGCACGTAGCGGCGTGAGTATTCTAGGGTTAAGTGCTACGATGTTTAAGTTAACCCTTTTAGTTGGTGAACAAAGGGCGGGTCGTAAACACGGGGTGCGCGGTGCGCCGGCCCGTACTTCAGCCACCCGTGAATCTGTTATTGCGTAAATGTTAATTTACTCCCAAATTGTTTTCTTTGCACCTGAAAATTTCAATTATGCAGGCTGGCGACGGCTTTTGGTTAAATAAATTGCGTTGCACCACGTAGGTTCCGCGTCTGCCTATAGAATTTGTGAGTTCATTTTTCCTTTGTTTCATTCGCACTCGCAATTGATGGTTGTAGGTACTTTATATTATTTCTCATATTTTTAAACCTAACAATAAAATCTTGTTTATCAAATTTCGTGTATGATTGTAATAAATATTTTTTTAGATAATCTCGTGAAGGTGTAAAAAGACCTCTTCCAAAAGGTCTCAAAATAATACTGTTATTAGGTTAGCTAATAAAATTTCACTGAAACAAAAACAAAGCAACTACATCACACTTCGCTTCCCTTGACTTAAATTAAGAAATATAGGTACTAGCTTCATTCTTGGTGGCCGAGAGAAAATATAAAATGGATAAACTGGTAGGGAGGAGTGGCTAAAAGGGACATGGATGTGTAGGTAAAGCCTCTCCCGACGACGACGGTGTCGGGGTTAAATCTAATTTTTCCCCCGCTAATGCCCTCCTGCCCCGCCTTGCTCAAGGTTGAGTGAGCGCGAAAATTGTAACTCTGCACACAGAGACCAACTTTGAATGTGGGAGTGAAAACGTAAAGGTTTTAGGTTCTATTGTTAGGTTTTGGGTACTTTAAGAGTAGATGGTTCATATTTATAAAATACTAGTTTTCTGTGCCGTGCCTTCACCCGGATTATAAACATACCCAATGTAAATCCGGAATAATGTACCCTTTAATTCGTTACAGAATTTTTCAAATAGGTGTCGTGGTTTGGGTGTTTACCCCCCACATCCATACAAACTCATAAAATTCGCACTCCCTCTTTTTAATATAGAAATAGATGAATGTTTTTAATACCTATGTTCAGTTTTAGCCTCTTGAATCTTCGCTTGGTGTATACGAATAATTTATTTACAGTACAGCATGTCTGGGCCAAAATAATGATAATGTAGGATTCAGTACCCAAAGGAACGCTATTCCTAAGTTTGCTCCGTCCGTCTGGCATAGTCCTGTATATCATCTATATATATAAAAATGAATCCCCATTTCCTTTGGTCACGGCATCACGCATGGACGGCTGGACCGATTTCGCTAATTCTTTTTTTGTTGTGTTTGTTATTGTCAGGAGAAGGTTCTTATGGAAGAAAAAAATAAGAAAGTTGCGCGGAAAATAAAAAAAATTAAGAAAACTTAGCCACTTTACTAGCGCTTTTAACAATATAATTTTTTCTAATGTAGGTAATCTGTTTGACATTATTGTCAGTCGTTTGACAGTTGGCGCGATTCACAGAATGCGCGCTGCAAAAATCGTTTAAAATAGAGGGATGGGTCTATCTGGTATATCGATAAAATAATTAATTTATAATTTATATACAGTTAAGTACACATTTTACAGTCGATTCAATCGGAAGATTCGAATTCAATATAACGTCTGTAAGGTCAGCTAGTTTATATCGAGTTTTATCGAAATGTTCACAGAATACTTGTTGCTATAATCCCTATTATGGTATACTAGCTGTTCCCTGCGGTTTCACCCGCGTTCCCGAGTGCTGTAACATTTTCCAGGAACAAAAAGTATCAAAATTCAAAATTCAAAACCATTTATTCAGTTTAGGCCTTCGGAGGGCACTTATGAAGGTCAAATTTAAAGTTACTGAAGCTACCACTGGTTCGGAAGTCAGCCTTCAACTGAGAAGAACCGGCAAGAAACTCAGCAAGGTTACATTCTTTTTTATTTGTTATATAAATTTTTATCTATTCTGACTTTTTGGCTATTTTATAATTTAAATTTTACATAATTTTATATTTAACAATTACAAAATACTTATTATAGGTAACATTAAAAAAACAAAACAAAAAAAATATGACAAGACTACAAAATAGAAAATAACAATAATTAGGTACTTACAACTTAAACAAGAGATTTAGAGGTGCACTGTGCAGAGAGCAGCTATTTCCATACATTTTTATCTTCAATATAATGAACTACCTTGTAATACGCTTTTTCTTTCAAAACTTTCCTAATATAATTTTTTAATTTATGATCAGACATTTTGGTTATTGAAAGCGGTATCTTATTATAAAATCGAACACAATTACCAAGAAATGACTTGTTAACTTTAGTTAGTCTAAAGTATGGAACAACTAACTTCTCCCTTTGTCTTGTATTTATACTATGAATATCTAATTTTGACTCAAACATTCCTATGTTTCTACGTATAAACATTATATTTTCATAAATATATAGTGAAGGTAATGTCATTATATTTATTTCCCTACATAAATCTCTTAATGTTTCACGGGGACCCATACTATAAATTTCCTTTGTGTTAGTCCAGGTTATAAACTATCTATGTGCCAAGTTTCATCCAAATCCGATCAGTAGTTTTTACGTGAAGGAGTAACAAACATACATTGTCACAAACTTTCGCATTTATAATATTAGTAGGATTTTAGTAGAACATATTTATTTAATAATATATAGGACATACCTTTAATCACGAATATCTGATCCCAAACTAACTAGAGCTAGTGGATAGCTATAACTATCCTATACCATATATTTTACACCCAACCATCAGAGAGCTGCAGGTTACAACAATACATGGTAACCTGCACGGCGATTGTGTATTTTCCACGAATCGTCGGTGGAGTTAATTTTGTATTACATTGCCGACGGTACAATTGTTGTCCTACACTTAACGCACGCCGAAGCTTCAATCTATTTTTAAATAGTTTTCTACATTGAAGCCGAGAGTGTTTCACAATTCGGGAATGGATTATTGATTATACTACATATACATAGATAAATTCAGACAGCCTGATATCTATATCAGTTCTCATATTAGTTGTAATATGTTTACAAATATGTGTCAGGGTATCTAGTCATTGATGCTAGTTGTACGGTACAATCTACTTTTCAGTACATTTTTATAGTCTATATAAGTACCTTACTACCAATATATTAAAGTACTGATTGAAGGCACAAACCAAATCTTTGTAATTTTAATATCTACAGTTATTTTCCTTAGATTTTCAATTTAACAGATTTTCTATTAGTTAATTAAAATGTTACCGTAAACATAAATAGACATAGAAATAAACGAACATCCTCATTGTGATATTTTTAAATAGGTACGAACTGAAATTCCTTTTATCAGGCTTGCTACTAAAAAATTGATGCTCAAACCTCCAGCCTTGGATTTGAAACAATGTTCAAACTCGGAACGAGTACCTATTAGGAATCCGCTCTACCTTCTCTCCCAAGAGGCCGAGATGCCCTTGTAAACCTTTGTGTTATTATTCAAATAAGAATAAAACAGCCACCTAAATATTAGATTTATGCTGTTTTCCGTTTGATAATTTGATGTTTTACATTCGTTATTAGTAGATACTTGAAATACTAAGTAATCGTTTCTGCTGCCCCTTTGAACGGATTTCTTGGAGTTTTTACCGGTAAATCAAAGCGTTTAATATGATTTGGAACAACATTTAGAAGACCAACCAAGTGAAAAAAAGCAATTCCATCGGAATTAATAGAACAGGGCGTAGATAATTTAATGGAAACTCCCGCACTGAAAAAAACATCGTCACCCAAATCCTTCTCACAGCTTAGCGACTAAACCGATTTTTGGACCACGGAGATTAGCAGGATACTTTTTATCCCAGTATACCGCGGGCGACAGCTAGTAATTAATAAAGCATTAACGAGAGGGATCTTCTAATACTATGATAATACACAAACAACAGCTCAGCCATATATGGCTTCGATTACATAAGGAACACAGCTTCAGTTTTGTGCTAGTGAAAACAAAATAATGTGAATCGAATACTTCGCGGACGCGGACGGAGTCGGTCCCGTAATTACGGTTCTGGGAAATGCGGTGGATTTGCCGGTTGCACTAGCAATGGAAGCCGCTATTTACTGCATTTATTTTCCAAGAGAAATGTTGAATTCATGGGTATAATCCGTTATATGACTGTATTTTGTAATTTGTTTTTTATACGACTTATTTAATATAATAATAAAATCCGCATTTTATTTATGAGATGCGTTTTAATTTATTAATTGCAAGATCAATTTGCAACTTGCAATTATATTAATTCTAAATGTCGCTGTCGCTTACCTTGCTACAAGAAATATATTATTACATAAGAATTTGGCTGTAAAACATATCGATTTACTTCCTGCAGTGTCTGCTGTCACGATCGCTCGTCGCGGGCGGGATAATAAGAAAAATGCTACGTGACCAACTTACAGACTACGTAAAGCAATGGATATTTTAATTTGAATTAGTATCATACAAAGGCAATTTAATCACAGAAAACAGTTACTAAAATGGTTGGAGAAATAAATAAAATCACAAGTGCAGGGTATTTCCCGATGAACCGACAAGCACAGGATACTAATGGTTGAGGGTTCGAAGACTATTGCTGACCTCCTATTAAATAATTACGGTCGGATTCGATCTCGGCCAAAATGTTCCATGTGATCCCGACGTGACCTCGACATCGTAGAAAATGTGTCTTTTCAAGACTATGACAATAAAAATCATTGGGTTTATTTCTCTTTTTGATTTAGAAATTATTGATCGGTTGAGTATATGATAGTTCATATTTTGTGAAAAGATTCCGAACCTCCTCTTTTTTGGAAGTCGGTTCAAAATATAGCTTTATATTTTATATGTCATCGGGAATTTGTTGTTTTTTTTATTATACTTAGTATTTTGCCTAGGCATACTATTATTGTATAGTGAACCAAATCTTCAACCAGCAAAGTGTAGAAGCCGTGATTAGCGGGTAATAAATGGAACGTTACCAAAAAACGCTAACCTAACCTTTATTACTTTATAATGATAAACATAAATAATGAGCGTTCAGAGGTTTGATATAGGTATGTTTCATATTTCCATGTTCAGTTAAAAACTGTTTTTAAAATTTTGTGTAAAGTTGATTCGTGCTAACAAAAGTTGTTTTATTTGTTCTTTTTCTATTTACAATTTTTTCTTAACATTCTATTCAATACCGAGGTATTGGATACGTTGACTACGCAGGTATAGTAATAAACGAAATAAACTATATTTTAAACAACAATGCGTTGACAACCCAAACTATTGTCAGATGATCACGTCTGTGGGTAGTATGCTAGTTTTTAAGCCTCTTTTGTTTTATAACAATTTTTATTTTAATATCTTTAAATTAATTTAATCAAGTGTTAACAAACCTCAAGTTCATAATATTAACACGTCTTTTTGCCTTTTACCATGTTGTAGCCTGTTATAGCCTGTAACTTGCGTTTAGCTTAACTTAACTGTACTTAGCTTTAAGTATTGTTTTATACTCTTTAGTGTATGTTATGTTAGCTGTTCATAAGGACAGTATTATTATTTTTGTTTATGAAAATAAACAAGCTCGGCATTGTATAGAATAACTAAATTACATGCTGTCCATTAACATATTTAATCACTTACTAACATACTGTATACGCCTGGTTGTAGACTAAACAATATTAGACGAAGCCTACATGAACCATGCAATTCTGTTTTGCATTTGATTTCTATCTCAATATGTTAATTCCAATAGAGAGCCAGAGGCACATGTGTACCGCAGAGGCCACAGCTTTGAGTTACAGAGACGATTGAATACGATCGTTATTTCGTATCACGTACACAATAGTCCACATAGTGACCACTGATGGATATTGATTATAGAGGCAACTGGTCAAATAAACCGCCCTTGTCTCGCCTTGCATTTGAGAGATTTCAGACGCTCGGTGTAAATAAATAAATATCCTGCGACATTCTTTACACACGGCCATCTGGTCCCAAACTAAGCAGAGCTTGTACTATGGAAACCAGATAACTGATATACTACATGTACATTTTTTTTTCTAGATACATACTTATATATATACTAGCTGTCCCCCACGGTTTCACCCGCGTTCCCTAGGGATCTGACATTTTTCTGGGATAAAAAGTATCCTATGTTACTTCTAATACCCCCAAGAATATGTGTACAAAGTTCCATGATGATTAGTTAAGTAGTTTTCGCGTGGAATTGGAACAAACAAACTTACATTTATAAAATTAGTAAGGATTTAGCCCGCGACCTTCGGTTTGGGAGTAAGAGTCACTATCCACCAAGCCAACTGGCCTGTCTGTGTGTTATGTTTTTGTTTAACCTGCATAAACCAATACCAAACCATAACTGACTGATTAACTGACAGTACACAACCTGGAAATGAGGAGGAAAATTTTATTTATTTATTTATTGAAGGCTTACTAACTAAATACATACAGAACTTTACATTATAAAATACATTAAAAAGTAGTATTTTATATGTACTTAACTTAAAGGTATGCACAGTAGTTATTCTAAATTATTTTATTACACACAAAAATCTAAGAAAAATAAAATGGTAGGGTATGGATGATGAAACTCTAAGAGTTTTTCATAAGTATAGTTAACCAGCTTCTAGCTTACAGTTTTACCAGCGCTTCCGAGTGATATAATGTTTCCAAGAACATATGCTCTGCGCGCAAAATTTCATTCAAATTAGTAAAGCCGTTTTTGCGTGAGTCACCTACATCCTCCAAACACGTAGGATCATATAAATCATATTTTACATCACACAGGTTTGTTTAAGGCCTTTTTAAGGATTTTTGAAGTGAAAACTTTTTTAGCGGCGTTGAGCACTTTTCTTGGGATGGGTATAAAATGTTAAACTCGCGTCAAGACACGTGACCTGTGCCTTTACCATGAGTTTTTAACGTAGGTACTCGTTAGCGACGGCGTAAAACATTTCTATGGCAAATCTGTACAGCGCCACTAGCGGTCACCTAATGAACTAAAATCGATAGTACGAGTCGATAGGTAAAAAACCTATCGAAATGTAAACACTAGCGAGTAACGTTTGCTATAGAAATTCGGTACCATGAGTCACAAATTTGACAGTTGCTATCGAGAAATACTGTATCGATAGTAGTTTACTTGCTAGTGACTAAAGTAAGTTTCGATAGCAACTCATGGTAGAGGTACTGATTGAAAATTCGTAAAGTCGTTCAAGATTTTTTTGTTTTACTAAAGTCTTAGTATGGATAAATGATAAAGTCTTGGATTTGTGAAATTGTTACATAAGTAAGTAAGTAATCTTGATGATGGTAGGTTTACTTAGGTGTTAGCTCCAGCAGGTTTGTAGGTAAACGAATAAATCAATCACCGCTAACAAACAATTCCATTTTAGAGTCAACACATCCCTTCGATATATTATCATGTATAAGTATGTGCAAATAAAAACGGTTACTTTGGAGTCATCAATCACTTCGGTATACAAACCATGATGAGATGCGTGCCAGAAGTATTACCATTATCGTATATAACCGCACACGTCAGAAAACCGCCTTCTTACCTTCAAACGTCAACTTTTTTCGTAGAAAATTTATACGCTTATGTGTCACAAAGAACACTTTACCAAATAAACATTTCACAATATTTGCCAATCCCTTTGTGTCATGTTAAATATATATCACGAACAACGTCTTTATTCCAATAGGTAAGATCTTTTCTTATTGTGTTATATCATTTGAAACATTTAATAAATAAGTACATTTTCTTGCTACATAATTCATTCGGCGAACAGCGGACGAGACATAGCTGTAGTAGCTCCTCTTATTATAAATACTTAGATTTTCAGAATTCAATTATCTACTGACGTAAAAATTTTTTCACAATGAAAATATATATATATATATATATATATATATATATATATATATATATATTATTTTTACCACTTGGGCCGACAAACAAGCAGACGGTCCACCTGATGGTAAGTGGTCACCGCCGCCTATGGACATTTGCAACACTAGGGGCATCGCCAATGCGTTGTCGACCCTGAGACGTGAAGTTGTTAAGTCTCATGTGCCTGTAATTTCACCGGCCCCCTTACCTTTCTAACCGAAACACAGTAATACAAGTGCACTACTGCTTCACGGCAGAAATGGGTAAGGTTACAACAAAAAAAATTATTACATTGTAATGTGCTGGTATTTAACCTTGTCCACAGAAGGTCCGTATGAATAGGCAAAAAGCAATTACTTATCTGCCTAATAGTCATTGGATCATTCCCCGAGGGCCAATAGTACGTTCAGCAACCAAAAAGCCTCGCGGTGCTTCAGAAACGATCGCCCAAAGGAACGTATTTAGGTTAATTACTTTCCCCGATGACTCGTGAAGCCCATCGATTCTTATTATTCCTTGAAATAAATATTTTTTATTCTTTTCCCTTACCGAATGCCCGAGAGCAAAGTTGGAGAATTACATAAAAGGAATTCAAAGTCAAGGAATTTTCCTTGTCATCCAATTTAAATTGTGCGCTTTCATAATGCGCTGCTAGCTTTTACTACGCTTTCAGCATTGAAATAATGCTTGTTCTGATGGCTGGTTTAATTACATATTAGAAGGAACTGCGGTGGCGTCTGATACCTGTATACAAAGGAAAATTGCAGTGCCTTGTTACAAGCTAAGTGGGGTAGTACTTAACCAGAATACAATTAACAATCTTAGTATCTGTAAACCATTTAAAATTGTATTACAAGCGTTGAGCAAGACCTACCTGACACAGAGCCTTTAAAAAAATCTATAAACATTAGAAATTTATAAAGAAGTTTTGATTAAATCGTCTAATAATCAGTAAAAATAATATTTTGTGACAAAAATAGATTCATCACTACATAGTATAAAACAAAGTCGCTTTCTCTGTCCCTATATACCTATGTATGCTTAAATCTTTAAAACTACGCAACGGATTTTGATGTGGTTTTTTTTAATAGATAGAGTGATTGAAGAGGAAGGTTTATATGTATTAGTATCTACATTGTACCTGAGCGAAGCCGGGGCGGGTCGCTAGTAATTTACAAATAAAACTAGTTCAGGTCATCCTATATGTAAAAGTATTTTGTTGTCACAAAAACAGATTTATAATTTGTTCTTCAACATGGTTATAAAAATAACTATACTTCATAACTCAATGTAAAGAGAGAAAAAAATATTAATGAAATGCGTGGAATTATGCCCCGGAGTTGTTTCGAGGGTGGACTCTAATTAAATTTCTGTAAATACGACTGCATGGGAAATTTTTCATTTATTTTCGGTAGGTATTTGTTTGTTTACTGCATTTCTGAAAGCAAAGAGAGAGGTGAAAAGGTTCTCGTTTTCCCCTGATATCATCATCGTAGTTAATAATAGTTATTGCTTGACATGCTACTTCGTGATTTAATGCTACAAGAATATTTATGGCCTATCATATAATCTACTTACTAAAGTAATAAAAATCATGATTCCTATTGTTTACGGAAAAATATTTACACCTAGCTGCCCCACGCGGTTTCACCCGCGTTCCCGAGAGATGTAACATTTTCCCGGCACAAAAAGTATCCTATGTGTTTTTCCAGGGAATTTTCAATTTATGTGCCAAGTTTCATCCAAATTCGTTTGGTAGTTTTCGCGTAAAAGAGTAACAAACATCCATACAAACTTTCATATTTATAATATTAGTAGGATATAAGAATAAGGATGAGTTTTATTTCCGCGCAATCAATATATTACATGGATTACCGTACACGGAACGGAGCTGAGCTGAAAGGGGCTTCATGTCAATTTTACGGTAAAATACTTTTTAAATTTGCATCTTATGGAAACGAACTACAGTATTAAAAAAAAATCAAAATTCAAAACCATTTATTCAGTTTAGGTCCTCGGAAGGCACTTATGAAGGTCAAATTTAAAGTTACTGAAGATACAAAGTTACTGAAGTATGGAGATTTATACTCTTTTTGAAGTTATATTTTTTTAGGCGCGTTATGAACAAATTATGAGAGTGAAATTTTATGCGCACGCATCAGTGTAATACAAAATTCTCACGGATGAAGTTAGCTGATAACAGTCTCTCCGGAACATCGCACACATCGCAACTGTCAGTGTTAATGAGTGAAAAATGATGTATCAATAATAACCTACAACGTCAAAAATGTTATTCGTTGCTACAGGCAGGTGCAAAGAGTTTGGACACTAAAATTTCACGACTGAATAGTAAAAAATGCTTTTAGTGCAGTTTTCTCACCTATAATTTCGGGTATTCTTACGTGGTTACATAAGTACACACACACGTTTTATGTTTATCCTTTTATTAAAGGTAGCTTATAATTTGTGAGTTACATATCAACACACTGTATGGACAAGAGTGACGCGAAGTCCCCCGTGTGTTTCTCGCCGCGCTTTGTTACCTCCACAGCTTGCTCGTCTTTGGGGTTTGTCGGCCCTCCCATAATCTAATTACCGTAAAGTGCTTTCTTAAATATACAAAGTCTTTTTTTATGCCAATAAACCGCAGCTTCATCAAGTTTAACAATGTTCCTGTTATTATTATGAAACAAATAAATATTCGAAGTTATTTATAATCTATAATAAGGTGTTCTATAAAAAGATAACGAGATATCTTTTGAGGAGAAGAGGAGAGATTTGTATTTTTGTATGTAACGAATAAACTTAGTATAAAACAACTGGACCTAATTTCAAAATTCTAAAATGCTGTTAGAATGCTACATTATCACTGAGTAAAATAGGCCATTTTATTTTCAAAAAAAAATCGAAATCTTATTAAAACTCCAATAATGTATCCCAAGATGTAATAAAATGACCTAAAAATGCCATGCATCGCGTACGCTGCGACAAAATTATGTAACATCGTTTGGGAATGCGGGTGAAACCGCGGGGGACAGCTAGTAGATATAATAGAAAAAGTATTTTCTTTTCACGATTTTAAGTTATAATTTTATTAACATTATGTAGTAATCCGTAAGATTTACGTTGTTGTTACTTGTTTTGATGAAGTTATTTATTTAATTAATAATAATTCATACTATTACTAAGAAATAATTTGTTGGAGTGATAAATTTTGTTCATAATGGAATTGGACAAAATTACCAACTTTCAATTTTGAATTCACTACAAATTTTGAACTTGGTTACTACTTACATACCTAGTCTGCTAATACATCTTCAGTTGGAAATGTATTTTGCAAAGGAGTTGTGAAATTAAATTTCAATCCTTCGTACCATTCTCCCCTCTGTTATAATTTAATGTGCGGACAAGAGAGAAATCCATAAAATCTAATGGGAAAATTCCACAGCGCGATGAGGCTCTCAAGATTTATATTATAGCATAAAAACGATTTCGGTAGTGCCTGTTTAAGCTTTATTAAATTTTATTAAAATAATACGGAATCTCTATGGTGAGGCAACGGAAAATATATATTACAGGCCCATTACGTCTCCCTCGATAATAAATGTTTCGACGAAATAGGGTTCTCAAAGCCACTTTCGAGAGATCATGGTTTCAATTCATGCGTTGGATTTTAAAATCTTATTAGAGATTACTTTTCATGGATTTATTGTATATTGTAGCTCGTGAAATGATTAAGGTAACGGCGGTTGATATAGTAGCTTCGATATACTCGTATTGCCTTTTAGCAATTACTTCTTTTTATGAAGGAATGTTTTTATCAAACGTATATAAATCAGTAGTTGCTATCGATGGAACTATACAGAGAACTCCTTCGAAGTTGAACTGACCAAACTGACTATCAACTATAAATTATAATTAAGTTGCTTTATTAAACTAAAATATTATAAATATCCTGAATAAATCAATATCCCGGGGACATTTTTCACACACGGCCATGGACACGGATCACAAATTAAGCGGAACTTGTACTATGGAAACCAGATAACTGATATACTACATATACTACTTTTTATGTTTTCTAAATACATACTAAAATGGATATTTCCACCCAGAGACAGAACAAACAGACATGTTCATGCACACAAACGTTTGTCCTGGGTGGGAATCGAACCCGAGACCTGCGACTTGGCAGTCATTGTCGCTAACCTCCAAGCCAACTGGCCTGTCAACTTATGTAAATGACGTTTAAATTTGAAATAATCATAGGAGGTATTCTATACTTAAAAGGAGGCATCGAATTACTGTACCGAAAAATGTAAAACATGTTATAGAAATAAACATTTTGTATTTTGTATTTTTTGAGGTATACAATATATCCTCTTCGTTTAAACGTTGTTGTTCTACAAGGGTTGTAACAGATCATTAACCTCACTTATATACACGCTGGTTTAACTAAACAGTAGTTTCGTTTAAGAACCTTGCATCTCTTTTAATTAATTCAGCCATGCACAACTTAAGTTAAAAACTTTTGCTTAGCACAGAAAGTTGTAATTGAAAACGTATTTTCGTAATGAAGTAATAAGAAAATATCATTGTAGATTTTATTGTTTCCCCCAACGCACGATATAAGTTTGAGGTGTCTGTATGTGCGTATGTGTGTGTGTGTGTGTGTATCCCGAACGGATGAACCTATTTTGATTTTGTTATATTAGTTTGAAAGTGAATTATAACAATGTATATGCTTTATATTCATGTAATACATAGGTATTGTAAATTAAATCCGATTTCAAATTCTGAAACTAGTTGACGGTAGCCACGCGCAGCCAGTAAACGATATTAAAGCCTGCCGCTTAAAATTTTAGTTCATATAAAATTAATATTAGATGAGGTGCAGCATCAATAAATTTACTTTCCTCTAGCCGATCAGAGCCAAACATTTTAAGGAATGTTTCAGTATATTTTCAGCAGTTTCCAGTTGAGAACATATTGGTGTTTGGTCAACTAGTAAAATGTAACATGACTTTGGATGCTTCTCTCAACGTTGCTACTAGTTGATTAATTATGGAAACCCCTGCCTTAAACTAGTAGTAGCAGTATTAGTAGCATTACGAGTAGTACTAAGTGCAGTAACACCTTCGGGTAAACATGTAACACACAAGCCTTGAGTTTGCGAAAACAATGAAGTAAATACTGTCTAAGTTTTGATCTTATTTGTTTGCGAAAGTTTGTTAAAAATTTTTAGAACATATGCAATGTTCTATCTCTGTTAAAGTTTCCCACTTTCATATTATAGAAAGAGTACTTTTCAATACTATTTATTTTGTTGCGTAAGTATTGTTTTTTGTTATTCTTATTTTTCAGTCAGACAAGGAAAAATTATTCAGATATTGTATTCATCGTAGAACAGACCATCTGCTTGACACGGAGGCTATCTTTCATTTTCGCATTCTCCATTATTTTGTTTGATAAGTTTAATGGACTGTTTCCCCTGAAACCATTATGTCTGTTTGTGGTCTTGAAGAAATTGTAAGCATTTGTTAGCTATTAATATAATTCTTTATGTGTGTTATTAGTATTAGAAAGTAATTAAGGAACTACACGAGTAGTTTGTTGTAACATGAAGTTTATTAATTTATTCTGCTTAAAGGTTCATTAATTCATATAATATACTAGCTGTCCCCTGCGGGCTTACCCACGTTCCTGATGTCATATTTTCCCGGGATAAAAAGTAGCCTATAGTTCTAGGATATGCTCTATCTATGTGACAAGTTTCATCTAAATATATTCAGTAGTTTTTGCGTGAAAGAGTATCAAACATCCATACATACAAACATTCGCATTTATAATATTAGTATCATGGTAGGTATTATTTATTTTAATAAAAATTTAGGTATTATAAAATGTTTCAAAATGCTACAATTTTTCGTCTATTGTAAAATGTGTCAGAAGCCGTTGCCTGTAATTCTGATTAATAAATTGAATATTTGAATTTCTTCGATCTTAAAGAAGCCTGAAATCCATTCCGAATAAGAATATGTCCTGAATTATAAATGAATTGGTGGTAATGTAAGCGTGGAAACATGCAAAAAAATATTGCGGTTGAAACATATTAATTATTTGCTTCACATTTTGTCGCCAAGAACATTAATAATTTATACCATTTTGTTCTTTGGTTTTGATATGTCAGTGAAATTAGTGAATCGCGTGTCTAGACCGTGCTGGGGCTACGTGAATGGTGCATACCCACGGCTATTAGCATGATCTACACAGAAATAATATGGAATATAACTATAAAATCGTTAGTATGTCTAGTGATATCCATATTAATATTATTTTTAAGTGAATTTGATTATTTAGTTACACTGTCACTTAATTTTACTGGTATTTACTATTTATTTTTATTTGCTGTGTGTGCTACACGTAGTCTATGGTTTTTTGGTTGAACGCGGGTGAAACCGCCGGGTATGGTTAGTAATCCCTACTAATATTATAAATGTGAATGTAAATTTGTTTGTTACGCTTTCACGCGAAAACTACTTAAGCGATCGTCATGAAACATTGCACACATATTCTTGGCGGTATTAGAAGTAACATAGGATACTTTTTTTCTCAGAAATATGTTATATCCCTAGAGAACGCGGGTGAAACCGCGGGGGACATCTAGTATATAATGATAACATAGTTGATTGAATACTGACATTGAGTCACCTGCTTACTTGAAATAGTAATCCGAGGCAAATAATTTTGAGGTTATACACACCAAAATGCGAAAATTGAACTCTGCAATAAAATATCTGAATAATGGCTTTTTATATGAGTGAATAATACAGGATATGTACTTATGGTGCGTGAGGTAGGTACGCTGCGGTAGAATCGATTGACAGAGAGTCAATGTTGGCTGCCTCACGCCCCGACCGCTTCGTTAAACCGACCATGTTAGCTTGCTACGACTACATTCACTGTGTATTTATCATTATTTACGTAGTTCAATGGACTTTTAGAATTAGATCGTGCACGTATCAGTATTGTATGTAAATCAGTCGGTTCAAAATGTTACGGTTCTGATGAATAAGCATTTGGTACTGAATTTCTTAGCCAATTAGTTGATGCGGGATATGTAAATAGGGTCATTGATTAATATATTTTGATTTTAATACTGTACTAGTGCTATGTATTTATCGATATTTTGTTTCTCTTTACTCTCTCTTCTTAGGACAACACCAGAACTTTAGAACTATTGGATCTTTGCCGTCAACTCAGATAAAAAAGGGTTGCACCTTCTAGATATGCCTTTGGGTGCATTAACCTCTCCAAGTAGCTCTAGATGGCATCAGTAAATTTGACCTTCATGTGCCATTCGCGGGCCTAAACTTAATTAATTAAATAAATAAATAAATATCCTGGGACATTCTTTACACACGGCCATCTGGTCCCAAACTAAGCAGAGCTTGTACTATGGAAACCAGATAACTGATATACTACATATACTACTTTTTTTTCTAAATACATACTTATATAGATATTTACACCCAGACACAGGACAAACAGACATGTTCATGCACACAAATGTTTGTCCTGGGTGGGAATCGAACCCGCGACCTTCGGTTTGGCAGTCAGAGCGTTAACCACCAAGCCAACTGGCCAATTGTTTTGAAATTTCAGTCCATGACTCAAATTTTTCAAATTTAAAGTATTTTCGAAGAATTTGAAAGCGATTGTATGACTAAGCTGACTCCTTTCGTGAGTATTATATTAAAAACGTATTTGTTAATAATTCGGATCTTTCATATAATTTTGTACCACCCATAATATGCATGACGAACAAAAATATCAATATTACCATCATCTAGCGTGGAATGTTCACTCGATGATGTCTACTCACAGAATACTAAGACGTGACGCGCCTGACAACTACCTGAAAGCGTGAGCATGAATACTAACTTCCGATAGAGAGAAATTGTCAAATATTACGTTTCAAACAAATATTGTAATAACGGTAGACGTAAGCAGAATATTTTTCGTTCGAAAAAAAAGAATGGAGTTGACTATGAAATTTTCAGCTTGTAATAAACATCGGGTAATAAAATACTGAATTGTATACGTGTTACAAAATACCCCGCAAAAATATATAATAATTAATCATCAAAGCCAACAACCCTAAGCTGACATGTCAGGGAACCAGATTATTTAACAGAAAGGCCTACGTACCTATTTTACCTAATAATTGTCTACTTTAAAAGTTTTTCTATTTTTCATTCATAAAAATCAGTTTTATTTATTTATTTGGGGTACGCTATACAGCATTACTACGGTTCTTAAATATAGGCTCGTTATAGGGCTCTATTTAACCTCCTTTCGGGTTTACGGGTAGGTTTGTAACATCCTGTATTCATTATGAAATTATGACATAGTCCTTACTTTAACTAGTTGTATGTACTGTAAAGTTATGTCACTACATAGTATAAAGCGAAGTCGCTTCCTGCTGTATGTCCGTATGTATGCTTAGATCTTTAAAACTAAGCAACGGATTTTGATGTTGTTTTTTTATTAGATAGAGTAGTTCAAGGGGAACATTATATGTATAATACATTCATATTATAGTAGAGAAAAGGCTTTAATTTCAAAGACCTGCAACAATTTTAACTAAGCTCGTTATACAGTTCCCCGACGTAGAGTAGACATTACAGTCCTCCTAACGCGGGTGAAACCGCGGGGGGCAGCTAATTGTTAATAAAGCACGCAAATCGCTAGTGGATCTCATCTTGTAAACAATTTTCATTTATTTAATCAACAGCTGAAATTAAAGTTCCTACATCCAAGGCGTTATGTTATATTCTTGATATGAATTCTAATAGCCATGACACACAAGAAGCGGGGCGTAGCTACTGCCGTGTCTACCGTATCAACAATATGGGGCCCTCGGGCTACAGGGGCCCCGAACGTAAGCAAAAAGTTGTAAATCATTATCCATAATCACAAAAGAAGGAGCCATAATCCTTTAAATCTTTTTGGGCTCCGGATCAAAATTTTATTCGGGGCCCGTCTAAGGCAAATTACGTCACTGACAAGAATAGATATTATGGTTAACTACTTGTCCGGACAGACATCGTTTTATACAAAAATGCAGGATTTCGCTCGCAGCGCCATCTACTGGATCCAATTGTGAATGTAAACCTTCCAGGGCGCCACCCAAACGCATACAAAAAAAAAATCATTCGAATCGGTCCAGCCGTTCAGGAGTTCACTCTCAACACACGTACAGAAGAATTATATATATAAAGAAGATGTACGCGAGTTATAATGCACGGACAGCACTATGCATGAATTTCAAGTATTACTGTCGGAATATGTTACTACCAAAGTATAAGTGTTGTGTAACTTAAACAGTAAATTATGCATACATATATTTACTGAGTATGTTTTGTAGTTTGCAATGTAGTAAATTACTCCCGTATTCATAAAAAAGTTATGCTGCGTTGAATAAGCCTCTATCTGCTACGTAACAGGCCAGAGTATGGAAGAGTGGGCCTGATGCCGCTATACCGTTGATTTAGTTAGACCGTGTTGATGAATACAAACGTTTTATTATTTTGCATTGGTATGAATACATACCTAATATAAAATAATATACACACACAATAAATTTAAATATATAAATATATATATTTTAAATCAATGATATTTTGTGTATTTCTTTTTCTATTTTTATAATTTTTTTATTTGTTCTTTCAACTAATATAATGGTTTATTATTGTTCTTATTATGTTATGCTTATTAGATGCTGTGTACAGTTATAATTGGACTACAGGTTTATATAACGTTAATTATCTAGATTTATAAGTAATGCTCAATCTGTTGTCTGTTTCTGTACCTATAAAATAAAATAAAAAAAATAATAAATATAGTAACCTGCCCCCTTGTTCAGCTAATACAAACTTTGTCGGCGAGCCGCCTCACGGGGGCCTCGGGGAGCTTATCTCTCACGTGATTAGTAGTATTAGCGTAGTAAGCGAAAGAGACAGAGCACGGAAGCCGCGACGAAATATCCTCGAGTGTCATTTTCCTTACAGAATCGAGCCCCTGAGCAGGTGGGTAACATTTGATTTAAAAATAATCAACTCTCTCTTATGTGTTGTTCAAAAAGTACACAACAAGTTTTACTGTAAAACTAGCTGCCTCCTCGGTTTCACCTTCGTTTGTCGATATTATATATTGCCTATCTTTCGCGGAATCACAAAATTTTGACTATATACCAAATTCCATCAAGATCGGCCAAATCGTTCTTGAGGTATAAAATGCCATACATAAAAAAAAATATATTGATGACAAAATTTGATTCTTCACACATGGTTAAGTGATCCCAAATTAAGCAGAGTGTACTGCTTGTATTCTGGCTAGCAGGTAACTGATATTCTATAACTAATTTTTAATTTTTCAATAAATACTACATATACAGATATTTACACCAAGACACAAAAAAAACATGTTCGTTCATACTCACAAAAGTTTGTCCTGGGTGGGTATCGAACCCTGCGGTTTGGCAGTCAGGGTTTCTCTCCAACCACCAAGCCATGTGGCCCATCAAGTATAGGTATAGTAGTATAGATTATGTCAATGTTTTAAAGCAAAATGTTGTTGTTACAAAAAAAATATGTTAACACTTTTATAATAATAATTTAATTTATGCAGGAAATTTGAATACTAGTTGCATATTACGTTAATGATCTAATAAGCAAGTAATGTGGAAATGTAAACGAGGCACTGTGAGGCGAAGCGCGGCAAGTTTGCTGGCCCTGCCTTCAGGCACGATGTTGTTGGCACGTACCACTAGCCGCCTAGTGCCTACATATGAACTGGGACTCATTGAATATTTTCACCAAAGTTTTAAAATGCTGGCTGAATACAAAAAAGGCCATACGCCGCTTGAAACTTTCATTTGAATTGTAACTTCGAATATGGCTTTTCCAATAATGGATTTGTAAACTTAATACCGAAACAGAATTAGTAGACGTAAAAAACGTACAACATAGATATATTATCTACAAAAAAATACATATAAAGTAATATATAATGTCTCTTTATAATTCTACGCAGCCAATAATAGTAAAATAAATGAGAATAGTATAATAAAACTTTTGGTATAATTTACTTAATGATTAAATACATATAATACCTAAATTGAATATTTATCGTAACAACCAGGTAGCTATCGATCGTATTTCTGTGGTTAAATCGAAATTAGGACAAAGAAGAAGAGGTAGCAATTAAAAACTTTTCTATTAAAGGCGAAACAAACAAGAAAACAAAGCAGAAGTTCGAAAGGTCTTTGATTAAAAACGACAGTCAAATTCTGTTGTAAAAGCCAAGTTCGTCTTTATTTGTAAGAAAGGATGAGGAAAGGAAAACATTTTCTTTGTTAGGAAATTTTTATATTCAATCTGTTATGAATAAGCAGTTGAAGAGGTATTGAAGAAACTTAAGCCAACACAACGGTTTCTGTTAACACGATGACCCTGACAACAGAGCTATCTATTGTCTTATTCAAATTATTTTGTTAATATTCTAATGCCTCGAAACCAGTGCGTGGTCTTGCATAGTTAAATTAAAGACGTTTTAACTTAAGAGATCATTAAGTTTAAATGAAACGGAGTCTGTTTGGTTGCCCATATCATAGCGTTCATTAATTATAAATTCTGTTTGTGTATGTATAATTCTTGGAAGTTTTATGTACCCCTGATGTTGAGGGGGCGCTCAGAACACATTGCCTTCATTTAACATTTACGTGAGGTGCGTAACTTTCGTTTACTCGCATGCCGATTTGAATTTATGAAGGACGTGCGAAGTTTCGAACGAGTTTTGCAGAGCACCATTGTAATGAAAACTTAATCGGTAAACAGTTTACATAAATAGAGCAGCTCTTTTATAGCAGTTCGTGAGCTTTGAAACATACAAACATATTACAGGTACCAAAACTTATTTCAAAGTCATTTCATGAGCTAAACCTTTAAGCCTGTCCCAAATTTTGTGCAAGGCTTGTAGCGAGAAATCTTATTTAGAGCGCACCGTCGCGTCGCTACGAGGGGCTCGGCTGAATCTCTCAATGTCGACGGATTATTGATGTCGAGAAACCATATCCTCCCCAGATTCCAGACACAGGGCGTGGGAGCGATTTAATTCCAGTTTAATTATGAAGAGAATGTCTGTTATTATTTAGACACCTTTGCCGGAGCAACGATGCTTTACGTAAATAAGCTAGCGTTTTGCTTTTAATAGGAACTCCAGCCAGTTTATTGATGGCATGAGTTTCTAGATTGAGTATTCTTAAAAATAAAAATGTTTTAAGTAGGTGAATACGACGCCGTCTACCTATATTAACTTAAATGTCTCGCTAAATCTAGGTAAAGCAATTTGGAGTAATTTAGTAATTCTGAGTCCTTACCCACTTTGGAATACTTTGCTCGTTACGGTAACAAGGTTACTTTTTAATGTCAGTTAATATTTCACAGTCACTTTGTAGTGCCGGTATAATAAATAAGTCTGGAATAACACTTTGTTGTTTATATAATAGGTGCCTTTTCGAGATCGCAACGTTTTTCGCTTTGATTGACACAAGGTTCGAGGAATCTTCTTTGTTCTTTGAAACTTGATATAGATGTAATATAACTTTTGGGTCACCGAATTCTGTAGCTGATTTCTTCGAGTAAAAGTTATATTGTCGTCTATTTTCTTAAGGCAAACTTCGTAGTGGATTCGAGTAAATTTCATGCAGGGACATAAAGTAAATATCTGTCCTTGAGATGTTCATTGTAGTGTAAAGTATAATTTTCTTTTATGATTTAATTTAGAATTATGTACATTTATCAAACAGTTAACTATGGAGCTGATATCGGATTATCCTCAACTTGGACTAGTAGTTTGTTTTGGCTTTACTCCAAATTGGCGCCAGATGGCGATAGAACTCGAGGAAAACTTTTATTAAGTGTGTACTTTTTTTCAATGAAATCCTATGAGTTTCATTTAAATATCTAAAGTGAGAATTGCAATGACTTTTTCAAAAGATTGTTTACTTGCACTTATGAAGGTCAAATTTAAAGTTACTGAAGATACAATGATGAATTTGGATTGTCAAATCAGAACTTATCGCATACAGGAATAAGTTAGTTATACTCGTATAATTATTGTACGAGACTCCTACCTGACATGTTTTATTTAATGTAACTCCTTAACACGGTATGATTTAAATTTACAATCCAAATTTCTGATATTTTGAAGCAACAGTTCTTGTAAATTGTATAATGGAAGTGGAAACTTATACTCCAGCTGCCATGGGATTTAGTTTAATGTAACCGAAGTTTATCTCGGACAGGTTTAGCCCATTTAGGATTATGACGATTAATGAATTTGTGGGCTTTCCAAGCAATCTGTTGAAACAGCCTGTAACCGATATTCTATTTAATGTCAAATGAAATATGGAAGCCATTATGTCCCGCGAACGTAGATATTGGTTCACTCATATTTGACAAGGGTCTTACATGGAAAGTGTGTTTTAAAAACGTTAATTAATTACGAAAAAAAATTCACATTTTCGTTTTTGAATCCAACTTTATTTGAACAGTATTTTAACTTTTATTAGTGACTTTATTAGAGTATAGCAAAAAATGATCAGTTTCAACGTCCAATAAATCTATTGATTCTATAACAGTTTAGTTTGAGGTTAAATCAACAAACAATTTCCTGAAAATTGTAGGGATTCAAATAATAATTTCCCCGTATGCACAGCTGCGGGCCTTTTGGACTTGGATAGTTAAACAAAACGCCGTTTCAAATATTAATATTACTCAATGTAAAACTGGTATACTTTATTATTCGCTCATGTTCCAAACTTCAAAACAAATGAATATTCTATTAGCTCGTCGCTACACGCCACCTACACTACACTCACAGTTAACAACGTTATTCGCCAAAAGGTTTTTACGACGTATCCCTAACTAAGAGAATGGTATACATAATATACTAATGCTTAGTATCTACACCTTATAATAAAATGTTGGGAAAATATTAGCTTCAGTAGCTAGAGTAAGATTATAGGTTTCATACGTATAATTCAGCACTAAGACCCACATTTCACCGAAGATATTTTAAAACACAAAGTACTATGCGGCTGTCGTTATCACCGTCTCTCAGCACTACATTATTATCCAGGGCAACAAGTAATCATTTCTAACAAAGAAACTATAATTATACTTTGCCCTACTGGGAATTTAACCCAAGAAATCTGGTCTTACCGGACTATTATGCCGTATAACCACAATTCGATCTAGCAGTAGATATTTTAAACATAAGTTTAACATGCTTAATTTAAGAGCGGTCTGCAACTGTTTCTCCCTGGTAAAATAAGGTTAGAATGACTATACTTCATAAAAAGGCAACAAAAGCACCTAAACAATGATACATTTCCATCTGAAGTATAGTTTAACTCAAGTGTAGTGCACCCACAAGGCACTTCCATCTTAATTTATATCCTTAGAGCGGCCGTTCGGCCTCTCCTGTGGCCTCACCGCCTCCCTATGAATGGAAGATGAAGTGTTTGCTGTTTCTCCAAGCCTCTGCCGCTTTCAGGCTACCCACAAGGCAAAACTACTGAAGCGCATTAGCGGTTTCTAATGAAATGGAATCATATTACCTTCTCAAATGGAATAAAATTAGAGCTGTTTTGTTTAACTGTTGTAGGATTATCGATTTAGTTGATACTTTATAGTGTGTTCTGTAAAAGGCCTTTTTGACGTATAGAATTTCATAAAAGAAATGATCATATTTCTTGAAAATTTGGTTCATTTGCTTCATCACAACAAACGATTGAACTAACGAACCTTTAACTAGTAATTTTTTCTATGACTATTAAATACAGGCGAACATAAAACCTCCTTTTTAATGCCGGTTAAAAACTCCTTTTCTCTACTCTATGATCTACTAGACTCCGTAAAAAAAATCGATTAAATTGCATTATTTTAAACGACATTACTCGCTACTTACCTAGATACTAGTGGACATCGATCCAAAGATCAAGGGACTAATTAAATACTTCGACCATGCACTTAACTCACTATTGGATCATGTCTTTGCATAAACAAAATTATACAAATAGTTCTGTACGAGTGCTCTACGCTTTTGCTGCACAATACTCCGCTCCATTTCGAGGATGTTTCTCGTACTAACTTTGTGTTGCATAATACCTACCATACATCTTCAGAAACTACACTACGTTGTTAAATATGTGCTTGATAATTACTAAATGCAAATAGTTTGTATCTATCTGACTGTCAAATCAACATGGCGACTAATTAAGTTATACCGTTAGATTGTAGCGTAATTACAATTACATACGATAGAGGATTGGCGATCGGATTTATTCGTTTAATGAGAAACCCTCTGAGGGAGTGAGGGTGAGGGATGTTTTTTTTTATACTACTAAGGTAGCAAACAAGCTGACGGCCCGTTTTATGGTAAACGGTCACCGCAGCCTATGGACGCATGCAACACTCGCGCGTTGCCGACCCTGCCAAAATCTCTACACACCCTTCTTGAAGAACCATACATGTAACCAAACTTTTTATTCAACTATATTCCTGATAATATGGACTTTCCCTAGGCGTTAAGGTAAAGTTACTGAAGCTACCAACTGTACGGGAGTCAGTCTTCAGCTGAGAAAAACTTAATCTGACTTTTAGCCCTTTTCTTAATGCTTAGAAATACCAAGTACTTAACATAACATATTTAAGCGAAATAGTAGTTAAAAAATATTACATAAACCTAAAAAAGCAGACTTCTCTATCTTCAATTTAAATTTCTATTTTCAATATAACACATCTTGGATACCAATTGACATTAATTTCGACACTTTAACAAGCTTCTGTAAATACTCACAATTGGCTATTACTTCCCTATAAATTAATAATATTTTTATATATTTGTATTAGGTGATTTATTTTGTAATGGATGTGTAAGTAGTTCACCATACTCATTATTATCCTGTATTTACTTTTACTTTGTCTTTTTTCTAGTTTTTAACTAATTGTAATATGTCATGTGGTGTTCGCCTGAAATTGGTTGTGCTCTTAGATTAAGTTTTTTATGTATGTATATGTTCATATGTATTATTGTAACAACTGTCGGCAGACCTTAAATAAATAAAAAAAAAAAATACAAAATGCGGTATTTTGTTATAGAAGCGAACACTATTTACCAAGAAATTATAATATGATATAATTTTTCATGAAATAGTGTCTTCAAAATAAATACCTTATTCGATTGTTCAAATCTGCCCGTTTTACCTGAGTGAGATGAATTTAGTTTCATACGGGAATATAAGGAAAGGTGATAAATCAATTACCTGCCAAAAATAATTCTCGCAAGCAAGACAAATGCAAGACGTTATTTCAATCCATTAACCAAGTATCATGGAGGTTTCCAAAGTAGTTACAATTTGTTAAACGTCTCCACTTCCTTTCAGTTTGCTCTTTAATCCCTCGGGCGGAGAGGCTTTGGATTTATTAGGTGGCCGTAATTAAAACTCGAGGAAAACCTTGTCAAACTCTACTAAATTGAGGTAGAAGTGGTCGGTAGGCGGGCTATATAAATGTCATCTAGCTTCATTCAATGGTCTACATATTATATTCTACTTGTAATGTAAATGTCATACCTTTTAGAGGGTCGCGTTAGTGTAAATATGCGTCCTAATTACTTATGTAAAGCAGCCTTTTTATATTCGTTTATTTTTAAATGTTAATTTACAGGTACAGTGTGTTTTATTTAATGCAGACGTAGGTATGGGTAAAATCGAAGCTAAAGAAAACTTTCTTAGTGAAAACAGCTTCGTACTTTCTTTTTTACATCTTTGGTTATCTATTAATCGGTCCAACGTGGACTTCCATTAAAATTTACCATAATTTTTATAAAGTTTGTATGAACACTGTCTTCACAAAAAATTTGCTAGTATTCCAATTATGATAGTACGTGCTTATTGTATCATTATAGTTATGGTTATCAAGTAAGTAAATAAAAAGGTTTTTTTGATATGAAAAATTGCTACTTACATTACATTTCATTTCATTCCAAGACTATGTTATTAATCCCACTAATATTTATCATCATAGCAAATAATTATGAATCTCAGTCTTGACTTCATTAACTGACATCGCCCATTCGATATAACTGTATATTTTCAATTAATTGATATAAACAGATTTGCAATTATCCCCGGGCACAATTATTACCAAAGTAAAGTGTTTAGAAGCTTTAATTAAATCCTGGAGGCGAAAGGGTCCCTGATTAAAAAGGAAATGTTTCTGTTGCGATTGTCGAGACATTGTAGGAATTAAGTCACGCTCGTGTGCCTGTGACCAATTTACCTACGTCTGAATGAGGTGACTTCGTCACGTTTCAAACTTTAACTTCGTTGATAAAAAAAAATTAAAACAGGGTGTGTCGTGAAGACACACGATAGAAGTGAAACTTTTGTATTACAGGGAAACATTTTAAGTATTCATCAATCACTTTTAAATAGCATAGATTGTGTTTATTATCATTTATTTTTCGCCACACTAAAACGTTGCGGATCAGAATTTCAAAGCCCTCCCATTTTTTTAATTTCTTTTAAGAAATTTCACTTTAAAAATAATCATATTTACAAAAGCATCGTTAAGTATCTAAGCATAATAAACTGAAATATTCAAAACCTATTTATTTTATAGTTGTAATTTTCTTTGAAAATATACACACGAACCCATTTAACAAATTTTATTTGACAATGATTGCTTGTTTCATGCGAGTTAAAATAATAGTCGCAAAAATATTATTCGCTAGGAAATGTACTCGACATTTTGTCACGTAAAAATTATGACGGACAAATGGAGGACAAAGGTGTGACAAGCGAGGTGTCGTTTTATAAATTCCTTTGGCACATGGTTTTACTTTTATATTTTTACTGCGGCAGAGGGCAAGGGGTAATGGTTATGATAGCGGAGGTATTCACGAGTACTCCTTTTAACGGTTAAAAAGAATTCTTCGAACGCTGAATTTACTGTTGCCGTGAGCTTCCAAAAGCTTTTATATGAAACTCTCCTATCACGATGGTTCTATTCAATCTGTAAGTGAAATTTATGATGCTAGGATGCATAGATTTTTGGATAAAGGTTGTGGTAGATTTCGTCTCCCCCTTAAGTAAACAAAGTCCCGTAGGCAAACCACTTTGGCGCAGGTACGTATACTCGTCTGAAGGACTCGTACGCAGAGCGTAGGGCGCAGTGTTGTGTTGCCCTATTAGCGAGTACTTGTGAACGTTGAGCTTTTTAATTAAACTCTAGTAAACGGGAAAGGCAACGGAATTGTTTGAGTAGGAGCGTCGTTATTTGCAATATTTTTTTTATCTTGTCATTTTAATGAAAAATTATGTATGGGGGTTGAAGATAATTAATTGTCGACTAATAAAAAATGCTTTTTCACTTTTTGCAGCTACATAGCGTAACAAGATTGATGACATGGAATATAAATTTGACATCTGTTTGGGTATCACCTATTTATATTTATTATCAACTTTGGATATGAATGTTATTATTGGATAAAAGAGTGAAATAAATATGAACTCAACGATTATTTATTTAAATGTACTATTTACATAAATTCACGCATAATGATTTGGTGAAATAATTCATATTATTATGGTATTTTTAATGCTTGTCAGCATTAAAAAATACCGATTAATGTCCATAAAAATTAAAAATTTATAAATAAAAATATAACATGGGCATGGAGGCTCCGTACAAAAATAATTATAATATATAAACAACCAACAAAATGATGTATATATGATCTATTTTGTACACAAAAACAATTTGAGTATTATGTACCCCTAATCTTAGAAAGTTCCACTATTCTACCAAAATTTCAAATAATTATAATATATAAACAAAACGATGTATATATGATCTATTTTGTACACAAAAACAATTTGAGTATTATGTACCCGTAATCTTAGAAAGTTCCACTCTTCTACCAAAATTTCAAATAATATTTATTTTTTGCTTAGAAAAATAGCTAAGACATATAAACAGAAACCAGTGTCACCACAAGTCTTAATTTTTTTACCGCTTTGGTATAGAGCTCTAAATACAGCCCTACGTTTATATATATGAGAAGGTAAGGGTAAACGCAACTTACCCTTGACTGGTTTTCCTTTCATCTCTAGCGACGAAATGTCATTTCATATATTTTACGGCTGCGCGACCCCCATCTAAACATATTGTATAAATATAATCAATTTAAATATTCCATAGGGAAATACAAGGATGTTGATTCCTTTGTAGGATATACTTTGGAATGAGCTTGTGTTTTAATAAAATCACTACAACTTCCAGGGGCCCAATTCCGCTAAATGCAACGTTCGAGTAGAACGTTTGGTTCGGCAATGGTATGGTTACGATTAATGTCAAATTGAAGTTTGACATTTCATAAATATGGTATTTCTACGCACTTGTAGTGAAACAAACATACATTTTAAAGTAATCTTTCGAACGAATGTGAACCATTACCGTAACACAACCGCAATTCGATCGTTGGTGTGTTTAGTACAATACGAATAAACGTCAAAATTGACGTTTGGTTTGAGGAATTGCACCCCAGTATAAAATTCAATGAACAAATAAGTTTATAATGACTATTGTCTACTTCTTCTTTTAGGTATCTTCTGGCCATGATATGACCAGTGCTTTAAAAAAGGCTCAAAATCAGAATATTCAACCTTATTAATAAATAATGTACCTACAAATAAGCAGCCGTATATTATTTACTTTGAAATTCATGTTTCGTAATATTTTACGGTACCTTCATATAAAATATTACTTAACTTTAGGGATAGAATTCAGATCTGCGGTTCTCACCAGAAAGGTTGTTGAAAATTATGTGAATGAGGGATTTAATTTAAACCGTATTCTGAATTCAGAGTAAAAATCTATACTTATTTGGATAGCCCTGCCAGTGACCACAATCCTACATCGAAATTGTAAAAAGTTTAAAAGCATTAAGACAATTTTCATTTTTTTTATTTTTAATCTATCTTGTCTTCTTCTATATATATATGTATATAAGGAAAATAGGGTTCCTTTGACGCACCATCACCTCAATGCTACTGAACATATCGGGATGGGACTGCTACCATTCTTCGCGGATTTTTTCGTAGATAGGCTATACATGATAAATGCGGGTGAAACCGGGGGATAGCTAGTATCTATATATACCTCCTTACTCTCATACCTCAAACACTTTTGGTCGATTTCATACCATAGCATGAAACCGAAAAAACCGATATCGGTCAACTGAATGCTGTATTTAGGCTTTGGTCTAGCCTTCATACAACCCGTAAGAAAGTCATTACGGATGTGTCTTAGACTTGCAGCTCTAGGTTAAAGAGACTCCTTCGTACGTTCTATCTTCAGGCTAAGACATTAGTAGTTCTTCCATAAAATCTGGTTCGAGAATACTGCCAATACTTATAGTGGCGACTTTATCCGGCGCACCACGATGCGACGCTTTATAGATGGACCTACCAGGAAATAATAAGATTCGACTCGGGCGGGGGTGCTCTGAGATCTATGTTCCGACCCCATCAAATCAAATGACGATCGTCAGACTATGACCGATAGGAAAACATGTTTTATGTATTGCCTCTATCATTTGAGTGTAGAGATTGTATTCCGATGATGCTTGTTAGAGGTGATATCATTTTGCACGCACTAACGAGGGACGATTGATGTCAATATGGTAGTACTTGTTCCAGCCCTTTAACGAGCAAAGAGCACGCTACGCACTTGTTCGTAAATATGCGACAGTTTCCTGCCGTCAAATGAAGGGATGTTTCCTTATTTACAAAATATGTTAAACGCCATGAGCTACATTGTTAAATACACTTACCGACTTAAAAAAAAACCTACTAAAATAAATATAGCGAAAAATTTATTAATCGAAGTGAGTTTTGATATAATTAATAAGAGTTTAAAATAACAACATGCTCGATAGATAAGTCTTACATCAAACAACTGTCTTAATGATTCCATCACAATTAGAGAATCATTAGGGAAGGTATGTTGGAAGTTGTCTAACAAGCATAAAGTAGAGAGTTCATGGATGACGTCAGACAGTAAACGAACATCATTATCACTTATTGCCACATCAAAGCGTCATTTCTTCAGAACAGGGAAACACTAAAAATGTAGTTAAAAAAATTAAATGATGTTTTAATGAACGCACAAATAAAATTTGGCAACTAGCTTACAGAAAAATATTTTAAAAGATTAGTAAAAAGCAGGAGTATAAACATAGATTTATGAATTTAGTAATGTTTTAAAAAAATGCAACTTCGGTTTAAAAAAATTATTTCTCAAAAGAACATTACATAGTTCACTTAATATGAGAAACTTTATACAATTGTAAAATATGAGTATATAAGTATATTTACTTATATACTATACATTTATAAATACAATAATAAATATTTTATTGTAAATATATTTTCAATAAGTCTATTGTCGCTGATAAAGTATTCGAATGGGGTCGAAATCCATATTGGTGCTTATGAAGAAAATCTGTTTTTGTCAAGTATTGAAATAATTATAAGCATTAATTATATGCAGTAAATTTTATTGCATATAATATTTGTGTTTAAGTAAGTCGACCTACTTACTTCAATAAAGGAGCTTGACTACACTTCTCAGTGGTACTTCTCATGTGTAGTGTACTGCACATTTCCATCCAGTTCCACACAAATAAATACCACATAACAAGAGAATTTAACCCAGTTTATTGTCTTGATAAAGTATAATTGTCACTGTAGGTGTATATGGTTAAATTACTGACACTTCCTATGGTATTGTCCCTGAGGAAATTAACGCCTGTATGACAATAAAAGTTTATTACGGTAGGGTGACAATGAATAAAAAATATAACGTGTTCGTTATATCCGAAAGTCTAATTCCAGGTAGCAGATTTTCTTTTGTATTTTTCCGAAATCTAATAAAGCTATGATGTACGTTTTGAGAATAATCTTTATGTATTCGATTATCGTAATGTAGATCGAAATTAATATATAAATGAAGCGTGTTTCTGATTTCTTATTTGTTTTATTTTGAAGAAATACCTTGCGAGGTAAACTTGTAAGCGTTCGAGTGTAATGAACTGTAAAGCTGTACTAACGATGTTCTCTAAGAAGGTTAGAACTCCATTACTAGGAGATTATTTACTTTGTTAAATCACAACACTGTTTATTTTCATGGTTTATTTCGTAAGCCCTTTGGCAATCCGCCGCTAAAGTGGTCCTAGGATTAATTAAATGTTTTAAGATATTAACCCCGAAATGGGAAACAACTTTTGGATTAAGCTGTTCCTTTTGTCGGCTTGCGGCGATCCATTTTATATTTAATCAGTTTTAGTTAAAAATAATAAAAATGTCTAGTGTAATATAATGGGTTTAGGATTAGGTATTATGGAAATTGTATTTCATGAGTTCGAATACCTAGTAGTATTATTAGTAGTGGAGTATTCAAAATACTGTTTTACGTTCTATCTTTATTTCTTCTGTACGTGTGTTGACAGTGAACTCCTCCTAAACGACTGGACCGATTTGAATGATTTTTTTTGTGTGAGTTTAGTTTTAAGTGGATTCGAGGATGGTTTAGATTCATAATTGGACCCGGTAGGTGGCGCTGCGATCGAATTCCTGCATTTTTGTAAGGACTTATTTCGATAGGACAACGTCTGTCCGGACAGTTGTAATCACTACATAGTATAAAACAAAGTCGCTTTCTCTGTCCCTATATACCTAAGTATGCTTAATTTTTTAAAACTACGCAACGGATTTTGATGCGGTTTTTTTAATAGATAGAGTGATTGAAGAGGAAGGTTTTTATGTATAATACATGTGACATCTCACGGGAGACAGCTTAATATATATTACATGGGAATTACGGTGTACGCTACCTCAATATGTTCGTAGCATTGCTCAAAGAGCTCGTAGCTTCGTAGATATACCTACCTATATTTTTTAAAGTATCGTTCTCCTATTCGAAGGTCAAATACCTCAGGTCACTAACTCTAAGCCACCGGTGTATAACATTTACATGCAATTAACGTTTTAACTAAAATACTACCATTAGTGTTGGATGAAGCACACGGTGCTGGTTTTATTAGCATCAGCTTTGTTATTTTGCTAAAAAGGTTTCATTCAGTGTTTTTAACGTGTTTATGTAAAATGTGTATCTTTGTTTAATGATCGACGTCGCGTGGAGTCAAAAATAGCACACTGAAGTTATATGTTTTAGAATTAATATTTTTATATCTAGCAATATTGTATCACATGATATTCTTGGGACATTCTTTACACACGGGCATCTGGTCCCAAACTAAGCAGAGCTTGTACTATTGAAACCAGATAAGTGATATACTACATACACTACGTTTTTTTCTGAATACTTACTTATATAGATATTTACAGCCAGACACAGAACAAACAGCCATGTTCATGCACACAAATATTTGTCCTCGGTGGGAATCGAACCCGTGACCTTCGGTTTGGCAGTCAACAAGCAACAGCAACAGCAGGAATAATAAATTGTATAAGTACAAGGTTATTAAAAAAGTAATGGCCGAACATGCATAAATATAATACCGACAAATTATGAACCTTCTTTTTCCCGTCAGTAAAAAATGCAAAGCAACCTAATAAAGTTCAGAAAGCTTTGAAACGTTTTTAATTAATAATGTTGTGTGTCATCTGCAAAACATATTTAGTAAGTACAGCGAGCTCGATGGACTCTTGAATGCAGGGTATGCTGGAGATTGTAAAAAACGACAACAAAATATTCTTATAGCTACGAGTACTTCACGTAGCTATAAGAATAGTACGCTGCGTTTAGTTGGAACTAGGATTTAATTGAGTCGTGTTGTATATAGTTTTAGTTAGTATCTGTTAGCTTACTCAGAACTCATAACTAATTCATGATATTTGTACATTGTTTAGTATTTATTAGTTTAGTTCAGAATTTCTGGAAATTAGAAATTGTTAATCTAATCATTGAATTTAACGTGGAAAAGTATCGGAACTTCGGGGTTATTGATTACTCAAAGTCAATAATAGACGTAACAACGTCTATCGTCTGTAAGGTAAACACGTCCATAACAGAATGCACGAGTATTTTGACAGTGTATAATTGTGTCGGAGGGAACGGCGAGCGCAATATCGCCGGCCACCTGAGCTCAAAGCGCTTTCAGCTGAGGTTTACATAGAAAATTAACATCTCCATCTATTTCAATGCTCCCTTGACTTTGTATAAACCATCGAAACTTCCAGCTGCCGGAGGTATTTAATAACGCTTTTAGAGAAACCTGTGCGCTGATTTAAGTGGATTAATATATCAAAAACTTTCTAGCTGTCACAAATTTGGAGGGTTCGGTATATTTTAATATTAAAAATAGCTTCCAAACTCAATCGTGTATTAGGTTAATGACGAATAACAGATTAATTTATTGAATTGAATCCTTTTGGAACTATTTGCGTGACATCCTTAATCTTATTTTAGAAGAATATTAGAGTATAGAGTAATAATAGAGTATAAATATACAGACTGTAGTATATATTTACAGAAGCTTAAAATGTTGTTTCTTCGTGCTACATGCAAATTAAACTTTATGAAATTCGATTAAGGCTTAATTTTCTTCCAATACTTAAAACAAATAAAGTAAGCAACATAAAAGATTAAGATTACAAAATAACCATGTTATTCATGTTGCTACACGACTCTATGAAATAACATGGGTATTTCAGCTGACATTTCAATTACATGAACAGGAGACGTATATTTATAAAACCGATTATATTTCACATTCCGTCACATTAAGAGAACTCATTTTGGTGTTTGTTTTGTGTGGTGGGCTTTTATTAGGAGACGGGTAAATAAGCAGGCAGTTCAGTCGAATGTGAAAAGGTTTTTGTCGGTTAACTCGTATTTTAATGTTACTAATTTGTACATACCTTTAAAGGAAAATCCCTATTATCACTACATAGTACAAAACAAAGTCGCTTTATCTGTACCTATATCCCTATATACCTAAATATGCTTAAATCTTTAAAACTACGCAACGGATTTGGATGCGGTTTTTTTAATAGATAGAATGATTGATGAGGAAGGTTTTTATGTATAATACATGTGACATCCCACGGGAACGCGGGTAAAACCGCGGGGGACAGTTTAATATTATAAATGTGAATGTAAGTTTGTTTGTTACGCTTTGACGCTTGAAAGCTACTTAACCGATCATCATGAAACTTTGTACACATATTCTTGAAGGTATTAGAAGTAACATAGGATACTTTTTATGCCGGGTAAATATTAAATCCCTCGGGTGAAACCGCGGGGGACAGCTAGTATAGTATATTAGAGTACTTCGTGATAGGTTATTATTTGTTTATAGACGACCAGCTTGGAAGCTGATGTGTGTATATCACAGTGTTTGTCACTTCGCACTTTATAGCTCACTTTTGAAGATATTTAAGTTGTATTTGTTAAACGGCTCCGTCTCTAGTTTGGTGTTAAGATTTTCAATATTAGGGTCAGACTATTTATTAGTGCTTGTGAAGGCCTTTGAATTAAAATATTTTCATTTTCATTAAATATTTATTTCTGTAGTCACGACTTAATCATATTTATACCTGCTAGAGTAACTCCACCGTAATTCTTGTATTTTTTGTAAGAATATAACATTTTTGAATATTGTTCTATTACTTCAGCTGCGAGCGTGTAAAGACGTCATTATGTTAGATATTTATATCATTAATTTAATGTATTTCTCATGCAAAATTTATAAAAATTTAACTTTTCCCATTTGAAATGTAACAATGCCAAATACAACACTACCAACTTATATGCTTAAAAGGGATTTATTTTCTTTATATAATAGGTATATACAGTAGAATCCGTTTATTATGACTCCGCCTATATTGACCAACCGCCTATTATGACATAACTACATAACTAATTTTGGTTTTCATATAAAATCATTTGTAACAACGTCGGTTATAATGACTTCGCTTACAGTGACATGTCGCTTATTATGACCCATTTTTTATAAATTTTGTCCGTTTATAGTGACCGACATGATTCTTTACACCTTCGGCAATGTTCGTTGATCCCTGACTGACTACGTTCGGCACGTGGCTTGTTTTTGTTTTGAATCTCAGTATCAATGTACCATGGCAATGTGTTCTATACACAATAATATAAGAGACTGTTATTACAATAAAATGACAATACAAAAGCAGACAAAAATTACAGATTTTAAACTTTGACTGTTCAAAAACAGCGTTCTTAAAATTCCCTCATTATCGGTTTAACTCATACAAGTAAGCAATAGGGATGTTGACTGATATGTCAAATTAGCAACTTTTTATTAAATGTCAAAACGAACGAATGTATGGAGTCTTGTATGTAATCGCAAGTTGTGACGTCATAAATGTACAGCATCAAAAGATCTACTCTTTTTGGCTACATGAATACTTAAAAATCATATTAATTATAAAGTTTTGGTCACATTTGATGTATTCGTGTATTTTCGGATGTTCAATACACTGACTAGTGTTTTATCATTTATTTTGAATACAGGATAATAATAATAAAAATGTTTATTTCCTTTCTCCATATAAACTAGGTATTTTTGAACAAGGCTTAAAAATTACTTATAATATTAAAGATTGCAGGAGAAACTGGTTTCCAAGCTAAGCCGAAGCCTGTGTTATGGGAACCAGTCTCTTCCACCGCGGACTCTAATTAAATCTCTACAATCAATTTACTATATGGTATGTACCTACTACTAAAGAATTAAATAATTCCCTATTTGATAGTAGAATTTACCTTCGTACGTGCCTTTGGGACCTATTAGATGGAATACCCGATCGGTAGTATCGATAATTTTGTTAGTAGTTAACTCTAACTGACGTCTCATGAGTATTCAACAGAATGTCACCATATCTCTGAAGTAACCCATCGTCATAAATCTTACTACAAATGGATATATTACTAGTATGATAAACTAGCTGTGCCCTGCAGTTTCACCCGCGTTCACGAGGATTGTAGTGTCTGTCTCCGAAGATATAGCGTTAAAAATGTTTGGGAAAATCAATTTTCGTAAAAAGTATTTTGTAAATGTTATTAGATACTTTTTCTGCTATTCAGGGCGGAGATTAATCCTACAAATCAAAGATCATTGAAATCTGTTATTCTTAAGATATAAATGGTGTAACTAACATGACTTTGTTTTACATATATGTACTCGTATATACTAGCTGCCCGGACAGACATCGTTCTGTCGAAATAAGTCCATACAAAAATGCAGGAATTCGTTCGCAGCGCCACCTACCGGGTCCAATTGTGAATCTAAACCATCCTGGATGCCACCAAAACGTATACAAAAAAAAAACATTCAAATCGGTATTCCTAAACGGCTAAACCGATTTGAATGATTTTTTTTGGAATAGACTGTCAACACACGTACGTTTGGTTGGATGAATGTTCGTTACTGAATCATGCCAGAACGCCTGAACGGATCTGCATGAAATTTGGCACATAGATACATAGTCTAGAATAGCATAGGATTTATCCCGAAAAAATAAAAAAGATAGTATATTATATTCTCAATCAGGTGGCCTTTCTAGTTAGAAAGTTAAGCAGATGTTAACTTGTATCGTACGTAGGTAGGTGCTTCAATGTCGATGTCGGCGCGGCTCCTCTGGGAACTTGCTCAACTTTTACCGCTGACGTGTCTGCTAACAGCACATTATTTCAGGCGTATAACGCCATGCGGCTCTTTATAAGTTCCGACGTCAAACTGTCAAGAAAGTTGATTTACTCGCTGATCAGTTTGATGCCGGAAGGGTATTTTAATTATACGAGAATATTTCTTACTTAATTTGAAAGTTATCTTTGAATATTATAATTAAAGAAAATGTTAATTTTATGCAAGACATGTTTGAAGGGTGATTTATCAAAATAGGTACCTATTCATCACCATCATCATGATATCAGCTTAGGGATGACTAATGCTGAACATACTGTTATTTATCTAAACGTGTCTCTGATTAATTGAAACATATAGTATAAAATCTCCTTTTAAAGTCTAGAACAACATTTTATTTCAATAAACTTGAGTGCGTATTGTAAACTTGGATGAATAAATAAACACTTTGAGTATGAATAATGCTGTAGCCTAGCTGAAATCTTGAGCATGCTATCAACTATCCGCTCACGTAACATTGCTACAAACTATTGAACGTTTTCGCAGAAAACCCTACGTTTCTTGTATACCTTATGTATTATGCGATGTAGTTATAAAAAAAATAAAAAACTTGAGGAAATGAAATCTTTGTCGACATAAACCGCTAGCTTACCTTCAGTGGCAATATATATATATTTTAAATTAAAACTGAATGGGAAATAATTTAAGAGTCCCGGCTATAAGGTTACCAGCATCATTTTGATGAAATGGTATCAATGTGTAACCCACTGAAGGGTCGCTTATAACTGTTTTCCGAAATTTATTTAAAAGCAGTATTTTTTAAATCTGGTGGAAAACAATATTTTATCGCAAAAAAATCGTAGTGAAAATTTCTGAATAGCCTTAAATTAAAAGAAAAGCTAACAGTACGTATACCTTACACAAAAATGGCTGATAGGTAATTAATCATCGTCTAAAAAATCTAATACAAAATGTATCTAGACATAAAGTCTTTTACAACATCATATAAAGTACATTTCAAAGGTACTAAGGAAAGTTTATCCATGAAAACTTTTCTGTAAAAACTTCCCCACTACATACCTGCCCTGTAGATTGGAAAAGTTATAAGTAAAAAAAGCGCTATCTCGTGCTCACGCTAATTAAAAAATAAACAATCTTGGAACTAATAATCTGCAGCTGATTTGTTTTTTAATCAATCTGTTGGTATTAGATAACTGACCTATAAGGTATATACGAGTATACGAGTATAAGCAAAATAGGGTTCCTTTGACGCACTATCACCTCAAAACTACTGAACATATCGGGATGGGACTGCTACCATTCGATGCGGAATATTTCCTAGATGGTTATAGGCTAATATTATATAATGATATCGATAAACGCGGGTGAAACCGCGGGGGACAGCTAGCATAGTTATGTAGATATCTAATGCATAAATATAATTAAAATATATGGTACTTTGAATTACGAAAAGTAATGACAAATATTTTGTTCAAAAGATTTTTATGTATGCTTATTATTTTAACCTAAACTTATTATATAAAATTTATACATCATCATCATCATCATCATCATCAGCCTATCTCCGTCCACTGCTGGACATAGGCCTCACCTAGGGCACGCCACTGAGCTCGATCTTCAGCTCTTTGTTTCCAACCGCTGCCAGCCAGCTTGCGTATATCATCGCTCCATCTAGCTGGAGGGCGCCCTACACTACGTTTAAAATTTATACAATTAGATAAAAATACAAGTTATGAAGCACAGATGAATGTCTGTAGATACATAATATGTCTTTTTGTTAAGGCTACATATTTCGTAGTGGAAATATATTACTACTATAAAACAGCTCTATGGTACTGCACGAAATAAATACTATGTTTGGCGGCAGTCCAAATAAGTACTCGTTTTATTGAGATGTCCAATAAAATAAACTTTTTGAATAGTTTTTAAAAAACACATTTTATTTTTACAAATATTTGTAAAGTGTACAGAAACGTTGTTCTAAATATTTCATAACTTCGAACTAATAGAATAGCGTATACAGTAACAAACAACGGTAACATTAAGTGTTGAGATTTAAACTTAAGATATTTACGAGGCCATTATAATGGAGCAGATGAGAGCTGAAGTTATCTCGTAAATATAGTCCCGCTATGGTCCCAACCTTGTGCCTAATAATTTTGCTCACCTGTGTCTGACTTATCTTACAAGTCTGTTTATTAACAAGGTTCATTATTATTTACTAGCTGTGCCCCGCGGTTTTCACCGCTTTCCCGAGGAATGTCACATTTTCCCGGGATAAATAGTAGCTTATATGTTATTCCAGGATATGCTCTATCTATTAGCCACGTTTCATTCAAATCTGCTCGGTAGTTTTTGCGTGAAAGAGTAACAAACATCCATACATATAAACATTCACAGTTATATTAAGTAGGAAGTTGTAGCCACCTTAACAATTTTCTTTTCATTCCGATTGTATAACCAAGTTAGGGGCTTACTATCAACTCTGTATCAAATGCAATTCAAGGTGACTAATGTCGAATGACGTCATAATAAACGACGTATGGAATAAAGTTGTGTCTAATAATAAAAACAAATCAGTTAATGTCAGGTTGTGTCGCAATAAGAGTAAGAAATTACAGACTCATGAGACTTAACAAGTTCATGTCTCTGGATCGACTACGCATTAGCGATGCCTCTGGTGTTGCAAATGTCCATAGGCGGCGGTGGCCACTTACTATCAGGTGTACAGTCTGCTTGTTTGTCGGCCAAAGAGGTATAAGATAAAAATCTTAGTAAGTAAGACCTAGACTAAATAAATAACTGCCTTTAACACTAAACATACCATAACCGGGTCAAATGACCCATTATGAACTTTGCATTGAAAATGCACGTATCATCTTATTGCTTTTGCACATTTGACTTCATGACGTTTTCTTACTAATTAATATACAGTTATACTATTTATTTCCCTTCCTAACAAGCATATTTCATACATTCAAGCAGGAAACATAAAGTCACATTTGACCCGCTCTGGTAGAAATAGGTACCTAGTAAGTGTTGGTATGATTAGTGTTAAAATTTATTAACTAAAGTCCCGCGGTTTCATTCGCGTTCTCCAAGAATCAATTTTATTATAAACAGCCTACACTCATAAATGATGTAGCTTTCTTAAAGTGAAAGAATGATTGAAATCGGATAAGTAGATTACCTCCTACAAACTTTACCTCGTTATAATATTGGAATACTAGCTTGATAGATATCTAGCTACTAGTCACCCGCGGTTTTACCCGCGTTCCCGAGGGATATCACATTTCTCCGGATAAAAAGTAGCCTATATGTTATTCCAGGATATAATCTATTTATTCATTTATTTAAAACTTTATGTACAGTAGTGTACAAAGGCGGTCTTAATGCCAAAGGCATTCTCTACCAGACCTTTGGGTGATGCAGAGATAATTACAGGTAGATGGACTAAGAAATCTATATATGTGCCAAGTTTCATCTATATCTGTTTAGTCGTTTTTGCGTGAAAGAGTAACAAACATACTTACATAAAAATATTTCCTCTTTATAATATTAGTATAGACAAAGGTACTCCCAGAACTTTGACATCCACGACACGCCATGTCATTTATTAGGTCACATAAACCTGAAAGGGTTCCTCTTCAGTTTTGTTTCCGTCTAGTTTGTGGTGTCTCATATCTCTTCGTGAAGTTTATATTTGGAAGATGTATTAGAAGAATACAAAAACTCACGTGTGAATAAGCTGCAACAGCTTTTGGCACTTTAGCGTGGCCTAAAACTAATCGAATTAGCTACCAACATAATTTATTTTATTTTGGCACATACAGTCATTTAGTTACAAAATATATATACAAGTAATAATTATAGTATAAAGACAAGGAGTGCCCAATAATAATTGTTAAATTTTGTATTGTTTATTTCAGTAAATTTCATAGGTTTTTTTACTAATACTAATGGTCCTATATTCCAACTTCTCATCGCTAGACCATGCTTACATCTTAAGTTTCAGTGTTGTGAAATAAAAATGTTAAGTCTAGTGTTGGAAAATAATCTTAATAAATCAAAAAATATTGGATCCTCATATTATACATTATGACACGTGTACCTAACCAAACTTTAACCTTAAGAAACCATAAAACATAGGTATCAAATATTAAAAATCGGTTGGATTATGTACAAAATCGTTTTAAAAATGGCGAAGAAAATTCTATTCAAAATTAAGTTCATTTAAGGTCCCTTTAGTGCGAGAACCCATATTATATTTGTTTAATTACAAACCTATCCGCTTCATCGTCTAATATAAATATCGCTGTTGGCGTATGAAAATCCACAAGCAACGTTTTAATTAAAGTATGAAGTATTCAAAGGCTCGAATAACGAGCCTCAGAGCTGAACTTACTTGAGTTATAGGTAGTGTAGACTTTAGTTTGGTATGAATGCGGACCCGCCCGCTCCGCTTGTGCGCCTAGTTTCATGGCCCATACCAGTTTCATAGTAAGTTTTCTTAGTGGCCATACCCTTTGACCTATTACCAAGTTTACAGCATGAATGTTAAATTTTTTTCGTCATATAGATAAACATTTAATGAAATTGGTAACATTTGATACATAGGGTTCGAAAAACTCTTGATTAATCGTTTCATTTTAATATTAGTCCCACGCACTTCTTCATTCAACTCTTCGTCTGCGAACTTTGCTTTTCAAACGTGACACTTTTAAGAAGTTAGTGACATTTAAAAATTGGTTTAATGTAAACTGAAGCGAGAGGCCTGAGCCTCACGCTCGAAGCCCGGAGACCTTTTTATGCAAATCTTGAAGGATGTGCCGGGATTTTTAATGAAACTGCGCAATTACTTTGATGAATACTGCACTCGTGACGTGACGACCCTTAGCGAGAAAGGGAGGCTAAATCTAAATTAAACGTCAGGTATATTGATTTAAATTAAAGCTACGTTACGTCTTTTAAATTTTAAAAGAAAAACCGAGAAGTTTATTTGCTTTTCCTTAAGAGGATCACAGAAAATCGAAAATACCTTATTGATTTATGTTACCAGCACTGTTATTATGCGACCATAATAACAGCGGTAGAAATAACGAGTTCAGTCGGTGAAATGTAATGAAGCGCGTCGTTATAACAATGGTCGTAAGATGATATCTACCACAGTTTATTCCTTCACTATGAATGTATTCATTGCATCGTCAAAGTTATATCAACATTTGGAATATTTACGACATCCTAAAAATAAGCGATAGCGACTGCAGTCCTCGGGCATGACACATCGCCCGCAGGATTATCTCTCCTTCTCCCTGCACCCTGAACATTTTCAACACCTTCCTAATCCACATTTCGCAATTAGCTAAATGTTGACATGTAAAATGCGGTCAATGAATCCTTAAGAAAATTTTATCTTTAAAAAAAAATCTTTAAGGTCGTTGTGTAAGAGGTCGTTGGGTCGTGAATAGGTACGCAATTGTAACTCACTCAGCAGATCAACTGATAGGACTCGAATTAAAGGCAGAAACTCTTCGTAATGGTCTTCAACGAACACAATCTAATAAAAAAGTAGATGAGACTCCCTTACGCAGCTGGAATTTTAATCAATTTTGCGGCCAATAACTGAAGTGGGCGGACTCAACGAGCCGCACTTCGCAAATTACCGCCTTTAAGCGTTTGCTCCGACTATACTCGTCAGGCGAACGCTGCTAAATTAAAAGAAGGAGTTTGTTTTGCCAATTTGCTTAGCCGGGCCAGCTACATGAAAATATAAGTCTCACGTTCGCTATAAGCTATAACGATCAGAGCTTAATCGCGTCTGTTGGGACTTAACTCAGAATTAACAACGCAACCAGCTGTTCTTATGTTCAACAAGCAATCGTTTTTAAAGAGGTAGGTAGTGACAAAGAGGCTCTCTCGCTTTGAAACACATTTCAAGAAATTTTCTTTTACTTTTTACATCAGAGTGAGGTACATAAAAAGAACTATCAAAAGAATCATAACGTCAAAGACAAGAGCCGTTTGGATCGCGAGCAGTGCTCGAGGCGAATTTTGAGGGATCTTTATTATACTTGGTACTTAGCAGGCAATTAGTATTTTTCTTACACAACGTGATAATTGGTTTCACGATGATTCAAAGGGGTTTCCGCTAGAGAATTTGCTTTAATTGCAACCGTGCCATAGTGAAAAAGTGTTTTACGATGCAAATTATCTGCTTAGTTATTTAGGTATATAGGTTAGGTATATTTAAGTATATATATAGCAATCGTTTTTCAGATGTTATTAAATATTATGATTGCCTTTTGAACTAATTAATTAATTTTATGGACCAAGTATATATGTTATACATGAGTGCAAAAATATCACAGACATGTGAATGAAACACATTTTATTTGTTTCAGATAACTTCTGCCAACCAAAGTTCGTGTAAAGAACTGTCTTCATTCATCAAAGACAAAGAGGAACACGCGACAAAGTAAAATAGTTTCGAATTGTATTGAAAGTTTGGAGGTGAATAGAAACAGTAACGAGCGTGTGGCAGGTGTCACGGGAAGAGGAACAATGAGGCATCGGGGAGGAGGGGGATAGCATGACAGCGCCTGCCACGGCGGCCTGATGGCGCTAGTGCGCCGTATACTAGGCGACGCCCAGGTGAGGACGTCACCCCTCGCATGCATGATTAGCGCACACCACACTTCGACGGGCTTTATTGTTAGAACATCGCTTCACGAACAAACTCTTGACAACATCCTGAAACATGACATGCTACCTATATACACGCACAGTATCGCGCCAAGCCAAGCTGATTAAAAGTTATAAACCCATTATAACTAATTTGTACTAGCTCGGCCCTACCTTAAAGTCCTTAATAAAGCATAGGTACGTTTAAGGGTAAGTGGGTAATATCATTAATTACAAAGTTGCTACGAAATCGGTTCACCACCCCTAATATGCAGCGATTAACCGGACAGCTTTAAACGTCTATTATAGCAATTGGTGCCGTGTAGGTGAATTAATAGACTAAAAGGTAAATATACAGCTATAGCACTCCAGGATGGTAAATGGTGAAATTAAAGTAAGTGGTAAAATCCAAAATGGATAAAAGTTTTTAGTATAATGTAGCGCTTTAGATGAATGTTACTTTGACACAGGCGAAACTACGGAAAATGGTGGATGAGCAAGTGTCAGTGGGTGCGCGGGTGGAGGCTGATGCAGAGCCCGAGCCCGCTGACCCACTTATCACGCCCGCCAGCTCCGTGCTGGACCGCGACATGGATCCGCGGCCGGTGCCCCCGGAGCGTCGGCTCCTTATGGGCACCCTGGACAAACCACGCAACGGATCATTCAATGGCGACAAAGAAGCAACCTTAAACAGAACGACTAAACTAACTGTTAGAAATGGGAAAGATAATCCATTTATAGGTCAGTTACAATACAATTAGACGCACCCACTTAGTTTTTTTGCGGGATATAAAAAGTTTATCTGTCTACAGACGACGACAATAAGGAAAATCAAGCTAATGGAAAACTTGAATCACCTGTTAAATGGTCGACTCAAAATGGCAGCGACAGTGGAACGTATGCTGAAATAGGGAATAGCAACACTAGCGAAAGGAATATTTTAGACCCAGCGGACAGTTCGGAGGAGGAGGTTCCACTACCAGATGCTACTTCACCGGGAAGGAGTAGTGACGGACCAGAGCCCAGAGCTGATATAACTGCCACACTTGAAGGAGGTACAATGTTTGCTCTTAGCTTTTTTTTTCATTGTTTATTTCATTTGGTTCATATTTTTACCGCCGGGGTATAATTTATTACCAAAACAATACACAGAAGGAACGATATTGATTAATGATCCCTGATTTCAATGTCGGCCAGTTTTAATGACAAATGGCTCAATAGCTACGCATAATGTTTCAGACGTTCTTTTAAATTAAAAAAATTGGAAAGATTTAAAAACGTTATCGATAGATCTAACTGTTTAACCGGTAAAATTAAAGGTTTCCAGCGTTTCTACCGTATTAACGGATTTGGCGATTAATTCAAACTTCATTATAAAGTATAAAACAAAACACAGCTGGCATAGAAAAGGTAAAGTTGGCATGTTTGCGTTTATCTTAAGAGTCTGTAATCCAGGAGATAATAGTTCCTAACAAGTCGAGACGGCATGTTTGTTTTGCTGATGAAGTAAGTTGAGAGCTAGTTAGAAATTCTTCATAGCTGCCGCTACAGGCTGAGAATGCTATGAGCGTCGTTCAGTGGTGTTAGTATACGTTAAATAAACTTACTGTATTCTTGACTCTTGTCTTCACACATTACATAATAACGGAACATCATCACATTTCCACTAAAGATAGTTTGATATTGAGATAGTTTTACTGTTTAGTGTTTTCATAAATAAAGTAATTTAGTATTTATTCTTATCCGTTTAATGTTTTAAGAATATATATTGTATAATGAAAAAGTATACCTAAGTATATCACAACAAAAATATGACAAACTTTTACTGTAATGTAACTAGAAACTCTGAAAAGGAACTTAGTCATTTAGCTAATATATTCTCCCACACCAACACATCAAATGAATAAGTTGTAGCTTTAAATGTAATAAAAGTAAAATACTTTCTCAGTCCATCTATAACGTTGATACATACAAGTTATGTCTTTTGATAGCTTTCATACATTGTACACTACCGCACCCTCTGCGGAATATCCTTCCTGCTAATGAGCCTGCAGCCTTGGGGAATAAGCTCATTTGCCGACTAACTGCACGCCCGACTAACTTCCCAAGAAAGAAACTTTTCGACTGATGTTGCAATTTGTCATTTAATTCTCCTCGCAACCTTTTAATTAGCACACGTCCATTAAAAATATACTTTTCACTCTTCAACTTTAGTACTAACTTTAAGCTTAACTTTGTTCGTTATTATAATAATTCGTGACATATTAATCTGAGAGTAAGATACGCATACGGAGGTACGTGTGCATTCATCCATTATAATTGTCTCCGGAGCCAATCTTGCAATACAGTGACTATTGACTTATCAGACCGACTGGAATAATAGGATTATTGGAAATTGTTAGTCATCGCTAACAATTTTAGTACCCGTAACTGCCTATATTTACTTTAATCACTGTAATACCGCAGAAACAACAACAATGTAGCCAATTTGCAACTAATCCCTGTGGCTATTATTTCTTTGTCTCCACACCCTACTGCAAGTCGTACGTTTATTAATGTTGGTGGTGATTTTCTCACTGTATTTGTTGCTCACAAGGCAGCTCGTTCGAGAATAATTACACGGCACGGGAAAGACTTTATTTTTCCGGAGTCAATACATCTATTTCAGTATAGCGATGGTACAATAAAGTAGGCGTCGAGCACACCTGCGGCCCTATCCGAGCCGAGCCCTGACGCGTGTTACATTGGAGTAATCGATTCGTCTGGACCGGCCAGAGTCGCGGCTTTCGTGACTAGAACAACTTTTACGTTATTACAAACGTTTACGTTCCCATAACCGATTCCATTTATATGACTGCGGCAGCGCCGTACTTTACTAAAGTTTTCATATTATAGTACGACAGCTAATAATGAGGGTTATATCGTGAGCCCTTCAGTACTAAACAAGGACGAAACTTCGTAGAAGTAAAGCTATTAACGAGACAATGCTGGGAAGTACAACAAATTGTGAATTTGTTAACTGAGTGGAAATAATTCATGGACGTGCCCATGAATTTTAGATTTCTGATTATTGTCATTGTTTCTTGTGATGTAATATTAATTGGGTAAATTAATATTCCAAAAACATAACAAGACGTTCAATAACACTGTGTTTTTTGGTACTACTAAGTCATGAACCAAACACAAAAGAGGGCATATTTATGACCAAAATATCCCTTTTATAATCTTCCTTTTTAGTAATGTTTCATATTTTTTTCTGAATTGTTAGTAAACTATATAGGACAAATAGAAGCTGCGTCTCCCGGTGGGCGCTCGGACAGATCACGGCAGGAGGAGGTGCCGGCATCCCCAGGGATGCTCACCGCGGCACAGCTTGCCAGGAGATTGAGGATGGAAAATGAGCGATTGCAGGTATAAATAATGCAAATTAAATAAGAACTCATTTGTCAGTTGCAGATAAAATTATATATTAAAATAAAATTCATTATTTTGCGCATTGGGGATTTACTGTTTAAATAAAATTTTTATATCTTTATAAATTTCTAGGTTTACAGGATTTTCATATTTTCAGAAAGATACACATAGGGAGCTATTTCGCTGTTTAATGTTTATCGTTTCTAAATACTCATTAATTTTCCCCTTTTTAATTTGAATAATGATTTTTCTGATTCATGACAAGGCGGAACTAACGCGAGTACGCCGGCTGCTTGTGGCGGCGGCGGAGCGCGGAGAGGCTGGCACGGCGCTGGTGGAACGGGCCAAAGGGGAAGGCCAGGACGCACCGCCCCTTGACCCACAACAACTTGAGAAGGAGCTGCTGTTGGCCAGAGAAGCTGTTAACTGTGAGTAATTTTGGTACAACGTATACTAACTGTTTATAAAGTACTAACATAATTAACGAAATATTTATTGTCATGTAATATTATAATTGATTAGCTTAGATCACCTTCTTCATATAATAATCCTATCGGGTTCAATAAAAGTGGCCAATTTGTTGAGTGCCGTATATGATACGAGAGAGGCGTGCAGTAAGCCGACATTTTGATAAACTATAGTCATAATATCCAAGTACCTGAGCCGTACCGAGGAGGCAAAATCAGTAAACGGGTCACGTCGCTCTTAGGGGTGCTTCTGTAACTTTGGCTGGCATTTTCACTAATGTCGTTGCCTTGACGAAATCGAAATGGCCGCGATGTCACACGCATGTAAGTTACATGGAATAATATTATTTTTATACATGTAGGTAGGATTTGTTTGTGCCTATGAGTAAAATAGCAAAATTAACACATTTTATATTTTGTTAGAGTCGTAGGAGATTCCATCTACCCAGAGCCATAAATAATTTCCTCGCACATAATAATGTAATACAGCTTGGTGGTTGAATGGTATACAACGTGTTACAAAATACCCCGTAAAAATATAATTAATTATCAAAGCCAACAACCCTAGTAAGCTGTCCAGGAACCAGATTATTTAACAGAAAGGTCTACGTACCTATTTTACCTAATAATTGTCTATTATCTATATATATATAATAATTAATGCCTATTTCCCTTGGTCAAGGCATCACGCATAGACGGCTGGACCGATTTCGCTAATTCTTTTTTTGTTGTGTTTGTTATTGTCAAGAGAAGGTTCTTATGAACGAAAATATTAAGAATGTTGCGCGGAAATTTAGAAAATCTAATAAAACATAACGACTTTACTAGCGCTTTTGACAATATAAACTTTTTTAATGTTACCTGTTTGACATTATTGTCAGTCTTTTAACAGTTGGCGCGATTGACAGAATGCGCGCTACAAATATCGTTCAAAATAGAGGCATGGGTCAGAATTATAGTAATAAAATAATTAATTTACAACTTCTATATAATTAAGTACACAATCCATTCAATCGGAAGATTCGAATTCAATATTCATAGTTAAGACGGGACAACGTTTGTTGGGTCAGCTAGTTTTATTCATAAAAATCAGTTTTTTTTTTTTTGGGGTATGTTATACAGCGTTACTACGGTTCTTAAATATTGTGAATAGACTCGTTATAAGGCCCCATTTAACCTCCTTTTGACTTTTCGGGTAGTTTTGCAACATCATGTATGGCCCGACATAGTGCCAGGACGTCCTGCATTCCATTCCCACGTCGAGCGAGTGACAGTTGACTTTTTTTGATAGACATGATTACATGTTGCCAGGGATTGATAATGTGCTGAGAGATGGTAACAATTCTCACCTCATCTCAGGTAATGTCGTATAAGGACTTAAAATATCTTCGATGGAGTATTCCTCTCATTGTTGAGACCTCTACCTACCTCTTCGGGGGTAACGGGTGTGACAATATATATTTAATCACCAACGTAAAACACTTTGTTTTTTGTGTGACCACGGCTTGATGTATGTCAGCCGAAACGGTATTTATACCTCAAATTATGACACGATTTAGACCCGTTGTCTATGATAATTAGAATGTATACGAATCGTGAATCCTTAAAAACTTTCTTTTTTTTTCTTTTGATAATAAAATGTATGTAATAGAGTCAACAACTAAAGCTGCTATTAACTATTTCTATTATCTATATTGCCTTAAAAGTAAAATCTTAATTTCATGAATAATATGGCATAAAAAGAAGAAAGCACATAATTCCAACGGCTTCAGCTTAGGTGGTTGTAGGCCTTTACTCCGGGCCTTTACTTTTATACAATATGAAATACTATTTTACTAAGAATATAATAAATTAAATCATTCATGGAATTCCGTAGCAAATCTAAAAATAAAAGCCTTTTGAAATATGAATACAGTAAAGGCGAAATTCGTTACGAGAATTGAAAATCAGGAAGATTTTCCTCGGTGACATTATTTGATGTCAAATAAATTTTGTAAATTAAGTATATTACTTGCTGTGTTATGGAAACATTGTTATTTAATCAGAATACAGAATGTTTGTTTACAATTCAATAGGGATTATAAATAGGTAAATTGGTAAAGGTACTTGGATATAGAATATACTGTTTCGGCGTGAAATTGTCATTTACACAAACATGTAGTAAATGGGTATAATTTTGAATTTTGTGGAATAGAGACCATCCTTTTTTAAGTCGGTTAAAGATTAGGTTTAGTATAATGATCATGTCCAAGATTAATTATAATTTGCTAAAATGGATTATCCTTATATTTTTTCAGTGAACTTAGCAATTAATTTTTGGTTCTTGAGGGTTTGTGTGTTACTAGCAACATGACATAGGTTCCCATTCCTTTATTACAACCTTGTATTATCCCCTCTAAAAGCTGTCTGTATGTTATTATCGTGTGTATGATGTATATTAACCATGAAATGTAATATAATACATGGATCGGTCTATTGTGTTTACCTAAATTACATAACGGTATATCTAATTTGAATATAAGAGGGGTTCTATTAGATGCTCTCAATGAAACGATCAAAGGCCGTAACGCACAAGCCTCGTTAATCATTAAATTAGATTACGTCCGTAATATTACACAGTTCACCGATTAAAGCCGTTGAATTTCTCGAATCCATTGCGAAAAGTAGTAATGCAGAACATAGTCACTTTATAATTGGCTGTAAAAATTCAGTTACCAAATCGAATTGACTTTAACTTTTAAAAGGACGTCGAATGATATTCCGACATATCTGTCAGCGACGAGAACCAATTTAAAAATAGTGAAATGTAGATCAATCCGGGGTGCATTTTATTTTTCGTATCAAACGTTCCAAACGTACATTTGTCCGAGTTGAGGGGATCTGCATAGAAAGCGGAACGACAAAGGACACAGACCCCAAAGCGAGCAGCAACGTCCGCTCAAAGAGTTTGAATCACTTGGGATTGGAGCCGGCCGCACACTGGTATTCAGCAATGTACGCAATCCTCGTCTATAAACCCACTTTGATTCTTGCGGTATTTATGGTTACCAGTTTTTAACTCCAATATGGGTACGATAAAACATGTGCAGTTAATATGAAAATGAATAAAGTTCAATTTTGTAACATTCAGCGTTTGTTTCAGCTTTGAAAGCTGATAAGAAGAGGCTGAAAGCGGAGAAGTTCGATTTATTGAACCAAATGAAGCAACTCTACGCCACATTAGAAGACAAAGAGAAAGAGCTACGAGATTTTATTAGGAATTATGAGCAGGTTATAATCGGGGTCATTCGGAGCTACTCGGGTGCGCACCCGATTGGGTTATCTACAGAATCGATTGTCTTCTGTTTAGTAATTTCCATTTCGAATGAGACAGTCAGTCGGTACACGGCCGTGGTTAAATAATACTACGATAAATGTCGATCGGAATGGCAACCGAGTAGGTCTGATCGTAAATATAATTTTCTTCAGACGTATAACAGATCTACGAGTTCCCAAATTTCTCTCAAGCTGTTCATTAACCTTCAGTATCAGTAGTTATGTATTGTATATAATGGAAGCATTAGGAACATAATTAAGGTACATAATAGCTACCGAAATATCTAGGCCGCAAAAGGGTTACCAACGGTGTAAGTACTTTGCTATTGAATTATAACGTACAATGGCTTGATTCTTTACTTAGTCGAACTCGTAAAAGTTCATAATTTGTGGTTAAGACTTTTATTTACTTTTTCTTGTGATTACAATTTTAGCATTCAGTAGAAACTTTAGAGGGATTAAAAATGCATTATTTTTCTTTTTTCTTGAATGTCAAGTAATGCCCACAAACAGACAGACGGCCCACCTGATGGTAAGTGGTCACCACCGCCTATGGACATTTGCCACACCAGGGGCATTGTCGACCCTGAGACATCAAGATTTTAAGTCTCATGTTTCTGTAATTTCACCGGCTCCCAGACGCATATTTTAAAAGGTGTTTAACGCGCTCTAACAGAGGCAGATGGTCCATTTTTAGCCTATATCTGATAAAGTTGTTTTTAATTAGATGCGTTCACGAGGCGGTGCATCTTCCGCTCTGGGAGCAGAGCGAGCGGAGAGGGAGCGAGAGCGCGCGGCTCTTCTGCGACACGCTCGTGACGAAGCAGAGCGCTCCTTGCAACTCGCTGCTGCACTCAGCGCGCGGGATACGCAGCTGCGACATGCTAGGGAACAGCTCTTCGAGGTATCACATCAAATCATTACACTTACAAACATGTTACAAATTAGTTTTACCATCATTCATCACAATTAAATTCACATCAATTACTCTACTAATTTAATCTCTTGTCGTTTACGTTTTGGGGCAAAATATTTACTAAAGGTACATATTTTGTTAATACATACTGTACAAATAGGTTCTTATGGATTAATAAACAATACTAAGTCCGGAGGTCAAGGCCCGCGATTTATGGTACCCGAGCTATGGCGAAAATCCTCACCACATGTCACTTTGGAATTTAAAAGATATCTTCGGTAGAATGTAGATCTCATTGCTGATGCCTCTGCATGTCTTTTGGATACAAAAGGGGTGTTGACTGACATGTCAAATTACCACCTTTTGTTTTGACATTTAATAATGTCAAAACAAACGAATGTATGGAGTTTTGTATGAAATAGCAAGTTGATCTGCTCGTTTTAGTTAGATTGGTACTTAAAAATGATTTAAATTATAAAATAAAGATCACATTTGATGTATCCGTGTATTTAAACGTCCAAAATGTTTGATTATTTATCTTGAATACACGATAGTGTTCCCTATTGTCTAAAATATATGCTTTGTGTTATGTTATAGGAACAAATAAAAAACTTGTTACATGTATTTCTTGCGCGAAGAATTTAACAATTCCAGCATGTAAATGGCACATGGGAATAGGAGTACTTTTGAAAACAATTGAAGTGCTAGTCAAAGATAAATAAAGCATTTTCATCCTACTGTAAATGGACTACGTAAAAGCTGATACATAAATCGATTATTGTCACCAAAATAATTCTTTCTGTGCCTTTATTCATAAATGTGTATTAATACGTTTGTTGAAGCAAACCTGCTCGCCGAGTTAACAAATGATGAATATGAGTAATAAAATATTATTAATGAACATGTTGAATGATGAAGTAGTCTGAAAATCATAATAAATAAAGCTGTATCGACAGGACAGTATTATGATGAATAGGCAACGCGATAGGCTGCCGCCCGCGCTCATCCATCATCGACATACGGTGTTAATTACCATTTCAAATTGCTCCTTCCGATCTAAATTGCAAGGAAAATTAAACGCAACTGTTTCCTCTAGTATCTTAACTTAAACAATTCGCTTTAACTACCGCACCGGCCACCAATATTTTCAGATTTTCCGTTTTCCGTATCTCCGGATATATTAATGAATCTCGATGATATTAACCTTCGACCGCGAACGTTCAAACTCATTACGACAATGTGGCTCGTTGAAACAGGATGTCCCATCGAGAGACCAAATTCTGCTCAAATTAAACCCTCAATCGAAATTAATTGAGGTATGAAACTGGGATGAAATTCAACGGGATTAAATATAAGGTGTAATTCAGTTATTCAGGTTATTTGAAATGGCAATTTATTGATCGTTAGGCACGGAGACAGCTTCAGGCGGCCGGGTGTTTATCTGAAGGTGAGAGCGTGGCGTCGCTCGGCATCGGGCCTCCTATGATGTTGGGTCCGTCAGGGCTGTTAGGTGATAGGGGTAGCTGCAGTGCCGATTCTGGTGTAAGAGGTAATGCGACGTAAATAAACCTAAATCGTTTTAGCATGAAATCTATTACAGATGGCCCTGACACATGGTAATTTAATTTATTATTATCAGATATCGTGTCAGTAACAGGTAGCAGCGACGGCGGCGCGACTTCAGTATGTGGAGGCAATTTGTCTGATTCGACAGCGGAAGGGGCTCCTCCAACACTCGACGCCTATGACACGGACGCAGCGTCGCTCGTCTCTTCAGCGCATCACATCTATCAATGTGAGAACCTTCTAATTCAAGTTTTTCTGATCGTTTTCCTCTGTAAAAATTGAATAATAATAAAGGTAGGAAGTAATACGGTAATAATAATAAATAATAATAAAAATGTTTGGAAGCATGTCTATTATGTCACGGATTTTCTTAGATGCGAACGTGCAATAAACATGCTTTTTCTGCCGCCGGGGACAAATCGTTAATTATTACATATTTGCTTTTAATGATAAAAACTAACTAACAGGCAATATTTTTGAATTTTAATAGCTATAATAAAACGCAGGTACACTCAGGCATTAACGCTGATGGATTTCACTAAAAGCCAACTTAACTGAATCGCTTTTAACGTCATTACGTCCGGAGCATTGTCGCTGTAAAGTGAAATATGATTTTCATGATTCGACAGGAAAATAAAGCGGATTGCTATTCATTCGTGCTGAAAACAAGAACACGTTGTGTTACGACTTTGTGTCCTACATTGTTTCGGGGCAGCCAACATTTTCTGTCCGACAATATTTAATGCTATTATGTTTAAATTGCTTTATAATCAAAAAGGAAATTATATATTCACGACTGTTGTGTCCGCTACAATGGACTTTTTCATAAAGCAAAATAGTGGAAGGATGCTTTGTGTCGAGATAATCCTATCCGCTTCAATCATTAGAAAGTTCACCTTTCCACCCTTATCAAAGGGCATTCTAACGAAAAAGCGAAGCGGTAAAAATTTCCGCTTACGAGACAACCATTTTATTACAGAGAAAGCTTTACTTAACGATGAGATTGGCTCGTTTTATACAGCCTCGCGATGACAGGCACAGATAAGTGCTACTGTTTGTTGAATTTATTAAGCGTACTGAGAACTGAGGTGTTTGTTGTTTTTCATATACTCTGAGAGACGAATAACTTGAAGCATTAAAAAGGTAGATATTGAAGAGTTCAGTATGAGTAAATAAATTTATTGTTTATTAACGTAGTGAGTACTCCGCGAGACTGCAGCCCTACCTTATCGCCACACAACAGCGCTTCACCGTTCACACGCTCCATCGACGCCGGCTCTCTCTCCAGGTTAGTTTTAGCCAAACTAATTTCGCCAACATTTTCAACTGTATATAAAACTATTAACTACAATACCAAACACATTTCATTTCCATGGAAAATAACAGTGTTTATTTCAGAAAACCAAGTTGAATTTACCTTTGTCAAATATTCCTTTGTACGAGGTATTTGATTTAAGTGATGCGTCCTGTTTCGGGGTGTTGACATTGTGTATCACGATTATTCTGTTTAGTAACGAAACAGAGTATCTCCGGCTTGTCAAAGCGTGTTGCGGTTCGGCGAGAGCGTTCATTGCCATATTACAAACATGTCAATGTTCCTTGGTATGCAAGTCTTGAGTGACTGCATTCAATTACCCACCGCAAAACCCAGTTTACTATTCAGGCCGTGGTCAAAGTACATATTCTGACACGTGTACAGTGGCGCAAAATTGATGTGTCTGGATAATGGTAATTGATAACTTTATTGTAGTGTCGTGCAGTAATAAAGTTCAGTAATTGTTCCTATAAACGCGGTTGTGAATTTTTATGGTAGGTAAATAAATGCGTTGACTTCACTAGGAAACTATAAGCTGATGAAATGTGTGAAGCCTTGCCCAGGCCCCGTTACACTTACGGGTACTATATTTAGAGTGGTTACATCAAAATAAAAATAGGCTGGATTACAAGGAAATCTCGTGAGTAGCGCAGCCGGAGTTTATTTATAAAACTTGAAGGAAGTATAACTTAAATCATAGATCAGTGGAGCAACTCTCCAGCCCTGGAGAGTGCGAGGCAGCCCTACTAAGTGGCATGCGTGGGCGTGCAGGGGGGTCGGGAAGTGGGAAGGGGGCGCGTGGGAGAGGCTCCGCCTGGGGCTCCATCTCCCGGGTGTTCGCACGCAGCAGGCATCGCACCAAGTCTGGCAGTGCTGCTGCTAGTGGACACGAGAGTGGTGAGACGACTTTATGTTCATAATCGTATTCTCTTGTATAATCTTAACGTGCCCTATTGTAGAATTGAAATTTATCCTATAGCATTTAATTACTCTGAAGGTCTAGTTCTACATGTTAAAAATATTAATAATGGATTGCGACCGATGTCAAAAGAGAAGATATATAGATAAGAATATAAAAAGGTGAACAGAACTAGCCAGTCAGCTCTGTAGCGCAGGAAACGTGTATACATTTATGCCCTTTAACTTTTTTAGAACCAGTATACGCAGGTACAGGAACGAACCGTGCTTGGTCACCCCTGGGCAGTGAGGCTGCACTTCGTGAAGCGGCATCCCTGCCACTGGCGCGATGGAGGGCGCCAGCTATCATAGCCTGGCTGGAACTAGCTCTTGGCATGCCACAGTATGCCGCTGCGGTCGCTGATAACGTTAAAAGTGGCAAGGTAATGTGAGATTTTTTTTATATTAAAATAAAGAAATACGACCAGTGAGTGTCAAGCCACGCACAATGCGTGGTTCCGTAGTTTTATATACGATATTTGGTCGACTATAATTCGTTAATTTATAATGTTTCTTAATAACCGTAAATTTAAAAACTTCATTTTATTTTTCCTGTAAAGATTAATGTCGCACAATAAATTTCTTTTTAATGTTTCGGTACGTAACCCTAAAACTTAAGTAGGTGAAATATATACCAGCATACCTTATCGAAACTGACTAGATGACAGGTTACTGATTGCAAGAAAATTATTAGGTCATTGAAAACTTGCAAGATGGTAGATTTCTGATTTCGAATAAAATTTGACGTTATAAAAACGATACAAATACGTAAAATTATGTTCCCGACATTAAATCGATGGTTACATTCAGACAGGTCGTAATTCTCAACGAAAACGATGTGGATTTGTATTTTGGAATGTAACGAATGGAATAAAAAACTCTTTTTCATTACCCCATATATATTCATTATGCGGAAAACGCTCACTTTATTAGATTTGTATGGAAATTAGGACCAAATACAAAGTTAGCTGATAAATCCAACGGTGGGATTTGTATATTCAAAACACGTTGATATCTGATTTATTTGCACACATACCGTGATCCATTAAATATCAAACTCTTTATTGATTTTTCATTGAAATCATTGTTAGTAAAGAAGGCGACGCAATAGTAGCGTCAAATATTGTGTTCTGGTTGGTTCTAGATCCGTGCTTTGAATGGGCAGGTCCTGCTCGAGTTATCGGACGCGGATCTGGAAGTGGGACTTGGGGTCTCGCAGCCGATGCACCGCAAGAAGCTGAGGCTCGCTATAGAGGAGAGACGGAGACCAGACCTCGTCAGGAACCCCAGTATAGGCCAGCTCACGCACGCCTGGGTCGCCGCAGAGTGGTTGCCGGATTTGGGATTGTCGCAGGTAAAAATATGATACCCTAAGTTTAGCATTCCGATATGCATACCTACTTATTTAATCAATTTATCGAATGATTGCGATAATCTGTGATAGCCAAATGCATGGTAAACTAAGCGAATTCAAATTAACATTAATCCAAAGTGGTTTTCATTAAATGAACCAGTGACCTTTTAAGAATGTTACCTACATTAGGTAATCAACACCAAAAAGGGCAGCCGTCAGTTCTACATTTAAATATAAACCGCAGTCTACACGCTATCAGAAATATAAAGCTCTGTAATCAATCAACAGTATGCTGAGTCATTCTTGGCGAACCTAGTGGACGCACGGATGCTCGACACCATTAGCAAGAAAGAGCTGGAAAAGTATCTCGGAGTGACGCGGAAGTTCCACCAGGCGTCCATTGTGCACGGCATTCACCTACTCAGAATAATGAAATATGACAGACAAGTAAGTAATCATTCAAACTATGAAGAATTATCACTATCGTCTACAACCTCTTCTGATAGAAATTTATACCTATGATGATCCTTTCACGTTGAATTAATTAAATATTAATAATAAATTAATTTAATATTGTACACTATAGCAAAGTTGTGTGACCACAATCTCTCTCATGGCACTAAGTAATAAGCCTAAGAGGTAAATGGTTAAGAGAGAAAGTCAATATCCTTGAAAATGATCAGTACCTAACCTCTATACTATAGTAATCAAACCCTGTATCAATGTTTTTAATCACTTATAACCTATTTTAATGTATACTTTGACAAATACAAAATACTCCTAGCTTTATCTCTCGTGGATATTATAGATTTGATTACAATCTTTCTTTTTCAGTCCCTTTTTGATAGGAATAAGAGATAAGGCACAAGCAAATGAGCGATTATCCAGTGAGCTGGTACAAAATGTTTCGTCTCTTATTGCCGCTGTGACCCCTGTAACGTGCACCCATTAATCATCCTTGTGCTCTCTCTTTCTTGGTCGACATTAGCTATATTTAACCTGAAACATCTCGCTTGTTATTTACTTCCTTATTTTAAATGTTATAAATTACATTTTATCCGAGATCAATCACTGTTACGCCTTAACAAGATCTTTGTTTATTGTAGGCTTTGGCCGTGAGACGGCATCAATGCGAAAACGTCGACGCTGATCCTTTAGTTTGGACCAATCAGAGATTTATGCGATGGGCTCATAATATCGATTTGGGTGAATTTGCTGAAAATCTAAAAGGTATTGTTTTTATGGATAAATCGAATTATATATTTATTGTCATTATATTGGAAAAATAAAGCTTATGAAATGAATTATGTTATAATAGACAGTGGAGTGCACGGAGGACTAGTAGTTCTAGAACCTTCATTCACTGGAGAGACAATGGCGACGGCTCTCGGTATACCGCCATCCAAGAGCATCATTCGGAGACATTTGGTTGCAGAATTTGATGCACTCGTTATCCCAGCAAGGTGAGTAAATAAATTCTATCTTAACATAGTTTATGCATAGAAAATATAGTATTTGCTTTAGTTACTCTCAATAACCACTTGGTAAATATCAAAGGGTAATATGGTTTTGCAAATATTATATTTTCAGTCTAGAATATCTTGAAATGCTTATATTTTGATACCTTTGAGATACTGTTTGGCACAGCCCAAAGTGACAACTTCCTAGTACCCAAAGTTAATGCAACGTACAATGAAAAAGTATGCGAGTGTTGTGTGAACGCGCCGGACGGACTGCCGACGTATGGATGGATGCAGGCGATGGATGCGAGCGCGAGCGCGAGCGCGCACTGCATGCGTGTAGTTGTCACCAGAGTCACGTCCCTGTAGGTGAGCAAGCTGTAGTTGATTATAATGTGAGGTGCAATCCTGCAGGTATACGATATTTTGCCAGGTGGAAGAACTGCAAGTGGAGGCTGCCCGAGCATCCATGTTGTCCACAAAACAAAGATAAATCAGCCAAAGTCAAAAAACTTTCCTTCAAAAAATAAATAATCGCTTCGAAGCCCGATTTTGAAACCTGTATCTATGTAAAATTTCCTGTATGAAATGTTTGTAAAGTCGCTATTTTTACACAAAATATTTTCTTTGCATAATGGAATTTTGTACCTATCTTTACCGTAAAAACTCGCTCGTTTGTGAAACTTTTTTGATCGAAAACTTTACGAGCAGTGAAGACTGATAAGTTATTGTAGGAATCGTGGTTTGTAAGTAAAAGAATCTCGCAAAGTTCAAGCGATCGGAAATATTCACAATATTCTTTGGAACCTTCGCCTTCGTCAATGTTAGATTCAATGTTGGACATTGTGACCCCCTAGAGTCCCCAAATTGTCATAGGTTAGATTTGTCACGTTAATGTTTATTCGAGATCGATCAATTTGGTAAATTTAATCAATGTATACAAATTAGTTAATATTCAAGTAAAAGCATATAATGCTTCTTATTATTCATAGGGGGTGAATCGTATCCCATTACTCCATTCATGCAAGAGGTTACGTTTTCAATATTAACGATAATTTTTGAAAATAAATAATTGTAGTAATCGAAGATTTTAAAACATTACAATGAATTGAATATCTTTAGATATTAAACAGAACCATTCACAATAGCTTTAGGGTTATAACAATAATAGCATTTATCGATATTGTAAGATAATTATGTTTTTGAATTGTATACATTCATATTGTAAAGATGACATTGTATATTAGGCTCACCTGTAATGATATCAATTGACCTATAAATGTGAATAAATCCTGACAAAAAGATAAAACCTAAGGGACGTCGAGTCAGTTTATTGTATTATCCATCACCCCGTAACTTGGCGATCCTTGCATCGAGACAGAACGGTAACGACCATTTTATCGATACATCATGAATGCCTCTCTGTCATCATCATTAGACCGCACCATAATCAGATTCTGTCCACTTTTCTCCTTCCATGTTACATTACATTTTATTTTAATGAGATATTTTCGAACATACTGTGCTTATCTGGTATAATTTTAACATTTTGATTATATGAATGTTATTTTGATTCGAGCGGACAGAAAAGAGTACTGTTTTTATTATTTCTCAATATCGATAAACAATATTTGCCTCTATGGTTAAAATATTAATCCAGTACTTTTGTCTGTCATTAAATTCATTGATGTTTATTCATTTTGATTTGTAATAATTATTATATTCGTACACAAGTAGCATGATTCGTTCATTTTAAGCAAAGTGCATCATGCTTTTGATGTCTATGCAAAATATTCAATTATCAATTCACTTTGTTAACGTCTCTTTAAAGCTTCCAATGAACATAAATCTCTTAACATGAGTTATTTACAGAAGTTAACTATCCTGCTAGGAATTAAACCTAACTATAATGTGGAGCTCCAATTTGAAGCAATTCTAAAATCATTTACAGAATTTGCATGTGAGCTTTTTGTGTTAGCAGAAAATTTATGAATTTATTCACTGTTAGTGCAAATTTGAGACATATGTTACAATATACAAATTAAAAGAAAACTGCTCTGCCTGGCTTTTGTCAAATATCTCAAATTTGTACACTTCAATGGTTTATGTGAAATAAAATATTAATTAACTTTCAGGAATATGTTCGGTCATCAAATCAGAATGTTGGGCCGACCGTTCTCTAGATCTGTTGCTACTGGATTGCCAGGTATCGATCTAAGTGGTGATTCAAGAAGACACAGTTTAAGGGTAAGGGATCTTATTAGCTATTTCATTTTATTGCTCAAATCTGATGATTATTTCCTCAACATTGCCTGCAACAGATAAACACGTATTTTCCATATGACAGGGTTCGATAACTCGAGCACTTGGAGTATTGAAGCCGAAACATGAACGCACATCTCCGTCAAGTTCAAGCGAGAGTTCCAGCGTGCTGAGCCTGAGTCAACCATATCAGATGTCATACTCCCCTCCCATCGCCGTGAGGACCCTGTCACAGCTGAGCATGACGTATGCTCCTCCGCCGACCCTACAGGAGTACGAGCCCATATACACTCCACTTAGTCTGTATTCACAATCAAGTGTATCGACACGAGACAGCTTACAAAGACTAAACGATATCAAGGAATCAGCTAGCATCACTCACAGGTTTGTTATTATTTGTTTTCAATGTGTACTTTACCTTATAGACTCCACAACGTGCATGTGAAGGCATTTGACATTTACCTATGATTTTATCTATTTTTTCACAAATCTTTGTAGATTCGCTTTCTAGGTTCCATAATTCTAGAAGGAGCCATTGTCGTGGTACGTCTATAAGTATACAAATGGGTTTCAGATTCTAAGATGTTGCCCACTCTAGAAATATCCAAACTAATTACTGAGCTATGTCAATACCATTTGATATATGTTCACCTACACTCGCAACATATATTTAGAATTTAGATGACAAATCTTGGTCTTAAGCTTTCCTATCTATTAGCCAAGGAGGTTTGAGCACAGAATCATAAGTGCAGAACGCCATGCCAATTCTTCTCCATAGTGTAAAACACCTGTCTTGGGTTGATGGCACAGTGTAGCGTAATGACATTGCCACGATGTTTGCTTTAATATAAACAGCTTTATTTCAAAATCAACAGGTATGGTCAAAGAGCAGATCACGCGCACAGAGTAAGCTCTCCTCTTCCAGCGAAGTCTGTCGACGACTCCGCCGTCAGGCAGAAAAGACACAGACGAGTCAAAAGCATCGGTGACATCAATGCTTGCAGTAAATCATCGGTTTAAATCAATCGCTGTCAATTATATTAATGCCCATGCATATTTTAATATTTAGCCAATTTTCAGTTAAAAAAATATGTTGTATTTATAAAGGGAATGAAATTGACTTAATGTATACAAACTATATTGTATAAAGTCGCATATCATATCTTGTTAAATGTAAACGACATAGACTGAATGATCATATTACCTGTAACGTTTAATTGACTGTCTTATGATATCGAATAATCAATGTAATAAATAGTAAAATAAGTAATTTTAAAATTATTAGTAAATTTTAAAGTGCGAATATTGTTAAACCAAAGAAAAAACTTAATAAACGATATGTAGCTACGCAAAAGTATGCTGTGTGCGCTTAGTAAATATCGTAGTAAGTACAATGTATTTTTGAGAACAACATAATAAGCACTACATTTGCTTGTACTTTTAAGTTGTGAAAAAATCTAATAATAAAAATGATCATGAGAATTAATTTCAACACATCTTAGTTAGCTTCATACAAAAGCTATATAACCGTATTACATTAGGAAATGACGAAACTGCCAGTAAACAGTTGCCGAACATATTTATGAAAATAAATGTTAGGTTCATATAATTATTATTCTAAATTGGTGAAATTAACCGGGTGGTACACTTATCCCTACCGAGCTATCCCTACTGGTAGGGATAAGTGCACTTTTTATTCATTTATTTCTACCGGTAGGGATAGGTGCACTGCCCATTACCGAGGGATACACTTATCCCTACCGAGCTATCCCTGGAAGGTAAAAAGAAATATCAATAATACTATTTTAGTTATTTTTTAACAAATACAAATAAGTTTAAAAAAAAAGCTTTTCTTTTTAAATTATAATATATTTTTATCTATAAAATCTTTTTTTTTGTCACTAATAAATTAATTGAAAGAATATACAATGTATATTTGTCTCATGTGCCTGTAATCGTGCACTTACACCTACCGTTAGGGATAACTCGGTAGGTACAAGTGTACTACTCGGTAATGGGCAGTGCACCTATCCCTACCGGTAGAAATAAATGAATAAAAAGTGCACTCATCCCTACCAGTAGGGATAGTTCGGTAGGCATAAGTGTACCACCCGAAATTAACAACCTCGGTGTAATAGGTCTTATATCTGTGGGTACCAGTTAGTAAAAACTGTTCATTAGATACATAGATGATGATCATAATAAGTACTAATTATTAAAATGATTTTTTATATGTTATATTATAATAATAATAATTTATGACATAATTATAGTCACGCTGTATTTATTTACCCGACACTGTGATATCTAAAACTCTCACGCGTTTAAACTGAGCTTTTTTGATATATAAAAGATAATATTATTTGATAATCTCTAGTAAAATTATACGAGGAAATAAAATAATAAATGTACCAATACATTCCCATCGAGCTTGAATTATTTTTATTTGTTTGAAGAATTATACTTCTATAACAATTTTTTATTTAATTTTACTTTTGTTGATTTTTTTGTTTATTTTATTATTCTTTTGTGATATTTGAGTTACCGTTTAGATAGGTAGATGTTTTATTGAAAAATAAAAACCTATGTAAAAATGTTGTTTGTTTTATTTTACGAAATAAGTATACCTACATTCCTAACCTAGGAAATGTTTTATCAATAAATAAATCAGTACTAATATTATAAATATAGTGCAAGTTTGTTTGTTACGCTTTCACTCGAAATCTACCACCGATCATCGTGAAGCTTTGTAGGTATTAGAAGTAACTTAGATTGCATAATTAAAAAAAATTGGTATTACAAATACATTAATTAAAATAAATAGTTTACGTTCATACTGCCAATATCAAACACAAAACTCCGTATTTAAGAACGCTCGCAGCTGACGTAACAGAAGAACATTTTCTATGCAATGATTATAGAGGTCTACTCTGACAAAAAGAACCTCAATAATTTTCAAACTTGATAAATAAAGATTACGGTCGATTTTTGACCACTAGGCGACCACTGGATCAAATAAATATATAATAGATGGTTCACCTATAAGAATAAAAATACTGTTAAGAATCATAGTTTATTTTTCAATTCGTTCCTTTGGCCGCGATAGTGAAAGGTCGTGTTCTTTTATCCAACGCAGTAAAGGCCACTAGCTATTTATTTAATAGCTCATTCCAAAGGACCTCCGAAAGCGGCTCTGATAAAAGGAAACTGCCCTTAAGTTTTGGGAACGCCAATAGCGGAAACACGCAGGATTTCCTTTGATATCTTTGTTACATAAATATTTTAGTTGTTAGATCGCTCTGGGCCTGTTTTGTAAAACAATTTGATTCTCTTTGATGCAAAATTTCATTTTTATTTTTGAATGACATATTTATATTATGTAATGAATATATTGATATTGTTATTGACCTTTGGAAATATAGTTTTAATATAAATTTATATTTTTTTTAAGTGAAACTTCATATGTTCTTTGAAATTCTGATTCGCAACCTTTTTTGTGACGAAAAATAAATGAATGTACAATCTATGCTATTCAAAAGTCATTGATGAATAATTAAAATATTTCCCTGTAATACAACATTTTCACTTATCGTGTTACGACACAGCCTGTTTTTCATTTAATTTGCTTCTTCAAAACAAGCTAATTTGAATTAAACAATAATTAGGTCTGGATAAACCATTGTTTTAGAATCTCCGATCTGATATTTCAAAACGTCCATATCACCGTGTAAATTCCAATTTTGTGTCGATTCGCAAACTTACTGCAAATTTATAAATGTAAATTACAGCAAAAGTTTGCGCTCAGCGAAGGAAATATGCGCAAAAACACTTAAACGATTCTTCAGTCGATAATATATGCTGCAGCTATCATTTAGGGAAGTCGCCAGGGTAAACTTGGCTGTTCAATTATTTATCGAACTTTTCGACTTTCAACTCAAGGAACTTACTTACAGCTTGAAAGTTGAAACTGAACATGTTATAAGTTATACAATTTTATGTATTGATATCAAATATACCGTCTAATAACTATCTCTTTAAATAAACGAAATAATTTTATTTCTTATTAAACAACGACAAGTATTTTTTGTATTTTGCACGCATTTATGTTATATGTAGGTAATTTTGGGAGTTCCTTAGACAAATGGTAATAAATGGAATTCCTATAATTAGGTCCGTCCGTATGTCACAGCTCTAGTACTAGAGGAATATCCCTACTAATATTATAAATGTAAAAGTAAGTTTGTTTGTTACGCTTTCACGCGAAAACTACCTAACTGATCATCATGAAACTTTGTACACATAGTCTTGGAGGTATTAGAAATAACATAGAATACTCTTTGTGCCGGGAAAATGTTACATCCCTTGGCAACGCGGGTAAAACCGCGGGGCATAGCTATTTGACTATACAGATGAAATTTGGAAGGTAGATCAACCATTACACGGATTATGAAATCAAGGAATAACAATTTGGGAGCGCACTTAATACATAACTAGTGTTCACAGTCCGTATAGTCAGGGAAATGAAACTCATTTATACCCGGAACGCATAAGCAAATTTATTAATAAATGTCTTAGGTTTATATAGTTTCCCGTGGAACGAAACCATAGTGCGATGTAGAAAGTGGACAGCGCCATCTAGTGTACAATCATAACACTACTGAGTTTAACATATCGCCACCCAAGGACTAGGTAGTCCTTCATAACCTAGAATCAACAAAATATAACAATAACCAAAATTCATACAGATTAGTTGTTTACATGTGCCCTGTACATTATAGTACTAACATTACATTTGAAAGCAAAAAAAAAATATATAAATAAAAATACAAATAAACTTCCTTCGTATAAATCTAAGCAAAATGTGGACTGTATAATTTACAAACATCATATTCAACAAGGCAAACTTCTTAAAGGAAATAACATTTAAACTTATGTATAATGATTAAGCATAGCATAACTTAAAATAAAACATAAATAAGTGAAAAAAAAATAATTTAAAAACAAACATTTTAACTATCGTTAACAGTGATGGGTAAACGACAAAGCTTTGAAGTTGGGCGCTGAATTATAGAATTTTTGTAACGAAGTGTGACAACTCTTACGAGATTATCTTTACCAGGATGGACATCCTCTACTTTACCGTAAAGCCATTTTGCGGGTGGTAAATTATCCTCACGTACCAAAACCACATCTCCTATTTTTAAATCTGGAGTTCTAGTATTCCATTTATATCTTTGGAAGAAATGCGTTAAATACTCTTGGGACCATCTTTTCCAGAAACTTTGAAGCATACGTTGAGTAAGTTGCCAACGACGTAAGCTATTTATCGAAAGGTGTTCATAGTAATGGTCAGGAGCAGTTAATAGCGGCTCTCCTACTAAAAAATGACCAGGTGTCAATGGTATGCAGTCATCTGGATCCGGACTTGCAATAGACAGTGGACGTGAATTAAGACATGCTTCAATTTGTGTCAGTACTGTAGCTAACTCTTCGTAGGTTAGGGTAGAGTCACCTATCACTCGACGAAGATGATGTTTAGTGCTCTTGATCCCTGCCTCCCATAATCCTCCAAAATTAGGAGCATGAGGAGGGATGAAGTGCCATTCGGTACCATTATTAGCTAAGAAAGATGCTACTTCTGTTGGAAACGATGATTGCTCGCTTTTTAATAAAAGCTTGAGTGCCTTCGATGCACCAACAAAATTGGTACCATTGTCACTCCAGATATGGTTACAGCGCCCTCTCCGACCAACGAAACGTTTAAAGGCACTCAAAAAGCCATCCGTAGTGAGATCCGATACGGCTTCAATATGGACCGCACGTGTAGCCATACAAACGAAGAGGCATATGTAACCCTTATAAGATTTATGGCCTCTTCCTTTAGACATACGGATATTAATCGGGCCTGCGTAGTCTACGCCTGTATTTAAAAATGGCTTGTCAGGAGTAACTCGACAGGCTGGCAATTGACCCATTAATTGATTTCGAAATCTTGCTGCATGTTTAATACACGGCACGCAATTATGAATATGACCTTTGACTATATTTTTTAGATTGGTGATCCAGTATTTGTTTCGAACATAATTGCATGTTAATTGCTGTCCACCGTGCATGGTTTTAACATGCGCATCTGCGACGATGAGTTTAGCTAAATGCGACTCCCCAGCAATTATAATGGGATGCTTGCTGTGATTTGGTAAATCTGAATTTTGAATTCGACCACCAACTCGTAATATACCATATTTATCAATAAATGGGTTAAACGTAAGTAGTTTACTCCCTTTGTTCACATTCTGAAACTTTATTAGGCTCTCAATTTCCTCAACAAACGTATAAGACTGATGGTACCGAATACAGCATGAAAGCGATTCTTGTAATTCCTTAGCCATGAGATACGGTAACGGTTTTTCCTTGACAGTATTGGGATCCTTCAAACGAAGGAAACGTCGACAGTAAGCTATTATCCTTACCAGCTTCCGTAAGGATGAAAATTTTACAGATGGATCAGTAGCATGATCCTCTAAGGAAGTTGAGTGTGCCTTTATAATTTTCATCTCTAATTCAGTTTTGTTCCATATAGATGTAGGTTTCAGGTATTCTATAGTATCAGCACGTAACCAGCTTGGCCCACACTTCCACAATTCATTGTCAATTAAACTTGTGGGTGTTATTCCACGTGATGCACAATCTGCAGGATTGTCTTTGGTGTTGACGTAGGACCATTGGGACGAATCTAAAAGTGTCAGAATTTCCGATGTGCGATTGGCGACAAAAGTTTTCCATCGACTCGGATGGTCGCTCAACCATGCTAAAACAATCGTTGAATCTGTCCACGCATGTAAATATGGTTTATCTATTTTGAGAACTGCAGCTACTTCAACAAGTAATTTAGTGACTAAAACAGCTCCACACAATTCAAGTCTCGGGATAGAGACCTGTTTGATAGGGGCTACCTTAGTTTTAGCAGTAACCAAATGTGATTCAACTCTACCATCTGCCTTAACAGATCTAATATAAACTACGGCAGAGTATGCCACACCCGATGCATCACTAAACCCATGCAATTCTACTCGTGCATCACTGTCAGATTTTTGAACCCAACGAGGGATATGAATCTTGTCTAACTGACACAATTCATCTCGATAGAGATCCCATTCACACAAAAGTTCCGTTGGTAAGCTCTCATCCCAACCAAGGCCAGTCAACCACAGTTTTTGGATAAAAACTTTAGCAGTTATGATACATGGAGCTATCCAGCCAAGAGGATCGTATAAACGACAGATTTCAGAGATAATTTGTCGTTTAGTTCCAGCCACAGAAGCCTTAGTAGATAATCTAACTGTATAATCAAATTCATCTGTCCGACGATTCCAGGTAAGGCCAAGTATTTTAGTAACATCATCTTCCTTTATTTTCCTATCTCTTCCTTCTTCATTCTCTTCCTCCTCCAGAGATAGTAAATCCCTTCTATTGCTTGCCCATTTCTGTAACTTGAAACCACCCTTCTCCATCAATGAATTGATTTGCTCGTATATAATAATAGCTTCTGTTTCATTTTGACAACCCGTCATGAGATCATCAATATAAAAGTCTGTCATGATCCTAGCTGCAACTGCAGGATAATTATGTCCGTCATCAATAGCAACCTGTTGTAAAGCTTTGACAGCTAAGTATGGAGCGCATGACATTCCAAAAGTTACCCTCAATAGTCTATAGTCCTTAATTTCGGACTCAATCTCGTCACGCCAAACTATCCTTTGATAATCGACGTGTTTCTCTGCCACTTTAACTTGCCGATACATTTTGATAATATCAGCGGTAAGACATATGGGATGTAAGCGCCATCGCATGATAATATGTCGCAATTTTGGTTGTAACGTTGGCCCGATCATTAAGGTGTCATTTAGAGATACACTATTGACGCATTTATTTGAGGCATTAAATACCACTCGAGTTTTTGTTGTGCTTTTATCTAGTCTAAGCACTGCGTGGTGGGGTAACCATACTCTTTCCCCTCCTTGGTTTGAATCCTGGTTTACTTCTTCCATGTGACCAAGTTTCATATATTCCTTCAGAACTTCGGCATAATCTTTCCTTTGTTCTGGACATTTTGCTAGTCTTTTCTCTAGACTTATGAGTCTACTTACTGCTATTTTTCTTGTATCTCCATATTTATCTCTAGCATGAGTATCTGCGCGAAAAGGCAACTCTACTATATAGCGACCTGATTCATCTCTACGTGTTGTAGTAACAAAATGCTCCTCACATTCTCGTTCCTCAGGAGTCAAGACTGTTTTATTTACTAATCTAGGCTCAGATTCTAGCTCCCAAAACTGTTTGAGTAGCTCATCATCCTCCAACTTAACGTGCATATTTAAAATTACATTGTGACTCCCCACTCTTCCGTCACTATTACTGCTATTCACCTGGCCTGACAACACCCATCCAAGGTGAGTATTCTGCGCAATTGTGAAACTATTAGGATGTTTTATCAAACCCTTTTTCAGAATACTACAGTATACTTCAGCACCCAATAGAATGTCAATCTTATTGGGTAAATTGTATTGTGGATCGGCCAGGGTGATTTGACTTAAGTCTGCCCAATATGGTAGGACAAATTTATTCTCAGGCAAAACAGTAGTGACCTTGTTCAGCACATGCGCTCTTACCTGCATTTTAAATGATGGGTCAAGAAGTGACTGCATATTGACGATAACCACAAACTTTGAGGTTAAGCCACTTTGACCTCCACCTAAACCAGATATGCAACTTTTTGCACAAATTTTTTCTAACCGTAAGAGCTGCACAGCTGCTTCAGATATGAACGATGCTTGTGATCCTTGGTCAAGCAAAGCTCTTAATATCTGAATACTACCATTTTTGGCTTCAGCTTTAACCAAGGCTGTAGCCAATAAAGTTTGGCTATGTGTTTGTCCCGCTACAAAATGACTAACTATATTACTATCGTTGGCTTCATTCATCGATAAAGATGATTCCGGGTACATTTCATGTTCTTGATCTGTCTCTGTTACATCCGTAGTTCCCGTCCCGACTGCAATCGTATACGAACTAGCTTTACTATGAAGAAGCGTATGATGCTTTTTCTTGCATATACGACATGATGTAGGTACACGGCACATTTTAACTGTATGATTAACACCTAGGCAATTAAAGCAAAGTCCCAATGAACTCACTATGTCCTGACGGCTATTTACATCTACTTTGGCAAATTTACTGCAGGAAAACAACTTATGATTTTCAGCACAGTGAGGACAAATTACATTTGATGCTATGTGCAAGGACTTGGGTTGGTATAGATTTTGTGTATTTTTATGCTTAGGTTTTGAGGGCTCTATTAACTCTAACGCGCGGAAACGACATTCTAAAAACTCTGTAAATTGTATAAAAGTAGGTAAATTTTCACCTAATTTATTAACGTGCAATTCCCATTGTTTACGGGTTTCAGCGTCCAACTTCAGGCTAACAATATAAATAACAATGATATCCCAAGATTCAACTTTAATATCTAAATTTGACAACTCATGCATACAATCAGAAGTAGTATCAAGGAGATCTTTCAGACCACTGGAAGATTCACAAGTCAGGACGCGTTGAGAAAACATGCGCTTAAGTATACAATTTGACATAAATCGTTTGTTGTTATATCTGTTATGCAAGAGATCCCAACATTTTTGATAATTCGCCTGGGTTATTGGAATATGTTTAATCAATTGTTCTGCTTCACCTTTGAGTTGAGTTTTTAAATAATGCAAGCGTTGAACGTCATCTAAGCATGAATTATTGTGCACTAAAGAGACAAATAAATCTTTAAATGTCGTCCATTCAGAATAATGACCACTAAATACCGGGATAGATATTTTAGGTAATCTTACAAGAGAGTCTTTATTTCCGTTCGACGTAGAAGAACGATCACAGCTTGAAGATGCGAGGTTACCCATGTTGCGTAGTACCGCTTTCAGTTCGCCTTTGTACGTTAAATAAGTTTCGTAACCTACATCGAAAACATCCTTTTTTATGTAACTACTTTCGGCTAATTCATCTCTCTTGTATTTACAAATAATGCTTTCATGCTTCTTACAAAATCTCTCGGCAATTTTTTCTAAACTTTCCAATCTGGTGACGACGTATGACTCAGTTATTCTATCCTTGGGAGACTTCTTAAAGTTACTCCTTCCTTTCTCTATTTGTTCTTTTAACTCATCCATAAGTATGAAATCAGCATCCATTTTTTCAACTTTTATAAAATCACTTGCAAATATTATAAGTCCGAACTGAACCGAATTTTTCTAAGTGTTTGGAACTTAATACGGTCGAGGCAAAATCGGGCATAGGTTCCCCGTCTCGTCGTTTTTAATCGAATTATTCTAAGTTCCAAACTACTAAATCCAGTTATTTTACAAGTTCCAAGATTTTATATTTCCATGAATGTTAAAGTTAAATATCACTTTTATAAGATTAAATTTAGAGTACTCACAGCTTGTTTTCTTGCACTTAGCACCACTTATCACTTTTGCACTATAATTCGAAGAATCTCCGCTAGGGGGCGTCGCTGTAGCTGTTGATAACTTCACTGCATGAACTTGCTTTAATTTAAATCCAATTTTAATAATAACAAATTTCCTAGGGGCCTTGTCACTTTGTACCGTGGAATTATTTCTTTTTATTCAAAAAACGTTCCGACTCATAAGGACCTTGTTCACAGTCCGTATAGTCAGGGAAATGAAACTCATTTATACCCGGAACGCATAAGCAAATTTATTAATAAATGTCTTAGGTTTATATAGTTTCCCGTGGAACGAAACCATAGTGCGATGTAGAAAGTGGACAGCGCCATCTAGTGTACAATCATAACACTACTGAGTTTAACAACTAGGATAAAGACATTAAGGCTTTTTATTTAGGTCAATAGCTTGCGAGATATACGCTAACGGTAACATATATGAGTTTTTACAGTTTCAGTCGAATGGAACAATCCCAGAGTTGAATGAGTAAATTGAAATATAGATAAAGCAATAAAAATAGTATCAATATACGCTCTGTTTACGCACAGCTCAGCTATAAAACCAGTGGAGATAATAGTGACGGGCTTATCGAGTCGAATCACGTTCGTGCGGCGCCGGGCGACATTCTATCATTACCAGGCGATATTGTGGTGATATTGGGTGGGACCCACGCTGCTATATTGCCGGCCTATCTCGGATATAGGATTGACGGCGACGCATAGTGATTTCTGGTATGATTGTTTTAGGGCCATCAATGGAATACGCTATAAGGAAGGTATACTAATTTATTTATAGAAAATATAGACAAATGTGCTATTGGAATGATAATACGTTTTCCGCTGGGTATTCATTTGATTGTGGTACTTATTTTCAAGAACCACCATGCTGAGTTTCTTGCCGGTTCTTCTCAGTTGAAGGCTGACTTCCGAACCGGTTGTAGCTTCAGTTATTTTAAATTTGACCTTCATAAGTTCCTTCCGAGGGCCTAAACTGAATAAATGGTTTTGAATTATGATTTATGATTTTTTAAATTTGGAGTGCCAACTCGCCCCTCATTTACACCCATATACACAACTAACAGGCATGTTCATACACACAAATTTGTCCTAGTTGGGAATTTTAACCACCTACAAAATTGGCCCGCGATGGTAACTACTTATTTATATTTGCCGTGACAGTTTGAACAAATAGTTAACTGTCTTTTATCAATTACAGTAACGATTGTCGGCACCAAGCGGGCTGTGCCGAGCTTCCGCGAACTTTTCCACAATAAGGTGTCGTTAACTCCGGCGCCGCGGCTCCGCTCCGAGTCCGACTAACTCCGTTGCACTGCTTAGTTAGCGAAACTATTCTTTTCAATTCTACAAAACAACCCACAAATGTTTTCACCACGTTTTCACAGCTCTAGATAAAATAAAAATATAGAATTATAACGTATATTTAAATTTTATGACGGGCCCGTTGGCTTGGTAGTTAGAGAGGGATCCTAACTGCCACAAGGTAGTGATTTCGATTCCCATCCAGAACAAACATTTGTGTGCATGAACATGTCTGTTTTGTTCTGTATCTGGAAGTAGATATAAGAATGTATTTGAAAATTTTGTAGGTATATGGGCCTCATACAGTTGTCTGGTTTCCATAGTACAAGCTCTGCTTAGTTTGGGACCAGATGGCCGTGTGTAAAGAATGTCTCAGGATATTTAATTTGTTAAATATTTTGTGTATTTTTGTTCTCCCATTAATATCGGCTTGGATACATGTTGTTATAGTTACGAAACATACACTTTGAGGATACTCATATGAATTTGCTAACTACAGTTAAAGAAGCAATCTAAATATTGGAATCTACTAATGCTAACATAGACAGTAATATTTCCATAAAGATAAATATTCTTACAAAATTCCTACTTTTCAGTAAGTATTACGATCAAACCTAATACTTAAATTAGGTAGGTACGTAGCGCTGTTATAGTAATCCTGCATAAGCTAGAACTGTCAACAATCTCTAAGACTCAAGTCTTTCTCAAACAAGTACCAATATTAATATTAACAACAAACAAGTATCTCATTTACCTGGATTTAGTTGAATACCTACCTTATTACACGTGAGTGAACGTCTGTATTTAAAGCGTGTGCATATTATATAAAAAAATATTCGCATTTCGCACCAATAATAAAAGCGAACATTTGTAAGAATAGAATAAATCTAAGATTACGAGAAATATTGAGCGTACAGCAAATAATATTTTTATAGTGACGTAACTATCGAGAAACGCGTCATTAAGTTTCAATATTGCTGAGAAAGCCGCTAGCTTGCCACACTTCGCACTCGAGTGGTAAGAGACATAGGTTCCACGCATTTTATATCGTCAGCAAAAATTCTATCGAGAAACTGGAGAAAATTGACGCCTTGGAAAAGTAGGTAATATGCAAAAAATACAGCACTGGACGCGATTTTGTTGATGCATTCACACAACCTATATATATAAAAATGAATCCCTATTTCCCTTGGTCACGTCATCACGCATGGACGGCTGGACTGATTTCGCTAATTCTTTTTTGTTGTGTTTGTTATTGTCAGGATATGGTTCTTATGAACGAAAAAACTTGCGTGGAAAATTTGAAAATTTAAGAAAACAAGACTTTACTAGCGCTTTTGACTATATAAACTTTTTTAATGTAACCTGACAGAATGCGCGCTGCAAATATCGTTAAAAATAGGGGCATGGGTCGGAATTATATTGATAAAATAATTAATTTATAATTTCTATATAATTAAGTGCACATTTCACCGTTGATTCAATCGGAAGACTCGAATTCAATATTCATAGTTAAGACAGGACAACGTCTGTCGGGTCAGCTAGTTTCATATAAAAATGCACTTGCTAATATTATATTGAATAAAAACACAATGCAGCTCGTTTGCCTGGATGAGCTAGTATATCGCACCCTCAGAACGATAGGGACCTAACTCAAAAGATCACTTTTGGCACATCTCTGATTGGGTCACTTTTGCACTGAGCGGGAAGGGTGGGTCCCGTTGCTAAAGAGGCTGAAGTATCGGCATGCTTATTCTATCATTAAATTGACTATGTTTTACTATTCATCGGATATAGCGTACTTTGTTTAGTCTGTCTATGATCGTGACTCCATTTCGCTAAATTTTGAGTTAAGCCCTTATCGTACTGAGGGTGCGAAATTTGAATTGATTACCTATCTAGTAGGAATTATATACATCGGATGATAACTACAGTGGTAAATAAACTGATATGAATTCTAAAATGTGGTTCGTGGATTTCACCACAATGACTAACGAATCTCATTTGTAATGTACAACATTATCATATTTACTGTCACCGTATTTGAGCTTGAAAATTGATAATATCAACAAACAACATTACGTTTTAATGCGAGACCACCGCAGCTACAGGTTAAATATAACGACCTACAATTTGTTACGCCGTCGACGTCTGCAGTAAATCTAGAGTCTTAAAAGATGGTATTTCATTATTTACCGTCGTTGTAGCCGGTGAGGATGCGCTATCACACGAACAAAAGCTAAAATGAACGATAACGTTGAAATTACTAGGGTCATTTACGTTTTACGCGAGCGAACGCTGGTATACCGTGCGACACTAAAAACAGACGGGGCTCCAATGATGGAGAATAAATTTAAATTGCCTGCAAATCTGATACGAGGAAGATCGGTTTTGTGCGTGACATCTTTGTTCCACTACGTCTTAAAAAGCACTTAATATATTTAGGAGACTCAATGTTTTTACTTGTGATAAAAATGGTCACAAAATGAATGGTATAAAGAAGACATTCCATAAGGATAGGTTAATAAGACTGACAAACATACATCGCACGTTTTCATCATCGTAGATGCACGTTCTCTTAGATAATATTATATATAAATTTCCATCAGGCGGGAAGAGCGGCGTATATCCGGTTTATCGGCGTTGTACACGGTAGGCATCCGCACCGCTGGGACGTAACTTCCCCGGCATGTCGCACGGAGCCTCGACCACGAGCCGCCTTCCGACAACCAACTGTTTTGCATTTAATATTCCTGCAGACCTATGTATACTTTGCTTCAGATAAACACGTGGCGTGAAAATAAAAGTGCAGTGAGTAGGTAAATTGGGGCAAATAGAGGTCACCAGGTATTTGAAGGATTGAAGCTAGATTTTCATCACATAGAATCCAACAATTCACTGGCATTGAGCCAGAGGCTTTAGATATCAAACTTATATATTTATTATTCTTTTTGTCTGTAGATTATATACGGCCAGTAACATTACCTAATGACATTTCCACAAAGGCCCTAAAAAATAGTCTCACAAAACGCTGTGGACTTATATAACATCGTCACTTAGGATACAAAAGTAAGATAAAGGAATACAGAACTTGTTTGTTATTTGTGTACAAACAGCTGTCACGACGGCGAATTTCACAAAGTAGTGAATTCTGCCGCTTTGGTAGCTTAGTAATTTCTGTTAAAGTCCCAGTAACCTCATTTTATGTCTTTCCTCCTAGAAAAATACACCGAATTTAATCTTTATCTCCATAATTATAAATACTTACTTGTTCTTTTTTGACAGGCCAATTGGCTTGGTTGTTAGCCACCCTAACTGCCAAGTCGAAGGTAGCGGGTTCGATTCCCATCCAGGACAAACATTTGTGTGCATAAACATGTCAGTTTGTTCTGTGTCTGTGTAAATATCTATAGATGTATGTATTTAGATAAATAAAAAGTAGTATATATAGTATATCAGTTATCTGGTTTCCATAGTACAAGATCTGCTTAGTTTGGGATCAGATGGCCGTGTGTAAAAGAATGTCCCAGGATATTTATTATTATTATTTTTAACATATGTCTACTAGTCTGCTGAATTATAACATGCATCTTAACCTAGTCATTGAAGACATGGCATGAGTCAAGACTAGCCAATTTTCATCTAAACTATGCGTGTTAGGTGTAAACTGTAGTAACTCCACATACTCCACAGTCAACTAACACCAAACAAACTTCATCTAACGCCCGAGAGTTGCCCAACTTCCACAAACAACAGCTAGCACGTGACGACAGGGAGGCGAAGAAATCATATTTGGTGTGATCACCTCTCGTTAGTCGCTACCACGATTTGACTCGCCATGCCTGTTAAGATATAGAGCGGCAGATACGTACCTAGAGCGACATTTGCATGGCAATTAGAACTGGAGTCGAGGTCGCATTACCATTTCAATTGTCGAGAATGAGCGAACTCTGCATTCAACGGCTGAGTTACACCTCTTGGCAGAATGAAATCTTGCTTCGTTGATTTTTGAGCTTTTTGTACCACTTCAAACACAAAATGAAGGTTTCGTAAGCCGTTGTAAATTAGCTTTCTCGACGCGCTCTACCCTTTTTTGTCGTTTATTTGTTTTAATTGAATTCGGTCAACTTGATGCAGAATAAGACAAGGTTTTCATGTTCGCATCATTTGTTAGCACTTAGAGTACAAGTTTAATTTAAGTTACAAATTTCATATTTATTAAAGAGATAATTTCGTATCTCAGTATATTATATTACTAACTTTACTTAATTATGTTCTGGCTTACGCTAAAATGGCTCTAAAGGCTACTTCGTGAAGCTTAAATTTAAAAACGCATTGTTAATTTTTTATGCAGAGCTTTTAAAAAAGATTACAAAATAAACAATGGTTGTGTGAGTAAGTTAAAGCCGTGTATAAAAATCAATATGAAACTAGTTACCTTCCACAGAATATGATCAAATGTTTGTCGATGGGGAATTCTATTGGAATCGAAATGTAACGATTTTACGTGCTCCGCTGCTGTACAAACTGCAAACAGTGAACGTTGGGTAATCCGATTATCTACCTGTTTCACATAGAGACTATTCTATGTGCTATGTACTGTATTACATTCAAACAAATCGTATTTACAAAAACATTCAAAATTTATATTTTGATCTATTCCGTTCTATCGACATTGACAACCAGGATAGGTTTTTTTTTTAATCACCTACTTCAGGAACCATCTTACTAAATATTTAAGCGTAAGTTTCTGAGGCTGGATGTTTAGAGGTTTGTTACTCTTTCACGCAAATACTAGCGAACGGATTTGGATGAAACTTGGTAAATAGATATCAGAATAACATATACGATATTTTCGGAAACGCGGGTAAAACCGCGGGGGACAACAATCAGCTATGCAATGCTGATGGTTGGTTTGTGAAAGGGAATAAAGAAATGATTTATTAATTAGCATTGCATAATGTATTCATTTTGCAGAACATAAACACATTACTAAATTAATTTTGTATGAAATAATTGAAATGCAAACGATTATGATATATTTTAACAAACTAAAACTTATTTTATTTCTCAAAAATATTGCTTGTAATCTAAATTAAATTTCGAAGAGGAACGAGAGGGGAATGCTCATTTTCTGGACTTTTCTCACCATAAGTAAAAAACGGGGGTTAAAACTTTTGAAAAAAACATTATCAAATTTGTAGTTTTATGTATATGTGCAAAGAACTCACTTTCAGATTCCGACCCCCATTTCCAATACCAATAAATATAATTGACCATTTTCTGGATCCAAAATAAAACAAACGTAATTTTTTCATACCCCAATACGAATATTTAGGAATAGTTTATCCTTTGTTATTGATATTCCCATAAAAAAGAAACATTATTTATATGTAAAATACACATACAGCAATGTAATTTGTTCACCCTAACCCATATTTCAAATAATATATTCATAAGATTCCAGTAAAGCACAATTTGGCCGTGGTCAACGTGACGCTCAAAGACCCTAGCGAATTCTACCCATTATAATATTCATGGGCGATGGTAAATATACTATTATTTAAAAAATATTCTGTAGATCGATACATTTAGAAGTTTTAATTGTTTTGAATACTTATTTCCAAATTTCTATACATCTCCAAAAAAATAACTGATTTACAAAAAAGTGTCTGCATATTTTTTAATTGTTGTAAAATGTATTTAATATAAAGAGTTTTAATCAAACTTGCGGCACGCTATGATGCCCGTTTTGACGTTTAACAATGACAAATTCTTCCTTCATCAGACATAAGGTGATCCAACAGCTAATTGTATGATGATGGAAATCAACCCTATTCCAAAGCATTAAAGTTTCTTTTCCTATGACAATCTGAAACGTGAAAACGGCCATCATAGCGTGCCGGTAGTATAGCGCATAATAATATGTTTGTCTGTGAATTATAAATTTAGAATTAGAATCCTTAGAGCGGAATAACATTTACTACCTTCTCAGTTAGCAGCTAACGTACGTGCGGATACAATTTGCTAAAATCTACGAACCTAAAATATAATTATATCCCAGACTGCTTCTAAATCGTCTGCATACTGAATTTAACTATCCTGAATTCCACAAAGATGCTTTTGTTTGACACACTCGCATACAAATATTTTTCTATTTTTTATATAGAGTAGACTTTTTTTTCACCAAATCTCATTGGTATCTCTCAGTGCCGACATTCGACATTACTTAACTTTTTATGAATTCAGAAGTTTTTGTAATAAAAAAAAATAAATAAACTTACCGGGACATTCTTTACACACGGCCACCTGATCCCAAGCGAAGCAGAGCTTGTACTATGGAAACCAGATAACTTATATACTATTTTTTTTATATACATAAATAAATAAATATTTACAGCCAGACACAGAACAAACAGACACGTTCATGTACACTACACATATGTTTGTCCTGGGTGGGAATCGAACCCGCGACCTGCGACTAGGCAGTCAGGATCGCTAACCACCAAGCCAACTGGCCTGTCGTCTCTCAAGCACATTACAACTACAATAATAAATTTACACATACCAATATATAATATAAATGAAAACACGTATCTCAAAGTCATAAAACCTCTTGCATCTCGACTTTCACTAGAAATTGCTCCCGAAAGTATTCCGTTCCTTTGGAGGTTCATAAAGGCTCTCTTTAGTGCATCATAGACGTTAGCATGAACACGGATCTTCGCTTCGCCTTACATCCCCCTTTTCCCCTTTCAATTCAGAAACTCTTTTGTTATCCCGATATATCAGTTGATACTGACACTTTCTGTTTGAAACCACATATTACCTAAACGTTGACAATATTTTTACGCTAAACTATATAGATCAGTTTGAACAACAAAGAAAAATAACAATTTCGCTTTGCGTATAATTTATTTCCTTTATTTCATTCAATGCCTTCAGGGTGCATTCAAATTGTTCGTGGCCTGTCCTAAATGTTTAATAAAAAAGTTAAACTTTTAAAACTATCTTACATACTTCACCACGAAGTTATGTTTCTATTTTACGGAATTTATGAATGACACAAAAGTTCACCCATTAGCCAGTACTTCTCTGTCTCGTTGCATGTTAAACTCAAACCTCTTTGGTCAGCGAGGACTCAAATTAAGGTCATATAACAAAAGTTAGGAGCTGCAGTGACGTCATCAGTCCCCGCAGGCTTATCGGATCGGTATTGGCTTAGTTGCGGTTGTAACTCGCTCAAGCACTGAGCTCACCATATAGATATGTTACATATATGTAAATAGTTTCTCGCGCAGAACAGTCATGTTTATTGTAGTTACATCGTTAGATTTGAATTGCAATGATTCATTACATTTTTAACTTTAAATGAATTATTTCCATCATGAGAATTAAAGATAAATTTAGCTTCCCCATATATTTGTACTTCGAACAGTCATTATATCAGTATCACATTATTGCAGTACTTAATAACTCTTCATTTACAATTCAAAATTTGTAATTTGGCAACTTAGTACAAAATGTCTAAGATATGTTTATCATCAAATGTGGTGACAAAAGAAATAAGATCCTTAATTACTTTCTGAACTGTCTTTAGAACAGTACATTACAACTACAGGCAGGTAAGAGAATGGAACGAGAAAGGTACTGATACTATTTCGACCCTATATTGATATACTTACATGGTACCTATTTATAGAGCTTTTTAACAACGTTAGTAATTAAAGATTCCGTGAACAATACACAACGTGAGCGCTACGATGCGATGGCGCTGTAACCCTCAAGTTCTGTAACATAATCTTGTCTCGAAATGTACACATAAAGATCATTACAACTCACGTACAATAAAGTCGTCCCAAACTGTTATTGTGTATTGTAGAAGACGGTGTAAACGACCGCTAAGCTGAGGTGGGCTGACGGCGACGGCGCATATGAGCTACCAATCTTTCCCCAGGGCTGGCATAGCTTTAATTAGTTCTGACGTCGAAACGAATTTGGGTTTGACTCGAAACTTCTACATAATTGTAGGTCGGCAACACTTTCACAACCTCCAGTAGGTATGTTTAGTCTATGAGCTAGAGTGACCACTTACCATCAAGTGAAACGTGTACCTACATGCTTGTTTACCTCCAAGCAAATAAAAAAAAGATATACATAATATTATAAAGAGGAAAGATTTGTATGTTTGTTACTCTTTCACGCAAAAACTACTAAACGGATATGGATGAAACTTGGCACATAGATACAGCATATCCTGGAATAACATATAGGCTACTTTTTATCCCGCGAAAATGTGATATCCCTCGGGAAAGTGGGTAAAACCGCGGGGCACAGCTATAAATGATAAGTATAAAAATGAACTTAATACACACAAAAATCGTGAAAATGAGTATGATGCGTCTGTCTACTTTCTCCACGAATGACTACGCTATAGAATAATCCTATTAAACAAAATATCTCCGCCAGATCATCATAAAATGTTAAAAACGGATTACTTAGAAGAAAGAAATTAAATCGGAAAAATCTTTTACCCTGTGGTAAATAGTATTGTACTCTACAGCTACAAGAAAATACTTAGTGGAATTAACCAATCTAGTAACAAGGGGTGAGAGCGATCCTGTGTACCCACGCCTTGCCCCAATGTGTCCCCAGGTGCAACCCGCATAATGTAATAAATATCCCAAATTAATATCCTACTCGTGTCTGACTGTACAACATATATAACATTGTTCAACTTTTGTTTCTCATAGGGATTATATATAAATTTTTCGATTTAATTAGTTTCCTGCATTTCCATAAATATTTGAAGTTATTGTTTGAACATAAATATGAAAATGTATAATTGCTTACATCAACACCCTATCGACTATACGTATAAATCCTGCAATTTTATTGTCATTTATTATAATGAATGAAGTTAGTTATTCTGTATTTATATCTCGAGAATATTTTCATTCTATTTAGTCCCTCTGTAAATTACATTCATTCATGAGAACGACAAAGGGTTGTGGCGAGCTAACTCGATATAGAACACAATTAATTTCAACTCGTAGAGTGCGCTAACTCGCCCCAATCTTGCAGCTATTACAAGACTTCTTATTCCAGGATGCTGGAAACTAATCCTCGGTTTAATAGCCCGTGAAGCTCAGGGGTTGTTAAGGAACGTTTAAGAAGCAAGTTCATTTGTGAGCCACTCACGCGTTCGCCCTGACGAACAACGTATAAAACTTCGCAAGAATTACCGCCTCCACTTAAATCTAAAGACAATTTCAACTTTGTGAAATGTCAAAGATGTAACTATGAACTTAACGATTTTATGTAAATCTTGAGGTTCTCGGGATTATAGTTTTATTCAATTTGAGCCTTAGAAGAATAAGAACCTCAATGTTAGATTGTTTTAACTCGATCATAGTCTTAAGAACTTTGATAAAAGCAAATAAAACTAAGAACTAAAGAAATTAAACAGAACTGTATAAGTTAAGTTTTGCTAACTTATAAAATTTACACATAAACTACCATGCATTTCACTAGTGTGTAAAGAATTACATCCACTCACCTGTCAGTTTCATAACCTTTATTAGTAGCTTTTCGATCATAATCCAGGGATTATTGGAAACACTTCAGTCTAATATCAAGATGTAACTAACATCAATCGGGCTGATATATATAACTGTACATTGTGTATAATTATAATTTGAAGATTAACAAAGTTATCTATCAATGTATAGGACTTAACCGTATACGCCGAAATTACAAAATTCCATCATGTTGTGAACTGCGGAGCTGCGGGCTGCGGGCACGAGTTCGATAAGCTTCAAAATCAATTTCGACCTGTTTACAGAGGAGCCGCCATCAAATAGACTGGTTAGGTATTTGCGGAGCGCACCACTAGCTACGTAGTTTGATACGCCTCGCAGGTGGAATATTTAGTGTGCTACTGAGCTTTGATTGGCAGGATGATCATTTGGAAATCGTACGTGAATTTATGTTTGATATACAAATTTGATCCGTGCAAATCGAGTCTGGTTGGTATATCACACTTTAAAGCGACATGTTTGCAGTCTGCTCGCCGATATTATAGTAATATTGATTATGTGCCTACGTAGTATATGCACTTTGTTCTAACAGTAGTTTAGCGAGGCTGTACCGTGCAACACATTTATTTATTTCAATATCCGGGAGGGCGAGCTTTGAGCCGCGCGAGGATTGCACAGCTCTTTGAATTCGGGAAATGGAAATTGTGCAGTTTTGTTTGAAATTTTCCGTGGGTTGGATTTCGTTGGAAACAACTGTTATCGAATGGCCAGAACTGTTGAGAAAGAAACCGTAATAAAAACGGGGGAACTTATTTTTTTACTAATAGGAAGTATAATGTTTCTGTAGCACTTAAAATGTTTGTGTTTGAATTTCTGAATCATTATCTTATTTCATTTGAAGACCTCTCAACTATTATGACAACTCTGTCACTGTAAGTAACATTACTGTTGAATTATATGAAAGGTGTCAGATATTATTTCCTAACTGTCCATGGTTATATATTTATGCTTTATACAGTAAATATTCAGTTTTATTTCGCTTTCTTTATTGATTTGAATAAAAAATACAATTTTATTATTTCTTTTAAAAGATATAAAGATAAGATAAAGAAATAGGTTTCAATACTACCTATTCATTAGATAGGAAATATCGATATCATATTTTGTCAACACTAAAACCAAAACCTCCTTGCAATGTATAGAATTAAGTTGTAATCAGACTTTCAGGAGTATAGATGGAGATAGGACAAAGGCTCGGTCGCATATTGATGGAAGGTAGGGAAGGTGGGACAGTCGATATATCGCTGGAGCTCTATAGGCGGTTACCATGTCGTCGGCGTGTCGTCCGTCCGTTGATCAGGGTACACCGCCCCTGAGTGGGGATGACATACATTCAAATTGAGTTTACCTAACAAAACTGAATGTGGAAATAATTTTAAATGGATATTGACCGTTTGCTTTATGCTTGTGATTTCTCGAATTAGCTAACACATTATAAATCTTGTCATCCCGCACCATTAGTCATTCATTTCCTATTTTTGGTACCTTTATGATCAAAAAGTATGTGTGTGTGTGTATTATATAAATTATCTGGTTTTCATAGAAAAAGTCTTCTTAATTCGGTATTAGATTGAGGTGTGTAACAAATGTATTTATTTTTTTTTATTTTAAAAAAGATCGGTCCGTCAACAACACACATTAAAGTTATTACTAAGTAATTTTGATTAAATGCTATTCAGGCTGATGTGTGTGCCAATTACAGACATACACAACGTTAATAACGTACCAGAGTACCAGACTATTCATTATTATTCTATTATATTATATTGTTATTACTCTACACCACGAATGAGTTCATAAATATTTTTACAGTCCACATATGGTTTTAATATTTCTTTATGGCTTTTTTGAATTGGTTATTTGGGTAACTCAAAAAAAAATTGTGGTGAAGCGTAGAAACTATCGGATTCTCTTTATTAACTAGAACCAGACAGGTAAGAATCCGCTGCTAAAAAGCGTTAAAACTGTTGCGTAACAGCCACTGTCTGTACTTCAAGCTAGATCATTTCCAAAACGTGCCATATCAGTTTGATCCCGCTTCCTTCCCGTTGTATCCCGAATATAAACAATAGGTACTTACAACATACGGGAATAGTTGACATCCTTTATGATATTGTTTTAGTAATAATGTTAGAAATGTGAGCTTTGAGATTGAAATTGTTATGAGATTTATGAAATTGCATGTATGGAACGCTTTCTGTGTTTTGTTACTACACGAGATATTATGGTATTTTTTAAGGGAATCTTCTTATGAAAATGAAAATATTTTTATTCAAATAGGCCTTTACAAGCACTTATGAATAGTCTGACTCTAATACCGGTTCGGAAGGTTGTTTTTTACTGAGAAGAGCCGGCTATGGGATGGCTTTGAATTTCTGTTGCGCAACCTTTTTGTGTGACGAAAAATAAATTAATTACACAATATATGCTAGTCAAAATTGATTGGTTAATAATTAAAATGTTTCCTTGTAATTCAAAAGATTCACTTCTATCATGTGTCTTTGGGACACCCTTTTTTTCGTTAAAGAACACTATGTTAATAAAAAGTAATTATTATGTCTAAGTCAAATATATATTAAAATAGATCGCTTAATCTTAGCTTACATTGGCAAATAGGCCCTAATTCGATCGAAAGCCTCAAGCTATCAAAGAGATGATCCTCTTCAGAGCCCTCGCACAAGACAGATCTCAATCACACTACCTACCGGCGGATTTAACAGAAGCAATTTAGGTAAGTTGCTATGTACCTACCTATATAATAGATTGTGTCACTTTAACATTTAGTTATGTTGGGGCGGTCGGATCCAGTTAGAATTTAAAGCTGGTACTTTTTTTGCAGCTTATGTCTTGTCTGTTATTATGTTATGAGGTTTATTTTTTTTGTATTGACTTATTTCGACAGAACAACGTCTGTCAGGGCAGCTAGTTAAATATAAATACCCCCAGACGTCCTTTACATAGAGCATCTGATCCCAAACTAAGCAAAGCTTGTACCTACTATGGAAATCAGATAACTGATATACAATACAATATACTTTTAACATTTTTTTTTCTAAATATATACATATAAATTTACATCCTTTAATTCTTAACATAGACCGTATCGATTTTTATATAAATACAGAAGAAAATAACACATGTTTTCTTCTATGGAGTCCTAGAACTATAGCGAACTCCGGTTCAAAGAGCAACAACTAAGAATTACTAAGAACTAAGAACAGTATTAACAAGCTTGATTTTTTTATGAAATATGCACCAGTTGTCGACGTCTTTGATTGGATCTGTGGTGATTTGTTTGTCAGAATGGAATTCATTGTGCCTCGGCGAAAAAAAAAATCTCCGACGTGACTGACATGAAAATCCGATGGTGGAAATTTTGTTTTCTTTGTGTAAGCCGCATCTCAAAGGGCCTTCTCACTTTGACGTTCCCTTTTCACGGATTCCGAATGCTCGTTGATGTCTTTGTTCGATTTTTCGTTGATTTGCCAATGAATCCAATTTAATATTTTAATTCTGCATAATAAGTTCCGAGGATGCTCGCAAAATCAAAATTCTAGGTACATGAGAGTTCACAACTTCACGGCTTAAGGATGACAACGCATTGGCGATGCCACTGGTGTTGCAAATGTCCATAGGCGACGGTGACCACTTACCATCAGGTGGTATATCTGTAGGCGCGGGTGGTACAAAAAAATTGCTTGAGAAATGGATAGAAGATTCAACCACTTGGTTACAGTATTTAATATAATAAACGGTATGAAAGAATTGTATTCATTTTAGAATTATTACAAAACAAAGCTCAAATTGTCAAATTAATGTATTTTATTATAAAATACCAGTTAAATCTGTTATCTAATGCGTTGCCACGAAATTGTAAGACCTACTTATGTCACATATATTTTGAGTTAAGACATAAGTATCTTATCTGTACCAAATTAATAACAGCTGTACACGAGCTAGAATTAAATCATAATGTAGAAAAATAATACCGTAGGCTTTTATAGACACATTTACAAAACACCTTTTTACTTTGTCTTGATTGCTATATAGTTTGGTTATGTTCAGCTACGTTGCTAACTGTACCTACTTACATTACTCCTATAAGACATTGGTTTATGTATAAGGTGTTGATACCTTTACTATATATCATGTTAGAACAGGTAGCAAGCCACACATACCAAATAGTGTGGAGCCAACACATTTTGCGAAGGAAAATTCCGAATTCCTTGCGCATGCAACAATTTTCAGTTCCATCGATATTCGTGTTAGCTATTTATCGCAGTGACTGTTTCAACATGTTCGTGTATAGCAACTTGTTGCGACACGTCTCTCGCATACCTGTTCCATCCTTCAGTGTGTACTAGTAGTAAAGATGTCTCACCAGCAGACGGTATCAAAAGTAATAAATGTCTTACTTTACGACACGTTAGGTCGGGAGCGCGTCATTTTCCCCAGAAAAATATTTTACGCGATCCCGAGACGTCCCAGACGTTGCTGTAATAAACTTAACGCAAAGCCAGGTGCTAGCCGTTTAATTTGTTCTTACCTACTCGTACCCTCGCATCTATTCGCCATGATTGTACCTAGCTGTTTGTTGGAGCGCAATAAAGTTTTATAAGGCACTTACATAAATTTAAATTAACTTAATGAGTCCTATTCGTTGATATTAAGAGATTGCGTCTTTCATTTGTAAGGTTCATTACAAAACGTCTGCACTCAAAGCATATTTCAAACACGTGTTCAACTCTCGACGGAAAATTCAGAGTATTTCTTTTATTCATTTATGTACGATGGCGTTACTTTGTCGTTAGGCAACCAACGAAAAATGTGCCGAGAAAAATCTGCTTTACAAAACTTCCCGGCGCTGTACCTACTAACTAATATTTTATGGAAAACATCGTGATGTCTACAAAGCTTACAATGTTTTGCTTCATCCAATATTCTCTGATTTATTTCTATTCGATACTTTTCACTGAATCAAATTATATTTTCAAACACAATCACTGAATAGGCTTGCTATAAAGACTTAATATTAAATAATATACTTTGAAAGGAAAATGTTATTAGTAGGTTTACATAAAATATTTAATTTATATACGGATCTGTAATAATAGACACAAGAATTTTATTAAGTAAGCTTCTTTTACTTTCACATTACGTTACCATCACATTGTTCCTTTTAATCTTGTCTTCAAAAATGTTCATTTCGACCCATTCGCAGTACGACGACATTTCTAAGGCAATTCTTTCTTAGTGCGCCGGAAACAATCTGAAGTTGTGAAGTAGGCAACGGCACGGCCTCATTAAGTTTAACTATTCGCTAAGGGTTCGGCAGCTTCTACAGAACAATTCCGCTGATGTCGGGGCCTGGGAGCTGCGACGCGGCTCCGTGAACTTGTGCTTGTACCTAGATGAACCAACACCGGCTTTTGGGGAGAAATAGTTTCACCAATTGAATTTATGAATAAATATTTTTGTTTTGTCAATCAAATTATAAACGAACAATTAACGTAACACAGTTTTAGCTTTTAGTTGTACAAGTAACATAACGATTTACAAATTCTCATAAAAGGTCTGAACTGTGTCAAAAATTATATACTTATGTAAAGTCAACAAAACTATGAATTCGACCATTACAGAACATCAATAATTTATTGAAGTTCTGTTTATAGGGTTCATTTCTAATAATAATATAAAGTTTCATTAATAATAAAAGTAACATCATTTTCATTTCTTCAAACACTACACTATCACTAAAAGGTCCCGTTTAAATTATAAACTGTGTTAAATCATAGACTGTTTGAATTAACAGATAAATACGAAGCTGTCGAATTTAATTCCAAAGCAATAAATATAAGACAATCCTCTCAATAAGGTACAAATAAATCACGTCCGCCGCCCACCGCCGAGCCTTTCCAGGTGAATTTATCCACGTTGCCCCAAGTTTACGGTCAATTAAACGAAAGAACTTATCCCCAACTTTGATGTACCGCCGACCTGGAACTAATTAGAATTAGGCGAAAACGGCCCCGTACCGCGCACAGCTACGTTCTTAAGACGCAGGGTCACCACTTATTGCAAAACTTGTTCACGAACAAGCTGTGAAACTTTTCATGAAAATGTGAAATTGTACACACGTGGCCGGCTCGAAGAGTTCAAACGATCATAAATCATATTAAACATCCTATTTAACCAGTTCGTTTATGCATTCCAGGCAACTGCATCGACTTTGATGTATGGTCTTTAGCACGTGTTCATTCTAACAACCCCTCTGATTCGTAATATAGATAAAATAGATAGTCATTATAGATTTCGCTGCCCGATATGTCAGTGAGTTAGCTTTATTGCAATTGTTGAAAGCCATTGTGGACATGCATGATTTAGTTAGGAACAAAAATAGGGTCAATGGGGCCGTTTGCTCATTATCGCCATAAATTTTAATATATTTGTATGTCTCGTATAACATCCACCAAGGGAATCAGTTCCAGATGAGCAAACAAATTGCGAATTCAAGCACATCCATCAACACTGCATGAAAATTTGATAGCTTCCCACGCGCCTGATGGTTTAACCGACACTGGAAGAAAATTGTTTTTTAACGTTATTATTTTTCATTAATTATAACTTCATTATTATAAGTAAATCACAGTAATAATTGAACGAAAATAAATGTTGTTTGGCTCTTCAAGGAAACTGTCCGATAGTACAATTATGTTATAAAATACTTCTAATTACCTCGAAACAATTTGAAAACATAGTCGATATTTTGAGGGCAATGGATAAATTCCACGAAATCTGGAACACAGGCATCGCAGACAATTTTGATCCGGACCGCAAGATGCCAGACATCACAGGCATTAACTCGCAACCAACTCTACATTCTCCTTTGCTGAATTAGTGATACATACCTTATTTTATCAATAACTTCAATGTGCTTAAGCTTTGATTAATACAATGGTACGAATACACGTACACCATACATAAGTTAGCATGCAGAGTGTATTTTTACATTAACTTAAAATGCTTACTTTCGGTTTGCTTTGTTCGTTACATTCTTGTTAAAAATAACGATTCCTTACACATTTTTAATAGACCTCCTCGAGGATTTATATGTGAAGCTTTTACTCTCTTATGCTCATTATGAAAAAGTCTGTGGAGTTTAAATGGATAAATTTTTCAGGTTGTTTTAATCATTTAACAAAGACCAATTCTATTTTGTGGTTCGCATAGTTAGGTCCACCCTAGTTGTAAATTGGTATCACGGGTAAAACTAGTGCCCCAAAACCCCGACATTCAATTGACACGACAAACGCACAATCAAGCCACGGACCTGGATTCCAAATTCCAATCTCTCTATTGAATGGAATTATAGCTTCGCACTGGACTTGCGCTTCTGTGTGTCGGCTATGTCACGTTTTCATTTGTCTATTTTTACCTGTCGAACTGTTGATATAATTTATAACATTTCCTCGACTATTCATGAATGATCTTTGAGTTGAATAATCACATTTTATTTCTATTACATTTATTATAAATAAATGTCAACATTTAGCTGATTTTCCACAGTATTTGTTCAGCTAAAAAATAATCAGCAATATGACAATTTAACCGCGCAAATTGCTTTCATTAGATTAAACCGGAAATTATGTTGCCCGAAAAAACAGAAGACGTCCGAGGCCTAACAATTTAGGTAAGACAATCTCTACAGAAAAATATTGTTCATTTTGGTTTCAGGAATCACTATTGCGTAAAATAAGCAAAGCTTATCTTATTCGAGAAATACATTTGGAATTAACGTTCATATCTTATTTCACTAATAACATTTTCATTTCCACAATTCATTTGATCGACAGCGAGACGCATAGCTGACGTAAGTACACATTAGCATAACTAGAATCCATTACTTACATGTGCGTTATATGTACAAGGGCTTATGTAGGGGCCCAATGTGAGAGCCTGGCTGCGAGAACGACAGAATTTATGCTGATTTTATCACCCACACATGTGCGAATGTACTCTCCCGAGAATATATCTACGCAGTCGTCGACTCGTAAACCGACTATATTATTTTTACTTTACTAAATGTATGTAACACCCACTTTAATAATCTTTACTTCCGCGCTGCATAGCTTACGTAATCATGAGTCCTCTACTGGCTGGATATCGCCCTTCCACAAATAGCACTTATGGTTCCTTAGAATCGCCAGCAACAGCATCTAGCTCACCATTTACAAATTATTCGTCCTAGACCTAGAGGATGTATAACACAAGCTTGCCAGCTGACTCTCCTGCTCTATCGACTGTCGATTACTCGACAGGATGTGGCCTATTGGCTCTCTAACTTGCTAATTTGTTGAGTCCATATTTTTTTCCTTTTAAAATGGTAATGTTGTAATGGAAGTGCCAAGCAGAATGATTATGAATGATTTAATGCTACGGTTGATAAAATTAATAATACAATGACTATATCAATTATGCATAAGTTACATTCACAAAAACCTCTAGACCTCTTTACGTATCAAATACAGCTCACCTAGTTTTATTTCAGGACCAGTTCGTTGTTGACGTGAAAGTGCAGCTCCTATTCATTACAATGAAATAAAGTACGTAATTTAACGTACTTTATGACCCTCCGTACATAAGGAAACCTTTGGCAGTGTTCACAGTGAGAAGCAAACTACGAACAATAAAGAGTTTATGTTCACCATAATAACTCCGCTACTTAAACTTAATTAAGCCTTTGAATTACGAACGAAAAGCTCTTAAAGAAATCACTTGCTTTTTAACACAACGTAGTTTCTTTTTCACTCAGTAGAAAATTAAAAATCAAGGAGAATTTATAGGAACATTTTCCTAGAGAGAAGTAGTAGGGGTATCAAAGTTCCGTAGCGTTTGACTCGATAAAACCTTTGATACAAATTATCAGATGGGAAAGCAAGTCTGGCGAAGCGAAATAAATGAAATCAAAGACCTATCTCCGCTTTTTCCACTTAAAGTTTATGCGTTTGAAGCGTCTCAGTAGTGGCAGCTGTGACATAACCCAAAAGCCTTATAAATTATTTAAAGGGGAATAGTCCTCCGTCAAACATTTGAATTATTTTGAAGCCTTTGCTTGTGCATAATTAAGTGACCCTATTTTACTGTGACACTTTTACACGGCGGGTCTGGGATGTTGTGATACATTAGTTAATTTGCTTATTTATTAGTGAACTTAACAGCTGGATAGCCTAGTAAGGAAACTTTGTGATATATGCCCGAGCTCATAGGAAGCAATGACGATATTAACATTTAAGAGCTGTGAATTTTGTTATATCAATATATAAAATTAATATTTTCATGCGGTTATTCTTTTTCCGTGGAAGATCTTGTGTTTGACCATAATATCCGTGTGGTAAGTAAGGAAGGCAGCACACAAAACGGTCAGATGCAGGTGTCGGGTTTGATGCTGATAGCCAGACAGATGGGTACTAAAGAATACCAAACGTGTTATGGTTTGCTCACGATATTTTACTTCTCAGAAAATTTGTCACGGCATTCGACGTCAAGCTACCACTAAACATACCAACACTTACTAGGTACCTATTTCTACCATAGCGGGTCAAATGTGACTTTATGTTTCCTGCATACATTCATATGAAATATGGTTGTTAGGAAGGGAAATAAATAGTATAACTGTATATTAATTAGTAAGAAAAAGTCATGAAGTCAAATGCGCAAAAGCAATAAGATAATAAAGTTCAAAATGGGTCATTTGACGCGGTTATGGTATGTTTAGTGTTTATACGTATAAATATTTACTTAATAATATAGAATTAGGTAATAAGTAGTTAAATTAATTAATTAATTCAAATATATCTTAATAGCATCCCCGCTAATTGCAAGATTGGATGATTAGATGCTTGGATATGTATGCGACTCAACTACGTATTAACATTGGAACGGATTTAAATTAAATTATTCCACAGATACAATATATTCTATATTACCACATAGTATGGAACACCATACGTCCGGGGAAATATAAAGTTCCCCGGAATGCTGGTATAACTTGGTATAGCTTTTTCATAAGCCTGTCTTTGAGAATGACCTAAATAAAATTATCGCACAAATATAATATGTTCTGTACTAGCACGCAGTATGGAACACCTTTCATCCGGAGAAATATAAAATCCCCCGAGAACGCGGATATAACCTTTTATAAGTCTGACTTTCAGAATGACCTAAATAAAATGAAAGCATAGTAAAATCATGGCACCTGGCTTTCTAATATAACCAAGGAGCGTCGACTGCTATTCCCGGAGATGGATCCGCGCGGCTCCTTTGTCTTCAGCCGAGCCATGCTACCTCGCTGGGGAAATTAACCTTTATATATTTCACGTCGCTTAATTAGTGGAATTTATCAAAATTTATGGGAATCTTTGCCTCATCTCATAATGAAATGCTCTGAAAACTTATTAATATGGGCTACTATTTATTTGATTTTAGTGACAGCAACTACATATATTGTAATAGGTGTGTACAAAAAGTCATAGTAAGCAAAAGTAACATGGTATTAGCGTCCCACATCGCGTCGACACAGTCGATTTCCCACCATGGTATAGATAATTTGTATGTATAATATATATTTCTGGTAATTATATTCGCACATTGTATTTAATTAAATAGCTGAAGTGGCAATAGGCAGGCCACATCGCTCGAAGAACTGATAACCGATGGGGAAGAAAGGTTCTCGAGTGGAGACTACGTACAGGAAAACGCCGAGTGGGACGACCTCCCACCAGGTGGACCGACGACCTGGTCAGAGTCGCTGGAAGCCGCTGGATGCAGGCGGCCCAAGACCGTTCGAGATGGAAATCCAGGGGGGAGGCCTATGTTCAGCAGTGGACATCCCTGGGCTGATATGATGATGATGATTTAATTAAATACCCCATTACGAAAGTGTGCATCAATATTAGTTGGCTATATTGTATACTTACTTATTTAGGGATCAGAAGGCGGTGTGTGAAGATATACATAACACGTAGACTCCTTTAGGATAGGTTAACCTTTTAGAATATCCCATCTCAACTAGTGCAGGGAAAAATATAAGCATAGATACATACGTCCAAATACAGCTGCGCTCTGAGCATTTTGCAGGAGAGAAACAAACTATACATTTTATCTACTATAAAATTTTGAGAATATGCTTCACGACTTTTATGCCCCACGACTTTTATGTTAAAATAAACCTTGTTCTATCCCAAACAAATCCAGGAAAGTTTTTTTTTTATTTTCTTGAATATACAGTTATACCGACATCTGCCAAACTCCATTACAGTTTTGTCGGCAGTTCTTATGTTATATTTAAATATCAAACAAGGGTAAATCCATAGATTTAAGCAGGAAATAAAACAATACATGTAAAAATATACCACGTATAAAATAGATAAAAATTACCACATAGTCACAAAGATCATAGCTTATTCACATGTTTTACAAATGAGTAGGTGCTTATAGGGTTTGATAGTCGTACTTAACAAAGAACTCACTTTACTCGTATTGTGCCTAGCAGTATTATTTATTTATTTATAAGACACACCAACAGTTCACATATTGCCACGTTCATTAGTATTTTTACAATATAATTTTGATTCTGATACGTAAACCTATAAGAGGCGTGTACAGCATTAGCCAAATAACAATAGTTTCTAGTTGGAAAATTAAATTTATACACATCCAAAAAATAAAATAAAAAGTTAACTAAAATAAACCAAGAAGCAAATAAATTAATTTACAAATTGAACCAAAAAATACATATTATGAAAAGATAGGTACTCTATGAAAGAATCTATTACCTTTCAAGCTATACGTGTAATCTAATTCAACAACATAATTACTATTCGCTGTGGTGAGTGTTCGAGAAATTCTAAATATTGCGAGGTTATATCAATCGTTGATAAAACACCCTGCAACAGACAGTTGGCATAGCGCTCGACGAAATTAAAACTGACCGCCGTCAAAGCGGGGTTATCGATTTGTTTTCCCTATTCAATACCCTCAATGGTTTGTAGGCGGTTTGTAAAGTACTAATTCACTGACAGGTTTTTCTATTTCGTTTTCATTTATGTTTTTACTGTTGGTAAGAACCACTTTCAAATGTTATTTTGGACGTTGTATTTTAGATTTATTGATATTGATATGTGTCGCTCGAATATATGCCTTATTATCTTCAGCCTTACGGTTTTAGTCGTATTCTCAATGGATATTATATTCTCCACTTAAAATGTATCCTATGAGTTAATACAGTGAATATTTTATTTTGTGCCAAAGATTTATACACGATCAGCCATTTTGAAACCTATTCAATACTACTATCAGAGCTAGAGTAGTAGAGCTCTAAGTGCAGAGTTTGTCCGGGGTTGTACTACCACCTTACCCGTTTCTGCCGCGAAACACTTGTATTACTGTGTTTCGGTTAGAAAGGTAAGGGGGCCGGTGAAATTACAGGCACAGGGGACTTAACAACTTCACGTCTCAGGGTCGACAACGCATTGGCGATGCCCCAAGGTTGCAAATGTCCATAGGCGGCGGTGACCACTTACCATCAGGAGAAGAAAAAAGAGAGAAGATTCTAAGACGATAATTTATAATAAGGCTTCACATAAGCAGCAGTTGTCGAGAGACAAGCTGCTACAGGAAACTAAACCGATTACCGATATACTAAAAACTTCAATTAGGTATAACAAGTATCAATATAAATAGATGATAGTGTTAGTATAGTATATGTAATGTAAAAATAAGATTGTAAAAAAATGTAACAGTAATAAAGGCTAATAATAAAAAAAAGCAACAGATTTATTTTGGCATTACAGACATACACTTTAACTTTATTATATAAAATTATATGTAAATATAGGTACAATACAATTTTTATTTTATTATTTTTTATTTTTCTATATTGACCCACCAACAGGTTATAATACAGTACAATATATAAATGTGTAAAACAACACTATATAGGTTCGACATATCCAACAGTTATTTACTTTTGTTTCTATTACATTTTTTATGCTTGTATTGATATAACAAAACTAATAAAATCGACCTTGGTGTTTCGATTAATAAAAGGTGTACAAAGGATCATATTGATTCCTAACAATCAGTAAACTTTATGAAAATAGCTCAGCAAATCAACTTTTACTGCCCAAGAAATCTAAGAAGTCATTTCATTCAGCTATCCGGAGTCTTATTCGCGCTCAGTTAAAGTATTCACGAAACAAGAACTTCTCATAGTTTTCGGAAACAGCTTACATTTTACTTACTACATTCTCCTGTGAAAATTTCTTTGAAAACTTATGAATAAGTAAAGTGGGAACTTTTTGCTGGCAATCGGTAGCTACGTGAGGTGCAAGCGGCTGTTGTTATTTCATTTTAAATGGATCACATCGTCTCTTCACCGCGCCTCGGTGCTGGCGATGCGGGAGATGCGATGCGGGAGATCCGGTGCGGTTACTTGCTCCGCAGGGCAATAACGCTGTTATAATTAAACCTTATTATAATATCACGTTGAAGAACTGACATTCATTTAAAAACCTGTTGTTAGCATCTCATCTTCATCGGGTATGAGCATTGAAGATAAAATAAATAGGTTTTATTTCTTTTACAATGTAACACTGAATGTTTGGTCACTATCCATGCATGCATAGTCTAATCTAGGGTTACGAATGTGAAATTTTAAAGACAGGTTTAATGGGGGAAATACAGCTTGAATGAAACTTTTGAATGGAGAGAAAATAGAATCCAAAACTTGGCGTAAATATTGTTTGGGGTGAATGATGAGTTATTGGCATTGAAAAGTTTTAACAAAATTGTCCCCTAAGTGGGTAGAATAGGTGACTGTTAATACAGAGAAATATAAATCCTCATCTGTATCTGGTGAAACGGTATAAGGCCATAATAAGGGAGAGTTTATTTCAAATATAAACTATATCTTTCACTAGCTGTCCCCGCGGTTTTACCCGTGTTCCCGAGGGATATCACATTTTCGCGGGATAAAAAGTAGCCTCTATGTTATTCCAGGATATCCTCTATTTCTGTGCCAAGTTTCATCCATATCCGTTCAGTAGTTTTTGCATGATAGAGTAACAAACATACTTTCATACAAATCATTCCTCTTTATAATATTAGTATAGATATAAATATGACATACTTATTTCTATAATCAAAGTAGAACTTCTCATCCGCAGCAGCTAAAGCTGTTAGAGTGACACCATATTCACATTCTCAAAACTTATCCGTACGGCTTCTGAAATTATATGAATATCGTTTTTACTGATAAGTACTAAAAAGTAAACAAAACCAGAAAAACTGTCGTGGGAGCCACGAGGGAGGTAGCTGTGATATAAAAGCACCAGTGAGAGCTTTCAATTGACCATTAATCCTCGTGACAGAAGTATCATTAAAAAAAATGTTCCATACACAAACCACCACTTTAGACTTAAAAATGTTTTTAGAAATATAAATATTTTCTGAACAGTTTCAGATTAAGATACCTTCAATTTTAGTATTGCTTAAACCTATGACTAATTTTATTTCAAAGTTATATCAGTTATTTTGTTAATTCAGTAAATGGAACCAATATTAAAAACATTTTTATTTGAACTGGAAGCACCGTAATCTAATATCACGCCATCTACACATAAATGGGCGAAACTAAAGAGCAAGGGAAACGAACAAGAACCTGAGCAGTTTTGGTTCCCGCAATGTTGGTTCATCTTAAGGTCAGGATATAATAATATTGCAATACCTTAAGAGATGGAGCTCACTCTGTAATATATATTTACATTCTATTTGTACACAACGTAACGTAACGTAAGAGTGAAACGTCTTAAGGCTTTGAAATACTGATCCGCAACCTTTTTGTGTGATGAAAAATAAATGAATGACAAACACAATCTATGCTAAAAGTCAATCACTTTACACATAAATAAATAGAAGGTTTCCTGTAATACAAAAGTTTCACTTCTATCTTGTCTTTACGATAGACTCTGTTGTTTCATGTAAAATCAAAAGAGTTTTAAATCATTATTAAACAACAAAAATATTAACATTTGGTAAATTCGCTCATGAACCTTACTATGTTTTTCATATCAAACATATGTATTATGTATGTTATGGGTATAAATAATAAATAAATATCCTGGGACATTCTATTACACAGGGCCATCTGATCCCAAACGAAGCAGAGCTTGTACTATAGCAACCAGATTACTGATATACTACATATACTACTTTTTATTTTTCTAAATACATACATATATTTACACCCAGACACAGAACAAACAGGCATGATCATGCACACAAATGTTTGTTCTGGGTGGGAATCGAACCCGCGACCTTCGACTTGGCAGTCAGGGTCGGTAACCACCAAGCCAACTGGCCTCTATAAACCTCTTGTGACAACATACCTAAGGCAAGGGACTTGGTGATCCAGTCGCGTGATTATTTGATATTACTCAAGCGGACGCTGCTGCCCATTTCTTAGCTAGTTTATTATCTTTTTTTGTTTCTTTATATATACATAAACATTAGGGTCCTCGACAATTAAATAAATGTTATCCAGCTTGTAAATATCCTTAGACATTCTTCACATATATCTGATACGAAATTAAGTAAAGCTTACATTATGGCAACCTAATAACTGATATACTACATTTATATACCATTTTAAAATGAATAGTGGTCTTGTTACAAACACAGAAGAAACAAGTTGACTAGTCCACTACACACAGTATCAGTATCATTCTTAGTGCAGAGGTCGTCCGGGGAAGTACTTACCACCTTACCTATTTCCGCCGTGAAGCAGTTGTGCACTTGTATTACTGTGTTTCGGTTAGAAAGGTAAGGGGGCCGGTGAAATTACAGACATTGGCGATGCTCTGGTGTTGCAAATGTCCATAGGTGGCAGTGAGCACTTACCATCAGGTGTACCGTCTGCTTGTATGTCGGCCCATGTGGAAAAAAAACAGCCTTCTACATGCATACCAATGTTGTACTGGATGGGAATCGAACCCACGACCTGTGTCGTCAAAGTCTGTGTATCGAACCAACACGCCAACTGGCTCATCTGCTATCTACAATCGAGATCAGCTACCTACCACATAGTCTAATTGAAGCCTAGAATTAGAGTAATTGCAGCTATTGGATGGCGGCAACATTGATACAAAAATGTGTAGCGATCTGTGTGATCGCTGCCAAGCCTGTCCTACCAGTCTGCCATGAGCTGATTACTATTGTTAGATACATGTGAACGATTCTGGGCTCAGTAGTAGGTCCATCTTACTCTTGATTTCGTTACAAATAACCAGTTGAGATAATACGGCATTTTAAACTGAAGTGTTAACTGTCAAAACATTTCTTATTTTGTAACGAATATTATGGGTATAAAGTCTACAAATTGTTCAATGATAACAAAACATTTTGTTAATTTTGGATTCATTTTTATTGAAGTGAAACTTCTTTGAAATTGTGATCCGCAACCTTTTTTAGTTACGAAAAAGATGGAAGAAGATCATGCACAGATATGTATGAATATAATAAAGTCAATAAATTATTGATAAACACAATCTATGCTATAGAAAAGTGATTGATCAATAATTAAAATGTTTTACTGTAATACAAAAGTTTCACTTCTATCGTGTCTTTGCGACACATTGTTTTTATACGACTGTTGTTTATATCTTAACAATTTTTTGGATCTTGATATATTAAATAGACTTCGTTGTGAAATAACGCATTTTTTTAAATATATCAAATCTAGATACACAATACTATAATTAAGTAATCTACGATACATTATACAAATGCAATTATAAATACAATAAAGATACAAAATGGAACCTGCCACGCTCAGCTATATGACAGGTGTCTGACGTAAAACGGACAAGTTTAAATTATTGTAATGCGATGTATAATGCACAAATCAAAGTCTTCGTGGCATACTCGTGCCGCATGCGCACTGCAGGGCTGGGGGTAATTGAGCTGTCAGGTAGGATTAATGCTATTGCCTGTTGAACTGTGCGTAGGATAAGCACGTCTCGGGCGGAGTGTCAGGACACGTCAAATTATCTCCCCTTGTTGCTAATTCCCTCGAGGTTATAACATATTGAGAAGACGTATGGTATTTTTCTATTTAATAGCCGCTGTGAGCTGAACGAGTCACGCAGAAGAGGACTTACTTATTTCATAAATACTAAGCGTTTTGTAGAACGTTTATTGTTGGAATATTCAAGTAAGTAAGTAAGCATCTTAACAATTAGGGTTTTTTAAACGTATCCATATAAGAGAATTACTTATAAATTTGTATATATCTACTGAGACGATAAATAACCTCTGGACATTCACTAACACAATAAATTAATTTAACGTTTTATTTATCTGAATGGAATCAGCGACTCTTTATTTTTACCTTGCGGCCGTATTTTATTTTTGAGCCGTAATTAAGATAAATGGTTTGTAGAAAGTCTTACTAATGCGGTGATACGATCTGAGTATTAATTTTGTGTTCGTTGGTAGATAACAGAGACATGTTATTTATAGTACTTTAACGATTACAAGTTATCTAGTTATCAAGTTAGTTAGTTAGTATATATTAGGTAGATCCTATATTATCATAATTTATTGATAAAAAATATATAACAAATAAAACAGATATGTATACAACAATTATTTAATCACCTCTTATATTATTTACATATTTCTGATAGGTAAGTGTATAAACTGGGCAAGTGCGAGTTTGACCCGCGCGCAGAGTGTTCCGTATAAACGAAATTCAATTGACTCAACTGGACCCAATATAGCATTTAGTCGCGAAAATTTAAATAATTATATTATGATAAGATACTTATCAAGATAGAGTACAGTCTTCATGTATACACTTAATGCCCGACAAAGTGAACTGTGTTTAAATAACTACTCTGAAATCACATCAACTATTGGCCAAAGGCACATTGATATCGATCTAGTAAATTTTGAGGTGGTAACAGATGGAAATACACACACACAGCCTCTTTTACCGCTCTCTGTTAACACAGACCTAATTTTCCGTGTCCATTCGGTGGTAAGTAAGAAAAGAGTTATCTATAAATATTTGTTTTTTCATTTACATCTTTTAAACTACGTAATAGATTATTAATATCTATTAGATGTCCAAGTCAGAAACATGGTAACCCTGATATTCCAAGTGCAACTAAGCTCTACCCATCTACTAGAATCAGTGAGACGATCATGAGCCATGTCATGACTACCAGCTTTGAAAATATAACCTAGATTTATATCTAACTAGAATTTTGTATGTAACATTGTCTATTTCTCGTTGAATGCCTGGACATATTTCAATCGTGCTTCTTGAATGCAAAAGAATGGTTAAACTTGTCTTTTTTTGAGAATGATGCAGATACAATTATTATTACATTCTAATATTAAAGGCTGATTTCTAAGTGTTGAAATCTTTATTACCTTTGCATGAGATTGCAGAAAGTTGCATAGTAGATAAGACATACGTAATAGGGTTCTTCACAAATTGATCTCTAATGTCCCAGGATATTTATTTGTTATTTATTTATAATGTACTTTTTTTTAACACTTCACCTTAATTTTTAAGGTGTTGCATTTATCCCGCCGCTTATTCGCGCTTAACCTTTTAAATTACTATATGTAAATCATGGATCACGGAGCACGCATGCCAAAACCTCGTGAATACCCAGGGATTTAATGCACAAGAAATTTATTGTATGCTCTTTTATTACAGACATTTGACATACGTGTGGTATCTGTAAAAAAAACGATATACAACACCCCTTTTAGATATGGACAGTAATAGAGAGAGATCTTAATTTTTAACAGGTCACATATTTTTTAAACGAGTTCTTCGGCCAGCAAATGCTATGCTCTATACATTTTTATAATACCAGTAAAAGCGGGCATGATATAAAATTTATAAAACGAACTCATTGTAAAAAATCGAACAAAAATACCGATCGTGTGAAATGAAAGCTGTGTCAGTCTACAACAATTACGCAGGTACAACCGGCACCCGGTTTTTGTGGCCACATAATATCGGTATACGGTAACAGCATCTACCACTGGCTTTCAAAAGATAGGTCTCGCAGGCGATCATTAGAATACTGTGAATAACTATTAGTAGGTACATACTAAAGTGTAATTATAGTGGGCAGTTTTACAGCAAAATGGATCAAATTAACCCATTATCCCTCGCTCCGTGCAGGGTTCTTTGGTTCTTATTTTGAAAAATTAAAATAATCATTAAAGTAGGTACTAGTCCGTGAATGGTTCTCATCATTATTTTAAATTTAATATCAACATGCGAGTGAACGATGTTGATAAGTTGCGAAGATCTTTTTATAGCATGTTTACATAGTCACATACACTTTTCTGTAAATTAATTAATTATAAATAGCACTTAATTTATAAGTACGTAGCTTTACTTAGCCGTGGACATAAATTACAGTTGCTCAAGAAGACTACTGCTGAGAAACCAGATTATAGTGACCACTAAAATAAGACTTAAGGCACTATAATATAGGTTCTAACGACTGAGGGTGATAGGTATATGTTTATCGACATATTCAAATTTGAATACATCGGCTCATTAGTTACACTATCCATTTTTACATCTATCATGTCGCGTCAACAATGAGAATTTATGATGTGGCAATTATAGCAAAGGAGAGGGCAAAAACAAATGTGATTGACGTCGTCGCAGGCGCAGGCGGGCGGCGCGGCTGTGGTTTGGAAGGAATAGTGCATCGACATTCAATATTAACGATTCTGTGTGTATTACCATACCGAATATCTTGTTTGTGTCAGATCAGAATTGTAAGAAGAAAACTGACTGATGTTCTACGCAGATTATAAAAGGCTGTAGATTTTGTAGTTGTAGTTATTTGAAGGAATATCTTATTGTAGCCAAAACTATCGTACGTATTGAATTTCAGTTATACGGATATACGCATATCAAAAGATATCTAACAACAGTTAGTTTACTGATAATACGGCCTAAGAACAGGAAGAAAACGTATCTTAATTTAATTAAAACCCTGTATTAAGCACTTAAATTTCATACTCACGTACATTTAACATTCAGTGCTTATATTGAAATGAAAAAATCAACTGGCTATCATAGCAATCATGTATTCCAATCAAGAATACAAATGGATCGGATGGACAATAAAACATACGTCCAATTATTAGGACATTTAAAATAATTACTTTGCATGTGTGCGTGCTTAAATAAAACAAATATGTATAAACCCATGTCGGCTGACCGATCGCGAATCCAATAAATTTAATTCTGCCCTTCAAGGATCAATCACGAATGTGGGACTCTTTGTGCGAGCCGCCCTGGGTGGTACGCCAACTTAAATACATATTTATTCAGCCAGAGCTTTACAATGGCAACGTATTTCAATGACGAACGTCGGCGCTTGCACAGCGGTCGCGTAGCCTAAAGCGTCGCGCAACTCGCGCACGTTCTGCCCATCCCCATACAACCGCGATGCATAAAAAATAAAAATAATCTTACCATAAAATGGTTGTTGCTACTTTGCGCTCACTTTGAATTTCTAATATGATGATAATACCAAATTGTGTTAGGAAAAAAATATAATGAACACTCTTCGCGACGGGATACCTCTATCCTGAACAACTGACAATAACTGACAGACCGTCTTAGAAAAAACTATGTTTATTGATTGTAAGTAAACATAAATAGTAGCATTAATCGGATAAGTACTTATAGCATTTAATGAAAATGTATGATGGTTTGAGAAATTATTGTTTGGATAAGAATCTATTAAAGGTATATTTTTCTCCAAGTCTGACTAATGAATTTTTCATGAATAAGATTTATCATTGCTGATAAAATATGTAATTAATAAATTGAATAACCCATACATCAACGGGTACTAACACAATCGGCCGTGCATTAGGTATTTCTTTGGACATACAATATTACTTATGAATGCAATGGTATACCCCGTATTTAGCACATACAATATTACTAAGTCTACTGTGTAGTTACCGTATTTCAAGTAAAGTTTTAGTGTCTTTCTGTATCGAGTTATACTGCATGTATCACAGCTTCCAAGACCAGGGCTTTGGGTCGAGCTCTAGTGCCATCGATAACATCTGAACTTATAAGAGACACCAGCCGAGACAAGCATTTGTCGTTTTTATCCATAAATCTACTTAGGGTTTGCAGGATGGCTACATAAAAATTACCATCGCAAAGTTCTTGACCACGGCCCTACACATCATGTCATACTAGATTGTACTCTATTTCAAGAGGCTATGAACGTTTTTTCATTATCCTAACACCGTGAGATTAACGTTAGCTTCAACACGTTTACATAGATATTAGGACAAAAAGTTGTACCATCGTATAGCGAGTTACGCAAGACTGGGACTGAATAAGTGTTTTCCCTTTCAAGGGATCGAAAGTTCAATACCCGTCGACTAACCGGAAAGGGCCCGCGAATCAATAAGACTTCATCACTATAATATTCTTGGAAAAGGCATCCACATTATCCCTATTATGGATAATAAATTGCCCAGGTTGAATACCAAAACTATTAAACTAGTCTGTACATGGTGTTTGGAATTGGTTGACAAATATTTACGAATAAATATGACATATTAAGTTAAATTTATAGTAAAAATCCGAACTATGTTGTAAAATATGTTTTAAGAAAAAAATATGAATATATACTTATCAATTTAATACAATATTAATGAAAACTCCAAGTTGACGTAAAGTTAAAACGATCGTAGGTGGGTTGTCATGTTATCTATGTAAAACAAACATGTATTCATTTATTTCTTGTATTATAATCTACGCCGTCTCATAGTTTTTAATGGCGATAGAAGCTATCGATGTCTCATAAAGGTCTGAATAAAGACAATGTTAGGAGCAGGGCTTTAATTTCTTTTTCTCGGCCTTTTATATGCAAATCGGGAGCAATTTATCAGCTGCGGACGTTTCAATGGGCAAGTCTCCATACCACTTGGTAAATAAATGGTAGCTGTCCCCGACGCCGTCGTCGCCGCTGCGCGTGCGCGCCGATTTACTCAATTGACGCGCACTGATGCATGTGATTGTACCGTGACAAGATACACAAGAGATTTCGATGGAAATACCGAAACGAAAGTCTTTTATCATTCTCACGTTGATAGTACTTTCAATGACAACAATACTCGAGAAAATACATTTGGGCACGTTATTGTAAATATGACCTATTCAGTAAAACTTAGCAAGTAGGTTAATTCATCAAATGTAGTAGGTTACAGCTGTCTACCAAGTACAAGAATATCGGGCTCGATATTGTTTAGCAGCATCCATATTTAATCGTTTATTAAATCCCAAAATACCAAGGCTGCTTACAGATTTTGAATTATCGATTTATTTATCAAAGAATAAGCAGTATTACTACTGGCGGTAGCTGCGTACGTAATTATGAATTATGTTTATCAGGTTTTCACTGACCAAATAATATAATTTTGCAGTAACAAATTACCCACATCAATAAAGTTAATTAATAATGAATAACGAGAAGTATTAAAATTATTATTAACAGAGTTACCGTATATCGAAAATGAAAAATATATCACGACCAACGACGAAGTCCGTACAGTTTATGACTTCTGCGAGAGCAATTTAAATTATTAAAGATAATTATTTTAAAAGTTTCTGTGTTCGCGCCGCAAAAATTATGACCTATGAAAACAATTAAGTTTTTAATACGATCTGTAGTCGTGGCGTAAGTTATTGACTTTCGATGTCATCTAAATCATTTATGGGTGCTTTAGTGCGTCTGGTCTTATTCATTATGTAATATATTGGTGCAAGGTCAGGCCCACGACCAAGTTATGCGGGCGCCGGAATACCTGAAGAATTGAACACCTCCAGAGGGCAGCATCGTTTTAAAATGTAATTTTAAAAGGGAAATGTCAACCTCAGGTACATAAAATATTCAAATTATTCTAATAGTATTTTTATATCCAGTTGAATGTATTCTAAAGTATGCCACAGTTGCAATGCAAAGTACGTGAACTGATAAAATAATGTGACGCATATATTACATTTGGGTACAAATTGTTGTAATTTAATTATTTGTACAGTCGTTGAATTAACAGGGGCTATGTGGGGGTGTTTTAATACTATAGAAACTTAGTAATTTTTCTGGGAGCATGTTGTTTTTTTTTAACATAATATTTTGTATAATACATAGAATAATATAACCAGGATTCGAGCACCAAACCAAATCACACAGAATCAATTCTGTATACTAAACATATCATCCTAAAATCAAAGGAACTCATTAAGTCCAACCTAACTTTCATACTATCTAGGATATTTAAATTTAGGGCCGATTCCCTTGAAACTCATCCTATATTGATAAAAATACAACATTTTTGAATGAACAAAATTAAACATTCACAAAAGAACTTCGCCAAAGCTATAGGTACTTTTGAACTCCCAACAGTCGTGTTAACTCTAATCACTCATGCTAACGTTGACGTATTCAACACGGTAAGGTGATATTTATATATTTTTTGGTGACCTGTAAAACAGGGTATCCTAGTGCAGGCACCAGTCTCTCACAAAGGAGTAGCGTTGATAAACTGTGTAATGTTAATTATAACTACTTACCTAGATATTAAGAACCTTTGTAGAGAGAGAAATAAATAAATTATTATATTATTATCATAAATAGGAGGATCCACTACGTAAAAATCTAAATTGATGGTCCAGAAATAGTGCATACGAATTTAAATATAAATAAATGCCTCACATGAACCTTTTCTTTTAGAGACCACGTCTAATTCATAACCAAGCATATTCTACCATGAACACCTAACAAGTATAGACCAAAGTTACGTAGGAAAAATAACTAACGACCCATATCATATAACTAACCTACGATAAAAACAGGCTGTCGTAAAGAAACACGATACGTGAAACTTTCGTATCACAGGAAATCATTTTAATAGTTCATCAATCATTTCTGAATATCAACGATTGTGATTATCATTAATATATTTTGCGTCACACAAAAATGTTGCGTATCAGAATTTCAAAGGGAATCACAAATGGGAGGGCCCATTAGAAGTTTCACTGCAAAACAATATTAAGTATTATATATAATATATAATATTGTTTTGCAGTACTGCAATACAGCAATATAGTATAGCTTTAAGTTTGCACAAATATAATGTTTGTGTATCTTTTGGAGCTCCACCTCGTTAGGTATTGGAACAAACAGTAATCAGGTTCATGTTGGTTTCCCAAACTCATTTCATTAATAAATAACAAACCCATGAATTAAACTTTCGCCGAAAGTGTAATCAAAACGAGTTAAATCCAGTGACATCAACGTAAATCTCGTATCAGCTCGGGCGTTGCCGTTTCGACATGCATTTGCTTTTTAAATCTGAAGCGCGTGGGCGAAACAATGCAACGAAAATGTCAAGTGATAAAGTAACGTTAAATAACGGAAATAACAAATTATCATCGTTGTCATTATATGAAAAACACCGTCCGTAAACCGGAGTTTACTTGAAAAAAATCTTGGTTTGTAATTAAATTAATAATAAAATAAGCCTTTATTACTATTAACAATAAGGTTACTAATTTATATTTCACTAATGATCGATGAAAAAAACAGCTTGTCCATCGATAAAGTCCTACCCGTCTTCCATCTTTCTAGTCTAGTCCATTCTGGGCCTGCTACTCTTTTTTGGTCATCTTCCCAGCGTGTTCTTTGTCGGCCTTTACTTCTTTTGCTATCTCTGGGCTCTGATAATAATCCTGTATTTGTAAGTAATTATTAAAAAGTAAATTAAACAGTCCTTTAAATCTTAGGGAAGTCATTCACATTTGACCCGCCATGATCCAGCTCCCCATCCGTGCGCTAACAGGTTTTCATCACCTGTCAGGAGCCGTGTTTGCATGGCATTATTTTATTTCTGCCTTCCTCCTTTTAAAGAATAAATGTTTATTAATTAAAAAAAATCAAAGTTAAAGCAAAAAATCAAGCAAACGGACAACGCTGCACGAGGTATGATCGTTAAGTCTGATTAGAGTAAGCAATTTGTTTTGACAGCTACTTAGCATGCCCATGCCGTGAATACTTCCAAATTATTTTCGCTCACTTAGGCGTCCAAAATCTATCAATCCAGAGTAGTCAGTAGCTATCACAGTGATGAAGTCAATGAAAATATTTCAATCAAACTGTATTTATTTGAGTTCTATTGAGTTTCAGTAGAGTTTCCTTTTCAGTAGGCACACCTTTATTCTGTACTAGCTGCACCCGCGGTTTCACCCGCGTTCCAGACGTCTGTAATTATCGAACTGTCAAACGCGCGCAGTAAAATAAATTCTTTAAAATTCTCGCTTTTTCTCAATTATAATATGCATGTATTATACATAATACCTGTCTCTTGAATCACTCTATCTATTAGAAAATACCGCATCAAAATCCGTTGCGTAGTTTTAAAGATCTAAGCATACATAGGGACAGACAGACAACGGGAAACGACTTTGTTTTATACTATGTAGTGATTACAGCATGTTTCAAAACAATCGACCAATGTACCAAATAGATTTTTACCCAACTACGTCAAAGGTAAAAGGAAGAGTTATGATTTTAGCAGTCAATGTATGTTTCTATTTATGTACGATCCACCGTAACGCCTAAGCGTACTGAGCCGATTTAGATTATTAAGTAAAGTCAGTCGTAATCATCGATTTCGTATCAAGTAGGAGTCCATATGCCAGGAAAATGAAAAAGTTAAAAAAAAATTATAGTTACAATTAATTACAGACTAAAAACCTTTGTGAAACTTCTTGAAGGCTTCACTCAAACTAAATAAATAGGAAGAAATAAAAAGGAGGCGTTGTCTCTCAGGGGCAGTCGGTCAGTCCATCACGGATTACGACACAAGACGATATCCTGTAGACTGCTGGCAAGTCAGATGATATCATATAAATGTTGAATTGTTGCTTTCTAACTTTAGACATCATAATTTTACTGAGCAAATAACTCATTAAAGATCATAAAACCATATAAACTAATAAAAAAAAAAAAATTCAATTTCAGAAATAATTATTCATCAAACAAACCACACAGTTTGAAGTGCCTTGAACCCTGTGTCAATAATAAGCGACTGATGGTATAAAGTAACTATAATAGAACCGACAAATCCAATCTAATTTCCTGTTGGATCAATAACCGCTAAATTATTTACAAATGCCAATACTTTTTGTTCATCAACAATAATATATCATTTTCTCGCACCATCCATCAAGATCATATCAAATTATGTTAACGCATTTCAAATTACCTTTTGTTTTAAAGTACGAATGGGTTTTTGTTCTAATTCTTTTGTAGGAGTAGTAAATCACTCACATTACGATTAATAACATCATTCTTGTACTATCTATTATAAGCAATGATTTGCATATTATATTGGCTATAGGAATATATACAACGTGTTACAAAATACCCCGTAAAAATATAATTAATTATCAAAGCCAACAGCCCTGGTAAGCCGTCATGTCAGGGAGCCAGATTATTTAACAGAAAGTCCTACGTACCTATTTCTATTTTTCATTCATTAAAATCAGTTTTTTGTTTGGGATATGTTATACAGCGTTACTACGGTTCTTAAATATTGTGAATGGACTCGTTATAAGGCCACATTTAACCTCCTTTCGGCTGTACGGATAGTTTTGTAACACCCTGTATAAGTCAAGTTTTTTGTTTGGGATATGTTATACAGCGTTACTACGGTTCCTAAATATTGTGAATGGACTCGTTATAAGGCCACATTTAACCTCCTTTCGGCTGTACGGATAGTTTTGTAACATCCTGTATAAGTCAATAAGTACGTACGTTTGTTTTTTATTTCAATTGGGTATGATATTAAACTAAATTTTGTCCATTAAATATTTAAACAGAGGTAAAGTATATAGTTTCGAAATGCCGTTTTCATTAACTTTTCATTCAGTTTTAATTAATTTTGTGATATTTGAACTGCTAATTAAAATTTTTTTTTTATGCCACTTGGGCCGACAAACAAGCAGACGGTCCACCTGATGGTAAGTGGTCACCGCCGCCTATGGACATTTGCAACACTAGGAGCATCGCCAATGCGTTGTCGACCCTGAGACGTGAAGTTGTTAAGTCTCATGTGCCTGTAATTTCACCGGCCCCCTTACCTTTCTAACCGAAACACTGTAATACAATTGCACTACTGCTTCACGGCGGAAATGGGTATGGTGGTAGTACTTCCCCGGACGAACTCTGCACTAAGAGCTCTACTACTCTACATCACATTTTATTGCACATATTTTCATTTTATCTTATTTAAATTTTGTATCTTACTATGTATGGTACATATCCCTATTAATATAATAAATTTCACGAGAGAACCACGTAACCGATCATCATTAAACTTTGTACACATATTCTTGGAGGTATTAGAAGTAACATAGGATACTTTTTGTGCCGGGAAAATGTTACTTCCCTCGGGAACGCGGGTGAAACCGCGAGGGACAGCTAGCATTGTATATGCTATTGATAGCTATATGATATTGTACAGCTATGTATTACTTCTATTTTAGATGTGCTTTTCTAAAAACATTGTACCAATATAAGCCGCTCAAATAAAACTCTGACATAAAACAAACAATAAACACTACAGAATGAACCGCACTATGGCTACACCTAGCCGTTACGTGTCACGGCATAACATGAACCTTTACAAAACGTTCACACATTGTTTGCAATGGAACTGTTCTGAACGACTAACCTATAACCAACAATCCGTTAGACTCCCATACGTCTGACCACGCGAGCTTTACATACGTATATAATTTTGTACTAGGGATATAAAATAAGGACTTAGTTACTAACATAAACAAATATATACATAGAAAAATACAAAAGCACTTAAAATTACATTAGTTACTATATTATGTACACTAATAAAACAAAACCGAAAATTTTAATTAATTATATATATATATATATAAACTTAATTTCAAAACGTATGAAATTATAACATTAAAACATCCGTGGTGCAAATGGAATCCGCACGTGCACATCCGCATGCATTCCCAACTCAATTGGTTCCATTTTCATTCCATACCGTTTGCAATCTTAGGAGATCGGATATACCGAAAGAAATAGAATATGTTGTTTGACCTTTAACGGCATGCGATTTAATAGTCTTAAACATTCAATAAGACACATCGCAATGTAATGTCAATTTCCACTGTATAACACTGATTTATTATTAACATGAAAACCATTGAAAATCCAGCGATAGAATCCGTGTCGTCTTCATTAGACCCTTGAACTGAGAACAAGATACAAAAGTGCTGCTCACGCATTATTCTGTCCGGATAAACAACCACTATATCAAATCCTCTTGACAATTCTCAAATGAAGTAAATAACCATTAAAAGCGCGTGCCTTAGAAGGTCTGGAGACGTGGCCCTCCGCCTGGTCGGTCGACAGTTAAAACAAAAGAGCTATAAAATAGCGTCACAGTATCGCGATCATCGAGGCCCGTCGCAAATTGGTTTATTGAGATTGCAACCGCGATGCAGATAAAAAAGGAACGTCCCACCATGAACCGCCTTTTTACCCCACTTTGAATGTACCACGTAATCAAGCAGTAATCACTATATGAAATAATGTGTACCTACACGAGTAGGTTGGCGCTTTCTTGGAAAAGGCTCTTATTTGCTTTGAAAAGAAACTTCAGTTTTATTAAAAGGTTGTGACTCGTTTCACCAGTTCTTATAGCTTATACCTAGTTATAGTTTAACAATGTTTATTAACATTTACATCTAACTATATTGATATAATTTCTTAAGTGTATTTTAAAGTGTAAGATACCTACATGCAATCTCCGCGCTTAAATGTATCCAGCAATAATGGCAAGAGCCACTTACCAAAGCAAAAGTAAAGTGAAATAAAATAAAGAATTACACAGATACGTTTTTCTAAACATGCACCTAATGGGAGAAGACTTTGTGACTTTTGTTCCTTTCGCACTATATTTAAAGATGGCTGGCTCCATACATTGTTTCAAAGGGAATCTGTCGTTTTGGTCAATAAAATATGTGTTATATAGAAACACTCATTATTTTGAATAAAATCCTTTTCTTAGGGAATATGCTTCCTTAAATCTAAGGTTGGGACTACCTCAGACAAGCAGCAATCCTGAATATGTGTTTATGACTGGTACATAAAAATCAGAATTAAACTAGACCCTTAAATATTTATGAAGCTATTAGAATTACTTTTGTTAAAACACCTTTTTTGATTTGATATACCGACTTTTTATAAAAACTCAAATTTCCGCCTTTGTCGACTCAACTATAAACATGAATACAGTTTCTTAAACTTCATTTGTTTCACTACGCTCCTGAGCCGCAAGAAATGTAAGCCATGAAATAAATTCTAAGCGCAATTCAATATAAAGCACCTACGAAGTACATGGCTGACAAAGTAATAGTTTTATTAAAAAAAATTATCACACCAGTCAAGATTGGAAGGCTTTTGCTGAAGGTCGAAGCACTCGCCACACAAATTATGTATTTAATTTGAGTATAGGCTGTAACACATTAGTGCTCGTACAGAATAACTTTTAGAATGTCCTCCGATAATTGTGCCCCCACATATCACAATAACGACCACTCAATACCGCATTGTGGATTCAATTTATATTGACCACAGTGCATTTTCTCTTTTAACGCTGTGACCTACGATATAGAGTTACTGGCATTGTATTTACGAAGGCATTTATTTCTGAATTGCGGTTGAATATACCGAATGTTACTTTCAACATTGTATTGCATGTAACTTTAAAATAAAGAATCTTTTATATTTAATTTAAAAACTAATATGAAGAATGTAGATACCTGTACCATCCTCGACTGCATCGTCACTTTCCATCAGGTGAGATCTAGTCAAATGCGCTCAAGTTTAAAAAAAAAAAAAAAAACCTTATTTCTAAACCAGTAAATAATCTTTTTTAAATATATATATATAAGCAAAATAGGGTTCCTCTGACGCACCATCCACCTCAAAACTACTGAACATATCTGGATGGGACTGCTACCATACGGCGCGGAATTTTTCCTTGATAGTTAAAGGCTACATTGGATATCGATAAACGCGGTTGAAACCGCGGGGGACAGCTAGTGTCCGCATAAAAAGAAAAATTTAAAAAAAAACTTGTGAAAATGACAAAACTATCATAGAATATCATTTTTGAACTCGTTCTAAATTAAAACTACCAAGTCTAATAAATGACATACCCATATCCAAAACACGAAAATATACCTTTACTTCAATTATCCGTATAAGTGTATAGAGGTGGTGGTGGGTCGTGTACGCCACTACACTCCCACCACGCGCGAACAATTTGCAAGCCACGACAGCCAATTAAATTGAATATTGCACCACAGCACCGGCTCGATTCCTAGTTCTATTCCAAGTTAATTATCTGATTCAAACGCTTTAACAAAGGCTTTAATTATTTTACTTTGGTGTTTGTTTAGAAAATAACACCCATATAAAATTATCTGATTAAACCCCCATTAAATTGCTTGTGCTACTAATAAAAGATAACTCTTAGACATTATTTTTTTCTTTTTTTTTTAAATAATATAAACTAGTGCTTGACTGCGATCCCACCTGATGGTAAGCAGTGAGGTAATTAAGAGCCTATTTGAAGACACCACATTATCTAATCTCACAATGTTTTGCTATGTCATTTGTAGAATTATGATTTCCATTACCATTATTTGAGCTTCATGAAAAGAAGTATATTCATAAAACTCTTTTTTTCAATTATTTGCATGCAGTAAACAATTGCATGTCATCGCTAATGGGTTTTAACTGACGCTAACAATCAGTGATTCTTTGAAACCAGCCGAACGTCCTTAATACTTAAAGCTCTTTAAGTTTTATTTAATCTACACTTTTACACTGTGTACAGAACCAAGATATTGATTATTTATTTGTTTACACTAATAATATATAGATATTATAAAGAGAAAATAATTATATATTGTTTTATTTATTAATTAATTTTAAGTACTTTAGTAAGTAAGGCTTTAAGTTTATTTTTTAAATTATTTATATACGTTATCATAAAAATATAATTTTAGGTTAACATGTGTAATAAATATAAAAACATATAAAATTTGTAATAAGTTTATTGTTTAAAAAAATGATGTCGTGGGACACCAGATAGGAATGAAGTTTTCATTGACATAATACATGCTTCTTTCAATTCAGTGCGATTCAAAATTTACTTTTAACTTATTCCTTTTCTTATAATAATTACTAATTATACAAATTTATAAATGGAACAGAATTTTAAACATGTTGTATGTAGCCTTTAAATAAATTATGAAAAAAACAAAACCAATAATAAACCATATCATTTAAATTTCGAACGTAACAATATGCAAAACAATGTCGTTACAACTTTTCGTATGATTTTTTTCCGTCTAGCCCCCTTTCAAAACGCGCGATAAGGAACTTCGTTCCAAAAAATACATTTTAACTTAGAAATTAAGCCCTATAGCCTGTGCTCGCTAGCTATACGAGTACATATAACAGTGTGACAGGCTACACTGCCATCCCCCTTATATACATAAATATATAGCAAATTTGTTTGTAATGTGACGAGTAATAAACTAAAAAGCAACTTAATCCAGAAGTAACATTCGCCGTGTTATAATCCATGTAATATCCATATAATTAAAAGGCGATCTGATTCAAGTCATTTTGAAAACTTTACAGGAGAGCTATTTGAAAATGTTAAAACCCAAAAACAGATACTGCATCTAAACTTCTTATCGAAGCTGTTGAATATTATAACTAAATGCAAGCTTCAACGAATTTGTGCATGGGCCATCATCATAGTAGTATCATTCATTGAGAAAAATGTTACTTTCGTCAAAAATAGCAGTTCAGTCAAGTCGCCTTTTACCCGTCGATATAATACATTAGATCCTTCGGAAACGCAGATAAAACCGCGAGTCGGTAGCTAGTTTGTTATTAAATCTTACCCATATTTAAAATATTTAAGAGGGAAACACTCAGACATGACTCATATAAATATTGTACCATACTTCACTGCAAAAGACACAAAGAGAAGGCAAAATGCTAAAATCACACTACGAAACATTTAGCACTTGAACGCGTCAGTGTGTATCAGACACATTCCCACATAAAATTAAAGCCTACACGTTACATGAATCTTTTATGCTCGAGCAAAGCCTTGCATTCAACTTTAAATTGAAAATGATGTTATATTTGAATTTGCAAGTGAAATAAAAGCGGGAACACCCTGAGAGCAGTTGGCTATTGCCTCTCTAACGCCGATAGTGGGTTCAATACTCGGCGTAGTTGCGCGTGCGCCTAACGAACTAGATGCGCATGCTACGATATAGGCTGCATTTCAATAGTGCAATAGTGCACTAGTGAAGCGCGGCCAATGCTGCACACGCTCTCAAAACAGTGTGATATAACACAATGTATCTTGCTATATCATATCAATCATACATTTAAATAGTGCAATAGTGCACTAGTAAAGCGCGGCCAATGTTGCACACGCTCTCAAAACAGTGTGATATAACACAATGTATCTTGCTATAACATATCAATCATATATTTAAATAGTGCAATAGTGCACTAGTGAAGCCAATGCAGCACACGCTCTCAAAACAGTGTTATACATAACTCGAAGTACATTGCCATATCATTTATAAAATCATGATATAAATGTTTAACAATGTTATTTATTTATATTCAATGGAAACAATAGAACTGAAAACACGTTTTTAGACACAGAAAAAATTTAACACGAAGAAAGAGATAATTTAGAGCCTCACTTTTTAGTATCGTTAAAATAAGTAAAAAAAAGTACAAGAAAACCTGTGAAGGTAAGTCCTGAATCAAGCAGTCATTCAACGTAAACCAATTAAACTATTTTCTTACTGCAATTGTAAGTGCAAGTATCAGCTTCTAAAAATGTAGCGAGGTTAGTAATTACGGACAAGGTTATACTTCTTACATTGTTTATCGCTGCAAATATATATGTAATTATCTCAATCAGTTGTTTATAAACAGTGGGCATCGGATGGGTTAACCACAAAATGCAAAATTAACTTTTTATACGGCTCAATTGAGGGTCTCACAATCTTGTTGTGGGAACAGATGTTGCTCATAACCGACACTATTCAACACGCAGGAAATCATTTTATGCTTCACTTCATCGTAAACTTATAGGACGCGAAAGCTTTGAATGATGGTTTTATTTTGTAACAATACCTACTAGGCTACCTCGATAAGTTTAATAACGCAATTCTCATCAGAAACATACATAAAACAATAACCTACATAAACCTCTATTAATCTTATTTAGGGCGATGACTCCTCGTCCTGACCTCGGTGGCAATAAGGTTGAATATCGTAAAGAAAGTTATAAATTTGAATCCTAAAATGAACTTGAGCCTTCGGTAAAAGAGCTCATCATGAGGAAACCATAGAGAGTAGACTACGTAGTTTTCTAGCTCTGGAGAGTAACAAAGAGAGTAAAAGTCGCTTTCCAAGCATGTAGCTTCAAGCTGTAATTGTATACTTGGCATGCAAAGCTTATTTACAATGCCTATAAACCTAAAAGAAATAAATATTCATACACAAAAAAAACATTTTTAAATTTCCTTCAACTTGTTAATCATCTGATGTAAAACGACTAATCACCCCGTCTCCCATAGATAAATCCCATTGCGATTATTTGTGTGTGTTTGTAAGATAAATTGTTAATTGCGTGTGCTTTACATAAAAGACGACTAAATAATTCAGCGTATAATAAATTGTTTATAGTATGCGCTAATTACTTAGCGGCGTATGTACGTTCAAAACACTAGAGCACCACCAACTGCAATTATAATGCGACCAGTAGCTATACGACATGTCAAATTAATACTCTCAGATGTAATCCGGAGCTATTGAAAAAGCGTTTATAGCCTGATGTGTTTATTAAATTGTCGTAAGTAATTTACGGGCGGACGAGTCGCGTATTTTGTATAATCATCGGGCTTGTCTTTGCTTTTGTTTCCAATCGTGCCTTACATAAGGCTACTAAAAGGTATTATTAATCCTATTTGCAAAAATGTTCTGTATTTATTAAATTTCAAAGACAACGTACTAATTTAGATATCCTATGAAGTATCTTATATTGTCAAATATATTGATACTACTTAGAAAGTAGTAGAAGCTAATGAAATAAGTCCTTTGCCACATTATACAATTCACGCGCAAAATGTGATTAAAAGGCGTTAATGACGTAGGTATTCAGTAAAGTCGTCGTAAAGCGCGACATCCGTGGAAATTGCATCACCAAAGAGCTTAGAACTCTATCAAGTCGACCAATAATTACGGTGCAAAACTGGTTTAATTGATCTTACGCATTTAAACAAATGGTCACCTAAACGGGTTCACCCGGCTTGCCATAACATTTCTTGTTCCGCGTGAGATAGCGACGGACTTAGCTTTTTATAGAGAACTAGTCGCGTTTAGAAGTGCGTTCACGTCGACTCTAAGCAAAAGAAGAATCGCAAACAAAAACTGGTATATGAAACTAGATTTCCACGTCCGCTAGCGTTTAGAACGATTAGCCGTAAGGGACGCATTGTTGATACGCTATCAGCTGATCCGCCGCAGTCCGCCATGGTAGCGCGCTCGGAGCGCATGCGCGCAGCGCCAATACCCCGCACTACCACTGCGACGCGACGTCGCCGGCGCACTTCGTACAGCTTTCAGACCCTCGCCTTACTGCTACAATAATCTTGCCTGTCATCCAAATGGCATAAATTAACTGTACGATGCCAAGCAAAGCGAGGAAGTTAGTGCGTGTGACCAAGTTCTTATTGGCGGGTGTGACTGTATTCTGCGTGAGCTGGATAGCGAGTGTTAATGAATGGCACACGGGGGTACGCTGGAGCCACGCAAGGCGCGGTGGCTTGGACGAGAGGCTTTCCACTATGAGGACCATCGTGGCGTACTCCCCGGGGAAGCGAGCAGAGTTGGACCGACCCTCGCCAGTCACATGCGACCGTCTGCCGGCTGTACCAGAGATTCCCCATATTGTTAGTATAGTTTTTCTTATTATTTCTTTAATTTTAGGCCATTCTAGTGAAGTGCACAGACAATGACGTAATTTTATAATAACCGAAACTAGATATTATAAAACACCTACTAATTTGAGAGGATATATGGAGGGTAATAAAACTAACGAGCCAAATTTAATATTGCGCAGTAGGTGCCGACCACAGTAAATGGCAATAAACTTTATTTTTACATAACAATGATTCCCTACATAAAATTATTATTCCTAACAGTATGGTTGATAGGATCAGGCTATCCGATATGTAAATGATGCTACTTCCTGGCAAATTGTTTTAAAGTTGATATAAAATTTAGATAAAGCATTATAAACAGGTTGACTGTAAGTAACAATATTGTTTAAAAAAAATTACCCTTGAATTTTTGAATTTGAATATAACGGAAAAACAATATGAATATTCTTACCATAAACAATTTATCTATGTGTCAGGTCTATTACATCATATACCTGTTTCATTTTCCAAAATATTGGGGTTATTTTGTCCATATTATATTATAACTAGGTTTAACATTCCCCTTGGTGTCTGAAAAACTTTTTAGCGTTTGCAGCCACTGTAATTTAGACTTTGACTTCATTTGCAGGTAAATTGGTTACAAACTTAGTACAAATCATAAATTAAAGTCACTTGCCGTCTTTTAACTTCTGTTCTTCTTCTCTGTCTACGTTTCTTCGAGCTAATATGAAAGAAAACGGATTTTCAGACAACTTTCGGCTTGCACCAATAGAAAGAGGGGAAGATAAAATAAATGAAGTCGGAAAAATCGTTCCATTCTAGAGTTGCCGTGGCCTGTGCTGTGTAAATAGTTAATGTAGAAAAAAAAAATTAAGTAAAAGTTTACATAAAAGTGAAAAAAAAGATCACGATAGCATATTTCTATATAAGGTTGACTCACAATAACCATTTTTATGATTTTAAAGAATGCTTTGTTTGTGAAAGTGCTAAACCGACATAAGATTAATCCTTATCTAAACAAAATACATATTATATTACATTATAGACTAAGATTACCCTTAACACCGTTTAATTTTGATGAATATCCTAGAAATATCACAAAATTAAAATAACTCGCCCAACATATATAGACCTCCCCGTGAGAAGGACGGGTCGATAGTTTTCTTATAAAACTATAACCAGCAAATTATTACTCAAACACGCATACCCATAAAATACTAGTCGAACTAAACACCGGTGTGAAAGTCAAATATACAAAGTGACTTCAGGTACCAAAGTCAGTTTTTTAACGTAGAAGAAACGGAGGTTTTATATACTGCACTTTTTTAAATATAAAATTGCTTAGCTATCAAAATAATAAAAAAATATCTAGAAAACCTGTATTTCCACAAATATATTATGGTTATTCATCATCACCATCAGCCTATCTCCATCCACTGCTGGACATAGGCCTCACTCCTTCTGAGCTCAATCTTCAGATCTTTGTTGCATTTAAGGTTATTAAACACATAACATTCCAAGCACTTAAACAAGTACATTCCACATACAATTATAATGCGTTGTTTCTCATAACCCGTATGCAAATATAGTAGACTAGAATGGTTGAGAAATACATCCCTAAGAAAATACAAGCCATTGTCACCTCTGCTTAGTATGCAACATTACTTCCTGATACCAGCAACAACTCACATAGTGTTATTTTTAGACCGTACTGTACCTTCAACTATTCTCCAGCTGGGTACAACAACTTTGCTTTCCTCTCGGCATTTATAAGATCTCTCATTCCATCATCATAATTTGAATATAAAAGATATAAATATTGAACTTTTTAATACTAATTTAAGTAAATCTTAAGTTATCACTGCATAGTATAAAACAAAGTCGCTTTCTCTGTCCTTATATCCCTATGTATGCTTAAATCTTTAAAACTACGCAACAGATTTTAATGCGGTTTTTTTAATAGAAAGTGTGATTCAAGAGGAAGGTTTATATGTACTCGTATAATACATGCGACATCCCACGGGAACGCGGGTAAAACCGCAGGGGACAGCTAGTTTATTTATAATCCATGCATTCAGCAATAGAAAAATTAAATGAAATACTATATTTCAAGGAATCACTAGCCTCAGCTCAAAACAACGAACAAGCACGGAAAGATATTAATTTATAAAAACACAATACAATTAATCTTAAAATACCATAGAATCTTCAAAGAGTACGTACGACTAAGAGTCCGTGGAAAATGTAACAAGAAAAAAAAAAAATACTAAACTTTAAAATTACTTTAATATATTTTAAATACGAAATAATGTTCATTCATGTAAAAAGATGAGGTGATCTAAATAGCAAATCCATCTTTAGTTGCATTGACGAACATTTAAAACTTTTTAAGGTTCACGGTAGGCATATAAACATTTAAAAGGAACTACGGTGAAGCTAGTCATTAGTAAATTAATCACAGTCTTTCAATAATCACTTCGTTCCGCGTTCCAATTCCCAACCAAACTACACGCTGTATAAGAAAGCTTTTTACAATATCTGAGAAAGTTCATAAAAACTCAACCAGCGACACTAAACAACCAATTACGTAGAACGGACGAAAAAACAATTCGAATGCTTCGGAAAAGATCGGCAGAGATTTTTTATATCATCAATTTGCTAGTGACATTTGAATGATAAGAATCTACAGATATGGCACGAGTGGCAAACCACAATCCGAGCACCGGCGCAGCGGAGAATCTTGGAATAGTTTAAGTTCAACTTGTTTTGTTTAGCAATAATCTATTGCCCTGCTGGTCACGAATGGAAAATAAATCGAAATCAATATCCTCTACGGGCATTTCTAATAGTATGCCGCCACCGGCGTCCTACTCGCTCCATATAACATAGCTATCCGAGCGCAAGCCTATCTCGCATACTTCTGATAGACTAACCGAGTATATTTGCATGTATAAATAGATAGCCGTTTCCGGTAAATATCTCGGGTTCGCTATAACTTCTCGCAGCCTTGCGTTTTACTATATCCCCTTTTCGTGCGCTTCATTGCGCAGTATGAACAATAATGAATATCGTATACCATTTATGGTGCGGTTGACATTTAACGAAAGCATTCATGTTACTTTTTCTAATTTCATTCTTGCATGTCGCACATGACTGATTCTGAATGATTAATTAGGTTCGCGTTATTTAACCCGGAGTAAAGTTATCCAATTAAGGGATATTCCACTTTAATGGTAGGTACTAAAAGACCATTAATTTTTATTATCAGCTCAATCGAATGTCAAATATTTACAAAGAGATAACTAAGCTGTCAATTTATAAAACTAATGCGAATTCGTCGTAAAGAATGACATGCAATTCAGATGTGAAACAAGATATCTAAAGCAAAATGGTAGCTAAACTCATACTAAAATTCAAAAACGAGTTCTTAGATTATCTAATACGATGATGAGATTAATGTGTGCATTGTTATAATTACAGAACATGTTCCATCATTACGAGACAGTGTCATTTAGGTACCGGTTGTTAGCTGTAGAAATTATAAAAAGATCAAACAATATATGTTTATGGACAGCAGTGGAAAGTTCCGTAGATATCTTTTGAGCCTGTAGACTTTGTATTAGTTTAAGGAGTTTGGTGATGAAATGGATTTTCTTTGATTTGCTTATCAATTAATCCTGGTTGATATATTATAATTTTTTTTAGTACGTGGATACCTGTAATTGGTCTCATAATTATAAGTTCAAACCATGTAAATTTTTATAGTTTAAGACTGTTGCTGTCCCAAATAAAGAAAAAAAAATTTAAGAAATAATAAAAAAAAACAAAATTAACCAAGAAAGGTACCAGTACAATAGTAGATACTATATACATCTATTGCACTTAGTCATCATTTTACAATTTGAATAAGGTGAAATACATTTGAATTTATTTGATACCTTACTAGACTTCACACCACCGTTCCTCACGCGATCTCATACAAAAAGTCAAAATTCAATGGTCCATTAAACCCTGTGAGTACGACATATACTTACAACAGATTCACTATTCTATTCATAAAATTAGTTTGTAGGTCCTGAAGAAGATAAATAATGTAAGATTATCAAGTATTTTTTTTTTTTTTTTGCGATCGTTTTGGCTAAATTTGTTTAGACCAGAATTCTGCCAGGCGTACTGTGTCGTCAAGTATTTATCTTCAAGGTTATTTTTTATATTATATTGTATAATTGTAATTGGTTTTTACAATATCAAGAGGTACTCTAATAAACGAGAACTTGATTATAATATCCACCCATTCCTGAGCATTTATGATTCATAATCGTTTCGTTTCACCGATACTGATGTTTTGAAAAAGTCATGTAAAAACTATTATTATAGTTTGTAATTTTGGTAATTTTCTTCAAAATGTGATTTACGATTGCGTTGCTCTATGAGATGTCGATATGCGTTTCTTGGGTAATCTCAGAGCGGGATGAACGGAATTGATTACATATTATTACACTTACGAATAAAATTATAGACATGTGAGTGATATTTGGTTCGTGTGAAATGAGGCCACGTATTTCGCGTTCGAGTTGATATTACCTTTATTGCTGTCATTATTTTTTACACTCATTTATCATGAAGCAAAAAATAAAATGTATCAAAATCACATTAAGCTTGGGAGCACTCAACAAAAAAGTATGAAAAGTAACACATTTTTATGCTGGAAGCAAACATTATTACAGAGCTCTGTCTTTATCAATCAAATTGAGTGCTTTCGACAATTAAATATAATCTTCATTATGCTAAGAACATAGAAGAATAGTAAATTGTTTTAAAAATTGTAATACATAGTAATTCAAGAGGCCATATTTGATAATACAGGAATGGGTTGAACCCGCCTTAAAAACATGGGACTTATGTCGTCTATGACATTTTATAAACATAAATACGTAACAAAAATTAAAGGATTTGTATTTTTAACGATGATCCTCTTAGTGGCGTTTGGTACACTTGGTATAATTTGGACGACAGTTAGAGCCCTTAAAAACTAGAACCCTAGAACCGAGAAGTAGACCATCAGCTAGCTGATTGATGATATCGGGGCATTCACATGAGTGACGCGTGCCCCGATCACAAATATCTATCGCCATCGTATTGAGTGCGCCAAAAATCAATGCAATGGAAAATTGTACAGCAACGTCACGCTATGCGCTTAGTTCAATTTTCTAAACAAGCTTTTTTGGCGTACTTGATACGATGACGCTACGATTGCGATAGATGTACATGCTTAGGCCTCTGGATTCGAGCCACAAGTATCTGGGGCTCGATTCTGTAAGGAAAATGACACTAACTCGAGGATGTTTCGTCGAGGCCTCTATGATCTATCTCTGTCGCTTACTATGCTAACACTACTAATCACGTGAGAGGTAAGGTCTCCGAGGCCTCCGTGAAGCGGCTCGCCGATGAAGTTTAAATTAGCTGAATAAGGGGGCTGAAATGAGTGCTTTACCCAGCTGTGATTTGATGTGGGTTGTCAAAAAAGACAACTGTTCTATACAATCATTTTCATAAGTGTTGCGGTAGGTGGATTTCGATCCAAACTACAAAACTAAGATCTAACAGTTTACAGTTAAGATATATTTTACATCTAGATTATTATTGTATGATAGAGGAAAGAGAATGAAACACGTAGTTGCAATCAAATAGCTTACGTGGCAGCGCCCTCGTGCCGCGGAATCGAATCCGAACTTCGCAGTCATTACCTAGGACGTGACACTGGACTGCAGTCTAATGTGGAGTACCGTTATTCCTACTTTGTTAACCCTTTTGAACGCACCTAGCAGTCTGCTTTAATTTCAGTTATTGTTATGTCAACGGTGTGACTGGAAAGTAGCAGTCACACACCATGTTATTACCGTAATACTACGCTAGTTATATATACTAGCGAACGCCTCTGGTTTTGTCTGAGTGGGATAAGAATAAACGCATTAAACATATTAACTTTCTGGATGAAATTCGTGAATGATAGAGTAATCTGCATTAAAATTTTCTGCATTTTTTTAAAATTACTTTGTACTCAAACGACTGATAGTTATAGTAACTGTTTTATACTAATTAATGTCAATTAGGCTGACAAAGTGGGCTCGATTGCCACCCAGGACAAACATTTGTGTCAATGAACATGTATGTTTGTTCTGTTTTTGAATGTAAATATCTATATAGGTATACAAGCTCTTTTTAGTTTGAGATTAGATGGCCGTGTGTGAATGTACCAGGATATTTATTTATCATTTATTATACACTGACTACTACGTTAAGGTGTATGTCCAGTTCCAAGGGCTTGAATCTGTTAGGAAAATGACACTAACTCGAGGATGTTTCGTCGCGGCCTCCGTGCTCTGTCTCTTTCGCTAACTACGCTAATACTACTAACCGCGTGAGAGATAAGCTCTCTGAGGCCTCCGTGAAGCGGCTCGCCGACGAAGTTGGTATTAGCTGAATAAGGGGGCTGGACAAACGTGAATATGTCAGTTTGCTATTCTATTTATCAAAATTGACATAAGTATCTATTTTAAATAGCAAATTATGACGCATATCAGTTATCTGGTTTCTATAGTACGAGGACTGCATTGTTGGGATCAGATAGCCGTATTTGAAATATGTCCAAGGGCATTTAATTATTATTTATATATTCTTTGCCTACTTACCATCGTTAATAGTTCACATACTTGCCCATGGCAAGGTCGCGAGCCTCTTCTCACAACAAAATGCATGTATCGAATATCACTTATAAAAGTAGATATAATACATACCTACCTACCTTTTGTATATATATATATATATATATATATATATAACCCATGTTTTAAATATATATACATATGTTTACTTCATTTGTTTATAGTGCTACGTACAAATTCGTTGCTAAATATTTCAGATTTGCTGTCCATTGCGGTTTCACCCGGGTTCCAGTATTATGTTACATTTTCACGTCATAAAAAGTATTTTATATACTAATCCTAGTTTTAAACTATCAATGTGCTAAGTTTCATGCAAGTACGTTTAGTAGTTTTAACGTGAAAGAGTAACAGAGATCCATACATCTATCTTCCCAAACCTACACATTTAAACTATAAGTATAATGCAATGTTCTCATTTTTAATTTAGTTACTAATTAGGGATAAATCGTAGGTTGTAATTCGCGAACCCCATTTTCCGATTTCAGAAGTGAGCAACCCATAGGAAAAAATTAAGAACTCTATTTTGGTATTTATATAATATCTGCAGGGTTAAAACTCTATTTTAGTTTTCATAAGCAGTATCTCTCTGAGCTATAAGTAATTGATATAGAAGATGGAATGTCATACTCGTTCATTGTGACATCTAGCGTGTTCAATTTGCATAAGTCTAACCGCGCTCCTAGCCCACGATATGCAGAAAACTGAGCACTGATTTATAGGAACCATGCACTGCGAGCTATTCCAGATCCGACATTCATGCCTTCCAACATGCCAAAAAAGGCAATTTATTCCAATAATGCTGGCGAAGCAAATGGTAAATTGGTTTTACCAAATAGGCAGTGGATGGAAAAGGAGCATAGATATTCTTATTTTTTAAACCGTCATAGAAACTTACAACTTTAGGCTCTTTAAGAAAAGAGCTACTAACGAGAAAGCGAGGTCCATCTTCGTCCTCATCTTCACTTACCATCAGGTGAGATTGAGGTCAATGCAATCCCGAGAGATAAAAAAAAAAGAATTTGGTTTTTTTTTATTCGGATCAACTTATTAATATTGGATACTAGCTGTCCCCCGCTGTTATACCTGCGTTCCCGAGGGATGTTACATATCCCCAGGATAGATAGTATCCTATATGTTTTTCCATGACATGCTCTATCTATATGCCAAGTTTCATCCAAATCCGTTCAGTAGTTTTTCTGTGAAAGAGTAACAAACATCTATACTCACAAACCTTCGCATTTATAATATTAGTTAAATGATGTTTTGCGTTGTTTACGTACAATTTTAAATCATGACAAATGCAGTACGATAGAAGTAAGTCAATGTAGCCATGGAAACCACAAGATGTCAACGAAAAGGTTATAAAACCGCTGTGATGGGACGTGACCTCACGAAGTTAGGCTTCGCGAACCAATGACGACCGTCATACACCAACACTATAATATTTGAAAGCACAGTTAAACAACAGAATACTAAATAATACTTCGAACTAGTTAAACTGTGACCTCATATGAAATACAGTGTGACGACCTCTATAGTAGAGTAACATAAAGAATAGCAAAAATCTATAGAAACAAATAATATTTTAGTGTCTGTTTGTAATGTAAAAATAACAGATTTTAACTAAATGCATATGAAAATACGGTACATTTATTTTATTATTGTATGTCCATTCGTTCCGGCTCATCTTTGAAACTGCTGGATCGATTATGGCGGGACTTTCACTAGCAGATAGCCAATGTTATATTAATAGCCGGAGTAACTTAAGCTCCTATTTATATCGGGAAAATGTAAGTAACGGGTGTCAGCTAGTAACATATGTAAATAAAAAGTCCCCGTCTCGAAAAAAATATAAAAACTATTTCATGTAAACGATAAGTAATTCTTCTAAATATATATTGCAGCTAAAAACACATCTTGTATATTTATCTCAAAGCATAATATTATTCTCTAATGAGTATGTCTTAGCGATATATAATCCTATCGCGAATACAACATATTGCTAATCCTACAAACTTGTAATTTTTGCACTTGCCTTTTATAGGTCGTTTGTTCCCACTGATACAGGATTTTGCTAAATCGGGAAAACGGGAGAAACAGGATACATGCGCTCATTGCCGTGGACAGGTTTGCCAGCATTATAGAATCACCTGGGGTCCGTCTAATCTAACTAAAATTCTATGAAGCAGTCCTCCGTATTTGTCGTCCGTTTACACCGCAAACATGTGTTGATATAAATATACTATAAAATTCAAAATTCAGCCATTTGCTCAGTTTAGACTCGCAGAGGGCACTTATGAAGGTCAAATTTAAAATTAATGAAGTTACCACCGTGTTTCGGCAGGTATCTATCTATATATATAAATGAATGATTGTCTGTATGTCCGTTATAGAATCGTAAACTATGCATCGGATTTTAATGCAGTTTTCAGCAATAGATAGAGTAATTCAAGAGGAAGGTTTATAACCAAGATTGAAAGCGGGCAAAGCCGAAGGGCGCAGCTAGTGTACTATAAAATTCAAAGCCATTTATTTAGTTTAGGCCCGCTTATGAAGGTCAAATATAAAGTTACTGAATCTAACTCCAGTTCGGAAGTCTGCCTTCAACTGAGAAGAACTGGCAAGAAGCTCAACAAGGTTAATAATGATATTACGTTAAGTTCAAGTCATTGTATTCCTACTCAAATCATAAATGCGATAGTAGTGTTGTCGATTTAATTTGTATTTTATTTCTTCTAGATCGTAAACGAGCTTAGAATCGTTTTTAGCACAGGGATTTTATTTTAGGAAATTATGTTACTACATTACTTTGAGAGGAATCCAAAAATTGGATGGATAGATGTTTGTTATTGAATCGCCCCGGTTCAACGGATCTGGGGTTTTTTTTATTTATTTATTACTTACACATCGTTGCAAAAATGGTGTTAGCTTAAAGCTTAGAAAAGAACAGAGGACTGGCAGAGTTTAATAGCCGGTCCCAAACTAGGCACAGCCTGTATCTTAGTAGAATATTGATCATACATTTTGCTATCTTTAGAAAGAAGAAAGAAAAGAAAGAAAAATACATCTTTGATGTTAACCTAGCATGTCAATTTTGCCTCTTATAAATCAAACTCCATTAAGTTGGTAGTCGTTATTAGGCAGCCTTTTTTATTATTATATAGGCTTGTGTCTGAAAGTGGTGAGAAAAGGCTCTAAATATTTTTATCGGGAAATATTTACAAACTTGTAACTCTTAATTAGTTTGTATCATTAGGTAGCTCATGCCGACCCATAAACAATATTATACACGAAAAAAAAATTGTACACAGTCCTTAAATATTTTATATCATATCTGTAATTTTCAATTTGGGTATCCCAAATATATTCACGATAATGGATTCAGATGCCAAATGGATCGTTGCACTGCTATCTGTGGAATATCACGCGATACATTTTGAAAAAAAGTAACAAATGTAATTTGATATTTCATCGTTTTTAACTTTTACTTAAACCTGCATTAAAATTCGAAGAAATCTTCATTATCAAGGGTCTTGTTAAAGTGGATCACGTACAGCTAATACAAACTTCGGCGACGAGCCGCCGCACGGAGGCCTCGGAGAGCTTACCTCTCACGTGATTGTGTAGTCAGCGAAAGAGACAGAGCAAAGAGGCCGCGACGAAATATCGTCGAGCTAGTGTCACTCTCCTTATAGAATCGAGCCCCAGTTCCAGTATGGGAATTAACCAATTAGGTATATATTTATTAAAATTACTCAAGGGGTCCATATCGTGAATTTTAAATGACCAAAAGATAAAATCATTACCACAATAAAATTAAGGCCACTTATATGTTTTACATAACTGCACTTAAATTTCTTAATTTAAAGTGAAGTTAAAGCTAAAATGCCTGCAATATTTTTGGATAAAATAAATTATAAATATCCCGGGACATTCATTACACACGGCCATCTGCTTCTAAACTAAGTAGAGCTTGTACTATGAAAACCAGATAACTACTTTTTTTTATGCACACTTGTATTAATTACAGGCACATGATTCTTAACAACTTCACGGCTCAGCATCGCCAATGCGGTGTCTACCCTGAAGAGTTACCTAGTTTTTAAAATCTTGATAAGGGACGGTGACCACTTACCATCAGGTGGACCGTCTGTTTGTCTGAATATTTACACACAGACACAAAACAAACAGACATATTCATGCACACAAATTGGACTATTTTGTTAAATGTCACAAAAGCGACCACTATAAAGCATATTTCAAAAAACTAAACGTGTTTTATAAAACATGACAAGCTTACAATCGCGACCTAGTAGTTCTTGAACGTAAAACAATAGCATGAGACTATTTCTCTATTATAACTTAGTAACAGGTGGCTGGAATCAATTGTAAACTCACTTTTTGCTCTCAATACTTTTCAATTGTATAAGATGCGCAATTTTTGCCCCATTATAGTATCGAGCTACAAAACCAATAAAGAAACAATCATAAAAACAAAACTTCTGAACGGTAACAACTTCGTGCAGATGTTTCTTCGGATGAAAAACTCTATTCTCGTAGCAATCTCGTAGACCTTAAATAAAGACATCAACGAGCTGTTCCTACGTTTGTGCACTTACATATGTTTGTGCACTTTTTTAGCAAACTAATTAATATTAATTATAAATTGGTACTTAGTTATAAACACCTATGTTATTTCTAATGCTAGCAATTTAACTGTGTGTAAATATACCTAGGTAGATAACTTTTGTACTAAACGAATTAGGTTCCAGTCTAATCTAAGATGAAAGTATCTCTTAAATTTTTTTTATTGAAAGAATTGATTAAATATAAATAAAACTTGCATAGAAAATTGTTGTTTGTTTCTCTTTTCATATCTCACATGCTAGCACGAATTTAAATAAACGGTAGTACAAAAGGCATTGTCTACGCATATTGACATTTTAATCGTTCAACTGACATAACAAATTCCAACAGAAAAGTCCTCCTGTCACTCAAAATTTGTGACAATAAAAGCAGTTAATCCAATTTTCCAAGTAAAATGTATCCGTTTATGACAGAATCGCACCTGGAGCCCGGGGGTCACTGATGAGTCATCGTGGCAACGTGTCGCCGGTACGCGCGTATCATTATACGCTGCGTATTATGACGACCGCGAAACGCAGCGATATATACGAATATTGGCTTCTTTTCACGGTGAGTTTACTCTTGTTAATTGTTAATAGAGTTCCTTTGAAGCACCATCACCGGAAAACTACTGAACCTATCGGGATGGGACTGCTACCATTCAATGCGAAATTTTTCATAGATGGCTATAGGCTATATATAAAATGATATCTCTAAACGCGAGTGAAACCGCGGGGGACAGCTAGTCTTACTATATATTTACTTCTTAGTATTTTAAGAGTAGATTGGAGTGGATTTTCACAATTCTTTTAACAAGTAGCAATTTTCATGTGAAATAGCAAAGACAAAAATAATATTGAAAATAAGTAAGTCTCTCACAAAGTCAATTTATAATTAGCAAAGGCTTCAAGTGCATAGGGCTTTTTCTAGCAAATCATCCACGCTTGGCCTCGTTATTATAAGCTAAACTTTGGCCAAGCACAGCATTTATTATTAATTCATATGTGTTGTGAATACGGAACAAAGAGCTTATAAGTTTGTACCGCTGCCTCAGCCGTACTGTAGCCTCTTTGGCTAAATACGGCATAAAATTGATTTATGTGCGTTAGAAAATGGAGATTCTTTTACAATGGTAAGCAGTTAAATATGTCTAAGTTCATCACGTTAATGCTGATGCTTACTCGTTAGAAATTCCTCACGCTGTGAGCGGAATGCATTTGTCCGTATACCATGCACTTTTGCTTTCAATCAATCAATCTTTCCATTAGTTTCCATACGCCTCTAAAGCCGGTTTGAAATCCAATATTGTGCTTTAGAAAATCTATTTATATAACATATTTCAAAAAGCACTGTAATAATTAACTGTTAATTCTAAATTCAAAACCATTTATTTAGTTTAGGCCTGCACTTATTAAGATACTGTATAATATACCTATTAATATACTACACCTCCTGCTTCTTTTCGCCACCGTCCTACACGACAGCATTTCCGTCCCCATCATTTAGATGGTTGGCAGTCCACAACTGTGCGTTTCTCTAGGACTTATCTGCCTCGCACAACAAAACTGTGGAATGAGCTGTCGCCTGCGGTATTTCCGTACCGATATGACCTCCAAACCTTCAAGAAAAGAGCATACTCCTTTTTAAAAGGCCGGCAACGCACTTGTGGCTCCTCTGGTGTTGCGGGTGTCCATGGGCGGCGGTAATCGCTTACCATCAGGCGATACGTCTGCTCGTTTGCCTACAAACACATAAAAAAAAAAAAAAAAAAAGATCAAATTTAAAGGTACTGAAGCTACCGGCAAGAAACTCAGCAAGGTTAGGGATCTTAAGTATAAGCACAAAAGAAGTAGGTATTATAAGTATGCGAATTTCTCAAATAATTCTCTAGCCTAGTCTATCTATATTCTATGTAATATCTTCTACCAAATCATCACTTACTTAGAGTGGATGGTGGCTCAAACCTTTCTAAAGTAATGCTTATACTGTATGATTGTATTGTTATTGCTATGTTGTATCTATGTGTAATTTGTAATGACAATGAAATTGTTTATGTTGATGCTGTGTGAGTCCAAAATAAATGTTTTCTTTCTTTCTTTCTTTATAAAAAGAAACAAGAATATATCATAAGATTAAATTAAATTTTTTTATTTTTGTTTTCTTCCCACTAAAAGCCCGCAAATATTTTTTTTCAAAACCTATAAGCTTTTGTTTAAATAATATTGGATTTTTCTTATTTTTGGCAGTTTGATGAACTATATATCCTGGAATATTATTTTCACCACTGTGATACCTGGTGACTAAATATATTAATAAATGCCTCGCAGCTGTCCAATTGAGTACACATTATTAACACGTCTTATACTAAAACACTTGCTAGAATATAATATATATGCGTATGTATACATGAATAATTTATTAATTACCAGCTGTCCCCGCGTTCCCGAGGGATGTAACATTTTTCCGCCACAAAAAGTATCCAATGTTACTTCTAATATGTACCTACAAGAATATGTGTACAAAGTTTCACGATGATTAGTTAAGTAGTTTCCCCGTGAAAGCATAACAAAAAACTTATATTCACATTTATAATATTAATAGGGATATAGGGATAATATAGGTACGCCTTATCATCTTAAATTCACCTACAGTGAAAAGAAAATTATTAATTTATAATACTCATGATTGCAATTTACAGTATTATATTGTCACCACAATATTATCACCACATATATTATTATTTTAAACCAAAACAAAACCGGTCCCATAAGACTATCTGAACATTCACAATCCTCGTAACATTAAGAAACTTCTTATTTTTCTTAAAACTTAATCAGTAATTAAGTTGTGTTTGAATTGAAGACCACGCACGCGCCGCCGCGAGCGCTCCTGTGTTATAGTGAGTAAGCAAAATAATTATACGCCTTTCTGGATGCCTCTCAGATTATTCCAAGTTATAATATAATAAATATGCATGAACTTGAACCGAGCTTATTTTGAAGTTTTAAAAGCATTTTGATTTTATTATAATCTCCTTTTTGTTCGGTATTAGCTTATAAAATTAAATACCAAAATTCGTACTGTAAATATGGTCAGAATGCAAGAATCGGATTTTATCACTAATAAATAAACAAAATAATCTCGGTTAATAAAGACATCATGGAAATCTCGGATCCTGATAAAACTACACCATAATTACTTGAGCGCGTGATATTCGATCGGCAGTGCGTATTTTCTCAGTATGCTAGTGGAAAGAGCACGCAATTTAATCGGGGACATACATACGAAGGTACTTTTATAATATATAGCAACCAATAAGCCACGGAACGACGGCTCATTAAAATCCTTTTGTACTAAATATTCTTTATAAAGGTCTTTTAAATTTTATCGAATACATGCGGAGCTGAACAAACGAATGTGTCGTCGCAGAGTGCGCGGACAGCGACAGTGCGCGAGAGCCGATAAGCTCGCACTCATTTGTCACTGGAGGCGAGCGTACACGTCGTGTAAATTCCTTCCCGGCCGAGATAAACCCACCCAACTCCTATATTGTAGTGAGGAACGCGAGACGGATTAAAACGCCACGCCTTCCCACTACGATTTCCCTTTTTAGCCAGCGGGATTTCATTTGCAACGCGTTAACCTGAATTTACGATTCGACCGGTACCCAGTGAATAAAATTTATATTGAAGATTTAAATTTAATATTTTAGAATGGCTTCTCCAGCTTTAAATCGAACTCCATAACTTATAATGCCACATGAAATATAAATCATGGAATTTAAACAAGACAACTTAAATCTTCGATTCGGTGCAGAAATATAGCTTTGAATTGAAAGTCGACCGGATCAATATACCTACACGACCGTATTCAATAACAATATTCTGTTAACTCATGAATAATTTCATATCAAAAACGTTAATTCTCAAAACTAATGTAAAATTGTGGCACTGACCTTTATATTTTTTTGCGTCGAAATATCCTATTACATATTTCTAAATATTTTTACATTCAAATGAAATTAGCATTACAAATAAAATGTACACAACCAATAGATACATGCAATTTCACATCGTAGTCATAAAACGTTTTAATAATATCATAACCAGAAATAATTTACCGATGATGGTACAAAAAGATAAAAATTGATTTCTAATACCATCATTTCTACAGTAGGAAGTCGAGATGTCGTGTTGGGAGAGACTGCAATCCAAGCACCGTTCTAATGACTGTTCCTTAGAAGCACCGCTGTGTTGTATACCCCAAGGAAATGACTCTGACAAATTACTATTATATAACTTCAGGTAATGGATTGTCGATATAGAATACGGGTATTAAGATAGCGAAACATTTGTAGTACCTACCTGTCCATTATGGGTACATTCACTTATTCACAACTGACAGTATGATTTTTTTATCAACATATTTATGGCACACCTATATACACTATACAGAAAATAGGAAACGTAAGACTCCATCGTTCGTTATGAAATACTCAACTCATAATACTAATATAAATCCCCTATCCATCCAAAACTAAGGACATCCCTAATTTTATGTCCATTCTCAAATAAAATTGTTTGTTCACAGGCCGCAACTTTTCTACTGAAGAATCTTTGTTCTGCCAAACGCGTTCATTAAACTCTTACGAAGATTCTGTTGAAGTGGTCGCCGCCAAGCCGATAGAAATTTGGTACCATGAGTGGGATGCCATTTCACAAGATGTCGACACGCCTCTGCTATTGTCGTGCCCTCTGACAGAACCATTAAATGGACCTTCAGTTGTTTCTGTAGTGACACAACCTTGTGATGACCCCACGAACGCTTTTCCTTTGGAACCTAGTCGAATTAATAACAAACTGAAAAGAACTTTCACTATATGCGTCAAAGATTTAAATTTCAATAAAGATATCTCACAGAATTTAGTAGAATGGATAGAAACAAATAAAATACTCAAAGTTGAGATGATTGACATGTATATCGATAGCATAAGTAAACAAAGTGAAAATGTTTTGACGTACTATCGAAATAAAGGCTACGTGAGACTATTCCAGGTTCCTATTAAACATAAGCCGGATACATCACTATGGCAACGAAGGAGAGATCACATTATTACATATAATGATTGCTTGTATCGAAATATACAACAATCTGAATATGTAATACCGTTAGATGTCGATGAAATTATATTGCCAAAAATAGCTGACACTTTTCCGGAAATGTTAACTCGTCTCAGTAGTCAAGGATGGGACAAATCGCAAGACTCTGCTATTTTGATACAAAATGTATTTTTCTTCGAGTTTATGCAAGGATTAGAGAAGAAAGTCCACACAATCAAGAACAAAACATATGAAAAGCGCGACGATGTTCGGATTAATGAAATTGATGATTTAGATATAAGTGAAATAGAACTAGTAGGTGGTATGAATAATTTAAGCAGTGAAGTCATAGATATTAAAGATGCTGATCAAATTTTAAATGATGATTACAAATCTAGATGTGGAGAAGATCTATCTACACCTAAATTGGTGCGACACATTGTGCGTTCAGCATTGATCAGTCCCGTGGGATTTTATAGCAAAAGTCTGATGCTCACTAAAAGAGTATTAACAGCTTTTAACCACTATCCTCTGTCTGGCCTCACTGGATCTGGACTCGGTGGATGGTCAGCTCCTTTCAGTGAAGTGCAGCTTAATCATTACAAGGTATGTTATTGACGGGTTTTTATAATTTTAGCTTAGATCGAAATTTCAGGAATTTTCTTCGATGTTGAAATAAAATAATGATGAACGAGCATGCAGCATCAATGTTGCATCTGTCTGTTACACACCCAGTTGATCACCGTTAATAGTAGTGAATGGAGCTAAACATAGCTTTTCTTAATGGATTGCTAGAGTGAGCAGAACATCCCGGTAGCGGCTAATCATAATCTTACCTGTATAATTTCAAAATCTAGATAAGGTAGATAGAGTAGTCTGGACCGCTATAACCTACATTTCAAACTGATTAGTACTGTTGTTTGTCACGTTTTCAAATATTTCCTCTAATAAATAAGTAGGTCGTGTGACGGTATGATCATGTTGCGCAGGAGTCGTGCAACACGACGGTGGTGGCGGAGTGCGCGCGGTACTGGCGGCGCGCTCGAGTCGACCGCTCCGCGCTGCGCCTGCGACGCCGACTCACCCAAGCCATCGCCAGCGCTGTTTGTACCAGAATAAATATTACCTGAAATCAATTGTGTGTTCTTTTATTTTTACCTCAAAATAAATATCCTGGGACATTCTTTACACACGGCCAGAGCAGAGCTTGTACTATGAAAACCGGATAACTGATGTATTGCATTAACTAATTTTTTTTTGTAAATACATATTTATATAGATATTTACACCCAGACACAGAACAAACAGATATGTTCATGCACACAAATGTTTGTCTTGTGTGGGAATCGAACCCGCGACCTGCGACTTGGCAGTCAGGTAGCTAACCACCAAGCCAACTGGCCTGTCTAATTATAACTTTTGCATAATCATAAACTTATGGTCCAGTTGAATAGATTGCTTATTGCAATTTAATAAGGCAATCTATGTGCAGCTTCAAATCGATTTTAAAGCATATTAATTTGGATAGTCAATTATAGATCTTCAATCTTAACATTATTTTTACCTAAAAGTCACCGAACAATAAAAAAGACATAATATGCAAAAAATATTCGTCTGCACTTTCATTTACACCCAATATTGTTGACTGTATCTGCTGCACCTTATCAAAAACTATATTTCCTACAGAACTTACAAAGCAGGGCGGCTAAATGTTTGAATTATGCAAAATCGTGATGCAGGCAGTCATAAGAATTCCCATATAAAGATATAACATATTTTGCGTTTAAAGTATGAGGACTTCGCAGGCACGTGCGCGTTGCGCATGTAAAAATATCGTTTAAATATTTATGAGTGGGTGCATGAATGCGTCCATCAGACGAGCATCATGATTGATAGTACTGGTCAATAGATAACGCGGATCTCAAACTGCGCAGGCTAGGCCGCAGGCTAGGCTGAGGCAGTTATTGCTGCACTGTACCAAATTGTTATCGATGGTACTACAGTGATAAGCATCCGAAGACATGGTAACTACAAAATACCCCAAACACTAAAGCCAAGCCTAGTTTTTCCTTGAATTCAAAAAGTTTTTATACGTATACCTTCTATTCTTAGAAACATATCATAAAACCTGCATAGATTTTGCAAAAAGTAGCTGGAATTGATATTCCTAGACTACGGAATAGAAAATAGGTATCTCGCTACAGAAATTACTTATTTCTATTACATGACATATTTTTGGCTGCATAATTTAAATATAACAAAATTTCAATGTCTATATGACACAGCATAATAATAATATTTATCTCAAAAAAATTATAGTCCCAACAAGGCTTTTGCGATTGTAATCGAGTGTGACGGAATAAATCGGTAATGTCGTTATAATGACGAGTCCACAATATTTCCACATTACAGCCAGCCATTAACGTCACGAAGTTACCATAGGAAACTATTCAAAATGCTATGCGAATTAAATTTATTATAAGGCGTACAATAAAACAAGCGATTTGAATGAACCGGAACAATAAACGTAATGGTATTAAAATGGTGGGTTTAAACGTCGCGGAGATAATCACCCTGGTGGACAGGAGACTTGTGGAAGTTTTATAACTAGCGATGCTCAACATTGAACATTATAGTAAGCTTATATTCGTAGCCCAATATACCGGTTATAAAAAAAAATGCCTAAGCAATATGTCGTATACAATAAACAGTCAAATAATGTTAGATTTAACCGTTAGGGAAATAAATAATTTGCTAAAAAAAAATATAAAACCTCCATAAATACTTAATTTGACATTTTGATAAAATTTCCGTCCCACTTAAATCTGGCCAGCAAGAAACTATCGTATTTTACTAAAGAAAAAAATAGATCGCGATAACTTTGGACTCAAGGCATAATGGGCTCGTAGCTGTCTATATGAGTACATTTTACGCACCTCGTGGGGTGTAAACTGGCCTTTCGTACAAATATACTCACACATTATTACCATGTTTGCGCGAGGATCACACGCATCCAGAGAGCAAAGTAACACTAAAAATCTCAATAATCGACGGAAAACACTTTTAGTTCTAGATAGAATTCAAATATCGCCGTAAGTCCGGGAATTTAGTGCTATTTCACGATCTTGTTTGCAATAGACGAGAGTAACTAAATAGAAATAAAAGGCAAAGGGACCGATTTGCATTATATATTTCAGTGAAGATATTTGCCACGTCACTTTAGGTACCATATATACACATGGGTACATGAATGGGTAGTATTTTAATTAATTGCTGATATAACATTGAGATAATTTATTTTTAACTCATTGTACAATAAATTATTCTATTTTAGTGCAAGGACGAGGTGCATCTCGTATAGGATTTCGTGAGACGCAAGTGGACCAGCACTGATTCATTTACAACAGTAGATAAGATCGTCTAGTTTATTGGACATTGTGCGTACGCGGCGATCCACGATAAGCTGATATCGTGTTCGCCACGGTAATCAATTACTACCGCCATCCTACGCGCTGCCCATTCAATAGCAAAACATTTTTATTGCCGCACCCGCAGCGAAAATTAAACACTCGTTACATTCGCAGATGTATGATAAAATATCAATTGAATATAAAGTGCTGTATTCAATTTAGTTTGTTTATTTAAGGCCGAGATTGAAATGAAAAAATAATTTTCACGTTCGTGCTGAGATAATTGTGAGTTCATTCCAGTCCAGGGAGCAATCATTATAATGAACATTTTGATCACTATATTACCTTTATTCCAGAAGTAAAATAAGAAATCGAATTAGTAAAGGAACTCTGAAATTAAGGGAAGCATACCATTTTACATACGTGTCTTAAAGTTCAGGACATATTGATAATATTCTAATTTTTATGGATAACGGGTCTAAATCGTGTAATAATTTAAGGTTTACATATATTTTTTAACCCGACGTTTCGGCTGACTTACATCAAGCCGTGGTCACGGGAAGTGATTCCCGTATTTATATCTCAAATTATTACACGATTTAGACCCGTTGTCTATAATAATTAGAATGTATACAAATCGTGAAGTTTTTCACCAAAGCATCACAAGCAATGCCTGATAGTAGCTAAAAACTATCCATTAGGTACCACAAACTACATAATTAATTAGAATAAAACCTCTTTTTTTTTCCTAGCATCATTATTTTAATCATAAATTCAAAACAATAAGTAACTGATATACTTTGATGGCAGCAATAAATGCCGGTAAAGAAAGTCGGCAGTAATGGAGGCCCATTGTGGACAATGAGCCCCCATCGTTCGATAGCATCAGTCCACTTATTGCGCTTTCGATAGCAGATAACAGCCATCGCGTCGGTGTCAGCGATGGGCCCATAACAATTACGATACTTTGCATTTTAAGTGACGTCATCGCCAATGCATTAGCATGTTTAAAGGCTTTGAGCATATCAGCACCCAGACATTTACTTTATGAATATAAATAAAGCGAATCACGTTCGTATGTTGCTTTGAATTTCAAATGCAAAATATTATCCTTTTTGGAAAATAAAAAAGTTTTCGTATTTGTTTTGCAATTGCATTGCAAACTACATAAACAAACTCAGTGCAACAATAGTAACTATCAATCAGTCACATGCTTATCTATCACTTACGCGACTTGAATCAGATATTATATGAATGGGGTACAGAATGCGAAAATTCCTATACAATGAACCAGTGCTAACTCATCCCATCTACGTAGGGAATATTTTATATGAAATACCATCTTATGGACCGTGTTACCATTGCATAGGGTCGTGTGTTGCTTGAATTTTTTCCACGTGTGATATACGACGTGAGCCGATGCATTTACATACATCCTTCATTTCAAGTAGCAAAGCACTAAATTATAAGTAAATGACATGAGAGACAAGCGCAGCGCAGCAATCTCGGCTCCTACGTAGATTTTAAATGTATGATAAAATAAACATTTTGTATTGAACTAAGCTGGCATCGGACAACGTGACGTTAGACATTAAATCACTGTCACAGAGCAAAATTTGGTCTGTAAAATCATAACAATGGTATCTAATCATCATAATTATTATAATCCAACTTAATTATTAGAGCAATAAATATCTATATCTTTTTGGCTATTTTATTATATAATTTTTTTATATTTAGCAATTACAAAATACTTAATATAGGTAACATTCAAAAACAAAAAAAAAGAAATATCTAGACTACAAAATAATAATAATAAATATACTGGGACATTCTTTACACACGGCCATCTGGTCCCAAACTAAGCAGAGCTTGTACTATGGAAACCAGATAACTGATATACTACATATACTACTTTTTTTTCTAAATACATACTTATATTGATATTTACACCCAGACACAGAACAAACAGTTCATGCACACAAATGTTTATCCTGGGTGGGAATCGAACCCGCGACCTTCGGTTTGGCAGTCAGAACGTTAACCACCAAGCCAACTGGCCTAGAAAATAACAATAATTACTTATAACTTAAACAAGAAAATTAGAGGTCCACTGTGCAGAGAGTAGCTATTTCCATACATTTTTATCTTCAATATAATGAACTACCTTGTAATACGCTTTTTCTTTCAAAACTTTCCCAATAATTCATTCACTCATTCGGAATAATTTTATTGAAGTGAAACTTCTTAGGAGGGCTTAGAAATTCTGATCCGCAAAATTTTTGTGAGATGAAAAATAAATTAATACTAAACACAACCTATGCTATACAAAAGTGATCGATTAATAATAAAAATATTTCCCTGTTATACAAAAGTTTCACTTTTATCGTGCGTTTTTACGACACGATTTGGTTTTTTATTATCATTCCTTTGAATGTCCTTACAAAAACTCTAGAAAGATTAGTATAAAAGGTGAGCAATAAAAATTTTCATTCAGGTTTCACATGGATTTTCAATAATACATTAGGATAATACGAAACTCAAAGAACACTATATGCACATCATGAGACTACCCTGGCGCCACAGCACAAAATGCAAAAGATGCCAGTAAATTACGCGTCATCTGCAGAAATTCACTAATTTCACTCAGTCATTTTGCTCATGCTAATAATGCCATAATTACATTCTCGGGCATGTTTACCTGTATATTCTGTTGCCTTTATTCGCCATAAAATGCAAATTATATTGTGTTCATGCGTGTAGCTTATGAAACTATTAAAATCTTTCTGAAGCGCTGACAGCCAGCATGCCTGGTGTGAACAAGACTGTGATATTTGTGACTTTATCGAATTCAGTTTGCAGGACACTTACGAATTAATTATTATGATCACCAATAAGGTTCTTCACTCCTTTTTAAATGTAATAAATATCACCCAATAACGTTCTTGAGGTTTTAACTAAATAACAACAAAACAAAAAAGGTATTGCCAAACATAGACAAAAAAATACATAATATCTACAGAGAAATTACAGGCACATGAGACTTAACAACTTCACGTCTCAGGGTCGACAACGCATTGGCGATGCCCCTTGTGTTGCAAATGTCCATAGGTGGTGGTGACCACTTACCATCAGGTGGACCGTCTGTTTGTTTGTCGGCCCAAGTGGTATAAAAAAATACAGACGAATTGAGAAGACCTTACCTGGAGTCGCTCAAAAATAACAATTGCATCATATACAGTCAGTTGATTTGTATCTACAATGAATACCACAAGAGTCTTCAACATACCTATGTACAGGTATACAATATACACATTTACAGCCAGCATTATTAGCCTTTAATTTTATTACGCTGAACGACCTGGCGCTGTAAATGTTGTTGTTAGAAAACACTTTTAAGTATCCGCAGCAAAAAATCAAGCCCAGTTTACAATAGGCCACTAACAATCAGTGTAATGATGCACACATAGAATGTGAGCGCATACATCGCAAACACCCGCGAATGGAAGCACAGCTATACGTTAAAATCATAAAATGTGATATACTTAGACCACAATTAGAGGAACTTATAAATGCATCATAGTAAAAATACTCCGCACATTTTCATTTCTGAATACAGTCAGCCGACTTTGCTGGCACCGCTTAAATGATATTCCTATTATAAGTCGTACAAAGTATTTGCTCTTTTGCTAATAAATCTGGTTGTAATATAATAATATTTGATCATGCCGCTGTGGATGGTCTGAATAGTTACCCAAGCAACGAATGGGAACTGAATTGCAACTAGAGAAGGTTGTATAGATCCTGTTATAGTTAAAAATTGGTCTACAATGTTCAATTATCTATTGTTCTATTGATGTTATCTGAATCGTTTCATGCCTTCCATGATAATTGAGTCCAAAGAAGCAAAAATTATATATTAATATAATCATAAGTTACCTCTTTATGTTTCGTCATATTATGTCGTAAAGTAAATCCAAAATCTTACGCAAATAAGTCGATGAATAAATTCGGTTAAATTATAGTATCGTTAAAACTATTTAAGGCAAAAAGCAATATAACTTTCCGACATGTTCTTGCCCGGAACGTTTATTAGCACGAATATAAAACTGAAGTCTCTTCTTGGAATTACTGATGTCGAAAAGGAGATATATACAAGAGAGAGAGTATTATAGCTGAGGTTGTCACCTAATTCGAAAAACGTCAGATTGAGAAAATTTGACAATCCTGCATGGATTTCCTAATATTTCCTGGTTGGTGAATATCTAGCAATTAAGGCAATAGAATTAATTCTGCGCATTTACAATAACTTGCCAATAAGTAGTAAGTAGTGAAAAATGTCATATACCTAAGAGAGTTGTGTTTTGTAATTCATAAAATTAATGTTTTCAAAGTAAATATTGATTCAAACGTCTGTTTTTTTCATTAAGTGAATGCGGGTGGTGTGGCAGTAAGAGTTCGGGGTTCGATCCCTACTCTGGACAAACATTTGTGGTTTCATCTGTGTTTGGGTGAACATATCTAAAGTAGAAAGGTAACTTATAAAATATACATTAATTAGTATTATAGGTTTAATGTATTAATTGTTTGATTCCCAAACCAACTTTGCTTCATATCAGACCAGATGGCCGGACCGCATGTAAAGCTCATGTCAGAATTTTTAATAGATTTTTTAAACATAATTTTCCGTTTTCAAATTATTTGAACAGATTTGAATAAATAAACTGACATAGTTTACAGAGGAAGTGGTATTAGATTCTAATGAATCAAAGCCTCTCGGTGCCTAACGATGGTCGACTGGACCTCGGTACATGCAGTCAATGCACTATTGAAATTTATCGTATCCTGCGAATCTACCGCCGCGGAGGCTGGAGGCGGTCGACGACCTGGGAACAGCGTTAGGATACTTAGGTAGGTGGTAGGTAGGTTTAGGTGAACGGGCTGGATCGCACGACGAACCCGGATGCCTTGCATTTATTATACTACATTACTATAACATTTAAGTACCAGTACTCTTAGACTTAAGGTCTAATTTAGGTAAGATGAGTACTTCAAATTGTAGCAAAATTATTTCCATTTCATAAGTTTCTAGACTGGTACAAAACTTTAAAAAACACTATCGTTTTTATGTATCCGTAAGCGAAAGGTAAAAAAAATACTCCCATCATTTCAGCTTGTCCGTCTATCCGTATGTCACAGCCATTATGCTCGTAAATACTCGCACTATATAGATTAGTGTATTCTATAAATCGTTGTAATGACGTATGAATCTCTATAGAACGGAGTAGTGAAATGGCGAATGACAATTCATACATGGAAGTGAGGCAAATTATATAGATTTCTCAAAAACTTTTCTATTCAAGTCAATAGTTTAGGCTACTAGTCTTAAAAAATATCTCTTTCCCTCTTGGCCGGTTACTATTTGTTTGGGCGGTAGGACGAAAAAGACTAACGCAAAAAGATACTGGAGCATTTCTTTTATACGAGGCAAATATTATAATAAATGGCTCTTTGTTGTAGAGTGCAGACAATGGTATAGAAATCTGTTCACTTGCTGTTGAATCAATATAGGCTTATATGTTCCCCGTAAGAGGCATACATAATAAACACAATAAATCTAAGTCTTTTGTGAGGAAATTAAAAGGTATAAATATCAAAGTTCTGGCAGCCAATAGGTGCACCATAGCAATATTTCACAGTGAAGAGGCATTAATGTAATGATGGTAATTTCATGTTAGAGCATAAAATGGCGAACTGAGCTGGGCGCCCGCCGCGAGATGTTCAATACAACACGTGTTTTTTTTCTTTAGCGGCTTGTACCCACAATACGTTCGATTTTATAATAGAAAATAATAATTTTGAAATAAAAGAGATCAAAGGCGGTATGAAAAAACACTTAAATTTTCACAAAAATACTACAGCCAAATAATCACAGATTGATTATTTACTCAAATTTAAATATATGTATGTTATGATGTATGGTAAAGTAAACGAGATATTCATATAATGTGTATCAAACAAAGTAAAATAACAAGATATGATCATTTTTATCGCTGCCACGAAATACAGTTTTCGCATAATGTTTACGATACCCCATTCTGCGTAATGGTAGATGCTTATGATACATTTTAATGCATCAAAACTGAACATGCACCTTTGTGGGACATTTCCATAAACACCGCATTTAAGAACAAGACCTCGTTCCTCGTAATGATGGGAACCATTCGGCTCTCGCTATAATAATAACTGTGACATTGCTACAATAACTTTGTAGAGCACTACAAAAGCGAGCATATTAGATACATACCGTGCGACATACAGGTATGTAAAATCACATGAATAGCTAATATTTAGTTCTATGTAGGTACTTAGGCACCAATGATTATTAACAAAGAGTCAGTAGGTTGTAGTTTGACCTATGTTGATATAATTAGTCTATGTACCTATTGTAGGATATACAACGATTTCTCAAATCACTTTCTCCGGTTCTGGGTTTCGATATTTTGTTTTAGTTAAACTATACTCTTTTTTGGTTCCATAGCTTAAAACCCGTAAAAAGGAACCTTATAAGGTAAGGAACTTTATAGCTGTGTGGTGAGACTTTGGAATCTGAATATGTAGCAAATTGTATTTCTGTATGTTGCAGCTTTTTTTCCCAATTGGTTAGTTGGTAAATAAATACCCTAGGACACGCTTCACAGACGGTTATCTGATCCCAAATATAGCAGAAGCTTTTAATATATACTACTTTTTAAATACATACTTATACACCCTGATATAGAATGAACAGACATGTTCATGCACACTGTTTACTCTGGGTGGGAATCGAACGACCTGCGGCGTGATGTCAAAGTAATAAACCACCACGCCAACTTACCCGTCAAATTTTAATTCAAATTGGTTTTGTTATTATTTTACGGAACCCTCTGTACGCAAATCCAACTTGCACTCGTCCGGTTTATAGACTTATTATTTTAAACCACAGTCGCCTATAGATAATAAAATGAACTAAACAATTTATTTTATTTTGATTATAAATTCACATGTTCTCGGTTCAATGAATGCATTTAAGTGTAGGTAGACCACAGTAAGTAAAATAGGAGTTGCAACCAAACATGCTATTCACAAAGGGCATTTTGGTTTTATTTCAATTTATTTCGAAAACCCACGCTTTTGTCTCAGCCTGTACTGTCAGAGTGATATAGTATCATCTAACGATCAGGCGCTCACCTCTGCAGTTTAACTAGCAGGTATACTAAAGGTAGAGCGAGAAAACAGTTTAATATTGTTATACCTACTTCTTTTGGAAAAAAATATGAGAGTAAAATTTTTCCAATACGCGCGCAAACCATCAGCCAATAAGCGACATGATGAAGTTAGCCGATAACTGTCACCCCAGTTTTCGTGAAAACTCATAACTTTTTCATAGTAGTTTTACAAATATTTATAAATCTACAACACGTGTTTTATCATGGGGAGATTTTTTTTTCATTAAAATTAGAAATAGATTCGCTCGAAATTATTATTCTGTTGTAATTAATATTTTAAAACGACGATAGTTCAGGTAGTTGTGACTTCGAATTATTTGATGAGAGTCGTGGGTTCAAATCCTACAGTGAGATTGGCCTTTTGGTGAAAAAAAACGTAGTGAGAAAACCATAGCACGCTGGGAGGATATTTTGTAGTACCGTCTGAGAAACAATACCCTCCAGATGAAAATCTGTCGCCAAGGACCTATCGGTATGTTCAGACCTTGAGATCCAGTTCTGATCTAGGCTACGTGTGCTTAACACCACTTCATTATTTACCATGTAGTGACTGTGCTCTATAATAAATATATGTATATTACCAAAATACTCAGTAGATTGTAAAAATAATTTATACTTTGCTGATGTTCTTGTACCGTAGCCTAAACTGAATAATTGGCTTTTTCTGTGGCTAGAGCTTCAACAGCCGTGCCACAGGTTATCGGTTCAATTCCCATGTGTATAGGTGTAAATATATATTTAAGTAAGTATTTAGAAGAAAACGAAACAAACGTAATGCTTGTAGTAAATCAGTTATCTGGTTTCCATTCTTCAAGCTCTGCTTAGTTTCGGCTCAGATGACTGTGTGTAAAGAATGTCCCAGGTATTTATTTATATTTTATTTCACCTCTATGTAACTTTGATAAATAAAATTGAAAAATTTGCAGTTGAGCTTTAGAAAAGCTTTCAAAGGATGAAAAGTATTGGAGCTTTGGTGACCTACTTATGTCGCGCGAGTAGTGCTAGCGGGCTGTCGCATCTGCCGATGAGTACCTCAATTGATTTTAATGAAAACAACATTTACAGTAAAATAATAAAAAAAATGTTTCATCATATTTTATTCATTTTATCATTTCGGTTAGGCATTTTGTATAGAAGTGGTTGGTTGGTCTGCGTCATTGATAAAATACCACGAGAATATAACCTCACTTAAATAACTTTTTTTTTTCTTTTTTATTTATTACAGGTTCAAAATAACAATAAAATAATTATTACATAGCAGCATTTAAAAACCACAAAGCTACACTACTACACCCCTGCGAATGCACAGAAATCCAATAAGCTATCGTTCAAATAAGTCCAAAAAGCCGAAACATTGAATTCTCGAAAAGGCTAAAGACATGGGGTAATAGCAGCATAGGTGGTAAACATATTCAGCATGAATTACCTACACCAAGTTCTGGACCAGTGTGGTAACAGTTAGGTATAGAATTGTCGTATACGACACGAGTCAGGTGCAACTATTCCGGGACTGCTAACTGTATATAGGCTATTGCTATGCAGTCTTTACGTTTTATCAATGTGACGTAAGTTGTTGGTAATATAATCGTAGATGATTCCGTTATCGCAGCCAATCATTATAAACACGGTATTTACTAAGTAACTAAAACTAGTACCGATAACGTCCATGTTAGTAGTTTTACATTCCAGTCTTGTGTAAATGTGGAACAAGAAATCAATTAGGCTTCGTTGTTTTTGGTGTTTATCAAAATTCAATACAATTGATTCAGTTTATCACTTATGAAGGTCAAATTTAAAGTTACTGAAGCTATTACCGGTTCGAAAGTCAGCCTTCAACTGAGAAGAACCGGCAAGAAACTCAGCGAGGTTAAATGTTTTTTAAATATGTTTTAAGTATATAAATTTACATATTATGGCTTTTTGGCTATTTTATTATCTCAGTTTTAAGTCAATACCGAAAAAAATCTGCAAAATTACGGTCAATAACCAGAAAGTTGATTAGAAGACGTCATAAATCGTTATTTTCATATTAATTTACTGGAAATAATGACCCTATAACTTTTAACACCACATTACAAACATATTAAATAAAAAAGAAACACATTGCACATACAAAATAGAATTCTCAGAAGTAATTTATACGGGCATTTATAACATTTCCATATACTATAAGAGAAATATAAATAGACAGACCTAACTAATGAGCTAAGGTGAAGAATTATGCAAAGTAATAGTTTATTATTAGTGGACATTGCAAGTTACCTTAACCCATCGTTATTAAATGCAATATCCTAAGGTTTTACAATATGTATTATTATATGTTTGTATTCTTTGAAACGTTTGTGAAATAAGCAGTAAGGGGTCAATCCTTAATTACGTAAGGGAATCGAGGGGGAGAGGGGGAAATTGACTACATGCCCTTATCTTGGGCGGTAAAACCCGTTATATTTTGTAAGTCGAAATTTAATGTAAGTATGTATATAAATAAATTTAAGGTACATACCTACACTTCGATCGACATCTTATTTTATAAGATTTTATTTTGTTCAACATTTTAGATTCTTAAATGTGTTAATTTTTGTCCATTTTAAATGTTATTAATAATAATTATAGAACATTCTTCGCACGAATTATACGTATTTGAATTATTTGGTAGATAACAAATGACATTTTTTCAAGCAACAATTGTGAGTGTTTCCAACAAAAATGTATAATATTATTCTGAAAAACTTGATAAAAGAATTAGTCAAGAAATCTTATGTACCCTTACATGTGGGTCACCAAAATCATCCTTACGTAATTTAATTAATGGCTCCTAAGTGCCTATTCACCTAATTATTTTTACCCAATAATTAATTTATTATACGTTTTCTAAACCTACACTATTAACAGAACTTAATAGGTACCTAACCTAAGCAAAGAGATGTATTTATCTACGTCTCATCAAAAGCTTCCAATGAAAAAGAGGACTTTCGAACACCCATCGGATCAATACATTTTGTAGGATTCCTTCAATAGCTAAATGTTTCAAAGGAAGTCTTGTGGTGACTTCCATCTCGGGTTTGCCTGTATGTTTATCCCGGTAATTACAATTACCATGCGACTTGAATTTGATCTTAAATCGCACACACATAGTAACAGAACTTGCTCCCCGCATCTATTCAAAGTTAACTGAATAAAACTGTTTTATAAAATGGTATTAGGAATTGAACCTGAAAGATGACAGAAACCCGATATCCAGAAGAAGAGCTACTACCGTTTTGTTACTATAAACGTCGTAGTGAATTTTACTATTGGTTTCTTCAGATACTGACTATGATCCACATAATATGTAATTTCTTATCAGGTATGTAAATATCTGACATGGAATCAAAAATGGCTGCTGCATACTTGTCACTAACAGAAAAAAAAAATGATGCAATAAGGATTCTTGTGCAAGTATATTTTATCCTAGATAACGGCACACTTCGCAAGAGTGATGAACAAGAAGACCGCAAGCTGCACTATGGTAGTTTTTATCTCGCTGCAAGGGACCTGGCAGTTAGAAACAGTTACCAACCACCACAGGCGCGGTCTTACCGTTAAATAGGCAGGTATGCACTATTTGTTTTTCTAATCCTTAAGAATTTACTGTTGGCATCGAAGAAAGTAAACCACTTACAGAATATTCTGTTATGTTTTACAAGCTGTTAATATTTTTTATGTTTATCTACAACCAAGATTTAAAAAAATAAAAATATCATAAGCCATTTGCAGCTGACACCTAAAAGTCAATTTAAAAATAAACTTCCTGGTAATGTATTTTTCCTACTTTATGATAAATACCCGCTGGTATTGTTTAATTTTCTTGCTTGGTGTACAATAAAGAGATACCTATTCATATAGGCATTTATTCCACTGAAATTTTAAAGAAGACATTTCAAACCAATGTCGAATTTCAGGACTTATTGCAACGGTTCCATGGTGTAATGGTTAGCACTCTGGACTCTGAATCCAGCGATCCGAGTTCAAATCTCGGTGGAACCTGTATTTTTAGATTAATTTAGGAGTGTATATTTATGAAAATTTACTTATCACAGGATAAATTTTGATTGTTTTGCATAAAAAATTTTAGTCTCTAATTAAAATTTAAAAATTTAATGATATTTTGTTACTTTTAAAATCGTGACAAGAACCCTTATATCTCTTGATATACCTATATAAAAAAAAGAAAAACAATAACATAAGTAAGTAATGTATTAAACTCATTAAGGATTTAGAGAAAATATTGCCAGCATTAAGGTTGACCTGTGATAATTTTGTAATTTAAATTACCAAAGTATTGACATTAACTTAACCTCAGAGGAACCACTTACCTCTAAAGGAAAAATCAGTTAGCTCTACTAGAGAATTGGCGATAGATTGCCTCAATACCTCGATTCGTAGGATGAGACCCTATTGTAAGCCTATGCTTATAGAGGTTATAAGTATCTGCTTAGGTATAACGCAAATATTAAGAATAAAAAAGAATAATATATATAAATTACTAGCTGCCCGGCAAACGTTGTTTTGCCACATTTACTTTATTATAAACTATACATAAAAATGTATCGTACTACAATTATTATATTCGATTGCCATCTAACAACCCTATTGCGAATCTGTGGATGGAACAGAATAATATAAACGTCGCGATTAAAAAACAAAGGTTGATCGTAGAAGGGTGAAAATTTGAAGTTGAACTATGTATTTGTTAATGATAAATCATAATAAATTAAAAAAATGTTGTCAAGAAAATAAAAATTAATATTTAGGGGTGGGTCACCCCTATCATTTAAGGGTATGAAAAGTAGATGTTGCCCGATTCTCAGAACTACCCGATATGCATACACAAATTCATACAAATCGGTTCAGCCGTTTCGGAGGAGTTTGTTGACAAACACCGCGACATGAGAATTTTAAATATTAGATAGTAGGGATAGGGATTGTCTTCAAATAAATAAGGTTATTAATAGTTAATAAATCCTCCTATCAGTGTATTGGTAAAAAAGAGTAACTTAATATTGTATTCGTTTGCTTATTATTTGACTTACCTTTCACAATAATAAAACAGGTATATTTATTAAACACGTAACACGTTTTCGTTTTGATTTAAAACTATTTCCAAAAAATATTAAGTACTCTCACTACGTCATACGCTCAAAACACGTGTTTATTTACATGAGAAAAAAATAATAATACGTATAACATACGTGTAACGAAGTTCCTTATTATAAATAATATGAGAAAGTATTATATTTGTGATTATTTAAATAAAACATGGCTGCGGTGACCGTTTACCATCAGACCGGCTGTCAACTTGTTTGTCAGCTTAGTAGTAACAAAAGAAACAAATATTTTCGGTTCCGTAGTCACGTGGAAAATTAATTTACCCTTACATCTTCGTCCTTGCCGTCTGTTGATTAGTCCATCAGTCCGTCAATCTGGCAGTCCGCCTTTTCGTCAGTCCGTCAGTCCGTCAGTCCGTCAGTCCGTCAGTCCGTCAGTCCGTTAGTCCGTCAGTCCGTCATTCCATCAGTCCATCAGTCCATCAGTCCGTCAGTCTATCAGTCCGTCTGTCCATCATTCCGCCAGTCAGTCAGTCCGGCAGTCCGCCAGTCAATCAGTCCGTCAGTCCATCAGTCCATTAGTCCGTCAGTCCGTCAGTCCGTCAGTCCGTCACTCCGTCAGTCCATAAGTCCGTCATTCCGTCAGTCCATCAGTCCGTCAGTCCGTTAATTGGTAAAAAGAAACTTATTGAAAAAAGTGTGAAGTGTTATAGTTAGTATAAGTCTTGGCAATGATAAATAGCAAATAAACTTGAGAGGTGTCAAGGGACACCCGGATGGAACGAAGATACGCATTGGAATTGACCAAAACGCTGAGTTTAGGTCCAGTGTTGAGAAAAACTTGCAATTTCTCGTCTTTAGTATTAGGTCGTCAATAAAAGATCAAGACTGTGCTAATAATTACTAGTTATACTAATTTATAAATGGAACAGAATTTTAAACGTGTTGTATGTAGCCTTTAAATAAATTATGAAAAAAACAAACCCAATAATAAACCATATCATTTGAATTTCGAAAAAAAGTGTCGTTACAACTTTTCGTATGATTTTTTTCCGTCTAGCCCCCTTTCACAACGCGCGATAAGGAACTTCGTTCCAAAAAAATGGCCGAAAACTGTATAGTAAGTTAGACAGGAGACCGGCTTCGTTCCCATCCCTACTCCGTGATGTTTGCTGGATGAGAGGTGTCAACGGTCAACTATTAATCGATCAGTTATCGACTGGCGAAGGCAGAAAATCAAATTGAATTGAGAAAAAAATCATAATTATAGGTAATTATTAAAAAAAACATAAAGTTGAAATCGCGATGGTAAAATAGGGGTCGATCGTAGAGAGGTGGAAAATTAAGAGTAATATATATATTTTTATTCCAAGTCAGGACAAAATAAGAATAAAAGTCTTGCCAAAAAAATTCAGATTTATAATTGACATAAAAAAATTGGGGTTCATCGTAGAGGGTTGAAAATTCAGGGTTGTATTTATTTTTTAATGCTGTATCATAAAAAAAAAATATCTAAGAATTAAAATTGGTGTGGACTACCCTTTACATTTAGGGCGATGAAAAATTTACGTTGGCCTATTCTCAGACCTACCCAATATGCACACAAAATTTCATGAGAATCGGTCAAGCGGTTTCGGAGGAGTACGGTATCTAACACTGTGACACGAGAATTTTATATATTAGATATTAATAGCTTACCACAGAAATGACGTTCTAACAGATTAATGACCTATTGACAGTTGTAAGCGTTGCCTAGGCAACGCCGACATAGCATTATAGTAAACAAGACGGTGCTGCTGTCATTGGTCGGTGGTACTTTCCATCATACATAAGTACTATCACAACTGTAACTTTTACAATCAATACCTGTGCTGTGTGTGTACGTACGTAAATCTGAGATTCTGCAGCATATAGAGCACTTACCTTCCATCTGAACACAGCATAGCTAAAAGTTAATTAGGTATGCATCAAAATAAGTTGAAAATACTCATGATTGGGCCTTCTAATGTAAGTACAAACAAATACTGTAATAATCAGGTATTTGCATTCCCTTTGTGTGTATCGCTATCTCGGATATAATGTAATATCTGGTATCTTCTAGATACGTAGGTCCTCAAAGAGTCGGTATACTTTTAGATACGAAATTCCAGCTTAATATTCTAACCTTATTTATGGACATTGTAGTTACAAATTGTATTGATTTGCTACTTGCCTACTAACTGCATACGAATGCATAGCGTATCAAAGTATTAATATTCTCTTACTTAAGTATATATTATAGCAACAATCTGGTCATGTAAATAATTGCTGTTACCTTTGTACCACTAAGCAATGTTATTATGTCTATTTGGAACCCAAGATATAGGTATTTAGGTACAAATCTAAATAACTTATAGTTTTATTCATACTTCATACTGTATATACCACACGTATTTAATATCTTATAATAATAACACTTAGGGTATATTGATTTGTGTTGTTTAAGTGTGCTTGAGATTAATCTATCTCATTATTTAGGTAAATAGTAAAGTAGATACTAACTTCAATACATAAGAATACCTAATATTGAATCACAGGGTGGAAGTGCTTACTTAGCACCTACTATAGTACTGTGCCCTTAGTTTCAACCTGCCTTAAATATATTGGTATTATAATACGTAAGTAACTAATTTATTATGTCCATCCTCCAGTTCGGTTAGAAGATACCTATTTTAGTAGGCAATATAATGAAAAATAGATAATAATTAAAACCTCGCCTAGCATCGAAAATAAGGTAAACTTGCGGCACGCTATAATGGCCGTTTTGACGTTTAACAATGACAAAGAAAAATAACCTTTATTCCTTCAGGCATAAGGTGCATCTATTGATCCAACAACTAATTGTATGATGATGGAAATCAACCTTATTCCAAAGCAATCCAGTTTCTTTTCCTATGACAATCTGAAACGTCAAAACTACAATCATAGCGTACCGGTAGTATAGGTTAGATAGAGGATACAGTTAGGTGGTCCAAATATTTTGTAGCCAACTATATCATTATATTACAAAAAATAATAAGGTATTTATTTCTCTAAATACTATTTCAGAAAATTACGGAATACCTACTATAGCTGCAGGTATATTAGATGTTGAGTTCATGCAAGCGACTAATCTCCGTCTCTTTCTTGAACTCCTATTCGAGTGTTCACCTGAGTGAATTCCGTAACTTTTTTGTAATAACGTAGTCTACCTTTAGTGTGTTTTGTCTATATTTGAAAATAAATAGAATGTTTGCATTTCTTTTTTACCCTGCGCGCAAGTTAAAACTATTACTAAGCCAAAATTCTAATCGGTTAAAGAATGTATGGACAGACAAACCATGAAGTTACTCTCTGAGATACTCACTCATGATACTCGTGATACAAAACGCAAAAAAATATGATGATGATATTCATCTTCTGCTAGGTAGGTTTAGCAAAAAATCTGTCGAATGTAGGTAGACATGTTTATTTCGTAATTTCAGTGTTGATACCATTAATAAATAAATATTGTTATTCATCTAAATGCTTATCTCATCAAAGCATCGCTCTGATCGTCCTAAAGATATATTATTTTACAGAGCGGTAAAACTCAGATAGCGAACTTCATATCAGAGTCATCAAATTTAGAAGAAGCTGGAGTGGTCAGACCAACTCAAGGCGTTAGGATAGTAGAATTTGAACTTTCCAACTTGACGGTTAATGGGAAGAGCAGTAACATCGATATAGAATTGTGGGATTGTAGCGGTGATCACAGGTATTAATTTAAAGTCATTTTATAAGAATTGCTTGCCAGTCTCGTGACCCTTTGGTCTCTAGACTAGCTTTTACCAATCGACTGAGATGATAAAAATAATAAATGTTTATAAGTGTTACTTTGTTATGCACTTCACAATTTTTTTATTTAATGCACTTTTATTTTAATTAATTCCTTCCTATTCTGAATTGTTTTTTTGTAAAATATAACCATACATTCTGGCGCCCTTTGACAAATAAATAATTCAGTTGGGAAAGTTTTGTATGGCATGGTACCTACCTACATCCACAACATTATGAATTTATTTTATTATAGAATTAATTGCTGCAGCCAAAAACTACATCCAATAAAAACAATACATTTCAATATACATTTTTATCAGGTGTGAGTCATGCTGGCCGGCATTACGGCTAGGAGTTCAAGGAGTATTACTTGTCTGTTCTCCTAATACAGCACAAGCAGCAGCAAGAGAGATGGAGTTACTTTATAACTATTTCGTATCGCAGCCTAAATTATCGACGAAACAATGTGTTCTCTTCTACAATTGCACGGATGATAATGACGACATGGATGCTTTGAACCTTTGTATGAATATCCTTACTCATTCGTAGATTAGATATTGCCGATTAATTTATAAGTGAACAAGTATCTCTCCAGACAAGGTTCATTGCTCTTTAACTTTTATGAAAGTATTTTTTAAAACTTCGTTAAATAACTACTATTCATGTTCACATGAATATTTGCCTACCCACTCTAAAATTCTCTTTTTATATTTTTCAGCTTCCACATTTACGAAAGTATCTCAAGTATCAATCAACTTAAAAACAGGGGGTAATCGTTTAAAAATTGACTTCTCCAATTATGTTGCATCTATTTTGCATTCAATAAATCCAAAAGATAATTAAGTCACATATGTCTTTTATTTTTAATTAGGTTCTGATGAGCATATACTTTTCAGTATAATGACGGAATACTTACACAATTTCAGGCATGCTTATGGTGTTGACTGAAAAACATCCATTAATTTTTATCTGAAACATAGAGCGTCGCAAGCATCGATTTGTTGTAATATCGATCATACTCCTTACATAAATTACATATTGTTGATAAAATATAAGATAACCTTGTATAAATAATGTGTAAACGATATTTTAATTTAAAGCATACTTATAATATGTAGCAAATTAATATCTTTAAAACTGGTTAAGGTATTTAAATCAAGAGCATTAATTTATATAAACATAAATTTATTTGAAAGATGAGTAGGCCCTATTTACGTGTTCTTCTCTTTATTACAAATCAGCCAAGATGTATTCTTATTTTATACACAATAATTATTTTAATATTGCTTGTAGCTCTGTGACCATGATTAAATAACTCATCAATACAATTTTGTAGATAAGTTAAGTAAATACTGTCTGTACTTATAGATGGAATAATTGTTTGAGAAGATATTAGGAAATGATCTTAACTAGGTATAAACTAGTATGAAAATCCCAATCCCAACTTTATTTTAAAATTGAATACCTTGATTGTAAAACTTGCACTCAGTCTTGAAACATTTGGCTCTTATAGCGAGTTGATTTGTATTGTAGCGAACTGTTTGATTAAACATAATTTACTTCAAAATATAAAATTTATTAATGATACCGATATTAACATACTACGTAAATATATTTACATTTGATAAAACTTCTTCACTAAATATTGTATAACCTAAGGTATTAAACATAACTTATACAAAAAGCTGTACCTATATAAGTCTGTCATAACATTTATAATAATCAATACATTGATCACATATTGTAGCATGTGGAAGGATTCTCTACCTTAAACAAATAATTTAATCTTTTTAAATCTACGATAATATAAAACAATAAAGTTACGTTTATCGACATGAATCTAAATTCTATCATTTTTCCAATTACCGCGGTCATTAAAATTTTTCCGATCCCTTTGTCCCCCCCTGCCAGCGCCACCACGATTCCAACGTTCATTTCCTCGACCTCGATGTCCTCCTCTGTTTGGAAACCTTGTATAGTTTTGCTCTCCTTCCATAAAATTAAAATCATTCCCTGGAGCTTGACCATTGAAAGGCATATTCCCAAAATTGTTGGGAGCACCGAAGTTATTGTTATTAAAATTATGTGGCATGTTAGGAGCAATACCTAACAAACCAGGCGCTGGACCACCACGGGGGTCTGGTAAGGATTGATTATAACCATGCATGTTACCTAAATTCATGTTATTCATACTTCCCATACCCATCGGTGGAATGTTCATCATATTTATGTTATTGGAGTCCATATTAGAAGGCACGCCCATATTGGGGTTTAAACCAAAAGGATTCGTATTTTGATTAAAATTAATTGGAGTTTTGAGTAAAGCTTCCTTTGGTTTAGGTATATAAGAAAACTCTCCATTCTCTCCTAAGGAAATGCCCAAGTGCGTGAAAATATTGCACAATACATTATTGTTTTGAACAGATATAAGGTCAAATTTCTTTCCTATAGTTTTATCTTGTTGATATTGTTTTATTGACTGAGTTAAAGGAGCTAAGTGTTGATTGACGAATATTTTTTGTGTAGAGCTTAAGTCTCTATACCAATTGGAATTTTGCAAAATAGTTTGCAATTCTAATGAATTAGATTTCTGGTCTTGACTAGAGATGTCGATCGTTTCTTTCGGTTTTCTTCGAGGATCTACGCGTGGCCCTGATGGTGTAGTTTTAGTTGACTTTTCACTATCACTATTGGATTCATCTAAAGATAAACGAAATACTTTTCTTAGCCTAGGATCCAACAAAGCCTGAGATTTTGCTGTACTATTTCTTATATCTGTGTAATCTGGCCGCGGTATCACTAAAGGTATTAGTTTATAATTTATAGGTGGATGGCTGTTGATCGATCCATTTATTTCTGACGCCGGAGTATAATTTGGTATAGGTTTAAATGGTAACCCTAAACGGAAATCAATATCTCCACTAGAACCTTGCCTCAGATCAGTGTCTCCGAAAGTTGGAATATTGTAATCCGTTTGTCTTAAATCCACGTCGGTTCTCCGTCGACCATCTGTTGGCTCACCGTCAACACATTCGTATATCGATACTCTAGGCTTTTTTATTATAACTTTATTAGTATCACTTATTTTATCAGGAGATCTTCTAGAACGAGGATCTCGTGTGCTTTGGGAATCACTTTCTTCAGAATTATTGTCACTTTTATTTTGAGGTAGATTACTTTTCATAGTATTTAACAGTTTGGTTACCTCTTCGCTTATGTCTATTTTTGAAAGATCGCCGAGCCTACTCAGAACGGTGGCGGGTTCAATGACGTGAGGAGCGGATATTTGCGGAGATAATGATTTCTGTAGAGGTGATGATGCTGGAGACTTTTTCTTATTTCCCTTTTCCTCATCACTAGAATACCATTTTTCATCTATTAACAAATTATTATCTTCATCATCGTCTGTCGTGGAACGACGATTTCTTTTTTCAGTGTTCTTAAATAAAGGATCCGGTTGGAGAAATCTTATATCAGTGTCACATTCTTTTTTTGCATTACTATCTGGTATAGGTGTATGCAGTATCCTTGGACCGTCATCAGTAAATGGCAATACTCTGTGGTCGACATCCTTTGATTCATGACTAATAACTGGTTTTTCATTTTCAAAAGACTCATTTGATATATCAATATTTTCTTTATCCTTAGTAGCGAATTTTAAAGCATCTTTAGTATACTGATCTATATCAATCGTATCTCTTGGAAGCTGCGTGTCTTTATAAATTATTTTATTAGAAGAAGCTTCTTCAGGTGCTGGGACAGTTACAGGTGGTTGGAAGCGCATGTCAATATCTTTGCCCGGTAAATCAGAGGATATATTATGTGATGCCGGAACAACTGGAGGTACTCTTAAATCTAGGTCTTGTGTACTAGCAGTACTTGCGAATTGATGTGTCTGTGATTCAGTGTTCGAATTTATCAAACCCAATTTTTGTATGCTCATGGTATTCAGTTGGATTTCCGTAATTTGTTTCAATGACAGACCAATACTATTCAACTGCAATACTGTCAATTGACCCAATTGATCTAAATTATCAATGCCCATTTTCGTGAGATCTGAAATTTGACGTGGTGTCAAAACTCCCGTTAGATTCCTAATACTAAGAACATTAGTTGTGCCCGATGTTCCTGAACTCCCGCCTGGTGACAGGCTGGCATTATAATTTTGATTGGAATTTTCGTTTTGCCATCTCGACTGTCGCACTTTCGAAGACACTTTATTTTGCCTTTCATTGCCAAATTGATTCATTTGTAAAGAATCAGACATACCTTGAGGATTGGGTATATTCAATTCAAAAAGAGATGGTATACCCTTATCTTGAGCATCTGTTGTTTCTGAAAATTGTTGCATCAATTTTACTTGAGTTGTTTGTATCATATTCATTGCACCTTCTCTATTTAATCTGGGAAAATCTCCTAAAATTTCTTTTGGAGCAGATTCTATGTGTTTCAATAGTATATTTTTAAAATTGTCGGACAACGGTTTACCATGTGCAAATTTGCATTCATCTTTAAATATACACGGAAGCCCAGTGTGATAATATTTACAAGGGAAATCAGCATGCAAATACAAACATTTTTCTCTTTTTGCGCAACAATCCATTAAATAAAATTTACACAATTCCAGTTTTCGAGGAGGGTGCGCATCGTGTGAATAAATGCAGTCATCACCTTTGTGGCACTTTCCCTGCATAAAATATAAGCAAACACCATCTGGGTCTTGGTTTGGGTGCGTTCTTCTTCGGTCATTTTTGTTGTTTTTGTTTCGATCGCGTTGTGTTTGTCTGTGCCTTTGAGGACGGTGCTGTTGAACTCCTCTAGAATCATGACTGCTGTCGGAAGCATAGGAATCTCTTTCATCATCTTGATAAACATCTACTGGTGATTGTTTTTGTACGGGTGATGCGCCTCTTACACACATCATCTCGCTTTCATCCATTTCTTCCCCATAGTCTTGTTTTTTACGTTTCTTATTAGGACCTTCTTTTCCTTCATACTTCTTTCTTTTTTTATGCTTGCGACGTTCATCAACGTCATTCTCCACGTTACATTCTCCCTCATCGTTTTTATTCATAGCTTTTCTTATTGCTTTTTCAATATTACCTGCGAAGTCGTCCTCCGTTGGAGTGACATATTTCCGATTCTTTTTACTTTTATCTTTAAACTTTTGTTCTCCTTTGTTAGATTTGGACTTCTTTTTCTTACCTGACTTAGAGTAGTAATATTCCTGAGTATTAGGTTTATCCTGAGGTTTCTCGTCAACATCGACAGTTAAAACAGGTTCTTCATTTTTCTCCTCGTAATTACCTTCAGCCAATTGTTCATCTTCACTTTCAATTTCTCCATCTTCCAAGTCTTCTACTACTGTCGCTGATTCTGCCATCATAATAGAGTAACTGAAATTGAAATTAAAAAAAATTATATTACATTTAATTAAAAACTAATTTACACACGATAATTTATCTCATAAGGAGAATTAAGGTATCGCAAACCAAACATTTAACCAATTTGCTGTTTCAATGTACCAGTTTCTATATTGAAAGAAACATAGCAGTAGGAACCTATCAATCAATTACTTCTGATGTTATGAAATGATAAGTGCTTAACCCAGACAAATATGTTGGATCACATATTTTCCGGATTCAACATCTAACTGTGGACTGGGCAATAGTTATTTATTCAGAGTATGTTCTAGGAGGGCATTAATCAAGGTCAAGCTACTGAAGTTAACGCTCTGAAGAGCGAATTTGAGTAGCGTATTAACGATTTTGATACCCACTAAAAAAGGAACCATATTTACAATATACATATTATATATACATATTACATTTGTCTATAAGAAGCAACAAAAAAAACTAACGAACTGAATATATAATATATCTTTCTTCTTCGTAATTCGTCAGCGATTCGCTAACCACGAGAATATTTACAGTATTCTACAATAATTTGTATTGTAGAATATTTAATAATGCAATGTAGGTATTGTGGTACCTTTACTATCTTATCAATTGGCAATTACGACTTTTGAATTTAATTAGTAATCCATTATTAATTATGTATATCATCAGTCATCTATTAAAAATATTTCAGATTTATATTGTAGGAAAAATGCAATAGTGTTATACAGAAATAAGTACCATAATGAGCGAGCTCTAAAATCAATCTTAATGTATTTGAGCATGTTATTTTTAGCATTTATCCGATAGAGAGAGATGGCGAATATTGTCTGAAATGTTTCGATGTCGGGCGTTGGAATGAGAGACGGATATATACCTACGTCATGCTAACAAAACAAGTTTCACCTATGCAATATCACGATCGCCATCTTGTATAGCGCGACCAAATACCATTGGATATTTTTAACGAAGACTATTATCGACTTTGCGAATATGCAGCTAAAAATAGAAACAAATCTGGAAGGGCTATTTAATAAAATATTAAGCGTAATACGTATTTCATATCGCGAGATCGAAACTAGACAAATTCAAGATACACAAACTCACACAGATCATTTCCCGAAAAACTAATTAAATTCTAAAACTTGACTCAAACCCTATCTCAATCATTATAAAAAAGTAAATAACAAATAATAACAATAAAAAGGTTAGGGTTATTGAACGTGACGGGGCTAGAAACGTGTAATATATGATTTACGGCGGTAAATTTTGATTTAGCCCTTAGATACTATACCTAATTATCGTTGGAACAATTAGCATTGGGAATGAATCCAAAGGTTCACAGAATACTTAGATGATGCGCAGTTAGAAAATCAACATGTATGGCAGAAGTCAGTGCAGTAACTGTTCATAGCCACTACTTTCAAGTAATTTAGGTAGATACAGCCAAGAAAAGTGGATGGCCGTTCACATTTCACAATTTCTGTCTTGCTGTGAGGTGCGCCACAATCGGAATGACGTCAGCCTTCTAGAACAGCAAGATATCTATGTGTATTGCTTGCTTCCATCGAGGTCACGAGGCGTTGGCGTACAACGCTCACACACACTTGCACACAAACGTATTACGGATGGCGGGGTTTGACGTGTAACCTACATAAATCGATTCACCTACCTTTCATATTTGGCAGCATTATAAAAGCTAACCTTGCCTTGGTTCTAATTATAACATGATTGAGATTTACCACGTATTGCAAAATAAACATTAATTTTAAGATTAAATTTAACCACTTAATGCAAGATGCTAGGCACAGAACCAACACCAATAATCCCATTATGAAATATGTAATTATAAAAAATATAGTTCTTATTAAATATTGTGTAGCATTTTATATAATAATTCATGCACAAATAGAAAGACCTGTACGTACGCCCATAATCAACAACCATGAAACAATGTTTCATCATCTACACAATTAAGTATTACATATTACTGCTTGGTTATTGAACCCACAAAATTGCAATCGCCATTTTGTTTGATTGGGCAGCATAAAACTACAGCATTGATGTAACGAAATGAGATATTATGTTACCCATTTGCTTATATTATTCCCCGAATCGCGATAAAAATGTGTAGAAGATGGATGTTACACGTGTATATCATTTTCCTTTGTCTAAATTAAGCACTTTATGTTACAGGGGACACGCATTCGTAAAAGAAAGGCCTAGCGAGTAAATAATTATTAAGTGTTACCAATCTTACATTAATGAACGATTCACTATGTGCGACTACTATTACGCCATATAAAATAGAAATCTTTCATAGCATTGCTGCATAAAGACGTAACAATTCGAGTACGCTATATTGATTTCGAACGACGACGACGACTGCAGCGAAACAAAGATGTGATTAGAAATTCTTTAGTTCCAAATTTGAACACTACGTGTTGGGTGGCGCCTATGTCGAACGACAGATAATCAGTGCAAACAAGGTTGCCTGTTAAAGTGTCTTTTCGCTAATCAAGGTAGAAAAGTGGCCTGAAGATGAAATCAAATTGTGGAGGATTTTTATAAACATTTTATATAATAGCTTTGAAGTACAGTTTGAATCAATATTGATATGGGTTTAAAACATGTGATTTCTAATTTACAAGATATTCAGTTAAATATGTTCTAGTTTTTGTGGGTAAATCTCAAAATTCATTCTTTATGTCTAATAATAATTCATTCATTCATCTTAAATACGTATACACTCTAAATGATTTGATGCCGGGCCGATAAGTCATGGATTGATTTTCTATCTAGGACAAGCACTTTATGATGGCGAATATGTTTTGTTTGTTCTGTTTCTTGTTGCATCATAACAAATCTAGAGGCTTTACTACGGTCAATAAGGATTTAATTACTTGATAACCTGCTCAAAAGATCTAAATTTTTCTTTTATACAGGTACGTTTGATTTAAATTTTCATCGGTTATTGATATTTATTTTGGTAATTAGTTTATAGTAGTAGTTAACATTAATGTTTTGGTTTTATCCATATAACTAGTGTAAGTCATTTTTGGTTCAACCAAAAAATACTTATTTCAATTATTGTTGCCATCCCAATACACTTAATAATTGTGATAAATTGTATTTTCAAACAATCTATCATAAAATATTAATGCGGCTATACAATATAGAATGTAATACTCTCTTTTGAATTGGGATACAACTGTGGAAGTAATATTTGAGAATTAAGGAAAAATTTAACATCTCATCTGGCAAGGTAAAATACATAACACCAACATTCAGATAAATTTATTCCGGTCAATGCAGTAATTTATAATGAACAGGATTCGAAAGAAACATCCCTCATGTACTTTGACATTAAATAAAAATCTTTTAAGAAACAAAAAATGAAATAATTATACAGAATAGTTCCACTATAGGTATTTGTCTTGTTTTTTAAAAGCAATTGCTTACTGTGCCGGTGCCTCCACCTTGCACGTAACGTTGTAAAATAAGTTAAGTTGCCAATCAATTATTTAAATTAAACTATAATTATTTAAATTTCAATTTATTGAATAACTTTAATTTATTACTCTGATAATATATAGAATAACATTAAAGTTTATAAATTAAATTTACATTCTCTATTATGAAAATGTTTATTCCATTTCAAAACTGACGATAAATGTCATAATGACGTGAGACAAATATTCATTCAATAAAAAATTGTTGTCATGACATGACATTGTTTCCCAGAGGGTAGGTTCTTGTCTTGGTGACGATACTCACTCTCTAAGAAAAATACAGGACTGTGTTATTTTTATTTAATTTGTGAACATTGTGACCATCTCTCGTGAATACATTTTACCAAAGGAAGTGTATATTTAGATATCATGAATTAATCCGAATATATGGTGAATGAGCTTTAAACTGATTGAATAGATAATTCCATTGTTACCGCTTCTAACTGTCTTCGAAGATATTTACTAGGATGTCCGAACCAAATAATCCATTCTCTGGTTTACTTGGCGTGTCAGAAGTGAAGCCTGCAACAGAGACACCTATCAGTGATGATAATACCTTGATACAAATGAACTCCAACGAAACACCAAGAGACGATGAAACTGAGACAATTAACAATATAGTGGAAAACGTTTTTCACTTTACAATAAATCCCAAAGCACTGGGGAACAATTCTGCTGCAGACAGGCAATTGATTTATTTGGAGGAACTAGCTGAAGCCACAAAGCCAAGAGTGCTTATAGATTTAGAAGCATTAGAACAGGCACTATTTGAAAGATTACTTTTAGCAGACATTGAGGCTTGTGTAATTCCTAAAACAAATACAGTTTATAAAGAACATGTAATACAAAATCAGGTGTTCTCATATTTATTTAGCTCAATGCAAAATTTGCAGAGCTATGATCATGTTAATAGTGGTGTAGTTAAGAATGGAGTGCTCAGAATGAAAGAACTCATATTTAGAAATGCTGTGACAGCCTTAAAGCAGCCAGCATTATTTGAAGACCAAGACTTCTCAGTGCAGCTAGTTGAATTGCTACAGCATGCTGATCCTCAGAGTCATATGTTTTTTATTGATATTGTGAAAGCATTTATGTCAGATGGTAGGAAAAATAATTATATATATATATAATATCAGTATACCTTGTGGTGCTCTACATGGTACATATACTTTACGAGACATTTTCTTTTAAGATTTATTATTTATTACAGGTGATGATGATGCCCAACAACAGTTACATAACATAATGATACCTGTTTTAAAACGCATCCACACTGATGTTAATAAATGTAATCTAATAAATCTTCCTATTTACATTCTGCCTGCCATACAACTTTTTTCTGGTAAGATTTGATAGTTATGAATTTAGTGCTGAATAACTCTAACAAAATTGCTATTGGTCAAAAATCTTACTGATATTATAAATGCAAATTTAACTATAATCAGGAATATTTCCTTGTCTAAAACATTTTTTGTAGGCAATCCAAATTTGGCACCGATACTGATGTCAGCTTGTGAACCTAAAATTGAGACAAATGGAAGACTTTACCAGGATTCAGTGTTAGGTGCACTTCTCAGCCTTTCTGTACTGCCACGAACTGCTTCGTCACTTCATGATTTTTTTGATAACCCAATGGATCAGGTAACTAGCTGCATCTCTTGATAGATATGAAAAATACTGTTCTTGAAGAAAGTAATGCTACATTTTGTGTTTAATTTTTTTTGTATTTCATTTAAAAAAAGAGTAATGTACTCATTGAATATTATTGCACTATATAGTGAATTTCACCATCTATAGATAATATTAAAATATTGTCTGGGTCTAAGAAAGCACCTCTTTCACTTGATATCTTTTGAAAATTGGAGTGATGTGGGGGATACTTGTGGTGTTGCTTAAATTAAAGAATAAAATCAAATTCACTTATGTAGGCTTTCAATGTTTCATATAAGGTACAAATGCAGTCCTTTGTTTAAAACAGCAACTCTTGCTAAATGGCCACTTAATATAATGAATAATATATTATGAACAGTAAATAATACTTAAATATTGTTAATTGAAACATGACTGTGATTTTTTGGACTCTCATCTACACCTTTACAGCCCCTTTTTTTCAATTTAGAACTCTAACTTTAATGTGACTACAACTATCTCTATATATGCCAAACCATATAGACTTCTTAATTTATAAGTTAACAAGCTGTGACATACAGGTTACTTAATATACATCTTGATAAAAATATCCCTTGATGTGTATCTTCAAACTGGTATTATTGATTGAATTTTAATTTTTCTTATTTTCTTTTTCTTAAACATTTTAGGCTGCAACATCAATGATTGAATCTTCAGTATGGAATGCATCCTCACACCTCATTAACAATGTGCATAAAATATTCTTAGGACTTTTAAAAGGTGGAACACAAATGCGAAATCGTTTATTAACTTGGATTGGAAAGTGTCTAAAAACAAATGCTGCACGAGGGACACTGTGGAGTGTACAGGTATAAAATATATTATAATTATTGTAAAATATATACTGGTCAGCTCTATCGCTCAGAATAATGTGAAATCCAATGGGTGCCTACATAGGGGCTTTCTTCTTCCATCCACAGTTTTTGTGATAATATTTATTTTTGCACTTTATTATGTCACTGCTGGAAATCTGTGCGAGCTAATGATTATGAATGTTAATATTATTATGTTATAATTCATTACAGGCTGGTGAAGTGAGTTCAGCCACATTAAGTTGTGTATCAGATGGATTTATGTTAAATTTAGGGGGAGTATTATTACAACTATGCCAGCCATTTTGTTCCTCATCAGATGATCCAAAGTCCCTCAAGATTGATCCCACCTATGGTGCAGTACTAGTAAGTAAATAATCCTATAGTTTTTTTTAATACATTTAGTTTGAGTTATGGTATCGTTATCGTTATTTTCATTTTTGGCTTGTATTGATTACTGTACTGGAGCATGATTACTACTTTTCTATGGTTAGTGTTTTAAAATAATATCCAAACAATAAACTAGAGTTTTGCTTATATTAATGTCAATGTCGAAAATTATTTCCCATTCAACTATTTAGAATATCATGTAATTTTACTATAATTTCTACAAAATATTTTCAGCCGGAAGAATGTGCATCGAAATCAGTCCACCTCGACTGCCTTCACGATGAAACTTGCCTCCTCCCGCCCAGGGAGAATGAAGCGGGACAGCAAGTAAAGCGGCCTACAGCCGATACATATAGCTTTGTCACCGAGTGCTTCTTTATGACTCAGAAATGTATAGATTTAGGTAAGCCTACTGTAGTTGGTGTCTACAAAAGAAGCACATAGCTAAATTACGTATTGAACGTGTTTTAAATTAATCTCTGCAGTATGTATTTAAAAAGTTTTATTTTCCATAATCTAATCAAACAGCGCGATATATTATAGTTTCAATAAGTCTTCGATTCCCCTTCTACTATTTAATCTTTCTAAAATTCTCACAAATTAAACATTTGTATTTGTCAATCTATTGCAAAGCAATAGCTGCGCCCAAGTATAGCTTAATGTTTAAATGTCCACAGGTGTGCGAGTGTGTGCGGAAAAGCTGTGGCGGTGCGGACAAGAGTTGGGGCAGGCGCAGCGCGCGCTCAGCAACGTGGCCGGCAGCGCGCACCACCTACACGAACCCATGAGACAGCGGACGCACCATCTTATGACCAGGTTTGTTTTATTTAGTTTTTAAACCTGGCCAATAATAGATCCTGGTAAAATATTGAGAGTAATATTTTTCATACCAAATTAAATATGACTAGGGCTCTAATTTGAAACACCTTTGTAAAGTTGCATCTGTTTATAGAATAAAATTGAAAAGCCTTTATTGACATCACACAACAAAAACAACATTACAAAAAAAGCATATCTGATAAATATATACGTATTAGCAGTCCCTTGTGTTTTCACCAGCGTTCCCGAGGGACATACACTTTTCCCGAAATTAAAAGATCATAATAATATGTTATTCTACGCCATATTTATCTATGTGCCAAGTTTAATCCAAATCAGTTTATCAGATATCAACCAACTCTTAGCTTGCATTATGGAGACCATAAAACGAATATTAAACGAAATTTTCCTGTTTTGTTAATATTCATTATATAAAGGCATATTATTTTTAATAGCAGCTATTCCCCGTCGCCTTATCAAGAGATCAAAAACAGCATCTTAAAGAAACGCATTTAACTTTGCAGATTCGTCAGTCTCCGTTGTGCGCTACTAGAAAATGAAATGCTGACCAATCTAAATAAACTTCAAGCCATGACTTGCACGTGGTTGGTCCAAGTCGCGGTAAGGCCTGACTCGGAGACTCCGCAGGCGAGCTACGCGCCCACCAATGTTGTTCCTATACAGATGCCTATTGCTACACCACCACCTGATACTTTAAGGTAACACAAACTGAGCATTATTACGTTTTACTCATGTATTTTCCGGGAAGGTCTGTCAGTCTCGATATTGACATAACTCATGAAGACCTTAAAAGAAGTAGGTGGTCAATTTGACAGTTTTCCAGAAAATCGCCCTCATCTCAACACAATTCTAAAAGTTACCAGATGCCATTAAAAAAATTAAATCCAAAAGCCTACCTCTATGTAAATCAATAGAAATCGATAGATAAATAGGAAATGATCCAACTTTTTGGCGTATAACGAATTTTTTGTGCATATTTCACTCTTTTTAGTGCGTATTTACATGCAGATATTGGCAGTTTGCTAATGCATATGATCCGATATCTACTCATAACTAATACAAGCAAAAATATGCTCCTCAATGGACACGTTCGCTGTATGTATAAACATGTGCTTGTACTAAAGTCAGTTCAAACTCGTTTCAATGATATTACATATTATGAATGTTTTGGTTGTTTTTATGTTTCTAGTTTCATTATGATATTTATTTGTTTATGCTATTTCTTGCCGGTTCTTCTCAATTGAAAGCTGACTTTTGCAAGTGGTAACGTCTAACTATGGCTTTTAAATGTGCTCTTCTAAACCGACTCTGAATGAAAGGGTTTGAATTATTATGTGGCTTTGACAAAAATCAATTTCTCGCAATATTTTTTTCAGATGTATACCAGAATTTGTGCTAGAGAACATAGTTGTGCTGATAACAATGGCTCGGCGGACGGTGGGCGCTATCACCGAGGAAGCCGACATAGCGGGCTTGCTGCAGCCGGCGCTCACTCTCGTACTTGCCTTCATGGGTGATTCATCACGCACATATAATCCGCATTTAAGGTAGATTATTGACACTTTTATTTCGACTATAAAAAAAAATGAATCTGTACCAGGTCTAAATAAGTTGATACATTCTTTGCACACAGGAATCAGCTGACTAAGCCAATTGGCCTTTTTATGTAATGGGAAACGTTGGGCATATCCTGACTGACTAAACTGAAATCACTGTATAATGTTTTTAAAATGTCATTCATTCTATGGTTCATTCGTTCAAACTATATATTATTTACTTGTGGTTTGCTGGTTTTAAATCTTTGATGTACTATAAATTATATAACACATTTCAGTAAATATCTTTCAGTTAGTGACTGTTATGACTTTTTTTGTACATTGATGAATAAAGGCTGTGAGGAGTTTCTGCTAATAGACAAAAAACTGTAGCTACTCTATTATTGTTTCCAGAGCTAGATTGGCAGAATGTCTCGAAGCAATGTTGCCCAATCACGAAGACGATCAGCAACCTTTAAGTAGTTTAGCATCATTCTACAGAGAGCAGCTGTTCAAAGAACATCCACATAGATTACAGGTTAGTTTATAAATACAGTGTAAACTCTTTATAACGAAACTCAAGGGACTGAGCATTTTTTGTCGTTATAGAGAGTTATCGTTATATGGAGTGAACAAAAAAAAACAAAACAAAGTGAACAAACCAACCAACTTGGGCTCACTTCAACGTTATAGGGAGTTTATCGTTATAAAGGATAACGTTATAAAGAGTTTACACTGTAGTAAAATACCTACTGGTATGTTTCTAATATACATATTACAAAAAAATCTATCTGTATTACAGTTGGTGCCATGTCTACTGGACGTATTTGTAGGTATAGAAATGACGGGTCAAAGTGTGCAGTTCGAGCAGAAGTTCAACTACCGCCGGCCGATGTACCTCGTCATGGACTTCTTGTGGGCTATTGAGGAGCACAGGGATGCTATCACGTAAGTGTCATTATATCTTGTGCTGTATTGTATTACTTTATTGGTTTTGCATAATCGCCTCAGGGGCGAGAGATCGCTTAGACCGACAGATTTGGAGTAGTAAAGCTCTTAGCGATCCCCCTGGCGTTGCAAATATCCTTTGGCGGCTGTGACCACTTATCATCAGGTGGACGGCCTGACTTTATGTCGGCACAAATAATCTTATTTAGAGTTTGATACCCAAACATACCCACTTATTGCTATGCATACGACATCAATCTGTCTGTCACACAACTGTATTTTTTACGATTATAGGTATTCATAGAAAGCGTATTATTATGGCATCTTTCATTATAAATAATAGTTCTGATTATTTTTTATTGCTAGCATTTTATTATCATTTTTTATTGCAGTTGGTTCGTTATAAAATACAATACTGTAAAACGTATTTACTAGAAGTATTGTTATAAATTCAGTAATTAAACCCGTTAATGATATTTTTAATAATGTTGTTTTTATTAAATATTTACAGAAGGCTGGCAAAAGAAGCAGAATCAAACATGGAAGCTGTTCATCCGCCCATATTTCTACGTTTCGTGAATCTTCTGATGAATGACGCTATATTCCTTTTGGACGAGGCGTTGGGAAATATGGCTCAAATACGTACCATGCAGGCTGCGCAGTAAGTACTTTAACATATTCGTATTATAGAAAACAATTGGCAACTCGCAGTTTAGGGTTCAATAATTTTATTATTTTGCAAACGGATTCCTGAAGCGAATTTTCTTCACATACCCCTAATATTTATAAAATCTTGTCTTTGGACACCCAATATAATGGAATAGAAGATAAAAACATACCACGGACATGGCAATAATGGGTTCCTTGTTGAGTACGAAGCCCTATAAAGGTTAACAGAAGTTACCTAAATAGCTAACAAAAAAATTTTGATGTGACTTTACGTATAATTTATATAATTACGAATGGAATTCAAGAAAATAAATTAAAAAGGCACCAGTGGCATAACCAAAATCTTAGATAATCAAGTTGTGATTAAACTTGTGGATACATGCGAAGCCTAGATTTCTTTTAACTAAACCATCATCATATCAGCCCAGGGATGTCAACTGACACTGAGCAAAGAGATAAGCCTCCCTCAATGTTTTCCAAATATAACTAAACACTCGGGATTATTTCCATTTTTATAACTCAATTTTTGTCAGGGAATCGGGCGGATGGTCCAACCTGGCACCGCAGGAGCGCGAGCAGAACATCCACAACCTGTCGCACGTGGGCATGCTGGCGCGCTTCGACAACATCCTCGGCCGAGACACGGTGCGGACGCTCGTGCGGCTCACGGCCCACGCGCCCTCCGTCTTCTGTCACCCCACACTAGTCGAGAGAATCGCCTCCATGCTCAATTATTTCCTGCTGCATTTAGTCGGGCCGAATAAAAAGAATTTTAAGGTATGTAGTATATGCATTCCACACTGCAGAGACTTTCCTTCCCCTAATTTTACCCTTAATACTCCACGTTGCAGACAGTTGGTTTTGGAGTACCTGCCAATAAAAAATCATGTTTTTTTATGTTTAAAAAACAGGTTATAAGCTTTTATGGTTTTCTTTTTCAACAACGATTTAACATTGGATATTTTACAATATTTAATAATCACGTTTTCCCATGTACATGAAAATTTCATGAAGCTTTTTATGGCAAGTCGGATGACAAAGAAGCAAATAACCTATCTGATAGCTGGAGGAACCCTGCATTAGGTGCTCTGCTGCGAAAACTATACTACTAAATAGATCCACGTGTCCGTCTGTATGATAGTTAACTCCTAAATTGCTCCATAGATTCTGATGAATTTTTTTTTACGTTTTCCAGTGGATTAGGGATTCGTTTAGATTCACAATTGGACTCGGTAGGTGGCGCTGCGATCGAATTCCTGCATTTGTGTATGGAGATATTTCGACAGGACAACGTCTGTCTGGACAGCTAATATATATATAGTATAGATAAAACGACGTTTAGTATTCACTTTCATGTTTGTAGTATAAACCGTAGTTATAAGGTTTAAGAGCATTGATGATTTATATCCAGGTACCTTACAAGTAGCCGTTAGTAAATAGGTACTTGTCCCTGTTTAATACTGGTTATAAACATCGTACCAGAAATAAAAACGTTTTCAATGTCATATTGATAATGCGTCTGCCCAGCTGTCTTTATGACCGTCACACGGTTCAGTAAAATGACAATATATTGGTAAAGATAATCAAGGGTCATATGTAATTAACCATTGTGTTCTCACTATGGCATTGCCAGAGTCATCGGCAACACAATGGCGTCATAAACAACGAATTGGAATTGGAACTAGTTTATTATGTGTGTTTAACAATTTTAATATTATAATTTGCAATATTTTCATATTTACTCAGGTAAAAGACATGAAAGAATACGATTTTGACCCAGCTACCACGGTACTTGACATTTGTCGTATGTACGTGGAATTGGGTAATAACCAACGTTTCTGCGCTGCCGTTTCTGATGACGGTCGGTCATATTCACCGCAATTATTCACCTTGGCTGAAGCTGTACTCGGTAAGTTTATTTATTAAGAACTATATTTGAAAATAAAACTGCCAGTTTACAAATTTTCATATAAGAAAAATTTCTTATATTTCTACAGTTATTCGTGATCCTCTTATGGGATCCGTATTATAAGGATCAAATAGGAACTTGTGGGGAAGTTTCGGTGTAAATCTATCAGTCTGTATGTCACGGCTGTTATCTGAACAACTACATCGAGTGATCGACTTCAGGCCGTAACTCGAAAATAAGGCAATCACATTCCAATTTTGCGAACAGTAAAGTCTAAAATAATTATGAAGTTTTGAAACTGAAATTAGATTGATTAGTGTTTGAAGATTAAGAAGAAAATATTGTACCTACTTAATTGTACGTAACCAACCGTGCGCGAATCCAACGCACACTGGTCCGTTTTTTTATATTAATTTATTATAAAACGATGAGCACCCACAAACAGCTTAGTGTAACTTAACCGCAATCTGCCATAAAGAAAGCTTAGAGAAGACGCTATATTAATTGGTATTAATCTATACTAATATTATAAAGAGGAAAGATTTGTTTGTTTGTTTGTTTGTTTGTTTGTAATGAATAGGCTCCGAAACTACTGGACCGATTTCAAAAATTCTTTCACCTTTGGAAAGCTACATTATCCCCGAGTAACATAGGCTATATTATATTTAAAAAAAATTAGGGATCCTTACTAAAACTCCAATAATGTAACCCAAGGTGTCAAAAAATACCTCGCGGGCGCTGAGAAAACTATTGATGGTAGAAAGAACAAGATAATGTAGCATCCCTCGAGAACGCGGGTGAAACCGCGGGGGACAGCTAGTACATAATATACTTGAACTACCATCTGTCCTGCGGCCTGCGTTCAAATTGATCAAATATGCCTTTGTCCCTCTCCTGGGCTACGTGTATGCCAAATTTACAGCACGATCGGTTTAGCCATTCCACCGTGAAAACATAAACACCGAAACACTTTCAATTTATTATAGTGGTATGTATATCATAAATCCTAACAAATTAACACTTATTATTATACTATTTATTATACTTATTATTTTTACAGTACGCATCGGAGGCGGTGGCTTAATAGGATCGCTACGTGAAGTGGCAACCCGTGTAGGAGTACTGGCTGTACAGCGGCAACGAAACGAAGAAATCCTAGCGAACGCACCCGAAGAGTTCCTTGACCCTATCATGAGTACTCTAATGCACGACCCCGTTATACTACCCAGCTCTCGCATAACAGTGGATCGTACCACTATCGCTAGGTATGTAAAAAAACTTCTATACATTCAGAATGTTGAAAGGGGTAGTTGACTATATTCAAGATTAATCATAAAATACTCAACAATTTATAAACCCAAATTGCATGGAAACAATATTTTCTTAATTGAAATATGATTGACTATTTGATGCGATGCGGTTTGATACAAGGTTATAAAAAGCCTGATTAAAAAAATCGGTTGGAGTTATATATTTTATTTTTTAATTTATCATTCTACTGTAAATATTTTTAGGCATAGCAGTTTAGCTGGTAGGTTGGGATACAATATTAACTTAATTTTAAATGCCTAACTTACACTTGTTATTTTGTAATCAACATTATTAATATGCGATTACCAAAAACAATGATATAAACCCTTCTAATTTGTATGTGTATTATTTAAAATATTTATATTCCACCATCCAAGATGTACGAACATCTCCTTGTTCTTCGAGGATGATAATAAAAACATGCTAAATATAAACGTCTAAGCCCTAAGTCACTTATTGTATTAAAATATTCTTTAACTTAGGTTTACAAAGGTTTAGGTTATCAAAAACAAATGTCACATTTATTATTTCAGGCATCTTCTTAGTGACCAGTCAGACCCGTTTAATCGATCGTCCCTCTCAATGGATCAAGTAAAGTCAAACACAGAACTAAAGGAGAAAATTGAAGCATGGATTACAGAGCAAATGAGGACCAATGACTTGTAAATATTTATTATAAGTACATAGGTACTTATACATTTTGAATATTACTAGGCAAGCTAGTATTACTGTAGATTAATTAACGATGTAGATTTCTTACTAAATACAATGTTTTTGGTATTTCATGGTATCTAAGGCTTGGCCTTAGGATCACTTTCCTTGTCCTACTGAAACTTTACTTTAAGTTTGTACTCTTATTTTTCATAAAAACTTGTAAGTATGTAAGTACATTACATACTTACATACATAAACATGGTTTTACACAAAATAAACACTGCATTGCAAGAAATGATAGGGATGTTGCCACTGTTTATATTGTTTTATTTAATTTGATAATTTATACGATTGTTTTAGTTTATTTAAGTTCTGGTACATATCACATCTTTTTAGTATATATTTATAATACAATTTTTTGTTTGGACGGGAGTTGGTGACTGGGAATGAGTACATAAAAAAAGAGAATAGTAATCCTGGACACGCCGAACCGTAGAAGCTAGTGTGTATATATGTATTATGTTTATTCCAAGTTTAGTTAAGTTAGGTACTGATATGTGTGTTTTGTAATTTGTACTGTACTTGATATTGTGATAAATTAATTTCAGTTCTTCTGTCATCAAGATATAATTCTTCTAGTTTAATAATAATTATTATTAATATATATCATAAAACAATGCTCAAAATATTTTTTATTTTATGCAATTTATTTATGCAATAACATAATAATTAAAAACGAGGATTTATGGGATATACACACAATTTACAAAGTGTAATAGCTTAGCTCATTGCTAATAGTTCAACTCATATATATAAATATAGCATGTTGAACTATACGCCTGTGTGGTTTAAGATGTTACTGCAATAATGTCTCTTTTTTTTGTGAAATATCAGGTGCTTAATTTGACTCGTTCTACCTGTCTATTCGACTTTGTTATAAATCAAATTGAAATTTACTTTATTCATATTTTTTCAATCGGCGAATTTCAAATATTTACTCCGATACTGAGTAAGAGATCGAATGATTGTTCGTGGCAGAGTCACCATTGCGGATTAGAATTTTAGTGGACATACAAAATTACGCTTCAGTTAGCAAATCAGTCTGATTATTGTCGTAGTATGAGTAATTACTAGAGATATAAAGATGTTTGTGTCCTATCTGTATGTAGAGCACATAGAGAAGATCTGTGTGAGTTTGGTGGAGTGATAATTTGTCGGTAAATATGAAGATATAAAATATTTCTAATTCTATCGATTTCAAGTTATGGCATATGCCAAGATGCAACCACCTGAAACAGCGTCTACAAATTCTGGCATGGTGCTCTAGTGTATGTGTACCTGAAGAACCAAGGACCATCAATTTCAAATACTTGACGTCATATTTCGAGCAATCGATTGTAATCAGAAATAAAAAAAATATTATTCGACTTCGTAGGTGGTTCAAATCGACTTGTCCCCGAATCGGAAACAGTAGACCAAGCGGCTCCGAATAACCTAGTCTAAAATCTCTACTAACTGTACAATACAGCTCAAGCAGGCAGGAAACGGTTGACTTCTTTTTATTTACGCAGTAGGTATCCGGTACATTTGTGATATGCCTATGACACGAAGAGAAAAAAAGGGATCACTATCTTCTGCATCGTTTTGAACCTACTTCTATGCTATGCTTTTTTTTTTTTTATACTTCTAAGGTAGCAAACAAGCTGACGGCCCGTCTGATGGTAAACGGTCACCGCAGCCTATGGACGCTTGCAACACCGTGGGTATCACTCGCGCGTTGCCGACCCTGCAAAAATCTCTTCACACCCTTCTTGAAGAACCCCATGCTGTACTCCCTTGGGAAAACCTCGGCAGGGAGCTCATTCCACAGCTTAAGCGTGCGCGGCAGAAAGCTCCTTTGGAATCGCACCGTGCGAGACCAGTTTGGCTCCAATGTGTGAGGATGAACTCCCCGTCTGTGGCGAGAGGTGCGATGGTAAAAAGTAGGGGCATCAAATCAAACAATTCCTCAGAACACAGTCCGTTGTACAAGCGCTAAAAAACACATAAGGAGGACATGTCTCTCCTTAGAGCTAGGGGCTCTAAACCGCTTGTGAGCTCGGGATCGTTGACAATTCTGACAGCACGCTTTTGAACCGAGTCAAAAGGCCCAAGCTGGTATCCAGGTGCCCCCGCCCATAGATGACAGCAGTACTCCATATGGGGCCGGACTTGCGACTTATATAGTTGCAGTCTTAGCCCCGATGTGAAGTACCGCTTGGCTCTGTTGAGCACACTTAGCTTTTTAGATGCTGCTCTACTTATCTCTAACGTGTATACTACATTGTTTGGAAAAATGTTCTCGGCTTTGCAACACTGCTGACCTGTTATCTGTCTGTCTACTCTGTGGTCCAAATCATTCGTCTGCCTCTCTCTAGGTTTAGTTGACATGGCGGAGTAATCAGCTGTTAATTACAAAGCCATGCCAACTATTGCTGTAAATTATTTCTTGAGGTAGGTAGTGTTGTTTCTATTAATTTTCAATTATTTCTATTTAATTTAATTCAGTAATAAATCTAACAATCATAAACTCCGTAAACAACTTTACCCTTAGTACTACTCAAAGAAAATGGAATGGCGCGATGTCCCTTGTCATCTGTCAGCTTCATTCATCATCCATTGTGCAGAAAAAATGTGACTCGTTCGCTTTGTAATTTTGTTTTTATATATTAAATGGTATTTGGACATCAAGTACAACTGTTATTTCGTTTTTGTTCATTAACGAAGGTTACCTTAATGCCAAGAACGTTCAAAATTACGTTATAAAGTGACTTAGTGTCTACAAATTCCAACTACAAAGAGTGAGCGAGTGCGGCGCGGCGTCGACGGATGAACTTGATTTTTTTTTGTGCAGTGATTGTTGAGTGTATTAGTGAAGGTGTTAAGGTTGTGTTTTCAAAATAGAAATGTCGGGTCGTGTGGGGAAACAGGGGCCGATGAGGGCGACCCTGCCGGTGTCATCGGTGATGAAGCAAAGTGGTGGTCTTAAGAAAAACACAGGAAATAGCCCGACGTTGTCTCCCACAAACGTGTGGCGGCGGATATCTCCAGATCACGCCCTCTCAGGCCAGCGAAGTCCTGGAGCTGTTAATTATAAAGGTTAGTAAATAATGTTTGTCATAAAGCCATTGGTAGTGAAAAGCATTGTTATACTTTTGCAATGAATAATTTACAACTTAATTTCTTTTATTTACTCTCTTTCTACATTGATGCATGGTTACATTATGCTTGCTGTGCATTGTTTTTGTTACCTGTGTTTAATTATGTGTACTCATATAAGCTACTTTATATAATATATATTTCTTATAAGATTCCAACACATTTCATTAAAAAACAGCCTTTTGTCCAACCCTACTTCATAAGACAATTGAACTTGTAAATAAATTAATTCAAAATGATTAGTGCTCAGTATTTTACATGTCCCTCATTGAAGTAAACATAAACCACAGATGTATATTTACAACATTCCTGTTTATTTTCTTAGGATGTACCAATTAAATTCTGTTATCAGAAAGTAGTCTATTCCAGTGTAAAAAAAAATCTCAAACATCCATTTTATAGAACTTTTATGAATATTCTAGGTAAAGGGCGCTTCGGTGCCAGTGTGATCAGGCGGACAGCTTCTCTGGACACACTATATCACAAGGGGCAATGGTCCAGAGACTACTACCTACATGCGGGCCAGCTACAAGTTGATAAATCCACTCAAGTATGTTACAACATATTAAACACTAGTGATGGTTATGAAAATAGTCTGATGTTCGAATAAATTTTAAGTATGTAACTTTTCACAATTTTGTTCCATGTTTTTGTATTGATAGATTAAGAGTAACTAGTAAACAGAATAAGTACTTACATAAATAAGTCAACAATAATTAACATACTAAGATAAAATTACATACTAAAAATGTGACCAAGTGAAGGATTGTCATATTGAATGTTTAATGGTTATACATATATTTTTTAATTAATAAATATAATAAAAAGTACATAAAAAAAATATATATCATAAACAAAGTAATCCTGTGCATGCATCAGTATTAATTTGATCTGCAGCAAATAATTTATAACTATTTCATTGAATTTCTCAAAGACACTTTAAAACAAATTTATTTATGCAGTTGCTATACTCATCATAGAGTCTTAATAGAGATTAAAAGTATCTTTTAAAGATACTCCACATGCTTATGTGCACTAGATTTTTTATAGGCTCCACACCATTTAAAACAGTTTAAAATTCCTTAATATGTACTGCACATAGGGCATCGGCCCTATTGTCTATTGAACCTCAAAGCGAAACGGCTGTGACAGTCAAACTGGCATTGCTAAATAATAAGTATTTTGTCTTTTGACCAAGCACAACTGGTATTAAGAAATTTTTAAAGGAATCTGAATATGTAAAATTTTACTGGACAATTTATTAATTTTAATTGCAATAAACAACATTCCTATGATCAATTTTGAATCATGAAATTGAATAATATTTTTGTAAAATAATTTTATCAGAAATACAATTTTGCTTTCTATGACTTCTCACCTAATCCATAAAATTTTAATGATGAAAAGGATAACTTCTTTATGTGATCTCACCCATTCTTTTATCAAATAGACTGATGATGGTGGTGGAACTTCTGGACGATCATCAAGAGGATCTGAAGATGACAAGTTGGATCGATTTTTACGAAGTCGCCTCCAGAGACCACATAAACCCTCAGCATCAGGAGATTATTCAGCACACACCATGAACTCTGCTTTTTGTGAGTAAATAATATGTTTTCCGAGAAATAATAATAAAATTTATTTAGATATATGTACTTTGATGTGTGAAAATATTCTACACTTAACAGAACTTGTAGTATGGAGATTTGAGAATTGATAAACTACACATTTTTTCCTACATACATACCTTTATAGAAATTTACACATTTACAATTATGTGATTTGTAATGTACTACTAGGAAGTAAGACATTTAGGAGAATAGTTATACTGACAGTGACACCATTATCTCTGCAATAACTAATATAATAAAGAAGCAGAATGCAAGGTAAGGATTCACAGTACTTCACACTGATGTCTTCAAGACTGCTGCAGTCCAGTGTCACATTCGGGTAATGCAAATGCCTCAAACACAGACATGTAAATTTTTTTTTAAATATTTAAAAAAATAATCAACAATTTACATAAATTATTATTATTTCTTGTATGAACAGGGTCGCGATTTGGTAGCGGCAGTGTACCGCTCCGAGCAGCGCGTTCATCAGTTGAAGGACTCAATCAGGAGATCGAGAGACTCGTCCTATATCCAGCCAGTGGGACACAGACACCACACCTCGATCGGCTACGAGATAAGGTATTCATCTGGTTGTTTTTTGTGTCACATAAGCTGAAAAACATGGAGATGGTCCACGGCCTATGGAGTATGGACATTGCCATCATCAGGGGAAATGCCAATACATTTTAAATATCCAGGGACATTCTTTATACATGGTCATCTGATCCCTAACTAAGCAGAGCTTGTACTATGGAAACCAGATAACTGATATACCACTTTTCTAAATACATACTTATATCGGTATTTACACCCAGACACAGAATAAACAGACATGTTCATGAACACAAATGTTTGTCTTGAAAGGGAATCAAACCTTCAATCTGTGTCATGGCAGTTACAGTCTAACCCGTTACCTGGGTGGACATGTCAGTGAACAATTAAAACGAATTTAAAAAATTGTGGCACCTAAGGCAAGGAGTAGGATCTGCTTGTTTCTTGATGTTTCTCTGACTTAGCATAGAAAACTACCCTAAACTTAAATCCTGAACAAGCACATAAATGATTATCCTGGGTGGGAATTGCACCTACAACCTGTAGCTTAGCCTTGGATTGTTATTATTTTTTGCACATCAATAAAAAATGTATATGAATGTTGCAGGTGACACCAGAGGGCCATCGTGCACCGCTCGCTGAACTCCTCAGGCGGTCCGTCAACACACAAACACCGCACGACCTGTGCCACACTGCTCATTCCTCAGGTAATTTATAAATTTTATATTGATAAATTATAAAGTGTACTTCAACTTACTACACAGATATTCAGACATAGATATATAAAATTCTTTGTGTAATAAACTAATTTCAGATATGAAAGTGGTTCTTTTACCCGATTATTAGAGTTATTCAGAGCTCAGGTGACAAACTGATTAGGTCATCCAAAGAATCAAATTGCTTTCTATATTGCATATTTTTGTTATTCAAAAGCTGTGATTTAGCATGGTCACACCGCCGACAAAGTTACACCCGACATGCGCTTGATCATTTTTTATTTTGAATAAGGCATTCAATCGTTCCGCGATCCGGTATAATTTATTTGGCGCACAAAACAACGATCGTGACTGATTATGGGGGAATTACATATTACACAACATGTTGATTACTATTATTATCTATTAAATCAAGTCATGATATTAATATTTTGCCTGTGGTTCTGAATTACTTCTTTGGTCGTTTGTTTATCTTAGCATCTAATATAGCAATAAAATTGTATGCAGTCATTTGGGGAGCCTAAGCAGTTTCCTTACGGCCAAAATTAATATACGATCCCGATCTAAAATCGCAAGATTGAAGTAGAATTTTGACATTACGTGTATTCAAATTAGTGTCAAAAAGTTCATCATTCCATGGATTTTCGATCGGAATTGCATATTAATTTTCGCCGTTAGACAATATGTCTTCTATAATTAACTTACATCTATTTATCTTAAAATAATTTATTTTATTGTCATTTTCTTATTTCTCTTCTACAGTGTAATATATACCTTATCCTGTTAAATTTACTTACAACTACTACATTAATAAGTGCTTAATGCAAGTAATGATCTTAAATGAAGTTGACCACCAGCTCTCTCGAGCTTAGGTATCTATCTATAATTCCTCTTATGATGAATATTTAAGATTTTATAAATAAAAACAAATTGTGGGCATAGATCCACCATCCCGAGGATCACTCTCCAGTGATGGTTCTGCGGAGCTACTAGTTACAGGTCTATAAACATACATTCAGCTTTTAGTTACAATCCCTGCTCAATTTACTATAGTTAATCATGCACCAACACAGGAATGGTTTGCCAGTCCCAATAAAGCATGGATTTCTAATTATGATTTTTTATTTGCACATTGCTTTCAAGGAGTATTTAATATTATTATTCAATGTAGAATTTAAACCATAAATAAAAATTGTAGATTTGATTATGTTAATTATTAGGCGCATAATTTTGCATCGTATTGTTATATGAAACTTTGTTTATTTGCTTTCAGAAATGTATTTTTTTTCAATTAATTATTAAGTTAGTTATTATTAAAAAATATGATTTAGTAAATGAACTATCCGATTAGCTAAATTGTATTTTTCAGGAGGCAGCGTCTGCTCATCTCCCGATCTCGACGGATCTAAACTCGGTACATCGCCACAAATAAATCGTTTCTTGGCTCGAGAACCTCCAGATGGTTGTGAAAAGGTAAAATATTTATTACTTTATAATTAAATAAATCTGCTAATAACTAACGGCTATACTTTTGTAAAATCAGGTGAATTTGAAAGCGGGCGAGGGTGCTTACTCGGAGTCAGTTTCGATGATGAAGCCGGCGGTGGCGGGGTTCACGCTGCGGCCTTCCCTGGGCTCTGCGTTTCAGCCGCTGCAACCGGCGTCGCCGCCCTCCCCGCCATCCCCGCACTGACTCCCGCTGCCCTCTTCCCTCCCGGCATCACGCGACCACTCCCGTCAGGTACTACACGAACGTGATAAAACGTCATGTGGCATAACAAGACAAATTCTGTCCTTCTGAGGGTTATATGAACTTCGCCGTGCTCGGCGATCGGTTAAAATTATCACCCCCATTTGATAATTCTTGTGTAGTATAAGAACTGTGGAATTAAGATTAATTTTAAAATATCGCATTGTATTCTTTGTTTTAACTGCTGTAATGGATGTACAAATTCATTACTTTTCATGATGTTATTGTTAGGCAGTATCATTTTTGAAAGGTAAACATTAGAATATTTGTAGAATCAATTGATGATTCATGTGTACAATAAACTTAACATAGACAGCTAATAAGCACCATCACATTTTGAAAATAATTTCAATACTCCAATTATGCTTGGAATGTGTTTGTGGCATCTTAACTCTTATCTTTAATACTGTACTATGGTGCCTGCACACATTAGATACTATAATATGCGTACATTTGGGATTTTACTGAATTCGTGTAATTTCGAGCATCTGCTATAATTGAAATACGTGCGTCAGAAGACATCCAGTCAATCACCAAAGACTTTAGTAGTGATCAGCCTTATGAATTGATATGTAGCCGACCGCTAATGCCATTTAAGTATCTAGTGTATGCTGAACCTACATCTCTAGTATGTTGTGACAATAATAATAATACTTATTGTTTATTTAAAATTGTAAATTTATATTTGGGAAGTTATTGATGCAGACATGATATTGTATTGTAATCTTTGACACTGGGAATATAGAATGTTTGTCAATTTTCAAACATGAGTGAGAATATTATCCCTACTATTAAAACTATCTGATATGCAACTTTTCAAAGAAAAATGTGTATCCAAGTAAGCAAAGCTGTTTAATCACAGCATTATGAATCATTGAACTAAACGAAACATACAGAAAATCCAATTATTTTCAGAAGGTACATATAGTATCAAGCTGAACATACATGTGGGTAGAAAGATGAGAAAACTCTTATATAGCCGAATAAAGCCCAAGCTCACTTTCGAAACCTTATAGCTGGATACTGTATAATAGTTTGTTTTGATTATGTATTTAATAACTACATTAGGGTGCATAATGAGGGCCTTGTTTCAAATGTTCACTGCTCCTGCTTAATTTGATGACATGGCTAGATAAATAGTTGATCTCATTTTATGTATTATTCAAAATATGTTAATAACACTACATCTTGCAAACATAGGACTTTAAAGTGTTATAGTATATATGTATATATATATATATATATATTTTGTGATATTAAATTCTCAAAATAGTTTTTGGTTAAATTTAAATAATTGGAGATGAAAATTTTCTGCAACAAATTTTTGCAACGGCCCGAGTACTGTGTATGTGGTCGCGATTTTGTCGGTCGCTAAAACGATTTTCTAACGCAAAGAGCTTTAAATTGTGGGATTTGATGAAAAGAGAATGTAAGAAAATAGACTGAATTTTTAAACTTTACTCATACTTTGATACAGGTAACTTGACTTAATTCGTTATGTAATAATAGTATTGTAAAGTGTCTATAACGGTCGCAGCTTACCATTTTTTCAATACAGATCACACCACCACAAATTTGTAATATTTATTAATCTGTAATTATTGTTACTTTAATCAAACTTAAATAAAATTGAAATATTGCACGTCGTGTCAGTATCTGTATCAGGTATTATGGGTACATGAGGTATTTATGTTATTATCATTTGTTTAAGGATGCACGGACCATGCCGGTTGGATCTCTCATTTAGGCCAAAATGCATTTTTATCATCGAGACTGATAATGTAGTATGTTGACAACTTACACATAAACTTAGTTAGATCTGCTTTTGGACATACGCAATTATTTTTTAACCTTTTGTAAATTTCGACGTCAAATATGTATTATATATATATTTTAGAAGGCTCATCTTTGGAATATATAGTATTTTTAATCTTGTCATTGCTCAAATCAAAATTTATATAAAGAGCCACACTTATGATATATGCCGAATTTGAAATTGTAAACTTAGTGGATTTAATATTTCCAGTTGGTGATTTAAATAAGTATCTATTGATATATCAATAAATGATTGTGATAATGTAAGCGGATCGTTCGAATCTGATTGTCGATCGCAGCTTGACAACTTCATGTACCTACTGAAACATCACCAGTGCTTATGTACGATCCATTATAATGGACATGTTTACACATGTTGCACAAAGTATACAGTATCCATGAGTTGTGAAGTGTTACCGAAGGTGCTGAGTAGTGATTGTAGGTGTGTACAGAGTAAGAGACTTGTGACAAAAAGAGCAGGGTGTTTCGGATGCGAAAATTTTGTATACGCGATGTAATTTGATGGGGAATATATTGACTTACGTATGTGACAAACAATGAAAACTATAGCCCAATGCAACTAAAACGATTTATTAATGTACCAATTATTCAAAATTCTTTGAATAATGTCGATATTTAAAATTATCATTATCGAATCATGCCACTCTTCAAGTCATCTATTGTTTAACTATCATTATTAAGTATTAAATATTTTGTGCAAGAACATTATTGTGGGAGAAAAGCCGAGCCAGTATTTAAAATCCGGATTTCTGTGTAAAATGTTTCTGAATAAGTGCAATATTTAGCTGTAAAATTGAATAAAATATAATAGTTATCCATTTACGATATAAACCTTGAGAATTTTCGATAAATTTATCGAATCCTGTTTGTACATTTGACAGTAAACACTTTAATTTGCTCCTTTTATAATAATTGACGGTGTAAGCTTTGTGGTTATGTTTGCATTGCTTCCTAACAGCTTCCATGTCGCTCGCTTCTAGACTCCCTTACACTTGGAATATTCCCAAAACAATATTATGCTTTACTAATAATATTAGACGTATGTCACAGGTCCAGGTTGTAATTTAGGATTTATGTAAGCCTCTCCCAATGTCGTTACCTACTTTAAGATTTAGTGAAGTGACCCGAAAAATATTAGCTGTTAATAAATGTGTGCTATAAAAATGGTCCCCTTACTGACTATTTAATTTAAAGTATTCCACTGAAATGTGGACGTAGGACCCTACATAAAGATGTTTTGTGCCACCCCCAATATATTTTAGCAACCTGCCTATAAACAAAACAAACTTAGAAACATCTTTATGTAGGGTTCTCAAATGATTTCAAAGTACATAAAAATATTTTTATATGTTCAGGGTAGGAGACATGCGAGATGTACCATAAAAGTAATTTGGCTAGGACATTAGATTTGATAGCTCTTTTATAGATGGTTAATATTATTTTAAAGTTTGCTTTTAGATGAATGATGATAAGTTTGTAATTTTTATTATTATGATATTAGATTAAATACTAACATTTAAACTAAACCAAAAGTGCCCATTGAGATAAGTTTAAAATACATACATGCAAGCCTTTTGTTCGGCATTTTGTTGAAAAATAATGTTTAGGCAACAAAATTAGAAAATAAGAAAATTATCGAAGGATTGTTGAGTTTTAGTTATCTAAAATTGTTGAGGTTTATTGATAAAAATTCATTTAGTTTTTGTACATGCAGTGCTCAACAAAAGGCTTGTTTAGTTAGAAGGCATTAATTAACATCAATATTAATAGTATCATAAGTAATAAATAAGAATGGTTTATTATAGTTTTGTTTCAAAGAAGAAATTCTAATTACTATTTTTGTTTCCAATATTTTATCACTTATCTGTTTTCACTGTAATGTATCTTGCTGTATTGCAGACATATCCAATATACAGACTGATTTAATACTGCATTTTAATTTCCTTTTGCCTAAGATCTCCTACCTATGGTCTACACAATGGGTATATTCTAATTGACAGAAAACCTGCAAACCAAAACTTTAATAAAATGTAATTTCTATGTACACAACATAATAGTAGTCTCAGTGGAGGTACAGTGCTGATCTACCCCACAAAAGGGAAGTTACTTTTTTGTCCTCACAGTGACACTAGCATAGCAAGTCAGGGACTCCTGTATACAGTTACAGTCTATTAAAAGAACTGTAACAAACTTGATTCATTAGCCAGATTGTTAATGTGATCAGATTATGGAGTAAACCTAGTGCAACCAAATCCATACAGGTACTAAGGAAAGGTAGCTGTTACATCTGGATTATAAACCATTTCATTACCAGTACCGTATCAAATATGACCTGTTAATGTAGCAATATCAAATTAAGACAAAAAGAGTATCCCTACTGGTTGACGAGAAGAAACAGTAATGTATGTATATAATTAGGTTTTTCTGAAGCTAGATTGGATGTAAGCCATACAACATTTTATTTGCTGAATTGAAATTCAACATAAGAAAATATATTCAGTCTTAAATATATTTTTAATACAATTAACATATTTTAATTAACATTAATATTGTAAACTTCGTTTTGTTTGTATATCATCTAACAATATTCTGAGTTCTTCATCTTCAAACCTTCCTTCTAATGATGGTATTAGAGCTTTTGCTTCTTCTGGTGTTTCTGGGCACAAATTTGCTAAGCTCGCTACTTCAAATTTATGCAGCTTTTTGGATTGAAGAAGGCTAAAATGATAAAAAATAAAGTTGCATTATCTTAAAAGTATTAGAAGCCTTTACAACTTGGCTGTTGGATTGATTTACTTCAAAGGACACTTCCCATCACGTTAAGATTGTTGCCACACACATATAGAACTTTAGCTTTGTATTGTATACAAAGCACAGTACATTCATCATCAAATAGTTTATTTATATCATCGAATTATATATTTATCAGATTCAAAACAATTACAGAAAAATACATTTTTTTGTTTGTGTTTATTTTATACTCACTTCCTAACTGCGGCAATGGTTTCCTTGTTCTTAAACTTTTTGAACATGTTAGTGTAAGTCAAAGTTTTCATAAAAACTTCAGAGAATTCTTGTTCCTCCTCAGCAGACTCATTTTGAGCTTTTCTGTGTTCTAACAACATATCCACTTCAGATATAAGAAGTGTTTCTGCATTTTCAAATTCTGAAACAATAGTTAATTATTACTACATAATGAGGCAAGGTTCCAAATTAAACCTTACAAATAAACAACTATGACGAATTATTTGGTATGTAAATGTGTAAGTAAAGTTTCATAAGTAAATACAGTTAGATATTGTCTTGTTTGCTGATGATACATCATTAATTTTTAAAGTTAATAGAAAAGACAAAGATCTAACTAAAGTTAATCATACTATGTCAATTGTCTGTGGGTGGTTTGCTACAAATAATCTATTACTAAATTCAAAGAAAACTAAATGCTTAAGGTTTTCTTTACCAAATGTAGCACAAGTAGATAGCCAAATAATAATAGATGGGAGCCATATTGATCTTGTAAATAAAACGGTATTTTTGGGTCTTACATTAGACAATAAATTGCAATGGGGACCTCAGGTTGATACTCTAGCTGCTAAATTAAGTTCGGCTGCTTTTGCTGTTAGGAAAATTAAACAATTGACGAATGTTGAGACGGCCAAATTAGTTTATTTTGCATATTTTCATAGCCTCTTGTCCTATGGTATTTTGTTTTGGGGAGCAGCAGCGGATATAGAATCAATATTAATTATACAAAAAAGAGCAATTCATGCAATTTACAGTATGGATCCCCATGAATCATTAAGAGATTTATTTAGGGAAATAAATATAATGACATTACCTTCACTATATATTTATGAAAATATAATGTTTATACGTAGAAACATAGGAATGTTTGAGGCAAAATTAGATATTCGTAGTATAAATACAAGACAAAGGGAGAAGTTAGTTGTTCCATACTTTAGACTAACTAAAGTTAACAAGTCATTTCTTGGTAATTGTGTTCGATTTTATAATAAGATACCGCTTTCAATAACCAAAATGTCTGATCATAAATTTAAAAATTATATTAGGAAAGTTTTGAAAGAAAAAGCGTATTACAAGGTAGTTCATTATATTATTATATTGAAGATAAAAATGTATGGAAATAGCTGCTCTCTGCACAGTGCACCTCTAAATCTCTTGTTTAAGTTGTAAGTACCTAATTATTGTTATTTTCTATTTTGTAGTCTTGTCATATTTTTTTTGTTTTGTTTTTATTAATGTTACCTATAATAAGTATCTTGTAATTGTTAAATATAAAATTATGTAAAATTGAAATTATAAAATAGCCAAAAAGTCAGAATAGATAAAAATTTATATAACAAATAAAAAAAAATGTAACCTTGCTGAGTTTCTTGCCGGTTCTTCTCAGTTGAAGGCTGACTTCCGAACCGGTTGTAGCTTCAGTAACTTTAAATTTGACCTTCATAAGTGCCCTCCGAAGGCCTAAACTGAATAAATGGTTTTGAATTTTGAATTTTTTGAATTTAGATACTGTATGTTATATTTATATTATTTACACAAAAAATATTGTATAATATATAGATATTGAGCAATATTTTTAACGCGATGATAGCTAGAATTTTTATAAATAAATATACTACATTTTTTAAAATCTGTGTAATATGAAAGCAAAATTACTGAATATTTATCTTCCTTATATTATTACCTTTAGGGAATTGAAGATCTGCAGCATCTTCCTCAATCACATCTTGAATTGGTCCAGACATAATTTATATTGGTTAAGTCTTTGTTTGGTATACCAAATAATCAGATAATGGCTGTATATAAAATGCTTTTTTCAAACGTATCAATACCTACTACTTGACATCACTTGTCATGTTGACAGGATGGCTTAGAGTTATGACAGTAGGTATGAACTCTTTGGTTAGGACTGACAGTCCAATGATGTATTTTTTAAAATTTTATAACATCATACAAACTTCAAAGTACCCTGTTCAATAAAAATAGAATGTTCGTATTCGGTTTATTCGGTATAAGGTTAAGCGTGGTCATACATAAACAATGTAATATACAGGTTGGCTTGAGAGCTTATAAAATCATGGCAGGAAAAATCGAGAACATATTTTTGAATGTGAGGAATCAAAAAACAATATTATGACGTGACGTTTTGGTCCTTTCTGTATATTCCGCTGCAGTCCGTGTACCGATTAACTGCCTCATTCCAAATGGAAATTAAATATGTCTGTTGGCCACAGAATAATATTATTCTTGCGAGGTCTATTGTATCAAGTAGTAGGATAATCGTAAAACGAAACGTTTATATTTTATAAACGGACTAGGTTCATGGGTGATAGGTAAGTCGAAAAGTTGAATGCTTAGAATCGATTCTTAATCGACTTTGAAATGTAAGAGTCGACTCTCGGAAATCGATTATTTCAAGAGAAAATTTGATTCTCGAGTTTAGTCGGAATTGACTTTGCATCCCTAAACGTTTAGTGGAAGACGTCAAAAGTGACATAATATCAATATGCAAGAAATAAATAGGTATTTAATTATTTTGCGCAAAACCATAATTGTAACTTCGTAACTTAGAACTTTACTTTGTGACTTCTAATAACATGAACTTTCTGTAAATAAAAGTATGAACCCAGCTCGATAGATAAATAAAGTACAACCTAGCCAATTTTCACAGAAAACGGCTATTTAAAAAAGTACAGAAATGTCTAAAACACCCACAAAAAGTTCAGAAACTTTGAAATTTATACCTAGAGGTAAGGATCATATCATATATTGATATAAGTTCATACCCTTCATGTTTCGCACTATTCATTTCATTCATATTAATTGTATACTTTTGTTAAATTATTCTCAATAATCCCTAAAGCATACAAACGGAGAGAAATATGTTAATGTAATTAAAAAAATGGGCTTTAGGTTTATAATTAAATGGTTTATACTTGTTTTAAATGTTAGATATATACATTGTCTTTATATATAAAAGTAGGTTTTTATTATTTAGTGTTTTGAACAGCTGATTTTTTATTTTTAATAATTGTTAGATTAAATGAATATTTCTTAATTTCAGAAATTTTATCTCCCAATAAAGATTATCCTGGGATTTCAAAGACTGTTTTTTCACATGTATCGAAATTGCACAGCTTATTATGTGATTGGATGAAAGTCAGAGATAAAGGTGTTAAGTTGTGTAGAGTGATAACATCTTGGAAATTACATGATTGTATTGAGGATTATTATCCACACCAACTGAAATCAATAATGGGGAACCTATTGGAAGCTTTGGACAGCTTTAAAAATATTGTCGATGGTAATATTCTACAATAAAAATACTATAATATTTTAATAAAAATGATTAAAAAAATCCCTCAAACATAAAGAAGGTTTACAACCAAAGCCAGAAAATGTTCTCTGGGCATAAATACCAATGTATAACATTTGTTTGAATGGTATTAAAGTTGGTGTCCTGTAGCGCCAACTAGGGGGGAATTATTCCTAAGGGGGAAAACAAAGCAAAAAACATAAAACCTTCAGCATGATAAAAATACATATTTGTGCCAAATTTAATTGTTATTGGTCAAACTATCTCTAAAGTCTATTAATATACCAGATTTACTAACTTTCTGTAAGTACATATATTTATTATATCAATTGACTTACTTAGTTAATACATACATTAGTTGTAATACCTTTGAATGTTTTTGCACTCTTTCTATAATGTGGCATAAACCATAATAATAAAGATGAGGAATATTCACTTATTCATATATGTATTTCTATCAATTTTGTTGCAGGTGTAAGCATTTTGAATGAACAATTAAAAGCTCTTGCCAAATTACAACCTTCATATGAACCTGTGATATTAACTTGGTCTACTACTCAAATATCAAATGCTGTAGACAATATATACACTTCACTACTCAAGGAATATAAGCTAAAACAAGTTGTTATAGGTAAACAAAACTTTATTTCAATTTTATTCAAAGACCTATTCATGAACTTATTGAATGCCTATTTGATGCTTTTTTTTTAATTATTAATTTAAAATACCAAGAAGTTAGTCTATCTACATCTATTACAACCATGTGTCTGTCAGTAGGTAACTTAGGCTACTTTGAATTAATAAAAAAAAAATATGCTGGTGGAAACTGTTGCAGTTGCCTGGACCACCATTTAGGCTTGGTTTGATTGAAATCCAACGACAGTGAAGGAAATAATAAGAAAATAATTATAAATTCGCCGCTCGCCTTTTCACTGGACACATCTAAAGCCACCGTGTAAAATAATTCTAGTGGACGATAAATGAAGGCGAGGGTGGTGTCCGTAAACCTGTTAAAGAATGCTTGGCAAAGTGTCAGTAGAATGATCGAATTGAATGCTTGCCTACAGTACAAAATTAAATTGATTGTCGAAACTAGTTTAGTTACAAGATACCTAATAAAGATCACGATTTTGTAAGGTAAATAATAAAAAACAACTGTCATTATTTCGTTTGCATTTTTTATATTATCAAATCGCCAACAAAAGGTAGGGATTACTGGCACAACATCCAAGTGCTCTTTAGTCGAAATGGGGGTTCAATTTTAGGGCCATTTTTGTTTTTAATCTATATAAATGATTTGCCGTATGTTGTAAATGATCTCACAGATATTGTCTTGTTTGCTGATGATACATCATTAATTTTTAAAGTTGGTAGAAAAGACAAAGATCTAACTAAAGTTAATCATACTATGTCAATTGTCTGTGGGTGGTTTTCTACAAATAATCTATTACTAAGTTCAAAGAAAACTAAATGCTTAAGGTTTTCTTTACTGAACGTAGCACAAGTAGATAGCCAAATAATAATAGATGGGAGCCATATTGATCTTGTTAATAAAACTGTATTTTTGGGTCTTACATTAGACAATAAATTGCATTGGGGACCTCATGTTGATACTCTAGCTGCTAAGTTAAGTTTGGCTGCATTTGCTGTTAGGAAAATTAAACAATTGACGAATGTTGAGACAGCCAAATTAGTTTATTTTGCATAGCCTCTTGTCCTATGGTATTTTATTTTGTGTTTTTGTGTTGTGAATCAATATTAATTATACAAAAAAGAGCAATTCATGCAATTTACAGTATGGATCCCCGTGAATCATTAAGAGATTTATTTAGGGAAATAAATATAATGACATTGCCTTTATTATATATTTATGAAAATATAATGTTGTAGAAACATAGGAATGTTTGAGTCAAAATTGGATATCCATAATATTAATACAAGACAAAGGGAGAAGTTAGTTGTTCCATACTTTAGACTAACTAAAGTAAACAAGTCATTTCTTGGTAATTTGTTCGATTTTATAATAAGATACCGCTTTCAGTAACCAAAATGTCTGATCATAAATTTAAAAATTATATTAGGAAAGTTTTGAAAGAAAAAGCGTATTAAAAGGTAGTTCATTATATTGAAGATAAAAATGTATGGAAATAGCTACTCTCTGCACAGTAATTTTTATCTGCTTGACTGGAGTCTTGTTTGTCTACGGTTCGATTTGTATGCGCATCAGGTGAAAATTACAGTCGGATTTAAATTTTGCATTTGCAACCGAACAAAACACAAAGACAGCTAAGCGAAAACTAAGTAATAGCGCGAGCGGACGTCTAACGCTAACTAACAGCTAGTTGATAATAATTGACTATATATATTTTCAGAAAACATTGCACATTGCAGGGATGAGAAGCTAATTGAAGTCTATGTCAGTTCATGGGAGTTTGAACCTTATTTTACCATGGAAACGCATGCATATCTTTTTTCTGAAGTAGGCCTGGCTGGAATCATATGATTGTACTACTTTTTCAATATTGATTTTTTACATAAAATAAAAAAATATTCGACAAAAGCCTTACTTATTTTTACAGTGGTCCGTCAGTTTTTTATTAAGTGCTGAGAAAACCTAATGTGTAATTCAAATACCAAGTCAAGGTAAACTATTAAAATGAAATGAACCATCGTTTGTTTCAGTCAATATTATTTTTGCTATACATAGTTGTAAGTTCTATACATTAATTACCTATGTATCGTCTATATGGTTCTATAAGACATAGAGCTTACAGAGCTGTTGAGAAGTTAAGATGGGACGTAGCGTCTCTACCTTGCTTAACAGGGAGACCTCCGATCTGGGATTCAAATAGCTATTTGTGCAACAAGAGAGCTAATTAATTTTTGTCTGCGAGTGCTGGTTTTGAATCCTGAGTGTGGCGAGGGATTCAAAGGTACGAGATGCAAAAACTTTGCTCTCGTGTAAAACACATGACTTTTCACTTCAGCAGCGAGAACACTTTAGGAGGTAAAATAATAAACAGGAACTTGTTGTTTTAACTCTTCCGGTGTTAAAATACTGTCCTCCTCGCTAGTTTCACTCATATTTTACGATTATTTTAATATTTTTTAACATAATCAACTCTTTACGCCAGTCACGAAATTTTATTCCCGCTCTTTCATTTAAATTAAGGTGTGTTCGGAAATAGCCATGATATTTTATTATTCAAAATATATTACGTAACATTATTGGAACTAGAAATAAATATTTACAGGTTAAATATCAGTTTTATTTGCAGTAAATACTTATTTTCCTTTAAATACAACAATAAGTTAAAAATTCAATTAATTACATATAAAGATATAATTTTCTTTTTGCAAAATTTCTTCAGTTAGCACGAATATCCGAACGTGTTTGTCTTTGAGGTCGAATTCAAAATCGGAACTTCGAAAGGGCTGGTATTTGTCTCTCTCTTTTTCTAATAGCGGGAAAGAGATCGAGTATGCATGTTTCGAATTGTATGATTAACCCAAGGCTGAAAGCCGCGAATATCTTATATACGCGGCTTTCTAAAAAAACTAAAATTAAAAAGTTACTTTGTCTCACTCAGTGAGCAAAATCGCATTTTGCTCACTGATTTGAGGCAGCAAAACCTACATGTTTGAGCTACTGAAGTGAAAAGGATATTAAGAGTCAGCCCATCACGAAGACAGCGCGCGCACGAACAACCTGTAGGTCAAAGGATAAACGATATTATAGAAATTTGTAAGGTGTATTAATAAATATATACTATTTTATAAAGTATAGAATTCTGGGTAAGGTCTTGGAAGTGCAAAATGATACCGCCGCTAATCACATAAGGCGATTACCCCAAACGCGCCATACGGCTGATTGTTAACCACACCTGATTTTGATGATTTCTTACTTGGGTATATATTTATTTTTCTAAATCTAAAGCTGTCAGTTTGCGTTCGATCGGAATGATTAGATGAGTGAATAAACCGAAATTGGAAAGAAGGGCTGCGGTGAGGGATCCCCCGGTCGTGGCGAAAATTGACCTAAATTCAAACGTGTACGACGAACTGTCATAATTTCACACCCAATTTAACACCTGCTAAGCGCATTTCCTAAACGTGAATCGTTGAAATGAACGTTTAGTAGGTTGACATAGCTGCAAAGCGTAAATATGCTATCATTTTTTACTAATCTGATATTAAGTACTGTAGGAAGGAATATCTATGATTATATGAAGCTGCGAATGAGGTCAAATTAACCCACCTAAATCTATGTAATCATCATATTGTAATAGGATCCAAGCGTTTTATTTTTGAGTGTATGAATCTTTTTGCGTGTACATTTGGAGCAAATGGTACTATCGGCTGATGATGACGGAGTCAGAGGATCACCGACCAAAACATGCATCCAAAAATAACCAAATTGTACCTTCAATTGCCAATGAATTATCAATTATAGGATAGGTCTTGGATCGTATAGTCTGTAACCTAACTGAAATACAGTGAAATATGTAGATATTCGTTATTCTTCTGTATTATGACGTTGCTGAGATATAAAAATGAAAGAATATCATTTTGAGAAGCCCTGAATTCGTGTTCCAAAAATATTACTACCTTCCAAATATTTCTCCCATTCCTCATTATAAAGTTGTACAGGTGTTTTGGGACCGGTAAAACTAAATTTAAAACTAAGTTTAAATAATTATTTCTGGTATCACAAAACTGATGAATGTAGTAAACTAAGGTCACGGTATTTCAAAATATCCTGTGAGATATGACACAAAGGTTTCATAACAGCGAGAACAGCTTTTTAAATTGATTGGACAAAATAAATAAAGGTTAGTTAAGTTTTCCAATGTGATCTTAACAAGGCGCAATTTTGTCATAAATATACTGATTATAATGTAGTAGATAACATTATATTAGAAACACCTACACCGAACTACTCTTCTTACCTACCTAATAGTTACAAAATACTAAGTACGATTTCAGCGCAAGTAAAGAGACAATAACAATTTCAAATAGTAGATAATGTCTCAAATAGACTTAATATTTTATTGTTGCAAAGTTTTCCTATGTTTGTTTGTTTAAGATGTTTATTTTTGTAACTCATTGCCGTATTGTGATATGTCGCTCAGTATCCTAATAATACTTAGGTATTTAAATATGTGCATACATTTCATTGCGTTTTTAGTATTATTCCTATATCCAAAATTTACAAATATTACTGCCCCATCATAGTTTAACACCAATAACACGCGTCCATGATGTTTTATTCCCTGAAATATTTGTGTACACTATAGTCAAAACCTAAAATAGCTTGTAGGTAGGGCCTTTGATTGGCTTCTATTGTGATTTAATACTTTTATGAGCGAGATGGCCAACGCATAATTAAATTTACTTTGTCAAAATATTAGTAAAAATTGCGTCATTTGACATTACCAAAGGTTTTCTGCTGTCACCCGCCTCGTGATGACGAAATGTCGGCTGTTTGCTCGCTCGTCTCGGCTGCGCGCACGCAGTAGCAGATAGCTTTATTGTTCCCTTGCTTATGTCTACACGCTACTACTACGGCTCGTAGGTGGAATAGAGTAGCTCAAACATTTTTTTCGTTCATGTACCTATTGAATATGCATTTTTATATAATCGTATATAGTGTGTTAGCCTGTCTTCCAGCTTATAAAACCTGTAAATAAATATTTTTATGTTATGGCCAATAAAAATATTACAGTTTCCTAGGTACACAGGTACCTACAGATTTATCTGTTCAACATTAGGTATTTCCGACCGAGGTTAAAGTATATTAGTTAGGTACCTTGTATAAAGAGACCAATATTTAAAACATTTATAATTTAGCGTTAAATAAATAAATATAAAAACATATAAGTTAAAAATGTTACAAAAAAGTACACTTTTGCAGCTCTACAATTTTCCCTGTCCATTTTCTTAACACGACCTATAATTTCGGTTAGCGCTCAGTTTACATCATTTGTGAAGTGGTTACGATACCAGCTACATTTATCGAGCTTTCTTCCTGTAAACGCGTGTCGATTTTGATTTGTTGTCAGAGATGTAGCCGCCTAGCTTTTTCACCGACAAGAGCGGTATTTGTTTAAATCTATGGTTTTATTTCAATAATTTATCAATATCTTTAGTAGTAACATACATATAATCAATTTATCGTAGTGTAGTGTTTTATTAGCACCTTATTATTTCATGTAATTTAATGTTATTTCGGTTTGGGAGTACACTTCTATTTTGCACAAATTCAGCATTGTTAACTATAAAATTTCGTAATGGGTCACCTTCTGAGGGGCGCGTTTGTGCTCGACGTTGAAGGGAAGGACGATGAAGGTAAGTCTCTTTATGTTTAACTAATTCTTGTTACTCACTCCAATATGTTATGTATTATGCTATTTTGTTGTTTTAATATTCCTTCCTCTCTATCTTCTATCCTGTTTCCAATAATTAGAGTGAACACAACGTGTTAGCTTTACTATTAGGTAGGTACTTACAACATATTTGAAAGATTTTTATCGTCCGGCCTCTTTGGTAATTTTGTTGACCACTAGGCGTAGAGTGCACGTGGTCATTAGTAGACATTATTGCTATTTAGGGCCCTCTTACGACACTCTAAATACGTGCTGATCACACTTAAAGTTCCTCTTAATAAATTCAATCAGTTCTCGTCAACACATTGGCAATTCCTCTGCTATTACTAATGTTTATGGCAGCGGTGCCTATTCACCAGCAGGTGAAGCGTATTCGCTTATGATATGGAATTTGTACGTGGTGGTAAGCAAACTTATTTCTAATATACGAGTATACTAATTTTAATATTTTAAAGAGGAAAGATTTGTATGTAAGTATGTTTCTTACTCTTTCACGCAAACACTACTAAACGGATATGAATGAAACTTGGCACATAGATAGAGCATGTCCTGGAATAACATATAGGCAACTTTTTATCCCGGGAAAATGTGATATCCCTCGGGAACGAAATGAATTCCTAAAAATACTTACTATACCTATATTTATTTATATAAATAGTAGGTACCTACATATGACTTTTTAGTAACTACTACTACTATAATTAGTAGGTACTAATATTATGTTATAAGAGAGTTCAGAGGCTCATTAGCTGGAGGCTGGATTGTAGCCCGAGCCGAAGTCGAGGGAGCGCGGGTGTAATTGAGGGTGCTTGGAGTTCTGAGTGTAAAGATTTCAAATTACCAACTAAGCTTAAAAAAAGAAAGTGTCGCAAGGTTTTCATTTTCCACACGTCATGCCGCCGATGGTTGGGTCAGCTATCTATGCGCGCGTAGGTGGAAGTACTCTACCTACTGACGAAACTGCCAAACAACTTATATTAATGAAATAATAATGTAAATATTTTTGAATTTATAACACTAACGACTGTTTTAATTTGTTACTAAAAATAAATAATTTGTCAACATTTTTAATATCACCGAAATATGTTAATCAACTGCATAGAACCTCTTTGCTGACATTTAATAAAAATAAAAAGATAGGTACTAAAAGTAAAAAACTGCGCTACTGCGATAGGTAGGTAAGGCAAAGTAGATAATCGTGTTTAATAAGCTACAAGCGCTAAAAGCGATTCAATAAGACCAATTTTCCGAGTGTGTTAAAAAAAGATCCTCTTATTTAGACTTCCTTGGTAGCCATTCCAACCGTAAGGAACAATATTACTTACACACGTATCTTCATCCCCATTTCCTCTGAACGAAATACCCCACTAGATATATTTTAAGTCCGAACGTTGTCACCTCTCGTGCATATTACCAATCTCGGGTTAATAACAAAGCAACGGCTTTGTTTAGAAATTATTTATTTTTATTTATTAAATCGTTATTTAGAGTAGTAGAGCTCTTAGTGCAGAGTTCGTCCGGGTGAGTACTACCACCTTACCCATTTCTGCCGTGAAGCAGTAGTGCACTTGTATTACTGTGTTTCGGTTAGAAAGGTAAGGGGGCTGGTGAAATTACAGGCACATGAGACTTAACAACTTCACGTCTCAGGGCCGACAACGCATTGGCGATGCCCCTAATGTTGCAAATGTCCATAAGCGGCGGTGACCGTCCGGCACCCGAATTGTGTAGACTCTCTGGGATGCAATGTTGAAGCTCATTTCTTAATAGATTGGGGGTTCGGCGCGCGAGCAGTGTGGGACAACAGTTGTAGCGCCGTCAATGTAATGCAAAATTTACTGCAACGACTATTCCGAGAGCCAGAGGCGGCCTTAGGGGGTGGCGAACGGGGCAATCGCCCGAGGCTTCGCTCTTGCAAGGGCCTCGCGCAACCCAAGCAAATTAAAAGAAATATGGATGTAATTTTTATTATTTTTATTTATTAATGAAACAAGCAGCTATTATTCCACATATAAAACTATAAACTAAAGTAATACAATTGCTAAAACAGTTTCTACGGCTAGGTATTAACATTGATTTTATCTTATGAATAGACAAGTGCAAAAATAAAGAAATTAAAATAACTAAACTATGTACTTAACTCAAACTAATTATAAAAAGTTTAATCATATTTTTTGAGCAAAAACATTACGTAGTCCATCACTGTCAACTGACTTTAAACGGCTGCGGAAGGCGCCCATCCTCTCGTGAAATATGTCGATGTGACTATAAGAATGGTTGTAACTATTACAGGCTCTTACTATAAATCGGTTTTTAGTATAGTTAGAACAACAAATAGGTGTAAAGAAAAGATGTATTTTGCGTGCACGAAGCTTGGAACACTCAAAACCTATTTTACTTAAAAGATTTAAGATAAAATTAAATTTATTTGTATAACATTAGCATTTTTTGTCAAACATGACAAAAACCTAAACCAAACATCCAGACTTACTTTCGCATGACATACTTTTCACGAAGGGCCTCCCGGAGCCTAGCAATCGGTAAGGCTGCCGCTGCCGAGAGCCACAATCGCTCGGCAGGTCATCTGGTCGAGTTTATACCACTCTACCACCGATGCGATTTACTGGAACAGCATTATATAATTAGGATCAATAAATAATTAAAAACTATTGACTAATAAAATACTATTGGGTGTAAATCCTACTAATATTATAAATGTGCATGTAAGTTTGTTTGTTACGCTTTCAAGCGATATCTACTTAACCGATCATCATGAAACTTTATACATATATTCTTGGAGGTATTAGAAGTTACGTAGGATACTTTTTTTGCCGGGAATATGTTACATCCCTTGGGAACGCGGGTGTAACCGCGGGGGACAGCTAGTATCTATATATGTAGATAGACTATGTAATTAGAAGGGGAAAAAAAGTAGGAAGTATATCAGTTATCTAGGTTCCATGGGAACTACAAGCTCTGTTTAAACCAGATGGGCGTGTGTAAAATGTCCCCTTATATACTCATACATATATACCTACTTATATTTGCATTACTATTCATATTTATAATATTAAGCTGTCCCCGCGGGTTTACCCGCGTTCCCGAAGGATATCACATTTTCCCGGGATAAATAGCCTATATGTTATTCCAGAATATGGTCTATCTATGTGTCAAGTTTCATCCATATCCGTTTAGTTTTTGCGTGAAAGAACAAACATACTTACCTACAAATCTTTCCTCTTTATAATCTTTATATATAACTAGCTGACCCGGCAAACGTTGTTTTGCCATATTTACTTTATTAAAAACTATACATGAAAATTTATCGTACTACAATTATTATATTCGGTAGCTGACCCGACAGTCGTTGTCCTGTTTAAACTATGAATATTGAATTCGAACTGGTACAATTTATAAAATAAAAATCCAAAAACATAGTATTTATGAATCTAATGCTTTAAAATACACAACAATTGAACGTAATTATGCAAACTGGAACCAATCCACATCTTTGGTCATATAAAGTTAAGTACACCAAACGATTCCAAAAAGTGTATTTTATAATGTGGTAAAAAGACCTAAGCCGCCGAGTGACTGTTGTATCAAAAAAATACTATCAACTTAAGATCCCAAACCACATAAACTATGTTGCATAAATAGGAAAATAGAACCATGCTGCATAATTTCGAATTCTGAGGTAAATAAACTATTTTAAAAAGAGGCATGTATCTTGGTACTTTTGTAACCCAAATTCTTAGTGAAATAAATCATTTGAAAAAGATCCATATTTCTTTTATTTTTGAGAGGTCTATAAAAGGCGAATGTGGTACAATTTCGGTATCCACACAGGAAGCGACGATCTAGCACATTGTTTTTTTTTTTTTTTTTTTTTTTTTTATGCCACTTGGGCCGACAAACAAGCAGACGGTCCACCTGATGGTAAGTGGTCACCGCCGCCTATGGACATTTGCAACACTAGGAGCATCGCCGCAATGCGTTGTCGACCCTGAGACGTGAAGTTGTTAAGTCTCATGTGCCTGTAATTTCACCGGCCCCCTTACCTTTCTAACCGAAACACAGTAATACAATTGCACTACTGCTTCACGGCGGAAATGGGTAAGGTGGTAGTACTTCCCCGGACGAACTCTGCACTAAGAGCTCTACTACTCAAGGTAACCATTTCGATTCTGCAATTAACCACAAAAATCCCCTCATAATAAAGACCGCCTCCTACACTCCGTCCCGTATCAGTCGCGTTCGTAGACCGAGGCACGCCCTCGCCGAGTCTGATGACGAAATCACCAAAGCCCAGACAGCTGCATCCGAATCTTCAGCTCGCGATACTACACAATACACCTCCTCGCCGGCGTGGACGTTTGCCGCGCTCTCTCTAATATTTATTCATTGCTGATATGATGAAATATGAACCACTAATAGAAAATCAGATAATGTAAAGTCTTTTGACCCCCCCACGCAACGCCCAGAGCCCGAGGTCCAAGCTCCACAGGGGGCACCCTCAGTGTGCTTGATAGACATAGATAGCTGGTAGACATGCCCAAGAAGTAGACTCCTGTATTATTAAGTACGCAATGAAAAGGCCCAATGAAAACATTAAGCAGTTTATGCTTTGGAACTCGTATTTTGCTAAAATCTTAATTATCTTAACTGTAATTCTGTGACTTGGTTCTGGTTTGCGTAACTACGTCCAATTGAACTTTTAATATGAGGCGTGATTGCTCTGAACTAACTGTGATTAATACACACTTCTCAAAAAGTAAGTGTTAAAATGTTCATAAATTATCCGATTGAATCGACTGTGAAATATGTACTGAGTAATGATAAATTAATTATTTTATCAATATAATTCCGACCTATGCCTCTGTTTTAAGCGATGTTGTCAAACGACTGACATTTATGTCAAATACCATAAGGTCACATTATAAGAGTTTATGTTGTCAAAAGCGGTTACATTAGAAAATTTAAAATGGTCGTTATGTCAGCCTCAGATGGCTCTTACACCCTTACGCGGATAATGTCTCAATAACCCCGATTATACCATTTCCTTTATAAACACTAGTAAAACCCGTCTAAGTTCGTGTTGGACCGCCCCATGGCACAGCTAGGTGTGGGGAACGTGGGACTTGGATTCTGTACTACGAAAGTTATAATTGTAATTTGAGCTTTGCTGACTACAAAAAATAACTTTTATTGTGTATGGAATTCAAAGTTATAAATTGCATAATCCTTTTTTGGAATGTATCTTGTTCGAATAAATTCTCGTTAAAGGAAAGGTTTTCATAGCCATCATATAATAAACCTGACTGTTAAACTGATGGACAGATGGACAAAACAATATAATGACAAACCTCTGATGACTGACCGATATCAGAAGCCATTAAAATTTTAAACCAACCAGCCACAATTATTCTAGAATGAAAATGAGCCGTAGCAGTACTATGAAACTGCTACTAGTTCCCACTTGCCCCACTATTTATGGCTACGAGGCTTCGGTTGGAGTGCGAAGAATCCTTGGGTTTCAACAGGCTACCGTAACCGATATTATTTCTGTCATTCTATATTAATTCTGATTAATACACTTATCGCTATATTTGGGCCGTTTGAGGGCCTGACGTGGACAGGTCGCCAGCCTTGTTTATCGTCTCTGGGAGATGGGACGGTGCAAGAATATCGACACACGGAGTCCCATACCAACGGCCGTCCCATCTTCCAGGGAGCATGTGTCATCCTGTCAGACCTCTTACCGTCGCTGATTGGTGTTACGTTGGGGCAGTCTCGGATCTACGAATTTTTCGAACCAAGGTAGAAACTTGAAAGTGGCGCCCCCTCCACGTTTGAGATAAATTGTAAACATAAATTCAGAAATATAAAATGGGTGCACTTTTTTGGCGTGGGACATAAAGAACCATTTAATAAATCTGCTCCCTTTATATAACCAATTTATACAATCTTTATATAGCCAATAACTTTCGCTAAAGTCTTTAGAATATTTTTGAGCTAAATCGGCTCCATTATTTTGCAGATCCTCAGTTGACTTATTTCAAAACGCGTGGGCACTAAGGAAGTAATTAATCAAGAATCTACACTAATATTATAAAAGGAAAGATTTGTATTTTTGTATGTGACGAATAAACTCAAAAAGTACTGGACCGATTTTAATAATTCTTTTTTCATTAGAAAGCTACTTTATCACTGAGTAACATAGGCTATATTTTCTACTAGATTACTATAGAAATCAATAGAAATTCCTATTAAAACCAACCGAAGGTGTAAAATGATAGGACAAAAAAATGTTCGACAATAGATTATATAATGATGAGCTATAGAGGTTTTGCAATTTGGAATGTATTGCAGGTCGTGGGTTCGATTCCCACCCAGGACAAACATTTGGGTGCATGTCTGTTTGTTATGGTTTTGATCATGAAACTTTGTACCCATATTCTTGGAGGTATTAGAAGTAACATAGGATTATTTTTGTGCCGGGAAAATGTTAAATCCCTGGGGAACGCGGGTGAAACCGCGGGGGACAGCTAGTTATTGATAAAACGACAGTGGATGCTAGACCCTTTTGAAACACGTATTGTTTTTTTATACATATATAATGTATTATTTGATAATATGATTTTGGCGCCCCCTGAAACTGCCGCCCGGGGCGGGTGCCCCGGTTTGCCCTCCCTAGATCCGGGCTGTGTTGGCGCTGGTAAAATATGTACCAACCTAGAGATTGCAGAAATAACCAATTTATAAGGAAAATCACTACTAGCAGCAAATTCACATTGTGACTTATTTGCTGTGCTTTATGTTGTAGTCAGCAGAGCGCTTCTATTTAATTTAGGATCAAAATCTTTAGGTAAATTCCTACCATAAATACCTGTCATCTTCGTTGTACAACATATTTACATAAACTTGTCATATATCTGACAACGCAAAAAATAATTCTTCTACTCTTTGCACATAGGCACTGATAAAACGTTAAACAAATAGTAAAATAAGTTTTGTTCTGTCATGTATTAAGATACGAGGTTAATGTATGTAGGTAGTAAAAAGAAACCTCAAAGAGTTTTGCTCTATCATAGAATATTAGAATTACAACTTTTTGGACCAACTATAAAATAACAACTATAGGTTGATATGCCATTTATATTTGAATTTAATCACTTACTTTTCGTTTTTCTATCACAAAAATATAAAACTTTTTTTACTAATGCCATTCGCTGATACCATCTTTAAGATAGCGGGTTTTTCTATTTTAAGTTTATTACTTTGTCAAATTCAATTGATTCTAAGTTATATGTTATTGATTCTGTTTCGATCACAATTAATTTGTAAATAAATACTTAGGGATTTCATCGATATTACAGAACTTTGCAATGTAATTAAATTAAATGGTATTAACCTATGCATTAATAAAATAATAGAACAATGGTGGAGTACTTAAATACTTATATGATAGGTTGCAATATACATACAGAATTACACATATGTATATAGTTTGACTCCTTTATTCAATATATTTTGTACATTTTATGCGGAAATTCGTATGTCCGTTTACATACGAATGAATGTTATGACGCATATCACGAGTTGTAAATACGGTGTATTATTAAAATGTGTCTGTCTGTAGGTACCTTGAGTCGTCAGTTGGTTTATGGCACTCGGAAAATTAAACAGCTACGTGGGTTCCTCGTTTTCCTTTTGTAAAACATGAAACATATTGAAGTCTAAATTAATTAGTCAGAGGAAGACTTACGAATACCTAGCACGTTACTCACATATAAGGGTATAACTATCCCCCGCGGTTTCACCCGCGTTCCCGGGGGAAGTTACAATATTTTGTTCTTTCTATCATCAATTATAGTTTTCGCAGCGCACGCGATGTAAGAAAGTTTTTGTTAATTTTTTCACACCTTGGGTTACATTATTGGAGATTTAATATGGATCCCCAACTTTTTTGAATATTTAATATAGCCTATGTTCACCGGAGACAGTGTAGCTTCCCAACAGTGAAAGAATTTTTCAAATCGGTTATTTAATTTCGGAGACTATTCAATGCAAACAAGCAAACAAAAAACAATCAAATATTTCCTCTTTATAATATTAGTGTAGACTAGCTATCCTCCGCGGTTTCACCCGCGTTCCCGAAGGATGGTACGTTTTAATAACTATTACATGCGTTGTTTAAAGAAATGGATCCTTGTTGTATGAATAAAATAATTTTTAATTAATATTTCCCGGGATAAATATCCTGGAATAACTCCAGGGTATTATGGTCTATGCATGTGAAAAGTTTCATCCAAATCCGTTTGATAGTTTTGGTGTGAAAGATTAACAAACATCCATACACATAGTATGATAGGATCAGAACCATAGTAGGATAGAATTCTTGATTTTTACACCAAGTTTTTTAGTTTGTACACAAACAAATGTTTACACTTAGCCAGTGTTATTTATAACCAATCTACAGATTTCGTATCAGTATGTAATTTAGTTCTACTTTGGCTTAATTTTAAGGAGTTATTCATAAATAAAAAAACTAACCAAACTTGTTATATCAATGTTACACAGCCGTTTAACATAAATCGGTTCCTATAAGTATTATCGATCGATTTATAAATGCGGAATCGGTTATTTAGCGGCTCGCGAACGCGGACAAATTTGGCGAGCGTGATTCCGCGAGATGTTTGCCGAAGGCTTCGTTTCAGTAACAACTACCTACCTATTTGAAATGAGCTTAGTGGCAGTCAGTGTTTCGGTATGCGTCTTACGACCACGCTTTCTGCGGTCATTCGCAAACTTGATTTTTTTTTATTAAAAAAAAGCAACTGTTTATTTTGTGACTGATAAAGCTTTTTAATATGGCATAGAGAGCTAATCGTGAGTACACATTACTTAACTCATTTATTTGACTTCAATATTTATTTTATTTCAATACAATACAAAAATAATAAAAACCAGCCAAGTGCAAGATATATTTGTGATGTAAGTGTTTTCGTAATTAGTTTTTTTTTATTGGTTCAACATATACGAAGGCTTTTTTTTTATTCAACCCCTTAAAACTGACCTTGAATAATGTAGGTTTTAACCGCACGGTTGTAATTAAGCCATCAATTCCTATCTAGGTAACCTTTATGTAAAATTTCAACATAATATTTTTGCATTTTGCCTTTTGTTTATGAGTGAGTTTTGATGACAGACGAACAGACATTACCGATGAGACCGTGTAAGTAAATACGTCATTTATTTCAAGTGTCTCCTAAAGTATTTAGATATGGGAACGGAACACTAACGAAACAAATAAGTTCGATTTGAAATTTGAAGGCTGAATATGTTCAGGATTAAATAAACACATTTGTTCACTTTTTCGTTTTGATACTTGCTAACAAATAAATATTAATTATACAGAAGGTAATGGGGTAAAGGATAAAGATTTATTGTTGAGTGATTTTCATTTCCAAACCTATTATTATAGATACTATACTTTGTACTGGTACATAAACCTTATATTATATCGCTAGCTGTCGTTGCTTTAATTAGACATTACTTTTTATGAATACTTCAACACATGCTGTCTATTAAGGTTTCTGGGACCGGTTGCCCTCAGCCCAGTGCAAATTGACCAAACGATTTGCTATCGTATCATAGAGGTTATATTAGCAAACTTACAACTAATATCTGTGGCTTGTCTGTTTCTCTTTTAATTACAGTAGGTCAGGCAATAATAAACTTAATACCACATTTTTATTTTTAATTCGCCAGTAAACGTATGTTGGTTCTGTATGTAGGTGACATACAAAAGTTACTCACCGAGACGTACCACTGGCACATGACTAGATAGTATTAAAGCTGCAAATAAACTGTTAACAGGTATTAAGATAATGATGGTATCTATGTCATTTCATCTCACTTTATCTATATTGTTCGATAAATTAATTATTTACATAATGTCCGCAGCGGCATCGCGGCACTCGACCGGTGCGGTTGAACGAACGAAAATCTCGATAAACACGGGAAGGTCGGGAGAGGTGATCGACACTGCCTAGTTAAGATTAAAAATGACACAAAACATCTTCATAAATTTCAGATGATTCATAACATACACCGAGATTATAATTGAGTACCTACTTAAGTAGAGTTTGCGGTTTTCCCTCGTGCCTCGTGGTACTTCAAAAGGGGCGTAATAATAGCACTTTAATGTCGGCAACACAGGCACATAGGCGACAGTGACCACTTACCATCAGGTGGACCGTCTGCCTGTTTGACAAACTATAGATTTATAAATAACAATACTTTTTCCTTGTTAAGTAGCAGTACCTCTACTAGACAGTTTCAATTTAACAGGTCAACAATTCAATTCAAAAGGTTTATCATCTTTTGAGTAGACTACACATAATTGTGATGTGATATCAGCGCAAGAAGGAGCCCGTTCACCTTGGCTCCTGCGTTCCGGAATGCATCCCTGGAGTGCACCAACCGCCATGAGCTCTTGGGTGTTGATGTTTCTTCAGACCTCAACTTTGGGCGGTTCATTGAGTCCAAAGCCAAGGTAGCTGCTAAAAAACTCGACGTTCTTGCAAAGATCCGGCGGTACTTCACACCGGGACAGCTTCTAATGTTATACAAAGCTCAGGTTCGATCGTTTGTGGAGTACTGCAGCCACATATGGGTTGGGGCTGCAAAATGCCATCTAGCAGCTTTAGACTCGGTGGAAAGGCGTGCAAAAAGGCTAATTGGTGATCCAGGTTTGGTTAAGTCCAATCTGCAATGCCTAGAGCACATGCGTAGGGTAGCCAGCCTTTCGGTATTCTATAGGTTGCATTTGGAGAGTGTGCACGGGAATTGCATGACTTGTAGGGCGAGTAGCCACCCCTACGATGTCGAAACTCCTATGGTCCGGACTAAGCGTTTCGTCTCGTCTCGTCGTTTATACCGCGTACATCGAAGGACTGGAACAATTTGCCTGCTGCGATCTACCCGTCTCATTGTAATTTGGGTGTCTTCAAGGCTAGAGTGAGTAGGCTCTTAATAAACTAGTGCGCCTCAACATCAATGATTGCATCTCTGCTTACCATCAGGTGGGATCGTAGTCAAGCAATAGTATCATTATTTAAAAAAAAAATACTAGCCATTCCCGGTACGCACTGTTGTGTTGCGTTTGTTTTCAAATAAAATTATGCTGTATTTTCCATTTTATTGCCAACTTTGCATAGGTTATTTTCAAAAAAATTCGGACTATTACGAAAATTATAAAAAAATACCTACAGCCGATTCGAGTGATGCGTTAAACAAGGACAACAGTCAAATTATGAGATTAAAAAAAAATATGTATAAAATATGAGCACTTTGTGATGTCAATTTATCTTTGAAGTCATATTGAGATTGTAGTAGGTTTATATTTCGAGCTCAATTGAAAAGTTATTTTTACTTTTTTTATTAATAATATCAATACACGGGTAGCAACGTAAACAGGCACATGTTTTCATTAAACTATTTAGCACACATCCGCCAATAGTGTCAATCCATTTTCTGAAGTGTTAAGTGCCTGTGTCGTCACAATACCATTTAAAGCGGTTTAAGGTTGGAAAAATATCCGTCATATGTTATTCTAAGCATGCTTTTTAGGGATCCGTACTCAAAGGGTTCCAACAGCCCTATTCCTAAGGCACCGCTGCCCTTCTGTCCGTCCGTATGTCACTGTGCAGTATCTTATGAACCGTAATAAGAAGACACATACTGTGGTCACTATAATAATAAACAAAAAAAACCCTATGTGGCGCATTTTCTACGGTGTTTCGGAACTTTTCGAGCCGGACTTGCATTTGGCAGTATTTTAATAATTTTAGTAGAATTTTATAGGTAAGTTCCGACCATAGTCATATTGAATTAATATTGAGTAACAAAATCGTGGAATTTAGTTTTGCCACTTAGAAAAAATTATATGCAAAGTGTCAATACAAAACCTGGATATACCTATTGACATTTTTCTTTTTTTTACTATATCTTTTTATTTCTTCTGGTGGTAACAGCTCATAATGAATAATGCCCTTCCAATCCCACCACACACACAGCATCACCTTGTTGCGAGTTAACCCGGGTTTCGCCACAGTCTGTGAAGCCTGACCGGCCTTTGACCACGACCCTTTTCGCACGTTCTTGTCGTACGTGATCCACTTTTCATCACCAGTTATCAGCTTCTTCAAAAATGGTTCGGTTTCATGACGTCGTAATAAAGAATCACAAATGAGTACACGGTTCATTAGCTCGTTAGGTACCCAAATATCTAGCTTTTTTGTGTACCCAGTTTTTTTCAAATGCGCCAAAACTGTTTTGTGGTCAATTCCCAGTTCTTCAGCTACGTCGTAACTACTGATATGCCGATCTTGCTCCACTTTTTCAAAAATGGCATCCATTTTATCCGTAATGGGGCGACCAGAGCGACGTCCATCTTTGACATCAAAATTTCCGGATTGTAAACGCTTAAACCAAATTTTTGCTACTCTCACAGACACTGCACTAGGTTCATAAACATCGCAATTTTTTTTTTGCGGCTTGCGTTGCATTTTTACCTTTTTTGTAGTAAAATTTTAAAATGAATCGAATTTCTTCATTAGATTCACTCATCTTGGCGGTACGAAAAACAAATGCAAATCAAATCACACATTTTCCTAATTTGAATTTGGAATTATGTTCTTTAAAATTTAAATTTTCAATGATACCAAAACCAGCCAGATACAAATAGTATAGCCAAAGAGATTTTATTACAAGTTCATACATACTATAATGCGAAAAGACTTTTTCCCCAACCTAATATTATTCAGTTTTGTTCTTAATGACTGTTAGATTGCAAAGAGCGTGCTTGGTCATTATATTATTTTCATATTTAGTCAAAAAAACATGTCTGGACACCTTTAATGATAAAGAGAGTTTTTTTGTTATTTGACTTTCGGTGATCATTTATTTATGAATATAATTAAATGTAGGTACACTTTAAATAAATAAATAAATTCTTTATTGAAACGTTATTGGGTACATACAAAAATTGCAACTATTATATTACTATGATCTACATTGTGCCAGATGGTTTCAATAAAGTTGCACGGCACCTATTACCTAAACTAGGTAAGTCTGTGACATAGGCATTTTATAGGGACTTTAATGGGGAATGGGGGTTAATTTTCTTTCATGTAATAGTATATATATTGTTTAGTTATTGTAATTTTCAGTTTTATAGTAAATTATAATACCTACTGGATAAAATTATAAGTAACTAGTTTTCACCAAAATTGGCAGAATAATCTTCTCCCCACAATGGGTTCAAACTGTTAATTAGTTTTGAATTTCGAATTGAGTAAATTAAAAAGAATTCTCCACCTGCATTTTATTTTGTAATAAGTAGATTAATTAATGTTAATTGTTTATCGTCAGAACGGACAACGAACTCAGTAGATACTAAGTAGTGATATCAGCCAATAACTCAGTTATTTTTCCAGTCCCTCCGTAGCAAAACTGACTAATTTAGTCATATAAGAGTTTCACACTTTAGTCAATGCAGACCTGCCTTCTATTTTGTTTACTAAAAATTAAAAGTAAATACTGTAAGAGCCACAACTCAAGTAAATCAGCTGGTAAACACCGACAGCGCTGGCCGTCCCCGTGCTATCTCAATGTATACTATTGTCAATAATAATGAATGACCCTTACAATATTATTTAGCGTCAATCGCCTTGTTTTATCTCATTCTTGTCTGGTCGAGAAAGTTAATAACAAATCAGTAACGTTTAGACTGTAAAGGAAGCGTGGCGTGTGACTATGACATATGCAAACAGTGTATCAATCTTAACGATATAAAATTATAAAAGAAAAACGAAGTGTTTATACTATAGACGTTGTTTAAAGTGTTAAGGATGGAGTTTCAATATTATGGGAATTTTGACCGTCCGCCGACGCGGAGGGTGCAGGACCAACCCTGGTGGGACGAAGAGGATACACTCTCAGACCGGCGTATCAATGGTAAGCAATGCTAACCATATACAGCTAATTAAGTGTTGCGTAATTATATTCCGGCCGTAACTATATCTCATCTTATCAGTATGCATATGTACCTAGTACCTACTTGCACATATGACATATATACACTAATAAGGCTTAGAGCGAGGGATCTCATTATCATTTTACCGCAACTACATCCATAAATAAAATTAAAACCACATTACAATATTTTAATAACCTAGTTAATTTAGTAATATGAGGTGTTTAAAGTTGACTTATATTAAGTTATATTAAGTTTAGTAAGTATAGTTAGTGAGTGAGTTGTTGCATTTGAGGATATCAGCTGTGTCTGAAATATGAAAAAAAAATTAGTTTGCTTCTTCATCTTCTATGCGTGTTTAAATTATTCAGTTTTAGTCTTATTTTTATTTTATAATTAGTCCATAAAAAAACCGGGAACAGCTGGTCTTTTAAAAACATATTCTTTCTTTAGTTTCGAAAACACCTAATATCCTCATTTTGTATTTACGGTTTGACAACTTTCTTTCCCATAAAGTATCAATATCACTTGCAGACAAAATACAAATTATGTAAACAGTTTAAAATCATTGTAAATTGCCGGGCAAGTATACATTATTGGATGTTATTAATTTAACTTTCAATAAGGTAAAATACATTATTTATTATGATTATATCCCTCAAGGAAATATAAACAAAAATACAATTATTTATATTGATTAAAGGTTTAATCAACAACAATAACAAACTATGTAGGTAGGTAACAGGGGTAGAAATAAAAAACATTTAAAAAAAAAATGGAGTGTTGCTATAATAAAAATATAGGCTGGATTTTTACAGTGAACGTTCTATAGATATAGAAAAATAACTAGAAAATCTGACTCGACTAAATTTCATGGTAATATTTATTTTGCATTCACACAGTTTAATATAAAAATCCTCCCCATACTCTCAATAAATGGGTGATATGAAATATTTATTCAAATAGGCTTGTAAATGCTTGTAAATGTTCAGGCCCTAACACCGGTTCGGAAGGTTGCTTTTACTGACAAGAGCTGGCAATAAACTTGGTAATTTCTCTTTCAAAATAAGATTTTGTACAGAAAGATCTGTCCTGCAGGAGCGAGCGTTGTCGTCAATGAAATAATCGTTAATGTTGTAGCCTTGGATTGTAAAGAAAGCAGCTTTAAGTTTCCAAAACGCGGCCAACCGCTATAACATGCTTGCTAACGCCCTTATGCAACACTTTTGAGCTTTGAATATATTTGAACTTTCTCTTTTAGTCAAGTTTCCCAAAAATATAATAACATAGCATATAGTAGGTGCTACATAAGCGTGGTAAACTGCAATAACGGCTCACGTTTACTACTCCGTTAGCCTACTCTGTATATGCACTCGCATTGTATAGCTTATGTTCATAAATTCACTACATCAATGTATGTGCTTTCCAATCACCTTTTTGGAGTAGTAGGAATAACAGACAAACACACATACATTTATTTCCTATATAAATAAAAATGAAATGCTGTTCCTTGAAAGTCGTATCACTTGAGAACGGCTGGATCGATTTGGTAATATATTTTATTGATGTTTGTACGAATAAGGATTTCCGGGAAATTAATATTTGCGAAGTTGACCGGAAAATTGTAAATGAACTTTGTAAAGCTGGAAACAACTAGTTTATAATATATTTTGCTTCTTTTTCATAAATAATTAGTATAGGGTCTATCAATGTAATGCTTTCTTACTTGATATTTATGATTCATTAAACTAAAAATACAAAAATTGTGTTTCTAATTTATATATACAAAAATTTATGTATGTCCTTTATAGAATCGTAAACTTTGCAACGGATTTTCAGCAATAGTTAGAGTAATTCAAGAGGAAGGTTTATAACCAAGATTGATAGCGGGCAAAGACGCAGGGCGCAGCTAGTTACCAATTAAATACCAATATACAAACTCCTTATATTCTATAATAAGCCTTGTTCCTGGTAAGCGCCGCGCCGTAGTTTAATTTCCAGTAGGTAAGCACATACATGTCCGTCTAGACGCAGTACGGAAAGCAGAGTATTATCGATTGGACACCAAAATAATTTTAGCGCCAGGCGAGAAGGGAAATATTTATCGAACACACTTACTACAGTTGTAGGTACTATTATAATAGTACTCTTCACTCGGTCTAGTTATAGATTCTTGTCTTTGCCATAACCTACAAATAACTATATAGCCTAAATAAAAGTAATAAAACAACACGATGTGAGGAAGGCGCTAGGTTAATTGCCTCGTAGTTAAAACCCACTTTTTTGTTTAATTTTCAATATAAATGAGATTTAAATTACTTGTTATCGTAACGATGATATGTTTATTAATAAAAATGGATGTTAAAAGCTATTAAAGCCTAGAATACTTACTTTTATCTTGTGGTTTATGCAAAGAACGTGTAGGGTACCCAGCCTTACACGTCATAATTACGTCATTAGAAATACGTATATTTATAAAAACCAAGAATTAACGTTGATTATAGTTAGTCATACCATTTTGCGAAACTTAAGGTTATTTATAAATAATAGTTTGGGATGAATAGGCGTTTTAGTGGGCCGCTTGAACTGAAAAGGGAGATTTATTTTTAAATATTGTGTGATCCATCTTGCCCCTATCGACTTTCCTACCACATTTCAGTCTAATCAGTTTTTAAACTTACTTACGTTTTTCAAACACGCAGCTCTCTTGCCATGTATCTAAGGTCGAGAATAGCAGTTAGGGCGCTCTACTGAATTTTGTAAGAAGGAACTGTATCCAATCCTTTGAGGTAAACAGTATGGGCGCTCTGAGTGCCCAAGAGTGACCCTGGGGGAAGTTAAGAGAGCGGAGGACCTCGGTCAGTGCATGGCCAGTTAACTTTGTGAGGCTTGTTGAGGCTTTCTGAGCAATCTACCTTCAGCCATATTATCTCTTACCAGGGTGAGATTAGGTTCAAACAAAAGTGTATCCAAAGTAAAAAAAAAAACATTTTTTTTTTAAAGATTGACTGCCAAGAATATGTAAATTATCTTGTAGATTACCCTTACATTGAAAGGTTTTAGTTGTTAAGAAGTAGAAAATCTATTATATAGGTAATATGTCGCCTATTTGTGCCGCCATATTGAAATATCGGTTAATCTCACGACGGAAATAAGCTTCTGATTGCACCGAGTCGTTCAGATACAAGCCTCGTTCGCACGCATAGCAATCTATTTATCATTAATAAGTGTCCCAATTTTATTTTAGGTAATAAGAGTTCAACTTGTGCTTAAATACTCCTTGATATAAATGATTATTATAAAGTATAGGCTGTATCTTAAAATGTACGCCTAAACATTTTTTTATCATGAACTGAAATCGAAATATGCTACAATGTATTTACGATTAAATAATATATCTCGTATATATATTATTTCCTAGTCCAGAAAGATTGATCATTCTGTGTCTACAAATAAACGAGTGCTATTGATCCAGTATCCAACAAATGAACAGTCCCCTAACTGTGAATAACCACCTCTGTGTGTTACTGCCAATTCTCGAATAAAAACGAGGCATTTCATTTAATCTTTTAATATCTATTTTCAATTAACTCAAAAAATAACTGTTAATTTTTTTTTTTATGCTACTTGGGCCGACAAACAAGCAGACGGTCCACCTGATGGTAAGTGGTCACCGCCGCCTATGGACATTTGCAGCACTAGGAGCATCGCCAATGCGTTGTCGACCCTGAGACGTGAAGTTGTTAAGTCTCATGTGCCTGTAATTTCACCGGCCCCCTTACCTTTCTAACCGAAACACAGTAATACAATAGCACTACTGCTTCACGGCGGAAATGGGTAAGGTGGTAGTACTTCCCCGGACGAACTCTGCACTAAGAGCTCTACTACTCTGAAAATTAAAAAAAACCTGTTAATTTTTTTTTGAAAATCGTAGAAAAAAATCAATTTCTTTTAGATTTTACGCGTGCGGGTAAATGTTAAGCTACTCCCTACAATTTGGATTAGATTGCAAGCATTTCCAAATCAAATTAACATTTTGGCACATTCTTCCCACACGCTTATCTAATTCTAAATTAAGCAGGGCTTGTACTGCTTGTACTATTGCAATCAGATAACTGATATACCAACAATACACTTATACACAATTGGCTTGGTGGTTAACGCTTTGACTGCCAAACCTAAGGTCGCGTGTTCGATTCCCACCCAGGACAAACATTTGTGTGCATGAACATGTCTGTTTATTCTGTGTCTGGGTGTAAATATCAATATAAGTATGTATTTAGAAAAAAAAGTAGTATATGTAGTATATCAGTTATCTGCTTTCCATAGTACAAGCTCTGATTAGTTTGGGACCAAGATGGCCGTGTGTAAAGAATGTCCCGGGATATTTATTATTATTTATATAGATATTTATATCCAAACACGGAAGGGCATGTTGATGCACACAAATGAATGTCCATGTGAGAATCGAACCGACCTGTAGCAGTCAGGATCACTAACCACCAAGCCAACTGGCCGTCAAAGCTATTTAATGCTCCTCTATTTACATTAACAATAAAAATCTCACTAACTACGGTCTATAATTTAACACCGAGCCAGAATCATTTTATCCGATAATAGAATGTATGATTGAGCTGTTTAGGTAACTGGTTTATTACATATCGTCTTCCGTGTTACGTTCTTGTTCTTGAATATAAATTACTTACATATTCACACATCTAGTTTGCTAGTTATTCGATATTATAGTCGATAAATTTAATTAAAATTACCTACCTACATGCCACCTTCAGCACGTGTATTGAAGCGCAGAATTTTTTTGCTTGAATCAAATAATTCCATGTAAACATATGGCACGTGCAATAAATACTGAACTGAATTCTAGGTACGATAATGAGACCAACAGCGACAGACGAGAATCTAATACGCTCTAAAGCTATTTAAAAATGAAGGTTAGGTCTATAGACCTAACGCTAGTTAGACGTAATCCGTTTTTGACACGACTAACATACAATATAAACGTGCTTTTTGATACTGTTTCAAATGTAAAGTATCTTTCAATTAGAGAAGAAGAATTGTATTGTTATAGGCCGCGTGACAGGTCTCTCGACAAACAGTTTAATTTATTCCTTTGTCTCCATACGCCTGTCGGGCGACGGGTCAAGCAACAGCCATCCCAGTAGCTCAGTTCTTTTAATTGGAAAACGTCTGGTCAAACAAAGAGAATTCAATTTCAATCTATCCAGTGCATACGGGTTAGTCGTCTGGTTTATAATAAAATATGGATTAAACCTACGTTCTCACAATTGGTAATAGAAATCCAATTCAGCATGATCTTATTGAAAAATATTAATTCACCGCAGATGCCGGTATCATGAATGGGCTCTAGAATGTGGTTATGAGTTCATTTATCTATTTAGAGAGTGAGTCAAGGTTCTTTGGTTTGGACTGGTCGGGCTGTTGAACGCATCGTTCTTCCAGACTTCATAAATAAACAAACGTTAACCGTTTTCCTCGCCGCCGGCTTATCATCAATGTTACTAGGAAACGCATACTTTGCAAAACGTAAACCATGTACCGATTTTCCTTGATATATATATTTTTAATAACATTACCAAACACACATGGAAATATTGATGGATTTAGAAATGATGGACAACATTCGAGCCAGTAAAGTCGGCATAGAAATCACGTTCGTAGAAAACCAAAGAAGTATGTTTACTTTTCTACTGGGAACTGATTACCTCGGTAGAAGTACGTTATTTGCGGAGTTACGTAAGATAATTTGAGTTATTGTATACCACTACAGTACAGCACATACTAGAAGGATGATCAAGTTTGCCATTTATACCTATGGCGTTATGCGTACAATGAGACAACAGGCCAGAAAGGCAATAGCTATTCGTTATGGCTTATAAATAAAGCTAATTTACATCATACATAATTGTTAGAATACATGTTTATTTAGCTAGTTAAACTAGCACACGATGGGGTACAATAATAATACCAAACTATTTTAGTATCATATATAATCATGCTTTGAAGATTTTATGGAAATTCGTCAACAGAGTTTGTCATCTACAATCCATCTTCAGATATTTTTGCATGAAATATACCTTGACAGATTTGATTTGTGTCTTAAAATTTTGGGTAATCAAAATAGATCTTATTGCATAGGTACTTAAGTTGGTGCGTTATTACATTTTGGAACTCTCCGTGTGTGAGTCCAACACGGTATTTAATTTCCAGGTCGCCATAGTTTTCTTATCAGTCGTATAAAAGATGATGACAAATGATAAAACGTTTAGCGTCATCTGTCTATTGTAAAACTGATAACACAGAACAATAGATATGCCCTAGTTCAGCCACTCCATAAAAGATGGCACTATATTATTGAACTCAATTAGTTTATTTCAATTTTTTATTTATTGCAATTATAACTTTTGTTTTTTTCATAAGTTTATTCAGATTTCATATTATTTAATTTATAATACTGATTGTTTGTTATTTTTTCTTTTTTATGTTAACTGGCAACTTTATGTACATGTGGAGTAAGCCTTTAAGTAATTGTTACACTTAAATATTACTTTCATTATAGAAACAGTGCATCTATTGTGTAAACAATTGTTGGCTGACCTAATAATTAAATATCAAACCATAAATTAAATTTTTTCAATTCTCCTCAACATATTTATTTCCAAAATAAACTGAGAGCCAATGAGAACTATTTCTGTAACTACTCTAAGTAGTTAGCGATAATGTAGATGGTATTGTTGTGATATGTTATGTTGGTTTAATTCAATCATTCGTCCGGGGAAGTACCTACTACCACCCTACCCATTTCCGCCGTGAAGCAGTTATGCTTGTATTACTGTGTTTCGGTTAGAATGATAAGGGGGCCGGTGGAATAACAGGCACATGGGACCTAACAATGGTGTTGCAAATTGTGTTGCAAAAGTTGGTGGACCGTCTGCTTGTTTGTTGGTCCATGTAGTATAAAATTAAATAATAAATGTGTTATCATATAATTCTATTGTTGCAGGTAAGTGTATCTACAGGTGGAATGTCACGCCCGCCCATACCAACACTCATCAGAATGAACGATGTGTCGACCACACCACACCTTCACCTAAGTCGGCTAGGTATGGACTCCTTAAGTGATCTATTATATCATTGACTGTTTTTTTTTATTTCTTTTTACATTTTCTACGGACTCTTAGTCCGTACTCTTTGAAGATTCTACGATAAATTATTTTAAGATTAATTGTATTGTGTTTTTTTAAATTAACATCTTTCCGCGCTTGCTCAGCTCGTTGTTTTGAACTGAGGCTTGTGGTTCCTTAATATATAGTGTTACATTGAATTTTTCTATTGCTGAATACATGGATTATAAGTTAAACTTATTTTAATATAATATAAATAATACAATAATAATAACAATTTAAAAGTAAACAAGAGCTTAACCTAATTATAATTATTATAAATAAAAAACCTCCCCTAACTCCTCCCCTGGTGGCAGAACACCAAGAATGCTTGCGACATTGCCTCGCTGTATTGCGAGGCTTATTCTTTGGGCTAAGTAGCCGCCAGCTCTGGGATCCCGCGTAGCTTCCACCAACCGCTTAGAGATTTCTCTGAAAAGGTGGTGAGCTCGATGACCCCAGGGTCCTAAGGTTTCAACCCCAAACAGCTCAAATATATACGTACTCGATATTACGCTATATTTGTGCCTTTTGAGGTTCTCTGCATTGTTGGCTGCTGCGCCGGCCTCGGTCGATGTACCATGGAGATGTGATGGAGCAAGAGTGTCCACACACGTGGCATCCTACACTAATGCCCTACCAATCCTCCATGGTACAAGAGTCAAACCATCTGGTCTCTTGCCATCATCACGTGTTAAACCATTGGGCTTCAGAATTGCGGGCATGCCGGCGGTGGCAAGAGCCCGACGTATGACATCATTTATATTTTAATATTCATCAAAATGTATAATTCTAAATAATACATTTTAAGTTATTCCGGCCTCGGATGGTTTCGCTCCCAAAAGACTCTCCATGACAACTGCATTTCGATGTTTTTTGACTGGTTCATTGACTGGTTTTTTAACAATGACCTATCAAAGTTACTCTACCTAGATACACCCTGACATGATCCTTTACTTCCAGTCGCTGTGTGTATGTTGTGTAATTTAAAAAAAAACAATCACTAAGTCTTCTCTGTTGAGATACAGTCTCCCTCTACGTGAAGGTCATCCACATACAACATGCTGGTGAACATGGGCTATTTATAAGGCATATGAAGGATTTCGTCATGATATTTAAAACGAAATGAAATTAATTGTATTAAAATTACCTACACATAGGTTTCTGCGAATCTGTGACACCCACACTAAGATTAATCTTGTCAGTAATAAAAGACCAATAATTCATTACGAAGATATTAATTTAAATACGCTATCCTTCCTGAATATGCAAATTTGGGTCTAAAAATAACCGTATTATGAGTTAGATTTATCGTCGGTTAATTAAATATTTGTCGTGTAAGTAAATACCAAAGTTAAATTAACACTAGACTGAAATATAAAGATGAGTGCGCCACTGCAAAATTTAGCTCGATATCCACTTTTAAGATATTCAAATATTATATCGATGAAAATAAAATACCTCGACGATCGTATTTTTAAAATAGAACGAGTTATTAATGTTCATTAAGATGTCTGGCGATGATAATATATTTTTATCGAAAACAAAGCTATCAGAGAAATAAATAAGTACTAATTGAATTGCGTGCAAAATCCTTTACTATGTTTTGTTGAGTTTGAGCTGCTACTAAACTGGTGATTGTTCAGGGTTACTTTAATATAATTAAAGATTATTAAATGTGGAAAAATTATTACCTTTTTTCATCGGTGGGTGTATGTATGCTAAACAAACATAATTATAATATATATAGTATGACGACAATGAACTCAATATCAATAGGTTATCAACGCCTCAGCTTGAGGTGGTCTCGGTAGTAAAATATATGTACGTTTCTTCGTTAATGACTTAGAATACGACCCACTAAGAATATTTTTTTTAATTTTTTTATTAGGGTTACCCACAGATGATACACATATTTCAAACAAAAAGAGTAGACTTGGCGCACATCCACAGACAAACACAACATACACAAATAACTATAAGCAATTATTTCCATTATCTATTAAAAATTACAAATTAAATAAAAATAAATTAAATTAAAAATAAAATTCAATCAAAAGTAAAAGTAGACAAAGGTAAAATAAGAATAGAAAAATAACAAGATAAAAATCTAATTAAACCAAATTGTTATAAAACTAAATTAAAAACAAAATCAAATTTAGAGACCGAGTAGTTTATTCGACTAAATTTCACTTAAATTGAAATTATATTTATTTATTGTAAGAAGATTTATAATGATTCCTCATAAGACCCTAGGAGCTATACGTAACCTAAAACAGGCAAAATATTACTATTGGCTGCACAACGACAGAAACCCCAAGTCCCTAACCTAAATTGCCTAAAGTTATTGCTATTATTATAGTCGAACCTTGCAACTTACATAAGTATCAATCATCACTTTATAATTGAACTTTATTTAGCAAGAGTTAAGATACGTAATATATTTACTAACATTTATACTTTGCTTTTGTTAACTAAAATCAAGTACTAAAAGACAGGCTACGGCTTCGTCCAGATCTCCCATATTTTACATTTTTCTACCTATAATTAAGACTAGCAGTATCTTTGTATTATTGCTGTAATTTGTAAAGAATTAATAAATAATATTTATTATTAAATGAAAATTTTTGACGCGCTAAGTAATATCAGTCTAAATCTAATATGGCGGACGCCCCAAGATGCCGGCAAAATGCCCTGGTGTCAAATGCGATTGCATTATCTAAACTAAAACGTTAACATATTTCACAGTAAAAGCATGTTTCTCAGAAGGAATTTTATTTATTATAATTTTTTATCAATTTTGGCTTTGTGCTTTATATTTTACTTTATTAATTTAATGCAATCGTATTATATTTGTATAACATATTTACATAATTTGTCTCAGGGTACACACCACATAAGCAATGCCCCTAGTGTTGCAAATGTCCATAGGTGGCGGTTACCACTTGCCATCAGACTGATTGGCGGCCTTCTCAATATTAAAAAATATATATATTACAGGAGTTCTCGCTTGACAGGTAATTTGATGTATAATAGACATAATAATATTATAAATGTAATCACGAATAAATAGCAGAACAGATTTTCATGAAACTTCACACTCAGATAGAATATATTCTAGAATAACGATTTATACATGCATGATACTTTTTATCCCGGAAAAACAATAGATTGAAATGATTTGACGTTGGTAAAAGGAGAGAACTGAAAATTGCACCACATTTAACTGTCGCAATTCAGATGAAACAGATTGCTATGTTATGGACTTGGCATGCAATAAATTGAGATTGATACACGGGAATAGGAATCGCGAAGAAGTAAGGAAAGCTTATGTGAAGGACGAGATATGAGGCGTGTCGAGATGACCGAAGGGAAAAAGCATACTTGTTGCACGGTCCTTAAAGAATCTAATTAATATAAATTGTGTGTGGCAGCAGCAATGAATACTAGCACGTGGTCTCAGGGTGACGTAAGAAGCGACAAAAGAGTAAAAATATGACCACGTGCACCCATCACCTCGAATCTTGTGATTTTCAACTGCTTTCTCAAATAAAGTTAGCGACAGGCAAGCGGTCAGCCTAAGATGCATTGCCAAAACCCTACCCCGACCCCAAATGACTGAGAACAGGGCAGGTAGATGTTCATCTTCTTCCTGGTTGTTTTTTTTATACCACTTGGGCTGACACACAGGCGGTCCACGTAATGGTTAGTGGTCACCACCACCTATGGATATCTGCAACACCAGTGATTTCATATGAATATAGCCGTGCGTAATTTTATATCACTAACGGATATGATAATGGTGCACTATTATAATATAAATTCTTATCAGTTATTTAGTTTAAATTTATATACATAAACGAATGTTGGTCTGTATGTTCTTTTTAGAATTGAAAATTATGCAACGGATTTTAATGCAGTTTTCAGCAATAGATACTCGTATACCTAGTAATTCAAGATGTAGGTTTATAACCAGGATTGAAAGCTGGCAAAGCTGTAGGGCACAGCTAGTATATATATAATATTTGGATGCAGATACAACTCCCTAAAGATAATCCTGCCGGTGTCCATGGTCATAGTTCTCAAATGATAATTACAATTAAATAAATTAAAATATTATAATTATACTTTCTATATAAATTCTACAAATTATACCTGATTCAAAATTCTAAACCGGTTCAAATTCAGTTTAGGCCCTCAGAAGGCCCTTATGAAGGTCAAATTTAAAGTTACTGATGCTACTACGATGTTGAGAATAAAATCACATTGTTTTTAATGAACTCATTTTATCAAGTAGGTAGCGATTAACCGTCGATTTACTACGTCATTCTTGAATACTTCCCGTTTTCTATATGAGGTTGTACGACCTTCATACATATAGGTATGACAGAATGTATAATATAGACGCGTAGGCAGTATACATCCATAGTAAGCATATTTTGCATGTTGTCCAACCTGTTATTGTAATACGTTACTTAAAGCCGGCAACCGATACCGAAGTCGTATTTAATATATCTATTTATACTCGTACAGGCCAGTTGGCTTGGTGGTTAGCGACTCTGACTGCCAAACTGAAGATTTCTGGTTCGATTCCCACCCAGGACAAACATGCGCAATTGTGTGCATTAACATGTCTGTTTGGTCTGCGTCTGAGTGTAAATATCCATTTATGTATGTATTTAGAAAAAAAGTAGTATATGTAGTATATCAGTTACCTGGTTTCTATAGTACAAGTTCTTAGTTTGGGACCAGATGGCCGTGTGTAAAGAATGTCCCAAGATATTTGTATATATATATATCTTTATAAGGAAAATAGGGTTTCAATGACGCACTTTCACCTGAAATCTACTGAACATATCGGGATGGGACTGCTACCATTCGACGCGGAATTCTATGATGGTTATAGGCTATATTGAGATATCGATAAACGCGGTTGAAACCACGGGCGACAGCTAGTAAGTTAATACATACGTTAATAAAACAATAAGCTATATATGATATCGATGAACGCGGGTATAAACGCGGGTGACAGTTATATTATAAATCGTGACATTTACTTATAATTGGTGACATTATACTGTGCTTGGAGAGGGATGTTAAGTGGTACTTAAATGTACATTCCTTTGTTTTTAGTTGTTTTGATATTTTTTTTATTCTTTCTTATATCAATAGCGTTTAAATAAGTGAGAAAGATTCTGGGCGGAACTTTGTACGGCACATATTTGCACTTTGTTGCGTTCACATTGAATAGGTACTGAAGATATTTTATTGTTATGATTAAATATATAGAACAAAAGCTTTTTAATGATGCTATTTTGTTTAAATACGTACCATTTGAGGTAATAAATTAAATCATATTATTTAGTATTTTTTTAAAACAGTAATTTTTATTGAATTTTTCTATGTGAACGCATCCTTTTTTGTTGTGTGTACAGTAAAAGCTCCTTATTCGCGGGGTATACGTTCCGTTAATATGCCACGAATACAGAAACCGTGAATATGGAATGGTAATTTATATGGGATTGTAGGGGATACGTTCCTAGGTCACAAAATAAAAAAAAAACAAATATATAAAAAAACTACAATTAGTAGTTTATGACCATATTGAACGTCTAATATGTTGCTTTACTTAAACATTATGTTTGTGTACATTCTCAAAATTCGACCGTGGCGAAGGCGTCTTATGTCAATGGAAAAGTGGAACCAATACAGCGACGATATCATTTACAACATACTTTAGGCGTAGTTGTAATAAGGTATATTTTACCTTTTTATTAGTCCATTTGACGTCGCGTTTACAAAGGATACCGAATCCTTTTTAAATACATACGTATACATGTACCTATGTACAGGTTAGATCCGCGAATAAAGAAATCTTTATACGCGAATATAGGAATTGGGTCGCATTTTTTTTATCCGCGAATAGTGAAACCGCGAATGAAGGAAGCGCGAATACGGAGCTTTTACTGTATGTCATGTTTACACTTGCATTACAGAACAGTCTGATGATTTCCCGCAATAAAAAAAGTTATCTATAATATATGTTTAAAGAAGAACCAAGTCTCGTATTACAGACCATTATTTATTACAATCAGTAACTGATACTTGTAAAGTACAGTAAAGTACTTTACTTAATGATACCCAAATATTATGAGGAAAAGCTAGCAAAATGAGGAAATTCATTTTATCAGCCACTATGGCTGGATTCAAAACATAACCGTAAAATCTTTCGCATCTAGGTAGACTAACAACAAAATATTGATTATAGAGTATTTTGAAAAACACTTGATATTTACAGAAAAAATACCAATGTAATGGATTGAAGTAATCTAAATGATTATAAAAGTTACCTTTCTGGTGATAATTTTGTTCCTGTGATTAAATAAGAGACTGCATTTGAGTATTTTCTAAATATAGTTAATGAGATTAATTACAAGGTTCGTGAATATTTACTCTTTATGATTTAAAGAATGTATATACCCTGAAAAACCGAAATTTTCGAATTACCATATAATAATTTTTACTATTAAAAGTTTAGGCTTTTCCCTTTATGTTATCATAGAAGAACTGTTAACTCTCATAGTACCTATTTAAGTAATGTACTGTAGGACTGAGGAATGTACCGAGGAATGAATGTACATTTTTTTTATCGTGACGCATATTCATAGGCGACGACAGAATATCAGCGTTGTGGGTGAAACCTCAACATTAGGCTGAGTCGTAGCCTTTTTTCTTCTCATGACACACAGATACAGAATCATTATTTGAATATATTGTATCCATCATTTTTATTTGTGTGTTTTGGGAGAAAATAAACTTATTATTATTATTATATATACATATCTGCCCCCTTATTCAGCTAATACAAACCTCGTTATCGAGTCGGCGCATGGAGGCCTCGGAGAGCTTACCTCTCGCGTGATTGCGTAGTCAGTGAAAGAGACAGAGCATACGCGACGAAATATCCTCGAGCTAGTGTCATTTTCTATACAGAATCGAGCCCCTGGTTTCCGGGCACACTTACGCATACGTACATTCTAGTGCGTTGAACTCTTTTGTATGGGAATATTAGAAGAATACGATTACTGTATAACTTATAAGCATTCCGGGTGATTAAAAAATATTCCCTTCTTCAACAGGATAGTCCACTAGCTAGTTGGGTATAGTATTTCATCATCATCGGACGGGCCAGTTGGTTTGGTGGTTAGAGACCTGACTCCCAAACCGAAGGTCGCGGGTTCGATTCCCACCCAGGACAAACATTTGTGTGCATGAACATGTCTGTTTGTTCTGTGTCTGGGTGTAAATATCTATATATTTAGAAAAGATCAGTTATCTGGTTTCCATAGTACAAGCTCTGCTTAGTTTGGGACCAGATGGCCGCGTGCAAAGAATGTCCCGGGATATTTATTTAATATAAGAAGAATACGATTACTGTATAACTTATAAGCATTCCGGGTGATTATTAAATATTCCCTTCTTCAACAGGATAGTTCTCTGCCTAGTTGGTTATAGTATTTCACCATCATCGGACGGGCCAGATCGGTAGGTTTGATTCTTACCCAGGACAAAAATGTGTGTGCGGTGAACATGTCTGTTTGTTCTGTGTCTGGATGTAAATATCTATCTATATAAAAATAAGTAAATAAGGACTATATCAGTTGTCTGGTTTCTATATTACAAGCTCTAGTCAAGCTCTAATAGTTTGGGATCGGATGCCCGTGTGTAAAGAATGTCCTAGGAAAACAGGGTTTCTTTGACGCACCATCACCTCAAAAGTACTCAACATATCGGGATGGGACTGCTACCTCCAAGCTAAGTAGTAGTTTGGGATCATATGGCCGTGTGTAAAAGATAGTCCCAGGATATTTATTATCATCATCGAAGTGCCTTTTCTAATTATTTAGGGTCCGCAGCGGGGTTCTGTATGTTCGCTAAGTCCTTCGCCATTAAATGCGTTAAAATATTACAAAGGATCTGACAGTTTGTTCGGTCAACAGCCTGCCTGACGCCAACCCTCTTAAAATCTTATACAACCTTTAAACACCTTCAATTCAACAATACTAATTATTCTAAGTGCCTAATACTTATTCATAAACATGTTGAATACCTACAAGATACGAAAACATTTAGCTACAAAAGTCGTATCTTCTTGCTAACTGTCCGGAATGTGCCTACGTGTATTTCCATAATTATGAAATACTAGCTGTCCCCCGCGGTTTTACCCGCGTCCCCGAGGGATATCACATTTTACCGGGATAAAAAGTAGCCTATATGTTATTCCAGGATATGCTCTATCTATGTGCCAAGTTTCATCCATATCCGTTTAGTAGTTTTTGCGTGAAAGAGTAACATACATACTGACATACAAATCTTTCCCCTTTATAATATTAGTGTAGATATAGACTAGCTGTCCCAGGCGGTTTAATAAATAATAATAATAATAAAGATCCCGAGACATTTTTTTACACACGGCTATCTGATTCCAAACTAAGCAGAGCTTGTACTATGGCAACCAGATAACTGATATACTACATATACTTTTTTTTTTTTTCTAAATACATACTTATATACATAGATATTCACACCCAGACACAGAACAAACAGACATGTTCATGCACACAAATGTTTGTCCTGGGTGGGAATCGAACCCGCGACCTTCGGCTTGGCAGTCAGAGTCGCTAACCACCAAGCCAACTGCCTGTTTCTCCCGAGGGTTGTTATATTTTGTCGGGATGAAAAGTATCCCGTATAGTAATCCAGGGTATAAACTATATATGTGATTAGTTTCATCCAAATCTGTTTATTAGTTTTGGCGTGAAAGAGTAACAAACATCCATCGCACCATACCTTTCCGTATTTCTAATATTTGTAGGAAGGATAGTCGGATTTCAGCACCCTTATATTGTATGTTGAAAATGACGTTTTTCTTTTGAATCAATGCTAATATCCTTATCGATGGTTAGCGAAATCTGTGCATTTCCTCGGTTTTATTATATCCGTCGTGAATGGCTTTCTTGGCAATCAACGTTAGCTTATATATTTTCGGGCGGCGTCGGCAGTCGCACGAGGGCGCCCGCATCGCAAGCACGTCGCGTCGCGCCGCCACCGCTCCTCCGCCTCCGCCTGCCACTCTGACCCTCGCGTCCGCACTCTCGCACGGTCCAATACGATGACGGCTGTTCTCCCGAGCCAGTGGACACGCACTCGCTTTCTACTCGCCAACGGTACAGAAGCGACCGACATCTAAGCCGTTACACTGACATGTTTACTCCGAGCCCGGTACTGTTTACTATAAGATGAATAAAGTTTTTCTTCGCTGTAGGTATTAATTCAATCGAGTGAATGCGCACCGGCTGAAGGATTGCGAAACTGTACAAGTGAAGTTTAAAAATACATTGGCATAGTGCGTAGTGACGTTCGATCGAGATGTGTTCATGCAGCCAGTTTTGTGACTTTTGGAAGAACTCATGCGGAGCAGGTGAGACACCCCCTAGTCAATATGAACTTTCTAAAAGCAGTTTAGTAACGCGAACACTGCCTTGGTCCTTTCTAAACAACCGCCGAGACAGTTTGGCACAGCGCAGAGCTCCGTTCGAAACTCCAAAGAGAAATCGAGTCTGTAAATAACCTTCCTTTGATTCCAGAGATGATGCCGCGGTGACTTTAAACAGGGCATTTAATTCAAAGTCATGCCGTTATGACGCTTGATATTATTAAATTAATCTGTGAAAATAACACCATATAATGTTCCTGGTGAATCTTTTATATCAAATTGATGTCTATTACTTAAGAAGGCAATGCGACAAGGACAACAATCACTAAACTAAGTGGATATAACGGCAGAAGCGTAAACTAGCCACCCGTACCTGTTTTTATGTAATCTATCAAATTAGTTTTATTGAAATAAGGCACAATACATTCATAACGTACCGAGAAAATAATCAATAACTATAATCAGATTAAATGTAGATACATTTTTATTCGACTATCCAAAAAGTATTAAAAATAACTTACTACCGCGTGCCGGTTGCAAGCAGGGTGAACAACATTCGCCATGACATTCGTAATAAACCTACAATGCTATTATCCTTTTATGTATAGAGTTGATCTGGAATTTGGCTTAAAGAATGTAGGTGCTATCTCCGATACAAATCAAGGTTGCTGAAGTACTGACATGAATCAATAGGTCCTTATAGACACGGTAAAATGCTCTTTTCATGATGAATACCAACAAAATTTAATGAATTCATCTATCCATCAGGCCTTATCTTATGCATCATATTACACCTTGACACCCTTGCCACAACGCCGAGAGGTAATCCAATATGAATTACAATATTCTATTTCCCACATCGACGTTATGTTTGTTTCGTAAGTGAACAATGAAAGGTTACTTTTGTACGTTAAGGCTGAAGGAGCAAACTGTTCCTTACTGATTTTGTTTTTAAAGCACTAGTTTCAGTCTCGCGGCTTCACCTGCGTTCCCGAATGATCGAACCCCCAGGGTAAGGTGTTATTTCTGGATAAAGCAGCATTCTTATTGTGAAAAATTAATTAATTAGTTCGGTACTTTTTATGTGTATTCATTACGTATAATGTAGTCCTATAGATATCAAAACATTTGATAAGAAGTTCACAATAACATTAATGTCATCATGGTTGCTATGTTGAATTGAAACTGTACTCTTTCCTGTAGCTGCTGTATATTGGTTGTTATCTCCAATGCAACACAAAACTTGTTTTCAACACAAATTACTTGTTATTTGTTAGGAATTAAATCAGTATGCTTAATATTAAAACGATGATTTCATACTTAACGCTTCATTTTACCTCTTATTTGTCTTTGTCACGGCTTAAATTCGTCATGTTAAATCATGTTACTTACCGTCATGTCACTAATAATTGTTTGAGTACCATGAGCATTAACATTCAGGATGTATTCATATCTTTAACAGTTTAGTCTTTATTGTATTTTTATCAACCTCGCGAGCAAATGCTCTAACAGGTTCCCACTGCAGTGACACAAGCCTACATTAACGTTATGAGGGATTGTAGCCATATTGCCGCATTGACCCAGTATGATAGCTGAGTAAAACCAATATAATGACGCCTGTACAGATATTTATTTTCAATTGGTTGATTTAGCGCCATCTGCCATGGTAATGTTATCAGCAAATAAGTATAAGCACATACACTGTTCTTGAAACAAAAGTAAGGTCGAAAATATAACTAACAATAATTTAAGTCCGTACTTCACGCTTGCATGTTGAAACACATTTAGATTAACAGTATGAATTATTTAAAGAACGAATTCGACCTTCAACATTCTGGCCTTATTTTTTGTCTGATGAATTGACCGTGAAACATTTTTTTCGAATCCTTTAACATTAGCCTCTTACCCTCGTTACTGGTAATAATTATTCCAACTTTATTTCTATTTTCGTCAAGATTAATCTATTGTCGCATAATTGGTCAAAATAAAACAGTAAATGTTTCGGTTAATTACATTGACTTTGATAAATGCTCGATCGTTTGAAGAGAGAAAGTCTTTAGCATCTGATATTCATAATAAATGGTCGGTCTTTTCCTTAGCATAATGTGGGCCGCACACGTAACATTTAAGGCAAAAGGCAATTATTTCCCGAAGCTAATCTCCATGTATTGAAGGAGCCTCTGTGCTTTGTTTACAGGTTGTGTTGTTGGGTAACATTCACGCATACATAGCATAACATTTTACAATGCCAAACGTCGCAGGACGTGTCTTGCATCTGTTTAAGAGTCACTAGTACGATACTAGTATATCATTATATTCTATAGTAGTCGTTTTGTGGTTGTTGTCAGTTGATATTAGTTCGAAGGATGAATACCTCTACAGTAGCGCTAAACAATTGAATAGGGAAACCTATTTTGTATTTGCAAAATAGATTATTGCTTGTAAAAGTAAATTGTTTTAATATTATTATTCGGAACCCATGGTCCGCGTGTGTAACACACACTTACCCGGTATTTCGGTTTTATTTGTTTTCATAAATTATACATCGCCATCGTTAGTTATTCAAATTAGTCAACAAACACACTCAAGGTGCCATCAACCTTATAATATTTTTGTGAATACCTATTAGACACGCCTAGTGATCTCATTTCGGAACTGCAGTAGTGTCAATGTCATAGTGATGTTGTTCAACCATGGCATCATCAGCTTTCCCTGTTCCGAACTAGTTATGGTCGGTGCGATATAAATGCTTGTCCCTTCTTTACTCACTCCATCGTCACCATTTCTTTCAATTTAACGGCCCAGTTTAAGTTATATTGTCAAATAATAAATCGAGTGAAAAAAATTGCCACAAACGTACGGTGTCGCCGAAAGATAATATACTCAAAATACCCAGCTTTATGACAGTTTTTATAGTCTTGATTATTATGTCGAATCCTAATATCTATAGCAGTAAAAAACTATTCTCTAGAACACGCATGCAATAAAAAGATAAGGCTTAATTACGGCTTTTCAAAACGTATTTTTACACAAAATACACTGGCATCTTTGACTGATCATTAAAGCTATCTTTCCAACGATCTAAAATATATGGCATGAAGAAATAAATCCGAAAGGGATCAGTTTAAATATCCGTTACAATTTGTTTCGAGATTTTTATTTACGGTTAATTTCAAACAAACAATTAGGCTAGCGCCCGCATAATAAAAAAAATGCCGCAATAGGGAATCTCGTATGTGTAATATGTAGGTAATAATGGTACGAAATCAGAATATTTTTAATTTACTAATAATATTCTATATCTATAAATTAATAAATATAAAAAAGAATATTAAAATATCTGATATTTACCGACGCCGACGCTATCCTAGAAGGCGACGGCACCGAATGCTTCAACAAAAGTAAATCATTTATTATAGTTATATTATACAGAATATTCAGTCATCAAGAATTTTAATATGCTCTGCACAAACATAAAACTCCTGGGCAAACAGACTCTTTGGGACTTCTAGGAGCACCTATTTCAGATGAGTCCATCCCACTATTCTTATATGAACAAACTTCAAAATTACCGATCGTCTATTAGAAATATGGCCTTCACTATCATTAGTTTCAGTCTGTTCGTTCCAAAATTCACATATGTCATAAGATGCTGTCCTCTTTCATTCACAAAATTTTGATCTAAATTCAACATTGTCCATTAAATTACAGTACTTGGTGCCAGACATCATAACCGACATTCCTAGTGTTTCTCATTCATTATTTAATACGCCTATTTAATAGAATTATCTATCCCTTCACTTGAACGTGCTAGGACCTTACACCCCGTACAGTCGAGACTAAATGATTTGATAACAGTTGCCCAGTTGTACAGGTGACCAGTGTTCAGAGCGGGAATCAGGGTACTAGACACAAGGTTTACCATCCACCAACATCGGTATCTTGCTAGACTACTATCTCCAACCTTTTGTCCGAGTCTGGGTACCTATACGAACCTTACCGCTGTCTATGCGGTATCGATGTGAATCGACTATTTTACCACGGCCACCGCAGCGCAGGCCCCATATCGAGACACGCTGCAATCAATGACGACATCCGCAAGGCTTTCGCCATTGATCACTTGCCGGCCATCTTAGCCGATCGGCTCGGACGTGACGATGGTAAGAGGCCCGACTGGATGACGTTATTCATTCAGTCGTGGCAAGCCTAGTGTGGGAAGCAATATGTGTTAATACCGTTGGCCATTCCGCGGATGCAGTGGCGACTGCCTCTGAGAGCCTTAAGTTTGGAGTAGAAACGTTTGAACCGTGGGAACCAGAGGCGCGTCAATTACTCAAAGATCTGTCGTCGCGCCTCTTCAAGTCCAGTGACCAGAGTAGGGTAGCTCGTAACTCGGTCAGAGAATAAGCCTAGCGATATAAAGAGGTAACGTAGCCAGCCTTCTGGGCACCTTGCCCATAGACAGCTCTAATATTTAAATATATTTTTTTATTAATCGATTATTATCCAAATTTATATTTAAGTTAATTTTAAGTAGCTTAATATGTTAAGTTTGTTTTTCTATCTATAAATTATAATATATATAATATGAAAAGATAGTAATCTTAAAAATGCAATGAATTGATTTAATAAAGCAACTGAAGTTAATGACATCCCCCATAAATCTTGACAAACTTAAGTAGCTCATGCGTTTTAATATTCATTATCCGATCATAGATCTGGAGGCATTTATTTTATGGCTTTAGGAATAGTATCACGCTTTTTATTCTTCATTTTGACACCAATACAAATGTATGTTATGTAGAAAGAGAAATTGCTGATCTCCGCAGACTCCTCTAGGACCCACACCTTTTGAAATAATGTCTGAAATCAGTAAACTGTTGTTGCAAACGAAATATAGCCCTATCTCGTGTGATTGGTTTAGTTTCATAGTAATGCCTTACTACTTACGTTCTCAGTGAGTGATTATCTCAAGCCTTGACCAATTATAAGCTATATAACGAGAATTATTTTAATTTCGCAGAGTTGAAGATATTTTAATCAGTCATTAAATTCTAATTGACGTCTCTAAGTAAGGCAGTTATAGTATTCACACTTATTTTTCAATATTATCAGTATAATTTACCTTGTTGGCCTTGGTTATAGGCGTTTGTGCGTGCCACCAATCCTGACTTCCGCCTTTTCTATATTTCGTCGCTCATTATAAATTACATCCAATTCATTTTAAATATTAGTTAGCTACCTTACCTACTAATGAAGATGAATGGCTAATCGCAAACTACGCATACGTCGGTACACGTCATGTTCTAGGTGTATTTATTTTGTTTGCAAAACAATGTGACAGTTGCATATTATATGCGCATTGAAATGCGACGTCCGTTAAAAACAGATAAAACTGTTTACCAAGACGCAGCCTTGCCTTTCGTAATTTCCAGATCATTGTGCTTTCTTAGAATATAATTGATAATAAAACAAGTGTAGGAGGTATCAATTAAAATTACCTAAACTACCTAATAAAAAACAGAAATTAAGACAAATAAACATGAATAGAAATTTACTCCTTGTATCTTATTTCGTTTTAGTTATTTTGTAATCTAAATCTGCAACCAAGTTTTATTTGCGTAGGATGTAACAGTGTAATACATTCTTTCAAAGGTATTATCTTTGACGTCAATCCGTGTATCAAAATAAAAAAAAACATTTAAAAAATCTAAAAAAACACACTTTTATAGAAACTCCAAACCTTTTTTAACAATAAAATAATATGTTTTCTCATTTACACTATTCTTAATTCAAATTGATTTCCTATTTTTTAGTTAGATTTTCTATAAAAGCGTGATTTTCAGTTTTTTTAAACTATTTTTTTTTTTAGTTAATTCGCTTATCCTTATTATCTTAGTAAGTATAACGGATATAACTGTTTAAAATATTTAATTCTCATCAGTCCTCGATAAATCTACAAAGTTTGAATGAAATCTGACTGCTTAAAGTGGGTCAAAATCGCCCCCAAATGAGTCGGTTACATACAAACATACAGGTGAAATAAATAAGCGTGTTAAAAAAGCAACAGCTAATAGCTAAATAAAAAAGCAATTATAGGAAAAATAAAGTACTCATATTCATCTGAACAAGCTACTGACATACATTGAAGTAATAATTAACTGATAAGATACCCACGCTTAGCTGGAAAACCCAGTTATTTTCATAATAACACAGTGTAATACCCGCACAGTTATGATGGGGCTTTGGAATATTCAGTGCGTCACATCAGGTCATAAAACATTGATCAGGGCTTCAAGTAACTAAGGCGCATATTTTGTTCTTCATAAGTTTTCGAGTAATGACTAAATTACTTTATTAATGCAATGTTTAGATATAAATGTAATCAGCTAATCTAATTAAGCGTTTCTAGCTACAAAGTAATAATGTAAGAATGTATGTAGTATGTATTCAAGTTATTTAAAAGATATGTCAAAAGATATTATACCGTATATCTTCTGACATATGTCACGTGCTACTTTAGTAAATTAAAATAATTTGTTACTATTATCAAGTAGTGATCAAAACTTGAAGTATATTTTAATGATGCTTTCTTCGCTTGTAGCTTCAGTAACTTTAAATTTGACCTTCATAAGTGCCCTCCGAGGGCCTAAACTGAATAAATGGTTTTGAATTTAGAATTTTTTTGAATTTTGAATCTCCATAAGGTCTGTTAGGCAATTGGTGCAGTAAAATTTAATCAAAATATGTGAATATAATTTAGATACAGCATTATCATTATCGTTGCAAAGTTATTATTTCTGACAGGGTTATCGGGCAATCGGTTACACTCGATCGGACCATTCGAAATCGCCGAAGAAAATTCATTCGACTCACTTGCTTGCTCGTGACTGCGTTGATCAACGAACTGTCTCTGAACAAAGGTGACGGGGCCGACTGTAGCACTCCATCTATTCCAATACGTGGTACTTCTTCAACCAATTTAAATAAGATATTTGTGTAGATCTTCTTATTTAATCGCAATTTACAAACAAATTATAATCTACCTAAAATTAATTTTAATATTAATGCCAACCAGCAACTACGATATAGTATTATTAAACGGCTGATGATAAATGTCTCAGCCTAAGACGAACATTATCACTTTATCAAAAAAAATAAGTAGAAGAACAATAATTTAATGAACACATTAATTTTGATGGATGGGATAAAAGGCTGTGCATACAACTACTTTTTTTCAGCGGCCTAAGCACGAACATCTATCGAAAGCGTTGTGTCATCGTATCGAGAGGGCCAAATAGCATTTCGCACCCTCAGTACGATAAGGGCTTAACTCAAAATTTTGCGAAATGGAGTTACGATCATAGAGAGACTAAACAAAGTACGCTCTATCCGATGAAGAGTAAAACAGTCAATTTAATGATAGAATAAGCATACCGATACTTCAGCCTCTTTAACACCAGGACCCACCCTCCCAGCTCAGTGCAAAAGTCACCCAAAATCGATATGTGCCAAAAATTATTTTTGAGTTAAGCCCCTATGTTCTGAGGGTGCGAATTTTGTTTTGATTATCACGTGGCTGTCAGAACTTTGTTCGGCACTAAATGAAACTAATTTTAATGTAATATTATTCCGCGGAATTTTCATAAATTATAATAACTCATGTTTTCAGTCAGATATATGTATGTGATGTAAAATGAAGTTTTTTGGACAAATCTTCATTTTAACAAATCTTGTTCAAACCATGATTTTTTTCAGAATTCCTCACACCAAACTCTTTTTACTACTTGAGCAATACAATTCTCATATTTTCACCACCTCCATCACATTTTAAAGATCTATCTAGATATCTCTCTCTCTCTCAGTTACATAATATGTGTTGAGACAACATAAAAAAAATTATACCCTTTCTTCATATTTCACCTTTCTGCATTTATCTATATGGCCAATACTCATAGAGTAAAACGACTGGACACACTTGTATTTAAAACAGTACCGATTTTGACCATTTGGCTAAGGAACCCAAAAATATTCTTGAAGATTAATTTGAAGCACTTTATCTGAGGATGTACAATGAAACATTTTGATTGTTGTATGTTTAACAAATTGATTTATCTCAATGTCACATGACAGAGCAGAGTGGTTATTAATTGAAAGAACTGTCTATGTGTGTAGCCATGTATACGATAAAATTGTTGGTTTAAAAAAAATATTAGCCACAAACGTCAAACTTATTTTTAAATCAAGATTATAGAAATAATATAAGAACCTACCTTATTAAAGTTTCAAGCAGAGCAACGCAGAATGCTCTTCTATCAATTTCTGGTTCGTGACTTAATTGCAATTTAATATTATTTTAAATTTGTAGTTCATTGACACAATGTTTCGACGAAAACGATTTCATAGTGGTTGCGCAATATGCATCAATAATTTATGAATGGGTACTCGATAAGGCTTCTACTTTTGTTACATTATTCACATACATTATCCTCGCATAATTTGTAAACAACCTTATATTTAAAAATACCAGATAAATACAACAATAGCATATGAGACTGCGTGTAAAAAAAATCAGGGTGTGTCGTAAAGAAACACGATAGAATAAAACTTTTGTTTTACAGGGAAACATTCTAATTACTCATCAATCACTTTGAATAGCATAGAATATTTTTATCATGCATTTATTTATTTACATAAAATTATATACCACCACTTTCCAACGTCAAAAAGGTTGGGGTTATCTAGTAAAAAGTAGCATCTATTAAACTGAGAATGCTAGATAGCTCTAACAAGGTGCTGAAAGCTCTGGTTGGCAAATATGATAATGTTCTGCAGAAGCGTTGGTTGTCAACCTTGATAATCCCCCATACCCAGCAATTTTTTTTTATATAAACTGATAATTTTGTGTATGTTTTATATTTATTTATTTTATAACTCTTACATGTCTTGGCAGTAAGAAATGGATCCTTTGTTGTCTGAATAATAATTTTTTTCTTATTTTTTAGAATTTTCTCTTCAAAAGATTTACAATATTATTCCTGTATTTACAGTTAGGTACAGCAAAAAAGCAGTAGCATCTTGCTCGGCACGATTTCTTGCTGACCTATGATCTAATTAAACTTCTAAATTGCATTAAATTAGCTTAATAAAACGAGCGTCCTCCTCTGAGCATGTAACATAGTGTGAAGAAATGATCCCATTCTAGGCACTCAAATTGAACGTATACTTTTATTGATTAGTTTCAAACACATGCACGAAAGAGAATATGCAAGGCCTAGATGTATACAATATACATATATAATTAGGTTTATTCTATAGCATGTGCGGGTCGATATTTTAACATGAAACCAAATGGCTATATGGGTTTTCCCTTCATGCATCGCAATGTGAGGAAATTTAAATTTATTTCGCATATCAATGGCACTATTTATAGCGGGTTGACTCGGCTGTAGTTTTTGTAAACTGTCATACAGTTGAATCTAGAAGTCCTAGAATATCTTTAATATGGTTTATATATCGTTTGATTGTTAAAAAAGTAACCATTATATATAACAAAACTATTGACCCGCCCCGGCTTCGCTCAAGTGCAATGTAGATACTAATACATATAAACCTTCCTCTTCAATCACTCTATCTATAAAGAAAAACCGCATCAAAATCCCTTGCGTAGTTTTAAAGATTTAAGCATACATAGGGATATAGGGACAGAGAAAGCGACTTTGCTTTATACTATATAGTGATATCTTTTAATCGAAATCCAGGTACCTACCTCAAACAAATAAATAGAACGTAAAATAGAGTTAATAGGTAAGTGCCCAATACACACTTGTCTCGTTTTTTAACAAAGCTATTTATGTGTGAAACATTAACTGAATATTGTACCTAGAGTTTTTTTTCTAACATGTTTATTTTTTTACATCTATTGTTTCAAATCATACCTATTGCTGTCTTGTCAGCAGTAAGTCCTAGAATCCTACTTACCCAATAACTGTTAAATGAAAATGAACGTTTTTTTACATTATGATTTTTTACCATTATGAAATATACATTTAAAAATGAAAATTTTACTTAGCTTACTTAATCAACATAATTTAACAAACTCAAATATGTAATTATTATGAAAATTAATCAAATTTGAGAATGCTTTCTCGTAGTACGTGCTACGTGATCAAGTCTAACCCTAAAAATAAGGTTGTGTCGTAAATACACGATATAAATGAAACTTATGTATTACAGGGACTTATGTACAACATTTTAACTATTTATCAATAACTTCTGAATAGCATAGATTGTTTTTCAGGTTTCACAATTCGTATACATTCTAATTATTTTAGACAACGGGTCTAAATCTTGTAATAATTGTAGGTATAAATACCTTTTTTAGCCCGACCTTTCGGCTGACTTACACCAAGCCGTGGTCACGGGAAAACTACCTCAAATTATTACACGATTTAGACTCGTTGTCTATAATATTTATAAGCATAGATTGTGTTTATCATTCATATATTTTTCGTCACACATAGTAACGGAACAGAATTTCAAAGCCCTCTCAAAAGAAATTTCAGTTTAGAAACTTATAGCTATCCAATATTTATATATCCAATATGTATATATTTATATACACATTAAAACAAATCATTTTAGACAGTTGTGTGAACAAGGCTTTTACTAGCGATAATTTTTCAACCTCGTAACCTTTTAGGGTGACGCAGTAGAAGGGCAAGGGGGGTAAGGGAACTAAGAAATGATAAATGCCATTATGTCACACACCCACTAATATCGGATTGATAGCAAAGTTGTCGTTGTTAAATTTATCTTTATGTCCTAACAACGGACGAGTAAAGTAATTAATGCATCTTTTGTCAACCTGTTAGATTCAGATAGGTTTCTGGTTTAGCGCTTTTTTTCTTTTTAAATACTTATTTTTGTCTTAATATACTTCTTTTACCTAATAGCTTTATACCTTATTGAGTCAATAATATAAACTAGTCGCCTAGCGATTGAAATTCGACCGTAATTCTTTATTTTTTAAGCTTGAATGTTATTCAGCTATTTTTTTGTCAGAGAATAACTTCTATAGTCATTGCATAGAACTTTTATGAATTTTGTTCTATTAAGAGAGCTGCAAGCGTGTACAAATACATCATTATGTGTTTGACATTGGCAGTATGAACGTAGTATATGTGTGTGTGTGTGCAATGAATTTCTAATGCAGTATTATATAAACTTTTACTGTGCCAAATTTCATACTCGTCCGTCCGCGTAATTTTCGTAAAAAAAGGTACTAAGCTTTTGCTACACGTATAGATATAATAACAAATATAATATCTTTCTTCCTCCCAGCATAAATATCATAAAATGCACAAATTATCACTTAAATAAAATTAATATATACAACATTACTAGATTTATTGAGCTCTAGTCACAAAATATATATTCCGAATATTTGCAATCCTAAAAGCACAAAATTTTTAAGCACAAGAGTTTTGGGCCATGAACATTTTTAACAATAACAAATACAATGAAATTTTATTCCCATGGCCAAAATTCGAGTGCATGGACATACTCATGAGCTATTGTAATATTTTCAAAATTAAATGTGTTCTTTCCCACGAAAATGAAACTTTTATAAATAGATTCAAAATTAATTCTTATAATAATGCTAATAAATAACGTTTAGAGGTTGACAAAATCTGTGCAGGAGAAATTATTATTCTTTACTGAAAATAAATACTGTAACAGCCGTATTCGAAATGATCAGTTCGCGTGACCGACAGCTGTCCGCCTTTGTTGCAGGGAAATCCTTTCAGTTAACCCTTTTTATGAAACACTATTTAGTACCTGGCTACTGGGCAATTCCATAACTAATATTGATAGACGTTTATATTCTAAGTATATTAAAGCTATTAGAAACACACTTCTTGATCCTAAACATACGTACCTTCATGATGTTGACAGGCCGTCAATTTTAAAATAAGTGTTAAAAATCGTAAACCCACGCTAAGAACCAAATATGAATTGTTTAACAATGTAAAGATGTTAACAAAATACTTGTTTTAACGAATAAATTAACATTAAAAGTATCTTTAATAACGGAAACGTGCCGGAATTGTTCTACCTTCCTCATATATCGGTAATTGCGATATATAAATGTTTATGAGGCTTGCTCTAGCTCACACTTTATTTGCCGTAATTTGGGTCAGGCCGCACATCAAGACGGTCAGTCGTGCGTACTCATCTCGTAACTGTATCACGCAGGAAACGGAAATTCGTGGCATTGGTGCACCGGGCCGGACGCCGCGACCACGAGCTATCCTATCTACATCATTAGTAACATTTTGGATCTTTTTGAATGCTATTTGCAACTCTAAAGATTACTCTACATGGTTTAGAATCAATCAAAACACCTGCTAACATATAACAGTCAGTAACGACCGTCCATTCCAATAATGGTGAAATCTAAAGCTTTAGTAGCAATGCCGTACTAACTGACTATGAACAGTTTTACCTGGTTTCAGACGGATGGATGTAGGTATAAGTTCAAGTTTAAATGTCTCATTTGAATGTAGGTAAAATAGAGAGAGTAGGCAATGAATAAATTAAATTAAAATAACTGGTTATTTATTTGTGACTCTGAAAGTTACTAAAATTATGGAATATGTAGCGACATATGGGAAGGGAAAGGCTTAAGAAGCGACGGATGGAATGTCTGAAGGCGACAATAATTTTAGGAAAGAGTTTAGTTTTTAAACTCAGAAAATGTGTATGGAAAATGTGTTGGGGCTTTTCGTTTCATGTAAAGGAATATTTGAGAACAGAGAGATGATTAATGTTGTGTAACATGATTTCATTTTGGTAATTAAAGTATGTTTCATATATCTTTCTCGAAGTTTAAGAATATAATGCAAAAATTTACTTTAAGCCGGAGTTTAAGTGTCGAAATCAAAATATGTCAGACTGAATAGGCAAAATATAATAATAATAAAATAATACCTTTAAAATTTCTATAAAAATAAGATCGTATTGCAAACGATCCCCTATGCGTCATTCCAAGTCCCACTCACCTGGATTTACTTACTTTAGATTTGTGTTTGACGACAATTATTAAATAAATACAAGTTAGGTACTTCACTTGTTATAATAACACGTTTTCATATATAGACCGACCGTATGGTTCAGACTGACCCCGACTGCTACTCAACATGTCGTGGGCTAGATTTCTACCCACGAAATACATATAATATGTCAGTTTGCTCTGTACATATAAGTATATATTTCAATGAAGTGTCTAAGTAAACTGGTTTCTATAATACCTTCAAGCTTTGGGCTTCGATTCTGTATGAAAAATGACACTAGCTCGAGGAGGTTCCGTCGCGGCCTCTATGTTCGATATCTTTCCCTAACTACGCAATTACGTGAGAGGTAAGCTCTCCGAGGCCTCGTTGCCCTAGTACGCCGACCAAGCTACTTGCTGAATAAGGAGACTGCTTAGATTGGGATCAGATAGCCGTGTTAAGAATATTCTAGGATATTTATATGAGCATACAAATTCGTCGGCATTATGACAACGCCTGTGAAATACACTCAGCAACATAAGTAGCTTAACAAAATAATACACATGTACATCACTAAAACTGATCATGAAAAAAAATGATAATGAAGAAATGTAACAGGGTATCTTTTTGGTGACAACTTACTTTAGGTAATGAACAACGCGTTTAGTAAACTTGGATCTGTTTAGCTATTTTAGTAACTGATTTTACCTACTGAACACAAAATAATAAAAAAGACCCACTCCAAATAATACACAGAGTAGTTTGAAATAATATTGGAGATAGTTTTCAAGTGTGTAAAAATCAACTATTACAGGTTCAATCGCTAAAAACCACCTTAAATATAACTATTTACTTCATCTTTTCATATTATGAATAGGTAGTTGTATTATACAAGCGTTTTGTAAATATGGGCATGTTAGCTACTTATGATACTGACTGTACCTACTGAACACAAAATAGACCCACTTTAAAATTATACACAGATAAGTTTTAAATACTGTTGGAGGTACTTTTCAAGAGTGTAAAAAGCAACTGTTACAGGTTCTATCGCTAAAAACCACTTTAAATATACAGTTTACTGTATTAGGTAAAAAAACAAGATTAATAGTACTAATGATGTTTGATAATAGAACACGTTTCCATCTAACATGCAAATGAACGTTGAGCACGGACGTGAATAAGTGATCGATTGATTACACCACTTTATACATACATTTTTAATAAGACACGCTATCGATTGACCTGAAACCTCGTGTCAAAGCATAAACACTGTCCTGACGCGATAGGTGAAAGACATATCCTGACCCTACTTTGAAAGCGACAACGATTTTCTGAAATCGTAAATTAAAATAAAGTTATTCATTACTGTTAATTGCCGACATAAAGATAACAAATACCCCAAGTAAAACCTGATACCGACTACGAAGTAATGAAAACACTAGTTATAAGTGTGTTGCTGTACTGTCTATATACAAAAAAGTTTTGAATTGTCTATTTTTGTTTTCATCCTTATCATATCAGCCTAGGGATGTCCACTGCTGAATATAGGAAATTCAAGGGGGAGGCCTTGGATTTCCATCTTGAACGGTCTTGAGCCGCCTGCATCCAGCGGCTTCCAGCGGCTCTGACCAGGTCCTCGGTCCATCTGGTGCGAGGTCGTCCCACTCGGCGTTTTCCTGTACGTGGTCGCCACTCGAGAACCTTTCTTCCCCGATTTTGTTTTAGATTCTTAAAATTATTAAAGACTAGCTGTCCCCCCGTTCCCGAGGGATATCACATTTTCCCGGCAGAAAAGTGTCTGTTATTCCTGGGTATTTTCTATATATGTGCCAAGTTTCATAAAAATCCGTTAGGTAGTTTTCGCGTGAAAGAGAAACAAACATCGATACATACAATATATCGCATGTTATGATGTAGTATTTCTTTTCTAGTTTTAGAGCTAATACATGTGACATTGATAACTATAAAAAAACTTATAACTTACCAACGAAATTATAGACTGTCCAGGAGGATAGCATTGATACAACGTTACACTCTACTGATTATTTTTAGCATATAATCGAAATAATGGAAATGGATATTTTAATGGATTAGTATTTCGTATTTACCTATGTACTGCCATGATTCTGTCTGCATAATTATTGTTCGATATATAACATTAGAATGTAGGTAGACAATCCGCTATTTCTAATTTCGTGATGAAAGGAATCGGGTCAATGAAACAACCCCTTAGTCGAAAAGGAACAATGATGTCTTTCACATTAATGAAGCCATGCATTACGGAGCATTTACGTTTTCTTTCGCATTTTCATTTCTATTCGAATTGAAATCTTAGAATATGTCTGCAAATGGAAAATTTATTATAAGTTAATTCAATATACCTATCTATAAAAACAAAAAAAGTTCAGTGCAGTCTGTGTAAGGGAAATTAGTGAATCGTGCAACAATCATGGAGGTATTAGAATATGGGTAAAAAATATCATTGGAACATAACATAAAAAGGGTAAAAGGCCGCAAACGGCCGCGGCGGGAAAACGTCAATCCATAATAGAATGACCTAAATGTCAACTGGCGAGTATCTGTACGAAGTCATTAACTCTGCTCGAAAATAGATTCAGCCCGAGCCAAGCGCAAAGCGAAGGTGTGTCTTTTGCATTAGCACCCACGGGAGAATTTACAATCTGTTACTATTTCAATCCTCACGGAAGTCGATGTGTTAATTATAATTAGCGCATCATCACACTGTAATATAACAAGTCTGTGACTTTACAGCGCCCGACCTGACGATAGCGCGACAGGTGTGTTGAGGTTGGAAAGCGTTTTCGGAAATTCTTTATTGACATTAGCTTCTACTTGATGCTATAAAATTTTCATAATTTGCTTCATTTATTATTTTCATAACTACCCTTTATTTTATTTTACTTTATTGGCACACCAACAGTTTATAGGTAGTACAATATCCCTACTAATATTAAATTAAATGTGAATTAAATGTGAATGTAAGTTTGTTTGTTTCGCTTTCACGTGAAAACTGTTTAACCGATCATCATGAAACTTTGTACACATATTCTTTTTGTGCCGGGAAAATGTTACATCCCTCGAGAACGGGGGACTAGAACGGGGGAACTAGCTGTCCCCCGCGGTGAAACCGTAAAACAAAGTCGCTTCCCGCTGTCTGTCTATCCCTATGGACCTTTAAAACTGGGCAACGGATTTTGATGTGATTTTTAATAGAGAGAGAGAGCGGGTGAAACCGCGACAGCTAGTAAATCATAATCTAGAGATTTTGACAAGCCTACTTTCAGTTCAATCATAGTAGTTACATTATTACGTGGTAAATTATGATAATCTATGGTAAAAAGCTTTGTCTTTTTGTCTATTTAGTAGCAACAATGACATGGTAATGTCACGTGTACTTTTATGTAGCAACTTTAAGGTATATGTTAATAATACCATAAATATATGTATGTAGTAGGCAGAAGTTAGGTGATAATTCGCAATACTACCGAGCGCCTACTCCCAACCGACAGGTATGTGTAAATGATACGTGACTTTTTGCATGGAAATGTAGAATCCAATTTGAATTAAATAATGTATCAATTTATATGCGTTTTTACAACATTAAGCAGTGGGACAATTGCTTTTTTTGCTTTTTAATTTTGTTTCTGTTGTCTGTCCTGATATATTTTATTATTATCATTTAATTATCAGGCAGGCAGTTGATTCAACTGTTGAGTGCCTATATTTATTTGCATGTGGTCGTCACCTTGTAAATGGGTCACCATATTTTTTTTTTATTGTGAACTAGTGAATTTTGAAATTTGACAGGTTGGGTGGTGGTTAGCGACCCTGACTGCCATGTTGTAGGTCACGGGTTTGATTCCCACCCAGGACAAAAATATGTTTGCATGAACATGTTTATTCTGTGTCTGGGTATTAATATCTATTTAAGTATGTATTTAGAAAAATAAAAGGAGTATTTGTAGTAAATTAGTTATCTGGTTTCCATAGTACATGCTCTGCTTAGTTTGGGATCAGATGACCGTGTGTAAAGAATGTCCCGGGATATTTATTTATTATAATTGTGTGTCATGTTGGTAATCTAATAAATAAATAAATTCATACATTCATACTAAAGGGCGCCTACGTTCGCTCAAAATTACAAACATCATAAAGGCGCTTATCAAACGGGGTGGCCAACGTCGTCACTGCGTCGTTGGTCGCGTCAAGTGCGTCATGGCTGGATATTGCCTCGTTCACCACAAAATCTCCAACAGTTCCACGCAACATAAATATGTGCTCCGAGTCGCCACACACCTCCATACGTATAGCGTACGCCGTAACAGCCGGTCGTTCAGTAAACTCTGCGTCTCCTCTTTATCAATACAATTAACTGATAACAGACATTATTTAAGTGTTCTCGTGACGTCATTATAGTACGTAATTATTTCAAGTACATTATATTAACACTTAAAGGTTGCAGTGGACGTGTACAATAAAGTGTTGTTGGTGTTATTTAAGAATCTGTTGAACCGGTCTTGTTATTCTTGAAATAGCAAAAAGGTAGGTTTTATTAATAAAATAATAATTTAAGTTATTTGATTTAAATGTGTTTTTTATTGAGTTATGGAAACTCCCAGCGCTAGGATATAGCTACGACTATGAGGATTTTCCTGTTTTAGCATTAGCTCAAAGATTTTTAATTAAATTCAAATAGTTTGTAATTATAGTTAGCACGTGTACTGTAGCGAATGATGAGTTATTTCCAATATGTATTTTTTATTTTTATTGGAACAATGGATTAAGTCATTGGTACAGATTTATGGCGTGACCTCAAATTAATTCCTACGTATTTGATTGAATCATATTCACTTCTCTTTCAATACGTTTTTCTATAAGACAAATAAACAGGTAAATATAAAAATATTAATTAACTAGCCCAGCGGTATCACCCGCGTTCCCAAGGGATGTAATATATTCCCGGAATAAAAAGTAGGATATGTGCTATTCCAGACTATCTATATGCCAAATTTCATTTAAATTCGTTCAGCCGCTCTGGCGTGGTCGTTCACAAAGATTCATCTATCTAAACTTTCACATTTATAATAATAGTTATTTATTGACTCGTAAGTGCATAACCCCATCCGCAAAGACATCGAATAAAGCTTAATAAAATGCTATAACATAGTATATAGTATGCAGCATTATATGTATTATATCATATATAATCACTACATAGTATAAAACAAAGTCCCTATATCCGTATCTATGCTTAAATATTTAAAACTACGCAACGGATTTTGATGTGGTTTTTTTTAATAGATAGAGTGATTGAAGAGGAAGGTTTATATGTATTAGTACCAACATTGCACCTGAGCGAAGCCGGGGCGGGTCGCTAGTTTACTATATAGAGATACATACAATTACTTGGTTCCGCGAATTAAAATGACTCACTCTCTCTCGGACGATTCAATTTTACCCTGACTCAGGTTTAACGGTGTTTTCTGAGACGGCTATTCAGAAATTACGTGAGTACTTATTGTGAAATACTCTTATGACAAAAATTCTGAATCAGAACAAACAATACCTACCTTTAATTAACGAAACCTAATTGACGGAAAAGCCCGAAGCGTATATATGCAATATACCTAACAATAATTTTTTTTATAAACCTTTGCCATTTTAACATAAAACCAGTCTAATACCGGAATTATATGCTCAAATAACTATTTGAAATCATGTTTTTTTTATTTTTATAATATTCGCAACTCAATTAGGTATACTCCGATGAGACAAATGTAGATAACCTTCTGTTTGATGGATATTTAAGACTTAAAAGGAACACATTTCGATTTTGTCACAGTTCGGCATATTTTCTACGCCTCAATAAGTACACAAAAAGGATTTCTCTATTGTAATATATTTAGACTGCTTTAGAATTAAGTGGGATATGGTTTTAAATTTAATTTAAAACGCGATACTGACGTCAAACACAATAAAATGCATTTCATACAATACCATTGTCAGATAGATACTATGTATATATCTTCTTTATAGCTGTCCCCCGCGGTTTTACCCGCGTTCCCGAGGGATATCACATTTTCCCAGGATAAAAAGTAGCCTATATGTTATTCCAGGATATGCTTTATCTATGTGCCAAGTTTCATCCATATCCGTTTAGTAGTTTTTGCGTGAAAGAGTAAGAAACATACTTACATACAAATCTTTCCTTTTTATAATATTATTGGACTTTTAGTAAGGATCTCCATTTTTTTAAATATTATATAGCTTATAGCCTTCCTCGATAAATGCACTATCCAACACTTAAAGAATTTTTCAAATCGGACCAGCGGTTCCTGAGATTAGCGCGTTCAAACAAACAAACTCTTCAGCTTTATAATATATATATATAGTATAGATAAGGAAAAAGTTCCTTTGATGCACCATCACCTCTATTCAATACTATTGAACATATCGGGATGGGACTGGTATCATTCCACGCAGAATTTTTCGTAGATGGTTATAGGCTATATTATGATATCATGGAGACAACTAGTATCTCCATAAGTTTAGGAATTTATGATCTACAGAACCTAACCCATACTGGGCGTGGAGATGTTTGATTTGAAAAATAAATTTCGATTAATAAAATTTTTATATTTATTTATTGGTGAACAAAAGAGGTTACAGACATTTACAGTAACTTATATCCAAATTATATTAAAGACCAGATCGTAATCCTTACTATGTAGACACATATAAGTCTACCAAAAGACAAAAAAGACAAACACGCAAAATAAATAAAATTTAACTACATTTGGAAATGAGTGCGTACATAACAAAAGACTAAAGAGGCAGCTACTTAAACATATTTTATTGTTAAACAAACATAAACCTTACATACTTACCTATACGTCTCAAAATCTACAAAACAACAGGTATTTTTAAATTTATTTTACGGATTACTTTGCAAGTATACCGGAATTAAAAAAATTACTAAATGCTTATTTACTTATTGCCACATTCCTATAATATAATATAACTTTGAATGTAACGAAATATCAAGTATTAGCAAGTGTGGTGTGTGGTGAGGGTGCAGTGTGGTAGCGGCGACGAATACCTTACCACAACTCATCTCTAGGTCTTAGGAGGCGACTAAAGAGTATACCAATGACCACATGCACTTACACCTTGCACCCTGTGGTCAACAAAAGCATTCCCACAGGGGGTTTGCATCAGGCAGTCGCCCGGCCATAACAATTCTGCCAAATCTCTTGTAAGGCTTAATGCACCGGGCAAAAAGCATTCGTATTACGCCGACCTCAAAATATTAGGATCAGGGCAGGCACAGATTAAAGTTAATTAAATCAACTGTAACTAATACTTGTGATGTTTTATAACGGTTTGCGATACTGCGACTATGTCGACACCGGGTTTGGTGGAAAGTTTGCCTTGGAAGTGCGCCGGTGAGGCGGCGAGTGCCTGGTACATCGCGGGCTTGCAATGAACTCACTATGTGGAGTAGATTCACTATACGAGTAATGTAGCATATCCACATATACAACGTATGTTAGTTCCAAAACTAGTCTTGCTATAAATGACTTCAATTCAACGCCATCGTATTGTCACCTCTTTCAACGTTGGGCTCCATGTACTCCTGATTAACTCCTATGCTTAAAGCTTACGCACTAACGAAGAGCAGTCTTTAAAGTTAAGAAAATAACATCAGAAATCCTCCTCATCCATAGAATGTTCAGCCTATTAATCTTCACCAGGCCCACTAGTAATTCTTAAAGATGCCTGAGATCAGGAAATTTCAGGATCAATAACCTTTGAATAAATCTTCAGTAATTGTAATCTTGACACTTATGAAAATATAACTAAACTTATAATAATTTGATAAATGATTATTCGTTTGTAAAGTGGAAACAAACTAGTCAAGTTTTGTTACCACGCTCCAAACAGGTATATTAACGGCCCAAGACAAATCGCACACACCTTATTCATATAAAGTGGCGGAATCCAATTATAGATGCCAGCTGGTTAAGGATAAATCAAAGGTTGTATGAAAAACAAATCACGGACTCGTATAACAAATAGCAGAACAATATAGTCTATTCAATTATTTATTAAAACAGAACAGAGTCCTAGTCAAACATTGATTATTTTTATTAATGTTTACCACCTTTTCCTCTACTATTACCATTGCTGAAAAAATCTTAAAAATTATGGCTAAAACAAAAGACTAACGCTTAGCGAAAAAATTGACTACATCTCCATATTTTATTTTTTTGTTACTCGGCGCTGTTACTAATAAGAAAATAATATATGTATGGCAAAATGTTTTAAGACCGACGAATTAAAACAAAAGTAAAAGGGATATTTTTTTATGGTTTTTCCACAAGATAAATTATAACCTATTGTTTTATGTTTTACCTTGTCCTAAACACAACGTCACAAGACCCATAAGCGAAAGTAGGGAAGTTGAAGAGACACGCACTTTGATGTCGAATCTATTATGCTCATGATGTCATTCATATTCCCTACAGGTACTAGGGGCGAAGTGCCCCTCGCCGTTATGACATAAAATGCACGTTAACACCTAAAGGAAAAGTATATTTTTAAAGTATAGGTACGTAAGTTACCAAAACGAATTACAAGGTTTACTGTATTTTGGTGTAAAAAAGGAAAACGTTGTTTTACAATGTTTTCTCCATCTGCAATATCTACAGTCATTTATTAGTACTTTCAATAATTACCGCAAACCAAGGCTACTGCCTTTTGTTCGATTAGCTATCGATGTTATAATCCGTCGTTTGAGTTTTTACTTTTAAATTATTATTGTAGAGTGAGGGCTACAATTTTAGATACATTTTCATTAATGAAAAACCAACTTATAATATGGGTTAGGTATGAAATTGAGTTCAAACTCAATATAATAATTTCGTGGACATTTTTTCAATAAGTTAAAATGAATATAATAACAGCGGTATCATATCATTCACTTTTAATATTTTCGCGCTCTTTAAGCAGACATGATATTTAAGGTTTTATTGATTTAAAGAACACTGAATCTAACGGCAGGAAAGAACAACCGCATTTTAATAAAATATAATTATTTATATTAAGATTCAAGGCATGTTCGTTCAAGGCACCTCTCATCCGGGTTTCCAAGGGTATATACTTTTTTGGGATAAAATGTGTGCTATATCCTCGACATGCTCTATTTATGTGGCAAGTTTCATTCAAATCCTTAAGATGATTTAGGATCTTAAGAGTCACGAAAAAATCACAGAGCCATTCGCACAAATCCTTGCGTTTATGATATTAGTTTGATCAATCCTTGAAAATCTAATGATTTTGGCCTTTGTTGTGTTCCAACTCTCTCCCCTCTACTCTCTACTCTGCTCCCCCAGCAAGCTACCTACCAACATACCAGTATGTTGCAAATCCAGCATTTATTCATACGAGAGACAGATTTTTATTTAAATTTATTTAACGACTTGACGCGTGAAAAATCACGTGTCAAGTCAATGAAGGTAAGGCTACTATCCTCTCCGACATCGGAATTTTGGTCACAGGTTGTGAACTATGTGCCACGCGTGTTTATTAAAGTCATTACAGTTAACAGCGTGTGAACTAGGTTTAGCGATTAAATAGGTTTTTGTGCTACTGTCAATGAAACCCTCAAAGTGAAAGTACCTCAGTTTATGGTAGCTATTATCGCACGTCCGTTCGTTCGAACCATATGTATGTTATTTACATCTTATATCTCGACGTGAAATCTACAGACGGCCGCGAATATTTGTATATCTGCGTCGGCTCGCTCAGTAAAAGGCCTACAGTCGTTACTGGTTATAGCATGCTTGCGATCATATCGAAGGTTAAGAACGAACATTTTGTTTCCGGGTCGAAAGGTCAGCGACTCAAACAAGTCTGTCTCAAATCTGCGTTGCAATTTGTGTATTACTAATAATTTATTATTTATTTTATCAATTAATCTTACAAGCAAGACTGTTGCTGTTTATTTTCTGACGTCATCGATGACCAATCCGTGCGTGGTGGGTGTGGTAAAAATCTTTTGGCAATTGCATGGTATGGTAGACTCTGGTATTGTTAACCTTGATACCCTACTATATTTTGTTATTCTCAAATTCGATTGAAACCGAACAAAGAAGCTGATAATAATTTTCGTTGCTCACTCATTTTTAATGTTTTTCCTTTAAAACAAACATTTGTTTTAAGAGTTATATATCTTAGTTTGCACCTGTTGTAATATGCTGTCACTTCAGGTGTTAGTAGGTTTTAAACACCGTGATATTCAAAAGATATAATATTCTACACAAAGTAACATATTATGAGGTATTGTTTTGCGATATACCCTCAAAAGAAAAGCTTATTTGAAATCGTACGAGCTGTTCAAATTTACTAAAATTAAACGTAACTCTGGTAGTTGAAGACTATCAATTTCAATTATACCATAAACTGAACATCAGAAGATAAAATAATATATTTAACAGGTCAGCAACTCTACCTACGTAATTGAGCTGGTTTTATCAGGGACTCGATTCTGTAAGAAAAATGACACTAGCTCGTGGAGGTTTCGTCGCGACCTCTATGCTCTGTCTCTTTTGCTAACTACGCAATCATGTGAGAAGTCTGATCTCCGAGTGCTCAACCCTGTCAAAAGTCAACATGTTATCTACTACATTCTTAAATCGCGCCGCAATTAATACTGACCTAAGTACACAACTTCAACAACGATATTATTGACAAGATGTCGTCATAAAAAACATTTTGGCTTCTCATTGAGATTTTCAATTAATGTTTCTCAAACTAACACGTCAAAATGATTATGTATTAAATAATATTTACATGAAAGTATGTTATCTACCTATACTGTTAGTGCCTACTTAAGTAAATATTATTCTCTACTTGTTTTCTTTTACGTTCTGTACACAGTTTCTGAAAACAGTTTAACCAGTTCGTATTTTCTTTTCTGGTTTTTTGATCGAACTGTAAATAAACTAGGTACCCTGCGATTCAAGATGTAGTAATTTTATTTGTTTTAACAAATATTTTTTTATTAATAAATGATTATTATCAACTTAAAGGATACCCTTTATATAAAAAAAATCATTGGATCCCTCGGGTATCCAGATAAAACCGGGGGCAGATAATAAAAATATATGTAGACACAAAGTCAGCTACCGAACGACTACGCAATGATTTTGCGAAATGATCTGTAGAAAAATGATTTATCAGCTATGAGTGAGGCATGACTCATATGCAACACAATAGGCAGTCATTTGTGGTATTAAACTATATAGGGTCGTTGTCGTGATAACTTCGGCCTTCTTACAACATACGAGTATTGAGTACTTTTAAACAAGTCTTTTCACTAATTAAATTATCATATATATTACTAGCTGTGCCCCGCAGTTTTACCCGCGATGCCGAGGATTGTAGTTTCAGTTCTCAGAGATAGCTAGATCTCATAGGTATTCCAAATTATTTAACAGAAAGGTCTACGTACCTATTTTATTTACCTAATAATTGTGTACTTTAATAGTTATTCTTTTCTTCATTCATAAAAATCCGTTTTTTTTAGGGTATATTATACAGCGTTACTACGGTTCTTAAATATTATGAATGGGCTCGTTGTAAGGTTCCATTTAACCCCCGTTTGGCTTTATGTAATATATACTAATAATAATAAATACAAACATGCAACCAACTTCAAAAGGGGGCGTATTTACGAAGCTTTCCCATGTTGAACGGTGATAGTTACGGTTTCACGGAGCAGTGCGCAAGTGCGGCTGGGACACACCGGTACATTTTCACGGTGCGAGCGCCTCAAAACAATCCTCTTCAAATTGGCTCACTTCCATTGTACGAAATAAGAACCCGTGTCAACAATTACAATAATTATCCATTATCTCGATATTGTTTTTTGTTTAACAAATACATACGTGCAATCTTAGACGTAGGTATGTACGTGACGAAATATTATTTTAACACTGTCCATTGTTTTGTTTCAGGTAAGCTAAATGACGTGAGAGTTGGACAGTAGGCGCTACTGCCTACCGACAAGCTAGGAACCAGAAGTCCGCCAAGGGTAACAGCGTTGTATATAGGGCATATCACATAGGGCTTGCTTCTCTAGTACCAATTTGAGTAGTAAATTTTTTAATGCCTAATTCGTCTCGGGAAGTACTACCTTACCCATTTCCGCCGTGAACCAGTAGTACACTGTATTACTGTGTTTTGATTAGAAAGGTAAGGGGCCGGTGAAATTACAGATACATGAGACTTAACAACTTCACATCTCAGGGTCGACACCGCATTGGCGATGACCTGTTGCAAATGTCTATAGGCGGCGGTGACCAATTACTATCAGGTGGACCGTCCACTTGTTTGTCGACCAATGTGGAATAAAAAAAATAAAAAATATTTCTTAACGTAGCACCTTCATAGTGCAACCTCCGCGAATAAGACACAATTTCTTCCGTAAACGCCCATACTAAATGATTTATCATCTCTTAGTCGATTAGTGTCGTTCGTTACATCATTGATAATTTATTCCTATAGCTGTTTGAGTACATCACCACATGTTATTCTAGATTAGCCATACTTTTTTCATTTCCATATATAAATGATTTACTTCAGTTACGAATTGAGTGCGTCATTTCTTCTTTGGAATCTATTTCTATAGATTATGAATACTTAGATAGAATTCGTAGTGCATATTTTATTTTTTAAAACGGATACAAACACAATTTTAAGGCATTTTAATATTTTAAACCGCAATTATTAATTCATAAAATATAATTTAATACATTAATAATGAGGAAACAGAAACTTTACATACTTACGATTAGTATTTTTGTTGATACATCTTCCTCAATTATGATTCGCCAAAAAATTAATCATTTGGTAGGTCGATTTTAATTGTGTACTGATCGTCTAACTATACTTAGGTACCTACTGGGTAAATTACCTTATATCAACTTTGTTAATATTGCCGCTATTGTTATATATATTTACTTATATGCTGCTATCACGTTATTTATCGTTGCTGCTGAAACGCAAAAAGGCTATCAATATCAAGTGCCCCTACATTGTATTATTGATCTATTGATTTATGACGTAGGTACCTATGCTTTTGAAATACTTGAAGAAATCCAGAATCGTCATTGACGTTTTAAGGATATTTAGGCATTGTGACTCACTCTACATAGATCATATCGACGGTTAAAAGGCGACTTGATTCAAGCGCCATTAGGAAAACTTGACAGGAGAGTAATTTGAAAATTTTAAAACCCAACAACAGATACTGCATCTAAACTTCTTAACATCCACATCGAAGCTGTTGAATATTAAAACTAAATGCAAGCTTCAACGAATTTGTGCATGGGCCATCATCATAGTAGTAGTATAATTCATTGAGAAAAATGTTACTTTCGTATAAAATGGCAGTTGAGTCAAGTCGAATTTTACCCGTCTATATGAAAAGGAAGAAAAGCCTTATGACTAAATAATAAAAAAAAATTACGGTTAAAGTTACTGAAGTTACCACCTGCATTGCCTGAATCCTTCCCGACTATAGGAACCAAAAATAACGTTTATGCAAGGTTTTGATATTGGTTAAGGTGATGGCGAATAAGGAAAAGTCTTACACGTAAATAATATTTAAATGAAGGTAGGTCTCTCACAATGACTGAAAGTCTGTCCACTCATCGACGCTGTTGAATCATCGATATTATAAGTGTTATCATCTAGAAAGCAAATGAATGTGAATGGAGAAATACCACATTATGAACCTATGGTACACTAATCATAAATATATCCGCTTCTAAATGACACCTAACCTCATAGACAATTCAAAATATTAACGAAAAACTTTTTGCTATTTCAACCGAATAGTGTGTACGTCTCTAAAATAATCCTAGCATTATTGAAACTGTACAAAAATTGGAGTAAAACCCGCGTGTACCCGTTTTCGACTTTTATAGGCATTCTAAATATCACACATAAAACTTACCCTACTAATTTAAGTTCATGCATTCTTCAGTAGCTTCCTTAAGTAAAAGCTGGTCAATCGTGGGTCTTAGCCTTTTTATAACCTACCTTTAACCTTTAGTACCCCGATAAGAATAGTAACTTTTTTAACGTGCGTGTTTGTTACACATATTTTAACCTAGTAAACTAATATATTTTTAGTAGTTAAATACCTACTTACGTTTTACCTTATGTTGCCGTGTTATACATTGTACAGGCGATATGTCTAGACTGTGTTAGTACAATGCATGCCATGGGTATCGCGTGAACAGTTAATTGAGCAATTGCATGCTTTTAAAACTAATTAGACACGTTCAAATCATTTTTTGAAATCAAATCAATGATATGTTTATTCAAGTGGCCAGGAGTATTCGACCCCTAAAAGTAATAATGGCATCCATACTATGACGTTCTGTTATCTATAATTTTCAGTGTTACTTCCAGTCGGTATTCCAATGACATGGAATGATGAGAAGAAAGATTTTTTTTAATTGTCTCGTAAAAATTTTTATTGTTTAATTTCTATTGTTCTGTGAGTGAAACCAATATTTAAAAATATATAAATAAAATCTCGGATAATCTTACTACATACTTTTATAAATGAGAAAGTTTGGATGTTAGTTATCTGGTGGATCTGGATGAGAATTGGCTCAGAAATAGATTATAGTCTGGAATAGTACACAGGCTTTTTATCCCAGAAATATGAAACATCCCTCGGGAACGCAGGTGAAACCGCGGGGGGAGCTAGTTAAAATATAAACCCGTGTAGGTGCTACAAGAAATAAAACAAGTTTAGGTTTTAACAAAGGTAATTAATGCAATATCAGACCTTGTCGTGTGAAACGTTTATAAATGTAGGTAGCTATTTTCATAGGTCAGTGGTTTGTTTGTAAGTAATTAAGTATGTATTTTCTGTACAATTTATGGGACCACCTTTCCGACATTTACTTATTCTTCCATTTTTTTCTAGTGAATAGCTTAAAATAATTTTGACCAGCTCGTTTGTCATTCTGTCCGTATATTCGTAGTCAATATACTCAGAGATTATATAGCACTATACTAAAGATAAAATTTGGACCGAATGTGGCATTTTAACCGCTGTATATTATTGTACATATATAAAATTTTACTTGTTCCGATCATTCACCTTAATCATTAAAAAAATAACAAAAAATGGTATTGATATAAACAACAAATTACATTTGATTAACATATAGTAATATACAATTTAATTAAGGCGGTAATTACACCGTAATATCGAGGTTACATTTAATACGGACATTAGTATCATGGTATAAATTTTTAAATTAAGGTGCCAGACGTATCTATTCATTTGGTTAAATTCTTAAACTTTTTCAGGATGTTTTTCGATTCCACAGTGATCAATATCTTATTCGCCTTTCATTGTAAGAGACTGCAACCCAAACGTTTTTTTAAGATTTGTTACTTTAGCATTGAGCCAAAAGTGAAGTAAACAGGTAGGTACTGATAGTGTTTTAAAATAGTCGGCTTTTTACGTACTGGTTCAGTGAACTTTACGGTCACCGCCGACCGTGAACATAGTTTTTAGATTATTGTCACATTGCTCCGAAAACTAATATTCTTGAAATAAACAAAAACATGACTTACTGAAAGGTCTGCCACCTTTTTTTAGGTCCCGAACCCATCGGGTTAAACGAAACCTTATTAGTCAGTCTGTTGTCTGTCAGTCCGTATGTCGTGGCTCGTAAACGGAGGAAAAAGGAAGCGGACTTTTTTTTTTCGTTATGCTACTGTGGGTTCGTTATGTCGCTCACTCATTTGCCTTCACGCCACGGACGACTTGAGCGCACTTGAAAACCTCCCTCTGCCAATTATTTCGACCAATAAAATCTTTTCTAGCTATCAGTACCAAAACTGAAAAAAATCACTACCTAAGTTTTTTGTTCTATTTAACAGCGGGCCACACCGCCTCACTGAAATTAATAAATCAAATTCCTTAAGCGATATTCTCCACGGGGTATCCAAAAACGGGGCCCTTTGGAGCCTAAAAATCGATGAGTTTTCAGTTCGGTTTACTTATTCAATAGTTCCTAGATGAATCTTTGTAGGTTATCATCTTTATAGAAGCTTTTATCATAACTTATTAATACCAATTTATACATTTTAGATATCATTAAATTGTATACGTACCAATTTCTTAAAATTAGTACCTACCTTCTTATTGAATTAACAATATCTCAAGGACAATGGCGAGACGTCAATTTGAATCAAGAGTGTAATGCTCTCTAATGCCGGGTTACTATATACGATCCCGATCCATGGATTGATGAACCTTTTGACACTAATTTTAATACACGTAATGTCAAAATTCTACTTCAATCTTGCGATTTTAGATCGGGATCGTATACGAGTATAGTAACCCGGCATAAATCAGTCAAGATACTTGATTTTTTGATTTAGGTCTAGCAAAACACTCGTGATTTTATTTTTATTTATTTCATTATATATATTTCATATTATAGGTAGATAACGTCCGTAGTACGTAATTCACTTTAAAACCTCATGATATTAGGTATCGATGTAAATTTGTACTGCAGACAACAAAAAAAGCTTACGTGAAAAATCTGAAATATCTTAAATTTAATTTAATTTTAAGTATTTATTCTTTCTCTAAACTACAAAATATTTAATATTGATTAGTTTTCAAGTAAATGTACGTTTTTATATTATTTATATATTTCATAACAATAAAGTATCATGAGTTTTAATAGAACGCAAACTTTTTTTGTTGTATGTATCTACATGATAGGTAATATTATTGATATATATTAAATAATATAATAGGTTGGGGAAAAAGTTTCTTCGCATTTTTTAAGAAAATTCAAAACATTTTTTAATATAGTTTTTTTACATTTAACTAAAGTATGTAGGTACCATTTTGTTCGATAACTTTTTGCCATCTTGTAGGTGGGGCATGATCCCATTGCTATAGAAATTTTAGGACTTCTGATCAAAATACCGCGACAAGTGGTTTTGGCAGTCCTCTCGTGATGTTAACCTGACACTGCCTAAAGAATTCTGAAGAGACAGAAACAGGTGGAAATCTGAAGGTTCAAAGTCAGGACTATACGGCGGATGCATTAATACCTCCCAGCCAAACTCTCTTAATTTTTGCTGAGTGGCTAAAGATTGAAAACGCTTAAACCAAATAGTGCTACTCTCATAGACACTGCACTAGGTCCATAAACATCGTAAATTTTTTTCGCGGCTTGCGTTGCATTTTTACCTTTTTTGTAGCAAAATTTTAAAATGAATCGAATTTCTTAATTAGATTCACTCATCTTGGCGGTACGAAAAACAAATGCAAATCACACATTTTCCTAATTTGAATTTGGAATTATGTTCTTTAAAAGTTAAACTTTTAATGATACCAAAACCAGCCAGATACAAATAGTATAGCTAAAGAGATTTACAAGTTCATACATACTATAATGCGAAAAGACTTTTTCCCCAACCTAATATATGTTTTATACCTATGTATGTAGGTATACCTACCTAAGTATAGTTTGTTGAATGTTGTTACCAAATTAGGTAAGAAAGGTTGTATATGTAAGGAACTACTTGTACTAAGCAAAATACAGAGCTCACTTTATCAGTCAAAGTGTTGGTAAGTAATGCAAATGTAATAGTCAATGTGATTGCGCAATATTGCGAGTGTGTCGATGCAAGTAAGGTACAAACATAAAATTGTTATTGATTAGATAACAATGTATTGACTAAGATTTATACATTCGCAACAATATGAGGTTATTCCACGAATTTAACAACTCATTTTATTTCAACCAAACTCAATCAAATATAGATTTTGATAGTCGTATCAAGTACCATAAATACTAACAAAAGGAATTTGTCTTCACGATATTTATTACCTCAAGAGGAAAGGTAATGTTTTCCAGTGGAAATATATTTATCTTGGCCACGCTTTGTAGACTCATCAACTTGACGGAATTTTTATAATTTAGATCGTCTTAATTTTGGGAGTGAGTTAGGGTTTAATATTTTAAAACTCCATTTAATAAAGATAGTTTTTGGCTTTTTATAGTTAAAGAGATAAATAAGATTTCTTAAATTTTGTTTCAAATACCAGCAACCGTAGTATTCCTACGTTAATTTAATCCATTTAATGAATATTATAGCTTTACCTAAACCAAAGATACTTGGTGGGCAGCGCCGCGCCACGGGACGAAGCCCTACTTCGCGAGTGGGCGAAAGGACCGCTTACAAGTGTTGGGGTGCGGTGCGGTGCCACCTGAATAGCGACTTAAATCTGCGGATCATTATCATAATCCTGACAGAAACCTACTCAAAGATTAAAACTTCCGCGGTGAAATACGATTATCTTCCACTGTATTAAAAAAAATAGAAAAAGATTGTTCAACGATAATAACAATTTCGTTTATTTTCTTTAGGGAAAATACATTGTTTTCGAGAGACAAGTTTTAATTTGGAATTGTCTCGCCCTCCTCTATACTGCCTACTTAAATTAGTTGTGATGTCTATGTCGTAGAGAGAGACCTATTCTCTAATCAATCTAGCGATAACACGGAAAATCTCTTAAAATTGTATCCGTTGATTATTGTGTTATTTATTAGTGTAGGTACTAGCTGTGACTCAATTTTGATGATATAAAGCCAATATATTTCTCCAAACTATGTTCCAGTTACCTGTGAAAACCCTATTAAAATTTGTCTAGTAGTTTCGGATAGCGCGTATTAAACAGATAAACAGGGCGGAAGACAAATAAAAAAAAATACTTATTGTATTCTATTACAATCCATTCATCAAACCTTTAACATTTAAACCAAGGGGTGGATGCTGGTCTAATATATATTGTTTTCTCATGGTCACTGTTGTTCGTGCTTGAAATACAGGAAATAGAATGTACGGGCGCGAGTTGTTCATGTACTTTTTAAATCATGTCACTGTCAAGATTTTGCCACTTCGATCATCCTGACCCCTTATCTGTTATCGGGTTATCTGCTTGAGACTATTTCCCTGCAATCGATAAGATAAATCAGACATCTTGCTTCCAATGGAATGTCTTTGTTCAGTCGTTCTAAATATTTTATATATCTTGATACAGAAAATGTGGATTTAAAACAAAGTCGTAAATAAACTTATTGATTAATCTTTCATTGATCTATAATAAACAATTTAGCTGTCAATTAAATTAAGGAAGTGCTTTTATTGAATACTGTGTTACAATCATGGCCTGGACCGCAATTTATCCCCTCGTATATGATAGAAGCCGATCTGCAAATTGTGAGTGAGAATAATTATTTGGAAATTATTAGGTATCTATTCAGTTGGTACCTTACATCCATAAATTCATAACATAATAGCGTTGTACTATGGGCGTTGAACCTGATTATTGATCGTGAATAGGGTTAACATTTATGGATGGAGAGATGCCTGTCTAGGGCGCCTAAATGTCTTATTCTTCGGAAAAATGTTTACTTGTGAAATAAATACAAAAAATATTACTATTTGGTTTCTTGCATCTCCTTAGTCCCAAAACTTAGATTGGGCACCTAAAATTTCTTGTAAGAAAGCTTAGTTCAACTGCTTATGCAGTTTGATTAATAAGACACCTTATAGATTAGTTTGTATAATATTTGCTGTTGATATAGAAATAATATTCATTTTGCGAAAGGGTGCAGAGCTTCCCTTGGAGATAGATTTGAACAAACGCAGTATATTTGAGTCCAAATATAACTTCTACAACAAAATGTGACTTTTTGAAGTAAATATAGTGATGTATTCTTCATCAATTCAAGAAATAAACAGAGATGTTCTTATAGACTCCAAAACGTGCAGGTTCAAAGGATTAAGGTACTTCATATTTTTGTCATGTTTTATATCGGATGCGTGAGAATTGGGCTTCAAGTGTGAAAGACAAATGAAAATATAAATTTCATTTCACAAACATACACCTGTGCCACTTACCCAAAAAAATGGCGTGCACTTTCTGTAGAAATCGTGCAAAACAAAATCATTTATTATTTAAAAACAGTATTAAGACACAAAAGAAAACCTTCTTTTTGAAGTTGCCAGATAAAGTGTTCACATGATTTTTATTATATGGCATATTGTGGTGTATTATAATCGAATGTTTTATGGAAATGGCTAAAGCCGGTGATGGAGACGCTTGACTGGACCACGGCGGCGCGGGCGGACCGCGCCAGTCGAGCGCACGTATCGAACTTGACCCACATCTCCTGAGAGACCATTGTCTTCGCCGATAACCTCGATCAACGGTCATCCGATGACTGATTGACGCTTAGAAATTACTCCTCATAATGTATTCTCCGGCCGCGGCTCAGGAAAACAATTGTTTCCTCCACCAGTGACCTCTTCTCGAAACTTTTATCCTTCGATTATTCTCGGTTGCCCAACTGGTAGGCACTAAGTAGGTACAGTCTACAGTCGCACGAATTCAATTATGCTATGTATCATCTAATTGTACACTTTCCCAACTTTCTTTTTGATCACCGGTATGTGAATAAAGAATCCCGTTACATACCGTTGTCCCAGTTAAACTACATGACATACACATTTTACACATTCCTAGTTTTGATGATTTGGTTTAGTAAGCAAAACTCGCAATTATCCATATTATATTTAGCTTATCTATATCAAACTTGTTATTCAACTGATTTATCTGAGTTTTGTAATTGATAATACGACGATCTGAGTTGTTTATTTACTCGACCTATTTCTGTGGCAGGTCGTCAGCGTAGCCCTTCACGAATATCAAGTGTCAGAAAGCTCATTGAGACTGAGGAGTTATGCTTATCCAAGCATACTTCGAGAGTCCTTCTTTCCCTAAAAATTCGTAGTTGAGCATAAGGGTTGGTTTGGCTCACAAAGATAAAGTTAATAAACGTAGGAACCGAGCAGGGGCGGATACATGTTTATTTTTCAAAGTTTCCTTCACAGTTTGATCAAACATAATTATTAATTACGTTCCATTTAGCATGTATTATTTATCGCGGTTGAGAGATTCCTTATTCTGGCTAAAACTATAATAGCATGAGCTTGACTTTCGCAATATTGATCCGCTAATGCCGTTGTTTTTTTAAGTTTCACTGTGAGTATTATATTAACCGTCAAGTAATCCTTTCGAGATTATATTTCTGCGCGCAATAACCATATTGAAACCATTAAATTTCGATTAATTTGAGAGGTCCTCTGGATTTGGTCGCTGCGGACTAACGTACCCTACGCACGCTCTGCTCATAAGTAGGGGTTGGTAAAAAAGCTTGATGGCCGGATATATATTATTTTGCCTATTCAAAAAAATCTACTATAAACATCTTTTCCTTACGTATAATATATCACCGTAGTTATCACTTAAAAGAAATATCGCCAAAATTTGTTCTGCCGCAACTGGACTAATAAATTGTTTGATCCAAGAACTAGTGAACGGCTGGTTTTGATAAGGTATAGGGCCCTACTACTTTTTATTCATACCGATATTGTAAATTATATATAATAAAATAGTGTCGCAAAGAGGGAATGAGGGTTACACATAGTGTATCAGAAATTTGGAGTTATTCAATATTAGTACCAGTAGTTGATCGATGGATGAGAAGGTGGTAAAAGATTTGTGTAAAAACAGATACGTAGCTTTTGCCTATCGCGGCTACATCACAGACAAAAATTGTTGTACTGATGATCTGCTTTTATATCTGGCTCCCATATTTGTGACGTTGGTAATGTGAGAATAAAACATAGCTATCTATTTTATCTTACTTTTAAAATATACATTTATATGCACTCCCGCTACCTAGTTTCTGTTATAGAGTGGTACCTCAATTCTATTTCTCATGTTTCGAGATCGTAAACTAGAAATATTACAGTTATTCAATTGAGTACGATGCAGATATACCGTTCCGAATCCACGAGTTTTAATTAACGATTATTTTTTTCCGTTTCAGGCATGTCTCTCGACGAAGGTAGACAATCGCAGAGGCCATACAGGTATGGCATGGTATTGCTATGCGCGGGAGCGCTTATCAACTGGCTGGGTCTGGCCGAAGACTACGCGGAGCCGGTGCGCTACGTGGGCGTCGCCTGCATCGTTGCCGGCGCGCTGCTCATCTGTGCCGCCATGTGCTGCTGGCTGCAGTCACCCGCCAGGCAGCCGCAGCTTGACCGGGCATCACCTGATACACATCAAGTAACTACACTTCATTTACCTAACTTCATTACTCAATAAGGCATTTACCTACGACATTGTAGATACCTACAGTATTAATCATAAATAACGTACAAGCATGTTATACAAAATATTTTCGGTGAAGGACGAAAATATCTACATATAATATAAATATGTCAGTGAGACTAGATCCAGTAGGCGATATAGAATCGATATCCGTATTCAACTAAGTATTTCAATCTCAATTGCAGATCGATGACCCGATTCACGTAATATCCATGCCGGACGAGGAGACGATGCAGCAGAAGCCGCCTGACTATGACACGGTAGCAGGGGCGCCGCCGACATACGACGATGCCATCAAGCTGAATCCGGCGCGACTGCTGCCGGCCACAAGCAGTGCGCGTCATGAACCGGCGCTGGCGACGCTGCCGCTGGGCGCACACCTCGCCGAGGCTGCCATCATCCCAGGCCAGCTCGACGACGCGCCGCCGCTCCTCCACGCGCCGTTGCCCCACACACCCGCATCTGTACCCGTACCCGTGCATCGCATGCAGGTCCCCAAGACCCCACCACCCCCCTACAACCCGACACACGCCATCAGATGAACCTCCGGGCCGGAATGTGCCGCTTTAAAATCGACTGCCGTTTCATGTGATGAGACTCGTTGTTTGTTAGGCCATATTGTTCGATCACCAACGGTGTAACGGTATTATATTATTTGTCGTACACCTACGTACGTTCCAAACGTTAAACGATCGTTATTATTTAATATTGTAGGACGTCGAGTCACGTCGAGTGTAGGATGCGATGCGTACTTATGTGATAATAGGAAAGTTATTTTAATGATTAGTTACTTACCCGCTCTGTACATAATACTAAAATTTTGTAAAATAGTTTTGTTAATTGTGTACTTTTAGTTGTGTAAGCGAAAATAAAATCTCTTCCAATTTTAACGATTCTGTGGTTCCGAACTGACTAGATGATAGTGTAAGTAATCGATCGATGTTTAGTAGATCAACGATATCGATATATAGATACATAATATACATACATATCGCTGAAAATTAGATTTTTTATAAGTACATCAAGCAGAAGCAGCACTGTGCCTTTAATATCATTTACCTTTAGAATCCAAACACTATTGTTTTAGAATTTGCATGGCATCTTAATACTAACATATAAGAAATTATTGTATCTTATTATTTTCTTTACACAGTACTGCACTGCTATGACGAGATAAACAACAAACATATACAAAATACCGAGGACTGTTGAAACAAGGACCAATGAGTATACCAAGCCATGTAACATTTTTAACCCCACGAAAACCAATGGGTATTATTATTTAATCGGTGTGATTAAATAGTTGTTATATTAGAATGTTATCGATTTTCAACTCATCTTAATGACCAATTTAAAAAAAATGTTTTGTGATATTGATATAATATAATGACCCTATTTATATCATCCGACATTTATGATGACCATAATATCTGCATGTTAATGTTGTACGAGTACTTACAGATCCCGTTTCGCTTTACCTATTCTAGTCTTCAAATTATTGACTACGATATAACTTAACAAGATATTTTATTACGTACAGTCATATAAATACAGTTCATGTTTGTAATGTGTACACATTATGATTGCACAACTTGAAGTTTTTGAACTGGGAGTTGCACGATGAAATGTGGATACCTTAGTTTGGGTTAGGGCTTGATCGATGGGGAAGCCATTTATGTCTAGATGTACTTAACTACCTGTATACTTCTTTGAATATTCATACACATACATTTTTTCATGTGCCATCTTACTATTTTTTTCATACTCGGGCTCATATTGGACTCATTTAACTGCAGTTGGTTTTAAAGAATCCAATAACTTTATACTTTCAAAATTTTGTTAGAAAAATGTTTGCATCTATAATTTTGATGTTCTGCCTTAAATTGTAACTTGTTTATTATACCCATTCAATTCGAATTGGCCTAGTAAAGGCTCTGTTAAAAGCAATAATTAGGTACCATAACTTAAAAACTATAAATCCTTCGTTTTATATTAACCGTGAGCATTCTAACAATTATACAGTGGGACCAAATACCTAACGTATTAATATTAATTTATGTGTGTTTATTCTAATTCATAAAATCGATTTTTACGATGATTTTACAATGCTGAAGTTGTGCATTTATTATTTGTACATTATACAAAGATACGGAAGTTAGAAGTGTACATAAAAAATAAATGTTGTTGAGATAATACTTGTTTTATTTGACCTACACATTTTTGTCAAACAAACTCAATCCAGAATCAATACCAGAAGTCTAAAAGCAAGTTTTGTGGTAATACAGTTTACAATTTAGAGGATAGTACCTAAGGTTGATTCCTGCACTACAGTAGCAATTATATACAATCTAGACTATCCTACTACAGCCATATACTTAAAAGTAGTAGAGCTCTTAATGTAGAGTTCGTCCAGGCAAGTACCTACTACCATTTTCCCACTTCCGAAGAGAAGCAGTAGTGCACTTGTGTTACTGTGCTTCGATTAGAAAGTTAAGGTGGCGAGTGAAATAACAGGCATCTGCGACATAACAACTTCACGGCTTAGTGTTGCAAATGTCCATAAAAAAAATACCATCTACAGGAGTAAACAGGTGGTAATGCGAGTTGTTTTACGTACAGGAAATAATATGCAAAGTTCAAAAATATAAATACATATAGTGTCTTCATTATTTTATTAATCAAAAATGTATAATAAAACATATAACATAAAATGTATATAATACCTAGTTAAAAATAAAGCGAGCTCACCCAGATCGCTGTCAAGTAGTAGTGTTCCCAGAATGCTGGCGACGTTGCCCCTTTATATTGAAATACACAGGCGTTGAGCAAGGTATTCGCCAGCTCTCCGGTCAGGCGACAACTCGATGACGCATTTGGCCATATTTGCGCCGCTTGAGGTAGTCAGCGCGGGCATCAGCGCTGCCTGCTTTAAGGGAGCGCTGGGAGATGAGATGGCGCCAAAGTGTCAACACAAGTGGCGTCTCATACCAGAGGGAGACCCATTTTCCAGGGAATCAATGTCATACCGTCAGGTGTCTTGGCGTCGTCACGCATCACCCCGTCTGGTTCAAGAATAGCCGCTACGTTGGCGCTGGCAAGAGACCGACGAATGACATCGTTAAGGTCTGCGTGTCTAGCAATTCTGCCCGCACTTTTCTGACGTGGCAGGCTATTCAAAATTAATATTTAGGATGGAGTTTTGGGTGAGTCTTATTGTATTGTCTCTGTAAAATTTGTGGATAATTCCAGGGTGGACTATAGCGCAGTATATAGGTATGTGAATTTTGGGACGAAAAGATAGGACCTGAGAACGGTATAAGCTGAATATTATCTATTCAGGGCCGTAACAAGATTTTAGGGCAGCGGTGGTTTCAGGTAGGGCGGAAGTAAAAATATTTATCTCAAATGATTGTACTAGTTAGTAAGGCTGAGTACCTCAGTAGTACTTATTTTTGGGTCAGGCGCATTGTCATACGTTGTCAACTTGCAGTCAAAGCAATCATTAAAATTTGATAGAAAAATAAACCAATACAGATGCCGTCAATCACGGATAAAAATACGCTCTCCCTCATGCTTCGTGACTATACATTACAGCATGATCTTACTCTCGTCAGAAAAGAGAACCTTGCTCCATTGAAGGTATGACCAATTTAAGTGCTCACGTGCCAAGTTAAGGCGCACTCTTCAATCCTCGAATCTCACGGAGCCGCATGCTGCATTTGAATATGGTGACGATTTCTTATAGAAACTGGTTTTAGTTCATTTTACAATTAATCATAAATTTTCATTAAATTAGTTCTCTATCACGCTCAGCTCAGCTCAGAGCTCAATAAAAAAAAACTACCTATATTTTTACCCAAAAAAATGTAAAATGCAGAAATTCCGACCAAAAACACATTGAAAACAATCCATACATTCACTTATTGTACAAATATTCGAAAATTTGAATTTAGAATTATAGTACGCCATTGTGTGGATTAAACTAACAGCTATTTTTAGTGTATTCTTTTTTAATAATATCAATCCTATTTTTTCATTTAAATACCGCCTGATTAGTACTTGCAGTACTGTTTCGGTTTTTTTTTTATGAGAAGTGTAGGATATGAAATCTAAAAGAAAAACAATTTCAACCCCGAAAACTATGGACATGCGGGCGGAGAAACGGTTGAGTTTTATAATTTTTTAGCCTGTTATGTCGATGACTATATGTCACATAAAATTTAATATAACATTTTATACATTTATAGCAAAATAGTTCATTAAATCAAATAATCATTTAATAATAAACATAAAACTCAACAAATTAATAAATGTTTAGGTACTTACTTAACTAAGTTCATCTCAGAAAAACATTTCTTACATGAAATAATTTATTTTTGTACCCACTTCCAAAAGAACAATTTAAATTTTTTTTAATAAAATTTTTTTTTTCTACAGTCCGCCATATTTTTTTTAATGATATTGATTAATTTTGGTAGATAGCGGCAGATCTACTGAACAATGATCCATTCGAATTTTTTATTTCAGAGAACATGAACAGCCGCTATTACCATGACCAGTGACCTGCTTTTTTTTGGTGTCTAATTTAATTAGAAAAAAAAAATATAAAATAAGATAAAAAATATATATATATACAGTTTAAAATACATATAAAAACCTAGACAAAAATTAAAATGATAGAATTTTATTGTATTATGAAAAAAAATTCTCTAAAAAGAGGTCAATTTTATGCGTTTACATGAGAATAGCCCCTTAAGTCTCATTTAGCCCAGCCTTTTTTTTTTTTTTTTTTTTTATTAACAAGGTGGAAAACTCATGAAGAGTTCGACCCCCGCCCTGGGAGAGACGGGGGGATATGTGGGGTTCCCTACACCTCCCCTTCTCCTAGTGAGAAGGGGAAGATAAGGTTTACCCACTAAAAACCACCTTGGCGTGCTACCGCTGCCCGGTTGGTTGGTGGTTGGACACCGTGGTACCGCTTTTAAGCACAACCCACGATGTCCACCGGTCTCGCCCCGGCTAATGCCGGGGTCTTCCTCTCCAAAGTCCGCCAAGTGGCTTGATGTGGCAGACGGAGGACTCCCATCCTCCGCCTGCAGCCACTAAGAGTCCCCCGGGGGGGGGGCCCTTGCCGTTCGTGCCGGTAAAGGCACCCACCCGCAGGACGTAGAAATGCCATAATGTAGGCATTTAGACGTCCATGCGGGTGTCTTCCTCTTCCGGCCGGCCGGCTCACCGCGGGCGGGGAGCATTTGGGCCCCCCCATGACGTGGCCGGCCGGGAGTTGGGCGTGGTGGCATACTGCACACCGCGCCTTCTCCTCCCGGCATTCCTTCGACAGGTGCCCCTCCTTACCGCACCGGAAACACATATGGCTCCGGTCGATATCAGAGGGGCAGAGCTCCCTAGTGTGGCCCAAACCCATGCATTTGAAGCAATGCATGGGTGTCGGCCCAACCGGAATGATCCTGATGGACGACCAGCCCACCAGGATCCGACCCCGCCCGAGGAGGGCCCTTGCCGCCCCCACCGGGTCATTTAGCCCAGCCTAGGGTGGGGCTGATTTAGGCAATTGCCATTGCTTTGCCATGTCTACGCACTTGACACCCCTCAGACAGGCATGTGAGTAAGCTGACGTAGGTGAGAGCTGTTGAGAATTATTGTTTCATGATTATTTCTTTTTAATTCGCTCGCAGTGTATGTGTAGTATGGACTATGCGTTTATACAAGTGATCTTTCTTAGCCTTTGACGCACAACCGAAGGAAGATGCCACGAGTCCACTGTTGAACTTGGCAATTTGATCGATAATAGCTTACTCGATTCCATCCATTCGATATTTTTGTCTCTCGATTATGTGTCGTTAATTTCACTCAGTCGACTGAGCTTATTATAATAATCGACTCGATCCTCATCACTACTCAAGAGGAACGTCAAACAAACAAAACTCAAAACTAAACTTTAATTTAGTTTTCAATCCATTATATGGAATAGACTGATATTTGTACGCTTGAGTACTGCTGAAAAGCAATAAAATATCCTAGGATATTAAATATTATTTTACAATAGGCTTTAGGTGGACAAAACACTATCTATGAAAAACATGCCAGTGGAGCTAAACAGCCTGATAGAGGGATGGCTTGAGCTCGAAAGTGATCCGGGTTTGTTCACCTTGTTATTGGAGGACTTCGGCGTAAAGGGCGTACAAGTTGAAGAAATATATGACTTGCATAAGCCTCTGGAGAGCCCGGTGTACGGTTTTATATTCTTATTCCGATGGATTGAGGAGAGACGCTCCCGACGAAAATTTGTAGAACAGATAGAGAGCTTTGTACGCGACGAGGAGACTATAAACAATATATTTTTTGCACAACAGATGGTTCCCAACAGTTGCGCTACTCACGCTTTACTATCAATATTATTGAACTGTCCAAACTTACACTTGGGTGAAACCCTGAGCAGACTAAAGGTAACAATAGCATTACATATTTCACTAATAAGTCATGAATGATCAGACAGACCTGATATTCGAAAGGTTGCTCTTATTCAATATGGTGGCCAAAAGAGAACTTACTAAAATTCAATGGCTAATGTTCAGTTTTCTTTCACAATGAAGGCATTTGGATAATACTTGGCATATAGATCTAACCTTCTCTAAATTAACACAATGTTAGACTTTTTTTGCTGGAAATCATTAGACAATTTATCATGCAGGTAAAACTGCAAGGTAAACTACTAGCTAGTCTCTTATTAGATAACACTCCATTCTACTCTTCCCATGCCAGCGAAAGCCACTTAACATGATGTTGGTTGACAATGATGGTGTTGTGTGCAGATAGTTTTAAGTTCCTGTTGAGTTTCATGGCAAAGCGAGGATATATATAAAATGTAATAAAAAATCATATCCAAGGCCATTTATTTTACTACCAATGAGGTAAATATAATAAGGTTATGCCCAATTTCTAGTCCATTGTAGGCAAGTAACCTAGATTAAATACATTTTTTTCTTGTGCGAACCTAAAAGCCATCTGATGGGGAAATTTAAATAAACTTACCTTCTTTATTTTTTATAAAATAAAATGTATTGAATTTCTTTACGATAAAAATTATTCATATATTCTCTTATTACATAGAAATAAGACATTGTGTAGGAATTTGAAATCCAATGACTACTTTTTGATCTAAAGATAAGGAAGAATAGAATATTTAGTTAATTTATTTTTAGATGACCACTATGAGCAGCTTAGTATCTGATGTGTCTATATCACACAGTGTTGAAAGTCACTTCCCACTTTATAGTTAACTTTAGAAGATCTTTAGTCCATGTCCAATTACTTGCAACAAAATATTTTCTGTTTTACCTACTCTTAACTTTCTACGTTTATTTATTTAACAAGAATTGTTTGTGTTAATTAAAAACATGTTTTTAAAAATATTGATTACTGTGTGCCTAATAACATCCAAATCCTGTCAGCCATTTAAGCAAGATAGTCTCCAAACTTTCACATATATTATATGTATTATTTATATCTTAATCCATATATTATTTCATGATGCAGCATCATACATTGGGTATGAACCCTGAGAACAAAGGTTGGGCTATTGGAAACACTCCAGAGCTGGCTTGTGCACACAACTCACATGCCATCCCGCAGGCACGCAAAAAGACTGATAAGAATGCTGGAGTCCCCACTGGTCGATTCACAGGTATAATAAAAATATAGTTATTTGTTAAATTACTACAAATTAAGCTAATGCAAAGTCAAAGATGGTTTACCAGCATGGTCGGTCCCTGATGACCTCAACCACTCACTACTGTGAATGTTAAAGACCTTGATTATGGGAAACCATTCCTGTACTGCTGTCAGCTTCAACAATAGGTTAAAGGAAGTGAGTGGCCTCAGTTTCACTCATGTGAGTCATTTTGGTGGCTCAACCCATATCTATATACATGAACATCATAAAAATGAAAACAAACTCACAAGCACTATAGGGATAGCATGTATGCATTACTGAATATCATAATCTTAGGACCTAAGCTAAATGTCTAATATAGTTATTAACTCCCAGTATTTCTTGTTTTAATTAGTGGCTTATAAATGTGAAAACTTTTTGAATTATATTCTAATTTCAAATATTGTGACTAGGTGAAGCCTACCACTTTGTGAGTTTTGTCCCCATTAATGGACATTTGTTTGAGTTGGATGGCTTAAAGCCATACCCCACAGACCATGGGCCCTGGGCAGCCGATGAGGAATGGACAGACAACTTCAGAAGGGTTATGGCCGAGAGGTTAGGCAGGGATGCTGGTGAACAAGTGCATGATATCAGGTATTAATATATACCACATTCCTCATGTTGAAAATTTGGTGTGTCTGTAAGATGTGGATGCTTTACTCAGCAAGTTAGCATGCTTGCAAAAAAGGGAAACGGGTCACAAATATGAGATTATGATTTGTAAGTCAGATTTCTAGAATGGCTAAAAAGATAGGGTGTCAATTGTCATATTTTATAACGATTTTTTATTTTGATATAATTTTTGATCTACAAATAATATCAATACATTTTGGTTAGTCAAAATATTATATTGCATTCAAAGTTAAGTTAAATACAAACTATTGCTGACATTCCTTTTTGCACAAGCACAACTCGCACTTACCAGGCTTTTATTTCCAATTAATACATTAGATTTAGAGTATATTATACACATTCCCTAAGAAATTCTCTAAATGATGGTGAAAATCGCATTGAAATCTAAAGCTAATTAAAATGACATAAGCAAACAGACAGACAGAAATAGTTAATTTATTTATACTACTTAGTATTCATATTTTACCGACATATTTTTTACAGATTCAATTTGATGACGGTTGTACCTGATAGGAGGATTGCGCTAACACAAAAACTAAATGCACTTGAAATGAATCAGAAAAGAGTAAAGGAAGCAATCTCTAAAATAAATAAACATTTACGACATTTGCTTGCTAAACGAAGAGAAGTAAATGGTAAATACTTGACTGTTATTAAGTATGATCATTATTTTTGATTTTTTCTTAAACCAAATGTCTACCATAATATTTCCAGAGAATGGTGAACTGATATCTGAAACTAGTAATGAAAGTTCGTTAAATGATAATTTAATTCAAATAAGTGAGGAGACAATACTTACTGCGCTAGCCTCGACGCAAATCCAGTTGCTTGAGTTAAACTGCACTCGCCCTATTACAATCGAAATTGGTGCAGCTGATCATCCACAACAAGATAGCAGCCTCGATTTAGGTGATTAATAAAAACTTCATAAAAAGGTGCTCTTAAAATTATTAGAAGTGTTTCATGTGTTAACTTTATTTTTAGTTGAACCTATAGAACAAGGCGCTTCAGTAAAGTTTGTGACAATAAATAGGGACAACCAGATTCTTGGAGAGGTAAGTTATAGTTAAATATTATCACAAATAATATTTTATTAGGAACTGAATAACTTGCTATAGATTAAAAACATTACTCTTAATTTTCTTCACATGTTAATATTTTTTTAAAGATTTATCCAACATCAACGACGGCATTAGTAAGAAGCAACGACGCGCCGTTATTAGTGTGTTGTGAAACAACATCGGACCAACCATTGAAGTTGAAAAAGCTCTTGTTTACAACTACGGAACTGAATGCGCTCATGAGCACCATCGTCAACGAGGTTCAGTCGTGTCAGCAGGCTCTGAACGACGAAAATGATAAGAGGGATATGTATAAGGTAAACATTATTTCATATTTTTACCATATTGTAGTCAACAGCTTACTTATTTTTTAGTGAAATAAAACTATTACGGGTTCTGTGTATTACATAGTAGTTACAGTCGATCTTTCAGTCGATCAGTCAGATCTTTTATAGGATCACAAGTTCCCATAGTAGCGTTTTCAATGGAAACCTATAGCTGAGGTTTTGAATACAACCACAGCTATTAGAGTAGTAAAAAATATATTTTTTTTAATTATAGGTGGACGACTGTCGTCGCACACACAACTACGACGAGTTCATCTGCACTTTCCTGTCGATGCTGGCGGAGCGCGGCACGCTGGGCGAGCTGGTGGCGGCGCAGCTGGAGCGCGGCCGCAGCGCGCGCGTGCGCCGCCGCCGGCCCCGGCCGCGCCCGCGGGCCCGCCCCAGGCCCCGCCCCAGGGCCAGGAAATGATGTAACTTATTTATGTTTATGTATTTTACACTGAATATATTGTTTTTACATTTTAACTGCTTGCTTATTTGGCAATTGCCGAGCCCCTATTGCCTCAGATCTAAAATGTTTTTGATATTGTAACTGTAGTAAACGACAAGACAAATCAGATGACGGTTTTTGCTGTTTAAATATTCAGTGTGCAGTTATAAAATATTTTTCAAGGCGTATAAAAACCGCTCAGATTATTCAAAAAACGTCTGCTGGATAAACTTTAGTAACCCTCTGAATTTAATAACTAGTTAACTAGAGAGACTGTGTGAAGGTTGTTTGTATGGATGATTTCTGGAGCCACTTTTCACTATTTCCAAGTGACATATCGTGTACTTAAAATCCCATATTAATACGTAATCCCAGACTACATTTGACTCCTCGTGGATGCGGGTGAAACCTAGCTAGTATTGTTTTTAAAGAGTGAAGTCGAAAAATAGAGTGATGAAATTTCTGTCAAAAGCCACATCAATCTATGGATTTTAGATCGGGATTGCTTATTCATTTTGACCCTATATGGCCATGACCGGAACATACACTGGTATAAATTCCGGCAACTACAGCATCCGCATTTACCGTCTCCTCCTGACAAAATTCAAATTATGAAAGGGCAAAAATTTGTGGTTGTATCCTGCAAGGTGTTTTTCCATAAATATCGTACAGTCAAATTGTTCCTTCTGATCCGTAATGTAATGAAATGAAATGAAATATTTATTCAAATAGGCCTTCACAGGCACTTATGAATGGTCAGACTCTAACACCGGTTCGGCAGGTTGCTTTTACTGAGAAGAGCCGGCAATAAACTCAGCAATTACTCTTTTCGAAATAAGATTTTGTACATAAAGATGTAACCTGCTGGAGCGAGCGCTACACCCAAGCATTGTCGTCATTAAAATAATCATTTGTGTTGTAGAAAGCCTTTTGTACTAAAACATTCTTTCCTTAAATTTTTGTAAAGGCAAATTTAAAATTTCAGCAGTGATTTTGAGCCTTGCACTTTTTGCAGTCTATATGCAGAAGTGACAAGTTTATCCTTATTTCTAGTATTGATTGAGTGCATATCACTCTTTTTGACATAAAGACTAATATTTTGATGTACAAATACTATGTTTGCATAAATATACTGCGATGCAACTGTGAGGATATCAATTTGTTTAAACTTTTCTCTGAGGGAAGCTCGAGAACTCAACACTATGAAAGTAGCTAAAATAAACTAATCTAGCCGTATCGACATCTGTAATCTGCCTGATTTTTCTAACGGCGTATGCTGCTGAACCAAGTTTTCCCGCAAGACATGATATTTGTGTCCCCCATTGAAGTTTTGAGTCTAAAGTAATTCCTAAGAAAACTGTTGACTCAACAAGCCTAGTTTTTTAACATTGGGTAATGCAAATTTGATACATTTAGTTTTTCTTGCATTTAAAACAAGAATATTAACAGTAAACCAATTTAATACCTGGGCTAATGCACCGTTTACATCGTCATAATTGTATTTCAGTCTATCAACACCAAAAATCAGTGAGGTATCGTCAGCAAACAGTACAATTCCACAGGTATTTCTTACGTAAAATGGTAGGTCATTGATGTATACTAAAACAGAAAAGGCCCTAGAATAGAGCCTTGGGGTACACCCATATGCACAGGAGAACCAGATGATTTAACTCCATTCACATTAACACTTTGAGTTCTCTCGCTAAGGTACGATTTCATCAAATTAAGTGCTGCACCCTTAACTCCATAATAGTCTAATTTACGCGTAAGTGTCTGATGGTCAACACAATCAAAAGCTTTAGATAAATCACAGAACACTCCAATAACATTCTGCGACTTTTCCCAAGCGTTGAAAATTTGTTTTAAGAGTGCTACCCCGGCATCAATAGTGGAGCGACCTTTAGTAAAACCGTACTGCTCACTATGTAAAAGTTTATTTAAATTAAAGTGAGCAAGTAGTAAGTAGTGTAATTCCACCAATCCCCTTGTGTTTATCATTTTCCAACTATTTCATAAAAAATACTCGCAGAGGTATAAATAAAAAACTAAGGTTTAAAAACGAATCTTTTATTAGTATACTACGAACAGCGCCGTATTTACATGGTCATCATATTGTTAAAGAAATGTAACGACAACAACTTGATTATTGTTTGCTTAGGCACGTACTTCATCGAATAACATTCTTAAATATTTAGCTAATTGTTGACATTGCGTTGCCATATCGAAAACAGTAAAATGGGTCGCAATGCTGACTGCGCCATAAATACGGTAAAACCTACTGCTTCTGTTCAATTCTACAAAAGTCGAAAACAAAATTGGAGTAGATAATATAAAAATTATTAAAAGCCAAGAGTACAAGAAAATGTAAACAAAATTCGAAATGAGTAATATAATTAAAAAGTACATACAGTATTTGTAAAATTGAACAGACGACACAAAAAGCAAAACTTACAGACTCACTGTAAACCTCGTGCATCAATCCTTTTGAGCTGCACATGTTCAGTTTTTTAATATTATTTTTGTTTTATAAGTACCTACTTTGCATTCGTTCAGTTAGCGGATCAAAACTCAGAATCATTACAAGACTGGTCATATGAAGCTACTTTATGTACGAATTTTTTCACAAGTTTTAAAATATAAGACACGTTAACTACTTCATTTATCTATAGCCTGATATTAGTTATTACAACAGGGCAAGTGGCTCGATGATAAAAAAAACATTCTATATCACAGACTAACAAAAATATAACATAAAACACTTAAGACTCACTACATACATATATGGCACTAATAACTAAAAAACTGTATGTGTAATAATAGAGGCAGTGTTATAAACTTGTAAATTTGTTCATTAAAATACTATAATAAAAACATTTTCACGAATGAAATTCTGGATTTGTTTAAGTATTTTCGAATACTCGAAACATCCAAATCCTGTTACATTTCAATTACAATATAACTGAATTTCTACTGCTGTGGGTAATCCAACATTATACTCCTGCATTAACAAAAAAAAAAGAAATAATACTCGACAATAACAATTCATAAAATCATTATATACGAAGGACATATTGGCAGTAGCACCAGTACCATTACATTGCGATACACACGGTCTCAGGTTCACAACCAAAACTTATTGCTATTATCACTACATTGAAATTGCACTACTTTGGGTGACAGTAATATTGTTTTCCAAACAAAAGCATAAATTAAATCAAACAACGCGAACGTGATTTTGAGCGAAATATAGAAACATAATATGCTCATGCATAATCTATTGCACTTGGCGATAATTCATTCGAAATCATCCTTAATTATTTGATCAAAATAATATCTTCAAAATTTGACTAATAAAAAAAATCTACAGCAAACCTTAGCACACTATCCACTACGGCATACATTCATAGATAAGGAACAATATCATCAATCAATAATTATATTAAAGTAACGATGTATATAGTAAATGTCCAATATGAGTGGAACATGCTGTGCTACCGACAACTGCGTCGCCGCGCAACCGGCGACACTGGCTTACTAACACTAAACATAGTCCATAGCGACGCGTTCCCACCTACGTGCAGCAGCTTCAACTCTCCGCCTGCTGCTCGTCCTCGGCGCGCTCCGCCTTGCCGCTCACCACCGACAGCACTCCGGGCAGGGGCAGATCTTTCAGTTGCCTCTTTTCTATCTCTGCCTTGAACTGCTCGATATCTTGCGGGCTGTAAAGATCCCTCACCGTTAAAATGTCGTTTATGTGATTAAGTCTCTGAAATGTTATCGAACATAGGCCTCTCTCGTCCGTCGACCACACATTTCCATTCCTCTTAGTTAAAATGGCAATGTAATACAAGTGAATTGTGTTTTATATATTACAATAACAAGTGAAATCACCCGCTTTTCTTAAAGTCTATTTATTAAATATATTACAAATATGTAGATAAGCCTAATAGGATAACATGCCAAATCTCTCGGGACCGGTAATCTCGTGGAGCGGAAACGTACCTAATCTGAACGAAGAGTATTCCGTTGATGAGATTGAGCATGTCGATGACGGAGGCCATGCCGGGCGGCTGGATGTGCAGCGGCGGCGGCGGCGCGGGCCGCGAGTACTCCGCCAGCCGCTTCTGCAGCACCACCGCCTGCTGCGTCAGGTGCCGGAGACACTCCGACGACTCACGCGTCTTCTCGTGTTTCTCGCCCAACTGCACAATGACGTTTATTATATATTAAATGTGTTATTCGTTAACATTCTGTTATAATCATATTCCAGTACATAATGCTACAGACGACACTGTACGTCTGGCAGAATTCTGGTCTAAACAAATTTAGCCAAAACGACCGACAAGCAAAAAAAAAAAATAGAAATAGCTAAGTATGTTGGCTAGTTAGACTTTAAAACCTCGACTAAAGAGGCGGTGGGAACCACCATAGTGAGCACGTAGCTGCCTCGCCTAGACACTTCCAACTATCACGTAAAACGTTTGCTCCTTTACTCATAGCAGGTGAGGTGAGATCCACGACAGACTGAGTGAGATACGCACCAGCTGCTTGTATATGGAGTAGGTCTCCTTCTCGTGGTGCAGCGCGGCGCGGAAGTCGCCGAGGCAGGACAGCGTGCGCGCGAGCAGGTGGCGCGCCACGGCCGCCTTCAGCGAGCGCGCGCCGTGCGCCGAGCTCGTGACCGCCAGCGCGCGCTCCGCGAACCGCAGCGACAGCTCGTACTCGCCCACCGCGTGCAGGATCAGCGCTATGTTGCTCTGTATGGATTACGATAAATTGGTTATAAATCTCAGCTATTGCGACCTCCAAACCGCCTTTAGCCTGATTTATAGTGAAAACAAATATAAATCCATAGATACTTTAATAATTTCTTGGAACCCAGCATTAAGCAAATTTATTTTCATATTATGAAACACCATTATCTGTGATATTTGTTTATCTTTTGATGACAGAAAGAGCGCGTTAATTGTAATTTGAACATTTGCACTTAGTTTCAGTTATAATTAAAATTAAGTATTCTGGCTAAACCATCACACAGGATCACGTAAAAGAAGACTGGTTATTCATTATAAAATGGAAAATAAACTTACATCAAGCAATGCCATCTCCGGGTGATTTTCTCCGCAAACCAGCAGCGCGAGATAGCGAGCGCGGTACAACAGTTTCAACGCGGTACTAACTTGACCGTTAGCAAAGCAGTACAGTGCTAAGTGTGACTGAAACACAAAATATGTTGTTAATTGATAAAATTACAATTCCTAGTTTACGTAACTAACCCTCTAAAGAGTTAATCAATTTGATGCAACTTTTAAATCCTAAATCCATTTTTTACCTATCAGACGTACTTTTTAAAATTTTACTGTCATTAAATAATACCTATGTAATAAATAATACTAGTAACTTTCCAGCAATACATAAACACTTACATATTCGGTAATAGTATAAGGATGGTCGATGCCATTCACACGTTCGGACATCAGCACCGCTTTCTGCTGGTAGGCCATGGCGTCTCTGTGTTCTCCCGTGACGTAGCACAGACGCGCCACCATGCGAAGACACTGGGCAATCTCTCCATGCATTGCCCCGTACACATTATTCAGCAAATTCAGTGCTTCGGCGATTAGCTCGTGACCCTCAGATACAGCGCCAGCTTGGATCTTGTTCTGGCCCGTGGTGTAAAAGTTGTAGGCGTCTGAAGCCTGGAGAATAATTATGATTTGATATGATGATTGGAAAGGTGGTTGTAAAACCTGACTGATCCAGTATGATTCTCACCCAGGTAAACAATCGTGTGCATGAAAGAACTTGTCTATTTATTCTTTCTTTATACCTAAGCATGTATTTTAAATAGTATATGCAGTATCAGTTATCTGGTTACTATAGTTATAAGCTATTAGTTTCAGATGACCGTGCGTGTGAAACAAAAAGTTAAGGATAAGTATATATTATCACTAGCTGTCCCCCGCGGTTTTACCCGCGTTCCCGTGGAATGTCACATGTATTATACATATACCTAAACCTTCCTCTTCAATCACTCTATTAAAAAAACCGCATCAAAATCCGTTGCGTAGTTTTAAAGATTTAAGCATACATAGGGACAGAGAAAGCGACTTTGTTTTTTACTATGTAGTGATTATGCAACAACGATAAAAAAAAAACAATATTAATTTTATTATTTTGGTTAGTGAATGCGCATAAGACAAACAGAGTTGAGGGTGAAACCTTAGAGTTAAACCATATCGTATGGATAAATTACCAGCTTTTCAGTGCAGGAATAAGATATAATAACTTTTGTATTCCATAATCAATTAAGTATATCACTTACCCTAGGGTTGATATGTTTCACAACTGGGAAAATGTTCATGATGTCAGAAGCAGAGAATGTTGCCTTGTTCTTATTGTCGAAGTCGTACTCACGCAACATTACTTGCAAACCGACTTTCAGGGCGAAAGATCTAAAATAAAAAGATCGACATTAATTTTAAACTTATATCTATTATAATCGCCTCAGCGGTGGAATGGGGTCTCTGAGCCCAGTGGCTTAGAGATTGAAAGGCCTGGGTACGATCTCAGATCGGCCAAGGTACGTGTATGTTGGCCGAGGAACGGCGAATATGAGTCAACATGGTCGCTAAAAATATCTTCAGTGAAAACCTCAGTATTAAGACTGGATAATAGCTTTGAAGATATTTAATTTGAAGATGTATTGGTATTTAAGAAATTAGAAAAAAATATTATATATACCTGAGAAGTGATATTTTCTGAAGACCATGTTTCTCAATAACAGAATCCATATTGTCAGCATTCAGTTCATAGCCCCAGTACGACTGAAAATATATTAAAAATTAGATATATAGATTACTCTTTAGGGTCATAGGTAGCATGTCTCTACCGACAACGAAAAAAAAATTAATTATATAACACTTCACAAATACTCTCTTTAATTAATGGTTGTAAGACTGTTATTTTTAAAATTTTTATCAATTTATCTTGTATTATGTAGAGGAGAGGCAAAATCCAAGGGAAGGTAAGATTAGATTTTAGCATTGCAATTTTTATATTAGTAAAGTAGACCACTAATTTCAACTAGCTGTCTACAATGGTAAAAAATGTTAAAGACAACCCTTAGGCATACGGCGAAAATTAATATGCAATACCGATCGAAAATCTATGGATTGATGAACCTTTTGACAGTAATTTTAATACACGTATTGTCAAAATTCTACTTCATTCTTGCGATTTTAGATCGGGATCGTATATTAATTTTGGCCGTTAGACGATCGGTCGGTCGCGTCGGGTACGGGACTCTAAAAATCATTATTAAAAACCATCCAACCTTGAGCTCGTGCTTAATCTGCGCGAAGAGCGCCTTGGGGGTCAAGTTCTGCCAGTCGGGCTGCGGCGAGGGCGCGAGGTGCGCGAGGTGCGCGTGGTGGCGGCGCGAGCGGCGCGCGCGCGCCCCGCGCCCCGCGCCGCGCGCCGCCGGGCCCTCGGCCGCGCTCACGCCGGGCGCCGCGCACGCGCCCACCAGGCAGTTCAGGAAGTGCGCCACGCCCGCGCCGATGCACATCGCCTCGCAACCCTGCGGTGTACCATGTGTATTTCAGTGCCGTTCGAAGTGAAGCTATTGTACTTTAGACATTTATCAGGGGCTTACAAAACCTTTGTACCTTCCAAAATAAAATATAAAAATCTACATGAAGTGTTCATTACAGTGATATATATCTATGAACATTTTTATATTATTTTTTTTGCGAAACGATTATAAATATAGTATACTGAGTAATGTATAATAAATAATGAGGATGTAAGGGAGCACAATGTCATCTTAGTGCTCCCAGCCAACCTCACCTGCCCGTGGTGCATCCTGCCGACCAGCGAACGAGGCTCTGGCGACCGACTAATGGCGGTATAACCATTCTAAACAACGTAGTTAAATGGCACAGGCCGGTGACGGGCAGCAGCGTCACCGGTGCGAGAGCTACGTTCTGCGATCACCCAACCCGCCTGCCCAGCGTGTGGTGATTACGGGCATAAACCATCATGGGTAGCACACCACAACCCCCAGTTCCCGGTCGCCCCGCTATTCCTGGCCAAGGCGGCGGTCATGGTCACGGCGGGGTAGGGGGTGCTAAGAATCCCCGGGCTACGGTAGGCCGCCAACACCGACTGACTCTGGCTACGTACAACGGACGCACGCTACGGCTCGACGAACATTTGGCGCAACTCGAAGAGGAGCTGAGGAACATAAGATGGCACATTTTGGGGCTATGTGAAGTCCGAAGAGAGGGGGAGGATACTGTAACCCTAGAATCAGGCCATCTTATGTACTTCAGAGAGGGAGACCAACCATCCCAAGGCGGCGTCGGGTTCTTGGTACACAAGGCCCTCTCTGACAACGTCATAGAAATCTCCAGTGTGTCGACTAGGGTAGCGTATCTTGTGATCAAACTCACCGAGAGGTATAGCCTCAAGGTTATCCAAGTATACGCACCGACTTCGGCACACTCGGATGATGAAGTGGAGGAAATGTACGAGGACATTTCCAAGGCTTTATACACCACCCAAAAGGCCCACTTCAACGTTGTCATGGGGGATCTCAACGCTAAAGTGGGAGTACAAACAAGCGGCGAATCGGTAGTAGGACCACACAGATTTGGAAGCAGGAACCATAGGGGGCAAATGCTCGTCAACTTCCTGGAGAAAGAAGGGTTTTTTCTGATGAATTCTTTATTTCAGAAGAAACCCCGGCGGAAGTGGACGTGGCAAAGCCCCGACACTGTGACCAAAAATGAGATTGATTTCATTATGACGGACAAAAAGCGTATATTTAGAGATGTCTCAGTGATCACTAGGTTCAAAACCGGAAGTGATCACCGACTGGTCCGAGGCACTCTAGATATAAACTGTAAGCTTGAACGAGTCCGTCTAATGAAATCTACGCTCCGGCCGAATATGCTCCAATCAGTGGTTGGGTCTGAAACGTTCCAGTTGAAACTGGAGAACCGATTCGCTGCCTTGGAAACCACAATCGACGTTGATGTCGACCAGGATCTCGACCGAGTGGTAGGAATCCTCGGGGAGGAGGGGAAGAAATTCTGCGAGACGCGAGGTGCCGGTAAGAGGTCTAAGCTTTCAAAAGAATCTCTGCAGCTAATGCAGAAGCGACGAGAAAATCCCGCAGTCACTACGTCAGATCAACGAGCTTTGAACAAAAAAATCTCTCGGCTGGTAAGACGTGACCTCCGGAGCTCCAACACACGCTCTATTCAAGAAGCGATTGAGCGAAACCGGGGGTCTAGAGTCTTTGTTCAACAGCTCGGTCGAAGCCATCTGACGAAGTTGACCACATCGAGCGGGAATCTCGTCGCTTCTAAGCCGGAGATACTTAGGGAGGTGGAAGACTTCTACGGCCAACTGTATACCTCGCAAGCGTCTCGTCCTCAACCCCATCCCGAGGATCCCAGGGCCACTCTGACCCGCCATTACACTGAGGATCTGCCAGAGGTCAGCCTGGACGAGGTCATGATGGCTCTCAGACAGCTTAAAAACGGAAAAGCCCCCGGGGAGGATGGAATTACAACGGAGCTCTTAAAAGCTGGTGGAACTCCAACGCTACTTCAGCTTCAGCGTATATTTAATTCCGTCCTCTTTTCGGGGAGAACTCCGAAGGCGTGGAGTAAGAGTGTGGTCGTTATGTTCTTCAAAAAAGGTGACAAAACCCTTTTGAAGAACTATCGACCCATTTCACTCTTGAGCCACGTCTATAAGCTGTTTTCGAGAGTCATCACAAATCGTCTCGCGCGTAGACTCGACGAGTTTCAGCCTCCGGAGCAGGCTGGGTTTCGAGGAGGATACGGCACCATAGACCACATTCACACAGTGCGGCAGGTTATACAGAAGACCGAAGAGTATAACCAGCCCCTGTGCCTTGCGTTTGTGGACTATGAGAAAGCCTTTGACTCCGTTGAAACCTGGTCTGTTCTGGAGTCTTTGCAACGGTGCCAAGTTGATTGGCGATACGTCCAAGTGCTGAGAGGACTGTATGACACCGCGACTATGACCGTCCAAGTACAAAATCAGCAGACTGAACATATCCCCTTACATAGAGGAGTGAGACAAAGGGACGTTATTTCCCCCAAATTGTTCACTAACACTCTGGAGGATATGTTCAAGTCCCTAAATTGGAAAGGACGGGGCATAAATATTAACGGCGAGTACCTCTCACACCTTAGATTTGCGGATGATATCGTCATCATGGCTGAAACCGTGCAAGATCTCCAATTCATGCTGACTACCCTGGCTGATTCTTCGGCACGCATCGGTCTCCGGATGAACTTGGATAAAACCAAGATCATGTTCAACGAGCATGTTATTCCGGAACCGGTTGCCCTTGACGGGGTTCCTCTCGAAGTTGTTCACGAATACGTCTACCTTGGCAAATCTTGCAATTGGGTAGACACAACTTCGAGAAGGAAGCTCGCAGAAGAGTACAGCAGACGAAAGTCTTTAACGAGTGCGTCCTACCTGTTATGACTTACGGAGCCGAGACGTGGACACTGACGGTGCGACTGGTTCACCAACTCAAAGTCGCTCAGCTAGCTATGGAGAGAGCTATGCTCGGAGTCTCTCTGAAGGATCGAATTCGAAATGAAGTCATCCGTCAGAGAACCAAAGTTATCGACATAGCTCAAAGGATTAGCAAGCTGAAGTGGCAGTGGGCTGGTCACATCTGTCGCAGAACCGATAACCGTTGGGGTAGACGTGTTCTAGAGTGGAGACCACGGCTCGGTAAACGTAGTGTAGGGCGCCCTCCAGCTAGATGGAGCGATGATATACGCAAGCTGGCTGGCAGCGGTTGGAAACAAAGAGCTGAAGATCGAGCTCAGTGGCGTGCCATAGGTGAGGCCTATGTCCAGCAGTGGACGGAGATAGGCTGATGATGATGATGATGATACTGAGTAATGGATGAGGAAATAACCAAGTATCACTATGATGATATTAGGTCGTAATCGGTATCACAGTACACAGTCGCCTAGGTCGCTAGGGTCGCTTCTCTTGTTATATTCAATAGAAAATAAATAAGAAAAACGAGGCAAAGATTTCCACATAGTATAGACAGGTAGCAGACGCTAAGTTGCATATTGGTACATTTTACAAAACGTAGAATAACCACATCATGATCCTCCGAGCCGGTGCTAAATAAATAAAAGTGTGTAATGAACCTGCAAGTGCACGGTGTAGATGTGCTTGGCAGCCCGCAGGATGAGGTCGGCGAGCGCGATGGCGTGCAGGTAGGCGAGGTGCGGCTGCGGGCGCAGCGCGGCGCACACGCGGCCCAGGTAGCGCACGTTGATGCCGCGCGCGTGCAGCGCCTCCGTCAGCCCCGCGCCGTCCATCGGCGCCGACGTTTGCTCCAGGCACTCGCGGACCTGCCACCGACCGACACACACATTGAACACACTTTTTGAAATACTCAACACCCTTATCAAGATAAGGTTTTACTAGCTGTTCCCGGCATACGTTTCTTTGCGACATTTTTTTTATCAAGAACTCTCAAATACCTACGTAGATACCTACATACTCACTCAAGTTTCATCGCGATCGGATAAATAGTTGTATAGAAAAGCATAGGATACAAACATACGGACATAAAATTTTATATAGACGTTATGTAAATGAACCTTAGTTTACTGATACCTACTTTTAACCTACTAACTCAAACTGGGGGTTCAATCTAGCATAGTTATAATATTAGGCCCATAATCTACCCGGCATAGTGTAGATAAGTACAACGAACAGAACACGCATTATTTAGTTTTACAGTAAGGTAGGTACAATAACTCACAAATGCGGGTATCTGCGTGGTGAGCAGGAAGGCCGCGGCCTCCTTGACCAGATGCCGCTGCTTGGCGAGGTGGTCGGGCGCGGCGGCGTGCTTGATGCCGGCGGAGTACACGTCGGGGTTGAAGCGCACGTCGAACTCCGACTCCTTGAGCGAGGCCACCGCGCGTGCCGCCGATGCCACTACCGCGCGGGAACGTTCACCCGCTATGTTGTATTATATTGTTACATTTATATCGAGTTCATTAATAGAGGGTAGCAAGGTATATTGATTTGGTAAATGATGGAGCCCATACATATTCTCTGATAATTTGTAACCACACGAAACATAGTCATAGACTATCCAGTATAAGGCCAAAGTAAGCGTAACCTTTAAGAAGCAACCATTAACATAAAAAAAAAGGTGACATAAATAGAGCGATAAACAAAACGCTTTATTTATGTCACTTTTACAGGTATTTCGGAAAAGTTTTACAGGAAGACATCTGGTATAGAAAAAAATCGTGTTATTTCACGCTGATCATTAAAAAAAACGTGCAGATTTTCCGCGAATCATAAAAAAAAACGTGTAGTAATTCACGCGAATCATTAAAAAAAAACGTCTAATAACAAAGTCATGCTTATTAAATCTTTTTAATGCAATCATTTATTCTGCGTTATTTTTGTTCCTATCATAAATATTAAGAATGGAGACAAAAGTAGTGTCGCGAATTTCAGACACTACCCATTGCTATTATCCGTAATAACAATAATAATATATATCCCTAGCAACCCTTTTAAAAGCCGCATTTTATAGTAATCAATGGTATCAAAATATGTGTGTACTTACAATCATTCTCCTGTTTATCTCCACTGCAAATCGAGTCGGTTATACTTTCAACAATCTTCTTTGCGACATCTGTATCAATCTCCGAATAATTTTCATTCAGCAATAATTCGTCTCCTTTTGCTTTATCGGCCTTTGCTTCTTCCAATTCGGCTGCTTCTTTCTCTTTCTTAATTTCTTCTTTTTTGGCATTTTCTTGCTTCGCTTTTTTTTCCTCCTTCTTTTGTTTTTTATCTTTGACCACCTCTTTTTCTTGACTCTTGTTCTCGCGTTTTGTGTCTTTTGTTTGAGTCTCAGTTGCTACTTTAACATCCTCTGCGCTAGCTTCGATCGTTTTCTGTTCAGCAGTTTCGCGCTGTCGCTTTGCACTTATCTGTTGTAAGTGGAATGCGGCGTAGCGAATGAACATGAAATAACGAGCCCTAAAATAAATAGAAAAGTCGTGAGCTATTTTGTACAAAGCAATAAAATTACAAAGGAATTTGGGGCGAAAATACTTACTCAACAAAACTATCGACTAATTCTTGTCTAAGGCAACATAATTTGTGCTTGTGAATTATTGGAAAACCCATTGATTTAATGTCCTCCCTTAGTTCGTCATCTTCCACTGTAAAAATGTTTATTTTAATTCCAAATCTTGATATAACTCAAATTTTAATTGATATAATTAAACAAAAATAGTACAACTGATACATACATTGGAGGAAGTTAACATCAGGCGGGAAAGTACGCAATAGATCCAATATGTAGTGACGGCCGTCGTTTCCAATAATGCCCTTACATTCAACACTCGAACATAACTCAATAGTTTCACCATTCGCGCTGATCACTGAATGAGGCATAATCTTAAGTTGCTGGCCGGCTTTGCTTAGCTGCAAGGGAAATTTTATGTTATTCTATATTCCCTTAATATACTACTCATTAATGAAGTATTTTTCAATCTCAGTCTCAATACTCCGTCCTACCAATAGTTACCAGTGCGAGGGAATTCTAGAGATTTATGGAATGTAGTGTTCTGATGTTATTTTTGGGTAACTTTTATAAATTAAGGGTATTTTGCTATTAAAAATAGCATAACAATGTTTTAGAATAATTCTAAATAAAATCATTGGCTGATATTAAATTGAAAATCATAATCATAAAAATGAGATGCCCATTGAAAAAATACGGGATAAAAGTAAATGAACATTATTGCCAAAACATTAAAAGTGATATTCCAACAAAAAAACAATAATAATTACACTTACCAAGTCCATATACTTAGGGTGTGAGAGCACAGTGGTTCCGAAGTCAATGCTACCATACACAACGCTCTGTTCCTGCTCTTTCTCGAGAATGCCTGGTATTATCGACTGGGCTGTGACTCTGTACCCGCGGTAGTCTACGACGACTGTGCCTAGCGTGTGTAATCCAGGAGTATCTACTGCGCTATATACTCGAACTCCTTGGAGGTCGTTGCGCTATTGTACAGAGATATATTGAACATGGTTAGTGGGTTAATGCTGTAGCGGCTTACTACTATCATGAGGGGCTTGATTTAACACTAATCATACCAACATTACTACGTACCTATTTCTACCATAGCGGGTCAAATGTGACTTTATGTTTCCTGCTTGAATGTATGAAATATAGGTTGTTAGGAAGGGAAATAAATAGTATAACTGTATATTAATTAGTAAGAAAACGTCATGAAGTCAAATGTGCAAAAGAAATAAGATGATACGTGCATTTTCAATGCAAAGTTCAAAATGGGTCGTTTGACCCGGTTATGGTATGTTTAGTGTTAAATGATTAGCCCATAGATACTTCGTATTTTTTACTGACGTACGCATTTGTCATTCTTTACAACTACAAATATATAGGCGTGTATATTGTCTTTGACCACAATGGACTCACTCACTCATGATGCTAAGTGATGTGGCCAAAGGTAAAATGGGGAATTTGTTTACAAATGAATAAACCAGCAGTTGCTTGGCGACTGATTAACTTGATACTTGTAGCCAGCCAGAAGGGTATAGTACTCCCACCGTGCTATGATTTATGATGCTTTCCTTCACCGAAAGTTCAATATCATTCAAAATTCAAAATTCAAAACCATTTATTCAGTTTAGGCCTTCGGAGGGCACTTATGAAGGTCAAATTTAAAGTTACTGAAGCTACAACGTACATTCTACGTAACCACCACTGAATGATAAGAAATTTAATGGTGAATGCATCGTTATCAAGATGGGAATGTAAAAAAAATATGACTGAGTATATCGATCATCTTAGCTAAGATTTTAACTGTTTTTGAATTTACTGAAACGGTATGGGAACTACCTAAACGAAATTACAGAAAACTCTATATTATTGGTAAAGCTTGAGATTTTTATACAAATAATTACATAACAGACTAGCCACGCCATAGTCGTGAGTTCAATTATTTTCAAAATAATGGGTCTAACAAATTTTTTATTGTCATAATGGAAGTCAACAGTACCTGGTCCACGAGCTATAACTAAATCGAATTAGAATGTCCCAACTTACCGGTGCAACAAACGCAGCAGCATCGCCACCTAGATCCTTGTAATGGTCGCGAACATCGAAACCGAGCGAGAAGAAAATGTTGTTCCAAATGAACATCTGCATCTTTGGCTCTTCACCGGGGTTAATGGCCATCACGTTGCCGTCCACGACCGCCATAGCACCGCGTGTCGCTGCGGCTACGAAGTCACTGTGGACCTGTAAGAAGAAATATGTTTTTAAATCCTCTATATTTTATTTCTTTTGAATTTTTAGAACCGAAATGGTGACATGATGTCTCAGTCTGTCCGTCCTGTCTCAACACAGTGCTGTAACCCAACCTAATGTGGTCTCTTATCATACCAACTAAACAATATCTACAAGTCAAAACCTAAGGAGAGTCCTTACACGATGGCCATAAAAAATATGAGTGAAAATTGATTTTCACAATAACATCTTAAAAATAAGGATTTTAAGTGAAAAAAAAAAGTGTTCATTTCACACGCGTTAGAAATGAAACTTTCAGAAAACTACCTATCTCATATTCTCGAAGATTATTCTATTCTTTAAGATTATGATCAAATAATTATATTATTTGAAATCTAAGCGGAGTCCCAACCACTCAAGCGGAAATCCCGTAATATTTAAAATTATCTATTGCTACCCAATTTCATTTGCGTTCAGTAATTAAACATTACATGGCCAGCATGCGTCGTAAATTGAGTTCATAATAATGTTGCATGCACTGGGCCGGGCGGCTAATTAACAACTAACCTTGAAAATAGCGCGTTCACGAAGCAATCTCTCTGGTAATGTAGCACGAGGCAGCTCTCGTGTGGTCTGCAACTCTTCGTTCCAGTCACGCGTCTGTCCGGGGATATGTTCCTCGTAACCCAGCTTTGATGAAAAAGCTACGAACAAAGAGAATGTCACAATTTTTATTGATTCACATTAGTTTTATAAATTATCTATACTAATATTATAAAGAGGAAAAAATTGTATGTAAGTATGTTTGTTACTCATGCACGCAAAAACTACTAAACGGATATGGATGAAACTTGGCACATAGATAGAACATATCCTGGAATAACATATAGGCTACTTTTTATCCCGGGAAAATGTGATATCCCTCGGGAACGCGGGTAAAACTGCTGGGGACAGCTAGTTTATTAATAAATTGAATCCGGCACGATCTTGTGACTGTAGAATCCAGGCACACAGTAAAAAAAAATTGATTATTGACGTATAAATGGATCATTGGTTTCCTAAGCCAATGTTATTGTTGGCTTTCAATTCAATTAAAATTGTTACACTTATCAGCGCGGAGCAGAAACCGCTAATAGCAGCCGAGCATTTCGGTTTATGATTTAGTCATGATTCGTATTGATAACACTGAGGTTTTAGATCAACACGAACAGATTTTGTACAGTCAATAATGGTTACAGTGCTTAAATATTTATTTTTTTAATTGTACTTAACCAATTGCCTCTGTCCCTCTTGTTCAATATACTCCAATGGTTTACAGACGCTAAATTGATTAAATTAATATCTTGGGGTTTACATGATATTGAATATTAGTACTAATTTCATTTTCTATACAAAACGAATAATAATAACGCACCAAAAGCGATAATACGTGTATGTTAACATGAAATAAACAACTTACTGTCTTCAGCGCGTATGGCGTCAACGGTGTGATCGAGCATGGGCGAGGCCCACTGGTACACCTGGTAGGGAGTAGCGACTCTTTCGAAGGGGTGCTTCTGCATGCGCCGCTTCTGGACTAGCGCGAAGTTGCGCTTGAACGCCGGAGACACGATGCTCAATAGTTCAATCAGCGAGTGGCACAGTAGAGATGGAGTGCAAGGACGGGGGTTAAACAATTCTTCGGTGGATCTGAAATATTATTTTATTTCTAAGTATAAATAATAATCAACACAAAATATCTAGTAATGGAGAGGAGATGGTCATGGAAACAGGACTTGGTTAACAACCACATATTCAAATAAACTATAAAATTTGTGCTTCCATAAGCATAAATTTACATATATTTTTCATCTGGTAATAAGAATATCAAAGTATGTTAGGAGGTATCACAATCTACATCTGAATGTTTCCTGACAAATTGAAAATGAAAATATGAGCATGCTGTTACGGAAATAATTGGCAAACAAGCATCTAAGTCTGATATAGGAAAAGCAGGTATGGCAGACAAAAAATGTTATTACTGATTGAGGTAGAATCCTCTTGGACACGCCGTAATGTGGAAGTGGCGGTCCTCTAGGGTGACGACCAGCAGGTACAGCAGGTCGCCGCACATCTTGCGCGGCCCAGGAGGCGGGTTCCACCCCGATGTCGTCAATACCTGACAAACATTACAGCTTCTGTTTTCATACAGTACTTAAATTGCAGATCAACAACATTCCTTAGCATTACACGTTCATTACCTTGAGACACTGAGGAGCTTTGTTTTCCTTCGTGAGGCCCGGATGCAACGGCAGGAGCGGCCGTTCTGTGCTACCTGGCATTATGTAATCCGGAGGCGTGCAGTCGACACTTTCAGGTCGAGATTTCTTCTTTTCTGTTATATAGAAATACGATATTAGTATTTATCGAAGCCTTTATCTTTTCAATGGTATTCAGCCGTTAAATTCATATTATTATTGAAAAAGGAAATAATACCCAATATATCCCCTTGTGTGACAACATTTAGGAAAGCCAGAGAACTGCACTCCTGGCCGGCGTAAGCGTCGGTGTAGTCGATCGATTTGAGGAGATCGCGGACATGACGTACATGAATTCGAGCCTCGCGCATTGTATATGGTTCCTCAACCACCTGTTAAATAAAAAAAAATATTTATCCACCAATCAACCAAACTTTATATCAAAATTATGTAGAAATAATGATCATGGGACCATCTGTGAAATCTACCCTTTTATAAATGAATAAATCGAAATCGGTTGGCGTGATATTGAGTTACTCGTTCATATGTTGCACACATACTTAATGCTAGTTTTAGACTTATATGGTTTTCTCATGGGTGGCATTGTCAGAACTGGACCAAATTGAAATGGGACCATTCGGGAAGCACCAGCTTTCAACTAAAAAAAGAATCATTATAATCGCTTCGCCCAGTCCAAAGTTACGGGGTAACAAACATAAAAAAAAAAAAAAAAAATACAGACGAATTGAGAACCTCCTCCTTTTTTTTGAAGTCGGTTAACAATCAAAACAAAACTTCCAATCAAATTACCTTAATAACTGAGCCTTCTTTTAATCCATCAATATTTTTCAACTCTGCGAAATTATCTAATGTAACTCCGTCCAATTGTAATGAGAAACATGTTCTATGACATGTATCTTCGCGGTCCATTAATACTTGATGTATTTCTTGGACAAGCTCCATGCTAGATACCTGTAATTTTTTGTCAATTATTAAATTACAACACTATTAATCATACAAATACTATATAATGAAGGAATACAGTTACTACTACCTGAATATCTAATGGTTCCGCACCGGGGCTTACAATCTTTACTGTGAAACCCATATCTTGAATGAACACAACTTCGGCATCTGTCTTCTTCTCATCACCATCTTCACTAGGCGAGGACTCGCGGTCTCTTTCACCATTAACAATTTTAGTACAATCGCCATTTTCTTTTTCTGATGCATTAATTTTATTTAATGTATCATCCTCTTTCTTTGGTTCAGTATTTTTATTTTTCCCTGAATCCTTAGTTTTATCTGACTCATTATGTTTATCGGATACTTTAGATTTTTTATGTTCTTTCTTTTTATCAGTTACGTGTTTACCTCCAGACGCTTTATTCGGACAAACAGCAGGTATGACACCTTCATCAGACTTAATCGATTTCGCATCATCAGAATCACTTTTAACTCCATTAGTTACTACTTTAGCACTATCACTACTACTAATATCACAATCTAAATCTTTTTTTGGGTCACCATTAACGATATTTTCACATATTTTTTCTGTGCCGTTCATTATTGGTTCTTTGGTACCTAATTTATCATCATTTATACTATCAGTTTCACTCGATATTGATCCTTCTCCATTGACTTTCGTTGTTTTATCACCGGACTTCGTTTGTAATGGCTTTTCGGCATTAGCCTTAACTTTTTGAGGTTCTGAAAAATAAAATGAAATTGAAATATCCACAGGTAACAGCAAAAACTCACTTCACGTATAATTAGAGATATAAAAGTACTTAATTCGCCTTTTATATGTATAATGAAAATTAAATTAGTACTTGAGTTTGTATGATATTCGAAGTCAAATGTAAAATAATTTGGGAAGTATAAATAAATTCGGTTAGCTCAATGAACCTGTATTTGGTGGAAAAGGCGCAGGTGAGTGAATGGACTGTGGGGAGGGTGGTTTGCGCGCTGCAGCAGCGTAGGAGACGCGCGGCGTCAACACGCTCCCGCCGCCGCCCTCGTCGTCAGCTCGTCCATTCGGAGAACTCGTGTGACCGTTACTACAAGCTACCGTTTTAACAGTTGGATCTTTTTTCATTTTTAATGATGGCTTATCTGGTTTTTCAACTGAAACCAACGAAAATAATAGCATATTTACATAAACCTTTCTTAAAATTACAACTAGTGATAGTAATGTATATTCAAATGGTAGTTCATTTATATGGGTACTAACTTACACTAATATAATTCATTCATACTTCAATAGCTAACCAACCGAAAGTTTATTTTAACGATAAGAAAGAAACCGTGGTAAAAACAGACATAGTGTATGCGGTGCGGTGCGGAGGGCGGTGGGTGCGGCGCGGCGCGGCGGGCGGCGCGACTAGTGTGCGCTAAGTTTCGTCCCGTGACGGGCAAACACGTGGTTGGCGCTGCGCTGGCGCAACGCCAACTATCTCCAGCATCGAGTCAATAATAGACGACAACGAGATGCCGCCAACAATAGACGCTATGCCCGTTGTCGTTGTCTGTGCACTACTCCCTAGCCACTGGGTGCATATGTTAATTTGTTTTCTTAACTAAACTTGTAAAGTAGGTAACGACATCTCTAACTATTGGATTGTAGTTTATTAGTCATTTAGTAAAATAATGCATTGCTGTCACGATGTTGAAAACACAATGTTCGTTTTTAATGCATGACTGTCCATGCTAATGTGACATGCTACCACGGAGTCCACCGAAAATATACTCTTGTTCTATTGTATTGTACATACTCCAGTTACGAGATGCCGATAAAAATATATTTAATTCGAAAGATATAAAATAATAACGAAACGAATACAAATTTACTTAAATTGTATTACGCGCTTACAGAATATACGGTTGTAGTAGCATACTGAGCACACAACATGACCTACATTTAAACATTTTCTTAATAAATGTTACGATCCTACTATTGGTTGTGTTCCGTTGGTATTACTCAATTGATAACCCGCCTGTATCGCAAAGATAATATCTACGTAATTCTCTGATAATTAAATGATGTGGGTACAAAGGTAAATTATGCGCCTTCAGAACTACCGAGCTAGTTTCGAGTCGAAATACTGTAACGAAAAATGTTTCCTTTTCGAACACGAGAAGATAAATTGCTTATCGCCGAAATATTATCTTTCTTACCTTTACCAAACAAGATAACAGAATAGGCGCCTGTGACTCGAGATACGTATAAAATCAAAATTCTTGATAAACAGGCGTTGACACAAATTTCTTTTCCGTAGGTTGAGATTACCACTTGTGCCTAAGTATAATAATATGTACTGATAACGACGGATACAGTTTAAATCGTAGCATCTATGAAATTACTTAATACATATGAATCTACTTTATGGTTTTACCTATGGTACCTTCGACACTGCTTTTTTTTCAAACGTTCCGCTTTAATATCATAAGACAATTTTTGATTTAGTACAGATTATAGAATAATATTAGACACGACTTATAACTAGATAGTAGAGCCAGGCCGTTGAAGTTGGTTTGAGAAATGTTGATTTGATTTTTTTGTCATGATTCTCTTTCTGGTTAGATATATGCGGGCAAACACGTTTTGCGGCTCTACTTGTGAAATACTGACAGACACCGAAGTCTCTATGAGGGGTTCTTTTTTACTATTTTATACGGAAGCCTAAAAAAACTGACTCGTTTTAAATCTCATTTGAAAATCTCGTATGTTTTGAAAAGGTAATATAGCATTCTTGTTAAGAATATTTTATGTATTTGACGTCAAAATGCATAGACGGAACTGGTGATTTAAAATTCAGATAATGATAGCATTTTAGCCTATCCACGACGTTTTTCAAACGGCAAGCAACAGAATCGATCAATGAATTATGCAAACAGAAACAAGCCTGCCAGCGCCGGCAACGTTCGTTGAATATTTAACCTTTTAACTCACCGATTATTGTATACATTGAGATTGTACAATTTCTTCCCTTGACTTTAGCTTTCTTTGTTGTATATTATGAACAAATCTGACAGTACTATTATGTTCCCAATAATTTTTGAACCTTAAATACAAGGAGACCGCTAGTCCACGTCGCGTAGATGAATATTTTTTTTAAAATACGTCTCTAAGATTTACTCATTATTTAGACATTTTTTACTTCACTACTTTCTTCTTCCACTGACATTGACATTTTCTTTTATGGTGTCGTTGAATAGGTTAACTCAAAACTATGTATGGGTCATAGATTTGGTGTTATGATAATTTTGTTCAGGACCTCTGAATGAGGCACTCATTTTCTTGAATTTTTCTATATTAAGACCCAACGATGGGCTTATATGAGTCCATCAAGTCATCCCTTACTCATCCCAGAAGGACAATAAAATCTGTTTTGCTATCTACTGTCGCAAGATTTTATAAAGGTGCCAATTTTCTTCTTAGTCTTTAACAAGTTCCCCATATGGAACGATATTAAAATAATGTTAAACAAACTGTAAAACCGTGGATAGTCTGCGCGTCATTTTACACAAACATAATTCTCCATGTCGCTACATAATATGGCTGTGACGTATGGGCACAGAATAATTAACATACTAACGTATGGGCGGGAGTCAGTCTACTGGACGAAATCATAAGGGTTCTGTATTTGACATTTAGCTACGGAGCGCTATTTATAAAGAAGAATAGAAACAAAGAGCAACATTTCACATCACAATTCATATTAATATTTCTATATTATATTATAAATATTTAGTTCAGCGTATTATAATTTCAATCACTTACGATTAGAACGGAGAACCTACTTACCTACCGAGTTTGATTAATATACTTAAATAAGTATACACCTACTTATCAAAATTGCAAATCAATAATTTACGAATCAACTGCTTTATGCATACGCTAACCTAGAGTACCTAACTGCATCTTTATTTTATAGTAGGTACTATAATAAGAAGTGCAGCATACCTCCTTTTAAAGAATGCGGTTTTATTATTTGTTAAAATGTAAATATACATACGTCGGCGAGAGAAGAGACTATACCGAGGCAGCAGGTATGTCATTGTTGAGTAACATATTTAAACTCAAATTGGTTGCTCACGACAACCCGGTTCCGTCATTTGACACTAATCTTCAATGGTCAAACGACCTCATATCTACTTTTCCGGGCTGTATTACACAAAAACGATCATTGTAGCTTGGTTATTTCGTGTCTGTATATTTCTTTGTAAAAAATATAAACATACATTGGAAAAAGCAGACACGTGTTACAGTTTCGAATAAAATTAAAAATAGTAAGACTTACTAAGAACATAAATGAGAGAGTTTGTGTAGTTTTAGTTGTCAGAACACACCACCGTGACGGGTGACCGGATTTTTATGATTATTAGTAGGTAAAGGTGCAATGGTATACCTACGTAGTTGCTTTAGATTATAGGGTACTTTTCATACTACGAACGCGGTTGAACCCGCGAGGCGAAAGCTAGTATTCCTGCGCGCAGTTAAAAGTCGATCTAAGATCAAACAATTCGCACTATATACCATAGACGGCTTCATAAATACGTAGATGAATAAGTCTTGATGTTTCAATCGCCAAATACTCATTATCCAAATGTTAATTTGAATTAAGAATAGTTTTTTTTAGTTTTTATGATTTACATTTGCTCGCGCCATCGCGCCAGGTCAATCGTGAAGGGTATATACACAGCGCCATCCTTGCACCGCGTCATTTGAATAGGATACCGTAAAATTTGTACATATGTCGCTACGGTAATCACCGCCAGTAGTTAGTGTCAATACCTACTGCTCGCATCAAGTGCCACCATGAATTTGGATACATATCGCATCCATACTGTAAAAAACACCGTATTACATTACAGCTAGCCGTGTTGTTGGCAAGGTAAAAAGTTACAGTAACCATGAATTATAAACAGATATATCTACAAGAAGAAAACAATTTTATAACGCTGAAATAATCCACGTATGAGTATTTTCGAGTACCTATTGTTCACTAATAATATTGCGTAGGTGTTCGACGACTACCGGAATTCCTGGCCACCTTACATGTTTTAATGTGCCGAATAACTTCAAAGACTAGATTTATCCATGGCTTTTTACTGATGCTATTTAAATTGTAAAAAGTTGGCGATATGTCTATATATTCAACCTTTCCTTAAACTCTCACGCGTATAAGTTTCCACTCCTAAAACCGATATTAATTGCAGTGCTTCTCGGGGGAGGGGGTTCCAGGGAGGGACAGGGAGGTCTCAGCTTTACACATTGGACTTTGTACCTAACTTCAATCGCTGTAGAGGTCGCACTACATGTGTAAAGCTTCGTGTGCTTGACTGTACCTACAATTCATACATTTCCCATCCTCCATATATCAACTTGCCCCCCTCTGGCCGCATCGGCTGGCGACGCCCTTGCGTGCTATTCCAATGCAGTGTAGACTTTTCTTCAGGGGAATTGGAATCCATCGATAGCCGTATTACAAAACAACGCAGTTTTCCAAACCAGCTAGCCGTGGTGTTATAGGGCGTTTTCTACAATATGGCTATGACATACATATATATACATGTAAATCGATGACAAATAAAAATAAGCATTGTTAAATTAAAATATGTTAATGGAACCTTTTATAGTCGGATAAGATAATGCTTAAATAATGTATTTATGTATCGTCTCTATGTTTTCTTACTTAAATTGAACACATGATTTGATTGAACGATTGGTATCGTTTACCGAATAGTTTGGTCTATGCATTTATTAATAAATCGGCCAACCATTTCCAACCATGATCGCCATTCGATCAATTGATGAATTTTAAAACCAACTCTAATGTTCTTTTTTCTTTCAAGCTGTCAAAACGGACCAGGAGAATAATAATGTATAGAAATGAAAAGATATACTACCACCAGCTTTCAAGGTAACGATAATAGCCTACCGTAAAATTATCAGGTTTTCAATCATAATGTCACTATCGATATTTATCTACAACTATTATAATTTTCAGACATTTCCGCCATGTTTTTTTATGAATACCGAAAGCGTGAGAATTTTACCCCTGGGTTTGCATCGTGTTGCCACGCGCTTACACGTACCTACTTTCCTTGCTGCGCTGTCGCAACGTTTTTTTTTACTGCGACAAAGATGTTCACTATTATTTCTTTATTTACCCTTTTAAACCGTTAAAACACTAAATAAATATTACAATCGCACACGCGGAATACATGTAATTAGTAGGAATTTTGATCAACTAATGCATAAAAAGGTATTAGAAGTAGAAACTTGAAATTAGCTCCCGAACTATAATCAACATTCGATAGATATGCCTAACAAAAAACGTGTAGGTAGTGTCGTGCGCCATGTGTGCTCCCTTTCCATGTATTTCTGCTTTAAGACTTTTACCTTCTTACTTAAACCTTAGACGCTTTTTAAGTGTAATTTCCATGTGTATATCTATACTAATATCATAAAGAGGAAATATTTGTATGGCAGTATGTTTGTTACTCTTTCACGCAAAAACTACTAACGGATATCCCTCCGGAACGCGGATAAATCCGCGGGGGACAGCTAGTGTTAAATAATATGAAGCGAAATATAATGCCGTTTTCTCCTGCTCATTTTGTAAGACTGACATTGAGTATGATTTACGTACTGTTAATATTATATCCTAAGTTCTTCTAAATTACACAGTTAAGAATAATCCAATACATTGAAAATTCTTTATAAAATATGCATCCATGGCGGCTTCCATAGGGCGACAGGCGGGTTGTTGCGTACTGGGTGAGGAAGTAGCAGTCTTGGGTATGCACAAAAGAGATACAATTCTATTGTAATATTATTTATTACAGTTAAGCCTTTACTTTTACTATGTTTTACGTATTTTTAACTCACCCTTCTCATTCATATTACTCACTTATCTCAACACACATTACAAACCGCTTCACGATTACAAAAAAAAATGTATCGACCCCCTTTGGTCATTGATGTGTCGATGTATTTATGTGTTATCGGTATTTAGTATTTTATGAATAAGAATGTAGGTGTTTAACTACGTTATACGTATATCATTTTCCTAATCAATTCTTATCACTCCCGCAGAAATCACATCTCATAAAAAGATACCGGTTTTGCGATACGTTGTGAATCTATCAAAGATCTGGTAAGCTAACTGTAATTTTTTTTCTAGATACGCTACTGTTTTCTTTTAAAAATCATACTCAAAATTATAGATATTTACAGCCAAGACACACAACAGGGAACCAAACCCACGACCTACGGCTTGGCAGCTAAGACTTTAACCACGTCGCCAACCGCCCGTCTTATGCAATACAATACTACACATACATACTTACATCATCACAATACCAATGACGCAATTTAACTAATCGATATTATTGATGACTGATACAAGAAATATAGGTTAGTATATTGGTAGTTTGTATCTCGACAGATACTTTGTTAATCAAGTGAGAAACATAAGTAGACACTCCGTTTTGAATATGCATGAATGAATGTTAAAAGGACCCACAGATTCCTTGTAGGGAAATTATAATTAACTTATCACCTAAGCATATGACACGCAGATGTATCTTTTTTTATTAAGTTGTAATGAGCAAACTGTATGACATGTCTGTCAAGCTCTAGTGGGGGCTCACTTAACAACTATTTATAGGTGGCTGTTACCCACGACTTCATTCACGTGGATTTTTCATTTTAGCGCTTAATATTATGTCATTAAAAACTATTTTAATATGCAATTTTGTGTAATTATGATGAAAATACAATATTATAATTCGGGATAAGAAAAACTTGTCGGACGACTACTCACTAGAGGTCATAGTAAAACACAATATTTGTGGAATACAGCTTAAATATTTCAACGAGCACCAATAGTCTATATAATACATAAAAGCAGAAACTGTCTGACTGCTCGATCAAGGCACAGCTGAAACCGCAAGGTCTATGAAAACCATGAAATTTTGCAGAAGTAAATAAGTGGCGTAGGTGTGCATTAAAATCGTAAATAAATTAGCTGTGACATACGGACTGAACGAAATTATAGGAGGGTTTCGAAAGGGTTTCGTTTGCCATTTAGCTGCAGACATAGAAAGGACAATACTATTTTAACGGTCTCAAAATCTCCCTTTCACGCAAAATTTACCATCGTCCATCCATAGACGACCAGCAAGATCTGGCACCAATAATTGATATTTTATTCGCTAATAAGTTTGCCCGTTGAGAAAACTTTCTGAACTTTGAAGAACCCAATTCAGTTTTCAATTCCAAAAAAATTACTTGTGGTAAGTCCCTAGTCGCCCACTAAGGGTTTTGTCATGGAGTATATTATTATTATATCTTTAGGCTGGTGATAATATTAAGGCATTTATGTAAATTCTTTAATCTTTGTATTACGTACAGTACAGCCATCTACCACAGGATCTGATAAAAACCTCAGAAATGTATAAATTATTGTAAAAATAAAACTGACGATCTTCCAATTTCTTTAGGCACGCTCTTAGAGCAAGGAATTGGAGTGACTAGTCAACAAAGACCTGCGGGAGAGTTTGTAATAGATGACGCACAATACGATTTCTGTTCCAGCCTTTCAACAGATTCAGCCATATGAGCTTAATGAAGTACGACGACGTGAGTCAACGTAGTGAGTAAAAAAGTAAAGTTCGGGTTTTATCAAGGGACCTTTACACCCATTTTTTTGTCAATAACCTGATAAGATAGTGACAGGGAGCTAAAATATGCATAAACAATCTGAGGTATCTCGATGATTAACGGCTCCCCAGCCCTTTGGGCTAAGAGGTAAGTAAGCTTGTGACCTGTGAATTATATGCCATTACGTATACTCACTAAAGCTAAACGACGGTATTTAGGTCTGAAAAAGGTCCACCGGAAGTTGATACGGTCATCAAAATGGTAAACTACGGCAAGTCTTGACAGAGAAGCTAAGAGTAGACTTAAATATATATTCTAGCTCGACGTCAAAAGTAACATAGTCGCTTCGCTAACTCCAGTAGGTAGTCACGCAAAAAAATACCTTATGCCAAGCGTATTGTCTGCGTATGTATGGTTGTTATTCGAGCTGAGGGATTCCGATATTTATTCCATAATATCAACTCGTATGTCTTATTGAAGTAGGATGACCCGCTCAAATAATAATTTTACGAGGACTGTTTCTAGCTATGTGCGTATGTACGTATAAAATTATCCTACAAGCTGTACTTTATGTGAATAAAACTGCAAATTACAAGATTAACGAACTATTTGTTTTTTTTTAAGGGGGCCAGCCCCCCCCCTCAAATATAACCCTAGATACGTCAATGCTAAAATCTATAAATAGGGATTCATTTTTATATATATAGATGTTTGGAGAAGTAGCTACATAAGTCAGTAGTCAGATCCTTTCATATTATTAAACATTGTTGTCACATCAACTCCCTAAATTGTATTACTTAAGTATGAATTGAGAAGGTTATGTGGAAGTTCTATTATTATACATAGTGATATTATTTACTAATTAGCAGTCCATGTTGTACACAATCCAATGCCATGACAAATTCTAAAGTCACCCACATTGTGTTTTGTATACCTCCAAGCTGTAAAAATATGTTGAATAAGCTCAGCATTGGCATCATTTGTTGAGGGACTTTGGAGCAGCATCTTTACTAAGATGTTTTTAATTATTCAAATATATCATCAGTTTCTCAATATTAGTAATTTGTCAAATATTTGTAGGCCTTGATTACCTACTGCCAACTAGTTTTAAATAGAGGCACTACTACCATTCATTAAATGAGGCAGCACCACTTTTTCATAAATATAATAATATTTAAAAAACGAAATGTCGTGAAATAGTAGCTATTATAATATTTATAAGTTTTACTGAGAGTCCACAAAGATCAGCAGTTGTTAATACAACTTATTAAATTAATATTTAATATGCTTTAGCTAATGATATCTGTGAGACAAGAAAATATTTATGTGAACATTTTATTGCATTTTGTTGCAAGGAAATAGGTGGGAGATAAATCAAGTTTAGTAGGTTGGGCTGAATTCCATTAAAAAAATATTCAGATGCACAGCTACTAAGTATCCCATTTAATCACTTTATCAGTTTGTTTAATTGGTCTCTGTACCTATAATTATTTTTGCAGTTCTATTAACACTTGTATTACTAAGGAATTATAATTTAGCTGCTTTACAAACACTCGCAATATAGCTATCAAGTAGATGACACCTTGATGATACTTTAATGTTTTGAAGACGATATGCAATTTGTTCACGCTCAGGCAATGTCTTTATTTATGCCATATAGACAACACACATTTAAATTACTGATAACCCAGTCTACTAAAAGGTTACTCAATAAGTATAAGTTATAAATATTCCTATCTAGCATTAGTTTACATCAGCAGAATTATGAGGACATAAAAATATTTTTTTTTCTTTTATGATAATGTGTAAATATGGTCATTGTTAATAAAAAAATATTATTTTTTTTACATTTTTTATATTCCTCTAGTTTTTTTATGCCTGTGTGTATAGAACTGTTCCTAATATGAGAAGATCTCAGGGTTTAAGATAGATGACAATCTGTTATCAAGTCTAATAGTGTGTTCAATATGGCAGCTGCAGATGAGAGCCCTTCTAGGTGTTTTGTGGTTGGCATGCTCAGTCACATCATAGATTACCAAGGTGAGATTGTGGTCAAAGGCTGTAGTGGAATAAAAATTACATGATGAGCAAAACATTTTTTTCTTCACACATGACAATTTGAGCACCAACTAAAAGCTTGTGATAAAAAGTAAGGGGGTACTTGGGTACCATCTCAGATATAGGCATGTGATTATATGTGTGAATTGGTATACAAGATTCGAAGGTTGTACCATAAAGGGTGTAAGAGGTAACACACAAACACATATTCACATTTTTAAATTACTTAGGACTGGTAAGGATAAATATAATTAATATTATCAGTTAAAGTTAAAGATTTTAATGAAAACCTACATTTAATATAATAAATCTAAGGGATGCAAGTCAAAATAATTATATTTCTCTTCTAATCTCTCTTTCTAATTTGTTCTTAAATATATGTTTATATAATAATATGTATTTATATTAAATATTAATTAATAGGTCACCCTGAAATGCCCTGATTACACTATCCCAAATCAATATACCTATTCATATCAATATAACAATCCTATAATTTTAAATGTATTGTCAAATAATGAAAGATAATTACAAGTTGTGTAATAATTTACACCATTTGCACATCTAATGCCTCATATTCACAAACCCTAATAGTTAACATAATTGTACTAGACTTGCAAAGATCCAACATCGAAATTGAACCAGGTAAGCATGCTGACATACTTTGATTAGAGCAGGCTAAATCCAGATAATTCAAATGAAAATTTGTGAATGAGGTGAACATGGTCACTTGATCACATGATATCATAAATATATATCACATGACCTAAATGCATCTGGTAGATACACACTAGTTAGTTAAGAATAAAAAGTATTTTATTTATTACTGAAAAACCATTCTCATTGTTACATAACTGAGGGCATGAAAGGCATGACCAATGAAACTTACCTTTAGTTACATTATCGGCAGCACTTTTTTCGCTCACATTACTACTCGACGGGCATTTTTTGACCTTTTGAGAAGCAATTTTCGAAGAGTTATCATTCACTTCACCACCCAGAGCCATCACAACACGAGAAATCAATCCAGTTCAGATTGACCGCGACGGACACGGCTCTACCTACACTCAGCTGAAGGAACACATGCGGTAGATTTTAAGGTTCAATTTCGACTAACAAGAATTTATCGTCCTATAATCTTCCAAAATTAAAACTACACGACAGACGTCCTCTACCTTATTATTTTTCACGAGCAATGCCACAGAATACCACTAATAGTGATGGGCGTTATCAATTATTATTTTTTCTCCAAAAAATCGACTACTATCAATAATGTATCGAAAGTTATAAAGCAGTAAATGTTTAAACGCACCTAATTCTAATTGGTTTATTGTGAGATTGTGACCCATAACTTTGTCAATATTATAAATAAAATACGGAAATTGTATGTGTCACCAACACTATTTAGTATCAAAACAAAACTTTATTTAAATTAAAATTAAATTTAAACCATTTATCTAAGCCAGATAAAAGTAAGACTAGGAACTAGAAATGCAAACTAGGAATGCACATAAAGCCAGATCCACATTTTAGATGCTAAAATAAATATTTTAACGTAACATGAAGCTGGGAAGCCTGTACAATAATATTTTATAGAAATGTTTCGACTTCAAAGAAGACTTTAAAGCGAAAAATCTAAATGTTTCAATAACACAATGAAATAATTTAATAGAAAAAGGTTAAGTTATTTTATAATAATATTTTGTTTTCCAAAGCTCGGTAGTATATGTAGGAATTTAGTAACGGATGCTGCCGGAGTAATACTTAAGGTTTTCTTTACCGAATGCAGCACAAGTAGATAGCCAAATAATAATAGATGGGAGCCATATTGATCTTGTTAATAAAACGGTATTTTTGGGTCTTACAATAGACAATAAATTGCAGTGGGGACCTCAGGTTGATACTCTAGCTGCTAAGTTAAGTTCGGCTGCATTTGCTGTTAGGAAAATTAAACAATTGACGAATGTTGAGACAGCCAAATTAGTTTATTTTGCATATTTTCATAGCCTCTTGTTCTATGGTATTTTATTTTGGGGAGCAGCAGCGGATATAGAATCAATATTTATTATACAAAAAAGAGCAATTCGTGCAATTTACAGTATGGGTGAATCATTAAGAGATTTATTTAGGGAAATAAATATAATGACATTGCCTTCATTATATATTTATGAAAATATAATGTTTATACGCAGAAACATAGGAATGTTTGAGTCAAAATTGGATATCCATAATATTAATACAAGACAAAGGGAGAAGTTAGTTGTTCCATACTTTAGACTAACTAAAGTAAACAAGTCATTTCTTGGTAATTGTGTTCGATTTTATAATAAGATACCGCTTTCAGTAACCAAAATGTCTGGTCATAAATTTAAAAATTATATTAGGAAAGTTTTGAAAGAAAAAGCGTATTACAAGGTAGTTGTAGTTGTAGTGCACCTCTAATTTTCTTGTTTTAGTTGTAAGCAATTATTGTCATCTTCTATTTTGTAGTCTTGTTATTTCTTTTTTTGTTTTTGAATGTTACCTTTATTAAGTATTTTGTAATTGTTAAATATAAAAATATGTTAAATTGAAATTATCTTATATACAAAAGAATTTAGTAAAGTAAAAAAGAATGTAACCTTGCCGAGTTTCTTGCCGGTTCTTCTCAGTTGAAGGCTGACTTCCGAACCGGTAGTAGCTTCAGTAACTTTAAATTTGACCTTCCTAAGTGCCTTCTGAGGGCCTAAACTGAATAAATGGTTTTGAATTTTGAATTTTTGAATGCAAAAGACAAAAATATGATTTTTAGTTATTTTGTTTATCATAAGTTTTTGACCTGGCAATAAATTAGAGAGGGATGTAACATGTCTCTTTCTTCCTCACCTGACCCTCGAGTCGTTCTGCAACCCAAATCAACCTGAATGAATTCTTTAGACCTAATCTATTTCGAAATACAGTTCGTTTTTCTTTAAAAGTATTTATGGTTTTTTTATTCTTTTATAGAATCTGGCTTTGGTAACGTAAACATCTATCTAACACTGACAAACGATCGGTACAATAAAGACTGAAACAGAATATTAATTAAATATTGTCCGTCCAATATCATCATAGATACTTCACAAGTAGGTATTGGTACTAGTTTTTTAATAATATGTAGTAGTTTTTTTCTCCAACCTTCTGCTTACGTTTAATTTTTTTATAATCTTTCTTTGCAGAAGATGCTTGAGGGGTGGTACTGTCGTTCAATAGCGAATATGCAAGCAAACGAAGCCGCAGGTATAAGCACCAATGCGCCTTCTGAGTCACCGCGCGGTAGAGAATCCCGTAAAGATTACTCCACTGATAGCAGTAGCGACCCAGAGCCAGAACCTAATTATAGGACTCAGTACTTAAGTTTGAAGAAAAAACTTAAATATCTTATATATGTAAGTATTTATTATTGAGCTACAGTGAAGCACAAGGCTTTGAAACTTTAATGGCCTAAAAATTTAATCTTTTCACATCACAATGTTATGGGATACTGAATGTTGAAGTAATGCTGATTAAAAAACAAACTGTTGTTGAAATTATTGCAGGAAAATGAATGTTTCCAAGATGCACTCAGAAGCAGTCAGAAAAGGTTGTTGAAAGTGTCCAGAGACCGTAGTTTTCTGTTAGACAGATTACTGCAGTATGAAAAACAAGAGAGTACTACATCAGAAAGTGAAGACACAGAATCGTCAGATGATACAGAATACAATCGCATGGATATGGTTAAGAGGTAATTCAACACTTATAATTCAAAATTAGTAAAATCTCAATAAAAATCCAACTGTTATTAGTGTATTAGACTCTGCAATAGAAAAGACTGCTTTTTTTCTTTGTATCTTGAGTTTGATGCACATTTTTATTTGTATGTGTCAATATAAACTAAATGATACTATTAGAATAAGGTAGACCTTCACTTTGGTTTATTTTGATTTTGCTGCCACTCATTTATTTTCAAAGTCAAAAAATTGTTAAATTCCTTTTTTGAACAATAAAGTTATTATTATTATTAAATTCCTTTCTGAAAAGAAAGTAATGAGAAATTATTTCAAAACAATATGAGTATCCTTTTATAATTTGACGGGCCAGTTGGCTTGGTGGTTAGAGACCCTGACTGCCAAACCGAAGGTTGTGGGCTCGATTCCCACCCAGGACAAACATTTGTGTGAATGAACATGTCTACTTGGTCTGTGTCTGGGTGTAAATATCTATATAAGTATGTATTTAAAAAGTAGTATATGTAGTATATATCAGTTACCTGGTAGCCATACTACAAGCAGTACACTCTGCTTAACTTGGGATCAGGTAACCATGTGTGAAGAATGTCTTGGGATATTTATTATAATAGTAAACCAAAAATTTACTAACTTGTGCTACCAAAATAAACAGTTTAAAAGCTGTCAACATGTAGTGTTGATATGATGTTGTTATAATAATATACTACATGAATAATCAGTATTGAATGGTAATAAGCTAATACATGTTTTTAAATTTGCAGGAAAAAGCATGATGCAGGTGCTGGCAATCAGAACACATCAACATCATTAGTCAGTAAAGGTCCAAATGCTACAAAAAGAAAAAGAGCTCCAGCCCCAAAAAAAACACAAAATACCAATCATCCAGTAAGTAATGTCTTAGGTAGGCTGAGTTTTTTGGTACCTGCAGTACCTTCAACATATATGTGCTTTCCTCAGGTCCCTCGGGTCTTGACCAAGTTAATAACTTTAATATTTAAATTTAATACTTTGTAATAATCAACCAAACCAATAAAAACCTTGGGTACCTTCTATTTTGCGAATATTCTGCCCTTATCTATGGTCAGGTAGTGTACTAGGGATAGCACTAATACCTATTAAACAATGATATTGTGTTGTATTTTCTAAAGAAGTCATAATAACGCTAGCCAGCACAGCCCCTCCAAAAGTGCATCTTCGGAGATGTCTACACACCTTGTGGAGTGACCTCACAGGTCCTTTGATCTGCCTCTTTATCACATTACCTTATGCAGAATGACGTAGGTGGTTGTTTCCTCTATCGTTATGCGACCCTTACACAGAGGTTTATCAGAAACACCTACAATAGATAGATTCTGGTAAAGTGGTATAAGTTGGAACAAAGCCTTTGGATGATACCCCAAGCCAGTGAATTAACTAAGGCTTTTTGGGCATGAAAAATATACTGTATAATCGTTGCGAAATATCAATATATTTTTTTTCACTACGGTATATCATACTCAAGTCAACGAAATTATCTGTTCAAGGCACAGAATTCTTAAGTTTGCTTTAATGTTATGAAACGCAGTACAATGGGTTAACGAGCTACCTATCGTAGGTAGCTAGTAGTACTCGGGTTAAAGCTCGGTTAGGCGATGATACAGAAATCTCAGCCACCGCGCCGACGTAGTAGTCTATGTAACTTTAAATATGTCAGGAGCATTTTTCCTACTGTCCAAGCTGATCTCTTCTGACAACTAGTTATTTTAGAATAAGTAATGAAACATGATGATATAAAGTACAATCTGCCAATATCAATATGTACATCCAAATTATAAAAATTATTCCCCCCCGCGGCGTCTTCATGCGCAATTACCATTCAAAGACTGTGAAAGCGTACCTGTGAATACATGCCTGTTTTATCGCGCAAAATGCGTGTAGTTAATAGTTGTTTAGCTGTGTAGTTTTCTGAGTAAAATTATTCTGCCATTTGTTTATTGATTGATGTTTTTTTTTCATCATAATTTAATATTTTTCGTCAGCAAGGACACATTTAAGAGTTCCGTCATGGTAGTGGTGAGCACAAACGACACGCAATATTAACGACGTAAATGGAGCGAACACTACAAATGGACCCACGGCCCGTAATTGGTTTCAACTCCGAAAATTTACATCTGAAATATGAACCCCATGGTCGCCTGAAAACAATGACCGACAACCACGAATAAATGACGATTGTCGACGCTGATGATACTCAGCTGAGTTAGCAGCAGCAGCTCTCATCGCCACCATCAGCACGATATCGCTGTTTAACCATTTGCCTCAAATTGACAAGGTGAAGATGCTTGACAAATGGGTGCCACACGAATTTAATAATGATCAGCGCAACCGACGTGAACCACATTGTCAATTGCGACGCATTATAGATTCTGTGCGGCAATCGTAAGCGCCTATTCTGTTGCCTGAACCCTGGTTCACCACCTAAGCAATGCCTTAAGCGACCAAATATCTATTTATCAACAACATGCCTACATGCCACACCCACATTCGCCTTGATTCAACTATCTATACAAACTATGGTTTCGTTCTCTTTCCAATGACATTGATTGATAACGTTATATCAACCTTTAATTCCAGCATCAAACAAGCAGTTCCATGATGACTAAGGTATCGCCGGCTCTCGGATTTGGTTTATCTCCGGGTGACGGCCATATGACACCAGAAGAGGTAGAGCGCCATCTACAGTCCCGCCAATCCTATCTGGAATTGTTGCCGGAACGAGCTCCACCCACTGTACCAACTGAGATGTTCAGCAACGATCCTTCGCTTGATAGGTAGGTACATTTCGATGATGATTAAAAAAGCAACAATAGCAAAAAATTAAGAAAAAAGTTTTACTGCTTATCTATGCCATTGTGTGGGGTTTCGTCGGATAGGTTGTTTTTGGGGTATGTGCAGAACATTTTTCGATTCATTCCGTTTTCGAAATATGCATTAAAAGGAGGTAATTTTTGTTAGTCAAGTCTAGACGTAATACGTCATTAAATAAAATACGTTTGTATTACATAATATTTTACAAATTATACAATTTATATATGTTTTTATATTATATATATATATTAATTTATACAATGGAATACAAAGTTCAAATTAGGTTGAACTCAAACTATCTCCACATTTTTCCTACTTTATCCAAAATACAAACGATCAATCCCTTTCTGATGTTAAAAACTTATCCGACACGCTTATGATCTTTGGAATATTTTTTTCATGTTCACTGCTACACGATTGTAAAGCGGTTCTATGAAAATTTCGTATATATACCTAATGGCAATATAGGCGATAAATAAAATAACTGGGAAATACGGACAGGGTGAAATACTAAGGGTTCAGTTTTTCAGTTGGCTGCGGAATTATACAACATGTATAGTTCTTATTTTTAACTCACTTAAATTGGAATATTTGCTTTTTTCACGGCCCTCATGTGAGAAGTAGCTATCGTAGGATGCTGACGCATTCTTATTGTATAGCTGTACTAAATCTCCCAACCTTTTTGTTTCAGCGAATCAAACGATGTTTTGGAGAATTCCCCAAATGTAGAAGAATGGTTTGACTAAAGCTATATTTTATCTTATATCTGTAAGTTACAAATTATAATTAAGCCTTAGGTATTCCTAGATGCTATAATGTAAATATAATATAATATTTAAATGGTCAAGTATTTATCGACCCTCATCCTGTCATTGTCAAACAATGTGCCGTTATTAACCTGACCTTTTAAATTTGAATAGCGTTTATGAGTGAGAGTATAAATTACATATTAAGGATTTTGTAATTGTACAGTCAGCATGGACAGTTATTAAATTTTTATTTTATTAAAAGGCACCCTTTTTTATTATTAGAAACTAGATTCCGCCTCGTGGTTTTAACATCAGTCATAAGTGATACCTGTATAAAATAATACAAATCTGTTATTCTATTAACACCAGAACCCTTACGCCCTTACACTGATGTAGCGACCTAGCAGTTTTCTCAACCACCTCCAGTTTTAGTTATGATTTTGGAGGGACTCATCATACCATACTTTGAATATACACTTTATAGAAGTTTACAAATCGTTGATTGAGGCCTACTTGATAATTCTGAGGTACTGGGTTAGATAACATGGTCACCTTTAGGTTTTTATTTCAGAATCATTCGATAAAACTAATCGTTAACATCTTGATACCATGAAACATAGTTATACTCTGAACTAAATGAATGATTCACCATGGACTTCTTTTATAAAATCGTATATCAATTTTTACATTATAAGTCTTAACACTAAAAAATAATACATTATTCGAACTTATTTTCGCAAAACCAAATACTAAACAAATTATGATCGCCACTGCCAAAAAATAAAAGTCGTTAGAAGTAAGGGTGGAGGGACTGAGAGTTTGCTAAGAGGGACGGCTGGTCAACCCGCCTCCCGAGCTTGTATAAAACTTCTGCACTTACCTACATTAACTCTGATGCAGCACAGAGCGTCAAAAGTAATGTGCCCCGAGGACAGCCGAACATTCCCGAAGTTATCATCTGAAAGATAGAGAAGACCTGCGCGGGCACACACACACGAGAGTACACGTCATTACGAGTGGTCGCCCGGAGCGTATTGATTTAAATCCTATTAATTAATTAAAATGTTAAAAGTTTGTTAGAATGTATGGATGTGATGATGGATTATCGCTCTAGGAGTTATAGTTGATTTAAGTTTTTACTATAAAATGGGTGTTTAGGTATCATGGTAAGTATAATTTTTTTCCAAAAACTCAAGGGATCTGCAGTATTGAATATGAACCATCTAATAGGAAAAGTACTACTGACTGATAAAAAAAAAATGAAATCTTAGTGATAGGGTTTACCAAAATAAAATAAGATTTAATTATTTTTCTTGCTGTCTACTTTAATATCTTTCCAATAACTCAAACAAAGGATCTGTGATTTCTTCATGTGTTTCTATTTCTTTAGTATCACGGAGAATTTCATTTTTTTTTATCAAGCTATCTCAAACGTATAACATAAACATGTAACCCAAAATAATGTGACAAATAACTAAACAATCTTGAAGGATGCATTTAATCTGTAAACAATTTAAAATGCTTTATTTGACATTCCTGGACATAACTACTGAGTTATTACAACAAAACGTTACGTTTATATGATTATTAAATTGCGGTCAAGTCAGAGTCGGATTTAGAGTGAAAGGAAAATCACGGTTTTTGTATGGGTTATTCTATTTTTGTTGCTATGTTGGATTTGAGAAAAGTTCAACTGTCCTATTACGGTTTATATAACCCGCTCACATACAAACGAACAGCGGAGGTTCAGTATTAGGGCCCTGTTGGCTGGCACCCTTTGTGTACGAACCCTGAATACGATTTTGGTATATAGGTATAGAATTAAGTGACCAATAGGTTCTAAAAATCGGACCACTCCTATCTTCACTTTCCGATAAGAATTATTCTATAAAAAAATATCACAATTATTCGGTTAACTAAAAACGTATCAAAATCGGTTAGACAGCTTGTGCTCAATCAAACAGTCATAATTCTATTTTCTGGAATACCGACATGCTAGATCATAAATCAATTTACTCTCATGTACTTTTATTTTTACAACTCTTTCTATATTTAACCAACCATGCACTTAATTTGATTCTGAAACAGTTCGATGAACGTACTTTGTGGTGGCGTTGGCAACTTATGATGGCAGCCCTTTTTTTTTTTTTGAAAGGACGAAGGTGTTGGCCTCAGATGGCTGGCTCTGACACCCTTACGCGGACAATATCGGTGAGCGTTTAGGGCTTTCAACCGAAATACAAAATTTTAAGCAACAGCGCACTGAGGGTGCCCCCTGTGGGGCTCGAACCTCGGGCTCAGGGCGTTGCGTGGGGGGCCTTTTTAAATCAAAGACTTTACTTTATCTGATTATTGGTGGTTCTTTATTTCATAACAATAATAAAACAAAAAACTCTACAATGAACATATTAAGGAGAGCGCGGTTTCTTACGTCCACGCCGGCGAGGACGGTAGCGAGGCTGATGGCCTTGTGTGTGTGATGGATGAACTCTATCGCGAGCTGCAGATTCGGCTGCAGCTGTCTGAGCTTTGGTTATGTCATCGTCAGACTCGGCGAGGGCGTGCCTCGGTCTGCGAATGCGACTAATGCGGGACGGAGTGTAGGACGCGGCCTGCACTATAAGGGGATTTTTGTGGTTTAGTGCCCGATCGAAATGGGATGGCAGCCCTAGATATAACCTGCCTTTTATATGCAAGTTCTGATCCCCCAATAGGTACATACATAGTCACTGCATAGTATAAAACAGTCGCTTTCTCTGTCCCTATATCCCTATGTATGCTTAAATCTTTAAAACTACGCAACGGATTTTGATTCGTTTTTTTTTTAATAGATAGAGTGATTGAAGAGGAAGGTTTTTATGTCTAATACATGTGACATCCCACGGGAACGCGGGTAAAACCGCGGGGGCCAGCTGGTTGAAAATAAAACACATTGTAAATATATGTATAGGATAAATATTTTATTAGACAATTACAATATGGTTTTGAAGCGCAAGAACAAACATCTAATCTAATACAGAATCACACCCAATTTCTCCGCGATATAACACACAATACACCAAGTGTCGACATTGTATCATAATATAAGCATGTTTACTTTTAATTTCATAATATACATATATGTAGGTATGTTACTATACCATATTCTTAACAAGTTTATTTAATATATTTAAATTTTTCTAATGATATATTAATTTATTATTACTGTTTTCTTAACAAAACTACCATGCAAAGAAAACTTCAGCATGCTACAGATAAAAAGATAAAATAACAACATGTAATGCCTGTAACACTACTATATCTATGTTTATAACTCGATACATATGAAAATAAAACATCTAGAAGTGTGAGATTCATATTAACTCAAGAGCACACATCATTTTTATAAACGAGTACAGGTTTATATGTCTTGCCAAGTAATTATTGCATAATACTTTTTAATTTAACTTTGCAATATTATTTAAAAAGCTATAGGTACATTTACCAGATCACGGTATACAGGATTTAGTTCCGTCACTGATTTTGTAATATTCTAAGATATCCCAGTATGTTTAATGAAGGGGAAGACATGATATGACACAACATTTTCAATTATTCCAGTATCAACCAGAGAAATGTTTTCGTAAGTAGGTCCATGTAAGTATAAAATTGGTTGCTAAGAATGTTTAATGGAAGTATAAATTTGATAGAAAATATTTTTTATGTACGTACTGCACTACTCAAGGTATCTCTTACATTTCATAATTATGGTTTTTGTTTCTATAAATGGCGTTCTTAGTTTACTATATATTAATGACATCTAAAAAACCGGCAGGTTTTTTATTGTGTAGACAAGATGCTAGTAAGGACTACACAACACACATTTCATAACGATACTATGGAATACAAAGTAACCATTTGCGGTTATTAAACAATTTCTGAAAATTTATAAATATACAAATTAAAACATATCTCACAAACTATAATAATATATAGAAAAAGTTATTGAAGACGCCTCAGACTCATGTGTGCTGAATCATTTTAGTCACCCTTCAAATTATGCTGACATCCATACATTTGTACCCAATAGCTTTTTTTCTTTTCATATATTACACGATTATACATCGGTTTATAAAACAACAATCTTCCCAATTGCATGTTTAGGTATACAGGCTTCGTGTAAAATTGTTGTGACATACGGACAAGACGAAATAATAAGAGTTCCGTATTTTGCCATTTGACTGCGCAATCCCAAAAAAGGACGTTCTTTTTTAGGCTTGCACTGAGATATGATTACATAACTATAACGTTTCTATGCCAGATTGACAATAGAACTCTCAAAGAAGATAATGCATTAGTTGGACATTTTGTAACAAAATGGTACCTAATAATTACGATTAGTATGTGTTTATTAAATTAATCGTCAATTTGACGGGAATCGATTCGACTGATGATACCGAGGGGCTAACAGACTTCTGGTTAGCAGTAAGCATAGAACAACTTGAAACATAAAATGATGCCTAGTGACGACGAGACCAACGCTAATGCCAGATTACCTGTTTCTCGTCTACAAATCATCCTTCAGTTTCAACATCACGCACATATTTCCAAAGAACACCGAGGCCACTCAAAGAAATGAGCAGCTCTAAGGGTCAGACCTTTCAGAATAGTCGGGCAACCCGTTATAATATGTAAGAGTTAGCCGGTGTTTGTGAAACAGACCCTGAGGATCAATTCTAGCGATTGGCTCCAAAACTAGCGTCAGTAAAACTTCATTTACACTATTTTAAATACTGCTGTGTAAAATTTAAAACCAAATTTGAACATGAATATTACGAGTTTACATTCAATTGATCGTTTTTTATTTGGCCGGTTAACACGGCCATAAATGTTATACACGATGAGTACGTAACCGAAGATTGTCTATAACTAAATTCTAAACTATACAAAATGGAGAAGAGCTCTAAGTTCCGACTTACGAGCTCGGATTTTTTGATTTTAAGAAATCCTGTGTTTGTTTTTAAATAATATGACATTTACAAGTATTTGATAAAACAGGAACATTAAACTAAAACTTATTGAAATTGTAAATAATGCAGTAAAATAGATATATACCAATCTTAACAAGTAATTTAAAGAATGTTTACATGTGGCATAACTTCTATATGGGTGGGCGCTCTATCAGCAAACTGTTTCTAAACATACACACATTGCCAACAATACTATATAAATATTGTGCACAATTCCTTGCCATACTAATGGCATGGCAGTAAGTATAAACAAGTCAATTAAAATTTAGACATACCTACATATAATGATGATTTTTTAACAGCCAAATATTTACTTTGGTATAATCATTATCTTCTACATTATATCGTTATATTATGTTTTAATAGTATAAGACTATAATTATTATACGAATTAGCGGAATCTGTGAAAATTTAATGAGTATAGCTCATCTATAGTACCTAATCTTGTTCGCATTAAAACGAGTGCACCATTGATAACGCTTCAGCGCGCCCTCCGAGTTTTCTGTATTTCATTATGGTACGATAGGCAACTTCCGAGTGGGAGGATCCTTTTTTAGTTTTATTGCAGCAAATAGTTAGGTAACCACGCTTGAGGTATTATCAGGACCTGATATTAGTTCGAATAATGGCGGTTAGTTACTGTCGGATTATCCGTTCTTTATTTCATTCTCATAGAGTGCGCTGCGCTGTAGCATTAGAAACAAATGAACACGTTATTTATAACGTAATAATTTAAGTAAGAGGGGTGGTCATACGTTAAATCAGCATGTATTCCTCTATACATGCTGATTAACTGGACTGCGCGTTCTATTTGTGAACGAAGGATAGTACGAGATAGCGAAAATTAAGTTTTGTATTCCTCCGTTTCTTCTCCAAATTTGAACGCATTTTCATACACTTCCTATATAGGTATTGCTTTTATGAATTTATTTCGTAAATATTCGGTTTGTGGTAACTCGTACATAAAGTTACTACCCGCGAAACGTAGGGCATGTCTAAAGTGGGTATACTGGAATATGTAAAAAAAAATTGGACTGCAGCAAATTCCGAGAGGAAAATGAGGAATACGATTGTAAGAATTTGTATGAGACAAATCGCTGTTCACCCCCCTTAAACATACAAATGCACTTTATAAACTGCAATGTGAAAAAACAGTAAAAATATATGGAACTTAAAAACCTCCTCCATAACTGCATACTATGTTTGTATATAAATCAAGCTCCTAAGCACACTAATATCAACTTGGGTATATCAAATAGAAGTGTATTAACATATTATTAGTTACATAACACCTTCTTTGTGTATAAAAAGCATGAATTTATCATTGTCTTTTGGTCTGTCTTACAAATGAATTGAACGATAAAAAAACCCTTTTTTGTTATATTATAAAAGTAACATAAATTCAAAATTGTACACAAGAGATTTCATTCTTAGTCAGTGCAAAGTTCACAAGTGTATTGCATAATTTGTATTTATTGTGTACTTATAGCAACCCAAGACTGTGAGTGTGAACCCCTTAGCAAATATAACATCAACATCATTGTCTAACAATGTTGTTCATACAATTATGGTCCTTTTAAACTTGCTTATTTTAAAATTGATCAGCAAGCAAATTACAAACTTCTTGTGAGACTGTCTCCTTGCTAGATCGGACTGTCAGTCTAAACATTTGAGCTTGTTTGTTTGGTTCCAATCTCATGAGACATCCAACTTGTTGAAGTCTAGTATGCACAATACCAGCACAAACAAAATTATCAGGATTAGGGTCAATACCATCCAAAAGCTGCATACCAAAACCAGCTAATTTGGTACGTGTTGCTGTAATATCAATAGCCCCTTGAGATTTAAATATTTTTTGTGCTCTCTGTTGCTCTCCACCTAAATTTTTCCATCTAGCAAAGAATGATTCTCCATTCATCTCAGTTGGTTCAAAGAACTTGTTCAAGGTAAGTGGAAGTTTCATAGTAATTTTTTGAGGGACATTATTATAGACAAATGAAATAGACATACTTGGAGTATCAATGAAGTCTTCAATGCATTCAGCAGTTAACATCTGTTGAATCTGAGCACCAGCTTCTAATATTGGTTCCATTGGTTTCATTTGTACATTGAGTTTACTAAGATCAGCCCAATGCATTTCAGGACGCACATTCTGAATTGGAAATTGAGTTTTGTTCCCATAGAACAACCCAATCCTGCCTAGATTTTGTCGGAATTCACTCTTTACTCCTATCTGAATCAAGTCATTCTCAAACAGAACTCCATTGTTTTTAAATAAGAATTTCTTAATATTATTCTGTTGTACTGTACTGGGACTCATCTTAGGAGTTGTGTATAAATCACCCAGAACATCAAGTAATCCATTGCCAGTAGCTGTGGCTGTTGTGCCAGGTGGTGTAGATAAACCAAGAAGATCTGTAGAACTGTTTGTATTATTAGTCGAATTAACAATTGCAGCAGCAGAAGCAATCACAGGTTGTGGACTCTTTGATTCCCTTACATCATCAGGGATACGACCTGGTTTTTTCTTTTTCAATACAGCAAGAATGGATGATTCCCTTTCTGGAAATGCTGGCATTTCTTCCAATACAGTAGCTAGGACATCAGAACTGGCTACAATACTCAGCTGCAGATATTCAGATGCCCGTTGCTGTAATTCAACATCAGCTGAACGTAGATTTGAGTCTGCACGAAAAACTTCCTGAACACGATTCTTAATTTCTGGGAAAAGGTTGACAAGTTTAATGTAAGTTGATAATAAGAGAGCCCTTGTTGCTGCGGAGCATAGATGGTATTTAGAATGGAGTAATTCAAACTGAACTTGTGGTGATGACCTTGTGTCTCCAGCAATTAAGTTACCAAACTCCCCAAGGATGTATCCTCCCACTTTAACCATATTTTCATGACAAGTTGGGGCTTGAAGAGCTTCAAATACAGTTTTCGCTGCATAGCCTTGTACTTCTTCCCTATTGATCACAATTTGTATCACTCTGTACCACACTTCCTCAGAGACATAATCTCCTGCAATTCTAATAAGATTGAGAATTACATCAACATACCATGTGAAATCAGTAGCATACTTTTCAGCTAATATAGCGACTTTTAATACCATTTCTTCTCTTATAGAATAGTCAGCTGTTTCAAGATATGCCAACATTTCTTGGACAATTTCTTCAGCGTTTGTTTTATCACACATTGCATACAGCAAATCCACAGCTTGTTGTCTAACTGAAACATCCTTCTCCATTTTCATAGAAAGTATTACTACTTCCTGATGCTTTTTGACAGCTTCATGTGAGAATTCTGAAGTAGCAAGATGACACATAGACTCCAGAGCTAAATACCGCAGATTAGTTTCGCGATTGCTGAGAAATTGCCCCAACTGGTTACATGCACGGACTAGTAGATTAGGCTCACTATCATTATGTATAATAAGGCTTATTGCCTCAAATAAGACTGCATTTTTAGCATTAGAATGTTGTACTTTTTTTGACTTAGGAGGTTCCTGAGCTTTGTTGAAAATAGTTTCTAAGCATTCAGAGAGCCGTCCCCTCACACCAGGTTCTTCAGAAGGTGGAGTATAGTTTTGCAATAGACGCAATAATTTTACAGAAAGCCAGGGTGCTGGCACAAAGTAATAGGTATAATCTTGTAAATCTGTGTAACTAGCAGTTACAATCCTGCTCAATCTTGCAACAGCGAGAGTCACACATCCTTTATATTCTTCTGGGTTTTTCTTTACAAGTGCATCTATAAGAGACGTAGCTGCAGTTACCACACCCATATGAGGATCATTCAATAAATGTATTATTCTCGATGTCCACTCACCACCAGGAATGATTTCTGGGCATTTACGAAATAGTCTTAGCAGACAGAGGGCAGCAGATTGTTTTACTACATCCATAGTATCCCCTGAGACAAGAAGCTTGGGAATTTCTGTACCAAAAGCTTCAGCCATATCCTTACTGCCAATGTTGGCAATGCACTGTAAAGCCAGGTTTACGTGGATAGGATTACGTGATTGCAAGTCGTTCTTAATACTTTGAATAATGAGTTTAATTAGGTCACTGTTGGTGTTGACTAGAACAGAAATGAAAAGATATCCAATCTGCTTCTCGGAATATTTGTTGGATGAAAGTAAATTGACCGCCTCCATATGACCAAAGTCGATGTCATGACCCAGCAGAAAGATAAATAAGAGTTTACATACATACTTCTTCTTCTGATATCCATCCAATGTCTTATCGCCTTTGAACTTACTTCGTATGTTTGCCAGCTCTTTATTGATTCTTTTTATTTCTGCTTCCTTACTTTTGCAATTTCGAATATCTGATATGAAGACTGCAAGTCCTCGCATTCCATCTCCCCTGACGGCAGGCATATTGCCAAGTGACTTATCGAACACCAGTTTTATGCCTTTTCTTCTACACTTTGATGAGAAACTTCTTTTCTTAATAAATCTATAATACGAGGAGTATAGTCGGTGAATCGGCGTTGAAAGAAACTGCTCAATTGGCGGCCGTCATTGCAATTAAATCGAAATGATGAGCTTTCATCCACAAATTCTACAACGCCTTCCTAAAACCATAGATTGCATAGATCAACATTAAACGTCAGAGAGAACTAGTTGTTTATGGATCAATATTTTACATGGATGCCAAAATATGATAATTTCTTTAGAGTTAATATAAAACAACTATATTCCAACATCGTCTGCGTGTAAGGTTCTGCAGACAATCTAAAATATTTTGGCAAAAGCTTATAATGTGACACGTGAATGTGTAATCGTGTTATTTCCTCTTATTTCTTAGTTTTATTCAGAGATTAGATGAATAATTTCGATAGTACCGCCACGACGAACTTAAAACGATTGAAGAAACAATTTGAAAATAAATATTGTTTTTGGTCGTACGTGTTTCAAATTAAAATGCGATAGATGGACGAAAAAGATTAAGGCGGTGGATAATAAATTTCACTTTACAAATAGTGTATAATGTTCTCGAAATTGAAATTGAGATCTTTTCCGAACATCCGCATGTAAAGAGTGATAACAAGCGTAACGTTAGGTAGTGAAACTGATCATAATAGCAACTACATAACTATTAGTCTCTTAGTATTAATCGATTTACGCCATCATCGCTCATGTTCATCATCCTTTACATATTTTATGTTTTTAATTTAACATGTTTCAAGAATTGAATATCATCTTAAGTTCTCTTAATTCAATCATATTACTCGGATTCGTACCATATTTTATACCGTTCAATAAAATTTGCCATCACGGTATACGAGTCGGTTTTACTGCGAAGGGGCGCTAATGAGGCATTCAAATTGAATCATTTATTCATTTTGAAAATTTATTGCGTTATTAACAATGGCAACTGTAGACTCGTCTAATACTAAAGTCACAGGCTCGACAACACTACCTGCATGCAGCGGACGTGTCTACTCTCACCCGTGGTTCGCGTAGCACTGACACGCCGTCTTTATCAATTTATTTATTTATCTATCTATCTACAAATAAATTTACTGAATTTTAAAAACTATAATGTTTTAATAGACGAATAATATTTATTCAAAATGTAATTACGTTCTTACTGTAATTGGTCTTGACTCTTCGTGACATGGTCTTTGACGGCAGTCCACTCACCTTTAACTTTCATCAAACGAATAAGTCTTTCTTCTAAGTCTCTGTCCTGTTTCTTCATTTCTCACGGTGAATAAACCCAATGAGCTTTTCTACCACATGAGGACTTGGGTTGAAATTCAGTGTAAATTTATTTCCTTTTTCCATTTCTTTTACATATACTCTATCTCTTTCCCTTTTTCTTATTTATACTTATCTCCAACTTCAGAAGCACATTTTTGTTAATTTCTATCAATATATTGTATTGTCGCTATTTTGTCCCTATTCTGTATCCTAAAGGAAACCTCTCCCGGCGATTTTGCTGTTGTAGAGTGTGGTGTCGAATTATACATCATCAGACCCACAGGGTTTCCTTACGTCCTTCTTGTCGAGTTGACTTAACTTGAGCCGTTTTAATTTGTCTCTGTTTTGTCTCTCTACCTCTCCATTTTGCTGTGGCCAATAAGGTATTGAGTTGGAAAGAGAGATATTACATTTCTCACAATACCTCCTGAATTCTTCGCTTAATATAACCGTTTTATCAATAGAAAAACAATTTTAAAATATAATAAGCCACCCTTGTGACATACCAGTTTCCAATTCAATGGAGGTACATTTGTACCAATGATCCCAACTTAGAGGATGCCTTGAACTTATTATTTCCAATTTAATGGAGGTACCTTTGTACCAATGATCCCAGTTTAGTGGGTTCCTTGAACTTGTTATTTCCAATTGAATGGGGGTATATTTGTACCAGTGTATCCCAGTTTAGTGGGTTCCATGAAATCAAAATTTCCAATTTAATGGAGGTACCTTTGTACCAATGATCCCAGTTTAGTGGGTTCCTTGAACTTGTTCCAATTGAATGGGGGTAAATTTGTACCAGTGTATCCCAGTTTAGTAGGTACCGTACCATTTAAATGAAATGGAGGTATCCTTGTACCAGTGTTCCAATTTTTTGGAACAAAGTTCGTTAACGCGGCTTACGAGTAGTGCGATTTAGTAGAAATCGTCACGTAATGAAATGCGGTATATGTGTGTGTGTGTGTAACGAGCCTAATACTACACTCTCTCTCTTTTATTCAAATATTTTTATTTTATTTTTTAACAAATAGAATTAATTGAATTTGAAACATATTTATAGAATAAGCAGACGGTCCACCCGATGGCAATCGACCACGGCCGCTCATGGACACCTGCAACACCAAGGGGACATTGCCAACGCGTTCATGTGCCTGTAATTTCACGGGGACCCTTCCAACCGATACACAGCAACACAAGCGCACCACCGCTTCACGGTAGAAGGGCAAGGCGGCTATTCTTCCTCGGACGAGCCTTGCACCAAAAGCTCTAGTGCTTAATACAAAATCATCACTCACGTTTTTTTTTTTAGCATTAATCATATCTGTATAAAACGCCTCCAGGGAATTAATATCAATAGTGTACGGTTTAACACAATAACTTAACACTGGCAATAATAAAGCCAGCAAACCAAATACCAAAATCAAAAGAAATTACCAAGATGATGAAATCTCCATGTTTGAAAAATAAGAAAAGTAAAATTACATAACCTCACTAAACTAAAATTTTATTTTAAGCAAAATTACCGCAGAAATTTATGTTCGTTTCATTATTTAGCTAGTATTTAGATAAGCGTACAAATAAATGTAAACCTTATGCCCAAACAACAAAAATTCAAAATTCAAAACCATTTATTCAGTTTAGGCCTTCGGAGGGTACTTATGAAGGTCAAATTTAAAGTTACTGAAGCTACAACCGGTTCGGAAGTCAGCCTTCAACTGAGAAGAACCGGCAAGAAACTCAGCAAGGTTACATTCTTTTTTATTTGTTATATAAATTTTTATCTATTCTGACTTTTTGGCTATTTTATAATTTCAATTTTACATAATTTTATATTTAACAATTACAAAATACTTATTATTGGTAACATTAAAAAACAAAACAAAAAAAATGATAAGACTAAAATATAGAAAATAACAATAATTAGGTACAACTTAAACAAGAGATTTAGAGGTGCACTGTGCAGAGAGCAGCTATTTCCATACATTTTTATCTTCAATATAATGAACTACCTTGTAATACGCTTTTTCTTTCAAAACTTTCCTCATGTAATTTTTAAACTTATGATCAGACATTTTGGTTATTGAAAGCGGTATCTTATTTTAAAGTCGAACACAATTACCAAGAAATGACTTGTTAACTTTAGTTAGTCTAAAGTATGGTACAACTAACTTCTCCCTTTGTCTGGTATTTATACTATGAATATCTAATTTTGACTCAAACATTCCTATGTTTCTACGTATAAACATTATATTTTCATAAATATATAGTGAATATATATAGTGAAATAAATCTCTTAATTATTCACAGCCAATGTATCCCGTACAATTAACAATATTATTAGAAATTGTTGATGCGTCATAGAATTATAATTGTAATACCAATTACCAAAGCACATTAAATAATGTTTGTGTACTTAACACTGTAGGAATTATATTTTGATATGGATAATTATTACATCTAAGCAATAATAACAACAATGTAGGTATTCTGTTTACTTACTCAATTTGGCAATTAATGCGGACGGACTCAATACGTTGTTTGTTATGTATAATTGGCTTCAGGCTATTATTATCATTATCTGCAGATTTTAAAATTTCTGACCTTTTACTCGTCGCCAATGTAGACTCGTCGTACGATAGGCAATTCTAAAGAGTCACAGGCTCGACAACACTACCTGTATGCAGCGGACGTGTCTACTCTCACCAGTTGTTCGCGTAGCACTGACACGCCGCTTCACTACATGCATGCACGAGACTGTGAGTAACTAATGTATAGTTACTTACTAGGCACAAACACTACAGCAACCATTTATGATTGGTCGAAGCTGGGCTGGTAACTACCAATGTACCTACGTATGGATAGAGGGTAAAGTTGAGGAGAGCTGTCTCTTCGTATGAAAAAGTGTCGTCGTAATGCGTAAAATTAGGATAGCGCAACAATAGCATCAGGGTAAATTTTAAAGAAAGCGCCAAAAGTTATGACGTTACATATATAAAATTATTTTGAACTCTGTAAATTGTTGTAGACATGGATAATTCAACCAAAATTCGTGAGCTGCGGTTTAGCTCACTGCTCACGCTTGTAAGCCGGAGCTGGGAACCGGTTCACAGATCAGCTCACGTATTGCAGACCGATCACAAGTATCTACGCCGCTGCCGCGCCGCAGTTGGAAAACGATCAATATGCCAGAATAGATCACAGATTGTATACATACTGTAAAATAATAAGTGACCCGTGAGCTGTTAAGTTTGCTCTTGAGTTATACATGCCTAAATTGTCGAAGTTTTGTATTTGGTACTGTCAGTAGACATGGGTAACTCAACCAAAATGCGTGAACTGCGGTTCAGTTCCCGGCTCATGTTTGTGAGCCGGAGCTGCGAACCGGTTCACAGATCAGCTCAAATATTGCCGACCGATCACAGAGTCTCTACGTCGCCGCACCGCAATTCGACAACGACTCAATATGACAGAATACATCACAGATTGTATACAGACTGTAAAATAATAAGTGAGCCGTGAGCCATCTTGAGCCGCAGCTCGACATTCACACCATACCCTGATCTGACGCCAGCGCTATTGTGGACGGTTTTCGAACTGTTATTTGCGGCTTACGCTGGACAGTGTTCTCCCCATATGAGAGTTCTCCTGACTCGTTAGTGTCGTCAAATACCGTGACAATAGTCGTTGGTTCGAATCCAACAGCTTCAGAAGGAAAAGATTCGGATGCTACGGATTACTTTTCGTGACGCGGGATATAGTTAGTTCTATATCCTTAGACCTATAGATCATAATAACATAACATAGGTAAATTTTATATTTGTACACAAAATAACCATTCATGAGTAACAAAAAATATTGCCATTATTTTTTTTTTAAGATTAATTGAATTGAGTATGTTTAAGTCTCGCTATCACGAGAATAGGCAAAACACCTATTATGCATACTTGCTTGGTTAAGGAGTCATGGGCATTATGTATGCAATAATTTTATTAAGTAATGACAGTGAAACTTGATGTTGTATGGATATTGTCCATACACAATTTTAAAGTTATTAGCAACTAACACAAAAATTAAAACATTTTTGTTTGTCATCAAATCCCTTTAATAAATTACAAGTGTTCACCACACTGGTTGAAATTTGATCATAACAATTAACAAAATTTGAGGAAAATATGTTTTTTGAAAACACTAACTTTATCAATATGAACTTAATTGAACAGCAGACCAAGCATTATTTTCCAAAACTACTACAACAATTACTTTACAATATTTCAATCTCACTTTCATTTTGAACCATGGTAATATGAATATATAGTTATTTTTATAATTACTTGTTTATTAACTAGTTTAAATGTCCCTAATATAATACGCTCTACAAACTCTGGGGTGCACTCTCTAATAAAAGTAAACTAACAGTGTGGAAAATCTCCCTAAAGAATGTATACTTTTATAAGTAGGAAAGTAACACTAACATGGTTGACACTAGATAAAATTATTTATATAAATTTATTCATACATAAATACTTATAATAATTGTTATTGAACATTACATAAATAATTTAAAACATTGCAATGATCACAGTTGTACATTAATAAACATAAACAGATGCAAAATCATCATAATCATAAGTTCTCTTCAAAAACAAATCAACCAATGAAACTCCTGTAATATTGTGTAAGCCAGTGTTGATAGGTAATGCTGATAAGACTACCAAAATAGATTTCCCTGGCTCCAAAGAACCCAGTTTCCTATTTGAAATACCACACCATAGCAAGCTGGATTCTTGTAATGAACGCAACTTTAGAATTAAATCAAGGGTTCTTTCACTAGCATTAACTATCTTACAACTGAAATCAAATGGCTCATCAACAGTTATTTTGCTAGGCAAGTTTTCAAATGTTAATCTTATATCTCCATAATCAGGACTCATTCTTTGCAGTTGGCTGGTCTGTAGTCGACCCTTTTCTCCTAAGTTTGATCGCCATACTATATCTAATTTACCAATATTTTTAGCAGCCGCCAATAACTTTACTTCTTTTGAAATGTTTTCTCTTGGTGTCAAACAATACAAATACTGACAACTTTCCTGGGGCTGCAGTAATGTTACATGGCCAAAAACTGAAACACCATTGGCAATGTCTATTAATGACTTTACTGCAAACTGCTGTGAACTTTCCAATGAAACTTGCTCAAGAATAATCGGTCCTGAAGTAATGTTCTGTACCTGAGCTTCAAGATACACATCGTCAGATTCAGCATTGTAGAATTTGGTTTTCACATCCAGGGGCTTCATAACTTCAAACTTGAAAAACTTTCTGAAGGATGCTAATGTGTTATAATTTGACATGTATGTCACTTCACAGACCAGGATGTGTGTGCCGAGATCTTTCACTTCGTGGTGAATAACATCACTTAGAGTCTCATCTACATCAAGCATAGTTGGTAACTGATTTTGTTGTGTGGTAAGGAGAATCCTCTGAGAATTTGTTTGAAGATCTGCTTTTATAGACACACTTTGTACAGGCTGGTTTGTTTCATTGTGAACACAAACATAACAAGAGAATGTTTCACCTAAATATATATTTCCAAAACTTTGTGGCAGCAGTAAAAACTGCCCAGCAGCAAGTGTTTCCATTTGATTTACTGAAGTAGCATCATCCTTTAAAAAGTTATTCAAAATGTTACCTGGTAAATCTTTGGAGTCACAGGTAACAATTTTGGGACTTATTAGAGCTGGTTTTGTTAGTCTCATCACCTTCAATGCAACTAAATGCTCCACGACTTCTTTGGCATCCATATTCTTTGCTTAGTATTTCTTTTTCCAATAAAATTTATTTCATACTTTCAGAAGAAAATAAAACAACACGCCTACTCTCTCTGCTTCAGTTTTACCAACTCTAAAAAAATATTTCCCATTAAGTAGGCATGGAAATGATTGTTACTTTTATTTCATGAAATTATTTATTTTTTTCACAGTGATTTCACCTGTGAAATTTCACAGCCAATGATATTTTTTCGCAATGCTCTAATGTCACACTCGCTACAGTTTGCTACTGACAATGAAGAATTAATTATGATCAATGGCGCTGTTATATGAATTAGACCATTAGCTTCTTGGCGAGAACATGCAAGCAAGATCAGTATCTATTTTGCTCTTTCTAACACAACTGGGTTAGTAAGACGCTTTTTCTTTCTGACGTCGTCGTGAGTCGTCGGTGAAATACGATGATATCCGAATGATCTGCGGTGTGCGATGTATCATGTGATTAGTGATAGCAGAGTGATTTTTAACAGACGACGTCAAGGCAGGTAGCAGGTGTGACATATGAAAAAGTATTTCATATGATTTATCACCAGCTACTTGTGAATCATGCTATGCCTACCATAAAGATACAAACCGCTACAATCGCCACAATTACAGCAAAATCCCCCTAAACTAAAAAATATCCTATAGGATAACATTAAAGAGCACGCGGACAGCGCTCAATAATTTTTCACGACGCACGACGTGTCGCTAGGCCAATAAATAAATATGATAGGTGGGAATAGGTTATCTCAAATACTATACATACTTGTTATACTTGTGTGTAAATTATAAAAGACCCTATAAAACCCCTAAAGAAACCCCATTTCACTTATTTACTCCCTAAAGTTGGGGGGAAACTCCCTACATTGGGAACCCTGGTCTGCCTGCCCGCAGTAAAATTACAAAGCAGGGCTGCCAGTAGAGCCAACTCATTTTATACCGCAAATATATTTTTATTTGTTAAATTAAAACTAACATAGAAATATGGAATAAAATAAATAATAGTAAAAAAAGAGAATACAGTTTCGTTAATTTATATAATTGTTTTTTGGGACGAAGTTCCTTAACGCTGTTTACGGGTAGTGCGATTTTGTAGAAATCGTCACGCAGCGAAATGCCGTATATATGTGTGTGAGCACACGAGCAAGTGAGTGCGCAGCCTGGTGCCCAACTCTCTCTCTTTCTCGAATAACGAATAACGAATTAAAAACATATTTATATAATAAGCGGACGGTCCATCTGATGGTACGTGGTCACCACCGCCTATGGACGTTTGCTTCACTATGGACATTGCCAACGCGCTCATGTGGCTGTAATTTAACGACCACCCTTACCTTTCCAACCGAAACACAGTAATACAAGTGCACTACTGCTTCGCATCAGAAATGGGTAAGGCAGTAGTACTTCCCCGGACGAACCTCGCACTAAAAGCTCTACTACTCAATTCAAAATACAGAATCATTATATACATAATAATATACTACGAAAGCTACTTCGTTCCAATCGAGTTTCCCACGACACTCACGCATTTTTTATGTTAATTATATATATATGTTTCTTGTGTTTGTGTAGCGTTCATCGATTTATTAGAGGTTGTCACATCAAAAATAATAGAATAATTTGAAAATATTTGAGTTGCGGTTGATTAAACTATAAAAAAATCTCACTAGTCAGTCAACTGAACTGGACAATAACCCCTTTTCGATCATTTTCATCTGACAACACTGAGTCTGGGATATGTTTGACATTGACAGACAATAATTCTAAGCATCGCTTGTACAAACTGTCAAAAAGTGAGAAATTATATCAAACTATGTACATTTATTTCTGATGTGGCCCAATCGGAATGGAATTGTGACTTTATACTTCCAATTTTTCAGTTGCATATACTGTATGGTTAAAGTTAGTACTCCAACAATCTTCCTGAACGGACCATGGCTTATCAAACAATTTTACAGGAGTATATGCTCATACCACCTGTGACGAGAGCATATACAAGCGCTTGTGTAGTCACTACATTGGCTGTTGTAAGTTTTGACAAAATTTTGATTCGTTTTATAACTTTGAAAATTAAGCAATTTTTATTATGGCTGAAACAAAATTAATCATAAATTCTTATTTCCTTGCAGCAACTAGATCTAGTGTCACCGTTTGACCTGTATTTTAACCCTATACTCATATTAAAAAAATGGGAATTGTGGAGGTTGATAACAACATTCCTTTTCTTTGGGAACTTAGGATTCAACTTTTTCTTCAACATGATATTTACATACAGATATTGTAGAATGCTGGAAGAAGGTTCATTTAGAGGAAGAACAGCTGATTTTGTCGTCATGTTTATATTTGGAGGTGTTCTGATGATTGTATCCTTTTGAAAATATTTATAGATGAAATAGTTTGAGCAAATCTTTGTCAATCTCATAAGTATATTGTGGGTGTATGCAATTTATTTGTATGACTATGGAAGAATAATGCAAGTGCAAATTTATTTATTTAAAACATGTCGGTGAAATAATATTTATATTCTATTGCAGTATTTTTGGTCTTGACAGCAATGGCTTGAAATAAAATTATTAGATTAGGGAAAATACCCATACTATGTGACTCATTGTTTACAATTTTTAGCTCCTTGGCCCCTTGGTGACCCATAGTATATACCAAGAGAAATCTATGAAACAAATGCAGTTCATTGTTGTCTTTAATAATAAATAAATAAATATCCTGAGTCATACTTTAATCACAGCCATATGATTCCAAATATGTAGCATTTGTACTTAGTAACCGTTTAACTGATATACAAAATCTTCTCTTCTTAGTACATACTTATATAGATAATATTGCCCAGACTCAGAAGGAACAGACATGTTCAGGACCTTCAGTTTGGCGTGGCAGTCAGTCTCTAACCCGTCAAGTAAACTGGCTCATCCATTTCTAACACTTGCAACCGAATAAACATGTACAAATATTAGTGCCATTGAACTGTCATCATGACGTAATTTTCTTATACTTAGCTTATAGTTCCATTTAATCTCCATTCCTAGGCTAAAATTAGCCAGTCTTTTCATTTATAGTCAGCTCTCCTTGTGTTAAAAATTAAATCATTTTATTGCACTGTAGGATGTTAATCAAGGACAAACAAACAAAAATTCACATATGCCAAAATTACTGTAATTTTTTGCCCAATCAAGTATAGAAATTGGTGTTTCCTTAATATAACTAACAGCTGTGTGCTTTCTTTGTTAATTTATTATTTTTAGGTCAAGCATTTACAATCATGATTGTTTATGTATGGTCACGTCGTAATATCTTCGTACGAATGAACTTCTTTGGATTGATGAATTTTCAGGTAGATATTTTTACCATGAATAACTTACTGTGTTTCTGTAGAATACTTACATAAAGTTTTAGTTTGCCTTTGTTTTGTTTCGTTTTTTTTTCTTTTTATACCACTTAGGCCGACAAACAAGCAGACAGTCCACCTGATGGTAAGTGGTCACTGCCGCCTATGGACATTTGCAACACTAGGGGCATCGCCAATGCGTTGTCGACCGTGAGACGTGAAGTTGTTAAGTCTCATGTGCCTGTACCTTCACTGGCCCCCTTAGCTTTATAACCGGAACACAGTAATACAAGTGCACTACTGCTTCACGCCAGAAATGGGTATGGTGGTAGTACTTACATGAATTCTGCACTAAGAGCTCTACTACTCAGTAGGATAATAATAAGGTAGTAAGAAGATTCAATTCATAATTTTATTAAAAACCATTAAGTTGTTGAACTTGAATAGGAAATCAATAAACATAATATGAATCTAAAATGTATGTAACTTCTGAAAGAAACAAGATGTGACATTTTATTATATTTATTTGCAGGCACCTTACCTTCCCTGGGTACTTTTAGGTTTCTCAGTTTTACTTGGTAATGCAATATCAGTAGATTTAGTTGGAATGGCTGTAGGCCATATCTACTTCTTCATGGAAGACGTATTGCCAAGACAGAGAGGAGGACAAAGATTATTGAAAACACCAAAGTTCCTGTGAGTTGATTAAGTACTTACAACAAAAATACTACATACTATATCCATAAAATACCTTATTTTCCTATTTCACCATTATTTTTATTATTTATTGTGGTATGGGATAACGTTAGGTCATCAAGGGCTATGACAAGGTCAAGGTTGAAGCCCACAAAAACCTTATTGAATCTAGCCTTAAACATATGAAAGTTCCTTAAAGGTGTCAGGCAAAACTGCCCTGAAGTGAGTTCCACTCATTTAAAGGAATGAACCCAAGTATTATTTCGGCATTAATTAGTGGAATATAGACAAAATCGGTATATCAGGGATAAACCTTTTGGGACCTAGGTTTAGTCAGTTCATGAACAGATAAGTATGTCTCTGAAATTTAAATAGGAATTTTGTAAATTTTACATACGTCCAGCAATTCTAAAGCGTGCCTAGGTTTTGAAATCGAGGTAATAAGGGATGTTGATCCTCGAACTAAGAAAAAATAACTTTATCACTTTAACCTGCTCAAGATTATATCAATAAAAATTCCAAAAATGTGTAAGGTTATTCTTCTTATATTCTTTATGACAGTAAGCAATACATGAAATGGATATATGGAATGATAATATGTTGTTATTATTGCAGAAAAAAGCTTTTTGATCCACTACCAGAGGAACCAGAATATGTCCCTCTTCCGGAAATGGCTAATATTCGACCAGGTGGATGGGATTGGCGCCGTCATGAAGATCAAGACAACCACGCTAATGATAACAGATAAACATATTTTTTTTTCAAATGAAATCAATGTACATAATCATGAAAATGAGAATTAAATGACAAAGCCCAAGTTATAAGGATTATTATATAAATACCAAAAACAATCTGACCACAAATTTTAATAATTTGTTGTCAACGCCAAAAAATAGTGCGAGTTTTTTTCATAATGTTATTTCTTATCATGGAAAATTATTTACTGTATCCTGCCCGAGACATTCTTTACAATCCGTTATCTGATCCCAAATTAAGGATAGTACTGATGTAATTAAAGTAAAAATAGGTATTCTAAATAATTTAGATTTATGCGCAAAACACGGTAAAAGAAATAGACGAAATCGGTGCAGTAAGATTAATCAATTGTCCCAAAACTCTAGTACGGGGGCATCAGTGTGAGCTGATGCCACTTTAAACACCTGAGATTGTAACCCTACATTAAGCTCTTTATAACGTCCTATTTCTAAACGCTGCGACGACGTTTCTTTTTATACCACAGGGGCCGACAAACAAGCAAACGGTCGACCTGATGGTAAGTGGTCACCGCCGCCTATGGACAATTGCAACACCAGGGCATCACCAATGTGTTGTCGACCCTGAGACATGAACTTGTTAAATCTCATGTGCCTGTAATTTCAGCTCTCTTACCTTTCTAACCGAAACACAGTAACACAACTGCACTACTGCTTCACGGCGGAAATGGGTAAGGTAGTAGTAATTTCCCGAACTCTGCACTAAGAGCTCTTATTCAGTATATTTTTTTTACGTTGAGGTGCGTATAATCCTGGTTGAGAGCACGTATGTTAGAAGAGAAAAGGACAGGTTTAACTTTGCTAAATATTTATCTAGGGTTAACCCCAGCCGATTATCCCTCGATTTTTCCCTTGATTAGTACTGAAATGCATTTTTAATAATATTTTTTTTCATTACCGGCGTTTAGGTGTAATCTTGCAAGCTAAATTACACCATTTTCACTTATCCTACGGAATTACATTTTTACGAAATGGTTTAGCTCATTTTCAGTAAGCATCATGTAATTTTATACCCATTATTGTCTCCAGACGAGACAACTCCTCAACGCTAAATAGCACAATCACGAAATTTTATACCAGTGTTTAATAATGATGCTGTTCTAAGTAAGCTAACATAGTAACACAAAAGGCCAGCAATAAAGCGGGGCAATTTAAACCGCAATGCTTTGAAAATAACAAAAACTTTAAAAACTTTTACTGCAAAGCAATACGAAGGGCGGAATTTAATCGGATATCACAAACAATTTCATCACATAAAGATAAAATGCAAACACTAAAAGAGGCATCATTACATCGGCCAATAATTTTGGATCAGAGTCGATAACACCCCACATTACATATCTCCAGCATATCATCGGTGTGCTGCCGATGAAAATCATTTAGTATGCATTCCCATTAGCGTACCTATTTGTTTATAATTTAACCGTTTCCACTTAAATACCACCAATAGAAGGGAATCTTGTCCCCCGCCTGGAACACATTTTAATGTTTGCTTGTTTTCGCTTTTTAGTTAGTAGCGTTTTTGTTTCATTTAATAATTGACTATATTTCACACTTTTTGTTATTATTTAGAAATAATTTAGTTCATAAGTATATATTTGGAATTAAATATTTATGAACTTTAATTACCTAGACCATACTTTTTTTATTATCCCTTTTTTTCAGCGGCGACATTTCGAAATAATAGGTACCTAAAGTCCCACAACCGAGACATCTAATGACAACTCGTCATCAAAAGGGTTTAGGCTGTAAAGTGTGTCAAAGAAATATTTTATTTATATTTATTTATTAACCATGAAACTTACGTCTATCTTTACAGGCAAGCCTAATGTGGCAGAGTAATTGATCTATATTTTTACATACATACAAACGCTCGAAAAACACGTTATACCGTGGTACACCCCTCCCCCCCCATTTTTACTGTAACATTTCCTCACACAGGTTTTCACAGGCTCACTAATTTATATTTGGGCAGGACAACGTCTGTGGGGTCAGCTAGTTTATAATATATGTTTTCTTGTGCAATCAACTCAAATTTGCTCAATATTTTACTGTTATATGATTAAATTTTAAACTACATATACGCATTTTTATTAAATTACTTTATAATTGACTTAAAACATATTTGACTGTGTTGTCGAAGATTTGGTCTTTGTTAAATCTTTACAAGTGAATGTCGGCGTCTCAAATATCTAAACTTCGCATGGCGACCGAAAGTCAAGTCCAAAGGCCTATAACTTGTCAAATTGACTTGTCCTTCTTTGACGAAACTATAATGATGAGGGTATTCGCATATGTAATCAAAAACTCATAAGTTAGGTAGTCCAGAATTTATTCAGCAGAAAATTAGTACAAGGGCAATATAGTCCGACTAAATAAACAATTTTATTCAGCACTGTTAAAGAAATAAACGAATTTTATTGTTATCATTATTAATTCATTCTATTTTGTAAACATTCAATCCGGTTGGTAAGGGTCTGCCACTCGTAATGTACATGATAAGATCAATAAAGCACATAAAATTACTTAGTTTTTTGCTGTTATTAACTATTAAATTTTTTATGAATGTTGACTTATTCACTTCTTCGAGTAACCAACTCAAACGTATTTTTTATAATACTGTGCATTTACCTACCTATTAAGTTTTGAGAAAAATTAAATTACGTAGGTGCCTACCTAGGAACATTAAGTAACGTAAAAAATGAAATAACTTTTTTGTTAATAAAAAAAAGGTGGCAACCCTAGTGATAACGGTAAATCTATTGAATTCCACAAGGAATTGTGCTGATTAAATAAAAAATAACTATTATATGTAGAATTAAGTTAAGAGGGATAATATTTTAAATCAATAGAACTATTCGTGAGATCGTTTTGTTTCTTTTTTTGTATACAAATAATGCATAGGGCGTTGTATTATTTATTACACCTAGTAACAACAAGAATAGTAAACCTACATCAGTCTTCACTCATACATCAAAATATACTTTCATCACATATTCACAAGAATTCAACAGTCGGTTACGAATAAAGATTATACCGCTCATTTAGTGATGAGCCAGAACCTACTTTGAAGATTATTTTCAATTTGAAATAATATGCATAGTTTTCATAAACTTTTTATTTGTAACATTTTATGACAGTAGGCATTTAAATTTATTGTGAAGTATGGAATCACATTAAATCTATTTTTATCATTAGACACACGTCACTCATGCATGAGCTAATAATTAACAAAATAAAGTAAATCTGTAATTTTAAATTGTTGTGGTTTGTTTGAGACTATGGATATTTTGGGTGATAATCAGAGAATAAACCTTTGATGATGTCCAAGGGATGGAATGGATACGACGATTTTCTTTCCACACAGGGTCTACTGTCCTCACCCACTCAAATCATCATTGAAATACTAACGATGCGCGCCACTTCACTTCATTGCGACACTGTGTAATCAATATACTGACATTTCCAGACAAGCGTTCGGTACAAACAATACCGGTTGAATAACAGAAATGCCTCCTGCCCGATGAACGCAGCATATCATATTGTTCCCCTGATTACGCATCATGTAATAAAATAAGTTCAATAAAAATTGTTAAGCAAAGACTATCACATTCATCATTAACCTTTGGAATGCCGAGTTCAATTCGCATAAAAAGTGCGCGACTGCCGCGGGAAAATGGCTGTGCATAGCCAAATAAAAGGGTTTTTGAAAATACGAAATCAAAAGGAAAAATACTAATCCATGTCATTCTTGTAATTATTTTAGCTAAATAGATAACTATACCTTATTATTACATGTTTTTTTACTGTATATAGGCATCAATTTAATTATAAGGACGTTTTATAGCAACCCCTCAACGAAATACGGAACTAATTCAGGAAATAAAACAATTTACACATTTCGCACTATAATTTTGGACATTTATTGAGGATTTCTGATACAAGGATGATCATATATTTGAAATTTACTAAAATAAAACACAGAATTATAAGTAAAAGTATCATAAAAACAATAAATCAAATTGACAAAAATCGTTCATAATTGAGCCGAGATGCAGGCGTAGATCTACGTTCCGGCGAAAGGATTACAGGATGTTCAATATTTAATTACTTTCAAGTTTTGTTGATGTAGGGGAATGACTTTGTCTACGACTCTCAGATTATATAATTATTTTGAAACAATCATTGATATTATACCAAATTATTTTTAAATACCAAATCAATCAAAATACGAATACCTACGTAATTCTTAAAAACACAAAAAATATTGTTTGATTTTAATAAAGTTATATATTTAGCTGTTGTTTAGTATGGTATTCTAACCAGCATTTTCCTATACAAAGAAACACATTACATTTTGTACATATAACATTACCCTCTGTACGCTTCTTTTGAGCAAGACATCGTGCACAACGCCCACGTTTGTAGCGTACTCTTCGAGCGCTTGTGCGATCATCGCTCTCTATATGGCCTGGATAATGATCGCTGCTACCATCTAGTCTAACATCATCACCACTAGATATAACTAGAGCTGCTGATCTGATACGCGTTTGCGTTGAATGTTCCTTTGACAACGATTCCGCTAATGCGAATCGGAAACTGCGATGTGTGAGTTGATGATGGAACCTTTGGGTATTTGAACGGTATATTATAAACGCATTTAAGATGCTAACATTTAACAATCGTCTAAACACTTTAACATACCACTTCAGGCCACGCTTTCGCTCCAACAAGTACATGGACAGCTTTTGATCTTTGAGATCCACCCCGCCCATATACTTGTTGTAGCTATGCACCACCAGTGGTTTGTCAATGTTTAAACCAGCGCGCGTACCCGGTGCTGTGTCAGCGTTATGAAACGTAGAAACCATAGTAACTAGTTTCACGTCCATCCAAGACAAAACTGAAACGTCTTTGCAATGTTGAGCTACAACTGTACCTCTAGGTAAACCTCTATTGGAGAGTGATTTGATGATTAAAGGAGTATCCGTTCGCCTTCGATTCAATGTGCCTATTAAATCGGTCCCGTTTTGTTTGAGAAATCTTGTCAGAGACACAGAATTGTAATAATTGTCCATCACTAGGCAATGACCTTTGTGAAGGTAATTCTCCATTATCTTAAGGACAACTTTTGAAGAGACTGCTGTAAATCCATGCACGGTATCTGATGACGAATCTGTGCTTTTACCAGTATATATTGACATATGTAGTAAATACCCTGTTTCGGCTTCACATAATTCATAGCTTTTAATGCCAAAGCGAGCAGATTTGGTTCGAATGCACTGCACCCAGCTCAATCTCCCTTTCCAAAGAAGAAGAGACTCGTCAAGGCTGATATGACGCATTGGGGTATATATGTCATTAAACTTCTGATTACAATGAGCAACAATGGGAGCTATTTTACTGACTTTACGTTCATGACCATGGACATTGCTGTCCATGTTTAAATTATTAACAAAGTGTAAAAAACGTAAGATTAATAAGAAACGATTTTTTGACATAATTTTTCGAAACTGTGGCATTTCCAAAACTCCTAATGTCCAATATTCGTCCAGTTTACTCCGGTAACATAGACCCATATATATTAAAATACTGAAGAACTTGTACATTTCTTCCACATTAACTTCTGCCCAATCGTGGAGTCTAGAATTTGGACCTATACCATTCTCACTATTGGTAAGTTTCACGATGCACTGCCATGCATATTCGTTAGTCTCGTGCACTATTCTCTCCATTAGACTACGGTCCCACACCGCAGTGAACAATGCGAGTGGATCAGTCGAATTTATTTGCGGACCTGGCTGCTCTGTGTAAATTTCTTCCGACCCGTTAAAGTTTCGGAAATCATCTGACCATATAAACCCTGCTGGTGAAACTTCATCACCATCTATGATGTCGTACTCTTGATCGTGTGCTTCCAAAATTTCTAGGATCTGTTCTTCTGTAAAATCACCTACATCCTCATCGTCTTCACTCCCCGAATCTACTGCTAAAGTCTCAGCCAGTTCAGCAGGGAAAATAGAATCTTCAGAGGGAATAGTGACCTTAAATAGAAAAAACCTATGTAAATATAACTACAGTTCTGATAATGAAAAATTACCAAAGTAAAATAAAACTACTCATACAGTAGATGGTCCTGGCGAATGCAATCTCTGTGGTGACACTGTAAAAGGATCAAATAATATTTCAGGAAGAATATCTGGACTCAATGGCTGTACTGTTCCAGAACCTGTCCTATGCAAAATTACGTGTTCAGGTTGCACGCGCATTGTACCACTAGGAGATCTGTGGACCACTAGGCCACTAAATATATTTTGAATCATTGGTGTCCCTGCTCGTGGAGCTGGAGTATCATCATTATTTAAGTCCCTTGGCTCCATCTGAAAATGATAATATATGTTTACGTACCTGCCTACAAAGAAATTTATTCCATTTAGTGATTTATACTGAAATATACTAACATATTAATTTGACTGATTGAAAATAAAATACTTGAATTCCTATTAATTTATATTAATACAGTCAAAACAATTATTATCAATTTATATAAGTACAGACAAAAAAAATTAAACACAGAAATCGCATTCGTCTTCTGGATAATGGTCATAAATCGCAAATTTACATCTCTTGCACCAAAAATAATTGCACCGCAAAAGAAATTTTATATTATCGACGTTGTAAGTAAACAAAATGAAATGAATTGGTATGTTTCGTTTTGCCCTCTTCTTGCATATGAAACATCTTTCTTGTTTTATAAAATGAGTTCTATGCCATGGCCATTGGCATTGATGAATGCATGACCGATAATCATCCATATGTAGATGTTTATCTATATCCATGTATACAACCATTTTAAATATACCTGGAGATAAAAAAAATATATACCTAAGTCATCTGGTACAATGCGTAAAATTATAGTTTGAATTGGCTAAATGATGATCCAAAATATTTACATACGACTATGGCGGCATAAAGCACTTTAATATTTGACTTCATATAATAGACTATTAGACAACAAATATTTAGTTGATTTATTATTTTACATTTTAAATGACAACTAAATAAAAATATCTTCCAAAATTGTTAGTAACATCGTCAACATTTTTGAACATCCTTTATGTGGAGCGTTTGTATGAGATTTGCGACCTTGTCAATATAATTGGCAAATATACGTAAATGTTATATTTATGAAGGAAAAAAATTATAAGAATAGAATCTCAATAAACAAATATATCTAATAGTGTTTAAGATATAACAAAACCTAAAACAAAACATATTATAAATTGTATTTGAAAATGACATGAAAATCACTACTGTGGTGCACTAACTTTAGTTTGTCAAAAATATGATCGAACTGTAACAATTTCATATTAAACGTTTGTTTTCCTCACACTGGTAAATATAAATAATAGGAAAAACGAAGAAAATACTCACTTTTTTCCCTTTTTTCACAATTAAAACACTTTGAAAACACTAACGAACTTTCTCGTCACAGTTGAGAATGGCGTTACTTCAAATCATTCATTACAAGTAATTTCACTCTTTCAAGGAATGAAATAAATTTTATTCGATTGGCTGGTTCAATCTGTCATGTCCCACATAGGTCAAACTAAATTAGACATTAAATTCAAGGAGTTTCAGTCGTTTTTTAGATAAGTGTAATTTTACATAGATCTACGTTCCGGCAGTTTACGGTAACACGATTTGTGGCTTAGATCTACGTTCCGGCATTCCAGAGGTTAACAGATCTCTGACATGTTTCCTGCATAGCAAATAAATTACTTTTAAACATGTAAAAGTGTTTTTTATTATAATACTTAATTAATTCTTACAATTTTGGAGCTTGTGGATCAGATAACACTCAATTCTACATTTATGGACTAGGATTCCAGGCTAATCATAACTTTACAGAATATTTAACTAAATCACTATAATTTACACGGACAATCAGATCAAGTGTTAATGTTTGAAAATAATAGTTATCTTTGAAATAAAATATATGTCCAAAGTTTAAATCTTTTGGTGTCGTTGCTTATCATCTTAAAATAAATTGAGGTTATCTCGAACAAAACAAAATCTACCTAATTAAATCACATGGGGACATTTTCATAGTGCTACGATCGCCAGTAGCACCGTTATGTCGTCTGGCTTCCCTCCTGAAAACAAATAACTTTACGTTAGACAATACTTTATTATTTTTTTACTAAAAGCATATCTATATATATAAAAATGAATCCCTATTTCCCTTGGTCACGGCATCACGCACGGACGGCCGGACCGATTTCGCTAATTCTTTTTTTGTTGTGTTTGTTATTTTCAGGAGAAGGTTCTTATAAATGAAAAAATTAAGAAAGTTGAGCGGAAAAATAGAAAATTTAACAAAACATAACGTCCATATTAGCTTTTCTAATGTAACCGCTTTTGACAATATAAACTCTTATAATGTAACCTTATGGTGTTTGACATAAATGTCAGTCGTTTGACAATATCGTTTAAAATAGAGGCATGGGTCGGAATTATATTGATAAAATAATTAATTTATATAATAAGTTCTTATTGCACATGTCACAGTCGTTCAATCGAAAGATTCGAGTTCAATATTCATTGTTAAGACAGGACAACGTCTGTCGGGTCAGCTATATATTAAAAAACCAGACCCCTGAAAAAACACGCTCTAAAAAGTATGAAACAAGAAAATATTATGTTCTGAAATTGATATGTACAAACTACATTTATCGTCTATGAAATAAACAAATACACACAGTATATTCATAGGAGATATATAAAAAAAGCTTCGGGTCCTGGGTTAGATTCTCAGGTTGAGGATTCTATTCCGTTTGCACGGTAGCCCTGCCTGATTTAAGTTGCCATACATATTAAGTCAAGAGATAGATAAAATAAACTTACCAATAGCATCAATGCCATTTTGACGCGCACTCTTAGCGAAGGGTGACATGTAGCAGCCGTCGAAGGATAGATTGCGCGCCATCCACGCGATGGAGTTTGCAACGGCCTGCAGCTTCTGCGCGTCGTCTGCGAAGCCCTGCGCCCTCCGCATCTCTGCCACCAACACGGGCTCGGGGACGTTGTCGAACACCCCGTCAGTTGCCACAAGGATCACGTCACCGCATTCCACGGGGAACTCCGACGTGTCCGCCGATTCTGGCCTGGAATGTTACATAAGTACCTATTTGAAAATCCTCTTTACAAAGTTTAGTTGTAAAGAATAAAAAAAATTGAAAAGCAATTGATGGGTAAAAGTAGACACTTTGTACGGTGTGTGGTTCTAAATCATGTAATTCTGTAGCATTTACGGATATTTGCAGTTTTTGGCTTGTTTACAATGGAATAAATACTTTGCAAACTATTTCATTCGAATATTTACTAACTAGACTGAAAAATAAAAACTTTTATCTGCGTGTCGCATAATGTTCACAACATATCCTCATTCCTCAGCAGCCAGTTATAGTTTACAATGTTAATAATAATAAAATTCGTTTGCATTTCATAATATATATATAAACAAATTGCCTTGACGAAGTAAAACGCAGATAAGAGCAAAGATGAATAAAGTGCAAAGCCCTGAGGACTTATAGAAATGAGAAATGACATAAGAAATGATTATTCGGGAATCGTTTTGCAAGGGAGCTCGGTCCGGTTCTTAGACCGAGACTGCGTAGGGAGTCGCTACGGTCCTCGAGGGTAGCTCGAATTTGTTACGAGTTACGTATTTTAAATAGTTATAAGTTTCGTAGTCTCCGCCCTCCGGTGTTACCGGCTTTCGCGAGAGATCGTATGTTTAAAAAGTGTTCATTCATGCAATAAAATTTCATGGTGTTCCGGTAAAATAAATAATTTCTTGAATACTATTAAGCAATAGTCAATGTTGTCAAATTGGGTTATAGCGTTGTAACATATTTCAGGATAAGTATCTGCATTGAAATAATGGATTTGGCGCTGAAGTAAATTTTCCCACATTATATGTATTTATAAACAAATAATGTTAATACAATTCCTTAAAATTAAACCGAGCACGTGAGAGTTACAGCATTGGCAAATATCCAATAAGCTAAAAATTCTAACATTATACTGCATACAGAAATACAACAGCTGTGTTTGTGGAATGAGCACATGACCACTGGTCTTATGACTTTGAGATCAAACAACATTATAAAGATGAAATCCAATTTGTACACTTGTTGACGTTATTATATACAATAAATTCTATATCTATATAATTGTTTTTATAACACATTCAATAGGTTTTGTACTGGGACGTTTTACGTTTCGTGAAACAATTTACTACAATGTTAAAGGTGTGAAAACGTTTGTAGCTATTTATCTTACAACAGCTTTATCCACTACAGCAAGGACAGTGTTATTTTTTTTTTAATAATGATAGCGCATATATCTAGTTAGTGAATAGAAAACTGAATGACCTGTTCAGTGTGAACTTTATACCATATCACTATTTGAAATAACCTTTCGCTATATTTCTAGCATTATCACCTAATGACGCGTTTTAAATCTACATTAAAATAATTGAGTCCGTATCTAAGAATATCTTCACAAAGTCATTTTAAAATCATCTTGATATCACCTTTATCATAACACGTTTCAATCATTTCTCCTATTCATGTTCCAGTATATTTTGTTTTCGCAGCGCACGCGATGTAAGGATTTTTTCACACCTTGGGTTACATTATTGGAGTTTAAGTAAGGATCACTAATTTCTTTGAAAATATAATATAGCCTATGTCACCCGGGGATAGTGTAGCTTCACAACAAGAATTTTTGTAGTCGGTCCAGTAGGTACTTTTAAAGTTTATTCGTTACATACAAAAATACAAATCTTTCCTCTTTATAATATTAGTGTAGATTGGTTCTTAGCGAATTTAAAAATCTTAGTAAAACGCAAGGATAATATTGTTTTTCATTAACTCACCTATCACTGAGAACGTTCCTGTCATGTCCGGGGGGCGGTAAGCTGAGCTGGTAGGGTGTGTTGAAGTAATGTTGCTGCTCGTGCGACCGGTGAACGATCCTGCCGTCGCGGACTACCATGTAACCGCTGTCGCCGATGTTGGCCGCGCGCATTACGCTCTCGTTGCGGTCCAAAATCATTACACACGCCGTGCTACTACCTAGAATGGGAACAAAAAGATATAAAAGAAACATGCAAACCACATTTAACTTGAAACATCAATAGAAACAATTACCGCAGCGGAGGTATGGGGATACGAAAAAGTTCAATGCAGAATTGTGAAGGTTCACAGGACAACGCATTGCCTACGTAATTTGAAATTCTGTGTGTTGTATATTATAGGAGTTCGTCAAAGGTGCATTTACTTTGTAATCGATCAATTAATGTTAATAAGCAAGTATTTGAACAAAGGTAATGGCATTTTATGCAACGAAAAGGGCTAGATGTTATACGGAACGAGACAATCGAAAGATAGGGACGCTGTCAAGAATTGGCGACATTGGTTGGCCCCCAAATTACCGGATGCAATGCAAAGGGACGTCTGTCTATGTTACCAAACCGATGAATTTTAGCATTTACAACAGAATATCATAGAGGCATTCATTGGGATAACGTCAAGAGTATGTTAAAATGTGATGAAAATAGCTCGAAAGTAATATTTAAGTAATAGATTCCGCAGATGTTGACATTAAATTTATTCAACTCTCATATATATATATTTTTAAATATGTTGGTGTTGTTAGATATTGTGTATCTGGCCAGTGAAAGATCAGGCTTAAGACGAATTGCCAACCGATGGGAATTAGACGCGTAGTTACTTTCAACTAGTCTCGTGCGCGCTCGATTTGTGCTGAGATAAGGGTTGTAAGTATGTGAATTTGGTTTCATTTTAAAGGACGTAGGTGTTAGCCTCTTTTGGTTCTTACGCCCTTATACGGACAAGTTCGGAGAGCGCAGAAGGCTCTCAGCCTAGGTTTAGATTTAGGCAACAGCGCTGAGGCCCCTTGTGGGGCTAGAACCTCGGCTCTGGGCGTTGCGGGGGTCTCACGACAAATGACCGATTAATGCGGGTTCGCAAATTTGAGCCACATTGATTTTTTGATGGTTCTATATGAGAAAGCTAAAGCCCTCTATCTTTTACACTAATTTATAAACAATAGAGAAGAATAGAGTTCTGAAAAAATATCTGAGTCATGATTAATTAATTCATTTCTCTTCTTTCATTTGTAGACTGGACATCTACCTATATACAACACCAAACTCTGTCGCTGTAAGTAGTAACAGTGCTATTATGGAGTTATGTAAACGGTGTCAGATATTATTTCGGAACTCTCCATTGTTATTTGTTTATGTATTTATCATTATTTATTTCTGGGTTTTAAGAGAAAATAAAATTATCTTAAATAGCCTTAGACATGCGAAGTAAATCAAAATATCAACCTACAGGAAAACTAGGGAAAGAATTTGAGGATACTAATAACTCGATATCCATAACAATTGTAATTGGTCATAAAGGCACTTAGGGTCACTTGTTCATTGCGTATCACAACAATTTAAAATGTGTTCATTTTTTTAGGTAAGTAAACATTATAGAAATTACATACCTAATATTGGTTTCTTATGTTCCAACAGCTCATAATAGGACTTTGCCAATAAGTCCCCTGGTTCTGATAGCTTGAAGTGTCCCATTTGTACTAGCCTCTCACATGTCCTCATGAGATACGAGGAGAACTCGCCCGGATCAATGCCGTAAGCACGCCATCCACCAACCCCGTCTGCAACTCCTATCACAAAGATGTTTGATTATTAACAATGATAACCAAGATAGTAATTATCGGGGTTCCATAGCCAAAGGACAAAGACGGAACTTATGCAGTGCGTATATTTAGGCACCAAGGTCTTCAAAAATAAGGTAGAGAATGTGATCTTTTGTGCATGAGTTATGTGGTCACATGTCATATGGAAATGGATTTAATATAGTAGATATATTTAGAACGATTCTCACGCTCGTGTTATAAACATCACAATAACATAAAAAATGGCGGACTTGTATGAAAATAACAGTTGTTTTCGATAAATAACTAAGTGATATTAACATGGAAAACCTGAGAATGCCCCTGAAAACCTCTGGCGGTGACGTTTCACACAAAACTAAATGGGACAATAATTGTACTGCGATCAGATTAACGTTAAGGACGACACGAAGTATAAGTATTCTTATAATCTAATATAGTACTATCAAGATTTTGGTTAAATTGAAGAATAATGAACCACTTGTGATGAGTATTTCTAATTGTGAATACAAACGATCTTCAAAAGTTTGCTTAAAATATTCTTGTACCTAGAAATTTAAATTTGTGTCACATTAGAAATGAGTACAACACTTTACTGTAACAATAGACAACTGTAGAAAGCTGTTATAATGATTTTAGTACATTTTGATTCTATTACTGAGGAAGTCTGTGAATTTCAATATTCATATCACATGCATGCTGTTCCATGACTGATCCATGACTGTATCATTTATTTTAAATTAATGGATGGAGATACTCTCACCTTTTCACCTCCCTTCGTCACCACTTAAAGCTTTTATTTTATCACATTTTTCGTTTATAAATTCTGGATATCCAATAAATAATAAAAATGCAGGGAATACTGACATAAAAATTCAAACTGGTGACCATAGTTACAACGATAGTTAGTACTTACTTAATTCTAGAAAATGGTTAAAACATACTCCATAGGTCATGGATTATCTGATTGTTTTATTTTTAGCCTACATAAACTGTAGTGATAAGAACAATGGTCACCATTGTCTTGAATAGTCACCATGTTCAGTGGAAGCCATCTTATTTTGGTTTTGGCATTTAATTTCAGAAACACAATTTCATAGTTTGATTGGGTGAGGTGCGCAAGGGCATTTCGATTTTTTGCTGAATATATATACTTTTAAATTAACTAACATAAAAGAGTTGTTTAATGTGACTGGAATAGTTTTAATTGACATATATGAGAAGATAACTTATAGACAAATGAGGATAACAATTGTAACAAACAACTTAATTATCATCACTGTAAGGAAATTATGTTATGGATGCCACAAACATGCTATTTAAAAACAAACAGTGTACAGAACAGGTAGGTATTTGGTGGAACATTAATAATCAAATACCCTTGTGAAACAATAAAACTATACAAAGTCTCTATAATATGTATATTATAGAGACTTTGTCTTTTTGTCTAAACATATAAAATGTCATACAACATGTCCAGATTGATTCATCACCCTGACCAAACTCCTGGACTAATAAGGGTAATGTTTTAACAGTATATACCTATTATGATATAAAATGAATGGAAGTTTGTTTGTTTAATAAAAAAAGATTACCTTGATAGTTGGTATTAATTCTGACATAAATAATGGAACTCATGTTTCAAGGTCACCTAATATAAAGAAATTACACTGAAATGATACAGAACCAGAAAGATTTGATGAAAGACAATAATTTATATCAAAACACAGTTTAATTCCTACGTAACTACAACCAGTCTTATTGTTTAGAACTCAAACATGAGCTTTAATAAGAAACTCAATAAATAATCTTGCTACATACCAACATGGATTGGGAAAAAGCATACAAGGAGTCAAGAAAGTTATCCAATTAAAGAACAACAGCATCACACATAAGACCAAGGTCGAAGACATAACCCTAATAATCAGAGATATGTGCAATGGCAAACCACCTCCATTTAACATTCTTCACACGATAAGAGGAAAAGAAAATGATTTACTAGTGTTGACCTCTTGGGATCAAAAAAAGTGTGAATCCACAGAGAAATGGGACATCAGAATGGCCATAGAGGGACCAGAATGGAGCAGAAGTTTGTAAAAGGAGCAAGAGGCAAATAGGATTCAGAAGCAGAAAATTACTCAATGGTCTGCAGGCTTTATGAATGGCTACAAAGGTAATTTGAAAGAAAATATGCATATAGATTTTTAGCCTAATTTGCTGCTCCTTAAATATTTTTTTTATCAAAAGTCATATAAATCAGTTGTTGCTTGAAAATACTCACATGCGAAGTAGAAAAAGCTTAAGACTGCCAAACCAAGTTGACTGAGATCTTAGCCTTAACTGAGAACTTACATTGACTTTGTCATAGTGGTAAAGCTGTGCTAAAAATAATTCCCATATCTTTTCAATATTTTGTGAGATTTACTTACCAATAACATCCGCATTGTTGAAATTTGTGGAAAACCATGCGTCGTCTCCGAACTGTCCTTTATGAGTTCTTCCATTAGCAATGTCTTTGGGAAAACCACAAACAACCGACACCAAGTAAGGATGTTTCTTGCTCGTAATGTTCAATTCAGCACTACTAGAGAGACTTGTTATTCCATTTCTGAGGGCACGTGATAGCACTCTGCCCGTCCAGAAAATAGACTGCATCATTCTATGTTGTTTTGCACTTTGACACCAGCCGTTCACATCAGACAAACAAGCCAAAAACTACTTAAATCAATCATGGTAGACTAATATTTAATAAATAACAATTTATTTACGATCTTAGGTCGTATTTAAAATAAAACATTTCTAAATCAGGATTACTTCACTGCACTGCCTCACTACTCTCTCTCTCTATCAATCTTGCTTGCTTGCTTGCTTGCTGTGTGTTACCAAACTGATTACCTACTGTATGACATTAGTATATAGTGCTGCCAACTTTTTGTTAAGAAAACCCACTTAGCTAACCACAAAAATGCACGAGACTGTCTCCAACCTTGTATTACGTTATTACCGTACTTTATAAAAACAATGTTGAAGATACGGCGCCCTATGATTATTTTATGATAAACATAAAAAAAAATTATATATCCGTGTGGTGCTTGTACAAAATAAAAAACTGATTAATGATCGGAGAACTATTACTAATTACCCTAAAAAAAAAAACAAAATAAATAGACGAACATAGAACCTCGTGCAATTATGAAGTCGGTAAAAATACTATATCAATCTGAGGTTCAAAATGTAAATATACTATAATAAACTTTTAAATGATAAATCCATACCAAGCGTGAATAGTAAGTTGATAAGTCGAAAATTATGGAGTGTAGAAGTAAAGGAGGACCATCTTGTATGGGGGATTAGTCGAAAAAGTGTCCACTTGTAAACAGCAAATTAGGTTTCGAATTCCCACCGAAATAGCGCTAGTGTAGCAAGTGGAAATGTTATGAACAGAGTTAAGTGTGCTGAGTTGGTTTCCGGTAATTGTTTAAAACTATTTTCTATTTCCTATTTACAATTAATTGGGGTACTTAAAATCACTGCATAATTTTATTCCATACTCATGTTTGTGTTTATGTTACTTAATTACTCTTTACTTGAATGTGAATACTTTGAGTGGATTTTTCCGGAATTACTGTATTTATTATAATTTATTTTCTTCAAAGATACTAACGATATAACGAAAAACATACAATTGATGTAAATATAGTTTTTATAGTGCTAATAAATATTATTTATTTCTTTGATCCAGATTGGGCGATTTCTTGTCGAATATTATATTATTGGTTTCTTGAGGAATATTATACTGTGTAAATTGGCAATTTATACTTTTAGTGTTGCACATCAATGGTATAAATTATCGATAGTCTATCGATACGATCATAACCTTTTGAATAAGCAATTATACTATCTAAAGTTTAGGAAGAATCGAGTTATTGATAGCCCTATCAATAGTTATGGTTAAAGATAATGTGACTTTGTGGTCTATGGTCATCAATTAAGATTAATTTAAAAAAATATTGACGTTTGATGGTGAGTGAGACAGACTACTACATGTAGGTTGTTAAATAAATCGTAAATTTGCGTGTTTCTTTGAAAAGATATCGTAACAAAAATTTCATTACAACAACATGGTTTTAACTAAAGAATTTAGAATATGTATGCCAATGACAGTGGAGGAGGTATGTATAATCATTACTTTACATCAATGTTAGAAATCTTCCTCAAATTGTTCATTAATAAATTTGTCTTTGCAATGGGATGGAAGAAGCAAGGAAAACCACAAAACTCGCGATATTTCATTTGCGCTCTACGGGGCAATAAATGTGACATTTAAAATGGTTTATTGTTATTAGGCTATTGTCTGACCTTAATTCTATTGAACTAGCCCACCACTCGAAATCATCGGTGGGCGAGCTTAAAAGGCATGCACCCGTACTCCGCATTTGGATTAGTGAGCCTAAACATAAACAGGATAAGGTCAAAGCATCTCACGTTCTCTCAAGGGTCACAACACACTTGTATGATTTCAGTGATATTAAATGATTGATAAAGATCCCTGTTTGCATTCACTGGCTAACTGGCAGATTGAGCATTTCCATTGCTTGCTTTTTATTGTCAAACATAAATATTTGCTCTTTGTATAATTGGCATTTAAATTGAATTTAATATTAAAGTAAAACTGCCAGTTGACTTAAATATAAATTAACAGGAATATCTCAGCATATTGAAAGACTTCTCTTTCTCAATAAGGCAATTGCTAATCAGCACCATACTTGTTTCTCAAATTTTAGATTATTTAATTTAAACCTAGTTGTGCTACTGTGGTACAAACATATATAGACTTCTTACATCATAAGCCTTCCTTTTAGCTCTGCTATAGTTGGGTAAAAAGACTGAGACCTATGTGAATGAAAATTTACTAACTCATGTTTACAAACAAAATACACAGGTATATCCCAGAGTATGTATAACATAACATTACAGTGTTATACATATTTAAGAAAAAAATATTTCTATTTTGTCAAAAATGAGCAATTACTGAATATTGATTGGTATATATAATAGAGTGCCTGGCTAAGGATGACATGATTTCGGGTATAAAAAAAAGGTTTATACTTTGATGTTTTAGTGCAGATTTTGTCTGCCTAGTAGTCCATAGCACCTGCAGTAGGTGTCCAGAAGTATTTCAGCCTTTATAATGGGACTCATTAGATCTTAGACTATGGTCATAGTGATAACACTTTGTCTGTATTTCAAAATTCATAAATTCTTATTTTTATGTATATCAAACTTTAGTTAGTCATGCTCGCTTTAATGCCTTTGCTTGTGGCGGCGTCGTGTGGCTTTAGTTTGTTTGTATTTTTTATTTTTATTTTTTAATTCATAATATTATATTATTGTTCAATAATTCTTCTCTTTTGCCATAACACACAGGTATTGTCAGTGAGACTAAATACATTTTATGTAATAAATCTAAGTTCATTTTTTAAAAAGAGTAATTGCTGAGTTTATTGCCGGCTCTTCTCAGTAAAAAACAACCTTCCGTATTAGAGTCAGACTATTCATAAGTGCTTGTAAAGGCCTATTTGAATAAAAATATTTTCATTTCATTTCAAATATTTTCATTTCATTTCATTATGAAATCAACATTCACTAGGACAAAAAAAATGTGGTTACATGTTATTAGGTTCCATTGCCTACTATTTCATGTATGTGCTTGTGCATTAGAGTCATTTGAGTAGAGTAAAATCATGTTCCTTCTGAATTCCGCTTATGAGATTCTGGGATGCATAAAACAAAAGTAACAAAAATTACTACTAGACCTTAGAAGACTTAACCTCTTGTGTATTAATGATTATAATATCCTTCTTCCTACCAATATTACAAATGTGAATGTTTGTGGGTATGTATGGATGTTTGTTAATCTTTCACGCAAAAACTACCAATCTGATATTTATGAAACTTGGCACGTAGATAGGTAACCTGGATTAGCAAATACATTACCCATGAAAAAAGGAACATTCTAGGGAAATGCGAGTAAAACTGCGGGGACAGCTAGTCTATCATAAAACTACTTTGACTAATTAAGCATATGGTTTTGCTATAAATAGCCATGTGATTGATTTATCTTGGTAGGCAATGTTATGGATAAAGTGTGTGAGCCTGGAAGGGAACTGGCTTCCAAGTACAGCTTCCAGGACACACTATGGGGCTTGGCAACAGATTTTCAACCTGTGGGTGGTAACCAGCCAGACAGGTAACTACAAGGTACCACCATGCAGTTGTTTCTTCATGATGTTTTCCATTAGAGAAAGCTCTAGCTCATTGTAGAATTGGAACCCAGGGTTCTCATCACAGTCTTACAGAAGATTTCCCAGGTTAGCACAGAACATAATGGGACAGATAGAGGACTTACTTTTAGCTTATTTAGGAGATGCCCCATATTTCCCAAGATTTGTACCTGCAAATAATTATAACATTATTTAATTTTATTAAATTTCAGTATCGCATAGGGCAGTTGTATATGATAGCCCGTCATAGTTTTGAGCAGTCAAGTAATGGGGAAGGCGTGGAGGTTGTGGCCAATGAACAGGTCAACAATGAAACAAATGGACTTGGACAGTATACTGAAAAGCGGATTCATTTGTCGAGGTTCGTAGATTGAGAATGATGTATATTTTTGACAACTGCATTGGAATTTGGCTGAAAGTGTCATCGTTATCGGATGAATGGTATAGTAATGCTTAGAAGAGGAGCCATCCAATGAGCAAACAAACAAATCTTAATTATTATTTATTAGATAATGTCAAATTACGCAATATTATAGAATCAAAGAGCAATATTTGTTTATTATTGCATAATGTATTTGAGCGCATAGTCGACGTTACATCGTTCTTAGCATCATCAGACCCTCATGTTTACGTCTTATGAAAGTATCGCTATCCCTATCAATACTGTGCAGTGTTGTGCTGAATGTCAGAGCTCTAGCTCGATAAGTAGTGCCCTGAGGTACCCTAGTCGCACCCTCCGGAACTCAGGTAAAACCGAGAGACGGATACTGGTAATTGTGACTATTGTCGGCACTAGCAGGAAATAATATGTCACTCTTACATCTGCCCCATGTTGTAAAGTACCCTATGTGAATATATATACTACATACTATATGAAATACTCCCCATTCAAACTTCCCTTCAATGTGTGGTTATTGATTAGGTGATATGATGTTTTTGTTCACAAACTATGCAATTATCATTATGATTTTAACTATATTATGTAATAGTGTTTTGAATATTGTAGATTATTTTTGTTAGCTAAAATTTACATATTATTTGCCATATACAACGTTGATAAAAGCGAGAGGCATTAAATGAAACCACATATACTATACGTGCTTACGATTAATTTGAAACTAATAAAAAAAAGTTTACGTGATAAATACGAAAAACCTTTTTTCAAAGAAATTTAATAGCTGAATAGTCAAAGTAAAACTTAAACACCTTTGCAAAAATGTCCTCTGACCTCCGTATCGGAATGGCAACATCGCATAGCGTAGCGCCTTGTTTGTATTGGGAACTTATGATGAAGAGCGGCATCGTCGCGTGAATTTTGTCATTTTAAGGTGAATGTCTCTAGGTGCCATTTATGCCAATGTTCTTGGTCAGCTGCTAGGGAAGATACATCGTGTTATATCTAAGAACAATCTAAAAAAATATCCTGTGGCTAAACTATTGCTTCTATTGCTCTGATTTTTGGTGTATGGCCTGAGAATGATACAAAGTATATGAGTTTTCATTTAATGCCTATCGCTTTTATCAACGTTGTATGTGAATTATTGTTTTTAATGTGCTTTTCTTTTAATTTTTTACAGCCACTTACCATATTGGGTCCAGTCTTTAATACCAAAAATATTTTATGTGACTGAAAAGGCATGGAATTACTATCCATACACAATTACTGGTAAATATATATGTATATAATTAAAACCAAATGATTGCTTAAGATACCTAGTTAAATAAAAAAAAAATTGCTAAAACACAATTGTTCGATGAAATTTCATTACAAGTATAGTGATTTATAGTAATCACCTACCTGCCAAATTTGACCTATATACATAGTCTCCAAGTTACACTGACAAACAATTTATTGGGGTTTCGTTTTACCAATCGACTGCGGATCCCAAAAAATGACGGTGACACATCATAATCCACAGATTCGCTTGTACTGCTAGCTAATCTGCAAACCATTTCAACTTTCAGGCTTATAAGCTGCGTCATTAATCGAGGCAAACATATCGTCTACGTTATTCGGGAAGTTAACTAATAAATATAATATGGAATAAAAAATCCAGAATAAAAAAAAGTTGTCGAAAGTATAGGTACTTCAATATCTTTATCCTAGATTGAATCAAGTTAAGGGGACCCGGTGGTCTAGCGGCCTAAAATTTAGCCTATTTTTAAAAACTTTTTTTGATATGACAGAAATGACTAAGGGTTTTAAATTTTTTTAGGCTTATTTTATTACTTATTAACAATACAAAAATGATGGTAAACACAAAATTTTTTTTTTTTTAATTCCAAAAGTGGCGCTGAAGTTCCCCTCTCAAAAAAAAAAGGACCTGGCTGCTGAAGGAGGTTTTATCTCTCCCTTTGATCTGAAATTAAAAAATAAGACGGATTTTTAATCAGTATAAGTATAGTTATGGCGGGGACTAGAATAAAAAAAAAAAAAATTGTTAAAATGGTGCGTAATTCAAAGTACGAGTCTGAAAACGACTCTTTTTTTGCAATGTTTTTTTAATAAAGAAAATAGAAATACTCAACAGAAAATATTTTTTCTAGTCCCGGCGAGAGCCAGTACTATTTAGAATGACCTGTTAAAATTTCAGACGAATCGGTCGAACCGTTTTTTTTTTTAGCTTCAGTAGACCAAAAAAAGTAGTTTCGAGATAAACGCGTTTAAAGTTTAATGGAGCCCAACTCACCGACCGTCTACCTGACATTGTAATGGGTTTTAAATATAGAAATACTCGGAATTTTGTCAAAAAATTTTAACAGTATATTTTTGAAATACTATACTTTCGAAATACAGTGTAAACTCTTTATAACGTTATCCTTTATAACGATAAACTCCCTATAACGTTGAAGTGAGCCCAAGTTGGTTGGTTTGTTCACTTTGTTTTGTTTTTTTTTTGTTCACTCCATATAACGATAACTCTCTATAACGACAAAAAATGTTCAGTCCCTTGAGTTTCGTTATAAAGAGTTTACACTGTATGTAAAAAAAAAAAAAACGATTTTTCGAAAATTCTAGACCACCGGGTCCCCTTAATTCCACAGTATTTTCATGTTATACAGGGTGACTGGTGAGTTACCTTCGATACTTATAGAGAGTACTCGGTACTCGATTCTCGTTAAAATGATATAATAAAATTAGGTGCTTGATTTTTGACCAAAATTTCTCTAAAAATAAGTGAAATGTGGATATTATACTCTCTAAACACGCCGCGGTGTTTGTTGTTTAAGTTGATCTAGTCACGAGCGGCACGAGCTAGTCCCCCCCACCCTCACCCCCACTTCCTGTTGCATCACCGCACCGACTCATTAGTGTAAGCGCCAACGCCAACAGGTTCACATGTCCGTGTTCCCGCTTCCTGCCTCCACGCCCCGCGATCGTAGATATTTACGCGCCGTGTGAGTGTGTGTGACCTGTGACCCGTGACCTGTGATAAGTATCTAGGCTAGGTAGTTAAGTATGGCTCATCAATACACAAACGCAGAGTACCTAGACATGGTTCGTGCGTATACGCGTGCTAATGATAGTTTGCAAGGTGATCCGTTCGTTTTAAATACGCCGAATATACCAATACCTTTTCAGTGGCTCTGTAGATTTAACCTTGTCTCAAATTCTATTGTCTACATTCTACACTTTATTAAGTCAACAAATTAGTGATTACCTAAGTATTTTTGCCTGTGGTCTTGATGTAGGTATGCGACAGCTGTACAGTGTACGTACTTATGTATTCTGTGTTGATAGCGCGCTGCGCGTATCCAAGAATTGCGGTAAATACGGGACGCTCGGTGTACTGTTTACTAAGTAGTAATTTAATATATATATTTTTTCATCATATATGATCGCCAACTATCATATCCTCAAATATTGAAGGTATCTCACTAGTCACCTGTATATGGATGATCGCCCAAAACTCCACGATGATAGTCTATTCCCTTTGGTACGTCGGATATCAGCGCTACTAGTGTCTCAAAACTAAATAAAATATATAATATATCGAACCCATAATTATAGGTAGGTACTACCGACTGAGTCGTAGTATGGTTTTGTCGATACTGTGATTGTTAAATTATTATTAACCAACAATTATTTTTCTTTTCATGATAAAAATTGCGATGAAGAATATACAGTAAGTTATAATTTATATTATTTATTTTGACGCATTTGACAAAATTACAGAAATTTTTTTCTGTCCTACGAAAATCTAAAAACTCTCAAAGTGAAAATGGCGTATTGCATCCTACTATTTATAATATTGAGCTTTGACCGATTCCTAAATTGAATATTTTTATATTGTTGGCCGAGAGAAAGCTTGGAATTGTTAAATCCAGAGATGGAGTAATAATAATAAACTGTTACCCTTATAATTCGATATTTTGATTTATATGTATGGTTTTAGGCTTTTATACATATTTTATTTTCCTTTTCAGTGTTCATTTATTCCAAAGTTTGCTATTTCAATACAAACTAGATATGAAAATAACAATGGGACTACTGAAAATGTAAGTCATAAACCTCAAATAATAATTATCAAATCTATAACATGTATTATGTATATAAATATATTGAATGGTCAATGTACCTCCCCCTACTACCTCCAGTCTTTTAACTGGTGTCCCTGAGCGGTATCCATGGTAAGATCACAAAGTGCAATATTGAATATTTTCCAGTGTTTGGGCCTAACAAAAGAGGAACTAGAACAAAGGGAGGTCGATTTTATAGACATTGCTTATGATGAGATAAAACCCCACCACTACAAAGAAGCAGAAGATCCTAAATTCTTTAAATCAGAGAAAACAGGGCGTGGACCCCTCGTAGAGGGCTGGAGGGATACTCACCAACCTATTATGTGCTGTTATAAATCAGTTAGCGCCAAATTTGAAGTCTGGGGCTTGCAGACTAGAGTTGAGGAATATGTTCAAGTGGTATGTACTTTCTAGTCTTCAATTTCTTTCTATATAATATTTCTCTAACTATTTTGTATTCATTCAGGCAATCCGAGAGATATTGTTACTTGGGCACCGTCAAGCTTTTGCTTGGATGGACGATTGGTACAACATGACTATCGAAGATGTAAGGGAATATGAGCGAGAAATGCAAACGAAGACTAATATTAAGGTAGGTGTTTCATCATCATCTTCATCAGCCTCCTTCCACTGCTGGACATAGGCCTCACCTATGGCACGCCACTGAGCTCGATCTTCAGCTCTTTGTTTCCAACCGCTGTCAGCCAGCTTGCGTATATCATCGCTCCATCTCGAGCTGGAGGGCGCCCTACACTACGTTTACCGAGCCGTGGTCTCCACTCTAGAACACGTCTACTCCAACGGTTATCGGTTCTACGGCAGATGTAACCAACCCACTCCCACTTCATACTTGGTTTAAAAACATTATATCTTACAAGATTCTATAGATAAATGAATGATTATTCAAATAGGCCATTACAAGAACTTATGAATAATCTGACTAATGTGTGATGAATAACAATACAATTATACATTTTAGTTGAAGACGACTCTCGAGAATGAGGATGAAGTGAAATCGGAATCATCATCTAAACCCCAAACACCGAAAACTCCGAGAAGTCCCAAAACACCAAAAAGCCCTGGAAGCACCCCAACAACTGAAAGGTCTTGGTTCAACTGGTCCTAAGTTATCTATCCGGTGTTGATTTGATCTCATTTCGATGTCAATACAGGGTTTAATTTTGTTAACTCGATGTGTTCATCTATTGCCTTGGAATTCATATCTCATCATTCACTTGCAAGTTTGCAGAGGTTATAAGACCAAAATATTTATCGATATTATAGTTCATAACTAACACAATCAATGAAATTACATGTCTGTAGCTTATGTTCCTAGATCGTTGCTTTACATCATCGCTCTTATTAATAGTATTATTATTTATTTTATACTTTAAATTGATCATTATTGGTGAGAATTAGTCAATTGCCTTCAAAAAAATATTTAATCCGAATCATGGTAGTTTCAAATACTCAAACTGAACATAAAAACTAAAATATGAGACGTTAGTTTAGACCCCAGTGAACAAACTTTTATCATAATTCGATAATACACAAACGTAATAGCCTAGATATGTATTCAGTGTGGCTCGTTAACGCAGCAGATTTAACAACAAATAGATTGGATCATCTACAGTTCATCAAATTACTTCTATTTTGTAATTTTCCATTTTGATGAATACTGTCGATTGGTGCATGATCGTGGTAAAAATATACCACCAAAATATCAGCATCCATTTCATGCAATATAATTGTTTCTCCCGATTTGATTCTTTAATGTTCAACTTGTCTCAAATATAGTTAAAAGACGTTTTGAGCTCACATATGTGCAAAATGTCACCAAATGGGTCACTTTTTAAGATAGTATGATATATTTAATTTTGTTTAAATTACCATACCAGAGTAATTTTGCTTCCGAGACTAACTTGTTAGCTTTATTATAATAAAATAACCCCGGTTTCATCTAGAGCGGTTCCTGGGATCTTATGTTTCTCTCAATAAATAGTTATATGGGCTAAACCAGAACATATTCCATCTGCGAAGCTTTGGAGCTGAGTGGTAAAAACATTCTCACACATTCAAAACATTCACATTTATAATATTATATTAGTAAGAAATAAAATAATGGTAATATTGGCCACACAATAGGGTACCGGACTGCCTTGTCAAATCAGTTACTTTTTATCATCTGTCAAAACGCAAATTTTGTTTGCAAAATGTACTCGGTACTAACTTATGACATCATAATTTTTCATACTCAATTGCTGTACTTTTTTTGATTGTTTTATTAATATAAAATATGCTGTAATCGCAATATTAAAGTTGCAAGACATTAAATTCGCAATTTAATTTGAATACAGTCCGCTACCCTATTATAGAAATAATATCCTGGTACATTTTCACACTATTATCTAACCATAATTAAGCAGAGCATACTTTTAAATACATACTCGTATAGATATTTACATCCAGACATAGAACAAACAAACTGTTCATGTATACAAATGTTAATTATGGGTGGGAATTGAACCAACGGCCTGCGGGTGTAATCAGGGTATCTTATCACCTAATTGGCCCGCCAAAAAATGTTTACGATAAACATTTTTTGTGCGTATTTGAAAATAATATTGTTGTTGTTACCAATGATTTTTACTAGCAGTTACTGTACTATTCCTATTAAATTTAATGTAATATTGGAAATGATTATGCTTTTTGTTAAATTATACGTATGACTGAACTGTAATATTGAATGTTTGATCAAACGTTGGTTAATTAATGTCAGGTAGTTTTTTCTTCTGTGAAGGCTATTCAGCGTTTTTAAAACAACATCCCCTAAATATGTAAAATAGGGGATGAAAACTTTACTAACTTTACTCTTACTTATATCTTGTTTAATATTGTTAATATTAAACGGGCCTAATAAAAAAAAAATATTTAAAAGCATTTGTTAATTATTTAAAAGGCTTTTTTGTGAATGAATACAACTGTTCTAATGATAGAAATACTGCTTTGATCGTCCTAAAAGTGTGCTGCATACATGTGTATAGATATAATTATTTACTCATACTTGGTGTGTTAATATAAAAAATAAAACTAAGGTAAATTGAAATAAATTTCCAACTCGAATTACTTTACTGAGATCGCTGTTGTTGTAACTAATTTAGCGAATTCATATGTCGATTATTTACAATAGTTTCTAAGGGTTGTTTAGTCAATTTAAATACGTTAGTAGTTGAAGTTGTTTATTGAAGCGATGAATTTATTTTAATTTCGAGGAGACCTATCTTCGGTCTAGATGTGATAGCTCGTACATGCAAACTGCAAAACTTTACAGGAGAGACAAAACGCTTCTTTTAAAACTAACTGTAATACATATTTCATTTTATATTGCCATATATACTTTATTAAAAACTATACATGAAAATGATTCGTACTACAATTATTATATTTGATAGCTGACCCGGCAGACGTTGTCCTGTCTTCAATGAATATTTAATTTGAATTGGTATTATAACAAAACCAAGAATCGAGTGTTTATTATTCTTGACAATTAACATTTTAATCTCGGCGCTCTGAACTAACTATGATGAACACACGCTTCTCAAACAACTCAGTGTAAAATTTTTCATAAATGTTCCGATTGAATCAACTGTGAAATGTGCACTAAGTCAAGATAAATTAATTACTGACATTTATGTCAAACACCATCAGGCCACATTATAAGAGTTTTTATTGTCAAAAGTCGGAATATAGTCGTTATGTTTTCTTAAATTTTCTAATTTTCCACGCAACTTTATTATTTTTTTCTTTCATAAAAACCATCTCCTGACAATAACAAACACAACAAAAAAGAATTAGTGAAATCGGTCCAGCCGTCCATGGGTGATGCCGTGGCCAAGAGAAATAGGGATTAATTTATAAAAATATAGATTTTCGTTTTTCGCCGTCAAAATGTTTTTTAATGCCCAAGACATTTACGGGTTAGCATTGGAGATACTATTTGATGCTTTCTGCATACAAATCTTATTTTCCCAAACATTTTTAGTTACAAGCTATCACATCTAGACCGACGCTATACAAACCAATGTTTGTTATAGGTATAGATTAAATAGTACAAATGAAGCGTTACTTACTTAAATGTTGATTGTGTTAGGTTACAACCTCGCATATAATTTTAAGTCAGGGAGTTAATATTATGACATGAAACAGGCAAAATGCATGCTTTAAATACCTTGTAGTGTTTAATAGTTAATTTTTAAACCAAAGCGTTATGGTAAGCCTGTAATAAATTTCTATAATTTAACAGAATATAACAATATAGTGGTTACTTTGTAGAATATATATCGACGGTTAAAATGCGACTTGATTCAAGCGCCATTTTGAAAACTTAATAGGAGAGCTATTTAAAAATGTTAAAACTCAAAAACAGATACGGCATCTATTTAAACTTCTTAACATTCCACATCGAAGCTGTTGAATATTAATACTAAATGCAAGCTTCAACGAATTTGTGCATGGGCCATCATCATAGTAGTATAATTCATTGTGAAAAATTTTACTTTCGTCAAAAAGGGCGATTGAGTCAAGTCGCCTTTTACCCGTCGATATAGTACCCGGCCGTTAGTTTTACCAAAGTTCCGAATCAAACTTTAGGAAGATAATCACATATAAATGCTTTAAATATCTTCGTTTCAGTCGCACGACTGGATATGATGAAAAAATACAGCTACGATGGTCTGAAAAGCCCCAAACTAGCCGATTATATGCCGGGTATTATGCGTATTCCACGATTGCTAATCACAATAGTCAACACATAGAATGCCTATATAATATGTATTCGTTGAAGAAATTTATGAACATATATATTTAAATTATTAATTGGTAGAGCTTGTGGTTTCATCTTCCTTATGTCTCAATAGTTTAACTAAAATATAAAGTGATATTAAGGAATGTGTCGTAGATAAAATAAAATAATGATGTATAGAATATGGTGGTTTTATTTGTATTTATTCTAATCATTGTATAATAGGTTGCGTTGAGTCGCAAATAAATAACGCTCAGGTATATAAAAAAAATCCTTTACCCGTGCCCATGTGATCACAAACGAGGCAATGATTGTACTATGGTAATCAGAAAACTGATTTACTACATATCATATAGGTACTGTAAGGAAGGTCTATGCTGGCGCACTGGCCGTTATTACTGTTGCTGGCTTAATTTGAATTAATAAGTTAGTATTCGTTTTTAAAAAGAAAAATATATAAAGGCGGTGCGCGGGCACGGACAAACATGGACTAAAATAAATAATTAATATCTAATTAGTTTTTTTTGTAATGACGCCCCCGTTCACTACAGTAACTATAACTTTAAAAAAAAACTGTATTAACTTTAATGTTATCAATATAACATTAAAGTTAATACAGTTTTTTCATCAGTTTGTTCATGCATACAAATGTTTGTCATGAATCGAACCATAACCTGTGACTTGGCTGTCAGGGTATATAACTTCCACGCCGACCGGCCTACCTGTACCGGCTCTTGATTTGGACAAAAAGTATTAAATACTGGAATATTAGAGTAATAAAGCAATTAGTGCAGAGTTCGTCCGGGGAAGTACTACCTTACCAATTTCTGTCGTGCGATTGAAGCAGTAGTTCACTCTTATTTCTGTGTTCCGGTTAGAACGGTAGGGGGCCGGCGAAATTAGGCATATGAGACTTGACAACTTCACGTCTCAGGAACGTTGCAAATGTCCACAGGTGGGGGTAACCACTTACCATCAGGTAGACCGTCTGCTTGTTTATTGGTCCATGTGGTATAAAAATAAAAAAATATTGTCGGTTTTTATAGGTCGAAGATATTATTTGGGGTGTAGGTACTAATTTTGTATGACATCTTGAATCCATCGTAAATGTGCGCCTACACTTGTATACACTCCAGGAATGCCAGAAATGCCACAACTCAGGCCGTAGCTGCTTATAGCTTGTATCGACCCCCCAGTGCAGAAGAGTGGGCTCCCGGAGTCCCCCTAAAATAGTAATAGGAAATCTCAGTAGTGTATTTGGCTGCGCTGCGAGTCGAAATATTGGAACATCGAACATATTCGAATAAATTTGATTGATTAATATAAAATAGAGAGCAAGCGCAAACACTCATTAGGTAAATGTCCGTGTATTTTAAGTTGTTTTATGCAAAGGTGATACAATGTTTCTGGTCAATTAATGAAACGAGGTCTCTCCATTTCCACATTTTTTTTAAATATCTAAATAAATATCCTGGGACATTCTTTTACACACGGCCATCTGGTCCCTAACTAAGCAGAGCTTGTACTATGGAAACCAGATAACTGATATACTACATATACAACTTTTTTTTCTAAATACATACTTATATAGATATTTACACCCAGACACAGAACAAACAGACATGTTCATGCACACAAATGTTTGTCCTGGGTGGGAATCGAACCCGCGACCTTAGGGTTGGCAGTCAGAGCGTTAACCACCAAGCCAACTGGCCTGTCAAAAAGAAACTAAACAATGCGTGTGCGGCACAGATAGGAAATCGAATCTTATGTTTTACATGGCGTCTTTTTCACTAATCAGAGAGCAGGGCTAGTGCGGTAAACCAAAATTAACCGAATTATTAGTCGACTCGTATCATATGACCATTTTACAATTTTCTTATATTTGTTTCAATATAAGTATTTCATATACAATGGTTAGTTATTAATAGACGTCAATTTGCTATAAAGTTAATAAAACGCCTTTGGTATATACATGTTTTTCTAAAATGCAGACTGATCTTGGATGACCCTCGATGTTGGAACATCATATGCTGAAATTTCTGATGATGTGACACAGCTCTATTTTCGTTAGTTTTTGATCACTGTACAAAATTTTCTACCACTTTTCCTTAGACTTAATCAATATATTGATTGTGATGTTAATATTTACATTCTCTTCTTTGTTTCTATTACTGTATTGACAATATCAGAAGAAAGGTGATTTTTTTCTCTCATTGACCTGTTTACTCCTTTTAACTTAAATCTTCTAGCTTCATCTAACTTAACTTAATAATGAATTATTTTTAAAGCCATGATAGCTCAGATGGTAGCTATCTCGATTGCCGTGACTTGTTATGGGTTCGAATCCATAGCACGGTGGCGGGTACCTACTTTGTATTTAGTACCCGCCTGGCTGGCTACCCACCATCAAGTTGAAAATCTGTCGCTATAGGTACATGTTGGTGTGTAAGGATAGCTGCACTAGAGAGCTAATTCTCTTCAAGACTTTGTGACCTGCGCCCACATCAGCACTTACCATGGTGACTACAGGTACAGGGTAAAAGAAAAATGTATGGTCCTCCCGGATCATTATTTTTCCGAATATCGACCAAGTGCAATTCTGCCTTTGTCTGGTTTCCGTACTAGGCCTCAGTATCAGTCAAGGAACATTTTTATAGGGAACACTATGCCAGACCCGTATCTACAGCCGTACTGGCACCTATTATTATGAGAACAGATTATGCAGAAAGTATTAAGGTATAAGTATATGACAAGTTGTTTTAAACTCCCGGACACCCATGAACATTTCTATAATCTAGGTTCTACATTATTTCAATATCTAGTAGCTACCTATCTACCTAAGTAGGTACTTTAACATGGCCTATGTTCGTATTTAAGTACCTACCTGACAAGAGTCTATCCCGTCCCCAACGGCGCACATCATTCCACTGTCATATTTTGGTGCCATATACGGGCCTAGTTTTCGAGTGCAGTCATCTAATGAGACTATTTCCAATTTGCCAGCCAATAAGTTCTCCGAAGCTTTCATTATACTCGGAGATCTGTACCCGTATCCATATATTGTACATTCACCTGGAACAGATTGAAATGTGTTTTAGTAAAAAAAAAAACAAATAAAATGAATCTTTTGTTCCAATAGTTAATGCATGTTGATGCAGATGAATCTTAGCCTAATAGGGTTAATTTAAACGTCAAAACAGCCATAGCGTGCTGCTAGATTAGGTTCAGATTGGGCGTGATGCTGTGATTTTGACCGTTGAAAATATAGGCACATCACACGTAGGTAATAAACTTAACGTCTCAGGGTCGACTCTTGGTTGTCGACATCGTATATGCCACTGGTATTGTAAATGTCTGTAGGTGGTAGTGATCACATACCATCAGATGGACCGTTTGCCTGTTTCTGGCAATTGTAAGTAAGCATAAATAAAAAATACCTGATAAACCGAACGAATTACTGGGTAATACAGAGGTGTCATTAAGCCATGAAGTGTCATTTCTATCTAGCTTTATCCGCAGCAAAGCAATGTCGTGCGCCCTCGAAAATCTGAAACCATACAAGGTTCATAGCAGGTTGATACGCTGAGTCGCCGACATTGATTTTATATCAAAGTACCAACCTACCTAAAGGTTATTTCACTGCTTTGATTCGCTTGCTCTGTCTGACAAACAATTAGTATATTTGTAACTACATTGGTAAGTAGGTATAATATATAGTGTTTCAATGCTGGTAGTGTCAAAAATCTACGGTCGTGGGGGAAAGGGTCGCGTTGTCACCCTACATGGGGAGGGAATGGTAACGGGAGGGTGCCTCTCGTTCCACCTCCGCCAAATGACGCGGCGGGGTTCAATTGAAAGGGCAAGGCTATCGATAAGGCATGCAGACTTTTCATTGTCCTCAAAGGATTGCGCTTGTTATAGGACATATAGAAACTAATAAATAAATAAATAATAAATAAACTAGCTTTTGCATTGTAAAGGCCCGCGACAGCATTGGAAGTTATCCGTGAGTTCGCCACTGTTGTGGATTTTGAAAATAGCGGTTTTGAATAACGATGAAGGAACAAGCGCAAGACTGGTAAATAGGTTTGGAATCAAGAAAGGCAGGGTGCAGGATCACAAAAAAAATGTAAGCATGTTGATAAAGAGTAGGCATGCTATTTCATCGAAATCTGTTCAACCGTCTGTATGATAAAATCACTGACATTCACATTTTAAATAAAGGTTGCATAGCGATTGGCTTATGACAGTATTTTTGTCTATAACAGTTATCCTTTTGGCGTATCCAATAGTTAATAAACTATTATAATATTGTATGAGGTCTGGTTAGGCTTTTCATAAGTTTAGACGGTATTTCTCTCATCGACAATTGCGCATGCCGCTTAATAAATACATAGTTTTAGTGTGGTATTTGGTATGAATATTATATATACTCACTTAGGGTCATTGAATAGGACTTAAAATACTTAACATGGTCGGAATGCGACTGAAACTGCGGGGCGTTAGCTGCAGGTGAGGCAGTAGAGTAATAAATATGATTAGTACCTACTGATCATAAAGCTCGTTCATAATGATGTTCAATAGTGAAGCTCGCGGCGGTGACTCATCATTTTGAATGCAGTAGTTGTTCAGTTGCAAGAAGTACTCTTCAGACGCATGATGCACGCAATGCGCAGCGGTCAAAGCGAAGTCCGACGATAGCAGTGTAGCTCCACATAAATGCTCCAAACTGCTTGAATTTCGTAGAGAAACTACGTTAGGTGCCGTTCCTGTATTGTAATGTACAAAAACGGATATTTTTAATTATAGGAAATTGAGATCAAGACTGTTTGAAGTTTTTTAAATGTTTCGTAAAGGTACTTAATATATTTTAATTGAATAGAGAGAATGATGAATTAGACTGCAGTATCGTCTTGTTGGGTACGGAAATATGAGCTTGCGGTAGTGCCAGAAAAAATGTTGTAATTGCAATATTAGGCAGAAAACAGTCAATTAAGTCAGATTATTTAATATTAATAAAAATGTAACATTGCTGAGTTTCTTGGCGGTTCATCTAATTAAGTTGAAGACTTAGTTCCGAACTGGGGGTAACATTAGTAGAAAATGCTGTTCCAGGGCTAAAATACGAGGCCTCGAATTTTGAAAATGAAGTAGCATAAGCAGGAATGACATGATCTATCAAATTTATTAGGTTTATCGAAGCGATGAGCGATTGTTAGGTACAAAAAAAAGATTCTAATTAATCCGATTGTTCCATTCATATCATTGTAATCGAAATATATCGAGGTTATTCGATTTTCTTATCCTAATAATAAATAAAATATTTATCGTTAGATCTAGACTTTCCTACCTCCTTTGTCCATCGGGAAGGAAGTTAACCAATAAATCGATGGTTACCTTTTTTATAATATGTTTTAATATATACTCCTCGTGTAGATTGGAAACCGAATTAAAATCTTTATAGGTATTTCGATACATCGATTTCAATTATTTATGTAATACTTAACATGCAGATTTCCTTTTTTTTTTCGCTAACAAAACTAGTAGGTACAATGTTCTCAACATGTTTTATTAAAGCAGTAAATGTCTACGATGAACTCACCGTAAATTAAAAAGAAATGTAGTATGTTACATTACTTTTCATTCCAATTTCAAAGTAAAGTTACTTCAAAAATTATATTATTGTGTATTAAGACTATGTTCGGCCATCGTACTGACTATGTTTCTCTACCCTACACTGCACGTGTTTCAATCTACACTTAACCGGTCACAACTATAAGAACCATATGTCTCTCAGCAATAGCTGGTTTACAAGAATTCGAAAGATAGGTCTAGTTATTATACAACGTGTTACAAAATACCCCGTAAAAATATACTTAATTATCAAAGCCAACAACCTTAGTTAGCTGTCATGTCAGGGAACCAGATTATTTAACAGAAAGGCCTACGTACCTATTTTACCTAATAATTGTCTACTTTAATTGTTTTTCTATTTTTCATAAGTATCAGTTTTTTTTATTTTTTTGGGATATGTTATACAGCTTTATTACGGTCCTTAAATATTGTGAATGGGCCCAATTTAACCTGCTTTCGGCTTTACTGTAGATATCATCTATCCACCGAATACTTTTTCTTTATCCAGTGATCACGGGAGAAACCGCGGGGCACACAGAAAAAATACAGAATGATAAATATACGCATAAACAGCACAAAATAAATGAATTTTAGTACCACACTCTACTTCTATTCCACCAACTACTCTTTTAACTCTTCGACACTCTACAAACAAATACACATTAAAAAGCACAGTAAATGTAAAAAATCCAGTAACTGTATTAATGTACATTTCAACACGATTGATTATATTGTTATCACTAAAAGTGCCTAAGTATTATTTAAAATATTCATGTACAAATTTTATAAAATTAAAACAAATAACCAAGTGCGATCTAGATTTGCAGGCACAGGTCTAGTACCGTGTGCGTATTCATAAAACTTTCATAAAAATTAAACAGGTCGCTCTGGATAAACACGTAGCATTTACAATTTACTTTTTAATTTAATTTAGCAAGCAAGTGTACATAACTATGTATATTCCGTCAGGTATCTACTATTAGAAGGTAGTTGTAGGGGGGTCTCCAACCACCATACTTGGTGGTACTAGGTACTGCCCCCTTATTCAGCTAATACAAACTTCGTCGGCGAGCCGCTTCACGGAGGCCTCGGAGAGCTTATCTCTCACGTGCTTTGTAGTATTAGCGTAGTAAGCGACAGAGACAGATCATAGAGGCCGCGACGAAACATACTCGAGCTAGTGTCATTTTCCTCACAGAATCGAGCCCCTGGTTGGTACTTGCCCATACCAGCTACAGTGTTAGAGTTTGACCATTCATAAGTGCCTGTAAAGGCCTATTTGAATAAATACATTTCATATTACTAACATGACTAATCTACAAGGACAATTAAACAAAAATAAAATCATTACAATGCATGTCATAAAAAATAGGCTAAGACGAAAGAAGCTTCAAATTAAATTCTAAAGTCTATGATACATTGTAGCAATAGACTGGCGGTGTACAACAGTTTAAAAATCGAGTAAGAAATATATTTGTAGGAATGGAAAAATACCCAAGTAAATAACATAAATAGAAACGGAAAAATAGTTGGTAAGTTGATAATCTAAAAAAAATCTTTGAAATGTAAAAAAAAAAGAAAATTGCTAAAGGAAACTTTCTTTTTGTATAAACTACAATTTCTGTATTACGTTACATTTGAGACAATCTTTACTACTTATAAGTTTTCTTAATAAATATTCTATATAATCTTAATAAAAAACAAACCACTAATAAATATAAAGTAAAATCTATGTCTATACTTCTATACTAATATTATAAAGAGGAAAGATTTGTATGTAAGTATATTTGTTACTCTGTCACGCAAAAACTACTAAACGGATATAAATGGAACTTGGCACATAGATAGAGCATATCCTGGAATAACATAAAGGCTATTTTTTTATCCCGGGAATATGTGATATCCCTCGGGAACGCGGGGGACAGCTATGTTTAATAAAATTATGGGTATGATTTGTATGGAGCAGCAGAATTTCAAACCTTAACTAACTTTCGCCGCGGTTTCACCTGCATTCCCGAGAGATGTAACATTTTCCCAGGATAAACGTATCTATTTGCCAAAAGAGTAACAAAAATCCACCTTTTCGTATTTATAAAACTTATTTAAGACTTTAATAAAATAAAAACTACGGAACTCTAAAAATATAGAAATAATGGACATCTTTTGTGGAAAATCGTGACGACATACAGAATTATGTAGTAGGTATATTTGTTCAAGTGTTACCTAATGTGAGCATGATTATGTGCTGTAGTAACGTGGATAATCGTCATAAAAATAAGTACTTAAATATATAAATTTCATATCTATAATCACTTACTTTCTTATGGCCTAAAATAATCCACTTGCATCAGCAAGTCAGTTCAGAGTATGATCATTACCCCATTTGTGAGGAATTAGTGAGTAGTGTCGCAGTTTAAAGAGTGCTCATCTTCAAAAGATTTCTTCATTATATCTGAAATATTGAGATTATACTCATGAATATGTCTCTCATTTGTGGCGCAGATTACACACAGCGCAGTATTTTTTTGTACGACTTGGGCCAAACAAGCGTACGGTCCACCCGGATGGCATGTGGTCACCGCTGCCTATGGACATTTGCAACAGCAGAGGCATCGCAAATGGACCCTGAGACATGAAGTTGTTAAGGTTTTTCATTCTCATTGTTTTCAAACAAACAGGTTTTGTTTATTGCCATTGAAAATATAAATCTATCCACAATCCAGGGAACAATTAACATTCTACTTAGGTACCTATACGTACACCATTATTAAGCTAGCGTAAAGCAATCACTACAAAGATAATGAGTTGCAAATTAGTTACATTCGGCGATGAGTGCGCTTAAAATAGCCTGTCTATAATTATTTAGTGTTATTGTTGTGGCTTGCATTCGATGCCAAAACGAAGCGACAACAGACAGGTGGGAGCGGGCAGCGGGCAGCGGGCAAGCAACGCAACGAGGTTTATGTAACGCGAGGGCGCGAACGGTACGCGGCGGCAGTGCTCTGCCGACCGCCGGGGCACACCGCGACATGGACCGGGCGAGCGGGAGCCCTCCGCCCAGCCCACCCGCCACCGCCGCCACGCACACCGGCTTCGGCGCTTTCTGCAGCGCGATCTCAGACACCATTTCGGTACGTACCGCCAATAAAAAACGGTATATGTGTACCGCGGTCACTAATCAAACGCCCACACCTACACATCTCCTCGCCTAGCGTTCAATTCTTTACGACCCGAACGCGCCGTCCAAAACGCATTCTGGCACCGGCATCAGAAGGCACTCGATGCGTTACCGATAAATAATAATACTTAATCGCCAATAAAATGACTGTCACGTAGCGGTCTATTTCGGGGTGCACGTGGTCTCGGAGGTCGACGAGCGAGACCTTCGCTTCCATCCGCCTCCCAAACGTTAGTGTGGAATCAAGTCATGGAGAGAATAAAAAATATAAACAAGTTTATTATTAGAGTGCTCGTTGAGGCCGGGTCGCACGGTCGTGATTTGTCCAATGGCTGCTGCGATCTACCGAAATACCCGCGCATCAAACACTCTGAGGACGCGGGACGCACAAAAGGTGGCTGCGACATCGTACTCGTGCTAGCTCAGCAAGCCGGTTGCCAGACCGCATTCTGTGTGCATCGGATACCGCAGTTGCTGTCTACTCGCGAACGTAGTCATCATCCTGGCCACAGGACCTCGCGCTCCGACATCCGCCCGCCCCGAGCTACCACTGCCCGCCCCGTCGTACGTCGTCGTCGCAACGTATCTCTGTGTCATCTATTTACTTCAAAGATAGGTACAAACCTGCTCTCCGTATATTCCTAAAGTTCTTTAAACGGATTTTCACTTTTAATACCTCCAAGCATGTACTGAAATGGAGGGTGCTGGTCCAAAAGGAAAAAAGCTTTAGTGAAGTTTCCTAGAAAGTGCGGTGTTAGCGTTCGGTTTCCAAGAATTATTTGCCACATTTTAATTTAAATATTAATCCGTTGTAAGTGGTTTAATCATTTTTCACCTACTTATAATACGATGTAGTATAAAACTATTTATGTAAATTAATATTATGATATGCATGATTAATTACTTCAGTGATTGAGCAATAAAGTCGGCCCCGGAGCGAAGTTTGATTTCCGGTTTGGGGAAGCTATAAAAATGCAATCACGTTTCTCTGTTTAAAAATCATTAGTATTACTTATAACTCTTTCCGTATATATAAAGTTAGTGAGGACATAGAAAATATTTTTCAGGATTCAGGCCTTAAGTGGATAAAAAAAGGGAAAGTTTTTTTAGAAAATTTCGGGATCCTTCACGTTAACAATGAACCCTTGTAGTTTCACCAAGTGCATCTGTCCCAGGTTTATCCCAGAGACCCTAGGCACCAAAAAAATATAGTTTAAGGTGATTATAGATATGTTATACAGTAGTGAAATAGAATGTTAAAAAACTATTCATTGGATAGGATTTTCTAACATGTTGATACCCCCTGAAAAGAACGGTCGAACCAAGAGAAGAAAAAATTTATTAATTTTAAGGTTTAGAATGTTATTTTTTGTTAGATTCATGAATACCCCCATCACAAGTTAATCCGTTGTTTTTGGAACTGTGAAGAAAATGACGGTTGCAGTATAGACTGGAAAGAAGGAAAACTATCACAACAAACTAGGCTTCTCAAGTCAACGAGTAAACATCGAGCAACTTATAAAACTACGGAACCTATAGGTACTGCGCGTCCAACACGCACATGGCCAGTGTTTTTGAAAATAATGAAACGGGTGAAAAGGAACTTTTGGGGATGCGGGTAAAACCGCGGGTGGGAAGGTAGGTTATTTTTTAATTATTTACAAAGAAATTAAATCGTAGCTTCCGTCCCATGGCTATACCTGCGTTCCCATGAAGGAAAAAGTTGGTGAACCCAAACTTCTTTACTTCGAGAGCAATCACCGTGAACAAACTGACTATACTTTTATTATATTAGACGGGGATAATAATTACTGTAGTGTCATGTACCTACTATTACTTTCGGGTGGTACACTTATCCCTACCGAGCTATCCCTACTGGTCGGGATAAGTGCACTTTTTGTTGATTTATTTCTACCGGTAGGGATCGGTGCACTGTCCATTACCGAGTGGTACATTTATCCCTACCGAGTTATACCTAATGGTAGGGATAAGTGCACGTTTACAGGCACATGAGACAACTTCTTTCAATTCATTTATTAGTAACAAAAAAAAGATTTTTTTATTTACTAATTTGTATTAGATAAAAAATAACTTAAATAGTATTATTGATATATTTTTTTTACCTACCAGCAGGGATAGTTCGGTAGGGATAATTGTACCCGTCGGTAATGGGCAGTGCACCTATAATAAATCAACAAAAAGTGCACTTATCCCTACCCGTAGGGATAGCTCGGTGGGGATAAGTGTACCACCCGATTACTTTTACGTAAGGAGGTATGTAGCTAAGAACTATATTACAAAATCGTTTAGCTATGAAAGCGTAACAAATAAACTTTCGCTTTAATAATATTAGTTAGGATAATTGTAGGACCTGACTGAGTGAGTAAGTCGCGCAAGTACCTTTCTCCCAAAACTATGCAAGGGGAAAATTTCATTTACATGAAATGTCCACATCGCCTTAAACTTTGAAATTTCAATTAATAATAAAAGGTATTACGTGTCAATGGTTTTTATAGCACACTCATTTAAAAAAAAATATTTTCATTATTTATCTATTTATTTAGCTATGTTCTGTAAACATTTTAATCGCCAACCTAACCTACTGTTCATAAACAAACCAGTGTTCTTTATTTATATAATGGGACCTAAAAGTTTTTATTAGGTTTTTAGTTTTTAAACTAAGGTATCGAGAGAAGGATCAGCGACCGCCAGTCCTATCTGTTATACCTAACACACTGAAGGGTTAAAACGAAAGAGTGTAAAGGTGAGGCATTGGCAGTTAGTTTTGACATCGCTAAGACCTTCGACGGTCTGGCACAGGCTACTTCTGTCGAAGCTACTGTAGCACAGTTACACGATTGGTGCATTAAGGTCGTTGTTGACGGATGCTACTACGACATGAAGAATAATTGCTAGCAAGGCCTGTAACCCACTCTACTCATCCTCCTTTGCAGGTGACAGTAATGGAATGCCCATATTGGGCACTGGCCTTGTCGAAAACATCCAATTATACTTGTAAAAAAAGTAAACCATTCATTGTAGCGCCGATATTCCAGGACACCCCCTCATCATTTCCACATGGACTCATCAACATTGAAATACATGGCCAAAATCAGTCAAAGTATATGTATTGAATTTCTTATTATGTCGAATTATATGGATACACCAAAAATTATGTAAATTACTTCTACCCTTTTGCTGTTCTACTTATCTGTTAAAAATAGCCTGGATTGTCGTCAATGCGCAAAATATTGAAATTAAAAATAATAATGAACAGCTTACACTTACCATTTCTTTTTATTTAATTAAAAATCAGTTGCTGCAGCTTATTTGTTGAAGTATATTTATGGGGCCTCGAACGAGTCATAAGATAAAATCGCCGTTTTTTGTGATCTATCCAAGGCTTTTGCGTCGATCACCGTACAAAGCTTGGCTATTACGGTATTCGTGGAACTGCACTTCCACAAAAAACTCACTAAAGTTAATGAAACCATGTGACTCTAAATGCTTGTTAGCTACAAATAATTTTTCACAAAATTCTAAGAAAACTAGTAGTTAGCCAAATAATAATAAATGAGAGCAATTCTCTTTAATAAAACTAAGTTTTTAGTCCAATATTGGACAACAAATTACAATGGGGAACTCATGTAGATTATTTAGCTCCTAAATTAAGTTTTACTATTATGTAATAATTCTATTTTTATAATCCAAATAAATAATAGTTAATAAAAATAAAAAACACGCTTCTATAGAAAATCCAACTAAAAAAGAGAAAATAAATTGGAATTAAGAACAGTGTAAATAAGAAAAATAAGTTCAAAAACTGAGCCATATGACCATATATGAGGTGGCATACAACCACGGCTATCCTCTGAACATCACTATGAACAGGTATTAAATACTTTAAAATATATTATGTATGAGTTTTTTATTTAATAGACAATAAATATTGGATAGTTTGTATATAACAATTTCACATGAGAATATTTTCTTGTTTCATACTTTTTAAAGCGTAATTTTTCGTAGTCGGGTATTAGTTTTTGAACTTATTTTTTTTATTTCAATTATTTTGGGGTTATAATTTGATGATGATGGCCAAATTATAACAATAAATAAACATTATCGTGTCACTTATAAGAATTTTTATAGTTAATGCCTTTATGTCCTGTAGAGAGCGCCATATCTAATTTATTGTGACGTCACATATCCTATAACCAGCAGACGATCAAGACGCTTCGAACGATACCTCGTTTGCCAAATTACGATAAGTAGTTTAAAAGTTATGAGGGTACAGATGAACATACATACACACATACATACCGGTCAAAATCATAACCCTCCTTTGGCTCCGCCGTAGTCGGGTAAAAATTATATTTAAAAAAAAGGAATGCATGGTGTCAATAGTTAAAAATATTTTATTGACAGGTATGAGTAGAAGGATTATGATTTTGATAATATCTTAAAAAGACCCGACTGTTTTTTTTACAATTACATTTTTTTTTTCTTATTTACACTATTCTTAATTCCCATTAATAAAAATTTATTTTCTATTTTTTAGTTGGAGTTTCTATAAAAGCGTGTTTTTTAGTTTTTTTAATCGATTATTTTTTTTTATTTTTTTTTAGTAAATTGCTAATCCTGATTATCCTAGTAAGGATAACGGGGCTAACTGTTAAAATATTGAATTGTCATCGGTCCTCGATAAATCTACAAAGTTTGAATGAAATCTGACCGTTTAAAGTGGATCAAAATCACGCCCAAGAGTCAAACATACAAGAAAAGCAATTTATAGTATGTGTCCTGGTAAATCATTGATAGATTTATTTATGGAAATAAATATATATAATGTTACTTTCACACCACACCTATATATTTATGAAGATATAATGCTTTAATGTAGAACAATAAGAATGTTTTAGTCAAAATTTATGTGGCCATAATTTTAATACAAGACAAAGAGAGAAGTTAGTTGTATAAACACTCTAATCCTTGATAATTGATGTTCGATTCTACAATAAAATACCGATTTCGGTAGGGTTAGGTAGATATTTGATCTCAAATTTAAATACCTGCCAAATGCGTGTCGGGCTACGCGCAGTGTAGTGTTCAGTAGTTGCCCATTTCAATATGCTTTTATAAGTTGGTCGCTTCATACTCCTTGACATGTAAAGCTTACTTAGTTTTACTTTTCTCTCTATTATGTAAATTTTATGTTACGGTAAATTATTCGATAAATTCAGGTCAATTTTTCAGCAGTTTCAAGTTCATTCAATATCACGTCGGCATGTAATAATTGTGAAGATAGGTAGGAAAACAAATGATGCAGAAATACAGTACATTGAATACCTATATACAAATTATATTACACTAGTATGTGTCATTTAGAAGATATATGGCACCAGTTAAACAGTTTTATTTCTTCCCCTAATGTGTATGCAAATCTAATTGAGAAATATATTATTTCGACCTTTACCATATACAAATACCAGATTTAAACAGATGTAAATTCGTTGTGACTAGGAAAATCATAAGAATAATTTTACCGTGAAGCAGTCAGTGAACGGCAATTTAATAGTTAATGGCCATGCTTCAGTCACATAGTTTTTGGAGGATTATAAATAGAAGATTCAAAACACAATCGGGGAACTCGGCCACTGCTCCTGCTATTTCTGATCGGAACTAGTCCCGGAATCAAGAACACGGTCAGCTTAACGGGAACTTGTGTAATTATGAATTCGCACTGTCATTGCGTTGCGGTGACATGTTAAAGAAGGTACGTGTCGGGTTACAGCGATTATTACATTTTGTAAGTATTGTTAGATTTTATTGCTAAATGCGACATAAATTGTACATTTTCGTCGAATGTTTATGCGCTGCAACAGCTGCTTTTATTTATTATTTCGTTAGATATTAAATTGGCGAAGTCGTGGCGAAGATAAACGTATCTATGGATACAGTCTATTCTTAATTGGCGCACGTGTTTCCTAGATCACACACTAAAAATAAACCTTTACTTATATCAATATCAACACGTTTATTAATACAAGTCTCCCATTCTAAGTTTCCGCCGTGCAGTTGTCTGCCATTAGTTGCGCAGTAGCTTTTATTCTTTACTAGCTTTACCCGCGTTCCTTGATCTAACGATTTCCCGGGGTAAAAAGATTTAATGTGTTAATCCAGAATCGATGTGTTATATGAATCTGTCAAAACAATTTCCCGTATTAGCCCCACTTTCAAGTTTCGACCCCCTATTTCAAATCGATTTTCCTATATTCGTAAATTCATTTTTATATTTTTTCAAAGTTATAATTTATGAAGGCAAGATAGTTCGTCAACTGGGCCTTTAATTTAAAGTTGTTAGTGGATTAGTAGTTGTAAAAATAAGGAACTGTGGACACGAAGACGGAAACAGGAAGACGAAGTTACACCTTAGGGTTTCTTTTTGACCAATTGGTGCGGGACCCTAATACATAATAGGTATTTTAATGGACTTGAAATTAGAACTCTACATCAGAGTTATATATTCAAGCTAGGTATATCGGGATGCGCTTTTTTCGGCAGGCATATTTCCGGTTAATATTTTAGTAGTTTGAAATTAAATGAATATGGAGATAATAACCCCTATCAAATCTATAATTTTAACATGCCTCCTAAATAAAGGTTTTTAAATATTCAAGTTCACAGTAGTTTTTTAACTGATTATAATTTTTCCAGGGTATGGCGACTACATCGAGGAGTAGAAAGAAAGTAAGTAATTATTTTTATTTACCTATTAAAATTATTCAAGCATGCTTTTTATGCTGCATGAAATTTAGTAGCAAACAACAGTGTACCTAATCATAAAAAAAATAGAGTCCATCCCAATATCTTAAATGAGATAATGTGTTATGATTATTACGAAAATTAAATGTTACTGGATCCAGTAAGTTTAGTTAAGAATGTTTACAGCCATGATTTTAACACAAATTTTAATTTATTTATACTGACCTACTACTAATTATTCTCTGTTCTTTCGAACCGGTGGTACTTTCAGTAACTTTGACTTTTGTATTAAGTATATATATGTATATAGTAAGTGTCTTTCGCGACTAAGCCGAATAAATGGTTTCAGATTTCTTTTTTTCTAAATTTTCGAATAGGGTAGTTTTGTATTATTTGTGTGTCTTGGTATACGAGTATATTGCGACTTATTGTCAATTTATGAACTAAGAATCTAAAATAGTGCAAATAGAACCAAATGAGCGAAAATAGACAATACGCTGACATTGTTTAAAAACATTCTTCTTAAAACATGTAACATCTGGCACAACTTGCTCTTGTAATTTCGTATAGTTGGTGGTTTCGACAACAATTCAAAATTCGTAAAGGCATTCGTCTTTTCGTTATGTGTCTGCCACAGTTGAAATGTTTGGAATCCTTCAGAGGCCGCACTCTGCTCTGCAACGAGACGAGCTCGGTAAATATGCAATGTATGTTGTGAACATTTTACAACTATGTAATTTCAAACATTCCGAGTCCACTCATTCGCCTTCGGTCATTTATTCGAGTCTGCGTGCTTGGATTTGTCCATAGGGTTTATGTACTGCATTATAAGGATTCCATTGTTTACAATTTTTCTCAAGGTATAAAAGGTGCTTATGTTTATTTTCGAAGAAAGATAAATTAAAGAAATATATGACTTTACATGTAAAAAAATTGTGATTGAGTCAGCTTAGTGACTGACGTAAGTTCATGGATGTATTTATATGAGTAAATGGCTGTATTCGCGTTTTCTTTTTGGACCAATCGATCTTATTCCTTATGAGTATTTCAGGACTTCATAGTTATAGACCAATAAGAGTCTTATCTCCGAAATAAAATTCAAATTTTCTTTTATCATATGGGTAACGATCCAGTACAACGACCTAAAAATGGAAATCTTTGGAAAAAGCTCCAACAAAAATCGGGATAAGCACAAATTTGATATTGATTTTTGTAAACTATGGTCAAATAAGCATGAAAGTAGTAAATTGTACTTCTCTGACTAAAGCTGAAAAGTTACCACATATTATAACTTTTAAAGGTTATTTTTAATATTAACAAAATTACGTCCGATTTGGAATAAACAAATACACATTGCGGATTGTGCCGCTGGGCGTGGTGGCTAAATGCCCTGACTGACACGGCACAGGTCGTAGATTCACTTCACACTTCAACCTTGCAATTATCTTTTTTTTTTTGCTCAATGCTATAATTTTTTTGCCAGTGTAGTGATAAGTTGATGACATGTTGGTTCCCCTCTCAAATATATTAAAACCTTTAAAAAGTTCACTGAGATTTTTATTACCTACTCAAATATATTAAGTTATTTTTTCAATAAAAAAATATGCGTGCGTGGTCTCCCAAGGCGGTTTTCATGTTACTCCAGCGGCTAAACAGCCAGACAAACCTCTCCAGACAAGATCTCTAATTTCCATCCTTCAAAGATACATAATAATTCCGCCATCGCAGTCTTAGGTGTAATACTGGAATTACTGGTACTGGAACATAAAAAATATATTGGGTTGAAGAAGAAAATCTGGAAGGATAATGAATACGATTGTAAGAATTTATTTGCGAGAAGAATCGTTGTCTACTCTTCTTAAACGTGTTTTAGGGTAGTATTAATAGATGTGCCGTTTGTTTACGGAATCTCTTCATGTCCACCGATACATCACGATTCGGTTTATTTACATGCAATAAAAATTCGGATGTCACCATTTTTTCTCCGGAGGTGTTTATCGGCCTAGTCTCGAGTTGACGTCTTGCCAAGCGCGGCTATTTCTATGCGAACTTCACACGGTCTTCTCTGTGGTTTTGATAACGCTTCCTTCGACAGTCGTTAAAACCACATAATATCTGACAGTTTCCAAGTTCAAAACCAGTCAATTTCTTACCAGATTTAATGTTACTAATTTGTAAATGTAGTAACTAGCATCTATGTATGTCTTCCAAAGATTACTAACAAGAACAAAATAAACAAAGCACGCCACGACATCGTCCTACTGCCTAGGTCCTGCTTCTGAGTTGTGTGCAAATAAATTTGTCACGTGTAGACAGAAATAATTATTATGTACAATTAGCACATGTTTGCAATATTATTACGCCTTTCAGTATCTCCATAAATACCTAATTGATTTAATTGGGCCACCACGAAATAATCTACTTTAACGAATTGGCATGGTTAGTAAACCGATGTGTAGTGGAATTGGCACCGATCTACGGCGATCACGCAAATGTTATGTCAAGGTCGATCCGCTGAATATTTCTTACTAATTTTACTATCACCTCTTACTTTAATATATAAAATATCAACGGGAACACACAATAAAACAACATATTGCTCATTAGGGGCTATCTAATACAAGTTATATCAATATCTACCTTACTATAGGTATTCTGTTTTCTTTGGACCATATGTTGACAGGTTTATGTTTTATTTTTGTCTTATGTTTGCTTTCTCTGCATACATATAAAGAGATTTAGAAGGAATTTTTAATGGCGCCCGCTTGCCCCCGACTTTCTTTGTTAATGATTTTGTTGACCACTAGGTGCATGGTGCAAAGAACTCATTGGTGAACTCTCTAGTCGCTATTTATAGTGGTAATATAGAGCGATGGGGTGATGAGTTCCGAAATCAAGCAAGTTCTGATGGTTGTTTTCTTCTTCTTTTTTGAGGAGGCTTTTAGCACAGATTGTTATTTCAGTATATTTACGGTATATTTCATTTGAAAATGTGCAAAGAGATAGACCTATTACACTTACTAGATATGTACGCTTTATTGATCATACAATAGTCTGATAAAACGTGTGACAAGATTGATAACACTCGCAAATTGATAAAAAAATCAGTATCGCCGAGCATTATTTTCTTACATTCATTGTTGATAAACACAGCACGTTATTGGTGTAGTGCTTATATTTTGTCGTAAATAAGTTGTTTAGTTGTGTGTATGTCTGATAACGCCGCTGCTCTTGATTCACAGCAAGAAGATGAGAAAAAGAATAAGAAAAAACAATCGCCGGTCGACGACCGTCCGGTTGTGCCTGCACCCAGTGAAGCAATGCTCAATAGTAAGTTATTTTTAGTAAGAATTAACATATCGATTTCTTTCATTTGAAAATTTTCTTTATTTTTCCTATATCTTTTGAATTTGTGTAAAAAGTATAAATATTCATCAAGTAGACTAAACGCTGAGATCTGCAATCGGATTAGACACGAAGCAAATCTTTTACTCAGGATTGTTGTAGAAATGCATTTGAGATAAGGGAATAAAAGATTATCAAAAGGCTGCTTATTTACAATGATAATAATTTTTTTTATAAAATTTTATGATACCTTGATGTTAGATAGACGGTAAGTATTAGTCCAAACCCACCTGCCCCATCTGGGTTAGGGTTTAAAGGGCTTTGAAAATAAAAAGGGATTATTCATCCAAGGCTGTGCTTGACTGCTATGAAGGGGTTACGACGAACATCGTTTACATTTACAGCACAAAACTAGGACAATGTACTCTTTAGAATAAATCCGCATATTCATCTCAGAAAATTATACATTTGTATGGCGTTATAAATATTCCTTTTGCGTAAACTGCACCTATATTTTTTTATACATTCATCAACATTCATGTCTATATATACAATACGTAGTTTAAATACCTATCTACCTATTGCACATACTTGATAGTGTTAGTTCTAACTAGTACCTACCTACATGTTTGTAGTATACGCATCTATTTACCATTTTGGACAGCATACATGACATTAAAAATTATACAACAAAATAAAACAAAAAAATTAAAGCCCTAAAATAAAAATTTACCACGTAACTTTGTCCAATAAAATACATACATTCATTATAAATGTACTTAACCGGTTTTAATTGCTTTTTTAAATCTTTTATCTTGAGATAGTCTGCCTATATAAACGGTTGATAGGATAAAAAATAGCATAGATATCATCTCGTAAAAATAACACAAGCCGCTGACTCATCAGTCAGTACCTACAAATATATTAGGTTGGGGAAAAAGTCTTTTCGCATTATAGTATGTATGAACTTGTAATAAAATCTCTTTGGCTATACTATTTGTATCTGGCTGTATTTGTAGCTGGTTTGGTATCATTGAAAGTTTAAATTTTAAAGAACATAATTCCAAATTCAAATTAGGAAGATGTTGTTTTGTATTTGTTTTTCGTACCGCCAAGATGAGTGAATCTAATGAAGAAATTCGATTCATTTTAAAATTTTACTACAAAAAAGGTAAAAATGCAACGCAAGCCGCGAAAAAAATGTGCGATGTTTATGGACCTAGTGCAGTGTCTGTGAGAGTAGCACCAATTTGGTTTAAGCGTTTTCAATCCGGAAATTTTGATGTCAAAGATGCACGTCGCTCTGATCGCCCCATTACGGATAAAATGGATGCCATTTTTCAAAAAGTGGAGCAAGATCGGCATATCAGTAGTTACGACGTAGCTGAAGAACTGGGAATTGACCACAAAACAGTTTTGGCGCATTTGAAAAAAACTGGGTACACAAAAAAGGTCGATATTTGGGTACCTCACGAGCTCACTGAAAGAAACCTAATGAACCGTGTACTCATTTGTGATTCTTTATTACGACGTCATGAAAGCGAACCATTTTGGAAGAAGCTGATAACTGGTGATGAAAAGTGGATCACGTACGACAAGAACGTGCGAAAAAGGTCGTGGTCAAAGGCCGGTCAGGCTTCACAGACTGTGGCGAAACCCGGGTTAACTCGCAACAAGGTGATGCTGTGTGTGTGGTGGGATTGGAAGGGCATTATTCATTATCAGCTGTTACCATCAGGCAGGACCATCGATTCTGAACTCTACTGCGAACAACTGATGAGATTAAAGCAAGAAGTTGAGAGAAAGCGGCCGGAATTAATCAACAGAAGGGTGTGGTTTTTCATCATGATAACGCTAGACCTCACACATCTTTAGCCACTCAGCAAAAATTAAGATAGTTTGGCTGGGAGGTATTAATGCATCCGCCGTATAGTCCTGACCTTGCACCTTCAGATTTCCACCTGTTTCGGTCTCTTCAGAATTCTTTAGGCAGTGTCAGGCTAACATCACGAGAGGACTGTCAAAACATTTTGATCAAAATACTGCGACAAGTGCGCAGTATTTTGATCAAAGTCCCAAAATTTCTATAGCAATGGGATCATGTCCCTACCTACAAGATGGCAAAAAGTTGTACCTACATACTTTAGTTAAATGTAAATAAACTACATTAAAAATGTTTTCAATTTTCTTAAAAAATGCGAAGGAACTTTTTCCCCAACCTATTATATATGTAAGAAAATTCAAAACATTTTTAATATTGTTTATTAACATTTAACTAAAGTATGTAGGTACCATTTTGTTCGATAACTTATTGCCATCTTGTAGGTAGGGACATGATCCCATTGCTATAGAAATTTTGGGACTTCTGATCAAAATACTGCGACAAGTAGTTTTGACAGTCCTCTCGTGATGTTAACCTGTCACTGCCTAAAGAATTCTGAAGAGACCAAAACAGGTGGAAATCTGAAGGTGCAAGGTCAGGACTATACGGCGGATGCATTAATACCTCCCAGCCAAACTCTCTTAATTTTTGCTGAGTGGCTAAAGATGTGTGAGATCTAGCGTTATCATGATGAAAAACCACACACCCCTTCTGTTGATTAATTCCGGCCGCTTCTCTCAACTTCTTGCTTTAATCTCATCAGTTGTTCGCAGTAGAGTTCAGAACCGATGGTCCTGCCTGGTGGTAACAGCTCATAATGAATAATGCCCTTCCAATCCCACCACACACACAGCATCACCTTGTTGCGAGTTAACCCGGGTTTCGCTACAGTCTGTGAATCCTGACCGGCGTTTGACCACGACCTTTTTCGCACGTTCTTGTCATACGTGATTCAATTTTCATCACCAGTTATCAGCTTCTTCAAAAATGGTTCGGTTTTATGACGTCGTAATAAAGAATCACAAATGAGTACACGGTTCATTAGTTTCCTTTCAGTGAGCTCGTGAGGTACCCAGTTTTTTTCAAATGCGCCAAAACTGTTTTGTGGTCAATTCCCAGTTCTTCAGCTACGTCATAACTACTGATATGCCGATCTTGCTCCACTTTTTCAAAAATGGCATCCATTTTATCCGTAATGGGGCGACCAGAGCGACGTGCATCTTTGACATCAAAATTTCCGGATTGAAAACGCTTAAACCAAATTTGTGCTACTCTCACAGACACTGACTGCACTAGGTCCATAAACATCGCAAATTTTTTTCGCGGCTTGCGTTGCATTTTTACCTTTTTTGTAGTCAAATTTTAAAATGAATCGAATTTCTTCATTAGATTCACTCATCTTGGCGGTACGAAAAACAAATGCAAATCACACATTTTCCTAATTTGAATTTGGAATTATGTTCTTTAAAATTTAAACTTTCAATGAAACCAAAACCAGCCAGATACAAATAGTATAGCCAAAGAGATTTTATTACAAGTTCATACATACAATAATGCGAAAAGACTTTTTCCCCAACCTAATACGTACGTCCTTTTTTCCGTACCCTCTCTTAATCCCTTCAAAAAAAAATGTATTTCTGTCCCTAATCATCGCGTCATAAAATAGGTACGTTTTATTTTCACGAAATCATCTGGCTATTAAATTACAGGCACATGAGACATAACAACGTTACGTCTCAGAGTCGATAACGCATTAGCAATGCCTCCAGTGTTGCAAATGTTTATAGGCTGTGGTGACCACTTACCATCAGATCCGTCTGTGTGTTTGACGACCTACTTGAAAATATTGTAAAAATAAGAAGTAGTTCTTAATAAAATCTATCATCAATTAATTTTTAGTTTTAGTCACCGCTGTACCTACTACACTTATCCTGCTATCTATTTATTTTCTGCCCTTCTACTTTGTCCTCCTACATATTGACCGTGTATGTCACTATATGTATGTATAGGTCAATATCGACACTGTATAGGTAGATGGCGGTTGGCAGGTTTTGTTTACCACTGTTTGACATTAATCAAACGCTGTCATTTCCACGAACATCCATTACACAGAAGGTTTTCGCTAATTGCGTTGCTAAAAAGGTTGGCATGTTTTAATGAGTGGACAGTTAGTTTCACGTTAACATTGTACATAATTTTAACTACACAATAATGGTTGTGAGGTTTCACAGTGACAAACTACATTGAATGACTTGTCTAAATGTTACTTTGTGTGTAGGTAGAGTTTATGTTGGCACAGTATCACTGGGTAGTTAATCGATTTCCAGGATTTATTTCAGTATAAAGTTTTATTTCGTGATTACACTTAGGTATTAAAACCGGGCGAGGACGAGTTGAACTCGCGCACGGAGGGTTTCCGAACAATAACAATAAAATTAACTTAATTTTCTATGCATTAAGGTCTGTTTGGACTAGACTACTTTTTAATAGTTATTTTTATTACACGACACAAATTTTAAACGTTTTTTTTCTAAATGTAGATAATAATCTATTAGTCTGAATTATTTCAGATTTTTAATCTTACAAAGTCGCAATTGATCAGGTCGGTTATTTTTTGAATATTTTTTATTTGCTCATAAGTCAAATATAATGTCACAAAAAATTAAAATAGTATTAGAATGTGCAAACAATGCCTAATCATATACCCTATTGGCCGTAGAACCCCTACCGCCTATTTGATTTCTCACCTTCAGGCTTCTTTCCTTACGCAGATGGAATATGTTATGGTTATTAACAAAGAGGATACTTTTCCGGGAAAACAAAAGAACCCTCGGAAAAGGTAACGACACCCTGGCACGGAAGCTGACTATAAATTTTATTGGGGTTTTGTACAGCGAGAAACAAAATGGTTAATCTATAATTTAACAACATTACGTAAAAATGTATGGCCAAGGAATGAGAGGCGTAATCCAAACAGTTCCCGGGAAAAATAAAATCTAAGATTTCCCTACAAACTTTGAGTTGTGTGGTGAACACGTGGTTGATAGAATTTTAAATAGGTAGTTAGGTGCTATCCAATAATGATCAAAGCTAATAATTTTAATCGTGCCCTTGACCTTGCTTACGATTACTCATTAACAAATGATATGAATATCAAAATATGAACATTTGTGTCATAAACTTTATCTTATTTTACATGCGGAGTGGAAGGAAGAGCGCGCGTGATACAATAAATTGTCTTATTATCTACTGTTTGTCGAGACATTATAGAGAATTACGATCTAATTAGCGCAGATAAGCGATATTCTATAGGTAGATACTTCAAATACAAGTGTGGTTCATAAACTCATCCGCGCTTTCTATTCTGCGGTATTGCAAGACATAAAAAGACATTTCGGTATCTTTTTGCAGTCTTTGTAGTTTCCTTTTTAAATATGTTTACATACGCACATATTCATTAACTAGCTTTTCGCCCCGTGGCTTTACCCATTTTTTGGAAATTACGGATGTCTGACTCTGATGGCTCTTATACACGGACAAGGTGGTTTTAAGTCACCTTTTTGCATCCTGTCAGGTATCACCGTACAAAGAAAATGCCTCAATCAGTACTGTTATGGAGTTGGTCAACGATTTTTTGTAAACCCATAACTCCATCACCCAATTGTGTATTATAGATTTTACTATTCTCACCAAAATGCGTGTGTAAGTACTACCAAGGATACCTTAGAAAAGAATTTTCCATAAAAAACTATGAACATTTAACTGACACTTGCCAATTATTATTGTGGTAGAATGGTTGTTATAATTAAATGACCCGCCCCCGGTTTTCCTTATCAAACATTTTGTGCAGCGCCTGTCACGGCCGTGCTACGCAGCAACTTAAGTCGCAAGTAGAACGCAGTCAGACATGTATTTTATTTTGTTATTGCAAAAACAATTGTAAAATTTGCGTAATTCAAACTTGTCCGCTATTTTAGGGTACTAACATTGCTATTATAAAATTTTTTTTTTTCGACGTACGTTAATTTCTCCCACTTTCTTTAACTTCAAAACGGCCATCGTAGCTGCCTCTAGTTCCATTTTCCATGAATCATAATTACTTTAATATTAACCTATAAATACTAAGGATGAATTTTATTTTATTTTTTTGTTTTATATAGTAGGATTTTTAATATTATTTATGTACAGTAAAAATTAAATGATTCATATTTTTCATGTTGATAAGATAACACTGGCATATTGGGGGCAACACGAGCATTATTTCATCCAGTCAGTGTATTTAGTTTTCACTATTATACCCATAGCCGTAGAACAATAAGAAAATTGCTGCAAAGATATAGTAGTTGATTAGGTAGTATAATTTGTGTTTTTTTTTTATTAGCCGCTGTCGGTGTTTGATTCATATACTATTAATAAGCGCTTATAAAGGCATTTTTAAATAAAAATGTTTCATTTATCGATATAATTTTTTCTTCTGTTTCGAGCATATTTTCGCGTTTTCGAAGGATGTTATATTCTCGAGATAAAAAGTAGCCAATGTCGCCGTTTTAGTGTCCATGGGGGCTAATAAACATAAATCGATTTGTATATTTATATATTTAAGATAGATTAAACAATCCAAATGTACGTAAAACCCACCGATAGAATATTTAAAAAAAATGGTCTTGAGGAATAAACTGTGTATAAAATTCAGAGTAAAATCCCACACAACACAGTATTTAGTATTGAAGATGATTCAGCAATTATTAATTGCTGAACATTAATATAAGCAACAAACCGTCGTAAACAATGAAAATCGAAGAAAATGAGTCGCGGCACGAAAAAATCTCATTTCGTAGAACGCACCGCGATGTTAAAGGTGCGTGATATTTTGGGAACTGTAATAAATATAGTTTTAGAACAATATTCATGTTAAAAACGGCCAGTGCAACTACAAAGACTACATGATGTATGTGTTAATCGAAATCTGTTAAAGTTGTATTACAATATATGTAATACAACTTGTCTGTCGTCCGCTTGTTTGTCGGCCCACGTGGTATAAAAAAAAATCATAGAATTATAATTTTATCCATATGACTAGACACTTACACAGAGACTTGACAGTATATTATGCAGATACCTAACAGGTGTCGCCTGAAAAAGAGTTGTAAGATAAGGATGATGTACACGTAACATTCTTAATCTTTTGTCAATATTGTCGACAACGGTATATGATGGCGGCACGGTTGACAAACTCGCATTTTCGTAAAATCTCATCAATGATACCTAGTGTTGGAAAAAAATATAAAATGATTTTATTGGAATGAATACAGTGTAAAGTTCCGAGTGAGTTAAGACATCTCATTACGTCGCGTACTAACTACGTTATTATTTTTTATTATCATGACAACCGAGAAAAACAACGATTTTTGTAAGTCGTTTCTTCTTTTATCAAAAATAGTCATTAACTATGCTGATAAGGTAGCCGCAATATAGACAATAAGTTTATATTCTCAGGGTCACATGCTCTGAATGTACTTTAATATCGAAAAGAATTTTCATTTATCTCGCATTTTATTGGAATTTTTCCTAGTTTGTAATATAGCTCAACGCAAAAACACACTTAGTGAAAATTTAAATAGATAGATACATTAATGGCATTCACGCTGTTTCAGACCTACGTACAGCATTCGGTCTCCTGGATCGGGACAGCGACGGCCACGTCACACCGGCGGAACTGCAGTTCATGCTGAGGAACCTGGGTATTGAGGTCAGCGATGACCTTATTTCCGAACTCATTAAGGATGCCAGTAAAACTGGTAAGTACACAACAATTAGTAGGAATTGGTATTTTAGCTGTCGTATCCTACAGAATCTCATTGAAGGCGATTGCATCTGGACAGTAGGTTATCGTTGCGGATCATTGTTTTCTTTACCCTGTGGTGGGTATATACGTATCTAATATATATTTGTCTAGACCTACATATTTTATAAGGAGGGTATAGTTTCTTAGTTTAGAAATTTCTCATCCAATTAAAAAAAAACTTTCACGAATAGAAAGAGACACTATTCCACGATTACGTTACAGTCTGGGATATGTAGGTACTAAATAAAGCGGGATTTGGACGTTGAAGAGATATGTGCTGGTTACGAAATATGCGTTGCTCATGGAACGACTGAAGGTCAATAACTATTTAAAATGTTATTATAGCAGCAAAATGACAAATAAACACGTAAGAATGTAAAATGTCTTTGACGAACATAAAAGTAACTAAGTAAGAACTTATCAAATCGATGGGGTAATTTCATTGCGGTTAAATCGGATGGTTATTGTAAAATGGCGTGCGGGCTTAGGGCGGGCGGCTTCCGGCCACGCACCGGTGACCTCGCGCGCGGCTTTGCCAAGGCTGTGCCTGCTCTGCGTTACTGCAAGGTGTTTGTGTCTTATTGTCAAAGTTATAATAGAACTTTGACAATAATGATAATCCTTTCCTTAATATATGTAGCTCGGTTGAAAGGAATTATGACTCCGTTCATTGTATCATACCTGCGTGCTACAAAATTAGTAGGTAGGTACCTAAGTACCATCCTAGGTAGAATTTTCATTGTACGAAGTTCTCAAATGAAAAATTGACTATTTGATCGCGGTTTTTTGTTTTGGTTGCCACTATTCGCTAAATTAACCGATTACTTCAAAATGATTCTGGGGTCCCAATATATAATCGAAATAAAAAAAATACGTAACTAGGACCAATAAAAAATTATCATATAATTTATTTGAGAGACTTATGCATTACTTACTGAACCCTGTCTCTTTTAAAAGCAATGGGTCAAATGACTAAAATTTTAAAAACTGCACCAACTTTATTTATTTTGCGAACATATTCTTATTTTATTATGATCCTATGATTTCTATGGGTAATATAGATTTTCAGAGTAATAAGTTCAGAAATACTAATAATGTTAAACATAGTATTGCAGCCCCTTTATAGCTTAAGAACAGCTACAATAAAAAAATATAAACAAAAAAATCTATTAATTATTCATATTTTATTGAAAATTATGTTGAAATTATAGTAATATTCTGGAATCATGGTAGAAAGTGCTCTTATGATAGTCTTTGTCTGAACCTCGTCAGAAAGCAATATCATTAAGCTAAATTGAAAAACATCTTGCATCCATAAACAAAACATAGCAAGTAACGCAGCCAAGCACTTGCACGCAATACTCCGTCATTATGAGGGCTCGGTCACCGCCCTGTGGCCCGCGCCCGCCCTACCGCCCGCTATCTGCCATCGCCCAGCTAATCGCCTGATACGATCAGATTTGGCATAGTCCAAAAGCTTGAGGTTAGCACGCTATAAATTAATGAACTATACTTTACGTATCTTTATAGTTATACAAAATGGCACCGTTTTATTTTAAGCCTTGCCCTGAGTCATTTAGTGTATAAAATTAACTCCACCTGTCGGATAATAATATTTGGTAATGATATTTTTAACTGGCACGTAGCCGTTGCCTGGATTCGTTAATTGGTATTTGTCATTCCAAGACATTTAAGATACTTATAGCCAAATATAATCCTTAAGTAAACAGGCCAAACAACTATTGTGACGTAGAGTCCTGATTGGTCCCACCAAACACTTATTCAAAAGCCATATATCTTCATACACCCCTGATTAATACAAATTGTACATTATTGTCATCCTTCCTTCCCTTTTATAAAATCCGGAGAATTATTACAATGGCGATTTAAAAAATTCTCAAAAATCAGGCTTTCGTCTATTAATCGATTTGTTTATCTATATAAGGAACTTACTTTAACTTTTTATTGGTTTTAATTAAAAGTAAATAATAAAAAGTGCGGTCAAATAAGCGAGCCTCTGCCTCCATTACAAGCTTGGGTCCGATTAAATGAAAACCCTAGTTTTAATAAAGCTCAGTTTTGCGTAATAGACTTCAAATTGGTTTTCAAATATCGATTTCGTCAAATCGTTTTCACTGGCAATATTTTGATCGTGTTCACGAAAACGACGTTTACATGACATGGCATGGAACTTAGATGACGTAATCTAACTGCGGGCGATGAACAATAAATTCCCATATCATCATCGTCTAGAACCAGTGCCATTGCTCTTTTCCATTTTAATTTTAATGAATTCTGATAATTTATAATGTTTGTTCTTCGTTCAGTCAAAGCTATGGTGACAGGTCCAAGACCACCACCATATTGACAGTATATGATTTTGGCAAAACCTCTCTCCACATTCAGTCGAGCAAAGCGAACGGATTGGCTAACGTAGGACATGCCTTGGCCAATTTCTTTATTATACCGAATCAAATTAAATATAAAAATAAACCCTTGCTTTCTATAAACACAAAATCATTACAATGATACTTTTCGTGTGTCACTGACATTTATTTTTAATTATTATTTTATAAGTAGTACATGCATGCCAAAGATATGGACCACTGACGTCATCATTTTAACGGCTGTCCCTTCCACCGAGTAAATAAAGATTAACGACAAATCCTTTTTGTTGATTGTCGCATTACCTTCATTTTGTTTCACTTGGGCACGAGTATTATTCCCTACTTTTGTAGATCTAACGTTATATTGCATAAGAAAAGCTACATACATGGCCTATTCGTATCCTGTTAACCGATACGTAGGTACTTGGTACCCCAACAACGTGCTACACTAGCTTGGCTAGCTACCAGGAAAATAGATCAATAAATAATAGGTACCTAAAGAGGACATTATTTTGAGATATAACCTATATATTTACTTGTTGCAGGTAACGGCCTAATAGATGAGAATGACTTCATGCAGTGGGTGACGAAGATACAAGCGCTGCAAGGGTTGGACGTGGGCAATAGTGGAGGCGACTCCGAGGAAGAGATCACCCGAGACTTGCTTGCGGCATTTAAGTAAATACCTACCCTCCATACACTCATAATGATTGAGGAGTAACGATCATAGTAACTATAATTATATGAACATAAAATAAATTAACTCTTTCAACGACATAGACATCATCATTCCGCGTACCGAATATAAAGGTATCTATTCTGTATTTTTCATTTACCTTTCTAAACTCGGTGTCGATGAAATAGCGCTATATACGATCAAGGTGGAAATCTAAGATCATGTTGTCTGCCACAGGGTGTTCGACCGCGACGACAACGGGTACATAACGCGAGACGAATTACGATCTGCGCTTGACATGATCGGCGAGCCGGTCACCGACGCGCAGCTCAACCAGGTCCTGGCCCTTGGCGACATCGATCATGATGGACGGATCGATTATGAAGGTGCATTTTTATTACATTTCTAAAGCATTAGGTCTTGGCTTCAACCGACCTTGATAGGGACACGTGCAGTTTTTGGAAGATGGAAACTGACTTGGTGATCCCAGGTGCAGTACTCTCATTTACTCTAAAACTGTTGAGGTTTTAAAGTATGATTGATACAAACATCTATACACACACATTAGTGGTTCAAGTGTTCCTCCTAGTTTTTGCTTCGCGGTTTCGAGTGTAGCCCAAAGAAGGACAAATAATTCTACCGAGAAGAAGTTTGTGGATATTAATTTAAGTGGTTTTTAACAAAAGAAAGGATGAAAGTTAAGGGTTGATAGTAAGGCCCTAGTTTAGCTGAATAATACAATAAGAATAGGCACTATGTACTCTTTACGGTCCCCTAATCAAAATTGATTTAAAAACCGAACTTTTTGTTACGATGCTTATTTTGAATATTTTGTTTTCAGAATTTGTAAAGATGCTGTTGTAACGTGTACCTCGATGAGCAAGACCGCATTAGATTTAATGGTAGAGTTAAAGACAAGACAGTAGACTCGATCGCTGTGAGTGTTAACATACTAACATCTATTTAAAAAATCAGGCAGACAGCCCTGCACTGCGCCTGTTGATGAAAATGATATAGGTGCTTCATAATATTCAGTGATTGAACAGTCGGTTATTGAAGTTTTTTTATTATAATGTATGTGACGGTTGTTCTTATAGGTAAATAATGCATGTAAAGGATATTGTACATATTTTGTAATTAACAATAAATAACATAAAAAGTAGTTAACTTTAGGGTAAAATCATGAACAATAAATAGCAAATTGTAAAATTTTCATAATTCTTGACATTGTAAACTTATGTTATGACACTTATTAACACTTTATTTAATATGTTTGAAAGTACTCAGAAGTTTACAAATTTGGAGTTTATCAAGAATATGTATATACCAGCAAATTTCTATGAGAATAGTATTCCACTGTTACCCGGCCAGTATACCGATTAACATGTTTTATGCTTTCACTCCCATCCAATGTGATCAAACTTACCAACTTGAGTACAGTCTTTACACGGTAATTGCGCAGTTTCCAAACCTACCTAGTCCTCTTAATATGTTAAATTTCGTCTAATAGTTAGTATTATACTCTGTGTTTTGGCATTGCGTAACTTAGGCACGTAGCGGCTACGATTCAGTGTTCCAAGCGGTTGAATATCAAGAGTTGAATCCTATTCTTATTCAAATGGGTATACCTATATATACCTAACCACTAAACTAAGTATTATAAATTAAAAACAACGGTTCATACTACGTACTTCCATCATTTTATAGTTCCGTACCAAAACGGTAAAAAAGGAACCCTTAGGTGACACTTCAAGCTGTCTGTCTGTATGTCATGGCACAGATTTTCTCAGTAAGTTCCAATGTGAACAAGAAATTTGGTTAGATTACCTATGTACTTAAATAATAACACTAATATTAAGGTTTTACTAACAAATATGGTTTTTGTATTGAATCTGAAATAAATATATCTAATTATAAATTCTTAATTACAACAAAAGTTTTGGTTTCTCAAAATAGATTGTTTTGCCAAGAAAGATATGTAAGTTTTATTAATATTGTTCGGAATCCTCCGTTGGCGTGTCCAACTCGCACATGCCCGGTTTTTTTTATGGTTGTGACTACATAATCAGACATACTAATTCAAATATTATTATAATGTAGGTATTTATTATTATTAAGTAATTAAACAAATTGATAAATTGTAAATTTATATTTAATGAACGTTAAAAATTGTGCAAATGTGATAAAGCTAATTCCTAAAAAGCTTGATTTAATTCGTATACATACAATAGTTGATATCGATTTGTTTCTTGAGGATTACGTAAAATAAACGTAATCTGTATCACATTTGCAATAATTTTAAAAGACTGTTAAGTTATTTGTTCATTCGAAAGAATGGCAACCCCGGATCTAGGGATGGGGGAAAAATAGCTATATAACTATGAATATCTTATTACTTTAGAATTTTGCACCATAGCTTCGTATGCGCTACAGCTGCGACGAGCATGACGAAATGTGCCAGCTAAAAGAGTGTTGGGATTAACTGCACCACCCCATCCCATAGAACAAAATGTATCCTCTAAAAATATGTTGTTCATACTGAAAATATGAGCGATAATTTTAATAATTAATCTCGAAAGCTGGAGAAAAGGGGGCGCCAATATCAAATAGGTATATATTTGCCACGATTCGAAAATATCGTAGATCCGGGGTCGTTGAATAGCATGTGGTTTGCACTGAATGATCAATAAATATAATATTTGTTACACATTGAATTTTTTTTTTCAAATACCCAAAGTACATTTGCATTTATACCTACAGGAATTTACTTGTAGCACATTGATAAATCAATCTAGGCCCACCAAAAACTTGCCCAGAAAGTCACAGGGCTTCGGATCAATACTGGGTTTCCAATTAGCCATAATATGACTTTTCTGCTGCCAATTGTGTGTAATTTCTTTCAGTTCCATAAAACCCTGAGAAAATTGAATAATAAGAATAATTAATACGGTGGAAACTTGTACAGAACGCTTTTCTTACATGAATTACCGCACTGAAGAAGTCTGCTAGTATAATGAGTTAAAATCATTTGAGTTAGAAATAGGATCAAGTGTTTGAATTGTAATATTGTATATTTGACAGGCCAGTTGGCATGGTGGTTAGCGACTCTGACTGCCAAGCTGAAGGTCACGGGTTCGATTCCCACCCAGGACAAACGTTTGTGTGCTGAACATGTCTGTTTGTTCTGTGTCTGGGTGTAAATATCTATATAAGTAGGTATGTATTAAGAAAAAAAAGTAGTACAGTAAAAGCTCCTTATTCGCGGGGTATACGTTCCGTTAATATGCCGCGAATACAGAAACCGTGTATATGGAATGGTAATTTATATGGGATTGTAGGGGATACGTTCCTAGGTGACAAAATAAAAAAAAACAAATATATAAAAAAACTACAATTAGTAGTTTATGACCATATTGAACGTCTAATATGATGCTTTACTTAAACATTATGTTTGTGTACATTCTCAAAATTCGACCGTGGCGAAGGCGTCTTATGTCAATGGAAAAGTGGAACCAATACAGCGACGATATCATTTACAACATACTTTAGGCGTAGTTGTAATAAGGTATATTTTACCTTTTTATTAGTCCATTTGACGTCGCGTTTACAAAGGATACCGAATCCTTTTTAAATACATACGTATACATGTACCTATGTACAGGTTAGATCCGCGAATAAAGAAATCTTTATACGCGAATATAGGAATTGGGTCGCATTTTTTTTATCCGCGAATAGTGAAACCGCGAATGAAGGAAGCGCGAATACGGAGCTTTTACTGTATATGTATTATAGTATATCAGATTTCGGTTTCCATAGTACAAGCTCTGCTTAGTATGGGATCAGATTGGCCCTGTGTAAAGAATGTCCAAGGATATTTATTTATTATTTAAATTAAATAAGAATTGAATTTTAGATATTAGGTAACCTAAGTAGTTATTTTAGTGTTATTGTAGTTTATGCTGGGGTTTCTATTCTATCCTACTATTGGATACAGGATTATCTACCTACCTTAGATTAATATTGTTTAGTGGTCAGTACCATAATACTTAGGTACCTACTCAAGGTCCAATGCGCATTAGCGACTCTCACGTGGCTTTAAATTTGTCATATTTGTTGAGTTTAGAGATTTGAACCTGCGTCCGTTGGCTCTAATGATGATTGTAGGTCTAAGTACTAAGTAATATAATTGTATTTTTATATTAGTTTGATTAATAGTAACCACATTGGTATTGGATTTTTTACCTTTAACATCAGAATGTCTACGATGCGTATGTCTGTGACACACGCATGCTCATAAAAGCGTTCCCTGAGCTTCAAGCGACAGTCTTCCTCGTTTTTAGGGATGTCAAAATATTTTACTAAAAAACAATAAGTCAGCTAAGTAACTGAGTTGAAAAGAAAGAAGTAGCAGAGATTTTAATATTTTGATTTACTATAATGGGCATTACTGACGAAGGTGGTAAGCACACAAAGAACATCAAGAAAAGAACGGAGTCGTGACAGAATTTCAAATCGTGGGTGTTTCAAATTTCCTAAATTGGAATTACGCCACTGCAGTGATGTGCGTAATCTCATAAGTGTGCTGTTTGATTCGGTTCTTGGTTTCGACCCTTTGATGTTCATTCAATAACTTGATTCGCCTCATTGATCCGGGAGAATAATAATTAAGTTCTACCAACAAATAACTTACAAATATACGGGATCTCACGGTAGCAGGCTTTGTACAAGCTCAGGACCCTTCTGTGAGCGTCACGAAAGTCAACGGACATAACGGGTCTTACAATTTTGCAGGCAGGTTTCATTGTAGGTTAGTCCAGTTGCAACGTAAAGAAAATGTGTAGAATGAACGTGTAAACAGAACCGTATGAAAATCACAATAGCCACTAACCATAGATGAAAAGGTTATGTATTATGTGAGTGCATAGGTGACAATGGTTAAAACGTAGTGAATAATATTATCTTTGGGTAATGATAAATTACGTCTACGTGAAATTTTCAAACACTTTCTTAACGTATTGACAGTTTTGTTTATAAGTCCGAGGTTTTATGGTGATCTGACAAAAGGATAGAAATAAAACCTTCATTCATATTTTTTTTTATTGTTTTTAGGGAGGGATTATGAAGCCTAGGCCACAGAATATATTTATACTGTGCCTAGGCAGTATGTTGATCCTACCTTTAGCCCTTTAAAGGCCGGGCTCCTAGCGATAAATAATTTTTACTCGTTTTTCAATTCTTTGAATGAATACTGCAAATATTATACCTCTTAACGAATTTACCTTTATCAAATCATCTGACAAAATATGTGTACAGAAATCAGTTAATCAGTAGGATCCAATAGGGTGAAATTTTGTAGCACCTTATGACTATCAACCCCTAGTTCCATTTGTGTTCTATAAAATCTAAGGATGTAGAACAGCTCTTTGAAGAATGTGATTTGAGTATAGAAGAATACTTACTATCATATTACATATTTATTAATCTAATTTCTAAGCACAGATTACATATTTTTTACAAGCATCATACACATATGTACAGTTACGGTGCATCATAAACAGGAATCTATAAGCAAGTTGATGATCTAGCCCCTCATGGCACAGGGTTTCCTAGTATGAGGGGTTAGCAATCAATTCTATTACTTATATTAAGAAGTTTTAGTATTTATAATATGGAACCTCTTTACTTGCATGTGTCAAAATGTAAAGGTAAATATTTTTTTTCTTTGCCAATAAACTAATTTGCATTATTATTATATTATATCATTTGATAAAAACTATAGCCCCATGGTTTCACCTGCATTCCTTTGGGGAATACTTTTATGTCAATAAAAATAAAAGTATTCTACGTCTGTGATAAATTAAACTTTACTTAACTTTGTCCACAATGTTTACAATGAAATACAAATTCAAAACTGAAACATCTATTTACTGCATCATTAAATTAAAACAGGGACTAAATATACTATATACAGTTTTTTTTATATATACTTATTCAACTCCGTTAAAGAATTTTGATAGAAAATCTTTAGGCTTTGGTTCTTCAGTTGGTTTGAAATATGCCATGATGTGTCCCTTTTGTTTCCACATGTTCACTGATTCTTTAAGTTCCATTTGACCCTGGAATAGAAACAAAAGCATTTACTATATTGGATCAAAAGAAGATACTTATGAAGTGATAAATATTATATAGTAGTACACAACTAACCTACAATGGTTTAAAAAATAAGCTAAATGTCTAAAAGAGTAACTACTCTCATTTAGTATTTATGGGAAAAGGTGCAGATCAGATGACAATTTGGTAATTTTATATTATTTTTGTAAACAAGTTTTTTATTTTATTTGGATAGATGGTTTTGTTTCTCACCATAAACATTTTCTTTTATTTCTACCTACAGCAAGTATTGGCCAATATGTTAAACAACATTGTCCAAATTCCAATTTGTTGCATATGGATCATTAATGTTTAGAAAACCATATATGAAAAAATGCATAAAATAACAATAATATGCATTTCAAAATATCTGGTATTTCATGTTAATCATTGAACCCAATTGGTATCCATGCCAATGTTTAAACTACATAATTTCAGTATCTAGAATGTACTCAAATATCATATATTGCTACTGTAATTCAGGCACATTACCTTGATGACTAGCATGTCAACTACTCTGATATCAGTAACATTTTTATTTTTCAGGAACAGCTCCTTTAGTTTGTCACGGCATTGGTCCTCTGATTTTGGGATGTCAAAGTCCTTAACTTAAACAATAAGCATTGCAATATTTAAATAAGTGTACTGAGTAGGTTTGAAAATTAAGAAAAAAATATTGTGATAGTGACATAATAGGTTTCTCACCTAAATAAGGGATTTGACGATACCATGCTTTGTAAAGGTTGAGTACTCTTTTCTTTGCCTCTCCTTGAGTTACTGAAAGGACAGGCCTAACAGTTTTTGTGCCCACTTGTATCGTTTGCCGTGCAGCCATTTTTATCTAGTGAACTTTTATTCATACAACTACAGTCTAACCAATGTAAGAAGAAATACCTTTTGACAGCTGTCATATTTATTGGAATAGGCATGTGACCAAAAAATCATAACTCGGTTTCGAACAAAATCGTTACGGACAATACTTGATTCTTAAAAGATATCGATTATATACAGTTGTAATGTTATGACTAAGTCACTTTTTTCTGTAATTAAATGCCCTATTCCAGAACACATACGTAGATACACTACTGTTGAGTGCGGAGCGTGAGTGCCGCTATTGCGCCATCCGGTCGGGTATAACTATATTAATTCTACTATTAACTCTACCTTCTCATTTATTTTCTTAAACATTTCCTAGTAGGAATTTCATATATTGCCTAGGTTATATATGCATGTGTTATGTATTTAGAAATCTATGATAAATGATTTTACACATTTCTTAAATAAGCTTGGCATATTATAAATTTTCTAGGAACTTTATAGGTTTCATATATTTCTAGCATCAACTAGATTGAAAACAGACTGAATAATGTGCCTATTAGAACTAAGATATCAATTTAATAATATGGAGTACCTACTTAAAACATACTTCATTTTCGCCGAGCCTACTTTCTTTCTGATATTTTTACCTCGACTTCTATGCCTCGTAGCGTGATGGTTAAATTAGAGCGTGTTGAAACAAAACTACATCTTAATATTATATTTGTTTAGCTAAATACGAAGAAGTATAGGTATGACAAAAAATAATTAACTGATGTTTTGAATATTTTTTAATCATGTAATAACTTACGTTTTATGTACATTAACACAAGTATAAAATTAATCATCTAAAACTTAATTTAAGCACACCGCTGAATGTTACTACACAAACCTTTTAAGGCAATATTATTTTTGTTTTAAACACAAAAAAAGGTAGGCTTCATAATCTTCATTTTTATAAATGTTATTCCATTTAAAATAAATAATTCTTTAATATTTTTAATTACGTTATTTCTAGTACTTCTTAGAGCGTTTCTTTCTATTTTTAACAAATGGGTCAGAGCCACTGTATGCAGGCGACATCGGCAGGACCGTTCACTGTGAAAATCCATGGGATAGGCCTGTGGATATCCACGGCTGATATGATATTTATAACTACCCTAACGGGCACGTTTTAGCTCCACTTTTAGGGGTTAGTTCGGAGCTGTATGGATTTATCAAGAAAGTATCTTTCATTCTGCCAGGCATATATGTAAAAAATATATCTCTGAAAATAAAACATTCGATTTTACCTAATAAGAGTAATTAGTAATACTAATACCTAATCGCATTAAGCATATACGCTCCAACGGAACAGGTAGTGTAGTCGAATACGACCACCACGACTCGATCTCTAGGGTGGTGGGTCCGATGACCCACTTACACCTTCAGGCGGTCGTAAGACGCGCCTGGTTCCGCAGCCCCGTCTACGACGAAAGAAAGAACTCGAGGGAGTTTTAGTCCGTGCCCTCAGCGGTGGGTATTAATTAGGCATTGCCCCCTCGTAAAAAAAGGGTGGTGGGTCCTATGACCCTCTTACACCGTGCACAAAGTGGTCAACTAAAGCATTCCCAAAGAAGGTGAGGGTCAGGGAGGTGCCGAAAGGGCAGAAAGCATGGGTACGTATTGCGCCAATTCCAATTTTTTTTAGGAACCGAGCATGCTTATAATTATGATAATTAATAAGTCAGATAAGTACTTAACTTACAGAAACGCTTTACTGGGGTACGCATCGTATTTAGTAGTTGACCACCACATTTGTGTTTGTTCAACTTGCTTTAGTCTGTTTCTTTGTACGAAATCTTGCATTAATTTGTGAAACTGTAATGTAAATGTTTTTTAAAGATTGAGCGCCACATGATGTGATCGGTTGAGTCGACTAATGTTCATTGTTCACTGCTGCTAATAAAGCTACTTATACGGTGAGTATACTCGGTATAACTAGCAACTTAAGTACCTAGGTGACAATTCACAAAAAAGAAACAAGTCAACAGATCTCCACCAAAACCTACACTACAGGGCTACTTATACCAGGTAAAAGGTTACCTATATAAAAAACATACCAATTTTTGAACTAAATGTCGGTGTGACCAATTCATATGCTCTAATTGTTTCAACGTAAAAGGAATCAAATAGGCTCGAGCCCTATAATCCATATGTTTTAAATCTAACCATCTTCGTTGCGATTGTAATATAAGCTGTTCTGAAAAATATTAATACATTTATTAATATCAATGATACATACTCCATAATAGTAATAACATATATTTAATATACATATATATACATACTATGTTGCTTTGGTGTAATTTTGCCTTTTACTCGATAACGGACCCATTCTTGTAGGTTATTAAGGAGATTGGCTTGTGGTAAATGAGGTATGAGTAGTGGTGTGTCGGCTACGTCGGCTAAGAATGCCTGAAAATAAGATATCTTTTTAATTTTAATTAATTATTAATGTCTAGAAATAGTAATTCGAATTTATGATATGATATAAGGTAGATGAAAGACATGATGGCTGATAAACGAAAAATAAATACCGCTAGTAGTGCTTTATCTTCCAAACCACTAGCCGAAATTGTTGGCGTTGAAGGTTTTGGCTGTAACATAAATATATAATATTACATAGGTATGTCTCTTACAGACACTTATCAGCCGTGGTGTTCACAAACCAAAACTCGCCGAGCGATCATTCAGGTGAACACGCGGATAGCGGACATCTCGTCTAATTGTGAAGCCGCGAGAGAGACAGGGAATAAGTAGTCACTGCATGAATTCGTCGTCGAGTTTGATTGCAGAATATCATAGCTGATCTTACATAAGCAACATATCATGACGTTATAAAGAAATTAGGTAAAGGGACACAATGATATTCATAGCATATATTGAAATGTTTTCTTACTGATGGTTCCCCGGACATCACTGCGTCTCTAACTGTATCTTTAATGAAATCCTCTATAGTATCCATTTGGTAAACTTTGGCTTGATCAATCCAAAACTTTCCATGCCTTGTTGGAGGGTTAAAATATTTTTCTATCGGTTTTCCCTCGTTATAGAAGTCGTACAAGTGACCGCATTTGCACTTTGAATCATTCAAATAATTCATAACAGTGCTCTCCCTGTAATTATAATTAGAATATCATTATCAAGTTAAAATGGTAATTTGCTTCCATAGTTGAAATAAATTTAATTCAAAAATTCAAAACCATTTATTCAGTTTAGGCCCTCAGAAGGCACTTGAAGGTCAAATTTAAAGTCACTGAAGCTACTACCTATAAATAGATAAACATAATTAAACAAATAATAAAAACATGAATAATTATGAAGTAAGTGTATCTAATATACCATTTGTTCACACAAGTACAAGTTTCATCACATTTTTCCTTCACTTCTCTTGGAAATTTCCAGTGGCCATGAATTAAAGTTACATACTCTCCTTCAAAGCTGACGAATCCACCGTTTATAGGTATGTACCCAGACGGCATTATAGCTACATCTGCAATTCAATTTTATATGAATTATGGACACATACTTAAAACTTAATAATAACGTTCTGCTGATGATTTGTACCTAAAGGGCATTTTCTGACCATTACCTCGAAAAGAAAATATAAGAATGATAAGCTTACCAAGTATGATTTTATATCGGAAAAAGGTTTAAGATGCTTACGACCTTGGGCAAACATGGGATTTTCTCTACAGAATAAAGTTCGCGATCACGTGGCTATCTCGTTCCGATATCGGTAAATAAAAACATTGGTGTGCGCTAAGCTCTCTATACCGAGAAAACCATCTCAAAAAAGCGCCCCTAAGATTGTAATAGTTAGTCAATGCACTCTTCCAAAACCATAAAATATTCTGATAATATTATAATTAGTTACTATTAATGAGGTACTGGGGACGGCCCCCAGTAAATGCAACTGCTCCAATTTGGTACTGCACATTCTTGTATGGGGCTCTATATTTTGGTCTTGCTCTTTTTTTCAACATTTTCAGTTTATTGACGTATGCAACCATTTTGGGGTCAGTATTACCTGAAATGTAGGTATACTTATGTTAGCATTCTGATACATAGAGAGAACATAACAATCGTTAATATAGCGAGCGACGAATTACAAACTTATGATCGATGTAGGTACGGAGAGTTCGGACTATACCATATCATCGGTTTTTAGATTTAAAAAAACAAAAATATAATCGGATTCAGAACGGTTTAGGAAAATCAAACTCTTAGAACTAAACACTAAAATATACGTCACTACAAATTTACAAAACTGTGAAGAGTAATGTTAACTTTAGTTTGATGCACAAAATTATCGGGGCTGTGGTCATTTAATAGTTTCTGACTGGAAAAGCTAAGTAATGTGGTCGATGTGATGTGTGATAGAAGGCTGGAATTAAGCAACTATTAACCAGACCCTAAAACCTCAACTACAAAATACCACTTAAAATAAGAACTAAGAAATAATGACAAAGAAACACTAATTGTACTCACGTAATGTGCTTGGTGCCTCCCAGAACTTATAGTTACAAACTCTTTCAAGTTGCTTTTCCTTTTTGTTTCTTTCTTTACGTTTTTCCAGCTGGAAATTTAATATATAATATTTATTTATTTATTTTAATACAGTTTCTTTCGTCCAGGGAAGTACTGCCTTACCAATTTCCACCATGAAGGAGTTGTAAACTTGTGCTACTGTGTTTCCGATGGAGTTGCAGGTACATGAGACAACAACTTCACGTCTCACGGTAGACAACGCGTGAACGATACCTCTGGCATTGCATAGATATTTTGACATAGGCGGCGATGTCCACTTACCATCAAGTGTCATATTAAAAAAAAAACTTTGTAAAGCCCACGATACCTACACTTAACCTACCTAGTACCTACCCAACAGTCAGTTAAATTATGGCAATTTAAGGACTTACAAAACTTTGATCTTTGCATATTCTTTCGTAACTCTGAAATAAGAAAAATATATGTTTATTCACTTTTCAAAAGAAGGAATCTCATCTACTTCTTACATATTATTGTTAAATAATTAATTGGGATGTAGGAAGCTGTGCACATAATTCCTTTAGTTTGTTTGGGATCTTTTTAGGCATAATTAATTTTCCATAGCGATTGGAGGTTTAGGATAAAAAAACAAGCTTTGCGATGGTTTATCGCTTATTGTTATTGTCTACTAGTCTTTGTTTCTGCTTTCCGATGTACTGGTTTCATCTTGTATAATATAACTATACACTCACTTCTTCACTTCTCAGTCTGAGTTTATTACCAAGCGGCTTAGGTTTTCTTTTAGCCTTTGCAGAATGAGTACTATATAGAGGTACATATAATTGTTGCAGATATTCGCCGTACCGCACCTTAGGTTCGAAATATTTAACTTTTTCTGCAAATAAATAAAATCCATGACTATTTTTTTATATCTTATTAACTTAATATTAACATTTCTTTTTCTATATCTACAGTAAAATTAAATCAAGGTTGATTAAATATTTTTTTCTTCTAAAAGCCAGCTACAGACACGAGAACGAGCTTATAAGGGTTACGTAAGTTTTCTCATTAGAGATACGAAAGTTACCTATTAGGAATAACTGTGTTAGTAGGAACGGAAATTGTCGGACATTAGTCTGAGAATCATACCTATATTTACTGACTGAAAATGTTTTCAATATAAAGTTAAATCTTATTTTGGACTAAGCAAAGAACAGATACTAGAGCTGTTTTAGATTTTTCAGAACTTAAAGGGGATGTGATAAAATTCCTTACTGTCTTTTGGAGGTTCCGGTGGTGTTTTCTTCAAGTAGGTCAACCTTTCTAAATGTTCAACACATTCATCCAAATCAATAAATACTAGGCTTGATAATAAAATTCTAGCATTCATATCATATTCTGCAAAATATGTATTTAACAGCTCAGTAACAGTTTAACTAAGGAACCACTTTTCCTATGAGATCTACGTATGACAGAACTCTTTCACACGACTTCCTTCTGTATCTGTTAAGAACTTAGGATGAAAAATTAATTGTAAATTTTAATCTTAAGACTAAAGCAAAATTAAACTTACTAGCACGTGCTTCGCTTGGTGACTGTTTATAAACAGCTTTGTATAGATTCCATATAAATACGCCGGGATCCTCAATGGAGTCAAACATTACTTTCATCAGTACTTTTTTTGGAATCTTTAGCGTTAATCCAAGATCAGATAGTGATTTACGCATACGATTGGGTAAATCTTCTAACAAGTCAGCGTGAATATTAGCTTTTAAATCGCCTAGGACTTCCCGTTGACTACTTGATAATTCACAAAACCAGGCTGGGCCAACTTCAGCATGCAATCTTCTCTCCTTTCTTTTAGCTAAACAAATGCAATATTTCGATTTAAGTAAAGTAACATTTTAGAAGGATTTATATTTGATGTGTCCAACGAGATTATTATAAGAAAGCGTTATTTTTTACAAACCTTCACAATGATAGTGATATTTTAGATCCTTTAAAAACATCAACCAATCCCCTACTTTCTGGTTGTATGGTTTTTCAGCAATGTTTTGCCTCATTTCATTTTCCAAATAAACCCATACTGGGTCCTTCTTATCGCCGTAAATAGTCTTGAAAAAATGAAAAAAAAAAGCTGTCTTAGACTTAAGAATATAGCTAGAATTTGGCATGCTGAAAGGACCCGAAATTAAACCTATGTCAATTTTGTAGGGACACAAGTAGAGGAGGGTCGCAAATAAACTCTCATCCGATCAAGTCGTTTTACATGTAGATATTCTCCCAGAACGTACCCTTCTGTAGTAACGAGACTTGGACATACACTACCTACGTTTTATTTTTAATAGTTTCCTTCGTTCTTCATATAATAAAGCAATGGTACCTACCCATCTTCTTATTATCTTTCTAATGAACCGTAAATTGGCGCAGCTGTGAAGTTTAATAAGCTGATGATGCTTCTTGCCTCACTTACTTGACCTACTCAATACAATTTTACTTCTAACTAGTCGCTGTCCTGCAATTTCACCTGGGTTCCCGAGAGATCTAATGTATCCATGGATTATAACATTGCCTGTGTCACTTAGGTATAATGTACCTTTTTGGTCTGCAAATTACCCTTTGCATACGTACAAACATCGCACTCGTGGTCCAGCCGATGTATATATAGATTTAAATCTAGGTATCATAGATCACTTTTATTTTTATTGCATATAGATTTTAGGATATATAGCAACCTGATGTTTTTCCGAACTTATTTTTCATTAGCTATGGTGGATGGGCTGCATGTGCGAGCAAAGCAAATCAAGCAAAGTCATGTCGCAAACTCATAGGCACATGCCCCCGGGCCCAAAACTAATCATTTTTAGTTATATGTAATGTAGGTAACCATTAATCATCTCATGGATAAATTTTATCTGATGATCACGTTTATAACTCGCGAAGGGATTTCGTCTTAACCGACCAAACCTGTTTTTTTTCACCAACAATATTTTATTTGTACATCATGAAGGGATGAATCTACTGACCGACCTTTTTACTTAAGAAGTTTTGTACTGTTGGCATTTTGTATTTCCCCATCTTGTGAAACAAATAATTTTGTGTGGTTCCAAAAACACTATGAAATTACCAAAAAAATATTATAATTTTACAACATTACCCACACTCTCAAAAATTTTGATTAACTTATTACTTTTTTTTTTTCATTAAACGTGTTTAATGATTGGCTATTACCTTAGCCAGTTACATTTGAGTCGACTAATTTCAAAGGCTATCTCGTTTTGAATAAAAAAAAATTCACATCATACGATTACCTTACCACAAAATTACCAGCTCGGAAAATCACAGCGTAAAATTATTTATCATCATAGACTTTGTAAAGAGACGTAATCGTCAATTAACAAAGTTAGAAAAATGGACTGATACTTTTATGATCATGAGTTATAAATGTGGTACATATTAAAATTACAAAACTTTGACTGGCTGACTGACTGAGTCAGCCAGCCAGTCAAAGTTTTATAAGTAACTCTCGTAAAAAGTGGATAATTCACTGATCACTGAAAATTCAGGTTTCTAGTTTTATCCACAACGAAGTTTGTGGTGTCGAAAGTGCACTAAATGGCATAGACACAATGATGGTACGGCTGGGCTTGTAACTTGGCGAGGCACTCCCGTGCCCCCAGATCACACAAATAACTTCTCAGTTTTGAAAAACGTCAGGAAGGCGATTGATTATTAATTAAGCTTTTCATGATGAAAAACGAGATAAATTAGCATAAGCATAGAGGCATTACATCCCCCAAAAAGAGATCAGCCAACATTTAGCAAATAATGAGGGTTTAACATGTGGCACTTCCTGGCAGGGCCACAATAACAGATTTGACTGCTGACCAAAAACATGTTGCTAATCAATCAAAATTTGCCACCAAATATTGGAATTACTCTGTCTCTTGTTAAAAACTTATAAGGGTTGTTTAGTAGAGATCCAGTGATGTCCTTTAAACAATCAACACAGAATGGAGAGCAGCAAACCTTTATATAACAATTACTTTAATTAATTAATTGTTCTGGTCATTTTAGGGTATATTTAATAATGGGCACTAACATTGAAATTCATAATACCAAAATGTTGGGAATGATAAACCAGTATAATAATAATAATGTTTATTTACTCATAGCTAAGTTAATACAAGTAAGTGTTTGACAAAGTTACCTTAGATTAGGTTATAATCGTAGTAGCTTAGTATCTTCAGTAACTTTAAATTTGACCTTCATAAGTGCACTACATGGGCCTAAACTGAATAAATAGTTTTATATTTTGAATTTTCTTTGTGTGTGGGTGTGAGTGGGTTTGTGGAAACTGCAAACTATATAATTAAATAGAAGATAAGAGAATACTTATATTACACTTAGATACTTCTAAAACACATACTTTCATTGATTATTTCTTAAATTCATTTTTTTTGTTTTTTCTAATACTTCCTTATATGGAGGATTTATTGGACCCTGAAGAGGTTCCCTATATGTATAACTTGTTTGACCATCCAGCAACAGAGGGTAGGTTGTGTCAGAGTCATAGGCACTTAAATCACCACAAGCATTAAAAGGAACTATAAATCTATTGCAACCTGTAAATTGATTGAAATCACAATATTTGTGATCCAAGAGTGGATTCACCATATTAGGTATATAGCCTTCTGGTGGTTGATAATTTTGACATACAACAAAAGCTTCAATGCTGGAATTCCTTGAACTTTTTGGTTTGGAGACAATTACATATTCAAAGAATTGTTTCAACTGAGAGTATAATAGAGAGACATCCTTCCCTCTAAAAATTTTTGCAACAAACACACCACCACTCTTCAGAACATGTGTAGTTATATTCAATGCAGCTAAAAGAAGTTGAGATTGAACATATTCATCAATGTCATGCAAACCAGTGACATCAGGAGCTCCATCACATACCACTAAATCGGCTTTCAAACCCTCAAATTCTTTAATAATTGCATTTGCAGTGGACACTTTAGTAATGTCACCTTGTATCTGTATAACTCCTGGTAAAGCAGCCATAGCCTGGAGATCCACGGCTACAATTTTAACATCGTCAACATTTTTTGCGTTTTGCCGTAAATCCTTGGTTAAAACCTGGCTCCAGCTACCTGGAGCAGCGCATAGGTCTACGGCTCGTAAAACGCCATCGAATATATTGTATTCTTCATTGATTTGTAACAATTTAAATGCGCTCCGGGCCCTCCATCCCTCTTCTTTAGCTAATCTGTAATATATATCCCGTTTGTCTTTCGAAGTTTTACCCATTTTTAACCTTTAAATTGAAACTTTCAGAAAATTATCTAGAGATAATGTACAGTCCATCTAAGGTACTTTTTGACAGTTATGACAAATAATCAAGCAATGAAATATAAGGATGGGGAAATTAATCGGTTACTACTATATCCGATTTAAGGAGATACGGATATCAAGTCTTTGTATTTACTAATCGATTACGGCTTTCGGATTTTTAAAAACCACGATCCTCAACCATGTCTAAGCAGTTTGTCCCCAAAAAGAAGAGGCGATGGGTTGCTTTAAGCTTTACCGAAAAACCAGGAATTAGGTATATATTATATACAAATCATGTTTTGTTGATAAATAAATAAAAATATGTACTGGATAAAAAAAAAAATACGGTTGGATATCAGTTGAAAGTTGAGTATTATTTTACACCAAAAGACGACTGGATTGAAAACGGCTCGTTATCAATAACTTCGATTATTCATACAAAAGTGAATTTGTGAATAGTCCCAACACTATCCTAATAGACCTACTAGGAAACTTTGAAAAAAAAAAGGTGACATTGAACCAGGTCATAAAAATCGAAAAAAAAAATGGTGTTTTAAAACCCAAAAAAAAGTGACTTTGAACTGACGTCTGGAAAAAATATATATCTTTTGTTTATACTGGTTATTTTGTATGAAGGATTTAATTTAAATTTAGTGATTAAAAATTGCAATTGTGATAAAATTAAAAAAAAGCTTCATAACTTCTTGGTTTTACGAAAAAGGTTATTGAAATTGTGTGAGTTACGTCTATGTTGTATATTACGCCAAAGTTGTTTCGGCTTGAAAAGTATGAAACTTCAAACGGTACCTCTTAGATTAGATGGACTGTAATCACTACAAATTAACTACAATGCAAGTGAGTGTGGTTGATTGAATAAACTAGGGATGAGCGATTTAAATCAAATTGGATGAAATATCTATGTTCATGTTAAAAATATCGATATTCTATCGGTACAAAAAATCACGGACACATCTTTATAATAGAATTATTTCAAACATAATTGAGGCATTACATAATAATTAAAAACATATATTTTTATTCAGGACGACGCGCGAAGTAATGAGTCATCATGATATTTTTTTCATCAGAAACTGGTATCACATTGAACGTCAGTTAGCTCGCAGTTTTAGTTTACTTCTTTCAGTAACCAGTTTGCTCCAGCCAGTGAACTATTTAAAGGTGTCCGTTACACCATAGAACAATATTATTCTTAAAATCTGGTTAGTGCTACACCGTAATGTTATTGAATAACCGGTAACCAAATCGTATCCTTCTTTACTAATAAAGTTGTAAATTAGGTAACCATATTAACTTTGATTATAAGAAAAACAACAAGACTGCAATAGTTTCTTTGTTTATTTTATCAATTTTAATATAAAATGGAGTTAAATAGTGGCACCAAACAATTATTGTCAATTATAATAGAAGATTGGAAACTTCTTTTGGTTCTTACAACATTATTTGCTATGTATACTTACTACACAAGTACATTTGATACTTTCAAAAAGAAAGGTGTTCCATACATGAAACCTGTTATCTTCTTGGGAAATTTGGGACCCAGAGTAAAGGCAAAAATATCATTTCATGAATTCCAGTTGGAAATTTACAACCACTTCAAAGGAAATCGCTATGGTGGTAAGTAAGCTTTTTTTAAGAATTTATATTCTGTTACTAATCATATCATACCTCCTTATGCTTATGTTGTAGAAAGTAAAACACTTTTAATTGAATTTAAGGCAAATTTTTAATTTCAGAAGGGATTTTGTTGATGATTATTGATGTAGTAAAAACTAGAAATTAACTTTTTGGAGACAATAAGACATCTCAAGATTATTTTTATTTGCAGTGATAATTAATACAATAAATATTACAATCTGAATTGATCCACTTGATGAATGATAAGTGGCATTGTGTGTAGAACATTCTATTTCGTATTTCTATTACCTTGCAGTATACAACGATGATCACTTTTTTACAGTGCAATAAAAATTGCAGATTCATTTATGAATAAAGAACAAAATACTAAATAATTAAAATAATCTCCACATACATTATCTTGTATATACATAGATATTTTAACTTATTTTATTTATCTTAACATGACCAATGGTAAGCACTGTAGCAATCTGTTGGGCCCATTACCAATTCCCCATGATTACTTACCTTTTCTAAGGAAACATTAACTACTTTGCTTCATCGGGTAATAATGCCCAGGACCTTGTAAGCCAAGTTTACAGGAAGTCCCACATTACAAAACTTATACAGACAACAAAACTCTCTTTGCTTAGGCCTGTTTTTTTTTTTCTTTTTTGCGTGTCGATCGTTTTGGCTAAATTTGTTTAGACCAGAATTCTGCCAGACGTACTATGTCGTAGTCTTGGGCCTAGTCGGTCACCACTGAGAGAGAGAGAGACCGCTCAATTTAGTTCATAATCCAACGGCGAACTTGTTCGCTCAATTAGTTCATTAGTTCTTTTTTTAAAATAATTTAGTAAAAACTAAATAAAGAAAAAAATATATGTATGATGATTGCGAGTTCTGTTTTCAAAACATTAGATGTGGATGTGAAGTTGTTTAGTATTGATATCGAAATGTCAAGGTGCGCACAGTAAAAGTAAATAACTCGGTTGGTCACATTGCACCACTATCTAGTAAAGGGGACGCAAAAAAAATATTAAAAAAACTAAGAGCGAGATCATAGATGAACTGATGACCAAATTGCACTTGCTTTTAATAATTTTTTTAGTGACATACCTATAGCCACAACCAGCTCCTTGGATTCTTCACCGGCAGATGCTGAGTCGTTGTTAAAAACTAACGTATCAGAGTGCAATGAATTGTTTAGGTTTAGGCATATCACACCTTTCGATGTCATCAAAACTTTCAAAAGTTTAAAAGTTAAACGGACTGGCGACTTATGGGGTATATCAGTAACAGTTTTGCAGGGTATAATTGATAATATTGCTCCCCATTTAGCTCTAATTTTTAACCGATGCGTAGATTTTGGTAAATTTCCGGATTTAATGAAACATAGCAAAGTTATACCTTTGTTCAAGGCCGGAGATCCTAGTGATCCAACCAATTATAGGCCCGTTTCTATCTTGCCAGCCCTAAGCAAAGTATTCGAAAAGATTATTTTAACGCAACTACTTGCTCACTTTAATTTAAATAAACTTTTACACAGTGAGCAGTACGGTTTTACTAAAGGTCGCTCCACTATTGATGCCGGGGTAGCACTCTTAAAAAAAATTTTCAACGCTTGGGAAAAGTCGCAGAATGTTATTGGAGTGTTCTGTGATTTATCTAAAGCTTTTGATTGTGTTGACCATCAGACACTTACGCGTAAATTAGACCATTATGGAGTTAAGGGTGCAGCACTTAATTTGATGAAATCGTACCTTAGTGAGAGAACTCAAAGTGTTAATGTGAATGGAGTTAAATCATCTGGTTCTCCTGTGCATATGGGTGTACCCCAAGGCTCTATTCTAGGGCCTTTTCTATTTTTAGTATACATCAATGACCTACCATTTTACGTAAGAAATACCTGTGGAATTGTACTGTTTGCTGACGATACCTCACTGATTTTTGGTGTTGATAGACTGAAATACAATTATGACGATGTAAACGGTGCATTAGCCCAGGTATTAAATTGGTTTACTGTTAATAATCTTGTTTTAAATGCAAGAAAAACTAAATGTATTAAATTTGCATTACCCAATGTTAAAAAACTAGGCTGTAGTATAATGTTAGACAACGAAGCTCTTAGCCTTGTTGAGTCAACAGTTTTCTTAGGAATTACTTTAGACTCAAAACTTCAATGGGGGACACAAATATCATGTCTTGCGGGAAAACTTAGTTCAGCAGCTTACGCAGTTAGAAAAATCAGGCAGATTACAGATGTCGATACGGCTAGATTAGTTTATTTTAGCTACTTTCATAGTGTTATGACCTACGGCATTTTGCTTTGGGGTAAAGCTGCCGATATAGAAACCATTTTTATATTGCAAAAAAGAGCTGTTCGAGCCATTTATAATTTGAGTTCTCGAGCTTCCCTCAGAGAAAAGTTTAAACAAATTGATATCCTCACAGTTGCATCGCAGTATATTTATGCAAACATAATATTTGTACATCAAAATATTAGTCTTTATGTCAAAAAGAGTGATATGCACTCCATCAATACTAGAAATAAGGATAAACTTGTCACTTCTGCATATAGACTGCAAAAAGTGCAAGGCTCATTTTTAGGACTTAGTGCACGCATCTATAATAAAATCCCTACTGAAATTTTAAATTTGCCTTTACAAAAATTTAAGGAAAGAATTAAGACTGTTTTAGTACAAAAGGCTTTCTACAACACAAATGATTATTTTAATGACGACAATGCTTGGGTGTAGCGCTCGCTCCAGCAAGACACATCTTTATGTACAAAATCTTATTTTGAAAAGAGTAATTGCTGAGTTTATTGCCGGCTCTTCTCAGTAAAAGCAACCTTCCGAACCGGTGGTAGAGTCTGACCTTTCATAAGTGCCTGTGAAGGCCTATTTGAATAAAATATTTCATTTCATTTCATTTCATTTCAACTAGTTCGCATAGTTCACCTAAAGGAGCACTCTTCCCATCTAAGTCGTTCGCGAACTACCCAAGACTACTGTGTCGTCTGTAGCATTATACAGGTATTCTGGCGTGCCAGATGAGGGACACGCAGGGCACGACAATTAGGTCTGTGAGTTTCAATAACACCAAAATATTTGTTCCTAGTTTGAGGAAATACAACAAAATTGTAATAATAAAAACATATCAAAAAACCAATTGTCCTGTGTGTTGAATTGTACCTACTTCTATTATAATAGGAATGTAATATTACACAAATATAATAATTTCCGCATACCTACTCAAAAAATTTAAATCAGAATCCATTTAAATGTTAAATTTAATAAATGTTATAAACAAGCATAAGGACAAATTTGCTCAAAGCGCCATATGAATTTAACGGTATTTGAGGGTCCACAGAGTGTAACACTACATTGAAAATAGCAAACGTATATTAATAAAAAAATAGAACTATGCATTACCTATGGTATTTATTCATTATTTATGCAAGTGAAGTGGGGGCTCATTGACTTTCGAGAAATAAGAAATTACTAAATAATAGGTTGGGGAAAAAGTTCCTTCGCATTTTTTAAGAAAATTCAAAACATTTTTAATATAGTTTATTTACATTTAACTAAAGTATGTAGGTACAACTTTTTGCCATCTTGTAGGTAGGGACATGATCCAATTGCTATAGAAATTTTGGGACTTCTGATCAAAATACTGCGACAAGTGGTTCTGACAGTCCTCTCGTGATGTTAACCTGACACTGCCTAAAGAATTCTGAAGAGACCGAAACAGGTGGAAATCTAAAGGTGCAAGGTCAGGACTATACGGCGGATGCATTAATACCTCCCAGCCAAACTCTCTTAATTTTTGCTGAGAGGCTAAAGATGTGTGAGGTCTAGCGTTATCATGATGAAAAACCACACCCCTTCTGTTGATTAATTCCGGCCGCTTTCTCTCAACTTCTTGCTTTAATCTCATCAGTTGTTCGCAGTAGAGTTCAGAATCGATGGTCCTGCCTGGTGGTAAAAGCTCATAATGAATAATGCCCTTTCAATCCCACCACACACACAGCATCACCTTGTTGCGAGTTAACCCGGGTTTCGCCACAGTCTGTGAAGCCTGACCGGCCTTTGACCACGACCTTTTTTGCACGTTCTTGTCGTACGTGATCCACTTTTCATCACCATTTATCAGCTTCTTCAAAAATGGTTCGGTTTCATTACGTCGTAATAAAGAATCACAAATGAGTACACGGTTCATTAGGTTTCTTTCAGTGAGCTCGTGAGGTACCCAAATATCGAGCTTTTTTGTGTAGTCAGTTTGTTTCAAATACGCCAAAACTGTTTTGTGATCAAATTCCAGTTCTTCAGCTACGTCGTAACTACTGATATGCCGATCTTGCTCCACTTTTTCAAAAATGGCATCCATTTTATCCGTAATGGGGCGACCAGAGCGACGTGCATCTTTGGCATCAAAATTTCAGGATTGAAAACGTTTAAAACAACTTTGTGCTACTCTCACAGACACTGCACTAGGTCCAACATCGCAATTTTTTTTCGCGGCTTGCATTGCATTCTTACCTTTTTTGTAGTAAAATTTTAAAATGTATCGAATTTCTTCATAAGATTCACTCATCTTGACGGTACGAAAAACAATTGAAAAATCACACATTTTCCTATTTTGAATTTGGAATTATGTTCTTTTAAAAATTTAAACTTTCAATGATACCAAAACCAGCCAGATACAAATAATATAGCCAAAGAGATTTTATTACAAGTTCATACATACTATAATGCGAAAAGACTTTTTCCCCAACCTAATAAGTTAAAATCTAGTTTTCAAGGTCTATCCTTAAACTAGGCCAGCCAGTGATAAGATCTAATGTCCAAAACGATCCAGAACTCTATACAGCTAGTTTTATTTATTTATCCAAGTTCCTAACTTAGGAATCCAGTTTCGTATAAAACGATTTTATTTTAAGGAGCGGAACAACGGCTTCTTTGATTCCTAACTGCCATGTTTGTAAGCAAAACGCCGAAAACGATTACAGAAAGTCACGCATTTTGTCTATTGTTGCGCATATGTCCACATATAAAAACTTATTAATTTAAAACGAAAAAAAATTAATTAAGATCGACGCAAATACATAGGTTCCGTGTTATATGCACAAACACCTTTATATGTATAAGTAATAGAATTAAGTCCTGATGAGGATACCCTGTGCTATGAGGGGCTAGATCGTCGGATTTCTTATGGTTTTCTCTTTATACGTTTGTAAATAATATATAGGACTTGGTAGATATAGTTATATTCATAGATATGTAAAATAAAAAGTAAGGACAACAGTTGTTTAAAACCATATGTATCATATATATATTTTTTATTTCTATTTATTTATATATCTTTCTCTATAGGATTTTTTGAAGGGAGAAGACCTATTTTGACCATCCTGGATCCTGATCTCATAAAAATCATAACAATTCGTGATTTTGATTATTTCACTGACCGAAACACTCTAAACAGCAAGGAGACGAGATATTTGAGTAGGTCACTTCTCAATTTAAAGGTTGGTACATTTTACCCTGGAACACTATAATTTTATACCCGCCCACCGAGTTCGTTTGACCGGCCAAAGTTGTTAGGATTTAATTTGCACATTTTAACAGCTGAGTGTGTCACAGAAAATTGAACTCTGGCCTTCTGATAAGGGTCTTCTACATCATCACACAATTAACCATTGGATCAACAGATGATCCTTATGGTTATCCTTATTATTAAAAGGAATAAAGATGATTTTTCAATTATATTCTTAACTATCAATAGCGCAGGCGATTGTGTTATGCTCTCTGAATCATCGTTGCAGTCAATATTGTACTACATTGGCGGCGCTACAACTGTACAAATCCGATAGAGTTACACAATTCGGGTGCTGGCCTTTGAGATCTCGACAACAGCCGACAACTTTAGAACACCAAAAAGCCGTTGGGCACTGTCACTGTATTGTACCTACTAATATTATACTGGTATTAATTGACTGAATCAAATTGAGACAGTATCTACAGTTTTTTTTAATATAATATGTATTTCATTATCAGGGTTCAGAATGGAAAGGAGTTCGAAGCACGCTTACACCAGTTTTCAGTTCGTCTCGATTGAAAAACATGCTCCCTCTAGTCGAAATATGTACCAAACAGATGGTTGAGTTTTTAAAACAGTATGGTTCGTATGTTACTTAAGTTTTTGGACTAAAAAATTATGATTTTTAAAAGATTAATAATTACTAAACACAAAAAGGTTTAACATGAAAAATAATCTAAGGTTAGTAAAGGACGCACCATAATTATTTCAGTAGGTACTTAATACGAAAACTTATATCCGTAGTCAAATTCGTTTTTAGAGGTAACAGAGTTTGTTATTATATTATTTAATACTTACATTGTCCTATATATGTGCTTATGTTGTTCCTTTGCAATAAAGTTAACTATTGTCTGGCTAATATAAGAAGGCTCAGTTGATGTTTAAGTGTCATTAAAAAATTTACTTGTTTGCTTTTAAAATAAGGTTCTTCTTCTTTTGAAGTAAGGGGACTTCTTATATTGGACGAGACTATAAATTATTTGAAACTTTACAGATAACCAGGATGTGGAAATGAAACAAACAATGGGACATTTTACACTAGAAGTTATAGGTGCTTGTGCTTTTGGGATTAAATGTGATGCGTTAACTGACGAAAATGCACATTTTCTTAAGGTAACTATGTCCAAAGAATATATGTACCTACAATATTAGACTAGACTGTCTAAACTAAGTGCTAAGCTTTGATGGCCTTTTTTTACGTATTAATGATTATATTTTTGTATTACAGGTTGCTGAAAAATTTGATTATATGCCCAAAACCAAAAGAATAATAATATTTTCTATTCTATTATTTTTTCCAAGCCTTCTGAAATTTATTAATATATCGTTTTTATACGCCAAATCCACTGATGAATTAGTGCGAATATTGAAAGCAGCGAAGGCTGAAAGAAGATCTTCTGATTCCAAGTAAGATTGTATTGTAATATAACTAAATAAACATTGAAATGATATTGCAGCAACGATACCTTATTTACATACTTATCTTGTTGATTTAATTTAACAGCACTTGACGTTAACAGCATAACAATATTGATAAATACCTTTATATTTCAACCATCTATGTATATTTTCAGAAAGGGCGACTTCTTGCAAATTCTAATAGATTTTTCAGACAAAGAAAAGATTGACTCGGAAAACAAAAAAACTGATGCCATTTGTAAGTTCTTACATTCTGACATATCTTTAACATGACTTTTTCAATTGAAACAAACGTATACTCAAGGTCCACTCAAACTTAGCTCCGCTAAGAACGTCTCGTGTTTAGAGTGCCTTCAAAATTTTACTGGTATTCTCAAACTTCTATTAAAACATTGACAGTGTGATAACTTGTAAATATCCTTAAGGAAAACCTGCAATTATATTTATAGGGCCCAGTCCCGACACCAAAGGCTCTTTGATTGAGGTACTTTGTTTTATTTAATACAGGAGCTAATCTCAAAATGCTGTGTATAAGGCGGTTATGAGTATTATATTATTTGCCAATTAACTTGTTTACATTGAAGATTAAATTGGCCAAGAATGATTATTTCAGCATCTCCATCTAAATGTAAAAAAGCATAATTTATTATGTTCATGTTTTAATAAACCAGCGCCGCCTTCCATGACGCCGGCACTTTAGAATAATAATGTGGGAAAATTATATATGGCTCACAAATTACTTGATTGTCGCCCGGGAAAGACCAAAAAGGTTAAGACAATTTCACAATAGTACCAAAATGATTTTATTTTTACTTTGACTATATATGGAGATCGATTTGTGACACATTTTTATAAACCAGCTAATTTAAAAAGGCTACTACTAAGCCGAACGAACAAGCGCAACCGTGATTTACTATTCTAATAGGTTGGGGAAAAAGTTCCTTCGCATTTTTTAAGAAAATTCAAAACATTTTTAATATAGTTTATTTACATTTAACTAAAGTATGTAGGTACCATTTTGTTCGATAACTTTTTGCCATCTTGTAGGTAGGGACATGATCCCATTGCTGTAGAAATTTTGGGACTTCTGATCAAAATACTGCGACAAGTGGTTTTGACAGTCCTCTCGTGATATTAACCTGACACAGCCTAAAGAATTCTGAAGAGACCGAAACAGGTGGAAATCTGATGGCGCAAGGTCAGGACTATACGGCGGATGCATTAATACCTCCCAGACAAACTCTCTTCATTTTTGCTGAGTGGCTAAAGATGTGTGAGGTCTAGCGTTATCATGATGAAAAACCACACCCCTACTGTTGATTAATTCCGGCCGCTTTCTCTCAACTTCTTGCTTTAATCTCATCAGTTGTTCGCAGTAGAGTTCAGAATCGATGGTCCTGCCTGGTGGTAACAGCTCATAATGAATAATGCCCTTCCAATCCCACCACACACACAGCATCACCTTGTTTCGAGTTAACCCGAGTTTCGCCACAGTCTGTGAAGCCTGACCGGCCTTTGACCACGACCTTTTTTGCACGTTCTTGTCGTACGTGATCCACTTTTAATCACAAGTTATCAGCTTCTTCAAAAATGGTTCGGTTTAATAACGTCGTAATAAAGAATCACAAATGAGTACACGGTTCATTAGGTTTCTTTCAGTGAGCTCGTGAGGTACCCAAATATCTAGCTTTTTTGTGTACCCAGTTTTTTTCAAATGCGCCAAAACTGTTTTGTGGTCAATTCCCAGTTCTTCAGCTACGTCGTAACTACTGATATGCCGATCTAGCTCCACTTTTTCAAAAATGGCATCCATTTTACCCGTAATGGGGCGACCAGAGCGACGTGCATCCTTGACATCAAAATTTCCGAATTGAAAACGCTTAAACCAAATTTGTGCTACTCTCACAGACACTGCACTAGGTCCATAAACATCGCAATTTTTTTTCTCGGCTTGCGTTGCATTTTTACCCTTTTTGTAGTAAAATTTTAAAATGAATCGAATTTCTTCATTAGATTCACTCATCTTGGCGGTACGAAAAACAAATGCAAATCACACATTTTCCTAATTTGAATTTGGAATTATGTTCTTTAAAATTTAAACTTTCAATGATACCAAAACCAGCCAGATACAAATAGTATAGCCAAAGAGATTTTATTACAAGTTCATACATACTGTAATGCGAAAAGACTTTTTCCCCAACCTAATATTAACAAAATACAATGTTTCAGATTTGGATGACGATACCATTGACGCTCAGTCATTGCTCTTCCTGATAGCTGGTTATGAGACCTCAAGCACATTGCTATCATTCGCCATCCACGCCCTGGCCACCAAGCCAGACTTGCAAGACAAATTGAGGGCGTATGTCCAACAAAAGACAAATGGAAAAGAGATCAGCTACGATTTACTCTCTGAACTTACGTACCTTGAAGGATTTTTGTTAGGTAAATAACTTATATTCTCTTTCGTAAATACCACATAGCTACATTTGATCGATTAGGTCCCAATATCTTGTACCTAGAAAACCTAACAGTAGTAATGTCCTTATAATATCAGTCAATTCAGGCGCCCCTCGTAGATATTTAAGATTGTATGTAACCTTCCTGTACCCCGTGTAATTAGGATCGGTACAACGATTGTATCTCCCAAAATATTAGCAGCGCCGTTTTTTATAAAGATCTTGTGTGGTATAAAGCGTGGCAATATCAGTCAGCAGCGAGACCCACGTCGTCGGTCCCCACGGCATCACACCATCATTAACACCCAGTATAAGATCTATTCCCAAGTTGAACATTGAACTTAATTAGCCATAAATAAATCGTTAAGAGCTATTTCAGTAACAAACAATATGTATGTATGGCCAAATTTCCAAAGGAAAGGGAGAACCCTTTTTTGTTTGAAAACTACAAAATATAAATCGACAAGACGTAGCATTATAATATTAGCTTTTCCGTGAAATTTTAGTTGACATACATTACTTTATTTCGAATCCAATTCCGCCCGGAAATCAAATAGCAATACCTACATAATGAACATTTTGTATTTAAGATACGTTTGTCTTTACTGCCATCATAGGATAAACGTATTCCTCACCACGCAATGAACACGTATTTTTCGCTTGATTTAGTATCGTACTTTTGTCGTTCATTCCGAGATAATCCCTCATTCAGCTCTTGTCAGTTGCCATTCTAATTTATAGGAAACTCCCTGTGAAATATTTTACATCAAACAATCGCTTATCCATGTAATATGTAGTCAAATAGCGAATTGGTGCAGGTCACGACATACAACAAATCGATTTTCCTCATCCTTTAAAAGTAGCACACCAATTTTGAGGTCAACCTAATTAATTATAATCTTCACGTCTGCCTGTGATCATGTCAATTGAATATTATCTAATGGTATGATTTAGATAGATTAGATAGTTAGCTGAGATATTGATAGGTACAGTCAGCAACACAAGAAGCTGAACAGATTTAATTTGCAAAACTCCTATACACTACAATTGACTATAATATGGAAATTCTTTCCATTTTCCAACAGTACACAGGCGTTTTGTTGATATGTCTTCAAAAATCTACATTATTACATTCCTGCATTACGGATTGGTTTTAGGTTACCTACATCTGTTAAGCTGAAGCATATGTTGCTGACTGAATTAATTCTGAATTTTAATAACTACGCGTCAAGTTTTTTTCGTAAATGTTTAATAATTGCAAAAACGTTAAACCAGTTATTGTTAAATTCCAGAAACATTGCGTATGTACCCTCCAGTGAGTCGGGTAGATAGGGTGTGCACAAAACCGTACAAGCTGCCAGGGACATCAGTACAACTAAATGTTGGTGAGGTTGTTGCCATACCAATATATGGCATTCATATGGACCCTAAATACTATCCGGATCCACACGAATTCAGACCCGAGAGGTTCATGTCCGAAGAGAAGAATGATAGGCCTTCTCACTTATTTCTGGCTTTTGGGGCTGGACCAAGAAATTGTATAGGTAAGCTAACATGACATGTTAATTTAGGTTGTTAATTTCACTCTTAAGTTTTTTGAATGCGATGACTAATATGTGTCTATAGTAAGTTACAGATTTCAAAAGGTTTTGTTTAGTATTTTTGTTCACTACGGATATAAGGAAAGAGTTCATTACCATTGATCAGAGGCCTAAGCACGAACATGTATCGCAATCCTATCGTCATCGTATCGAGTGCGCCAAAAAGCTGGCTTGTATGGAAAATAGAACAACGCGCACACCGTGTCGTTGCGGGATGTTGAACTTCCCAATGTATTATTTTTTGGCGCACTAGGTATATATGATGACGATACGCTTATGATAGATGTTCGTGCTTAGGGCACTGGAATCAAATTGATTAGAACTATAAAAGTCTCGTGAAATTAATATACTTTTTTTTACAACACTTCGCATGTTAGTATTCTTACAAATTTTTAAAACTTTTTTTTATTGCACAAAATGTCCTTGTACTAGTATGTATTCTGCTTCCTATGTGACATTGTAATAACTACGAAACCCTACGCTGCGCGTGTTAAATATGTTTTATTTCTGTTTTACAGGTCTCCGATTTGCAATGTATTCAGCGAAATTAGCTATGGTATCACTTTTGAACAATTTCAAGTTTTCTGTTTGCGCCAAAACAACGGATCCCATTAAATTTGATAAGAGAGCAGTCCTTCTTAAAGCTGATGGAGGGTTATGGATTAGAATTGAAAACTTATAAAAATGAAAACCCAGAAATTATTATTTTTAAATGAATTTATTTTACGATATTTTCTTAAATTTTGCTATAAAAAAGCCTATGGTATCTCTATATATGTTTTCAACTAGCCTAAGTTGGTCATTTTCTGGACCAAATCGTTGTACCATTAACCTGAAATTATACACAAATACATGTGATATTAGTGCCACGGGTATAGTATAAATGATATTTTTATTGAAAGTTAAGTTTACAAGTAGGATAGTTGACTGGATTCAAAATAAATATTTATTTATTTTTATATAGACGTATACGAATTATTTACAAAGGTAAAAATAATTACCAATCTATCCACAAAAAGTAATCATATTTGATTGTCTTTGACATGTCAGTATACTACCTTTGGGGGCGTCCATTAATTACGTGTGGCATTTAGGGGGGGGGTCAAGCCAAATCTCACCTAATCTCACGTGGAGGAGAGGGAGGGGTCTCGGCAAATATTACGTCATTTTTTTATTAGTAAGAAACAGTGTAAAATTGCTAGAGCAGGGTTTGTATATAGTAGTAATGTTTTTTCACATCTAAACCGTATACTTATGATAATATCAAATCTCACGTGAGATTAGGGGGGGGGGGGGGGAGAGTCGAGCAAAATCTCATGACATCTCACCAAGGGGAATGGGGGGGTCGAAAAATCGCCAAAATCACCTCAGGTAATTAATGGACGCCCCCTTTTTGAAATAATAATGACTAACGGGACTGTTTCTAATTCATCTCTAATGCCTACTTAGTGGTGAAGTGGTAGTAACCTTAAATGGGTATTAGAAACCGTATCTCAACAACTTATAGACCATGTTATAAAATGTGTAATAAATAAAAAGTATTTATGGTGATAGTTAATTTTATATCTGTTGTAGTAAATTATTTTATTAGTAATACCTTTGTTCTTCATTCAGTCCCTTATTTGGAAGTCCTGGTCCTCCAAGAAGTGGTTCAGCTGGGATAAGCTTCAAGCATGGGAATTTTTCGAGTGCCCAAGCCACCATACTTTCATTCTCATTACATGTTACTGTGCATGTGCTATATGTCAATTCACCACCTTCTTTTAGTATTTTTATAGCCTGAATGCAAATCAAGGAGCATATTTAAAAACAGATTTTAAACAATCTTAATAGACGTGTGCACATTTCGTTTTTTTTTTATAAATAATTCAATGATATATGGACTGTATTGAATGCGGATGAGTTATGACTACAAAGTTCGATCCAGTTTTTTTTAACACTCTATAATCTAGCTTTTCGCCCACAGATTTGCACACAATATTTACTTGATAGTATCAGTGAATAAAACCATTTATATTTAAGCATTTGCAACCTAAAGTGCTTGCAATTATCGCTTACATCTTATCAGGACTTTACGTGGGCACTTTTGTGAGCGCCGAGAGCTCTAACAGTTATGTTGGATAAATTAAGTGTATCTAAGTACAAAACTGACCTAGATTTACTTAAAAAAAAGTAAGTAAAAAAGTGTTTATGCTTACTAAGTCAAAAAGTTACAAAAGTGTATCACTTACTGCTGAAATTAATTTCCTTTGAACAAACTTATAAGACTGAATCATTTTTGGAGTCATTTTGTTTACTAATTGCGGTCTTTGACCCAACCCACTACATGGTGCGTCCAAGAGAATTTTATCAAAAGTATTTGATGGAAATGGAGGCTCAGTATTTTCTGCCGTATTTTCTTCAGAGCAACATTTAGTTGAATCAAAAACATGGGCCTTCACGCAGGTTACTCCTTGAATGTTGCAATTTTGTTGAATTTTTGCTACTTTTGGAGATGTTTTGTCTATTGCTGTGATAAATGCCTGAAAACGAAAATACTACTATAAAATTTGATAAGATACTAACAAGCCTAAATATAGTAATCGAATTGATATAAAAATACCCGTATATAGTAGGTAAGTATATACAAAAAATTCCATTAGGTATTTGAAGGAGCTTGACCAAACTTTATTACTTATATATCGTAAAGCTTAAACTCTGTACTTTACAATTACTTTTATGATCATTCACTTCATAATAATCATAGTTTAATTATTTACAAATTTTCTATGTACATAAATAATATATATATTTCTAATGTAAAAGTGAGTGTAATTGTTACAGTCAGAGCTGTTACATTTTAACGACAACTACGCCATATCTCCAAAACTGGGCGTTTTTGGGTTTTATGCCCATAAAGACATGGATTGGCGTATACTATGCACACCATATCGTATATCACGTAACACGGTCATTGCATTGCCTGAATCTGAATTCGCTAACGGTACTTAAATTTCGACTATGCGAGTTAATGATAAATCTATATACATAGTTGAATTTAATACATTCATGTAGTAGATAAGAAACTATATTTAGAACATCTGTTTCTGCAAAACTACCCATTATTAGGTGTCAAGATATAAAGTTTAATATAGGTACAGTCAACAGCACTGTTACTTAGCAATAAGAGTTTTTCTAATAGTTGAGCCCTCTACATGTAAAAGAAGATAAATATATGAAATCAGATATTATTGCTGAACTCTCTATTTATATACTTATACTAGATGAGGTCTGTCAGGACCTGACGAAGGTCGATTTCTGGCCGGTGGCGATAAATTTCCTATGGCCATAACTTTCAGACCAAGCTGAAGTTTTAATAAATTGGATAATTGTGAATAAAATTATGTTCTTTTAACATTATGACATGAGAAAGGTACTGACTCTATTACCAGACATTTCTGCTAAATGGGTTGTTTTATTCCCCGGAGCTGCACACATGTCTAAAATATATTCATTAGCCTTTGCATTTACAACCCATCCACACACTATTGAGGGCAGGTTTTGTAGTAGAATCTCCCCTTTTGGACAAAATGATTCATTGACTACAGGTAATCTAGATGCGGGAAGTATCAAATGCACTGCTATTCCACTGAAAATATAATTAGAGTATGGTCAGAGTAAACATTATTTTAGACGCTGTATTCATAATAACATTGAATAAAACAAATTAATGAATATCATAAAAGAAGAGAGAAAGAAAAAACATTTATTAACACACACAAAAAGAATATACACATATCTATAAAATAAAAAATAAATAAAAAGAATAACTTGTATGTGTGGGTCAAAAGGATCTTTTTCTGAATCTGATCTAAATAAATGACCACATCCAAATCACCTTATAAAATCCATACAACTTTAATATTCTTCTTCTTAAACTAACCTTGGTTGAACACCATTGTCAAATAAATCATGCCGCAACATTTTGAGGTAGCCTGTTCCCACATACAGTTTTCTACCATTATATTGAACCTTTAACCCTCTTTTACATTGACCATCCAAATCTCCATAGATGTCAACCCTTTCATTAACCTGGCAATCTGAAATTTCGATTTTAGAACCATTTAGTATTTAATTTCCAATTCAATCAACATTTTTTTTTGCTATATAGCTAATTAAGTACTATGTTTCACTTATACTTTGTATTTAACACAAACAACAATTGTTATTAAGTTACATATCATTGTCTGTAGAAACCATGTAAAAATGATTTATAAGAGCCTGTGAAGGCCTACATGAATAAACAATATTTCTATTTCAATATTGCAGTGCCATTGTTTGTCAAACAGTAATGGCCAATGTTAAAGAAAACCAAAGCCACTCCTACTGTGATATCCAGGATCTCGCTAATAACACAGTACATATTTACTACACCAGCAACCAGCTACTCTTTGCACCATGAAGGTGCAATATGAATTGAATTAGAAAACATGATTTCAATGCAATCCCTTTACTATGTCATAAGGTCTACAATTCATATATTTTTTATAATAACAGTACTTCATAATAATACAAATATTTACTTGTTGGAAGGCCAATAACTCCAGGAGCAAATACATGGGCCCCTCTCAACACTGCTGCAGCACATAATGCATCTACTATAACTTCTTTCCCAGATTTTTTCAGAACAACGTTTTCAGGCCATTGTTCAAGAATTAGACAGTCTGGTTTTAACTTATAATAATTGGGCAATTGATTTGTGTTAAGTTCTTCACATTGCTGTTAATAAATGTTTATGGCAACTGATTAAATAAATGCAATCCATTTCAAAAAAGTTATCATAGACTTAAGATTTAATATGATTCATTTCTATTTGTAACACATTAAATAAACATCTAATACCAGAAGAGTAAAACAAAAAAAATTATAAGCCAAGTTTACTTACAGATTGCAGTAATTCTTGTAAAGTGTTATACTCAAAGTTTTTAAGTGTGTTGATTCTGAAGGTTGTATACTTAGGAGACTGTAAAAGCCAATCTTTGGTATCCATATTATTATTGTACCAGAAATTAACCTTAAATAAGAAGGAGCATTAAGTGTTATGCTGAACTCACTCCTAATGAAATTGTTAGAAAGAAGGCTGCAAAAAGTACCTATGTATTATTTTTCTATAGATTACAATATATTACACGTAGAGGTAGCCGACGTCAATGGGGCCCTAAAATTCTGCGCCCCGTTTGTTGCAGCACAAAATTTAAAGTCCTTTAGCAGTTTAATAAGTGTCATGCCAAATAAGTAACTATAGTGTGTCACGTCACGTTAATCATTGAATATTGATTTTACAAAGCGTTCAACGTTCATGAATCTGTCAGCTACTGACGCTACTGTCATTTCACTCATTTCTGTCACACAGCAATATGTCCAAATTTCTAATGTTGTCAGACTATTATAAAAATGTTTAATGATTCTGTGAGCTTCATACTGATTAGGTGGCATGCAAAAAAGAAAAAAAAGAATTATTTATAAAAAACCATACAGGTGAACATAGAACCTACGTCTTCTTTATAGTCCGTTAAGAAGCACTTTAGACGAAAATTGATTTGAACAAGATACGTCAATGTTTCTGGAATATCCGTAGATTGAGTTCCCATAAACTATAGGAATGTTGGGCTTTAAAATAACTTCCGTTGAATGTGGGTCGCGGTACCGAGACTTTAAGTAAATATCTTACTGTGAATAGATGGTTAATACCCAACACATTGTGTGCCAACAAACACTTAGACGGTTAATGTGCTAACCAAAATTATCTTACTTTCATTAATGTAGTCATGCAATTAATATTTATTCCATCATTCATTAACATGTATCGAGTGCACCGCCATATCACCACCTCAAAAATATTTGACAAAGTACATACATACCTACATTATAAAATCTATCCATTGCGCAAATAGCCTATAGCCGAGTAAAATGGCTTTAACATAGGATAACACAGATATCATACGGAAAACTAAAAGGCAAAAATTAAGGCAATTCATGTTAGACAATATTTCTTGAAGTAGAATTTCGCTATGTAGACCTACCCTAATCACTTGCACGGCTGTTAATATTAGATAGTTATTATTTGTCTAAATAGCGAGATTAGATAGCATTAACTATTATAAGCACTAAAGGTACTATAAGCAACTTCTTTTCTTTTTTTGGTCATTGAGTAAGGTAGTACACTATACATTGTTGTTATTATAATTAGGTAACAGCTGTCCCCGTTTCCACCGCGTTCCCGATATGGGTAATTTATTTTCCGTCAGAAACTGTGTTTATTAATAAAGTCTTCTAGACACATTCTGTTGCCGATTAACCGAAAAAAATATTTCATAAAATGAGTAACTATAGCTATAGGTTTGTCTTCTGCGATTTTTCTTTACGATCGCACATGAGGAAACAACTTTAATTTACAACTGAAAGCTGACATGTTTTGGTGGTTAATGATCCTGAGTGCCACGTCACAGGGTTGATTTCCACCTAGGACAAATATTTATTTGTATCAAAATGTCTCTTTGTTCTGTTCGGAACACGGCCTCTACGCTTACAATTTTCATAAAGTCTCGATACGTATTTATCTCTATTGCTACAGTTTTATCAAGACGGTAGAGCAAGATTAATTTATATAGCATTTTTTACCTTGGTTAATTTTAATAGTTTTAATCTTTCTTACTTTCCTATGTTTACAATATACAAGTAAGATCGCATAATTGTTGTGGTGGAGTTAAATTATTTTTCACACTATAATTTCTTTATTAAGACTGGCCACTTTTCCCGATACGTGGCATAGGCACGAACAACTTCCACGTTCGCCGCCATTTTGACATCCAGCGAACTGTATAGAATTCAGTGGAGTGTTGCGTTTTTCTTGGATAAATAGTTAATTTTGCTCCAGAAAATGTAAGTTAATTGTTATACTTATTTTATTTTGTATGTAATAAGCAGAAATGGAAAAAAAAAGACTTAAGTAATGCTGTACACGTATTACTAATCGAGGGTGGTGACCGTAGCGTAACCCAACAGCGGTTTATAGTAATCTTTGTTACAATTTGATTCTTAAATCGTGTATTCAACAAAATAATTACCTTTAGTTTACCAAAGTTATTCTATTATAATTATTCTAATGTTCCTCTAAGTAATCTACCTTGAAAACATTTATCTACGTAAAATTTTCAGAAAGGACCTGCCATGTCATTATCATTGATTGAAAGAGTGTGTAGACTGATGGATGACTCAGAGTGAATACGTACTGAGTAATAATTATTGTACATCTTTACTTTCAGACCACTTGCCAAACTTCATAATGGGGAATATGTTTGCAAATTTATTTAAAGGCCTCTTTGGCAAAAAGGAAATGAGAATATTGATGGTTGGTTTGGATGCTGCTGGTAAAACCACAATCTTATACAAACTTAAATTAGGAGAAATTGTTACAACAATTCCCACAATTGGTAAGCATCTGGTTATAATTTTTTTTATCAAAAATTTGGCAATGCTAATTCTCTTGTGCTTAGTTAATCTTATTAAAATATATGCACATCTCTTTCTATTTTTAATGACAAAAAGAAAAAGAAAGTCTTAAATTGAATAGTGATGCATGCTTTTGTTAATTCAGTTTTGATCAAAGTGACCAACCTTAAATCTGCCTTTCAATTTTAAACTCTTTTTAATTTATAAAACACAGAGAGATTCAAAATCATAATGTCAACTATAGTTTTGATGCACTAAAGAATCAGGACAGTATTAAAAAATTGGCTGGTGCAAGTAGGTTTGCCCATTTTATGAAAACATTGGAAAAACTAAAGCAGCAGCTGTACTTAAAAGTGACAGTAGCTTTCAGTCAGAACAAAAAAGTACCTTACATAAGTATATATTCCACTTCTAGAGGACATTCAGCTAGTTGTGAAATCAGCTGGTATGATCATCTTATAGTTTCACTTACCTGTCTCGTGACAGGTTTTTAAAACCACTGATATATTATTTTCAAATCCGTCTAGGTGCTGATGTGCACATATACATATTTTTCCATACAGATAAATGGGTATTTCACAAGTTATGACTATTTCCATGAGTAACTATGAGAAATAATTTGTAAATTATTAAGTTGGCTTATAAATAAATAATTTATGTGTAATTTATTGAATGCTAAGCAGTCTTAATACTAATGTGCTTAGAGAAATCACAATTACGAATATAGTTTGTTATTTTTTATTCTACTGTAAATGTTATATATAAATATTAAAACATCAAACCAATACTTACAGGATTTAATGTTGAGACTGTAGAATACAAAAACATCAGTTTCACTGTGTGGGATGTGGGCGGTCAGGACAAAATCAGACCACTGTGGAGGCATTACTTCCAGAATACACAGGTAAGATGGTCATTATCAAAATTTTATTTAAGAATTGATTGCATAATTTTAACCTCATTGGAGTTTCTCTGTAGCCTTAAAGATTTATTGACATTTATTTATATCACATGAAGAAATAAAGAATATGAATAATGAAAATGTCTTCGTCAACTTAGATATATTTGGACTCATAATTATTCTGGTACTTCCATCAATTTCTGCTTGACATTATCACTCAAGTGCTTCAAAATGTTTTGTTAATTCAGCATCCACTCATTTAATGCTGTTTTTATCAATAGCAAGTATGTATAAATAAATTAATTTTAGTTTGGTTGGAAGCATACCTCACTCTACCCAATACTACCTGGATAATGTTATAGGATACATGTTGAACAAATATCAATCACAGTCAATTGCTGGCATTACAACTTTATCATATTGTCTTTACATGTATCACACAGTTGTGAAAAAAAAAGTGTCCTTCCCAACATTTCCTTCATTGTCATTATTAAATTAACCTCTTTTCTTATTGACACAAGAATAACAATGAAATTATTATTGTATAATCACTTGAGAAAATAAACAATACATATGAATAACTTTCCAATTACAAAGACACTCACATAATGTGAAAGTAGGTAATAATAATTCATACCCATATGGCTGTTAAAGTCTATATATTTTCATCATTGACATTGTGTTTGGCTTGGGTAGGTACCTACATTGCCAAATTTAGACCTGCTAGGCAATTATGTAATCCTTTTGGATTCAAAGTTGAAGCCAGTTTGTTGCCAAAATTAAAAGAAGGCTGGCAAGTAGGCAGTGGGATAGACTTACCATCTTACCATCAACCTGGATCACTATCCAGCTGTAAAATCAACTCAATCAGCTGAATCAATTTAGTATTTCAACAAATAGAGTGTGATTCCTTTCATCTTATATTCACCAATAATAACTTACAAAAGTCCAATTGTATTACAAAATATGTTTCCAAGTAACTTCAAGTTCAAAAGAAACAGTCACATATATTTTTTTATTATCAGTGATAAGAAGTATTCGTAAATTTTATGAAGGCGATAATTTATTACAGATTGAAATTTATATGATTTTGCATTTAAATGTTGATGATTAAATAATGTAATATGTATGAAACTATTTATCCGTAATTTGTTATTAATTAATTTCAATTGTTTTCAGGGTCTCATCTTTGTAGTAGACAGTAATGATCGGGAGCGTATTGGAGAGGCACGCGAAGAGCTTATGCGAATGTTAAGTGAAGATGAGCTACGAGATGCCGTTCTTTTGATCTTTGCAAACAAACAGGTGAGTAGACATTAAGAAAAACGGAACCCAATTTGTTTGAAATTAAAGACTGAACTCTTTCTGTATTTTGATGAAAATATTAGGTAATAATACTTTTACTAGGCGGCTTCATCCCCACTAGGTATGATCCTGACTCAACACGCTTTAAAATCTCCTGGCCCTAAATTTCATCACATTCACTGTTGGTATTTCTTCAACCAGGTTGTATCCGCCCGTATTGAATTGCTGTATAAACAGTTATGAAAAATTGTTATATTTATTGAGCATTTTACCACGCATCAGAAACCCCGGTGCAAGCCCACGAGCGCGAGCGAGACAAATAGAGTAGCTGATGATATCGCCGCGCTCGCGGGTCTAATTCACATAGCAAAGATCGCGCGTGTAGCGCAGTTGATGCGCAGTTATAATAACTTTCAGGGTCGATTTTACTTAAACTAAAGAGTTAGTTCACACGTGACTGTTTTCCGTAATTTTAATAAACTTGACCCTTTTAAGGGTCGATTCATTCAATTAATTGCATTTAGATTAAATTAAATGAAGCCCCTGGTCAGTTGCTTGACTATAATTTTGAGGTAACATTACAGTTTATGAATTAGTTTCTCAGTATTTTGTATTACGACAATCTGAGTTTTTCGGCTTGTATAGATGTTCCGCCACTGCAAGTTTGGTTGATCTGTTGTTTAATTTGTGAAATTAGCCCCACCTGGGACTCACACCTTTAACTGAACCGGTCTTTAGCAGAACTTAAATTTTCAGAAGAACCTCCAACGCCACGACGATCTACCACTGTTTATTGATAATTTGACAGGTTTTGGGTGAGAGAATCATAAATGTATGGTTTTGTTATTAGGATCTGCCAAACGCGATGAACGCAGCTGAGATCACCGACAAGCTGGGTCTGCACTCGTTGCGCAACCGCAACTGGTACATCCAAGCAACGTGCGCCACCTCCGGCGACGGCCTCTATGAGGGGCTCGACTGGCTCTCCAACCAACTCAAGAACGCCAACCGCTAACCGCATGTGCGCTACCAACTCACAGACAAATCTGATTACTGAAAGAGACTATGGTTTAAGATATGTTAACTTTATTTGCTATAAAATACAATGTATTATGTGCGGAATCGTAAATGTATTACTACTTATTCGTCACCCGGTGACCGAGCTCGCATCGCATTTACTCCGAACCACTTGCACGAAGCCGATTGTATCGCGTTGGCGTCGATGGCGAGCTTGAGCGGCGCGGCGGCCACCGCGTATCTATATCTAGTTATATGAGCAGTGAGTGTACAAATTAACCGGGGGTGTACTTAGTGAAGTGGTTTTAGGGTTCACATTGCTGGGGTGCATTGTTTGTTCGATCCCCGTTGACGTTGAACAAAATATAGTGTGTAAAGTTAATGCAAAATTACCCACAATTTTGTTTATAATTTATCAGTGAATGATGGGATGTAACTTTGTACCTACTCTTACTCGAGTGATCGCGCATTGTGATGTGGATAGGTATCTAGCTGACACGTGATAAAGTGAATCACAGCATAACATGTTTTATATGTATACTATAATGTGGAATAAGTTGTCCTAATAAAGTATTTAAAGATAATTCACATTTTACGACTTTAATTATTTAGACGGCAGTAGTGTCCCACATTTGGGAATGTAGGTAAGTCCTGTGAGTAAGTTTCGGGCGGCGCGCGGCGGCGTGTGCTCGGGTGGGGTTGGGTGGTGCGAGGCGAGCGTCGGCGGCGGGCTGAGTCTGAGTCGTCTACTGGCAGCGGCCGCGGTATCTGCCGCAGCCTAATTACATCGCTTTGTAGCTTTGGAGCATAGTAACTAGTATCATATTTTGACTGTCACCAATTTTGTGCATATTCCACATATAACTTGAACGATTTTTTGTATGATGATAGTTTATTTTTATGGAAGTTAACTAGATAGATTAAGCTGTTATGTATTTAACATTCAAAAACTCTTTTTATAGACGATCCACATGTTCATTCATTGATATGGCTCGTTGTGATTAATCTGCATTTAAAGTCTACTTCTCATAGTGAACCGAGATTAACTTGTAATTTAGGTGTACCTATTAGATTAACGCGGTGTCATTTTGAGAAATGTTTCCGCTTACAGGGAGACAGTGCTCAGAATTCTCAGCGGTACTTTGCTCTTACACAATTAATTATAACTTAGCATTTTTATAATAATTTAGAAAAAATTGTTAAAACTCAATTCTAAGACACATTATGTGGCAGGTGTGGTGGAAAGCATTCTTTTTTATTTTTATGAAAAACAAACATAATGAAAATGCGAAATGTGACATTCCGGTTTGTCTTATGCTGTATTATGGAATAAATATCCTCACCTAATATTGATTTTTTTCTTAGACCCAGTTTTATTAACGTCTGATAACACATACCCGTACAAAAAAATAGCAGATTTTGTAAAGAGAATCTGTCAACAGCCATATTAACTTGTGGTTAAATTTTCGGTAGGTATTCGACGTTGATGAAATAGAACCTGAAATGAAATAACCAAATAATAAGACCTTATTAAGTCTTAAATTTATACACAACAACTAGTAAGTTAGAAAGTCGTGTCATAAGTCATCTTACATTGTACTTTATTTAGTTAGGGCTTGATTTTAAAATAATCAGTTATGGGGTATCGGGCTGTTATTTTGTTAATTTGAATGAAGAAAAGTTTTTGTATAGACTTATCAAAGAAATACCTTATCTGAGATTTATCCATAGATAGAGAAATCGGCCCTAAATGATAACTTGTCGTAAACCCGATAATTCGTTAACATCCAAAAATATTACGAATTGAAAAAAAAAGTCATCTTGATTTATATAGAGGAGTCCATATTCAATCGGTCATCCACTTTTCACATCATAGCCAAAACCGAAAAATAGTTCCTTTTGTCACTACGCTTAGTAAATATTTTTGGGAATTAAGACAAAGTTGTATAAGGTATGTAGGTGTGTAGGTATGGAAGTGTGTGAATTTGTAAGATTACCGTCCAGAAAAAAAATATAAATGCATCAATACTTCGTCAGCTATACAAATCCTACTTCCTATTAATATTATGAATGATAATGTCTGTGAGTGTGTGTGTTTGTTATTCTTTCGCTCAAATCTGCCGAACGAATTTTGATGAAGCTTGGTACACAGATGGCGCTTGCCCTGGAATAACATTTAGGATGATTTATGTTCAACGAAAATGTTACATCCCTTGGGAACGCGGGGGACAGCTAGTAATATAAATGCGGAAGTTTGTGAGGATGAATATGATGATGGCAGATAGATAATATAATTTATAATTTGGATTAACTTTTTATGCTAGGATATGCAACATCACTCGGGAACGCGAGTGAGATCGCTAGCACAATAAATGTAGTTTTATGTAAGGTTATGTAAGTATGAAGCCTGTAGTTTTGTTTTATACACCCTTCATATAACAGAACGGCTTAAAGCACGATACGGCTAGTTTAAACCGTTTCGTAGTTCAAATCAAGTTTGTAAGGTCTATCATCAGGTCAGGCCAGTCAGTCAAGCGATAAGATCTCATGTTTACGGTCAAAAGAGCGCAAATTTAATGGTCGGTTCAAACTTTTCAACATTTTCAATCAAGCTATCAAGTCAGCAGGGTAATTGTGTAATGCTGTACATCGACGGTGCTACGAGTGTTGTGCCACACTGCTCGTGCGCCGAACCATCAATCTATTATGAAATAGGGTTCTAAATTGAATCCGAGAGAGTTACACAATAAGGTTGCGGACCAATCAATCAAGTAGCAAGATCACAATTCGCCTAGCTAAACTTGAATACCTTAACTAATCCTTTGGCAGTTCTAATCGGTCATCGTCAGGCGTCTTTAATTAGTTATGTTTATTTGTTATATGGCTAGGAATCCGTCTTCACAGGAAACCATTGATAATATGTCTTCTTTCTTATGTTTTGCAACACCTGCCTAATAACCTCTATAAATTAAAATCGTATCTAGTAACTCGTTTTCAGACTTACCTTGTAGACACAGACGTCCCGTCACAGAACTTTTCTTAAATTTCCTTCTCATAAATTCGATTTTTATTTAAACCGTCCCTGGTTATGCGTACTGCATAAGGATGTTGAATTCACTTCCGCTTAACGAACATGACTCTAGAATCGTTAATGTTTTTAAAGAAATGTCAAACAATTTTGTATTAATTTGATTTGTTCTATCCTATATATTTTCACGCATTTTGTCTGCATTCCAACTTCCAAGGCGCAGGGCTGCGTATACTCTCCTCTAAGATGGGTATATTCGGGTCAGGGGATGAGGTGATGAAGTCGCCAATGTCCACTTTTCATTAACGATAATATTAAGCTGAATATGATTTCATCGCCACTTTTAGACGTGACACGACGCTCTCACCTAACAGGTAGGTTGAATGTAAATTGAATTTAATCCTAGAATATAAATGTGAAAGTGAGATTGGTTGTTAATTTGTTTGTTTGTCCTTCCACGGATCGATTTGATTATTTTACATGGATGGGTCAATAGGGCGGAGAAAGGCATAGGTATAGGCTATTTTTTATTATATAGGAACGACTGTGGAAACCGTGAGGCGGAAGCTTTTTGCTGTTTTGCTTGAGAATGTAGTGGTAGTATGAGGCTGTAGTGTATGGAATAATAAGGCAATTTTCTTAACATATTCAATTCTTTAACCACCACATTCAACTAAAATAAAACCGGCCAAAAGCTAGTTGGGTTTGCGCAACGTTTTTTTATTCATTATACATTTTCAGAAAACCATTACTAATTTTTACGTATCCTGTACATTTTATTCGCGAGGCCTTGATGAAAATGAGAAACCAAACTTCAGGATACGCTATGCGTTACGATGCTACGAAACTAGTTAGTGTTAAAAACTCTTTGGTCTCCTCTGGGTGGTAGGTATTGAAATAAGGATATAAAGGTTTTTACGTTTATTAATGTTATGATATGAAGAAAGTAAGTACATCTTTATTGCCATCTAATTAGCAATATAAATTATACAAAAAATTACATTCCTGAATTAACAGGCGAAAGATATTACTATGTGATAAGTAGGCATCACAACATTTTTGCGTTGGTTTCAGAAAAACATTAACATTTAACCCTAAGCTATGTAGTGCTACGAAAAGCTACAAAAAGAAACTATGCATAAATTTAAACTATGTGGTTTACGATATTCTTGCCAATTACTTATACTATGAATGCTACTTGTGTAGGAAAAAAAAATGTTTAATGCTATTAGAGCATACCTACCCGCAGATTTGACTATTTACCAAAAATAATAACTAACTTTAAAATAAGAATAGGACTGAAAATTAAAACAATAACGCACCCTACTATGCTATTAATATTATAAATGCGAAAGTTTGTATGTATGCATGTTTGTTACTCTTTCACCTTACAGATTTGGATGAAACTTGCCATATAATAGGTAAGGTTGGGGAAAAAGTTCCTTCGCATTTTTTAAGAAAATTCAAAACATTTTTAATATAGTTTATTTACATTTAACTAAAGTATGTAGGTACCATTTTCTTCGATAACTTTTTGCCATCTTGTAGATAGGGACATGATCCCAATGCTATAGAAATTTTGGGAATTCTGATCAAAATACTGCGACAAGTGGTTTTGACAGTCCTCTCGTGATGTTAACCTGACACTGCCTAAATAATTTTGAAGAGACCAAAACAGGTGGAAAACTGAAGGTGCAAAGTCAGGACTACACGGCGGATGCATTAATACCTCCCAGCCAAACTCTCTTATTTTTTGCTGAGTGGCTTAAGATGTGTGAGGTTTAGCGTTATCATGATGAAAAACCACACCCCTTCTGTTGATTAATTCCGGCCGGCAGTTGAGAGAAAGTCTCAACTTCTTGCTTTAATCTCATCAGTTGTTCGCAGTAGAGTTCAGAATCGATGGTCCTGCCTGGTGGTAACAGCTCATAATGAATAATGCCCTTCCAATCCCACCACACACACAGCATCACCTTGTTGCGAGTTAACCCGGGTTTCGCCACAGTCTGTAAAGCCTGACCGGCCTTTGACCACGACCTTTTTCTTTTGGCGCACGTTCTTGTCGTACGTAATCCACTTTTCATCACCAGTTATCAGCTTCTTCAAAAATGGTTCGGTTTCATGACGTCGTAATAAAGAATCACAAATGAGTACACGGTTCATTAGGTTTCTTTCAGTGAGCTCGTGAGGTACCCAAATATCTAGCTTTTTTGTGTACCCAGTTTTTTTCAAATGCGCCAAAACTGTTTTGTGGTCAATTCCCAGTTCTTCAGCTACGTCGTAAATACTGATATACCGATCTTGCTCCACTTTTTCAAAAATGGCATCCATTTTATCCGTAATGGGGCGACCAGAGCGACGTGCATCTTTGACATCAAAATTTCCGGATTGAAAACGCTTAAACCAAATTTGTGCTACTCTCACAGACACTGCACTAGGTCCATAAACATCGCAAATTTTTTTCGCGGCTTGCATTGCTTTTTTACCTTTTTTGTAGTAAAATTTTAAAATGAATCGAATTTCTTCATTAGATTCACTCATCTTGGCGGTACGAAAAACATATGCAAATTACACATTTTCCTAATTTGAATTTTGAATGATGTTCTTTAAAATTTAAACTTTCAATAATACCAAAACCAGCCAGATACAAATAGTATAGCCAAAGAGATTTTATTACAAGTTCATACATACTATAATGCGAAAAGACCTTTTCCCCAACCTAATATATAGAAAATTCTCTGGAATAATACATAGGATACTTTTTGTGCCGGGAAAATGTTACATACTTCGAGAACGCGGGTGAAACTGCGGGGGACAGCTAGTCGCCTAACTTTAACAGTATGTAGAACTAGGTGTAAACAATTTTCTTTATTTATGAAGGCGTTCTCAATCTCTTTTAAATTATCAATATATTTTTTGTAAAGTTCAAACAATATAAATTATAAAGAATAATAAAAAAAAAACTGTTAATACTATGAGTGTCGCAATATTTTGGAAAATTAAGTCATTTTATAAGGTGAAAATATTATTATATTAATCTAAAAGAGAGTCTCTAGGACCCATACTGTAGATTGCACGAACAGCTTTTTTCCGCGGAATAAAAATAGTACCTATTGATGTCGGCGCCATTTTCCCAAAGGAGGATGTCATAGAACATCAAGCTATAAAAAAAGAACTAAATTGGTCTTACTGTGTCGACGCTAGTAAGAGACGTATTTTATTACTGCATTTGCTGCAGAAGTTAATCTGTTCCAATGTCCTGTGCCAATCGAGAAATATGACCCAAATTTAGGTACATCGAAGTCGTATCATGAAATACAGTAGTTTCTGAGAGATATATTTTTTCATTCTTGATTTTAATATCCGTTACAGATTTCTTCCTACTTGCTGTACATTCGGTAGACTACATTTAATTAATTTGGTTTCTTCTCTTTTTTGAGCGGATAATCGGCATTGAACCACGTCTTTTCTCTTCTGAGGGATTCAAATCGTTTCACTTTGTATAGAAGCATAGCAAGTGTGCAATATTTTTGGGTGGGTTTTGTTTATGGTTAAAGTTTATCACATTAGTGATACCATCTACAATAGATATGTATTCTATATTATCCGATATTTATATTTATCTGTTTTGTCTTGTATAGAACAACGTATACCGAGAAAGCAAGTAATACTACATAATAGTATATATAACATGAAATATATTTGACATGAAACCTAATAAAAGATAGCACATTATTAAAACTAGAAATAATAAACAGTTAATGTATCCTGAAGGAAGAAGGCTGGCAATATTATGTGAGCAAAGTGTGTGGAAATTCTTCTCTCTAACAATTTAGTAATTGCTTATGATCCGAAAATGATGAACAACATTCGTCTTTTCATCCCTAAAGTTGTTCGAGAATTTAATTGGGTAGGTTTAGATTTTGTGTGTAAAGTATAATGTAGGTTGGTATATAATTCACATATATTATGTAATTTCGCAAGGAATTAAATTATATTGATTTATGTAAGACGTTTATTTGTGTACATTTCCACAGGAAACGTTAACAGACAAATTACCTAGCATTTGCAACCTACGTATTAGGCGCTATCTAATAATATTGAATGTAGGTAATTGTTAAAATATTTATATTTCCCTTTATTTCTTCTTATATATTATTATTAGGTACATGAATTGTCGGGCTAACTGCCAAATCGAGTTCTGCACCAGATATAATGAACCTACTTAAGTCATTCGGTAAATCTTTAAGAATATCTTCAACATGTCTGCATTCGACGCAATTTTGAGAGGCGAAATAAAGTTATAATTCACGTCCATTATGATAAAAAAATATTTTTATTGCAAGCCTTATTTAATTATAATTTACTTGACAAAAAATTATAATAAACATAGTAAACGTAAATACATTTCAATTTTCATTATAATTTCACATAAGAATAACTTTAATTCTTATCTGTAGATAACAGTAGTTACATTCCTGTAGGATTGTAACTACCTGAATAGAATCCATTATTATATACAGATGTACAGGTAATAAACTGTTGTTTCGTAATATAATAAATGTAATAGCTACCGGCAACGGCGCAGTGCAGTGTGTAGAGTACGCGACGGGTGCGCGGCGGCGCGCTCGTAGTGGCGGGCGGCGTCGGCCCGGCATGCGCGACGGGCGGGGCGGGCGGATGGCAGCGCTGCAATTTTCCCCGCCCGCACCGCGCGAGTACCGTGTTTTCCACGAGAGCGGCGCGCCGGCCCCCTCGCCTGCACGAGCCGGGAAATCGCGCGTCGTTCCTCTCAGTCCGAGTCTGCCGTCGCGCTACGAAGACGCCTGTGAGTCGCGCGCTACGATCGCGAACTTGTGCTCGCTGCACTATACGTACAAACTGAGCGCGCGCAGCGAAAATAGTGTGCTCGTGGCCGGGAGCGGCTGAAACCCGGTGAGAGTACTAGTGCAAGAGCGGCGGCATGCTGCCCGCGCTGGTGCTGCTGGCGCTGGTGGCCCAGGCCCCGGTGACGGCGCGCCGACATGCGCCCGATCTGCGCGAGGAAGAGCCAGCGCGACGCACTACCCGACCAGCCGGTGAGTGCTCCATGCTTATTCGATCGATGTCACCGATGACCGATGTCATGCCGCTTTCTCGACTCTATCAAATACTCATCAAACTATCCCGTGTGCACCGAGCAGACGCAGCGTAACTCTGTTCGCGTTCCAAACGCGCATTACGCACCATTGAGAAGCTAGTGGATAATTACACGTGTGTTTATGTAAATAATTACATTCCGAGATTTCTGCACTTGTGTCGAGCGATTAAATTAATTAAATCGCACGTCCATGCATTAGTGTAGAGTACGCGGTTAAGCCGGCGGCGGCGGATAATACCTATTCATGCAGTACCTAACATTTTTTGCTAAAGACTATTTATCGCTTAACGTATCGCCTTATCAGTAAGCCGATACCGGCAGCGTTGGTGGGGTGGGATAATAAAAACAATACCACGTGAGCGTGCAATCGACTTTCATTTTAACTGTATCCACAAACGAGGCAAAAACGACTAATATTCATATATACGAGTACTCGTATATACAGAGGATTCAACAAATAAGCAACGATAATCTGCAAGTGTTAACTGAGCAACTGTTAGTTCTATTCAATACCATAAGTATTCGATAAAACATACGATTAATTGATATTTGAAAATAATTGAACATTTTTAACAAAATTTATTGAATTTACTACAATGATCTAATGTTTTAATTTTATTTATCCTATAAATCATTCGAATGTTTATGTTGATGTTTGTTTGTGTGGATGTTTGACGCATCAAAACATAATTTCATCGCTTGGGAAGTTTCCTTAGATGTTTTCCTCAGCGATATCATAATTATTATAATACCATGAATGACTTAATATCAATATCGTACGATTTCAAAATCTTATCGCATTTGTACCTTTTATTATAAATGATTGTTTAAATGTTTAAAATCTTTATGATACCCAGGTAGGCCTTTTTTTATTTGGTTTGTAGTATATTGATATCATTATTTCCTATAACATTAGATAATAAGTTAATTTCATATCTATCTTTATATTAACAAGTTCTGTATGAAATTAGTTGGTTCAGTTATTCATTCCTGTATGTAACAGAAAATGTTAATTTTAAATTTGTCTTATTAATCCAGTCTTAATGTTAGGCTTGAAATAAAATGATCACCGACATTATTAAGTTTATAGCCTTGTAACCTTGCATGTCTCACAATTATCACTAGATACCTACCTTTTATTTTTATATTCCACAAGGACTTTCTAAGTAATGTGTCTGGTTACGTGAGTCAACCTCACCCGACAGCTTTCATTCATTTTCCCGATATGATAAATGTTACAAATGTTTGCCAAGACTATATTCACTAGACTGCCAAGAATTGTGTTATTACCGAGAAGAGAAAAAATGACGACTTAATTCGTTATGTCTAGACAGCCCACCGAGACAAGAAGTGACGTGAAATTTTGGAGACGTCGTGTTGGCTTACTTTTGATGAACTTTTTAGTATCTTCAATCCTCGGAAATAAATATTATGATGTACTTTACAAGCAATGATGAATTGTAATGATATTTTTAGAAGGGAATATCAACTTTAAATCCTCTATATTCTGCTCATTATGTTGAGTAGAAGAGTCACCAAGACTCTCGGTGATCAATAATAAGGTGATCTCTGGCAGACATTGTGTGATGGGTGGTCTAAATAATCATATAATATTCTATAGGAAGGTATAAATAAATTCAGCAATTTTGGGGATTTTAGACGATCAAAGGAACATTTAATATGTTTCCCCCGTCATCGTCAGCGCGTCTGTCGCAAGCACATTAAGATTTTTGGGGATGTACCTACTGCCTCTTATGACACCAAGGTTGACAGTCAGGCACGTGGCCAAAACACCAGTAGCTGTAGTAGGACCCGTGACACAACCGGATATTTTTTTTACCGTAGGTATATTATTTACTTTACATCTGCGTAAAAGACGGACATACGATATAGATATTTATAACTTATTTAGTACCTACTTACGACTTACTCACATAAATGAAATTTTACTTAAAGCCTGTATATTTCGGCACGTATTTACCACCTTCCTGTCATGTCAAAAGTGTGACGTTATTTATGTGACCATTTAAAGAAGCGTTTTATGAGTAAGGATGTAAATCTGTGTATGTGAATGGATGTGATGTGTTTGTGTTTAAAGCAGGTACTTAGAGTAATTTTAATCGTGAGACGACCGCGGCATGTGACGTATGCTAGCAGTGGGTGTCGTCCGACTGAAAGGGCGTGCTAATTTCAGGTTCGCATGTTGCGTAACTTTGTAGTACACACGAAAACAACGCGGAACGATACCAATACCCATTTGTCACCTGGCACACCCAATTGGCAAATTCCTGAATGATCGTGACTCTCTATCAAGTTCAAGTTTTATTTTCAATATCCAAACATTGCGATATCTGAGTTGTTTGCACTATGTTAAGATATTCGAATTATCTATTTTACTATCATTATTTAAATAGGTCCAAATCAGACGAAAACATGAAATCTTGTGGGTGTTTTATCATTATGGAACCATTTTCAGGTACCTAATGTAAATACAATGACGTCTAGGTAGTAGGTACTTATTTAGGTAATTTATGTTCACTATAATATCATAAAATAATATTTTCATAATAAAAAGGAATATGTTAATTATAATGTATACATTATTTTTGCTGTTGTGCTAATTTTATTTTTTGATTTAATTTCCACTTGTGTTTATTAATGACCACAGTTTCCGCCCCGCGATTTGACCGCGTTCCCAAAGTATCTAAAGTTTTTGCATTCAAAAGTGTTCTATGTATGATTCCAGAATATATTCTATATAAGTGTCAATTTTAATCTAAATCCGTTCAGCCGTTTATCCGGGGTATAGTGACAAACATTCAAATTAAAATATATTTCTGTCGTCTTAAAAGAGCGGTTATTTTATTGTATTTTTAACATGTAGGTACATTTGCAATATAATACATGAGTAGATATTGCGCATTGTTATTTTTAGCACAACGATCGACGTTTAATTATCAGAGCTTGATCTTGTAACCCTGAGTCGGCAGTGTATCAAAAATAAATATTTTTTTATAATGCAATTCCCGATAGTAGGATTTATATAAGTATAAATACTATATTCAACTTGTCATAATTTGTTTTATGAAAGTAATTGTTTCTGTAATCATATTGTAAACATAATTATTTTTACGACAAAGACATTAAATTTGCGTACTTGGTATTTCCTAGTCTTTATAAATACTCGTATACAAGTATAGTTTGGTTACCCGGTGGCCGAGTCTAAGAATTTCCCAGGATATTTATTCCTCCTTATTCAGACATATTCAGTTTTAGTTTTGTCATAAAATGTATGCAGTGGTAATCTGTTTTTTTTAACTGCCGTCATGTCCCGAGGGACGCTTTTAGTTCATGAAAAAGAAGAGATTATTAGAAAATAGCTATTCGATTATGTATGGTTCAATCGATTCGAGTCCCGAATCGGGTGCACACACGAGCAGCTCCAAATAACAAAATAGAACGAATGAAGTAGTCATTCTTTATTTTAGTTTACTTATATTTAGATAGATAAGGGTTACAAAATTATGAAACTGAGGAAAATATTTCATAATACATATAACACTATAAATATTTGACATTTGCTAAGATAAGCATAATATACATCATTTTTTTAAGGTTACTAGGTTACCACATATTGGGTTTTGCGACTTATTTTAAATGTAATAAAATATAAATAAAATTTTGTTATTAATAAAATAACAACCCAACACACAATATAGGTTTTTACAATTAGAAACATCAAAATATTCATGACTAGCTGTCCCCCGCGGTTTCACCCGCTTTCCCGAGGGGTATTAGCATACATATAAACTTTCCTCTTGAATCGTTTTGTCTATTGATCTAAACCGCTTCCAATTTCGTTACGTAGTTTAAAAGACCTAAGCATACAAACGGCGGGAGCGACTTTGTTTTATACTATGTAAAGATATTAATGTAGGCTATTATTTAGGTGATTACTTACGTCGATTTGAAATGCACCATATACATCTATCATATTTTAACTAATTTACGATTTAAGTTTTAGTTACGTACAATTTCTTTTCCAAAAGGGTACCTAAATTACATTATAACTATCATAACATTATAGCAGGAAACCCAGATCATTTATACTATCAAACTTTGCATATCATCCAAATTGATAAGTATGATGAATTTTACTATGAGATGTAATGAGTTATTAAGATAGAGTATTATACTTATTTATTATTATAAAATAATAGAGAAACTGCAACATAGGCATTAAGGCGCGCCTTTGTCGAGTCTGACGACGAGATCACCCTCGCTAAGATTGCAGCCAACGTAGCTTGTGGCACTCTGAACGTCCTCAATGCAGTCATCCTCGATATCGCTCTCACCGGCGAGGACCATCACATAGCCCCCCAGTATCCTAGGTACATAACTGAAACGCGCAACTTCAACTGAAAATATCACTTTCAGAAAAACTACGAACTTATTACTACTTTTCAGACCATATCGATTTTGGATTATGGGTTTAAATACTTATATTTACAAAATTACAACTCGCCTTTTAGTAAATCAATAAAAGCATGATAAAAAAGGGATGATAGTATTATAATTACTGTGTTACTTTATAATTGCGAGAAAGTTTATTGAAGATGTATGAGTTGATAATATAGCGACTTACAATCATATTGCATGGCGTTAAGCGTAATGTCGTAAATCGTGGTTGGGTTGCGTTAAATGCCCGTGGCACACAGCGTCGCAGGACACTTATGTCCAATTCAGCCGTTGGTTCATTGCCCTTAGCCTGTGCTGGGCGTAACAAATGGCCCGCTGAGTGACGTCACGTCTTGTACATTGCACTCAAATTGCATTACCAACGGAGCAAACTCTCTTGGATAAATCGTGTCAATATAACTAGTTACCGTTTAAAATAAAGCAAAGTTATTTAAAATTACTCTATTATTCTATTGATTTTAGGAAACTCAGTTTCAAAGTATCTATAGCTGATACACAGTAAGACCGGCAAATAGGAAAAAAGTTTTTAACTACTTTCTGGGACTTATTTCCGATAGAAGCGATTGCTACAATAACAATGAACATGTGTTAGACCGTTGGCGTTTTCACAGCAAATTTTAGCGTACTTAATTAACGCTCGACGAACTCACTTCCACGAAATTAATTGGGGTCAAAGAATTTGAGTGCATACATCTCAATTAAACTCGACGTTACACCGCTCTGGGAGTCATCGCCATTTTGGAACACGATACCTATATTTGATTATTTTTTATATTAACAAGGGTCTTATTCACCTTCCTATGGAAAAAACATCGTGTCATTCGTTATCCTTAACGCTTCCCGCCATTATGCGCAGACAATAGACATTAATTTTCAAAGGCGCGAGATAGGAATGTCGTCGGCGCAACCTCGGCCAGGTAGAAATTTTGGCACCTTTATGATATGATCCTGACGTGTCATAAGCCACCCACGGGTCCTCATTAAGCCGGTAGCCAACAAAGGCGCCGGGTCGCCCATAATGCTGTCGGATTATACAAAGCGGGCGACAGGCAGGTCGTCGGCCTGCGGTGCCCTCGCGTGCTACAATTGCACACAATACGCCCCCGCGCGACCCAACAAACCAAAAAGATTGAAAAGTATGACACGGTGCAGTGGTGGGACGCTCCGATAGCATCTCGGCGCCATCTCCTCGCCGCACCACCGCTGCCGCCGCTGCTGCCTACCCGCACAGGCACCCACACCTCGGCCTCGGCTCAATCGCAAATTTTGATTATGTCGTAACTGACAGGCTGTACTACGTTCCGCCGCCGCCGCCGCCGCCGCGCCGAGCCGCCGAGCCGCCGCCCGCCGAGGACCACGTTGTTAGGGATGCCTTCGGCTGACTTTAATTAGTTAGGTTACTCTTAAGACCCGTGAAATATTGCGCACCTTAGAGAATTTAAAGCGCTCCGAAGTAAATACGCAGAAACGATAAATGCGCTTTCAAAAGTTGAGCGATCCAATTTATTTTACGGTCATTTTCGGGGTCGAGCTGGTGGATCGTGAAAACGGCTCTGTTTATCAGTTATCTTTATCGATAATAAATGATTTGGATAATGCACGACGTCGCCGGGCGCGGTGGCGCGGGTGTGTCGGTCGAGTTACGGAGCTCCTCCCACGTACGGGTGCCGACTCTCGTTATGAACTTGAATTAAATGAATGACGCAGTTGTATGAATGGCGCGGGAATGAATGTGAGTCGGAAGTGCAAGTCTGCCGCGCTACAGCACGCTAGTCCATTGCGCCGGCGCACGTGCATCCGTTCATGGTTAGCGTTCTCATCACAACACACCTTACCGCGCTTGCTCACTTTTTAAAGCTTTTTAGTTCTATTCCTTACTATCTCATATCGTTGTAAATGCCGCATATTTACTATAAAATATTTAATTGGCAGTTTTAAGAATTTAGTCATATTTGACATCAATGACTGAATATTTAAAAGACACTTGTGATCAATATAATAAATAAACAATATAAATAATGATTTCAAGAAGAATTAGTAAAGTACGTAAATCTGAAACTACATAATATATTATAATTTTATAATTGTTAGCAAAACAACCAGACAAAATACGAGCGTAATTTGCTATGAAAAGATGCAAACGTAAACATGTCTATTAATACAATGTGTAACTTTCGTATTAACACAGGTGCCAAGAAGTCATGGCATCATTTATTTACTACTTAAGGCATTAGTTGTAATTCTGGATAGAAGTCAGGATTTCTAGGGATTCATAAAACCATTTTTTTGTGCCTTACTTTACGTACATGACCTCCACTTTGTAGTAATTCAAATTAAAAACTAGAATTATTAAGCATTCATAATAATATTGACTTCTGTAGCACTAAGAAAGCAAGTTATAATAAATGTAACGCATAAAAAAAATCATATATAAATGTTTTATTTCATCTGATGCCGAAATATAACGTAATAAAGTACCCTACACTGGAATTAAATATTTTAATTAGATATCCTGGCAATTTTTCTTGGCGTCCTAGGACCCTCGTGGCGATTCACGAAAATACGTATGCGACTCACACCTTTAGACAACTCTAAAAAAGATGTATAGCAAGTATAGAGAGATACGGATAAACGGATTCTGGGATTTTACCGAGGAAAATAAAATCTCAATATATATTTGGGCCACTCGCAGGAAAGAAAAATATGGATAAATTACCGTCAATTTATGTCGTATTTTTGGCAAAAAGTTTTGTTTATAATAAAAATATCTTCGTCATTGTTCTATTATTTGACCCCGTTGAGGTCTTTTAAAATGGCATTCTTTATGGAACTTTTAATAGAATCAAAGTAAGCCATTCTCGTTTGAAAGCCCTTATCTCTTACCGAATTGTCTTATGACGTCCATATGTTATTTAAACATAAATCTAGATATGTATGTATAGGTTTAGTTAAGCTACGGGATTGATAGTGGTTTAAGCGCGTTGCGCGAAAAAGATAACATTTTTATTCATGGAATAAGTAATGATTATATGACAACGTCACTCTCTGTCTGTCCATCCTCCATTAAAGGATGTATCTTTTAACCATAATAGGTAGCCGGCAACATTATTTAAAAAAAAAAAGGAAGAGATATTAAATGAATATAACTTTTTTATTTTTGCTCTATGGTATTTACAAATAATATAAATCGTCCAAAAGTGTAATCCTGTATGATGATGAATTTTATTGTATTTTTTCTTTTTTTTTTCGTAGCTGAAGAATCACTTAAGTATTTACGATATTATATTCTTAACAATATGATATAGTATAGGAAGGATGTTATTATCTTATTTGAAAATCACCCAACGAAATATGATAGCCAAATGCAAATACGTAGCCACTTATGAATCCAGGCTCAATAAATATTTACTCACTTCCAGTTCACGCCAAATGGTGCACTCACAATCACTCACAGAGCTCCTTTTGGCGCCGAATGTCAATTTTCTAGAGATTACCCATCGGCGGAGCCGCTTGGGCAGCCTCAACAAATGAGACTGTCTCGTGGCTCGCATACCAATATCGTTCTTATTTCATATTCACACAGTGGTGTTAATGGCCCGATGCAAAATTGTTTGTTAACACAACATGTAATGGATCCGAGCACTCTTCCCAATCGGTCGCGAAACGTGTTTGGATAAATGCTAGTGTGACTTTCATATATCCAACCAAGCGCTCGTGGAGCGCGGAGACTGTAAGTACCTATTTGTATAAACTATGTGTAAAATGCAAACTTATTGTATATGCAGTCATTTATGTTTGAAACGTTGTAGCTTGCATAGTTTCTTCCATGCTGGATAGATTTTCATTTAATGGAGTTAATTGACCCCTCGTTAATAATAATGCTAGAAGCAGCCACGTTACATGTTTTCCGCCGTTATGGTCTTCTACGACGAATTTCATAAGATATGTCTATCTATACTAATATTATAAAGAGGAAATATTTGTATGTCAGTATGTTGTGTGTCACTCTTTCACGCAAAAACGACTAAACGGATATGGATGAAACTTTGCACATAGATAGGGCATATCCTGGAATAACATATAGGCTACTTTTTATCCCGGGAAAATGTGATATCCCTCGGGAACGCGGGTCAAACCGCGGGGGACAGCAATAACGTATCTAACTAATAGAGATCTCTACGAGGTAACCTTTGGTTAGCGAGAGGTTATAGAAACAGTAAAACTCATAACACATTATTTAATTACTCTGCTAATTACCGTCATATGTGAAAAAACAAACGCTTTGTGCTATTATGAGCGCTTGTCATGTTTTCATTTTAGATTGTTTAGTTGATTAAAATATAATGGAATAAATTGAAATTAAAAATAATTTTAAAAGAATTTGAGTACTTACCATGTTGGTCTGATGCATTATGGGGAACTCTTTTACATAGCTTATTCTAATTAAATTTTACTGCGCGTTTACCATATTACAGCTGTACTTATACCTTTTTCTTTGGGCTTAATAAACTATTATTAATTGGATAATTTTCTTGTTGAAATTGTAGACATGTTACTATTACTATACTATATGCTTGTTATATTTACATTCTAGATAATATATAGGGTCTGCATTTTGTTAAAATTACATGAACATTGGGTATACAAAATGTATCCAAGGTAGGTAAGTAGCTACCGTCAGTCCAACCTCGTAGTTGATGTATGTTTTCCTGTAGACAATAGTTCCACAACGATCGTCGTGTTCGGTGTTCCATAAAGAATACAATATGGACATGGTCGATGGTTACTGAAAAAGAATCATCGACCGTGAAGTACAAATGAATCATATAATACTTAATTATGTGTATCTAGTCTGGAAGTAATGTGGTGATGAATTTGGGAACTAAATTCATGTCTAGGTTGACAGTATCGTAAGAGGCGAATAGAGTACATACATGGCCGCATGCATTTGCACTTACTTGGACCAAGTGGCTAACAGAAGCGATCCCAGAGAGAGTTGGCGACGGCCAGGATGTTGTAAAATACATATCTGAAATATATAATTCTCGTGTAATATATAAAGCAATGAATGGATAGACTAGGCAGACAGATTTTGAGGAATTACTGAGTAGCAATATACAGAATTTGTATTGTGTTCACATAGCATAATATTATCCTGGTGATATAAATAAAAAAAACAGACAAGTGCGACTAACTGAACCTTACTTACGTGCGCGTCCAGCACACGTAAGTAAGGTTCAGTGCAATAACCATTTTGTTTGCAATAAGAAGTTACATCTACTTCACTAGCCTTAATTAAAAAAAATGTTTATATACTTGAGTCTTTCTTTTCTAAAATATAGGAAATTACCTATCAATCAGAACTATTTCAGAATTTTCGTTTCTTATAGTTTTCCAGCGTTGAGTAAATTAAAATAAAATGTGGAATGTGCAAATAAAGTCCGCTTATGACACCCTACTTATGCACTTCGGTCTACATCAGCACATGGGATAGATGTGCACATGGATAAAGAGACGGGTGGTCGCTTTCAGTCATGCTTCATGCGCATGATCAATATCTTTTGTTTTGTTGTATACATTTTCCTTTTTTTAACTATCAATAATTCTAGACATATTCTAAGCATTTATAAGAAAAACTACAACAACAAAATATTTTCCATGAAATTAATAAGGATAAAGGATTAATAAAGTACTAAACTAATATAATCGTTTTCGACGCACCTTAAAACCTTTTGAATATTTTTAAGGTTAATGTCGATTATTAACTAGCCTATTAACGTAGGGAAGGTATGTTGTTGCGTTACCATTATTATTATGTGCCATAAGGGTCTTTACCATTTTGGTACGGATTTAGATTATGTGTATAAGAATAGATTATGGTCTTCACCAGCGTATGGAATAGATACCCATAAAGATCTTAAATAAATAAAAAAATTGTAAAGCAAGAAAAAATATTTTTTTCCAATAAATTTGTCAGTGTATCCAGTTCACACGCGCTAGCGAGACGGGAGACAGGGCTAAGATGTCGAGTTGAAATTATGGGCTGATCATTCTAAATAGGGGGCCGTCGGTCCGGTTATACTGTTGCACTCCTTAGATGGCCACCAGCGGCGCTCGTTTCTCTCTTGCATCGGCGCCCTGCGCCTGCGCCTGCTTACCACACCGCGGTCGACTCGCAGGTGTAGTGCGCTTATTTGTGTCACAAGTGAGGAAATTTTTACTACCTACTTATAAACAATTTGATAATAATATACCAAGTTGCAATAAATTTCTTCAAATATAATTTTAATGTCTCCATTTGAAAAGTAACGCTGCACAGAATATAAAAACGCTCAAAGAAGCTCAAGTGTTTCATCGCGGGCGGCTCTAAATCCCTGCGACCGCACACTGTCAAAATATTGTCAAAGTGAATTCCACGCGTCCAATATATTTAAAATGATTTTCTACTTGGCAATAATCCTAGCGATTTATTTCGATCTTAGTAGATATTAACCGCATACCGCATATATCTAGACAACGCGTCATTCTCGTTCGTAGGTTATTGAACCGCCTTTTATTGAGATTTACAAAAGCGGCCGAATTGCGAAGTTTCGCACTTTCAGTTTTGGGTTATTTCACGCCTTAGTCGGCGGCAGAGTGTCTCATTATCAGCGATATATTTAGTGGTGATGGTGCGTCATGCGGCTGCCGCCGTTGCCGCCACGGAAGCGTCTGTCGTCGGCATCAGTGGCACGGCGCGCGGCGTGGCGCAGCGCGGCGGCTCTGCCCGCCCGACAGCCGGCCACCGGCCGCCGGCCACTGGTGCACCACGACCTAACGCTTGCAATACTCATTTGGCAAGGTCTCGATCTTTCTTTACCTACTGTCGCACACGTTTCCGGCGGGCTTCTTACGTTCGTATGTAGGTACACACGCAATACTCTTGACGTAAGTACTTAGCATTGATTGACGTAAAGCTTCTGTTGACTGAAAATCGATACTTGCACTTGCTCGATGATCGACGTTACTAGTCGATACGACCTGGCTCTCACATTTGTGCTCCACAACAAAAAGAAATCATACCATAAAATCATTTTTGTTTCATTTTAGGTAAATCCACTTTCAGATTTCGACCCCGGTTTTCACGAGTTATACCTAGATATGGTATTTTTCATTTTTCAAGTACAGCCAGTTCTACGACTGTTCTAAATTTCATGTCCTATAGGTACTTGTTTGCGGAAATTGCCGCTGTGCACACATACGAAGGGTTACTTATTACTTCTAGAATACGGAACCCTAACTGGTGCGAGTGTGAATTGAATGCAAATTGAAAATAGCTGACTGAATGCATGTAATGCGTGGTCCACGCACAATGTGAATACATCGTTGTCCTATGTAATTTGTGGTCGTTAACTCAAAATAACAGATATCTCTGAAACTAATTGTTTGAACAAGATAATTGAATTAAATTGAAATATTGATTAATTTAATTGAAAGTGTTTTATCATCTACTATTCTGATTTTCTTCTTTATTTCCACCCCGTTGTTCAAATATTACACCCATTCTCACACTTTTTTACGACTTAAGGAGCGCATATCTTTCAATAGTCTTTGATAAACCTCTATTAGTAATTTTTATACGCATATATAAAGCATCCCATTTTTTGTTACATGTATTCTTTACTACATATTGCGTACCAGTTTTGACGATCGAAAGGATTTCTATTTCCTTCAGAAAGTAGGTTCTCGTAGGCAGTAGGTACAATCAAAGGTGACTTCAGTGAAATAGATATTATTAATGTATCTAAAGATATTTATGACCTCATGGTGGTGTTAAATCCTTGAAGTTTTCATGATAGTGAATGTTAGATACTGATGAATGATTTCATGATCAAGCACGTGAGTTATGACAGGTTGTACGTACAAGTTTAAATCATGTTCAAATAGATAAGATTCCTACTCATGTTATTGACCTTTTTATCATTTGCTGAATGTCGGTGGGCATTTCGGCCCCGCTTTATGTCAAAATACGGAAGCCTACCCAGAGCTAAGTGTTTTGCAATAAGCAGATAGGTTTATTATATTGTACAAATAGTGTTATCGAATAGTTTCTTACTTGTTTACTTACCGAAGGTTAACTTACGATATCAGTAAACACTGGGGACCAACCATCGGAATGTAGGTTAATTCTGTTATCATAAAGCTTGTAGAGATTGAGCGCTTATTTCCAAACTTTACGATAGGTTAGGCACGCACTACATTTCACTATTTATCAGCTCTACGTGTCGGTCGGTAAAGTTTCTAAAGAGTGGTAGTGTTGTGTAAACTAAACTGCGTAAGCCTCAAATTTATGGAGACGGTAAGGTTGGATGTTGTGCAGATCTCATGGGTTTAAATCTTAAACCATTGCCGTATGTATATCTTGCGTAATAGATAGGTATGTTCACGCAACGTATTAGTGAGATAATATTATAAAGCAGCTCTGGTCGGGGTCGTCAGTCGTAAGATTTTGTGTGCTGTGTGCGGGTGAGTCACGCACTTAACTGCGGCGCGTGTCATGTAGGGAACGCTCGCATTGCGTTCGCGCCGCGGCCGCACCATGGCGCGAGGGTCGAGAACACAGCCAACGCCAGCCGGCGGCTCGCGGCGGCTCGCAACGGCTCGAGCGTTGGCGGCGGTGGCTGGCCCAAGCATATTTTCATTTGTCGATATCTGTGATCGGCGCCTGCTCCATTAGTCATGTGACAGTATCGACACGAGATCGGCCCTCTCGGCCCTCTTTAATTCCAGTCGACGCCTGCGAGACTGGACTTGCGGTCGTATGTAAATTTACACGTTTGCAAACCGACTGATGAATGATGTTCTGACACGACTTCGTCTGTATTTGTTGCTTTGCGAACGCTCACTATAAATAAAGGAGACAAGCTATTTGTAAGATAGCTAGGTATGTGATTCGAAAATGTTGGGAGTCATCAACATATTAGGTACTTATGTAGTTCGTGTCCGAAATAAATGTAACCATGTATTTATAAAATATAATAATTTTATTAGAAAATCGTCTTGGTTGTATGAAGCTCAGCTAGTGATAGGAGGTCAAAGGTTCGGTTCATGTCACGTTGGAAATTACAATATTTTCGTTGAAATGATGTTCTCTGTATTGAGAACTGCCTTACCCTTAGTAGATAATGGGCGTGTGTAATTTTTTTGTGTTCCTAGTTCAAGTTGATTTTATTCTAAGAGCTAGACGTAGATCTTTTGGTTACTCGTTTCCATCTCCCAATTGATTAGGAACTCCAACTGAGGAGTGATTAATACATTAGTGCATCGTTGCTCAAAATGATTAGTCAAGTGACCTAATAATTCAATAATAAGCAACATTATAGCAACTGACTAGCAACTGCTAAATTAATATATTAAGATATATTTTATAACCACTCGATAATAATTAGCTTAGTGTAATCACTAAGCTATAATCTAATGATTATCCACGTAAATATTTTTTTTTTGGGAAAATCAAAAATAATTTAGTTTTTTATAGGTATTTTGATTTATGTCATCAAATACCTAAATAATGTGAAATATATTTTTTTACCTTTTTATTTAAATTTCATAAAACGAATACGGGTCTTATGTTCTTAAATACATTGCGATCCCGAGCCGGGATCCCATTTTCCCATTTTCGCCCTGGGGAACCACGACCCCCTTATGCTTAGAAACAGTGCTCAGTGATTGTTATGGAAGCACTGAATGCGCTTTCTTACGTGTCGCGTGGTGCGTTGGCCGTCAACTTCTTTCATGTGAGCTGTTTAATTGGAATTGTCTTTAATTCATGAAAAACGTTAGCTCACATTTGAAATGAAGCAATGTAGTGCATGGCAGCACAGGAATAGTATGCGTCGGCGGGTGAGTGAGGGTCATTGAGCTCGGCTCTGCTCTGACTCACCGCATGCGACATACGTAGTCTCTATCACAACTTTCTTATAAGGTTGTCGCGTTTTAATAATGCATGTTATGCAACTGGTTGCAATTTGTGTTCTCTTGCGGGCGTGCTAAAGCGTACCGGAGCTTGCGCTTACGACAAGTTTTCAACGAAATATGTAAGTAAGCGCTATTGTAATACGAAATGTTGGTAGATACCGTATGATAAATATTTTACAACACACGTTTACATTGTATTATAAAGAACTGGGTAACTGAAAGCAATACGATATAAACAAATAATACAAGTGCACTACCGTATCACGGCGGAAATATGTACTTCAGAAATAAGGAAGGGTTTACAATAAACTCGGTAAAGGCACTCGGTTAATGGGCTGGTTTGCGTGGTGGTTAGATACTACCACACGGTAGGTCGTGGTTCGTTTTCCGTCCAGAACAAACAGGGCCGGTTGGCGATAGGTATGTTTGTTCATTTTGTAGATTGATGTAAATATCTGTAGTGGGTACCAATATCAGTAACCTGTTTACCATAGGACAAGCTTTTCCTAGTTTGGGGTCAGATGGCCATATCTCATTTGAGAATGATTTAGGTTTAATGTTAAGATTTTTTATATTTTAATAAAGAACTTGTTTGCAAACAATGTAAACAGTTATTTAATAGTTGCAAAACTGTGGGTGTGATTGCTCGCGGGATCTCGCTCCTCACTCATTCATATCAATTCCATCACAAACGAGCGGCCACATCGCATACCATCTTAGAATTTACTTGATGAAATCTAAATAAACCTGTAATTTCTTTAAAATAGCTTTTACTCAACTTGGGTAGTAGCAAAGCTTCGTAGACAGCAGTGTCTTGTAGACCACTAGGGAAAAGTGCTCGCTAATGTGGCCTATCCATTTAGCATATTTTTGCGAGTGGACGTACATAATGATTGTAATGTTTCAAGCCGACAGAAGACCGGCATTAAAGACATTATCATGTTATTGATCAGCGTCCTTAAAGCGGTTTGCAATTAGTGTTACCTTAAGCGATGCAAGTGCGGACCTCCCGCGCACCGAGGCGACGCGCGACTTCCACTGGCGATGGCGCCCGCGCCCCGTGCCGCCTCCTTGTCTTTATGAAATTATCACTAAATTGAGAGATAAAACCAGCTTCTTCTGACGCTATAATAGCCGCCCTCAGTGAATATGTAAACCCTATTTATGACTCTCATTAAACTGTTTGATGTTATGATTAGATACACTTTTTCATCGTAATGGGTAGGTAATGTAGGAGTTCTTAGACCAAATAAAATATTATTTTGCAATGTATGTCGACAGTAATAAATACGCGGAATTAGAGAACCTGTAATGCCTTAGCAGTAAGTAATTTTAATGGCAATGTCTAAAATGGTGTTCTGCAAGGTGGCATCCTTGGACTATTGCTATTCATTCTATAGATTAATGGTTTTAACCGCATACCATAATATACTCATATAAATAATGAAATGAATTTAAACTTGTATTGACATTGGTTTAATGAGTTATCATTTAAGATTTATTGTTATTTATTGAAAACCTACAAATCTACATACCTGTAACGTCATAGAAAATAAGTTAATATTTTTCAATTCTTAAAACAGTTTATATAATATGTATACAGTGTCTATTGTGTGATTTTGATGGGGATCATGCTGCTGAGCTGATGTATGTATCCACCTAACAAGCTGTAAAGTTGTTTCAGGATATGTGAAAAAAAAAACGGTTTAACGTTTACGGAGAAATAATAAATAAATATTCTTAAACACGAAAAGGAAAACTATCACGGCTAAGTAGGCTTCACAGTTCAACGAGTAATAGTCAATCAATTTATAATATGTCTTTGGTTACTGCTGGACTCGATACTGCGCGTGGCCCGAGACGCACTTGGCCGGTTTTGTCCCATTTTGGTCGGAAACTCTAAAAATATACTAATTTATCGCTTTATATTAGTTGTAATCATTAACATGATACTAAATAATCCCCCTCCGCAATGCACACAATTGTTTTGACTCCTCCGTACTAAGTATTATGTATAATTGTAGATGTAGGTACATGATAAAATTGTCACAGTGGGAGGCGATCGGAATCAGTTTCGGTGCTCGCAAAAAGCGAGCCGCTTGCCATAAAAGGCACTGTCACTGACGAAAGGCCTTTCATAACACTTAATAGGATGCAGTACGAGTGTAAAATTTCGTGATGGATCCGTGAGAGTAGTCACGAGGCGCCTGAGGCCGTGGGACATGGCGACTTTGTTTTATTTTCATTGGTCTGTGTTGCCGGCTGCTAATTACACGGCGGGTTGCATTTTAACGAGCACTCATTCAGCTTAACGGCACGCGCACCACACTCGTCGCGCCTATCGTATCACCCGAGTCGTGTTCCACGTCACGTTATAATTATGATGATGTCTCTTAACATTTTCGCGCGGACGAAGACCGTTTTGCGGTTTGGTTACTTCTGTAATGCAATGTGCATGTTGTTAAATAATCATGCATCGAAATAATGCGGTCATCGCGGTGGGATTATGTCTTAGAGATTAACTTTATCTATACATGATTTTGTCTTCGACTACTGAACTACCTAGCTACTATGTGATACACTATGCTTCAGTGCAAATTAGGTTAATAATGGCTGATTTTCAATCAGAAGAAAACAAAATTCTTAAACAATGTCGTATAGATATTTAAATACATTTCTTTGGCGAGGTAAATATAGAAAAATCTATAATTATACAATTCGAAGTTGTAAAATATTTAAAACGATATTTTTCCGGTCAGAAGCGTATCGGTGAAAATCTTTTGCAGCACCTTGAGTAAGAAAATAGGTGTCCCGTTTTAACATTTTTTCTTTCAGCACTGAATAAATTGTTTGAGAATTTGCCTGACTTTTAACGACTTAATGTATGTTGGGACATAAATTAACTGGCACATTTTTCGTGAATGCTCAGACATTTTACGAGCGATTTGATATTTGAACAGAACGCGTTGAAATCTGTAGTAACCGAGAAATTCGGTCATAGCGAAATAGTTGTACGTTGAGATATAAGCAAATGGCACCGACTATATTGTGTATACGAGTACAAGTACATAGCTGCTTTGTCTCGCGGTGACAAACATCGAGGTCCTTTCTACAAAGATTGGTAAAACCTTGAATGTTTGCATTGGTTGCATTATAAGTATATTAAAACATATGGAATTTAAATATCAGATATACAATTAACTATATTTTAATTTTAGTCATATCATTATTTGTCTTAGGTTTACTCTATGTTTTATCAGTAATTTTAAGCATAATAATCGAAGGTATAGCTTTAATATTGTACGTCACTGGAATACAATAATAATCGAATAGTATCAAATCATAGTTCTAGTTTTCTCCTTTATATAACTTTCTTGAAATTGTCATCATATTATAAATGTATACAGTGAACCCGCGGTAATCCGACAAACGTTTTGCAGGGCAGTGTCGGACTATCGAATTTGTCGGACTATAGAGTACTGCTTAAGAGTCCCGAAATTTATTTATTTAAAATTACAGATAAAAATGATTAGATACTATCTAAAGATTGGCCTAAATAATGTTTGTGTATCCAAATTCAAATGCAAATACTGAATTAAACAGTGGTTATTTACCAGGAACATTTATTGCTTGTGTCAAAGACACTTGAACACTCAAAGAACAACACTCAAATATCGAATAGATTACAAACACTTTGCATTTATACTGTGCCAGTATATATTTAACATTTGGGTAAATGCATATGGCCTCCAACAAATTCAACAGTGATAGGCATGTCGGATTACAGGGGGTGCCGGATTAGACAGGGGCCGTATTAGCGGGGATCCACTGTACTTAACATTAAAATGTAACTATGTAGGTACATATAAATTCCTGTATTACCCAGCAACTATAATACTTCATTTGCACAAAACTTTATATGGATACGAAGTGTTAAGTCGTGCTGTCGTGTTAACAAAGGTGTAAAAGTAATATTCGTGATTGTACATTTACAACCTCCTGAGATCATCCTCTTGCTTATAATATACTTACATAAGCTACACGATATGGTAAAGGCATTGCACTGTGGAGCGAAATGTACTTCTACTACTCAATCATATTTTATCACCCATCAATTGAAAAACCAGAGCAATGTGTTCGATAGTTTCTAGGAGGATTCTATATATAAAAAAAATCATTATGTATTTTTTTTTGGAACGATTATTGTATGGCTCAATCTGATTGCCAACAGATTTGTGAACAATGGTTTACAAATCATAACTGAAATCTGTAACACACCTTTAAACTATAAGACCTTTATAGTACTAATTACAAAGTATATAAACGAGTAAATAAGGGTTGTAGTCGAATTGTTATTCAATAAAATCGTTAGCATTGGGAAAACAATATTACTTCCCGTTATTATATAAAAACACAAATTCAATAAATATTGAGTGACTGACAAGTATGTCCCGTATTTTTTTTTCACCTGAGGTGGCTGATGAACTGTAACGGATAATGGCCATATACGAGGTTGTAGGAGAGTGACGGCCTGCTGACGTGCAGGCGTCGCATCGCAGCCGCTCGGCGCAGATCGATATCGATCTCGTCTCGAAACGCAGCTTTCCAAATATGGAGCCATCTACTCCCAAATAGGCATCGGTCGGGCCGCCAGCAACGTCGCCGCCGCCGCCGCCACCGCTACCCATCGCTCGCTATCGAGGACGCAATAGCGTCGAATCGTCTCTTTACATTGTGTTTTTACATCTCTTTACACGCCTTTTATGTTCTCGATGGCTAAAAGGTCTTCAGGCGCGGGTTGTTTATTTATATATTTATTAGGGCTACTAAGAGATGATTAAAAGAATATACTGTTAGAAAAATCCTGCTTGGTGCACATTCCACTTACAGGAAAACACAACAGACAAATAACAATAGGTACTAGCATAAATTAAAAATTATATTGAACAAGAAATAATTAACCAAAGCCTATCCTCGTGTATACTTTCTTCTTGGGCATAATCCATATTTTAAATAAGACGGTAGTTTATCTGTTTGATTGTAGTGTACTATATTATATGGGATAGATTTTCGTTTTTTGAGGACCCTGATCACATTCATCCGAGGTCATAGTTACATAACATATAATAAGTAGATATATATATGTCGATTTAAAGAAAGTCAGTCATATCACGAATTGTTTGAAAAAGATAGATGCATGCACAACAATGTTTAAAGGAGTATACCTACGCCGGCGCACGAGGAGTGTTGACACCTACAGTCACCACTCGCGGCATGCTAATATTACAAACTATCAACCGTAAGTTTATCTTCATTCTAGACATGTTATTCCGGGCGTTTCTGTTAACTAGTAACTACAGTTGTGGAAACTTTATCGTCATATGCGGCCAGTCTCAACCAGACGCCGGCTTGCCAGGTCGCGGCGATTTAGCCTTGAACAATGATCGTTAAGCCTTAATGGATGATATGCGGCTGGAGTCAATAACTTCGAGCTGCACTCCGTAGACGACCGTTATTAATTGCAAATGAACATCAAATGGAGGTCAATTGGTACAAAACACATTCGGTTCGGTGGATGGACGTCTCGCCGCACCGGCGCGCGCGGCGCGGCGCGGTCGCATTGTTCACAGATTCATAGATATACCCATCACTCTTACAGGGAATGTTGCAAATTTTAAATAAACTGCAAAGGATTATGCATGCGTGCTCGCGGGCGGCCCTGAGATATCGCAGCATTGTATTCAAATACCAACGCGTCACCACCGCGGCACCGGGCGACTGCGACGCTCAGCGCCTGCGACGCGCCGCGACATTACTCAAACTTACACGACACGCCCTTTGGCTCGGCCTCGATGTGTTGCATTTTATGTAATTTTACTGACCTGCCTAGCAATGAGCCTGCGCATCACAGAACGCGCAACATGTTATTAGTGCTGCAAGTAAACAAATATCAAACTGCCAAATGACTTCGTGTCGTATCATGTGAGCAGTTTCTATACGGAGTGTATGCATTGTGACAGCGTGCAGTCCTCATCCGAGTAGACGTCACAGGCAACGCGCTCGCTGTACTGTGCCTAATCTTCAATGACGCATAATTTACATGGTATCTAATCTATTGAAACATTATACCGAAATAATTTATACTTAGGTGCGTCAAGCTACACCTTATATCGCAAGGACGGGAAAATGTAAATTCTCTCATAACCAAATGAGCGTAGAGCTTAATATATTTATATTCGAGAATAAAAACCTATTCAATGTTATTTTTACACCTTGGATTATTGGCAATAGTAGTACAAGATAATATGTGTCTAATTATTTACAATTTTTCACTCACTAACAAATCAAATTTAGAGAACAAAGTGTAGGTTTTAGTAGACTGTATTGTTGTATCAAATTTATGGGAAAAGGCATTCATTAGAATAGTTTGGAATTCAAGGTATATTTACGCCAAAATTAATATTCGATTTCGATCCATGCATTTTGGGATCGTCATGTAAGCCTTAAGGTACGAATATTATTTCTAAAAAACAGCTTCTAAATTTAAATTTAATTAGGCCGTGAGCCGCGAAGTGGCGCCCTGTCACCAAACACGTACCTATACGAGTATACTTTTAACGCTTTTAGCTCCCGCAGTCTGTGCGTCTCTTTCAGCTTTATAAAAAAAAACGTTACCTATATAATAAACTAGCTGCCCCCCGCGGTTTCACCCACTTTCCCGAGGGATGTAACATTTTCCCGGGATAAAAAGTAACCTATATGTTATTTCAATATATGCACTATCTATGTGCCAAGTTTCATCCAAATCTGTTGGGTAGTTTTTGCGTGAAAGAGGAACAAACATCCATACATCCATACATACAAACTTTCGCGTTTATAATATTAGAAGGATAAATTGCCTAAGTATTGATTGCATGTTACTCTGTCTTCAAGGCTTATCTAAATCCTTGATCTTACACCAGCTAAAAAATAACCAGATAAGTACTTTATAGAATTGAAAATTTGTCGAAAATTTTGAAAAATTACCAAAAATCTATGACTAAAATAAAGATAAATTATTATATGATATATTACTGTGTCAGATAACGATTAAAGACTTGAAAATATTGTTTACCTTTTAATCGAATTGGATTAGCAATTATATTGTACTTTTATATTTTACTAGCAAAGAAAAGCCGATTATGTTTTAGTCAATACCTATGGTTTCCGTGAAATCTTAGATTGCTTATAGGTTTCATTTTGTCCTTCTTACATATCGGCTGGCAATTATCATCGATTAATAATTTTGCGAACTGAAGAATATCTACATCATACTTACTATCGCTTAGCTCATATATCGTTGTATGAATCTCAGCTTATTTGCAATCGATAATTTTACCTACTCGATAACGTTGTTGTATCTAAAACTCCTTTACCCACTTCAGTAAATGTGAGCACCTCAGTATTATTAGAACATTCAGTCCAAGTATATATTAACTGGTACCGATGCTGACCTTAGGGAAAGTCAGAACTCACCTTATTATCAACTTTAAATGTAAATTAAGTATCTATAAGCCGTAATTTCTATTCCATAGTACGCGGCTCGAACGGCTCGTTTGACTAGTCTGTGCAAAATGTTCATAATTTATCTGTTTACTTACGTTGGGAGTTTTTATGGGATTTAATGTATGTTTTATTAGTCGGAGACGATAAATATAAAACGAGGTTAGATATCGAATAAGCCGTATCCATCCAAGATATTTATGATAATTTTTCTCATGAGTATTGAAGTAATGAAGCCCACCCGTGTAGATTCGTGCGAAATGGTTTCCGAGCAAGAAGTGGTATTTTACAAATGGTTTACCTACTAGCATGTGCATCGAGCCTCTATTAAACAGCTCATCAGAGTTCTGGTACTCTCACATACCCGGGTGGGTTGTTTACTCCGTGCTATAGAAGTTTTTTGTGTTGACAACATAAACAAACGCCGCGCCGCGCCGCCCGCGTTGTCGTCGCCGAGACGCCGAGCTCCATAGTGAACGCTTTACGCCATATCGTACCGCTTATTAACGTGAATGTTGGCATCTCCACCAGCCCATTAATCTCCATATAATTAAATGATCAAGTAAGATTATATTTAGCCCAGGAAACGGGGTCGTGCCCACGCCCATCGCGGCGCGCATCGTCTCGCCCTCAGACTCGCGTTGAAATCCTCACGGGCGCGCCTGAAAAGTTCAAGTTTCATTGCTATGTTTTAGTAAAATAGTGTACACCTTGTCACATTATACACGCGTCTGAATACGTAATTGTGGGAGCTTTATTCCCTTACATAAGTTTACATACCTATCTTAAATCTTAATATTTTAGGGATGTTAAATTCGTAGATGATCCATCAAAAATATTTGGCACGAGATGGGTCAAGGGATGGCTGAGCTAACCCGTGGTCTGTAAATATAAAAACATTCAAGATAAAGTCGAATTTTTTGAAGATCCTAACGCAATAACTACGCTGGTCCATCTCACAGTCCACAAGTAAACCTACCGGAAAATCGTTCGGTGAAGATGCCTGAAAACAAAGTGCAGTTTTTATGAAAGCGTGTTTTCAGTTTTTTTTACTCTTTCATTAGTTTGTAAATAAAATGATAACTTTCGCAACTGTCTGGTTATCCGGAAATGCTAAATATTTAAGTGTCTCGCCTGGGAACTACCTCATAAATTTTATGTGTTTGCATGTTTTATCACCTTCTTCCTCAACTGCTAACATTCTTAATTTTTTTTTAAAAGCAAACAAATATTTAAGTAAGTGCTTGGGTTTCAATCTCACTTTGAAGATAAATTCTCATGACAAGAGTCCTAAAAATTGTTTAATATAGCACAAACGGTAACTCTAGTTTCCTATCTTGAGAGTAATAACAGGGCAATTTTTTTATTTGTCCCCGATTCATTGTGAAATGTAAGTAAGTGTTTACCTGCATAGTTAACTTTCTAAAACTATTTAAATATATAGATTTAAGTATTAATTATAAGACTTTCAACAAAACATGTTTGCTTATGGATTAGACTCCTCTAAAACGCACTTCATTATCCTTGCTAAATACATTCTCATGAATATCCGATGTGGTATAGAGCAACACATTGCAAAGAACGAAAGAAAGAACGAATTTCCAAGGAATGATTTTTTACCTTTCGATGGAATAGGTGGCAATTATTAAAAAGCTCTACAAAGTCTGATAATGGAGCCATAAAACCATTAATGAGCATACTACTTCACAAGCCTGGTGAAATCGCCTAGGAAAAATCTCAAGTCTTATTAACATAGTAGTAGAGCTTGTTTATTCATAATTGGCGCTTGTCTCCCACTCTAGCGCAGTGCGTGCAAGTCGCCCCGCCCCGCGCCACACGCGCACCGTCGTCGTGCAAATAAATTGCGATCATAATATCGCGCGACACCGACCCGGCCCCGAGTACAATTAAAATTTGCATTCTTGTCGTCTGATTGATAACTCTGTTGGGTGAGCCGGCATTTGATTCGCGTAGGCATTGCCGTCATCGTGACTGCGCGAGCCCAGGATGCTCCTACGACTCATTGTGTCTTTTATACGAGACTGTGTCTACAGAGCTTTTTGCATAATCATCATCCTAACGCAAATCGATTTATTTACCTTGTCACTTGTTGTATATGCTGGTTTGTTTCAGAATTTTTCATAGTAATTGCATTGGAGACGTTTAATAAGTGAGATTGGATCTGGACGACCTTGTGCGACGTAAAGGACGTTCCTTTGAAACGTTCTATTTCGACATGAAATAAATGTTCCGTCATTTGTATTCTCCGCGAAAACTATTCTGAAATGACAGATGTATTATTTTTCCTAAGCAACATAATATGCATCGCTGGCTAAATCCGCGACTGGCATGTTCGCAAAAGATCATTTTAGTTTGTTTTTATGAGGTGCAACTGTAGGATACGCTCACTCCGCAAACATTCGTAGAATGATATTCAATAAATTAAATACGATATTTTTGTTGAGCAAGTTGGCTCACGTCCACTGTCTGCTTCTGGACATTCTGTTATCAGACTCGGTAATAAGCCATTAAGAATCCCGGTGACTTTTAAAGGTTTACGCGTAGTTATATCAACGAAAGTGAACGCTGAAACAGGAGACTCGTCGCATCCGCGTCACTCCCGATATGGTGTTCGGTATCTCTTAAAGCGTACTTGTGCCACTTAAGCTGTCTACACCTCGTAAAACTGTCTCAATATAAGTCTTCCGAAAATTATAGGAGAATAAAGATCACGCGCGGTAACACAAAAACGCTCAATAAGGAAGAAGAATGATTTGTATGATTTTTATGGTTCTACTACTAATTGGTTCTACAATGTAAACGGCCTTTACGTCGCCTTCTTGCATTTTAATCAGGATACACTGGAAATAAACATATATAAGTTGGATTATGGACATATAGAACGAGAAGAACCAGTCACAATTGCGACAAGCAGGCGCCGGCCCCAGTCAATGAAGTCTACAAATAATAAATAAAAGTTGAGGGAAACGAGACTCTATTAATACTTATACAGTTTATGGCTCACGCACCATTGGACATTTGCAACTGTTGTTTGTGATATTAGATATATATGCATAATGTTTTCTATACACTAAGTATAATCGATAACCTTATCTAAATAATATTGAAATTAATCGTCAAATGTTAATGTATTCGAGCATCGCATCGCCCCGCTACTAAAAGTGATTCTAATTGCACTAGAAAAGTCATTTTTATCTTCCTAATGATTAATTAAAATAATGTTATCGATTTTAATTTGATGCATTCAATTTTATCATCAAAAATGAAATCAATCAAAATGTTGTGTGAAATCTATCTTATGAACTCAATCTTTGTCAAACGATAAGTGCACTGCATTATGGAGATATAGGGAGATTTTACCGGCCGGCCATTCTTTTGATCTAAATTTGTAGTATGAAACTAAGCGACCACTGATACCGGTGGTAATTTACAAATATAAAAGAAATTGTGTTTTTAATAGTTAATTTAAGAAGTGGTAAATGGAATGGATTGAGTAGTCTGTGGTAGAATCAGGAAGGCGCGTCGGCGCAGGGCGCGATGTCGTCAACCTTGCCTCGCTTATTCTGCACAGTGTAGTATAAGTGAGGACGATTACACAATACACTTAAGCGGAACTATAAAACGGCCTATTGCCATGATAACATCTCTGGTCGATATTGCGAGTTTGTCGTGAGACGCCTCGATGTCGCGACAGCGCTATATTAATTTCACATATCATTTCATGTTCATTTTTGGATATCTACTTAATGAACAACATAGATACGTATGTGTAAAATCTGAACCATATTCGATTATTCTTGTAAAGAGTATACCATCGTTGGTCCCATATCCATTTAGTAATGGATTGACTTCTGAAGAATTGTCGACATTCTTCAATTGTAAACGCCACGAGTATAGCTCGAGTTTTTTTTTTTTTTTAAATAGCTGTTGCTTGACTGCGATCCCACCTGATGGTAAGCAGTGATGCAATGTTAGTTTGAAATTGTCCTTGGAATATGGTTTTTTTTTTCTTTTTTCTCTTATATCTCAAGTAGTGCATCAAAATGCAGGGGCATTGCAATGCCTGATCAACCCTGAGACATGAAGTCAAGTCTCCTGAGCATGTAATTTCACCGGCCCCCTTTTCATTCTAACCAACACACAGTAGGTAATATTATTTCACTGTTGCTTCACGGCAAAAAATATTATTATTATGTTATGAAAATAATTATGTAGGCTGTCTAACTTAAATGAGGATTATTTTTATTTCAAGTAAAAAGCATTGCGAAATGCAAATAAACAATTGATCCATAGTTGTATGTATATTCTGCAGAGTAACCTGCGGAGTAGGTATTGATGGCATACCTACTTGTGTGTGGTATCGGATCACAACTGACATTCAACTGACAATTGATGAAAAACATCCTTAGGAAACCTGCGTGTCTGACATGTTAAACTTGAAGGCAAAGTAAAGGCTCCTGTAATGAATTAATGGCAATTTTGCAAGGCGAGGCTCTCTCCCCTACAGTTTTAACGTATACTGAGCTATGTATATGATGAAGATCTGCATAACGATGACCGACGATCCAAAAGAGATCTAAATGTTTATCCTGAGAATCGTCATATTTTCTTGATAATTGACACTCCAGTATATAAGTACTGACATTATCAAGTTTTTACTGAGGTAATTATTATGTGTTTATCTTTATGCGGCACTAATTAATTTTATTCACACAATTTCACTGGTGACTTCGGACTATGGATTAGTCAAGTTATTCAATGAGGTAATACTGCCATATTATACCTAAAATACTTATTAGAAAAATATATAATTTGTAACTTATTGCTAAATAAATAATAGCAAATTCAATTGTCCATTGTAATACTTTCATATAAATGCACTTACATACAAACCATAGGTACACATAATTTTATTTTTGTAATAATATTTAACATAGTTTTACTTTACTTATCAACAAAAATTCCACTATTAAAATAACGACAAATGTCGTGTTTTATTATTATTTAATTTTATATAATAATGTGTTTGTAAAATCGAAGGAGGCTCATAATATGCAGGTGTAAGGCGGTTTATACTTAAATTAAAGTCTCTTACAACACCGTCTCATCTGTATTATTTATTCGTTAAAACAAATATTAATTAAAAACATATTGATTCTGTCAATTAAATTAAAGTTTTAATATGAGGTATAAAGCTAGACGTCCTTTTAATTTTATAGGTTGGCTTTTGAGATTGAATAATCATGCAAAATGTTGCTAATGCTTTTACAGTCTGTTGAATTATTACCATAGGCAGATTTACTGTTGTGTTGCTCCTATTGGAAACCTGGGTCATGCCGTGACACAAGCTGTGGTACCATGGCTCTGTAAGCCTTTTCTGCTCTAGATTTGAATCACACGATGTGTTATTCATGACAATTTAGTTTCATAGCTTTTTAATAATACCAACTCTATTATAACAACAAAATTAAAAAACCTTTTTCATATTTTACGAATAGTGTTACTGGCCAGGTATTGCAATAAATTTCAGTAAATAAAAACAAAAAATATGATTGAACTGTGATTACCATTGATCGATGTGAGTGAGTGGTCAAATGCGCAACAGTGATTCTTATTAGCAGTGGCCAGTAGCGAAAGACACCTGTTGCTGACACCCGATACCCCCGCGTTTTACATAATACGCGCGCCTCGCCGCAGTCGTCTGATGCTAAACACCTGAGGCCCTGAACCGCGGATCTAGAAACTAATGGATGCGACTTCGTAGCTTAATATATCTACATAATATTAAAAATGAATTATGCTTCCGCATACATGCCGTGCTTGTTTTAATAATAGGTATATTCAATGTCTTGCGGATAGCAAACTTTTCCTTTTTTTATCATAATAGACTGACAAGCAGACAGATGGTCTACTTGATTGAGTCACTGTCGCATATAGTTTTTTGGGCAATGTGCTGGTGTTTGGAGATTTTTTTATTTGTGGACTACCATAGGTCATTAAAATTCAAATAATAAAACCAGTATCTTCATTGTCATTGTCCTTGAAGGTGGGCAGATGCCTTAGTACTGAGGCCTACATTTCACCAAAATAACTTTCAATGTCTAAGGTGTCATAGGTTAATAATTACAAGTATTAGTTATAATATGAATGCCACGCGCCGTTGAAAAGAAAATACCAAGGCGAGCTCAATATATGTTGAATATAGAAATAGAAACAACAAACTATTAAAACTGAATTTATTACATATTTTGCTCTGAAGAGCTAATTAGGTGTATCACGAAATGGGGAAGAAAAATAAAAAAAAATTGAGCAGTAAGAAATAAAAATGGACAGAGATTAATGAGCGAACTTTTCATTGAAGCATCGTTTTAATAAACTTATTAAAAGAATGAAGTAGTAAGAATTAAGGATGTGATAAAACGGCGGTAAAAAGTCAAAAAGAAACTATATTAGTCACCAAAAGTCAATTGTCTGAACACCCGAATCCCTCCAGAACGTACGTACATATGGATAGCTTACATTGTCATTTACCTACCAGATCACACAAAATTAATGGTACGTAATGCTAGTCATAATACTAAAAATGTATGTATATCTACTTTCCGATATTAGACTAAGAACTAAGTTAAGAATGAACTGTCAATGGATAGAGAACATGATGAGGTTGGAACGTAATAAGTAAACCAGAGGGATCACGGGTTGTTGGGTGGGAACAAGATGGTAAATGATGATGGGGAAGACAGATGCGACGCTGGGAGGAATGAGGACTCTTCCTCTAGGCTAGGATTCGCAATCAGTGAAGTTACCTCGAGGAGGCCTGTATCGAAGTACCACGTAATCTAACGATGCATGCCGGTATCGGCGATTAAACAATTTTTTTATGATATTTTATTACAATATGTTAGTGAACAGAGTTATTCTGATATTAATGATCAGCGTTTGATTCATATAATAATCTAAGAGTTATTATTATTGATCTACGTTGAGTGTAACCGCCTACGGTCGCAACCTGACGTAAGGACCTCATCGCTACCGCAACATCGGCCACACGCACTTCGTAGGTACTGCCTCACTAAGGCTGCAGACCCGTTCAAGGATCATGCTAGTCAGAAAGTCTATTCAAATACATTATTATTTATAATGATGATGAAGCAGGCGTACAATTCTCACTGGACAGTGTACAGCGCTGTATATCCACACCCGGCGGCGGAGTGTAAACTAGTCAGCGTGTCGGCAGAGTGAATGTCAAAATATCCTGCTTAAGGCTAATTCAGAATGAACAATTTATGCGCTGCCTACGCTCGCTGAAATACGGCGCACGCCTCTTTCAACCCTTTTATGTAGAGGATTTATTGAAGCAACTTGCGCACGCTTCAATGAGCCGACCATATAATTGTGCTCGTTTGATATGTAGCAGTTTATCGTGATCTTGCTATGACACAATGCAGTAACCGTGAGGTCGTGTACGCCACGCTTCAAAGATTACGAATTGTACCGAGACATACTTATGTGTGCTAGCAATAATTAAACCATAATATTATGTCACTCGAAGCGTTCTTATTTTTTTTCGCCGCAGTATTTTGTATAACTTTGTTTATATTTTCAATGAACTTTCCAATATGCGCAATATTCAAAATAAAACGTCGGGTCGTATCGGGTACGAATTCCTTAAGCAGATCGTGAAAGAAGCATAAGACGAGCGTCGCCAATACTTCACTCCCCTGGCGAGGAGTTCCTGGCAGGGTGCCAACGTTTCCGAGAAAACGAGGGAAGGTTACGCGATGTCTCGCCTCACTTAATATGCCTAAATCACGTCGGAGATAATATTTTTACATGATTTTACAAGTCCCAAAAAGATGCAAGTGTTTAACATGAAACAATTTGAGAAAATAAATGATGCTGCCAGATTCTGTGGATTATGTTTTGGTGAGACGTGTAGGATGTGTAGGAGAGATATATGCATAAAAGCGTGCTTATTCATATCAATTTGTTTTCCGCTTCTTTATCAATAACTAGGTCTTTGTTTCCCGTGACTTGATTCGCGAGGATTTTTCATTATTGGCATCATTTTATGTTAGTACTTAACAGACTGAAAACCAATAACAATCTCGTATGAATTTGGAAATCTTTCCGAACTTGGAACTCTAGTGGCGAATATTGGAGACAGAAAGTTGTTTTATTTGACAAAAGCTGATCAAAAATGTTAAATAAAGAACGGAGGCGATAAATAAATAGTTTTCAGGGTTCATTATAATTAAATAAATGATTACAGTTTTACCATTATGGTGCGACTTTTTTTGTCTCTCTCTCCCTCTGGCTGATTGTCACAGCAGCTTATTTCAGGAAAACATTTTAATTATTCGTTAATCGTTAATGCGTTTATCATTCATTTATTTTTCGTCACATAAAAAGGTCCCGTATCAAAATTTTCGTCGTTTTAAGTTTTAGTAAGAAGTTTAACTTCGAAAAGTCTATTTATTTTGGTAATGGTCTGGAATGTGTTGTTGATATGACTAAGTACGACAAACAAGTTGTGTCGGCATATAAAAGGGCTTTGTTTGAAAATTCCAAAACAATATTTGCGTACCTACCTATTTGAAATATTTTTTTGACGTACGTTTTTGATAGTTTGTTTGGTTAATTCAGTGCTCACAACGATAATTTATTTTCTGAATTCCGCGACAGAAGTCATTATTGTCACCTGTTTATTTATTTACCCTATATGTACCCAGAAGTAATAGAGCTCTTAGTCCAGTTTGTCTGGGGAAGTCCTTGTATTACTGTGTTTTGGTTAGAAAGGTAAGGGGGCCGGTGAATTTACAGGCACATGAGACTTAACAACTTCACGTTTCAAGGATGACAACGCATTGGCAATGCCCCTGGTGTTGCAAATGTCCATAGGACTACTTCATTAAAGTGAAATCAAAAGTAAAATGCGTGCAATTCACTCACGGTAAAAGTGAAACTTTCAGAGAACTACCTATCTCATTCTCTCGCAGGTTTAACCTATATGTTTGTCTCTTTTTTATGTCGTCTTCGATTCATCGAGTTTCAAATAACAATGGTGCAGAAGTTTTTGCTTGAAACAATTGATAGACTGATATACACTTGTATGTACAATATACTAGATGATTGCTGCATCCTGAATATGCGTCGCGATGCCGCCACCCTCCTTCCTTATTATGGATGCCGTCGATGAACGAGCATGCACCTCTATTATTATATTATTCTATTATTGATCTTACTTCCACTTTCAAACGAATGTACGACTTATATTCAGTCTCACTTTCACTTTTAATACAACTAAGGTTTTTTAGTTCTAAGATATAGTTAAGACATTGATTTCCTAGAATTGTACAGCGAAAGCTGTTTAACATATATATTTGTTAGAAATTCTAAGTGCAGATACAGAAATGCAAAATTCTGTGTTGGTGGGCAAGTGCTCCGTCACCCAACCTCACTTGAAATAGTATATTGTGCCGGAGCACCGATTAAATGTGACATTTTATGCAATCTGTGGAGACATACCATTTGGAAGGAATACTATATGTATCTCATGTTGTTTTTTGCGATTTGACTTGGTAATATTTCAGTGTGAATATAGCTGTTATAAAATTTATATTTACCAGATGTTTTTCAAATTAAGACGTATATTATTTTGTGAAAAGTTCTTTCAACAACATAAGTAGCTGAATAGATTCATATTTACAAAATAAATGTCTTCATAGGTATGATTTTAGAAAAATAAGGACTAGAATATTAGTTATCTAGTTATCCTAGTACTTAGAAGCTCTGCTTAGTTTGGAATCAGATGGCTATCTAAGTAAGGAATGTCCCAGGATATTTATTTATTTGTACACTACAACAACCCATAAATTCAACTGTATGGATCAGTAAATTTTTTTTTTTATATAAAAACTTGAGCGCGTTTGACTAGATCTCACCTGATGGAAAGTGACGATGTAGTAGAGGCAAATACTATATAGATAATATAACTACAAAACAACAATTAATCGTAAATAACATAATCATCATATTAGCCCAGGGTTTTCCACTGCTGAACATAGGCCTCCTTGAATTTCCACCTCAAACGGTCGTGAGCCGCCTGCATCCAGCGACATAGCTCGTGGAGTCAGTCAGCCGAAGTCGCAATGGGCAAGCCACCTCGCTCAAAGAACTGATTACTAAAAAAACTAGCGGTAGAGAAGTTGAGTAAAATTTGAGCTTTCAGTAACTTAAGTTGCTGACTGTCCAAACGACACCAAGTTGAATCGAAACGGACATTTAAGAGTAATATGTTCTCACGCAACATGCTTCACCCGTTATCAGTGCACTCTTAGTGTGAGGTTAATTAAATAGTTTCGAGAGAGAGATAATAGTGACGCCTATTTATAGAGGGCGGGCCACCTTATCGACCCGAGGCATCTGATAGTTAATCTATCCACGACACCTAATCGCTCGCTGTCCATTTGTATCGAAGATTCGATAGACAATTCAATTCAATATCTTCAAGTTACATTAAGCATTAAGTTTAAAGTGTACATCATGATTCAATTTGTGTAAAAGTCTGTATATAAATAATAATAAATATCCTGGGACATTCTTTACACACGGCATCTGATCCCGAACTAAGTAGAGCTTGTGCTATGCAAACCAATTAACATAAAACATATACTACTTGTTTTTCTTCTAAATACATACTTAATTTAGATATTTACCCCTAGACATAGGACAATCATACATGTTCATGCACACAAATATTTTGTCCTTGGTGGGAAGGGAACCCAGGGCCTGTGGCTTGGTTTTAACCACCTAGCCAACTGGCCCGTCGTATTTATGCGATTATAGAACATATGTCTAAATAATCGTACATTTAATATGTAAAATTCTAAATTGACGGTTTGACGAATAAAATATAAATATGTATCTATTTAAGTATGTATTATAACAGTTATTTAAAAAAATCCGCAGCACAAGATTGCTTAGTTACGGATTAAATGGTTGTACATAAAAATATTATATAAATTTCCTGGTCTATTTTTCATACAATGCGGCCATTTCACTGTAATCCTATGATGTATGTGTAGGTATTATGGTTGACTTCCGTGGTTAATTACAATAAATAATAAATATTTTATTGATGTTTCTTTGTAACATTATATTACTGTATGTAATAAACATATTCTTAATTAACTAATAGGTTAAACGAAAATGACTACGTAATAAAAAGATCATAAATATCTATCTAGCCTGCAGCGGCGTCTAAAAAAAAATCTCTATCATTGAAACTATCATCAGTGTAATTGTGCCGATTACACTCGTTGAGATGTTCTGTAGAGTAATGGTGCAGAAGAGATGCAAGATTTTAATAGGAGCTGTAATAAAGTGGCCTGATATAATGAACACTGGAACCGTTTCTCGCCCACATTTACAAATCGAATCGCGGCGCATTCACAAAGCTTATGGAAATGGAGTGGTCATCACACGCATAGGTTCGAGAGTGGGTACTCGTTTTTTGTACAACATACCTACATTTTAACACTACGACCTGCAACTTTTATTTTTAGATGTTGTTCACGAGTGCGGTATGTAAATGCGTCTTGTTAACTTGTGCTTGCGCTGGCTCACTCCTTGGATGTGGCTGCTAACTTATAAACACTTTATTTAAACGCAGCTATCGATTTTCTTGATCCCTCGTATTAACTGGAAATTATGATAACACAATCTTTTTTCTACTTATTAATCTACTGATTTCTGATTTGATTATGAAGTTTTACAAAAATATTGAATCATTATTTTTTATCGATATCATCTGATAGTTTATCCATTACTGAGATTATATCAGGGAATACATAACATGATAGACATTTATTTTCGATATCCAATACTGATGAATGGCGAACTCAATATAAGGACCTTCCGTTTTATATAACAAATTGAAATATATACTAATAATATACTATATAAAAAAATCAAATCCGGAGATATTTTTCTAAACTGCGGCCATCTGATTCCAAACTAAGCGAAGCTTGTACTATAGTGACTAAAGTATATATACTGAGTGAGATTCAATCCACGACCTACGGTTTGTCTGCCAGGGTAACTACTCCAACCGTCCCGTATTATATTCTAATTCAAATGTTATCGTTGTTACAGAATGCCTGTTCGGCAAACAAGCAATGGAGTTAGGGTCCAAGTGGTTTGCAGACCTCGGCCCACCCTTCGGCGTCATGTACTGCATCAAATGTGAGTGTGTAGCGGTACGTATTAACAATATATTGATTATCATGAATAAAACAATAAAGGATTTTAAATGAACACTAGTCTATTAATTGCAAATAAGAATAGCTTTTAAAAGATCGGAGGAATAGCTGAAGAAATGCTTCCAGTTTTGCAAAAGTTAGCACTGTCATGGTACACAAATATGTAAACAACAACAAAATCATTTACTGAGTGAAAAAAAATCTATGGTAAGGTTAGTGTCGCCGCCGAGTCATTGCTGTTATTTTACAGGTGCAAAAGAAACGTCGCGTGGTGGCCAAAGTCCACTGTCGCAACATCAAAAACGAGTGCCCAGAACCGTCTTGTGACACGCCTGTCCTTCTGCCTGGAAGATGCTGTAAAACCTGTCCTGGTGATGATAATTGTAAGTACTTAGCTATTAGTTTCAAACTATTAAAACCAGTTCAGCTTTAACATGCATTTAGAACACATACTTTGATATTGAATTGATAAGGGAAAAAGGCGTATTGGGTATGCAACATATAACAAAAAATGGCCTGAGAGATGTGATGTCTACATGCAAACTACCGCAAAATTAATTAGGGTGGAGCCAGCTCACACAGTAGCGCCGTGTATGTGCTATTGTATGTACTATGTAATGTAGTACTCTTGGTGATAATTTTATCGTAAACACGATAATGAAATGAGAGATAAGTAAAGTGATCACCGCTGGCATGGCAGCTTCGCTCTTTTAGCGAGGCAATTTTACGGCACGTGTTCACTTCTTCACGTCACACGACACGTTTAACCAGCGAGTGTCTTTTATTTTATTAGGATAACCAACAGATCCCTACTCTGCATATTAATACTGTTCATCCCATAACACGCCAACCCAGCGTATAAAAATCATTAAACAATTGTCTTTTTCAACCGATCAAAACAATGAAGGAGGTTTACAAGTCAACTCGTATATTTTTGTAGTTTGTAGTTATGCGCCCTATTGTCTGAGTTTATGTCTCATACTCCTTATCGTTAATGATTTAGCGAGTTAATAATGCGTCCGTCAATTTTATTTCCTAATTAATGATGTCACTTTTGCTCCATGGACCGACTGATGTCATATATTTTGTGGCTTGATATTTGATACACGAACGTTTTGCAAACGGGAGCGGTTTTAGAATTAGGAAGTTATTTATGAATACTCGAAAGACATAACATTTCTTGTTTTAAATTTTATATTACAGGTATTATTAATTAATATTGTCATATCGATTACATTGGAAACGAATACCGCTGGCAACAGGTTAGTGACTCACGAACCATCTGTCGTGAAAACTATCCGCACATGTGAAAATCGAATGAACGATACATAGCTTTAAAAAATTTTTGGTAGTCCCATAAGTCCATTTGCGGGATAAATTAGCCTAGTTTTGGCCAATAAAAACTATAAAAAGAATTCAATAATAACTATTGAATAAAATATGCCTGACATTCAACTTATATCTTTCAAGATCCACATCGTCTCTTTTGGATTTACCTATAAGTTTTTTCCTTTTACCTTTGGAAATGGTCACGGGTAATTCATGATTGTCATCATTCCATTAAGTGCCTATGTGTTTTTTGCAGGATCGGCAAATTTGCCGACTTTAAAAGGTAATTGCAGAACGTAAGAAAGTATGCGTATGCGATGTGACAGGAACTGGCGATGACAAATGACAGTTGCGCGGCGAGCGGTGGCTCCCACGATTGACTCTCATATCAATATACCTACATTAGGTATAGTAGGTACCACGGCACACAAACGCCGCGCTCGGTCTCCCTTCGGCACATCAGCACTACATCTTCGAGTTATTTGTAAATTTGTTGTAACCGTTTCAATAAAACATAAATTTTATTAATATCATGCGAGGCGCTATCTTATATCTCCGGCACGCCAGTGACGACAGATAATGATTGACGATCTCCGTGGTCATAAACATGCATGCATGCAGGTATATGTGGAAGTGTTATGGGCTGTATGTGGGATAACTCGGGGCTTAGCGGTATTGGCCGGCGCGGGCGTGGTGACCGACGCCGCGTCTGCTAGCCCGCGTCCACTCATTAGGACTATATCGAGAGCATTACAATGGCATTATTCAGATGCACTGGGCGGTGGTGCAGAAATGGCACGCGCTGGTGCGCCCCCCTGCGCCCGCGCCGCGCTGCTGCAAATATAGCTGCTGCTGCTGGTTATTCCGGGCGCGGCCGTCGACCCGTCGCCGCGACGCCGTCTGCTCGCCTTTTTAGCGAACACTACTTACACATTTTTTGCGAACTATAATATCCACAATGTCAACGTACGCCTTCTTTCAGTACATATACAAAAACATTTTCCAAAATCTACGCGAAAGCCCCTCCGTTAAAATATTCGTGGTTGTTTCGAGTTCATAAATAGCGCATTAGTAGTTGATGTATAAATATTGTCCAACTTCAGATAAATGCAGTTTAGTTTAGATATATTGCTAAGATTATAGTTCGCGTGCTGTAAATCTTCTGAGATTAAGTTTTTCTGTTATGTTCTTTTGTTAGAAATCTATCAAAATTCCCATATGCAACATAAGTTATTAAAGCATGGCGGAACTCTAAGCCGGCCGTAAAGTATATCTGAGCCTCGTAACTATAAAACGCATCAAATCTAATTCATAGTTGCCTTTGTGAGAACTCGGGTTGGCCGTCTGCCGGCTGCTCGATGTAATAATATAGTTTATCGTGCTTTTAATAAATCCCCAGTACCATACGAAGACTGTAAAACGTATAATTTTTAATTGAATCTCCGCCAGGTGTTACTGTAATAAACTAACGAATTTCATGGTTGTAGATGTGAAATGGATTGTAATATTAGCGAAATTATACGACGTAGTGTAGTTCGTATAGGGATTTAATACTTTTATTTGTATCTCAAAGACTTGCGGATGAAACATTGACTTTTTTAGATGTCTGACCAAGATTTTACTGACGTTGTTGGATTTATTTAGCTTAAATTATTACAATTATAGTATGCCAACAATTTGGGTAAATTTGATCGTGATTGTAGTCGTTATCCTTTCAAACTTTATATAATATTTTTCTCTGCATATTCCAATTTATAAAGAGAATAATAAAGTAAATATACTCGTACTATAGAGAAATAGAAAGTCTTCGCTATGAGTAGTACTTAAAAGTATTTTCCCTCAAGAAATAATTTTTAATCAGCAAACTTTGCAATACCCTTAACTAAATTTATCTCGTAGACTAACGTAGTATTTATTGGCGACTTATGAACATTTTTTAGAAACTCAACATCTAATCGCATCTAATAAGAACATCTTAGAATTCATAATACGGATTGTGCAAAGTTAAAGGGGGAACTTTGGTAACTCAAGTTGAAAAATCACTGGATATTCATTACTGTATAAAAGGTTGACATTATAGATGTACAAGAACGCATCTATAAAGAATTAGTAATAGTCAAGCAACCATATTGGATGATACATACTAGCAAATAGGTATGTAGGCAGTATAGGAGTAGTACCTATAGAGGTGTAGGGTAGGTAGGGCGACGGACGCGCGGCAGGAGTTGGTGTGTTCAACTGTGTTCACGGTTCATCGGGCACCGCATCGGCGACCAGTCGATCACGAGTGTATCTAATTCAGTGTGCAGCATGTGCCTCACAGGAATTTGTTTTGTGCACGCCGAACCCGAACTTGTGTTCGGCGTTTTATTTTTGAGAGATCGGTGTCCCTGCCTTCGCAACGCATTCCTCGCTGCATAAATTTGTATGTGCCTCTTTCGCTGTTCACTGCTAAAATCCGCTTTGATGTCCAATTTATTTATTACACTAACAAAGTTTTTAATATATCTATGATATTCAACTTCGCAGTCGCATAAAACGGTAAATTATAGCCTGATCCGATGTATCCTTTTGGAATCGCGACTTTGATAAATATGATTTCTTTTGTTGCAAAGCATGGAGTTGTTTTTTTTTAGGATGAATGAGGATGGTCGTTCGCTGCGCGCGCAAGCCGCAAGCACCTCGTTATTATTTTAATGTTTGCTAATGAGGCAAAGTTAGGTGAATGTGGTTAGTGGGCAGGCTTATCGTGAGTAATAGCGGAGTTGTTTGTGGTGCGAACTGTGCGTGACTTGGTGTGCCGGCTGCGGTGCGCGGCCGACGCGGGCTGGCGGGCTAGCGGGCAGCATTCGGTGGCGCCAGACCCTTTCTGATTTACCTCAAACATTAATCTTTTCATTAAACTGGGTCGTTGAGTTCTATGACATTTGAGTGTCTAGTCGTGATTCTCTATATCACTAACATTATATCAACTTAAAGTTGTTATATTAGATACCATTGGTAACTGAGTACTTATCATTAGTTAATTATAGTTTTACAATAACATTTTAAATATTCTTTTTGTTATTGGCCCTTAAATCTAAGCTAATTATTAATCCTAAAGCTAAATAAGGGTAGATATAGTACCAACAGATACTGCTGCTTAGCCACCAAAGTATAAAACACTGGTGGTTTGTTTCTATCTACATATGAAGATGTAATGTGTCTGTTAAACAATAATTTACCTAGCTTTGTTGGGTATCCAAAATAATAAATAAACACTCATCAGATACAACAGGAAAGTTATTCAAGAAGCTTACTTCTTCGTTTAGAAAAAAGTCAACAATATGTAATACAATAAGAGAACTGGAAGTTAATGGAACTTAAAGTATGAACACAAGGAGTGTTACTGATGGTTTTAAAATTGCTGATTACAGACTTTTAATATAAGGCATGTAGTAAATAAATGCGTGACCACTTGCCACTTCGCAAATCTGTTAAAGAAGAACTGCCAATGAGTCAAACATCAATGCCGCAACCGTATAGGCATGTTTGCTTTATATGGCACAAGAGTGATGTTATTTAATATTTCAAGATATATAATGCAGTTATAAGTAACAAATACAAGTATAACTTTAGCGTGCTGCATTCAGATAATGAGAGAGTATATATATATAGCTTTTAAAAATAGAAAAGTAATAGTACATGAGTGTGTGGTCCAGAAGCATATGGGCGCAGATCCATGGAGTTATATAAGCATTTTGGTTATGCAAAGTCAAAGATGCTACCTATTCTTGAATGTGTTACTTCTATGTTATATGACCTGCTGTCTGTATGTCTAGTTATGGACAGAATCTATCAAATGTGATTTATTACTTCAAATGTCCTCTTCCAGTATGATTCCTAATAAAGCACTTTATTGAATTGTGTGTAAAGTCCAAATTAAGATATGCTGATAAGATATGGATGATACATGAAAACTGGAAAATAAGAGATTTATAATTGAATAACAAAAATAGGAATGAAATATTCAGGAAAGTAAAATACATGAGATAAGAAAGAAAATAGCAAAAATATACACAAATAATGAGAAAAATGAGAATGAAATTCAAGATACAACTTGCTCAGAAAATAATACACTAAATACAAGTTATTCAACAGATAATGATTTAAATCCTATTGTAAATTTAAACGATGGTTCATACTTAGAATACGTGAAGAAAAAGAGGAACGTGGCGAATAATAAATAAGTATCCCCAGGACATTCTTTTCACATCACCTGATCCCAAATTAAGCAGAGTCTACTGCTTGTTCTATGGCTATCAGGTAATTGATATACTACTTTTTAAATACATACTTATATAGCTATTTACACCCAGACATAGAACAAACAGACATGTTCATGCACACAAATGTTTGTCTTGGTGGAATCGAATCCACGACCTGCGGATTGGCAATTAGGGTCTCTAACCTCAATCAATTGGCCCATAACATTACTTTAAGACCAAGTTATAATAAACAACGAAGTAAATCCTTTTAATGTTGTCGTAACTTCCACATATGAAGAGGCTATAAATAGTCATCCGATCCAAAAATGGTTTGAAGCTGTAGAAGATAAGACTTGGAGTGCTGTTGAAAGTTCTGATCAAAGAAGCATTACATCAAAATTGGTGTTTACTGTTAAAGGAGATGTAGGTAGAGATTACAAGTTTCAATGCTGGTTTGTCTCTGTGCACGTGGTTTTGAAAAGTGAAAGGTATTGGATATTACTAAGAGATTCGAAAAAAATACGTGAAAACATAACAGGATATTTATTTACAAATCCCTGATGATGTTAATAAAGATAAATATAAAATATTAGCAGCAAACAAATAAATAAATATTATAAGATTTTTTTTTAATAATTAATTTATAATGCATCAATCAGGATTGAGCATAAAGGCAATTAATTAATTGTAATCTGAAAAACTATGTGTCTGAAGTTTGGAGTGTAAGCTATTGCAATTAAGTCCTGGAGATGTTCCTCGGTCCCTACAAAATAGGTCAATGGTCCGAATCTGCAGCACGGTCCGCCATTTGGATGCATAACAAAAATCCTTCCTTTCATAAAAAAAAACAAAACAATGGTAAGCTAAGTGTGTTCTAAGTATTGAGAGGAATCTAAGTGGCCAGACCTTGAATACCGATGTGGTGCCTAATATGTGGTTAGCTCAGCTCATATCGTTAAAACTGAGTTAATTAGGTTGTTTTTGATTAAAAAGAGGTTTTGGGTTACATCCCTACTTGGTTCTGTCTTTCTAGGTTACATGTTTGCGTTTGAAAGTAAAAGCATTTTAATAAAACCTCTGTCTTAATTTTGTCATTAAGGCCAAATCAATACTATTAAATAAGTAAAGGACGTAATACTCCAAACTTTTGCAATGTTTTCTGTTCTCGATATCCTTAAAATTAATCAAATGTTTCATAAGATCAAATACCTAACTATAAAGATTGGTACATAGCCTAAATCTCACCAAATTTTATGTCACTGTTGATATTACCTATATATAAGTTATTACCTAAACCTAATTTTGGTTGACCCTGTTTACCGTGCCGATTGACGTTATAGTTAATATTGTGTTATTTGAAGGAAGTTTAAGGCCGTCCCGTAAAAACAGTAACGTGAGAAGGACCGGACGGTATAATCGGTGGCTCGTTGACGTCATTACGATTTTCGTAATTTAGTACGTGTTTGTTGAAACAATGCGAAAACGTATTTGCGTAAATAGAGAACATACGCGATGTGCAAACATCGCGAGTGGGGCGTCGCGACGCCCGGCGCCACCGCCACCGCCGCGCCGTAGCCGCCGGCGCCGTTCCGAGGACACGCGATCTACGAATACATACAAATAACATTAATTAATTATGTAAGTAATTAGGATTTTTGTCACCTTTTCTCAGATATCGCCTTTATACATGCCGATACATTATGATGCAGGTACCTATCGTAAAAAAATTATTGAAAATGACAACAAATTTTCTCCAAGAAAGAAAATCTGTAATCTGTGTAAAGAGTATATTTGATGAGCATGCTCTAGCACTTCTTTCACTTCAAAAAATAATGTTGGCGTAGTATGTATTTAATCAATAAGTCATGCATAGCTTCACTACATTTATCAAGACTGATTCGTAATTCAATAGAGTCTTAGTTCTATGTTGATAATTTACTGCTGAACGTCATAATTTTGTTGAAATGTCAAAGAGATGCAGGGTGATGTCAATAAAGAGTACGATAAATCCTTTTATCTAATCACTAATGTTATTGTTATTTACTATAGATACAATGGTAACTGGCGACGCGTATTGGCGCCACAAATATACGGGTTAATGTGTAAGAGAGTGTTGATTTTGTTTCATACATTACGAGGCAGCTCGGTGCCTGACGCCGCCCCCCCCTAACGGCTGGCTATCTACAACTGCAGCTGAAATTACGCGCGTATGCATTTTCATTTATCACTGCTTTATTTGACGGTTTATGAGTTGCGTCGGGCATCAAAGTTAAAGGGGCGAAATGTGCGAGTATTTTCAGAGTGGTACTCCACTTGTGCATGCATAACACAATGACGCCTGATGTTTTTATACGACTGCGTACGCAAAGTATGTTAATAACTTTTAAGTACTTGTAACAGATAACTGTGCATTCTCTGTTCTGTATTATAATGTAGACCGCAAAAATGTAGATTTGTTGAATTGTTAGATTAGGTTTAATGTAAATGCAAAATACCATTCTAAACTTGTACGTTTACCCGTAAAGCGAACTTAATATGGGCCGCGACATTGTTTGAGTTAAATAATTACGAATGCAACAAAAGTTTATAGCGCTTTTGAAAATTTTCCCATGGATATCTAAATTTTCTCCTGCTTCTCCTGTGTGCACGACAAAAATTAGACCATGTGCTGTCTTGCAGTTTGTTGAGACGAAAGGTGAAAGAGATGTTCTACACACCTCTGACGTTCATATTTTGCTATGGACATAGTTGATACTAAAATTATGAGTATGCTATAGGTACTTTAATTAATATATAAAAAAAATAAAAAGTGAAAGCAATTTTTTCAGTTTTGGCCCTAGGTCCCTTTGAAGGTGAAAGTTGCTAATGTAACCACTGGTTTTGAAGTCAGCCTTCGACGGAGAAGAATCGGCAAGAAACTCAAATATTTTTGTTATAATCTGACAATTTACCGTTTTATTATTTGAATGTTTAAATTGATTAATCTTTGATTCAAATTTTAGTAACATTTTTTTTATGAGACAGTTTTGAGTAATAGCGAAAATTCTTTACATTACTAGGATTATGAGACTAAGAAGATTTAGTTTTTATTACCATTGCACGGAATCTTTTACCTACATATAAAAAATATTATTATTGTAGAATTCCAAAGAAATATAAGTTAGAAAATCTATTTGCAAATTATAAAAGGCATGCACAATCAATTTATTTTAAATATATAACGATAAGCGCGTATACTTCCACGATGACGCCTGCAAGTCGCCAGTGCGCAACTTGTGCTATAGATAGACGTTCCTCCATGTTATCGCTTTAAGTCGTGATTAGTTTATGAGCTGAGAGTAGAACACGGGCCGTAAGGCATGTATTACGTGCGTAAAAGGTCACAGGCGAGACACGAAGGCTATTCGGAAAGTAGATTGGCGCCAACCGTCGGCCGGTCTAAGCAAATTTGGTAGATTGCGCGTGCCGCGTGCCACATCTGATATGCAACCGAACATAGCGAGTTAATAGAATAGGACTTATTTTACCTGTTCAATAGGTTACTCGTGCTTTATATAAGTAGCTAATTTATGCTTTCTAAGTTACACGTGTCGCAATGTGAAAATATAAAAATATTTTTCAGATTGGGAAAAAGTTTTGCTTTATTTTGAAAATCAAATAAATTTAATTTCTAAAAATGTCTAAAGGTAATTCAATTAAATAAAAATAAACAAATAATACACCTTTTTTTTTGTCTTGTGAAAGAGATAAAAATTTTGCTAAAGCTATGTAGTGCGTAGTATAGAGTTAGGCGGAAGCCCAAGTCGAGCCTAGGTTTATGTCTGATACTTACTTGTCGTATCTATACTTTGTATTCTTATTCGATACAGGCTTGCATACTCATGTGTTTAATCTTCTGATCATAAAATACGGCAGAGGTGGAGGTCGCCACAAATTACAACTGCTATGAATAGAATCAAAGAGCCAGTTATATTATTATGTTTACTAATGATTCCAGTCGGTGAAACTGTTATAACTGTGATTTAATTTTCTATGGAAGTCTATCACACAGTTTATGGATAATGATTATAATCAGTTCGATCATGGTCGGAAAAAGCAAGCTGTTTGCAATAGACAGGTATATTTCAATAAATGCAAAACGTGAAATGCATGCTCATAACATTTTCTGAGTATTCAAAGCGACGTTTATTACCTTCCACTACCAACTAAAATACCGCAGTAAGATTTAATGTGCAGCAAAAGAGAAAAAAAAACCTGCTGAGAACGTTGGTCATTAACCAAGGACGTGACACAATCGGCCAAAGTCATAAACGTTGGGGCTAAACGTTAATACATGCAGTTTTATGGTTCGCGCGTGCGCAGCTTATGATGGAGGGTTTGGCGCCATTTCCATACCATTTCATTGTTCATAGAAATGTGGCGCCGGCCGGCCACTCGTTCATATGTAATTTTATGATCAGACGTTTGCAAATGCCGTTTTCTCTGCATCTTAAAGCGTCACTTGAATGTGAATAGAGTGCGGCGTTCTCAAACTGTACAACATCTGTTAGGAATTTTAAAATTTCACGAGCGCTTGTTTACGTGCTCCGAATTCCTGTAATGAGGAGTTGTAATTATGACAGGCTTCCCTCTGAGTGGTATTCTCCGTGAAGCGGAAACGTCATCTATTATTCTTTATCGACAGAGTCAATAAACATCGCACCACTTGATCGGGCTCACAGTGAGTGCACCATCGTATCAGGAAGCTCCCTTTCTGACTCATGAGCCATTTTTGAATGAGAATTGGGTTGCAACGAAATTGACGTAAGAGTCGTGGGGAGTTTTAAGCATTCAGTATATTAATAATTGTTTTAAATCAAAGCGTTACATGTCGATCTGGACAATCTTGAACCTGGTATGTATTCAAGTGATGAATGTCTTGTGAATAAATTTTGTGCACTCAATGTGAAGTTATACATTAGTCGATGGTATGTGTTTATTGAACTATGTTAGTGCGAAAGGCCGATGAGTGGAATTTATAAACATTTAAACATTGTGCCTTGATATTTGCGCCCGCGCCTGCTCAATAGAACACCGCCGATGAGAGATTTATCCTTAACAGATGCTTTGCCGTATCGCCGGCAACGATTGACTTGTAGATCGTTACAGCTATTAGTTTGCGTAATAGTATTACAACTGGGGATAGTGTATTTGTAAAAACTTCTTTATAAATACAAGCTTTTGCTGTATGTATTTACTGGAACTATTTATACCTTTTAAAATAATATTGATTTTAGAACACCGTCCTCCGTCTATTTATATAAAAATCCATGTCTGTAAGTTCCCTATGGACTCCAAAATGGCTGGATTTTGACGTGACTTTCACTGGTGGATTGCTGATGTTACAAGGAGTAACTTTGCTACTATTTATCTCCAAAATGTAACATCCCATAGGAACGCGGTTGAAACCGCAGGATACAGCAAGTCGTTTACAAACAATTTTTTTTTTTTATTTGTACCTCTGATATGGATAGTACCTATATCATATGGTTGGTACTTTGTCTCAAATATAAATTAGGTAACTACATACTCACAGCATCCATGCTTCTAATTGTTCGCAATTGAAAGTTTCTGCGAATCATTACTTGAACACTGATTTCTGAGAACGTCTGGTCTATCTAATGTCTACGCTTTACACACTTGACTTTATAATGACAATGTTAAATACAATCAGATCCCTGAAAGGAAAATTGTATTCACATACCCTCAATACTTTTGAAAAACTTATTCACCTCACAATGGAAAAGATGAGGAAAAAACAGGAAATCACCCTCGCTTTACGCGCATGTACGGTGTAAGGAATCAAAAGAGCACAAGATGAAAAATCTTTGCATTCGAGTGCATCACGCTTCATCCCACCTCAGCGAGGAAATTACTAAATGCAAAAAAAAAGAAAAATGGCGCGCGCAAAGCAAATTAAAAAAAATTACACCAAAGAAGGTTCCGAGTCAGAATTTTTATCAAATTAAATAAAGGTGGTAGGGTAAATTCGGCACCATGGAGGTCGAAGTAAATGGGTTTAATGATGTTTTGAATTCAAACTTAGTGCACACGATGTTCTAAATTCATTTACTTTATCCTCTTGCCGATAAAAACGGCTTTTGCACTGAGATATCGAAGATCTAAATATTCCGAGATGGGAGGATGAAAAAAAAATTACCATGAAGAGTACTTTTTATAAATTTTAATGACGGAGGTAATCTCCAAAACTACCCATTCGATTTCAATATTTCTTTCACTGGTGGAAAACAACATTATTATCGAGTAACATAGGCTATGTTATTATCCCAGTATATATTAGTACCCTCAAGGGGTAGTACGCCAGGGGTCGATAGCTAGTATATTAATAATGACAGGGGAGAAGAGTAAATCTTGAACATATTTCGAAGCGCAGCTTCTATTTTAGTTGATAACACCTAACTTTAAATTGTGCGTAAATTGTTTCCTTCTATATGTTGTACAGTATAGTTTCAACAATCGATTGGTCTTAAAATTACCAATACCAGTTATCTGGTTTCCATACTACAAGCTCTGCTTAGTTAGGGATCAGATAGCCGTGTCTGAAGGTTATCTAGGGATACTTATCACATGCTTTAGGAGTGTGACTGCTTGTGTCATGTGTATGCAATATCGCTGTCCTATTAGTTAAATCGGCAAACGATGCAATTGTTTTTTTTAACATAGCATAGTTATTTTACATTTGCCCCATTATAATACCTTAAAATAAAATAAAATTTAAATATCTTCATTTTATTTGAATATGCTGCGATTCCGCCAAGATAATAAATGGCATAAGTATTATGTAGTAACTAAATAAACAAACGTTTTTGATACCATAATTTTTAAAAATATACAAAACTGCATTTAATCCAATTGTTCATATTTTACTATATTACTAATAACGTAAATTACGTTTATCTATACTTTAATTGAACATGCCGCGATGTCGCCAAAATAATAAATGACATAAGTATTATGAAGTAAATAAATAAACTCACGTTTTTGATACCTAAAATATAATAGGTTGGGGAAAAAGTTCCTTCGCATTTTTTAAGAAAATTCAAAACATTTTTAATAAAGTATGTAGGTACCATTTTGCTCGATAACTTTTTGCCATCTTGTAGGTAGGGACATGATCCCATTGTTATAGAAATTTTGGGACTTCTGATCAAAATACTGCGACAAGTGGTTTTGACAGTCCTCTCGTGATGTTAACCTAACACTGCCTAAAGAATTCTGAAGAGACCGAAACAGGTGGAAATCTGAAGGTGCAAGGTCAGGACTATACAGCGGATGCATTAATACCTCCTAGCCAAACTCTCTTAATTTTTGCTGAATGGCTAAAGATGTGTGAGGTCTAGCGTTATCATGATGAAAAACCACACCCCTTCTGTTGATTAATTCCGGCCGCTTTCTCTCAACTTCCTGCTTTAATCTCATCAGTTGTTCGCAGTAGAGTTCAGAATCAATGGTCCTGCCTGGTGGTAACAGCTCATAATGAATAATGCCCTTCCAATCCCACCACACACACATCATCACCTTGTTGCCAGTTAACCCGGGATTCGCCACAGTCTGTGAAGCCTGACCGGCCTTTGACCACGACCTTTTTCGCATGTTCTTGTCGTACGTGATCCACATTTCATCACCAGTTATCAGCTTCTTCAAATGGTTCGGTTTCATGACGTCGTAATAAAGAATCACAAATGAGTACACGGTTCATTAGGTTTCTTTCAGTGAGCTCGTGAGGTTCCCAAATATCGACCTTTTTTGTGTACCCAGTTTTTTTCAAATGCGCCAAAACTGTTTTGTGGTCAATTCCCAGTTCTTCAGCTACGTCGTAACTACTGATATGCCGATCTTGCTCCACTTTTTCAAAAATGGCATCCATTTTATCCGTAATGGGGCGACCAGAGCGACGTGCATCTTTGACATCAAAATTTCCGGATTGAAAACGCTTAAACCAAATTTGTGCTACTCTCACAGACACTGCACTAGGTCCATAAACATCGCAAATTTTTCATTTTTCGCGGCTTGCGTTGCATTTTTACCTTTTTTGTAGTAAAATTTTAAAATGAATCGAATTTCTTCATTAGATTCACTCATTTTGGCGGTACGAAAAACAAATGCAAATCACACATTTTCCTAATTTGAATTTGGAATTATGTTCTTTAAAATGTAAACTTTCAATGATACCAAAACCAGCCAGATACAAATAGCCAAAGATATTTTATTAGAAGTTCATACATACTATAATGCGAAAAGACTTTTTCCCCAACCTAATATATAAAACTGCATTTAAATAATTTATTGATATATTTTACCGCATTGTTATCAATTTTAGATATTAATATTCTATCAGTTTCGTAGGCTACCTTCACATTTAACCCAACGATCGGCTTCATTACTAAGCAAAATTTAATCGAAGCTATAAATTCATGCACTTCGCGTTGTAATAGTTTACTAAGCTGGGTATACAATTAATAAACATGCTAATCAATTGATTCTTGCATTACAGACTTGACCTGCGACCTATGGGTAACTAATACATATAAATATCTTTTGAGTTAGGTGCGTAGGTACGCGTTGCCACGAGAACGCAATTTATCTATAGATTGTCAATTTATCATCGAACAGATTGATTTGAGGTGGCCGTTCAGGTAATAAAATAAACCAATAATTATTTATATTATTTGTATAAATAATATTTATATGTGTAGTACCAATAAGCGCGAGTTATGATTTACGCAAGTATTACTTATTATGTATTTATGATAGTGGTTACAAACGAGCTATACTAATTTTAATGTTGTATATTGATCATTGCTAATCTGCCCTGCCCTGCAATAAAACGATAACATGATGTTTTCGCAATTTATGAGTGACAATCTAGGACATATTTTCACTCTGTTGTAGAGATAATTAAATAATGAAAATATTTACTTATTATACAGTTAATCGTATCGAGGGAGAATGATAAACACTTCACTCTCGAGCGATCGATCGATGTGAAATCTAGTTTCATGGAAAAAACCAAACAATAGGTATTACTTACATATGAAAAAAGGGCTAATTATTAATAAATATCCTGGTACATTCTTTACACTCGGTCATCTGATCCCAAACGAAGCAGTGCTTGTACCTTGGGAACCATGTAACTGATATACGACATATACTACTTTTTAAAATACATACTTATAGAGAAATAGATATTTACATTCAGACATGTTAATGCACACCAATGTTTGTCCTGGGTGGAAATCGAACCCACGAACTGCGGCATAGTTATAAAATAAACGAATTCAGTGCTTCTTAACTATTACTGATACTGTAAAGGTAACAGAACGGTAAAGGTGTCCACTTTGTATGGAGGTCACGAAGCTAGAACTTTGACCCTCGATATCCCTCGTTTCATGGTCAAATGCTGGCGCCGATGCCGGGGCGCCACATGGTCCGCTTCCGGGCACAATGGATATCATTCATGACCCATCGTGGAACCGGACCACGATCCTATTCTTGTATCACACTGAGATTCTGTTCGTGTCAAGATCAATGTTTATTGAATCACGTTCAATATGGATTGCGATTGTAAATCTTTCAATCGCAGTATCGTTCCAGAAAACTGGATAAGTGACTTTAATGGATATAGAATAAGGTAGGTAATGTTTTAGAAACAGTAGGGAATAGGGAACAAAAGCAAAGTTTTGATTATTAAACTAGACATTTTGCTTGTACAGTCGTGGAATAAAAAGTTTCGTCATTGTTAAAATTTATCAATATATCGTTTACCGTCAAAATTCACAGAACAGACCTTTGCATAGAAAATGTATAATGATGTCTTATGCCTAACTTATTCGTAGTTTCCTTTTTTATTTTCGGTCACGAATGAGGTTATATCTATCAGCAAAGCAGTTGACCTCGACAATAATTCCTGTGTGCCACTGAGGCAAAGTAGAGTAACATTTATTAAAACTTTAAGGTGACGGACATCTTTATTCCGCGACTGTGCGTAGGTCAATGGTCTGATTTTTATTTTATTCGTGTGAAAATTATATGAGCCGAATGACAATATGGAACAAAATTCCATTTAATATGCGTGCCGACCCTCACGAGGTATGTGCTGTGTAAATAATAAAAAATATAATACATATATTTATTTAGGGTTTTAGGTGATCAGGTAAACAGAACCGCATGACTGACTGATGTGTAATAAAATACCTTCGACGGAAGATAGGATCTTTAAAATTGTTTTTGGATCAATGTTTATACTAAGTATTTTAAGTATATTTTTTAAGGATTTGAATAACTCTAAATAGTCATTCTATAATTAGGTACAAATATATGAAAAGTGTAGCCTTACTGAATATCTTGCCGGTTCTATTCAGTTGAAGGCTTACTTCCGAAGCAGTGGTATCTTCATTAATTTGAGTTTAAGGGGAAATGTATCTTTCACTTCATAATACAAAATAAAAATTAAAGTTACCTTAAATTAAATAATTATTATATTCTTACAGAATTTTAACATGTTCTTTCTCTGAATTTATGTGAATCATTGAATATACATTGCATAATATTTGCTACAAGTAACAAAAATACCCAATAAACCAGTCGGAAAGAGTCTATTGTATTTGACTCGGACGGTGTTTTTAATCTTCGTCGACCTTTATCTAGTGGGGTCACCTACTATATTTTTGCGTACCAGCGCAATGAATCAGATGTGATTTATTAAATCACTTTGTCGGCATGGGTGTAAGTCACATGATAAATTGTGGGATGCGTTCATCATTACTGAGCGGAATATATAGACTGGCGGGGGTAGATCACGCCATTGATTGCGATGTCTATGAGTGCCGTGGCATAGTTACCTTGCGCCAAGATATAGGGCGCTACCATGCGTCATACTTTTTGTATGACCGATTGATGATCCGACTCCAGCCGTGCTATTCGAAATCCAAATCTCGCTCAGTGATCGCTCAGGACCTCTTGCCTAATTGCGGGGTCGCGAGAGAGACAGGGAATAGTCACTGCGTGAATTCATCATCGAGGATTACAGAATATCATAACTGATCCTTGAAGTAGAGCCGACTTTTTGTAGGTTTGTTGTTTCTCTGCGACAAAAAGTCGGAGAACCGATTGTATGACGTGTGCGGGCTCCCATAAGGTGAAGGTCGCGATAACAACAGCGAGTGCAGGCAGGACGCACTGCATACTTGGATTATTTTTATCACGAGGAAAAACTTCATTCTTATAAAGTAGTTTTAAGGAGTTAACTTGTAATTGCACTCGACAGTTTACCAGCGACAAGTACGTACATATAATATATGCTTCCACATGTTTACAATATTAATCCTTAAGTACAGAGAATGTAAGACGCGTTTTAATTCTGAAATATGGTTTGAGGATAATTCGGCTCTAGTAACATCATGAAACTTTATTTTTATACTACTAAGGTAGCAAACAAGCTGACGGCCCATCTGATGGTAAACGGTCACCGTAGCGCCTATGGACGCTTGCAACACCGTGGGTATCACTCGTGCGTTGCGGACCCTGCAAAAAAACTCCAGATAAATAGTTCAAAATGTATGATTTTTTTTATTATTTCAATCGATCTAGTACAACATAAAATGAAGATGGTTCTTTGAGTTGCATTATTGGTTGATTAACCATTATTATAAGCAAACTTGTATTGTTGTCAAATATCCAAGTATTTTTATCGATTATTATGTTTACACATTATATTAATACCTACATTATATTTGGGTCGGTTCATAATAAGAGTTGCGTAGACTTATCCCTATATGTATGCGGGTATCATTTGCCAATTTCAATTCCCTTGCCAATGTGAATAGTACCTACCTAGTATTACAACAAGAGTTTCAATCATAATATTTTGTTAAATTGGCAAAGTCTATCGTAGAGATTATAAATATACCTCCAGATTTGAGATAAATACGTTTTTTTTTACCAAATATATTTTTTTAAATGGTTATTCGTATTTGAATATATATGTTTGCTTCTTTGTCAGTCTACGATAATTAATCATCTTTATATATATAATTCTTCTCTACGTGTGTTGACATTGAACTCCTCCTAAACGGCTGGACCGATTTGAATTTTTTTTTGTATGTGTTTGCATGGCGCCCTGAATGGTTTCGATTCACAATTGGACCCGGTAGGTGGCGCTGCAATCGAAATCCAGCATTTTGTACGGACTTATTTCGACAGGAAAACGTCTGACCGGACAGATAGTTGAATATAAAATACCTTGTCTGACTGTTCATTTTGTATGTTACAATTAAATACGTACTGCCCCCTTATTCAGCTAATACAAACTTTGACGGAGAGCCGTTGCAACGAGGCCTCGGAGAGTGGACCTCTCACAAGATGCGTAGTAAACAAAAGAGAACAAAGAAGCCGCGACGAAACAGCGTCTAGCTAGCGACATTTACCTTAAAGAATCGAACCCCTGGGCCGTAGACTGGTATGGAGGAAGTAAAATTAATTGCACACGCAATCATTCTCACATCTATACTCTGCAAAAGGTTTCAAATAAGGGTCAAATAAGTCAAAGTTAACGCACCTTAGTTTGTACATAGCCAATGATCGCTCGTACTATATAGTCTCAACACGAAAGTGACAATTAAAAATCCAAGCTGACTCCCAATTCAATTTCGTGAAGTTCAAACCGAAAAAAGAAAAATTATGACTGGAAAGTAGGTACCTAAATACCCATAAGAAATAATAAGTTGGTTGGATGTCTATTTATAATGGACATTGAACTCTGATCATATGTATCCAAATCTTATCACTTATCATATAGCAACAAACATATATAGGTATCTGCCTGCATAGACAGATCGCAGAAAAAGGTATAGATACTTATAAAATAGCACGAACTTTGAGTAGGTAAATCTCGTAATAAAAAATATTTTTATATTTATAATGCGATGACGATACCGTGACGTTATTATCGATGCTAAGTTGTAAATCGACTATTTTAATCGATGATTTAATCGCAGGATAAAATAATTTAATTATGTCGTTTTAGCATTTTGCAATTCATTCGTTTTATATGGATGATCTTTACTTTATAGGCAACTACTGTGCCCTGTGGTTCCACATGCTGTATGGGTCTCATTTAGTCCTTTGCCAAGTTTCAAAGCACTGATTTTACAATATCTGTAAAGAATTATAATTTTATAGGATTTATACATGCATCACAAAATATATCCTAAATAAAAATGTTAAAACATAGATCTAGTGTAATTTATCTTTTTAACCAACCTCAAAAGATGCTGCTTGTCACTTCGATGTGATTGTTTATTTTTATTTATTATAGCTGTCCCCCGCGGTTTCACCCGCGTTCCTGAGGGATTTACATTCAAAAAGTAGCCTATGTTACTCAGTGATAATGTAGCTTTCTAATGAAAAAAGAATTATTAAAATCAGTCCAGTACTTTTTGAGTTTATTCGTTACATACAAAAATACAAATCTTTCCTCTTTATAATATTAGTGTAGATACTCCCTGATATACTTCCCTGAAAGCTGTACCGATGTCAATAATTTATTATATCCTGTACCCATGCCGATTTCGTTGAATCACTCTTATCTTAGTCAGATCAGTATGGGAGCAGCCTTTCAAATAACTTAAACTAATTGCATATTCGACTCATAAATGTACTAAAATGTATATAATAATGATTTAAACTCTAGGCTGTTTAATTAAGCTGCATTATAATAAGGTGCTGTTAAATCAGCGGAATAAGAAGATCGCTTGAAAAAATAGAATTAGACCGATTTTATAAATAATCTAAAATTGCACTTTTTTAAAGTTATCTACTCTAAACTTAACGATATCCTGTAAATTCATTCTGTTGCCGAGTTTTCCCACATTTCACGGCACGAATAAGAATCAAACTAATTGTAAGTAAATAGATTTTTTTAACTTGTATATTCAGAACGCATCGTCATGAAACTGGCGGTGCGGCTACGAGGTTCTGATATTCCGATAATAGGCAGTCATTCGCCAATCAGCGCTCGTTCGCTCCATTTCTAATTAAATTCCATCAGCGAGGCCGATCGTCCGCCATCATAACATGCAGTCGAGAATACATATTTATTCAACACAGCGGCGCGTAAAAGTAAATCTCCCTCTGACTTCGCATCAATTGCATAAATAGCAGCTACATTAAAAAGCTAATGTTTGAATATATAAATAAGATTTTATAAACTCTGCGTTGCAAGAAAATATTTATAATATTTCGTTGCTGAAAGGTACATGAGCCTTGTACTAGTTTTATGGTTCCGCAGCCAATTGGCAGAAGCGGAAACACGTCCTATCCGACTGTACGTATGTCACAGCCATTTTACTCAGAGACTATAAATTAAATTAGGATGGTGGTTTGCAATATAATGGTGTAGTGAACATAAATGTTTTTTGTGACTTTAGCGCATCTTACAAATCATTGTACTCTACACCGTTTTCTTAATTCGTAAATAAAAAAAAAAATGTGGATTTTATAAGTATCTGAGCACATAAGCGTATAAGGTATCTTCAGATAGGCCTTTATCTAATCGGTTTTAACAAGATTCGTTAATAATTTTTGAAATATCTGCTATTTTTAGTATGAGTTCAACGACCGCAGACTATAACTTTGTATTCTATAGTATAATTCAAAAAGAGTTTTGTAATACAAACTTATTTTTGTAGCTGGTGAAATAAAAATGATAAACTATTACTTATTTCTTATAGAACTTGTACGGACGCCAATATAAGGTTATACTGTGCGTGGTCTGACATTCCTACCTTCATTATAATGATTCGTAGTATCTAAATAGCTTGAAAGTGAATTAGTATGCTGAAAGAGGGCTCACGAGAATAATTATTTACTTCACAGCTTATTGAGCAAGCTTGACTAATCTCGTTTAGTTATCAAAGCAGAGTTAACTGTTTAAGGAAAAGTTTACTGTGCTGAGACTACGGAATATGTTAAATAAAATTGTCAGTGTATGGAAATGCATGGAAATTCATCTAATAGGTAGTCCAGGAGCGTTCATGCTATTTTCTCATGACCGTATTTATTCTGCTAAAAGAGTAAACATAATTTCACGCAACACAACGGAGAAAACTCAGAGAGGTGTCTGTTTGTTGTGAACAAAGAATGAGCTAATGAGCTATCAACTCACACTATACCCCAGGTACTTTTTGCCATCACAAAAACAGTAGTAATTCATGATAATGCGTAATTCGTCATATTCGTATTTCATTATTGATAAAGCATTACTCGTAGCGTTATCTTCGTGGGAAAATAAAACAGAGAACTGATTCATAAATTATTATTGTATTGTATATGTATAAATATGTATAAGAAGTTAATTCTAAGAGAAATGCAAAACATGAAGGTGCCTCGAGCGCGAGGCTGTAGGCGTTAAATGCAAATCGGCTGCGTTTCACCGCAGGACAATGCGGCCGAAGTGTTGCGCGTCTTGTAAACAGTGCGGACGTGGTTTGTTGTTCTACTTTTTTGGGTAAACGGTTGTCCGTAAACGGCGGTGCATAGGCCGCCACAGAAATACCGCAGGCGGTACAATGCCTCGTTCGGCGCTGCCATACATGGAAGTCGCGGGCGTGAACGCGCCGATTCTCACTTGTTCGATATTTCCCAAGCCTGTACCGACATCCATTTTGGTTTACTTAAATATCACACACTCTTTGGTACGGTGCATATTCGGGGAACGTGCATGAATCTACGGGTAATTACAGTATTTGTAACTCTACACATGCGGATACTGGGCGCTTAACGACATTAACTTGCGCAACTCGAGCTCATTATGCACGTCCTCGTATGTATGAAAATGGAGAACATTAAAAGATTCACATCGAGAATCGAGATGCATCCAGACCCATCGGAATGAAATCATATTTTATGGAAATGGACGTTGAATCGAAGCCAACGTTCGTTTCATTCTCACCGAGCGACAGTTATGCGGGCGTGTGTGCGGACACGAACACCGAACCGAGCCGGCGTGCCTATCGACAACAATAAGACCGCGCCTTATACCATAAACATTCTTTGCCACAATCATTACGAATATAACCTATAAATTAGCACAGAGCCGACTGTGAACAAGCCGCTCGCCCGCCGTCGCGGGAATTCGCAATGAGGGTCAGACCCGAGCTGCATCGAGCGCTGTCAGCCTCAATGGAATAGCTGCACGCCGCGCTGCCGCAACGCCGCACCGCCGCCGCACCGCTGCGCTGCGTAGCCGTCGCCCGCGTTGTCGTACACTGCGCCCGTGCCGCTCCGCGTGGCGACATTGCGCCGAGCCGCCCGCGCCCGCGGCCGAGCCGCCGAACCGCCGAACCGCCCGCGCCGAGCACTCAGTTCGCTTGAGTTGCCGACGTGTCGCTCGTCCACGTCGCTCCGCGCTTTGCCAATTAGACTTTGAGCTGCTTTTGTCTTCGTGTACTGTAAAATCTAAACCGTGACTGAATTTATGCATTATTAAAATTATTTCTGATGCAGCTATTGTTCAAGGGTCGATATAAGGTTTATTACAGCTATGGGAACGTATTTCTACTTTGTAGGTACAATTTTTTTATCGCATACTTCTCGTGAGCCGATGCCCACGTCCATAACAATGTATTTCTAAGTATTCGCAAAAATACCTTTGTAAAAGTAAGCGGTAAAGGTAAACTATACAATATAATGTACGAGTAGACATACTTACATTACATGAGGCTATATCAGTTCGGTTCTCACTCATTTTAACACTTCATTCATCCCGTATATACTACCTACTGACAATTATAAGTAATTCCTGATAAGAAAATCGCACACAGTAAAACAATGGCACATGATAGATATCAAACGTTATCTACGAGCTTGTGTGACCAGCATGTAGGTTAATGGTTAATTAGGTCAGCACTTCAGGTAGAGATTGAGGTATTTTATTGATCGTTACATGATTATTTTAGTGTATTAATGTATTAACATTGACGAAAATATAGTATGTGATTCATGCTTAATGTCTTCGTGGTCTAGGAAATATTTTAAAATGATAAAGTATAAACATCCTGGCATAGTTACAGAAGCTAGTGACAGGTATGTGTTTCAGATCTCGTGGATGACAGGGGCGACAGTCTGTTCAGAAGAGTGAGCGTGTCGTGTCGTGGTTACGTCACCAGACGCGCCGTCACTTATTCAGAATAGTCGCGCCAATCGCGCCAGTCGCGATGGCTGAAAATTTTATTTTGTTTTCAGTCTAGCCGAGGTCAAAGTGTCGTCTGATGCGTTTTCAGAAACAATATTTATTTTACTCACACAAGATATATAAAGCGCAATCTCGAGTTTTCTCTTACAAACTCAGCATATATCATGCTCTGCCAAATATTATTCCGTTTGTTATTACTCTCGCTAGTCTTGGTGTAATAATTATTTCATTTGATGTCTATCTACTTAGTTGTTTTCCGTGATTATCTGGTTTCTGCTACTCATAGTCTGTTCTGAACAGTTATAACTGCTATGGATGTGTTATAGCAACAAAAACATTAAGTAGTAGATATACCAACGATGTTTTCGAATTTATTTTCACCCATCTAATAAAAAATATGAATTCAGCTCGTAAAATCGCTTTCATGACAAATCTTGGAATGTTGCTCAAATAACCGTGTAGGTACGAGTAGGTCCATTATTTATTATATACATACCTAGATACCGACTGACACGCGCTTATATATTCAAGTATTCATGTTATCATTTATCTTATCCTCTCTTATAACGTTCTATTATTGTAGTAAGATGTCGTATATTGGTACGAATTGATTGTGCAATTGATGTTTGAACCGCCAATGTCCAATATTGACGTCTTCTTGTATATCTTGGCGGTCGACAGCTTTGTCCCATAGTCTGTCAAATTATTGGGTCGCCTCCATTTCACCTTAACCATGCTCAGGTAGATACTGCACCCAAACAGTCACGAATTAAACTTAACCATGTCCATGACTGATAAGATTATTTTGAAATATTTTTTATCTCTTTAGATTTCTTTGATTTATTCTTGCTTTTCGGTTCATTATTAATACAGGCTTTTCAAGGCAGATATGAGAGCAGTGTCGCGGTATTTTTATAAACGAAATTATATTATCTTTTGAACACCATAAATAGAAAATATTTTTATTTAATAATAGGTAATTTCATTGCGTCTATTGATGTTCCACCCTAGATAAAACTAGGCTAAAGCCTACTGAGCCCATTTTGATGAATGAAGTATCTATCGATTCTTTATTGTGTAGTCCGGGTGACCGAGGCTACGAACTACTAAATAAACAGAAATATCGAACATATCAAAATACTTGTCTTACTCAATAACATTATCATACTAATCAGCACCTGTTGCTTACTTTTGAGTGACTTTAATTATCCTTATTTAGGTTACAAATATTTATTTTTATTTTTACAACACAGTGCTGATTTTCAAGCAGGCAGGACTTGTCGTTGTTGAAATAATGCGCTATAGCTGAGACGAGTTGCTCCATAAGCGTTACTTTTATACTATTTTGCTTCGGAATTTTATAGCAGGGTTAATTCATAACTATGATATTGAGAGAGTAAAATTATATACACCTACCTGTTTATCTCCGTTAGTTCTGTCGGTAGTATTGTTTGCAGTTCGCTTCTGTTCGCAGTAATAGTAAGCGTCGCTCGTCTCCGCGGCGCCTGGTTACATCATTCGATTGGAAAACTCGCCACGTTCGGAAATGCCTTAAGACATTAGGGCGCGACTAGACTTGGAATGAAGCCGCCACGGATCTAGTCCCATCACGTTTACATTCGAGGTTGCTTTCAAAAGTTTAAATTTACGCTAAATGACATTAATGAGAAGTGTGCTTGATACTCGGCGCTTCAGTCGCCCGTGTGCGTATTCATGGGTATTCATAAATATTCATAATATGCTTACTAGCGACGCAGGTCAAGTCAAAGGTGCCACAATTCTACTAACGCTTCCAGTATTTTAAGGGCTGTACCTACATTCAATACGCATCTCATATCATTGCCAAATAAACCACTACCAAAATCTAAATTAGAATAAAATTATAGTTTATCTCAGTAGATATTGAAAACAATGAATCTGTTCTTGGAACTTGATAGCACCGTACCTACGTGGATACAGAAGCTCTTATATATTATCATTAATATGAGGAAATTCCCGCTTAATTTATCTGTCCTCAGCAACGAGTAAATTCTTAGTAAACACAGTGGTAGCCCTATCAACTAAATACTTTCGAGTTTGAATCATCTCTTCGTTCTACTATTTGTTGTATTTGCAAATATCCTAGAGCCACTCATCGCAACGTTGGCGCCATTTGCAGATAAATTTAGGGCTGTCTCAGACATGTAATGAATTTACGAAGTGAATTATGAATAGCGGCGCCGGACCGTGCCAGATCACAATCTGACTTCGGATATAGCTAGATGTAAACAGCTTCGCTCATCACAGTGTTTACCTAGGTTCACTATGCTCAAACATTACGCTTGTTTATCATGTCATTCTCCTACTTAGTAACCAATGATCACATACTACGATTTATTGGGGTTGCTTGCAGGATACTTTATCATCGAGCTAGACAGTAATTTATATTAGTAGGTACATAGCATAACTATAACGCTAAAATATTCAACATTCCGCCACAACAATCTGATGCCGGTGATTCACTTATTAATTTCGCCATTTTGTGGGAGTTGGGTAGGTACTAATATATCATGAAAATAATTTATGAATTTAGTCTGGACTTTTTTCTCTTATTGACTGTTTTCTTATAGTAGGTTTGTTTTAAAATATCTTGGCATAATTTATGATTGTTATGTTTAGTTATGGTTTAATAATTATATCAGGCATGTGTTTAGTCTTTACTATTAGGTAATGCCATATTACAATATTGAAGCTATTTAAAGGATTGGTGGCTTCTGTAATATAAGAATCATAATTTACATTGGTGTCGTACCTAGAGGTAAATAGGAAAGTGAAAGTTTAACGGCACGCATTGCAAATAAAATCTAACTTATTTACTTATGAATGTAGTGGAGGTATAGTATTTCTAGTTGCGGAAATTCAATAAATCTAATACGTAACCGAGATTCATTAGGGTTTACGAGCATTTAACGAGCGCACATCGACAAATCGAGCACCAATCAAACTGTCGCGCGAAATGTCAGTGCTCTCTCTATTTCTGTACATAGCAGACCCAACAAGAAAGCTATGCAAAACGCAAATTCTACCGCCGCCGTCTAGACGCCCGCACCCGCGCCTGCGCCGGTCCTGTTACGATTGAATAATATTTGATCCAATCAACCCGAATGGAGGGGTCGGGGAGGTCTTGGGACCAGTCGCGGCCACGGGCCTTCCGCCGCCCGCGCCGCGCACTCCACGTCACTCATCGATCAATTGGTCAAACTACGCAAATTTATGAACCACTCAGTTGTTCGGAGAAAGTATTTTTTAATTAACTCAGGAAAACAATAATCTACGCCTTAATTGAGTATAACTTCATTATTCACTTCCTGTATAGACATAGTTACGGGACGTTTGCATATTAATTCCCTTAGGATGGTTGCATTGCCGGTTTTAACCGATGCATATTATGTGACTATGAACTCTAATGAAAATACTCGTAAATGGAAATATGGTAATGAGATGAAATAACCTTTAGGGTGTAATGTTAGGTTTACTATCGTGAATATATGATACTAATTTAAATTTCTATTGTTATAGCACCGGATATTGTTCAAGAGGACAGCCCAGTGGTCATAACAACTGAAGATGATGAACATAACATGAAATGTAAGCATCATCTTTATCGGTTACATCTTTATTAGATGCTAATTAATTAAACTAAAACATATTTGGTTGCTTAAAATAATTGTTTTAATTTATTGGCAGATTTCGCTTCGTTTCTGACTGGTCGATCCCCGCTGTGCGTTAGGCGTGATGATATGTCAGGTGTGCCGGTAGCTCCTGGGGTGGCAACAGCTCGTTTTACTTTTCGAAGGCGCCATCTTTACTGGTCTGTTCTATTGAGCCCTTCGATAGTCGTACAGCCTAGATCACTCGCCTTCTTAGATCGAATAGGTCGAGTGTTACTTGAACAACCTCTTAAGAAAATTCCTGGGATTCATGCTACTTACGAAGATAAAACTGATAAGGTAATTTACGTCATGAGATTTCATAGACATGGTAAACTTTATCTTTATTATGGCTCTTACAAACTACTTATTGTATGTACAGTTATGTGGTGTCTGGCGTAGGGTACCTCGCCAGTACAAGACATTATTAAGAGATGGTGAATTACACGTTGCCTTGCTGTGGGGTGATGAACGTAATAACACCATCGACAGCGCTCTGAGCGGCCGAATCGACAGGTAGGTACGAAATTTACAATAAAACTTTATAAAAGCGAAAGTCCTTATTATGCGTGTTGCATAGTTATAATTCTACCCCGGATTTGACATATACTACCTATATGCCAAGCATGATCATTACTAAGGAAGTAATTTCCCTGAAGTTGTACCTACATTTAATACCGGCAAACACGCGACCCTATAGGTACTCTGCCATGAGTAACAATTTTAAATGCATCGGCTATTCAATCAAAACGATCTAGTACGTTTGAAGTAATCGTTCCTTAGAAACTGTGAGTAGTGGCTTTGTTCAATGCAGATTGTAAATTAAATTAACCGTGTGATTAATAACGGAAATCCTTGAGTATTATTGAAAATAGTTCTTGGAAAATTTCGAAGTAATATTTAAGGATGTAATTTAAGGTACTCGAATTGAAACTGATTTATTGTCGACCTTACGATTCATAATCATGAATCATCTGTATTCTTTCTGTCTGTATATTCTTTTTGTTAAGGTTATTATAAAAACAAGCTATGCTTTGTCTCTCGATCTCTTTAAACATTATTTTATTCTTTGATTTAAAGGCTTTGATACATTTTAATTGTATTGCAGATATCCCGCACTATCCTCGGAGATGTTTACAACGTTATTGGAGCCCGAACATCCACCACCATCGTTTGGTCAAGGAGCTTGTCGCGACTACCGCGCAATGGACCATGAAGACGGCTGGTGGGGTGGTACAGCAGTCATCACGGGAGTCGCTGGGGCTACACCCAGTCTGTACCTAGCCCTTGTTTTCAATGGAGTCTTCCCGAAAACAGCAGTCGCATCACTTTTAGTAAGAGTAGTGCTGACGCTACCAGAAAAGAACCAGACTATTATTGATCAGGTATTTAAGATCACCACATTACAAAAATGTTGTAAAATTCATTTTATTGCGTTTCTATTGTTATGTTATTTCAAATATTACTGGATCCAGGTACAAAGAATCAGTAAGCCACACTACGACTTCAATGTTCTGGAGGTTTCCACACCAGTGTCAGCTGCAGAATTGAGATCCTTGGCACGTGGTCGCTTACTTTTGACTGTTGAAGCAGTTGGTACACCAGAAAGACGTATTGTGGGAAGTGTCAGGCAGAAAGCTGCATGTGAATTGTATCACGCACCACTGGTAGCTGAAAGAGCTCCAGCCTCCCCGTCGCCTGAAGGACTTGCCTTGCTTTACATAGATAAAGAAGGATCGCTCGTCTATGACATACAGGTACAATCATTTTTAAGTTATCGACAATAGACCGAAAAAAAATACTATTTCTCTCTTGGATTTTTATTTTGAAATCAGACTTTTAAGGAAATGCCTTAATTAATCCTATTAAATTTACAGATGGACAACTTGGGTATTACTGACCCGAAGATAACTTTAGTGGAAGAGCAAGGCAAAAGACACTCTCAGGTGGAAATATTGGATACGAGAATTGGTGTTTTAGCAAGACCCAGTGCGCGTATCTTCCAGCCTTTATATGAAGATCTTCTTGCTGTACATATTGGAGCTGATACAGGTAAAGATCACTACAAATATAGCTTCACCCGAAACTCTGACTCATTCTATGAAACAATTTAAGAATTTTATTTAATAGAATTATATTTCAGCATAACTATCTCATAAACTGGTTTTCAGCGCTTCAATTATATGGATACTTATTTATTGCAGTACAAAATACAATCTGGCGCATTCCTACATTTAACGGATGACAGTGAAAAACGTTTTCGTCTGAGAATTTTATGAGCCCAAATATTTAGATTTTTTGTTTGAATGCTGATTCAATATTTCTTATTTATTAGGTCCACCAATATTACGCGGACGGTTAACATCACGTTTGCTGCCCGATGCAGCGGGTTCAGGTCCGGCTCTACTGAGGAAAACCAGTCAAATCAGACTTCCGGCAGCAATGGCCGGTCTCGCCTGGGTCTCAGTTGATTCATTGTGCGGATTTTATTACGAGGTAATGTCAATTCCAGTCACGTTTTGATTTAGAATATACTAGAGAACGATAAATATTTTTAATTGATGCTTAGTTTTCTTGTCAATTATAATAACGTCCTCACGATCACGACAAGACCTCGTTTTTCAAAGCTCTTGAATTAATTGTCTACAAAATATTACTGGGACAGGATAACGAAAATCAAAATTGCTTTTAGAATTGTACTTTACTTCTTTTTAAACTTTCTTAGGTACTCGGAGACGTCAATTAGAATTGAGATGACTAATGAATATATTTCTATCTTTAGTTATTAAATACATATAGAAAGGGACAACGAGAGCGTCAGTGTGTTGAAATATGTTTTGTATGCTTTTTTTTACATTTTCTACGGACTCTTAGTCCGTACTCTTTGAAGATTCTACGATTAATTATTTTAAGATTAATTGTATTGTGTTTTTATAAATTAACATCTTTCCGCGCTTGCTCAGCTCGTTGTTTTGAACTGAGGCTTGTGATTCCTTAATACATTACATTTAATTTTTCTATTGCTGATTGCATGGATTATAAATAAATAACTTAAGATTTACTTAAAGTTTTGTATTCTTGCAGACAACAGTGACAGGTAGCAACGCTCGATCGTGGTCATCGTGGTGGCTGGAAACGCATGCTGGTGGCGAAGGGGGAGCACGAGAGCTGAGTGGCGAAGAGGGATGGATTCTAGAGCCCACTTCTTCAGAGCTAGTGGCATTACACGTCGGGACCGCCTACCTTGAATTGCGGGCCAACGATAACGTCACTGTGCTCTTGCGCACGCGAGTACCACAGGTACAAATATTTGTCATATTTTGAGTGTAACAGATACATACACAAACACAACAAAAAATGTTTGCGTTCACTTAAAAAAACTGAAAGGTTTTAATTTTATTTTTAAACATTAGTTCTTTGTTTAAAAATACAAAATAATATTTATTTATTTTTGTAGCTTGTTTCTAATTACGTTCCGTATTTAACAAAGATTTTATTTTATTTTATTTTATCATAACCAGTCATTTTTTTTTCTTTTTTTTTTCTCTCTTTTTTTGTCTGCCATCCATAAACAGTAAATGCAAACTTTTTTTGTTGTGGTTATTTTGAATAGAGTATCATTTAAATATATAGATTGCTAATGCTAATGCTTTGGGTTAAATTCATTGATTGACGAGATTGATTCACAGGACTTTAAGTCTCATATGATCTGTAACATTGATAGGAGAACTAAACAAGTATTCGCCCACTGTGAAATACAACCAGCATCAAAATATATGAATTTGCAAGATTACAAATATGAATCAATTTTTTTAAATTGATGTCACTAAAGTTCAGCCCCTAATGAATGACAATGGGACTAATCTATGTCTGTTTAAAATGTGTACATTTCCCTTGATTCAATGCAAACGATTAAAATTCTAATTTAAATGTTATTATTGTTCACGCTGCTAAGACTTGGGAAATAGCATGGTAAGTTTAAGTTATGGAAGTTACAAGCGATAGGGATTTAGGATAGATATAAAAGCAATCCCTATTGTGGATTCCTTTCACATGCCTTTGAATATACGATTTCATGCATGCAGGTTACCTGACGTTGTTTTCTTTAATCAAAAAACCTGAGTCGTAATTTTTGTTTTAGAATTTAAAACTGTAGATATGAGTTTGATTACGCCACAACTGTACAATGTAATAAAATTTGTTTGTCAACTAATGCTCATTGCGTTATGATTTCAGATAAGTGTGCCAACACCATGTCTGCCAGCAGCTCAAGGCACTGCCGATAATGAATTGAATGCCAAATATACTCCTGGACCTACGGAGGACCAGCTCTCTGACTTCGCACTCTTCAGAATGAATGCCGGCTATTGTACGCAGAAGGACAAATACTATAAAATCGGCGAGATTTGGACAGATACCGAGGTAATAATGTATTATGTTTTAGACCCAGGATATATTAATTAATAGTATCATTTTAAGTCTAATATTTTGACGGGCCAGTTGGCTTGGTGGTTAGAGTTCTGATTGCCTCGCCACAGATCGCGGGTTCGATCCCACCCAGGACAAACATTTGTGTGCATGAGCATATCTGTTTTTTCTCTGTCTTGATCTATATTCTCTACTTAAGTATGTATTCAAAAATAGTAGTAGGTTTATGTAGTATATCAGTCTGGAGTCCATAGTACAAGCTCTACTTGGTTTGGGATCAGATGGCCGAGTGTAAATAATGTACAAGGACATTTGTTATAAAAAAATTATTGACATCAATTTTTTTCTTTTTATTATTTTTACTATTTAAAAAAAAATTGCAATGATCTTTAATTATAATTGACCGTTTGATTGGCACATTTCAGACGTGTTCAAAATGTTCGTGCGTCCTTGGTGTGCCACGCTGTGAACCTGTGCAGTGTCCTCCGGTTAACTGCCTCGTGCCAACCATTCAACCACCCGGACAATGCTGCCCAATATGTACCAGTGAGTATTAATTTGATCTTATGATGATTCTGATCATTTAACTCATATTTGTAAATAAATTTCAGCTAGGAATTATACATTAAATTATGAAATTAGGTACACTAACACTATAATTTCTGCACTAAATCATACTAATATTACGAAATCTAAAGTGTCTGTTTGTTTGTTACGTTTTTAAAGTTAAACGACTGAACCGATCTTGCTATTATTTGGCACACAAGTAGCCTATGGTACGGAAAAGCCACTAACACTTTTAATTAATTTAAATACTTCTGACTCCGGAAGATGGAAACAAGTAATATCTACATGAAATCCGAAAATATTCTATTTATTTACAGATTCAACAACAGCTATATGGTCAGACAATGGAAGTTGCGTGTTGGCTGGACAGAACTATGCACCAGGTTCATCATGGCATCCTTACTTAGTTCCCGGAGGCTATGACACTTGCGCTATTTGCACTTGTAATTTCGCCAATAGACAGATTCAATGTCCTCGAGTGAGATGTCCGCCACTGCGTTGCAGTGAAAAGGAAGCTATTCGACCGGATAAGAAGTCTTGTTGCAGAGTATGTCCAGAGGTGAGTAAAAATGTAACGATACCATAGACGAATTCCTTAATGAAAAAAATATCGGAACTGCAAAGTTATTGTGGAATGAATGCTATAATGTTATTTGTAATTATATGTGTAGGTGAAGGCCAAGAAACCTGACGAAGAGACACCAAAAGATCAAGCAGCGCCTCGCACCCCTGAAGAGATTCTAGCTGAAGGCGGGTGCAAGTTCCCCGACGGTCCACTACCCAACGGCAAGGAGGTGCACCCCTCAATACACTCGCATGGAGAGCAGAGATGCGTCACCTGTCGTTGCAAGGTATGCTGTCACAATTTTCTCTATAATGAGGATTAGGTATTTAGATTAAGTATTGTCGTGGATTGTTACACATAGGTAATATCAAAATGAAAAAGAATTTCTTTTTTTTTTCAGTATCGGTAGGGAAATGATACGAATGTATAGACCTAATCGTGTGAAAGGAAGATTCTAAAGATGATGTTTTTCAGGACGGTGAGGTGACGTGTGTCCGCAAGCGGTGCGGGCGCTCGTCGTGCACGCGTCGACGGCGGGTGGACGCGTGCTGCACGTGCACGCGGCACCGGCGGCAGCGCGCGCCGCGCACGGAGCGCCCGCCCGCGCCGCCGCCGCCGCCGAGCTGAGCGCGCCGCCCGCCTCCTCGGTGCGCGACTCGCGACACGCGACACGTCGCCGGACACAGTATTACTGCGCCCGACCACCCCGTCTTCACCCCAGACTGCTCGTAGGCTAAGTGAATGAGCGCTTCGCTCAATAGACTGACATATTATAATATACTCGTGCGATTCGAATGTGTCACTAGTTTTAGGTTGCGTCGTCGGTGCCGCGCTGCGAATGAGCTGGTAGACCGATCGCTGTCGGCGTGACCTAAACGAATGACGCTAGCTGCCTGCCGTGTATGACATGGCGAAGCTTTTGCACCACGACTTGTCGAAATTAGCTTTCTGTTTTCTCTTACGAATACAACAGAGTATTTGTAGCCTCACTACCAACGAGTCACCGAACTAAACCTTAGCTTACGTTTAGGCCACGGGTCTGCCCGATCGTATTGTTTGTGGCAGTGCGACATTGTACGATGTCATTGTTTGAGGAAGGACGGTCGGCCGCGCGACTGATTGGAATCGATCGACGACAGACGGTAGCTTTACTGTATACTTATTATTAAACGGCGTTGAATATTTACTTACCCACCGGTATTTTAATTGGTATTATGAGATATCCCGAAAAATTTATAGGCGCATTACATCCGATACTGATTCGTGTAGTATTTATTAGTCGTAGGGCTCGATCGCTCGGGAGTAGATCGAGAGGTGCGAGCGCGGTCGATATAAGATGTGCCATATTTTCTTAAATGTAAATATAAATTATAATACTTACTACTTATGTGCATATTTATTTACGTTTCTTTTGTATATGATACGAGATAACCGCACGCATAGGTAATCGTGAACAAAACCATCACAAACATTTTATTGTATTGTATTGGTCGCCTTGTTTGTGCATTTCACTTTTAGTTTTGTATATCTTTACTAAGTACCTACCACCCGATAGAATCGTTAAATCTTACCTGCATTATTTTATATTATAGCCTAGCATTAGTGTGAACCTGTGTCGAAGTAGGGAATATTTAAAATATGTTTCATTAATTTTAAATACGCTACAGAAATGAGTTTATATTTTAATAAAATGATTCGTTTTTATTATCATGTAGTAAAATTCTTTAAAATGGGAATAATTTTTACGTGTAACAATGCGATTGTCGACAAAATAATAGTGTAAATAATACTTGATACTTATTTCGTTTTTAAACTTAATATACCTACAGATATAACGGACTGTACCGATATAATACAATTTAGATAAGACGTAGTTTACGCAAATTTCGTGACTAGTTTTGTTTAATTACTAGGTTAACGATTTAGTTACGTAATTAAGGAAGCTAGTCCAAATGTTTTGATGTGATGGAAATGAATGCCATGTAACTAGCAATACGTCTGTTTTGAATACTGATATAGGAATTTATTAATATTATAAGTTATACACTTAGGATGCCATCGTTATTTAGTGTAAACACGAAGGTGTCGAGTTGGTGCAGTATAACTTATATTAGGATATGACGATGTTTTATGTAGAAAAATATGCGCGGGCGCTTGGAGGCGTTTACATTCAATTATACTTCTAAGAGCGCTGATATTTTATGGGGAATGAAGATCGAACCTAATATTCTCTTTACTTATAATAATATGGTAGCAGCATGAATTTCAATTACCTATATTTTTTATTAAGAAACTGCCGAAAAATAATTGAGCTCGTACAAATCAAATTTCGCGGTTCACTGTGGGTTCTAGTCCATCAAAATTGTGAATATACATGTATTATAGTTTTTTTGGCTAATTTGATTATTGCTTTATGTTTTTGACATAACGAGAATATCACTCGATTAAGCGCAAGAGTTACTTCGGTTTTAATATATGTTTTGTATAATCTAACAATAGAAAATTAGTCACCTATGGCTTGCAAATAACACAACTAATGGCCATAAAGAATACATTGAACTCGCTTACTGCATTGTGTTTTCTATTTTATAAATCATGTAGCATTAAACGCGCTAAAGCCAGTGTAATTGTAACGGGATTTCACATCACTGGATATTATAAATACCAACTTGTATTATTCCTAAAACATATCAACAGTTTTGATTATATTGTTCGTATAAATCAACATTATTTTGGTCATCTAGGTGCATTCAGTCAATAGTTTGTAAACCGTCATACAATAATATTATGAAATAAATGACCTGTGAACACATTACTTCTTTTTATTTATGATAGCAACCTTACAATATTGTAGTATATATTTCTCTCTGTATTGAATAAAATTCAGGGGTTATGTAATGATGAAACCCACTTCTGATATGACATATGCATCAGCTAAATGATCTGGGGCCCAATTCCACTAAACGCAACGTTTGAGTAGCACGTTTGGTTCGGCAATGGTATGTCAAATTGAAGTTTGACATTCCATTAATATGGTATTCCTACGCATTACAACCGAAACAAACATACATTTTGACGTTATCTTTCGAACGAATGTGAACCATTACCGAAACACAACCGCAGTTCGATCGTTGGTGTGTTTATTACAATACGATTAAACATCAAATTTGACGTTTGGTTGTAATATGGTAATGGTTCGGTGCATATTAAGTAAGTGGAATTGCCCCCCCTGAGCTTTGTAGCCTATGCTTGCTTCTATATTCAGGATATCTAAATCAAAATTAAGATATAATAAAATAATTATTAGGAAACAAGTGATAGATACAAAATTATAATTTCATGTTTTTTAACTGTCGATTTTATTTCTATTTTATATTAATTACATTGCTTGGAATTTAAGCTATACAATTTTAAAGAGAAGATTTCTTGAGAGCTCGAAGAGTATCAACCATAGCATCAGTAATTGCATCGGCTACCTGTATCGAGGAGTTGACACCCATGATACCAATCCGCAGCGTTTTACCCACAGTTGGGCCCAGACCAGCAAATATCAGGATATTGTGCCTGAAAAATGTTAATTGCTTACAAAACTGGGTAGCTGCAACTGTAATATTAGTCATAAAACGAGATTAAGTATTTGTATTAATGTATAGGTATAAGTTTTAGTGTATAATTTGATTGAGTATTTCTGGTTTCTTTTTTTTATATATACTTGTTAGCTTCTGCACATGCAAGAACTATAATATGTGAGCTCATAAGAATAATTTTAAATTAATGAAACCGTAGGAAACTATAGGTCTGTTTTAAGTTTACAATAAGGCTGATTTATTATTGTGTATGACTGTTTGTTTCTTTCAATAAATAAAAAAAATATCAATATTATATTATATTATTAAGGTTAGTTAGACTTGAAATTACTAAGAGCAGCCAGGTGCGCATTGGTTCGTGCTAGTCGAATTCCATTAATATTTTAGTGGCTATTCAAATTAACATGACTACAATTATTATTAGCGTGCGATATTAAATTAAGATATTAAGGAAAGTAGCATAATATGTATTAGGTATATCAGTTATATGGCTACTATATAGTCAGTTATCTGCTTAGTTTGGAATCTCGTAAATACTCGTACATATGAATGACAAATAAATTTACATATGTTAAATAAAAAGCCCTATGATAGACAGACAGGCGGTGAAATAGGCAACCCTTAAATCTTGTACTTTAACCAACTTACTTTTCTCTCATATATTTAACAAACTCCATGTAATCGTAGCCCTTTGGCAGTACGATAGTCGTGACAGTAACCAGTCTGTCTTCCAGTTTAGGTATAAGGAACTGCAGGGAGAGCTCTTGCATGCGCTTGTGGAAATGGGCGGTGGTGGCTGCGTGGCGGGTCCAGGCCGCAGGAAGAGATTCTTTTATGACCTCTTGGATGCAAGCTCGTAGTGCCCAGAGAAGAGGTGGGGATAAGGTGTGGTGATATCTAAAAATATGGTGTTTTAAATTTCATACCAAATACGAGTATTTCGTTTAAAAAACGGGGTGTTTCGTCAAGACACACGATAGAAGTGAAACTTTTGTATTACAGGGAAAAATTTAAGTATTTATCAATTAAAAAAAAATCAAATTCAAAACCATTTATTCAGTTTAGGCCCTCGGAAGGCACTTATGAATGTCAAATTTAAAGTTACTGAAGCTACAACTTTTGAATAGCAGAGATTGTGTTTAGTTTTTTTTTTTCACATAAAAAGGTTGCGGATTTGAATTTCAATGACCTCTTATGAGAAGTTTCACTTTAAAAATACGAGTGAGAGTATATTCACGAGGAACATATAATTGAAAGGTGGATTCAGAACATTAAACCGGTTTTTTAATCAAGGAACATAATTGTATATAGTTCTAGCTATCATTCGCTTAGATAGGTGCAGACTTACTTCCTTGTGTTTCCATAACAGTTCCATTGCTGCGCTAATAATTTAATGTCGTAATAAAATGGTGGGTCGTGTTTACGTTTGTATATTTTGTCCCTGTGAAAATACAATTTTATTAGATTTTAAAGACATATGTACATTTTTTTATGCCTCATGGGCCGACCAACAATTTGACGGTCCACCTGATGGTAAGTGGTCACCGCCTATGGACATTTGCAACACTAGGGGCAATGGGTTGTCGACCTTGAGACGGGAAGATGTTAAGTCTCATGTGTCTGTAATTTCACCAGCCCCCTTACCTTTCTGACCGAAACACAGTAATTCAAGTGCACTACTGCTTCACGGCGGGAATAGGTAAGGTGGTAGTTCTTCCCCAGACAAACACTGCACTTAAAGCTGTAGAGCTTTAAAGAACATATGGTGGTGATGGCCATAAGACCAGATATTAATCAATTTATAATATCTAATTGACGCAGGTGACCTTGCGGAAATTCATTATAAGATTATACAAAAACATTGTAATTCTTCCAATTTATAACCAAAAATATTAAATTTATGGAGTTGAAAGTCGTTTTATTCCTTCATATATAGTTACGACAAGTAGAGTTATAGGTAGTGGTTTCGATTCCCAAAAAAGGACAGACATTAGTAGGATACATGATCATGTCTGGGTGACATTTCAAAAGATCTTTATCTCTCGCCACTCTAGCCTATATATTTCGTAAATGGTAAATTATGTTATTTACTCTATGACGCTATCGAATTTAGACATTAAGGGCTGAAAATTCTTAAGTGTCTGTGAAACGCTATTTGAATCTACATATTTTATCGCATTTATTCAGTTTATTCTATTTATTACAGTAATTTGAATAAATTTTCGACAACACCATAATGGCAAATAAAATACAACTTTTACTGGTTACACATTAAGTCCATATTTAAAGATGGTTTGACGGAAATTAAAAGGGTTTCTTGTTTGACTTAAAACCCCAAAAATATAGTGAATGCTTACTCTGCACGTGAGCTGAATGCCACAGGAGATATACCAGCTGGTCCACTGAGTGCTTTCTGGGTAGAGGAGTATACACCATCCACACCCCATTCATCCATAAAGAATGGAACCCCTACGAGGGATACCACGGTATCTACCAGTAATAATGTTCCGTATCTGTAAAAAGTTTCATTGCGATCATTTAAAAAAGTTAAATTTAAAAAAATATTAAGATTGGACTTGCGTTTGGCCTTCGACTGACCCCAGAAGGAGTTATGAAGAGGCCGAGCATGTAAGGGAAGCGACCTTAATGACCTACAGTACAGAAGCCAAATACGTACCTACCTACAAAATTTTATGAAAATCTGTTCAACCGTTTCGTAAGTCAGTTGTAACAATCACACAAACGCATTAGGCAAGATAGTTACCATTTTTGTTTTATTTATAACTAGCTGTCCCCCGCGGTTTTACCCGCGTTCCCGTGGGATGTCACATGTATTATACATAAAAACCTTCCTCTTTAATCACTCTATCTATTAAAAAAAACCGCATCAAAATCCGTCGCGTAGTTTTAAAGATTTAAGCATACATAGGGGTATAGGGATATAGGGACTGAGAAAGCGACTTTGTTTTATACTATGTAGTGATTGTTTAGTTTCATTGGACAGATTTCAGAAAAATAATAAATAAAATGGCTGAATACTGGATTGCTGTGTAATTAAAATTTATTAAATTGATTAACAAATCAAAATAATAATAAGTTAACTATTGCCGCGCTTGGTATTTTCCACTGCATGCTAATTGCAGACTCCTTTACAGGATGCAATTAAAGAGTTTTCAACTTGAACGTATTCAGTCACGGAGACCCAGATCCAAGTAAAATGGCAAGTCAGGAGTGAAAGAGATAGCGAATGTAATTAAATTGTTCGGTTCCCGTGTCTCGGTCTCAGTTTTCCTCGGGCAATCAAATAGTTTTTCTACAAGACTTCGTTGCTTTTTTGATTCGGTAAAAAAGAAGCGCAGCTGAGGCGAATTTAGCTCGAGCTTAATGTGACGAACTTAAGCACATTTTCTCGGGCATCTCGTTTATACCACCTTCCTTTTATCTTATTAGATGGATGAGTAGTAAAAGGTGAAAGCAGCATGGTTCAAATATTAAAAACCAACGAAATATAAATGAATATCTATATCTACCGAAGATATTCTGAGTACCATGTGACATGTCTATGGTTACCAATCTTGGGCTACAAGTTATATCTTGGGCGACCTGGGAATCGAACCAAGGTCCTCCGGTCTCTAAGCCAAACTTTAACATTCGATCACCGAGACGACAACTATTTATATTTAAAAAAAACTTTTAATCAGCTATAATTAAAAATATTTCAACAAGAAGGTTATATTAAATACTTACTTATGACAGAGTTCTCCAAGACCCCTAATATTTTGCACAGAACCAGTTGAAGAGTCACCATGGGTGATAAAAAGAGCGGTCGGCTTTACTTTTTTCAGTAAGGATTCCAGCTGTTCTAAGCTGAAGGTTTCATTGAATGGAACTTTATCAATTACAGTTTTGATACCTAAAAAATAAGATTATCATACAATCCTAATTATTATAGACAACGGGTCTAAATCGTGTAATAATTTGAGGTATAAATACCTTGATGTACCCTACTACGGCTTGATGTAAGTAAGCTGAAATGTCGGGTTAAAAAAAGTATTTATACCTCAAATTATTACGTGATTTAGACCCGTTGTCTATAATAATTAGAATGTATACGAATCGTGAAACCTTAAAAATATTATACAATTGTAGGTATTTTATTTCAAATACTTCTATAAACGATAGTACACGCATTGAATCCTGAAATAATGAATGTCAAAGACGACGTCGAAGAAAATCTACGATATTATTAAATTGTAAATAAAATTCTAAAATATAGTCCCATCTTTGTTGCGACTAGTTAAAACTCCTTTAGATTTATTAACCTGCTGAAATATTTATGATACAAGATGGTATAGAAACTATAAAAACGTTTCAGACTAATAAATTTATTCGAGGAGTTATTTTCGTCTTGTTCGAAATTCTGATGTCGTTATTATGTCTAGTAGTTGAAATCTATTAACTCAATTCTGTCTGGAGAAGATACTAGTCGGTATATTGTACAATAATAAACTAAACCGGCCCAGTGCATGTTGGGACACGTGCACGTGTATGACATAAAAGCACAAATTGTGGACCTTAATTGCTAGAGTAGTCTTATTTTTGAACACTATTTCTACTATAAAATATATTTATATTTATTTGGATAGATGCGGGCAAGTATGTTCTACAACTGAAGAATTATTTGAAGTCGATAGCACTTAGTTGCTGTGAAAAATTGCTGTAATACAGACAGACAGGCTCCACTAGGGAGCTAGTAGTAACTTGCTACATAGCTGCACGCAGTCATATCCTTTTATATTCTTACCAAATCTCTTAGCAATATCTTGAGCTCTTTCATCCCAAATGCCCCTACTGGCTATAAGGAGCGTCTCCTTAGGCGCTAATAGGTTGGTTATCACAGTCTCCATACCACAATGTCCTGAACCACTCATGGCAAGGACTAGCTTGCTACGGGTTTGGAACACGTACTGTAGACCATTTCGAATGTCATCCATGACCTGGAATTTGATTAGTTGTAGTGGAGTTAGTTTGCAGGAAATCATCCTGTTGAGTTGCCTTGTTTGGAACTTAATAATAAAATAATTTATAAAAATGCGTTTATTTCATTTCGTTCATTCATTCGTGTATTTTCACAAATTACAATATTAGGGATACAAAAATACTAGTAGTAGTAGAGCTCTTAGTGCAGAGTTCGTCCGGGGAAGTACTACCACCTTACCCATTTCCGCCGTGAAGCAGTAATGCAATTGTATTACTGTGTTTCGGTTAGAAAGGTAAGGGGGCCGGTGAAATTACAGGCACATGAGACTTAACAACTTCACGTCTCAGGGTCGACAACGCATTGGCCATGCTCCTAGTGTTGCAAATGTTCATAGGCGGCGGTGACCACTTACCATCAGGTGGACCGTCTGCTTGTTTGTCGGCCCAAGTGGCATAAAAAAAAAAAATTGAGAAAAGTTTTACAATTTAATACAAACTTAAACTGTAATACGAACAATAACGTGTGTGCATGCTGTGTAAACATATTTAGGGTTATAGTCTAGTTTTAAAATGTAATATGTCTTAAGCCAAGATTCAACTATTACCTGTTTTGTTAACCTTATTAAGTAAATAAAAAAATAATAATAATAATTGGTAGGTCTAGGTAGTAGGTACTTAATTTAACATTTAGGAAAACATGACAGATTTGATCTGTAATTTGTGGGAGATCTTGAGTCTAAACTAAGCCTAGGCCTTATTTTAGTACTCCAGGCCCCCCAAAACTCTAATGTCACAAATTGTCAAGTAACTAACCAATATTTGCCTGTCTTATTTGTGTGTGTGTGCGTTGTGTGAAAAGAGACTTGACTGAGAAAGGGATCTAGCGGAATTAGTTACAAGATATTTGTTTTTTGTATATTCTTACAATTGATTTACGCACAGCCATGCCTGAGTAAATTAGTTGTCTTGCCTTTGCTTTTGACAAACAATGCTCTCCGGGTCATTATTTCAATTTTGATCGAAAATATTTGGTATGAAATTGACGTTAAGTCTACATATTCCTGTCAAGTAAGATGGCAAGATGTATGCTGTCTATATAGGAAATATCTTTGTTAAACGACGAACATGATGATTCTAACACCTATCTTATTTGCTTTTCATAAACAAGACATGCTCTATCTATGTGCCAAGTTTCATCCATATTCGTTTAGTAGTTTTTGCATGAAAGAGTAACAAACATACAAATCTTTTCTCTTTATGATATTAGTATAGACTAGCAAAATTACGAGATGTTTGCTCCCCACATAGTAAATATCATTGTTAAACGACCAAGGATATGATTCTAACACTTTCAAAAAACTTTTTTTCATAATTCAAAACCAGTTATTCAGTTTAGGCCCGGAGAGCACTAATGAAGGTCAAATTTAAAGTTACTGAAGCTACCACCTATTTGTACTATGTGAATGTAAATGTATACAGACTTGAAGAGTATTGAAGAGTTAGCAGTTAATATATATGATTAAATACGTACATTAAACAGCTCATCACACATAGGTGAAAGAACCGGCTTGCTCAGAACCTCGGCGACTGATGGCCAGATGTCACATGGCCCTGGTCCACAGAGCAATGGCTTTGTGAAATTTCGATCCACTATCTTCGGTTCAGGAACTAATAAGCTGTACGATGACATCGTAATCTGGACTGACTATTTCTGCAAAAATAACGAATTAAGGTCAGTTATAATGCGAATATGGATCTTTAAAAACATTCATGCTTTTTAGCACAACATAACTGAAACCTTTTTATTGAATTCACTTGACCAATAGACGTGTACTAATATCTACTAATAAAAAAATAGCCTTACGGCTTATTTCCATTGCATACAACAATTAAGTGAACATTTCCATTACAATATGTGGACGTTATGGTTCTCAGTAATGTGTCTTTAACATTAACTGGCCACACTGCCAGCAACTTGATAACGGACTTTAATTTTTCCTCTTATTTGCATTTAGATGTTTATTATAGCGGCGCTCGCCAAAAGCAAGCGAGTGTCGAATGAAATTATCCTGCACTCTGTGACCAATATTTCGAGCAAGTAACCGTGAAGTTTGGTTACTGGAATCGGGTTAATGTTTAGATTTAGTGCTAATAGGGTGGTAGTAAATTTGGTACAATGTTCTGGCGCTATCGGATGGCACATTTGGCAATTGCGCCTCGCTCGAGGCGCGCGTCGCTTGCCAGCCTCATATTTGTTCCACATGCTATTTGTTCGGTGCTGGTCTGCGGTTTAACAATTGTTTTCATGTTTAATTTTGATGTATAATAAGAATAAGTCATAGTTTATGGGATACTGATAGGAGAGGTTAAAAGTGCAGTAAGCGGAAGGCGCACCTCCGATAGCGTGACGATTCTGTGCGAGTTCAGAGGTTATATAAGATAGAGGTGACGAGACGTAGATCGAACGAGCGCAATGTTGTCGCGACAAATTGATTCGATTCCCATCGCAATTGTGGATGCTATCCCAGCTTCCCGGCGGACATGAAGGCGGGACGAGGACGACTATCCGCCGGGAGCGCCGGCAGTCAGATTCGCTTTACGCTCTCAAACAACACCGTGTCTAGTCCTGACAGTTATAGATTCTTCTGGATCAACTGTGAAATGCAACTGATAAATATTCACAGCTTCGCACTTTTCAATTAACTTTTATTGAGGTTTGAATTTACATTATTTTACACTCACAAATTTCATTACTTTGATTTTTAATGATTTGTTACTCACTTTTCGTAAATGTCGATAACAAGTTATTATATTTAAATAGTTAATATACACGTTTACTTCCCTCTATCGTTAGGATGGGACTAACGTAATTATCATCTGGCACTAACTTGACTTTATATCATTGGGTAAGTATCTTGTTTACAATTAATCAGTTCAGTTTTGTTGGATACCAACTTATCTGTTATCATTTAGTGAACATAACATTCTATTGATATTTATTTAATTATTTACATTTCTTTGAACTAATGGTTTCAAAAAGGTTAAGTCCTGACGATAAATAAATATCCTGGGACATACATTTTACGCCCATCTGATTCCAATCTAAGGATAACTTATACAAACGATGGTAACCAGGTAACTGCTATACTTATTTTTATAATATGTACCTTAATCAATATGTGTAGATAACTATGTCTATTATACATATATAAGGAAAATAGGGTACCTTTGACGTACCATTTGAACTATGGAACTTCACGATTTAGTTCCTCCATCACCTTTTCGTCATCGGACTACTAGGCGTGGGGAGGGTTTTCACCCTTTTGTTGTAGATGTAGAAGCTTTGCAGCTTCCTTCCTCGTGCGCACTGCTAAGGATTGGAATTCACTCCCCACGTCTGTGTTCCCTGAAATTGACAACTTGGGGCTCTTCAAGAAAAGAGTGAATAGGCTACTAACGGGAAAGCGAGCTCCATCTTCGCCCTCATCATCACTTACAATGAGGTGAGATAGAGGTCAATTGCAATACCGTCATAAATAAAAAATAAACCAACCATATCGGGATGGATGTGCTACTATTCGACGCGGTATTTTTCCTAGATGGTAATAGGCTATATATGCTATCGATAAACGCGGAGGAGACCGCGGGGAACAGCTATATATGTATGTATTTATATGGGGTTGGACGAAAACATCGAACAATCAGAAATGTTCTAGCACACAAATGCTTATCTTTGTCCGTCCTTATGGAACAAAGAAAGACATCAAAATATGAATATAAGTAAATTAACATTTTAATGAAGTAAACAAAACAATCATGGAGTCCTAAGACACCAAGTCCATTTATCAGTATGGTATGCAACTATCTTAATGTAAATGCAGGATATAATACTGGTTTAATTCCAAGCATGTTAATAATAAATTAATATTATATCATCCTAAGGACAGAATACAGAACAAAACTCACAGTATTGCTTGAGCGCTACTTTTGACACTAAAAATGCAAGGAATCCGGTGAAAACACAGGCATTTGAGACTTAACAACTTCACATCTCAGGCTCGACAACGCATTGGCAATGCCCCTGGTATTGCAAGTGTCTATAAGCCGGGGTGACCACTTACCATCAGGTGGATCGTCTGCCTGATTCTGGCTTTACTTGAAAGTAATTGAGTAAATAATATAAGTATCTAAATCCAAATTAAAACAAATATATAACAATCGCTCTAAATATCTTTTTACTGTGACTGTAAATGTAAATGTTAACTAATAATAGTTCCCAGGCCTAACAACTCATATCATACAGCCTTTAAAAAAAAATCTATAATTCTATCTATTTTGTTTTGGTATAAGTACATTATTTTGGTTAATAAAAAAAAAATAAACAGCCAAAAATATTTTTTATACAAATGTATTATTCGTAGGTTTCAATACAATACTTACAACCGGCCAGTATTAGAAAAAAAAAGTATGTTATCGAAAGAAACGAGGTATCGATGAAAATAAACATATTATAATCTGAAATTGCTCCAAACAATACAGTACAAACATAAAACTTAAACTTCAAACCAGCCTAAAGCTGATATCACAAAGATAAAATATGACTTTAGTTAACAAAGCTTCATCTAATCGCATTACAAAGAAGCTAGCTCATAATAACTTGGCAGCGTGGTGTGGTTGACCCTTAATGCTTTTAAGTAGACAGCAACATGAAACAACGTGCAACTGCAACTGTCTGATTAACAAAGCGGATTTATTTGCTCGGGTATACAAGAACTTTCATTGAGCGGACGTTTTTAAGTTTTAAAGTAAATTATTAAAGCAATAAAGTTACAGATTATTGCATTTTTATTTCAGAGTTGTTCATAGACTGTAAAAAGGTAAAACATCCATTCTGATTATGTTGAGTTATTACTTAACTTTATGATGGACTAGCTGTCTACCCACGTTTCTTAGGGATACCAAGTTTTCCCGGGATAAAAAGTAGCCTATATATTATTCCAGGATATGCTCTACGTATGTGCCATGTTGCATCTTAATCCGTTTGGTAGTTTTTGCCTGAAAGTGTAACAAACATACATACCTACTAACTTTCTCATTTATAATATTAGTAGGATTTGGATCATAGTCGATATCTGTTATAAAGATAAATAAATAAAAAATAACGACTCAAGAGTTAAAATAATGAAAATTAATAGATTAAATTATACATGGTAATCTTAATAAAACTCGTAGATGTAATAGTCACAACAGTCAACGAAAAGCAGATGGCCGTGATTACAATCCGTCTGACAGGATAAATATTTTAAACAACATCGTTGAAAGGGGTTTGCGTCGAGTCCGGAAAGTACAAGCACTTATTCATCTCTCCACAAACAAATATAAGCCGCGAAACAAATTTTAAATTAAATCCTTTTCTCTCGACGAGTTAATGTCCCGCGAGACTTTTCTCTGGTTTTAATTTCCGGAACGTTTTCACCGAGGAAATAGTTTGTAGGGAAAACGTGTTCGCGTGTCTGCGTTATGGTGAGTTGGGCAAGTCAAAACGATGGGTACTATTGGCTTATTTGTTTATAACTAATCAGTAGGCCTACGATTGGTATAATTTAAACATACCGTAAGTACAAACTTAATAGAAATTACCAAGCACAGAACTACCAAATATTTAGACAAAAACTATTCGCTCGGAGATGATAGAAAATTGCTTTTTGACGACCAGTTTACAAACATCATCATACTCAATCTAGAATACGAATGTTGTGTATTAGGTGGTTGTGAAATATGCTGGAAACTCGGTGGCGAAACATCGCTGAGTGCATTAGTCGATTTAAGACGCGCATTGCTTTAAGGCCATTATTTTCACAGTTCGTTTAGCAGTCGACGTGGCCTGCTGCCGCAATTTTGAGTTAGTCGACTAACTCGTGCCCTTATGAGCAGTGTTAATGTACCGGGTAATAGCTTGCACTACGTTTTTATAGGTAGGTGAAACTTCTAGGAAGAAATGTTGGTTTTATTACTTGCAAATTACGTATTAATTTTACTGATGACCCAGTAAATTATTTTAATATCGAAGGATTATATTATTTTTATTAGACCTTCAGAGACAACATAATAATGAATACGTGGGACCATCTTCATAAAGTTAATTACAAATCAAAATTGTAGGTGAATAGAAATACAGTGATTATAAGAAATAGAGTAGCCACTTGGAAAAAATAAATTGAGTTTCTATTTTATTTATATTGCTATAATGCCCTGGTATTTAATTTTGACTATCGTTGTAATGTTTTGGTGGGGTTTTATTCTATTTAAAAATAAACAAGATCACTGGAGAGAACAAGTGAAATGACACCTTGAATAAGATTTAGTTGGCACACCGAAATAAAAGAAAAAATAGAACTTATGTTATACCTATTGTCACTGAAAAGTTTCAGTATTATTAGGAGACTAAAACAATTCTATATTTTAATAGATAATTAAATAAAGTGAAAATTTAAATATTCAATTCTCATCCGAATAATCCCAGTGACATATACCTAATAGCAATATGAGATAGTTCGTATACAAAGTATCGTTCGAACGCCCACAGCACATCGAGAGCTCGAAAGCTCTACACAACTTCAGTTATTGTTAGTGTATAATGTCGTTGGTATAATCGTGTAAAGTGTAGTTAAAACTTTTACACTTGTTAGTAACGAGTGTAGGTATAAGTTGGAAGTAAGTTCCGGAGTAATTTTGGAGGAGCGCGCGACGGCGACAAAGATTTCAGAGCGTAGTTTTATGAGTAACTTGTTCCATTTTAATTAAATAACTCCGGTGATTACTGATGAAACAATTTACTCTGACGTCGTAAATTCCGAGATTTGATTAAGAACTTATTGTGATTAAACTAACTCTACTAGAATGAGAAGCTATTACGAGAAGCGTTCATCAAGCCGGCACATTCGCTCGCTATCATTCATCTTTTTATGATTCAATAGGAAATAAATAATAGTTTTTCCTTATATTATGACACTTAATTTCTTTTCGACGATAGCTACAGCCCCATTTCAAGCTCCGTCAGTTTTTTCTGCTGAAATCGAGGAATGTTAGACAATAAACTGGCGATCGCCCCCTAGGGTGCTTGAGTACAAATCCAATTATTTCCCGTGGAGCCGCCTGGCGGTGTGTAATTGATTTATTTGCTCATTTCTAGCACATACAACCTATCTTCGGAATACAGACGCTTCACATTTTTCTTCGGAATCGTATCGGAAGCGTTAAGTTACTGCGATATGGCGGAGATTGAGCTCAATTAGTTACAAGGTCAACATTTTCGGGATTATTGATAAAAGATAGATCAGATTACATCCACATGGTTATTCACAGTGATAAATGAAGGTTTACAACATTTATGGCTGCTAACTCTATAAATTTTGAATCACAATTATTAACTCTCAGCGAAAATGCCTTACCAAGGTCATCATGCTTGCCGGCAGTTGTTATCGTATTTCTAAATAGACTGGAGCCCAATCCTCAAGCTTTAGATATAGTTATTACTCTTCTACTATTTATCGACATTAATTGTCGTATTCATGTATGTTGTACCAACCCATTGTTCGTGGTATTAATAAGGAAACCGTGAGAATCGAACCCCTGATCGAATATTCTGAATGTTTCAACGTAAGTAATAGGTTATAAATATTCAATTTCTTCAAACATCACGACCTACCTACAATTGTTTTAAAGATTTCTCACTAGTAATTAAGGTTATGTATGTTGAATTGGCAGGATGTTTTCGTCGAATTGAAGAAAACTTTCGTTAAACAATTTACTGTTGTGTAAATTATGAAAAACTAGTACTCTATTTGTGGTTGAGTAATTTGAAAAAAAATCAATAAACGATAGGTTTCGACATTTTCTGACCCGAACAAGCCCTAGACTCTTGCCCCACGAGCCCTTATGACAAAGACAGAACTGGTTACATCACATAACTTTAGTACCAACCGCTAAAGCACTTACCTAGTACAATATTCAGTTCTCAAAATAGCGATATATATATATATATTTATAAGGGACAATGTAACGTATCGATCTCGGGGAGCATCAGAGTGGACAACGGGTCGTGGGCGTGGGTGGACGCGGTGCGCCGTATTTAAGAACGCATTTAAGAGGCTTTACTTTGGACATTGACGGATTGCCGCCACTTGAGGTTCGGTCGTTCGGACCACCGGACGTAACTGTCGAATTTACGTTATAAATTGATTCCTGTGATCTAATAAATTCATTTTGAAAACGGCTAACCTTAAGAAAGGTTCATTTATTTTGCACTATGTGTAGGTATTTGGTTAGTTAGCAATTTTTTCTCGACTTCAGCTCCTATCAAGCTCTTTGTAGTTTTACTACCTACCGTTTATTATCTTTTTATTGAGATAACATTGATTTGTTAGTGAGGTTTTCGGGTGTTGTGAAAATCCTGTTTAACCTTTTTTTGGCAAATTCCATCCCTAAAGGATGAGAATCTTAATCCATGGTCTACACACTGATTTTATACGTCTTGACGAAATAATGAAATGCAAAATAAACAACGTGTTTATAAGCATTAAAAGACTGGTGTTGTTTGTGGTGTCAAAACGTGTACGTTATTAAAAAATCATAGTCAAACTACTAACTACTTATCCAGAGGTCTCAAGGAAACCGCGGGGTGAAAAGCTAGCTAAATATATAATTGTAAAAAGTTTGTACATGTAACTGCAAATTTTGTTACTCCTTCGAGGAATAATAAATTGCACAGGAAAATGATTAAATCATTATGAATTTTGGAATACGGTTGGTTTTAATTATCAGGCTTTGATTTGCACATACACGTTCATTTCATTGTTCAATGCAAAAACCATCATTGTACACACACCTTTATCATAGGTATAGTCTATCAGTAAATCTGAAATTAAATATGTAAGCTTCCTTTTGTGGTAGTTGCATTTTACAAGCAAATCCTTTTAGCATCGTGCGACGAGCGAAAATATGATATTCCATTTTTACAATATTTTATCGTCAATATTGTGTGAACGTCACTCTTACTGATTTTACTTTATTGATGAACAATAAATTATACATAGCAAGACCTAAAAACATAAATATTACAAGTGATTATTAACATTTTTTACGCCAAATATTCTTATTATAATAAAAAAATACACACAGATAAACCAACCAAAGAAAAACCTTAAAAAACACACACTCACATTTTTTAAATAATGTACTATATAGATACTTTTACTAGTTACCAAAATAAACAAAGTACATTTCTTAATTGGGTGGGAAAAAATTGTTTAAGAAAAACAGGTGACTTAAATGTGACCTCGAATCTTCTAATAGTTTTACAAAATGTTTGTTGTATGAAATTTCAACAAAAACTGTTTTAGGGGTTGAATTTCACCTGTTTGTTGAATGTGAACGCAGCCACTTAAGTAAACATTCCGAGATGCCGTAGGCGTGTAGCTTGGAGATTTTGTCAAAGGCTTCAACCTGATGGCGGAGTCTATTGTTTTGCCAAACGTTCAGTAAAAGAAACTAGGCTTGTGAACCAAGATCGAATTAATCCTTGTTGATAAGATGGTATAATAATATATGAACAAAATTAATAATGGGAAGATCTCAGCAAAGTATAATAAGTTGCTGCTACTTGGTAATTTTTTCATAAAGAGTAAGTAAATTGATGTATTCACACTTTATAAAGATTTCTAACTAAGTATAAACAATGCCGTAGCCATAGGTCAATCTAATATACCATAAGATATCGCATATCATTTACGTAAATATAAACATATACAATAACAACGGTCTCCGGTACACTACAACTTATACCTCATTCATGTTCCAGTGAATACGAAATAACCAATGAAATTTCAAAAATAAAGTACCTGTTATTCCAACTTGACAGTTGATAAAATAATACCTTTATTCGGGGAACACGTAACCCGCGGTTTGTTATCAGAACGTCTGAAGCGCTGCATAACGAGGAACCAGAGACAATGTTCCCCCTTTGTATTCCACTCCACATGTACTCGAAATAACAAGGGCTCTATTTTCAATTCCTCCATCGCGTTCTGTGGTTTTATAAGCATGGGGCGGTGTACCCTTGAAATGCATAAAGGGTTTTTGCATAGTCGAGCAGTTTTCCTCTTTCTCATACTCCACGTAAGTATGCGCTTAAGCGAAATGAATTTCGAATTGAATATTTAGATTACATTTCGAATAAAAAATAACTGCTTCAGAAAGCTCTTAGCTATGTAGATTGGTTTTGAATGAACCCATCTATATGTAGCTTACAAGCTATATTCTTAAATGCATTACTGCGCTTGGATCGAATGGATTTTCAGCCTGTATTTTATTCTTGCTTAAGTCCCGTAGTTCTACCCGCGTCGGATTTGATGTTTACTCATTATAAACCTCACCAAAAAGAGAGAGAACATATGTTACAAATAAATAATAGAAGCTTAATTGTTTGTGAATAGGATAGCATTTATTTAGAACAATGTTTAGCAACAAATTATAGATATCTGTGATATCTGATAAAAAGATCGTACTTGGCTATTTTAGTCACATACAGTATACGGTATACAGAAGGTAGATAACTTCTTCAAGCTTATTAAAGTAGGAAAACTGGAGCAAGAGTCTCAGATGACTAGCTATCCACTGCACGCGATGGTCACGTAGAAGGTTATAAAATATTTCTTCGATATTTATTGCTCATAAGATAGGTTATAGAAGACCACCTGCTTCATCGTCTCTTTGGAAAAAAATTTAAGTTTCAATGTAATGCATCGACGCTCATCAAAAATGTAATGTAGCTAATTTGATTCTTTATTATAACTGGTTAAGCAATTTTTTTAATCGGCTTGTAAATGCTAAATATTTTTAAATTTCAATGAAATAATTTGACACCGATTTATTTATGCAAACCGTTTATGTTGTCGTGAAATTATGGCACTCAACTGGCCTCGTTAAGGTTGAGCGTCATTTTATGTAAAGATAATGGATAAGCGTTTAGTTGAATCTTTTGACAAATAGCTGCAGCGGCAGTGCTCTCGTAAAACAAAGCTCCACAGAATTGCGCGCTTACAACAATCGTCAACTTAACGAGCGAGGTAATACTGCCTTACAGCCGACGCTTCCGTAACGACAAATTTATTAGATATTTGACTATACACTGACGTGACGGCGTTAAATAAACTATTGTTGGGAGAAAGTGTAGTTAATGACGTTATGCCGCATCTACACTTCGCTACATATCAAGAATTTATGGATAACATACATTCTAGCGTTGCAGAAACTCGCTCGTGATATTAACACATATTTAAAAAGTAGGTACCCACCTAACTAGGTGAGTTGATGATGAACAAAGGCATATTTGTATTCCTTATTGATTTTGATTCGTTTTAAACTTATCATTCTCACTTCGAGGCTTGTTTTTAACTTACCTTAATAATAAATATCCCAAGACATTCGTCACACATGGTTACCTGATCCCAAGTTTAGCAAAGAGTACTGCTTGTAGTATGGCTACCGGGTAACTGATATATTACAAATACTACTTTTTAAATACATACTTAAATAGATATTTACACCCAGACACAAAACAAACATGTTCGTGCAGACTAATGTTTGCCCTGGGATGACCTTCGGTTTGGCAGTCAGGGTCTCTAACCACCAAGCCAACTGGCCCGTCAAACTAAACTACCTATCTTGACTTTTTCTATTAATCGATCTACCAGCTTACAAATATTGATATTCAACTGTAATGGCTTTGAGAAAAGGATATTACGGCTGTGCTTGTTCTACTTGGCGGGTCACTGCCGTGCCTCCAGGCAAGAAATAAATAAAAAAATAAAATAAAGAATCATCATCATCTATCTGTTGGTCCGAGGAATAAAGATTATTTAAGTAAATCTAATAATATTATCAAACAACTAACAAGAGAGATGTTACAATTAAATTAAACTAAGCGACTCTTATAAGTAATGCAGGAAACGTGTTTGCACTTGCAAGTGCACTCGTCTACATAAAGCGATGTTTAGAGTTCTAGTGCGTCTCACTTGTAAAGTTGCGACAATCTCAGCCTTACAAAGCATACTTCTACGTATTTAGTTAAGAGGTAGTATGATCTTATTCTCTACTACTACTACTTACAGGAAGTATGGTTTGTTAACCTATGTAGTACTAGACGGGTTGGTTACTACCCTCAGGTTGATAGTCACCAAACACCTAACACACCTAACGGTGTGTTCTAGGAGTGAAATTGCCAGTTCCCATCTTGGCTTTGTAGCTTTCCGGGACATCAACACTCACTATGTTGGTAAAAGTAACTCTTGGTAAACAAACCTATTTGGTTTCATAACAACTTTATGACCAATAACAATGATTGAAGGTATAACCTACATTACATTTACTTTACTCAGTTTTACCAACGACACACACTTAAACAATTATTGCTTTTCTTATACCTACGCATACTTCGAGTTATGATGTTTCTGCCATTCATAAACTTTTATAATTATATTCCTGGAAATTCAGCGGATGTGGATTAAGTACCTATCGAGAAACGATGGAAACCTGTGAAATTTCCCAAATCTTTACGATTTCTGTAATTGGGCCCATTGTGCGACTGAATTTCAAGGGACCTTCTCGCATTGAACGGAAAACTTGAAAGTCATAAACTTGTTCTTTCGATGAATTGCCTTATTCCGAAGTTAAGCGTGAGAGAGTGAGCCGAAGTCAACACGGCTAGCATTCGATTCTGTGATGAAAATTAGTAGATACGTAGATAGAACTTCTTTTGTTTCCCTCATATTAAAATCTAGTAGAGTTCAAAACTAAAACGTGATGGCAATAAGTATTAGTAAAATAAGTCAATACAAACTATGTATTCTCACAGAAAATCGACAACTATTTTCATAAAACAATTGACTCAAAGTGACTTCATGATATATATTAATCCTACTTTGTTACTAATTTTATAAATACGATTGTTTGTATGTATGCATGTTTGTTACTGTTTCACGCAAAAGCTACCGAATAGATTTGAATGAAACTTGGCACATAGATAGAGCATATCCTGGAATAACGTATAGGCTACTTTTGATCTCGGGAAAACGTGAAATCCCTCGGTGATCTCAACGCGGGTAAAACTGCGGGGTAAAGCTAACCTTTAATAAATACTTTTTTAGTAGGGTTTTGAAAAACGAGTTAAGTTTATTGGATAGATACATTTTCATTGATGCGATGCACCAGGGTTGGCCTCCGACAGACAGCCAGCTATTTCACTTAGGCATTCGATAAACAGAAAGCAACTCCATGAATGTTTGTAAAACAAACACACTTTACGTACAAAGCTTCACAATTGTTTTTCTACGTAACGACGAGGGAAAAGAGAAATCGATTTGTCTTATAAAAATACAGATCCATTTACATGATTTCTGATATTAGATTGAGTTACGATGTACAGAGTAAATAGGATTTTTATATTTCTTCACCGATTGTTATGCTATGAAATTATCATCATATATTATTCAAAATATACCGCAATATGGACCATCTCACAAATGTAAACGTCATTACAAATTGAAAATAAAAGCGAATAAGCCTCATGTTACATTGAGCCTGTATCATAGAGATTCTTTTGTAGGCATGGGACGGAAGTAAATAATGTCCCTAGAGAAATAAAAAATAATCTACTCGATGATTTAGATATTAATTATGATAACATAAGAGTACTAGAGAAGGCATGGAGAAACTATGTGTAAATATTTCCGTCTTGCTTGCCTTTATCTCGGCTTGTTATCTTGATTTGTAGTCCACTCGGGGCTCTCCGTATAAAAATAACAGCCAGTATCCCTTATAATATGTTATCCTCGTAGCGAGCTCAAATGGTCTGTAGCGTGTTTTATAACGACGCGTAACTATACTGAACATATACGGATAAAACAGAGTATTTTTTGAAGAGCAGCCATAACAACTGCCATATTCCTCATGGATATAACCTCCCATCTTGTGCGTGATAATGTCCTACACGTAAATAAATGTCGAAAGAACACTGTCTGAAGGGCGAATCGCGTATTAATTACATGTTTAATCAAATAGATGTTCAAAAGAATCATTGTAAAGGCAAGGCATATAGAAATTGTGAAGTCCGAACGTCCGGCGTCTAGACTTTGGAGAGAAGATTAACAATACCGGCGAAGTCCCGATAGCTTTTAGATATTTAAAGAGCAAGTGCCGGTAGCTAACTGAGCAATTTATTGCATCACTTGAATATGTAATCAGGGTTATCTGCTTTTGTGGTAGGTACAGCGAGGAGTTGTGTAGAATATGCAAAGTTTAATCCTGTAAATGCGAGTCAGGATATTACGTACGGTGACGGCGAGCAGCTAAATGTGCTCTCTGAATTTACTGCGCACTTGAAACGAGTCATTTGTATATAACGAGAAATTCTAATGCACTTTAGCAGTATATAAATATTTATTATACGACGCTCTCAGTACAACGACAATGTGGTTTGTATCTTAAATTGATCGATATTTCAATCAATCGGTAAGGTTATGGTTTCAAGCCTCAGCTCAAAACATCGAGCTGTTAATTTATAAAAATGCAATACAATTTGTCTTAGAATAATTATCATAGAATCTTTAAAGAGTATAAATAAATAAATATCCTGGGACATTCTTTTATACATGGCCATCAGATACCAAACTTAGCAGGTAAACCAGATAACAGATAAACTACTTTCTTTTTTTTCTAAATACATACTTATATATTTACATCCAGGCACAGAACAAACAGACATGTTCATGAACACAAATGTTTGTCGTTGGTGGGAATGGAACCCGTGACCTTCGGCTTGGCGGTCAGAGTTGCTAACTACCAATCCAATTTCTGATTTAAAAGTTGTATTTGTGCCTTTACGGGAGGTAAAAGGTTACTTCTTTGTCCACAGTCCTATTTAATTATATTAACTGTAAATACATACATATAGCTAAAGGTATTTCACTCAAGTGCTATTAAATGTGCCGATATCCAATATGTTTCAAATTGCCAATGGATTTGCAAATGAACACAGGAATGTTGTCATTACAAGCTGCCGTAATTAATTGGACATACCGATTGCTATACATAACTATTCCAGTATTTGATTGATTCCAATGATTTATTTTTTAATAGATAAGCTTAGCACTTTACAAGCGTAGAGAATGTAGCAATGGATAAGTAACAGTAAGTACAATAAGTAACTTTCTATAAAAATAGTTATGTTCTGTATCTATACAAGAACGTCTTCTGATAAAGATAATGATGGCTTTCAGTAAAAAAAAATACATATTTTTATATTTTTTCTATAACAAATAACGGTTTATTTTTTTTTTAATAATATAAACTAGTGCTCGACTGCGATACTTGTTCGACAGGGGGTCATAGCGCCCCATCAAAATAAATATATTAAATTCCCGCGGGATCTTGGAAAACGGGTTTTTCGACCTAAGGAGCCAGGAACCAAAAAACATGGTACATAAAGAAGTAGTAAATTAAATATTTTCTATACAGTGCTAAATCACTTTAGTCTTTTTGCGGCTCTGTGACAGAAAAAATAAGCTGTACCTCCTAAAGATTTGTTTGTTGGTCAGATAGACCAGTCTAGTCTTTGTTGTTTACTCAGACACTCTGTCCTTGCTCTACATTTACTTACTAAAATATAACGACGATACTTATTCATCGATAAAAAACTCAAGAGATTAGGCTTGCACCGGTACAAAGGCAGTTGACCATTACGTCTCGCAAATGGTCGATAAAAGAAACCATTAAAGTTTTTGCGGTCACCGCGACTCGTCGACGACATTGTCGTATCCCCGTTTTTACAACCACCCTCGACTTTTTGTTCCGAGTAATAGAAGCTTTTATTAGAACTAAGTACTAGTAAAACTTATGTCATAACTTCTCATTTGATAGCGTATATATATACTATTTTGTGTATGTGATGGCACTATAAAGATTCGTTTCATTTCCCACCGGCAAATACGATTGTGATTATATTATGTTTATAATAAATGTAAACTTCTTACAATACTGAAGTTCACTACTAAATTAAGGCAGTACACCTAGGGAATAAACCGTACCGTGTTATGGAAACTATAATTTACAAAGTTTTATTAAAAATTCAATGAAACAAAAGTATTCTTTCCGTTGTAAGTGGCTAAGTATTGTTTCAGTTTGTTGCGAAGTTTATCGTGAAATCACTTAAAAGAGTTTCGAAGCGCAGGTAAGAGCGCTCAATTTAATTAAAAGTAGTTCTAGCGGGATTCGAAGTCGGATACCGTCTTCGCGCCCGCACCACTTTCGCAAAACGTCGGATTGTCTCTAGTAATGAATGTTTATAACGTTTTTATGCTCATAAGTTATTTGTTATTTTGCCTATGAGTACCTATAATTTTTATTACGAAAGATTTGGCATGTTTTATACAGCATGTATAACCATAACATTAATGGGAATGCTTTTTTAGCCTGTTAGGTGCTAGTTGTACAGTAAGTGAGTTATTCTTGAGTGATTAATCTTAACTTACCACTTTATACATTCATCATTTGAGTTCTGATTGCGTGTATTGCGGTATTGGTTACCGCTACCAAACATCGTGTTGTATTATATTTTTATTAATTTTAAAGTTATGTTACTGTTCTCATCAAAAACTATGCGGGACTTTATACTGCCAGGATGTAGTCGCCACCATTGGTCAGGCTAAATACAGCACATACTTACTTTAATACAATAGAGAATAGACATACAATCAATATTGTAAAAAATAATGTAAATAGGTATGTTGGATACCGTGCGAAAAAAAAGTAAATTACCTACCCAAATGTTACCCTATTTAATGCTTTAATATTTTAAATCATGAATGAAGAAATTATATATGATCAAAACGTACAATTTATGTTTTTTGTCTATGTATGGCAAGTAAGTCGAAAAAAACGCAGGCTGTTCACCTGCTTGTCAGTGATCACCACCGCTTATAGCCCATTGTAACACCAGATGCATTACCGATGTGTTGTCAATCCTGAGATGTGAAGTTGTTATGTCAGAAACAGTAATAATAATAATATATATATTTGCTATAAAATACACACTGGAGGACACAAACAGTAGACAGAAGACAACATTTAAATACATTGTATAACAATACAATTGCACTACTGCTTCACGCCGGAAATGGGTATGGCGGTAGTACTTCCCAAACGAACTCTGCCCTATTACTTCTGAACTCTCTCAGATATTCACTCTCTTATTGTAATCGCTATAGGAAAACTTCTCAATACCTTTTATACATTAATCAAGTGACTTGATCGCCATTCCATTAAATCCTTAGTTAATGTACATTGTCTATGTAGACACAAATTTCTCCAGGAAAATTCCTTGCTTCATTTTAGGTCAGTAACCACTTCACGTAATGAAAATTTCACCCTTATAACGAGACTCATTAATTTTAGTTTCTAAATCATGTTCCAGGATATATATTATAATATTTCGTAAGTTACTTTGAATATGGGGCAAAGGGGTCAAAGTTGTGTTATATGTTACGTATAAGATTTTAATATGAATAACCTACCTATCCCTTGCACTTTTGTAATTGCATGTGCTTGTACCGGTTGTAAATTGTAAGTCATATTGAATAGATCATTAACAATGTGTTTGGTCTAATAATTTTATATGCTTGTCTTTTTTTATATCACTTGGGCCGACAATGGCTTGTCGGGCAGACGGCCCACCTGATGGTAAGTGGTCACCGCCGCCTATGGACATTTGCAACAGTAGGGGGCATCGCCAATGAGTTGTCGGCCTTGAGACGTGATTAAGATGTTGTTAAGTCTCATCGGTAAATTCACTGGCCCCCATACCTTTCTAACCGAAACACAGTAATACATAGTAAGGTGGTACTTCCCCGGACGAACTCTGCACTAAGAGCTCTACTACTCTAGAATTGATTGTCTTACAATATATTGACATGAATTAGAATTACATCGGAATTGTATAACAATACATTCTTAAATTGAATTTTAGGGGACCCGTTGCACTATGCACTATGTACTGTACAGCAAATACACGTATATGTCAGTGAGACATTAGCATAGTGAGAACACAGAAACTATTCTACTTCGAACGTTCCCCAGTGGTTGGCTATAAGCAAATATCCATTGAGGCATCACTAAAGTGTATCTATACTACGGGACGAAGACAATTAGGTCTGAATGAAGTCGTTAGCACGGACTCAGGAGGTGAGATGAACTGAGATGCAAGGATACGAAATAGCAATAGTAAATTTGGTTTATTGTTGAAATTGGGCCTCAAAACTGATTTTCGTTAAAACTATGATTACTACGAATTATAACGTCATTAAAATAGTAGAGGTGAGTAGTAGAACTCTTAGTGCAGAATACTCAATTACGCCGTGAAGCAGTAGTGCTTGCATTACTGTGTTTCGGTCTGAAATGTAAAGGGGCCGGTGAAATTACAGGCACATGAGACTTAACAACTTCGCGTCTCAGGGTCAACAACGCATTTGCGAAGTCCCTGGTGTTGCAATTGTTCATAGGCGGTGGTGACCACTTACCATCAGGTGGACTGCACGCTTGTTTGTCGGCTCAAGTCGTATAAAAAAAATTGATCATTTAAGTAAAGCAAAAATATTTGGTACTTATTATGCCCAGCGTTCCTTTTTATAAATAAATCATCATAATTAAAAGCCATAGACCGAAAAGAGTGGAACAAGGGAAGGGAAGCCTTACAATAATAATTAAAAAGAAATCAGCTGCACTATATATCTGTAGGTAACTGTGGAGTCCAGTCTTCTGTAATATAATTGCTTCACATGCTAATGAATGAATGAATAAATGAATGAATTAACGAACAACGTCAATATTTCAAACTCATCGATATATAATTATGTGCTACGTACATACTCGGTAGAATACATGTCAATGGTAAAACTTCTTTCATTAAAAACACCACGAGAACAAAAATAAATCGAGAGCCGACAGTTACCAGTAAACCGCAATAATAAAAGGCTTAACACAATCAATCACCATCACTCAATAAAGGAACTATTCACTGCGTGTGTCGGAACATATTTTCTCAACACCTGACTTGGCGGGAAAATGTATGCGCCACAGGAAATCAATCACAAATCGAGTTTCAAGCATTTCGAATTTGTTAGCTGCCAATATTTTCTACGCTTTTGCTTTTTCTTAGGTTCTGGAATTTGTTTGTGTACCTACCTCAGTTCAGCATCGGAAACATTACCTATACAATTTTAAGATTTATAAGTACTTACCTACTTAGGCAGATGTCATTTATCTTTGGGTAAATGATATAACATGTATATGTTCCCTTATTTTGCTGGCACTTTTAAAAATAATGTGATTTTTAAGTTAGGTATTTTATTTTTTATTTAAATTACGTTATTAAAGTTCGACGTACAGATGTAAGTAATTTGATTATGAATCCGCTTTTTTGTTCTTAAATCTTATTTAATTTCGATTTAAATCACCAAAATCAAATATTTTTTTATTCAGTTGTAAAATGATTGGGATAGTTAGTATTATCCGAAAAATGTAATTACTTATGATTTAGTAGCTCTTTAGATAAAATATTTTTGTGATACACTATTAGATAAATTTAAAATTAATTGGAAGATATGCTATGACCCAAATTACAAATAGGTAATGCTTTTTTATTACGATCGGTCCACATTGGCTCACAAGGATTTCAAAGTAAAGATTACCTACGAAGCCATAACATATAATTTATCTATATATATTAAAATAATGATTGTATATTTGTATCCTACGGCCTGTTATAGGTACTATTTGTCCGATAACGATAAAACTTCTGTGAGTTCTTTTACGTACGCCCGCGATGATACTGACACAAGAAAATTCACATAGCAACGGATGCCGAGAACAGCTAGTTAGAACTTAAAAAAAGTCAACTCGCATATTTCCAATTCCTTTTTATTTATAAAAGATAAAAATCTTTATTTTAATAGAGGAAGTTTCTTTAGACCTTTGCAGAATTTAATAAACTCTAGTTTCAAAGGTAGCTATTTCAAACTAATTGATTAAATAAAAAGCGTCTCAAAGTCAGGTCTTGCTTCACAACATCGACGAAAAGAATTTGTTCACTTATCCCGACAGAACTTAAGTGAGCAGCTCATTTGATAACATTTTTAATTTAAAATTGTATTTTGTTATTGAATTTTCAATAAACACTTTACATATTAAAACGGTACATATATTTTTTCGAACTATATAAATTCATTCTGCGGAGTGATTATTGTAAACCCTATAAAAACCGTCAGACAAGCGACACATAAAATGGTGCGGGGATTTGCAATGGGCCATAAAATGTCATTAAACGCTTTACGGAACTCTGGTTTACGATTAAAACAATGTAATTGAACTAGGGGTTTCCTTAGCGTGGCACCTCTTATGCTTTTAACTTGTAATAAAATACCTCTTGTTTTGAAAAGATCGAGAACGTCGCCGTGGGTAAAAACTATTCAAAAATATTTTAAAAAGATTCATATTATACAACGTGTTACAAAATACCCCGTAAAAACATAATTAATTATTTATCAAAGACAACAACCCTAGTTAGCTGTCATGTCAGGGAACCAGATTATTTAATAGAAAGGCCTACGTACCTATTTTACCTAATAATTGTCTACTTCAATAGTTTTTTTATTCAGAAAAATCAGTTTTTATTTTTTTTTGGGGTAGGTATGTTATACAGCGTTACTACGGTTCTTAAATATTGTGAATGGACTCGTTATAAGGCCCTATTTAACCTCCTTTCGCCTTTACGGGAAGTTTTGTACTATAAAATAATTTAATTTGTTTTTTATTCATTAAAATTCGATATTTGATGTCGTACCACATAATATTTTCAGTGCGCAAAAAAACATTTCATGCAGAAAGTATGATACCACTACATAAATAGTTTACCCTTATCATAACAAAATATCCGAGCTTGATAAATATTTTATTATAATAATAGTTGTTTGAATAGGCCTTTCAGCCAGACGGGGAGACCTTCCAGCCACTAATTCATTCGCGCATCACTGAAAAGGGTCAAGTGTGAAGAGGTTCCCGTATGACAGTTATAAGTTTCACCATTTCTTTCGGTCTCTTATGTTTACGACGTTAATGCCAGCGGTAGATTTCCGTTGTTGGCAGCAGCGGAAACTGACAGAGCGGAGCGCATCCGGTACGTCAGCTTGTTTGCTACCTCCTTATCTCTCACGTGTTTATTTGCCTTTTTGATCTCACTTGTTTGTGCTGCATGAAATTTTGGAGGTATCTTACGTATGTGAACATAATATAGTAGATATTCTGGGCGTTTTACTGTACATAAATTTGTATGTGTGTCCGTTATGTGAGGTGAAACAAACAGAAGTGAATTTATTTATTTACGAATTTACCACTGGATATCGAAACTCTTTTTGTGAAATTGAAAACATCGATGGATATATGTTGGTATGTAAATGTTATATTTATATGCTATAGATCAGGTGTGGCCAACTATTGTGCACATAAGATCTACTTTTTATTTCAAAATTGAGTCGCGATCGTCCTATTTTGAGAAGCGCAGGTAATGAACAATATGCGCACGGGACATGCAACGGCTGCGAATGTCTCCCTACTCGAACCATGAGCTGCGTACATGTTCATTCCAGTTCATTCCTGTATCAAGTACTAGAAACATTTGGCATTGAATGCGTCCCCTCATAGAACTTGCGAGTGATCGACCAAAATTGGTCGCGCGATCGACCGGTCGATCGCGATCGACTTGTTGGCCACTCCTGCTATAGATAAATACCGGGCATAACCGAGTTGAACTCGCGTACAGTAACCATAAAATCATCATAAAACGACTTGCATGTTACTTTGTAATGAGACCGACATTTGTTTGCAACTATGATATATATTTCGACTAGTCATTTAGAAGCTATATCGAAAGGTATTTCTCAAATTTGAAGAGAGCAATTTTTAAGTCAATAACTATGTTAATCTAATTGCGCTAGTAGCAGGTAAAAAAATCGAAGGTTTAGTGCTCGTTGATTAAACTATCCAATAAACTCTATTGGCGCCCGAAAAATCGTAACAAGTTATGTTGGAGCATTTCATTGACATAGTTCCCGCATTTCAGTGAGTGTACGAATATCACGTATCCACGATAAATTGGTTCGGTACCAGATGTGCACCCGACTTGTATATACGGCCAGGATATTTAGATTATAGTCCTCAGAATATTGTTTTTCTGATAGTTATATCACCGAAAACTGCCGGGAGCTTCCTATTACGTATTACGTATAGCTAAATAAAATTTCTTTTGTGAAACGTGGATTTGGTAATTATCCATGAAATTACATTTTTTTTAAATTAAAAATCGGATTTAGAAGAGACCAAGTAATTCTTTTTTTAAGGTAGGTAAGGATAGTTTCAATACGATGACTAAGCAGGTTACGGACCTCGGGCAGCGTTCGAGCCAGTCGGCCAGTGATGGATGAGGCGACATCCCTCCAGGCCGGCTTAGACTCATTGAGGGGGGGATTATATCGGGACGTTGACGAATTGCTACCACTCCACACATAGATAGCACTATTCAATCGATTTAAAACTCAAATGACCAACTTGGTTGGTATTTGTCGGGCAATAAGATGGTTTTTGGAAGATTTTTAACTACATATACGAGTATTATATAGTATAACTTTTTTGTAAGTTTTAATTTTTCTTGAATATAAACATTTACAATAATTTGAATCTCGCTTATTCCTACATAAATACTTACATATAAATCTTCACGCCTTTCTTCCGGTAGATTTCCATAAATACACATTTTCAATAATTATGCACCATCATATGGGTTGTTTCCAATTATTTTAAACGCAATACGTATGTTTTCTGCCCATTTGGTGCATTGCGTATTGCAAGAAACTTGGCAGAATTTTTAACGGCCAGCCGCTTGCCTGAAGCCTGCCTCTTTGGGAATGCCTTTGTTGACTAGGTGCTAGCTGTACCTGGTAGTGCACCTGGTCATCAGCATATTCCATAAGAGCCTTTTACGATACCATAGAGATGAGTATGGTTGCCGGGCACATTTATTTTGGTACCTCTACAGTATTAAATCTTTGGATAGTACATGTTTGTCAGTTATGGAACTTTTTACGTAGAGCCTTTACCTCCATCGGTTTTTTGGCCGACATATCTTCCAATTTCTTCCCAGTGCGACTTTTCCATTCAACCTTTCACTGTAGGTTTCACTTCTTTCCACATATCCGCCAAATCACTCCCACATCGTCTTTCAATACACTTTATTCCAATAGCACTGTCGCTTACATTTACCTCGCAGTGAGCGCATTTTCATTGCTTTAATTTTACGTATGCTAATACGTCATGCTATTTTTCACATCCCCGTTGCTCGCTCCTAACATTACATTACACATCTGAATTACATATCTACAATATGACTACCATACCTACAAATTCTTACATTATATTTCTCCTCTTTCGACTATAATCTTACATTGAGTATTTTAATCACCAAATTACTTTTGCTTTAGCAATATTCATTTTGAAATTCTCATCTTTATTTTGTTTATTCCTAGTCACTTGAAAAACAAGTGATTATTAAAATATTAGGAACTGAAACTGAGCATTAGTTGTGGTTTATCCAAACGATTCGTTCATGATGGGTTCAGCCACAAATTAGATCCAGGCCACGATAAAGCCGGGTAAGAATTAAATTTCATTTTGGGGCTTATGAATTTATGTGAGTTGTTGGTAGTCTAGCAAATGTCTGAAGTTTCCACTCGACCTAAAGGCGCGGAGTTTGTTTCCAAACAAAATGTACAATAGAAGGGAGTTTATTGCTGTTGCTCCGCGGGGATCGTTCGGGAGCGTGCACCGATCAAAATATAAATGGAAATTTCGCTTTCCGCCCGAACTCTGAAAGTTTAACAAAATCGCGCCGATTATTGTTAATTTATTGCAATCCAGACCTTTCACCGAGGCTATATGGAAAACATTGTTAAGGTCATCTCGATGCTCGAAACGGGCACGAATCGGCTCAGTAGATGCCTACGTGACTTTTTGGTTGAATCACCTATTTATTTATCGTTGTAACTTATTTGGTTATTTATTTGTGGGTACATACATACTATCAATGATATATCTTATTGGATAAATGTGAAATAAACAATTATTTATCGTTCAATAAATTATTGTGTGAATTCTAGTCTGTCAAATATAAGAAATACCTTTTGATGTTTAAGTTTTATAGAAAAATCACTTTATTTCTTTCGAAATAAGGTTCATTTTAATACAATTTTGATGCAAACTAAATGAACCTCATAGACAATAAGGTTTTTTTTCTACTTTTTCAAATTTTTCGTACTTCTTATATTAGTCAGATTATAGGTATAGTGCAAACAATTTATCTGTGCAGGTGAAATTGGAACCTAGACCAAAAATCTTAAAGTGACAGTTTAAAATTGGCGAGTCTTCACAACTAGCGATGCTGTCAACTGAACATACTTTTTCGCACTTACTTTTTTTTACTTACTGGCAAATAACTATGGTGAACTTTCGAATTGCCTATTTATTGGCACTTTACAGCTTTGGCTTGGGGTAGCAGGTTTCAATAATAGTTGGGTTAGGAACATTCCGAAACTTATTTATTTATTACATATCTAACCAGTGATAAACATTATTTCTTCAGCTGTGCGTAACTTATAGGTATATTGTGAACAATCTAAGATCTGATCATATAGGGAAGTACCTACATCTCTTTCCTAGGAATTATATTGATGGCTAGACGACAATATTCTCTATGTTACCTCGTGGAGCAGATTACCTAGGAGGTAGATAGTTTCCTTGAAAAATTATTTGCATCGACCACATAGCGCAAGTTTTTATGTTTACGACTGTTTAGGTAAAAGTTTAAAATTTTAAACACGCGACCGACGAATTAAGAAATTAATTTAGTGTAGGTACCTACCTATCCCTCTAGTTTCACTCGTTACTCGATAAAAAAATGTACTCTAATCTTAATGGTCGAAGCTACAGTTTTTGTAGATAAATCCAACGTTGGTACAGACGATGTAATATGGCTGTAGTAAGCAGTTAAACAATCTAATAAAATTCCCCTTAATACGTGAAGTAAGTACATATAAAGCTTATTTTCAAATAATAGTTTAGAGCATATATAAATTCCATTTTTATTTTAGCGCTTATATAGGTCGCAGGTAAAGTTCTAAGCTTGCTGGTTACCTTGATTTTATTTCTTAGCACGAAGTCATAACGCCTTATTGCCGACAGTTTACGATGCAATACGCACCGACGCCGCACTTTGCTTGTAATTGAATTGCAGGCGCATGCTATAAATGTGGATTTGCTGTTCCAACACAGGGAAGCGATGCCAACCACTTCTACAAAGTTCAGAATAGAAGGTGGTTAAATTTATTTACGATTAAAATATTTTTGATACGAGAAACATATTTTCAGTACGAATGAAAAAAGAAATGCCCTCTCATCTCTCTAATACCAAACATAGAAATGCTGAGGTATATATGCGAGTACTAGCTGTCCCCCGCGGTTTCACCCGAGTTTATTGATATCATATGTAGCTTATAACCATCTATGAAAAATTTCGCGTCGCATGGTAGCAGTCCCATTCCGATATGTTCAGTAGTTTTGAGGTGATGGTGCGTCAAAGGAACTCCATTTTCCTTATAAATTCTAGCTCTCCCCTGCGGTTTCACCCGCGTTTATCGATGTCATATATAGCCTATATCAATCTACGAAAATCCTTGTCGAATTGTAGCAGTCCCATCCCGATATGTTCAATAGTTTTGAGTTAGATAGATGTAGGTACCTACTATGGAAACAAGATATCTGATAACATACACAACTTGTATAATAGCTAAACAGACATCTTTATCAGCGAATCTTTGCGCTCACTCAACATTAGTTTTTTTTTTTACTACAGCGGACCTTTATAAGAGTTTTCTTAACTCATGGCAGCAAGGAATCAATATTATCCACCTAAATTATTATTTATTTAGTAAGGACTAAAGTTATAAGGCATTTCGGAAAATAAATATGCTTCGCTATGTTTGCCGTCGGCGACAGTTCGGCTCAGCCTTAAAGATAACATCGTTTCTATTCTATATTCACTAGATATACACATCATTTGATAATAAATCCCTTTGTTCTTTCCATATGACAATATTTATTTTCGTATTACAGGTTAACTTTCTATAATTGTGTCATTGATTTTTCTTTACCTAATATTTAATCATTTTATTTAGTGGTAAAAGCGAAGAATTATATGATGTAGCCTTAAGTAGGTACTACCCCAAGTAATACCACACATTACATACACATTTCGCCGTAAAGTGAATAAAAGTATATTGGTATTACTGTGTTTTGGTAAGGGTGAACTTTATATTTTTATTATTTGGTATCTACTATCTATACTTTAACATGCTCGAAAAATATCCGTTTTATTTTTTGTTTTGTTTCTTATCTATCAAAATTATCGATTAAAGTTCAGAACTGAGAAGAAAAACTTGAGTCATTCGGTGTCTCGATGGGTGAATAGGAACGTGTCACTAAACCCCTGAAAATCGTGACATCAAGCGCAAATCGGGTCACCTGGCAACACTACTGGTTGACCAATGGGAATAGACACGCCCTTGAAACTTAAAATCAGGGCAATGAAAGAAAAAAAAAACAATTTGGGTTAAAGCTAGTGGTTTTTATCATTAATTGCAATCCTAATAATGACTAGTTGTTACTTGAAAATCCTAAATATACCTCTGTAAGAACGTACCTAACCTTTGTAAGAAGCACAAAAGCTCACATTTCACAGCTGCTTTGTAATGTCGTGGAACATGTACATAATATGGTTATACTGATTCGAGTGTCACAAACAAAGCTGAATGTTTAAAATGTTGTATGCTAAAGCGCATTGTAAGTCGTTACGGTATAGTGGTGTGCCCCCTACGTCTCTATTTGCGGGTAGGGATAAACAACACGAGATGTTACCTAAGAAGCTTTGTTTAGTAACAGCTTTCTTGCCCTCACGGGAAAACTCCAACTGTACCGCTAAGTCTTAGCACTTTAGGGTAGATTAGGCTTAATTAGAATTAATAGGGTTATGGGGTTCGGTCTGTGATGTAATGTTCTGAGCAATTAGGGTTAAGGGAATTGAAAAGACATGCCTTTCAATTTATTTGTAAACCGTGTCTCTTAGCTTATGGGGAACGATACAAAACACTTTTTAATCTATATAAGCCCAACGCATAATGTAATGTACATGTTTGTAGTATTTTATACTATATACTCTGCACTATGAGTACTATTAAATAAGGGCTACTGTCACCACAGGATTATCTAGTTAAAACCCGAATTGTACTTCAGTACATGTATATTTTGTACTCTAGTTAATTGTGAAGATATTCAAAAAATACTAAAATTAATTACCTACTACTGTAGGTACCAGTTTTCCAGAGTAGTAGAGCTCTTAGTGCAGATTTCGTCCGGGCAACCTTACCCATTTCTGCCGTGAAACAGTAGTGCACTTGTATTACTGTGTTTCGGTAAGAAAGGTAAGGGGGCCAGTGAAATTACAGGCACATAAGACTTAACAACTTCACGTCTCAGGGTCGAATTCGCATCGATTTCGAAATCGAAAACGCATTGGCGATGCCCCTAGGTTTGCAAATGTCCATAGTGACCACTTACCATCAAGTGGACCGTCTTCTTGTTTGTTAGCCCAAGTGGTATAAAAAAAATATATATATCATATACTATGATAGTCGTCATTATCTATGCCCTATTGTAATATGGGGTCGGCAGTAATGTATGTATGCTTTCTTTCCAGTCTACGAATCTGGGGCCGCGGCCGTGCCCTTGCCACAATCAAGCACCCCTAAGTCTAGCGAGCATAGGCACAGTAGTAAGCCATCTTTATAGGAAGCAACTTAGCGCACATTTGATCCCTCCCTATATTTGTAGTGGATTTGTCTACTAGCTTGGGGTGTCGTTACTAAAAAGACCTTGGCTAGTTTTAATGAAATTCCAATTTTCTCGATTCTATCTTATTTCGTATTTTAGATATTCAGACTTAAAGAGTCTACTAACTATTAATTTATTAGTACTAGCAGCCTTGAAACTTGAAATTTGAAAATTATGTAGATCTTCAAATACAATTAAAGGGAACATGATATAGATCCGCCAATTTTTTTATATTCATTGTTTTACAGTTGCGAAAGGGACTTACATTTTTATTTGAATTGTTTTTGGTAAGCTTACAAGAGTTAGTAATCACAATAAAGAGTATAGAAGTAGAGACGAGTATAGTGTAGGGAGAAGAGACTCAACATAACGTTAATTATTATTTTATTTTTATAACTAGCGATCCGCCCCGGCTTCGCTCAGTTGTAATATAAGAGGAAGGTTTATATGTATTAGTATCTACATATAAACCTTCCTCTTCAATCACTCTATCTATTAAAAAAACCGCATCAAAATCCGTTGCGTAGTTTTAAAGATTTAAGCATACATGGATATATATTAAGAGTAGTAGAGCTCTTAGTGCAGAGTTCGTCCGGGGAAGTACTACCACCTTACCCATTTCCGCCGTGAAGCAGTAGTGCAATTGTATTACTGTGTTTCGGTTAGAAAGGTAAGGGGGCCGGTGAAATTACAGGCACATGAGACTTAACAACTTCACGTCTCAGGGTCGACAACGCATTGGCGATACTCCTAGTGTTGCAAATGTCCATAGGCGGCGGTGACCACTTACCATCAGGTGGACCGCCTGCTTGTTTGTCGGCCCAAGTGGCATAAAAAAAAAAAAAGAAAATATAGGGACAGAGAAAGCGATTTTGTTTTACACTATGTAGTGATGATGTCTGACCTAATAGCCTATTATAGATATTTATTTTTTACTTATTACCTACAATCTGTGAGGGCGTGTTAAGCCCTGCAAAGCGACATTAATGACACGCTTGCTTCACGTTGGTAAATAAAAAATGCACGTTTTCATTGAAATGTCTTCGTCCCTAGTTAGGCAGACGTAGGTATTAACGAGGCGTATCGGCTGCGTATCAACTCGTCTCCGCGCCCTTCCTTTTCATCTGGGGACGTCAAACGGGGGGCGTATCAGAGTTCGCACAAAACATCCGATAGTGTTCTTTGCGCTTACAGAAGAAGCTAATTTTGCTTAAGTGGGCTACTCTGTGCGCGTACGAAGCGCGGTGTATGTGCCAGGGGCAGGCCTCCCTCAGGCCTGTGTTTGACTCTGGAACAACGATAAAATGCTGCTTTTAGAAAATCATCATCAAGAATTTGATTATAAATAGAATATACATGTATCCCAACGGTTTTCACCAATAACACTAATTACACATATCTACAAAAAAAAGGATAACAATAAATGAGATCAAAAAAATTACAAATATACATGTATCTCAAATATTTTTAAATGTAGTCTACTTGTTCGACGGGCCAGTTGGCTTGGTGGTTAGAGACCCTGACTGGCTAGCCCCAGGTACTGGGTTCAATTCCAAACATTTGTGTGCATAAACATGTCTCTATGTTCTGTCTAGGTTGTGAATATATAAGTATGTATATAAAAAAGTAGTATATCAGTTACCTAGTAGCCATAGTTCAAGCAGTACACTCTGCTTAATTTGGGATCAGGTAACCATGTGTGAAGAATGTCCTGGGGATATATTTATTTATTTACTCTACAATATATTTGAATAACTTAAAAGTGGACTTTTTTTTTTTTTTTTTATGCCACTTAGGCCGACAAACAAGCAGACGGTCCACCTGATGGTAAGTGGTCACCGCCGCCTATGAACATTTGCAACACTAGGAGCATCGCCAATGCGTTGTCGACCCTGAGACGTGAAGTTGTTAAGTCTCATGTGCCTGTAATTTCACCGGCCCCCTTACCTTTCTAACCGAAACACAGTAATACAATTGCATTACTGCTTCACGGCGGAAATGGGTAAGGTGGTAGTACTTCCCCGGACGAACTCTGCACTAAGAGCTCTACTACTTTAAAACTTCTTTAAACCTATGAAATTAGCTGTGATTAATTCTTATATAATGGTTGTAGCTTCAGTAACTTTAAATTTGACCTTCATAAGTACCCTCCGAAGGCCTAAACTGAATAAATGGTTTTGAATTTTGAATTTTTGAATTTTATGGATAATTCATTCTCACTCAAAAAAGTTCTTAGAACAATAGGCTTTATACACGCTTTATATTTGCTTCACCTGTATGTATGTTTGTAAGCCCACGCTTTTTTTACAATAAAACATTTTTTTTGTTATTCGAACTATTAATAACTTATATTTATTAAAAAAATTACATTATTCTTAATTAATATTTATTAAAATTTATTTTCTGTTTTTTAGTTTAGTTTTCTATATAAAGCGTGTTTTTAGTTCTTTTTTAATTATAAAGATATTTCATTAGTAAGCTGTTTTAGCTTTTAGTGGAAGAGGTTTTATTAGACATTCAAATATAATATTAAACATGGTGTCCTCTATTTTGTCTCTAAAATCCCTTTGGTTGCAATGGTATTTTTGAGTCGATTCTCACGACTAAGGTATATTTTCCTCCTACGTATAAAGTATTAGTACCTGGATGGCCGAGCATTGTTCGGGATTTCTTTACTAGCGTGACTTCTACTGTAAAGCACTGCATTTCATATATATGCGATAGTAAAGGGCTCCCAATAACAGTATTTCTCATAAAAGATGTAACTTGAAAACCTTACCTTCTAATGACATTGTAGCCATTTTCAAAAACACGGATAAAACGACATTTTCTGAAAATGAATCGTAACTAGATCGATACGCTGCATACTAAATTTCATGAAAATCGTTGGAGCCGTTTCCGAGACCCGAGTTTTAGAGTTCGTCCGGGGAAGTACTACCACCTTACCCATTTCCGCCGTGAAGCAGTAGTGCTATTGTATTACTGTGTTTCGGTTAGAAAGGTAAGGGGGCCGGTGAAATTACTGGCACATGAGACTTAACAACTTCACGTCTCAGGGTCGACAACGCATTGGCGATGCTCCTAGTGTTGCAAATGTCCATAGGCGGCGGTGACCACTTACCATCAGGTGGACCGTCTGCTTGTTTGTCGGCCCAAGTAGCATAAAAAAAAAAAAAAAAGGCCCTAATTATATATACATATATGTACATACAAGAATTGCCCGTTTAAAGGTATCAGATTTGAAAGCATCAAAGGTAAAATTTACATTACCTACTTATTGGAAACGCGTAAGTTTGTATGTATGGATGTTTGTTCCTCTTTCACGCTAAAACTATCCAACAGATTTGGATAAAACTTGGTACATAGATAGAGCATATATTGGAATAACATATAGGCGACTTTTTGCCCCGGTAAAATGTTACATCTCTCGGGAACGCGCGTGAAACTGCGGGGGACAGCTAGTTTTGACATAAGCGTAATGCACAAGATTTAGCGGCATATTAGCGGCGTTAACACTTGAGCTGCGATGACGTGCATTGTTTAGTTGTAAGCACGCATGTACTCATTGTTCAATGTTCGCGTGTGCAATACTTATGAATTTCCTAGGGGAAGTTTTTATTGTAGTGCACGTATGATAATAACTTAGCTTTACGTACCTTATGTAGGTATTAGAATGATTAATATATGACTTATATATGCGCTGATGATAATTTTTAATTAGCAATCATAATATATTTATTTTTTATTTCACTCATCTATGTCATTTGGGGTCGGCGCGATATGTTAATTTCCATATTTTTATTGGAAATAGCTGTCCCCTAGTAGCCTATATGTTATTCCAGGATATGCTCCATCTATGTGCCAAGTTTCATCCACATCTGTTTTGTAGTTTTTGCGTGAAAGAGTAACAAACATACTTACATACAAATCTTTCCTCTTTATAATATTAGTATAGGAGTATAGATATAGATGGGCCGACAAAGAAGCAGACTGTCTACCTGATGGTAAGTGGTCACCGCCGCCTATGGACATTTGCAGCACTAGGGTCATCGCCAATGCGTTGTCGACCCTGAGACGTAAAGTTATTAAGTCTCATGTGCCTGTAATTTCACCGGCTCTTTCTAACCGAAGCACAATAATACAAGTGCACACTAGAACACGGCGGAAATGGGTAAGGTGGTAGTACTTACCCGGACGAACTCTGCACTAAGAGCTCTACTACTCAATTTGCATTGTTTGTCGTTGTTTCTACAGCTAGTCGCTTGCCTGACACCAATGTTCTTTGGGAATGCAGTTGTTGACCACAAGGTGTTGGGCCCTACTAGAGGTGGGACTGGGGTGGTAGTATTCATTGCTACCACATACTATGTAATGGGTATTATTATTTGTCATCAGCTCATTTAGTTATTTCATATCGATGGTGTACTGTAGACGATATTAGCAGGTCTTACTGTATTTGTATGTCTATTGAATATATGTAGGTACCTCGTATTGAGTCTGTAGCGCCGGCTTAATTGACGCCTTGGTTAGTAATCTATTATTGCTGAGCACCTACCAAAGGGTTCAAGCGTTTGTGATTGAAAGCTAGTTCTTGTTAAACTTGAAACTTGAAAAAAATTGTTTGTTCACCTATACTTTTGAACGTCATTCGCTCCGGTGAGCATCTAGGACATTTTAATTGTGTCAATTTAACTCTAAGAAAATCGTTATTATAAAGCGGAAAGTCAAAAGCAATTCCCAAAATAAGGTGCTAGTAAATTGATACCTTTTCAAACAAATGTCGTGCCGGAACCCTCACAAAATTTTCTTTCCAAGTAAAGAAGTGAAACCTTTTCGTAGTACGGCCATACGAGCAGTGGAGTTACCAAATATTTTCCGATTAACTAAAGAACGTTTACATTACCCGAGATAGTAGCACTATTTGAAATTTATTGCCCCGTTATGGTGGTGAGTGCATCTCGGCTACCTCATTTTGGTACTTTCAGAAAGGTAATCTTATTTGTACTTAAGTACTTTTATATACTTACTTATCTACTTTTTCGCTGTCTTCAAACAACTAAAAGAGAACAGTATAAGTTGATCATCTTTACACCTACTTTATAGTTAGGTGTGTAATGGTTTATTTCGTTCTAGTTCCATATCCCATTAAATCTGTTAAGAATGCTCGAAGGAATAATTTTACGTTAATTCCAGTTGATATCTTTATTATTAAGGTTGAATGCGGCGTCGTTAAGTAAAGTGCTGGGTACGCTGTCGAGCAAGGAGCTCAGGCTGACGCGAAATTGATTCAGTGCGGCACGTGAGTAGACTTCACAACACCACGATTCAAATGTAAGTCAGCGGACGCGTTGGCAGACGAAACGAAACTTTATGTTGACACCTAACAAATTTAATTAGACGTTCCCACTTTAATACTCTCCTGTATACCTTCCTGTATATCCTTCTGCTCGGTGTTTCTTCCTTCATACACTTTAATGTGTTAAAGGTATACCGTCAGAAAATTGGTCCAGTTTAAAACGATGTGTATGGATCGAATTGAACTTAGCTTAGCTACTGTATCACCCAAGGAAGAGAGAAAACTCTGCTCTGCCATTGCTACCTCTTAGACTTTGTAATTTAAGTTTATATCTATTTAATTTATATTTCCGTCAAGTAAAATACTAAAGTACATAAAATTTACTTGATAATAAAAAATTAAATAATAATCTGGATTTAAATTATGAGAGCCGCTTATGGATAAAGTGCTTAGAAGGCTAGCTATGTTGACGTGTATATCAATTTAATAGATATAAAGAACTCTTCTATTTGGCGTTATATTCTACGCGTAAACTAAAAAATTATACACATAGAAATCCATCCTGTAGATCATGAGTTAAACGGACGAAAAATAGCTTCAGTTTCGGTCATCTAATCACAATTTCTTTTAAAATATAGCATTGACTGTTCTACAGACTAATTAAAATAATTATTACTATTACATATGTATGTATATAAAATAAAATAATAATCTGGATTTAAATTATTAGACCCGCTTATGGATAAAGTGCTTAGAAGGCTAGCTATGTTGACGTGTATATCAATTTAATAGATATAAACTTAAACTAAAACTTTACTCCATTCAGTATGGTAACAATTTTATGTAATCTACTAAAGGAAAACAGAACTCTTCTATTTGGCGTTATATTCTACGCGTAAACTAAAAAATTATACACATAGAAATCCATCCTGTAGATCATGAGTTAAACGGACGAAAAATAGCTTCAGTTTCGGTCATCTAATCACAATTTCTTTTAAAATACAGCATTGCCTGTTTTACAGACTAATTAAAATAATTATTACTATTACATATGTATGTATATAAAATAGCCAGGTGAGAAAACAACGCACCCAAGATAACTGGGTTTGACAAAACTTAGACAGGATGGCGCATAGTAGAGGCTATTAATTATTGATCAGTGAATTAACTAATGTTTCAGTGAATATCAGTAGTTACCTGATTTACTCACAAAGGAAATGAAACTCTTTGATATGTATTAAATAAATTTTCACAAACTGTGACATAGATTATAATCTGTAATAATAAAATGAGATTACTAAGAATTGCGAACGAAACACTGATTCTATAGAGATGTTATAGATTTAGTATTCTTTCTGAGCAAACATATATTTTCCTAGAACCTACAGCTTGTCATACATTTCCAACATACATCATTTTATTCCTACAATAACGTGTTCTACAATAAAATATATCCCTTTATGTTAGAATTTATTGTGATAGTAGAAAATATGAAGGAATAAAATAAATATTGCGGGATGTTTTCAAAATTCAGATAACCCAGATATTGTTAGTACTAGCTCTTATGATACGCCACGATTCCTTTAAGTTTGAACAACGTATTGTGACATGTTATTAGAGTTACATAAAATATACATGAAAGAAAACGTAGGTTTCTTTCTTATTCTTTCCATACTTCATCTTTATTTAGGTAACAGGGCTGATTCTACTTGAAAGGGCAAGTGAACATTTACGGACTAGGGGTAGAACAAGTTGTTGAAAAAACAACCAAGATCAACATTCTTCCACTTGCTTTAGCTGATTTGTCATCACACTTTTGTTTTTATTACCATTTCAGTGTTATTTCAATGTTATCTAAATATACATATCGACGGGTAAAAGGCGACTTGACTCAACCGCCATTTTTGACGAAAGTAATTTTCTCAATGAATTATACTACTATGATGATGGCCCATGCACAAATTCGTTGAAGCTTTCATTTAGTTTTGATATTCAACGGCTTCGATGTGGAACGTTAAGAAGTTTAAATGCAGTATCTGTTTTTGGGTTTTAACATTTTCAAATAGCTCTCCTGTAAAGTTTTCAAAATGGTGCTTGAATCAAGTCGCCTTTTAACCGTCGATATGATGAAAAACGAATAAAATTATGAATTGAGTACTTTAGTTAGTCTATAAAAGCAAATAGTTGTGACACCCCTAATAAACTGATAAAAAAATAAAAACATTGCTCAAGAAGAATACTTAGTAGCATTGTCAACCAGCCCTCGTGTTTGAAAACTTACCTATCTGATATAAAGATCAATAAAAAGGAAATATTGGAACAAAATCCAACGTCAGCTTTCTATATCGGGATGCAGTAGGAAGTGTTTGTCGCTTTATCCTTTTTATTTTTTTTTAACCAAAACTGCAAGGTTTGCATGGTAAGTGCATTTTTATGTTTTCGGACTAGACGTGTCGGCTTATGGAACAGTAAAATAGAATGGTAACAAATATAAATAACTCCACATATTACATTAGAATCATCGCATTACATTTTATTGTCATACCTACAGGGTCTATAAAAAACGGAATTCATTTATCAAAACCATCTAAATGGATTTATAAATGCCGGTGTTCTGTTATGGTTACAACCATAAAAAAAACATTTATAATGAGAACCTCCTCCTTTTTTTTGAAGTCGGTTAAAAATACGTCATTTACACACTTTTTCACATCTGCCTAGTAGGAACCGATCGCGATTCGTTGAGTTAAAATGTCATGTAGATTGCTATAACCGAAGATATAGGCTCTAATGTTATTTTTAAGGCAGACTTGGGGGAGCGATGGCGCACACACTTGTCTGTTGATTGCCGCCGCGTCTGGGGCACGGCTGGCTCTGCGAGTGCCTCACTTGAGGGAAATTACTCTCCACTGTGCACCACTATCGGATGTTTTGTGTACGTCACGACCTGCATCACACGAGTGTAATCTAGGCCCTGCTCGTGAGGCGAAAATAAACTGAAGGAGGCGACTGTGTGAGCCTAGGTACGAGCACAAATATCGGGGTGGTTTTCGATGGTTTTTAAAGGGCGTCGCGACTTGTGTTTTACTTTAATCCCGACACGCATTTACTCTACCTGTATAACCGTGCATATGAAGTCTCGTGGATTTGAAGCGAGCCGCTGGATATATTTCACAATCAAACTGAATTTCACTTCTTGTGTTTTTTTCATAAATATAATTTAATGTGATATTATTTGCTATAAGTATAGATATAAGTTATAATCAATTGACATTCTAATGAGTATCGCTTTTTAAATAAACTTTTTAAATGAAAATATACTGCATGCGATCAGTGGAGCTATGGATCGGGCTATGCTCGGAATTTCTATACTCACGACTAGAAAAACAAAGGCTTTATACATAGATCGTAGAGTCAGCCAGCTGAATTTGCAATAGGCAGGCCACATCGCTGGAAGAGCTGATAGCCGATGGGGAAGAAGGGTTCTTAAGTGGCGACCATGTGCACGAAAACGCTGAGTGCCAGGTGGACCAATGACCTGGTGGGAGGCTCAAGACCGTTCGAGGTGGAAATCTAAGGGGGATGCCATATTCAACAGTTGACATCCCTGGGCTGATACGATGATGATGAACCAGTATTATTTAGCCAATTTAACAACCTTTTTGTAACTAAAATAATGACGAATTAAGTTGAAACAGTATAACACAACCATTAGCAAACAATTTTAATCTTGAATTACCCATATATATTCCTAGATTGAAATAGTTATAAAACGTATTTACTTAATGTAATTAAATTACGAATAGCTAACATTGTTTTGATAGTTCCACAATTAATAATATGAATGTGATGTTAAAATTAAAGCATTTTCGGAATTGATACTTACTTAATGTAAAACTAATATGTATTATGTTTTCGTTTCAATTAATTGAAATCCCTATCGTTATTAATTATTAAAATGATATGCTTATGAAAATGTAAGGTTTGTTACTTAGGAGGTTGGTACCTAAAGAAAAGAAATAAAAAAAACGGATTACACTCCGGGAGTGCCGGCAGAAGTTTTCAACTTAAACATTAACGGTGTGCATTTTTACCGTCTTACGAATTTTAGATCAGGTCATGTGTCCTGACGTGAGTTTAACATTTTATACACATCCCTCGAAAAGTGCTCAACGCCGCTAAAGAAGTTTTCATTTCAAAAAAACTACGTCTGCGGCGGGAAAGGCGCGGAGAATATCGCATGAGCTGAGCCGTAGCCGCTTCACACCCATGGGCTATACAGAAATATTTTCCGTTTAACTAACGCCGTTCGTGTCACACGAGGTACTAACACGATTTGAAATTTATTTCCCGAGTCAACTACGAGGGTAGCGAAGCTATTGCACCCGCACTGGAAATCTCGGTGCAAGCAGAATAAAATAGTCGGTACCTAATAACCATTTCGCCAGTGCTTTAGTCGTGTCTCCGATTTATGAATTTGAACTGTCTAGTCTACCTTTAGTCTATTTGTGTGGAGCATTTAATCAAATATATGCTATTTAGATACTATCACTAGGTACATAGTATAAAACAAAGTCGCTTTCTCTGTCCCAATATCCCTATGTATGCTTAAATCTTTAAAACTACGCAACAGATTTTGATGCGGTTTTTTTTAATAGATAGAGAGATTGAAGAGGAAGGTTTTTATGTATAATACATGTGACATCCCACGGGAATGCGGGTAAAACCGCGGGGGACAGCTATATTAAGTTAATAAATAAATAACCTGACACATTCTTTTACACACGGCCACCTGATCCTAAATTAAACTGAGCTTGTTCTATGGAAATCAGATACAGAACAACAAGTTCATGCACACAAATGTTTGTCCTGGGTGTTGTCATATTGTTTATCTACAGGTTTTACTCAAGGCTCAAAGTAATGATGAAGCACTTAAGTACATAATAATTTTAGCTGTATTATGTGTTGCAATAAGCAACATAATTTACTAATTGATGTTCAATCAAATGTTTGTAGATAATCTAACGTAAGTCAGATTACATATAAATAATTATAATGACACTGTTAATTATACTGACAGGCTAGTTGGCTTGGTGGTTAGCGACTCTGACTGCCAAGCCGAAGGTCGCGGGTACGATTCCCACCCAGGACAAACATTTGTGTGCATGAACATGTCTGTTTGTTCTGTGTCTGGGTGTAAATATGTATATAATTATGTATTTAGAAAAATAAAAAAGTAGTATATGTAGTATATCAGTTATCTGGTTTTCATAGTACAAGTTCTGCTTGGTTTGGGATCAGATGGCCGTGTGTAAAAGAATGTCCCAGGATATATAATTTATTTTTAATTTTATTTCTTCTGAATATAAACGTATACGATATAGTATACCTATTTTCTAAATACATACTTATATATATATATAAGTATTTTTTTTTTATTATTGATCAAACATAAATAGATGGAAAATAAAACTTAAAATGATTCACAAAGAACCACAGAGTATGTATATTTGCACACATTAAAATAAAAAAGTTATGCTACTAGAGACGGACACTATTTCAACATTATTTACCACTGCAGTGTGCACGATGCGCTGTTTTTCAGCTTACCCCTGGCTCGGATTATATCCTTAGCCGAGAATTCTCAAGAAGGTTAATAAACAACAAAATTATCTTAAAAATATGTTGAGTAGACACTTTAAATAGGTTAAAATTGCGAAACTATCCTGAAAAGTATTTTTAGTTAAAGCTTGTAAGTAATACAATATTTAAAAAAAAATACACCTTAATACCTAAGTATTATTTTAGAAAGAAAGAAAACATTTATTTTGTACTCACACAGCATCAACGGAGACAATTTTATTGACATCATTCTATGTAAGTAACTCTTCAGTTTTAGCTATCATTAATTTCACCACCAGGCTTATGAGGCCATGGGGTGATGGGACATACTTGAATATGTCTAAATATTAGCGACACAGAGTGATATTTCATACTTTTCAATTGATTTATTCCTTACTAACGTTTCCCGCGGTTTCACTCGCGTTCCAGAGGGATATACATATTGTCGGGACGAAAATCTATGTGCTATTCTAGACTGTAGTATAGCTCTGTGCTAAATTTCATCCAGATCGGTTCAGCAGTTCTTGCGTCATTGAGTTACAAACATTTATCCATTCAAACTTTCATGTTTGAAATATTAGTATGATAACACAGAAGATTCTTGGTAATTAGCGTGTAATATTAAAAAAAATATTAATTATACTGGAAATTAATACTACCGGCACGCTATGATGGCCGTTTTGACGTTTCAGATTGTCATAGGAAAAGAAACTGTATTGCTTTGGAATAAGGTTGATTTCCATCATCATACAATTAGCTGTTGGATCAATAGATGCACCTTATGTTAGAAGAAATAAAGGTTACTTTTCTATGTCATTGTTAAATGTCAAAACGGCCATCATAGCGTGCCGCAAGAAAGCCAGTGAAAACTCCTATATTTAACTTAATTCTTAGTCCGTATCACTGTACGGACGCAGATGTTGCTTCAGGCCATTTTAGTCTTTGTGATAAGGACAAATGTAGCTTTAGTCTAAATGTATACCGACTTTAACTAAATGACGGCGCGTGACACAGGATATTGAAGTACACAAATTGATAGACTCAATTTAAACGGTTATATTATTGAATATGCGAGTGCTTTAGTGCATTACCGTGTTCGCACACGTAGCAAACTTCAAAAGCTTATTGCACAAGTATGCCATATTTATCTGTGCTGGTTGAACGATGAAAGCTTCCATTACGGGGCGTATCGAAATGGATATTTGCACTTAAGGTTGTCTTTGGCTCGTCACCGTGCTGGTGTCGCGATCGATCCATGTTTTACATAGCTCCCGACAAATACGTGACACGACACTGTGTTTCTGCAGATTTATTAGGTTGGTATGGTTGTACGTACGTTGTTTCCACATTGTTGCACTAGACTATAAATATTCAGCAGATTTGTTACAATGATATGTGATATAGGTACATAGGCGTTAGGAAATAAACTATGAAAAAAGATTGACCTTTATGTACTAACGTCGTCTTTGACTCGTTCATGTTGTTCGCAAACGAATCCATGTTTCGCGTTACTTTTGGCAAAATTAATTAAAAGGTACTGTGTTTCTAGTGATACATATATAACTATATATTACGTCCTGAGCACGCTTCCCATCGGCAGCGACTTAGATCAGCTGTTTTTACTGTAAGCAGCTGATCTAACTTTTCTTACCTTTATATTTTTAGTGCATTTATTTTTATGTCATTTTGAGTATTGATTAGGCTTCTATAAATCATTTAATTATTATATTATCGAGTATATCCTAAAATAGTATATAATGTGAGTTAAAATACCTTGTTAATTAAGGGGTAAGGAACATTGTACTGTAACATTTATGAAACTTCTGACTACTACTTCGGTGATGTTGGGCATGGAGATATGATTTTGTTCAGTATGAAAGTTGAAATTCTACGCAAATGTTCTATCAAACACCATTGATCATTCGATTTCAATGCAACAAGGATAACACTTAAGTGTGTTATGTTATTCTATTGAAATTTACTTTGTGTCTTTTGCTCACAATTGCTTGCTTGTTATCTACTCTCCCCAAATGTCGTCGCAAGTCGAGTGGTGTAACGCAGATAGCATTTGCTACAAAACGCAAAAAAGGGATCTTTCATTTTGAGGTTAATAAAAGTTTGTAAAAATTGCCATGAAATTTAGTAGGATCCATTTATATTAAGTAACTCAAGTTATATGAGAACGTCGAACGACCCTGCGCTATTAGCTTAAAGCTATACATCAAACGAATGCATTCGTACTGTGTTCTTTTTCCATGTACCCCTTTATTTTATTATGAAAAAAAGTATTTGCAGGCCGGAATAGACTGACTTAGGTAGGTACATCAAACTCTTTACTTCTACTGTCGTATGTCGTATATGGTTTAGAATAGTGTAAAATAACTAGTGGACGCCCACTGGTCGAGCATAATTATAAGTAAAAATTGAAGGAAAACATAATAACATATGAATTTGTATGTAAAAAGTATACAACGTTTCCAAAATTGACTAAAGCTCGTCCACAGCTACGAAACAAAAAAAGAATCACAAACCGAAGAGAAAATGGTAATTAAATATTTCGTAATTATGTTTTCACTCGTTATAGTATTTTAGGAGACATGGGTGAATACGATATTCGATTGTAGGGAAAAACAATGTAATATAGGGAATAGTATAGATTATACATATACTCGTATAAGATTGTTAATAAGATCAACTACTCTGTCGCATTAGGCTTTCCTGTAAATATAGACGTAAGTTTCAGGGTCAATAAATAAAAAAATATATATATTAGAATAGGTATGACGGCGCAACACCTTAGAAAGAGAATCTAATCTTTGAGTTTCGTTAATTACTAATGTAAAGCTGATTGTAATTACGTAGATTTGTTTGATGAATTTTAATTTAGAAAAATAGTGATTTATGTTAAACGGTTTAATGTTTGAATTTGTTGAATAATAAAATATGAGCTGGTAACCGAAGGAGTAGCAAGTCTGCGCCTACGCGGTGACGTCGGTCGATCATTGGACAGACAGCGCAAGAGGTGCACACATATTGGCTCATAATCCAGTTGCATCTTGTGTTTTAGGTTATATTTTGTGTGTAAGTGTATTGGAATAAAATGAGAGATTATTATTAATTGCATACGTGGTATTATTTAAGGTTCCTGCTACAACATGCCTACAATGGAGGACAATTGCCTAGACCGCTTCGCTTACCTTCCTGCCAGCCCGTTAGATATATCACTACATAGTATAAAACAAAGTCGCTTTCTCTGTCCCTATGTATGCTTAAATCTTTAAAACTACGCAACGGATTTTAATGATAGATAGAGTGATTGAAGAGGAAGGTTTTTATGTATAATACATGTGTCATCCCACGGAAACGCGGGTAAAACCGCGGGGGACAGCTAGTTATTTCATAATTACGTATTACGTTTATGATTGGGAGAGACCGCCCTTACCTATGAAGTGACTGTGTGAAGCTAATGAAACTGCCTCTAGCACATTCAGGGTGTGAGTTATCAAAGTTAATTTTCAAGTTAGCTGAGTTAGTTCAGTTCGTCAATCAGTGTTTCAAACTTCTGACCATATAACAAAGATGACTACTGTACTGATGAACATTTCTGATATTATTTTTAAAATTGGTTCTGTCCATTTTGTAATCGACTTAATTCAATTCCTCTTTGTGATAAATTGAATTACTTGACTAATTATAAATTTTATTAAAAGCAAGTTTCAAAGTGTCGCTGGGACAGCGGATTTTAAATAAAACGCCGCCACAGCCTGTTTGTAATGGTGGACTCGGCTGTCTAATTTCGGTCTACTAGATCATCTAAACTAATGAATGTATTCTTATTTTGCTTGTTGAATGTCCCTTTTATGTAAAATTAAATCATTTTTGGGTTATATTTTCAGTAGTATTTATATTTTAATATATAAAAACGTAATTCGCACCTCATAAAATCTGATGAATGGGCTCTCTCTGTTAGATTTTATAGCATATAGGAATAGGTATCACACTAATGTTATAATTGCGAAAGTTTGTATGTTACTCTTTCACGCAAAAACTACCCAACGGATTTAGATGCAATTTGGCACAAACATAGAACATATCCTGGAATAATAATTATATAGGCTACTTTTTATCCCGGAAAAACATGACATTTCTCGGGAACGCGGGTAAAACCGCGTGAAACAGCTAGTATATTCATAGAGCGTGTACTAATACTATGGCCAATATAACAACAAATTATAAAGTAAAGAAATTAAATGTGTGGGGGTCCAATACACAAATCAAGACACAATACAAGAAATTAATATGGTGTTTACGGGAGGCGTTTGGTTGAACACTCTAAAGGAACCCTTCGAGTGCAAGTCCGAGCCGCACTTAGTCGCATTTAAACTATGGCAAACCCTTGTCACTGTCTTTAGACGTAGGGAAATTAATAACATCATTAAAATATAAACGAATTTCATTACTCTAAAACGAATGGAAATTACCAATTCGATTGTTCGCACTGATTGAAAGATTCATAAAAAAGTTTGCAATACCAATTTAATTCAAAATCGAATTCCTTAGGAGGTTAGATACATGAGTAAGTACATATCAAATATTAAAAAATTCAGAAAAAGTTTGCCAAGAAGCTTGTCAAGAAAGAAGCGCACATCAATGAAAAAAATGAACCTTGATATATCTGAATACCGCACAATAAATATAAAAAAAATATGTCTAAAATTATCCTATAAACAGTAAAATAAGTAATTAAATATATTTCGAAATCATTAATTCTTTGACCCGTGGAGTGTTTTCATGCGGACGGAATGCTCATAAAGACCAATCCAGTAGACAAAACTTTTCATCCGAGTGAAATCCTGTTACCAATCGGTAGGTAATCAAATTTTTAATCTGCAATAACCCAATTACAGTCGATTCATGTCTGTATAAACATTTTTGTATGTATAGATAGATATGGGTAAGAGCGCAAAGTTCGAAATGTAAAGGGGAGATGATTTTTTATAACGAGGCCTCAGTAAATTAGGTCACACTCGTTATACAAGATCGCAACGTGCTTCTTTTTGATGAGCTTGATATCAACGACGAGTAGTCTATGTATGGCTACTTTATTTTTACATATTTCTAACCTTCACCTGTTTTGTTAGTTTCTATATTTGGGTCAAATATTGGGGTCCTAAAGTCGGAAGGCCCGTTTTTCATGATCCGGGCCCATAGCCTAATTAATTTATTTTAATGGGGCGCTATGATCTGTTTGAAACAAATGTAGTACAGGACATTGAAACATAATATTGCATGTAAATTTTGGACAAACTGCCAACAATCAATTGGATTTTTGTAACACCCGAAGCACAAAATATTGTAGAAACCATGACTGCGACGAGACCGTTTCTTCGTAAGGTTACTTAGTAGCTACATATAGACAGTCCTGCCTTGTTCTAGCTCGAGTAGGTATATAGTATGAAGGTAAAAACCTATTTGAGGTCGATCGTTCGGTATGCAGTAAGTACTTAGTACACGCTGTGAGTTTTTCCAGTAGCTTCAGTCAGTACCTAATTTCATCGCGCGTCTCGCTGAAGAGAGCTAAAGAGCTACAGTAAAGTTTCTTCTACCATCGAGTACCCATTATCCATTATCAAGTTAGAAACTTAAACCATACCCTCTTTTGCAGTTGTGTTTAAAGAGAAATCAATTATGGAGTAGTGGAAATAGAGTAGAAATCAAATCTGTATTTTTTGTAGTGGTATTATGATGTTTGATTAATGTTGTTTTGACAACACTATTGTGTTTCATTTTATAGCTTTTATTTAAGAGGTCGTAATCGTAAAACGATGTACATTACTTTGCTATCATGCTATTAGCTATAAAGGTTATATTTATATAACATAAAGGTTGTATTTATAACGAAAGTGTCTACTGTACATTAACTTCAATTCAATCATTTGAAATCTATTGAAAATACTTTGGTAGAAGTCTTGTGAATCAATGAGATGGAAAGAAACGAATGGATGTTCTTTAAATATAGTGTTTGAAAACGATGAAACCTGTAGGGAAATTAATTCTCAGCGTTCGATGTAGTACGTTTCATAGTGTCTTGTCTAAAATATAAAAAATGTGCTCTCTATAAGTATATGGACTAGCTTCACCCCTGACGCCTGGGATGGCACCATTATTTATCTACTGGAAACATTTTGCTTACCATGTCTCTTCTTGGAGATATGATAAATATTAGGTAGTACCTACAACCCAGCAAAACATTTTTTTTTATATACCACATGAGCCGACAAACAAGCAGACTGTCAACCTGATGGTAAGTGGTCACCGCCGCCTATGGACATTTGCAACACTAAGGGCATCGTATTATCGACCCTGAGACGTGAAGTTTGTTATGTCTCATGTGCCCGTTATTACACCGGCCCCCTTACTTCTCTAACTGAAACATAGTAATATAAGTGCACTACTGCGTCACGGCAAAAATGGGTAAGGAGATCTAATACTCAGAAATTTAAATATTATTAACAAAATAAATGAATGCACGGACCAAATAGGATTTATTATAGGTATATAGAAAGAACAGCAACGTCGCATAAGAGCAAAGTAATAAATTCAGTCAGACACGGCGATTTTATTTAATGCCGGCTTAACCATAACTTGTTAAGTCTAGCCATACCTACGTGGGTATATAAAGTTCCAGCATGATGTAAAGGGTAGGTAAATGTTTTTCAAATAAGTTTTCAGTTTAACTACGTGTTCAGTAAAGGTTTGCAGATTTTTTCGACGAACTCTCTTAAATTATGTGTCTAGAAACTTTTATTTGAGTTGAGTTTTGTACATTTTAAGCTTTTATTACTTTTCAGATAACATTTAAGGGGTAAAGTTTAAAAGTAAATAGCGTTAACAATTTGGAAAGTATTATTTTATTATAAATTATTTGGACGATTTATTTGTATGCTGGACATTTTGAGTTAGTATTTTGGTAATTTCAGAACTTTAGGTATTTATTATGTTACTAGCTGTCCTCCGCGGTCTTACCCGCGTTCCGGAGGTCTGTAATACGCGAACTGTCAAACGCGCGCAGTTAAAATAGTTGAAATTCTTAAAAGTTCTCGCATTTTCATGCATGTATTATACATAAAAATCTTCCTATTGAATTACTCCGTACAAAATCCGTTGCGTAGTTTTAAAGATCTAAGCATACATACATACAGACAGACAGTGGGAAGCAACTTTGTTCTATACTATGTAGTAATAACTGCTGGTAACTAATGTGTTATTAATAAATCGAGAATGCTGTGGACAGGAGTTGCACAACACTTTCCGTTCCGCGAAGATATCGAAGATATTATTTTTACAGAAAAACTCAATGAACATTGTTTCGATATTATTATACTTATCTGTAATAAGAAGGTACTTGTAGATATATTATTTACATAGCAACTGAGTTGTAATGTAATGCTGTAAGATGAAGGCATTATCGTACGCAGACAACATTAAAAGCGCCGCATCCGCAGCCATAAAGTGTTGTGTCGCGGAAACTATGGTTAGTGCCATGGTGTTATCATTTTGCGAGCGTTTCAAAGTAAACTGTGCTGGTGGCCTTTATGTAACTTTAGATATTATGTTGACACTTTTCTTTGTGAATACCTTAAGCAATTATAGCCTGTCCGATACAAGAATGTCCAACACAAAGGCAATGATAATGATAACATACCTAAAATATTATTTTTTTATGTAGTAGGTACACCAACAACCTATGTACACTTGTTATGAATAAATCCTAAAAATATTACAAATGCGTATATTTGAGAGTACGGATGTTTGTTACTCTTTCAAGCAAAAACAACTTTTCGGATTTAGATAAAACTTGGCACATAATGTAATTTATAACCTGATGTCCCCCGCGGTTCTACCCGCGTTCCCGTGGAATGTCACATGTTTTATACATAAAACCTTCCTCTTTAATTACTCTATCTATTAAAAAAAACCGCATCATAATCCGTTGCGTAGTTTTAAAGATACATAGGGACAGAGAAAGCGACTTTGTTTTATACCATGTAGTGATTTAACACATACGATACTTTTTGTACCGGGAAAATGTTACATCCCTCGGGAACGCAGGTGAAACCGCGGGACACAGCTATTAGAATTGAATTATGAATAAATAGAATTTAAAAGCAACGACAGCATAGTCTGACAAATTGCTAATACTTTGCCCTCACATGGCACGCCTCCAGAAGTTTCACAAATAAAAATGAATGTCATGTATTTATTAGATTAAAAAAAAAACATTGTTTAAGTTTGCATGTGTCCTGTAAGTTCGGTTTATATGTTTCATAGATTATTATTTGCCAGTTTATGGCAGTTCGTCGAGATGGAGGCGGTAGAAACATCGCCATTTATAGCGCAATAGCAGATCAAATGCCGTGGAAGTGATACGACCAGGGATCGTTTAGCTCTTTACTACTATTACTATACTATACAATATAGGTTACTCTTGAATATAGCGTGGCACTTGAATACCCTATACAGCGATGAGCTATTTTAACACTAATCATACCAACACTAACTAGGTTCCTATTTCTACCATAGCTGGTCAAATGTGACTTTATGTTTCCTGCTTGAATATATGAAACATGGTTGTTAGGAAGGGAAATAAATAGGACCTATAATTCTATATTTATTAGTATGAAAAAGTCATGAAGTCAAATGTGCAAAAGCAATAAGATGATACGTGCATTTTCAATGCAAATTTCAAAATGGGTCATTTGACCAGGTTATGGTATGTTTAGTGTTAAATATCTAAATCGACTAGTTGGTCTGACTATGGATCTACACTGTTTCTATATATTTGAGGTAACTCCTAAATGTGCGTATTTTAAGAAGAGATATATACTAACTACCAATATTCTGAAGTATTTTTACGACAAAGATACACAATTTATGATGAAAGTTTATTCTGAGGTTGTTGTTAAAGGTACTTCGTTACCTGTTCCTTTGAAAGTTAAACGTGAAGCCAAAAAATGGTATCTAACTTTCCTTCCCTTTAACTTTTGAATTTGAATAAATTGATAAAGTTTAAGTGAAAGTCAACAACATCATTTATAAAGTAGGTACCTACTTCAAAACAAGCTTTAGGTAAAATGGCTCCCCTTTAGGTAGTAACGAGATATCTTACTTTTTCCGACCAAGCTCGAAATTGATAGAAACGTATATTGATTTCGTACATCACTTAACTTTAAACGACGGCGGCTACCTGCGTAAAAAGGATTTACTTTGTCGATGATAGAGTTATGTAAGTTGCGTGTTCATGGAAATTGAGACACGGTTCTTTATAGTGGATACTTCAAAGAGCTCGTAAACTATATTATCAGGCCATACGTTGTCGAGATTGCTGAATTGCCTTCAATTTCCTTTTGCTATGCCCCTTACATTACGTTGCCGCCTGCCCCAACAATATTGACATGCAAAAATGCATTCAGTGCATAGTGGGCTAAGTGAATAATATGATAGGATTTGGAAAAGCGTTGGCAATTTTATTGAATATAAAATATTCTATTTGCTTAGGATTAGTGTGGATGAATTGTCCTTCGGCCAAAATTTAAATACGATCTCGATAAAAACGGTTTGAAATGATGATAACAGACACTACCGACAATAAGCCCCAGAATTTATAATGTAGAACACTACTCCTCTTTAAAATTCCTTTTGTAAGATTACAAAGGTTAGTTTTGAAAAACCCTATGCTGATAGCGAAATGCATGGCATATACCGCATATACAGAACAGACTACAAGCAAAAACAGACCCAAGGATAATCACTAACTGCTCAGTGGAAAGTTTTACTTGCCAATATTTCCACAGCCTTGCTTACAATAAGACAAGGTGCAAAGCTGTCTATCCTTTCAGCAAAAGCTTGTTTTATTGACGTATGCAATTTATTAAACCGGCAAAATTAAATACGATTTTAATTAAAAATAACGCACAAGCACAAAATCCCTTGGATTATTTGAAAAGGAAAGATGAAAAAGATAGATAAGAAAATGATTCGTCCGACGCGAACAGTTTCCGGCGGCTGGCCACAATTTATTCCTCTCACAAACACGAACTGTGCTGATTCAATATTGACACTCGCTGGAGCAGCGCGTACCTAGGCTATTCCCTAGTGCTTCAGATAAAATCTAACTTCGAAGATACGACTTTGTAGCTGCTTTTTAAGTTGCAAGCATACAGTGGTACCCCCTCAGAATACAATTTCACTCCCTATTTATTTATCTCGCGATTGCTACCGAGTGGATGTGTGCGTTTAGGGTGTCATATTGTTTGTTTATACGTTCTTGTGTTTCTTAGAAACATTGCCTCGGAACATGTGTTTGTCTGTGACGGATGTAAAAAGGTTTTGAATTATTGTAGCTTTTCTTGTAACTATGGGTACTTATCTATTTCTGATCTTGTATAATGCCTGTAAACTCAATATTCTTTTGTTCGAAACTTGTAACAAATTAAAAATATATTTCGATTAAACAACTACGGCGAAGAAAGCTCCATTCGTAGTTACGTTAAATGCGAGTGACTCGTGGGTTCGAATCCTATAATGAGCTGGAATTCTAGGTAAAGGAATATATTGTGAGGAAGCCATAGGACGACGGATGGCTACCACTTTCAAGTAGAAAATTTATCGTCAAGCACCTGTGGGTATGTTCTGATATCTGCCTGTCTACATCCTTTCGCAACATCGTCACTTACCAAGTGAGATAATGATAATAAAAATAATTACCGTACCTTAACTAAGCATCGACACTATAGTTAACAAACAAATAACTTCTATTAGCAGTTTTCTTACTCATATTTTTTGCTTCGATAGCTCCATTCTGCCTTAAATATCTTCTAAGTAAATCCCAAAGGAGGAGCGTCTCAATCGGTCACTATTATTAATTACAAGTTGTTAAAGGAAATTGTACGAATTGGTGGAATTGATTGGCGACCCTGTTCTATCTGATCGTCGCCGCTGCTATCAAATGGATGCTATCGTTCAAAGTCAACGTTAATCCTCGCTTAATGAGTTCAAAAGCAGCAATTGTTGAGAGCGGCTTACGTTGTATGTACCCGTCCCCTTGCTCGGTTGTTTTTACCTACTGTATAACACTGTCAGGGTTACGTCGCGATATGTTCCCGGCGACAAGTGTATGCTCATCATTATTTATTTAAAAATTTGTAATTTGTATATAATTGTAATTTTTATTATTTGAAAACAACTTAGATAATTTAGAAGTAGTAGAACTCTTAGTGGAGAGTTCGCCCGGGGAAGTTATACCATCTAACCCATTTCCTCCGCGAAGCAGTAGTGCACTTGTATTGCTGTGTTTCGGTTAGAGAGATAAAGGGGCCGATTAAATTACAGACACATGAGACTAAACAACTTCACGTCTCAGGGATGACAACGCATTGGCGATGCTCCTAGTGTTGCAAATGTCCATGGGCGGTGGTGACCACATACCATAGTACGAGTATGTTAATGATCTCCCTGATCGTCGTGCTTAAAAACAATCTATAACAATTTTCGAAGCTACTGTAGGATAAAGCCTAGTTTAGAATGTATTTCGTGATATTTTCACTATTATTCTAATATATTAACACCTGCAGCTGTTCCAGTTACTGGCCAATTATCATAGCGAGGTTGTGGTCACAAACAAGCCTATTCAATATAAAAATATATGACAAAGTTATTGCACGGTTTCGTGGAAACAGAATTTGTGACGTTTGTTGTCAATTTACGCGCAAATTGGATCGATTGACGAGTACTGATTGTTGCAAGCAATATATGGTCTTCCAAATCATGTCAGTAAATAGCATATGTAGGTTTAACTTTGAACATTTACATTTCATGCTAAAACCAATGATGGTATATAATACAGATATATCATTTACCAACATCACGGCTCGCAATAATAGCGCAAATACTAAATAGCCTAAAAGAAAAGCCACCTTAGGGTTTACCTGTTGTTAGAGAGAGATAAATATGCATAGTAACATATTTTGTATTAAATATCCTGGGACATTCTTTTAATATTTTGGGACGGCCTTGTGATCCCAAATTAAGACAGAGCTTGTACTATGGAAACCAGATAACGTATATACTACATATACTACCTTTTTTCAATTTGTCTTAATACATACATACATACATACATATATAGATATTTACATCCAGACACTGAACAAACAGATGTTCATGCACACAATGTTTGTCCTGGGTCATGGGTGGCAATCGAAACCGCGATTGGCGACTTAGCAGTCGGGTCACTAACCGCCAAACCAACTGGCATGTTACGCTATGGCATATAGCTGTTTCTGAGCACGTACAACGCATCTATAGTCTAAATATCTTAGACTGTTTAAAATTCCGTATGTGATGAATATTTTAAAAAGCCCGATTGTGCATAACTGTACACACGTGTGATGGCAAACAAACGTACCGGGAGCAAGGAGCGACTGTCGGCGACACGCGAAAACTGCATTAATCATAAGAGGGGGGACAATAGAGGGTTTTTTATCAGCAATCCCCATTCTTGAAGGATTCCTCTATTATTAGTGTTACTTCTATCACATTTTTATCCTTTATAGTCAGATGTGGGGTTCTTGTAGTTTTTTAAGTTACTTGAATAACGTTGTCTTTTTAATATTCAACTTTTAATAAGAATTTTAATGACTAGCTGTCCCCCGCGTTCCCGAGGGATTTATTTAATTCCCCAGGGGAAATCAAAATTTTCCCGGCACAAAAAGTATCCATTGTTAATTGTAATACGTCCAAGAATATGTGTACAAAGTTTCATGATGATCGGTTAGGTAGTTTTCACGTGAAAGCGTAACAAACAAACTTATATTCACATTTGTAATATTAGTAGGAATTGTATGTTTTGTTTGAGTATATTTTTTTCAATTTGTCTATCTTTTTTTTAAATATATTTTTTTATTTTCTATGTTATCTGTATGTGATTTCTGCGATGTCCTGTAATTGAAGAAGTACTAGGTTTATGAACGCCACTGTAATTATTGTTTTGAATGCGAGGTTGATATCCAAATAAAATAAATAAATAAGTAAAATAAAAGGTAAGCGTAAACTAGATTTGCGTGCATGGTATACAATAATAATGAAACCACCTTAATATTGTATACAATAAGAGCTATATCTAACCGCCAGCATTTTATCCGGATTTTTTAATTCCTGTAGCACTGTATATGACCCTTTTTTACCATTTTGATACGAAACCCAGAAAATTTACATTTTTCTCCTTGTCACATAAAAGTTACAGGAAAAGATAAAAATAAGCCACTACCAACATATCGCTGAGTTGGCTTTGGGAAGGATTTTCATACGTTGTTTATCTTAAGTCCGAAGGGACAGTTGAAAGGAAAGGGGAAAATCTCCGAAAAAAGTCACCGTTACTTGGCACACTAAATAGAATCAACTAACAGCCAGAATTAATATTTGACTTCGATCCCAAATTGTTGTATTGGTTTTCTTATAATAAGTGCAATTTTAGTATTAGATAATTCCCTCCGATCTACTATTATAATTTGAATACTCAACTTTATCGGAGTGTAAATTAATTAGTGTTTTTAGTGCCTTTTTTTATTTAAATTAAATGTAATTATTGCTGTTACAAAACTACCCGTAAAGCCGAATGGATTAAATGGGGCCTTATAACGACTCCATTCACAATATTTAAGAACCGTAGTAACGCTGTATAACATACCCCAAACAATTTAAAACAGATTTTTATAAATGAAAAATTGAAAAATTATTAAAGTAGACAATTATTAGGTAAAATAGGTACGTAGGCCTTTCTGTTAAATAATCTGGTTCCCTGACATGACAGCTTACTAGGGTTGTTAACTTTGATAGTAAATTATATATCGGGGTATTTTGTAACACGTTGTATAAAAAATCTGAAAATGCGAATTGCTTATTGTGCAGGTACAAATAAACTAATGAGAGTTTACAGAACCTTGCATATCATTTTTAATTTCACATTTAATTGTTTTATTCAAAATTGTACCAATCTACGTTTAGTTTCTTTTTTCATAAGGCTTAATTTCCCTTGTTGTTGCGGGACGCCCAGAGGTGGAAACGTGTACCTATTCCAATGAATACCAATATGCTGTTATGACACATGTTCGCTCTACATGCGATTGTAATGAAATACAATCTAGTCTCTCTGTAAACTTAGAATCAATAACCTCGATAAGGTTGTTGACTCACACTAAGCTCATTGTACTCTTATAAATATTTATTAAATATTCTACCGTGAATATATATATATATATATCTATCTAAGACTCTACAGTTATATTAATGAACTAACACTGTAAGCAAACCGGGCATAGATACTGATTTAGCTTGGAGAGTTCCGTAAAAAAAACGCAGCTTATTTTGTATATCGATTTTTATTCGACAACATTTAATCGTTGTTATTTAAGATTCCGTACATTAAAATAAAATAAAAAACGCTTATAGGATCACTTGGTTGTCCGTCTGTGTGTCTGTCTACTTGTCCATCTATCAAGACCCTTTTCTGCCCGTGCATATATTAAGTTGAAATTAATATCAAATACTAGGTTTGCAATACCTAAGACCTATGAAAAAAATTCAAGCTTCTAAGTCATCGCAATCAAAAGATTCAGCTATTTAATCCGTAGGTGTATTTTGACACTCACATGGAAATTAAATCTATTGGGAGTTGGATAAGTAAAATAAATAAGTAAAGGACAAAATCCGTAGTTACATCACAAAAATTAACAAATATGGAACCCGAGGTGTGTTATATTTTTTTACCTACTTTATTTATTTTCAAAAAGTATTACGGTTCAAATCGATTGAGTTTTTAATGGCTGAGGAAAACATCCGTGACATACAAACAGAAATACGCTTAGGTTCAACCCAATTCATATAAAGGGTCCCTTTATTAGAATTTTGGTGCGGTACCCTAAAAATTAATACAAAACTCGTTACCAAATATTTATACTGTGTCATTACTAAATAAAATAGCTGACAACATGCAAATACTTAAAATAAAACTAATATCAAAATTGCTGTACAAATAATATTATGCGATTGATCAAACTTCAAACTAAAATGGACAGAAATAATGGACTACTTCAAAAACTCTAACAATAAATACTAGTGGTAACAGAACTTCGCAACTACGACTGTTGCTGAGTCACTCATGAATCCAGGATCAACGGACATCTATTTTTGTTCACGATGTAATAAATTTTAAGAGCTTCGTTATACAGTTTCGTGAGAGATCGGTAAAGTAATATAAGTGAATTTCGATTGTATTTTCGATAAGTGCTGCTGTTTATTGACTAGTGTTTGAAGCTCGTATTTATAACTATAAAATTAATGACGTTAGTATAAAATACAATATATAGATTTCCTTTCTTTTTATTAAAATTGAAATGTGATATTGACAAAATGAATAACTCTCCTAATGTTTACACTCTTTTTTTGCACATAATTAAAATACCTAGTGCCTATTTTATCATAACCATTGAACACACACATTGAACATGTAAATGGCAAATAAACCATTTTTAATCAGCTTTTAAAAGTTGTTTATCAAATTCTGGCTTTATTAGGTAAAATGGATGATTATTATCTATTAATAGATAATAACTTAGTGGTATATAGTTCTCAGGCTCAATGATAGATAATAGACAACGAAAGCCCAAAGATGTTGGAGTGTTATATCATTTCACAAAAAGTTCACTGCAGGGGCTCGACTCTGTAAGGAAAGTGACGCTAGCTCGAGGATGTGTCGTCGCGGCCTCTATGCTCTGTCTCTTTCGCTAACTACGCAATCACGTGAGAGATAAGCTCTCCGAGACCTCCGTGCGGCGGCTCGTCGACGAAGTTTGTATTAGCTGAATAAGGGGGCTGGTCCTACATCTAAATCTACATCAATTTCTAGAATAGTAGAGCTCTTAGTGCAGAGTTCATCCGGGGAAGGACTACCGCCTTACCCATTTCTGCCGTGAAGCAGTAGTGCACTTGTATTACTGTGTTTCAGTTAGAAAGGTAAGGGAGCCGGTGAAATTACAGGCACATGAGACAACAACTTCACGTCTCAGGGTCGATAATGCGATGCCCTTAGTGTTGCAAATGTCCATAGGCGGCGGTGACCACTTACCATCAGGTGGACCGTCTGCTTCTTTGTCGGCCCAAGTGGTATATAAAAAAAAAAAACAATGTTAAGAAATGGAACAGAACCACTACCATACTGACTAAGACTAATTTCTGACTGTCTGTATAAACTAGTCTTTATTGCTAAACTGTAGCTAATAGATCGTGGACTCAGGACAAACATTTGTGTGCAACCTGGGGCTCGATTCTGTAAGGAAAATGAAATTAACTCGAGGATGTTTCGTCGCAGCCTCTATGCTCTGTCTCTGTCGCTTACTACGCTAATACTACTAATCGCGTGAGAAGGTAATATATACGCTGTCCGAGGCCTCCGTGAAGTGGCTCGCCGACGAATAAAGGGGCTGGTGTTTGTTCTGTCTGGGTATAATATCTAACCAACTAATATTTTATATAAATGGGATTTGGAAAAAACTTTGCAATTAGAACCTGAATGAAAATGAAACACATAGGATACTTTGTACTCCGAGAAAATATAACATCCCTCAGGAAAGCAGGTAAAACCATAGCTTTTACCAACGTTAAATTATATGTATAAACGTAATACTAACCTGTGTGAGAAGTATGTCCAAAAATATAACAAAATGTCAGGTACTCAAAAATACAACAACTTTTATTACGTAACTTCGTCACATTCTCCAAACATTGAGATGTGAATTTTTACTGGCAACTAAATTCTACCCTCATGTATGTATAATGGGGAACAATATCACAAAGCATAAAGTTTACAATGTAACAAACATTTGCCATGTAAATCTAACTAGTGTTGGGAACGGGTGCCAAGAGGCTCGCGTGCACACACCCGGTCGTCGTTGTCTTCCACACGCCCGACGAGTTATTTGGATAATCTATCCAACAACAACACTATGGAAATAGTTACAACTAAGTTTTCGGTATGTCTATCTTGTCTGTCTTATGAATATTATAAACATTTTTGCGTTACAACGTTGTACTTTATCCAAAGATGTGTTATCTACTACTAAGTTTACTATATTTTGTGTGAGTAATGTTGAATAGTGTGTCAATATACACTTTTATACTTTTAGTAGCTTTAAACATACAGTAGCTGGATGGCCAGCATTGCTCGGGATTTTTTTACTTACGTGACTTCTACCGTATTCTTTTTTTTTAAAGCACTGTTATATATACCTAGATACGAATTAGATGCGATAATAAAGGGCTCCCAATAACAGTATTTCTTTCAAAAGATGTAACTAGAAAATTTAACCTTCTAATGACATTGTAGCAGTTTTATTGCCTAAAAACAAGGATAAAACGACATTTTCTGAAAATGAATCCTAGCAAGATCGATTTAACGCCCCCGAAACCCCATGCATAATATTTCATGAAAATCCAATTTAATAAAAATATAAATTATATTATTTATAAATATATATACAAGAATTGCTCGTTTGAAGTTATTAGATAGAGAGATACACATGAGATTTAACAAGATCATGTTTTGAGACACACAACGCATTGGCGACGCTCCTAGTGTTGCAAATATACATAGGGGCGTGAGCACTTACCATGGCCAGACGACCTGCATTTCAGCCGACTTAACAAAAAATTGTATAAAACGTAATCACGAAATATCTTCAAACCCCAGAGTCGTGAGTGTTAAATTGTGTTGTACTACACATCACACAAACGGAACATCTCGGAGGGCCTAAAGTAAAGGTTCTCAGGCTATCAAAGGATTTCCCAAGAGCGTATTTATGAAACAAGTCGTTGTGTTCGAGTAAACAAAACAAGACTAAGGCCGATCGTTTTAAAATCCTGAGCTTGTAATGATCCTCATGACAGCATAGAGGGCTCCACTTGAAAAACTCGATGCTATGCGTCGAGTGAAGTTTTTACGACAAAAAAATTCACATATATTACGTCACATTCGTTCTTATCCGCCATTATTTGGACTCGGTGAAGTTTCCACATGCGTACATTTTTATAATGTTTTGAGAGCACTGTAATTTGTGTGATGTAATATTGTTGAACAATGTTGGAGACATGTTGGTGTTTACTATATGAGGATGAACTAGTATTACTTTTTAAAAATGTATTGCTTTTACAATAATTACTATTTAGGGGTACGGATATATAATAATAAAACATCAGTACTGCTAGCAGAACATTACTTTCGGAAGGGACAGTTGAGAAGACTTTTACTTTATATTGATTTTGATAATCGTATGTTAAAACAAAGTCGCTTTCTTTGTCCCTATATCCCTATGTATGCTTAAATCTTTAAAACTACGCAACGGATTTTGATGCGTTTTTTTTAATAGATAGAGTGATTGAAGATGAAGGTTTATACGAGTATGTATTAGTATCTACATTGCATCTGAGCGAAGCCGGGGCGGGTCACTAGTGGATAATAAAATAAATAACTTACGTCATTTTTTACACACCCTCATCAGAGCTCGTACTATGGAAACCAGATAACTAGTATACTACTTGAACTACTTTATTTTCTAAAAACTTATTTTATTGGTTAATTACACCCCCAGACACAAAATGATCAGACATGTTCATGCGTACAAATGTCCAGGGTGGGAATTGAACATACGACCCGGGGCGCGGCAGGCAGGGTCTCTTATCACCAAGCCAACTGGCCCGTATAAAAACACCTTTCACCACCTTAGGCTACAATACAAGATAAACATTGCTTGCCTATAGTAAGAGCCTTATATTGCCTTAACTAGGTATATAGTAAATCGGTTTTTTATTTATACATTAAAATATAGACAAATATGTATGAGCTAGTATAGATCGTATCATTTGTGGGTCAAAGTGTCCCTGCTGTGAGGCAGCAGGGCAGGAAAACAGCTTTTCCGTCTAGTATCGCAGTTGTTGTGACATTTACCCCGTCGGGGCCACACTTATCCTTGATAGCAAACAATGTTTAGGGAAATATTGAAGACCATTGGTTTAACTAAAGATTTGCTCTTTGAAGTACCTACTTGTTCGCTTAAATATTTTTATTAAAACAAAGGCAATATTTATTATTATATATTAAACACATGTCATTTTTAAAGTATGCTTTATACAAATCGACTTTTTCGCAACATCGTTTGGCCCACGTGGAATAAGTCATGTTTACACATGCCTCTGTTTTAAAGAATATTGTCCAATTACTGACATTTATGTCAAACACCATAAGGTTACATTATAAGAGTTTTTATTGTCAAAAGCGGTAAGGTTACCTTAGAAAAGTTAATATGGACGTAATGTTTTCTTAAAATTTCTAATTTTCCGAGCAACTTTCTTAATTTTTTCTTTCATAAGAACCTTCTCCTGACAATAACAAACACAACAAAAAAAGAATTAGCGAAATTGGTCCAGCCGTCCATGCGTGATGCCGTGACCAAGGGAAATAGGGATTCATTTTTATATACATATATAGATAAAAGATAGATAGAAGTTACAAGGTTATTTGTATGATAAAACGATAAGATACATATAGAATTTATTTCAGTGCTCTCAATCAACCATTACATGACAGTTAACGTTATGAACATTAAAAGCAGTCATTCCGGGTCAGTGGCGATCGGTGAAATATAACGTTTGTACAGTTTACTGTCAAGTTCAGAGCCTCAGGGTCCGGACGGATAAAACTAAACACTTATCGGACGTCTGGTGCCTCTCTTAGTTATCGGTGACCTCATTTTTGTACGTTCATCCTCGGAAAGATGTTTTTGAAGACTTTTTTATGTCCGTATCTATATTTTCTTTTCCATTTATTTTTTGTTAAAACAGTTTCATTTTATAACCTGGGACATTCTTTTACACATGGCCATCTGATCCCAAACTAAGCAGAGCTTGTTATATGGAAACCAGACAACTGATATACTACATAATATACTACTTTTTTCAAATATATATTTATAAATATATTAACATCCAGACAGAGAAGAAACAGACAGGTTTAGGTACACAAATGTTTGTCCTGGGTGGGAATCGAACCCACGATCAGCGGCGTGGTAGACAGGATCTCTTACCACCAAGCCAACTGACACGTTAAATAGAGTTACCTACTTAAAATGGTATACACAATAAGACTGGTTTCATAAAGTAAACAACAACGCTTTTCGCACATTATTATATTAGATATACGGACAGTAATGAGCAATATTCACGCACGAAATAAAATAATATTTATACCAAAATGTTGCTAGAGAATGAAAGGTCACTTTACAGATGGCTTTTATCCTAAACTAAGCAGCATATAATGGAAACCAGATGGCTAATATACTACCTATAATATATCGTAATTTCATGTATATTAAACACCATTTATAGGTCGGTAAGTAATTTACATTGTTTTTAACTTATAATTCATAGCTTTCCCCCGCGGGTTTACCCGCGTTCCCGAGAGATATCACATTTTCCCGGGATAAAAACTAGCCTATATGTCATTCCAGGATATGCTCTATCTATGTGCCAAGTTTCATCCATATCCGTGAAGTAGTTTTTGCGTGACAGAGTAACAAACATACTTACATACAAATCTTTCCTCTTTATTATATTAGTATAGACTAGCGATTAGCGAACTTTGAGCGGGATAAAATAAGTGTTTTAAAAATGTTAATCTTTCGGACAAAATTATGGTGAAAATCCCATAATTTTTTATTGCGTAGTTAAAATAGATAAAACAGAAATAGTGACAAGGTTTTATGTTATTTAGAAATATAGATAAACCAGATTAAAAATAAAAGCTAAAAGTGAGATTACATATGCGGCTATCTATTCTAAGGGGTTATATTATCTCTAAATGGTGTTACAATTTATATACTTACTTAGTAATAATTTTATACAATCTTTAAAATCCACGAACACCAAGTTCGTTTGACGAAACCATATTAATTCACGCCATAATTAATAATAATTTCGAACATAATTAATACTTAATGCGTTTCGTGTTATATGATACTCAACGGCATTGATAATTTGATGCTTCGTTTTTTTTTAACAAATCCGTTTTGTTCAGAATTTTCAAGTAGACAACACCCTTCCAAGTTATGTTATAAATGCAAATGTTTGTAACATGGATGTTTGTCACTCTTACACGCAATTCAAAAATTCAAAATTCAAAACCATTTATTCAGTTTAGGCCCTCAGAAGGCACTTATGAAGGTCAAATTTAAAGTTACTGAAGCTACTACCGGTTCGGAAGCCAGCCTTCAACTGAGAAGAACCGACAAGAAACTCAGCAAGGTTACATTCTTTTTTATTTTATTAAATTCTTTTTTATCTATTCTGACTTTTTGGCTATTTTATATTATCAATTTTACATATTTTAATATTTAACAATTACAAAATACTTAATAAAGCTAACATTCAATAACAAAAAAAAAACAAAAAAAAGAAATAACAAGGCTACAAAATAGAAAATGACAATAATTACTTACAACTTAAACAAGAAAATACTAAAAATACCGGACAGATTTGAATGAAACTTAGCACGTAGATAGAACATACCCTGGAATTTTTATCCCGGGAAAATGTGACACTCGGGAACACAGTAAATACCGCGGGGGACAGTTAGTTATTTATAATTATGTGTAGGTAGTCGTGGGTATGTAGCCTCTATTGACGTTTGCATTTACTTGGAAATCTTTACATATTTTATGGTTATGATAAAATGTATAACAGACTTTTTTATTCTGTTATATAGCATGTTTCCTTCCATATTTTTTTTAAATTATTATAATTAAGAAAATGTTTTGCTCTTAAACAAAGAACAAATTCTTAAGACATAAAAATCTGTTTATTTATGTTTTTTATTTTTATTTTTTTATTAAATGGAACATTACAGCTTTTTTTTTTAAATAACAATTAAATACAAAAGGAATTATTCCTTAAATTAAGCCAATAACAATATTCCTGGTTAAATTATGTAAATTATACTTACTTACAAAAGGTACTTTCAAAAACAATTCAATATATTTGAAACAATGAAAAAAGTTGTGTTTTGTATTTGTGTATAAATGTAATAAGGTTGGTATGAAATAAGTTCTATAATATATATCTATATTTATACATCATATTAAAACATTATACTATACTAACGAATTACAATGAAAAAATATAAATTAAGAAATAATAATGTAATTACATTAATACAAATAATTAAAACTAGTTAGAGTATTAGTTACTATATATTATGCATTAGTATTTGTTCAATAGCACATTTACTGTATGTTTTTTGAATGTGGCCTTGGACATAGTAAATAGATTTACGGCACAAAAATCCTTATTAAATTGTCGTAACAACCTAACTATTGTTGAATCAAATTTTTTCATTTTTTTATGAGGACGTAAACTTTTTTTTTAGTCGTTGTAGGTACATACCTTCGATGTGTGTATCATGAACAACTATCTTATGTCTTATCGCGATCGAACAACTAGTATAGTTGGGACTAGAGGACAAACCATATATATATATATATATATATTAAAGAAGATGTAAAGAAATATAAGCGTTATAGTTTCCTCACTATGTTTTCTTACACCGAAAACCCATTCTTATTGTTGGAGTTGTTTGTATACAGAACATTCGTCACGTGACACATTACTGAAGTCAGTAAGAAAACATTATAGCTGCCGGCCCGCGGCTTTACCCGCGTTATAATAATTATTTTCTAAGACAAATGGTAGCCTATATCCATTCCAAGATACAATCTATTTCCTTTACTAAATTTCATCAAGATTCGTTCAGGTTTTAACCATGAAAATGTAACAAACAGCCGGACAGAGATACTTACAAAATTTATAATATTAGTACTCATGGATGAAGGCAGAAAACTGTTGTAAGATAAAGTAAAACACAACAAATGTATTTTTCTTTTTAAAAGTAACAGAATTGTCTTTACAATGAAATCTCGTGCACGGACACACCTCGAGAGTCTGCGAAGTCTTAACGAGGAAATAGTGGTCGTAAATCACGGGAAATTCGTTCTTATTGAATTTCCTTTTGTCGGCGAACGGAAGCTCCGCCTCGCTTTTTGTTCCAAATGGACGCTTCAAGACATGTTAAGTTTTTTGACCCGCCTGCCTCGGGCCATTCGTTATGTGTGGAATGGTGATTAATAAACTAAGGGCATGTTCATAGTCAATTAATTCAGTGTGAGTTATGAAGTGTTTGCTCATTCTATAAATATATCCACATGTGTTCGGGTTCTTCTAAGCCTGACCACAAAACAAGTGTTGATTTCTTAATTACGTAACACCTAAAGTTCATATTCGATATTACATACAGGGTATATTAAAATGCCTTTTGCAATTTCATATTGATTCGTATTTTACATGAACTTTGCTTCTTTTAATGCTCTTAATACACAGTTCGTCTGTGGAAGTCCTACCACTATGAAAGGTATAGAGGCTGGTAACATTTAAAGGCACACGAGACTTAATAATTTCATGTCTCATGGCAACACATAGGCGATGCTCCTGGTAATGCAAATGTCTTTTGGCAGCAATAATCGCTTACCAACAGCTGGACCGTCTCTCTGTTTGTCAGTCTACTTGAAATAGGTATATAATGTATTTTCGTTTTATATATTTAAGAGTTCTTTCACCTCTATAAGCACTTCTTTTTCTTTCTCAGAATACTGCTTTCGATGTTATAAAAATACATTGCCAAGATTTTCCTTAGGTACATTTGGTCTCTTAAGTAGGTTTAATGGTGTAAAGGATATTAAGTGTTCTAGTTACATGATTAAATATTTTTTTAAGAGTCATAATAATTTTTGAATATTTTTATTTGATATGCTGTAGTTAAAAATGTACATATATGTTATATTGGGCCTATACGCAGGCTGCTGTAGGTAGTAATAATATAAATATATAAATTGATTTGTAAGGCGTTAAGAAAGTGATTGTGGGGCATTCTTTTGTAAGTTAGCACGAGTTTAATGACTAGATAAATGCTGAAAACGTGTATTAGTAAAAAAATGCAGTTCTTGTTAAGTACTCTATAAGGTACTACATACATTTACAAGACAATCAAAAACACACGAATTTAAAAGATATTTTGCACCGTGAACAAAAACACGAAAAGTTATTACAAACTTTATAACCATTTGTATTATAATTTCTAGAACAAAGCAATGAAACTAGTGTAACGCAATCGTCAGTATATTTTATTGAGTCTCAAAGTGTCAATTCACTCAGAGAACTTTACAGCAATGAAAAATTAGGTCATTTATTTCGGAGCAAAGATCTTTTATACGAAAAGTTTGAGAGTTTTATCGTATTCGGATCTTCTTCTATATTTTGAAATAAAAAAGTACTTTACACAATTGGGTCTAGAAAGGTAGCACGAAGAAATAAAAATGCTTGTTTCAAACTGATAAACTTTCATAAACCCTGTCTTTCAATTATTTGTTTATTTATAGACCCGTAGCTTGGTAGCTGATGTGCCTATATCACACAGTGTTGAAAAATTATCTTTATATATAAAAATGAATCCCTATTTCCCTTGGTCACAGCATCACGCGTGAACGGCTGGACCGATTTCTCTAATTCTTTTTTTTATGTGTTTGTTATTGTCAGGAAATGAATGAAAAAAATAAGAAAGTTGCGCGGAAAATAAAAAATTAAGTAAACTTCATGACCATATCACCTTTTCTAATGTAACCTTACTGCTTTTGACAATATAAACTCTTATAATGTAACCTTATGGTGTTTGACATACATTGCAGTCGTTTGACAATATCGCTTAAAACAGAGGCATGGGTCCGAATTATATTAATAAAATAAGTAACTCATAGTATCTTATTGCACAACAGTTGATTCAATCGGAAGATTCAAATTGAATATTCATTGTTAAGGCAGGACAACGTCTGTTTGGTCAGCTAGTAGAAAATAAATTTACCTCCTGCACTATGAGTTGATAAACAATTCTGACTATCTGACTCATGGTTTACCTGAAGATTGCATCCTATCCAGGTCACCGCTCTATAGATACGACTCATTCACAAGCTTTTCATCTAGCCAACCATCTTGCCACACCATTTCAAACTCTGGCAAATAAGATTGCCTCTTGAAAATAAGTTCTTGTTATAAATGCAATGTTCTATCTAGTCAGAATTCCTATTCTAAAAATTTTTAGAGTGATGTAAAAAGAAAATACATAAAATATTGTTTAGTTTGCGGGCTTGAACATTATTTTAATTTGTGAAAATAAGTGCATATACATATATACGAAACTAAGATTGGAATAAAATCATTTTTCTCCCACTACGAGGTAACCACGCCATTTCATAGTGAAATAACCATGTTTTTTCTTGCTATACGGAGTGTGACAAAACTACCCGTAAAGCTGAAAGGAGGTTAAATGGGGCCTTATAACGAGTCCATTCACAATATTAAGAACCGTAGTAACCCTGTACCTAAAAAAAATAAAAAAACTGATTTTTATGAATGAAAAATAGTAAAACTATTAAAGTAGACAATTATTAGGTAAAATAGGTACGTAGGCCTTTCTGTTAAATAATCTGGTTCCCTGACATGACAGCTTACTAGGGTTGTTGGCTTTGATAATTCATTATATTTTTACGGGGTATTTTGTAACCCGTTGTATACGAGTAGGTATATAGGTTTCTAATATTGAAATTGTAAGCAATATGAACAGTTATGATTCTACATTTTATAGATTTTTTTTTCTTCTAGTCGCCAACGATGGCTCTCTCCGGAGAAATAAAAAGGGCCTTATTGTTATGTTGTTTGCGTATTCTAGAATATACCCATTGCAATGCTAGAGAGCTAACTAAGTCTGCCGAAACTCACGAAGTTCGCTAAAGTTATCCGATTGTGTCAAACCTTAAAATTTTCTGGCAAGGGAAACTTATTAATTGCTACTCTCCAAAGTTACAACCCCAATCAACTTATTTCAGGAGATTGTTAAACAGCGGTGTTATTTACAAAATTTGATCACGCATTATCATGGTGACATGGGAAAAAGAAAGAAACCAATTTTTTCTGCTGGTATTTTACATTTTCGTATAATATTTGCATGCATGTTACAATCCGCGTAAGTGCTGTAAACGTACCTACATAATTCAGCAAAGTAATTAAATTTTTCTAAAAGTTGAGAGATTAAAACTTATTTCAAAGCGCATACATCGCACAACTGGTGTAAATCTTAATTGCACATGCCCAGCACCTACGTCCAACGAAACGTTTACACTTGATGTTTTAAAAATATTACTCTTGCATTTTAATAACATTTATTTAGAGTGAAGGAAGCAGACTCGAAGCGAAATAATGAGGTGGCGCGTGAATTTACCGGGGAAACTAGTGCGGGCTGGTGGAAACTCTGGAATAGTTGAATCCGCGCTTGCATTCGCCTTTTGTGCTCACTCGACCGTGTTCCGCTGAGCTGCTGGATTCGAGCGGAAAATGTTATGATACCCTCACCTCTAACACGTGACCTGCGCTACATAAGAGCTTCTACTGGTCATCAAATTAAGAGAAAAGTTTACTGTTATTATCACTTAGACGGGTTCCACAAAAATAACACGCAAATCCATTTATGGGCATGTTGGTGGAACAAGAATAGCAATTAAGATGAAACAAGGAAGTAAGTATATATGACGCTAACGCCATATACTTGTAGGATTATAGTTCTTGTACCAACTTTTGTGTTTGTCAATGTTTATACAGCAGTCAGTATAATAATAAACGTTGCGCGAACGTAAGTAGGTCTGAAGACCAACGAATCCAACCAAATATTTGTTGGAAATTTCTTTAAAATTTTCAAAATAAATCAGCAACTTTCAAACTGTATTGTAAAGCACTGAATGTGTTCGGATACATATGTAGCTACGTGCTCTCGGCGCCTCAGTGGGGGAAGTGAGTGTGACAGAATTTCAGTAGTAAATCTTAGTACTGAACGCGAGAGTACGCGACGGCGCGCTATCTGTTGCGACATATTTGGCAAGAGTGCCGGACTCCTAGCCAACTGTGACAATCCTTCTGCATTGGTACTTTGTGAACACTTATCTGATCGGCATGCCTATCCGATTATTATGTACTTAAGTATTTTACGTACATTCGGTATTTTTATTCATTCCTTACATAACCGCTCAATGCGGCGCCTACACGAACTCACAAAATCTACGACGCACATATGAAGAGAGGTCTAACATTTTACTGATATTAGACCACCAATGAATGTCAATAATTTTAATGACAGCAATCCATTAAACATCGTAAATGATATTAACTAGCATTGAAACCCAATGTATTGTCGTGGTCTATCTTTGTCTAATTCCAAAATAAGATCCCAATACATCATAGGAACAAACGTCTCGAGATGAATGGGACAGAGGGGCCAGTCACGAACACCATTATTAATATTGTAAGCATCGCATCGTCGGCGTATTATTTATGTTGGCGATTGTTCATTTCGTCTACAGAAGTAGATGGCTAGTGTAGTTTTTACCGTCGACCACAAAACTATCAGAGCCCTCACGCGAACCGGCAATCATGCTAGTTTATGTTTCGTACTGAATGCAACAAATCGAAACAGCTGCGAAAAAAATACTGCCTAATGTTAAAATGTTTGGTTCTAACGAAGCATTTCATTTTGTTGTCTAATTAATTCTGGGAATTCGATATTTTAAACCTACAACTTCATTACCGATCTACAAAATAATGTTTAATATTAGTAGTTGTTTGTTTCGAATGACGAGCCTAATGTAATTTTTAGGAAACGAGGTCAAGAATAACAAAAGGTACCTACGCGGCGGAAACTTTTCTTATTTCTTTGTTTGTTTATTAAAACTGAGAGGAAAGCACTAAAGTTCGGATAACTTGATGTTTTCGTTTATTTGTAATTTCATTTAGTCGCTCCTTTAAGTTTTGTTTATGATTCTTGTCTATAACTATAATCGAAATAATAATCGATTTGATCGAGATAAAAGTACATCTTTCATGTGAGATGTCTTTCTCTATTACACTGTGAGCTCATCATGTATAGAGTATGTGTTAATAAGTCTTCAAATTCATATTCTTGGTTTGTGGTCTCTTTATTTCCCATTTATTTATATTGTCTGTCCATCTCCCGTCCTTTATGGCGACATGGTTTATATATTTGCATTTAGATGGATAAGGAGCATTTGTTTATCATATATATCATACATATTTGGTTAAATAAGCGTCAAAATATTTTTAAAAATAGCAATAAAATGAGAAGAAAATTAAATTAAAAGTCACTTAAAGTGTAAGTATACTTGAATCGATTTCAATATGTATTTAATAATAAATATGGCATCGGTCGTTTCTTTGCTTAAAAATTATGAGGCTTTGGGATTGGTGATACGGGTCTTTGTACTCTGCGTGTATATTTTCTCATTTTAATAATTATTGTTTACTAGCTATCCCCCTCGGTTCCACTCGCGTTCCCGAGGGGAGGTACATTTTCCCGGGATACAAATATCCAGGTAAACTATGTCAATAAACTATCTATGTTCCAAGTTTCATCCAAATCCGTTTATTCATTTTTTGAGGAAAGATTTAGAAACTTCCATCCTCACAAACAGTGGTATTTAGAATGTAAGTATCAATACTGTTTAAATTAACCAAATAATTTATTATTGTTCATATTTATCGTGTTCCTATATACTTACAGATTAGGTAGACGCGGCTGAGCGACATGTCTCCGCCTGTTATGAATACTTATCAAGAAGTAGAGCCTGTGTGACCTTTATTGTGGTACTAACATTTCTATGCGATTTTACTCGAGTTCTTACTGCTTTTTAAGTCTTTATAAAAAAAAGTTAAAGGTGGATAACGATACTCTGACTACAAATTAGATTTTTAACTTTAATATTAATTATTAGCATTCACCAAGGATTTAAATATAGGAACTACACGTAGCTCGGAATAACTGGTTGTCAGAGCATTAGGTACAAAATATATTTAAAAATACCTACCTTAAATTTTTTTGTGATTTATTTGTATTGGTTATATATATTTCGTTATTTTTATTGTGGGACAATTATCATTTATCAATTACAGTATATCAATGAATAAACAATAAAATTTTGCAAAATAATATATTTTTCAAATATTTGTGACATTTCAAAATTTCATTTTATTTACAGGCAACGAATTTATTTAATGTGTTTTGAACAACTATAGTCATAACTCTTAACTTTCTCTGGCTAAAATACATGCTACAGATTGAATAAATTACAATAAACGTGCGAACCATTGCAATTAGCAACAGAAAGGGTATAGGTAACATACTCGGTAAATGGAGTTATGCAAATTATGCAACTAACTCAGTATACTTACATTATAAGCAGTAAGCGAACTCGAAATGTTTTTGCACAAACAGAGCATGGATAAAATGTTGCCTCATTAATATTAATTTTCAAAATACTTGGTGCTGATATAACTTTATTGGGTACTATAGGTTTAATCCAATGGTGTTGCCCGCGTTCCAGAGTCATCGAAATTCAAAATCAACCGTAGTTTCAAAGAAACCTCCTACAAACAAAGGAGAGCTTGTAGTGTGGTAACCAGAACTTTTCATAAGATACACTACATTACATATAATAACTGAGGAAAAGAAGAAGGTAATTTAAATTCGAAACAACCGACCGCCCCGGTTTGGAACATACTTCTACGAAGCCATAGACGCGACCCGTGCGTCGAATCACTGCCGCTTTACTTATTGATTTACTACTCCAGCTATCTTATGGACTGTGTTATAAGTTTATTATTATAGAAGACTCGCTATGTGTCAGAAACGTTAGTACTGTCCGAGTAAACAACTACAAAGTATCACATAAGGTGATAAGGTCCGACACCTTATAAGGTCCGGTTGTCGTTTGAAGTGCGACTTACCTAATATAATGCGGTGCTAATTTATGCAAGTGCTAATGGTATGTCGTGAGATCAGACTTGATACATAAAACTTAAGGCAATACAGCCCTGGATCCGTTTTACATAAAATGTTGTTGGTTTACAAAGTTTTATACACGTGTTTTCAATATTGATTATCTTGTTTTAATTAAAATAAGTTTATTTAAGGCGATTCAATACCTCCTTCAGGGGTAGTGAAGGTATACTTATGTAGTAAAATTGAATATTATTGCAAGGTTGAAACATCTCAAGTGACCAGACTGCTGGCGTATACCTCAGTCAACGATTTGGTCATTCCGTTCATGGTGGCAATGCAGCCAGCATTCTGGGGACGTTGCGCAATTATATTGATTTCTGTTGTTTTAATAATATTTAGTATTTACTTTTTCTATTGTTTTTTTGTACGTAAATATAAAATAAATAAAATATCCTGGGAAATTCTTTTACACACGGCCATGGGCCATCTGATCCCAAACTAAGCAGAGCTTGTACTATGGAAACCAGATAACTGATATACTACATATACTTTTTTTCCTAAATACATACTTATATAGATATTTACACCCAGATACAGAACAAACAGACATGTTCGTGCACACAAATGTTTGTCTTGGGTGGGAATCGAACCCGCGACCTTTGATTTGGCAGTCAGAGCGTTAACCAAGCCAACTGGCCTGTCGATTCTGATTATTGAGCAATTTAATTCTGATAATTGAACAATTCAAATTAATTAATATTACTATAATTTTGATTACAGGTACATATATATAAGATTTTTTATACATAATAAAACATAAATAATGCACGCGTCACGGGGCAGGAGCAGCTGCGGAAAATGCACAGATCCTCAAGCGTCGCAAATACTCATGTCTATCGGATGACTATGAATTTGCGGCGCTTGCGGTAGAAACCATAGGCCCATGGTCATCTGACACAAAATGTGCCATTGAGGATATAGGCAAGCATTTGGTCTTGGCCTCTGGGGACTTGAGAGCCAGGAACTTTTTTGCCCAGAGACTAAGCTTAACCATCCAACGCGGCAACGCCGCTAGTATCATGGGTACCATGGAGCATTTAGAGGACCTTTTATTTTAGCAAAATTTTCGGTTTTGCTTTATTAGTGTACATAATATAATAACTAATGTAATTTTAAGTGCTTTTGTATTTTTCTATGTATATATTTGTTTATGTTAATATGTAAAGTGTTCCAATTAATTAACTAAATTATTCAAACATAATTTTAGCAAATATAATAAAATCATTTCTAAAATGGTACATCCATTCAAAATTGGCTTCATATAAAAAGTTGAATTCAGAACAGTCAGACGTTATTCAAAAGTGCAAAACCTATAAATATGCAAACGACGCGAAATGAACGGGTATGAGTTTGGTGGTTCAATGCAAAAACTAAAATGTATGCGTTTCCAACTGCTGAATTCCATGCTTGTTCTTCAAAGCCAACATTTTCCGGTAGATATCGACTTTAAATGACTGCATTCGGCAAATCATAATCGAATAAAGCCCCTGTATTTTCGTATAACGTGGTAAAACTCAGCGGATAATTAATCTACGTTATTTATAGATTTTGATGGAATGAAAATGGAAGAAAAGGGAATTTTTCAGTGAAAGCTCCGCTTATTCAGCTGTTAATGGCATTTTGTGTTTACGTGCAACCGTCGACGCCACCCCGAGCCGACTGAAGTCGCTTGAAAATTCAGTGAAAGGTTATACTGGATACTCTTGTTTGTTCCTTTTTTGAAAAACATTAATAAGTTAATAAATTATGACTTGTCCTATCGTTGAGACTGTTTTAGAATAATTGTTAATAAATAAAATTAACTTTGTGGCGCTTTATACCTAACTTAAAGAAACTTAAACTACACAAAACTAAAATAAAAGAAAACTGGAAAAAGCAAAGCAATTTTTTTTACAATGAAGTTAAGTAATTTTGATATATTTCTAGAAATTTATTATTAACTTTTCAAACCCAACAAAAAGCTCACAATCCCAGGTTGCGTGTCTGAAGACGAACTTGACAGTCCCTTGACAGGATTATTTCTTTTCATATACGTGTACATTATGGTATATTCGTCCCCGTCTTCATTAATAATTTTCTATTATATAAAGCATAGGGAATATCCACAATTTAAAATATTATTGTGCATTTAGCTTAGTTACCAAGTCGGCACACGCAATCCTACAATCAGCCGACGCGCGACCGCTATGAATGCATATCAAAACTCTGTTTTAGCACTTCCACAATACACTAATCCAATGCTTTCCGTGTTTTTAGCCACCCATTCAACTTTATAAAGAAGCCAATTTATGTTTATTCATTTTGCATTAAAAGTTATATCGGAACTGGCGTTGAATAAAGCTTTTTCGTCTCACTTTGTAAGCTTTCTTCGTTTTTGTACAAAATTTTGAATTTACTGTAGGTTGTATTGTCTATGTCTTTGTGTAAGATGAAATTTATTCGTCATTAAAACGTTTGCTCACATTTGACTAACATTAATTTGTCAACTTGGTTTACCAGGTTAAACGAAGTATTAATGATTTTCTTCTTCGGCTTTACCATCCTCTTCTTGGCGGTTAAATTATATTATGGCGATTTACACAGGGCGATTTTCAAAAGGAACTTTTTAGCTTTTATTTTTATCGTTTCTCGAAACAAAGAGGAGTCCAATTGGCAAAGTGACGAGTTAAAAGACCAAAAGTATGGAAGCCCACTGTGAAATAGCGGACGCGGACGATTGACGGCTCACATGGGAACTGTATGCTAATTCGGCAGCCGCATTTCGGCAGAGCTCTTGTCATCGTACGTGAACAGTGTCTACCTGTTCTGTATTTATAGCTCTAAATAGGGGTAAAAACATTAACAGCATGTGAATGGTGGTTCGAATGCGCCTTTGATCTTTTTGGTAAAGTGCAGCCTGTTCTCATGTACACATTTTTTCTGTCAATGTCGCTAAGATAAGGCCTCTTTTTACAGTTACTTGTAATCAAAATAATTAATTCAAAGTTCCCGAGTGTCTAAAATGGTAAAAATTCAAAGCGGAACCTTTAATCCTGTCCCAAATAAATGTAATAGCTCTGCTAATGGCAGTCCAAGTGCCAAGTAATAAATAATTTATGCTGCCAGCATTCTCGGATTCATTTTTTATTAAACAGTCAAACGCTCTACCGAAATGGATCAATAATAACAATACTAAATTCCCCTCAATAAATAATATGTCAGTTTATATGGTTATGTACAACTATAATTGGAACACTTATATTACTTTTGGGATATTGAAATAATTGACCTGCTCGTATTTTTTAGTCATAATTTGCCTGCCCTGTACCCAATTGATGTATATTTAAGTTTGTATCAAAAAGTAGTATAATGTAGTATATCAGTTATTTGGTTTCCATAGTACAAGCTCTGTTTAGTGTGGGATCAGATGGCCGTTTGTAAAGAATATCCCATGATACTTCTTATTTATTGATAATTATTTGGGCCTAATATGTATCCTTTCTGTCTCTTCGATGCATTATATTTACAAGGCATTGGCATAAAAGAAAGTAAGAAATAAAATAAAATAAAGATGTGTACGGCTGGCCGCCGCCGCCCGGTATAAAACTTCTTAAAACTTGGTAAAAAGGATAATTTATTTTGTATCACATCGATGTTCTAAATAGGAGCATGGCATCTGAATAGAAAACTGTCTAAAACAACTAAATAGAAGCTTGTACACATTTGGAAATTAATGAAAATGTATTAAGAACCTAATGGTATCCATGGATGTAGTTCCCATAATGAAAATTAACTGAATCCTGAATAGGTGTTTAAAGTTTACAATACAGGTAACGTTAATATGTTTTCATCAAGATTAATGGAGCAGTTTTGGTTAGATTAAAGTATTTAGAACAAGGATTAATATTCACTCGCTTCGAACAGGAACGTCGAGGAAGCTACGTACAAAGCCGACATGAAAAGGGTATTAAACAGTGGCTTCAATAAACGACCCAATAAGTTATGTAAAGTGCGGGTGCATCGCGTTACATTACAACCCCTACGTGCCCCGTCGGGGTTGGGACGCATGCGCGTGCACCGTCGGCCGCGCACGGCATATGCGGAATATTAAAGGAGGAAAGAGAAAAAAATTAACTTGTGAAGCCATTTTCGTCTATCGGCGGCCCCCTCGCCCGCCACAGGGCTTCTCCGATGCAGGCAGAGAGCCTCGCGCGGTCGTCGCGTTCGAACGCCCTGTCCCGACGCCCGCCCCGCAACGCGGCCGTTCGCTCCTCACCTCGCCTCGCTTGACGACCGGTCCGGCCGGTCTTCTCTGTGTACACGTTGTGCGACCAATAATAATTGTGCTGTGCTATTTGGACTTTTCAAAAACTTCAGACCGTGAACCTTGTGCTAAACTGTCAAAACCTGAGAACAACTCAACTTTTTCCAAGTGTATTAAACATACTATTTGTGAAGTGTCTAGTTTTTGACAAGTTCAATTTTATCGTGCGAAGTGACATTCACTGTAATATGATATAAAGAAGCCGTGACGTATGTGACCCGTTTGTGTGTTACAATTTACTGACAAGTTTGGTTCAAAGTTTTGTTAAACTTTTTCTAATTGCTCCACGTTTGCTGCGTCAGTAGTTTCAGCTGATCAGGTAAATATTATATTTTTGCTTTTGTTTAGCTATTAAAGTTAACTCATTTGTGGAAAGAAGAGATCTGAAGATTTTAATACATAATCAAGAAGTGAATATCGAGATGACGGATAGAAGGGCTGAATGGAAGAAATTATACGTTTTGCGCCGACCCAAAAATTATAATTGGGACCAAGGCATGATAATAATGAAGAAAATTTTTGTCATTTCGTTTCGCAGCATATTTTGCCGTAATATAAATGTGTTACTAAATTTCTTTAAATATATTAAGTTACATGCGAGTCTTTTGGTATGGATATTTTTTTATCACTCATAATTGTATCGTTTGTTTGACTTGTCGTTTGATTGTCATTCATGACACATCTGCTTTTTCGTCAGCTGTCTCATGTTATAAATACCAACTCAAAATGGAATAGTCTAAATTCATTGTTAAGAAAGCTACATTTTGTGTGACATTTAAGTTTTAGACAAAAGGAGATATAATAATACATACAACAGTTACAACCATATGTCCAAAACGTTAAAACAAGCAACATTATAAAAGTTTAACTAAGAGGTTTTTGAGGATACATTAAATCAAATATTTTTATAATTTACGATGCATATATAATATCTGTACGACAAAGTGCACTCAAAAATAGACGGGAATAATAAAAAACCCATACTTTTACCAATAAATTATAAGAAGACGTTCTTTTTATTGGAGTAACGAATGCTGAGATGAGTAATGGCGTAAGTTTTGCCGATAAATCATGCTGGCCCTGCCTGTGAAGAGCATCCAAACCAGGGGTGGTATTTGGCAAGAGCTTCCCTCACTTGTTAGTTTTGTCTGATACACTTATCGGAAGTCTGCAATCGATTGCTCGAGAAAAAACAAGCATTAACCTTTTTATTGCATTCCGTCTGGGTTGATAAGTAAGTGGGTATTGGAAAGGAGATCTTTACCTGGAAATGATTTGGAGATAAAAGTAAATTAGTTGTTACTAAAGGTTAACGATAAAAGAACTTGAGCTTGTAATAAAAGTAACTCAAGCAATGAGAGCTCATTCCGTCTGATGTAGATGTTAAGGTATATTATAAGTGATAGCCGAAAAAAAGATTACAAAAATAAATAACAGGCTAAATAAAATAATAACTTGAATCTTAATAATTAATAAATAAAGTTAATATCTTGAATAGGGTCAAAAGTTTAAGTAGGTCAAAAATATGAAAATGCACGAAAAACGAGACAAGTAAAAGAAAAACGGCAATTTGTTGCCGTCCTCGTCAAGAAAATTAAAGTGCTAAGTAGAACAGTCGATAGCCCGTGAAATGATGTGTCGGGTGAAGCGATACCATTTGATGAACTATTGTTTAGGACGTGGCGATGGGAAGAGGTGGATTTGCTGCGCTCTAGAAATTTCTATTAAGATTTAGTATGGAACATGGATATTTTCACTTGATGGAAAACAAAATATTGTTAAATTGATATTGATTCATTTAAATTGTAGTGAAGGAAAATTTAACCATGGCAGATTTTTATTTTGTAACAAGTAAAATAACATCTATAGATTCTCATTAGTTAATCTCAGAAGAAGGACGCTATTTGCCGATGGCATATGGAATGCCTGATGGTAAACTCTTATAATGACCATGGATGGAATTTTGAACATGCAAAGGGGAGTATGAAGATCGATTATTATTAGCAGAGAAATTATCGATAGCAATAAAAAGACCGTTCCCACGTTGCCGGAAGCTGGCACTGGATCGCTACGCTTCGGTACTTTGCTCTTTTACTATTGTCCCTTTGTCCGTACTTAGCTTCGTCAGGCCGTCAAAAGAGCGGCCCTTTATTTCGTGGATCTAGTTTGCCGCACTTAATTTGTATTGCATCATTCGTTCCACACCATTTTCTTCTTTTTGTTTGGATACATCTATCGCTTCGATGAGCCCATTAATAGTCAACTATGCCGACATTAAATCGTCGTAGCTGCAATATTCTTGTATTAGTTCTTGAATGGAGCTTTAAATAATAACTCACCATGATTAGCTACAAGGCCTTAATTGATAATTCCGTAGTCCAACCTCCACGGTTAATAGCCTCCATCTAGTCGTAACGGAGTTCAAGAACAGCGACCAGAAACACTAGCGAAATTTGCATTCCTGCTTCGCTTTAACTGCCAACATAGTGGAAGGACCACCCGCGAAGCGAAACCTTCAACTCAATACCAACTTTATTACATCCAGATAGAATTTTAAATCAGGGCCCCATTTCTCATCGTACCTATCGCTAGCAATAAGGCGTTCTACGATCCACTCGCGTTTACTCGCGCAAATTTCAATATGCGTACCGGGAGAATATTTTATGTCGGTGCGCTCGTCTCAGTTTACTCAAAAAGTTATAATCCATGCAATTGAATTCATGTAACGAAACCGGAGAATAAAGCAAAGGATTTCAATCTGCGGTGGAACATGTTTTTTCCAGCAATATTGTAAATAGAAACTCTCACAAAGATTTTTTTAATCTTCGCCCGGTATCTTAAATAAAATAATACAGCTGCAGCATTCGAATCTCATTAGCAAGTGAAACAAGAGAAAAAACTCAGAGCAATAAATTTTAGCAAGGCTCAAGTCGAAACGTTTACGGTTCCTTTTAATTTGGTTGCCATTGTCGAGGCGTCCCGCTGAGCGCAGCCCGTTGGATTTCTTGCTAGAATTCCAGCTGCTTTAAACATTAGTTACGTACTTCTTATTAGTCGATTACGAAAGGAAATTAAATGTTACATTTAACGTCGAAATTAAGCAACATGGTTTAGCTTTAAAAGGCCACGAAGTTTTTAACAAAAAGTTAAAAAATATTTATTTACTAGCTTGATTCAATCATGAACTACCTTTATTTCGTCGAAATTGTATCTATGTTTTGATGCTTGATTTATGTTCTATCTAAAATGGCAGGCATATGATTTATAGATACTGCAGTAATATAATTGTAATAGTATATTGTAAATCAAAAATTTTACAATAAACAGCAGATGTTGACGGTCGGATATCACCAAAAGTATCATAAATCATTATAGATTTTATAACCACTTTGCGGCCCAACAGCTACCTCTCTCTACACATTTCGAATAAGAAGCCGTGTTTATTTTAAAAGATTGAAGTAATTTCAAAGGTGTAGCGGCGAATCTTACGGGTGAGATGAATGACGTTGCAGTTTTGTACTCGAATAAAGAAATGGACAGGCCTCGTAATAAAATAATAGAAGTTCTGCTATCGATTGCAGAGATAAACTAAGCTCGAGTTAGAAATGAGCTATCTTTTAAACATGGGGTTTAATCTTCTGTTACTAATGCAATTATTTATAGCATGTGGCCATAAATAAATTAAAAACAATCTTTTTTCTAAAGCTCTTAACTTAAAAAGCCGTAGAAAATGTCCGTCTTTCAAATTCTCCTTTCCAATGTTAAAACAGGCGTTACTCAAAATTTTATGACGGAACGCGACACGTGTTTCGCGAGGAATCCACACCAAATGCGCCCCAGCTGTAGAGACAGAACGTGCCGTTTTGGGCTAACATTAAAATTCCCACACATAAAATTGAATGGCTAAAAAAAAGGTTCGACGCCCGACGGCCCTTTTCGTACACACAACAAACAAGCAGGTAAGCGAATCTTTATGATCCCAACAAAATGAAATATGCGCGATCCAGTGAAGGATTTTACATCTTATTACAGCTGAATAAAGTGTGAGTTTATAAGAAAAACATTTCACACACAGTTCTCTGAAAATATCTTAGAAGAATAAAAACTTTGTTTTCTTTTCTACGCTCCGCTCGTATGAGTATTGGTGCTCGTTGTGGTATGAAGCGCTTGAATTTATTATGATACATTCATCTGTCAACCCATTCCTTGTAGTAATGATTATTTAACTATGCTGCACGACGTATTTGAAGCTATGAGATTTACTCGCTCTTGTATCCCAGTTGGTACTATGTATATATTTTTTTATTATATTACGTAAGAATAGTGCCAATAGTGTAGTCATCTGTGATAGATGAGTTCAATAAGTATTTTATCAATATACATATTTCCATAATAATTATAAGAGTGACTGCATCGAATCGTAATCAAATTGAATTAAATTTAAACTCATATTTATACTTTCATCAATAACAATCGTGACTAAATTCTGTTAATCATTGAAAGGTTCAAACCGGCTGTGACAGCGTCTCATGCACACGTACCTACAGTGTTCAAGTACCTACTCATAATACATTCCATTGTCAGCCTTTGCGCCGCATCGTCTTCGGACAATCTTCGGCAAAGCGATCTCGACAATCAAAACAGTTATCATGAAAAGACTTAAGATTGTTATTTGCCCCTGTTGTTCTTTTGGAGGTAACGTAAAAGGATGCGCGGGAGCCAAACGGTGAACCATATAGTTAATATTGTTTACACTTAGACGGTCACCTATATTAATTCAAGTATTATCGCGATTTGCCATAAAAATCATATCTAATACAAGACTGTGGAATGTAGGCATGGTTGAGCAAGACAAAGGGCATTTATGTACAACAACAGTTTTTATGACAAAGCGACGTTGACAATAAGAAAATTGATTTAATTTTAGCGTGCGTGACAAAATATGTGTGCCAGTTATTTTTTTATGGTGAATAAATCACTTTGTATCCTACCTTTGTTGCCTCGTAAAACGAAGCATTTAAAACATATTTCTTTACTCTAAGGTATCACAATTCAAAATGTCCGTAATATCTGATGAATCAAGTTGTATAAAAATTTGAAAGTAAGATATATACTAGCCGTACGTTACGGTTGCCCACGTCCAGCAGTGGACGGACAATCAAAACAATAATGTTATGATAGGAGACGGCCGCGGCCCATCCGTGTTTATTTTAAACATTCGCCGACAGCCGCTGTAAGATTATATTCCTTGTAATGCTATACCCAAGGGCTGTGTGCTTTACCAAGATACCTTTGTTTAACAATCCCATACTATGTTTACACAAATTACTTTAAACAAATTGATAAACATCAAACATTTCGGAACAGGTAGTGTCTTCATTCACAAATAACTGCATGGTTTTTTGCTACGTCTAGCTGGAATTAAAATTGATGTCTGTTTAATCTCAATATATTCTTTACACACGGCCATCTGATTTCTAACAAAGCAAGCCACCATATGGAATCCAGATAACTCTTTTATCTATTTCTATTTCTTCTAAATAGATATATGATAGGGTACAGTATGTACATACTCATTTATATGTATGTTTTTTTTTATATTAAAGACCAACGATTGCTTTAAGTAATACTTTTTGATCAATAACGGGTTCCAAATTATTGTAAACAGGTTGCAACAGAAAACGGTTTTCGTGAGTAAACGCCTCGATTTTATTTAAAATGAAATAACATTCACATCGGAATATTTATGTGGAACATAAAATCAACGTTAAAATGTTTACGGTGATACGTTAATAATAATTTTGTTGTTAACAAACATGTTGTTACGTTAAACAATAAAATATATTTATTAAGTGCTTGACAAAAAAATGTGACAACTCAATAAGTTTGTAAATTGTAAGCGATTACGGCACATTTCATATTTCTAAGTAATTTAAAATAAAAAAATATTACATGGAAATCGCTCTTGTCAACAATTAGCATGATTAGCAGCATTTGGCAGTTCGAGAAATCTCCAAACTAAAATTTGGAATACCGTGCAGTTGACTTCCGAGCTCGTTGTGCGAGAGGATCGAACTTTACTGCCTATAAACTCTTTATTGCCCATTGTCGACGATTATTACTTAACCCTCATGACTTATGAAGTAATAAATTCGATCTTTTCATGCCGATCGTGCTACGATTTTACCCGTACGAGCTTTCGGAGTAAATAAAGATCACATTTGCAACGTTTAATTTTTATTACCATAGGTACCTACATACACTCGAGTACCGAGCGATGAATGTAGAGCTATGCCTTATTCAAAACCAAACATGGATATCAATTCAACCAAATAAGAACTTTAAAAGCGGGCAATGCCGCGTGCGTGAATCGATATATTAGATGGAAATAAGCTTAAAATATCTCCTTATGGTCTGGCTGTAAATAACTTGTTTGTAATTGCGAAGCTGCGATTGTGTAGTGGAATAAGAAGGGCGGCGCTGTTTGATAGCAATCACTTGTGCCAGGCTCCGCTTTCGTTCCTACCTTTTGCATATTTGCGAGTTCAGTTTGCGTGTTACCGTTTAAGGTCAATGTTAGAACAGCACCATATCATTAAGAAATATATTAAGCTGCTGAAGTATTCGCTTACTCACAGAGCTCAATATAAAAATACAAAGACATATATTAGCATTTTGACTAGAAACTAGAATAATATTGTATTATTGCACAAAGAATACCAACAACAAAAGTGGATTTAAGTAACATCTCTAAGAAGGGCCATTGCCTTTATTGAAAAGCTATGCTTGCTTTATACTGTCCCCGCCTTCTGAGGCATAAAGTTATTTTCACAACAAAGCATGCGGAGCCTCAGAGCTCCTTATATTGGACCTCTCTTGAGCCAACCCATTGTAATCTTAATGCCGCCGTATTATATTAATGCGATAAACATCTCAGAGATCTCAGCATTCAATTTTTTTGTGAATTATCCGAGTTTAATATTGGCATGAACGCAGTCTTTAGCAGGGAATCGTTTCTTTGGTTACGAGTCTTTATCTCCACAATCAGACTGAGGGGAAGTCGGTATCCAATTCTATTAATGAAGTCTTTTGAAAATTGCGGTTTAATATTTCCTTTTGCTTTCAAATTGTAACAGAAATAGGGTATACATACAATTCACGTTATTGAATTTTAATTAAATATGCTCTGTACTTTGATATTGTATGTTTATAATTCAAAGCTTTGATATGGACGATAGTAACAGCATGAATAATAGAGGACGCTCTGTATACGTCGTCTTATAAATGTCACATGCTATCAAGTATAAATAATGCTAACCGCATTTAAGCACTTACGTTGGATGACAAGGCATGAAAATCAAAATTTTGTGAGCATATCTAAAGCGAGAGACCACGACGGACTCCGTACAATGAAACTTTGTGCCTTGGTTGAATAATTGCCGTATTTAACTTCAGAGATTTAGTGTCACGGGTTGCATCACAATTGGGTATTTAGTGCGTGAAAGAAACTTAAAACTGTTAGATACGCCTTTAATAATTCTATCTCTTTCAACAATGGGTTCATCACTTTCCGTATGATTTGAGAGGCATGCCAAAATACTTATAATTTCCTCAAGTGTAAGTTGTGCAAATTTACAGTTTTGATATCCTCCAAATTTACATATCCGAACACTAAAAATTAATAGTCTTTCGCACTTATTTTGTAACAGAAAAAAATCCCGACACCGTAATAATGATTCCAATTCAAAGAAAAAGAAATGAGATAAGATCAAAAAGTGGCTTTTAAGAGATAAGGTCAGCTATTGGCTTTAATATCGACAGAACGTAAAAAAGGGCTTACCGGTCATGCTCCTATTTATTGGTTTATGAGCCCAGCGTCGTAAAAATAGATCTTGTGAAAAAGAAGAGGTTATTCGTCGCCTAGCCTTGAAAGTTAAGCGTGTTGTTGAATATAAGGCAATTACAATGGAGCTCAGTAAACGTGACTGTGTGATTCTGGCCCGTATGTTTGTCAGAAGGAAAGGTTCGGTACCTTGCGGTGTGGATTGGTACAATGTCGCTTTGTATCCCGCTGAGTAATCGTCACAACTTGGCTCCACGAATTTATGCCCCATTTCCACTCCAGCCACAATGGAATGTTTAGGGCAACGAAACTTTCGCACTTCGCGCTCTTATTTATATCCGAACATTAAAAACTGTTGTATTAATTTATGAAAAGAAGCTATTCATAACCACGGCTCGACTTGAATGTTATTGCTGAGTTAGATTTTTACATCTGGTTAGTTTGGGATCAGATGGCCGAGTGAGAAGCAATTATCTAGGCTATATATAGATATTCTTTATATGATCGCACATTTTTTTGTGATGTGATGATGTGTTGAATAGCCTTGAATTACTGTATGTTCCAATTTTGTCACGTCATTGAAGAAAGTTTTAATATGGGTTTAATATTAAATTTTTATTTACTAAGTTTTTGATAGAAACATAATGTCGTAAAATAAGACGCTATTATGTTGGAATATTAAATACTACTTTCGGCAAAAGCTTTGAACACTTCTGAAACGTTCCAACCATTTATTACAGTAAAAATAAACTGTTAAAACGTGTATAAATAAATCCATTTGTTCAGTTTAGGCCCTCGGAAGGTACTTATGAAGGTAAAATTTAAAGTTACTGAAGCTACAACCGGTTCGGAAGTCAGCCTTCAACTGAGAAGAACCGACAAGAAACTCAGCAAGGTTACATTCTTTTTTTATTTTTTATTAAATAATTTTTATCTATTCTGACTTTTTGGCTATTTTATAATATCAATTTTATATATTTTTATATATAGCTATTACAAAACACTTAATATAGGTAACATTCAAAATAAAATAATTATCATATGATTTGTCATAATGTTTCCCTCTTAAAATATAATTTAAAAATCAGTTATTTGTAACATGTAAATAGCTTGTTACCTACTTGTTTATTAGAACTGTCTCAAAAAGGTTCACATACAAAAAGGTCTTTTTATTTATACTTGCGTATGATTAAGAACAACTTAGTAATGAGTACTATTAAAAGTGTAAAAACTAACTGGTAAAATAAAACCAAGCATTAGATTTCCCTACTCAGATAATAATCGACTTTAGTATAGACAATTTACGTCTGACATTCAGAAATATTTCTGAAATAGATACTATCTTTGTTCAAGAACCTATCCACCCACGTATCAGTCCTTTAATATGAAAGTGCCAAGTTGTTGGCACTAAACGAAGGTAAGTATGACTTTTACCTTTGATATGATATCGTATATAAATACTTAAAGGTTATTCAGTTTCCTTCTTAGAAAGTACTTTGTTTTCTACATAATTATATTTATTTTCTATATATAAAGGTTATCTATAGGTACTGTGTATTGTATATGCCTACTCTTACTCAAAATCGGTAATGCTTTTTACTATTTTGCAAATTTATGTATTCGCCATTGAAAATTTAATTTAGTTGTAAATTAAATATTAATAATAAATATCCTGGGACAATGTTTATACTTGGCTTTCTGATCCCAAATTAAGCAGAGCTTGTATCATGGCAATCATGTAATTGATACTACGTTTTAAAATACATACCTATATAGATATAAAGAACATACATAGATACATACTAACTACTGAATAAACATAAATACATATTCACATTAAAAAATAGTGTTAACTTCCTGACTCCCAGAACGAAACCACATCGTACTGAGGTTGCGGTGAATAAGTAATAACAACTCAGGCTAAGATAGTCCACTTTAACACTCAGCAAACTTAACAAAACCTTGCACCGAACGACTTCCATGCTGACATTAGCCTAAAATGTAAAGCTGGATACTAAAATAGCTGGTGGCGGCTACTTACTAATTATGTAAAAACATACTCTACTTTTTTACTATTTGCTTGCTTCGAGAGTGCTTTTGTTAGTTGTCTATTTGTGGTAAATTATATACCTCATTTTTTATTATTATACATTTATTGAATAACTTTTAGCTGTTCAATAAATAAATAAAATAAACAACTTTAACTAACCAATGTAAGGGTTATTTGAAGTCGATTGTCGATAAAAGGTGATTCTAAACCCTTTTATTTGAAAAAGAAACTAGTTTTATTTCACTTGTCGTCAAGTATCTATAATATAAAAAAAAAACCAAAAACATATTAGCGATTGAATTGTTTACGATACATTTATTGATTTCAATTAATCAAAATCATCAAATAAACACCGTATAAACTGTGTGTTGAATACATAGTAATACATCTTCAGTAGTTGCCGACTGGTTACCGGAAACGAGGTAGTGGAAGTCGACTAGCAGCGAGTGTTAAAGTCAAGTTTACTTGACGGATTTATAGTCTGTGGTTTATGCCAGAGACACAATAGAACTTACACGAATAGATATTTAGTTTATTGCTTTATTAACACGAGCTCTATGACTGGCTTTTAGATCTTGTCACATTAAAACAGTAAAAGCTGTCTGTCATAAAAAGATTATTTAAATATAGAATACTGTTTTAGGACGTGATATACGATGAGTTTTAATTAACATCCGTCCCAACTACTATCATTGTGATTGCTATCTTTAAAAAGAGTCAAAAAGAAAAGCACTTATTTTTAAACATTCTGTTTGATACTTAAGCATCTTAATTTAGCGATAATTTATTTATAACTAATAGATGATAAATCTATTTGAATTTTTTATCGAGAAAAGTAAAGAAAGAAATGTAACATTTTTAGGCGAAAAGGCGACTGTGTTGAAATTCTGTCATGTTTTCACGAAACACGCGATTTTCTACAGGAACATGTAGCGTGGTGTGTGACAGGTCTAACTAGTGATTCTTTCTGTTGCGAATGCAAGGCAGCCACAACAGTCGAGGCAAGTCCGTTTAATTGGCCCGACATAGCACGGCACGACGGAATGCCTGCCATGTGATAACGCGCTCCCTAGGTGTACGGTTTCTTCCAAGTATATAATTTTATACCTTTAACACTATTAAAACGTATGGCGATACCTAAAGCTTTTTACGAGCTACGTTTTTTATCACATGAGAATCATCACGAAGGTGTTTTAGTGCTTTAAAACCTCTTTTCAACACATAATGCATTTAATTACAAAATAATTGCTATATAATAACGAAATGACAGCGTCAAGCATATTTAAACGAAAATTATTTACAAAGTAGGCAACAAAATGAATTTAAAACTTCAAAGCATTAATTCCTCCACAAATATTTTAATTAAAACACAAGACGATGAAAAGGCAAGCATGAAAATTATAGCGAGATAATTTGAGAGAGAACAGTAATAGTAACACTGAAATACTGCAGACTGAATAATTGCAATTTGCATAAGTTTGAATTTGAACATTTGCTATATTTATATAACAATTATTCAAACAGCTGAAATAGCTCCGGGGGACCGACTAGTCGATCGAGACCGCGCTCTGGAGTTGCGGTTTGTTTAACTTTAACGCTAGTTTTAGATGTTCAGTCGATACTGTCGTCTGGAGACAGACTTGAAGGCACTACATCCTTTGGAAGCGACCTATTTTCTAAATAAATTTCGTAATACATAATTCGATGGCGGCGTTGCTCCACTTTACTTGTTTTTCCAAGCGAGGCTGAACCAGGATGAGAAGTTTTTTTCCAATGTTGTCATTATCAAGGCCAATTGGTAATTTATTGAGCTGATCGATCGTCACGCTCATTTTAATAAAAACGAGATCAACTTCGACATGAAAACCTTATAAATAACTTGCTGACCCGGCGGTTTCACCTGCGTTCCCAAGGGATGTCACATTCTCCCGGGATAAAAGGTATCCTGTATCCTATTCCAAAGCATATATTATCTATGTGCTAAGTTTCATCCAAATTCGTTCTTTAGTTTTAGCGTGAGAAAGTAACAAACATTCATATATATCCTCGCAAACTTACGCATTTATAATATTACTAAGAAAAATTTATGTCTTTAACCCAAACCTTGTCTTAAAAAGATGTTAGAGATAAACAGTGTTCCAGGGCTGGTGAGTGGCATGTCTGGATTGTCTGGTCGCGTGCAGAGCGGAGATCCATTAATGTAGTCAGCCGTGTGCTGCCGCCAACAAACAAATTACGGATGCAAACACGTCGCAACACGCGACTCAGCCTTGAAAGCCTTTTGCTTGCTTTGTCAGTTTTGTTTTACCTGTATCGCCTTGGAGTTATTCGCCCGGGTAATTTGATAAATGTTATTGTTATTGGCAGTGCCAACAAAGGTAATTGTTTCAGAGTTTGCTTTCGCTCTGTATATAGATATTCCGTGACCAAAATTTGTGGGTACCTAACAGTTTGTGTATGCAGAAACTTTAAGTTTTAACTAGAGTTTAATGCGAGTGCGGCAAGTTACTCTTGATTTATGCAGTTTTTAACTAGGCACATTAGAAAATGACAATGTCTGGTTTAAAATGGATTTACAATTTAACTCTATTACCAAAATGGTGTTTTCGGTGTCTGCCTGTTTATAACGACTGTTTCAGAAGTTAAAAAAGCTAAAGTAATATTAAATATGAGTCAAATTCATAAAAAAAAATTCGCGTTGAAATGTAAACAATTTTGACAGCCAACATTTTTATATGAGCTCAAAAAGTGATGTGTTTATTTATCTATTATATGCTTGTTGTATTATTATTGAACAAGACGCGCACTTGCCCAGTCTACATTAATCTAAATAAATTTTCATCTGCATTGATATCTGTAAACCCTCCACAAATTGTATGGCGTCAACTTTAGCCCTAACCATGAGACTTCATATTTACAGCTCCGCTGATAAAATAAAAACATTATCCTATTAATTACTAGATGCCTTATAAATGAAGGATGCTACATTCTAGCTTAGATTTCACGACTGCTCCTTACAGATTGCCACGTCTTGTTTCCAGGGTAGGGGGCTCACGTGCAGGGGAGTTATGTAAGGCAGGGGGAGGGGGTTTGTAACATGGCTCTGCCGGCTCTACTAATTTCGCAATTCGCAGTCTCACGGGCTCAAGCCGCTGCGCATTTGCCCGCCTGTTGCCACAATCCCGTCTTACCCGTAGGATTAGTCTATAACAAATAAATTAAGAAATTAACGTGTTATTGTATCCAATAAAATCATAAATCTTTTCAGACAAATATTAATTTATTATGTATTCGTTTACAAGTACATACACAGTTTATGTCTGCGTGAGGGGGAACATGCCATTAGAGACATAGTTTCTATAATTTTACATATAACTATTGTACTATATGACAATAACTTTTTTCTGGAAAAATTCGCATAAGAAAGGAGAGTCCAAACATAAATTATTGTGTGATGAATGTCTCCGGATATTTGTCATTATTACTATAACATTGAGAACTCTTGAAATACATGATGGAGAATACGTTTAAACACACAAACTTTTTAAAGCAAATTACAGTCACAACGCAATACAAAATTTCGATAACTTCCCATAGCATTAGTGGAGTCAATTTATACAGTACAGAAATAGCAATAGTTAGAGCCACATCTGTCGTGTCGCTCGGTCCGCGTGTACCTGTCAATTAGCTTCAGTTGTGACCGGCACAGGACGACGTGCGGCCAACGTGCAGCCAACACACCCCACTGTCGCGCTGTCACTCGCGTGCTCCGCTCGGAAGGCTACTTTCAGTCAATTGGAGATATTTTGAGTGGATAAACACCTACGTACATTTGCAATTCAATCTGGAGTAGGGCGGTTGTAGTGTGTTTGTGAAATATTATTTCCAGAATCCAAAATTGGTCTTCTAACTGCATTAGTGTAATGTGTGCTTATTAATATTTGTCACTGAACCACAGCTAAAGAAGACAGAGCTGTTTTTAATTTGTCTTACATGCTGGCACGTGTGCAAATATTTTCAATAATAGCTGGTTTGCGTTGCTTTCATAAACTACTTAGGTACACCTAAAATATGGTTTTCCAATATAACCAATATTGACTTTAAGTCGATAAACATATTGTAATGTAGGTAATTAGATATATTTATTATAAGGATATTAGAGGGTAGGTAAGGCCACCAACCACTGTTCTAATACTTTGCATTCAGTCTGCAATATACCGTGAACCACTAAGACGCCTTTTAATTGAGCTCCCGCTGCCCCCCTTTTACCCAGTATACTTTATTGGCGATCGAGGATTACATTCAACAACATATTTCAACATTATCAGAATGTCGGTTGGGAAAATCAGCGAGTTTAACATGAAGTCTGGTAATTGGTCGTTGTACGTAGAACGACTGAAGATGTACTTCAAGGTGAACAGGGTCAAACAGGAACTATGGTTACCTACGCTTATTACGGTGATGGGTGATGAAGCATATGAACTGTTGAGCAACCTATCGAGTCCAGTGGCCCCAGCAGAGATGACCTTCGAGACGGCTGTGGAAGTTTTACGGAACCATATACAACCTAAGCCATCTATAATGGCGGAAAGGTATCGTTTTCGACAAAGGCGACAAAACAACACTGAGTCAATGGCACAGTACATCGGGGAACTGAAACGATTATCAAAATACTGTGACTTCGGAAGCAGCCTTGAGGATAACTTACGGGACCAGCTAGTGTGCGGGGTACACAGTGAAGTTATTCGTCAAAGGTTATTTGCCGAAAATGATTTAAAATATGGCGGTGCGGTGAAAATTGCGTGCATGTTGGAAGCGGCGGAGCGTGATGCGGCGGTGATGGAACCCGTGGCTGGAGGTGCTTCAGCCGGGTCGGGTGCGGTTCATGCAGTGGCAGCAGCGCGTGGACGCGGGCCACGCCCAGTCCACCCGCGGACTTCGTGGGATGCAGACGGGAACGAGAACTGTAAAGCGTGCGGCAGGCGCGGTCATACAAAGGACAGGTGCCGTTATAAAAGTTTTGTGTGTAGTAAATGCAAACAAAGCGGCCATTTACGACGAGTTTGCCCGCAGTATAAGTCAAGTGCGGGGAGGGTAGGAAAACGTGATGTCAACCATGTGAAACCTTGGTTCGATGAGCAAGCTAGAGAAGATTCCAGTGTGGATGACTGGGAAGAAGAATTGCACCAGCTGTGTTTAAACGGTTATAAGCCAGTAAGTCTCACTTTGTGTATTGATAATCACCCACTTAAGATGGAGATTGATACGGGATCGGCAGTATCATGTATTAGCAAAACTACCTACGAGAAATATTTTAAAACCAGACCTATAGATAAATATAATATGGTATTTAAGTTTTATGATGGTAGCTCGATAAAACCGTTAGGGGTTATTAGACCAGTAGTGAAATACGCTAACCAGGTTAAATGTCTGGAACTATTTGTGATTGACGGGGGTACGACGTCATTACTTGGCAGACATTGGTTGTCAGAGCTAGGAATTGAAATTCCATCATTCCATAATGGAATTAATTATTGTAAGGATTCTAGACCACCGTGTAATAATTTGCCTATGTTAATTAACAGGTATAAAGAATTGTTCAGCGGCGGACTGGGGCGGTTCACAGGCGGTAAGGCTCAGCTGCGGGTGCGCGAGGGTGCCATGCCGGTGTTCTGTCGCGCGCGGCCGCTGCCCTACGCGCTCAAAGGTCAGGTGGACGCGGAGCTGGATGCTATGCTGCGCGACCGCGTTATTGAGCCGGTGGACAGCTCGGACTGGGCGACACCATTGGTGCCGGTACGTAAGGCGGATGGAGGACTTCGCATTTGTGCAGACTATAAGATTACGCTAAATTCCGTCTTACTGATCGATAGGTATCCCCTTCCTAAAATTGAGGATTTATTAGTGAGTTTGAATGGGTCACAGTTATTTTCAAAGATTGATCTTTCACAGGCGTATAATCAGGTAGAATTAGACGATTCAAAAGACTTGACTGTTATTAACACACACCGCGGGTTGTTTAAGTATAATAGGTTAGTATTCGGTTTATCGTCAAGCCCGGGTATTTTTCAAAGGATTATGTCGAATCTTTTGAATGACATTCCCGGGGTGGAAGTATTTTTGGACGATGTGATCGTAGGTACTAAGGGAGGGGCCTCGGAACATTTAGGTATACTCGAGAAAGTATTGCATAGGTTGCATACTCACGGTATGAAGTTGAAAAAAAGTAAATGTTTATTTTTGGTAGAAGAAGTGAGATATTTAGGATACGTGATTTCTAAAGACGGTATTAAGGTAGATCCTGAGAAGGTAGCGGCAATAGTACGAATTCCCCGCCCCACTGAAGTGCCCGAAGTTAGATCGTTCCTTGGGTTAGTTAACTTTTACGCAAAGTTTGTTAAAAATGTTAGTACTTTACTTTCTCCTTTGTATGAATTATTGAAAAAAGGAGTTAGTTGGAAGTGGACTAGGCAGTGTGAAACGTCTTTTACAAAGATAAAAAGTATATTAACCAGTGCCGAGGTATTAGCTCACTACGATCCTGGTAAGCGGTTAGTGTTGACGTGTGATGCGAGTGCGCGGGGAATCGGCGGAGTGCTGACGCAGCAGGACCGCGCCAGGCGGGACCGTCCTATTGTGTACGTATCGCGTGCGCTCACACAGGCAGAGAAAAATTATTCGCAGATCGATCGGGAAGCGCTCGCGATCGTATTTTGTTTTAAAAAGCTGCATCAATATTTGTACGGTCGTCGGTTTAATTTAAGGACGGATCACAAACCCCTAGTCAGTATTTTTGGTCCTAAACACGGTATTCCAGCCATGGCCGCTAGTCGCATGCAGCGTTGGGCAATTATACTATCGGCTTATACGTACGATATCGAATATGTAAGCACACACGACAATGGGGCAGACGGCTTATCGCGGCTGGCGACGGTTGGCCGGAACATAATGAAGTCAAAGAATTACAACCATACTTTAATAGGAAAAATGAACTTTACGAGGAGTTAGGTTGTATTATGTGGGGACACCGAGTCGTAATACCAGAAAAGTGTAGGGATCGGGTTCTAAACGAATTGCACGAATCACACATGGGTATCATAAAAACGAAGGCGATAGCCCGTAGCTACGTGTGGTGGGCTGGCGTCGACGAGGCACTCGAGGCGCTGTGTAAGCGCTGCGAAGTGTGCGCGAGCGAGGCGGACGCGCCGCCGCGGCAGGCGCTCGCGCCCTGGCCGTGGCCGGCGAGGCCCTGGGCCAGAGTGCACCTAGACTTTTTAGGGCCTATTTTTGATAAGACTTATTTAGTATTAATTGATGCTCGCACCAAATGGTTGGAAGTATTTCCAGTACCTAGTACAGCGGCTCGCTATACTATAGATATACTATCTGAAGTATTTGCTCGTTGGGGGTTACCGAAACAGATAGTTAGCGATAAGGGTCCACCCTTTACAAGTAAAGAAGTCGCAGAATACTTTAGTAGGCAAGGAATTGAACACGTTTTTACGGCACCGTACCATCCGGCCTCAAATGGAGCAGCGGAAAATGCTGTACGCACGGTTAAAAGGGCAATTCGTAAAGCGGTCCGTAAAAAGGAAAATATTCAAACATTTTTGAATACATTTCTATTACATTATAGAAATACTGAACACTGCACTACAGGGGAAAGCCCGGCTTCACTTATGCTAGGGAGACGGCTTCGTACTAAATTAGATATTCTGAGGCCGGATCGTGACAAAAAATTAGAGAGGCTCAAAGGCGGCAAATAGAATTAGGTACTGAACACAAACGTGCCCTACAGCCTGGGGAAGAAGTGTGGTTACGTCAGTATCAGGGTAGAAATAAATGGGTCCCGGGGAAAGTAACGGAGAAGTTAGGTGTGACAGATTATAGGGTTCTCGATGTTATTGGTAGGGAATCTCATAGGCATATCGATCAGTTAAGACGGAGATCGCGAAGTTCGCTAGCCGCGACTTCCCAGCCAAGCGAAGGTTCTCCTCAACCGGAACCAATAGGTGAATGTCCAGTACCGGTACCGGTACAAGAGGCGCCAGCCACTGATCCACCGATCCTTGACGATGGCACGGTCAGCACTAGCAATGTTGACGTTAATACAGGTTTAACGACTGAGCGGAGTACACCTCCCGCACCCGCACTGACCACGCCACCAATCATAAAACCTCCGCAGTCCAAGATTTTACGTAAATGTCGGATAAAGAACCCACCTTCCTAGAAGTTTTAATTTATGTTTTATAATAATAAGAATTTACTCATTATTAATAGTTATGTATGTAATGTTAAGTTATTTAGCGTATAATTTATTGTTAATAGTTTTGTAAGTATAGGAATAATGTATAGCACTAAGTACTTCAGATATAGTTATAGATTATAGTTAAAATGTAATTACAATTAAAATTATTAGTTATAAATAGGGTGGAGGATTGTAATGTAGGTAATTAGATATATTTATTATAAGGATATTAGAGGGTAGGTAAGGCCACCAACCACTGTTCTAATACTTTGCATTCAGTCTGCAATATACCGTGAACCACTAAGACGCCTTTTAATTGAGCTCCCGCTGCCCCCCTTTTACCCAGTATACTTTACATATTACATGAGCTTGTTTGGCTATCAAATACTTGTACGAGTAAACACGAGTATAACGGTACCAAAAGTTGGTAATACTCGGAAAATAGCCGCAAACAATTTTACCACAAGCTCGCGCTATTAAACGATAGGCATCAAACGGTGAGTCGACATATGACACGATGCCTCACCGCAAATACTTGTCATGCTGATCAACCGAGCCTCGGCAAACGTCCTCGAAAAAGCATCCGCACTATTGAATAAAGAAGTTCAATGCAATCCACTCACGTAAAAGTACAAACGGACAGACGTACTGATGCGTCACGTGCATCGGGGTGCACTCTTTACCCACAACTTCAATTTAGTTAAAAGTAGTAGCTGAGTGCAAGCGTGATCTAACTTCTCTCCGCGGCAGGAATTTGGTCTTGCTTTTTCAAAGCCCGAACAACTTTATGCCACAGAAACGCGGTAGCTGGAAGAGATGTGCCACGCGCCATATGCGAAACTCTCTCGTGCCATGTTTTATTAAAATACATTTTGGCTGTGATGTTTGCTTCAGTCGAGCGATATATTGGGCGATATTTACAAAGTCAATCCACAAGTTTTCCTTAATCAATTCATATTCGGTACTTTGGTCGTAAAAAGATAATATTATCAGGATCAGGGTTTTGGGCACAAGCTTCTTCCATTCGTATTATGGGAATACGATACTCATAACTTGTAATCTGATGTTTACATTATTTATTCATTAAATCGAATGTAAATAAGTGGGTGCATATCGTGTTCAAACGACCTCTGTCGATGTTATCGCTTAACATTCGTGTCGCTTGTCGGTTTCGAGTTTTTTTCAACAATAGCCGAACCAACATGTGTTTCGTCACCCGGAACCGCCCTACGATATTAACATACAGTTACCGGCCATCAAAAAAACCATTTTAAAACTGTAACATGACAATGATGCGTTAACATACTGACAATGCCCCGTTAAAGGTAAAATGGGAAGTGAAGTCCATTGAAGTAGGTATTCACGTTGGAGTCGCGTTCACAACGGCTCTATGGCTTTATACGTAGGTTATTCGGGCGCGGTAATGCTTAGTCACAACGGAACTTGTTGCCTTCACGAAAATTTTATTAATGATCTTTTAGTGCTTCGTGGAGTAGATGCGCGAGTAATATTGTTTAGTAGTAGATTTATTAATAATCACTAAGTACGTGGTTAAACTATACATTCCACTTTTACAATACGATATTATTTAAGGTATTACCACCAATAATACTATGTTCGTCATAAAATACTGTAACATCTATGTATCGGTCAGAACTGAACAAGTATTGCTTTATAACGTAAAACATTATTTAAATTTATGAAAGCTTAAGATTAGTAATACCATAGAAATTCGTGAATATCTCAATAAATACTGTCATTAAATATTTTGTCACGACATGATTCATGATAGGAGAAGCATAAACCTATTTTATATTGAATTAATTCCCTTTTTATGAGTGTCGCCTACGCGGCATTATAAAGGCTATTATCGAAGTATGTAAGTTATTATAATTTAATGCGCGGTCAGGCTATTAAAAATCATTCAGTCTCACCGCAGACACAGCAGAGTACCTTTTAATAGTTCAAAGGTAGGCCACAAATGAAATAACACCAGTCTTTTTTTTTATTAGTAATGTGGGTATTTATGGCATATTTAATTAATAATTGTGGCTAATAACATTCAATATACATAAAAAGGTCTGCATGACCATGCAAATTTCACTATGTAAAATTGATTGCAAAATAGTTGTAATTTGATATCAGGTTTTATGAAGTTTTGCCGATCTGAGCGATCTTTGACGTATCTTTTGACAGATGAGAAAATTTCATGTCACAATTTGAACAATTTTGATAATACGACGGGCCAGTTGGCTTGGTGGTTAGAGACACTGATTGCCAGCCGCAGGTCGTGGGTTTCATTCCCACCCAGGACAATTGTATAATGGTGACAATAAGTAGGTATGTATTTTAAAAGTAGTATATGTGGTATATCAGTTATCTGGTAGCCATAGTACAAACAGTACACTCTGCTTAATTTGATTAGGTGTGATGATGTGTGAAGAATGTCCTGGAATATTTATTATTAAGTAAAAGTAAAAATAAGGATTAAAAAAAATAAACCGATGGTATCTTAAATAGAGCATATCTCAGATTAATACCATTATTGAGGAAAGAGACTTCAAGTTATATTGGAGTATAAGTAATAAGTAATCGCAATCTCGTCTGATATAAAAAAAAAAAAGTATATCCACATCGTATCTAATTTTGTAAAGATACAGCGTAAATTACTGGTTGCGTGCCGAACAGGGCTCCGGGGCCTTGTTGGACAACTCTACTAGTAAGTTTATAATGACCATGTACCATAAAACAGAAAATTGAAAAACATTTTTAAAGATATTACTACATAGTGATGGCCAATATGGTAAATATTATCGTAAGAGGGAAATTAATTTTAAGACTGATTGCGATATAATATCCTATTAAAAAATGTAGCAGCTTTATATATTACTAGCTGTCCCCCGTGCTTTCACCCGTGTTCCTGACGGATATAACATTTTCCCGGCACAAAAAGTATCTTATGTTACTTCTAATATTTCCAAGAATATGTGTACAAAGTTTTATGATCATCGGGTAGTTTTTGCGTGAAAGCGTGACAAACAAACATATATTCACATTTAAAATATTAGTAGGGTTTACTGAATAATTGAATTTAGTTTTTCATTTTGTTTTTTTTTTTAGCAAGTAGGCCAATAAATTGGCAGATGATCCACTGATGGTAAGTGGTCACCGCCGTCTACGGACATTTTGAATTCTTAGTGCCTCACCAATGCGTTGTCGACCCTGAGACGTGTAATTTCAGTGAGTAGCAGAGCTTTCAGTGCACATTTCATGCGGGGAAATACCTACCACTTTATCGATTTCCGCCGTGAAGCAGTAGTCAACTTGTATTACTGTGTTTCGTTTAGAAAGGTAAGGGGGCGGGTGAAATTACAGGCACATGAGACTTTACAACTTCACGTCTCAGGGTACATAACGCATTAGCGATGCCTCTAGTGTTGCAAATGTCTATAGGCGGCGGTGACCAATTCCATCAGGTAGACTGTCTGCTTGTTTGTCAGCCCACGTGGTATAAAAAATAATATTATAAAGTATTTAGGTATGTGTTACTGACCGTAACTAATTGAAATGAAAGAGAGGGCGCTGGATTGAATCGTAGTTTTATTTTAAATTAAATTAACAACAAAAAAGAGAAAACTAGTGAACTTTTCTAATGTAAGGTAACTAACCGTTATAATTTTTGAATTTAGAAGACAAAATAAAAACCAAAAAGGAGATGTCAATGAGTTCGGTTCTTAACACAATGTATAAACATTTTTCTAATAGAGTAACCTATCAATTGAAAGCCGGAAAAGCCGTTTGCTTCATTAACTGATCTCGTTACGTCAAGAAATCCAATGGAATGCTTTACTAGTAACGGTTTCTAAAATGAAATAAGAAGCTCAAATATTTAGAATACGATTATGGTATATCGTCTAAGCACTTCGCTCACAAAATAAAATTAAATACCACCTGCAGTTTAGTAGACCAACTCCACCAATAATTACAGTAGGTTTGACTCTAATGGCGTACTATCGATACAATTTATCTCCTACAGTATTTATTTGAATTTAAATACGTACGTTATATGAGTGAAACTTGTTTTGAATCGTACTAATTTAAATATTTATCGAATTTGTTTACTTAAATAATGAAATTAAACTTCTTATGAACCAATGGATGAGAGTCGATATTATAAATAACGCTTCATAATAAGAAAACCTTTTTGATTGATCTTATATTATCCTTTTAATATTATAAATGCAAAAGTTTGTGAGTTATGTTGGTTACTCTTTGTTACAAAACTACCCGTAAAGCCGAAAGGAGGTTAAATGGGGCCTTATTACGAGTTCCTTTCACAATATTTAAGCACCGTAGTAACGTTGTATAACATATCCCAAAAAAATTACGAACTGATTTTTATGAATGAAAAATAGATAAACTATTAAATTAAATATATTAATAGTAAATTGTATCTGATTTTAAAGATTTAATAAGGGTCCGAGGTGAAAGAGACTGGTTTCCATAACAAAGGCTTCGGCTTAGGTTGGAAACCAATTTCTCCTGCAAACTTTAATATTATAAGTAATTTTTTTTTGTTCAAAAATATTCATATTATACCTAGTTTGTAAGGAGAAAGGAAACAAACATTTATTATTATTATTAAAGTAGACAATTATTAGGTAAAATAGGTACGTAGGCCTTTCTGTTAAATAATCTGGTTCCCTGACATGACAGCTTACTAGGGTTGTTGGCTTTGATAATTCATTATATTTTTACGGGGTATTTTGTAACATCTTGTATAGAGTATGCCCTAGAATAATATATAGGATATTTTTATCCCCGGAAACTGGAATATCCCTCGAAAACGCGAAAATGAATATTGACTTCAATAACTACATACCATAACATTGGCAATGGTACTTCAACTATGAAAGTACTTCGTTGTTGCGAATTGTTTTACCTAACTAACTACTACCTTGAAACTTACACTAATTGGTGTAGGCCTTTTGTAATTCAATTTTCTATAACCTCATTTTATATCAACATTTTCAGTTTATTAAGTCACGCGATATTTGTGAAAAAGTTTCTTTGTATGCTACAATAGTTGGATTTTTTTTTATACCATGTGAGCCGACAAACAAGCATACGGTCTACCTGATGGTAAGTGGTCACCACCGCCTATAGACATTTGCAACACCAGTGCCTTTACCATGAGTTTTTAACGTACGTACTCGCTAGCGACGGCGTAATACATTTCTATGGCAAATCTGTACAGCGCCACTAGCGGTCACCTAAAGAACTAAAATCGATAGTACGAGTCGATAGGTAAAAAACCTATCGAAATGTAAACACTAGCGAGTAACATTTTTAGCCTTTGCTATAGAAATTTGGTACCATGAGTCACAAATTTGACAGTTGCTATCGAGAAATACTTTATCGTTAGTAGTTTACTTGCTAGTGACTAAAGTAAGTTTCGATAGCAACTCATGGTAGAGGTACAGAACATCGCCAATGCGCTTCGACCCTGAGTTGTTAAGTGAAGTTGTTAAGTCTCATGTGCCTGTAATTTCACCGGCTCCCTTACCTTTCTAACCGAAACACAGTAGTACAAGTGCACTACTGCTTCACGGCAGAAATGGGTATTATTTCCCCGGACGAACTCTGCACTAAAAGCTCAACTACTCAAAAAATTGTATTTTAGTTAAAAAAGGCCAAATTAAATAGGTATTTTACTCCCCTTCTAAACTCTACATGGTTGCTTATTACAGTATCAGCGCGTAATATCTAAAGTTAATAGTAGTGTCCGCTGGTTCACTGCTCTTGGAAATTAATTTAAAGTGCATTGGAGTAGCAATTACGATGCCAAGTAGCCATTAAAGTAATAAACAGATGAATCATGCGACTATTTGCATGATAATATTATGCATACACATCCATTATCCCAAGATAAGTGTATAAAATAATGTTAAGATACGCAACTTTGCTGTGGGTCCGTTTAGTTATGTTTCTTAAAACGAGTGTCGAATACGAACGTGGCAACTGAGTTTCTCTGTCGATGAACAAACTTAATTAAAACTTGAGAGTGGTAATGTGGCTGCTACATTTAGCTACGTTGTTTTGTTGAACTTTTGTGTTCACCTTTTGTATTATCATATTACAGGTCAGATGAGAGTTACTCGTGTTATCTACCACATAGTGGTGGGAGTTAGGTAATCTTTACACGAATTCTACCATTCAATGGTAGATTAGTTTATTAACATTAATTTGCTTTCCTGTAACCTCTGCGAATTTATCCTCGACTTACTTATATGGCTTAAACTGGAGCTGTTATGCAATGAAATGGAATTCTGTTTTCGAATTAATTTTGGAAACTTATAACAGGGTAATTATTTAAACACGATATCTACCGGACATTCAACAGAATAACTGGAGTATTGTACTTTAAGACGTGCGCTTACAAATAATTACACACCTGTACCTAATTATATAGGCTTTCAAAGGTTAGTATTCATTTCTTTTCATATAAGGTTCTTTGATCAAATATGAATTCAGGTCTCGACGCTCTGTGTTAATTGTATTTTTCATTCCTTAGCGAATTGTGTTTGCGCATTGCTTTGTTCATGGCGTATAAGATTAAGTATGAGATTGGCTCCGCCCAGTAATGATTGTAAGCTCCGATTGGTCGAACGTACTCTTTGTTACAAGCCGCTTTTGTTTTTACATCTCGAATTAGCGATCACCAGTTTTCATTTAAAAAAAATTGCTAGGGAAGCTAGAACCTGCAATGTACGTCAACGCTTGGGTGAATGAGAAAAGCCTGTATTACCTAAACTTTGGTAAGGCAAATGCCTTTGTGGGAATTACCTCTCCAAACTTGAGACATGGATGTACTCCATGTCAAATTTCTATAGAAGTGAAATTCATTATATGTGAGTTTTCAATTTTCAATGTTATTGTCTACCTGCCCTCTCAATTTGTGAGATTTGATTATTAGATATCCTTACTCCTCTTTCTGAAACCTTCTTGATTCTGCGCAGTGTGGTCTAAAGCAGCGTCGGCACTTTGTTTTTATTACGAGGCTCAGCTTAATATCGTTTTAATTTAACAACCAGTAATTTTGTATTAAGAAAATTTATAATCATGACTTTGTTGATTAGAGTCGCAGTAAAATATAAAAGTAATCTGCCAAACCTGTCCAGAAGTTTATTTTGATTAATTGATTACAAAATCGGCTAAGTGCGTGTCGGGCCGCGGGCAGAAGTTTTACTTATCCAAGAAGGTATATTTTATAAGGTCGGCTGTTGCTCTTTAACTTGTAAAGTATTCCTACCTCTATTATGTTCCTTCTTACTACTGGCATTTTTTTATTTATCCAAAAACACCTGTTTAACTTGAAGGGGGAGGGGGCACTTGACTGCAAAAAAATTATAATGTTTAATAATTCGCAAACGGATCCATGGATCCAAAAGTGTTCATCGACATCCCATACAATGGAATACACTAGTAAAATTTTGACGTATGAGATCTTTCTAACCAACTTAAATAAAAGGAGAGGTTTGTCAGTTTGTCCTAATCTTGTTTCATTATTTTATTTCAAAATTTTGGCAACGTGTTTGATTACTGACGAACAGTCGGACATGGCGAAACTATAAGAGTTCCTTGTTGACTACGGAACCCAAAAACAGTTACTAATTAAAATATTGCCATCGTAGTGAACTGTATTTAACTCTTTAACATTTATCTATAAACATTTTATGATATTCCTTTAGTTTGACAGATCCTATATTACTTTAAAAACTGTAAAATTATTTTATTATCAAAAGTGAAATGGTCGTGCTGTTATTTTATTACATATAGCATTCCTAATATTACCTATTAGTTACCCACAGCGTGGTATTTAGCATTTACATATCTAATGAATCATATAACTGTTTGAAAAGCCATTTCGGCTAACTGTTATGATATTTAACTAAAAAACACTACTATATACATTCATATTAAGTATTCAACGCCCTGGGGCGTCAGCCATGATCTTTATTTTAACAAGCAAGGAATTTATGGCACACTTACTTACTGGCAAGTCTTACTTGTTTCATGTCCAATTGACGGGCTAGTTGGCTTAGTGGTTAGATACACTGACTGCCACGCCGCAGGTCGTGGGTTCGAATCCGACCCAGGACAAACATTTGTGTGCATGAACACGTCTGTTTGTTCTGTGTCTGGATGTCAATATGTATATAAGTATGTATTTAAAGTAGTATATGTAGTTAATCAGTTATCTGGTTTCTGGGTCTGTTTAGTTTGGGATCAGATGGCTGTGTGTAAAGAATCTTCCAGGATATTATTGTATTTAATTTTCTACGGAAAATACTAACTTAGTTTCTTGCTTAATATTAATAACCTAAGTAGACTAATAATTTAAAGAAGTCAAGTTTGTGTTGTTTCATATCAAACGTTGTACGATATAAAAAAGGTTTCATTGAAAGAAAACTAAGCTATTCGTAAGTGACAAAGGCTATGTTATATATAGTATTCTCGGAAACCATTAGACCCGTCGGGGATGCGGGCTGGGTAGTATTAAATATAATTCAATAGCAATTTACAAATTAAAGCATCTTATATTAAACACACAGCATTCTGTGAATTCCATTAATTTATAAATGAAATGAAATGAAATATTTTATTCAAATAGGCCTTCACAGGCACTTATGAATGGTCAGACTCTAACACCGGTTCGGAAGGTTGCTTTTACTGAGAAGAGCCGGCAATAAACTCAGCAATTACTCTTTTCAAAATAAGATTTTGTACATAAACATGTGTCCTGCTGGAGGGAGCGCTACACCCAAGCATTGTCGTCAAATTGTCGTTATATAAGCACTTGCTCTTATTATTAATAATTACGAGAAATAGCATAACATCCATTACGAAAAACTGAAGCAGCCCCCTTATTCAGCTAATACAAACTTCGTCGGCGAGCCGCTTCACGGAGGCCGAGAGCTTACCTTTCACGTGATTAGTAGTATTAGCGTAGTAAGCGAAAGAGACAGAGCACGGAGGCCGCGACGAAACATCCTCGTGCTAGTGTCATTTTAACTTACAGAATGGCACCCCTGGACAAGGAGAGATATGTTTTAATACCTTTGGAAATACAAAGCGAAACTACATATTTAATTAAATAAATTATAAAGGTATACAATATGGCTGTGGTTACCAAGAATGTGAAGTTTTGGTTTCCATAATAGGTACCTATATAGTTTGCAGTATTACACTTTTTACTACTCTAATATTAACTTGAGAACGAAATAGCGGAAGCTTTATAATAATATGCCTATTTTATTACTGCCCATATTAGACTACAATTACTATGAGATAAAAGCGCAATTAGAACAGTAAAGTTTCGTGTGTGGATACATTATTGCGTGCAACACGCATGTGACCCTACCTCTTCGTAATTGACATGGGACTCCATGGAAAACCGAGATAAAAGATCAAGACAATTCGTACTTAAGGTTCTATATCTGGTATTAATCTTTGCAAAGAGATAGCTGCAATTAATTAAGGATATGCGTATGGAATTTTAGTGGTTAAAACAAATATGACTGTAAATCTTAATATATTGCAAACGGATAGCTGATTCGAAAAATTTTAATCTTATACCTGCAATATTTTTGAAAGTCTATTCAACGACACACCAGATAATGAGATAGACGAGGAAAACAACCTTTGTATGTACAAAGGTTGTTTTCCTCGTTGTTGTTTCCTACAAATCTCTACTATGTGTAGAGATTTTAGTTAAATTAAGAAAGCTAAAAAACCCCGCTATTATAGAAAATCCAACTAAAAAATAGAAAATAATTTTAAATAAATTATTAGAATTAAATAAATAAAAAAAAAGTTTGATTGCAAAAAAAGCGTTGATTTTCTATAAAAGCGTGTTTTTTTTAGTTTTCTTAAACTATTATTTGTTTTTAATTATTTAGTTAAATCGCTCATCCTGATTATCCTAATAAGGATAACGGGTCTAACGTTTAAAATATTTAATTGTCATCGGTCCTCGTTAAATCTTCAAAGTTTGAATGAAATCTGACCGTTTATAGTGGCTGAAAATCGCGCCCAAAGGAGTCGGATACAAACATACAGGTGAAGCTAATATAAAGCGTGTAAGAAAGTTATCGAGCTCTTTAACTTTCGGGAACCTGTAATTTATATTTCTTTTTAAAGAAATAAATATGTAGAAAGGTTTTATTGTAAATCATTCCAAAAATATTACACAAAAAACTAAGTATCTATCAATATGATGTTTCGTACAAAAATGTGATCATTTACAAACTATCAGATGTGCCATAAGACTGTTTCTCTTCTATATCACACGAAAAAACCTCTTAATCTGACTAAGAGCACAATATATCTGATGTCACGAAATAAATGTATTAAATGTCAACACTTCTTGTTATATGAACCATCAAAAGAGCACTTTATTATCTTTTTACGTGCACACAACGTCTTCGCTATGTTACTTGAATGACGTTAAGTAATGTTTATAAAATTGACAAACATATTAAAAGATATGAACTTTCTACATAATGTCAGATTAATGGTCACTGCAGCCATTAAAGTTGTTAAAAGATTATCATTTGGTAGTTCCATTTTAAGACCTCAAATCTGTATTTTAAACACAGACTCTAAAATTAGATTTATGACGTTAAAAATAATTTCAGGTAAGCAACGAATAGGTAGTCAGATATAAAGTGTATAATTATCCGTAGTCCTGATTTATGTCCTCGTATTTTGTAAATTATACTCTTGGTGTCACATACTATATATTAAAAGGCTATAAATGTAATATCGTTGACCTCCTAGGAATCTCCCTTCAGTCCAACCAACCCCGACAAGCCGCCGACAAATGAATATTATACGAATATGTACATTTTAGATAATTCATATCGGTATCGTCTATTTCGTCGAGCGGGACGTAATAATATATACGGGCGACTTATACATATTTAACCAATCTCGTGTCCAGTAATAGAGACAATAAGGTGGTGGCCGCAGAACTATATAAATTTCCAGTCTTTGACGGAATCATTGCAATTACTCGACTCAATGAACGCAGATCGATTCAGTCGATTCTTTACGACCTTCAATTCTCTTTATCGTCGAATTCGAGTCTGTAAACTATAATATTTATGAAAAACATGGCCAGTGTCTGGACAGAAAATAACTTGTCCTCGTATAATAAGATCGGCTAGTCACGAAAATTGTAGGTAATTTGTTAAGAATAAAAAAACCTGCAAATGGGTCTTAACGCTATAATAAAAACAGAGATATGACCATGGTGGGTCGGATCGAGAAATGAATTTAGATTACAGGTTAACGCCGACTAAGTGTGGGTTCGGCGCATCACCTGTGCTTGAAAAAACATTGGATAAAAACGGCGGAGCGGATGGCTCGGCTCTACTCCAGCCTGTCACGTGAGGACGAGCCGTTTTGGGCGGACGCTTGTCATCCAGTCGGCTTATTATTAATGTTTTGGTTTAAAATAAAACTTGAGTGTCCTGATGTTCATAACTGTTTATGTTTTTATGCCAAGCGATGCATGAGAAAAGCTTTTGAAACGATTTCAAATGCTTTTAGCATCTCTGTTAACTGTTTAACTAATTCCATATGCATTGTGGTATTATTAACGTAATTTTATAATGACATCTACGAGCTATGAGATTTATGTGGAGCAAAACTTTTGATACAAAAAAACGTGGTACGTTAACCAATAAAATCAACACGAGCAATTCCAATATTACATTCACATGTAACTTTCCAATAACACGATGTAAAATAAATGCAATGAACCGTCCCCTGTAGTTCAGCGGGGCGCCCGGCTGCATCGCATTAAGGTGCAGTAAAAATAAAAGGTTTCGAACTGAAATTAATAAATTTTAATTGCATAAAAGTACAGGTTGCCCCTGGCTTTAAGTGGTTACAATATCTACCATTCCCTTTCGTAGGGTTCCGTAACACGATGTTATTAAATTGGGTATTCCATATCAAATGAGATGATGATAGATGGGTAGCCATGAGGCTTGAATACATTGAATTCATGTATGGTAATGTATTGTAAAAGACTTGGATTGCGGTGGAATAGCGTCACCATAGCGCCCTTAGGAAGATTTTGAACTTTGTGTCCGTTCGTCACCTCCAACAAAATGATTTATTCATTTCATAATATAGTAATGGGACCATAATTCAGTCTCCATAATAGGAGGTAACGCTTACCTAAGTACTTATAAATTTATCTATGTATACAACAAATATTGGTATTAAAAGTATTGTCTCTAGTCTGGTACGATTCTATAAAGCGATTACCATTTTACCTTCTCATTGAAAGTCATTAGTTCAATAGTTCAGGCGGATAAGAAAACAAGACTTGTTTTTCTTCAGTCGTGCACAAGTGCAGAAATCTTACCAGATCTCACGATACAAACAGAATACGTGTAAGAAATACCTTTAGACAAAAAGGTACGAACTTTATCGTCAACTCCCCTTCTGAACAGAAATAAAGGTATGTCCTCACTAAGTGATCAAGTTGTAGAGCTCTCGCTCAGTGCATCAGAACCGGTTACACGAGAGGAATAGTTTCGAGCTTGAACCCGCTGTAGGTAGGTTTATTAACCAGCTATAGTTACGGTGGGACGAACCCAGCCCGTGACTAAATATGTGCCTACGCGCATCACAACTTATGATTCTTTGAATAATAGGTACCTTGTCCGCGCCGAGGTCGCCGCCGTCGCCGCCGCACCATCACCCCGCGCCGCTATCACGGCCGACACGACCCATTTTCTTTCGGAAGCATAATATTATAATTAAATTTAACGCACGGTTTACGTAGACGCCATGTAATACGATTATAATTGACTTTGGATCGAGTTACAAATTCACTTCTGAATACGTGCTTCGGGAAAGTGTGAAACGGCCTTTTCGAGGATGAGTTTGATTGAAATTACGCACTAGGTATTTTTTGTTCACAATATTTCTACGTGATACTCTTTAGGTTTTATACAAATGCTAGGTTACAGAGTTATAAATAGGATAATCAATATGACCCCGAGTTGAGAAAAACGATTGTCAAAATGAAAGGAAAGTAGATTAAGTTCTCTTTGACATTCATTAGTTTCATAAAAATACTCACTAACTCCAAATAAAAAGTCTGCGAATAAAAGCTCGTTAAAATCACTCGCTGCTCGACCCTGAATAAAAGTTTCGAACGTTCCTTTTTACCTATGTGGAAAAAAAAGAGAACAGGAAGTGAAGCATTTAATCATTACAAGCGCGGCAGCCATTTTTTCATCTCCTGAATTAATTTTTAAATTTGATTCTATTAACATAATAAAATAAATCAGTGAACGCCCGCGGGCAGTGAAGAAGTAATCACGGGCCGAGATCAGAAGTCTTGTCGAGGTATTCGAGGTCGTAAGGTTAATGTTAATATTTGTTTGAAGGATTGTATACTAACTAACCTAATGTTGTGATACTGTCTGTTAGTAACAGAGTTTCGCTGTCAGCTTTGAGTCCGTTAACGTTTTTGTTCGAGCCGCCGCCGCGCGCCGTCGGAACCCCAAGACAAAAACTAATATTGTGGTAACCGAACAAAGGCTTTTATAATGAAAAGGTAATGTGAAAACGTTTAGGCCTTAGATTATGTTCACAAAATTCAGCTACTAATAAATACCTACTAACATAACAAAAATGAGTACCTACCTAAATTAGTTCCACAGATCATAATGATTCATTGTGTAAAAAATATGACATGATAGGTATTAGCAAAGCCTGTATATGATCGGTGACGTGTGTGGGCTGATAAAAGAGTACCTACTTGTTCTTATTGTTATTTATAGAACAGTATACCTAGTGGTAAGTATTTAATATCCAATTACAAATAGTAAGAGTAAGACACAACTAATTTACTGAGGAATTAATCAGCGCGAGAGTTGCAAGGTAATATCTTTATTTTAGTTTCTTTTTATCAAAACAATTCTTGTAATAAACAATTCCGAGAATAGATTTTTTATTTTTATTTCGTCAGCCATTTATTTCCTCTGCTAGATATAATTTTTTCTTATTACGACATATTTTATAGAACTGTGCCAATCGAAATAAATGCCTTGCCAAAGATTATGAAATCCATAACGATGTCGTCAGACCATTGAGTCTATCCGATGTTCTTGGCCATGAATTGGTTACTAAAGCTATTATTACCCTCAAATAACCATAAATCAAACTGATATTAAACTATTATTTACTAGCGACAAAGGTTTTCACGTACACGCGGTGGCGGGTTAAATACAAGAACACAAATCATGTATGTGCTTTGAGCCCTGTGCAGTTCAGCGTCACAACACGAGCACAGAGAATAGAGTGACCTAAATGCGTTAATATATAATTGCATGCAGACCAGTTCATTTGACCGCGGATCTCTGCACACGATACTCGTTGTGAGCAAATACATTAAACATGGATATATTGTCGGTATGGAATCTAGTATATTAATGAAATGCCATAAGTTTTGTTTTATGACAATTATTTTAGTTTCATTTGAGTTTTATGGTGATAAATAAAATTAAATAAATATAATGGGAGATCCTTTACGCACGGACATCTGGTCCCAAAATAAACAGAGCTTGTATGGAAACCAGATACATATACTACATATACTACTTCTTTATTTTTCTAAATATATACTTGTATAGATATTTACAACTAGACACAGAACAAACAGCACTATGTTCATGCACACAAATGTTTGTCCAAGGTGGGAATCGAACCCGTGACCTGCCATATATTATATTATAGTTTATTTTGCATATTTTCATAGCCTCTTATATTTTTTATTTTTTATTTTTTATAGCCTGTCCTATGGTATTTTGTTTTGGGGAGCAGCAGCGGATATAGAATCAATATTTATTATACAAAAAAGAGCAATTCGTGCAATTTACAGTATGGGTCCCCGTGAATCATTAAGAGATTTATTTAGGGAAATAAATATAATGACATTACCTTCACTATATATTTATGAAAATATAATGTTTATACGTAGAAACATAGGAATGTTTGAGTCAAAATTAGATATTCATAGTATAAATACAAGACAAAGGGAGAAGTTAGTTGTTCCATACTTTAGACTAACTAAAGTTAACAAGTCATTTCTTGGTAATTGTGTTCGATTTTATAATAAGATACCGCTTTCAATAACCAAAATGTCTGATCATAAATTTAAAAATTATATTAGGAAAGTTTTGAAAGAAAAAGCGTATTACAAGGTAGTTCATTATATTGAAGATAAAAATGTATGGAAATAGCTGCTCTCTGCACAGTGCACCTCTAAATCTCTTGTTTAAGTTGTAAGTACCTAATTATTGTTATTTTCTATTTTGTAGTCTTGTCATATTTTTTTTTGTTTTGTTTTTATTAATGTTACCTATAATAAGTATTTTGTAATTGTTAAATATAAAATTATGTAAAATTGAAATTATAAAATAGCCAAAAAGTCAGAATAGATAAAAATTTATATAACAAATAAAAAAGAATGTAACCTTGCTGAGTTTCTTGCCGGTTCTTCTCAGTTGAAGGCTGACTTCCGAACCGGTTGTAGCTTCAGTAACTTTAAATTTGACCTTCATAAGTGCCCTCCGAAGGCCTAAACTGAATAAATGGTTTTGAATTTTGAATTTTGAATTTTGAAAAAACTCGGCAGTCAGGGTCGCTAACCACGAAACAAACTAATCTATCAAACGCTGGTTTCATGATGCAACCTTTTTACTGATACCTGATGCATGGTTTGCCAATATATCTCTAACTTATTAATTTGTTCCTTTAAATAAGACTTATGATCGGCAATTTAGATTTATTGTATTCATCTTTAGGGATATGAATTCTGCGATATTTATTCAATTGTAAAGGGAGAGGCAATTAAAAATTGTACCATTGGTATTTGGACTGCAAAACATGCCCTAATGTTGGCGCCAGTGGTTTGGCAGGCGTCTGTAAAATCTGCATGATCTCTCGTTATTTACCTAAGCATCGACCTGCGAAATACCAAGCATACATAATAGATCTGACTTCAAATGATTGGAAATAAGGCAGGCTGATTATAATGATGATTCATTTGTATTTCTATTATATCATCACTCCTATAAAAACATAGTTTCAAATTGTATGATGATTTAAGTCATATAATCACAACTTAACTTCTACGACAATTGTCATTAGAAGTTATCGAAATATACAGCTTTTTATATGAGTAAGATGAAATGTAGCATTAATAATTTCAACACCACCGAGAATAGCCAGCTGCTCATAAATATACCCTTAATGGCAAAGCCAGTAATATTTCTTTTCTCATCTACATTACTTCTGCAAAAATAACAAAATAGTGTTTGCAGATTGCCACAGCTCGATAAGGCTCGGCGGACTGCATAGAATGAGCCACTTTAGGAGTGCTGTACCTTTGTTATCTTACTTTTGGAAATATCAGTCGTATGCCACGGGATTAAGGGCCTTTTTGATATATTTGAGATTTATGTGGCAGTTACACAGAGGTTCTGATTTGTGGTCGAGATAGGCACGCGAATGATGCTCTCAGTGGCCGCAACAAGGACATCATCAAAATAAAACTACGTACAGTTTTGGAGATAAGTAATGTCCGGTTCTAAAGGCGCAGTTGTTTTGATAACTAGTCACATTTGTACCAATAATTTAACTTTCTAATGATTTGACAACGTTTTTTATATGTAGGTCCTACGATATTTGTAATTATGACAATTATTCTACATGCAACTACCCAGTAAACACATTAGGTATTTATTTTAAAATTAAAACCTTAAAATAAATAAATAAATAAATATCCTGAGACATTCTTTACACACGGCCATCTGGTCCCAAACTAAGCAGAGCTTGTACTATGGAAACCAGATAACTGATTTACTACATATACTACTTTTTTTTTCTAAATACATACTTATATAGATATTTACACCCAGACACAGAACAAACAGACATGTTCATGCACACAAATGTTTGTCCTGGGTGGGAATCGAACCCGCGACCTTCGGTTTGGCAGTCAGAGCGTTAACCACCAAGCCAAGTGGCCTGTCAATATGAATATTATATTACATTGTAATTTATTATGCGTTTTAAAGGTACAGCCATAAATACAATGGTTTCAATGATTAATAAGTTTAATAAATAAGATTTGCAAGTTGTTTTAATAAGACAATTGATAAAATTATCACTGTACATAACTTCACGAACCTTTAAGATATTTTAAACGAACATAAAGCCTCACGCACTGTATGAAAACATACACTTTGATGAACTATCTTTTAATATGCCTTCGTATGGTCTTTCATTCAAGGATGGTTGTTCTTGCTCAAACTCAATATTTGACGTTCCCAGTATAGTTAACAAACACATCAATGGCCGTTCCATGAGTGTCGTGTCGACTCAAGGAAGAACAAGTACGAATTTAACGTTTACCTACATGTTATGTTCCTTTACATACATAGACGTGTTATTGTATTCCAATAGTAAGTATTGCGTTCCTATCTAAACTACCCTTATCCTGATTATTGACAGAAATGCGAAACTGTTTTTTTTGTTTGTTGCGTTTTTACGCCTAAACGCCTAAAGCGATCTTGATGAAATTTAGCACCCGATAAGCCTATTGTATGGGGATGGACATAGGCATTAAACATAGGGATTTGTACTCCGGGAATGCGGGTGAAACCACGAAGGAAAGCTAGTGTAGACCATATCGACGGGTAAAAGGCGGCTTGACTCAACAGCCATTTTTGACGAAAGTAAAATTTTTCTCAATGAATGATACTACTATGATAATGGCCCATGCACAAATTCGTTGAAGCTTGCATTTAGTTTTACCAGCTTCGATGTGGAATGTTAAGAAGTTTAGATACAGTATCTGTTTTTTGGGTTTTAAATAGCTCTCCTGTAAAGTTTTCAAAATGGCGCTTGAATCATATCGCCTTTTAACCGTCGATATGTTATTATAAAGAGACAGAGATGTCGGATTTTGTAAGTTTGTTTGTAGGGTAAACTCTGGTAATCTGGAACAGGCTACTTTAAAATAACATCACAAATGAAAGTCTATTAAATCACAAATGAAAGTCTATTAAACACATTACTCGAGGAGGCGGAGGCAGCCATATATAACAACGAGACCTCCAAAGTCCTTAAAGGGAAAATGACAGGGAGTTATATGGCTGCGTATAGCACAACTGGTGGCTTTGTGGAGGAAGAAGGCGAGCGAGCAGACCCACCTAAATTTAACACTCCATCGGAGGACCCCATAGTCATCACAGCCCGGTGCACAAAAATCATGCTGGACGACAGGATCCTAGAAATGGCCAAAACCATTTCAGGAGACCTTGGTCCAGGAGCAGCGTGGCAAAACTGGGCCATACCCAAATTCAACTGGGTAAATGGGGTTCCCGGATGTGGCAAAACAACTTGGGTAACTAAAAACTTCAATGCGGAGAGCGACGTCGTAGTCACCACCACAACCGAGGCAGCCAAAGACCTGCGCGAAAAGCCGGCTCCAAGTATTGGAGCTACAGCCAAAACCAAAGTGCGCACGATGGCATCCATTCTTGCGAACGGGTTTAAGGGGCCCAAAAATTGCGACCGTCTAATGGTCGACGAAGCCCTTATGAACCACTTTGGATCCGTCGTAATGGCAGCTCGGTTGTCTGGTGCCCGCGAAGTGGTCCTTATCGGAGACATAAACCAGTTACCCTACATTGACAGGGAAAATCTTTTCCCTCTAAAATACCAACACCCAAACCTGGTAACTTCCATCAGCCAGGAGTTGTTGTGCACACATCGTAACCCGATGGACGTGGCATACGCCCTAAACGAGGTATACAATGGTATATACTCGTCCAAACTTCTAATAAACTCCATGAAGCTAATGAGATATACGGATGCGCAAGTACCCAAAACACTCCCTAACACCCTATTCCTGGTCCATACCCAGGAAGAAAAGGCATTCTTGACCAGCAAGGGATATGGAGAGGGCACAGGGTCACGCGTCCTTGCCATCCACGAAGCGCAAGGAGCCACGTACGAGTCGGTCCTCATCTTTAAAACAAAGGCCAAAAAACTCCAACTCCACGACAGCGTGCCGCACGCGGTAGTGGCGATATCGAGACACACCGTTGGCTGCACCTATTATGCAGACGACGGTGATGACGCGATCGGCAGGTTTATCCAGCGGGCGACGGCCGCGTCGACAAGAGCCATTTTCGAATACAACTTAAAAATGGCCATAAAACATCGAGATGCAGTTGTCATGGAAAGTCTTTTGGGAGCGAAACCATCCGAGGCCGAAATAGCTTAAACTTTAATATTTAATTATAAATTTTGACGAATAAGTGTAACTAAATTTAAGTAAATGCTAAGTTATTTTAATCCATGTATCGGCAGTAGAAAAATTTAATGTAACACTATTATTAAGGAACCACAAGCCTCAGTTCAAAACAACGAGCTGAGCACGCGCGGAAAGATGTTAATTTTTAGAAACACAATACAATAGATCTTAGAATCTCCAAAGAGTACGGACTAAGAGTCCGTAGAAAATGTAAAAAGAAAAAAAAAAAAAAAATAACATCACTATATCATATAGTAAGTACTGTGGGTTTTTCTATATATGATTTGCAATTTATCTGTTACGCCTTAACATATTAACAGAACTACATATTTTTTATAAGAAAACCTTGGTAATACGGTCCTACTAATAAAAAAATATTAGATATATATATATTATACTTAATATGAGCTGAAATTAGATGTATTCTACCGTATTTATCTGTCTTGCTATTATTATTCAAATATATGTTATGCATAAGGTTTTAGTTTTACTCTACAAAATTAATCTTTATTTTATTCAATTAAAGTTTTAAATTAGTTTTCGCTGATATTGTTTGTTAAACTTCCTTATGATTAAGGGTAGATATTATTTTTCTACGTGTTGAATTCTATCAGAATTCAAAGTGAAAAATGTAGAAAAGTGTTTAGCTTCAAAGTGAAAATATTTATACGAATGTACATTCTATATCGTACGTGGTAACGTAGATAGTTCAGTATTGTAGTTGTGAATTGAGAACGTCAAATGATGTAATCAAATAATTTTAACTGGAAAGGAAATTATGTCAGTGAAATAATAAATTAATTTGATTGTTATACAAACAAGCAATAAATACGTTTTCTAACAATAAGCAGCTTTTATGATAACAGTGAATGTCTCAACAGAATCCATTTATTTTTAGTGACATATTGTCCTGAATACAGCCCATTGTTTTGACTCGGTAAACAGATTGTGCGTGTGGTAAAGTGGTTAGGGTTAGCAAAGTTTTACAATATGCACTTCATAAATATTCATAAAGCAATATACACACGTTTATATTTTTTTGATTTTGAACAACTATTAGTTTACTCACATTTTGCAAACAAATATTTATGCTGTGTATTCAGTCTTTATGAGAACCTGGAAATGAGTTGTTATTGTTTTACAAAATGTTGGTGTAATAAAACCCACAATGTGACGTCACAATCGATGATTTTCGTTGGAAAATACTTTCGTTTATTATGTACGTTTTATTTGCACTGTGTGGAATAGGTATGTATGTTTACATTATCACATAAGATTTAGCAGTTTTTCGATTCCAACCCTATTTGGGAACGCTTTTGTTGGCCACTTTGACTAGGTGTGAAGGTAAAATTACTTATACTCTTTAGTCTGCTTTTACGACAGTATTGGTGTCACAGTATTCGTTGCCTCTTCTAAACTGCTGTGTAATGTATATTGCTATAGTACTACTCCCTATTATGTGCGTGATTAAAACAGGTCACGTGTCCTGACACGAGTTTATCATTTATACCCGAGAAAAGTGCTCAACGCCGCTAAAGAAGTTTTCACTTCGAAAGTCATAAGCCCTGATTGGTTTAGAATAAATAATTCTACTCTCTAGTAAAAAAATATTAATTCGATACTCTCGGTAAAAAAAGCCGCACAATCATAGTAATGTCACAGATAACACTATACAAATAACCTATAAATTAAACAATAAGCAAAAAAAACTGCACTTCAACACATCACAGATCGAGTTATTTGAATGAAAAAAATAAATTAAACCAAATAGATAAATGTTCATACCAACTTTGCAGCAGTTGCCCAAAGTTGTTCCTTTTCGTATAAATTTACCACCGAGGAATTGGCTTCCTTTTGACCATAATCTTAACATTAGCCTGATTCTCAAGCAGACTATGACTGCTATGATTTCCTCAAGAAGATCAACTATAGATCAAGTTCATTGACCTTGTCACATGTGACCACAACTAAACTACCTTCACCCAATGTCCTGAACTTTTATATTCTTTCATCTCAGTATAAAAATTCATAGCTTAAATAATAATTATTCACCAGTTAAAGTCAATGTCTCGAAGGCAACCCTGTCACGGACGCCTGGCATATTTGAGCATGTGTGCGTGGGTTCGTGTGTATACGTACATAGATGCAGATACTAATTTCGCTTTCGGCGACGTCGGCGTTTAACATTTCGGACGCGCCGCGAGTTTTAATTTGTGATCAATTATGCGAGAGCACTGTTATTCATCGTTGTTTTATTTTATTTGGCTTCTCACAACGACGGTGGGTGGTCCGATCACGATTTTTGGGATGTTGCTCACCAATAAGTTCCACTGATTGAACCATAGAGTTATTAAATTGCATGTTCTGTTTATTATTTTTGAATATTTTACAAGCAAAATTATGCTTAATTATGGTCTAAACGTATTTTGGATTTCTACCTTCTTTACGATTTAACCTTTGATTTAGTGTTAGATTTCTGTTAGTTTTTTTTTGTCTGAGCTTATCTACCTACTCTATATTTACCTTACCTTTTTATATTCGATCCTCTCATGATTTAAAAGACCACATTCGACAGCCTAATATCCATTAATTTGACAAAAAGAGACAAATACAGGCGATGAAAAATTATTGGTATATGATGATTTTGATTTCTATCTAACCATCCACCTTGTCTCCCAATTCTTACTGCAAGTTGTTGGTCGAAAATTACTAACGTCCTTTCTACGTCCAAAAAATACTAGAGTCTACATCTTGACAGCACGGAAAGAGTTTGACCAGCCATTTTGTTATTCGGAGCGCATCGGGCGCACCCTCGACCGGTTAGCGGTAAATTGTTCCACGTAATGTGATTCTAATTGAGCAGCTAATTCGTACTGAGCATACACTTGCTTAATTAGCCATTACCGCACTCTGAGCTGTAGGGTAACCAATATTTTATTAAGTGTATAAAAATACAACTTGAAAAAAACTTTTTAAAATTAAAAAAGAATTATTCAAAAACCCTTTGTCTACAAAGTCTGTATTGGCGTCTGAAAAAAGGCAAAACCTAATATGAGCTTTTTACCTCACATATGGTAACCCTAGTTGGAGTATTGTTCTCTTCTATGTTGTGTCTTTGTACAGCACTCAGTTCTTATTATGAGAATGTAAGCTTTGTTGCGTTTGTATGGTGCTTTAACGAGCAGCGTAATTTGTATTTTACTTAAGCCGTTTAAATGTAAATGTCGTGATACTGCAGCGTACTAAAAGATTCAATTTCACGTTGGTATGCCACATTTAAATTTTAAACAAATATATACGATAACTTTTCATGAATATAAATTTTAAATGAATGGAAAAATATTCATTATACTCCAGTAAAACAATAACTATTAGGTACCTTACCGGCATTAAAATGTATCAAGTAAAGAATCAACCTGAATTATGTAGTAGCACCTTCCTACGTACGTAGTCAAAGGCGGTATTTTCAGTAAAGGTTTTAATTTGTTTCAATACAGCGAAGACTGCGTAGGTTTTCGGGGTTCGATTACATTTAATAATAATTAACCTTCTAATTACCACCGACGGTATAATTTTCTTCGCTAGCATCCTTAACCTTACCGGGTAATAAATTTAAAATATTGAAGCTCTACAATTATTTCCGAAGAGATAATGATCAATCGCTGTAGATGTTTTCGTTAATAATAATGTTAATAGCTCTTTAATAAGCCGCTTGTTATTGTAATAGCTGAGGGAGGAAAGCCAACAAATAAAGCGAAAAACAAACTGAGAATAGTATCGTATATACCGTAATCCATGTAATAAACGAAAAGTACCCTTTGTTCTCACAAATTTTGCGTTCCTACCTACTTTGTATCGACATAGAATTTAATTGCGGGAGCGTTCTTGCGAAATTATGATTTATGGTATTTTATGAAAATTCTTGTGAAGTATCCCACTTATCTTCAAGACTGATAACAATATGTTATATATGTATGTAAAAGCTTCGTTTTCTTTGTACTTATTTTATTTTAGTAGTAATACTACAAATAGTAATTTAATTGCGGTAACTTTCTTATAAAATTATGATTTATGGTAAGTATTTTATGAAAATTCTTGTGAAGTATCTCACGTACCTAACTTTAATGATAAAAATCTAAACTAATATTATAAAGATGAAAGATTTGTATGCATGTATGTTTGTTACTCTTTTACGCAAAAACTATTCAACGGATATGGATGAAACTTGACACATAGATAAAGCATATCCTGGAATAACATATAGGCTACTTTTTATCCCGGGAAAATGTGATATCCCTCGGGAACGCGGGAAAAACTGCGGGGGACAGCTATATGTTACATAGGTATATGACAACTTCGATTTCTGTGTAACTATATTATTTTAGTAGCATAAATATACTTTGTATATAATTAATTAAAATAAGAGGACCTATAATTAATTATTAACTTCAACGTCAAAAAACACTATGTTACCAAAGATTTGTTACATTCCCATACGCTTGTTAGTCATAAAACGTTGAGTAATAAACTTCTATAAACCCTCGGCGACAATTCTCAACTAAGTAATTATAATTTTAAGCTGTTTAAACATGTTAATTAAGCGTTATCAATGAGGACGACAACAAACATGCCGAAACCATCAAGCAAAACGCATGAAGTGAGTTAATTAATGTAACTCGATTTAAAATGTAAAATTGAAAACATTTTTGGTACTTGTAATTTTAAACGCAGCTCCGCTGACACCCAAATTCCATGATATTGATGTCCAGGTATGACGGGCATTGCAGAATTAATTATTCATTTGCATCAGTGTATTCATACTCGTTTCATCTACTTACTTTCCTATAAAGTATTAATTTCAATCTGATAGTACAAATCAGTATTACACATTTATTTGATGTAATACAAAATTTGATTTTGTATAATTACCAATCTGCAAATAAAGCATTATGCACACGCATAAATATCAACCGATTATGAAGTAATTAAAATATTTACACAATATTTTTTGTTGCAGAATTTGGGAGCTCACCTTCGGCTGAGTTCTAGAAAAGTAAGTCCCAGTACTTATTACAACACAGTGCCAGCTGACTCCAATATAAGTGTGCTGTTAAAACCAGAAATAATGATTTATATATATTTTGATTATATAATGTTTATATGAACAGCGAAAAAAGTACGTAATGTGAGTCAACAAGTCCGAGGACCTATTATGTCAACATTTCCAAGAAAACCCTCCTTGCGCACTACCTATACATCTATATTAACACCGTCTCCCAACCTTTCTCATTTACTTGAAGGAAATTGTCTCTGCTCATAACTTTACGTGTTTCCACATGAAACATACATCCACGAATACTATGTTACATCTAAGCTTCACTCTACGTTTGTTGATAATATCTCTTTAAAACGTGACACCCAAAACAAATGACAGTATTTTAGTTAACTTTTTAAGTTCTTACAAATACCACTCACTGTGATTAACAAATAAATTTATCTTTGGGAACCGCTCAGTGAGTACGTGTCTCGTTATTATTCGTTTGTCATTCGAGTGACATCGCCCACGCCCTCACTTCTAATTAGTACAGAAATAACGTCGAGATATTTGTCAACTTTCAAGCTTTTACGGCATTCCTTTTAGGTGTGCACCTACCGATGGACGAGCCACAGAATCCTTCATGCAAATAGATCGTTAACTGTCTGTGAAATATTGTTTCCAACTTTGGGGTGGTCTGTGTTAAATATCAAATATTACTTCGTTACATCCACAGAACAAATTAATCTATTATAGATAGCTAAAGAGGTTTATGTCTGAAAAGTTTTGAATTTTTGATGTAGGTAAAACATTTTTAATTATTTTTTTTATTTAATAAAAAAACATGCTTTAATTGTACCTTAATATATGCCTCTTTCTCGATTATTTTCTATTTACTGTCATACATTTCTGTAAATATATGCTCATTTTTTAAATATCTTAAAAATGTGTAGCTGCAGAAAACTCCCCTTGATTTTTTTTAATCTATCCTTTTTTAGTCTCGCCTGCTCCAGGGAGTGCTTCTCACAATATTTTTATACAGACTTTATTCCAAGAAAATCATTTATCACGCAGATAACTCGCTATCTAGCGGTGCTTAGAATATATAATTATGTTAAATAAATGGTAGCAGTTACACAAAAATGATAAAACCGAGATCCTCAAAGTCAATATTACGGAGAGAAATTAATCTGGAGCTAAAGGGGGGCGGCCCTCGAAACTTATCTGCGAGGAAGCCGGAGCTTGGGCATGACCTCACAATCAAATGTCAAACAAAGTTTTATCAGAACGAAGTTGACAAATAAATCCCTCGTCCCGTGCCGCAACTTTTCTCATAGTGTACGCAACGCGACGTGATTCGGGCAACTCTATTGATCTCTTATTGTGTTTGTGGAATACCTACATACTGCGAACTAGGAATTGTATTGGAATACCCGTAATTTATCATTAATTAAATTAATCCACTATCCGTAACCTAGTGACTCATTGTCGACTAAAGGTAATTGGAATTTATCATATTTTATAATTTTCTGAACATTTTATGGTACCTACACGTACCATTATCTGAAGTTACCCGACATTTCTGACGTAATGCGAAAGACTTATCTTTTTGCCTTGTCTCGTTTTTTTCACTATCGTCGCACACCGGCACTCCCCGCATGTCACACGACTTAATCCCGAAGCTGACTCCATAAAATCTGTTAGGCACGAAATCCCCGCTCAGGGAGTGTCGTCAAGAGTGAAGAATGACTAGCGACGCCCACCTTGTCTAGATAGGATGTTCATCACTTTTTATTATCTTAGCTACACTTTATATGTATCCAATAACTACGCCCCTTTCAGAAATAAAATAAGAACTAAAGAGTTTCTATTCTATACAATAGTACATATTATATAGCTTGTCACTTAGTTAATGCCAAGTTGTTATTTAATTCATTATAAAGCTCGGAGTTGTTTTCCAATTAAACATATTTTTTCTATAGTTACAAATGGTAAGGTATAATAAATATATCGGCTTCCTTGACCCGCTTTTAAAAAACAGATAGAACAAGGACTCAATTCCCTATTTGTAGAGGAAGGCGATAGCAATCTAAAATATCACCCTTCCGCCCCTTACAAATAGACATGTCCTTAATGAGGCTATGAAGAACTCCTGCGCCTCTAACGAAAATTCAACACCTAAATACCAACATTAAATTACATTTTGAAGAGTTCATTACTTCTGTCGGGGAATGTTTAGACGCAACAGCTGTTATTTGTCGAGTAACTGGCCAAAAGTGATGGATAGCACGGCCGTTTCCGCTCGAATTTTAAAAGTCGGCATTTCAGTAATGGGCCAGTATTGTTATTTCAGTCGTCGGAAACGTAACGAATGGGAATGTTCAAAGTGACGGCACACATATATTTTATAAGCGACCATTTGTCTAGAGGCGCATGTGTGTCTGCCGCTTGCGCTGAAATATTTACGAGCTATTAGTGCAAGAACAAAATATATGTACATACATCCACTATCACTCTAGTAGCGGGATCACAGGCGTCTTTCTAACAAATGACTGATTTAGTACCACTACTGAATTCAGACTCTTAATTAATGCAACATCTCGATATTATTCTGGTAACCTTTGATGTTAAATGTTATATGAGAAAGTTATCTTGTTACAGTTTAAAATTATGCGTTAATTCAATTAAAAGGAAATGTCCACTAAACGTGATTTAATCTTCAAAGTAAACAAATAAGACAGGTACCATTTGATGTTTTGGAGCTTCTTTGATATTTTTATTGTCGAAGCTGGTGATTTACAAACGGCTGTGCCGTTAGAAACCAATGAATTTTACTTTTTACTGTTGAAAGTTTATAATATGGTTTTACGGGCCCTAATTATGGTTTGGCGAGTCAAAAAGACTTCTAATCGACAACAATCTCTGTTACATGAAAGCATTTAAAACTGGCAAATTACTGTTTGATTGGCAGTGCGATGACATACCCTATCAAAGAAACCAACCATACCTGCCTTAAACAATCATTTTCACCAGTATACCCATAATACGCACCCCTGTTAAGAGCAATTTACAACTGTAATAAAACTTGCAAGTATCTAATTCAATTTGATCATGGAAAATCTTTTTAATGAGGCAAGCTAACGACTGCTCCACCCTCAACAAATAAGCGCAGTGCACATTGATAAATTGCTTAATTTTGTTAAGTGGACATGTCACACACACCGGCTGAGCGGTGTTTGTTTAGTATGCGAGTGTTACATGTCGCGAACTGTGACCCTCTGCGCATATGAAGCCCCAACCTTGCGGGTCACAATGTATAAATTCACTGAACTGCTTTATTAGTTGACTGCGACAAAGAAACGAGAATACTCCCCCATATATATGCAAATAAACATTTCAAATGCGTTTTAAATTAAAATAATCCCAAATTTATATGTAAATTCGTGACCGCACTTTGTCCTTCGCGGTTTCTCGTTCCGAAATCGATTACATTACACGGATTCTGGCTTAGATCCGACTGAGATAAGTTTAATGAAGGGTTTTACAAAGCGGAGTTCCTAAAGTACAATCGGCCCGATTGGCGATTCTATTACTTCTCTCGGTTTAAGTCTTTCGACGGCGGTAGAATATCTCTAAATAAGTTTTGTTAAAATAACGGAAAAAAATTTTTTTCGTATTCGTTTATGTCGCCGCGTGGTTTCATAATAAAATATAGTGTTAACGACGTTTTATTTAGCTTTTCGTTTGAATTCGAATTCCAACATTATCTTAATTTTTATGTGGTTAACCTTTTAGTTGACGATTATCTGTAAAACAATATCGGGGACGAAGACTAAGTTTAAAGGACCACCCGGGCATATTCCAACTTGTTACGATTTGGGCTTGTGTATACCCCTTATGTCACTCCAATTAGTCATGATTAACTTTAATTTATTGGGCCGTTTAATGGTCCATTAACCAGCTCCCTAGTGTCTAATGACTTCTTATTGTAAAACCCTACTGTTCCATAAAACACTTATATCCAATTAAATGTGACATTGATATTTGATCCAACTACGATTAATTACAATCTTTATTAGAGTTTATTACATGAAAGTAATTGTATCTCTTAAAGACATGCATGAGAACCAAACGACGATGCTACCATTGTCGCCTTTCTTACTGCTAAGCTACCGACTATAAGTCGGTCATTTGTACCTTTATTATCTGGGTTCAAATATAATTCGAATAGAAATAGAGTAGTGGCAGGGTTTCTTTGTAGTTCGCCGCCTGGCTGGCTGCACCCTCAACTTGAATACACAGGAGAACCAGTGCCTTTGTATACATTGGCAATCCCCGGGTATTCCTAACGTCTAAAGGCGACTGGTAACTATTTACCACCAAATAGAAGGTCCATTTGGTTTGCTTGTCAGCCGTCACGACATAAAGTTGTATAACTTTGAGCTGGACTCTATATATTTAACCCTACTTTAGATTTTATAAACTTCCCGCCCTGTGCGATTAAATTAATGAAGTGCATTGTGCTTGGAGAAGAAATATTTCAACATAATTCCAACATGCATTCAACAAAGTTCAGTTTTGTTTCGCAGCAGACAACAAAGTACATCATTTTCCTTGAGATATTGCACATCTTACAACACACTGGGTTTCCTGACTGATGTTATCTGAACACATTTGAGATGGCGGGCGCTACTGTTTTTATATAGCATGAAGTACGTTACATAGAATTTTGTGTTTCGAATTGAGAGTTGATGGCTCGTTGCACGAACATCGTTGAGTAGTAAAATATTATTTTGTTAAAGAGGTACTATCTAGAAAGCGGCTGACTAGAGAATTTAACTATCTTTTTAATTTAATCTTACTTAACGATGTAGTAGTTGTTATACCTAGTTTTTGAGCTAATTCCGTGATTTTCTAGTAGATGTGAAAATGTTGATTTAGTCCGACTGAGTTTTAGTTACATTCAAAACAAAAATCAACACAATGAATAAGGTAAATAACCATAAGACTAGAGAATAAACTTTTCAAGGTGAGCAAGAACATATGAGATTTGATAATAATATAATATAATAAATATCCTGGGACATTCTCTTACACACGGCCATCTGATCCCAAACTAAGCAGAGCTTGTACTATAGAAACCAGATAACTGATATACTACATATACCATTTTTTTTTCTAAATACATACTTATATAGATATATACACCCAGACACAGAACAAATAGACATGTTCATGCACACAATGTTTGTCCTGGGTGGGAATCGAACCCACGACCTTCGGCTTGGCAGTCAGAGTCCCTAACCACCAAGCCAACTGGCCTGCCAAAGAGATTTGGTCTAAAGCCTCATTTTGAATCCTTAGCCTTTACAATTAAAGCTTCAGAGGCTAGACATTCGTCAAACTATATTACTGCTTACAAAGAACAATTTTTTAAATTCCAAATCGCAGCATAACCCGTCCTACATTATTTATTAAATGTAAGTTTGATTTCTTTCGAAACGCAAATGATTCAGACTTATACGTAATACCTAAACATTATTAAGTAAACGTTGACATTGGAAAATATTAGAAGGTTGAGCTCCTTATATATCGCATGATAAATTGTATTCAATTTGGCCGGTGACAGCAACCGAGGAAAGCATTTGGGTAACAAATGCTTATGCTTACATTGCACGCAATATGAATGTATGGATGCGGCTGTAATACTGATTCCCTGCATATTTTTATCATTATTAGTTTAAAATATTGCGTAACATCAAAATTGTAAGAACTAAATTACAAAGAATTTCGTTGTTTAATTTATTTTCAAGCATAAGGAAGCTACTTTGTAATTTTGAAATAATGAGTATGATAATAAACAAAAGTTTAAAATCTTCAGGGTTTTATTTAAGAACAATACAAAATGATAATATAAGGCATAATTACCACGACATATCTTTTGCATTAACCACCTCATACCAGCTACCTACAAGTAATAATTTTAACTTTGCTTTATTTATGCACGAAAAAGGGGCAGACGTGGCGTTAGGCACTAACAGGGAATGCTTCATTAATCATCACCCTCTAATGCCGGGGGCTGAACGAATATGTTTAAACGAAAGACGGCGGAGAAGGCACCGACTTTTACATTTCCAAATGTTCACGTAATCCTGATTTGGAAATGACATACGTGGTGAATTATTACAACGTTTAAGTACAAATTGTGACGGCCCGTACCTCTACCATGAGTTGCTATCGAAACTTACTTTAGTCACTAGCGAGTAAACTACTATCGATACAGTATTTCTCGATAGCAACTGTCAAATTTGTGGCTCATGGTACCGAATTTCTATAGCAAAGGGTAAAAAACGTTACTCGCTAGTGTTTATATTTCGATAGATTTTTTACCTATCGACTCGTACTATCGATTTTAGTTCTTTAGGTGACCGCTAGTGGCGCTGTACACATTTGCCATAGAAATGTTTTACGCCGTCGCTAGCGAGTACCTACGTACGTTAAAAACTCATGGTAAAGGCACTGGAAGGAAATAGCAGTTAGTAATGCGAACGTGACAACTAGGCGTAATATTCTGCACCTGGACGACAGTCGAACCAGCAAGTTACAAGTTACGAGTATGACGCTCCATTTGGATCGGTGTCAGATTTTGAATATTCATATTCGAACTATTATTGGATAACTGCATAGTTGAAATTAGTTGGTGCTTGAAATCAGTCTGCCTATTCATGCAGTTTTGTAGCACTGTGCTTGGTTAATTTATAATTTTTTTATTGCAGAATATAAACTTTACAGATAAATTTTATTTTCATAGTCACAAACCTATTTGTAACGTATATTAAAATAACTGTAAGTACTTATAATGAAGTGTAAAGATGAGCGTGGATTGAAAAATTGTTTACTTAAAGTAATATTGGCTGTAATCACTGATGCGAAGCACTTCAATTTCACCTCTGTTAGACTCTGTTTAGACATTTAATTGACAGTTCACCTTCAGATCAATCTTCATAACGTCACTGTTACTTATAATCGATTTTAATAGAAATAAAATAAAATCGAATAACAAATATTGTTACGTATACGAAAACTAACAACACAGGTAGTCAATCATAGTGTAATCGGCTCTCAATCTAACTCTAGCTGAGTGTAGATCATAATTAACTTGTGCACTGAGTCGTCGTGGCCAGGAAACGTTTTGTTCATATCGCTACATTCATCGGTTTAAACAACCGTCACAAGTGTAAGCGGACCCTAAATTACCACTAATGTTTGAATATTTTTACCAAATGATACCCCGACTGCAAACTAAATGCCTAGCTTGCGCAATGTACCATTAAAAATATGCATTCATAATTTATCTGCTTATTTTGTCTGAGTCAGAAGTCTGGTTTGATTTATACCTACCAATGAGCCACGAGTCTGGACAGAGTTGTATTAGGATAAGTCAAAACGTTTGTTTATTTGTTGCAGTTGTTGAATTATAAAAAAAATATTTTTAAGAGAATAAAATGTTTGTAGTTGAGTTAAAACATCTTATAGTTAAAAGAACTCGAAAATCCTTGAAACAAAGTGTAAGTTAAGTAAATATGCTGCAAAGGCAGTTTTCATAAGCTGTATAGTCTCAGTACGAATCGCAAGTTTTACCTTTCAATGGATTCTCCCCTCTTGCCGACACGGCGCGCGGCGCGGCGGCGGCGTAGTTGACCCTTCTTGTCTGATTTAGGCACGCCTGCACCCTTGGCGCTCGGGAGCTTACAAATTATAATTTATTTCACGACATTAAAGACAAAGAAATTTCATAAATAAACTTTTTGTGTAAAACGGTAACAGAGGGATCTCATTTCAGCTGTCAAGCTACAATTAAATAATTCAATTTGTCGTGTGATTTTAAATCATTGAAACGTAGATAAGAATGCTTTTTATTCTAATTTATTTAATTGCTTTTGCAATTTGACAGGCCAGTCGGTTTGGTGGTTAGCGACCCTGACTGCCAAGTCGGAGGTCACGGGTTCGATTCCCACCCAGAACAGACATTTGTGTATATGAACATGTCTGTTTGTACTGTCTGGGTGTAAATATCTATATATATGTAGTATATCAGTTATCTGGTTTCCATAGTACAAGCTCTGCTTAGTTTGGGTAATGGCCGTGTGTAAAGAATGTCCCAGGATATTTATTTATTATTTTATTAATAAATTAAAGTGGTCGCTTTCAGTGCATACATAACTACTTCGATTAATTTAATGTGGTACCTAATAGGTTGGGGAAAAAATTCCTTCGCAATTTTTAAGAAAATTCAAAACATTTTTAATATAGTTTATTTACATTTAACTAAAGTATGTAGGTACCATTTTGTTCGATAACTTTTTGACATCTTGTAGGTAGGGACATGATCCCATCGCTATAGAAATTTTGGGACTTCTGGTCAAAATACTGCGACAAGTGGTTTTGACAGTCCTCTCGTGATGTTAACCTGACACTGCCTAAAGAATTCTGAAGAGACCGAAACGGGTGGAAATCTGAAGGTGCAAGGTCAGGACTATACGGCGGATGCATTAATACTTCCCAGCCAAACTCTCTTAATTTTTGCTGAGTGGCTAAAGATGTGTGAGGTCTAGCGTCATCATGATGAAAAACCACACCCCTTCTGTTGATTAATTCCGGCCGCTTTCTCTCAACTTCTTGCTTTAATCTCATCAGTTGTTCGCAGTACAGTTCAGAATCGATGGTCCCGCCTGGTGGTAGCAGCTCATAATGAATAATGCCCTTCCAATCCCACCACACACATAGCATCACCTTGTTGCGAGTTAACCCGGGTTTCGCCACAGTCTGTGAATCCTGACCGGCCTTTGACCACGACCTTTTTCGCACGTTCTTGTGGTACGTGATCCACTTTTCATCACCAGTTATCAGCTTCTTCAAAAATGGTTCGGTTTCATGACGTCGTAATAAAGAATCACAAATGAGTACACAGTTCATTAGGTTTCTTTCAGTGAGCTCGTGAGGTACCCAAATATCTAGCTTTTTTTGTGTACCCAGTTTTTTTCAAATGCGCCAAAACTGTTTTGTGTTTTTTCGCGGCCTGCGTTGCATTTTTACCTTTTTTGTAGTAAAATTTTAAAATGAATCGAATTTCTTAGATTCACTCATCTTGGCGGTACGAAAAACAAATGCAAATCACACATTTTCCTAATTTGAATTTGGAATTATGTTCTTTAAAATTTAAACTTTCAATGATACCAAAACCAGCCAGATACAAATAGTATAGCCAAAGAGATTGTATTACAATTTCATACATACTATAATGCGAAAAGACTTTTTCCCCAACCAAATATAACCAACAAACCATTATATTTTTGTTTAATAATTCATTGTACACTTGAACACTTAAACTTGATTTATAACCATCAATAATAAGATATTAAATCAAACGTACATCCTAGATAGTAGGTAGGTACATATTTGAGCTGTGAGTAGCGAATTGGAGCTACGGGATACGTGCGTCAATATAGAAATATGCATGAAACCATCGTATCTCTAACATTCCCCGAATTGTACAAGACGTGAGTTGAGAGACAAATTGAGTACACATTTTTCCTTGAGAACCGATATCCTTCTCGGAATAATTTAAATCTGTTACTTATTCTTGATATAATATTCACAGTCAAATCTGTGAGAAACCATCTTGTTATTAGACAATAAAAATGTATAAAATCAACTTAACTTAGTTTACAATAAGATGTATTTTCTCTTACCAAATAGAATTTGAATAAGAATTCCTAATTGAAATTTAAAAAAAGAGTAAAAACATTTTTTTCCCTTTAAAATATAACTGTAAACTGAATTGTAGACAAATTTTTAGATTGACCAATTTCGGGGAAGCGGATGACGGATCAGTTCTATTTTTTTCATATTTGACCTAATGTTGAATGCTAAGTGAGGTATCATTATTAAACAATATGTTTCGAAACAAAAGCTCGTTCATATTTCTGTTTGCGGTAGTTACGTAACGTGGTGTCTGATTTAAAAGAAATTCCCATATCTATAAGTTTATTTCTACTATTTTTCATTCAATATATGTAGATATACACAAGCAAGTCCCCAATATGAAGTTTCTGACATAATCAGCTCTGACCGAAAGATAGATGAAGTATGACGCACCATAGGTATTTCTTTTTACCATTTTGCTACCAAACCTTAAAACACTGCAAATAAGAAACATATTGGTAGGTACCTCAAACGAACAAAGCTAAAAAGATGCAAAGACCCATTGCAAAGTCCGGTTGATATTGTCTTGTTATTTCTTTTCTTTCATTCGAAAATTACGCAGGGGCTTTAAAGGTTAATAAAACAAAGGTGATTTTTATTAATCATTGGTTTTTTTCCTGTGACAAAGGGCCGCATTATACCGGGGTTGGTTTTTAAGGCTCTTTCAATACGAGCCTGCGAGTGTAGAATAAGAATTCGCTTTTCATTTTGTTTCGTCATCAGCGGAGCGTAGCTGCTCAAAGGCTGAAGTGCCATCGAAGGTGGAGTGGCTCAGACTTTATTATTGGCTCATACTAAATCCGCACCAGTTGTTGGGGAATGCAAAATGAGGTCACGACTTCACCGCTTGTACGCAGTTCGTACTTAGTTACACTCACTACATTGGAACTCATTACAGTAATATGTATTTTATACATGTATATCATATATTATCTAACTGTTATAGTGGATTTAATCTTGTATAACTTTATACGTTCAAGATGATATCTACTAGCCCAACACTTTCAGTGGTAGAAATTATGCTAAAGTTATTAGATATTTTTTATTATTAGGCATATAAATAGGCTAATATAGGTTGGAGTTAAAGGAAATATGTTAATTAATTTGACTTAAAAAATCGGTTATGCTTATGTCATAATACGACAAAATTATTCATTGGTACTATAACTTTTAAATAATCTATGTAATGTTCTACAGATACAGTGCGAGTATATGGAATAAATGCATGATTTGAATAAAAATATTACAGAAACTGAAAATATGACGAACAAAGAAGTCGCAATTCAATCTAGATTTATTAATTGATCAGTATTTGAATTTTCTATACATACAATTTCCTGGAACGAACACATTTGATTCAAATGAAAACTAAAAACGTCATGCGGTTACATGAATCAAAATTGAGTCTTTAATTTTTTCTTCATATCTCTTTGCACTAACGTTAGAAAGTTTTGCTTCAAGTACTTTATAATAATGTATACGGCTAGAGTGATTTATATTTTATTTGATCGTCAAATCACGTCAAATACGTAAAACTAAGCTACCGTCAACAAAGAGATAACAACGTGAAAATTAAACGTGACCTCAAAAGAAAAAACCTGTGAAAAGCACATGTAAACGAGTATTTGTGAAACACGATACCATGAATGAGGAAAATATGGAATCAAGTCAACATTGCATCGAACAATATGTCAGAGATATAACAATTTACATATTTTCGGGTATACGTGTACTGGAATAATTGAAAAAAAACGTGTGACATTTACTTTCCCGTCACGCAATATGTATACAACCAAGATGAAAGTACCCAGCTTTTTATTGCGTTTGAATGTGTGTACTTTATTTGCCGTTGGCAACATTCTATTTATCATATCGTTCATGTTTTATATCTTTGTAGAGTGCCAGTGTTAAAAATATCCGATTCTAAAATCAATTGTTGTTCAACTGATATAATCAAATCTAGGCAAATTTGATCCCTTCTAAGGTGATTGCAAGTTGAAACCCACATTGGAAATTGCAATATTTGAAACCGCATCGGCTCCTTGTTCTGCTTCATGTAATATCACAGGAAACACTCGGCCGCGGTCACGAAAAGGTATTCAGGTTTCGTACCTTACTTGGGGCAATAATTGAAATAAAGCAGGTGACATTAGTGCGGGGTGTCACGCACCGACCTGATGTATTGTGCACCGACCCGCGAGGACTGGGGTAATTCTTCTTGCGGTACGGTCACACTGGGATGCCAATTTAACAGTGTGTTTTAAAAAAAAAATTAATAATTAAAATATTTTATTAAATATTTATAGCCAAGATATTTCTTGGCTATAAATATATATAATGGCATATACTTTACACACGGCCATCTGATCACAAACTAAGCATAGCTTGTACTATATAAATCAGATAACTGATATACTACTCCACTTTATAAATACAAACTTATATAGTTTTTTTCATCCAGACACAGTATAACAGACATGTACAGGCACACAAATGTGCGACCTAAATGGAAATCAAACCCAGATTTACATACTTAAATTCAATTTAAACGATAAAAAATACTACTAAAACTTTAAATTATTTCGATTTGTGGAAGAATACATAGTGGACTGTATTTGATTTTGGAAAATGTAAGTTAGTAGTTAAATATAATAAAATGCATTGAACATAAATGAAATGCATACTTAAATATACATTCACACAATCAAAATGGACACAGATACGTGCAGGTGCACCTACGGGCATCTTTAATAGCATCGTAAACTCGACCATAAACTTCGTTGCAAATAAAAATAAAAAGCAGGAAATCTTTCATTAGCATATCTAACTAGATCATAAACTAATGATGGAATTAAAGCTGTGATAATAGATAAAGTAAATTTATGTAAACGAGGTACCTGTACCTATTCGCAGATTGTTTTCTATTCGTTCTCTTTATTTTCCATTCTTCTAGTAACGGCAACATTTAAAAAAATGTGATAAATGTTAATTTAACCTTTATTTTTTATTACTTTTAATTATCTTTGAAATAGGTAACTGCCGAATATTGAAAACATAAAAATGAATCCATAGCGAATTTAGATTTTTTTTGAGAAAAAATAAGAATCACAAATAATATTGTCCGACAAATCTTTTAAGGGAGGAGGTAGTTCCATATAAAATGTTTCGTAAATGGACATCATTACCATACTATTATCTCACCTACATTATAAAAGACAGAGTTAATTTAAAAAAAGAAAATTATTATTTATCCAAACGGGTAATGCACACAAAAGTTCGTTACATTGTCTTTTTTTATCAGCGAGCATAAATAAGCATAAATAATACAACTTGCCAACAAACTGCTCAGCACTTAAGCAAACAGATTTGAATATTAAAGGTAACTAAGGAATAAATAAAACAACACGTCCCTATACAATAGTGGCTTTTAGCACGTTGCTGGAACGTAATTATGAGACATTACACCTAATGCAATACAGGATTAGTGGAGGGTATTATTTTGCCGTCGTTAGTCTCACAACGTTTACTGTAACGAGTGGGTGTTTCAAACACTGTAATTTATTCAACACTGTAGCTTTCTCGCTATTGTCGCCATTTGGACTTTATAAGAATTAGGTTGGCAATCTACATACGACATTATTATAACTTTTTTTACCAACCTAGTTCTTCTATAGCGATAACTTGTTCTTAACTTCAACAGCCATTTAGTTTGAAAGTTTCCATACACTACAGGCATGTAACTTGACAACATGAATAATGGTCCCAATTCATTACCCGATCTCAGTAGGCGACGTGATGAAATTTTAGACCTCTTATTGTTAGACATTCGGTCCCATTGTCAGTGCCCGAGGCAGTTCACATGTAGCCAGACCCTTTGTACCACAGATCTGCTTCTGACATAGGCCCGTTAAGATAAATGAGGACTAACAATTATATTCAATCTCATCTTACTATGTCAGGACTGATTGTTTTCCTATTCAAAATAGCTACTAGTTACCTAATGTAAATAGCTTTATACAAAAACGATTTTTATATTTTACTTGCTGTCCCCCGCGGTTTTACCCGCTTTCCCGTGGGATGTCACATGTATTATACATAAAAACCTTTCTCTTTAATCACTCTATCTATTAAAAAAAACCACATCAAAATCCGTTTCGTATTTTTAAAGATTTAAGCATACATAGGGATATAGGGACAAAGAAAGCGACTTTGTTTTATACTATGTAGTGATGATTTTTTTTCTAAAAGTACTTAGGTATTTAAAATTAATCTGTGACAATAATATGTAATTTGAGGGATAAAAAAAATAACATAGGTCTACCAAATGTATTCATAAAAAGACCAAGTAACACGGATTAACATTTACTTTCATGCATAAAAGACGAAATCATTAAAAAAAGCTATGTACAAGAATGTCTGACGAATTAAAAGTTGATGGTTACTTTTATGGTTCTTACGTAATATCACGGCGGTTTAGACACCTTTACGTGTCGTTTAGGTCGTAGTTTCTTTCAACGGTTTAAACCCATTCAAAATCAATGGTGCGATAACATTCTCATGCATATTCCTCTACATAATCGTAATCCAAATGAACGATTAGAGTCTCGTGCGCAGCGTGGGCGCGGATTAACCTTCGTTGGAAATTCTAAAAGACTCCGCTCGCACGCTCCGACCAAATGAAAAAACCTTTATCTATGTAGCACCAGCTTAATTATAATGCCGTAAGTCAGGTGACGAGGCTTTTTCACCACGAATTAGGTCGCTCAGCTAACTAATTTTAATAGATGAGTATCACGTAGGTCCATTAACTGTTACAATAATCCGAAATGTTATAAAGATATATTAATCATATTTATTTCATTGAAATATCATATTCTCACTTAGATTTTTATTATGTAAGTTCTCAAGATTTTTTAAGGGACTAAGGTGTTAGCTTCAGAAGGCTCTTACACCCTTACGCGGACAACTAAGTTCTCAAGTAATTATGTAATTTTATTCCCTTTTAAAATAGTAGATAGATATATCATTAACTTTAAAACTCAAACACTATATATTACGTATATGCTTCCTGTATACTATTTTTTTTTTTTTTATATAAAAACTTGAGTATTTTTGGTAAATAAAGATTTTTTGAATTGTTTTGAACTATCTTTGTGAGGATCATAAATTTAGATCTGAGTATTAAATAGTGGGATTTGTAATTATCTGTGCGGACTTTTTATATGAATTCGTACGTACGTATACGTCACAATAATAATATCGGCGTACTGTTTCATGTTTGTCAAGTTTAGGCCTCCTACAGGTCGTCCGCCTAGTAAATTCATTACTTAATTTAAAATGCTAATGGCCTGTCGTCTGGGAGGCACGACGGAGATGAATAATGAAACAACCGATACCAATCTGGTATTCTGCGGTGATTGAAGTCACCGTATCTATTAATAAACATGGTAAAAGTTGGTACATCCAACTATCGTACGACGTAATCACAACGTTCAACTTTATAGCAAGTTGACATTAGAATATGAATCCCCAACTGCTGTTGATGACTTTTACTTTAAAGTAAATTGAGAAACGATTACTAAAACTATGAATAGGTTTGGGTAGTGTAATTGGCATCTAACTAAAAGGTTCTGCCTCAGGAATTTGGATTTCGAACAGGTTTCTGTTTACAGTACCATTCGGAGACAACGGCCATTAGGTGTATTCGTGATAATTTATGTTGAACGTTTTCTTCTTGCCAAACGCAGTTTCATTGCTTTCTTTTAATACAGTTTAACTTATAAGGTATCGGTATCATTCTCTTCTATAGAAACCCATTTTTTTATAGATTATTATACTATATAGACCATTTTCTGTGACGCTTAACGATTTATAGCACACAATAAAATCCTTGTTACCACAAAATTATCAAGCAACGCTTCTGACTAGAAACAGAATACAAATAGACGGCAGTGTATAAACACTGTAATTTATAGACAGACAGGTAAAATTACACGTTGGTACTGAATTGACAGACATGAAAGTGTCATAATGGGGATTTCTATTGACTTGTCGGCTGTCGGCTCGGTGCGAGGTGTTTGTCTATTAAGAAATATGTGAGTTTTATTGTAAGTCAATATTCCCGCATGTGGGCGCTCTACCCTATTATCGTCCAATTGGTCAGTGCTCACTGCTCACTGCTGACCAGCGTTGGTCAAGCTCTCACGCGGTGACTCACGGTGTAATCACTTGACATACGCCTTCCTTGTCATATTGACAGAATGCAACGTTATTTTTATTTCATTTTTATTATCGTCTAGTTAGTGTCGTACGCTCCGTTCAATTTAATCGTAACGAGTTTAACACTTTTTATTGTTTTGTTTCAGGATCCTCGTACTTCGTGCAACTTAAATATGTCGTAAGGTAATAATTTACTTTTTTATTTCTTTTTCTCTACTCCGTTAATAGTATAAACGTTTCTAATGAAATAGCAAATAATTGGTTTTCGTAAAGTGTTTGACCGAAGAGTTTTAGTATTTAATACTGTTGTAAAAGGTTTATATACGGGTGTAGCATGGTGAAGAACTAATTCCCGGAAATCCAATTCATCAGATATCTTTGCGGAACATTAAAGTCTATTCGAATGCTTTAGGTGGTAGAAAATGAAAAAAGAAAAAAATAGAAAAATATACAAATACGAGTATATTAAAGTTTCAGTACACCTAGACTTCTAAACGACAAAATTTAAATAGCAATTAGTTAAATAATACTGTTGGTTTTTAAGTTCAAACTACGTCTTTATATCGATGGAAAGTAAACCAGACATGGATTCTAATTTATTCGAAAAGTTTACAGAATTTTCTGATGATAAGTCTTTGTTACTTTTTCGTTGTTTTATCGCAGACTTTAATGATAATATTAAAAGAATGGTATAATTATATCATTAAGTAAGATTAACAAAGTGTTCTCACTCAAGCATAAGCAAATAAATAATGGCGGAGAAATTCTTAAGCCAGGTGAAATTGAATGTGTTAATTTGTTTAACTGTTTATCAAGACATGCCCACGGCGATCAGCGGACCTCATCCTACTAATATTATAAAAGCGATAGTTTGTTTGTTACTCTTTGATGCAAAAACTACCAAACGGATTTAGATGAAACTTGGCACATCTGTAAAAAATGCACTTTTTACACAAACTTTTTGTGGCGAGAAAATGTTACATCCCTCAGGAACGCAGGTGAAACCGCGGGGACAACTAGTTGAGAAATAATTTTCTTTTCATTTCACGATATAGTAAGTTGAAATCAAGGCATCGTGCATTTCACTATGCTTATAGTTGATCATACCATAAATATGCATATAACATTGATTATATCAATTAATTCTTACCATAGTATAAAACAAAGTCACTTCCGCCCTTTGTACGCTTAAATCTATTAAGCTACGCAACTGATTTTGATGCGGTTTTCATCAATAAACATAAAGAAGGTTTATATGCATAAAGAAAAGGCGAGACATTTATAAATTGCGACCATTTAACCATGCGTTTTGCAGTTCGCGCATTATGGACTCCGGAACGTGGGTGAAACCGCGAGAGACAGCTAGTTATTATTATTTGGTGATGCTTATAACTAGATTCTCCAAGAAGTTACCGAAAGTACCCACAGATAATGAACTCATTAAAAATCTTGTCCCTGTTAGAAGCGAACAGCTATGGGACTTTTTATAGCCTTATCTAATGAAGGTCCAACATTAGGCGCCTAATAGGCACTACAGTCTAGTAGTATTTACTGTGACTAGCGTCAGTAAACTGGGAGCCTCTATCCTTCGCCTCGGGCGCATGTCAACCGCTCCACAGCAGATTATGCTCTAATCCCCTTTCTCTAGACTAAGCCGCTTTCATAGCTTTGTGCTGAGAATACTGCGCTGATACCCATCAAGTGTGTCCTAAATCTGTTTTCGTAGGCCATCGCACGCAAGCTACTATGTAATAACTTCACTTGTCTGTCCGGTGGATTGATTATAAGCTAGCGTTCACAATGTTGTTACAATGTGTTTCTAGATTAAAATACAAGTCACTGAGTCAAGTGAGCTGTGTTCACTTGTTGATATATTCACTTTAAATAATTTAGATTTTACTGTGTGACGATGTTTTGACAAGTTATAGAACTTTGCTTACCGTATATCTTAATATATATAAATCTCCTGTCACGATGTTTGTCCGCTGTAGGTAATTGTAAATATAATTAATATCAGAGTGTATGTGGGTAGATTAGTTAACATAATAAATCAGTCTTGGCTCAGCACTGGTGTTTGATTCACGCGTCCCCTCGCACCTAAACATACATACATGACATGGCGCAGCCGGTAGGATTCAAAGTATAGAAAAGTTCGGGCAAATAGTATAAACGAAATATAAAAGCAAAGTAGCAAATGAGTGATACCGAAAACGAATTAGAAGAGTCCGAGAATATAATAACGTGCAATATGGAAACTGTGCTTCAACCGCCAAAACCGTTCCATTTTGAAAATGACCTACATAATGTCACATCAGGAAATTTGAGTAAAGAATGGGAAAAATGGAAAAAAGCGTTTTTAGTGTACTACGAAGCTTGTGAATTATATAAAAAAGAAAAGAAGGTGCAGATAAATATATTGTTACATATCATAGGAGAGAAGTGTCAAGAAGTTTATGAACAATTTTCAAATGATCATAAAACCGTTGAAGACCTATTAAAGAAATTCGATAACTTTTTCTTGCCAAAAAAGAATTTAACTGTTGAACGACACATATTTTTCACACGGGACCAGCGAGAAGCGGAATCAATTGAACAGTATGTTTTTGAGTTAAACAAGATGGCCACAAAATGCGAATTTAAAGAGTTATGTAGTGATCTGGTGCGAGACAGATTAATTTGTGGAATTCGAAATAATACCATGAGAGAAAGATTATTAAGAGAACCAGAATTAAATTTGTCAAAAGCAGTGGAAATTTGTAAGTTAGCGGAAATATCACGTGCACAGGCGACGAACATTAACACAGAAAATATGGATCAAAGAGTAAAAGTAGAAGAGAATGAAGTAAACTGGGTAAACAAAGAGCGACACCGAACATCAACAATGCACAGCAAGCCGGCCCGATCAGCAGGCGCGGGGGGCATCGCGCGAGGCACGCGTGACCGGCGTGCTCGCGATGAGCCCGCGCGCACACATCAGAGCCGCGGCGATAACCAAGCAAGACCGAGACAGTTACAACGGAGGAATATGATACCAGCGTCAGGGGCCTGTGGGAAATGTGGTAGTGTTCATAAAATGAACAATTGTCCTGCATACGGACATCGGTGCTACAACTGCAGCAAAATGAACCATTACTCAAGAATGTGTAAAGTGTATGCGGTGCAAGAGGATACCAGCGATCAGGTAACGGCACATCTAAATAATTGTCATAGTAATCAGTGGTCAGTAAATTTAGAAATAAATGGTGCTTGTATTAAATTTAAATTAGACACCGGAGCTGATGTTAACGTCTTGCCTAGAAAATATTTGGGTATTGTCAAAATTTTAGAAAGTGATTTAGTTAATACATCAATTAAATTACTAGGTTATTCAGGAAGTAGTATTGCTGTATTAGGGAAATGTTATCTCAAGATTTTATACAAAGATAAGACCTATGTGTTGCAATTTGTAATTGTTGATGTAAATTCGCCACCTATCTTAAGTAGAAACGCGTGTGAAGAATTATGTTTAATTAAAAGAGTAATGACGTGTATTACGAGTAACGATACAAGTAAAAGTATTTTAGACGAATTTCCAGATATTTTTGTGGGGTTGGGCTGTTTACCAGGAGTCTATAAAATACAATTAGATGAAAGTACACAACCAGTTGTCCATGCCCCGAGAAAACTACCGCTAGCTCTCAAGGATCAAATAAGGTCAAAATTACAATCAATGGAAAATGAGGGAATAATCGCGAAAGTAGAAGGTCCCACGGACTGGGTGAACAGCATGACAGTTGTTAAAAAGCCAAATGGTGATTTGCGAATTTGCTTAGACCCAAAAGATTTGAATAGGGCAATTAAGCGCGAACACTTTAAATTACCGACTTTAGAGGAAATAACATGTAAGTTATCAGGTGCTAAATTTTTCAGTACTTTAGACGCAAAACATGGTTTTTGGCAAATAAAGCTACATAACAGTAGTACAAATCTCTGTACGTTTAATACGGCGTTTGGGAGGTATAAGTTTTTGCGTATGCCTTTTGGTATTTCAACAGCATCAGAGATATTTCATAAAAAATTGTATGAGCATTTTGATGACCTAGAGGGCGTCATTCTATTCATCGATGATTTATTAGTGTATGCGGATACCATAGAAAAACATAATCAGCGCTTGAGAGACGTATTAAAACGGTGTCAAGAAATTAATGTCAAATTAAATAAGGACAAATGTAAGATAGGGTTAAGCAAAATTAATTATCTAGGGCACAAAATAACACAAAATGGGATACAGCCGGACGATGTACATGTACAGGCAGTTAAAAATATGCCACTACCGAAGAATGTTAAAGATGTCGAGAGATTTTTAGGGTTAGCTACATACGTCAGTAAATTCATTCCTCAATTCTCAGAAAAAACTCATATATTACGTGAATTGTTGAATAAAGATATAGAATGGCATTGGGACTGTAGGCATGATCAATGTTTTAAAAATATCAAACAGTGCCTAATTAATCCTCCGGTACTTAAATATTATAGTCTAGATAGACCAGTCGTAATGTCAGTCGACGCTAGCAAGAATGGGTTAGGTGCATGTTTATTACAGGATAACTTACCAGTATGTTACGCATCAAAGTCGTTAACAAAAACTGAACAATCGTACGCACAAATAGAGAAAGAATTGTATGCATGTGTCTTTGCGTGTGAGAAATTTTATATGTACATTTACGGAAGATCAGACATTACTATTGAAACCGATCATAAACCGCTTGTTAGCATTATAAACAAGCCCTTGGCAAATGCTCCGGCGCGCTTGCAGAGAATGTTATTGCGATTACAACCTTATACGTTTAAACTTGTATACAAACCAGGGAAATATCTTTTTATTGCCGATACGCTATCGCGTGCAGTTGCACCGGCGGCGGCGACCGCGTCCGAGCGGTCATCCCCACCCCGTGATCACTTAGACGCGCAAGCGCAGGTGTGTTATATAGTTTCAAGTAATCCATTAACGGATACGCATTTTTTAGAGATACAGAAACATACAAAAAATGATGAGGAGCTACAATCATTATACAAAGTTATAAAAAAAGGTTGGCCTAATAACAAAAGTGAAGTAGAAGACAATATAAAACACTATTGGGATTACAGGGATGAGTTAGTGATTAATTTCGGTATGATATGGAAGGGAAATAGAATAGTAATTCCTAAATGTATGCAGCGTGAAATGTTAAAAAAGATACACGTAGGGCATTTAGGGTTAGAAAAGTGCAAATTAAGAGCTCGGGAAATAATGTTTTGGCCAAATATGTGTACACAACTGAAAGATTATTTATCACGATGTCAAGCATGTCTAACATATAGGAAACAAAACGGAAAAGAACCGCTTATACCTCATGAGATACCGCCAAGGCCATGGTGTAACATAGCTACAGACATATTTCATTTTCAAGGAAAGTCTTATCTTATTGTTATAGATTATTATACTAAATATGTAGAAATTTCAAAGTTACGTTCATTAACTTCGGACACAGTAGTAAAACATTTAAAGAAAATATTTTGTAGATTGGGTATTCCAGAAACGGTTATGTCGGACAACGGACCAGAATATACATCTACTGTATTTAAACAGTTTTCTAAGGACTGGAACTTCCGACATATCACTTCGTCACCAAAATACCCGCAGTCAAATGGGCAAGTTGAACGCGCCATTCAAACTATTAAAAATATACTAAAGAAAACTAGTTTTGATCGTACAGATTTTCTATTAGCTATGTTGGAATACTTGAATACACCTATTAGTTGCGAAATACCCTCACCGGCAGAGTTACTGTACAATAGAAAAATACGTAGCATACTACCTTGTACTCCAAAATTGTTACTACCGAAACTACAAAGTAACGTAGTACAGAAATTCAAATCACGTAAAAATTTACAAAAGTATTATTACGACAAAGGAGCTAAAATATTAAAGCCGTTGCAACTAGGGGATCGAGTTAAAGTTAGAATAAACGATATATGGAAATCTGGCGTTATAGATCACAAAATAGGATTACGTTCGTATACAATTAAAATGTACAATGGTAATGTCCTTCGGCGAAATAGAAGGCACATAATATTTGATCCGGATTCGAGTAAACAAGCGCGTAGTGAAAATACTATAGGAGACTGCAACACATACGTATACGATGACATACTCGTGAATAAGTTTCGCGGACCGGCAGACGCTAGCCTCAGCTCAGATGTGTGTGTGCCATCAACACAACAAACGATGAGTCACAGTCATAATGCTAATTATTGTACCCGTTACGGCAGGACAGTGAGACCACCTGATCGCTGGGGATTCTAAGTGTGAGCGAGGGCGCCTTGTCATACACAAACTTGCAAATAATTAATACATATGTACCTACCTGCCGATCGCGTGTGAGTATCATAGGAATAATTATGTCTTACTTATAATAATAATGTAGAAACGGTGTAATAAGAGTAATGAGAATAATGATGTGTGTATGTGTGAATAGATCATGATGAAATATGATTTATACAATACAGTGTTTATTGTTATTGCTAATTAATTGCATTACAATTACATAAAATTTTTTACTTAAAATTCGAATAAATTATAATTATCAAGGTGTGTTTCTAGATTAATAAAAATATTTATGTAATTTATTAATATTATATAATTTTATATTTCTCTCAATATCATTAGTGTTTTGGATTATGAATATTGTATTAATACTGATAATGTAAATTAGTAGATATTCAGGTCATTTGAAATTGAATGATAATTGTTGCCTACTATTTGTTAAAGCATCTACATAACTTTGTTGTCTGATGTCAGTGTTCTAGCATGTAAGTTAGGTAACTGTGTCGTTAGTAGTTATACATATTTTATTTTGCTGGGTGTATGTTAATTTTTTTTTTTTTCCTTTTTTTTAAAGAAAGGGATTGTAGGTAATTGTAAATATAATTAATATCAGAGTGTATGTGGGTAGATTAGTTAACATAATAAATCAGTCTTGGCTCAGCACTGGTGTTTGATTCACGCGTCCCCTCGCACCTAAACATACATATGACATGGACTCCTAAACTACTTAACCGATTTAAAATTAAATTGGCACACCGTGAGCAGTCTGGTCCAACTTAAGAGATAGGATAGCTTAGATCTTTAATTATAGTCGCAATTTTATTTTATTGCAAATTATTGGTCTATAATTAATTGACAGTCACAATTATCTGTTAACTCCAAAAGATTCTAACAGATGGCGCTGTGTTGAAAGTACCAACGTTTAATTTTTTAGGGAACTTTTATATGGACTCATATCGACAGAACAACGTCTGTTGGGACAGCTAGCATACTATATATTTAAGGTGCAAAAGAAATTAATAAAGTTGAAAACAACCACTGTTTATACTCGTACATGGTAATAGGCTAAAAATCTATTTTCAAATAGTTTGATGCGACCGTCTTTCTTTTGACTGAAAATTACTACTAGGCATAGCTTATAGCTAAAAATAACTATTTCGTTATTACTGTCGCAAAGCTAGCGAGCTGAAAAGTCGATCATTATTAGACTTCTTTTACAGGAAAACAGAATTAAGGTCAAAAAAATAAACGGTTTTACGAAGTCTAATAGTCCTTAGATACAAAATTAGGTTAGTTCTAGTATCGCCTAGTGAGGCGAACCAAACTACCTCTTTGCCACTGCAAATGGCCGGTTTTTGATTCATAAGTATTTAAAAGCTTCAAATATTACAATGTGACGCCCTTCCCTCATATTTATATAAGTATTTAGGTAGCTATATATTTTTGAACATAGATGATTGCCTTCATCTTCATACAGAGTTTTTATTCCCGCTCAAAGATTCTCACCCAAAGTTAACAAAGTTTTGAGCGACTTCCTTTTTCTGCTTACTTCTGTTATAACAATTGAAAGCCGGAAATTTCTTCGCTGAAATGATGTCGTTATAGTAGATCGATAAAGCAAACTCAGTAATAAATGGATAATAAAATATAACTTCCTCCCTCGCTGAGATGCTCCTTTCTCGATATTTGCGAAGTAAACATTTTTCGCAGAATCACATAAAATAACCTGAGAGTAACAAAATGTCAAGTCGTAATCGATGGAGAGCTAATGTGGGTTTAATGTGGCCTCGAGTCGGAGACGCGTGTCCCGGCATCGCCCGTCGAGATTACGGAATAATCCTCTTTCTTTGTGCCTAAGTCACTTCGGCCCCGTATAAGCTAAGGATGCTATTGCCGAATCAATTGCGATTTATAGCGTTTTAAACGGATTCTGCCTTGTTTTCATTAAATACTTTAACGTGGCGTTTTGATGTTTCCTTTATTATCAGCTTGGTCTCTCTTTAGCATAATATACATATTAGTAAGTTATGAGTAATTAAAAAGCTCATATATCGACAGGCCAGTTCGAAATTCGATTCCCATCCAGGACAAACATTTTTGTGCATGAACTGTCTGTTTGTTCTGTGTCTGGGCGTAAATATCTGTATGGGGAGAAAATATAAGTATGTATTTAGAAAAAAAAAAGTAATATATGTAGTATATCAGTTATCTGGTTTCCATATTACAAGCTCTGCTTAGTTTGGGATTAGATGATCGGGTGTAAAGAATGTCCCAGGAATAAAAAAATTACATTAGAGTGAGTATGGTTAAATTACCATGTCACAAATTCATTATAATTATATTTTTATATATGCAGGAATATTAATTATACCTTTAAATTATTATATCAAGTGTATGACTATCTAGCTATCGTGTTATCTCACACTAAGACATGTCTCTGCATCTCTACGTCACAGGTTTGCTTTAGATGTAATCCCAACGTCAACCTGACAGACTAATAGAGCCTTCTACGATCCGTATTAGATCCATTGTCAAGTTGAATTAGTTGCAAATTAGTTATCTCAAATTCATTTAGTTTCACCATTGCGGATTGAATGAAATCACGATTGAATCCTGGACTACGAGCTCTGTTGACTTATCTGATATATATCGAATCAAGCTCAAGTAAATGAGCTCAGTGCAGAGTTCGATCGGGAAGGTACAAACACCATATCTATTTCCACCGTATGGTAGCTGTGCAATTATGTAACTGTGTGTAAATTTTAAAGGTGAAAGAAAGAAGGGGACTGATGAAATTGCACCTCCTTAAATCAGAGCTAACGACTTATTGGATACTCCTGGTATAAATTCTATATTCAAATACTAAACCCTACTTCATGAAGTTATAAATAATAAATTAAAATTTAGTCAACAATTTTGGATCCGGATCGAATATGAATTTTAACTGATGGACGATGACTAGTAGACATCATTAGGCATTATCTTGTTTATCGGCGGTAGAATATTGCTCTATAAACTATCTTTGTTAACAATTACTTATTCATAAATAAAAGATAAAGCAGGCCTACATACAATTCACACGAAGCTCAAATGCTGGAAATTAAAATTAACATGACAATGTATTATGAATGTTGACGACTGTTGAATAGTTATCAATAAGTATATTAAATAATAGAAGCCGTGTTACTGTCTCAAAGGAAAAATCACCTTTGGAGCGGAAATTGAAGTTCCGTGGCTTGGGGCGCTCGCGCACTCCGGATGTGCCGCCATTAAGTCTACTTCCAAAGCTTTAAGCGGTTACTGTAATCAGTTTTTTGGTGTAATAAATATCGAAAACTAAATAAGTGACGGTTTTGGTGAAATTGTGTACATAATGTGATTATTTTAGAGATGTTACTGCTTTGTTATTACCTACCTATTTCAATGCCGGATTAACCACGTACCAAGAGTAGCAATTGCTACGGGCCCCGTGCAAAGGGAGGCCCCACATGTCAAAGGCCGGCCACCCCCACCTGAGCGTAATTTTTTAAGTGTAACTTTTTAAGTTTAAAATCTAAGGCCCGAGAGCCTCACATATGTTATTTTTATTACTTTATACTTAAGGACCTATGGGTACCATAAAAAGGCCACTCGATAGAATTTGCTACGGGCCCCGCGCTTGCTTAATCCGGCACTGAACTTATTAAGTTATACGATTACAATACAAAATTTAAGTCACATCTTTGGCCTTTCTCAATGAACATGATCTCAAATGTAGCAAGCAGAGTAAGAACTGATATGCCTTTTTTTCGGTAGTGATTTTTGAAAATACAATTTATTTCACATATGTATGTATATATCAAAAGAGGTATGTTAGTAAATATTAAAATGTTTATGTATTTATTAAAAATAATGTATGTTTCGTTTTATAAACCAACAAATAGGTTATGTATATATGTATTACATGATATTAGCTCAGTTTGTTTGGGATCAGTCGACGTGTGTGAAGAAATATCCCAGAACACTAGAGGCACAGAATATTAAATATAGTAAAAGCTTACCTAAAATTATATTTTCTTTTTGTTATAAGATAACACAAACAAACTGGACTAATTTATGTATGAATATGATCATTTTGTTATATAAAAAAGTTTCTCACAACTCTGGTAATTTAACCACCCGACTAACCGAAAATCCTTTGTTATCTTTGGGGGCTAACACAAACATATTTTTAAGGATCTACGGCCCAAGTCGACATGTGGTGTTATTTATTAATGTGGTTGTATAACGGAATACAAAACAAACTTTCCGTGAACATTAGACAACACGTGTGTTAGGTGAAATGGAAACGGGCACACAAATAACTTATACAAAGGGGACTGTACGGAGAACTTATCCCTTTAATCGACATGCGCATGCAACACCAAGTTAAGCGTGACCTGTACACCACGACAACCACCATCGACCTTTTGTATTTAAATATAATTAAATACTCTATGATAATATTTAATTTGAATACAGTTGATAACATCTGCGAGATAAGAACGATTTTATTAGCATCGTTTCAGTGGTCGATTCCGTTAGCATAGTTTCGATACAGTGTGATCATAAATGGCCTATCATTTAACATACTATAATCGACCATCGAGGAAAAATTCCGCATCGAATGGTAGCAGTCCCATCTCGATATGATCATTAGTTTTGAGGTGATGCTGCGTCAAAGCAACCTTACTTTGCTTAGGTATAAAGGTATATACTCGTATATGTAGATATCGTGGGATATTTTTGTCATACCTTGACCCAAACTAAGCAGAACCTGAAATGGTAACAGATCAAACAAACGTACATGGACACAAATATTTGTCCTGTGTGGGAATCGAACCCACGACCACTCAGCCAGGGAACCTCACCATGAGTCCGCCTCGACTTATTTATGTATTGTCATTCGCATGTAAACTCAATTTTTAGGGCTTTGTTTTTATTTATTTTTTATTTATTACTTTATTATTTCGAGACTAGATCGGAACTGTAATTCAACTATATTTTGTGACGAGAACAGGCCTCGTAACTAACATGAACTATTCTAAGAGGTTCATCGGATACTGTTTTCCAATAGTGTTGATACTATTGAATATTAGTTTTATTACTAACTAGCTCTGTCAACCGTGGTTTCAGCCGCGATCCCGGAAGGAAGTCCTATTCCAGACTATAATCTATCTCTGTGCCTAATTTCATCCAGTTCCATTCCGGCGTTCTACAACAAACTAACATCCATCCAAACTTTGTCATTTATAATAATAGTACGTAAGTGTTATTTTGTTTATTCGAATTTTCAAATAGAGGTCATGAATACGGCATTACGAGAGAAAATCGTTTTGGTTTGTGGAATGTGTTAAGTCGACCTCCTCTATATAGACCGAAACCATTATAAGCATTGTTCGTCTCCTTCAACATAAACCAATGATTTTTCAACAATACAATTAGAATATGCAGGCGCAGCTCGTCTATAGATACAACAAATACTTATGTTCCCATTTCTCGATCCGAGCACAGAATATAAATCTGTCGTGAGATCGTGTATTAATCGCTGTATTTGGTGAATAAATTTACTTTTGTTTGAGTTTGCTTTTGCTTTGGCGTTATTTATTCAGTAGGACGACCCCAGGCCAGGGTTGAGATACTCCTAATGTTTACATAACATTTTCGTGCCACTGTAATGTTGCCGCGTTGACTTGACGACACTTCCACGAAACTGAATTTAATACGCTAGTATTTATTTAGATATTAGCCGTTATTTTACTTTTCACATATTTTTGTAAAGTTGTCTGTCGCTTTATGAATCGAATCTCTCTATCTAATACCTTTAAACGAGAAATTCTTGTATCTATATATCTATATATATATAATTAGGATCTCAGAAACGGCTCCAACGATTTTCATGAAATTTAGTATGCAGGGGGTTTCGGGGGCGACAAGTCAATTTAGCTAGGATTCATTTTCAGAAAATTTCGTTTTATCCTTGTTTTTAGGGAATCAAAACTGCTACAATGTCATTAGAAGGTAAGGTTTTCAAGTTACATCTTTTGTGAGAAATACTGTTATTGGGGATGACAGTGCTTTAAAAAAGAGAATACTGTAGAAGTCACGTTAGTAAAGAAATCCCGAGCAATGCTCGGCCATCCAGGTACTTAATAATGAATGTGAATTATGATACAAATTGCTGATGTAGTTTTTTTTTATTTATCTAACTATGCACTAAAACTGTGTACAAAACTAATAGTAGGCCTTCCAATACCTGTTTAATTGTTTAATTTTGCATGATCATTGTCCTTAAAGTAGGTATATTATTAAAAAAAGGTATGAAATACATAAAGGTACATGTAAATAGTTCATGTTTAAATGGCCATCTACTACTTTACTTTTTCTATTAAATTAACTCTTGATCATTTAATATTTCATTTAAAAAAATATATGCACTCCCGAATTTAATAAAATAAGTTAAAAAGAGAACAATAATTGTTAAGTTATAAGCATTGATACCCCAAAACCAATGACTTTTTTTACTACAATACATTTATCACAAATGTCCAATAAATTTTCCAAAAAAAATGTTAATTATGGGTAACTCTGAGCTTAGTAAAATCCTCGCACTATAACTATCTTCAATCGTTAATAAAATCTACCATCGGCCCGTTACACAACTATATTCACAAACTACCTGCATAACAAATAAATGAACCAGTTCAACTGACATCTTCATAAAATTTGATGTCATATTGGAATATTGAATACACGTGCGAATGTCCGCAAACCACATGTGATAAAGGTTTATTTATTTTACTGCCTATGACCGCCCTCATACCGCGGTTCAAACTGGCCTTATAAGTTATCTATTGATATGTTTACGATTGGTGGCAGACTGCAATGATGGTAGGAGGACATAGAAATCTAAATAAAGCAATAGTTACTAAATTATTTTTAGACAACGCGTCAAGTACATGTAGTTTCTATTTAACATCATACCTTCATGGTCATCGAATCAAGTTTATACAGTAGCTGTTCCCTGTGGTTTCACTCGCGTTCCCGACGGATGTAAGCACTTTATTTAGAATAATTATGTCTTGATGAAAACCGCATTAAAATCCGTTGCGTTGTTTAAAAGATGTAAGCGACTTTGTTTTATACTATGTAAGGGTGTATTTTGAACTCTAAACCGCGAAATAGTCAATAAAATATTTTTCTAATTGAACGCGTCAAGAGCAGATTCTATTCAACATACATAGTGTTTTTTTTTATAATTTAAGGCAAGCCCTAAGGCCGAGTGTAAATAAATAACAAAACTATAATTACGCGTCACTCTTTAGCAATACTTATAAAAAAACCTCCTCCCACTTTACTATTTCTTTAGATTTCTATGTCGCAGGAATAGGCACACGACACTAGCAGCCTGTTGCGTAGGCGATTGATTTACGCGTGTCGATCGTGCGCGACAATAGCTACCCTTGCTTCGCGAATAGCTGTCTCTCCCACGCTAGGTGTACCATCGGGAATTATCTTCCCACCTTTATAGCATCGCATTAAGTTCTGCGTCAAAACCTCAGTATAATAGGTAGTCATTTCTAATAGCATAGATGACATTGGCTTAATCAAGATTTTTTTATCGATTAAAAAAACAGACGATTGCGAACGGAGAGTTCCGTAAAATAATAATAGATTAATTTCGTTAACAAAAAGTTTTAAATAGCCAAAATTTTTACTGGAATTTTAAACTTTATTGTTGACTAGCTGTCCTTCGCGGTTTTACCCGCGTTCCCGTGGAATGTCACAAATATTATACATATAAACCTTCCTCTTGAATCACTCTATCTAATTAAAAAAACCGCATCAAAATCACAGTAAGCAGCGGGAAGCGACTTTATTTTATACAATGTAGTGATTATACAGACTGATTTTTAAAATATCAACTTGTAAACTTCAGAGATTGACTGTATTTCGCTGGAATAATATAACTAAGTCAAGAATTTAAAATTTATGTTGAAATTTAATAGTCTCCGTAAAACATCATTTCTATTTGGATACCATTATATTCATAGGATGATAAGTGATACTTTAATGAAGAAATTTGACTGAAATTGATTTCGATAAACCGCTATAAAGTGGTGTAAGTACCTAAATAGCTGCACGCTATTAAGGTCGTTTTGACGTTCACCACAAGAACACCATAAAATGTAACCCTATTGTTTAACCATAAGGGCTTATTTGCAACATTGCACCTCATTTGAAATCCATAAATATGATCCTACAGCTACATCTACAATGCTAAATCCAATTTTATTTTTTATATATGTATAGCCAGTGATTCATAGAAACCAACTTTTAACCCACCTTTAAAATTCTTCTAATTTTATAAATGCGAAAGTTTGTTTGTTACTCTGTCACGCAAAAACTATTAAACGAATTTGGATGAAAATTATCACATAGATAGATCATCGGCTGGAGTAACACTCACTAGAAAATGCAAGAAACACGGGTGAAACCGCGGGGCGCAAACTTCTGATCTATAATGCAGTAGTCTTCGAGAAAGATAGCTGCGACATTCCGTCTGTTTTCTCCTGAGATTATAATAGTGCAGTTTTTGTCATTTGTCTATGGTACCCTAAGATCTGGCATTATTCGCTGCCCTATGTTTATAATAATTTTCTGTACTTTTATTTAGTCGGTATTACTTTTGTAAAGTTTTAATCAAAAATTTAACTTAACAAAAGATTGTAATTCCTTATATCTATTAATCTACTTTATTTGTATATGCAACACGTATGTAATATTTTAAGCGACATAACTTACGTTGTCGACCGAGCAAATCCAACAAAGCCTGACTGCGACATAAAACAGTGCTTTAGATGCAAAGGATTTTTCATATAACACTCTTTTATTACTTTTTCTTCGTGGGTGTCTCTTGGAAAAATAAAACAAAATCGCATTACGTTTTCCTCTATTCTATACTTGACATGCAAGGAAATCGCAACTTCCGTTTCCAGCAATTCTTAGTTTTACAAGACCAAACCAATGCATACATAATAAGCATTTGCATTGTGTTGAAAGGGTAAAAATACAATTTAACTAAATAAATGATTACAGATTTAACTATTTTATTCATAAATAATGTTAATGTCGGAAAGAGATTGCAACACCGTTCCGTTCTCCCATTCAAAATTAAGAACACTCTTACTGTAATGAACGAACGGGGACGCCATTAAAATAACGGATCATAAATAATTCAAGCGCGGGTTTGGCGTCGTTTCAAGACATTTCCACATTAAATTTCATGAGAGGTTCATTTTTCCGGCGAACGACGCGTGCGATCGTGCGCGGGTTCAATGCTGCGAGCTCCAGACCGCCATGGCTCTATTTCACGAGTAATTGACCGTTTTGTTTGATTACCAGACCTATTGGCTGTCCACTGTTTCCACTACCACGATATATAGAATGTTAAATAAATCGCATACAAAAACTAGCTTACGCGTAAAGTTTCAATGACTTATTTTACAAACAACAACAATGCGCAATTCTCAAACAATTCCGTCTTAAGTATTTCCAGTCGCGGTGGAGGAAATCTTGTTTCTTCGTTTTGTGTAGTCGCTTTAGCCGCCGGGAACGTTGACGGGAGACCGTTTCGTACATTTTTATTTTTAACGTCGTAAACGAAAGTCCACAACTTATGAACGTTGATTTATATGTTAATGGTCTCTATGGCAACTGTCAAAATTTAATTTACTCTCCAGTGCAAGTGTTCGCGTAGGTACATTACCATTACCATTAACCGAATACATAGATTCGAGGGTTCCGTGACGGCTCGGCGACAATGTGAAAACGGCCATCCATCATCCTAATATCAAAATTTGAAGTTGACATAAAGTGGATGAGAAAATGATTAATGCGTCGGCCACTTCCCAAAAGCCATCGGCAGTTGCCGCAACTAAACCTATAATTGAATAAACTTATAATAACTAGTTAGATGTAGAGGAAACAGACTCGTTGCATTATACAGTTAGATTTTGTATTAAGTCGAGAAACCGCCAGTGGTTGGAGTTCTCTCTAATATGAACAACCTTTACTATAGGTATTCAACTCCGCACTCGTGATAAAATATCTGCTGCTGTGAACAAAAGTTCAATACTCGACTAGAATGTATGAGGCAGCAGTTATTCTTATCGCGATTTCAGAGTTGCTTTTATAATAAAAGCTGTTCATATTGGGAAGCACGGCCACCCCTGTCAATTTGTCGAATCAAAAAAGTGTTCCGTTATAAATGTAGCTAAATATAAGCCTTTTATGATTTCATACCGGTTCATCTCAGTTGAAAGCTGACTTCTGAACTAATGGCAACTAGAATATTTGATAAGTGCTCTCACGGGGCCTTAACTAAATTAGCTTTGAATTTTGGATATCGACAATAAATAATTAGAGGTATTAACAAAATTAATACATATGTACCTAAATTAATAACGTATGCGTAGTTTCTAATTACCTACCTGTACCTATGTATTTAATTATTAGAATCCTGCTATTATAGTTCAATTTCACGAGCATTAACCCAAATAATTACTGAAATTGTCAGATCTATATTTATACTATCCAAATGTAACTTGTGCAGTAAAATTATTTATTAAAATACATTAAATAATCATTCTCATTCGTTTTGTTAATCTATGAAGCCTTATAAAGCAAGCTTTTATTAGGAGTGATTAGTTCGACTGCGCAATACTGTGCCACTTTCCTCTATTAACCAGGCATTGCTCATATATATACCTACAGGTACACTGCTTTAGCGACGAATGTGTTTATTTAAAATTACAATTCAAAATCGTAAGTATTCGAATGGATTGTCACAGATGCAAAATAATATCTGAACACAATTCTTAAATAGCAGCTGAAATATAGCCCTTAATCCGTACACTTAACAATTCCCCACAAAACCCAAGGTGAATAAAAAAAATAAAACAAAAAAGTTCTTGTGTTCATCTGTCCAGCAAGTCTGTCTGTCACCGAGTCAGTAGCTGTCTCGAGCCAGAAGTTGATGAATGATAAATGAAATAAAAATAACTATTCAGAATATATATTTAGTTCAAAGTTAAGCCTACAGACTAAAGGAAAAGACTTAAGAGGCAAACTAAGTATTCATTCAGTATCACTTATTCTGTTATCAAAACAAACATGAGTTGAATAAAATATAATTTTGCTAAGGTAACTTTTGCAAAATTATTGTTTTATTCCATTTTCATTTTAGGTCTGCAAGGTAAACGTGCTGTTCGAGCTCACATGAAGAATAACATTCATTAAGTGTACTGTACTACGACAGACAAGTTCGCGAAGTTTCGTAAATCCATTTATTTTAACGTGCCCATGTGTGAGGGGTTTGCTAAATCACCTATTTCGGAAAACTAACATCATTAGTTTGGTGACTTGCACAGTGCAACTCTGAAAGAGGACTACAAAAAGAAAATGGCTGTTTCTTGGTGATTAACCTAACAATAAGTTAACGGTTCATAATTATTAGTAAAGCTAAGTATGAATTTTGTATACACATCGTACACTTATATATAAAAATAAAAATATGCTGTTTATTGGTAAGCTCATTTGAAATCCACTGACCAATATTTTCTTTATTTTCTAATTAGTCGAATAGGATAGAGATAGTCGATAGAAATAGGGAGTGATAAATTCTAAAAGTTGTCCGTAAAATTGCAATCAAATAGTATAACAACGTCTGCCAAGTCAGCTAGTTTCTTAACAACTATGTAATGTGATGATATGTAAATAATGATGATATCATTATCTGTGGCCATATTTGTTTGGATTGCTGATTTTGTTGTCGCAAAATAATGGTCTATAAAATAGAACTTATATTTCTATCCTTCATCGACAATTTATGTCCATAAACTGCATAAGTTCTCTTAAATCTTTCCAGTTTTGAGAACATATTAAGACAGGCATATTTACTTAATTTCTAAGCTACATTTATTAAAACTGGATAATATGCAAAATCAAACCTATATGAGGGTTTTTTATTTTAAGATTGTTTCCGTGACCAGCATTTTATTCAAAACGGCTTCTGGGTAAAGTGTCTTTTAGCATGTCACGTTGATACAGTGAGTAGAATATATCACGATGGGGTTTATGTTACCACAGACTACAATAGTCGACAAGTACAACATTCGACAGATTGTACACAAAAAACCGCATCAAAATCCGTTGCTTAGTTTTAAAGGCATACATAGGGATATAGGGACAAAGAAAGCGACTTTGTTTTATACTATGTAGTAAAGTCATTTCACTCCTTCTGACCCGGCGACTTAAATAACCACAGAAAAACGAGAAGATTAAGGAACAAACGAATGTGTCATTAATAAAAATATGAAAGATAAATACAAACCTAATGTAGTAAATAAATAGATAGAAGCTATAGCATACATTACTACTACTTAGTAATTCAAAGTTATTTTCCCAAAAAACTTGTAAGTGATGTACAAAAAGCATTTATAATAATGAAATATTAACCACGCACTTCACTTCGTTCAAACAACCTGTCAACATAGAGACATTTTAATCAACATTTGAAGCGTCCTCACTTAATTTGCTACGTGTCAAAATAAACAGATTGATTAAATTTATTTACAAAGGTTGTGCCCACGTTAAGTTGAGTGGATTCATTAATCCACGTGACTTGCTTGCAGTGTAAAAGCGAATGTCACCGGACACTCCCACGATTGCCACCACAGTGGTGGGAGACCGACGCTCCTGGTTTTACTGCTTTTAAAATACAACCTCCAATTCACTGACTGCATTATCCTAATTACATTTTGAATTTAGAACGTGAGTTTCTTTTATTTGTTTGGTTTGTTTACGGCCATTATAAAATGAAATAATTTTGAGAGCGGCACCAATAAAACATTAAAGTTGTTAATTGACATAAAAAATCTCGTGTAATTAATAACATCGTAAAGTCTAATAATAGTAATAAAAGTAAAATTAATGCCACAAACGCGTAGACTGGTAGCTTTTTATAAGATAATAAATACTGTTCTTGGAATTTTGGTAACCTTAGTAATATCAGAGTATAGTTTAGTTAAATTGTAGACATAACTTTTCTTGTTACGATACTTGCGAATTAAATGTCTTAGAACCCCATCCAATTTTTAAAAAGGATGTAAAAAAAATTCTATACAATTATATACCTTTCCGACACAACGCATTAAAGAGGGTTATCTACCAAATTAATATATCGGCGATAAAACTGCAATAAAGTTGACCCCTCATCACACCATTTCGTAATTGGATCGTAAACTTCTGTAAAATTATTACCTATCTTTTACTAGCTTGCTTGACGACTGCATTATTTTACCAATGACCGCTGAGTGTTGCAGTCCTACGCTACACGATACACTGTGTCCTACGTCAATAAAAGTAGATCTTCTATACAGTTTAATTTAATGTTTTCTTACGTGTCCAATATGTTTGTATTGATATGTCTTTTATATTAATATATGTCGTTATATATAATTTATATTATATTCATATTGTAATTGTTGTTGATTTTCTTTCTTTTGTAGCGCTTGTTAGTGTTTTTATTTTTTATTTATTGGATTTTTTTCTGGATTAATGTTTTTTGTTCCTTCTTGCTTATTACGTTTACTTTGCAACAGCGTTTGTTATTTAACTTCTCTTCATAAAAGTTTTTATGTTATATTCAATATTTATATATTTGATTTTCTTACTAACGGCGAAAAACTTGTAATTGGTCTTTTTTTTCTGTATTTTAAACCATTGTTTTAGGCTGTAAGTTTTTCCTTATAAAATAAAATAAAACTAAATAGAAAGTGATTTTACGATTGTTTCAAAAACTGGTTGTTTCCAGTCCTTGATTACACTGATTGTTAGGTTATTATTAATTTAAGTTCATTAGTAAAGATATTATTATAAAAGTGAAAGTGATAGAGATGTCAATGATTTTACGGCTAAATTACATGTCTGATTTTTATATAAATTAGCAAAGTTGCTTTTAATACGAAGAAAACATGAAAGCTTTTTCCCTGGATGAAATTGAATACTGGATAATGTCGAACATTAATAAATCAATATTTAATGTTAGACCTTTATAATTTCGTTTTTAAATCATTTGATGAGAAAAAAAACGAAACAAATGAAAATATTTAGAGGGGATATATACGAAGCCTTATCTTTATACTATGCTAGCTGTGCCCGCGACTTCGTATGCTTGGTAACTTTAAATTAAGGTATTTTAATGACCATTTTTAATGGAATAAAGCCTATCTATACCTATGTTGCACCAAGGTACATTAAAGTTATCAGTGAAAACCCCATTCAAAAGTTTCGGACATTAGACATCCAATAGTAAGAATGGCTCGTCAATTTAACGAATTATCTAAAAATAATTCAGAAGTTCATATTCTTGATCCTAAGTTTAGCAATTTAAAAAAAACCATAAAATATATCCTCCAATTCAAACCGGTTCATACCCAGCAGATAAATTAAGTCTAAATAAATAATATTTATTTATAGTTTCTAAATAATAGGATTTTTATCGATATTGTCATTTGGGAGTGCTCACCTGCACTTTCATCGCATTTGTCCTGGTATTCATTTCTAGTTATGTTTTTCTGTATACATATGTTTTGAGTTACAGCCCAGCTCTATATGTGTTATTCCTTATTATGTGGTTACCTTTCGGTTGTAATTTGTATTGTGTATCCTAAATAAATAAATAAATAAATTTGCGAGTTCAAACAAACCAACGGCGAGAGACAAAGTTTTAAAAAATGGTCTAATTGTATTCTATTACAGTTCCTACATCAGCCGCAATCAGATTTTAACAAATATTTTCAATCTAGAGACAGTAATATACATATTGATAAAATATATAGGTATAGGAGAAAATAAATAGCAACATTTGCGAAATGTGATATTATGTTTTGCCATTAATTACATTACGGTGTTAATAGTGACTGGCGTGTGTTCAGTGCTCACGGAATGTATGACACGCGCGTCACTATCTGTTCAATGGACGAGCAACATTATCATGCTGCACGGACTGATTGATGTCAAAGGTTGCAGTAATATGAACTCAAACATCAGCTCTACGATATGTTATCACAGTTATCAGTGTATGAATATGTTGTTTCTCGTATCCATCACCAAATGGTGTGGTGTAATGATTCGATAGCATTGGTACCTCCCCTTTTTATCTGTGCGAAAATGAATAGCTTAATTTATTGATTTTATACCTATTATAACTTTTCATTATGTTGCTCATTAGTCAGCTTGATTTTGAGCTCTTACCGACAGACCTGAAAGCAACAAGTTTAAAATTAAATAAATCAATTATTTTTATTAATTATCAGCACTATGATAGAGACTATTAAATAAACACATACCTGTCAAACACAATTTTGCTTATTGGATGCTCATAATACACCCCATGACGGAAACTATCTAGCTATATATATATATATATATTTAGCTATCTAGTCTTGTAGACTAGCGACCCTTTAGAATCTAATTAATCAACCCTTTCCCTAAATTTTATGCCAAACTTCGTAATTACATGCCATTGACGCTTTAACACATAACTCCGCTGTAATTATATGACACCGTATCTGTCCTGCGTTTTGATTAGGTTCATGAAACACACATAAATATATTAAGCAGAAATGCGTACCGAGACGTCCACGTAATCTAAGCGGCGCTATGGTTCCAGTATCTTGTTATTTCTCAGTTTAATTTAAATATGTAAATTTTATTAGGCATAATACAGGCTGAGGACTCTTGAATTGCAAATGAATGTGACATTACGTTTTATAGGCTGGTAGCCAATTCGCCGGGTCGTTTCCTTGGAGCTGACGGCAAATTTTCACTTTGAAATGTTCTCAATTTTAGTGGTATTTTATTGGATACACATTTACAACCAAAAACAAGATGTTTACGCAAACGTTTTAAAGTGAAACGTCTTAATTTTGTTAAAGTGGTTTGAGAATAGAGTTTCGGATATTTGAAAGGCGGTCGGGAAGATAAATAATGAAATGGATAGCTAGTTATTTTAAAGATACCAGGTGAAAATTCAATTATAATAATAGTAGGTACATCATGTTATAGAGCCTTAGAAAAGCGCGATGAAAATTTATTATATTATTTTACTTGATATCGTCATGGCAACTATTGCCTATATATTAAAAAAAACATACTAAAAGCTAAAAATGTACCTACGTAATTAATATTTATAGGTGTAGATAAAATTCAAATTTAAGTAATTCCGTCGTTCACTTGCGAAAATATTTCTCGTATAAAAATCCGCACGCAAATCCCTAAAAATATGTTATTGGAAGCTGAAGTGAGATCGGCCAATATTGAATACCCGTTCACGTTTCCGCCTGGAGCGAAATGAATCACTTCATAATCTTACAAGTTTACCGTCCCTGTTCTATACCAACAACGTGTAGAAATATTCATTCGTAGTCTCTTATAATAATAACTCTAATAACTTTCCTATCCTACTTTGATAAAATATAACTCAAGAAGATATTTAATAAAAGGTAATTAAATTTCGATAGCTTTCATCATTTTGTTTAAGTAAATGAGTAAAAACTTGTTAATTACAAATTAAATGTTAATTTTTAGGTATATGTAAGCTTTTCATGTATTTATTACTTCAAAGTATAGTAAGCCAAAGCATAGAAGAACTCAGTAAGAAACAGTATGTTCTGAATTTCAATAATCACATAAAAGAAGTTACAAAAAGCTACCAAGATCACTGAATGAACCACGAACCTTTTTGCATCTATAAAATGTTATATAAACTAAGAGATAATTGTTAAGATGGAGTAAGCTTATTAATTTCCAATGTATTCTTAGCTTTACTGAAATTTAACGACTCCTCGACCTGAAGCGGGAAATCTCTTGAGAAATTTGATGTTGTCGAATCAAGGAGGTGCGGTGGAGACATCAAATTCTGTTAAAACTTTTGACGCGCTTGATTACCGAGCTTCGAGTGTGCTACATTTCCAATTTAAATTCTGAGTGTTTCAATGTGACAAAGGTATGAGGATCGACGTAGGTTAATAAATATAACAAAGGAAATCTCAATGTTGGCATTTATAAAGCTAAGACAAAAATATATATACACATATATATCTTTATAATATATGGGCCGACAAACAAGCAGATCGACCGGTCGGTCCACCTGATGGTTTGTGATCACCGCCTCGTGTGCAAAAAATTCTGTAAATATATTTTTAATTCCTTTGACGCACCATCACTTCAAAACTACTGAATATATCGGGATGGGACTGCTACCATTCGACGCGGAATTTTACGTAGATGGATATAGGTTATATATGAATTGGATAAACTTGGGTGAAACTGCGGGGGAAAAGGACAACTAGTAAATAAAAAATAGGGTTCCTTTGACGCACCATCAAAACTACTTAATATATTGGAATGGGACTGCAGCCATTTACCGCGGAATTTTCCCACGATGGTTATAGGCTATAAACGCGGGCGAAACCGCGGGGGATAGCTAGTAATTGTATAAATGTATTTAAAATGGAGAAAATAAGTTTCATAATCTCGTCTATCTAGTATCTTTTCTAAAATCGTATCTGAATAACCTAAAGTAAATCGAAGGAGGTCACAGAAAGAGCCATAAAGTTGATACTGTAGAAATATTTCCGCACATTTTACTAACTCTTTTGGCGGTAGTAAAACGTGAAGATCTCCTTAAAGGCCACTCAGAGGGTTTCTTCTTTGAGTGTCGCACTAAAATAGCCGATACGCTTCAGAACTAACTGTTCCTCGTAACATGTGTAATGTTATAGCTTATTAGACTCAACCGGTTTCTAATTATGGTTATTTTGGACCAGTTTTATGTTGTGGCTTGCATTTATTTTCGTTACCATTCTAGTTACCGTTATTTTAAGCTACCAAAGATATGAAACTGTTGGACCAAAGTTGAAATTATCCAAAGGTTGTGCATAATTAAAAAAAAACGAATGTCCTAACACACATTTGTCAGGGGAAGTACTACCACCTAACCCATTTCTGCCGTGAAGCAGTAGTGCAATTGTATTATTGTGTATCGGTTGGAGAGGTAAGGATGGCGGTAAAATTACAGGCACATGAGACTTAACAACTTCACGTCTCAGGGTCGACAACGCATTGGCGAAGCCCCTGGTGATGCAAATGTCTAGGCGGCAGTGACCATCAGACGAGCCTTACTTCTACTACAAAACAATGAACAAGTAATAAAATAAGCTCAACATAGGTATGTTTTTAATTTGCTAGAGAACAAACAATCTTATTGGTCGTATAATACGATCGATTTCAACAAAATATTGTAAACTACATAATATTCTTCATGTACCTTCGTAACCCGACAAAATTGAATATAATATAATGGTATAACACGTTATAAGAAGAGCATTACATTGGAAGATGTCGTTCACGATTTGAATTCAGATTGAGTCGGGGTGTAAAAGCTTTGCGATTTTATGCGTCTATGAGTTGGAATGTTACGAATTCACTTATTACATAAAATCTAGGTTTGAATTTGCATTGAATCTTGTGTATACGGCTTTAATATTTTATAGGCAGGTTTACATGTTCTTTAATCTATTTTTCACTATTAGTATAAAACGAAATTGCTTATTGCTGTCTGTCTCTATGTATGCTTAGATCTTTAAAACTACAAAACGGATTTTAATACGGTTTATTTTAATAAATAAAATTCTTAATTTAGGTATATTACATACATATTATAATTGAGGAAATTAATTACAACTATTTTAACTGCGCGCGTTTGACAGTTCGCGTATTACAGTCCTCCGGAATGCGGGTAAAACCGTGGGGGGCAGCTAGTCTATATATATATATGGAAAATACGGTTACTTTGACGCGCCATCACCTCAAAACTACTGAAGATATCGAGATCCTTATTCCTTTATCCTAGATGTTAGGCTATATAAACGCGGGTGAAACCACGGGGGACAGATAGTATAGGTATATGGACATCCAGTGACCATATTACAATAACTACATTACTTTCTATATAATATATATTAATTATTACTAACTTAGCTTTTAGCTTATGGATCCTTTAAGTATGGACGTGACTTTTTCTTAGCACTACTGCGGACGTGTAGTCTCACAGGCTCCTATATGCACACACATTTTTTTGGGGAATTTGATATAATATCGCTTTAAAACTGATTGAATATTAAACTTATGGGATTTAGCAATTAAATACCGTGCTTATATAATCAACATTTATTTTAAAATTTTAAGAAATTTTAAAAATAAAAAATCAGGGCACTTTTCAGTCTAAATCAACTTAGGCCACATTTTTAGGTATTAAAAACAGCTAAACTTATTCCTATGACAAAATGAGTCTTTTTTTCTCAAAATATAATAGATAACAAACCAAAAATACGAAACACCTACTTCAGGTAACAAACATTAAAAATTTTGACAGCAGTCTAGTAACGTAAATTTATTGGCAGTCAGTAGTTTGTTGCACCCAACACAAACATGGGTAGTCATCCTATTTTTTTTCGCGGGACACATTTAACATGCTCTTCTGGTTCGTTGACTGGTTTCTTGATCCTGGACATCTTCTGTAACCATATCATTACCTAAAACTCGAATCATGGTCAACCTCAGCTCTCTTGGTAACCACGTATTTATAACATGTCTTTCCACATGAGGCACCACAAGCACACGTGCAATTTTTTTTAGGAAATCTCTCTCCGCAGCTTTTGGTGCATGTTATTTAAAATGTACGCATGCATGGCACTCAAGTCTAGGACTAGTAATACATAGTTAGTTGTCACTAACTCCGATAGTAGAATATTGTCCGAACTATCACTGTCTGATTCTTCTCCAAGGTCCTGGTCCTGATCTTGGTCCTGATCTTCAAAATTATCACATTCATGATTTTGTTAAAGTTCGGACTCTAATATAAAAAAAATCTTCAATATTCTCTTCATTGTCAGACTGATACTTGGAGTACCGAAGCTAACAACAACTCACTTACTTCTTCTTCAAAAGATGGATCTCCTGCACAACAAGTTTTTCTCACAGGGCCCTGAACAGAACTCGTAGATGGTCGTTTTGATTTAGAACTACCGCCTTTATTGTTTTTAGACATTTTGTACTACAAAATTTAAAAGAATCCTAATCGCTCTTATAAAATATATCATAGCGCAAAACTGGACGTGTAGCCTGGCAGGCTCCGGTCAATATTTTGATTGTCATTACTTACGTGATATTCATCGGAAGTCGCAACCTCCTCTCTCGATGGATGTTTTATAACTAAAACAAAAGCTACTGAGCCGCTCAATCGCGTGGAGTGAGGGGAATTAGGTAAAACTCAGAATACGAATACTTCGAGTAGCCTGTGAGACTCCACGTCCATAGTTAAAGGTTAATTGACATTTGTTTTTATGACATGTCATTATTTTGTCATCTGACAACATTGCAAGTTACGTCATAACACCATTCATAGGTTACTAGTGACATGCTGAAACGTGATAAGCATTCAGGAGAACGATTCTTGGCACCGGAATAATAAATAATCGGTCATGGACAGTGCAATTATGAAGCCAGTGAACTTTTACGGTCCTGGCACAAACCGCGTATTAATATTCAGTGTTGCGAACATCCTACATAAATTATTTATTACACCCACTAATATGCGAAATTGAAATATCTGGTAATGTTTGTTTTTCATTCATGAATAAAGGAATTTAGAGTGAACTTGGAATGTTAATGGCATGAATTGGAGTTGTTTTAGTTTGAGTTACGAGTGGTAGGTATTGTGGTGGGTATGTTTTCATTTACTGGTCGAATTCTGACATCCAAGATTGAGGGTAAAAGAACATTGCATTTCTGATCATTGATGTGTTTTTTGTCTTCTATAACAAAATCGTGAATTCGTACACTATAATTTTGAATATACAACCGTGTTACAAAATACCCCGTAAAAAATATAATTAATTATCAACGCCAACAACCCTAGTTAGCTGTCATGTCAGTGAACCAAATTACTTAACAGATAGGGCTACATACCTATTTTACCTAATAATTGTCTACTTTAATAGTTTTTCTATTTTTCATTCATAAAAGTTAGTTTTTTATTTTTTTTGGGGTATATTATACGACGTTACTACGGTTCTTAAATATTGTGAATGGACTCGTTGTAAGGCCACATTTAACCTCCTTTCAGCTTTACGGGTAGTTTTGTGACATTCTGTATACAACAATTGTTTATATTTAAACAACGCACTAGCTCATACCATGTTTTAACTTTGACACGTTTTAATTTTTCATTGTTTGAAACACAATACTAAAAGAATTTGAATTACATCACCAACTAGCTTCAGTCCTGCGGTTTCACACGCATTTGCGAGGAATGTAATGTATCCCGGCATTATAACACAGCTTATTTCCATCTGGAATAATATACCTTTCGAATAGTGAAAGAATTTTTCAAATAGGTGCAGTAGTTTTTTGAGATTACCTTCACATAAACAAACATACAATTTTTTTCTTTTTTTTATACCTCATAGGCCGACAAACAAGCGGACGGTCCACCTGATGGTAAGTGGTCACCGCCGCCTATGGACATTTGCAACACTAGGGGCATCGTCAATGCGTTGTCGACCCTGAGACGTGAACTCAATAGAAGTCTCATGTGCCTGTAATCCGCTCTCTCTCTTTATAAAGTCTCAATTTATAATGTATGAATCAAATAATTACAGTGTAAGTACAAAGCGGTACAAAAAGCCGGACTTAAATTGCTTTCCATGTCGTCCAAATGTGTCCACGCAACAAAAAACATATTATTTATTATAATGAACGGACAAAGTGTGGGGTGCATAGAGAATGAAAACGCTTATTATTTTATCGCCACATGATTGATGACGATGATTGTGATGGCGCGAAATGTGAGGAACGATGGTATCTGAGAATAAGTGTGAAATTAATTTTATTTTAATGCGGCATCGTTTCACCTGCCTGCGTTAAAGTTATTTTTGTCGTTATCTTAAAAGGGAGTCGTTATTCGTAAATCAATTTACGCTTTGATATGTTTTATGCGTAATGTATATATTTTTCTTTAATTCGACCAGTAAATGAAAACATACCCACCACAATACCTACCACTCGTAACTCAAACTAAAACAACTCCAATTCATGCCATTAACATTCCAAGTTCACTCTAAATTCCTTTATTCATGAATGAAAAACAAACATTACCAGATATTTCAATTTCGCATATTAGTGGGTGTAATAAATAATTTATGTAGGATGTTCGCAACACTGAATATTAATACGCGGTTTGTGCCAGGACCGTAAAAGTTCACTGGCTTCATAATTGCACTGTCCATGACCGATTATTTATTATTCCGGTGCCAAGAATCGTTCTCCTGAATGCTTATCACGTTTCAGCATGTCACTAGTAACCTATGAATGGTGTTATGACGTAACTTGCAATGTTGTCAGATGACAAAATAATGACATGTCATAAAAACAAATGTCAATTAACCTTTAACTATGGACGTGGAGTCTCACAGGCTACTCGAAGTATTCGTATTCTGAGTTTTACCTAATTCCCCTCACTCCACGCGATTGAGCGGCTCAGTAGCTTTTGTTTTAGTTATAAAACATCCATCGAGAGAGGAGGTTGCGACTTCCGATGAATATCACGTAAGTAATGACAATCAAAATATTGACCGGAGCCTGCCAGGCTACACGTCCAGTTTTGCGCTATGATATATTTTATAAGAGCGATTAGGATTCTTTTAAATTTTGTAGTACAAAATGTCTAAAAACAATAAAGGCGGTAGTTCTAAATCAAAACGACCATCTACGAGTTCTGTTCAGGTGTTCGTTCCACGAAGTTCCTTATCGCGCGTTGTGAAAGGGGGCTAGTCGGAAAAATTTCATACAAAAAGTTGTAACGACACTTTTTTTCATATTGTTACGTTCGAAATTTAAATGATATGGTTTATTATTGGGTTTGTTTTTTTCATAATTTATTTAAAGGCTACATACAACATGTTTAAAATTCTGTTCCATTTATAAATTAGTATAATTAGTAATTATTATAAGAAAAGGAATAAGTTAAAAGTAAATTTTGAAACGCACTGAATTGAAAGAAGCATGTATTATGTCAATGAACTAAGTAAAATATTTTTTTTAGGAAACAATATTACTTATTTCGAATGCAATTCAAAATTTATTTTAAGTGTTTAGTGTTTTATGTAGTTACATAAGCAACTTAATTTGCCACGTGACTACGGAACCGAAAATATTTGTTTCTTTTGCTACTTTTGTTAAGGTGGCAAACAAGTTGACAGCCCGTCTGATGGTAAACGGTCACCGCAGCCATGTTTTATTTAAATAATCACAAAAATGATACTTTCTCATATTATTTATAATAAGGAACTTCGTTCCTATCTGGTGTCCCACGACACCATTTCTTTATTATTAGGCTATTTTGGGTTTTAGTTTCAATAAGTTCTCAACCTGTTTTAGGTACTGCAAAAATCAACAATATCGTAACTACGTACTTACAATTAAAATTAGATGCAATTACGACACCATTAGAATAGTTCCATGATCCGAACCCTCGCGATTCGTAATATATTCGTGAGTTTTGGTACGAGGGGTAAAAAAAGAGGGGAGAAAATTGTGCTGATATCACGCTCCGTATAATAATGCAATTCTCTCTACTATTGGAACTGTAAATCATTATTTTTTTTATGAATTTGCTCGTTGATCGATAAATAAACGTTTGGTTAGAGAAGGGCCCTAAATAAATATACGACTAGGGTTCTCACCTGCCGCTTGGAACCCTCCCAATAAACAATGGCGATTCAGACGTCATGACTTAGGTACTTACTTTTGCTTACGGAACACTTTTATATATTTAGTACCACTCTGAATATCCAGAAATCAAAACAAAGGGATTTATAGAAATCTTATATGAATAGTCTTGGTTAGTAGGTACTAGCACTATTTTTAATAAATTGATTGATATAATATAGAAAATGTTGTCGTATAAAATTATTGTTACACAAGATGCGACAGATATTCTAAAACGATGATATGGCGAGCGTAACAAATTATGGTTGATCCGGATGGTCAACGGGCCGGTCGCTTTACGAGGCGTTTCCCAACACTGATGATGATTTAGAGGCAAGGAATATCGGGCGGAAGTGAAGCGATAAACCGCGGGACCGTCGCCATGGCAACGGCCACGAGGGTTCCGCGCGTCCTGACGCCCTTGTGACACTCTAGTTCACGGACACTTATCGTTTTCGTAATAAATTGGTCCGGAATTCGTGCAATAACTTTTGAGGAAAACGCAATTTAATAAAGTTATGATGATACAAGAGAAATTGTGCTTCTACTGATAAAAGTTATATTATCATGTTGACTATTTATTATGTCCGGATTTCTAAGAAGGTATCTAATTATGGAGTTTACAACGAAACCATGAAGGTATAAAATCATATCTTTGGATTTAATTTAATTATTTTTTTCAATCTAGAGTAACATATGCATTTTTAATCAACTTTCTTTATAATAAGTTTAATATGTCAAAAACAGTAATTTCACAGAAAAATATAACCAGCACCACAATCGAGATCAAACAATATAAAATGTAAACACGGCATGAAGACCCCGATTTATTACGCGGCGACTGATGATGATATATCGACGTCGGCTGCTGTGTTGATCGTCACTTACCCTACCCTTATCGTGGAGCATGTAATTTCGGATTCATTGCCCTCGGCTCCATCGCTCCGTCTGCGTCGGGAACTTTTATTAAAACCAAAATATTTGATATCTCCGGAACGTATTCTGGGCAAAGTAAATCAAAGATGTTTTTTTATTTCAGGTACTAATTGGAGATGAGAGGATGAGCCATGGAATCGCGCAGTGCGCCGCCGAGCCCCGACGAGTCAGGGGAGGCGGTGTTCGACTCTCGGTGCGGACGATACCCACCTTCTCTGCAAAGGACTTTTGCCAGTTGTCGGGAATCAGCACGGCCACGCCCACACCATCGACACGCTGCGTCCGAGCCAGCGCGGCCCGACGACCACGTCCTCACTACGGCCGAGGTTCACGATTATCCATCATCAGAATCAGGCATCGCTGCCGACTGCCCCCATCCCCACACTAGCAATGCTGACGACAGCCCTTCGTACGATAGATCCGACTATGAAGGAAACTCCAGCTGCAACCTCAGGCATACTCCCGATTACCATCACACGCTAGATTGTAAACATCGAACGGATTACAATCGGAGTCATACACCTGATTACAACCACGGGCATACTACTGACTGTGACCGTGGACACGGTCGCTCTCTAATTACAAGACGACCTTATAGAAAACATAGACGAGAAGAAGACGATGGTGCTCAGTCACTGGATGAACGCTGTGCACGAGACCTTGATGAAATTTTACCAGCAAGACTTGCGGCTGTTAATTTATCAAGCGAACCGCCACCACAGTCATGGAATAGAAGCAACATCGCTGCTACTATGGAGCGATTTGAGCCCGTAGATTATTCATACGCCTACTACGATCACCATCTATCGATGCCTTCATCGTCAAGGAAGGCGAACCGCCAGCGTGGACGAGGTGGTATACCGCGAGATCGCTCCGCTCGACATAATTATGTAACGAGGTACGGAACAGAAGAAAACATTTACGAAGAAATAACAGATGGATCCAGGACCTGTCCAAAACATCGGTACGCTCCACGACAGTCTCTTGTTTCATTAGACAGGAGTGTCGTTGAAGAGGAGGTTCGTCGAGTAGAGTCAAGGCATAAAAGAATTTTAGGCGAACTAAATCTAAGCGTAGAAGCTATGCTTATGCCCGAATGTGAATCCCCTGATTCTGAGCGAGCGGAAGATAGAGATAACATTGAGGAGTTGCTACGAGTAGGACCGACAGATGAGCTACTTTCACCAGCAAGTTGTAATCCTCCCGATTTGGATAGCGGATTTAGTGGAAGCAGTAGCGGGGCTAGCTATGTTGGAAGTTTGCGAAGGAAACCGACGGGGTCAGTGCCGCATTTGCCGGCGGTAGCGTACGGCACGCGAGGTGCCGGCGTAAGAATTCTGGGAGCGGAAGAATGCGGAGTTCGATGTCCAAGAGACTCAACTTCCCCTCGAAGTTCAAGTTGTGGCGATGCTAAAACGAGCGGATTTTGGAACAAAAAGGCTTGGAAAAAAATATCTGGTTTTTCTAGTTCAAATAGCATCAACAAGGCTGGTCTTACTGGTAAGTCAAGTTTATTAATTCACAGCACTCAAGTTCCATCAAATATAATTTCTTATGCATGACATTATTCCGATTTCAAAAACTAAGATATTATTTCCCTACGCAGCTTAAACATAAATAAATTATCTATCTTCTGTATTTAGCTCAAACAAGCATTAAAACCACCAAAAATCATTGTACCCCTAAACAACATCGTCACTTAATACCATAACACACGTCCACGGAAATATATTTTTCAGAACAAAATTGCACGGCATATAAAGTTCCATTCTCACATAAAACGTGAATGAATCCGAGCGGTATCAAGTCATGAAAACCCTGAGAGCGTCATTTCTTTTTTATTTTCGCCCGCTTTCGTCCGCCTATAGGCGTTTTTCAGATGGACGCGCGCGCGTGGCTCAGTGTTTGTTGTTTTCATTTTGGTTTATTTGTTTGTTTTGTTAACGGTGCCGCGTTTTGCATTGCAGGTCTGCTCGTTAGGTACACTTTCCGGCGTAAGTCCGGCTCGCAGGGCTCTCAGGGCAAGCGGCGTGCCGAGCCCGTCAAATGCGATGCGTGCCTCTCACAACGATGTTAGCCGCACTACGGTAAGGGTCCCCTCACTCAAACATGGCACATTGCTGGCAGAAAAGCTCCAAACATTCATCAAATTGCAAGAAATTAATTTTTTAAATCATTTCTTCGACTTTCTACCAGTAAACAATTTTTATTTACCTTTATAAATTGGCATGAGCGCGTCCATTACAATCTTATCATTATTTTCCTCATTGAGAACCTCTTTATCGTTCTTCTTAATTTCCTGTGTATCAAAAAATCTAACATTTCACGACATTACACCTAATAATGATTTTTGAAAAATAAACAACAACAAAATCTAAAATGCTAATGGATGAAAATATTAGCAACGGCGCAACGCGACTGGATTAAAAACGATTAACAAAGTCGATACAAAGTTCCCTCATTAAGGTATCGCAGATATCACTTCTACTAACTTCGACTTGAGATAAGTATTGTTCTGTAAGAACCGAGACAATAGCGTGCGCTACCACTTAATTAAGCCTCGTCGATACGATATAAACTATGAACAAGCGGAAACTTTCCGATTAATCCACCAAGACAATCGTTCATTTGAAATGATAAAAAATCAATAGAAATGGAACTTAAATTAAAACGTCTTGGTTGCAGATGAAGCCTGTAGGCCAAGCAGAGCTAAATCCAGAACGGCTACTATACCATACAGGTTAATAAACTTTTTGAATATCTTCTTATGTAACCACTTCTGTTTATTTATGTATGACATACTTTAACTTAATAATAGCCAGGCAAAGGAAATCAATATGCATATAATATACAAACTTTAAATTAGATACAAAAAGAAAGGTGAACGACTGGAAGAAATTCCATTCTAATTTCAATGTTTTCTTTTGTTGCAGCTACTCCAACGGAAAACTGGTGGTGCCGTTGGATTCCCTAGCACAGAGCTGAGGGGCCGAACCCCCTCGCAATATCCGCCTCCAACTCCTCAGAAGGGCTCCTGAATACGAAAGGGCAGCGATAAAAACAAAACTTGTGTAAAAAATATTGGGTATAAACATTCCATAATGATATCGTGACGAATCAGAGTGTCTTTAAGACGAACTGTTGATAGTTGTGGTCGGTGAAACCAGTGTAAATACCGCATGAGAGACAATGATTATAATTAACATTAGGGAAAACGAGGAGAGTATACGTTGAAGTGATAGAGAAGCCTAATTAATTATTTGTATTGTTAATACGATCGTTTCATAGAAACGTAATAAATACGTTGTTGTTACTAATCAATTTTTAGTAGGTAATAGGTACACGAAAAGGCTGATACAATTGAATCAGATTTTGTACATGATAAAAGTGAAATGCTGCCTAAAAATCCTTTTTGATCGCCAATTTAATATTTGCTATAATTATACATTATATCAAATATTATACAAGTTGTTTAACATGTTCAAAAATATTTCTTGTTTTAGATACATTATGGTGCTTAGAATAGAAAGCAAGGTGTACCTTTTTGTTTACCTTTCATTAAAACGCACCTACAAGTACTTGAATGAACCTACGAAAAATTGTAACAATGGTCCAACATATTTATTTTTAATGCATATTAGAGAATCTATGTAATTCTTTTGTTTAAAAATAAATAATTAACGTTATCCTTGCGGTGACATCATTGTTAATAATTGTTAGTAAATAATTGTATATATTGTAAATAACAAAACATGGTGCACTTTTTTATGTTAATAATTTGTATGTACATAAAATCTTATGTACAGTCACTTCAGCATAGTCCTTTTAATTTTTCATAACAATGTAGTACGTAATAAAATTAATGATGTTTTATTAAAGTATCAGAGTTACAACCCCTTTCATTCGACTTAGCATGCGGCATTATTAATTCATTTCCTGTTTTCTTTGTAGTTATGCACGCTAAGCCAAACTTATTTCACTGTAGAAGTTGTTCATTTTGTTTTTCATTTGATAGGGTCACTCTATAGGCTCTAGGTAGGTGTAGAATTCTGTTACCTGCATAAATACGGTCCCACGACTTGGTATTTTTTTTATTACATCTACATGGTTAGATTTTCACAGATCATTATTATACTATCAAATTGGGTTTTCTAGTCACATTTTTACATTAATAAAAAAAAATCGGCTACTTAAAGCAACAGAATGTCTTCATTAAAACCCTTTACATCATAAAATTGATTTTTACTAAATTAAGTACCTACCCTATTTATAAAAATCCTATCATAATTTTGGAAGAAGCGATGATTTTATTCCAATTAAAAGTCTCTAAAACGTAAGGACCATTTCTACCACTGTACTGCTATCTCTGTCATTTTATTTTACTAATCATTTTTGATGTCATATTAAAAAAGAATAGGCAAGCACGTGTGGGTGTATTTTTGTCAATAAGGCTGAATTTGCTGGTCACTCAAAGTAATCGACGAGAGAACCAGGGTTGTATTTGAGCGAAAAAAATTACAATTGACCTCATGTTCTAAAATTCCAGTTCAATGGTATTTTTTAAGCTTTCATGTAAGTCCCTATAAAGGAAGCAGCAATTAATTTATTTACATCAAGTTGCGCTAAAATTCTTGCAGAGTGCTTTGACCCTCACTGCTTTTAAATAAGTATATTATCATATATTGTTTAAATGCAATCCTGGATATTGATGAGACTGATCTATATCATGTTTAATTCTGGACGTGGCGAGGAGTGATCCCTCTTTGATGTTTGTATGAAGAAGTGACCGGCTACTTAGTTCTTAATCATGCTTGCTGAAGTTTATCAATTTGTATAATATATATGTTTTAAAATATAATAAATATTGTGCATTTCGACAGTGGCGTAGACATTCCCTTATTTATTTATCACGTAAAGTGTGGAACCACTCATTTTTGCTATGATATGTAAGATACATTTATATCTACAAGAAAGAATGTAAATAGGTAGGTATAATGTATATTTTTCATTTTTGTCAGTCAGCAAAATACATCGGTCATTTGTAACTATTATTCTTCTAAGCTACTCGACTGATACGACGTAAATAATCTCAATGTTACATAAAATACTATTTCTTTAATTGTCTGTAATTTAGTAATCGTGTTCAAGTCAAAACAGATTTTTAATAAATAAATCATAAAAAAGTCATTGGATTTAATTTCCTGTTTTATTTCCCTTAAATAACTAAAGGAGGCATGTAAAATAGGCTTGCTTAACCTTATAGCTTATTATTAAAAAAGTATCACATAAAAATTGCCTGTAACACAAAATATTCCTTATTGTCGATTATTATTGACTCTACTGATCCTACTAAATAAAACAAAACAGTAATGCATGAAGGTCAATCAACAATTCGTAGGGAATAGCTATTTCCATCTGGTACCTCCCTACCCGGTTGTGCAACTTATTTTTTTAATGGATTTGCAGTCTTATAGTTGACGAGCCCAAGCGCTTTCATCCCGTGAGACTGCGAACAAACCCTCAAATTTACCACAATACCTTCAATGAGTATAAAATTTCACCGCACAGTGGGGAGGCCGGGGTCCTTTGTGCCTCTCAACGGGTTAATTGTTTAATTGCCAATAAAAATAAAACAGAGCATTCATTGTTTAAAATTTATTCAATGCAGCTGCTATAAAGGAAGCACTCATTTTTATAAATGCCTATTTTTGTACCCCAAGACAAATAAGTAGGTTTGCAATATGCACTGTATGCACTGTAGGCACTAACACCCATTATTCTTTCGTTGTATACGTATATTTATAGCGCCTATTTTAAAGTACTCGCTATATAACTCAATCAATATCAATTAGGCCTAATAGAATTCGACCTATCTATCATATCTGGTAATGGAGCTCCTAGTGCAAAGTGTGAAGCAGTAGTGCACTTGTATTTCTCAACCTTACGACTCTGGGTCGACAAAGCATTGTTGGTGGCCCTGGTTTTGCAAATGTGCAAATGGCAGCTTGTTTGTCGGCCCATTTGACATTAAAAAGGAAACAAATTACTTGCCCATGAAAAATCAATCTATTATTTTTTAATTCGATTATCTAAAGGTTACATTTTTACTGTCAGGAATTAAATAAAAGCACAAACAACGGTACAAATGATGGCCTACAACGCATTGGAGTATGCGCAACAAAACTGGTACATATTGCTCATTAATAAAATATTCGATTCAGATACGCTGGCTTTTAACGTTGTCAAAGTAAATAAGAACTTATACTTAGACATATTTTCAATAATACGTCCCCCATGAGCTGGATTTATTAGAGGCGCGTATCTTACAAACTCACAAAGGGAATTCCTACAATCGGAATTGGGCTTTATTAATCTGTTATTCATTCCCGACTGGCGGTTTCTGTGTCGTCCAATTAATATCAATATAGCGTGCAGGGATTTGAGTATGCCATCCAGATGGCTAACATTACATGTCTCGAATTGTTTGTCTGAACGAATAGCGACGGTTCAATAAATTAGAGGCAAATGCGCAGTGTACTGTCGACGTATCGGCTACGGGCTGGATACAATATGTGTTGACACGCAATATTGCTCCAGCTTTGATGGATGTACGACAATTTTGTTTACCAATATTAGCTTTTGTTTGTCAGTTTCAACAATTATCTTTCCATTGAAGTGTTTTTTGGGATATTTCTTTGGTCCATTTCCAGGTATCAAGCTCTGCCTTTACTAACCAAAAAAGATTTACTCTCTGATCATATTTCCAATTCATCAACATTTATTTTCGGGATTTTAAGGCCATTTGGCTTGGTGGTTAGCGACTCTGACTGCCAAACCGAAGGTCGCGGCTTCGATTCCCACCTAGGACAAACATTTGTGTGCATGAACATGTCTGTTTGTTCTGTGTCTGGGGGTAAATATCTGTAAAGTATGTATTTGGAAAAAAAAAGTAGTATATATCAGTTATCTGGTGTCCATAGTACAAGCTCTATTTAGTTTGGGACCAGATGGCCGTGTGTAAAAGAATGTCCCAGGATATTTATTATTTATTTACTACCAAATATTAAATTTGAGTCATCACATTTCGCTCGGAAGAGCTTAGATCTACTTATATTAAACTGTCCAACTTACGGCTAACACCGCAATACCAAATTAATATAACAGAGTACCTAAAGATAACTATGTTTAATAAATGGGGTTGTAACAATAAACGCCGTGAGGCCTTGTTTTTGTTCGCAAATTCTCCGAGTTACTATCGAGATGGGTAAGGGACTTAAGTCAACATTATCTGCGTGGTTATAGTCGACCTCGGTACGCCAAATTAGTTTTTAGAGCTAACTTTAACATAACAGAAGGAAATTATTGTCGAATAATGTGTTAAGTGAAACCTTAACATTTTAAATTAGATTTCACTGATAAGATCCATTGCTGAGTGGCATAAAGCTAGTTCTGTATTCCTATAAAATTTTTTAGCATACAATTTTAGTTCGAAAATACAAGTTGAGGTGTTTTATTTCACCTCGATGATCCAAAATTGGTTAATTAATATAGGTATGATAGCACTTGGACCGGAATCTTACTAATAAATAAGCTGCCTGTAAAATAACAATTGCTTAATTTGCAAATTGTTCAATTTTACCAACGGTTGCCCTTGTATTACTGAGGATAATTATTCAGTCACCTGTTTCAAAGGATGCCATGGCCTGTTCACTGAATACCCTGGGTAATTATTACAAAACAACAAATAGCTCGTTGATGGAATACAAAACTGAGGTGAAATACTCAGAATAATGTGCGAATACTCCATTTATCATTCAATTCAAAGAAACATAAACGAACTTAGTAATTACATTTTTAGCACCGTGTTTAACTTGATAACAAGATGTTGTCACTGTTAAGTCTTTCTGAATAATCGTACGTGATTTGCAATAATATAATAATTTTATAATACCTACATGAAACTCACAATCTCCGTTAATGTTCTAAAACACCACAAACATAAACTATCTGGAAGTGAAAAGTCACTCAATGTTCTACGTATTATGATATTAATTAAGTATATATGTAGATACGAAACTAACATTAACACAAAAGCAATATAATTCAAAATTCCAAACCTAAATTCCAAATTTATTAAGTTACTGAAGCTTCCGATTTGGAAGTCAGCCTTCAACTGAGGAGAACCGGGAAGAAACTCTGCAAGGTAAATTTGTTATATAAATTTTATCCACTCTAACTTTTTGGCCATTTTACTATTACTTAAAATAGGTAACATTCAAAAACAACAAAAAAATGCAAGACTACTATATAGAAAATAACAATAATTACAACTTATACAAGCAAAGATGATCAAGTTTGTTAAAACCCAAAAGTAACGTTGTTATGTCCCGTGTAAAATCATGAAAGTGTAGCCTTTAAAGAGGGTTTTTTCTTCCAAAATTAACTTAAAAATTTATACTGTAACAAACATTGGGTAAGAACAAAATACGTGATAAAGAATAAGAAACGACGGTATCGCACTTCGACCTTTAAACCTCTTTCCTATTGAATCCTAAAAGCTTTCATTTAATATGATATTTTGTGAAAATCGCGTTTTGCAAGCAACGCCGTGAATACGCAATCTCGTGGAAAATAATAGGAAAGTTTTTAGTTCAAAGGACGGGGAACGGGCCTGCTCCTCGCCCTTCTTAATAATGCAGTCACGTAATGTGCGCTAATGAAAATTGTTTCGTGACGACTGAATTCGGAACCATTTTATTTCGTGTCAGGCACATCAAACGAATCTAATTGGGACTTACGGCTGTTTATTTACCTTATAGCTTACAGTCAACAAGAGATAATAAAATTATTCATCACGATAAAGAAACTGTTTCAATATTTTATGCATAATGTTTATTTACTAAGTTAGGAATAATGAAGCAAATTTTGTGTGTCCCAGCCACTTGAATATAATTTTGCTTACTAAGGATATTAAGCAAGCTTCTAATGCTCAAAAACTTCTAAGTACCTACTTTATCATTCTCATCATGTTTCTACTATTTCTTTACCAGTAAGTTAAAAGCTCCTTCTGTAAGCACTTATCTTGGAAGAATCATTTACAAGACGTGTGTATATCTGATTCGAAATAAGAACTTCAAAAAACATTATAATTTCGATGAATAAGCACTAGATGAAGTAGGTACTAGAAATGTTATGTAACTACTACGAAGAGCTACTGCAAGCCCAGATGCTATAGTATAGATGCTTAACCAGACTGAATTTCGGCAATAAATTAAACAGTACGTCGTAGTCGCGACGTAAATGCGAATTGCTACACTGGTTCCTCATTAACTTTATTTCTATTCCCAAACAATGGTCTACATAATTTAAATTACCAACCCAACTTATACGAACTTTTGCTATTACCACACAAGTACGTTATCTACCAGACTATTTGGTTGCTGACGAAAATTTCTAACAGCCAGCGCTTGTAGATCAAGATAATGAGTTTCTTAACTTAATTCATTAATGTAGTGTACTCAAAATTATGCTTGCCGAGTTTCTTGCCGATTCTTCTCGGTAGCTTTAGTAACTTTAAATTTGACCTTCATAAGGCCTTCCGCGGGCCTAAACTGAATAAATGGGTTTGAATTTTGAATCCACTGAAGAATTGTAAAATTAATCAACGCGTTCAGAATTTTCATTGTAATATTTTAGTTATTTATTTATTAGGTCAGCCAACAATTGTTTACACAATACTGTTTCTCTAATTAATGTTATATTTAAGTGAAACAATTACTTAAAGGCTAACACCACATGTACCCATAGTTGCAAGTTAACATAAAAAAATACAAACAATCACTTTAACAAATTAAATAATAAGAAAACTATATATGAAAAAAAATGGGAGTAAACTTAAACTACAACTTAAATTTTCATTGATATGGGTAATGAATAAAAAAATTGCTTCACTAAAGTAAGTACTTTACCGTACAGTCGTTGGAATTACTCCTTACTATTGCATCTAGCACATGTAGGTCTAATACATCATTATGTACTCTTTTCTATCCAGTATTTGCCAAATACCTTATAGCTACACAACGAGTAAAACCTTTTCTTCATCCTAGTATAGAACACAGTATCACCATGATGTAGTATTTATTTAGCACAGTATCACTAGGTTCAAAATGAAGTCATCCGTCAGAACCAAAGTTATCGACATAGCTCAAAGGATTAGCAAGCTGAAGTGGCAGTGGGCTGGTCACATCTGCCGTAGAACCGATAACCGTTGGGGTAGACGTGTTCTAGAGTGGAGGCCACAGCTTGGTAAACGTAGTGTAGGGCGCCCTCCAGCTAGATGGAGGGATGATATACGCCAGCTGGCTGGCAGCGGTTGGAAACAAAGAGCTGAAGACCGAGCTCAGTGGCGTGCCATAGGTGAGACCTATGTGGACAGAGACTGGCTGATGATGATGATGAAGGTGAGAAGCATACAAAGTCCAGAAAGAAACTGGCTCTCATTTGTAGGAAACACACCAGTATGTATTCGGTGACAGATTTTTTACTCGAAGGCAGCAGTGTGATGGTTAGATACCCTAGCTATCAGGTTGATCGTGGGTTCGATTCCCATCATTTGGGTACACGAATAAACGGCTCTTTAGACACTTTACCCCTATTTTAAATGTTCTACAGATCATAACATGCCAATAATAGTATGATTTTTATAGTATAAATAAGCTTTTCATGGTTTGGGATCAGATAACCGTCATAAATGTCCAATAATTTTAATTTATTTATATCATGTGTAAATATCTATCCAAGTATTAGTTTGGGGAAAAAGTCTTTTCGCATTATAGTATGTATGAACTTATAATATAATCTCTTTGGCTATACTATTTGTATCTGGCTGGTTCTGGTATCATTGAAAGTTTAAATTTTAAATTTTAAAGAACAAAATTAAAATTAGGAAAGTGTGTGATTTTCAATTGTTTTTTGTACCGTCAAGATACATTTTAAAATTTTACTACAAAAAGGTAAAAATGCAACGCAAGCCGCGAAAAAAAATTGCGATGTTTATGGACCTAGTGCAGTGTCTGTGAGAGTAGCACAAATTTGGTTTAAGCGTTTTCAATCCGGAAATTTTGATGTCAAAGATGCACGTCGCTGTGGTCGCCCTATTACGGATAAAATGGATGCCATTTTTGAAAAACTGGAGCAAGATCGGCATATCAGTAGTTACGACGTAGCTGAAGAACTGGGAATTGACCAGAAAACAATATTGGCGCATTTAAAAATACTGGGTACACAAAAAAGCTAGGTATTTGGGTACCTCACGAGCTCACTGAAAGGGTACGTAAGGTTAAATGAACCGTGTACTCATTTGTGATTCTTTATTACGACGTAATGAAACAGAACCATTTTTGAAGAAGCTGATAACTGGTAATGAGAAGTGGATCACGTACGACAAGAACGTGCCAAAAACGTCGTGGTCAAATGCCGGTCAGGCTTAACAAACTGTTGGGAAACCCGGGTTAACTCGCAACAATGCTGTGTGTGGTGGGATTGGAAGGGCATTATTCATTATGAGCTGTTACCACCAGGCAGGACCGTCGATTCTGAACTCTGCTGCAAACAACTGATGAGATTAAAGCAAGAACTTGAGAGAAAGCGGCCACACATCTTTAGCCACTCAGCAAAAATTAAGAGAGTTTGGGTGGGAGGTATTAATGCATCCACCGTATAGTCCTGACCTTGCACCTTCAGATTTCCACCTGTTTCGGTCTCTTCAGAATTCTTTAGGCAGAGTCAGGTTAACATCACGAGAGGACTGCCAAAACCACTTGTCGCGGTATTTTGATCAGAAGTCCCAAAAATTCTATAGCAATGGAATCATGTCCCAACCTACAAGATGACAAAAAGTTATCGAACAAAATGTTACCTAGATACTTTAGTTAAATGTAAATAAACTTTATTAAAAATGTTTTGAATTTTCTTAAAAAATGCGAAGAAACTTTTTCCCCAACCTAATATGTATTTAGAAAAAAAGGAGTATACGAGTATGTAGTATATCAGCTATCTGGTTTCCATAGAACAAGCTCTGTAGTTTGGGATCAGATAACCGTCAGGAATGTCCAAGAATTTTAATTTATTTATATAAAGTAAAACTTATTTTCAATTAGAGATTGTAAATTTACCCCAAAATCGTACGACAACAAAACCTTTTTCTGAGAAACCATTTCGAATAAAATACTTCGATACAAACTTCAAATATCAAGGGTTTGAATGATGAATGGTCTAAAACAGAAACAACAATATTGAATCCGATCCAGACTTTCGATTTGATGCCTCAAGTCAACAAAAGGTAGAAAAATATTTATGGAAACTTATCTAGGTTGTAAAATCCGATGCCTAGATGCATACTTTTTCGTTACTCGGCCAGGCATATTGCTGGCTCGGCGCCAGATCAAATACCAACTCTGAGGCATGGATGGAAGACAGGCGGACGTGGAACGACACTTAAATTTCAGATTTTTATATACGGAGAACTGCACCTATGTGGCGTGAGTAGTTTACAATATTATGTACGTAAATATTAAATAGGTGTTAGGGTTCACTTTTGTGGATTATTTGTTTTATCTTTTTCTATTTGTAACTAACTGTCTTCCGCAGTTTTACTCGCGTTCCCGAGGGATGTGACATTTTCCCTGGATAAAAATTAGGCTATATGTTATTCCAGGATATGTGCCAGTGCCAAGTAACATACACCCATACATAATATTCATATTTATGATATTCATAGAGATTCAACAACCTTATGTATGTTATGTTACATAGATACTGATACAGTCAAGTTAAGTCGAATAATTTAATTTTGTATTAAAAATAGTCAAAGGGAGCCAGTGCAATTACAGGCACATGAGACTTAACAACTTCATGTCGCAGGGTCTTATTCGCATTGTTGGCAATTTACCATTTACCATCAGGTGGAACATGTGCCTGCTTGTCGGCTTTCTTGGCTTAAAAAAAAGCGTACAAAGCCTAATCGTCAGCAGTAAACTATTTATTTGATTCTTACTAGCCAACCAACCCAATTCTAACTTCAATATAGTTATTTATTTCTTACTAACCTAGGTTATGGAAATGCTATTTTTTTTTTTATACCACAAGGGCCGACAAACAAGCGGACGGTCCACCTGGTGGTCTACTAAACTGCAGGTGGTAATTAATTTCATTTTGTGAGCGAAGTGCTTAGATGATATACCATAATCGTATTCTATATATTTGAGCTTCTTATTTCATTTTAGAAACAGTTACTAGAAAAGCATTCCATTGGATTTCTTGACGTAACGAGATCAATTAATGAAGCAACGGCTTTTCCGGCCTTCAATTTAAAGGTTTCTCTATTAGAAGAATGTTTATACTTTATAATATAGTTTTTTATACCATATGGGCTGAGAAACAAGCAGACAGTCCACATGATGGAATTGGTCACTGCCGCCTATGGACATTTGCAACACTAGTAGCATCGCCAATGCGTTGCCGACCCTGAGACGTGAAGTTTTTAAGTCTCATGTGCCTGTAATTTCACCGGCCCCCTCACCTTTCTAACCGAAACACAGTAATACTAGTACACTACTGCTTCACGGCAGAAATGGGTAAGGTGGTAGTACTTCCCCGTACGAACTCTGCACTAAGAGCTCTACTACTCAAAATAAGTAATCTACACTAATATTATAAAGAGGAAAGATTTGTATTTTTGTATGTAACGAATAAACTCAAAAAGTACTGGACCGATTTTAATAATTCTTTTTTCATTAGAAAGCTACATTATCACTGAGTAACATAGGCTATATAAAATTTTCAAAAAAGTTAGGGATCCATACTAAAACTCCAATAATGTAACCCAAGGTGTGAAAAAATTACAAAACATTCTTACATCGCGTGTGCTGCGAAAAATATTGATGATAGAATGAACAACATAATGTACATCCCTCGGCAACGCGGGTGAAACCGCGGGGGACAGCTAGTAAGTAATATAATCATTAAGTAGGTAACAAACCGTTATCACATAATTCTTGAATGTTGGCAACATGGAAAGTTAAATAACTTAATATGGAAATATTCAACGCTTATCTAAACATAAAAGCGCTATACCTTATTTAAATATTTACTTTTAGAAATTTTATCTATGGAATTTCGTGATCAATGTTAAACTTAATTTATTCTTTTTTTGAATTTTGAAATCTGATTTGGGAATAATGGTCAAGTTTGATATTACTTATAAGTAGTTATTTTGTATTTTTATTTAGAATAATACTCTAAATGGTGCTCGATACTGTTCAGAACTCTGATGTTGAGTGGTAGATACAATACCTGCTATAAAATCAAGAATATTAGTATTTTTGACCTGCAATTGATTTAATCAAATAGTAGGAAGTAAAACAGACCGTGCCTTATTTAAATTAGATCAGCTGCCGACTAATTAGCTTCCTTGAACATAAAAATTCTAATTTTTATTTTTTTTTATTTGATTATATTTGCAATGAATGTTATCAATACAAAATCTTATGTTTTCTTAGCACGGACGTGTTTGCCAATTTACCAATTGGGTATGGAAACCTAAGAGAACAGTAAAAACTAAACAGATGGCGAACTAATTTAATAATTCTCCTTCATTACCAATAATAATAATAACTAACATACATTAAGATAAAAGTTAAAATATACTATGGAGGTATGGAGTGTTTACTGTGATAACAAAGCAAACGGAATATCTATTTTATTCTGTTCATTTACAATAACAAAATGTATTTTATTTTCTTCGTTTGTATGTTGAATCGGTTGAAGGGTACAATAATTTTCTGCGAAGTTATTACAAAATTCATATTGTTTTAACCCGTGTGTGTTCTATTCGCAAATGTGTGTTCTAATTTCAAATTCAATATTTACCTAACATTATTTTTCTTTACATTTTTACAGCCAGTAACAATTTTATCGTAATCGGGGTTCAGCTCGTATTTGAAATTGTTGGTTGTAGTCGGAAAGAAAATAATTTTCCCATCCATTTCATTCAAAATATCATGAACATTATCAAATTAATATCTTTTTTGTTTTTTTTTTTCAATGTTAATTTGCTTTAAATCAAAATGATAACCTCGATAACTTTTTAACGCAAAATAATGGTGAATAAAACTGTTATATTTATTGAGGTTCCAAATAAATATAATTTCCGGACTAGTTCACTCGCAAATTAGACTCATAAAACATTTAAGTGGACAAGTGGGTCGAGTGCCTAAATTTGGGTCAATTGATGGTCTGTATCGCCAGACTCTTCTCCTTCCAAATGTCGCACCTCATTTTCTGTCACTTAGTTTAACTTCGACCGCCAACCCTAACCACTATATTTCCTTTTATACACCTTAATTTCTTTCTTCTAAGGTTCATTTTTAAGTGCAGTAATAAGCAATGATATGGCGCAAAAAATACAGTCCATTTTCTTTGAACACCCAATTTTGATAAGTAGCGCCAAAAAGCTGTGTTTTTAAGAGTCTCTAATACCTACGCATGAAAAAAGTTACAAAGGTTTTAATATTCAGAACTTGTAACATACTTCGTCTTGAGTGTCTCCGGCTGAAAAATTATAAGTGAAGGACCGACTGAAAGACTTTCATACTCATTTTACACACAAGAACCTTTTATCCAATTGTCACCAGGTTAATGTTAAAAAACAAAAAAGGAATAGAATTAAAATGACTTCCTGACCAAAACAATAAAATTTTAATTAAAGGCGAACACATTTTATTTATATAAAAAAGAGGTTTTATCTTTTGTGTTCGTAATATTTCAAATACCGAAACCTTCTATGTCGTAAGTATGTAGTATTTATGTTAACAGTGATATTCTCAGTTAGCATTTCCAAGTAAAGGCACAGTACAAAGACGTAGGCAAGCAGAATGTTAGACGCATCAAATGTTTGTTCAGACGGTCAGTTCACTGCTCCTCTAAGAAAATATCCCCTAATGGAGGCATGTCGCGACGAATGTTCTTGGACAAACACGACTTTGCTGTCCACTTCTACAAATTGTGCCATTCTATACTACTCTATTAAGCATCTAACAGTTCAAAATTCGCCCAGAAGTCAAATGTTCTCAGCTATAATTAGAGCAAACGAGCTGCGTAATAAATTATTAATTTAAATTATAAAGTATCGAATTTAAATCGCAACTCAAAGCTTTCTGAGCATTTGTATGACAAACGACACACCCCTGTTGCCATTCAAAAAAATAAATTTGCTCGTCGACAGCTCCCTACTTCCGGTAGGTAGTATACCGGCGAGCGGCTTCCGGTATCGATCGCGGACGGATACAGCTATTGACCCCCCATAATAGTGGTGGCGACTGTTACACCAACACCACTATTACTCTGCTTTTTGGAACGTTTAGCTCCTTAATCGAAACACTCTATCGTCACCGCAATAAGGACTGTTATCGCTGAGCAATTATGTTAAGAATGTACGTGACTAAGTTGTTGAAGCGACGGGAAACTTTTATAATTCCATCGGTATGTGTTACTGCAAACACAGTAGAGGTTATTTTCCATCGTCAGATGTACGAACAACTTTGGTGTTGACATAAGTGACACCCTCGTGGGCTATGATACTGTAGACGTACGTATGGTATAAGTGCTTTTACGGTAAGAGAAAATACAAGTATAGTGTAGATTAAACGATCAACCCACCATAAAAAAACAAGGAGCCCAAAATAAATATTATTTGATCAAATAACTTATACCAAAGGTGAATTGAATAATGAATAAGTATGTACTTTATTATATTTCAATCTTACTTTTATTTGTGATAAGAAAATACATTTTATACTAAACTAGCTGACCCGACATACGTCGTCCTGTCTTAACAATGAATATTGAATTCGAATCTTCTGATTGAATCAACTGTGAAATGAGCACTAAGTAAGGATAAATTAATTATTTTTTCAATATAATTCTAACCCATGCCTCTATTTTAAACAATAAACGTTAACATTAACGGTTACTTTAAAAATGTTTATATTGTCAAAGGTAAGGTTACGTTAGAAAAGTTAATATGGTCGTTATGTTTTCTTAAATTTTCCACGCAGCTTTCTTAATTTTTTCTTTCATAAGAACCTTCTCCTTTCGCCGTGACCAAGGGAAATAGGGATTCATTTTTATATATGTAGATAAGTTTATAAGCAATAAACTTATTTATAAGCAATAAACTTATTTAGTTTATTACAATTTTGAAGTTTAAATGCACGTCTAATGCAATGTTTTTCCTTATAAATAATGCTACCACCAAACATGAGTAAAAGACCTTCCGAAAAATAATCGTAGTGGATAAACAGTGACTTGAGCCAAATTAATTGCTCAAAAACGGTTCTAGCTGACTTTATCTCGGGTGTGAGGGTCTCGCGCCGCGGGTCATGTGTCACCCAGAGCCCTCATTCGTAGACTTTAGCAAAATGTACTAGCTTCACACCCGACCTCGTTTCTCTCATACTACTTAGCTACGATTATTTATCGTGCTACTGGCTGGATGCTTGGATCTTATTTTTATTTTGTATAAATGTAAGTGTCAGTATGTATTAGGTTAGTAAATAAGTTGCACGATAAACAAAGTCATTTAAGCTTTTAGGAAGCGTTGCAGATTAAAATGGGTATAATAATGTATTTAAATATATGACTTCTTTCTTACATATAAATCATTATCTTAAAGTAATTTTTTTTGACATCGCCTTTATTTTCATCGAATAGACATTAATATATGTATGTGAAGGTAATGAAAGAAAACTATAGAGCGGCGTACAGAGTCTGTGGCCAGTAACTACATCTTATATATTAAATATGAAAGCGTAGTACATCAAAGCAATATAATATATGAATGACATTAGTCACAGATTTATTTTCTGATGCCTTTTATAGGTACTAAGATGATCTCACGGACTAATTTCCCGCGGTAATAACGCGTGAAGGAGTCGACGCGTGCGCAGCAGCCGCACACGTGGCTGGTCCCGGATACACCGCCTACGCAATATATTCAAAAGCTGTCGTGTCATAGAACTTCCTCTTTTTGCTCAACTATAAATTGTACTAAAGCTTGGAACACACATTACGATATTTTTTTACATATCGGTGCCACATGTAGAGGATGTAAACATCGCACGTATGTGTGATAAAAATATTGCTGAATGAAATCTATAGATTTGAAATGAAATAAGCTTTTAGCAGTTATAAACGAAGTGGCATAAATAACTAACTACAACCGCTAGAAATCTTTTTTTTTTATTTCACAACAAAGTACCTACCTGAGTAATAACATCGATTAAAGACAACCAGATGAATATTAAACGAATAAAATTATTAATAATGTACCAAGCATAATATAAAGTGTAGGTATGTATACTTAACCTTATAGCGATTTCAGTGATGCGTGTGCCTACAGCCGGCTGGGCGGGCGACCACACGCTTCGCAGTTTCCACATATGAAAAACTAATAATTGAATATTAAAATAACACGGCACAGAAATAAATTGTAATTTGAAATTTAGTTTGCATGAAATATATTAGATCATAAAACAACCAATTTTAATTGAAACAGAAATTAACAAACATACATTTCACTACTTATTTGATTTACCATTTGATATTTTTAAATTAAACAAGGCCGAAAAGCCAGAAAATAAAGTATCTAAAAAAAATAAAAGATTTAAATAATCCCATATTATATGTACACATGGTTTGTTATCGTTTATTTTGAACAACGAACAATATAGCACTCATGAGCGTCAAATTAATTACAACATGTGAAACGCGGCGACCACCCGCCATCATGAGATATGATTAACATTTAGCCATTAATTTTATAAATACAGGCCACCATTCACATTGTTTCTTTGACATGAATTTGTAATAAACCGATTTTTAACTATAAATAAGAATTTATCAAAATCTGTAATTTTAAACTCATAGGTGACTAGCGACCCGCCCCGGCTGAGCTCAGGTGCAATGTAGATACTAATACATATAAACCTTCCTTTTCAATCACTCTATCTATAAAAAAAAACCGCAACAAATTCCGTTGCATAGTTTTAAAGATTTAAGCATACATAGGGATATATGGACCGAGAAAGCGTCTTTGTTTTATACTATGTAGTGATGATATGTTGTAAATATGTTACAGCGGTGATGAACCAACCCCAAAGCACTAAGGATTCAATAATACATATACCCAACATGCTCCAAGTGGTCAAAAAAAGCATTCTCAAACAGGATTTGAGTCGGCCAAGCGGCCTAGTACTGCCAAATCAATTGTATGATGTAGGTTTGAAGTTATGTCAGATCTTATCGTTTTAGTTACATAATTTTAAACAACTATAAATAAAAAATGTATGACCATAATCTTTTTTATTTGTGGGAAATATAAAGAGACACTTACAAAAAATGTCTAGTATTGGAGCTTTTTTTGAAGTTTAATTTACTAACGATTTCATGAAGTTGGAATCTATTCTAATATTATAAAGAGGCAAAGTATAGATGTAGGGGGCACTCTTCAGAACTACTCTCTCAACCGAATTTAGAAATTCTTACACCGATTGAAAGCTGCACTATTCCCGAGTGAGATGCTATGTTTTAACCCCGGGCTATATCCGGGTTCCTCAGGAATGCAGATGAAACCGTGAGATGGTAGCTAGTCTATATCTATACTAATAATAAAGAGGAAAGATTTGTGTGTAAGTATGTTTATTACTCTTTCACGCAAAAACTACTAAACGGATATGGATGAAACTTGGCACATAGATAGAGCATATCTTGGAATAAGATATAGGCTACTTTTTATCCCGGAAATATGTTATATCCCTCGGGAACGCGATACTTATTTCTAACATTTTATTAAGATCCATAAAATTAATAGAAGTAAAACTTTTGTATTACAGGAAATAAAAATATACATCAATCACTTTCGAATAGCTTAAATTGTGCTTATCTTTTTTTAACCGACATAAAAAATTAGGAGGTTCTCAATTCATCTGGATTTTTTTATGTTTGTTACCTCATAACTTTCGACTGGGCAAGCGATTTTATTTGTCACACAAAAAGGTTGCGTATCAAAATTTCAAAGCCCTCCAAAAAATATGTTTCACTTTAAAAACCATTTGAATTAAATTGCCTTAAAATAAATGATGCAGAGAAACTTATCTGATGTCCAGCTTAATAAGTATCCATTACTATCTCGATCGGAATAATTAACAGTGAAATTTAAAAATACCCTAGAGACAGGCATGCCGACAGTTTTCAATTAAACAGATACAAATATTACAACGCACACTCAGTTATCAATTCGTGCGGTATTCACTAGTTTGTGCAAATAAATGCTGTATAGTAATCCAAAATTTCAATGTGACCGCAACAATTTACCTATTCGAGGACAAATACGAATCAAATATCCCTTGTTCGCGTAATGTTTGGTAAATATTTATTACATACAATGTTTTCGTCATAGAATGAAGCTTGCAATAGAAATAATAATAAAATTGCAATTATTCATTACTTACTGCAAAGAATACCTTATTTCTTACTAACTTTCCTCCGCGGTCTTTTACCTTTTACCTAACTTTATCCGTCAGGACATGCTCTACCTATAGACGGGCCAGACGTGGTTGGAGACCCGGTCTACCACGCAGCAGGTCGTGGGTTCGATTCCCATCCAGAACAAACAATTGTCAGCATGAACATGTCTGTTCTGTGGCTGGATGTAAATATCTATATAAGTTTTCTATTTAAAAAAGATGTATATTAGTTATCTGGTCAAATGGCCGTGTGTAAAACCCAGGATCTTTATTATTTATGTGCCAACTTTCATCCAAATCCGTTTGATAGTTTTTGCGTGAAGAGTTACAAACATATATACCTGCAGCCATCTTCAAAAGCATTCGAAATAATAATATTAAATAGTAGGATAGCATGTGAGCCATAGACATACTCCATAAAGTTCCGCATAGACCATAGACTAAATATATATTGGAACAAGCACGTGACGGCCATATGGAATTTTTAAAAATAATATCCACTTAATAAACTCATTCCCTGTTATTGCAAAACAAATGTACTAATATAATTTTATAGCAGCACAGAAACATTCTGTTTGAAGTGCCTGATGTACCTACCGAGAGGTACAATTTCATTATAACCGAGACGTACTGCACCAAATGCTTGGAATACCTACGACTACTGCTGTACTGCTCCACATGTAACAAATATACCTTTATGCAAAGAAATAAGAATTACTTTTTCTAATATAAATATAAATCTACAACCGCAGTCACCGGGTCCATTAAAGCGATGTCAAGTTCACGGTTAGAATTATTTCATCAGCACCAAAAGTCCATGCATGGCTCACGGCGATTTTTCCAATTTCAGTTCCATTCCACTAGCGAATTGGACGCGTCCGTCGAATCGAAAAGGCTTGTTGAAAATTTACATATGTTGGAAAATAGATAGATGCCGAGCCTCAGTCGGATAGAGGCAATCAACCCGACGCAAACATCACCGAACACTGTCCTCTTATTTACATTCAAGTTTTAAATAAACAAATGCTGTAATTGCTGACTACATATATATTTACACGTGAAACATGCTGTGCAGATTGCTATTTTTTTTTACGTTTTAAGATAATTAAATATCCAAAAACTATTCGTAGGATAAATAAAACAACACTGATTATACCGCTTTCCCATTGACAGTAACGACTTGTGTAATACGAGCCATTTAGCAATTACGAATGGGAATGAGTGTAACGTTTGACTCGGGAACATAACAAAAAGCCGATTGCTCATACCCATATATTAAGTTAATGGGTTCTGGCACTAAGCACGCCCTTGACTTTAACGATGCGGCAGAGAAGGCACGAAATAAATTTAAATTGGTTGGGCGGCGTCGGGCAGCGGTCACTCTCTGACGGTCGCAGTGCACCTACTGTACCACCGTACTGCAACTTAATGCACCAGACCTCTCAGACAAAGGAGAATAAGCGGTGATTATTATTGCTCGCAGCGAAACACAATACCGACGATATTTGATACTTTCACTTTGCTGCTTGTGCGTTCTCGTTTTAAAAATCGTTTGGAAAAACAAATTAAAAAATTGATTGAGTTAAAACACCTGTTAGAATAGTTTCGAAATTTACTCATCCTAATTGATTGGTACCATGTAGCTTCTAATAAGCTTTTATAACAGAAACAAGAGGTGAAAGAGATCTAAGCGATTTAAAATATAACACATTAGATTCTATTAGATTAATAGACGATTGTCGCTAATACTTTCGAATTTGGAGTCAAGCACTTCCTCCTAGTAACACGTTCAAAAACAGCATTGGATCTCTGTGAACGAAAATAAATTGGAAAAACCGCATCATATAAAGTACAAGCTGTGTGCACATTCAAGAAATTGAAATCAAATAACATGTTTTCTACAAAAATAATGCTAAAAGTAAATGGACTCTTTCCCGTTAAGTAAGCTATTAAAATGCATCGCTCGGTTTAGCGGCCGATCGCTCATTTTATGTCGTCAATCACTTCTGACGTGCATTGTTTTGAACTTATAATTTCCACAGATCCTGACTTACTGGAATATGAAGTTAAGAGTTTATTGAAGCCAACAAAAGATGCTACAATATGCAGACAGTATGGTCTCGAAGCATTCTTAATGTTCCTGAGTAAATATTTTAGCTCTTGAATTGTTTTAATAAAGTTCTATTAAACTAAAACAAAGTAAGCAATATTTCTCTTACCCATGATTTCATGAATAAATAACTACTTTCAAATGTATACTGAAAAGAATCTGCTTTCGTCCAATAGATTGTTTTCCACTGTCCGTCCATGAAATCTTTGTTTTTTTAGCAAACTATAAACCAGTTGGTACCATTTCGGTAACAAGTAATTATAATTAGGTTCTTGGATATGAATAAAGTGATAAAACGATCCATTAAATATTCATTAAATCATGCAATCATCAAACTACTGTGTGCTCAGTATAGACAGCTAAATCCAAAGTGCAACTAAAACTTTCTGCCAGTTAATGAGCGAGCGCTAATTTCTTTTAAAGACTCTATTATGTGGAGCGGCCGCTTATCTGAAGCGGACTGCCTGCTTGATTTTTGTTCTATCTGCAGAACTCAGGTACGAGCTACGGAGCCGTAGGTAATTAACCACCGTGCGCACCTTCAATTTATTACGGGGAAATTATCTTTGTTGACCCACGCGCCTCTACCAAGGTGCTTAATTTTTTCGCTCTTTGTAAGCGTTTTTCATATCCCCTTGTCCGTAGTCGTTTGTTTGCCTTGTCTGTTTATTAATTTAGTAATAGGGGTTGGGCTATGGTAAACACGTTTCTTATTAAGGTGACCAATGTTGGTTTGTTTGCTTAGTATGTTTATACTACGCTTATTCGCTTTTGAGACTATGTTTTGTTTGTGACCTAAAATATATTGAGGTTATTTTGCAACAGCGAGACTGCAAGCATGAAATTAACATGTCTCAATTGGAAGCAAAATGTAATATTTGAGCTTAAGTAGCGTGTGTTTCCACTCTATTTATTTTATAATATGAGCTTAATGAATAATATGTACGAACGACGTAAAGGAGCAGATAGAGGATACTAATTGCCACTCAAAAGCACCTTTATTACAAAATATACAAATAATATTCGGCTTTTAAATAAAGTGGTATACACATTTGCTGACGACACGGTGCGATGTAGCCCGGACGGGCGGACGGGGACGAGCGAATTGCTTGCAAGTCCCATTTCACATCTGCGCGGCGCGCGGCGGGAAGCGCGCTGCCATTGGAGCACTAATGCAGCGTGCATTTTTAATTCATGTCAAGAGTCCCAAGGCGGCCACAGCGGGGCTAAGTGCAGCGGCCATGTTGGCGGATCGCGGCGTTTACGGCTAGTGAGCATGTCACGGAAATAGTGAGCGACCTCAGTTAACTCGTATTCGCCTTGATGCAACTACACTGAAATCTACAGGGACAGGGACGATGTTTTGTGGACTGCTATCCATTTTTTATGCTTAAAGTACTATACTGCATTTACTTTTTTTATTATTTCTATTCGGATACTCGTAATGTTTCCCGATAAATATATCTCGTGAGCCCATCTACTTCCATGAATATTTAAAGTTCCATTTCGCTCACTTAAAAAAATACGCTCAATTTGCACATTTCCAAAATATAGCCTCACACAGATTTCCGATTTTATTTCCCACGCTGGCCTCCGTGCCGGTTTTAACAGTTTTTCACTCACACGAGTTTTTACCTTGAAACATAGGAATATTTACTATGAAGGACAGTGAAGTAGTACGAGAGTGCACGTTTTACAGGTTTAAAAAAATATATTTCAGTATTTTCATGCCACTCACCTGAAGGACTTTCGAAGCAGTTCCGAAACGGACACAAATACTAAAAACAAATATTTTATATCTATCACGAGCATGGCCGGAGTGAAGCACTTGGGATGCATAGTCGCACCTCAAACTTTGTAAACCATGACACATAATACGGTGAAAATATGTGATCAACTTTTAAGTTTTAATTAAAAAACTTCCCTATCCATTTTGCTTTTCTCTAATAACGTAGGCAGCCTAGATCGTAGCATTAAAATACCTTCTTTAAGCCTCACCATCAGTGAATAGCAAAGTTTATAAATTCTCATAATGATCTGGCTGTGTTCTGGAAGTTTAATATAGTTAATCGACATTTTCATAAAAATGTTTTATCCTTGTTCTTAGTTTTTATGTGAATCTATTTCTAACCAACGTATGCAATAAAGTGGAACCGATAAGGTAGAGTCGCAGGCAAAATGTAGTTGAAATGTCAATAGCACACAGCATTCACTGAGCAATAATGGAATGTTTACACTATCCCTTACGCCGCACCGGCTAACCGCTCCGCGATAGCTATTAACCTTTATGAGAGCAATGGATTATGTCACATTTTATAATCTGTTTTGATGATTGATCTATATTGGGTGTTAGCTTCTTAACATTGCACAAATAGCTTTCTTATTCTAATGATTAAACTCTCCCAGTCTGACATAAAAACCATGTAATCTTTATGTACTTTACGCTTACTCATAGTAACAAGCTTACAAAACAAAAAAAATGAGTTAATATGTGAAATTAACTCACAAATACATTAACTATCTCCAATTTTCACGAAGCGTGAAATGAAACCTCCAACCAAAATAAAATCACGCATGATCTTTAATTTTATAAGTAACTAGCTGCTCCCCGCGGTTTCATCCGCGTTTATCGATATCATGTATAGCCTATAACCATCAGGAAAAAATCCGCGGTGAATAGTAGCAGTCCCACCACGATATATTCAGTATAGTTCAGTATATTCATAGTTTTGATGAGATGAGTCAAAGGAACCCCCATTTTCCTTATAAATAAATAAATAAAAAGTGTTTTATTTAATGCAGGTACCTATCTTACATAACAAAATTGAATCCAGATTGAATCTATGTGATTAACAAATAATATTTGTTGGAACAATTTTAGGTACTCTTTCCACTTGTACGAACCCATTTTGCTTATAAATACCTTTAAAGTACATATATTTCATGAGCACACAACATCAAGTCTGCGACCGGAGCTGAGCCGAGCGGGAGCATCCATATCGTCAGCGAGAGCGTGAGACTCCACACAAACGATGAATTATTGCGTGTCATCAATTACCGGACAGACACGACGGCCACGCACGCCGTATTTCAGTATCTGGATGAGCCCTAAATTATATTTAAAATACTTATAGGTTGACTAATATGGTCATCCATCAATTTCACAACGTTATAAAAACAATTTTGTATGGCTTATTAACATTTTTCTTTATGTAGGAAAAGTGGTACTGTCAATACTTTTCAACATTATTTTTTGATACTAATTGTTTAAATATTTAACAATTTTAAGTAAACTGAAACAAACTGAATTACGCAATACATTGTTTCAAGGTATGTAAATTACCCTGCTTTTATCTAAATCTATTCATTAAATAAAAATGATTTAGAAACAGCATCCAAAGATACAATAACAAAAAATATCAATTTCTAATATCAAATTTCACGGTCTTTTCTGTATACATATATGCATTCTTACCTTACTCAACCTACATAGGAGTTAGTTAGTTACTATATATTGAAGCTGCCTCTAAACTGCATATAATCTCTTTGAAAGCCAATCATTTTCTTTTATTAATATCAAGTATTTGATTTTTTATCGTCTATCAATAAAATCATGTACAAATTTCGTTGTCACTTTTGGAAACGTAGATATGTGTGGCTATTATTGTAAAGCTGTGTTAACACCCTCCTGCTTTATAGAACCTGAGTGCTTTGCACGCAAACAACGGTGCTGGTATTTGTACCATTGTGCACTGTGCTTGTTGACTGATGTTGTCATGGTATCGATAATTATACAAAGATATTGATGGATGAAAGGAGAAGATTATTTGATCAGCTTAAATTCCATCATTGCTGAGGTAAGGTATGTTAGATACCTAATTTTAAGTTCAGAGTCAGTCGCCAAGTTCCATTGGGATATTATGGCAGTTTTATTTGGAAGTCAGTAAGTGTTATTTTTGTCTAGACAATGGTAAATACAATACAATACAAATATGCTTTATTGTTCACACCTTATACAAAAAATTAAATAAAAAGTATTTTACAAACATTATAAGTGCAAACAATTTAGGCGGCCTTATTGCTGAAGCAATTTCTTCCAGGCAACCTAGGGTAATAGGAAACAAATAATAATATGGCTGGCATTGCTTATTAAATACTTACATAGTGATCTTGCATATTATTATAATCCCAATACATATAGTACAATATTTTAATAAACTAATAAATATTAATATAATAATAATACATACAACAAATAAATACCTATAAAAATTAATATCTGAAACAAAATAATAAAATAACTATAATAGCAGCGGATGGAAACTAGGAAAAAGAGGAAGGCATAGCTTAAAGAGAGTGAAAATGTGAAAATAACATTGATTTAAAAGAATCTAAGGATTGTGCATGTTTTACCTTCTGAGGAAGGGAGTTCCATAACCGGACAGCTTCCACAGTAAAAGATAAATACATTATTATTATACATCACAAAATTATGAAAAATAAATTATTGACCCATTCATTAATCCATAATAGTAGCAAAAGTATAGAAGCTAAAAACTTTAAATAATACTAGCTGACCCCCGCGGTTTCACCGGCGTTCCCGTTGGATATAACATTATCACGGCACAAAAAGTATCCTATGTGTTATTGTACGGTATTGTCTATATTAGTGCCAAGTTTCGTCCAAATCCGTTAGGTAGTTTTTGCGTGAAAGAGTAACAAACAGCTATACATACCTACTTTCTCACTTTTAATATTAGTAGGATTAGTGTAGATGACCTCAATCGGTCAAAACGTTCAGAAGTTACATATATTAGTATGTATATCCATGAAATGGTACAGCAATGGTAAAATGAATATTATTTTCTTTCTATTAATTAACAGGTTGTGTTTATGCGCACGAATGTTTTGTATTTACTAATTCCAACCAGTATCAAATAACAAAATATGAACTTAATTAAATATTGAAATTAAACTTTGATTAAATTTGAAAACACAAAAGTCATTTAATAAAATGAAATTCAAAGCGATGCAACGTTGGTAAAACTGGGAAATGTTTTGGACAGCGTAAATTTGGGACTTAAAGTGTGACGTCACCTTGTCAGAAAGTCTATTCACACAAACCCAGGGCGTTGATTGATATCGAGATGTCGTAAACATTTTCATAAATGCGTTGTTTCTTTATCAACGGCTATTAAATTTTAAAAATGTGTTATTTATTCGGTTAAGTAAGGTATCTAGAGCTTTGGGTAATATTTAGGAATTTAAGACAACTATTCTAATTCGAATATTTTAAAAGATCTCTTAATAGCTCCTTGGTGATAATGCCCATGTTTTTTAGTCAAAATGCATTCGGTTTTGATGTACTCCGGTAAAACGCTTATACGCGTACAGTGTTAGCCTATCTCAGCTATGAAAGAGCAAAAAGGTCGCAATTACATAATATATTTATTATAAATATATTTAACATTTATTTAAAGGACATGGCCAGTTACAAAATACCCCTTAAAAAAATACACTAATGGAAAAAATTAAGGGTCCAAAAAATCCGAAAATTTTTGGTGATTTTTTACGGGCTGTGTGTCAGTGAAAAATCGTATCGACAAAAAAAAAGTATTTTGAAGTTCCAAGATTCTTGTTTCAAGATTTTCTGATCGAATAATTTTAAAGGTAACAGCTTCAACGCAATCCAAAGAAATGGCGCGATATTTTTTTTTTAATTTTTTGTAGTTTTTATTTGGTAACACGCGTTTAAAAAATGTTTTACTTGCTAAATAGCTAGGTGGATATGATAGCCAGTTTGTTTAGCTTTTAATTGTCTGTAAGTCTATTTGTCGCAAAGCTATTGAATTTTACATGGAAAAGGTACTGTTTGTCTTAAATTTCCGATATCTCAGCAACTAACCATCATACAGCAAATTTAAGGACAGTTTCGGAAAGCTCATAAATTTTTTATCTTATATTTTATCCTTTATCAATCAAGCAAATTAAATCTAAATAAACTGGCTATTATAACCACTTAGCAAGAAAAAAAAAATTAAAACGCGTGTTACAAAAAAAAAGATGACTAAAAATAAAAAATTCACGCCATTTCTTAAGGATTGCGTTGAAGCTGTGACCTTTAAAATTATTCGATCAGAAGATCTTGAAACTAGAATCTTGGAACGTCAAAATGCTTTTTTTTTGCCGATACGATCATTTTTCACTAAAATACAGCCAATCAAAAATCACCAAAAATTTTCGAAAAGTTTTTTGGACCCTTAATTTTTTCCAGCCAATAACCCTAGTAAACTGTCATATCAGGAAACCAGATTATATTCATTCATAAAAATCTATTTTTTTTTTGGGTATGTTATACAGCGTTACTACGGTTCTTAAATATTGTGAATGGACTCGTTATACCCCATTAACACAAAACCACAAAACTACTTAGTAGGGTAGTTTTGTAACATCCTGTCATATCATATATGCATTAATTCCCACTCCTGAACATATGGTAATGCAACAAAAACATAATGAAAAATAAATAAATAATTAATGTATAAATATATATTTTTAAGATTTTGTAACGCTTCGGAGCTCCTAATGATGGTTCAAGAGTTTTTCCTGATATATTTCCGGCACATTGACGCAACATTTGGCTAACTTTCCATTTCCAGGAAAATAGCCTTAAAATATTAACTTTCCGTGAAAAATGTTATTTTTTAATATTTTCTCATTTTATTTATCAAGATTTTTAAATTTGCTGTGTAATTATATGATGAAATAGGGTATCTTAGTATATACAAACTGTGGGCGAAGAATTGCAAGCATAATTTAGAGAAAAGGTTTCTTTACTTATGTTAATATAAGACCTTACTTATTATTAACAAAACTATGAATAGAAGAAATCCATTTTTCCATTCTACAAACGGAAAATTGTAGGCATGTTATAAATAACATTAAAAATATAAGTCACACCTAAGCCAAAACTCACCTCCCTCTCCTTCATCCTTAACTCTGAAGCGAGTTAAAATGAAACTTTGAACCAGGGTACTGATGAAACCCCATCCCATATTTTTATTAACTTTCTTAATTTACCTACACCATTGATATCAAACAATCAAACGAACACCGACAATTTTAATTATAACTACATGATAAATTCCAAAGGATAAATTCTAAAAAACAAAATTGCCAATTTGTTCCACAAAACGAACAATGTATAAGGTTTAATTAAATTTTTAATTGAAATGCGTAGACAAAGACATGTACTTCGCTACGTTTTATATCAAATATGAGGTTTATGTAAGAGAATTATTTGTTGAAATTCAGACAGCAAAATGAAGGCTGTTATTAAATAGTAGCTAGGTAAATTATTATTATATACTTAGTTACTATACAAGTAAAATTCATACAAATCGACATTAGTTTACGTCTATTCTTTGTGTTTCACTTTTCAATTTCACGACCAAAAATTGTGAAGCGTTCATAATCGCAGCTGTAATAAATAAAAATAAGACAGAAGTTATTAAGTATCTTTCAAAGTTAATAACAAGTCCAAAGAAAATGCTACTTAAGTTTTAGAGGCTTGCCAACTGTCCGAATTTATATAGACATGTATGGCGCCACGGTTTTCTTCTGTTTTTAACATATTATTATCGTCTTCTCCCACCCCCAGAATCTCTGCTAACAAGAATCAAATATAAAAAAATGGTTTGTAGAAACCTAAATTATTTCACAATAATAAGTAACCTCAACTTAAATATGGGTCATAAAAATCCTTTAAGTAATGAAATCATTAAGATTAATGAGTCATTTGGTTGATTAGTTGTGAGTTAGAGTTGTTAGGACCAACTCCATGATATTTATGGAGTACTCCAGCAAGCACTGGAGATAAATCACATAATAACCTATAGATTTTAAGATAAACATTTTTTTATCATTTGAATGGGCCACAATAGCACCGAGGTAAGGGATGACATGGCAACTGGCAAGTAGCAGACACACAAAACCTTGAAAATTAAATTGATAGTAAGAAGCTTTATTGATTCGGTATTTTCCAAACGAAATTACATTGGATTTCTAAACGTTCGAGGAAAATAGCTTCATTATTGCTGACATTACGAATAGCGTGCGATTCGTTACGATATAATAGTCAATGAATTGCCATACTAAACAGAAGGAAATGTAGGTTTAAACCGTTATAAAATATAGATACTATATCTGAAAATTGGAAAGACTTTCCTTATCTAAACCACGGAGGTATCGATCGGACGACTTTTACGGGATTCGTAGGATGGTAACATTATTGCCTAAATAAGGAGCTGTATGCCTCATAAAATTCAACTTCCTCGAATCTCAGAAATAATCAAAGTATTATTGAGTCATAAATCTTTATCACCGCTTTCGGTGACGACGTATCGCCTAGAATATGTGCATATACGGTAAGTTTCCTATTCGCTTTTATATCGGCAAGGTCGATTATTACCGCCGAGACTATGACTATGTTTTTCATGTTCGATGCGACTTTCCGCTAAAATAACTTTGAGAATTACTATCTGTTTGTTTGTTAACTACGTACTACGAGTATTTTTATGAGAGTTTTATTGTTAGAGAACACTAGACTTCGTATTAGGTAGTATGAAGTTCTCAGAATTAGAGATATTGTTGCGAGGGTTTTGGGTGAGCTCATTTAGCTATTACTTTAGGGCACTTCGGCCCTACAATTTACCAATATGAGCAATGACTATGTTGTGAAATTTTACACAATTTAAGTATTAAAAATAGAATGTTATGAAGACAGGAATGGGCTTTACGCAATAAGGAAACCCTACCCATTGTGTGGGTGTATTTCACAATCTCAATACAAATGAAGTTAAAGTAAGTAGGTATTTCTTTTAAAATGGTCTCTGTGGTAACGTCCCTAATGAAATTTCTCGTGATTTTCATGTGGAAATATCTCAAATTCGTCCAAAGTACCTACCGGCCCTCCAACGGGCTTTTCATCTTACAGATTAATTTTAAATTAGATTAGATTAATCCACCGAATCTGTATCGCAACCATTTTCGTTCGATCGTCTTGTGACTTTTGTATACCTTCAATTCAGTAGCTTATATCATTGGATCCTCGATAAATTAAGGGTATTGGCTTGAAATGAAAAAGTTCCTTTACATCTCCAGAATAAATTTCTATATGAGAGTGAAGCTCACATCGAATAATAGTTCCTTAAATCAATTTTGTTCGTGTAGACAGTATGTTTATATGTGTAATGGAGTTAGTTTCTTTTTATAGTCAAGCTCTGTCTATGTCCACTCGTTTTAGTCCGCATCGTTGAGTGGAGCTATTGTGAAGCCAACAGTCGACCCCGGCTCAGATTGTCTGCATCACGATTGCACTGGATTACAAACCGATGAAAAATTCCGTGAGTACAGATAGAAAATCGCAAATTGAATAGAAACGTAGTTTGGAACTGACTGATACGAGCTTTGTGTTTCGCGCTTTGTTCCCCATTGCTTTTGTACAAACTGGCTTACTTTATAAATTCGCTTTACAAGCGCAACTATTTTCAACAAACATTACAATTCAGTTAATAATAAACATCCAAACGGAAATCTCTTCTGTGGAACATTTTTAGGAAAATATTATTTTTTTCTCTTGAATCAAACTGGTTAACTGCGAAATAATAAAAATATTGTTTATAAATAAATTGAACGGCTAAATCATTAGTTTTTATTAACTGTTTTTTTATTGAAAACTAGCTGTCTCCCGTGGTTTTATCCGAATTCCCGAGGGATGTCACGTTTTCCCGGGATCAAAAGTAGCCTATATGTTATTCCAGGATATGCTATATCTATGTACAAAGTTGCATCTAAATTCGTGCTAGATTTTTTGTGAAAGAGTAACAAACATCCGTACATACAAACTTTTACGCATTTATAATATTAGTAGGTTAAATATTGCCGATTATTTAAATCTAGTTAACAATAAAAAAAATAAAAAAAGTTTTTATTGTTTCTCATACAAATGTTTACCACGCAAAATTGAGGCAACCCCGGTACGTTATAGGGATACTTGTGATAGGGTTACCTCGCAACTTCCCATGGGTTACAATTTGCAATGTTGAGACATGACTAAGCTAAAATGAAAATAGCAAAAAAAAAAAATAAGCTAAATTTACGTTACAAGATCATTACGTAAATTGTTGTAGCAAGTTCAAAATTAAATGACAAAAAGTATATAATACATCTTACATACACACCTATATGAGAAAAAGTTTCGTACGTCACGTTTATCTAGCGAGAGACATGAAAAATTCACACATGAAATCGTTTCCTGTCACATTATATTTGTTTTATTACACTTTACTTATTCCCGTGCCGAAGTTTCTGAATTTATTGATCGTCGATTAATAAACGTTTGAGCCTTCAAAACCTGTGACTAACTGGCGAAACGCAATAGAGCGTGATTTAACTGCATCGGATCACGTGTACTCGATTTACATATTTCCAATATATTCAGCGTACCTCACCTAACTCGTGGTTTATTAAAAAAAATGTTTGTTAGTTTAGTAATAGTTGTAGTTATATGAAATAGTAATTTTCATATAGTTTTAAAATTATAACATAATAGGACGTTATCGAACAAAATGATCATATATCTACCTGCGTACTAAAAGATAAAGTAGAAGTAATGGTGTGTGACATCAAATTTTGCTACATTTATTTCAGGTGTGAAGCAAAGTACGTAGGCGTGTCACACCGGGTGACGCGACTTATCGTCGAGATTACGGTTACGGCTATCAGAGACGCTGATAATACCGATAGGCGCCTCTGGAACAACCCTGATATTCTGTAAACTTTATCTGCCATATACCGCTCGGCGCAATCAAAAAATGTTTTACATACTTTATTGTGTTTTCAGCTAAAGTTGTGCGTTTTACCGAACGAACTATTCCGAAAACTGGAACAAAAAATATTTTTAAATTCAACATTGTTTTATATGGTCACAAGCAAAAACCTTCTCTTCATTGATGCATTTCTTAGATAGTTACTTTGCTGTTCCGACATTATTATGTATTGTTATCAGCATAATCTAAAGATAATTATTCAAATGTGCCTTTATAAAGCCATTGATATTCGCCACTCTGTAAATCACCTTCATAGAAAATATAATTATTTTAAGAATATTTTCCCGGTAGACCATTGAGTTTCCCAGATATATACGAGGTATTGTGGTGTCGCCCGACGGTATCGCATTTGTTATTCCATTATTACCCTTATTTAATACCGCCGTGATAAATATTACGCCTTCCGAGGGTCGGGTTGGATTAAAATAGAAACGTTGCTAAAAAGAGTTTAGCTTCAGAAAATTATTTATGGCCCATCGATGATATTTTCTTTACATTCAAAGCTTAAAAGCTTTTGAATTTTGTATTTGAATTTTAAAATATTTTTACTTTCATTAAAGCAAAGTAAGATAATTTTAAAAAGTATTTATTTTAGGAAATATACCTAAAAGCTTTTTTCTAATTAGCTATAACGAGTCTAAACAAATCTCAAAAAATTGCTTTTAATTCTAGCAATATTTTATTAGCCATTAGAGATTCAAAACCTTGTCTGAACGCGTGGATCGTGCTAAATATCATTGCTTTGGTTTCTCTCGAGCACGTAAGAATTCCGCAAACGCTAAAAATGCGAATTCTGCAGTAGAATCGGGTTCATGCGCTGGGTCCACATCTAGTCGGCCGTGAAGCTCGGCACACTGACGGTGGCTTGAATTCTAATGGCCGAACTTCATGGTAAGAATTCCAAATGTGTGTCAGCCTTCGTTGTCCCTGTTGCACGTGTGTGGGACATTTTTGAAAAACTTTTTTGCTTTTTAAATCTTTACCTTACTAAACATGTTGTTTGCTACGGTTGAACACGCTTGCATTCTTGAATTAAAGTCCACCTCTGAGGCTCGAACTGCACTCTCCCAATTTTCTGTTAAGAATCGGGAATGATGCAAAGATATTAATTTGCTATTCATAAATATTTATTATAATCTAGATGCATATCTAGATTATCTACACACAAAAGGTAAATTTTGATTTCCCCATTGCGTGCGTGCGCTTCAATGGATATCGTATAATATGTATCAATCGGGGAAAACAAACACCCCTCGGGCGCATGTAGTGGAAGAGATAAAACGTGGCCCCGGCTCTAAGAGATGCCGCCCGCTACCCCCGCTGATAAAACTCCACGCACAAGACAAGGAACAATATGAAAAGGTTAAAATCACGTATTGTTGGAAAAGCAAAATATAAGTTTTGTTAACCTACATATAAAAGAGTACCTAGTCACTAACTCGCGGTTATTTACTTACTTAGAGATATTTGTATTACTGCGTTTTACGAAACCGGAGGATTTATGTATGTGGGATGAACTCTTCAAGGTTGGTTTCATTGGTGACCACTGGCCATCAGGTCGACCGTCAGTCTACTTGTCATCCATTTTACCTAAATAAGAAACATAAGATAATACACACAAATTTCAAATTGCAACTCTACTGTTTTCTATCATTATTATTTTGGAAAGACCATATATTACAAAAAAAAGACAAATAGAATTGTACCTTTAATAATCCAAAGCAAGGACAATACAAAAGAAACTTTATGTAGTTTTTAATAATGAACATAGTTATGTGCGTGCGATAGAAACATATAAATAATGGATGAGTATTATGTGTAGGTACAAAACCAGAGTAAAATAAAAAATTTTATTACATAGTTTTTTTTTATTTGGGTAATTATCTGAAATATTAAAAAAAATTACCAATGTCAACTAAATTTAAGAAATAAATAAACATAAATTTTTAATTGAATACAAACAATGATTTATTCAACAATTTCAAACATTATTAGATTTGCCACCCAATTTCAATATTTCTCCAGAAACAAAGGATTTTTTAAGGTGAACGCTTCAGCTCTAATAAACAAACACAGAAGAAAATTATGGCCTGGGGCTCACTCAAAGAAATGAAATTCATTTTATTGCGGCGACCGAGGCTTTCATTCAAATACAATTTTGCTAATGTAATTGCTCGGAGGTGATTCCATTTCAACATAGCAGAAAAGATATACATACAGATCAATTTCTGATAAAATTTTAATAACAACACAATTACCCCCATTATTTTTCATCCCGGTGCTCAAATTACCGAATTAAAAGTAAGAAGATTAAGATTCTGTAATAATTTATTCGTCTAGAGTTCGCATAAAATATATTTTAAGTGGATTCTTATAACTCCAAAGTGTACATTAAATCAGCTTTCTCATTAGATTGAAAAGAAGATAAATATGGTTTAATTACTTATACTCGATCGAAACTCCATTGTTTGTGTGAATATAATAACAAATAGACTACCAATCTTGCTTGTAAATATAATAAACCAATCTAAATACCTACCTAATAACTTCGGAACATCTATTACCAAGGGAAATACGAAAATATGAAAATCGAAAAGAAAGAAAACCGTGAGACGAAAAATTATAGCCCCATGTCTATCTTTGAACTCCCCTCGCCTTCTCTATTTTTCGCACTCAGAAACCTCTGTCTGTAAACTCTGAAAATTAGATGTTAATTACATTTTGTAGTAGTAGGATGTTTAGCGATCCACCTGTGTGTGGTAATAAAAAGACTATACAGTGGACCCCCGGTAATCCGACAAACGTTTGGCAGGGTAGTGTCGAACTATCGATTTTTTCTGCCTAAAACCCCCTATAGTGCGGTTTATTTTAAAAAGAGTCCTATGTATTCCGATAAATTTCAGACCAAAATTATAACATTGTATCTGAACTAAAAATCACATTAGTGAAAATTTTCCAAAAGATGTCTACTTACACTCAACAATGATTGGCAAGTCGGATAACAGGGGGGCGGATTAGACAGGGACCGGATTACCGGGGGTCCACTGTATAAGTAGGAAATCAAAACAATAATTCACAGTAATCCAGGTCACAAATGTATACTGTAACCAAACGTTGAGAGCGTGCAAGTTAACAACAAGTTAGTCATGGACCATGAACTCAGTTTAGTTTCAGTACCCTGAACACAGTCGGTAGAGGATATTGTGCTGCTATTGCATACAATAATTACATTAGGAGCTGCTATGTTAACTGTTCGGTGCACTGTGCATAACTAGAGAAATTCAATCTAAAATTGTAATGAACTATGCATAATTATCATTTATACAGGAACAAATAGTAAAGTTTTCGTTGCACTAACTAAATATTCATATTTTTAATACATAAATATTAAACAGGAGAGAAAAATAAATTCAATTTGTGTTTAAATATTCTTACCCCGATGTTTTAATCCTACCTACTAATATTATAAATGGAAATGTTTGTTACTCTTTATCGCATAAACTGCTGAACGGATTTGGATAAAACTAGGCACGTATATAATCGCGTTCCCGAGGGATATAACAATTTCCCGGGATAAAAAATAGCCTATATGTTATTCCAGGATATGCTCTATCTATGTGCCAAGTTTCATCCATATCCGTTTAGTAGTTTTTGCGTGAAAGAGTAACAAATATACTTACATACAAATCTTTCCTCTTTATAATATTAGTATAGATATAGTTCATAACCCGAATTAACATATAGGATACTTTGTATCCCGAAAAAAGTGACATCTCTCGGTAAAGCGGGTGAAACCGTGAGGGACAACTAGTGTATAACGGGTACAACTAATTAAATATCCAACTGTAGGTCCATATATCGACAAAATCCCCGCAGAATCAAAGCTAAACGCAAAGCCGGCGCTGGCATTAACAAAATAGAGCTAGACTAACTAAATTTGTAATTCATTGATTCAGTGAAAACGTCTAGATGGATCCGGTCCTCTATTATTCGCTTTCTAAGTCAGTTTAAAGCTAATTTCGCTGAGCTAGCCCGAATTAAGCCATAAAAAGATTTTACGGTCTGCTTCTTCCCTTCAATTTGCTTTAATTCATATGGGACAGGTAAATTATGCTTTTATGAGCGTGCATATTTGACTAGGAGATGATGATCCTTTTATAAAGTAATTTTGGGCCTGACACCGTATAAAATTACTTATTTCGTTGCAACTTCCTCATACTATAAAAAATGTTCATTATTAAATCATAATAATCTATACCTACAGTAAATCAGTATGTGGTGTTTCTGTACGTTGAAATGTTTGTAATTTTTTTTTTAATTTTTTTCTTATATGTCGTCAAACTGAACCCATTTCAACCAATTTTAGATTATTGCCTGTTTGTCTAATGAAATGTTTGTGTACTTAAACATAATCATAATTAACAGCCATTCCTTTGTTTGTTCACTACTACATTTGTAATGAAATATATTATGGCCGCCTGTAAAATTCCAAATAGCAATTGTTCGTGTCGTTGTTTCGTTCGACCGAGTGACCACAGCAGGAGTCGTAACTAACCCAAAATATAGTTAGGAGATGATATCACGTGCCGCCGGAACATGTAAGTTCCATTTAACACCTCGAAACGGTGCGAACGGCACACTAAACTCGAATAGTAGTCACGGAATGGTATCATTAGCTGAATTACACACGTGACCGCATAATTGAAAGGGAGACCGAGTTGCTCACGAGCGGGTCAACGTGAGAGAACAAGAGTGATGTGAATAATTTGCGAAACAATCGCCAAGGTGTATCTCAGCCTGTTGACTCGAAGCCGAGGTAAATGAAGATGTATGGAATTCAATTTAGTAGGTAAACATTGTCTTGGATACCATGTTTGGTTTGGGAGTTGAGATAACGAACAAATTTTGTTTTTAAAAGCACTTTTTTGTCATAATTTTCATTAGATTATACGTTGGCTTGGTGGTTAGCGACTCTGACTGCCAAGCGAAGGTCGCGGGTTCGCTTCCTACCCAGTACAAACATTTGTGTGCATAAACATGTCTGTTTGTGCTGTGTCTGGGTGTAAATATCTGTATAAGTATGTATTTAGAAAAAAAAGTAGTATATCAGTTATCTGGTTTCCATAGTACAAGCTCGGCTTAGTTTGGGACCAGATGGCAGTAATGTAAAGCATGTCTCGGACATTTATTATCAAATCTGTCGTACATAATAATCTTATATTTAAGCTGATACATTAATATAATTCTTAATTTTTTTTTATAAAAAACAAAGTACATTTATACAAAAATAAAAATTCAATTAATACCCGTCTCTAAGCTAGAAAATGATTGAATAAAATTCTTATTCAAATTATTACCTCGCGAATGGTATCGTGTCCACAAAGCTCTTTGTCGCTGGGCTGACAAACTCGAATGTTAGTAGTCAGTTGTCACGCTTGAGGCAGTCGGTTTTCAGTAGGTACACATCAAAGGAAAGCTCGCCGAAACCTGGAAATGGTCAGACCGGCAATGTTAAATTTAGCTGTTTTCGTGAATATCAGATATTTACTGCACCAAATAACATATACGATTGAATTAACGATAAATGTGTCCTAATATCTAACAAATTCTATAATCCTAAATTGTTTTAACTAAAACTAATATTTATGTATTTTTGTACAGTCAGCAATATAAGTAGCAGAACAGATCTTAGTTTACAACCATTGTACACTGTATCTATCCATGATATGAAAAGATAAAGTAATTAGGAGTTTAGTAAATATTTGTCTATAAACACCTATAATTTTACTTGTTTTCATTATTTATTCGTTTTAGAGTTCAGGTGTTTTGTAAGTACGAATCTGTTAAGCTACTTATGTTGCTGACCGTACCTTATTCTCGCTGTAATCAGAATGAACTGACTTAAAAGAGGAAGCCTACATTTTTAATCTAAGTAACGTAGGTGAAACTGGGGAATATAAGCTAGTAGAAATCAAGCTACTTTCCATAAAAACGCCAGCATGCATTTATTAATAGTAGTAATAAAAGCTTGCATGAAAATCATATTCATAAAATGTTCGCACATTTATTTCTACTAAGGTTTGTCACGCATATCCAGCTAAAGCGTTACATATTGAGGTGAATACGTAATCATGTTTGTTCCATACACGACGACAATATCCACAAATCCGAGTGACATGATTTATGTCCAATTTAGAATAGCTCTACTTCGAGACTACGAGATACACAATTACATAAAGAGTGGATGAAGGAACGGCAATATTTAAATAACGTTTTCTTCAACTATTCCAGAATAACCACACTAGTGAGCAAAAAGTTTGTAAAATAATTACGGAATATCACTACAAAGTCGCTTTCTCTGTCCCTATACCCCTATGTATGCTTAAATCATTAAAACTACGCAACGGATTTTGATGCGGTTTTTTTAATATCTATTAGAGTGATTGAAGAGGAAGGTTTTAATGTATAATACATGTGACATCCCACGGGAACGCGGGTAAAACCGCGAGGAACAGTGTTATTATAATTATGACAATTTTCGAAACCAAGTTAACAATTTTCTGATTTCCTCGATCATCAACTTTTGTTAGTTAATTGAAAACTTTTTGTTCATTATAATAAATATTTATCAGAAGAATATATGGGTATATAATAATTAGGTTAGGTTTAGGTTGCTAGAATGTCAAATGAACTTAAAATTCAAACACTAGGTCAATCCAAGACTGCTCCTAAATGTACGTGAAACGTTGTCTCATATCACGTTTTACTTAATAGGGATCCGTCTGCAACTATGCGTTACGAAAGGGTTGTGTAATTTTGAAACTGTAACAGAATGCGATGCGATGTTTAAGCACATGATGACGGTCGAAATCGTCAGCGACACGGGAAATTACATCTGTAATCAGATTATTTCGGGCCAGTGCTGACAAGTGATGCGACAGCTCACACTGTGGTTTCCATTTGCCCATTTGGGAATATCCAATTCTGTTATAAAGTTTGCTCAGGATCAATAGTACGAGTATACGAGATAACGTAATGGATCAAATAACGTGAAACTGTTATCGTGGTTGATGTATTTTGTGATGTGTTAAATGTAATAGGAATCTGAATCATTTCATGGACAAGTCACGTTTGCAAACAATTTCAACATCAATCATAATATTTTACAAAGTATTTGCGTCGTGTGGAGCGGGTTTCTTTCCTAACTTACAATATTAGGTATAGTGGTGAGTTTCAAGTTTGCGAACAATTTCAAATGCTACTTTTTAAGAAGTCAAAAGTACAGTTTCATCCCCTCGTTGCAACTTCGGGAACGGTCTTGGGGTTTCTTCGGCGTTTGTGTCGGATTCTTATGTTAGAATTATACTTGTTTTTATGTTTGGTATAAAAGTATAAAATAATCTTTTTTTTTTTTTTTTTTTTTTATTTGGGACAGCAACAGTTTTAACTATAAAAAATTACATGGTTTGAACTTATAATTACGAGACCAATTACAGCTATCCACGTACTAAAATGGAATTCTTACCAATATCTTACATAACACAAGTTTGAAGCAAACAACAAATAACAGCTAAATGCTTTATATTTATTTTGGAATTCTTGCAATACCTGTGTATGTTTTACGAAACCATATGAGAGATAAATAACAAATTATTTATTACTTGAGCCCTTGACGTTTCTCCAGGCATATAAAATTTTCTCCAAAGAAATTTTCCAACTTTTTCAATTTACACCAATTAGTAAAAACACGTGGCTTATTATCTTAAGATTAACACTAATTAAGACCCTACGGAGGCTCGGCGTAGACCTCAAAGCGAGTGCTTTCCTTTGAGAACATTGCTACTTAATTAGAGCTCATGCCGCTTAACGTTAAAATTATGTTTATGAAATATTTATTTAAGAATTTACACTGTGTACATATCTCACAGCGTCAACGCTTATTTACTCAGAGGATTATTTTACGTTCTTGTTTTAAGGTATTAACATTTTCTGATACAGAAATCTGGCGAGATTTTTGTTAGGTTCTCTGAAAAAATCTAGCTAATGTAATTAGATAAAAATTCATTACACTTAGTACCTATACCTAGTGCTCTAAAAGGTCTAAAATCTAGGCTGCCTTAGAAGATTGATATTCCATTACTTATGATTAATAAGGCATAAAGTAGCTCATTTAAAAAAACATAAGTACAATCTAGGTTTATGTTTGCCCTAAAAATAATAATGAGCCCATTTATTGAGTTCAATTATTTAATTGTACAGCTACAAGTTAACAATAATCAGTGAAGAACAACTTAATCTTCTTAATTAAATCCAAAAACGAAGGTTCGCATGTTTAGCCTAAGGCTTTCATTTAATACGAAACATTTTTTACAAGAATTTTCGAGATAATCTTTTTTAGTAACAAAAGGAGGCATTATTATAAAAGCTTATGTTCTTTCTTTAATGTGCTAAGGGTAAGCGAGCTTCATGTATAAATGCGATAGTTAAAATCTGTCAGTAAAATCAATGTAACAACTAATTTGGAATAGCCGAATTTAGCTATCCTTCACCTACATTAGAATCAGGGCACTCCAAACTTTAATTGACATCCGCACATTACTTCGAATACAAAACGGTATCAAACCATCCGTCACCCACACCCAGATTGTTCTTGTCAAAACGTTTAAACATTAAATTTTACATTGTTGTCTCGTGTAATGAAAAGCAAACATGAACTGTGTATGTAATAGCGCGGAGTTTGTTACGCGTTGGTGTTAAAGTAGCCGACATCACCCGTCAGAAACAAAGCATCGTGTAGAGGAGCCGGGTTGATGTAGCGGAAACTGATAGAATGAGCCCGCCGCTCGCTACTATTTGCACGAGAATAATACCGAAACGACGCCCCTCGAGACAACGACAAAATGCGCAATTTGTTGAATCACTTGTCGTGACGATCACAGATACGATATTGAATAAGAGACGTTACACATTGTCTGTATCTACAAGCTAGATTTCGATCAGCTCCAATTGCTTCTATTTTATGTCTGTTTTGATACTTAAAATGTTTTACCAATTAGTCTCAAATTTATTGATGTATTTCTTAAAATTTCAGTGGAAGTATTTATTGTACTTCTCATGAAACACAGCAGGTTTATTTTTAAACTCATTTTGTTCATCGTATTTAGTATGAATAGTGTCAAAGTGCTCGATTGCTATAGTAGGGGTTAAATGGGTACGTATTTCCATCGATTGAACATGTTGAAGTGGGAGGTACTAATCCCATTTGGTAAGTCTATATGAAAACAACAAAACGTTTCCAATTTGTTCGTACCTCCACGATCTCATTTCTCAATACATACGATAGCACAAAATGTTTATTTATGCAATTATATTGTAATAGTAATTGAGATATATTCAACGTGCTACAAAATACCCCGTAAAAATATAATTTTCATACATAAAAATCAGTTTTTTTTTTGGATATGTTATACAGCGTTACTACGGTTCTTAAATATTGTGAATGGACCCGTCATAAGGTCCCAGTTTTGTAACACCTTTATATATATATTATTAATTACTATTTACTTAAAGAAAAGTAATTTTTAAAAGTATTAAAAATATACAATTAAATGAAAATTTATTAAACCTACTGGTTTTTATACTGAAATCGTGACTGAAACTAATATAAACTTTGGATTATTATAATATATTTTAAATGTACATCAAAAACTTATTATTAAGAACACATATAAAGTTACAGTTGTCATTAAATATATGAATCTAATATTCTATTCCGAAAAGCATATCGTCAACAATCAAATAAAAATATAGGTACCTTTTCCCATTCCGTTAAAAGGTTGGTTATAACCATGTTTGAAAGCATAATAAGGTTTCTCCCGAAGTGCACGTCGCATGCACCTTCGACATGATGAGACGCCACCCGCCGTCTGCACCGGAAACTCACACTAAAGAGCTTCAAACCTCATTGAATCGTATGCGCAATTTGTCGATTGAACCTTTCCACGGTTGGCCTTTTGTGAAAATGCTCACGACGGTCCCAAGTCCACCCAGACCGAGATAATGATGGTAATGAAATATAATGATATCTAGTGCCGACCTATACGATAGATATTTCTGTAGAAAATCTTGCTTGATTGTTTATCTGAATTGACCTTTTTGTTCTTATAAACTCAGAAACCTGGATTTATTCGAGACCAAAGTGAATAGGCATTTTTTGGGTAAGAGGATGTAGCACATCCTCGGCCTCGTCAGAACTCCTTCTGGGGTCAGTCGAAGGCCAAACGCAAGCCCATTCTTAATAAAAAAGTAAATAGAAGTCTACGACAAAAACAAAATATTTTCGTATTGTCTACCTACGTGCCAATTAGGCTACAAAGTAACTATCACTAAGTTTAATTTCAAATAATAAACTAGGCTAATACAATTTTATCATTATTTACATGTAAATTAAAACTGATAACAAAATAGGGATGATTTCAATTTTCTTTAAGTACTCATTTGTTATATTTGCTACGCTACTAATAGTTTGAGGGGTTATGAATCAATTCTTTTACTTATATTGAAAGGTTTAGTGATTATAACACGGAACCTATGTAACTGCAACATTTTCGCCCTTCAAGTGTTTTGAAACAATACATCCTATTATAACCCCATAGTTAGAATGTGTCGCCAATACAACGAGATCCTCGTAATTAACAGAGACATTGATATTTTTAATTCGAAGTTGTGTCGGTTCCAGAGACAATTAAAAATGATTCTGTTTTAGATTTTTATGTCGTATCTAATAATTTTATTCACAATAAGTAAATACCTAATTCCTTCTAGCGAATTTTTGGCATACATTGATTGGAATGTAATCTAGTTCAATACCTTTAAATGTATACATTTGTCTTTTTAAGATTACATTCTGTATTGTGTGCTATAATGAATAAATAAATGTACATAGTACTTGATATAAACTAAATTAGCTAATGTAGCCAGTGATGACTTTTCATGATCGCAAGCTTCGTACTAGTTCAATTTAAACATCAAATCTGAAAGTATATCCCAATCGTTAGATTAGTATTATATATTTCCAATTTTCGGTTTGGTCACATAAACCTCCAGGTACTACGAAGATTTCCAGTTTATACAATGCCGGATTAACCACGAAGCAAGAGTAGCAATTGCTACGGGCCCCGCGCAAAAGGGCGCCCCGCGTGTCTAACGCCGTCCACCGCCGATTGCTTTTTTTAGTACTTTATACTTAAGAACCCATAGCAGACCAACGGCCCTCGAACAGGATATGCTACGGGCCCCGCGCTTGCTTAATCCGGCACTGAGTTTATACATCGATTAATTAGTCAAATTAGATATTAAAAGTATCCTAATCGTTAGGTTAGTATTCCATATTGATCTTGTAAATAAAACGGTATTTTTGGGTCTATTAGACAATAAATTGTAATGGGTACGTCAGGTTGATACTCTAGCTGCTAAATTAAGTTCGGCTGCATTTGCTGTTAGGAAAATTAAACAATTGACGAATGTTGAGACGGCCAAATTAGTTTATTTTGCATATTTTCATAGCCTCTTGTCCTATGGCATTTTGTTTTGGGGAGCAGCAGCGGATATAGAATCAATATTTATTATACAAAAAAGAGCAATTCGTGCAATTTACAGTATGGGTCCCCGTGAATCATTAAGAGATTTATTTAGGGAAATAAATATAATGACATTACCTTCACTATATATTTATGAAAATATAATGTTTATTCGTAGAAACATAGGAATGTTTGAGTCAAAATTGGATATCCATAATATTAATACAAGACAAAGGGAGAAGTTAGTTGTTCCATACTTTAGACTAACTAAAGTAAACAAGTCATTTCTTGGTAATTGTGTTAGATTTTATAATAAGATACCGCTGTCAGTAACAAAAATGTCTGATCATAAATTACAAATTATATTAGGAAAGTTTTGAAAGAGAAAGCGTATTACAATGTAGTTCATTATATTGAAGATAAAAATGTATGGAAATAGCTGCTCTCTGCACAGTGCACCTCTAAATCTCTTTTTTAAGTTGTAAGTACCTAACTATTGTTATTTTCTACTTTGTAGTCTTGTCATCTTTTTTTTTTGTTTTGTTTTTTAATGTTACCTATAATAAGTATTTTGTAATTGTTAAATATAAAATTATGTAAAATTGAAATTATAAAATAGCCAAAAAGTCAGAATAGATAAAAATTTATATAAAAAATAAAAAAGAATGTAACCTTGCTGAGTTTCTTGCCGGTTCTTCTCAGTTGAAGGCTGACTTCCGAACCGGTTGTAGCTTCAGTAACTTTAAATTTGACCTTCATAAGTGCCCTCCGAAGGCCTAAACTGAATAAATGGTTTTGAATTTATATTTCCAATTTTCGGTTTGGTCGCATAAACGTCTAGATACTAAGACGATTCCAAGTTTCGCCATACCTACACCGTTTTTCGTTGCTGTAAGATAGAGCATGTAACAAAAATTTATTTGAATTTAATGGAACAAATGTACCTATCTAGATCAGTAAAAATATTCACTATAACTATCATCATTTAATATCAGTGTAAGAATGTAAAAGCTATTCACTTCAAGTCAACAAAAACCATTAAAATATGTTTTATCTTTGTGAATATTACAAATGACATCTAGTGGAGTTAAATCGCAATGCATACCTTCATAATTTTTACCTATATCAGTATAAGTTATCTATACTAATATTATAAAGAGGAAAGATTTGTATGGAAGTATGTTTGTTACTCTTTCACGCAAAAACTGCTAAACGGATAAGGATGAAACTTGGCACATAGATAGAACATATCCTGGAATAACCTATAGGCAACTTTGTATCCTGGGAAAATGTGATATCCCTCGGAAACGCGGGTAAAACCGTGGGGGACAGCTATACATCATCTATTATTATATGTATGTATAGTATAGGATGAAAGTGCTTTACACTGATTGATGAGGAATGTCATCATTGGCAGTATTATAATATAATCCTTTACATAACTGCTGGTATAGATACCATGAATTAATTACAGCTGCATGTCTATCAGTATTGCGTCACACTTAGCTTTTTGGTGATCTAGTAAAGAGAACCGATAATATGGATTACTTGCATTTTGTTTTAATGTGAACAATTTGGGAACATAAAGGCTTTAGCGAAACTAAATTCAACCAAATTACACTCAGCGCTACTGTTGAAAATAGGTCAATACAAATGACATAATGTTTAAAACAACCCACCAAGTAACAAACGAATATTATTCCCGGGCAGAAAAACAACGTTAAATAAACGCATGTTACCAAATAAATTACATTGGTAAAATAAATGGTTTTACACATCAAAAATGTCCTGGCACACGTTACGAGGCAGCAGACATTTTTTTTTCGTTTCGTTGTTTGAGCGTAACGATCGAGCGTACGTCGGTGCATTTTCAATCAGATTTATATCGGTGCGGATTAAAATTTTAACGAGTTGTCGTCACACAGGCTTACCTCGTCTTTGTGAGGAATGCCTTTGTTAAAAATGCCACGTGTGAGTATATAACATAAAGGAAACGTGAAAATAACGTTTCATTTTGGGAAAATCGAGTTCTGTATAAACATCATTTTCCCGGAACACTGCAGGGTGAAATTAAAGCTATTTATAATTAAATATCCTGGGACATCCTGGGACATTCTTTTTACACACGGACATCTGATCCCAAACTAACCAGAGCTTGTACTATGGAAACCAGATAACTGATATACTACATATACTACTTTTTTTTTCTAAATACATACTTATATACATATTTACACCCAGACACAGAACAAACAGACATACATGTTCATCCTGGGTGGGAATCGAACCCGCGACCTTCGGTTTGGCAGTAAGAGTCGCTAACCACCAAGCCAACTGACCTGTCGATGTAGGTAACTAATGAAGCGAATATTTTAGGATGTCAAAGATGGTTAGCATATTCCTGGTATATTCGATTCCTAATGTCACAACCACACCAATGAATATTATAATTTCTGATAATCTTCAGAGAACAGTATGTTGTACGATATATACTGTAACGTAACCGTAGCTCTAGCATAATAAAACACAATTTATTTGCATATGAAATTCCCATGGCTATTAGGCATTTATTATATTTTAGGCAAGTGCCTTATTAAAAGAACAACATTTGCTACATGTGTTCTATCAGTTAAAGGTTAATTAACAAACAGTTGCCATACGACAAACCTTAAATAAAAATTCGTCATGTATTTTTAATCAACTTTTTTTATTACAAGCTCAAAGGTATTTTAGTCCGGCTTTGACCTTTTTTTTATTCCAGATTTAATCCGGAGTACGAATAATATTCTACCGGGATAATTAAACGAATTAACTACAAAAGCGCGTCTGGCGTTACATGAGCAAATATTACGTCACAAAAAAGTTATTACACGAAGATATTATATGGCTGTTAATGGAAAGTCACTTTTGGCGGAAGTCGGATACAAAGGACTAATTATTGTCAATGTGTCAAAATGTGAGGGTATCGATTGTTTGCGGCTCAGCATTGTTTGTTTAAATCCAGGTAATTTAGCACTAAAGAAGATAGATTTAAGATCCTACCTAGCACACATCGTAACCCGATGGACGTGCAGACGCCCTAAACGAGGTATACAATGGTATATACTCGTCCAAACATCTAGTACACTCCATGAAGCTAATGAGATATACGGATACGTATAAGAGTCCGTAGAAAATGCAGAAAGAAATAAATAAAAAAAGAATATTAAAAAAAGATTCTACCTAGCAGATTCAATTTGGCAATGTTTATCAGAACTACATCTTCTTCTTCTTCTTCACGTGCCTCTCCAGTCAATGAAAGCCAGCTCCTTAAATATCTCTTTTTTCAGAACGAGTCCGAACAGTTTTTCTACAGTCTTCATGCCGGTCCACTCTCAGAGGCAACGCAACCACGAGATATCTTTCGCCGACAATTCCAACTTTGCGTTTGCCTAATATTTTTCCCATCATTGTCGTTTGGAATAGCCAGTATTTTGTTGTTCCTCAGAATGTGGCCTAGTTAAATAACTTTTCTTTGCTTTACTGTGCGGACAAGTTCGCCTTTTTTGCCATATATTTCAGCACTTCAACGTTGGTTATCTTGTTCATCCATTTAATGCGCAGCTTCCAACAATATAACCATATATCAAATGATTTTAGTTATTTCCGAAGCTCATTTTTTCAGGGTACACATTTTGCATCCATAAAGACAAATGGCCAATTATAACATTGCAAGAGCCTGGTTCTTATTCACACAGGAAGCTGTCGGTTCGTCAGAACCTTTTGCATATTCATGAAAGCAGCTCTCGCAATTTCTATTCGTGTGCGTATTTTGATATTAAGCTCCCATAATTCGGTTAGCCAAGACCCCAAATATTTATACTTGTCCACCCGCACTATAATGCACTTGATGGAGGCTATCACAAGAAGGTGGTGGTAGAAAGTGGTATTCAAAGGTAATCGAGGTGTATTAGAACAAAGCATTACTTTACGAGCAAAACTTTTGTATGTTTTTACACCTACATTATTTCATTAAATTTGACAGACAGCTTAAATCCTTTTAGGTAACAATTAAGAAATTGCCGCTTATAACCAAAATAACAGCTTACAGTTCTTTGTAGTTATAACTCTTTGTGTAATAAAGTACGTTTCACATAAATACGAGCAGCAAACTAATCCAGGCATAAACTCAGCATCTCGAACCAAGCAATCCATCTTACGAAGAGAATTATGACGAAACGAAGGAGAAATAACTAGCCAAGGTCACGGCTGCGCACATCGCATACTTCCAGGAAAAAGAGGTTCACACGCTAATCCGTTATTTATGAGCACGTAAACGCTCTGATGGAAGATTATATTCCTTAAATTATTATGTTTCCTTCCTTGTTCTTATAATTTTGCTATATTATTGTGCTATTCTGCCTAAAAACAATTATTGCATTTTTTTACATACGAGAAGTACCTAAATTTATTTGCATTACCTTAGTTATTAAATTAGGTCTAAGTAAAGGTATGGACCCCATATTTAATTAGTAGTAATAAGTTCCCCGCAGTTATATCCATTTGCATCTCCATGATAACCCTTTGCCAAGCAAGATTTATCAAAATCAGATCAATAGCCGTGAAAATGAAGAAGTTTACTACGAACAGACAGACAATCACTGTACCAGTAATAATAAATAGTGAGGATGTAAAAAAAAACAACTTATACTTCAAGAGGGAGGGAGTTTGTGAAGGAACACACTTCCGCAGCAACTCACCAACTGTTACATCCATACGTACCAACCAGAAACTTATAAAGGGATACCCTGATGTTGCTTGTGTTCTAAACTAGGACAAATCCAAGAACTCGGACAAATGCACCGTCCATACAACAAGGTGTAAGTTGGAAACTGCTAGTTCGCGTAGTTGATAATGAAATGATGCCAACGTTATGGCGTATAAAATGCATTTTAAAACTACGGAAAAACTACTTTTATCGTTCGTTTTTGTGGTCACGTGGCAAACTTAAAAACTCGAGTACTGCAGCATTTTGTATGTCCTAAAGTAGTAACGTTATTATTTTAAGCCAGAAAAGACCAACGTTAGTCCATTTTACTTGTAATAGCTTCCGTCGGCGGTTTGACCCACGTTCCCCAGAGAAATAATGTTTTCCCGGGGTAAAAACATAGCCTATGTCACTCCAGAAAAATGTTGCTTTCTATCGCTAAAAGAACTTTTGAAATCTGATGTACTCATTAAAATGATGTAGACATTACGTCTCGATATAAGTAGTTTTGGTGCCTCCTACATCAAAAACTTGTTTTGTATTCATAAGGGTATAAAGGAATGGAGTTTTATAGACCCCTTCAAGGCTAGCAACCACTACCACTACTAGAGAGTTATTGTCACCACCACAAAGTGGCTAGGTAATGCTGAAAGCTGATAAGTCGTCACTATAACTCTGACCGATTACCTATATACTCACTCACCGCAACTCAGCTTACCGTATTGCAAACACCCAGTAAAAAAGTTGAGGATTTCTTACGCTTGAATTCCCTTTATGTTATAGATTCGAAGGATACATTAAGCATTGCACCAATAAAATGATTAACATTAATTACATTGCAACAAACAATGCATTACATACGTCTAGTCCGACTCTTAATATCATTTCATTTTGAACATGTACATTTATGTCAATAAATATTAAGCGTTTCATCTCATATCCATTTACCCATATTGGAGATATTTCAGCGATATTTTCAATAAATATTTAGTAGCCAATATCTACTTAAACTGAGGCTTTACTAGAGTTACGAACAGGGCCTGTTGCGACGGCTCTTTCGGAAATTGCGGCCCTCTAGCGCTTGCCTTGTGATATATATGGGTTATTGTTGTTCCCAACCGTGGGCATTTGTTATTCCAATGCTACCGTTATTTAATGCGCCCTAGATAAATATTGTGAACCCTTTTTATGTCCACGAATACGCGAAGTGGTCTAATTTTTCAAGAAATGTATGTGATAATATGTCTTTCTTGTCGACCCAGCTTACAATTGAGTAGTCAAAATGTAGTTTCCTGCAAGATTATTGTGAAATCTAAAACATTATATCGAACACTTTTATGTTCAAACATTATGCATAATATGATTACATTTAGAATGTTTTTTTATAATACCACAATTATTTTATAATAACATTGTTTGTATCTCATTTAAATATTTATTTATTGAGAAAACCAACCATCAGAAATAAAAAATTATGTAGGTGAAATGTCTACTTCAATTCCTGCCAATGTTTAGGTACAATTCTCACTTAGTTACAGTTGTAAGCTCAGCATTTTATTATGACTAAAAGTGTTTTTGTTTATTTTATCAAGTTCTCAGATACGCTTCCGCAACTATAATCAGGTTCTTATGTACGAGATAATTCGATAATACTTTAGTAATCTATGTATAAGTATCATCCCAATCCCAGACAATAATACTGAGCTTGCCAATGAAAATAAATAAAAATTGTTGTTTTATTTTTTCTAACTATACAGGATGTTACAAAACTACCCGTAAAGCCGAAAGGAGCCTTATAACGAGTCCATTCACAATATTTAAGAACCGTAGTAACGCTGTATAACATTCCCCAAAAAAACTGATTTTTATGAATGAAAAATAGAAAAACGATTAAAGTAGACAATTATTACGTAAAATAGGTACGTAGGTCTTTCTGTTAAATAATCTGATTCCCTGACATGACAGCTTACTAGGGTTGTTGGCTTTGATAATCAAATATATATTTTACGGGGTATTTTGTAACACATTGTATACACATAAATTGTCAATCGTATTTCTTGTGGTGAATATAACTGCGTCTCAAGTGCAGCAGCCGCTCTTCTAGGCTTCGTTAGCTTACCACCTTCGACGGCACTTAGGTGCTTAGCGACAGACATTCAAGTAAAAGGTATATCAAAGTGCTTTGGTTTCGATACGATGTTTGCCTTCACCGATAACTCCGTCTCACTGTAGGATTTGAGACTACTTCGTAGCATCTAATGTCAAAACATGAACATATATTAACTATTCAATAATAGAGTTCTGTTTCTTCCATTATAAGTAAATTTAAATCTAAGAGCATTGACCCTTGAAGAAAATACATATAAAAATGTAGCGGTTACGTACCCGTACCTTAATAATTTTACAAAGTAGCTCTCGCAGTGTTCTTAAACTTTTGTAACAACATAGATATTCAAATGTTGTACAACAAAGTTTGCTAATGTACTTGTTTACTTTATATCTATTCTCAACTAAATGTTGGCTTAACTGGTGAACGTCAAAATATTTTCATCAAGCAATTTGAATCATTAAAGTCAGATTAAACTTCAAACATTATGCTCCTATAGAAACGTAATTAACAAAACGATATTAAGTGGAAATTAATACAACTTCTCTTTACAACTACAAAGCTCGTCACAAGCCGAGGTCGGCTGAAACTTGGCTTAACGTGCTTCTACCACAATACACCTACACTTTACACATTGCAATTTTATCGTGACACCTCTTATGATGGTGTAAATAAGAGCTGAATTCCATTGAACCATGCAGTTTTGCTCAGCAGGATTAATATTGTGTTCGTGAACAAGTAGAGCTAACTGTCATTGTCATGCCTGGCCTTTGTACTGGAAACAGGGCTAACTTAATCCATGCTCATGTCGACGCGCAATTGACTTAGTGAACCCAATTTCTATTTATAACAATATTTCACTACAAAACAGTTTTGAAATCTTGACCTATAATTAATCCGTATAACGTTTAATACTTGCACTAGGCTTACACTTGCGGGTTTGTTTGTATGAACTTTTTAAAATAGCAATAGTTAAAATTAGATAGGCAGACATGATAGACGGATAAACAAATGGACATAACAAAACTATATAAAGGTACCAATAAGATACTTATTTTCAATCTAAAATAGTATCTTATTCTGATACTAATTTATAAGGGCAAGTAAAACTCAGAATTTATGGACATTGTTTGCAATCCAAGACGTATCTAGTAGTACATCCTATTTTTTTAATCCATCTCCGTCTTCTAACCGCCGATCAGATATGTTGTTATACAACCCGCGTTCCCGGGATAACCTATGTGCTATTCCAGACTATAATCTATCTCTGTACAAAATTTCATCCAAATCCATTCAGCCATTCTGACGTAATTGAGAAACAACCATCCATCGATCCAAACAAACACATTTATAAACTAAATTAGTAAACTACGAAATATTAGTTGTTGCGGGCACAAGAGCAAGACCTGGAGCGAAACTAGTCAAACATATAACTTTGGTTGAAAATTACACAAAACCCAGCCACCAAAACCAGCGGAGCATCGAGCGAACAAATAAGAAAAGTAATATTAATAAAAGACCGCGCTCGGGGTAATTATAATGGTCTAGTGAGGTGCCGCCCACTCCCTTTATACGGGTAATTGGGTAGTTGTAGCAAATGATTAATTATTATGCAGAAGCACGTGCAGTGGAGCACGCAATACCACATGCTGGCTATTTACTACGTTATAAATAAGAAGCTTAGTCAGGATATACTTTGTTATCAGCTGTTAAACTAGTACATCATTATTGCACTATTATTTTAGGTTTGCTTGGTAGTATAATGATGTTATAGTAGATTAATTTAGTTAGATATTAGAGTAGTAGAGCTCTTAGACAGTTCGTTAGGGAAGTACTACCACCTTACCCAATTCCGCCGTGAAGTAGTAGTGCACTTGTATTACTGTGTTTCGGTTAGAAAGGTAAGGCGGCCGGTGTAAGTACAGGCACATGAGACTTAACAGCTTCACGTCTTAGGGACGACAACGCATTGGCGATGCTCCTACTATTGCAAATGTCAATAGGTGGCGGCGACCACTTACCATCAGGTGGACCGTCACCGCGTCGGCCTGTACTATTATTCCAATCTATTATTCCTAGGTGAGGGAGAAGCTGTCAAAACATTTCACCGAAGATATTTTGAGTCGCAGAAATAAAATATTATCGTACAAAGGTCTTTAAGTGCAATGTTAATGTTATATACATTAATTATACTTATATGCTTACGTATGATATATAAAATACATACTAACGTATGTAATCTCTCATTACATATAATTCCTAGTAAATGTACATAATGCCTTAATTCGACAGGATATTGTATGTTAACATACACTTTTCCATGAAATTGTATTGAAGAACCTTCCACAGATTATATATATGATATTATATTACGCATTTCGAAAATTTACTCGTAATTCTAAACATTTTCTAGGAATTTGATACATACATGTACATTTAAAATAGCATATACACGGTCTCTTTCCAAGAATTACTAATACATATTATAAATAACTACATTAATATCCTCACCATGTTTTACACGGATCCCAAACTAAGCAGAACTATGGAAACCAGATAACTGATATCCCCACTAATATTATAAATGTTAATGTAAGTTTGTTACGCTTTCACCCAAAAACCACTTAACCGATCATCATGAAACTTTGTTCACATATCCTTGGAGATATTAAAAGTACCATAGGATACTTTAAGTGCCGGGAAAATGGTACATTCCTCGGGAACGCGGGTGAAACCGCGGGGGACAGCTAGTACATATACTTCTTTGTATACATTCGTATGTCGATATTTACATCCACACACAGAACAAACAGTTCATGCAAATAAATGTTTGTCCTAGGTGGGAATCGACTCACGACCAGCGGCGTGTCAGGGTATCAAACCACTAAGCCAAAGGCCCGTCATATACATACATGTACATACATACTTAATGTCCTAAAAACAAGATAAAATCCCTCTTAGCAATTAGCTGGAACCGTAATTACTGTCGGGTCTGAAGTTAAATTATCGATAGAGAAGACAAGTTATATCCGAGACCTTACAGGCTCAAAGCTGTTTAACTACTTACCCACAAGGACCTACTATGTCAGTCAGTAGCCGCATTCGCCGAGCTTTTGGTGAACTAACCTAACTTAATCTGAGATCAACGGTTGCTAAACAGGAAGTTTAGATTACTATCTCTATATGATATATGGAGATATGTCGAGTAGATAGATGGCTTTAGGTATTATGTAATTGTGAAAAATTATTTAGAACGAAATTTCATTTCAACGGTATATTAGTAAATAATAATTAATATCCTGGAACATTTTTCAGACATGGTTATTTGATCTCAGACTAAGAACTGTTACAATGGAATCCAGATAACCGATAAACTACAAACACAACTTTAAAAAATACAAAAACATCACCAGAAAAATCATACATGTTCGTGCACAAATGTATCATTGGTGTGTGTGTGTACACACGTACATGTGTATTTGGTGTGTGGGTGTGGTAGGTAATCGAACCCACGACATGAGAGGCGGCAGACAGGGCATCTTAGCACAACACCAACCAATGTCGAAATTTGTATTGAATAGTAAGCTTAAAAAGAATCTTTACATGTAAACTATGCAGGGTTGAATATTTTGTGCGTAATAAAATACGTCTTGTTTGATTACCTACCCTCTAATCTCTTTATATTAATAAATAAATAACGACAATAAGTATTGTTAGAACGGTTCAGTGATAACAACAATAAGCAAACGCTACTAAACCCGCGCAGAGGGCAGAGGGTTTACTCCTTATCTAAAATGAGTTGCCTCTGGTCACAACCCCATGACTGTAGGATCTAAATAAATATACATTTTCCATATACTTCTTTGCAGATGCGGAAAGCAGAAATCATAATTTCTCAGTGTCTTGTATTGTTAATACAGTTTATATGTAGAATATAAAATAATAGAATAAAAATAGCTTTATTTCAGAAATCATTTTAACAAAATTTACGCCGAGACTGCCCAGTAAGTATTCAGAGATACTTGAGTTGGGAATGACTCGCAACTTCCCAATTGGATTACAAAGACTTCACTTACTATTAATATAAAGAGAATACGGTAGAAGTCACGTTAGTAAAGATATCCCGAGCAATGCTGGCCATCCAGGTATATAGGTATACCTTTTTTATTCTCTTTTTTAAACCACTGTCATATATACCTAGATACGAATTAGATGCGATAATAAAGGGCTCCCAATAGCAGTATTTCTCACAAAAGAAGTAACTTGAAAACCTTACCTTCGAAAGACATTGTAGCAGTTTTCATTGCCTAAAAACACGGATAAAACGACATTTTCTGAAAATGAATCCTAGCTAGATCGATTTAACGTCCCCGAAACCCCCTGCATACAAAATTTTATGAAAATCGTTGGAGCCGTTTCCGAGATCCTAATTATATACAAGAAATGCTCGTTTAAAGGTATTAAATAGATAGATTTTACAGTTTATAAAAGAAAGTAAGACTATTAAATGTTAGAGTGTGTGCGTATCTCCATGTATGTGTATGTGTGTGTGAATATACAATGTATCAACAAATCTATTTAGTATAAGAATTTATAAAATCTAAAGGTCACTCACTCACACTCACTTACTCTTTCTTTTACTGACGAAACACAAATACTATTTGACGTATGAAGCTGAAATTTTGCCGGTAGGTAGTTTATATGTAAGAGATGTCCGGTTAGAATTTTGTGACAGAGGGTCTAAAGGTAATCTTAAGTTTATATGCATAGGACTTCTTTTTGCTCGTAGAAACATAAAGACATCGAATACATAGTATAATAATAATCCTTTATTAAATCTATAAAGGTGGAAGCTACTGTTTTATATTATAAAAATCATAATTCTCATTCTGTCGCCAAGTGTTATAAATAAATTTTTTACGTCGTAAAATGTCGGTCCATTACCCATTCTTATGCTGCAATACCGTTTACTTTCCAACTGAAATCTTACATTTTAAACACTGCTAAAACAAATAACAATCCACAACGTATAAGTATGAACATACAGAATACCTATGAAAAGGACCGGACTCGTTTCTTTTTATATAGATCCATCAATCTTTGGGATTGAATAAGTTAAGTGCCTTGAGTAGCCTTCAAAGCGACGTTACGTTCAATACGCTATTGAAAATAGCTATTGATAAAAATCTATCACATAATAAAGCTTTGTAAAGTATTTCCTCATTATCAAAGCTATTAACAACAATGAACAAAAATAATTAGCTATCTATACTAACATTATAAAGAGGAAAGGTTTGTATGTAAGTATGTTTGTTACTCTTTCACGCAAAAACTACTAAACGGATATGGATGAAACTTGGCACATAGAGAGAATATATCCTGGAATAACACATAGGCTACTTTTTATCCCGGGAACATGTGATATCCCTCGAGAACGCGGGTAAAACCGCGGGGGACAGCTATCTGTAATATTTTATGTCCTACTAATATTATAAATGTGAACGTTTGGATGGATAGATGTTCGTTATTCAATCGCGCAAGAAAGGCTGAAATGACCTGGATGAAGTTAGGTATAGAGATAGATTATATCCTAGAATAACATATAGGCTACTTTTCATCCCGGGAAAATGTGATATCCCTCGGGAACGGTAAAACCGCGGGGGACAGCAAGTCTTTTATAAAATTGAAACAGTCGACTCACACAAACATCGTTAAAAGCTAACTAATTAATTCGCGTCCTAAGAGGCTTAAGCAGAAAAAAACTGAACTCTTAAAAGGGTATTATCTCACGAATTTCGAAGTCCCGAAACTTTTTTGCTTTAAACAACGATCAAGAGTTAATGAAAGGGAGATAATTTGGCTGAAATTTTGCTAGACACGATTCCTGTAAAGCAACGCTTGGGTATATCATTTCAAAACCGCATCAAATATTATTCACGTCGGGTTGGACACCATGAATAATGGATAGGAACCCGTGCCCCAGCTTAGTGTCAATGAGATCACGCGCAGCCGCTTCCATATTGGATTATTGCGAATAAATGACAAAAATGGTTTTCGATCTTGAATCAGCACGCCAGCATTTACGGGATTTGAAAAATACGATTTGTGTCACGTGCTGTTCCTTTGAAGTAAGGCTTGAAATTCTCTTGCAATTACTTATCTCGTCATATAACTTTTGAAAATTACGAGCTGCAATATTTTCCTAAATTAAATGATTTTAGGTCCCGATTATAAATGATTTTTAGCTTACGATGGCAGGCAATGCAATATTCAAAGCCATGGGGAGTTCTGGTCGCCGACCCAATGGAGACTGCAAACTATAATATCATCAAAAATACAAACAGACAAGATAAAATGTTTACATATCTTTCTCTGGTCACGGCTTCGAACTTTCCGGTCTAATTAAATGTAGTAATATGTACAGACCATTCGAATTTGCTCTTATCTAAAGTAACTCCTCCGGAAGCTTTTCTAAATTCATTAGCTTCCCCATTTTAAAGAACTCGGTACATCCTTTAAAAATACATTGGTAAAGGTAATTATGGTAAAAAGATTCGGTCGGATGGCCCGCAGCAACACAGGTAAACATCGCCTCGTGTTTTTACTCCCCTATAATTGAATAACGACCCCCACCGGTTCAACGGATGCTCACAAATATAATTCTATTATGATCCGCTTTTTCTTTTGCTCCTGTCTCAGTGTGCAATACTTTAAAAATAATATTACCTTTTTCAATATTTATAAATTATATTCTATCCCTTTATTGTTATCTCGAAACTTATTAACAATAATAAGTTCGATGTTCAAGTGCTGTTCTTCTTATTATGAATTTATAATACGAGTTTGTTAAAATATGCCGTAATTGTTATATAGTATAATATTTTAGATTATGAATTACGAAAAAAGACGATATAATAAAGGTCAAATTTGAATCGAAATATGAACGGTGTAGGGTTTCATAGAATGGACGAACGTTCATGTTAATAATTCAAATTTTGTTATAATATTTACGCATGATAGACGCATTCGATTTAGAAGCTGCAAAAATAAGTGTGTTTTATATAATCATTCTCATTGAAATCAGAGTTTTATCTGCAGTCGCAAAATAGCACTTAATCGAAGAGATATTCAAACTGATAAATAAATAAATATCCTGGGACATTCTTTACACACGGCCGTCTGGTCCCAAACTAAGCAGAGCTTGTACTATGGAAGCCAGATAACTGATATACTACACATAGTATTTTTTATTCTAAATACATACTTATATAGTAGATATTTATACCCAGACACAGAACACATGACAGACATGTTCATCCAACACACAATCGAACCCGCGACCATCGGTTTGGCAGTCAGTGTCGCTAACCACCAAGCCAACTGAACTGTAATTTTCACTTTTAGTTGTTTTTTAATGTATTAGTACTTTCATAATTTTTCGCCTTTTAGGTTTTTACAAACGTTGCGACGTTGCTGTGTACAGTTAGTAGAATACACCCAGGGGGATAAAAAACACCTACCTTCCCAAATTGTCCCAATAGTATCCGATTTAATGGCTATAACATAGGGGCAGACGGATATATGAACAACTAGGGTGACAATATAAAGATTCCGTTTTTTGCAATCTAATTAGATACACAACTTCAAAACACTTCATAATCTAACAGAGAAACGAATAAAACCGTAATATTTTACAACAAAAGAGACTCGGGAAGGTTGTAACTTGAAGAATTTCTCATCACATTACCAGTGTAGAGCACTTTTGATATATAAATTTAATTATGTAAGCTGAAGCATGGCTTTCGCCGGCTGAAATAAAATTGCGACCAATTAAGGAAAACAAGGTGGCCGTGCCTTCGGATTAATAACCTTAATTAACGGTTAAGAAGCGGGAGAGGATCATTAAAAGCGACGGGACTACCGACGGTAAACCAGAGTCTTTCTGCTTCTAAGACTATTTTAATGATATGTGATCTCAAATGTTTCACAATTATGAGAACCACTGGTATCTGCAAGTTTGCACAATATTATTTTTTCACAAATGATTTATTAAAGTAAATTCAAGCATTTTTTGTAATTAATGTAGTAATTGTGTTTGTCTTATCATTAGTTTGTAAGGATAGTTGTTGAAGCCACTTTAATCAATGTCTATATATATATATATCGTGCATATAATATATATGCATATCAATACGTGAAACAAAAACTTTATACAACTTTTTAATAAAATTGCGCGAACGGATGATCGTGAAATTTGACACAATTAAAGTTTATATGGAGAAGTTATTCTCCATTAGAAATACATTACATTGCAATGATCATAGAGGTTATATACTCTGACATAAAAGCCTCAATAGAGTTCAAACTTAAAATACATATAGAATTACGTTCGAATTTCGATTGCTAGGCGACCGCTAGTTATATATTATTACTCACCAGCTGTCCCCCGCGGTTTTACCCGCGATCCAGTGGGATGTCACATGTATTATACATAAAAACCTTCCTTTTCAATCACTCTATCTATTAAACCGCATCAAAATCCGTTGCGTAGTTTTAAAGATTTAAGCATACCTACATAAGGATATAGAGACAGAGAAAGCGATTTTGTTTTATACTATGTAGTGATGCACACTTTGTAATTATTTTAATGTGTGTGCTCTCTTCTTTTCTCGGTCTTTATGAAATAAATTAATTATGTGTATCAGTCAACTTTATCCAGTCTTTACTAAAAGGAGGTCACTGCGAAGTTTTTGCTGAGGGCACTTATGAAGCTCAAAGTTACTAAAGTTCGTAAGTACAGGTTTGAAAGTCAGCCTGATTGTGGATTGTTTCCGAATACTCCATTCTGAGTCTTCCAAGTCGTCCCAAGTCTGTAAAAAGTATCCAAACAAGATTGGGCGGTACGGAGCCTTGTCCCTCAAGGACATCGTACATTTCTGTGAAAATTTAAGGGAGCGAAAACTTAAACACCTAAACAGAAAGTTTCCCTTTCGCTTTTATAATTTTAGTATGGATTGCTATGTAACCTTTAAGGTTGACTAAGACTTATACAATCGGACCGTTTGTGACTTGGGCATTTCCTTCCTCAGCAGAAAAATAATAGATATTATCCTACCTATTTCCAAAACATTCCTTTAACAATGGAAATCAACGGATTCTGTTCTATTGATAAAAACATACAAATGAAAAGGAATACAAGGAGATTTTCCAATAATACAAAACCAGAGAGACAAGACAACGAAAGTAACTCCGCTAAAGAAATACTTATCGTTACCGTAAAAGCGTAACGCAATCGTAAAATATCGATCTGAGTAAAATGTATTGGAACTGGAAAAAAATTATGGCGTCACAATTATTAACCTAGGGCTTGATGCCGTAAAAATAAATGATCGTTTTTATGGCGGCGGCGCGAGTCCCATTTTATGATGTGGGAATTTCAGTAGCCCTATAGCATAATATGGCGCTTATCTGAACCGCCCGCCCGCCCAGACTAAACTGCGTTATCTACCCCTTGTGCAATAAATCGAAGATATGTGTCTGATGTAGCAAATTTTGAACATTTAATTGTTGGTAGTAAAACGGTTTATTTACCTATGTCAATGTGGAGGAAACAATAAAAATATATGTTGTTTTAATTTTTTGTCATATGTTCGACGCATATCTATTGTTTTAATTTTTTGTCATATGTTCGACGCATATCTATTGTTTTAATTTTTTGTCATATGTTCGACGCATATCTATTGTTTTAATTTTTTGTCATATGTTCGACGCATATCTATTGTTTTAATTTTTTGTCATATGTTCGACGCATATCTATTGTTTTAATTTTTTGTCATATGTTCGACGCATATCTATTGTTTTAATTTTTTGTCATATGTTCGACGCATATCTATTGTTTTAATTTTTTGTCATATGTTCGACGCATATCTATTGTTTTAATTTTTTGTCATATGTTCGACGCATATCTATTGTTTTGGGATTTACGGTAATACTGTAGATTGATTAATTTCTAGACCATAAAATACTATAATTAATCATAGGAGTACTTTTCCTAGACCACAGAACATTAAAAATGAATCGCAATTTAGTACGTATTCGTAGTTTACATCACCAAAATATATCAACCTATACATTCACAACCACAAAAGTTGCTTAAAAAATCTTTAGTGATATCTTACATAACGAACACACTTTACGAGGTATTTCCTGTGTTATATGTTAGGCGGCAACAAATTGCATTCCTCTCCTCATTGCTAGATATTTTGCCTCACCATACAAAGGGGATATGACACGCGTTATAAATTGTCTATCCATAGTGCCCGCGTACCGGTTGCGGACATGAAAACATTAAAATGACAAATTGTTCGTAGCTGTGATTCCATTTTTCATGGCAAGGAGAAACGTATGCATGTTATGTTAGATGAAGGTGTATTAATTCGCTTAATTTAATTTATGTCCGTCGATGTGGTTAATTTTTTGTTATTATCCGTTTCTCATTCGGGTGAGTTCTTATCTCCGATTGCTTCCGCATATAATAAATAAATATCCTGGGTCATTCTTAACACGCGGCCATCTGGTCCCAAACTAAGCAGAGCTTGTACTATGAAACCAGATAGCTGATATACTACTTATATTACTTTTTTTTAATACATACTTATATAGGTGTCAATATCTATATAATTATGTATTTAGAAAAAAAAATGCTATATGTAGTAACTGATGTACAGTTATCTGGTTTCCATCGTACAAGCTCTGCTTAGTTTGGAATCAGACGGCAGTGTTTAAAGAATGTCCCTGGATATTTATAATTATTATTATTATAGATATTTACACCCAGACACAGAACAAACAGACATGTTCATGCACAAAAATGTTTGTCTTGAGTGGGAATCGAACCTGCAACCAACGGCTCGGCAGTCAAAGTTGCCAACCACCAAGTTAACTGCCCCGTAGAATAAATAAAATATTAATATAATAAATAAGCCTGAGAGGCTTCCGTGGCAACTATATAAACGTAAGTTGTGTTTTACTATTAACTTTTAATATTTTTTTTATTATTTTTTAATTACGCCTTTGCAAATATTGGTCGTAGGTAACAATATAAGTAGCTGAGCTGTTTCAAATTTACTAACCACCTGTACTAAAACAAAAAATATGGTGTCGGGTTTAAAATTTCACAGAAACAAAATATCATCTAATTTTATCTTAACGTATTAAGGGTAGTTGGAATTCACACATAGCTGACAGCTTTCATAATTAAAATTTAGTTTTTTCTTTATTACGTAGCCTTATTATTTTACGAATAACTTAATTTGAAGTAGTTTATCTTTATATATATAATTCTTCTGTACGTGTGTTGACAGAGAACTCTTAAACGGATGGACCGATTTGAATGATTTTTTTTTGTATGCGTTTGGGTGGCGCCCTAGATGGTTTAGATTCACAATTGGACCCGGTAGGTGGCACTGCAAGCGAATTCCTGCATTTTTGTATGGACTTATTTCGACAAAACGACGTCTGTCTGGGCAGCTATATTTTTATACGTTTCTGTTATTTTGCGATTTTGGTTTTCTATCTAACTGGCAAATTGGCGTTCCTTTACAGCGCGAATACGACTATCACACCGTCTGTAGCCCGTGCATCTATGAGTGGAAGCCTGTATCCAACAGTATGAGCCTCATTTAGATCAAATTTGTTGCCCGACTACGGAAAAGCCAAATTTTACCCTCATTGTAACAATAAAAAATAAGTAGGTATTGTATCAGTTGCGATAATTTAAAATAGGAACTTGATGCTGAGTGTTGTTTTGACTTGAGATCTATCAATAGAATATCAAATGATAAATAGAGCATTAGTAACTGTCAGAATATTATTGTAAGGGAAAACCACCCTTGTTGTTTAATGACGTGCCAATGAACTTCAACCGTAGGGTGGTAGACCATATTTTGGCCGACTGTACTTTACTTTGTAAACACTTGTTCTGTTATCTACTTCTTTATTATTCTTCTTCTCATGTTATGTGTAGTAGAAATTCAGTATATTGTTTTGTATTGTATACAGGCCAGCCGCCTGTCTAACGCCAAATGACACACTTTGGGAATGGTTTTATTGACCACTTGGTTCTAGGTGTAGTGCACGTGGCCATAGGTATATTCGTTAGTCGCCTCTATGACATAGAGTCTATGCACACAACTATTCTTCCCGGGTTCAAATCGAACCCACAATCTGCGGCATGACGACAAATAACCAACAAAAATCCAGACAATAATCTGAAACAAAAGTAAAATCCCAAGTCAAAACCAAGTCTCGCATTACATATAAGTGTTGCACAGGCTGCGACAAACTCGTTAGCACTCGGCTTGGTTGGAGCTAAACTACTGCTTGAGAATGTATGAAAAACCTTAAGCACCGCGCACACGTATTACATTGCCAGTAGACACGGTATTAGTGCGCCGCGCCGCGCCGGCCCGTTGCCTGAGCCGCTATCGCTGGCTGGAATGGCGACAGTAAAAGGCTGTCGCTTACACCGTCCCGTAACATTATGTATTTTCTAATTATTATAGACAACGGGCCTAAATCGTGTAATCATTTGAGGTATAAATACCTTTTTTAACCCGACGTTTCGGCTGACTTACATCAAGCCGTGGTCACGGGAAGTCTTCCCGTATTTATACCTCAAATTATTACACGATTTAGACCCGTTGTCTACATATAATAATTAAAATGTATACAAATCGTGAAACCTTAAAAGCATTATGTATTTTATTTTATCAGCCCACATCCGCCCAGTGCTGAGTCCCTCTTGACATTGAATCTTTCGTTCTCACACTCGGTACTATTTTAAGTATTACTTAGAAATTATAGAAGTCTGTCCTAGAAGCTGTGTAGAAACTGTCCGGACAGACGTTGTACTGTCGAAATAAGTCCATACAAAAATGCACGAATTCGATCGCAGCGCGAACTACCGGGTCCAATTGTGAATATAAACCATGTTCGAATCCACTGGATTTATATATTATAGTATATTATTTAATTTAATTGAATATATTTGTGAAAAAACCATGTCGTAAATATTTCATTTCTAATTGTATAAAAAAACACACAACCTTACTAAATCAAGGTGAACTGTCCTATCTAAATAATGCATATAATTGTCATCTTACTTATAAGTATACAACATCTATAATTAATCGAATATGTATTCTAAAGTAGGCGACTTGTCTACAAAAAGGAATGCAAGTGGGTAACCACGGCTATAAATATGGTAACAAAAATACTTTATAGCGTGGAAGTGTTCACAACGGTGACATTACCTCTCACATAAAATCGCTTAAATTCAAATCGTCGTGTAGGTCGCGTAGGATTGAATCGCTTAAGCGACAATGTCGTTTCGGTTCACCTCAAATTACTCCAATGGGTTTTCGATATACCGCCCATTTTGATGGCGAGCCCTTTTAACTTAGGTGAAAGCTCCTGACACAAATTGTAACCACTACCCGTAATGGTTACACGTAGTATCTATTAGATAGACCACGGCCTCATCTGGAGTGTCTATGAAGACACTCCAGATTCGAGTGCCTATTCAGAAATGAGAAAGGCACTCCCGTTAAATAAACTCGGATACCTTCAGGATTGTGTACGATGAAATTTCAACTTATTAAAAAAATAAATATACAAAGTTAAGAGTTTAGTTAACCCTGTATTAATAAAACGTCGATCATACCAAGGAAAAGTTTTATTTAACTTTTAAAGCGCGGAATAAATGAAGAACCATTCCTTGTTGTCTTTCAGTCCTCTGTGAGCTCCGATGGTCCGAAAAACTAATATTTTTCCCCGAAAAGTTTTTATTACGTTTGTTATTATATTCATGGAGTGGATTCCGGCGATGAATTTTTGGAGATCCGCCTCCTGATTTCACTCAAAACACTTTTCGAGTGGAGTTTTGCTAGGAAAATACTCAGATAATATAACTTTATTTGTTCTTCTCCTTTCTCTTCTCGTGGTTTACATTTATTAATTTGGTTTGTTTCTTGCTGCACAGTTTGTTCAACAAGAAATTTAATGAGATAAGTTTACCAATGACTTTGTAACACTTACAGATATAATTAAGTATAATAGCTCAAGTCAATTCGCAAAGATATAAAGGGGAAGTTGTTAACCCAGTCACAAACTTTTAATTAATAAACTCCATGAATTTATCGCAAATAAATAAAGTATTTTCTTAACTTTATGGTGAAAGCTTCAAAGTGACGTTGCATTGTTATTTTAGTTTTATAAAGTCGTGTTATTATGAGTTTTATTGAATTGTTTCAGTAGTGTTTAAACCAAGAAATATACAATAGTATAGAAATTATATGTAGTCAAATGATTTTTTTGAGGAGTAGAGCTCTTAGTGCAGAGTTCGTCCGGGGAAGTATTACCACTTTACCCATTTCCGCCTCGAAGCAGTAGTGCACTTGTATTACTGTGTTTCGGTTAGAAAGGTAAGGGGGTCGGTGAAATTACAGGCACAAGAGACTTAACACCTTCACGTCTCAGGGTCAACAACGCATTGGCCATGCTCCTAGTGTTGCAAATGTCCATAGAAGTTATTATACTTTATCCAGGAGCGAAACATGATGGTCCTATGTATTCAGGTTCTTGTTTCCTAATGGCTGTAACTAAAATGTCCTAAAGCCATATTTTCCTGTATCAGCCACTCCATGCTTCGACAAAGTGTTCAGAAAAGCAGCCACAAAGACTTACGACTTAATTGTTTGTCAATGTAAAATTAAATTAAGTCAGTCACCGTCAGCATAAAAGTCAGATTTATTGAAATGGTGACTGTACTTTCACTCGGCTAGAATGTTTTTTTAAACCATATGAGCCGACAAACAAGCATACGGTCCACCAGATGGTAAGTGGTCGCCTATAGACATTTACAACCAGAGCATCGCCAATGCGTTGTCGACCCTGAGACGTGAAGTTGTTAAGTCTCATGTGCCTGTAATTTCACCGGCCGTGTTACCTTTCTAACCGAAACACAGTAATACAAGTGCACTACTACTTCACGGCGAAAATGGGTAAGGTGGTAGTACTCCCACGGACGAATTCTGCACTAAGCTCTCATACCCAAAAGACCTATCCCATTATTAGATACCTTTATGCTAATTTTGATTGTGAGAAATTATAATATGTACTTTAAATTAATAAATATGATACAAGACTTTTTGTAACATACATCACAAATCACAACAAACAAACATGATAATTTCGATAAAGTTTTTGTTTTTTAATATTTGTTTTATTTATGCCTTAAAAACTAAACGGTGTCCCATATTTGGTTACTTTCCTCTAGTAAAGTAGTATCTAGTAGGCCAGTTGGCTTGGTGGTTAACGCTCTGACTGCCAAACCGAAGGTCGCGGGTTCGATTCCCACCCATGACAAACATTTGTGTGCATGAACATGTCTGTTTGTTCTGTGTCTGGGTGTAAATATCTATATAAGTATGTATTTAGAAAAAAAAGTAGTATATGTAGTATATATCAGTTATCTGGTTTCCATAGTACAAGCTCTGCTTAGTTTGGGACCAGATGGCCGTGTGTAAAGAATGTCCCAGGATATTTATTTATTTATTTAAACGTCAGCGTAACGTTTTCTTTATACTATATTATAAAAGCTATTACTACCTATAAATCATCTCTAGTGTGCCTCTCAACTTTAGGGCCACGAATGATTGGCTCAATAAATTGTGCCAAAAACATGCGCAAAACATCAACAATTTCAGATACGGACTTGACAGGAGGCAAATTAATGAACACCGGTCAGAGTGGATTTATTAGGGTTCCCTTGGGAGTTGCTCTCATCGATTAGAGTACTAGAGTAATTCCTAGCTTTAGATCAAAATGCTCTCTGTACCGTTAATAAATAGATACGTTACACAAAGCCAATTAATGTACTCGCTACAAAAAAAGCGACCAAATATTATTTTAAATTGTAACAATATCATTATATGTAGGTATCATGGAGGAGTAGTCAGCGTGGCAATGAGTTAATATAGAATATAATAAAAAATATAAAATAATAATAATAGAATATTATGTTTGTCCTCTCGCGAACTATGTCGCGAAATAATTGTAAATAACTAAAACGTCAAACCTTGTTAATATTAAAGACTGGCAACCCAAAAAGCCCTGTCACCGGCTTTGACACATTTCCCGCTACTGCTACCCACAAAACTTAAAATCAATCATAAAGTGTGAAGAAAGCAAATAACTAACTATCCAAGCCAGAGATTGAGAGATGTGAGTGTGGCAACCTGGGTGCGCGTGTTGCGGGAGGCCTAGGTGAGCGCTTTAGATTTAGTTGATTGTAATACCAAGTACCTAGTTGACATTCGAGCGTGCGGTTCAGAAACTTTGTACTTACGGTTGTTGTTACTTGCTATAGTGGGATGTGCCTGCTTGCCTCGGATGGATATTAGTACGGACGTGATCGTTGGATGATGCTCAGAGACTCAGCTATTCATATTACACAGACAGACATATCATTCAGATAAACGCAGATGGACATGAGAGGAAAGGGGTCGCTATAAGGGGTGGCGGAGGCGACTTAAAAATAGTCCATAAACTATTAACTCAGGCCATTGCTCAGAAGTGTCTCAGTATAGTAAAATGAAGGTTATACATTCAACACAGTTTGCTCTCAGACAATCACCACTCAGATCAACTACATGCATATTATTTATCAGTTCAGATATGATGCATCAATTCCTGTATAAAATAAGGAATTGATGTCTACTGCATCTGCATTGTTAGAAATATAGATTCTCTAGAAACCAGGCTGAAATTATTTACTATCTATAGGTACATTTACTTACCTTCAAATAACATTAATAATTCCTATATTTATCAGCTATTCGCTAGACCTATTTTACTTATTAGTACAAGTTTGGCGACATGTCCAAAAAAGGAAAGGTCTATGCTTGGATGACCCTTAAGTACATAGCTGATTTTCATAGCCCAGCCTACTAGGCACTAGTGATAACTTGCCTAAAGAATAAGCTACAGGCAATTTCATGGGAAGTAAAAAAATTACGATAAACCAATTCACTCTTCAATATCTTGAAAGAAACTGGTGCTAAGTTTCTGCAACACGCTTTTAGTAGCTTTTCTTGTACCTAACTATGTAATAAAATCATTAAAGTCGATTGTAGCCTACTTCTTTCATAAAATCTGGAACGTAGATTATAGCCTATAGGATGACGATTCAATAATTTGATGCCATCGCGATGATCTCATGATGGAGCCAGGAGGGAGATAGTGGAACTCTTCAGTGGCTACTAGTAAGATGAGGGATGAAAGGGCTTTTTCTTTTGGCATTGAGTTCGTTTGACTAACGAGTTTGCTAATTAAAGGAAAATGACATTGGAGATGTTTTATATCAAATGGAAACATACATGAAAACAAATATATAAACGATATGTATATGTGGAAACAAACAAATTTAAGTCACAAAAGTGTTTTTTATATAGTGACTGTACTTCTTTCACTGCTGCTTGGAAAAAAATTGTTATGAGGGGGAACATCACAGTATAAAGTGATGTGAGTACGGTACTGCCCCGCTCTTCAGCTAATAGGAACTTCAGCGAGCCAGCGCAATGAGGCCTCGGAGAGATTACCTCTCACGTGATTGCCTAGTTAGTGAAAAAGACAGAGCATAGAGGCCGCGACGAAACATCATTGAGCTAGTGTCATTTTCCTTACAGAATCGAACATGTGTGCCTAGGTACGTGTATCAATCAGCTCTAGTCACAAGAAGTCGTTTTTGGTAGTAGTTTCAGTAACTTTAAATTTGACCTTCAAAGTGCCCTCCACGGCTCTAAACTGAATAAATGGTTTTGAATTTTAAAAAGGTCCTCTTCTGCGTTATGTGTTTCTGTTATTGAACTTACCTTTCCAAATACGGTGATATAACTGAAATCATACAATATGTTATTATAAGTTAGAATGCTCAAAACATATTTAAATTATCTCCGTATACGTAATTAATTTTACAGATGATTCTGACAATTTATAACGACTAGTAATTTATATTTTGGCTGGATTTCATGCAAAGTTATATTGGCAAATTAATATTGGTTTATTACCCTTATATTGTATATAATTTTTTTAATGATAATGTAACTGTATTTATGATTGCATTCAACATATTGGTTTGATATCAATATACACTGCATAAGTAGATTAAAATGATTACTTTGTAAATATATTTACTACACAAGCCTTTGTCTATATTATATTTCTTAATTAATAAGCTGTCAAATGCATGTCAAACCATAAACAATATGTAGGATTCCGTATGATGTAATGTTTTGGGCCATGTTTAGCAAGTTATATATATATATTTTTTTTTCCATTTTTTTTACTAAATTCTGTAGCGGTACATGAAATACTTCCTCCTATCTGTCGACATCATAAGATGTTTTGATAAGTTGGTAGAGACGTCGAAAGCTGTGCCGAGTGGCGTGGGTTCAAATCAGGATTTTAAACTCAGGAGTTTAAACCATTTGCTAGTAACAATAAAGTACAAAATTGATTATAGAGTTAATCATTATTCATTATACAGTGTTAAACTAGTAAAGCTTACTTAATAATTAAATAATAATAAATATCCTGGGACATTCTATACACACGGCCATCTGATCCCAAACTAAACAGAGCTTTTACTATAGAAACCAGACAACTGATATATTACATATACTACTTTTACACCATACTTATATAGATATTTACACCCAGACACAGAACAAACAGACATGTTCATGCACACATATTGTCCTGGGTAGGAATTGAACCCGCGACCTGTGACATAGCAGTCAGATCGCTAACCACCAAGCCAACTGGCCTCTCAAAGTGCATTCGAGACCACACCTTCCGCAAACTGATATTTTACAAATATCGAACAGAATCGAATACTTTCGCATTTGACTACGGTACCCGAAAAGAGTAAATTTAGTAATCAACAGTATACAAACGATCCAAAGTAAGCAAACAACAAGCAAATCTAACTAATTATTATTTACGACTTAACTACAATTGCTTTACTCACTTAATAGAAGTGTGAATGGTACTGTTCGAATGGCACGAAGGCACCTCAATTACCTAACCCCTCGCTCTGCTCCTACTAAAAGCATCTATTTAGTATTCAAACTTAGTGCCGAACCTTGCCATTCAAAGTGAGATATACAGTAGGTAAAAGGCTCAAGTTGTAAAGCGGCATACTAAACTTGAAAGTGAATAAAACCTTGTTACATTATGCTGTATCAAGTGAAATGCGGGAAAAGAAATATGAAAAAAGCACAAAGTGATTCATTAAAGATGTTGAATATTGTTTCGGAACACAAATATTTCTATGCATTTATAATTGAAAAAAAAATATCCTGGGACATTCTTTTACACACGGCCATCTGGTCCCAAACTAAGCAGAGCTTGTACTATGGAAATCAGATAACTGATATACTACATATACTACTTTTTTTCTAAATACATACTTATATAGATATTTACACCCAGACACAGAACAAACAGACATGTACACTAATGTTTTTGTCCTGGGTGGGAATCGAACCCGCGACCTTAGGTTTGGCAGTCAGAGCGTTAACCACCAAGCCACCTGCCCTGTCTAACAATGATTCTGACAAGAAATTTCAAAGTTGAAATGAAATAGATGATATTACTATTAAAGCGTATTATACAAGCAGGTTGAATTTGGAACTCAATAGATAGGTACATCTATTGAGTTCCAAATTTAACCTGCTTGAAGCTATGAAGAAAATCCTAAAAGATGTTATTTTATTGTATTTTAGTGTCTTAAAATATTAAAAAAAATTGTCTTTCATCATATTTATCAAAAGCTCATGATACTGAACTAAGCTTTGCAGTATTCATGCAATTAACTATTGGTTAATATGGTATTATACTATTTACTTTAGGATTGTTCTAATTTAATGTTATCAAATCAAAGATATATTCCATCAATTTCCATTCACCATCAGTATAACATATTTTACTGTAAAATATGTTGAATAATCCACCAAAATTGAAGATGCCGACATCGGTACCAATATTTATAATAATTGGTACGAATATAGGCGTTGTGAAATCTCGACAAAGCCCCCGGCATCGAGCGCTTACTCCACGATCCATTTATGCCGCCTCCCGAGCTCAAATCACGTCCGCTCAGGGATTTTCCTCCCTATACTTACCGTTGTTTATTACACTAACACATCTACACTCATATTATAATATCTAATATACCATTGGAAATGAAAACAAAAGATTGTTTTACTCTCTTTTGAGATCGAATGCTTATTTAAATTATCGAATTAGTCAAGAAAGTGGCGTTTTCATGACGCTGGAAAACTAAGACGTCTGCAAAGACGTGACGATTCTGAAATGTTCATTTATAAAAAATTACAGAAAACTCAGTTTTTATGTAAGCAATATATCGAAGTCGTAAAAGTTGTCCGAGGTCAAAAGAGTACTGATGAAGTTTTCTCCATAACTTTTTTGTGGTCATTGAATTTGTTTGCCTTCCACTCGCCACCGCTACACAGAAATAGAAGTTTGATAAAAACTTATACTTCGTCGGAATACTTAAACCCGCCTTTTGTGTGACTTATAAGTTGTGGAAATTCTCGAATGTTTGCGTAACGAAGATTTCAAATGCATATTTATTATTACTGTATTGAAATGATTGCGTGGTTAAAATATGTACTATAATATAGATATATAGTTTCTAAAATATTAATGACAATATTTGACTTCGAGTTAAAATTTTGGAAAGAAAATTTTAAATATCAGGATTTCCCGTTTGTGTAATGATGAAACAAGGTTTGTTATGTAAATAATAGGAAAAAAAATTATAAAGGACATTATTAAACCAACTGATTCATTATAATAAGCAGCACCAATTGTCAGGTATTAGGCACATCGTCGACAGAGGACTAAAGATGAAATCGTAAAAGCTTTTGACTGCTCACCGTAAAAAATGACAAAAGGACTCCATATGAAGAATCCGCTTTTTATTTAGGTTTCCAGTTCGCTCGTAAAATGTGAAGCCTACTAATAAAATGTGTGCTCGAAGATTGTATTCAACTGGCTTTTGTTGGCCTACAGTCGTTTTTTGAATAACAATAGAATTTAATTCAAGCTTGTGCGCAATTTCCGCATGTTTCCATTATTTGTATCTTCTTTTATGAATGTCGAAAAGTGTCGTAGGTATATTTTTAGATTCTTCTTAAAATAACGTACAATTATAAGTATATTTTTAAATCCATTTGAATATTTTAGGGCACATGAATGGTTTAAGCCTTATTATTATAGTGGTATGTGCTGCATTGTTGCATTAACATCTTAATTACGTATTAATTTGATAAATTGTATTATACAGAAATGAACAATATGCTAATAAAGATTGGTCTTTCGATAAATCCAAAATATCCTGGGCCATGGCAGTTGCATGGCCGATGGTCCTATGCAATGAAAATCTGACTCCTGTAAGTTGGAACAACAAATAAAATTCTGTCGTAGGGACATACCATAGTATTATAGTTGAATTTCTTGAGAGCAGCTGCATAGACCCACCCTTTTAAATATATAGCAGTTGTTTCTGGTGGATTGTCTGTGGTTCGGATTTGAAGGAGTTATTGGAGTAGATTCTCATTTCGATCTTTTGTGTAGATGTGGGTTGCAAAAAAATAAAAATAAGAAAACATTAAAACTATTTTTTAAAAAGCCCATAAAAAAATGTTTCTTATTCAATTAATATGTGTCAAGAGTAAATAGTTGCTAAGATACTTTAACTACGAGACTCTTGGGAGTCATTTTAATCTGGCAGCATAACACGTAGTCCCCATCCTTCTGGAGCTTTGGCAATTATGTTCTAGTTGTAAGTGTTGAGAATATCTAGTACCTAAGTGGAATGGACATGAGTTGTTTAATTGAGACGAAGTGTTCACCCTCGGGAGTCGGTGAGCCAAGTTGTGTGATCAAACTAATGTGATAGCTCAACTTATGGCAATTTATGATGAAAGCTATGTTTTAATGTGTTTTGTTAATAATTTAACACATTAATGATGTCAATGAATAAAAATCTGACATACAAAGTGACATAAGCTTTTATCCTACTAATATTATAAATGTGAAAGTTTGTATGTACGGATGTTTGTTACTCTTTCACGCAAAAACTACCAAACGGACATTTTATCCAATAAAACCTAGTGCTTTTCGGAGTAATAGAGCTAAGAAGTGCAGAGTTCATCCGGGGAAGTAATATCACCTTACCCATTTCCGCCGTGAAGCAGTAGTGCATTTGTATTACTGTGTTTCGGTTAGAAAGGTAAGGGGGGCGGTGAAATTACAGGCACATGAGACTTAACAACTTCACGTCTCAGGGTCGACAACGCATTGGCGATGCCCCTAGTGTTGCAAATGTCCATAGGCGGCGGTGACCACTTACCATCAGGTGGACCGTCAGCTTGTTTGTAGGCCCAAGTGGTATAAAAAAAAACATATATAGAAAATGCCCTGGAATAACATATAGGATTTTTGTGACGAGAAAATGTTACATCCCTCGGGAACGCGGGTGAAACCGCGGTGGACAGCTAGTTATTCTTTATTTATTTCATAGTAAAATATTAATTTGATTTAAGTATTGTACTATGAATTTCTTAGTCAATTTTAAAGCCTTGTCACTTGTCATGGAAAAATGTAAGTAGCAATAAGTAAAAGAGCAAATTAGGTAAACAATTCCATAAATCTTATTTACAAAACCGACATGGCTTATCATATTTTTTTCTTAATACTTATACCAAATATCAGTTAGACAGGCCAGTTGGCTTGGTGGTTAACGCTCTGACTGCCAAACCCAAGGCCGCGGGTTCGATTCCCACCCAGGACAGACATTTGTGTGCATGAACATGTCTGTTTGTTCTGTGTCTGGGTGTAAATATCTATATAAGTATGTATTTAGAAAAAAAAAAATGTAGTATATGTAGTATATCAGTTATCTGGTTTCCATAGTACAAGATCTGCTTAGTTTGGGACCAGATGGCCGTGTGTAAAAGAATGTCCCAGGATATTTATTTATTTATCGAAACATTTCAACTCATAAAATGATTATGGAGAATTCATAATTTCCTTTATAAGCATCCTCCTAAATCAAAAGTTTAAGTAAAATTGATAAACTCGCTGAAAGTATTATTATACAAAGGCCATCAATATCTTGCTTGGAATAATTTATCTTGATAAACTGAGCTTAGTGAAAGGGAGGCTTCAAACGATTATTTACCTACTGAGTTTATACACGGAGAATTTGTTTAGAAGGTATTATCTAAAAGAATATATAATTATATATTATTTTATAAATTATCACAATAAAATTATATTTAACGATAAATATCCTGGGACATTCTTTACACTTGGCCATGTGATCCCAAACTAAGCAGAGATTGGACGTATACTACTTTTTTTTAATACATGCTACCTATAGGTAGGTATTATAGTCATAGATTTATTTAGATAACTAGCTGCGCCCTGCGGCTTTGCCCGCATTCAATCCTGATTATAAACCTTTCATTACTCTATCTATTGCTGAAAACTGCAATAAAATCCGTTGCATAGTTTACGATTCTATAAAGGACATACAGACAAACATAAATTTTTATATACATCTATATCTATACTAATATTATAAAGAGGAAAGATTTGTATGTAAGTATGTTTGTTACTCTTTCACGCAAAAACTACTAAACGGATATGGATAAAACTTGTCACATAGATAGAGCATATCCTGGAATATATAGGCTACTTTTTATCCCGGGAAAATGTGATATCCATCGGGAACGCGGGCAAAACCGCGGGGGAGAGTATACAGGTAACATAACAACAACACTAGAGGCAATGAAATAAAAGTAATCGATGTCTACACTAGTAACTTAGACTTCATGACATTCATGGTATATAAGCTCTTTGAAATATTTTACACAGTCAAGCAAATCGTGATAAATCAATTTATTCCAATAACCCGGCAATTCCGGCAGGCTTTTTTACGTTGCCACCAGTTTTACGGTCATTTGATTGAATTTCCAAATATAGGTAGGTACGCGAGACGTGATTTGCTTATCGGAGTATGACACTCGAAAATAAAAAGTACCTACGTTTTGCTATAAGGATAATCCTCGGCCCAATACCTAATCCATAAAAAGAAGCATTTTATATTTTTTCTGTCCTTGACAGGTCCTCTTCAAGTTCCGTGATACTGCTTTGATGATTATTGATATTCGATATTCCAATTTCAAATTTTGTTAGATATGATTATCCTGCTAAAAAGGGTATGTTTCAGACACTTTAATATTCTCAGCTCAAGTTTTCGGCTTCTTTTTATGCCCAATTCTTATAGGTAGGTGCGGCACTTTAGGAATTAATTATGATTTCTTTATGCAAACATTTTAGAAATTTATATATTTTTATTGACTTCTTGAGTCATCTATACTAATATTATAAAGAGGAAAGATTTGTATGTAAGTATGTTTGTTACTCTTTCACGCAAAAACTGCTAAACGGATATGGATAAAACTTGACAAATAGATAGAGCATATCCTGGAATTAAATATAGGCTACTTTTTATCCCGGAAATATGTGATATCCCTCGGGAACGCGGGTAAATCCGCGGGGGACTGCTATTATTAATGAGATCCGTAATAAGTACGTTTATACAAAAAAAAACAATTAAAAAAACTATATTTTCAGAGACATCTTTATTCAACACCATTGTTTAAAAAAATGTCATGTTTACTTACTAATAATAACGTATGAAAAAAATAAATTGTTGGAAATATATCTACTAAATTTATTTTAGTGTATTCAAATTGATAAACTACTCTTGTATGTTGATTTTTGACTATGGAAACCAGAAAGCCTAACCTTATACGTGGATATTTTTTTTTATATTAGATACACAATTATTAATAAGAAGATTCTACTGCAAATAAAACTTACGCTACCTAACCTTCCTAATCTCAATAATAAAATGCACAAAAATAAAATTATTTGGTTGGATTGAACGACAAATTTACGATTTCGAAAATATTATTATCTTAAGCCATCCGAACAGTATCGACTCGATATTCAAAATGGTCGATTAAGCAACACAAAGCAACGGCTACTTTAAATATCCGGGAGCGAGACTATCTCACCCGTCTCGCCAGTCCATTAGGAACAATTCACAAAGTTTGATGGTGAAAGTGTCAGTCTACGACACTTATATGATGTGTTTGTGACTACAACGATATTTTGTATATACGTATGTACCAGCCTGTAATACAGTTAATTATCTATACCAAATTATAAAGAGGAAAGATTTGTATGTAAGTATGTTTGTTACTCTTTCACGAAAAAACTGCTAAACGGTTATGGATGAAACTTGGCACATAGATAGAGTATCCTGGAATAATATAGGCAACTTTTTATCCCGGGAAAAAGTGATATGCCTCGGGAAGGCGGGTAAAACCGCGGGGGACAGCTATCTGTAATATTTTATATCCTAATAATATTATAAATGTGAATGTTTGTTAATCAATCGCGCAAGAAAGGCTGAAACGGATGAAATTAGGTATAGAGATAGATTATAGTCTGGAAAAGCATATAGGATACTTTTGATCCCGGGAAAATGTTAAATCCCATGAAAACGCGGGTGAAACCGCGAGGCCAGGTATTACTGTATATGTATTATTATTACGAAATCTCATGACAAAATGAATTGTTTTTCAAACAACAAATATACAAGAAGTCAAACTTCAGATTAACGCCGTCATAACAAGTCCTAATGACTTATTCGTGAAGAAAAACATGCAATTTACGTTCATTCCGCAATCCAAGACAAGGGGATTATAATAAATATTTTCTTCGGTTCTATCGCTTTTATAGTCCCATTATTAGAACGGAAAATACCAACATGGAGTAAGTCCTAAATTACATATTTGACCGCATTGAGACCATGCCAAGTAAGTAGGTAATACGACATGGTGCCCGTAGGGATGACCTCTTCAAAGTCTAGGTACCCAAAGTCAATACCTAACAACTGAAATCAAAATAGCCTTAAGCGCTAGATTTATGAAGACTCTATTTGTCTAGTTGCCTTCCTATGTATGCTGTGCTCATATTCCGTGTTGTCCGAATTCCGATCTCGGGTCACGTGTAACTTTATTTCCCCATTTCCGACCACGTGTACGGTGTAACGCCCAAATAAAAACGTGCGGGCGAAAGTGGCTATAAACTAAGCAGTGTCGACTCACTCGAGCCCACTTGATATTTGTCTACATTAGTTTGTTTGTGGGTGTTTGTGTTTATTTCACTATGTTGTGCACGTTTTTGTCATGAATTTTAATTGTTCTGTTACTTCGAGTAGTAGAGCTCTTAGTGCAGAGTTCGTCCGGGGAAGTACTACCACCTTACCCATTTCTGCCGTGAAGCAGTAGTGCACTTGTGTTACTGTGTTTCGGTTGGAAAGGTAAGGGGGCCGGTGAAATTACAGGCACATGAGACTTAACAACTTCACGTCTCAGGGTCGACAAAGCATTGGCGATGCCCCTAGTGTTGCAAATTTCCATAGGCGGCGGTGACCACTTACCATCAGGTGGACCGTCCGCTTGTTTGTCGGCCCATGCGGTATAAAAAAAAAAACTTGTTTATTGATCCATATAATGTCACCCTTAAATTAAAGAAAAGCGACTAAACAATATGAAAGTAGGTATATAACATAACTGTAATAAAACTTAACACATAAAAAATAAGAGATTACAACTCATTATCACATGTTTGAGGACATTAATCAGTGTAACCGTAACATCTAACTTTATTAATTAACTACATACTCTGGATTAAATTACTTTTTTCGCTAACAAACGAGATATGATACCAAAAGTACCAGCACCTAAATCCTATTAAAGCTTAATTTATTCTCTCATAGGCTATTAAAAAATGTTAAAAAGCCCCGTTAATTATTACATGAACCTTTTAGGCTACTCGACTATTTAGAGAGCCCTCACGTTTCATGCGAACTCTTGGGAAACCGGAATGTTTTATACAAATACGTTAATCATAAAAAACGTCTGAAAAGTAAGCTCGCACCAATTAGTCGCGGGATTCAATTAGGGAATGTAATTAGGAATGCAGTGGGAGTTGTTCCCGGTAGAAATAATTACGATATTGGTGTCGAGACGAGGTCGATTCGATTCCTAACTAATGAATTACCTGCGAGCTGCAAATTAATTACAAGCTCTACTGAGCGCCTCAGAGGACATTGCCGACTCATACGTGCCAATAATGATGTAAACGTATTGAATTAATCATGTGGTTAATTAATCAGGATATAGCGTTACCTTGTTGTTACCACGTAGCGCTCGTCAGAGGCCTTTTTATAAAAAACTACTTTATATTCTATCTTAGGTTAGCTGGGTTAGTTAAAGAGTAAGTATGTATAACTTACAATCAATTATATCAAAAATCTTTTTAGGTGGTTGGTCATACAATGGTCACGCTAATTTGATTCAAACCAATCATCATGCATACATACATATCAACACATTTTTTTTCTAATATTATAAAGAGAGAGATCGGATTTTAAAGTTTGTTTATTTGTAAAATAATATCCGGACACACCAATAGGTGCACCTATTTGAAATTTTCACTATTTTAATGGTACCTATGTTCTAATGCTGAAATAAATTAAATCACTCAGGAATGCGGGTGAAACCGCAGGTTGGAAGCTACTCATAGTATAATGAAAAATAAATCAAACAACACTGATTTAAATCACGTTTCAAAACAGAAACCGGCTAAATTCAAAATACCCTCTCTCGTATAAATCATGCTAACTAGTAACAAATGTTACCATTTCGATCATTCGCACACAAATGAAGTTATAACAGCTAGTTCAGCACACCTATTACCACGGCGAGACTTCAGTATTACTAATTGGTACGCACATAAATGCCAGTAAACTACAGTATAACTGAGAGAGTATTTGCTACTTAAATATTATGCGAACATATACACTACAATATATACATTTTACTACTCCAAACTCTCACTTTACATGACAATGTAGTGGCTTTTAGCACAAGACATAAATAAAATGACTACTCAGTTACAAAAAAATAAAGTTATTACAACAAAATTTATTTAAATTGCAAGCCCAACGATCTGCAGCGGCATTAAAAATTTGCTTATCGACAATCATGCCCAATAAAATAGGTTCGTGCAACCACGACATGAATGTTAGGTACGAACCGTCTCCCTTCTTATTCGCTCCCTAAGGAACCGCATTGCTGACGTGGGGATAAATAGGGGAGATAAAAAATTGCCTCACAACTGTGACCGGGCACAGCTGAGACGGGATGCATGTGCAATTCCTACGTGCAATTTGATAAATTATACCAAATTCAAAGTGATGAAATTGCCATTCGAGAAGATTACACACTGTCGTACGATTGGGAATATGTCATTGGGATGTTTTCGAAGAATTTGAATAAATAACTAGATCTAAAAATCTGTCTCTAAGATGATTACGTAGATTGGAAAATGAAAGAAGCCTTTGAACTAATTAACGAATTATTGAACGAATTAATGGTATAAAGTTTTCATTGTCTACGCTAATATTGTATAGAGAAAAGATAAGTATTTTTGCTTGAATGAATAAACTCAAAAACTACTAGACCGAATTTAATCATTCTTTGACCATTCGAAAGATACTTTATCCCGAAGTGACATAGTAAATGAAAAGCGGGTGAAACCGCGCGGGAAACTAGTAGTTTATATTTTGAGCACTCACCAAAACAGCTCCCGCTGACTTATTTGACAAACATTCCAGCCACAAACTAATTCTAAACTATTTGAAATTAACTTGTCTCGAAGTCCGCTTTGTAGATTCGCTTACGTTCCGTATTTTCAGACGAGACATGTAAGTATTTAAAGGCAAATAATTTTAAATCCTTTCAGGAATTCAATAAAATCTTCATCGATAAATAAATCAACAATAAAGTTACCAGGAACAAAGTTTAAACATAAAACAAAGTAGTTTCAAGTTGTCAGACCGATCTCAACATTTATATTTTCTATAAAATTTTATATTCTGAAGGCGGTACAATATTCTACCGTACACATTGCAATTTTCTATCTTTTCCACTTCGTTGTTGAAAGTGCAAAGATATAGAAGGTTAGGTATTCTCGCGATCGCTTTATGAAGCTAGCAAGGCAAGGCAAGGGCGCCGAGAAGCACTCAATTGATTTGCATCACTATTCATGGACAAAGCACTGCAAGGAATCCCGCGCAATTCACTCTCAAACTAATTCCAAGGATTAGAAATTGAGCTGTGAGCGCGGATTTAATGGAATTTCTTTTGAGTGGTAAATTGTTTTATAGAACTATTTATACTTAAAATTATGACTTATTTAAATGATAAAAGGGCGATATAGTTATGAATAAAATAAAATATGTACATAGATATAGAGATATAGAGTTCAATATTGATTGTATTATCCAGTCATCAACACTAATGTTCAAATATTTTTCTTTATCCTGTATTAACTAATATCACCAGCCATAAAGGGAAATTATCAAACAGATGTGCCAACTTCTAATAATTATCATTCGATAAACAAAGTAACATTAATAGAATAAAAACACAATATTAAATAAAACACAATATGAGAAAACATCCAGCTGAGTATTAAGTTAACAGGTTGCGCTTGCACAAACAATATTAAACGACAATTGCAAGTGGCGGGTGTAAATGAGTCTCGCGTTTATTTTTCCTTTTGGGGACAATACCGGGCTTTTACCTCGACAATATTACCCTCGAGGACAACAGGAATAAGTAGGGAAAACGTAAAAATATCTAATTGAATTTTTCATCTCACTCTAGGATTCTCAGGCGCTTTATTAAACTCGTTGAATGGGAACGAGCTGCGAGGGGCAATCGGAGTTCCCTTGATTTGCATTACCGGGATGAGCGGGCACAAAGCACTAGCAGGAATCCACAACGAAGAGGAATTCAATGCAGTCAAAGGCCGCGGGAGGACTTCCCGCCTCGACTTGACGCCTAGTCTTCACGGACCACGGACATAACCTAGCTAGAATTTTGTACATCGAATTTTTTCAATAAATTAATTTTATTGATTTTTTTTTTATAAATCCTCTTTTAATAATCCTCTAAAAAGACACGCACAAATCTTAAACAACTTTGTAGAAGATACTTTAAATGAAAACTTTAAAAGAGTTGTACCCACAATAAAAAGTTCAAAATACAAATAATTTTCCCGTCACGAAATGTATTTACAAGAACTTCTAATGCCCAAATTAAGAACACAGTACGATCCTAACATACATTTAACTAGCAATCTTGTATTTACATAAAGCTCACGTAAAGAAAATATTATTCTTTGCCGACCTTTTATGTCCAGACGAAATGAGTTTTTGACGACCTATTTGAGAAAATAATAAAAGGTTATATGCTAGCACAGGTGGGCACAATTATCATTATTATTACAGAAAAACATATATTATATAAGTATATAAATAAACTATAAATATCAAAATTGATTTCGTATTTTATAGCGCAGTTCCACAGCACATCTGTAAGTAATAGAATAAAAATATGATCTTTTACTTTTTCATTGAAATTGTTCAATGTTAAAATGTAAGGGCATTCCAAACATAACAAAAAGCTGTTTATATTGTTGAAGGGCCGATAAAAATTTATTATTAAATATATTCATTTTAGGCCAGTATTGAGATTGTGTTTTCTGTTTTTATAACTGACCTTGAAATTCGATTTTGTCGCAGAAAGAGCTTTTTAACATTCAGAAACAGACTAGGTATCGCGAGGGTCGTTGATCTGTTTCGCGAGAGACTAGGATTCATAATATTGTTTGCAAACCTGAAGATTCAAAAAACCTTTGTTGGAGAAGTTTAATTTATCAATATACAGCTGCTATTGATCGACACGATCATGATAATTTATTTTCTTTATAATAATTGTAACTTTTTTTTTATTATTCGGTGTAATCGCAGAGTTTTTATTATCCCGACTAACGCCGACGTTTCGATCAAGTGTGAATTTAGTTTGTAAAAGTTATGAAAGTAAGTTGACTTTAAATTTTCATTTAACTTTCACATTTTGCTTTATTCATAGAATCTTCTATTAATATCATTGTGACTCTTGTGCATGTATAAAGCATAAAGCTTTCATTAATTAGAAATGGTCTTTTCATAATATTACTTTGAAAGTTTTCATGTTATTAGTCTAATGAATTTTATTTAGAAACATTTAAACACAACTATTATAGTTTCTTCAAAAACCATTTTTCTTATCGCTTTTTATCGATTATAGAGCAGGGTAAAAATGAGTAGGAGTATTTTTATAGATTTTAAGGGTATTTGGAAACAATACCGAACAGAAATGCTATTGTATGAAATAGTGGCGGTCTGTTTGATTTATACACGAGTTTATTGACAATGATAAAGGTCTGCTTTGTAGCTGACATTTCGTTATTCGGGGGTGAAAAATGGCGCGTTGTCAGTATTGCGATAAACCGATCTAGTGTCATATTAGCGTGTTTTTGTCAGCAAAATAATAATAGGTAAGTATTTCTGGTGAATTTCGATGGGAACGACCTCGGCTAGATTGAATATTATTTTATACAGCAATATATGTATCTGGGGATCCTTGATCGTCATCATTAACAGGCCAGGGGTCCTGCAAACCACGCATGATATAAAGGTAATGAACTTCTTTGAATTTTGCCAATTTCTGGCGGTCTCCGTATCTATCTAGCTATTTCATATATGTATGAACGAAAAAGAAACCTTGACTCACTAAGAGATAACTTGAATGTGTTGAGTCTAATGAGTAGGTATGTGATTAACAAATATTGTTTGTTGAAATATTATTAATTGCAAGAACCCCTCCACGGGTAAAGGCCTCCTCTATTTTATATATAAGGATTACATAATTTAATAGACTAACTAAAATTCTTACATGGCTAAATCACACCGCTATCATACAAGAAACAAAAAAAAATATAGAACTACCCCTATATTAGAACACATTATACGGTAAAAAGAATCTACAATATGAGGGAGCTCAGCTATATAACAAATTAACTAAAATAACTGTTAACCATAAAGCCGACAGATTGAAGAACCAATGTAACATTTATTTTCCAATTGTATAAAAATTCTCATTTTAAGTGAACTATGTAATGTTTTTTAGAGATATAATAATAAATACTAAATAGATAACATAATGAATACAAATCGACAGATATCCCATTCCATAGATCCCATTTGAAGTATTTATCGAACTGCAAAGCCAATGTGACACATTTCCAGATCTAAAAGGATTTATTTAAATTACATCGAAAATTGCTTATTATGTATTCTTGGTAATACTATTCAATAAATACCTAACCCTGCAGTTTCACACTTAGTTTCTCTGGAAAAACACCCTATGTTCCACTGAATCAGCTGTCGTGCAAAACTCGATTCGTTGCCATGGAACAACGGGAAATAAACATTCTTTCTTTCATTAGAAAGGAAAAAAGATAACTCGTAAAGTCATTGTGAGGATAAATATGTAATATAATAATTGACCTGTATCTAGGGGACCTTTTCTTATTACAGTATACGGAAAAATACAAGCAGAGTAAAAAAAAACAAATTATTATATAATATATAGTAATGAAAACATAAGTAATTAGTAAAATTATCTGTCAGTTGCGAGGTGGACTCAGGCATCACATTTCCGCTTCCTCAAGGGATCTCAAGGTTGCCCAGAATACAATATATCCTATGTATCTTACAGAATATTTAAGACTATATTGACAGGCCAATTGGCTTGGTGGTTAGCGACCCTGACTGCCAAGTCGAAGGTCGCGGGTTCGATTCCCACCCAGGACAAACATTTGTGTGCGTGAACATGTCCGTTTGTTCTGTGTCTGGGTGTAAATATCTATATATGTATTTACAAAAATAAAAAGTAGTATATCAGTTATCTGGTTTCCATAGTATAAGCTCTGCTTAGTTTGGGAGCAGATGGCCGTGTGTAAAAGAATGTCCCAGGAAATTTATTTATATTTATTTATTTGTCTACCAAATGTCATTGAAATGCATTTTGTCCTTTGTTAAAATAATTTTAATAAACAATTTAGTAACATAATCAACACAAATTTTAAAATAATAAAATGGGGTCACAAACATACGAACTTTCCCAACTAAAATATTTAAAGGGGTAATAGCAACATGTATGTATCTTCTAATCTATTCATCCTAGTATTCTTTAAAAAAGATATAGACTACCTAGGACGTCGCCACGTAGGAAAAGAAAAAAAATATTAGAGAAGTTCTTTAAATTATGTGTATGTTTAGTTAACAGAAATAGAAATAAGAAGATCCTTCAAAGTTTTTAATAAAACGATCTGACCAACAGCCTTTAAGCAAAACAAAAATTTCAGTTGGATAAAGGCTCGCAAATTGTCACATCAATTTGTGTTTTTATGAGTTTAACTGAAGCAATTTAAGGCCATGGCCCATTACGTTGTTGCATACAGTCCATTCGATCCAAATAATATACCTGTTTGAAACAGCTGCACATTTTTTCATATACATATTATATTAATTCTCCGTATCTTACATATATGCAGTTTCCTTGTTTCTTTGTTTTGCATTCATTCTGTTTGACTGACGATATAACTATCACTCGTTTATTAGCTGCTTTCAAAACGTGACGTAATTAATACAGCCCGATCAAATTATACTTATCTTTGTTACTTGTAACTTAAGCATATAAAATGCATTTTGCAACCGTAATACAGGTCCGTTTTACATCCGTTTCCCATTTTGCCCCGCTCATGGGGCAAGGCGGGACGTTTGATTCATTTATTGCTTATTTGTCAAATAAAATATATGATTCAGTGCCCTAAAAGCTTATAATTATGATAATTAAAACTATGAGTAATGTTTTTGTTGGTTTTTAACTAACTGTTAGATTTACATATTATGACGTTTTTTCCATCTTGCCCCGGTCTCCCTATATAAAACACAATGTACCCAAACCATAAGCGCAATCCATGTTCTAGCAGCAAGAGATCTAGACACACGGTAGTATGTCAGCCAAGTTCACAACACACAACAGAAAAATCATCACCTTAGATATAGGGGACAAAGTTATTAATGTGGGCATTTTCAAACATTACGCTCTGGAACTAGTGAATTAATTAATTTTGTTATTATTAAACGATTTTACTTTAATTAAGTGAGAACGTAATATTCGCATCTGTATCGACTCGAACCTGGATCTAAACCGAAGCCAGATTCGGACTTTGACTTTGAAACATCAATGACTTAAGTTCAAATATTTGTGTTAATCACACAAACATTTGTAACTAGCAGGATTCGGACCGGCAACCGCATAATTAAGGTTACTAACCACTTCCAGAAACGGGTCGGATTGAAGACAAAATTGTTTCACATATATACTACTAGCTGTCCCCCGCGGTATCACCCGCGTTACCGAGGGTTATAACCGCGTGAGCGTTTGGTTAATTTTTAATAATCTCCAATACTATGCATCCAAATAGTATGATTTTACATCATATATATCATATGGCAAATATTATCTACATAAAATAACTTTGGTGATAGCATAATTTATTTTTGTGAGGGTCCATAGATTAAAAATACTTATCTAAAGAATTGTTATAACCTCATAGTTATAGCCCCTTACTTTGTTTGTTGAAGTAGGTTACCGTTTTTTAAAAACGAACTATATCATTCCCCAGGATACAACCTATCTCCTGGCCAAATTTGAATTCGATCCAATCAGCCGCTAAGTCTGAAAAAGTAACAAAGTAAAAGTAACAAGTAAAAAAGTGCCTGTAATTTAGATGTAACTCGATACCAAGTTCTTTCGAAGGTCCTCTAATCATAGCTCGTGTCTTCTTTATCATTCTCGTTCTTCAGTAGATATTAAATAAAAATTGTTGTTATATACTACTCAATAGTGCGACTTGACAAGTGATAAGCTTCATAGAAAGTAAACTCAAGATAGTAAAAATAATGTTAAAACAATTTCGCTTCATAATTTCCATTATCCATAGAATTTGTGTTGAAACAAAACAGACTTCGTGTGGAACAAGTTGCTTATTATGTTCCGTGCCGCGTGTTGTTATAATGTTAGGAAACAACAACTTTGTGTGCGGTTCGGATCGGGTTTTCACTCGTAAAATTAATATATTTACACGGAAGGAGCAATAACGGCTTCTCATTAGCGCCGTGCAATCAGAGCTTCGTTTGATATATCAGTCATTCCATTCATTTTAGAATATCATTATCATATATTGTAGCTGGAAAGGGATTTATGTCGTGGTTTCTGGAAATGGGTTCTGTCACTTGTACGTGATTAATCACTAAATTCCAAGCTATACTATGTAGTGAAAGAAAAAGGAACATGATAGGCCAGTTGGCCTGGTGGTTAGTGATCCTGACTACCGAGCCGCAGGTCGCGGGTTCGATTCCCGACCAGGACAAACATTTGTGTCCACGAAAATGTTTGTTTGTTCTGTGTCTGGGTGTAAATCTTTAAATATAAAATTCTTCTGTACGTGTGTTGACAGTGAACTCCTCCTAAACGGCTGGACCGATTTGAATGATTTTTTTTGTATGCATTTGAATAGCGCCCTGGAGAGTTTAGATTCCCAATTGGATCTGGTAGGTAGCGCTGCGAGCGTATTCCTTCATTATAAATATTTATTAAGAAAAGAAAGTATGTCAGCTATCTTCTTTTTTTTTTATTAGGAATGGGCTTGCGAAAATGCCTATTCACTCTGGCCTTGAATAAATCCAGGTTAAAGCTGTCGGGAAACACTGACCCCGGAAGGGAGTTCCACTCTTTTGCTGTTCGTATAACGAACGAAGAAGCGAAACGTTGTGTTCGTAAAAGCGGGATGTCGACAACGTGTGGGTGGAAATTCTCCCGGCGCCTTGTGGTTCGATAGAGAAATGGGGATGGAGGAATTATATTAAACAATTCAGTCGCACACTCTCCAAAATACATCCTATAGAAAACCGACAAACACGAAACCCTACGACGATGTTCAAGGCTCGTTAATTTCGCCTCAACTAGCGAAACATCACCGATCAGTCTCCTGGCACGGCGGTCTATTGAGTCAAGGGCCTCCAGCTGGTATTTGGCAGATCCATCCCAGAGGTGACAGCAGTACTCCATGCACGACCTGACTTGTGCTTTGTTACAGTTGGAGCAACTGACTAAGCGTAAAGTAGCGCTTCACCTTCCAGAGGATGCCCAACTTTTTTGCGGCAGTTTTAGCCTTTAACTCAATAGAACTACCAAAATTTATTTCGGCAGTTAAGTTTATACCCAGGAGTTCAAGCTGGTTTCTATAGTACAAGTTCTTAGTTAGGGATCAGATGGCCGGGTGTAAAAACTGTCCCAGGATATTTATTCGTGTACAGCTCTACGTCGACAGGTATTTTTGCAGTTTTCAGTATGATTATCCCAATTTATGGAGCATTTAAGAAACATAAGCCTATGAAGCATCAGGTCCTCGACCACGGAACCCTCAAATTAGCTTAATTACAATTGTAATTGGGCGGCGCGGGGGACCGCATTAAAAGGAAAATATTTTCATTTCCGCCCCTACCCGGTAGAGTTCAATGAGCCCGTGTATTGATGCCTGATTTTAGTTAATAAACTACATACTTATTTAGATAATGTTTAATTATTACATGTTAATGCAATGCTGGTTTGTCAAGTGTCAAGTTAATCAGCCATCTGTCTGCCCTACTCCCAATGCTATGGCTGGCGCAATAAGTACCCTTTTCCTTCACCATTCGGCACCTACATTACTTTTGAAAATGAGATTTAAAGTTTTCACATCCAGCTTACCTGCCACAAACCCTCTAGGAATGCCTCTGTTGACCACTTGGTGTGAAGTGGACATGGTCATTGGTATACTATTTTCTTACCACTAATGACACCTTAGATATGAATTGGAGTAGTATTGTATGACGCTACTACCACAAAAGATAAAATAAATATCTTAATTATATTTTATCACCGTACACTTCCAAAAGAGTTGGCGTCAGACAGAAATCAATGATATCTTAAGAAATTACCAGTTTCAACAATTTCCAAAATAATAAAGTGCCTAACTGCAAAAAATACATAAAACTCCGCCTCTCGAAGACCTCCGGGAATGTGAAGAAAGTATGCCGTTAAATAGCTTCTTGCCGTATAAGCAAAAAGTGCCAATTTTATTTCAATTTTAAATTTCCAAACGAACAATTGGCACCAACTCAATTAGTATAATCTAATTAAGCACGAATGGCGTGGACTGTTTAAAATAAAAGAAAAATATTATCATTCGCTCGAAGGAGCCTCTACAAGATTGTCAGCGAGTGTTAATAGGCTATTCGCTACCATTTTCACGGTTTATTCAAAGGGTTGGACAATTTTATTCGCTTCGTTAGCGGAAGTGGAATGTCGACTTCGTATTTATTTGATTTTTTATTTCATTATTCTCTGAAAGCGTTATGGAAACATTTTTATGGAAATTACATTTACGCATTCTGTTGTTTACTTTTGAAGATACTTTAGCTCTCTTAGTAGGTACAATATTTATACAAAACCCTTTTCCTTTACTGTGATTTGGAGCGGTACCAGACATTGATTAATAACTAAGTATTAACTTTACTCTATTTATTCCCAGTCTGCCGTATTAGCTATACATTCTTAGCTGTGAATTTCATGGCATCATAAATCAGTAAAATGGGGACTTCACGGATGGCATGTCGCACGTCGCGATCAGTCACTTGCTATACATCTTCTATAATATTATCATTTTCGAATTTATACAGATCACAAGCTCTCGCCCTCGGCTGTGCTCTTAAGATAGGAAGACGAGTTATGGTGCACAATATACAATGTTTGATTTTGTACATATTAAGAACAGTACCTGGATGGCCGAGCATTGCTCGGGATTTCTTTACTAACGTGACATTGTAGCAGTTTTCATTGGCTAAAAACACGGATAAAACGAAATTTTCTGAAAATTAATCCTAGCTAGATCGATTTAACGCCCCGAAACCCCCTGCATACTAAATGTCATGAAAATCGTTGGAGCCGTTTCCGAGATATGTTATCTATATATATACATAGAAGAATTGCTCGTTTAATTAAGAACATACAAAAAACAAATATCTAGTTACTATTCAGCTGGATCGCCTTATCTGTCAAGTACCCAAAAAGGGAAAGTACTTAGAAATACAGAGAAGGATATCCAGCGGAATTAGTTACTAGATATTTGTTTTTATATGATCTAAAATGGATTTATGCAAGGCCACGCCTGAGTCAATAAGTTATCTTTATACATATTAAAAGGAGTATTGACTTAGGCTAGACTTAATGCCTAGGTATTAGGACCTAGCTATTAGGAAATTTACCGAAATTCAACCCTCAAAGGGGTAAAATTGGGGTTGAATTCCGTTGAAAAGCGGATAAAACTGTGGGCGGAAAGCTAATTAATTGGCAGATTTAAATCTTAGGTAATTTTTAATGTCTTTGTAAGTACCTTTACTGTCGTGATAGCCTCCGCCGCTTATTGAGCTTTGGAATACCACCTCACCCGATAGCAAATGTGTTGTAATTTAGGTCTTTCAGTAGTTAAAGAAAAAATACGTGTTGAGCTTGAAGATAATATATTTGAAGTAATGTGTCAATATATAAAAATATGAAAATAAGACACAAAAGTATATATAATACAGCCAGTAGCAACAAAATGTGTTGACTAATCTGAAGAATTCATTCCACATTCTAATATTGCGTAATAGAAACGTCCGATTCAAACTTCGGATAGATTTTCACGAAAACACGCTTTTTAACTAGGTATTTAGTTCAGTTAGAAAGGTAAGGGGGCCGGTGAAATTACAGGCTCTTAAACAACTTCATGTCTCAGGGTCGACAACGCATTGGTGATGCTCTGGTGTTGCAAATGTCCATAGGCGACTACTTACCATCATGTGGACAGTATGCTTTTTAGACGGTGTCGAGGTGCTAGATGTGGTCAAAAAAACACGGAATCAAATTCAGTCAATTGTCTTACTCCTAATAAGCCAAGAAACAATTAAAATAAATATCCTAAATAAATAAACATCCTGGGACATTCTTTACACACGGCCTTCTGGTCCCAAACTAAGCAGAGCTTGTACTATGGAAACCAGATAACTGATATACTACAATACTACTTTTTTTTTTAAATACATACTTATATACATATTTACATACAGACACAGAACAAACAGACATATTCATGCACACAAATGTTTGTCCTGTGTGGGAATCGAACCCGCGACCTTCGGTTTGGCAGTCAGAGCGCTAACCACCAAGCCAACTGGCCTGTCAATTCTGTTAAAATTAATTTCTTCTCGAAAAAGTATCTAGGTAGGTGATATAAAAATGTATATAGGTAACATGGCCAAAATTCACGTATTCGTTGTTAAGTATGGAAATACGATCGTAGTAATATCCGGCGCACATCTTAATATCCGCTTACACATCTGTCAACGACTTACCAACTATAATTTGCTACCGAGTTCCAGATGTCGTTAATAAAATTAAGGTTGAGGAGTAGGCCTGTTTGTAATTTGTGAAGATTATATTCAAAACGGTGTATTAATTTCAACGAAATCATTTAATAATCTAAATGATAGGTATAAATACGTTGTTTGTAATCTTTTTAGAGACCTCGAGGTCCAGGGTACGATTCCCGGATTAGACATGTTATTCGCTTAGAAATTAATACCTGTAGCCAGGGAGACTGCGACAATAAATGCCACTCATTACTAAGGCCTCTGCCTACCTATTAGGAGATAATTTGCGTGGAGATATGTAAATCTATGAATTCCCTAAGAATAAGTGTTGAGGTCATACTGCATAACGTAGGCCTTTTGTGGATTTAGTTCACTATCTTTGAATTTAACTTATCGCGATAAAGTCATCGCAAAGCCATCACTAGTGAAACTTAGTGGTACGGGCAATTGTATTGCAGTGCGATCACCACAGAGCCACAATGCCTTGAGCTACCTCTAGTATAGTTATTGGACTACTAGAGCCAAAATATAGACAACCATACCATATCAAATAAGTTTTACTGTCTACCCTGTCAAAACTCTGAAGTTCATATAATTAAGAACCCACCGTACATAATAATAAAGTACATTTAATGATTCATCGTCTTAAAAGACTGTATTTTCAATAACCAATAATTTTATGGAAAGTGCAATAAATAAAGAAATGCATGAACTTTATATCCCAATTCATGTTATCATTTCTGCTTCCGGAAACAGCAATAACAATTTACAGCCAAATATCATACCCGTAGCGGTATTACCTACTATAAAGGTCACGGCATTTACACACCCACACTTTACCAAATATTATGAGTGAAATGTGCCTCAAGCGCTTTCCTTATTACACGCGTATTTCTGGGCAAATCGCAGGTGCCTAAATTATAATATATGCGGGATAAGTATTATGGTGTAAGTTTACTCACAGCTTCTGGCTCGGCTCTGTATTTTATGGTAAGAGCGTAAAAATCATGTGTCCGCGGAGAAGAATGTTTATCAGATTAGAACGTAGGTATCCAGACGCGGTCCGAAGGGTCACAGGGGACATGACCCCCCAAAATAGTACATCTTCTAAAAATTTTCAAAATAAAAAAAGCATATTGTATTATTATTAGTGACCCCCTCCAAAATTTCAGGCTGCGACCGCGTCTCTAGGTATCTATTCCAAAAATAGATAATGTTTACAATGTACAGCAACAAATTACATAATTGTGTAGTAAAATTTAATTACTCGTATTACAAAAGTTGCTGTAATTTTGTTGCGTCCGCATGACTTCTACCAAGCCAAGTTACTGGCAATGTAAACTTAAGTATCAAAGTTTGCGTCCATTGAATCTCTGATACAATATTGCCACATTTCGTATGAAATAATGGGAAAAGCTAGACGTGGAAGGAAACCGCATATGGAAAGCTCGGTGTGGGACATTCTAAAGCTAGGTGGACGTCGGGCGACTCAGGACGATGGGCTGTAATGGTGGGAAGAGCGAGGGATTAAACTCTCCAGCGTCCTTTCAAAGAGGCTTCACTTTTAGCAGTGAAGAACTAATTATTCATGAACGCTGTTCATATTAATATACAAAAGAGCATTTATTACTCGAAAGTTATTTAAAAAAATACACAGATGTTCCAATAAAGTGGATAATCAAAAATAAAGGTTATGCGACATTTATAATTTTCTCACTAACACGATCATAATTCATAGTAATATCTTATGAGTACAACGATGAAGGCAAGCTGACATGTCAGCCGAACTATACGTATATTACATGCTTGCAGTATGTAAGCACCTTCGATCCCCCAAAACTAAAGGCTAAGGGCCCAAGGCGGCCGGACCTTCATAACCGAGACGCCGAATATTACAGAAGGGGGTGTAAATTAGGGTCCCAAATACCTCTTTATAGAGATTGCCTGTCCGTTTTGGGAGCAAGTCACGTAATAATATTGTGGTCGACCTAATCGTCAGTATTTGGTGTATCGGTGTGGTATTTACCGTAAGCATTGAAACTTGGGTCTGCCTTTTTTTATAATAGTTGAGAAAAGCGTTTGTCAAAATATCTTTCTTTCCTTTTTTCTTTGAAATATCTGTAATATTTACTTGCCGCTTGTGCCTTAAGACACAAATCAACAATCGTTTGACTAAGCCTTTATATTTATTTCTAATATCTGAGTTAGGTAACAGAAAAGTTACTGTTATAAATATATTATATTATACATTAAAAATAAAAATATATATCCTGCGAATTACTAGACACAGTTTTTAATCCCAATTTAAGCAGAGTTTGGTACTATGGAATCCAGGTAACTATTGAACTAATTCACTACATACAGTGTAAACTCTTTATAACGATAAACTCCCTATAACGTTGAAGTGAGCCCAAGTTGGTTGGTTTGCGTTAAAACCCACATATTGAAACACTCTTTATAGCGATACGCCATTCTCTATTACGAAGAATTACGAAGAAATGTGTTCATATTTTTAGACAGTAAATATTTATTATCGGTATTATTGTTTATGTTATGTTATCAGGTAACAAAAGACTTTGAAGCTCCGAAACATCCGAGGTCGGTCTAGCTTTTATTATCCTTAATTGCCTTGAACACGTGCAGTATGACACATTGTTTTCTCGGAAGTGATGGTCTTCGACCAAGCATACTGGGTACCTATCGTATTATCAGTCGTAAACCTACTTTGAAACTGTTAACATGGCCAGTAAACGGAAAGCGATTAGTGTTGACGAAAAAGTTTGTGCTGAAAAAAAAACAGCGGCCACTATCCAACATTCTTTTCGACATGCTGGATTATGTAGTAGCCAAGAAACGAACCAATTTGACAGTGAAGACAATCTACCACTGAGTGAATGGATAAGCCAGTTCAACATACTAAACAATTTTAACGAAGATCTACAATCGTACGAAAATATAGATGAGGATGTAGCCGTAACTGGTACACTTACAGATGAACAAATTGTTGATTTAGTGTCAAAAAGTCAGGAAACACCCGATAATCAAGATGAAGAAGACGATCAAGTGGACAAAGCCGAATCACCACCAACAATTCAACAAGCCCTAGATGCCGCTAAGTTGGTAGAAAAAATTTTGTTGTTTTATCAAGACGATTCCACCACATATCTAGATATGAATAGAATACATAAAATAATACAAAACAAGTACTGGCATAGCAAAAAACGTCAGACAAAGTTATCAGACTATATGTGTAAACAATAATTTATACAAGCATTTATTATCTAAGACATACATATTAAAAATTCCTGTTAATTTGGTTTTTTTTGTTCACGCCATATAACGATAACTCTCTATAACGACAAAAAATGCTCAGTCCCTTGAGTTTCGTTATAAAGAGTTTACACTGTAGTATAAAACGAAGTCGCTTTCTCTGTCCCTATATCCCTATGTATGCTTAAATCTTTATAACTCCGCAACGGATTTTGATGCGGTTTTTTTAATAGATAGAGTGATTGAAGAGGAAGGTTTTTATGTATAATACATGTGACATCCCACGGGAACGCGGGTAAAACCGCGGGGGAAAGCTAGTATTTACAATATAGTTATGAATATGTAATATCTATTAAGTATTAATAAGTAATAAATCATTCAAAACCAAAGATTTCTATGTTGATAAAAATAGTGTTAAATCACGAGATAAAACCGGTAATAATGAGCAGATATTCTTGAAAACTGTCGAATAAACTTTTCAACCTTCCCGTAGATATAAAATGACAGCAATTTCGCGATATCAGAGCCGAGTCGGTATAGAAAGCTGCAAACGACATCGATAAACGATGCTTTTCTTCGACTCGAAAGAAAGCGTTCTTTATACTTAAAGCGGTGCACCCTGTATATTGGACTTGTTTAATGTAGTTTGCTGTAAAATATTGCGCACTCGTACAACTTTTAGTTCATGACTTGTGACGGTAAAAGCGACGAATACTGAAGTAGAGGAATGGGAAAGCAAAAATATATAATATGTTATAAAACAAATGATAATACCAGATTACACCCCGCGGCTTCGCAGATAGAAAGTATCTTATATCCTATTACATGACCTAAGGCTAGTTTAGTGGTTATTACGTTAAATACAGTGGCGCTGGTCGTGGTTTCCAACTGCCCAAGCTATTTCAGTCAAGGAAAATATAACGAAGAAACCACAACACGGGCGTAGGCGACTGGCACACTCTCCATATTAAAAAAAAGAAAAAATACTAAACAAAACCTAATACAAATATAGTTTCAGAATTCACTGAAATTATTCTTGAAAAATCTTGTTACCACCAATATTTTCAACACTACTCTAAATAGGGCTTAGTGTTGACAGTCGGAACAGACACCTGCCTCGATTCACATACTCAACAGCGCTTGAATGAAGCAGAAAAAAACATGGCGACAGGAATACTAAATAAAAGTAGTTGATAATGGAAAACATATTTGTTTTTTTCTTTGTCATTCTTTAAGCATATAAAGGAATGAGTTGGATTCTGTAACGTCTCTTTTCTTTCGTTCTTTCTACTACAAAAACTGTCAAAATAGCATTTTTATATAATGGCTTACAGAAAACTATTCGATTTAATCGTGTGTCAATTGCTATTTTTGTCTGGCTACTGAGTAGATTTTCTAAAACACTCCCACTACTTAAATAAGTAACTACTGTCAGCTCACAATAAGTTGTTTAACTAATGCGTAAGTTTAATTGATATATGACGTCAGAAGTACAATTTAATCCATATTATCTATATGTTTGTTACTCTTTCACGCAAAAACTACTAAACGGATATGGATGAAACTTGGCACATAGATAGAGCATATCCTGGAATAACATATAGTCTACTTTTTATCCCGGGAAAATGTGATATCCCTCGGCAACGCGGGTAAAACCGCGGGGGACAGCTAGTATGACATTAAATTACACGCTCATGCTAAGACTACGACGAGGCTACGATGAAGCTACGAAGCAACTTAACTATGCTACGCTCTGCTCTACGATAACGCTACGACTACGCTACGTCCACAATACGATTTACTAGTGTGGACGAATTAAAAACTATGTTATTATACCTTAGCTTACTTTTATGATTTGGGTATTTTCTAATTAATTTCCTAGACTATCTTCCGCCCCACGGTTTCACCCGCTTTCCCGAAAGATCGTATATTCTCCGCGAAAATGTACCTTATATGTTAATGAAGAAAATATTTTATCTCAACGCCAATTTTTTTTTAAATTCGATGAGCCGTTCCGGATCCTATTCGAGACACATTCAGACAGATAAATATCAAGATATTCTAAAAACAGTTATTTATGTTGAAGCATCGTATTAATTGCGTTCTCACATTGTTTTGCATTTGTTTTTCAATTACAGACATACACATCAATTTCATTTTTAAGTGACATTAATGAACATTTATTTTCGGTTTAATCAAACACTACGTACATATCTCTACCAAAATAGGTAGCAAAAGAATTCTCTGAATACCTAAAACGATATTCAAAATAAATTGCCCAATTTATCTTTTTTTGGCAACGGTTTTACGCATTCAGTCTATTCGTATCTGTGTATTTTATATTTATGCTCTCAATCCCATAACTTTTTTCCATTTCAGTAAAATTTTAATAGGTTTTAAAATAAAAAGTTCGTTTATTATACCTCTCAAAAAACATAGTTAGTAAAATACTCTTTGCCACAAACTTTTTTTGTAATGAAAAATAAACTAAAGAAAAAACATTGTGTTATTTTTTATTGCCAAGCATGTTTGTATTTATTTTAATTTAATTACTATTTAATATCAAAATAACTTAATCCCCTGAGTCCCTATTGCTATGATAGGTGACTAGTTTCATCCAAAAATTTATATAAGAATGATATTTCTACTTAACAAACCTTTAAAGTGAAAGCGAAAAAAAAGAACGCTAATACAAAATGGGGGTCCAACAATTCATTCCCACATTTGTGTGCAATATCAAAAAAGGGGAGAGTTTTTCTTATTTTCAGTGATGTGGAGGCTCATTGTCAGCTGGTCATTTATAACGTACAGAAAGCGTCCCCTATTCACATCGTCGATTCATCCATCAAATAGCACAATGTCCCTGATTTCCTTGCCGACTGGTGTGAACTTGGCAAATTGTATTGCCCCGCGTACTCAGTAAGGATACGTTCTATATGCTTTTATAGTTGAGCCAATTGTCGCAAAGACATTTATTTAAGTTATGAAGAAAATAAGGCTAAGCACAATAATTTACCTAAATTAATTTGGTAATTAATTTTGATAAATACTGAATGAAGATAGTGAAGACGAAATGGTCTACGTAATGGTAATGAATTTTAGGTAATAAGTTATGTATATATATTATAAATTATTTATAATTTTTTTTATATATTATATTAATAAGGCTTACCTCACATCCTTGTTGTGTTCAAAAAGTAACAAAGATTGAATAAAATCTGAAAACAAATAGTATTTACTTTCCTTTTTTTTAAATATATTAAATGAATAATGCATCGTATACAGATTTTATTTATCAAAAAACATTCACATTAGAGCTTTTTTTCATTACACTAAAGTCATCTGTGGGATTATCTCTGAACTAACTGTATACTGACACTGCTCTTTACTTATCGGGAGAAAGTGTTCACTGTGGCTTAATAGTTGTCAATACTTTTAATAGATGGCGCCACAAAACCGTATTTTTATGTTCCCATAGTTCAATAGATGGCAGCACCTACCGCTTCCCATTGTTTATTCCATGCCTTATTTCCGTTAACCGTCTGATGAGTTATAAAAAATATTTTACACATTTTAATATTAAACAACTCCTCGTAAACTTTTTGTTTCTGTTAGTAATAAAAATAGATAACTCAATCAACTCAATGTTTGTTCAGGAAACTTTCAATACGTACCGAAATAGATTTTGAAATTAATAGCATAGTACGCTACTTCGGTAGTCGTGATTAAAATAGAAAGTACAAATCATTTCATTAACAACCTATTACAAGTGTAGGTACCTATTTGTTGTTATATCATTTAAATCTACAAAATTGCCTCTAGGCACCATTGCAGTCAGCTAAATGATTCAAGGGGGCCATGGATGACATATAGGAGAAAACGTGGAATACTGACACCAATGTGATGCGAACCTCTGATTTGACCTGAAGCATTCTTATAAGGAATCCGCCCGTTAGTCATTCGCCATCGATTAGGGCTGCCACGAGTCTTGCACAATGTTGAATAGTAATAGATTACATTAAACATCGATTAGATTTTAATATGAGTTCACGTTATTGTTGGTAGATGACCGCTTCGTAAGTAAAGATGTTTATGAAAGGAGAGACTGAAGCTTTTACCGGTTCGGAAGTCAGCCTTCAACTGAGAAGAAACGGCAAGAAACTCAGCAAGATTACATTGTTTTTTTTTTATTTATAGACATTTTGGTTACAGAAAGCGGTATCCTAGTATAAAATGAAACACAATTACCAAGAAACGACTTGTTTACTTTAGCTAATCTAAAGTATGGAACAACTAACTTCTCTCTGAAATTTACATGGTTACTCCTTTTACGTTCATGATATATCTACTCTTATGTAAGCGATCGTTAGATATTAGGATTGGATTTGCATTATATATGATGTTATCTATGTAGGTGTTCTTTGAAAAATAAAATATATTGATCAGATTGTTAGAAACAAATAAACCTTGATAAATTTGATTATATTGATGCCTACATATTCGCGAACTATTTTATTTTTATTGCACTCTAAATTTGATAACGATTAGTGTGATTTGCCTATCAGCGAAACTATTTTGTACTATATTAGTTTTATAATAATTTCAATGTTAAACACAAGGAGAACTCCAAGAAAGAAAAAAGAATAAACCTATAAATTCCAACCCTAAATATGACGTCTAATCTTGGTAAGCGGTGCAACGGCGGATCCAAAGGGACCTATCATCAAATAAAGTCTCACGGCGAATCTACACGTGTTTGTTCTATCACTCATGCGGCTACTTCTAAAATAGAGAGCCGATCTCCACCGTACAGCACCGGTTATACGGCGTTCCCCATGTAGACCGATGACTCACTGATTCTAACTCAGTTTAACTGTATTCTTATCCAGTTTTTGTTACATTATGTGTGTTACTGGTTTTGGACTAAGAACATCTTCTATACACATGTTATATATAGAAATCTCATCTCATTTATCATGCGAATGACTCATTAACATTCTAAACTAGATCTGAATTATGATAAAAATAGTTCCCTGTTTCTGCCAATTTTCCTTATTTTTCTCCGTGGGAAAATGTACTTTTCCGTCAACAACAAACCTACATATTTTTGGCCTGTATAATAGATTTAGAATAGTGATAGAGACGATATACAATTTGTTAATGTCAGTGCGACGCAGTTCTGGGCCATTGAACGGCCAGCCGAATGGTAGAGGCACATCTGGAATTATGTATTTAGGTTGCACGCATCGAATAAGAGTTATTAAGTACTTTTTTATTAATAAATCGAAATGATCGTGGTATATCTAATCTGTTATGTTTACAAACTCCGATAAATATGTTCAATATCTGCAAAGTGACATACACCTGTTTATAATTAGTTCTTAGCATACAAAGAACGGAAGCTTCATCTTACTTGCTAACTCACAGGAAATCTACATTATTATATAAGTAGTAATACTTGCTGGAGTTGGAAGGAGAAAATGTTGAGTGACAGCAGCGAGGAATGCCCAACCTCATCTTTAGGGTCACTAGAGACGACTAAAGAGTATTTCGAAGATCACGAATACTTGACACCTTGCAACAAGAGGCCAACAAAAGCATGTCCCATGAGTTGATGGCAGTTGTGAAAAATCTGCCAGACCTTTTGTAATTACATTTAAGGTAAATAAGTATAAATACACTGAATGGACCGAAAGCCGACCCCAAATGATTGGGAACAGAGCAGGCAGGTAAAGATGAGTACCAACTAAGTAGGTAGGTACCCTGATAGCTGTATATGGGTCTGTTATTATGCTCATGTCAAGGTCAAGGGCAATTATTGATCATTATCCCTTCAATATTGACAGTTGAAAGCTTCGGTAACAATGATCGACTCGTGTTCGTTCGTATCTTTAGAAACCAACGTTTCTGTTTGCAAACCTAATTACGACCAAGATCACGAACTCCGACGTATTGACCTATTGAACGAATAGAATAGGAACATGCCGTCCTTATGGGTCATGCCCTAGAGATTTTGATACATTCTTTGGTACCAGCATTAAGTCCTAAAACAATGAATGAATGAATACTTAGTCGAAGTGTTAGGAGTGAACGGCAGCCGATGACCAAGCCCCAAAGCGCGGCCTTCGCGTCAGCTGTCCCACCCACTTCTATTGAGTCATTGTCGCCCACTGTCTCACAGCGAGTATACTCCCTATCATTAGCATAAGCTTTGTATTAATTTTAACGGCTTCCACGACCTTCAACACTAAATGTCTAACCGATTTTGCTATCTTAATTAATACAAATATCAATGTCATTTGCAAATAGTATAATATTACAAATTGGTATTACCATCGATTAATGATTTTATTTAGATTAGCTTCCGTCCTGCGGTTTCACCCGCATTCTCAAGAGATTTAATATTTTCTCGAGATAAAAATATATCACTCAGGAGGTAGCTTTCGATTAGACAAATATGTTTTTAATTCGGAGAAGTAGTTTCCTACATCAAGCCTTACAAACGTAGAATCTTTACGGCTTTATAATATTAGTGCAAATTAGTACGCAGTAAAAGAAGCTTTAAATGACGCATAGTAAATCATCCAATATCAAAATGGAAGGTTCTATTAATGTATCATGTATGTACGTACCGCATACATATAATTGAAAGCTCTAACGACATTTATATGATGTCATCATTAAACGTGTTCTGAATTTGTTTATGGAACCTTAAAATAAATTCTGCGAACTCGCACAGCTAAAAAACACTAAAGGTTATCTACGTCTTTAGCGCCGACGACAGTTTAAAAGAGTAATAATATTCTAAATAGATATTTTCATAGTAAATATTACGAATCACGCAGTAAAAATAAAACAAAATATTTCCTCATGTAACACAGTAAACATGAATTAAATAAAAAAGTTTGATTTCGTTTCATTTAAATTTTGAACATTTACTCTTTTTTTTTGTACTTTAGTGACAACACCTTGTTTTTATAAGCTGCTAACATCGAGAAAGAGTGTTCATCTTTATATCCCGATGAGATGCACCCGACACAACTGTATGTATGTCATAACAACGTGGAACTCATGGTTTACACAGTAGATCCTGTCCAGTTTACGATGTCCGATTAAGTCAACGGACGCGGGCGGAGCTCCAAAATTAACCTATGCGAATGCTACACACGATGCACCGCTAGAAATGTTAGTGTCGATGGCAGAGTTAATAAACATGAGATAATAATTGCGTATTAAAACAGTATATACTCATATTATTGACAAATGTTGAACTACCTCTTACATCTGAATAAACAGCTGGGCTACGATTCTGTAAGGAGAATGACACAATTCGAGGATTTCGTCGCAGCCTCATGCTGTCTCTTTCGCTATCTACACAATCACGTGAGAGGTAAGCTCTCCAAGGCCTCTTTCCCGAAGTAGTTTGTATTAGCTGAATAAGGTTGGTTCGCGTGAGACTGATAACAATATGGAGCAACATTTTGATTCAATACCCGTTACACACTCATTAACACCGCCTATCAAATGAATGGTACCTTCACACGAGACCTGTAATAATTTGGAAGATTCGTAACACACAGACGAGATATTAATATACGTAATATTTTTGTTTTCCGTGCACAAGAAAATATTTGTAATACTCTCAAAATAGAAGGATAAAAGGCGGTTAGAAGGTGAAGTGTGACATTTACATGAGTCACAAAGTGGATTCCGTGTCAATGTAATGCCGCTGAACTTGCAATTATTATACACTTCGTCGCGCAGCTTAATTGGAGTATACGGTTTTTCTTGACTGAGATTTAAGTGGCCCCAATTACACTTTTTATTCAATTTACCCGTATATTAAGGCGTCTATAAAGATATCATCTAGAAAGAAATATAGGCAGACACATAATTAAGACAACACGCGGCTTTTCATTGATCGTAGATTGCTTGCTTGCTATCCAATTCTGTAAGTATGCTATCATGTCTTGTTAATTACAGAGAAACAAATAAATCATGTATAGATAATAGCAATGAGACTAACATTAACGTATTTTGGTTTGAAATTATTCGCTTTTGCCACAAAAATAATTTCATTATAGAAATGAATCCCTATTTCCCTTGGTCACGGCATCACACATGGACGGCTGGACCGATTTCGCTAATTCTTTTTTTGTTGTGTTTGTTATTGTCAGGAGAATGTTCTTATAAAACAAAAAATTAAGAAAATTTCGTGGAACATTTGAAAATTTAAGAAAACTAAACCAATTTACTAGCGCTTTTGACAATATAAACTTTTATTATTGTCAGTCGTTTGATAGTTGGAGCGATTGTCAGCTAGTATTCTATAAATGTTACCAAAATCGGTGAGGCAAATAAATGAATACCCAAAAGAAAAATGATACGTGACTTTGGAGTCTCACATACATCTTGGTAAGAGCATCACAGTTATGACCAGCCTGTAAGAAAAATAAACAAAGACACGAGTAAAGTATTTATAGTATAACGTCACCTAACCGTCCAGTGGAACTACTAAAGTTCACCAATGATCTAAAGTTATATCATGTCCGTAATTGGAATGCAAAAAGCGTGGAACATAAGACAATCCGACATAAACGAGTCTATCACCTGTCATAGCAATGAGAAGGTTCGCACGAACTGTTTTCTAATAAGGCAAGTATTACGAAACACCGGTGATGTTATTCAACAATTAAACGACAATTCGATGAGGTCGAGATAACTGTGACAATCAATGATTGACGTCGCGGTCGCGGTAGGTTTTTGACGCCGTTTTCTCCGTAGCGTGACGGCACTCTATACGAGAATATTAAGGCACCGACGTATCAAAAACTATGAAGAAACGAGCGAAATCCGTTGAAAGCTACCCACGCTATGCCTCATCAATCAGAACGAGTATAAAATTTTCGTGAGAATACTTTGACTCCGAAATTAATCTTTTTTACGAGGCAATTATATAATGTGTATCAACAGTTAAATTGGTTTCAAATTTTAATCGTTTTTTATTTCTTGTATATTTTTCTATTTGTTTGAATCAATTTCTTTCTGATTGAATAGAAAAACGTTTGCAAGTCTAATTGATATTAATATTTGAATCATCATCTAATGTTTATCATTCTATAAAGACAGTAGTAGGTCTGATCGATCATTTTCAACGATTACAGACCACCGACTACCGATGACGCGCACTTAACTTTCATAGTACTTTCACAGCAGTAATAACGAATGAGATTGTTCGCTGAAGCAAAACTGACCAGTTTTTTTATTATATACGAAAGAGCGAACGCCGCGTGTGACGTATCAGTAATTAAAGAAATTGCAATCAACCTTGCGGATTGATCACATAACAATTGTTTATTAACTCTCACGCATCGTTCTCGCGTTTAATAAGAAAGTGTTTTTAAAAAGTCAACCAGTAATTATAGGTACCTATCCTCAAATACGTGTTAAATCACAGTGTAAAACAAGAAACAAGTTACATATTTACGTATCATTGATATGTATTATAAGAGCATTAATCACTTTATGTTTATTATCGCTTAAATACATATTAATAACACATAATTTATTTTATTACTTTCCTCTTAATTTATTCTCCGAATTGAAACTGGTACCTATTCAATCATTAATGATTTCGATGAACGGAAATCGATCTAGGAAAGATGACATTTATTTAAAGTGTAGTTTTCTTATAATTTATTATTTTCACATGAGAGTTTTCATATTGGTTTTAATTACTGATGATAATATGAATAGTTGTGAAACTAAAACATTGGCTCTGTTTTTACAAATCGATTATAAGGACTGCCCCCCCTAGAGGGGAACCATCGGATCAGGAGCCCGATTCTCAGGTTTTCAATATTACTGTCACCCTCGATATTTATCGAAATCAACTGTCAATTTCATAAATATTTTTTTACACTGTTTTGTGATCAATTTCGAGCGTGGTATCGTGAGAATCGTACCTGTCTTTTAATATGGTACCAAATCGCGTTAATAGTTACGGTCAATACAAAGAGATACCGCTATACGATGCTCACAGCCTGTCTCTTTCAATCATAAAGAATACAACCGCAATGACCATCGAAGTGGTTTATTTGATCTAGAAACGTCACTCAATTGTCTAGGAAGGTGTTCACTTGTTATTGCATTAAATGTTGTGACCACATATAAACTTTGCCGAGATCTCGGTTCTCTGGTTACAATGTCTGATTTTATTGTGAAAATGTTAGGCCAGATCAGCATCAGTGCTCGGTACAAGCATTACTGCAATGTCTTTATTTCAGGTCGGCATTGTTTGAATATTTCTTTCCGCTATGTCATTATAGGTTCTTTGTATTTGTTTTTCGATCTTCTGTACTCCTTAATGTATATTCAATTATAATTCTGGTCTAAACAAATTTAGCCAAAACGATCGACACGCAAAAAAAAAAAAATTATAATAGATACCTACTTTAATTACTCATACGAAATTGTTTAATTTGAGTATTATTCGAGATATAATTTCTCATTTAGCTCTTCTTTATTATACCTATGTGCGGTGTACCCTGCTCGTAAATCAATTTTCCTAAGAATTACTGTTCCAGCTTTAGCTGTTCCCATGACCCTCCGACGACGCTCCTGGTTTTGTATGTATGTATATTGGCGGGCGGTGACAACTTACCATCAGGTGGACCAACTGCCAGATTTTCGGCCTACTTGATGATCATACTGTTAAAATAGCATGTTTTCGATTCTTTGGTCCGAGTAGGAGCGAAATCCAAGAAGATTACTAAGATTATTGTGGTACCGACGATTTGATTTAGTTGTATTTTTGTTGCTGTAACTCAAACACGAGGGAAATATTCTGTCTGGTTGGTTCTCCAATTTCCTTGGTGTGATGCCATGTATGAGATTAGTAATGCGTAATACTTCGGTAGGATTTTTTCTAAATTGAAAATCATGATAGGTTATACTGAGGCTCAGTATAACCTATCATGATTCTTAAGTAAACGTCACAAATAAAACGTTAAGGAACGTCGAAAAGTTCAATTAAACATGTATACACTCACACCTTATAATAGCACCCATTAGTTCCAAAAACTTCACAACAGAAATTCTGAAAAATCGAACAGCAGTAACAGTAAAAACAAACGATTCATGTGATTCTCAAAACTGGGACGGATGCAGCGCTAAAGGATCGTTTACCTATTTATCTTCACGTTCTATTGCGCCAAACATTGAGAAGGCGGCACAGCGCCAAGGAATGGTTCTCTTGTGACGTATAGAGTGCCTACGTTTACGAATAACTGGAAAACCAAATGAATGACCGTGAAATCCTTACAGATTGTAAGAAAGCTTGACGATGTGTGAGACATGGCATTCAAACGTTATTCCATTCCAGATATGAAATAGGTACTGCGATTATTATAAATGATAAAATCATGTAAAAATATTAAGCATTTAGAAATACTTGTACTTTTGGTTCTGTTATAGAAAGTTGCCTCAGAATATCAGCGTGGGCTTCACTTAGAACATTTATTGTCGCAATAACGACATAAAATTAGCCTGAATTCTTAAGTGTGCTGGAATAAGATTAGTTCTGCGCGTAGGTGGCCATAGATACTGAATATTCCACAGCAAATAAAATTTGGCTTGATAATTTCCAATCCCTAAACCACAATATGTTAGTTAATATTATAAGCAATATCTTTATATTTATATGATGTAAGTAAAGTAGTAATACCAACACACCGTCTCCGGCGGATGGACGCAAGGAGCGCGGTGTATGGCGTGTACTTGCGCATGCGCCGCCGGAAACCACAGGTTCGCAGAAGCGCCGCGCGTGTAAATATTATTGCGCCGAATCCAGTGCCGCTCTTTAATAACGTGGCGAAATGCAGGCCGCTGTAAACATTCCACGGTACCGCTATACGAGGAGATATTGGCAGGTTTTTGACCGCCACGCATGTAGTCACACACCGAAAAGAATTTTCTTTGTGCCGTTAAAATCCTGAATGCGATTGCAGAATTACTGCATTCCGTTGGTTTACAATTTGTAGGGACCTTGGTGTCCAAGAAAGGTTTGTCTTAAAAAGTATAAGATGAAGAAAACTTCACGAATCCCACGGCTGTGGGCGCCTCTGACGCAATAATAAAGTACACCTCTACGAACGAGAAAACGCGTCTCCAAACTGGAGCAAACTAAATCGCCGAAAAACTGGATTTAGATCTAACGGTATTTTTAGGAGATAGGTACACATTTGTCGCTCGTAACGTTCAAACCTACATGTTAGTTTTTGTGTTTAACTATTAAAAATATTATGAATGCTAGATCTGGGTTATCTGAACAGTAGGAAAGCATTATAACTGCATCTCTGGTCACTTTATAAATTCTAGGCCGTGAATTTGACTCGTACGACTTAGAAATTTTATGCAGACAGAAGATTCCCCCGGAACAAGAGAACATACCAAGACAATGAGAGATGGGCTGTGTGTCGACATATAGCCGACAAAGGAACGAGGCACGAGGCTATTTGTCAGTCATACCTACACAATCACACGCTTGTTCCGACGCGCATACAGATGAGAGACGAAGAAAGCTTTTACAGGATATTTAACTCAAACATACAATTGACGAGGTTCTGTACTCGTTATTATGCATAAGAGTTATCATAATAGGTACTGAGTAAAATTCAGTGCAACAAAGTAGCAGCGGCGATGAAGCCAAATATTACCAGTGAAAGTTTATTTATGACCAATTTAACTGTAAAAACTATCATGAGATTTTGTCTAATTTAAGGGAGAGTTAACACCCAAAAACCCAAATAGACGCTAGCAATAAACTTAAGTTAAGGGCTCATAAATAAACAACTATTAAATTCAAACATTCTTTTACGCCTAAACTCGTCTATGTTGATGATCATCCATTAAATACGAAATTGATTAAAAATAATATTTAAGCTTAATCAGTTAATCTGACATGTTGGATTACCGCTGATTATTCTCATGACTTGTAATAGGGAATGGGAGTTCTTTCCTGGAACAATTCCCACATAATGTAGCATGCATTGTGGAGGCATGGACCGGACAGCACCGGCAATGAGTCACCATCGAGTCGGGGTCAAGAGCACGCCGCGCCGGCTGACTACCTGATGAGCATTACGTATGCCGCAAATCATCGCATTAAAGCTGATACCGATACAACCAACAATTCTTACACAGATTACTGATGATGGTAGGTATTCTTCAAGATTTCTATTTACTTTTCAGTTATTACATTCAATGAGTTTGACAAATATTGTATTGTGTATGTATGAAGAAATTGTTACTGGTCTTACTTCATTTTCTCTTTTGGTCGAAGCATACCTACCATAATGTATTTTGTATTTATGACGTTTTTTTTTCAAATGTGGCGACTAATGGGCAGACAGTTCGTCTGATAGTAGGTAGGCACCGTTGCCTAAGGACTTTAACAGTGCCACTGCAAATGCATTGTCGGTCCTGAGATGTGAAGTTGTTGAGTCTCATGTGTATTTTATCTAAGTAAAGTAATACAAATGCTTTTCCTACTGCTTCGCGGCATTTCTCCGGAAGGATCAAGAGTTCGTCTACTTCTATAATGTGATGTGGCGATAAAATCTTGATTTTAAAACTAACTTAGTTTTATTCGTTAAGATTTGTTGAACAACATGCCTAATTAATTATATCTCTACTGAAATGCATCGCTGCATGAACGCAATAAAAACAAGTTGACCTTGATAATTACTTTTGGTACCTACTTTGATTAATGTAATTCTACTGCATTGATTTCTTACTTTCGAAATAACTTTAAATGTCTAAGTCGATATCGGTTTTATGGCAATTTAACACGCGTCAAGTTCTACCGTTGCGGGTTGTGGCGTATACAGTAATAATGTAAGGACAAACCGGTCACGGCCCATTCTCATTCTCATGATAGTCAAGTGGTGCCTGTATCAATGGCACTAAGCTCGTTATCGCCCACGCGACACGCTGCCACTTTCATTTCGGGCCCGCGGTCACACGTGACTATCGGACAGGAACGCCATTCTTTACTTATTATTGTACGAGCACTCCCAACAGAGATCGAGTACCCTCGTTGTTCGCGACTCGGGAATACTTGATGGGTGAAACATCGAAGATTTGCATTACTGTCACTCCCATCCGTCTTGTGTATAGGCTCAATGGTCTACAATTACGGTGAATAGTATTTATAGATGGGGTTACAAAGGATCGAAGATAGCCATCAGTCGTAATCACTGAAATCGGGGCGCGCTATCTAAATTATAGAGGTATATCGATAATAAATCTGTCATTAAAATTATTAATAAATATGTTCAACAAGGCCGCCCTGCTTGTATTACATATATAGTTAAGTAGTTAACTAAGCAAAGTCCATTATGTTACATACTATGATTAAGCCAGCAATAAAAAGATACCTCCATGATAATGATGATACGTTGTATATTTATTATTTTTATGTGCAGGATGCGATCATGATGTACCTGCCTATTCAATGCATCGAATGAATGATCTACTCGCAGGTAAATTGAGTTATTTACATCACCACAAAAAACAAATGTCGTCATCGTGCAACGTAACAACAACAAACTGTTATGACAGTTGTAAACCCCGTATCTATTCGAGAACATCTGTTCTTGTAAAAAAATAAATGTCGTTGCAGATTATTTATGTTATGTTGTGCTTGCGACATTAGAGCACCGACCGAACGCGAGGTGCGCTAGCGATTGTATCACCGTGTTACTGTGCTACGGAAAGTGAGATTCATATTGGATGTTCTATGAAAGTGTTGCCTTTGACTTGTGGTGCGGCTCGTTAGTTGTTAGTGTACATCGTTAAATTTTGAATGCTTTTTTACGGCGCAGTGCGGCGTTGGAATCGGCGCGGGCGCAGCTGACAAACCTGTCCGCCAAGGGCGAACGGCCACACACCTCGATCATCATACTCACTTAATGATTACTACATAGATTAAAGGTTTAAATTAGCACTTACTTTCGAAATCTAATTTGAGATCCAATAGCAATGCAAACCTCGCTAGCAATTTCATCGAAGCAGAAAATGTTAAATGCATTTACGATAATTAAACATCCATATTGAATGTTATCGTATCCGATTTCAACCAAACGAAATTGTGACCAAGAATGCATACATCTAGCATATCGGCAGCAATTTGAAAAGGCTTGTGATAATATTATAACATAATGCAGACAATTAATGTTCTTGTTAGTTGCACATATTATTGCGCAATATTCGCCAATCACTTATTACATATCCATTAACTGTAGGTTGCTTTCCATAATTTTATCACAAAACCCATTATGCGAGTGTGAAACTGTCAGCCTTGTAGATAAGCTAATGTTATGCTCGAAAAGTAGGGCCCAAAAAGATAGGATTAGGTTAAGCCCAAAACAAACACAATAGAATTCCAAACACTTACCGAACATAACTGAACTAAAAATAAACAACGAGCAAGAATCCACACAATAGAAAGCTCTATCTTATCGTTAGAAAATCATGTATTTATTTAGTCAACTAATAGTATTCGGTTTTCACGAAATGTATGCTTGGAATGCACTTACAAGCTCAAGTGTACCACCCACCGCTTGATTACTATGGAGAATATTCTGATGAATTACTGGAACTTATGCAAACTGCGCCGGCATCGGCATACGTTCACACACTTTCGCTGAGACAGTTTGGAGTCATTTGCCCGGATCGTATGGGTCAAGTAACCAATTGAGTGAGAACTATCCAAGTGCATATATTTTCTTTACAATTGGATATTATAAAAACTTATATGAGAATCGCAGTGGATCTTATAATGTTGGATAAGTGCACTCGATATTACAAGGCTCCTCAGGCCACCCAAGTAGTTCGCGGTCCTCTCGTTCGTTTATTTCCTACAATCTTATCTCGGTATAATGATCAGTATGGGTCACCACGACTTACGAAATGGTCCGAGACATCTATTTTTGATTCGTGAATGCCAATGTAAATTCTTTTACCCATCGATTTTAGGAAACCAATAAAGTATTGGCCAATGATGATTAAAAAATTATTAAGGAACGTAAAAGAATTGTAATTACGTTCATAATTTTCTCTGCACTGCGATGAAAATTCTATCTTCTTAATCTAAATTCTAGTACCATTACAAAAAAACTAGTAGTAGGTACTACTCTACGAACTACTAGTAAACTAAGTAAGTAAAGACTAAAGAAAGCATTACATTACAAAAGTTCTTTGTTTCTAAGTGCAAGATATCGACAATAAGGTAACGAGATTTATGCGAGCATTATTGTGCATAACATGAATGTCGTCAAGATACGGCCTCGGGAAGATACGCTTTACGGCCATTTTTTTTTTTCATTTCCTCAATGCTCTCGGCTTAAATTACTAAAGAACGTTTTATTTGTTTCCTTACTTAAAACTAGAGATAATAAAGGAAGACTTAACGTCCTTGGCTTATGAAGTTAAGTCGGTTCAACTGCTTAATTTACTATAATCCAAATATAACAATAAGAAACTTATAAACCACTTTTATAATATTTACCAAAGAAGTTATTCGAGTTTATTTATTTTGACATGCAAAATGGTCGTACATGGAATAAAATATTTATTGAGCTCTCCAAGAGCTGCTCAGACGTGCCATTATGCAAGACACTCGTGTAACCGTGACCTTTCAGTTTAATAAAGTCGATGTTTGTGTTTAATACTCAAGACTTTATTTATTTTTGTTATTCTTATCGAACGTTTTGTGAGTATTACTTGAGTATGTACCAGGAGTAATTTGACCTTAATTCTTGGCAATACAGGCAAGTAGAAAATAAAATATTAAAGATATCGTTATTATTCGTATTGCACTTATTACCAATACTTTTTTGTAATAATTTAACTGGCAATAAAAAAAACTGATAAGAATCTTTATAAAAAATTATTAATTCAAGTTTCTAGAGATTTCAAAAAAAGTAGCCATAAGAGCCAGAGTAAACGCTAACATTTTATAAGTGTAGGTACAAACGTGAACTCTGGAGCTCAGCATTAACAAATACCCATTTGTTCATTTTCCTTATTTCCATGTCTTGTAAATGTCCACACGGTTATGCAAACCATGTTTTGCTCAACACGAGCTATATGCCCTGCTCTCATTCTCAAATGCATTGTTGTCGCACGCATGCGCCATGAACGTGCAATAATTATGAATACTGAGAGAGCTAGCAAAGATCTCACGAACGCTGATCGACTTTTCACATTATATGCGAGTACCATAGTCACGGTTCTCCCCACATGCTTGCGATTTACAAACACACGACGACTGCGCCCGCGCAGCGCAATTACTGAGCCGCATGAGAAATCATTGTTGAAATGCGACTAGATGAATTAACGACAAAAAATATTTGCTTATTGACAACTTAATGATTTGTTTTAACGTTTTACATAGAAAAGAAAACGGCATTTTGTTTAGTTTGTACATTCCCTGTAATACGTGGTATTGAGAACTTATTAGTTGCTTGTTTTCTCATCGCCTACTTTGAAATGGACAGAAAAACTTTTACAAGGTTGATATATCTAATCACCAATTGTTAGCTGAAGCCTCCCTTCAGCTAACAATTGGTCTGATTCTCTACAGTGCACATAGGTATATGTTTCGTTTTTCAAACTGTAGGTATGTCTCTAGTGTTTGGATCTAGAGATCGAAAGAAAGATAAGGCGTGACACAGAAAGAAAAACAGAATTGTCAGTAGTGAATGCGTTTATGTCTTTTTTAGGACAAAAATCCAAAGTGTTAAGTAAACAATAACATTCAACGACACTATATAATTGAATCATAAATACCTGAAGTCTAATACAGGATCTTGTAAACGTAGGCTTTACATATCTAGAGGCAATAAATCGACTCGCGTGACAAGTTGCCTACCACTTAAGGAGATGGAATGCAGCAGTCATTTCGAATCGAGTAACTTTGTTATACATAATATTATATTACTGCAAGTATCATTGCATCAGACACCGTAAGACGTTCGTACTCCAACTACATACCTCTCACTTTGGTAGGGTTGTCACAAAATATTAATTTCAATGTACCTTGTGTCACAAAAAGACTAGGCGATGCGCTCCAGATATTGTGTAGGTGCGAATGGCAATTGTTTTGTTACTTATATTATTTTAGCATACATTACATTGAGAGACAATAACAATCCTAATCAAAATCACACTATTTGAAATTATCATGCGTGACAGTTCTTGTATTTTTTACATCACCTTGCTCTCTCATCCTTCCGCTATTTACTTTGAGCATTAATAGTCGGCAACCCTATAAATAGCAATATTGACTCTTGCATTTAGCGATAAACGTGCAAGTAATCTGTGCGCTCACCGTTTGCCTTATAAATTTTAAGTAAATATTGAATTCGCAATAAACTAACTGACATTCGCTGGCAACATAACTACTTAGCACTTTTCGCAATGTTTTAGTAACTTTGTTCAAATGTGCGGAGAATTTGCATTTGAAAATTAGTAAACAATTTTAAAGAAACAGAAGAGTAAATGATAGATAAAGCTAATAAGACGTAATCACAGAAGTACTCCAGATGAAGTGTAGACCTTTCTACAGCTGGAGATACAAATAGGCTATTCTTGCAAAGGTTATCCATGCACCTTGGACAGATTCAGTCAAATCGCATGTTGTTTTCATCACTTCCGCAGTCATTTAGCTAGATCAAAAACGTTACCTTGACGAAGCTATTGAACGATACCAAGTGCATTGCAAAAAGCCGAGCACTCCCACTCGGAAATGAGTCCACAAACGATTTCTTTAATCATTTGTAATTTATTCAGCCCAGATACAAAAGAAAAGTGAAACTAGGGGTCATTATCGGCCTTGATTAATGTAGTGTCACTCAAAAAAGCGCATTTATCCTATGTGAAGATGATTAATGTTACGCGTTCGGTGCCAAAATTTACATGCGTATAGCAAGGTGTCATAAATCCTAAATAACCTTAATATTAAGTCCATTATTGGTATTTAGTGGACTTTAGACCGAGAGTAATGCAAATGCGTCCAGCTATGCAAATGATGAATGTTTACGCAACAAGTGATGGCGGCGACAATAATTCACCGTCGACCTCGACCTTGCCGCCGACTGCTTCCACAGATTGCCGAACTCTTGCAAAGTACGCGAAATCACAACATAATCCGCCATTTTAACGCACCCACACGAGCCATTTTGTAAATCGACAAACTGGGACGCACACGTAAATTTTGATAGCCTTTAACTTATATAGCTACGGGTTTTAGTTTAAGGTCGTCCTCTTTTTGCGTTATTTTATCATATAAAATTGTCTTATTTGCCAATCAATTAACTGCCATAACGGTAAATAATTATGACTTAATTACTTCTTTTAGGGACATAAAAGTACCCATAAAAATATAAGGTATTTTGTATGAAACAGCAGTGATACCAACCGACACGGAATCAAGACTTGAAACTTGAACCTCATTTCTGAAATCTAACCAACTGCTAATTAAAGTTTAAAAATAATTTGAATCTTTATCTTTTTTACCAATTCGAAAAAGGAGGTGGTTCTCAAATTGTCTAGTTATTATATGTATCCAAATAAGGATTGTTTGAAGTCGGTATCTTTATTTTAATTAATATTTTATAATATCGCAGAGTTGAATAAAATATAAATAAGACGCCTCAACAACAGCTTACATCAATAGATATAAATATCATCAATTGTGTTATGAATATTCACTCTACAGTTTGTGATAATTGTAATAGCATCACTAGTAATGCTTCTACACTGGTGTTCTCGGCTAAATTAATTGCTACAACAACATTAAATGTTATTGTGTCAAGGCTAGGAACAGTTTTATATCATTCTCAACTATTATATGAATAGCCGACCTAAATTTAAAAAACACACACAATTGTACTTTGTCTTCTTCAACAAATATTGCAAATTCTGTAATGAAATGCATATGAATTTAGGCCAGTGCACAGTGCACACGGTACATAATCCAAACGTGCGGTCATGGTTTACAACTGAAAACGTAAATAAATACAATATCAATACCTAGATTCATGCATAATATCTGTTAGATTAGTAATAGGTATTTAGTTATCTAAAGAAGTGCTTCTGAGAACTTTGGTTGCGCATTTCTTACCTTCCGTACACACACATTTAAAAAAACATTTTAAAATTACATAGGTAGAAAGTCACCATTACAACATTTTTCATCTTGAGACGAAACTGTTTTAACATTCTACCTACAGTCAATATATTGTAAAACATCTTAACTAGCCTGGCATTAGGTACAACAATGTGATGTTTGTAATGGACAAGTCAATGACCTCGTTAAGTTTATAATAATGTATTTATGTTGACTTTCGTAGTTAAGAATAATCTACTGTTGGCTAATGATTGTACCAAAAACTGGTTTGGTATTTGGAAGATGTTTATTTTCTAAATCATAATTGGAAGGTCTGAAATAACTGCTATTTAGGAAATGGGTGAAGACGGAAATTTACCCGTATGTTAAGTATCATGAAGTGGATGGCCGCATTTCCTAGAGTACCAAATCAATTCGTATTAAAAAAAATCAAAATTCAAAACCTTATATTCAGTTTAGGCCCACGGAAGGAACTTATGAAGGTCAAATTTAAAGTTACTGAAGCTACTACCGGTTCGGAAGTCAACTGAGAAGAACTGGCAAGAAACTCAGCTAGGTTACATTATTTTTTTATTAATATTAAATAATTTTTGATATAAATTTTATTTATTCTGACTTTTTGGCTATTTTATAATATCAATTTTATATATTTTTGTATTTAACAATTACGAAATTCTGAATATAGATAACATTCAAATTATTTTACCACCAGACCTGTAGTACTAGTAGTGAAAAACAAGAAAAATGTGTCTACGTAAGATTTACGAGATCCTTATGCTGATGCTAACAGCGCACACACCCTTCAATGGTTACATAAGACAGGAAAGCGGACCTGTCCATATATCCAGTTGAATTCTACAGATGTTTTATCAAGATTTCGATTTGGAAAGGACAAAAAGTGGTTCGAATATTTACAGAAAGTTGTCGCCAAAACAGGAGCCATCGCATTCGCTTTCGTCGATCGAGCACGAAAGTACAGTATTGTAATACCATCTGGTTTCGTTCCATCTGACCTTGGTACATAACAGCATAGACAAACTTATTGCCATGGCGTGACTTCACTATATGGAGCACAAAAAGAATTCATTTGCAAACAATTTTGGCGATCTTATCTCGAGTAGTTTGATTAAATGAAAGTACGTATGTTGTAACTTCTTGCAAGAACACTACCACTAACATTTAATCAACTTTATTACTTGTAAAAAGATCACGTGCTTGACGTGTGACTTTGGCTACATCATTATTTTCAATTCACTCCAATAGATTTTACAATAAAGATTAATCAAACACAATGTGTTTCTGCAAAATTTGACACAAATGTCTAACAGCGAGTGGTATTTATGTCGATGTGGTTTTGTTAATGTGCTATTAGCAGATCCTTTTCACATTTGACTCAATTTCCCGGTATGAGATTTGGAAACAGTATTAAGTATTCTCATGTACTTTTCACATTACAACATGTGTTTTCACCTTAAAGTTGTGATTGTAAAGATTTCTAACGCTAGAAATCAATCGTCGATTTAATTGTAATAGCTTTAAATGTTAAACGAATCTCTTACTAATGGTGCAGTTGTGTTGGTAGGTCTCACAAACATTTCACATATCATTGCCAAGCGATTTCACATAGAAATTACGACTCTTATTATCGATTCAACCGGAGGTCAACGAACGAAATAAAAAGATCGATGCTCGGTACTGAATAAACAAAATGCCTAGAGCCTTTTAACGTCTGAAGGCGGAGCCTAGAAATTTCTCTACAACTTTAACTTACGTAACACAATTTTTCAATTACGTATCCGTAATGGGCATATCTTTGTCAAATTAACAGCGGCGCGGCCGCTCTAACATTGTGACAATGGAGACTTTCCTGGAATCTCATCATCATATAATAAGTCTATCAATCAACGAGATTATTCTATTACAAACATGGTTGCCTTTAAATGAACGAAGCGTGACTGTGCCGTCATATAACAATACGAACTTGGCTCGTGTCGTGTCCTCTCGGCAGCAACACTTTCACTGCTGCCTTATCAGCAGCATGAGCCCCCGAGCTGACCGGATGCCCAGCCACTGGGACTGCGTTGCGGAACCCACGCCCAGCTCAACAATTATACTAACGCAACAGTCACATTACATAAACTGTAAACAGGACGACGTTGTTATACCACCTTTTACACAAACAATTTAGATTGGTTTTAGGGTTTCTGATAGTAAAAAAAAACCATTTCAGTGAGACTTCTATATGTCCGCGTCTTTGTACCAATATGAAATATGTTAAAATCGATCTTATTACGTACGAAATTAAGTTGGTTTTATTATTATACCGAGCTTCCATGCACGAGACCAACAACTCGCTAATGCAAGAGAATTTTTCAATATCATAAAGTAAAAACAATTTTCAAACGCACCGAATAAGTATTTGCCTAATTTAAAGTTTTACTTGAACACTTAATATAAAAATACTTTAGAGATTACCGATTTTAAGGTCATTACAATAGTTTGTGGTCTAGTAATAAGGAAACGTTTATGGAAGGAAGCAATATTCACTACGTTTAAGTGAATATGACGTGAACTGTAAATTGATTGCAATTCACATGGGCAAGTCCTTGTTCATTACTACCGCAAAGCTTGTAAACCACGAAAACATAGTTGATTCTAGGCAACGCATTAAGTCCGGCGCGTACCTGTAACAACAAAAAACATGGATGAATTTAACTCCCCTCCCCTTTAATGTCTGCTTAAAAATCTAGGGTAACAGCAATGAATACCATTACAGCAACTGGTTTAATATCTTACGTGAGTAACGTAACATTAGGTTGTAATCGTAACAATGTTGCCTGTTGCCAATTGCCGGTTGCCGTGATACTTTCGTGTATTCACATCGATGTGCGCACATTCGGTATGCCACAGACGCGCCCGCTCCGTTAACCTTGTTATCTTCATTGCATGCCGTGCGCCGCAGCGCCGCACCGCCCGTGCAGTCCCCAACTCCACACAGCGGCGACCGTTACTTAAGGCTTGCATGCAATCAAACCCCAGCATCTCTAATATTTTTTACGTAGGTACTTAAATGACTGTAAATCTTTGATGCTGCAAATCAATAGTACGTATATTTTCCATTAGCTTATCAAAAGCTTTGTTGCAATAGGTATATCTCAAATCAAAGCAAAATCTACAAAGGAGTTTATTTATAAAAATTTTACCTTTCTGAAAACCTAATCGTTTGGAAGACAATCGATCTTTCCCATCGATTGTTTCGTCCGTGTTTAAACACTGTGACGATACCTACTCGATTTAATAATACATATTCAATCGATCAAAACCACAACACCGACATATCTCGATCTCATTGAGCGATGTAAAACGACTGCTCGATCGGTACGCCTTTGTTCTCAACGGGTCAAGGAAACCTCGTTCTGAACAGTAACCCAAAAATATGAATCGGAATGTGTCGCCGATACTCCAACAGCTTTCGATTTCCTAACTGTAATTCTAAGCCTTGAGAAAACAATGAAATTGTTGGAAGGTATGTTCCGCTATATCTCACGCTCAATCACATTTCGTAGCTGTTTCTTACGAAGAATACCAATAGCTCGAACGATTGTTACCGATAGCGGACTCTCGCCCGACTTTTAGTTCCTGTTCTTGCTTACTTTTTCCCAGATTTCATATATTTCTTGCATTAAAGTTATAAGGAAATAGGCACTTGTTAAGTTTCTGTGACAGAGCCAATTACAAGTGATAACTTACGAGATATATTACGACACAGTCTATTACGCCTGTAGCATTCTGAGCCTACTCTCAATTCATCAGCGAGCCGCGTGATAATCATTCGAGACCGCATTTCGATTGCCATTTCTCCAATGTAATTAGTCATGCAGACATGTAGCAATAGAAACGTAATTAACGTATCTCTTGTTAACATCTAGACATAATACTCGATAAAAAAATAACGGAGGTTTTCACAGCGTTACATTCACTCTCGTTAGCCAATCGGCAAATAGTTTCCAAGAAATCAAATAATTGATTGACACATTCGCACACCTCGATCCCTAATTAAAATCCTAATCTATAACAATTTTATATACATATTTACAACCGGAATTTTCGATAAGAAGACTGAATATTGACAATTTGACACGCTCTCGCGTGCCGAGAGGAAGATAGCGCAGAAAGCTCGCGTACTCTTACGTAGCAATTACAGCACCCACCTGCTCCGCCTAAGCCGTTCATCGCGTAAGAAAGCAAAAGAATATTATAATTTAAATAACAGTCATAATCAAGGCAATGAACTTGCCTTGCGTCTACGGCCAACCGTGTGATTAATCCAGAATACTTTCACTCTAGCCGGCCAGTTATCGCGCGGATGAGTTTGACTACGAAAATTATAATAATTAAGAGAATTGTATGGGCAGTGAGTCAGCTAGCGATGCTCGATAAGAGTCCGCCGGTGTCATCGTGCGTCCATTGTATACGATGAACTTTCGATCGGCGATTCATTGTAGGTGAGTACAGAAAGAAAGCGAACATTTTCTTTGGACCTAATGAGACGGATTATAATTCGCACGACTCTCATGGGAGTAACGCTAAAATAATGTCTAAGCTCGTTCGGTTTGCGTTAGAGAGCCACAGAAAATAACCTATGTTTCGTAATTGCGTGCAAACAAAGCGTGACATTATGATCTTTGGGAGAGTGTCACCGCATAGTTACCTATCTCAAAATTGTTGTTTCATTCGGTAAGCAAGCAATTCCATATTGGTCAGCTAAGTGGCTAGAGTATTAATCTATCTTATATTTGTATATTCCTTAGACGCACCATCACCTCAAAACTACTGAACATATCGGGATGGGACTGCTATCATTCTACGCGAAATTTTCCTAGATGGATATAGGCTATATATGATAAACGCGGAGGACAGCTGGTTTTCTACCTATTCTATAAAAACCTATTCTTGGGACATTTTATTAGAAGTATTAGGAGATGTTTTGTTCCGAGTGTAAAAAAAAATACTTGTTTTTAAAATTATATTAGAACCTACTTTAGTAAAATACTCATGAAGACTACGCAATCGATCCGAATACCTTAATTCCGGTATTTAGACATATTCCTATTCTTCCTAGTCTTGGTCCTGCTGGAGTGGTCGTGTTCATCGGTCGTCTGATAGATTGGTTGTGGGTTTTGCGAGACATCAGCATCTCTCTCTATTCGTGGCCCTGGGTGTTAGACATATTATTATTATTAGCTTAACTGCGTTTAAAATTGGTTTTCCAGGTTTGGAAATAGTAACAGTCACAAATATGGTACACCAAACATAATCATACTCGGATGTACCAGCTCAGTTTTCTCTAGTAAAACAAGCTACAATTATTAAATTCATGTTTACAAGAGGTTCCACGCCTATAAATATTAAAAACTGTCCGAAGTGCATTATTAAATCATAAATTAAAATTTTCGATTGACTGGTAATTGGACGCTTAGAAATGAACGTTACATAACTAAACGCCCACGATATCCGAATTCATGAATGATTATTGTTAATAACTTTCCGATGTTAACAAACTTACAACAGAATAATGGAAGAAGTCTTTACAAATTACTTGTAGTTACTCCACTGTTACAGGTAGGTACATCTCGTACCTCAGTAATTAATTATTATTATATACTTAGCATGAAAGCAAATTTCCCACTTCCCCAAACCATAGCTCAGCCCTAAACTGGCATTTAACTCCTTAACTGATAGGTGTCTTATTGACTAAGGTTTATACATATGATATTATGAGAGTAAATATATATCCCAGGACATTTTTCACAAATAAGTAGTAGCGGTAGTTCCTGTAATGAAAGGTATAGTTAGGGTTGCCATCCGTCCGGGTTTCCCCGAATTTGTCCTAGTTTAGAGGGTGTTCGGGGAGCCTCCGTGTGGGATTTTCTGAAAGAGTCCGGGTAAAACCCGGATAGTCATACTAGATGACAGTACATACTATATGAGTACCACTAAGGTACGTACGTACCTATTCTAAAAAGATTTACCTATAAAAACGTTTACGCTCAAAAACACGCTTAGGTCTCCAGTTCGTTAGATACCAACAAGTGGCAACCTAAAACTAAAAAGTTGAATCATCCACTAAAATATAATCATTGTCAGTGTCCTACTTGTTACTTTCACACAACCTACATTTCTATTATCGTTATTAATAACACGTATCTTCGATAACGGGCCGTATCTAAAAATGCTAACAACAGAGGCAAGAGGTAGGTTGTCGACCTCTGCCCCTAGCGTTACCGATTGATAAGGCAGGTTAAATGGGGCGTACCACCATGCCGACCCATAACAATGCCTCTTTATTGATACAAGCCATTCAATTCGCTAATACCCCTTTAATTGGTTGAGTGATTTATATGAAAGTATCGGACGTCGTAGGTTACTGGACTCGATTAAACTTACCATAAATAAATAAAATTTGAATTTTATTTCATTAATATATTCTGAATGTCATGATTTTAAACAAATCATTCAGATTTGCAATTTGTAAAAAAATTCATGTTATTTTAGTTTTTTTTTTTTAAGATAATTTTTGGTCCTGAAATAAATAAATCCAATAGATTCTTTAAACTCTTTTAGCGTAGTGGTCGTCTCAAACTTCAAAGTACTTGTGACACTTACGTTACGGTATGACTATTTAAAACATAACCTTTTGTAATTTTAATGTGTCGATACCAAATAGGTACAAATTCATTCATATCACATCAGGTTACAGTTTCTGTTACAGTTTATAAGAATACATTTGACAATAGTTTTCTTAACAATTTGTGTCTAAAACGATGATAAAAAACAATAGAGCCGCCACTCAACGTGTCCAACCGTCTCGTAAGTCATCGTCTGCTGCCGAAAAACTAAGGACAATGATCACATAAAAACTGGCCACAAAAAATATGTTGATGTGCACCACCGTTCTAAAAATGTTTGTTTTAAAAAGATACTCAAGCTAACTACTTAAAAATATATTTTATTTCATTACGTTTGCATTTTTCGCTATATTTAATTAAATAGTTTTTTTTTTTTTATTAGGATTGCCAACACATTAAATAAATAAAACATTTTAAAGAAAAAAGAAGAAAAGAAACGAATTAATTTAATTGCATCGAGTTATCCAACTAATACATGTTCTCTTAACTTAAATATAACTAATAAAAAAACTAAAGTAAGTAATAAATCTATTTTTAGGGACTGAAGATGTTATTCGGCAGTCGCGTGATAAAGAGCTCGTGGAGTGCTCTCGACTTTGAATCAACGGAAGTCGCCGGGACTATGCGATATTTTGAGCATCGGGTAGGAATGCTAATCTTTTGTTTTTTGTATTCTGTCTACAGACAATGTTTAATAACTTTGTTGTGGTTTTTGTTAAGTGATTCAACTGTAGCCGTTGATTCAAATTAATGAGAATATTTCAGTCTAAAGGTTTCTATATTGTCATTAGTTTTAGTTGATCGTAGCAACAGAAACATGGTTAATAAGACATAGCATGGTGTAAGTACGATTTTTGTCTTTTTTAAAATAATTGTTCATAAAACATTACCATGACTGATGAAATTTTAACCCCAATATAAAATTCGTTATAATCTTATCTTTATGATTAACTTGGGGCTCTATAATGCTAATATTCCTAATAATAATGATGTAGTGACCTAGGCAGGTACCATAGCTTTACCAAGGCACTATAATAATCTAATCACGATTATTCATCCGAGACCAGTCATCGTATGCTAGTAAAAGGTACGGTGACAATGAGGTGAAATAATATGAACCTACACTGGGCAGGTAGATACCCATTTACGTTTATCCTTGGACCGAAATAGAAAGGATATCCGTTTGAACTGTATGAACTTATGTCAGACATAGAACATGTACCTATATGATAGTATGCCCAGTCTATTATGGCGCTAGATGCCCTCTAATTGGCATAAGCGTGCGTTCTCTATTATTTTATTCAAACCAAAATGAGATCCAAAATAATAGAATTGAAATTTCCGGTCACAATAATAGTTGCTCTCAAGGACGCACCCAACCGCCCGCACCCCATTTCCGTTTATGAATTTAGGGTAAAGTATAATGTTACAGAGCTTAAACCGAAGCAGATGGTTATTTTGCCGCATTCTCGTTCATTTATCATAGAGTTAGCCCACAGGTGGAAATAATAACTGCGTGATAACGTGTTTAATATAATTGCCAATTACATCGTAAACTGTTTAAAGTGCATGAGGTCAGACACAAAGTTCGCGGAATCCCTTCCCGGGTCATCAGTAGAAAGGAACGAAGCACTACTATGATCAAGTTGTCGCATTAACACTTCACTTTCCCTACAACCCAGAATTTAAAGCATTTACTCATCTGCCGGCAAACTACCAGTAATTACAGGTCTAAAGGGGTGGTTATCCGTCCTCGGTACCTAATGATAAAGGTGAAACCTGCTTGGCAGTCGACCCCTTGATAAATTACGAATGAAGGATCACTTTCTCGAAAATTGAACGAAAGTGTGCCGTGCGAAATTGTTTCTTTTTCCAAAATAATTTTATAGGTTGGTATGCACGCAGATTTCAGACGGTGAAGGCCAACCACCAGTGCGCGTGTTTTCACCAAACCATGCTTGTTTATGTTTTCCTACAGGCGCGGAATACTTTTCAGTCTTTACGTTCGCCCAAATCAATGGCAGGATGGCGTTAAACGTTCACTAACTTATTCAAAACATTTATTGCTCACCTTGTTATCTATGTAGGCTTTGGTAAAGCATCACAGAGGCATCTATCATTATCTTACAGAAAACTAAAGAATACCTAGTAATGGAACTGGTGTCTAGCGTTTGTGGACTATGAAAAATCTGCTTGATCCCTTGGTTGTTATGAAATCGCAGCATTACCAAGACGATTGGCGATAAGTCGGGGTATTCGGGTGTTTGTAAAATGCTACCTACTACTACTGAGACAGGGTTCGTGGAGTGAAACAGGGGATGTCATTCCCGAAACTGCTCACTAACCCATTGGAGACGATACGACTGAAAAGTAATATCAACATAGTTGTTGAAAGGAAATCACAGCAAAATGTTGCTCATCTAATTTGTACTATAAATCACATATTAGCGTTTGATACTTATCTCTGTTTTGCTCCATTATTTTAGGGTCCCGTACCCAAAGAGTACCAACAAGACCCTATTACTAAGGCTCTGCTGTCCGTCCGTCCGTCTGTCTGTCAGCGAGCTGTATCTTATGAACCTTGACTTGAAATTTCAGAGTATGTACTACTATGACCGCTATGACAACAAATAAATAAAAGGAATTTGAAATATTTATTCGGCGTTTTGTTAAGTATTGTGCGGTGGTACGGATCCTTTTATTTACGAGTCCGACTCGCACATGGCCACGTTTTTTAAATATATTAAATGGCTATTAAAAACTTCAATTTTATTTTTGAGTTTTCAGCTTGCTATCTTCGAAAACAGTGGGGCAACGTATTTTTTTGTATATTTTTAGCATTAAGTTAAAACTACCGGGCAAGTGTGTGTTGGGATACACGGTATAGGGTTCCCATAGTCAGTAAGATATGGTAAAGTGTAACACCCAGCTATACATGTGACATATAGCCATACATATAATGAAATTCATATTCAATAATGCAAGTTCCTCATCCAGGGAGCTGTTAAAATTCAAAATCCAAAGCCAACTATAGAAAGAAACATAATTATTGTCAAAGCAACCACCGTTACTTCTTCATTTTGTCATGTCCACATATTAACATCTCTTTGACGAAATGTTAGAAGCCTGAATGAGAAATATCTATTATAAAATAAATCCTTGGTTTACGAACCATGAGTTCAAGGTCACTTGTCCTTATTTAAAGTTGTTACCTTCAAAACGCCCCCTAAAGACGATTCCTTATTGGAACAAAAAACCCCTATAAAAATAATAAAGTCATGGTCATTAGGTATCTACCTATTGATTAAGTATGCTTATTTCCTATGTAAATAATTCAACCCTTTTATAAGTAGGACTTAGCTGAAAGAGATGAAGTGGGACACTTATACGTAGGTAAAGCTTAATATTTCGTTAACGAATCAACTAACTCGAAAAATATGTTGTATAATAAGTAGTATGCAAATTTCTACGATTCTCCTCGATTACTTGAATGGTTCTATAACAATATAGTGGGGAACCTTAAAAATGGACGTAACGTAATAATGAAATGACTTGCGAGACCAGCAGTAGAGGGCGCGCCGCGCGGTGCGGCATGCGGCGGCAGATAGAAGCGGTTGCCTGCCTGCCCGCCTGCCCGTAGCCTGCCCCTTGCCCCCCTTCACCCGCCCGCACACCCGCATTCAAGCGAGAGGCGACCGTCAGCCAGCTACGCGTCTTGTGTTTTTCGGATTTTGCGGTGCGATTGACGTTTCTTTCATTCATAATTTCATGTTATTTTTAATAAACTATTCAGTTTGTTTATATAAAATACGCGTGTGAACTTACATCACTGTGAACCAATAGCTGATACAAGCTACGGACCATTTTGTATGAGCTATGACTATGAGAGGTGTCGGTTGCATGGATACCAGTGTCTTTTGTCTTTAAAACAGTGGATTATACAAGAGTTGGTGCCGTTTAGTTGTTCAGTACATTATCGTCAGATTGATTATATGCCCGTGGAGCCAGCAGTGTGACCAGTGATTGTTGTCGTGGCCGGTTTCCACTGAGGAAACTTTCCAAACGTGCATAAAACAGTGGGTAATGCTTTCCTAGCGAATGCGGGCCCTGCCTGCACGCATTCCGTAGGGAAGCAAGTGCCGGCAATAAGAATTTTACGGTGAGTAAAGCGCGTTCAAGTTCATCGTACTTTGACCTAAAATTGTGACAACGCCTCTTGACCAGACCAGTGTCAAATGTCAAGATGTGCTATCATGCGCCGACAGTGAAATTACCTAGAATTCTTCATACATGATAACATCAGAAACTGTATGTTTATGAAATTGGTACAAGTAAACACAAAAGAATATAATTATGGTTGAATGCTGCTTAGTTCCATTAAATATTTAACTTTATTCTATATTAACAAGTTATTTTAAAGATGTGCATTTTGTTTAAACTTAAATAAATAATAAATCCTATGACTTGACTGCAAAGATTCCAGAAGCATTGAGTATAATTTCTTTTAAGCATCACAGAATAGCTAAGCACTAACTGCAACAATTAACTTTAAAAATATTTCTGAAAGCATAAATTAGGTTCTCACATTAAACCTGTGAGAAAATGAATATGATCATAACTTGAAAACACATTTTGTTATTGTAGCAACATATTTATACCTGTTTAAACAATACAGCTTATTTAAACCATTGAAAAAGTTATTAAAATAAGTTGCAAGTATGTAACTAATTATGAGTGAATCAAAGTATAAACTTATCAATGAGTAACCAACCCAACCTAACATAATTGTAAATGGGCATGTCCTCAGTACCTTTGCCAGCCTATCATAGATAATAATACCTCTATTACCTTGACCTAAATGTAAAGGTAACATTCAGTTTGCAAAATCTTTCAATCAATTAGTTACGTAATCTCATTTTGTACACAACCTAGTTATACCTTGTAGTTTATCACTTGTTCACTCTTATGTAATAATCTCATCCTAATAATATTAGTATTGCCTAATTTTGGTAATCCAACTGGTAAATCTATAATTGAATATATCAAATCAAAAGCTCTCAAAAATTCGTATCTATAGAAAAACCCAGCATTCTTCCAATGTGACCTTATTTCACCCCAACTGATCCTTACCGAAAGCAGCTGCACATTTCTTGGAACATATATTCATTTAGTTTGTCCTATAAGTCAGTCCATGTGTTAAGAGTTTTTGTTTCCACTGTAAAAAAAAACTAAACAATTTATTTTACTCATTTAGAGAGCATGTGTGACAAGCTGACAGCTTGTCTATTATCTCATTCATTAGATCAGAAAAGTGTTTGTTTACAATGCTTCATAACTAATATTAACCTACCTAGAAACTTATTTGTTGATAGATAGTTATTAGATAACTAAAATAGATTGTCTTGTGTGTTTGCAAAGGGCATAAAAAAAAACTATTTTCGGCAAGATTTGTCCCAGTAACACAAAATAAAGTAACAAACTCAATTCTTCTTGACCTATATCAATTGATACTTAGGAACATCAGCTTATTGTTTGATTGAGAAATTCAATGTGACAAATCTATTTTGAGCTTTGTTTATATAGCATCAATTGCTTATTATATAGATAAGATAGACATCAAAGGTACCAGAATATTTAAAAGACAGCTTTCTGTTGCAGCAGTGAGAACTTGGCTTTATCTAGGCATGGTGGTTAGTTAGCACAAAGTATAAGTTGAAGCAGATTCAATATCACATACATTTCACTGCTAACCATGCATGTACTAAACATTCAGAATATTGATCACTTGGGATCTGAAAGGGTCACACATTTTTGGTGCAGATCCTGCATCTGTTTTATATAATTTCAAGGGAATGCCAAAATGGTATAAAAGGATTCTTTATCATCCGAAGCTGCTGTTCGTGTGCCACATCAGTTTTTTTAAGAAATGGATGTTTATTTAAAGAATAATAACTTCTAAAATATTTGTTATTGGCACTCAGTTTATAAGATACCTAGTTACCTACACTATCACATTTCAAACTGCAACTAAACAAAAAATCTAGTGCATTCCAGATTTCTATCTAGGCCATTAGACCCTTATTTTATTTATACTTAAGTTTGAAATACTCTTAATGATTGGTTTAATTTTTAATTAAAATTAATTGGTTACAAACATATATGAACTTTTTTATGTACTAGCTAGTAAGCCAGTAAGCTAGCTAAGACAGACAGATACATTTAAAAACTACCTGGATAAATAAACAAAGTCTTCTCAGAAGTGTCAAATGCCCATCATAGTATAGACAACTAACTTTTAAAACAATCAACTAATAGCTGTTATTTAATGTTATCTTTCTGACAACTGGTTTGTGTAATGTTTTTACCAAGAAACTGTCAATAAGTAGGTAATTAATACTTGAACATCACATAATTTTTGCTGCTTAAATATCTTTATTGTTTATTTAATTACCTATCTATAAATAATAATCCACTGTGATTACCAAATTGTGTTGCAATAATTACTAAAATTATATTTAACACTAACCTATTGAGTATTTGTGACTGTTGTAAAATTCAAAACCATTGATTCAGTTTAGGCCTGCAGAGGGCACTTATGAAGGTCAGGTTTAAAGTTACTGAAACTATCACATAAATTTATCGACACTTACCATTGATTTGATATTAAGGGTAGTCTATATTTTTTTCTTCTTATAATCTCGAATACATGACGTTATGCATTTTGATTAAATTTGGCATACAAAGAGAACATGGTCCGAAGTAACACATGGGACTCTTTATTACAAGAAAACATAAGATCCCTCGAGAATGCGGGTAGAACCCCGATAATAACGGCGACCAAATAAAGCACAAAAAACATTGTTTTTTTGCAATACATTGTCAACACTGGCCTATTTATAACGTTATTGGAATTCATTTGCCATTTACAAAGAAGTTCCGTTTTTGTCGCGTTAATAGATATGGGTGCACCGTAATGCCCCGCCAAGTCGCAAGCGTAACCGCACCATCCTTTTCTCGAACCCACTCAGGGCACTTTAGATTATACTACCGGCACGCTATGATGGCCGTTTTGACGTTTCAGATTTACATAGGAAAATAAACTATATTGCTTTGGAATAAGGTTGATTTTCATCATTATAAAATTAGCGGTTGGATCAATAGATGCATCTTACGTCTGAAGGAATAAAGGTTATTTTTCTTTGTCATTGTTAAACGTCAAAACGGCCATCATAGCGTGCCGCAAGTTTACTATTTCTATATACCCCTAGTGGGCCAAAAACAAACTGCTATCGGCACCCCTCCGCGCAACTCAAATCTTCAGGTTGCCGGGGCGCACTCACTAGTGGCACGGTATACCTAACACGTACGGTACACAGTTTAGAAGTCTCGTGGCTGTGTCTTCTTGTTCTAAAACTTGGCCATAGGTTATTCGGATTTTAAAACAAATCAATGGTATGTCTTAACCTTCACATAAAGAACCTGTCCAAGGGCTAAGAAATCCAAAACGAAAGAAACAAAACAATATTTGTTTTAATATCTCATTCATTTTACTACTATTATAATGCGAAAGTTTGTGTGTATTTTGGATTTAAGTTTGGCATACAAATAAAATTCCTATTATCTTGACACATAGGATACTTTTCATCTTGAAGAAGCATAAGTAACCACGGGAAACAGCGGGGTGACAGCTAGAAATTAATACTTATAGACTAGATGACATCCCTGCATCTTGACAAGGTCAACGTCGTTTAATTCTAATCGCGTTAGAAGTGGAATTCTTTAACTATGAACTTAAACCTCCTGGTAAGCGACTCCCCCTATTTAGTTTTTATTTTTGTATGTGTTTCGTTAATCAAATTCTCTTAAAACGATCACTGTGTCTTACCTTGGTAGTCTCATAAAGATATAATGATGTAGGATGTTTATTCGTTGGATTAAATCCTAAGCTTATAGGATAAATAGGACTCATACCGTATTAAAAGGTTTTTGCCCACTAACGTATTAAGCCTCCTGCTCTGTACCTGTAGATGCTGCGATTGAATATTATCTTACCCCATGGTTTGGTCACAGCCGATTGTCACTTCGTTTCGGAGGTGGTGAATAATTGAATGAAACAAATCAAGATTATTAATATTACTTTTTATATGTCCAGGGAGACGAGCGGCGCGGGTGGCGTGGCGGGCAGCGGGGGGCTGCTGGCCATGAACGCCACCCAGGTGCAGTGCGAGCCCCACGACTCGGTCGTACTCATTAAATGTAAGTAACGCCCACTCATTATAGTCACCAGTGTATTTGCTTACCCAATATTTTGTTACTACAACGTAATTTTGTACATTCAGCTTGATAAAATGTTACTGAACACAGCCAATTTCACAAGAGGTATACTGCAATTAAATGTTTAACTAGATAACAAATGTTTGCCAAACATACGTCACAATACAGAAAATATTGAAGTATCTGCACTCTCTAGCTCTTTCGCCAGCCGCTCAAGCTCAAGTCTGAATTTTGACAAACAGACTTATATAGTTATTTAATAGGTACACTAACAACATGTAAACCACAATTATACGATCTATACACAAGGTTTTAAAATCTAGAACATACATTACAACAGGTGTACACGGCTTTATTTTAACATTCTGAACTTTAGGTTAAGTTGTACAAATTCTATTAGAACCTATATTATATATATTAGGTATATGTTAGTTGCCACAACGAGTAAAGGTTCAGTTCGCAGATTATGAAGTTTTGTTGAAGCGGAATCAGCACGTGCAGAGCCACTATTTCGCAGCTCGATTTGCACAGAATTCGCAAAAATATCACAATTTCGCTGTTTTTTCCAGTTAAATTAAATTACATATTACTAAATAAACTGATATTAGTACTGATGAAATTCTGAAACTTATTTTGTTGATTATTTCCGATAAAAAATAAAGTATTCGAAATGAACTTTACGTTTGTGAATGAAACTGTCATTATGCCATATGGATTTGACAGATAACACAGTTAATGTTATTTTCTTTCATAGGCAAACCCCATTGGATTTATTGTGTCTGCATTACTTCTCATATTATAGTGAGTATCAGTTTACAATCAATATTTTTATATTGTCAAAAAACATATTGTAAACTTATTCGATTTTTTAATTTGACATTTTTATGATTCATCCATTTTACACGATTAGTTTGCATCTATGTCACATAAGCTTACAGGAAATGATTAATTTGGAACGCGATGTCATTTCAGCTGTCGTAAATTCAATGGCATAGTTATTTGAATGGAATATAGAGCTTCGATAGCAAAATTCATCTGCTGTTTCAGAACTATATTCGTGTCAGGCATAACATTTATCGAGTAGTGTAGCATATGGCTCGACTAGTCTCACCGCAATGTGCTTGTATATTTTTGGACTGGTCTCCATTACTGCGTCAACATCGTTCTCTGTGTTCTATTTGCTGGCACGGCTGTTTGATTGTACACTATCGATCTACGAAATATACTGCGCTTATTTTATCATTACGCACACTGTATTTAGCTCATAATGTTTAAGTTTAGTTTTACATCCCATTGTAAACCTATAGTTTTCATGTATATTATAAACTTTTATTAATCCACTAGCTGTCGTCCACGTTTCCTAGGGACGTGACATTTTCCTGGGGAAAATAGTATTCTATACCTATGTTATTCCAGAGCATGCTGTATCTTTGTGCCAAGTTTCTTTCAAATCTGTTCGGTAGTTTTTGCGTGAAAGAATAACAAACATTCATACATCAATCCTCATTCACATTTAAAATATTACTTAGTAGGACCGTTTCCAAGCTGATAACGAATCAAGAAATGGTCCTTCGAGCCCCAAGTAAAATAATTCCAACTTAACACATTCTTGCACTTTGCATGTTGCAATCGTTTCATATGCATTACTTTACTCGCCATTTCTAGAAATAGCAACAATTGTGTCTATTTCCGTCAACGAAAGTTCCCCCGTTGCGCCTGACGCTCTCAATTGATGCGGGAGCCGCGCATATTTACAATTAGCTTTGTTTGTGAGTGAGGCCAATAATAATAATTGTCTGATGCTGGACATAAGCCAATGTTGATATTAATGTTCAACATGGCTGCTGGATAGTAGGCTCGGCAATTGACACAACCAGTACAAATTATGTTAATCCGGGTTAGTTTTAAATTGTCTGTGCACTACGCAGCACGTGGAAAACGATGCATTTATTAATTTGTTGTAGTCATGTGAAAAAGTTGAGTTGTTATTGTGCATGTGCCGGTGTTGTGCGACAATGCAGTTTACTTTGGTAATCGTCGTAAACAAAGTGAAGCTATGTCCGGTCATAGAGGAACCCCTCAAACAAATAGGTTACTAAAAAAATGTTTAACCATTCTGTATGACATATGAAGAGTTGTGAGTGACATTGAAGAGTTGCTGATTTGACATAATATAAAAAAATCATCCTTTTTTTAATATTATGTCAAATCAGCAACTCTTCAATGATGTCTTGTATTAAGTTCTAGATTGTAACGTCATAATAATACCTTAATAATTTTAGTAATACTTAATTAATTAACGAACATGTTCTTTGCGTTTCGAATAGCATAAAACTGTACATGTTTGATGTATTCGATATTTTTTGTGCCAAAAATGTAAATACCGAATATAATTTCACTACGGCTATGGTAATTATCTAACCTATGTTTGTCATTGAATACCTACCAAGGTTCTTAATCAAATAATATAATATCTACAAGCAAACAGGGAGTTAGTCGGACATATTTATTAATTTTTTAAACATATCAGTTGTTATCAAGAAATAATTGCATTCCTACGGATATGAGCAAGATTTTGTCCACCAACCAGTTGAGATCAAGTGTGTGGCAAGAACCGTCCAAACAATATTGTAAGTGACATTCTTAACCATCTGAATAAACGTAATTGAACAATTTCTATCAACCCATTGCCCTTATCTACTTGTTCGCTCCTCGACAAATTCGATGCCACAATTGGCCGCAGCTGCTAATCATTGTTAAGAGGCTTTAAATTTATATAGACAAGTAGGACATATATTTAACACTTGACGAATGAACACTCAAATCATATCCTTATATGGTCTGTTACGGACATAATTATGTTCCATCTTGGGTTTGGTCATCCAGACTGTTATGGTTTATTACTCATTGCAATTTAAACACTTCTTATTTCCTGTATTAACTGCATATTATTCTGTGTAATTTGTATATTCTCACTATAACATTGACGTCAAAGTGATTGTTAAATTACTGAAAACATTATAATGTTGGATTTCCGATACAATGAACCCACATAATCCCGCACACAACGCGTCTCGAATTGTGTCAAGCGCATACCGCCCTGTTCATGCATGATTGTTCCGCTGCAACGCCCTATTTGTCGCAGTCTTATCTGAAACTTGGAATATAGTCACATGAATCATAGATTCTAGCTAGGCGGCTCCAACAATGAGCTCGAGAATGACGGGGCGCGCCGCGCGGCCTCTCAGATCTCGACCCACTGCGATACTGAGATCCTAGATATTAGTTGAACATAAATCGAATCTTGTTATGGACCTGCTATTTCTCTGTTTACATTTACTTACAACAGGTTAGTATTTCATCTAATGAGGTTATCAGTAGGTACCTAACGAACCAACAGCTATTGCGCCAACGCCTTTGATGTATTGTGCTTTATTGCCGGTCGCGACTTTAATGGAAACCCATGTGTTTGAGTTTACATGATACAACTGTTATTTATGTGACATGAACAATTGTTATATTATGAAAGTCGTTGTTTTATGGCGAGAAAAGTCGAAAGATGTAGACTTCGTGACCACCCGTGAACAGGCAGTTATCAAGTCTAAGAATATTAGCTGTGTCAGTATTCTGTATGATTTATGTTTACATAGCACTATCTAATGGACACTGAACATCGTTTAGGATGTAAACAACTTAATTCCATCCGGAGTTAAAGATAACGAAGCCGAGAGAGGGCTTTCTGCTGATATTTTTGTTAGATAATTTGTATAAGACGCTATCCCAACTTTGGATTAAGTTCACGCTTGGTAATACTGGTCTTTTGCAGTGTGGTCTCAGAGCTATAAATGAACTCTGGCTAGATAGCCAGATCCAAAACTAAACTAAAATTTTAATAGGCACAATTGATTAGTACATGAATGGGAGATCCTCGGCCAATAAAACTATATACATAATCATACTATCGACAGTAATTATCTTAAAAAATAAAATAATTATAGTCTAACGATGTGCAAATAAATAATTTTCCTAGAATCCATTACGGCGTCTATAAATCGGTCGTGAACCCTGGTCAGTTTGCCCTCATCATAACCGTAACATAATCAACGAGAATCTTTTACTATTATTCTTTACAGATGCCATTAGGAGAGCATTGAGAATTTTTTGTTAGTTTGTGATCGTACATTGAAGTGACGACACGTGTGTTAATTAATTGTGTATTCTATCGTTAAAATGTATTGTGTAGGTACATTTTTAAATGTCATTTAGTTTTCGAGTTGAATAAGTGTGTGAAATATTGTGAATACCCTTGATCTTCCAGTGGCAGTGTTACGTAATAAATGAACCAGTGATGGATAGGCCAAATACTATGAAGCGTAACAGAAAGTGTGATAAAATAACCAAATTTAAACACAAGCTGATAAGGAAATACAAATTATGTAGGTAATTATACCGTCATGCATGCGGGTGCGAGTGATGTTTAAAATATAGTAGTCAAATGAACTGATACCGGGTATATTAAACCTTTATTTGGTTACCCAAATAATGAAGAGATACCAAGGAACAAACGGCACTTGACTCTGTAGCAATCCAAGTATTAAAATCAGTTCAGAAGTAAAGGTTATGATAAATGATTAACTATTTAGACTCATTACGGAAGTTAAATGGCAAATGATACTGATGATGTTATACATTCCGTCATTTACCCTTGACGTGTTAAGAATTTTATAATTTCAATTAATAACTAGGTATTTAATGCGTTACTTATTGCCATATACATTTGTATTAAGTGTAACAGGTTGGAGCAACGTGGTATTTACAAAACGTGGTCGCCTCACCCACCACCCACATTCGCAAATTCAAGGCCTCCGAACCAATTAATCGGTGATTCGTCTTATAAAACATTAGATTGCAACTTCAAAAGGATGTTCTCGAGACGCTCATTCCTCGTATCGTATATCCTTCATATTGTTTATTTATATCCAGTTCGGTGAGAATGTGGAATCATGTTTTGCGTATCTGGTTGTTTATTTGTGCGCATGATGTGCAATGTTTTGTTACTCAACTGAAATATTTTTAGGATGATTATATCTAGAATTGTATTGAGAGCTTAATCCTATTGCATGCATCGCATCCATGCGAAGGTTTGGTGGTTTATGTATGTCCATGTTTATTTCTTTTTCGTGACGTTATGGTTGAACTTCCCTTGAAGTTATTCAATGTTAATTTATTGGATAGTGTTTATTTCGGATAAAACAATAGATGTCCGAGAACACGGTGGAAGCTTGACTGAAATAAGTTCAACCTCTTTTTTTTTATTTTGTTTGTTATTTTTTTTTTATCTGGGCCTATAGTTCCTCTGACACGAAGGGTTCCTTTTTACTTAATTTTACAGGAAATTATTCATTTTGTTATATAGTTATAACTTGTTTACTAGCTGTCTCCCGCGGCTTTACTCGCAGTCCAGGAATAATTCTATGGCCGTCTCCATATCATAGACTGTGTGTGTGCCAATTTTCAGCAAATTCGCTTCAGTCGTTTAGCCGTAAAACCGTAACAAACATACACACTTTCGCATTTACATTATTAGTTACTTATTTACTATTATTTGTGTTTTTTGTAAAAGCATAGGATATGGATGATGTTTGACAGAGATTATAACTTCGCTAAGCTTTACCTATTTACATGCCATATTTTTTTGCAATTTCTAGCAAAGTTTCTAATAAATGGTTGTCCAATGAAAAAATTTATGAAAATCTTTATTAAAATATTCATATTTTTGATACTTCTCGTTTGAATTTTCTTTGGATATTGTCTATTTATTATTTACTAGCTAATACCCCGCGGATTCAACGGGTTATTTACGTTATAGCCTAAGGCACTCGGTAATAGTGGGACTATGCCATCAAAGAACATACAGTTTTTTAAAAGTATAAATATTTTTTTTATGGAATGAGTACTTTCGGGAATTACATTGAAACTTACAAACTTTACCTCTTGTACAATTAATAGGTATAGATTAATAATTATATTTTAAATGTTACGGCTTTGAAATAAGCCATAGTAATCCCGTTGGATACTGTCGTGGTATGAAACCCAAAAAAACAACCTTGCTTCGTAGAAGGAAACTGCTGAAAACTTCAAAAATAAAATACACTATGTTTATTTGTTTAATAAATTTAGTATAAGTAATGTTTTTGTATACTAAAAATAATACGTTCTTTACTTCAACAGATGAGCACCGGTCGGCGGGAGGCAGCTGGGAGGAGCCCGTGAGTGCGGTGCGGAACGCGCCGCTCCGTCGCTCACAGAGGCTCAACTCCACCCTGGACTCCAGGTGAGCACAACATTTAAAATCAAAATCCTAATCTAAAGATAAAAATTAATGTTTACTTCTCCGATAGCTATGAATTCCTGCCATTCATCCTATGGCGCTCATAGCGTGTGACGGTTTCTGAATAAAAGAAAAAATACTCATAAAAATGCATGCCGGGAATGACTAGTTTTTAATATAGGTATACCATAATTTAATAATGTTATTTGAATTCGAACTTGAGTAGTATAAAACTAATAGCAGAGGCAGATAAAAACTGCACAAAAGTTTTATCCAATCTATAATACACCTACCCACGAACGAGGTTTTGCTTATGACGCTGCAGGCAGCAGTAAAATGCCCTTCGCGCATTTTGGCCGTGTTCTACATAATGTAAACTAAATAAATGTACAGCAAAGAAAAGAACCTACTTCAATCCGTTATAGTAACATAAAATGCTTCATAAAATATATTCTCTGGATTATTATTGAATTAAGTTCACTTAGGTACCTAAACAAATCTAACGCTTTCTGTATCATTGTACAATCGTAACGCTATCATGTTTATGTAAGTATGGTTCGTGTTATTATGTAACGCGTCATATATAGACAATACCACAACCTCAACCACATCAATCATTGATGATTCAATGAACAAAAGAACCCGACATTTTATATAATCAAAGATTTAATGAGTTCTAATTAATAGCTTTGCGGAAAATATGATAGGTAGTTAACTAACAGATGTTCCGTAAAGTGGAAACACACGTGAGTTGCGAACCTTAAAAATATATTTCCACTGCCAGTAAACCCGTAAATATTTGTAAGACAAAGAGACATGCAGACGATTCGATATGCAACAGTATGTGTGCCTTAAAATATCTAGACGCAAACGATTCCAACAGCTGTCGCGTAGGGAATACTGCACTTTATTTAACGTAGAAAACCATTTACTGTACGACAGGCTTAGTATGATTGATGTCAGTTCCAGAATTAGAATCAATTCTCGCCATTTAGGGTGGTGTTTCTAAAACTGGTCACTGTTTATCTGTTCAATAAAGTAGTGAAGGAATTCTACGAAAGCTATATTAAGCAGCCATAGATATTTATCTTGAGTCAGTCGTTAAGCAACAAGAATGTGGTCAAGTTCCAATCGTATTGGCAGATTAGATTGTGTACTTAATTTTAATCGTTACGAGTAGACCAGGTGTTCCCAGAAATTTAAGAATCTTACCTTCCTGCAGTTAATATTTTACTAAGATGGATGAGCCAAGATGATCGTCTACACCTTATTAATTGTTCGTGTTGATATAACATCGTTTCTAAAAAGTAAATCACACGGGACTCCATGTCGAACATAGAGATTTTCTATACCTTTAAGTCCAATAGATAGAAGAGTGATAAAATAAATCATTTTGTCAGTTGTCAGTAGCAAGTTACACAACTCAATTAGTCAAATGTTCAAAAGACTTAGAACTGAATTTTAGACCGGCCTACTAACAAGTCTCGTCGATCTTATCATGTACTTTTACGAATTACAATTCTGACAGACATGAATGACAGTTTGCACATGTGACATCCCGTCCTCGTAGTGCGGTGTGGTCCAGTCGCGCTGAACAATTAGCGAGCCCGACGCTGGCAATTAACACGAATTTCCTGTTGTTTAAACTCTAGAGGCCACCAGAGGGCACTGCCTCCCGACAAAATGATCATTCACGCTTTAACAGCCACCGTCTACTTATTGTCGCTTGTTTTAAATAATCAAATTATACGCTAATCGAAGTACAATATTGTGATGATGTAATAATTCTCTATGACACAAGGTCCCCCTCATAACATGCTTCTTCCTTTCAAACTGTATATAAGTGAAGCTATATCAAAGGAAATAACTCAAAATGACTTAAATGTTTATTAGCTATCAAAATTACTCTGGTCTATTTGTTCGACATTTAGTATCAATGCCATGTCAACCCACGTGGAACTACTATTAATACTTCCTTCCTGACCAATTATAAATTATCGTTTTGATTTTAAATTATAGTTAGCCTATTTATGTTTTAATTTGTTGTCAAATCATTCATCACCCTTGGAATTCTTAAGGTACAACCGACAAAGTATAAGGATGATCGTGCAATGTTATCTTTAACCAAACAAGCAGTTGACTTGTGACATTCTGCTCTTAGATAGTAAAAAAAAATAATGTCAAGGCTCAATGGCAATGGCTACGATTTGCATGTCATGAGTTGATGTTAATGTTAAATAATTCTCTCAAGTTAAACAGTAATAAGTTATTTATTCTGTCACCATTACCAAGACCTATTAACTAAAGCGACGTTATCTTGTTTCTTCGTGAAACATTTTATCTTCGTTTCAATTTAGTTTTAGGTTTTTAACTAGACAATCTGAAACGCTATTCATTAACATTGATTGTTTTGTCATTGACTACAGTTTTTATTTTCTCTAATTGAGGTCAAATGGCTGTTAGCTTTACAACCCATGATGAGTATGAAGGAAATGGTTTTTTTACAATTAACAGCTGCAGTAACAGTATCTTTATAATAAACTCATTTGATGAAGTTATCAACGCATGTTAGCAAACGTTTCATAAAACACTACATATAAGTACAATATTGTTTATATATAACAAATACGGTATTTCTTTTTCTTTTTGCGTTTCATAGAGTTGCGGCTGACATGACAGCCTACGGTGATAAAATGCATATTTGATTATACCTCAAAATACAAACGTCTGTGACTAAACATTGCGGTTTATTACGCGACACAACGAAGTAAACATCTAACAGCAAATGTTTATGAATATGACACACGACACAGGTCATTGCAACAGATAAGCGACCGCCTGCAGACAGTGCGTCGTCTATCTTGCTTTATTACTGCTTATTCCATTATTTATATCCCATAATTTACACTGTTAATACTCCATTTGTATTTATTTTATTATTAGCTGTCCTTTGTCCTATACAACTGTCTGTACGATGGGGGTATAACTGATTTGTTTACAGTAATGTACCCCTTCTTATGTAATGTTTTCTATATGTCTAATCAGAAATCGTAACTATCTTAAACCCGAGTTACATAGGTCATTATGAAGTCAGACAAAGCATAGCCCTTAGATCTAACTTCGCTGCCGCTTCATCTTTATCATTATTGAATTGACAAATCTTGCGTGGTGATGTGAAATACGATGATTGCTCTAAAGTTGGATGTGATTTTGCGTTAACACCTTTTAAGGTAACTTTGATTAACTAAACTACGCACAAAACATTTGTGTACACAAAAGGCTATTTATCTCATTATCTATGTATACGTATTCTATTATTTTACAACCATACAAACAAGGTTCCATATTTCTATACACAATCCTTCAACCAGAAGGTAAACCATCTTTTCTCGGGGGTTTTATTACAGCGCCACACGAGCAAGTGGTCCAATTTCCATTATTTTATAAACCAATAAAAACAATAACCTTGGAATTTATATGGTTGATTGTTTTGCCCTACTTCGGTGCAATAAGTAGAGAAAGAAAACCTGTACAATACAAAACACCGCAATATGAGCATAATTCCTGTAAGCACCGTAACCAATACCTCATAATAAAATTGCATTACGCAGATTGGTCGGCGGGTGAGGCAACCGCAAAGACAATATTTTATCTTTCATCACATTACCAAATAAGATCTAATGTATTCGCGGCTTGAACAAACTCATAAATAAACATGAGTACGTACATACATACATATTTTGATACCTTTGTTTGTACATTGTTGTGTCAACCTTCAGAGTATTTCTTTGTTTAGTATTTGTCAAGCTAATTGCTCTATTGTCATTTAATTGTTATTGATCGATCATCTAATGTGCTGTCGGTTTAATTTGCATTGTTATATTGATCTCGTTAGATCTGTCTACAATATAAACACTATTAATTTGATTGTTGATTGAATGCTGTTGAACTTTTGCTAGTCAACAATAAAATTTTCAATTTAACTGCCAGCCTGCATGATAACTTCGACACACTTTTACGTTTTGAATTTTAAATGTTCATATGTTAACATTCTTTTAATGATAGAAATCGATACTTCGATGCGTCTTCTATTGTTCGATTGAGTATCATTATAAATTATTTCATTGTTATGTGTGTCGTGTAGTCCATGTTGGAACATCATCAGTAAGAAAGTCAAGTTCTTATCATTACCGAAAGTAGATAATCTAGCTGGCTCCAATTTCTATTGCTGGTTTCACCGATTACTTAATTATTTCTATCGTTAATTGAACCTCTTCCGCGTTAGCTTAATTGCTTATATCCTACCAATCACCCAGTCAATTAATCTTAAGTGAACCAATAAAAACACTTGCCGAAGCAATAGCAAAAATGTTTTATGTAACGCAAGACTCACCATTAAAATTTAGTTTCCCTGCGCCCGCTGTGATGGAGGTAGATGTTTTCTCTTTAGTTCTTCTTCACTAACGAAGAGTATCAATAATTCTGTGCACATCTCTTTAATCGTGTCCACTCAGTTGGCTTATACGTAACTTAGGCATATATTAATTCCTAGGTCCGAACAGTTCTCTAGCATGTGGTTCTTTAGCAAATGCTGTTATAGTCTTTCCAACTCTCTTCCAGTTACCTTTTAAACTATATAGATAACTTTTGTACACCAAAACAAACAAAAAGAACAAATATATAAATGGGGGTTTTATCCCATAAAAGCATCTCTTTCAGATGTACTTTGGATTAACCATTACCCTAAAGCCATGGGTATATTCAGCTTTTACAGTATATTTCGGTCACAATTCTCTTGTAAAAATCATCCTGTATTGGTTCCTTACATCTATACAATAACGTGTGGAAATGTAGAAAATTATCGAGTTTCAAGTATCCGAGCCGGGTAGTTTGTCTGAAAATCTATTTTTAGGATCACAGTGTCTTAGTATAATTTTCTTAATTTATATCATATGTTTTAATAATTCTACAAAATGACCTGTTTTATTAATCAAATCCCATACGGGATATATGGGACATCAATTCAAATTGTTATTGTATGCTTCAGGAGCAGCGGCCAGCTTCGCAACACCCTTAGCAGAGCGCGGGAGCTATGTGAGAGATGGCGCAGCGGCAGCGGTGGAGCGTCACCAGCGCCGCCCGCTCCCCCACCCGACGACGAGGGCGGGGGACGGCTCGCGCGCTGGTTCAGTGTGCGCAGGGGCTCCGCGCACCAATACGACATGCATACACACGAGTCGGACAAGATGCCCAAGCTACCCGAGGTATATGACCCTTGGCTCCATCACTTTATAATCACGGTCCACTGAGCTGCGAAGTTTATATGGGCAACAACCTCTCGACTTTTTTATGACCGAGAAGTTTGACGTTATATCATGTTGTGCACATACAAAACCTAAAACTGCAGATTCATAAACTTTATCAATCCTATAGATGGGTTTTAAATGTACTCAAGATATTTTGTATCCTATTTATCAATTGCTAAATAATGTACTTGTATTGTCATAACATGCTGCACAATTTAGAGTTGGGTCCCACGTAAATATAACTCGCACTAAAAACAAGTACCAGCTCAATAAATTGCATTCCTTTCTTAATAAACTGATCATTCAAGTCGTCTTATATTAAGTTATGTACGAGGACATAAGATATGAAAACGAGGCATCTTCATTGATGCGGACAGACTAATGAAACAGACGTTGTGAAGCCATAAACAATTGATCATTGAGTCACATGTATCTGAGCCGTCGGCGCGGATGTAATGATATTTCTGGAATTGAAAGGCTCTTTTCATTGGTCCTTGTTTTATCCTCTTATTATTTACACATAGTAAATTATTTATTAGACACAACTATATAGCATATATTATGATTCACAATTATATTTTAGATGAATCATGATGCGGCCATTGAGTAGTCATTGAATAACAAACCGCAGTAACGAGTCGGCCGTAGCGTCGTGTCTAACGCGTCGACGGAGGTCTCAAGTCGCTAAACAAATAATCTATTTTAACATGTGATATAATGATGTCAGATTGGTATCCAGTGAGCTACCGTAGTGGATTCATGCATACGATTGTAATTTTCTTACTTCAGTTTATTTTTAGTTGGACGACGTGAATAACGTGTGATTCGTAAATGTCAAAAGTTGCCTGTACTTACGTCGATTACAGTCTACGTTTCTTTAAATATGTTTTGTCCCATGTGTGTTAAACTCCTTCATGATAAGGCTCAGTATTCGATGACACGTTTTACAGTAAGTCACGTGATAAAATAAGTTGCTACTTTTGACGTTTGCGCCGGTCGCGCTCGTGAGAATACAGTGTTCCAATGACGCGACGTGTGACGCCGCCATTAGGCAGCGAGGCCAATTACGCTTCCACACGAAGCTACGTTCACTACAGCCGGGAGGTGTCCTCCGAGCGTGGGATGTGGAGAATAATGACATGTTTACAACATGTTATTTTCGCTCGAAGGCGGGACTGAAGTAGCGCCATCGGAACACTGATGGACTCGGTTAATCGTGAGGATTAAACGGTGGTATTAATGTCGTGTGGTGGTTGCAGCTGGAGGAGGATCTGTTCTCGTGCGGAGGAGAGGTGCGCGGCGGGCGCGTGCTGCCGCCGTCGCTGGGCGCGCCGCCCGACGCGCTGTCGCCGGTGCAGCTGCGGCGGCGGCATGTCGTCGCCGCCATCATACACAGCGAGAACTCATATGTTGCCACCCTACAACGGCTCGTCAACGTAAGTTCCACCACTCTTGTGTCTCTTATCTTAAGCTTAATTCAAAACATACGGCTAAGTTTACTGGCACTGTTCTTACCTAAGTAAATCTCTCAGTACTAAAATAGAACGCAATCTAAACATAAATAGGAGCCACATTTCGCGACGTTTATCTTGAACAAATATCAAGTTAGTAATTATCCATACATGGTGGGCTGTTTCAAATATTTACGTTGCACAATTACGGCCAAAATAAGTACACTGCCGACGAGCACGAGCACTTGCTAACACCAGTCAGTCACTGTTCGGGAACCGGTTCCTATTGCTATCTCGACATCTGGGCTCCTCGAGTCGCAACGTCTGAATAACATACGCTGACATTTCTCATGACTCCGGAGAGATTCGTGATCGGGAAGGAAGTACTTTAAGATTGATGGCAAAATAACCGGCAATTATAATTCAATCATAATAACATAACGACAGTTCCTATTGCATAATCTGTCGAGCGAATAAATGCAGACAGTGTTACCACCATGTTCTCTATTGTACCGAGGTGTGACAGACATGGCAGGACAGGGCACTTAATTAAATAGTACTGAAACAGTTGCTAAACCACATCTTAGCGATACCGACTGTGACTCGGTGTTTATTAATGAGATTACACGTTCGGAAAGTGGTTTGCGGTGCCTTGTAACATGCTACTGAATATCTGTATTACATAATTATCGTACCAGTATCTATTGTAGGGTATCATCGTTATGTTATTATTATGGAATATTTACATCAACAAAGATTGTTGATAAGACTGATCTTGTATTATAATTAAAAACGTTTAATATTTCTGTTTAATATTCATATATTCACGTTTAATTTCATGCTCTGAGCGGACACAAGCTCAGCACAAACAAAGCATTTATTATGTTAGTAGCAAACCAGTACATCACTTCGCCTTTGTACAAAAGAGACAATAAAAATGTAATTGATAATGATGTGAGTTCTATGGTATTTCCTCCATCTGAAGCATCCTTTACAATTATGTTATTATACAATGTAATAACACCATTCAACATTCGTTTATATACCAACGTTGTTCCATTGTCAACTCTACATTGTTTTAAAAGAAAGTTTCAAAGTTAAAATTCCCATTTCAATATTATTTACTTAAACGTTTCTCTTTGCCATATAACAACATTTAGCGTTTATGATTTGCAACTTTCCATTCTGTTTTCTTTGTCAGTTAAGTAAAACTCATGAATTTTGATTTTTGTTCGAAACCAACAACCGTTAATGGACAGCTGAATATTATGTATTTGTGATGTCAAAAATCACAGTATATATGTACCTAAATGTAAATATTAACCAGTCTGGCCTACTTTTGCATTGTTTCGCCCACAATTCACGTGCCATGGATTTGCATATTAGGAAGTAGGACAATTTGAATAGGCACTATTTGCAAAACGACTGTCAGTTCGAGGTCGTCCCTCTGTAATGGAAACGGGTGCCGACAAGCTATCTTCAACTGTGTTAAATTTACTATTCATGGTAAATATATTATAATGTTTTGTTCAGAATTGTGTTTTGTTTTTGGTATACATTTATGTATGCCCGCTTTACCACAAACTTATATGTATGGATTGAATAGCTTACTCCAATCCTATAACTACTTTGTTGTGGGATTCGAAACAAGTATGTTAATATTTAATTGCAATTTCCTGCTATCGGTCATTTACAGCAAATAATTGAGTAATAGCAGTAAACAACTTTTTATTTATCCTTGATGTACACGCTTAATTTACTTTTTGGTTTGTCATAATGAAACTGCTGTTTTGTACTGTCTAGACATTTTGCTAGAATACTAAAATAGTTAATTGAAAAACCTTTTTAATGTTTATTTCAGTAAATTATCTTCTACAATCACAGTATAATTAGTAAGTCTCCATTTAAGTATAAAAAAATACTTGTTCTTTAAGGCTCCACTCTTCCATATCTAGTAAAATGTATTTAACAATTTTAAATATGCACATATTATCACTACATAGTATAAAACAAAGTCGCTTTCTCTGTCCCTATATCCCTATGTATGGTTAAATCTTTTAAACTACGCAACGGATTTTGATGCGGTTTTTTTTTAATAGATAGAGTGATTGAAGAGGAAGGTTTTTATGTATAGTACATGTGACATCCCACGGTAACGCGGGTAAAACCGCGGGGGACAGCTAGTTTATTTATATAGAACAATTTTATTGGGAAACCTGTACAGAACTGGGAAATTTATACAGCATATATATTATTTTGTTCGCGTCATCATGACATGTGAAAATCCCCTAGTAAATAGTGAAATATTACAAAACACCGTAAAACAAATAATATGACAACATTTATGTAACTATAAATTATCCTCAGCCTTATTTCAAAGGTACAGTTGTTATAAATTATGCGTGTAGGTATAAAACAGTGTCATCCTTAACCCACATTTGTTACTATTGATCATTATGAAGATTATTCACATTGATAACTCTTACAACAACCTATGAACAAAATAGTGTTCAGAACACCCAGTTTAATTGATTGTTCGACATGTTCTCACAGTATTATAATTATAAAACACATCTGTGTTATTCATTTCCATCAAGTACCTTTGTAATTATGAAGGAATCTACAGTACTTGTAAAGCGTTAGCCAGCTATTTATCTAGATTCATATACATACAATGCAAGCGGTTACAATTCACAGTGTTAAGCCGTGTGCTTACTGTATACATAATATTATTAGGCAATGTGTCAATGATCATTAATCATTTTCCGAAGTAAAAGTAATATGTATTATGGAACATCATTTTTTACATACTGACAAATTCATATATATCTAATACATAATATACTACTTTTACTACTAAGATAGTTACAACCAGACATATAGTAAAATAAACCAACATATTCATTCCGACAAACTTTCAATCGGTCCAAAAGTGTTCAACACCGACTATGCACGTTTGGAACACCAGGGGCATAGCCAATGCGTTGTCGACCCTGAATCGTGAAATTGTTAAGTCTTCATGTGCTTTTATTTTACCGGCCCTCTTACCTCGGCGGAAATGGGTATGATAGTAGTACATATGGCCTGTACTAGTGGTCATGATTGCTTTGTTAGTCGTCAGCAAATTATATTAACCCGCCTCCCGATGACTTTTAATTAGATATGAAAATAGAAATACGCGACCCTAGGAATGAGGATTAAAATCAGCATAGCAAGAACAAAAGCTACTACTTAAATACTTCCAAGAAAATTCCCTATAGACAATTGACAATCACGGAAGCATTCGTACACATGATGGCTGTGAGCACTCAGATTAAGCACACGTCTTACAATGTCCAGCCAGTCTTGTAGTGTTTACATTTACATTCAATACACGCTAACTGCCTATTTTGAGATATGACGTAAACTATGACGGTTTATACGGCTTTTTTTTTTCTAACCACTTCTCGTTATCTAAACGACAAAGTGATGTAAACCTTAGCATTGAAACCATGACTGATGAAGCCTTATACGCGAGACTAGAATTTTTTGCTATTCTACTTATTTTTCTACATTATGTACGTTTGAATATGGTGAACTTGTTATTAACGGTAAAATGTAAAGAATATATTTGGTACCTTACATCATCTGATATATGAAATTATAGTTATAATTTAATAAGCTTTAATAAGGATGTGATAGCCAAGTTATAATGTATCAACTAAGGGTATGTGGTAGCGGCGACGAATACTACCGTCCGAACTTTTCTCGACTGTCCTGTGAGAAGACTAAAAAGTAAAATGTACTCGATATTTCATTGAATAAATAAATATCCTGGGTCATTCTTTTACACTCGGCCACCTGATCCCAAACTAAGCAGAGCTTGTAATATGAAAACCAGATAACTGATATACTACATAGATACTACTTTTTAAATTCATATTTATATAGATATTTACATCCAATACTCCTGCAATTCAAATTTAGAATAATTAAAGTAAATCTAATATTACTAATGATTTCTACTTTGCCTAGGACTATAAGAAACCTCTAGAAGAGAGCAGCCCGGCCATCTTGAACGGCAGCAAGATTCAGACACTATTCCACCGGCTGCCAGACATCTTACAGGTCCACCTTCATTTCCGCACCGCGTTAGCCGACTGCGCGCGAACGTGGGACCGCGATGAAAAAATAGGTAACATTCAAATTTTAATATGTTATCATCATATGAAAAACAAAAAACAAATTTCTAGTGAGCGAGAGATTGATAAGATGATAATTATGATAACTTAAGCCATGAAGAAGTCCGATCAACTCCCGTGGGCTTCTACCGATTGCTTATTGTAAAACCTCTGTGATGCCTTGTTCAAAGACCTAAAGTGTAAAACACAATATCGATATGTGCATGACGAAGAATTTAGTTTGGATTATTTGAAATCGCTAAATATGTATAGTTCAGAACTGGTGGCAATCCATGAAGGAAATCCGTACAAGATATTACCTATATAAAATGTTGCATTGTCAGGTCAGACGTGCTATATTTGTGTCACGATAAAATACGTTACTAATGGTAGATAATAGAATAACGAACTGATGTTTTTGTTACATCCATTGTTTCATGATGTCCTCGAATTTTTCCTGCTATAGTTCAATTACTTCTAGGATTCTATACTAGAATTAAATTGTAGACCCGTCGTGTCTGTACATTGAAAATATAACACGCTAATCTCCGTAACTTCTATACGAATTTTAGTAGGGTTATCACAGGTAACTGGAATGTAGCTTGAGAAAACTAAAAGCTCTTCGGCACATCGATTTGCAATAATTGTTACATGACATTCTAAAAAGGTTCATTAAATAGTTACATCATGGGTACAACAATACAGCACAATATAGCAATACAGGTTATTCATTTAGTAATTTCTTTGTAAGACACAAATCTCCTGTATATTCCAGGCGAGGTCTTCCTAAACGCGTTCTCAAAGGCCGTGGTGCTGGATGTTTACTCGGACTTCATCAACAACTTCTCAGTTGCCATGGAGCTAGCAAAAATGGAATCGAAACGCAAGTCCGCGCTCGCAGACTTCTTCAAAGTGAAGCAGATCAGCGCACACGACCGACTCTCCTTCTTCGGGTTGATGGTGAAACCGGTGCAACGGTTTCCGCAGTTTATCATGTTTTTGCAGGTAACTTACTTCTTAACCTTACCTTACTTTGAAAAGCAGGCAATTATCCACTTTAACCTCAACCACACCTTGAGATTAAATTTAATTTGATTATATCATTCTTTTCGGTACATGGCTTTGTTAGACATTACCAAATGTGAATTTAAAGCTTGAGAAATTTAGTACAGTACCTATTTCTACCCTTCTTCTGTTTATTTGGACGCAATAGGGCATTAGTTGATTTCAGCACTTTGGAAGCAAATTCTTAAAGCTTTTCTCATATAAATTTTCTTACACGATCTCAAGATCCGTATTTTCTTATAACAAAGATTTTACTTTCTAATCCAGGACTTACTAAAGCACACGCCCCCCGGGCACGCTGACCGCGTCGCTCTACAGCGCGCACTGACAAGACTGGAGGCTCTGGCTGAAGCCTTGAACGAGAGGAAACGAGACGCTGAAAGGACGCAGGTATGACTTTCTAAAGTTCAATTATTTGGAGCTAATGAAAATAACCTATTGAAACTTGTGTAAAGTACCTCTAAAAATGTATTTTTGACCACGAGTAAGAATTACACAAATTATATTACAATCGGGTCCGTATTGGCCGGTACCAATACTATATTTATAATAATAAATCGATTTCAATCGCTGATTAGAACTCGTGCAGTTACGATTGACAATCTTCATAGTCTGTTCATAACAAATTTATTTTAGAACATTTCGCAATAATATGTCCACAGGAATTGTCGGCTTATACTTGCCGGAGCTATGCCTAAAATTACATATCTATAGACGAATTGAGAACAGTTTTTTTAATTAATTAAATGGTGTCCGTGCAGGCGTTCCGGCTAGCACTGCGGCGGCTGACCCGCGGCGGCGTGGCGGGCGTGGCCGGCGCGGGCGGCGCGGGCGGCGCGGCGCGCTTCGGGGCCGCGCGCCTGCTCGCCTCGCGTGCTGACAAGCGCCATCTGCTGAGACAGGACGACCTGCTGCAATTGGTATGTTCACCACCTACACTTATATACCTACCTAACCTATACACGCACGTCTATATGCCAAAAAACTGGCTTGTACTTGACGTTGCGCGATGTAAAATTTGCCATTGGATTGGATTTTGGCGCACTCGATACGATGACGATACGCTTACGATAGATGTTCGTGCTCAGGGCAATGAATACTTCTATAATGTAATATATAACATTTTCACGATAATTAAGAAAGTTTAAAAGTACGCGCGCTTCCCTGAGACGTAATGCGCAAATAGCGAAAGTAATATAACATCACAATTTGTTTCAAAAGTTTCTGAGAATTAAGAGACCTTAGTACCTACCCCTCAACGGTGATAAGTAATTGGCTCTGTGGTAATCACCTCTCCACTTAATTAGCTTAAGGTCTGAATAATGTTTATATATATAATTCGTCTCATAAACCTCTATTTTTTTGGGAATGTTTCTGCAGGAGTTCAGCCAATCCGGCGGTTTATCAAAATGCAAGCCTCGAAGGCTTCTCCTACTAAACGACTTGGTGGTCTGTGTGTCCGTTGGCGGTGGTAGTGGGAGTGGAAGCGGGGAGGAAGGGGAGCGGCTCGGACTGAAGTGGGCACACCCTGTGCAAGAAGTAGAGGTGCTCGATACTGGGACGTCGCCTACACTCAGTAGGGTACTCGCACAAGGTAACCATAATTCAACGGTCCTATAAATTTTATTTACGAAGATTCAAGTTTTTTTTTCCGAAAAGTACAAATCGCATACCAAAATATTTTTAGGAATTGGAAATATTCTATTATTTTATTCTTCTGTATCCTGCTACCCAAAAATTGTCTGGAAAAATCTTAATATGTAATAAATTAGATCTCTTATCCAATTATTAAATTTTTTGTCATGTAATATGGTTTACAAATAATAATAATAATATTTATTTATTTCTCCTCACAAATAAAGTATCATAGTATTATAAATAAGTAAAACCTCAATTTATTTCTCATTTTAGTTAACTGTCGACTTTATAACATTGATACAAGATATAATAATATTTAACTTTACAGGCATGAATCGCAGCGGTAGTCTCCGGTCCAATTCCTCAGGGACTGGCAGCACTACAACAGGCGACTCCCTTTGCAATGAGATGTCGGCCTTGATGCATGATTATGAAACAGTGTCAAGAATGGCAGACCTTGCTGCCTCATTAAGAACTCCTTATCCGGAACTCGCGCCTGAAATGTTTAGAGCACTGCTACAGAATATACAGAAAAGTATACAGGTGAGATTTAATATTCAATTGTTTGTTGTTTACTTATGAGGGAATCAATGGCACTATTTTAAACTATCTTAACTTATTTAATTAAATAGGCAATAAATAAAAACTTTTTAGAAATGTCTACGTCAACAAACAAAAAAGTCAAATTTATCCTTTACATCCTATTTATTCCTTTTCGACTTCAAATATATTTTTATTTTTGTTCTGACGTTGCTAGTTTGCTAATAATATATAATACTTAATGCCAACAGAAAAAGGACGACGAAATGGCATGGGTGGACTCCTGTTGTCTCCAACTAACAGTTCGAGGTCGCGAAGAGGCTGTGACATTCCGTGCACAAGAGCCTGGAGCTAGACTAGCGTGGGCTACTGAGCTACGGCTAGCTCAACTAGCCCAAGCGTCAGCGAACTCGCCCGCCTGGCGCTTACCGGCAGCTTCACCCCACCACGCGCCAAGTATCAAGATGCCATTGTTCGTTGCAGCTACGCCTGTGTATTCTTCTAGACTTCTCACGGAGGTATGTTTCAATATTTTACCAAAGAAATAGAACTATAGTATTGGCTATCCAGCCATCTCGCCATAGTTTATAAGATAAATCTCATCATCTTCTCGTCATCTATCATAATTTTCAAGAAGGAAGGAAACAATAATTATAAAATTCTAAAGGTTTTTTTTTGTACGGCGACACCCTCACAAAGCCCTGGAATTCAGCTAATTTTATTTAGGTGAACTTTTGCCTATAGCGACTTTCACACAGCATAAATAATGAGTTAAACATAATATTCTGTACGTCATAGGTGCGGTGTGGCTGCTTCTACACATCAAGCGGCAACGCCCGCGGCGGCGGCGGCGGCGGCGCCAGCGTGTCGCGGCGCTCGCGCTCGCTGCTGTGGGTGTGCGCGGCCGGCGCCGCCGACAGCCACGTGGCCGTCCTCACGCACCGCGCCGGCAAGCTCAAGACCCTCGTCACTCTAGACCTGCCCGACACTAAGGTACCCACACTAACCTCAAATGCCACCCTCAATATATGGGACATTCTTTAAAACACGGCCATCTGATCCCAAACTAAGCAGAGCTTGTAATATGGAAACCAGACGACTGATATACTACACATATACTACTTCTTACTTCTATCTTTGGAGCCAGATAGCTTAATTATTACAACTGAACGATATATTATTGTAGTATTTCGGTTGTTTAAGATGGCCGTGATATGAAGTCTGGTCTATACAAGATGGGCAGAGAAACCAAATCGATAATTATTTTCTGGTGCAAGGATATATGGAGTATTACAATAATGTTTACCTTGATGCCTAGGTGACGTCGATGGAGTATGCAAAAGGACTACGACAAGTGACCACACTGTGCGGCGACACAGTGTGGCTCGGCACTGAAGACAAGAAGATCATAATTTTCTCCGGGGTCGAGCCCGAGAAGCAGGAGAAGCTGACCGAGGTACCCACCATAGCCGCCGTCACTCAGATCCGCTATCACTGTGACTCTATGTTCGTGGGCCTTTCCAACGGACGAGTATCAGTCTTTAGAAGGAATCATGACGACTCTTGGGCCCTCCAGGAACCACTCGCTATAGAGCTGGGCGACAAGCCGGTCTACTGCGTGCTGCCGGTCGACGGCATCGTGTACGCCACCTGTGCTAAGCGCGTCTTCGCGATCAACGCACTCACTGCAGAAATTATGCGTATCCTAGAATTAAAAGGCGAGTGTGACCGATCAGTCAGGTACTTAGCCCACTCTGGCGTCGGGCTCTGGACCGCTTTCTCTGACTCGACCTACGTGAGCCTGTACCACGCGGAAACATTCGAGCACCTGCAAAATATTGACATCGCCGCCGATGTTGCGAAAACCATCGGAGCCAGGGAGGGCAGCAAACCTGCATATGTGTCCGCTCTCCTAGCAGGACAAGGGTTGCTGTGGGTGGGCACCACCGCCGGCGTCAGCGTCACGGTTCCGCTGCCCAAGTTAGAAGGTCTGCCGCTGGTCGGAGGGCACATCGCCGTCTCCTATCACGCTCACGCGGGCCCCGTGTCGTTCCTCCTCCCGCTTCTACCAGAGTCGAAAGACGTGGACGTCAACGTAGTCCGACGCAATCTATCCAACGTGCGGGCTCTAGCTGAAACCTCTATTCTACACGAGTTCAAAGAGGAGGAATCCAAAGATGAAAACAGTACAGAGAAACCGAAACTAGAGAGACGGATATCCGAGGAATCGAGCCCGTTCCGACCGCAGCGGGTGCAGTCCGCAGTCGTGCGCCGTAAGAAACCTGGCGACGTGCGCCTCAGTAAAACACTACCGAAGTGCGCCAACCTCAACGCGTGCGACGTATACGGTCTGTTCGGCGACTTGATGTTCGTGAAGGACTGCGTCGGGGAGGGCGACGTGAGCGGCTCCGGCGGCGAAGCTCTGCGCCGGAGCGACCCCGAGCTGGCAGCTATACCGTTCCGCGTGAGCACGCTCGACAGGCGGCTGCGGATGCGGGCGGGCCGACCCAGGAGCCTCGATCTGTCGAGCTGGTCGGTCGACTCGCGGGCTTCGAGTCTATGCACGTCCTCCGGCAGCGAGGAGTCCATGGCGCTGCGGGGCGTATCACGGACGAGCTCGGGGGCGTCCGGCGCCGCCAGTCTCGTGCCAATCGCGATCTCCACGCCCGATTCTTCGTCGGGTAAGTCCACCGCCTCGGATCGTTCCATATCGCGCAGCGACTCTGCTAACGCGCCGGAGACTAGGAATGCTAGCAAGAGCGCGGGCAGGAGTCTGCGCGGTGCCGATTACATAGTTGGGGAGAGCACCGCGCGGCGGTCTGTGGTGACGGTGATGGGAGGGCGCGGGTACGTGGACTGGCGGCAAGTGGCGGACGCGGCCGAGCGCCCGGCGCCCGCCGCCGACCCTAACCCGAAAGACGCGCACCTCATATTATGGGAGATGCGCTTGTGACCATGTAAATATAACCTTGAGATGCGAGTTCTAAAAAATGAACCGAGGTGTTCTTTACGTGCGTAAAGACTACGCGAGAAAATATTACGAATTTTCGTATGTTTGACGTCGATATTATATTTTGTTTGTCAGATTCTAATGAATCTGATTTTTGTGTCATATTTAATTTGTCGAATAATTTGTAAATACTTCGTGCTATAGGTTTATTAAAAGTTTATGTATGTAAATTCCGTGTTAGTAAAGGGCTATTGTAGTAAAGTACCTATGTTAGGATTATGCATTTAGGCAACATTGTAAATCTCAAATCTAACACACCTGTGGTGACCTCGATTCTTGTGTTGAACTCAAGCATACGCGAGATAAATGTGAAAAATAAATTTTACGCCTTGTAAATTAATGTGATAAGCTTTAAATTATTTTTTGAAGTTAGGGCTTGGAGCTTTTTTCGGTTGGCCCGATGTTTACATTGAAATATTGTATAATATAAGAGTTGGTGCATTATTTTTGTGATCGTTTATATAAACGTTATAAATACTAAAAACAACGGTAACTTTTACAGAAATATTTGAAAACAGAAATCATAAGTATTTTGGAAGATATAACCTAAATCACTCAGGAGTTTATCATACTTATCATGGACAATTTTATCTTTTCAAATTACAATAACGAACTAAAACTTGAAATATTATTTCAATTCTCAATTTGACATATTGAATACCAATAAATTAATTCTGAGACGGAACCGCCTTAATAATTTAGATTAATTTCGTTATTAAAATTAAATATTATTGATTTTTTTGTCATTTAAGTACTTACTAATGAATCTGGTGTTGATATTTCCGATCGATAATTTTTGCATATAAGTAAATTGAAGTAAATTTTCTAATTTACAAACCATAGTGGCCTTAATTTCATGAAAATTTCCAGTGTGATTAATATAGCTTTCGTTTAAGCTTTATTGTTAGACATTTATGATAATGTCGCTTTAAGAATTAGACTGATTTAGCTTAAGCCTTTAAATGTATTATTAGTTGAATTTTAGTAATTAAGACGAATGTACGACATTTCGAACGAATCACTTCCTAATTTTTTAAATGTTTGCACATTCTCGACCAGCTAAACGACGAAATCTCTCGAATATTTGTTGAATTTGTTAGCCTATATTTTATGTCAATGTTACAATTTACTGTTAAATTGGTTGCCTATTCTTCCACAAAATTATTTATGATGTAATGCAATGTCACCGTTTCAATGTTATGGCTATGTTGCAGCGTTGTTCACCGTTTATTCAGCTACCTATCAATTCTATTACATACTGTTAGTCGTTAATGTTGTTTTCGGTCAGTAACTGCCATGTAACAAACATTTTACATAAATCCAAAGAGGCGAGTTTACTCAGGCATTATAAAGAAATAAATATGAACTCATTACCCAAGGGAAGTTTTCAATGTGCCAAATTGTAAAATATTATCGTTTTATTTATATACGGTGTACAAAGATTAATGACATGGATTTTCATCTCATGTACTTCGCACAACTTATTCTTTGTGTTTAAAATTATTAACTATGTAAAGACATTGTTACATGAGATGTGAAACATCATTGTTTGATATTATGTTTATATAAAACAGCTATGTGAAACGAAACGATCACCTCGAATATATCGAAAACTAAAACCTTGTTTACGTTAGTACAAAATATATATAGAAATTTGATCTTTATTTATATGTACTGCAAAAGTCACAACATGTATGTAGGTGTAAATAAATTTTAAGTTTATATATATATATATATATATATATATATACACCTGTATTTTGTGTTTTATTTATTATTCTTAAATAACAGACAGATTGCATATTTACCCTATTACGCTTTAGATCTCGATTCCCACCCAGTTCAAAAATGTTTGTGCATAAAAGTGCCTATAGTTATTTGAAATAGGTATGTATCCGCAATTATTTTCTTTTTTTAAATGTCAAGAAATTCAGTAAAATTAACAAACTATAACCAAATGCACTGTGCGTGGTTTGACATGCACACATAGGTCGCACAAATAATGATTTTAATAAATAAAATTAACGAATCCTGTTTAAAATGGTTTATTTTTTGTCATTCTGGTATGGGTTGGTTTATCAATAGGTCATATGGGTGGTTGGAGGTTCCATCAGTCTATGGTAGTCCTGAAAAATAGTGAGAAATAAATGCAATTAGTAAAATATAAGGGAATGCAAGTGAAACTACGGAGGGACAGCAGTGCCTTTTATACTTTATATACAAAATATTAACAAATAGGTAGGGAACTTACTAAGAGAAACGTATGGCTGCTGAAAAAATCAAATACGTACGGGAAGTAAATAAAATGTATTGTGGTAAATTATATATGTAGGTACAACACTATAATGCACGTGATACGTACTGTTACGCCGCTTGCATTCCTTGAGCGCTTCATTAAAAGCTTCACATTCCTGAATGTTATCCCGGGTGTTAGCACATTGCAGGAACTGGGATATTTCATAAGCGCAAGGCCCTGAAGGTTCTGTGCCCATTTGATAATTTTGCGGCAGGGACTGTTGCACTTCCTCTCGGCGTCGACCACCGCCAAACAAGCCTGATATGGCCTCGCCTGCTAAATGGCCCTACCAAAATAAAAATATAATCAGCCACACATTTGTGTGTCAAAACTAATCTAACGAAACTCGTTATACTACACATGTTCAATGGTGTTAAACCAAACATGACCACCACTGGCTAACCGTTTTAGAATTTGCTGGTCTCCGGTTAAAGGGAAAGGGTGAGTTCTACTTAAGTATTTAAAGAAATACTGTTTAGGTCGACAAAAGGCAGTAATGGAGATAACTTGCCAAGCAGCCCCACATGACGGAGAATGTAGTATTTATTAATAGATCTGTTTAGTCGTTCCGTTGTTTTGCAAAGTTCCATCCAATAAGAGTAATTTTCCAGAAGTTTATCGTGCTGATATGAGTCTTTGGTAGGTACCATAGTAGTGCCAACAGTGACACCTCCGGCGACTGCTGCGGCATCTCTGAACATAGAGCGCTGTGGTGCCGGCGTCACGAAGACACGGGGCGGGTGTGCGGGCGCATGCTGCTCGGCGCGAGAGTATCTGGACCGACTTCCCCCACTGTCATAAAGACAAGCAAATTCTGTCTTATTATTATTTTACCTACTCACTATAATCATCACCGGGTTGATGAATCCTAAACATGCTTACCTGTCACCTTGTTTGCTAGTAACTTTTGTATCATACGCTATAAAACCTATTAAATTAATAAAACCTAAGTACCTATAGCTAAAGTGCCTGTTACGAGAAGATGCAAAGAGAGTATTCCAATCTGCGTAATAATGTCAGGATTTAGTCATCTACAGTGCCTACCCTAACACCCTAACGATTAGCGAAGTAAACAAGAATAATAAGAACATCGTTATAAAGAATGATCCAATATCTGGCCATCATTATTGTCGTGCTTACGAAATATGTTACCACGTAAATACCGGCGTCTCTTTACATGAATGATGGGAGAAACATCGGGCACACGCAAAGTTGGAGGGCGAAAAATATCGTGCTTGCGTAACATAATAAAATTGCGGAATATAATAAAAAACAAAGTTGATAATTTAAAAATGACTGAAAATATTGAATCGATTAATTTAAATGGACAAATTTTAACTGACTCTATGACAATTGCGAATGCTTTTAATTATTACTTTATTGACATTACTAATAATAATAAATTTATTCCGACAGATTTATCTTATACTAAAAGAATACAAAACACAAGTTCAAGTTTATTTCTTAAGCCTGTAAGTGTCGGTGAAGTAGTGAAACTAATATTATCGCTCAACAACACAAAATCGGTAGGTTTTGATGGAATATCTACGCATATTATAAAGCAATCTGCATTAATTATTGCCCCGGTTCTAAATTACATATTGAATATATCATTTTTGGAAGGTATTTTTCCTGAAAAACTCAAGATGTCGGTGGTCAAGCCCCTTTATAAAAAAGCTAATAAAGAAGAACTTTGCAATTATCGCCCAATTACTCTAATACCCATTTTTGCTAAAATATTTGAGAAAGCGATGCATCATAGAATTGTTGAGTTTCTTAATAAACATAATATAATAACAGAAGAACAAAATGGTTATCAAAAAAATAAATCTACCTCCCTAGCAGCTTTTACACTCATGCGGAAAATAACTGAAAATATTGATAATCGTATTCCAGTTTCTGTCATATTTTTTGATATGAGTAAAGCTTTTGATTTTGTGAATCATGAAATATTATTAACCAAATGTGAAAGATATGGTATTAGAGGCAATACAAAAAAATGGATAGCGAGTTATCTAACTGGTCGAAAACAATGTGTAGAGTTAAACAATATTAATAAATCTCTAGAATGTACAACATTTCGATCAACATATAGAGATAATAAAGTAGGAGTACCACAAGGAAGTATTTTAGGACCCTTATTATTTATATTATATATAAATGATTTACCTACCGCGGTAAATCACAGATCTATTCTATTCGCAGATGACATATCTCTTGTTGTAGCTAGCAAATATGAAAACCACGAAGCAGCTCTCAATTCGGCAGTAGATTCCATACAGAAATGGTTATCTGCTAACAATCTTCATGTTAATTTAGCTAAAACTAAATATATTAATTTCCGCAACTACAACAATAATAATAATTTACAAGAAATGAATGTTATATGTAATAATCAAAAGATTGGCAGGGTTCAGGAAATTAAGTTTCTTGGTTTTTTGCTGGATGAGCACTGTAACTGGAAGGCACATGTTGACTATGTGTGTAGCAAATTAAATAGATTTGTATTTGCATTAAAACGTTTGAGGTCTATATCAACGCAAAAAACTGCTGTAGTTGCCTATCATGGCTTCGTTGTATCTGTTCTCAGATATGGTCTTCTTCTTTGGGGAAATTCAACAAATACCAGTAAAGCTTTCATCGTCCAAAAAAAAATGTGTTAGAGCTTTGTGCGGAGCAGGTCCTTTGGAGTCCTGTAGACCACTATTTAAAAAGCTAAATATTTTACCATTGGCATGTCTTTACATTTTTCAAGCGGGACTTTTTGTTAAAGAGCATTTAATATTATTTAACAGATATCAGGATCAAGTTTGTTCTAGAATAAAAAATAGGGATCCCACTAAAATAATGTTACCAAAATGTAAAACTTCTCTGTATAAAAATAATTCCAGTTTTATGTCAGTTAAAATATTTAACAACATTCCAAGGAATATCAGGGAATTGCCAATCAAGCAATTCAAAATGAAATTATATACGTGGCTCATGGTTAAGAGTTTTTATAATATTAATGATTTTCTGTAATGTATTTTCTGTATCCAAAATTATAATTTTCGTTTTATTGCTTCATTTGAAAATTTAATTATATTTATATTTTGCATGCCAAGTAATATGGCAAAGTATGTATGTTCCATTTCATAAAAAAATTACCACCATCTGTACCATACTTTGTGCAAATAAATATCTTTATCTTTATCTTTAACATCACAGTGGACCGGCATCGTAAACGTAGAAAACTTGTTCAGAAATCATAATTCTCTTTTCTATAACAAGGGCCGACAAACAAGCACCCTATGGACATTTGCAACACCAGGGCATCGCCAATGCGTTGACGACCCTGAGACATGAAGTTGTTAACTCTCATGTGCCTGTAATATCACCGGCTCCCTTACCTTTCTAACTGAAAGACAGTAATACAAGTGCACTACTGCTTCACGGCGGAAATGGGTAAGGTAGTATTTACCCGGACGAACTCTGCACTAAGAGCTCTACTACTTTAAAACCTGACCCACAATGCAAATATATATGTTATGATATTAATTGTTGTTATTTATACCTATTCTTATACAAATTAAATCCCTATGCATAATGAAAAAAACAAAAAGAGAAAATAAAGTTGGTAAAATTTCATTAATAACATTATCTATGTCTGTTTCTTGAAGTACTAAATACTTGAATTAAGGTATTGAACTGGGTTTTTTTCCAAACATCAAAAATCCTATTTTGGTCAGGGGTTCTGTCGTTTACTGCCTGGATTATAATTGGTGACTTTTATTTACAACCAAAATTTTCTAAGTAAATTTTTCCCTTCTCAGTAATTGTAATGTCTCTTACATTTATTTAATCAACTTTTAACAAGATGTATTTCTAAAAGGATGACAATAAAACAAAGGTTGGTGTGACTGTCTATATTATTATACATACTAAAGATTACGTAAAACAATGGATAGTTTGAAATTATAGAATCTTCATCACAATAGATTGTCTTAATATATAAATAATAAAACTTTACTAAAATTTCTAAGAAATGTAAACAATAGAAATCATATTTCCATCATGTCTAAATTAAATATAATAACTACTAGGAAGGTGCCGAATATTATTGTTAAAATTGAATGTTTGTATTTTGAGGTAGTCTTTGAACATAAAAATGTTAAGTGTACATTTTTTATACAGCAAAGATAGAGATTTTTTAAAGAAATAAATCATTTTTTAAATATTTAAATACAAATATAGAATTTGGCACCTTCATGAATGTAGTAACTATTCAAATATTTATATATGATTGTTAACTTTGCATTGACGCAAAGCCTCATTGAATCCTTCACAAAGAGACAAATCGTGTTGTTGTTGGGCGCACTCAATAAACTGTTTGATCTCCCAGGCACAGGGGCCCTGAGGCTGCTGCCCTTGAAGTTGGTTGTAGCTTGCTTGAGCCGGAGGGGCTTGTTGCTGCTGTGCAGGCTCACTGCTTCCACCACCACTGAACAAGCCAGTTAGGGCACTACCAGCCACATGACCCTATAACAATAAAATTATTCAATGTAATATGCCTCCAAGTGTCAATATGTAAATAAGAAAGAACAAAAATACAGTTGGCTAGCATGATGTAAACAAGGGAATATACTAGAATATATGACATGCAAGAAATATATTTATTGTGCAAAACATGATCTATCATACATATAAACAAAACACTGCATCATGATAACGTCACGATAACATGTGACCATATATTCCAATCACTTGGCTCTTAGCCAAAAATCACTATTTAACAATACTTAAAATTACGACATAATTATAAAATAAGTGTTGGTTTAATATTTCAATTTGTAGAATAAAGTCCAAATTGCAATATTTACATTACGTAACAATAAAAAATACACACCACAGCAGATCCAACAGCTACTCCTCCTGCAGTAGCAGCCATCTGACTAAACATAGAGGGCTGCTGAGCCTGGGCCGGTATTGGTGCTGGAGCAGATGGGGGAGCACGGGCGGGCACATGGCTCGGTGGTGGCGCAGCCCTGCAAGAGTTTTCAGGGGTTATATTATTTCACATGACATAAGAAAACAATTGCACGTTAGTAAACTAAAATCTTACCTTCGCTGTGGCGCTGGTGGTGGGCTTGCAGATCGTCCACGGCGAGGCATGATTAATTTACTTTTTGAAATACTGTTACACGAAAATTCCGTATGAAAAATACGATTGAATGTCACTCTGTCAGTCGTCAATTGATTTTGAAAACTCAGTCCAGTCGAACAACTCGCTCTAACACGATATGAATGAGAATGATCAATGACCGACTGGTTGAATGAATTTTGTTTCGTTCTCGAACATACATGACATAACTCCGAGAAGGTTGTTCTAGAATGTTTAAAATTAGAATAGATTCTCTCCCTCTAGCTCTTTTATGTTCATAGGAAAAAAAGAGAGGAAACAAAGACAGAAAGAAACAGTGCTGCCAACAATGTTTCATAAATTCTGCTAAATTAATTGTGATATTCCGTTATAAATCCGATGTTTTTCAGTAAATGGTTGATGATTTCATACACAAATTCAGTTGGTTACGATAAAACAGTAACGGTGACCCTTCGTCGCAGCCATTTGAAACTCCGTGTGAAAATTACGTATGTAATATACCTCAAACATTATATTTTATTAAAAATAAATTATTTAGACATGGAAAGGGACCAACAAGCAAGCCTAGACTTTTTCAAAATCGTGAATATGCTGACAGTCTCGTAATTTAGATATCTGCATACATTTAATGTTTTTGGAACGAAGTTCCTTATCGCGCGTTGTGAAAGGGGGCTAGACGGAAAAAATCATACGAAAAGTAGTAACGACACTTTTTTTCGAAATTCAAATGATATATTATTGGGTTTGTTATTTTCATAATTTATTTAAAGGCTACATACAACATGTTTAAAATTTTGTTCCATTTATAAATTAGTATAATTAGTAATTATTAGCACAGTCTTGATCTTTTATTGAAGACCTAATACTAAAGACGAGAGATTGAAGTTTTTCTCTACACTGGACCTAAAAAGCGTTTTGGTTAATTCCAATGCGTATCTTCGTTCCATCCGGGTGTCCCTTGACACCTCCCAAGTTTTTTCTTTTTTATATTTTATTATAGATGATGAGGGAAAAAGCATGCTAGCTGTCCTAGAAAAAGCCTAAGCCAATTTGTAGGAATGAGGCGATAGATGTTGCAAACAAGACCCATTGTCGCTAACGCAATAATGAATAGTTTTCGAGTTGAACCTAAAAATTTATCGTTTAGAGTGTAGACAATGTTATCGACAATCGGTCACGTGACTTCTGCCTTAGTTAACTCCATCGTCTTTATAATTACCCACAACGTTTTCCTGGTATTTTCAGTAATTTTATTAATACGTCAAGAATTTATACGAAACCATAATGAGAAATATTTCCACAGCTCAACAAAAATTATAAAGAAGGTGGATACCTATTGTCACTAGGGGCCGGTGAGATTACAGGCAAATGAGTTAACAACTACACGTCTTGGGGTCGACAACGCATTAGCGACACCCCTCTAGTGTTGCAAATGTCCACAGGCGATAGTGAACCCTGACCATCAGGTTTATCTTAAGGACTATAAAACTTAAAACTATTTCTTTCAGACACATCTGGCAGACAAGAATCTCTGATTATCGTAGTCATTATTAAGAACATACACTATTCACATTATCCCTTGCAGCTAAAAGCGAGTAATAGTTGGTTTCTGCCCTTAGTGAACCTTCGATAGCGTTATCCTTCGGTTTACGCATACTTTTTAAAGTAGCCAACCATTTTTTGTGACCTGATACTAAATACGCGATGACTTTGCGTTTGATAAAGCTGTAAGCTACTAGCTGCTCAATAATTTGGCTCCCGTAACATGCCTGTGTAAATAGCCGATACAGGGCTTAAAAGTTTTATGTCCTAATTAAATAAGTGCTTAATAATGTATTACCTGCCGCCTTTACTTCGAACGGGCATTTTCAGAACGTCACTTTAATGAATATAAAATTTATTTGAACATATTGTTTGAATATTTGGTGGAGCTCCCAATTCTAGATGGGTTCGGAAAAGATGGTGATAGGCAGTTGACAAACATAACACTTTTCTTGACATTTTCAATCAGTCTTGTCAGTGTGTATACCAGCCAGTCTTAGTTTTAAATTATTATTAGCACGTATTAAACAAAATGTACATAATCTTGTATTTAATAAAAACACAAAACAGACCCTGATTTTTTGGGACAACTTTCAAGCCAAATTTGTAGACTACTTCTTTATTTATTTATATCTTATACTATATTTGATCTTTATTGGATAAAACATTGCCAAAATAAATCAATATCACTAAATTTTACACAGATTTATGAAAACGAAGTGACTGTTTGTACGGGTACTGGACGAATCAATTATATTTATTCGAACATTTTTTTTATATTAAGAATGAATTGGATGATTTCGTTCAGTACCCGTATTAATAGAGTCGGCCTAGTTTTTGTTTTAAATCGAACAAAAATTGGATAAATAGCTACCTGCCTATTCAATTAAGTGAAAAAAATAAGGTATAGGTTAGTGTTTTTTTTTTTTATAGTTATAATTTTACACTGTACCAGTATTAATAATTTATAAATTGTCCGTACAGTATCCGTACAAATAGACTCAGACTATTCGTACGGGTACCGGATGACTAACGCAATGGCTATTCGTTGAAATTAATAATGGAAACGTGATAAGTTTAGTATATATACTGGTAACATTTTTTTTTATTCTATTTATTTAATTCCTTTATTCCCCTAAATACACTTTTTATATTTATAGTTTATCTAAGTTGGTCGCAGTGTATCCGTATTAATAATTATAAATTGTTCGTACAGTACCCGTATTATAGACTCAGCCTTATGAAAATTTCATTTTAAATTGCGATGTCACTTTTATATAATACTACAAAAAAAAAAAATTTACTATCATGCAAAGCTTTTTTTTGAAGATTATACTTTTATGTTTGGTATATCTACAAATCTTTCAATTATAGTCTTTTTATTTTTTCAAATTCAAACATAACATGGCATGAAAATGTCAGGCTACAACGTAAAAGTAATATATTTATAGATCTGTCGAGCTATCGAATAGCGATCAAAATACAAAGAAACATTTCTGTTCAGTTAACGGCGGCGCTAGTTGTCAAGCGTCAGCCGGTTTTGAACTGTCACTATAATACTTTTTGCCTTATTTCCAATTTTGATCACTTGGATCAGATAAGTTTGCCGCACTGTAGCGACTACAACGACCTATGGTATAACAGTACCTATAGGCAGACAGCTACACTGTGACTGGATGCGACGAAGTCTGTGGTCCAGTCCTTCTCTATCAGTCAATTGCGTACAATGTGTATCATCTGTGGCTAGTTATTGTTACTTTTTGACCGCGTGATCGTAGTTGTCGTGTTTCTCAATTTAGTTACTATATCGTATTTCGTGAATAACTGAGGTTTTACTGAGTGAAAATGAGCGAGATTCAAGCCGGTCAGAACAATAATGTATTCCTCATTGCAGGAATTAGTATAATTTCATGTGTAATATTACACTTTTTATACAAGATCGTTTTCGGGAGCAAGAAAGAGGAAACGCTAAAACATGAAACGGAGAATGATTTAGGTAATTTTTCATCCTTATTTAATTGCAAGTAAAGTTATTTATTTGTTTAAAATTAAAAAGCAAGTCGTAGAATAGTTAATGATTCACATTCACACGTGGGTCGTATCGTGTACATAGCCGCGAAACGCAAACTTTTAATAGAGCGGGCCTCCATGTGTAGAATCTCCTGCGGTTACAGTACGATGTGAACGGATGCTTGCTTTAATCTCTAATATAACTGTACATAAAGAATGCAGCTGACACACTTTGTCTGAGTTCTCATCATTATTAATATTATTATAAAGCATTCATTTTAATACCGTTATTCTGTTGATAAGTAGGTAGTTATTAAAAAAAAAAGGGTTTTGCTTTCCAGGAAGAATTACTGTTCAAATGTACAATAATGAAAATATGTCTATAAAATTCAAAATATATTATTAAAGTTTAGCAAACATTTTAAAAGGTGAATGAACTGTAACTGTTCATGTATATGAATCAAAGACCCATGTTATTTTTTACATTAAATATGCTATGTTGATCACAATAACTGGTAAAAAACTGATGATTTGGCATGCCCAGAGGTTGGTAAGCACACATACCCTAGAAGGTAGCTGGATATATTTTTTTAACTGTAATGTAGATAGGAACAATAAATACAAAATTATCCCACCACAGATAAATATAAAAATGTACTTCTTGTTATTTTGATTATTTAGTATGTTGTTATTATCTTGTTCAAGTTGTATATTTTTTATTGCACATTAACTTTATTTTTCTTGAAGGTTACATATAAGTTTGACATGCATTCAGGCTAATAATGTTTGTCATTATAAATATTTCAATTCAAAGCAATATGACACTTAACATCTGTCCAAATATTGTTGAATAACATGCTGTTATACAGAAACATGGTTTGTGAATCAGTAATAATATTGTTTATATATAACTTGTATGAATCATTTGTTATACAATTTATCAGCCTGAAGGTATTTTTGAGGTCAATTTCCCATGTGAAAAAATAGGCAACTGTCTAAGTACCACCATTTGCCTTTAATTACCTTGTTAATCAGTTCCCAATTCTTGCCTGTTTGTTGAGGAAGCTGTACACTAGTTTCTTTTTGCTTTTGTTTACATTTTTTTATGATAATAACAAAAATATTCTAAATTAATTAATCAATTGATAAGCTTTTGCCCCAGGACTTTGCCCTTCTGATTTTAAAGACTGCAAAATCTTCTTATGTTGCCTGGAACAATTTCCAACATTGTTATCCAGAAAACAATGTCCCATGTTTTATATAAATTATACCTGATTGAGTCACTAACATTCACACTTTAATGTTTATAATTAGTATTAGTAGGAATTAGCCCAGACTGCAGCAGATGGAAAGTGACCAGAATATAGGCATTGGTGCTTCTAACTAACTGGTGATGCTAGTATCAGCCACTACACTTTCTCTTGGCAGATAAGATGAACATTTTGTTATGTAACCAACTTGCCAGTCAGACACTTACTTTCCAGATAAAATAAATATAAATAATGTAATTTATTGACTTTGCTTTTATTGTTATATTGCAATAACATCATGTTTAATGACTTTGAATTATATGTGAAAAAGAAACATAATATATTAGGTATTGATACTACATTCTTGTTGGAAAAAGTTGAATTTTAGTAGGTGGTAAGCACCAAGAAAAGAAGAATTATCGAATCACAACGATCGCATTAGATTAGCGTAATCAAAATAATTTCCATAATTCTTCGCGCTCTTCAAAGTCATCTTCGGCTGAAGCTTAAATTCTTGACCAAAAAATGTAATTAAAAAGTCGCCGACCAAGCTCAGGCCGTTTTTGCTGGGTACCGAAACAATATCATGTCGCGGTCACATACGGATTTGTCAGTTTACTTTCGGACAACATCAAGCTGTATCCTATAGTTGTATCATGCAGTACATCTCTTTTTAACAGACTTCAATAAAAAAGAAGGTTAATTCGACTGTTTCCTTTATTATCGTAAAATCGAGATTACCTATATTATTCTATTGAATATACTAATCGCTAAAAATAACATTAAACTTTTGCAACGTAGGTTTTGTCGGAAACTTATTGGCTTTCCAAAATGTTATTAGGTTTTAAAAAGTTATATTCATAATGGTCATGTGTCATTGGCATCATTGGAATCTGCAAGCGTTGGGAATCGCCATGAGTAATAATGAGTCAGCGTCTCAGTTCTTATAAGTCGTGCCGACTTATCCCCATGTGGGTTTACATACTTTTTAAAACAATCATAGAATTTTATCTTCTTTTACCTACATAGATCGAGTTGATCAAATATTTACAATGAAATAACCTTAACGATTATTGTAACTTCCTGATTGTAGAAAAGGCTCAGAAGGTCTATTACTTAAGGTAGTTGCAATCAGTTTCAATTTGTTACCGGTTAGTTGTGCTATGTTTACCAATGTTGCATTGACAAACAGTGCATTTTTAGTTAGTTTCAAACAGGATGTTTAAAATTGAAAATGAATTAAATAAAGTTACGTAAAGCACTAACCCACTCCACTAAAATTAATTAATAAATATTACTGCGTAATCATTTGCAAATAACATCACTTCGGAGAGGCAAACAAACTTTGTCGCCATTGTAGCAACGCATGTTACTTTCATGACATTTCTATATCCCTACTAAATTTAAGCTTCCGTAAGTTTCGTATGGACTATCAGCTTAAATTTTGACATTATGGACATGAGTGAGAGATAAATTATCCATAAAACATACATCCTCAGCTTACAAGTCGAGGTTCGAGTCCAACCCGGTAGAGATCACATTCCAAACTTTTTGCAAAGAGTAAAGAAAAAGCCAACTGCGCTAACACCTATTCCATGAATCACAATCAATCGCGGGAAACCACAGCGCATCTATTAGGTAACCTATTTCAGTAAAATGTAAAAACACCTTATTAACATAGAATATTCTTGTAGTTTGATATAAATCGTAATATACATTTGACTTTCAGATTTAGCAGTAGCATTGATAGATCGTTATTGTCTAAAATAGGTACGTTTCGGACTTCAGAAATGAATAAATTAAGGTTCACAGCTTATCAAATAGTAATCATCTGTAACTGTGCGCAAAAAATACAAATCTTTGTGCTTCAGAGAAGTACGGAAAAGTACGTACATCTGTACGTGTATCGAGAGCAAGATAAAGCACGTATTTATTTTAGTACGTATGTACTTGTTGTAACTCCCTATTGTTATAATTTTGCGGTTCAATTCATTTAGCAACTATTAATTCTACTGTTTTAACGGAAATTGGATGCCTTAATATAAAAATCGTGTTATAATGTCAAAAAGATCATATGACCCTGTTTACACATTCCAAAACATTTTTTTATTAAAATGGTACAAAATAAACAAAAATTGCAGTTCCCTGATTTCCGACTGTTTGCGAATCGATGATACTAATAGTTCAGACTATAAGGTAAAACATTTCTAATACAAGTTTTTTTAAGAATCAAACAAGTAAATTAAAAGTATTAATAATAATTTTGGATTTCTAAAAAGATCTTATTGCCCCCGGAATTTAATTGTTTTTTTTACGTAGCTACTTCGCACTTGGCCGATTAATTGTTATAATACAGCCAACTGCGTAAAATATAGTATTTAATTCAGAACAGTTGATAAAATCATTGAAGTGAAGACTTTTCTATTAATAAGGTCAATTATTTATAAATATAGTTATTGAAACTCTTTACTAATAGGACGACGTGCTGTTACTTGAAAAAAATATAGGTTCGAAAGTATAATAGTTATGCACAAATGCCTCTTTAGAACCCTCTCATTTATTAACATCAGAACCCTGAGGTCGGTTGGTCGATTAGGTCGCTACTCAGATATACTACATACATAACATATTCTCGATATAATGTAACAAATTTGTATGAAACCGAAATCACACCAAAAGTCGCTTGTTTCATCCTTTTAAACTTCAATAACTCTTATACATCGGTTCGGAAGAAATATAATAACATAAAAATATATTAGTATTTATTTATTTACTAATATAATCTCATCCTATGTAGATTCTATATTACATAACTAAGTGACTGCTGTGGCTACATATTTTCGTTAGGCATACTGTAGAGCCGTTTTAATTAGTAGCAAGATATTTGGTCACAAAAGATCGACGAGCACTATTTTTTTCTTGGATTTTCTGACAAATCAAGCGATGTAAAAGTTTAATGTTGTATTTTAGTTTATTTGCAGTGACAACTTATGCCATTAATATTACGTAAAAATGCATTTGTACAACTTCCAGGATCTCCAGCAGAAGATACGATTTCGGAATCGGCCGCTGGCGACGCACGAGCTAGTGGGAAAAGTAAAAAACGCCCGACATGGAAAGGGAAATCTGAATTCAGTCACCCATGGCTACTCAAGAATCTCAAGGGTCATCCCGGCACTGTACTTCTCGTAGACTTCTCTGCTAACGGCAAATTTATGGCCGCTACCTGTGATGGTAAGTAGTCTTCAACGATTATCAAAACAGCTTTTTTAATAGAAATTGTGTGAATATCTATTAGCAAATGCTGTAGTATTTATGTTGATATAACCACACCATACATCTGAGTGTCGTCTTAGTTATCTTTCACATTACTTTTACCTTATCATTGGTTCCCCTTCCGCTCTTATTTAATCAGCTCTGGCATTGCTGATATGTAAAGTAATATTCAAACAATGATTGTAGACTGACTACGCTCAAGCTGTACGGGTGATATGGGGCCAAACTGTGTAGCAGGAAAGAAAATCGTAGAATTGACTTGTATAGTAAACATTTAACACTAATTTGTAAGTCAATTACATCAGCGGAAATTGTATTGAGAGAGAAACTTTCCTGCTACGCATAATTGAATGTTTGCACCTTACACAGTTACTTTAATTATGTTAATAATGAGGTTATGTAGCACAATCATATTTTATGCTCGTAATGTTATTATCATTTGATCTAAACATTGCATAAGTTTCATCAATCAGTTTCAAGTTTGAAAAAAACATTAAAATAATGATTTTGCATTTGGTGAAATTTAGGCATTGAGAATGTACATAGAATGTTATAGGTATTACTCCGAACCTGAACACATTGCTATCAATATAATTGTAATTTTTTCTTTTTACTGTAAATTCTTTTGATTTCTTAACTTAAAAACTATAGAGTAAATGACTTACGAGATTATATATATATACGAGTATATCTCGATAAATTTATTGAATGCAGTGTCTTCTCTGAACCTTATCTACTTGAGCTTATCGTGCAGCCATCAAACTAGTAGTGATTTTGATCGCGATATGTCTAAATTATCGTTGAAATGTAAATTACTTCAGCAGCTGTAGGCCAACGTAAAAATTTTGGACAATCGAATCGTTGTCGTAAAGTGCTCTCTCAAGTTAATATTCGTTTGATGGCTGATACGAGGAAGCGGCGCGTCGTCTCTTCCGCCCGAGGCCTCGCGCGTTTTTGTCCCACTCTGCTACGCCACTGTTATGTGTAATTTGGAGGTCCGCCGGTCGAAGTCGCCCCAAGGCTATTGCACCTATCTGGAGATTTTCCAGAATAATTGTTTAGAAATACTTTTAGCAGACTAGAACCTTATAGGTAATGTAGTCTTTAAATACTACTTGTTTTGTTTAGTCCAGCGGTTTTATTTTCCGACCGATTAAAGGTGACAACTGTAGAAGTTTTAATCAAGAGATTTTTAGCCATTAGTGAATGAAAACTACATCAAACAACGTGATTCCTCGTTGTTAAATGTTCAACCGATGGTGCATTGTATTTGACACAAGGAAACAACATAGTTTATCCTCCTAAGCAGGAATTCTCATAAAAGTATTTAAGGATTTAATTGTTTTAGACCATTATTCGCCAATGATTGGTAATTATAAACAGTTATTAAAAAAAAATACCATACTGTATTATCTGTGCTAAATATGTAATCTAATAGTTCATGCGGAACTGATATCTTTTAATAGGTTAGGTCATTTTTGACTTTTAAATGATAATGATCGAAATGATTTGATAAAACCAATAAATGATTTTGTCATTGACATCTGATACTGACTGATTATGAAACTAGTTCTGTATAAAAATATACAAACATTACATTTGAATGCAACCTATAATTTATATTTTTATCTTTATCAGTTCATAATACAATAGATACATATATCTATTAATTATTCTTATTAATTCATCAAGGAGAACAGGTTATGCAATTCAGATAATTTAAACGCCACGAAAAACAAAAATACAAAATGAGCATTATTTAGTTGAATTAATCAGTGAGTGGGGAGAACTGCATATTCGTATGACTATATAATTAATTAATATGTACCTATACTGTTGATGTGTCATATTTAATAAATAAATACAGATTTAAATCAATGTCTCGTAACGACTGATAAAACCACTTGAAGAACATTCGCAAAATGACGACCAGCTATCAATTTCGCTCACATGTTGTATTGGCATTGTACAAGAGCGCGTAAATCGGTGTGGAAAATCAGTTTCCCGCTCTAATTCCAGCACTGCCACTGGCGGATTATGATCGCGGTGTGATTCGGCAACGTGACGAGTACGAGCCGATAAGCTCGCACTAACCGGAATGATCGTTGTGATAGCGGGGTCGGTCACCTCGCCGAAACGTCTGCGACCCTGTTCCGCAGGCTTTGTTTACACCAAATCGTAACTGGGTCGAAATATAATAAACGTGGTATTAATATTCCGCGACCTGTGTAATGTCGTGCTCGTGTCGTGTTGAGCCTTTAGTTTGTCTATTTTTTACATAACTAGGCATTGGATAAACAAGTATAAATGTTTTTGTATACCTACGTAATGTTGAAGTCATATTGTAACTTCGTTTGTATTCAATATATCTTATTACTGTTATGGCTATCATAGCCATGGTTTTCAGGAAAAGTATTTCCTGAAAATATCAAATATAAAAAAAATATTATTGGAGGTAGATAGTGTATCTACTTTAGAAAAGTTTCTTGCAGTAATTATCTTATCAAGTAACCTCGCAAACACAATAAAATAACGAGTAGTTCACGAGCAGTGTTGCGAAGCGGTAGGCTATGAGTTGCAACTAATATGATTCGATGCAGTTATTGGTAATAGTATATAAAGATGGTATAGTAAATGTAGGTCATTAGTAAACTAAAATATTTGAGATAACTCAGACTGGTAGATAATTTTCACAAAAAAAAATGCCAAGTCAAGATAGATTCCATTGCATCCAAAATCTATCCAGGCGCGAATCCGTCTTGCAATGGCCCATTTTTAATTAGACCCGTTGGTGTTGTGTTTGGTAACCTAAGTCATCCATATGTAAGGAATAAACTTATACATTTTCAGAGGCTTTTGCACAAGTGGTAAAAAGATTTTTAACACGCTAGTAAATTTTATTTACAAATAAAAAGCAAATTTTAACTTTCACTACTCTGTCGTATAGCGGTTCACAGAACCCACCAACCTTCCAAATTTCATGTATATAGTGCTAATAGCCTCTGAGTAACTACGCCTCAACATCGGTTGTGTGTGACATGAATTGATAGACTCGTCGAAATTATAAGGGTACTTTTTGGCCATGGTAATTGGTAGCTAAAAAAGGAATGATAAAACATATTAAGAAAATGTTACGTTAAATCTTTGGTAGCATTTTAAAGCGGAACCGTATTTGGTTTTGTTATTTAATTGTTGTATTAAATGTCGTTATGGTTGGGCAGACGGGCGGACGGGCGAGGACGCTCGCCCTAGGTCGCGTCATGGTCATGCTTCACGCGTCATTGCGTGTTGTATAAGCTACACCCGAGCCGTGACGGACTCGTGATCGTGTATACAAACCTCTTGTGTTGGAGGGAAGAACACACCACTATCAATTACGCATAAATAAACTAAGACTAAGTCTTCAACGATTTAAAAAAAAAAATATTTTTAACAGATACCACACAATTATCGAAGGTTAAGTAACAAGTTTGTTAAATTACTACAAATCTACTCTAAAAATCACATAGAACATGTGTTGAAGACTTCAGCCTTGAAGTCAGGCATAGAGTATTCATTGTTCCAAAAATATCAAAAATAACAAATGGCGCGCATTGTAATGTTTCAGTACGAAATGCAAGACAAGAGATGAAATGACTGTAGCTAGTGAATAGTCAAATTGATCTGATTACCTGCGGTCACGTGAAGATTTACTTTTTTAAACAGACGTTCAGCTACATTAAAAAGAAAAAAGTCAAAACATTCTAGACCGAAGCGAAAAATAACGGGTTTAGGTTATTTATAAAATCATCGAACCCATCTTTAAGCATAGTTCTCGACTAATGACAATCACGTGAATTTATTTCTATCTTTGGAGCTCTAATATCTCTCTCTGATTTAAATTGTAGGTAGGTAGTTGTTATAATTACAATATAGCTTAACAGCGCGGATCATACCTGCTAAGAATATGGAACATCTTACGTCACTTAGACCAATTAAGTTTGCGATTTTCAGAGTAGTGTAGGTAATTTTTATAAATAAAGCGGGTATTTATAACTTGCCAACGAATGTAGACACCAAACCACTATATTTTAAGGCTTAAATATGCCAGTTAAAGGAAAAAAACTGGGATGGATAGTAAAAAAATATAATTTATTGTTACGCGCATTATGTATAAGCATAAGGAATCTTTTGAATAATAAGATGTTATTGAATATGGTTAGTAGTTTTGTCGATGTATTATATTATATTATATTGCCAAAAAACAGCAAGATTTTTACGTAAACAATCTTAATGATAAGAATTATCTTACGGTCGCATCGTGGCTTTAACCTTGGTTTATATTATTACACTTCCTAGTTGTAACGAGCTCTTCATAATATTTGGCAAATGGTTACTAACTGGTTATGGAAATCTTATGAGTGAAATTAATTTACGTAGGTACGAGAATGAATTAATCATATTATAAGATTATCTACAATAGCTGCATCATTAATTAAGAAAAAAATGTGGTAGTCATTCCTCAAAAGTCTGCGGTTGATTTACCAAAATAATTGTATTTGAAATAGGGGTGTTCTGTAACAGATAAAAATAACAAACTGTTAAGAATTCTTGTTCCCGTTTCAGTGGAATACCAGCAAAGTGAAATTACATGGTTACGAGTAAAATCTTGCAGTAATTAGGTTAATATAAAGTAAAGCGCAGGCGTTGTTCTGTGCCAGATTAAGTAAGTGAAATTTCCCTACCCCCGATCTATTATTAACCTACCTTGATTGTGATAGTATCTTGTAAGCCTGTATAATGGTTTAATTATTGCACATGTAGGTATTTAGTTAGTTTTTCGTAGTTTTTTTTTAATATTTGAAAATTATGTCAGTCAAAAAAACTTGATTAATCTATTAAAAACGACATAAACTTATTTTTTAGCTATTTCTTAATTGTACTAATAAATGTATGGTAAACAAAGAGCTGAAGATCGAGCTCAGTAGCGTGCCATAGCTGAGGCCTATGTCGTGCATGGAGATAGGCGGATGATGATAATGATGTATGGTAAATACTGTATTAAAGAAGAGATGTATGGAAATAATGGATGAAGTTAACATATGAATTCGTAATCCTATTTAGTAAGGAATACTTCGTATTACGCAAATTCCATGTACACGTTAAACGTTGTAAGGTTTCATAAAAATACTTCTTTCTTTGCTTTTAAGCCGTGACTGTGTTATGCATTTGTGTTATTCATGTTTCGTAATGTTAGTACTTTATTCCTTGCTTTCAATTACTTACGCACGCGATAGGTAGGTAAAGTTGGCAGAAGTAGAATTTTAGTGCAAGCTACCACGTGAATGCGTTTTTTAATTACATATTCCTAACATCGGATCTCGTTATTCCCACTTCTACGTGTTTCGTGATCTAACAAGCTACCTTTTATCATTCCGTAATTTGATATTCCCTACATTATTCGGAATGTATCTTCTTCAAGGGTGGTCCCAGACGCACACGCACCGCCCGTAGCGATTAATACTTTTATCCATCCATAACTTAGTTAAAGATATTGCTGGTTTTAAAAAGAGAAAATATATCGGTTTAAATGATGATAGTGCGAATCTTTGCTATCATTTAGAACCCATCTGTTCTAAAGGCAGAAATACAATAGGCCATTAAGTTATACCAACAGGCTGCATGACCGAGTTGTCAGACACGCCATGTGACGTGATGACGTCGCCGACCTCTGAGCACCAAACTGTGTATGTAGTACCTTCCTTACATTGGCTTCTGGGTGGCATTGTAACCATCGAGCGACTGTATCATAAGAGTTGGTGTGCACACATACGTACAATACTTTGTGACGCGCGTTGCTTCTCACAAATCCGTGTGCCTATAGAATATAATCTAATTGAGACTGTAAAAGATATTTGCAGAATCTACGAAAAGTATTTAAGTCATCAAATTGCGCCAGCGCCTTGACATCCTTATAGAATATAAGAAAGTTGGTTACTTAATATTAAATGTTAATTGGCAATGTTAAGTTTCATGTAGTTGTGCACAAAGAATAATGACTGTGATAGCTTTCAGTATTACATTACATGCCTTCTGAACTGCGAATCACGTATGTGTGTCATTTGATAACACGAGGAAGTAACTTAATCAGCACCTTTTCTGATAATATTCGAATATGATAAAATGGGTGTGTACCCAATAAATATTCATGATTTAATTGAACATACATTGATAAAACAATACCAAAATGATGTCATATCAGATCTTTATTGTTACTTATAAATCTTTCCTGTTGAACTATATTTGGAATCTTTACGCCTAATTTATATGGCTCATTTTCCTGACATGATTTAGTCATCATCATCATCACCACGTAATCACAATTCTTAACCTTCGTCAGTTTTAATGACAATTCATTTCCTTGTTACACGATAATGATTATTTCACAGTTACGCAAGCTAAGTAGTTCACATGACATCGTATAATGCTTACCCAATATATTATAATATTATTAAACTTATTTTTTCCACCTCGTGCCTGCGTAAAAAAAAATTAAACAAACGCAACGCATCGGTTTCATGGCCAGAGGCTTATTTGTACCCGATGTCGCATGCCCACATTCTTCCTATTGATTTTTATTAGGATTACATTGATAGGAGGAGAATAGGGTGTATTCCAAAATTACGGATAGAATGATGAATGATAAAAACACACATGACCAGCATTCACCCTGTTCCCGAGGGACTTAACATTTTCTCGGGATTAAAATCCTATATGTAATTCCATGGCATGCTCTATCTATGTGCTAAGTTTCATTCAAATCTTTTCAGTAGTTTTTGCACGAACGTGTACCTAACGAGAATACATCCATCTTCAAAAACTTTAATATTTATAAATGAAGTAGAAATAAGATAGGATAAGTAGCTATATTATTGAGAACACAGCCTGGAAATATAGAGTTAATATGATGACACCAAATCACCTTATGACGTAGGCACTATATCTATGTATGAACTACAGGCATTGTCATTATGAGATCAGCGATGACGGAGACGGTGCTTTTAAGGTCAACGATACGTTAATAATAGGCCTCGCTCTCTATACTTTGGCGACTTAATTAGCCTATACTCAGCTGACGCTTAATTTTATGGATAAATTATCTGGGATCCATCTGTTTTTACTTCTTATATGCGGGTATTCTCCGATACGGGTTTTATCTCATCCCTCACGTGTTAAAACAATGCGAGGATAAGGTTCCCATATTCGTCTCGCTCTTTCAGAGCTATCGCGGCTTCAGAATTATCTTCATTTGTATGTATTACCAGTATTTGACCTTCCATTGTTCGTTTCTGTAAATAGGTGGTGTTTAGCACACGGACTTGCTAATTTTGTGCGCACGAGATCTGCGGATGCTGCGCCAGCGCAAATTGAAAGCGAAAGGAGATATTTTTAGACAAACGTTTCCCTCGTTGATGCGGTTTTGGACGATGAGTAGTTCCGCTTGCTGACAATAATTCGACCGTGGTTATGAAAGCGTACCAGTACTGTCTTGTTAGTCCCGGTGATGAAATATTTTAATGACTCAAGTATTTTCCGAAACAGATATAATAATAATAATTGACGGAAGGAACGCCAATACTGGTTACTTAAAGTTTTATTTATAAACAACTCGTGACTGTGATATAATCCCAAAGCCGTCGGATAAAGTGATATAATGTATACGCGCGGCGCGGGCGGCGCCCCGGACTACTTTCTCTTGAATTCGGTCGCGAAAGTTGTCTCACTGCACACTTTCTATAGTTCAGTGCAGTCTTGTGCCCTGTTATCGATTCGAACAACATACTGAAGCCTCTTTAATATTATTATTTTTTGGATTAGTTCAATGTGAACGAAATGTCGTCTCTGTTATTATATGTGAATTATTGCACCAAATTTATCTATCTATCTGTTAATAAAGCGTGTACGTAAGTTTGAATAATATTTCAAAAAGCATTCTGAGGTATATATGTATATCGGGACCACGGTCAATGCAACTTGGTTGAAAGGTATATTGATAACGATTTGCGCACTATATACAACAAAACACAACATGTATATCTGCCAAATATATATTACCATATGTATCTATCAGTTTGATAGAGGATATTCCAGTAACAATAAGCACTTAACGTTGGAAAGCTATGCAAAACGTCTAGGTGCGAGTTAAACTAAACAAGTCGAGTCACTTTCACCCTCTTCACCACAGCCTATTCTAGAACACGAAGAAAAGAGTTTATTTAAAATTTATCTGTTTCTTTGGTAGGTATGAAAGCACAGATTTAGAAAATGAATAAACAAAACACTGTTCTTCTAGTACTTAACGTTTCACCATTTAAAAATTGTCATGCATTATCCCAACATAGGCAGTAACTTTCACGTCTGAAAAGGCTGGCAGGAATTTGAATACAAAAAGTCTCCGCTTTCCAATGATGGCAAAGCAAAGCACAGAAATAGTTTGAGGAAGAGATTATATATTAAATAATTATTCATTCAAATTAATACATCAACCAGTCGATTAATCACCAAAGAGAGCATCATCGGAAATTATGTCAGCCTCGTTCTGCTTGACCAAAGTTGGTAACGTTTACTCATAACCACGTGTTATACCAATATAGCGCATGCGCCATACCGTAAATCGCTAACCACGTGGTAAGTATGTATGTAGTACTATTAAAATACGCTGCTCGTACACATTATTCAAGTGTAGGTATACTACTCAATGAACTTTTATCTGAATGCTTATCGCACCCGGTACAATGAGGTGCTTGTTTACACTCGAAATTATTATTTTATAATTTCATTACACTATTGCTGTTATCGTCCGGTACTTCAATAAAATGCAATATGAACCTACATTAGATCTGGAATACTATTTCTATAAATATCCATCGTTCTTTTCCTTCTAGGAAAAGTTTCGCAAGGAATACACTAGGTTACAAATTTATGATGTCTTTAGAGTCTTCTCTATAACAGATGGATTTACTCCTATTTATTATGTTAACTTTAATGGATAAGACTAGCTTAAAACTAAGTCATGTCCTTGGGGATTTTGGCGCTGTATGCTGTAATACAGGCTTCTTGCCTTGCTCAGCAACAGATGCTAAGCTACTATAATTATAACCTAGTCTAAGATATCTTTGTCAAATCACTAGGTTCCGATTCGCAGTTTTAGGGGCGTTGCCTAATATTTAACAGGAAATAAAAAGTATTTTACAAACATTATAAGTGCAAACAATTTAGGCGGCCTCATTGCTGATGCAATTTCTTCCAGGCAACATAGGGTAATAGGAAACAAATAATAATATTTATGCGTTGATCCAGAATATATTCTTCTCTTTAGAAAAAATTAATACCGTGTAGACATAGTTATGCGTGACTTACTCTACCCGCGATTTTTTACGTGTGATAACTTTTAATAGACGTATTTTCTTTTTATCTGGCCGATTTTGATAACCTAAAGCTACGATCCAGTTTAAGACCCCAATAAAATTCTTTATTACGTATAACGTGTTCAAACAGATAGACAAAGTTTTCATAAATGATCTTAATTTATTATTACACTCACTAGATCAACCGCAATCAGTTTTTGACATATATTTTCAATGTACACGACGCTTCTACAGTTTTATTATAGTATAGATTATAGAAGATAGAGTCAAACTTTCACATTTATAATATCAGTGGTATAGAGATAAACTTTGATATGTGCATGGTAATTGATGGTAGTGTTGTCAATTTTCTTTTTTTTATTTACATGCTTCTAATAATGATATAATGACGAACGGTATTTTTAACGATTTGTAAGACTATTCTAATCACTCGTCTATCTAAGCTTCATGCGAATACAGTTAAGTCGTGCCATCTAGTTAGTTACGATCAAGACTCATTGTTGAATCACCTCGACACTGGTTCTAACTGTATGTTCAAGATGGCGCCACCTTTACGTCAGTCAGCATGGGTTCACATAATATTTCTACTGTTACTTTTGGCATTATTAACTTACGTTGATATAATATTTGTAATACATGTTAGTTAATAAAATTATGAGTGATCTCACCTGTGGAAATATTTTTCTTATATTTTATTTAGAAGCATTTGGGATTTTTTTATAACATTTGAAACCTTTTTTGTGCTATTTAAAAAATGGTTGGTTAATTATCTTATTCAAGGGCGCGGCGTTAGAATTTATAAGAACTAGGAAAAGAGTAAACGTCGAGGTCTTTTGTCTCCAAATAGCGGCGTCACCCAAAAGTGCGGAAGGTCCTCGGTTGGCCAACCTTGATGTCATGCACATTATACGTACTATCCACAAAATGTTTGCGTCCGTCACAACAATGGCAGATAAGTACGTGACATATTGGTTAAATTGTATAAATATCACGCTTGCAGCTCAAAATAGATCTCAATAACCTTTAATGATAAAGTTACTCCCCATAATTAATGATGTACTTAGTTATTGTGTATTAATAATAATAATTTTTGAAGTACAACATTTAGTTCTTCTTCAAAAACATCATCTAGCTTTGAAACTTTTAAAACTAGTAAAATAAAACAATGGCTTAAAAACACGAAAGGCTACTTTACGAAAGACAATATTGTCTTTTTTCCGACATTGCAAATGGTGACCATTTGCAACCACCAAACTGAGCAATAGTGTTCTAAAATCACCATAATTATTCAAAAGTTATGCAGCGCTGTAAATAGCATTTTCTGCTACTAAGTCCATCAAATTTGAACATAAGGAATAGGTTAGGTAATAAGGTAAAGGTATATTCACTTTTAGTTTCTTGATTCAATAAACTTTTAGAAAACCTATCAATCCTTTACCAGAGCGATATTGATAATAAATATAATGTAATGCAGAAATCTTTCTTTATTCACATAGGCATTTGATTCCTTATATGTAGTTATTTCGCTTACCTGCTTAGGAACATGATGCTCTAATTCTGCATAAACTTGTGAGTGATGCTGTGAAATCGTAGAAATAATGAGTACCTAAATAAAGGCATGACATCAGACACTAACGTTATACATTCGCCAACTGCAATTACTGGATACAAATGCAATAGCTACTATCCAAGTAATATGAAATATCTTTATTACAAGACTTATTCATGTATGAACTGCTGAACGTATTTAGATGAGATTTGGGAAACAGATAAAGTATATTCTGGATGATATGCCATTTTGATCCTGGGAAAATATGTGATCCCTCGGGAACGCGAGTAAAATCGCTTTTTAACAAGTTTTTAGTTTGCCTATAAATCTGGGACATCAAACGAAGGTTCTTGTCTTATGTTATGGATAATCATTTAAATCAGCCCCGTGAGAACTTTTTAAACAAAATATTCATTATTGACGATATTATTTTATTTTTATTTCTTTCGAATTTAATTTACAACATTGTCAAATATCTATCGTGGTTTTACTAGAATAGTTGACATACAATCTAAGCCTTGATAATTATTTCTCCAGAAGGTTTTGCTGGATGTTCCATTATCGAACTCTGTCTACTAAATAATAACCAGCAATATTCATTTTTTAGTTGACTATGAACATACGTCAATGTCATTCGATTGAATCTCTGATATATTTCTTTTTTTATTTTGTCATACTCAATGGATTTTCCAAGTATATTGTATTGTGACAAAACGAATGAATGCTTGAAGGGTGTGTCTGGTTTTCAAATAATATTCATACCTATATTCTATGTTATTTTAGGAATTATCTTTACATGTATATTTAATATACATTTTATTTTATATTATCTGTATATATTTACACGTATATATCAAGGCGAATTATTTTAACTAGGTTGATTAAAGACCGTCTGGACCATCGAAAATGCACATGACAGGACATTATGTATTAACACGACAAGCTTTATCCTATTAACATTGGTGGTGGATATTACATAAGTTTATTTCTATTTTAATGACCTTTACATGTATCTGTAAGTTTATCAACATGAGCTTGTATATTCAAAGAGTTGAGTGAGTGATCATGAAATGTAATTAAGATATATCTAAAAGCTGGATTGCAAAGTGCGCGCGCTGTACTGTTATTTGGTAAACGTTCAAACTATTTTGTATAAAACCGTGAAGTGAGCTTAGAACGCGTTTTGTTTTCAATGTCATTGAAATGTACTGAAAAAATAGGGTTTTTGCAATGAGCCTGACCTTCGTGTACGTTCACTAATCATTTGATTGACTCCTTGACGTTTACATTACCCAGTCAATGGTTTTGTTTGTCATATTATTTAAAAATTTACCAAACGTATCGTATTCATTCGATCACGATTTGTAAGAGCCTTTATAAAGAATTTAACATCTATTACATTGAACCATCATAAAGGATTATTTTTTTATATACGCTGTATAGTATCAGTCACGGGTTACCGCCCTTAACCTGGAAATTACGTGAGATACTTCAACAATGGGATTTCTAACCAATTGTAAAGATCAGGCAGTAAAATAAATCAACAAGGAAGTTTTCAGATGCGTAAAAAATCCACAAAAGTTGAGTAAGTTAGGATTAAATTAACACTATTCACATAATGGCGTTGAATCGTAAAAACGCGAAGTCCTTGGGCATTCAACTCTACACCGTTACAAATCACCGTTGAAAGATCTCAGAACCAGTCGAGTTTTGGTATGCGTATTTTCTTTTCCATCCTGTACAGATTTGTATTTATTTACACGATATATAATGTTGATAGTAGATAAGTAGAAATTCAGTTAACTTCTGACTCCCTTAAAAGTTCAGGGTTATTAGTAATCGAACCACATACGGCGATTGAACAATACGTATGTTAAAACAAAGTATTTGACTTGCAGGAAGCAGGAAGATGAGTCAATAAAATAAAAGAGGTACACTGAACGTATATGGTTTCAGAAACTAACCTTCATGTAGAACGACGTTAGTGCAATCAAAGAAATATAGTTTCCATCCTGGTACAGTTTTAATACAATAACAAAGTGTTTTAATCAGGCACACGTAATAAATAGTTGAATAGCAAGCTGAAATCTGACTTTGACCTTAGCGTTTGTGCGTATTTGCGTTTGCAAAATTGACGATTTCTCTTAACTCATTTCTAACGTTCGCAAATTTCTCGAACTGACGATTTCGTCGTAACAGCCAAGTTTGCATAAGGCCACGGCCGAAATCGAGCCTCTTTGCCAATTTCAATGTGATTTGTTAAAACCTTTGTGACAACTCGCTTTTCGTCATTACACGTGTGAATATTGCATATGATCTTATCGCACAATCTATTAAATATTACTTAAGTAAATGTGCGTTCATTACCTCAGAATTACTTGATAATCGGGCTCGATCATATGAGTATTGTATCGGAAATATTTTATCAGGTAGCTATTTTAATTATTAGGTATAAGTTACATACTTTGTGCCAGGTGGAACCCTTTATAGTTAAAATTCAGTTGTAAATAGATTCTTCAACTACTACGCACACTACAAGTGCACTTATACAATGATTACAGTTTTCTATTATGTCAGATGTTCTTAAAGATAAATAAGTAGCAATAACGAGTGCTAAATAGATAAGATTAAACAAACAGTTCAAATGTTGTTTAAATTATGTCAATTTATTATATTCCTGTACTCGAGAGTATCAGTCCATCTTCTCATATTACTGACCGTAATTGGTCGTAGGGTTTTCTCAATTAATATTAACTACGCAGTTCATTACTGTATTGCTACATATATGCTTAATTGAAAAGTTTAATGAAATTTTACACTTATTGGGCCCATTTTATATAAGCCATTTAATCTCCAAACCCGATAGCAATATTTATTTTTTATGTCTTTAATAATAATAATAATCCGAATTACTTTCTGTCCATTTAATCAGTATTTTATAACGAATACGATCTTCTGATTTGTACGGAAACTAGGGCAATAGGTACATTCCAAATATTATACTGGCCTTATTGATCAAAAAATCCAATAGAAAATTGGATACATAATCTAGACTAATGTCATAAAGAGAAAAGTTTTGTATTAAGGTTTGTAATGAATCAATTTAAAAACTACTAGACCGAGTTTAATCATTCATTCACTTTTAACTATGTTATAATACCGGGATTAGATCCTATATACATACCTAGTACATAGTAAAGGAAGCCTTATTTTAGTATTTATACGAACAGAATTAACAAATATTTGTGACAATCGAAACGAGATACAAATGGCAGTGTTAATTTTGACACCTATCGTAATTCATGACATGACACAGAAATTAAAACCGTAGAACAAAAGAGCAGCGCCTATTCCGTTACTTCCGTTTACGTCACTCTGGACTCTGTACGGATGCTGAATATACAGCTAAATTCATAATTGCCATTCAGCGACCTAAATATAAACTTGCTTGTTGGCAAGCTATGCCGCATAATGGCATAGCTTTAAATATCGTCTATTGTCACTATAATAACACGCGAAAAATACAAGATATCTGATTATGTTGTCTAATTTTTGGTCGAGTTTCCTCTGGCTATTATTTTGTCTAAAACATTTGAAAAAGAAACATTTCAAGTACATGGGTGTTGTAGAATTCTTCGCTAAGCGATCCGGCGTGGTACGCTCATATTAGCATTTAGTTACGGATTACTATTCGACTACCACTAGTTTACGCTTTACTCAATATTTTATTTGTAATTTTTAATGGCCATGATTAATCGAAACGTTGGCTAACGAGTTCTTTGTCAATGGGAATTAACTAACGTCTTTCAGCTATATCTTTGAGTAAATAAATATAAACGAGCGTTTTGCAATTATGCGGAAGAAGATAAGTAATTTTTATTTAATTGTTATAATTGTCTGTTGATTGGTTTACGAGTATTAATTATATTCACTTTTTAACGAGTAAATAAACAACCTAGTCGCCGTTTTATTCATACGGTTTTATACATTTCATTCATTATATTCATTAAACGAAATGAAATGAATGCCTCGCCTACTGAAGTTTTTAATTGTAAGACCTTCAGTCTATTACATGGATGACGGATTTCTCAACACTCTGTTTTCGTATGAACGCACTGCAGCTTGGTGTTTCCGTTTAGAAACCAACCGCTTGGATTGTTAAGCAATCGTGATGTCTGCGGTCCTGTTCACATTACACTGGGTTTTAAAAAAAGCTTTTGAACAGCACGCCTACAAGTCTATAAGCCTAAGCCATAACATATGGCTATTATTATATTAACAATTGTCGATAATTTTTGACTAGAAATATTACAAGTTACGCGATACTCATACCCTTTTTCCATGAGGAATACCGTGAAATTTTGAAATAAGAAATGATTATATGGAAACAACCTATCGGCATACATAAAAATAAAAAAGAAATCGATTTAAAAAAAACATTGTTTTGACAAATATAAATTGAGACGAGAAAAGTCGGATAATTCAAATATATGCTAGGTAAAAATTTCCTTACGTTGTCAATGGTCCATGATTTTATCTATGGTAGTTTCCGTTTCTCATTTTAACTGATATTACCTGCATAAATCATCAATTTTTTCCTCCTACTTACCGGTTTATTCTGCAGACGGTTGAGGTTAAAAACATATTTTCTGCAAAATATACAATATCCCAAAACGCGAATGAATAAGAACACACTGACGTCATACAGTTATTATCTTGGTGCCACACATCCTTGTCTTAATGTAACGAGGCACTTACAGCTAATACGAGCTGCTTGTCTCATTGATAATTAAACGTCCGGACGCAATTTTATTGTCCCATCTAGAAGATTTCTTAGGTGTGATATCGGTTTATGTGTTTGTTTATTATTTTGTAAAGACCAAGTCGGATAAAAATACAGAAAAGGGAGTTTAAAACTGTCGGTAGTTTACATTTATAAAGCAAAAGTAGGATAAAGATTTTATAAGTTTGTAGCTATTGTCGTATAAATCAACACAAATATAATAAATGTGAATAACTCTGTTCTGTCTTTGTCTGTTTGTTATCTTTTCACGACTAAACGGTGGAACAGATCTTGATGACATTTGGTTTATAATTGCTTTAGGACGTGGATTAGAAAAAGGGTACTTTTTATTCTGGGAACGCGGAATTCATATTTGCAGCATTAAAAATGTATAAGACCATTATCTGTGGAGCATAGGTTATCTATACATAGTATACCGAATATTGCTATTGCGATATTGCGAACTACATATATGCATAACGCTGGATTACGCGTTTTAAAAAAATTACATTACTTTGTCGTAAAAGTGACTGTTGAGCTCCATATTTATTTTCCGGGATCAAGTATATTTCTCCAAAGTAATGTTGAATATCTTGAAAACTGACCAGTGTAATCATTACAATAGGTATAAACGAAGCCGTTGTCTGAATAGATGGCATTGTACTCCTCTATAAATTAGCGCAAACCAATTTGCATATAACGACAACATCGTTCATGAACTAACAAGGCCGATGACCGCCCCATAAGCGGTTTCGTCGGCAGCCATCTAGGAAAAATCTCAGATACCTATTTACTTCAAAACCTGTTATCAACCAATAAAATTCTCATGGTTTATTCATTGTATCACGTCTTAAAATTGCCTTATTATTAGTACGATAGAGAGCTCTAAAATACAGTAGGTATTTTACAGTACGTTGACGTACATTCAAGTAACGTAGGTTGGCAGCACGCCGAACGAGGATTCCTTCTCGTCTCGCTCGATCCGAGTGTATGACCGCTCCATTTGTCCTCTACCTTGAAACTTTTTAATCATTGTTAAAAATAAACTAAACACGGTGTGCTAAAATAAAAATATTCATCTAGCCCATTCGTTTTTTGTTTAAAGAAAGGTTAGGCTTATAAAAGGCCTGGTAAATAGTTATTCTGTGTGCAAAAGGTTCTACTGCGTAGTATTGTTGCAGATAAGAGGGCATTGTAAAAGCTCTTGATTTTTAATCGTGCTATTGTAATCAGGACACTGCCTGCAGTAAACCCTGGCATTAATTGTTTTTTAATAGATTGTCTTATTAAAGAACTGATAAATGCCTTTGTATACAATATTATCAGTATTGCAAAGAATTGATGAATCACAACGGATCGCGTTTTTGTTATACTTACTCAAGTTCAGTGAATTCTTTTACTCGTTGCATGATGTAAAAAATTTAGAGTTTATAATGTATAAACTAGTTTTGCTACGTTAATGGCAAAAATAAGTTATTGGGGACACGTAGATCAAAAATTCTGCCACTTGTATCTCACTGCTTGGAAGTTCAACCATTCAATAACTCAAACACGTAGGGACGTAGCATTCTGAGCAAGCACACGAAGCTCTCCTTAGGGCTAATTGACTTTCTCTGAGGCTCCCGGCTATGTTTTTCTTAAACTTTAAACTCAGAATAGGGGTGTGATTTTTACCTCCATTATAATTCGCTTAAATCAAGACTCTAAAGTCACAACCACTGATCCAGAACTAAAATCGAAAATATAATACTAAAAGTTATTTAAATCGTAAACCTTTCTGGCAAATAACTCTCGTTTAACACCTGAAGAACAAATACCACCCATATTTGACAATGTATTTGTTGCATTAGTTAGATTGTATCAAATTTCAATGTGAACAATGGTTTTAAAGATCATTTGATCATTTGACAAAGTTAATGGATTTCATTCGGGTCTCGTATCAGGTAGTGTTCGTGCGTGTATACCACGACGTCGAAGTGGACGTGCCCCGAAAATATTATTTTTCCGGTTTGCTGCAGACTAGTTTTGTCTTGTACAAACGACCGTTAGTTCTCGTAGCGACGTGTCACAATAATTGTAATGTTACTCTTCTTCCTTGTCTATTCAGATAAGTGCTATTCATTTCTGTGTTTACTTAGTAGGTTCATGATTATTTTCCTCACGATTTTCTGATCAATTACCAATACCGCCTTCTTAATATATTTTCCTGTAACGTCAAGCCAACAAAGCATTTTTAACCTGTCATTTCTAAATTAGTAATACGCTGAAATAATTTACAACAATAAGTAATTTTCTAGGTAATCAAATAATGTTATTGAGTTTATTCATTTAATATAAGTACCTACGTGCTATCTGACAGCCATTGAAGCAGGAGGGTTACTCACTGTGGCTACACGAGCTCCTTGACCCACATTGGGTTGCGCGCGTCGTGACGATGGTCAGTGCAATGCAACGTGGGCTGACACTGCCGATGATGTACAACTTTCACCAAAACAAAGTTGTACCATATAACCGACGCGAGAGACGCAACGCAATTTCCCTTTTGTTTCAACATATTCTCGTCCAAATATTAAAGTGACACTTATAATGTCATTCACATTATAGATTTTAACGAGTCACATGATCACTGTGTTAAGTACACATTTACCAACGACCACGAGTTGGTCCATCTGTTTTAAAAAACATTCAAATTTATTGTGACTTTCGCCATTTGCAACTAATCTTAATGAGCGTGAAGGCTTACATGTATGAATTAATATAATGTAATGATTTATATGTTCGTATATCATATCAGGTATCAATTTTATTGTCAAGGTCCCTTGAACTTAACATAGGCAACTGAAATTTAAAGTTCCGGTAATACTCATCGCTCGCCGTGGCCCACTGACCGCGATCGCGAGTAGAACAACAGAAGTAGGTAGGCGTTGATGTTTATAGGCAAAACGGGCCTCACATACGATATAAGTTCTGCGGATTATTCATAGGTACTCATTACTCTAGTAATTTAATAATGCGATAGTAAGGAATTATCAAGAATACATTTGAAAAATCTTTAATTTCACATTATTTTATTAAGTACTTATAAACTATTAACGCTTAATTAATTATTGAAATTAGTAAAAGTAGTTGTACCAAATTACGCAAGGCATATAAGCCCGTCCCTACCTACTTCGAGTTTTATATATCTAGCAATAATAAAAATAATCTTATAGCTTAAAGCTATGTGTACCACTTTATCGATATTCTGTAATTGGGGCGTTATCTATTTACTGTCTCAGTCGTGGAGTGTGTCAGCCGCTTAAGGACAGTATTAGCATTTGAAACAGATAATACCAGATTAGATGAGTTGCTCACATCAGCCAATCCAGCTTGGTAGCGTGTACGATACCGTTCGCCGAGTCGATGCGCGTTTGACATCGATTCGAAGGTTATCGTCGGTGTCAGCGACCAGCCGCCGCCGCTGCCCGCCGCCCGCCGCCGCGCCCACATGCGCTTCTGTATACAAACAACAGCTCGGCACACACGCTCATATCATATTGTACCTAACTTGACAGAGAAGCCGAGCCGGGCCGAGCCGAGCCGGTACCGTATACGTAGCCCATACTGTCGATCGGTAAGCTCGTGCTGAGCGCTGTACGCACGCACGGCCAGTGCCACTCGAACTCAGAGCACAGCTCACAGACCGTATCCTTCATGCGCACATGCGCTTGATAGTGAAGTTCATTACAGATTATTGATCCGAATAAAAATAAATATCAAAACACGAAGCGGTTTGTTCGTCACAAGTCACAACAAACAATAATGTGGGCAACTACGTTTCAATTTAATATCGTGCATACCTATAGATAGATCTATTAGACGCTATGTCCTCGTTAGCGAAATTGTAATGAATACTAATTGAATTCTAATAAAAGTAATTAACATTATAGACAAGTTGAGTTTCTTTGAAAAAGATAAGGGGTTCATAACAATAAAATTGTAATCGATGTGATTTATAGCGTGGGAAAACAAAAGGCCCGTGGCGATTCACGACACAAAAATTTGGCTTACTTATTTTTTTTCTAAATGATTAATAAGTATCTCTATTAATTGATCGTTAGATTTCTTCAACTATGATCGTAAAAGAAGCCTGCATTGAAATCAGCGCCTTCTTATCTTTAACGTCACCTAACTCAGCACGGATTCCCTATGACGTTAACTCTAATCCAAAACATATTCTCGTCTTCATACGTGATTCATATTATGTTCAATACACGTAATAATGTATACTCCAAGTATTACATTTCCCGCTAGGCTCTTGTTTCTGTGAATTCCATATTCATTTATAAACCTAGTACATTTGCCTGCACTAGAAAAACTCCTCAATGATTTTTTTTTATTATGCGTAAAGTACAAACTACACTCATATACACACTCAGAAAAACAAATTAGGTCCTACATTAATACTTACATACAAATACAAAGATAAGGAGATACGTACATAGTATCTTCTTATTTAAAAACATAAATGAAAACAGGGCAATGGCCGTCCTTCCTTCCGCCCGCCCTCTCTTGTTTACGGATAATGCCTCGGACATGATCTCCTTGATTTCACTGCATATATGCTAGCCAAAGGCATTATAGTGATTTAAAGGTAATTAAAATACCTCATTGTATCTTAAGATCTCATTATTACCTATACATATTTATATTTATTATTGTCTGAACAAAAATAATAATATAAGTACACAAAAAAGATAATAACGTATTATAAAATAAAATGGCAGTGTTCTTCCTTATAAATGCAAAAATGTAGACCAAAACTGTAAAAGTAATCTATTGTAATTTATTTCTTTAAATGTTTGATTTTCATATCATTTTTTATTTGAAACATAAACACCACGCGGACACATCAGCTGATTCGAGTAAACAAACATAGGCACTTTCACGATATCGATAAAATACCTTTCTTATTTTTGGTATAGGTGGTATTACTTTGTATTTTATGTACTTGACGGTTTGAACGTATTGTAGGTTTCGTGAAAAAGTTAGTTTTGTTATTGTTTAGAAAAATGAGAATAGGCCGGTCGATTGGCATGTCCCGTTAACGAACAAGCGCTACCTACGTACGTATAAAGCGTGGGCTGCCCCACCAGCGAGCCATTAGTACAGCGCCCGCGCGCGCGATAGCACGTATCTCCGACTCCAGCTCCGCGCTCGCTATCTCGACTCTATGTGTATACAAGCCAGCCAAGAAACATGCATTTTTGTATTCAATTGCACGATTGGTTTTATCAAGAGACCATCGCGACGGTGGACGCTGCCAGCGCTGCAGCACGCCGGCGCAAGCCGCGTGATCGACGCCGCCCCCCGTCCGCGCCGCCGACGCCGTCGACGCCGCAGAGAATATCTACAGAAGAATTAGTGGAAGCACTCCGCCCGCATCTTCTATCTCCGAAGCGTATGTGGGCGCTTGGATACCCCCTGGAGATAGAACCGAACTCATCGAAAGCTGTGGTGTACATTAATCCACCGCCACGACCTAGGCCTCTACCGGCTACTACTTGGGATGTGAACGCTCCGGAATTTGTGCCTGGCTCTCAGGGTGACAGTGGTCGTGGCTCATTGGGCTCGACTCCGCGATCCGACAGTGACGAAGAAGCGGATGCAGTGGAACATTTGTGTGTACGTTGTGATAAAATGTTTCGAATGACTCGCGAAGGTGAATATGTCAAGGAAGAGTCGTGTCTCTACCATTGGGGTCGTGTGAGTGGAGACTGCCGCTATACTTGTTGTAAAGCGATTTTGGGATCAAGAGGCTGCAGTACGGCACGTTTTCACGTATGGAGCGGCACTCGTCCAGGTATGAATGGACCTCTCGAAGGATATGTTCGTGCACGCTCTCCTCGCGGTGGAGTATATGCCATCGATGCAGAGATGTGCTACACAACAGCAGGTCTGGAATTGGCTAGTATCGCGGTCATAGCAGCCGACGGCCGACTTGTATACAGATCACTAGTTAAACCTAGTTCACCTGTAGTAGATCACAACACACGTTTCTCGGGCATCAGGCCGCGCGACCTAGCGCGCGCGACTAAGACGCTGCGAGATGTACAAAATGATATACTTGGATTTGTGGGTACGGATACCATATTGATCGGTCACGCATTGGATAACGATCTTCGCGCTTTGAAATTATTGCATGGCGCAGTAGTAGATACCTGTGCCCTATTTCCGCACCCACGAGGATTCCCACTACGAAGATCCCTGCGTGCTCTCTCCGAAGAGCTGCTGGGGCGAATCGTGCAACGAGGCAGCAATGGTCACTCGCCGTTAGAAGACGCCCGGGCAGCTATGGATCTGGTGCTTCTGAAAGTACACGAAGACCGACGAGCTCGAGCACGCATTTTTAATCAGCTACCTTTACTGCAACCATATGATCCTTTAATCACTGCCGCCTAATTTATGAGTGATAAAAATAGACGACTGTTCTATGGACATGAATTGATAATGATTTAGATGTGGATGCAAAAATGATAAAGATGATTTAAGAATGGACATATTTTGAGAGTGACAAATAAGTCACGTTGACGGAGCGCGCGTACGATACAGTATGTGCCTTCGAATTGCGATTGTGGCAATAAACGTGATATTTTTCTTCTATTCCTGTCTTTTTGTTTACCCTCCTCACTGTGATAGTAGTATGTAATAGCTAATAAGACTAACATCAATATTCCTATTATTATTTACAAGTATCTAGTGATATAATTTTGTTGACCTATATAATTATAGTTCAGATAACAGTAATTTTATATTTCAACAAACATTGCGTTGATAAACATATATAATCTAGCTAGTAGTTTCAAATGTGTGTCTATTTTTCTGTGTCACTGTAGAGCCATAAAAACTTTCACTGTGTTAAGTTTCTCTACTGCGTAACAAACATTTGTTAGCTGTGACACGTAGGTTTGCCGTTGGCTAAAATTATTATGCTTTGTCTAGATTATTAATGACTTCATAATAGGAATATCCTCTTAAGCTGAGTAAGCTCGTGATATAAGAGCTATACCTTCTGACGTAAGGGATTCCCAGTTAACGAAACAACATTAAATTCTTTGTATGAATCATGTGTCGTATAAAATCTATGAAAGCGAACAGGAAAATTACACGTCATATGTTTACCCTTGCTGTTGTTTTATTAGGAAATGCATCATAACAAATATGATGATAATGAATTAATACAAAATCTAAATTAAATTACTCGGTCAAATGACTAATTGCGCTTTCAGTTTTCTCAAGAAAAGCCTGACTCAACCGAAACGTTAGTAGTTTCCCAGTAAAATTTTAATCATTATCGCTGACCTACACGAGTACTCAATTTTGGCAGTAAAATGTCTGATTCATGTTTCATTATTAAGATGCATATTTTATAGTTGCGCTGTATGTAAACAAATCAATGAATAGCTCCAGTTTTAATGTTTCGTCCAATCCTATTATTGTTAGACGACCGTGCACTCCAAGTAAGTTTACATAATCCACTTACATAAAACTGTGATGAAACTCGTAGATGAGCAAACTTAATGACTTCCACCTTGGTTGGATGAGAAATCTCTGAAAGGCATCGGTTCAACGTTGCATTAGAAACGATTATAGCGTAACTCTTTTGTTGCTTCCATTGCTAAGAAATTATTGTTATGTTTTCTTTCCTTGTTTGTAGTGTAAATGGTTTAGTATTTCATTATAGTGTATTTAGAAATACATACTTAATTATGAATTGGCTCTAAGCGTGTAGTGTAGGTAAACAAGAGCAACGCCCTCGCGCCCGGTCGTTGTATATGCGTATTGTTTACGTTTCGGGTCGCCAAAATAAGGTTTGTAGTCAATTCATATATTTAACATCATAACATAATAGCACTTATCGAAAGAAACGTACAAGTGGCCCTGTTCTCATAGAACACTTACCCAGATAGTGACCCAAATTACCTACAATAAGTATTTAATCAAATAAGAACAGTTTATCGGAATTTGAGGACAAATTTACTTCTGATTTCCTCATTAGATTGGATATTACATATTCGTACCGCTGAAGGCTCCTTTGATGTTATCTTATCGATTTGAAGCGCGAAATTAGTTTTCCAATCGATGCCTTCATTATGAGCCTACAGGCAACAAAGCCTGGGAAAATTAACACAATGTACCGTATTGAATGGTGATAACGTAGCTAACGACTTTATATTAATAGAAATTATCAATAATAGGCACATATAAGAATTATCACACAGTCACACAGACTTCCACGAATGAGAGCTGACGACACCCGCCTCCGAGCCCGCGGATCGAATGTGAGAGCCGAAAATAGATCTTTGGAAACGTAAGTATGTGTATACATGCATGTACGTCAGTGGTAGCTTGCAGCAGAGTGAATTCACAAAACCGATACGATAAATGATATCAGTTAGATTATATCGACATAGCTGTGTGCAACGTCTATATCAGACGTGTTTTGTTTGATACGGTCGCAGTCGTCTCATAATTTCAAAGAAAAACCTGATAACTATGTACAAAGGTGTTTATTTGTTATTGTAATCATTCAACCGGTTGACTAATCAATGATTCTAGGATCTCGTTTAGTGGAATGAATTAACTGAGTTAACATTTTGTGTACAAATGTTATACAAAGGTATTGTCGCTTAAGAGTTACAAAATATTTGTAGTGAATCGTCTCGGCGTCCATGGCGCCGCTGTCCAGTTCGCCTCCGCGTCAATACCTCTTTCACAATAAGACTTGCACAAAATGAGGTGAAGTTTCGTCATCAAACACACTTCGATACGCCTACGTGGACCCTCGCACAATAATGCGTTATTCGATGCCATAATGTTATGTATTTCTGGGTGTGCTCTTAGGAATTTAACAATACCTTCACATAGTTGCAGCTAATTAACCTATCTAAAGCCTTATCTGAATCTCTACTGACTTTGGTCATTGAACTTTTTGCAAGCAATGAATCATAGTTTGTTATGTATGACGAATTACCGAACTGGGTAGCATGTCTACTATCTTTCCACGAATGTATCGCTCGAAACGAACGCCATAGTTTATAAAAAAGTCCTATACCTCAAACCTCACACGTAAGTGTGTGGTGTGGAACTACAAAACGAGCCGAATATAAATCTGCGATGGTGCTTGGCCTCTACTCCACCGACAATGCCGCAGGACCTTGAATTTGGTACAAGTATTACTGACACAGACGAGTTTTTGTCTTATTGTAGCTCGGATAAGAATCGCTTCATTCATTATGTATGTATATATGAACCGACAGTCATTATTATTTTAAATAAATATACAAATTATGTCCGCAACTAACATGATGGTGATGACTATTGTGTAATAATTTTTTTGTTAATCACGATAGAACAAGTCTTCCTAGTCCCCTTGGAGAGGCCATTGAACGAAAAGACTTCAACGCGCGCTTTGTGACGATCGCTAGTCGTTAGTTACTATTCTTCAACAAGACATATATACAAAAATGTATACTTTACTAATACCTACATTACTAGCCTCTATCCTCACATTATACCTCATTACGGGATGCATTTTGGAATATCCTTTCATAGTACAAAACGAATGCTGAACCAAGCCTTCGAACAATGAAAACTTTAGTTTATTTTTTCCGTTTAATTTACTCGTATATCTTTTAATAATCTGCAAAAATAAAGTTTAATGATAATTAACATGCCAGCCACCATTGTTATACCTACATACAGATTTCCAAACAGAATGTTAACCGTGAAATTGTTCGGTTAACCAGTAAATAATGTAGCACACCAGGGAATTAAGTTCGTAACTGCCTGAAATCAGAAGGCCTTGATATAGTGACTCAGTTTCAATATCTAAAGTGGTCCGTTGACCTTTTACCGGTTCGCTCATTGTTGCATGCTTAATTTACCCAAGTACCTACTTTGAAAGCAAGTAATCAACTATTTCCAGTAATTTACTTACTATCAAATATAATGTTTACTAGAGATGTAATTTAACTGTAATAGTGCCATTTGGTTTATTATTTATATTTGATTACATTAATCTTTAAAAGTTGAAATATTCAAGTAATAAAAGAAATTTTATAAACCAGCAGGAATAAAATTGAAACAATATTTTTTGTTAAAACATTTGATGGGATTCATTTGTTCATAACAATTTCTGGTTTGTGACAAAAATATTAGATCTTTTCCTGTCAGGTATTAATAAGGACCTTGACTGTAATTGACAAGGATCATTATCCTTTAAACAAATAACACATTCATAATATAAAAAGTTTGCGGGGATTTTAGAACAAGATCAATACACCTTTGTCATTGAAAAATCATTTCTGTAACTAGACAACACGACCTTACTGCGCTACGTGTGCGAATACATGTTGTTGAAGCAGCAACTTGACCGATTCATTTGGGGTGACTTCGACTCGCAAAACAACACTACCATAAGGATGTCTTTGAACTGATAATTAATTAACGCTTAACGTAACTACGTGTATTTTATATAATAAATATTGCACCCAGATGGCTCTGTGATCCTATGGGATATAAGGGACCTGAACCAAAAGGAACACAAGACCCTGCGCGTAAACATCGAATTTGACCATGCGTCGCATGTGGTCTGGAGTCCTGATTCCAAAGCTTTTATCGTACACACTGTTGGTTCGAACAACATTGTCGTCTACAAGATAGAAAAGAAGAAGGACGGCACGGTAGGGTCCGCTGCTCCTGTCATCACGTTTGACAAGGTAAGTCAATTATTTTTTTGACCATCAGTAGTCCTTCCTCGAAATAGTTGAGACATCCAAAAAAAAGAATTGGTTGTCCACCTTTGTTCTGTCACAATAGTAAGTTCGCCGACTTAGCTAGTCCCAAAAATTTTATCTACCTTCTAAGAGCATCGTATCTTACACAAAATTTTAGGAGAAACGTTTACAATCTGTTTTATGCAACTACATTTTCATGGCATACTTTTACTGCAGTTTCACTGAATATAATTGCCTATTATTGCTCTGTTTATCGTCGCTAAGACACGCACGTTATATGCTTCCATTGGTTATGTAAGAGCTATTTATTCTATCTTGTTATCGAGACTGCAGCTGCCTAGTGCCATCTTATGATACGTAATATGGACAGAACATGTTCTTCTTTATACTGTAGGTGTACATTGTACATACATTATTAGGTCAAATGGCGGCCAAATGCTGATATTAAGACGCGGGAAAGTAGGTCAATAGGTTAGTTGCCTATTAATATAATAAATAGTAACATGAATGTAATGATGTCACATGATTGGCCACTGTTTTGATAATTTAATACTTGTGAATACTACTACGTGGAACTTATTACGTGAATTTTGTTTGTTGAATAAGTTTGACTAGCGTGTCTTAATAATTGTAAACCGTAAAGCATAGTCTGGAAGTTTGAGAATAAATCGCCCATAAGACACCCAGATATGTTCTGTACTAACAGAGTATTCTTTTTAACCGGGAAATCTTTAGAAGTCAATTTATTTACCTTTCTTATGTTGAAGTGTGATACATTTAGATTTAAGTGTAATTATAACCTTTAATTGTGTTCTTCAAAGGCTATTTATGTACATATTTGAGTAGTGAATGTGTGAACAGGTAACATTTTATTTTCTAAAGCAAAATATTTTTATTTTACTGTAATGAGCGTGTTTTTATTGTTGTTATTATTTAATACATGTCATTATTTATAGATGTGACATATTTTGTTCGAACAAACTTTAAAGGTGGCTTAGAAAATTTTCAAGTTCAACATTTTTATGGTATACCAGTTACATTTTTGGCTTTCATTCATTAATTCCTGTGTCAGCTACCTGTTGTGGTACCTAACTGTAATCACAAACCGTTAAAAAACATGAATTTGCATACACACAACTCATGAGTAAGTATTTATAATTTCTAATTTAAACACCAACGATTTACGTTGAACCCGTTTCTATTATTATTTATTTTTATTCGACTTAAAGGTGTATTGTTCGCCCTCTAGACTTCGCAAAACACGCTTGTTTTTGTTACTTCCCCAATGTCACATTTACGCGTCTCCTGACCTGACGTGTGGTGGTGTAGTAAGTGAATAGACCGCTAGTCGGGATAGTTTGACGCAATAACGTGAAATAAACATTAAATTAAATTTAGCGAGGCCGAAAATAGGTGGGCGTCATATTGTAAACGCATGCACAGAGCAATGGCCGACTCGGACGTTGAGAATTCAATTTACTGCTTTCAGTCCGAATTTATAATGGGAATCTATGGCTTATGTTTACTTTCGGTGATTTATATAATTTTTTGGAAATTGTACATACAAAATTATCTCTCATAAACATCAATCTGTATGATATTGATATGTTTAGGTAAAAAACTAATTTTTACTATGGCTATCAAGAGTGGCGTATGTAGATTACCAAAGGCCTTGGGGCAAAAAATTAAGTAGGGCCTCAACTAAACTAATATCGTTTGTTCCCCCCCTCCTCTAGGGCTTGGGAGCCCAGGGCACTGCCCCGTCTAGCCCTCCAGTAGCTACGCCACTGGCTATCAATGGTTGTAGTAGATTTCATATTGTCTGTATTTATATAAGCAAGTCAAAAGTCAAATCAAAAACCCGGAGCGTCAAATGAATTTTAATATATATACCTTTAAACTTTAAGAACACCTCTTAAGGTTTAATCTAAATCTTAGTGCACCTCTGGGTAATGAAGGAATATTATGTTTCCAATTTTAAATCTCTTGTTTCACCAGTTGTGAGTCTACGTCGTATATCAGGCAGCAAGTCTCGGAACTATTTTATAAGTATTACGGCTGTCCCCGCGGTTCCATCCGCGTTCCCGAGGAAAGTCATAGATTCCCGGGATAAAAAGTATCTGAAAGCCGTAGAAATCAAGAATATAAACTATCTATGTAACAAGTTTCATACAAATCCGTTTATTCGTTTTTGCGTCAATGAATAACAAAAATCGAATGTAGAATAACGAAAAGAGATAGAAAGATAAGATTGACTGCGTTTTACGTAACATAGGTCAGTGCCAAAAATAAACGCCACGTATGAATCCGCTATTAATCTATATTATGCGATCTATATAAGATAACATTATTTATTTGATTGTCATTAAGAATTTGTTATTGTCTTCAAAATAACATAGTACGGCGATTATAGTACTTCATTTAATAGTTAAAACGGAAACTAAAGTCTTTGGTGTCTAAAGGGTGCAACGCAAAAATAATAATGACTATGTACATGGATTTATTTAAAAGGTTACAACAGGGTTTTTCTAAAAAAAGTTGCCTAGTTAAACGTAGGTGTAGGTAATTGGGCAGAACAGAAAATTTCACAACTATGAAATTTCAATATTTGAGATTAAAGTAACAGAAAAGAAATTGAACACGTAGATAGTAAAATAATACCTAATTTCTATTCCATAATTGAAAAATCTATGATCTTCTTCATCCGCCGTTTATGGATATTTCCAACATGAGACGTGAAGTTGTTAAGTCTCATGTGCGTGTAATGTGACCGGCTCCATTACCTTTCTAACCGAAACAGTAATGCAAGTGCACTACTGCTTCACGACGGAAATGTGTAAGGTGTAGGTAGTACTTCCCCGGACGAACTCTACAATATCAATACAGTAAAAGCTCCATATTCGCGCTTCCTTCATTCGCGTTTTCACTATTCGCGGTTAAAAAAAATGCGACCCAATTCCTATATTCGCGTATAAAGATTTCTTTATTCGCGGATCTAATCGGTACATACATATGTATTTAAAAAGGATTCGGTATCCTTTGTAAACGCGTCGTCAAATGGACTAATAAAAATCTAAAATATACCATACAACTACGCCTAAAGTATGTTGTTAAATGATTCGCTCCTGTATAGGCCCGGCTTTTCCCTTGACATAAGCCGCCATCGCCGCGGTCGGTGTTTTTGAGAATGTAAACAAACAGAATGTTTATGTAATGCAACTTTATTTTTCAATGTATAAAGTATGTTGTTATTTGCTGCCACATATAAGGCGTTCACTATGGTCAAAAACTTCAATCAAATTGTTTTTTTTTTATATATTAGTTTTTTATTTTGTCACCCAGGAACGTATCCCCCATAATCCCATATAAATTACCATTCCATATTCACGGTTTCTGTATTCGCGGCATATTTACGGAACGTATACCCCGCGAATAAGGAGCTTTTACTGTACATATTTACGTCATTGATATTTACGCGATTTTATGCTCTCGTAGCGTGCATAAATTGACCATTGTTTTTATTAAATGTACTTATTGCCGGCAATTTCAATGCAATAAAAACATGAATACCTACAAAGAGTTTGGTTTGGTATTTAGATCCAGAGACTTGAGACTACCAATCATATACTCGTATGTTGCCAAACTAAATTTAAGACTTATCTCCAGATAGAAAGAGTTTTAATTAAACTTTACAGAACGGCATTAATATCTGCCTGCACCTTGCTCTGGTTTCCTAACGAACGCGGTACGCACGTTACTGCAGCAAAAAGCTCTCAACGTTGTTGCGATCAGTCACTAGTCCATCAATACTTGATGAATGGTCATGAGAAACGTGGAACTGTGCTTGGTAATAATGTTCAAGGCTTTTCCAACTGCAGTGAAATATTTATACTTAATGGATTAAAATCGATACAGACCTATCATGGATGGCATTGACAACGGAAGCTTAATTATTTATAGTAGCAAATCGATATCGTAGTCGCTTACTACAACATCGAATGGTATTTCTAAGCGAGTTTACGGTTTTGTTGTTAGAGTACTGTGCACATCGATAAACCAAATTCTTTTTAGAGGAGTCCCATTCTCACGATCTACAGGGCGACTGTTTAATGCTATCGGAATCGAAGTTAATCACGATTTTCGTAAGTTGGACCGCCGCCGTGACTAATATCACTATCTATTAAGTAATCGGCTTTAACTTACGAGTCCGAGAGATATATTGTTTGGGTCCTGTTAACTGTAATCTGTATTAAACAATTGTCTCAATTTCTTGAGTCATAAACTGGACAAACACATAGCGTTAATAATTTAACATACTATATTAAGTCCCGGCTCAGAGCTGGCGCCCTATTGCACGATGATATTATCGATCAGTCTGGAACTATTCACGTAACTAGACTAAAGCCACACAGGAGTATCGAAAATAGATTTGTGGTGCAAATGGGGAATTATTTATGTGTAGAGGCATACCTACCTACCTACGGAGAATTAAAACAAGTTTCGAGTTTCCACCCTTATTAGTGGGTTGTAAGACAAAGGAAAACAGGAACGTTTTCTATCTTGTAGCTCTGTTTAAGTACCTATATTATATTATGTATTATAAAAGATGCCGGTGGTCGTCCTAGGTTCGATTCCTGGTTCGGGCAAGTCAATGTTAACGTTTCTTTGATCAGAAATAATGTCCTGTAGCCCGAAATCGGTAATGTACCCGAGTGAAGGCTCAACTATGTCGCGTTGAGACTAAAAATATAATCAATGGAATTTAGGTCTCATTACTGAGCCCTGCTTTCGATTTTTGGAGATAATGGTGAAGATGCGCAAAATATATACATATGTATACAGATAAAGGAGCTAACCAGTCTGAAGTAGTCTTCTATTCACGAACTAGGTTACTTTGCGACTTAAAGTCACTAATCAATAAACATGGCATATCAATCAACATAAGGATTAGACGTGTTTTTCATGAATAATCCACTTTCCTTAGTAAAGGCACGTGCTTAAGATAACCTTGGCAACAGAGGAGCCTTTGTTATGGTGTCGTAAACTTTGATCGATTGATTACCTTATCGCCAATGGATTATGAAAGCAATGCTCCACAATCACTGCGCAATTAGACACTACGCATAATAAACCGATAAAAAGAAATCTTAGTAAATACTATTACGTTTAATTGCCAGTGTAAAAATTTCCTAATATCTAGTCCCGTATCGTTCGTACGTCAGTGATTATTATTGCAAGCATTAATAAATCGATTTCGGCATCTGTCTAGACTTAACGACGATCAAGATGTCATAGAAATAGATATACCCCAATTATAGATATTTTGGAGCGAAATTATAGGGAATATAGTATATTTAATGAATATCTAAGCATTTAAAGACGGCTGGAGCATCAGCTTCTCTGTGATAAAAAATGTAATAAAAAATTAAACTTTTGCTTATATGCTGAGACATTCTTCACACACTGTTATTTGATCCCAAATTGAGCAGAGCTTATACTAAATTACATACAGGTATTTTCACTTTTTTTTTTGCATTACAACGCCATTTTTGATACAAACTTCATTGATTTTCTTTTATGAATATTACTTATAAACTACATAAATTGGAAAGTCGCCAGCTATACATAATTTTCACTGTATATGTTAATTGTAATAGTTACCAGAATTATGAATTATTAATCACAGATTTGCATTGCATTTGACTTAAATGGAACTAGTCCTGCGATATGTACCATGTTTATTTTAGAATAGCCCCATTCCTGATTTGGCTTTGACCCAATTTGCCAATAAGGGTCAGCGACAATGACGTTTGTCACCACTGCGAGAAGGGGTCAATTATATTGTAGAGATCGTTAGAACAAGTAGGTTCCATCCGTTGTGTACATTCAGTACTAGAGTACATATCTATATCATCTACAATGAAATAACTTTTTTTTTCGAACGAACATATTTCCAATTTTAAATTGTATGTTGGTCATAAAGTATTTTTTTTGTGTATTTTTTTGCTCAGTTTATTGTTGGCTTTTTTCACCAAAGCAACGTAATTTGCAACATAAAGGACTTCGAATTCTTTATTGTTATTTAAAACTTGATACCGCCATTCAATGTATGTATAATTCAGTGGATATTACCGACACAACAGCTGGTTAGCACAAATGCTACAATGAAACCCGATAGTATGTCAGGTAAGAAGCTAACTAAACGCTCAAACCAAAAACCGCGACCACCGAGTTGTTTGTGTGATATAGTTATTAACTTATATCGAAGCTGTTATTTTGAATAACCGTTACTGCGTAGAACGTTGCGGTTTGACCGAGATAACCTATATTTTTATATTATTGATTTTTAATTAGATTGTTATTTACTAATTTAAATAAAAAAATAACAATCATTAAATTTAATTGTTTTAACCTTATAAAAAAACCCTAGAAGATAGCGCTTTACTGCAGTGAATATATGCCATGCACTTAGACATCTGAAATGCAGAACATTCTTACCTACTCCAGAAACAGCTATGCACGCTAAAATGTAAACGAGACGTAGGTAACCTCGCCTTTGAGATTCAAGAAACAGAGGTGGGCAAGATGCCAAAATCTTAATATCAGCCCCACTTGACGACCTCCCGAGAGATTGATGAATGTTTTGTTCTTACATAAAGCTTGTCCTTTGTGTGTCATAGTTCATTATATACTTGTATTAGTCATGTGTAGTAACAATATGTACAAATAACATTACGTGCTATATGAGAGCGGTGTCAATATTCTGCCCCTGAAACTGTAATGTTTATATAGTTCATGCATTAGTCATTGCTTTTTCTCAGGGTTACTCAAAGTGTGGGTGCAGTCGTCAATTACTCGGTTCGTAGGCGTTGGGGGTATGTACTGTCACGTGCATTAATATACAACGTGTTACAAAATAGCCCGTAAAAATATAATGAATTATCAAAGCCAACAACCCTAGTAAGCTGTCATGTCAGGGAACCAGATTATTTAACAGAAAGGCCTACGTACATTTAACCTCCTTTCGGCTTTACGGGTAGTTTTGTAAGTAACAGCCTGTATAACCATGTTGGGTTCGGAAATAAAATCAGACACCCTTCACGTAATTCAATAGTTGTTGCAATAGTTGAGCCGTCTACAAATGAAAGAAGAGAAATTAATGAATGAATCAGATATTATTGCAGTAGGTACTATCAGTGGTTACATACTTATGCTCATGACCGTGCGTATGATGCAACATTTACATTATTGGACAAATTTAGTGAAATTTTTGAGTGATCATTGTTTTATTATTATTAGGGACAGTACCGGCCATAGGGCCACTAACGCCCCCAGCAAAAATATTATGGCCCTCACTTAACTATTACAATCGTGTAAATAATGTGCGGAACAAATGTGATCGTATATTAATAATTTCATCATAGCTTTAAGCGTTAAGCGTCACCCAGAGCTATCGACATGGATGAAAATAGTTGTTTAGCTCTTTACGTAGATCACAGAGCGTAAAGTAAGGTATTGAGCCAGGAGACGCCAGACCTGGGCGTCCCCTTCAATTTGGCGCCCCGGGCCGTCGCCCCACCTCGCCCCCCTCAATGCCGGCACTGATCATAGAACTATTAGTTTGAGAACCTCTGACATATCGAGTTACCATAAAACATAAATTGCGTAGGTACCTACTAAGTAACAAGACTCATGCTTATCAAGTTCACGGAAAATGCTAATAAGTAAAATAGGTCAAATTTAAACAATAAACATGTTAACAATGTTATCATATTATTATAGCTAGGCGAATCATGAGTTGACTTAACATATGGCCGGGGGATATGAGATGAGGCGGGCGGGGCGATGCTAACATTCACTCACTCAATTTCTATGAAATAGTTGAGATGAAAATCATTTTCACGTAATTGAATAAGAAATGATTTCGGTTACGCAAAGAGAGAAACGAACGAGATGAAATCTTGGGAGTTTTTGGTATTCAAAAAAACTTTTTACAGTTATACAACAGTCTTGCCAGCTGAAATACAAAAGTTTCTTAATTATTCATACAAATAAAACACAAACACTTTCATGGTAAGTTGAATGAACCTCCTGAACTTGTAAGTCATCGCAATGTCGCAACATTTTTTCACAATGAAGTACTAAATTGTGAAATTTTTAATACCCTGTTATTTTATTGTTAAATATTTAATATTTTTATATTGTTTGTTCCAAGAGAATTTTTGATTGTAAAGTACTATTATACATAGGTTTTTGTAGTGATTCATATTTACTAACCTACTTACATAGTGTCTGATGAAATATAACTCGTCTCTTACTTAAACATAAATGAATACGTGGAGGGCATCAGGGACATTCGTAAATTATCGTTGTCAAATAACTCGTATCTTTAAGGATCGTTAAAGGCTATTACTGTAATGAAATAATTAAAAAAATCGATAATTATTCTGGCAAGGAATGTTCTCTTGTTAGACTACTTCCCTACTAATATTATAAATGTGAATATAAGTTTGTTTGTTACGCTTTCACGCGTAAACAACTTAACCGATCATCGTGAAACTTGGTACGCATATTCTTGGAGGTATTAGAAGTAACAGCATATTTGTTGTGCCGGAAAAATGTTACATCCCTCGGGAACGCGGGTGAAACCGCGGGGAACAGCTAGTTAGACATAATTAGTACTTGTGCTATCATGGTGTTTAGTAAGCAAACATTTTCTTATCTGTGCTAATATTTCATTACGAATGAACCTTTGTGTAGAATTACACTAATGCGCTGCATCGTAAATATGGATAGGTACCTACAAAATACACAAAACCGTCCTTGTACTGTACGTGCCTTCCTTGATGACAAAGTTCATTATTTCCTTATTCTTTTAACAAATTATTCACATAAGTTCATGTGTCTGTCTATATTTTTTTATGACATGATATTTTCGCTTTACCTAAGTATAATAATATGACATCATAATGCATTTAATTGTGCATCATAAAATTTATTTTAAGCACATTTTTCGTAATGATTTCAAAATCGCAATAAAATTGTATTTAAGGCAAACAAAAAACCAAAGAAAAATAAATAAAAACATGCAGAAGTCGAGTGTACATAAAAAGTCACCGGAAATAAGCGGTTACTTATGTCTGTTCATAATACAAGCTAATTGTTAGAACAATAGAAATAATTTAGATCGTATTTTTATGGAATGTAGAAGAGTATTTCTATTGGTGTTCATCATTACATATATATTAAAGATAAATGAATGTCCCATGCTAAGTTTGTGTTTGTTCAGGCTAATCTCAGAAACTATTGTAAGGATTTTCATACGGTTTTACGGATAGAAAGAGGGATTATATATTATTATTTACGGACATTTTGCGAAAATAAGCTGCCGTTACGATGATATTTGTGAATGAATTCGGAAATGGCATTAATCCTTAATAATAAATAAATATGATACTCATCTTAAACATTAAATTTAGATCAAAATTGCTCTTCACACAATTTAATTTAGATGAATATTTTAAAGTATGTCACAGACTTTAAATAATTCGCACAACAAATAATGTGCTACACCGAGCGAAGCCGGCGCGAGTCGCTAGTTATATAATCCCATCAATACAACTTATTTATTGTAAGTTTATGAAAGAAGCCCACGTACGTACTCGTACATCAAAGAAAAATTTAAGCTGAAGGCGTGGCGTGACCTTGCAACTCACAATACCATTTAGGTTCGTTCATCGAAGGCGATTCCTGTGCATTTACAGAGTGAGTCACACGGTTACAGTGATAAGCCGGTATTGTGGTCGCCTCCTAATCATTTGTATAGTCCCTATAACAACATTTATACGTTAACAAGGCTGCTAACCGATTCGTATACTACCGGCACGCTATTATGGCCGTTTTGACGTTTCAGATTGTCATAGGAAAAGAAACTGTATTGCTTTGGAATAAGGTTGATTTCCATCATCATACATTTAGCTGTTGGATGAATAGATGCACATTATGTCTGAAGGAATAAAGGTTTTCTTTGTCATTGTTAAACGTCAATACGGCCATCATAGCGTGCAAGTTTAGTCTCTAAAAATCATGATTATAATAAATTTTGATCTCTAGTCTAGCCATACTGCTATTGTTATTCTTTAGTCTGTAGGTGCGTGCACAATGGTAGGTACTAGGAGCTAACAGGAAAACTGTTGAACTAAATCTTATACTTTAAACATGAGACTAAAATCAATATCTAGGTTCAGACGTGCGTTTTAAATAGGTCACAGTGATTAGTCAAAGGTTTTACGTTATTAAAACCAATACCAGGGTTTCAAATTGTAACATTTTTTTAGGTTTTATAGTAACATTGTAAGTGATGATGTACCCAAAGCAAGCAAGTTCAGTATGCCAAGGAGTGCTGGGTTGGTGGGTCGTGGATTCGATACCCAAACATTTGTGTTCATGTATTTAAATTTAAACAAAAACATAGGATATGTAGTAATCAGTTATCTTCGTTTTACTTAATACAATCTCTCCTAATTTGGGATGTCCCAGGATATTTATTTGTTTAATACTATGGTGTCCTTAACGATCCTTCACCGATTCAGAGCTCGAGTTCATTTAAAGATTAAAACCCACGTACTTGTCACGGCATTCGAGGTATTTACCAATGATTTTCCCAAACGAGTTTTATTTTAAATAAAAAAAACTATCCTGTATTTAAATTATAAAATAAAAATGCGCACATTAATTTATCCGTAATTCCTTTCCACTAATTATATATTTTATTTATTCATAAATGATTATCAACAATACACGTATACAACATTAAAAAAAACAATCGCATGATATAAAGAAACTGGTACGTACATCAATTAAGAATGAACACAACATTAACTCTCATATTAATAGGACGGAAGAAGACAATCTATTATAAAATAATTCATAATTTTTAAGAGTTATTAGTCGTTTTTAATGCGTTTGTAAACATTATAAAATTGATTCTACAGGAAAGAAATTACTGAATGTTAAACTTATAAGTAACCTAGAATAGATTCCGTGCCTGTAGAGGCGTAAAAAATAATAATCTATTTAAATAAAAGCAGAAACTGACTGACTGATCGATCAACGCACAGCTGAAAGCGCTGGGTCTAAAACCATACAATTTTTCACAAATATTCCTTAAGTGACGTAGGTGTGCACTAAAAAAGGATTTTTGAAAGTTCAACCCCTAAGGGGGTGAAAAGGGGTTGCAAAGTTTGTATGGAACAACATGTTTTCATGTACTGATCAACTTCAAACTTGTCATTTATATTCTTCAAAAGATTTAATTAAACACGTGTTTCAACATTATTTAATATTCAGCCTCTAAAATTATGAAAGGGGGTAGCAAAATATTTTTCATCTCATAGCTTACTAGCTGTCCCACGCGGTTTTACCCGCGTTCCCGTGGGATTTCACATGTATTATACATAAAAACCTTCCTCTTCAATCACTCTATCTATTAAACCCGCAACAGAATCCTTTGCGTAGTTTTAAAGATATAGGCATACATAGGGATATAGGGGCAGAGAAAGCGACTTCGGTTTATACTATGTAGTAATATCCCTCGGGAACGCGGGTGAAACCGCGGGGGACAGCTACTAGCTGTTAGCTAGTAATACAAGTACATACATCGATGTTAATGTAATGTATTTATTACATTTGATAGTTATTTGGGTACCATAGTAATAACTACTAAGTTTAGGATCAGATAGCAGTGTGTACCGAAATGAATTAAAGAAACTCATTAGGTCTGAAAACAATGAAAAATTCATCGTTTTTATATTATTACGCTTTGTGACTTGAAGGCTAAAAGTGAGCTCAATTTGAATCGTAGCTAATTATTCTAGACATCAAAAATACAGGTACTTAAATTTGCATTATTATAAGTTCCCGAATAGTTTTATAGAATAATCCGAACTGCACGAATTATAAATGGCAATCAACAATATCATATTACGATAAATATACAACAATATTGTAGACTACTGCTACCTTCACGGTACTTACTTATCGAATAGTAGCATCACGTATTTTCAGCTGTCTATAACTTAGTATTTATTAACCTAAACATCGTCAAATTCTTTGTGTTCAATTTGATAATAATGGATGTTTTAGATAAGAACTATAAATTCATTAAATTTAAAGACGATTGCAACACAAGGGGTGTTAGAATAAAATGCAATGTTTAACATTTTTAGCGTTTTTCTAGTAAATCTGTTTGACAGTTAAAAAAAGGTGGGCACCACTGCATTTTCTCTTTATGTTAAATATCTTTATTGGAGTCTGTCTGGCTTGTCCGAGTAAGGGTGTAAGAGCCACCACTGGCTAACACCTTCGCCCCATAAGGAGTCGGAGAATAATACAATTTTATACTTAAAAAGCTTTCTTTTTTTTTACTACAATAGCAGACGGCAAACGACACGACAAATCTCCAGTTGACAACGAATAACATTATTGCTATTTTTATTTTATTCAGTAGATAAGTATTCAATTTCCGGCGCAAAGGGTAAAGAACTTAATGTATAGGTGCCTACTACTTTCGAAAAGTACATTTTAATCCCCAAAATAAACACAAAAAAAGCAATACATATTCATGAAGCAATTGAAGTTTAAATTAAATGTTCATTTTTTTAAGTTACCATCAGATGTCGATATTTAAATGCCAGTCACGCGCGCAAGATGTAAGTTTTGTCGTTTTGTTCAAAAATTAACAACCTTGTAAATGCGGCAATGAACCTCGTTTAAATATTAAATTTACGTTACTAAATTACCATTGTTTCACCTGGCGACGTCTGAACTCGAATAGCATACAATTCAGTCGCTGTTATTTGCTTGTATTGTACTAAAGTTTTTGCATGATACCTATGTCATTGTTACGGCTGCAACGATCACAAGATTTCGCTTATTGTATTACACCGAGCTGCACTCTCGAATAATCACGGCACTGTTTCAATGCTCAAATAATTCCCATCATTGTTATTAAAGAAAACTTACGTTTCCTACCATGAAAATATGATATAAAACTTCAGTTATATACAGCCCAAATGTATAAATAAGTGAAGAACTATTATGATTTAAATGAGATACAGATGTTATGTTAATTGATAGCCATGTATAAACCTACTTAGGTTTGGCTGTTAAAGACCCGCCCGTGAAAAGTGGGTTAAGTTGACAATCATGTAGAATTATATTCGTTTTATAGCCATGTTTGAATATTAAAAATCTATGCCTAACGGAACTAGCAGTTTGTCTGAGCAACATCGACCAAATTTAGATTAATCGTAATTGTAGGCTATTGCGTCAGCTTTTGAGATCAATAAGTTTTTTGCATGATATATAAGTGTATTTACTATAGTTTCGTATAACTAGGTACCTGTTCATAATCCATATGTATAAAAAGAACTTGCGTTGTACAAAACATCGGAAGACAAACTCAAATTCACGGATTATTGTGATGTGTAAATAGTAAAATCATACATTCCATACATGTATGTAAATATACCAGAATACGGGCGAACGATTAAAAAAGACCTTCTACCGGAACAATGGCGCTTTGATGTAGGCAGGGGCTACAGTCCTCAACACAGTAACACCCATCATTTGTCTGCCAAGGAAATACAGTACGAGTATCTTCTTTATGTTATTGTGACACACCGTCTATATTGGCATATTCATGTCGCTATCTACTGTTATGTCTTTATGTTGTCGATTGTATGACTTAAGTGTAGGTAGGTGCACGCGGATCGTCGCACGCGCAGCCTCGAAAATATTATTTTTAGCCACAGGAAGGTTCTTCGGCCGTTTTCCTCGCGTATATTGCTTACATAAAACATGATGCACGGCTGTATGCCGGGAACATGCTGAATATTCAATTCGACATAGTTCCGTGTTAGGTACGCGATAGGATGCCTTTGACCTTCTCAAGAGTGTAGAACCAGGTATCTCATCTACATAAATTTAATTACATATATACCTTCTTAATTCGCAGGTCCACGATGATGATATCGTTGGCTTTGGGATATCCAGCAACGGTAAATACATGATGTCCTGCTCATCTAAGACCGACATGGTGATTTGGGATCTGAAAGGCCAACAACTAGACAGGCTCGATACATATTTGATGAACACTTATTCTGCCAAAATTTCACCTTGCGGAAGATTCGTCGTCGCCACCGGATTCGCACCCGACGTCAAAGTAATGGAAGTATGTTTCACGAGAAATGGGGAGTTCAAGCAAGTGACAAAAGCTTACGAGCTAACCGGTCACACATCGGGCATATACGACGTAGCCTTCGATGTGGACACGTCACACATCGCTACAATATCGAAGGACGGCACGTGGAAGCTATATCACACAAAGAGTAAGTACTTATTGACTTGTTAATGCGCAAATACTTCCTTGTAATTTGTTATCTAATGCAGTTTACGTTGGTGTCGTCGGTGTTGTGCAGTCGGCTGATACGTGACTGCCGAGAGGAAAAATTTTATAACATACGATGGCTAGCTGGTATGACGCATCTTTCTCGTCTTAAAGTACCGTTTTGGAAATTCGTAAAATATCATGAATTACCTATACTGTTCTGGGAATCATTAGAATGAGAATGCACGTGCTATTTATTTTAAAAGTATTGGTAGATAGAAATGACGCGTGGTCTTTTAATATCTATGACATGAACACTCGCCTATTAATATTATATATGTATATACAAGTTGTTTCGAGTTATGAATTGAGTATCGTACTCTTGACCACGTGTTGAGTAGTGTCAACTTAATTAACCTATTGCGCGGTATATTGAGACGTTGATATCAATAATATGCAAGCTAAAACAATACTAAACAATAAACAGAATATTTTTTTATTGGCTGTAAAATTATAGCGTATGAGAGGTCAAAAACAACATACACATTTGCGTAGATGTTGTTTTTCATTTAGTTGGCGCATGTTTTTATTATTTGGCTTAACAAATTTATCGAGTGGAATGACTACTTACGTGAGATCATTGTGACGTTAATGGCATGGCTGTATCGTTGTACATATTTGGTATTTAATGGGAAATTGACCACGAATTGCATTAATGGTTAGGGTGGCTTCACACTACAGTTAATTATGTTGATACATTAAAATCCGCAGACATTTGCTTGCTGACAACTAACAGTTTTGCTTAGTGATTATAAAACTGTACATGATACATACCTACTGTACATAATGAACTTACTTACTATATCGTCTGTCGATAACATATCATTGTTTGGGAAAATCTCTCAAAAACCCATATTAATCTGTAGATCTTTTATTTTAAATTTTTCGTCTTTAATATTTCGAAATCATTAGTTACTAAAAATACCATGAAAATAGAGCACAACGCTGTTAATAGCAAAATTTTAGTGAAATCAGTAACTATTTATTACTTTAAACTATATTTAGTAAATTACAATATAAATTTATCTACTATAAATGCGTATGGAAGCGCTCTAAAGCTGCGGCTATAGGCGGAAAATACGCGAATAATATGTAAACATGTTTGTAACACGCGTGGGTCTGCCCCGCGTCTTCGGACACTGTTTATTACCACACGGTACTAACCTAGCGTAACGCGTTTGGTTTATTCTCATTTTATCAGTAGTATTCAAGTAGTGACACGCCCTTATTGACGTCATAACCCTAATATCATTTATGTTTTCCTTATAATATCGGATGAAATCAATTTTGGACATTACTCTCAGAACGCCGTGACATACAACTGACATACCATTTATGTCAATCTTATCTTTTTTTATTCGGTAAATTATCCACCAGGTTTAGTTGTACTATACTATTAATTTACTTGCTCCATTCCTAACACTGCATATTGAAACAAGCATATAATATAATATGTGAATCACGATTTCCTGCATTCAAGTTTTTTTGTTATCGTTTACTTCAGTACTTTATTTATTATAGTACTTTTGTGAGAGACAATAGCTGTGATAATAGTATGATAGTTATCTAGACAGTTAACGTGGATTCCATAATCTAAAAAAGTTATAATTGTTTAAGCATTAATTTGAACTTAATGGCTAAGGATATAAAGGCTGTGTAATGCTGGTCGACTCATTTGTTTCCTCATAGCTCAAGCCATAGGAAAATACAGTAAACAAATCTTTTGCGTCACTGGAAAAGGGATTTTGGATTTTAATGTAATCATTTGAATTACGTAATACTCGTTTTACAATATCGGTTGTTGTACTGTGGCAATACTTTGTTAGCAAATAGTCATTAGGCTTTTTTATAGTGTATATTTATACTTACATTTTCCTGAAGGTACAAGGGCGGAAAAAAGTATCAGTACAATGATAGTTAACATGACTTCATAGTTAATTTTAGTTTATTATATATCAATAGAGAGAGTAAAATAATTACACAAACAATTTATACGCGAAAAAGGATGAATTTAATGAAAAAATCACGATATGTATTTACAAAATTGAAAACATAATGAGTAAATTATAAAAAAAAGAAATCTAACGATGCCTAGCTTCAGTAATTTAAACTTTTATTGCAACGATTTATTGTTTTTCTTTTTTGTTAAGCTTATCTACCTTGTTTAAATTTTATTCCAAATCTAGGCAACTACCTAGGTGCATCACTGATTTCCCTTCGCAAATACCGCCACTCTTATCCGGCGATCAGATGTACTTATGTGTTGTGTAATACATGTATTCTCTGCAAGTCCTTCACTAATTGAATGATGATCTTCTTCCAGTTGACTACGCTCACGGCGAGTCCCCGCACGTGTTAGAGACTGGGTCCTACACGCAGACTGCGAACGCGCCGCACATCGCGCTGTCTCCCAACGGTGAAGTGCTCGCTGTATCCGTAGACTCTTCAGTTGAGTTCTACGACACTTATACTGGGAAGCTGTATGACACCGTTGACAATGTCTATTCAGGTAGCTATTAAATAATATAAGTAATTGGGTGCATCCCTATTACTCCCAAGCACATATCGACAGCTGCATCTTTTAGAGCCAGATCTATTCTTGACTTCATCACTCAACACAATGAGACTGACTCGGAAATTGTGATTGCAAACTCTGCGATTGTGAAGGAAGGTCTCGTGGCTAGAAAAACTTTGTACATGCGATAGGTACTACAGATGAGCATGCTCTACCAAAATCTATATTTTGGTATATTATCTTAATGATTGAGGATGTTATGGTATTCCCAGACGTCATCAGACTGGTTCGTAATATTCCTACAGCTGTCGCAATTTTTATTAAAATGGGGAAACCCGATTGAGGCAGTTCCATGGAGAAACAACGCAATCCTACGCAACATTTTTAGAAATAAACTCGAGTGACGTCTTAAGAACCGGTTACGTCAGAGTACACAAATAACTTAAAAGTTCAAAGAAATTTGTTTTAAATTAAGCAATTTCTTCGTAGTAAAATTTATTGTGGGTAGGTACTCATAAAACATTTCTAGTTACAGCATTGTCATTATGTCATTTGAATAACGGGATGACCTTGAGGTAACAGGTGTGATCACGAACAAGTGGTAAAATAGTTGTTTAGCGATTATTTATGATAAGTAGGTATCAAATATGACAATCACATGTTATTTTTAACTAATTGAGAGCATAACTTGTTCTATTATCGGGCCTCGCATATTAGTTTGCTAAATAGCATTAATAGATTTAATTAAAATCAATCTATATTTATTTGCATGACTATTATTATTACTAAGTGTTCTCAGAGAATGAATGAAGTATATTTTGTACGCATTACCTACTTACGTCAGAAATTTGAGCACTATTAGACGTGTTCAGCACATCGTACCGTTCGTTAATTATCGTAGATTGACGGCGCTGATTCATGATTGAAATAAATTTGTTCTCACATTACATGCAATCATGAACTATAATAATAATATTTCACTAATGACAATATACGTGTATCGTATCATAACCTAGTAGGTACCTACGCTGTGCGCAGTTACCGCAGGCGACAAAAATATAATTTTTACCGTAATGCTTTTCAGTTCTAAGCCCATTTACCTATATTTAATAGATAGAACCGCTGTTTTTTTATTCGTTTCGAGGCCGAGGTGAATTATTGAGTAGGTAGCTAGCTGGTCGTTCAAGGTATCGATATTGATTGTTAGCAAATAGGAACATTATCATTGTCATAGTGATAAGATGCACAACAATCTTTAACCTTCGTTTCTCTTTCTTCCAGGTTTAATAAATTATATGAAATTCGACGTAAGCGGAAATTATCTGTTCGTATGTGGCGACCGAGTAGTCAGAATCCTTCACAATGTGTGCGGATACCAGACAACTATAGATACCTGCACCAGGTTATTGGGTTCCAAGCAGACCTCGGCCACTGTGGAACGGCACAAAAAGAATATTCAAGAGTGCAAGGCGACTCTAGCCAAGTTTGGCAAGTAACGCCATCTAGCCATCACGAGAGAAAACCAATTATGCATTTATAATTCTATTTTTATAACTACATTTTGTGTGTCAATGTTTACAATAAATGCATGTTATTTTTGGGCGATACCATTGTAGAAAAACTATACCTACTATATTGATCTCGGTCCAAAATTATCTATTAGGAATTATGTAATGCTTACATAGTTATTAATTAAATTAAACTATGTACTACTATTAGTATATATTGATTAAAAATAATTGTTTCAATCACGATATGTAACATGACTGATAAAAATAAATCTTATAAGGTTACTTAATGAATAAATAGTTATTTGAAAAACAATTATATTCCTTCTATTAAACACACATAATAACAGAGTATGTATTATTATTTTTGTTCATTAATATTGCACCGGATGATTCTTAATTCTATGTAGTTAATAATCTCATTATGTATTACCAATTTTGCATTTTTTTTTTTGGATATTTTAGTTTTATCTCTAATTTTGTATTTTCTTTGATAAAATATAAGGTTATTGACTATTTTAATGAAAACATGTTTTTTAATTTACCATAATCTCATACCTCCACTAAAAATATATACATAAATACGTACCCGCCTACGTGAAGAAACGAATATTTTCCCTGGATAAAAAGTGCATCTGGAGCAGGACTTCCCAACCAAGGGGCACGCTCCTCTCGGGGGGGTTTTCGAAAAAAAACGCTATAAAACTAAGAAATGTAATTGTGAAAGTAATTAATGATTTTCAAGTGAACTCTTTTATTAAAGATCCTTAATAAATAAATATATTGTATCTGTATTGTACCTACGATTGTAGCTTGTACCTCGTATTTGAAATTCAAATAAATAATAGTTAATATGAAAAAAATGTGTTTCTTATTTTTGTTGAAACTTATCGTCAGTAGGTGCATGAAAATATATTTTTGGTTCGGAGAGTCTCTGCGAAATAAAAGTTGGGAAAGCCTGATCTAGAGCATTATCTATCTGTGTGTCTAGTTTCATCAAAATCCTTTCAGTGTGATATTTACTGATCGTGAGTCATAAACAGCTGTTGGAACAATAAAGCGCTTCATAACGCACCACAAAAGGTTTATTTTTAATTATGTCAACTTGTCTGATATTATAATATGATTAATATGAATAAATATTGGAAGAAATAACATATTTTATTTATGGATTTAGTAAATGATCCCGTGAGCAGTTTCTCGTTTTTAAATAAACGGGTGAATTTTTCAATTCTGCGTAAATGGACAAATCTTAATCTTCAAGGAAAGGCCGAAATGGGTAATTTTCTCTTTGACCGAACTGTAACTGTTTTTTTAAGCCTAATAATGGGTGTAATATATTTAAGTTGCAATATCAATATGGTAAATATGTATTTATAAATATACTGGGACATTCCCGACACAGCCTGATATCAAACTAAGCAGCTTGTATTATGAAAACCAGATAACTGCTATACTCCCTTTTTTGCTTCCAATTACATACCTAGGTATAAAGATATTTACGTCCTGACTAGATGGTAATCGAACCTGTGGCGTGGGCATCCAGAGCCAATAACCACAAACCCAACTGACTCGTTATATCCTGCACTATTTTTTACATACCTGCTGTAAATGAATCGCCTTCATTGTATTATATTTAGGGATTGAATTGACAAAAAAAATGTAGGTTTCATACCATACATAGCATATATTTCAAATATTTTTTTCAAGAAAGATTCGTAGAGCGTTCTTGTAGGGACTCGATCAAAAAAACTAAACCGATTACCTACTCCATATCAGAGTGATATCCCTTTGAATAATTCACTCCATTATAAACCACCATTCATACCATTGTTAGTAAATACTTACATTCGTATCAGTGATATTGAAAACATCCATTTGGTTAAATTTTAAATATTTATGTACAACGTTAAATATATTCGGAAAATTGACCTATGAATATTCAAGTCAATTAAAAGAAATAACGTAGAAGAGTATGCCTGGGACTCTACGTTAACAGTACAAGTGACGTCACTTTGGCGCTGGAAATCTGAGCTGGCGTTTATAAATATGAAATATTAATTCATAGTATAAATAATATAATTTATAATTATATAAATAATGAATTCCGAGAACGAAAAAAATTTTATATAGGTATAGTATTTTTGATAATGATTTGCCAATTATTTGCTCAAATGACGCAGATGAATTATATTTAAATTGTCATTTTTAAATTATGCGCATAATATTACTTACGTTCATGGGTAAATTTTAAGAAAAAATAAAATGGTAAATCTAAACTGAAATTCTGATTCTTTGATATCTTTTTTGAATCACTTAGGTGCTTACCAATAAATTATATTCTTACCTAATTTGGTGATAAATTTCAACAAATTTCGCCTGTCTTCGCTAGACGATCCTTTTCTTAGATAGAGAGCCACTTAAACAGCTTCATAACTTTTGAACAACAGACTATCACATTTTGGGGGAAAATATATCTTCGACCATGTTCTATTGAGAGGAGGTGGCTCTGCCAGGACGACGTCAGCTAAATGCGTGTTGACACGGCCATCTGAACCTTTACAACTTTTGAACCAGGATGCGACAAATTTCTGCCTGCTCGGCATACAATTTCGTGATCATAACTGCCAAAAGTGCAACACATGGGACATTGGGAACCATTTCATCCCGGTTTCACGGTTGTTACCGCAGGACGGCGGCAACTAGTGGTAAAATAAAACAATGTAAAATTTTTAACTTTAACTTTATTGTGTTTTGCACAAAAGTGACATTATCGACAATACACTGAGATACTCCGTGATTACAATTTAAGTACAGTTTCACAGCTTTTGATAAATACACTTTAGCTTTATGACGAGATACAATTTATTAATGAGTCCTTTCTTTCAATTCCATTAATTTTGTCAGAAAATAGATGATTTGATGCCAAAATAGAATTCTGTTATATTTTCAGAAATAAATATCTGATTTTAAATAATTTATAATCTAAATTGAACAACTAATGCAAAAAATAAGATCTCTGCATTTATTACTTATATTATTTGTACCAATCTGCTGTTGTAACTGTTTTATTAAAATAAACTATATTTTGCTACATTAATACAGTACACTGGGTTGTTATAACTAGCAAGCTAGGTAAACGTATCTGAATATCTGCCCGAGTGAAGTGTATCCAACTTAATGCTTAAATTAGTGAAAGGCAGTGGCGTTTATAATTTGTGACGATGAAATAACAGTTTATAAGATAAGCTATAACCATACTATCACTTTTAACTGAACGGTACTATAACGACGATGCTATAAATTCAAGTGGAAAAACAGACAATACAGGTATTTACGATTATAGTTAACAAACAGCTATTCAAGGTGAGAATAATAATTATAATGATGGTAACAGCAACATCTAATGCTCATTGAATCTATAAGAACAAACATAGTTTAGGTTTTATTAGGATAGTGTGTAATAAAAATGTATTTGTAGGTATATTTAATCTAATCAGCTAATCTAATTAAACACAGCTGACTGGGTATTTTTTTTATGAATCTTATACTTTGTAGTAAAAAAAAGTGCATCTTAATGCTTACAAAAATGTTATTTAGATTTTAAAGAACTGTTCATCGCGAAAGATAAGTTTTAAATATGTAATTTGGATAAGGTATTATTCACATTTATTTCAAACTAAATTGTTTTCATACTAAAAGGGGTTATTGCGTTGCCATCGATATGTTTTATTTATTATGATAAATTAATTCAATTTCACTTTATAACATGTGTTCTATATTAATGGAATTTTATGTAATACTTTTGTTTTGATCCATGTATCCAATGTTTGAAATAATTCAACGCTATATATATTTCTATATCATTGCTGTTCTCTCTTTATCAACCGCAACAATAAAAAATTATTATGTATAATTTAACTTAGCCTAAACGAATATAAGCCTCACATATTAAAATATATTTATTTTTGCCACTCAGAAAAATCCTGAACATAAAAGGAAGAACATAAAACCTCCTCCTTTTTTAGGTCGGTTAATGGTGTGTACCAATGCCGAATAAAGCCGTTAGGCAAAAAACACAAAAAGTAACTACCGCTTTGTTACGGTACAGTAGTAAAATGTGAGGCTTTGATTGAATTCCACACGTAACAATAATAAGTCATTTGCTTCATTACACTTGAGATTCCGCGTTTAGTTGTGCACATTGCATCTTATAAATACCTAACGATTGCACCTAAATAATAATGACAACAGGAAATAAACACTACAATGAGTAAGAAAGTTGACACAATTTATTTTTTCCCTGGCAATAATTAAAAATGTTTCCTAAACTGAATTAGTAACTTATGGACTGAATGTTGAATATGTCATTTCTCTTATAAACCTCTGTGGTTTTTTGTGAATGATATATGTTTTATATTCGTTCAATAATAAATAAAATTAAAAACATGAAAAGCTATCTAAATTTGAATTATGAATACCCGAATATCAATGTAAAATAGTGAACTTTGTATTTTTGACTATACTATTGTGTATGCAATTTTGTGCTAAAGCTTGTATAGAATCAATGTATATTTTTTACATATTTCTTACTCATTGTATGTCTATACACCCAAATATGTTCTGACTACACGATTTTATTTTAATTTAACTTTTTACTCAGATGTTACCGTTTTTATTTATTATAGAGAATTATTTTCAAAATATAACCCAAATCAAACACGCGTACTTTATATTATATTAAAATTTATGGGGTCACTAATCGAAACATACGTTGTTAATATTCACTCAATCATTCATTATTTTTAAATAAAAAATGTTTCAGTGCATTCGCCAATCAACTTTAGGCGGGTAATTATTGCATTATAACAAAATTATAAATTCGATGGGTAATTATGTTTTATTATGTACGTAAAATTATTTTCAGTAGGAGCTCAATTTTAATAACATCTAAAATCTAGCAAAATGGAAGCTTCCGCTAATTGATATGGTGTTTATCATTGAGCAAGTAATTGTTTTAAACATAAAATGTTCTATGTTTGTGAAACGTGCTAAAGGTCTGAGCTAGATTATGTATAGGATTTTTAACATTACGTATTAAAGTTCGGTAGGGAGTCAATTTTAATAGGAGATTATATCGGCTTCGCAATGTATCGCGTGAATACGCTTCATTAAGTTAGCAATGAAAGTAAAAATGCATTAATGTTTTATTTAACATTCATGGGCTTAATTTACGTATGCGTTCGGCGACAAGGCGGTGATGTAAACGATTATTGTGTCCTTATATTGTCAATTTTGTTAGGCGAGTAACATTTTTCTCATGATGAATAATTCATTACAAAAGTAAATGCGTCGATCGACTAGTTTTATTTGATAAATTATGAATATCCAATATAATTTTTATCGTTTAAATTGCGTATTTTTAACCTAAATAATGCAAATTTAAATTAAAAAACAACTTGTTTTCAATTTTTAGCCCAGGGCCGAGATTCTAATTCGTAATAAAAAAAACATTTCATAGCCAATCAGTATGACACTTGAATCGTATTATTGTACTAAAGTCGCTATTACTTTAAGTTGCAATCTATCAAAACTGTATTACTAGGGTATATTTATGTATATAAAATGTAATAAACAACCGTAACTTGACTTAGAAAGGGCCAACTATTTCTACTATGAGTATTTTATGGTCTTATTAGGCAGAGATTATGGTTTCTTCATGGCAATTTACTTGACCGAATGTGAGAAACTTCACACGGTGTAAATCAAGGCAGAAATTCAAGCATTAACAATATTACATCACACTCATACGACGCAATATATAATACTTTAAACACTAACTGAAATGGCGTCAAAAAGTCTTGAAGTCTTACTATAAGTAGCAATTAAAAACTATCAGTACAACTATCGTTATCAAAGGCGGACTACAATAAACTATTATCATTTAGAGTGCTATCTACGTTGTTATCCCTTTCATTGTCGTATAAAGCTGTTTGTTACATTGTATATAGTTCCATAAAATTATCAAGGTTTCCAAAAGAATGTGTGAACATTATTTTGGGCTATAAATAGGAACAAAAGCACACTATGCGAGAAGTCTAATCGTAAAAGGCCGCAATAACATTTTGAGATTAAACAACTAACCCGTTTTCTTGGATTAAAGCCTTTAACATACAATTTTGTAGATTGCGTAGCGCATAAAAGAAAAATAAGCATAAAAAATCAGTCGAATTACATTCATTATGTCGTATAAACTCAGGATGGCCGTAAAAATAGTAATATAAAATAACATAGCTTAACCATACATAATACGAAATAAATACTGTAAGTACTAAACGTATATCATAAATGATAACATAGTGGCCGTCGCGCGGCCGACTAAAGGCTTTGGTGCAAATACCTCCCGCTCCAGTCCCGTGATTATGGCCAACAGTTCGATTCTCCGTTACAATATTGGACTAGCATGAAATTCGTTTACCATCGCCCATTGGCTTCTTGCTTCAGTATTCCCTCTCTCCAATCCACACATCTGAAATGTTACATACCGTTTAGTTACTACTTACTGTCTCTTACTTGCCCAATTTATTTTAAAAGTTTCAGCAATATTTTCCAGACTTGGTTCAACAGATGTAACCATCGCTAATAGACAAAGGGTTGGTTATTAATAAATCTATGTCACTGTAAATAATATCAAGTCAGTACCCCCTTTTCTTCAGCGTCACGGATATTTTGGTGATGAAGTTAAAAGACAATTTCCCATATCGGTTCCCTCCGCTACTATTTTTATTAAATCCTACATTACACCGACCTTTCACCAATAGGTGTGCAGTCTCAAGCAATCCCCGGCTAGATCTGCCATCAGTACACGTTTCCGCGGTAGTAGAGCTATCCCGGCGACGCGACGAGGTCGTCGGTCGGCCAGTTCCGCCGCGGCCAACACTCGCCCAGCTCCGCCCGCCTCCAGGGTGACTAGAGCCGCTCTTCCTCGGACAGTACGAGCACATATTATGTGCCAGCCGGATTCACACTTTTCTAAGGCCACGCCACCGTAATTACCACGACCTGCGGAAATATATAAGCGTTTTCATAGGATTCGATACATTTTATTCCCCTATTGTACTGAAACAGAAATATATTATATACCTATGAACAATAATAATCATACAATATCTTTATTTTTTTAATTAAGATAAATTGTAGTTTTTTATCTGTGGATAAGAAACGGAACGCTGATCTTGATTAAGCATCGTGTGAAGTCATATTTTAAACAACAGAACAACTATTTATTTATTTGTGATTTTGAGATGTTTCTCGAAATGGAACCTCGATACATAAAAGCTGATAGCACAAATCGGCCCAAAGTCGATTCATTAATGGTCGCAAACTACTTTGCGGATAATACTGACTTCTTAAAAGTCTATATGTATAGCACATTAGTTATAAAACGTCCCCAAATGGTCATTTCGCTTTTAAATTACTTAAGTTACGTTTTAATTTAAGATTTTCCCGACAGTCTTACGGCGATAACGCTATAGGCCCTATAGGGTATGTCCCGCTAAAGGGAAAAAAAAATTGCGTGTAAATTAATCTAAAATTTATCCTGAACACAAGTTCAACAACAAAGCGGTTCTCGGTGTGCCGTGATGTCGGTGAATGAAGTCACTTTATTATAACGTCATTGGTGTCAAGTACTTCTCTACCTGGAGGAGGTCTGCACCCAGAAAGGGGCCTTAGCTTGTAAGTTATTTAAATCTAAAATGTTCTTCGTTTAAATCTGTTTAAGGAAGTAAGGGCTTTTATTGTTATTATAAACAAATTGTCAGGATATTTAATGATAGCACTTTTACACCTTGGCACACATCCTGTTGGTTGTCCTTTTCACAATTCCAGTGAATAAGCTATAATTATAAACATTCTTTTCAAATACGCCGTGTTGAAAGTTTTTTTTATTTTTTGAAAATTGACGACATAGCTCAAAATATCACGTGAAGACTGTTTTCATGCATCATTTGTAATGAACAAAGCAAAAAATATATAAAAATGTTTTTCTGAAAAAAAAATTATGGTGTGATACAGGTATAAAATAATTATTTGCAAATTTTAAAATAGTTTGCCGAAAACTGTCAAATTTATGTATATAATTCCGAGGTGTGCATTCCCGAGATTTACGATGGAATAACCTCTCCGTAAATATAAAAAAAACTAAGCAGTGTATTTTTATCGGGTGAAAACTGATGATCAAAACCTTTTATCACTGTGTAGAAAGGTAAAATGTTGCCCTGTGCGCATGATGTCACCATAAGCCTCTTTAGTCGCGTTTTGCATTTAACAGCGAACGAAAGGTAACCGTCACGTTCGGGTCGGTGATGCTGAATCGGGTTTACGGCTCCACTCGTGATCAAACGCATAAACGTACCTTTAGGTATAGGCGCGAGCATAGATTTGAGATTTCCCTCCACGTCGTAAATGCGGACAGCTACATCCGCCACAATTAGCAGATCTTCCGAGAGAGCCAGACCGCCTACCAGCCCGAGATTACCATCACCCACCTGTCGACGCAATGCATTATTAGTGAGGTATTATTTACTAAACACCTATTTACTTTTTTCTTTTCATATCATGGATAAAAAAAAATTTGTTTCACACACGATTATTTAAACACAAATCTAGCAGAGCTGGTACTGATAGTACTGCTAACCAAATAACTATTATACTACGTAATATACTACTTTTGAATTATACTTTATATATTATAATTATATTATATATAGATATTTATATCCATGGGACATGGGATAAACAAACATGTTGACTTGTTTCACTTATTTCGGTGTATGTAGAAAGGAGAAGCAAAGGTGAAGGCGAACAGACCTCTCGCTCGATGTTCCCGTCGGCGTCGAAGAGGAAGACGGTCCGCGCGTTGTTGTCGGCGACGGCGAGGCGGCGCGAGCCCGCGTGCGCCGCCACGCACACCGGCTCCAGCAGGCGCGGCGACTGGATCGTGCGCAGCGTCGCGCCCTCCGTCGTCACCTGCCACGCACCCGTCACACACAACCGATCAATACACGAATACGATGTAAATGGAACGCCATGATGACCGCTTTGACGATCATAGAAAAATACTTGAATTAAAATCCCTCTTTTTCTTTGGATTTTGGGAAGAGAATTAACAACAAAAGTATAAAGTTTATCTGCATTATTATCAATGCAATTCAATAATTGGATTAATGAAAGCACCTAATTTCTGGAGTAATAGAAAAAAAAATATTCTAATCAGACGCGTATCGTCTCGTACAAAAGTCAAGAATGCCAGGTTTACAAGCCAAGACATTATTTACAACTTTATCAATTAAACTATTTACAGTTTCCCCCGCGGTTTCACCCAAGCTCCCAAGATATGTTACATTTTCCCGGGATAATCAGTATCCTATGTTAAATCAGATTAATAATGATATTTGTGCTAATATTAATTCAAACCCGTTGTATGGATGATACATCCATTCCCACAATCTTTGGCATTTATTATATCATAATTGTCCCCCGCGTTTATCGATATCATATATAGTCTATAACCATCTATGAAAATTTTCTCGTAGAATGGTAGCCCTCCCATCCCGTTATGTTTGGTAGTTCGGAGGTGATGGTGCAAAGGAACCCTATTTTGCTTAGATTTATAAAATTAGTACAATGGGTTAAGATACCGACCTCCGTGATCGTTCTTGTCCGCCAGTTGACAGCGACGACACCATCCGCCGTGACCGCTATCCCTGTACAACTACGGCCGGCTAACCCTGCAACATTACAATTCCCATATCATTATCCTATACCAGGTATGGGCAACCTTTGACATGTTGATGGCCTAACTTTAGCGTGCAAATACGTTCGCGGGGCGCGTTTAAAAGTACTTAGTGCATTTACTACTGCAGTACTTAGTGAGTATAAGTACCTAATGTAATATTTTTTTAATTGGGATTATTCAAAATGTCCGTAGGACCGGATCATATCTTACAGCGGGCCGGTTGTTGCTCATATATGTCCTATACTATTGTACTTCTAATTAGAATGAGCAGGAAATTAAATGATAAAAATTATATAAACGTACCTTCATTAACAATATGTGTTTTAAATGCAAACGTCTCGTCGTCCAACACTTTGACCCTTGAGTTACCCGCGTCGAGTACGTATATCTCGCGCCTTTTGGGACATCTGTAAATTGATTAGTTGCTATTTTACTTCTTATAATATTTAACAGCCACATACTAAATAATTATAAAAATACAAATTCCAACATATTAACGTATCATAAAGAGGCATCTACGTGTTGAAACTATATACGCACGCCTTCCAAAAGTACTGGTCTCTGAGCCAAGATATCCAAAAGGAAAGATACATATAATATCGCACACTCAGTACGATAGGGGCTTACTCAAAATTTTGCGAAATGGAGTTACGATCATAGAGACTAAACAATGTACGCACTATCCGATGAATAGTAAAACATAGTCAATTTAATGATAGAATAAGTATACCGATACTTCAGTCTGGACCCACCCTCTCCGCTCAGTGCGAACGTGACCAGAGATCAGAGATGTGCCAAAAGTGATTTTTTGAGTTAAGCCCCTCTATCGTTCTTAAGATGCGATATATTAAATAAATAAATGCCCCGAGACATTATTTACACAGACCACGGCCACCTGATCTCAAACTAAGCTGAGCTTGCACTATTAAGACAGATAATTAATACACAACATACACTACATTTTATAAATAATTGATATACGGAGCAGATCCGTCAGATTTCACAACCAATCAAAATCCTTCAGAGCTGTACACCTGCACGATTCGGGTGATAAAACAATTCGATCACGGACCCGATCGTCGGATACTAAAATTATGTGATTTCTTACCTTCAGCAAGGCAGGTGATCAAACTAGAAAGAACCGCGAGTCGACACCAAGCACCAAGGGTTCCATAAAGAAAAAATATTGGGGCGACGAATAGGCAGACGGTTCACTTGATGGTAAATAGCTATTTGCAACACCAGCGGCACCGCCAATGCGTTGTCTCCCTTGAGTCGAGGCGTTGTTAAGTCTCACATGCCTGTTATTTCACCGGCACCCTTACCTTTACAACCAAAACACAGTACAAGTGCACTACTGCTTCACGGCGGAAATGGGTAAGGTAGAACTTTCCCGGACGACCTCTGCACTAAGAGCTCTACTAGACTTTTTTCGGTTTATAGATTTTTCTCTTTACTCATGCTATAAGAAATTTCTTGTCCAAATAGAATGGTTGTAGATGCGTACCTGGCGACGGCGACGGGCTGGTTGAGGTGCTCCTTGCCGGAGCCGCGCGCGCCCCACACGCGCAGCGGCGGCGCGGCGGCGGCCACGCGCGCGCCCAGCGGCGAGTCGCGCACGCCGCGCGAGAACACCAGCACGCGCACGCTGATCGCGCCCGCGCTCCACGGCCGCATCGAGATCCTAAGCGATGGTAAATTAAATTAAATCAAATATTTAATGCAAACAGGCCTTCACAGGCACTTATGAGTCAGAGTGGCAATTACTCTTTTCAAAATAAGATTTTTTACATAAAGACGTGTCCTGCCGGAGCGAGCGCTACACCCAAGCATTGTCGTCATTAAAATAATCATTTGTATTGTAGAAAGCCTTTTGTACTAAAACAGTCTTAAAACATTGGTACACACCTACGTGTCTAATACCGAGGGACCTCCTCTCATCAAGTTCGGTGCGCCGATACCTTACACATGTACACACACCTACAAGTTACATACCAAAGTTCATTGACCTCTTTCAAGGTCGGTGGGGTTGTTTAAACTTGTAATGTAATAAAAATGTAAAAAAAAAGGAATTGAGTTACTGTCGTTAGACAGGAGCTTTTTTTTTGGACCGGACGAAGGTGTTAGCCTCAGATGGCTCTTACACCCTTACGCGGACAATTCCGGCGAACGCTAGGGGCTCTCAGCCGAAAGTACATTTAGAAGGAGTGAGGTGAGACTAGCTCATTTTAAGTTTTCTGCTAAACAGTACTACGGATAAGTTGCAGTGATCACAGTAGCGTAATTATAAGTAAATGGCCTTGCAATATTTTAGATTGGTAGTAAAGTCTATCCGCACTTTGGAATCATAGAAAAGTGCATCCAATGCAACTTATGTATAACATATGTACCGCGAATACTTTCACAGACAATAATCTATGACGAATGTATTTACAAGACTCCCGGCTTACTTATAATGTTTATGGAGAAGATATGTTGAAATGCCAGTATTTTATATACGTCTACGATGTAAAGAAGTAAAGTTCACCTGTATAAGCCAGAATCGAGATCGGTAACAGTACAAGGCAGCGGCGCGTCGTCGATGGTGGCGGCGGCCGTGACGGGGTCCCCGCCCGTGCTGCGCGCCTCGCCGTGGTAGTCCACCGTGCGGAGCACCACCACCACCTCCAGCCCGCACACGCACGCCGACTCTGTCAACAATACATGCTAATTGTATCCACTGTAGATTGTATGGATTTTTGACATGTTTATTGAAGTGAAAACTTCTTTAGGCGCACCACACACAAATTTTTTCGTGGGTAGTAACTTAGGCTGATCCGTCATGCTCTGCGGTGAAACGCTCGATCGGGTGAACTCGGGACCGCCGAGTGTACCTCTTTGCAGTTGTATTGCTGTATTTCGTATGATCAATTCTTACGTCTTAATTGTCTTTATTAAATTAATAGTTGATACGTAATGATAATTATTATTTTAACAACTATCTGTTTTACATTGTGAGGTTAGGTTAGCGGTTTGGGGGGCGTCCATTAATTACGTGAGGTGATTTTGGCGATATTTCGACCCCTCCACTCCCCCTGGTGAGATGTCATGAGATTTTGCTCGACCCCCTCTCCCCGCCCCTAATCTCACGTGAGATTTGATATTATCATAAGTACGCGATTTAGATGTGAAAAAATATTAGTACTGTATATAACCCTCCTCATTTTTTACACTGTTTCTTGCTAATAAAAAAATTACGTGATATTTGCAGAGACCCCCCCTCTCCTCCACGTGAGATTCGGTGTGATTCGGCTTGACCCCCTCACCCCCTGACATGCCTTACGTAATTAATGGACGCCCCCTTGGTAATATTGAAAAATAATATACATATTAAAAAACAAATTATAAACAATAACCTTTACACAAATCATAATTATTGTTATTCATATTATATAAAGGGATTCGATCGTATAGGTAAGTCACCTTATGTTTATATTATATGCGTATATATAAATATAATATGTACGAGTATGTGTAATATAATTAAAAATTTACCTAACTTTTATTTTCTGTGAACTTTTAGTTTCCCATATTCAAATATAAATATGTTTGAAACACAAGTTATTTTCAGGAGTTATAATAATATGAGATATGAATGTTTGATTACTGTCTTTTTCACTTCTGCCATGCGGTCTTAAGCGCACTCTTTTTTTAAACCTTATTTCGGAGGCTAAAGTCTTAATGTGAAATATTAAGAATGTATACGTATTCGCTGGTTGCTGTTCAATATTATAAATATTAAAATAGCAACGAATCAATCCACAGATGTCCCAAAAGGCGTGAGATCTATGTGCTCGACGCGGGATCAGGTGGCCGTGTGCAATGATATTTATTATACTTAACCAAAGTTTTGTCGTTTTAAAACTCACCTAGCTGCAAAGTACATAATCCAGGGAACGTGGTACTGGTGCGTACCCTCCCCAGCTCGGCCAGTGACTCGGCGAACCTCTGCTGAGCGTCGTTGTGCGCGAAGTCTACAGCCAGGAAAGCATTCTCGCGCGGTTCGGCTAGGGCTGCCGCGTCGCAGAGCCGGGCGCCCAGGGCTGCCGCACGGCTACTCACTTCTTGCACTTCCACTTGTTGTTGAAGACCTGAACATTCTGCTTCCACCTGCAAGTCAAAATTCGAAACCATTTGTTCAGTTCAGGTCCGCGAAGGGCACTTATGCAGGTCAAAGTTACAGGTTCGGAAGTCAAGTATTGGTATTGTGTAGGTATACTGCTTAAATTAATATTTACTGCAACGAATGTACGAAACGTTTTATCGATAAATTTAAAACAAGGAAAATAAAGTTAAAATAGGCCATTATTTTCATTATCATCAAAATTGCTCGACTCGTAAATATTACATAATAATTATAAAAATAATAAATAATGTAATAATATTATTTGAAATTATATTATGCAAATTATAATTGAGCACTGCGGTTTACCTTAGCTTTCTCAGCGTCAATCAATTTCAATTGTTCTTCGAGTAGCTTTCTCTTGTGTGTCGCTGCTGCCGCCGCGGCGGATTTTAATTCGCTGTGTCGTTTGTCTAGTGCTGCTCTCAGTTCAGCAAAATGCCTGTCTATAGCTTCGTCAGCCGCTGTTGCCGCCGCTTCGAGCCTCCTCAACTCGCTAGCGACGGCATCCCGTGCTGAGCCTAACTTACTGAGGCACTCGTTGGCTCTATACAGTAGTATTTCAGACATCCTTTTTAGCGCTATAGAGAAAGGAACTACGATGTGGTCGCAAGGCGTGTCGCTGTGTGGGCCTTCGGCGCAGTGTCTGCAGAACACGCAATCACAGGTCTCACAGAAAAGAAGCTCCCTGCCCGGATGCGAACTGCACTGTGGTATCACCTCCCTGCGCTGGCGTGCCATTAAATCGAGGAGTTGGTTAACGAGAAACGATGGCGGAAGCGCCTGCACCCCGCCTCGAGGTATGGTTATGAGCTCGCGGCAGATTGGACATCTGAAACTACCCGCGTCTCTAGTCTGTGATGCGGCTATTCGCGTGAGGCAATGCAAGCATACCGTGTGTGAACACTGCAAGAGCTTCGGCGTGTGTTCTCCTCCATCATATGTGCCTGAAAGTATATAATATCACCTGTTATATAATTATATGTAAATTAACTTTAACAACTTCAATGGTCTGGTAATTTGAGAATACCTTCTGTAAGATTTTAATTTCTAAAGTATGAATGAAGTAATTTAACAGTACTTGTGCATGTGTATTAAAAGATAAAATGTGTGTAGTGTACTAACATAAACATGTGCCACATGTAAGGAAGCTCTCGTTAAAGTCCTCGTAGTTGATGGAGACGGTTTCGACGAGCGTAGAGCTCATGCTCGCCATCCCGACGCCCAGCCGTGAACTGTCACATGCAAACAAGAAACAAATGAATCAAGCTAACATTTAACAGGAAAATTATCCTAATATATTCTGATACACTAAACAGTTATGCTGATTGGTGATATTATAAATTAATAATGTTGATAATGGAATGTCAGTGCAATTTGTGAAATTACTATTGTTGTGTAGAAAATAGAAAAGCTGTTAGTGGAACAAGACAAGTGTTTACAAAAGGTTTAATGAAATAGCAACAATGCTATATACATGTATTTTGATAATATAGACATCAGCTAGAGTATTTCATATATTTTAGTTACAGAACAGTTCTTTGGTAACTCAAAATACTAAAATCCTAGAATGATTGTTTTATTATTACTATTAGTAATATGACCTAAAATGTTAGGTACATAAACACCAAACAGAGTGCGAATTCAAGATACAATTTCATGTAATTTATTTCCTAAATCTAATTAAATTATTTTATTCAGACTACAGATCCATTTCTAAAAACTACTTAATATGTTAAGTTTCATTATAAGTTTGGTCACCACAAACAAGACACCCATTGCAACTGGTTACTCATGAAGCACTACCTGTTTGATAGTATAAGGAAAATGGAATACTAATAAATTGTTTGTGAGAGGAAAACAAAGAAATATAGTTACAAGTCATTTGACCTCCACTTATAGAATAGAGAGAGATACATAATTATCCCATACCCACATTAAGTATGCACATTATAGGAAATATAATATATATGCTTATTTCTATTATATTACTAATTACCTTGGTATGAGTTTAAGATAAATTAACTCTAGAATGTTCATGTGCTCAAGACTAAAGAAATTTTCTAATAAATTGTAATGTCTAATGACTATCTGAGGCCTATGAAAATGCCATCCAAAAAATAATGAGACAATTTTTTAATCTATTATTTTACTCAAACACATAGGCTTTGTGGTTAGTGACCCTGACTGCCAAGTCGAAGGTTGAGGGTTTGATTCCCACCCAGGACAAACATTTGTGTGCATGAACATGTCTGTTTGTTCTGTGTCTGGGTGTTAATATCGATATATGTATGTATTTAGAAAAATAAAAAGTAGTATATCAGTTATCTGGTTTCCATAGTACAAGCTCTGCCTAGTATGGGATCAGATGGCTGTGTAAAAGAATGTCCCAGGATTTATTTGTCCCAGGAAATTATTCATCCAGGCAATTTTTTCATCTTTATCTTTGTAAAATTATATTAGGGATCTAGTATGTATGCATCCCATATGGTTTTGTGACTATTCATTTCAACTAACTAATAATTTACTCCATATTCCAAAATACATTTAATTTCATCAGACAAACTTTAAAATTAAACAAAACCCTTAAATTATAGTCATCATATCATCATATAAAAAGATTTTTTTAAATTAGAACATGGAAATCAATAAAGTGATTTGATTAGAAATTCATTACAGAACATGTACATTACTATCTAACTAAGTTGGCTGTTATGAGATAATGGGCCTGTAACATCTGTGATTCACCAATCGCTGCAGATTGATCTCGATTCAATCCATTGTCTCCAATTGAACACAGTATGTAATTATTCATGCATAAATCATAATAGAATATGACCATTACCTATTCAAGTATTTAATTAGATACTTGTAGCATAGAGGTTTTGTTACATCATGAAAGTTTTGAAGTTGTATTTATTTGTGCTATTTGTAATTAGCAAGGCTTGGCATGACCTATTTAACTTTTAGCATAACTCTGTAACCTGCCCTACCCATTATTATAAATATCATTTGTTAGGTGGTCATGCTATGCTTTCTTGTTACCATTGAGTAAGCCAGTCAACATGTTTATATATAACAAGTTATGATGAAGTAACTCACCTCAAGAATGTAGATAAGATTAGAATGTTTTGGGTGTAGCCATGCAATAAAAAAATATCATATACAAACACAAAGGTCATTTACCTGAGGATGTCAACTGCAGATATATGTTTTAAAAACATTGAGAGGTAAAATTATTGTAACAAGCAAGTACTGACATTAGTAAAAATTTCTTGATAGCATGTTGTTTAATTTTTTATTGAAAAGTAATGAGTATTTATAATTATATACAAGTTTGTTGTATTTGTAAACATGATAATTAATTCATTACTTTATGCAAATTTCCAAACTATATTTGAGAACTGAATAAAGAGGAAATTTCATGAATGCTACATGTTACTCTAGCATGATTTTAGCTGATTAGGTGTATCAAAATAAAGCATGCCATGCACTAAGTGATAAGTTATATATAGAATTTAATCATACTCACAGGAAAGAGCAACAATACATGGACGTGATATCAGGAACCAATTGAAGATACTATACCTAGTACTACAGTTCGATTATCTCATTGTACGACGACCGATGCTAGCTGTAGCTTCACAACTTTTTATTATTCTCATTTCTCAAGTAAATGAACCGCGTGAATTTATGTAAGTGTAAGCAAATGTAAAATAGCCACTAAAGACATTACCAACTCAACAATCACCTAGCGTTTACTAAACACGGAATTATTAATTTTACTATTCTATGTATGTTTGTTAAACGCCATAGATTGATTTAAATAAAACAAACACACTATTATTACGCTTTCGTAATCGATCGATAGTAATAGCGAAACTATTCCGAGGACAAAGAAATTTTATTCCGATGGTTCTACTGTTAAACTTTATTATTGGGTGGATTATCATAACACTGATAAAAGGACACTTTGTAAATAGTTTATTAGAAAAGCTTTTACTGAGTTGATAAGATTTCTTGTAGAAATTTAAGCTGGTATTATTTTGTATCAACTATCAAATGACAAATAAATTGTGTCGGCGGTGTCGGCCAACCATATTTATTATCTATCCCTTACTCACTCACACACACACACCATCGGCAAAATATTTTCAACTCATTCTACACAACTGTCAAAATGTAGAGATTTCAAAAGAATACGCTTGTAACATCGATTGAAACTTTTTATATTCGCACAGTTCCCATTTACGACATTTTTACTGAACTAAGCGGTACTACAGAATTATCAAAATAATTCGCATGTTCACATCTGGAACTTAATGTTTTCCAATCTTATTCATAATATATTAATTAAATAAAAATAGTAAAGTAGTTGTTATTTAAAAATCCAGACTAATCCAGTGAAATCTGTGATAAAAATAAAAGCCCCTTATATTATTAAATGTTTGTAATACCTAGCTGAGAACTTATTTGTGAGAAAGAACTTGATAAAGACAATGGGTTAATAAATTAAAAAAATGGGTAATTAATTAATTATATTAAATGTTCACGTTTGAAGTAGAATCATTTACTTTGTGGCCGAATTCACATTATCGATATGATGATTGGTGAAACACGGATGGTAAGCAATATAATGGTGCCAGCCTAAATATTTGTTAGCCCCGCTACGTACAATACAGTACGGCAGCCGTTCTTTTCGGTCTTGTTTTAAGCCAGTGTCGAGTTATTTTTAATTCAATTTAGTCTCCGTTACTCCGTACAATATTTAGATTTGAGTGGTGGTGGTCGTTCTATAAATTGTTCAGAGACTTGTTAAAAAGTCACTCGGTTTCTTATATCGTTGTTTAATATGGGAACGCAATCGTGCCATTATATAGGTACTCATGATGTCTTACTCATACATTACAGATATTGCTCAAGAATAAAACTTCACAGAATTAAATTCATCCAAAAATGCATAATTTTATGAAAATGCATCATTACTTCTTAAATTCCCGCCGTTTCTAGATAACCTTACCTAGGTGAAAATGTGCATTGTGGAGGTAAAAAACCATAAATGAAAGGACATTTCAGGCTCAAATAATCTGACCGGAAGAATCTCTCGATTAGGACTTAGATAATTGGATGCAAGCCACTCAAGCAAGACCATGTTTTTGTTACAATGTTGTATGTAGGCTTGTGTTTGATCACAATCATGCTAAGTGATGTTGTGGATAAAGGTACCAAGCACACAGGTAAGAAAGGAACTGGCTCTCAAGTGCAGATGTCAAAACAGAACGATAGGTGCTTGGCGACTGACTTTCAACTTGAGGGTGGTTGCCAGCTAGGCGGTACTACAATATATCATCATGGAGCAAACTGTAGGATTACCCATGACTAATCACGGCTATCAACGTCCTGACAACATTTGGTGGAAAACTGAGTAACTGTCATCGCCTGATTCCTTTTGTTAGTGTGTGTTCGAAGAAGCTTGCTAAGAGGAAAGTTGTAGGAGCAAAGACAGCTAATAGACTCGAAATACATATAAAAATCCTAGTTAATTTTGGTCACGCGTTCACACATCCGCGTTAATATTTGCCCCTCGCATTATTATTTATCCAATTGCTGTCCACTAGCCTCGTTTGATAACCGTATGCGGGGTGAGGGGCAGTAAATTTTTGCGGGTTACGTACAACCCATAATGAACCTCACTAAGTAATAGAAAAAAAAATATCATGGGGTATTTTTTACACACGGTCATCTGATTCCATGACTGTCTATGTCTTAAGCTCACTGAGGAGTTAAGTCAATGTCTTTCGCCTCAGCATTGGACGCAAACTACTACTGAGCAATCATTACCTCAAAAATTTACCATGTTTTTAATACTTACAACCCAATATAATTTAGGTAGGCCTACTTAGTAAACATAAAAATATTGATTACATTAATGAAATACATGTTTTAAATCGTCGAATCAACAACGTACCTACATAACTAGATACTGAGACAATCAAGGTCAAACAAATCATGTCTATTTTGAGTGTCCGTGCGGCAGTAGAGCAGTAAGCACATAAGTGTTTGAGATTTTTTTTAATTAAAACATGGGAGTTAATAAATTCAGTCATAAATGTTACTTTATTACGCATGTTCAAAATGTTCATCATCGGTATATCACTAGTAGGTAAGTGAATTTTATTTGTATGCAGTTACATACTTGTATCTACATGTAAACATAACAGGTGTTAACAGCGGCGGCCTTACCCATTGCAAGGCCCCGGGCGGCAGGTCATTGCGAGGCCCTTTGTTCTTCGTGAAAAGTATGTGATGTGAAAATAAGTCTGGTTGTTTGGTTTAGGTATTTTTCATGTTTGACAAGAAATGATAAAGTTATAATAAAATATAATAAAATTATTATATACAAATAAATAAAATTTGAAATCCAATTTTTTTTTTTAATTGGTTGAGTTGCGCGAGGCCCCGTTCGCCACCCCCTAAAGCCGCCTCTGGGCGTTTATAATAATATTATTATTTTAAATGTTATCTCCAGATTAAGAAGCAAAAGAATGCACTCGTCAACGTCTGTACAACCCAAACCGTTTCAATCGATACCGGGATTATCTACTTTGCCAATAATTGGACCTTTGCATAATTTCCTTCCTGTTATAGGTATGTCTAAACCTTATTATTTAATAAATTAATCGTTTTTTTCTAAATATATTTTTTTAAATTCTTAACATATGTATTGAGTTTAGGAGAAATTGGACCTAAAGGAAATTTATTTGAATTACTTGGTACGTTGCACAAGAAATATGGGTCTGTTGTTAAGATGGCTGGTGTGTTCGCAAGAGCCGATTCCGTAATCTTGTTCGAGCCCGAAGATTTTGAACAGGTGGGCTTAATTTACTATGTTTTAATGAGATATTCAATAAAAAAGGTAATTGTATGACTTGTTTTGAAGGTCTACAAAGCTGAAGAGGCAACTCCTTTGCGACCAGCGTTCGATACAATGGTTTATCATCTAGAACATTATAACAAGACGACATCATCAGAGGGGATCACTGGATTAATAACCGCGTAAGTTTAACAACAAGCACCAAGTTGCATATGGAGTTCTGTAATTAGAATTGTCAATTACTTACTATGAATTTAATTTTCAGGCAGGGTCCAAAATGGCGTGAAATTCGCACTAAAGTTAATCCTGCTTTGTTAAAGCCCAAGTTAATAAAATTGTACTCTCCGGCACTTGAAGATATAGCTAAGGATATGGTTAAGAGGTAGGTACCTATAGCATTCATAAACGTATTAAATCAGACTTGCTGATAAACTACGTGCTTATCTTGAAAACTTTACAGGTTGATGGAATTAAAGAACGATAGTGACTACCTTCAATGGAATTTCGATCTGGAAATGACGAAATGGTCATTGGAATCTGTAGCAGTAGTGGGTTTGGGTGCCAGACTAGGATGTCTCAGAAATGATATATCAGATGACCACCCAGCAAGGCAGTTAATAAGAAACACCAAAGATATTTTCAATTTGTCATTTAAGCTGGAGTTTATACCAAATCCCTGGCGTTATATAGCAACGCCAAGTTTCAAGAAACTGATGAAAACTTACGATAATCAATGGGAGTAAGTAAATAACAAAATTCACAAGAAATATTTCAATTGTTTTAAATACAATTTTTGTGATATCCCTCCTTTTTGTTTTGCCGTAGTCGGCTAAAAGTACATTTCATATCAATAAGTAATATACCTAATATGAATTTTACCGTCACTCGTCACCTTGGTCCAAATAATTTACAAAAACTTAGACTCCAAGTACTCCTAGACTTTTATACTGTACTGCACAGCTATCGCAGAAGCCGTCACATTTATATAGATTAACGTCACAGCGCAGATGGTTGACTGCACTGTAGTAGACATGGAGAGTGGTCCTTAACTAAATCTGGTTTACAGAACAAGTGCCATGTATATAAATGAAGCACGAAAGAAGATAAATGATAGAGGACACGATATACCGGAAGAAGACAAGAGCATCATTGAAAAACTATTGGGTATTGACGAGAAAGTAGCGGTCATGATGGCCAACGAAATGCTACTGGCTGGTATTGATACAGTAAGCGATCTTATCTTTGAAATGGTGTCTCTTTTAATATCTTTTGTGGCCATATACACAATTAAATCTCACAGCATAACTTAAATCCATTACTCTGGCAAAGTACACTTATTATTCAGAATGTATTAATTTGTTGTCCATTGATCTACTGTGTTTGCCATTTAAGTTGCATTTATTTTTATTTCCCAGGTAGCTTTTGCCACAACCAGTCTGCTCTACTTCTTGGCGAGAAATCCAAGGGTACAAGACAAATTACGAGAAGATATACGCAAAGACGATTCGAATAGGCAATACCTTAGAGCTTGCTTGAAAGAGTCATTGAGATTTTGGCATGTGGTACCTGCTAATTTAAGGAGATCGTCAAAGGAACATGTTGTTGCTGGTTATCTAATTCCAAAAGGGGTAAGTAATTGATAAGTTAATAGACATCCCAAAAACAAATAAAGGATAATTGATCAAGTAGTTCTTTTAATGTTACAGATTGATATAATAGCCCCAAATGAATATTTATCAAGACTGGAGAAATATTATCCACAGCCAAATGAATTTTTACCTGAAAGATGGTTGGTAGAAAAGTCAGACCCATTGTACTTCGGAAATGCTCATCCAATGGTGACATTGCCATTTGGATATGGTGTGAGGTCATGCATTGGCCGGCGAATTGGAGAATTAGAAATTGAAACTTTTGTGAAGACCTTAATAAAGGATGTCAAAGTCAGCTGGGATGGACCAGATATCAAAATGGCTTCTAAGCTTGTGAATTCATTTGCTAAACCTTATTATTTCAAATTTGAGGTGATAAAGTAAATTGTTAAGGACTTATACATAAATACCTTTGAGTTTAAAATATGATTTAAAGACTGGGATTGTAATATTCATGTATATGCCGAGAGAAAAATATTCCTTATCAATATTTCTTAGTATTTATTCAATATAAAATGTTTACTGATCCATAATAAAAATAAATATACATATATCATGAAACTATTATAATGATGGTTTTTTATATTTTCCTTGTATCCAAACTCTGTACATAGTCACCATCTTTCCTCTATTCACTTGAAGTCTTCTATCAACCAAATTCTGTTCTTCTAAAAATCCAGCAGTTTTAAAAAGGTTTGAAATTTCTTCTTGAGTGAAAAAATATACCATTGTGTTATCACCACGGGCATAGAAGTTCTCTGACTTACATCTGCCTTTCTTGAACCGAATTTGTGCTAGGTCATATAAACCATAGTCACGGAAAACTACTAACCCGCCAGGTTTCAAATACTTGTAGATTTTATTTATGACTGACTGCATTCTGAAATTACAATAATATTAAATTACTACACATTTTATTAGTTTTGAAACAACCAACATAAGACATTTGATTTAGATTTGAAAAAATATGGTAGTTTATATAAGTATGTAGGACAATATTAGCTTCCGCCCCACAGCTTCACCTGAATTTAAATTTATAAAATGTTGCCTAAGCTCTCATCATTGCCTATGTTTTTTTAACAACATCACTACAGGTACTAAACCCTGATAACTAAGACGCAGACGAATACTATCAAATTCACTATAATGTAAAAAAATATTGGCTCTCAATAAATGAAGTGGCTTTATTTTTTGTTTGGTTTGTTTTTCTTATCAACTCGATGATTGATCCAGAATATCTAAATTTGAGATTCAATATGATATACTTACTTTGATGGTTCAATAGCAGAAAGTACGAAAATTAGAACAATGATGTCTATTGAGTTTTCTTCAAAAGGAACCTTCCATTCTATAGCTGTAGCATCCAATACAAATACATTACATCTTTTTGTGTCGTAAATGTCATTTTGTTTCATAATATCAATAGCTTTAGAGGAGAAATCACAGCCATAAATAAATAAGTTGGGATCTTGACTATACTGTAAGATAGGGAATATAGTATTTCCAACTCCACATCCTATTTCAAATATGTAGCGTTTCGTCCCACTCGGACTTATGGAATGTTTACTATTTTGTGCTAGGTTTTGGTTTTCATGGTTTTGATCTGGGTATACTCTGACTGGAGCAGAATTGTTGTCAGGGGCTAATTCAGGAAATTCAGTAAATAACCAATGCCGGTCTTTGAAGAACCTGAAATTATAATATTATTGGTTTAATAGCTAGATCTTTACTACTCAAAATAACAACACTTGAGAAAGATTTAACTTTTAATTTATTGAAGTTTCTATACCTATTTTGATGTATTTCGTAAAACGCATTCCAGTGTTTATCTGCATCTTCCTCTAAAGATTTTAAGTGTTCTTCAGAAAATGTTACATGTGAATTCTGCTCGACTTTCTCCTTAGCTACTTTCTCTTGTTCCTCATCCCACTGGACATTGTCCCTATAAAGAAAAATCCCACTATAACATTTTATCACATAAGTAGCCATACAATGTATGAAAATATCATAAAGTAAATACCAAGCATTAAAAAGGTATAAATGCTTTCGGTCTTCCAAATATCTAGAACCACCTGCTGGTTTTTTTCTAAGCCTAGTTGCTTCTAAAGTATCATTTTTGCTGTTATTACATTGAAATTTCTTAGAAAATCGAATACAAGAAAATACGGTACCACGAGTTATGTTTGAAGATCTCGTCCACATTTTCTAAGAGTCTATTTCCAAATTGTGGTCTTTTATCACTGGCAGGGTTTTCCATTTATTTACAAAAGTCAATTTAAATATGAACTAAAAAACGCGATTGCTCCTTGTTGCTGGTAATATTTTATAGGTTATGTTTTAAACTGACTGTCAAACTGACAGCATAGATAATACACAGATTAAAATTTGTTTTCGTTAAAGGGGCCCATTCACTATTGTGGCTTGCAGTTCGGCTGTGAAGCAGGATGTAGCTCAAAGAGTAAAATAATGGACCAATACATGTAGCTGTGCTTAGACGTATATCATCGGTCAGTACATCGTCTTGCAGGATGCATGATGAATCCTGCTCGGTATTACCGTACACCATAATAAAAATATTTTTATTTTAATTTTCAATAATTTTGTAAATGCATTTAATAAATCCCCTTTTCTATAAAATACCTAATAAATAGATAAATATTATTCTTCATTTTTAGCTTTAGTTTGTAAATAAAAATATGAACAATGTTATGAAATTAGTGCTTTTTACTAGCGTAATGTAATTTGTTAAAATTATTAAATAAATAAATAGCATGATGCACGTTATCCGCGAAGTGTTCTCAAGATCGAATGTGTACACTGCCGATTGCGGGTTATCGACAATAATTTCAGGCGTGAAAACAATGGCATCTTTGCCCACCTAGGAACCTCAACCATCGAGGCGATATATAGTGAATTTTGTTTTTATTAAACAAAAATAAGTAATTTAAATTACAAATGTACACTAGAATTTAAATAACAATTGATACCTACAAGAAATTATGAAATATACTAAAATAATAGATTATCTTTTGCGAGATTACTATCTACTATGCGCGCCGTAGGTTGAAATTATGGAATGTAGAAGTAAAGGACCATCTTGTATGGGGGATTAGTTGAAAAAGTGTCTACTTGTAAACAGCAAATTAGTTTTCGTATTCTCACCAAAATAGCGCTAGTGTAGCAAGTGGTAATGATATGAACTTAGCAGCATAAGCAGTTATAAACAGAATGAAGTGTGATGGGTTGGTTTCCGGTAATTCTATAATACTATATTCTATTTGCTATTTACAATTAATTGGGGTACTTAAAAGCACTGTATAATTTTATTCCATACTCATGTTTGTCTTTATATTTGTATATATCATTTTTATTAATTTAGTATCCTACTCTAATAATTTGTGGCGCTCTATTTAAAATTCTTCCACTTGCTACAGTAGCACCACCTTAATTTGTTCCCATTCAACGGACACTTTTTAGTACACTGAGATGGTCCTCCTTTAGTTCTACACTCCATTGTTGAAACGAATAAATAGAAGCAATATTTGACTCGGCCATTGCGATGTTTGGCACACTCGAGTTGTGGGAAAAACTAACTCCTTAATTATATTTTATAGTCTGGGCTTGGGAGTATGCGGCCAGCACTCAAAGAGTTTAAGGATAATACCTTCTACTTTTAACCTCGCATACCGTAGAGGCAGGTACCTTTAAAATGTAAATATATAAATATTTGATAGATAGGTGAAAACCTTTTGGCAAATCTGACGAGATTAGGTACCGTGTGTTTCACTGAGGTATCTACCTACCAGAACCGAAAGAGGTAAAATTCCATAAAACATTCATTTTTTTCTGGTACTTGATGCCGTAGGTAGACCCCGAATGCTACCTCTCTGCTTGAATGTTGATTTTTAGGGTAGCTGACTTCTTCATTCTTCTTTCATTTTTAGTACAGAAACTAGACTGTTGCCTCTGTTGACCCTCTAGACTGTTGAAAATTAGGTACTTTGTACATAAAACACTAAGCATATTTAATCCTGTGACTGCCAAGCATTCTATTCTATTATGTTTTTAAAGTAACAGTCAATTTGTTTTAGGTTTCCATAAGGATATAAACCTATTGGACATTTATTAGGTACGGTGCACGAAGAACTTCCAATTTTCTGTCGAATTCGAGGTTATTGCGCTATAAAAGACGTTTTGATGCTGTTCTTTGATCAAAGTAAACATCATAAAAACGATTCTACGGGTCATTAAAAACTTCCCACAAACGATATAGGTAGTGTACGTTGAAAATTTATATCTTTTTCAAAATTTGTAATGGCACTAAACTAGACACATTTACTTATCTCTATTTTCAAACCGTTCAAAAAGGTAGGGTTTTTTGTTGTATAGTGGATATAAGTAAAACCTATTAAAATTAAAAAAATAATACAGTAGAAGCCTCTCAGTGGCTCTAATAGCCTGATATCAGACCGCGAGGGCCATGAGAAAGAAAAAAAAAACAAGGATGGTTATTTTAAGGCACTACAGCACCACGGGGTAACTCGTGGGCCCCTAGAGCTAGACAGACCAGACTTTATTATAGTTGATAATTGTATTTATAGTAGAAATAATTATGTGTATACTCGTATATGTTACCGGCCAAACCCGATACGCGATAGGATTAACTAGTATAGCCTAGTCCATACTGGTTCATTCGAAGCCCGATAGAATAGACCAGTTTAGGCTAAGCCAAACGATCCAGATATAAATACGCACACCCCAGGATAAACTGGTACGGCCTAGTCTAAACCAATTTTTAACAGAGTCGAAAGTAATTGAGCAAACATGTCAGGATATGTACATGCGGGAGTTGTAAACATCCACCACTACTCCCTTTGTGATGCTTCATAGAGCCCATACCTGCTCTGATGATGTCCGGAATCACTCATGTACATGCCGTTACATCGAACGCACAACCTCACTGAAATATTTAGGCATCATAATCGTAAACCCTTCCGGTACCCCACTGATAAGCTGTACACAATCTTTGGAGTCCTCCGCGTAAGGCAACTATTTGTCTTCAGCGTGACCATAAACACACACAAGAGCCTTAGAAATATACCTAACCACGATGAGCTCATCGGTAGGCGTGTTTATAGAGTTCCGCTACCTCGAACCTATTACCCAGAAGATGTCCATCGTACTCTCCTGCACACACCTATAATATAGAGACCAAAATGTGTGACATAAAAAACCTCACTGTCTCCGCTTCTAAAAGAATTGTAAGAATGTGGCTTCTAACACTTTCCTACAGTGACACGGAAAACTTAATATAGACCACTGTAATCATATGTCACAGTAGCAAACATAAACACACACCCTTCCACAATCACACCCACTCACACACATACACACTCACACACACAGTAGTACCAAGCCAAAGTTCTTTTAAATTTCTATTTTTTTCTGCTCTATTTAACCCAGTTTTCTTTTTTTGTTAAAAACAAAATTTTTGTTTTTGAGTAAATAATATTGTGTGTTCAAACTTTCTGATTTATGCAATAAATTAATGAAAATCGTAATTGTTAACTCAGAACAAATCTATACTGGTGAATCGCATTACCTGAGCCCCAAAAAGCTCCGCTTAGCTTGGGACTCGCTGCCAAACTGTTTTAGTTGTAAGGTCATCTTGTGGGCTGAACTATCTCTTGTGTTATATTAATTAATTTTTCTGGCAATAAAAGTTATTATTATTATTAATTATTATTGTTTTGGCTTTTTGGGTATACTTTAATGTTTAGACTAGGCTGTACCAGTTTATCCTGAGGTATGCGTATTTATATCAGGATAAACTAGTTTGGCCTAGCCTAAACTGGTCTATCCTATCGGGCTCAAGATGAACCAGTTTGGACTAGGCTATACTAGTTAATCCTATCGCGTATAGGATGAACTAGTTTAGCCTAGGCAAAACTAGTTTGTCCTAAAATCAGGTTTGGCCGGTAACATATATAAGAGCGCAGAACTCAGTGCGGGAGGCCAATAACTCGCACTTACCCGGTTTTTACTGAAAAATTGTATTTGGAAATACTTCATCAAATCATAAGGAATGACTAATCATTCCTTAGGTCTAAACCTATAGCTATAACTTACCTTATAAATAAATAAATAAAGACCCTAGAGCGGAAAGTGAGCAATGTATATTTTAAGCAAACTGTAGATAGCATACCTCATTTTGAAATTAGGAGCCATCCGTTAATGTGGGGGAGTGGGTCAAGAGGGTGACATAGTGTGACAAGGGGAGGGAGATGTCATAAGTTTCGTGATGTCACATGCTTTGGTTGCATACGATCGTGATGTCAAAATCATCTTTGGCTGAGCGAATAACTCATAAATATTAATCTATCTCGCGACTTAAAGCTTATAGGCATACCTTATAATAAAGTTTATGTCATTTAGTTAGCGAATTCATGCTCGCTGTATGACAGTTTCACACATCGGTTGTTTGTGAGACTTTGTGTTGTAACATCGAAATTGATAAATCGAACAGATGATTTTTCTCTTTCAATTGTCGATTTTTTTAATCGATTATAAAAGTCAGTAGATACAAATCGATTATTCTTTCATTTCTTTTCTTGGCAGATAAAATAATATAAAGAAGTATTTAAAAATCTTGCACATATTAACGCGCGATTTTTTTTCTTTTATAGCATCTGCTAACTTTAACTTCGTTAGTAAGTCGTAAAACATTTTCTTTGTTACTTAAAATTATTAAGATTCTATATTTTTTAAGATTTATTAATAATTATATAATATGTGACGTCACACTAAAGGTCTAACAAATGTGACCATCTGTGACAAGGTCGGGGGAGCGGTAAAAATCATAGGTTTCGCGGATCGCACTTTATGGATGGCGTCTAAGTAAAAATCATATGAGCGATATAACTACCTAACAGCAAGTAGTATATACGAACATAAAGGATTTAAAAATTATCCTTTTGGTACCTGCGAGAACAGCGGGTGTTGACGTCATAGTGATAAGGATAAAAAAAAACATGTCTGTTCCAACTCACAAAATTATAATATAATAGCTGTCCCCCGCGTTCCCGTGGGATATAAGCATACATTTAAACCTATCTCTTGAATCATTCTGTCTAGTGATGAAAACCGCTTTAAAATCTATAACTTATTTTAAAAGATCCCAGCTTACAAACGGTGGAAGCGCCATTGTTTTATACTATGTAAGGATATATGAAAAATTGCTAATTCCCTATGATACATCAAATCTGCTTATTTCCAGCTTTCGAAGCTTTTCATACATCTTCTTCTATATTTGAGAGCTAGCTAGTCATAGTTGAGCCTCCGAAAATGATATTTTATGATCATTGATTTATTTTGAATAGCAATTCCACCATCCCGCGGCTTCACTCGCATTTCCCTAGAGATCGAAAGTAATCCGGAATTACAACATAGCCCACTCGGGAAAAGTGTGACTTCTTAACACTGAGAGAAATTTTGAATTCGTTTTAGTTTCGGAGATTATTTCCTTACAAACCCACAAACTTTACCTCTGTATTATACCTATTAGTGTAGACAGGGATAAGAGTTCTAGTTTGGATCAGTGGGTTTCATTTAGGAGCCAGTAAGTTAATAGCAGTAGATAGTTAAGCAGCCGGGTGTAAATATTCAGACTAATCCCTTGTAATGTTGGTACCATATGGACAGAAAGTATACCGACCCCAAATGATTGTGAACAGGGCAGGCAGACAATGACTACAATGACCTTTAAACAATTATCTGCGGAATTATATATATTGTTTTTAATTGGAAAAGGGTCTTTGATTCATTAAAGAAGATTGGAATATTATATCGTGCTAAAGGAATTCCCAGAAACCAATCTACGCTTTTTTTACAAAGATTCCTTTGTTTAGTAAAAAAAGTGTATAAGAGTCGAACTCGCCTACGAAGGGTTCTCTAACACCGTACAAGTTTAAAATTAAAGGGGGTAATTTATAACTTTAATAAATGTTTAGTATAGTGGTTTATATTTATACCGTCAGGTACAGAGATAGAATCAAGTATTATTATTAACTCATGGTCGTCATTTTTTTTATACCACTTGGCCCTACAAACAAGCAGATGGTCCACCTGATGGTTAGTGGTCACCGCCGCCTATGGACATTTGCAACACTAGGGGCATCACCAATACGTTGTCTACCCTGGGACGTGAAGTTGGTAAGTTTAATGTGCCTGTAATTTCGCCGCCCCCCTTTTGAACCGAAACACAGTAATAAAAGTGCACTACTGCTTCACGGCGGAAATGGGTAAGGTACTTCCCCGGACGAACTATGCACTAAAAGCTATACTACTCCAGATTAATTTCAAAAATATCAAGTTAATGTTTCAGAAACTAAACCAAAATATCTTTATAAGTATTCATAACTACATATATTATATTGAACAAGTAAGTTACGCCTGAAGTTACAGTTAAAGCCCAGTATTAGTTTGTATATCTGTCTGTACACTACACCACCCGACCAGGTATCACCAGACAGTTCTGAAATCGACTGCATAACTTGTGCGAGCTTCCAAAGTTACCATCGTTTCTACAGGAGATACTCGACGTGTATATAGCTTTGCGACTGCCGTTGTTCGTTCGAGTGACAGAGTTGCATGTTAGATTTGTGCTACATTTGTGTAGAACTTTGGCAAAGTCAATGTAATATTGATTGCATGTAATGCAGACGTGACTGTTTGCAGTAGGTTTGTTAGTATACGGAATCTGTCATTTAGCTAATATAAATAACGAGTGCTTAATTAACTATGCGATAGATGGTTATATCTATATATAATATATAAAAATTAATGTTTGTCTCTATGTCCTTTATAAAATCAATAGGGCACTTATGAAGGTCAAATTTAGAGTTATTGAAGCTTCTACCGGTTCTGTCAGCCTCTTGCTATTGCTCTGGTGATCGAGTGTTATATTCATCAGCTAGACACTAGAGGACCTCGGTTCTATTCCCAGCTATGCTTTGAATTATCAATCGGTAACGTTCTTGAAAGTCTACAACAATGCAAACTACATTTCACGTTTGGACTTAAAATATCTCCGTTGGAATTTGGATCTCAAAGCAGCAAACTTTGCTTAGCTCTTCGGGGATTATGAGCGAGAAAAAGTTATACGATATATAATACTAGCGACCCGCCGCGGCTTCGCTTGAGCAGAATGATATTAATGTATAAACTGTGAATGTATAAATTTGATTTTATTTATGGTAAAAACCGCGTCTAGATCTTTCGCGCAGCTTAAAATAACTAAATCCTACAGACGGATAGAAATAGTGACTTTGATTTATACTATTTACGGCCAAAATTAATATGGGTACGATCCCGATCTAAAATCGCAAGATTGAAGTAGAATTTTGACATTACGTGTATTCAAATTCAAAAGGTTCATCAATCCATGGATTTTCGATCGGGATTGCATATTCATTTTCGCCCACATTACGCGTGGAAGTCTAAGAATCTAAGCCTCCATACCTACAGACTTGTCATTAATGTGGGCGAATCCTAAATATGTATTTGACAATAACATTTGAAAGTAACCCTGTGATCGAATTTCTACTATCTTCTTGACTTGACCTAGCTGATGGAATAAGTCCTGAATGAATTGGGTGTTCCCGGCAATCATGAATGAGATCTTTTTCAAGATAGAGAGATAGAGGGAGAGAGAGATGGAGAGAGCTTTCCTTTAAATTTCGTCATCACCGAAGAAGAATAACACTCATGAATCCTACTAATATTATAAATGCCTGTTTAAGACAAAAAAAAATGTTGTATTTTTTTTATGTGTGGGAGAAAAAAAAAAAATAAACATAAATGCGAAAGTTTGTATGTATGGATGTTTGTTACTCTTTCACGCAAAAACTACCAAACGGATTTGCATGAAACTTGACATTTATATAGAAAATGCTCGGGAAAATCTTAAATCCCTTGGGAACGTGGCTGAAACCGCGGGGGACGGCTAGTATATCATAATGTCAGATCATTAAGCAGAGGCCTCGACTATAAATGAATTTATCAGATTGATACCAATTGTTCTTAATTGGAAAATCTCATTTATTCTTTACTTGATTAATTTTAATTGACATATTCATCCCTACCAAGCCTTATAAATAAATACAATCAATATAAATAAGGCCAAGGTAGAAAGACTCTGAATTATTGTAAGTAATGAGGATACAGATGCGTGTCCATCACCAAATCTTTCACATTAATCCACATTGAAGGATCTGCTCCGGCTTGTTTCAATATATTTAGTTCCCGCAAGAGTTTATTTATCGCATTAACTATTATTACCTACTCAGGCAGGATTAGGGATTCTGAAATTAGCACACAACCCACCCACAAAAAAAGTAAAAACTTATCTTCTTAGAGAACTGACCAATAAGAGCAATCTTAAGCAGGCTTTAGTTATTATTCGTCGTAAAAAGAGAAATCTTTTTGATGAAATAAACACATACAAAAATTTCAACTATTACGAACAACCAGAAGCTTGGCAATAATGAAGGCTATAGGCGTGAACGCTTCATTTTAATCAACGAGTTATGCAACAAATTTATACTTAATAGATGTAGGTACAACAGGGATCCTATTTCTAAAGCTAGTCATCCCGGCAGGCTCCATTAGAGGCAGTGGTATCGGCAGGGTGCAAGGGGGTAGGGGAGGCGGTTCTACAAACAATCCTCGCGGATATTGAACGGGCGATGCGTTCGGAAATGCAGTAGCGGCGGCGTCGGCTGCGTGCTACGGAGTTTCACGTCTCATTGCACGAGAACCAACGTGTGAAGATATGAATGCCCTCATTTTCATCTCGTTTGTATTCATATTACATTTCAATTTTGAAGAGACAATGCGGGGATTTTATTTTATAAGCAACGAGTATTGCGGACTCCTTATCCGAGGTTTGATTTTATGTAAATTGATTCTATTGAATAGCAAGGTATTCAATTTTGTTAAGCTTCTGACTTGAACTTAAATTATATTAAATTAAATAAGAGTGAAATTCATTGCGTGGATTAATATACCTACCTACTTCGATTCGTAAACTAAATTGGATATCACTTGATGTAAATAAATAAATTGATTAATTATTGATTTAGATATACGACTTGTTCGATACCACCTAACCTCACTGCTCTAAAAAAAACTGTTGAAATATAGGTACCTAAATAGGAATTTTCTTGCATCGATATCAAAAATATTTAATAAAAACAGATTCTCCAAATTTATTAAGATTATATTATCACTTTAAAGTTCTTTTGCCAACAAATAACAAAAAAAGATATTTAAAGAAGGTTCCTTTATCCTTCGCTAATGTACCTACGTAGTGAACTATTAGTACACTATACATTTATAGATAGGTGGCGAGCGCAGCCATCTGTTGCGGTCAAGTGTGCTCCTTCCGAAGTGGGATGAGTCTTCATCCTTCATGGACCAAATAAAACGATGTTCAGCCCACAAAGACTTTATTGTGTAGCATGTAGGATGCTAGTATTGTTTATTGGAATAAAAGTGGAATGTAATAAATCATTAATTGGTTTATTAATACACAGCGCCGTTCTTTTTCTTGAACTTTGAAGCAAAGTTTATTAAATCTATCTAATACCTTTAAACGAGTAATTCTTGTATAGGTATATACCTATATATATATATATATATATATATGAAAATCGTTGTAGCCGTTATGGTCCATTTTGAGACGTTGCGTAATCGATTAAATCCGATTCAATGGGGCACTTAAAAATGCAGTTACCGAAATAGTTGTAACTCGATATAAGTATCCAAAGATGCATGTAATAGCACAAACGTAACTGCGTGCAGACAACGTTTTGGCTTTGATCCAACGTCACAACCCTTGGATACAGCTTGATGTCCCATGCGGCTGGAGATAATGTTATTTGAAACACAATAAATACGACACTAGACAGGGCGAGTTCGGTTACATGTAAGAAATAATGTAAATTTTATTGCTGTATACCTTAGTGAATACTCATCGGAAAACTACGTCTACTATTATAGGGGCCTAATATTTATCAGGGGAGTCGAGTGGAGTAGCTAGCGAAGCGACCACTTCTTATCAAGGGTAGTATACTTCAACAAGTTTGGCATTTCAGCTCATGGGTCATCTGAAACCCTAGCTGGCTATGCTGAATGGAATAAAACTGGGACAGGAGGGCGCAATAAGACTGTAGTAATTTGTTTGTCTAGGTCCAAAATTGAACAGCAAATTACTAATTAAATGATTTATTTAATATTTAATTTCTTTATTTATGGTCTGCCAATAGTTTTGAAAATAATACATATGAACATATACATACATAAAACTTAATCTAAGTGCACAACCAATTGTGGGCAAACACCACATGACATTTTACATTTAGTTTAAAACTAGAAAAAAGTAAACACAGCATAATAATATTATAAATTCAAATTCAAATTCAAAATTCAAAACCATTTATTCAGTTTAGGCCTTCGGAGGGCACTTATGAAGGTCAATTTTAAAGTTACTGAAGCTACAACCAAATACAACAAATGATAAACTAATTACATAACCAGTACAACACAAATAAAATTCAGGTACCTACTACAATTATAAAAGAATATTTTTATTTATAATTAATAACATAATTACATTTAGTGAGTTTTTATAGAAGCTTGTTAATGTATCGATATTAATGTCAACTACCCCACTACAATGGTTGTACAATTAAAGAATAATAATGATGATATTAAATTAACTTTCGTGTGTTCCTATTGCTGAGGGACCAGCCGTGCTATTCACAAACCAAAACTCACTCAGGTGAACGCGCAGATAGCGGACCTCTCGTCTAATTGCGGAGTCGCGAGAGAGGCAGGGAATAGTCACTGCCTGAATCGTCGATAATCTTTACTGAATATCATAGCAGATTTTAAAACTTGAAATTCGATTCGCTTCCTAATGATAGAATTTTTTTGTAAGCACCCACTCAATGCATTTTTTTTCCTGTCCGGGCGCCATCTGGCCCGGCCCGCGAGCTATCCCCTGACTCGAAGGTCAGAGACATTGGTAAACTTATCTTTATTTGCTACAAATTTTTTTTAGCATTTATACTCAATGCATATTAGGTATGTTAGCTATAGTATATATACAGTAGATATTCTCTTGATTTGCATCAGTCATCAAGAGCTAACGGACGTAGGATGTGAATGATCGCTAATTAGTGTTGGAATCCAGAACCGAATGATTAATACAGGGGTCGAGTGTGAGGTACCAATTGTAACCGTTTGCGCTAAACGGAGTCTGTCTACCTACGCTTATTTATTGATATAATTTGTGAGCCCAACTAAATATTTCCATCAATTTATTATATGTAGAAAGTTTACATATTACTGAAATCGAAGTTTATAAGAAAAAGTCTACGATGTTTTCAAAACTTTCCAGAATATTACCTAATTTCAGCAAGTCACGCGTGGTACATGCTATGTTCTATTTGAAAACAAACGTCTGGAATAGACGTTTGAATGCTGAGTCAGTAAAGATAATAAACTAATTTTTTTATTAACATACTATTTGAAACAACTGTTTCGTTATATGTCATTAATAAATTCGTATAATTGAGATAATTATAGAAGAGTTGGTAGCAATTAGCGTCAGTCGGAGGCGGTAGAGGGTGCTCCTCACAAGAGCCATCTGGCGGGGCTCCAATGTGGCTCTCCTTAACACGAGAAAATTCACTCGTTCACCGGCATAACTGTTTCACAATGACGATTTCACTTCAAGAAATAAAATCTGAAAACGGTCGCGTGAACTGCGCTCCTCATTGTTACGTGAAAATCGGATAGTGGTGAGTTCCGAAAGTGCATTAACATAACAAGTCGCAGTTTTTATACCACGCAATAAAGTTTATACTGGGGTATTGTGACTCTTCGAAATAAAGAATATTTCTAGTTTACTCTACTTTTTTTCATTTCCAAACCAAATCATGCCTTATATGTATGTCTGACTATCTCATTATATTTAATATCTTAGTTACTAACGCTATCGTTAGTAATTTAATTCGAAAATATAAAGTAGGTACCTACATATTTCCAAGATTTCACTAAGCGGCCGTTACTCGCTTCAAGTCTCGGCTACTTTCTTTATTAGAAGTTAAGCTTTTATGCACTTAAAGCTATATATAAGGAAGCTCCAGTTTTGAAAGCACTACACTGATAAAAAGCAGAGAAAGAAGGAATTTTCAATTTATTTTTCAAATATAAATAAATATCTTGGGACAATTTTTGCTCGTGTTGTGGAATAAACAAAGGGATAAACTACATGTACTTTCATAGGTACCCAGACACATAAAAAAAGCTCATGTGTCTGGGTATAACTTTCATTTGTGCAAACAAATGTAAGTAAATAAATCAAATAAATAAATAATTATCCCGGGACATTCTTTACACACGGCCATCTGATCCCAAACTAAGCAGAGCTTACTATGGAAACCAGATAACTGATATACAGATACATGGATATACTGAATACAGACTATAGATATTTACACCTCGACACAGAATAAACAGACTTTGTTAAATGTAATCAACACTTGTTCGACCATCGCAGTAGATCTCGCCACCGGGATGATTTGTGTCTGTTACCATCAAAAACAGCCCTAATGCACAAAAGCTTTTTCTGTATGGCACCTGTACTATTTAATAAAATACCGATCGCTTTGCGCAAAGAGGGCCTTACTAAATTTAAAAAACGTCTCTATGACTTTTTAATTAGCAAATCATATTATGACGTGAATGAGTTTTTGAATGACACCATCATACTGTGAATAGAATAAAATTGTTATATATATTGATTGACATTTTAAATATCGTTGGTTCGATGATAATTATGACATTTTGTTTTGATTATTTTGTTTTGATTGTTTTGTCTTGATTATTTTGTATTGATTATTTTGTTTAGATTACTAATGTATTTTGCACGCCAACTGAGGCAGACTTATGTCGATCAAATAATTATTATTATAACACCTCACTGTACACATAAGTCAGCAAATAAATGAATTTGAACAGACATGTTCATGCACACAAATGTTTGTCCTGGGTGGGAATCGAACCCGCGACATTCGGTTTGGCAGTCAGAGTCGCTAACCACCAAGCCAACTGGCCTGTCAAATATAATATTTGACTCGTTAAATATAACAAAAATAATAGCAGAGTGTTATAAACATGGACTGAAATAATATATGAAAGCATATAAGTGGTATACTCGTATTGCAGTAATTCATTGGAGGTAATTACGCGACAATTGAGTTTAAATGTGCGACCCCACTATAAAAGTTTGCAGCGTTAGCCAAATGTTGGTCGTTTTTATCATTTTTCCACAATGGCTATTTTTCTTATTCTCTAAATTGTTTTCTTTTAGTTTTGGATAGTTTAAATACAACTATACGCAGGTTTCTATTATATCGTTCACATCACTTGAGTCAAGTAAGGGTTTTTTTTTACCTCAGAAATCGACAGTAGAAATTAAGCATATCTGACTATATTATCGTGTGCATTGTTAAAATGTAATAATTATAATAATAAAGCCATTTATTCAGATCTTACATCAAAAACATTATTACACTAATATTTAATCTTATTCTATTATTTGAGATTTCTATATCATCTGCAGATCTATTTACCAATCGGCAAAGGCCTCCTCCAACCTTTTCCATTCTGATCTTTCTTGGGCTACTCTGTTCCACATCACTCCAGCAACCTGTCTGATGTCATCGTCCCACCTTTTTTGTGGTCTACCTTTCTTCCTTTTGCCTTCCCTGGGGTACCATCTTGTGACTTTTTTACTCCATTTGTCGTAACCTCTGATCATATGCCCTGCCCATCTCCATTTTAATCTTCTTATTTTCGTTGCGACGCTTGTAGTTTTTGTTTTATTTCTAATACTACAATTTTTCATTCTGTCTGATTTCCTGATATGTAACATACTCCTTTCCATGTGGAATGTAGCATGTAGTGTAGCATGTGGCGAGTTTATCTGCCATTTCCTGAGTTAACGCCCAGGATTGGCATCCATACGTAAGCACGGGTAATATGCAGGTGTTGTATAATTTACTTTTTAGTTTTATGTTTATTTTTCAGTCCTTCATTACTTCTTTTAAACCCCAATATCTTCTCCAACCGTTTGCAATTCTTCGCTCAACTTCTTTGCGCATAGAATCTTTTCGAGTTATAGTCTGACCCAGATAAATGTATTCATTAGTGTATTCGATTAGGGTGCTTCCAAACTGAATAACGTTTTCAGGCCCATTTGTCATCACCTTAGTTTTATCTGGATTCATTTCTAATCCTACTCTTGCACTTTCTCTCGCGAGCTCATTTATCATTTTGCTCAATTCTTCTGATGTTCTGGCAAACAATACTATATCGTCAGCAAATTATATCATATTATAAATATCCTGGGACATTCTGTTTACACGCGGCCATCCGATCCTAAACTAAGCAGAGCTTGTACAATGAAAACCCGATAACTAATATACGAGTATGTACAACATATTCTACTTTTTTTAATACGCTTTTATTAGCTTCAGACGTATGTTAGTATGTAACGGAATCTTTGAACATGATTTTAGCCCCCTTCAAGACGTCGGATTTACTCGAAATTTGGCATACTTGTTAAGGACCGATGACAATTCAATATTCTAAATAGTTTAACCCGTTATCCTTACTAGGATGATCAGGTATAGCGGTTTAACTAAAGAATAGTGTAAAGAAGAAAAAAAAATATTTTGTTGTAAAAAAAGCGTGGGGTGCTTTTTAAAATATTATCAAAATGATAATCCTTCTACTCATAATAAAATATTTATAACTATTGACACCATGCACCCCACGCTCTTTTTTTACAATAAAATATATTTTTTTCTTCGTTACACTATTCTTAATTCAAATTTATTTACTATTTTTTTGTTGTTTTTTTTTAATACATACTTAAACAGATATTTACATGCAGTATAGTAGGGGTAGTCTCTACCTAAAATAAAACTCTAAGTGTGCCGTGTGTACCCAGTGGGTTCCTAATCAAAAAGTACTAATAAAGAGGTAAAGTTTTGAAATTTGCATATTTGTAAGTTGGTTGTAGTAGGTTATTTTCAAAACTAATCATCTAATTGAAATAATTCTTTCACTAATAGATCACCATGCACGTGTGACATATGCTGGATTCTTGTTTTAAACCTGGGATATAATAGAATCCTCGGGAACGCGGGGAAACCGTGGAACAGAAGGTAGGCAGTCTTACACCCATATTCTAAGACGTTTCCACGAAAATTCCTCGACTCCACTCAATGTCACTCCAAGATATTAGTATTCATAGTTGCAAAAGTCTCCTCCACTCGACGCTTTCCCTCACTCGAGGTGAGGAAACAACTGTCTACTTAAAGGTACGTCGGGACCAACCTTAAGGATGTTTATTGCTTGTAAACAGTTACTGAAACTCATTATTTTATTTGATTAATATTTAATCTATAATAGAATGACGTGTTACTAATGGCATATTACCTTGAGTACACTTCGATTCGACATCAGTCGGGATTGCTCGAGTTTTGCTCAAGTTATAACTTAGAATACCAATTTTGTGGATTCTTCAAGAAATTACTTAAGGTATCCTCAGTCGAGTTGGAGTCAAGTGACTTATGAGGAAACGTCTTAGAATATGGGTGTTAGATGTAAGTATTCAGTAACAAAACGAAATACTTAACTTGCTTTCAAGTGTTCTGCAGAACACCTATAGAGGTGCTATTAAAAGGTATTTGGTTATATTATTGCGTCTGGCTTTGCTCCAGTGCAGCGTAGCAAATATTGCCGACGATTTTATTCCTCTGCTGTAGGTGGGTATTTACTGCCAGTACTCGCTTAAAGTACAAATAGAAAATGTCATTCCCTATATTCCACTATCAATAAAGTTTATGAGAAAATAGTTCATAAGCGAATTGATTTGTTAGTGAAGTATTTCTATGACCAAATTCGCCGTCGAACTGTTATAGATTAAATCTAATTTTAACATATTCTTTAGGCTCGCTCCGATTTGGGTGAATGGTATATGTAATATAAATGTATATTTCACATAAACCTTTCAGAAGATACCTACTAAATCATGATGAAAACCGTATGACATTCTATTGAGTTCTTTTAAAAATTTAAGCGGACAATCAGACTGACAAAAGTAGTGACTATAATATTTATGTTATTATACTATTTTACTATGTTTTTATTATGTAGGTATATTATTATTATTAGAGATGGAGATGTGTTCCATTCAAATTAATCTAGAAAAAAATCTGTATAAGTTTGATTAGATGAGAGGACGATATAAAAAAGGTGGCTGGTCCAGAATGGATCCGAATAGCAAAATATAGAGAGAAATGGAAATCTTTGGAGGAGGCCTATGTCGAAAGACAAGCTGTTTTCGTACCGAACGCCGATATACGAAGTTAAATACAAGTAAGATAAGATAGCATAAACTTAGGTAGTTACTTAATTGAAGTATATGTCTTATAAATTTAAACAGCAATAAAGGTTCATCATCATCAGCCTATCTCCGTCCACTGCTGGACATAGGCCTCACCTATGGCACGCCACTGAGCTCGATCTTCAGCTCTTTGTTTCCAACCGCTGCCAGCCAGCTTGCGTATATCATCGCTCCATCTAGCTGGAGGGCGCCCTACACTACGTTTACCGAGCCGTGGTCTCCACTCTAGAACACGTCTACCCCAACGGTTATCGGTTCTACGGCAGATGTGACCAGCCCACTGCCACTTCAGCTTGCTAATCCTATGAGCTATGTCGATAACTTTGGTTCTCTGACGGATGACTTCATTTCGAATTCGATCCTTCAGAGAGACTCCGAGCATAGCTCTCTCCATAGCTCGCTGAGCGACTTTGAGTTGGTGAACTAGTCGCACCGTCAGTGTCCACGTCTCGGCTCCGTAAGTCATAACAGGTAGGACGCACTCGTTAAAGACTTTCGTCTTCAGACTTTGGGGTATGGGCGATGAAAAGACTCGACGAAGTTTTCCAAATGCTGCCCACCCTAGCTGTACTCTTCTGCGAGCTTCCTTCTCGAAGTTGTGTCTACCCAATTGCAAGATCTGCGCTAGATAGACGTATTCGTGAACAACTTCGAGAGGAACCCCGTCAAGGGCAACCGGTTCCGGAATAACATGCTCGTTGAACATGATCTTGGTTTTATCCAAGTTCATCCGGAGACCGATGCGTGCAGAAGAATCAGCCAGGGTATTCAGCATGTATTGGAGAACTTGCACGGTTTCAGCCATGATGACGATATCATCCGCAAATCTCAGGTGTGAGAGGTACTCGCCGTTAATATTTATGCCCCGTCCTTTGCAATTTAGCGTCTTGAACATATCCTCCAGAGTGTTAGTGAACAATTTGGGGGAAATAACGTCCCCTTGTCTCACTCCTCTATGTAAGGGGATATGTTCAGTCTGCTGATTTTGTACTTGGACGGTCATAGTTGCGGAGTTATACAGTCCTCTCAGCACTTGGATGTATCGCCAATCGACTTGGCACCGTTGCAAGGACTCCAGAACAGACCAGGTCTCAATGGAGTCAAAAGCTTTCTCATAGTCCACAAACGCAAGGCACAGGGGCTGGTTATACTCTTCGGTCTTCTGTATAACCTGCCGCACTGTGTGGATGTGGTCTATGGTGCCATATCCTCCTCGAAACCCAGCCTGCTCCGGGGGCTGAAACTCGTCGAGCCTAAGCGCGAGACGGTTCGTGATGACTCTCGAAAAGAGCTTATAGACGTGGCTCAAGAGTGAGATGGGTCTATAGTTCTTCAAAAGGGTTTTATCACCTTTTTTGAAGAACATTATGACCACACTCTTGCTCCACGCCTTCGGAGTTCTCCCCGAAAAGAGGACGGAATTAAATATACGCTGAAGCTGTAGCAGCGTTGGAGTTCCACCAGCTTTTAGGAGCTCCGTTGTAATTCCATCCTCTCCGGGGGCTTTTCCGTTTTTAAGCTGTCTGAGAGCCATCACGACCTCGTCCAGGCTGACCTCTGGCAGATCCTCGGTATAATGGCGGGTAAGAGTGGCCCTGGGATCCTTGGAATGAGGTTGGGGACGGGACGCTTGCGAGGTATATAATTGGCCGTAAAAGTCTTGCACCTCCCTGAGTATCTCCGGCTTAGAAGCGACGACATTCCCGCTAGATGTGGTCAACTTCGTCAGATGGCTTCGACCTAGCTGTTGGGCAAAGACTTTAGACCCCCGGTTTCGCTCAATCGCTTCTGTAATAGAGCGTGTGTTGGAGCTCCGGAGGTCCCGTCTTACCAGCTTTGAGATTTTTTTGTTCAAAGCCCGTTGATCTGACGTAGTGACTGCGGGATTTTCACGTCGCTTCTGCATTAGCTGCAGAGATTCCCCTGAAAGCTTGGATCTCTTTCCGGCACCTCGCGTCTCACAGAATTTCTTCCCCTCCTCCCCGAGGATTCCCACCACTTGGTCGAGGTCCTGGTCGACATCAACGTTGATTGTAGTTTCCAAGGCAGCAAATCGGTTCGCCAGTTTCAACAGAAACGTTTCAGACCCAACCACGGATTGGAGCATATTAGGCCGGAGCGTAGATTTCATTTGACGGACTCGTTCAAGCTTACAGTCTATATCTAGAGTGCCTCGGACAAGTCGGTGATCACTTCCGGTTTTGAACCTAGTGATCACTGAGACATCTCTAAATATACGCTTCTTGTCCGTCATAATGAAATCAATCTCATTTCTGGTCAGAGCGTCGGGGCTTTGCCACGTCCACTTCCGCCGGGGCTTCTTCTGAAAGAAAGAATTCATTAGAAAAAGCCCTTCTTTCTCCAGGAAGTTGACGAGCATTTGCCCCCTATGGTTCCTGCTCCCAAATCCGTGTGGTCCTACTACCGATTCGCCGCTTGTTTGTACTCCTACTTTAGCGTTGAGATCCCCCATGACAACGTTGAAGTGGGTCTTTTGGGTGGTGTATAAGGCCTTGGAAATGTCCTCGTACATTTCCTCCACTTCATCATCCGAGTGCGCCGAAGTCGGTGCGTACACTTGGATAACCTTGAGGCTATACCTCTCGGTGAGTTTGATCACAAGGTACGCTACCCTTGTCGACACACTGGAGATTTCTATGACGTTGCCAGAGAGGGCCTTGTGTACCAAGAACCCGACGCCGCCTTGGGATGGTTGGTCTCCCTCTCTGAAGTACATAAGATGGCCGGATTCTAGGGTTACGGTATCCTCCCCCTCCCTTCGGACTTCACATAACCCCAGAACGTGCCACCTTATGTTCCTCAGCTCCTCTTCGAGTTGCGCCAGATGTTCATCGAGCCGCAGCGTGCGTCCGTTATACGTTGCCAGAGTCAGTCGGTGTTGGCGGCCTACCGTAGCCCGGGGATTCTTAGCACCCCCTACCCCGCCGTGACCATGACCGCCGCCTTGGCCAGGAATAGCGGAGCGACCGGGAACTGGGGGCCGTTGCTGTAGCGTGCTATTCATTAGGGGGTTTATGCCCGTAATCACCACACGCTGGGCAGGCGGGTTGGGTGATCGCAGAACGTAGCTCTCGCACCGGTGACGCTGCTGCCCATCACCGGCCTGTGCCATTTGGCTACGCTGTACAGAATGGTTATACCGCCATTGGTCGGTCGCCAGAGCCTCGTTCGCTTGTCGGCAGGATGCACCGCGGGCAGGTGAGGTTGGCTGGGAGCACTAAGGTGACATTGTGCTCCCTTGCAAAGGTTAATTGAATTTAATTAATTAATTTGATTGACCGGCACTTAAAATGTACACTTACTTACGCCCCTCTTTTACATTGGCCACTCTGGGCCCTGCGACCCCTTAGTTCCTGCCAGATTATCAACCGACAAGCGAAATAACCGAAAAAACGGGAGGATTATGTGAACGGCCATAGGTTGAAGATAACCCATGCGAGTCGTAGTCATAGTCTATGATGTCATAGAATTATCCCAAAGGACTCAGGGCCTCCATGAGTGAGATCCTGGCCCTGAAGATGACCCTGATTATACTTGAGAACAATTTAAAGTTTGATAGATCATCAAAGCTAGCAGAATTCTTGGAATATTATCAGTATAGTGCATCGAAGTAATCAGTCATTAAAGTAAGCGTTGTCTGGCGAATAAAAGGGCAACAAAACTGCGTAGAGGGCGTCTTACATCAGTGGTGAAGTGGGCAAGCAGTGTGCAGAGGTCGAGTGCCTCTGGCGAATTTCCAAACTATTCAGTCGCTCTGTGTATTTGTCGCTTTGTATCGATTTGACTCACTGAAACTGTAATTTCTGGTAACGACGCGTCGACACTGCGAACAACTCTGTGCGACTCCTTTGCTGAAATCCACTGTAAAACTGCCGTAAAATACACATTGCAACGGGTTTGTTTTGTTATTTATTTTACTGCACAGGTAACTTGACACAGCCTTTTGTACCTTGTTATTTACGCATTTACGCATGGTGACTTGTTATATCTAGTAGTGCAGGTACCTACGAAAGGGTTACGAATAGTAATAGTAGATACATTTGGAAGGTCAAGATCTCTTACAAGGCTCGATGAGCAAAGAGGGCGTACCCTCAATATTATATTTATTTATTTATTAACCATGAAACTTACGTCTATCTTTACAGGCAAGCCTAATGCGACAGAGTAATTGATCTTATTATCTATCTTATATCTAATCTATACTATTCCCAATATTACATTGTTTTCCTCTACAATAAAATACAACAATATTAATGTTCTATCCATATTTTGTAAGCAGTACCTACACTAATATGTTGAGGCAAATTATTAGCTTCCTGTTTCGTAGATTATTTCCTAAGTGTATCAAGTGTGGCGTAGGAAGTATATATAATATAATGTAATGTAAAATGCATTGTGTAGGTACAAGGAGGACGGCGCGTGGAGCGGTAGTCTGTATGCGCGGCTCTCCACCGAGCTTGAAACTTGAGTGGGCAACTTTGTCGGCCACACGGTGAAACTTCGTTTTTCATTTAATTTTCCCGAAACGAGTGCAGCTTACAATATTTTCAACGCTTGCAACTTTCGACTGGAGCCTTCGTTATAAATTTCATAGTTAGCTACGGCCGGGCACGTTGTTACCCTTGCCTTAACCATCACTTACCACCCCAACTTTAATGAATTTAGTGACTCAAATGTCAGGGAAGGTAGATTCAGCCGACAGTTGGAAACTTAGTTTTATGGAGCATAATAATGAAGTATTAAGTATTTAATGATGAAGTTCTTTGGGCTTTTTCGTAGCGCATATATAATGAAGTGTAGATAACCTTAATTATAGACAACAGAGGAGACAGGTGATGTTATTCTCAAAGATGAAAAACATAAAATTGCCTCACAATACTATCAGCTGTATTGCAGACCATACAATATTTTTATGTCCCATAAATCGTATATAGGTATTTGTGTGTAGACGCTGATATATAACGTTCAGTGAACGGTTTTCAATAAACAAGCTTAGCGCCGTGAAGCGTGAGCGCACGCTTCAATACTTGCGCCTGCAGCCGGCGTGCGTGTGCAGTTCCTATGTAGAATGTCTCGCAAAGCCTTTTTAGTGCTCGGCTCTGGCGGAGGCTCGTTCCGGCGGACGATAAGGACTGATCTGCGGAAGACAGCGTTGCAGCGTGCAGCAGACGCGATCGATACTGCAGCGCGTCCCTCCGCCGCTCGCCACCCTCCACCCAGCGAACCTCCACCGCCCCCCTGCCCCCTGAGCCGGCGGCTGAAACTTTCGCGATAAGTACGGAACTAGCGCGTGGCGTACGCAATGCAATATTGTTAGCCGGTTACGAGTCTGAAACAGCGGATATTAAGGCTACAGAGACTCTGCCGTCCCGTTTTTACAATGTGCCTGAGTTTGAAATGAATACGGAGTTACGCTGCATTGTATTAATTTTTATTATCTACTGTAAACGTAGGTGCTTGCTGTTAACGGTACCTATACTTATGCTAAAGCACGGTGAACGTATGAGAATAGGACGCGCATTGTAGACGAGAAGAACGTAATGCCTTAATTAATTAATTAAGAAGAGTTAATTCCTATTAAGTAATGTAAACAATGTTCAGGATGACATTATCATATATTATACATTATCATGTAAATGCAACATAGTTTTCTAAAGCTCGAAAGTACTTCACTATAAATAATTTTCCCGGTAGATATGTAAGTGGAAAACTTGGAAGTGAAACAAATAGAAAATTCTCACTTGAAAGCCTGAAGCTATTTCCAATGTTCTTCAAAAATATTTCTTTCTACCTGTCGTAAAGCGGCGCATATTAGACCAATAAAGCATTTTAACGACAAAGAAAATTCGAGGCATTTTGGTGCACCGTCGTAGAGTTGTACAAGAAAGTTGCCGGCGGCGCGGAGGTCGCGCGTCGCGGACGTCCAAGTTTTCAAGTTCCGGCCACGCCTCGCACATACAACATTTTGCAGCTTCCCTCGCCCAGATGTGACACTTTTTTTTTATTTCCTCCCAGCAGTTCGATAATATTTACACTGAAGTGAAGAATACACAGGGAACCATCGAATGCTGAATAGTTTCAAGTAGTAACATTTGTTTTGGATTCATCATAGTAGGTACCCAATTAAGTACTATTTATTCCACTTAGAAAAATCCGATAAGCATTCAGGAAAATAGTATTTGTAATAACGGCAGCTGAGAGTAATTACTTGGTTCACGTTAATGCTGCACTTAAAAACATTTTAGCGTCTGTATCTCTCTCGTGAAACTCTAACGTTAATAAAAATTTTAGTTACACAACATTATTGCTTTTATAATTTAAACATTGAAAACACGTTGTTTTTCGATAATTACAAGCAATCAAATCGTAGCTCCTACAAATGTTATTTCGAAGAAGTTCGTAAGCTTAACGAAACAAACTATGGGGGCTCCGAAAGTAAACTGATGGCGGAAGGTAACGATCGTGATTTCTTTGACGAGATGTTAATAAATGGGGCGCTTACACCTTATAATTGGGAAAAAGTGTCGCGTCTCCCACTCAGTTACAAATGGGAATAAATCTTTATGTAGACGGGGATCGCTGGGTTCCTTTAGCTCGGCGCCGGTAACTTATTCAGAGCACGCGCCCACTCTGTCCTCTGAATATAAGGAATATAAGGCGTTGCGGCCCATTTATTGCATGTTGGCTTCACTACCGCTAAAGATGGAGGAACTACGCTCATAATTAATGTCCTGAGACATTTATAGCAAACTTTAATTATATTCAAATAAACCTGGCCCATGCTATTTAGTTTGTCATAACTAAGTATGACAGCGAGTATACTTTAATTTGGTTCGATCCCGAATTTTAATAGCTTTGTGATTTTAATACATAGAAAAAGCCTAACCAACCTTTGGCACGTTATCGACACATTATTTCACCCGTGCTTTGCATATAAATTAAAAAAAATATATGAATATGTATTTTATGTTGATTGGTGACGAAGACTGCATGAATAATGATCAATATAATGATCGGGAAAACGAGTAACGTTTCACATAGTTTATTTTGATAAACAATCTGTAACAATGTAGTTTGTTTAATAATATTTATTTTTAACATTGCGTTAGTTCAAAGTTCAATACCTACGGCTGTGTCCAGACATCGAAGCAATTGGCTTCGCTGGATATAAGGCGCCGAGTGAGCCATTTATTGCTTCCCGACTACTTTCATCCGCGTATGTGGCAATTATGCCGTTCGCTAACCAAACAAATCACTTTAAATGTCCAACGTTTGCTGCAATGCGCATATTATGATAAATAAAGAATTATCCCACTCGGGCGAAGTCGGGACAGGTCACTAGTAGTCCTATCTCTATATCTGAAAAGTATAAAACAAAGTCACTACTGCTGTTTATCTACCTATTATATCTCTTAAGCTACGTTATAGATTTGGATGCAGTTTATATAATTAGTTTGATAATATAATTCCTTTATAATATTAGATATCTATTAGAATAGGATATAAATATAGGCACAGTATTGTCGTCTGTATACTCGTATATCATAGTTTATCCTAAGGTTATCTACCTACATCTGAAACCTAAATCAGGATACAGAGTTTCAATGTTCCTGAAAGTCACACGCAATTTAAAGAGCAATGCTACCTACACGAGTACAATAACTCATGAAGTAATGAGGAAGTCCGAACACACTAGTCCCTATTAGATAGGGTTGTCAACTGACGAGATTGGTTTTGCTTTGTACTCAATGTCATGGGGGTCTTTTTGTTGATTTTAATCATATTCGTATCTGTACAAATAATAAAACTGTGAAACCAGCGTGTTTGTACATTAAATAAATAATAAATAAAAATGAAAAGTATCTTTTTTCGATGCAGATTTTAAAAAGAATAGTAAAACTCTATGTTAGTATTTAAAATTATATTAAACATTTATATTTCGTTATATTGAATTGTCATCGGTCATCGATAAATCTATAAAGTTTGAATGAAATCTGACTGTTTAAAGTGGGTCAAAATCCCACTCAAAGGAGTCGGTTACATACAAACATACAGGTGAAACTAATAAAAACGTATTAATTAATTAATTTTGTCGTTGGTTTTAATTAATCGTATGTTAATTATATTGTATTATTAAGTTATCTACATGAACCCCTCTACAGGTAAAGGCCTCCTCCAAAGATAGCCATCCTTTCTAGATAACATATATTTCACATAGTACATTAAATAAATGTAATTACAAAACAGATTTGGAGCAATAAACATTTTTACCTGTGTGCTAAACGAATTGATTCTCATAAGGTTTACTTACACAAATAAATTTTACTGGTTGACGGGAAGAAAATATATCTTTATTTAATGGAAAATGATCATTATTAAAGGAAATGTCGTCAGTCTATAAAAAGGTACAGTCTGCAACATAAGTAGTCGAACAGATCCAAATCAACGAATGTGTTCGTAAAAAAATATAAAGTAAACAAGTGTTTGTGTCTTTAACAATATAACATTTCTACATTACAGTACAGGTGTATTGGAAAAGCTGTTCGGCTACTTATGTTTCTGACTGCACAAATAAAGTCTGTCTGACTGTTACGTTTTCAAGCCATTACAGGATTTTGTTGAAAATTGGCTGAGTCACTTGTTGATTTTTTTATCTCGTAACTGTTCATATTAACATCTTCACTAACATCAAGATATTGAACGTTTATTTTGTGGCGAGATGCACATCGTTTAAAACTTAAGATAGAAAAGCCTTGTTTGTTTGTTTGCTTGAAACAAGTTGAAGGAACAAGTTCTGATCCCTTCTTAGTAAAATACTTATCAGTTTCATACATAATAGAAAGTTTGAAGTGCTTTGTTTTATCTTAATCTTCCTGTTGTAGCTGAGTTGTCTAGAAACACTACCTACCTTAGTTTAAAATCACGCTGCAGCGGTTTTAATGAATTGTCGGTTAATGTGATCTTTATATGGGATTTATACACAAAGCTGTTTTGAAATTTAAAAAATTTTAAACTTTTTTTTTGTCTCGCAATACGAACGCGTAATGGGAGGTAATAAATCGTGCCATCCTTATCGCTTACATATACATATCATAAAGAGGGGACATCTCATCGCGTATTCCATTCACATACACAGTATACACACTTCGTGAAAATGCGATAGTATGAGTACAGTAGAGTAATACCGCGAAATGAGGAAAACAGAAAAATGTTCGTTTTCCTTTTTTTTTAAAGTAATAATACTTTTAAAAAGTAAAAGTTAAAAATACACGTCAAATAACATTGCCGAGAGATTTCCATGAGGCAGGACTCGGTTGGGTTAATGAGCGATTGATGTTTAAAGTTGTAAAATGTTTTTTTTTAATTTTTAACTAATGGTTAGATTCGCAGTATCTGGCTGGAAATTTGAATTAGGTATTGTTTTTGTACTTAATGTACAAAGAACGTATGCGAAGGTTTCTCCATATTTTGAAAATCGGCCCTAAGAGTTTTTTATTTTATTTCAATCCATCTCAGACTATTCTAGCCATTATATAAAAAGAAACTATAAAATATACAATCTTGTTAATGAAATAATGAAAATATTCATAAGTTTGAGTTTCATGTTATTATATTTCAGATTATAAGTAAGCTCAATGCAGCCAGCTTAATTTAAAAAAAAAGTTTCTAGCTGGGTAATGTGCTTTCCTAATTAGTACCCATTGTAAAGTAGCGTCTCAAAAACATTATATAAGAAGCTATAGAATATCTGACATATTTTACGGCAAAGAGGAAGTTTTCTTTTTGTTGCTGCTTATTTATGCATAGTTTCAGATAAGTTTGCATAAAAATGTTGTATATTCCAGCGTGTGTTCGTCTTCACTAGTTCCATATTTATGGCACGCAAAATAAAATGTTGCTGCCTGTCGTCGATGGTTGATAAAAATGCAAACCGTAGCCGCGGGCTCTCCGGCTCTAACGCCCGCACTGAATATGGGTATCACGAGGAAGCAGACAAGATTACATCCTAGTCTGGGTCCTTTGTGAGACGACAAATATAATTCGCCTAACTTTAAAAAACAGCTGATATTATCGTCCGCAAACAAGGTCTAAAATCGCGCGGTTATACAAAAGGCCAGGTGGAGTAAGTAAGTACATATAGCGCACAGATAGTAGGGGTACGGAGCGGAGTAGCGGTGGATCCCACCTGACCGTCAGGCGGTCGCAGGTAAACATTGTAACGTGACCCGACCACGTGGGAAACATGTGACCTCTCCATGCCGTACAGCCCACCCTGAATACTCTTGCATTTTATTGAAGTAATAAACAAATAAACCGAGATAGATTCTCTTAACACCGACACACAAATTTAATGATTTTTACCCAGTTTTATTTTATTGAATTTCCAGTGAGGAAGCGCAGTTACCGAGTTGAACCGGTGGGCGTGTTCCAGACAGTATTGATTTTCTTCTCTCTTTTCTCTCTATCGTCCATTAGTTATGCGTGTGTGAGTGGGAGGGCACTAGTGGTAGGAGGCCGGTGCCTAGTGTAGAGTTTCCGCGTAAAACCGTCTACAGAGCCGAAAGAGCCTAACTGGGGGATGAATGAAAGCGTGTTGCGATCCTGAAGCGATGGCCGCTGTCGACGCGTCCGCTTCCGGTAAATCCGCTCTACAACTTCGTGCACTTAGTTTTGTATAAAAACTGTTGTACTGTTTTAAATGATTTCATGTATCGTTAAATTATAGTGGTCCTACGAAAATAAACTCTATATGTCTCTTTGATTTATATATTTATAGGGGGAACCTTTATAATCGTTGTTAACTTTTTAATTTTATAGTAAGGCTTTCACCATGTATCAACGCGTAAATATTTGAAAAGAAATATCATATAATAACAATGATACGAGACTTTATAAGAATACTTAAACTTATGTTCTTACTCGATGAAAAAACTTGATAAAAATAAGAGACTGATATTGAATAGGTTTACTTGTCTAAATGGATTGCGAAAAGGAATTCGAAGCAACACGATCCTCTTTAAAAGTTTTGGAGGTATTTTCACAAATATTGGTGCGAAGTGAGCGCGATTCGCCCGAGGGAGGCTGGAAACTTCACATCCAATACCCGTGTGTTTCCAGGCTTGTAAAAATATTCATTTTGTCGTTTTTCCTTTCCGTGGAGTGGGTGCGATGACGATTCTTTTATGAATTGATGTTTGAAATTGGAAATGTTATATATAAAGCTATGAAAATATGTAGGAATTTTTTTTTGGATATCGTGAAATGTTTTTTTTTTTTAAATACATATTGTAGGTGACTTTTAGAAATGGTAATTCAATTTGTTCCTTAGCCTTAGTCATTTTAAATCGACAACAGCTCAAATTATACATGTGCAAATATATTGATGCGACTCTAAAAATTGTTGTAGTTGATTTATTCATATAGAGTACTTCAACTTTTTTCAAATTCAAATATAAAACCATTTATTCAGTTTAGGCCCTCAGAAGGCACTTATGAAGGTCAAATTTAAAGTTACTGAAGCTACTTACTAAAAGTTACCATTGAAATAAATAGAATGTACTATATAAGGGATTGATAGGGTAGTAATTTATCATCAATTCATATTATTATGTTAACCACGTAAATTAAAGAACTAATTCAAATTGAAAATATTTTTTGAATGGCTAATTAAGCAAATAATAATATTTTTTTTTTTCAAATAGGACTGTACGAGCACATATGAATGGTATGTCTTTAATACCGGTTTGGAAGGTTATTTTTTATTGATAAGAGCCGGCAATCACTGTTATTAAAAAACGAACTTACATTTATTACAAAACTTTTATTTATTTTATTAAATCTATTATTATACTTTCTATACTTACACTTACATTTATCACTGAGTACCCTGCGTTCTAAATGTAATAAAAGCCATAATAAGTTCAATTAACAGTATTGCTAAACTTGTCAGAGATATTTTTATAGCACTAAAACGTCTAAGAATAGCCGGCGGCAAGTGAGGTAGGCACTAAGAATAATCGAATCGACGGTAATAGCTCATTTCCAGCTAACAAAAGGTTCATTCACGTGAACTGAAATCGGTAAATTGCTCTTGCCTACTTGGTGTAGAGAGAAATTAACGATAATTAATATAGTGAACAAAAATTCCTAGAAATCACACTACGACCTTTTGATGTAGATGTACTTAATGGTAGTTTTTTTTAGGTAATTCTAGAGAGTAGTTTTCTTGGAATCATAGACACATCTTGGATTTTTTTTATTGGAATACCTAAATAATGTTTCGTCTCTATAAATTCTTAAATAGATGCTTACAATTACTTCATTAGACATTACTGCTTAATTAATGTAAACTTAACTGTATGATTTTACTAAATAATTAGCTACTGACCGACAAAATAAAACTACTCAGTGTTGCCAGGTCGAATAAATCAAAATCAAGATATTGTCATTAAAACTCAGCATCATTGCGTGGTAAAAAATAAAACATATCATTTATATATTCGTTATCATCCTAGAGGGTTATGGTTGCATTTAATAATATATTATATTGAAGTAAAGGATCGGATATTCCACAGAGTCAATAGCTTTGTGGAAATGATCATAACATAATAAATAAATATCCTGGGACATTCTTTTTACATATGGCCATCTGGTCCCAAACTAAGCAGAGCTTGTACTATGGAAACCAGATAACTGATATACTACATATACTACTTTTTTTTTCTAAATACATATTTATATAGATATTTACACCCAGACACAGAACAAACAGACATGTTCATGCACACAAATGTCTGTCCTGGGTGGGAATCGAACCCGCGGCCTTCGGTTTGGCAGTCAGAGCGTTAACCACCAAGCCAACTGGCCTGTCTAGATAATGAAGAAAAGGTACAAGTTCTAAAATATCCCAGGTATGTACTTATTATTTATTTTCCAGTCTGCGGTCATATGAAAGGACATCTCTACACTCATTAATTTTTCCTCAAGATAAAGTATCGTACGTATATGTTATTAAATGTGATAAATTTCGTCAAAATGCATTGGACTATTACGATATAATTGACTAATAAACATTCTTCTAATTATAACAATTCTATTAATATTATAAATCCGAAAGATTGTGAGGATGGCGGTATGGATGTTTGTTACTCTTTCATGCAAAAACTACTTAATGGATTTGAATGAAATTTGGCACATAGATTGCTTATTACCTGGTTAACAAATGACACATTTATGCCGGAATTATGTAACCATCAAAATAACAAAAGAGGGGACAGCTAGTAAAAAATATCCTGGGATATTCTTTAAACACGGCCGTCTGATTCCAAACTAAGCAGAACTTGTACTATAAAAAATAACTGATATACATCTGTTGCATTCTTTTTTCTTTTAAAATATACGCACAACATTATACATTTATATTACATTTTGGGCTTTTTTTAGGTTTTTAAAGGCGATTTAAATGCATTTATAATATTAGTAGGATTTTTATAAATTCCAAAAAACATAACTTAATAGATATTTAAACTAAGTTCTCGTAACCAGTAACCAGACAATCTAGTTTGTCAACCTATTTAATTGATACTTAAAAATATTACGTCATTGCTTTTTGGGTATTATACTAAAAATGGATAATAATTCAAATAAGATACCCCGAGACATTCTTTACACAGGTCCATCAGATCCCAAATCGATATATGATTGAAATAAAGATATTTTATTTGCTGAGCTTGTTTAAATAAACTCGAAAGCAAACGGCCAAGTGCGTATCGGACCACGCGCAGTGTTATACAATATTTTCAAATAAATTGATTAATAGCTCACAAGATGTGGTCCGTGAACAAATAAAATCTTTCTCCCCCTTTTCGTGCAAAGGAGGTAAAAACAAATCAACGATTTTGTTTAATAACTTTATAAGTGTCATGAATATGTACGAGTATAACTATGCCAAATCTCAGCTTTGAATGACGGACTGGCAGACACGGAAATAACGAGACTTGACTCCAAGTTTGACTTCGGATCCTCCTCTCAAACTTCTTCAATTTATTTAAACGTGCTACATATTTATCGATTTTAACTACCTTTGATTTGCTTTGAGAATTCAGAAAGCAAGCACTACTATGTTAACAAAATGGCATCCTTATTTTAAACACTTAAGGGTTACTTGTAAAAAACAAACTATAATAACGATGATGACGAAAACTGAGTGAATTACTAAACCCTGAATCTTTCTTACCGCAACGCAAAGTTTCATTTGAAATAACATTTGTGGCAGTTGAATTCAATTCCGGTAACCGTCTAAGTAATTTTCCATGCAAATTAATAAAATATAAAAGTCATGCTTATTCAAAATCTTTTGGGTAACGAGATCAAGGGGAACGTTTACGTCTAAATTATACAGAGACAATGGAAGGTGGTCGCAATTAGTGGAATGGCCACTGAGAACAAACGCGCTCCCAACAAAGGAGTGGAGGCTTCTACTCAGACAAGGGCGGTCTTTCATTTCTTCCAAATGAACAAACTACAGTCGCTAGTAGGGAAGATTTGTTGTTCAAGAATGAAGGGCTGACGAGTGTGCGCATTGTTCTTTCCTCTGCCCGTTTGGTAAGCACTTGTGTGCCGTTGTTATAATCAAGATTACGCGAGGGGAATTATTTAGTTTTTCTTGTTATTTCCCTACAATTTTGTTACTTATATCTGATACAAGTGGTATTTATTGTTTTCTGTTCAAACGTTGTTCCTTTTGTCTAATGAAAGGTGCTCGTCAGGAACAAACAAGTAATGATTATAATGAAAGGTCTGTTGTTTCTATTCAGATATTTTTCGCGTGGTATTGCCAAGTGCGTGACCGACAACTAACAGTTCGAGGTTCTATGATATAAACTGATACTAAGTAGGAAGTAAACTGACTACACTACAAGTTTGTATTTTATAATACTGGCGAATATAAAATTCTTGCTGTTGGTACACCTACAATACATTTTTACCTTTCTTTTTTAGAATAATTTCCCTTGAAAATCAAGCTGGCCTATATTCAAATATTTTACTCACATGGTTGGGAATAAATCGGGAAGCAAATTGTTAAGCATTTGCTTAACTGATATCTAATTAAATATTCGCATAAAGAAACGTACATATAATTTTAATTACCTGTCCAACTATGACGGGCTTTTTTCCACCTATCTCATGGTTACCGATATACTTTTTTTTTCTTAAACATACTATTTGTCTTCTTTCAACCAAGTAACCTCAATAGTCTGCAAGCAATTGGTTGTAATAAGCGGATGGACATTACGAATTTTGATGTTCAATTTTGTACCTAAATAATGTAAGGTTGTAAGTTATAATTTGTTTTTATTGTAGCTACATAAATACTTTTGGCTGAACGAATTATTGAGAAATTGGTCGTTAGAAATGTAAAACGAACAACCCAGACAATTTAAATGCATAACATAAATAAAGCATTAAGTAAAAGCAATTGGAAGGAATATAAATCTCATAAGTTAGACGTGCATACAATTTAACAAGTCTGTAAGTTAACAACACATTATTATTCCCCTTGGCAGCCGACTGAGTACCTATAACTGGTACTAGTCTACAACTAGTTTCGTCGGTATTGCATGGTGTTATATAGGCTATATAGCACTGTTGGATAACTGTAGGCAGACTATGTTTAATTGATGCTATACCACATTTATACAGGTTGGTAGTACTTGTACCTAGACTAAGAGCTACATGATCAAACAAACAAACATTGCAGACATTTAGATATTTTTCATAATATTTGATATTGTCTTGAAGGTAACGCAAATAAATACGCTACCATATTTTCCTTCCACCCCTTGATATTTTTCTACACCGCTAACGTTAAAAACTACTTAGTTTTCCTCCTCAAAAGTAACTTATATAAATGATCACAAACTTGAAGTTATCAATTCGCGTTCTAACACATTTTTGGACACTATTTTTCTTAAATTTCAAAGACCCGGCTTAAATAAAGTAACAAACAATATTTACTGACCACAGCTAAGTTAATTGAACAAGCTACAATCTCAGTTCAATCAGGTAGACATTTCAACATGAAGCCACGTGTAAAGCTAGTTCGAAATCGGTGCCGAGACGGTTAATCGAGTTCTGTTGTTGCCGGTACCTATCATTTCCTCAAGTCTGCACATTGAAGCGCAGTGTCACTGAAGAGTTACGTTTCCGTTTGCATACATGTACCTACATCATACACAGACATAAACATACCCATATGTTTGGTGTAAGCTAGGGGGCGCGTCTATGTGTGGGTATTGTATCGAGCACTGTGCGACACGTCACACGACGAGCTGAAATGTTACCACGGTCCGTATGTTAGCGTATGTTTCTAGTGTAATTTTATGAATAATATTTTCGGATGTTACAGTTATTTTCTTATACCTACCTAAAAGGTCCTTCTGGTAGATGTTATTGCATAAGGGAGAAAATGTTTTCATTACAAAAACTACAGATGGAGGTAATATTATATCTTGACAGGCCAGTTGGCTTGGTGGTTAGTGACTCTGACTGCCAAGCCGAGGGTCGCAGGTGTGATTCCCACCCAGCACAAACATTAGTGTGCATGAACATGTCTGTTTGTTCTGTGTCTGGGTGTGAATATCTATATAAGTATGTATTTAGAAAAAAAAAGTGGTATATGTAGTATATCAGTTATCTGGTTTCCAAAGTACAAGCTGTGCTTAGTTTGTGATCAGATGGCCGTGTGTAAAGAATGTCCCAGGATATTTATTATTATTATCTATAATTAAGTATTCTAATGTCGTTTAAAAATACACTGTACCTATTAACTTTTCTTTCTTTTCTATTTCAGAAGTTGATAGAATGGCGTTTAATTCCTCAGTGGCTTTTTAAGGTTTAATAAAGTTACTGTGGTCATTTATGGTAATAAACTAATCCGCTACAAATCACACAGTAACCGAATTCGCAGTAAATGACACACTCGACGTTCTGATTGAATTGTTTACCTACACGAGGTCTGTATAACTAACGTGATTCGCGTTCATTAATGTTTCACGTCTGGATTTAAAGTTTGCCTGTTGATAGTGCGATTTATTCAGACATGCAGAGTGCAGTGCAGACTGGCCGACTATACTAGCTATTTCCAGACATTTTGACAGTCAATTTAAAAGACATTTGTTTAGCCAGTATTATCATTAGACTATTAAAGAATTTGTAGGTTAACACGCTTTTTAAAGGGATTTATGATTGAGGTACTTCTCAGGAGGTAATGGGCGTGTACATTTTGAAAATGTGCTATAAATGTACCCTAGAAAATAAAATAATGTTATATATAATAGAAGAACATGACTAATTGATTAATGCACAGTCGAAACCGCTGGGTCTAGAAATCCAGTAATTGTACCGGAATTTCCTAAATAACGTTAGCGAACACGAGAAGCTGATTGAATTCATCCCCAAAGGGGATAGTATAGGGCACGACAGTTTGTATGAAAGTTCGTCATGTTTGAAGTATTTTGAAGAAAATGAAAGTAGAAATAAAAAAAAACGGTTTTAGGAAACACGTAAAGATTTTCCGAAATGAAACCCTAAGGGGGTCAAAAGGGGAGTAGCTGTTTCAATAAAACAGTTATGTGGAAAGTAATTACTATTAAAAAATTAATGTAGGTTCAGTGTGCCAATTTGCAAAAAAAAATTAATAACTTTTATTTTTAAAGATCAATTTGTATAAATTTTGATTATAATTTTTTTTTGACGGCACTTTTTCAATTTTTATTTTTTTTTTTAATTTTTAGTTTGTGTTGTTCTGAACCAGAGTTCCGATTAAATAGTGATATGCGAATAAAAATATCTAAGTGGAATGGAGTAAATGTTCTGGGGTAGAAATTAAAATTACACCCTCCGATTGTATTTAATACGAATACAGACCCAACCCCTAAGGGGATAAAGTTTTAAATCATCTAAATGTCTATTACCTATATGGTAGAAGAAATCTGAAAGGGTATTTTATGGTTCTTCCAAAGTTGATCCCTACCTTGGTGTAAATATTTTAAGGTTCAGTAAACTAAATGTGTTTTTAAAAAAATATGAGTGTGAACGTATTGTTTGTTTTGAAAAATATTGCTCTGGCTGATTGTCTCAATACTTGATATATGTAATAACTAACTCGGCCAGTTAAAACTCATGTTATTTTATTAATATTAGCTTGTATTATGTTTGTTTTGTAGTAATATCATATTTTTTGTTTTCCAATGTAATGTAGTTTAATGTTTAGTCTAGTTAATTAAAATATTGTTATTTTCTTCTTATTTAAGTGTAGTTTAAGTTCAGTGAATGTTGTGTACACCTGTAAGAGACAAACATATCAGAGCCTTACTAATAATTATAATATTGTGAATACTTGTATATATGTATGTGTATATTATAGGTGTTCCTTCAGTACATATTAGAAAACAAAGTCGTTTCCCGCTGTCTGTCTGTCCTTATGTATGCTTAGTTTTTTAAATATATAGAGTTATTCAAGAGTCAATTATATGTATAATACATGTATAATATACTAGAAAAACAGTGATAATTTTAGAGGTTTCTAATATGATGTAAATAAACACATTTTTTTTGCGCTTACTTTGCAAACGCTAGCTGATTTATGCTTGAAAATCTTGTGAATCTAGTAAAAGAATCAAAGTTTTGACAAAAATATGATAGTATGGAGTGGTGATACTGAGCAAAGAAATTTCTGCGATTTATTTATTTATAAGAACAGCCAACAACACATACACTAAAGAATATAATACAATGGTCACAAACAATACTTAAAGCTAAGTGCTGTTACAGGCTGTCACAACATGGTAAAATATAAAAATGACATGTAAATATTATAAATTTGAGGTTTGCTAACACTTGATTAAATTAAGAGATAAAGTTCTAAAAAGCCCATTCTATTTGAGTAATTTCTTACAACCTGTTTATATTACGAAATAAATAATTCCCCAAATGTATTTTATTTTGAAGCGTAAACTTAACTCGCACGTGAATAACGGCACGGTAATCCGTTTTGTCGTCTGTTGCGTATGTAATATATGGTGCGTGACAGTTTGGTAGGTACTTGCTCTTCATGAGGATCAGAGATGCAAAGCCTCTATATCTGACGAATTTAACAGCTCGTTCGATGCTTTTCATATCTTTGGCTTCATAGAATATAACTTGATCAATTAAATTAACTTTACAAAAATAAACTAAAAAAATGTAGATAAGATACATACATCAAAAAAATACACTAACCTTCTCAACGGGTTATTATAAATTAGTTGTAATAGATATGGCCTAATTAATTTATTATTTAAAAGAGTGCTATATTCGCCAACAAACTGTTATGCAGTTTGGCGAATCTTAGCTTAAGTATACTATATATTCTATCCGATAAAATAAATGATCTAAAAAAAAAGAAAAATATGTTTATTAAAAGTTGATATAATACTTTGTTAACTTCAAAGCCTAAGGGTGAGTCAAGCATAAATAAACATTCGAACCCGAAACTGTATCGAAATAAAAACCAAAAGATACGTTTGCAAAACTGTTACTCTTAACTCAATTACAAGTTTTACTATAAATTAATTGGTAGCGGAAAATCTCGTGAAACCTGTAGCAGTAAGTATACGCGCCCTAGGCCGCCCGCCCCTACGTCGCCACACCGCTGCACCGCCACGCTGTGTTCGCGCCTGCCGGCCGGCTATTTTTGCGCAGACGTAACGATTGGCGACAGTGGCGCCGCGCGGTGGAAAACTAAACTTTTTGACAGGCGGGTAAAATGGCCGTGTGAACACGCGATCTGCCACGCTGAAGTCACTACGTACGTCATACGCGAAGTTATTACTTAACGTTGGCTTAACAAATAATGCTTTAGTGCATCCCTGGACTATAGTTCGTGGATTGTTCGTAAAAGAAAATTAAAATGGCTCTCCACCTCGAGACTGCGTTGCAGCGGAAGTTTAACTTCAAGATGACCACGGTAAGTGCATGCCGCCCGCCTAGCCGCATATCGATCGTCGTCCGCGTGGTCGGAACTCCGAACATATGTTAGCCGCTACGAGAACGTAGCACCATAACCTACCAACTACGTTTTAAGAAGCCTAACAATGTTATTACATTGATTTCATGGTTAAATATTAATCGTATTATGAACTTAAGTTGAACTTCGCGCATGTTGTTGCCTTTCTTACTGATATGTATACAGGTAAATAAACACTTGTAGACACATGACACGTTTGAGATTTTCAGGCCTTTTGCAAGATTGTTGGGGAAAACTTTTTTCAGATTATAACTTATAAGTACATAAGTTTGATACTTTTCGAAGATGAACTTAGTTTGATTTTGGCACATATTAATATATATATTCTTTTCTGAACTTTTAATAATTAACGAGAATAATTAACGACACGAACAGGACAGTCGATGCAAGAAAATATTTTAAAAACATTATTTGAGATTAAATATAATCCTTTTAATTATTAAGGATTAGTGTTAAAACACAATTTCAGCATGGTAGCTGAAAGTAAACACAGGAAAGAAAGTAGAAAAAAGAGTAAAAGCAAAACATATGTTTTCTGTTATTATTACCGACGAAAACCTAGTACTGCACTCCGACTCATGTCTAGGATGTAGTAAAAGGTAACTTAAGAGTATAGTACCGAGGACAATGTGGGTTTTACCCCTTAAAACAAAAGGATAACGGATCATTCCTATAGAGGGCTGGCGTAAGACAGGCGGCGCGACGACCATAAAAATTCTGCTAAATCACTTGCACACAATTTGTAATGCACTGAATGGACAGAGAGCATACATTTCTGACGACCCCAAATGTTGGAGAAGAGGGCAGGCTTATGATGATGATGGACACGCCATTATATTGATTTCACCGCCGAATAAATACCTACCTTTCTCTTTGAAGGTAAAATATTTTATGAAAATGTCTAAAGCATTCCATAAAAACTGAACGTGGCATGAAAAAAGAAAATTCAAAATTTGATTGTCGATAAAATTTTTTCAAAATTGTTCTTTTAAAATAAGTTTTTATATAAACTTTATTTTCGACATAATCTTTGAGAATTTATTTCTAGTTGGATTATGTTGATGTTGTTTTTATCCAATATCAGATTCCTAGAATATTACGTTTATAGAAATAGGACTTTCATTTCTAATATTATAATGGAATAAAGACATCTACGCTTTACTGCCTACCACTTTTACCCACTTAACCCAAATCATCACTAACAATGGTTACAAATCTATTACATCCATAAATAAACAAATTAGAGAATTAGGCATTGGTTTCAAGAATGATAAAACTGATTATGACCTGTAGGTTACTTTTAAATAAAAATATATATATTAAACTTTAATTTATTTACTTAAGTAGGTAAACGGCGGACATCAAATTAATATAATATAATCTGTTGATACTTGGGAAGTATCTATATTAGTATTTTTAATATGCAAGGCTAGAAAATTCAATAACTAATTTTCCTCAAAGCACGTTCAGACTATCTAGAAAATTAATCAAAATGTTTCTTCCTCTTTTCTTTGCGTTCTTGTGGTTATTTTATAATTTGACGAGGACCTAAGCAAAGTGAAACAGTTTTAAATTAAGCTACAGAAACCGCGCAGGCTTATCTGGGACCGTAAAGTTAGACGTACCGCATAATTAAAAAGAACCAGCAGGTAAATTAAAAATGTTAAAACGAATATATATTTTGATATTATCGTAAATTTACAAGATATTTTTGGTTTCTTTATAGGATGACGCTCGATCTATTTGCTTTTAGAAAACTGTTAACAACATTTTTAAACTTGTATTATTGAAATGTTAATTAAAAAAAATGTTTGGTTATACCTCCACAAGCACTATATGTGACTGAAGCTTTTATTTATGAAGTTTACCCAACGAAAACATAAAAGTAAAACCTTTTTAGAGCTAATATTATAGAGTTTATATTTATAGTTCAGTTTAATGTTTAAACTTTGGTGGAAAGCCTTTTTATTTGGGTAGTACAAATATTATTCTCCATAACGTCTCATACATAGCTAACCCCCAATTAATAAGTAGGTATACTTTCAATAGTGACCCGTTCTTTTGTAGACGGTATCTCTCACAAGTTAAAGTTACATTTAATATTTACGCTTACCTATTTACAGTATAGTAAACATCGTGGTTTTAATCCAACAGGTATTTAACAGGTTTTGATGAGTTTGGAGTATGCTTCAAACTGGTAGTTCTTTGTAAGTTCAAAACTTTTTGGATGAAGCTAGAATCATGGTTTATGAAATAAAACATTTATTCAAATTGGCCTTGACAGGCACTTATGAATGGTCAGACTCTAACACTGGTTCGGAAGGTTGCTTTAAATTTGAAACCATGATGATGGTTTTAAATTTAAAGTTCCATCGGATGCGATGGGATAATCTAAATAATTATACCGTTAGTAACTCATATAATATCAAAACTTCAGCTCTACCGAAAAAAAAGTTGTGGGCATTGGAATTATTGCTTGAAATATACAAGCGGACAGGTGCGTGTCGCCGGATTTCTTCGACATTTCTCGTTCGTGTTTCCACACACATAAAATGTAACGTGACTTAATGAAATATTAAGGGTAGGGAGGTATGTGATATTGTTAAAACATTTGTTCGAATTAGCCGGCTTTACAAAACGAGTATATTTTTCTCGGTTGTGATTCGCTCATATTTCGTCCGCGCAAAGGTTTTATAACCATTAAATTAAGAACTTAAATTCAGTAAAAGAACATTTGTCAGAAATAATACTTACATTGTAGGTTCTTTACAACAATATATTATTACCTTTATCGCAATTGTTTTGTAAAGATTTTTTATTTCCATCAAAATCGCGTCATTAGATAATCTGGCAAAAGCTGATCACAGTCTCCTTTCAAACACCCTATTGATAATATACGTACATAATAAATACGATATTGAGTAAAACATTAATCTCATTAATAGGATGAAGGTTGTAACCGTTCAGCACAAGTCTTTGCATTGAGTTTAAACCCATTACGTTTTATTGCGTTGCTTATCTGTTATATCCAGTAGGCTCGACGCATACGTAGAGATGGCCATCCATGTGGAACCGAACGGAAGGGTCGATACAGTCCTTATATTAAGTGATGTTTGCCCTTTGGTAGGCTTTATTTAAAAATAAATCTTTACTATCTTATCTCTCATAAATATATCTGTTTTTATACGTCAGGTTTGAGAGAACACTCAACTTAATTCCGCGAGTTTATTAATACCAAAATAATCGTTGTTCTGTTCTATTATTTTGTGAGTCTTATGCCTTTGGCATTAAGACCGCCTTTGTACACTACTGTACAAAAAGTATTAAATAAATAAATATGGTCAGCTGATTCTACCTAGTGACTTGAATAATGTAATCACAGAAAGTATATATTTATATATGTCATAGTTATATTACGGTGACCCTAAATGATAAAGAACAGGGCAGACAAAAGATGGTTATTGATAAACAACAAGATCAACATTTTGAGAAAATCTTAAGATGTTTTAAGTTATGGAAGCGTTGTTGTGAAGTAAGCATAGATTGTAAAGAATTTTTCAATCGTAATGCCTCAACAAAAGAAAGCTACACACATAAATCAAACCTACCTTTTCCTTATGAAATGTTACTTGGGGATTGAAAAGATTTTCTTTCATAACAGTTGTTCCTTACTTTACCCACACAACTTTTATAACTTTTGAATACCATCGACGGGAAGGTTTTTTTTTGTTTATGGATTAGAGTTATTTTTAATATTACGTGGATATTTCTTTGTCGCGTTTCTTTCAAGTTTATATTTGGTTTCTATGAGCATACTTTCGGAAGGGACATTTTTAGAACGAAATTTATTAACAGGCGCAACATTTTTCAATGTAAAGCGACTAACTTTGTGTGCAATGTGCACACTGTTTATAAAACTCTTAAGTTGAACATTAAGCCCGTTGAGTGAACATAATATTATTAATTAAACAATATTTTTGAATGAAGGTTATCTGTAAAAGACATTAACGTTAACATTACAATAGCAAAGCGAAACGAAACATAAGCCTTTTGTACAAATGAAAATCAATGGCATATTTTCCGTAGAATCGTGCTGTGTTCACAGTGTTTTGGCAGTATTCTGTGGAAGCCGATTATTTCCTTCGCGAGTGCCACTCGGCGCAGTACTTAGCCACTTGTTTGTTGTTCTTAATGAGCACTGCCAGCCAACTTGGGCTTGTTCTCGCCTCAATTAAGACTAAAAACATGACGTAGAGTTGTCGCAATGGTTTGCTACACTTGACATTTGCTGTGATGCGTTTCCAACGCTTATGATGCCTATCTTAATACCCAAATGTCAGTCATTTTGAGTTCATTGTATTATCAAAGTACCCACCAGATAAAACTACACGTGTCTACATTGTGTTATTGACACTGATACCTACGTACTTACTCATATGGCGTGGTTGTCCAGTTACAATTTGATTTGCCATTCGGTTTCTTTATAAGTATTTGAGTTTTTTTATGTATTCGTTTAAGAGGGATTAATAAATATTGTAAAATGGAGACAATTCGATACCTCCCGACAGATTCCCGAAATGACTTTAAGCTAATATAAAAATTCAGGTCAGCGAACACTTTTCCGGCAAAAACACTCAGAGTCAAGTGTATGGGGAGTCCCGCACTTTATTTTTATAATGCCTTTTATATATCTACCAGCTTTCAATCCGCGGCATTACCAGTATTCCCGAGATGAAAAGTACCTTAGGACCTATTCCACGACCTTATGTACAAAAACCCGTAGTTACGGAGCTGTATATAGTAACAAACAAACGGACACCCACTATGCCATCGTCCTTACATTTTTTATTTTAACCGTAATGTTCCTCCATTGAGTTATAATCGTACCAATTAGAAATTCTGTCTGCCTTTGGACAGTGAGTAAGTAAAGCCCTTTAAGGGTTCAAGTTCATGCGGCTATCAGATATTCCATTTGTTTTTAGTCTTTTGAGTTGGAACGTAAAGTGCACTCGTAGACTGTGTGGTCCATTCTATAGTGAGGCCGTTAACCCCGGTACACGTGCGAATAGCTGCCACACCCGTTAACGGTAGTTACCGTTCATAAATCCACGTTGGCGTCTCGGTAAAAACACAAAAATAATGTGGTCAAGCTTTTATGTATAAGTGTGAGATTCCTCAAGTATTTCTACTTCACCACGCATCAATAGATAAGTATATCCCGCTCCACCCGAGCCCTATTCAAGGAAGAACTCGCGACAATGTTTACAAACCGAAAATTTTATTTTTATGTACACTTTACATCGCGTGTCTTGTTCGACAATACCCGACGACTCCCGGCAATCGCGAAGCAAATTATAATAAATTCTGTTATAAACGAGCGGAGAGTCGTTGGGACTTTATTGTGGGCGCACATATTGAAGCGAGTGACTTTATGATTGTGAAGCTACAATGTAAACATGATTTTCTCCATTTTAACACGGAAAAGTGTAAACACACATGTTCGTCGATGAGCACCCCTATGCATATTATGTATTTACTCGCATGTAAAACGGTACTGCCTCGAATAGAGTAAATATGTAACAGTGCTCATACGTAAAAATCGTACCTAACTATATTATTATTGAGAATATTCAGATTAGGTACGAAAAAAAAGGTTTCGTAGTCGCTTCCTCTAGAAAAAAGGCAAACCTTAAATTTTTCCCTTTCTGGTACTCTAAATTTAAAAGATATGTATCCTAGATTATCTAGGACATTCTTCGCAGTCAAGCATCTGATCAATAAGCAGAGATTGTACGAGTATATATACTTCAAAATAAAAATAATGCTAGTTTTGGGTAGGATCGAACTAACGACCTGTGGCGAAACTGTCAGCGGTATCTAGTCAATAGATACTCTAGCCGGCCTGTCGAATAATGTAGCTTAACCTTTCTGTTTGTTGTTTGTTACCAATTTTTTTGTGCAATGTCTGTTTTTAGATTTTTATAATAATATTAAATAGACTATGCACTATGTTAACAGTTTTATATATAATACAATTCTGAGTAACAATAGATTTATAGAACAAAGGTATTTTAGTCCATTTCAATCCGTTTGCAAGTTATTGTTGCTAAAATTAATTAATTGAGATATGTTGGTGTGATAACAACAGTTATAAAAAAATAACATTGCTATCAGCCATTAATTAATCTATCAATTTTATTGAAAATCTTAAATTATAATAATTTCCAACGATTTTTCAAGCTAAGTGAAGTTCCGAAAACAAAATAACTATATAACTTTAAATGCATGATTTAGATTAACTTAGGTAAATATATATAAACCAAAAAGTATACACCTACTTATTGGCCGCTGTTTGACCACAATATTCTGGTAAGTGATTATGGCCTAAGATGGTAACCAAACAATGCAAAATAAATGTAAACGTTAATAAAATAAAGAATTCATAAATTACCACAGAAAATATGTTCTCTTCAATAAAAGTAGTACCTACCAAACGTCCAATATTTTTTTGTCATAATGAAACGACGAAGTCGCAATGTGAAATGTAATTGACGCTTTTTCAATTCTTCGAAGCGTCAACATCAATTAAATATGTCTGTTCGGAAATTACAAGGTTTGTTCATTGTTTTACCCTCTATTAAATATCTGATTTAAACTGTAAGTTTAAGATAATAGGGTTTAATGTACGTTGCCTACATTCTTATCATTACAAAAATCCTACTAATATTATAAATGCGATTTTTTGTTACTTTTTAACGCAATAACTACTAGACAGATTTAGATGCAACTTGGCACATAAATCGAGTACATTCTTTTTATCCCGGGAAAATGTGACATCCCTCGGGAACGCAGGTAAAACCGCGGGGGCAGCTAATATATATTAAAGCGTAAACTTTAATATGTAATATATTAGCTGCTAGTATAAGAACTGACTAGTAGATTATGTTTCATATTTAATTGGCTTAGGTATATTGTTTCAGTTGTTTCGAAGCAACACGGGCTCTTTCTATGGAATAGTGATGAAGTTAGCATAAACAATTTTACAAATGAACTAGCTATTCTATTTTTTTTATATCACTTGGGTCGACAGACAGGATTGTCTCCACCTGATGGCAAGTTGTCGCCGCCGCCTATGAACATTTACAACACCAGGGGATCGCCAACGCGTTGTCGTCGTTACACGTGAAGTTGTTAAGTCTCATGTGCCTGTTATTTCACCGGCTCCCTTACCTTTTAACCGAAACACAGTAATAATGCCCTACTGATTCACGCCGGAAATGAATCATTATCCTCTGCAGACTGTTACTGGACATTGATCATCATGAATTTGTGCTACGGTAGTGTTTACAATTTTTTAAATAATAAACGGTTATTTATAATTAATTCGATGTGTGAAAAACAAATGTTAAAGTGTAGGTTATAAATAGCATTATTAAAATCCGATGATGGTCGGCAACCGGCTGTTGAACTGCGGGGCGCCACGGGGAGCGCCCACCACGATAATTGACTGTTGTATGTTGCTGACAATCGTAATAACGTGTTTTGCGTGAAGGCCTAGTGTTCGTGTAGATTATTGGCTTATGTGATTTATTTTTCAGGACATTACGTACGGGCATTTTTCATGTACCCTTTACATTTTAATTCGATAGACTTGATTACTCTTGGTGATTATACCACTAACCCTGTCTTCTGTAGGTGTACTACTGGGAGATGTATCGGTACAGACTTTTATGTTGAAGTACTTACTTCAACAGTATCAGTTTTAGATCTATCCCCTTTCAGATCGATTTACCAATATCTATAAATATTTCTGTCTACCTCTCTACCTTATATAAGTACCAGGGGATAACGAGTTCTAAAATTGTATCATTTTTCAAGTCTATTAGAGGCGTACAAACAGACAGACGAAACTCATCATAACCCTTATGATGTAAAAACGTAAAACGTGTTATTTTTAACGATCAATAACTTAATCATAAAACCGACAGTATATACCATAATCAGACTTAGAGAGATCATTGTGGAGACTCTTAAATAAAACATCAAATAATAAACCGCCTAAAGTTAAGTTACGATCGAGACTTGGATCCCGAATTGAATGAACACAATAATTTTGGTACACACAAAATACGAGTACAATGATATTACGTGGTGCCAGCGCGAAGCCCTCGTGCGGTAAACCGGTTTTTTTTATTTATCACAACGTAAATAACGTAGTAAAAATTTTACACAAAAATTTATTTTCATTCAACATTGAAGATTACGTGGCAACCCAAGCAGTACTCCCTCAGGCTTCATTAATCTTAGGTAACAAATTTGACACCCACCTATTCTAAGAGAAATATTCTTAGTACAAGGCCATTCGATCTACAAATTGAGATTCTATTAGGGGTTTGGTTAAATATAAAATGAAGAATTGAAGTAAAATTGCTTAACGTAGGAGTCACTTATCTTAATTACCGCTGGCACGTGTAAATATAACATTGGACGTGACTTTTGATAAATAAGTATGGGTTATTCATGAACTATATACATTACGAATAATAATTAGTTTTAAACGGAGTTAAAAGTCATAAAATTCTTATTTGCATCTCTCTCTATGGTAAGTGTTAGTTAAATACTACGTTTGTGGCTGAAATTGGTTGAAACGATTCCAGGGGCTCGATTCTGTAAGGAAAATGACACTAAATCGAAGATGTTTCGTCGCGGCCTCCGTGCTGTCTCTTTCGCTAACTACGTTAATACTACTAATATCGTGAGAGATAAGCTCTCCGAGGCCTCCGTGAAGCGTCTCGGCGACGAACTTTGTATTAGCTGAATAACGGGGCTGAACACACTGGTCAATCGCAATACCGTCAAAAAACAAAAAAAAGTTTAGCCGAATGGTTTTATAAAACCTGTTTTTTACCAACAAAATGCAGACACTTGAGTGAGAGCCATTTCTCTCTCTCATTTGTCTTCATTTAATACATGTGTGCGAAATACTCTTCATTATGTCTACGAACGACTATTACAAACATTGAGTAATAGAGCTCTTAGTGCAGAGTTCGTCCGGGGAAGTACTACCACCTTACCCATTTCCACCGTGAAGCAGTAGTGCTATTGTATTACTGTGTTTCGGTTAGAAAGGTAAGGGGGCCGGTGAAATTACAGGCACATGAGACTTAACAACTTCACGTCTCAGGGTCGACAACGCATTGGCGATGCTCCTAGTGTTGCAAATGTCCATAGGCGGTGGTGACCACTTACCATCAGGTGGACCGTCTGCTTGTTTGTCGGCCAAGTGGCATAAAAAAAAAAAATGTAACGCTAGACAGTATAAATAAACAAGCTTGATTATAGGTAGGTATAACATTTCCCTTTTGGTAAGGTTTAATTAATTATAATATCTATTTACAGTACTATTTTAATTAAAAAGATGGAAACTTCTATTTCTTTATTGATTACTAGATGTCCCTCGCGGTTTCACACGCGATCCCGCGGGATGTAACGTTTTTCCGGCACAAAATGTATCTTATGTTACTTCTAATATCTCCAAGAATATGTGTACAAAGTTTCATGATGATCGGTTAAGTAGTTTTTGCGTGAAGGTGTAACGATCAAACTCACATTCACATTTATAATATTTAAAAATATTATATAGGGATATAGGGATTTGTCACATTGTTATTTAATTTATATATTAGTAACACTATCTAACCATCATGTATGTCCATAATCGTTACATTGTGTAACCTTTAGTCGACCGATGGCCAGCAAAGTGACAACGAAAGTGCTCCTTCCGGTTTGTGAGGCCGGAACCCTATAAAGCCAAAATTACCAATACCAAATGCTACTCAAAAGCATAAAAGTGAACTTTGAACCTATTATTTTGTCGGACTGATTAATAGCTTATCGGTAGTGAGTAAATAGATGTTTTTTTTTACTGTATTGAGGAATAAAAGTGTGGGTTAGTTGGTATTTTTAATATATTGGAGGTAACAAATTGACCCAGGCGTGACCTTGCGGAAATCCATTGTAAGATTAGACAAAAACAAATATCTTGTAACTAATTCCGCTGGATCTCCTTCTCTGTCAAGTCCCAAACAAGGAAACTCAACAGGAAATCGACCGAAACCGGCGGTCGGCGAGGTAACACGTATGTGGTGCTAGTGCGTCGACTCAGTGACAGCTGGTCTAATACGCCCTGAAGATGCTTCGTGTAGAAGCGAAACACGTGTTGATTTCCTGTTTATTTTCCTTGTTTGGGACTTGACAGAGAAGGAGATCCAGCGGAATTCGTTACTAGATATTTGTTTTTGTATAATCTTATATTGGAGGAATAATTACTAAATAATGGAAATATTATTTATAGTATAATTGGCCCCTCAAATTCAGAATTTTGGAATTTTTAACAATGTTACTTTTTTTTTAAACATGGGCCGACAAACCAGCTGACGGCCCACCTGATAATAAAAGATCAACGCCGCCTTTTGAAAAAAAGAAAAGTGACTTATCAATTCAATATTATTATTGAACCTTACCTACTGACAGTGATACAGTTGATACGTTAAGTAGGTATATGATAATCTATATATACTAGATATATATATATACAATATATTTATTTATAATTTAATGGTCAATGAACAGGAGGTGACGATTGCACAAGTAAACTTTACATTGATATAAGTGTTGTCATAATAAATAACTTGGTGTAGGCATGGAAATGTTTGAAACAGTCAGCACGTGTTTACATCGTGGAAGTGATTGCTATGATTATTCTGTCATTTAAATTATTTTATTATGAACATTACTTATTAGTTATTAGAATTATTCTATAAGCATACGACCGTATTAACGAGTCAAACTCATTTAAATCACAAATAACAATACACTGATTCATCATCGTCATATATTGTTAATAAATATAACAAAAATAATAAGTTTTCGAAATTTAATAGTTCCGTTTTGACAGAGAAGAATGCCATAGAAAAGTCATCTCTATTGCGTCTAGAATAAGTCCTTCTTTTGACCCGATGGTTAATTCCACTATAATGCTAATGAACCTTATATACCACAGCGTCATAGAGTTAGTTTTTCAATAACAATCGTACTTGTCAAAACGAGCTAGATCTCGGCAATTTTAGTACACATGCCAATATAGTAAATACAAAATTGTTCGCATCTAACATTTTAGCTATGTAATCAAAAATGATATTAAAAATAATATTCCCTAACGTTCAGGTTAATAAACACATTCAACCCAGTACGATACGTCAGTAAACAAAACTAATTGTGTTCATTTATAATTTAAAAACTACGTAAACTATGATAACAGTAATTATTGTGAATAGGGTGACAATTCCAACTTATTATGTGTGTTGAGGTGTGATGATTGAGTGGGGGAGTGATGTGTGCGAGGGGTGGAAGTATAATGTGAGGGAATGTTGGAATTGAATACTCAAAGGTCATTTATGAATTTCACATTACATAAATTCATCATTGTAAGTTACAGTAAAGAGTTTGGAGTAAAATGTGGTCGCCTTTACCCTTTTATTATTGAGATTACGGAAGTGCAGAGTAAAATATTTGCTTTGGCAAAATTTTCATTTAATTTAAAACGTCCCTCTGACATCAAAAGATTTATAAGAGCGGAATTCACAATTCAATGCGGGGAATATGCAACGGCATCGACAATAGTTTGCCCTTAACCTTTCCAGTGCGTGGGCGGCGCAGCTCGGCTGAAAGAGGAAGGGGGAACTGCCCACGGCTATGTTTAACTAACGAGATCTCCCTTAATGCATTGCAGCATATGCGGTAGGAATACTGGAAACAAAAGCTATTAACAATTAAAAAAATATTGCATTTCAGTTAGACTATACGTAGCGAATGTTAGCTTCAACAGTAAGGGTTTCGTGGTAACGAAACAGGTAGATACTCTTATAAAATGTTCCTGAAATAATAAATTGACAGGTATGGTCTGCTTAAGTTTCTCACTTAGTAAGTGACTCATAATATTTGTTTCCCTGCTTAGTCACGCAGATATTCAGTCAACGTTTTATTTTTTTGAGAGTAATATAAGGAATTGAGTTTTTGCGGGCTTTTCTCAGTAATAGTTAGTCTATTCATAAGTTCTTGTGAAATTTATTTGTATAACAATATTGTTATATTGTATTTCATGTTGGAAGTAGAAATTTAATCAAAATCGTTAGATGAATATCTCTATTTCAGTATCTATCATATAGTTTGTAACTTTGGCTGTAGGGAATTATGCATGCAGTAAGCTCAAAGTGTTCTTTCTTCACTGTTTATTTGTGAATATAAACAACTGCTCGACTATGCTATAATCGATGGTTTTCGTAATTAATGACAAAACAGAGACATAAAGTATATCTGCGATGAAGGCTACAATGGGTTTTCACACAGCGTGCTCAACTAATTAAACCCAATTTACTAAGCTATAATAATTATCATTCATTTACCCGGATACAATGACACTAGCATCCACGCGAAAATCTGAAACCATGTTAACCGCAATTATTATTGCGGGCAACATGACACGTGAAATTAAACGCAAATTTCATGGAGAAAACGTGGATGTGCCAGTGGGTGGCATAATATCTTAATTTAACAATTTGTCATTGCCATTTTCAGGTTCAACTCCTAACAAACTGGGATGAGAGTTCGGCCTCAAACTTTTTCTGGGGAAACCAGAGCTACCCATGTCAACCGACTTGTACGGGGGCGTAAAAGGCTTCAGTAATTTTCTTACGGGAAAAAACATTAATTACAAAAGTTTCTGAGGACTCTGTTGTTTGATGCAAGGACATTCCCCTCTTATTTATATGTATATAGATTAGTCTGCGAAAGGAGGTTTTACTTTTGTACTTGAATGAGATGCGTTTTAAAATTGAATACTTTCTTTTAACTCGCTTCATTTTTAAAGAAGAACAAATGCACTTCGAGATATATAGCGAATGAAAGACATTCGCTTACACACGGCCATCTGATCCCAAACTAAGCAGAGCTTGTACTATGGAAAACAGATAACCATAATACTACATATACAATTATTTTTTTCTTATATAGATATTTACACCCAGACATAGAACAAACAGACATGTTCATACACACTAAAAATTTTGTCCTGGGGGGAATCGAACCCGTGACCTTCGGCTTGGCAGTCAGAGTCGCTAACCACCAAGCCAACTGGCCTGTCTATACCTATATAATACCACAACTTTAATTAATTAATAGAAAATGTATAGACTATCACTACATAAGTACACAAGTAGGTATAGATACCTAAACATTTATTACTTTTCTTGAACACGATTCACGAGGTTTACGTTATGACGAATGTGTTTACCAAACATCGCGTGTCAAATTGAACTATAAAAATACTTACTTGTCACACTCCAGCTATTCGCCAAGTCAGGTGTTTGGGGATAGTTTTATACTTTTCTTGGTACCTATATTTTTTTAAGGACTAGAAGACCTGAAGATACTTACATTGGTCCACAACGTTATTTTTTCTTCTGTCGTAGATTGATATATGGTGGTATTCGTACATAGATAGGCTCAAGTCCAAGAAGTCCTAAAGTCATGGTAGGTACGCCTTATTTGGCATAATAAATATTTTACGCAGGTGATTTGCGCTTCATCCACGTCACATAAGATAACGTAGCTAAAGGTTAAGACATAAGACGTTCAACTATTTTGTTGTTAATTTCTAACTTAGTATAAAAGTTTAATAAATAAATAGCCGAGAGTGCCCAGTAGAAACTTAAAGAATTAATAAAATGATTCGGCGAAAAAGATATTGTTTGAGTAAAATCATAATTATTTTTTCACTACTATATCAAAAAGAAATACTGTATTTGAAATCGAACAATGGTTATTTAATCATGAATTCATTTCATGTCGTGTGAATGTATAAGTTTCTCGGGAAGATTGGAGGATTGATGTCTTTACGAAACTGTAGATTAATCAAAGTAGGTAATTAATTTATTACCATAGATAAATTAGCTTTAATTATATTTTTAGAATGGCAATCATTAAATCTATTCTTTATGCTATCCTTCTATCGCTCAGTGAAAACGCACATTTAATAAAATATCAATATCTATGCAATCTTACTAGTTTAAATAACGGTCAGAAAATGAAATACGAAAAAAAAACGTTTAAGCTACGATCTTTCTTCCATCGATTGCGGCCTCTACCACAGCTTTGTAGTTGAATAAAAAGACGCTTGGTAAAATGCCAGCCCGATGAAAAGAATATCCCGTTTGTTATGTGAAATATTATAGAAGCTGTAAGGATTAAGCGTACTGCTTTCTATACATTTTCTACAGGATCTAAGATTTACTAATCTGGACGTTTCGCAACGTGTACAATTTCCGCCTAACCCATCTATGGATACATTTAAAATTCTATTACTACTATATATTCTCACTGATGAAAAGATTTATGAAATAAATACATCCGTGGTCGGTTTTCTGATATATATTTGTAAATGGTGAAAGAGGAGTAAGTTGGTATTACAGTATCGCATTTGAAGTAAGTTTCTTGGAAAATGAAATTAAAATATAGTATCTTACACAGATTTCAGCGATTTCGAAAATTCCAAGATATTTATTATTGTGTTAGGGTTCTGGAAATAAGTCTTTTACCTCACTGTAGCAAATGAAATAACTACATAATAACCGTTTTTTGAAAATTCCATCCTAAATGAATGAAGAGGAGTTTGAAAGAAAAAATAACCAAGTAACAACAAATATGACCTAGCTACTGACTGCTCTGGATGAATGACCTTTATACAGATTTAACTTTTCAATTGTGCCATCCAGTGATGTCTATTATGGTTAATAACAGCAGAGCTTCACATAACGTTTCCTACAAAACTGTCACTATATGAACGTGGTTTTTTATTTGCTTTTCTTTATATTTTTGAAATGGAACGCAGATTTTTTATTTGCCTTTCTTTTTTATTTTTGAAATGGAACGCAGATTTTTTGTCTGTGGTTTAAAACAGTAAGAACAATAAAGTATATTAATAAGTATGTTTATATGTGGATTTAAAAAAAATGTGGTATGTTTACCTGTGACACACGACGTACCTATATAACTGAATGCTGTAATTGCCGACCGAACGACTGTTTCGTAGAATCTCGCCGTCATTTAAGGTTACCTACCTTCTTTCGAAAAATAAATAACATCTACAAAATAAATAGCTTATATATAAAGATACTTAGCGGTCGAGAGTGATTAAAAAAAGCAAGGATTCCTCCGTAAGGACTCTTCTCTCATTCCTTTCGAAACCATAAGTCTCTGTTAAAGATACTTAGCGGTCGAGAGTGATTAAAAAAAGCAAGGATTCCTCCGTCAGGACTCTTCTCTCATTCCTTTCGAAACCATAAGTCTCTGTGGCGAACACAAAAAAGTGTGTCAGTTCCAGTCCTTATCTTGGAAGAAAATATATCTATGCTGTCGTGACCATGAATAATAGGTTTCTATTATAGGCTTAGCTATCAACAGTCGTATCTCAGAAAGCTTTTTAATTTTCCTAAGTAAGTATATGAAAAAACATCGCCGATCAAAAAAAAAAGCTTATGAATACAGATTAAATAAGTATAATACATAGTCAGTGTGCGAACATTGATATAAGTCCGGGAAGGGCACCGACGGCCGCCAGTCGCTGTCTGTTCGTCGTGGCCTCCTGCGCGACCCAATACGGGGGTCAAGGATCCACGCGCGACCGATGCCGCCGCCAAGCCGCCGCCGCCGCCCGGCGGTGTCGGTAGACTCCTGTAAACGCCACATTATAAACCCTCGACGCATGAACCTTTGTCTGTGTCTGGCAACGTACCTCCCAAACGGATGATTCAATCCAGTTATATTATTTGAAGGCTGACTTAATCAGGATGTTGCAACATGTACTGTTCGGATCAGTCATTCATCCAAAGTCGTTCAAGCAGTCACGATTTTAGAGGAATTGAAATCCAAATGCAAGCTCTGATAGCGATGACACTAGCAGATAACTTTAATATATATAATGTATGCTTAACTATAGCAAAATAATATTAATGGTCATAATTAAACAAAGTACTTGTTATTATATTCGCTATGACGTTGGGCTTTAATTAAATTGGTTTGAAGCCGCGCTCCTTTTGTGGTTTGTGCGCTGAGATTCTTTAGTTATACCGACAGTTTAGAGGCCTTTCATGGCTTTTATTAATACGTTACGTACGAGTAATATAAAGTAGATTGATCTATGAAATACGACTAGTTCTTTTACGTAGTTTCCCAAGTTGCCGAGCAATAAACACAATCGAAAAGCGATTGATTTAATAGTTATTAGTACAATAAACAACATGAGGTCTCTTCCATTTACCGGCGTCAAAGTCTGATCTAACTTCTGTGTGTGTGAGTTAGCTATCAGAGATACACACGTTGATAAGAACTTGATAACTTCACGCCCACGCGTGATGTATCTGCCTATGAGAGTAGTTATATATGTATATATCAGCTGATATACAGTCTCGCATGCTCGCAATCTCGATCGTTTCGATGATTAAAGTAACAGGCAGTTTAACTTATCTTGTGTGATACGGTTTAGATATTTAACTAATGTTTTTTTTTAACTAGTCCTAGATCTTGCACCTCATTAGTGCGATAATTATGTATGGAATAATGTCCTAGAGGTTTATAGGTTAAAAAAAATATGAAATTTCCTCACACCCGGCCATTTAATCCCAAAATAAGTAGAGATTTTGGTAATTTGCATTTATTTTTGTAGTTTTATAGATATTTGCACCCATAAGCAGAACAAACAGACCGTCCCCCTTGATCATACCGGTTGCCATTCCGTTAGGAAAGAACAATTTTATTGTATGTTTATGCTGATGTTGCGTTCTTGCGGAATTGTTTATGCATCGGCGTTTACTGTTATAGGATTATTTTTTAAATTTCAAGTTAATCGATAAACAGGCCGACGGGCTACCTAAATTTACCACTTGCAACATGAAGTTATTACATTCATACAAATGTTACATTACTGAGGGATGTAACATTTTCCCGGCACCAAAAGTATCCTATGTTACTTCTAATACCTCCAAGAATATGTGTACAAAGTTTCATGATGATCGGTTAAGCAGTTTTTGCGTGAAAGCGTAATGTACAAACTTACATTCAAATTTATAATATTAAAGCAGGGATATTATACAACGTGTAACAAAATACCCCGTAAAATATAATTAATTATCAAAGCCAACAACCCTAGTAAGCTGTCATGTCAGGGAACCAGATTATTTAACGGAAGGGCCTACGTATCTATTTTACCTAATTATTGTCTACTGTAATGGGTTTACTACATATTTTTCATTCGTATAAATCAGTTTCTTTTTTTGGGGTATGTTATACAACGTTACTACGGTTCTTAAATATTGTGAATGGACTCGTTATAAGGCCCCATTTAACCTCCTTCCGGCATTACGGGTAGTTTTGTAACAGCCTGTATACACATATTATGACGTGAAGTTATTAAGTCATGACATTACAGGCATTATTGTAATGACACCGGCCACATTAATAACAGAAACACAGTAATACAAGTGCACTACTGCACGACGGTGGAAATGGGTATGGTGGTTGTACTTCCCCGGATGAACTCTACACTAAGAGTTCTATTACTTCGGAATAGTAAAAAAAGAAATACAAAATTGATGCTGTTCAATTCTGTAGATGACTCAATCGGGTTTTCGCAGGTGGAATCGGATGCGAATCTGAGCCGAGCAGCACTAAATTTAATGTTGTGATTGGTTCAAGTTTAGCTCCTCTGTTTTATATTTTCCTACAAACATACTCTGACACTGTTAATAGTTTAATTTGTAAATACATCTACAATCAACATAACTGCTTCAGGTTTCATAAAGTTTAAATTGTTGTTATATTTTGATACAACTTATATGATGTAACCTGATATAGGTAACTCAAAATTGGAGTTATAATCTATACTAATATTATATAGAGGAAAGATTTGTATGTAAGTATATTTGTTACTCTTTCACGCAAAAACTACTTAACGGATATGGATAAAACTTGGCATATAGATAGAGCATATCCTGGAATAATATATAGGCTACTTGTTATCTCGGGAAAATGTGACATCCCTTGGGAACGCGGGGAACAGCTACAATAATGTCTCTCCTATTTTATAGGTATAAAACTTTTTTAATATAGTTTATTTACATTTAACTAAAGTATGTAGGTACCATTTTGTTCGATAAATTTTTGCCATCTTGTAGGTAAGGGTATGATCCCATTGCTATAGAAATGTTGGGACTTCTGATCAAAATACTGCGACAAGTGGTTTTGACAGTCCTCTCGTGATGTTAACCTGACACTGCCTAAAGAATTCTGAAGAGACCGAAACAGGTGGAAATCTGAAGGTGCAAGGTCAGGACTATACGGCGGATGCATTAATACCTCCCAGCCAAACTCTCTTAATTTTTGCTGAGTGGCTAAAGATGTGTGAGGTCTAGCGTTATCATGATGAAAAACCACACCCCTTCTGTTGATTAATTCCGACCGCTTTCTCTCAACTCCTTGCTTTAATCTCATCAGTTGTTCGCAGTAGAATTCAGAATCGATGGTCCTGCCTGGTGGTAACAGCTCATAATGAATAATGCCCTTCCAATCCCACCACACACACAGCATCACCTTGTTGCGAGTTAACCCGGATTTCGCCACAGTCTGTGAAGCCTGACCGGCCTCTGACCACGACCTTTTTCGCACGTTCTTGTCGTACGTGATCCACTTTTCATCACCAGTTATCAGCTTCTTCAAAAATGGTTCGGTTTCATGACGTCGTAATAAAGAATCACAAATGAGTACACGGTTCATTAGGTTTCTTTCAGCGAGCTCGTGAGGTACCCAAATATCTAGCTTTTTTGTGTACCCAGTTTTTTTCAAATGCGCCAAAACTGTTTTGTGGTTAATTCCCAGTTCTTCAGATACGTCGTAACTACTGATATGCCGATCTTGCTCCACTTTTTCAAAAATGGCATCCATTTTATCCGTAATGGGGCGACCAGAGCGACGTACATCTTTGATATCAAAATTTCCGGATTGAAAACGCTTAAACCAAATTTGTGCTACTCTCACAGACACTGCACTAGGTCCATAAACATCGCAAAATTATTTTCGCGGCTTGCGTTGCATTTTTACCTTTTTTGTAGTAAAATTTTAAAATGAACCGAATTTCTTCATTAGATTCACTCATCTTGGCGGTACGAACAACAAATGCAAATCACACATTTTCCTAATTTGAATTTGGAATTATGTTCTTTAAAATTTAAACTTTCAATGATACCAAAACCAGCCAGATACAAATAGTATAGCCAAAGAGATTTTATTACAAGTTCATACATACTATAATGCGAAAAGACTTTTTCCCCAACCTAATACATACAGAAGAGTATTCGTACATTCCAATAAATAAAACATGCCTGTAAATAATAATATATGTTCTTCTTACTTGAAAAATACATCTTTAAATAGGTGATAAATTTTGCGTTCCACGATTACAAAGTCACGCGCAGGCTTCTTACATTTTAATATAAGAAGCCTGCATTATGAAGTTATCTTGCTGGTATTTAGTAAGTATACAATTACTACAAAGTCTTCAAGCCAGATTGTTACTAACTTTGAATATGAAATTATATGGTCTGAAATAATAATAATAATAATTTTATTTCAGAATAAGACACAGTAATTAAAAAAATTAACTAAAAAATATATATTTTTTTTTTATACCACTTGGGCCAACTAACAAGTAGACGGTCCACCTGATGGTAAGTGGTCACCGCCGCCTATGGACATTTGCAACACGATGCCCCATCGCCAATGCGTTGTCGGCTCTGAGACGTGAAGTTTATTTATTTATTTATTAAAGGGCAACCAACAAGACATACACCAACAAAATTACATTTCATTTCATTATAAGTAGATCATTTTAAGTGCTGCCTCAATTATAGGCTACCACAGCATGCATTATATTTTATTATTAATTCTAAGACAGATATAAAAACATAATTAAAAAAAAAATAGTAACAATAAGTTGTTAAGTCTCATGTGTCGCAGAAATGGGTAAGGTAGTACTTCCCCGGACGAACTCCGCACTAAGAGCTCTACTACTCTAATTGCAGATCTAAACTATCATAAATAATATCTTTTGGTTTCTTAACGAGGCAAGCCTGTGTCGAGGAAACCTAAATACATAAAATATATTTTCATATTAATATTTATTTATAGTACAAGTCATGCTTAGTTTGGGATTAAATATCCAAGAACAGAGCGTCTCCTAGGATATACACAAGAATATTTTCATACCTAAATACCGTAACACCGCAAGAGAAGAAGAGAGTGAATGGGCTTCTAACGGGAAAGCGAGCTCCATCTTCGGCATCATCTTCACTTACCATCAGGTGTGATTGAGGCCAATCGCAATCTCGACCGAAATAAAAAAAAAAAAAAAACTTTTTCTTGATTATTAGCTTGAAAAAGATATCTCCATCTCTGAAAATGTGTCAAAATGTCAATAAATAAAGTTATCCTAATATAATCGATCGAAATTATTTCCAATGACTAAAAGTGTTCATGTTACTCTTCGGAATGTTTCAAAGAGACATAAACTAAAGTTTTCTTAGACGTAGATGACCTTCTGATCTAGAAGCTCTACAGATTTATGGTAGACGATAGGTATCAAACAAACTTTAATTACCTGAGTCTTCTCGACTTGCCTTATAACTCGAAGCTATCAAAGTTTCTTGTTATGTCATTTTGGATAACATTTATTTTAAGATTCCTTCTCAATGTTAAAAAACAAAGGCGGATTATATTTCGCTTAATTACATTTAGCAGCTTTATTTTTAATACTCTAAATAACTTACTGAATATTTCTATCTCAAATCGGCTTACTGAGTCCTTTTCCAATACCTATATAATTTTAATTACCTACATTTAATCGTCAGGATTCAGTAACTGGAATGGATTCGAGGAAAAATCGTGTTGGTTGTGTATTATCTTCGGACGGTTGATTGTGAAGTACTTACCCATATCGAAATAAATACCTTATAAGATTAGGTAGGTAAATAGACGAAGGGATTTCTTTTATGAATAACAGCTTTAAAACGTAGTTTCTTTAGAAATTATGAGTATATAAGTTAATTTATTTCGAGACGCATTAAAGTAATGTTGGTAGGTATTTAATTTCTTTAGATAGGGGCAGGCAGTGCGGCTGACGCCGCGCCGCCCAGCCTCCGACTCGCCCACGCTCGCCGCAACACGGTACACGAGCCAACTCCCACGCCTTTGCAATTTGTTATCTATTTATACTGACATCATAGCGTGTCATATGGGGAACTCGTAATGAATAGAAGCTAGTGCATACGTTTCAGTAATCACATGTCATGAGTAAAACGAAACATGTATAGCTCCAACAGTAGCTTTGTTAACACGCGTAGCATGGTCTTCTGCACCTTCTTGATCCTTATGAACTGTTTGTGATGTGGCTCATGATCTTACGAATTTTACGTAAAAATACAATGTGGTTAAGGAACAGTTTTTGATTAAATAGTCATCAGATTTTTCTTTTTCATGTTCTTTTGTAAAACGTATCTGCACTACCCACACTCTATATAGTCTCTACCAGCTCCCATTACAGAATGACTAATGACAATCTACTGACTCAGCACTATGTGACGAATTACATATAGATTAGAATTCTATCGACTGGCGCTGTCCACGACTTGTCTTTATTGCTCGCCTCCCTGAGGCATTGTACAAACACAGACTCAATCAATACCTTAAAGGAAAAATAAAAGCTTCAGCATTCTTTTCTCCTTTTTCATAGTAGGTATACTGCAATCGGTGTTTGTTTTTTTTCTGGTAGGTGTTTTTTTATTGATTAAATCGAGTTAGGACGTGCAACATATTGTACTTTTATCTATGGTTAGACTTCTAATAAAATAAGAAACTAAGTGTATGATGCGTCTCCAATGTGCTTGCACCTTTAAATTTCACTTTCCTCTATCGCTTAAATTACGTAAACCAGGTCAGAACCAACAATTTTACGTCATACATCACCTCACATTAATATGATTTTGTGACTCAGATAAAAATAGTCAGTCGTGAAAATATCATTTCATCGATTTGAGTGTCAACTGCGCGCAGTTATAGGACGCTATCAAATTACGATTTATTTTACCGACGCGGGGTGGGGGCTCGGGCGCTAGGCTGGGGGGCTGTTATCGCTTCAATCGAGACCACTGATGGATTCCCAGTGTCACTGGAGAGATACGACTATTTAATTCGAGTTTGCACACAGTTTTTGCGAGATTTTTCTTCTCCCGCTTCACACTGCGAATCGTTGCCGGGGGCTATGTAATATTTTCTGAAAGCATTTGTAAAAAATGCACTCAAATCTGTAAGCATCCATTTTCAGCACAAATAGATTGCGCATAAACTTAAGAGTAGGTACTTACTAAAACTGATAAATTATTAAAGTATGTTGCTGTAGTTGCTCAGTTGTTATCTATCATCTCTACATATTATAAATTAAAGTCCGGTCGCGCTAAGTTCGTGTTTGTTCGGGATAATCTCAGAAACTACTTTACGGACTTTATACCGTTGTCACCAATAGAAAGATGGATTAAAGAAGGTAATAGGCAATCATTTACAAACATTTTGTGAAATATTTGTGGCGTGTGTAAATATGATAAAAAAGTCCATGATAGCATTTGTCAGTCATGATTTTGAAATTTGGTCTAAAATAATACATTATTTATTACCAACACAGTATTAATCCTTATCTTAGGAATATAATTTTTCATCTTAAGTTTTTATTTTAGACCCAAATCGCCCGTTGCTGAAGTTAAATGTTAATTTAGATGAATAATTTTGGAAAAACTGATGTAAAAAATGCAACAAATAATTAGTGCTATCCCTACGAACCCGGGCGGGTCGCTAGTATACTGTAAAGTAAAAAATTAATAAACAAATTCCTCTCATCCAACTCGAGCATAGCTTTTTATTAGAATAGACTATAATGCCTGGAATGACTATGCACACGAACGAGTATTGTTAACTGAGTGCAGAAATACCTACTGCAAATATAAAACTTTACGGTAATGGTAGGGTTAGAATTACTTTACAATAAAAATAAGGACTGTTTTGTACAAAAAACGTATGTATATTTTTTTTATATTGGAAAATAATATATTTTTCGTAATGTATATACAATTCTTAGTAGGTATGAAACACAACACGTAATGTTATTTTTGTAGTTTGTTTTCCCCTTGTCGGTCGTAACTAATTCCCTTATCCTCACAGAAAAGTTACAGCAGAGAGATCCCTACTTTACGCTGCGATGTAGTTTTTCTTTTTTTGGGAACGTATAATTCTCACTTTACCAAATACCAAATAGAAAACCCGCTTTCCGTTCTCGGTCCTTTTATTGAATTCCACGCCGTGCTAAAGGAAGTTTGTAGTGCCAACCCTAACAGCATTCTTGAAATTCCGCGATACCTAATGTGATTACAGAAACACGGCCGTCACGTTCATTTTTGGGTCGCGTAGGTCTCCGAATAGGAATCCCACCGGTTTAATATTCATTCATCGACCACAAAACATCTTGTGTTTCTTGCTTTTTAGCTGAGAGCAAATTGCTTAAGAAGATGTAATGTCCGTGAGAAATTACGTGGAAATAAGATATCCTTTATAATTTTTGGAAATTCTGTACTTAAATTAAATATTATTGTGCCTCCAGTTAGTCGTAAAACAATTTAACATCAGACACTCAGTGTCAAAATTAGTACGTCTAATCTGTAAATAGCGCAAACGTTAAATTAATCTTGTCTATCAAGTGCTCCACAGATTGGTTTAATATTTTAGAGATGTCGGTCCCATGAGATGTACAGGTTTAGAGAAACAATTATATGATAATTTAGATGCAGAATTGGTGGGCTAGACTGAGCAAGAGTTCAGTTAGAATCTATGAATAGTTTAAAATTGTACAATATTAGATACCTACAACATGCAAGGTTTCATTCCCCATTCTACTCGACTTTCTAATAATTTTGGGAAATAATCTTAATTCATCATTTTCTAATACTCATTTGTATTGAAGTATTGTAACAGATCGGCTACCCCCGCAACCCAATAACAGAAAAAGTAATCTCCTCTAAGATAATAAAATAATAACTCATGGCTATTTATTCAGTTTTTGCCCCTTCTCAAATCTGCCTTCAGTGTCACTTCATCCTTAAGTTTCTGACGCTGCTCTCTTAGCATAACACAATGTCACGTAATCTAGCTCATGAACACTAGGAATTATAAAGTCACTATGCATTAGTTTCTAATTTGTTCCACCTAGCTTGGGAGGCCATTTAGACCTATTCTTATCTATAATATTATAAAAAATGATAATATGTTTATTCCAACAAATAAGACAACATTAATTATTCCCTCCCACAATAGGTTACCCTGTTTTGTGAAGGATACGCTCTTCCTATGACTAGTTACAGTAATGGAATTATTAGTAAAAAAAGAACTTGCAAAAATTATGATTGTGAAAGTGTTTGCGAGGTATGTTTGAGGTATGGGTGTGTGTGAGGTATGGGTGGTGTGGGTGCGGGGGGGAGTGAGTGAGGTATGAGTGTGGTAGTAAACAGTGCGAATTATGTGACTGAAAAACTCTTTCACCATTAGTAAGACACATTACTAAGGATCCCGAGATACATTAGACTCCCTCTGGAACGCGCGTGAAACCGCTAGTATTCAATCTGTAACTCAAATGCCGTTTTCTAATAATATGAAATTTAATTAAAAGTAATGTGTGTTTCAAAGAAAAATAGGAGAGGAGATGGTTGGTCGGTTGCAAATGACGTTTTCTTTGTATTATACCCGTGTCAAACGCTGGAAAGAAAGTCCCTGCGAGTGACATTGCAACGTGGGCGCATTGTTCTCAATGCATGGCTTACGTATACGTGCTGCATGTGCGGCGTAAGTGTTGAGAAATTTGCGAGGTATATTAATAAATAAAAAGACGAAAAAAAAAAGGTTAGTGTGTCTGCCTATAATACATACCACTTTAACCACACATAAACCTTAAAGATAAGTAGATGAATATATATATAACTCATTTGTGACAAAAATACAGCAGGAATATTTTAATGACACCTTCGTTCAGCTGACTTTAAGGACAGAAATGGAAATCCTCGTATCTCGTAATCTCGTTGATTAGTTGTGTCTCATTTTTCTATGAACATATTGACATATTGTCCTAAGGGGGCCCATTGTTATGATCATCACCTTCCATCAATGTTAACAGTATTTTTATGTTTAAATTTTTTCATTCAATAAGTTGTGTTCCACGATCCCGTATCTGTGTTGTGCGCCCATTGTATACAGTCCAGATTGCTTGTCAATTGATGCACAAAAGCGACCAATTGGTTATTATATAGAGCTCAATAAAAAGCTTTGCTACAGAGTCGTATAAATAACGCTGGTGCTAACAAATGAAAGAATTTGATTGTGTGACAAATCTCCATTCATTGAATGTAATATCTACGCTATAGGCACGTTTTTAAATTGTCGTAATTTATGACAAACCGCTTCACATTTTTACTTTGTACCATCTGTTCTTGACATTCATATATCCTCATTCGAGTAAAACAATTCGAAGAAATTTCACTAGAACTTTTGTATTATACCCAGTTGAAGGTACAACTACGTAGGTTCAACGATGACATCATTGTCAATTATTAAAATTACATATGTCGCTTGAAATCTACCTGAGGCCGGATAATTTAACTACCTAACGAAAAAGAGGAGGATTGTTCTTAGAATTGAAAAAGTGGAGGTCAAATTCGAAATAAATGATGCGGAGCTAGTTATTACTACCGAAAAATATTCTACTCGTATAAACTTGATTGAAATAGACTCGATACCAAGCACGTTTGATCGTAAGAAATCCTATTTTTGTAAGTAGGTACTTATCTAGAACAGATAAGGGTAAACGATGCAGATAAAATCCATTAAGCAGAGATTCGAAAAAAAAAATACGTTTAGATCGTAGGCCGTTCAGGGCTCGACGTAAACATGGCGTGGGATCTAAAAGCGATTTGTCATCCATCACCAGGGAGCGGGGCCGCCAAGTGCAGTCCCATGTCGACTGTGACTCATTAGACAATCGATCCTCGGCAAAAACCGGCAGCAATTATGATGGCGAACATATTATTATAAATATGGCTGAAACAAATAAAGTAGCGAGCAAAGAAATACCTCATGTGCTGGTTTATAGTTTAACGATTCAGCTAATTGGATTTATATTTTAGTTTGGTGAGTCATGACTGGATTTTCTCAATATTTTTTATGAAATAATAAATAAATACATATCCTTGAGTATTCTTGATATAGAGCCATTTCATTCTAAACTAAAGGAGCCTAAAATGACATGTTTAGTTCACATAATCTAAAAAAATCTGTAACTAAATAACTTAATCAAATATTCGTTACAACGGAGTTTCCTGGCATTTCAGAAATACAAATAAATTAAGGGTTATATTATTGTTCAGAATGAAAATATCCGAGATAATCTGTGAAATGTTAAACAGATCATTTTAAATCCTACTAAATAATGCAGCAACAATTTGGTAACCCTGGATTAAATGGTTTATTCCCGAAAAATTAAGCGGTGTTCTGTATGTTTTTGTACGTGACTCATACGTTTGGATGTAATCAACAACAATTCGTTAAAAAGTTGACTGGCCTTAATATACCGTTCATTTAGGTACATATACGCTTCGATTACAGCTACATTATGAAGTATTTATCAATAGCAATGCTGAAGTGGCGTCTTGTCTTGAGTAGATCGACTCCCCTCAACTTTTCCCACAAGTAAATTGATCTGGTATACTAATACTAGCGCGATACTTATTAGGTCAGTGACACTGTTACTTAAGGTTTAGTATAGTCTAGCAGATTTACAATCCAAGAAAACATACCAAAGTACGCTTTTTGAAGTACTTCTTTAGGCGAGTTATGAAAAAATTATGAGAGTAAAATTTTAAGATGCGCGCGCATCAGTGTAACACAAAATTCTCACGGATGAACTCAGCTGATAACGGTCTCTCCGGAACATCGCACAAATCGAAACTGTCAGTGTCAATGAATGAGTAATGATGTTATTGTCAATAATAACCTAACAACGTCAAAAATTGATATTCGTTGCTACAGACAGGTGCAAAGAATTTGGACACTACCATTTCACAACTGAATAGTAAAAAATGCTTTTAGTGCAGTTTTTCTCACCTATAATTTTGGGTAGAACTTCTGAACTTAGATCGTGCGTACATAATTTTATTTAGCGTAGGTGAGGTACGTACACAATTCTTTATAGTTCTAAATATTTGTTTGTCTTGATTTGATTTCAAATGTTCCTTACTAATTATAGTAATTACTTCCTTATCATTATCAATTGTAAAAGTTTTGGTTTCGGTTTCGGCACAAAATTGGTTACCAATATATATTGCTTTACCTCTAGAATAAAGCTTTGTATATTAGTCAGTTATGTAGTAAAAATAGATATTAACAATCATATCAAATTAGGTACCCATATATATGTTTTGTCCGTGCCTATCTAATAATGAGTCAGTACTATAATAAATGTATTATATATAGACAATCGTCCAGACCATGACTGTAAAACCGCAGGAAAACATTCATTATTGATACGTTTGATAGCAACCAATCTTTAGGTTTAAACTATTCACATCTCCAAATACCTAAGGAATCAATATAACTGTATTAAACAAAAGCAAGTTCCGGATTAGTTAGTAGGTACGTACCATGAAAAGCCTTTTTTTATTAGCAACCAAGAAAATGCGGATGAAATACTTCCATTCAAGTTTTTTAAGTTCCTCCTCGAAGTTCTTGGTTCTCTTGAATCCTACTCATAGTGTCATGCGGTGCATTGTTCGCACACAATGGCAGCATCTAGGTGCATGTGTAGAATTGTGCAGCCGCAGACCGGCTAACTCATTGCATCAAGGATATTTGTCATGAGAGCGCATAGTTGCCAACCGCGTAGAATCTACCTACGGCTTGGTGGGTATGCATTTCGCATTTATACGTGGACTACTTCTTTCTTTAGTCCGAGTGTCGCTTGAAACACGATTACTTGCGGTTTCTTGTACGTTCTATGTTGGTCATTTAATTATAGATTTTACAGAGCATTAGGAATGTTTTGTTCTAAATTTTAACCAAATCTGTAAAAGTGGAAATGTTATTATTAGAAAATACAAAAAGCAAGCGAGTGTTGATTTTTATATACTGATAGTACCAATATGTCATATATTGGATGTCAGCGATAAATACATCTGTAGGCTCTTTGCAATTTCCTTAAGATCGGTTTAGCCGTTTAGTTGCAAAAACGTAGGAAGTAAAAAGAGTTATTATGTAGTGTCAATGCAGAAGTGTGGATATCTGAATTCAGTTTGGACACATAAAACATGTTTTTATAGGTATATATATCATCATCATCATCATCATCAGCCTATCTCCGTCCACTGCTGGACATAGGCCTCACCTAGGGCACGCCACTGAGCTCGATCTTCAGCTCTTTGTTTCCAACCGCTGCCAGCCAGCTTGCGTATATCATCGCTCCATCTAGCTGGAGGGCGCCCTACACTACGTTTACCGAGCCGTGGTCTCCACTCTAGAACACGTCTACCCCAACGGTTATCGGTTCTGCGACAGATGTGACCAGCCCACTGCCACTTCAGCTTGCTAATCCTTTGAGCTATGTCGATAACTTTGGTTCTCTGGTATATATATAAATATAAGTTAAGTTAGGAGTAGGTTTACACAACTTTATTATATATTTTGTTTGTGATAACGTATCTAAGGATTAACACTTAGCTTGGTATATTAATAAACTAACTAGATGATTAGTTGAGTTGAGAATGTTTCAACTATGTTTTCGCTCCGTGCAATGGTATGCTTAGATAAAGTTCCAAGATAAAAGCATGTTGCAGAGCCGAGCGGTTTGAGATAAGCTCTACAGGCATGCAACCTGCTAAATATGTGACCGATAAATCACTGAATAGAATACGGACAAAGGATATCTTGTAATTTTATCAGTTTTGATAAAAACACATTGTTCCTACCGTTATAAAGGATATAGCAATTATTGCAACATAAATCATTATTTGTGAGCATAAAATAAAAGAACCATGATTAATTAATATTCGTTTTCCTCAAAGCTTTTTGTAATTCATACTCTGAGTGATTTCGTACTGAAACGTAGGATTTAATTAAGAAGTAATTGGTCAAATAAAACAACATTTTGTCGATGGGAGTGATTTAAAATATACAATATCAATTAAAGGAAAGTAAACCCAAGTCACAAATGGTTCCAATTCTTCCAAATGAGGATAACGAGCTAAACATTTGTCGTAAGTAAATACCCAGTGTATTTTTAGAGATGGTACTTAGATACTTCATATTATTGGATATGTAATTATATCAATACGATACGGTGCAATCAGTCGTGAGGAATTAAGCTGGGCATACACGATCAAACACAAACGATTTGGCGAACACAAAGGACAACTTTGTTGTGTACATACCTACTGATGTATACTATAATGTTTGTGTTTGTTAACTATTCCAGTTGCGGTTTTTGTTCGCAAACTAAATGATGACATATAATTTTGATTACAACCAAATTAAGCTTTAAATTATTTTCTCGAATAGAAACGAATAGTTGGCATTATAATTGATGTAGATATCGGAGCTGATGCGGCGCAGTAGCGAAGTAGGTAAGCTCGAAGCTGAGGGCCGATCGAGTATTGGCCCTCGAGACGAGCGCCCTGCACCGGAGACTCTCGATACGTACCTACAGACGCTTTGTAATCACCATCCTCTCAAATACCTCCGGGGGCCTTTGAGAGAACCTCTATCTATTATTATATAAAACAGTTCCCTGGCTGACTGGCTTATAGACAACGCACGTAACCTAAGCTGTTAATGATAGAATCTTGGTATTTAGAGGTTGAAGACGAAGTCGGTACGAGGAGGTATTTTCTGAAGAGGGTTGGTTAAATAGAGTCTGTAAATATGGCAAGGAATTGGAAATCGTATATTGCAGGAAGTTTGCACTTTAAAGGTTTTCACAAAACGAATTCCCAAGTGGGTGATGATCGGAGTTATATTTTTTATAAAAATAAGAATATTTTTAGGTTCAAATCGTTTTTCGACATTAAATAGAGTAAAATCGATCGGATTGTCCGCCAAAGAACTTATAGCAAGTATAATATAAATAAATCAAAATATTTTAACATGATTTTAATATAAAAAGGCGATTAGACAAGTAGTCAGTTGACAAGGCAAGTTGAAAATAATTTTACCCTTGATAAGCGAAGATATATTTTTCGGTTGTCAACAATGAATCATATCTTCATTATGATAATGATTCCGCACCGCTTTTATCCGCCGATTTATTAAGAAAACATTTTCAAACAAAACTATCTCATACAACAATTATATTTGTGTTGTAAAAGTTTATATGTATTATTTGTTTACTGGTCAACTAGTTAACTATACAAATTGTCTGGGGAATTACTAAAATAACAAACTTAAACAAGTAATTTATAATAATGACTCTCGTTAGGGACTTTATCTGTATGTAAACACCAATCCTTTGGTTGACTCACTAAAGTTCAACAACAATTCACGTCATACAACTCACGTAGAAATGAATGAATTTTAAATTTTTTTATCCTCTTGATTTCTTTATTATTTAGGTACAATCGGATCAACTCGGATTTATCTGATTATCTAGTTCAATGTTAAAATGTTTCTATAAACTTTGTCATAAAAAAGGTTTGTATGCTGTTAGATAGTCTTTTATGTGATCTATATGACTATCCTATATCAATGTGGCTTTTGCTGAAGCTAATGAAACTAATATAAATATTAAGTTATATTAATTATAATACTTAAAACCGATACCCATATTTACGCTTACTTTCATGTTATTCTGTTTAAATGTTTTGCTATGTAAAGTCTCTATTAGGGCAAACTGGGAGACGGTCTACCTGATGTTAAGTGGTCACTGCCTATGGACATTTGGAACACCAGGGGCAATGCCCCGCCTGTAATTTCACTAGTTTCCTTACTCCTAACTAAAACACAGTAATACAAGTTACACTTGCACTACTGATTCATAATTGGGTATGGTGTTCCCCGGATGAAGTCTCCACTATGAGCTTTACTACTTCATGTTATACGGTAACGGAAATGTGCACAAGGAATAACGATTGACGAACTCTCGAAACAGTTAATTAAGCAAACAGAACATGACGTCATGACATCGACGTGCCTATCCCTTTCAAATTTACCTCTTAACTGCAATCAATAAATTATTGCGATAGATTCCTACCTTATGCGCTTATTTTAAGTTTCATTATGCTATATCTAAATGACTTTATAGCCTATAGTCACTTGTTTGTTTAAAAAATAATCCAAGCATAACTTTCACAGAAGTTTTAAGTTAGACGAGCTAGTTATATGTTCAATGGTAGCTGCGACCAATACTTCTCCTCCAAGTTATCTCTAGGGTGTCGTAGAGACTAATAAATATATCGATGTCACGAATAACGTACTTTGTACTCCTTGCTCCAAGTGGTCAACAAAAGAGGACCGAAAAGTGGATAGTGTGAAGACACTAGAAAAATCTTTAGTATGGTATTATCAAGCGTAGTATACCGACCCCAGATGGTTTGGAACAAGGTGGGCAGATAATTATAAACTATTAAATAAATTTCATTAAAGTGATGATGATTAATTATTATGAGTACTTATTACTTAAAACGTTCGTACTGTACTCGGTACTCACAATTTAAAGCCAATTATCTCAGAGTTATACGAATACTGAACTAAGAAGGAGCAACTTAGAATGGACTAACCACAAACTGCAGCGAGAGATTCAGACTTACCAAAGGGAATGTAAAGCGACTTGTTTGTTGTAAAACTTTAAATTGCATTTTAAATTTTCCTCGTTAACATTACACTTATTAACGCAATTAAGTTTGAATTCACCGACCTTTTCTTGTTTTCAATGGGAGAAATAAAAAAGAAATTCTATCAGTTTACATTCTGAGGATGATATAGAAATACTCTGGTCGATGATGCCGTACACGCTGGCCTGATTATAGCTCGCTATAGTGGGTTCGTGCCCACTTAACAGTCATTACGCAAGAGTAATGTTTACAAGAAGTAACGCCTAAGAAAATCATTGGAATGCCATAGCCGTCCACGCAAAAAGCCAGTTTTAACGGTACTAAAACATATCTATCGACGATTGGCGTCTGGTCTAGCCATTGCAAGTCTCGTATGTGATCTAATTGTGGCATGCGGCCGCTGACGTAACGGGCTTTAGAGCCGGTTGAGTGACCGCATCGCATGCTACCAAACGGCATCCCGAACAAACTAAATCGTCGTCATGTATTACAAGCCGCAGAGCATCAAGGCAATCCTCTTAATTTTGCAACATAACACTGGACGGCTTGACCACTGCTCGTGCATAGAAATAGAATTACGAGATGCGGTTTGATAGCGATATTGAGCGATTTAAAACGGCCTTGACATTTTGTATGTTTGTGTTTTTTAATGCGTCTGCGTTTGATCTACTTTTTGGATAGGTCTCGGAACTTAGTCACTCAGAATGTTTTGACTGCTTTTTTACGAATCATTTTGCATGGTCAAAGATTTATCTGACGTGCTTTTTTATTATTATTGGTTGATTTTCGTATGTTCGTAAGTATATCACATTAATTATATCAAATCCTCTTAGATACATTTATTCATATTTTGTTAATTTTGTAACTAACATATGCAGATTGTTATTAGCAGTGGTAGAAATGTATACAAGATCGAGGCTCGATGCAAGTTCGTGGAATCATGAATGCATCATTTCCAATGTTAATGTTGCGTGCTTTTGCTTTGAAAACACATTAATAAGACAATATGGTGCTGTAGAAAATGACTTTATTAATGATCTCATTTTTTTAATGCATAATTGTTCATGCAAACTTTTTAGATGAATTAATTATAATATTTTCAAGTAATACACCTATGAAGCAAGTAGGTAGGTTGCTAAAGTAGTTTTCATGTTTTTTTATTATTAGACGGTTGGTGGGTTGAGTTTATATTGTATTTTACAAATAAGATACGATAATATTACGAGAGTAAAGGAACCTGAACGACGATGAAACAAAATGTAGGAAGGTCAAACGGCAAGTCAAAGAATGTATAATATTACTTGCGTATTTAGGTTCAATATTGAATAGTTATGAATATACATTGGAACAATTGATAATTCGTATATCTCTCATATTAATAAACACATGCGAGCCGGCTAATGCTATGTGGATGCAATAAACAACTTTAAATACATCCTGATTGCTAAACCTGCATTTGTCTTTAGTATATTTTGGCCAGAGAATAAGCCTAGCCATACAAAGAGGCAACATAGCCAGCCTTCTGGGCACTATACTCATAGACAGCTCTAGCTATTTAAATTCAGTTTTTTATTTATAGATAATTGTTTTATTTATTAGTTAATTTTAAGTTGTTTTGTATGTGGAGTTTTAAGTGTATTTTTTCTATTTCCATATATCAATTAGGTACACATTTATTTACAAGTCAATACTGACTTGGATAACTCTTTTGTCCTTATAATTGTAACTTAAAAACATTTTGATGATTTCCAGCTAATAGCATAAACAATAAACACGATATAACTTAGTAATAATAACCTCAAAAGATTATAGTGTCTACAAGATTATAATTTGAAACATATTGTATTTTATTTCCTGGAAATGTGCGCAAATTAACATACCGGTTTTATTTCCTTTTGCTTCGCTCTGTCTAACGGCATTTTGATTGTTTCCTTTTGATTGAATGACAAAAAAGATTTATGCAATTGACATGTTTTTTTTAAAGTAAAATGCAAAAAAAGTATCTATTACTTTTATGTAACAAGTACTTACACGGTTTACAAATCTTTGATTGTAACCCGAGCACAACCCTTATCGTAACCGAGTTAAGTTTAGTACATTTCGCTGATAGAGTGCTTTTATGTTTAATACACTTAAAGCACTTGAGGACACCACACTTTCAACTTTCAACATTATAAGAGACTTAGTTAGTGAGCAAAATTATATTGTTCTAACAAAAGTATTGGTTTCTTTTGTTTGAAAAGATTATGGTATATCTGGATCTAAGCCATTTATTAATTACTTAGTTTCATGTACTTTCAAGTTATCGTGAAAAATAGAGCTTCTAAAAATAAATAGACGATACATTTTAACTGTTATCAATATCAAAAACAAATAATATCGAAACAAATAGTTCCCGTCTTCCTAATACTTTCTATTATTAATCTATTAGAAGCTTTATTTTTCCAGGAAAAATAACCTGGGATTTTATTTATTAGAAATAGAAGGAGATTAGCTAAAATAATAACAGATTAACTGGAATTAAAATCTATCATTTGTCTCATCGTACCCACAATGTTACTAGTAATGATTTGCTCCATTTTAGCTCGTACCGCTGCGGCGATCACCGTTGGCCGCGGCCGTAACGAGTGTTCTCAGAAAAATGCCAGCTAGTTTACTTTGACTTCCGTTTCTTCTCGGATTAAATAAGGAATGCCAAGCGAAATTACTGTTGTTAGATTGTTTTTACTATCTCCTTTGGCCTATCATTCGTTTTCAACTAGTTAGGAATGTTCAAATCTTTTTGTGAGTTCAACTGAATACTTAACTTTTTGTGAGCGAGAATGACTTGGTATTATTTACTTCGGCAGAAATCAGAGAAAACAGTAAATTCACGAAATACTAACAATTGAACCCCCCTATTATTTAAGATGGTTTAAACATATATAAAAAGATTACGACATAATTATGTAGATTAATTTAATATCATATTTTAGTTAATTTACAAGTTGGCAACTTTGAAGTCTGCAAAACTATTTCCTTAGGATGGAATGTCGTCACAAAGACGCAGACAGTGTGGTCGTGCTTAAATAACAGACTTGTGGCCGGGTATTGAGATTCTTGGCGTACTTAACAGTTATTCTCGACGGTTTGTATAAATAATTCAATATAACTGATAGTAAATATTCAGTACAGTGAACTACTGTTTCTTTTAGTCAACAATGTATTAAAATCAGTCAATGTGATTAGGGATTTTGTATTTAATTTATTTTCAACAATATGCGGCACCTTGGATTTAGCCAGACGTTTTCTTGGCACTGTCTCAGTAGCCATATCTTCTATTTTACTTTTCTCGGATACAGCTTGATCGATTCCTTCAAAATTGAACATAGCAAAACTTAAGTTGTAAAGAAGCTGAAATATGACCAAGAATTAAATAACATGTTTATGTGTTATATTTTTTATGAATGACAGTAAAAACTTTAGGTGTAGCTAACTTTGTTTTCTTCCAATATCAATTGCTTTTAAAATCGTGTCAATAATCATTTTCTTTGGAATCTTAAGGCTCTATAATAGAGCTGTATTTCAGTAGCTACTTTTTAAATATCTCTCGTATTCAATTTAACATTTTTCAAGATACAAAAATTGCTCATAGTGACTTTGATCGGATTATGGGTCTACCAGGTCGGCGCTTTCCTGTGATCGCACGGTAGAATCTTTTTTCTCCTTCTATTATCAAGGAGTATTATTGGAGCAATGTGCCCTGCTAGCATTACAACTTCAGTTACAGACTCTACGACCTATGTCTGTGGCTTTTGTTCTTCTACGAATGTACCCGTTTCGGACCCTGTTGCGTAGAGAAATTCCGAGCATAGCCAGCCGTTTATAGCTCGCTTAGTGACTTGAGCTTATTTATATGGCCAGCAGTAAAAGTCAAATCATCAAATTCTCTGTCTATATATTTCTCTAGTTCTCTGAATCTAACTATGCTTCTATATATTTTTCTCCTTTTTCCTACCAATTCGCATTAATTAACCCTAAATCATTTAAGACTGTACTCTCCGCGAGAACACTTGGTTGACCCGCCAACTCTGTAATAAATTTTACAGCCATTTAGGGAATTCGCGATTTGGAAACTTTCCGTCATTTTCTATCCATTATTTATTTTATTTCTTTTTGTGCCTTATTTCCAATAATAATGGTTCAAATTACCTAATCGTATGTAAATAATGATTATCTTAATTAACCGTAAGTAATCATAAACTTAACTACCGTGAAAGACTTTGTGCAAAATTAAATGTTCGCTCAAATCGTGAATCGCGAAATTGTAAAGAAGAGGAATTCATAAAATAACAAATAAAGAGTTATTTCGCGTTAAGCCTCTTAGAAACTTCCACTGTTCAGTTCCGAGTTGTTTGTCATCAGCACAAAGGTCTTATAAAGACTTATTGGAGACGTGTAAGTACCTAACAAAAGCTTTTGTAGATCGTGTAGGTGTATAGATATATGTACGTGTATACCTAATGAGTTGGTAATACTCAATAAAGCACATACTGCTATGAATTTTCTTTCCATATTAAAAACTTCTAGCTTACAAATAAATTGATCGATATGATATTGTGCATTGGAAAAGAGTACTTAAATACCTACGCAGAAGGGTGACGTCTATTCTCGCAAGAAGCATCCAGAACTTATTATGTTTTCCAAATAAAACAGTTCTTAAAATACTTAGAGCGTGTCGATAACAGTTACGAACAACATTCCTCATTATAACTAATCACAACATAAATTATAGATGTACGACTAGCTAAGCTGCTGGCAAGTAAGCAGTGGGAGGTTATCTACAAACGATTTGCTGCGTTTCGTAGGGGGGAATAGGTAACAGTAATTTACGAGTGTAAATATTAACTTTGAATGAATTTATGATCTGGTAAAATTAAGCGGCGGGTCGCTAAACGAACTATCTAGGCCTATACAATGAACTGGGGCTTTTAATCACGATCACAATATGTGGTTCGTATAACTACATACATTATAGTAGTAGGTATATGTTAACATAATAACAAAAGGCTATTAGAATAGTTAGATATAAATAAATAAATATCCTGGGACATTCTTTACGGCCATCTGGGCTTATACTATGGAAACCAGATAACTGATATACTACATACTTATAGAGTAGTAGAGCTCTTAGTCCAGAGTTCTCCTCGTTTCAAGGGTCGTCCGCATTGTCGATACCCCTGGTATTGCAAATGTCCATAGGCGGCGGTGATCACTTACCATCAGCTGGACCATCTGCTTGTTTGTTGGCCATGTGGTATAAAAATATATATATCCAACTTTTTCTTTTCTAAATACATACTTATATAGATATTTATACCCGAATATGATTCTCTTTGAAACTACGCAATTAGTATAACCACTATATCCATCGCTGTATTTAGCGCAAAGTAAGGGTTTTCTCATAATGAAAACAAGCGATGTATTATGTCCAAACGTTTGGCATTTGGTTCGGCTTTCTGGTAAGGCTCCACTGCATGAAACATACTGGTAATAAACCATATATAAGTGACTCTTCACTGGCCACTGTTCGCATGAATCCGGGATAAGTAACCCACGTAATTGCTTGTATAGTTTTAAATAGTCTCCAGTCATTATTGATCGGTTATTAACACGTCTAATAACTTAAAGCTATTATGTTGTGGGTGGTGTACGCAAATACTGACGTCAGAGTTTGTAGACTATCTTTAATTCATTCGTTTCTCTAAAAATATCTATTATAGTATTTCACACATATCTAATACTACCTCACGCGGTTTCACCCGCGTTCCCGAGGGATGTAACATTTTCCCGGCACAAAAAGTATCCTATGTTACTTCTAATACCTCCAAGAGTATGTGTAAAAAGTTTCATGATGATCGGTTGAGTAGTTTTCGCGTGAAAGCGTGACAAATAAACTTACATTCACATTTATAATATTTAGTAGGGATAAATTGAATTCGTCGTAAACTTCAATTTGTATTGTCCAAAATAGGGTCTACACTGATGGTATTAAATAACAAAAAGTTGATCGAAATCGGTTCAGATTTGACGGGGATATGGATACTCAAAATAACTTACTTCTTCTTCCGTTAAGTTGGTTAACAAATTAGCTTTTTAAATTATGATGACCCGTAGTTTGTTGTCTATCCTTTTAGCAAAAAGACCTTTTAATAATCATAATTATTATCATAAAACTTTATATAGAATTATTATGAATTCTCCATAAATTTATTTCATTTTTTTCGAAATTAAAAACACCATACCTAACCTAACATTCAATTCTTAATCTATGAATCCACAGCCGTTTCCATCAATGATACAGACTTAAAATCCATTTTTAACTAACTTCAAGAAAAGGAGGAAGTCTCAGTTCGTCAGAATATTTAATTTTTTTACTGTAAATAAATATTACTAATGATCAATCAGTACCTGAATATCATATCTGTCATACATTGTAACGTTTACTTACAATCACGATAATGCGACGTTAAATCGAAGAAGTCGACGAACTTCACGATAATGATAAAGTGAAGTCATTATTATTATCTCCTTTTATCATCTTAATGACAGAGGCCGCGGATATTTTCTGAGAAATGCCGTAGCGTGAAGTGTACAAATACCTCCTCATCAATACATAGCTTGATTAAAATACTACGATATCCTCCCTGTGGATATTGAAAATCCTTTCTATATTAAACGACTGAGTTTACCCGAAGCTATTTTTAATGGAGCCTCGGTGTCTGATTCTATAGAGCCCTGCCCCTACCATTTTTTTCTTTATCTTCTCAGACAGTTTTTTATCATTGAGATTAGAGCTGCTTTACATAGATTTAATGTTAAGTACCTACATTGTTAAAGTATTTACGTATCGAAGGTTACACTGTCATTAGTTGCAATGTTCATCGTCGAAATATAGATGTTTTCATTTTGGAGAGATTGAGCAATGAGATCTAACATCTATGTATTTTTGTAAACCACAGGCTGGTAAAACTCGGCTAAAAACCGAATGGCTAATAATAGATCAGGGGTAAAAGTCATTCCATTTACGTTTGAATTAATCCCCCGCTTTTTATTTCATCTTTAAAGTTTCGACTCTTGTGTAGGAATACATTCGCAAATATAAACCAGCCAAAGAGATTAAACTAACTATACAATAGTAGTTGTAGGTACTCGTAGAGACGGCAGAGTAAAAAGTAGTGGGGTCTCCCGCTGGCGAACGTCGCGTCGCGCCTCGTGCGCCGCCCTGTCACTACCAGCTCCAGATTATATCGCGAAATCCAATTTCGTGGTTTTGTTATCGTTTTTACAGGAAATTTCCTAGATTATTTTATAAAATTTCCTTTTTTTTTTAATGCTACAAAAGTTTTAATAACTAACAGACGGATGTCAGCAAGTAACCTCGAAATGCCTAGTCGTTTGCGTGGTGATTTCTTATTGGATGATAATCAAAGATTTTGTGTGGTTCTACCCTCAACCATTAAATTGGTCATGCGAGATTACCTCGCCTAGGCAACAAAAATATACTATACCTACAACAGAGTTGTTTTACTAAGTAGATTTATTATTGGATAAAGTTATACAAGCTCGTAATAAGATTTGAGAAATGAACGTTGTGTCAACGACGACATGCTACCCGGGCCTTAGGGCAAGATAAATGAGCGAACGTTATGCACCAGATCATAAACTTTTAATAAAAAAGGAAAACCTTAAAACAGAATGTTGCAAATTTTTTGCGTCATACAACTTGAGATTCTACGCATGTTTTGGCTGAAAGAACTCTCATTGGTGATTAAATAGTGAAATACGCACAAAACATACATTAGAATTTTGTTTACTAGATTATTTACTTTGATACGAGACAACACGTCACATATAAACTCACCCTAACACTTATAATGTGAATTGTGTGACAAAACACTGTACTACAATACTGAAAATATTTTTAAAAATCGAGCCATTGAACGTGTAGGTACGCTATATATCATGAATAATAATTCGTTATCGAACATAAACGTCCCGCATGAAACATAGTGAATATAAAGGCATTATTTAACCCCCCGCCCCATTCGTTCTAGGCTTACAAAGCAAGCACCATTCTTCTGCGGATTAAAATGAGTTACTTTGTTGCTTACCTGCACTCTGTCGCTGTTGTCGTCCTTAAACGTGCTGAGCCGCGTTTACTCTGCTGTCCACGGGGAATTTGTCACAGTATTGTACTTTACGAAACATTTCATCAAATAATCGCATATGTATTTGTAGTAATTTTCGAGGAAATAAGAAACATTTTATGGACACAAATAAATATTAGAGCCATAATTAAATCATAACAATAAATTATGCGCCGAGATTTTACAATTGCTATTTTATAGAAGCATTAAAGAAAACCCATATTTGTAAAATGTTGTTGAACTCATAAGATTGAAAACAAAACTACTAATGTACAAAATCTTATGAATCAAGAATCTACTTTGCATTATTCATGTTAATTTGGAAAAGTGAGGACTGGATTGCCATCATAAAATTATAAGAACCGCTATCATCAATGTTGCCATTTTTTTACAACGTACAGGCTGAATAAGCTGTTGCTTACATAATATAAAGGTCAATCACGGCTCGCGGACAGTTACAAACTTTTGGAAATCATGTCTTTATTATGATAACATAGCTAGAGCTACAGAGGAAACGGTGGCGGTCGGTAATGATGTCATTTTGTTACAGATAATGTTATGACTAGGCAGTAAGTAACGACAATGTTCTATCGCTTTGACGAAAACATTTTTAGAATTTATTAAAAGCATAGTGGTGGAAAGGTTTTCGATGGATATTAAAAAAGCGGGCGAGTGTGGGACAGAGAAGGGTTCCTTAGTCGGGATGTATGTTTACGATTAAAATATAAATTTATTAATACAAAAATAAATTGGATTTTCTTTCTATTATGATTAGTATTTCTCAAAGACACTGAAAAACAACATAAAATTCTACGATTGTGTACGTTTAATATTATCTTAAAAACTATGCAATTTGTTTTCTTTCATAAAATTTTTGTTACCCTGGTTTTAATATCTCCAGGTTTTTTATCATAATTCTGATAAATACGTGTATAGTGAAACCATATGTAGATATGTCCAACTTAATTGCTTTTTCAAATTTCTCTACATTGCGGATCATAAAAAACAACTAACTTTCAAATATCATACAAGTAATAAATGAAAATAGTCTCCCAGTAAAATGGCTGACATACGGACATAAAAAATTTAGAACCATTCCGGTTTAGTTTTTTTTTCAATTTCATTTGTTTACGGAACCCTAAAAACGGTTGATGGGATTAATTCGAGGGCGATTAAGGGCATTTCTTGTATGCTCGCTCGTCTGGTTTTACCAAAAAAGTAGCGGATAGCTCGCAATTTATTCGATTACATCTTAAAGGTCTGATATATATTATTAAATGTTAAAGAGGCATAAAAGCTGAAATATCTGAAAATAAATAAGAATATAAAAGAACTATATGTTTCTGCTGTATAGGTTTTTTATTATTCTTATAGTAGATCACTTAATGGACAATATTTTAAGTTGCGGATTGATTTATAACTAAGTGGAACGGGCATTTATATGAAGTTCATGTAAGTTGTTGATAATCCTCGTAAATGCGCATCCCATGAAGGCTAAAGGGTCAGCCTCAGCGTGTACAAAGATATTTGAAAAGGTTGTTGTATGCAAAGAATCGTTTCACTATTAACGCCATGGAAAGGCCAGTAACTCGGCATATTGCAAAAGGATAAAAAGGGAAATAAAGTAACTTGTATGGCGAGTCGGTTGCAAGATGCAGAAATCTGTGCGGGGCGTGGGCGTGGGTGAACCGGTCTAGACAAGATGAACTTTAAGGATCCAACAAAATAAAATAAAAGATTGCCATATCGCGACAGCGACCTGGGGACTGGTCTTAATGTCTGATTTTAGGTGCATGCTGATTTAATACTAAATAGGCTTTTTATTGTCAAATTTTGAACAGTTTTTAACCCCCGACGCAAAAACGACGGGGTGTTATAAGTTTGATAACTGAGAGAAATTGGCTGTGAGGTAATTTTAAAATTTCTGTAATAGGTAACTCAATGATCAGAACCCTTTCTCGATATAGATCACAAATATCTTTACAATAGGTACCAAAAGGAACACCCCAACCTAGTCCTAGTTTTACGCTTCTAGGTTTAATGGTTATTCTTAGATCAGTTGATGTGAGTCTGAAAATTTCTTTATCAGTTATTCGACTGTACATTGTTTTAAAGAGGAAGTCATTACCACGTTTTATGCAAGGTTGTCATCTCTTCAGAAGTCCAGCCGATATTGCGATTGCTGTTGTTTTTGAGTTAACTGGAAATTTGTGTTATTGGAATATCCCACTATTTGTGGCAATTCACGCCCCATTCAAAAATCATTTCGGTTGTTTCCTTATAGATCATTTTGTTGTAATTATATAAATTTGCTAACATGAATAAAAAATGTAAGTAAGTACTGCGCTTTTCCTGTACGTACAATAAACTTCGTTAGAGTTTATTATTAACTCCCGAGAGAAAACCTCTAATTTACTTCGAGTAGACACAATTGGAAGAAAACACAAGAGAGGGCGTCATGCTGGATTAGATTAGTGCGGATAAGATTAGTGGCGTCGCGAGTGCTGCGCCGGCCACCATCTGCCATGTGAACCTGCTAATTACTGACTCCACCCACTGGTACGTTCAAATGCACCGACTGGAATATTAGGTACCCGCATATCGTTGCGTCGGCGTCGACGCCGACTACGCCGATAATCCTTATTAAAATTGCAATGGTGGTCTCGAATAAATGTGCTGATCGTTTCGCAGGTTTGTCAGCGTTCAGCGTACACATTACGGGAACATTCCTAGCCCTCCATGAATATTTATCACCGTGAGGTACAGACCGGAGTTTCGCGGGCCGGACTCGGGCGGGGCTGCACCCTAATGCAATGATTCATATTATTCGGTTTGCGGGCGAGTTGAACGTCTTCCATTATTGTCATTCATCGGAGGAAGTGGGCGGTGAGGGGCGGCGCGCGCGGGTGCCGGCGGCATCCCCCCGCACAGTTCTCAGTCGCTCGCCGACACTCTCGCCGCCAGCACGCGAGAGCCGCGATGCACGTTGCCTAAGCTTGACGCATTCAGTCGCGATCCGTGTGTGTGTGCCCTCTCCGTGTGTTCCGAGATCGGTGCTCGAGCTCGAGCCGCGTGCAGTGCAGCCGCATCCAGTGCCCCTCATCGGACCTTGCGGTCCGATCTGAGCGACCAGCCGGTGTGCTACCAGTGTTTCAGACGTCTCCGTCGACAGCTCAGCTGACCGGCACGTCTTCTGACTACGAGCGCACGGTGAGTGCGATCCATCACTGCATGCACGCACTCGACATCGCTTTATGTGTCTATTTTGAGTCGCTCGCGAATCGTCTCCAATGGATCGCATGCATGCGTCTCGCAGATCACCACTGGCTGTGACGGATGCCAAAGGTTGATGATTTTGCAACGAAAATGCGTCGACATTACAAGTGTCGCTGCATCGGCAGCGAACGTGTTGATAAACAGTGTCGACTTACAACGAGGATTGGTTACGAATTGCGAGCCGGCTCGCGCTGTTCGTCCGTGGAAAACAGTATTGTTTTGAGTTCAGGAGTTCGCATTCGTTAATGAATGTGAACAATAATGAAAACACATACTTAATAACCTGTTGCGAGTGTGACGTGCACTGTGCAAAAGTGAATCAACGTCGGTTGGTGCGTAGCACTTCGCCGTTGCAAGCGATTGTTGGCCAACACACCGCCACCATCGCGCCAGCTGACTTCCCGTCGGGTTGCACTCTTGCGCAAATGCACGTCTCGCGCCGCGGCCGCCCGCCCCCGCGCCCGCCCGCTGCGACTCGCTGAACGCCGCCGCCGGCGCGGTCGCCTCGTCATCGTTATAGCTTTAATAGCCAGCGGCCCCAGCATTTACCGCAACATGAATTTAATGGATTCCGTCGATAACACCGAATCGTGATTCCTATTCAAATAAAAATATTGTCGCGATTTTGAAAGCGTTAAATGTCTATGGAAAATTATTGAAACCATAACATATGTAACGCTTTTAATATTTGTTATAAAGTATTATCCGACTGTTATCATAAATAATTTCAAGGAAATTTCAATAAGTTATAAATGGTTGATTACGATTTTTAATTGTATCGATTGCAGGTAATTTTCATTTAAAAATCGTTATAACTCGAATTTTTGGGGCAGGTTACCTACCATTCCTATCAGAATACAGTTACGGATTTTTCGCATTGCCTATTTTATATTCTATCGCATTATTAATACAATTGAAATTATGAAAGAGAAGGTTGATACTATTTACTGAATGTACTTACCTACAATTGAAACATACAGCAACAAACTTTTATCTCTTATCAATCTGCTCTTGTGAAGGTTGCACTGATAACGGATTCTGGTAGCAGCTGTTGGCAGCAATAGATACTACCTATCGTCTCATAATTTTATGGTTTAGGTACATACCTATATAATTACAACCTTAAACAAATTATTCCGGATGAAACTTATTCAGAAAAAAAAATTACTCTATTACATCGAGCTAACCGTCGGCTAACTAATGTATTCCTACAAGTTCTATCTTAGATAGAAATACCCCAACAAATAGATAATGTATGTTGAAAAAATAAAGGTTAACTAAGTTAGTTATATCGGGAAACAAAATATGTTGAACTATTATTCAAGTACTATGTGGTGTCAAAATAATTTATAAATCTAAAGTTTTTGTTATTAAACTCTATTGCATAAATTCCAACACAGGAACATATTTTTGATCGGTAGTAGTATGGAAATAAGGAATAGGGATAAAAAAATATAAAAATAAAGATATGTAGTTTTATTGCTACAACTTTGAAGTCTATCTAACACGTTATGGTCCGTGTACGGAATAGCAAGTCTGTGTAAGTTTACATAGGTAATAATATAAATAACGCCCAATATCTAATTTAAATGTTAATAAATCGATTAATATAGACCTTAGGCGGTTTGTAAAATTATATTTTCGGTACACGTTTATAAATCAGTCATTAATATATATTTTTTAAATAACATACCTACCTACTCGTAATTCCATTATAGCTATGAGCTAGTCTGACATTTTCAATATGTCAGGTTTAAACATAGTTTTAGGTTACCTTACTCAGTTGTATATTTATGTAATATATAAATTATATAATGTTTCCTGTAGTACTATTTAAGATTTTATTTCGAATAGTGACATCGTGCACAATACAAATACTTGAACATACTTCTTACTCATAAAATATTTTCTTTTGACGTGACGTCTAATAAATCGATGAACGCTGGCACGAAAAATTGTCCCGTTGCGCTCATTGTCCCGTTACGCTTTGGTACAAGGTTAATTATTCTTGCATTTTAAAAATCTGATTACTAGTATAACTTCAAGTATTTATTCTTTTATTATTTAGTTTAAATAATCTGTTCGTTAAAGTTATTAACATATTTGGTTAATGAGTGCATATAAAAGTAAATTTATCAATTAAATTGTAGATTTAATTTCACTCACATTATATCCATGCAAAATAATGATAATTCAATAAAAATTAAAAATTTTATTCATAAAATTATGCAATAATTTCATCAATGTTTTGCTATGACGTTGTCACGTTATACTATCGTCCATTAACCGACTTTACAGACAACCATTTTTTTTAAAGTAATACAATTTTTTCCTGTAACAAAATGATAATAGTTGTGGCAGTGCCATATAATTAATGTAACTAATATTGGTACCTACTGATAACATACAAACATGTTAGATAATACAAGGTACGTGCGACTATTCTCGTTTATTTGGTATAGATAATGATTTAAAAATGTAACCAAATCGCCCACTAATGGGTCAGTCCATTGTCAGCAGGTTATTCAACATCGAAGAATGCGTTCGGCGCATTAAGGGCAAATAGACTCCCGTATCTCCGGTACAAAAGAATATTGACACAACGAGATAAGCATATCTGAGTGTACGCTAATGTAGGTAGGTATCTGCGCGGCTGGCTTACACTCATTGTTCCGTTATCTATCATGTACGGTTAGCGCATTATATGTCCGATAAGCAAATAAATGATCGCTCTTTACGGTCGCCAGCCACTTCGCTTGTCGCCTGTGCTTGTGTGACGACATCTGAGGAATTCTTTTTTTTTTCAAGTGATACCAATGCTTTATGTATGTATGTATGCACTGCGCACTGCAATTTGTCTTATGGTATGCAATTTACAACCGCTACTGTTGCTATAAGTTATTGAAAAATCATAAATATCGCCCGTTTACTTTTTTCGATATGAAAGAAGACTGGCCAGCAAAATTTGCTTAAAAGTAGCGCCATTAGTTATTTATTCAATTTAGAAAAAAAAATATTTTATAGACAAAATGATGTCCGGGATAACTTAAAAAAGGGTTTAAAATCATTTGAAATTATATTTGTAAGTAAATGGAATGTGATGTTATGGGTAACATTAATAAATCTAATATAGGTATTGGAGTTTTCAATGCTTAAATTACAAATATGAAAAGTTTCTTTAGCCGAAATATTGTCATTGCTACATCTACCCCGCTACGACAGTGCTACGAAGCGGTTACTCCGTAGAGGTGTGGTAGCTCACAATGGAATCGTAGATAAATTGCTATATTGACATTATTTGACGCCTTTGCTTGCAAAGTAGAGTAGCTTGGTAGTTTGGCGATAGCATTTGTAGTGTACTTCGGTTGAGGTGACTTTGCGATGGGGCGCGCGGCGCGTCGCGTTCGTTCACTTCGTTCAGGCTATATTTAGTGAGAGCGAGGCGAAGCGAGGCGAGACGTGGCGGTGCGGTGCGGCGCGGACAGCGGCGGGCTGGCTGCACCCGGAATGCAGTCCATCGAGCGCCTGACCTACCGCAATACTGCTGTCACAGTTTCGGCGCACGCACAGCCTCTCGCCACACTCCACCAGGATGCATACTCGGGCACGTACACAGCGTCTTCACAACGGCATACCGGGAAATTGCGGTTCTCTGTACGCAGCAACGATTTGTAAACCGATATATTACCCGGCACCAATTTACGCCGGTTTGTCACTAATTATTGGTTCCTGGAAACGGGATATTGTAATGACAGAGCTTTTGGATTTTGATTTTCGTATTAATTTGGTTTACAACGTCGATACGTTTGTTACTCAATTACATACCTCGTAGGTATTTAGTAATATAATAATAGTTTATTCAAATCGTTACGTAAATAAAAACAATATGATCTCGGATAATTCGGATAACTTCAATGGGTTCGACCGTTGGGTTATTCATTGAATCAAATGACTGCAAATTTTTCCTCAAACATCAATGCCTAAATAATATAACATAAAAAAATTTTACTCAACAAATATATAGTACCAATATTTCACAATTCAAAGCAGCACTATAATATTATACAATACCCATCATATACATACAACAAATTATTTCATAAAAAAAAAATAGGTCAAACATGTCATGATGTTTGTATACGTTGTATACGTAATATTTTTCCAAAGTTCCATGATTATTACCATAATAATAATTTATATGTCATGTCATGGAGCATATCGGGAATGGTTAAGAACGACGCAGCCCTGAATAAGCGCTGACTACGTAGTTAGTCTGGGAGTCGGGGTGCGTCGGCCGCGGCGGCGCCGGCTAGGTCAGACGCCGCTATTAGATCCGCAGATTGATCGCAGCTCTGTCGCGTTTCAACTATACACGACTTAGGTCTGGCACCCACTGGAGCATGTCATGCCAAAGTATTATTTTTTGCCATACTTTGCTGTAACTTTTGTGCAAACTCAGAGTTTAATAAAACATCCTTCACAAAATATAACTTAAACAAAATCTTCTCTGGCAATTTGAACCTTAACCAATCTCGTTTTACGGAATTCAGATAAATTATTGATTGATACGAATTTGTATATTTGTAACACCCGTAATAATATTAAAAATCGATGATAGGTACATACTTCCTACGCTTATCATGGCTTACTCTATTGCGCGTCTACCCTTACTATAAATATATTCGCTAACAGAACTGGTGACGCGTCTTTGACTTAATTTCATGTACAGCCAGGTTTTATATAAGGCTTCCTGTCTCATGTCTGCGAAGTAATTAGCATCTAATGTGCTCCTACACTGAACATCAGCAAGGTTGAAACAACCCTGACCTGCATAAAGCGAGGCTGCCGATAAAGGACTCGATGTACTTGCATTCATATTATAATTGTTAAATGTATTGGTAAAATTGCTTGACTATTAGGTGCAAATTGTAATGAATTCGTTTTAATTCGAATGGATTGATACTGTAAGTAGTTGAAGAGATGGAGAACCGTTAAGAACACAGCCAACTGTAATATAATGTTAATATGATAGTAAGAATATTACCATAAAATAACAAATATCTTCACGCCCATTATCGCTGAAGAAGTAAGCAGAGGTATCACTCGTTGGTCCAATAAATAATTCTAAATCTTAACGAATGTGGCATGTGGGTATTGTTGCTGTCTCTCAGACACATTACGAACACCGGGCTACAGGGGCTCGATTCTGTAAGGAAAATGAAACTAACTCGAGGATGTCTCGTTGCGACCTCTATGCTCTGTCTCTGTCACTTACTACGCTAATTCTACTAATCACGTGAGAGGTAAGCTCTCCGAGGGCTCCGTGAAGCGGCTCGCCGACGAAGCTTGTATTAGCTGACTAAGGGGGCTGGTGATAATCTATCAAAACATGCCTGGCCCGTGAATCAAACATAGGACCTCTGATCTCAAGCCTTGCCCTATTCCGCTCGAACACCTAGGCACTTATCTAGTCTAGTTTATATTTGAAGAAATCTGTAACCGCTACAGACTCATATATAAGATGCCATTCTAATGACACCATTTTGTATCTCACTGACATATTTCTCCAAATTAAATAATCTCAGCTTATTTACCAATTACAATGATATAGACATACTCGTTCCTAGCTGTAGAGTTTTATGAAGAAATAAAACGTCAAATATAAAGATATACATGCAATATGCAAAGTGGAAGTGGAAGTGTTTATAATGAACAGAAATTCCACTTGCACTTAATTGACCGGTTTTAATATGTCACTCTAATATTGATATTATTATATTCGTGTTATATTTATTACCTTTGACGTCACATATCGAACACGTAACATTTTATTACTTGTTATCGCAAATATTTGTTGCAATTCGCGATAAAATAAGAGGTGCTTTGCCAGGCGTGGAGATAACGAGTTTTATATGATTAGTTACCAAGCCATGTTTTTCTATACTGAGCGTATTACTTACTGCATGCGCCGTGCACAGATTTAGAAAAATAATTAACGGAAGGCTTTTAAATTCTAATCCGCAACCCTTTTGTGTAACGAAAAATAAATGAATGAAATGAAAATATTTTTCATTCAAATAGGCCTTTACAAGCACTTATGAATAGTCTGACTACAATGATAAACAGTCTATGCTATTCAAAAGTGGTTGATGAATAATTACAATGTTTCCCTGTGATACAAAAGTTTCACTTATATCGTGTCCTTACGAGATACTGTTTTTTTTAAACAAAATGTTGCCCTTAACCAGAGGAATTGATTATTTTCTAGCTTAGTAAGGGGATGATCTATTTTTAGTCTCAAAGAAATGACAATGAAAAAATTTTATACATACATGTATAGTTTTCTGTTCTTGTGTATGTCACTGAACTCCTCCTAAATGGCTGGACTGATTTTCATGAAATGTTGTATGTGTGTTTGAGTGGGTCCCTGGATGGTTTAGATTTATAATATAAGGTAGGTGGCACTGTAGTCGAGTCAATTTTAGCTCATAGCGTCACTTACCGGGCAGAACAACGACTGCCGAGTCCAGCCAGCTATATATTATATATTAAACATTCCCATGAATGGCATTTTAAAAGTAAAAACGTAGCAAGAAATTCAATGTATAACATAGATAACGGTGCGCACTGGGTACTCGTGGATTTACGAGCACTAAAACGTAGGCAGCGACATTTCAGTGCTTCACACATGTAAGCAGAACACAACCATATGTACTTTAATATACGAGAACAATTCCCCGTTAGTAAATTAAAATCTAGAGCGACTCTAGAAACAATGAGTAATTTTGTTTCATTACGGGAAATGCTTTTAAGACATTAGTAATAACAATTTTATGCGTACCGTCCTTTAAAATAATTTGTGTTAGGGCCAAACAAACAAACGTAATCTGCAAACATTTTTGAAGTTAATGAAGAATATATAAATAATCAATAAATATCGTGGGACATTCTTTACACACGGCCATAAGATCCCAAACTAAGCAGGGCTTGTACTATAGAAATCAGATAACTGATATACTAAATATACTACTTTTTTTGTTTCTAAATACATACTTATATACATATTTACGCCCAGACACAGAACAAACAGACATGTTCATGCAAACAAATGTTTGACCATCGGTTTGGCACTCAGACTCGCTAACCACCAAGCCAACTGGCCTGCCATATATATATTACAATGAGATGAAAAACAATATATTTAGAACTGAGTAGTAGATCTCTTCGTGTAGAGTTTGTCCGGGGAAGTACTACTACCTTACCCATTTCCGCCGTAAAGCAGTAGTGCACTTGTATTACTGTTTCGATCAGAAAGGGGGCCGATGATATTACAGGCACATGAGACTTAACAGAGTCTCAGAGTCGACAACGCATTGGCGATGCCCCTGGTATTGCAAATGTCCATAGGCTGCGGTGACCACTTACCATCAGGTAGACCGTCAGCTTGTTAGTCAGCCCTAGTGGTATAAAAAAAAAAAGATCTTAAGGACGGACTCAAAATTGACGGATTTCAAATAAAATATTAATTTTGTCATTTACTTACTTCTCTGGATTTTTAATAACGACGCTTATCATCAAGGAAATACAAACGCTGAATACTGATAAAAGTGATTGGTATAAATATAAAAGCATTATGGTTAAATTGGCACGCTACGAAGCCTACGAATTACTACGACCGTGATCTGCTACGAAAATATTAAAATTATTTTGGTAATTGATCATGTATCATGAAAGTTGAGATATCATGCAGTAAACTGGTTTTAACTAGTTAAACATATTTTTTGTATTATTTTTACATTTACCACCATTCCCGATCAAGTACTTATTAAGCAGGTACATTTTATATTTTCGTTGTTGAGATTCCAATGCTATCTTACATTATTTGATTGATAAGATTAGTATTAGTTTATTGTTATGATAATGAATTTTTGGTAATGAATATTTATAATTATTTGGTTATCTATCATGTTTACATAAAACTAATATACTTTACTTATACTAGTGAAGGTAACTCCCACCTCCATAATTCTTTGAGCTGTTAATTTATTTTTTATTATTCATGAAGTACACAAAACACGTTACAGTTAAATACCTTAGGCTTTAATAACGTTAAGCTGCCATATTAATAAGCGTGTATGCTTATCCCTACTAATATTATAAATGTGAATGTAAGTTTGTTTGTTACGCTTTCACGCGAAAACTACTTAACCGATCATCATGAAACTTTGTATACATATTCTTGGAGGTATAGAAAGTAGCATAGAATCCTTTTTGTGCCGGGAAAATGTTACATCCCTCGGGAACGCGGGTCCGAAGTATAATACACTTTTTATAGAGATTTATTTTATTTATTTATAGAGATATAGAGTCAGAAATATACTTTCACGACGAGAATAAGTATTGAAGAATCAGTCAAAGGGATTGATATGGAGTAGTCTGTAATGATAACAATAAATTGAAAGAAAGGGTGTTCAGGAAGAATATGTCAATAGAAAGAGAGACATTCGAGTTAAATACGATTCAAAACACATTGATTTTGCAAAAGAAAATCACAATTATTCAAGCACAACAATGAAATTTGCTTTGGCATAATTTCAAAAACTCCAATCTATTTTCGTAAGAACATGTGCTGCATGACTTTTTTTTTACTGGCGCTGAAATCGCCATGTGTGTATAGCATGCAAGTAAACTGCACAATGCAAGAGAAAATATCATCAGCAAATTTCTTGTACTTTATTTTGGATAAATATGTGGATATTCTTCACACTTAAGTATTGATTTAGGCATATCCCTACTTCCCTACTTAATATCATTAATGTGAATGTCAGTTTGTTTATTACGCTTTCACGCGATAACTACCTAAGCGATGAACATGAAACTTTGTACACACATTCTTGGAGGTATTAGAAGTAACATAGGATACTTTTTGTGCCGGGATATGTTACATCCCTCGGGAACGCGGTTACACCCACTAGTATACCTATATTTTTATATACCACATGGGCCTACAAAGCCTACCAGTCCACCTGATGGTAAGTGGTCTCCGCCGCCTTTTGCAACATTAGGGGCATCACCAATGCGTTGCCGATCCTGAGACGTGAAATTGTTAAGTCTCATGTGCCTGTAATATAATAAACTTAGACACAGATGAAATTGAGGTCACGATCGCATCGTAGTGAGGGTATGTAATAGGCTAGCCAACCGACCTGTCAAAAATTCACATTATCATCTAGATTCAAAGAAAGAGTGAGAAGTACTCACTGGCCCTCGTCACGCGGTCCGTTGATGCCACGGTTCAGATAACGGTCGTAGTAACACTGTCATTTGTGACAGTGTTCTACACTCGTGTTACCTAACTCAAGCACAGTGATAAGACAACAATCATTGCGAACGCCGCAAACGTTTTATTGTTAGATCACATCTTAAACACTGGTTTTTACTCTGATTCATGTAATCAGTTGGTCGTGTGTCTTCTCCCTGACGCTATGTTATCAACGCAAGATCTCTACTACCTTGGTCTTACGTTTACTTTGTAATTCATATTTGTAGGTATAATAAAGCAAAATTAAAGTGTGATGATACATTTTTTCGTCAGACAACAATGTAATGTATCAATCGCTGTATTTCATAAAAAAAAGAGAATCTAATAAGTAACAAAGCTCGATTGATATGACTTGCGTAAAAATGTTTATTAAAATGTACATGCGTCTTCCTCTACCTACACGATTAGGTACAGTTGTATTTTAGGTAGGTAGCTATTTAGAATAAAAAGTTATTGACTTAACTTAATTAAACTAAGTACCTACTTATGACTACTATTTTTCACACCGACCCCCAGCGTTGAGAATGGGTAGTGACTCACATAAGTGCGTAGTTTTATTAGTCTATAACTTAAAGGAATATTATAGTTATAAGGAAGCCATTTTGTTTTGAGTCATCATAAATATATTTCATATGGAAAATGGTTACATTAATGATGTTTCAAATGACTCATATATTTTTACCTCAAAGAAAAATTGCTATTTAGTTTAAAGCTATGGTACCCTCATCAATTGATCGGGAAAAAGAACTGTCATTTGAAAGGTACTTTCCTACCGTAACCACCACACTTTTGTATAGTTTGCATTCAGCGTTTTTATAAATAGTCTAGATTTTAATTATTTCCACTGGCAATTTACTGTAGCAACCTCTAAAGCTCTTGGACTCTTTTCATCAAGAAGCGAGCGGGAGGGCTCAGGGAGGGGTAATGGCCCTCTCGGAGTGCGGCGAAGTCGTCGATAATTGGGCCCATTAGGCGTCGCCGTCGCCTGCAGGTGCTTTGCCGAACCGAGCCGTCAAATTATTTAGAAGCCTTTACGCTACCATAGACTAACTATTACTCTCTTTTTATTCCCCTGAGAGATTCGTATTCGTGGCATTTTTAACACCATAGATCACAACTATAGTATGAATGCGTAATGAGCATCCATGTTATCGTATGAAACCTTTTCAATAAATACATTTCATGAATATACACTGTTGTTATTGAGGTAACTGAACTCAATGTACGTGCGCGAGCCATATTTCTTAATTGAGTGGGAGCACCAATTTTCCAAAAATAATTGAATTTCTTTACGTTAGTCGAGGCATCTCAAAAGGTTTTCTATAAAGTTCCCGCTCCGTGACACCTCGCATAGCTTCACAGCAGCCGCCGCGCCGCCCGCGCCACCGCGAGCCGTGCCGAGTGTTTTAAGCATCCGAATTTTCACCCAACTTTCCAAGCCACCGGGCTCAATCCTGAACTCGTAACATTTTAAGAATTTTCTCTCGATGACATAATTTTAAAGACTTTTAAATTTTGTACTTAAATTCTGTTATTTTCTGTTTCAGGTATGTCCATTTCTTCTCTGAAAACTTCACGGTAGAAGGTATTTATGTATAATTGAGTATATGTCACATTAATTTGAATGATTCTGAAGAATGATAATGAATTCTGATAAAATATGGGACACATCAATCCATAAATCAAAGTCTCAGGCACATTTTCAGATAAATTGGAATTGATTGATTTGTCGTTGACCAAATATTGGTTTCTATTTGAGTATGTATTACATTCATCGACCGAAACCCAGACAATGCAACGGTCTGTCGGCGTCGGTACAGAACGGGGGCTGAATGTAGAATCTTCAATTAAATCAGAGGGTTCATAACCTCTATCGGGAGCCGCCCGCATTATTCTGACAGGAGAGCCAATCACGATCGGGCTTAGGGCGACCGTCCAATGTACAACATCAATGAATTTAGGCATTCACACGCGTACGGTGTGATATGACATGATGAATTCATGTTTCGAGGGCCTCTCTCAACTACCTACTACATTTTATTATAATTAGTTGGAACACGAATACGATAACATTCATTAACGAAATGAATATTTCTTCTTTCAAACAGCAAAATGTTCGCTATGGGAAAAACATGGTATTAGTATCACATACTACTTATTAATAGACTGTAGTTGTTGAATCAATAAGTAAGCAAGCATTCTAGTTTCTAGTGAATTTGAATCCATTTTCTTACCTCAGACTAGGCAAAAAGTTTATCAACATTCAAAGATTAATATCGGTATAAATTCAGTAATTCTTCATAGCAGTCCTTTTTATGACATGCATACACAGCTTTTATTTGCAAGTGTATTGGCGTGTAGGCGACGACGAGACGTCGGCGTTGGTGGATATCGTGTAATATCTGTTGACCGCAACATACTCTCCACTCGATCTTATGGCGCAAATATTTGTTGAGTAACCGATCACTGACCTTATTGACTGTCATGCGATAGCCTTTGCAAAACAACACGCGATACTTTCATATTAGAACTTATAGTTGACAAAGTGCAGCGGCGCATGCATATGACACCCGGACGAACAAACAATAGAAAAGTTTGCCAGTTTAGAAAGTAATGTGCATAACTGTATCCTTTTATATTTTCGAAATGCAGACTTATTCTGTTCTTTGAAAATGAATAACGTTGTTATATAGTAATAAAACGGGCTCGTATATCTAAAGGTCAAGCTCTAAGGGTAAATGAAGATATCAAATGGGATGAAGAGGCTTTGTCCCTTCTGTTATAGCTATTTTCTTGAATCTGATTCCTAAATTATTATGAAACAAAATGAGAATCAAAGTTTTTGTATTTGCAGAGAGTGGGTAAAATGAATAATTTTACTATGTGGTTATTACTTATAATTATTTAGAAAATAGAAAAAGCTTTAATTTTTCAAGCCACATCAATACCGGCATAAAGATAAAACAACAAAAAGCGACAAAAGCATCGCATGCGACGAACCAGTACCCACCACTCATTACTAATTAAAAACTTCGCCGCCTGATGTAAATTAAAATGTCAGTAAACTTTTTTATGTTACTGCAAAATTATCCCATTTGTAATGATAATGTAATTAAGAATAGCACGATAAGTAGATACGATGGTTTCCTTAGTTTTATGCAGAAAATAAAGATTTCAATTTACTTCAAGTATTTAACGGCCTTTTGGTATGTAATGTAAATGGGATTAATACTGAGCTGTAATATCTTTCTATATTTAGAATAGAATAGTTTACTCAAGGGCCGTTTTTGATATACATTCCTTATAACATTTTGTATTTTACCATAATTTTACCCTGTTCAATGTGTTGTTTGTTATCCACGTGCCTTTATCATTCTTTGTATATTTTCGTATTTCTTTTCCTGTCCCTTGATACAATCACTGCTCGTATTTTTTCTCACTGTAGGCATGTTTTATATTTTCTTTGAAAAGTATATATTATACTCTGATTCTTGTCATTTATTTATTAATTTTACAATCACACAAAAAATACAGTTAAATCTTTTTAAGTAGGTAATTTACATAAATAATATTAATTATCACTTTTGTAGTATTAAGTCACTAATCAATGATGATGATATTAAATTATTATGATTACGATACAGATTAAAGGAATACCACTGCTGTTTACGTCACGCGTTAACAGTAGACTGTAGGTACACATATACGAGTATACATCATGAATAATATGGTTGCAATTAATCAAAGAGCAGCAATTTATACTTCATGGAGTTGTTTTAATTACCTACCGTACAATGTTTCAACTTAGTAAATGTTTATTTATGGGTTGGTATGAATCAGCACGAAGAACAGCTTAGCGCTAAGCGGTCCGTGATCGATTCCATTCCAACATTTCCAACCACAGTACGCGCCCGCGAAAGCTGGTGCGCCCGCGCATGCTGATAAAACAATGGCATCCGACTTGAAATTATCGTAATTCACATTCTTTATGCACTTTCTCACTAGCTTTACTTCCTTCGTTACAATTATTGAAATTTAAAAGCTTTCATAGCGGGAAATAACACTTAGAATATTGTAATACGCCACGAAATGAGTCAGCTTTAATAGGCCACGTGGGTATTTAAAGTTCAAAGTTTACGCGGGCCATGGCGGTTTTGTTTTGAATGCAGTTAATTATTAGCATAAATTTAACAAACTTATTAGGATATGGCATTTCCTTACCTATGTGGCAGTGGTAGGAATGCGAGGCGCCCGACGGCGGTGAATCATACCCGTAGCGCTGCGGCGGCGGGCGGTGATCCTGAGGTCACGTGGTTTCGCAATGCCGTCATTGTAGCATGACGTCGCTTACACTCGTTATACTACCAGACATCAATTTACCAACTAAAACAATAAGCAACAAAGCGTTCACCTAAGGTCTGAAAGAGAATAACTGCCTTAAAAAAATACAAATCAGATCATGTTTGAAATGGTAAACGAATTATTTATCACCCCACGCATTCTTGGTTATACCTGATTCCACCTTCAATGAATCATCTTCAGCACATGATGTGAGCAAGCGTCATCTATCACAGACTATACGCTGGTCAATTCAAAAGCTACATATTATAACGATCGAATGTAATACGAGATTTGCTTCTTTATGTCGTACACAATAGAGATGTTGATTGCATGACTAACGTCCCTATTTAGAGGTCGATATATCTCGGGGGCGTTTATTGGCGAGAATTGGGCGCATCCCGGTTGTTCGAGGAAATCGCTATCCGTCCTACGCGGCAGTATTATCTGATGGGACCGGAGCTCGGACAAACTAGTTGCTATGACGTTAATTTAATACGAAAGTGATATCTGATCACTTTCGAACATAGTCTGAAATCATCTGGTCTTACACAAACTGAAGCTATACTATAATTAAATCTATTTGAATGACAATCATTGGTTTTCAAACTAGTATAATTCAATATAAAATAAATACAACTAATTCCGGACAAATATACATTAACTTTTAATGATCTGAATCTCTTAATGACTTTTACGAACAATCTCGCATGCTTTTATATAGTTTTCCATTCCGTATTCGAAATATCATCTATTTGATTTTAACTACAGTAACTTATTCTCTTAATAATTACCATTTTAGTCAGTTATCAGTAACTTTATTTTAATTTTAACTACAGTAACTTGTACTTTCAGTATTAACCTTTTTTAACTCAGTTACGCGATATAGCTAGAAACTGCACAATTCTAAAAATGTTTAAACGGCGTTATATTAAAAAAAAGCTTGAATCAAACAGTGTGCTAAGTTACAAAATATAAAAAAGATTTTACTTATCAATTAGGTATACCTACATATAGCCAGAATTCGGGTCTATAGAAAAACCAAAATCCGACATCAATTAAATACAATGAACACCAGGATTACCAAAAAGGAAAATAACATTTTTGTCAGCAAAAAGAATTGACCATAATGTACTGGGTGTCCAGTAGAGCAGACCATGCCACCAAACCACCCGTGCGCTGGGACTCGTTAACGACTCATTCATCGCTGTGTCGGCCGGCCATCTGGTTATGTGAACACCACACACACTTACCCCTTTTTATCTCCTAACCTATTTTATTACGACAACCTATGTTACTATACTACTACCTCTATTATTCAAAAATAATATATTCTGTTAGGTATGTGTTAACATAACCTATAATAAATTTATGATATGAACTTTACGAAATAAATTTACACATTTCTTGCATGGTAAATAACATATTTTTGACATGAAAAAATTACGTCTTATATTTATTTCCTTGCTTAAATTTATAGTCTTGGTACAAGGACGAAACTACAGAAATGCATAATTTCATATATTTACATACTACCCATTCTCATACAATGGGTGTATTCGTAACCAGATGGTACGGATGTTCGCAGCCTACGCCACACACACGCCACGTCAGCATCGCGTCCCATTGGACAGGCTCGCTCAATTGGCTCTTTGTGCTGCCGCGTCGCCTCATCACTTCCCTACAATTCATTCAAGGACCTATAAATAGAACCCAACGACACGACCAAATTGATCGATTCATATCAAGGAAATTGGTATTTAATTCAAATTTCATCGAGATTCCCGCATAATTTATACAATATCGTTTGGATTCTCCCCGTGCTTAGCACTTATTGTCGAAAAGACGACTACGAAGTTTTATTTATGATTGAAAATTTGCACCTCTAATTTACTCAAAAACGACAAGTCAACACCATATCCAATTTGTTTATCTTATAAATGTTAAAGTCCCGCTTACAAATGTCTGCTAAAAGTAAAAGGAGCGTCAGAAACATCCACTCTCCCAAACGCATGTATACACGTTTATCGCTCCCACAGACCGTTTTCCGTGATTAATTCAATCGGATGTACTCGACGGATTCGTCGACCCCAGGCCGGCCCTTTTGGGAAATGGTCTGATCAGTCACTCGCTTCCATACGTTAGTGCGGTAAAACTTTGTAAATATTCTCATTTATCATCCTCAGTTTTTAAATTTGTGCTAACATACCGCTTATAGACAGCGTACTGGGTAGACCACAACATCAAACCTAAAAACCAAACGGAAACTTCTACACTATTCAAATATATCTAGATAGACAGTAAATGAAAAAATTCTCATCCATTAGAAGATAAGTAATAAAACCAAGTCGTAAAGTAATAACTTCTGGGATTTGACAAATAATATCAAGTTAAAAGTAAATGTATTTGAAAAATACCAGCATTTGTAAACATTCACAAAGGAAACACAAGGTTACATTACGCAAAGCTGTTACTAAAGCAGAATAACGTTTATATTCCCTCGTAATACACTGCGAGACAAATCTGTTCCATCGTTTTTAGTCTCTCAAAGCAGGGAGATTCCACTGAGCGTTATGATTGGGAGGAACAATTTCCCGACGGGACAGAGAGCCTCATTTCCTGTGAGTTCACGAGCTCGGGCGATGCGATGCTCTCCAAAATATTATTTTAAGCTTCCGCGAACATCTTTCAACGCACGACACCGTTCGAGCTTCATCTTTATTCAAATTTTCTTGTCTAAATTACTGTAAAATGGGTTATGAAGATCGTATTTGAAGTAAGAGAGCATATTTTATTTTCAATATATTTTCAAACAAACAGAAAAAACTTTAATAAAACCATCTTCAACAAAACTGAATTACAATGCATGTGATTTATGTAAGTATTAGTTAGCCGAAGCTAACTGAACGGACTGAAGAGTTATAGCATTGTTTCAGCTTCCGTATGCGTGCCTCGAACTCGCCTCGAGCCAAAAACATGAAAGTACGATTTAGTCGGTGCACCATCTTTATTCTTTTATGTCTCTGCAATTCTAAATGCGAGCCTCGTTAAAATAACGTATGCAGTCAGTCGCATTGTTTTTGCCAAATATATTTCATGTTCCTAAATCAAACATTTTTCTATAAAATATTCCCATGCTATGAATAATAAAATTGATAGTAATTTATGATTTTAAAATGGCTCACTCAGAGCAATGGCGGGATGTAAGTGTTTAGTGTTAAAGGAATACCTTTGCGGCGAATACTTCCGTAAAGTACATTTATATAGCCCGACGCCGCTGCTGCCGAGCGCAACGCGAAAGCAGTTCAATTAAGTCTGGTATTTAAGGTAGCCTTCCACCGGCGAGCTCTGATTGCGCCTTACCTCCCTCCACCCGAGGGAATTCCTATCTTCCTTTTAATTTTCGAATACAATAAATATTCTCTCTCTTAAATGTCGTATCCATTAAAACTGAAACGTTGAACAATTGTTCTGAAGCTGAAGATAAATTCACAAATGTAAAAGACCCTTATTAAAGATTAAATATATATTTAAAGATACTTTTGCTCTTCATGACACACTCATACATGTTATTTTGTAAAACGACAGTCTCACTCGAGGCGGTTGTTAGCTGTCCCATAAGTCACAATTTTCTCCCGCGAGCTCGACGCAATAACTTTACAACCATACTTCTTACTACTGTGGAACTTGATTTAAAACTAATAAATAAAAGTTAGTTTGTTTCTGTCAACCCTTTCGTTGCAAAGATGGTAGAGATACAAGCAAAGAATTTAATCGAAATAAATGGCACTACTTGTAGCTTAAAATTGTACACTGTTTATGTTGTAAAACCTAAGTAATGAGCAAAGCGTAAAGAAGTTGTACCGCTAAGATACTCTATAATCCTGTGCTTTTGTTTATAAACAAGCTTAATTTTCATAGCCCTTTCCAATCTTTGAAACATATAAAAAATTCCGCTATTAAATGATAATTTGTTTATTATAGAAGTCTTTATGTACACCCTATCGATTGCAGGTCATTGTATAATTTAATTAACACTAAAGCAACGTTATTGCTCCAAAAACATATATCATGTCGCTGGAAAGCTAACAGTGGCCTAAATCTCTGATTAAACGTATGTACAGTCGGGGCCTCTGTAATTTTGGATGAAATGTGAACGAAGTACGCACGCACAGTCTCATCTCCGGTATCGTTTCACTTAGCGCACCCATTCCTGAGTGGACACACTTCAATACACCGAGCTGGGTGAGGCCCCTACACGGAAACAGTATAACTGGAACCGTCATATAAACGCCTATAAAATTAACATAATTATTAACATTACTCGACGCAATGCAATACGTAATTTAACTCCGTATTTTTTCGCTTCTTTAGTCTTGTAAGATGATGTAGACAGATTATACCATTATGCCATTGTCAAGTACATATTTATCTGTCATTTCTTTCTGCCTTCAAGAGAATTATTAATTTGCTTTATAGCCCATTATGTTCTCAGATGAATATACAATGCCGAGATAAACGCTATACGCCGTTTACAAGCGAAGTCTATTTTCATGCATCTTATCTCATGAGTTTTATCGATAAAGTACGAACAAATATTGCGTTAGCTTTTCGCGAATCATTGTTTTTAGACATACGCCTCTTCTAGAAAATCATTATCTGTAGCCAACTACTCAGGTTTATAACTCAGTAAATCTGTACTACACACTCACTGTGGTTAGTTTTACATGACCACTAAATATCCTACGATGAACAGCCCTTTGTTTCGTTCGATGAAAAGAAACCGCCTTAACTGCGTGCAGGCTTGCTAAATACTCGGTTGCAATAGTGGCGATCGTGATTTCTGCGTTTAGCGGATGGTGGGTCGGTATGTTATTTCTTGCTACACGGCGAGACAGTTCATTTGAGCTGTTAGTAGATAAGACTCCTCTGTTTCTCCGTCGAAATTTATTACGCTGTAAATTCACCGCCGCCTCTACGCCAATGACTTGCACTTCGCTCTTTACTTCGCCCCTTCAAGGATCGACGCCGCTTTAAAAACATTTCCACTGAACACCGCACGCTTCCAAGGGGAAATTAATTAATTTCACCGCATTACTTTGTGTGTTCAATTTACGTGTGACTTTATCTATTTTTTTGTTCTGTGCTATATAGAGTTCGGGGCTCGTAGAACGTCGTAACTATTTTTTAGGTATTAACTACTCTTTGTTTACCTACGTATCTACCATTAGATGTATTATTGCAGTCATTTATGAAACAAAATACTGGAATTTATTTCACATCATCTTACGCATCACATCATCAACTTAAGCATAAATATTGTAGCCTACTACATAGAACTAGGGTTTATGATCAACTAACATATTTAGTTCGCTAAATATACTAATAAAGTGTACGTACGAGTATGAAGCTAATTGACTCCTGTCCGGCTAACGTTTTTCTGCTACATCCTGACTATTGTTATTCGCATTAGTGGATGCTATGGTTAGTCCCCTAATCCACAAACTCGTCCCTACGCTTTTGTGCTGAAATCCGAGCGGTTCTCCGATTGCCAGTGACTTGCACTTTACCGAGTTAATTGTGTCCGCTATTCTGTACATCCATCCACCTACATAACTATCTCTACGTAGCGCGCTACGAAACTTAATGTATCAAAACCAGCGCTAATGTACTGCCGCTACGCACCGAGCGACGTATATTAATACCTCACTTTAATTTATGACGCTTCAAGTTATAATGTTACTCGTTATATTATACAAATAAAAACAGAGATTTACTTTTATTGAGTTTTTAAAAACCGTTATTACTTCACGGTGAACTCCCGAGTAGATCGTAAATTCCGCAGAAAAAAATCAGTGGCATAATAAAATGTTACGATTAATTTTGTCGGTTAATACGGGATCGAACAGACAATATAACTGCAAACTGCGACCTCACTGTTACTAAGTTGGTAACGATACTCGGAAAAAACGATAAGAAAAAGCTGGAGGCATGTTTTATTAATTCTTCGTACACACGGCGCGGCCGCGGAATGGAGTCGACCGCCATTTTTCTGCGGACGAGATTTAAATATGGAATTCCGGTGTGCGAGCAGGAGAGGCGCGTGCCATTGACCTTGCGCGGCATCGCCAGGGCCGCGCACGCGCCCGCCCGTCCGCCCGCCCGCCTGCGCTGCGCCCGCGCCGCGTCGCCGCACCGCGCCGCGCCTTCCACTACATACTGTACGCTGCGCTTACACTTTCAGACACTATATTGCAACGCATATTCATTTACTACTATTCTCTATTCACAATTATTAGCACTGCCTTCGATACCATTCGCTTTCCTAACAGAATTCTATATATTCTGCCTGTACGTATCGAATCTCTAAAGAATGTTCATTTATCCTTACTTTCACTAGTAAGCAGCACATTGCTTGTGAAGTAAAACAAATGAACGAGTTTAAACATAACCTAGCCGCCTAATCGTTAAAACTTTTAAATTGCACCATTGAAGGTAGGCGTGCAAATCGATGGCGTGATTTTATAATTATTTACTAAACTATGACGTGTCATGGGAAGCATAGAATTGAAAGCTCACTCATTAGAAGCACGTGAGACGCATCACAAACACTCGTCGATCGTCGCTCGCTACACACTCTGAGTACTTAATTAGGGAAATTGCTCTCTGTTTACATACCAGAGCTGGAAACTTGCCTAAACCACTAAACAATCATGACAATTGAGAACAAAAACCCATCCTAAATATAACAGATTTTAAATATTCGAGATAATACTGAACTGGGGCAAAGTCCGCACCAGTATATTTTGCCTAACATCTAATTTATTCGATTGGCTTGAGGTTGATCGATGATCCAATCAAATGATTCAGTCGGTCGATTCATTGAATCTCAAGGATAATCTAGTTCTTAGTGATTTGTACAAAATTTAACAAAATCCTTAGGTAACTATGTATATCTACTACGAAAACGAAACATAATAATATGAGTGCATTTTTTCTGCTATACGACAAAACATTATTAACATACTAGCTGTCCCCCGCGGTTTCACCCGCGTTCCTAGGTTTTGTAATATTTTTTCGGCACAAAAAGTATCCTATGTAGTATCCTTGGTATTAGATGTAATACCTCCAAGAATATGTGTACAAAGTTTCATGATGATCGGTTAAGTAATTTTGGCGTGAAAGTGTAACAAACAAACTTACATTCACATTTATAATATTAGTATGGGAACATTATTCGTCTGCTTTTATATAGTATTATTGTCCGAATGCATGGCTTTGTATGTCGACTTAATAATCGTACACCTGAGTGAATAAGTATTGAGCAAGATTGGCGAATCATGGTAATTTTTATATTTTTGATATTCATTCCATGACTTGAAGATTGTTTTGCATAAATAGGTATTGTGCGGTCTGTGGAACACACCGGTATTTCCATTTGTGACGGAAACAGCAAAATAAATAAGTATCTAATCGGTTATTGCAGATATCATCGGAGAGAATTCAAGGAAGATGTAGGACCACCTCCATGGCAAGCCAATTACGGATAAGCTAGTATTGTGTTATCTGAAACTCCGCGGTCGAAGTGTCTGTTTGCAATTGATTATACCATAACCAAGAAACGCCTCGCTATAATATTCGTTTCTTCAAAGCGATTGTACAAAATATCACAACAAAAAAGTTTGCTTTCACTTGGAAAACTTCTTCGTCTTGTTTTGTACGTACAATTTGAGCTATAAAAATATAATATTTTTTAAAAAGCAATAAGTAATTCTTTTTTAATAACGCTTAGTAATAAAATTCCAAATGTTTGCAAGTTCCAGGGTTTTGCAAGTGAAAACAAACTTGTTTTCTTGTGTAGGAAGTTTTAATAAAAGGTTTTTTTTTACAATAAACATATGTAATTCGATAATCATAGGAATCATGATCGTGAATTGTATGAATTGTGTAGCTGCTATGAGTTCTCCATTTAAAATATATTTCTACGTTTTATGATTTTTCTCTGAAACGCCACACACAAACGTAATCATAAAATGTTTTAAATCAATTTTTCCTAGGGCATCGTTATTCAGTATATACGAGAATAAAGGGGAAAATATTGCAAAAACAAAAATTACAATAGCAACGATTCATGGTGAGACGACAACTGTTTTAAAGTTCTATTGAAAAAAAGTATTTTTTGCATTCTAAAACAATGACTTAGTGACTCATCGCGTCGCTCCCTTCGAAATGCTTTACAAAGTTCAGCATTATACGTGGAGTCTTTGGAATTCTCAGTACTGAATATTTCAGTTGAAATATCGTATATTTTAACAAGTAAAAATTATTTAATCGTTCAAGTATGTATTTTCATTCAGCCACAAATGTGTTTTCACACTTTCGCTTCTGTTTTAGTTGACCCATGTAATTGTTACATTTAATTCTAAACCCTATCATTAGGGTCCTATAATACGAATTCCTGTGAATCGGCCACAAACTACATTTATCTGTAAAGGTCCACACTAAACGGACCCATCTTCACTTAATTAAAACAGCTCCTAGGGTTAACCAATTTTGTTATCTCATGTTGTAATAATCATTTATTTACAACTTTTACGGTCGGAGTGCGGTCTAAATAGACGGCAATATCGTTTACATTCCTTTCCTTTTGCAAATACTGACGATAATTTTTTTATTTAAAATGCTCTTATACTTTTCGTACTTTAACATAATACCCACACTGATTCACCAACAGTATACAAAGACCAGCTGATTTTCAATTTGAGGGCATATTCCATATTGTATATTCATTGACATCTCAATAAGATAGCAGGTTTACTCCTATTTAGTGCTTGCATTGCACGTATTGCTCAGGCGCCCGCTTTTGTGGCACAGTTATCTTTTACATAAATTATTTATAACTTCAAAGTCCCCTCCCCCACCCCTGAGACACCCCGCTCACACCCGGCGCGCGCGCATACGGGCACCACCATGCAGGAATCATTATTAATTATACACTGATTGAATCGTCTATCGACTCTATTGTCATCATATCTGTCTTCAATAGACTCTATTTATATAGTTTATTGATACGGACAACTAATCTTTACGCCTTTATGTGTGTAATAAAGTTTAATGTGGTTATTATGAACTTAAACAATTTTGGTACTGTTATTCTAAACAACTTTAATATATTTCAAAATATTTTTTTGTTACGTAATTGGCGATAAGTTCTTTATTAAATTGATATGATTCTACCTGATATGAATCAGGGAATTATGAGTTGGTGGATAAAAATAGGAGTGTGGGATCGCAGTCAAGCACTAGTTTATATTATTTAAAAAAAAAAAAAAAAGTGTGACATCAGAAAAGGGACTTCCCATTTAACTGTTTTGCAAGATATTAGGATAATGAATAATGGGGTGATTCAATAGTTACCTGTGGCTTTGGGTAATAAAGTGGTATTTTTTTTTTTTTAGATTAGGTACATCCGTTTCGTAATAATGAACACTGTTACATGAGGAAGTAACCCGTCCGGCCTCATTCGCGATTCTCGTCAGGTTTGATGTGGTATGGTAAGGTGACACGTCACGAGCCGCGTGACACTCGGGACGTGACTCCAGCGTGCGCGGGCGCTGGCCTGCCGCCATCGCCACCAGCGCGGACCGACGCGACGCGACGCGTGTGCCGTATACAGCAGCGACAGTTCCGGTGTATCGCCTTCGGGGCCCGCAACCCGTTCCGAGAGACTGATGACCGCAAGATAACGGAACGTAGTACCACTAGAGAGGCCCGCCCTGCGTACTCACACCGCTGGGAACCTCACCATTCATTTTAGCAATCTCACACAGACCCGTCACGTATTAGAAGGGCCGGTAGATAAATACCGTGTCGTGGCCTATTTCGAACCTGTTTCGCACAAATTACACTACTAATTTGTGTCATGCATGTATGTCAGTCGATTATCTTAGGAATTCTGAAGATGCGTAGCGCTTCTATAATTTTGACAAGAAGCATATTTTATCATGATTTATATCTACTTAATTAATGTGCATATTTGACTAATCTTAGCGCGAGTTCTCGAAATCCAGTAATAAACGTTTCTCAGTCACAAAAACGTTTATCAATACAGTCGTAAATCACGTACAATCACAAATCGTCGTCCGAACGTAAGGATTACGATTTAAGACTGGAAATGAAGAAATAAAAAAAACATCCAAAACAAACAATGGATCCGAGTCGGGCCAAAGGCTATTCAGAAAAAAAAAAGTGTTGAATCTTGACGCTCGTAGCCTATAGCAAGACACCTGCGCGCCAGACGAGCAAAAAATTCGCGCAAAGCAATCGACCTGAGCTGCTTTACGTTCCGAACCAACCGACCGACCCAACTTCAATTCGAACATGAGAGGATTTATACCAAGCTTTAATTTAGATATTTACAGCCACAGAATAAACAGACATGCCATGAAGACAAATGTTTGTCCTAGGTGGTCTAACCGCTGCACCGATCGGCGACTTTTAATTCCTTTGATTTTATGTAATGAAATCAAAAAAATATTATTGAACCTGTCTAAATCACGAACGTGGCTGGCGGAGATATAATGAAGGCTTTACATAGATATGTAATATAAAAAATACTGTTTTCAATCAATATTTATCGCGATGTTTTTTGTGAGGTTATATAGATTGCATACAATGCTTACATCAACCTTCAAATTAAAACAAAACAACAGCCTCATTCGCCACATGACAGCCTCACAGTTGGTTTCAGCAAATATATTGATGTCAGATGTGCATTGTTAAAATCCAACAGATATGAATTAAGCGCACCTGCTCCGCGTCGGCTGCGAGCGCCACGAACAAGATTTTGAGATCTTTTGAGTCGAGATTCATAAGCAAGAGAATAAAAAGAGTACTGTACATCTAGATTTTTTTATAATGCAAATGAAATCACTCTTAAAGACAATTGGTGGTAGCTTCAGTTACTTTGACCTTCACAAGTGCCCTCGACGGGTCTAAGCTAAATAAATGGTTTTGAATTTTGTACCAAATACTAAGCGTGCGGTATTGCAAGTGTTTTGTTCGTTTAATTTTATGATATAAAACAAGAACAGTAGGCAACACCTACTTTATATTTATTTACGGGTAAGGTATGTTGATAATTTAATAAAATAATGTTTTAAAAAGAAATTTAATAATGGAGAAAATGACAGAATTAGAACGATGAAAAATGATGTCATAATTATATTTCGTGCGGTAACTTTTTAGTTTTAATTTAAGTAATCAAGATTTCTTTATATTGAAGGTCTTTGGATTGTTAATTGTGGAGAAATATTTATGTAAATGCAATCGATAAACAACATGATTATTATATTGTATTGTGTAAATCAAACCTTTACAATCGCTCGGGGTTGCTGAACTTTATGATAAATAACACGTTCCGACAGCTTCATTTATATTACATTGACACTTATCTAAATCTATCCTAATGGTACAATTTACGGCGGAGTTGGACCGTTCGTGCTCATGCGCACATTGCCGGCTCACCGCCCGTACTGTGGCGCAATTCTGTTTCTAATAACGACTACTTTAAATCGATAAAATGCAGCGGCTGCCATAAGCAATAGCAGTTCAACGTTATGTGTTAATGTATAAGAAGCAGAATCCCCCAACCGGTGTAGCGAGGCGGTAATTTTTCGCAGCCGGATACCGTGTTACTTTCAACTACGAGGAATGCGGCCACTGACCAGCTTCTCATGCGCCCCCGCCGCACCCGTCTGCTCTGACTCTCTGCAATCTAGCTAGCCCCCCCCTACTAATGTTCTACCACTACCACCAGCTTTTGTACAATCAATGCTTCCATGATCGATGCCCATTGTTTTACCATCATATTGATTACGTCATCTATTTGAAGTCAATCGTCAATTAAAATACTTATTTGGCGCAGTTCATTTTGTATTCTTAATGTGGTAAGAACTACATAATTATTAAATCAATCGGACTGCTTGTTAAAAATCTCACAACATGTAAACATCGCACAATATTTATTACTAAATACAAAAGTGCGACAGTAATTTAATCAATTTTGTATATCAGCTAACAAACATTGCTGCGATGTCCTACGTGTAAACATTTATCTGGTGGCCAATAAATCATGTCATTGTTTTGTGAAAGACATCTGACAGACAAGTATTTATTTCCCCTTCACACGAAATAACTGCATGTAGATATTATAAGTATTTCACTGTGTGTATGTAGGCACTATGAATTGCCAATACATTTGACCGATTGCAATAGTATTTACAATGATATCACTTTCTTTATCGTATTTCTCGAGAATAGTTGTTGCCTACATGCGTGTGGACGATCACAACTTTACAGTTATTACTATAACAATATTAAACTGTTGTCTTAATTCCTGACGGACATTACAATGGAACGTCATTGTAATTCTACAGTGTAGGTTAACCACAATGTATGCATAAAGAGTTTGCATGTTCTCCGACGTCTGACCTCGGGGCATTGCAGGTTGTAGTATGACGTCACACCCGTGATAGATTAGGTCAACAAACATTAACGCCCACGATCTCCTGCGAAGATAATGCAGATTGAATATTTTCATTGTAATTTAGGTTGTCTTCTCAGAGTTTTTACGTCCATCAGTGCGGACGAGGACGGCCACTTATCTCGTCGCCCGACAGCCCGCGCATCCATTATGATGCTTGCTTTGCAAACATAATAACGTGAAGTGTTGATAATGCATATCTACTTTAAGGCTTATGTGCGCCGAGATGGTCGGTTATATCGTATAACAAGAAAATACAGCTCATACGGCCTTACTAAGTAAAAGAAAAATAAGAAAGTCTCAGTACAATAATAGTGGGATAACAGAACCTTGCAATAGCAGTAGTATCTTAAAGGCCACACCTAACAATCCATGTAAATTTAGTTCCACAGACAAGTGAGATTTGCATAGCCTTCGTTTGTATTTGCGAACGGCGGTGTCTCGCGCTGAGCGCTTGTCGAAATTCAAAATGCTAATAATACAGTGGCCAGACGCACCTCGTGTAACATCGCATCTGTCGAATGCAACACAAACCAGGAATCGACAAAAAACCAACCTTATAACTAAGAGACAAGTACTTATTTACCTCGTATTGTCGAGTTCGATATCGAAACGAAGAGCTATAACTCAGTGTTCTCCTTTACCTCGTGGAGCGATCACAAAGTAAATTCACTTTATTTATTAACGGTTTTAAATACTATATTCGCGTGGTAGTGTGCGCGCGTCGTGTGTAAGCTACGCCCGCTGCCGCCGCCGCCGCCGTCGTATTCACGGATAACTTTCGACAGTCATTGAATGGAAGGAGGTTCGATGACCCGACACCAAAGCGGTGTTTGAATTTGCATGTGTCAATGACACGATCTGCAGGCATGCCGGCCGCACCGCTGCGGCCTATACTTTTCCTTTCAGCGGTAGTCGTTCGGCGAGAAACACTTTTCGGTTCGACCTCGTGACACAGCCGCGCCGGCACGATACTCCAGTTAAGTATTAGAGATAAAGTGAAACTTTTATCTTATTTATAGTACGTTGTGTAGCGAATAAGTTAATAGACATATCTAATATTAATAACGTAGGGATTAGGTTTTATGTTACAGACGTTTCCAAGTTCATTGCTTAGTTTATTTATAAGTAAATTATTCCACTTAACATATAAATAATAAATTCTAAATAGGAGTTTCATAGAGGAAAGCAATGCATATATCACAAGTGCTCTAACCTTATAAGAATATCCACGTCAGGTAAAATAACTACTTTAAATAATAAGATCTTTCGCTTCGGTAGTGTCATATTCAAAAGTTTTGGATAAATTCCAGAGGTAGGTAATTTTCAACGAGAATTAATAGCTATCAAAGAGTTCAGCAAGAATCTTCCGGCCATCAAACACGTCGAGCCGGAACGTGCGAAATCCAATAAAGAACTTGCAGCACCTGTGCCTTATTACATTCTTTTGGTGATGCTCACCGGTCGGTGTTCCCTGAAATTTGCCCCAACTTTCCATGGTTCGAGATTGCTTGTTGTTCAACTTTTACTTTGAAATTTTGTTCAATTAGTATCAGCGGTGGAATGAAAGTTTCTTTAACAAAATGTGTTCATAATCAACAGTATTAAATTCCCCTTCGGTTCTGATTCGACTGACGTTGTCGATAACAATGTAAAAAAGATGGAGCTTTCCCTAATCGAATGCTGCAATTTAATTCGTGAATCTTACTTGTTATTCAAATAAGAATATCATTTCGTAAACTATAAATAATATTATGTTAAGCGTGTATGAAACAATGGCGTCCCCTGGTGGGCGTCGCGATCTTAATTGCAAATGTGATATTAGCATATGCGCTTTGTGCTATGTGAGTTCGTGAATGGTGCGGCCCAAGGCAATGTGCGATGTCCTTACGAGTAATAGATGGATGTTACCGCGACCACAACCTGGTTATCAAATTTTACTAACCATATTTTGATACCATAGGTAACTATAAAGAATTGGCAATGATTCCAAAGAAAAATCAACTCTACTGTTCACAACTCACGGTACTATCTATTACTATACAGAAAAGTAGAAAAATGACTTTTAATAAATATCATTTCTTCGCACACGACCATGATCCGAAGCAAAGCTTGAACTTCGACAAGTGGTAATCAGACGGCGTTTATTCTTAATATTCTACAATTTAAATAAAAAAATCTAATTACTAATTTTCACTAGTAAACATGTTATTTCATATTTTATACGATATTAAAGCGATCATATTTCTCCATCTGTTATTTACGGACGTCAAACGGTAACAGTGCTCATTGCAGCGTATTTAACTTCTAATTAATAAATAGAACACTCTAAACATAGTTTTCCGAATGGCAGCGCCGAGGAAATTATAATTAGTAACTGTGTGTGAAACATAATTGGTTTGCACCCATTAAATTACAGTAGGTAAGTACTTATTACACACATTTATGTGTTTAATATTTACATCGTGATGGTATGTGTTATAATGAGTGATTCATTGACTCATCCTGAGCTGTATAAAAGTGAATATTATTAATAAATAATTATGGTATTCGACGAATGATTCATATAAACTTCAACCCAATATATTTGTCGATTTATTGAGTAATTAATTAGTATAAATAAACAAAATCTCGGGGCAATTTCAAATTATTATTTGACTGTAGGGAAGTACTCACAATTTTAATTAATTAATTTTATCTGTATAATTACACTAACAGGTTTCTTATCAGAAGATGCGGACTTATTTCTCTAATTGACTAACGAGATCCAATGTTTCTTATCGTTTATAGTCTAAATTTATAATTTATTTTGCCAAATTACAACTAGGAGTTGGCTAGTGACGTACCGTTAAAATTTAAAACCCTTCTAATTATACATCTTATGCATATTTTTTAAATTCATTATAATAATAAGAGATTTTTTTTACCAACTCATACCGGTTTGTTCCGGCATTATGCACTTGAAAGCAATACTCCTTTTAGTTATTTTCGGCTGACCAGTTAACATCTGAAGGTTTATCATCATTCACCAAGTCACGATAAGATTTGTAACGCAACCTAATTAATAGTTATATAAATAGATTGTATTTTCACAAATATCGCATAGTATCGTTAGGAATAAACAATGGTCTGAATAAATTCTTATAAAACCAGCTTTTTTAAACCACGCTTTTCATGATGTTCTTATGATGAAGCCTTATCCCTATTGACAATAACTACGTAAGTAATAAGACGCGAAGTAAAAAATTTGCATCAAGGGCTTTACAGAACACATAACAATGAAACTTATAAATTTATTGATCAGTAATAATAATTTACGAACATCTTTGACAACTAACCGTTTTGCCTTAACTTACTTCTGAAGTTAAATTAAGATTAAATGAGATTAAATAGTTGATATACCTGCATGGGTAGCAGCTACAAGCTGATGAACAAAGATTTCTGATTAATTAAGCCACATCAATTAACTTCGGGTTATCACTTCGAATGTCATTTCGCAGTATCATCGGAATTTATTGAGTTCGTAATTACACAGGTTTGGTTACTTTTTTATTTTTCTTTTAATTGGTTTTGCATCCGTGTGATGATATGTAGGGTACCGTAGGTATCCATAGAGTAAACGGGAACCTTTTCCAATTCCATCTGTCAGGCTGTCCATAGACAGTCCTCGTTTTTACTGTTTCTTCAATTTTTTTTTTGCCGTAATAAGTACCAGTTATAATATTCGCAGGTACAAATTAAAAGTAAAACATTGTATGACGATTTGGGCTCGCGCAAAGGATCTCAAAACGAATGAATAAAAACTTGACAAAAAAATATTTTTATTGTGTAATAATACGGAATCCCCGGTTACCGAGTCTGAAGTAATAAGAAAGTCGCAATTGGCTGGTTTTATATAAATCGTAAATGAAACTGGGGATTATTAAGGGTTTATATGCAACATGAAGTAGGAAATAAAGTAGAAAAACCTGAAGTAGCCAGATGACCGACAGAAAAGTAGCACTAGTGGGCGGATCACTCCGCGTAATAAATTATGATACCACAGAGCTTATATTTTTCATTAAATATAGTAATTATTTATTAACTAGCTGTCCCCCGCGGTTTTACCCGCGCCTCGGCCGTCTGTAATACGTGAACTGTCAAACCCGCGCAGTTAAAGTAGTTTTAATTCTTTAAAGTTCTCGCATTTTCTAAATTATATAATAATATACATGTATTATACATAAAAACCTTTCTCTTGAATTACGCTCTCTAATGAAAAAATCCGCATCAAAATCCGTTGCGTAGTTTTAAAGATTTAAGCATACATATGGACAGAGAAAGCGACTTTATTTTATACTATGTAGTGATTTGTAACTTGACTTACTTTTGACTTTTGTCCTATGTCTGATGGATGGGGCAGAGGGCGTCCACAGTACGTCGCCATCCCGAACGGTCTTGGGCTTCGCGCTTTACTTCGCTCCAGGTCATTCCTATCGCCTTCGCTTCTGCAGTGATCGTCCGATATTAATTAGTACTAAGGATTAAAACAAGACTACCCTACTACTGTAAAGAGATAACGTAATCATAAAACCACCTTGCCATTGAATTTCGTTTGAACAAAGACATTTTCCTTGTATTCTTCTTAAATATATTCTTCTGTTTTCAGGTATGTACCCACCTGATTAATATTCTGAACTGCAATTCATCCAGTCACGACTTTAGACGGTAAGTATGAGCATTTAATTTAAGTTTTCTGTTTAATCTTGTTTTTATAACATTAAACAAATTAACTAGGAATACTCGTATTTCAATGACACGAGTGAGTCATTCCCTAATGTTTATCGAATAAATGCGATTTACATCACCAAAAATTCAAAAGTACCACAATTTACACATAGATGTTTTTTGAACACAATCACACCATGGTGGATAATGTGGCTGAGGTCTGAGCGTGATTAACTCACCAAGCCTGCATTTAAGGCTGCGCCGCCGCCGACCACCGTGTCATAGTCAGTCATAGGTAGTTCTTATCACAATTGGAGCCTTAATCTAAAGTTACAGTGACTTTTATATACCCTTAGTGGAATTAAACATCAAAAGAAAAAATCTGTTATTAAAATATTAAACAAGGATAACAAACATATTTTATTCTGGATTTTTGTTCATAATTTATACTTAATATGCGAAGTAATAACGATTTTCCTTAACTCTTATATTACACACTGTCCCATAATTGCCAAAGAAAAATTACCAGTAAGACCAACTCTTAAGAAAAAGTTTTTTCTCCGAATCCTTTCATCGCGCTTGAATCGCTTTTGTTCGGTAAATTTAATCGGTATGTACTTACTTAATTTCTAAAAGGATTATAAAATATCGGTAAATAACAGAGAAGTCATTTGTTTACGTTTATCCGATGAAACGGATAGTGATAAAAGTGAAAGTAGAATTAACAATAATAGAAAAAGAAGAGTAAGGATAAAATAAAGGTCGACAACGAGAGACTAGAGTCGCCGTATTTCCTAGAAATTATATATGGCGCCAATCTTACTCCAAGCTTATTGTACGTTTGTACTTTCCATTTTGTTTCGTTCATAAATAGAAACAATTCTACGAAGAAAAATTTCCTCGTTTTTTTAATAAGCCGCTTTTGTTTTCTGCAGTTTTTATTTGTACGAGTATATCTTTCTGACAATTTTCTTTATTAACGTCCTTTGGTTTTCCACTAAAGCCGCGAAATATTTCAGTTATTGTCCTTTTGAGTGGTGTACAAAGCAATAACATTTGTTAATAATATTTAATGTGTTTACATGGAATTGACAGTCTGTAAAAAGGTCAAAGACACGTGTTTGTAATGGTTGTAAGTATTTAATACAGGTAATTGTCACACTATCGATTCTGATAGCTTAGTTATAGCCAGTTCACAAGTCTCGCTTCGAATGTCATAGTATAAAAAGGTATCGTTGGGAGGTCCAATCGCTTTAAGAGCGAGCAATCTTAAGCCACAAGTTTCTGAGTATATTGTGCTGTGAACCTACTGAATGTGTTCATGTTTGATTAAAAAGTATTGAAGTTGCGATTAAATACTGATCTAATTATGCTGTGACCCTTTGATACCATCTTCAATTCCGCGTGGAATCTCGTGGCTCGTGCCTCATTCCCTGTTTGTTCTCGCCGCGCGAAGTCTTTACGACGTCGTATATCGTACGAGGCGTAATTGAAGGCAGCAGTGCGTGTACTGTTTGTTTCTTCTGCTCATCAAAATAGATGTTAAGTTCTGTCATAAATCCGTGTCATTATCAAGCTTTCTCATTACTTTAATATTAGTTTATAGCTGTCCCCCGCGGTTTACTCGCGTTCCCGAGGCATAAAATATTTTTGCTGTATATATGTGCCAAGTTTCTTCCATATCTGTTAAGTAGTTTTTGCGTGAAAGAGTAACAATCATACTAACATACAAATCTTTCCTCTTTATAATATTAGTATAGAGACTTCTTCGGTTTTATAATAGACTAGCTGTCCCCCGCGGTTTTACCCGCGTTCCCGTGGGATGTCACATGTATTATAAATAAAAACCTTCCTCTTCAATCACTCTATCTATTAAAAAAACCGCATCAAAATCCGTTGCGTAGTTTTAAAGCATGCATAGGGATAAAGGGACAGAGAAAGCTACATTGTTTTATACTATGTAGTGATATAGGCAACAAAGTTTTTAATCTGGTTACTACAAAAATTTAAATAGTTTATTAATTCAAAGCTCCCAGACACCCCAGACTATAGCGATTAAGCGTAACTAGTCTGAAAGCCTATACCGTACACTAGGGGCGCTTCACCCTAACAAATACAAATCAGTATAGGTATTCATCTCTAGGTATAGATTTTGAAAACACACGTTAACCAGTGCCCCCACACAAGGGTGGTCTATATGGGGGGTGGACTGATAGATCTGCAATACAATTTGCTTTTTAAGGGAAGTAACAAATTAAAATCAATGATTTATCTATATCTATACTAATATAATAAAGAGGAAACATTTGTATGTAAATATGTTTGTTACTCTTTCACGCAAAAACTACTAAAGGGATATGGATGAAACTTGGCACATAGATAGAACATATCCTGGAATAACATATAGGCTACTTTTTATCCCGGGAAAATGTGATGGGATATCACGGGAGTGCGGGTAAAACCGCGGGGGACAGCTAGTGATTTATACTATGTAAATGAAAACAATAATGGAGGAACCATTTGTTTAGTCGGAGATTAGGATTATAATTAACACTAAACATACCATAACCGGGTCAAATGACCCATTTTGAACTTTGCATTGAAAATGCACGTATCATCTTATTGCTTTTGCACATTTGACTTCATGAATTTTTCTTACTAATTAATATACAGTTATACTATTTATTTACCTTCCTAACAACCATATTTCATACATACAAGCAGGAAACATAAAGTCGCATTTGACCCGCTATGGTGGAAATTGGTACCTCGTAAGTGTTGGTATGATTAGTGTTAAACAATAAAAAAAAACATGACTAGTCAATAAAAATCTGAAAAGTCTGAATGAAGCTACAACCGGTTCGGAAGTCCTCCTTCAACTGAGAAGAACCGGCAAGAAACTTAGCAAAGTTAAATTGTTAAAATTTTTTTTGATTAAATATTTTTTTATATAAATTGTATCTATTCTTACTTTTCGGCATCAATTTTATATATATTTTTATAAAATTACAACATACTTAATATAGGTAACATTCAAAACAAAAAAGAAATAACAAGACTACAAAATAGAAAATACAAATTTCCGAACGAATTAATATAAGTCAGAATACGTGGTATTTCAGTGAAGTTCCTTTTAAAACACTATACCTATAAAATATTTATCCTTGTTACCGCTAACGTTAGGGGATAAATGTGATGTCTGCCTGCGTACATCAGCGGTACCGACATGTACATTGGTATGCACCTACATATGTACTTTTATGAAATAAAGCGAGGGCTCAGTGACGAAATGGAACTATGTACGTTATTGACTGATTCATTGCTACTGAAAAGGGGTTCCAGACGAATACGGATATATTAATTGCTTCATTTTACTGTACAGTTGACGTAAAATATTTTCAATATAAATTGTTCAGTGTCATGAAGATTTTTCATAAATAATGCCAGATAGCAATTTTAATTTAAAAATATTTATTTATGTGTGTGGTGGAACAAAATAAAACCTTTATTGATGTCTGTTATTTCAATTCTGACCGTACGCGCATCCGCGCGGAAATTATTAGTATCAACCGCTCGAATTCACGTTATTATGGTCTCCCGCTAACGCAACATTATAAGCGTAGTTTTATCGTAAACGCTAAGGGAAAACAATCTCTAAGGCCTCAAGTCAAGCCACAAATGAAATAAAATATTTCACTTAAATCCAAACGAAAAACAACGGGATTTACCGGTATTGCAACATTTTACGGCCGCATTGTGAACACACATAAAATTTATAGGCGTTAACGTCTCTAGGCTGGCAATAAACAGTTAGTCCGTTGAGTAAACCGCGGGAGCGCCACGGGACGTTTTAATATTTCCTCTGGCCGGCACCAGCAGCGGGCACGGTGCGGGCGAGGCGCGGACGCATCACGCCGCAATTAAGGGCCAGACAAAACGTCGCCGACGGGGAGCGAGTGCTTCATCAAATATTAAACTCCGCCTGTACCAGCACCGGACAAATCCTACGGCGCATTTAATATTTTACTTAAAACGGTCTGCGGTTTCCGCCGACGGAGTTTTCTTGCGGCTTTACGCGGCGATTTAAGTTTTGTTTCAGTGCTCGTGAAGGTAGACGCTGTGCTCACACCGCCGCCGCAGCTGAATACTTGATGCGGTGTCTGTTATTAGTGCCTACTCTTCCTTTATATTTCATCGCCTTGTTTAAAGATTACGGCGCGCTCGTAGACCCTGTTTATTTTTGGCATATAAATAATTTTAGCTACCCTAAATCCTTTTATAAATGTTTATTATATTACCTACTTTAATTTATGTTATACTCGGTTATAATTAATTTAGAGCGTCTCACGAAAAGGCCATTTTGAACACCGAGGCATACAAAGCAAAGTGAAATAGTCGGTAATGTGTCCACCGAAAACAAATCGTTGAATCGTGCCGAGCTCACACGCTTGAATAACGAAGCTAAATGCGGGAAAACATCAGCATTAATCGGATGCGGTATTAACTCTCAACTCAGTAGCTAATGAATATTCAGACAAGCTGACACCGGTTGTCTCGAATTTGCAAGAAATAATCCCGGCATCCGACAGCTATAAATCTTTCACAAACCAAATTGTGGATAGCTGTCGTCTGTATTTAAAAATAAACAAATGAGGTACTAACATGATTATATGGCAGTCTAATATTCGATTATACCAAATTATACTTTAATTATATACAATCTTTGGAAACTTAAACTCTAAAGATTAGATCAAGTTAATGAAACGTCCCATATCATATCAGTACATCTCAGTCTATCATATCAGTCTCATATCACTACATAGTATAAAACAAAGTCGCTTTCTTTGTCCCTATATCCCTATGTATGCTTAAATCTTTAAAACTACGCAACGGATTTCGATACGGTTTTTTTTATAGATAGAGTGATTGAAGAGGAAGGTTTATATGTATTACTATCTACATTGCACCTGGGTGAAGCCGGGGCGGGTCGCTATTGATACATAAATATATATATATTTTATTGCTGATTTAATTCAAATCCTTAGGTATAACAAACTGTTGTGCTTACATAAATATTTAATTAAGTAAACATAGAGATTTCATTAAAAAAATAAGAGACTTCCAATTTTTTTTTAATATCCAGAATCTTTTGTTTTAAATTGGAAGGGTAATATTATGGAAGAATGAATCTCATCCTTACCTTTAGCACTCTGATTTTATGACAGATACATAGTCTGTTGGTTTTTTGTGAAATTCTTGTTTGAAAATGGTTTCCTTAACAATATTTTCCTCACGGAATCATGCTCGACATACGCCTACCCGGCTGTAAGCGGCTTTGTGGAGGGAGTCGAGTTGTTTTCCTTTAACACCGGCGGTGTTTGGAATTCCTTCGTCAATTAATTGCTTGTTTGTAAACATGTTAGACACCGAGAATCGTGAACGCGAGCATTTTCACGGAACGCGCCTTACACCGACCCCCCTACGGTGTTCGTTCTTTGAAATCGAACGACACCTTTGAACGCACAGTTATGGGGTGGCCATTATACAACCCCTAACCCCCACCATGGGTCAACTGAGCGCTCTACAAAGAGTTAATTAAAAGCTTATTTTCTGTTATTTTTTTAAACATGTTTAGAAGTATTCGATGTTTTTACGATGCCATACACGTACCAAGGATATACAAACACAATACTTATTCTATACCTGCAATGGTAATAAATAATTATACCAAATTAAACTAGCATAGACAGCAAATGCTTTGTATCGGAAGACCTGTGTTAAAAATAAATTGTTTTGTTACCTATCGGGTCTCTGGTTGTTCACCGAAAACAGTTAATTGTTGTGACGTCGGACAAAGGGCTACGGAAGCCGGCCGTCAGGGTATCAACCGATTGGTGCGGGGAAAGCTGACTTCCGTTTACCGTGCCGATGACGCCGACGACTGCCGACTGTACACTGCCAACGGATACTCACAGCGCTGAATACCACGAGATACTTAAGTAATTTCTGTCCGTCCCTAGGTAATTGCGGGAAATGAGTTAATTAATTGTTTTCCTTTTCCCTCAGATTTGTGCCGCTTACAACTCGCCATTTAATCAATTCGACTGATTTAGGAAGAATCGTGCTGGGAATTGTTGAAAGATACCTGCTCAAAACGAGCTTGCGTTGCCATTTTAAAACCAGTCGCGTAGGTAATTGTTGTAGAAACAATCGGGAAACATTTTCAGTTGAAAGATACGGTTGAAAGAATACCGTGTGCGCAGTTTTATTTTAAAACTGCTCAATTTTAACAATTCATTGTTCCTAGGCGTTTAATTAAAATCACAACCGGTGTAAGTCTGCAAAAGTAGCATCATTAAAATTTTAAATATGTTGCAGACTGCATCTGTATTTGTGTGTTGGTTGATGTATTTATAGGGGCGAGGGCGGCGGCCGAGCGCGGCCGACGACCGCCGAGTCGCGACACTCGCGCCCGCCCGCCTCCAAACTCAGCCCTTGTCTATTTGAGCCAGACTAGCTCTTAGCCTTTTTGGATAATACCTACTGTAAAACCTTATTCAAATTGCAGACTGAAAGAAAGGTAGTGAACGGTGAATGCTACGTTGTAGCAGTAGAATTCTATTTATATTATTGAATGTTCCTGAAACGTACCTATAAATAGTTATTTACCTGCTTGTACCGAATAATTTATGTGGTTTTATTAGAAATATAATCGTCATTATTCTTAATAAACTTGTAACATTAATTTGTTTTGATGTATCTAATGTTAATTTAAAATACTTATATTAGAAGTATTCTAACTTAATTTTATATTTACGAAACTAGTTAATTCTCACAAAAACTATTTGCACGCTACTCGCGCTCGCTACATTATATAATCTGCAGTGTATTGTAAATCCCGTTACCTCGCTGTTTAACTTTCAGATTTAATTGACCTAAATAATAAATTAATGTTCGTAATCGCGTAACGCAAATCTTTCAAGTGGAATGAAATTCTGATAGGTATCTTTAATGATACTGCGAATGCGAAATGTCGAATTGATGATGCGAGTTCTTCGTGGAAAATCGATCAGCGTTGAATTTTTGCGGTCAATTCAAAACAAGTTTATCACTGTAGCTGGTGGGTCCAGAAACTTGAGAATCAAAGGTGGAGAGCAGTATTTATGCGTCTTTCCAGGAATATATGTATTCCGACGAATTATTGTAAAATACTAATAAACTACAGTAGGACTCTTGTTTCATCATGTTTTCATGTTTAAATCTTATTAGAATCCGAATCCAATAAGTAACAGATAGATAGTTATTTATTCTATATTACATTAAGAATTTTCTCGCCCATAAATTCTAAAATGTTCCGCTAAATAAATTAACGAGCCCCTTGCCACGTTCCATGTACTTCGGCTTACTTCGGCGGAGGATAACATCTGTTCTGATTAAAGTGAAGATTAGTGTGCATGTCGTAGTCGCTAGACAGGCATTGTACTATCCGTGTCAGGAATATGGTTTCCATTGTCACTATAAAACAGGAAAATTAAATCAAAATCACTTTATTTATATATCCGAAAATAGGAACAGTCGTGTCCTTTAACATAATACTTTAATAGACTACTGTTTGTTAGTCTAAAAATAACAATGACAAGCGCTTTTTAAATTACAAGCTCAAAACTGTGTATTTTTGGAATAATTAAATTGTTAATTCATAATGGGCATATTATAAGCTGTTTATGTGGTGGGGTATATAAACAATTCCTCCACAGAAATGATCAAATTAATCTAAGCCTCTTGATATATAGAATACAATACAACAGCACAATACAACTCAAGCGAGGACTCAATATAGTCCGCTTTAAAGCATTAGAAATTCAATATTGAGGTTTAATTGGGACGATGTCGACGTCTTGGAGCTGGCGGCACATTGCGATCTAAACAACCATGTGATTGGAACTCCTGCTTTCCATATCGGATAATCACTATTTGCAATTCCACGTCCTTTAAATGCTTCAATGTATAATGGATCAAGTTATTATATCCTCTACATTTGGGTAAGGGTAAAAGGCTCATAATAATGAAGAGACAAATTATTTCGCCTTCAGGTTGCTCGGCAACAATTGTTAGTTTTGGTTTGATATTTAAATTGGTTATTCACACCCGTTAAGCCTGTCAATTGGGTTTTTCCTAACCACAGGATAGGTCCCGTTCTCTGGTCGAGATTTTATCACTTGACTAAGGGGTTACTATATTAACATACCCACTAGAAATAATTTATCAATTTAATGCCATTAGGTATCAAAACATGTTTGTTCATAACTCACTCCGAAGCATAAACGTGAAATCTTTCTTTAATAAGTCTGAGGAGTTTATCTCGGTTGCTTTTTCTCCATTTACCCGTCGATTCGGTAAACGAACTCCAAAATTCTGAATCAGACTTGATTGAATCGCAGTCGTGCCCGCGGGGATGGAGTTATTTTCCAACCTATTTCATGCCACGTCGCAACGAGTACGTTCGACAAGTCGCAGGCCGTGCATTTACCCGCGTTTCATGTTTGTACCCTTTCGGGAAATTTCTTCCAGTTCATTTATTTATTTGAACACTGTCGTTTTGCTCATAACACCGGTGTTTGACTACGTTTTACAACGAAAATAAATATTTGTTTTGTAAGATTGCTTTTTTGACAATAACTTTTATGATTTCGTCGATAGAAATCAATTTGAGACTTGAGAATATTGGCTAGGGACTGGGGATATTGAACGGTGAACGATGCATTAAATAAAAATAAATTTGTAATCAGCCTAAAGTCTAGGAATGATAAATGTATAAATCCAATGCGGGATAATCTGCAATGAAAGAGCTCATTTGTGATACTCGTCCAGTTGTTTCGATTCTCGTTGTTCGGACAATGGGCAAGCATACGCACAATGCTGCCCCAACGTCATCAATCAAAGCCCCGCTGGCCCTACCACACCCCACCCCGTACTTTGCCACCCACACGCGCCCTCAGTCTGCTGATTTACCCCTTACATTACAGGTAAATTCACGATGAATATTTCTAGATACCACATCGATCGATGGATACAAAGCTACAGACTAACTCGATAGATAAATCAGGAAAAATACGATCGTGAACTAACAGATAAGTCATGCTTTATACCCAGCTATTATTCCCGACCTCACACTAAGAGGAACTTGACGTCTCTCGAGTCTTATTGCTTCCCATTAGGTAGGAAAATTGTAATGTTGGCCAAACTTTCGAGACGGAATAGTTGACCTCATAAAGTTTGTACCGTGAATAAGAACAATGAACTTTATTTATTTTTATTTCATAACAGAAGATCAAATCTTACGTTATTTAGGTTTAAATAAAAGAACAACTCCTGACGGGAGAGACGTAGAGCCTAAACAATCATAGCTTTGGAACATTATATTTGGAGGATCGCTTATATTTAAAGCGAAAGGGTACCTACTTAGAATAGGATTTTCTAAATTAAATTTTATTTAGGTATTTGATAGATTATTCTAATAAGCAGTAATACATTCTTGCGTATCTTTTCCATAACTGTTTGTTATTTTTTTATCCAACATTACGCGTGTTTCCGAAAACCTTAAATGTTTTTTTTAACAGGGCAGGTTAAAGACTGCAGTAGGCTTCGCGTGACTGCTGTAGGCCCCCGAGCAGCGGCTGCCACTTATAATACTTTCACTTATATATATTAATGCCCGAAATAATTAAACACTTCAGTAAATCGTAACAACATTATTTATGGCACGAGCTCAAATGAAATCCACCGTAAGTAATTGAAGTGGCACAAGGAATCCAATTAGCGATTGATAACTTATAATTGAACTTAATCGTATAAGTCATTAATTCCAATTTACATTACACATTATTTAATACTAATTGATTACGTGTATAATTGGTGTTATTAAAATTTATATTGAACGGATACTGATTATCTAAATAATATATGAAATGCAATGATTGTTATTGAATTGTAATGTAACACCAGACATTTTATGTAGTGTAAGTCCGTCCGTGCGCTGGAATCAGTAGGTACAATAGGTCTCTAATCGACACCAGACAGTCAGCACGAGACGATTGTGGCTCGAGGGGCGGAACGGAATTTCATGAAATCAATATTCGACAGCTATGCTCAAGATAATATGGTATTGCAAGAATTTTCAATTATCGAACGATGGACAGAGAAATAACAAGAATAAGCCACTCGCGCGTTGATATAAACATTGCGTTTGTTGTATATCTGCAGTAGTAAGGCAGGTTCATTATACCTGAATATTGGTGATAAAAAAATATATTCATGCGAACTCATGGTGTTGTGAAAAATATCTAATATTACGATCACATTACATACGGCTCCACTATCGCCCAACGCCGCCGCCAATGGCCATCGCGGGGGCGTATGATTAGAAATCGATAATCATGCGTCACATTTCGGCATACACACTTACACATTGTTGTTCCATCTATTGTGATGAGAGCCTATGTTATCTATTGTATCGATGTTAGTTCGTCGGTAATCCCAATCAGTGAGGATTTCAAGGTTTCCATTTTGGGACGAACCCTTATCGTTGTTTTTTTGTCACAGTCGACAATGCATTCGAATAGTTTAATAAATACACATCTGTCGATTTATAATAATTCATTTTTCAATATATTGCTAGTGGGGCCCTTTTAGGCACACACATTTTATTTTGAAATGGTATAAGAACATTAAAATAAATTTTATAACTCCTTCACCGTTTAATTTCCAGCGACAAAACTTTTTGATCCTTCAAGCGGGTTAAAGTATTTGAGCATCGTCCCTGGTCTTGAAGAACTTTCCCACTTTACAAACTTCAAATAACAATAAGTGTCGATATCGTAACTTTTATAAATACCTACTACGTTTTACCTTCACCTTATTCCAGCCCTTGAGTATTGTTTATTCTCGCCAGCTGTAAATTTAAAGTAAACGTTGCTCCTCGTGTTTATATAACATTCTATCGGTCATAAAAATAGTAAACAAACCTGAGTAATGGATGATGGTAACGACTAATGAATCATTGGATGCACATGCGGATCGAGCAGAGTGCGTTTGTGTAATACATACTCGTACTTAGGAATATTACCTACCTTACTACTTCGTAGAATAAGTGCAGTCAATAAGCTGGCGAGCTTGACTCACAATAAACTGCACTACGTCTCAAGCACCTTATGAGTGCGCAAAATTACACAACACTTGTGTATTATTGTAGTAGTGTGTCATTGTAAAAGCCTTACATATACTATATCCGTACCAGGGGCTCGATTCTGTAAGGAAAATGACACTAACTCGAGGATGTTTCGTCGCGGCCTCCGTGCTCTGTCTCTTTCGCTAACTACGCTAATACTACTAATCACGTGAGAGATAAGCTCTCCGAGGCCTCCGTGAAGCGATATGTCGACTAGCATTTAGAGCTAGATTTTTTTAACATTATAATAGGTGGATAATTATAACTCCGGACTGAAGAAGTATGAAACCGTATTATTGTCACACAAAAAAAGACAGGCGGTCATAAAACCATGAGAGCGAAACCATAGTGAGATTCAGAAAAATAACAGCGCCAGTGACAATAAAAGTAAAAAAATAATTAATCTAACAATAGGCATTAAAATTGCTTAATATTTTTATGATAAATTCCTGAAAATTCCAATCAAATTAAATTCAAGTAAAAAATTTATTAAGTAACATTAAAAATAGAATTTACAAATAAAACGTAAACCTAAAAATGGCTACTCTGAAAAGAGATAATTTTCGGTTTATCAACCTATTCGCCTGGTAATATTTGTTACAATGTAATAATTATTGTTATTTTCTATTTTGTAGTCTTGTCATATATTTTTTTTTGTTTTGTTTTGTTTTTTAATGTTACCTATAATAAGTATTTTGTAATTGTTAAATATAAAATTATGTAAAATTTAAATTATAAAATAGCCAAAAAGTCAGAATAGATAAAAATTTATATAACAAATAAAAAAGAATGTAACCTTGCTGAGTTTCTTGCCGGTTCTTCTCAGTTGAAGGCTGACTTCCGAACCGGTTGAAGCTTCAGTAACTTTAAATTTGACCTTCATAAGTGCCCTCCGAAGGCCTAAACTGAATAAATGGTTTTGAATTTTGATTTTTTTTAATTGAATATACTAAAATAAGTACATATTCTGTTTGAGTCTTATATCTCAGATTGTAACGTGTGTGATCAGCTTTAGCCGGTTCAGTAAAATTAAAATCATATTGCTCGTAAGGCACTTAATTATAACCCAGGTGTAAAATGTATAAAACTTGAAAGTTGTTACGTTCTAAGTACTTACATGGTACAGTAATCGATGTAATAGGTAATACTTATACTAACGAAGTCGAATTACAACCACGCTTCGTTACTTTTTAGTCATACACATTATTCTTACGCTTGCACTATATCAATACAAGTAAATTATACTTTACAAAATATTTAATAAGTAATTATAGATGCGATGAATTTATATTTATCGAATCGCGAATCTGAATTTCATTGAATGTCGCGCAATGATCATAATTAATTATTATTATATTATTAATGAATATAATTTATTGATTACGATTATAAAACAAAAATAGGTGAAATACATGCATAATTTTATCTCAGCTGTGAAATTGAAATTTAAAAAAGCTTTTCCCTTGTTAGTTGGTAAGGTTGTCCAACTCGACCTACACCACACTCTATCTGTCACTCAAAAGGTAATTTTTGTGTCTTATTATATGCCTATAGCTTTAATGTTATCTTTACGCTTCCGTTTAATAAATATTGATATATCTATCTAATAATTACACCAAGCAACCGATAGGTTCCAACCATAGAACATAAAGCTCAGACAAAGAATTTTTATAGCTCTAAGTAAAGGCGTGCCATTCATATTTGGGCGGTGGCTGTGAGCCATATTTGCCGTAATTTGGAGACCATTACGGCATTCTGCACACGAGCAAACGATAAATCTCTCTCCGGCTCCGCAATGTATTCTGCATACAGAAGGTTTTTAGGCACTAAGGCAAACTAAAATTTTATTGTAAACTATAAATAAATAAATAAATAAAAAAAAAAAAAAAAAAAGAACTGCGCTTCCTAGTCTAGCAGACTACCGCCAATTATTATTACTCCCCGGACAAGCTCGCTCAGTTTCAGAATTGGTCAAAGATTAAATAGCTTGGTCATATTTAAGTTATCTACATACGTAATGTATTTTTATTCTCTATTTTTTATGATCGTTGGTGATAAGGTCCGAAGAGTTTTCACCAGTTACATAGATGTGTCAAAGTGGCTTATGTTTTTGAGGTATCCTTGCGTACTACAAGATAGTGAAGTTCTATTGCAATAAAATATCGTCATTATTTATACTTACATAATTCTATCCAGATATAATGTGCAATAATCGATGAAATCGATAAACGCAATCTAAAAAAGAAAACATTAATACAGAGAGGAGGTTGCCGACGGCAGGCATGTAATTGTATTCAACAATGAAATAAAAACGGCTGATCCGTGAAATACAAAATATTTATACCTTAACGTTAATTAGGAACCAATAAAATATCTGCTTGGATTGGATACCAGCTACGCGCCTGTGTGCAAATGAACCGGCGGCGCGGCGGCGGCCGCGGCGTATACCGAAGGACGCGGCCGCATTCCGCACCGCACCACCACACCCGTGATGACACACATACCGACACGTTCTCTGTCTGTGTGTGTACCTTCCAAAGTACATAAGGCACTTTTGCACTATACCAGTGTTGAGGTGACAGTGTGCCACGAGTAGAGTGGAATTTCTTATTACGATGCAACACGTTGCATTCACAAGATCGCTCTAGGGCTGTTTTGTAGATGGTGACGTACCTACTGCGCCCGGGCATCATTCGAACAGTTGTTCGATATCGAGCCGTTATAAAAAATACAAAATTCATTGCACAAAACACATAATATTATCAATAGCTATATATAACCGTAGTTACGTCGTCGACTGGGAAATATAGACAAAACGGAATACCTCCGGTGCGGAAACTGTTTAATCACGCAGCGTGTACGCTGGCAGGCGCTAATCTCGCGGGCAGCCGTCGCCGAAGCGAATCGCATACAAATGTGCCGCCAGCCAGAGCAAAAACTGCTGAATAATATCCCCTCACTGTTCTACACTCGTACGAGCTTTATACCGCACATAATGATGCAGTCACGGCACGCTCTATGCATTTTACAATCTCATCTTGTACATTACTTTCGAAGAGCTTTATAATGTTGCAGTTTTTTTTTTAGAAATAAATAATACAGTATAGAAAGATGGCACGTTTTTATTTTATATGAGCAACGGCGGGATCAGTATTTCATATCGTATTGCTGGCATGTGCCAAATGCGTCAATGCTGCGGATCGGGTGACATCATTACATTGCCATGTAGTAATTGTGCATAGTACTATGAAACTCGTCGAATTTTGCGGGAAATTCTGTTGATACCTACCAAAATTGTATCTTATCATCTTTCAATGTTACCTGGATTCTGTATATGTTTCATCATCATCATCATCATCATCAGCCTATCTCCGTCCACTGCTGGACATAGGCCTCACCTATGGCACACCACTGAGCTCGATCTTCAGCTCTTTGTTTCCAACCGCTAGCAGCCAGCTTGCGTATATCATCGCTCCATCTAGCTGGAGGGCGCCCTACACTACGTTTACCGAGCCGTGGTCTCCACTCTAGAACACGTCTACCCCAACGGTTATCGGTTCTACGGCAGATGTGACCAGCCCACTGCCACTTCAGCTTGCTAATCCTATGAGCTATGTCGATAACTTTGGTTCTCTTACGGATGACTTCATTTCGAATTCGATCCTTCAGAGAGACTCCGAGCATAGCTCTCTCCATAGCTCGCTGAGCGACTTTGAGTTGGTGAACTAGTCGCACCGTCAGTGTCCACGTCTCGGCTCCGTAAGTCATAACAGGTAGGACGCACTCGTTAAAGACTTTCGTCTTCAGACATTGGAGTATGGGCGATGAAAAGACTCGACGAAGTTTTCCAAATGCTGCCCACCCTAGCTGTACTCTTCTGCGAGCTTCCTTCTCGAAGTTGTGTCTACCCAATTGCAAGATCTGCCCTAGATAGACGTATTCAGCATATACTAATTGAGCTAAAATAAAATGATATAAAATACAACAATACTTTGATAGATTATCACAAATGCTACGAAAATTTCGTAGCTGGCGCAAAATCTGTTGATTTGTAGATCCCGATTTCTCCAGAGGGCTCCCACTTTGCGTAACACAGATACCAGGAGAACCAATAACATAATTACATAATAATCATTGTATTATCACTCAATTTGTAGTACGTGTTTATGCGAAAGTCAAGTATTGCATGAGTTGTTGTTGCATTTTTTTATCATGCGAGTGAAGTCATTTACAACGCGACAATGTTGGCTTCGATCGTAAGCCAATTCACATAATTGGCCATTTTCTCCAGTATTACTTAACAAGCATGCGTCCCGCGGTGTCATTTGTGATGCCTAGATATCTTATGTATGTCGTGATGATAACATAGCCTATGTTACTAGATAATAGCGTTGCTAAAAATATTGAAATCGGGTGAGTAGTAAACATACAAACTAACAAATTTATCTTTTTATCTTATACATATATATACAATTCTGGTACCACAGTGTTAGTTACCATACTCCTCCGAAACGGCTTGACCGATTTTTATGAAATTTTATATGCATATTCAGTGGGTCTGAGAATCGGCTACTATCTATTTTTCATACCCTAAATGATAAGAGTTGTCCACCCCTAATATTATTATTTTTATTTTTGGGACCCACATTTTATTTTTAATTATTTATAATTACCCTTCTACGATCGACCCCTGTTTTTAAATCGCGAGTTTCTTATATTTTTAGTAAATGTTCATGTAGGTATAGTTTGTAATAATGTAAATATGGCAAAACAACGTTTGCCGGGTCAACTAGTATTAGGTAGTATAGATTTTTGACGTTAATTTTCTGAATACAATTTTGATACTTTAACGGAAATTCTTAGAAATCCTCATCTATTTCGATTTAATTGAGCAAAGTACAGTTGTCCTTTTGATTCTCCCCATCAATCGTCACTTTAGCATTCACTCCTTTCCAATTTCACACAATCCAAGCAAATAAACGTTATATCAATACGATTCCAATTAATTCCGATAACACAGCTGAAGTGGCAATGGGCGGGCTACAGAAGAGCCGATAACCGATGGGCACGTAAAGTTCTCGAGTAGCAACCTATAGTTACAGTTTCTGTGAGCCAAGTCGGGGGGCAATGTTCAGCAGTGGACATCCTTTGGTTGAATTCTATGATAATATGAAATGAAATAAAAATATTTTAATTCAAATAGGCCTTTACAAGCACTTATGTATAGTCTGACTCTAATACCGGTTCGGAAGTTTGTTTTTTACTGAGAAGAGCCGGCAATAAACTCAGCAATTACTCTTTTTAAAAACGATCTTAAATTTATTACAAAATATTGATTTAGTCTCACTGACAATACCTGTGTGTTAACGCAGAAGTAAAAAAATATTTAACAATAATATTATGAATCTAATTAAAAAACATAATACAAAGCTAGTATACGAAATGTGTTACTGACCTATACACGTATGTACATAGTTAAACAGTATACAATTACTTAGTTATTCATAATTTTCTATTAAAGTAACTAACGATGACTAATACGTCTAGACGCCAATTTACAATAATAATTAAAATATCACCATGACATTTTCGACTTCCGCCCGGCAGATCACCATTGGGATCGGAATTCGTTTATACATTAGATTGTATGTAAAGGATAAAATGTTAATTAAACAGCTGACATAGAAATTGTCGCACGGATTCTCGTGTCTTATTTTATTTAAGATCTTAATTGAATACACGTAGGCGTTCTCGTTATTTCATAAATTGTTAATATTACGAAATAACTTTACGTTAATACGAGGAAATACTTCTCGTATCTATAGATTTCCAGCTTGTAGTTTGTAATTTCTGTGAAATATGTTGTTGTTATTCACTAGATCTCAAATACTGGCTTTGCTGGCTGACGCTCGGTTCGCTCGAGGTAAATTATATTCCTCCTACAATACCTACATAACTATTTACATCGTTGACAGTCTAACCTAACAATTCGAGGACTGTCTGTACCCGGAATTCCGAGAAGACAACTGCGCTCGTCATCGCGGCTTTGTTTGCGGCCACTACGAACTGCTGGTAATCAGACAAGGAGGGGAAGATTGGACGCGGTCGTTGGAGGGAGAGGGGGGTAGTGACTGCGACTAGTTGAAATGTCTGAGGCGGCTTCTAATTTGCGGAGCTGTCGCGGCGAAGGATTGACCTCGTCTGACGATCGCCCACACTACTCGGATTTTCACTTACTTAGCCTTTATAAACGACGAGTGTTGGCGCCTTAAATCTTACAGGGCTATCTTGTATCACTCGATTGTTAGTGGAACTTATATTAGCCACCTCTTATTACTTGTTCTAGTTTCTAAAAGGATTTTCATGAAATAAACCCGATAGTACATTACTTTATCACAATTATCCTCTATTCATTAAAACAGAATGATTTTAAGGCAATGTGTAGTACAAACTAATCAATAATATTTATTTCATAAAAATATAAAGATTATAAACATCTAACAGATAACTTGCTGTATAAACGCATTGTACAAAACGTGGTATCAAACGTGGCATTTTCACTCGAGCGAACTCGGCAAATCTTCACTCGAGAAGTGCCTCAGAGATAGATTTTATTGCCTTCTAATGGTCAGCCTGAAAACAAGACTTTAAACTTTACGCTACGAACAGCTTTATAATAGTAGACTACGGCGTGTCGCGATGAAACGTGATTTCCGCATTCAGACCCGTTAAACTACTGAAATCAACGACCGGCTTGACTTTCACTCTCAATACAGATGAAATACAATAAAGTTACAGCATGAAATTGAATTCTATGATATTCCGAATCAAATTTGATTTTAATTTCCAGTACCTAGTAGCAATTTCTCTTACAAACTTTGAATGGACAGTAATTTTGTTAGTTGAAGCGAAGTGCTCTTTGCTGAGAATTATGCCAATATACAAAAGTTCCCACTTAATTAACACACTGAACTCTACTGAGGTGCTATCGTTTATACGATTTAATTAATATATACATATCTGGGGACATTTGTATTTCACACAGGAATCCTAAAGAACCCACAACGATCGAATCCTCGACTTGAGGCTGACAGTCTATTATCTAACCACCACCCCAACATACATACATAATACATAACTATATTTCCACAAAATCATGGTCTGCTATATTCATATTAAATGAATATATCTTCTACAAAGTGTAATAAATATACCGTAACTAATTAGGTAATGTATTAAGACATTATGCGATACACGATGTACATAAATAATACTGTGTATTTGGTGAAACCTGGATATATTCAATTTCAATGAGCATTTAGCTGTAAGGGGTTGGGGAGGCAGCAACAAGCTGCGAGCGAGACAGGCGAGACGGAACTGACGCGACCCGCCGACGCCAACAATCCCACTCAACATAAAACTAAAACCCAAAGTTCCAATAAGAAAACGTGTGAACTCTCAACGGCAGACGACGCGAACACTCGCTGGAGTATCAATTCTATGCTCTAGCTAGTATATTTATCTTGACCGAATGTGGTTTTGTTAAGCGAAAATTGTTCGACACGAGTTCCGACGTAGTACGTATCGCATACAAATACTTCCGATGTTATCGCAATGTTACTTGATTTAAAAAACTACTACACCAGCATTAGCATATTAAAATCTGTATCTATTTATAGATTTTACGTCCTACCGTTTCTTCCTATTACACCTTTGTCTGGTAGGTAGATATCGCTTTGTCGATAAGACCACCTTGGCTGTAATTTATTTTCTGATGTTTGTTTACTCCTGTGTATGTCCCTTACTTTGTGAAACACGTTAATGAATATTGATATTGCAAAGAGAATGACTAATATAACTACGTCATGCTTTAATTTACAAGAAATATAACGTAATGTCTATAAGCACGCATCACTTTAAGGGGATAATAAGAATTTAAGTAGTGGTTTGTAGGGATTCATCATCGCATCTCATAGCTTCCAACGGGATACCAGTGTCATTACGAGTCTATATTTTACTCTAATTCCTTGACCGGCAGTCCCACGCACACTAAGCGGATTGCCGGCTTATCGCCTTACAGGCACACTCACCTATTTTTTTCAATGGCAAAAAATAAATAGTTGTGAGTGTATAAGAGCTTTACTTACCAACTAAAAAAACGACAACAAAGCCCTGATCCCTCAGGCTTTCCTGCGGGTTTTTCGAATTTCGTGACTCAAATAATTAAGTTCGAAGATGGGGGTCGCCGGGTGAAATTATACATTGTTATTGCCACTATAAATCTCATTTTCGGTAAACGCACCCGCTTGGAATAATAAATACCGAAACTAGAAAAATTACATTTGAGGTTTATAACTCGCGGGTGCTATAAACGTAGTTCTTGTAGTCTTGTCACAGGACGTAATGCCTTACAGATTTCCACTTATTGTTCTAAACCTGTTCTTTGTTAGGTTTATGCTGCAATTGTTAGACCGACCTCTTCGTCTCTACATTACACTATTAGGCATCGTCGATTGGTCCCGCATTTCTAGGCAATCAGTTGTGTAATCTCAAGTCAATGAAAGATGCAGGCAAATAGAAACGTGCCACATTAGAGACATCGTGAGCACATAGATCTGTGTATATAACTACATATACTAGACTAGACGTTTGCGAAAGTCTGCAGACACGCTTCGTCACGGCTCTCGGCACACACTGGAGATGCCAATCTGTTATAGTCATATGTCTACGTCAGTGTCGTGATGCAAGCAAGTATTGGATCCTGGACCAAATGTGCATTTATCAGATATACCTTAAGTGCATAAAATAATACTCTTTGGAGTGAAAGTTGGTAAACTTCGTGTGAACGACACGAACCTTTTTAATCAAGCCTTTATCAATCGGTCCGTAGATATTTTTGTAATAATATCTACCTGCTTCTATAATCGCCAGTGCTGGGGAAATTCTATTTAAATAATTCAAATTGCATGCAGTTAGTTGTTTGCTTCTGCGATTTAGTTTGTTCGTTTCAAATTTCTTCGTATTTATTACCTTGCAAATAACATCACGAAACTCGCTCTGCAACTAGGTAGATACCAAGCGCATACACGCATTGATACGTTTACATAGATAGTTACCTCCTGGCAAGAAAATATTTTTAGTTTATATTAACTCCTTTGGTGTTTTTCCGGTGTTGAAATTAGAATTGTTATTATAACCTTTTTTTTTTAATAATATACCATTTATTTTTTATAATCATTATGCGGCCAAGCAGGTTCTACCAATGTGGCAATTTTCATATCGATATCATTAGTCATTGTTTATTTATTTAGTTATTAGGTCAGCCAACAATTGTTTACACAATACATGCATTGTTTCTATAATTATATTGTTGAAATAAGAAGCACAATTTTTTTATGGTACCCTTAAAGCCTAACGATTATTAGCCTGAATTGGCATTTACTAAACCGAGCCTAGGCAAGTACTCAAGTGCAGACAGTGTAACTCGCTCGTACACTATAGGGCAGAGAATATTTCACATTCCTACATGGTAGTGGTCAACACAGACTTTTTTTGGTCTTACTGAGCTGCGATGCACTGTCTCTCAGCATTCCTATGAGTGTTCCGCACTGAATTTTAGGTAATATTTGCTAATATTGATATTTATTGTTTCCAGAGCAGCGGCTGTCGTTCAGCGAGCGGCACGGTCGTGGGCGCAGTGACGGTCGCGAGCGCAGGCGCGGGCGCGGGCGCGTGCGCAGCGCGCATGGCGAGCGCAGGCGCGCAGTTCCGCGGCAACGCGCAGCAGTGGGCCGCGGGCTTCACGCCGCAGCCCTGCCGCTACCCACCGCCGCAGGCACAGCCTTACGCAACGGCACCCAGCCCTTATACACCGCACCAGGTAAATGATCACAACTTTTTAAACCACATAAACATCACATGCAAAATGGAAAATGTTTAGTGAAAGGAATAGTTTATTTTATTAGGAAATTTGTCAGGCTTTCCGAGAGCTGTCTGCTTTAAGACATTGTTAAGTACCTAATAGTAAATTTCTTCTTATATCTTCTTCACCATATCATATCTTCAGATCGTTGCCTTGTTGGTTCACGATAATCATATACCCATGACTGATTACCTTTTATCATTTGACTTTCAATTTATGAGTGAGCCTGGTCCACTGCTAATCATGTGTAATTAGATACTTTTATAAGACAGCGACAATAAAGGCGATTTTATTTATGTCACCTATTCAATTCGAGGTGTACGGACTAGTAAAACTTTGAACACTTTACTCAAGGGTCCCATAAAGCAGCTCAAATCTTTAACTGGCGCCATCTTATGCATGGTTCTAATGAGGTGTGTTTAAATTTACGACACAGTTTACGAGCAGCGGCGGGCGACGGCGACAGTGCGCTGTCAGCCGGGCCGCGACCGCTTCCTTACAATTATTGTTGTGAACATTCATTCTTTCGTTGTCTATCACTTCTTTAGTTAATAGTACTGAGTGCTTACGCTGACTTAACTTAGATATCATTCATTATCACAAGAATAGCATCAAACTACGTGATTCAAAGCTGTAAAGTTGCAAACTTGCGTTACTTCAGACCTGTTATTTGTAATAACTTTTTTCAACAATGTAAAAATCCCTGAATATATTACCGTCATAGACTGAATAAATCAATGGTGATGTTGACTTTAGCTTCCGCTTTATGTATAATGTAGGCTACATAACATTATTAACGTAACAAAAATGGTCACTGGCTTGCCAGCTCACTACGTGTCTCTCACTAAACACGGAGCCAGGCTTAATAATTAACCGTCAAGTCAGCGCCTTGACAACTCTCCATCAATTTCTACGCCCGCCACGACGACGACGGTACCCGCTCTTTATGCGTTACACACAAACAATATTATGTGATTAATGTCTTCTCGAAAGCACTTAAACAACACAACTCGATCATGATTTGCATGAAACTAGTTAATGCACAAGTTTATTTAACCAAAACATAGGTATTGAATTTCAAACTTCCGCCGTTTACGCACAAGAGATTACGTTACTATTGTGTAAACATATGAAAAAAAGTATCTACGGTCGGTCGGGTTGAGTGAAGCCAAACAGGCAACAAGCGTTATTGCCCCTCCGGCCTCCGGCCCTCTTGTTTTAGGGTACTCGGGCCGACTGGAACGACTGACAATCGCCAATAAACTGTTACGTTGGACATCGAATCAAATGTTATCCTGCATACGGATTCTGTAGTTTGTGCTAGTAAAATAAATGTTCTCACAATTTAGTTAAAACATAATCATTTTCTTTTTATAATTGAACACTACGTCTCTCCAAGTTAATAAACAAATAATGTAGAGATGAAGTCTTAACTTTTCTATGGGTAAGTAAGTACCTACCCAGTCCCGACTGCCCTAATCATCGGCTCTTGTGTCGCGTGTCGCTTCCCAGCTCGGTTTACGAGGCATTGCGAACACAAACCAGATGTTGCACAAAGCTCGAGTTCATGCTGCACCTACACCACCCTCCTCCACAGGAATCTCGTAAAAGGAATCTCTCGCGCCCTTATCGCTTTTTGAAATAAAATGTAGCTCCCGCGTCGTACGTGTTTTATTACAACGCGTCTACTTCAGGATTTATCTGTGGTCGCCGTGCGCCGCGCCGATGTTGAACCCGTATTTTTTTTATATTGAGAACGTTTTAAAAGAATTCCGCTTATGCGATTCACTCCACTTTAATCTATTTTGTTTTGCGTAGACTATCAAGTTTATATAGAAAGACTTATTATTACACAATCTTTACTTGCAGTATTTTACAATAGCACGAAGTACGAACAATAAAAAAGCAATACTCGTTCTGGTGAATATTCCTGGCAATACGAATAATGCTAAAGGAGCGTAAAAGGAATCGACATCGCAATACAAGTGAATTTGTTACCCTACTTTTTACTGAGCTGTGACTTTGATTGGGCTTCGCAATCCCCGGTTTGTAGTAGGAGCATTTATTATTATATCTATGACCACTTGATTAATGTCCGGAATATGTCAGCTGTCAGGGCTGTCACAACTCCGCAGCTTGTTACCCGAATATGGCAGCCTGTTTTTGGATAGGGATCATCCTTTTTTTATAGTAAGTAGGTAGTGACTCTCGGAAGGATAATCTTTAAATGGTGAAATTAAATATAAGGTCCAAGTGATAAACAGGGACAAAAAATATAACGAGATATGGAGTTTTTATACACTTACTTTAGCGTACACGAATAGGACTATCTAGTAGTTTATCTGGAGACCAGTGAAACCCTAAATCGGTATAAACAATTATTCTTTTCGTCAGCTACCATTAAAATCTTTTAGGCCTATCTACCCACTCAACCTCCCCGTTGGTTCATTTTCACACGCACGCACTCAAAGATTATGTTGATATATTCAAATGTATACGTTACGGGAAAAAAAATGTAAATGAATTTCCACGTTTATTTCGGGAGGTGTCGGTTCGGCCGTATTATTTATATTTAGGAGACCCTTTTTCAATGTCATGACTTCGGGTTCCTGACCTATTTTATAGATGACATACATAACTCAACCACTCGAGTCTTTAATTGCCCGAAAGCCAATGAAAGAATAATTAAACTTCACGGTATTTTTCAAAGTTTGTGTTGACTTATCGCAATGTTTATTTCTGTAGAATGATGCTGAGTGAGTCACACATGTTCGACCCTCCTACTCGGGGTGAAAGTATAAATAAACAAGGCTTGCTGATATCTGTCATCCAAGAATTAGATTTATTTCGGTTCTAACGGAAGGTGAAGGACCCCAGCCCCTTGCAATCGACTGTCGATGAAACTCAACTGGGTGATTATAGATAGTAGAAATATTTCACGCTCTTTTAATTTAACGTGACGAACGAAGAATAGGCTAGCAAGCAAAATACCATGTGTAAGCAAACATGGTAAATAGTGCTATATAATAATATGTACCTACTCTTCTGTTATCTATTTAGTGTATCATTTTAAATTATATAAATTAACAGTGTAGAGAAATTATTTAAAAACAAATTAATTCTTAATTAATGTACCAGCCGTTCGTTACAATTATGTCTACTGTGTAATACAAATTGCTGTATTAGATTTTTTTAAATCATCAAATATTTGGAATACCCACATTAATCTTTCTAGGTTTTCGTTGTCTCTTATCAAATATCACTATACTGAATACACATAATATTGCAGCGGACAAATATGTATGTGATAGGACCATTTTTTTCCTAAACTTGTCCAATATTGTGAACTACCGGCTCGGGTCACATCCCGTATAAAAAAGGTAGCTTTTTTCTCAGTCAGAGGGTGTTTTTTTGTTGAATTATGTTAATACCAGAGTGACGCACGCTAGGCTCGCTGCCGATATTTAAATTCGCTTGAACACTGGTAAACGATTTTAGTTCACAGCCACCGCTTGACCCCACATTTTTTATCGTAAAAGGAAAAAAAAGCAGTCATTGTTATTTTTTGTTTCTATTTATTTCAAACTTACACTTTTGTTGTCATTATTAAATCCGTAACAAGTTCATATCTAGAATAAACTAGGTTATAAAAAAATATTCAAAGAAGACCCGGTAGTTACATACAAGTAGGCTTATTTTTATCATAAGGTCGACTACAGAAGCCATGTAAGTGTACCTACATTCTATTTATGTTCATAAAAAATACATAAACCAGATTTGGTTAATGTTTGAAATAATAAAAAGGGCAAGCTGGGCAATTGTAATAAAACTAGTTCGTGGCATCATCGTAGCGCGTTATCGTAGCCTTTATTAAAGTAGATCATAGAAACTAAAAAGATTTCAGACAATAGATGAGTAAACCTTTTTTTTGCGCTGTCAAATGACACTCCCTCAGCCGCGTTTAAACATCTCATATATTTTGACCCAAATCATTGACCTGCACCTTGTAAATAGCAAAAGAATTTATCGATTCCTTGATTGAATCAACGATAAAGCAAATGGAGTGTTCAATTTAAATAGATTGAATGGGATTTATGTTTCATTTCGTGGGCTTCGGCGCGAATCAGTCGTATTCGTCCGTGAATATACCCACAGTTACGTAGTTGCATAACTAAAATTGAAACCGGAATTGCATCGTTTATTAAACTCATTATAAAACTCAAACGAGCATTTTCAATTCATACCAATTTCATGTCCCCAATTAACGTATAGTAAATGATATTTATTCGAGTAAGTAACTTGAATGCAGTTCGAATGTTTAGAGTGCGTGCTTGCCGGCCATGTGACGTCGGGCGCGACACGCACGCGCTGCGCTATCGAGCCGAGACCAACTGTTGAGTGCTGTCTCCCTCTCCTCCCCCTTCCCCCTTCTTACTCCTCCCTCACACTTGCCGAGATACAGCTCTCTCCCCCCGTGTACCCCCTACGAGTGTGACGTCATCAACCACCGTCATACCCGACCTATGTGTGGGTCGTTTTATTAATCTTGGCTAAACATAGTTGAAAAATAGTTAATTTTAACAATATATTATTTTGATTGAAACGCTACGAACTTCGTAGACCTATAGTCAAAGGCGCTTTATACTACCGTAATACGACACGGCACGATTTCACCGATTGCAATGGGGAACTCCCCTAAATAAAATAATTCTAATAAGACTCTAGTTGTATCGATAGAAACTAGATGCCGGAGTCGTGGTCATTTACATTAAACCATAGGTAATATTATAATGCAACTTAAATTAAAAATCGGATTTAAAAAAAAAATGTTTTCATTTATAGCTGCAATATTGAGAATTAATTAAAAAGTTTGTGGGTGTTACTTGAATATAAATAGAAAAGGTATACATTTAAACAGAGATTTTCTACAAACATAATCATGGAAAGACCAATATATACAAATATTCTTTTTTTTTTACCATAATATGAATATTTTGTACATAACTTTAAAAAATATTGTTAAATATGCATTCCTTTTTTAAATGCCCCATATAGAAAGAAAGAAAGAAAGAAAGAAAAAACATTTATTGACACACGCAAAAGAATATACACATATCTATAAAATACAAATAAAATAATAAATAAAAATAATAACTTCTATGCGTGGGTCAAAAGGACCCTGCCTCAGCATGATGTTGCACTGCGCATGCGCAGAGCAACGCTGGTATTCTGGCAGAGCCTGGCGACAAGTGACGACACGAATACGATCAATTTGAAAAAGAATACTTTATAATTTTGCCTCTTAATGTTATTATTTAATAACTATAAAAAAAAAAACAGAAATACATTTCACAGACACACAAAGAATTTGTTTACATCAACATAACAAGAGAACATTAGGAAAGGAAATAGTACAACAGTGTTGGAAGCAGAAATTAATTACATTACTTATGGAAGATCTTCCTTTTGTAATTCAAGAAATAGTTTTGTTAATGTTTTCTTAAAGGTTAGTAAAGTTTCATATCGAACCTAACTCAGCATAATGATAGTTATTTAAACGTGGTCACATTTATATCACACTTTATATTAAAAACGTGTTATCTACTAGCTATCTAATATTGATTAAGTTATATTGTATGTAGAAAACACAATGACGTAAACATTCACTTGCGTCATTCATATTGTTAACGACACGGGGGGAAATTGTACGACAGAGTTCAGGCAGTGAATTCACATATCAACATTCAGAATTACCCTATTTTGAACGCTAGTAAGTTCGCAAAGTATTTGATGAAATATTAATAAGGTATTCACTCTACTGATGAACGTTATATGATTCAAACTCCTATCAAGCAAACCAAAACCTAACAGCCAAACCTAGCCTTTAATAAGAAGTCCTTTTTACCAAACAAAGCAAAATATATACAAAAATAAATACAAAACAAAGTCGCTTTCTCTGTCCCTATGTCCCTATATCCCTATGTATGCTTAAATCTTTAAAACTATGCAGCGGATTTTGATGCGGTTTTTTTAATAGATAGAGTGATTGAAGAGGAAGGTTTTTATGTATAATACATGTGACATCCCACGGGAACGCGGTTAAACCGCGGGGGACATATAGGTATATAATAGTAGTTAGTAATAACGACCTCTCTGTGATCAAAGCAACTACAACTTTAAATATTTTTCAAAAGTCATTATAACACGGTCAAATGTCTTTTGAAACTGCAATCGTTCAAGTAAAATCACTTTTCGCGTAACACGGCAAAAGTTCCCACAAAGAAGACGTGGAAAGTTTGAACGTGTTTGCGACATGATGATTACTCGTCACGAGACGTCAACTTTTCCTGTCACCCTGCCTTCCTAGTAAAGACACACTCACATTTGTGTTGTTTGCACACAAATGGAATACCTATTTAATGTTTTTGGGATGGAATAGAGAAAAATAGAATAAACATGACTCGCGTTGACAACGATGATGATATAGGGATTCCATATGTTTTTTAGGAATAGATAAATGATAAATTTTAAAAATGTATTGAAAAAAAATAAACAGGAAGTGGATTCGGGTGAAAATAAGTATGATTTTTCCCCTAATTTTACTACGGCTTCAGTATGGATACACCTTAACTCCTCAAACTCCTGACACCTGTCGAAGCCTGAGCCAGACTGATAAGAACATCCTTTTCGTTTGAATTTTCGTGAATGACAAATGTCTCTACGTAACTTGTTATTCTCATTTGCAAAGTGGGCGGACGATGTGGCATGTTCAACGAACTTTGATAAGAATTTATGTCTCTTCCAATTATTATTGCTATTAGCACCGTATCCTAAAATACTTAATACCAATAAAAACCTTCAGTTAATTGATCGTAAGTGTGGTATTGTTCGAGAGATAATTTTTAATGCCTCTAATAATTTGTGCAATATAATTGTTATTTCAAACTTAATCTGGTAAATTCTTTTGTAAAAATTGTCAGGGTACATGGCTATTACGAGTTTAATATTAGTTAGAGCCGGTGGAGATTGCTGGACCCTAAATCTCCGTCAAACAGTGGAATTTCCGTCAACAAACGTACACAACGGCGTACCTAACTTTAGTTGTTCCATCCCGCAGGGACACTGGCCTGACTCACTTAATTACTCATCCAAAATTTCGAGCAGATAATAAAGTTAAATTGAGTAAATTGCATAGGTGGCCGGCATTACGTGGACTCGTTGTAGGATAGGTAGGTAGGTACACAGTTTTAATAGCAGTAATCGGACATTTTAACAACCATTTAAAAGTTGTCTTGTTAATAGCGATCGCTTCGTTTTCGAACTGTTTAACTACTTGTACCTTTACTTTTTATGTTAGAGGGCCTAATACAAAAACAAATTATATATTGTATGCAGTTTTTAATCATTTGTCAGGGTAAAAGAGAAACAAAAAATTATCATATAATTAATAATTATAATTTTTTGCATATTAAATGGTCAATACATAAAAACCTGTATTTTCACATTTTCTATGTAATGCCAAATTTGTTTTTTTTTCTGTCGCCGCAGCGTGTATCTCAGCGGTGGTCGTTCCGGCAGTTAGCGCAAATTGGTCCAATTACCGCCGTCTACTGCCCAAGATACCAATTGGATTACGAATCTAACGTCATTTACAAAAAAAAGTCATCTAACCCTGTATGTGTGCAACACAGGTTATCAATAAAGTTACATATTGCAGTTTGCCAACACACACACACGCTTGATGTGTTGTTATTTCGACGACAAGCCCACGTTTATGGGATTAATATGTAAACTAAATGCAAATAACAGCACTGTAGTTGTATTAGTTATTCTGTGGCACAGGCAACATACCGATTGAAGGTACCTACTACATTCCAACTTGTATGTAAGATAATAAGAGTGAGGTAAAGTGTAACAAATAAGAACGTCTCATTATAAAATAGCTATTATCAAATCATTTTATTCAATTTACGCGTACAGTCAACAAAATAAGTTTCCTAGTTTTCACACTAAGATGTGCTATAAATTTGTATCTGTTTAAGTACTTATAAATAATGCTAACTGTATGTAAGAACTTCTTATAATAACATAACAAGCCGAATGGCCTGTGTTCTTCTGAACGCTGTTCTATTGAAGTGTATTCGCGTGGAATCTGCGAAGATCTAGTGCTCTAGTGTTTGATTTATCACTGTTTAAACATTTTTTGTGGATCTCAATGGCTATTGCCGTTCAACACGAGCAGTCCGATTAATCTAAACTAACTGTTCACCTACAAACAGTGTGAAACGATGCTCGACCGTGCAATCCGTACCGTTGGCTTCTCACTCGCATCATAGCGAGCATGCGAGACGATTAAGGGTGCGTGCTCAGAATCGGCATGTGCTCATTACCCCTCCCTATTCATTACTGCTGGCTAAATAACTAATGGCTTCGTCTTAACACGTCTCTCGGAGAGCAGTTATTTTCAATGAAGTCTGGCACGAGCCCGTGCCGCGTCACTCCACTCGTCTCGCTAACTTAAGTCGACAGGAGCGCAGGGGAACGCACATATTAACACTTCGTTCAGCTCGATATAAGTAGTCATTCCGTCTCGTGATAACGCATAACGCATCATTCGTGCTGTTCGTGTGCTCCAGTTAGGATCCCGTGCTTATGGTGTCGTGGGATATGTGCGTATCTATATTATAAGCGGAATCATGCATTGAACAACGCTCAACAAATATTGAAAGATTCATAAATTAATTATATGTCCTGAATAATAGTAGAAATCACAGCCTGGGTTACGAACAATCATAAACTTTATACGAAATTTTCTTGACAAGTGCAAATTATCCATCCACATACTTAATTCAGTGATATATTGTATATCGTAAATTAGGCTCTAATTTTGCAGTATAGTGGTGCGACGATGGGCGGCGGGTGCGGCGCAGGCGGCGGACGGGTGCCGACGGCGACTTCGCCGGCCAACACGGCCTCGTCGTCGTCCTCCAACACCGGTTCGGCCGGTGGCACGCGTTCCACCAGCCTCAGCACCGCGCCACCGCCGCCGGCTTCGTCTGCCTCCACCACCGGCAATATCGGCGAACAACTCAGCCGCACTAACCTATACATCCGAGGCCTCAGCCAGAACACCACCGATAAGGACCTCGTCCAAATGTGCCAGATGTAAGTTTACAGTTACAGTCATCGACAGCGAGGAGGCCCAGCATTGAATTACATTACAATTGAACCTTTATGTATTTTCAGGTATGGCAACATTATTTCGACAAAAGCTATTTTGGATAAAAATACGAATAAATGTAAAGGTAAACAACATTAATACCCGTACGTACACTATCATAGCAACCTATAAAATTATGACATTATACATTATTATACGTTATAAGTAACAAATCTGTGCATAGATACTTCACGTATGTATTTATTAAAGTATACTTTTCGATATATCCTACTCGACTTAGTTATTGCATCGATATTAACTATACCTACGTAAATTAATTATTTAAAACAATATTAATATTTTCTAGAATACCATATACCTACCTTCATTAAACTAATTCATCTATGGTGAGACTTTTTTTCAATATATGCACGAACACTACTAGAAACATTCGATTTGATTCATATTTATGACATTCTCATTATATATTTTATTTACCTACTTATCTAAATGTTGTTTTTCTAGTAGATATCATCATCACTATATTAATGCACCAAAGCACAGATGATACCGAATTATTTATTACTTATCCAACAATATCGTTTCTGAATATGCACAGTAAGTTAATGTCTACGCCACAGTGTTAACCTATTCCGACGTCACCCTTCCATCACGCTACCTACGAGTAGGCAATATATTCGCGCTCATTAGATACATATTCAGATGTATTATAGCTGTTCGTTATTTGAGATCTTAGATAACCTATATAACCGAGCATGAATCATCAATCTTTTGAACCGACAGCCAACCGCGATGAAGGTAACCCTTAATTATAAAGTCATTTCACTTTTATTTCCACAGGTTACGGTTTTGTAGATTTTGAAACGATCGCGTCAGCCGAGGCGGCTGTTAAAGGATTACAAGCCAAAGGTGTTCAGGCCCAGATGGCTAAAGTGGGTATCTGGTTCCTGCGTAGACTGAACCGTGTACGTTGTGCATGCAAGTAATACTATTATGACTAACCGCCTGCTCCTGATCCGCTCTCTAGTCCATCTTCTACGACTCGATCGAACATTAACAACACGTCTATACAACATTCGATCTCCCTAATCCAGCCACCTTATATACAAACAATGTCCTAAAACCGTTACACACAAGGGGAAGGCAAATGTGAAAGTTATTATCAATCGAATTTTTATTTTACCTTTTGTTTCGTATTTGACATCTGGAAACGGCCGACTCAGCGGCAGTTAAAAACACTTGCCTTCCATCGATGATCCTTCCTTACAGTCCCTCTACCCTTACTTATAGCTTTAGTATCTACTATACCCTATTATCTAAAGAAAATGTGTTGCAATACATAATTGACCATATAAAGTTGAAAACCATTATATCTCTATCTTGTTATATTCGCTAGATTTGAGAACTTATGCATATATCTGTAGCATCCTGCCCCTTATGTTACGGAGAACTTAGAATGAATCTATCTTCCAATCTATAATGCATATATTTGTTTGGTTCAATAGATGTTTGAGACTGTCTAGATGAATTAGGTCCTGTTTAGATCATCGACATAAAATGGGCGTTAAATAAATTAAAATGCCAAGGCGACACAACCGCCACCAAAGTACGTTATCATTCATTTGTCAGTCCATTTTGGAATACAACGCGAGTGGTAATTTGATATGTCAGCGTAATCACACACAGAACAATGTAACACTAATGTGTTGTAAGTATTTATTCCCTTCAATGGTACGCAAATCCGACGCAAATATAACGCTTACTTAATTCTATACTTCAGACATTGTTTCATCCTGTTAATTCTATACTATTGTCGTTTGCTTCAGCGTTAAAACAATGTATAATTGTAATCTCGCTACTGGGCTCGGGTATTTCTATGCTTTCGATATTAAATTAGTGTGTATGCGAATTTTAACTAGCTTCATAATCTCTATGCTGATGTATTATGCCCATGTCGTTGATAACACCTCGTAATATTATTTAGTATATTAGATCAACTGCTGATTTACATCAGAGCTGGCTTCAGTGTCTAGATATTCTATGCGGGCTTCAAGCTAATTTTAATATTCTCAGACAGCCTCCACTTTATTGTGATACATACGATAATTGCTTAGAAATCACAATAAACGACAAGTCACGATCAATTTGTGCAGCCAGTGTCACAGATGACGACATTAACTGCAACCCCTGATATAATTTTGAAAACACTTGTAAATACATAAAAAACAACTATAGAAGAACACAGCGTCACAACAGACGCTTCTCTTAATTGTAGGAAGCTTTGATAAATGTTAGCGTCAATAATAAATTGCCTTTGTTATTCTGAAGCATTCTGCTACTAAGAGGCAACATTTCTTGCAACAATGGTCCCACGAGTTTAAACTTTGTCATTCAGCAACAAAATCAGCACATATTGCATTTTGATACTCAAAACAGCCCTACGTCAATTCATTAGTTAAAACTGTTCCCACTAGTAGAAGTCCTTTAATAAAGAATTAATTAGTAATTTAAAATCTCCAATTCTTTTTGACACAGTCCATGGAAAGAGCTGACAGAACGATTGTTACATCTATTACCTCGGGGCTTTTACAGCAACAAGAGCAAGACCCAACCAACCTGTACATGGCGAACTTGCCGCCACACTTCAAGGAGAACGATGTGGACCAACTGCTTGCCAAGTTTGGCCAAGTCGTATCTACGAGGATCCTACGTGATACCCATGGGCAAAGCAAAGGGGTTGGATTTGCACGAATGGAATCTCGGGAGAAATGCGAGCAAATTATTCAGGTGAGTATTTGAACTAAAAAAGAATCTGATTCACGAATTCTTAATAGAAGTGAGGTTTCTATATTAAGGAGCGATATTTCTCTTCACTATTGATAAATCTGATTGGTAGTTTTTTTCCCAGGTCTTCAATGGCAATCCGATTCCAGGGGCTAAGGAGCCCCTGCTAGTGAAGTTCGCCGATGGTGGCAACAAGAAAAAAGCTTTGTATAACAAGCAAAATGATAACAATGGCCGTGCGTGGCGGGACAACAATGACCCGTTATCACAGGTAACATTATCTTTACTTAATCTTTATTAAAACTTCTATGTTATCTTCAGTCATGATTCTGGTAATTGTGTTTGTTAACTAATCGACTAACTTTAATAGTATTATTGAATTCGTATTAACCAGGAGCTGTTCCGAGAATATCGTTTTATAAAACTATCTAAAGTCAAGAACCGGCAGCAGTAGAGCACTTACATAAGCCGTGTCTTCATTAGCAATAAAATTTGCATAAGTTGCCTTCCGTCACAGATAGTCGCGTGAGTTTTAACAGCTGTAGAGCTTGTTGCGAATCGCGAATACACTGGAACTACATTAAACTAGCGTCGTAACATATCTAAGTATTTTTTTATGTTGAATCTATTTGTTATGCAGGAAACTACTGGTCTGCTTCAAATTAAATAATCTGATAATATATTTATTTAAAACTGTTTTGTTGAACTTGAATAAAAGAGAAACCGAATTAATAAAACTTCACACTTGGAAAAGACAGAAAAAGTGGTTAATATGTTATCTATCTTTAAGTTAATGAAATTATCTTTTGACTAATTGTGAACGAAAAAAGGCATATTTTCTGTTGTTCCTTCAGTCCAACCCGTTCACAAGAAAGATCCTTAGAGCATAAAGGTATATCTGTAATACCATACGTTGACCACGACTTATGACTCTACAGGCAATGGCAGTGAGCGGCGTGTACGCCAGCGGAGTGGGCGGCGCGGGTGCGGGCGGCGAGTGCGCCAGCGTGTACCGCGGCGGCGGCGGCGTCTACGGTGTGGCCGCGTTCCACCACCACCCGCAGCTGCACCATCACCACCACGCGGCGCACCCGGCCGCCTGGCTGGCGCCCTACGCCACGCTCATCCCGCCCGCGCACCCCGCGCACCACGCCGCGCACCCCGCACACCCTGCACACATACCCATCGACTCTGTGCCTAGCCAATTCGTAAGTCCTCCGATGCTTATTTAAGTGATCACATGTACACGAATTTTACTTAGGTAATTGATTACGAAAGTGGTGGTCAGCGTTTTCACAGATAATAAAACTGAATCCGAATGTATAACGGCATTAATTATTTATCTCCGCAGCATAGGGAAGTTTCAGTCAAACGAAAAAAAAAACATAAATGACTGGTAATTCTCTATTTTCCAGGTAAACTGGGACAGCTTAAGGCCGGAAAATGAATTATACGTGAGTGATGTAAAGAGCTTGTAAACGAAGCTGAACGCTCTAACCTTCCGTGTCCCCTCGCTTGGTCCGCCACTCACTGTTACGCTCCTCTCGCTTAATCTATCACAACTTATGCTGCCACCATGCTATGCGCATATTTCCCGCGCCGATTATCATGCCGTACCTTCTCAGTGTGGAAATAATATCTATTAATAAACTCACTCACTCATAAGCATAATTGTTTGCTGTGTCTCAGTTAGTAGAGAAATGGAGTCGTGTAACGTGTGCTGTGTGGTGTTTCAGTACTTCGCGTCGCACCCGTACCAGTACTTCGCGGGCCCGACGCCCCCGATCATCCAGATGCCGATGGAGAGCGAGCACGCGTCGACGGCGGCGTCCCCCGACGAGGCCTACCAGCCGTACCCGCCTCCCAAGTAGACCATAAGCCACGATACAACCATACGTGCTGTACACGAGCCAAAAATCAAAGCAACTGTGACTTTTTACAATGTTAATTTGTTTTAGTTTTAATTTGCGGCCGTTATAGACTTCATCGAAAGCTCCGCTCGCGCGGCACTCTCGTGCCGGCGGCGCCTCCTTCTACCTAGTTATTAAGCCTAATGATACTTTATAATTATCGCCTCGACTATTTATTTTCTCGACGGGCTTCGTCTCTGGCCGACCCTCTCGGCTCACGCTAGACGTTCGATTCGCTGTGATGTTTTGATGAGGTCTTTTGACGGTTCGAGGAGAGGATTTGATGTATAGATATAGCTGCAATTTTAAATGTGTTTTTACATTATAATTTTATTATTGTTTTATGAAAAATTACATTTTAAGATTTAAGGCGCAGGTTTTGAACATGTTGAGAAGATTATTTAAGATAGATAAGTAGGTATTTATTTTAGCATAGTATAATTTCACGATTGAAAAAAAAATAACTCGTCCCCAGGACAAGAACATTCAGAAGTTTATTTTTAATTCAGTGTCATATTTAAAACTAAGAATGCTGAATTTTATGATCTGTCGATCAACAAAATAACCATTGATAATATCGAACAAAATGTGCAATCCAGAATTTTCATAATCTTATTTACGTACCTATATTTTGAAGTTATTACCGAGTGGGTATAGTTTCTGTTTATTATTCGAAGAAAGTTTTATTTCCCCGTAATCATCGGAATTAGGAGGAAAGCAATATCTGAGCGGTCGGATAGAGAGATAAGTGGGAATGTTCATATCATGTGGAATCAAAGAATCAAAATATTATACTAAAGGAAATTGTAAAGAATATTGAAAAGGCTTTATGTGTGTTATGGTTAGTAAGGGTGGAGACACCGATTAAAACTTGTACGATAAACAATAAGCTGAAGATTTAGAATCTTCTGAAACGTATTTAAAAAATACAGTTGAATGATTGACTCTTGTTAAGTCATATGTAGTTGAAAACATAAATTCTGGCAAAGCTAAAACGTAAGCGTACAATAATTTGCCATTCTAAACATTAACTTCAGTTGACATTTTAGGGTGGGGTACCTACGGCACTCGGCCAACAGTCGCGAAATCGCGGCCACAAGGACGGTATTGTAGGTACATTGTTAAGATAATGTTGAGCGTGGTGCTCTAGCTCGTTTTATTTCAAAATTTATTCTTATACTACTATGCAGTATTATATAATAATCAATCATTTTTCATGCTAGCGCAATCTTCTGAGAATCGACTTCATTCGTTTTCGAGTATTACCGGTATCAAATGATGTATTAGATACCTACCGACAAGACACATTCGATATCATGTTCAAGATCATAACCGATGTTCATTTGTCTAATGTGGTGTGTCTACACCTGCTACTGAGTAATAAGTGCAATTTATTTATGTGCGTATAATTAAGTTTACATCTTCATCACAAATAGATGTAACGTTTTTTTTACATTAATTTCCTACACCGAGTCTGCAGTATATATACTGATATATATACCTATTTATATATGTATTTTAATATTAATACAAGACACGTATGTATCTACAAATTTTAGTAACAATAACGTCGTTGCCAAACCCAAACACAGACTGAATTTATGTATACCTACTGTTAACTTCCAAATATTTGTTGATCCGCGTTTTGGTTGATGAGGAGCCAGCATCTGTACATGTAGCTCAGCAGCGACCGAGGCCGGCGCACGCGCGCCCGCGCCGTGTGACGTCACGGGCTGCTACTTCCAATGGTAACGTCTGCGCTTATATGGCACAACAGTGCTGATGATACGGCAACATTTAGCAATAAGCAGTTGTATGAAAAGTCTATTTATACATTTTACGAGTCTATACAAATTTTTGTACGTTGAAAACTCATGTTTGAATACGTGATTAATGAAGTGATCCTTTTTTGAGAATCATGTACTGAATCAACTGTAGTTGTTATTTTGTAGGCGGTCGGCACATTCCACTAGAAAACTTCAAACAAAAATTCCACGATTGATTTCCACATTATGAAATGTAATGGATTTGAAATCCAAGGTGTGAACACCGTTTTGGTGTAAAATAAACACTTTTTGTACCATCACGTAGGTTTTGGGTACACTTTATGACTTTATATGAAATTTGATATTTTTATATTGAATATATATAAATTATACATGGATATGTATACATGTATATACATTGTTGATGAGTACGAGTAAAAGCCTACTATATCGCAACTGTTTAATTCTATTTTGGCACGTCAGAGTTTCATCAGAACCAATGTATACAAATCATTAAAGTCGAGTAAGAAGTAGGAAAATATTTATACAACTCAGGGACTGAAGACTAGTTAAATGTTTGATATATTAACTGTATTTTAACTGACGATTAAGCGGTAACCACTTTATTCAAAACCTGTGAACCGACTTGAAATAAACAATACAGGAACTGAGTATAGCTAACAACAGGTTTTGAATGAATAACGTAGATTTTGAACGAACAGTAGATCTGTATATGTTTTCTTACATTTTTTCGTTCTGGTAAAGGCTGAAAATGTACTATTGTTCCGTAATGAATTACTTTTTGATATGTACATAATTAGCTCGTGAAATTTTCACTCGTAACATATAACTAACTGCTATACAACCTTTGCGTAGAGGCACAGTATCCAGTACTTAACAGTGAACAGAGCACCTAGCCCCTTATAGATAACTAGCTGACTGCCTGATTTGTAACCTACTGCACGATCGCAAAGGTGACGAGATCGTCGCCGGCTCGTAGCTCGTAACAAACATACTAACTCACGTCGCAAGGCTAATTTGAAAGTGAGATTTTGCTTAGTATGAACATTCGAATAAAACGTACTGAACCATAATACTCCGTAGATCAGTATTATACTCTTATAATTTCTGATCAAGCCAAATTTATTGTACTGACGTAAGCCGCCTTTACTTCTTGTAAAAATTGATGAACCATGAAGTGCAATGTAGTACTGAACGTGTCGCGCGGTACTTAGTTAAGTAATTTGATCGTATAGTGGTCGACGTACACTGTGGCTTCCTGTAAAACCAGTCTTCCGATAGATATTTCCGATAAAGTTTGCATTTAAAATTTATGTCAACAAAGTATAAGTATAAAAACCTACAAAATTATTTTCATTCGTTTAAAAGTGCACCCAATGTTAGGTTACATGAACGATTGTTCGTAACGACTACGTCTGTCATATTACGACATATTTTAAGTCCAACAACTAAAGACTACTAAATTTGTTTCATTCCAGAATGAGAATCGTTGTTCCCTTGAAAGAATGTATCTGATGCAAATAATGTGATTAAATACTCACAAAAACACAACAATTCATATTAAGTCATTTGTATTAACATAGCGTGCCACGGTCCTGTATAGAAATACCGTCATAAGTAAATATATTTTAGCACGAAATTATTTTTCTAAGCTTACTTCCATTTTATAAGCAATAAAATTAATTTGATGGTAGTGCCTTCAGCTTCCTTTAAATTAATGTCAGATACATACAACAGCAGTTGCATGTGCTTTACAAGATATTTTTACAGGTAATAGAAACCTTACCGTATTCATAAACGTAGTGATAATGTAAAAACTATGTTTAAAATATTTTGTATAACAACTGAAACAAGATAATGTGGCTGTCTAATCGTTGCATTTTTCACACATGATATAAAAATTGAAACTCGAGAGTAAAGTTGTAGATGTTCCTAGTTACACTCACTTCAACATTCTTGACATGTGTGATAGATAAACTTTACTTTACTTTGAGATTACGGACGAACCGACGATTTGTTGTACATACTTACATGTGTGTAGTGAGAACAATCGAAACGTTAATAAGTAAACGAGCACAAAGATGCATATTGGGAAACCAATTCAAGATAACCAAAACTATGATTCAACTGAAAATCATGTCGATGAATAAATACATTTGAAGTGTTAAGTAAATGTTTTAAAATAAGTCGTTAAATATAAGTGAATGCTCGGTACGTTATTAACAGTGAATAGTGATGCTATATGAACGGCGAAGAAATGATGGCTAGTTTTAATCTAGGCTTAACTATAGATAGGTTAGAATAGAAAAAAAATGTTTGGACGCTAAGATAGATAGATTAGAGCCCTAGATTAATATATTTCCAATGGCGAGACGGGGCATGCGCGCCCCCTGCCGGCTCTAGGGTAGTTTCCTTTGTTAGTTTATTAAATAATTTAATTTGAATGGACTGAAGTCGGCACGCAGCGCACAGGCGCCGCTCGCTGTAGCGCGTAAGGGAACTCTTACAATATTAGTGAACACATTCTTGATCTAAGTTTCAGTTGAACGAGTTTGCTTTCACCTCTTTTGTTATGTAGTTGACTAAGTGTAAAGAAAGAAAACTAAATGAAAAAAATCTGTCGGAAGTGTCGATACGAATGTATTTGTCCAATGTGTATTAATATAGTGTGGTGTTCTACCAGCAGACTAGTCTAGTTAGTAGAATAGTTTAGGTAACAATTTAGTTAGGTAGCCTAGAAATACGAAATGCAAAAATAAAACTTCATAAAATGTAAAAAAAAATGAAATGAAATTGTTGGTAAGAAAGAATATTTTTAAGGAACATGTTGCTTCGTTGTGTTATATGATGTGAGGTTTGGCATAACTATGATAATAGTGTAGAAGCATTTCTCGCAGAGAAAAGACAAAGATGAAAGTTATGTATCTATTTTGTTACAAAGTGTTTGCAAGTTTCTATATTGTGCTATGAGCATTTTATGTGACCCGCATTATTTATAGTTATGCTGAATGGAAACTAAAATAATATATAAATAAATCAAAATGGTACTAAGAAGCATGTTTTATTGTGACGAGTCATGTTCCTTTGCATTGAACATATTTTGTAAGAGCAAATGATTGAAATAAAACAAGCGAAACCAAATCTAGTACATTATTTCATTCTATTAGCTAGTGCCCTCCCTCACGTAACTCTAACCTATTTGACCACGGATTCTACTCTAAGTGAATTGTACTTGCAAAACTAGCAGTTTAACTAGCAGTTCTAGCTTAAGCGTAGCGTCATCGTATCGAGTGCGCCAAAAAACTGGTTTGTTCGTAAAGTTGCACACCGCGCATACCGAGTCGTTGCGCGATGTTCTAATTTCCATTGGATTGGTTTTTGGCGCCTTCGATACGATGACGCTACGCTTACGATAGAAGTTCGTTCTTAGGCCTCAGAACTATTTGTTCAAAAAGAAATAGGAGAAAAAATATATTGGCTGCGATTTCAAAGTAGTATAATATATACAAATGTGTAAAACATCAGGACAAGTTTGATAATTAAATAAAACATTTAGATATGAAATTATATTTTATATTTTCCCGCTTAAACATTTTCTGTAGTTTAAAAACAGGGGCATAACTACATACTCGTACATGTAAATTGTATACGTAACAGTTAGTTTAAATCATTTAATACTAAATAAAGGCCAAACAAGTAAAAATGGTTACAATAAGGTTCATTTTAGAATATATGTTTTAAAACATTCTGTCACCTGTTTAACACAGAATGTAGCAAGTTTTTGTAATCGCAGTTTTATAGGTTATCGAGTATTTTTGAAATTATAAAAATGAATAATAATATGAATTAATTTTAACTATCAGAATATACAAAGAAAATGCACCTTATGCATTTCCAACAGCATTTTTCGCTTTAAATATTCTGAGGGTATTGTCACATCCGCCGCTGACGAGTAGCGCTGGATTCGACCAATCACAGCACAGAACTTTGTCTTCGTGTCCACTGAGATCGTAAAGTGGTGTTCGAGGACTGAAACGAGAAAAAATATTTACTTTGGTTAGTAAAAATACATAAAAGTCGATGTGTGTCTCCGAAACGGCTGGACCGATTTCGATGAAATCAGATTGGCCTGTGAAGTTTTATAGCAATGGGACCACAGAAATTTTTCCATCAATGATAGTTCTGCTGTTGATCCGTTATTGTTTTCATAACCCGCATTATGTAGACAAGACAAATAAATAAAAAAGTAAAGTGCTATTCCCTATGGACTCCAAAACGACGGGATCGATTATGATGGGACCCTGACTGGGACACCATTGGTCGCCTTACCTGCATTACCTGCTTTGCATAGATCAAACACTGCTTAATATGAATAAAATCTGATTCCAAAATAAGCATTGTTTGATCTATGGAAAGCGGGAAATCAATATACTTAAGGAGCCTGCTTTAGAAGACTTAAAAAAGGCGGTTTTTTGATGATTTTTTAGGAAAGTAAAAAACGTAAGCCCTGCTTAGTTTTCAGATTATTTTATTGCATATTTAAACATAAAAAGAAAAACAAATTAAGGGAAATCCACGACCAGTGGTGTGCAAGTCAGGGACCAACTAACCCAAAGTTAATTGGCATCCTAATAGAATGGAAACAAAAATCACAATCGTTGCTCGTAATGACCCATTATCTCCGTGCTCCGAAAACGTTACGTTAAGGTCCCGAAATCGCTACGTTTCTGACTGCCTTGATAACCAGATCACTTTAGACAGTATTAGAGATGTTATAAAGCAAGAGATGATGACAATCGTCCGAGAACAAGTCACTGAACAGCTAAAGGCAATCAAACAACAAATGTCTGACTACCAAGAATCGATTTCTTTCATAAGTAAACAATACGAAGACTTGAAGAACAGTGTGGAAGAGAAATTGGAAATAGTATCGAAGTTGCAATCGGATAATGAAACCTTGAATTTAACAGTCTTAGAATTGTCTGGAAGGCTCAACTTAACTGAACAACATATGCGTGAATCAAACTTAGAGGTGAATGGAATTCCCGAGCACCGCACAGAGAATTTAGTGAATACGATAGTGCAGTTGACAAAAGCTATTGATCACCCCATTGCTAACGAGGATATAGTACATGTTACTCGAGTTGCTAAGTTACTGAAAGACAACAGCAAGCCACGTGCCGTTGTCGTCAAGTTACGCACTCCTCGCCATCGTGACTCTGTACTGGCCGCAACGATAAATTTCAATAAGAAGAACCTTAATGACAAATTGAATTCACACCATCTTGGAATTGGAGGTCCTCGTGTACCGATATATGTAGCTGAACATCTTACGCCACTTAACAAATCATTGCATGCTGCTACACGTCAAAAGTCTAAAGCAATGAATTATAAATTTGTGTGGATCCGGAATGGACGTATTTACATAAGAAAGGACGAATCTTCCCAAGCACTTTTGATACGTAATCTAGATAGTTTAAAACTCATTGTCTAAATACTTGTGACTGTTCCCGCATCACAGCTGCTTGGTGTGCTGCATTAAAGTTCGATCAATTAAGAATTTACTATCAAAATACACGCGGTGTTCGAACTAAGACAAATGATATATATGACAATATCTTGCTTTGCAACTATAATATTATTGTTTTTACAGAGACTTGGTTGAACTCAAAAATATGCAATAACGAATTAATTGATTCGAGATATACTGTTTATCGTAGAGATCGTAATTTTTCTCATTCATCCAAGAGGGATGGAGGGGGAGTTCTTGTAGCCGTTTCTAATGATATACTATCCTCTAGAGCGCACCAATATGAAAGCGACTGTGAGGACTTATGGGTCATTGTTAAAATTAATTTGAATGGTAAACCCATTAATTTAGCTATATGCGCAGTGTACCTTCCTCCACCTCTTCGTCTGGAGACTATGGGCAGATATCTCGATCACGTTAACAGCGCGATGTGTTTGATCGATAGTGTCTTAATTCTTGGCGATTTCAACCTACCTTTTATAGACTGGTCTAAGGATAAACATTTTTCTTATATGAATCCTTCTAATTATAATAACTCATTAGGCTATTCACTGGTTGATTGTATGTCGGTAAATAATCTCTTTCAATTCAATGGTGTTTTAAACAGTGATGGTAGAATTTTGGATTTAGTTATAAGCAACTTTAATTATGTAACTGTAAATGAATCACTTGATACTTTGAGCAAACTTGACTCCAAGCATCCTGGTTTAGTCATATGTATACCCTGTGCTAATAGCAATACTTTCTTACCTCAGATTAAACATAAACGTTACAATTTTTTTAATGCTAATTATGAACAAATTATTCATGAATTAAAGAATGTACAGTGGAGTTATGTATTTTCGCGGTGCGTGGATGTGAATGCAATGGTCTCAGTACTATACGATATTATTTATAATTCAGTTGAAAAACATGTACCTAAACACAAGCCTAAGAAATCAAAATATCCACCATGGTTTAACTACTCTCTTATAAAAAGGCTTGCCGAAAAGGATAAAATTCGGCTTAAATACCTTAAATACAATAATCCGCTTGACCTCCTATCTTTTGAAGCTGTTCGCGATCATTGTCATAAAGTTCATCATAAATGCTATTCAAATTATAAAAGGTCGACGGAGGATAATATTTCGAAAAATCCAAAAGAGTTTTGGCAATTCATCAAACATAAAAAATGTAATAATGTGAGTAAAATACCAGCGGTTATCTACAATGATCAGAACTTTGCTAATAGTGGTTCAGATATTGCCAACCTTTTTTCGGAACAATTCTCATCCGTTTACGACAGTACAATCAATTCAAAATGCGACTCCTTTGGCGATGACCTTCATCCTCACAATAAATCTATGAATAACATACAACTCCCTGAGCGCAATGTCCTTCATAAAATGAAACAGCTCGATACTTGCAAAGGTTCAGGTCCCGATAATATACCCCCTGTGTTTGTTAAACGTTGTTGTTCTGCTCTTGCTCTGCCCTTGACATTAATCTTCAATAGATCCCTAAGAGACGGATGTTTTCCAGATGAGTGGAAAAGAGCAAGGATAATACCGTTATACAAAAAAGGAGATCCAAGTAATGCTAGGAACTATCGTCCAATAGCTATTTTATCATGTCTCTCCAAATTGTTTGAATCTCTTGTATGTCCCATTCTAACAGCCCATGTTGAGAGTATCTTGTGTCCAAAACAACACGGCTTTAGATCAGGTCGTTCTACCGTAACCAACCTTCACTCATTTGTCTCTGATTTGACTGCTGAGCTTGATCATGGTTGCGAGGTAGACACTATATATACCGACTTTGCTAGTGCTTTCGATAGAGTGAATCACAATCTGCTTATTAAAAAATTAAAACACTTCGGGATATTGGGATCTTTATTGGACTGGTTCAAGTCCTATCTAGCAAAAAGACTTTTAACCGTTTCAGTAAACGGTTATCCGTCTAATCCCTATTATGCCGTCTCTGGGGTACCTCAGGGCTCCCACCTTGGACCAGTCTTATTTTCTATTTTTATCAATGATTTATGTTATGTCATTAGATTTTGCAATTTTCTCTTATTCGCCGACGATTTAAAACTTTATATGAGAATAAAGTCCTCGGAGGATATTTCAAAGGTTCAAGCTGATTTGTCTAGGGTCAATCTATGGTGCACTAACAACTTCATGGAACTGAATACAAATAAGTGCTTCCACATGAGATTCACCAGAAAAAAGAAATCGATTGACTCCCACTATCATATTGATGGGACGATCATACATAAAGTTGACAAGATGAGAGATCTTGGCGTCGTAATGGATAGAGAGCTTCGTTTTAATGCACACATTGATCATGTTGTAAAGAAATCAGCTCAAATGCTTGGCTTTATTAAACGAAATACAAAAGGCTTCAAATTACAACGCACCAGGATCACGTTGTACAATACCTTAGTTCGTAGCCATCTGGAGTATGCGTGCCAAATTTGGAATCCTCTTTACACTGTCCACTCACAACGCATCGAAAGTATACAACGTGCTTTCACGCGATATCTCGCGTTCATCACACCAGGTATCACTCACCGCTGTAGTTACGGTCAACGCTTAATTTTTTTCAATATGCAGTCCCTATATAATCGCCGCAAAACTCACGATTTAATTCTTCTTTACAAGATAGTAAACAACATTATCGACTCCAGCGACATTCTCAACGGTATATCATTGACGGTACCGAGTAGAATACCTCGTCATCCATTAACTAAGACGTTCCATATACCATCCGTTAAAACTAATCTCGGTCTCAACTCACCTGCAATAAGAATGTGTAACGAATACAACAGCGTACACAGTAAAGTACATGATATCGATATATTTTCTGATTCATTGGTTGCATTTAAATCTAGGGTACTGACGACATTCAGTTAACCATATTTCTGTCTGTATAAATTGTTGGTATAATAATATAAGTATGTTGGTTCAATTTGTAAATTTATTTATTTGCTTCTTGGTTTATATTAGTTAACTTTTTTATTTTATTTTTTGCATATGTATAAATTTAATTTTCTAACTAGAAACTATTGTTATTTGGCTAATGCTGTACACGCCTCTTATAGGTTTACGTATCAGAATCAAAATTATATTGTAAAAATACTAATGAACGTGGCAATATGTGAACTGTTGGTGTGTCTTATAAAAAAAAAAAAAAAAAAAAAAGGATTCTTATAAATGAACTGGGAGAACAAACCATTTTTATAAATAAAGTAATCATTGATAAATTACCTTCTCGTCTCCCATAGTTTGACTTGACCGTCGTATCCCGCTGAGAGGAACAGTGTATCTCGAATCTTGGACCAGCGAACCGCTTGTACCCATCCGGTGTGGGACGTGAATGTAGTTTTCACTAAGCTTTCTGAAATTATCATAAATTGTTAAGCCATCATCAATAAAGGGCAAATTTTGGAACAGACAAATCTGCAAACAGAAGTAATATTGTATAGTGCACGTGTCCCTCTGTAGTAAAGGCCTTCCCATGGTAGTATGAACCGCACCCTTCGTTAAATAACCAATTGTAACCAAAATTGGTAATGGCGTACCTAGGACCATGTAGATAAACATAGAATACCTACTTGTTTTCCTGGAAATTTAAGACATACCTGTTGATCTCGGATCATACAGACGAATATGTCTGTCAGCTGATGCAGATATAATGTAATTATTCAATGGTGACCAATCCACATCAAAGAAGGCTTTATTACCTGAAATAAAATAATTATACATAAATAAATAGAGCCAATGCTATGCCAGGTGGTATATTAATGCATTACTATTATGTATTCTGTGGCATTACTGACCAGCTATCTCCTGCTTGATACCACCAAGCTCACAGTCCCACAGTTTTAAAAGATGGTCCCAACCACTGGAGAGTACTGTGTTGTAGTCCATCCACTGAACGCCTGATACTGCTTCACGGTGACCTTTTAGTGTGGTTAGAGGTTCCTACAAAATTAAACAATTAAGTTAGTGTTATGATACTGGCGCTTTGCGAGCGAGTCCAAGGCGAGGCGAGTTCGAAGCGAGCGCGAGGCGAACACGACGAGAAGACACCGCGTGCGTGCAGCTCGGCGCTAATAGCGCCATCGAGCCCCTTTTTAAGCTTGCATTACAGCCCGCCCCGCTTTTTCACTTTTTCCACATTTCTTCGCTTCGTGTTCGACGCGAGCTCGTTTCGCACTCGCTGCGAGATGGTTACGCACTGGCAGCCTGCTAAGATAAGCTGTGAGCTGCGGTAAGGCCCTTATTCATATTTTAAAGTGTGTATCTGGGAGTAAATATACATGAAAGTATGTATATAGAAGAAAAAATTTAGTAATATAGTATATCAGTTTGCTTTGTTTTGTATCAGATGGCAGTGTGTAAAGAATGTCCCGGGATACTTATTATTTATTTGATGTGTGTTCCGGCTGCTGCAGTTGTCATTATTATGTACAATAGCAATTCCATAAAATAAAGAAGCATTATGTTTCTTTTCGAAACAACAAATTCAAATAATTTAATTGGTAGGTACTATCATATATTACTATCTTCTAGGAAAAAAATACACAAGAACTAAAATGTGAAGGTAAATTTGATAAATACTCACTCTTGTGTTGCCATGTTCTGGTTTACTTCTTTTTTTTGCAGGTGCATTGTCTTCATCTGATAAACCTGAAAATTACAAAATATCTATAATTTTCTTATAAAACTATTTATACCTATGTATTATTTCCAAAGGGCAAACAAAGACCCTATTTCCGATACTAATAATTGTTTGCATTAATAGTAGCTAAAATAATCAGATATGACAGCAGTATTTCAGTATGGAATTCTTAAAGGTTTAAATTGGTCTTACTTGTACTCCATAGGCAGACATTGTTGTCCCAGCTGCCTGTAGCAAAACGGTTGGCATCAGCTGATACTGCGAGACATTCAACCCCTTTATCATGGCCTCGGCAAGTGACAACACAGTCCACTGAGTTGCGAGCCACATTCCATACCCATAGCATTGCAGATTGGTCATGTGAACCACTGGTAAAAAAATATAGTTTGATTAACTATGAGTGACAGTTACGCTAAAGAAAGCTACGATAAAATAAAATTAAGTTTAAACTTGTATTGCTTATCAATAACGTTTTAGTAGATTTGAAAATGTAATCTTTTTTACAAAAATGTTTAATCGTCTACAGATAGTCTAGTCTAGGATATCACAACTTAATGCTTTGATTTAATTATCCGCATTCAACATTCACAGTCATTAGGAACTAAATGTTAAGCACTATTTGTAGGATTACATGGTAGTTCACATCATAGTACATATTCATATACTACTATAAATAGTAGGGTCTTGGCTTAACACTAAACATACCATAACCGGGTCAAATGACCCATTTTGAACTTTGCATTGAAAATGCATGTATCATCTTATTGCTTTTGCACATTTGACTTCCATGACTTTTTCTTACTAATTAACTCTAATTCTAACAACCATATTTCATACATACAAGCAGGAAATATAAAGCCACATTTGACCCGCTATGGTAGAAATTGGTACCCAGTAAGTGTTGGTATGATTAGTGTTAATAATGGTCTGATAAAATGTCTTGCAAAGGTAGCAGAATTTTCTGGAATTCTGGAGCATTTCATATAACAGGATATCAGCTAAACTACTTATAAGGTTTTCTGTGAGATTTTAACTAAAATTAAAAAGATATTGTTTATGTTTATGGGTTGTATGTAAGAGTTTGTTAATTAACAATAAGTAATACCTCACAAAAGCTGCCTGATCACCATTACAAGAGACCCAAGACACAGCTTTTACAGGAGATGTATGGCCCGGTATTGCAAGTTTGTGTTCTCCTTTATTGCTCCATATGTGAATACTGTTGTCATAACAACCAGAGAGGATCCTGAAAATGTTGATTATTACATATTAACAGTTCCCCCACTATTTTATTAGAGACCATTCATCCTTAGAAGCTGTCATCATTGGCCTGCCCTGTTTCCAATTATTTGGGGTTATATTTAGTAACATTGCTTCAGATTGGCCTACATTTATGGTCAAAACCTTCTTTGAGAATATATTATTGATCACTTTGAGCGAGATGTAAGGTGCATGAGGCAATGGTTAGACTCTTGGTTGCCTCTTACAACACCCTAAAGATGAGTTATTGACCACACTTTCTTATCTTTATTTAATAGTTTTAATTGTATTGATATAATATAAAATGTTTTATTTGGAACACTTACTCCTCATGGTCTGTTCTAACATATAAAATAAACAACCTACTAACCAATTATTTTGTGCATGTACTGTTGAAACCCAATCATCATGCATTAAGCAATCTTGAGGAGTGGGTGCTGGAAATCTTTCTAAATACTCTATTTCTAATGTTTCTTCTGTAGATACACTCTTTTCTTGTACGTGTTCTGCCAGGGACGACGTTAGTAGTTCCCCACATACTAGAAAATCGAACTCTACAGCTTTCTCTATTGATGGTAATGTTTCCTTCAATAGGGCATTGATCAAAGTATTCAACTCTGCTGTTTGAACAGTACTCTGTATAGCGTAAGGGCTGTCAGGTACTGCATATCTGCAAATGAAAAAATTGGTATTAAATAAATAATAACAATGCACCACGTTGGTCTATAATGTTTCCTACTTACTGTTCCTGTTTGGTTACAAATCGCACTTGTAGTTGCACTTCTGCCACATCACCCGACATTTTATGAACTTCGTGAACAAGACTTTTTATTAATAATCAGTTTTTTATTTAATTAACCTCCAAACTTCACAAAATTTATGAGGAAGGCGAGAAAGATAAATATTATAACCAAATACAACAACAGTACGTACAGTACTGTCAGTAGTCAGTACTGCCAGGTCGAATCTGACCAAAGTCAACCAGACAGAACCAAGACGAGAACGTAATTGAAAATCAGTAGATAGACCGTACAAAACAGCTTCTTACTATTTTTAAGATGTTTTAAATAAATAATCGAAGTAAACATTTAATTAAGCATCTATGGAACCTATTATGGGTATTTGCGATACCCGGGTATCGGTGTAATAGTGCTTCCCGGTGGAAATTGGTATGTTAGTAGTATTTATCATTATGATTATCTCCCTGGCAAAAAGTTATCGTAAGAAAATCTGATTTCACAGAAACGAGTTAAATATCCTTTTTAGAAATGAAAATTAGAATTTGACGGATAATTATTATTTATTTTAGACTGACTTGGCAACACCGTAAATCAAAACGTTATGTTATTTTGAGGTTATATCATGTTGTGTCAGTGTGTCTGTCCAATGTTTTTGAAAAGTTGCTAATAGTGCATTTATGATTGAAGATATAATATCCAGAAGCGTGATAAAAAAATGGTCGTGAAAGCCGATAGTAATGATAATATGACGGACACTAAGTATACTTTTCATAGGAAGGCAGGCAGAAGTTTAATAGAACGTTATCCTGTGTTTTCTCCGGATGGAGAGTATGTAAATAAATACGTTTGACTTTATTAACAATGTAACACAGCTTCTATGAATTATAATCACATAGTTACAATTCTTTTAATTTCAATCTAATTTCTTGAGTAATTTTATGGGTTCTCTGACCATATTTCACAAAAATTTCAGATCAGTAGCAATTATAGTAGAAAACATAGTACGAGTATACAATATACAAACAGGTGACTGTGTCCGTACACTTGAGACAGAGAGTGCTGTAGCTGAACTTATTGCTATTGAGTTTCCCGAGAATGAAGCCTACAATCTGTATGGATGTTCTGATACTGGGTGCGTTACTACATGGACATGGGAGAGTGGAGCTGTACTCAGAGAAACTGTAAGTATGACAAATTACTCAAATAAAGTAACTAAAAGCAGAGGCCTTAAACCTCACACACAGAAATTGCACCATGATTCTGCAATTGGGATGTGTCCTGTATTAAAGATAAATAATCAAACACTAACCAGTGTATTGACCATCCAAAAATATACGAAAACATTAAATATGGTCAAGATTAAATCATTAATGTAATTTTAAGTACCAACCTAATCATAAAGAGTATGTTATTTGATGCTGTACAATTAATAGGTTGGGGAAAAAGTTCCTTCGCATTTTTTAAGAAAATTCAAAACATTTTTAATATAGTTTATTTACATTTAACTAAAGTATGTAGGTACCATTTTGTTCGATAACTTTTTGCCATCTTGTAGGTAGGGACATGATCCCATTGCTATAGAAATTTTGGGACTTCTGATCAAAATACTGCGACAAGTGGTTTTGACAGTCCTAAAGAATTCTGAAGAGACCGAAACAGGTGGAAATCTGAAGGTGCAAGGTCAGGACTATACGGCAGATGCATTAATACCTCCCAGCCAAACTCTTAATTTTTGCTGAGTGGCTAAAGGTGTGTGAGGTCTAGCGTTATCATGATGAAAAACCACACCCCTTCTGTTGATTAATTCCGGCCCTCTCATCAGTTGTTCGCAGTAGAGTTCAGAATCGATGGTCCTGCCTGGTCGTAACAGCTCATAATGAATAATGCCCTTCCAATCCCACCACACACACAGCATCACCTTGTTGCGAGTTAGCCCGGGTTTCGCCACAGTCTGTGAAGCCTGACCGGCCTTTGACCACGACCTTTTTCGCACGTTCTTGTCGTACGTGATCCACTTTTCATCACCAGTTATCAGCTTCAAAAATGGTTCGGTTTCATGATGTCGAAATAAAGAATCACAAATGAGTACACGGTTCATTAGGTTTCTTTCAGTGAGCTCGTGAGGTACCCAAATATCTAGCTTTTTGTGTACCCAGTTTTTTTCAAATGCGCCAAAACTGTTTTGTGGTCAATTTCCAGTTCTTCAGCTACGTCGTAACTACTGATATGCGGATCTTGCTCCACTTTTTCAAAAATGACATCCATTTTATCCGTAATGGGGCGACCAGAGCGACGTGCATCTTTGACATTAAAATTTCCGGATTGAAAACGCTTAAACCAAATTTGTGCTACTCTCACAGACACTGCACTAGGTCCATAAACATCGCAATTTTTTTTCGCGGCTTGCGTTGAATTTTTACCTTTTTTGTTGTAAAATTTTAAAATGAATCGAATTTCTTCATTAGATTCACTCATCTTGGCGGTACGAAAAACAAATGCAAATCACACATTTTCCTAATTTGAATTTGGAGTTATGTTCTTTAAAATTTAAACTTTCAATGATACCAAAACCAGCCAGTTACCTTTGTCCCTTCCATAAAAAAAAGTGTTCTTTTCTTGATATATTACTCTATTCTTATTGACATTTCCTCAAGTGTAACTCACATCATGTAATATTAATTGTATAAATGAATAAATTTAGATATAAGCATCCCAATAGCTTTTATTATTACATCAGGGTATGGCCCTTATGCTGACGCAATGTTGAACCCAGGCTATCAAAATGTCTGCTCACCAAGTTATGCCTGAATTAAACTGTAATCTGGGGTGAACCTAGTAGAACTACAACAGCATGTATCTGCCAACAATCAGACATCAAAGATTTCAATTAATTTCTTAATTTTCTTTCTGTTCTAGAATCTTCAAATCCCACATAAAATGAAATTAGCAACATTCAACATGATAAATAGTACTGACTGCTTCATCACAGCAGGTATTGTGAACAAACCATTGTTCTCTGCCACATTCTCAGTGAAAACTGGAGAGCTACTATGTCATTATGCAGACTGCAGACCTTGGTACAATGAGCTTGTAAGAGTATCTCTTGGTTGGTGCAATGGTGACAAGTTTGCTGCTATAACAAATGGAATGAAAACTTTGAATATACAAAACTTATTTCAACCACATTTAAGAACTGAGTAAGATTGTTTTATTAAAATATTTTATTTTAACTTGCGATGTAGTTTGTTTAGGTCAAATCTTGCATGCTAAATTAGTATCACTTCTTCTTATCCTACGGAGTTGCCCCGTTAGTTCAGTTCCAATGACAACATTTTTATGGAAAGCATGACTTTATTCTACACCAGGATTGGCCCAACAAAGAAACTTCTTAACAACATTGTGATGAAATAGCTTGTTTTAAAAAATTCCTTTATCCACCATACCTGGCATAAATAGTATGTCCTCCAACCAGCCAGCTATCCCTGCGATAGCTGAACTGTTGCTCCATAATATAATGAAAAAAAATTATTTGTCATTTAAATTTAATTAGACTAAGATAAGGAGATATAATCCTGCACTATTATAAATTACTTAATAGAGGAGCTCCAGAACTAGGGCATCATTATTATATTTTGTTTTTTAATTTAGCTTTTATTATTATATCAATATTAATAATTGTTGTCACCAGACACAGTGGTTGTCTATAAAATAAATCGTATTTGCGGTAGATCCAAAATACATCGCAGGCTTTACAACTATAAGCCGTGAGGCGTGCTTTGGACAGCTCAGGTAGATGAATGCATTGCAACTTCATTCAAATATATTATACATACTCAATAGGTAATGGGTCTTGTGCTTAACTTTATATTATACTAGCTTCCAGCCCATAGTTTCACCTGTGTTCTCGAGGGATTTAAAAAAATCTTGTGGTGTAAGATGGCCTTTCTCATCAAATAAATATTTTTCTATTTCAAGCCCCTATTTAGTACTAATGGACAACATTTTCTAATTATGATTCTGTTTATAAATATGATGTTTAATATTTGCAGAATACATAATAGCAACAAGTATCGAATAATGTCAGTTGCAGCACATCATAAAGAAAGTGCTGTGGCCATAACAGACACGTTTGGCCGTGTTATGCTTATCAGAGGGAATTTGTATGACTACAGAAGTGTAGCGAAAGAAGTTATGCATTGGCACTTTTTACCACCGCTAGCTGTATGTTTTTCAGTACAAGGTAATTTTATAACAATCTATTTTTTATCGTTTGGTTTTTTTATACAACATGGGCCGACAAACATGCAGACGGCCTCATGGTAAATAGTCACTGCAGCCTATGGACATTTGCAACACCAATGCATTGTCGTCCCTAAGATGTGAAGTTGTTGAGTATCATGTGCCTGTCATTTCACCGGGCCCCCTAACCTTGCTAACCGAAACACAGTAATACAAGTGCACTTCTGCTTAACGGCGCAAATCTCTACTCGTTTTTTACGCTACAGACGTGAACGCTCTATGGTACAGGCTCTAATATCTTAATATTGTTGTTTAAAGGTAATTATTTGTACACTGGTGGGATGGAAAAAGTATTGGTGAAGTGGACCATTGGTACCTTAGCATACAAAGCTAATGAAAAAGCTTTCATACCTCGTTTACCTGGGATGATCAGATTCGTCAACACAAATAATACACATATTGCAATTACATTGTCTAATAACTGTAAGTATAACCCACACTACTATATTCAGACCTGTGTTCAAATCCTATAATTAGGGTAAGCTTTCGTTAAAAGAATAAGGATATCATAGCATAGTGGACCGGTGCCTTACGTCTGGATAGTAGATCCTCTGCAGCCCGCCCCTTCTAGGATGTGCAATAATAGGCCCATTATGAAAGGGCCTATTATTACTTAATGTAGTAAGATTGTGGCTAAATGCATGCACCTGTATATGGTGTACAAAAACGTGGTTACAGAAGTTAATAATAATTACTGCAGACTTTATATCTTACGATTAATCTATTGGAGAAAATATCGAAAAAAAAATGTATTTATGTTTTCAGCGGTAGTAATAGCTAACGCCCAAATGCGTGTGGTATCCACAATCTTGGAGTGTGGTGGTCTGTCGCCGGTGGTGCGCGCCCTCGGCTCCTCGCTTGTCTACCATCACCAACTCGGAGCGTTGCTCATGGCCGGTCGTACTGGCCACTTGCAACTGTACTCCACGAGTACTAATAAAGTGCTTTATAATGTAAGTCATCTGACCTTGTTCTACTGTTAGTTTAAATGTAATATATTATACCTAATAAATGATTAATTTGTTAACGATATTGTAAATATTTTCAGATAGACATAACAGAAATGAACAATATACCATCAGAAAGATGGAATTTGCTACCACTAGAGACAGAAGTTACATGCGCTGCCATCAGCGCCAACGGTTCTTGGCTCGTCACTTCCGAATATAGGAACGATGGCAATATTTACCCGGAAGAAATGTTGAAGTTCTGGTCCCTGCATAGTAAAAATGCATCGCGATGTCAACTAAATACCTGCGTTAATCTCTCACACGGTGGATGCCAAGTAGTAGCTTTAGCGATAAACTTTAAAGGAGAATTTTGCGTATCGGCCGGTACCGATGAAAAGTTTAGAATATGGAGAAAGGAAAAGGCGCCACAGAGTAACAAAAAAAAATTCTTATGGATTTGTGCCACTGCTTGCTACTACTCTTCTGGTATAGGTCAATCCCTCTCACATGGAATCTTGAATAATTTCAAACACAGTGAGATGTCCAAACAAGAAATCGATAATTATCCTTACTTGAAAGAAGTTACTGAAGATGACGTTGTTAAAAAAATATTTAATATCCACAAGGAGCATTCACTTGTCGATGCGAATATACTGAATTCTGGAATTATAAAAAATGATGAATTCGCAATGAGCGGTGTTGCGATATCTCAAGATGGGTCACTGATCGCTGCTTGGTTTGGCTGCAAGCTCACGCTCTGGGACACGCATCTGTGCAATCTTAGAACCTCGCTGTCCCATCCGGCATTACGTCCTAAAGGAGTGCATGTACAGTTCGGGAATAGAGATGCAGCTCATTATGTCAGTTTATTTACAACTTTGATATATGTTTTTTATTAGTTGTCGAGATCTTAAAGGCCAGTTTAGACAGATAAGAGTGTTATAGAAAAAATAATCCTATGGACTTACGATAAGGTTCAACAGTATCATCACACGATAAAGTATTGGATCGATAGCTAAACCTTATTCCATAAGCAATAGAGATGATTGTCTTATGGCATTATTATCTGTCTAAATATGACTTTTAGGTCAACAATAGACAACTGTAATCTGTGTACTTCATAATGTGTTTTATTTTTAGTTGGTTTGTACAACGGATAAGTGTGTGGCAGTTTGGAGTTTATTATCCTTGACAGTGAAATGGATTGTTCAGATAAATCCTACATGCCTCGCGGCACATCGGTTTTCAAACAAAATGGCAGTGGTAACGACAAATAATGACGGTGAGAAAAAAAAATTGTATTAGGCTGGTGTACTACATTTGACGGACCAGTTGGCTTGGTGTTAACATGCAGATTCCCATCCAGGACAAACATTTTTGTGTGTGAACATGTCTGTTTGTTGTGTCTGGATGTAAATATCTACATAAGTTTATATTTAAAAAAGATTGTATATCAATTATCTGGCTTCCATAGTACAAGCTCTGCTTAGTTTGGGATCCGATGGCCGTGTCTAAAGAATGTCCCAGGATAAACATTTAATCTATTTGGACTAATCGCATGAAGGTATACTTATAACAGAATGAACGAATGTGACCGTGAGTGTGAAAAATTTAGCTATAGATTCTTCAACTCAGAGTGGAGATAGACATCATCATGTTGGATGGACATGGTCTTACCCGAGTATTACAAAAATTCGGCCATGATTTAATATCTACTTTTCTAAGTATATTAAATAATTTATCTGAAATATTGTTTCCAACAAACAGTAATACTGGCAAAATGAAAAAAAACACGGTCCAGTCTGCCCTAAACGTTAAAGTGCATGTTTTTAGCGTGTTCCTCACTGCGAGATCCCTGCTGTAGCTATTCGCGAGTACATGTGCTTCTCAACTGTATGGATTAGTACACTTTAGTCTGTCTAACTATCTGCTTTTTTAACTTTGTTTCAGTGTTTGTATTTAGTCCACACGACTCCACACCGATACTAGTAAAAAAGCGCCTACTAGATCCTAATACTGGTGTTTTTAAACAATGTACGTTTGGCGAATCATCCGGTGATGAAATTAGACTGTACCTTATGAGAAATGATTCTGTAAGTCCGTAGTATATATTATTATAGAGTGATATATTATTGAGACTAATATTGAGATAAATTGGGTGTAAATATCTAAGTATGTATTTAGAAAGAAAAAGAGTCGAAAGTATATCAGTTTTCTGGTTAAACGCTAAGGCCTCTGCAGATAAGTAGATGACTTTGTAATTTGAGAGTCGCAAGACAGTAACAAGAACATTGCTTAGTGAACTATAAGTTTTTGTCATGAGGTCTTATCATCATTCTCTTATAAAAAGATTGTTTTTCCTCCAATCCAGGAAATATACTGCATAGAACCGGAACAGACACCGGAGGGTCGCCTAGAAGTGATATCTCGCCGCAACCTGCCCGCTTCAAACTTCAGTGCATTGTTGGCGGAACAACAGCTGTCGGAAGTGGAACCGGCGGCCGCTGGCTCTGTCGATACCGTTGACATTCACGCATTGGCAAGCTCTGCTGTTGCTCAGGTACAATACTGTCTCACCGTAATAGGTATAGGGAAAATTGATCACCAGATGCTGCTGTTAGAATTTGAAACTAACTTCACGCTGTAAGAATTCAAGGCAAAGGAACATTGTTGCTAAAATCCTATGTACCTAAAGTTTTATTGAGTATTTGCTATATGATAAATCTATCATGAATATTTATTTATATTTGCGAGGTGAGGTGAACGATAACAACATACATGTACCGGTAACATTTGCTTTATTTCATGATAAATTTGATAATGATGGTGTAAATTTACATAACGAGATTCTATAAGTCATTTATTTTGTCAGTTGCTAGAAGCTTATTATTTTGGTCCCATATTTTTATAATGTCTTTATACCACAATTTTCATAGCGTTTTTCTTACTCATATGCGATGCTCGTGAGGTTAGATGGTTGTTAATATTTTACGTAAAAACTACTCAACGGATTTGGATGAAACTTTGTAGATGGTTTGTAACTTGGTCTAATTTGATAATTTACACTTTAATTTGAACATTTGATACCTTTAAGTCTCATGGAAAAAAAATATTTTTTTAAAATTTTCATTAGTGGACAACTCGCAAGCTCTCAAAAATATTTTCTCGTATTTTAAATTACTTTTTATTTTTTATTGTTCCAGTTTGCTTCGGCAGCCCCCCACATGGTCCCCCCCGTAAGTCTCTTATGCACGGCCTTTTTACAACACATATCGAGACAGGAGCAACCCGAACAGAATGAAGATATTCAGGAAGACAGGGTCATGGAAGTAGACGAACTTTCGAGTGAAGATGAAGATGGAAACGATTCTAAGCAAAATGGACCTTACGCGCCAAAAGTCACCGAGCTATGGACACCTAATTACGAAGCTGTCAAAGAGAGAAAGATAAACAGAATCATGAAAGAACCATTTTTAGACCTGCATTCAACGAGTGCAATGTTTGATGTATAAATTTATTATAAAAGAAATACAGTTTTAATATTTTAGATGGTGTTTTTATTGTCTCCCTATTACACATAACAGTTTTCTATCAAATTTACCTTATCATCATTTTGATAGGCAGTCCTAGTGTGATTTTACCTCGTACTGACTACGGAACACTACTACTTGTGTTCCGACACGCTCTAGGCCAGTTTTATCATCTAATTAATATGAGAATTCGCACTTTATTTTATGTAAATGAAAAAACTGGAGTGCCTGGCGATGACTTGGCAATCAAAACAGTGCTTATCAGCTTCATCAAATAAAGCATTCTCATTTGTTGAAAGTGTTATTTCAATTCTGAAGTGCGCATCCTTACGCAATGGAGTTGCTCACTGACAACGAAATTATTTCAATAGCAAAAAAATGTGGATATCTAAATGTTTTGAATTGGTCCATAAAAGAATTCCCAGATAAATTTCTTGGTTACTTATCAGACCATCTGAATTTATTAGTTGAAGTGGAATCAGGCGGTGTTAAAACAAAGTTGAAATTTTTTGTGAAATGCTTGCCGAGATTTGACGAAATAAAAGCGAACTATATCAAAGAATTAAACTTCTTTATGAAAGAGTATGTAATGATGAGTGCTCTTTTTGAAGAGTTTTGTAAAAATGGAGGTACGTATTTTTTATTGTAGCTACTACCCACCTATATGTATACATTTTGTTGCATTACTTCATATTAAGTAGGTAAATCGTTTAATTTTTCCCATATTTTCACTATAGTAAGTGTTGTTGTACTTATTCGAACATGGTACACATGCAAAGCCTAGAATTAGTTCTCAAATGTTATTTCCGGAACATACCTATGGATAAGCAGTAAACAATCTGGTGGGTACTAAAATTACCCTACCACAGTATTATGGTGTCCTTACGAATGTTTTCTATCACGGAAAGTTCAAACTCGAGAGATCAAACCCTCTCTGTCCCGGAATTCGACGTCGCACTAAGCTATATATAAGCCTTTTAATCTCTCATATAACTAATGTATAGGTAGGTAATATCGATACCGACTTTCAAAACTCCATGATTCCCATTTTATCGCATTACAGAATTACAGAAGTGGCGACCCAAAACTATGCTTATTAAACAGGATGTTTTCATCCTTGAAGATCTCACAGAAATTGGATATCAAATACCGCAGCAAGAAAAAACATTGACTTTAGAGGAACTACGAGCTTCTGTCGAAACGTTAGCTATATTTCACGCTCAATCGTATATTTATGAAGAAAAAAAATCTAAAGCCCATAGTAGACCATACAGGATTTGGGATGATTACAGTCGTTATCTAAAAGAACCAAACAACGGATACAGCTGGCGGGACACTGGTAGGAACGCTGTCATCGATTATCTGAAACTATATTCAAAATACAAAAACTATCCAAATTTCACTGAAATGATATGCAAAATCGTACCTTCCCTTTTCGAGCGGGCTTTAAACCTGATGAACCCTAGTTCCAAATATCGAAACACAGTAATCCATCGTGACCTTTGGACAAATAACATATTCCTCCGAAGGCAAGAAAACAAGAAACTTAATGCTCTGTTTGTGGACTTTCAAACAGTGCTGTATGCCTCTCCAATGCTAGATCTATCTTCGTTAATATATTTAAATACTACAAAAAGCGACCGATATAAATTTTCAAATGAACTTATCAATTGCTATTATAATACGCTATCAGATCAGTTACTATCTGAAGGAATTAATATCAACGATATTTTTGATGCAAGGAATTTATCTGAGGCCTATAATAAAAGTCTGGTGTTTGGTATCACTCAAGCCTCGCTCATTGTACCCATAATAGCTATGAGCAAAGACTACAGAGAGAACATATTTGGTGACCCTGAAACAAGCATGAAAGCATATGTTGAGTCCCGTAGTCAATACTTTATAGAAATAGCAAAAGGTAATGAAAAATATCGTAACAGGATTACAGAACTTTTTGATGAACTTGTTGAAATATATATTTATCCTGGCAAGAACGCTTTTAACGTGAAGATAACTGAGTAAAAATATATATTTTAAATTATTTTGGCAGTTAGTGTGCGTATAAGGGTGTGGAAGCCATCAGAGGCTAACACATTCTAGTCTATTAATGAACACCCTTATTTAAGGCTTTACTGGTGTATTATTTTTTGTAACTAAGTTACATGTGAGTTCCTCACGTATAATGTTTATTTATCTGAATTGTTGGAGAATAAAATAAAAAAAATGCATTACCTGAAATTATAATAATAATAATTTATTCAATATATAAAATAACATTACTTACATTGTAAATAAATACAACGTTTTCCTTAGGTATAATTATAAAACACAATAGACAACTAACTCCCCATTTCAGACATAATTAGCAATATCTATTAGTGTATTGTTTTCATATTTGTTGATCTTAAATTAATGCGGCCAAGAAAAACATCTGTGTAAAACAGACATAGGAAGCCATACATAAAGGTTTCTTTATTGGAACGAAGTTCCTTATCGCGCGTAGTGAGAGGGGGCTAGACGGAAAAAAATCATAAGAAAAGTTGTAACGACACTTTTTTTCGAAATTTAAACGATATGGTTTATTATTGGGTTTGTTTTTTTCATAATGTATTTAAAGGCTACATACAACATGTTTAAAATTCTGTTTATAAATTAGTATAATTAGCAATTATTACCACGGTCTTGATCTTTTATTGAAGACCTAATACTAAAGACGAGAGATTGCAAGTTTTTCTCAACACTGGACCTAAACTCAGCGTTTTGGTCAATTCCAATGCGTATCTTCGTTCCATCCGGGTGTCCCTTGACACCTCTCAAGTTTTATTACCACTATAGTATGGAAACCCAAAAATCACTAGGAGCGAAGCAGATACAGATGTGGAGGCGGAGTTGGAACCTCGTTCGTAGCACTGTTTGACCCTAAACTATCCACTCAGGGTAAGGCGGAATTTCTGTGGCATGTAAAAACAAAGACATCAACCTAGATTTAGTAAATAAAACTTCTACGTAACTAAGGACTAACGATGTCTTCCCAAACCCCTATTAAATATTTAAAGGAAATGTATAATAAGTATGTCGAAAGATCAGCAGTGCTATTCACAAACCAAAACTTGCCAAATCCCTCAGTTGAACCCGCGGATCGCGGACCTGTGCAGCGCGAGAGAGACAAATTCTACGTCGAGTTTGAATGTAGAATATCATGGCAGCAACCTTCACTAATATGTACGTAAAGGCGCTTATAGAGCTTCTCAGAATGTTTTTGGAAGGCTGGTTTGACTCTCAACTAAAAAAAAACCTTGTCAAAAAGTTATGATTGTGCATAGATCTTACTGACTTGCCTTCTTTGGATCACACAGAAACCTAGAAATTGTAAGCGAGCTTATATTACCTATTTAAGATCATAATTGAGCTGAAAAGAAAATTTTAGGTTGGAGCGCGACATATTGGAATTAGGTCAATTACCATAATTTTGGCATTGCGGTTAGACGGCGCAGCGATGCCAATCGGGCGACCACCTTTTGGACCATCGCACGATTAAGGTAAAATCTTTTTTTGCCAAGAAAATTGTAGCAACTTCTAGTCAAAGAGCAATTTTTTTGGTTTTGAAGAATTCTTAGAATTTGGTTACATAATGCCACATCATTAAAAAGCTATGAAAATAATTAATTAAAGAGCCATAGTAGAAATCTTAGATACCTATATTCATGCCCAGTCTATCTCCATAACCCATTCGAGATCCAGATTGCCGGGATTGTACTAAAACAGGCAACGTCATAAATTAACTTAAAGTGTATTTGAAATACAAAACCCGACAATTTTCATTGAAAGTGTAGAACGAAATGTTCATTTGTTGAAGATACCGACTTTGAATTTCACGAAACCTGAAAATTATGCTGGAACTATCTTCGTCAATACCTATATTTTCATACTACAAAGAGCAATCGATATCATTCCATAAATAAACTTAACAATTACTATTATAAAACACTGTCAGAATAGTTATTATCTGATGAAATTAATATCAGTGATATTTTCGATGCAACGCTGCTAACTAAGGCGTATAATGAAGGTCTATTGTTTGGTATTATTCAAGCCTCGCTCATTGTACACATAAAAGCTATGCGCACAGATAATACAGCGTAAATATCTGATGATTTTATAATAACATGAGTCCCGTGAGGCAACGTGGATCCCCGTAGTCCACCCTTTGTAGAAATAGCAATAATTGAGGAAGACTATCGCAACCGACTTCCAGTTCTTCAATCTTGTTAATACATATATTTATTCTGATTAAGAGATACGCCACTCTTAGTTAATACTAAAGTTAAAGTAATTTTCTATGTTGTCTCTAGAAGATATGTCTATCTAGTTCATATTTGCATTACAATTTCATATGATGTGATAAGAAGCTTCTGTTTAAATAATATATTAAACTAATTTGTATGTAAACATTATAGGCTAAGACCCCATTATTATAATAAATTAAGTTGAAATAAAAAAAAATCATTTGAAAGCAAGATCAAATCGCGACTAACTGGTAGACATCGGCAAAATACACACATTTCTTTCAAACGTATGCCAAAGAAATAATAGTAAGTATTCCAGATTTCAACAAAATCTTGAGCATGGTGTTAGGTATTTTTTTTTAATCGAGAGATGAAAACTTATTTAAATTTTTTTTTTCTTCCGGCACTCACTTTGGACCATAGTTTCAAATTTTTTTCTTATGATATACTATTTAATTACGATAAGTGTAGAGATTTCTCACATGGGATCTTACTCTATAACGATAATTCCACTTGGTGATACTAGCGGTGAAGCTACAAGATGATATAACATTGTATATTAGCTGTTGGCTGTGTATTTGGTGACAATTTTTTTTATTAAAATGAATCTTTCAAAAATAGATCGCCCGTTTTCAAATGTGACAGAAGAAGATGTCAAAACAATTTTATCGAAATATGGATATTCAAGTAAAGAAACAGTAATCGAAAGTTATTCAGTCAACACTGCCAGTGATAAGATGTTGGGATTTTTAGCAGACTATTGGAAACTTCAAGTGCATGTTGCTCCAAATAAAAAGGTTCTTAGTTTCTTCATAAAAGCAATATCCGTAACAAACAAAGCAAAAGCAGACATGGTAAAAGAAATGAAACTATTTGTGAAGGAGTTTTATTTTTATTCAGTTATTCGGAAAAGTATCGAGCTATCAGGTAATTGGTTAATTTATTTATAATTTTATAGAATAGAATTTGCATCAACAATAAAGCCATTTATTCCCAATTTAACTAAGTATTTACATTTCATTTATTTATATATATTTTAATCCTTATTTCATTTTATTATCTGTGATTTATTAGCAATTAGAATTAACATTAACATATTCCAATATTTTATTAATACGATTTTGTATTACTCATCTGTAAATAACATTATACTGTGTAACTGATATTAGATATTATGTTTATATATTTCAGGCTTACGCTCATGGAGCGCCAATCTTGTAACAGGATTAGATGGCGCAATGGTATTTGAAGATTTGAACGCCATGCACTTCGAATGTAGCAATAAATTCAAAAGATTTGACATGGCACACACTCTACAGGCTTTGAAAACTTTAGCTAGGTTCCATGCATCCACATTAATTTACGAAGAATGCAAGAGTAAGGAAATCAAACGGAGGTATCGAATAAACGACGAACACGTACAATATTTAAACGTTGGTGGCTATCATAGTTCCTCTCCTTGGTTTATTCAGTGCATGGAAGGTGCGTTGGAAGCAATTAAAGAATTTTCAAAGTATAATATACAAGATATGAGTCTAATTGAAAGCCGTTGGTCTGATGTGTGGAATTCCGCCTTGTCATTAAGTGATTTTTCTTCCGAGTACCGCAATGTGATATGTCATCGTGATTTATGGAATAACAATATATTGTTTCACTACACTGAAATGCAGGACAATCATAAAGAGCCTAATGACTGCGTATTGGTGGATTTCCAAGCCGTCAGATGTCAACCACCTGCAGGAGATGTTATGCTTCTTCTATATTGCAATTTAGATCCCAAGTTTCGAGAAGCAAATATGCAAATGTTTTTAAATTTCTACATCGATGAATTGCATATGATTCTTCACAAATATGACATCAAACCTATCGATATTATAACTAAGGAAGATTTCTTAGCCTCTGCTCAAGATCAGCGGAAATGGGGTCTCGTTGTATGTGCGTGTCTAATGCCTCAATTTTGGTTAGATGACGATCTCACAACAAAAACTTTCTGTGATACTGCACAATTTGAAGCGATACTGACCAAAAACAAAGCGGCATTTATAAAGAAAATGATGCAAACAAACCGCTACTATCAGGAGAAGTTGATGGAAATTTTCGACGAAATTGTGGAGAGATATTGCCTAAATAATAGCATATAGGTTGACAAAATTAATTAGGAATTTTTACGAAGCCTTTATTTTTCATGCAAAATATATTAGTCATAACCACAGGGAGGCTAATTGTGAAACCTTCTCAAATTTTTTTTACAATTTAAACTAAGTATATCAATTATAAAAATTACATTAAGATAAATACAATAGATCGTAAGATTGGGGAACAGCCAAGGGGAGCGTAGGTGTTGGACGTTAGCGTATCGCGTTTTATGTCAATGCTTATCCTCTTACCGCGGTAAAATCCAGCTTTTGTCACGGGAAGCGTCGACCAGGCACATATAAAGATCGTGGAAAATGGTCTTGTGCTCGGGTGTCCACCCCGGGCCCAGTGTCTCCACCCTAAATGGACCAAAATATGTAACCCCTATTAAGATACAATATTTGGGCTATTTGTGGTATCTAACACAGGCGGTCAAGTAGGTCGACAATGGATAAGATAGGCAGCGATGGGTTTCATCAAACACCACTCGAAGGTGTAGACATGATACTACCCAGAAAGCCGATGGATCGAGTTGGGATGTGTATGCTGAAAGGAAGTGTTCCCAGCAGTTTTAATATGACTAATGTTACTATTATCTCGAAAATTATGCGTCTCAACTTCTTTTATACTTTCCTAAAAATGATTATTTTTGTAAGCAATAAACTAGTACTTGAATAAGTTATGTTGCGTATTATACAAATCTACGTAATAAATATATGTTATAATATCCTAATGACTTTTACCTACCAGGGTTATAGTAAGTAGAATAACAAAAACATTCCGAGAGAGAATTAGTGCCAGTTGCACTGGAACAAAAATCTGCCAAATCTCTTGAAAGCCTTTGAAGAAGTAAGCATACTTACTGCACCGTCCCGAGTAATTGGGATCAGAGCAAATTAATAAGAAGCTATGTAGAAGTACATTTTAACGATAGCTCATATCAACAGAAGGAGTGATTTTTTTGAAACTCCATTCCCAATTTATTGTAAATTTATTATCTTCAAGGCGTCGTGTCCCAAATCTTCTGTGCCATGGGTCATCATTTCGACGACTATAAATATCGCAAAATGGACGTATTAGTAAAATGTAGAATAACTCAACGAAGCTTAAAATACTAGCGCCAAGAAATAGACCTCCTATACCTCCGGTCGACACTGTAACAAACAAATGGCTATTTATGTAATTGTATAATATGTAGTTTGAAGCCCACCTAGGATAAAATTAAATCCAGAATTTCAATTTTTCATTTTTCGTAAAAAAAAGAACTTACCGACTAAATCAAGGACTCCGCGAACTACATTTCTTCTGTACCTTTCGCTTGGCAACATGGCAAGCTCTATTTGAACGGTAGCATAATTCTCTGATATAACTGCTTTGAAGTCTTTCACTATGGTTATTTCTGCCTCCGTGCAGGATGGTAGACAGTTGCAGTACAGGCCAGGCCGCGAAGACCACGGTGCCCTGAGAACCTAATTAGTTAATGTTTTCTGTTAGACATTCTCATCCGAAACAAATTAAAATTTTGATACTTGTTCCACAAATTTAAGTTATACATGCATACTTGGACACTCCCAGAATTTAATCTGTTTGGTGAAATTCGACTTCATATCTAGTAATTTATAAACGGGTGCCATAACGTTCTACTAAAGCTTAAGCTATTTAAAATCATTTAAATATACTTACGGACAGCACACCAAAGTGGTTATTCAAACAAATTATACCACTGACATTACATTTCAGATGTTCTTGAACATTGGGCATGAAATAATTGCTACAGTTACAGAGACGAAGTTGGGCATCCTTCCTGCACTGCACCGTGCACGCTGTGTATGAGTAGTGATGATACACGTCTAGGTTGTTTTCGTCGGTATAACGACATTTGCGCTTTACTGGCGAAATCATACGAGCTCCAGCGTCATTTTCGATATTGCGTATTGCTATGTAGCGTCTAAAAGGGAGAAAACTTACAGTGGATTGAGATTAATCCCTTTACTATTTCAGTACCCTTTTTTTCAGCTAGCTACTGCTTCACTATTGTCGAAATTGCTTTTTGAACTTTTAAATTAATTCTTAAATATTCAACGTCCCGGATCTCTAATGTACCATTGCTTACCTATGCAATATTTCTGGGCCAACAGTGAGCACATCAGATCCTATAGTGGTGAGTGCCGGAACATCTTCTTCGTTTAATACATAAACATTAGCAGTTACCAAAACGTTAAAGCTTATGGATCCTGGGCCTGTGCTTCTATTGCTAACCATAGGCAGTCTGCGTGGACTTTTTTCACTGAAAAAAAATGGTACATTACATAGACTGCGAACTAAAAGCTGTAAGTAACAATTGAGAATCTAATTACTATTATTTTGACAGGCCAGTTGACTTGGTGGTTAGCGATTCTGATTGCCAATCAGCTATCTGGTTTCCATACTCTGCTTAGTTTGGGATCTGATGGCCGTGTGTAAAGAATGTCCCAGGATATTATTACCGTCCCTGTAAAGTGTTGATTGTATAGCAAGTTCCAAGCTCTGTATCCATTGGTCGAAAGTAGTCGCAACATTTAAAAGGTACTCCATTCCATGAACAATTTGACATAGTATCTTCACAACGACTCCGAACCTGGTAAATAACGAATTTTATAATAAATCAATTTGAATGTATCTTATTATCTTGATATGTTAAGTATAGCTGTACAAACTATTATTATTTACATTGTGCAGTAAATAAATAAATAAAAATATGTTTTACTTACAAGATTGGCATAATATGTGAGATTTGTTTTGATACAGTCTGGCAGCGGATCATTCAAATTGCAAAACTCAGAAGTATAGTATGTGATACCTTTGAAATAAGCCAGCTCCTTTAAAACTTCTTCCAAGTTAAAATCGTGATCTTCTCCCCATAAACTACACAGAAAAGATGAGTTATGTACCTACATTTAATTTAAGAATAACCAAACTTATTTCTATAGTAGGTTCATCACCTGTCAGATACTTCTTCGATACGCTTAGAGTTATCGTTCTCACAAACGGCAACAGACGGGAAATGGGTGTCCCAATCTTTATAAGTTGTCTCAACGACAAATGATATTGCATTATTATGAAATGCGTCGTATTGTGCCGCGATAAGTAAAGACGAGCCGTACCATGATAATGCTACAAATAGCAGCCAAAAAACCCTAGAACAGGAGATGAAATGGTTGTAAATACATTAACAAAAAAAACGAATTTCGTCGCCTAAGAAGGTGCGTGATTCGTTTATGTGATAAAGGATTAATTAAAGAGAGCGACAAGCAATTATTTCCTATGTTATGACATGGTGTATATACCTGACTGAAAAAATACTTAAACAAATAGGTGGTGGGAAAAAATTGAGACACCGTACTAAACTAACCCTCTATGAAAGGGAAATGCATGGAAAATATGTTTGCAATCAAAATTACCTTTCGGCCCAATGTCTGTTAGAATCAGCAATAAATCTGAATCCGTGTATTGAAGTAGTCTCTGGTAAACTTTTGATCCCATTCCACCATATTTCAAAATATCTTTTTGAGGAATTTAAGGAATTCATATTGCCTGTTCAGATTAATCGGCTGAAATATACTGAATAGGAATACGAAATAAAACAATAGATATAAATGAAAGATAGCATTTAATATTCTGTGTTTCGTGCGTAACAATAAAACGTAATTCAATACCCACATAGTATAAAAATAATTGGTAATCCACTAGTTTATGCCGTTTATAATAACAAGATTATTATCTAGTGAGAACTACACAGGTGACTGATTTGTATTTTATGTGATGGTTGATAGCCATTGTTCCCTTTCCAATCGTTAGTTACTATATTATGTTATAGGAAATTGTTTGTATAGGTAGGTAAAGTTAGCTAACCTAGATTTTAAATTTAAATCTACTATTTAAATTACTTTCGTGATTGCTATACTTATAGCTGATAATGAGAAGCTCCCACTAATGCCCGCCTTCCACTGCGATATTGTAATGAGCGGGAAATGGCCGAGCGGAACGGTACAAAATAGTCTTACCTTCCACTAACAGTTTAACGACTAATAGTTTTAAGGAAAACTGTTTTTTGACAAAAAAATTGCTACCGCTCAACCCTGCGACCACTTTTGTAACTCTTTGTACTGTTTTACTCAGCCCCGCTCGCTCTTTTGTAGTGGAAGCACTTGTATGAAACTTACCATTGCGGGCTCAACGGAGTCCGTACGGAGCCTGCTCCGTTCGCTGTGGAAGGCGGGCATAAGAACTGAAAATGTTGAATACAGATAAAGTATAATAGGTATTTGCTCATACAAAAGCCTCCTACTACCTACCTTCTTCTAACAAATATCAAGTTGTGTAAACTAACAAGTAGGTCATTACCCAAGTAGTTGTGTACAGTTAAACTCAATAATTAACAGGATTAGGATATATTAATTGTGTAGAACCAGTGATCTCATTCCAGTAAATAGGTCGATATCTATTAATTGGTTCGAAGTTCGATGCAGTGGTCGCATCGACCGCGTCGCTAGTCTTATTCTTGCACCGGCGTCGTGTGTCCACTTCGCGAATTAATTTCACAGTGAAAAAGTATATGAACTCTAGCACTGACACGAAGCTGAAGCCAGTGACGAATCCACACGTCGAGCCGATGTTACCTTGATTACAACAAATAACGACAATATCAGGTCATAAATAAAACTTTGAAATGACATAAATTACACAAACTAATGTGGGGCGATGTTGAAACTACTTACAGCCAAATTTCAATTTGGTACTAATTAATGTTACAATGATAACACAAATATTTTCAAAGGCTTACTAATTAAATCGAACCACTTCATAATAACATTCTGCCCGTAGCAGTCAGCTACTTCCCTCGCATACTTCACGTGCACAATTGAAGTTCCGGTGAAGTTCGCGCCTTGTCTGTAACAAATGTTAACACATTGTTTTTGTTCTCAATAATATTGCACTAACAAAAGCTCGTTCCACATTTCAACACATTGTTGGGTTTGTTTCATAAACTTTTCTCATTTATCCGTGCCTGTAGCTCGGAAATCGATATTCGCAGTTGTGGAGAATATTTTGAATAGAATGCAGCACACGATAGAATTATAGTATGGATAAATTGGATGGGTATTTTATTTTACTCTGGAGACTTTTTATTTTATTTATTAATGAAACAAACGGCCATTATTTCCAATATAAACCCGAAACTGAACTAAATGCCAAAAAAGTTTCTACGGCTAAGTATAGACATAGTCTTTAAATGGCGAAATGATTGAAAAAAAAAATGTAGACCATAGATACAAACCAAAGTTTCAGAACGATTACTGCTTCTGTTTCACTACATTTCCACCATGTATAATGTGGTTGAAGGTGATAAGTTCTAACAGTGTTCTAGCTCTAAGGTACACAAGGGTACTCAAAGGTGACAAAGCTTAGCATCAGGTTTTAAACTTGAGGTTACCTAATATGGGGACATCAAGACTAGAGGATGCTTTACGATGAATAAATGTTCCTTTGCAAAAATGTCGAGCTCTTGATCTATGAATCTGGAATATTCACATTGTTGTCAACCAAAATATGCCCCAAAACTAGATGCCCAAGTAAGTGAGCCCTTACTGTGTAAGGGACTGTGTGGAGGTATTCAAGGAATCATTTTAAAATTCTGTATCAAATCCAAGTATAACAAACACCAATGAAGTTGAAGTGCCTCTTTATAATTCATAAATATTTACTTGTTAGCTAGCTCCATGACAACCTTTGTGAAGCAACAGTAGCTGGCATAAACAAACATTTTTGTCTCCCAAACAACGACAGCAAACAAAGTGTCCAAATGTGCAGCATGTCACGAAATCAATATAATCTTTTTTGACATTTACTTGTTTTGTGAGATTAAATTTGAAAGTTTTAAGATTACAATGGCAGCTAACAAGAAAGCTGGGCTAACCACTTCCGATTTCGAGGTATTTGGGAAAGTGCAAGGTGTATATTTTAGGAAGCACACTCAACGAAAGGCAATCGAGCTTGGTCTCAAAGGATGGGTGATGAACACCGCTCAAGGTACAGTCATTGGCCAACTGCAAGGACCTTCCGAAACTATTGAAGATATGAAAATTTGGCTACAAAAGGTTGGAAGTCCAAAGTCTAAAATTGAAAAAGCTACGTTTAGGAATGAAGGAGTTATAACTAATTGCGCTTTTAGGACCTTCGAAATAAGACGATAAAATAAGTGTTCATAAAATGTTATAACTTCCAAATATTTTGGGTTTGTGTGAGTAATTATTTAATAAAATGTGAATCAACTAGATAGTTTTACTATAAGTAGTTTAAACCTTATTGGTAAGTTATAAAGGTATATTTACTATGAATTCCTGAATAAAACATATCAATATAAAGGATAATTACAGCCAGTCATCTCTGTCTTGGTCGGGCACTGCATTGAGTTTGTTCGGATAAATAATTACGTTATTGAAGTCGTAATTGTATGCTGTCTTAGAGCAAGTAGGGTAGCACATTGGACACTTTATACCTCCTCCGACGAGTTCCAGTTCTAATTCTGGTGGTATTTGATCAACATCTGGCCGTACAGTTATCGATTGGGCTGGAAAAAAAAGGTAATAGGTATATTAATGAGATTTTGAAATCCAATTACTTTCTTATTAATTATCCTAGTAAAACAAACCATAATATATTCGGAGACATGGAACATCTCTCATGTCACAAGTCCTCGTATTCATCATCTTGGGCATATTAAAAGGAGTACAATTGCAATTAGCGAGCAAGAAGAACATTCTGCACTTCAACATGCAATCACTGTGCGTGTAAAATGGTAGATACGGTGATTCATCATAAAATAAACAATTCCTTAGCTGTAATGGGACATGCTGGATATCTCTGGAGGCTTCAGTGAAACTAGCAGTTACCAAAACCGTCATCTGCAAAATAATGAGCCACATGAAATAAACAAACTTTAGTTCATTAGAGCGGCTACCTTTACATACGTATTTTACTTTTTTCGTTCAGAGATTTATACCTGAACCCGCTGACTGATAATTTGCATGGCAAAGCTGCCGCTCGGTGCATCAGGAAAGTCGTAGGCGTCTGAAAATTGTAGCTAAAAGGGGGGGTTTAGTTAGTAAATTTACAATTTGGCTTTATTGTCATTTAAGCAGATATTATAATTTCATGCACGTACTTGAGCCCCTTGCAGCGGTATATTATAGTAAAAGTCATCACTTTCATTTAGACGTAGCAAAACTTTCAATCCTTGATCGAAGTCAAAACTGGATTTATTTCCATACTTATACATGTCCATGCTTCGAGTATGTTCATTGTTTGCGCTAAAATCAATATAATTATGAGTACAAAACACAAGTTAACATAAATTATCCTTAAAGATGATGGTATGTACCTACTCTTTAAACTTGACATCAGAGGCACGTAGATAGTTGAATGTGCAGCAATAGCCGTTCATAGTCAGCCGAAAATCGAAAAGGTCTGAGCAGTCCTTTGGTTCAGTGTTCCAAGCGCATCTTACTAATAAGTCTTCGCAACGGGGTGTTAGCTGCCGAAAATATGGATTAAAATAATATTACATTTGTCAAGTTATTAAATTGTTCACTTTCGTAGCACGACATACATTTTTCATAAGTTCATGGACATCGTATTCACCCAAGGCGTAATGCAGTTTCAACGGTGGGACAGTGTTATCATTCATCGGCTGAAGGTCATAAAGTTGTCCCAAACCAAAAAGCAGTAACATCATTTGCTCTTCAGTATACATCTTATTTCGCTCTGCTTTAAGTCTGTCACAAAATATTTATTTTATATATAGATATTTATTTAGTTTTATAGACTTTAAAACCCTTGCCTTCTAGGGTTATAACAAATTGCAACTTACAACTCCTTTGCTAAGTTAGTTACTGCTCGTCTACTGATTCTATTATTAGAACAGATACCAACGGCGGGAAAGATTATTTTACTAACGGACACACCCTCTGGCATTTGAGTAGTCACAAGAGGTGCCCTATAGTATTTCTTGAATGTGAACCACACAAGAGATATTGAACACACCAAACCAAGGATTAACATCGTCATCCAGATGATCCTGTAGGATAAAATGTAATAGTTTAATAAATAAACTTGACCTTTTTAAAGTTAACTAATACTGTACCAAAAGCAGTTAATACGGTTCTGCTCCTTGCGTGACATAACGCATAAGCAGTCTCAAATTATGTAATACCAAGCCTGCCCGCTTTAAGATAGTTACAGTAATTGCGACAAACACGCTTTAGCCATCAGCAAAAACAAGTTCGTAGCTTGTTTTTCTGCAATACCATGTAAAGTTTTATTTTATACCACATAGCTGTCCCCCGCGGTTTTGCCCGCGTTCCCGTGGGATGTCACATGTATTATACATAAAAACCTTCCTCTTCAATCACTCTATCTATTAAAAAAAACCGCATCAAAATCCGTTGCGTAGTTTGTAAGATTTAAGCATACATAGGCATATAGGGACTGAGAAAGCGACTTTGTTTTATACTATACTACAATAGTTAGACATATCGTCTCGCGAAATTTTTTGTAGATATTGATATATTCTAATATAATATTGTCGAACATTTTTTTGTCCTATCATTCTATCATCATATCATCATCATATCATCGTCATATTCATCTTCGCAGCGTATGCGATGAAAGACATTTTATGGCAAATTTTTTACACATTCGGTTGGTTTTAATAGGAATTTCTAAAGTAAAGTATAGTAATCTAGTACTAAATGTAGCCTATGTTACTCAGTGGTAATGTAGCTTTCTAATGAAAAAAGAATGATTAAAATCGGTCCAGTACTTTTTGAGTTTATTCGTTACATACAAAAATACAAATCATTCCTCTTTATAATATTAGTGTAGATGGGCCGATAAACAAGCAGACGGTCCACCTGATGGTAAGTGATCACCGCAGCCTATAGACATTTGCAACACCAGGGGCATCGCCAATGCGTTGTCGACCCTGAGACGTGAAGTTGGTAAGTCTCATGTGCCTGTAATTTAAAAGTGTTATCGGTCTGCTTATTTATTACAATTAATTTGATTAATATACACATACTTTTCGATAAATGGCGTATTATCATCAACAAGGTGTTTGAGTCCGCAAATTGATGACTCCGCACAATATTCTTTGCTGACGGTTTTTACGCTATCCTTTAATGTCTCCAGTTTGGTGGGTGCTGCGGTTTTTCTGCGGTAACGACGACGATAAGCATACGCTGAATGTTGCATTTTTATATCTATTTTGAGAATTTGTTTTTTAAATACTAGTTTTTTCTTCTACCGATCACTTGTGCAAGTACTGGCAGTGGACTGTAAATCAAAACACAATTTCGAACCTAGTCCTCAATAGTCAAGTAAATAACAGTTGTTAAATATTCTATTTTGTGATAACATCAAGGCATTGATGTGTGGTTAATTGCAGTGATTGATCGACTCCTCTCGTGTCGTGGAGTATTGGTTTTGAATATTATATTAAACACGAATTAATATTTTATGCATTAACTGTTGTGAATAGCAAATATATTATTTATATCATATTGCATAAAACAACACTCTAGAATCGATAAACATAAGTGAAACTAAGTCACATGACTAAGATAGGAAATTCTTATAGTCATGTTGTGGTATTTTTATCGATCTGAACGGAATTGTTGCAAAACTTATTGCTAAATCATTTGACCATCTCTCCCACCGCCCGCCCACCTTCACTCGACAAAGCTGTGTGTGTATAATGTAGATATATCGCTTCTCACACAAAACATTGGTACTCGATTGTTTAGGTAAGATACGCTTAGATAATTATATTCCAAAGTAGATGAAGTTTTAGTACTAATTTAGCATACCTGGTATTATTAATAGTTGAATTGTAACAGCGTTGCATTACCTGCTCATATTTTTATACTATTTTATACTACTAAGGAAGCAAACAAGCTTACAGCCCGTCTGATGGTAAACCGTATGTTACCATCTACACCTACATACACCTTAGGTATAACTCACGCGTTGCCAACCCTGCAAAAATCTCTTCACACCCATCTTGAAGTACCCCCTGCTATACTTCTTGAGACAACCACAGTGGGAAGCTCATCCACAACCTATTATTATACATATTGCAGTAACATTTTATATGCCGTCAATGTTATTATATTGACTCATCCTTTCCCCATCTCGGTTGGAGGCGCCCGGCAGCCACGCGGCGCCGTCGCCCCGCGCCGCCCCGTCCGTGCCGGTCACGTGCGCTTGCGCAAATGAATCTGCATTGGAACATCATAAAACCGTTATGTAGGAATTTTGCTATAAGTATACGAATAAACATAATTTCGTACCGGTAAATGATTTAGCGGTATTATGTTGATATATTAGCTATTAGACTAACCACATAAAATAAATTATAAGTCCACTAAATCTAATCTATAATGTCGAAATGTGTGTAATATATTAATGTATGTTCGTGGATAGTTGTTTAGTGTACAGGTGTTTTGCAAATTTGGATCTATTGCTACTTGCTGCTGACTGAATCAACTTAAATAAAATGACATGATTAAGTTTGTCTTGACAGTAACTTAATTAAATAGAGTTAAGGATAAATTATTTATTAATATTAGAAATAAATCGAATGAAATTAAACGAAAGAATTATCAATATTTAGATTTCTCCGTGTTTAACCGACCTCACAAAAGAAGGAGGTTCTCAATTCGGGTATTTTTTTGTGTTGCCTAAATCATTGTGCTAATGTTGAACATATAATATTAACATAAATCTCTAGATGCATCTCTAATAAGTGCACACAATTGCATAAACGCACACGTCTTGAATGGAATTGCTCGCGGGTCGCACTGCATTTTTGGCAACAAACTTGTCAAATAAATAAAAAGTAAGAAAGTAAAGAAGCGCTAAAAAGAAAAAAATAATTACAAAATTTCGTGTCTATGACTATTGACCGTTGAGGAGTTCCTTCATCTGGAGCTAATCCTGTGGTTATGCATTGTCTTGGAACTGTACTAAAATGTCGAAATTCAACTCCGTAAGCCAAGAGGTTTTTATTATTCAGCTTGCAGAATTTGACCTAAACATACTAATTACCAAACATTACATGTTTAAAAGCTTGTTAATTGTAATTAAGTGAGGTAATAGATATCAATAGTTGAAGTCGGACCATTCATAAGTGGCTGTCAAGGTCTATTTTAATAAATATGTTTCATTTCATTATTTCGTTTAATTTTTTCATTTCATTATTTTTTTTCTTTTCTACGTGTCCTTTCACAATCCATGGCATAAAAATACCTACAATAAACTACAGAATAGGTAAGTCTCATAGCCTAATCTCTAGAGTGTCTAGGAATTCGATGCTCATGTTACCTAATTAATAGGCCATTGAAAAATAACTAGACTTTTAATGTATTGTTACATGCAGGCTTCTAGCAATTAATGTGGATTCGTGTAGGTATGTGTACACACAGTAATGCATTGCATTGCATGACACTGTCATTTTATCTACAAACAGACTTGTACAAACAACTTTCAATAAAAAAACAATTAAAAAATATTCGAAATAATGTAATCAAAAAATACAGCCGAACAAAGAACCTCCAGATTTTGTGAAGCCGGTGAAACTTAAAGATTGATAAATTAATCGAATAGAATATGTTCGAGTAATTTTTAATTTGTAAATTGATTGATGTAATTTTATAACACTACTCGCTGGTAATAAATGTCAGGATTATTGATTTTTAACAAATTCATGTTTCCTGACTCAATGACTTAGAGTGAGCTTGAGCACGGCTATGTCAGTCAGGAGAGTTTTTTCCAAGACTTATATAAAATTTTTGTCATGATCTGATCATGAACATTGGAGATATGATGGAGGTACATCAAAAGTGGTACGAGCATGGCGATTGAAATTGTAAATTGAGAGGATTTAAAATCTTCTTGGTTGTTATCAACCTATTTCTCAAGATTTCTGTCTTGGTCAAAGGAAAGACATAATAAACTATACATTGAAAAGTATATAATAAGTATGTATGATCTATGAAGACAATAGGTCTCAAATTACTATATTAGATTACAGCACAATTTGTTCTAGTCTAGACTATCCTGACATTCTCTCTCGTAATGCTGTTATTGTTTCGATTTATACACCAAAGGTCAAATCTTCGCTCTCTGCAGTAAAATAGTTAAACGTATCAACAGAAAAGATAAAATTAGCAAGGTTGCTAATACCTACTAATCCAGTTGGTGTTACGTTGTCCCTTTTATATGGTGTTGTCGTGAGATACCTAAGGTAATTGAGGAAAGTGTTGTTTGTTATTCGATGATGGTTGCAACAAAACAAGATGTGGTGGTGGTCGCCACTCGACAGCGACGCAGGCCGCTCTCTTGACTTCGGTTGCCTTTACAAATTCTCACCAACCACTCTTGATCGGACCTGTCTCTGATTCCATATCTTGCTTGAAGATTTTTTTAAATAAATAAGATTTAAGTGGTAAATATTTTTGTGACTTGTGTAAGCGGAGTGCATGTAACAAAACACCGGTGGCATACTTTACTTGTTTATCATCAATTGTGCTTTACTTTAACGGATTACTTTCAAAAGGTAAATTAACGTTAAAATGATTGGCGAACTATTTTAGTAGAATAGATAGTCATTCCTTTTTTCTTTATAATCATCATTAGGTATCATAAGAAGGTTCAATTGTAGTTAGTTTTAGAACATCCATATTGTGGTTTAGTTACCACACATGTTGTACCTACAAAATATTACAAAGGAGTATTAGAAAAGGTTTGTCAATAAGAGTTCTTAAAAAGGATTATCAATATTGGCATGTGTGCTAACCACTTATTAGCCTAGTTACTAGTTTGTCTAGTTACAAGAGAAGTTGATCTTTTAGTGTTTTCTGAGTGAGAGCTCTTACTTAGTATGTAACTAAATCGGAACGAACCTAAATAGGGATGTTAACCGATATGTCAAATCAGCAACTTTTTATTCAATGTCAAAACGATCAGGTGTATGTATGGATATGTAATAGCAAGTTGTGACGTCATAATTGAACATAATAAATTTTTAATTTATTTTCAATTTAAAATTTTTTAATTTTTTTTTTTTGTGGTTAGATCAGTAATTAAAAATCATTAATTATAAAATTTATATCATAATTAATTTATCGGTGTACTTTTAGATGTTCAATACACTGGTTAGTGTTTGATCATTTATTTTTAATACACTAAAGATTAACCATGATTTCAAAGATTTAACGTTGCAAATTTATGTTGCACAATAACAGAATACCCAACTAATTTGGTCCATCCGTCCTAGTTTTATGGTCACACGGTCAACGTTTTGCAAAACCACACATCTAGATAAAGGTAAAGACAGAAGCTAATAACCATTTATTATCTTTGAATAAGGTACATTCTCAAACATTGACCAACGGTTTGATTGTCGGCTTGTGAATATGAAAGTGAGTTTTGTTTGGGCAGTATCTCGACCTTGGAATCATTGTCGGAGAGCACGTGTTGTGTTTACTCCACACATCATACATGTATTAACAAGGACAAAGGTCCAAAAAAATCTGCTATGTTCATGCAACGTATTGGTTTCTCGCTAGCTGTTTAGATAATCTTCAACCTTCCACTTTACATTTATAGTCAGCGTTATGTATGGGTAATGTGGTCATTAATCCTAAATGTTACTTCAAGTTTTGGACTTCTCACAAGTTAGATATATACATTAAAGTTCTGAACTTTGACAGGCCAGTTGGCTTGGTGGTTAGCTACTCTGACTGCCAAGCCTAAGGTCGCGGGTTCGATTCCCACCCAGGATAAACATTTGTGTGCATGAAAGTGTTTGTTCTGTGTCTGGGTGTCAATATCTATATACGTATGTATTTAGAAAAAAAAAGTAGTATATGTAGTATATCAGTTATCTGGTTTCCATAGTACAAGCTATGCTTAGTTTAGGATCAGATGGCCGTGAGTAAAGAATGTCCCTGGATATTTATTTATTTATTATTTATTCTGAAAACGTAATGTTAATTAAATAGGTACCTGTTGCCAGGTTGTACGTTGCATCTCGATAGGCAGTAATGGCACATACATGTACCTATACTAATGTTATAAATGTGAAAGTGAGTTAGTCGGTTTATTCGCCACACCTTGTACGACGATCGATGATAGCTAACCACTGTAGATTGACAGGTTAGGGAAAGACATAACATTTTTGTATTAAGAATAAAGTCGAATTGCCCTTGGCAAATAAATTTTGTGAAGATTAACATACCTCAATCAAATGTCTACTAAGTTAATAATTAAGAAACTCATAACAATTCCAATATCGATGAATACTAATAATATTACAAAATAACATAAATTAGTTTCCTATCACAAGGTTAAAAACTTTAATGACATAACAAAATTAATTTATAGTAATACATTTATGGAAGACTAGTTGTCCCCGCGGTTTCACCCGCGGTCCGACCGGATGTTTCACTTTCCCGAGCTAAAAAGTATCTTATACGTGATTCTAAGCCATGTTCTAGCATTGTACTTAGTTTCATCTAAATTCGTTCAGTAGTTTTTACGTGAAAGAGTAACAAACCTAACATCAATACTTCCAACCTCAGAAACTTTCGTATTTTATAATATTATAGCTGTCCCCCGCAGTTTTACCCGCGTTCCCGAGGGATATCACATTTCCCCGAGATAAAAAGTAGCCTATTTGTTATTCCAGCATATGCTCTATCTATGTGCCAAGTTCATCCATGTCCGTTTAGTAGTTTTGCGTGAAAGAGTAACAAACATACTTAGATACAAATCTTTCTTCTTTATAATATTATAGCTGTCCCCCGCGGTTTTACCCGCATTCCCGTGGGATGTCACATGTATTATATATAAAAACCTTCCTCTTCAATCACTCTATCTATAAAAACCGCATCAAAATGCGTTGCGTAGTTTTAAAGATTAAAGCATACATAGGGATATAGGGACAGAGAAAGCGACTTTGTTTTATACTATGTAATGATTAGTATTAGTATAGATATAGATAAGCTCTTTATTCCCTGAGTAAGATATATTGAATGTCATATACTTGCGTGCAACAGGTACCAAGCTGAAGTAGACTTAAATTGTTGATCGTATTAAGTTGATAACGTCAATGGCAAACGACATTTTCTAATAGACGCACATTTAGGTCAACAGGACATGATATATTGACATGGTACTTGTATTAACTAGATTCGTCGTGAATGAGCGCAAAAATTGCACCCTTAATCAAATGATCCTTGTCCTCATGATTTGATTGACCTATTACACTTTTATGTGTCAAAGTACTGTTTTCAATGGTCAAATACACGGTCTAGCTAGTAATTTGAATTAAGTATTTGCGTATAGATTTAACAAAAAGCTTATTCGAAGTCGGTATATCAATTTGTTGAGAAATCGGCCCTCCAATTAGGCTAATAAATAAAAACATGTATGTTATATGTCAGAACTTTTATGTAACTAGTTCATAGCTTTGTACGATTACTTTGTGATGAAATCATCCTCAGATTCTGCCATCAATATGAATTCCGTGTTAATATTGCTGACTACATGCATCTGCTTAGCGAGTTGCCTACCTCCGCCACACCCTGATGTAGTGGCTGTGAGGCAAGAAGAGGAGCTCATAGTACCACCACAATTACGGAGTCCTGCATTGCATAATCCTCACCTAAGAGAAATTCTACCGTTGACCAGTCTTTTGCATAATGGAGAGAATTTGGTAAGTTGATCCATATTAAAGCCTTTTACCTCTGCCCTCGACTGAAGTTCGTATTTTGCCAATATTAGACGAATAACGGACTAAAATAAACCGGTCCTTTTTTTATAAAGTAGGTAACCGCGTTGGTGTCATATGATTTGTTAATTATTCAAATTATGTAATGCATAAAATATTCCATTGTAATGAAACGAAATATTATTAATTATTTGTAACAGACGGTGACGTCTCCTATGGAGCTGTGCACTTGTACTGTTGGTATAACTTTTAAAAATAATTCAATACAGTGGACCTCCGGTAATCCGGCCCCTGTCTAATCCGGCGCCCCCTGTTATCCGACTTGCCAATCATTGTTAAATGTAGGTACACAAACATTATTTTGGCAATTTTCACTAATATGATTTATAGTGCAGGTACAATGTTATAATTTTGACCTGTAATTTGTCGGATTACTCTTTTTTTTTAATCCGGGCTATCGGGGGTCTTAGGCAGTACTCTCGATAAATTCGATAGTCCGACACTGCCCTGCAAAACGTTTGTCGGATTACCGGGGGTCTACTGTATATGGCAAATTTATTATTGTAATTTCTTTTTAGGTTTTTGAACGTGAAGCAAACAACGTGTCCCGTAATGAAATCTACAATATCCTCACACATGCGGGATTCATCTCACGCCATACCAATAGACCACCGAAAACACAGCGAGGGCACCAACCAATCTTGTATGACACTCCATCGTTCCCAATACATGATTATTTACAATACTTAAAGAAATGAAATGAAAGAAGTTTCCTTTTTGTGCCAATTATGGTGCAACCCCGTGATATCTATTAGATCCATTTATGTGTAGTTTATATTTGTTTGTTAAGCACTATTAATTCATGATGTTATTGTTTCTACCAAAATTGTTGATATTATGCATAGTTTGTATTAAGTGTACAAAATGTTTTTATATTGATAATATATTTTTAATTGTACTGTTAAAAGCTATTGTACAAAATAAATAGAATGAACATACAGTTAAGTAGATAAATAAATTTAATTGTTGTTTTTAGTTGATGTAGAATCGTGTATCCTTGAAACGTTAGGCACTCTATGAAGTGCTATATAATCACGACATTGTTTGCACAATTCCAACATCATTATCAAATGAATTATTAATATCAATTGCCTCATATGAAATTATAACTTTTATTCATTTCAATGTAGCTTTGCTAGTTAATGGGGACCTTGTGTAGCCACTTTTATTGGAAGTGACGAAAATGTCTAAAACAACATGTAATGCCCTTATAAAAGACTACTGTGCAAACAGCACTTTTGCTGGCATTCATTTTATAGCTGATGATACTAAACATTGGACTGAAAGGTAAGTTGTTTTCTTTCCAAGAACTGAGCTCATCTCATAGTTAGTCATTCGACTGCCTGAAATAATAATGATTAAACCTGTGACACACGCAGTTGCGTCTAAGTGTGGGTTGATGATATTTCTATACAGAGACGCTAAGCTAGGCATATCATGCCCTTCGAGTCATTGGTAACCGAGTGGTCAAATGAGAGTTCATTTGACCTACACGCAATGTTCTATAGTCTGTCATAATTACGGAAGGCATCAATATTTTTAGAACCATGGGTTCACGACGCAAAATATTATAAAGATCACATGCTTTCAAATCTCAACAAATGTTTCCCAATCCTGGACACTCGCCTTACGTAATTATAGAGTACTTAGAAACTTACCTAAATCATTTCATCATATTCATTCGATAAATTGCACCAACTTTTCCACAAATATAATTATTATGACCCTGAATTGTGCCGAGATTCGTTGTAGAAATAGCATGTACGTACCTCCAGTAATGTATGGGGTATTTTACCAGATTACTTTGGTTAGCACTGGTAATATTGTCATGGTATGGCTCCGCTCTGCTCATCATAGCTGCATGGGATGCGTTCGTCGAGAGCCCCATCAGCTTCGGGCTGGAGACCACGTACACGGACTGGGATACTAAGATGCCATCTGTAGCTATATGCGAAAATGCCAATGATGATAGGATTTTCAACGTTTCTGATACGTGAGTGGCATTTTAAAATACGTTTGTATGATTCATCATTCAACTTGTTTTATATTTGAAGTCACTTCTAGGCGGTAGCCAAGACTGGCAATTGGAATATGATGTTTAAGGTACAATTGAAAAAGTTATACAAGATATTTGGCAAGAGACAATACTAAGTTGAGTGATATTCAAAAACAAAACAACAATGAATATCAATAAATTACTAAAAACTCTTGACTAATGAACATCGACGAACTTTGTATTAGCTGGATAAGAGGGTTATTCAGCTAATATAAAGTTCGTCGACGAGCCGCTTCACGGAGGCCTCGGAGCGCTTATCTCTCACATGATTAGTACCTAGTATTAACGTAGTTAGCGAAAGAGACAGAGCACGGAGGCCGCGACCAAACATCATCGAGTTAGTGTCATTTTCCTTACAGAATCGAGCCCCAGAACAAAAATATTCATGTAATATTTAATGGCAAATATTGTTGCAGAATTTGGCCTCCTGGACATCTTCTGGACCTCGAAGATGCTTTGAAAGATATAGCTTACTTCCGTGGTATAGGCTACAGTCTAGTAGATGTGTGCTATTTCATTAAGGATCCAGATCCTCTATGCCCCGTTTCCAACTACAGCTATTATGCTCAACTGGTCAGAAGTGGCTGCAAAGCGATCCTTAGGAACTGCTCCTACAATGACAAATCCTTCGATTGCTGCGAATTTTTCCAGGAATTAGACACGGATATGGGAACTTGTTTTATTATTAACTCTATTCAGACAAAGTAAGAAACCAATAATTAGATTGAACTATTGCGACATTGATTTGATATTGGTATTATATGTATGTACTAAATAATAAGACCAATATTTTTTTTCCTACATTTTAGAAATCCAAAGCCTTATCCGATGGTGAGCAATATGAAACAAAAACGTAGTATTATCAAATTTGAAGTCTATTTGACATCCACGGTTCGTATTCCTCATTATTTTTCAACGCTCGAGAATTAGAGCTAGGTTAGCTAAAATCAACTCATCACCCTATTCCTTTTCTTATACCTAATAATACATATCTTGGAATATTCTTCACACTCGGTTAACTGATATCTAACTTAGCAGAACTTGTACTGTAGTACCCAGATAACTGATGATTAGACATCGGATCTTATGAATTTATCAAATTATGGCATTAACGCATATTTTAGCCTTTTTTCCCAATCGTACATATTTCGGTTAGTAGCGGGAGTTACGTATAGCTAGGTGGCCGTAAAAGAAGTAATTATACAATTTAACAGTTCTGATACCATTTCAATTAAATCAAACAAGGTGGTTGAGGACACTTCCATTAAACAGAATACCGAAAAATTGGAAACCAAAACCCTTCCTCTATGTAAATCAATAGAAATACACTAAACAATGATAGAACTGACCAACACCCTTCCTAATTCAATATCAGAAAAGAGTTGAAAGGTAAACACTATTTTATTTAAAAAAAACCCCAGTCTTGAAAACATGAAGAACATCAATGCTTAACTTATTAACGACACAGGTCATACCCTGGCTAAACAGGAATCTCCAGAAATGGCGCTATTTTTTTATTTTATCCAATGACGAAACTACTTTAGAAGTCGTTGTCGGCGTTCAAGTAAATACTGGGTGTAAACCTCAGGCGAGATAAACTTTATTGTATGATGCTCTTTAGAGAATAATAGAATTAATGAAATATTAATCGATTTAGATGTATACATTGGGAGAAGACGAAGTTCCAAGCGTTACAACACTACAGTCGTCTACTTTAAAGATAAACCTCGGCCACTACTATCGGTAAGGCAATGTTTGTCCAACTAAATCTACTGAAAATTATCATTACCCGGTAGTGGTTCTAATTCAACCAATATATTATAGAGGTACTCCATCACAAATGTATAGATGGGCCGAGAAGCAAGCAGACGGTCCCCTGACGGTATGTGGTCACCACCGCCTATGGGTATTTGCAACACCAGAAGCATCGCCAATGCGTTGTTGTCCCTGAGATGTGAAGTTCTTAAGTCTCATGTACCTGTAATTTCAACGGCCCCCTTACCTTTCCTACCGAAACACAGTTAAACAAGTGCAATTGATTGAATGAAAAATTCAAATTTATTACTGAATTCCATATTTCCTTTAAGGCGTCGGGTATCAGTACGGGATATAGAGAACGATCCTCTTATAGTGGAAACGAGACCAGAACAGCGAGCGTGTCGATTCCACGAAGAGAACGAAGGTGGTTTGTACCCGCACTACTCATACAGCGCCTGCACAGTCCTCTGCAGGAAGAAAGGTCAGATGGACGTCTGCAAATGCAACGATCACTTCATGCTTAACACCCGTTAGTATTCAATTTATTTGTCGGAAAAACAACATATCTCGTGTTCCAAAATAAATTTTTCATGAGCCCAATTATTCATTAATTACGTGAGGTGACTTGGCGATTTTTCGACTCCCCCACTCCCTCTGGTGAGATGTCAGGAGATGCTCGACGCCCTCCCCCCGCCCCTAATCTCACGTGAGATTTGCCACTGCTACTTTATGGTGTTCGCGTACCGCGATGAATATTATCGTAAGTATAAAATGTTGCCCCAGTTTTCTGGAAAAACATTTTTTACTAAATATAACCTTTTCTCGCAATTTAACACTGTATCTTGCTAATAAAAAAATTACGTGATAATTGCCGAGACCCCCCTTCTCACCCGAGTGAGATTCGGTGAGAATCGGCTCGACCCCCTAAATACCTCACGTAATTAATAGACGCCCCATAAATAGTCGTGCTTCTGCGTTTTAATTAAGTAACCTATAAAATTGTTGTTGCAGCGCATAAAAGTTTGACTTTGATTATTTTCCTGATTCACTCAAGAATTTATAGCCCAGCTTGATTTTTTACTTATTATATATAAGAACAAAGGTGTTTAGGGACAAAAGCGACTAGACTACAATTTAATTAATGCTTGGTGTTGTTTATGCCAAAACTCATGTTTGTGCCCCATAACTTCGCAATAACAAAACAAACAAGAGATGAGAAACTTTCCACTAAAATGATAAATAAGTCAAATCAAATGTCATGTTGGTTTTTGTAGACAAAGATGGAGGTACTTAGTTTGTTAGCGAATAAAAGTGCAGCTTGAAAGAACCCGGTAAATAAGTAACGCATTATCTCTTTCCTTCCAGTGTAGGGTATGATTTCCAAATGTTTAAACAACACGCACCAAAATTGTGGAAGTATTTGTTAATCTATTTTCGAGCCAAAAGAGGTGAAGGTTATTTAAAAATCTAGTATATTTATTTCAACATGTTTCTAGCGGAAGAGCAAACTTGCAACCTGTCAGGAATATCATGCCTTCACTTACACTCCAGTCAGCTGACTACACTAAAACCACATTGGGCAAGTCGAGCTGGACTTGCATGTAACTGTCTGCCATCTTGTGATGAAACTGAGATTACGGTGATCAAAGATGCCACCATTTCGTAAGTTACGCATATGGCACTTTATTTCAATAAACATTACATTTAACGAGTGTACCATTTTGTTATTAAGTATAGCCTAATAACTAGGTAGGTTAGGTTAGTACTCTTTGCAATTTCCTGGAACTTGACTTAAATGGAAATGTGACTCCTATTGATTAATTATTACTAATTATGTGGTTACCTTTTGGTTGTAATTTGTATTGTGTATCCTAAATAAATAAATAAAGGCTAACATCTTCACGAATATTATAAAGTAAATTTGAATGTAAAGAGTAATCACCAAAACTCTACTTATCAATTTAAAAATATATTTTACTGATAGAATGCTATTGTTTTCCCAAGTTATAGAGTTATCCCGGAATAAAAACATAGCTTGGAAGGCCGTTGATGCTGCTGAAGATGAAATTGCTTTAAGAACACTGTGCTTTTATGACTATTCTTAATTTTCAGAAATCGAGCTTCTCGAAAGAAAGCCCGTGTCGAAGTGATACTCGCATACTTGCCTACTGAGAGATTTAGAAGGAACGTAGTGAGGAGCCGTTTGGATTTAGTTGGTAGGTTACCTTCGAGGTATTATTCGCCTCTAGTATGTGTAGACGAGGGCTTAGGACATCCAGTACCAATAACCCCATTTTATTACAGTGTCAGTAGGCGGGACTACCGGACTCTTCGTTGGTGCCAGTTTGTTAAGCTTCGTGGAGCTAATATTCTACTTTACTGTCCGCTTTCTAAGCAACTATTTAATGGAAAATCAAAGGAAAAGGAAGCAATTAGAACAACGCAAAGTAATAGCTCTCCAGCCTGAAGTAGAAGAAATCTTCAAAATTGAAGAGCTCAGCAGGGATGACAAACGAATTGTACCTTATGCAAGCAGTGGAGTTCGCCTCTCTAATAATGTTTGTGTTAAAATAACAAGAAAATAGAAATCCCAAAGAAAAATTTTTTGTTGCGACCATTTCAGATATATAATTTCTTAATTCCCGAAGACTTTGCTGCTTTACTTGTAAAACACATAGTGAAATATCCATCATCGTTTTCACACTATTTCTACAAAAGAAAGCTTTGTAATTAAAACATCATAATAGAGTATGTGGTTAGAAACCACAATTATTTCTTTTTTAATTTGTTTATTTTTCTCCCGCACAAAATTAAGACCTATTTTCCCTATCTTAACTAATATTATAAATAGAGAGAGCGGATTTTGTGCACATATTAAAAAAAATCACTCACAGACTGAAATCTATACTATACCCGGGTGACAAAGCCTATGTTACAAACCCGGCATACATAAGATCCGGCAGGATATACCGCAAGTCGGTAGCTATGTTTTAACAAACTCATATTGTCTTTCATACGAGCAATAAAACTTCATAAACATTCATATTACTTAATAGCATATCAGAATTAACACATTCTACTACATTTACTTCCCTGTACAATAATGTGACATAATAACGTATGAGTCAGTGTAGTTTGCACTTCATTACGGACTGTACACTGCTGCAAATAAAACTTGACCAAGCACTGGCGCTAGTTGTTTTTAAACTTAAATAATTTATGTAACAGTTAGTTCTGTTTTTCGCCATCGCCACTATACACCACCGCACAAATATTTGTTGCACCGTAGTCACTGCACCGGTCACTCGAGACGAACGATGAACTCTGGAAGCAGCCCAGTGCAGTTTCTTCTAGGTAGTAGGTACAGGAAGCTATCAGTTATGTACGTACCAATGTGATGCGTGCAACGACTTTACTCTGTCCTAATTACATAACTATGTTTAAAATATAACATTAATAATAGCTCGGCTTACAAATAGAAGGTCTTGGATTAGATTCCCAGATCGGACAATTGACAGTTGTCGTTTCTTCGTTATAAATGATTACCTGTAAGTATTGGTAATATCCCCAAGAGAGGACAATGCTCGCCAGTCCACCACATGTCAAGTTGGGGCTTAAAATATCTAAGATGTTATGTGGGTCTTATTAATGACACCTCTACCTACATCATCGAAAATAATAGGTGTGAAGATATATCATGAAATGTATATTCGTCCAAAAAAAAAAATTATACTTTTACAGTTATTTGTTTTTGTATAATTCATTATCATAATGAGCTCTGCATAGAAAAAAGCAACGTCTTGGATTCAACATGATCCTATTGATAACCTGCTACAATCTGTTGTCAATGAAGTAAATAAAACATAATTACCATGAGTTGACAATATATTTATTGATTATGCACCTTATACGTATTAAATCAAGTACTAAACTTAACAAAGTGTAACTTTTTATTTATAAGTACCTAGATACCTTACCTATATAATTTTCAGATTGAAACTGTGAAAACATTTGATAAAAGTTGTGTACCTCTTTTATTAAGTCAATTAATGAACTGTCACACTTGATATAATCTGTTTGTAGATAATTCTGTAACAGATCGGAACCAACAAATCAGTAGGTACCTATCTAAATGTTAATCGTTGTCCGGAAGTAGGGAACTATGTACTTATCTATCCATACAATCATATATTTATAATATAAAACAAATTTGATTAATTCAACATTCGAAACAAAAACGCGGAAACGTAATAACCCACACAATGTAAACTCTTCATCAAACCCCAAAATCTTTGAAAATTTACGATAAAACTTTTGTATTTTAATTTTCACATACGCACCTTCGAAAAAAAATCAGGTTTCAAGTTCCATTCTAAAAACCTGTCAGAACTCAAAAGTGGCTATTCCTCTTCTTTTGTGAGTTACAACTATTGGGTATATCTTTACTTTGTTTATCGATAAAATGCTGTAACTGCATTAGAATAAAGTTAGGACTCAGCTATTGCGTTACGCCGTTACTGAATCAGTGTTTCTTTCTATTACCAATTACTGTAACTCCCATGTTATGTGTTAACCTACCACTTGTATTAGGATAAACAAGGCATTTTTTATAAGCCAAAAAGTGGTAACCCACTCTGAAAAAACATTCAAGAATGCAGTTGCGCAAATAATAAAAATCAGTTTTCAATGCTGCTAAAGAAAATGTTTTCCACATTAAAAAATACAGGCGTTTTAAACGCTGTACAGAATTTTCCTGTGGTACCCAGATCATTCGGCGCAATATTTTTATTTGATTTAGAAAATGGAAAAAAAAATTACTTGACTATGGGTTCTACGTTTTCGCTTTTTGCGTCGATATTCATTTGCCTTATCAAAATAAGACACATACAAGTAACTATAATAAAGGAACAATCAACATGTTAATGTTTGTCAATTGTCCAGTAAAATTTATGAAGTTATCCATTATCTCGTCCTCTTACTAATTTATTATTTCTTACTTATAAATGAGCAAAATTTATGTGTGTGTGTCTTTGTAACAACTCAGCTTCGTAGTGGCTGCTCGGAATTGAATAAAATTTAGTTAAGCATAATATATTTAGATCTCTTAAAAACACAGATTCAATCGCGGCTTTCACATATTTTATTGTCTACAATTCCATTATGGTAATAAAAAAAAAGATATAATAATAAGTAAATAAATAAATAATAGAGAGATAAGATAAAATAATAAATTTGAAATTGATTTGAGGAGTAAATGAACCTGATTACAACAATACCCAACACACAATAAAATTCCCTGAGGTACCCTAGTGACGGGTCTCATTTAGAATGTCATTAATCATATTCATAGGTTAACATTACAGCTTCTGTTATTATGCAAGTTGGTTAATTTATAAAAATGTTAATAGTGTAGTATAAATGGAGAAAATTTGATTTTTTTAAACGACTTTTTTTAACTAAGGTTAGTATACATTCTATTTTTGTTTTTGATATAGTATTATTGTCTGTGTATGTCAATCTTATTATTAAAGGCTTCTAAAGGGCTTACGACAACTGCACTTATTTTACAAAAACAAAGAGCTAGTTCTAAAGATATACAAGGTACCTGTAAAATGGTATACAGGTATCATGTTTATCGTCATCATAGATCACCGATCTTGTGGTAAATTGTAAGAATGTGCAGTACAAGTACATAATTAATGTTGTATAGTAAACGTTTACCTTAAATAACAAATACAGCTACATAAACGACAAAATATAAATTGGTATTTTCTTAGGTACTTCCACTAATATCATTAATAACCTCACTAAACTACGTCGCGCAAAATGCAAACAGTAACTGCTTCAAAGATCAAAGGTCGAACTTTAACACGAGTTTACCCGAGTCACCTAGTGGTTCCACGAGCTTGACGCCGGGTATCAGATCCTCCTCATCATTTGCCAGCGGTTGCAGTGGCCGTGCAGCTGGAATTTTCGGTACCTCATGCAGTGCCATTGAGGCACCTGCTGCATGCGTCGAAGCGCCTCCATCTGAAAATATGGGAAATGTTAAACTGATACGAGGAATTTTTGAACTGGTTGAAAAGTGTCCTTTGAACATTTTAAAGTTTAACAAGTTATTTATTAGACAAAGAATCCTACAGTTTTGTTTTAAATGTACGAGATTTAAGTTATGGCAGACCATAAGTTAGCAGGAGTACCTGATCCTATTTTTATTTGGAACCTATCCATATTTATTTGAACTGAGTGGAATTTTAGAATTGAGGTGGATGGAATATATAAATTTATGTTTTAAATGTACCTAATTAAATAGGAAAATTGTAACTCACATAATCCATTTTCCCAGTTCGGAACGGAAAAGCTTCAGTGATACACAGCATTGAGCACAAAATGACTCCAAACAGCAGACACGTACGAAGAAGTTTCATTTTCAGAAAATGTCAGTATCACTTGAAACCGAAAATAATCACAAAACTAGTTTTCCCACAGACGTGAAGATGGGGCAGAGTTATAATGAGTTGTGCCTGTAAAGACACCAATTCCAGTCGTTTATAAAGGAACAGCGGCGCCCACACACTTTCTTCCCGACGCGCATCCAGACGCAACTAAACAATGATAGCCATGTGAGAGGATAGAAACAATGCCGAGCGTCGGACAGCGACTCGCTGCGAGCTGGCTATCAACTACAGAACCAAAATAAAAGAGCAAGATAGCCATTGCGAACAAAAGATAACCTTAGACCGCTAACGGATTTTAAAATATTTAAATATCCATAAACATGTTTTATATTGTTATTATGGAATATGATAATAAGGGAAAATTTGTTAATTTTTTATTTTTTATTATGCTCTACGTCATTTGCCTAATCATAATAATTTAGTTTGCTACTTATGGTTCATTTCAAATTCAAATCGTTACTCGTAATCATCATTTTCTATGAAATTACTATGAACATGAACAGTCATTTTCATATTTATTTAACCAAACAGCAAGGAAAAATAAGGCACACCATGTTATTTTCGACATTATAAAATTACGGAATGCTATTATATATTTACTAAATGTTTTCCTATTTAATATTAATGAAACTAGTTGACTAGACATTAATTAGACTTAACTTATCCCTGGCTGGATCTTTGTTTACCTGTCTTGTAAGAGAACAATGATCTTTTCATCGCGTAGCTGGAAACCTTTTGTAGTCACGTAGATTGAAAACAAGAAATAATCTGATCGCTATGGGTAACACCTTGGACGTTAAGTTTTCTTTAAGCTGTTTATAATATTCTTCAATATTCTCGATGGTCAAGTAGTTGAGAGACGTATGTGGACGACATAATATATCTTCGGTGGAATGTAGGTCTCATTTTTGACAACCTCGCCTACCTATTTGGGCGTATAGAGCGTGAATATACATCTGCGGTTCCCAAGCAGTTGGGGTCGGGGAAATGTGAATCTTATCCTTTAATGTTTAAATATTATTGCAGGTGAGATTTGGCAATATTCAGCAGCCTGTCGCCGGCCATCCCTCATTGGGAATGGTTCGTTGACCACTAGTGTGTGTATGGGTACATAGCGTTAATTAACATATACCTATATGTACAGAAATTACAAACTACCCTGAAAGCCGAAAGGAGGTTAAATTGGGCTTTATAACGAGTACATTCACAATATTAAGGAACCATAGTAACGCTGTATAACATAAACCAAAAAAAAAAAATTATGGATGAAAAATAGAAAAACTATCAAAGTAGACAATTATTAGGTAAAATAGCTACGTAGGCGTTTCTGTTAAATAATCTGGTTCCCTGACATGACACCTTACTAGGGTTACTTAATTATATTTTTACGGGGTATTTTGTAACACGTTGTATATTACTATAATACCCACAACAGTTACAGTTACGGTCACGTTGTCCCTTCATGACAAACTCGATCACGTTAAGCTTATGTGGAGCTATGGCATCATATCATGCATTTACGGTGTAAACTGAGAAGTGATAAAACCATTCAGCCATTATCTAATGATTTACAGGAAATCCTAGTACTAGAAATACCATAACAATTTCCATATTAACCCGTTTAGTAAGTCAATTAAATTGTTTGTCTGAAACTCAATATTAGTCGCCTACCGTCTTACTACTATCGTACTCGAGTAATTCTTCCGCGAACTGCAATGAAGAACATTGAGTTATAAGATAATTGGTTCAGCTTTTTAGTATTTAATTCGCGATATGACTAATTTGTGTCGTAAAAAACGTCATGTTTTTTTCTTTGAAAAATAGACTATTTAGAGTTGCACAGCGTATCCAAATTAAGCCTTTAAATAAAGGAATTGACATCTGAGAAAAATAATCATCTTACTTACACAAATATAATGTTCCTTAAACAGATATAGGGTTCTTCATGTACTGTCTTCATATGAATATATACAGCCTACAGGGACATGACACTTAACTACTTCACGTCTCAAGGTCGACAACGCATTGGCAATGCCCCTAGTGTTGCATATGTCCCATAGGCGGCGGTGACCACTTACCATCAGGTGGTCCGTCTGCTTGTTTGTCGGCCCATGTGGTATAAAAAAATATATTCATTAAAAAGATTCACCTACATTCAAAATTTTGTCACGTGCCAGTAGCTGCCCAGGAGAGCCAGTTCCCTTATTTCCTTTCTGTACTTACCACTCTCGGCCGCATCATCACTTACCATGATAAGATTGTGGTCAAACACAAGCCTTTACAGGAAAACTAATGCATGCTTAATATAACATTTAGTAAATAATGTCAAAGATGATTAATTTTTGTGGGTCAAAGTGCAAAATTAGCTTTGCGATTGGTCCGACGTACTCTAAGGAATGATTTCCATGAAAATTTCAGCCTAAACTAAAAATCTTCAAAAGTGTGAAGTGACTTTAACACTATGTGAAATAGACACATCAGCTACCAAGCTGCTCGTCTATAAATAATTAAACTAGGTAGGTACCCACATAGATATATAACGCATGACAGATTGCTAGAGTATCTCTACTCCCATCCAATTAATTCTTGTTATATCCAGTGTACAAAATCCTCTGTAAATCCATAACAAGAGCTAAAACTACACGATTACCTAGTTTGCCCACATTAAACTGATATCTTCAATCTTGTACTAACAAATTGAGTAAGTACCCTGAAACATTATACATGTGTTCCACGGATAGAGGATGGGTTAGGTATCCTTTTGACCACCGATTTTCCTTAAGTACTTCCTACCTACTTCTAGATTTTATGTCTCCTTTAGATATATAGCTAGTCCGTCCAGTGGCGTAGCTAGGTAACCGTAGGCCTTGGGGCAAAAAATTAAGTAGGGCCCCAACTAAACTATTTAAAATATTTTGTCCCCCAGCCGTAACTTGCCCCGGGGTTCTGCCCCGTATAGCCCTCCGGTAGCTACGCCACTGTTTGTAGGTCAGAGTCCGAGGAGCCCCCTGAGCTTGGGGGTCCCGGGGCACTGCCCCGTCTAGCCCTCCGGTAGCTACGCCACTGAGTCCGTCACTAGGATAACAATACTGCTTAGTAAACAAGGTGAGACGTCCGTAACAAACCGTTTATACAGAAACCTTAGTAAAGCAATTTAAAAAAGTCCGGGCTTGCGCGATTTAGACGCGCGCACCTTGGATTCCGTTAATAAATAATAATGAAACCAACATGGTTTTGCAATGAGATCGAATGTTGAAAATTGCTTCAACTACCTTTAAATATTATGTATAAAATTAGATGCAGGCATGACATACAAACAGACCGTCACCAAACTCATACAATGAGGGTTCTTTTCTTTACGATTTTTAGTTAGGAATCCTAATAATGTATTGTGACCACACCAGATTATTCCCAACTACTCCTGCTGACTATAAAACTTTTGATTTCGAACACAAAGAATGTGACGGCATTAAATTAATTTCTAATTTAATTAGAACTAGGCTGGGATACTTCAGCATCCTGTATCAATTTAATTCCGTATCCGGTTCTGAAATACCAACCTATACCTATCAATTTCGGTTTCGTAACCTATAATATTCTTAGGTCTAACATCTTCGGCATCAGTACTGAGCCATGTGTAATCTATTATAATTTATTATTGTCTTAGAATTCTACTAAGAATAATTAATAATACTGACGTATAGAGTCTAAAATAGAAGGGTAGTCAAACCCTCATAATTTCTTTGTAGACACGAGCATTTTCCTGAAGAGTGGTCACCCTATGTGCCTCGTATCGATCGAGGATTGGACAAAAGAGATACCGATATATCTCCACACTGCTCATGTTTGTCGCATAAACATGGAAACGCGACCTTATTTACAAGCAGTCGGTACCATTTCACGAATTTTCCACAAATTTTCAGCAAGTATTAAAATAAATTGATAGTTATACAGATATCCTACAGGATTCGAATAATAGTTAGTGTCTGTGTTACGATGTAGTGAACTGTGTTGTGGGATTTCTGATATAAGTGTTCTATATCATTAATTTGTTTAACCACGATATGACAACGGTAAGCTGTTTGATATTTTCTCTTCTATTTTATATATTTTCTTTTCCCAGCTATGTTACTCAATATATTGTATTTAATCTGGACAGAGCTAAGTGCAACTTTTAAATAATATCTTATCATAGTATATGTGTATTACAACAAATTGCAATGAAGCCTACCTAGTAGATCGTAAACACTGTAATTGAGAGTGCTACCGAAAAGATTATAGTAATCTGTTTCACTCTTTGTAATATCGTCTAATAATACACTACATAAATATCATGTAATGTATGTTATTACATGACCGTAGAACCACGAAGATGAGTGAGCAACGTGATCGTAGTAAATTGAGCAGCACTTTGGGTGCACTCGGAGGCGCCGAAGCTTGCGGAGCGCGATGGACTCTTGGAGCGCTACTCCTGGCGCCACTCGCTGCAGCCAACTCGAGCTATGGTGCAGTTCCTGCTATCATGCTGCTCGCAACCTTTATTACTATAGCCAGTAAGTTCTAAGTAGCATAGAATTCTTTAAAGTTGTAGTCAACCGCCTGTTATTTTTTTCTCTTTTTCTCAGAGTAGTTACAATTCCTTAACCTTTCTCTTGTAGAACTGATCTCTCTTGTTTAATATTACAGCTTTTACTTGTAAAGACCTAAAAAAATTGGCAGAGGTACTCCCACCTCCGAAGACTCCTCGAGGGCGGCGCGAAAGAAACTTACGATCGTTCGCTGATTTCATGGCTATGTGGATGACATTCCTATCTCATTTGGTTGCTGTTGCAATATGCGCGAGGATTTTAAGTGCTACAGCTGATCACGTGACTGGTGGCAGGACTAGAAGATGGCTCTTTGGATACGAGACCAAAAATCTCGGGGAGCCCTGGCCTGATGTGCTGGGAGTAACCGTTGTCATGGTGACTTGCGCCATGTTTATGTGTGGGTTAGAGGTGCGTTGAACCATAACATTATGACAGGAAGGTAGCTAAATACTTAATTAATTACTCCTGCCATATTAACAATACTATATTTTTTCAGGAAAGCATGATGTTCACCTGCTTGCTTCTAATTTTACTCTTCATATTCAGCCAATTCTTTGCCATTTTTGGACTCATCAATTTGGATATAACTAATATAAAAATACCTATTCCTATTACTATTTACGAGGTAATCGTAGAGTTTAATCGTAATTTTTTAAATAATGATTAAGTATTATTAGTATTAACTATAATGCGTACATAATATCGTTTTAGCTATTTGCTGCAGGAGCTCCTATATCTTACGCATTCAGTGTTGTCTTGCCACCAAAGGACAGTGGTACACTAAAAAAGCATATGATCCTGATGATTGCATTGCCGACAATAATTCTATGTGGCTTATGTTTTTTGTACACAAATATTTTAAAGGGGTAAGATTTTTCCATACTCTCACTGCGCTCAATGCTCATTAAAACTACATAATCCATACTGTCGCAACTGTGTGAAAAATGCTGTGACGGATATTGATTGCCCAAAGTACATTAAGGTTTTCTTGAATTCCAGCACCAGTATCGATGCAGCATTACCAGTAACGACTCTGCTCGAAGCTAGAGCCGCTGGTTGGGTGTGCCCAGTATTAGCTGGCGTCACAGTGGCAGGTGTATCTCTTGCACTCACTGAACTCTGTCCATTACTCTTCAATATCCTCGTCGGCTTGGCTTCACCTGAATGGAAGGTGCTCACCAGATCGATGACTTATGAGAGTACGACTACTGGAAGCCCTGTATTGGCTGTGTTCACTGCTGGTTAGTATCGAGTTTAAAAATACCCGATTACTCTATCTTTCTTCTTCCCCTCTGTAATCGGTTTCTTAAAAACTGCAAATATTGCAAACGTGGTGGCAAGGCTTTGCTCTGAACTGTAAAACAGGGAATATAAATAATTATAAAATATATTTTGGTATCTAATCTTTGTTTCAGGAAGCTTAGCAGCAATCCTCGCCTTTGCTTGTCCCTTATCACACATGATAACTTTAATGAACGCTAGTCATTTACTCGGCATATCCATACAGGCATTCCATTTTATAATAATGCGGTGTGTACCGACAAAGGAACAACAAGAAGCTGGAGGTAAGAACACTGAGAAATCAAACAAATAAAGATGGAACCTACTTGTAAAACTTATTAACATATTAATACCAATATCCCTATTACAGATGTAGAATATAAACGTTTGGGTAGAGATGCTCAAAAGCGAGGATCGAAAGTTTCTACAAGTAAGAGTAAACGTGGTCTATGGTTCATTCCCTCTGCGATACGCCACACAAAAACTCTTGAGAGCATTAAATCCAAAGTGATCAAAGGTAAATGCCATTAAAACATTCATACAACTTAATATAAACATATTTTTATGTCACATACCAACAAACAAGCAGATGGTCACCGCCGCCAATGGACATTTGCAACACTAGGGCCATCACAAATGCGTGGTCAACCCTGAGAGGTGAAGTTTTTATTCCTTGATGTTTTTCATTACCTTTCTAACCGAAACACAGTAATATGGGTAAGGTAGTACCTACTTCCATGGACGAACTCTGCGCTAAGAGCTCTACTACTCACATATATACCTACATATACTTATATATTTTTTTGATTAACTACAATATGTATCGTTTACAATTATCTACAGAAACAGAGGAGCGAGAATGTCTCCTTCTCGACGAATATGCTGCAACAGAAGAAATAGACCCAATGACAAGCTGCAGCAGTACTGCAAGAGATATGACAACAGCTGATGTCGTAGATGTAGCATCCGACGCAGAAGCAAGTGAACCAGATTTGTCCTCTGGTGATGATTCAACAGATATAGATGCGGTAGTAAAAGAATATAGAGACAGAATACAAGTAAGTTTTGTTTTAATAACATTTGCATGCGGACTCGTGGAAGAAACATCTTCATATTTATTGGTATGTATCGAATCTATTCGAGCTCAAATGATGAACCAAATATTATTTTGACTAATCCAAGATCGAGCTCAGTGGCGTGCCATAGGTGAGGCCTATGTCCAGCAGTGGACGGAGATAGGCTGATGATGATGATGATGAAGATGAAGATTCTTCTCGTGAATACAGGTTGTATGTTTGTCTGCAAGATAGCCATGTCTTACAGTTTCTTATTTCAGCATTCACTATAATTCTATCGGCTTGAAATTGTGGACATATTGAAAATGCTTAACCACAATTATTTATAATTAAAGTTATATTTAGGGAAATTTAAAATCGTAATAAAAAAATCAATCAGTTAAAGTACAATAGGGATATTTCCCGACACGTCAAATCAGCAATTCTTTATAAAATGTCTAAACGATCGAAAGTATGGAGTTTTGTATAAAATAGCAAGTTGTGACGTCATCATTGTACAGGATCAAATAACATACCTACTCTTTGTGATTAGATCGGTACTTAAAAATCACATTAATGATTTAATTTTGATCATATTTGATGTTTTCGTATATTTTTGGATGTTGAATTCTCTGGTTACTGTTTGATCATTTATCTTTAATTCCCTAATAATTGTGTAGAACCCAGTCCAATTGGCACTTGGTGGCTTAAATTTTTTAAATACTTACCTGCGTAATGTCTTATTACATTCATACATAGGTACTTATTTTTAGGTCGTAACATCAATCCCCGAAGCCACAGCTCCCGCTCCGCCATGCGTACGAGGCGCACGATGGTCCGCAGCAGGAGCCATGGTCCAAATTATAGCAAATGCATTTATAGCTATTGCATTCTGCAACGAACAAATACGAGTGCCCATGTTCGCTACTGGAATACCACGTAAATAAAGCTAATTATAAATATTGCAAATAATAATTCACACTTCTATTGCCAATTTAACTATTCACGATCTCTACATTCTTCTACTTTCCTTTTAAAAGTTGATTAACATTTTAAGTGAACATGATTTGAACAAGAACTTCAAAATCCTTTTCACATTAACGTTTTAATAAATTAAATGTAGCGTTAGAAATGTGTTGATTTCTTAGTTAATTTTATTTGATTATTACAGTTTGGATCTGCGGTGTATTCATCTGTGCATGGCAGTCGGCACATAATCTTAGCACGAGGAAAGCCCAAAGTATACAAGGACCCATAACGATGCTGACGGCTTTGCTCTTTCTCACACCACTCCTTCTTGATTCTTGGCCAGCCATCACTTTATTTGCAGGAGCTGGTACGTCCTCTGATATGGACCTCATTGAATGTCTCTCAGTCTTGAAAAATATATTATTAATACTCTTTGGAATCATTTTAAATTAGTAGTTTTCGAAGTAGTTATTTAATATCGCATTTTTGTGGCACCTTCCCACACCCCATTGCCTGGCCACCACCATCCAGCCAGACTTCAAATGTCCTCAAAAATACTAAGTACTCGAATAAACAAAGGATAGCAGCTAATCCTCTATTGACTGATAGAATTATATTTTGACACTAGATTAAATTAAATTAGTAAATAAAAATTAAGATAAATATAATGCCTATTGATAACTTTCAGGTGTGGTAATATACGCTCGTTGTGAGCGCTGGTGCGGAGACTTGGCTGTACAGCAAGCACGAAGCGCGCTGGAGAGACGCAAGTTGCGGCCAGTGTCTGCCACTGTACCCCTCACTGGAGCACGTCTGGCACACATCGACACCGTGTACATAGCCAGGTATTGATGATATTTCTTACACAAATGGACGATTCACATGTGTAGGTGGACTTTCTGAATGGTAGCTAATAAGTTTTAAGATTATTTTTTTGTCATAAACTCGCGATTCCCTTATACACAGAGTACACATACACATGACAAGTACCTAAACCAAACAATCAGACTTACTTTCGCATCACGAATTTTATTATTGTACTAGCTAACCCGGCAAACGTTGTATTGCCATATTTACTTTATTATAAACTGAACATGAAAATGTATCGTACTACAATCATTATATTCGATAGGTGACCCGACAGTCGTCCTGTTTTAACTATGAATATTGAATTTGAACTGGTATGATTAGTAAAAAAAATCCAAAACATAGTATTTTTAAACGTCTGACATTTATGTCAAACTCCATAAGGTTACATTAAAAAAGTTAATATGGTCGTTATGTTTTCTTAAATTTTCTTATTTGCCACCCAACTTTCCTATTTTTTTCTTTCATAAGAACCTTCTCCTGACAATAGCTAACACAACAAAAAAGGATAAGCGAAATCAGTCCAGCCGTTCACGCCTGATGCCGTGACCAAGGGAAATAGGGATTCATTTTTATATATATAGATTATTATTAAAATAGTTTATTAAATTTCTCTATTTGAAAGACCCAAACTAATCGGATATATTTATTGTACTTAGATGACATGAGGATGACTCGGATACGAGTCTGGATCACTTATTAGATGTTGAGGACGAGGAGCTGGACCATGACGACGAATGACATCAAACTGAAGCCATTGTCATAATCACCTCTTGAAACCATCATCCTATTGTCGATCTCCCACATAGCCCTGCAAGATGAAGTCGCAAAACCTAATGTACCTATCAGTTACCTAAAAGTATGCAATATGTAAGGAAGAAAATTACGTCTAAATCATTATGACCTATAATTCTAAGGTGATGGTAGGATGACCTGTAAAAGCGCCTCTTAGAATCATCATCCTATTGTCTTTCTAATCTACCTATCAATTACCTAAAAGTATGCAATATGTAAAAAAAACATCAAAATCATTATATGACACCTTTTATTACAAGATGATTGTATGAATATCAGGAAATTACTAACTTCATAATATGTAGTATCCATTTGCCTTCTTATCCGATTTGGATATAAAATAACTAGGAGTAAAGAATATTACCTATGCTGTTTTTAGTCCATTCCTTTACCAGGGGCTCGATTCTGTAAGGAAAATTACACTAACTCGAGGAGCCTCTCCGAGGCCTCCGTGAAGCGGCTCGCCGACGAAGTTTGTATTAGCTGAATAAGGGGGAAGTTTATCATCATCCAATCATTTTGTGTACACGTATCAAATGTATGCCAATTACGTCGTTCAAGATCTATTGTCAAATTATAGAAGTCCTCCGTAATGTAGACCTATGTGATATTTTAGGCTAGCAAAATCATAAAAGTGTGATAGTTGAGATGTTATCCTCAAGATAATGTAGCTGAAAGATTTTTTTTGGATGTCTTCTTTATCTATATTCTTGCCAGCGAGTAATGACCATTCCAGCAGTTCAAATAAGCCTCATTTTTTTACTTTATTTTGACCTGTTAAAACGGTTATCACTTCATGGCTCCAGTATAAATAAAAATGTTTTAGTACATCCGTCCATGTTGTAATTTCTACCGACTAGCCGCTAACCGCTTTGCCTGAAGCGTACTGCTGCTTTAAAGCACTTTAGATGTGTTTTTGTATAGATAAGATGATGAATAGCATCTCATATTTTTTCACGTTGCCTTTGTAATCAATCAGCCTTGCTCATTGAAATTAGATGTACTTCATTTAGGTACAGATCAACTACATTATACGCAGTAAATGTCTTGGCCTAACTAATGTATTGTTAACTCTTTCTACATCTTCTGGTTCACAATAAAAAACTGTTGGTTAATATCACAATTGTTTAATTTAATATTCATAGCAAAAAAACCTCTTAAGGATTATTTTTCGAGTAAATACATTCGATAGATTTTTTCAGCCTCTTCACTATCAAAACATGGATTGAATTTCACTTCTATGACTTCTTTGAAACCTTCGCTGTGTGTTGGTTCAGTAAATTTATTTCTGAAACAAATTAAAATTTCATTATCAAGGGCCATGAAAATAATTTACATTTTTCTCCTCTTATCTAGTAGTGACGTTCACAATACACAATACACTGTTGCAACATTTTTATCAAAAAATCCATTTTTCATACAAGGAAATCTTATAAAGAGGTAAAGTTTGTAACTTTGGATGTAGGGGGTAGTCTCCGAAACAACTCATCCGATTTAAAAATTCTTTCACTAATTACTATACCACTCACTCTCCAGTATGTTAAAATCCTGAAATACATGAGACCCCTCGAGATCGCGGATGAAACGGCGGGACGGGTTTAGTATTCATATTATAAATTAAAATAAAAAGTTTGGATGTCTTTGCATTCGAGACCTAGCTTCACTAAGTCACGTTTTGTGATAACGTTATCAATGTTTATGTTTTCATTCAAATTTGTTATTAATTTTGCTATTATGAAAACCTTTTTTTATTTTCATCCAAGTTTAAACATTGCTATAATATCTATGGTCACTTTTTTCTTAAGTGAAATGTTTTGAATGTTATGTTTATGTTTTTCATTAAAACCATTATTGATTTTCTTCCAAGTTTAAATATTGCTGTAATCTCTATGGTCTCTTTTTTCCTAAGTAAAATGGTTTGTATGATATGTTTAATTTAGGTTACATAATAGGTACGAACGACCTTGGCGAATATGCAATAAGCTTACATACGGACCAATTGAACTTACTTGTATGTATGAAATACGATGTCATTAACTGGGACATGGTTTATTTTCATAATCTCTCTAAACTTGTTGTTGTGTTGCGCGTGCGCCTTGCTCGCGGCCATCTTAGCACAGCGACATTCAACTTTCATATCCTTCGCGAGAGACGTCCAGCGTGCCCGCGATTCCGTGTCTGGGTTAGTGCTGTCCACTATCACGCTTTTACCTTGCTGTGGAAACACATGTAATGTGACCAATAATGGTAAGACTTATATATACATATCTACCTATTAACAGCTACATATGTAGGTATATAGCAGTGTATCATGTATTTGAATAGTTTTAGATCAGCAGGGTGATTGAATAATGCTCTCGGAATTGTCATTGCAGTCAGTATTGTACTACATTGACGGCGCTACGACTGTGGTCTCACACCACTCGCGCGCCAAAACATATATACAGGCTTCCATATTGAATCCGAGAGATTATTACACAATAGGGATGTTGACTGACGTGTCAAATTAGCAACTTTTTATTAAATGTGAAAACGAACGAATGTATGGAGCTTTGTATGAAATAGCAAGTTGTGACGTCATAATTGTAGAGCATCAAAATATCTACTCTTTTTGGTTAGATTGGTACTGTAACAATAAATTGTTTATAAAATTTTGATCACATTTGATGTATCCGTGTATTTTTGGATGTTCAATACACTGGCTAGTGTTTGATCAATTATCTAGAATACAGGATAGTTCCCTATTCGGGTGCAGAGCCACACAGTACACGATCTGCGATATGTTGTGAACTATCGCGCACTGCGTAGGGCAATTTTCATTAATATTAATGGAACAGATAAATTAGAATATTATAAAAATTAACTCATAAATGATATCCGTGTTATTATTTTGTATATAGGGCTCTATAATCTATTTAACAACTTGTATTAACATGGGATGTTAAAAAGTATAAACTTCTGGTAATAAGCTGTATGTAAGGTATATTAATAAAAGCCGGGCACACTTAGGGATCCGTACCATCTTACAATATGTCATTATTAAATACTTTCATAAAAGAAATTTAAGAACGATCTGAATTGAATATGAGAGTCAATTCGCAAAAAAAAGCAATAATACGTAGCCTGTATGTGATCCCTTTATTGTTTTTTTTATTTTTTTGTTAAACACTATGAAAATTTTAAGAATCTACATAAGCCATTATTAAAATCGTGCATAATACATAGGTATAGCATATTCAGTGTTTGTATCGTTATTTATTTCATAGCAGCTATAATATAATTCCCTTCCTATTATGGTTCAATAAAATTGTATGATTGCTTAGGTCACCTTAAAAATCACGTTTCAAGTATGGGGGTCGCATTTAATATTTAATTGTTCCTATAATGGCATTTTAAACATTTAATGAGATACAGACATTAGATATAGTCCCAATTGCACCCTTTAAGTATGGATAAATACCATTTACTCTGCAATTAGGGTTATTTTAGTCAGTTGATTATTGAACTTTTTGATAATTTGACATACCATATTAAACGAATACCAACCTGTAGTAGCTTAGTAGCTTCAGAAGCACATTTTTGCCAAGAACCAAGGACATCTCTACAGACAGCAACATATTTACGACAAGATTTTGTTTCAATTTGTTTTGCCAAAAATGATTTTCCGCTGCCAGGAAACCCAACCAGAACAAGAATCTATAACAATCAACATCAAAATGTTTATTTATGAAGAAATTTTTGCATTATACCTGTTAATTTAACAATTTTGATATAATTCAAGTATTACCTCTTTTTCTTTGCTAATTAAATTCTCATTGAATGGTTCAGAAGTTAACTCATTTGGTATAAACTCGGGTTTGCCAATTGGCACATTCGCTATAGAATGTCCGAGGAAAAATTGTTCTGGTGTGTAAAACTTCAGGCCAAGATTTTCTGCCATAAGTTTATCAGCCATGGAATGATCTTTCTTTTTGCCAGGAGCCCATTTGTCTAGTCTTCCAACAGCATCACCACAGTAAAAACTTTGAGTCATATCTATTTCAATGCCATCATTTTTCTAGAACAAAAGTTTTTTATTAATTCAGTACCCAAATGTACATAAGCGACCAGGGAGTCTCATCCGAAACTGTCACCTATGTACGATATTTTAGCATATTTTAGTACCAAAAATCTATTTGAAGCAATATTTATTTTATTACCTCCTCTGACAATGCTTTCCACATTCCCGTTGCTGGTTTTCTATAGAAACTTTTTCCTGTGGCTATGTAGGCTTGTATAGGTACTTTTAATTTTTCTACAACTCCTTCAATTTTCTTTTTAAAATCCTCAATCTTTACCCTCCCATTACCTATCGCAGCTTGATTACTTAGTATTACAATTTTATATCCTTTATCAAATTGCTCTTTTAATTTTGGTACAATGGAAGGAAATAATATTTGCCAATCATTAGTATCTACTGGATGTACTCTACCCGATTTGGTCTTAATTAAAGTGCCATCCATATCAAATGCTGCTATTTTATTGCTTGACTTTACTCCTTTAGAGGTAAACACATACAATGCACTTCTGTCAATATCATCCCAAACATCTTCAGTACTCTCTTTAACACTCATGGGTTCTTCTAGGTCCGTATCAGATTTTAAGTATTTACTTTTCCTAGGTGAAAGCTCCTCATCTTGTAATTTCCTTTTGGCAGAAAATGTTGTTTTATCACAACCCTCCGGTGGTGGATCAAATTCAATGACATGGATAAAATGATTTAGTAAGACTTCAACTCTTGAGCCATGTCCAATTTTGTAAACTGAATCTTTTTTTATTCCAAAACCATCTAAGCCAGAGGGATTTACGCCCAACTGTTTAATTTCAACCAAACATTCTTCACAGTCAGCCTTGAGACTTACTGATAAAGAAAAATAAAACAAATTAGGACTATTGTTTTGCACCACAACTTAGAGAATAATAAAAATATTGAGATACCTTAAAACTTAACTTTTAATTATTTATTGGCTATCAGTTCATATTTACATTTATGTTTTACAGTTTGAAAACAAATATATAAGTACAGAGAATTAATTTACTTACTTTGCTGACGAGAACAAGATTGATCTTTAATTTTAGTTATTTTACTGCGCCCTATTATTATTTCTACATTGTGGGGTAATTTAATTGGTGCATGAGAATCTAGCAAACACTTCAAAAAGCAAAAACGAGTCATGAAGTTATGATATCAAAAACGGGTTTAATAACTTCGTAAAATTTATATTTGGTTATTTTAATTTTAAAACTTTATTAATTTTGGGAAAACTTTAATTAATATACCTTGACGAAAATAATTTAAGCGTAGCCTAATATAAAGTATAATGAATGTAATGGAATCTAATCTCTCTCTACCATCCGTGATCGATTGATCATCGATAGAATAGTACCATTACATTATATATTTTAGTCTATGGATAGAACACAGTGCAAGCAGTGGTCTCAACTCGAACGTCAAAGTGTGAAATCGGTAGAACTGTCCCCTACATCGGTATATATTTTACTCAAAATCGGTATATGACAAAAAAATACAATATTCAATTTCGTTTATTTATCAAAAAATAAACTAACAGTCAAATTTACATCAAACAGAGAGAAATATAATTATTTTTTACCTTTCTTACCATTATTCTTTGGCCATAGCCGCGGTTACCTTTGAATAAATTTCCAAGTCAGAACAATAAGCGTCAATAAAGAGTCGCTTTGCATATGACCAGTGATTGACTCAGTAGACAACCTATTTCGCTGCTATGTTTTTATAAGATTAATATGCGAAAATATTCGTTCAACATGGGATGAATGGGGCAGTGATGAAATATTAAATATGAACTCAAGAATATTCCCCAAAATATAATAACCGATTTCGCGACCCCTTTTTGTAATGTGAAATTTTGTGAATGTTTTGTTTGTGTGTGTAGCACCACACACGATTATCACTACAGATAGCATTTCTATTTGAAACCCTTTACAACAATAATTACCTGAGTGTTAGTGTAATTTGCAGGCCCGCCGTAGGCGGGCGTGCAAGGTGTGCAGGGCGCGCGGGCGGCACATCCAGGGGGCGGCAAACCTAGGGCATCCAACACATAATATTCAAATTCATTGTCATAATACCCACGACAATGACTATTTCCGTTTATATTATATCATTAACATCGATAAATGTTTTCTTTCTTTCTCTTTTCCATTTATTGGCCATTAAAACTAAAATGCAATGCCGGCATAGCGTCTGTCGGCATGGTGAACCGCCGCGCCCTCGCTCGTCGGCCCCTGAAATTCGATACAAGAATAAATCCCATGATGGGAATCCCACCCAGAGAGTCGTGCTATATGAAAGGCAGGACTGGCAAAGTAACGATCCCTGAACATGTTTTGGCCCGACCGAGGACGCCCTGAATCTTCGTCTGAATTCCACATGGTCGTATACACGTGGTATACAGTCTGATTTCGCTTTTGAGAGCCAATTTAGACTTAGGATTAATGAGGAAGTGGAGCCTGCCTAACACGAACGCGGCGCGATTACGCACCTTGCTTATGTGAGGACCAAAGGAAAGTATCATCCAGAGTGATGGGTGAATCGGGGAAAGCTCGCTTGGTTTCGCGCCTGACTGTTAAGGGGATTGATTTCGATTCTACATTTGCGGAACCACTCGCCTAAGGCATTGGCTGCGCATTGGAGTCGTTTACAAAGGAGAGATTCGCTTTTACTTGAGGAGTAAAGAGCCGTATCGTCCGCAAACAGGGCCAAGTGTGTGCCTGGGCATGTCACTCGTGTAGAGCGCAAACAACAGGGGAGACAACACTGAGCCCTGCGGGACTCCGGCGCGAATGGGATGAGGCGATGACAGAACGCGCCCTTCGACTCGGTAGCGAAAGTGGCGATTCGATGAAGTCTCGCAAGATGATAACGAGCCTCGGTAGCACACCCATTGAGTAAAGCTTAAAAATTAAACTGTCGTGCCACACTTTGTCAAACGCTTTCTATGGACTTGATGAACACACGAGTGTTTGGTTCGAAAACTAAACTGCTCGTCGGGAATGAGTCTATTAGCATCGGCAAATGCTTTTAGTCTGAGATATATTAGTCGTGCAGCACGTTTGTGAGCCGGAGCTGCGAACCGGTTCACAGATCAGCTCAAGTATTGCATACCGATCACAGAGTCTCTACGCCGCTACCGCGCCGCAGTTCGGCAGCGACACAATATGACAGAATAGGTCACAGATTGTATACAGACTGTAAACGACTGTAGGCGGTGCCCATTTCAATAGTGGCTTGCACCGTCTGCAAAAGGTCCCTGGGTTGTGGCGCACTAGGTGCGCCACGATGGTGTCGTGTCCGGGCTGTCACGTCCGGTGGGGTGTCGCACTGCAGGAGGGGCGGGTGCCTTTATCCCTGAGGGAGATCGCCTGGATCTTCGCCACCTTGACCGTTATTCTCCATTCTTCCAGCCAGGGGGGGAGTGCATCCAATGCGTGCTGCATCTTGATGGCCGCGCGAGCGGTGGTGAGCAACGTGGTGATGTAGGCGGCATCATCAGCGTACGGTATCTCCAGCTGTCGGGATGTCGTCCGTGTATCTGCCGAAGCAGACGGGTGACAGGCAGCTGCCCTGGGGCACGCCGAACTGGACGGGGCGCTCCAGCGCCTTCAACCACCACTTGAAAGCGCCGGTCTCGGAGGAAGATGGCCACAGTCTTAACTACTCAGCGAGGAGTAGTAGACGTGGACAGCTTGAGGAGCAGTCGTGGCACACGCGATCAAACGCTTTCTCCATGTTGAGGAGCACTGCAGTGGCCCGCTCCTTTCTGTGAAGGGCGGCCGTGAGGTGGTGCAGCGCCCTCGCGAGCTGTTGCGTCGTGGAGTGTTCACCATAATTATTACAACCATCTTTAGATAGTGCTGTATGAAAGACGTATTATTTTTGCATCGCCATGTTTAGAGTCTCCCCGTTTTAATAACCACCCTTGGAAACTTTATTCCGGTGTCGCTCGAACAGTTCGGCTTTCGCACCGAACACTCCACGACGCAACAGCTCGCGAGGGCGCTGGACCACCTCACGGCCACCCTTAACAAAAAGGAGCAGGCCACTGCAGTGCTCCTCAACATGGAGAAAGCGTTTAATCGCGTGTGCCACGACGGCCTGATCCTCAAGGTGTCCACGTCTACTACTCTTCGCCGAGTTATATTAAGACTGTGGCCACCTTCCTCCGAGACCGGCGTTTTCAAATTATGAAAAGTAAAAAACTTGAAAGTAAATAGCGCTTGTTATCCATCATTGGCTTCACTTACTTTAATTATTTTGATAGTTTAATACCACATCAACTTACGTCGCTACCTACGGTAAGGTTGTTTAAACTAATTATACTAATTATTCATTTAAATTTATAGCTTATAAAATCTCTGTATTAAATACCTTTTCAAGAAGCAAGCCCAAATAAGCAATTTAAACAGAATACCCAATTGTCATTTAATGTAGCGTGTCGTGTAGGTAGTGATTAATTAACATTATTGAACATCATCATCCAATGCTTCTTATCCTGGTAGACCAGTTTACCTATGTGATAAGTATACTGATAACATATCTGAAGAAGTTCAGTTATATGCAAAGGCATACCTTTACAATTGTTAAATATATTTTTCACTTCAGTAGCTCAAACATGTAGGGTAAGGTGTCCAACAGTGAGCCAGTGATACACACTTAGCCATGATCCGTAAATACAAAAAGCGACGTTACTAAGTTGTGCCGCAAGCTTGATCGTACTCGTTTTGAACCGCACCCTCGCTCCCCCAGTTACCAGTGAACTCTCTCGAAAGACGCACGCATCACGCGACTCTTAGTGACTTTTAATGAAAAAATACAGAAAAAATGTAAGTAGTAAATTTTTCTTGAAATCATATTATTGTGACTTTTCAGCTTCATTTTTTGTTATAATTCTGTACTGATTATCTTTGCATCGTTTAGATTATCATTCAAAACTGTAACTTTTTCAGGTTTTATTTCACATAACCGAAAAACATTTAAAGTGTTTGTGGTACACAGTGATCCACCAACTCGGCGTGCACAGTCAACCACTGATTCACTGTGTCAGCGACGAATAAGAATGATGTTTTTTTTTTCAGAAGGGGTCGAACAAAAAAAGCCATAACCATCGTCTCGGCGGCTAATACTACACATTACCACCAGCCATGGTTTTTCAAAGAAAAAAATATCAGCCTCATATGATTAATGGTGCTCCCCTGGTACCCTTGGTTTAGCAACTCATTCAGGGTGGATGAATACGGAAATCTTCGTTGAAGTTATAAATCACTTCATTAACAGTTCCGCTTCAAATGTAAACTCAGCTTTGTTGATTCTCGATTAATATCGAAAATTTTCCCGTTTTATTTATTTATTGTTGGAGGACCAACAGCTTACAAAAAGTTTGATCAGTTTCATCATACAAAATTGGTGAGCCATTTAGAGGTCCTCACTGATAAACACACAATAATATTAAGAACTTTATACAAAAAAGGCTAAAAATACAACAGAATAATAAAAAATAAAAAAAAACAAGGAAACTTAGTGGAAGAACAAGTATAGTGAATTATTATCTATGGAAGAATTTAATTATCCGTTTTGAATATAAAATTATTGTTTTTTTATTAATTTAAGTTTCTTTTTAATAATGTTACTGTAATTAATACTTAATGTCTGCCTTAAATACTGTGAGGTAATCTGTAGATGTTGTAACAGATCTCAAGAATAAGTTAAAAACATAAGTGCTGTCGATTATTTTATTTAGATTTAACTTTGAAAATTTTAGTAGAAAGTAAGTTATGTTGATTTAAAGACTGATTAAAAATTAATGTATGTTACTTCAAATGATACTTTTATTAATAAAAATTACTAAAAAATATTAAACAATTTACATTTATAAATAATGTATTTTTATTATCTTCCCTTTCTACACGAATAAATACGTCAAAGGTGCATTCATAGTAGTGAGTCCATTGGCCGGGTTCACTGTGTACTCCTCGGTTCACTGTATACTGGTTCAGTGTGTCCCAAGAAGTGGACACAGTGAGCCATTTTCCATTTTTGTAAAAAACTCTTTATAATATATTTTCTCTCAATCTTTTTATTTTAGGGTCGTGGGCACGTATTCAGCTTCCGCAACCCCCGTCTGGTCGAGGGGGGGAGTGAGGTGTTAACTCCTCCCCCCCCCCCCCCCCCCGACTTCTCAGAGACCCATTTAGGGGGGCTGGAAGAGGGCGTTGTCCGCCGTCCGCCGACGCCCGGTGCGTCTGCTGCGGTTCGGGTGAGAGGTTGAGATCTCCATCTCTCTTTCCGCAGCCTCCTTCTGTGCGACGACCGTCTCGCAGAAGGTGACCACTGCGTCCCAGACCTCTTCGCTGCCGACCATCGACCCGACCACGGCCGGCAGCGAGAAATCGCTGCCAACTTCTGAAATGCGGGCACGGCGCGGCTCCTCCCAAGCGGCACACTCTGCCAGCGTGTGCCGCGCCGTGTCCTCCCGGCAACGGACGCAGTGGTGACACCGGGACTGTTAGACATCCTACGCTAACTTTTTAATTGTTTTTTTTTTTTTGGAACCCGCGCATATAAGATATTCGCGGCATTCAGCCTTGGGTTAATCATACTACTCGAAACATGCATTCTCTATCACTTTCCCGCCATTAGCAAGAGAGAGAGAACCTGTAAATATTTATTTCTAGTTTCAATAATGTTACGTAATATATTTTGAATAATAAAATATCATAGGTGCTATTTCCGAACACGCCTTAAATTAAATAAAAGAGCGGGAATAAAATTTCGTAACTGGCGTAGAGAGTTGAATAAGTTAAAAAATATTAAAATAATCGTAAAATATGAATGAAACTAGCGACGAGGACATTATTTTAACACCGGAAGAGTTGAAACAACAAGTTCCTGTTTATTATTTTATCTCCTGAAATCAGCACTCGCAGTAAAAATGACTTTGCTCTCTTGTTGCACAAATAACTATTATAGCTGTCTCCCGCGGTTACCCCGGTTGCTCCCGAGGGATGTAACATTTTCCCGGGATAAAAGTATATGTAAATCCGTTGGGTAGTTTTTGCGTGAAAGAGGAACAAACATCCATACATCTATACATTCATACATACAAACTTTAGCGTTTATAATATAACTAGGATTTAGTCTGCACAGCACCATTGTGTGTGTGATTACAAACATGACTTAGTGCCCTATTCTTGCATTAATTCTGCGTCGGTCATCAACCATGAGGAAACTGTCCTTGTAAGTATCCAGATCTAAAAAAAGTACTTGATCACAACCATAGTTAGTACAGCCATCTTTCAAAAGATGAAGTTGTACGTATGACGTACTTCTTCTGCATCGCGATATTAAGAGTCTCTCCGTTTTCATCACCCCCCTTGGAAACTTTAGTTCTGTATCGCTTCTCGGCCTTTTGGCTAAGATCAAAGTGTAGTATCTGTTATTTTCAGCTTAATATCTGAAAGTTCCCTCACTGAGGGACCAGTATATTAAACTGATTTTTGTATCCAGACGGGATGAACGGGGCTCGCTCCACTCCCGTCGCGGGTCGGCCCGGCATTGCAGTGCCGCCGGGATCGGCCCAAGTATCAACTGACAATGGAATGGCATTTTTAGTGACAAATCGTCAATAAAATAAATGCAACGTCTTAGAATACGCTGCAGCTCTGTGACTAATATCTCATCTTTATAATTTTTTATACAATTATATCCCACCAATTGAAATGGCAAATTAGTATGACCTCATCGTTATTCTTTTTATAAACCTCTGTGGTTTTTTGTGAATGATATTATGTTATATTTTCCCCATGTATTTATTCATTAATAAATAAACTTTATCACAGTGTCAAGATGAAGAAACACGTATTAGAAAATATTAACAAAAAACTGGGTATGCACTATAAGTCTACAATAGAGTCAGATGGATAATCCATACAAAAAGGTTCCCGTGGGTTCTTCGATGTATGTACCTATCTAATTCGATGGTCACACAGAACTAGTTGTCAGTGTCAAATGTCAAGTGTCATTCAATCTAATGTCAATAATTTCGGTTCGGTACTTTGGTTAATTTTGTTATAGTTGGCGATTTCATTTCGTGGTTAATTTATACGCGTACTTACGCAGTAGTAAAAAAATAACAAATATTAAATGATAATAAGATCCATGGTCATATGTTATTGATATTAAATAGAATAAAACAAACACAACTCCATACATAAATAAGTGTTGCACAGCGAAAATTAAGGTATTTAATAACCTTTAAATTGTAATCCAACATACTGACGTGTATCTAGTTGGTTGGCATTTAGAATTAAACTTGAGTATTTCTTGCAAACCTTTCAGGCCCTTCATGATATAATCATGCCCCTAACTAAACGTAAACAGTCCCCGGAAAAAGAAGAGTTAATTGAAAATGGAGACGCGATCACAGAAGTTAGTCGCAGCAATATTAAAGGAGATGAATTAAATATTGCGGTTTTGTTATTTCTGTATACTCTTCAGGGTATACCGTTAGGTCTTGCTGGTGCTGTGCCAATGCTTCTTCAAAATAGGGGCATTACATACACCCAACAAGTAAGTTAACAAAACCATTCACTGTATATTAAACCATACCTCTTAATTATCTTTTCATGTACCCTACTGGTATAACTGTTGTTATGATCTGATAAGAAGTTGGTACTCTTAATCTTACAAAGAAACTAATTAAAATTTCAAACATAAATTTTAAATAATCATTGTTTGATTTTATGAAGTTCTAATTCTATGGGATTAGCAAACAAGACTACTCTGACACTGAATAATAACTAGAATTATAGCATATGAACTCTTATATTTCAGGCTGAATTCAGTTTCGTAAATTGGCCATTCAGTGTCAAGTTATTATGGGCACCAATAGTAGATGCCCTTTTTTGGCCAAATTTTGGTAGAAGAAAGACTTGGCTTGTACCAGTACAGTATTTACTAGGAATTGGAATGATCATTATGTCAAGTAGTGTCACTGATTGGCTTGGTTCTGATGATAAAGCTCCATCTATGATGGTTCTGACTATTTCATTCTTGTTCCTGAACTTTTTGGCAGCAACTCAAGATATTGCTGTAGATGGCTGGGCACTTACAATGTTGAAAAGGTAATTATTTAAGTTGAACTGAAATCTATATCTATAGAAGAAATTATTGTTAAAAAATCAAGTGAAACACAAACTATATTCACTGTTTTATAATATATTTATTTTAGGTGCAATGTGGGTCATGCATCAACATGCAACACAGTTGGTCAGACAGCAGGATTTTTCCTTGGATATGTACTATTCCTTGCTCTTGAATCGCCATACTTCTGTAATAAATATCTACGAAGTGACCCTGAGGAGACTGGATTAGTTACACTGGCTGGGTTCCTTTGCTTCTGGGGATGGATGTTTATTGTCTCAACAACATTTATTGCTGTATTTAAACATGAAGCTAATGATACAGTAAATAATAGAGAGAGTAATGTTAAAGGAATGAGTGACATAGTAAATGCATACAAACAACTGTATACCATTGTTAAGCTGCCAGCAGTAAGGACTTTGACTCTGGTCCTGTTTACAGCTAAGGTTCGTTACTAGTCTATTATAAAAACCATGTACTGTAAATATTAGGGATCTCTTAGGGATAACTTGATAAATTTTGACCCCATATAAATATATTTGTTATTTGTTCATCAACCATACAATTTAGCCTCAAATTCATCAAACCTTTAATGGCAGGTCGTAAATCTAACACCTGTAGAAGATGACTAGTTAATATAAAAAAATATAATGTATTTTGTTTTATTTACAGCTTGGTTTCTGTGCAAGTGATGCAGTATCTGGATTAAAGCTTGTGGAAGCTGGAGTACCACGGGAGGACTTGGCACTGCTTGCCGTTCCTTTAGTTCCTGTACAAATTATTATGCCTGTGGTAAGTTTATTTTTCTTCTTATTAGTTAACATTTTACATATCCTGTTTAAAGGTTGTGACAACATGTGTGTCTGTACCAGTCCACCTCTAACTGACTGTAAAATGGCAGAGCTTCTGTATATAATATACATGCCTATTCCGTAAAATCCTGTTATCCTACTATTATTATAAATACGAAATTTGGAAGGATTGATATTTGTTACTCTTCCACACAAAAACTTGGCACATAGATAGAGCATGCCCTAGAATAACATTTACGCTAGTTTTATCCACTTTAGACCACGCGGAAAATCTAATATAGAATATATTTTAGAATAATAAATTATGTTATCATATAAGTTCCAAGTATAATGTCCCATTATATTTCTAAATAAACATTAACACAATAATTACTAAATTTCAGATCCTGGCTAAACACACGACAGGCCCGGCACCATTATCTCTATGGCTTCGCGCTTTCCCCCTTCGATTGTTGGTCGGCCCACTCGCAGCAGGATTAGTGGCTCTAACGCCAAGTCTCCTCGGAGACTCCGGTCCCACGTACACTTATCTTTTAATCTTGATGGCGCTATATATATTCCACCAGGTATGTTTAATGAATTTTTTTTTTGCCAAAATACTTTCTATAAAATACCTTCCATTCTTGAAATGTTAAACGTATGCATTACAATGGTTAGTATACACCGCATCCCAGCCTACTAATGTGTTATATGGTTGATGGTCAACTACCAAAGAAGATTGACAGGAGGGACTTGTGATAAGTTGCCAGATTAGACAATAAAATGCATTGCCACAGTCGATACCTTATTTACCGAAGGCTGAATAGTAGCCGTGAAAATTGCGCTTGTCTATTTGTATGCGTCGATTTACACGATTGTAAGAACCACCATACCAAGAGGATCATTTACCATAGCCCCTACTTGCAAGCCCCTCTAAAATGAAGAACTTGCTAAAGAAATTAATTTTATTATCTTAAACATGTACCTTGCAACATTCCCAACAAATAAACCAATTATTTTTTTCCAGACATGTCTGTACTGTATGTTCGTCGCAGTAATGGCGTTCTTCGCTAAAGTGTCCGATCCGGTTGTGGGCGGAACTTACATGACACTATTGAATACCGTATCCAACCTTGGCACCAACTGGCCCAACACCCTGGCTTTATGGGCCATCGACCATTTGACATACAAAAACTGTTCGCTACCAGAATTGAGTGACAACACGTGTTCATCGCAGTTAGAGACAGATGTAAGTTATTGGGTTTTAGAGTTCCGTATCAAAATGATAAAAAGACATACAGCCATAAGACCCGAACTGAGTTAAATATAGCTTTGAAAATTGAGATTGAGCAAATTACGTAGTTTTATGCCTTATTGCTTACGTTTAACAAATATATTCTGGTACCGCGTACGTCTAAACAAATCCTAACTATTTCAAATTATGCGCCCTGGATACCTATATGTTCGTCATTAAAAGAGATGGATGTCCTGTCGTAGTGACATTTTTTATTTTATTACGTTACCGCCTTGAAGGAACTAGATTTCAGTGTGAATGCTTATAAAAGTTCATATGAAGCACCCGAGTCAGATCATGTGGCCAAGTCCGTTGGTGGGTAGGTCAGCATTAAATACAAGCTGGACCCGAAAACGCTACCTTGAGGGACGCCAGCTTATACAGAGTGTTACAAAACTACCCGTAAAGCCGAAAGGAGGTTAAATGTGGCCTTATAACGAGTCCATTAACACAATTTAAGAACCGTAGTAACGCTGTATACCATACCCCAAAAAAAAACAGATTTTTATGAATGAAAAATAGAAAAACTATTAAAGTGGACAATTATTAGGTAAACAGCTTACTAGGGTTGTTGGCTTTGATTCTTACGGGGTATTTTGTAACACGTTGTATAGAGTACAGTTAGGATAGCGTTTTACCATTTTTTGGCAACGAATTTACGATCAGTAGACCTGACTTCAAAACGGACCAGTTGGCTTGGTGGTTAGACACCATGTCTGCCACGTCAGAAGTCGTGGGTTCATTCCCACCCAGGACAAACATTTGTTTGCGGAAAGTGTCCGTTTGTTCTGTGCCTGAGTGTAAATATCTATATTATAGTATTTATTAAAAAGAAAAAAGTAGTATATCAGTTTATCTGTTTTCCATGATAAAAGATCTGCTCAGATTAGGATCAAATAGTCGCGTGTAAGGAATGTGCTAAGATAGTAATTTAATTATCTTATTTTAGCTGTTCGGCTTGCATTGAATAAAGGAGGTACCTACTTTAAATTTTACTCGATGAATAGAATTTTCCGGGCCACATTTAAAATCTTTCTTTCCCGGAAATTTTTATTCTGACTATTACGATTTTTTTTATAAAATAATGAGCCACATCGTTCCAGCCGTTTTCAAGTGATGCGTATACTAACGAACAATATATTTTTATATTTATATATATAAAGATATTGGCAAGGAATACAATATATTTTCACAACATACCTATTAGTCTTGGATTGACTCTCTCTTATTCTGAACCTTGCTACCGTCTTTTCATTGCTAGTCGGATCATCCTGAATCAGACCTGATCAGAGAGAATTGTTAGGAGGTTAACAGATCCGTAACTATATCTGGATCTCCGGCTTACTGATCTGCTTTGGAATCACGATGGCATTGAATACCCAAGTAAATAACCCTAACTCTGGTAATCACGCCTAGTCTTAATATGGTCATCTTCTGCCTCTATTTCGACAACGGAACTTATTTTCCAGATATTTTTTGTGATTAGCTCGGCAATGACTGCATTGCAAATAACATTTAATAATTTGCATAACATTTGTCCTGTACCACCCAACCATTATCGTCATTTAAATATTCGAGCTTCATATTGTGGCAAGCTTTCTGCATTAAAATTCATACCAATTTTCCAAGGTTTTAACATAAAAGTAGAGATGGTATTTTGAATTCGCTTGTTATGTGAGTGTATGATTTATAACAGTGGGCTGATTTCAATAGTACAAGCTCTGTTTTCAAGTTTGATAGGCCTAGATGCGTGGGAAATATTAGAAACTGAACAAAAGATATAGTTTTGTGTATCTCGGGCGTTAATTTAACTGCAACGAGCTTGCTTCTAATTATTTAAAACCGCAACAGTTTCATATAGGTAATTTTATAACATATTTCCTTTGATAATAACTTCAACGAGGAAAACACTGTTAATTTAATTCGCTTCGAAAATAAACATAAATTGTGTCTATATGTATCTCCCCCAGTGTGAAATCCTAAGCTATTTTCCTGTTTACAGATGTGCAAGAGTAAAGGGGGCACGTGCAATATTAGGATCGACGGATTCTACATAGAAACAGTACTCTGTCTGTTCCTCGGCTTCCTATGGTTACAGTGGGGAAGACCTACAATCAACAGACTCCAGCGACTGCCCGCTTCTGCATGGCAAATAAACCGCCTAAACAGATAAGACTGAATCTCTACATAACCTCTATATTTATAATCAATTATGTTATTTAGGAAAATACGTCTTCTGTTCTTATGAGACTTTGACCGCTTTTATTAATAGCCCCAATATGAAAATAAAGTTTCCTATCTTGTCTTCGAATTACACTTGTTATATTACTCTTAAAACAGTGTGCGATCTTACTAAAGTTTTTATAATAACAGTTAGTTGCGAAGTTTTTTATGAATACTTACTGAAAAAAAGTTTTAATGCACACTTTTTGCAAAAACTAAAATTCTTGTCCAAACGCATAAAATACTTTTCTCTGACTACTTTATATACCTATATATTTTATAATATAAACGTGGAAGTTCTGCTCGATCTTGCTCTGTCTTGAAAACCTATTTGAATCATACATAACAATTATGGCATACTTTCTATTCCGTATATTAATTTGCGTGTCAGTGTATCCTACATGATTATGCATATGCCCCAAATAATGCTTACGACATTAACTAAATAACCAGCTTTCGAGTGCAAAAAGACAGATTTCAGATTTTCCAATACTTCCATCATTAATTAATTTATATGACCACAACTAATCAGTACATCAGTATTATGTAATTCGTCCATCAAACGAAATAATAAATATGAATCATCAACCTAAAACATGCTATAAAACAATATATTACATACGTTTATATTTGTTTATGTAAATTGTGTCCGACACACTCGTAAAATTTCAAGGAAATCATTCCAAACTGTTCTGTTTATTTACAACCACCCGTCATGTAACAAAGGTGACGTACTAGAATAAGATTGTTGTGATAGTTGAATATATATGTATATTTTAGTATTTAATTTATTACTTTACGAATATTTGTCGTACTAATAACTAATTTAGAAACATTGTCAGATAAAATTCGAAAGATAATTAAAATTACTGTGTGTAATGAACTTAGTAAATTAGTTAATTAATAGTTTGTACTTTGTGTCCGCAGTACAAAATCTCAATATGGGATTACAAATAATACTTGTATGATTATGTAAGTAACTTTATATGTCTTTAGTGTGAAATACAGGGAATTAAACACTAGTTGTATTGTATACTTTCTTTATGTACACATCAACACTTAAAATATAGTTATATTAACAATGCTATAGACAATTTTATATTTTTCGACAATAGTGACACAATAAAACCTTATTTATCAAACGTAACATTTATTTTTTGCAAGGTTAAATACCTGAAAATAACACAATAAACCTACGTACTAAATAAACAATCTACTTGGAAGAACTTCATAAAACATTTGTGATATAATAAACAGTAAAATTTCTATTAGTCTCGAGTAACATTTTGTGCATACCTAAATATACCGCGTTAAGCGTTCTTATAATGTAATTGTATTCCGGTGACTATTAATGTAGGTCGCCCATTCTTTGTATGAAACTCAAAATTTGTGATTGCAGTTAGGGTACGTACCTATACTACGTGACTATAAGGATAATAGACGGTATTTTGAAGACCTCCCTACCCCCGGAACGGGTCACGTAGCATGGGTACCTTCCCTTATGTATGTACGTTGGGATATCATGGCTAATTTGTGATTTTTATAAGTTCTGGTGAGACATGGCATCAGTCCACTCTTTCCCTTCACAGTAATAAAAGAATAAGGAAAACATGATTTAAAATGGGCAACCCACACCTACATACAAGCTAATAATATTTCTCGCGGATTCACATCTAACAATATCACTTTACTACATAATATAATTTAATAAACACTCCAAGTCCTATTCAAGTCATCATAAACATTATAATTTTCTGATATAAGGTGGCAATGGACAATTATTACTCAAAAGCAATACCTATAAAGATAAATCTATATGATATTAATAATAATTATATTGAAACTACATACATACATTGTATTTATTATTGACTTATATTTAATAAATTAAAAACGTAGACGTGTATGTATTTGTTATAGTTTTTTAGTTGTATATGTTATACAGTAATTGAATCGACGAAGTTCAAAGCTAGACACTAGCTTCGCTCAAACATTTATTAAAAATAAAACATATGTGCACAGATATATTCTTTTCATTCAAAAATAAACTACCTCTTCCATTCAATCCCACCTGCCATTTACATGCGTTATTGAGATTCTTTTCGAATTTATTTGGCAACCGTTTTATTACAGGTAATACTCCTACCTAACACATTCAATTTATTTTAATAAAAAACTACTCAAAAATATAAATAAATCTGGGATAATGTTTCAAAATTATCCTAATCTAGTACAACTAGTTGAAGTCATGCGGTATAAGCTCCAGCGATTTGCGGTTACCGACCAGCGTTGGTTAAGGTCACGTGACATCGGTTGAAGGCAATTATAATAACATTCAATCAATAATATATAGAGTTATGTAGGAATATCTAATGACTTTTATTTATCATGGTTTGCTCAACCGACTTGTCGATTCTCAGTCGAAGGCTCGTTCCAAACTGATGGTGACTTCAGTAGCTTCATATATGTCCTTCTGAACTGAGTAAGTAGATTTGAATTTTGAACCTAAATCCATATATAACAAAAGCAATCAGCATAGTTGCAAAAAAGTACCAAGCACATAATACGAAAATCTAACATGAATATTTTTACGTATATCCGTCTGAAAGGATACCTTTATGGTGGATTAAAATCAAGGCTCCCGCCTGGCTAGTTCGTCATCGCATATGATAGGTTTACGATCGTCTCCCTTGCTTCCACGACCGAAACGCCCGACGCGACGGGCTAAGGCACTGGTCTTTTCCACCGCGCCCCAACCGCCGCTGTGACCGCCACCGCTAGCTGACCGAGCCAATAAACCAGTTACTCCTTCGCCCAGCTTGCTGTGGTGAATCCCATACAAGAAGTAGAGCAGCAACCCTGGAACACATATCGATGCTGGTATAATAAATCAAGAAAATGGAAGGTTAAGGAAACATTTAAACACTAACACTTTTCCGCAACCTACTACATTAAATTTAATGTGCGGTAGGTATCTATAATTATAAGATATAATATAATTATAGATACCTATTCTCTTACAGGAATACGTAATTTAGAGGCAATATTTTTTTTTTTGCCGTCACCGGCATAACCAATACCAAAGATACAAAGCCGAGAAAGCAACTGTCTCGCAACCACATCTGTCGGAGCTCTATAAGGTGTTGAGAAACAGATTATCAATAAGTAGGTACTATTCATTTCTAAATAAATATAAAAAACAAAAATTGTGTAGCATTTATTTGGTTATTAGGCCCAGGGGGCACTAATGAAAGTCAAAGTTACTGAAGCCACCACAGGTTAGAAAGTCAGTCCCAATAATAGAGTACAACTAAGTTGATCCAACCTTTTCTAATGATAAATTGTTCGATATTGAAATAACTTTGCTTTGCGATTGTACCTATTGATTTTCACCACAATGTACATGTCGACATGCTCTGATTAATTCGATATAAAACAATATTTGTTCCATAAATATTTCTATATTATAAATGCGAAAGTTTGTGATGATGGATATTTGTTAATCTTTATATGGGGAAAATGCAACATCCCTCGGGAACGCTTGTGAAACTGCGCGGGACGGCTGTTAGATAATAATATAGGCACCTACCAAAAGTCATCCAGATCGCAAAGCGGGCCCAAGTAAGCGCGTTCAGGTTGACCATCAGTTCAACATTAAGCAACACACTGGCTGCGGGCAGGAGAGGGACCCAAGGCACTCGGAAAGGCAGGCGCGTTGGGCTCTGCTGGTGGGCCCAGATTATCACCAAACCTACATAACATAAATTATTGTTAATGTTGAGTAGCTACAAATTTCATATATATTATTATTATTGTCTCGAGTGAAAGTTCTTATCAGTGGTTTCACCCTGATGGAGATTTGAATTACAAGATTTGAGCAGAGGAGTCCATTTCAAATTTTATACTAATTTAATTCTCACTCATCTCTCAGTCCGCAATCCTTAGATATTATACATCTCTCGTCTATTGATCTACTCTAGCCACAGATTGCTTAATAGTTAGTTTCTAACTAAAAAAAGTACATCTTTACCTATTATAATATTATAGTTTACTCACAAGCAGTAATAGTAAATGCAAAAACACAATCCGGTAGTAGTGCCCAAAGCCCTGCATGTTCAGCCACGAAGTGATTATGGGCGCAGAGAGCAGCGGCGGCCAGCGTGAAGATATATACGCAGCTGGTCACAGCAGCACCGGGAGCTCTGCCTCCCACCAGCGGCTCTAGCCAAGCATATTGCGCGCGCAGTCGACCCACTGTCAGAGCTTCGAACATCTGAAATAAAGTACATTTTAGTTGTTATCCAATTACCATTCCTTGAGATCAATCGAATTTGGCATACAGAAAGAATATTTTTCTAGATGAATAAGAATGTAGGTAAAACTGTGGGGCTGAAGATTATACAATACAATCGAAGTAATAGGTTGCTTACCTCGGACGAAGAGGAACCTCCATCAGTAGCTGGTGTGCCAGTAGCCGAACTATCTTCGCGATCACCAGGTGAATCTATTTCAGCTGTCCCAAAGCCTTTGTCCTCAACCGCCGGCATCGGTCGATACCGCAATATTATAACAGCAGCACTTACTATTGTATATGCCAATAACGTTCCAATGGACATGAACTCCACTAGTTTTTCCAAATCGAATAATAAAGCGATTACTGCTGAAGACAACCCTGATATTATTAAATTTCCAATAGGAATTTGTGATTTATTATTGATGTCACTGAGGCAACTGAACAGTAAACCATCAGCAGACATAGCATATAAACAACGTGGAAGCGCAAATAAGGACCCCAATAATGTAGTGGTCATGCCGCATACGGCACCAACAGCAACGGCATATTTTGCCCAATCGGCATGTACTGCTCCGAGAGCAGCTGGCAAAGCGGCATCAGGATTTATACTTTTGTATGAAACCATCAGTGTTAATGCAATTGCAATAAGGATATATCCGAAAGCAACGACAGCCATAGAAAGTATCGTTGCTATGGGCAAGGAGCGCGAAGGATCTTTAGCTTCCTCGCTCGATGCTGATATGCTGTCAAATCCTACAAATGCATAAAAGCATGTTGCTGCACCGGCTAAAATACCAGAAAATCCAAAGGGCGCAAACCCACCTTTTTCTACGGACCAATTCGTGATATCGGCGTAATAGAAACCCAAGAATATAACGAGAGATATAACTAAAAGATTTAATATTGTGAGGCCATTATTTATATAGGCTGAAGTTTTGACTCCTACTGCGAGAATCAAGGACGCAACAATACATATGAGAAAGGCTAAAATATCAGGGTGATGACTGAGGAGCTCCACGTGGAGTTCTCCAGTGATGGAAGTAGTAGCATTGCTAATTGCTCCATCTAACATTGTGTCTAAATATACAGACCAAGCTCTAGCAACTGATGCGGCTCCTAAAAAGTGAAATAAACATTATTGAGATGAGATTTGAGATTTTAAAATAATTATATTGATGATAGGTAAAAGACCAGACGTAGTAAAAAGCTTACCTATAATGTATTCTAATACTATGTTCCATCCAATGATAAAGGCCCAAAATTCACCAATGCTGACGTAGGTATATGCATAAGCACTTCCAGCTCTTGGTATTCTAGTCCCAAACTCTGCATAGCAAAGAGCAGCGAGGGTTGATGCTATTCCTGCTATGAGAAAACTAATAGCTGCTGCTGGTCCGGCCAGTTTATTTGCAACTGTGCCCGTTATGACATATATTCCGGCGCCAACCATGTGACCAACACCTAAAATTTTATGCATAAGAACAAATAATTACAAGTTTTAGGGCCTAAACCAAATTATATTAAAGAAGGTAGTGTCTACTTACCAAGTAACGTAATATCAAAGGTTGTGAGGCATCGATTCAGTGGGGTGTCTAGAGCATCGCCGTACAGAGATTTACGGCGATTCATTTTGTGGCAAAATCCTGAGAGCACATGTCCCAAAATCTTATGCCTTGCACCCGGCATGATGACTAAAACCAATTTATTTTTAGTAGGTGCCCTATTATCTATAGGAAGTTGAATATTCTTGGATAAAATTGGGATCTTTGTTTTATCTGTAGGACATTTAAAAATAAACAATCGATCGGTACCAAATTACATGTTATAATAGTAAATGCCAAAATACTTACATACCGATTACTGTGGGCTTAGATGATTCAAACAGATCTTTCAATGATAAAATATGAACTTTTCTATAATCCTGAATAGAACCAACATGATTGGAAAACGTTCGTAATTATTCTTATAATAATTTTAGTGCTGAATAGAACACGAAATGTGCGTGAAATACCAAACTTGCTTCTTACAAGAGCCAGCTGACGATGTTCGCGAGTTAGTCTTTAGCGTTACGACAGACATTAGCGGCGCGCGCATCTAATCGATTTTTTGATACAGCCTTGTTTACATTGAATAGTATGTGTATCCTACACATATAGTTCAATGCGAGGGTACTATTTCACGTCGGAAATATTTCCGGAATTTCATAGGAAATTTCTATACATTAAATGTTATACCTACGTGGTAATTGGATACGGGCAGCAACACGCAAGTAGTTGAAAAGTAAAGATAAAGTAAACCGATGTAATGTTCATCTACATAAACCTATCCCTCTATAAAATTTCTTCATAATGTATAAGTTTTAGTGTACCTAAAGTAATCCAAATATTTTACAGTATTCAGCAATTCATATTGGTGAGAGTAACTACGCGCCTTCGCAGTTAGAATTGGAAAGGTGTCTAGAGTACATATCATAACATATTTAAGCAATTTTTGTTGAATGTGTTTTTAATTTCTACTACGTACCTCAATTTTTTTTATTTTCCTCCACAGTGACACAATCACACCCGCAGTTACTTTAGCAGCGCATATCTCACCAACAAATAGGTATAAGTAACCACAACCAATATATAATAAAAAAAAAACATTGAGGAACTTTAATCTTATTACAGACCTATCTAAAGAACTCCTTGATTATTTCTTCATCCTTCTTAGGTCTAGGTGTTTTTTTTTAATTTATTTACTACATTTTGAATTGTAAGTAGGATTCAGACACACACACACAGACACACCACAAAAAGTCTGCGTTGACTTGGAATACTTACGTTACTGGACGATATTTTTTAAGATAAAAAAATATACATAAATAAGGCTTCGTTAAATGCTATCTTGTTTAAAATATATACCATTTCAGCTAAAAATATATATTATTATTATTCTGTATTTCCAAACATTTGTACGTAAATATTTTTTTTCAAATTAGCCCAATCCTTTGTTATTGCATGTGGAAGAATATACTACAGTCGTAATTTCATTTATATTAATAGTGCCAATGATGAAACTGTTATGTGCTATTTGACTATCTATTTTGTGTTTAAACGCTTTCTCCACTGGCAAAAACATTCACCTGCGTAAAAACAGTTAAAGAGTGCACACTCAGACATACAATGTTTCTTTAGCTTAGGACTGGTAGCGTTTAACCGTCCCCCCGCTCGCATCACCAAGGGTAAGCGTACTCCTTCGCTACACTCTTTCGTAAGCAGTTGGCAACACTGCGCAAGAGTCGTCTGGCGATCGGTACCTATCGCGGCTACAGCGTAAAATATAAATACCTAACCAACACAGTGTACGATGGTCCAGTTTGGCTTGGTGGTTAGAGACCCCGACGGAAACGTCACAGGTCGTGGGTTCGATTCCCACTCAGCACAAACATTTGTCTATAAGTATGTATTTTGGAAATAGTAGTTTAATCTGTAGTCTATCAGTTATCTGGTTTCCATAGTACCTACTACTACTTCTCTGCTTAGTTTAGGATAAGATGATAATAATTTTTCAAGTCTGTAATTAATAATTACTGAAATATAAAAATGTGTGGGTATAATTCCAGTTTTACCCACCTTTTAATACAGTTACAATAGAATTCAGTAAAGCTGTTTCTTTGGGTTCCGTATTACCAAGGTAAAAACTAGTCACTTGCGAGTTTAAACTCGCGCACGGAGGGTTCTATACAATAATAATAAAACTAACTCTAACTCAAGAAAAAGGTTAATGCAATATAATACTTTTGTTGGGGTTCAGAATTGCAAAATATTGATTTTGGGTCTAAATAGATTAGGTAGTTACTAAATAGTGGTCCAGGGTCAAGCACGCCTTAGTACAGCAGGAACAACACATTGAAGAAAATAAATCGGCATCAATTTTGAACATTTTATTTGAAATCCTAATCTAAAATAATCACTGCATATTAATAATATGTAGACTATATAACATAAATTTAAATTAATTGTTTTCTATTACATTTTTACGTAAAATATAAATAAGAACCTACATTACCTACATAAATGAAATTTTGTTGGGTTAGCCTACCTGTACCTATCAACGCATTAAAATAACACATATACACATTTCTTTCTTGTAATGCACGTAACGCTATCCATCTACAGAGAGTACCAAATATTTAATGTATTGATGATGTAAAAAATATTTAAAAAAAAATGTTTTTAATAAAAATATTGAGTGAGTTTGATATCTTGAGAATTGGGCTCTTATTATCCTGCCTGTAATTATAATATAATTACGAGTGATTTCAATGATCTGCCCCTATGTCATAAACTGACTTATCGTAATACACTGACAATTTCCAGTTAAATTTCCCTTGTATGTTTTTGTTATTTGTTAGTGGATAACGACATGTAGCTTTATGAGATAAGGCCCTGAAGGTACCATGATAATAATCATGATTATAAATAATGTGTCAAATTGTACAAAAAACATTATAAACTTCCCTGCATATATCAAAATCCCTAGAAATTTTTAAAACTTAATAACTGACCTTAAAAATAACACATACCTACTTAACTACAACTTTACATGAATATATAGGCAGGGCGTATATAATAAATAATACAATTGCAGTTAGGTACAACAATTTTCAATCTATGGCACAACAAAATTGTAGTATGTAAGTATTTAGAGGGACAGTCAAGCGATAAGAACTCTGAAGTATTCAACCAGGCTTTTGCGTGCTCGATTCGTGCGAAAGAGACAAGGACAATATGAAAAGTATTTAATATTAGGTGTTCTATTCCTCCAAGTCCAGAGATTTACAGAGCCTCTATGTATAACTTTAAAATTATTATTTGATTTGATGAAGACATTAAAAGCAGCTCTTACAAAAAAGCTTTGGTCAAACAAAACATAAAACATGTCTAAGGTTAATACAATATTAGATCATTAAAAAATATTGGGATGTTGCGAATAATTACGGAAGTGAATTGGGACTACATTTGTAAGAATCAGTATGGGAGAAAAATCGCTTTCCATCCGTCTAAATGGCCCGGCTAACAGGAAAACTTTAAGTGCCTCACATGATAAATATTTACTTCGAAACCATTATATTTTATATACAAAAACAATAATCGCTATCTTTTAATATATGTACATATTTATTACGATATAAATATTTTTTTGTAACCGCACAGTTTTTAAAATAATAATTAAATATAAAAAATAATGCCAAAATACAATTCCATGGAATAAATGCTATTGATCAAAGTGAGGGAGCGCGTATGTTAAGAATGTAAATATTTTTTAAATTTTGCTAAAGTAAAAAGTAGTATATTTATAGATCCTCGTAAGTATAGTGGCTGGACACAATATTTGCCATAAACTAAATTATTTACATCACTATAGAAATACATACAAAAGTTTGAAAGCACTTAAAATAGTGATCGTTTTATAACATTATACAAAATAGAAAATTATGAAATACCATAAAATAATTAAATATTATTTAGACACAAGAACATACTGAGTTAAATGATATGTTATAGGTTTCAGTCTTCAGAAAATGTAGCGTTTTGGTATTACTAAAAAGTAGGTATACAAAAAATATTGTATTGTGATCAAGCCTCCATCCTTCTATAACTATAGGTACTGAAATAATGTAGGTACATACATACATATATTTTGCACGGAATGACAATATTATAAAGATAATGAAAACTTTAATAAGTATCAAAAAATATTTTCTTTAAATACTTTTCATAGACAACTTAGATAAGTACGCAAGAGCGAAGTGTTAAATATTGCCAAGGTTAAATCATCATCATCTTCAACTGCTCACCACGTCCTCATTGCAGAGGCACGAATGGTAAGAGCCTCCTCAGACAGAGCGCAAGGGACAATGCACGCTCATAAGACCTACCTATTGGTACAATGGCATTTTATATCAATGGAAGGTTACCTTGTAAGTTATATGTACATAATACCGTAGCCTACTAGAAATACAAATGCGTTTCATTTGAAGAATTACATTTTTCTATGTTAAGTAGGTAGGTACATACTCAACATTAGATAAAAATATTTATATAACTCCAACAGATAAGTACAATTTAAACTTACAATAATTATTCAACTATTACTTATTTATTTCATGTTTCATTTAGGTACAAAATGCATCATGAAAAATTAATAAATATAATTTTGACGTTTTCAATGGTCCCAATATTAAAAACATTATGAATTATAATTAGGTACTATATACTAGTATCATGTACATAAAATAAAGCAGAATGTTCCAACTTATTATGTTATTAACTTGCATATTGACTAGAATGTGTTACACTTTTGTGTTACTTTTGAATATGTACCTACTATCTTCCGCCTCGAGGTTATACATGCGTTCCCGAACGATGTTATTTGTATAAAAGTTTCAAAATATGTATTCCAAAACATATTCAACCAATTCAACACAACTCTACAAATGTCACCTAAATTCGTTAAGCCGTTCTCCGTGATTGTCATTTATTACATCTTAACTTTCACTTTATAATATTAGTACGAATACACTCTGATTACAATGTCGTTTTAATTGAGTACGTAAAATTTATGTATGGGCCCTGGACTGTCACCACAAGGCCCGTGTTTTTTGAATGGGTCGAAGATATTTTCAGCCTCTGATGGCTCTTACACCCTTACGCGGACAATGACCACTGGGCCCTCCGTGCCTCTCATGCATTTAGCTGGCTAATAATGTCTATGTATTGTATTTGTGAAATTGTAGATAAGTAAAACTTATAGGCAAGTTTTTCAAAATATTCATTTTCGACTCAGGTTTTAGTCACGTTACAATCAAATGAGTAAACTTTATAAATCACACTACCCGCCACCGGCAGGGCCGACGTAGGACAACACCGATATACCAGATTTGCCCCGCCTTAGGCCAAAAACTGGGTACGACCATGTACTTATGTTATGTATATTTTTTATCTGCCAGAACTTGTTTTTGTAAATAGTCTTCGACGCTGCATTTGACTGGCTTTAAACTGGTAAGAATGTGTAAATACGTTAATATTTAGAATTAAAGTATTGATAAAAAATTTACATACAAAACGGCATTTTTGCATGTAGTCTTGCTGAATTTTGTAACAATAGATATCAATATCTTGAAGATCATAAATATTAGTAACTGAATTATTATTGAAATGAAACGTAGCCTATAAATTTATGGCGACGCACTGTTTAAGAAAAATAATCATTATAATATACTTAAAAATAAATAAAGTACATAGTTAGATTCGATCTTTTTGATTATCCGATAGAACTAGTGCCTAGCGTGTTCAGTTATTTTATTTATTATAATATGAGTTTCTAGCGATAAACCTGTATTTGTCATTACTTGCCTACTTGTTTGTTTCTTAAATTATCCAAATTGTAGTGTGTACCTTAAGTAATAAATATTTATATTAGAGAGCAACATTTGGGACTGAGATTTAATAAATTGATAGCTTAAACAGATCCGGATCGGTAAGCATAATACAATGTCACAAATTCCGAAACTATTGACATTTTTATCCTTCGTATAAAATTTGTAAATTTATCAAGGAGGTAAATACTGAACTTCTTACCTACTAAAAAGTTTCTTGGCTTCATTCCTTGAGAGAAAACTGTACCTTGCCTGAACGATACTTTTAGTCGAAATTTTATTTTGTATAAGCACAGGTGTAATAAATTGAATGTGTTATATTAAAAATTATATAATAATTGGGCAACGCGAAGTGAAGTAAAGATATTAAAGTTATAAGTCATTTTTAACCCACGCTACAGTTGAAAGTTCGAAAGCCTATTCTGGCTGTGTCTACTCCCAAACGGATGAACTGATTTCGATACAGTTTATTTTATACTAAAGCTGGCATTTGCAGGAAATTCCTAGCCAATCTTTTTCAAGATAGTTAGGTGTAAGCATAGCCCGTATACGAATCTCGGCCACTATTAACTAGGCTCTGGGTTTCCGATAGGCCGACGTGACGGAAGCAGGAAAACGGGGAGAAAGATACCCCCTTCCACCCCACCAACCAGGTGACTTACTTTAGAATGTAAATTTTAAACGAAATAAATAATCCCCCAACAATGCCGTAAAACAAATATTAGGTATAGCGGTCCCTGGCCCAAAATTGTAAGTATTAATAAAAATATTTTTTTAAGGATTTTTAACATAGTCTTATATATAGTAAGTAGTGTATAAAATGTACTAAGTGAATTCGGAGTGAATAAGAAATAATAGTAGGTAAGTATTTTCTTGCAATGCTACCTTATATACATGTGTCCGTGCTGTTGCTAGGTATCTACAATTAAACAGGAGTGGACAGCTCTTGAGAGCTCCTACTGATTTACTTTTAATGGTTGGCATGCTTCAGAATAAAAGGTGCACTTCTATTTGTGTCAATTTACTTAGATGTAAAATGTTCGAGACTAAATTGTGATAGATATGTAAAATTCGTAACTTAATTTATAAATTAACTATTTGTATTAGGTATGTGAAATGTTATTTTGCAAATAAAATTAATATTCAAAATATTATATAAAATAGATAATATTGCAAGCTTAAATTTCAATATAAATAGTAAGTACCTATGTTGATAGAAGGTAGAGAACATATTATGTTATTAAATAGCCAGTCCAGAAACCATACCTTACAACAGTTACGACTGGCAATCACAGCGAAATTAAAATAAACAATTTACTAATGACATATGCATGCTATATAAATAAAATTAAAAGTAATACAAGTAAACAGTACAAGTCAATCACACCACCTAGTTATTTCCTATTCCTTCCTTCATATGATCTAAATATAAGTTTAGATATAAGTTCCAGTAAGACACCTGAAAGATTTTGTCTATACTAGAAATTACAGTATATTAGTCTTATCAACATTATAATTTTAAACAATATTACGAAACAACATAGTTGTTACAAAACGTACTTTACCAGTACCTACTCTGTACAGTATCTTATGTGTGTTATGTCACTTTTTAAAACCACACATAAAAGACAAAATATTTCACAATTTATGTCAATCAATAACTTTAACTCTTTTAAATAAATAATATGCATTTTGATACATATTCTCTTAATCAATGAATCCACCAATATGATCTCTCCCTAGCACCTTAAAATTACATGCAACATTCAACACCCATTATTACACTAAAATTATCACATTTAAATTGCACATCCAGAGAACAGAACTGATGCTGATGACTGAACATCAAACCACTGCAAAATATTTACTTTGAATTAATAGTGTTCACATGAGTGCACTTTCTGAAACCTCTTGGTTTTCCTTTAATTAGTCACCACTATCCACTTGTTCCATTAAAATACTGAGCATGCTTTGTGTATGGGGCAGCTAAATGATAAGGTGGTGGCTGACCCCTTCCATATACAGGCTCCGGTACACCATTTGGACTATGCCGATGGCTATTCACACTTGGAGCATTAGACGAAGCTGGTATGGCATCATATAAATCATACAAATTTTGACTAGTTGGAGAATGCACATGACTGTAGCTGCCATCATCTGATATTAGAGGTGTGTTTGTCATGCGATATGGATTAGTTGTGTTTGTGTGACCTGTTGGAGAATACAACTCTGGAGACTGTGTAGCTACATATGTTGGACTAGATGCTGTAATCCCATAAATGTTAGCATTAGGTGTAGAGGTTTGATGGATGGGTGCTTGATAATCATGATCATCAATCATCATGCCATGGCCATCACCAGAACCTGGGTACATAGTATTATAGTTACTCAAATTTGGCATTGTTGTAGAGCTAACAACCTGACTTACAGTATGTACTCTAGGGCTTGGTAAATTATGACTACCATGTGGATGAAAACTGTAAGCATCATAATTCCTTTGACCATAATGTTTATCTTTGGCACGTGCATAAGTCTCACTGTCATATACACTCTCATGATAATTATTTTCAGGAACAGGATGACATACATGTTCTTTTCTTGCATATATAGGTTCAAAAGGCGGGATATTGTCCATCACAGTCCTTGCATTGTAAATTTCATTAAAATGTGGAGATAGTATAGTGTCATTATTTGAATGGTGGTCTAGTGAACTAAGACTTAATCTTTGCAATCTATTTCTAGTATCATCTAAACTGCTTCTGTAATTGTTTTCATTTGCTACCAGATAATTTTTATGATCCACATGACCTCCATAAATATTTTGCGACATTGGGGTTGTCATTCTATCCACATCTTGCCTTGAAGAATATTTTTCATTTTGATTTGTGTTATACTGTCTCTGTGACATAATATAGTGATCTGAACTCTCTGGTTTATAATTACTGTTCGTAGTTCCATTATTATCTGTATATAGAGCATGATCTACACACTTGTATGTTTTATCCTGTTCATATGTTAGGTCTAGAGGTTTGTCATAAGCATTTTCTGTAGGCAGATTATCATACACAGATGTTTTCATTGAATCTTCAATTACTTCTTCAGAATTGGCTTTGCTTATATTGTCTACATCTTTCTTATTATCAGATGCAAATCTTTGCTGCAAAGTTGGGGTTATTTTGGCAGCTTTAATATGTACTGTATTTTGGGTAGGAGGAGATATATCTTGTGCACCATCTTTGTGTATATTTCTGGCATGTTTGGCCAATGCTCTAAGTTCTTTTGGATAGGGTGTTGGTGCTCTTCTTAACTGTCCTGGTTTTTCAGGTATCTTTGGAGTTGCTTTCATATCTACAAAACTGATATGGCGGGCAGTAGGCTGAGCATCGGAATTTTCAAGTTTTTCACTGTCGGGATGAATATCAACAGGAGTTAAAGGCACTTGGGGGAAGAGAAAACAAGTAAGGACTTGTTCATATGTGTGAGGATCAACTTCAGAATGCATAGGCACTAAAGGTTTACTTTGATTTTCAGATAGCCAGAGGGCCACTAATTTATCACAATTCAACAAGGATTGTGGAAGACAGCTTAATGAATTCCTTACTAAATTTAACACTCTTAAAGAAGTTAAATGACCAATTTCTGGAGGGACCTTATTCAATTTATTTGCTCTTAGAGATAAAACAGACAACTTAGTGCAACTCCCTATATCAGGAGGGATTGACCTTAGCATATTGTCGTCAATATTGAGATATTGTAACTTTCTCATAAGCCCAATAGAAGAGGGTATTTTATCTAAATAATTACACATAAGTGTCAGCTCTTCAAGATTTGTGAGTTGTCCTATGCTCTCAGGTATGGAATATAATTTATTATTATCCAACTTAAGTGTTGTCAAGTTTCTTAGCTGTCCAATACTTTCTGGAAGCTGTGTCAAATTATTTAATGACAAGCTCAAGTCTATCAATTGAGTGCAATATCCAATTTCTGGAGCCAGTTCCTCAATCATATTGTTACTTGCTTCTAGATGAATTAAATTTTCTAATGGTTTTATTACTGCTGGTATACTCATTAAACTGTTGCTATCAATCCATAATTCTCGCAACTTAAGAAATCTTCCAATAACTTCAGGAAATTGCTGAAAATCATTCTGTCCAATATCAAGTCTTAACAATTCTGTGGATCTGGAGAGTGATTTTGGTAAAATCATTAAATAATTGTCTCTTAATTCAAGTATACGCAAACTTGAAAGCCGTCCAAAATTGCCTGGGAGGTATTCAAGATAAGTATCATTCAGATATAGCTCTTGTAATGCTATGAGATTTGTTATGGCATCTGGAAGCTTTTCCAATGGATTCAAACTGAGATCTAGGAACATTAAATATTTCAATGCTTTCATTGTATCAGGTATACATGTTAAAGTGTTTTTACTTATGTTCAGGTGATGTAAATTTACCAGTGACGATAAAGCGGCCGGTATAGCCGACACTTCGTTATCACTGATGTCTAAATACTTCAAGCCGTGACACATAAAGAGTTGGCGCGGCAGCTCCGTTATACGATTACATTGACACAACAGGGTTTCCAAAGTTCTTTCGTATACAAACACCTCCGTTGGAAAATCCACAAGCGACTGGTGGGAATAGTCTAGCTCCACCACGTCCTCTGCACCGGGTCTCACACAGCACAAGAAGTCGAAAGGCATGGTGGAAGGCACGACCGACCATACGCATAAAATCACATTATTTTTGGAAAAACAAACGCGTCAGTCATGTTCCACTAGAATTTGATATATATACTTAACACCACTATAACTGTTTATATATTTTTATTACACTGAATCGAAAATAATCTGAATGTATAAAATTACTCAGTAATGAATCACTCAAAGAAAATAATAACCTTCCTTTCCCAACCAATCCCATTCCATTCCAAATTTAATCTGACTGATTGGATTAATTAACTGACACTTGACAGTGACAGCTGACACTGAGGTGCAATCCGATTCATGGCATAATTTATTGTTCAATAGCGGTCGATCATAACACTAAACTTCACAATTGCCAGCGAATAAATGTATGTATTGTAGACAGTAACTATTCGTTTAAAATCCTTAGCGGGTTGTTTCGGATGGAGCAGTAGGAGAGGACTTGTTTCTTTAAAATTATACCCAGACCTAATCTCCCTCTTTTGCTTTGGGTACTTAGTACCTACACCAATTTTTTTTAGATGTAGGAAAAAGAAAATAAAATATTACGGAGAAATTGGTTGTAGTTTCACGAAAATGTTTAGGTCAATCTAAATTACAACGAAACAGAAGTGCACGATGCCGTATTTTAATCTTTAGATGCCTCCAACGAGAAGTTTCATTAGTGAATAATGTAGCCACATCCGAAAATTACTCATCACATTTCCCACGTCAATGAAGGTTGGAATAAAGAGCCATAAAAATATTTTCACCTTTTATTAAGTTATAGAATTGCCAACTTAACGATGAATAAAAAACAGAAACTAATTTAAATTATTAGTAAATATTTCACTTTTATTATTGAAATTAGGTAGCCTACTAAAAGCCATAATCATTTTTGGCCACCAATAGGAAGGAGGTCCAAACCATTAGTCAGCAATACTGTGCCCTTAGCTGGAACAATTCGTGCTTAGGCCTCTGGACCGCTAAAGGCGCTAAAAGTACTATGCCTTGAGCACGAACAGCTATAGTTAGCGTATCGTCATCGTATCGAGTGCGCGAAAAACCAATGCAATCGGCATTGAACATCACGTTATGCGCGGTGTAAAATTTTCCATACAAACCAGCTTTTTGACGCACTCGAGTTCGCCCGAGTCGCTATTCCACTAATATGTCATTTGCTTTACAAAAAGAATACACCGCTACGATCTGTATTTGGAATTAACTACCTACCAATGGATTTTATACAACAATTATTTATTTACTCATACTCTTGACCTGCACAAATTATATATAAATATCCAGATACATTTCTTTATACACGGGCATCTGATCCCAAACTAAGCAGAGCTAGTACTATGGAAACCAGAAAAGCTGATATAATATATAGACAACTTTTAAATATATATATATATATTTACACCTAGACTTAGAACAGACAAGCAGACAAATTATTGTCCTGGGTGGGAATCGAACCCATGACCTATGTGGGGTGACAGTCAGGGTGTCGAACCACCATGCCAACTGGTTCGTCATTTTGTTTTGTCTAGTTTTGTTTAGCTATATAACATATAATATGTTACGTATGTATGTATTATGGTACACTAAACAAGATAGTTTTCATTGCACTGAACTCATGATTTTAGTTTTAATAAACATTATGGAAAATATGCAGATACTGGTGTAGCTCGATAAGTATTGGGTCGCGAGGACTTTTTCTCCCTATAATCAACTTTAGGTAAATCAATATTCTTGTTTTCTTTTCCATTAACATTTTGATATTCATTGGATTTTTGCTTTCCTCCTGGAATAAAATAGTACTTGTATAGTATATACAATCAAATTACTTTTATAAAATCTGGGGCAATGCTACGCTAGTAGTAGACATAGTAGTTCTAAGCTAGTATGATCGAAATTTAAATGGTGAATACAGATCGTAGGTTCGGTTCCCAGCCCCAACTTCCTATATAATAGGTGAGTTCTATATAACTAGCTTGTTTGTTGAGGAATATAATCGTGAGAAATCTTGCAAGTATGTATAGCAAGTCTACTGATCCGCAATTAGCTCTATGCAGGTCAAAAATATTTAAGGGTAAACCCTGATATAGCCATTTTACCTTTTGAATTTGTAACTTGGTTATCGTTATGGGCAGGTTTCAAATATTTTGGATCAAGGCCAATTCTATTAGGTCTTTCTTTACATTCTGGTCCAGGACTTTCTTCAACGTTTGATCTGAAATGTGTGAAATGTTACGATTTGAATAATAATGTTATTCTCAATGTATATTTGTAGCATTATTTATAAACTAACTATATAAATGTACAAAGTTAAAATATGTATGATATAATTATATATGAAGTCTGTAATTTTGTGTAATTTATTACTGTAATTAGTTGTTGTTGATGTGAATGGGTTAATATCTACAAATTATTTAATTCTAGTACACCATTTTCAAATTCAAATTCAAAACCATTTATTCAGTTTAGGCCCTCGGAGGGCACTTATGAAGGTCAAATTTAAAGTTACTGAAGCTACCACCGGTTCGGAAGTCAGCCTTCAACTGAGAAGAACCGGCAAGAAACTCAGCAAGGTTATACACCAATATATACAGTTCATTAGTTAATCTGACTGTAAACTGTCAGTGTCTGTATGCCTATTCTATTTGTATAAAATATATTATTATTAAACAAAAGAGATTACAAAGACATGGAATTCAAGAGGATCATGATTTATCTGTACATTTTATAGGATATTCCATAAGGTGACCCAGAAATCATTTAAATCTGTAACTGTCAACCATCTTGTTTACACATAATATCTTTAAGTATTGTAAAACACTTTTAGAATTTAAATAATTAAAAATATAATGACTGAGCAAACTTACAATTTGGATGTGGCGTAGAAGTCGATCGATTCCTCTGACAAGGGTTGCGTCGAACTGCTATGATTATTTTTAGGAAGAAAATATGGTGTAGAACTGGTCACTGATGGTATACCTTTTTGTAACATATCATTTGGTACACGGTTCTCTTCTAATTTCTTATGAAGCCATTGAATCACTGCAGAGTAAAATAACAAAAATAAGGGGTAAATCATGCGCCATGTTTTGCATTTTGTAATATTGATACAAGCGTTTAATCTTTTTTTTTATATAAATTTTGAGCGCATTTGACTGGATCTAACCTGATGGAAAGTGACGATGCAGTCGAGGATGGTACACGCGGACTCAAGTAATGCCTATTCACTCTTGTAAGGAGTTAATTAATATTTAAGTAGGTAGTGTATTTAATTTACCCATATTATTATTCTTAATGGTTTCGTCCCGATCTTTTAATACATTTTCATTGGAGTTATATTTTTCTTTCAAATCCTCTAGTTCTTGCTTGAACTTCTCCATATTTTGATTTGTTGCAATAATTTGAGATTTGAGATCATCTATTTCTTTGACACTGCGCTCAATTAGTTTTTCTTGTTCTAATGCTATTGCAGTTCTGCATAGTAACTGAAAAAATAATAAAATATTGCAATTAGGTATAAACAAACCTTTCAATGTGGTCCGGGGTTTAATTATTACACATAAACAAAAGATGTTTATTTTTTTTTAAAGCCAAGGCGCTTATTCTTTAGGTACGCTATTGTCATTCCGATCGCTAGGAGCAATTTTATTGTATAAAATATATGGTGGTGCTGTCGCAGTATTTTATAAGTGCAGTCGTGTACCCAAGGAGTCCAAATGGAAACTAGATAAATAGAAAATTACAAAATTGAAACCACGCATTTTGTGATCCCAATCAGTGTCGGTTGCTGATAGACCCTAAAGTCGTAGAAAATGAACACAACTAGTGTCTTTGAATTCTAGCTGGAATACGGTACACAACTAAAGAATTTGATAAATTGAAATAATCACCTTATCCTTCATTTCAATAAGATCAGCGTTTTGTTTCGATATTATTTGATTGGCCTTCATAAGTTGTTCTGATGTCGAATTAACTGCCTCATTATTTCTGCTTACTAGTGATTCACTGAGGGCTAAACGCTCTTCCAGACTTGTCTGTAAAAGTTATAATAAATCTAGTTTTAATGCAGAGGAAACTCCTCGAAAACGCCCACGAAGTATATAAAAGACATACAAATTAATAAACGTAGACGTCTAGATGTGTCTGCGATTAGAAATAATAATACTTTGTAAAGTTACCTTTTCATGTCTAATCTTCTGAAGTGAGTTGTTTAATTCGTTAATTGTATCCGTGTTTTCTTTGATAACCTGTAAACAGTGTTGACAATAACATAAATAATTTTGTATGCGTACACGGAAGAATGCATAAAATATAGTATTATTTTAAATGTACCTTTTCTAAGTAAATACATCTAGTATGCTGTTGATTATGCTGTTTCTCTTTTTCAGCTATGTCTTTATCTAGAGAAATATTTTTTGCTTTTAATGTCGCCACTTCTATGTGCGTTTTTTGAACTTCAGCTTCTAATAAATTCACGCGTTGAGATTTTTCACTGGAATTTTTATAAAAAGAAGAAATTAATTAATATATAATACAAGTACATAGTAGCTAATATTCTATCAAACATCTTGAAATTTTTTTAAATAAGGTATCTTGGTATAAGTTGGTGCTAGTCAATTAATAGAATAAACATCAACAAAAGGTTTACATTTTCTAATACCTTATTCGTTATTTTTTTTTTTACTTTTATGCCTAATACACTTAAAAAATAATCTAATAATTTAAGGAATAAAAATGTCATTAAATAATAAAATACCTCAACTGGTTTTCTAAGTAATTAATTTTCTCCTTTAATTGTTTGCACACTGTATTAGCTTCTTCATATAGTTGTTCCTTTCTGCTTAAATTTTCTTGATAAGTTGTTAGTTGACTTTTCAAATTCATATCAGCATTCTTTTGCCACTGCAATCTTTCCTGTGAATTTTTAAGATCTTTAGATACTTTCTCGGAAATTGCGCCAATTGCATGCACTCTTCCATAAACATATCCATATTAATTGTTATTTAATTGCGTCCTAATAAATAAAAGGGAATAATACAGCAAACAGACAGTTGGAAACCAGTTGTTTCTAAAGAGAAGAAACAATTGTTCAACACTCATGGTATTTTTATGGCTCATTTTTTAAAATACATTGTTGGAGCAAATGGTGTAAATTATTTCAACTGTATAAAATGATATGTGCAATGCTGTAGGGATTAATTGATAAAAAAATTATAAGCCACAACTTGGCGGAGTAATAGAAATATTACCTGTGCTAATCTTTCTCTTTCCAATCTTAAAGATTCCTGATACTCTTTTTCATTTCGTAACTTATCTTCTTCCATTTTAGTTATCGCGTGAGACAAGTCATGGACCTTTCTCTCCAAGTTTATACACTTATCATTCCATAATGCTTCACTACTTGAACTGGAACTTTTCAGTGCTGTCAGTATTTTCTGTTGTACAATAACAATTTATAAATCTATGCACATATAAAGTTCATGTTTGTACCATATGCCTTCTTAGAGTTTTCTCAAGTGAATTGTTCTATGTATGCCCTCCCAGTTCCCGACACAAATGAGGAATTGCATAGCAACGCATGAGCTAAATAAATATATAATATCTGTATGTTTGCCAAGCTCTTACACCTCTAAAGCTTTTATGTTTAACACCCAACCTAATAGCATTTTAACAATTACCTCAATTTATAAAACATACTAGCTGTCACAAGTTCCCGAGGCATGTTACAATTTCCCGGGATAAAAAGTAGCCTCATAAATAGTTATTCTAATATATGCTCTATGTATGTGCTAAGTTTCATCCAAATTTGTTGGGTAGGTTTTGTGTGAAAGAAGAACAAACATCCATACATACAAACATTCGCCCACATAATATTAGTAGGATTATGTAATAAACATTAGGTTATGTTTCTAATACACATTGATGCAGGAACATTTTAAAGTATTATATTATTCATAAAGAACAATTTGAGATAACACACTATAGATCAGTATAATTATCTTTTAGTCAGTCTAATGAGACTGTTTTAACTCACTGCTGAGAATAAAACATGCGCATTTGAAGGAAAAAATAATATTACCTTTAAATTTATAATGGTTTCAGCCATATGAAGCTTTATGTCAGCATCAGTAGCCGGTCCCGTCTTCAGAGACAAGTGTACAAGTCTCTTAAATTCATTATGCTCCACAACTTCAAAGTAAAACTGAATAGGGTTGGCCTGCTGCATTATTAGAAACCTGAAAGTTATTTCAAATTAAAAACCATTTTAAAATAACATATAAATCACTACTATTATCCCCGCAGAAGTAGGGAGAGGGTTCAGTACAGAGACCCACTTTGCAGCAAAGGACCTGTATTTAAAAGATATCTAATCTATCCCGGGTTTATAACACAACCTATGTCCATCCGGATGTGTCTACACTCAGTTATGTACTCATACATAAGAATCAAGCCTTGTAACTGTTTTTGTAACAAATAAAAATATATATGGCGATATATCAAATCTCATTGAGCATACTATTCCAATAATCCTTGTCAAATAAATTAATAACTATCCTGGGACATCCTTACATATGGCCATCTGATCCCAAACTAAACAGCTTTTACTATGGAAACCAGATAACTGATATAGAACTTATTTTTGGTAATAAATATATACCTATGCTTTCTAGGTCTAAGTGATCAAATAAATTTGGCCGGACATAAAAAAAGTTTTCATTTCACCAGTAAGAAGTATTGCCTAGACATTATATTATTATTAAAGGTATTCTCAAAGAAATGTACCACTTACATGTTATTGGAAGCACATTGTTGCAACAGTCTTACAAGCTGTGATGGGAAGTTGTCAAAATCTATGAGCAAACCTTGCTGCTTCTTCAATTCTTCATAGTCCACGCGTGTTATACATATCACACACAAAAATGTGGGGTCGTCTTCGTCAGACAGTGAAATTCTCTGTAATTATTAATGTATACTAATAATATTACACAGTTATACTGCGCATAGAAGACTACACATTTAGAAATATCACCGAATTAGGCTAAGCTGTTTATAATATTACGAGCGGGAACGTTTTAAAACTGATATATTTAGTAGTTGGGATTGTTTAAATAATCACGACACACAAAATACATTTTATTTTGGTTAAGGATTTAGTACAGGTAGGCGAAATTCACAACATACCAAGGAATCATTTTCAAAAACTTTGTCAATTGTTACAGTGATATCTTTTTTGGTGTTTTCGAATCCACGTTTGAATGACACATAGTATTTTCCCTTGTGAAATGTTTTGCAAGCCATAATAGTTTGGAATAAGCGATTAATTAATTAATTACTTTAAACTACAGCACAACATTGACTCAAACTTTACAGAGGAGGGGCAGAGACAGGCAGGCTGGGAGGGAGGGAAGGGAACTAAGGCAATTATTTATTTTAGTGATGGATGGTTCAAATTCAAAAACTATTTATCTTACTGGTAAAACCACTAAAATATATTGGTTTCGCATTAGGTTTGCGTAGAGATTTCTTATATTCTATTTAATTGTGTATGACCTATATTACAACATATTTAACTGTAAAATTTCTGTTCTTTTGAAATTACTGTTAAATTTAAAGACTAATATATCTGGTCTACCATAGATACTTCACAATTACCGTATTGTGAAAACAGCCAAAGTAACAGCTTAAAAAAATTATAATATCGATATTGATATTTAGTAGGAAAAGCCTCTTGTAGCCTCTATGGGGGGTGGGGGCATAGGCGATGGGACGATAATTTGTATATATATATTTTTTATTATTTTAATTTGTGTCTTACCATCAATTAATAAGCGTAAGTTAATAGCGTTAATAGTTATTTAGTTAGATTGCATTATGTCTGTGACCGACAAAAGAACGGTAAACCATCCATATTTTCCACATGTCTTGTTAAGACTTCATTATAAATGCAAAAGTAACTCAGTCTTATTACCAATAATAATGGAATGTGCCATATATATATATATACATACATATGAGTATATATGAAAAATATAAATAATGAAATAAAAAGTTGTCTGAGTGATTCCGAGTGTATTACACAGTAGCCCCCGGGGAAAATGTTGCCCTGCTAAAATTGAAACTATTCAATTCCCGCGCAATAATCTATCAACAGCAAGTAAGTTGTCAAAATTGACAACTCTTACTGCGCTGTGCTGTTTTGAACAAACAAATAACGTGTCTAGTCTGCCGGTGCCGTTTATTTTTCTGTGTTCGACGTTTGTTCGGTAAGCTTATTGATTGCATATGTGAGTAATTATGTATTCGTATATCATCAATCTCTTCCTTAAATTTACAATTGAAATTTCAGATTCCTCGGGATTAGAGATCCCTCCTGCTGTCTGCTACAATCGTGAAGTACTTTCGGCTTTTTTGATTCACTCTGAATGTTGGTGAACTTAAACAAGAAATAAAATGTGGAATGGTACGTCATTAAATGATACTCTGATGTGTGTATTTTATGCATGGGCTTATACTTATTTAAAAAATTTCAGATCAGTCAACTGCAGGTGGAGGATTTTTTAATTCATCAACCCAATTTGGAAATGCCGACACACCAAGTCAAGCTCAACAATCGGTATGAAATATTTACATATTCAACAAATTGGTTTTTAGGTGGTCTGTATTGAATTGTTTATTTCTTTCAGAAACGGAGAGCTTCTCGCACAGCACCCTTAGTCATCAAGCAGGCCTTACACTGTGGAGATGATGGTGTTAAAATATGGGGAACAGAAATTCAAATTGTATCAGTAGTTGCACGTGTCAGAAACATACGCATGCAAATAAGCAAAATCACCTATACCTTACAAGATATAACAGGCCGCATGAGAGCAGTACTTTGGCTGGATAATGAAGAAATGGATGAAGATGTAAGGAAATATTTATGAATTCAATAATAATATTATTAACCCATTATTGAAACTATGTTGGGCAAAGGCCTGCCTAACTGTCTCCATTCCTCTCTTGTATCTTACCAACTCCCTTCTGAGCGGTTGGTCTAATGAAATGGTGTTGAATTCTGTGATAATTGTTAATGCCCTAGATAACTTCATGTTTCCAGTCTGTAGTGGAAGTTAAACTGTTTATATCTTTTTTTAAAGGACAAATCTACTCCGAAAGTACAAGTAAACGATTACATACAGGTGTATGGAAATGTCAAGACAAATAAGGGGAAGAAGGTTCTGATGGCTTTTAAAATAATGCCTGTAACAGATGTTAATGCAATTACATTCCACTATTTACAATGTATCAACAATAAAGTGAAAATGGAAGCAGATTCTAAAAAGGTATTAACATTTCTTTGCTGAAAATTCTATTTAAATGCATACTAGGAAATGCAACTGCTAGTTACATTGATATCTTGTTTTTATGCAATATTATTGGTTTAAAGCAACCAATATTTTATGGATTATAACAATTGCAGGAAAAGGTTTCCAAAAATACTGAAAACACATTTGCAAGTGGTCTACCAGCAAATTCAATGGTTGGATTAACTGAATCCAGTGCATCAGTAAATGGATTGAACCCTCGTCAAATGATGGTTTTCAATCTAATACGTGCTTCAACACTAGAGCAGGGCATCAGTAAACAAGATATGTATGCTACTTTGAAGGACCGAATGTCACAAATGGAATTTGAGTTAGTATATTATACTTAAGAACATCATTATCAACATAAAAATATTACCCTGTCTAGGATCTCTCTCTTCATACCATTCAAAGCCATTTCATCCTAAACTAAATCTGAAAATCTTATATTACTATAATAGTTCCATTCCCACCCAAGACAAATATTTTTGTGTATGAACCAGTTTTTATGTGTATTTTATTTAAAATGTAGTATATCAGCAATGTGGTTGTCATAGTACAAGCTTGGCTTCATTTGGAAACAGGTGGATTTGTGCTAAAGAACTATAAAGGATATAAATATCCCAGAATAGTTCTCTTTAGTATTTTTAGGCTATGTAACCCATAGATGGTTACATTGGTCCCACAATATAAGTGAAAATATATGACAACAGGTCCATCAAATAAGGTCTAGACAAGGCAACTCAAAAACTGTTATACAGCTATGTATTTTTTTATAACTTGTTACCTGATTAATTATTTGATTAATTGATGAAAATTAATATTTGTCTATTCTGATTTAATTTATAATTTTTTTTAAGATAATAATTTTGATATAACTCTTTTCAGAAATACTCTTGAATGGATGTGTGGCGAGGGTCACATTTATTCAACTATAGATGAAGAACATTTTCGTGCTACAGATGCTTTTTGAATCATTTTCCGATTAGTTGTAACTGGTATCAGATGCCAAAAATATTTGTTAAGACTTTCAGTTCATATATTTTAACCAATAAAAATATTTTTCAAAATAAACCATTGTTTATTTAACCTTAAAGACAGTTATTTTACACTTAATCAGGTTCTTTAATCAAATATACAAGACAGAACACTCTATTAATCATGGAACTCAATAGGCTTAAAACAAACCAAGTTATAATTCATCTCTCACAGATTGATTTTTAACATCAGGTTTTTTTCCTAAGTAAGTTTGGCTTTCTAATTGCAAATCTTTTAGTTCTTCTTGTTCTAAAAGGAATTCCTTGGCTTCCCATGCTTGAGATCCATCTTTAAACATAAATATAGCTCTGTTATCATCAATGAGGTACCTGAAAAGTGATATAAAATGTTTTTTCAATGCTTAAGTATACATATATTAAAATATGCTATAGTTCTTTCCTATAACTGTATAAAGTCTGATTTATAAATATGTTTTCCAAGAAAACAAATTATAAATCTATTTTGTAACCTTTAAAGTGTTGTTGGTGACTATTACTGCAATTCCAACTTATTTCTTATGGTGAGGTAAGGGCCAGGCAATGAATTGACTGATGCATTCCCAGATAAGGGTTACAGCCAGGCTGCCAATAATAAAAATACTGATAAATCTCTTTCAACATGTAACATGCAGAAATTGATCACTTCAATAATCTGGCACCCTCCACTCATGGCAACATAGGAAAATCTTTGAAAGATATAATGGATTTATTTTAAGAGATATTATTCTGAATTTTTCTATGCACTCCTGCACTATGAAATCAAACAATATTTAAGTTATTTTACCTTTCAGCTTGGATGTGGTTACTCCACAGGCTGGATTGCCAGATTTTTGTCACTTCCTCTGTTCTCGCTCGCGAAGGTGTATTGGCCACAGTGACAAACATCATTATAGTTTGGCCCTTCTTAGTTGCTTGCAGAACTGCTTCTGGGTTTGACATATCCATTTTGGAAAGATCTATGGAAGGCGGCTTCCGAAGATATTCAGGCAATTCGTCTTCAGGTAGTGGTTCTTCATCTTCTTCCCATTGATCAAACAACCTGAAAATATAAGGAAATCAGTACTTAACCTGTTAAAGACCTTAGTGTTTACTATATAATACATACAGAACCTTTCCATATCGGCATCTGAGAAGTCTCTGATATCTTTTTTGGCCCAAGTCGGCTTTTCATCACCATCATGTTTCTTAGCAAAACTAACCGAAAAACTGATGAGTAAAAGAATATGCAATAAAATTTTCATTTTTCTGTAAAAAAAATTAGGAATATCGATTTTTTGCAAAGCTAGAGTTAGTTTCTAACTGTAATATGTTGTTGTCAGATCGTGTCTCAGATAAAATTTAAAAGGTCGTGCGTGTCTGTCACTAGTGTCACCCCAGCGACAATGAATGAGCAATTTTTAATAATACTGATATGAAACTTCTCTTTGAAATTCTGAATCTTTTTGTGTGACGAAAACGAAATTAATGATAAGCATCTATGCTATTGAAAAGTGATTGATGGGTAATTCAAATATTTCTTATAATACAAAAGTTTCATTTTTATCGTGTTTTTTTCTTGTGGTAATACCCCGCAGGAATTCAATTCTCTTTGGTTAAACACCTCTGCTTGTGCACCAGAGTATATTCCACGGAATCTTATTTAATGAGCTCTATCACGCTATATCATAGATTACAAGTGATGGTGAATATACTGTTTTAAAAAAAAAGCCTTAGTTGTCCAACTCAAAAATGAGGTATTTAATTGGCAACATTAAATTAATACTACGGGTACGGTAGTTACGTTACGTACCTACGGTATAGACAGCTTGACATTTGCTTGCCATCAGTACACAAAAGTAGCCTTTGCTTGCTATCTATCCAACCAAGCATACTACCACGTACATTCGGTACATTCCAAAGTATCAGTGAGTAGTGAGCGAAGTGTCGAAATGAGTTGTGCTCCTGAGACATTTAATTAAAAACCTATTATTATCTATTTAGGCTTCATATTTTTGTTTTATATAGTTTATTTACTTGCAATTTTATCCAATTGATCACGTAAAATTGTCCCGGTGTTTTATGATTTGAAAGTTTTTTCGACGTTCGAGTTCCGAAAGTTTTGGATACAATCTCGTAGGAAAGTGATCGTATTGTGTGGCGTAGACACCATGGACCAGAGTAGTATTACTCCGAACACATCAAATCAGCAGCTAGTTATAAACGGTGACAATGATTCTGCAACGGCTTTGCTGCAGGAGAAGCAGGCGAGAAGACGGGATAATTTGAGAGATGTCACCTTAATTGAATACATGACTGTCGGAATATTGTGTTACGTTAATCTCATCAATTACATGGACAGGTTCACCCTAGCTGGTAAGTGATACCATCAGATCTAAGACTTGATTCCAATAAGCATGATAAAAACTTTATGATGTTTCCCACACTGAGTTTACAGGTGTCTGGTTTCTTTATTATACCTGTGTTCCCAGGGTTTAATATTTAACAGAGATAATAATTTGATTATCAACAAAAATAAGGTAGATTGTGGAATTGATCTTCTTAGAATTCTTTTGATAAGCATTTTGTTCATCTACATGCATCCTAGAGACCTAATCTGACCCTGCCATCATAATACATACTTGAAATTAATATTTATTTAAGTTAAATAAGTAGGTATTGTAAGTTTGTCCAAATATAGTGAAATTTTAAACTGGGACAGAGCATAATTTTGCTGTATCTGTAACTAGACTGACTAAAGTAAAAAAATCTTAATAACTTAATAATTAACATAATATTTTTATAACAACCCTAAACTAATGTTTAAGAATTATCAGTGAATGTTTTAAAAAATGTAGTAAACAAACATAAGGGTTCTGTAATATACTAACTGAATATTTGGAGGATAATAAGGCCTTTATTAGAACTGAATTAGTAGTTTATCAAGCTTTTTAATTATTTTTCTATATAGTTGAATAATTTATTGCATTGACACAAAAAAAAAATCATACACATTTTTATAAGAAAATTTAAAGATCCAACACAAACAAACAATATCTCTATTCTATTACTATACCTGCCTATTTCCTTAACTTACTTGACCAACAAGGATCTATTAACTGAGTATTGATGTAATCTACAATTTTACTTGTATGCATAAACCACAAAGAATTTATCCTTTATAGTTGTATGCTATACATACTGTTTTTAATAAATAAACACATGAATCATTACCATTAAAATAGTTACATCTAACATCCTGTTCCTGACTTATTAGACTTTGAAATGATTTTGTATGATTGTTGTCTATACTAATATTGTAAAGAGGTAAGGAGTAAGTCTGGATGCGGAAGCTAATCTCTGGTAAATATTCATATGTTTAATTTACAGTAATTTTATATTAAACATAACATTTACCAAAATATTTCCAGGAACGTTCCTACTATAATAACAAAAGATAAGCTTAAAATATTTTTATTTTATCTTTTAATGACTTCCTAGTAGGGATCAAAAGATAATAGCGGCTGGTTTTGAGTGGCATCAAGAGTTTTGTTTAATTTCAACTTACTATATGCACTGGGGAATCAATAAAGTTTTAGATAAATTCCGTACTGTACAAATAATATGATCTACATTAAATATCAAAGCCAAATTAGTCACAAAAACATAGTAATAACAGTGATACTAACTAATGTGCAAGCTTACTGGTTCATTATCATAAGCGTCCATTAAACGTTTATACCTGGTAATGCTCATATCTTTTTACCTACCTGTTACGCAACTCATTAGTTAATGAGGTTAAATGACATTTGAAATTTGTTGTGACGATAATGCTTTTACCTACGATTTACGACAACACGCGCCACTCATCGGGGTGGGGTGAGGTTTGGAGGACGAACGAAACGGAGACACATTGAATGTTGTGGGGTTCCAGATCTGTAAGTGTGGTGAATAAATCAAATGGGCAAAGTTTTATACTTTGTTTGTTTTTGGCCGCGGATGTACCTTCGTTCACGTCTTTCATAAAATTCATTAGCTGATTACCAGATTTTTTATATTTAGTTTCGTGTTCATAACTAAACCATACGGTGTAATAGGTAACACATTTTTTAAGGATTATAGTAAGATGTCGCAATTCATCCTTGTGGCTTTCCTGCGCCGTAATTTACATGGCTTATGGTGGATTACCCTAAAATCCTTTTTATCTCCGAAATTTAAAGCCTATAAAGGAAGCTTGGTTACGAAACATTAAACTTTCCAAGGAATTAATTTTAATTATGCTTGACTTGCCTTAGACTTGGCCGAAGATGGTAACAACACAAAACCTCTTTATCTTTCAAAGAATTCTTTGCACCACAATATAGTCACCCACAGTTACTGTGTGTCGACATCACATAATCAGAGAACTAATCTCGAATGTCTGACCATTGACGTTCACGTGTTCTCGCTCTTTAACCTCTGAATACAATGTCACCTTTTAAATATGTACGGACTGATTGTTTGTGAAATCGGAACGGAAAATTTCATGCGATGACGGTGTAAAAAAGTATGTAGGGGGACCTAATTGCTTTCATTCTTGTTTTTTCTGTTCAAATGAAACTAAAATGGCGAATGCCCATTAGATACCGACGATAATCGCCTAACTCGATAGAACAATTCATACGGAAATAAAAGTTATTATAACTTGGTGTGTCGAAGTGCAGATGTTTTTTTTGGCGATTGCAGATTTTAACACTTTCGTGATTAGAGAGTTTAGGAGAAAGTATTATGTACGTTTTATGGTGTCGTTGGTAATGTTACTACGGCTACTACTGGTGCTGGTTGTGTTAATCACTACTTATGAGAAGTATAAAAACGAATCCGAACGGGAGCAGAAATAAACGTCGAAACTTTATTGTTATACCTATCCCCAATTCTAAGTACCATTTTCATGGAATTTTGTATTTCTCGGGTTCCGTATCATAAAAGGACAAAAGCCGTTTCTTGTATACTCCCAGTATCTGTTGTTAAAGCAATGATTGGTTCTTTCATTGGGACTCGATTCCCAGTATGGCCAAACTATCTAGTTACAATTCTTTACGGAATCCTCTGGCTCTTAAATGCACCTGCCGGAACACGCCGTTGAGCTTTTTAACTCTTAGTATGTATTCATAAGGTATTTATCAGTACTTATTACAGAATAAAGTTATTTCAAATTAGTCATACAAACGATTCAAAGCATGCGACAACCAATTATGATAGTGAGATAGTATCCAGTTAGGTAGATTAGTAGATAACATTCACCTGGGTAGGTACTTATTGATTCTTTTTATAGCTATTTTGTAGCGTATCACCACCGTATCACCATGCCATTGTTACCGCATACCTTTAGAGTAACTGTTTGACATAGGTCATGCTTATCATGACTCACGTATTATTATTATTAGAGACAAATGAGTGGATACGTCAGCCAACTTTGCTATATCGTTCGCTAATAATAAGTAATTTCTTCTATGAGCACTCTTATTAGAATACTAGACGCGCGAAGACTGACGCTATGTCTGCAAGAATCGATTGTCATGCTCATTTGGTTTAGTCATTATGTAAATTTTAGATCTTTGTAGACATAATGAATATCAGAGCAAAAAAATTACCTCATCTATTAGTCATGTTCGGTTTATACTACTTAGGTTCTTGCAAAATCACTTAAGGTTCCGTACCTAAGATACCTACGAATGGCGAAAAAAATCTCAGTGAGTACTTTTATGGCAATCACTACATAGTTTAAAACAAAGTCGCTTTTTCTGTCCCTATATCCCTATGTATCCTTAAATCTTTAAAACTACACAACGGATTTGGATGCGGTCTTTTTTAATAGATAGAGTGATTGAAGAGGAAGGTTTTTATGTATAATACATGTGACATCCCACGGGAACGCGGGTAAAACCGCGGGGGACAGCTAGTTATTAGTATAATAAAATTAAGTTGTTTTTTTTTTATGAGCATGGCACTTTTTTTTCTCGGCGATTTGTTCAATGTTGTAGGGTTGTACGGAACTCTTCATGTGTGAGTCCGATTTATTGGCCGCTCTTTTAACATTATTCTGTCTATTGTAGCGTCACGGAATAAGTAAATAGCACTTCGTAGTTTCCGAAATGCCTGTCATGCGTACACAAAGTAGGTAGGATGCTTGATATTGTTATTTAAAAAGAAGACTTAGATTGATGGATACTTGCTTCATATTATAACATTTACAATTCGTACTTACACCTCTAACATTAATAGAGTGTGTAAATTTATTCATAGTAGGGTAGAAGGTATTGCCATCGCAAATAAAAAAGCGAGGGGTTAAAATGCGGTAGGATTGTAAACATGTGGTAGAGTGTGTAGTAGTTTGATTTGATAAGATGTTTTTGATTTATTCATGACTAGCTGTCCCCCGCGGTTTCACCCCCGTTCCCGAGGGAAGTAACATTTTCTCGGGCTTAAAAGTAGCCTATATTATATTCTAGGATATGTTCTATCCATGTGGCACGTTTCATCCAAATCCGTTTGGTAGTTTTTCCGTGAAAGAGTAACAAACATCCAAACAAACTTTTGTAATTATAATATTAGTAGGATATCATGTCTTTTAGGTATTCGCTCTATTACAGCACAATCGTTTTATAGGTTTTGCTTAAACGAATACATTAACTGGACTTGAAATCGTAAAAGGCAAGTCAATTTCGGTAAAGCTTCAAGTGTAAATCCAATTACAAGAAGTCGTAAATTCTAAATATAAGTTCTTAAAGTGTGTCTTTCATGTGGTGTTACCTAGGTAATATAAACTTGGAATTTTAGGGGTCCGTACCAATATGGGAAAGTAATGTGGCGAGACTTCAACGTCTGTCTGTATTTTTCGCTTGTTTTTCTCGGCCTACAAAAAATAAGTCGATTTTTAAATTTGTGTAGAATTTAAGAACATTCCTACATCAATCTAAAATTTTTTTGTCAATCTCACTTCTATACTTGAAATTAAAAACTAAATAAACTTAGGTTGTTACAAAATTTCGTTTTCGTTCAATAAATCACGTTTTATTTTATTAGTGACAGTAGTTGGGTCATTGTTAATAGACAGAGTTTTTATGTGTCTGCTGGGACTCAATAAATAAACAGTGTCCCTAAAACTGGTTCTGAATCACTTATAACTCGCATTGAATTCACAGGACACTTGAGCGTATGACGTTATCTCTGAATAAAGCCATGACTGGCTCTGGGCTTTCTATTTATCGACCGCCTCATAAGTGTAAAGTGGTAAAATATGTGGGCATTCCTTCCAGTTGCGGGTGGTCTGTGGCCAAAGTTAACATCATACGTTGAAAATAAATTGTCTTTATATCCTAGTCAAATACATGCTTGTCTGCTTGTAAGCTTTGTCTCAAATAAAGTAATATCTAAAATAAAGAATACATTATTGTTATGAAAAATAAAATTTGAGATGAAACAGAGACGGGTTAGTGTAGTTGTTAAATAAATTATATCCTATCAGCATAGATTGTTGGTTAAATTTTCTTCCACCCTTGATAAACTTGTGCATGTACGTTTGATCTGTGACTTGTGAAATTATAATAATAATAACAACTGTAGTACAGACGTCACAATTGAAAACTATATGCTATTCCTAAGAAAATTGTTGACAAGACAAGACCGAGACCTTCACTTTGCAATTGGGTAATGCAACTTTAGCATTAAAACAAAATTATTGACAGTGAGCCAATTTTAAACATCGTTTGCGTAGCCGTATTTGGGTTAACATCATTTAATAATAAGTTTGGTATTGTCAGCAAACGGTAAAATATGACAGGTTATTTATGACATAAAAATGCAGTATTTAAGCATCCAAGAATGCGTATCATGCATCATGCACAGAAGCGATAGTTTTTCCCAATTTTATTGACATGACATCTTATCCAAAGTGTGGGGGGAACAAACAAACTGAATCTTTCTTTTAAAAGAATGCTTTGTGTGGTATCTTAAAGATAACTTGCTGAGTCGCGTCAAACCCAGTCACTGTGACGCCTATAGTTCGTGACGCTATTTAATTATTACGCATTGATGCGGCGTTAGGTATCTACGCGTGTTGTTTGACAAAGCCTTTATAAAATCTTGGAGGTTCGTAAAATAGATCTTACAACTTTACGCGGTCGCAAGGTTATTTTTTTTACATTAAATTCGTATGACGGGATCTTAGTTATTGCATAACGGCATTTTTTTTTCTATTGTAGTAAGTATGTACATGTCTGAACGACTCTATAAATATATAAGCAAAATAGAGTTCCTTTGACGCACCATCACCTTAAAACTACTGAACATATCGGGATGGGACTGCTACTATTTGACGTGGAATTTTTCCTAGATGGTTATAGGCTATAGGTATATGATATCGATAAACGCGGGCAAAACCGCGGGGACAGCTAGTGCTAGTTATATAATGCGTTAAATTCAATTAAAATATTTGATATCCATTACACACTGCGGGCAAAGGTAGGTAGTATGTACGTATTATTATTTTTATTTGTCTGGAACTATAAAGTTCAAACTCAACAGTGAGCTTTGATGGTGTTTCCATGTGATCCAATGCAGCTGGTACGCATATAATGAGATGATATCGCCACAGCGCACCCGTACACGGGTCGAGTGGCTATTCAGACTGCACTTGGAACCAATTAGTTCCGCCTATCTTACAGATATTTTATCGTTCACTGGCAGAGACTTGGTCTTGCTCGATTTGAATATGTATTGAATAATGAACGCCACAGGGAGTTCATCTTAGATCAATTCTAATTATTCCGTTATAAAAGTTTGATGAATAACATACGAATACGACTCGCGAGGTAGATCAAACGTTTAGGACAGCAATTATGTTTTATAAATTAAGCTTCAAGAATCTACATTGACAGCCGCATTATGCATGCGTAGCTATTTATATTATAAAGATTTAAATTTAACCAAGGCACCCTTTCTACTTTTATGGTCACGGGTGACGGGATAATCATCTGGGAACAAAAATAGTTTGAAAGTAGGTACTTAATCTGACGGAATGGACATTAAATAGGATTGAACTACACACAACAAAAGAGTTTGTTTTCTCTTGAAAATCCTATGGTATTATATGGTTATGATAAAATATATAAAAACTCCTTTTTATTTTTAATAATGCGATCTCGTTTTAATATATCACGTTATTATTTTGTATTTAAAAACAAAGGATAAAGTTTAAATACCCAAAACATATTCAAATACTTTCATTTTTTCTAAGCGAACGCCAACTTTTTTTGTTGTGTATGTTCGGATATGACGCAGACACTTAAAAAAACTAGAATAAGTTAAGTCATAGCCTACGCTATATAGCATATCACATTAATATTTATTTTACATATTTAGGTAAATGTCTACTAATAAAACTACTGTCTACTGTTTTTTTTGCTCCAATTATTTTGCTAACTAATTTATATCTATAGAAAACGAATTGGTTGAACATGTACGATCGTAACACGATATTAATGTGGCTTTATTGGACGAGTTACTTTAATTCTTTGTATCATATAAGTTTGATAAAGTATCGCCTGTTTATAGATACAGTACGTATCTTATAAATCCAATGCGAAAAGCAATCTCAAGATAAAAAATACAAACATAATATTGCAACACCGTAGAACTAAGTAGGTATGTACCATGAAGTGGTTGAGCGTAAACCGTAGCGATATGACTCCGTGCGCATACTGGTAATGCTGATAATAAGTACTTAGAATCGATTTGAGCAGTAATAGAACGCCGATAATTGTATAATTACAACATGCCAACACTTTACATCGGCTTTAAAAAACTCTTGATGCACTTAACACTGGCCAAAAATATCGTAGCTTTATGCGTTCACCTCAAGCTTTGATCTTCACATAAAACGTACTACTTGTTCTAGTTTTAGTAGATTTTCCGTTTATGCTAAGCACAAATTTCCTAGAAATGTCTACCTGGTTGTTTGTGACTTTAGGCGTTACGCCTTGTTCATCCCACAAGGTGAACGACTCAAGTGTCTTTTTGCGTTAGTTTATTCGTACTACTGTCTAAACAAAAAAACTGCTTATTTTTAAACACTAGTACACCAACTAGGCGTTCACTAACAGTGTTTGTATTTTTGAATACACACACTGCCTTTGCACTTTCTCTCGATTCGGGTGATGAACCGATTGGTCCAGCTGAAGAATTGATAAACGTCTATTTTTAAACTACTTAAAAAAGGTGGTTTTGTATTTCTCCCGTATGTATACATAACATGTTCGTTCATCATATTTTCAAAAACTACTCATCCAATTTTGATGGGGTTTTTAGCTATGCGACTACATATTGTTGTTGGAAGGTTTTATTGTATTATGACATTTCAAAGAATGAGGCTCAAAAAGTCGTCTAAACCTAATCTTAAAATATTCGATTCTGTTATTTATTGATATTGAAGTTAATATTGCTCTGAGCTACTGTGTGTTACATTCAAATAGGTATCTTATATGCAAAAAAAGCGCCTGTCTATATTTATGACATGTTTGACGTTATCTATTCTAAAATTGCAATTGAAATAGTCTCTGTAAACTTTGATGACTATAGGTATGTCCGTCATTTAAATATTCTGTTAAAAGTAAATTGCTTAATTTATTTTTACCCTTTATTTGTCTAAGGCTGGTCGGTACTCATTTGGGCGCAGTGGGAACGTTTAACCTTAATTAATTAATGAGTAACTACAAACTGCTACTGGTTACTTAATATCAAGGTTATTAAACGACTCACGGTGGGTATGTCATTTAGATATTAATTTGGACAATTTTCTGCCGGTTGTTAGTTATAGACTCAAAACCATAATATTTTACAGTCATTAGATTTTATCCTATAGGATATTAAATGATTATTTATTTAATATGTTTGTAAGCTAGGGTGAGACAAGGTGCCTATTTAGGTACTTTGATTGAAACGTAAAAGGAACGGCCAGGCCGCTTTTGCTTATTCTTGGTTTTGACAATTCACTTGAGGCGTCGAATATCTCGCATATAATTATACAAGAAATACATGTATTATTGATAGTTTTAGTGCGTCCGAGTATGTACGTAGGTAACTACGAAACTGAATTGGAATATGCATTTGTTTAAGTAAGTCATCAGTTCACGCAATCATTACTAAGTAAAGAGTTGACAAAGACCAAACAATAGATATTGTCGTATTCGCCTTCACCTGATTCGAGCATGTAGGTACTTATTTTATTTCACAATAACATATACTTAATTTTGTACTTATACACTTATGATTGACGTTCAAGTGATGACTGCTTGAGTACATATATCTTATCCATAAGATCCACGAATGTTTCTCATCCGCGTGAATGAATCTCTAGATAAAATAATACAATAATAACCACATAAAAAAAGAAATGGCAATCATCATTCATCTCATGGACCCCATACAGGCCAACTTGATAATTCTTATTAACTTCCTTCTTACTTCAAGTGACGCTGCAGTAAATTAACGATGGGTTGTTTAAAGGGAGGTTCCAAAAATGATCTATAAGACCACAATTACCTATAATTTGCGGAAAGGTACTTATTCAAGGTTTTCCGGAAATTATATAGCTGATTGTTTTTCGATTAAAGATAAGCTGAACAATAAAACACTGGTAGTACTTGTTTCGATGTATATTGGATAAAACACTACCTAAGTTAATGAATTCGTAATTACACAATTTTATGAAAATAAAACGAAAACCAACGTACGGCCCAAAAGCGTGATATGATTACGTCGTCGGGTTTTTTTAAGTTTACTCTGTTGCTTCGATATTCTTTTGAATATGCAAATGACTAGTAACAAGTGCTAGTTATTCGTCACAATGATTAGCATCATTTATATTTTTACAAGCTTCCACCACTTCCCTAGTGATCATTTTTTGGTCGTTGGTTTTTTGGCTAGAGATCCTGACTTCCACACAATACGTCGTCGATTCGAGCCCCGGCAAATATTTATGCGCATGGACGGCACCCGAATTGTGTAACTCAAACATATTTCATAATAGATTGATCGTTCGGCGCACGATTAGTGCGGCACAACACACATAGCGCCGTCAATGTACTAGAAAATTGACTGCAACGACTTTTCCGAGAGCATTACATAATCGCACTGCAGGTCTGTTTTTTCAGTCTGTGGGTATAAATATACATTTAATATGTATTTAGAATTAAAGAACAAGGAGAATACCTATGTAGTGGGTCATCAGTTCAACATAAAAATATATAATTAATAAGGATAATTATAAATACACTTAATTTAACGGTAATAGTTATCAATGAGAGTGGAATTATAATTATTTATTACTTAGGAACCTATTTATAGATTCACAATTATAACGATAAGTACTTAATGGCAAAAATAGAAACAGTATGTGCCTACCTGTCACAAAATGCATGTATCAGTGATATATGCCCTATTTACACACTTGGCACACACTCTGGCACTGAACTGAACTATTATTATAAATAGATTCACACACTCGTGAAATTGAAATTTAAGTAACTTACCTCCCTGACATAATTTACAATTCAGGCTCTGTGCATACGAGTCACCAGCCACAGAGACCAATAATCAGTTCACACGACTTTTCTATACTACTATATATATAAAAATCTGAAGAAATCTGTCGTCTATATTTAATTGTTTTGTCAAATTTTGCGTCAAATATTTGTTTAATAACTCATGTTGTTTAAAATATTTTGGTCTGTCTGACAAGAACGATTTGACCGAACATACCGAACTGGAAATCGGTATACTATACTGAGAAAATGTAACTGTGTGATGATATATGATATCAATAAACCTCATAGAAGTCAAAAAATATTTTTTATACATATTTTGTATTTTTATGTTTAGTAGCCATACATATATTCATTTGTTTCACTTAATGCGCGTGTGTATGGTTTTACTATTATAATTTTTGATGGTTTTTAAATGATGATAGTCCCGGTCTAGGAAAAAATAAAGCATGTTTATTCGACTGGATCAGGTAAAATTTATTTATATCTGATTTATTATCAATAGTTATTCTTTTTATTTAGACTTTATTCATCCGCGAGGCTATCTGTTTTTACAGACATTGTGCTGCACTCGATAAAGATGTTTCACCGTTCAATTTTTGTGTTTTTGTCTACAGTGGCCTCGAACGCTTTACTGAAGAAGCTGAACAAGAATCAGATTGAGGATGATTTGATTTATTAGTGAAATTTATATTATTATTCTGAATATATGTAAATGTTGATTGAGTATTTCTTCTAAATGCATGCTTATATTTCCGTGAATTCACCGCACACGTGTGACCAGTGGCGACTACTCACTACAGGAGTGTCTGTCTTTATTACAGAGATTTAAAATCGTTTGACAAATTATTCAACTTCTTAAGAGCCACAACATCCAAATCTCTGTATTTCCCAGAATATCCTGTTTGAAAACCCTTAAAATTTACCCATGCATGCATAATATTTGTCATGCTGCCATGCTTGTCCTAGCCCAAAGTTTTTTTTTTACTTTTGGTCCCGCCGGTTTTCGAGTATTATGCAATATATTAGTAATAGTTATAGTTAAGTTAAATGAAATGTATCAAACAAAAAGTATTTGAATTCAAGCATAGGGACTTTTATGTTATTTGACCTTACCAATTATTAAAGTTTCACGTGAACTAATATTCCTTGTAATTGTTATATGCTAAGATAGGTACTTAACTCTTAATCGCTTTAGGTATATCCGTCGTAACAATATTTTGTTTGTTTAGGTTTATTTCCCCGTTTATTGATCTGAGGTTAATACGCTCTAACAGGGATAACAGAAATGTAGGCGTCTTCGATACGCGTCTACATCCCGTCTCGTTTTTCATCGACTTTTTCTATAACATCTCATTAGATTCTAAGTACTATCAATCACTAAGAGTAATTAAAATGGTATTTGATGGATAGCTCCGCTCCGAAAGATATGCTGCTGTAGTGGACAGCATGCTTTCATATCATTGGTTCAAAGACAGACCTGCATGCCGTTCAGGTTTGTTTAGTAATCTGTACTCCCCGTGTGCCTTTTAATTTATTCCGAGAGTGTAAGTTTGGTAGATTCTCATTAAAATCTACAATTTCAAATTGCGTTGTCATTTGTTTCTGCACCTGTATTTTCTATGATGTGTTATGTGTCTATGCATTAGTCAAGTGTTTATGCTACGCATTAGTATGCAGAATAATAGCTAAAGCTACATTGCAAAGCAAATTGAACATATTTCTCCTGAGTTTTCCGTAGGTCAGTAAATATTTCTTGAATAAGTATTTTTAAAGTGAGAGTTGCGTCAGATTTGTTTGACCGAGACACTGCCGTATGTTGCCGCCGCGCGCTTCTGCACGTCACGTTAGCGCCACAATTTCTTGTCTCTGATTGGCTGACTAGATGGCGTGATGTACAATGCCGGCTGGGCTGCTCACGGAGGGCACGGGGTGCGGGGCGGCCGCGGCGCGCGTGTCGGTCGTGCTCGTTTTTTTTTCTTACGGCAGTGCTGCCAGCCTGCCACTATATCAGCAGCAGGTGACGTAGCACGATTGCGCTATGCTACGTTGCTTACGTTGTGCCTATCACACGCCTTCATCTTTTTGAAGGTCACCTCATTAATCGGACTACGATAATTCATTATTAGTAGGTAGGTACTTGCCTAAAGATTTATAAATAAACAAATACAAAACTTGGGCATTCGTGCATAGTTATCAATTACGTACTTCCAATAAATAGTTAACATGCTTACCAATGATTAAAATAACCATTCATTATAACAAAATAATTACATTTATTCAGTTTAGTTAGACCCTAGAAGGCACTTATGAAGGTCAAACGGTGCAAAGCATTATACACGATACAAACTCGAGACAGTGTAGCGTCACCAGCGAAATGGGAGATTCTATAATATGGAAATTCTATACCATTAGAATAGGATTGAAATAAATTTATCATTTCAACGATGACCGTGAAACGACCGTATTTAATATATACGTCATCATGACATGATCTCACATCACGCCACTAACTCTGTAGTGACTCGTTTTTAATACCCACCTTTTATACAGTGTACGCCCCCTTTTTGTACACAAGCTTACTTACATACCACTAACAGTAAAATCTGTCAGAGATTTTCGATGCGATCTGTCTGAATAAGATTAGAGTATATTATATTTTGTAGGATGGATGTTAGTGACTCAATTATGCGTAACGGATAAATAAAGCAGAACAGATTTGTATAAAATTTAGCACACGGATATAATATTTTCTGAAGATCCGTAGGTACGTGACATACATAGTCACAGTCCCTCAGGCACATCGAGCCCAGGACCTTCAATATAAAATAAAATCACTTGTAAAATAGGCAATAAATATTAAAGCTGCAGGATTCGACAAATAAAAAGAGCAAACAAAAGGGACACTATAATAAAAGAAATGATTTATTGGAATGTCAAAATGATACGAAGTATTATGGGGAATGAAATGAATGGTAGAGCGATGTTTTTCTGTTCCCACAGAATGTGAGGGTTGAATAAAAGTTACGAGTAAATAAATTGTACTTGGCTTCAATAAATTAATAAAGAATAATAACGAAATTATTTTTGCTAGTGGATGAAAATGATTTGTTGTTTTGGAATCCGAATGAGTACCTACTATTTACGTTTTCTTCACATTATTAAATATACTTAGGGATTTTTTTCATAATACACTTGTTTCCGAAGTACAATAAGTATATAAAATTAATATAGCGACCTATCTGAATAACAGTTGGGGCCTAAGCATATAGAACCTAACAAATATTATAACTGCGAAAGCATACTGAGCACACTGTCGCGTGAAAAAGTTACATCGCTCGGGAACACGGTTAAACCCGCAGGGCGGAAGGTACATAATAATACTTACAACGGTTATGTTATCTATGTTTGCAGGTTTGTTTACTCTGCTTTATCGGACATAGCCAAGTGTAGTTTGCCAAGCCATACCCTTCCCTCGTTTAAATCAACAGTCGCGAAACTTTATTTGCGAGTCACGTGAAAATCATAGCTTCATATCGCTTGTCGCATTTATGCAACAAATTTTTGGCAACGCGGTGTGGCGGCGGTGTAAAAAAATATTATGTATCAACCAGGGTTCCGGTTGCTTTCGCACGTTGGCGAATGTGGCCGGGGCCACTCACCTTCACAAGGCTAGGCCTGAAGATTTATTTTTACGACCGCAATATTTTTGCCTCGCGATTTTTGGTTAACGTAGTTGTTCGAAAGGACCTTAAGTTAACAATGCAACTGCAAATCGTGCATTTAAATTGTTACTTATGTAATCAAGGAAAGAGATGATTTATTGGTACTCAGACTTATTTCAGTTGAAGGCTATCATGGTTGAAATATCCTGATATATTTATTTTAATCACACGGCTATCTGGTTCCGAACTAAGCTAAGCTTTAATATGGTAACTAGACAACTTTTACTATTTACAACATGACATCCTGTGTCAAATACAAACAGACATATTCATTCAAGCAAATGTTTGTCCTGTAGGAAATCGCACCCACGACCCGTGACTTACTTGACGGTATCGAACCACCACGCCAAGTGGTCCGTTATTTTATTGGACCGTTTTAAAGGCACCATACCTTTATAGCATCGGCATTTTTGAATCGTAGATTGATGACGAATCAGATTTCACAAACTTTAATGCCTGACCTATCCAATACTCAGTTCTTTTGTTTGACCTTTTCAGGAGTGCTGACCGATGTCAAAACCGAGTTCGAAATCGGCGATGACAAAGCCGGTTTTCTACAAACTGTGTTCGTGGTCGCTTACATGGTTTTTGCACCGATTTTTGGTTACCTCGGTGACAGATACTCGAGGCGCATGATCATGGCCTTTGGTGTCGCACTATGGAGTCTTACAACATTCATGGGATCATTCATACCGGTAAGCGTCTACATAAGAGCAAGCGGTTATTTTCATACGATAAACTTACTACTATGAGTTGTTACTCATCGGCAAACAATATATTATATATAAATACATTTATTACACCAGCTTTGTGGTATTGCAGTTTTTTTCTTTTTTTTCTCTAATTATAATTACTGACTCTCTACCTAACAGGAATATTTACTTAAATAATATATCAACAATTATGATGGTTTTAGAATGCACTAAGGTTATTTTTATTGTTGTTATTTCTCTAGTACTATGGTTGGTTTGCCGTGTTTCGAGGGTTGGTCGGTATCGGCGAGGCATCGTACTCCACAATAGCGCCGACCATCATCAGCGATCTGTTCGTGGGGAACGTCCGCTCCAAGATGTTGGCGTTTTTCTACTTCGCTATACCCGTCGGCAGGTAAGAAAATATTCACTATATTTTGTAGAGGTAAACTGAACCCTAAAAGAGAGCGTATCTGACTGAGATAAGTGATGGTGTGGCCGAAGGTAGGACCAGAAAGGTATTGCACAGCAGTCATTGGTCTTTGACAAGTGGTGACATATTGACGTAGATAGCCTCAGATAGGTAATTCCTAACAGCGTTAATAAGTTAAGCCGCGATGTTTTTCCTTCCCGAAAGCCATAATTTATATTTGGATTTAACCCTGCGACCTTATCGCGGTCGTTGACTACACATACAACAGGGTTATCATAATTGACTGATTCGTTGTTTAATATTGTAATTCCTTTGAAATGGATAAATATTTATATATATTGATATATTTATTTGTTTTGATTTCAAAATCTGTGCAAAATATTTATATTATTGTATGGCTATTGATGTAGATTACACTTATGTATAGTGTTAACAGGAAACGGCGGCTAATTTAAAAATGTCTCTAATAAGGTAATAGTCGGAATGAAATGTGTACACACATTACACTCTTCCATCAGCTCAAAAAAGCAAGTATGAATTGTTAGTAGTTGTTAAATGTCGTAGGCTGTAAATATCTATCCAAATATTAAGAAAAACTATAGTCAAATATGTATAGTATATCAGTTATGTGGTTCCCCTAGAACAAACTCTGCTTAGTTTAGGATCAGATGGCCGTGAAAAATAATGTTCCAGGATATTAATAAAATGAAATGAAATGTCAAAACGATCGAATGTATGGAGTTTTGTATGCAATAGCAAGTTGTGATATAATTATACAGGATCAAATAACATACTCTTTGTGATTAGATCGGTACTTAAAAATCACATTAATGATTAATTTTGATCATATTTGAGGTTTTCGTATATTTTCGGATGTTCCATACACTGGTTAGTGTTTGATCATTTATCTTTAATACAGGACACTTCCCTATTAATTTTATTCATTTATAACGTTTCAGCGGGTTGGGTTACATAGTAGGGTCAGTGGCTGGTGCGGCGGCGGGTGATTGGCGCTGGGGGCTCCGAGTGACCCCATTCCTGGGCGCCGTCGCCGTCGCTCTCATCATGTGGGTGATGCAGGACCCGGAGCGCGGGCAGGCCGAGGACAGCCACATGAAGCCAACCTCTTATGGCAATGACTTGCGGGCACTTATTAGGAAGTAAGTTTAAGAAGTAACGGACCAATATCTGACATTTTTTTTTTCTATGATTTATTATCATAAGATTTGTGCTGTTGATTAACTTAATTAAAAAAGATATCCAATAATTCCGTCCAATATTTTTGAAGAAGTTTTGGTCCATTTCCAATTAAAATTATATTTAATTTATTTTCGCAGGACTAACAAAGATATTGACCGCAGTGCATTTTTTAAATCTATTTTAATGACATTAAGCATGTTTTCATAAATTTTAATATTGTTTGTACCTACTATGTTGATTGAGTATCCAAATAATATTAATTTAATTTTTTTTTTACCTTGTATAAATTTTTGTATGTATTTGTTTTTGTACGTCCTGTATCCTGCCACGACAGGATATGGACATCATAATTATAACAGTTTGTAAATACCATGCACTTACAAAATAAAAAAAAAATATTTTTATTAATTTTTTCAGTCCTTCGTTCATGTTGTCGACTTTTGCGTTCACATGCGTTGCGTTCGTGACGGGCGCGCTGGCGTGGTGGGGGCCTGAGTTCATCTCTCTCGGCCTCTCTATGCAGCCCGGTGTCAATCCGTCCAAAGAGAGGTAATTGATATAATCTACACACATGTCCCAAATACCCATATCTTTAAATGGGTTTTAGGGCTCTATACTATACCATTTGGTAAAAAATAACCCCATGATGAGACTTGTATGTTAGAGAACAACTAGAAATAATATTGGCGGTAAATATATATGATATTTTTGTATATGTAGATAAATAATTTGATTTGGTATAGTTTTAGGCTTATGGCTAAGAAATGAACAGTAAATCAGTTTCTCTGAAGTTTGAGATCTGTAAAAACTGTAATTATTCAATTCGCTAAATAATTAATTGTTTTTATCACGTAAAGTAAAATTAAGTTTATTAATTAAATTGAGAAGTGGGTTATTAGAATTAAAAAAGCAACAATTCCTATAAAATATTGTTTTTTTAAAATAGATCGTATTGGTAGGTACAAATTTAATTGATTCTACTGTTTCTGAACGGAGGGTCCTTTACTTGCGCGAGTAGGTACTCATCGCATTTGACCGGTCTTACATTCAGTTAAATGTTAATACTCGGTACTAAAAAGAATCCTGAAGGTAAAACAGATATATTAAACTTTATCATTACCATTATTAAAATTACATCAATGTGAATCCTAATTGGGTTTTCCATCCTACAAATCTTTAGGTAGTTTTATCCTAGGAACGTAGGAAAACATGCAGTATACGTACAGGGTACAGGGTGTGGCAGAACGACCGAAATTTGCGAATAAGTCGGATTATTATTTTGGTAACATACCAACATTTTTTTTAAGCGAGACGTAAAACTATTGTCCGTGTTCCTTATATACAAATTGGTGTATAGGATAGCTTTGACAAACTGTAGCGTTCTGACCGGACTGTAACAATAATACAGACAGGCCAAATGGCTTGGTCGTTAGCGACCCTGACTGCCAAATCGAAGGTCGCGGGTTCGATTCCCACCCAGAACAAACATTTGTGTGCATGAACATGTCTGTTTGTTCTGTGCCTGGATGTAAATATTTATATATGTATGTATTTAGAAAAATAAAAAGTAGTATATGTAGTATATCAGTTATCTGGATTCCATAGTACAAACTCTGCTTAGTTTGGGATCAGATGGCCGTGTGTAAAATAATGTCACAGGATATTTATTTATAATGGTTCACAGTTCTACGGAGGAGACACAATCTGTCATATTCGGGAATATCCGTCGTTCTGTCCAACTCTATATGTGATTATAGGGACATTCTGTTAATGAGGAAAAGGCGCAGTCTTACTATAAAAGCGTGGGCGCGCAGGCACTCATTTATATGTATGAGTGGGATGCTTCCTATAGCGCCTACGCTTTCATTATGCGCTGGGGGTCCCTGTTTAACGCAGAACTGTGTCCATCAGCAGCCGATTCTGTAACGATTAGTTTAGTTAAATCCAGCGACGACTCCATAACGAAAATACAAATATATATGAGTCATAGATGAACCGTCATCGCGATGAGACAACATCTCCAAACATTACCATAGCGAATATACATGCATGAATAAATGTAATAGACATTAAATACCGCAAATGTAACCGCGAAACGATGTGTGTGGTGTGGTACACAGCGTGGCATTCAAGTTCGGTCTGGTGGGTATGTTCGCGGGCGCGATCGGCGTCCCGCTGGGCTCGACGGCGGCGCAGCGGCTGCGCGCGCACCACGCGGACAGCGACCCGCTCATCTGCGGGTTCGCGCTGCTCGTCTCCACGCCGCTCGTCTACTTCGCGCTCATCGCCATCGACGCGCACGTCGCACTCACATACCTCCTCATCTTCCTCGGCATGACGACACTCAATATCACCTGGTCGATCGTCGCCGATATGATACTGGTGAGCGTTTTCTGACGTCGCGCCGGCTCGAACCTCCCCGGGGTCCGAGCCGGCGCGTCGCGGACAGAAATCGTCCATCGGTTCGAATTATGAATTTTAAAAATATTCCAATGAATGACGTAGGAATTTATTTACACGCGCTGTATGCATAGGGGTTTCATTATAAGGTTATCGCATCGCCTGATTCATCTCATCGGTCTCGATGCTATTTACAGAGAATGCCGCTTGATTGTGTAATTAATCGACACCATATTTTTAGCCTCATGCCATGCCGTGCCGGTCTCATTGACTAGGTTTTTCATAATATTTATATAAAATTGCATAAAATGAAAGCATGTACTAGTACACACTATCGAATAACGTATGGATGTAAATATTAAAGACCCATTTTTAAATCCAAACTAAAAAGAAAAAGATTAGGGTTATTTAATGCTTCCATACTTTATCTCGATAACGCGACGAAGTTCGTACGTGTTAGAGCGCACCCCTTTAATAAAAAAGTTGTAGCATGTATTGACGGAGTCGATGGTTGATTTACATAACGAAGGGTGTCGCTAATCTTCGGCGGGATCACGATGTTGTCGGGGCTGCTGGGCGTGCCGGCGGGCGCGTGGCTGGGCGCGGCGCTGGTGAAGCGCTACCCGCGCGCGCACCCCATCATCTGCGGCGCCGGCCTGCTGCTGTCCGCCCCCGCCATGACCCTGGCCGTCGTTCTCACCCGAGGCTATTTCTTCACGACCTTCGCCCTCATGTTTATCGCCGAAGTCGCTTTGAATCTCAACTGGGCAATAGTAGCCGATATGTCGCTGGTAAGAGACGCCTTCCGCGGAACAGCTTCTGCCGAGCGGTTGGCTTTGCTCTCCAAAGCCGATTGCAGTCAGGAGTGAACTGATGAGGAAGTTTTTTTTCTTTTTGTTTTGTCTTTAGATAGTAGATTTCCGTTTGACGGAGTTTTTGTTGTTGTTGATTTTGTAGTCGTGGTGGGTAGAAGATTGACGCATGAGTAACTTAGCATGTTTTGTGTATTTAGTACCTTTATTATTTCTTTTTATCATCGCTTTGTAAATACTGCTTGAAATTGAAATCAGTCGCTCACTAGCACATATTTATGGTTCACTGTTGCCTGGTTGAAAAGGTCGTGTTCTCGAATATATTAAATCGGTCGTTTCATTGGAATATTTTTAGAACAGAATTCGAGCTAGTGAATGGGCTGATTTCAATTATTCGCAATAGCGCCATCTATTGGTACATGCTTGTATTACGTGTTGTTTCGTTTGCAATCTTTGACGTTTCATACTTTAATGAAGCATGATTTGTACAGATGGCGCTAGTGTGTCAACAATTTTATACAATAATTAATTTATAATTATTAAGTAGATAAAAAAAAATGTTTTCCACAACTAAATACTTTGATGTTTTTTTGCTTGCGTATAGGTTTTCCTTATTCAAAACTAGATATATCTTTAAAATAGGCTCACATCACGATTTTTGTAGAACATAATATAAATTATTGACGTACAAGTGGCCAGCGATTTTTCTTGCATATTTTTACAATCGTAGTGCTTACTTTCCTCCTTGACTTTTTGCCAGTAATAAAAAAATTGTTTAAAATCTACTTCTTCCTACACCTTTTTTAGTGGTTTTGTTTCGGTTAAGTATGTGATAAACGTTTCCTTCTGAAACAAATTACATTACAAAAACAATACTAATGACAGTTCTGCAATGTTCTGTACCGCATGATTGGATTGAGGATGGTGGCGATTTCAATATGTGGGATACTTACGGCCAAAATTAATATTCGATCCCAGATTTACAACCTGCTTTGAAATTTCTATCATCAAACTATCAATCCAAAGATTTTGGTTCGGTTTCGAATATTTATTTTGACCACTAATTTACTAAGATCGTGGAATAAAAACTACTGCTCTTATTCTCATTCATGCTGTATCTTTGGCACGGTTCTGTTGTTCATCCAAGTTTCAAGTTTATTAATTATATCAGTCATGAATTTCGAACAGATATAAAAAAGAAAAACAATTACATAAAACTATATCTAATTTGATATTCCCTTGTATAAATTATAAACCTACTTTTAACTGCGCTATAAAGTGTGATTGACCCAAATAATACTTAATTCAACTAAATAGTAATTATTTGTTTATATTTCAGTATGTGGTAGTACCACCTCGACGGTCGACTGCAGAGGCATTCCAGATACTCATATCTCACATGCTGGGCGACGCTGGCAGTCCCTACTTAGTTGGTGTTGTGAGTATTGTATATTTTTAAACAAAACTTAGTTACAATCACGCAATTAAGCCAGTCATGTAAAAATAAAGTGTTAATTAAAATATTCATTAAAGTTTTATGTAGATTCCAGGCACAAGTTTAAATAGTAAGAGATCCTACAATCGTGAAGTTAATAAATTACATAATATGTATTCTTGCTCACAGATATCTGAAAGTTTGAAGCGCTCGCTATCCCCACCGTCGACTGTGGAGCCTAGCACATTGGTCAAGTTCCAAGCATTACAATACGCACTTTTCGTCACGTGTTTCGTCGAAGTGATTGGAGGCGTATTCTTCCTCCTAACGGCATTTTACATCGTTAGAGATAAATTAAAAGTGGACAGAGCTATTGCTGGTAAGCTATTTTCTTATTATACCTTATATTCCCGATTTAAGCGTGTAGTATGTATATAACATGCCTTTTTGCTTGTTCGTAGCGGCTTACATTTTATTATATGACATTGTTTCAGTTACTTCAAAAATAGTTTAACAAAATAGGTGAGTTTACAAACTCATTAAAATAGCTTACCTACCGTGCACGCGGGATGGCTGCAATAATCAATGAATTTCTTAAGATTACTACACTAGATCCTCGCTTTTAATAGTCCCCAAGCTATATTAATTAATTCTAGTATTAAATCATTGCTTGTACTGCCTTTCACAACTAAATTCTAATTGTTTTAACATAAAGTACACCAAATTTTTCTAAATATATAATATATATACTCGTATAGGTTATATTGTTAAAATATGATGATAAAATGTAAAAATATTGTGTTTATATTTAGAAACAGGACATTTGACCTTCATAAAAGCCCTCTGCGAGCCTAAACTGAATAAATAGTTTGAATTTTAATTTAATTTAAATTATATTAACGAAAATTCTATCGATTAACGTTTATTCTGTATAAGAATTTACACTGTGTGACTTCAAACGGTTACAGCAAATAAATTTAATAATTTAATTATGGTAAAATAATAATATAGATTGAGAATACATATTTTCGTTGATCGAACATGTGTCGTCGATGATTACGCGTCTAAGAAGATACGTGGACCGTGGATTCAAGGAGACCGTACAGCTCAGATTAGATCATCTAAAAACATTTAGATCAACCGCAAAGTTAGCTTTATCGTAACGAACTTCGGCTATCCGATAAATTATATTAAATCCCTATATTACCGAAGATGAATAGATACTGAGAAAATATATTTTAAAAAAGCAATTAATAAAAGATTATTGTATTATTATTTCACAGAAGCAGAAGCACAGCACACGGAACCATCACATAGTTCTGCACAGGAAGAGTTCCCGAGCGTTGAATAGAGAGTCAAAGTACTAATGACAGTCAGTCAAAATACCTCGATTGATCTGTGAGAGTATGAACATATTTTCACACAAGTGTGTTACTTATTTGTAATGTACCAATTAAATAACTATAATTTTAGGAGACCCTGTACAATGCAACATTTAATAGGAAACTCATAACATTTCATATGAATTTAAAGGGTGATGAATTCATAATTTTGCTCATCAAAATATTGAATTGTCGCCAGCTAATGTATGGCATGCTACCTCCGGATGTGATACTTTTAAAGAGGTCAATTGTGACACAATGTTTAGTTGTTTATTTGAAGTATAATATTGCAGAAAGACTGATTCGTGAGGCATAAAGTGCTGAACCAAGAGGGTGGGTATAGTAATAAATGCGATTGTGTGTAATAATAAATTCTATGTAAGAAATTTAGATTAGGGAATCCTAGAAACTAGGCACAGTACCTACTGTTACCTATTTAGTTAAGAAGACAACCATGTGCCTATCAAAAAGCTAAAATGAGTATTTTATATGCTGCAATTATTAATTAATAGTTCTTGACATAATTAAACTATCCAAAAATATTAAGTTATAACTATATTCAATCTATTGGTATCTATAATCAGAGGTGATGCTTCAATAGATAGTAAAGTATAAATTATTATAACAAATTAATTGTATAATAGAAATATATGCCTGTTGCCGCCGATGCCGGGTTAAATACCTCAAAACTTTGTTGAATAATTTAATTTCATTATTATTTATCTTTTCCTTGTTGTTAATATATTTATTAGTGCATTTTATTCAGTTAAGAAAATTGCAATTATTTAAAATTCATAAAGATTTTCATGTTCTCTAATGGTAATATTCATACAGTTTAACATTTAATCTGTTTGGAAATAATTAAGCAGGTGAATAATATAATCGCCGAGGTACTTGCGAAAAATGTGTGGGTTTTATAATGTTTAGTATAACGAGAATATATATGCGACACTACTAACTACTTAATTAATGGGCGATGTATATTCGTTTATTGTGGTACGTAGCACTCGAGTATGCAAGTTAAACTGTATTGAATATCAGACAAGACTGAATTTATTTAATGTGTGTCTAAATTACTTCATAATGAGTTACATAATTTTGTTTTTGTACATATCGTGTATATGGAATGAATCCTATGGAATTGAAAAATATAATTTAAATTTGAAAACAGTATTTTTATTTGAAATTAAAACCTTCAGTTGAGGTACATTATCATTAAAAAAAATGACGTTACAATCACATGGCGTTTGTTCGATGGGTTATGAGAAATCAAGCCATAAGACTGATTTCCACTTATTCCTAGTTAAAACAATAATGTCAATTCACCTAATGTTGAATTCAATAATTTCTAAAAATAAGTAATAATCAACAACATATTATTAACAGTTAATAACATTTGAATCACAAAGGCATATTAAATTCTACTCTTTCTAAATTACTCAATATAAGAGACCTTGCTTGTTTAAAAAAGTTTGAAGCTTTAACATGGTTCACAAAGATCCTGCTTTACTTAATATTATTTACTATCTTTAAACAGAAACAATAGTGCGCCATATTATTTTGCCAATATCGAATATATTAAATGATATCGCAAGTCGCAACAAAAAGTCAATTTAGATTTGACATATTTATGTCCGGGGTCAGGTAGGATATATCAATTTACGAAGATTATATTGTGCATTTCAATATTAGTGTCTGTATATACCCAAAGTTCGCGTAAATATCAAAATCAGTTCATCGAAAAAAATACCAATAACTTATGGCGATTATTACTTCCGATGTTGAACAAACTGCTATCTGTTTGGAATATATTATTTAATTACTGACTGGTTCCGAATAGTTTCAAGTTATGTTCGATATTGACAAAATATTGGCCTACAGTAATTAATGGTGATTTAGACACCACACCTAAGGTAATTGAGTTATATTTAAAATTTGTTAAAATCAAACATCATAACGTAATCATTGAGCATAATACTATTTTAAATTGTGATTAAATTGGTATTTTAAACGTAACAAAATACCCGTCACATAATAATGTAGTTCTAACATTAAAACATACTGTCGGATACATTCATAATTATTTAAAATAACAACAACTCGAGCTACCATCTAATCAATTAATTAATAAACATTAATACTTTTTCGGTTTTAAGAGCCATCCATATATTCATCATCAATAAAGCTCAGGCACAAGCCTTCCCTAACTACGAGGGGATTAAGGCCTTAGTTCAACAAACGGGTCCAAAGCGGATTGGCACACTTTACATGTTACGTCACGCATAATTTATATTCTTCCTCATACCCCTGAATCTCGACGCGCAATTTCATATAGGTATTCTTTTATTTCTGCTTGTTACTACGCTATAAACATTACACCTTTTAACGTGACTATCTGGATGGTTCCTTGCACCAGCAATAATATTAATTATATGGCACCATTTGTAAAATCACTTTGTATTTCTAAATTTATATTAAACAATAACAATTATTCCTCAGAACAGTAGCTATTAGTAGAACCCGTGTCGCCATCTTTTTCACAGCTTAGACCGATGCGTAGTTTTTTTGGAATGGGCTCGCAGGAGCTGTATGTGTCGCTCAAGGTTCGTTTTCCAAAAGTTACTAATTTATCTGTAACACTATCAGAAGTGGTAATGTTTTCTTCATCTGAGTTATTTGAAGACAAAGTTGTTGTCCCAGTCATATTTTTCGAGAGCATATTTTCTACCCTTATAATGATGTTGGTATCCTGAAAATAATGATAATGTTACAAGCATTAGCAAAAAAAAAATTACCACAATTTCAATGTCATGATTGGATCATAGAGATTATATATACAAAAAAGTACCTGCATCCAAGGATGTTTTAATATCTGGTCAAGTGTAATTCGCCTCTCCACCTGAACTGTGAGCATTCTCTTCATAAGTAGTTTGGCCTGCAAACTTACGCCCTTCCAATGTTCTAACGAATACTTATATCTACCGTGCAGAATTTGTTCTCTCAGTGACAAATCTTTATAATCTGCTGAGAATGGTAAATATCCAACCAAACTAAAAAAGAAAATAAATACATGACTAATAACTTAATCATGGACCACACGGTCTACAACAAAAGGCAGAGTAATACTCACCAGATGAAGAAAATCACTCCCAAACTCCAAACATCGACCTCGGGTCCATAGCTCCTTTGTCCATTGGCTCTCACCACTTCTGGTGCCAAGTAAAGTGGCGTCCCACACATAGTCTTCATGAAGCTGTCCTCACCAACAAATTTGCTCAAACCAAAGTCTGTTATTTTGACTAGCGTCTCGTCCTCCTTGCCCTCCAGAAGTACATTCTCAGGCTGTCCCATGAAATACAACATGTTTTAATTACCAACATTGTCTAATGATCGGACAAGTGTCCGACATAACACGGTAAAAAGTCGAAAAAATATTTTGAAAAGCTGTCTCAGCCGAAATTTTAAATAAAAGTCGGGAAATATTTTGGGATAATTTGGAAAGATGGACCACCTGTATAGTTGTGTGTTCACATAAATATGTTACATGTAGAATAAACAAATTTGAAACTATTTACTACCTTCAGGTCTCTATGAGTGATGCCTTGAGAGTGGAGGTACTTGACAGCTAGCACCATTTGTCTAAACATGAACCTGGTGAGCGGTTCTGAGAAATGGCCATATTTAGAGATCCGGTCAAACAATTCCCCTCCTTGCATCAGTTCCAGTATGATGTAGACAGCATCACAAGAGTCAAATACTTCCTCGGTTGAGATTATACATGGCTGGAAATTAATTGACCTTTGCCTTATACAACAATGTATATTATACCTAATATTGTGAGTGACTGAGTCTCAGCGTATTTTAATTTAATTTTGATTCAAAGTTAAAATAAAGTGATCTCTGTTATCGTAATTTTTGGCTTTTGCAACTCAATACTGTAATATCACATTGTTCTTCAGAAATATAATAATTACCAATATTATCTAATGTTCATGTATCACTAGAGCTATATGGCACTTACATGTCTGAGAGCTTTCATAATATTTATTTCGTTCATAATTTTCTGAGGATCATTTAAATGATTGATTTGACCATTAGTCAGTCTGCACTTTTTTATTATCTTCATGGCATGCTTTGTGCATTTTGTCTGAAAATTTACAAGTTATATATTTGCTTTATAAAAAATAATCTTGATGTGGTAAGAATTTTATAAATACAAAATTTTGTGCATGTTTGTTACTTATTCTGCTCTGTAACAGCAGATATAAATAATATTTTTCTTTTAATGCCAAGTTGGCCGACAAACAAGTAGATGGGAAGCCTGATGGTAGGTGGCTGTGGAGAGGCATGCGCCGAGGCTGATGCACTTACTTTAATCATTTGGATTAGATAAATATTTAAAAACATACTTTATTATAGACCAATTTAACAACACCACAAGCTCCTTGGCCTAATGTCCTAGAGATATAATACTTCTTGGAGATGTCATTGGGAACTTTATCTTGTTCATTTTTTAATAAGTCTTTAAAAACAAATACTGCAAAACAAAATAAAAAGAAATTATAAAAAAATATAACAAAAATGGCTATTTCAAATGTAAATCAAATCAACATACTTTTAACAATCTGATGTGTGACAGATATTGAATCATTATTATCTAAAACTCTACTGTTTCCCTTCCCAATTTTTTCACCATTTACAAATGTGCCATTATAGGACATATCTGTTATAATAGCTGGACTCAGAGTTTCCCTGAAATGTTAAATATTTGAAGGTTTCAAACTACTTAAGCAATATAATAAATATAAAAAATACATTTGTGGGGAGAATTAGTAATGTATTTATATAGAGAACTATGTGATATTCAACTAAAGCCTTACACTTAAACCAGCATAGGGTGCTAACCTTAGTAAGCATGTTACTAGTGAGTGAAACTTATTACTTTCAGGCACAAAATGCTACAATAGGTGAAAAATCATTTCATAGTGGAAAAATGGTGGAAAGGTTACTTTGTAGCATCCACTTGTCTGGCAACCATCTTCAATTAGAATAGCTATTATTTGGTATCAACTTGATATATTTATATGCATATAACTGTAAGTCCACATCTGACAAGATGTTAAATAGAATAATAAATATCATTGGCCATGCTATCACTCAGCCATTATTATCTTACTAGACGCTAGAGTTAGTAATATTGTATTCAGATAACTGAATACTGGTACTACTAAATCAAAACAAATAGACAAGTTTATTTTTCATGCATACAAATTATTTAGTTTTGGGACCTATAACTTAGAAATATAGTATTTTTATATATTATATATTTCTACACTAGCTTTGCATGCTCTATTTGTATGAAAGAGTAACTTACGTCATATCTCTTTTTATAATGAAGTGTAGTTTGCTCACATTTTTTATTATATTATCTTTAATAACATCTTTCTTCATAATAAAAGAGCAATTAAGTGCTCTGCCAAGGGTGAATTCAGGCTGTATGAGATCTGTCATAATGCAAATTAGTTTAAAATCATTAAAAAATTTATGATAAAATTACAAAAAATGAAGAATTGGATGCAGTCTAGATGAGAAAAGGATAAGGGAAGTGAGATGTATGGAAGTTTGAAATGAACATTAATGGCTGAAAAATTAGAGAATACCTTAAAATTAAGTGATTTGGACTTTTTCTTATGGGGAATGAAAGCTAAGTGATTAAGAGATAAAAACAAAAGGTTGACATTTAGGAAGGGGTTGATCAAAGTGTTAGAAAAAAGTTAATGACGACCGCCGAGTGATGGCGCCGATAATTTATTTTTTAAATTTAATGTATTTGTTTAAACTCCAACAACACACGTTATAAAGAAAAGGGCAGGCAGACTACGATAATTTGTTACAGGAAGGTATTTAATAAAAAAATATGTGAATGAAATTGCTCACCATAGTATTCTGGATTGTTTTCATTTTTCCAACAGTATTTTCCGTTTCTGGATAATTTCGTCAAATATAATCTTCCCCAAATTGTAGGGATGAAAGATGGAGTGTTGTGTTGACTCCATTCAATGTGAGAGTTCTGTGTTTGCGTTTGCGTATTTGCGCTGTTAGGTATCAATGAATCGTCGTCCATTTTAACGAAATCAGATTCATCAATGAATTAGAAGTACGAAAATGTTTGGATACACAACAAGTTGGAAACTTTTGTTTTGAGCGGTGATTTGATCGGCATGACCGGCCGGCAGAGTAGCACAGACTGCAGTGACTGCACAGACAAATAAATCGAATAAATAAATAAAATATTGTTTATGGATACAACAGTCTGTCAGAGATCTACTAAGCAAAACCGTTTTTTATAGGATTTTTTTTCAATTAGGCGAAATTACTTGTTTTCTTGTTGCATTTGATTTAAATCGATTCAAATAATTAAAAAACAATTATTTATCATGCATGACCAGTGCTGCTAACACTAAATCTCTCAGCGTAGATGGCAAGCGTCTGGCGACCGGTATCTATTCTATGAAGTATGAAGTGTTGAAGTAAAGGAAGACCATCCCATATCAGTGTACTAAACACACAGTGACTGTGGAATAAAATTATACAGTGTTTTTAAGTACCTCAATTAATTGTAAATAGAAAATAGAAAATAGTATTAAAGAATTACCGGAAACTATCCCAGCATTTCCACTTGCTACACTAGCGCTATTTCGGAGAGAATTCGAAAACTAATTTGCTGTTTGCAAGTGGACACTTTTTCGACTAATCCCCCATGCAAGATGGTCCTCCTTTACTTCTACACTCCATGAAGATAGCAATAAATAAATACCGAGTTGATTTTGTTTACGCAAATAGTTTGTAAAATTTGTATTGAATTGTAAATAAAAAAAAAAACTAAAAACACGCTTTTATAGAAAATACAACAAAAAATTAAAAATAAAAAATAAATTTCAATTTAAAATAAAAAAAATATATTGTATAATAAAAAAAAGCCGGAGATGCTATTTATGATATTATCAAAATGATAATCCTTCTTCTCTATCTGTCAATAAAATATTTATAACTATTGACACCATGCACCCCACGCTTTTTACATTTTATTTATCATTTTGTAGTTGATTTTTGCATTACATTTATTACTCAAACGAGTTTAAATAGATATTGGCTGCTTTTGGAATACATATTCGATAAAGTATGTTGAAGAACTAAAGTACACAATGTTTCCATACCCTACTATGAAAATCAATAATTTTCAATAAAATCGAGACGTCATTGATGTTCAATTCTAAGTCAGTAACTTATCCGAGAAATGAGGAATTCGGGCGCCTGGTGCCTCCTTTGGATGGGATAGGTAGCCTGCGGTTCTCAGGTTCCCTCTCCAAAAAAATCATCTTAATGAAAGTCGGTAACTTATCCGAGCAATAGATGATCGGCGCGCCTGGTAGTTTCCCTTCTTGGTCTTGACGCAGACACCTCGGGTCTCAGGAAAACAACAAATTGCTAATCCTGATTATCCTAGTAAGGGTAACGGGTCAAACTATATAAAATATTGAATTGTCATCTTAATAAGTATGCCAAATTTCGAATTAATCCGACGTCTTGATGGGGGTCAAAATCATGTTCATAGATCCCGTTACATACGAACATACAACGTATGAAGCTAATAATAAGTTATAAAAATATTTGCTTGAAACACAACCCTATGTGCGTTTATAAAAGTTCCAGGCAACGTTGTCATATATCTAATGAAAAATGTATGACATGACTCTTTGGGACTTTAATATAATTTTTATCATAAAATAATATGGCATTATCCGCCAGTGCGGTGGAGATGACCCAGAAGAGGCGATCAAACGACAGAAACGATTTAATGCGTTCGCAACGAAGCGCGCAAGGCTCGCGAGGAACGGTATGGGCGCAATCGCAGAGAAATCCTGACGGTCTTCGATGCAGGAACGTAGAATCACCAACAGATTCACACAGATGCTCACCAGCCACGGGTCCTTCAATGATAATCTGTGAAAGATCGGATGTGAAGCGACGGTATGCTTTCATTGCAATCGGAGCGACTAGGATTCCGCATCGCACACTCTCGCAGTGTAGTCTTAGTTTTCTTAGGTTGCTAGGTGTATCCCAACGGTAGTTAAATAGAAAAATACAATAAGTGTATGTTAATGACAATTGGGGCGGCCCCTGCACGAAAAGCAACATCTCAGCAAGGGTACCGTTGGGTTCCTATTAAAGATCACTACCGAAGTGAGAACGGTTCCCTCTACAGCGCGATAGCAACCAGGCCCAGTGCTAGATTTAAGCTTGTACATACGAGTCCAGCATTATCCGGCTACCTTCCTAGTTGGCCTAAAATCGCATTAAATGATTGGAAATAAAAAAGTAGTCGTTATAAAAATAATCACTGGCCCAATTTCAATAAGGTTTTGGGATCATTTTCAGAAATTGATATGAGGTAGGTATATAACATTTACACACGTGACAGTCCAACAGCGTCAATTAAAAGTTTGGAAGGGAGTCAGAGTTAAAGCTTATCCTTGTAACAGGTGTATTAAAAAACATGTTTTTTAATTATCCAAAAGAGACGGCGAAGGATTTTATTTTACACGTGTATTGAAAAGGCATACCTATCTAAATAACTTTTTGTGTGCATCATATTGTATAAGCTTGTAAGGCACAGAATATTAAGGCGTAGATGTGAACTCTCATTTACTATGATTGTATTTGTTCATCGTTTAATCTTATGTGTAGCAATTTTATTTTTAAGCCAGTACATGGGAGACCGAGCTTGGCCTGGCGTTTTTATTTATGTCTAAGATCGTGTTTTTTTCAGGACAGACCTATATAGATAAACTTAAAAACCAAAACCATATCGTTAGAGCCGTTTCCTAGATATCAATGTAAAAATGTATATATATTCAGAATTGCTCGTACCTAACTAAGTACCTATAAGATTATAGATACGTAGTGGGAATAAATAAAACTTGACTGTTTACATCAATATACCTTAATACATTTCCCGTTTAATTTCCATTCGACAATGTCCGAATGATTTCTGTGATCACTACCTTTGGTTTCGGTACCTACCTTAGGGTCGAACATAAATATTTATACACAGCTAAACCAAATACCTATATATACATATATATGTATAAATTATAAACCAAATATTGTTGTCGGAATGTTACAGAAATACCTAAGGGTTGATTTTTTTTAACATTATTAGCAATAAGTCAATGTATGGGACAAAAAATTATGCAAACCAAATAGTTTTGGAATGTAGAAAGAATTTTTTATATCTTTTGTTAAATAAGATGACTTTGTACCTGCCATACCCCTAGATTACAAAGTCAAGAAAGTTTCACAAATAAAAAATATAATATGAGATTGAATTATCGTCAGGCTTAGGTCTGTACCAACAGAAAGTAGAGTTAGCCATAAAATAAAAATCCACGCGAACGAAATCGCGGGTAACAGTTAGTCAAGTTGAGACCCTTGACTTTTCAAGTGTATTTATAAAAGTGACTACATGGACATGCGAGACATGGATGGACGGGCGGACGAACATAAGCGAAGTGGATAATGTTTCGGACACAGCAATAAATATATAAATTTGAGTAGGTAGGCTGTACGGTATTTAGGTCCTACGCACGGAGTATTCCAAAACGGGGTATATTAAAGGCCGCTTCTCAATGCCGTGAAATTAGACTCCCAGAGGGTTGGGTATGTAAATAACTAAACAAATAACTTATTTACTCATTATTGATGTTGTTACAGGCAAACAACCTATAAAAATACTAGCTTTAGGTGCCGCGGTTTCACTAACCTTCCAGAAATCTAATAAATAAATATTCCAGGACGTTTTTTAGACAATGTTTCTCGATATTATAACATTTCAAAAGAATAGGTATTGAATAGAATGGTAGAAGAAATAGGTGCTGTGGATACAGTGATTACCATCCATACAAACTCACAAAATTCTCATTCTGTCTATTATTATAATAGATAAAGTTATAAATAGATATACGAGTGATTTTTTCAAGTACGCGTTTTTAAAATGAATTAAAATTCGACAGTTGCCTCTAGTTTTTCGTAGGTCATTACTTTACAAAATTAGATGCTTATTAGCGACGCTATCGTATGTTTTTTCGCTAATTCAGAAGGTTCGATGGCTGTAAAGGAATATAGATTTTCAAGCAATCCAAAAAAAAAATGATATGAATTTAACTTTCAATACTCCACATAGTATCATTAAATTTTTCATTGACACATATTATGAAGGCTAAAGGTAAATATCTATATAATTATGTGTTAAAAATAACTGTAGTGTAATTATGTTGTAGGTATATAATATATATATATAGTACCTGGATGGCCGAGCATTGCACGGGATTTCTTTACTAACGTCACTTCTATCGTATTCTCTTTTTTAAAGCACTGTCATATATGTATACCTAGATACGAATTAGATGCGATAATAAAGGGCTCCCAATATCAGTATTTCTCACAAAAGATATTACTTGAAAACCTTACCTTCTAATGACATTGTAGCAGTTTTCATTGCAAAAACACGGATAAAACGACATTTTCTGAAAATGAATCCTAGCTAGATCGATTTAACGCCCCCGAAACCATACTAATAAATGTAATGTCTTCTTTGACTAATTTGAAAAGTATTCTACTAAGCTACTGAAACAACCTTGAATACGAAGTGATTTTTTGGATAAGGATTCATTCTATGGTAACAATAACGTTGCCTTGTTTCTACCGGCGTTTCTATTACCTTTTTTAGATAAAAATATGTTATAGTAATATATTCTTTAAAATAATAGTAGGTACTTAGTTCGTTATTTTATTCTATCATCAATTATTTTTGCAGCGCACTTGATGTTAGGAATTTTACAGGTCATATTTTTACAACATTGGTAAAATTTTTGGAGTTTCGTAGCGATACCTATATAAAAAAAATTGCCCATGTATATAAAAAATAATTATATATAAAAAAAAAAATTAAAAATACGCTTTGCTCTTAATTTTTGATTGACAAGGGAGCTGATTGGCATGGCGCGTCGACGGGATGACCCCCGACTGGGCAATAGGAAATTTGCTGTTTATTTTGCTATAAGGTGAATAATCTATCTTGTCTGATAACATGAAGTAGGTAGATAGTCTGAAATAGGGCACGTGTTTTTTGACAATAACAAATACATACAAAAAACTCTTTAAATTTAGGTCACAAGGAGTGAAGATACCTTTTGATAGATATAAAGAAAACGTGAATATCAAACTACTACCTAAGACGGAAAATCTTCACCTTATCATCCGGTTATCTAGTTATTATATATATAACTCTGAATATCTTTTAACATTTTAAGGCTTATTGTGTATACGAGAATATAGGTACATACCTATATACTTCTGTTGTTAGACATCGTTAGTTATAAGTTGACTTTTGTATGGGTTTTTAATCAGTTGTTTTACAGACTGGAATTAGGCAGAACTGACTCGAGATCCTTTGTCAACAAATTAATTTCGTTGCTTCTTTGGATAACATTACATGTTGTTTTTAACCTAATTCTTCCTTTAGTGTCTTCACAATAGAATTAGTTTTGGAATCAAAGATAAAAACATATTAAATTTTTCAATGTTTTTCGGCCCTGAATGAGTGTAGGCTTACAGATTTGTAAAAGCTTATACGCAGGTATAGAGGCACGTGTGCCAATCGATTTGTTGCAGTTCCCTTCATTCCACTGAATTCGATTAGCCTCCATCATATATCAAAGCGGTTAGGGCGGTAAACCCACTTTTGCTATGGCGAAGTATAAAGCCACGTGAATATCACCCTTAGTTAGTTTGTATTTAAAAAAAAATACCTATTCAAAGTATTATTGTTTAATAATATTTCACTTTTACGATAACACAGTATTGTCAGTGTGATTAAATAAATTTTATGTAATAAATCTAAGTTCGTTTTTAAAAAGAGTAATTGCTGAGTTTGCCGGGTCTTCTCAGTAAAAACAACCTTCTGACTCTCTTTAATGAAAATATTTTTATTCATTCATTTTTCGATCACTCAATACCTACCATATACCTGTATTAAGCTACCAATAAAATTTTTCGATCGCAGTCGATTTGATACATACTGTTATTTAAATTTGACGGCTTACTGGATCGACTCCGTAACATATTTGTGTTGCTAATGTTATTTCTTGCACGACGTCGATTAGTCGATCGTTCGTTACAAACGGAAATGAAATGCGATATATTTGCATTTTATTCGACGCGGAAGGATTTTACACTCCAATATTTAAGTGCTTATGCTTGCGGCTGAAATGGTACTGTTAGATGTTATGTAAATAAAGACAGTCTCTGGAATACATTTTGGTAATGCATACCAATTATGTGTATAACATTTATAATATCTATAGCCTTAATAGGTAGGCCCTTCCAAATAAATATCCTGGGACATTCTTTACACACGCCCATCTGATCTCAAACTAAGCAGAGCTTGTACAATGGAAAAGGGGCATCCAAAAATTCAAAATTCAAAACCATTTATTCAGTTTAGGCCTTCGGAGGGCACTTATGAAGGTCAAATTTAAAGTTACTGAAGCTACAACCGGTTCGGAAGTCAGCCTTCAACTGAGAAGAACCGGCAAGAAACTCAGCAAGGTTACATTCTTTTTTATTTGTTATATACATTTTTATCTATTCTGACTTTTGGCTATTTTATAATTTCAATTTTACATAATTTTATATTTAACAATTACAAAATACTTATTATAGGTAACATTAAAAAAACAAAACAAAAAAAAATATGACAAGACTACAAAATAGAAAATAATAATAATTAGGTACTTACAACTTAAAAATGAGATTTAGGGGTGCACTGTGCAGAGAGCAGCTATTTCCATACATTTTTATCTTCAATATAATGAACTACCTTGTAATACGCTTTCTCTTTCAAAACTTTCCTAATATAATTTTTAAATTTATGATCAGATATTTTGGTTACTGACAGCGGTATCTTATTATAAAATCTAACACAATTACCAAGAAATGACTTGTTTACTTTAGTTAATCTAAAGTATGGAACAACTAACTTCTCCCTTTGTCTTGTATTTATACTATGAGTATCTAATTTTGACTCAAACATTCCTATGTTTCTACGTATAAACATTATATTTTCATAAATATATAGTGAAGGTAATGTCATTATATTTATTTCCCTAAATAAATCTCTTAATGATTCACGGGGACCCATACTGTAAATTGCACGAATTGCTCTTTTTTGTATAATAAATATTGATTCTATATCCGCTGCTGCTCCCCAAAACAAAATGCCATAGGACAAGAGGCTATGAAAATATGCAAAATAAACTAATTTGGCCGTCTCAACATTCGTCAATTGTTTAATTTTCCTAACAGCAAATGCAGCCGAACTTAATTTAGCAGCTAGAGTATCAACCTGTGGTCCCTATTGCAATTTATTGTCTAATGTAAGACCCAAAAATACCGTTTTATTTACAAGATCAATATGGCTCCCATCTATTATTATTTGGCTATCTACTTGTGCTACATTTGGTAAAGAAAACCTTAAGCATTTAGTTTTCTTTGAATTTAGTAATAGATTATTTGTAGCAAATCACCCACAGACAATTGACATAGTATGATTAAATTTAGTTAGATCCTTGTCTTTTCTATTAACTTTAAAAATTAATGATGTATCATCAGCAAACAAGACAATATCTGTGAGGTCATTTACAACATATGGCAAATCGTTTATATATACTAAGAACAAAAATGGACCTTGGATGTTGTGCCGGTAATCCCTACCTTTTGCTGGCGATTTGATAAATAAGATAAAACAAGATCATGAGCAGTTCCACGAATTCCGTAGTAGTCAAGTTTTAGTAGTAGCGTACGGTGGTCAACGCAATCGAATGCCTTGGACAGATCACAAAAAATGCCAATCGCATCCTGTGCATCCTCGCATGCGCCATAAATGTGCCTCAGCAATGTTGCTGCCGCATCGGATGTAGATCTTCCCTTCGTGAAACCGAACTGATGACCATGCAATACCTTATGCTTAGTAAAGTGACTTGACATTTGAATAAGCAGCAGTTTTTCAAAAAATTTACTAAGTCCATTAATTACGTGAGGTAGTTTTGGCGATTTTTCGACCCTCTCTCCCCCTTGGTGAGATGTCGTGAGATTTTGTGCGACCCCCTCGCCCCCCTTTATCTCACGTGAGATTTGTTACTGCTACTTTGTCTCGTTTGTATAAACCACAATGTTTGTCCTGGGTGGGAATGGAACCCGCGAGCTTCAGCTTGGGAGTCTCGCTAACTGCCAAGCCAACTGGCTTGTCAATGGAAGACAAAATCGAGATTAATTTAATAACACTTTAAGTTTTATAATATGTCCCAAAGTGAACAGTAAATGAACAAATATTATGTTCACTTGAAAGCTCATCGACTCAGATTAGCTCGGACCATATAGGATTTCATTCCATTACGTTGTGCTTGAGAAACAAATCATTTACGACTAATATTGGAGTTATTGTTATATAACTAAGTAACTAATATATTAAATTATATATTTTGTACATACTTCTTTCAGTGTACAAAGGGTACAGTTCAGGGTACTATAGAAAAAAGAAACATGTGTAAATCATGGTGACATACAATATAATATTTTTATATACGAGTATTGTATTTCCTAGTTAACGTAAGTTGATGCCTCTAGTGTTATACCTACAGGGGTAAAATTTGTATATATAAATTTGGATGTAGGAGGTAATCTCCAATTTTGCCAACCAACGAAATAATATAGTGTATAACCAAAAATATTTCACTAATATTTAGAATGGACATTTAGGGTATATTGGCTGTATATTATGCCGTCAAAATAGAAGGCCAATTTCACATCGTGAGACGATGAAAAAATTTGTTTCTTGCGAACGCTAAGTTCAACAGTTGAAGTTTTTAAAAAGTCCCATAATAATGTCAGCGATGACATACATATATCTATATGCTAAGGTTAATTCACAAATTTATATAATTTGTATTTAAAATCAATATTAATCTTTCGACGGTAATTTAAGTAGCTAGTCATATTGTTATAAAAATAAATTTGATTATCGTCAGGGAAATCTTGTGTACGTAAAAACAAAATAAACCGTTGATAGAACTTTGTTTGGAGGAGAAGTTTAGATTTGACGATCTTGTTTTTGCAAAAACTAATACATACGCAACTAATTGAACTAAATTATTGCGTAGCTCGCTCGTAGATGGTCCAGCACACAATATAATGTGTGATGAGGCCTGAGGAGATGCAGGCCCGCATTTAATTTCAACATCCAAAATCCGCACCATTTTTCCAGGGAATCCCTGAGGCGGGTGAAATTATTACCATATCTTTAACTAATATTACAAATTCAAGTGCGTTTGATGGCAGGCCATTCATTCACGGAGCCACACAGAAATGGATCAATATGATTTATTACATAGATATATATTTCATCCCCCCATCTCGAAAAGAGTATTTTTGCTCCTCGTTAACTGAGTGCAAAAGCCGTTTTTATCCTTCAAAACATAATTAAACCTATTTACTTCTACCTCCATGGTGCCAAATTTATCAAACAACCTATTGAATTTGTTAAAAACTCAGACTCGGAACCTTCTAGGTGTACTTTTTTTTATTTGCTTTCCGCGAGCTATTTTCCTTTTTTTTTGCATTTAGTCATTTCCTCGCTGAGGTGGGATGAAAAGTTACGTGTTGCACTCGAGTGTAAAGATTTTTCACCTTGTATAACAAATAACTATTATGAGACATGTAGACATTTTACTTTTAACGGGAACACGAGTGGACCGCGGGAAACCCCTAGTATTGCATTAACTGATCAATTACATGTTTGAAATGCATGACATTACTTAACAAAGTAAGTTTTATGCTGCAGAAATTAGTTTGGTAAATGTATTATGTTTCCAACTTTCTTGGTAGACTTGTGGCTACCTACGTATTTACGTGCAAAGATTTATAAAGTTAAATGAAGTCACCTCATTTATTACCTACCTAGTATTTATATAATATATATAAAAATGTTATGTTGGTTTGTGTACGCTTCAAAAACTCAAAAAGTTCTACACGGATCGAGTAGAAATTTTAGCATGATATATAATCCGCATCAAGGATTGTTTTTATCTATTTTTTGCATGAGTCACATAGCCGCGACCGTCTTTGTTTTGTTTCTCATTTCTCAACCATTCAATCACAACGTGACACAGCGAAGTGTGGCAGGGTACAGCTAGTATCTTATAAAAAAACACAAATAAAACCATAATTAAGACAAACAATACGTTTTATTCATTGACTAGCATCGTTTATATTATCATAAACGAAAAGTTACATTAGTAACACTTATCTATATGTTTATTTGTAGAATACTTGTTTAAGTAATTAAATGCTTTATTACATACATAATATAGAGTCAACTACAAGTTTATGAAAATCATAGAGGAATATCTACTTATAATCACAAAAACTTCTAAATTACCGTTCAGTGTGTTCTGTTGACCATGGAGACCTAAGTAGCCGCGATTACGAAGATTGTAGGAAACTAAGGTTGGGACCTACTTAGGTACTAAACTGGTGAATGAAATATAAATTTAAAAGGTCTAACATGTGATTGAAACATATGATTAGCATTATAGTTGACCGAAGTATTATTGTAGATTTACTCTACATTATGTTAAATTTCTTTTATCTACGAATATTAAAACCTTCTTAGTGACTATGAATATTGAATCAATTGATTTTATTAAGTATGTTGTTACAGTTGACGAAATCTCTACAGAAATTGATATCAAATATATAAATGGCCATTAGAACCATTAAAATACAATAAAAAATCTCAAGCTATTACGATTTTGATAATTAAAGTTTTTTTTTATGATGGAAAAGGTACGTCAAGGGACCTTTTTCTATTTACAGTACACTGCTCTAAATATTTCAGTTAATTCCCTACTGCATACAACGAAGTGTGATATTGAAAATAAATCATTTCTCTAAATTAAAAACTTTGAGTCACGACACATTTTAACAAGAGAGCTGTATCAATGTATTCAGAGAATATAAAAATATGCAAGCGTTAGTCGTGATGCACAACTAGGATGTCTGGGGCGGTGCGTCGTTCGGCTTGTTTGTGATCTTGAGGCGTTCATTTGCGGAAGCAAGAGATGGGGTTGAAGTAGCACTGACGGAAACGGACCTGTCGTTTGTCCGCTCGCCACTGACGAGCGATGCGTCCGTCGAGAGCCCGCAGTCCCCATCCGCGTGGCTCTGCCTGGGGCCACGAGCGAGTAGCACGTCCCATCCTAGAAGGACAAAAATATTACAAAAATGTATTTTAGCGATGTTACTTATTTCTGTACATGTTACTGTACACTGCTATATAATATACACGGTTTTGTAAGTTTTACTCAGATCCTCATAGCAGTTCAGCAAGAATGTTTTAATAGTTGTCTGGCTGTCCGTCACGTCTCGTCTCGTTGACAATTTTAATGTTATAAAGCTGAAATTTGCATATTTATGACGATAAAGACATTAAAATGAATGTTTTTATATATAGTGAGGGTGAATATTATTTGTGTTGCGTGGAGTACCTACCCATCCTTGAGTAAGTAGGTTTTGTTTTTTTTATGATAAAGTGGCGTGTGATCCCCATATCAGTACATTTATTAACACTAGTATCTACTATATATTTTCTTTATCTATGAAATTGCCGTTTAGCTACTAACTTAGCCGTTGATTGAGTATCAGCTTCCGCAATGGCCTTTAGTTTAGTTTTTTGGGCAAAATTCCCAACATTTGAATTCTTCACTAAATCATCCAACATACATAGATCAATTAAATTTAATCGGATCAGACAGAGCTAGAAAGGGTAAAAGAAAAACAAGAAAGCTTGTCGATTAAATTTTTGAATGAAAATGAAAGGGCATCGTCATATATTATATTTGTAGTGGAATCTGTAAAAAAATCATTATCAAGTTTATACAAAATGACTCACACTGAACTCTGATTGAGACTCAAATCACTTTGCAGTTATTGTAAGTCATACATACATGAAAATAAATTAAGTTATTCTATTATTGACACTACGGTTCCTGTATGTCTTTAAAAAGTAAACGGACTTGTAAATACTTATAAAGACTTCAGCTGCTAAATAATTATCGTAAATGTATCTTAATCCTTATCAATCGAAATTTCTTTTGATTCTTTTCACTATTCCATTTCTGTTTTATTTTTCATTTGACGTTAACATTTAATATTAGATTTTCAAAGCTTACGTTACTAAAGTCTAACATGTAAACAAATAACATGCTAAAGTATTTCAAAATAATATTTCGATGAAAACCTATATTTTAGACCTTTATTAGCAATCGGAATGAAAAAGCAATTTCCTACGCTCGCTCTGAAAATGCTGAATGTAAAGATGCAACTCCGTTTTACTAGCTATAGTAAATAAATACGGTAACAGGATGTTAACACATAAATTGCAAACCTAACATACTATTCCTATTCAAAACAACCTATTCAAAACTATAAATTGTTCCATAATACATATTTTTACTGAAGCATTTTAGACACAGCTCATTATACTGAAAGACGAACGTGCATGCTTTATGTTAAAAAAAACTCCATCGACTTCGTGGGTGATTTATTTAAAATTATTCGTCCGTTCGTTCGGACATCTTTGAAAGTTGATAATACTGCCCCCTTATTCAGCTAAAACAAACTTCGTCGGCGGGCTGCTGCACGGAGGCCTCGGAGAGCTTATCTCTCACGTGATTAGTAGTATTTGCGTAGTTAGCGAAAGAAACAGAGCACGGAGGCCGTGGCGAAACATTCTCGAGTTTGTGTCATGTTCCTTACAGAAACGAGCCCCTGGACAGCCTGTTCAGGGCAGATTATATAAACGCGAGGTGGAGAGCGGACCTCGCACGTGATAGCGTAGTTTGCGAAAGGACAGAGCATAGAGGCCGGTACGAATCATCGTCAAACTAGTATAATTAACCTACAGAACCAAACCCCAGAAAAGTCAGCTTTGCAGCATCATACTACGAATTCGTAGGACTTATCAACTTAAGTATTCTGCAAACGAACTTCAGAAAATTTCCATATCATAAATATGAGTGAACGACATAAATAAACTTCACCAACGCTATATCATTCACATTTTTTTATATATTCTAAAATAAAGAACTGCGGCTCCAATCTCTGATAGATGGGTTTGCATGAAACAGCCAACCATTTCATTACAGCTCGGATCATATTGTTGCGTGTAAATCTCTCTCGAAATATTCGTTTTGAGCCACAATATTGTATGTAGTATATATTTACTGTACTTACTTCTAGAAATTGTTTACTTTTTTTGTCATGTATATGTGTACATACTTGTTACATCAGTTGAATATATAAAATATACTTAGTATGGTATCGAAAACCTTAATGAAAACTAACAAAAAAGTACATAATGAATGTTACGCAATAAAGAGTACAACGCTACGTTTTCAATTAAGTTTGCTTTATTACGAACTGCATTTCCAATTTGAAGTCCTGTGCGTATAATTTATTTTGTTGTGTTTGTTCAAGCCAATCGGCGAGTTTCCAGAATACATGTGTTTAAATTATTTGGTATATTTCTGCTCAATTATAGCTGTAAAATGACATCAGTTAATTTTGATGAAATTGCATTTGTTTTTGCTACAATACCATTATTTATGTCAAATCTTTTGTTTAAGTTGTAAGTACCTAATTATTATTATTTTCTATTTTGTAGGCTTGTCATATTTTATTTTTGTTTTGTTTTTTAATGTTACCTATAATAAGTATTTTGTAATTGTTGTATATAAAATTATGTAAAATTGAAATTATAAAATAGTCAAAAAGTCAGAATAGATAAAAATTTATATAACAAATAAAAAAGAATGTAACCTTGCTGAGTTTCTTGCCGGTTCTTCTCAGTTGAAGGCTGACTTCTGAACCGGTTGTAGCTTCAGTAACTTTAAATTTGACCTTCATAAGTGCCCTCCGAAGGCCTAAACTGAATAATAGCGTTTTATTTATTTTGATGTTAATCGTAATGTTAAGCTTATTTTTTTTTTATTGAAGGTTTATCGTTTAATTATTATTAAAATGAATAAAATTAATAATAAATAAATATCCTGGGACATTCTTAACACACGGTCATCTGATCCCAAACTAAGCAGAGCTTGTACCATGGAAACCAGATAACTGATATACTACATACGAGCAACTTTTTTTTTTCAAAATCTTTTCTAAATTTGGTTATACCTATAGATATTTACACCCAGACATGTCATGCACATAAATGTTTGATCTGGGTGGAAATCGAACCTGCGGTACTTCGGCTTGGTAGTCGGAGTCACTGCTCACATGTAACTGGCCTGTGGATAATAATAAAATAATGCTACATACACAAGGCCTAAACCATCCCGTCGTGATTTGAAACATTAATTTGTATAGGGGTTGAATTACCTACAAGTTGTCTATTATTAATAGCCTCTTACCTACATCGTACAATTGTCCGACCGTGTCGTAACACTGCACACTTCTGTTCACTAACAACCTCTATTTACTAACAACCCGGAACAGCGCTAATCACAAAGTAATTGAAGTCTGGGGACTAATTGACGCGAGCTTTAGTTTTGTTGCTTTGGTCAGACTATTTTCCAACACGTAGAGATAATGCTATCACGTTTGATTGTAGAGCAATTAAATAATATATTTACTTTGAGAATTCAATTGAATTTAATGGGGAAAAGGAATATGGAAATAGCTACAATTAACATTGGTAGAAAAGAAGAGTGAATTTTAATTAAGATATAAAAAAAAAAACCATGAATGCCTCTTCTTTTTTGTGAAACCTTACATGACGAAATTGGTTGAATTTGTATGTTTATTTTGAAATTACTTAATATTCATTAATCATTCATAGGTCATTAATCAAACTCAAGATCAAACTATACCAATTGTGGACTGTAAAAATTTATATTGTATTTTCTGCAAGATTATTTTGGTGGAATTTAATATTATTCAACACATAAACAAGAGTTGGTACGAATCATGTATGAGCATTCTCTCATGAAAACGTTGGGCTTCCAACTGGTGACGATCTAGTGGTAAATCGATAATGTCTACTCCATAAAAATCTAGGAATATTAGTTTATTAAGAATAAAACCAGTACCTGTCCTCAGCATCAAGCTGCAGCAGCAGCTTGCGCAGCGCAGCGGTGTTGATGGCGTCCCACGGTCCAGAGAGATCGCCCTCGCCTTCTGAATGCGCCACTAAAGCGTTTTCCGATTGTTCGTCCTCCGAGTCCTGTGATCATTTTATTAAGACAGATATAGTTTTTACTTGTTGCATTTCATACCTTATGCTGGCTGCAGAATACTTACTTATTTCTACGATTTGTTTAATAACATTTCATAATTTAATTAAATTATCTACCTGACGTCACTGTAATACTATACCTAAAATATTAATCAAACAAATAAAAAACCTACCGACTACCGATTAAAATTTTAATGTTAATTAAATGAAAATATTTGTCATTACACTTAAATAATTACGTCACGTCACGATGATAAGCGCGGTCGAAAAAGAAGAGGCCACCTACATTCTGTATAAAATTCGTTAAGCAAATTGACCTAAATTAAATTGCCGCCCTTACGGGCTCTTACATTGACAATTATTATGTAATGTTATACTTATTACGGGACAAGGCCAACCCGAGGCCATTATTATCTACCAGAAGGTTGAGAGATACATGCAATTTGTATCTGAAGAAGTAATTTTGCTGCTTCTTAGTAATTGTATTACAGCCAATTACAGGCGATGTTCAAACATGTAATCTATGGGAATTTCCAGGTTAAGTCCACATTGAAATTGGTTTTTTCATCAATTCATTCGATAGTACCTTTTCTTTGCTTTGCAACTGAAGCTGCTACTCAAATGTTTCTTACTTTATCTTAGGGATTCCTTGCTTGGAGTACTCACCATTGGTGCAGCATGAACAGTCATGAAGAGAAGGGCGCAGGTGCCCATCAGAACAATCATGGTAACGTTATATGCGGTTGCGGGTTTCATGTTGTTTCTTTCCTGACGACAAATAATTTAATTAAATAAACTAACAGTAAAAGGAACGATAACGCAGAAGTAGTCGTGGTTAAAATTCTCTGTCAAGTTGTGTTTTTGATGAACCATAATAAGCGCTGATAGCTCAGTGGTAGCGACTTCCAAGGCCATAACGAAGGTCGTAGAACGTATCCTATAGTGGGTTCGAGGTTTCAGTGAAAGAAAACATCTTGAATTTTCCGCCCGTTCCATTTGCGAGAGCAGGGGCCCAATTCCACTAAATGCAACGTTCGAGTAGCACGTTTGGTTCGGCAATGGTATAGTTACGATTAATGTCAAATTGAAGTTTGACATTTCATAAATATGGTATTCCTACGCATTACAACCGAAACAAACATACATTTTGACGTAATCTTTCGAACGAATGTGAACCATTACCGAAACACAACCGCAGTCCGATCGTTGGTGTGTTTAGTACAATACGATTAAACGTCAAATTTGACGTTTGGTTGTGATATGGTAATGGTTCGATGCATAATATGTTAGTGGAATTGCCCTCCAGTGCTGGTTTCTATTTGTTGCATCGAACTTCATCCTTTAACAAGCCCTTTGATATAGCAAGTGTCCACTTACAGTACTTGCTTATCAAACTACTCACAAATAAATGCCTCAGAAAATCATAGTTGACACAGTGATACTAGTATACTACTGTACTTATTAATCTATTGCTCATTTGCTGTCACCTTCAAATTGAAACCAATCACCAAGTTTCGTGATGAATTAAAGTTAATAAATAAGTAGAATACGTGCTTATTTACATACCCTTACTAATTAATAATTATTGTGATGTGTCAACCCTGCAAACGTGCGGAGTTTCGATTTATTTATGTATCACATATTTGTTTGAAATCTTTAAAGATATAGAATATATTGTATTCTAATTTATGTTACAAATATAAATAAAGACTATTTACATACTCAATTTTACCTTTTACTTTTTTTTTACTCACTTATTCAAAGCTTTACCAACTCTCATTTATTTTATCTGCAACATCAATATTGTTGCATCTCTTGGATATTTATGATAATATGTTTTCTTTTAAAATGAAATAACCTACAAGATATGCATAATCCTTGCCTTTCACTGAACTTTCCGATGCTATTGTTTAAATAGACGGTCAATAACACAAAACGTAATCAATAAATACATTTTGCCAAATTAAATGGTTTTTTATTTAAAGTATCAAACTGGTTTGATTTTTAGTTCTTGTTTGATCATTTTTGATTTTTAAAATAATGTCTGGCAAATTTCCAAATATGTTGTACTTTATTTTACAATGTTCAATATAAATGTTGATTTATACCTACTTTATCATTATCCTGCCAGGTTATATCTATCTGTAAGAGTAGGTAAGTGTTAAAATTATTAGAAGATCATTCCATGGACATCAATTTAATGAAGTATCCTGACAATAGTTATTGAAACGGCAATAATCTAAAGTTTGAGGTCGTTACTTGTCCGATGAAAAGGTCCGCTTAGAGCTACTGTCTCTGTTCTATTTCTGATTACACTATTGTGCAAATATCGCAATTTACGCGAGATACCCTTCTTGCTTGAGTAACTATGTACCTATCTTCTATGAACAACCTAAAATATGTTTGTTGTTTCGGGGTTCCTGAAATACTTTAAACTCAAAAGCAGGCTTAGTCATAGTCGATATGGTTCAAAATGGCTTACCTTACTTTTAAATAAGTTTACAATTCTGTGTAAAATTCAATGATAAAATTATGGAGACCGAAGTGTAGGAACACGTTCCTACAATGACAGTCGGTATTGATATTTACGGAGGTTTGGGGTTGCGAGCTGGGCCGGACAGTTGGTGGGATTGTTTTATTTCCCGGGATCTCCTTCACCGGTGTCAATGTGTCAAATACACGGCAACGTAATAAAACATGTGTTGCATTCTACAATACGATATGTCTCGACTTAATTAATTACATATCCACTTAAGCATGCTACTGTTTTAATAAATAAATCCTATGTCATTTGACGACCAAGTTAAGTATATGTAAGTAGGTACTTACATATCAATATGAAAAATGAAGTATGGGACAGCGCTGGAAATTTGTGAAAAAACTTGATTATTCATATACCACAGTGGCATACTTAAATGAAAATAAAGACGATTTATTCATTCCAATAGATGATATTTATCTTGGAATGTTTTCAAGTCCTTTTTGGAAAGTCGAAATTCTTGATGTGGAAATTTAACTCTGTTCAAAAACCTTTATTTAAAAACATAATAAATAATTCCCTAATGTCTATAAAATAAAATAAATGTAATTTGTTTGAATTTGCTTCTTAATCCAACTAGTTATAGGTCAAAGATTGATATGATTCTGGAAAATTGGAATGGAAATTTTATTAACAAAATTTTCCACAAAATCTCTAATAGTGCACAACAATTTTAATCAAGTTTTAGTTTAGATTTTATTGAAATGAGTCACAACGATGACATGATGACATAAACAGATGAATAAGTTGTACTGTCATAGTAAACGCCTACTTAACTGTTGTATTATGAGCCAATTTATGTTTCTGCCTGGCACGCGTTGGTGTAATTATGGTTCAATCAGAAACAAAGCGATTGCGACTATTTGTGAGTTGATGGGTTATGGTAATATAACATAAAATTAACCTACACACTATATTATTCTTAGTTTAAAATATGACAGCAAAATTCTTGTTATTTCTTGCTATGTTTAGGTCCGTCTCCGCCCTTTCGAAAGTCTGGTCATAGTAAAATTATGGGTACATTAAAACTCTTTACAGAAGACAATAGAAGTCCATTTTTTTCTTATCACTTTACTAGTAAACATTTTTATCTTTCCTAGTGTATTTGTCTTAGACGTATCTAATACCAAAGTTATTATTTAAATAAAATTATTATACCAATTTTATGCAGTCAATGCAAGCCAAGTCGCGAGTGAAAAGCTTGACTATTATATTTCGGAGCGGTTCCTTCGAATAAATAAAGCCTACTTTACTTATTATCTAATAATATATTAAACTTTAAATCACGTTACATAAGATTTCTAATTTAACAACATACTAACCTATAGAAAAAATCGTACTATTATCGAATCTCTTGATACCAAACACAATGGCATTTCGTATATGAATTTTGAAAATATGTTATAGATGTTGAAAAGGTTAAAGGGATAACCTTTTTCAGCCTATACGTCTTAATAATATCCCCGTGGGGGTTCGCTTCACAAAGCGCGCGAATGACGGTCACCCAGCGGAGAGGGAATCGCCTTGACAAATAATTGGATACGAAATGCTATCTATCAATAACTCATTCTTGGTTAACATTAATAATTTATATATAAAATGCAATGGACGGATTACTATATATCAAACCTTTTTAAACCATTTATACGCATTTTGGTATTTGGGATTCTTAAGGACTAAGGAAAACTCACTCACAAATATTATTCTTTCGCAAAGATTGTTATTACAGAGAAATTTCTATTGCAATAAAAAAAGCAATTAACGTAATCCTATTTAATTAACCCTTTGAAAAGTTAAGCAATTAAAAACTTCACGTTGTTTTCCTGACAAAGCAAGAAGAACAAGACAATCTTCCCTTTTATTTTTACAATAAAAAAGTAAAGCTAGTTATGTAACTGAATGTAGTAGGTAGGACTATTGGTATTTTATTGAAGTGACCCAAAACTCACAAAAGTATGCAGAAAAAAGGGATACAAACAACGATCGTGATGTCGTATCTCTTTGACAAATCCCGCTTAAGTTAAGTACCAAAGAATTTACGTAATTTTGTTACTTTAGTCGGTTACCTGTAGGAAAATATTTGTAAATGAATCTCTACCGCTTTGTAAACTTTTAGAACTTGCTAACTTTGTAAAGGCAAGTAATCCTATCTGTAAGCGCTTAAGATTTTATTTATTGTAATGTAAGTTTTCTTTTATTGAAAGACGGCGTGACAACAATTGACTATTTATTCGATTCTATATCCAAACACTACATATCTAAGGGTACTATGTATTTTGAGAGGAGATGTAGTGTTTGAATATAGAATCTAGTAAATAGTCAGTTGTTGTCACCATTTCTTTCACGGTTCAGCTCTAGAGCTGACAGTAGCTGGACCACCAACCATACTAAGCTCTCGAGGCGATCGTTCATGTAATATAATTTAATTACATAATGGATATGTAATTAAATTATATTTTTTTTACTTTTACAAATTGTAAATAAAATTAATTCTACCAAGACGTGTTTATTGAAAGATGGCGTGACAACAACTGTCTGTTTATTAGATTCTATATTCAAACGATATTTTTTTATTCGTTTTTTTTTGTTAAAGTAGTATATTTCTTACATCCAGTCAACGAAACTTTAATTATTAAAATCGAAAAGATGGTACTTATGTGTGAAACGTGATAGTGAATTGAAAAGCGTCTGACGTCGCATATTAATATGCAAAAGCGATCAAGCTGAACGAATAGGTTGCATAAAGTAAGACGTCCTCGTCTCCATGTAGTTAAATATAAATAGCTATCTTGATGCAATACGTTTTATACGCTTTTTAATGACATCCCTGTTATATTTTCTATGCACGGATTCAATCGTTATAGAGTAGGAATTGATTTTTCGTTGTACCATTAGTAGGTACTGTAATTATGAATATTTAGTGAAAAATATAATAGGGTAGCGGACTGTATTAAAATTTAATTGCGAATTATCATTCATTAAAAATATTGTATCAAAACACCCCTTTAATGTCCTTCAATTTTACTCTAATTTTGCGATTAGAGCAAATTTTATTCAAATTCAAAATTCAAAACCATTTATTCAGTTTAGGCCCTCAGAAGGCACTTATGAAGGTCAAATTTAAAGTTACTGAAGCTACTACCGGTTCGGAAGTCAGCCTTCAACTGAGAAGAACCGGCAAGAAACTCAGCAAGGTTACATTCTTTTTTATTTTATTAAATTCTTTTTTATCTATTCTGACTTTTTGGCTATTTTATAACATCAATTTTACATATTTTTATATTTAACAATTACAAAATACTTAATAACGCTAACATTCAAAAACAAAAAAAAGAAATAACAAGACTACAAAATAGAAAATGACAATAATTACTTACAACTTAAACAAGAAAATTAGAGGTGCACTGTGCAGAGAGCAGCTATTTCCATACATTTTTATCTTCAATATAATGAACCACCTTGTAATACGCTTTTTCTTTCAAAACTTTCCTAATATAATTTTTAAATTTATGATCAGACATTTTGGTTACTGAAAGCGGTATCTTATTATAAAATCGAACACAATTACCAAGAAATGACTTGTTTACTTTAGTTAGTCTAAAATATGGAACAACTAACTTCTCCCTTTGTCTTGTATTAATATTATGGATATCCAATTTTGACTCAAACATTCCTATGTTTCTACGTATAAACATTATATTTTCATAAATATATAATAAAGGCAATGTCATTATATTTATTTCCCTAAATAAATCTCTTAATGATTCACGGGGACCCATGCCGTAAATTGCACGAATTGCTCTTTTTTGTATAATAAATATTGATTCTATATCCGCTGCTGCTCCCCAAAATAAAATACCATAGGACAAGAGGCTATGAAAATATGCAAAATAAACTAATTTGGCTGTCTCAACATTCGTCAATTGTTTAATTTTCCTAACAGCAAATGCAGCCGAACTTAACTTAGCAGCTAGAGTATCAACCTGAGGTCCCCACTGCAATTTATTGTCTAATGTAAGACCCAAAAATACCGTTTTATTAACAAGATCAATATGGCTCCCATCTATTATTATTTGGCTATCTACTTGTGCTACATTCGGTAAAGAAAACCTTAAGCATTTAGTTTTCTTTGAATTTAGTAATAGATTATTTGTAGCAAACCACCCACAGACAATTGACATAGTATGATTAACTTTAGTTAGATCTTTGTCTTTTCTATCAACTTTAAAAATTAATGATGTATCATCAGCAAACAAGACAATATCTGTGAGATCACATACAAACTGGTCTGTAATCAGAAGGATTCTCCTTACAACCGGACTTAAAAATAGGTACTATTTTACTGTATTTCATCAAATCAGGAAAACAACCCTGATCAATACATTCATTAAAAATATTTGACAAAACCGGTGCAATCACTGTTATTATTGATTTTACGATTGTTACTGATAAGCCCCATAAATCTTCAGTACTTTTCATATTGAGCGAATTAAAAGTATTTAAGATATCGCTAGCATTAATATGCTCAAATTTAAAACTAGGAAATATATTATGAATATGCTGTTTGAGTAAAGATTCCGCTAGTATAGGACATGATTTAAGGCTTTTAGTAGTTTTACAAGGTATACTCGTGAAGAAGTTTTCGAAAGCACAGGCTACATCTAAATTATTCGTTAAAATTTTATCATTAATTTTAAGAGTTACCTGTTCATTATTATTTCTAATTTTACCAGTTTCCGTATTAATAACATTCCAGACTGTCTTTATTTTATTATTCGCATTACCTATTTTATTACATATAAAGTAAGATTTAGCTTGATTACACACTAACTTGAATGTTTTTGAAAAGTTTCTAACATATTTATGAAATTCCTCGTTATGAGTTAGAGATTTTAAATGATAAAGTTCATACAACCTATCCCTGCTCTTACGAATACCTTTAGTAGCCCAGTCACTAAATCCCATTTTACTATTTACCTTCACTATTTTAGTAGGACAGGCTCTATTAAAATTATCGCAAATCCCGGACAATAAACCTTCATACAAGACATTGGGCTCATTACTATGATATATTGTATTACAGAGTTTCAGTTCTAAATTATTCTTAAAGTTGTCTAATCTTGCCTTAGTAGTATGTAGGTCTAATTACTTTCGTTACTTTAAATACTTGTCTTTTAAATGGCAATTCTATTAATTGAGCCTTATGATCCAAGCGAACACAACTAATAATCGATTTCCCTAGTATACTACTATTAGTTAATATATTATCAATACAAGTAGCCGAAGTGGCTGTAGATCTTGTTGACTCACTAAACAATAAATCTAAGTTGAACGATTTGAATAAGGCAACTAAATTCCGACTTTCAGATGAATTACTTAGAGTATCTACATTAAAGTCGCCACATAGAACTATTGACTTGTTACAATTATTAAATAACTTACGAAGAATCTCTTCTATTATAGAGGTAAACAATAAAAAATTTGATGCCGGTGGCCTATAAACACATACAATAATATAGCTCTGCAACTCTGCACAAGACACCTCACAAACACGCTCAACAGAGAGGCTGCAAATATCTTTCCGATCCTTGAATTTAATATTATTATTTATAAGAATTATTGTGCCGCCACCTTCTGCAGATAATCTATTGAATATACTGGCAACTGTAAAGTTTTTAATATTAAAAAGCATAGTGCCCGGTTTCAACCATGTCTCTGTAAAGCATAATATGTCTATAGTTATTTTATCTAACAATAAATGAATATCTAGAATTTTGCCAAAGAAGCGATTAATATTCTGATGTATTACAAAAATCGAACTGTTGAGCTTCTCTGTTGTCAAAAGTTTTTGTTTAAAGAACTATTCTGAATATTAATGTTAAAATTACTTATTTTTACTGAGTTATCCCTTATCCTATTAATGTTATATGCTACAAGTGACGTGTGTCCTGTTTCAATTTTAACTTACTAACAAACTTGTTAGTATCAAAATATATAAAATTAGCACTATGACATGTAACATTATGCATATGGTTATTTAAATGCCAATATATTAATAAAATAATCAAAAAAAGTACAGCAATTGAGTATGAAAAATGATGATGTCATAAGTTAGTACTCAGTACATTTTACAAACAAAATTTGCGTTTTGACAGATGATAAAAAGTAACTGATTTGACTAGGCAGTCCGGTACCCTATTCTGTGTATAAAATGAAATTCTGTTGAAATGGTAAAAAATTAAATAACTCGCTCTGATAATTTTATAATATATATTATATTTGCAAATGGCAAAATAGAACCTCCGTTATTATTACAGCATTATAACGGTCTAGGTAAGTTATCCGACAACAGTGTTATTTTAGGCTTCGGAAGAACTCTGAAATTGTAAAGAAAACAGTAAGTTTACTGCTATTCAGTAGAAGTTCATATATGGGGTCTTATAATTTTCAATAATGATTTTGAGCTATTTTTAATAATGCCTATCAATATTATTTTCCACTGATCTCGACTTACTCGAGTTTCCAAGGGACAAAACGGTTTGTAAGGAATCAAAGTATTTATCTGTTCATGCTTTAAATACAGAACATATTCTATCTGTGTGCCAAATTAAATCCATATTCTTTTGAGGTGTGATCGATTCAACATCTAAACACCCAAACTTACAAAATAATAACATTCAGTTAAATGTATCGATATAAATTAAGTATATTACAAATCAACTAACGCACAGTTAAGATTTATCTATACTTTTAATTATATTTACCGTTTTTAACACAGTCCTAATCAAGGATTTAAATTATCTAGCCCTTTAGATTATGCAGACGGAAATTGCTAGTGAATAAGCTGTTGGTGTTTGTGCATTTCCGTCCTTCACTTGCAAACTTGGACACAGCCTTCTGAATTCATTATAAGCGAGATATACTACATCGCTTAGTTTACGGTAATCCGTAATTGGTGGTGGGATAGTTCCGGGAAATACCTATCTGATATGTGTAAACACATCATTATAATTTATTGGATTCTCAATGGTAAATAAGGATCAAATGTTTCTTGATGAGATGTGAATAATTAATTAATTACAATACAATGTACTTTATTTGCACAACACATAACAAGAGAAGAAGAAACATAAAGAAGTGGTTAACAGAACAAGTGTTTAAAAATAGGCGGTCTTATCGCTAAAGTGATTTCATCCAGACAATCTAGGGGTAGCAGTATACAGAAGAGGATAGCAAGTAATTATTGTTTGAAAGATTTTTTTTTAATTCATGCATTTTTATTAATTTAGATTTATTAATGTAACCTAAGTTCTCTGTGGTTTTCATCGTCAAGAGAGTTCATAATATTATGAGGTCTTTACAAATTTAACATCAGGCTAGGTTTGTAATAAATATTCATTGAATTGACTTACGGGTGTCAGAACAACCATTTTATTTACTTATATAACTTTATGAACAGGAGCGGCAGTAGTATAAATCATTTGTACCTATACGTATATAAGAAAAAATGGTAAGTGCGATTCAACCCGCTCAGACTGGGTTTCGTAAATTTCATTCCACGTTATTTTACCAGTATTATATAGTATATTTCACATTTTTTGCCGCGGAATTTTTTAATTACGGGAACCTATCTCTTTTTGTAATATTTGTTTAAAAAAATGTCTCATTTAAGATACAAAAAACAGTTAATAAAGCTCGTTCAAATGCTCTATTTGCCGAAGTAGTACTTAAATAATATCCCAATTTCAGTCCCCTCTATTCTGTTTCTTTTTCTTATTTATTTTTCCTCAGTAACTCTATCTGACATACATTTACAATAGTGTTACAAAATAGGGTCTTGTTTTTTATACAATTTTGGTACTGAACCCTATTGTCACATTATGTCGATAAATTCCTCTATACTTTTATTGCCTTGCCTTTTACCTGCGATTGTTAATATCCGGTACATTCCCGTCACATTTACTGGAATCGGACAATAACGGATGAATAAATAATGGAAAATAAACAAGTTGCATTTAAAACTATTTAAACTGCTTCGGTGCAAATTTTGTCTTTGGGTTTTCAATGGTTTGATTCATTTTTTTTAACATAAATAAATTCTGACAGTACTCAAGTTAATATTTAGTTTTTATAGTAAATGGCATCCACTAATAATAGTTTGGATGACGGCTTTACACATTTGACGCATCTTTTACGTCGATAATAATGTTATAATGAAAAATAAGATAGATGCATTTAAAACTACATAAAATACTTCGGTGCATGATTTTTCCTTTGGTTTGGCAATTTAAAAAAAAAATATAAATTTATGCATTTTGGCAGTACTGAAGTAAGTTATTGTTTATAGTAAATGGTATCCTCTAATAATAGTTTGGCTGGTAGGCTTTGGAAATTCAACGCATGTTTTACGTTGTTCTATTGTATATTCACTGAAGCGGTAAAGGTGTAAAGTTGCTATCTAGCTACTTTAACTTATTATTAGTAAAGTTTCCCTTTTGTAATACGAAAGACTACACCTTTTTTATCTACGCTTATTTATAAGTATTCATTACAAATATGCTTCGACAAGGATTGATTTGAAAGACAGATGGAACATGTAAATTGTTCCCAATCGTTTGAAAAATATTTTTAAATATTTTATATAGAACTCAGTGTACGAAAATCGCTAAAAAGTAATGTATAGTTTAATACTCAAACCAGGCAACATTTAGAGAATATTTAATTTTAAAAATGCTTTCGATAATTAGTAAGTTATTTAATTTTAAGTGCTTAATGTAATGTTTTATAATATTGAATCAATTCAGATTTATAATATTTTTATTTTACATTATACTGCTTCTCACTACATCCATATTTCTCATGCATCTATTTAATATGCAAGGAAATATCCAAGATTAAAGTTTCTACTAGTCTTTATGGCTATATTAGGTACGAATATGCTTTGACGAGGTATTGATTGATTTGACAGACAGATGGAACATGTAAATTAATTCCAATCGTTTGAAAGATATTTAATATTGAGCTCAGTGTACGAAAAGTGCTAAAGTAATGTTATACGTGTAATACTTTGACCATGGAACATTTAGATTATCTTTTATTTTAGATATCTTTTTGGTTTTGTTATATAGTGTAATTTAGTATGTTATTTAATATCAAGTGATTTATGGAAATAATTATAATATTGAATCAATTCAGTTTTTTTTGTATATTATCCTGCTTCTCTCTTAGTCCATATTTCTCTTCCATTTATTTCTTTTGCAAGGAAATAACCCAGCTAAGATAAGGTTTTTCCTGCCTTACCTATCAAATTAGATTACCTGTCTGTCAAAATTTGGGAATAAAATGTGTTTTTTTTTTCAATAATGCGTTTGTAATCAGACTCCGCCACAATATTTTTTTAACGAAGTAATGTTAATTAGCGCTTGTATTATTTATTACTTAATACAAGCCACAATCATCAGGTAGATACCGTGTTAAGATATCTTAAAAAAGGAGTAATCACAATATAAGTAACATGATACTAAAAAAGGCTAATTTGTTTAATGCACGCCTCAAAAGAAATATATGGAAATATAGAAGAAGAATTGAAAACGAATTAAATTTCAAAGATGAAAAGTAACTGTTTTATTAGGTATTTCAACTATTTTCCCTTTCTTAATTAAAACAACTTAATTTCATTCGATTCGTATTTTTTTTGGTTGGACAATAAAATTGAAAATCTTGTCAAAATTACAAGAAAGAAACTCAGGGATACACGCGGTATTTGGCTGTTAATTTCTGGTTGAATTTGGCTGAAAAGGGTAACCGAGGATTTTCCATCGGTTGACAAAAATCAGCCCCTGATAGAATATAAAAGTAATATTTAAATGAGAATTTCACAGTGGAGTTTTGTAAGTACAATATGTTTAGTTTTCCCGATCTGAATTTATTTATTTTATTCGTGACTCTATTATTATTAAGTTAAGTAATATTCAAATATTTTTTCGTTTGCAAAAGAAGATTTTATATTACAATATTTAAAAATTACTTACGTATAAATCTTCAAAATACTCACCTTTTCTTCGTCGGGATAAAACTTCGAACACGATTTCAGTTTCTAACTTCAGTCAACGTCCGCACTGTATGAATGCTTCAGCTGTCTTCGCCGATGGTTTTCGATAGCAAATGAACGGTAGCTGGTGACGGTTCGGTTTATATAGCGCGGAGCTTTCTGTCCTGTAGCCTCACTACGTAGGTGACGGTCGCCTACGGAGCTACGACGCTACGGTGCTACGAGTCTACAATTTTTTTTATCTACATTAGTTGAGTTGGAAATAGTTTTGATTTTATATTATGATACTCCTTTTTTTAGTTGTTCAAAATCATACCAGTTTGTCAAACCAATTTTCATTTGAAAACAAACGTATACATGAATGTTAATGTGTTTTCTATTGATTGGTTTCATGATGATTGTTACATTAAATATTAGTAAATTTTGTAATATTTCCAAGTAATGGGCTATTTGTCCGATCATACATCACGCATATCAAATTTATCGCTCCTGTGACAAGATATGGTTTAATAACAATTTAGTATATGAATGACCAGCACCGATTATGCTTCAGCAAACAGAATCACGATAAAAATGAAATGACTACAAGCATTATTACCCAATGGTAAGCCCTAATCGTTTGTATATAGCGTGTAATTATTTTTTCCTGGAATTGACAAAATTACGCGCAGCAGTTCCTCAACCTGAAATTATAATGCTAAATATAATCAAAAATAATATCTGCCCACATCACATTTCCAAAATTGGTAATTATTTATAGTTCTACAGTTTTATAGCGTGTTTGTTGACTTATATAATTAATAAGTTGAATGTTCTTTGACGTCTTATTAGTTAAGTTGTGAGTGACAGCATTATGCTAAAAGTGTTTCACTTACAAACACATATAATATAACACTTATATATAAAATAGTTAGTTCAAAGATATTCAAAGAAATACAAAATTAATTTTAAGTATTGTAATATAACAGGCTTAGCAATTTATTGCTAATTTCCTAAAACTCGCGCATGTAGCTGAAAAGATTCAATCAAAGTTTTCGTTTGTACCTTCGTACTTAGAAGGGATAATATGATCCTAATCATAAACCTGAGATAAAAGGTTGTTACTTAAAATAATATTGTTTTGAAGATACATTATTATGCGAAAGGACTACTGAGTTGTTAAAATCACAATTAAATAAAAGAATTTTCCATCTAATTAAATTGAATCCCTTTAATAGGGATGTTGACGGACATGTCAAATTAGTAACTTTTTATTAAATGTCAAAACGAACGAATGCATGGACTGTTGTATGAAATAGCATGTTGCATCAAAAGATCTACTATCTTTATTAATACTTTATATTATATACTATTTTATAGAGTAGTAGAGCTCTTAGTGCAGAGTTTGTCCGGGGAAGTACTACCACCTTACTACCCATTTCCGCCGTGAAAGGTAAGGGGGCCGGTGAAATTACAGGCACATGAGACTTAACAACTTCACGTCTCAGGGTCGACAACGTATTGGCAATGCTCCCAGTGTTGCAAATGTCCATAGGCGGCGGTGACCACTTACTATCAGGTGGACCGTCTGCTTGTTTGTCGGCCCAAGTGGCATAAAAAAAAACTGAAAAATATAATATATCATATTAATTATACAATTTTGATCACATTTGATGTATTCGTTTATTTTTAGATGTTCAATACACTGGCTAGTGTTTTATAATTTGTTTTGAATACAGGAATTTCCCTATTGTAACAAAATTATAACAAAACATTGTTCAAATAAATAATTTCCACGTTGATTAAAATTATAAAAAATTACTATTGACTAAAAAAATAAAAATTCTGATGACAGTTAAGTATCATTTAAAGTGATAGTTAAACACATTTTTTTCCAAAATATTCTTATTAGGTACCAGCCCTCTTATTCTGCTATTACAAAATTCGTCGGTGAGCCGCTTCACGAAGGCCTCGGAGAGCTTGTCTCTCACGTGATTAGTAGTATTAGCGTAGTTAGCGAAAGAGACAGAGCACGGAGACCGTGATGAAACATCCTCGAGTTAGTATCATTTTCCTTTCAGAATCGAGCCCCAGTTCTTTATCAGCTGCTCATACTCGTCTCTAGCGTAACTTTAATAGACCCTTAGTGAAGAAAATTCATAATGACATCAATATTTTAATGCTGGGACACCTCTGAAGGACCTTGAAGATATCGTCATACCAACGATGTCAATGTCCTTTTTTCATTTTATCTTAGTCACCTTTCCCTTACCATGATATAATGGAAAACATATTTTACATGTTTTTTAATACTTTCCCTTCGGTTGCCTAATCGAGGAGATTTTCTGGCGGTATTTTAACTGAAGATGGAGTTGAAATGGTGTTTATATAAAATTGTTGTGTTTATTTTTAATTTGAGTTTCGTTTCCTCAGAAACTTATAAAAAAAATCGTTGTTTTTTCTTAATTGCTATGGATTGTATTCCTGCTGTCCATTGAGACAGCGCTCTTATATACTTTAAAAAGTGTATCTATATACATACCTTATATAATTAAATATACAGATTATACGGTAAATAGGTGAACAAAAAACATTAAGTTTATTACTTGATATACTGATGCTGATGATATACATTACTTACTATGACTTGATTGTCATGGTTTTTTAATAAAATATTTTTTTTATCGTTGCTGTTTATTGCGAGCTTAGTGTGTACCTCTTTCCATTCTTTCCGGTCTATGGCTTTTAAGGACCGGTCTTCCATGAATGGGTTCCATTTCGACCTGCCAATCGTTTCTATTTTTGTCCTTATAGCTAAAAAAATACATTGTATTAAGACTGCACTAACAAGACTATAAATGACTTGGTGTAAACTATGTATGTTTGTAATTGAGTATTCGAACTTAGTGGTTTGAGACCCGGCACAGGTCGTGGGTTCGATTCCCGCTCAAGACAAACAATTGTGTGCATAAACATGTGCGTTTTGTGTCTGGAAAAATCAAAATTAGTTTGTATGTAGAAGAAAAAAGGTGTGTGTTTATCAATTATCTGGTTTCCATAGTACAAGCTCTACTTAGTTAGGCCGTATATCAATAATGTCCTAAATTATTTATTTATTCCCAATAATATTGTTACCAGGATGCTTAAATTACATTTTTCTTGAAACAAGCATGTCTCTCCGCTTTTATTGTGGGTCAGATACCATAGAAATAGTCACCTGTAGATGTGACCAATGTTTAACTTAAGGTGATAGAGGTAGTACCTTCATAAAGTATCAACTCATATTATGTTTAGGGCTGTAGTTACATACATATATTTGTATATTAGAGTCAGACTATTCATAAGTGCTTGAAAAGGACAATTATAATTTAAAAAAAAACATTTTATTTCATCTGTATATAGGTTACTTATGTATCAAATCATGCAGTATATACATCTATACATTAAAAAAACATCTACAATATATAAAATCATTAATTTAATGTTATCAGTGTTTAATAGTTACAATTTTCTTACTTATTTTTGACATAGCGGTGGTTAAAACTATGTATATATTATATACCAAATAAAAGAAATTAATCAACTGAGTGTTTCTTTTTCGAATGATAGATATAATAATAGTTTAATAATTAGATAAGTAAAACATGCCTACCTAACGAGAATTTGATATCACCTGAATATGCCCAGTCATACGTTATAATGACACTTACTTGTAATTTTTATGAATACTTGTAGCTACTACTTTTACCTGTGTTGTTATTCACTGATACTCGAAGTAAGTATATTGTCACCACTGGATGGGTGTTAATACGCTCCATGTTTCAAAAATCCATGTCCTCGTAGGTCTATAATGTTGTGTGTTAATTATCAAAGTATTTATAGCGATAAGTATCATGTTTCTTAGTTTTATTATTTATAAAGTTGAACCAAGGTTTTTTAGATATTATTATTATAACTACCTCTGTATCAAACCCTTGAAAAATATTGTAAGATAATTAAAAATCTTAGCATTATTATTGAAATTTGTGATAACTTAAAACCAAAACATTAAGTCACCGTTAATATTCAAATATTGTTTTATTATTTATTAGTTCTGTCATATATGTCCTTACGTCCATCCATCTGCTTGAAAATTATTTAACTCATACACAGTTTACTACATTTCATAATTCATAAAACCCAAATAAAAAGCTCATCATCATCAGCCTATCTCCATCCACTGCTGCAGATAGGCTCACCTATGACACGCCACTGAGCTCGATCTTCAGCTCTTTGTTTCCAACCGCTGCCAGCCAGCTTGCGTATATCACTACATAGTATAAAACAAAGTCGCTTTCTCTGCCCCTATATCCCTATGTATGCTTTAATCTTTATAACTACGCAACGGATTTTGATGCGGTTTTTTTTAAGGAGAGGAAGGTTTTTATGTAAAATACATATAAAATACCGATTAGTTTCTATAAAAAAATTCTATGTTTAATTTTGGGAATAACATTAAAATAATAAGAAACAAAATGAAACAACACCGTTGACTATGTTATTTTTTTCCTATAAAATTTGCAAATATAGTCTAGCCTCTAGCGTACTATTTTTTACGTTACAAAAAATTATACAAGCAAGTGCGATTAGGCGGTGTTTCTAAGGTCAAGTAAAAGGTATCTAAGTTAAAGGTAAAGGCTGTAAATTTGAATTATTAACAGCTTTTCTATAGACTAGCGTTCCAAGGTTAATCCATCAATTCGGAAATCGGCCCTTAAAGAAACATTACGAAGCTATTGTATTATAAATAATATATTTGCCTCAGGATCCGTAAATAAATGCGTTGGTTCATATTACATTAAAGATTTATTTCAATATCAAAATCAAAATGTAGGATAAGAAACAATACCCCATGAAAATTTAATTATTTTGATTCTATTTACGATTTGATATACATTTCTTAGTAAGATGTTACAAAGACGTAAAGTAAATTAAATAAAAAAAGAAACTGCATTCAATATATCAAAATGTACTCAAAAAAACTCGACGCTTTTTTTATTACAATTTTTTTTAAATTTTCGCATATATTTTAGGAAACAGACTATAAACACAAACATTTGTAAAAAGCATAACCAAATCAAAAGATAAGTATGTCCATCATGGAATGACGATAACGCATGGATAACAGCCCAACTAAAAGGACATGTCCACAACAAACGAGAGCATTAATGTATATTTTACGTAAAAAGGTCGGAATAAATCAATTTTTAAAGAGTTTGCTTTTCATCTATCTTAATCCAAACTCTCTACTACGAAACCATCCTACGTTTTCCTATTTTTATTTGTATTATTTGACATAAACATTAGTTATAGAAATATGACAATAATAGGTAAGTATAAATTAAAGAACAAGTCCATATTTGGGAGTCATAAGTATGTTTGGCAGCTGTTTTTCTAGCGTGTAAAACACATAGTGTGTAAAATTGACAATGCAAATTCGTAACGTGACTCTGTTGAAATGCGAATAAAATATTAGAAGCTATGCAAGCTACCTTTGGTAAGACAATTATACTTCAAGCAAATGCTTGACTTGGACTAGTAACCCTCAGTGTATCTCATCTCTTGAGGTGGTGGGGGACTTTTCTGCTCGGCCCCTGCTGGTACGTGCTCACCACTTAAGAGCTTCGCTTCCCCATCGGTTATCGGCCTACTCAATACCACTTCAGTTACTGCATATACCAGCTACATCCGTTATTACAAAAATCTTGTTGAAGTGCAGAACGTAAGAAAACAGGTGACATGTTTTTTAATTAGATATACATATTTATAATTAGCTGTCCTCCACGGTTTCACCCGCGTATATCAATATCATATATAGACTTTAACCATCTTGGAAAAATTCCGCGTCGAATGGTAGCAGTCCTATCCCGATTATGTTCAGTAGTTTTGAGGTGATGGTGCGTCAAAGGAACCCTATTTTGCTTATATATGAAATGAAATATTTATTCAAAAAGGCCTTCACAGGCACTTATGAATGGTCAGACTCTAACATCGGTTTGGAAGGTTGCTTTTACTGAGAAGAGCCGGCAATAAACTCAGCAATTACTCTTTTCAAAATAAGATTTTGTACATAAAGATGTGTCCTGCTTGAGCGAGCGCTACACCCAAGCATTGTCGTCATTAAAATAATCATTTGTGTTGTAGAAAGCCTTTTGTACTAAAACAGTCTCAATTCTTTCCTTAAATTTTTGTAAAGGCAAATTTAAAATTACAGCAGGGATTTTATTATAGATGCGTGCACTAAGGCCTAAAAATGAGCCTTGCACTTTTTGCAGTCTATATGCAGAAGTGACAAGTTTATCCTTATTTCTAGTATTGATGGAGTGCATATCACACTTTTTGACATAAAGACTAATATTTTGATGTACAAATATTATGTTTGCATAAATATACTGCGATGCAACTGTGAGGATATCAATTTGTTTAAACTTTTCTCTGAGGGAAGCTCGAGAACTCAAATTATAAATTGCTCGAAGAGCTCTTTTTTGCAATATAAAAATGGTTTCTATATCAGCAGCTTTACCCCAACGCAAAATGCCGTAGGTCATAATACTATGAAAGTAGCTAAAATAAACTAATCTAGCCGTATCGACATCTGTAATCTGCCTGATTTTTTTAACTGTGTAAGCTGCTGAACTAAGTTTTCCCGCAAGACATGATATTTGTGTCCCCGATTGAAGTTTTAAGTCTAAAGTAATTCCTAAGAAAACTGTTGACTCAACAAGGCTAAGAGCTTCGTTGTCTAACATTAAACTACAGCCTAGTTTTTTAACAATGGGTAATGCAAATTTAATACATTTAGTTTTTCTTGCATTTAAAACAAGATTATTAACAGTAAACCAATTTAATACCTGGGCTAATGCACCGTTTACATCGTCATAATTGTATTTCAGTCTATCAACACCAAAAATCAGTGAGGTATCGTCAGCAAACAGTACAATTCTACAGGTATTTCTTACGTAAAATGGTAGGTCGTTGATGTATACTAAAAACAGAAAAGGCCCTAGAATAGAGCCTTGGGGTACACCTATATGCACAGGAGAACCAGATGATTTAACTTCATGTATACTAGCTGTCTCTAGCGGTTTCACCCGTGTTCCCGAGGGATGTAAAATTTTCCTGGGATAAAACTATCCTATGTGCTATTCTAGGACATGCTCTATCAATGTACCAAGTTTCATCCTAATCCATTTATCAGTATTCACGTGAAAGAGTAACAAACATCCATACTCACAAAGTTGAACATTTATAATATAACTAGCTGTCCTCCACAGTTCACCCGCGTTCCCGAGAGATATAACATTTTCTCGGTACAAAAAATATCCTATGTTAATTCTAATACCTCCAAGAATATGTGTACAAAGTTTCATGATGATCGGTTAAGTTCTTTTCGCGTGAAAGCGTTACTAACAAACTTACATTCACATTTATAATATTAGTAGAGATTTGGATATAGAAGATACGAGTAAACGTAATAAGAAAATCTTCAAGCCCAGGTGAAAACATTTGTAATTTAATGGAACTTCACCATAGATCTAAGGGAGCCATGTATTTGTTAAAAGTACCAATAAAACTTAACATTAAAAGTTACACGCAGGCACCGCAATAATTTATAATGGATCCTGAGTGCTTTGAGGGTATCCAAGGGGCAGTAATACAAACTGTGGTCATACTTACTATTTGTTATAGAGGTGTCACACTTAGTGTGGAATCATACTACGTATTTTCATTGTATTGGAAGGAAATAATTAATATCTAAATATACACAATGTTACAAAAGTACCCGTAAAGCCGAGAGGTTAAATGAGGCCTGATAACTAGTCCATTCACAATATTTAAGAACCGTAGTAATGCTGTATAACTTACCCCAAAAAAAATAAAATACCTGATTTTTATGAATGAAAAATAGAATAACTATTAAAGTAGACCATTATTAGGTAAAATAGGTACGTGTGCTTTTCTGTTAATTATTCTGGTTCCCTGACATGACAGCTTACTAGGGTTGTTGGCTTTGATAAATTAATTATATTTTTACGGGTTATTTTGTAACACGTTGTATATATTTCTGTCTTTGTGTATGATGACCTCTTCCTAAACGGCTGGATAGATTTTGATGCAAATTTTTGTGTGTAATCCCGTGGAATCAAGAATGGTTTAAATTTAAAATTGCACCCTCTAGGTGGTGCTGCGATCAAATTCCTCCATTTTTGTATGGACTTATTTCGACAGGACAACGTCTGTCCGGACAGCTAGTTTTATTATATGTTAATATATTTAATATTACATATAATATTTATTAATACTTAGGTATTATTTTGAACAGATTATTCAAACATAGAAGGAAGTAAAGTAAGAATAACTAATAACTAAACGAATAACTATAAAAGTAATTTTAAACTAATGTCGTTGGGGGAAAATGTAAAATAATGGATGTAAACATATTATTTATATACAGGCTGTTACAAAATACACCGTAAAAATATGATTTATTATCAAAGCTTACAACCCTAGTAAGCTGTCATGTCATGGAACCAGATTATTTAACAGAAAGGCCTACGTACCTATTTTACCTAATAATTGTCTACTGAAATAGTTTTTCTATTTTTCATTCGTAAAAATATTTTATTTTATTTTTTTGGGGTATGTTATACAGCGTTGCTACGGTTCTTAAATATTGTGAATGGGCTCGTTATAAGGCCCCATTTAACCTCCTTTCGGCTTTACGTGTAGTTTTGTAACACTCTGTATATATTTGAACTATTATTAGTAACTTAATGCATTGACAGGGGGTAAAGCTATGTTAAAATTGACATATTTTAGGATAAGCGCGCAAACGCAACTGATGGCTGAGGCCTCATCCCAGGGTTCGACATTGGGTTCGAATCCTACAATGAGCAAACGCTGTGTTAACGAAAAACATCATAAGGAGGCATTTGTGGCGTCTCTATGGTCGCGCCTTTTGATATAGCACCGGTTGGTAACACTGCTATCGGATAGAAGATGTCACTCACGTACAGAACGATTAAAATATAAAAATCTCACCATTCAATTTTAAAGGCCACGCCTTAAATGTTTAGACGTGTGATCCTAAATATATGGTGTATACCACTTTTACTAAGAGGTCCCGGTCCCATTGGTACCCCAAAACATTCTCAAGTTACACATAAACTAATGTGTGAAAAGAGCATACTCCTTTTTAAAAGGCCGGCAACGCACTTGTGGCTCCTCTGGTGTTGCGGGTGTCCATGGGCGGCGGTAATCGCTTACCATCAGGCGATACGTCTGCTCGTTTGCCTACCAAAATATAAAAAAAAACTTATTCTTTACTTTGACTATCTACTACGACGTGAAGGACGCTTTAAATAATGTGTATCGCTAAAGCAGACACTTCGTTGAAAATTGTGGTCAATTTGATTTTGTCGTATTATAAAGAGAAACGAAAATAAAGCGAGAAATAAAACGATCTATTTCTTCTGCGGAAATTCATATAAAACTAATAATTTAACTAAGAAAGAAATGATAAGTACACTTGTGCCATGTCACTTCACATTGTCAATCAATAGTATGTGAAGCTAAGATTTATTTCGGCATTCATGAGCCTCTGATTGAGTCCATTACAATCCACTTATTATTTACGACTTGTAAAAACGATTCCCTCATCGCTTCATGGCTTTCCTGCGGGATATCATAGCTATGTTCCACTTGCAACCTATTTACGACCTTTCTGTATTATTCTTAAAAAAAAAAACAATTATTATGTAATATCTTCCAGAAGTATTTGAATTTAAAGAGATGTTGTTTATTTAAAGTATCAAAGTCTATTTACGTTTTTGACTTTCCCAATATATGGACCAAAACAAGACTTAATGTATTAAATTAACTTTGTTAACCACTATCTTTATTTAATTCGGAACATATATACATATTTTTGCTGTTTTTATTTGTAATATTTTTATTTTATTTTCTTTATTTGAGACAGCAAGTCTTAAACTAAAAAAAAATACATGGTTTGAGCTTATAAGTAGGCCGATTACAGCTATCTACGTACTAAAATAGAATTATAAATATATCATAAATAACACTCTTTTGAAGTAAACAGCATACATAATGTAAAAAGAAAGAAAACATATGTTTAAGTGTTATAAAAAAACGATAAACTTACAATATATTTATTTATTTTAATTTAAAATTAAATAGAAGTATGAAAGTTTTTTGGTTTATTTTGATAATATTCTGTCCGACTGTGCAAAATTCCAGAATCATAAAGGTATTTATTAATACATAATAATGCATACTCTCATCAAAGCACCAATTTATGTTTCGGTACTCGACAATTACAATATGTAGGAACATGATAAATATGAAGTGACAAACTAATAACATATTCACGTCAGGAAGTTCGCTAACGTGACATTCAATAACGTGTTTCATGTTTCTATATTCAGTAAGCTCTATCTCACGTAAAAGCCTTCGTTCAGTTCCTTTTATAAAAGAAGAATCTTTGATCACAAAGTAAGTAGCTTGTTTTCAGGGAGATAAAGATTTGTTGGAAACTATTGCACAGAGCATAAATCATATATTAATTCGAAATTTAAAATGAATAGACTTTTTTTTAAATATGGAAGGAATGAAGTGGACGTAAACAGCAACTGACATGTTTCACCAGACCATACGAAATAGCTTTATCGATGGTCAGCACGGATTATGGCCGATAAAAACTAAACGCATGCGACTATAAATCCGACGGCGATGTCAAAACGCACTTTCAATACCGAAACTTTTTATTATACGTTTTTTTAGTATCCAGGTTCAATTAATATCTTTTGAAAACCATAATTTAATAAATGAATACATAATATATGTTTGTTATTTAAATACGTGGTTAATCTGTGAGGACAAGAAAGTAATATGTCACTAATATAATAAATATCCTGGGACATTTTTGTTACACACGGTAGTCTGATCCCAAACTGAGCTGAGCTTGTACTATGGAAACCAGATAGCTGATATACTACATATACTACTTTTTATTTTTCTAAATACATATATAATATATAGATATTTACACCCAGACACAGAACAAACAGACATGTACATGCACATAAATGTTTCTCCAGGGTGGGAATCGAACCCGCGACTTTCGACTTGGCAGTCAGGGTCGCTAACCACCAAGCCAATTGGCCTGTCAATAATAATAACTGTGAATGTAAGTTTGTTTGTTACGCTTTCACGCGAAAGCTACTTGATCGATAATCATGAAACTTTGTATGCTTGGAGGTATAAGAAGTAATATGGGACACTTTTTGTGCCGGGAAATTGTTACATTCCTCGGGAACGCAGGTGAAACCGCGGGGGACAGCTAGTCCATATCTATACTAATATTATACAACAATTCATACGACAATGCTTGGGTGTAGCGCTCGCTCCAGCAGGACACATCTTTATGTACAAAATCTTATTTTGAAAAGAGTAATTGCTGAGTTTCTTGCCGGCTCTTCTCAGTAAAAGCAACCTTCCGAACCGGTGTTAGAGTCTGACCATTCATAAGTGCCTGTGAAGGCCTATTTGAATAAATATTTCATTTCATTATAAAGAGGAAAGATTTGTATGTAAGTATGTTTGTTACTCTTTCACGCAAAACCTACTAAACGGATATAGATGAAGCTTAGCGCATAGATAGAGCATTTCCTGGAATAACATATAAGCTACTTTTTGTCCCGGGAAAATGTGATATCCCTCGGGAACGCGGGTGAAACCGCGGGGGACAGCTAGTAGTATAATAAATGTGAATGTAAGTTTGTTTGTAAGTTTGTTGTTAAGCTTTGACGCGAAAACTGCTAATCCGATCATCATGAAACTTTATACACATATTCTTGGAGGTATTAAAAGTAACATAGGATAATTTTTGTGCCGGGAAAATGTTACATCCCTCGGGAACGCGGGTGAAACCGCGGGGGATATCTTGAAAAAATTAACGATGTGTATTAAAAATACAGCCCTTGAAATCTCCTTCGGAAATGTAGTATAAGATTTTGAGAAATTTAAGTAATTGAAAATGTCTAACCATTCTTTTTGTTCATGTAAAGAATATCATTGTTTCTGTTTTGGTTTCCGCAACTACGCTACGAATGTCTACGAGGCTACGAGCGCGTAGCGGAAGAACGGCTCTCAGTAAAACATTGAATATCTTTTTAAAAAATCTAGGCACGTGCTATTTGAACTCGCGATTGGAGAGTTCCGTACTATAATAAGAAAATCCACTTAATGTTGTAAATATAAATATTAAATTTGTCTAGTCGCAACTTTTTATTCTACTAATATTATAAATGCGAATGTTTGTTTATATGGATGTCTGTTACTCTTTAACGCAAAAACTACAAAATGGATTTGGATGAAACTTGGCACATATATGGAAAATGCCCTGGAATAACACATAGAATACTTTTTAAGTCGAGATAATGTTGCATACCTCGGAAACGTGGGTGAAACCGCGGCGGACAGCTAGTACATTATAAACCTACCTAGTTTTTAAACATTTTGTTATACTTCAAAAGATGATATCTATTTAAAAAAACATTACATTAAATATTTTTGACAAAGTAGCTCTTCTTGCCTACTGTCCAATTTCAACCCCGTTTTTTATCCCTACTTCCGAGAATTAGAAAATTATTACACTTTGTCATAAGATAGGTAAACTCTACAATCAATATCTATCAAGCTGGATAGAATTAGTAGCCACTGAGAATAAAGGACCATGACATACAGATAGACTGATGACACCAAAGTTTCACCATAAAGGTTCCTGTATTACTATTTTGATTCAGAACCCTAACAATAGCTTTTCAACAACTATTGTTTATTGTTTACTATTGAATAATATATCCAGTCTTGTTGAGCTTAAACATAAAGGATTTATGAGATACCTTTTATGAAAACATGACAAATAAAAGGCACTAGATTGCAGTTGTGCATGTGTGTGTAGCTCCATACTAGTGTGGGTAAAACGGTGCTATCTAATACCTTTAAACGAGAAATGATTGTATATATATATATGAGTTTAATTAGGATCACGAAAATGACTTTAACGATTTTCATGAAATTTAGTCGGGGGGTTTCGGGGGCGAAAAATCGATCTAGCTAGGTTTCATTTTTAGAAAACGTCGTTTTATGCGTGTTTTTAGGCAATGAAAGCGGCTACAATACCATTAGAATACGAAGGTAAAAGCACTTACACTTAAAGGTACGCCCTTTATGATCGCATCTTATTTGTATCTCGGTATATATGACAGTGCTTTAAAAAAGAGAATACGGCAGTAGTCACATTAGTAAAGAAAACCCGAGCAAAGCTTGACCATGCAGGTACTATTATATTAAATAATAAATAATTAATTACATTGCCTTAATTTTCATGTCGCATAAGGAAAAGAACAGGCCAAATAAAGTTAAGGAAAAGGCCAGAGGAGATAAGGCTCGGCTTCGTTTGTGGGATAGTACATAATAAGCTTGTTACATTAAAACTACTACTCAATTAAATTAAGAGTGTTAAAATTACTTTGATTACATTTCCGGCCGAGGGACAAGTATAAAAATTGCCTCCAGCTTACATAAGTGTGCGGAGCATTAAAAATCGGAGAAGTGCGCGTCGAACTCGCCCACCGAGGGGCACAAATATGTAGGTACATATTATAAATATAAATAGATTTTTATTTTCTTAAATATCAAATTGAAACCTGCCCCCTTATTCAGCTAATATAAACTTCAATGGCGAGCCGCTTCACGGAGGCCTCGGAGAGCTTACCTCTCACGTGATTAGTAATATTAGCGTAGTAAGTGACAGAGACAGAGCATAGAGACCGCGACGAAACATCCTCGAGTTAGTGTCAATTTCCTTACAGAATCGAGCCTCTGATAGGTAACCTATACTTATAAAAACCGAGCAAAAGAAAATCACATTTGTTATATTTTATTCTGTTTTTTAGTATTTGTTGATATAGTGGCAACAGAAATACATCATCTGTGAAAATGTAAACTGTCTATCACTGTTCATGAGATACAGCCTGGTGACAGACGGACAGACAGACAGCGGAGTCTTAGTAATAGGGTCCCGTGTTTCCCTATGAGTACAGAATCCAAATTAAAAATTATAGAGTACTTATGCTTGACTTTTAAATGCTAAAAGATTCAGTTACTGTTCATTACATCATAATGGAAACTCATAATATTACCATAGGTTTGTTTGACATTTACTTCGCCAAGCTGGCGACTTAAAACATGCCTTATAAGTCATAAGCATTGAAAAGCTGTAACCAATGTTTGAAAATCGACGTACGTATACTATGACAAACCTTGCCATATGCCTTGACCTTAAGTTCCATTACTCTCTTTGACGGGCCAGTTGGCTTGGTGGCCACGCAGGTCGTGGGTTCTATTCCCACCCAGGACAAACATTTGTGTGTATGAACATGTCTGTTTGTACTGTGTCTGGATGTAAACATATAATTATGTATTTAAAAAAAAAGTTGTATATGTAGTATTTTGGTTATCTGGTTACCATATAATAGTACAAACTCTGCTTATTCTGCTTTTCGCGTGAAAAGGTAACAAACAAACTTACATTCACATTTTTAAGTTAATAAGGATTAATTATTGGGGTTCTTCAAGAAGGGTGTGAAGAGATTTTTGCAGGGTCGGCAACGCGCGAGTGATACCCACGGTGTTGCAAGCGTCCATAGGCTGCGGTGACCGTTTACCATCAGACGGGCCGTCAGCTTGTTTGCTGCCTTAGTAGTATAAAAAAAAAAAAAAAAAAAAAAAATAATTGATGTTCCAATTATAATAAAATTAGGTCGATATTATATGGATACGCCCTACCCTCAAAAACTAAAATAATCAAGGTGTATTGCACAGGGATTTCTACGTAATTAAGAAATGAAGGTCAAATATCTAAACACAGTAACTTAATTTAAATTTACCGAGCAATATAAGTTACCCGAATCAAATTCCCTTAGGTGTCCGAAAATTAGCATCAAATAGTTAAATAACACTTCCAAACTGTTAATTACTATATCAAATGTTTATCGACTATATAACCTGCCCCCTTATTCAGCTAATACAAACTTCGTCGGCGAGCCGCTTCACGGAGGCCTCGCAGAGCTTACCTCTCACGTGATTAGTAGTATTAGCGTAGTAAGCAACAGAGACGAAACATTCTCGAGTTAGTGTAATTTTCTTTACAGAATCGACCCCTGGCTGTAATTTGTTTATATACTTTATGGTGAACATAATATTATGTATCGAGTTGCTTATCTACTGTTAAGTGAAGTGAACGTTGTTGTAATATCATCAATAATATTATGTATATAAATCTTAGTTCGAACAATTTGTACCTAAGTAAAGCAGAATTAGTTTTAGGGAAACTAAATGTTTATCTTAATTACTTGGTGGCCGTAAGCACAGTTTCTAATTAATTATTAAATTCAAACGTATTTTAAACAAACACATTTTGTTTAATTAATATTTCTTTTTATCTTTAAAAAAATACATTAAAAGAAATTCAGTTCAACTTGGTAACAATTTAACACGTTTGGTTTTCGAGTTCCCGTACTTCTTCTTTTGTGAGCTTCTGTACCAAATCAGGTGTAATAATTGGCATACGATAAAATCTCGGAAATGTACATATATACGTTTACCCTGGGGATACAGGATGCTGGCAATATAAAAAAGGAGAAATTCAATAGCTATACTATATATAGGTACCTAATAATTTATATCTTTACACATACTTGAAGGCAGCAACTAGCATTTACGTAAGTTAACGAGCAGTTCTTCCTTTAGTGCAAACTAGGGTGACCACACTCTCTCGATGTGTTAAATAATGTACCAGAAAACTCACACACAAAAATATATATTTTTATCATATATTAAGTAGAGAACATAGTACTTATGTAGACAATATTTTTTAATGTCATTGCACTCATTTCTATGCCAGGAGTATCCTACGAATATCATTTTTGGACATTATGTTTGCCTTATCTGACTTTATCACTCAAAAGATTTCATCAATTCTTTTTAAACTTCGCACATAGAATATTTTCTGGAAATACGCATAATAAACAATAAATAATTGGAAGAAAATTAAGAATTTCTATCTACCTACTTCTGCAACTTTTCGCGACTATTCCATATTAGTGATTTTTTCTTGAGTATTATTCATAGTTAGTATTCATCAGTATTCAAAGGTAATATACAAAATACTATAATTTCATTCATCAATCTCATGGCAACTACAAATCACAAATTTACTTAAATAAAATGTCCTACAATATTAGTATTGTGGACACCAGAGGTGTTCTCACGTTGCCATTACTCTGGGTGCACGGCAGAGTATCGCTTCACTCAATCAGCCCACGATGATCGTGTGACGCTACTTGCGCATCTTTATAATCTCGATAATTGAAACCGTGGCTTGGCCCTCGATCTCATTATTGTTATTTATCGATAACATTATTTTTCTATTTGCTAAACCTCATTTATTACCCACACAAAGACAGATGACATTTATAAATCTTTTTTTAACTAATTTTAATATGGAATACCTACTTACTTAAATACATCAACAAATTATTCATTTGAAAAATTAAAATATTTTTTGTTAAAGAGTCCTTTACAAGCACTTATGAATAGTCAAACTTGTATACTGTGTTTCGGTTTGAATGGGCCGGTGAAATTACAGGTACATAAGACTTAACAACTTCACGTCACAGGGTCGACAACGTATTGGCGATGCCCTGGTGTTGCAAATGTTTATAGGCGGCGGTGACCACTTAACATCAGGTGGACCTTGTGCTTGTTTATTAGCCGTGTTGTATAAAAAAAAACACCTGTTTGAAGGTTGTTTTTACTGAACCGGTAAAAAAATCAGCAATTACTCTTTTTACGAACTTATATGTATTACATAACATTTATTTTAAAATAGGTTGTTAAATTAATAGATTGCCAGGCGAGCTATTCATTGCCAAGGCTCATTGTCGTCTAAATAATCTGAATCATAGCCGGTAGCTATACGACTTTCTTACGTAGAGGAAATAAAAGAACAAATTATTCTAAATTATGATAATGCTGTATCAGTTATGCCGTGTGCGTGCGGACAGGCTCGGTGTCCGAGCTCCAACGTTCCCGAACTCAATTATTGCGACAGCTTTCAATTTACATGCAACCATGACCTACACATTAATTTATTCCTAACTTACTGCAAGCAAACCCTGAAACTGGTTTGTTGAGATATTGAATCGATATTGGTATCCGATATAAAATATACCTACCTACTATTAGGTTGGTAAAATTTTACATCAGTAAACGTGCCTTTAGTTATAGAGCAACTGGACCCAAGGTAGTTTTAAAATGTGATTAACACCAAGCTTTAAGTTCGTCGCTTCATCAGAACGAAGCTAAAGTTACTGTATAATTTGAGCATGTAGCTGTATTAGTTTTTGTTAAGGAACTTATTAAAACTATTTAATCAATATTAGGTCCATTTTATCTTCATAATTGACACACGAGTATACAATTCACCACAAAAATTATATCAATTATCAGTAAGCCACATAAATGATGTGCTTGACTGTGAAACTTTTCCCTCCACTTGTGTGATTGGTATAAAGATTGTGATCAGAAAAGTTCCCGTGTTCTATTGAACACTCATTTATGGTAGAACTTAGTGGGAAAGTTGGAAAAACTCAAACCATTTTATTATTCGCATTCAGTATATTTATTATAATTGAAGTCTAACAGAAAGCGCACAGTTATTTGTAGGTACGTGCACCTTTAGTTGAAGTTAACTTTGTGTAAAAGGAGCACAGCTCTGCAATTTTATCACTGTACAGTCGAAAAGGCGTCTTAATTACAAGCTTGTTGTGCTTCACTGTATTTGTAGTTTTTCCAAGGCAAAAAAACTTTATTTTGTCACAAATATTTATATAAAATAAAAATTTAGATATTATGACTTATTCATTCAATCTATTAAAAATATCTTATCAACTGAAAAAAAAACTATTTATAAATATGTTAATACTTCATATTGTAATCTATATATATAAAAATGTTATGTTGGTTTGTGTACGCTTCAAAAATTCAAAAAGTTCTGCACCGATCGACCTGAAATTTTAGCACGATATATAATCCGTATCAAGGATTGTTTTTATCTATTCTTGCATCAGTCACATATCCGCGACCGTCTTTGTTTTGTTTCTCATTTTCAACCATTCAATCACAATATGCCGAAGCGAAGCGTGGCAGGGTACAGCTATTAATTAATAAATTTTATCTGTAAATAGGCACAGACAAAATAATTAAGTACCATGTTCTCTTGTTGTGAATATTTTTTTTTATTTGTATCTATGGACGAGCTTAAGTGTAATCAATTAAAAAAGAAAGGGTGTGTCGTAAACACACACCATAAAAGTGAAACATTGTATTACAGGGAAACATTTTAATTATTTATCAATCTATTTTAAATAGCTTAGATTGTGTTTATCATTCAATTCAATAGGGTTGCAGATCAGAATTTCAAAGCCCTGGTATGCCGTATATACGCGACAGTTTAGTACTATATATTGACCAACCATATCGAACACCCCAAAACATCACGTCCGTTTAAAAAATCGTAACGCCAATACTTTTTTTTACATCTAATGGCGCACCTTATAATTCAATTATGTTTTTTCCAATTTTTTTATCAAAATTATGCTAGAATTTCGACCAGTAGGCGAGGACTAGTTTATTTAAATAGGTAATTATGAATGAATAGTCAGACTAGGCCGATTTCGAATGAAAAGACTGAAAACGGTGAATAAATTCAGCAATTACTCTTTTCTAAACCAGATTTATACCACGCTACTCAAGCATTGACGTCATTAAAATATTCATTTGTGTTGTGACAAGCCTTTTGTACTAAAATGGCCATAATTTCCTCTTTAAATTGTAAAGGCAATTTATAATTGCAGGAGGTATTTACTATAAAATTTTGTTTATTCCAGGAGTCTCAAGTAAGAATAAATGAATCGATACCTGTGATGTATATGTAAACATTAATGAAAAGTGGTCACAATGAGATAATCTAAAATAAATCAGAAATATGCTCTAAGGGACATGACGAAAATTCAAATTGATTTAAGATTTGAAATTCCATTAAAAAAGTCACCGATTTGCCGAAAACTCTATGGAATTAGAAGTGCCATTGAAAAATGCTTTTTTTTAAACAAACTCGGCTATTTCCATACATGTATAGTAGCTGTATAGTGTAATAGGTTGGGGAAAAAGTTCCTTCGCATTTTTTAAAGAAAATTCAAAACATTTTGCATATAGTTTATTTACATTTAACTAAAGTATGTAGGTACCATTTTGTTCGATAACTTTTTGCCATCTTGTAGGTAGGGACATGATCCCATTGCTATATAAATTTTGGGACTTCTGATCAAAATACTGCGACAAGTGGTTTTGATAGTCTTCTCGTGATGTTAACCTGACACTGCCTAAAGAATTCTGAAGAGACCGAAACAGGTGGAAATCTGAAGGTGCAAGGTCAGGACTATACGGCGGATGCATTAATACCTCCCAGCCAAACTCTCTTAATTTTTGCTGAGTGGCTGAAGATGTGTGAGGTCTAGCGTTATCATGATGAAAAACCCCTTCTGTTGATTAATTCCGGCCGCTTTCTCTCAACTTCTTGCTTTAATCTCATCAGTTGTTCGCAGTAGAGTTCAGAATCGATGGTCCTGCCTGGTGGTAACAGCTCATAATGAATAATGCCCTTCCAATCCCACCACACACACAGCATCACCTTGTTGCGAGTTAACCCGGGTTTAGTCTGTGAAGCCTGACCGGCCTTTGACCACGACCTTTTTCGCACGTTCTTGTCGTACGTGATCCACATTTCATCACCAGTTATCAGCTTCTTCAAAAATGGTTCGGTTTCATGACGTCGTAATAAAGAATCACAAATGAGTACACGGTTCATTAGGTTTCTTTTAGTGAGCTCGTGAAGTACCCAAATATCTAGCTTTTTTGTGTACCCAGTTTTTTTCAAATGCGCCAAAACTGTTTTTTGGTTAATTCCCAGTTCTTCAGCTACGTCGTAACTACTGATATGCCGATCTTGCTCCACTTTGTCAAAAATGACATCCATTTTATCTGTAATGGGGTGACCAGAGCGACGTGCATCTCTGACATCAAAATTTCCGGATTGAAAACGCTTAAACCAAATTTGTGCTACTCTCACAGACACTGCACTAGGTTCATAAACATCGCAAATTTATTTCGCGACTTGCGTTGCATTTTTACCTTTTTTGTAGTAAAATTTTAAAATGAATCGAATTTCTTCATTAGATTCATTCATCTTGGCGGTACGAAAAACAAATGCAAATCACACATTTTCCTAATTCGAATTTGGAATTATGTTCTTTAAAATTTAAACTTTCAATGATACCAAAACCAGCCAGATACAAATAGTATAGCCAAAGAGATTTTATTACAAGTTCATACATACTATAATGCGAAAAGACTTTTTCCCCAACCCAATATGTATAATAAAATATACATATGATATAAGAAATAAATTATGCCTTAGAACCTACAATAATTATATAAATTGCGATTTTTTTCCAAAAAACATTCAAATTAATTAAAATTGTATATTTGATTCTTCACTCTACTTTATACGTACATATTATATCTCTATAATATAAATCCTGACTTTTGTTGGTGTTAGGATTTTCCAGCTGACATGTATAAATAAAACGTAAGTCTGGGCCAGATTTAAGGCCACAGTTTGTGGACCACCTAATGGAAAATTAAGCGCCAAAAAACCGACTTCTAATATTCTTCCAATCATACATAATCAATAGTGACATAATAAACTAAACGTATATTTGCACCATTGAATAACTATCAGAACTCATTGGTGGAAGCGTATTTCTTTTTTCCAGCTACATTAACCACGTTCTTTAATAAAGTTCCAAGCGTGTCGGAAGCCGTTGTAGTGTGACACAGCTTCGTCCACTATTCTGCCACTACTTTTGTTCGTTTACATAAAGAAACGGCTGTCAATGCATGGAACGGCCTGCCACGGACCGATCCGTTGATACACACGATTCTATTTTCAAGGGTGTCGTTGTTTCATTAGATTGCTTGGTAGATAACACCTTTTACATCAGCTATTCATTTGTTGTAAAGTACTATTTTTTATATCAAAACATGCAAAGTTGGAGAAAGCAAAATAGTTTTATATACAAAGCGAGGCTTATTGTAGACATGTGGTTTATTAAATGTGGCTCTTAATCGCATTAACGAGTTCTTATTTAAAATATATCAAGTATTAGTATTAACATTAATAAGATCAGCTTCTAAATAATATTTTTTTCTACGGAAAAGAATTACAAAACAGCATTATTCGCTTTCAAAAAAAAAAATCATCACAGTAATAATCATTGTCAATAAAATATATTTTCGTCATAATAAAAAGGTTTATTTTCAGTGTGTGACAAAATTAAATTAATCTTAAAATATGTGAAGTAAAATTCAATGATTTTAATCAGGAACTGCGGTGACAATATCCATGGTCATCTTTAAATAAAATAATGTTGCCATATCATTTGATATAATGTTTATTTAAAACTACAAATCCTGTCATTTATAATCACTAAAATGATTTTATAAAAAGGAATAAAAGCTAACCTATCCTTTATTTTAAATTTATATTTTTTTTAAGGACCGCAATTTTATTCTATTCATATGTATGGTGATCAAACTTTGATAGAAATTAACATTTATACTTGAAAAAACATTTGTTGCTTTAGTAACGGTTTGACTTATACGAGAGGGGAACACTTGAAGCAAACAAAAATTACTACATTAAAGCTTGATATTTCGCAAACACATGCTCGTAATATCTAAAAAAATATATAGAGAATTTGTTTCAAGATTGTTTCGTAAGTTTTTGTTAAACAACAGCTTTTTAGTACTAAAAGAAACTGAAATACGAGTATATGGGTTCCTTGACTGATAGATAATTGCTTATTTGTTACAGGACAGATATATCAGACATTATATTATTATAAGACAGGATGATTTATAAGTATATCATATTTTATAATAATTAATCGTATATATATTAATAATATTAAATAGTAGAATGTGAGTGTTTAATAAAGGAATCCATGGACATGTTTCACACGATTTTTCACATTTTGAGATCCTATACATCTTCTAAAACAACAATTTTGAAATAGCCTAAAATAAGTTAGAAAAATTAAGTATTTAAAATTTTATAATAACTTTACAAGACTTAGTAACTGTTAGTACTTAGGTACTAATTCATGAAATTTTAGATACTTAATTTTACTTCAATAATAAGTACCTACTGAAAAATATTCAAAATGACGCAACGAAGCTTAATCCAGCTCATTAGATTAAATCTTGGCTCCTTGAATAAAATCTTTTGTGTTAGGTTAAACAACAGAAGCAATTTTAGTAAAAGATATTATTCATTAAGAAAATAAACAACATTGTACTGTAGCACCATCTAGTGTTAATGTTCCTACGAAGGCTCTACCTAGGGGTTCCTGCGTAGAAAGATGTGAAACAAAAGAGGTTTTGTAAGTGCTGGAAACTTCCGCTAGATGTCTTTTGAGATGAAATTCTGTAGAATATTAAGGTGACTACAATAGTAACAGCTTCGAATTAAAACCAGCAGATAGCAGCATATCATACGGCAGTAGTGTCTTCTGAGGCAGTATCTATGCTTATTTTTTATTCACGCCACGAATGGTGGCAAATACGCATACGGTCCACCTGATGGTAACTGCTCACCGCCATCTATGGACATTAGCAACACTAGGGGCATTTTGCCAATGCGTTGTCGACCCTAAGATATGAAGTTGTTAAGTCTCAGCCTGTAATTTCACCGACTCCGAAAACGACGGTAATTTAACCGAAACACAATCACTACTGATCCAGGGCCGAAATGGGTAAGGTTGTAATACTTCCCCGGACGGTCTCTGCAGAAAGAGTTCTACTACTTCTTAATTAATAATTCTGTCATGACGGGTAATAAAATATTGTTTTAAGAAACTGTTTCAAGGGTAGTTCTAATAATTTGGTTAAAGCATAACAGTTGAACCTACTGTAATATTTCGATTTCATTGATATAGAAAATGGACGAAATAAATATTCATATTTTCCGATTTTAAATAATTTTTGAGATACAGACAACGCTACTTGCTGCTACTTTAATTCTAGTACAGCTAAAAAACGATTAAGGAACAATGAAAAGAAAATAATATGCAATCTAGGTAAACTTATAATTTACTATGAGTTTTATTACGCGGCGTAAGCCCCTTTTTGTACCAGGTTATATTACGGGCCTCTTTCACTATCCTGGCTATAAATAAAAACCGCCACAAAAGATTTAATAAGAGTCAACTACTAGATACGTAATTAAGAGCTGCTTTATTACGTCTAAGCCCTAACGTTTTGTGCATAATTATTACTTTTGGAAATGTATAACTATAGTTTTAGAGTAATAGAGCTCTTAGTGCAGAGTTCGTCCGGGGAAGTACTACCACCTTACCCATTTTCACCGCGAAGCAGTAGCGCACTGGTATTACTGTGTTTCGGTTAGAAAGGTAAGGGACCCGGTGAAATTACAGGCACATCTGCTTCACGTTTCAGGGACGACAACGCATTGGCGATGCCCCTGGTGTTGCAAATGGAATATGCGGCGGTGACCACTTACCATGAAGTGGATCGTCTGGATGTCTGTCTGCCTAAGGGGTATAAAAAAATTGTTATACATTTGTTTTGTATTTACATAGATACGTAGAACTCTAGAAAAAAACATTTATGTCCATATTCCGAATAAAATGAATAGTAGATATCTTGGGGACCCTTGCGATAAGACCATGATCATAGTTTTCTATTATATTAATTAAATTTATATAAAATTATTAAAACAATTTTTTTTATTGGCATCAGATGTGTTTATTTTACAAAATTCCACCAGTGTCAGGGGGTTTGAAACTTTGAAGATAAACGATGGAGACTGATCGGTTTTTGAATGATGAGTGAAATTGACTGGTGACGAACCTAGAACGCATCAAAGCAACACTGGCGATAAAGCCCCATATTACATGTTAACATTATTATGGACTGCTAGTAGGTCCCTGATTTTAAATAACACAAAATATTATTATAACAAAACGGGTGACAGTAAAAAGTTTATATTAGTAGGACAATATGAATATCTATAATTGGTGTAGGTACATATCAGAATACTATTACATTAATTTAATATAAAGGGCTAATTATGTATTCTGTTGATGTGTCATATTTAATTAATAATGAAAGTAAGGTGGTAGGGAAGGAAGTTTTTAAGAGGAGACTGTAATTAGGACATACCTAAATAACGTTGTTTTTTTTTAATAATGACATATGACAGCAAGCAGACTGTCTATTAAGAATTAGGATTACAAAGGTTTTAATCTATCTATCTAATCTACCTATCTATCTATCTAATACCTTTAAAAGAGCAATTCTTGTAAATATATACAAGAATATATATAATTAGGATCTCGGAAGCGGCAACAACGATTTTCATGAAATTTTGCATGCAGGGGGTTTCGGGGGCGTTAAATCGATCTAGCTAGGATCCATTTTCCGAAAATGTCGTTTTATCCCTGTTTTTAGGCAATGAAAACTGCTACAATGTCATTAGAAGGTAAGGTTTTCAAGTTACATATTTTGTGAGAAATACTGTTATTGGGAGCCCTTTATTATCTCATCTAATTCGTATCTAATATATCGTAATATATTACTGTCAATTTATACTTCAGGGCGGCTAATAACGGAACGTAACAAAACGTAAAAAATAAATGGTAAGTACCGTAGATGGAATAATTAAAGAACGTAAACTTTGTTGTATAACCATAGAATTTAAATTTGTTTGTGTTTAGTTCCCGCAAATTTATACCAAAGTTTTGTAAAATGTACAATATTTGTACTGTATCATATTATACTTAAAATGAAAACAAAACCCTTTTTTTGCAACATGTTTATTATTTACAGAGTAGGTATAATAATGTGGTGTTGTAACATAATTTTAGTTATTTTAAATAAAGGATGGGGATATATTGCTCTTATAAAACATTTTACTTATTTATTATTCGATATTACATTTTCGCTTAAGCGTGCACGATAGCACGTTCGAAGTTCCTGTTGTGAGTCTTACAAAAACGTGCACGTTATGAATTGAAAACATTCCAACAATTACTTAGGTTTAAATGTAGTGCGGAATATTCCATACGGAATTATTATTTTTAATTTGACCTTTTATCTAGTAACTAAACATTAAAGGGACTTTAAATTATAACATACTCTATAAGTACATATATTATGGTATAATTTTAAATGAAAATATTTATTAACATGTAAAACATAGGTGAATAAATAGGTAGTAATTAACAGCTGTTAGAAACATGTGACTGCGTTAAAGTAGCACCGAAGTACTCGGCCTCGCCCCGTTCCTTGCCCGCGTCGTTGAAGCGCGCTCTGGAAATAAAAAGTTATTTTTCTATACTAATATAATATTATAAATAGGAAAGATTTGTATGTAATTATGTTTGTTAATCTTTTACGCAAAAACTACTACACGGATATGGATGAAACTTGGCACATAGATAGAACATATCCGGGAATATTATATATGCTACCTTTTATCCCGGGAAAATGTGATATCCCTCGGGAATGCGGGTAAAGCCGCGGGGGACAACTATTAATTATGCAGTACTTTATTAACTTCTTATCTAAGATTTAACTAAGACAATTCATACAACCCTGTAGTCGATGCTAATAAACTGTTATAAAAGGGGAATTCATTAATATATTCCAGATAATTTCATTTATTGTATGATCAAATAATATTTAAAAGTTAACAAGGAACTTCAATGAAGATGGGCTTAAAACTCGCCAATTTTGAAAAAAATATTGAAATCTATGAATCGAGTAATTATAGCAAATTCCAATGTTTACAAAAAGATTCCACATTCGTAATCTGTGTTTCGAAATTCTAGACTATGTAGCACAATCCTCGTAGCGCTACGGTATATGTCAGTCTACAGTGTACAGTCTACGAATTGCTACGACAGTACATTGCTTTAGAACATTTTTTTTTAATCGGCTTAGGCGAATGTCATAGGGAAAATTTATGTATTTCATCTACATAGTGAGTTACTAGCAGTCGATACTTGACCTGCTTATCCATTTTAGTATTTTAATTGTTATCATCGAAAATAATTTACTGTCTGAAATAAAAGTTAAGTCCTTTTTACGCTAAGTAGACAAACAAACAGGCAGATGGTCGACCTGATGATAAGTGTTCACCACTGCCCATGGACATTTGCAACACAAGGAGCATCGCCAATGCCTTATCGACCCTGTGACGTGAAGTTGTTAAGTCTCATGTGCCTGTAATTTCACCGGCCCCCTTACCTTTCCAGCCGAAACACAATAAGAGTAAATTAAGAAGTTGTAGTTCTTTGTGGAGAGTCCGTCCGGGGAAGTATTACCACCTTACCCATTTCCACCGTGAAGGAGTAGTATGTACAACTGCTTTACTACGAAAATCGATAACGTGACTTCCCCTGGCAAACTCTGCACTAAAAGGTCTACTTCTTTTAAGTGAATAGTATACTTACAACATCGTTAACATCGTCGGCGGAGACCCGTAGAGGCGCGGTGCGTGGTCCGTCACGGTCGGGCCGCTCATAACGCGGAGGAACCTCTTCGTGCAACGCCTTCTGTAATGCGATCAGCAGACGATCCAGCACGAGGGCTGCTCTCTTTTGTGGTACTATTTCCTGTTTACAAAGTATATCTATTTTTCTACTGGTCTTTCTACCGGCAATGTTTCTATTATGGAAATATGAAATGAAATGAAATAAAATATTTATTCAAATAGGCCTTTACAGGCACTTATGAATGGTCAAACACCGGTTCGGAAGGTTGCTTTTACTGAGAAGAGCCGGCAATAAACTCAGTATGAACAACTACTACTAGAATCAACGCTAAAATCAACTTAAATTTTGGTCAACTATGTATTGTATATATAGGAGATTCCCAAGGAAAAGTACAATAGTATAAAAGACGATCTTGGTGGTAATTTCTTCCTTGCAAGCTTAGGCTCTCATACAAACAACTCTGTATCAATCCTATTGTTATGAAACTACAATAACATACTAGGTCCGTCTGGTTGGTCATTAGTTTTATAAGTTATGTTTTTACCAGTACCATAGTGTAATATAAAAAAAATCGTAACGCCAATACCTTTTTGTGTATGGCGCGCCTAAAGAAGTTTAACTTTAAAAAAAATAACTCTCTAAACGTTAAAAAAAGTCTGTAGTAGTAAAGAGAGTGAGAACATCATCATTTTTATGTAATTTTTTTTTTAAATCTTCAATTTGCTTTCAGCCAAGTACCAATTAATATTTTAATCCTTGATTAAGAGATCAAGATAATTTAAAAAACTGACTATGAATACGAACAACGAAACCTACGGACCGTATTAAAATAAAGTTAGAAATAACCGAAATAAAAAAGTCAAAAGTAATAGAAAACGCTCTATTACGTATTTAATACATTAGAAAATAACTTTTTTATTAAGTGACTTTCATAGCCACTTTAATATTGTGGGTAAGTGCTATTCACCATTACATCAGTGGATGTAACATTCTCTGACTGACGTGCCAGTCAGAGTGGATTCGATTCTCACTCAGGACAAACATGAGCGTGCACAAACATGTTTGTTCTGTGTCTATATGTATACCTTACAAACTCTTATAAGTGTAAATATGCAATAACAAATCCGTGATGTTTCAAATCCAAAAATATTACTCTATTAATTTCTATTATTTTTTTAATTCATACATAAATAGATATTTAAGTCCAGACACAGAACCAACAGACATGTCCATGCACACAAATGTTTGTCCAGGGTGGGAATCGAACCCGCGACCTGTGGCTCGGCAGTCAGGGTCGCTAACCACCAAGTTAACTGGCCTACATAAATTGTTATAAGTATTTAAATTGATGTATTATCTCCAAAATCTCTTAAACTCACTGTGTAATCATCATAGATGGCGGCCGGAGCAGCAAGCGCACTGGTGAGAGCCAAGAGTAGCAGCAACATTGAGCTATACATCATCGTGTCTTTAACATCACACACCTGGCACCTGGACACAATTATATCATTTAATCTCATTTAATAATAACGTTCAAAGTCGCATAACAAGTCTAATCAAGTGGTATAATGCGCGGCTTTAAGAAAGAAAGTCCTGGCTACCATTCTCAAGTATTGTTACTGTGCCTGATAGACCGTGAGAATGCTCATCAAGTATCGCATTGGGGCTTAGAATTTCGTGGTTGTATGTATTTATGTATTTATTTTATTAGAACCCGCGACCTTTGGTTTGGCAGTCAGAGCACTGTGACTACGGCTCGTGGGTATTTTCTATGGTGGTGTGATTGAAGATCAAAAACATTAGTTTTGTTGATTTGAATCAATTTAGATAGACTATTAGACGTTGAATTGTTTCGCGCTGAGTTTCCCAGGAAGTACTCGTATATTAATGATTTGGACTCCGTTGCTTTTGTATCCTTGTTTTAAACACTGATTATTTTATGATAAGAAAAACGTTTTAATAAAAAAGAAATTATGATTTTTTATTTATGCTCAAAAACCAATGTATAAAAAATGTTTAATGCAAATTATGGAAATCTCTCGAAATGCCCTAGAATATTATGTTACCCAAGACACAACAAAAATCAAAGTACACCGTGGAATCAAATTGTTAGTACGTAAACAAACTTGTTGGACTATTTTATAGCTTATCAAAAGTTCTAAATGTATAATAGTTCGATAAAATTGCGACGCTTCGTGACACAATTTAAAAGTGGAGCACAAAGAACGAACGCGGCCCGAGAGGAGCCTCGTTTAAGGCGGTAAACATACTAACTTACAAATCGGGATAACCCGTAAAATCAAAAAAACAAAAAACAAAGATTGTTTAAAATATAAATCGCAGGAAAGTATTTAACGTTCTAGTAATCTATATCTGGATATCTAGAATATATTATAAGTATCAGCTTTTTTTTTACTGTAATGAAAATTTTATGTAATGTAATGTAATGTAAAATATAATCTATACATAGAGAGTAAGCGTGGTAAATTTAAGACGCAACGTAAACATACCATATGAAAACCAATTTCGTATAGGGTCAAGCAAAGCCGCCCTCTAAGCCTTTGTCCCGCAGTTAAAGCTACTTTGATAGGTGGATGACAAGCTTTTTATTCCTTTTTGAGTAAGGATAATGCTTCTATTACTCTATTTTATCACTCAGTTTAATAACTATCGGATATATTTCATACAATACATTGTTTTATGTATTTAATTTGAGTTGTACGTACATATAAGCGAACTCCAATATTTTCTGTGATCCCAAACATTCTTAACCGAGGAATTTAATATACCAGATATATCCTTTGTTTGTTATAAGTTTGTTCAGTTACATTTATAACAGAATATTATGTATAATATTAACTGAATGAAACATCCAAGTGTAAATAAATTATTATGGCCTTCTTTGTAGTAAATTGCTATAATTTTATGAAATACTTGGAAAAATTTTAAGAATATTTTCTGAATTCTAGTATATTTACAGGTCACCTGGGACTTACATGTATTAATGAAGCCAGTCCTTGGCTCTAATACCTCACATAGGCCCTTAATATAACATTTTGTTATAAGTAAATATTTTACTGGGTTCAATGAAGTTCATTACTTATACGTACAGATACGTATTTATTACATACTAGCTGCCAGTACACCCGCGTTCCCTATGGATCTAATGTAACCCAGTATTAAAACATAGCCTATATTACTTCTGTATAATGTTATTATCTATTGCGAAAGAATTGATGAAATCGGTGCAGTAGTTTTGAGTTTACTCATTATAAACAAAAATACAAATACAATTATTATATAAGTATAAATGATAATTTTTTTTTTGTTTACAGGATTACATTCGATTAAAATTAGTCATATTGGCAATATTTGTATCCAACACTATAAACAAACTTCATCATAATTTAGTAATTAAATAAAAAAAATATAACTAACTTAATAATTATAGTGCTCTAATAATTTTATAAATGAGACATTGAATAGCTCTTCTCACTACAGAAAATCGTATCACCTTTAAAAAAAAAGTAATGCGTGAATAAATCCACATTTCAAATGGTTTGTAATTTATAAGAAAGGAAAATATTTATTAGTTAAAATTTACTTACAAAATTAGAACAAAAACTTCACTCGTACGTCAACAACTTTACATCAACTTTTGTTCAATGCACTGCATACAGTTTCAATAAACATGTGATATAAAAGGGTATAATTTGGTTAGTTTTAAACAGGGCGGCAGTAGCGCCGCGCGTAAGCTCCACAGGTTATATAGGGCGGTTATCGTGGCGCCCTAGCCTTTATAAAGCCGCTCGGTAGTTACATGTGTATATAGTTATAGAACGCTTATTAATATTATTTTTAACGGCTGATAGTCTGTTGTATATATTTTATGACAACTATAAAGATATAGCATAATTATCATTCCTATTTTTACACAAATTTATTATTTTAGAGTTCCGTTCCAAATTGGCAGAAAAGGAACCCTTTTTGTGCCACCTTCATGTCAATCTCTCACTTTCGACTAATCATTTGAAAGATATAGGAAATGGGGGACGAAATCTGAAAGCAGGACTTTATTTGCAAAATCTCATTATTATTTTTTTATTAAATTACTTTCTTTCTGGTACGCTTTTGTGGTCAAAAATTTCCGAAACATCTGATTTATTCAGTGTGTTATTTTTACCAGTTTATAAAATTCGAGTGTGCGTATGTTAATAATTTTTCTCCGCGGCTTGCCAATTAAGTTGATTTTTTGTACCTATGGGGTCCTGGTTATACCTGGATGATGCTTAGATATAATTGGACCCGGAAGGTGGCGCCGTTATCGAGATCTAGTTTTTTTTTATTTTATTGTCTTATTTGTTTTGGGTCTAGGATTGGATAGGTGCTATGGGCTAAAAGTAGCTGCACTACAGTTGCATCTATCGGTTCCAACTGAGCATAACATCGTATTTTTTCATTGTTTCGCTGTTAAACGATGTCACTATGTACTTACGGTATGCAACATTTTGTAGGTCTAAACGCAATGTTTAACTTATTAGTTTAGAATATTTAAGGTGGTTTAAGTTCATATTACATTAGCTTACATCCCGCGGTTTTATTCGCTCTCCCGATGTAAAGTTTTCCTAAATAAAAAGAAATAGATTAGTCTCTTTAGAGGTGTGTGACATTCAAACAAACAAACAGATCTTACATGTGTAATACTATTATTAGATTAGATAAGGTTTTTTTCAATATTTCTCAACTTTATTCAGGACAAGCCAGTTGGCTTGGTGGTTAGTGGCCCTGACTGCCAATCCGAAGGTCTCGGGCGTTCTGTGTCTGGGTGTAAATATCTTTATAAGTATAATATGTACCTAGAAAAAAAAATGTAGTATATCAGTTAACTGATTTCCATAGTAAAGATATTTATTCTTCTGCCTACTCTGTTCCTAGTTATTTATAGTCAGTGCAATGTGTATAGTTTCTACATTCAGCCGTACTATCCGTCATTTCTGCATTCTCTATTATTATTGTTATATTGAAAAGACCCATCATATGTGAGACGCTGAGGCCATATATATTTTTTAATCTTACAAAATGTATGTAAGTAATATTATTTTACACTTTGAAGTACCCGCCGCAATATGGAAATACGAGTATGTTGCCAAACACCTGCCACTGCTTTGCGGCAGTTGCCTCTTCGAGCCGGCAACACATTAGCAAACCCTATGATATAGCTAATATATACAGAAGATGGTGACCTGTTCATCGCCGACCCATCAGCCCTTACTATGTTTGTCATAATTCGAAAAAAGTTAACATAACAGTTAGATATTTCAATAGTTCCTACGAGCTACGAATAAACGTAACATAAGTCCAAAATACGAATTAAAAACCCATTTGTTATCAATACAATGATTGATTCCGATTTCAAAGAAATGCGTTGGGGTTAAATTCATTTCTAGACGCGTTACGTGGGCCTATTTGTATATGAACGTTTCGTTTGTAGGTGGCAGTGTCCTGTCGTCTTCACATAATGGACGTCCCATTACGGTCATTGAAGTATTTTGAACATGTATTATGTGAGCTTACTATAATCTTCTTAATCGCTTCATTGGTGATAATTAATTGCCGAGTTTATTGCCGGCTCTTCTCAGTGTAAACAACCTTCCGATTCGGGCCTATAAAGGTAAAGGCCTATTTGATTTTATTTTTTATTTTTAGACCACTTGGGCCGACAAACAAGTAGACGGTCCGCCTGATGGTAAGTGGTCACCGCCGCCTATGGGCATTTGCAACACTAGGGGCATCACCAATGCGATGTCGACACTGAGACGTGAAGTTGTTGAGTCTCATGTGTCTGTAATTTCACCGGCCCCCTTACGTTTCTAACCAAAACACACTAATACAAACTTCGTCGGCGAGCCGCTTCACGGAGACCTTGGAGAGTATACCTCTCACGTGATTAATAGTATTAGCGTAGTAAGCAGAGAGACAGAGCATAGAGGCCGCGTCGAAACATCCTCGAGCTAGTGTCATTTTCCTTACAGAATCGAGCCCCAGTAAGGTACTCTACCTAGCTTACCTATGTGATAATTAAATTAAAAGTCAAAGTGTACTGTAACAGATAAAGTAACCCTGTTTTTTTTATTTATTTCTTTTTACATTTTCTACGGACTCTTAGTCCGTACTCTTTGAAGATTCTACGATAAATTATTTTAAGATCAATTGTATTGTGTTTCTAAAAATTAACATCTTTCCGCGCGTGCTCAGCTCGTTGTTTTGAACTGAGGCTTGTGGTTCCTTAATAATAGTGTTACATTGAATATTTGTATTGCCAATACATGGATTATAAATAAATAACTTAGCATTTACTTAAATTTAATTACACTTATTCATCAAATTTTATAATTCTAAATATTAAAGTTTAAGCTATTTCGGCCTCGGATGGTTTCGCTCCCAAAACACTTTCCATGACTTAACGTAACCCTTAAACTGTCTCTCTCTGCACATTGCAAACATTACGAAAGTGACTTCGTAATGACGGCCGTTCTGTCATTCATGTATTTCTTCAACAATAAACATATTTCCTGGAAACGTAGGTGAAACCGCGAGGCGTTAGCTAGCTAGCTATAGTAGTTATAATACCGTGGGCGGGGGGATAAGCAGCCGTCAACTTAATAATACCGATATTTTATTACTTCAAAAAACAATTACCTACATAGCGTATTTCCCACTATCAAATCCCTGGATTATGAAGCGCTATTATGTATATTATCTATATTTCAAGATATAGGTCGAATACCTACCTAAGTGTTTCATGAGCATCATTATTACTAGAATATGAGATACAAAGCCATTAAGTCCCGATAACTGAATAGGCTTAAAACAATTGCTCTACCTACCTAAATTATATCTACCGTGTGATGTACCATCTATTCCGCAGCTGAAAATAAATTAATTTATTTAGTAATTAATAACCTAAAATCATAAATATCAATAAATAAATGATTCGCTTTTACTGGTATCAATTGATTGATAGTTCATTAATATGTACCTACCCATACTTTTCCCAATCAACATTTATAAAGAGAAGGGATGAAGAGGTCAAAGAATAGGCGAGAGTGGGAGAGGTCTCGCAAGTGCAACACGGGCTTCCCATTGCGCTAATGTGGCTGCCATGTCGCCCGGCAGGAGGCCTATAGCTAATCATTTCGGTCACTTAACTACTACTAGTATAAAAAGAGTGATTACCACAATATAAAGCTGTTATACAGGCTATGGTTCATGCAGGCAGAAGAAAAACCCAATATCAGATAAACGACTCCAAATAGGCTATGGATTGCTCAGCTCTGCTTTTATTTTACTGAATTCTAAAATTAATATAATTATTCACTACAGTTACATAAGAGTATCTATATAATTTTTAGTGCAGCTGTTTTGATCAGGTTATTGCGGAAAAGTTTTCTCTCCATCGGAAATACTAGCCGGTAAATCGGTTCAAAATTATTGTACAGAATTATTCTCATCACATAGACAAATGATTGATAACCGTTTTTTAAGTAATAAATATATATTTATTTGCTATAAACTACACACTGGAGGACACAAACAGTAGACAGACAGAAGACAACTTTTAAATACAAAATTTTGTTGAACTCTGGTACCCAAAGTAAGATTTAACTTGTGATTTAATAACAACAATTTATAAGTGTAGCTATTGTATAAATATATCATAGTTCAAATAAAAACGTTTCTTAGAGACACAAAGGCAGAGACAATTTTTTTACTATACATTTTCACAGTAAATTAAGATACTTTCTGCATTGGATGTATGTATAGAATGTCCATAAAACCATTAGACATTCGGTTACATTATTGATTTCTTTTTCAAAAAGCTAATACTACTAATCACGTGAGAGATAAGTTCTCCGAGGCCGCTGTGAAGCGGCTCGCCGACGCTGTTTGTATTAGCTGAATAAAGGGGCTGTTCGCAGGTATATCAGTGCTATAAGCTATTTAACTTAGATCGATAACATTTTGCAGGTTGGTTAATTTGTAAACCTCCATGTATTGTGAAAAAAAGCTGAGAAATGTAAAATAAAAACGAAAACATAATTGTAGGTCTTCAATAATTTTGCTTAAACTTTTATGTTAAATATTTGGTTAGTTACATGTCCTATGAACGAGTTCTCGATAAATCTTAAAAGCAAACTTGGCTTAAGAGCTTATCACCTGACATTGTTTTGGACAAGATCATTAATTAATTTTGAAGTATACACTTTTATTGTAGAGTTCAACTGTCATTCGTCCGAGTTCGTCCGTGGAAGTGCTAGCTTATCCATTTCCGCCGTGAAGTATTAAGTACTGTGTTTCGGTTATAAAGGTAAGGTGGGGGATGAAATTACAGGTACATTATACTTAACAACTTTACTTCACAGGGTCAACAAAATAGGCGTATACACAGGCGTATATATAAAAAAATACAATATATTTTTTGAGTTCATCGGTATAATTCTATGATTAACCATTGGATCAATAGATAGAATAGATGGATACAGAACAAAGACCCCAAAGGCCTAAAACAAAAGGTTTACGTGCGTCGTGCATTTGACGTAAATACATAGTAATAAATTAAATAAATATCCTGGGACATTCTTTAGGTACACACGGCCATCTGATCATCTAAGCAGAGCTTGTACTTTGGAAACCAGATAACTGATATTCTACAATGTCATATACTAAGTATCGGACTCAGTATAAATGAATAAGTCAAGGAAAGAAGAAAGTATTTAGTCCGTTGATACTGTCCATCCGTGGGTGCTGTAACTCATGAATCGTATAATATAGACTGTTGAATTTTCACGAGGTGTAAGTATGTAAATGAAATGGGGTAATATTATTAGAAATTAAAAGGTCCTTTTCTTTTTTTTTTTTTTTATTGCGGCATTGTGAACGACAATGCCCTTCCATACTAGTGTATGCTTACGTGTTTTTTTGATGTTTTGATATATTTTATACGGTGATACAAATCCTAATTTTTCAGCTCCCTGTAACAAAAACAAATATAATTCTTCTAGAGGTGAGATAGGGTTGAGGTGTTTGTATTTGAAATCTTATTCCATGTTCATATTTACTTTTAACGGTACCTGCTTGTAGTTACTAATTTTGACGTGATGTATAAGACGTTAGTCTTATAAATCGATGAACACCGGCTGCACGCACGAAAAAGTTAGTTAGTCGAAGTTGATAGTTACGTTTCCACAATGTATCTGTACCGATCTCCAACCGTCTTGAGCTCTTAAGGATGCACCTAAGCTCATATTTAAACTTCGGTGACTCCATTGAGTTTAAGGCAAAAACGGCTGCCAAAAAGCTTGGAAACTAAAACAAGGCTGTCCTGGTGTGAAGTACCGCTTCTGAATCTATACAAACCTCAAGTCCATTCATGTATGGAGAACTGCAGTCACCTTTGGGACGGATCAGCTAAGTACCAGCGAGCACCTCTTGACTCAGTGGAGCGCCGTGCTGAAAAGTTACTTGGCGACACTACTTTGATTGGGTCCAAGCTCCAGAGTCTCGAACAGAATAACAAAAGAAGAAGACAAAGTCGCAGAATTGCTTGACTCTCGGTTTTTGATCGGATGCATTTTGTGCTATGGAACTTCACGACACGAGGCCAATCGCAATCCCGTAAAAAAAAAAAAAATTTTTTTCCGTACGATCAATATCATATTAAATAACAATAATCACAGAAAATAATAAAAAATAAGTTTTTTATATACAATAGCGTTAGCTTGTATCAAGTCGAATGTTAGCAGCACTGAATACTGAAGAAACTCCATCTTTATTTATTGTGTGTGAAAGATCTTCTATCTATGGTCATGAATAAAGGTTATAAAAAAAATTATGTTCCATTCGTTCGTATTACTCATTCATTACATTGATTGCTTTGCAGTTTGCTTTACTGTGCTATCCATTCATTCTTTAATGGTGAAGTGAAGAAGACGCTAATAATTCGATTTATGTGTAGTGAAATTTCTACTACTATTTTTCGGTGGTTTTAAACCAAAATGTATGTTTTTACTGCTAAATAGGCTCCCAATATCTTTGTTGTTTTGTTTTTAGTTCAAACATGTCTAAAATCATATTTCTCGACTGTTACAGGGCACGAAATAAATCCCCGTCGGCGACGTCCGATAAAGATAAAAAGAAACCAAAAGAGAACAAAAAGAAAAAAGGTGATTCAGGATCTAGTAGCAGCGATAGTAGGTAATATATCACCTACTTTGATTGTAATTAAATATATACGACATAAGGTAAGTCGTTAAAATAGGTTAGGTTTTGTGGTCAGATTATGGCAGTCTGTTAAGCTTTTGTTTTCTACATTTCCGTTTACAATTGTTATTTTAAATGGACCTGCGAACATAAAGTTTTGTGACTATATATTCTTAACTGCCTACAGTTTGTATTTTTCACCAAATATTACCTTATAATGAACCTTTTGGTTCTGGCGTCGTATCATGCTACTTCTTTTACAGCAAACGGATGATTGTGTTGCCAAATGGTTTGGCTTTTTAAACAACATCTAATTCTGCATTCAGTAGGTGCCAGCAATATACATCAACAGTGTTTTATCAGAAAATATGTATCTCACAGTTCATCAGACAGCAGTTCTTCCCGGTCATCATCAAGGTCTTCATCAAGCAGCTCTGGAAGCTCTTCACGCTCCTCATCTTCATCTAGCTCATCTAGTAGTAGCAGCAGCAACAATGATCGATCCAAACAGAAGAAGAAGTAAGATACTTTTTAACTTACATTAATAATACACATTTGTATACAGCTTGCAAACCCAAGGTACTACTATGTTGCATCAATTAAATGTCTCATTCTTGTACTTGCCTTGGGCAATGCCCATTGGCATTGCAAATGTCCATAGGTGGTAGGTACTTAATATTTATTTATTTTATTGGACAACCAACAAAACATACACTAATACATGTAAATAATTTTAAGACAATACAGAAATGAAACTTGAGTGTTGCTTTAGTAATAGGTTGCTACTGCATGCAATTGAGTAATATTAAAATAAAACCTTAAATATTTTGCAACTGTCTTAAGAATTCTATTTCATTAGACACTTAAAAAATATGTTACATGTATGCATCTATGCCTCAACCACATATTTAAGATTATGATACAAAATAATATATTATAAAACTTTACCTTAGGACCTCTCCTAACAAGAGCCCAGTCAAGGATAGACGTGAACCTGACAGAGAGAAAATAAGAGATCGGTCACCCCTTGGCGATAAGAAAAAATCATCGGTGCCATTAACTAATGACAAACCTAAGACCAAGGATAAGCATGAGCGGTAAGTTTGTTGTTAAAGGAGGATAAGGTCATCTCTTCTATGCTTTAATATAACTATTTGAGCCATTGTAACTGTATTTGTGTAAACATTGAAATTTGCCTTTGATGTAGAAATTCAAAAAAAATCAAAACCATTTATTCAGTTTAGGCCCTCGGAGGGCACTTCTGAAGGTCAAATTTAAAGTTACTGAAACTACAAGCTGTAGAGAGAGAGTAACAGAATTTGTTTGTTTGTTTGTAGTAATCTCCAAAATTACTGAACAAATTTTAATGATGTTTTCACAAATAACTGCAAATAGCTCGAGGCAATATTATAGTCCTTATTTTTTCATAATGGGCTCCTGATTAAAGAATATAAATCTGAACGTTCAGTTATCATGCTGTATGTAGTTGAAAGCATATGATACCCTGACGACAACAAGTCTCTTTTTTGTGTTCAATTAAACAGATAAATCCATAAACCTCAAACAACTATTTCTCTTTTTTATAAAGGTATATTTTAGATTTTAATATTTCCCACAATGAATAGAATGCAAGATATTTATATTGTGTATGTATATTTCCAGATCACCAGGTCGAAAAAAACGGGAAAGATCCCCTCCACCGCGACCGTCAAGGATCCACATTGGTCGCCTGACACTGAATGTGAATCGTGAGCATATCCATGAGATATTCTCAACATATGGTACTGTGAAAACAGTGGAGTTCCTCATGGATAGACTACATCCACACAATGGTCGTGGATATGCTTATGTGGACTTCAGCAATCCTGATGAAGCAGAGAATGCTATGAAGCATATGGATGGAGGTATAATCTAGTCACATCAATTAACTAACCATCCTTCATTGATCCGTGATTTGAGTCAAATCTTTAAACAAAATATCGGGCAAGTGTGAGTTGGACGCTCGCTTTTCTCGAAGGCCGGGCTATGTGACCGACTTATTTATTCCGCGACCTTAGTTCTAACGGTAACTGGACTGTGCTTGGTATTGAGTACTATCTACGATTATGCTAAACCTACCTCATGGACGAAGAGCGGCGATGTTCGCTAAATGCGTATTTGTACATGTTTGGGTAATAAACTATTTGGGGTACTCTGATGTTTGCCATCCATATATTTTTCTCACAGTATTTGTTTTCGAATGAGCATGCAATATTCAAATATATATATAAATTACATAGGGGGTAAGCGCTGACAGACTTAATGCACCATACTAGCTACCCACACAAAACCCAAAACCATTTATTCAGATAAGGTCCGCGAAGTGCACCTCAAGTTCAAAGTTACTGAATTCTCAAACAACTATATACCTTCACTCGGACCTGGCCTAGACATGGCTTATGCTTGTTTTTAGCTGTACAAGTTTTAGCTAAGTGGTTGTTTCCTGCGGCAGGTCAGATCGACGGGCAAGAGATCACGGCGGCGCCGGTGCTGGTGCCGTCGCGGCCGCGCCGGCCCTCGCCGCGCCTGCCGCCGCCGCGACATGTGCCACCCAGACGTCACTCGCCGCCCAGGTATATATACAGCATACACACAATTGCTGAATTATATCACATTAATGCTAGTACAGTGTAAACTCTTTATAACGTTATCCTTTATAACGATAAACTCCCTATAACGTTGAAGTGAGCCCAAGTTGGTTGGTTTGTTCACTTTGTTTTGTTTTTTTTTGTTCACTCCATATAACGATAACTCTCTATAACGACAAAAAATGCTAATTTTCTACTTTAAAGGGTAGCTAGGCAGGCGGGTAGTCGTAATATTCGGATTAAGTAATGGAATTGGAAAATTCGAGAAAAATGTGAAATACTTTCTATGGGATTTTGGTATGAACTCAATACCATGACTCATGTTTGAAATACGCATTGCAGCTCATACCCCGAACAATTCCATACTAGTTGATAATATTATTTGGACACCCTAATGAATTGAAAACGAGCGATTTTTACACGCTTTATATTAGCTTCACCTGTATGTATGTATGTATGTAACCGATGACAATGCAATAATCCGATCAAAGCATCCGATTATCCTAATTAGATTCGCCAGGATTAATTAATTTCTTTCCGCATCCTTTGCATGCGAGTAAGAAAGATAGAGCTAGTGCGCGAACTACGCATGCGTGAAGTTTTTTTCTTATTCAAACTATTAATAACTTATATTTATTAAAAAAAAATACATTATTCTTAATTAATATTTATTAAAAATTATTTTCTGTTTTTTAGTTTGGTTTTCTATGTAAAGCGTGTTTTTTAGTTTTTTATTTTTATTTTAAATGTGTGTACGTGATGCGTTGCACGACCAATGTATTTGTATGTAACGTGTGTGTCGCGTCAGGTACCGCCGCCGCAGCCCGCCGCCGCGGCGCCGCTCGCCCGCCCGCCGCCGCCGCACGCGCTCGCGCTCGCCGCGCGCCGCGCCACGCCGCCGCCGCTCCAGGTCATCCTCCTCCTCCTCCCGATAATATACCACCTAACCTTATCGACCTCAGCCGACCGCATGCATTACACACCCCCCACTACTCGTTCGAGGATCTCCATACGATCCACGAGGTGCAGATCGAGGTAAGTATTATAATCAGTCTGTTACGAGTCGTCGAGGTGACCCGTCCCGGTAAGTATATAGGTGACCCTTTTTAGAGTTCTTATTGCTGAATTTTAAATAATTGTATTAAACGAGACGTTTCTTGTTAAGCTTGCAAAATGGGATCTGAACGGACCGTCGCGTCATTGCCGATGAACTGTATGACCTATGCGGTGAAGTGCATTATGTAATTTAGATTTTTTATTTGTAAATCGAAGACAAACTTTACTTGCATTAATAAACTGTAATAATAAAAATATTTTTTAATGCTTCCCAGATCTAAAGATCCTGTCCTAAATACAGAGTCCAAATAACAGTGGCCAATCCATTCCAGTCCTTGTTGAGCTGACATCGATTAAATTTTTGCACAGATGTGGTGTCTTATTGTTAACTGATATCGTATAATTAAAATACTAAAACAAATATATATTCAGTATCTTTTTATTTCACAAATAGAATGGTATGCAATAAAGTTCAAATTCATTACAAACATGCAACTAAATTAAGCAACTCATTTTTACTACAGTTTGATTCAGTGGTACTTCCAATTATTTTACAATATGTCTGGTAATCTGCCACAAGCACTTTTCCCTTATATAAATAGTCTTGTTCTAATAGGGGAAATTCTTTTGGGGACCTAGAAAAAAATGGAATATTTAATTAAAGAAATGCAATATATAAATATGGAGTACTAAAGGAATAATAAGAGGAATAAAAATGCGGCCAAGTGCGAGCCGTACTCGTAAGCGAAGGAGAGCCCTTCGCTATGTACTACCATATAATATATTTAACATAAACTTGAAAAATTTATGTTTCTTGTATGGGGTTCCCCCTTTAATTTATTTACGTATTTTATGATTATTAGGGTGGCCATAGTAGTACACAGTTTTAAGTGTTACTATCTACTAGGGTAAAAAAAAGTAGAGTCCGGTGACATGTGGACGGACAGACAACGGATCCTTAGTAATAGGGTCTTGCTGGCACCCTTTGGGTGCTTTTTAGGGCTCCAAAAATGGAGTTTCCTTAATAATAATAGAGAGAAAGTTACTGTGTATACATGATAGGCAAAAGTGACAGTACACACAAAAGCAATGAAGTAGATACGCTGCATACACAGGTCAGACCGACGCGACAAAGTCATCAACAGCTTCTATTAAAAAAAAAGCTGTATAGAGAGCAGCGGGGCATGACGGCATATAGGAGCGTCAACCCGTTTCTCGTCGCGGAATACGTCGTTCACCCTCAAGACGCGACATTAAACTATCCCATAAAAAAATATATATAATACTAACGGGTATTGAATTTTCATGTTTTTAGGACCTCTCACTGGATTCCACGCTGATACAGGAGCTTTGTTAGCGAGCATCAAACCAGCAACTGCAGTATACAGTCCATATTCTTGACACATCTTTTCCTGTATAGAAAAATATATATGTAGTATAAATATCTAGTCTTAAATTAACTCATGAAACCGGTCAGGATAATAATGGAAGTCGTCTATTATTTATAAAAACAATACCCTTAATCTTTATTGTATTGCCAGACCAGTAAGGGTTCCCATATCAATTTAAACTAGTGATATTGAAGCTAGTACTATTTATCTAGTGAACTAGTGTTTCTGATCCATGAGGGCTTGTAAATGAATAAGAACTCTAATATCAACACAATAATAACTTGACAAACAATATACTCCAAAGAGGCTAACAATGTTTATACATACATATATTTATTATGGAAAATAATTTATATCTTACCCTCCACTCGGCAAGCATATAATCGGCGTCACTAAGTGCAGAAGCAGCCTTGTCAGAATGCTCGGGACACGAAAAATGTGGTAGGTAATTCTCTTCTAAAAAGTTTACAAATGAGTTTGGCTGACTTAAAAATTGTTCAATGATTTGTGCAGGTGCATGGGACAAATTTCGACTCCCATTTTCAGATACAATATCTGAAATAAATAAGTAATAGGCAAGTTAAAATTATATTCCATTAATTAATTAAATTAAGCTTCCTTTCTCCAATTACTTACACTTTGGGTTTAGAACTCTGCCAACTCCATGCAGAATACTAACTGTTTGATCCTTACCGATTGATAAAAATTTACTTGATCCTGGTTTTCTCTTTCTCTTGTTTGTCTTACTTTTGGATTCTTTATCCACTATTGTACTAGTCTCTAAACTATGAATCGAACCTGAAATTAATGAAAATTTCACCAAACGGATACTGTACTGTCAGGAGCTAGCTTATTAACATTTTTTTTATTGACTTATTGTCTTCTCACTGAGTAGATTCCGTATCTCATCAATTTGGGCCGCAAATTGGCCGATTTCGACATAATGGCCTTTGGCCGATTGCGACATAATGGCCTATGACCTATATAAATACAAACTGAACCGGCGCGCTTTGGACCTTCATAAGACTTATGGATAATAAATAGAACGGCTCCTAATAGAAAGCGAGTTGCTGGCTCACCTTTTAAGCTCGCAAAATGTAAATTTAATACTGCCGACCTAACGTCACCTGCTGATGAATTGACAACACACTCAATCATATCTCCTGAGGGTGGATTATAAACTGTTTTGTGGTTTTTACTCATTATATCTGCGACTCTTCTGAGTGCAGCTCTTAAACTGGTCGTAGAAATACTATTGAACCTGAAATAAAAAAATGTGTTACAATAAATTTTACTGACTGATGACAATGCGAGTGCACTACACAGTGCACTCGTATTACTGTGTTTCGGTTAGAAAGGTAAGGGGGCCGGTGAAATTACAGGCACATGAGCCCTAACAACTACTCGTCTCAGGATCGGCAACGCATTGGCGATGCCCGCAGTGTTGCAAATGTCCATAAGCGGCAGTGACCACTTACCATCAGCTTGTTTTTCGGCCCTTGTGGTATAAAAAAATTAAAGGGTATATAATACTTTATTTCCCAAATTCAAATTAACGCTATTAACCAACGCTGGCCGCTAAACATCCAGACGGTCCACCTGATGGCAAGCGGTCATCGCCGCCTATGGACATCTGCAACACCAGGGACATCGCCAATGCGTTGGGGACCCTGAGACGTGAAGTTGCCAAGTCTGATGTGCCTGTAATTTCACCGGCCCCTTTCCGTTTCTATCCACTACAGCTTCATTGCGGACATGGCTATGGTGGTAGTTCTCTTCTAACTTCCTAACTCTGCACTAAGAGTTACTATCTCATACGTTGTTGGCTGTCCCCCGCGATTGATAGGTTATAAACTCGATTCTAGATTCTGTATTTGTAATTTTGTAGAAATATACATGCCAAGATTTAGCCAAATCCGCTGTAAATGTTTGATATATTCCTATGATATTGTAAAGTTTTGAAAAATGCGGACTTACGCAACATGATGCATCTTGAAGGCATCTTTTATTGTTGGTGTGAATAAATTAACTCCTGTATTTTTACTATCTGTATGGGATTCTGAGCATATAAATACTATGGGTGATTTTCCTCTTTGTTTGTATTGTCTGAAAAAGTAATGATAAATTATTTTATATAATATTTGGGTTAGGTTAGAACATTATTATAATATGTTTTAAATAAAAATTCAATACACAGCCAAAACTATCTGGTTTTTGAACTTTAAATACGCGGCGATTAAAGTTTACATAGGCGGTCATGCAAAAACATAAAATGGGTACCTAACTAAGCAAAAAGTAGTTAGATAATACACAAAAGTTGAAAATAAAATAATATAAATAATAAACAAATAATAGTGTCACTAACTGCAATACTTCAGTAAACTCGGTAGGTGTCCTCATAAATGTGTAGGGAAAATCTTCAACTAGCACCAGTTTCTTATTGTTATTGTCTAATAATGACGTAAAATTAGCAGCATTCAAAATGAAATCTAAAAACTTTGTTGATTGTTTTACTCTGTATTCAAAATCACCTATAGAATAAATACTAAAATTAGTTGTTTTGTACATTATATATTTATGTTTATTGAATAATATGCACATATAAAAATATACAGAACCATACTGTATATTTTTTATATCGAGAAATGCCCTAGGTAGTGGGGATGATAGCACAATTTGGTAGTGTAGTTGAACGCGGTGACGCGAGTCGTGGATTCGAATCATAGGAGTTGAAACTTTCAGTAATAGAAACAGATCGTGCGGAAACTGACAGAAAACTAGAAAACAATGAGACTTTTGAATTACACAGAAACATTTTAATCATTCATCATACAGTTTTCAATAGCATAGATTGTTTTTATTATCCAAATTTTTTTCTTTACACAAAAAGGTTATATCAGGAATTTCAAAGCTCTCCATAAGAAGACTCACTTAAAAGTACTCATTGCTGTTACGGATGCAGTGTGAATACAATTAATAATAATTACCATGTTCACTGGGTATATCAATATCGATAGGTGTTATCCATTCTGTTACTTTGAAATTTTGCTTTTTAGCCAATGTCCGTATAGTGGAAGTCTTTCCACAGCCCACTGGTCCAGTTAGCAGTAACATATCACTGTTATTGTCACCACTTACAGATTTCAGCCACTCATCAACATCTTGGACTTTTTTTATATGAACAGCCAAATCATCAACATTCACAGGATCAAAATGTTTCATCCAATTGTTTTGATTAACAATTACTATTTTATCATGTTTTTCACATGGGTTTGGATCAGTAATCTGTTAATGAGATATAAAGTAATTAGTTGTTGAGGTTTGACTTGCATTATCAGAATTTGTCTGTTTATATCCATTTCGAGAGTCTAAGCTGTTTGTTTAAACCTAGTAACATAACAGGCCAGTTGGCTTGGTGGTTAAGGAATCTGAATGCAACTTCAAAGGTTGTGGGGTTTTACCCATCCAGGACAAACATTTGTAGGCATCAAACATACATCAATTTATGTTAGTATGCATTTAAAAAAAAAGTAGCTTATGTAGTCCGTATATCAGATATCTGGTTACCACAGAATTCTGCTTAGTTAGTGATCAGATGGTCAGTGTAAAGAGTATCCTACAAATATATTATACATAATAAAAGTAGTCTTATAATTATCTACTGAATCCAAAAAAGTGGCTGACAATTTTACTACACACCTTACTTTGTGACTCAGTTTCAGAATTTTTACATTGACTTGTTGTTTTCTTAGATGGTTCACTTTCATCAAATTCAAACATAGGTTTTAACCATTTTCTTTCCTGAAATAAAAGTAAGGAAGTCAATCGCAGCTCATTGCCATGTTTGACTTATAATCTAACTAGCTCCGCCCTGCGGCTTTACCCGCTTTCAATCCTGGTTTTAAACCTTCCCCTTGAATTACTCTATCTATTGCTGAAAATCATAGTTATGTCGAATATCATTGTTATATATATAGAATATAGATCAAATATTCTTATAAAATGGGAAATGCACTACACTTCAGTGCCCTAGGCCCTCATCATCATCGTATGGAGTGCGCCAAAAACCAATGCAATGGGCATCTCATGTCTGGCCATGAAAAGAGCATTGCTACCTGTGGGATGAATAGTAGTATGAACAGTTAGTTCTAGCTTCAAGGAAACTGTTCTCCAACTCGCAACTTATAAAACAAACCTGCTTATAAGGGCAAGGTTGCACTCAAGAGGTTGAAGCCAATGGAATGTCAATGTAAAAAAAATACCGGCTAAATAGCAATTTATCTCGCGTACTTACCTTTTTATTTTTGGAAATCATATTGCAATTCTACCTTTCTTATCCAAGTTATTCAAAGCGAATCACAATGAAAAAGAGTATTTACCAATATGGATTTTAAAAATCACTAGGGACGTTTTTGTTGGTTTTACACAGTGGTTGTTGTTGTTGTTGTGGTCAAAAAGTATAGTAACTTAATAAAATATGATATTGTCATCGATTTAGTTACTGTACTGTCCTAACCGTAGGAATTAGGATTGAAATTATTTCACTCTAGAATTCAGTTGATAACGTTGTGGATTTGTTTATTTAAATTTGTTTCGTCAAAAAGCAAAGAAGCAAAGGTTTAATGCTATACAGCCACTAGGCAGTGCAGCCAATGGCATAATGCCAAAGTAGACACTTATGACATGAGTGAGTAACATCAATAAATTACTAAACCACAGCATATAATAGTAATATACATAGCAACACCTTTATTCCAAATGGAAATCAAAGATTGTCATCTTATTACTATAATTACAATTTACAGTAAATGCGAAAGTTTGGATAGATTAATGTATGTTTAATCACGCCAGAACGAGTGTACGAATATGGATCAACATCATACACAGATGTAATGTAACATCCTTTGTTAACGCGGGTGAATCCGCGGGGGACCGCTAATATAATATATAAGCAAGACCAAGTTGATGGTGGATGCCCTATCGGTATCTCACCTCAATCGAGTCCGCACTCAAACAACTCGGAATCATTTTTATATGCATATCTGTGGCAATTGGAATAAAATGTCAAACGTACACGATACGACGTACATACATTCAACTATGTTAAGTTACGTAAATTAAATTTGTACTGAAAATTTTCATTTATCTTTAAGCGTAAAGTCAGTTTGCTCTATTATCCCTAACAATTTAATGTTTTAAATTTGTAAGTTCCCATGCGTTTATTTTAATACCTTGTGTGACTTTGTTCGTTCGTACTTAAATCTTGAAAAACAGAAGTTTGATTAATTCTTTATTTAATTTTTAGATAAAATGCAGGCTATTAAAGCTGTAGGAGCAAAAGCTCCAGCAACGATTCTTTCTGTAGTTAAAAAAGGAGGGTTTACGCCCATCATCGATCAAGTACGACAGACTCACTTACCAGCACCGACTCTTAACGAAAAGCGCCCATATTCTCCTTTTCAAGATGCCTCTAACATGGCAGAAATGGCTGTGGCACGACTTGATGATTTATTAAACTGGGGAAGGAAGGGTTCTATATGGCCTATGACATTTGGCTTGGCTTGTTGTGCTGTAGAAATGATGCACATTGCTGCTCCACGCTATGATATGGACAGGTAATGTTTATTTTTTTTTATTTCACTCCATAAATAATGGTAGATCCATGATGGGTCTCTCACTGCATTATATTAGTAAAATACATATGTATTTTTGTATGTTAAGGGGTTGTGATAATGCTACTTGATAGTTTTATGCCATATTATTGTGTTATGTGAAATCTTATTATTGTTACTGTGTGGTTTCAGATATGGTGTGGTATTCCGAGCTTCGCCTCGTCAATCTGATGTTATGATTGTGGCTGGAACATTAACCAACAAAATGGCCCCAGCTTTGAGGAAAGTTTATGACCAGATGCCTGATCCTCGATGGGTAATTTCAATGGGCAGTTGCGCCAATGGTGGTGGCTATTACCATTACTCCTACTCTGTAGTCAGGTTGGCACAATTTTCTTTCACTTCTACACTTCTTTTTGTCAGATGACTTTCTTGTACTGAACATATACTGATAGCTTATACCATCTTATACAAAAGTATTTCCTATATGATTGTCGTACATACATGGTGAGCATTGTTGCATCTCTCAGGCTGATCACCAATCTCAGGGATCATTTCTTAACAAAGAAACATTAATATAACCTTGCCTGACCCAGGAATTGAGCGCAGGGATTGCAGGTCTCTAGTTGAACATAATACTGCTCAATCTATGTTATTTAAGTATCTTACTATTGTTTAAAGTTTGAAAAGATTCAATTACTAAGTGAAATTATAGTAAAAATATTTTCTCATTCTCCTGTGGGAGGCTTACTTCTGAAATAGTGGTAACTTTAGTACCTTTGGTGCCTCTTCTTGGGGCAGAACTTAGTAAATAGCTTTGAATTTTACTGTTTATTCTTTGATTGACAATTCCTCTATTGTTTCATACCCAATTGCTGTAATGAAAAATATTAAGAAGAAACCTGTATTGTTGAAATATTATATGGACTCAACAGCACCTTGGAGCTGCTTAGTTTTAATTTGTAATGCTTTTGTTTATTGCAGAGGATGTGACCGTATTGTCCCTGTTGATATTTATGTACCTGGATGCCCACCCACAGCAGAAGCTTTACTTTATGGAGTCCTTCAACTGCAGAAGAAAGTGAAGAGAATGAAGACTATTCAAGTGTGGTATAGGAAATAATTTATCTCAGATAAACTTGATCAACAGTTTTGATGTGTTTGATTTGTAATTACTTAGTAAATTGCTATAGCAATAAATACAGAATGTAGTGAAGAAAGCATTAGCATTATTAAAATTTTATTTATGAGCAACATTGTGTATATACCATTAAAATAGAAAACTATTGCAATGACATCACATGTTTAACTTATAATACATATAAATATTTTTCTAATACAGCCCTAGCAGACAGATACCTAATAACCAGGGATGTTATGGATATGTAATTTCGTATCTATCTATCGTATGAAATTATTTTTTTTAAAAAAATTAGTTTTGGTTACGGATATTGGGAATTTTAATCGGCAAATACAAATAATTGCTTTTGTTATGTACTAAAAATCAAAATAAACGAAAACCACGTTATGTATTACTTATTATAATAATGATTCATAGGAATCATAAGGTACTTAATAAACAGGCGTAAAAACTGCCATAACGTATCTCTGAAGTCTCCATAACTGTAATTATTCGAAACTTTTATGTCGGATTCGGTTACGGTTTCGGATATCCGATAGTTTCCGTTACGGTACGAAGCTACATAACATCCCTGCTAATAACCTAAATTACTTTTAAAACAGGTCATGATGGAGTTCTAACAAGAAATTTTGAATAATTTGTGGATAGCCAAATCTTCCCGAAGTAGCTACACTATGAAGATACTTTAGATATAACTTGTGCTCTCATAACAGTACATTTAGAATTGTTTTAAAACTAACAAAAAGATAAATAAATATTTTCTCCAGGACTGCCACTTTTGAAATAAAAAGTCAAAAAGCTGGACTGACAACTAGTAAACAGATCTATATGAGGTTTGAAATACCAAGGTGGTCTTACTAGGAAGTACCCACCTTTTTATTTTTGTATATTTAGCGACAATGGGATATTTTTTGGTCCACTCAGTATGATGGCCCTGGCAAGAAGTGAAGCACATCTTATCCTCATTACCCATCTGTAAAAAAACTTTTGCTACTCTGCCAAATAGTGCATAGTTACGACACGAAATTTGAAATAGGTATTTGTTTCATGAAATAAATGAAAGGTAAATAATAACGTTATTATTAATCGGAATATTCACTCCTGTGAGTGGTAGCTTACCAATACTAATATGCATCCCACCACAGATTAGGTAATTGTTACTTCGTACTCTACAGGTTTGCTTTCTTTTTCATACAACGTTAGGGAACGTACCCATACTACGTGACCCATTCAGGGGAGGGGGGGGGGGAGGTCTTCAGAATACCACGCTTAGTCACAGGGGAGTCATGTAGTCAAATAAATATTGTAAAAGAATGGGTCACGTAGTATGGGTACGTTCCCTTGTCCTTCATCGAAAGCTAAATTAGAACTACTTTCGTCACGACAAACGATTAGCTAAGCTATATGGATTGAACTTAGCTGTACAATCATAATCCTGAAGACTTGGTTTTAATTCCAGAAAACATTTTATTCCACCCAAATAGGGGTAGATTTTCGAGAGAACAAGAGAAAATATTGAACTTGTTTCGTATACCAATTCTATTGTATTGTATCGTCGGAACGGTACGACGAACCAAAAAGTTTCAAACTACTCCTTGGGATAACACCCATTGTATAAGGAATTAATTTTCTTAATTTACTATTTCTCTTTACAAACTGCGCATTATCTGTCAGTCGGAGATCTATTTTCAATCTAAGTATTGATTGTATTGTTAAAATAGGATATTATAGGAAAAAATGTGTAAAAAGGGTCAACATAAATATCAGGGGATGCAGGAAAGGACATAAAAAATCTTATTGGTATAAAAATCAAAAGTTTTAATGGTATTTTCTGAATCGCACCAAGCTTTCATTTACTTTTTAGTATACAGAATGATTTTGTATAAACTATAGTACAATTCTGAGTCACTCTTTATGAGATTTTAAGAACACAAACCGTCAGATGTGCCTTATTAAGACAGATTCTAAATTCAATTTTGTCTGACTCAATGCCCTTCCTGCTAATTTAATGGCACAACAAGTTCAATAACATTTACGATGACATATTTCAAACAAACTGTTTATAAGATTGATCATTCATCAACATTTAATTTGTAAATAATGTCTCATTGTATGGAATATCAATACATAAATTTGAACATTACTGTAATGATTGTTAGATCTAAATACATCAAAAGACACTACTTTGAAGTCAGACAAAATGTATTCACAATACAATAATATCACATACTTTTAAATGCATTTAAACGAATTATCAACTGCTTTAACAGAAGTCGTGTTTTATGTTTGTCGATCACTAGTAGGAGTATAAATAAATAAATAAAACTCCACTGGTACAATTGAAAAACCATTGAGATTTTAACGGAAGTGAAAATTAAACTCCCGATACAATAATAATTTATGGGATTTTCCTTTGTTTGACGTTAAATAAACCAATTCTATATTTTAACACTAATTATAGACTAATATTTACATTTTATTTATAAGTATATATAAATATGTATAATTATATCGATAGCGATTCCAATAATCCTATCCTTCACATAATCAGCAATTTGATGTATAATTAACTAATAATGGTCACAATAACAACTCGATAGATATTTTCATGTAAATAAACAAGCAGTAGTGTACAGGCGGGCGCGCAGCGGCGACGAGCGCCCAATGTTCTCGTCCTATATTGCACTTGTCGAGAAAGCGTGCGCTCGCACCAACTCTCCGATTCACCACGACACCCCCCCATCTGCGCCGTCTCTATAACCTGCACCGATACTCGCGGACGACTTAACCGTGTCGCAATAAAACTTAACCCGAGACGGGCGACCGTCGGCACCGATTTTCTGCAAGCGACGTTACAAATAAATAATTCTCTAAACTGATAATGCGAAACGATATACATTAAATTAGTCGTACTCTCACTCGCGACGTCATTCTCGCTACTCTATTTACACAATCGGGGATACGGCGGTCGCGCCGCATCGCTATCATCGTGGCTCTTCTTTTTTGAGCAGGTCTAGCGGCTGTAGCGGGGCGAGCGGCGGCGCAAGTGGCTGGAGTGGGGCCAACTGCCCGTGCCCCAGGGGCGGCAGCGGGCCGTGAGGCGGCAGCGGCCGGTGCAGCAGCGGGCTCGCCTTCAGCTGCTGATGGTGCGCATACGCATTAAGAATCTTGGCGCGATCCTCCTCGGCTCGGATGGCGGCCTCTACGATCGGCGCGAACCGCATGTGTTGCAGCGGGTCGAACGCGCGGTACGGGTCCCACGGCGGCGGAGGCGGGTAGGCGGGTAGCGAAGGAGGCGCGTGGCGCGGGGGTTCCTTGCGCTCCTCCTTCGGCTCCGGTGCACCATTTCGCAGCGGCGAACGCGCGCGAGCCCTTTCCAGCTCGCGGTCCCGCGCCTTCCGCCGCTCGCGCTCCCGCTCGTCTCGCTCCCGCCTCTCCCGCTCGTCTCGCTCCCGGCGCGCCCGCTCGCGCTCCTCGTGGTCACGGCGCGCCTCGGCGGCGGCCACGGCGGAGGCGGCGGACACGGGCGGGCGCACACCTCGCCACGCATCGTGCAGCAGCGGCGGGTGGTGCACGCCGTGTAGTGAGGAGGAGAGCGCGAGCTCGCGCCCGTAGGCGGAGAGCCCGAAGGCGGCGGGTGCGCCGGGATACGCGGGCCCGTAGCGACCGAAGGGTGAGACCCCTGGAACGCGCAAGCCCCGGTCAGTATGCGCTGCGAGGGATGCCCGGGCGGCGTCCTCGTAGCGCATGGTACCTAGGTGCGGGTGGTGCGGAAGGTAGGGTGCGGGCGGCAGCTCATATGGCGACCGGTAGGTGGGGGGCGGAGGCGCGGGTGCCGGGAACGAGCGCAATTTGTCCTTTTCGGGATTACCCGGATTGACCGAGCCACCGCCAGACTTTTCTTTTTGCTGATGGTTGTAAATTTCCCAAGCGATCCTCACGTGCATTGCGTTCCATTTTCCAGTTTTCTGAAAATACCAAAACAACATTTATTGTTAAAAAGTTTAGTATACAATATGGAATCTTGTATGAAACAGCATGGCCATGGTTGCTTAATTCCAGAAATGTTCTTTCTTAACACTAAATTATTTGTATTATTTTAAATTATATAGTTCAAGCAAAGCTAAGTAATATGAATCACAAGATATTGAGAGTAAGAGCATGCATGAGTTAATGATGTGCTAAGAAGAAGACCTACCGCGGCGGCGGGGCGTGGTGGTTGTTTAGAGGCGGACTCGCTTGCGGCTGTCACTACGGGCTGTTAACATGATGCGATGCAGGGTTAATGAACAGGGTCACAGGGCAACAAAAATATTATGATAAACATAAGCACTACACTAACAGAGTAGAGAAAGTGAATTATTATACAGAAATCCAATCGCCAAGGTAATAATAAAATTTATAGTTAGTAACTACAGCATGTTTTATTTGTAGAAAAGAATAGCTAGTAGAATCATGTTTCTCATTGATTAATGAACAAATTTTTACAATGTTTTTACCTATATAGTATAAAATCCATAAATTAATAAGCAGTACACTAGACTAAAGCAATTTTTAACTAACCTGATCTGAAACTAAACAACATTTAAAATTTCATGAAACTACTATTATTAAAAATGTCTCATATTTTAATGGATTATATAGTCTTCAGAAGTATACCTCTTTTGTAATTCTTTTATTAAAGTTATTATATAACATCGATATTTCAAAGAATTCATATTAAAGTAAGTATAATTATTACCTTGGGCGCGTATGTGGTGAGTGGCGCTGGAGGTACGTATGGCGCTGTCGGGTGTAACAGACTCGAAGAGTAAGGATATCCCAGCCCGAGTCCCGTTCGGTACAGCGATGAAATTTTGCTGACATCTTTGAACTGAAAATAATGAATGCACTTGTGAAAATACCAAATTATATATTTCCTTATAATATAGGTATGCAGTTACTGTGATAAACAGATAAGACTAGTCGCGGGTTATGTAAAAACCCGGCCAAGTGCGAGATGGACATGCGCACGTAAAATTAAAGCTCAATGAACACTGACCAACGGCGAATGCGGCATGAGCAGCTGATGAGGATGTGGCGCGGGCGGCGCGTGGGGGTTGTGCGGGTTGTGGGGGTTGTGCGGCGCGTGCGGCAGCTGCGCGTGCGGCGGCGCGTGTGGCCCGTGCGGGGCGTGCGGGGCGTGCGGCGCGTGCGGCTGGTGCTGGTGCACGTGCGTGTGCTGGTGCTGGTGGTGGTGCATCTCCGTGCGCACGGCACCCGCCGCCGCCAGGAACCTGTTGTCCAGCTCCCGTCGCAGTAGGTCTGCACCGGGACCTACAACATTACCAAATATTCATGTAAAACACTTATATCAAAAATTATTAGCCAGGTAGGTACTAACCGTTTTGTAGACAATGACCGATTACGAAGTTAAATGAGCAGTGTTTTTTTCGATTAAAGCTTGTTAATCAATTGTGACAGCCATAAATTCGGCAAAATTTAAACATGCTGATAAAACCAAAAATTTACACAGTATCAGGACAACATGATTTCTTGATATATTTTACATTTAGATCATGGTACATTTTTCACTGAACATAGATACTTACTGGTCTGGAAAAGCGATTCCGCAGAGAACGGATTGGGGTTTGGCGGCGCGAGTGGCGCTCCAAACAATGGAGGTGCCGGTGCGAAGCCGCTGGATCGCTCGGAGCCGGTCGGCCTGCTGGAAACAACATTACGGCATTACATTTTGATGTCAATTACAAATTGTCAATCTGAACACTGAAAATGTTGACTTGCCAGTGATAGTGCTGACTTTTATTAGTGATTATTATTTTATTATATTATTGTTAACGAATTCAGCGTGATAGTTTTGACGGATTTCAGTATTAGCGATTGAATGCTTATGCCGGCACATTTATTTTTCCTCTTAATAGTTAATCAGAGGAACGATTTGAAATAGCTTCGTGAACGATGCACATTTGAATAATAATGTGTACATTTTCTAAACATCACTATTACATGCTCTTAACATCAAAAGTTAGGACAAATTATTTCCTATGTGTACTCACGTTACCCCCCAGTGCGCGGGCGGTTTGGCACTGGAGCTGATGCTAGGCACAGTGGGCACAGGCGCCAGCGAGTGTGCCAGGTGTGTCGGGGCCGCAGGCGTCGGCGTCGGCGCCGCCAGCCCCGCGCCTAGTGGCCCACTCAGGGGCACTAGTGGAGCCGCCATTGGGGCGCCCATAGGAGCTGGTAACGAACCCTAGAATGTAACAGGTTAACATTACAACCTTTTTATGATCAGTATGATAAGTGACTTATATTGTTATGTTAACGTATTGGCCAAGATTCTTAACTTGCTGTGAAGAATCTATTGTAATCGATAGTTAACATACAATTAGTCGTCTATTAAGCAAATTGTCTTAGCTATGTGTGAGCTAAGTGATGGCAGTATAATTTAGCTTCTGACTTTGATTCACATACATGGTTAAAAAATAAATTTCTAACCGAGAGCGGTGCTGCGAGCGGTGCGGCGAGTGGCGCAACCAGTGAGGGCACCAGGTTCGGCGCTGACATAGCATTTGATGCGGGTGTGCTGCGCGATAGACTGCTGATATTACTGCTGAAACCAATGACAAAAAGTGATTATCGTGATCAGTATACAAATTGAAATTAAGCATTCACACGCGACTTAATACATACAGATCGTTTAGTTGATTTATTTATGATAACGCTGAATAAAAAATATCCATTAATTTACAACAGATTATCAAATGGCTAATAGACTGGCCAAATCTTCATAACAAATGTATGTAATTGTTTCCAATTAAATAGATTTAGGTAGGGTTTTATGTGGTGACTCGGGAAAGAGTTATTTATGTCGAGGCCGAAGTACTCTAGCGGACGGGAAGACTATAGGCGGCGGATGATGATATTTTAAATTTATTGAAAGTTTAAAGAAATAATGACGCAAAATATTATAATGAAATAAATGGATGCTGGTTATGTCGAAGGGAATATCTATATATATAATACAAGGGAATCAATAAGATACCTAAAGCTCTCTCGTTCCCTCGTAGGGCTGTGCCCGCGCGGCGAGTAAGAGAGTGCGGCGCCCGCGGCGCCTGTCGAGCCCGGCGTGTGAGGACGCACGCCCTTGGGCGTTTTTGGCGCCACCAGAGGAGACGCCGACATACTTGTTCTCTGAAATATGTGTTTAATTAATAAAAACACTTAAAATTGCACAATAACTTTGTGACGGGATATTGGCAACAAAGGGTTGGCGTTAGGCAGGTACAAAAAAATAAACATATTCTGTTATGTAAAGCAACGACTGGGGAGAAAGTATACATATTACGCCGACCCCACATTATTTGGAACAGGGCAGACAAATTATGAACAATGCCTTATTAGATTAAATAGGTTTAGATTTTAGACTCTCATTAATCGTACGTTCATTTAAAATAACAAACATTAAAAATATACACACCGTGTCCGAGTTTCTCGGAGAGGCAGCTGCGGGGGGCAGGTATGGGCTGTGTTGCAGCGTAGTAGCGTATGGCGCATACAGTGGAGGGTAGGTTCCCCCCGCATACACCGCCGGCGGCGGGTAGCCGTTGGAACCCATGTTAGAGCTGACCAACGGACTCTCTGTTCGCGCTGGTAACTCACTCGACGATATCGGTGGCTGCCTCGAGTCCATTACGGGAGGAGCTAGGGAATGAGCGCTAGAAGTTGTCGTAGGCGTCACTATCGCTGGAGCACCACTCGAAATAGGCGAAGTATCCATGTGATTCACAGATTGATGTAAGGATACAGTAGGCGGCACCGGGGCAGGGTGTGGGGGTAGACTGAGACCAGGATGCTTAAGGGTAGGGGCGTAGGAAGTCGGAATCGAACTCGATGTCGTTGAAGGGAGAGTCATAGACGGTACGATGTGATTCGGTGTCGACGTAGTCGAAAGTAAATTAGAATTGCTTACTGGATGATGGTTCGTAATGGAATGGCTATTAATCAGATGATTCGTATGCGTGGCAGTGGGTTGACTCGCTGTTATAGGTTGGATATTGCTCGAGATGTGATTCGATACGCTGAACGGTGCGAGGTGCGAGGGCCGACTCGCATACACCGATTGAACGGAATGTTTCTGTAAACTTGACTGGCTCTGATAAGCTATCGAATGGCTGTGAATACCGGAACTTATACTCGAGTTTACATGACTAGACCCGATCGCAGGGGCGGGGTAGGGGCGGGAGGTAGGTGCGGCCGGAGAGATCGGCCGCCCGGCGACGGTTTGATTCGGAAGACAGCTGGGAATCGAAGACGGCGTCGAGAGCGGCACAGCATTTTGCGGTACGCCACCGACACGGCTCGGAAACGAGGTAGGAACAGAGGGGTGCGATTGCACAGTGGCCTGTGAGTTTCGGACGTCGTGACCAGGCATTACGGGGTGCGGCTGCGAGTGAGGAACGCGACTTGGGAGACTAGGATGCTGGGCCTGAGCCGCACTCGCTACCAGGAGGGGCGGGTGCGGTGGGTGCGACGGGTGCGACGGGTGTGAGGGGTGTGACGGGTGTGAGGGGTGTGACGGGTGTGGCGGCCGCGGCGCATGCTGCGCGTGCAGGTCCAACGGCGCCGGCAGCTGATCCGGGGGCTCGGTTCGCGTCTCGTGGTTCGTATGTCGGTAATCGGGCAGCGCAGCTGCCGCATGTGACTGCGACTGGTAGGCGGTGTGGGAGGGGAAGAGCGGCGATGGCGCTGGGGGCGCGGGAGGTGCTGGCGTCGGACTGTCGGCGGCGGCACGTGCACCCGGCTGGAGTTTATTGTTGCTGGCGGGCCGCTCAGGAGTATCCGCCCCGGCGGCCCCAACGGGTCGCGCGGGGATTTGTGTTGCGGCATGGCCGTCGAGTGCAGGAATGTGTGCGCCGTTCGGTCGATGCGGAGTGTCTGCACGGAAGTGTGGCGGAGGAAGCGCTGGCGGGGGTAGGGCGGCGGGAGCGGGCGACGGCGCAGGCTGAGGCAACGGTGCGGGCGCCGGACTTGCACTCCCACCGACAGGCGCCCGTGATAAAGCCAGCGCGCCGCCACTGCCCCCACGCGCCACGAGCTCGTTCTTGCCGCCACCGCCGCCTCCACCAACACCTCCCGCGCCTGTCACCCGGAACAGAGAGCCTGTGTCTGATGCCTGAAAATTTACAAATTATTATAACATAATACTTTTCTATTAATTAGATTTACCGGTGTTCACGCGAGATCGAATTTATTTTCGGGATAAAATGTATGAATCTTATATATTTCATTTTATTCTAGGGTATGATATGGGCATTCAAAAAAGTAAAAATTCAAAACCATTTATTCAGTTTAGGCCCTCGGAGGACACTTATGAAGGTCAAATTTAAAGTTACTGAAGCTACAACCGGTTCGGAAGTCAGTCATCAACTGAAAAGAACCGGCAAGAAACTCAGCAAGGTTACATTCTTTTTAATTTTTTATTAAATAATTTTTTATATAAATTTTATCTATTCTGACTTTTTGGTTATTTTATAATTTCAATTTTACATAATTTTATATTTAACAATTACAAAATACTTATTATAGGTAACATTAAAAATACAAAACAAAAAAGAAATAAAAGAAATAACAAGACTACAAAATAGAAAATAACAATAATTAGGTACTTACAACTACAAGAAAATTAGAGGTGCACTGTGCAGAGAGTAGCTATTTCAAGCGCTTTTTCTTTCAAAACTTTCCTAATACAATTTTTTAAATTTATGATCAGTCATTTTGGTTACTGAGAGCGGTATCTTATTATAAAATCGAACACAATTACCAAGAAATGACTTGTTAACTTTAGTTAGTCTAAAGTATGCAACAACTAACTTCTCTCCCTTTGTATAGGCATATTTCCACATTCAGATCATAGGTATCTAAGTAACAAGTACATAACAAAATTATTTTTAAATATCACTAGTATGTTGAAATATTATAGGCGTAAGGAAATATTTCCACCGGTCTGGTGTCTTTGCCCGGAGACTACAGCACGTTAAAGTCGAATACTCGTAATTCAAGTCCGAAGAGAACTTCGATTCCGCGATGTAGGTTTGTGGTGTTTATGTTGCATCTTGCGTCCATTTGTTATGACAACGGGCTTTATGAAACATTTTACTGAATCAATTTATTATGCAGCGTTTATATTGTGCTTGCTATACAGTACATTCAAAATATCTAAAGCAGGGTTTGAAATCCAGGAATAATGCTGCAGATATAATCAAATTCAAAAATACTTACATCTTCCATTGATGCATCATGGTATCTTGGTGATGTATTTCTACTATTTTCTGGGCTTGCCTGTAACAATGAAATAAATCAGATTAGTAATTATGTTATGTTACTAGGTAAACCTGATCAGTTCAAATCATAGACTGCAGGTTACATACGATAAGTGCATAGCTAAATATGTACCTATACCTATTTATTTGTATGTTAAAAGCTGACTAAGGTTTATAAAATAACGATAACATTACAATGTTGTTTAATTTGAATATTTAGTTCTAGCACTTTACTAACTAAGAAAGGGTTAGCAGCAAGCACGAGGCCAGACGTAAAATTAATATCTTATTATATGTAATCACTGGTTGGACTTTGACTACTTAGATGTGCCTAACAGTTTCCTTGATGTTGTGATGCTTACTTACAAAAAGTTACTTATTTAAAATTATTCAACCTGTACAAATAAATATAGTAATTTTTTTTTCTATTTGCATACATATTTATATTTTCAATGTTGCACGCAGTAAATGTTATGTCATTAGGTAGGTACTAGGTGGGGGGGGGCTACGAGATATGAAAATTGAACTATAAAAAGATAATTATATCACCAATATGATTCCAAAAAAGTTTTGTTTGTCTATGCTATATTTTTAAATTATCTCAGACGAGCGTACTACATAATGTGAAGTAAATCATAGTTAAATTTCCCGCTGGACACAATACCAGTAAAAAAAAATTGAATAACTGTGACCGAAAAACAATGCTGGTGAAGACCATGACGGCCTGTATTATATATCTATTAGTATTCAAACTATGTACGCCTATTGTTCAAACGTATAACCACCTACGGTTTTTTTTGTATTCTTCACATTATGAAGATGAGTTCACGTCTGACACATAAAGAAATGTTAATGAGAATCATATCCAAAACCAATACATTCGATTACCTATTTACTGTTATGTGGTTTGCATTATTAATATTCACATTAGATTAAGCAAATCGTTGATTCAAAATAGAACAGAAAAGTTTTTTTTTTTTGCTCATTTATACGCGTCGTACGTTCTATCCAATGAATCAGTCAACGAATTTTGATATTCTGATGGTATATATCATTATAGAATTATACGAGTATACACCATAGCACACCTATCCGCACTCTAAGTACCGAATTTCAAGAAATTTGTTGCGCGGACGTGCTTACGGCGTGGATTAGTGAGGGATCAATTTTAAACTGTAAAGGGAGTGGGAAGTAATTACATACTAGTGGGGGATATTTACGAGCTAGTGAAGAACGTTTCAATAAAACTAGATGGGTAACCGCACCATTAACGTACGATAGAGGGAATTTAAGTAGTTGTATTGTATGTATTGTCATTCACAAACAAATACCGAAGATCCAAAAAAAAGAAACCGAAGAGATTTAATTCCATTCCAAAGTGGGAAACGAGTTTAAAAATCCTTCCAGCTTTCCGTTTAGGTAGTGTACCCGAAATACTTTGTCGGCAAGATTAATATGGCAAATCGTAGCTTTTAAACGCAGACAGACGCACATAGCGTAACCATAAGTCGTTGAATATGGACCCCAAAAATGGGGTTTAAGTACCCTAAGTATGTTAATTTTATTGGCTGTTGAAAGCTTGGTAATGATCTCAATCAATGATCAGTATAATACTCAGTTACGATTTATTTGATTTTTGGGTAAGTATAGTAATTAATAATGTTAATCCAGTATTTTTTTAAATGACCTTTTGTCTGTGGTCTTCAATTTTCCAGAAATACCTATAGTGGCCGGAAGAAATTGTCAATCGATCGTATGGAGGGAACAAATCGTTTCGGGAGCGTTCCGGCAATTGAATGTTTAGCCTTATCCGGTGGGGGGTGGGCCGTCGCTTCGCAACAATGGAGTGATAAATCAAGTATGGGCCGCGCGTGCCAGGCGGGAGGCAGGCGGCAGGCGGCGCAGCCAGACCGCGGCGGCTCAGCGTCCGGTCGCTCTCTACAATAAGGATATTCAAAGATGCGCCGCCAAGCTGTAATATTGCACCCTTTTTATGGGCCGATTCTTCGCCAAGAGGCAGGTATCTTTTTCAATCAATATTTTGATTTTAAAAGCAGTTAAATAGGTATGCCAAATAACATTGAACTAATGGAGTTTAAACATTAAGGGTCCGCTGTTGAGTGGTTGGCTGCCTGTCATAACAATATTACATAAAATAGATATTAATATTTTGTGATATATTAGCCCGATGAGTGATGTCGCGTTGGCATGTAATAATAGTCTGGTAGTTCCCACCTCCGACGAGGAACTCGGGCGACTCTAAATAAACCAGCTATAAAAATAAACGAGCTCATTAGTCAACATTGTCAAAATAAAACTAAGAATAATAACGCGACTAAATATTGTAGAAATTCCATTCTATCAGCGCGAAAAGCATTTTGTAAAAACTGTTTTTATTTAAATTACATTAGATGAAATGTACCGATTCACGATTGGTAATAATATAAATTTATATCGCTCAGTTTAAAAATAATACCGTTCATTCAGAGAATATCGGGGCATAATTTGGTGATTCCCATCTCCGTGTCGATTCCTCCTACTGCTACTGCGCCAAGTGTCGGATAGTGGGGAGACCCAAAAAACGCGTGATAGCTATTCACCCTCATTGCAAATTCGGATACTTTCACAAAGTTTTAATAGGAACTTAAAGTTCGAGGAATACTTCGTTTTGGAGCAAAGATCATGTTGTTTTAGTTTTTGGATTTAGCTGTTATGTGTATTGAACGACGATTTAGAAGGTAGATTTTTAATATAATGTGTAATACGTGTTATAGACGAAACTACGTTTAACTAAAACATTTTTCAAGCCTAGTTATGGTTGACTGAAACTCTTTTGTACCAAATTAACTTGAGACATTAAAACTCCTTTATAAAATACAATAATAGAAGTTTTAACAATATTAATTCAGATCTGGAGCTTGTCGAATGCACCCGCAGCCTACTTGCTTCGCTCGCTCGACTCGCGCATGGTGTTCAAATGTAACAAAATGTACCTACATAGTTTTCTTTATCCCACATGAGAGATAAGTTTTCAAAGTTCCATATCATTTAATTTTACTTAACAAATAAGTCAAAAGTTATTTCGACCAGCATGGAGATGATTATTACTGTAAAAATCCATGAAAAGTAGTTACGGGCGTTGAGATTGAGATATTCACGTATCGCGACTCAAACAGTTCGCCAAAACAATATTAATAATTATTATTATTTATCTTACCTAAATTATAAATGAGAAAGTTTATGTGTGATGGACGGAAGTGAGTTTATAAGAACTCTTTTGAATTGAAACCGATTTTATAATATATTGATGTTTCGGCGCGCGCGCATATAGGTAGCAGTAGTAGCGTCGCCGCCATCAATACCTTCGTATATAAAAAATCGGTTTTTGCGTGGATTCCGAGTGTATTACACAACCGGCCTGCGGATCTATAGCCGAAATATACTAGAAGGGAAAATACGTACGTAATGATTTATCAGTCACTACGCAAGAGACGTGTCGTAGTGTGTCCACCACAATATGTTAACTAAGTTGTTTGTTCATGACCTGAATATAATGCTGCATACCAAATTCTGTTCGTAGAAATGAGTGACAGTTCATGCATAGTTTTGACGCCATGAATACAGATGCGAGTGTTAAAAAAAGACCAGTCTCTTTAGAAGGAATTAGAAGATGCAGTCTATTCTGTTTGTGCGTGCTAATGTCAAGTTTCCAATATGCGCAACTCTCCAGCTGGCAATTTAGAAATTTTATATGTACGCTTTTATCAAAGCTTTTTTACTGTGCTTAATATACTTTTATATGGGTATCTTTAATTCATATTTACAAGGCGCCAATCCATTATTTATGTACAAAGCTTTTGACCTACATATCATTTCTTCTTAAAGGTATCCCTCTCGGAAAAAATATATTAAGTCGATATTTTTTTGTTTATATGTATTATTATGTATAAATACATTATTTAAAAAAGATGTATATTAAGCGAATCAGGTTTTTCTGTATAAGAACGCATTCTTCAATCCTTCTAATAATGTTAATAAATGCCTAAGTGAGTTTGTTTTATTAGGTTGGGGAATTGCTTGTAATAAAATCTCTTTGGCTATACTATTTGTATCTGGCTGGTTTTGGTATCATTGAAAGTTTAAATTTTAAAGAACATAATTCCAAATTCAAATTAGGAAAATGTGTGATTTGCATTTGTTTTTCGTACCGCCAAGAAGAGTAAACGAAAGCCGCGAAAAAAAATTGCGATGTTTATTGACCTAGTGCAATGTCTGTGAGAGTAGCACAAATTTGGTTTAAGCGTTTTCAATCCGGAAATTTTGATGTCAAAGATGCACGTCGCTCTGGTCGCCCCAGTACGGATAAAATGGATGCCATTTTTGAAAAAGTGGAGCAAGATCGGCATATCAGTAGTTACGACGTAGCTGGAGAACTGGGAATTGACCACAAAACAGTTTTGGCGCATTTGAAAAAACTAGTTTTAGTAGTACATAAAAAAGCTAGATATTTGGGTACCTCACGAGCACACTGAATGAAACCTAATGAACCGTGTACCCATTTGTGATTCTTTATTACGACGTCATGAAACCGAACCATTTTTGAAGAAGCTGATAACTGGTGATGAAAAGTGGATCACGTACGACAAGAACGTGCGAAAAAGGTCGTGGTCAAAGGCCGGTCAGGCTTCACAGACTGTGGCGAAACCCGGGTTAACTCGCAACAAGGTGATGCTGTGTGTGTGTTGGGATTGCAAGGGCATTATTCATTATGAGCTGTTACCACCAGGCAGGACCATCGATTCTGAACTCTACTGCGAACAACTGATGAGATTAAAGCAAGAAGTTGAGAGAAAGCGGCCGGAATTAATCAACAGAAGGGATGTGGTTTTTCATCATGATAACGCTAGACCTCACACATAATTAGCCACTCAGCAAAAATTAAGAGAGTTTGGCTGGGAGGTATTAAGGCATCCGCCGTATAGTCCTGACCTTGCACCTTCAGATTTCCACCTGTTTCGGTCTCTTCAGAATTCTTTAGGCAGTGTCAGGTTAACATCACGAGAGGACTGTCAAAACCACTTGTCGCAGTATTTTGATCAGAAGTCCCAAAATTTCTATAGCAATGGGATCATGTCCCTACCTACAAGATGGCAAAAAGTTATCGACCAAAATGGTACATACATACTTTAGTTTATTTATTTATTTATATTAATTTTTTTTTGAATTTTCTTAAAAAATGCGAAGGAACTTTTTCCCCGACCTATTATTTTCCTTCACCGTTCGGCGATAGCTGGTACTTAACGTAAATTTTTAATAGACTATTCCGAAGATTAAACTGTGTCCCGATTTTAATTTTATATTCCATTTACTTTAACATATTTTTATACATACAACCAGGGCTCGACGTCATTTCTCATAGCATTACTTAAACAGTTCTCCTTCCTCGGCTCGATTAAAAGCGATTATTTTTTTTATTTTTGTTGTGTCCGTTTCTTTTTTTCGTCATTAAATAGTGTTTCTATTTATTTTATCCATAACCAGTTGCTCAGTTACAAATATTATAACATTCTATGACTCAATCTTTCTGTTTCGAAATATCGTAATCGTATATACGTAAGTATCGTAAGTATCGTGGCTTTCTATTAAAAAATTGTTTTTTATTATATTTTTTATTCGATTGTATTCTCTTGTATTTGAGTAAGTATGTAAGTCTACGTTAATCCATACAATGTTTAATGTCTTTAGAAATATTATTTTTATAATTTTTACTTTATGTTTTTGCATGAGTGCAATCTGTTATTTGTTACTGTACCTTACAATAAAAAAAAATAAAAAACATCTGGATAAAATTCCCCGTCGAATGGTAGCAGCCCTATCCACGTTCAGTAGTTTTGGAAAGGAACACTATTTTCCTTATATATGTTTAGATTGCCCCGTCCCCAATCCAGGAATAGCACATGCTGATGATTTACAATCAAAAAAGAAAAATACGGCTTTCAAGTGCACCTCCTAAGAACACACCCCTAAATGTGCTTAACGACAGATTTTTAGATGAAGGTAGGTGGTATTCAGTTAGACAGGTAATACAAAGAACTTTACCGCTGTACTTTGGTTTCTTTATCTATAATCGCTTTAATCGAGTTAACAATTATAATAATAATAATATTGCACTTAATTACATAATTGATCAACATAGTTGTAAATTAACCAAGCGGTCAATGTTAAATGTTAAAATTATTATTATGAGGCTAAGCCGGTAATTGGCACATATTAATTACTTTAGTAGTTCCTTGTTTATACAAACACGCCACCATATTTTGTAAAAAGGTTATTTATTCATTCTGTAATCAAAAAGTCAGTCAAAGTGCAGAAGAATCTTTGTTGTTCTTACAATATTACGTCCTCAATATGAACACGTATTATTAGGTTGTATTTTAAGAGTTCAGTAGCCAAATCACAGAAGGGTTCCGTTCCGTACCATCGTACAATATTTAAGTAAAGAAGAAAAAAAAGCTATTTTTTTAATTTTTTACAGCGGCTATAGTAATAAACTCTGTGAAAAATTAAACAGTTTTCTATTACGTCTGATGACATACTCTGAGAGACAGACCCCGTTGGCTCCTTTTGGCTATGCTACCTTAAAAAAGTTATCATTCTAATTTCGTCTTATCTGACTGTCCGTATGGAACAGCCTTCTTACTATTAAACCATTGGTTCTTTATATTAAATTCGGAAAGTAGGCAGGAATCTTATGATTTCTTATGCACCACTTACAAAAGTGTAATCTAATTACGAAAAAGAATATGAGTGGCACTCCATACATGTAACTGAGCGACGATAAAAACCTTCGAATGTGATGCAATGCAAATATTTTGTATGCGGTTAAATTATCGTTGTAAACTAAACTCTCTACTTAGGGCATGGTTCGGAACCCTACTTTCTGTGGGTCTTGTTCTGACACGCACTTAGCCGGTAATTTTGTGATAATTGTAGCCCCACCTATTGTACAAGATTTAGTTTAGTGCATAGTTGTTTTTTTGTTCCTTTTCTTATTCTCGTGTGCAATAAAGAGTTATTTATCTATCTAAAAATAGCTATGCCATGTTTCGACTTCTAGTTCGAGAACAAAGGCGCTTATTAACCTGAATAACCATAATGGTTAATAAAAAAAATAAAACCAACAGCTGAGTGGTAGCCGTTGCAAAACTATAATTACGTCGTTCGTAGTGCCGCTATAAACAGTCGACCGGAATTGTACGAGCAGCGATATAGCAGTAAAAGCAACGTTTGTTTGCGTTTCGGTTGTTTCGTGACCGAGAGCAATAACGATTCCTTAGTTTTTCAATGCGAATATGTGTAAATTAAATAGGAATTCCATAGCAAGCAGTTTCCATTGTTCAAGTAAATCTCACTAGTCAAACTAAAGGGATTTTTTGCACGATTCTAACCACGCCACCTTAGTCAATTAAATGAGTTATTGTTAGATTTGTGACAGAAATGCTCATCAGTCATAATGGAAATTAACTTAATTTTAATTGTCGAAGATTTTCTGAACTAATCACTATCTCCATGCTTGAAAATGCGTTAAAATAATGTAATTTTATTGAATATTTGGCGGTAACTTTTCATACAGTTTACCTGTTCTTCAGATACATTATTAGACTGCAGTCGCTTCTGCAATTCTTTCTCAGCCTTTTTGTGACCAGTGGTGGTCTTCTCGTTCTTATTTCTTGTCACAGTCCCGTTACTCTCCGTCTTTTGTTTACTATTTTTTTTCTTGCTTTCTTTCTTGCTACTGCCTTCTGCATTACTTTTAGGCGAATCTTTGATCCTCACTATGGTAACTGTTTAAGACTGATTGGCGTAACAACTTTTTTTTGTAGAAACAATACAACAAAACTTAGCACTTCACTTCAATGTTTTCGTTCTAAAGTTGCTTAATATTTTTATCATCAGCGCGTCACCAATTGCGTATAAGCAGAAATTAAAAACACTTGAACACCTTGGTTTATATTGACGAAATCACTTGATGCACTTTTAAATTCAGAAAAAATATCCTCAATTAAGTTCACTGCAATCCGTAGTCACTGAAATCCAAAGTATGTCATCTGTTTCAGCTTTTGTAAAGCTGTCTTGTTAGTGAATAAAAATAACGACAGACCGCGGAACGAATACGAGACAAAGAAGTGAACGTTCTCAACAGACATGTAACCTGCCTAGCAGCTAGGGCGAGAGTGCGGAGCGCGGCACGCGGTCGGTCGTCGCCCGCCCGAATCCGCTCCCCGCGCCTCATGTATCGCGCACGCGCTACCTTCCAGCCGTGCCGCCTGCCTGCCGATGCCCGCCCGCCCAACATTCCGCCTTGTTGATTTTTTCTTGTAATACATTTAAACTGCCGTCGGAAGCTAATACGGCCAAAATGTAGAAATGTGAGGTGCAATATAAAACAACTCATAAAATATTTAAAGTGTCAAATCGACATGGCCGTAATTGAATAAGGCCATCAACCAGCCTTAAGCTTACATTTGAGAAATGTAAGTTGTTTTACATAAAAAAATTGCTGAGATTTCAACTTTGGGATTTATGTTCTATAATATACGTATATTGATATTTGAAGTAAGTATTAGTAGATGTTGTTAAAAACGGACTGATATTACAGAATCAATTCACCGAAGACCAGATATTGACAATTTGGCTATGGATTTACCTTCACAATTTTATTGGACTTGTATAAGAATAAATCTAAATGAGAGTTTTGTGGGACTTTGCGTTTTAAATAATGATAAGATAGGTAGGCATATCATTGGCGAAATACATGAGCGCGTAGCTTCCGTTCGTAGCAATAACACATTCGCGAAAAGCAGTAAAGCAGCCATAAACCGATTTATTTATATTCGTTTTATAACTTATTGCTTTACGACTGCATTAATTCAGCCGTTTGTAGGGTAACCATAGCCGTATGAACTGATATATTAATTGAGTCAATCATGTGTCATGACATGATGTCCCGAATACGGGCTTCTTTAATGGTAACAAAAATATCTTATACAAGTTCATGTTTGCTTGTTTTATAAGGAATGTAAACATTTTGAGGTATACAGAAATAATAATCTCATTCTAACAACAGTGATAACAATATCTTGTACAGAGTCTACAGTAAGTCTATATAAAATGGATGAATAATATAAAATCCATTAATTTTTTTGAATTGTGATTTCACGTAAAATATTAACGTTCAATACCTAGGGGAAATTAAAACGACATGAAGCTCTTTGTACTAACAGTGACAAAAAATCGGATCAACGGAGTTCACTAGCATCAGGTAGCCGTTTACAAATCCAATAAAACGAACTGGAATAATGGCAATATCTATTTACCTCTTCATATAAAACTACTAGATATAGCAATAATAAACTTGTTACGTGAAGCACGATTGTAGTCAATATACAGTAACTATGTAATGTACATAATAGACATAGTACCTAAGTATCATAACTGCATAGTTATTGTTTCGGATAAAAATATGTATTAGGAGTAAACAAAACATTTATAATTAGAGTTAATATGTAATGGAATATTAAGAGTTGAGTTTGATTTAATAGAATCGGTTACTCTTGGGGTCCTATAATTAATTTAGCACTTTTTGTATTGATCCGCTATAGACAAAGCTTTATCCCGTGGTGTGGATTAAAAGCTTTAAACTTTAGTACAGTATTGGAATGCAAATAGTCGGAATAGAACTACAGATTTATCTCTTCAGACATTCTTAAACTACCTAGTTTTTATTTTTTAATATTTCAAACTAATCAAGTGACGAAAGCAATTAAAAGTAATGGTTAATAAGGTAAATAATGTAATTGAAACCAAGTCCATGTCTCGTACCTACCAACAATAGACCAGTATTTGTGCCAACATTATTCGAATATTTGCAACATAATAAAGTAATTTACTGATGTGTAACCTATAACTTTGGTTATATTAATTAATAATCCCTTTTGATTTAACAGCTTAAATTTTTGTTGTAAAAACATGATAAATTGAAGGCAGTGGATTGTTACGAGCTCTAGCGCAAAAGTTTATATTTTGTAAAATTGAAACGTCCCAAACGGCAGTGAGCCGGAAATTCGCTCGCGAGCGACAGCGTGGTGTTTATTTTTTCCTCGCGTTTTCCCACTTTCGGTAGCAATAAAAATGAGTAAAGAATTTTTTAAACAAATAAAATATGTATTTTGAGTGTGCATCCGAAACTTTATTATTTTTGACTGGAACAATTCGCGTATGCAATCTGACTTTTAAACTATTCGGTTTAGTTGTATAACTTCTATCTGACTCAGGTTAAAAGTTGTAGTAGACAAAGGTATCAATGTCAGTTTAGTGTCAACATAGGTAGATAAGCTTTTGCACCGATATAGTTAGAACTTTTAATCTCTCTAGCACCAATTAGGTTACGTTTAGCGTGATACGGTGTTGATTACGCAGATTGAAATCGCTTCGCCCCTCGCGTAGCTTGTTAATGGTGCAATAAAAACGACGCTTATCGATTTAGACGCCCGTTAAGAACGCTCCAAGGCATAATAATTTATTATCCAAACAATGTTGCGTCATACGATGTAAATTACAGTACTCAACAGCAGAATTATGTAACGATGAGATTTGTTAACCACCCGCTTGCGGAGTGATAGAAGTAATTAACACTTACGATACACTAGAGTGCTTGGTTTACGACGCTCGACCCTAGGGTCCCCGATAAACTCCCGGACTTAAGAGGGAGGAAACGGGCCCTTGCTTCGATAACGTTCGAGAGACGATGAAAATTTAATGCTTCTTGATTTTGTTTTATTTGTTCAGAAATATTTATGTGGAAATGTGTATTATGAAGGTGATTCTGACCGTGGTTTAAAAATCCACCATTACTAAAGCGACGTTATTTCGATATTAGGGTACCTAGTGAAATAGGTTAGTTAATATTGTATAGATACGTTAGGTATCCTTTGTTGGTTGAAACGCGAACGACGACAAACAGAGGGGTGAGAAATACGAATGGGAGGTATTGGGAGTCAGACAACGACCACAGGATTTATTTCGAGCCTCATTCAATTTGTGGTAAACGTATTGTTGGATTGCATTTTGGTATCGTTCACATTTTATATAAACGTTATTTTTGTGCGAATACAAATATTTTATGTTAATGTGTTTTTTTATATTACGTTGAATTGTTGGATAACACATTACTTTTTAAAGTTGCTAGTGAGAATGTTAAATGTCTTAAAAGAGAAAGTCCCGCAAAAAATTTGAAAGTGTTACTTGTAAATGAACGAGGACATAGGTACATACATGTGACTCCAACTAACGTTAAACACATACAAATGTGTATAGTGCATCGCTGGAATAATAATGAAGTCTAACGAGTTAAGTTGTTGGAACTTTTGGAATACTCACATATAAATAATGAGACGAGGACTGTTCACAGAAAACCTGGGTTACTGTGAAGATATTCGAAAGTTAGTACTTGCTACAGACGTTTTCGCAATGTAGGGGTCGCAATTGGTATTTGTGGTACAGAAACAAGGCAAGGCGGAGAAACGAAGGAGCGTCAACTACACAAAGAGATCCTCGTTACTAATTTTGTTAACCTGGAGTAATGGCGCATAACGTGTGGTACCGACCGACTAGCTATACCAAGCCTATTAGATTTCATAAATAAGGCTCTATCTAAATTGCAGAAAGTTTCGGGTTACTTTAATTATTCCCAGTGTTACCTATAAAATATTAAAATATTATTTTTTAATAACATAAATGTAACATATATCCTACTTCTTTGATAATTTTTATGAAATAAATACTTTAATTTGAGAACAGATTACACGTGAACGCATATTTATATCCTGAAAGAAAATATATAACAATCATACTAACAGAAAATAACTAAACTGATGGCAGTGACAACAATACTAGAGAGGGTGCAAAATTACGAATGCGGGGTGATGCAGTCGAGTATGCAGCGAGAGGCGATATAAAATTTTCACCGTCTGCGCGGAGTATCTGACGGCATTATCTAGCCGTTTGCAAGTGCTCTTCTGCTTTTAATATCTTCCGAATAAATCCTTTAAAATACCGGTTTGAAGTCAAAGTATGAACAGTGGTAGTAGAAATTATCGATTTCACTTATAAGTATTTCATTTCTCAATCAAGCATAACTATAGGGTTCCCTACTTCTAAAAGAAAAGTTAAAGCATTAAGTAAATAAACATATATTTTCAATAAAGCCTACAAATTAGATTTCCAATATCATTCGTTGCAAATATCATTCACAAATATTGAACTGTTATATCAGAATATTGTTTGTACGCGGTCCCATATCGAATGTTCAAGAGATATCAATGTATGTAAATAAAACAGACATTCAAAGAGAAAATATATTTCAATAAAACCGTACCGAGTGCTCACGAGAGACATGCGCTAGAGATTTGAGCGCACAGACCTCGACGGTAATTTTACAGGATGAACTTTAAAAGAAATTGTAATAGCTTTATAACTCAGAGGAAAAGAAAATTATTCGAGCAAAAAAAGAGCGAGTGAGAGTAAATAATATGGCGTCTACGAGACGGTATAAGCAGAGGGACAAATAAAGCGGCTGGCTGTGGAGGAGCAGGCCGAGACAGGGAGCACTGACAATCTCGTTATAGATGTGAATAAATAATGAGTAAGCATTAAGCTTGCCTTTCCCGCGCAGGGGGCAACTGCCGAGTTTGCCTTTGTTGTCGGCGCTGTTTACTGCGCTGGGGATTGCGCCCGCCGCAAGCACAATTTATTCCACTAATCGAGGCTCACCCACCTACCTCGCTCGGCTTAAATTAATTAACAACGACTTAACCCTACCATACTAAATTTACAAATGATCCAAAGGCTAAATGTATATATCATCATTTGGTAATGTTTGGGATTTTATAAGATTATGACTTTTGAAATAAGTTAATATATTATTACCAAGCTAATATGAGATGGAAACATTTTAGTCTAGTAATATATGATGGTAGCTCCTGAATGTGTGTTTAGTGTTGTCAAAAAGTTACATAATGTATGAAAAGTTATATGTTGAAATACATGGATATTATTATTTAGAAGCCACCACAAGGCAATTAGCGACACCGTTCAATTATGTAGGTTAATTGCATTCCGGCGTCTGTATTGTTTATTTATAAGGAGTTCTATAGGCATCATATGTGCGTTCTTACGTCTTCAAAGGGGAAGCGGTGATATGTGCACGCCCACGCAGGTGGACAAGTCTGACATACCAAAGCTAGCAGCTTGCCAATACAACATAGAGCTGCTCGTAGACTCGAGCACCATTTACTGACATGCGAATAATCTGTCACGTGTTCCAACGGTTGGATTACATACGAGTGTATCAACACGTTAGGTGCTTAAACTACAAACATACATTAAATAGCATATGTTAACATGCAATATGTTGTATTAACTAACAAGTTGGTCATTGGTTTTTAACTGATTGTCGGCGCTGTCCTGTTAACACTTTACGACGACGAAAAAATTCAAATGATTATCCTCTGTTTTCTCGTACGTGTTTTGGACCAAAGTGTCTTTTTTATAAACAGACCTATAGATATAAATATAGTTATTAAAGGGCATCATTTATACTTTCGAGTCGGTTTTCATTTGTCAATATATATAAAGGTTAAACAAAAAGAAACGGAGGCCTTTGCTCTATAGTGAGACGATATGGATTGATTATAATAATATAATGTACAACATTTTAGAATTTCGCTGTAGTACATAATGTAATGTCCCCTAAACGTAGGCTGTTGTTAACTTGAAGCTATCGCTACGCTTTCGTCAACAAAGCGTTGTTACATTTGTCAAAGAGAAAGAGAATTTCGACGCGGGCTTTGTGCGCCAAATTGAATTGAATGTCATACATAACGCATTCCGCAAGCTCAAAGGGAGTGTAATTGCGATCTGGCGATTCTGGCGGCTCCATTTAAAATGTATTCGTGCAAATCTGTACTAAGCACATTAATGCGAACGAGGCAAGAGGGCTACACGGTATCATGAAAGCGAGGCGGGCGAGCGCTTCTAGCCAGTGTTCGCGTTGCAAATCGCTCGCCCATCCACTCGTGTCGCGTTGTGCGATTTGGTCGTTTGCCAGCCGCTTTGTTTTATCGCTCTCGCTAACTTTTTGGCATCTAAACAATGTTTTCATTTAATGATACAGAAAAATCACACCAGATATTTCAATGTGTCATCAACATCACATCACCGTAGAGATAACAGAGGGCGATTATTTTTACTGGGATATATATTATCTTATTTATTTATATACATTTATCGGTTCGTCAAGAGGATGTTGGATCGGTAGTCTTATCCGATAAAAATGTCTAGCGTTTTTAAACGATAATGTACTACTAGCAAATAAAATAATAAGATTGTAAAAAGGAGCAACAAACCAAATGAAATAAAGGGAGATCGTAATAAAAACAGTGCAATTTTAGGAGTATTTTGTTGAGGTTATGTCCATAAAGCGAGTGGAGTGAAGGGTGGTCGCCCCCAACCCTCGCTCGCGGCGGGATGTAATGAATAAACTCAACCAGATAGGTTCCATCATTTAATTTAATTCGACAACAAGACGGTCATATCATATTTTAACACATTGTGAACTGATTACACAGATTTTTTTTTTTATGTAATGGTGAATATGTTATTACAACAAAGGTGAATGAAATTTACCTATCAGAAATAGTAGAAGGTAAAGTCTATTTAACTATTACTTAATAATATTTAGCAAAAAAAAACATAGTCCGCTTAAAAGGAGTAAAATATAAACAAACTTGATTCAAACATAAAGTAAAGTGAACCTTGGCTTGGAAAATATTTCAGTGCAACATGAGAGCTGTAAAGCGCTGTAGAACAAAGGTATTAAAGCGAATTTTCAAGCTCGTTCGCTGCAAATACGGGGGGAAGCGACGCAACGGCACCACTAACTCATTTTGTTTGTTCTACGTATAAAAATGTAGTTTGTTTCTGAGCGTTTGCCGACAGGCAGGGGCGCGCCCCGTCGACAACTGTGGGCGGCGCGCGTTATTACGTTTTTCGCAATAGACGTTTTTGAATCGAATAATCAAATTAAGTTCACAATGTGAGATTTATTATCATATTCTCAATTTATGGCTTATTAAACAAATGATCAATTTTAGCAGTGTCATAAGTAAGGGTAAGAAAAATCAATAGTATTTTATCAGGCTATCTAAACTGCTTCATTTATAAATGAGAGTCATTTCAGGAAATAGGCTTAATTTCTCTAAATCCCTTCAATAAGTAGAAAGAACATCTGACAAAAAAAAAAACATTTTCAATCGTCATACTTAACGTCTAAGCAGAATTTAAAAATACTAACCAGACTATGAGGACATAATCTGGTCCATGCACGGGCATTGACATGTAGACTAATTGCCGATCTTCTCACTTGTTTCGAACCGGTGATAACTTTATTAGCTCTGACATTCATAAGAGCCCTTCTAGGGTCCATACTGAATAAATGATTTTTATCACGGCGCGGGGAAACTGAGGCACGATGCTTATAAAAATAGATTTATATTTATCTTAAATTGTATGAGTTTCCTGGGGAATTATTTTACATTTATATAGTTGTAATTTCTTAAATAGCATACAATTTTATATGTTAGTTTTGCTTATTCAACCATAAATGTCATACTTATTAAAATAGTTCATACCACGTATGTACGTATAGCTTAAAGCATGAAATAGATAATTTATGGTTTTGGGTACATAGCTGATACCCATAATATGTTACGTCGACTATTATTATAAGTTACGATAAAACATCAGGGAGCCGAGTAAAACACGCAAAGCGGTAGCATATAAAGCCGCCGGCGGATAGCTAGTTTCAAAATAAATTTACATAGTAACGTGAGTTGAAAATCGAGAAGGGAAACTAAGCGAAACGGCGAAGAGCAATGAGGCGATGCATAAAGTCCCTCTAAGACGAAGTATAAAACAACAAAGTGGTCGACGTATCTCGCTCGCCAGCATAAAGAGGGAAATAAACCGACACGACGAACCCCAAATGCTGTGGAAACAGTGCTTTATGATCCATATAAAATAATGATCTCTCTTACACGTAATTTGCGTCCATTGCTCGATTAGTTTAATAACTTACATTGTAACCTCACTATTAAGAACCCAGATTATGCACTTAAGGGTCGACGAAATACAGCCTTCAATTATGAAGAACCGGCAAGGAACTGAGGTACATACATTATATTTTTTTTTTTACTTTCATTAAACATCTAATAGCTCCTTTAAGATATTTTTAGTGTATTTATCCTGCATTTGTACAAACGATTATACTACTCCATTTTTATCACAATTTTTATAAATTACACGTTTTAATTACCATACAACAAATTGCTATAGGTCGTTGCCAAGATGGGAGCGATAGCGGCGCGTGTCGGTTACGATAAGGAATCAAATTGATTGCACGTTATTGAATTAAAAATAACACTATTTAAGTAATGTCAGTAGAGTGAGTACCTACATTGAAAATGTGACAATAAAAATTGTATTGAATACACGACGTCTTTTTTATCTGTCGCCATAAGGAACTTGAATATGATTCGTGAAACATCCGTTAAAGAAAGTCACGAAACTACCAACAATAAATAAAGTAGATATGTAGTAAATAATAACGATTTAGTTGATTTATTGTATTCCGTTTTCAGTATTTAGTTTTAACAATTCATTAAAATATCGATGTCACATACACACGCCATAATGCTTCGACATTGTCGAGGTTGTATTGTAAGCGATAGGGATTTGTTTTTACAGCCGTATTTACAACAAAAAGATAACCACGAGACAAAGACAAAAAACCTTAAATGAGCTCGCGGGAATGTACTCAGGCAATATTACACGACTGCCCGCGCCCCGCACGGACCGGTTCCGCTTGCTTCGATTTCCATAAAAAGCTCATTTCAATCTCCTTATGTTTTCAATAGTAATTGAATTATAGTAACCCTTTAGCAGTTAATGCCACTAAATACAGAAGTGAACCAGCTGATAAATGTAATGTTTGTGTACTAAAGTTATTGTAACTTATTTATATCTTATACTTATCATCATCAAAGACATTATAATATCTGCTCTATAATTATATACGAATAGTAACTACTATTATAACAACATTGTCATATTCAAATATTTACAGATAGGTGTGAAAAATTGTATTATTATATAAAAACAAAGCCTTCAGTGATTAGGAAGTAGAGAAATATATAATAACTTTACTCCCCGTAAAGTTTGTATGAGAATTCTGAATTTTTCTTGAGAAATGCATGTTCTTGTTATTTGGCCTTGTGGGTGGAAATTAAGAACAATGAATTTTTTTAAATAATACATAGGTAAGGGGCAGATATAGAAATTCAGTCATTATGAAAAATTTAATATTTTTTGTCTTTTACAAATAAAAATACAAAGTTAAAATAGTTCTGGTAGTTGTAGAAAGTTTTTGTAGATGCTACTAACAAGCACAAATTGCCTGAAGAAAGAACATAAATTTTCAGCAACGTCGCTGTCATACGTAACTAGCAATTAATGGCAATTTTAGAATGCGCTCCTGTAACCACACGCTCAAATGAGTCCGTCTTCTTGGTATAATACAGTTAATCTCTAAAGCGAGTCTGGGGAAGCGCTACCGTATATTTAAACACCTGTCAACCCCCTCTCTCTACGGGTCGCCTAACTTAGATTACTTTATAATAATTCTCTCAAATTTCATTCCTGACGGAACATATAAATTTGCTGTTATCGCAAAGTTAGTGGATTATTAATGGTTGTGGAACGGCTCAAGTCACGGTAGAGTGTACTTAGATTTCTACATATCACATTTACGTCGTATGCTTGATTTTTGTTGTTTTTACATGCCACTAACGGTTTAAAACAATTTAGAATATTAATAACGTTAGTACAACGTTACTTGACCATTCAAACTCTGCGAAAGAAACTTCACCTACCCTGACATTAGCATTTATTAAAACGAGTATTTTTTTATCAGTTTTAAATCTAATAGCGAACTTATTATAAATGGGCTCTATATTAAGCTATACCACAAATGTTTTGCAACAAAATTTACGCACAAAGAATAAAAATTGCAAACTACTTACAAAAATTATTTATATATAATTAATAGCAGTCATATTTCATACGTGCCTTGTATATTTGATTTTGGTTTGCGGATCAATATTTCCCATTTTAAACCTTTAAATGCTTATCTCGACGATAAAAAACATTATAGAGCAAGCATACTATTGCATAGATTAACTGGTTCAACGTATAGAATAACTATAATTAGTTTAGCCAGTTAGAGCAACTGCCCCATAAAATGCGATGCAAGTAAATGGAATAAAACAATTAAACTCAGCGGTTCCTCTGGAGACTTGTATAAATTAAGTTTGGTATGTGTACAGGGATGGTAGGGAGTTCGTGTAGCATTCCGGTGAACTTTGTGGCCGGCTAATTACGGCCGGTCCTGGGTCGCACACACGGCGACGACGACGTGCAAATAGCCGGGCGGCTTATCTATGTATCGTGTCGTGCGTGTCAAGTCGTGTGCGCAGCCCGCTTCACTCGGCTTACGTTTGAATATTGTCGCCTTAACATCAGTTTATGTAATGAATGTCATAATAATGAATAATATAAGTAAGTCATAATAAAAATGTTCAAATAAAATTTGCATAGCAATCTTAAGAATTATTTGTAAACGAAACGTACCTATTTTGATACAGCTCGATTATTTATGGATTAGCTTCAAAATCAAGAGTTAATTAAGTTTTACTGCTTTTGACTATTCCACCAAATTTTGTCATCTGAATTCATATTCATAACATTTGGGTTTCAGTATGTTATGCATTATAGGGATACAATAATCACGATTTGCATATCAATGCAAGGTGTGATTACACTGCGACAGCGATGGTATTATGGGTGTTGGTTGCTGCATGGTTAAATGCGCTCTGTATTCAAAGCACGATGACATGCGTTTATCAGAGCGAGAGCTCAGACCGCAGTCGGGTGCAGTGACAAACGGAATCGCAGAGTGCATCCCGTGCGAGCTGCTGATCCGTCGAGAGATATCTCGACCTCGACGTCGAGTGCTAACACTCGCCCGCCTACGGATAATTACGGCCCTTTGACGACGCCTCTTTGTCCTGCGAGCTCCGAAAGTGGCAACAATGTTTTACCTTTTGCAATGCAATATTTGTGACATTCAGAAATTAATTAAACGGAAAAATAATAAATGAAGCTTTAAAAATATACGTAGCAATAACTTCAAAAGGTCTGAACAGTTAAACAGTTACCAAACGGTCGAAATAGCGAAGTAGCTACGTCTGGAAGCCAACAAAGACTTGGAAATTGTAAGCGAGCGTGTTTAAGGTTCAGTTTACATCGCCGATGTTAGGTCTTATCCAAGTCAAGCCGGTTAGACTGGAGGACGACGGAGTAATACGAATCTCCGTGGAAGTTTGCGAGCGAGAAAGCCTGCAGGCGCACGACGAAAGGGTGGCGAAGTGGGGGATGCGGCGACTCTTGTTATTACACCCTCTCACCTACGCAAGGGGTTTCTGCTCTGAGCCATACTGTCGTGCGAGATTAAGACGCTTCTCGCTTTGCTGTTAACGCTCTGGCTTCCGTTCTACTCGTTCTGAATAGCGTCAAGTACACCCTACACTTTCTGTTGGCTGACTTTAATAGAATACAAACCGATGTACTGTTTAACGATGATATATGAATAAAGACGTATCTTTATAATATAACTTATTCAATTAATTATTTCGAGTACTTAAGAATAAAGGAACGCTTTCTCCTTCATATTATGTAATGTAATTGTTTAGGAAACAAAACATGGTCGCAAAGCAAATCCGCATCCATGTAAATACTCCAGTTACTTCTCACACGGGACAATTCGAAAGAAACTTGTTTTCAACTGCACTTTCAATGCAACATCGGGCATCAATCATTATGTCAACAATTAATGGAGCGTTATTATACCAAATCTCTGACGATAATCTCATTGTATAAATTACTTTGAATTTGTAATTTCACCCTATCGATCTATTCATTGTCTAAGATAATGTATTTTAAAAAGATAGTAAAATAAAGATAGATTTAAAAATAATAAGCTTCAAGACACCTGATTTTACTACAAACTTGATTGCAACAATGGGCCGTAATAAATAATAATGTAAACATGAAAACAACTTAATAGTAGCTAAGCAATATTTATAAATATTCAGTAGTTTATGTCGAATAATATAATGTAATAAATAACCGGCTAGAACGGCTAGTTTAGTCTCAAGACCTTCAAAATGATCTAACAAAAACCATACTTCACTACTTTATGGTTTTTGTTTGTTCAAGAATAAAAAATAAGAGATGTCAAAAGGCAAATAGACACCAAAGTCTTTTACTTTGTTACGTTTCACCACATCGGTTATAAATAAAAGTGCCGAAGAAGCCAGATAAGACGGAAGAGAAATAAGTTTAACCGAACGGGAGAAAGCATTATCATTGGCTGCGAGCGAGGAACAAAAGAAAATGGTGGAGAGCGAGCGTACGAGAGTACTTTATAGGCGCGTAAATATGTTTTATATCCCTCTACTGTCTGTTATACACTGGCGCGCCGCTGAACCCACCCCACGCTGCCGACCGCCACCACCCTCGCCCCGAGGGTTGCCTCGCTCTCGGAAATGCCGAGCTTTAATAAAACATATATTTTTCCGAGCGAGGAAAATACTGGGGAAACTCGCAATTTGTTCTTTCACTTTATGCTCGTTTACAAGACAAAAGTAGAACATTCTAGGAACATTATGTTAATCATGTACATAGTTATGTAGATTATTGTTATAATATTACAGTGTCATTTAATGAACCGTTCGTCTGGTAAATGGTAATAGTAAGGGCATGTAGAGAGGTGATGGATTCAACTTTAGCAAGTTAGATGAGAGAAGTCATAAAGTGTGCCGTGGACCCGTGGGCGGTGTGGGGTTTATGTATTTGATCGGCGGGACTGTGACATTGTAGTACTTAATGGTGTTGCGGTGACCCTTATCTCGCGTGCCACAGCACCGTCGTCGTCGTGGGTGCGAGCAATTTATTGCAGTATACATGTAGGTACGCCGCATAGTCAATTGACGTCCCTTCTTTAAACCAATTACTACACATTCACAGCATACTGCAATTTACTTTAATTCACACACTTAGAAAAATAATTTTGTAATAGCCTCACTAACATTATAAAATAATTTTAACAGAACAGGCAAGCATTTTGGGTGTAATTACAGATTAATTTCATCATGGACATGTAAATAATTCCGAAAATAGTCTAAACTCAAAGATGTTAAAATAAAAGATATTAAGGACTAAAATAATGTTCGGTTTGATTCGGTATACAAGTAAAAAAAATTATTTAACAGTAAAAAGCATTCATGAGACAGCGCCAAGGAAAACTGGTAGAGGTATGAATTGAAGAAAGACCGCTCTTAGGATTCCACATTGCGCCGCTACTGACGTCCCATAAAATATTACACTACGGCGAAAGAAGCTCTTTCAATTAAGCGAGTCAGGTTTGCGTAAAGTAAATTTTACCAAGTGGCGTCCCCGCCCATGCAATCTCGAAAAATTGTGTAATTTTACGGATGAATTACATGACCAAGTTTTAAATAAAATTGTTATAAGTATAACAAAAGTAAATACTTAAAGACCGGAATTTCTTACTACAAAGAAGGAAAGGTAATTATGTACAATATAGCTGTTGTTTATGATAATGATTTAAGTTACTAGTACAAAAAAAAATTAAGATACAAACAAGAGACACTGAAGTATCCACCGGTTCTGAAGTCAGTTTTATAATAACTTATTAATACGTAATATACTTGCACAGCGAAATCAATAAATAAAACAAGCAACCGTTAAACAACTGAACTTTAAATCTCTACAATGGATTTAACTGGATAACGTAAGTTATGCTGTTGATGGGAGCTAGGCGGGCAACCTGGCATCCGATCAGTATTCATGAGCTTATTAATGTGCCACGGAGCCTCCCCTCGCACAGATTGTGCGCCCACCAAGCCGCCTCCGCTGAGACCTCTACCCGCTCAAATCAACCAGAAATGATATGCCTATCCGATAAATGATGATAGGTATTGCACATTGTCAAATATAACTCGACCGGCAAAGGACACGTAACAAAAATAAAAAAAATGCTATTATTATATATTATTACCATAATGTACCTATTTGAATATTAACAAGAATTAAATGTTAATGATATAATTTTTCAAGCTTAGATATCTTGCAAACTTCGAAGAAAAGGGGATTGTTTTTACATTTTGGCTGTAAGACAAGAAGTATTGTATGACACAAGAAATTTATAAAAAAAAAATGCCGATATTAAGTCCATTTTAAAATTCAGATGCGCCATTTCAAACATTATTAATAATAAAAAATAATTAGATGGATGCTTCCAAATAAATTCCTATCATCGTTAGTATTTGTAATTTTATTACTGCAAAATTTTACGCGTTTTCTACAGAACCCTAAGAATAGGAAGTTATCCCACAAGTACATTATACATATCCCCGTGGACTGTGGTTATGCAGGGGCGGGCCGGTCCACTGGCTGCATTGCCAGTTGCTGACTCCCGTTATTGCTAAGCTAATAACAGAGTTTACTATGCCCGGAGAGTTTGCAGAGATTCATGATCGAGTTAGTAGTATTTCTCTACTGTTTTTAGGTAACAAGTTTAATTTTGTATGACTACCGCACAGCAATAACGCACAATTATAATAATTTATATTTTTATTGTGTCGATTTAGTAAAAAATAAATTATTTGTACGTTTCATTAGTATGTGTGCAGTCAACGAGACTTGAAAGAAAATGAAGTTATTAATTTCAATAACGCTATAAATTATGCAAATAAATATAAACATTAATTAACAATGAATACACCACAAACGACGAAATACAGAGGTAAACTTTTTTAAATAGTTTAGTAATAATATTGTAATAAAGGAGCAAATGTCTCTCCATAATAAATAAAAAATAAAGAGTTCAATTAACATCAGATTTGTTCAGAACTATTATAATTAATGAGAACGCTCCGAGTTCATGTTTGAAACGATGCTAGGGAAGTGTCTACGTAATTAGCCAAAAGCGACCGGATTTGCATATCAAAGTGGAGGCATAATTGAACTCAGAGTGCAAATAGCCCAAGTGGAATCGGATTGAGTTAGTGGCGCTCTCTAGGTAAGTGTAGCGAGCACTAGCAGCCCGGCCACCGCTCGACGTTGTAAGCGCCACCGCTACCACAGCATTCGCTCTCGTCTTCAGGTCGCTTCTAGCGAAATGCTTCACACAACCGTCAACTACTCCCGAAATAATTTAATTAATCGACTACGGCATAACAGCGAAGCTGAGACTGATTTCCTCTTCAAATATCCATTTACCGGCAATATTGTACTGCTCTACTTATTTGATTATGTACGTAGAGGGTACAAATTAAATCATTTGATATAGATAGTTCAATTATGTAGTGGTTTGTGTTTGATGGCAGTTTGATTATTAGTTATTAGCAGATAATTAACAAATTATGATAACCATTTCCCTTTGAAGTTATATATCAAATCAATTATGGATGCAATAACAATTAATTTACGCTGCACTGTGTCGTTGGCAGCACAGAAATATGTTTTATTAGAAAAACTTCGTTAATTAACTAAAAGCAACTAAATTCAGGCCGAGGGCAAATGGGCATTGTTCTGCACTGGTATTCTAAAGGTATAATTTAGTTTTAGGGGTGTGTGGTTGTGGACACGTAACTAGTACAAAGCGGTCAATTAAGACCATTAAATTCCGTAAATGAAAAGTGATGTCAATTTATTTGAAGTCAACCGGTATTCTTTTTATAGCGTTGAGATTATATATTTCTAGAATACTTGTTCAAGCCTTTATTGTGGTAAGAATTATTTTAGTGTATATTTACCAGATTTTAAGTAATCAAATTGGAGATAATTTTGTGTAGCCGCGCTGTTTGTTGTAATAAAATTTTAGCCAAAAAGTAAATAACTAATAAGTATCAAAATTGTTACATTTTCACGTGAAACATAAATTTCACCTAAATATACTTCTATTTACCATTTCTGTTGTTTCTTGAGCGGAATGCGCATAATTTAGATAGGTATTAAACAAACTCATGACATTGAAATGTACGAGGCGATAAGTATTTGAGAAAACTAGGATTCCATTTAATATAGCGGAATGAATTGCTTAATGAAATACTTTTGCACTTAGTTCTCTTCGTGGAAGATTGAGAGAGACAGAGGGTGAGGTTTTTCGGACCGAGCCGGCAGCGAAGCGGCTAGATAATTAGATTAGGGGAGTAGACGAACTGGGGGCACGGTTTGCGGATCTTTCGAACAATGGTATCAGTCTTAAGCTTTCGGATTTACACAACTACAGACACTGATTGCCACTGTATTGAAGTATTCTTTTAATTTTAACTCTATAATAGTGATTATAGAGCACCATCAAGAGCTTACAGTAAATAACAATTTACAATATCCCGTAGCTGTTTATTGAATAGTTCTATATTTTGCTTATAAACTATAATAATTATTTTACACACGGCCATATTATCTACTAACCATGGAATGATTACCATCATGGATAATCAGTATAACAAATGATGAACATAATTTTATTACTGCAATAAACTGCGAAAAAGTTAGTAAACCGGCAGTAGTTACTAACGCTAAAGGCAGTGTAATGTATTTAATTACGGGCACTTTCAGACTGCGCCAATCTAGTAATTACGGAACAGAGCTACGGCGCGTAATCAGCGCCCTTTGCCACGTCGTCGTCGACACGCGTCAGAGAGCGTTCTACGCTCAAACTGTGCGCTTTTGAATTGCATTTCACAACCTGTTGACGAGTTAGTTAAACTCCTGTACTAGACCGTGTATAGTCCGAGTACAAAGTGAAACTTTCTATTACTTTCCACGTTTAAGCGTTTGCTCAACGACACACGGATAGTCTTTTTTCAGATTTACATCTTATTTTATATTTGGACCTATCGTGGATCAGTTATTAATTTCACATCCAAATATACGAAACAATCTCATTAAATAGATTATCCTAACAATTTGTTAACAGGTGCTAGCGACACCGCATCTCGGCCCCGCGAGATTAATCACTCCGTGCAAGCGAGTCTGCCGGGTAATAAACTGGAAACGAGCAACTTCGCCACTTACATTACACGGACATTTATTTCCAACGCTCTGTTTCAACTTTTCAAGCTCTCGCGAAGAGTTGTGGAGTTAGGAGCCTAGTTTAATTAATTTACACAATTCGTAAATATTATATGGCAACATCAGATGGGGAGCTTAAAGTAAAATAATAAAGGTACTTGCCTTATCATCGTCGCCTTCACTATCACACTGCAAAAAGAGAGAAAACATATATAAATCAAATTGACTGCGATAAAACACCATCAACTCATGCACGTTAAATAAAAAAAATTTTTAAACGCTCATTTTATATAATAAGTTAGAAAGCTTTCTCAAGTGTACGGAGACGATAGGCAAGCGACAGCACTTGAGCTGCTAACTATACTACCAAAAACAATAATAGCACTTAAAGGAAAAATAATCAGTTGAAAACTTTCTTAGAACTTTCGTGCAACAAATGGAGTACAAAATACTGATATTACATTTAAGATAGCTTGAATAAAGCTCCATTAGTTTATAATTTTGTAACACCATTATCACACAATGAAAACCAAAACCTAAATTTCAGTAACATTGGAATAAATTACGGTTTACAAATACATACAAATAATAAACAATAATCGGAAAGACCAATTCATATGGGAGAAGAAGACTATCATCGTAACATAAATCGACGAATACGTTACGCGATATTTACGAGGTAAGTTCGTGGCGCGGCGCCCGCCAGGGGAAAGAACAAGGGATCAGGCTAAGATATTACAATTTCAAATAAATACAGAACATGAAGTATTCAGGGTGGGCCCAAGGTAATGTTATGTAGTACGAAGCGGCACCGCCTCGACAAATCTTGTGATTTAGCTACGATACGCGCCGAATATCGAGCAGGGTCTATGTGTGTTGCGTGATCTGGGTAAATTTGCAAAGTAATGGAGAATTATAGCTATTGGAGGTTATATTACTTTTCCAAGACAAAATGGAAATTTGATCCTAATTTACACAAAATTAATATCGAAAATTTTAAATTGATGTCAAACCGATTTTTAACGATGTGTTTTTGTCAAAACAATGATAAAATGAAACCAGGCATGCAGATTGTACATATTGAAAGAGGAAGCGAACATTTAAGAGCAAGCATAGTCAAGTGGTCGCGCGACCCAGGCCACAAACGGAAGGGAACTCCGTTCAATAAACAAGGACAACAATGAGTATACTCACGATATAGCCTTTTCCGGAACTACAGCGGCTACTGGCCTGTAGGCAGGAGAGAGAAAGCGAACATATGAGTGGACTGGAGTGACTTGGGGAGGTGAAGTTTATCCCGTCTCTCCCTAGACTAGACGCCGCCGCAGCGCTATTTGTTGTTGACCAAATAGAGTGCACAGATGGAATTGGCCACCACATTGACATTTTTTTACCTATGCAGTTACTGACCACTTGGTTAACAATTGATTAAAAACATAAAAGCTGTACGCGAGGAGAGACGGGATTTGCAACAAAATAGAAGACAACATATTTTTATTATTACAATCTAACAATCATAACGAACACAACACTAAGTGAAATAATTTAAGTCATGCACCTGAGCGTAGATTAGAAATGTTGTAAGATGTTATAAGGAAAGAATTGCAAGAAACTTGAGCGAAGACGATTACTTGCAAAGAGTTAACGGAATGAATGCGCCTTAAGCTCGTTCACGTTGAGAGTCTTAACAAGTGTTTACTCTAGTTTTAAGTGTAACATGTAAAGGCTCAGAAAGGAATTATTGTGGAACAATATCTGTTAGGAATATCATATTAGCATATAAGTTTAGCAGGTGTGGCAACAGGCTTCATAAACAAATCTAACACGTTCGAAGGGCTAAGACAAGAGCGATGTAAGAATGTTATACTTACGTCACTAAGGCGATCACGGGAAGAATCAGGATCGCGAGGCGCCACTGAACTACCCGTGAGCCTTTCTGAAGCCCTTCCACTGTCATCTGACGTGCCAGCGTCTTGAAGCAGCGTAATACCCTAAAAACAAAAATATTGCATTCACAAATAAATTACAATTATTACGTACTCCTTTAAAAAGCACAAGTCGCTTGTATAAGAAAGTAAAATGCAACTCATGTGTGTTACTTAAAAAGCTATTCTATTGTGAAAAGGGGAAGCAGAGGGTAAGCTTTTTATACATATAAGGCGCGCAAATTGAGCGGTAACTAGGATATAAGAAAACTTGATAAGACGGGCCAAAAGAGTGAGGGCGCGAGCGGGATGAGAAGAGCCGACCCGTAACGTAACGTGCCCGGGGCTCGAAAATAAAAGACTTTTCCATTTATCACATTTCGCGTCTATTTTACGCTAGGGTTCGAAAGGCGTTTCACTCGAGCGGGGAAAGTGACTGAGATGCTCAGCGACGAGCGTTCTCCGGGACAACTAAAATAAAATAAAACAGAAAGTTATCCTCTTTCAGTAAATAGATAACTCCGACCACCAACCCCTGCTCAATTCTCATTTATTATTATAACTTTACGAACAAATTTCACAGGCAATCTGATATAGTAGCCTCATTTCTCATTATAAACATTTTGACGCTTTTTTATTATAATTGTAATTCGTGATATAGCAAGGTTTTAGAAAAATATATAAATATATCAAAATCCTGACATTAGTTACAGACTAAATGATCTCTGACTTCTTATTTTCTTTTATTTTTATTACGACTCTCCCTCAAATTCATGAGAATATTATTAATTTTATCACTATGTCAATATTATAGCTAGTCGTCGTCAATAGCTTCCTAAGTCGTCAACCCAAGAATAACAATAAAAGTAACATTACGTTCACATTCCCATAATGGACGACTAAGGCATACGCCCACGATTATGCCCTCAATTCTAATAAAAGGGATTGCTTTCAGACCCTTTACATAGATAAACGAGTCAGATGAAGTAGTACATATCAATTTAATCTGTGGTGTGAACACGAGCGAGATTCCTCAAATCCGCGGATGGTCATGTCTTGTGGAAATGATACACCGAATGTTGCTGCCTTATTGCTTATTGGTTTATTATACATAAACAAAGTATTATTTATTTATTAATAGCAAACATTGTTTTAAAACCAACCTTGACACAAAGAATACTAATCAACATCCACAATTTCAAATCAAAGTGGATCTTTGATTTGAAATTCGAAAGTATAAAATCTTATCTGTATGTCACCATTTTCCGACAAAACGGCTAAACCGATTTTGATGAAATTTTAGGTCATGGATTAGGACATGGGACTTTACCTGCTGGTTAGGTGGGTGCAACCGCTGGGCGAAGGTAAGTTTAAAATGTTTTTGGTGAATAATGTGGTGGCATTTACAGCTTGCCGATGATAGAAATTTCCGTGACTATGTCATGCATGCCCGTGCAAATGTTTTATAAAATTATATTTCAAGAGATTCAGGTAATGTGCTTTTATACGAGTATCGGCCTTATTTTACTTAACCTATGTAGGAAAAGTTGATAGCATACAAATCACAGAATTTGTCTATTTTAACCGCATCGGGTCTGTTCGGTCTGGCGTCGAATGTCGCGGCCGGCCGGCGCGCGGCGCAGTCGTGCCCGACCGGCGACACAACCGCTAATTGAAACAACGACCACGGCCCAACATTACTTATTCATGAGAAGTCCATATGGCGACGAAACGTGACCGACGAGATAAATCATTCAATTACACTTTTCAGTAACATATTTAACTCCTAGCTATGCACACATAAGATCAGTATTGTCAGATACCATAGATAATTCACACGTAATGATACCATTTTAGGTAAGGTATTTCGTAAGGTTATAAGTGTAGCAGCTGTCGGGTTCTTTGTCTACTTATGTATGTGATACGCATGTTGTGTGAATTATTTGTAAGCACTAATAAATATTATGTTACAAGAATATACTCAGTAAGATTATTTACCAGGGTCGTTAGTGGCGGGCGGGCGGTAGTAGTAAGTCGGGTGGTAGGGTGCGATGTCGTTAAGTGACGCGTTGCATAATTTATTTATGTCGCGGCACGTTACTCCTCTCGTTGGAAGTTGCCGGATATACCCGAGCCATGTTCTAATTATGGTGTACTGAATAATCTTTAACTTTACCAAAAGTCGTATCTATTAGTTGTATGTAGGTTTACATAACACGATAAACTTTTTTATTACGGCGAATAATAATTATTGACTTATTGTATTGTAGTATTAATTTAAATGACAGCTTGAACATATATTTTTTAAAGAAGTTGAATAATATTGTATATATATGTTATAGTCAAAGATCGATGTGCAGTCTCTTCGCGAAATAACTGGTTCATCCTAGGTTTGACCAGGGCCTTTCGGCAAACTACGAAATATATTTTAATTTCGGCCTTAAACTGATGTATTTTTAGTCAAACCTAGAAATACCTAAATTTTTAGTCAAACGTTAAAAGTAAAATAATCTGTTTCGGGCTTTGCCTAGTCTATCCTAGACGCGACTAAGGCAAATGCGGTCAAACGTTAATGAGTTTCGGCGTTTGACTGTCCAAACTAGTCACTCTTAGGATTAGACAAAAATTTGTTAGTCAAAGGTAAAAAAACGATATTGGTTTGGACTTTGCCTAAGACTTTATGTCAGATCTAGGGTTTGACTAGCCAAACCTAGAAGCGCCGAAGCTTCGATGTTTGACTATAACATATATATATATATACTAGCTGCCCGGACAGACGTCGTTCTGTCAAAATAAGTCCATACAAAAATGCAGGAATTCGCTCGCAGCGCCACCTACCGGGTCCAATTGTAAATCTAAACCATTCTCGAATCTCCACGAACACACACAAAAAATTTCATCAAAATCGGTCCAGTCGTTTAGGAGGAGTTCAGTCACATACACACGCACACAAGAAATATATATATTAAGATATCCAACTGCCCTCCGCGGTTTTACCCGCGTTCCCGTGGGATGTCACATGTATTATACATAAAAACCTTCCTCTTCAATCACTCTATCTATTAAAAAAAACGCATCAAAATCCGTTACGTACTTTTAAAGATTTAAGTATACAAAGGGATTTAGGGACAGAGAAAGCGACTTTGTTTTATACTATGTAGTGATACAAAGTATAAAACAAAAATACGAAACATACATGGGCAATAAGAATCAGTAGGCACAACTCATTCCAATAATCATAAACCAAAGTCGAGTATTTATATTTCAAATAAATACCGATAGTTAATAAAGCTAGGATATCGAATAATACATGTGAGGAATGCTCTCGTAAGTTGAGCACGCGCGCCGTCACAGTGGATCAATCAGATCCGGCGTTGACATCTAGCGGGCGTTAGCTGGCGGCATTTCCAAATGGAATTTCGCGACATACGTCCCTCGGATTAATATACTGCAGCGAGTCGAACGAACGGGACTGTGAGCGAAATTGAATTATCATTTCCACTATACTGGACCGTCATACTGTATTATTAATAACCAACTCAGCGACTTCAATCTATATCAGATTGTTATTGAGAATACTGATTATCTACAGTATTTATTTTAATTTCTAACGTAAATGTGTTAACTAAGCTGTGATGGACAAGTACTTGGAAAAACCATTCCAATCAAACACTACTTGAATAAAAATACAACATATATGTAATGTTAAATTGTTAATACAAAACTAAATAAGTACTTAACCTACCTAATGTAAGCATATTATTTTCACATGGTGTACGTAAAGCTTGTGTAAGTAACTACACAAGTATGTAGCCAATTTCATCATGCATTAAATAAACTTGTTTGACATTTTTATTCGTCTGGGCTCCAACTTCTGAGCACAAAGTACCAACACCGACTGACTACTCGACAAATATTACATCTGGTAATGGGAAAAGAAATCCCCGCGAAAGAGCTGTAAATCTAACGACTACCTATAAGAAATGTAACAAGATTTTTGTTTTTATTTATATCATATTCATGAATATAACTATATTACAATTTATTTATCTTGCATTTTGCGTATTAATTAATCAAACCCTTCAAGAGGCGAAGATGAGTGTGCTTGTAAATTATTTATATCTACCTTAACAGTTAGTTTCAATTTCCCTTCAAAATCGAACGATCATAAATTATTCTCAAAGAAATATTACCAATAAGTTATTACAAGCCGATTAAGTTTACGTTAGTTTAAGAATCAAGTACCGACCTATAATAGTAAAAAGAAAAAGCGCCCCACGGGTTTGTATTCAAATTTTAAACAAGAAGAGGTTTTTTTATTAAGAACAAAGAAGTTTCTGTTTTCTAATAAATTCTGTTACACATAAAAGCTATTACGGTAATTTGGTATGACACGGTGCCGGTGTATACCAGACAAAGAATATATTCTGTTTTCTTATACAAACGACAAGCAACGCCATCTAGCAATGACAAGCTAAACTAATAAAAGTTAAGCTTTGAAGTAGAGAACTAAACTAAAATGGCACTAGAGATAATAAATATCTCGTATAATATTATTATACGAAAACAAATATTATCATACAATTTATAGAATTAAAAAATATTTACCACATAATTCACAAAACGGCGTTTTAAGAACATTAACGTACATCGAGTTAATAATTTTATATATATAATTGAATTCAGTAATAAACTCAGTTGAGTGAACATGGGATGGTTAAATTGTGAACCATTGTCGAATTTCAATTAAAGTTCAATGAAGATTACATTACCAATAAATCAATTAATATTGCCAACGAGCTTTGCCAATAAGCATTTCAGTTTCGAGGATTACTTTGAATTATGAATCAATTGTTCGTAGTGTTTAACTTAATTTTGATCTGATTCAATCAAAAGCCAATTACCATAGTAAATAAAAACTGTCCGATCTATTTGTGTATAAAAAAGCATTAAAATTGAGATTACAAGGGAAATTGCGTTATATCAAAACGTTGACTTTCAGAACTAGCTAACTACGTTTGCTTTGACATTAACGCATTTGGAAAACAATATTATAAGTAAATAATAAACCTTTATAAAAATGAAATCATACCCAACGCAATATTTCCATCAGAAGTGATCTTTTGTTAAATACTTGCTGGTGTTGATTAATACTACCGGAATATGTAATGACTATGGTTTCTGGACTCAATTCCCAGGAAAATTGGCCTTAATAGAACGAGACTACAGGGTCGAATCTCAAAACTTCAAAAATAAAACAAATTTCCAAAATAATGAGCAGCTCTTTAGTTAACGTATTTATAAAGAATGATGTTGTTTTTTTTCTGTAAACTTTATTTACCTGTGTTAATATTTAGAAGACTATAGTTCAAGCGCATGCGAGTTCAGTTTTAGTAAAACTAATGATTTGGCATGATGTTGTCGTCACTAAAACCTACTTGAGTAACATTTCAGCTCAATTAGTAGAAGGAAACTACTTTAAATTCAGTTGCAAGATACAACCCAAACATTAAACGGTCATGACAACACTAAGGTGAAGTTAAACTAAGCTTATAAAAAAGACCAGATTGCCGTTCATTACAAACAACATAAGATTATGGACGATGCGATTTGGTGTAATTCAGAAAATAAGACAAGGCGAGAGAAATGTAAGCGAAAGGCAATTTCGGCCGGGCTAGAGGCTGTGCCGGGGGGAAATATAAACATTTGGCAGTGGCGGGCGCGATGGCGATACGCCTCGCTATTTCACAGAAACAACACAATAAGTCTTCTGTCGAAAGCAAACTATGTTCACCGCAACCAATTTCATGCTAAACGCAGGTACTGTGTATGTATGTCACGGTGCATTAAAAAGTTTAAGCGATAGGTACAAAAGCTTCGAGAAGATCAATTACGAGACAAATGATTCCATTTTGAAATTTTGCTACAGAACGTTATTCATATAATAAAATACATATTATTTGTAATGGACTCCCATTCACACATTCTGGCGCGTGCCAAGACTAGGTCGAGCTGCAGTTGAAAAGATCCAAAAGTAAAAGTTATCAAGTCATACTTAAAATATAATTAAATTTAACAGTTGCAGGCTTATAAGTTTCTACTTACACTCTAGTGTTAGGTGTTTGCGAATTCTAGATGCTCTTCGTCGGAAACGAGAGTGTAACTTAATGATCGCGTACCACAGGGAAGCTATATTCTATTCGACGGCAAATTGAATCTGCGAAGAGCTATTAGCCGACACCGCAGCGGTGGTGGCGCACTCCCAACTCGTGCCAAACGATCGTGCTCATTCCCCGCTCAACTCGCTTGATATTGTTTAAAGCGTGATATAGTCCGTAAACTGCAAGCACGCGGACTGCAAATAAAACTAAACGACATTGCTTTACACCGCGTTGTGTCGAGAAGTAGCGAGTGTAACTTTTTGCTTTAAAAATAATATGCTTTCGATTTAAAAATTCTTTCAACAGAGATTTTTTTCATGTGTCTCAGTAATTGAATTAAATGTGAAGTGCTATTTTGTTTAATTGTAATTAACGAGGTAACAAGTCGAAAGCTACGAGTAAACATTGAATAGACGCACTGTTTGACTGCTTCATATTGTGTTGTTGGCATAATCTGTTCCCTCGTCGGCGGCGGCGACAGCGCGCGCGGCTGAGCAAGATTTTCAGCTTTATTCGAGCAACAGCACGAGTGGCTGAAGGCAAATTGGATGGGATTGCGACATATCTTAGATGGCGGCGAACTGTCGAAATGCACTGGGGAGCACACTGGGTAAACGGCTGGCATACCGAGGAGAGTACTCCTTTCGAAACGGAAATGTGAACCTATTTCAGTGCTCAAGCGTGTACTTCTTATGAAAACATCGCTTATCGTATTATGTTTTGAAAGTAAGTTGTTGATATTACTTTTTATTCGTTATCTTACTGTGCATACATAATAATATGTATAAGATCCCACTCGAGCTAAAATGGCACACTTTTCAACAATCTCTTTTTTTCTATTAGAAATGTAATCCTTTTGTGTGAATTAATCGGTCAAATAAACTAATGTGACCATTCATTCTAAATTTTTACCTAATTCAATACATATCATTAGTTCGTAAATGAAAACCAACGTTAACTGGCTTGAAAATCAACTGAGCACCTACAAATTATAAGAAGGTACTTATCGCACCGGTATATTGTAATCAACGATTGGCAGTATTCAATAGTGTGTTGACCAAATAAATCATTCATGACGCCAATTAAATAGTTTTACAAGAACCGTTTACTAGGCGTTCAGGAAAAGCCGGATTTCGCGTCGTTTAGGGCTTTTTAATTCTTGTCCGGGCAATATTTTTGCTGTGCGGCCTGTGTAGGCTTTTTTACGACTTTTTTATTGATAAGTGTAGCCAGTGAAAAACAAGAAAACAATTCACACCACACGAAAATCATCACTATGCTATGTATGCAGTCTAATGCTGCGAGCACAGAGCTTTGTATAGACTTGTTAAAATTTATGTAAAGGGAGGATATACAATAAAATCTGAGGCAATTTTAGTTTCTCTGAATTAGGGTTTATTCTAATTCGACCAATTATTTGCACGATTTAAAACTGTATAAAATTAGCACAGCGCGGTCCATAGTACACATTGTTTTATCTGTTGCAAAAGGAACAAGTCGACCTGGTTGCTACAATTGTTTTTTTAACGGGTATAAAAATCGATCCAGTAGAATGAGGTTTTTGAAAAAGTACTGATTTTATGCGGTGGGTATTCTTTACAGCGTCCGGGGTTGCTTACGCCAAACGCGTTCAAACCAACCAAATAGGTTTTCGGCTTTTCTTAATAGCGATGTACGGCTTTATAAAAATATTACTTGGCATAATATAACGAGGAATGGTCGGTGATAGTTGAAAATAATAAAGCTGTTCTATAGCAATGAATTAATCTTGCATTTCTACCCACAAACTGATTTTCATATTCGTTATAAAATAGTGTTGAATTTTTTAAATAAACTGTTTAACTAATAGATTACGTATTTAGTTTTATTTTAGAGAACAACAGCTGTGACATACGAACTCTCACCGTAGTGTACGATGGTGAATCAGAGGGAATGCGGTACATATACAGCGTTCAGTATTTAATGGGAAAGCATTAAAGATAAGTAAACAACGTACACATTACACGCATGTTGATTTAGCAGCCAGCTCGGACATGAGCCGGAACGTTAACATACCGAATGGCAGTTTGCGTACATTTTATGCTTTTGGCGAGAAAGCGGATCCCGGAAGAGACAATGTCTTACAAATTTAGAATCCGCTGCATTTAGACATGTGAGATCACCCAACGCATTATATTTGTGCGTTAGATCGGTATTTTTACTCTTCTAGCTGTCCATGCGTTATAAGGTCCTTTTTTCAACGTACACAAAGATACGCACCACATTTTTTTTCCTTAGAAACCTTCGCCAGTGCTCGCACAGCTACTCACCGAAGATTCAACGTAATCGGATAAATAGTATAGGAACACATAGAATTAAATAAACATTCATTTTCATACATTAGCAAATATAATATTTGCACCAAAATATGACATATTGTACCTATATAATATTAAATATTATGATCAGCTGGTCTCGGTTCGGAATTTAATAATATTCTTATATATTTATAATTCTTAAACATTATTATCACTAGATAGTATAAAACAAAGTCGCTTTCTCTGTCCCAATATATGCTTAAATCTTTAAAACTACGCAACGAATTTTGATGCGGTTTTTTTTAATAGATAGAGTGATTGAAGAGGAAGGTTTTTATGTATAATACAATGTGACATCCCACGGGTACGCGGGTAAAACCGCGGGGGATCCTTAACTGCATATGATCGTTATATAACTTTACATGCTTTGTTATAAATATTTGCTTCTGTATGAAATGTAATGTTTGATAAATTATTTCCAATGATAAGAGACATGCATAGGTAAGTAGGAACTATAGATCTATAGTCACAAGCGTTACAAGCGTCACATTAACTTTTAATTTCATAAACCTAATTAAAGCTGGCGGTACTTACATGGGAGTTGACATTGTTGGGCGGGTGATTTCGAGCTGCGTCTGCCGCTATGGCCGCCAGAGGCTGCCGCGGCTTGGTCGACAGGGCATTCGTGCGAGGTGAGGAAGCGCATTTTACAGTAGCCTGCTGACAAAACAAAATTATTTACTAACAGGTATGCAATAAATCTTTTGTTTAGGCTTAGTTGTTAGCTGAAAACATGAAAATAATATAAAAAAATTGAAAAGTTTTTTAATGCAGATTACAAATATTAAATAGAGATATTTATAGATGTCGTTAAAGCCTGAAATCCCAAATTACTCCTTATTATCTATCCTAATCCTTAAAATCAGACAATAAAAATCCCGTAAATTGGTCTAGCCGTTATGGCATACACATATCGATTTTGATATAAAACGGTCACAAATGCTGGCGGACAGCCGCAAAAGATACTACAATTGTGATTTGACAACATCATCATTGAACTAAATGAACTGCAGAAGCTCCCGCTTCGTTTATGTTCAAACTTAACTTTGCATGGCATTTCTACAACGACGACCGTACTTACGTACGAATTTTGCCGTCGTAAGTCAGTGATATGGTCGCACTTAATCATACTTAGTCCCATCGGTCCCGCTCCGTTTGGTCGACTGTGTGCGACTATGCACGAGCCCAGCTAAACGCAAGTATGTATGTTTATGAGCTACTATGGTCTATGCTTTAAGGAGAATTTATGTTTACTTCGAGATTCCAACGACGACTGAAATTCATATTACCTTACATGTATCGTTCACATTAAGGTAGTTACTTTCAAGCGATTACGTGACGGTTTGTCTTAGTTTTTTCACCAAATTAGGATGCTTAAATGTCCGTTTCCCTTATATAGTAATTTTCGTATCTTAAATGGCGGTTGATTAACGAAATTAAAATTATTGTATATTTTCGTACCAGTTCTTCCCAAGTCGCATCGTGTTATAAGGTATATAATAACAAACGCAGGGTAGTAATTTTCAAAAGTAACGTCTTTAGTAGCTGGTTCGATCCGAAAACGCGAACCCATATGTCAATAATGATATCACACTCCTACTTATGCTGTCTTCAATTATTAGTTACTAAAATGAGTGCAAGCGTATCTAATCCCTTGGCCGTTAAATAATGTGAGGGTGTGTAGTGTACTCAATTGGCTTAAGTGTTTGGTCAGGACTCTCAACGAGAACAAGACGTACCAAGAAGCAAGAGCAGCTATCTAGAGCATTCATCAAACTAATGGAAAGTGGTTCGTGGCTCGTGCCACGGCACACGCACGGCACGTGTTCCCGCGACCGCGGCCCGATGTGAATAAATAATAATATTAAAATAAAGTACATCCGCACACACAGCTGATAACTCACAACATTTGTAAACATTAACTGCCTAGTAAACATGTTTGTTTGTTCTTGTTGTACGGGGTTGATTAGGCCGGGGTATTAGCAGGATTTAGAATGTGTTTTATAATTCCACCACCATTATACAACCTGTACGGCGTCGCCAAAATAAGAAACGTATTTTAACGTAAATAATATTCATATGGTACCTGGTAAGTAATTTTTTTGTTGATGATACCAAGCACCTATTGACATTTCTCTTCAACTAAATTTATGAAGTAGCCGTCTATCCAATCATTGAATAAATTCAACTTTAGATTTTAATCCATTAAAAAGTATAAATAATATGACGACCCATGGGATGTTGTACTGAAGAAAAATAAATACCTTTGCAATTTATGTAGTGAAAATGAACGAATGTAATCTTTGAGACGAACTCATCATACTAAATATAATATACAATGTAAATAATAATAAATTTAAAAAAAAACAATTAGTGGTCTGTTCGTTTTGATTCGCGATATTTATGTTGCTCATGTTCAATGTTCATAATATTATTACCGAAAATACAATTACTTAAAATTGTTTTCTTTTATTTTTAGTCAATTACCTACCACAAGATTCCAGAGGTTTCCTGGAATTTGAGAGAACCTTATCCCTATCTACTAAGCACTAAGCCAATAACAAACGTGGTAATAATTGAAATCTGTAAGCCACGAAGTAAATGTAGTAGAGTATCTAAGTAAAATCCACAAAAAAAATAGATTTCTCAATAATAATATAAAAACGGGTACTATTAAACCAAGTGCTTATAGCCAATTAGCCAAGACAAAAAGAACGTAGAAAGTAAACTCCATTTTACAAGGAATTAATATCTTTAAGACCGCGACGAAAGCAAAATTCTCTTGAGAACTTTATGTGACTCCCACAAAAGATTTTACACAATTCATTTAAGTCTCATAAAAAAGTTATCATGAATTCCCAGAAATCGGGTGAGCTATTTTTCTGCCGGCGGGTGGTTCTCCCCGTGGGAATGGCAGCTTAATTCCAGATGGCTCCAACCGTAACATAATTTTCGCTAAAATTGGAATCATCCCCGAAGGCAACATGTACGTACTTACAATAACAGGCGTTAAACACCCCTATTTACCCGACTATTTTACGTCTGAGGTTAAAAAGACACGGTTTAAGTTAGAGTCAATTAAAGTCGGACTATTTGAAATTGATGATTCATTGATAAATGTTGACACTCTATAAACGTCACGAAACGTGTTTACACGACGCTATCAAATAATTATCATCGGTCAGTAACTCAGTGTGTCGTACCGTAACATAATCGTCTACCTACGCCACTACGCGGTTCCACCTCGCCCCTCACTCACGTCGGCATGCACCGGCCGACTTGCCGACATCGGTCATTTGTTGTAACGGGCAGTCAAAACTGTTGTCTCTTATGGTTTTTATATGTTTTATAATATAGAGTTAACTTCTTATATATTATTAACTTATTTCAATATTTTAATATTACCAATTTTTATCATAATACTCTCCGGTGGCAACATGTTATGCCAATAAAAACGTCAGTAGGTAGGACCAGAACGTAATTTTTTTTTAAATCTACCCATGCCCACATTATCGGCTATATAAAACCAAATACTAACTGGGGCGGAAAACTAGTTGAGTATAAAAATCCCTCCGTTTTTCCTCAATATTTGTTTTTTGGTAAGTTAACAAAGAATTATACTTCTGCGATATTTTTTATGATATACGCATGTAGGATAACTTTACTGCAATAGTAACATTACTTATTAGCGGTAGGAAATAGCTTGAGGGATGACAATATCAAGAAGGCTTTATTGATATTGTCATCCCTCATGCGAATGATATTAAATATGAGATAATATGTATGAACCTAAAGATAGATTTATAAAATAACCATTGGAAATAGTGCTTCAAAGATCTGTTTAATTGACAACCCACGGGTAAACTTAGGCCCAACATTTTATTTCGATTCTCACTATCCTCACGCCCGTATTTGCCTCACCGGTCCGTAACTCAATCTCATCTTCTCGTAAGTCTCAGAAAAAGAATGTGACAGAAGGGTACTGAGGCATATGATTTGTTCCCCAATTGCTTTTTAAAACACTAAAACGTTTATTTCTAAAAAGCTAAAAAAAAAAGAATATAATATAAGTAGTGAGAATTGTAGATTAATTTGTATTGTAAAATAAATTTATAGGAAATGAAATCGCTAGAACCGGGGTTGGATGATGTCGGTGCGCACCAAATTGCATTTTGTTTTTAATCTAATGGCTGCCGCGGGCTCTCGCGTGAACTTCAATTTGCTCAGGTTGTTTAATTAACAGCGACACGGAGGGTCATTAATTAAGTAATCAGACTAGTTGGCGTGAGTAAGTGAGCGCAGGATTAGATACTGATCTGTTGATAAACTATTATGCTAATCTACATAACTGTGAATAAACGTGTCAAAACAAAAATAAGCCAATATAAAATACTATATTATCATTTACTGTATAAAATTACAAAAAGTTATAAATAAATAATCCACGTACGAAATAAAAGTATTTAACGCAGAGGTGTTCATAAAGGTCAACTCACTTTATTTAAGTACTAAAGGTATTACAATGGGGTGCTATAAATAAGATTGGATCAAACAAATTACAGTGCCGGTCGGCTCTTGGTATCTATGCAATGTGACAATGTATCGATAATTAACTCGCTACGAGAAACTGTCTTTTCACCTGTAATAAATGGCTACTGATACGATAATCGAGTCCAATAGTACGTAGTCTGCTAATTAGCTACATATATACATTTATTTACACTACTATTACAACATGGCATTTACTAACAAGATACATGCTCACTCGTAACGAATGACGTCACGTCTAGATGTAACATTGTTTGTTGTGCTCATTCGTGTCTACGGAAAGCCGGGTTCTCTTCCACCAAAAATCTAACGAAACAAACTAATAAAACGATGTTAGCAAAAATTGCGGTCTGCTGCGGACTTTATGAACGAACAATGTTTGATAACTTTTCATTCAATGATTCATAAAATGAGTTCGGAAAAGGTGGAATGAACAAACCATTCCCCCCGCAGGCGAACACGCGAAAGTTATCCAGTTGATTGGGTTAGCATGTTAAGCGTAGTTTTGCAAACATGTTGGCCACGCCCCCATTTTGTTAGAAAACAAATTATCAAGTTAAAACAAGCCAAGAAATAATATTACAAAAATATGGTCGTGGAGTTGAGTCTCGACTTTGCACTAATACTTTATTAGATGTCAAGGCTGGTAGTAGATTATCGTTGACCATAATATCGTCTTCTCGGTTATTATAATATCCTAATCCTCGTTTTATACAATTAAGCCTTCGGAAATAAACACCGCTCTTCTATTCGATATCCATACATACATAACAAAGAACATATTATTCAGAAAACAATTGAATTCTATATTCTAAGAAAAAAAAGTACACAAAAAAAGTCATTGTGGCATTTGACAAGAGGTATGGATAGAATACAACAAAAAATATAGCAAAAACTATTTAACAAAAGTACGTATCATTGACTAGTAAGTAGTAGCTACGGTAGCTTATGTAGAGATACACAAAATGTTGATTGCTTTTTGATCCTAGTCTATGTAACCATAGACATAGATAGATATACATTACACAATGTATATCCAATAAATATATGTATACATTATGTTTCATTCTTTTAGATTTGTGGTTAGTTTATAACGTATTTCTACTTCGGTTATAGTCTGCGCAAAATAATATAAGAAAGTTAAATCAAAGATCCGGCTCCATTAGTTGGTTTCTGATTAATGTAAATTTTGATTTAGCCGCAATAGAAAATCATATACAAACAATCCGTTGATTGGTTTAACAGAAACCGATTCCATTAATATTGTTTTTATCGAGTGTATAATTGAGGAACAATCACTCAGACGCCTCTGATTGAATGGTGTGAATATTGTGGCGTGTGCAAACAAATATGAGGGTCGTAATCGAAATGTTTGTCAACGGGTGTCGCGGGCCGATTACCTGTCCCTTTGTTCCGACCGCTACATCTCGCCCCCTCCCGATCGTAAAGTAATAAGACGTGACAAAGTTGAAGTCGTGATTTGTATGCGCTTTTTAACGCTTCAATATTATTAAAACCTAGTAAACGTTATTTAATCACAACTTAAAATCGTTATTTAGAGAAATAAATTGAACTGCGGCTACCGACATAATTCAGAACATTGAAGTGGCGACCAGATTAAATAAAAATACACATTATTGGTGTGTTATGGGTAATGTTATCTATTCTAGTAGTGATGATTAAAGTTGTAATAATTCAAACCGAGCATTGGTGTGTATTTATTTCTATACCCAGCTTTCGTTTTTATTGACTGCTTGTTATACTGAACGACACGCGGCGACAAATTGTGCTTTGTATTTTGTATTCTGCTACTTTTGGTGCCTTATATTGATGCTAATAGTGGTTGTAGCTTCAGTAACTTTAAATTTGACCTTCATAAGAGCCTTCCGAGGGCCTAAACTGAATAAATAATTTTGAATTTTGGATGTTGAGTGGACTAACATTGAAAAGTGCCACCCGTAAGCATATCATAAAGCTGCAGGATTACTTAAAGCGTGAAAGGCAAAATTACCGACTATTAATACATGTATGTAGCCCAGGTACAAACGCGAGACGCTCCAAGCTTTTGCTTGGAGTTAAAGACTCATCGGGCAGTGATGAAAATATACACAATAAACAAGTGACGAAAAATGTATAACTGAGCGCTGAGGCAATATTCCTTATTGCCTACATTGCACACATTATTATTATGTAGATTTATAAATTTAGATTTAGATTTATAATGGAGCTTAAGTTGCTTTGTACAATATTTTATAGATTATAGACGTAATTCAGTTTTTATTGATGAGACATGGAAGCTAATCACACACTTTCTCGTTCTTGCACTGGCGACACACAGGCGTCAACGATGAAAGTGCCAATGTGTAAAGGGGCCACTCTAATTCATTATCAGAGTGGCCAACCAACCACGGGGGCTCAGCGAAATACTGCTTTGTCGAAATTGACTTATTAACATCTGCAAAGCCAGATTTTCACAATTTCGTTCAAAAGTAAAAAGCCAATGTCATAAAATTTTGACATAGTAAAAATGTCATTTATACACTACCTCATGTTTGACCGATTTAAAACCGAAAACCAATTATTTATTTATTAATTAAAGGGCAACCAACAAGACATACTCCAACAAAATTACATTTCATTTCATTATAAGTAGATCATTTTAAGTGCTGCCTCAATTATAGGCTACATGCATTATTTTATTATTAATTCTAAGACAGATATAAAAACATAATTAATAAAAATAGTAACAATAAAAACAAAATAAATAATCAATACATTAAAAAGGGATTAAAAAAAAATATTTTAAAATTAAAAATTCAAAAATTTACCCCGACAGTGGTTTTAAATTTATGTATATTGTCAGAAAAATATCAAAAAAAATAAAAAAAATATTGTATGGAGTGCACTAGTTACGTTTATAAATTGCCTCACAAAACCAAATAAGCACCAGTTAATGAATACTATAATACCCTTTCCGTGAGACGGTTGTAAAAAAGTAAATATTAGTGTTAGTTATTGCCCAACACTAGTGATCTCAAACTGACAGGTGTTAGGAACGCACTGTACTTTTTTATGTTCGACTACAATGTGTTAGGCGCAGATGTCTTTTGCACCCTATCAATGAGCGCTCAAGGTTTTCAAACTAGGGTGAGTTTAGCAACTACGCTGGGCATGCCCCGTGGGGGTTCATCCTCAGCACAGGGCGCAGCAGGGTACGTGAGACAAATGAGAAATTATTTATTTGAAATAATATTTTGGAATGGGTTTGCGAGATGACTTCGGCTGCTGTTATGGGAAAAGACTGGACCGTCGCGACAGTCGTGGCCGGCGTGGAAAAGAATAGGGTTGACGGTTTTGTGTAGTGTCGTTTAATGTTAAGAGCTGGCACACAGGCTGTAATAGTACCACGGGTTGTATTGAATAGGATTTAGGGTGCGTTTAGGTCGTGACTTAAACAGATTAGTAGATTCAGCCCACCTCAAAGGGAGCACGCGTTCGAACCGCTTCAATGTGTGGACCGAGGTTAAATGATCGTTCGGGAATTATTCCCCAGATATTTGGCTTGCCTTCCCTATGGGATCGGTTCGTCGAACTGAGCCCTTGTTTGACGTGCTTAATATGAAAATTACCGACGACAGTCAGACACTTAATAAGTATTAAAAACATATTTAGTTAGTCACTATTGTGTATATAATTTGAGCGATTTTTATGTTATACGTATTATATGTAGTATAATTGGTTGATACGATTATGTTTTAGTCATTTAAAACCTTAGGTTAGATAACATTAATTACTGGTGAATAAGTTAATCCATTAGTTAAATAAACAAACACAAAATTATGCAGTCAAATCAGGCAGTGAATAACATATCGATAATAAATAAATGCTTAAAGTTGGGACTAGAAAAAAAATACTACATTAAATAAGACATCTGTCTTCATTATATAAATAAAGCTTGTTTTAATGCAAAGCAATTAAATAAATCATTCATGTGGTCATTATGTCAAATAAACACAAAATACTTCGATATTCATATCAAGTTTTATTTGTAATTCTGTCCAACACGAGCTAAGATATTATACGTATTAATGAATAAATCGTGACTAATAAACTCGCGATCGGAATAATTTCTAATTTGCTTGCAGCGATCGTAAAATGAGGTCGTTATTTAACATTCTTCGAACTGTAGTTTATTCCCGTGAGGCAACAGTTGCGACAGAAATTTAGATTAAATGCTGAACTGTAAAATAATGTTTTAGTAATCGTATTAGGTACTTTAAAATCGAAAATTGGCGTAATAAAATGGGTAAGTAATAGACTTTATAGCACTGTAAGCATGTAATAATACGTATAATCATAACTTAGAGATGAAAATATCATAATGCGAAAAAGGTAATCTACATTTAAAAGTGTTTTGATGAGCGATCCTCTGTCAGTCTTTTTTGTCTATTGTTCCAAAATGTTAAATTCCAATAAAAGTATTTTGTGATTCCGGAAAGCTTTTCATTTCATCTAAATTATATATTTGAGATAATTAATCAACTATACGTGTCAAAGTAGGTGAATTATGATATTGAATAGGTCCTATAACAAAATCTACAATAATCAAATTTGAATAAACAAGCCGGAAGGGCATATGTAGCACTTGTTCATAGGAAAAGATGCAAATAAAATTAGACTTGATTGATCACCTATCATGTGCTGTCATATCGAAGCACCTCAACCAGACTCACACCTAAAATCATCTGTCGTAAATTACAACTTAATTTCAACTATTAATTATGTTGTTATTAATGCACCTACACGTTTTTAAGGTTTCGTGCGCAAGGCCCCTGACGAGTGTTTAATGATAATTAATTATGTAATATGTTACAAATGATGATAGTATCTAGTTCACGGTGAATAGTAATAGTTAATCAGTAGAATTATAAAATCCACGCGTTTACAAAACTATTTCTCAAATAAAATCATATTTTAAACGTTTGAAAGCAACCCGCAGGTTTTTATTAAAAATATATTTTATCTTTTTAGAACAACACACTTAATGGAGGTATTAATATGTCAATGTTTATATCCAGCGAGTGCCATTTGTAAACAATGTAAGTTAACGTAACAATAACATAATACTAGGATAAAATTGTATTGAATTCGAAGACTTACAAATGTTTAGCAAATCGTACATTGATAAGAGTTGTAAAACCACACAGTACAATTAAGTAAGTACCGCATATTAGTAACGCATAAAAAAACCTGCAAAATCCGATAAGAGTGTATGAGAGCGTACTTCACTATGTCGAGAAGTAAGAAAAGGAGCGGCGGCTGTTGCGACATATTCACATCGGTTGTTAAGAGATCTTCACTTCAGAGTCTATTAGATCGCGATGGCCGAGAGTCCGCACGTTCGATCGCGGGCAGATCGCCGAGATACGACGCGACCGCCCCACAACCGCCCTAGACACCAAATATCCCCTGAATTTCCCTGACGTCGGCGCCGCACTCTACCGACCGACAACTCGATTCTTGCCACTTGGGGCACTTGGCACATCTTATAAACGACTCCCTCGAGTGGCCAATACATTTACCATTAAAATCTGAATAGAATGGCGACGTTTTATATAGTTTGATTTGTAATGAAAACCATCTGGGCTTTTATAGCATTTAGCTTTTGGTTGATATTAATTTAATACAAATGTACCATGTTTCACGTGTAAAAGATAATGCAATAACACATAATGGACAGGCTTTTTCTACGAAAATTCCTATCTACGTAAATTTTCTCGTATCGCTCGTATCTATTCAATTTATTACACTGATACCTATATTTATTGGCACATTTGTACAATATGTTTATTCCCTCGATAATTGTTAAGGATGATATCTTGGGTTCCACAATCAAATTATGTGATTATTATTATTTATTTAGGTATTTTGGGTACGTAATTCTAAAACTAACATTTAATGTTGGTTGGTTTTATAAGTTTGAACATGATGATATTTGTACTACTTTTAGTTAGTTTGTTGTTTGTACAAACAAGTACCTACCTAGTTATATTTTGTTTGTCGTAATGAGTAAAAAACTGTAAAGTATTGCAAAGATTTTTATATCGTCATAGGCTTAGCTATATAAATAAATAAATATCTATATTATTACCTGTTTTAAATCTTAGTCAACCGTGAACATTCCGTTTAATAATAAGAATCTACCTTAGTGGTATAAAAAATAGCTGAGTAACGGAAGATGTTATTTTCTTTTTTATTTAGTATAACAGAGCAAGTTACACAAATTTAAAAAAAAAATAATCATATATTTTGGTACGCCTGAACGATTGAAACGATTTAGATAAGGTTGTGTGGGAGAATAAACTATGGCCTACATTAGCAGCCGATGATTTGCGAAATGTGACTGGAGGCCGGCACCGAGCGACGGGTAGATCGGGGATCTATTAGGAAAGGTCTCAAGTTCAGCAGTGGGTGCCTGTAACCGTAAGCCGAGTTCCCGAATTCCCGAAACACATTGGTGTTTAAAATCAAAAGAATATGGTAGCAGTGGCCTCCATAAATAGTAATAATCGCGAGACGATGTGTTTTAACCTTTATTCAGGTAAGTAATTTATGTCACATCGTACTAACATTGAGCTCTGGGGAATACTATAAGGGGATGGTTCAAAAAGGTGTCTCGAGATACTCGGTCGTCGCGCCTTATCTGCTAAAGCGGCTGATATTGATTTTTAAGGACGCATGAGCCGACCGATGTGCATTTGACACGTGTTTCGAATGCTTTTATTTTGGCAAATTATTTATTTACATTACAATCTAATAATTAGATTGCAGGTAGGTTTATCTACCTTAAATCAATCAATTCAATCATAAATTTTCGCATTGTGTAAATAAAAATTACTAAATACCAAATATACGACCCTAAGGTCATACATTGTATGTATAATAGACAGTCAATGACATTAATTACATTATAGGAGCTGAGTAAATAATGGTCACAATATAGAGTATGCAAGTTCTGCTGTTTAATGTATATAAGGCGTGCAAAGTATTACAAGTACAACATATAAAAAATACTAAAGCTTTATTAAATTGTTTAAATAAAGCCACAGCTATTACTTTAGTATTCGGCAGGATAACGGATAGTGGCCAATTGTAGCGCTCAAATCTGCCCAATTAAAAGAATATTATTAATAAATAAAAGTATAACGCAAAGTTTATATCAATTTCATCATAAATATACCTACAAACTTGCTGACATAATTATATAAAAAAATATACTCTTTTACCAAGATAAGAACGGCCTTAAAAGGAAATGGATAGCCAACTCACCGCGTCGAAATCCGACGTCAATATTTCACGCTCGGTAACCCTACATGCCACATCCAATCTTTCTCGGCCGCTTATCAGGTAGACGGGCCTTTTCAAATTGGTTATGTTTTAATTTTTTAATAAACAAAGTTCTTTCGTTTCCATGACTTTCTGCTACAATTATTTTATTAGTTGGAAGCTGAAAGTAACGTCTATAAATACTGTAATAACTTTTAAATAACAATTAATCGAAACCGATATTATTATTCTATCAAACAAACCGAAATCAAAAAAGTTGATCTTTTTCATTCGTACGTACGTTATTCCAAAGTATTTAAGTTAATCTTTCCGTCGGCCAAAACGTGGGAACTACAAGAACACCATCATTTTGGTGATAAATAAAAGTAAGCTTTTGCCGCTCCAACGCTCAGATGACATGGTCATGTTTGACTGACTGTAGGTAGTATTTAAATAACTGTTATTTTTATAACTTGTGTCCGACAACAATTTGCTTATTTCAATAACTAAATACGTACATCGATTTAGGTCCCGTTTGCCAGTTTGGCTTTATAACCAACTTCTGATCGTGGCAAATTAATTGATCCCTACGAAATCGGTATAACCTTGAAGAAAAAATATACCTACTTAGGTTTATCTGTAGTGCCTAGGTAACAAATACAGGTGATTTATAGATAAAATATATATATATATATATATAGGTTAGGTACACACGTTTAACAAAATACTTTCAGTGGTAATGGGTTGCGCATGAGCTTTCTTAAATTCTTTAAGATAAAGAAATATTTACGGGATCGATAAATATGGCGGGGTAACTTTAAGAATTTAAAATTATCGCAAATCTCCATATTCAGACTCAAATATTATCAATAATAAAATATATAAGAGATCAGAGCGTTGAGATTCATTTATACATACACCACCAGTCCGTTGTTACATTCGCGCTGTTGTACAGAGGAAGCTATTTTTTTCCAGGTTAAAAAGTAGTTAGGTACCTACCTGTTCTCCAATCTCTGCCTGATGATCTATCGACGTAGCCAATACCTACGTAAATTAATCTGTACCGTAGTAGATGCAAAATTTAATCAAATTCTGTTCAGTAATGCCTAGCCAGTCCTGACCTTGTTTCGCTTTTAAAATACGCATAATTTCGAAAACTTTACAAATAAAAGCCAACCATAATTTCAGCCTGGCAGCCTATAGTCGTCGCAAGGTTGTTTCTTTGAGAAACAAATAAATTTATCCGATTAGAAAAGTGGGTGCAGGATCACCAAGATTTGTAAGCAAAAATTGCATAAGCATTGCACACTGCAAGTGTTGAATAAAATAGGAGTGAAGGAACCTGTTTGGGCCTTTAATGTACGCGCGCGCCGCTCAAGCGAGCCACAAACGGCAAACCCGACGCCATAATTTAAAACGATAGCAGGGAATGTAGTTTTATTGTGCACATACGAGACTTCAACGTACACAACATATTGCCATTCGTGGACGGCGCAATAAATGAGCACAAACGAGCGAAAGCCACTTAGACCAAATTTACACTTTGTGGGAGACCGCGGCTGCAACACGCGCGCCGAGAGCGAGCGGTGCCCCGCGCTCCGGCGGCGGCGACGGCAGGCGCGCCGGCCGCCCCGCACGCCCTCCACAGTCAGCTGCTCACTACATAATACATACATAGCATATCCACACCACACACTGTGTATAGATAAGTACTGAACAGACAAACTGCTTCTTCAACAATTTATTATTTCTACAGAGTACAGTAAATAAAATGTAAATTTGCATATATTAATTTGTAAAACTCAAACACAACAATTAATTAAGATTTTACTAGGTATTATACCTACTGATCATTTGTAACGTAGGGTTCATTCGTTGGGTCAATGCACTTCCGAGGCGACGTCCAAAGCGATTACGGAGCGCCGTTTTTATAATAGGGAAATAAATAAAGAAGAAACTGAACATCCTGTAGTTCGGAATCGATTGGTAACTAGGTTTTAATAATAATAAAAATAAATCGATGGATTGATAAAATTGAATCTGGGAACTGCTGAAGCATGCAGTCTACTACTACTCTAGAGTATTATCCAAAACCCAATAATTACGAACACGAAAAAATAATTACACAGTTTGTAGGTCATTCATTATGATAATGTAAACAAGGTACCTACCTACCTAGTAGATAGATACCTTACATCGAACATAGATAGCTGTTTGATTAAGTAATTAGGAAATCATAGGTACGTATTCAGCTTTTGTTGTCATACATAAAAGTAAGTTGGTAGTAAAATGTAGTAGGCCTACGTTCTCACCTCGAGATCTTCATAGGTGCGAAATGCCATTATGGCGAATCCGTCGATGATATCCTCTTCTCCGAGCGGCTCCCGCGACTTCTTCCTCCTGGCAGGAGGACGAGGCGGCTTCTCTCTCGCCGGAGACTCGTCCTCGCCACTGTCCCCATCCTTAACTTTGCTCTCTCGCTGTGCTTGCATGCGCTGTGCCCGCTCCCTTCGCCTATTTCTCTGATTGCGCTGCTTCACTTCGTTTTCCATCGTTCGCACATTATTCGAATCACCCGACCACCGTGCTTCACTACACTAAAGTCCGCACAACACTTTCATCACACATGGTCATCCGTCGTTTCTATGCCACGTTATTCGACAAAATACAAATCTTGCACTCAGAAAAAGACACAGGTCGTTTCCAATGGCGGATCGTACACCGTTGCCGCATTGCAAGTAAAATGGCCGCGTAGCACTCCACGGGCAGTCTTCTTTCACATTCACGTAAACGGAGGCATTATAACACTAAAACTAAGACGTACTACTATAAATTTCAACAAGAACTAAGACAATAATACGATAAATTAACTTTATACATTATTCTCTGTGTTCAGAATCAGTCAATAGTCAATACAATGAAAGGTGTTGCACGACGCCAACGCTACGTCGCGGTCGCGATGGTGAACTAAAGCAAGGCTACCAACGTAACGAAAGGACATTCCGCGATATTGGGGCGTCATTGGCAATGTGGCGCTCTGTTATACTCTTCTTACAAATGTATCTATCTTTATCTAGGACACAAATTTGAACTAAAATTACTGAAATGAACTATCTGTAAGTATTTAAATACACTCTATTCGCCTTATATTGTCATAAGCAAACATATGAAATATTATTTTATAGCCATATTTAAAATGTATAATTTTATTAGGGATATGACTATTTAATTTTTTATGTTGGTACTAGGTGACCAAATCGGACAACTTTGTTTGCGGATATTGTTTTCCATCTGTTTACACAGTGCTGTGTTCACCAAACTACTCTTATTGTATATAATTCGACACTGAGTTAGAAAGTGAAGCGATATCTAGAGTTGGAATACCCTGCCTCTAATAAAATGAAGTTTGTGCATGTGTTGATTTTGACATTTAGGTACTAAGCTGCGTTCACAATTTTTAGTCATGCTTTTTATTTTACTATGTTCACTTTAAGTTTATAAGTTACATTTAAATAATTATGTTTTTTATGATTTGTATCAATCATGTGTCCTATATCGTTTGTATCAGTCGATGGTCAAATTGACTATATTTAGGTAACAGTTAAGTTATGGGGTTTGAAAAATAGGCGATTTTAATCTGTCAGCAGGGGTTGCCAAAGCCGAAAATCCAAATTATGACCGAAAAATTCAGAGCTAAAAAAATAAGATTACATTTTGTTTAAAAAAATGTTGTTTCTTCAAATAAAATTTATCGCAAACTTTTCGCATAAAATGTTTAGGCGGATACCCGTGTATTAGTTTCCAACGCGCACATGCTTGGTTTTATTTATCGAGCAGTAGGTAGGTATCTATTTCGAATCTTAAATTAATTAACTTTTTTATCAAAAATATTTAACCTACAGTTTATGTCCATTTTCGCTAGTAGGTAGCGCCATCTATTGAGGGTAATATGCAAACGGGAGTTAAACCTTGAGGTTAGGCTAAATGGACGAAGAACATTTTTTAAATGTTTGATCTTCTGTTATTGCTTTATTTCATTATGCGATAATATTGTTTGCATTATTTTGCCACACGGCACAAAGGTAGAAAAATAAAAGTTAATGTCATCATCTAAATCATGATAAAAAATAAAAATAAAATAAAATAGTTTATTTGCACCATGAAGTTATAAATATGGATTTACAATTTAAATAATCCTTAAGGTAAATAAAGTTGTATGATGCAGTTGCAGCCAAAACCCAAACTAAGATAACTTAATATCTTGTAATATAGGTATCAGCGCCCACCCTCGTTATATAATAATGAAAATGATCCCATGAGCCTGCTAAAATCTAATTAAAATATATGATAAATGTGGTCAACTTACTTACCTACCTCTTTCCGCATATTTTCATATGTATAAAATATACAGCATGATTATTTCATAATTCTTAGAACCCCAAAATAAATAAAATATGTTAATCAAACCGTAATCAGGCCGTTATTTATATAAATAATTGTGCGTGCATACCCACAGTATGTACGCACTGTAGAAAAGTTTTCTTTTTTTATATTATGACAATTGATGGTTCGCTAATCTTTCGAAAATGGTTAATAATATTGAAATTTTATAAAACAATATTACTTAATTTTCAATGCTTTTAAGTTTGAAGATCGATTGAAAGAAAAAGTTTTTGCCATTCACGTAGTTACTACTTTTATATTCTTTCTTCTTTTCCTACATATGTGTCTGTACCAAGTTGTTAAAAAAAATCAAGCAACTTTTCAGTTTAGGCCTTAAATGGCTCTTTTTAAAGTCAAGACTATTGTAAGAAACCACCGGGTCGAAAGTCAGCCTTACATGTATGTAAGTTCTACAAATATGAAAGTTTTGATTCTTTGAATGTTTGAGACTCCTTCACGCCAGCTCGGCTGAACAAGTGTATTGAGATTGGATTAACACATAGGATTATATTCTGGGAAAACATGAAATCTTCCGGAAACGCGGGTAAAACTGCGAGACGGGAACTTAATACTATCTATAAATATCCCAAGACATTCTTCACACATGGTTACCTGATCCCAAGTTAAGCAGAGTGTACTGCTTGTAGTGTGGCTACCAGATAACTGATATACTACATATATTACTTTTTAAATACATACTTATATAGTTATTTACACCCAGACACAGAACAAACAGACATGTTCATGCACAAAAGTGTTTGTCCTGGATGAGAATCGAACCCGCGACCTTCGGTTTGGCAGGCAGGGTCTCTAACCACCAAGCCAACTGGCCCGTCAACATCTATGTATTAAATTTAAGGATCATAGACTTAGGTAATAGATTTTAGAATTGTTGACGAGTAGGTAACATTGCTGGCATCACGGACCTGTCGAAACTATATGAAGTCCTAGCTCTAAAAATGCGAAGAGTGAATGATATAATCACTATCGAGCTGTAATAGCTTCCAGCCCGAACAGCTTGCCTCTCACGCGACTGCTAAGATAGCGAAAGGGACAGAGCATAGAGCCCGCGACGAAACATCCTCGAGCTTGGGTCATTTTCCTTACGGAATCGAAGCCCTGAACGGATTTGGTTTGGTTTTTTAACTAATGGAGAAAAGATCAAAGATTAGATTAATGGTAGGTGCGCTTTAATACCGCATAACCATATGCTTGAATGCTTATCTTGTTTGTCGAATATACTCGTATGTTCATATATAGAAAATATGCAGCATGATTATTTCATAATTCTAAGAAGCCTAAAATACATAAAATATGTTAATCAAACCGTAATCAGGCCGTTATTTAATTATTTAACTAAACATAATACTGATGAGTGACGTCGCGTGAGCAAGCTAGAGTCGTTGTATTTTACGTGGCTCACATAATATATTATGTTCCGATTATTCGGTAAAATATGCTCTTGTTTATACTGGTTCACTGGACCGAGTAATATAAACGGCACCCGTGGTTATCGGCTTGACGTTTTGAATAAGAATACCTACCTATTTATTCTACATTTAGTCATGTTATTTTATATTATTTCTTAGAATATTTTATAGCTACTGTTAGTAGGTAACCAAGTTAAATGTAGAAGAAAAAAATGTCAACCCATTAGCAAGAAGAACATGATTAATTTAATAAATTACACAGTATAGTGTAGATAAAATAAAACTAAATAGAGGTTGTTGCCATGGAAACCAGATAATTAAAAGTTTGTCCTGAGTGAGAATGAAACCAACGACCTGGCACTCAAGATATCTAACCACCAATCCAACTGGGTCGTCAAATAATACATAGGTATTTATTCATAAAAAAAACATGCTTTTATAGAAAATCCAAAAGTTTGTCCTGGGTGAGAATCAAACCACCGACCTGGCACTCAAGATATCTAACCACCAATCCAACTGGGTCGTCAAATAATATTACATATTTATTCATAAAAAAAACACGCTTTTATAGAAAATCCAACTAAAAAATAGAAAACAAATTTGAATTAAGAATAGTGTAAAGAAAAAAAATATTTTACTGTCAAAAAAACGTGGGGTGCTTTTTAAAATATTTTCACAATGATTTATCCTTCTACTCATAATAAAATATTTATAAGTATTGACACCATGCACCCCACGCCCTTTTTTTAAAAATAAAATATATTTTTTTCTTCTTTACACTATTCTTAATTCAAATTTATTTTCTATTTTTAAGTTGGATTTTCTATAAAAGCGTGTTTTTTTTATGAATAAATATGTAATATTATTTGACGACCCTGTTGGATTGGTGGTTAGATATCTTGAGTGCCAGGTCGTTGGTTTGATTCTCACCCAGGACAAACTTTTGGATTTTCTATAAAAGCATGTTTTTTAGTTTTTTTTAAACTATTGTTTATTTTATTTTTTTTAGTTAAACCTGATCATCCTAGTAAGGATAAAAGTAAGGACCATAAATTATGCATAGCGTAATAATTAAAATAAAAAAAACTTTTCTTTCACGGCCGATACCGAAAGTTTAGGTATAGATAGAACTAACGGAAACTAGAAGTTAGGTACCTACTTAAGTTAAGTACTACCTACCTACCACATCATACACATAGACGTAGCAAGTAATGAAACCGGATACATGTATAAAAATATGTATATATAATTGGAAATATTATACATAAATTGGTTGGTATTGGACAATAAATTTATATTTTTTTCAAAATAATCTTCAATAAAATAATTCTCTTCACGCCCATTATCCCTGTAGAGGTTTGAGTACTTCTAATACATTCTACCAAAGATATCTAATGTGACATTGGGTAAGCATTATCACCGTCTCTATGAAACATTCCCAATGCTGACTTGTAGGAAAGCATTTCTATCAAAGAGAGGCCATTAAACATTGCATTAAATCATAATAGTACGTTTTCCACAAGCTGCAAAACATACGTAACATCTTTTTCTGACACACTTCCTCAGTCTTTTCATTCATATATGTCCCCCGCGGTTTTACCCGCGTTCCCGAGGGATATCACATTTTCCCAGGATAAAAAGTCTATATGTTATACCAGGATATGCTCTATCTATATGCCAAGTTTCATCCATACCCGTTTAGTAGTTTTTGCGTGAAAGAGTAACAAACAATAACATACAAATCTTTCCTCTTAGTTCAATATTAGTATTGATAAGTTATCTACTTATAGTAAAAATAATAATGGTACCTACCTCGACTCAAAATAAATTTCTCAGGCTGCAGTAACAGGCTACTCAAGTTATTCAAATAAAGACATCTTGCAGACAGTCGTTTTCTAAAGTTAAATGTCGGCTAAACGTAGCGGGGCTCTCATTCATAATAGCACAATATAAACCAGTGTTGATACCCAGTACTTGTTGATTTAAAAGCGGTTTGTATGTTGTCAATTATTTTCGTTATAAAAAAATGGTAAGTGTTCCATTCAATGTTTTCAATGATCTCATCTCCGTATTGAACCATTATGTAAAACAAGTCAAGTCACTAAGGCAGTCGTGCGCGCGTTATCGTCTCGATAACTTGTGTATAATTTAAAATACCTGCAATTATTTAGTGTTTATATTCAAAATGATAAACGCTAATTAAAAAAACTAAAGTGATACCCTGTTATCAATTTGTATCGCAGCGAAATAGTTGTGTTCGTGATTGCTTATCGTAATCAAATAAATACAAGGTATGTTAATATTATGACATTAAATGAATAACAATTTTATAAAAAAAAAATCGTTGATAGTTTTAAAACAACAGTAACGCTGTTGACCTGCAATACCTATGTACCTACGTATTCTTATTTAGCTTATCAGTTTTGAGTTGGTTTAAATTTTTAAAGTTGGTAGAAAGTTAAGTAATATGATTATTGTTTTAGTGGTTTGTGTTAATAATACGTCGGACGTCAGACGCGACGGCGGCTACGGGTTCTGCCGCATTGTTTGTTCTCTTTTTAATTTTTATACCGTACGTCAATAATACCGCGTATACACGAAGGGGTGGCGAAACGAAGTACCCTCGACTAAACGACGCTTTTTTATTCCATCTTTTTTTATTAGCGGCAAGCATGCTCCCCTATTTTAAAATCAAAACATGTATTTAGATTTTGGCTTACGGGTACTTATTTCTGTTGCCAAATTGAATTACGTTATTCGATATTGTTCTTTGCGGAACGTGGTGATATTAATGTAGTTATTTCTTAAAATTATTCTTAAACTCTCTTGCGTACCGCGGTTTCACCCGCATTTTCGTGGAATGGAATGTTTTCTCGGGATAAAATCTATTACATTTCAAATGTAGATTTCCGACTGTTGGAGAATTTTCAGAATTGGATCAGAATTTCTAGAGATAATCCCCTAGTCCTTACATATAAAGAAATACACTAAACTATACTAACTCTTTAGTAATAGGTGTGTTATAATATAACCCTTGTTAATGATTAAAAAAAAATGTCGTAAAACAATAAAAACGCTTTTAAAAGCATGCGTTTAAAATAAGTACTATCGATTAACATATTTATTCGAGTAATCTACTACGTTTATAGTCTTGCTTGAATATTGTTGAACATAGTAAAATATCTTTTTATGTGTTTTAAGTTATCTTTTATGCGTCCATTTATTCATTGTGGATGGCTATAAATACAACGATTATGAAGCGAAGATTGAATTAATTAATGTTTTAAAACTTTTAATGCCATCAACCTATGCACTCTTCTAAAAGTAGGTAGGTACGTTACTAAATAAAAAGCTAAGAACGAAAGAGGTGCTTTTTTAGTTCTTTGTAATGAGCAGAACATTCTACTAGAGGTGAAATAAACAATAATATGGTTGTTAATTATCATTAAATAACGACCGGTCCATAAATGACTAACTGCCGACCGGCGGTTACACCTACTTCCCTGGGAATGCGGGTGTAACCCCTGGGGAATCTTATGTATCCCGGGACTATAACATAGCCTATGCCACTAGGGAATACTTAAGGTTTCTATTAGTAATGGTTTTTTTAATGATAAGTGCGGTGTTTCCAGAGATTACCCGTCAAATACATGCAAATTCACAAAATTCACTCTCTTAATATGAGTTGAGATTGCTAAAAGGAAGCTTTAATGTCATCAATATTATTATTATTATATTATTATTGCTTTAATTATTATTTATCTATCAACATATTTTTTTAATGATTTGTTAATGGGGACCAAACTAAGCATAGTTAGTGTCTTGGGAATTCAGGATGATGTATGATAATGTCCCAAGCAAAAATTTAATCCATCGGGAACGCGGGTGGAACTGCGGTACGGAAGCTGGTTAATAAATGATCAATTTAGTCGGTACGAGAGGAAGCTTAATATAATGTCACCGCATTAACCAAACCTTTTTAGGTTATGGATTCCCATTAAATATTTAAGCTAAGCGTTGTTAAAATAATATTGTGAATTTTGAAGCCTATGTGCCACTAGAGTAGGAAGCATTATTTTAGGTCAGTCATGGTTTTTTATGTCAATCATTTATTAATTTGTACTTTGTATTGTGTGTAAAAACTGACCTATGTATTGAAAATACACATTTTTATCCCAACGGCAAAATTTTGTCTACGAATAAACGTACTTTTGTCAAAAGATAATTGAATATGAAGATAAGAGGTAGCAGCCGGCAGCTGCTTACCGCAACGATACCTTAACCCATATCATTGAGGTTATAATTATTTTTTAAAAACAAGATAGTCGCAAGCAACATATACTGTATGACATTTCAATTTCATCGCATTGCTAAAACTGATGAATGATAACATATTATACCGACAGACACATCCAAAAAGCGAATCACGATATTCTACTTAACATTCTTTTGTTTATAGATTTACAATGAAGCCAGTGAGATATAACCGAGCACTCATTGCAGTCGGCATCGCCGGTGTATTGGTCTCGACATATGCATTATACGTGGAAATGGCGGTAGAAGCGCATCCTGGATACAAACCACTTTGCGACATTTCGGGTTACGCCAGCTGTTCCAGAGTGCTCTCCTCAAAGTTAGTTTGCTAAGCGACTAATACCTATTAATTTATATAATAAGCACTTCACTTACATGATCCATACATGATGACCGCAGCTTTGTTCCTAAAATGCACATTTAATCTGTTACTTTATATATTGACGCTAAACCACTCGTTAATAAACCCTTTAATTACATAACAATTGAAAATATTTTACGGATTTCTTTCAAGATCATGCAATACTTTCACTTTTGCAGAGTGAACGTGGGGTTCGGTGAGACGTCTATAAATAGAACCAACGATCGATTGAATCGTTTTAAAATACTTTTGCTGGTGACAATAAAATTATAAAGCGTAAATCATTACCATGTTTAATTGCAGTGTAGATAGAGTTGTTGCCTGTCTCTCCTTCTTCCCAGGTGGAGTGAAGTCTTCATTTAAACTGCCATTAGGGACAAGTGTATGTTACAGAAAGCCTGAATATCGACTGACTTGAACTGCATACATCATCCTTCACTAAATAAATAAATTTAAGCATGCGCGTCATTTCTATTGTTGCATTTTTTAAAGCGTTGTTTAAGTTCGATAAATCGAGGGATTTTTGGAGTTGACAGGGATTTACAAGTGGATCATAAATAAGTAGTCGATGGTTTTTAAAATTTTACTTGTGAATATAGTGTTTTCCTTAGTTGTATTCCTTTTCTCCATTTTGCGTCAGTATTGTGTCTATTGAAACAAAATAGCTTTTTGCGCTTCAAATTTTTCCGCGGAAGCTTATAGTAAGATCCCAACAAACACAAGATTCACCTCCAAACTTATATGATTGTTTATTTAAAATCAAAAATTGAGCCAAGGTAACCGCGTATTGGCTGCTGTGAATTCAACTTGCAGAGTATTTTTTTAAGCTAACGCCGCCGCTGTGAGGAGATTTTTTTATTATAATTCTGTTTGTAGTATAAGTGAAGGCCTGCAACTTTATCTGCTATATAAAAAAAAGGTGGATGGGATTTGTCTATTTATGTGAATATTCTTTAACAAAAAGTCAACGAGTATTCGATGTGAATGCGATTATGATGTGTAAGTGAGTATAAGTAGGTCGCCTTATTTGGTTTTTGTGAATTGTTTTTGTTGGTTTGTTTGTGGAATCATAAAACTAGGTAAAAATAGGTAGGTACTAGGTACATACTTACATACGGAAAGTTGCGTGTCGCTGGATTTTTCGAACTTTGCGCGATATACTGCCGTGTGTCTAGAAATATGTTCCTAAGAAATTTAATACCGTGCGTGAGTTAAGTATACCAAACAATGTAGCACATATTTGGAAAATATAAAACATTCCAAAATAATAGTTGATTGTTATGAAATTACTAAGATTAGGGAACGTTAGGGCTGAATTTGTTCGAGAACACTGTATCCAAACCTAGTGTTTTGCAATGCTTTTGGGTATAAATATCTATCCGTATATTTTTAAATAAATTTTTTTTATACCACTTGGGCCCACAAACAAGCAGACGTCCCACCTGATGGTAAGTGGTCACCGCCGCCTAAGGACATTTGCAACACTGGGGGCATCGCATATGCGTTGTCGACCCTGAGTTGTGAATTAAACTAACACCGCTTAAGTAAGGATTGGAAGATGAATAGCTGACAGACAAAATTATGCGTTGACAGCTCAGTGGGATGGGGACATCGAATTCCGTGGTGAAGGTTGTGGGTCAAATTCGTACAATGTGCTCGGGTTTTCATCAAAGAAACATAAGTAACCATTGTTACCCTCAAGCTGAAAATCTGTCACCTACCGACTGGTGTGTTCCGGCAGCAGCACTTTAGAAGTAACTTATTGGAAACCCCCGTGTACAGACTTACTACTCAAACTAGCAAACCTTTCCTTCAAATTTATAAAGGTCCTCCGCAATATTTTTTTATTAAATTGGGTACTCTGTCTGGTCGGTTTCTTTCGGTAGTTATTACCTACTTAAACCGATACGATTGCCGAATAGCTTACTACCACTCAATAATACTTTATTTTTGTTGCATTGCAGGTTTTCGAAAGGATTTGGGATATTACCCGATGAATCACCACTCAAGATACCAAATTGCATTTACGGAATCGCCTTCTACTGTATCATGATATTTTTATGTACGTATTCAATATTATTACATGATCTGTTTCGCTTATTAGCCTTTTCGCAACGTTTATTTTTTCTTCACGGAATTTAATAAATAAAAATGTAGTTTGTATGTTAATAGTGTTATCCACTTTGTACATCTGCGTTTTTTAAACCTGTTTATAGCACTTATTTGAGAAATAAAAATAATAAAATATAAAGGTGATAGCACCTATATATTTTTTTTGTATTTCACAATGTGTGTAATGTAGATATCATTTAATTGTTTTTATCAAAACTGTAAATCGCGAATAGTAAGATCATCTACTTTCAGTAAAGGGTTCTCTAGTCGTGATGAGCTATATTTCAAATATATTTACGTGTAAATTTATGTGTAAATGACTGAATGTAGATGACTTAAAGAATATAGCGTAAATCATAAAAAATGAAAAACAAAATGCACGGCTTTCATCGAATTGTCACAATTCCAATTAACAACCGTACCGTATTCCGAGTTACTTTTTCTGATGGAGGTTGTGATGAGAAGACGTGTTATTACATTGCAACGCCATTTACGACGAGACGTGGCGGCATCGTCGCTCAGCATGCATTTCGCACATCACCGCTCGGTCGTGGTTACCGGCATCGTGACGTTACCACGAGAAAAATATTGCGAAAGCCCGTAAAAGCTGCTTACTCCACGCTTATTTGGTAGCTCACGAGCTGTGAATAACTGTTATCGTAATAGTCTAACATTTGTTCGTAACAAGTCCTGGGAAGTGCGCACTGTTTGCCAATACGATTTATGCGCACTTATCTCGTTATGCGGGGTAAATCATAAGGAGTTTTTAAACTGGCTTCAAAATTGTATATTAAATTGTTTTACCTATTGCTAAGAACAAATCATCTATCTTAACCAATCTTTGGTCTTAGGTTAGTAGTAGTAGTTAAGAGGTCTTATTGTTAATTGAAACTCAGGCAATCAAGTCCTTGATTAAAATAATTAAAAACATACATTACATACACACAACATAGCATTATTATGATAATACCTAGTTACATATACCCCATTCATTAATGTATTTTTTTTAACATCACTTAACTTTCCTAACAAAATAATTACTAGATTGTCAATGGATAAAAAGGTAGGTACATATTTATCCCAGTGAGCAGGAATATCAAGTATTATTAAAATTATAAAATTTCCCAATAGAATTAACAGTCCATTTAATACCAATAAAATGTTTCGCTATTTGAATATTTAGAGGGTTTGCGTGAGCTTTTATTGCTTCGCTAAAATGTTAATTCCGTGAAACACGCTCGTAAATGGTTGGAATTGTAGTGGCCATTGTGTTATTTCAGTCCGCTATTGAAACAAGCCGCGGCCGTTTTGTTTGATTTGATCTCTGTTGTTAGTTGAGTGTTCATAATAATCCGTCAAAATGTTAATGAATTATTTAATAATGGATTTTGTTTCCTAATGGGCGGTTTTTATTATGTTTGTTACTGACACCTTTAATATAGAAATACTGTTAACTAATATACTTATTTAACTAATATACTCGTATCTGCCATCTGCGCTCGCCGAAATTGTCCGCGTAAGGGTGTAAGAACCACCAGAGATACCTTCGTCCATTCCAAAAATATGAATACAAAATACTTTTTCTGATATTTTTATTCCCTTGTTTCAGCAACGTTTGATCATTTATTTGTGGTCCGTCTGCAAATGTATTTTGCAATGTCTTCGGTGATGTCGAGCTTCTACTTGGCATACCTTCTTGCCTTCGTTCTCCACGATCTTTGCATCGTGTGTGTCACCACCTACATTGTCAACGGTCTCCTGTTATTGTTGGCATACAAGAAATTAAATTCTTTAGGTCAGAAGAACAAGTGAATTTACATTTTTATATACAAATACATTCCGATATTGTTATTTATTACTGTGATTGTTATAATAGAACAAAGTTACTATGATTGTTATGTTCATTATCAAATATAAATTAAACAAGTTACCATACTCTTTTTCTGATTGTTTGATTTCATCGTTTGTTACCAGCTAGGGGGCCGTTCATAAAATACGTCACACTAAAATCAGCTTTTTTGACCCCCTCCCCCCCATTGTCACGCTGTGTCACACTTTTTGTGACCCCCCCTAGAAATATTTCGTCACAAAAATTAAGACCCCCCCCTGCTGAGTATGATAAATTCTAAATGATAGTACACAAATTCTGAAAATTAAAAATATTTATTTAGTTATTGTAATAAAATTTAAACACCTTACACAACGAACATATAGCTATGCGCCAGGTTAATTTTCGATTATCTTCGACTGTGAGGACTCGGCTCATTGCCGAACAAACATTACTGGCTGTACATGATATTCATAGAGGCCAGCTGGACTACACCAGCAAGGAATATAAAAAAAAAAAACGGCGAACGTCACGTTGCCGTATACTCCCCGTCCCCCCTTGTCACACTCAGCCAGACCCGGGAGGGCTCCCCTTGTATGCGAACGTATTTTATGAACGGCCCCTAGGCGAGAATCATCAATTATTAAAAAAATATGATTTCTTTATTGGATTACTTTCTCAACCTTATTGATTAATAAATTTAGGGAGCTGTTTATCTAATACGAACTTACGTGGGGTAACTTACCTATTGCTAAATACTTATCCATAAATAATCACCCAACCACGTAGGTAACTAACTGCGGTACATTAATCACAGTAATAACTAATAGATGTCATTTGGGATTTTATTCCTACATGTCAACAGTTTACCGCAATAATTAGGCTGACACACATATTTGTACGATCCCGTACCACAGGGAACAAAGTAAATACTAGGTACGTACAATTTGAACCTAATTTGTAGTTTACCTTACAGTCGTTTTAGAGAATGTAGTGCCATCTGTTGGGTATATTTCAAACCTTATTTTTTATACATACGTCATAGATGGCGTTGCAATACAATTAATAATGACCGCCATCTGTTGTCAAATAGAGAAACTATAGGATTTTGTCGATGTGCTGCCATCTGTTGACGAGTAGATTATGCATTTAATACTTTTTTTTTTTGGAAGGGACGAAGGTGTTAGCCTCAGATGGCTCTTACACCCTTACGCGGACAATTCCATTTAATACTGTGTGCAAGTTTTCTAATACTACTTTAAAAAAAAAATATAAAATTGTACTTGTCGTTCGAGACTATATTTATTAATAGAACATTAAGGGATTTGATAATGAGCATTGTACATATTGGTATACGTTTTTATATACATGGCGTTGAAATTGTTGAGCGTATTATTATCCCTTTACAGGGATGTCGTTTCCTTGTTTAGCTTAATTGCGTGCCTTCAGTCGTCAAACGTGATGGCCTTATCCGTCGTGCGTTGACGTCGAGTTGTCGGCGCAAAACGTCGTCGATCCTTCTTTGATCGGTGTGGCGATTATAGTACGTAGCTACAAAGACTTCTTGTATGTGCATCTTGGTGATAATAAGACCTTTGTTATTGAATCTAACACAGAGTTTCAGAGAAGGTTTATCTATATATACATATGTATAGTGAAAAAAGGATTCCTTTGACGCACCATCCCCTAAAAATTACTGAGCATATCGGGATGAGACTGCTATCATTCGACGCGGAATTTTTCTTAGATGGTTATAGGCTATATGATATCAATTGACGCGGGTGAAACCGCGCGGGACAGCTAGTTTTATAAAATACGCATGGCATTTTAGAATTTAATTATGATAGTTGCTATTACTTTATCACTTTTAAGTCAGCGCTCACAATATAAATGCCTACCTATTAATTAACTTTTCAAATATCATTTGAGCAAAGTTCTTGATCATGATAGCCACACTAGACATATTGCTAGTTCGTGGTAACGACCTCACGTTCAAACGCTGTGTTTGTTAAGTTTGTGAACAATCTGATACAGCTGTCGCATCTGACGGCCATACAGGGATCCATAGTACCTATGCCACAAAAGTTTATTATTTGTTATGTTTACCGATTCTAAATTCAACCAAAAATATCGTCAACGTTAAATATTTTCGCGTCTCTTACATTGTTTTTGCTTCTTCAATTACCTGCACTAAGTTTGTTGATTATAGCAATTATTACTTATATCGGAACAGTGAAACGCCATACTTAATTGATAGTGGTCACGATATTATTGTTGTACGCTGTGACATTAGAATTATTTCCACCTTTATTCTGTTAAGCAGTTGAAGTTTTGCCATAGAGCCCTCTAGGGAAAGAGCCATTTCATTAGGATAAAGTGTTGTATTACAATTTATACCAAATTGTACATATACAAAGTTTATCTTAAGCTGTGAAAGTTATTTTACAAAACAGTATTTTACACAAATTATGATTGTTTTGACGAAATTTTTATGAATATCTAACAAGTATATCTACTTTAACAATGAGGACCTTCGAATGTGGATGTAATCTGTAACTTAACTCAGTGTGCTCTTTATATTATGGATAAAAATAATTCATATTTAGGTATATTTTTTGAATAATAATTTTATTTTATGAGTAGTAGAGCTCTTAGTGCAGAGTTCGTCCGGGGAAGTACTACTACCTTACCCATTTCTGCCGTGAAGCAGTAGTGCACTTGTATTACTGTCTTTCGGTTAGAAAGGTAAGGGGGCCGGTGAAATTACAGGCACATGAGACTTAACAACTTCACATCTCAGGGTCGACAACGCATTGGCGATGCCCCTAGTGTTGCAAATGTCCATAGGCGGCGGTGACAACTTACCATCAGGTGGACCGTCTGCTTGCTTGTCGGCACAAGTAGTATAAAAATAACAAATAATAATAAATTTGCACAGACACTTAAACAGTTGATATTCAAAGCAAATAATTAGGATGGTAAAATTAGGGAGTTTAGTGTTCATTGAGCTCATGTTATGTATTGTATAACATAACATTAAATCTATCTTAAATTTGAGAAATTTATAAGACAATAGATATGGCAAGTAGAAAAGTAAAATCTTGTTCAATGACTTCGTACGTACAGTTATACTTTCGGCCATAAACTTGACAGTGTGGGAGACGAGAACAATAAAATACGTTGGTACGTACTTAATTATAATGGTAGTTACCACGCAAATCTCACGTCCGCCACCGACGACTGGGAGTTGCACTGAGCTTTGAAGTAAACCGCTTTAGTTTACAGTTAAAGAAAACAACATTAAGGTCTTAATACGATCGTTATAGGTATGTTATATTTTCATAATTATATCTCAAAATAAATATACTAAATAAATAAATATCCTGGGACATTATTTTACACACGGCCATCTGATTCCAAACTAAGCAGAGCTTGTACTATGGAAACCAGATAACTGATATACTTCTTTTTATTTTTCTAAATACATACATATAGTAAAGATATTTACACCCAGACGCAGCATAACTAGCTGTCCCCCGCGGTTTCCCGGCGTTCCCGAGGGATGTAACATTTTCCCGGCACATAAAGTATCCTATGTTATTCCAGGGCATTTTCTATGTAAGAGCCAAGTTTCATCCAAATTCGTTAGGTAGTTTTTGCGTGAAAGAGTAACAAACATCAATACATACAAACTGTCGCATTTACAATATTAGTAGGATGGAAATAAATAAATATCCTGGGACATTTTTACATCTGATCCTGAACTAAGCAGAGCTTGTACTATGGAAAGTAGATTACTACTAGATATTTACACCCAGTCACAGAACAAACATGTCGTTCATGCACACAAATGTTAGGCCTGGGTGGGAATCGAACCCACGACCTGTGGCGTGGCATTCAGGGTCTCTAAGCACCAAGCCAACTGGCTCGTGAAATATGTATCTATAGGAACTCAACGATCATCATGACTGAGAAAGATAGTTCATCAATATCCTAAAATGTAGGACCTAAATAGTTGCCAGAACAAAAAAATAAAACAATTTATTCTTTTCGAAGGACCGGCGAATTAGGTAGGTACTTTAACAAAATAAGAAATCTTGATCACCTTGATGGAATTCATAAAACCGGGTAAGTGTCAGTTGGAGGTTCGAGTATTGGAGGTTGGAGTACGGAGGATTCCGTATAATAATTAAAAATACTTTTTCATTTTGTGTGCAATGAGGCGTGAGGTCCTGGTGACCTGTAAAACAGGGTATCCTAGTGCAGGCACCAGTCTCTCACAAAGGAGTAGCATTGATAAACTGTGTAATGTTAATTTTAACTACTTACTAGATATTAAGAACCTTTGTAGAGAGAGAAATAAATAAATTATTATTATTATGAGCTTTAAGTCGAAAAGACTCATTTTATTTAAAAAGTATCTTAAATACTGTAAAAAAAAAAATTAAATATAATTTTTATACTAATTTACATTGAAGATGATATTTTTATATGGTGCCATTTAGTTTAAAAAAAAATATTGTGCAAAGTGCAGGTCAAAGTGCATCGCGTCAAAGTTCATGTGACACTCTTATTTTTTAAAAGCAAATCTAGGATTTAACCTCCCATTCCATATCCAATTTCTATGAAATTGTTTTCATATTTTTGTCACGATGCGAACACGCAATTAGTACCAATATTATGTTAATTCAATGCATTTCTACATTTGTATGCAGTCAAAAAAAGCATGATCGTGATATTCTCACACAGAAATCTCAGCAGAAGGATTCTCGCTTTCACGAAACTTTTTCTTTGGTGGGGAACCCTAAAAATCTCGTAAGGACGACAATTAAGATAACTTTATTTATGCCATAGATTATTTTTATTTCCTAGTCGGCTACTATGACTAATGTCGCTGATACCCAGTATATTTAGCGTACCACACTTCTTGTTTCCCCGAATTTGCACACAATGCCTGCCCACGCCGTGTCTCAAACAGCTTCAACTACGTTTTATCTCGCGACGTGTTTAGCCTACGTTTGTACTATTTTGGGCATACGCCATTGACCTTATACCAGTCACCGTCGGCCTAGTGAGCGAATTGGACCATGTAAGGATAGGCGACTACTATGTTTTTGGAATGGCTTCATCACATTCAATAGGGAACTGTCCTATATTAAAGATAAATGATCAAACACTAACCAGTGTATTGAACATCCAAGAATATACGAATACATCAAATATGATTAAAATTAAATCATTAATGTGATTTTTAAATACGCATTTTTTTTTATTAAGTTTGGGCTTGCGTTTGGCCTTCGACTGACCCCAGAAGGAGAATAACGAGATCGAGGATGAAGCACGCTTACCCAGAAAATCTAAACACAAAGACATTATTTGATGGTGTACAATTATGACGTCACAACTTGCTATTTCATACAAAACTGACATTCGATCGTTTTGACATTTGTAAAGAATTGCTGATTTGACATGTCAGGCACATCCCTATTGCAATGGAGATCTCCGCCATCTGTAATAACAGTGTCATATGTAGCTAGTTACATGTGGGACGTGGTTAATGAAATCATTGTCAAGATCTCGAAGTTGAATGGTATAAATGTTTAGCATTTGTTTTATAATTATTTCCGCAAACTCATGATTATTTAACAGTGTTTCCATATATAACACGTTTCTATGGTCTTGTACTGTTTGGGATTAAAATGGGAATTAAATGGGATTTTTTTATAATTTTCTTGTCTTATAAATATAAGTGAAAAATCGTATAAAAATCGCTAGCAAACAATTCGCCCGGCGCCCTGCATTTCGCATGCCCATAAAGTTATAAACAACCCACGCACTCCCAAACTTGTATAGGTGCGGTATCGTGTTTCTTAAACTCACGTACCTATATTTCATTCTATTGACTGAAATGTGTTCAAGAGGTGAATTACCGGCTATTAATTTTAAGGTCTCCAATTTAGTTAAGTAACTTACTATAGAATCCTGCTTTTATACAATAAAAAAAAAATATTTAGTCAATTTGATCAAAATCTATATCCGTAGAACCGATAACCGTTGGGGTAGACGCGTCTAGAGTGGAGACCACGGCTTGGTAGTAGTGTAGGGCGCCTTCTAGTTAGATGGAGTGATGATATACGCAAGCTGGCTGGCAGCGGTTGGAAACAAAGAACTGAAGATAGCTCAGTGGCGTACCACAGGTGAGTATAGGACTCACCTGTGGCATCCAGTTGTGGACGGAGAAAGGCTGATGATGATCAAATCTTCTCGAAAGCCTTGAATTATAAAGCTCGTTTAAAAACCAGTAGTACTGGGTTGATAACCGGGACCGGCAAGGTTAAATTGACGTATCTTTATTTAAAAATACCTATAGACTGGCATGGGTAATGCGCACGAAATGACGATGCTTATGACATGTCACCGTGTTACATCGTAAATATCTTTAATGAAGTCCCGTGCCTCTTTGGGTATAACGTGCGTGACGTTTTATTTTAAATCACCAGATAATTTTAGTGTCGAAAATCAATTGAGTTTATGATCATAAGTCCCTCACCGTTTTGGTTTTATGAGCTATTTGACCAAATGGTTAGTTATGAACGGTTATTAAAAAGATTATAAGGTTGCATGCCTTAACAGGAACCTTGATTGAATCACTTATCAATAAATTAAAATAAACTTACTCTATACTATCTTAAAGTTGTCAATAGAAGTTTGGTTGTTTACTTGTTCATTACGCTTTCTCGGGTAAACGACAGAACCGATCTAATTGTCGTTGAAATTTGTCACTCACATAGACTATGGTATAGAGAGGGACATAGGCTTCTTTTTATCCTGGGAATGCGAGTGAAACCGCGGGATACAGCTAGTGAATTATATTTTAACTAATAGTGAACATTATTGACCACTTAAAGTTTTGAATAATTAAGCTGTATTTTAGCTTACGAGGATCTAAAAAGTAAAAAAAAATATGATAAAATGCACGATCGTGTATGTATAAAGCAGATATAAAGATAATATATACATGTTAGTAGGTATATCTACATATGTGAAAGTTTTGTTGCCTCATTCGGTAGGTATGAAATTGCCTTATGTTGCAAAACTGGCAAATGGCAACCCTAATGCACATGGTGGGCGGCTTACAAGGCTCACCTGCCAAAGTAGGCCGATTGGCATTTTTGACGGCTCCATTTTTGGCACAAAAGATGCCACTTAGACAAATAGAGCTTTTATACGCCTTCGATGATAGGTTAATATTGTTTCTTATAAACTCGATCGTTGTTCCGGCGCCGGTTTTATTGCAATTTAAAGTCTATAAACATTTTTGAGATAAATATACAGAGTGTTACAAAACTACCGGTAAAGCCGAAAGGAGGTTAAATTGGGCCTAACAACGAGTCCATTCACGATATTTAAGAACCGTAGTAACGCTGTATAACATACCCCAAAAAAATAAATAACTGATTTTAAGAATGAAAAATAAAAAACTATTAAAGGCCTTTCTGTTAAATAATCTGGTTCCCTGACAAGACAGCTTACTAGGTTTGTTGGCTTTGATAATTAATTATATTTTTACGGGGTATTTTGTAACGCGTTCTTTTCAAGAATACTTTGGTGAAGGTCAATTTCGGTAGTACAATATTAATTAACAAAGTTGAAATTAGGATATTTATAATTAAAAAAAAAAAACACTCGGCAAATCATTACAGGCACATGAGACTTAACAACTTCACGTCTCAGGGTAGACAGCGCATTGGCAATGCCCCTACTGTTGTAAATGCCCATAGGTGGCGGTGACCACTTACCATCAGGTGGACTGTGTACCTGTTTGTCGGACCCTGTGGCATAAAAAACAAAAAGGCATGTGTATTTTAGTCTAGTATCAATCGTCGACAAAACGCTACGACAATACTTTACGGTAATTTACATATTCAAAAAAATATTTCGCACTAGCTGCGCCGAGCGGCTTTGCCCGCTTTCAATCCTGGTTATAAACCTTCCTCTTGAATAACTCTTATCTATTGCTGGAAACTGCATTAAAATCTGTTGCATAGTTTACGATTATATAATGGACATACAGACAAACCTTCATTTTTATTATAAATAAATTAATAATAATTATAAAATTAAATAAATATATGTTGATTTTCCATGAACTACTAAACCAATATATGAAATTAATTACATATTTTAAAAAACGTTTAAAAATCTAAATTAAATGTAATGCTTAATCGCTTGTCTATGTTCACAGACAAATTTATATTTATTTTCTCAGACAGTTATGTATGAAGTTATATTTTATGTCTTGTTAACAAAACAGGAAACTCTTGATTGCGATCATTGAGCATACGAGTGGATATAACAGCAATTACACCTATTATTAGAACGAATTACAACACGGTGTAATCAACGGATTATCATCATTATGACACAGGTTACGCGCAAACAATGGAACAAATCGATTTCTATTTGGCATCATTTTGGAACAAAGTACGGTAACAGATTTATAAATCAACTAGATGTCGATCGATCGACTTTTCACTCGCGTTTCCGAAGTATTTTTTTTTATTCTTTTTACATTTTCTACGGACTCTTAGTACTCTTACTCTTACTCTTACTCTTACTCTTACTCTTACTCTTACTCTTAGTACTCTTTGAAGATTCTACGATAAATTATTTTGTAATTAATTGTATCGTGTTTTTATAAATTAACATCTTTCCGCGCGTGCTCAGCTCGTTGTTTTGAACTGAGGCTTGTGGTTCCTTAATATATAGTGCTACATTGAATTTCTATGGCTGAATACATGGATTATATATAAGTAACTTACGTGATTTTCCAGACTATAATCTATCTCTGTGTCAAATTTCATCCAGATCCGCTCAGCCGTTCTGGCGTTTGAGTAACAAACATCAATCAATCCAACTTTCGCATTTATAATAATAGTAAGATATAGCAATGTAAATAAAGCCTAATCACTACATAGTATGAAACAAAGTCGTTTTCTCTGTCCCTATATCCCTATGTATGCTTAATTAAATCTTTAAAACTACGCAACGGATTTTGATGCGGTTTTTTTAATAGATAGAGTGATTGAAGAGCAAGGCTTTTATGTATAATACATGTGACGTCCCACGGGAACGCGGGTAAAACCACGGGGACTGCTAGTATATTATATTATAATGATTGAATATACCACCAACGCTCTATAAATTCTTAAAAAAAAATATGACAGAAGGTTGACATGCCGGCAGTCGATTTACGTATTTGGTAAACGCCCTCCATGGACACATGTACGACAAAACTTGGCGTTGCTGGAAATACAGAAGGCGAAAACATTTCATGGCTAACTAGCAATATACTAGATAGACCAGCTGAAGGATTTCTCTACACAGAAACAAAATGACATCGTGAGAATTGCTGTGGGTCACAAACTTCCCAGGGTTACCACGAAGGCAAATAGGGTTCCTTTGACTCACCATCACCTCAAAACTACGGAACATCGGGGTGGGACTGCTTCCATTCGACGCGGAATTTTTCGTATATGAATATAGGCTATGATATCGATAAACGCGGCTGAAACCGCGGGGGACAACTAGTGGTTAATATAAGCAAAATGGGGTTTCTTTGACGCACCATTACCTCAAAACTACTGAAGATACTGGGATAGAACTGCTACCATTCAACGCGGAATTTTTCGCAGATGAATATGGGCTATGAGAAATGTGACCGAAACCGCGGGGGACGGCTAGTAAAATACTTAAATAATGCGTATAAGCTAATCATTTGTGGGGTATTTCGATTGATTGATTGATTTAAATAGGTACAGTTATTTACTTAGATGATTCAAATTACATAATAAGATATATGAGCAAGCATCAGTTCTCTTCAATACTTACAAGTAACTTCTCACCTACTGACCTATCACTTAATGAACACAATAAAGCAATAAACTTATCGCAACATAACAGAACTAGATAGACTTATATACTATTAATAAATTACGACATGTATTTGTTTAAGGAACATTGCAAAATAGTTCATAAAGATATTTATAATAGATACTCAATTACAGCTGACAGATTTGCACTTCAGTTTTTAACGTTTTTAAAGATGATTGATCCCATATAATTAATAATAATAATAAATATCCTGGGACATTCTTTTTCACACGGCCATCTGATCCCAAACTAAGCAGAGCTTGTACTATGGAAACCAGATAACTGATATACTACATATACTACTTTTTATTTTTCTAAATACATACATATAAAATCATTTCTTGCTTGTATCTTACTACTTTTATCAATCCAAAAGTTTGGATGGAGTGATGTTACTCAATCACGCTAGAACGGCTGAACGGATCGAGATAAAATTTGACACAGAGATTGATTATAGTCTGGAATTGTACATAGGTAACATTTTATCACAGAAAAAATTAACATCCTTCGGGAACGCGGATAAAACCGCGGGGGACAGATAGTATCTGATATACAACGTGTTACAAAATACCCCGTAAAAATATAATTAATTATCAAAGCCATCAACTCTAGTAACCTGTCATGTCAGGGAACCAGATTATTTAATAGAAAGGCCTACGTACCTATTTAAGCTAATAATTGTGTACTTTAATAGTTTTTCTATTTTTCATTCATAAAAATCAGTTTTTTTATTCTTTTGGGGTATGTTATACAGCGTTACTACGGTTCTTAAATATTGTGAATGGACTCGTTATTAGTCCCCATTTGACCTCCTTTCGGGTTTACGCGTAGTTTTGTAATATTCAGTATACTAAATGTCAAAACCCTTTGTTTATTTTTTTTAAAACGCTTTTTGAAGTTTTACTTAAGATTTCATTTGAATATGAATAAATTATTTTCTGTCGCTCTAAAAAGTATTTATGTACAAATTAAAGTTACAATGTAGGTTCCATCACTTCCAGCCTACCACAAAGTTTAAATGTACCGGTCAAGAAACATTTCCAGTTACAGGTTCTTTGAGAGAGACGAATAGGAAGAAACAGTGACACTTTGTACGACAATATCTTTACATTTGTACTTATGTAGGTTGAAAATCATTATTCATGATAATCAACAAGTTTGTTTCGCTTTTATTTGCGATGTAGATGTAGGTCGTAAACAAAAACTGACGCCCACATTAAGTGGTTATTGCTATCATTAAGAATTCTGGATCATAGGTTGAAATGTTGTTGGCGTATGAATCATCGTTTTAGAAACTACTTATTTTTATCATTGAGAAAAAGTTAAATTATTTTTTTATGATATTTAAAAAATATTTAAAATATAGGTACTAGCCGTGCCCCTCGGCGTCACCCGTTTATTGATATCATATATAGCCTATAATCATCTACGAAAAATTCCGCGTTAAATGGTAGCAGTCCCATCCTGATACGTTCAGTTGTTTTGAGGAGATGGTGCATCAAAATAATCCTATTTTCCTTATTTGTATATATTATATACTAGCTGTCCCCCGCGGTTTTACCCGCATTCCCGAGGGATGTAGCATTATCCCGGCCCAAAAAGTATCCTCTGTTACTTCTAATACCTCCAAGAATATGTGTACAAAGTTTCATGATGATCGGTTAAGTAGTTTTCGTGTGAAAGCGTACCAAACAAATGTACATTCACATTTATAATATTAGTAGGGATATAGTTCATCCAAAATATATTTCACAATAATACTTACAACTTAAAATATTTATTCACGTATCGTTTAGTTATTCAGTGAATTTCAATATATGTATGATAAAGTAAATAAAATACGCTACGGATCTTAATAAACATTTGTTTATGATTCTCTCCGTGTTTTTTTATCTGTGGAGTTGGCAGCGGTGTCAGCGCTTAATGTCGCCAGGGGACGGCACTCATAATCTGTATGGAAATATACATGTGCATTGTGCATCTTTAAATTGCAAATGAAATGTTTTCTCAAGCTTATCGCTTAGCTACAGACCATCAAGATAGGCCCCGATGTCCATTTGCTGCGTTCATAAAAGGACCATGGCTAACAAAATGATCTCACTGACTCACTGATTCTTGGCGGCGTACTTATGTTTCGCGATTTATTTAGGTACACATCAGTTTATGCGCTTTTTTTATATTTTGGTGATCACCATCATTTGAACATCACTTCAAAAGTACTGAACATATAGGGATGGGAATGCTACCATTCGACGCGGATTTTTTTGTAGGTGGTTATAGGCTATGGTATCGATAAACGCGATGAGACCGCGGGGGACAGCTATATATATGTATATATAAAATTTATATTAAAATTTATATACAAATCTCAAATACACTTTATATCATCATCTAAAGCAGAAATAAGAACTAAAACTTTTCTTAACTTTAATAAATTAGAAAAATCTAAATTCTAAATTCAAAACTATTTATATATTCAGTTTAGTTAAAAAAGAAAAGTAAATGATATAATTCAGCGCGCCTAGTTTAGTACTCATGACAATTTGTTAAAACACCACAGATGCAGTTATAGCGGCATCTTCGTCATTAAAGATTTTATTTTTTTAATTTATTATTTTAATAATATAACATGAGTTCCACTCATAATCAGCATTTGTTAGATTATAAAAACTGTTAATTTGCATAACAAAACTGCGAAGAAATACGAAACAAAATAAATGAGACGCACATCGATGAAGCGATATCGTTGTTGAGTTTTATTAACGTTTTATATTACGAACTGTTTTGCTTTGAAATCTATATTGTTGGCTACTCTAGGATTATGACATCGTTGGTTATGTTTATGCAAAATGCAGCCCACGCTTCATTGGCATGCAATTGGGGCCGGCGTGATAAATAAGATTGGTGGGCAGCTGGTCCTCCCACTGGGGCACTAGCCTGTTTGTAGGTGCATTTAGTTTCGCACCTCACTCCGCACTGCCAAATAATGCTACTAAGGTTATAATTAAGAGTGTTCTAACTGCATAGATCAAAAATATTGATATGAATTCTAATAATGATAATGAAAATCTATAGAAGTAGTCAGAATAGATAAAATTTATATAAAAAATTATTTAATAAAAAATAAAAAAGAATGTAACCTTGCTCGGTTTCTTGCCGGTTCTTTTCAGTTGAAGGCTGAGTTCCGAACCGGTAGTAACTTCAGTAACTTTAAATTTGACCTTCATAAGTGCCTTCCGAGGGCCTAAACTGAATAAATGGTATTGAATTTTGAATTTTTTTAATTGAGTCCCAACATGTTTATACATTAAACAATAATGAAACAATAATAGTCATAAATTATTAGTAGCAGAATTTTTATTTGCATAATCAATCGACAATGATTCAACAAATCATTAATACAGGTACATAGTAGCTAAATAGCAAAGACACTATACGGGATACATACTTAAAAGCCTTTACAGGAAGTGTACTATAAATATATTATATACTAATCAATTCAAGATGACAACTAATGTGTTTTTCAGATAAATCTAACTTCTTAGTTTGTCGTTTCCACACTAGGAAAACTCACGTCTATTATTATTGATGATTCAGTATGTTATGTAGGAGCTAAGAATGTTTGTACAAGACATAGTAAAGTGGCCGGAAAGGTACGAAATACATTAAATTTATATTTAAATATCAAAACCAGTTTGGAACAAATCTAGCAATGTCGGTTGGTATTTCCCATAGCTGTAGAAGCTAAGGACACATGTTATATTATTGAATAAGTTAAATATACATATTAGTATTCTATATCCTTATTTATAAAAAGTAATGTTTGGTGGTATGACCGTCTGTCCGTAGGCATTATTAATTTACAAAAGCAAATTCAAGAATTATTGTAATTGCTATGTGAAGTAGAGGGCCTGTATGTCATCATTTTCTTATTTAGGGGTTAAGTTGTTATGTATTAAGTTTACTAAAGTTACATACGTAATTAAGGAACTTCACAATATTAAAAGATAATAAAAACGCTATCAGTTGCAGTTTGTGTAAGTAATAAACAAAAATGTGAACTAGAAAAGCGGCAGTCAACCGTAGTTAACACAAAAGTTGACGTACGAGGTTGCGTCCACGCAGTTTTCCATGTTGATCCTCGCGGCCCCCACTCTTGCGCACAACACGAGGCAAGGTTTCCGCGCCTGTGTCATAGCATAGTCGTAGTCTCTCTGTCCCTCTCGCGACCGCGTGTGCGATCGATAACTACACCATCGATTTCCATCGATACATTTAATTCGCTTTTCTGAATGAAAAGTTCACGGAAAATGTATTAACAAAAACAATACTCGAAAGTGTTTGTGCCATAAATTAGTCAGTGTTGATGTTTTGATCAATTATGTGTATTATGAATCTGTGTATCAGTGACTGAAATTTTCAGTAAACAAGTGTCAAATAGTGTCAGTTTTAGTTCACACGTGATTCTATTTTTTTAACAAAGGTTTGTACAATACAGTTTAACGATGTTAGAAGTTTAAGATTTTAATCGCATATACATATGTACATATATACATATGTATTTTTTGTGTCTATGTCTTATTCAATGAAGACAGATAAAAAATATTTCAGTTGATAAATATCCTGCTTATATTATAAATGCCAAACGAAATGCCAAATGGATGTTTGTTACTCTTTCACGCAAAAATTACCGAACCGATTTAGATGAAACTTGGCTCGTAGATAGAACATACCCTGAAATATCATATAGCATCCTTTTTATTTCTTGATATAGTAACATCCCTCGGTAACGTGGGTAAATCCGTGGGGGACAGCTAGTATTTGACAGGCCAATTGGCTTGGTGGTTAGCGCCTTTGACTCCAAGTTGAAGGTCGCGGGTTCGATTCCCACCCAGGACAAACATTTGTGTACATGAACATGTCTGTTTGTTCTGTGTCTGTATGTATTTAGAAAAATAAAAAGTAGTATATGTAGTATATCAGTAATCTGGTTTCTATAGTACAAGCTCTGCTTAGTTTGGGATCAGATGACCGTGTGTAAAATAATGTCCCAGGATATTTATTTTATTTAGTATCAAATAATGTAGTCATGCCCATGGTGTATGCAAATATTATTTATTGACGCAAGTAGGTGTTAGATACTACGTTCTTATCCATGGATTACCATAATGCCTTCACGTTGTCGATGTGGTTATGGTAATGATGTTCCTGAAGCATTCATAAACTTTATAGCACATTAGCTTGGTATTTTATTACCGATGTGTTCACGATCCTTTATGTTTACTGATGAGTGTAATATAATATTTGATTGGTGAAGGAGTTAATTGTTTCCTATAAGGTATTAAATTTTGAATGTTTACTTTATTTTAAGGCCGGCTTGGTGGTTAGGGAACCTGACTATCTCGCCACCGGTCTTGGGGTTGATTCTCAGTCAGGACAAAAATTTGGGTGCATGAATATGTCTGTTTGTTCTGTGCCCGAGTGTAATTAGAAATAAATGTCTTTAAATATTTTGTTTCCAAAATTCCTTAAGGGACAATGCTGGGTTATCATACAAACTGCTACCTAGAGATTGAATTTCGAAAAACCCATTTTTTTTGTATTTTGTTGGAAATTGAAAAGCTTTTTTTTTATAAATCCATACATTAATTACCTTAATAAATATTTAATAAAGAATGTATAGTTTGTAATTATAGTATTATTACGGAGGCGTAGTGTCTAAATTGGGAGTGAACTTTTGGCCCTCCATCTTGGAAAATACCCATTGGAATGCGATATAATAAAAAGCTATTAATGTTGTTTGCATTTAGGCAGTTATCAATACTATATATATATTATTGATAAACGTTTGTATTATGATCCCTTCGTCTTCAAAATTATATCAAAATAAGGTTCTGGACATAAGTAAGCTAAAAATAGTTTTTTATCACGAAGTACCGTAATATTTGCAAATCATTAAAACTATCTAGCATTGGTATTAGGGTGCATATTCGATAAGTGCGTAACGCGTAAGCCGGCGGATGTCGTGGCCCAGAAGCGCGTGCGCAGGAAGTGCACCAAACTGATCGATCAGCTGGAAACCGTTGCATTATTTGTGTCGACTATTGTCTTCAACTATTAGCATTTATCTTTTATGTTTACCTTAAAGAGTTTTTGCGTTCGTCTGTACATTGCATACTTGCTGATTATTATCGTTCCTATAGATTTATTACGAAGTATCACTACAGATTATTAAAATAAAATATATTTTGTATTGGAATATTTCAAAATAACCACTTTTCCCAAAAACTAAATAGATATCAAATATGAGTAGTATTTGCAGGAGTTTAAATACAGTTCTTAATTCACACAATTAGTAAATATAAACCCAGTCTTCGCAAGTATAAAAACCAAGTTTTCATAGAGCGCTGATCCCGTTGAAATCTTTTTCACAAGACGTAACTATTTACAGGCACAAGAACAGACTCACTACTATGTAGCTCCTATATCATTTATATTTATACATAACCTCATTATATAACCAAAAATTATTGACAAATTGACTCTTAAAGGCTGTGGAGTAGGTTAAGATGACCGCCCGTTTACTACTTGACGTCATTCTCTTACGTTATCGCACAGCAATTTCATTACGAAATTATGCCAAAAACGTGTTTAAAACTTTTTAAATAGGAGATAATCTACATATTTTGGGTCTCTGAGATATACGAGTATTATTGATTTAGAGTATTTTATTGTAAGTCACTATATTGTACGTAGCGAACGATCTTTATTCAGTGTCAAGTAGTACCAATGGTCAATTTATTACTAGCTGTCCCCCGCGGTTTCACCCGCGTTCCCAAATTATGTTGCATTATTTTGTTCTTTCTACCATCAATAGTTAGCGCTCGCGATGTATAGATTTTTTTAGGTAATTTCTTTACACCTTGGGATACATCATTGGAGTTTTAGTAAGGATCCCAAATATTTTTGAAATTATAATATAGCCTATGTTAAACAGTGAAAGAATTTTTCAAATCGGTCCAGTAGTTTCGGAGCCTAGTCAATGCAAACAAACAAACAATAAAATGTTTCCCCTTTTATATACATATTATAGTATAGATCAATGATATATGTAGATGTACTCTAAGAATAATATTACATAGGGTACGATTATTTAATTCGGTATGTTCGGTATAATTATTAGTCATACTTCTGCTGACAAAAAGTGAATGAAAAACATTGAGTAGGGGCGTTATTATATTAGATTGAAGTATAATGACAGCATTTGTTTGCCAGTGTTGCGCCTACGCATTTTTTGGATCACTTCTATAATTTTACATTGTTAAGTATAAACCAGCCATCTTCAGATCAATGATCTATGACATTATATGCGAATTCAAGATCATTGTACAGTCTAAACCTGTTTAGAAGTAATTTAATTGTTTTTGTATAACATTTTAATTAGAAATACAACCTCCGGTGAGGCCAAGTAGAGTAATAAGTATTCATTTTGATAACGAACCAGATTGTCAATTTTTATTTCATAATCATTTTTTATTTTATTTATTTTTATTTATTAAAGGGCAACCAACAAGACATACCAACAAAATTACGTTTCATTTCATTATAAGTAGATCTCATTTTAAGTGCTGCCTCAATTATAGGCTACCACAGCATGCATTATATTTTATTATTAATTCTAATACCGATATAAAAACATAAACAAAAAAAAAATAGTAACAATAAAAACAAAATAAATCATAACAATCATAACAATCAATACATTAAATAGGCATTAAAAAAATCTTTATTAATCATAGTCTTAAATTGAGTAAATCTCTTTTTTCATAAGACCATATATTAATATAATCGCATCAAGAGAATCTCTTGATTAGATTGAGGATAAATAATTATTTACTAATGCTGATTTTACTCAAAATTACAATGAATACTAAATGTTTGAACATACTTAGTTATATAGCTGTTTCTGTGTGTTCAATTGAACTGATTTTCCTTTGTTTGACATCATCAGATTCCAGTAATCGATGGCACACATATATAGAACCATTGCTAATTTACCATCGTAAAAACTTGTACAGAATGTTTTAGTGTTAGTCACATCCTTGCATGATAAGCGATCGTTCTAAGAAACTCTGACATGACTTGGTTGTCTATTTATTTAGCTGTTTGTGATGGCAATAGTTTCTTATGTCCTTATTATTTACACTTTGAGATATGATGTCGTGTTGTTTGAATTAGATAACGGACTATAGGGTCAAATATTGTCTCGGGGACTAAAAAGTATTTACGAATTACGAATTTTCTCTTTATGACGATGATATATTTAGAAAAAAACAACGTTATTGTAATAAACAGTGAAACCTGTTTACGCTACTACAAATGAAACAATTATTTACTTTTTTAGGGTTATATACCCAAAGGGTAAAACGGGACTCCGACTGTCCGTCTGTCTGTCTGTCTGTCTGTCCGTCTGTCACTAGGCTGTATCTCATGAACCGTGATAGTTAAAGAGTGTATTTTTTTAAATACAGAATAAAATAAATATTAAATGGGGCTCCCATACAACAGACATGATTTTTTGCCGTTTTTATTTTTATCACTCTTCACCTACTACCTTTTGTTTTAATAAATGTTGATAGGTACAAACAACATTTCCTCCTGTTCCAACTGTTCCTCGGGTGAAGAAACTCTGACCCATGAATAGAAGCAATATGTAGAATTCTTGTCAACAGCTCATTTACCGCAATAATGTTTATCTACACGTATTTTACATTTACCCCGTATTTTCATAATAAGTACGGCAAACATTCCAATTTCTGAACCTGTTGGTTGTTTACCGTTCAACGCGTATCTATAGGTACCTACTGTTAAACTTTAGTGATTGGTTTGTAATAGAGCCAGTTAGTTGGATGCTTGGGGCTGGCATTCGAGTACATTCCTCGGTCGGTCGAAGCAAGGTGATTATTTGCTACCTGCAATACACGGGTATATGAAGACCGGCTAATGTGTGTAATGATTTCAAGGGTCAACTAGCAGCTTTCATCAAGTAGAGTAGAACAGAAAATATGGGTACTAGCTACAATATGAAACAGGATTTACATAATTATATTTGTTTGTTCTTTTGTATGTTTACATGGAAATTTCTCGAGTAGTAGAGCTCATAGTGCAGACTTCGGCTGGGGAAGCCGATTATCGTGCCAATTTCCGCCTTGAAGCAATAGAATTATGATTGTTTGTGTCATTGAGTATAATACAACAGATTTCTTTTATCTATACTTTTTAAAATTTCTTAGAACCTTTTTTATTTATACAGAGGTTTACAGTAGCAGTATGTAGTCATAAATAGTGCTATACGTAGTCAGTTCGTATGAGTAAGTCAGCCGTAAATGGCTTTATCTTTGAAACAAAGGCTTCTCGATACAACAACGCCTACACTTTTCAGTGCAGGAAGTAATGTCATCGTACTGTTTAATTGAAAAACAAACACAGCTTGAGTCAATATCTGTTCAGAAATAATAGATTTATGACAGCATTGGTAAAAATAGAAAATTACGTAGTAAACATTTTTGCGTTGAATTATTAGACATCTCATGAGATATCTTTAAACAGAATATGTAATTTATTTACAAATTAGAAATATGCTATATAAGCTGTATGTTTGATTATTGTTATTATTATCCCATTGTATCCCATTACAGACCTTATCCTCCCTATTTCACATACACGTCAAAATGTTGGAACCAATAAGACTATATTCAGGCCAGTTGGCTTGGTGGTTAGCGACTCTGACTGCCAAGCTGAAGGTCATGGCATCGATTCCCACCCAGGACAAACATTTGTGTGCATGAACATGTCTGTTTGTTCTGTGTCTGGGTGTAAATATCTATATAAGTATGTATTTAAAGATAAAAAAAAAATAGTATATGTAGTATGTCAGTAGTCTGGTTTCCATAGTACAAGCTCTGCTTAATTTGGGACCAGATGGCTGTGTGTAAAGAATGTCCTGGCATATTTTTTCATTTTATTCTGACTTACTGAAGTCTGATTAGAGTTTCGGAGCCTTGTAAGCAATCGAAGTAGACACTTTATTGAAGATTTGTGGTCGAATAGATAGACAGAAATTATACATATTGCCCTGTCTCGATACAACATGACTAGATATAAGATTTCCCAAGCAATCAATTACTTCAATAGTTAAATCACGATACTCGTGCCTTACATTGAGAAATTGCTTAATTTTTTCAAAGTCCATACAAATTAAAATCACAATCATATAGAGACAACCTTGTGATATCCTATTTTAAGTAAAAAAAAATATATTTAGCGAAACATGAATAAACATAAGGTAAGGGGCCAATGAAATTACAGGACGTAACAACTTCACGTCTCACGTCTCTCGCGTTGACAACGCATTGGCGATGCCCCTAGTGTTGCAAATGTCTATAGGCGGTAGTGACCACATACCATTTGCTAGTTTGTCGGCCAATGTGGTATAAAAAAAAACATACCTACTCTTCACTTCATTGCACGGTAAACATTTTTGTAAGTCGGTTAAAAAGTCAATGAAAGGACATAAACAAAACTATTTTTCCTAGTACCTCATTGAGACCTAGGTAGAGAACCTTCGATGGATGGTCGCGAAGCAATACCGCAAAATAGCCTTGTCATTGTTCTTGCTACTCTGCTACTCAAGCGCAACCGATCCAGCTGTCATCTAATCCGAGGAATTACATTTCACAATCAAAAATATTACAGATCAAGTTTGCTAGTTTAATGTTTGCCCCAGGGCCTGTTCGACTACATGTTCATTGTCGGGCGCAATCGTAACTCATACTCAAAGGAATTTGGTTGGAAACGTTGCAACTACGCTGCAATGCAAGTAACTTCAATATCAATAAAAATAAAAACTTGAATGAGCTCTTTTATATTGTCTGTATAAATAAATTTTGACCTTACGTAAACTTGGTCACTGAGATAAATAACATTTGATTTTACACCTGTGCCGACCGAAAATTATGTTTAAAAATATTTTTTTCTTAAATTTATTTTACGGGTGCCTCCTGTGGAGACGGATCTCAGCCCAGCGTATTATTGGAATCGTCGAATCATCAGGAATTATTATTATTAAGGGGTCAGTTTGTGAGACTTGGCTCGATCTAATAGGATTATTGTCACCAGACTGGGAAGGGCGTCACAATGGTCCTCGCCAGCAAGAAATCTAGTGAAAACAATTCTAGTTTTTTATTATTTTCTTATTCTTTAATCAGTTACAATATTTATATGCGAATGTAATTTATATTTATAGCACACATTTTAACACGTAATTATCTGTGCTACGCATATAAAACATAAAATGTAAACAGAACTAAGTAATAGGTACCCAATAAAAACCAAATAAAAATTACTCAAGCCACGTTCTTTTAAATTGTGAATTAAACATATGAATGAAATAAAAGTTAAGCCGTTAAACCCACAGAGCGACATTGAATCGTGCCTATCGTTTATTCGCATCATTTTGATATTCCTATCACGCATGTTCGAACGCAAAGACACGGACACGTAGAAATCAAAATATCTAGAACTTCCTCCTACCAAAATGTTCAACGAGAACAGGTATTATCGACGCCTCTTCATAAATATTTTGGCTATGAAATAAGTACTTTTCATGATAATTATTAGCTGTCCTCCGCGGTTTCACCCGCGTTTAACGATATCATATATAGCCTATAACCATCTATGAAAAATTCCGCGTCGATTGGTGGCAGTCCCATCCCGATATGTTCAGTAGTTTTGAGGTGATGGTATGTCAAAGGAACCATATTTTCCTTATGTATAAATTTTACGATTATATTTAAAAGACAGGCAGTAATTAACAACTTTAATTACTGTCCATTATAGCCCATTTTAAGTTGCCACTTCCACGATGGCTTCATAAGGTTTCTATGCACGCACTCCACAAAGACTCAGTGTCGAGGTTGACATGTGACTGTGACCCTATGAGACATGGCATACCCACGTAAATCGCGAATTGTGCGAAGGTCTTAGGTTTCCCAGGGTCAAACAACGTGTTGAATCAGCAATTAGATGAATCATTAGCTATTTCATATGTTTAAAACTATATGTTTGTTACTAATTCAATGTGACAGTTATTGAAAATGTTAGAATAATAATCTTTATTAGTATAGACGATTCGTTTAATCGCCAGAAATACGATCCAAAATAGCAAGAAATATACCGTATCTTAGACGCCAAAAGAGATTATGAGCAGTGATTTATGATCGATGTAGGGAGATATATTGTTCAGGATCAGAACTTTGTGTATTCTGTTAGTATCGTTGTCACATTAAATCGTAAATAGATTTGTATTTTGTGGAATAGTTTACCGATTATCTATACATCTTGTATTATTTAAAAAATTATAGTAGTAATATCAGGTAGGCAATGTAAAAGTCTTAAGAGAGTTTGTAGTGAATATAATAATAATATAAATGGTAGAAAATACGAGATTCCTATTCCGAAATGACGCAATTTTTTTTATTTTAATTTTATTTATTTATGATCAAAATGGCAATATACATAATTTTCGTTCTTATACTAAAAACCACAAAAGCCTTTATGGGCTTAAATATGGCTAGTGAGTTCGGACTAGGTACAAATATAAAAAAAAAATAAAAAACTTTTATGATTATCGAAATTATTATTTCAAATCAGAATCATATAAAAATGTATAATCTATTTTACAATCCATTTATTTTCCACAGATGATATAAAAGTAAAAATGAGTCATGTGATTGTTCAAATTCGCTTTATCGTTTCAATTCCAAAATAAAGCCAAGGATAACACTATTCATTATGCATGTAAAACAGAAGATACGTCTAAATAAACAAATCTAATTCTATTAAGACATTTGAAACGAGCGTTAATAGATTGTGCGGGTAATTTATGTGACTGAAAGGACGTCGAGTGTGAGCTTTACAAACTGCCTCATTGTTTCGCTTTGCTATTAATGCATTAATTTTATTTATATCTATTTGAATATACTTCTATTTTACGCTAGTCTTTGTATTCATCATCAAAATACAACCCGCAGTTCTATATGAGTTGATTGGCTTACACATCTTTAAAACAGATGATAAAACCTATGACCTTTTGATTCAAACCGATCAATCAAGTCATCGGACTAATTGAGATGTCAGCAAAATAATTGCCTACCTTGAAATTAATGTATGTAGAACAAATTTTAAATAACTATGAGATCTAATTAGAAAAACGTGTTGTGACAACTAACCTGTATCATATAGATCAGTATAAAACAATGTGTCGAACGAAACTAGTTCCATTCTAATACGCCAAACGCCTTCTTTCCCACGAAGGGTGTATCTTTACCACTTGACGATGAGCTGTGTTTATACCTCTACTTCTTAAGTGGAAGGGGTCCTTTAAAAGTGGTAGTTGAAGCTGTTTATAATAGTCTTTAATAGAGACGACACGACGACTTAAATGTTGACATAATAATATGATGTAACTTAAGTTGTAAAGATGACTTCTGCAAAGGTGTATGAGACGTACACGTATTTGCATATTGCGTATTACAGAACCAGGACTGACGGCAATCGCTTGGCAGTTTGTAGTGGTAAAAATAGTGGCTTGAAAGTAGATTTACACCTTATATGCGTTTGTAGTGACCAAATGTTTACATATTATGAAGTAACGTATTTAAGTACATATGCTAATTGACTGTGAAGTTTGACATTTAGATGGTTTACTTATAAATAAGAAATTTTGTAAGTAGGTATTTAGGTGGGACTAAATATTGATGTTTGTTAAGTCACTTAACAAAATAAATGACTATTTTATGAGATTCATTGACTGATTGGATGAATTAATTCCACTCTTTTTTTACAAGAAAATATTAGTATCTCGTATTTTGGCCTGTGAAATTACAGGAACATGAGACTTAACAACTTCACGTCTCAGGGTCGACAACGCATTGGCGATGCCCCTAGTGATGCAAATGTCCATAGGCGGAGGTGATCACTTACCATAAGGTAGACCGTCTGCTTGTTTGTAAGCCCAAGTGGTATAAAAAAAAAAAGCTACTGCGTCATCCTACAATATCGTCATAAGGGAACGCCAGCACAACTTTATTTTTGCAAAGGCATAGCTGACTGATATGAAAATGTTTATGGCTACCTTTTTAGCCTTAGTCCGTGGGCGGAGGCTAGTACAGAATTTTGCAATAACCACTCAATTAATACTAACTCCTAAGTTATATATGTATATTGTAAGCAATTAGAGTAACTTCGTTGTTAATATTAATATATGTATTTAGAGCGTGAGAAATTACTGAACCGCATAAATTCTAGTCAGTTGGTTTGGCTTTTTCGTAGATATTACATTATCAATATGTTAGGTAAGATTGTACACACAGACGTATATTATAGTATGGTGATTCTACTACTTAAGGTTTTTTTTATTTCGAATCCAATAAACCGTTCTACTAAAGTACCTATAATCTGAACAAAAATTGCAGTTTCAAATACTTATTCAGGGCTAAGAAAGAACCTCCTCAAAGGAGTTATTTATTTTTAATTATTTTATTTGTATCCAAAATTAATATAATGTTCATTTCTCGCATTTTATCTTAATATTGCCAAATTGTCGCAAACGTCCATTTCTGTTTGACGAAAAAAAAAACAGTTTGTTTTGCACACCATAAAAGTGGTCACCCAAATAAACGCGCGGCGAACCCTATTAGCACTTACCATCTAACCGTTACTTATATTATTTATCGTGACCATTTCGGCTGCCTATAGTATTATAAAAAAAGAGCGAAAAGGTATTAATTACTACTGGTATCTACTATGTAGGTATTGGGGAATTTTTGTTGCATCCTAATCCTAACTAATATCATAAATGCGAAAGTGAGTTTGATTGGCGCACATGTTATGCTACGGAGGAAGACAAGGGTTACTATGTATGTAGAAATCGCGGGACGGAAACCAGATTAATGTAAAATATGAGTTTAATTGTCAGCAACATTTTGTTTTTAAAATTACTAATATGACTAAGCTTTTTATGTTCATAAATAGTAAAACGGAGTCGCGGTGTGTTTCAAAATGATATTTTAGTGACACATTATATGATCTATATGTTCAATTTGCTTTCAGGTTTCGGTTTCAATTTCCAGTCAAGCTTTTTGTTTAATTTGAACATATACTAAGAAAATATTGCCTGATATTAATAATAATAAAGACCTTGGTAATGTCCAAAACTCTTTACAGGCGGCCATATGACCCCAAAGCTATCAAGCTGTTCTATGGAAACCAAATAGTTGATATACACGTGATAAAAAACTTTGATAGCTAGCTGGTCGAAAATAATCAAAGATAAGAAAAAAAAAATAAGAGAAAGCCAACTTGATAAAACTTTTAGTGTGCTGTAACTTTATTTACTATTAGTAAAGAAGTTAAGAAGTACGTGAGTGATCTTTACGATAGAACTATTACGTTGCGTAACTGAGTCAAACAAAGCAATTATGGGTGAGATTTATTTTTTTCGGGTTATCTTGGTGAAAACAGAATACGGAGTAAACACTCAAAAATAGTAAGGTTTTTAGTGCAGACTTTGTCCAGGGAAGTACTACCTTACCCATTTCCGTCGTGAAGCAGTAGCGCTATGTTTCGGTTAGAAATGGAGGCCGGTGTAATTACAAACTTATGTGACTTAACAACTTCACGTCTCAGGCTAGACAACGCACTGGCAATGCCCCTGGTGCTGCAAATGTCCATAGGCGGCGATGACCACTCATCAGGTAGGACTAGGACGATTCAGTTTTCTTGAAGTAAAACAGAATAATTCGAATTACAAATTCTTAAGTCAATATGTAGGTTATGATGTAGGCATAACAAATTACTTATCTCGACACTGGTAAAGCACGATGACAAGATAATGACAGCTGGATGAGCTAGTCACGAGCCGCGCCTACTCGTACAAAGGTACAAAGGGTGCAAATGTCATGAGAAGACCATTCACTATCATAACCAAGCTGATGACTATGTCTTAAAGTATGTTCCTCAAGGACACATTCGTCCCACAACATTATAATATACTTTAGTATCTGATGATTGATTTTTTGCTAATGAACAAAACATAAAAAAAAAACTGCATTATTGTGAGTATAGAATTTCTTGTGTCTAAAAATGAACCAATATATATGGAAAAAGGTTGAAATAATGAAAATGTTGGATTTAAAGCAACATGCTTCGTAAATACAAGTTTAAAATAAATAAATACGGCACGTGACGGGCACGTGGTTTGATTCGTGCAAATAAAACCTGAAAATAATATCTTCCAAACATGCGATCGTGAATCAAGGCAATCAAATTCAAGTATACCACCCATTCAAACGAGATATTTATCTGGAAAAGGCTCCGAGGGATCATTTTTCCAAAACATACTTACAATCAGTCGTTAATGTAATAATAGGTTCATGTCATATGGTCCGCGTCGCAAGTATATTATTAAAAACTTCATCGGAGATATTGTATTGTATTGAAGCCTATTTGCTTGTACAGACCACACGCAGGTCTCAAAGAACAGGTGAACCGAGCTCAGATACAATGGGGATCGTGAACATGTAACCATAACAAAGTGATTGAACGAATCTGACAGTAACTATACAATGTATGAGGGACTACCGTAGCTAAAATTAAGCATTGTGGAATATCAAACTAATAACCGAAACCTATATAAATGTTTTTCGTATACAGCCAATTAGTTATCATATGCTATTTTCATACATTCGTAGAACCTTCTCATATTTAATAAAATATAGAACAAGATCAAAAAAAGGACATCCTTTTTTGCCGTATCAAAAGACATTGATGCGTTTAAAATGGAAAAATAATATGCAAAGTATTGTTAAGTATTACTAAGTTTCTTTAACGACTGTCTGCTTCGGTATAAGTACAGGTTTTGAGGTCCATTAACGGACTTCAGAGTCTAATTTAATTTGGGAGGAATAACCGATACTGAATATTGATTTCATCATTTTTTTCCCATACTCGGGGCTATAAATATTGATTCCGCAAACCCTATTGTGCGATCGGAGCTCATGAATTATTTATCGAATCCGAATCTGATATCGACGAGTTTGGCGAGATTTCGAAAACCGATTGGGCTCTTACAAATGTTCGGTCGGCATGCATAATCGGAGGCGTGTAAAAAGTTTTGGTGATAACACTTTGAATACGACATTGACTGATAGCCTAGTTCGAGTTTGTATTGCAGAAGGTGACAGATATGTGTAAATGTATAATGAGTGCTATATCGGAGCCGTTAATACGTCTAAATAAATGGAATATAGATTTTCTTTTAAGTTTTTGAATAAATATAATAATAATAAAAATGTTTATTTTCCAAATCGTATTACACAAAAATGCTTATATTATTATGCTATGTAAGTACATTCTAGTTTTTCTGTGTAAATAAATAAATATTGCAACTGCTCTCATTGCTAATCTAAAATACCCTGTATTAATGATGAGCCGGATTTTTATTTTGACCGGCTAGTTGGCTTGGTGGTTAGCGACTCTGACTACCAAGCCGAAGGTCGCGGGTTCGATTCCCACCCAGGACAAACATTTATGTGTATGAACATGTCTGTTTGTTCTGTGTCTGGGTCTGTCTATATAAGTATGTAATTTAAAAAAGGTAGTATATCAGTTATCTGGTTTTTATATTACATGCTCTGCTTAGTTTGGGATGGCCGATGGAAAACAAAGTATTATTCAAAGAAAGGCATCTCATAACAAGTTGCATAAACATTGTAGACACAAGTACATATTTACATTATTGTAGGCTGTGTGTAAAAATCAGTCAATAAATCCATTCGTAACAACCTATTTTCGGTTGAAATTGGTAAACACAAAATACTGCTTAGTAACCTAAATAATTGAATATTGTTTACCCATTTTGGCAAAGGTTAAATCGTACGTAAGTTTAGCATGAAATAGCTACTACATCAAACACAGGTTAGCCTTCATGCTTAATTAGTCTGTTTAATCGAACAATCAACGTTGCGTATTTCACGGCGGGATTCAGTTCGATAAATTCATTATAGGAGTTTGGTTGCGCAAGTTTCGGTACACCCACGCGTATTAGTAGAGAACCAGTCGTAATAGGGACCTGGACCGACGATTTAATATAATAGGCGTATATTAGATGCAACACCTGAACATTCTCGTTGCGAAACAACCGATGTAATAACCACTTGTAATCGCTTGTTTCAATACGTTTTTTTGTTCTCTGCGCTTTATTGGAGTTCAGCATACCTGCATAATTAAAAAGGTGAGTAATTGATGCGTATTGTACCTATACACGTTCAATAGTCTACTATTTATGTCCAATAGTGTTACGATATAGCTAGGAACTCATGATTTGTGGGTTAACTCAATTACGTGGATTTAGGTTTACTAACTTTATATATGAGTTGGTAGAATTTACTGTTTGTGGTAATATAGGAAAATAAACGTAGATGTTAGTCTGTACTGAGTACACCTACAGGTGTATGAGTCGGTGCACTACATTGAGGTCATACATAGATAATTGTTACGATAGTACTGTCGATGAACTCGAAAAGTCACAGTGTTGGCATCTGTTCAAGTTTTTGACCTACATTTTAAAGGTCCTATTAAAACTTCATCACTTTTGAAAATTTGATAAGGGACGATATAATACAAAAATGCTTTATTATTCACATCACATAAAAAGAAAATAAAAATAAAGAATACAAACATTAACAGTGCAAACAACTTAGGCGGCCTTATTGTTGAAGCTATTTCTTCCAGACAACCTCACTTTTATTGGCGCTAAAGAGATTAATTATACTTGATTCCTATTTCTATTTGTGACAAAAGTTTAAAGTAGCCTGTATTAATAAGATGTACCAAAATTCATTTGCTTTTTATATCTACAAAAAGTTGCTTTATTACTGTTGTCTTTCAACAGATGGTTTAAAAAACAATGTTTTTTAATTTCATTTTCTTTCTCCTCATTTAAAATATACATCATTGTTTCAAGTATAACAGCCGAATTCCGTATACCGCATAATTAGCATTCAGAAATTCTTATTTACGTCCAAACATAAACCATTATATTTTCAACCTTACGTCACAGGGATTCAAACTGATTTTGATAAGCAATTTTTTTGGTTGCCGTCGTCGAGAAGAAAGTAATGTGAGTGACAAGTTTCCTTTTGTGAACAGTGTGTGAGGCCGAGTGAGGTCTGACTCATCAGTTCCGAGTTCTTATATGGCAAAGAAGGCTACTGCTTGATTTCTCGATAAACGATTGATTGTCGATATCATGATCATTTTCTTATAAGTTATTATACCAATATAAGAAAATCGAGATGGAGACAATCAAAATGTTTTATTATTATAAACATTTCAATAAAACATCTCCAATCAAAGAGTAATTTTTTTTCGTCAATGTTTTATTTATATCTGTTCTGTATGTTGTAGAGTCAACGTATCATGATAATAAGCAATTACAGCCAAAAAAAAGGCTTTACGTTCGACTGAAAATAATCAGTAGTTACTCATTTAAAAGTTGGACTATCTATTTCATTGAGTTGAATGCCCTCGGCGCTCACCCAATTGTTTGCGTAAAGGGTGTAAAAGCAAAAAAAAATAACTCCTTAAAAATTTACAGAAGCAATTGTAAATCGAAACCTGTATTGATCATAAATCATATGTCGTAAATATTTACCCTAGAATTAGTTATTCTGAGCGATAATATGTCGTCAGCTTCTATTAATGTGGCAACGACACATCACGGAATAGCGATGACTGAATCTCATTTCTAAATGTTACTTAGTTGGTGGCAAAGGTGAGGAATCATTCTGAGTCTAGACACGTCTTATAAAGCTTGTGTTTTTGTACAATAGAATAAAGAAACCAATCATATGGTGAATACGAAACAAACAATACAATTTTCATAACGGAAAAGGCTTTTTATAACTAACTAAGGGTTTGTCAAGATGGATCGATGGATGGTTATTAGTCTTTCACGTAAAACTCACGAAACGGATTTGGATTAAACTTGGCATAAATAGTTTTAACTTGGATTAAAACAGCATACTTTTTATCCCGCGACCTACTATTTGCATTCCACAAGAAATGTAACTTTCTTGCGGAATGTGTGTGAATCCGCGGTGGACAACTAGTAAATAATAATGTGTGTTCATAATAGTGAGGGTTTTATTTTCATAACAACTAAGGAGTAGAGTTTCGCGATGCTAACTCGTAGTGTATAAAAAACCAAAATAAGGTTCATATCTGAATGTTTATATCTCTAAACAAGCCTAGAAAGTAACACTGGATACAGAATAAATACAAAGAATATACACCTAATCAGAACTCAGATGAAATCGCGGGGGAGAACTAGTAAATAATAGAGAGGTTTTATTTTCATATCAACTAAGGAGTAGAGTTTCGCGATGCTAACCCGTTATGTATAAAAAACTTAAATAAGGTTCAAATCTGCATTTATATCTGAATGTTTATATTTATAAACAAGCCTAGAAAATGACACTAGATACAGAATAAATAAAAAGAATATATACCTAATAAAAATCTAGGTTTTAAATTAATTTGTTGTCGACATTTTATTTCGTATTAAATTTGTCGGATCAGATGTCCATCGGCTGAGTCGTATTGTACCGTTTGTCTAAGTTATATGTCTACCTCGATTGGGGTGGATCACATTTGTTTAACCTAGATTATAATGGAGATGATATCATGCTTTTATTATTCTAAAATTTGCTACCTATCGTCCATGGTACTGGGAAATATTTAACACCGGGATGTTAAGAGATCAAAGACCCGTTATCACTTATAAAGACTGTGATAGTTGCATAATTACGTTCGATTGATTTTTATTGGAGTATAATGTAGAAAAGTTTTGTATACTATTTTGTTAATAGGAATCTACAAATGCAATAAACATTTTGGTTTTGTTATACATATAGTGTAAGATAGTTACTGATTTAATTTTAAGTGATTTAATGTGAATATGTTTTTTGTTCATAAATCTGCAGTTACTTAACTATACTTGCATACATTGATTTAATATTTAGCATAGGTCAATTAATATATTTTATTTAACTTAATCAGAATACGTATTAATGATAATAAACAAAATATACACATCAAAAATTAAAAGTTCTTACTTGAGACTACAAATATTGCTGTAAGCATTTCAATTTGTTTATATTAAAAAAAAAAACTTTACTGTGAACCTAACCGCAGGTGGGATCGCAGTCAAGCACTAGTTTATATTATTTAAAAAAAAAAAAAACCTGTTATGAGGTTTTTAATACGCCGTATTCATTTACTTATAACATACTATTTATACAAGCAATCTCTCTCTACAACATTGGGTGGAATTGCGGTTTTTCTATTATATCCCCGATAGATTATTTTAGTATTCCATTGTATTTTTCGACGTATTGTGTAGCAATTATTGCAAGCTAGAGCTCATTTTAAGTGCGAGTTCACACAACAATTAATTCCGATCACATATAAAAATAATTTCGTTGTATAATAATTAATTATATTTAATTCGTATATTATTTGTTATTACCTAGCTTTTGTAGGCGATTTGGGTTTCAGGTTATATGTCACATGTATTACAAAAAAAAAGAACAAAATTCAAAAGCATTTATTCAGTTAGTCCCACGGAGGGCACTTATGAAGGTCATATTTAAAGTTACTAAAAGTACTTACATACATTTATAAACCTGCTATGTAATTTGATTGAGGCTGAAAGGCTCGCTGGATCTTGAAATACAGGCCTTCAGACCTAAGGTCCCGAATAACAGCTATTTTATTACTATGCACGAAGATATCTTATAGCAGTTTGGTGCATCAAAATAAAGAACGCAATCCATTTTTAAGGCAATGTTATTTAAAATAGCATTTTGGTTCTGAGTTCCATTAAGTCGCTTACACAATGTTCAATATACAAAACGGTGCACAACTGTATTTGTGTATTATGTATATTGAGACAAGAATACACCCCCTGTTGCTGGCTCACTTAGTCACGGTGTCTTCGACTATGGTAATGTAATGTAATGAATGTTTATACAGTCGTCACTTCGACGCCACGCTCCCAAGGTCAAGAACCATTGTATACTAACACACCAACATTTGATCAATAGCATGATATCCAAATTTGCAACATGATTCATTGTTATCCATCCTTCTTAGGCGTACGGAGATTTATATGTTGGAGTAGCAATGTATGTGTAATAATTCGATTAAGTCGAGTGTCTGAAGGTTTTATTTTTAATGTAACACCTGTCGATAAAGTGAATATTATGTAATCTCTATCTCGCATCGTATACTTCAAATGGTAGTTGCGTTTTAGAGATATCGTGAAATCCGTTTTAATATTTTGTTCCGGGTTATAAAGAATGCAGAAGATAAGATCGGAATCGATACAAATAATAATAATAAATATATCCTGGGAGTCTGGGACATTCTTTACACACGGCCATTTGTTCCCAAAATGAGCAGAGCTTGTACTATGGAAACCAGATAACTGATGTACTATTGTACATATACTACTTTTTAATTTTCTAAATACATACTTATAATATAAATTTACACCCATATATGTAGATATTTTCTTAAATTTTTATTGTGTTTTATTCAGAGGCTTATTCACATAATAATAGCTTTTATTTATTCAATCTTAAGGTTTCAATTGACTGTTGTAAATAGTTCCGATCTTAAAAGAAAATAAACACATTTCCTTTGATCATTATAAATTTCAATACACATTTAGAGATGGGATTTACAACCTTATTTTGTTTTTCAGGTACTCAGTAATGTACTGATATGCCTATAGCAGCAGTCTCTCGTGAGACGCCACCAGCGTCACCACCACTTCAAACAACTACGTACGAGGATGCTTTGGCAACCGTAAGTCCTTATACTTCAATATTCTAATCTTACTATTGTAGATGCGAAAATTTGAATGTCACTTGAGAACGGCTGATCGGTACCCCAATTGTGTAACTGTCGGATTCAGTGTGAACCCAATTTTATAATAGGTTGATGGTTCTGGGCACGAGCAGTGTGGAGCAACACTCATAGCACCGTCAATGTATTACAATATTGACAGCAACGACGATTAACCGACTATCACAATTACCCTGCGGATCTGGATGAAATTTGGCTGAGATATTGATTATACTCTGGAATAGCACATATGCTATTTGTCCCGGGAATATTTAACATCACTCGGAAACGTGGGTGAAACCGTGAAAATGTTGAAATAATACAGATGTTTATTTATTGATTTACAAACTCCTTAAATCTATCATTACGGGTTCCTAATGCGATAAAAGGGCCATAAAGTTATCTTGTAATTACAATTTCACACATACATACAATACATCACACAAAATATATAGTTTGCATTATACACACAACAATAAAACAATATGTTGAAAAATACCGCTAATTTAGAGGTAAAGTCCAGTATTTAATTTTATACAGATTAAAAATGAATAATCAGGATGTTATTTCCCGGAATCATAGCTCATCGCATTACATAATAAGTATGTTTTAATAACTGTATGAAAATATATTAATTTCAACATCGAATAGTAAATAGAAATAGCATGCTACGAAGACTTTTAAACTAATTCGAGACTCATCCGGCTTTTTGTGTCGCTTGAATTTTTTACCAGTCTACACTTGATACGATGTCTAGTTTTTACCGTAATTATTTCAATCTACGGTTGTCATCATAATTTTTCATTGGAAATCTACTATTATAAAAAAGCAATATAGTTAGGGTTGCCATTAATGTTGAGAACTGACACGGGACTTATTAGTGGCAACTAATAACAACTGAAAATAAGTTTGGTAACAGTTTAATATAATAAAAAATCAATGGAAAACAACGACAACAAAAACAATTTCCTCCAATCATGATAAATTAATCGAAATCCAGTTTAATTATTCTTCCACCTTCTGTCGCCTCGCAGGAGGGTCGCGCACGAAGTTGCCGGGCTATTAGTACGTGTATATTGAAATATTGATAAACGGGACAAAAACAAGACAAGTAACAATACGGGACGTGAATCTTAAATACGGTGACAGTCCCGTATATACGGAACGTATGGCAACCCTAAATATAGTACGTCCTAGCTTATATAGTTATGATTATAAAAGTTCACAAGATAAGGGTCTTTACCAAAATGTATTCGTTGTACAATCACTTTATTTGTAGGTAAATATGCAACGACAATACAACATGACAAAATACATAGATATAGGGGAAAATGGTACTTTGTGCCTGTAGTTTGAGAATCGATATTTGTTTATTTTAAGTGTTACCAATCACCGACCAATCAAAGAAATTCAAATACGAGTATGTCATTATTCCTCAATACTTAATTTTTATGAAATTTCGACCTAAATTAAATCCGATGAAGAATTGGGTAATCTTTCCAAAAGAGACATTTTAGATGAGAATTATTTTAATTTTTTTGTTTTATGTCAATTAAAACCAGCCAGGACTCAACAGGCCAATTATATTGTTGGTAAATGTTTGTTGTAGGTGTATGTTTTTGTATATTCTGTATATATGTAGGTAAGCATAAGATTACTTAGGTTTTATGGTCTTAGATTCGAGATAGCCGTCTATTGCAGGTAATAGCCTATATTCTCGTCTTGTTGGGCAAATAAGGAAGCCTTAGAGAGCTTCCAAGTAACATCTTGAAATCATTTAAACATTGGTTTTATGTCAATTGTAAGATTTTCAATTATGAGTAAAAAATATACATAAATTGCAAATATATTTCAATAAATCATACGACATTCTATTGTTACCGCTGTTAATGTCTGTATATGAATATTAACTTCGACCTTTGTCATTAAATACAAATGATCATGTAATTAATAGATAATTTAACTTTACGTGGAGTTTGTATGTTTATCATTTTGTTCATGATCTCTGGTTTTTGTCAATTTTTTACCGATTACTTACTGATTATAACATTTTTGTCTAAAAAAGAGAAATAATAAAAGAAAAAAAAAATGAAAAAAGTTCATGCGATACTAGGCGAGGTTGCGGGGAAACATACAATTTTATACAAAATGAAGAAATTACAAATTCACATCGTTTAGTATTCATCTTCAAATCTTGCACGGAGTAAACATCGATTTTGTATGCTAATTCCTTATCACCTTGACACACGATTTGCACAGACGTTGCCAAAACGCTCTACCGACCACCGCCGAGCGGGTAGTTTGATCACGTATCGGATCGCCTTACCGAACGCATTGCCCCACTGTGTGAATGGAAAATGGCCATAATAAGCCAAACGGACGTAGTACAATCCACCTGCACACAATAGCTTAGTAGTTTAGTGCTGTTCCCAGCTTCCGACGCGCGGCCTTCTCTTGCGAATCGTTTTACGCGAGTTAACATTACATTTTTAAATAAATACGAATCAGTTACGGAACTTATATTTTTATGACATAAGTGTGAATTTGTGATCGTGATTCGTGACTGCAGTGAAGTGATGATTGATTTTTAGTGATAAAACGCAGGGAAACGTTTATCTGTGGCCTCACACGATGCGCAAATCTTTTATTGGTTTCTAAGTATTCTTGGTTTAATTACGTATTTTTGTCGATGTTTGTTTGTGAATCATGCGCGTGTGTAACCGTTAACTGTTAAATAGGACCTTGATATTTTTTATTTAGAACGATCTAATTAAACAGTTATACGTATTCGATCGTTTGGTGCGTTTTTCTCACGAACGGCACTGAATTCTCAAATGGCGGACGGTCACGATATAATTTTGTTAGCTCACGAATTTCTTTTTTGGATTCATACTAAATGATGTTTTTTTAATTACTTCATTGAAATTTATTAATGACCTTAAAACTGTGCGCTGTGCGATTCCATCCTCGAGAAAAAAAAACTGATCAAAGATCTGTTAACTGGCCATTGTTAGCTGCATAATTTATAAAGGCAACTACATAAATGACATTGGAATGTGTAACCTAAGTAGGTTGATAGTGTATATATACATATTAATTAGATCTAGTCGGAACTTAAAATCACGCTTATTTTGTGGTAGGTATATATTTATTCGCAAAACCCAGTTTTGTATGAAGCGTAGGCGTTAGTAATTAAATGTGTTGGTTAGCTAATGAATGGAACAAAATCGCTTGTTTTAATCTACCACTATAAAATATAGATTTCTTTTTAGGTAGGTTTTTGCTGAAATTTACTATATTAATTCCTACTTAGTGCTCTGTAGTACGTACGTGTTTATTTCGTAGATTTTCCGTAGCTTATTTAGAATAGAATAGAACATAAATATTGGCTTAAATATATAACTTCACAGGCTCTTATTAATCCTCTTAACATTTTTTTTAATATTACAAATTCATTAAGAGAAGCACCATTTTCAATTAGCTGTCTCCTGTGGTTTCACCTGCGTACCCAGGGGATATTACATTTTCCCGGGATAAAAATAATTATGTATGAAGTTTCAGGACATGTATTATCTATCTACCAAGTTTCATCCAATTCCGCTTTGTAGTTTTTGTATGATAGAGTATCAAACATTCATACATTCACAAAAAAAAATCGCATTATAATATTAGTACGATAGGTTAAAATACCGACAAACGTTGTTTTGCCATATTTACTTTATTATACTATGCATGAAAATTTATCATACTACAATTATTACATTCGATAGCCATCTTGCAACCAAAATCGCGGTTAAAAAACAGGGGTTGATCGTAGAAGGTTATAATTTGAAATTGTATGTATTTTTCGAGTGTTAAATCATAACAAAATAATAAATAGTATTTAAAGGATGGTCACCCTTATCATTTAAGGACGTGATAGTAGCCGATTCTCAGAACTACTGAAAATGCATATAAAATTTCATAAAAATCGGTCAAGCCGTTTCGGAGGAGTATGGTAACATTGTGACTCGAGAATTTAATTTATATTTTAGATTATTCATCCAAACCATTATTAGGAATTTCCGTTAATAAAGTATTTATTAAACCCGAAATAGACAAATTTCAGTCTCTCATTTACATAATGCTTTTTTTAATTACAGTAATTGTTTTCAGTTAGTACTATGATCATCCATTAGCTAATTACAGTAATCATATTCTTCGATTGCAGAATAATACCAACTTCGTAATACAGTACTCAAATTATATGCAAATGATCATAAGTGGTATTCTCCATTTGAAAATACTTAATAATATATATATATGACAGGCAGGCTTGGTGGTTAGAGACTTTGACTGCCAAGCCGAAGGTTACGGGTTAGATTCCCACCCAGGACACACATTTGTATGCATGATCATGTCTGTTTGTTCTGTGTCTGGGTGTAAATATCTATACAAATATGTATTTAAAAGAAAACAAGTAGTAAAAGTAGTATATCAGTTATCTGGTTTCCATGGTACAAGCTCTGCTTAGTTTGGGATCAGATGGCCGTGTCTAAAGAATGTCCCAGGATATTCATTTATTATTATTTATTTATATTAAACGTATGATATTTTCCTCTGTCATACTGTTGACAAAGTTGGTATCCTAATATGTTACTGACCTTGAAGAGGTCTTTTTACGTTTTTATAGAACGTTTATGAGCGCTGCGGGAAATCCGTGATGGGGTGTCGAGTCCACATCCACATAGTCCGCAAAAGGATCGTCTGACAGCTGACTGAATCATTGCAACGACGATGAGATCGTAAAAGATAGTATAGAGATAGATTTTCAAAAGATTGTTTATTAAAAATGACATCAACAGTATATTAAGCACTTAATATTAAACTAGCTGTCCCCCGTGGTTTTACCCGCGTTCCCGAGGGATATCACATTTTCCCGGGATAAAAAGTAGTCTATATGTTATTCCAGGATATACTCTATCTATGTGCAAAGTTTCATCCATATCAGTTTAGTAGTATTTGCATGAAAGAGTAACAAACATACTTACATACAAATCATTCCTCTTTATAATATTATATTAGTAAAGATGAACGTAACAATATTCTGATGTATGTCCATATACATAGGTACACCATTTATAGATGTTTACACAGCATTTACCACATTTGGAATCAATGTAGGATTATTAAAAATTCTGTAAATTGAAATTTTTAAATACCCTGCACTTATTCAATTGGTATTATGTTGTTGACCCTTTGATCTTCGACACGCCTTTAGTATAATACAATGATTACAGTCGTGCCGCAATGACCCTGTTATAACACAGTTAACAAACTATACACATTTTTTCTGACGATGGTGTTGTTATAGAACATTACGCAACACCATTCATGGACTATGTACATACAAAAGCGACAATTTAAGAATAGCCGGTTCACCTTGCGTCGCTTCGTGGGAGCGCCATTTTATGTAAATTCCATAAGTTAACTACCGCATTTCTATATTGCGTCAATTTGCTACGGATTAAGTGGACGATGTTTATGATAGTCGTATTATCGCGCTCTAGGAACGACAATAAACATAAGAAAACGTATTACGTAGTAAAATTTTCATTACTTTTAGAGGGTGATAAAATCTGGTTCGTCAAATAATGATAAAAATAACGGAGTTCACAAGCGAATGGGGGTCTAAATAGCTTTAAAATTAGGGTTAATGTTCATTCAAGCATTTCTTTTATGCAACAACATGTTATGTTTACATTGCCTGAACATATTAAACATACCATAATTCTGGGAGTCAGTAGAATTTTACGGATGACTTCTAAACTGTAAGACAAACCTACGTATTTTTTTTATCTTCGTTTAATTCGACGTAGAGCGATGCATCCAACGGTATTTGTACAACTCAGCTGTGTTGTTGTGTGTGAATGTGCTCCAAAGTCAAGCTGGTAGTTTACGCACTGGAGATCTCTGTGTTGCTTACTCTGTTATTCAAAGCATGTAAGTTAGTAACTTGTGGGACTGTTGCATTTGATGTAAAACACGACGAACGCCACGAATCGCGCATATCATATATTAAACTTAGCAATACCAAATCTGTAAATATCGATCACCGAAAAAGGAAAGGTATTTTGTAACCATTAGATCTCTGATTACTTTAACATATACAACCTGCCAGTAGATCGATATCATACTCATTTCACAACAACATAAAGCGCAATCAAAATTACACGTCAAAATATTGTAACGATGTCAAAAAGCTGAGCGTTTGTAATAGAGCCCTCCGTATTAGGCAGTTACCTTGCAGCCAGGATCGCCTGTCGGTGTGGTGACTCAGACAGAATGTTATATGATATACGGTCACTGAAGCCAAGTGGATCTGTTACAGCACTCGACAGTGATAGAACAGGTTAATAAGCTGAGTACTTTATTTTAAACAAGTATTTTAAGCTCACGTTTAAGGTCATTGATGCTATGGGATATATGATATGGTTATGCCGATAGGAGTGGAATAAAGAAGGCCTTTGCTTGGGCTGTTATACTAATGAAATTATATACAAATGAGCGGATTGCTTAGTGGTTAGAGACCCTGGGTGCGTAATAGATCTTGGGTTCGATTCCCCCCTGGACAAATATTTGTGTGGATCAACATGTGTGTTCTGCGTCTAACAATTTCTAAGTAAGTGCGTAAATAGAGAAATAGTTTGTTGTTTTGGGTTCCATAGTCCAAGCTATGCGTAGTTATGGATCAGATGGCCGGGTGTTGAGAATGTCCCAGGGTATTTATTTTTTATTATTGACGTCGGAAAGATTTTGCTTTGGCACCAGTGAGGGTGTTTTTACTCTGGGACTATACTATTGCTTTACTAAATCATTCAGTAATTTATTAAAGGCATCGTAATCCAAAATCACCCTTATGCACTTACTGTACAGTTAATAATATGATCGCGAAAGTGATTATGTTTGTATGTCATTTCTCATGTCGTATCGGAGCAACTAATCGACTAAAGTGTTTATTTCATGTTCACGTGAGTATTCTCATATTGTTCTTAGTGTAGCTACACCAAGGAGAATAGGAATTACCTCGCTATCATTATGTCTTGTATTCTCAAAATAAACCGGCTAATATGTGCGCATTAATTTTCTGTTTGTATGAAAACTAAAATTGTTAAATTATATGTTTGTTTCTAGAGATATTTTTCTAGTTTTCACCTTGATAACAAACCTTTTCGCGGTAGTCTAAAGTTCTTTAATCATAATCTCAAGATTGTCTCTACATTGTCCTAATAATAATATTATAATCCCACTAATATTATAAATGCGAACGTTTGTATGCATGGATGTTTATTACTCTTTCACGCAAAAACTACTGGACAGATTTGGATGAAACTTGGCACATAGATAGAGCATATCCTGGAATAACATATAGGCCACATTTTATCCCGGGAAAATGTGTAATCTCTCAGGAAAGTAGAAAGAACCACGAGGGACAGCTAGTTATATAATATACTAGCTGTTCCCGGCATGCACTCCTATGCCATTTCTTTTTGTGTGCCAGTAATCTTTACAGGCGTAATCAAACATACATACATACTCTCTTTTTGCTTCGCCATACTCGGTTAAAGAAGTACCTAATCATTATAAAATATCACTACATAGTATAAAACAAAGTCGCTTTCTCTGTCCCTATATCCCTATGTCCCTATGTATGCTTAAATCTTTAAAACTACGCAACGGATTTTGATGCGGTTTTTTTTAATAGATAGAGTGATTGAAGAGGAAGGTTTTCTTGTATAAAACATGTGACATCCCACGGGACACATCCGGACACCGCGGGGGACAGCTAGTAAATAATAAAAACAATAAATAAAAATATATTAATCCGATAGAATAATATTTTTATGCTAGGAAGAAAGTCTACTTTCTTTATAATTCATACGTAACAAACATTTCAGATTTAATGAACGCATTTCATGTTCATTCATGAAAGGCGGATTCAACTTTCACAAATATCTTCACTATGAAGTTATGAGTATCAGATGGCACGCAACGCGAGATTAAAATTTCATTTCAAATGTAGCCAAATACGGATATGTATATGTATTTTATCATAACTGTAATTTAATCAATTTCCAAATTTAATCATAACTGTAATTTAATCAATTTCCTATTTTAATAAATTTTCTAATATAATCAATTTCCTAATTTAATAAAAAATTGACAATCATAAATTAAAATAGGGATCTAAATGAGGTCCAGACTAATGCAATATCAAAGCCCCACCTTCCCGTAAAAGAAGTAGATAATGCAAGGTTTTTAGTGAAGGATGCAAGTATGCGCATAAATATATGTAATGCCAATAAACAATTAAGTATAATAATAATAAATATCCTGGGACATTCTTTTACACACGGCCATCTGGTCCCAAACTAAGCAAAGCTTGTACTGTGGAAACCAGGTAGATGATAATATTAGTTTTTTTCTAAATACATACTTTTATAGATATTTACACCCAGACACAGAAGAAACAAACATGTTCAAGCACACAAATGTTTGTCCTAGGTGGGAATCGAACCCGCGACCTTCGGCATGGCAGTCAGAGTCGCTAACCACCAAGCCAATTGGCCTGTCGACCTAAATACGACAAGGAAGACCAACAAACGAAGCACAAAAGATTCATAATCGAATTGCACGCACGATGCCGATGCTTCATCAGTTACGTAGAACAAACAAAGCCTGTTCGAATAATGCTCACGTAAACTATATGATAACATAGGTATACAATCTAGTGTAGTTATGCGGTGCATGATGCATTGTGTTGGTGATGTGTGGAGTACCATAACTAATGGTTGACAGGCATTATGTATTTTACTGCTTAAAATGCACATTTTGGAAAGTTATTTTAGTTTTAAATCAAAAAATTTTATTTCTTTTTTTATTCTCGTGAATTGCTATGCACTTTGGGAAATATAACCTCTTTGCCAAACTAAGGCTCCAGTCAGTAATCAGTGTAGGTATTAAATTAAATAAATACATTTATTACAATGTGTTTTGCACATAGTGAGTAAACCTTTAAAAGGTATTGTAAATATTTTCCTTTATGTCTTCAATAGTGTTCTAGTATAGAAATTGAGTCATATCCATTCATGTCAGCGTAGAACAAGTGAAAGACCTTGTGCTGAAGGGTCAGGTGGCCGGTCAATGGGCCAGTTTACTTTACGAGCTACAATGCTTCTCCGCGCCACTCTCGGTTTCAAACGTCAGCTCAGCATACGATACGGTATGAAAATGTATTGTGTATTTGTGAAATACATATTTTGAATAACAGGCCTGTTGTGTCGCAACAATATTGTATTTTATTACACAATTATATTTATTTTATTACGTAAATATATAGCATATTGTTGTTATTATTGTACTTTTTTCTTTCTTTTTGTATAATACTCATACTTATATTTGTTGTTTGCTTCAAACTCGTGTTATGTAAGATATTGGTAAAAATTCCATTTTAGTACGTGGATAGCTGTAATTGGTCTCATAATTATAAGTTTAAACCATGTAATTTTTTATAGTTTAAGACTGTTGCTGTCCCAAATAAAGAAAAATAAAAACAAAAATAAAAAAATACTATTAGTAGTGTATTCTTTGCTCTATTTAAGCCTCTTATTAAATAGCCTCGTTTGTTACGACCATTATTTTGTTATTGTAACTTTTTTATAGTAATTCAAACTGAAACAGAATATTATATTCGTTACGACATATAATTTAAACGAATGACTATGAAGTTTGTTAAAAGCTTGTCGACAGATCAGACCAATTACTTTCAGTTAACCACAAAATTGGTTAGTAATTTTGATTCAAGCCGTAATGCGCCTGTAATTTAAACCGTGCTACCTATAAGTAATCATTTATGAAATATGTAGCTTAAAAATAATAAAGAATGAAGAACGTAGGTACAACATTTAAGAACCTAGCAGGGTTGTAATTTTTTGTGCACAGGGTTCTACAGCATAATGTAATTTAATAAAATTCTATCATTGTTTTTTGACCCATAAATATATATATATAGTGAATTTAATATATGCCAAATCTGTATCCTTTGTTTTGAAATAAATTCATTATTATTATAATCTTGAATTACAAATCACACAAACTAATAAGGCATTGAATGTACAGTAAGTTCTTGAGATATAAAAGGCTCGTATTTCGTGTTATAGAATAATTATCCCTATGACTATATGATTAAGGTACATCAGCATTATTATACAATTAACCACTGGATTAATATATGAACCTTATTTTCAAACCAATACAGATGATTTTGCTATGACATCCTTTGACAACTTAAGGCATTTTTCGCACGGTACCTATCCAGACCGAGTGAAAAACTTTTCACAGACTAGTATGAGATAGACGGAAGATAAAATAAGAAGGAATAATTACAACCTACTTATTTAAATGTTTACGTAGTGAAATCTGTAATACATTAGTCTGTACCAAACTGGATCTGTTTGTTGCCAGCTACACTAGAGCCGACACCACAATGATATGTTGCTGACAACACCAACAACTGACAAGTTGTTTGTGTTCAGAACAAACAGGTGAGAGACGCGTCAGTTGCGAGAGCTCTCAGCCACTTTAATGTTATTGTGAATTAAGTGGATATTTTGAATTAACAAACAGGCATTAATAATAAGGCTTCTAATAAGTAGTTGCTAAATAATCTAATCCCAAACTAAGCAGAACTTCTTTATTCAAAATGCATTCTTAGATTGTTATCTATATGTTTTGTCCTGGGTGGGAATCGAACCCACGACCAGAAAAATATGGTTCTAGTAAAATAAAAATCAAATATTTATATTTACACCCAGATACAGGACAAATAGACATGTTCATGCACACAAACGTTTGTCCTGGGTGGGAATCGAACGACCGCAATAATAGCAATTGTAAAATCGTAGTATTAAAATAAATAGAAACAGTACTAAATATACAATAACTAGTAACGTAGTTCCAAAAGTTCATTGGAAACTGTTGACATAATTATTCAAGGAAATAAAGTTTTCGTAGTTTATAATTACCCATAGATTTGAGCATCGACCTTTATGCATGAGTCAAGGGTGTAATTTCAACTTCATTCCTTGTCATGTATAATTTTGGCAATCCATCTGACTTTATTTGGAGTGACCTTTGGGCGTGTTTCGTAAATGAGTTCTGTTTGTAGTGACATTGGCCATTCGACTTTTGTTCTGTGGGGAAAACATAATCACCACTTTGACTAACTTCCTGTCTGATATGAATATTTAAATGTTTCTCACGAAGATTATTTTGTATTTGTTTAATGCTTTTGTGGCAATTATTTTTACATTTGACCAGTACTTATAGTTATATATACTCCTCCAGCCAGAACTGTCGGTGTTTTACCTTTATAAATAACCTTGTTAATATTTATTTGTAAGCTAATGTTTATTTTATTATCTGTTATCCGTCACGCATTACAATAGAAAAAATAATATTGTAAAAGTGATTTGGCACTGGTTCACCTAAATATTCAGTTAATTAAGCATTAGAAATACAAAAAAACTCTACTTTTTATAGACTAAAAAAGTGGAAATAAAGCTACGAGACTATTGGCAAACTTCAAATCAAGGTTCAGTAAAATAATGATAAAATATCCGAAAGTTTAAATTCGCGCAAGATGTATCTAGTTGACATATTAGGTAGCGAAACATTAAAGACAAAACATAACAATAGACTCGAGGTGTTGCCTAAAATCTCGAATAATGCATTGATTGATTACTTTCAGGCATAAAGGCCTTGTCGTTCACGTCTCCTGTCAATTTTATGATCTGTTACACCGCCCCCGTTCCATTACATCGGTACAGTCGAGATTGGACTCCGATAGCTCCCATTGTGTCCGGATCTACATACGAGTAGGGTTGTCACAGTATCCTTATGAGCTGTTTGATACTTATCGGTTGTTAGCATTTTTGTGCTGTTGATTGATGTTTTTTTTGTTTACCACTGTTTAATATGTTATGATTCGTGACTGTCTAAAAGCTATTTGCAGTAACGTTCTTATTGTTAAACGTTTGCCCTTTTAAATGTCTATTAAGATCAGAATGAGTTCACTAAGTTTGGTATTTATTCTCTGATACAGTTTAGTACAAATTTATTTTATGTTACTATTAGTCTTAAATATAGTCGAAAAGTGACATTGTTTTACTTTTTTAACTTAATCATAGTAGATAAAATCAAATAGCTGCTCTCAAGATTTATTATTTATGTTCCCAAATGTCGTTTTAGAAATGAGAAATGAATATCCACTTTCATGATGCCACATTCTCTACGTATGAGAAGATAAAATCAGAAAGTTGTCAGCCCTACATACAAGGCGATACTCCCCATTAGCGGCCGTCTAAATATTGTATTGTACATGAACTCCGTCCTAAACACTTCATTGTTTCAAACTCAGGCGTGTGTCCGAAATTGATGGCCAATGAAGATAGTTCCTGCCCGATATAGCCTCCAGCACTGGCCGTTTATGCATGAATGCAGGCCTTCAAAGGTTGTTCCATTATCACATTGATATTTTAAATTTAAGAGACTTGTTCTTATTAAAAATGTTGCTTGGCACAGTTCGCCGTAGGGCTTGGCTATCTTGCTTGGCTATAAGAACAAAAATACGGATTTATTTACTGCTAAATACGGTCATAATTTCGTTGGCATTTCTGAAAAAAATCGTATTAAAAATTTCATTATTTGTTTTTTTACATCGTGCATTATGCAACCATACATCTAATACAACACAAGATCTATAAATAAAGTACAAATACCATATTACAAAACTGAAATAGGTGCAAGCACCCATGACCCAATTACGCTCACAATGGGTATTGCACAGTTGCACCCAGTGCATAGTATTAGTGCAACGGGTGCACAATGCACTGGCCTCGGCGCGTGCAGTGTGCACTACGATGCGTCGCGCTGCGTTGACCACTGGCTGTGCAAGGGCGCGGCCTTCCAATGACACCTGTATCAGATGATGATAATGTCTATTTATAAAATATTTGTCATGTAGACTAAGTAAGGGCATGTGACAGTTCTCCCTAAAGTTGATAATGATGCATTGATTCCTAGCTGATACTGTGTAACTCAGCGATAATATCATAGGTACTTTGAGATGCCAACTGTCGATCAAGATTTGTCGCAAATAATAATTTACAAGATCAATAGTATCCTCTGGAAAAAGAAAGAAAAACACAAAAACACAATTTTTTACAAATCCAGTCAAAGCAAGAATCTAATTAAGAATCGAGGACAAAAAATGAACCAGTTACGACAAAACATATTACTATTTCTATCACATTAATTTAATCTAATTTTAAACAGGTTTCATTGAATAAAATTATGATAAATCTCGATTTAGAACTGCGATCAATCATATAGTTGGTTTTTCATGAGCTTCTTCTTCGTCTCTTAATAAATAAGGTGAGATGAGCCGATAAAGTCCACACGTAGTTTAGTCGCCATGAATCATTGTAACATACCAATTTGTCAAACTTGTTGCTCCGCGCCACCCCACATCACTATTGTTATATTGTATTTAAGGTCGATGACTTTATTGTGGTTGTTGTTTCTTTTTGGCGGAGAAATGTTTTTAAGTAATACCTCTATTTGGAGCAATATATGTGGAGGAACATCGATTTTATATTTATTGTAATATAATTGAACAATATTTATTTAAATGAAATAAAAAAATAATAATAGTAAGTAATAAAATAAAAAAATTAATTATTTAGTTACTATCCATATAAATTTATCTAACATTAATTATTATCCCTTAATTTGGGAATTTATTGTATTCAATGCAATACAAATATCCTTTATTTAAAACAAAGCAAATTGGTTAGTTAGTTATGATACATTTTCCGTCTAATTAATTATAATATTACGCCATCAAGATTCATTATCAATAAGGAAAGCAAGGAAGTCCAAAGTAACAAATCACAAGTGACAGAACCCCTCAGTGTACAGTCAGAAACATAAGTAGTTGAACAGATCTAAATTTACAATACTTTTGTACATTACAACTAACCTTAATGGCGTGCCAGTTGCCTTAGAGGTTGGAGATTTTCGGCTGAGCTGATTTTTCGTCATGAATATATCTGTTTACAAATTTGTCTGCTTTTTTATACAACATTGCGACAAACAAGCAGGCGGTCCACCTGATGGTAAGTGGTCACCGCCACCTATGGATATTTGCAACACTAGAGGCATCGCCAATGTGTTGTCGACCCAGAGACGAGAATTCGTTAAATCTCTTGTGCTTGTAATTTCACCGACCCCCTTACCTTTCTAACCGAAACAGTCATACGCGTGCACTACTACTTCACGGCAGAAATGGGTTAGGTGGTAGTACTTCCCCGGACAAACTCTACACTAAGAGCTCTACTACTCAAAAAAGTACCCATATTAGTTATCTGGTTTCCATAGCACAAGCTCTGTTTATTTTGTGACATCTGATCACTAAATATAGTGTGCATAGAATGTCTCAGGATATTTATTTATGGAAAAATAAATGTTTTATGATGATGTGTGTACAACAATCTTATTCTAATAATTCTGCGTTATGGATTAAACGCACACAAGTACAGGAGGTTTTGGACCTGTACTGTTAATTATGTTGCTGCCTATACCTCCATAGCCTACAAGGCGGTAGAATTAATAACTTTCATAGTCACGTGCGATTTTCTACGTTTCCTCGAGGGGTCGATGCGAAAATAGAAAACTTTCCGCCTCGTTTATAATCAATAACTTGATACATAATCAACACTTTATATAGACTTATTGCAAAATGTTGCATGCAAATGTTGATCAAGTTGTTGTTTATATACCGGTTACGGTTGCTAGTAAATAAGCTTAGGTGTATTGTTGGATGAAGAAAATTTCCTGTGGTACTTAAATCAATCTGTTTTTCATATTTACTGACTTAAATTTATGTACTTACTAGCAGTACCCCGCGGTTTCATTCTTATTCCCGGGAAAAAAGTATTATGTCTTAATCCAAGTTATGTACTATCTATGTGCCAAGTTTCATAAAAATCCGTTTGGTAGTTTTTGCGTAATTTTAGTAGGATGTATTGCGAACTGAGTGGCGTGCCATAGGTGAGGCCTATGTCCAGCAGTGGACGAAGATAGGCTGATGATGATGATGTATTGTGTTAGGGGTTTAAATCGATTCTTAAGAAGAAAATCGTGTTTATCTCGAGAATGTAAAACTACCCTTCTATGTATCGAAACATAATACAATAAGGTTCTTTTTTGTACCTTACACTTGCTCACTTTTGTATGAGTTCAATATAATCGTGCGGTCCCAACGGAAACGGTGGCATACTAACTGAATACTCATCACGTTACTACAGTATTGTGCGCCAAAAGAAAATGTTAATCCACGCATCATTAATTAAACTAACAGCTAAGCCTTGATTTTCCTTCAGTCAATTACTGGCAACTAGTTCGGACACACGATTCACGTATTTTCAATGGTTTTCATATAATTACTATATTTATTATGTGAATTATTAATAATAATTGTTTCGAGTAATTCAATATTGAAAAACTACCATAGTTTAATAAGTAACTTTAAGTCATAAAATAATGTATCGTGTGAGTGCATAAATAAATGGTATAAACAGTGATATTGTTAAGTATTTGTTAGATAACAGCTAATAATTAATTTGAGAAATTGTATGAGGTTTCATGGTGACTGTTTTTACATTAAGTGATCATGGCGCCATCAAGCGGCGGCCACGAGTACTATTGCGTTTTATGTCTAAGTCCCCCGAACGCGTCGACTATGAAATTTGCAGTCTTCGCTACTCGGTAAGAGATGGCGCTTTTTTTGAATTTTAAATGGCGCCATTTTTGACAGTTTATTTCACGTTGAGAAACTTTTTATTATACCATGTTTATTAAATTGGATACCTAACTACCTATGATATTGATTTGTCAACTGAGAAATGATTTTCACCATTGTTTTTTTTCATTTTTACAGGCCGAGCCTGGAGATACTATAGCAACAACCAAAGAAGGTATGTACATCCGATTTATGTATATGACGTTTCATTCACAATTAGTGGTATATTTACAAATAATTACACTTATATAAATATTATAAAGTAGATATAAACAAAGACGATGTTAATATTCTTCCTGATTAAAAAAAAACTAGGTACCTACTACTTGTTAAACATCTAAAGTTTGGATAATCAATATTTAAAAATACTAATGTTCAGTACGGGACCATTAAAGAAAATAAACGAGAATTTTATTAATAGTGTATTAATTTACAGAAGAATGGGTGACGCGGAAAAAAAGCGAAGTTACGACGACGCGCCAAATCGCGACGCGGGTCAAGCGCGAGCTAGTTTTGGAGGACGGTCGCATACTGAGCGACTCTGGCCCAAAGATATCTACCTCTGTCAACGAAGACACACACACCACGAATTTCCAGCAAACTGAGGTGAATGCTTCTTTAACGTGCCCACGCCATTTATTAAAGTGAGGTTACCTAACAGTTATTTAATTCATCATTGATATTAAATGCTGATAGGTTTCTTTTTATGAATAGAAGCAATAAGCTTTAGCGTCGATTAGATCTAAAATTGACTTTACTTATATTCAAGTTTGATGAAGAACTCTCACTATAAAGAATGTTGTATGCTTATCTATTACAATTTTTAATGTGTTTATTTTATTAGATTGTATTTGTAGTTAGTTATTGTGACTTAGATTTTTAAATCGGTATTTTATTATGTGTATTAGACTTTTCAATGAGATTGTAGATTTTTTTTTCTATTTTATTAGCATCGAGTACCAGAAGATCAGCCTGGAGAAGAAGATGCAGCCCTCTCAGATGAAGTCAACGAGGCTATTGGTAAGATATCTAGCTCCTTGGAACTATTTTTTAGATTTCACTTCCTTTTATTTAGACCTATTTGGTCAAATCAAAATGCAATTCAAAAGGAAAATCTGAAGTTTAAAATTCAAGTTCTTTATACGTCATCCGAATCAGGTGCCCCTCAGAACAGCTCTACACAACCCTGCTTATTTGCAGAATCAGTTTCCAATGCGAACTTTAATTTTCCATCAGAACTGGAGGCACCTCAAGACAACCAAGTCACCCCAGTTGGCGCAAAAGTTCTGGTGTCTTCGTCAGTGGTCGCGAATCCTGATGGAAAAGTACGAGAGAGTCACGATCGACGGGTTCTGACCAGAAACATCACTGATAGGGTGCAGGAGACTGAAGAACGGATATATAAAGGGGATACTACTCATGAGGTAAGTTAAGTGTTCGACTTACTTATTTTTTGCAGGTTGGTGTAATTTTTTTGATTTGATAGGAAATCCAATTACGTAATTTACATGACTCGTTAAAATATTCTAATTACAGTACATGACTTTGATAGTTAAAGCCGGTTAGAACCTTAGTTGTTACTACATAACAAATCGACATAGTAGGTAGAGGTAGAAAACAATAAGTAGGCACTCGACAAATAGTTTGCTTCCGTCACGTACGTTTGGTATCCGTTGTTGCAGCTTCGCAAGGCCAATTAGATACGGATGTGTCGTCGGGAATAGATTTCATAATAAAATTGTTACCTACATACATATTCAGCTGTTTTATGCCCCAGTACCCTCGCTTTCACATATTCTTACTTGCACTGCACTTGCAGCAACCGTCATGGTCTCAAAACTATCATGCTGCAAGTGGGTAAACTGATTAACGATTAGTTCAAAGGCTTTTAATTCTCAATCTGTCTGATCAGATAGACGCGCAAGTAGAATTGTATGTCAGAAAACTGTATGTCGAAATTGCGTGCGTATTTGCTGGCGTAAGAAGTACGCGTCTCTTCCACAATGAAGTGCTTAATAATAAATAACTTAGTGCAGGTCCAATATGCTACGTCAAAGTATAAGTTGATTGGTGCAATTTACGAATGCTTTTAAACCTATAGGTATAAAACTATGACGGAACTTATCTCGCACCATAAGATGTGGGGATGGGACACGTTGATAGAGTGTCAGGATTCGATTCCGTTCAGTCCAGTCCATAGATATAACGTGATAGACGCTAATGGACCTCTGGGAGCAGTCTGCGGTACGTTACCTGTGTTATGCTGAGTTATTTCTTTTCTTTCATGTAATTTATTTTTGACGGTGGTATATGAAATTACTATTTATGTCACTGTATTTAAATTATTGGGAGACTCGCGTCTTGGATCATTGGTCGAGCAAAAAGACGTTTCTAAGAACGTCAGGTAGTAATTGCTTTTTAAAATATGTATCATGTTGTATATTATCTAAAAAAAACGAGTATAATTTTAATATAATTTCTACGCATTTCAACGAGAATTTTCACATGATATAACATCATAAGTGGCCGACATTTGATAAAGTTCATATTACGTACATACCATACAATAAGTTGAGTTATTATGTCGTTGATAAATTGTATGGAAGCATAAACAAGACGGAAAACTTTAGCTTTAAATTGCCTTGTTTTTGTTTACAACATCCATTGTGAGGTGTTACCACGTGTTACTTCCATTTTTTAAGAAGTTCTACGCATTAGAGGAACTAAAATGACTGTGAGATATTTCCGGTGACAGCCGATGAATTGTGTGATGTCTCAATGAAGAGTAGATGGGATGCTGACATGACGTAAAAGCTTATATGGTGACTAGGTTTCCTTAAAAAAATCATTATATACATATAAAAGGGGGCCGGTGAAATCACAGCCATATGAGACTTAACATCTTGACGTCACAGGGTCGACAACGCATTGACAATGACCCTGGTATTGTAAATGTCCTTAAGCCGCGGTGACCACTTGACATCAGGTGGACTGTCTGCGTGTTTGTCAGTCCACTTGACATAAAAAATAATGATTGGGTATGTAGGTACAAATTGAAAGTACGACGAATCATATACATTGATTTCTGATTGTAATATTGATGGTAAAAACATAGAGAAACGCTGATTTTCTTTAATTGATACAAACGTATTCTTAATTACATCGTGATGAATTCATCATAAAACTTTTTTCATCAAAGTCAATTAATTCCAATCACAAATAATTAACACTTAGTAGACATGTGGATATATTATAAATCATGAAGTTTTCACTTTATACGACTTCTTGATTAATTCATCAAATTAAAACATATGTTTGCATCAGATATAATTCGATTTACTATCACTATATTACAAAATATTTACATCATTTTATAAGTAATGTCAAAGTCTATTTCTAAGCAAGACTTAAGCTCATATATGTAATGTAAAAAATATTGCAACATATAAATCAATTATCCATAGTTAGTTCCGTATGTTTACCAACACATTAAGTCATTAATGAGATATTTTGTGAGATTATAACGGGCAAAAAATAAATGAGCAGATAATACTGTCCGTTTGGATTAAGGTTTGGCTGATTACTTATGTATTAAGCTGTGTCTACACATATTATATTATGTGATTGCTATCAGAACTGATTACTAAATTCAGATTTGTGCGAAGTTATATCTGAGTTATGGAAGAAGTAGAAGAAATTATAGAAGAAATAGTAATCATCCATCGAAGAGATTATTGATATGTTATTCAACGATAAATTTGTTTTTATAAAATGCATGGGCAATCTATTTTTATAAGTGTCTGTAGATAATAAGTTAACTAATTGGATGAACTTTCTTACAATAAGGTTATGTAGTGGGGCTTTCTGTATTGTAGGATATGAATTTGATATTATTTTAATTTGTATTCCCAATTATTTTTTCTTTTTTGGAAGGGACGAAGGTTTAGCCTCTTACACCCTTACGCGGTCATTTTTGCCGAGCGCAGGTGGCTCTCATCCGAAGGTTGTTTTCCAACATTGGCGAATAATCTTTATAAATGATGGGTCATACCAGAATGTATAATCGGCTTTAAATGTGGGTCAATCAATGGCTGATTGACTGTTAAAGTGTACCTTGTTTGTGATTACGTGAGTTCCGTGGTTGCACACCGGAGGTCATCGGTAGCATTAGTACATACAATGAAGGCAAACATGTTACCGTTTTATCTGGAATCGCTTTAGCATTGATATCTATATCCTTATTTCAGTAATGGCAAATAAAATTCAATAAAAAAATTACACAGGCGGTGAGACTTTCGGGTGCATTTTCAATGGCACTGTGGTTATTTAAAAAAGCATCTTATTGGCTGCGATTCAAAGTCGATAGCTCTCCAAATTCAGACTAATACCCTACATACCATAATCTGAATTGTTCAAATGTTTTTTGATGTACGACATAATAAAATAATTTAAGCTAAGCTTAAAGGTATCCGGTAGGCTAGACTACACGTACAAAGCCGGGCTACTACCGAAGTAATGTTCGATTGAATTGTAAGCAAGTAATTTTAAAACTACATATAACTACAAATAGATACGTATATCCAGAACTATGGAAGGTTGAAAACTTGGGTTTTAAATCTTACGTAGATGTTTAAAATTAGCCGGCGCCGCTTGTCTCGACTTTTTCCAATAACAAGGTCTTAAATCCATACTAAAGTTTTACGATCACTATTTAAAGTGCAATTTTTGCAGTAATTCTCTGTTTTGGTTAGAAATTTTGGAGATATTTGTTTACTTTATATTATCATCATGTATTCGATAATAAAAAATTATGTCACGCTGAGCAGTTTTAGGATATAATTCTGTTGGCTTGTTAGAGGGACAGAGAAAGCGACTTTGTTTTATACTATGTAGTGATATCACTAATACACATTTTGCTAACAAGCCAACAATTAGTGATATCACTACATAGTATAAAACAAAGTCGCTTTGTCTGTCCCTATATCCCTATCTTTAAAACTATGCAACGGATTTGATGCGGTTTTTTTAATAGATAGAGTGATTGAAGAGGAAGGTTTATATTTATTAGTATCTAAATTGCACCTGAGCGAAGCCGGTGGGGGTCGCTCGTAATAAATATTTTAAAAACTATTACGTTAGTACTAAATGTAATTTCTGATCTAATATAAAAAGAAGAAAATAATTGAAATGTATTCTTAAAGCAAGTGAACTTGATTTGAATGGTGATGGTTAAAGCCCCCATACGAAATTGTATCAGAATCAATAATAAGCGAACACATGCATTGCATTCGATTATATTTTACCTAATATGTGTACGTAAAAACAGAATAACCCTACCTTAAATCAACTGATGTTATTTGAAAATTAACATAATTACTTATGGAACCTACATTATTTCATAGACAAAATATAAAAACGTTTTTCAATCATAAGATGGTCGATACTTTATTACTTAATCTCCGCGTAAGGGTGTAAAAGCAATGAGAAATAGCACCATTATATTAATTAGAAAACAAAGTCATTTTTAAGGATGAAGCTAAAACTCTTTCAACTATATATAGTCGAGAAACAATAGTAACTGTATGAATAAAATGGAGCAGCGTTTTATTCAGATGAGCGTCCACATAAATCGATGGGGATTTTGAAATTATAATTTGTTCACGGAGATAGGTCGCCGCGGGCGCCGCGCCCACGCTCCTTTTTGCAAAATGCACTTGCGTTTTAAAGCGCTTTGTAGTTTGCCATCTTGCTCATTTTTTTTATTTTTATTGTATTTTTAGTGTCATGTAGTTTTCGTCAAGTCGTTATCATTTATTTTAGGGAGTGATTTTGAAATGACAATGATTATGGGAGCTGTGTAATTCGGATCCGCAACCTTTTTGTGTGACGAAAAATAAATTAATGATAAACACAATCTGTGCTATTTAAAAGTGATTAGTGAATAATTAAAAAGTTTCCCTGTAATACAAAAGTTTCACTTCTATCGTGTGTCTTTACAATACGTCCAGTTTAGTTTTATTAATATTTTATTTTATTATTAAACAAACCATGATTATATCAATAATGGTGAAGAACATATCTTAAAATAATTTCACGTAACTTATGCAAGATTGTTGCCATTGATTCGTGAAACATTGATTTTATCTTAATTTAATAACATCTGTAAGAAATCCACATGAGTATCTTGCTCACTTTATTTTCATCTATATGTAAACTAGTTCACCTAAATTTTAAGTTATTACATGGCTTTCAGCAGCTTAAGCGCTGTAAGCTCAAACGTTTGGCAAATAGGTTGTTTGTTAGGTGTTGCTCCATGACCCCCGCGCATGTTGCAATTGCTTTTGTGCTCACTACAGCTCAAGTTATTTGTATAGGTATAATATTATTGTTGATCAATTATTTATGATACGGCAACTATGCGAAAAATATTATAAATATTAATGAGATGCCAATAGCTTGAATATAGAATTTTCTTCTCAGTATAAAGTTAATTTATTCTACAACTATGTGTAAGATAACATAGTTACGAAATAGCAATTCTAAGGATATATGTTTTCTCGGATCTAATTTACAATTCGATGCCCATTTCATCTCATTTATCTTCTGCGTAGATTACCCAAGTGGATTACGGGTTACAGAAGTATTGCCGAGCTCAATAAACAAATATCCATGTAATCATGTGTGCAATGAGGATACATTGTCGGCATTTAAATTTGGCTGTCATTGTGCTTATACGACCCAGATGGCCTGGTCCATGCATCGGAGGCGGCGCGGGCGTTGCAACACTGAATGTGATGTTTCAACGAAAGCGATTGCCCATTTGTGCTACCCGCCCCGTTTACTGTCGCTTCTGGCTCACGATACAACAAATTCGCAGATTTTATTATCTGGGACCCGAACTCTGATCTGATGAGCATGTTACTTCAGCGGATGGTGTTGTTTTTAAAAATTACGTCATACCTTAGCGAAAACGAGTCATCGTTTATTTGAAAGTTTGATTTTTGTATCCATCTTAACAATATTGGTAGCAAGTTTATTCTTATATATAGTTACATAAATACCTAGGCATTTCCATCGTTCACATCAACAGCAAATAACAAAAAAATTCAATCACAAAGCAAATTGTCAGTCTGTACTCAGTACAGACAAAGAAGCATGCATTTTGATTTAACAGGCTCGACGTACCCTATGTTAAAGTCAATTGGAAACACTTCCAATCCCACTAAACTTATTTTTTATTCAACGCAATTTGAGCAGTGCCTATCTAAGCACTCGGCTGGCAACGTTGGCTAGTAATTTGACCTTACGCCGAGCATTAGTAGGAGTGCCCGGCGTGCTTTCAACGCAGATACCAATAAAACCACAAAATATGTGTTTCACATTCACAAAATGCTGCGAAATTGTGGATGTGGCCTTTGCTCGTCGTCACTGCACCTATTGCTAGATACCTATTTAGATGTTTATTTGAGCAGTTTCCTAATTTGTATCAATAAAAATAGACAATATAATATTCATTGTATCCTGCAAAGCTCCGCAATAAATCTGTCTGCCAATATTTAAAACACGCAAATGTTACTCTTAAAGTTGTCTGTTAGCTCATGTTTAACATTCTGATTGCAATCAAAATATCATAACAATTATTAGCAACATGCTTGGGTGGGATTTATGTGTTTGCCCTATCCAGATGTGAATCGAGTCGCTCATCCAGTACATCGATCAGGTGGTTTCTAGTAAGCTCCACGATTATAACGCTAGGATGAGAGCCGAGGTAGCCGCTCTCGGGACAATAATTTAAGATGTTTAGATAACATCTACAAGCCCCGTGTGGTGTGCCTAAGAATTCATGTGATCACCTCTTAGATCCAATCTTAGATATAGCCTCTACGAGGTGATGTTAGGAAAAATTATCTCCTACTATAAGACCTGTTCATTGTCAAAGATTATGAATCCCTACTTGCCGGCGTGCGTGTAGCCCCGTCCTATTTGTACATTAATATTTATAAGAGCACTGCGTTATAGTGAACGGCTTTGAGAGATATCATTTTGTGATACAATTTCATTCTGAATAGGATTTAGCTTATGCTGCAATACTAGGAAATATAGATAGAACAAATTGTTATTGAATGCAAATTTTGTACTGAAAGGCTTCTTATTAGGTGCTGAAACTATAGAGGTAGGTACTAGTGCCTCTATTGATAAGTACCTATGGAATAACGGGCCAAATAGCAGTACTTGCAATTAGAACGAACTTGATTTATTGCTTGTAATCTATCTGATATTGTTGCAAGGGAACGGCATGCGGACCATACAATAACTTAATATAAAATATCGCTTAGAGTTTCAAATATTGAAAAATGTTAATAGTAAGAAGGTACGCAAGTATGTGGATCTTTCGTAACAAGAATGATTTACGGTTATAGTAAGAAACTTTTGCAAGCGACCTTACATCGTTTGCTGATCTTTGTCCAAAACAACACTGTTTTGTTTTATATCGTCAATAAACAATTTTAAATCCACATTACCGTCGGCCTTGAACTTTTGAACAAAAGGGAACGCTTTTTTTATAGATAAATCAAAAATGTGTCGATACTTAACAATGAATCGTTAAAATTAATTACATCGCCGCTCTCGCCGTCGGGGTCCCTATGTTTATTGCCGTATTTTATCAGGCTCACGCATTCTTATAATTAAATTTAATCAAATCCGTGCCCGTAACTTCCAACAAATCGACCTTTCAATGAAACAAGAGCATTATGTCCGTGTGAATGGGTGAACACTAAGATACTGTTTCCATCCTGCTCGTTTCCACTTAAATATTTATAGGTGTTGACATTTCTTTAGTATTACGTATGACTAACTTTGTGCTCTTGACCTTTCTTAGTCTTAGCTTTGTACATTGATATCATAGAGGTTGTATTTTAGATACCTGATCGGTTTTGTAATGACATAAATATATGTTGTATAACAATCTATCACTTTTTATTTATTATAGCGTTTCTTTTTGGTATTAGAATGTGGCCATTGAATTTTGTGAATCTATTGCACTCTCACCTAATGAAAGTGACTGTATGTTCAGTCATGCTTGATGAAGAATTATCTAAGAGTACTTGGCATTATCGTAAAATATTATTTCGCCATTTTTTGCGGACTTTGTGTTCATTACAGCCGTGTATGAATTGTCAATGCTTATGGTACTAAAGTATTTATATTGGCACTACCGGCCCTGCCAGGCTTCGTCTGAGCGTTATAATATCAATATATTACACATAAAGCTTTCGCAACAAATTCTCTAGATGATGGGAAATACCGCATCTAAATCTTTTGCGTAATTTAAAAATTATAAAGGGACAAACACAGACATAAATAGTCATATTGTATAATACCATTAATAGAGGTGTTATTTAATTTTCAGGCACAATATATTTAAATAAGAAAAATATGAACAATGTTATTTATGACTGTCGACTGCAAAAAAGTAATTTGGTTACGGTTTTGTTGTTGATTTGACCATATAAGTTTATTTCTTTAGAAAATTTTTTAGCTCTTTTTATATCAGGCTTTAATATTACAATCGACTTCAAATTAATTACTCAATACTTGTTTGCAATGTTTTTGTACATGTTTTTGTTTATATTATCCAACAAATACTCAGTAACTTCGTTATACATTGTCTGATTTATTCTCATCGAGTGAGTTCAATTGAAAACAAAGTAAAAAATATATAAATCGTTGATTCGCGTGTGTAAAGCAATTTAGTTGGCCATTCAAATGGTATTATGATGGATGTATCGGACTCCGAGGCTGTAACTTATAGCTTTCATAATTAAGCTCTTGATAATAGCATTATGTGTAATTTACTATAAAAACTGCGTGAGATGTGTGATGATTTCTGTAAGAGACTTATGTAATGTGTGTTGGTTAGTCCATCATTTATCTTCTAGAACGTAGATGTATTTTATGTAAAATTAATAGTGTCAAATTATTTCCTAATCTTTTGGAAAATCAAGTATATAATCCCTACTAATATTATAAATGTGAATGTAAGTTTGTTTGTTACGCTTTCACGCGAAAACTACTTAACCGATCATCATGAAACTTTGTACACATATTCTTAATATTAGAAGTATATTATAAATATATATATATTGACGGGCCAGTTGGCTTGGTGGTTAGAGACCCTAACTGCCAAACCCAAGGTCGTGGGTTCGATTCCCACCCATGACAAACATTTGTGTGCATGAACATATCTGTTTCTTCTGTGTCTGGGTGTAAATATCTATATAAGTATGTATTTAAAAAGTAGTATTTGAAGTATATCAGTTACCTGGTAGCCATACTACAAGCAGTACACTGCTTAACTTGGGTTCAGGTAACCATGTGTGAAGAATGTCTTGGGATATTTATTATTGTTATAATTTTAATATTCTTATTAGAGGTAACATAGGATACTTTCTGTGCCAGGAAAATGTTACATCCCTCCGGAACGCCGGTAAAACCGCGGGGGACAGCTAGTTTAAATATAAAGCACATGAAAAGCTCATGATATGATATTATGAAAGCTCTCACCATAGCATAATTATTAGGATTATAAAACATTCTGAATACTGTCCTCGTACTTGTATTAAATAGGCATCCTTATTCAGCATTCACTTTAAATTAAATCCGTTGATGGTTTAGCCAGTGGTTATGAGAAGCCGCCAAACGTTAGCTGAGATTAAAACGAAATGAAACACGTATCGTGATCGTAAAATTATGTAAGCTTAAATGCCTATCTCCATAAAACTAATGTTAAAAAGGCTTCAATAATAAACAGTTTTTATTCAAACGCACCGCAATCGGACGTAAATAGACCCCTGTAATATCACTATGGATGAGGTTTAACGGACCTATTAAAGGGTAGATTCAGGCGAAATGCTAAAACATGTAAGCAATTAGAAGTAAGCACTAGGCTCAATTCCTTGTTGGCTGAACAGGGGGCGGTATTAAGGTTCCTATTCGTAATAGAAGAGCCAGCTAGACCCCACGTTATTATCCATTCACAACCGACAGATTGCAAGATATGGTCTATTTAATAATATAGGCACCGACGTACTAACGCAGTCTCGTACTGAAGCGCCGATATGTTTTACATTTAGATTAGGCATTAGATACAGTGTTCGGTGTCAACAAGATTGTAGGGTCTGTGGTATGTCAAACAATTTAGAATTTATCTGTCGGCAGGACACTATTCATATTCAGTGTCAGTTTCTGATAATAGGATGTTTATATTCATGAACAAAATTTTACTTTAAGTTAGCTAGTTATTCACAGATAAAAAAGGGTAGGAAGACAAAATAGTGTACACACGTGGAAGTGGAACTTCTTTATGACATATAATTTTTATATGCTAGGTAAGGTTTTAGCGAAAAAAAATTTTTTTAATTAATTTTATAGTTATAGATATGCATACAAAAAACATCATGGCGCGTGACGGTCGCGCGAACAGAAAAATGTGGCGATTTTTAAATAATGCCGGCTAATATTCCTTTCTTCCTGGAAAATAAAAAACCAAGGTTTAGAAAAATAAAACGATATATGATTAGGTACAATTACTTTAATTGATTTAAATATCATGAAATAAATTTTAAAGACCGAACCCTATCTAGTTATGATAAAGGCGGTTGTTATAACAATCTAGTTTCAATCAAAACAGATTAGAGTACTAACCTGTGCTAGTAGAACTTAGCTACCACGCCTCCATAAGCGTGCTTCGCCAATATATTCCGTGAGGAAATACACAATACTTTGTGCGTACCCGCTCCTTTGTGATGCGGGCGGTTTTATGCGCAGCCATTTCCGAAGTACAACGTTGCAATTTTGTCTAGAACGAGGGATTGCAACATGTTACATCCCTTCTGTACCTGTAATAAGATTGCATGTTTTCTCATATTACTATTGTTAGGTCCGACTTTAGTAAACCTGCGCGGTCGATTGATCGGTAATAGGAATATAACCACATTTCAACCTATGGTAATAGCAGATCGGCTTCAAAATTGATGTATTAGTTTCATGGAGCGAGGACATAGATATATGATTGTTAGATATCGTTCGTGATTGCAAAATTGTAAACAGACGGCATTGACATTTTGTTGAATTATGTTAGAGGTTAAACGGTAGATTCATTAGGGTAAATTTAAGTGTTATGCTAGCACATGTAATTTTCATATTCATTTAATAGGAGCATTATAATATTGAAATGTTAAGTATAGTTTGCAACATTGGTATTGCTTGCAAAGTATTTTCTGGGTTTCTCTAACATACCTATATATAAAATACCATTTCTATATTCTAACTACTACACAAAATTTACTCTTGCCTCCTGCAGGAACTTACTTTCGCTCTAATATTATAAATAAATAAATAAATATCCTCGAACATTCTTGAAACATGAATACCAAACTAAGCAGAGCATGCACTGATATGTTTTTTTTCTAAATAAATACTTATATATCTATTTACACCCAGACAGAACAAATATACATGCGTGCAAATGTTTGCCCAGGGTGGGATTCGAACCTACGACCTTTGGCGTAGCAGTCAAGGTCTATCTATCTAAAATCTATTGTTAATACATTATATATAGCAATACTTCACTCTGATTTGTTAATTACATGCCAATGTTTCGATAAAATGACCCCTGGTACATACAACCCGCAGATAGTTTGGTAGCATCATAATTTACGATCAAAGCTGAGTATAAATCTATTGTTAATACATTATATATAGCAATACTTCACTCTGATTTGTTAATTACATGCCAATGTTTCGATAAAATGACCCCTGGTACATACAACCCGCAGATAGTTTGGTAGCATCATAATTTACGATCAAAGCTGAGTATAAATCTTCCGTGTGGTCGATAGTTAGATGCTATCATTAGTTCAGCTGTTTACCGACTGAGGAGTAATCGATCCACGTCAATATAAGCACTGTGTAATACCTATAATACCATAACAACATGCTAAGTAGGTTCTCTAGAAATTAAGAAGGCATACCATTTGTAGGTAGAGTAACGATACTACTTCCATTGACATAATAATGTGAGAATATTTAAAAAAAGAATATGAACCTATAAATTTTTAGAGTAGTAGAGCTCTTAGTGCAGAGTTCGTCCGGGGAAGTACTACCACCTTACCCATTTCCGCCGTGAAGCAGTAGTGCAATTGTATTACTGTGTTTCGGTTAGAAAGGTAAGGGGGCCGGTGAAATTACAGGCACATGAGACTTAACAACTTCACGTCTCAGGGTCGACAACGCATTGGCGATGCTCCTAGTGTTGCAAATGTCCATAGGCGGCGGTGACCACTTACCATCAGGTGGACCGTCTGCTTGTTTGTCGGCCCAAGTGGCATAAAAAAAAAAAAAAAGCATTCATATAGGTAATCATTTTAAGTCGTTTTTATACAAGACTACCTGCCCCCCGCAGTTACCCCTGGGTTTATCGATGTCATATATAGCAATATACCCTATATCCATCTACGAGGTATTCCGCGTCGAACTGTTGCTTTCCCATCCCGATATGTTCAGTAGTTTTGAGGTGATGGTGCGTCAAAGGATTTGCGTATATCTTAAAGACAGCATATTAAAAAACATTTTTAATATTTAACCATAATCAAACAACGTGAACACAAACTTTTTTGTATATTTTGTAAGTACCTTAAATTTTTTAGGTTAATTTTAAATTAAAAAATATAATGAAGTATGAGTTTAATAACTAAATTCTTGCTTTATCGTGTACTCCATCATGTAAACGTCAATTTGGCCCATTTAAAGCAATTAAACAGAAAAGTAGACAATGAGCATACTCTACAATAGCCGACCCCGATGTGTCGTGGAAACCGTCACGACACTCTGCTTTCCATTGATATCGTTTTACGTTAATGCCTCTTCCATTCTTCGGAGGTAAACAGTATGTGAGCACTCATTGTGAACTAGGTATGAATTGTCCAAATTATACCAATTATAGCAGTTTTTTGTTGTGATGTATGGAAGTATGCGATTATTTGAAGTGACTTGATAGAAAACCTATTTGAATTATTAACTTTACCACTGTATCAATCTGTATTTTGCCTTTATCCTACTGTATATGTGTATAGGATCTGTCTGTAGGTACATTTCATATTTTTGTAATTTTTTGTGACAGATATTTGTAATATGAATCACTGAAACCAATTCTACCACTTTGATATTTTTTGTCTTTTATAACTCTAGCACGATTTGACTGATCTTGATGAAAATTTGTATAATAGTCAGACTATGTGATTGCGCGAATCATATGCTCTATAAATGCAGATGAAACCGCGGGGTACAGCTAGTTTCAAATAAATGTATTTACGATAGGATTTCATTATTATCGACTTTAGAATCATTTCTTTCCTCTTTAGAAGGTTGAAGTATATGAAATTAATGAAAACCAATTTGTATAGTATTTATTTTATTGTTCAGATTGCATGAGAATTAAACTCGTTTATTGACCTCTCTTTCACAGAACTTATATTGGATAGTCCAGAGATACGGGAGATAATATTTCTCAACACCTTTTCAGATAAATTATAAAGCATTCCAAAAAGGTTGATGACACAAAGCTGTCTACACTTCATAACCATAGATAACGAGTGACCTAAAAGTAAAAGTTATATTGTGTGGTCCAAGAGAAAAGAAATCGCCTTGAGCTATGAATATTGCCAATCATGAATAGATACTCATCTTTCATAAAAATGTTTGTATCTTTGATATTACATAAAAGATTTGTAGAGTTATCTTCGTTTGTTTCGTAAACTTTCACACTGGCTGTTAATAAATTTACTGTGAATGTGAATAATAATAAACATTCGGTCAAGAGCTTACTCTAGAAAACAATAGTTTTTTTTTAATTGTTGCTTGAGGGACATGTCTAGTTCCTGCAAAAGTGATATTTAAATAATATAAATATACTAGCTGTCACGACAGTCGTTATCCTGTTGAAATAAGTCCATAAAAAAACAATGCAGGAATTCGATCGCAGCGCCACTTACCGTGTCCAATTGTGGTTCTAATCCATTCTCAAATACACTGGAAAAGATACCAAAATTACATCAAAATCATTCCAGCCGTTTGGGAATTCGCTAACATACCCACGGACAGAACAATTATATATATTAAGATGTGAGAAATATCAACAATCATGTCGAGATCTGTAATTGTATTTAATTATTTATATTTAAATTAAATTATTAATGGATTATCACATTTCATATCATGGCCATTTGATCCCAAACTGAGCATAGATTTAGCTTGTTGTGCAATACTACATTTTTAGTTTTAATTTGTATATTTATTACATTTATATAAATTGACATCCAGACATATAACAAACAGACATTACATATTAGTTCTAGTTGGAAATCAACTTCACGACTTGTGATGTGGTTGTGGTAGTAAGTCTATTTGGACACCACACCTATCAAAAATCAAAAAATTGTGAAACTGGATAATAATAAAATGACAATTTATATGTACATTATTATATTAGAAAGAACTGAAAATAGCGATAACATTACAATTGCCCTTTATAATACCACTAGCTGTCCCCCGCGTTCCCGAGGAATGTAACATTTTCCCGGGATAAAAAGTAGCCTATATGTTATTCGAATATATGCACTATCTATGTGCTAAGTTTCATCTAAATCCGTTGGGTAGTTTTTGCGTGAAAGAGGAACAAACATCCATACATACAACAACGTTATAATATTAGTAGGATTCGCAGATCCGCTATTTTACATTACTTTACTTTGACACGACTTGGTTAAATATTTCCTCTTCCATTGATCACCTTCCTGGTGATAACGGTACAGGCCGTGGGACGTTACGAGCTTTGTACTTCGTTCTTATTTATAATAAGTATTACAATTAAATAAAAAAGGTTGATCATAATCATATGATTGTGAAATAACTTTTAAAGCGAACCAAATCAAATAATAAGTGATTTTCATTAACAGAAAAACATTTTCAATAGGTATTATTATAAATGCGAAAGTTTTTTAGGATGGATGCTTGTTAATCTTTCACGCAAAAACTACAAAACGGATTTGGATGAAATTTGGCACATAGTTAGTTTAAAACCTGTATTTCAATACAATACAATACAAATATACTTTAGTGTTCAAAATAGAGTGTTCTACAAACATTATCAGTGCAATTTAGGCAATTTTTGTATTAATACAAATGATACTTTTTTTAAACGAAATTTAACATTTCTCGGGGCACGGGTGAAACCGCGAGAGACAGCTAGTTTTTAAATCTAATGTAGATAGTATGCATTTACTTAAGCTTTATTTTATCCGAGCAGATACACTAATAAGAATTGTTAATGCTAATGTAATGTATTTGTATGCAATTATCGTTATGCGATAATATTCAAATAAATACACATTGATTCCACACTGCGTCACATTAAGTTTGAGACCTTTAATAAACAAAATTAATTACCATTTTGTAGTACTAAGTCGTCGAGATAAGGTATCACCGAGCACCGGTTCTCGGTAAAAACTCTCGGTCGCGATAAACGCACTAGCTTTAATTATAAAATTGTCTCTTTAAAAAATAAAATAAATTTAAAAAATAGAGATGCTCGCAAAAAACCTAGACGCGTACGCTCGCACCTGCCAATGGTGTGTCGAGATACGCCGTTTATATTTAGAAACCACTTTATTTAACTCACCGCCGAGCTTAAAGCTCCCGATAAAAAGGTTAACTTAGTGCACTTGCGGTGCGTCGTTTATTAAGAACCATTTACTTTTCGCCCATGATTGTATCAATCGACCGCATGCTCAGCGAACTCACGGCTGCGTAATAAAAACAAATAAAGCAATATTGACCATCGCTTATATTAAAACAAAAATGTTCAAATATTTACCGCGGTGGTACGTATACAAAATTGTAAACTACTATTTATAGATTGAAAAAAAGTTGGAAAAGTATCAAGATGATTCTCCAGTATGCGTTATCAGGTACCTTAAGTTATATGAAGTGAGGAGATAGTACCCGGCCTCGGGGTTCTTGAGGTTCTATTCGGTTAGTATTCGCCGAGCGAGCAGACTGAGAGCGCGCTTGGCACGCGGCACCCGTTGAACTCTACTTATACCAAGTGTGCGCTTGCACACTAAACTATTAACTTAAATACTCATTTATATAGTTTTCTATCATTATTAATCAGTGATAATTTGTTTAGATTTATATGTGAATAGTGCCTGTTTTCTTGTGTCGATCGGATTTTTATTACAGTGACTTTTTGTAACCAATTTTTGGTGTTGACTTCTAAGAATTTGTTTAGAGGTAAGGGTTGAATACCTGTTTTTTTATATACCAATAGTTATAAATTTTAGGTATAACTTACTTTATAATTTAAGTTAGTATTCGCATGACACGAGTCAATTTGCTGAAAGTATAATTAAGCTAAGGGAACGCGTCAGGTAAAGGACCGGATGGCGGGCGATTAGTGATCCTGTTTGCTAAATTATCCTCTCGTTTCTAGGAAGTTATCGAAAGGGATGCGTATCATTACCTGGCTAATTTCAGAGCGGTAAGTCCGACTGTTGTTTTAATGTGTAGTCGGTAATTATAGCAAATATCTTTTTGTTAATATCTTCATTATTTTAATGCGTGTAAGAGATTTTTAAGGAAACTGTAGTGCCTGTTATTAAAAATCAAAAAATAATAATTTAAGATTAGATTAATCAAAATAAAGGCTTTTGATTGAAAATGAATAGTAACAGAATGATCGTAAACACATGTAATAAAATTACTATCTAATTATCAAGTCATTAAGGACTAAAGTCTCGTGTGTTGTAAGTGCATTTCGAAAGCACACTCGAGCATTGCTGCATTCTTGTGGAGCTCGTCTGACCGGCGCGCGGCGCGGGCGCACCTGGGAGCCTGTAGGGGGCGCGGGCGGTCCACAATCACCAACCTTTAAGGCGCATCTCTTACATTCCGATTTTCTTTCGGGTCCAAAACTATATGCACATTTATATATGACTAGCTGTCCCCAGCAGCATTCCCAAGGGATGTTACATTTTCCCGGTGTAAAATACAAGTTATAAACTGCATATGTGCTGAGTTTCATCCTAATCCGTTTAGTTGTAATTGAAGCAATTGCAAACAACCTCACAAACTTTTGCATTTAATACTAGCTGGTCCTCGCGGCCAGCACTCCCGGGGGATGTTACTTTTCCCATAGGGTAAAGATAGCATGTGTTAATCCAGGTTATAAACTAACTATGTGCCAAGTTTCATCTAAATCTGTTCAGTATTTCTTGCGTGAAAGCGTAACAAAGATCCGTACATTCATAATATGTAATAATCTATACTAATATTATAAAGAGGAATGATTTGTATGTTTGTTACTCTTTCACGCAAAAACTACTAAACGGATATATATGAAACTTGGCACATAGATAGAGCATATCCTGGAATAACATACAGGCTTCTTTTTATCCCGGGAAAATGTGACATCCCTCGGGAACGCGGGTAAAACCGCAGGGGACAGTTTTACAAAATATAATTAGCATTTACAGGTAGCTTAATGATAAAGCCTTATCACTGCACAATAGTCTCTATGTCATTGTAAATGCCTATTTCCAAAAGTGTGTTCTTATCTTGCTCACCTTATTATTTTATAAAGTGAGAATAATAGATTTTTTTGTCATGGAACAATGGCTCTTATTATTCATTCAGTTAAAGGCCCATTATTGAAATATTGGTAGTGTCTGCTTACATCCTTCCTTTAGGATAAGCAATTGTCCTATCAGAATATACAATAATGTTTTCTAAATGTAAGGATGATAAATTAATGTTGGCGAGGCGAATATAACTGCCGTTTTATTAAATAACTGTACAGTCGCGTCTACTCTCACAGGTACAGTTGCCACAAAAGATGGTACAGTTTGAAGATGTCGTAGACCTTGTAAATAGAAGAATACAAAAAAAATAGTAAATTTTGTTCTCTTATTTACTGCAAAAAAAATTGTTTATGGTCGAACGAATGAAGTGTTTTTAAATTTTAAAAAAGTCTAGAAAACCGTTGGTGCCACCTAAGCTGGCACCGGCAAGTGTTAAAAACCAAGATGTCGCAAAATGTATGCATTGGGTATTATAATTTTAACAGCTTTTTGCATAATATTATAATAAATACCTGTTTGAAACACTGTTCTCCGGTTTGACTTGTCTATGATATATATTGATGCATGTATATATTACTTGAGTCATAACGGCTAACGGCTGATAAATTTAGAATTGAAGTCAGATTCGAACTTCAGGAAATTCGCAAAATCTTCTGATAGATATTGGATGTCAAAATGTAACTGTTTAACATCCTTTTTTAAGGAAATTGCATAACAATATTCATATCTTAAAATTCCGTAAATTCGCAAAATTTTCTCATTAATATTGGGTGTCCGAAAGTCATTTTTAAAATCTTTAACAAATTACATAACAAGATAAATTTAATTAAATCTGAATATTGATCTGGCTTGCATAAGAATGACTTTAATTAATTAACCGTCGATTGAAATTTCGTAATATGTGCGCCAACTAATAATTGATAAAAGTGGAAAGCTGTTTCTTATATTTTTTATTGCAATTTTGAAACAATAAAATGACAATCAACGATAATTTTTAACCAACAATTTTTTTGTTCAAATATAGTGAGGATTAAAAAAAAATTGCAGAATAGAATACAAATATGGAGCGTTAAATGTCAGATGTGTTTCTCGTTTCTTGATTACGTAATGATTCATGGGTATAATATAATTGTGTGCATTGGAAACTGCAAGCAACGGTGAAGATACGACGGTTTGAAGTTGGCAATTTCGCCGCTTTCGAAAACTATTCACGTTAGGTTATGTTAATAGAGAAGAGATGTTTAATGGTGTAAGTTTCTGAAAGTTTACAAATCTTTAGCTTCGTTCGCTTATATTTAGTTCTTTAGCTATAAAAATGATTGTTTAAATGTTTTCATTAACGTTTTTACGCTGGACAGCCGTGTGCGACAAACGGACTGTCATATATCTCATACTATCCGCGCGCTGCGGCTTTGCCCGCTTTCAGTCCTGGTTATAAACCTTCCTCTTGAATTACTCTATCTATTGTTGAAAACTGTATTAAATCCGTTGCATAGTTTACGATTCTATAAAGGACATACAGACAAACATTCATTTTGATATATATAGAAGATATCGGACGACAGAATATCGGCGTTGTGGGTGAAACCTCAACATTAGACTGATTAGCCTTTTTTTCTATTCATGATACACAGATACAGAATCACTATTTGGCTATATTGTGCCATCATTATTAATTTGTGTTTTGGGAGAAATTTAAACATATTATTATTTATTCTATATATATGTAATTGTAGCTGAAGCGGCAGGTAATCTCATAGACTTAGAGACTCTCAAGTGCAACTAATGATTATTTATTTATTAATTGTTTGTAAATCCTGTAAAAATCCGACAAGTGTAACGTATTTCTAGGACAACGCAGCTTTTATACTCAACGCGGAGTTTTATAAAAACTACAATAAAACATAAGATTTTGTCTATTACGATTCATATTTTCATAAATGTTAGTTCGTAAGAAGTTACTTAGTTTTTATAGCCCAACATCCACCGGTAAAGCCATTAGAAACGAAGCACTCGTTTTACGCAGGATGGAAAGTAACTTGGTACAATTCTTCGAGTCGGGTTGCTATGTGATAATGACCGCTGAGTCGGCATGGTGGTTACGTAAGATCTATGAGCAAAAACGCCGTGAGCGTAAATAAACGTCGGCAGTGGACTAGACATCGCCCGGTGCGGTGACTGTCTATAACTGGGCGTTGTTAGAAAGTCAATGTACTTACGCGATCATGAATGAATGACTTCTATTGGGAAAAAATAAGCGGTCCTCAAACTATATGTAGTTGTGGAGCAAGAGCTGATATTACTGAAAAATGCTTAGGAATCACATTGTATACTTTTCTCAGGATGTAAATGTATTATAAATGAACTAGTTTGCCAAATGGAGATTCAGATGAGTCAGTGAAAAGATATTGATGTTGAAAAATAATTTGGGCAAATGACAATGGGAGAATTTCAGGTTAAGTCTCTCTTGTTAATGATTTAATATTTGGTAGACGACATTTAATGTATTAATAAAAGTTTGAGAAGCTACGTAATAAATTATTTTCATTTTATTGAAATAAAAGTTATAATATACAGATAATTAATTTGATATGTAAATCAATCGGTCGAAATATGATTAAAGCGACTATAACTTCACACATTGTGATCGCAATATACAATGAATAAAACATTATTTTACCATAATTTTTAGACGTGGTTACAAAGCACAGATTTAATAAATTATAATGATAAAAATAGCCATATTTTTTATGGTAAAGAAAACGAGATGGGAATAACAAACATCAACTTTTGATGAATACCAAATTGAATACGTGTTCTGAATGTAAAATAATCTGAAAATATTTTTCAAAAGAGCGTTGGGCTTATGATGTATTATTACCTTAAAAAGTTTGGTTGCTTTTAAATTTCGTTGTAAACATGCTTAATTGGCCGTCACTTGGCCTTGAATGGGCCGCGGTCAACGAACGAAGAAAGGCAACCGGCCATTCTGATGAGATTATGTAAACACAAACAAGTTAGAAAATTGTTTCATTACCATTATTATCATATTAAGGGCGTTTTCTTTGTGCTGACATTAACACATGGATGCAAGCCCTTGTTTTATGGCATTACGTTTAGATCATCCGCTCCACGGACAACCACGCAATTTCTATACATTAAACTAAGTAGGCATGTCAATAAAAAATTTCTTCGATCAAGACCGGGTCTATTATGGTGATCATTTCGTTCGTACGTGTCTAATAAAGAAATACAATTTGTAACACAATAAGTAGAGACGGGATGTCAATATGATTCAGCAAATAACAGCAGTTACGACTTTTTGCTTAGACTTAAGGCATGTTTGCTGACTTTGATTATGTAAGATTCACAAAGCCTATTATGGTAGGCTTTTTTCGATTAAACGAAGCTTAAGTTTGTTCATGTTTTGTGATACTTATATTTTGAAAAGTTTTCCTCCTAAATGTTATTAGAAGTAATCTAAGGATTTTAATCAATTTATTTTTGTTTTATTTGCTATAGCGCATCAGAATAGCCACAGTTAGTTTTATTTAAGAATTAAATTTGTAATCATTGTGAGCTTATAAACCAGTTGACTAACTAATGAACTATCAAGTAACGGTAGTAGCTTCAGTAACTTTAAATTTGACCTTCATAAGTGCCTTCCGAGAGCCCAAACTGAATAAACGGTTTTGAATTTTGATTTTTTTGAATCAAACTAAGACTAATCTTAATTAAACTTGCGTCATCATAAAATATAACACGTAAAATGTTATTGTTTTGACCGTGATCGCTCTAAGCGCGTATATTATCACGTAATTGCTCAGTTTAGTTGCGGGCGACACCGGGCTAGATTGTATCTGGTTGATATATCGGCCGATGGTGGCCTGGAGCCGACGCTTATTGATGGCCCTGCCTCCGACTTGGCTGCGATTACCTTCACAACGTATGAATATAACGCATTATCGATATTCATAATGCTGTCGCTCGTTACACGGCCGCTATGCGAATTTATTATAATGCCGTAGATAAACGCACCTGCGATCCCTATCTTATGTTTGATAATACTTTAACATTTTGCTTTTTCCAATTAAAAAGATAGTTACTATCGAGAATAAGGAAAGGAGTTACTTCTCGATTATTCTATGTTGTTTATTCGGTTTAAAGAGTTTATACCCCAAATGAACATTGAAACTTAAAATTATTTTACAACGTGAGTTTAATCTAACATAGTTATACAAACGGTAAAAAAGTGTCAGTTATCAATTATCAGTCTCTTTTAAAAAGGATTAGCCGAGTCACAGTCCTTTTTATTTTTTGGCAATTTATTATAAAGCAGCGCTCCCTCGTACTGTTATTCTGAGAATTATTAAAATTATTTAAATGAAAAATATTAAAAAAAAATTCCAGTTATTTTACAATTTAGAGAATTATTAAAATTATTTAAATGAAAAATATTTAAGTTTTCCCAGTTATTTTACAATTTTACCATATTGTATTATACAGGGTGTTACATAACGAGTCCATTCACAATATTTCAGAACCGTAGTAACGCTGTATAACATACGGCAAAAAAAATAGATTAGAGATAAAGATTTTAATGAATGAAAAATAGAAAACTATTAAAGTAGACAATTAGTAGCTAAAAATAGGTACGTAGGCCTTTCTGTTAAATAATCTGGTTTCCTGACATGACAGCTTACTAGGGTTGTTGGCTTTGATAATTAATTATATTTTAACGGGGTATTTTGTAACACGTTGTATAACCTAATTAAGATTTTATAGAGAATTGCAAACTCCAGTTGACAAAGTGCAATTTTGCAATTAACACCAAGTGTTTGTGGTTACAAAAGTTACCTAAACGTTCTTCAAAAGTTGTGAGTGAAAGTGAACTCGTGTAGATCTTTATCACAGTGGGTGTCATAGGTAAATGGTATAAAAATGAGATTATAATCATTGTTCATTCGGGCGTTGCGTGGCGGCCATCATCGATCATGTAACGCAACATTTCAAACAGTGATAAAGATTATTTTAACGTATCTATTATTTATTCAGTTACTAAAAGCTGCTTTACATAATAGCAGATCTAGATAATACAAATTGTATTAGTGGCTCTTGTTACATGTGTATTTATTGTGTCCCAAATATTGTTGTGTAATATTATACAAAAACAAATATCTAGTAACTAATTCCGGTGGATCTCCTTCTCATTCAAGTCCCAAACTAGGAAACTCAACAGGAAATCGACACGTGTTTCGCTTGTGAAGCATCTTCACACGACGTCTGCTGTCACTGAGTCTACGCACTAGCACCACATACGTGTTACCTCGCCGACCGCCGGACAGAAAGTGAGTTTCTGTTGAGTTTCCTTGTTTGGGACTTGACAGAGAAGGAGATCCAGCGGAATTAGTTACTAGATATTTGTTTTTGTATAATCCTACAATGGTTTTCCAGAAGGTCACGCCTGAGTCAATTAGTTGTTTGGTAATGTTACTTGTTTCATGATTATTATACTTACACATATTCATTTAGAATGTTGCATATTTATTTATTTACTAGCTGCGCCCTGCGGCTATGCCCGCTTTCAATCCTGGTTATAAACCTTCCTCTATCTATTGCTGAAAACTGCATTATAATCCGTTGCACTGTTTACAATTCTATAAAGGACATACAGACAAACATTCATTTTTATATACATATATAGATTTCAAAGGTCACAATCAAATGTAACATCAAAACAATTTTGTTTAGTCTATATTGAGACCCAAGAGCAACATAAGGATATTCTCAAGTAGAATACTCTGTTAGAGTTGTTATTTTTTAACAATAAATTATGCTTAGTAAATAATAATTATAAATATACTGGTACATTCTTTATGCACGGCCATCTTATCCCAAACTAACCAGAGCTACTCTGGAAACCACATATACAACTTTTTTTCTTCTGAATAGATATTCACATCCAGACAGGACGAACAGACATTTTTATGCACACAAATGTTTGGCCTGGGTGGAAATTGATCCCATGAATGTAAAGTCTTGTCTGAATGCACATTTTCACATAGAAATCGATATTAGAAAAGGTACATAAAAAAATATATTTTCGCCACAAGTATAAAACTACGTATTTAATTTTAAAAAAGGCCGAATAAAAAAAAACTGGATTTACAACATTTTGACCATCCTATTTTATTAGCAGACTTATTTTAACGTCTTTAGTGAAATAATGATGACATCATAGCAAAATGTGGCCGTTTCCAAAACAAAAGGCTCCACACTGTGGAACGTTCACGGTTGATTAGGTCTGAGGCACTAGCGAGACGGTTCCATAGCTTCAACTACAACTGGGAGTCGTCTATGCCTTTGTTGGATATTGCACCATTTAGATTTCCCCGTACCTTCGTTTCTCACGACGATGCGGCGACGTTGGGTATGTAATATGGAAAATAGAGATAGGATCATTAAAATATATGGAAAAGATGACTGATAGGTAATAAAGAAGTGAAATTTCCTTTTTTTAATTGACTTAAAGGTAGCACCAGATGTCTAATTTTACTCACTCACACTAGGGGAACTACCTTTTCGGTAAAATAAAACTCTGTATATAATCACACACACTTGGATATATTGTTGAACTCAAGCTCAAAATTCAATTTTTTTTTTTTTTTTTTTGAATGGACGAAGGTGTTAGCCTCAGATGGCTCTGACACCCTTACGCGGACAATATCGGTGAGCGCTTAGGGCTCTCAACCGAAATACTCAAAATTCAAAAATGTTCATAGACTTATATTGAATCGCAAGAAAACTTTGATAGCGCGATGTACAATTTTAGTGCTGCCATCTAGTATAATTTTTTGGTACTAAATAATTGTTCACGTTTAACATATCCGCCCACCAAGGACCTTCCTTCACTAAATACACTAAATTAACAATTATGCCGCGCTAGGTGATAAACACAACATTACAATCGTCTCTATAGGTACTAAATACATTTGAATGTACAAAATCTCAAAAAACTTAAACTCTTTACCTTAAACTAACTAAATAACAATTTTAACTTAGAACAATAAACTTGGCAAAACAAAAATAGGCAAACTCTACCTTTAAAATAAAATAAAACTTAACAGGAGACCGCCCACCATGATATGACCTAACGCTGTTTACAACTTACATGCAATTAATTCGTCATAGGTACAATATTTTATGCATTTAATTATTTTGTGAGCACACATATTTTACTTACTGGTCTCTTTAATATACCATTTTTACATTTAATACTTACTACTCTAGTTAAGTGGTCAGGACCCGGATGTTTCTCTATAATTTTACCTAACACCCATTTAGCAGGTGGTACATTATCCTCTTTTATTACTACAACGTCATTAACATTAGGTTCCTCATTTTTATTATTCCATTTGTAACGTTGAATTAAATTAACTACGTACTCTTTTGACCACCTTTTCCAAAAATCACCTATCATTTTTTGACAAAGATTCCATCTATCTAATCCACAAACTTTTTGATTACTATAATCTGTATCTGTTACGTTTAACAATGGTTCACCCACTAAAAAATGGCCCGGTGTTAATGGGAGAGGGTCACCTATATCGTCACTCAAAATTGAAATGGGGCGCGAATTTAGGCACGCCTCAATCTATGTTAACACGGTTGTGAGCTCTTCGTACGTTAGAGTACTGTCACCGATTACCTTCTTCAGGTGGTTCTTCACACTTCGCACTCCCGCTTCCCACAATCCTCCAAAATTAGGGGAGTATGGTGGAATAAAATGCCATGTAGTTGACTCGAGTGTTAAAAGTCGTACTATTTCGTCGGGCCAACTTGATTTTGCATTATTAAACATTTCAAACAGCTGCTTGTTGGACCCAACAAAATTGGTCCCGTTATCACTGAACAAATCTTTGCAGTGTCCTCGTCTGGATGTAAACCGTCTAAAGGCTGCAATAAAACCCTTAGCCGTGAGATCAGAGACAGCTTCTAGGTGCACAGCACGAGTAACCATGCATATGAAGAGGCATATATACCCCTTATATGCTTTAGAGCCTCTGCCGGGTGAAAATCTAACATTGATGGGCCCTGCGTAATCCACACCCGTAGATTTGAAGGGTTTACTTGGCTTCAATCTCACTTCCGGAAGTTGTCCCATCAACTGAGTTCGATTTGCAGTGGAATATCTACGGCAAGTTACACAGTTTTTATAGAACTTCTTCACTTGAATCCTTCCTCTTAATATAAAATATTTGAGGCGAATGTGATTCATCATTATTTGTGGACCCCCATGTAGGGTCTTCTTATGTGCCTCCGATATAATAAGCTTGGTTAAGTGACACTTATCGGACATAATGATAGGATGTTTAGCCTCGTAGTTCAGCTCAGCTCTATCAATACGACCGCCAACTCTTAATATTCCTTTGGAATCCAGTATAGGGCATAATGTGCGTAGTAAACTCCTTTTTAAAACATTTCCGTGTGAGTTGATATGCTCGATGTCTTCTTTAAAATTGATAGCCTGCCTCATAATAATCAGTTTCTCTAATATGTATTTCATCTCTTCAACTGTTATAAACTCTGACCTTTGTTGACGTTCCGTTCGTGGTGTTCTTAGATCTAAGAATCTTTTACAATAAGATAATATTCTCAACATCCTTGTCAATGATGAAAATCTCAGTATGAACTCTTCTGATTTATCTTCATTCATTTCGACCCTTGCTGTTAAACATACCGTCTCTGACTTCTTTTCTTCTAATACAGTTTTCTTAAATTCCCCCTTGCTATACTTTATTTCTTTATGTTCCAACCAACTCGGTCCTTTTTTCCAAATTCTAAGATTTACAAATTCTTCTGCCTTAATTCCTCTGGATGCACAGTCCGCTGGATTGTCCTCAGACCGCACATGCGCCCACTGGCTATTGTCCAAGACGGTGAGTATTTCCGACACCCTATTTGCCACAAAAGTTTTCCATTTACTAGGGTGGCTACTCAACCATGCCAGAACCACCGATGAGTCTGTCCACGCATGCACATTTTCTTTTGCAACTCCCAATAGACGAGACACATCTAAAAGCAGTTTTGCAAGCAAAACCGCACCACATAACTCCAAACGAGGGATCGACACTTGTTTAACAGGGGCGACCTTGGTTTTAGAAGTAATTAAGTTGACGTGTGCTTCACCGTTTTCATCTATCACCCGCATATACACCACTGCCGCATAGGCGGTATTGGAGGCATCACAAAATCCTTGCAACTCAACACGCTTATCTGATTTGCGACATCCAATCCAACGCGGAATAGAAAATGCGACAAGTGCATGCAACTCCTCCCGGTACTTAAGCCAGTCACTCAAATGTGGTTCGGGCAACGCTTGGTCCCATTCTATCCCCAATAACCATAGCCTTTGTATAAAGGCCTTGGCTGTTGTTATCATTGGCGCTACTAACCCTAATGGGTCAAACAACCGCGAAATATCAGAAATAACCTTACGTTTTGTCACTGGTTCTTCTAGTGGAGGAAGCTTAATTTCATATTCGAACGTATCATCAGCTCTATTCCATGTAAGTCCCAAGATTTTAACTGTTTTATCAATCTTAATACTCACACTCTCCTTCTCTATTTGTTTGTCTTTTCCAATGTACTCTAATACTTCATTAGAGTTGCTACTCCATTTTTGAAACTGAAATCTACCTAACTTCATTAGTTTATTTATTTCTTCAAATATTTCAATTGCTTCTCTCTCAGTTTCACAGCCTGTCATTAAGTCATCCATATACAAATCATTTTTTGTTATTTCAGCAGCCTTTGGATATTGTAGCTGATTGTCTTCTGCTAATTTGTGTAACGCCTTCACTGCTAAATACGGCGCACTAGCCGTACCGAATGTCAACGTTAGTAACTGGTAATGCTCTATAGGTCCTTCTGCATTAGACCTCCACAATATCCTTTGATAGTCTATATCTTTCTCATTTACACGAACTTGCCGATACATTTTTATCAAATCAGCAATTATGCAGATCGGATGAGTTCTCCATCTTAGAAGTAGATGTTGAATGTCTTGCTGCAACCTTGGTCCGACGAGTAAATTATCGTTAAGTGAGAAATTGTTTACGCCTTTACAAGACGCATCAAAAACCACACGGACCTTCGTTGTCTCCTTGTTTTCACGAACCACAGAGTGATGTGGTAGATAAACCGCCTTTGGATTTTTAACATCCATTTCAGGAACAACTTTCATGTGATTTAAAGTTTTGTACTCCTCTATCACCTTTGTATAATCATCTTGTAGTTTTGGATTTTTGTCTAATCTCTTCTCTAAAGATAATAGTCTCCTTGTCGCAATCTGTACTGAATTACCATATTGGCACTCTGGGTCATCTGAATTAAATGGTAATCGTACAACAAATCGACCATCCTCTTCTCTAGTAGTTGTTAAATCAAAAAATTCTTCGCATCTCATCTCCTCTGTAGTTAACATTTTTTGATTCGTTTCTGGTTCTTTCTCCAACTCCCAAAATTGTTTCAACAAATCCTCTTCCCTGACCTGTGTATGCATGCTAATAACTCTTCTCTGTATATCTGTATCTAGTGACATCTTACCAGAAATAATCCAGCCAAGTACTGTATTTTGTGCTATCAAGTTTCTTGATGGGTTTCTTAAGACACCACTCCTAATTATTTCTCCATATACTTCCGCTCCGAGTAGAACGTCAATTTTACTCGGTGATGTAAACTCTGGATCAGCCAGGGGTAACTTTTCTAGCTCAAGCCAATCAGGTGAATGAATAACCTTAGATGGAATCATTGATGTAAGAGAGCTCAATACATAAGCAATTACTGATATTGACTTACCCGGGCGATGGCGTGATTGGATATGTAATGTTACTACATATTTAACTCGCGTGTGACCATCCCCCACTCCGGACACCAAGCCATTGATCGGTGTTCGCTTAAGACCTAGTAATTGAACAGTAGCTTCCGTAATAAAAGAAGCCTGCGAACCTTGATCGATTAATGCTCTAATTACATACGATGATCCGTCAACTGATATAGCCCTAACCACTGCGGTAGCTAACAAAACGTCGCAGGGTGAAAACTTATTAGAAAAGTGTGATAATATTGTTGTGTTCTCTCGATGTTGTGTGTGTGGTTGTGATTCTTCCTTCTCTCCTTTGGTAGTTCCCTGTGTCTCTTCCTTTTCTCTCTCAATATGTAATAATGAATGGTGACGTCGTCCACAACGTCTGCAGCTCTGTGATTGGTGACATTTCCTTACTGCATGATTCGGTGCAAGGCAATTAAAACACAATCCATTTGTTTGAACATATTCAGACCTCTCTTTAGGAGTGTATTTGGCGAATTGTTTGCACTGGTAAAGAGCATGCTGGCCATTGCACATTACACATGATATAATCCTTTTGTCACATTCAAAGGCTGAATGTAATGATTTTATTGATCTTTGTGTAGTCGTCTTGGCTCCTTCTAACATCTCCATAGTCCTAAATCTTGTTTCCATAAACTTCTTAAGCTGTTCCCATGTTGGCAACTCGTCAGAATCAGTTTGACTAAGCTGAAGTTCCCACTGCTTGCGTGACTCTTGATCTAATTTAGATAGCACCAGATGATTGATAATAGCATCCCATGAACTCGTATCAATCTTCAAATTGTCCAATGACTTTAAGCATGCAGATGTCGTATCCAATAGATGCTTAGTGGCACTTGCTGACTCCGAATTAATAGCCTTCTGTGCAAAAAGCCGCTTCATAACTTCATTTGTATTGAATCGCTTATTGTTATAACGTCTAGTTAGCTGCGACCACGCTTCATCATAATTGGTGTCTGTTGTTGACAGATTTTTCAATACATATTCAGCTTCGCCATGTAAACAGCTCTTAAGGTAGTGTAATTTTTGAACTGCACTCAGATTCGTAGTCTTATGGATAAGTGATAAAAACATGTCATGAAAAGACTGCCATTCTTCATAACCTCCTGAAAACTTAGGTAGATGGATTTGTGGTAGTTTAACTTCACAGTGTGGCGACGTTGACACAGAAGCAGTCTGGGGACTTGACGACGATGTAGCGTTAAATTTTTTCATGTCTTCCTTCATTTTTGTCTTATAATCGACATACTTTTCTTCAAATTGTTCATATTCATCTTCCGTAAAATATGACAATTTAGCCTGTTCTTGTTTATCTGCTATTCTCACTAATTTAGAATGATTATTCTTAAAATCCTGCCATAATGACTCTAATGCTTCTGTTCTCGTCTCAATATATGAAGAATTAATTCTTGACTTGGGTGACTTAGAATAGTTTGCAAAAGCCTTAATCAATTGCTTCAGTAGTTCATCTTGATTTAGAATTAAAGGCTTTATCTCTGAAGACATCTTGTTTTCAATTGTAAATCACAAGTCAATAAAGTATAACCATACAATGTTTAAACTTAATCGTGATTATTTTAAGTCCATAAAATCACCGAAAATATTACAAGTCCAGCATAAACCAAATTTTTCTAAGTCCCTAAAATATCACTGATTTTCTAAGTCCATAAATTCATCGAAAAAATTACAAGTCCAGTTAAAAATCAATTTTTTCTAAGTCCACAAATTCATCGAAAAAATTACAAGTCCAGTTTAAACGAAATTTTTCTAAGTCCTATAAGGTATTAATTAACTAAAATTTTACAAGTCTTTGAGAACACTGCACTTTTTATAAGTTAATTTACTCACAGTTATAAGGTTCAAATTCACTCAATAATTAATTAATATTTTACAAGTCTTTGAGAACACTGCACTTTTTAAAAGTTAATTTACTTACAGTTTTAAGGTCCAAATTCACTTAACTATTCCCTGGTTTCGGCACCATGTCTAATTTTACTCACTCACACTAGGGGAACTACCTTTTCGGTAAAATAAAACTCTGTATATAATCACACACACTTGGATATATTGTTGAACTCAAGCTCAAAATTCTTAAACGGAGGTTTTCCCACACGCCCGCTTGGGGGGCGTGGCGCTACTGGTCGGGGCGGTGCCCCTTTCAGTGGGTGCAGTCGCCGCCTACTAAAGTAGGCGGGTCCCTGGTGTGCGGCGTATTAAATACGCCGCGATGGTGTCAGTTCCGGAGTTGTCACATCCGGTGGGGTGTCGCTCTGCCGGCGAGCCAGGCACCACCGGAAGTAGCTCCGGTAGGCGGCTGCAAGCCGGCGGCGACGGGGGTCGAAGTCCAGTGATTTCCCGCGGCAGCGGTGTCGGCGAGGTCGAGCCCTCCGGGAGTGATTCCCGGGGGGCGCCCGTCAGCCGGCGCCGGTGCGGGGGGGGTAGGTCCGGTGGGGGTTTCCGCGGGAACTAGGTCCCGCGGGAACGGTCGGTCCGGGCGGTGTTGCTCGTCAGGCGGGCGCCGATGGTACGGTGCCAGCTCCCGCAAGTGGCGGAGGCTGGACCGATCGGCGCGGCGGAACATGTTGGCGCTTAGTCGGCCGATGAAGTCGTCGAGACTCTCCATGTTGAGGTCCCTGGAGATCGTAGCATTCCTCACGTAGCGCGGGGCGCCTACGATAGCGCGCAGCGACAGCGACTGCTGTGCGCGCAGCTGTTGGCGGACACGGTCCGACGTCAACGCATACCAAGCAGGTGCGGCATACGTGAGTCGGGACCGTATATATGCCTTGTAGACGCCCAGCTTCGCTCGCGTGGGAATGCTGTGGGACGTCAGGACGGGACGCAGGAGAGCTCGAGCGGCGCGGACTTGGCCAACGATGTTCCGGACGTGGGGCTTCATACTGAGACGACGGTCAATGGTCACACCCAGGTACTTCACCTGCGGGGACCACTCGACTTGGCGGTCGAGCAGGGTCAGGGGTGACGGGTTCCTGTTTTCCCCGAGGGAGATTGCCTGGGTTTTCGCCACGTTGACCGTCAGTCTCCATTCTTCCAGCCAGGGCGGGAGGGCATCCAATGCGCGCTGCATTTTGATGGCCGCGTGAGCGGCGGTGAGCGACGTGGTGATGTACGCGGCATCGTCAGCGTACAGCGCGAGCATTGCGCCTCCGGCTGTCGGGATGTCGTCCGTGTATCTGCCGTAGCAGACGGGCGACAGACAGCTGCCCTGGGGCACGCCGGCCTGGACGGGGCGCTCCGACGACAGGGTGCCTTCAACCACCACTTGAAAGCGCCTGTCTTGGAGGAAGGTGGCCACAGTCTTAACTACTCGACGAGGAGTAGTAGACGTGGACAGCTTGAGGATCAGGCCGTCGTGCCACACGCGATCGAACGCTTTCTCCATATCGAGGAACACTGCAGTGGCCCGCTCCTTTTTGTTAAGGGCGGCCGTGAGGTGGTGTAGCGTCCTCGCGAGCTGTTGCGTCGTGGAGTGTTCGGCGCGGAAGCCGAACTGTTCGTCGCGTGGCTGGATGTGTGGTATGAGGTGCAGCAGAAGAAGCTTCTCGAAGACTTTCGAGGTCGTCGACAGCAGCGTAATGGGCCGATAGCTTTCGGGCCTCAGTATGTTTTTCCCCGGCTTAGGCAGCATGATAACTCTGCCGCGCTTCCATGGCGTGGGGAAATGGCCAGTCCGCAGAATTCCATTGAACAGCTGCGTCACTTTCGCGATAGCGCGTGGAGGTAGGTGACGCAGGGCCTCGTTGGGAATCTGGTCTGGTCCGGGGGCCTTCCGTAATGGGGCGCGGCGAATCATTCGCTGCACTTGGCCGGGGGAAAAGACTACTGGGTCTTCCGTGGTGGCTATCGGCGCGTCGAAGTAGGACTTCACACGCTGCTGGACGTCTTCTTCGTGCTGCACTGAGGAAGCTGGATTCAGCCGGAACTGACTCTCCAGGTGGTCGGCAAAGATCTCCGCGCGGTCCTCGGCTCGGTAACGGGGGGTTCCGTCACTGGCCAGTAGGGGGCGTATCGGAGTTGCCTTCCCGGAGAGTTGGCGGCAGAGTCGGTGGATGCCCGTCCAGTCTTCACCCGCTCGCTCAATGGCGTGCAGCCAGGACTCGGTTGAGACTGTTTCCAGCTCTTCCGAGATCCTTAGCGCCAGAGCGTTGAGCTGGGTCTTTATGTTCGGGCACCGGGTCGATTGCCATAGGCGTCTCAGCTTCCTCTTCCGTTCAATCATCGCCACGATGTTCGCCGGTAGGGGAGGTGCCTTGCGAGTCGACGCTGCGTCTCGCTCTGAGGCTCGAAGCGCCGCGGTAATTGCGGCACTGAGTTCCTCGGCGAGCAGGTCGACATCTGCGTCGGTTCGGATGCGGCGAACGGGCGAACGTTCGCGAGCGAGCAAATGTTCGCGAGCAGGCGAATGTTCGCGAACGAGCGAATGTTCGCGAACGAGCGAATGTTCGCGAACGAGCGAATGTTCGCGAACGAGCGAATGTTCGCGAACGAGCGAATGTTCGCGAACGGGCGGTTGCTCGCGAGCGTAATGCTCGGACAAGTGCTCGGCGAACGTTCGCCAATCGTGACGGCGACGTGAACGGGTTGGGTCAGTCCGGGTTGGAGCTCTGGGTACTGCCAGCAGCACTGGCTGGTGGTCCGAGAGGACGTGGTCATCCAGGACGTCAAGCGACGGTGCGACCGGCAGGTCGCGGGTGATCGCCAGGTCGATGACGTCCGGTGCCGCGTTTGCCTGGTACGGATAGTGCGTCGGGACCTCTGGTCCCAGCACCTGGTAGCCGTGGCGGTCCGCGTCGTCCAGAAGGCGGCGGCCCTCTGGGCAAGCGAGGTTGGAGTTCCACGCCATGTGTTTGGCGTTGAAGTCGCCGGCGATGATGGTCGGGCCAGGCGAGTCCAGGAGAGTTCGGACATCAGCCATGGCGAGGCGGTTTTGCGGCGGCTTGTAGAACGCAAACACACGGGTGGGCTCGCGTTCGACGCAGACTTCTACGCCCAGGGCGTACGCGGTCTGGAGATCCGTAGCAGGCAGCGGCTGGTGGATGACTTTCCTCTTCACTAGGACTGCTAAACCCCTGTACGCAGTCCCAGCGGGGGAGGTGTGGTCCTCTCGGTACACGTGGTACCCAGGCATCTTCAATCGGGTGCTCGTCTTGAGGTGTGTCTCGTTGATGAGGGCAACGTCGACATGCCGCTCGGTGAGCAGCAACCTCAAGAGTCTGGCCTTCTCGGGGGACAATCCGTCGGCGTTCCAGTACAGAATGCGCAGCGGACTACCGGGCATGAGCGCAGAGATCCGCCACGCACTGGATAATGATGGGGACGGGGTCCCGTCCCTCCTGGAGGGCCATGAGCACCCGATTGAGGGCTCCGATGGCGAGAGTCAGCACCGGGTCCACTTGCGTCTTGGCCGAAAAATTCGGCTTCGACGCGGCAACCTGCTTCGCCTTCGTCCCCCGGGGTGCGGGGGCGGCGACCACAGGCGCAGTGGCTGGCTCTAGCTGTGTCTTCTTGGTGGTGGCATGGGCGGGGGCGGGGGCGGGGGCCGGCTTTTTCCCCCTTCCCCTCCGCCCTCTGCGGGATTTCCCCTTCTGCTGCGGCGGGTTGGCCGCAGCCATGAGGGAGCCGGGCGCGTTGCCGTCGGTGACTGCATTGGTGGTGGAGGTCGGAGCAGCCGGCGTCCTGGTGGCGGTGGTGGTGGCGGCGGCGGCGGTGCGAGCGACAGTGCCTGCCTTCGAGTTCCGTGCTTCCTTACGGAAGACGGGACAGATGGCACTGTTCGCTGTGTGCTCGCCGCCACAGTTTGCGCACGTGGGCGGCTGCTCCAGCGGTCGCGGGCAGTCAGATGCGTGGTGCCCCTCCCCGCAGCGCACACAGGCAGGTGGCCTGTGGCAGTTCTGGGAGGAGTGCCGGAATTGCTGGCACCGATGGCATTGCGCTGGCCCCCGTTTGCCGCGCCATGCTTCAATTTTCACACCGGGCATGCACATCAACTCAGTGACGTCATATATGCCCGGTGTGAGGTCCGGGGTTCTGCGCAGCTGGGCGTGGAATAGACAACCCGGTCGTCCTTGCCGCGCCCTGATGGCGCGCACGAACTCCGGGTCGTATCCCAGCTCTCTGAGCTCCGCGACGACATCCTCCGGAACGGTGTTGTTCGGTAGCCCCCTGATGGCTACCTTGAGGCTGCGTTCCGCCGGGAGGGAGTAACTGAACCACGAGATTTTGTGGTCCTTCTCCACCTCCGTCAGGTACCGCTGGATCACGCGATACTCGGCGCTGCTCTTGGGTATGAAGCGGACTCCCTTCCCAAAAGCGCGACCGTTCGGCGCGTGACCCAGTCGGGCCTTTAGCGCCTTGAAGTGCGCGGGCCAGTCCGGCAATACCTCCACCACTAATGGCGGGTAGCGGGCTGGCGGCGCGGAGGCTGTGGTACCGGTGGCGGCGGCTGGGGACGTCACTGGTCTCGTGGTCGTCGTCGTTCCCGGTGCGGTCGCGGCGGAGGCAGCGTTTGCGGTGCTCGCACAGGGGGCACCGATGTCCATCGGCGAGTGTGACGTCGCCGGTGGTGATGTCGTCGCGGGGGGTTGGGCGGGGGGCGGCGTCCTGAAGACGGCCTGCCTCTTTCCCGCGCCCTGCGGTGGTGATGGTGATGGGAAGCGGGCCGGCGCGATCGTTGTGGCTGGCGCCACAAAGCGCGGTTGCGGCTTCGGTTGAGGCTGCGGGGCGGCAGGGGTGTCGGTCCGTTTCGGGGCGGCGGGCTGCGGCGGGCGGCCTTTGGGCGGCGCTCCTTGCGGCCGTGGTGAGGCCACCGTGGCCCACGATGTTGAGGGCCGCGTTGGGTTTAGCTGGGGGGCCCCGAGAGCGGCCTCCAGCGGCGGCATAGAGGGGTTCTCCTCCCCCTCGGTTGATGCCGGGGTCCTGGCACCGGACCCCGGGAAGAACTCTTCGCCCCCTCCCCCCGGCGATGAGGGGAGAGAGGGGGTCAGGTCTCGGATGCGGGTGGCCAGCTCGGCGGCGATCATCCGGTCGAGCGCCGTCTGGGCAGCCGCACCCTGAGAGCGGGTGAATACTCTCCGCGCCCACACGCCAGCGGGGCGTGGGGGGGGCGGGCGCGTGGCCCTACGCGAGGGCGGGAGCGAGGATGCCGGCGGAGGCATCTCGTAAGCGCGGCGCGGTTGTCGCGGGCGCGGGGACACCGGAGCGCGATCCCAACCGCGCTCCCCGGCACGGCGAGCCCGCCGACCCGGTTCCCGGGGCTTGCCGCTGGTGGCAGACCGGGAACCGAAATCGACGGTGAACTCCGCGTGATCCGAGGGAGTACGGTGGACGCAGTGAGGTAGGTAGTCCCCGCGCAGCTACGTTGAACGGTGCGGTAATTTAAGGGTCCGAGCGCGTAACTTCTACTGAAGATCCCGATGATAACTCTCAAAATTCAAAAATGTTCATAGACTTATATTGAATCGCAAGAAAACTTTGATAGCGCGATGTACAATTTTAGTGCTGCCATCTAGTATAATTTTTTGGTACTAAATAATTGTTCACGTTTAACACCAGATATATTTTACACTTAATTTTTTTGTTACATTATATTCATTATGATTTTGTTGCTGAAACATAATTTTAATGAGTGTGCGCGAGGATTGCATGACTTGATTTCGCCATCACCTTTCCACCATTGGACATCCCGTGATACGGCGAGTATCCACCCCTACGTTGTCGAAACTCCTACGGTCCGGACTAAGTGTTTCGCCTGGTCGTTTATACTGCGTACATCGAGGGACTGGAATAACTTGCCTGCTGCGGTCTTCCCGTGCAATTATAATTTGGGTGTCTTCAAGGCTAGAGTGAATAGGCTCTTTAATAAACTAGTGCGCTTCAACATCAAAGATTGCATCTCTGCTTACCATCAGATGGGATCGCGGTCAAGCACTAGTTTATATTATTAAAAAAAAATAATCATCATTAGAATAGTCTAACTTACTAATTTATTTAAAAAAAAATGGGAGGTTTAAAGTGATTATACTATGAAAATTACTGGATTGTCAACATAACACGATTCTAGGCTAAATGTGGCTTCAAATTATTTCAACCGCGCGGATGGCAACAGACACAATCAGATGAAATGAAAATCAACAAAAAACCAGTGGAAGTTTGCAGATAATCGGGGCTCATAGCTCGGAACGAACGATCGGATTCGTTATTAGGACCGGCGAACGGCTTAGCTATAAGTATTTTGTATTATTTGCAAATTATAATGCGAGACGGTATTAAAAAACTTTTAGAATATCTTTTGCACAAGGAAGAAATTGATTGAGGATTGCAGAACTGGTTAGCTGTATAGGAGTTCGTAATGTGTATGCAAATTCTGAGATATAGGAATTTTATGTGAATAGAATCCTGTATTTTATTTAATTTATTGTTTTCCTGATACTGGAATATTGGACATTTTTTATTTATTACTTTTAGAAAATGAAACGTCTAAAATAAATAGATACAAAAATGTTATAATACTCGTATATGTATTTTCAAAGAAATATAAGTAATCAAATTAGTACCCTCGCGTCGAAGTAATAAATAAATATCCCGGGACATTCTTTACACACGGCCATCTGATCTCTTACTAAGCAGAGTTTGTACTATAGAAACCAGATAACTCATGTACAATATTTTTTCTTCAAAATAATACTCATATAGACATTGACACCCAGACACAGAACAAACAGACATGTTCATGCACACAAATGTATAAGGTTAAATGGACTATCATCCAATTGTTATATAATTTACAGACGAGTTCTGAAAACAGAAAATAATAAAAATAAAAAAAATAAAAATGTTTATTTCTGTATCCAAGGTTTACAATTTAAAATAAAGGTTGGGACCTTCTTTTAAGTACAGCAATACTTGTGTCAGAAGACCCCGCTCTTCAATAGCCATAATATAAGGTTAACACATGGTACAGGTAAGTAAAATTAGATACTAAAATGTTGCTTATAATATTATCAAAAACTATTAAAAGTTCAAAAAAGGTTTAATAGTCTACCTAATATGTTAGTAGCAGCAATACTTTTTGGATGATAATTGAAATGTGAGCAAATAGAAGAATGGTGCCGAATGTTGGCGCGGGGCAAGCAGCCGGCGAAAGTGACTTACGTAACATTAATTTAGGCACACGACTCGGACTAATCATACGAAAGATTGTATTACCCTTATAACCATTAAACTCTTTATTAAATGTATTATTGCAGCTTTGGCTTAACATTATTTAAGTTATGATATTTTCCGTGTAACGTGATAGTATTTTTATGAACAGGTTACGTATTTATTTATTTTTATTTTCTTTATTTGGGACAGCAACAGTCTTAAGCACAGACAGTTTGAAGCAAACAGCATACATAATGTAAAGAAAAAAATATATGTGTTAATATTTAAAAATAAAAAGGAAAAAATACAGTAATATCAACAATTTGCTATATATTAAATTTATTTTTTCGTATATTTATGTCCAATGTAAGTAAAGTTTTTCGAGAACTAAGAAAGCGCTTGCTTCGTAAATATTAATAATGAACCTAAAACTGATTTACATAATACTTACATTTCTTAAACATAACGTTACTGTCTGTATGTTACTGAATGTATATAATATACCCCAAATGAAGTAGGACAGGGTAGATGATGGCTAGCAAATAACAATTATCTGTAATTTATTATTGAGAAGTTGTAAAGTATTAATTAATAGTAGGAGGTATACTTGTGTTTTACTAAGCGTTACCTATTTACAAGTACAAGGCTTTTCGTGTAATAACCCCTAACGTAAACGAAAACATGTACGTTACATAAAAGCCAGCCAGCCGACCGTGAAATAGTCAATTAAACAACACTATAATTTTATAGGTACTTTAATATAATTTGTAACAATTAAATATGTTTCTCATAACAAGTGCTATTCATTATAATTTATTGGATAATACGGAATTGAATGAAACTTTTATGTAATAAGGAATACATTGGGGATAATGTGATCGCATATTTTAAATCTGATTCGAAGTTTAGAAAAAAAAAAGAAAACATACTCAATACTGTTACAGCAAGAGATTACAAAAAAACTTTTATACTTTGGTGAAATAGATTAAAACATTTTCTACATCAATGATGAAAGCCTACATCTTAAAACAAGGATGATACTGCTTTTATTTAACGAAAATTTTACCACATGGATGTCTCTATAAGGTAAAATATACTTTGTTGTAAACATGTAATGTTCTTTTTTATTCACCACCGTTACTAAAAGCTATTGACCTTCAATCAACTGTAAAGTTAACTGTAATCAGATATTTAATTTGTACAATCTTAGAGTTCGTTTAACACGTACTAAATTGAACTGTGGTTTGTAATAATACTGAGGTAGGTAATTTATGTGGTAAGAAATATCGAGGAATTGATATATGTTTGTGTATTAAACCGAACTGTATATTAACTCATCGGAATATTCTACAGTAATGAAGCTTTTCTTCGGACGGCGAATTTTACAACACTTACAGTTTTTCGAAAGAGATTTTCTCAGTTTCCTTGATACATATTTAAATGGAAACAACAATAAGCAGTTACATAATGAGGCAACACCACGCTCCATTCCACTTGCGGGCAACCCTGAGAAATGAACTTGACAGGTCGGTTGTGCGGGGCGCGGGCGCAATAACCGCCGGCGGAGAGCAACAATGAGGAAGCGGCGAGTTGTCGCGCCCGAAGCTTCGCGAACCAACAGCCCTTGCTCTCACTGCTCACAGTTAATCACAAGCCCACGTAGATTCACTTTAATCGTCCGCGTATAATAATGGTTCTCGATTTGAACTCGATTACCATTCGACAAATGAAATATTAGACGCATTGTTGAGAGAATATTACCAACTACAAAACTTATACCAACTCCTTTGTACGAACTGCAAGTTTATAGAAGTCTGTGCGTCATGACTTTACAACGAATTTATGAACATTGTCGGTAGAGAAGACCTTGCTTTTACTAAACATATATTTTTAATCCGGTTGAACAGCTCTAGCGGATAAACTATTTCCTTTTTCTGTTAGCGCTTCCACCTGAGCTAACAACGAGTGGGGTACATAAATTGTTTTAGAAGTGTGTTTTGAACAATATTGTAACGGGATCTTACTTATAATTAATCATGCTTCGTGGCTTGAAAGTAGTGGATCATGATCCTTTTAACCTGTAAATGTATTGCGGATCCTAAATCATGAAATCTAGTCGGCAGACGACAAAGCCGAGCAAACAAGTGGTAGGGTTCAAATGTTTTGCTAGAGATTCATCCGTAACCAAGCGGATATTACCTTTACGCCTTAAGATAATAGTTCTCACATGTTCTTGTGCAGAGGAAGTGTTTTTGTAACAAACCGAGTCCATCACAATAATACTTGGTGGTTTTAAACATGTGTATAAACATCGTGTGCCTCTGTGGTTGTATGCTGAAAGTTTCGTGGGTTATATAATATGATGCCATGGAAGAGATTAATAAATTGTTACAACGATGACAAGACTAACCGACTATACTGCACCAACGGATTCGCAGCATACTTTTGTTCATCATAAATATGTCGAAATTTCGGTTCATATTCATATATATATTAATAAAATATAGATATACTATAGGGACTTGTTATGAAATTTAACTGATGATGCCCACTAAATATATTATTTGATTCGAAATAAAAAGAAATATTAACATTAGGCAACAACAGGCCAGTTGGCTTGGTGGTTAGCGCTCTGACTGCCAAACCGAAGGTCGCGGGTTCGATTCCCACCCAGGACAAACATTTGTGTGCATGATCATGTCTGTTTGTTCTGTGTCTGGGTGTAAATATCTATATCAGTATGTATTTAGAAAAATAAAAAAGTAGTATATGTAGTATATCAGTTATCTGGTTTCCATTGTACAAGCTCTGCTTAGTTTGGGACCAGATGGCCGTGTGTAAAAGAATGTCCCAGGATATTTATTTATTTGTGTAATTTTTTTTTCTTTTTTAGGCTATCAATTAAAAATTAATTATTTAGTAATATGAGTTTGATTTGTGATGCAAGTAATAAAATACTCAAATAACATAGCAGGCAAAAGCTGGTAAAATAATGTGCCATGGCTTACAATAAAATTTGATTTAGAGAAAGCCAGTACGTAGCTAGAAAATTTTATGTGCGTGAAACTTCATTTTCCAATACATTTCAAGTATTTGCACAAAAGGTCGTTGCGGTTGGTACTTTGTTTTGTAATAGTCACTAAAGAACTGGTATTTTAATGAATTTCCAAGAGTTAGTTCAAAGGGATTTTGTTACTTTTATTTTATTTATTAGTATTTTTATGCGACATCAAAAAGGAGGACGTTCTCATTTAGACTGCACATTCTTTTCTTTTTAATGAGGAATACATGATATTTTATAACATACCTAATAACGATAAAGCAGGTAAACGACTTCTCTTAAATAATAGTACCTGGATGGCCGAGCTTTGCTCAGGTTTTCTTTACTAATGTGATTACTACCGTATTCTCTTTTTTAAAGCACTGTCATATATACCTAGATACGAATTAGATGCGATCGTAAAGGGCGTACCTTTAAGTGTAAGTGCTTTTACCTCCAATGGTATTGTAGCAGTTTTCATTGCCTAAAAACACGGATAAAACGACGTTTTCTAAAAATGAAACCTAGCTAGATCGATTTATCGCCCCCGAAAACCCATGCATTCTAAATTTCATGAAAATCGTTGGAGCCATTTCCGCGATCCTAATTATACAAGAATTGCTCGTTTAAAGTATTAGATATGAGCTCTTAATATGAGCGATTTATAGAACTTTTGCAGGAACAATTTAAAGAACGAATTATTGCATATTTTGTATGCCATTTGTATGAGTATTAATACTTTCAAATAGTCGTAATGCCCTTCAAAGTAATATTTGCGCAAACTTAAGTATCGGCCCGCCTTGTATTTGTTTAGAATTCTATTTAGGTGCCATTATGCATTGTGAATGGGCCCATTTACATAATACTATTGCTTTAAATCTTCATACATGTTACACAAACTGCAGATCGTATTAAGATAGCTCCCGATCTGAAATGACAAAGCTATATTGTTTTATTGATTGTACATAATGATGATGTATTAATGATTAAATCTTATTGTAAAACAGCTCTATACATTGTAAAATATTTTTTTTAAAAAGGCGATGTTCTGGAGGCTTTAGAAAAACCAAAATCAACATCATTGTATGAAAAGATTTATGGTTATAAGCTATCTACAGTTGTAGAGTGAAGCGAAATTGGTGTCTCAGATGGGACTAGAGATATTCGTATTCTTCCTGTTCCAATGCGAGATAGGCATGATATGTATGTACCATTATTTTAACGCAAAATTACTTAACTTAAATTAAGTATATATTCAAATAGGCCTTCATAGTTACTTATGGTCATGCCTAACACCGAAGAGAACAGAAAAATCTAACAGAAGAGCCGACAATAAATTTTGCAATTACTCTTTCCAAAATAAGTTTTTGTACATACAGAAATGTCCTGCTGAAGCGAGCGCTACACCTAAGCATGGTCGTCATTAAAATAATCGTATCCAATAATACCACATAATGCGATTTTAAAAAGAAATAAAAAAAAAACTATTACCACTGCTAAAAATGGCTCACCATTGCAAAAAGAAAATCTGGCTACTTAGATACTTTTTTGTGCCTATGTTCCTAGTAAGTTCCAATTTGTATAATAGTTTTCTGATATACTTTTTTTATCTAACTTGATAAAATTATATTCAATTACTTGATTTTATTATAAGTATTAATTTCTTGTGGTTCCACCAGGTCGTTAACCCACCATGTAGTGTTCGTTACTTATTTATCTTTTTTGTTTAATTAACCACAAATGATGATACTTTGCGGCTACAGCAAGATCTTATATTATCAGCCAACTTCATTTCTATAAATTGTCTTCAATAAAATCGATATTTATCTTAGAACACGGTAATGATGATCAATTTGCATTTATGAACATACAAATGGCCTCGTCTATAAATCAATAAATTATTTTGTGTTAATTATACAATTCACATTAGTTAATCATTTGACCACAAAATTATAATGTTTCAATTTTCAATTTTTTTTCAAATTAAATTCAAAATTCAAAACCATTTATTCAGTTTAGGCCTTCGGAGGGCACTTATGAAGGTCAAATTTAAAGTTACTGAAGCTACAACCGGTTCGGAAGTCAGCCTTCAACTGAGAAGAACCGGCAAGAAACTCAGCAAGGTTACATTCTTTTTTATTTGTTATATAAATTTTTATCTATTCTGACTTTTTGGCTATTTTATAATTTCAATTTTACATAATTTTATATTTAGCAATTACAACTTATTATACTTATTATAGGTAACATTAAAAAAAAAAACAAAACAAAAAAAAAAAAATCAATAAAGTTTAAACGCAAAGCAATGTCACGCATGGTGCTACCAATTGTAAGCGCCACATGCGGTCACTCTTTGGAAAATTGTTCACACCAGTCGGTTCGACTTGATGAACAGATTATGGTGTTATTTACACACATTAGTAACGCTATTTACACATACAGACAACTAACACCTTTTGCATAATAATTGTGTTTAATAATATAAAATTATGATTCTTCATTCATTAAAAGTTTTGATTAATAAATATTCGAAATTTTCAGTGTTCTGAAATTAAAAAGAGTTTTATTGATACATAAATAAAATAGTAAATTTCACATACAAACAACAAAAACCTTTTACTAATTGTGTTTATAAACATAAAAATTTGGATTGTTCGTTGATTTTACTTTTGGTGATTACATATTTATTCGAAATTTTACGTCAGTGTTCTAAAATTAAAAAGAGTTTTATTGATGAATAAATAAAATAGTAAATAATGATGGTATCCGATGTCAATCACAATAAAGAATCCCACCCACACTCACAAAAGTAATTGAACATCAATACAAAAGAGATGACATGCCACATCGACAAGCACAATCGGTTCACGTCTAATTATGCGACGTCACAGTATTAGATAGTGGTCTGCGCAGGCGTACAATCGGGGTGAGCAACCTCCTATTGTCACGAGCTGACATGTGGGAATGTAAAGTGAAGCGCATACTAGTCGAGAGTTACGCATCTCTCAAAGTGGTTAAACTCAATTTTATGGCAGAAATGTAATTAGTTTGAAAACCTGCTTGGTGTCATTAAAAACTAACGACTGTGTTTTTTATTTTGCATCGTTATAAGAAGGCTGGTGAAAGAGTTAAGTATATAAAGTATACCCAAATTGTGCAGTGGTTTTTATTCACCTTAGGGGGCATCCATTAATTACGTGAGGTGATTTTGGCTCCTTCCCCTGACTTTTCGATCCTTCCTCCCCCCTTGGTGCGATGTCGTGAGATTTTGTTCGACCCCCTCCCCCGTCACTAATCTCATGTGAGATTTGCTACTGCTACTTTATGGTGTTTGCATACCGCGACGAATATTATCATAAGTATATGATTTAGCCGCATTCTCGCAATTTTACACTTTGTTTCCAGCTAATAAAAAAATTACGTGATATTCGGTGAGATTCGGCTCAACCTCCTGCCCCCTTAAATGCCTCACGTAATTAATGGACGCCCCCTTAAACTGGATTTTGACATAAGATTATTAATAACTAGCTGTCCCCCGCAGTTTCAACCGCCTTCCCGAGTGATATCACATAAACATTTCTCATGAAACATTCTGTTCATTGATGAAAACCGCATCAAAATACGTTGTATACTTAAAAGATCTAAGCGTACAAAACGGGAGGCGATTTTGTTTCATACCATGTAAAGATACATAAGTAAAGTAAATAAACAATATTGCTTTTTCTATTATATAAAATTCTAAGGAGGTACTTAATGCACGCAAAGTTTATCCGTCGATATTAACCACTAGCGCAACCTCAGCGTTAGAACACGGTTCAATAGCTGAGATCGTAATCGCAAAGGGCCATTCAATACGTAATTGATACTCGAGTTATGTTGTCAATAGACATTGTAGTCAAGTGTATAATAATAGTTACGTGGAACTGTAACATTCATTATAATGAATCGGAAATAAGCGTGAAGAGCTGTTCCCAAATTCACTTAAAATGATCAGGGGCTCGATTCTGTAAGGAAAATGACACTAACTCGAGGATGTTTCGTCGCGGCCTCCGTGCTCTGTCTCTGTCGCTTATTACGCTATTACTAATCACGTGAGAGGTAAGCTCTCCGTGAAGCGGCTCGCCGATGAAGTTTGTATTAGCTGAATAAGGGGGCAGGCTCTTACATTGAAAGTTATTCTCTGAATAATAGTGCATACAAATTAATTTAAACTTTAAAACCTTACGACAGAATTGTTGATGTATTGTAGGTTAGGCATATTACAATATTTAGATACATTAGATCCCTTAGAATACAAAATGAAACCACGGGACGCTAACTATAGAAACAAATACTATAATGAGGTAAACGTGTAAGTTCGGATGTAATCTTCAAATCTGCTCATACGATTTCAATAATTCTTTCACAAGCAAATCAGATCAAAAAGCAACTTTATTCCCGAGTGATAAAGGCTAAGTTATAACCCCGGAATACGTAACGATGGCTTCTTATTATACTGATTCAAATAACAAATTTCGATAATTTAACTTTTTAGCAACAATTAAATAATTTCCAATGTACATGTGTATAAAATAATTTTCATATCGCGAGCATAAAGTTGATTCAGTATACTTAGGAGCCATCGATAAGATCATCATTCGCACACAAGAACATCGAATCAGAGGTAGTATATACTATTTTCATACACAGAAACTAACGTATGTACCATAGATAATATGAGAATAATAAACTTCTACCTTACGCTTACCTATCTAGAACCTAAATCGGAAATGTTTTTACCGAGATGCTGACACATTAACTTCCTTGTGAATATTCTATTCAAGAGTAATTGATTTACATACCGACACATGTGTCTCGTTAACAACGCTTGATTACACGATTCAACACTCAGTTTGAAACAATAGGCAATATTTTTTACAAAAAAATTCGTTTATAATACTTGAGAGGAGAAAGTTTAAGTAATTCCCAAATTATTACGATATCCATCTTTCTGATACTTCGATAACTGAAGCAAATATTCGTAAGCGCTTTATTTCAAAGCCAAGTCATTTAGTAACTAGATGTCCCCGCGGTTTTACCCGCGCCTTGGACGTCTGTAATACGCGAACTGTCAAACGCGCGCAGTTAAAGTATTTTAAATACTTTAAAGTTCTCGCATTTTCTCAATTATATAATAATATACATGTATTATACATAAAAACCTTACTCTTGAATCACTCTATCTATTAAAAAAACCGCATCAAAATCCGTTGCGTAGTTTTAAAGTTTTAAGCATACATAGGGATATAGGGACAGAGAGAGCGACTTTGTTTTATACTATTCAAAATTCAAAACCATTTATTAAGTTTAGGCCCTCGGAGGGCACTTATGAAGGTCAAATTTAAAGTTACTGAAGCTACAACTATGTAGTGATTAAAGCTATGAAAATGAAATGAAAATATGTTTATTCCAAGAAATAAGAACATTAATAATTTTGGCCAGTTACCTCATTCCAGTGAATGTTGCTTTACCTTGCTAATCGAACGACATGTGCGGTCTATTCAGAACTTCTTACGGCTTCCTCATATTCTTTTAAAGACTGTAAATATCACTTAGTCCATTGTGTTGAGTGGAAATATTTACATGTAAGTACAAAGTGAATGTATGAAAGACAACATAAAACTATTATTTTCAGAACACACGTACTTCGGGAGTCATTTATATGACAATATCTCCATTGTATTGAACTGTTGGCAAAGTTATCACATATTATTATGTCCGAGGCCCGGTTGCTTGTACACGACTGAAATAACTAATAGACGCCATGAGAGTCGTAAGCTTTACATGTTGAATATAAATGTTTCAGTGGCATGCAAATATTCCAAATGCAGCGGATATAGAACAATGAAATTTTTACTATGTAGTTTATCAATTTTGTGATTCGTTGAATATCATTAATATACAGATTATATTTTCGAAGGTGTTTATAGCATAATTCGTAATATACCGAAGAAGGGGCTGTCCATTAATCACGTGATGTGTTTTTTTAGCATTTTTTAACCCCTCCCTCGTGATATCTTACTACACCCACTTACTACACTAACGGAATGTCACAGGCCCCTTTGTGATATTTCGTGATTTTTGCCGAACCCCCTCCCCCCCTTTCGAACCTCACGTCATTAATGGACGGCCCCTAAGGTTATAAGGTTAATACAAATTTGAAATATTGTCAAAAATTTCGGGTAGAACTGAAAGTGGAAATTTAGACAAGAAGACTGAAAGGGCAACTAGTGTTATTATTACTATTATAAATGCGAATTTTAGTTACAAATTACAGTGTAAACTCTTTATAACGAAACTCAAGGGACTGAGCATTTTTTGTCGTTATAGAGAGTTATCGTTATATGGAGTGAACAAAAAAAAACAAAACAAAGTGAACAAACCAACCAACTTGGGCTCACTTCAACGTTATAGGGAGTTTATCGTTATAAAGGATAACGTTATAAAGAGTTTACACTGTAGTAGCCCTGGGAGTAGTCTTTATCTAGGGAATATGTAGCACCCTCGGGAACGCGGCCAAACCACGTAGGACAGCTATAAGTTAACAATTAAAAATGAGATGTAAAATACATTTTGATATAGCTATCGCATTTTTATTGCGTGTATTATTTCATGAGAAAGCTTTTCATTGTTATTAATATAACTTGCAAATGCGGCACATGGTTAACGGGAACGCTATCGTAATTGTACTTCCTTTAGGACAGTTATGATGGCTGCTCGGCTTGCACACAAAGACAAATTCCCACTTCTTCATTGTTTATTGATGTTTGTCATGTGGATGTGAACCAACGTCATTTATTAAATGAATGTTTAAACGTTAAGATGATGAATTATTATTTGCTTAAGCAATATAAATCAAAAGTATAGGTTCGTAAGGTTTTATTTAAGTCTGGCGATACTCTATAGAATGGTATAATTTGAGGCTATGTAAAGAGTTGTTGGCTTATCGAAACTGGTTTAACGGACTTCACGGCAAAATTGTGTTTATCATAACCACTATCGAAGACACGTCTTTATAGCTACGCGAGCTTTATTTGTCGCTTCATATCATATTTTTAGAGACGAGTGAGTATGCGTTAATTGGTATGTTATACCTTACTGTACTATAAGAACTCTTTGCCTCGCAACTTTCACAAAAAGCGTTAATTCAATAAACTGCAAATTATATTGTTATTCGAAGACTTCCAATCAACTGAAAGATCTCAGAAGACATCTAAAGTATCATTCACTGGCAGTAAAAGTTCAAATAGCATCCTGCCTGAATCGATCTAAGTTGTCCAGATCGTCTGGGCATGTACATTCACGTGATTCAAGTGAAACGTTTAATCTAATTACCGTGGCGCCTGGCTAGGGAGTCTCAATGGACGTGGAGCTATTTGAAAATGTCTACTTGTTGACTTGGCCACTGCAAACACTGGAACTAGAGCGGATACAAAACAATCTACCCAACAGTTTAAATCGCACATGCGGTTTAAATTAACAATAACAAAGAGCCTTAATAAGGGCAATAACTTATATTGCATTTATTTATATGCCTTGACATACTATCTGTTTAATTTGTCGATATTTATTCGAGATTAAAAGCAATCATTAGTGCATACATTAATACGTATCATCAACGCAAAAGGAGATTGGGATAACTTTTTGTTTATATCTTTTAGAACTATTAATTGCTTCTTTTTATTGCATTATCTATAAATGGTTAACCTTTATTTGTCACCTGTTACAGCCCGCATATTGCAGTGTTCATTGTGTATCAGCTGATGACTTTTGTTTGTCATTGACCTATTTAAAATTCATTTAAATTAGTTGGCTGAAAATTCATGTCAAGAATTTTGGAGCTGTATCGTGTACCTTGTTGTAAAGTTGTTCGTAAAGAATCGTTAAACGTAGCGGTGTTGCATTTGTTCACAGCAACAAGTATTGAATAATAATATAAATTTTATAAGTAGAGAGTGTTAAGTATGAAGCACAAATGCCTTGCATTCGGCTAGTATTCTCGGAACAGATGTATATGCCTTTAACACTAAGCTACGGTTTACGAATACAAATTCAAATTCAATTTTGAGAAACGAAGTATCTCGGTCTAGAAACCAAACTTTTGTTCATAAATGACTGTTTATTCCTACGGTTCTTTAGCGGCGACAATTTAGAATGTCAAACAGTCTTTATGTAGGCTAATGATTGGCAGGGTCAACGTGTTACTGTAGCCGAAAACTAAGCTTATATTATGTGACTTTTCTAAAAATACTTTTGCACAGGTTACCAATAACCTGGTAACTTGTATGGAATCTTCACACGTACACAACCTAACAAGCGATGAAGTTATTTCTCCACATATTCACGTAGTTAAAGGCTAAGTAGCTATTTATGTGGAATAATAAATAATTCGGATTCCATTTAAGTCTAGTCTGCAATCTAAGAAAAAAAACAATCAAGTTAACGTCTCGATCGTCGTCAATGTGATTGTCAAGGACTCGCGATTACGCTTTCAAGTGTTTTTGCTCTATCGTCGGTATGTCATTTGTGGGAAGGTTTACAAAACAAACAATAGTGACCAAAGTTACGAAATTTAATAAGTCAGTTAATAAGTCAGTTTTTGTATTTCACATTTCTAAAATAATTATGTATATACTGATGAATGATGAACTAAGATCGATATAAAAGAGACACCAAATTAATAAGTCGTAAGTATGATAGAAATGTCAGTTGCTTTAAAGGTAGTATATTGGTCAATAAAGTGCTAAATCATTTCAATTATCAGTCTCATATCAATTTGTATGTCATCATAGACAAAATACTTTTGCAAAATGTTACTCAACGATCCGTTTAGTCTTGTTAGCGAGTTAGGCAACAAACAGCCCAACGTGTACCTAAGTAATAACTTTCACAGACCATATAAACAGAGGCTCACCTTGCCGACTCCCCGAACGGGTAATTTCTCCTCAAGACAAGGTCCAATGTATTTTCTTTTCTTCGCAACTTATGTAGGCTAACAGTAATGAGCAGTTTCTCCCTATTTAAGTTTTATAAAATTGCACGCTGCTACTGACCAGTTGAGTTACCTAGAGCTTGTCTAGGGATTGACTTGTGAGCTGTAACTTAGCCTGTTAACTTAGTTTCAAGTTTCCTATGACATGTTGGACACTGCAAATACACTAGTCTATCCATTTTTACAAATTCTCTACCACTCGATCTTGTAGTTTAGTTCCTGCTTGCTTCCTCTGATAGATCATGTGACCGCCAATACCTGTAATAAATAACGTTTCGTTATTGATAAAGGGACGGTGTTTCCACAAGCGGTACAAAGTTGAAAGTTGATAGGGGATCTTGAGAAGCTCGGACAAGACCATGGCCCAGCGGGAACAGATGCGGGAACATTTCGAGTTTAGACAACACGGATGTGCACGGCATAGATGCTGAGGATTTATCTCGCGGTCGGCGGTAATAAATAACAACGCTATGCTGGCTGCAGGGAGGAGCGGAAAGGTCAGCGCGCGGAGCGAGCGGCGGCGGCTGCGCGGGCGCAACCGCGGCTTTCTCAAGGCCGATGCACAAGTTAGATAGATCGAGAATCGTGGCGTGTTCGACCCCACCTGTTAACCTGTCGATACAGTGGAAAATGTAGCGCTTGGTTTGACTTTTGGTCTTGATGAATTTCAAAAATGTTTTTTTCTGATAGCCTTAAACCTCGCGTACCTAAACTTACAAAACTGCTTGTAATTTAGATATTACCAATGACAATTCCTAAAATATTTTGTATAAGATGTGTATAATATTATAAATACCTACTAGCTATACAATACACTTGAAATTTCCGTTTTATTGTATCAAAACCCCCTAAAAATATATAAGTATTTAACCTTGAACTTACCATACAACCTTGGGTGAAATTGACGGAGATACGTTAAAAATGTAACCTTAATTCGTCCAGCGGTCTGAAAACCAGTTACAGTCATGTAGTTTCTTTTAAATTAATGTTGCAATATACATTGTACGTATAAATTATAATACATTGTACTTACAAACGAAAAAAAAGGACTGAAACTTGTCATTGCCTTGCAGTGAATGCGCGAAGGCCGGTCGTTGTAACTGATAGAGACCGTTGTACTTGGGACTTGGAACTATACGCTTACATACATACTTTAAGTATAAGCATTACTTGTAAGTCTTCATAATGTATTATTAATTATAGTGAAAACATTTTGTTCACGGTCCCCGTGAGAAATAGTCTGCATAACCCTTTAAAAAAAACAAGAATTTAAGAAACGAGTTCGTCCATTCCTAGTAAGCTTTTGCGAGCTATTATGTTGGTAATAATGTAATTTGTAGATTTTTACTACTGTATTCCTCTTAATGGAATTGTAGTTTGATACTCTTTTTGTTCTGACAAATTATATTTATAAAAACTAACGAAAGAAAGTTTTTTAGCTGTCAATTCAAGATCTTCACATAAGATACCACCATAATGAAAACAAAGTTGACAGACACTTTAAGCACAATCAAACAGAGATCCTTATCAATCCACGGATGTTCGTAGAGGACAAAAAAGACCATCGTCTGAATGATTGTGAAATTATTTCCAAGCACTTTGCGCCTGACTATCGCGTGTTCGATCGGCACAGGCAGATGTTGCTGGAAAGTCTGTGACACTGTGATCCGTGAGATAAACTTACTGCATGACTATCGGTTCCCATTAATTGCGTATTAGTCTTGAGTATTTAACCCTTGGATCCACGACTTTTTTTTGTTATATCAATCTAATTTTCTATATAAATAAATTGGCAAAATGTTGGGTAACGACAAAATCTGATCGTTTCAATAAAAAAATTACAGTTAGATTTAGTTTTTATTAGGATCGGTTTACAATTTACAATGTCATTTTCCCTAAGGTTGTACTGTCGATAAATTTTTAAGTGTATCTTCTAATGGAAGAGCTTTGAAATCCTGATCAGCAACCTTTTTGTCTAACGAAAAAAATGATAAAACCAGTCTAAAGTCAAAAGTGATTGATGAATAATTAAAACGTTTCCCTGTAATACAAAAGTTTCACTTCTATCGTGTGTCTTTACGACTTGTTTTTTTTCTATATCTATCTCTCGTATTTATTAAAAGGTTGAACGAATCAATAAGATTAGAGTACGCAATTTAATTCATTTTACTATGTCTAGAACTTGCTAATGTGTACAAAGTTTATAGCCTGTAGCATTTTCAATTTACCGGATACTAATGGGGATTGTTCAGCTCTCTAGAGGATATGAATGAATTTCTATTTACTATCTGCATTTGGTGCGTGGGATTCGTCGTTAGTTAAATGAGATGTCTGATAAATACTTATTTCCTTCCATTTACCAGATTCTTTGGATTATTAGAACCTTCGGTTAGAAACTTAGGTTATTATAATTAGTCAAGGTCAATTTATTATGAAAACTGAATAGCTACATGTAATTTCTCTTTTAATAATAACAGCTTGTATTCTCTAATTTCAAGGTAATTTATGTTTTAAAGATTAACGCTTCCAAATTCGTTTCCGAATACATTCAGCAAAGCGAAATAAGTGTTGTTGGAACTCAAATTAGAACTCAAATTTATATAAAAATGCTTGAATAAAATGTAAGTTAAGGAAAGATATAACGAAGCAAAAATGGAAAATTAACTTTCTAATGCTTCATATATTTTTTGCAACATGTAACTGTAGCTATTGAATTTCACGTTAACGGATTTATTATCTACTTTTTAAATTTTGTCATGGATCGTTTAAGCTTGTTTTCATAAACGCATCTGTCTCATGTAAATGGTTATTTGGCAGATATATTTTTGTTGAATTGAAGTGAGGAACAGGTGAGAGTTTTTGTCAATGTAGTTGTTTGTAGGCCTAAGCACGAACACCTATCGCAAGCATAGCGTCATCGTATCGAGAGCGTCAAAAACCTAGTTTGTTTAGAAAAATGAACATCGCGCGTACAGTGACGTTGCGCGATGTTTAATTTCCTATTGCATTGGTTTTTGGCGCTTTCGATAGATGTTCGTGCTGAGCACAGTTATAACATTAATTTTAATTCCAAAGTTTTTTTTCCACAGTGTAAACTAAAAGTTGTATTCTATATTTATAAAGGAAGGTTATTAGGTATAAATAATTTTGTTGCTTCTCCTGATAAATAGTTATTTAACTTGTATATTGAGTTATTTATTGCGATAGCTTTATAATTTAATTGCCACCTCTCAACTAATGTGTGGGGCATATATTGCGTGAAACATCACCTCCGCCCGTGTGACTTGCCACTTGATATATTGCCTTCTACACCCGTGTTTGACGGCCAAAGGAAATAGTTACTCTTTCTTTTTACAGTTCTTCTTTTTCATACTAAATTACAATGTGTTAAAATATACCCGCTAATTTATTTATTGATGTTGCATGTGATGTTTTTACAAATTATTTTCTGTCGTGTTAATTTTTCATGTTGGTTTGTTAGATGCCGGTTAGGTATTTGATTTTTTAGTTACTTGTTGCTTTTATTTATAAATTCTTTACACACGGCCATCTGATATCAGACTAAGCAGAGTTTTTACCATGGAAACCAGATAGCTGATATATTACATATAATGCTTTTTTTAATTATATTGATATTTACACCCAGCCACAGAACAAACAGACATGTTCATGCACACAAATGTTTGTCCTGGGTGGGAATCGAATCGCTGACCACACAGCCAAATGGCCCGTATATATCCTACTACTACATCCATACGTTTGTATGTATGGATGTTTGTTACTCTTTCACGCAATTTTATTTTGATTTAAATGAAATTTGGCACATATAGGGTACTTTTTATCTCGGGAAAATGTGACATCCCTCGGGAATGCGGGTAAAACCATAGAAGACAGCTACATCATATAGGTAGTATTGATTATTCGTATGTCTGTTTCTATTAACCTACATTTTATAAGTGATTAAGACAGATCCTCAACACAGTCACAGCAGGTCATGAAGTAACCATCATTATAAATCATAATTAAGTATGTATGTAGAAATAATAAATTTTTCGCAAACGCGATTCTTTACTGAATATTACCGACCGGTATTTTACCATATGTCTACATACCGATAATTAATATTTCATAACTGGATTAGTAGACTAGACTTATACAACCTACATTCACATATTACGATATATAAAAGTATATATGTTACTTGACCTAAAGGTAGCGATTGTTATAATAATTTGTGACAGAAATCAATTAATACATAGTACCTATTATATGATTTTTATTTTGTAGGTACATTTATGTTTATTAATTCCTTTCACTCTTTTATTGGTGATAACAATGTCTTAATGCTTTAGGTAATATTATTTCAACTTTCGACCTAAAAGTTTCCAAAAATTACTCAACTATAATTAAAACCATTTATTACCAAGATAAATAAGTTTATATTTGACAGGCCAGTTGGCTCGGTGTTTAGCGACTCTGACTGCCAAGCCGAGTCGCGGGTTCGATTCCCACCCAGGACAAACATTTGTGTGCATGAACATGTCTGTTTGTTCTGTGTCTGGGTGTAAATATCTATATAAGTATGTATTTAGAAAAAAAAATAGTATATGTAGTATATCAGTTATCTGGTTTCCATAGTAGAAGCTCTGCTTAGTTTGGGATCAGATGGCCGTGTGTATGCGAATGTCCCAGGATATTTATTTTTTTATTAATTATTTGTACTGGGGTATTTTTTAAGGTACTTATAATAGTGAATGTAAGCTCAGAAATAACACACTATGTGTGCACTGTACCTACACAATCTAAGACAATTTTATCGGTTGACTGATCACTAAAGAAAGTTGCAGACAGATGTCTCGAAGCTCAGTAACTGGTATGCAAAAAACAAAATCAAACGCTTATTTCGTCCCTGATAAATCACATTTAATTAAACATTGTTTTTTTTGTACGTAGAGCAACAAAGTTGAGTTGTTTGTATTGAAGATACAGTTATAGTTACAAGTAAGTATACACGATAGAGCCTTAATTCAGGCCGAGTTGTCACAGGCAGCAGGCAACTAAGTGGATTGTCGTGTCCTCTCCCACTGGGCTGTTTATTGCATCAACTTTAATTTAATGTTGCTCTTATTTTGTAATGAGACGCGGCACAATATTCAATTAAATCAAAGTCACGGTACGGTCATATGTTAGATAAATCTTTGGTATTGAATTGCGAATAAATCATGATACGCAACAAGTGCTCGCCTGTGACAGGAGAGAGCTTGCCCTAGCATTTTGCACATTGCCTTTTAAGAACTTTCAATATTATCGTTTGTTACAATAATATTAATATTTTTATTTTATTTATTATTAAACAAATATAAATACACGTCAGTATTCAGTTACAAAATTTCTAACTTTTTTGAGGTAGGTATATAAGTACATAACAGCCCCCTTATTCAGCTAATACAAACTTCGTCGGCGAGCCGCTTCACGGAGGCCTCGGAGAGCTTACCTCTCACGTGATAAGTAGTATTATCGTAGTAAGCGACAGAGACAAAGCATAGAGGCCGCGAGGAAGCATCCTCGAATTTGTGTCACTTGCCTTCGATCTTGCAATCGAGCCCCAGGTGATGATTGTAATGGAGTATTCTTTTAAAGTGTATATTGTTCTTTTTTAAAACTTCGAATAACTGAGTCTTGCAAGAAGACTTAAATAATTAAGTAGAGTAAATATTTCTAGTTATGACGAGTGTTTTGTTGACCTACGCACTGGACTTTCTTCAGAACGTCTATGACCTTAAACGTGATTATACAGGCGTGAGTTTACGCATTCAAAGTACCTCCATGTAGTACGGCATATGAATTTTGCATGTCATCGTTACCAATTTAAATTTTTAAGGTAGAATATTTATAACTGCACGTGTAAAATGTTTACCTAACTTGACTGGTTTGTTTAACAAACCAGTGTTTTCAGCGTTTAAAACAATGAAAGAAATTTAAGTAATAGGGTTGACTGACATGTCAAATTAGCAACTTACAAAATGTCAAATCGAACGAATGTATGGAGTTTTGTATAAAATAACAATGATGTCATAATTGTACAGCATCAAAAGATCTACTCTTTTTGGTTAGATTGGTACTGACAAAATTATAAAATTTAGATCACATTTGATGTATCCGTGTATTTTTGGATGTTCAATACACTGGTTAGTGTTTGATCATTTATTTAGAATACAGGATAGTTCCCTGTTATATTATACATTATCACTAATTCTATAATCATAGTTCTCATTACTATTATAGATGCGAAAGTTTGCATATTTGTACATTTTTGTTACTCAATCAGGTCAGAACTGCTGATTGGATATATATTAGATGAAATTTGGTACATTGATTTATAGTCTTTTATCTCTGGAATATGTCCATCCCTCGGCAAAGCGGGTGAAGTCGGGGTACAGCTAGTCTTTTTTTAATATAAGCTTTAGATTCAGCTTAGAAACTTATCAAGATCAGCCTCCTTATTCAGCTAATACAAACTTCGTCGGCGAGCCGCTTCACGGAGGCCTCGGAGAGCTTATATCTCACGTCATTAGCAGTATTAGAGCAGTATGCGAAAGAGACAGAGCACGGAGGCCGCAACGAAACATCCTCGAGTTAGTGTCATTTTCCTTACAGAATCGAGCCCCAGTTGTTGATCAACAATTTAATTGACAAAAATGAATGCACAAGTCTAACTCGATATACTAGAAATATGAAATTGTGTTTCATTTTAAATTACTTGATTTAAGTTTATGCAAGTACTTATAAGTAGATTGCGTGTTTGTAAGCTACAATATTAACTTGATCTCGTATTTAATTGCTTGTATGAAAGTGTGGGACAGGGCGATAGACCTATTGGCCTCTTCTCTCTAGCGTACAGCTTATGTAGTTATTTTTGCTGCATAGTTCTAAAGTAATAAGTAGAAAAGCCTTATTTACACGTTAATGATTTGGACATAAATGTTGTTTTCCTTTTTTATATGGCGGACCTGTTTGTTTGGTAGTTAGGTACCCTGATTATCATGTCGCAGGTCGTGGATTCGGTTCCCACCCAGTTAAACCAACGTTTACCACTTTTGTGTGCATGTATATGTTTGTTTGTTCTATGTAGGTTTAAAAATCGATACATGTAAGTATGTATATATAAATTAGGACATGTATTCAGTAAATAAGTTAGGTATCTGATTGCCATAATATTATTAGTGTGTACTGTTTGCTTAATTTGGGATCAGACAAACGAGTTTTTCATTTTTTTTTCATGTGGTTTAACAATTTTCATTTAAGCTGTGGCAAGTAAAACCTAAAACTCGATTTCAAGTTCATTGGCGTTTCATAGACCATCAGGTATGACTTTTGAGTTTGAATCCAGCCCCCTTATTCAGCTAATACAAACTTTGTCGGCGAGCCGCTTCATCTCTCACATGATTAGTAGTATTAGCGTAGTTAGCAAAAGAGATAGAGTTCGGAGGTCGCGACGAAACATCTTCCAGTTAGTGTCATTTTACAGAATTGAGTCCCTATGCCCTGATCACGAACATCTATCCATTAAATTAAAAAAAAACATTTTAGTACGTGGGTAACTGTAATTGGTCTAATAATTATAAGTTCAAACCATGTAAATAACTGTTGCTGTCCCAAATAAAGAAAAAAGGTTAAAATTAGAATAGGGGCCGATTTGATTTCGGTGTTTCCCGTTGTGGGGCGTATGCAGAGTAGTTATCGCCTTAGTAATAAAATTACCAACACGTTGATTTCATACGTTGCTTTCATAAATGGAAGGAAGGGGTTAAACTACACTCGGAAGTAGGGTATAGTTCGCAATAATTGCACAAAGGTTTCCTATATTGTTATAGATTACATAAATACATGTAAAATTAAGAAAACGTGTGTAAACTTTAATAATTCGAAATTCACACGATTCAATGCGTAGTTACACGTTTTACCTTTCACAAAATATCCTCACACGGTCATATATAATATGAAAAAGTGTAGCCAAATGTCGGCGTAGTTATTAAGATATCCATCAGTGCGTTTAACTTTCGGCGCCTCGGAATTTGTCAAAATATGTGCCCAACGAATGGGCAGTGGCACGACTCGATCCCCGACCGGTTCATAACTCCGACACACTTTACTTCCTGTTACTTTTACTTTATTTACATTATTGATGACGGTAAACAGGGGAGGTTTTTGTGCTAGGTTAGTTAATTTTGGCGATTTGCCAATTTCAATTCATTATAATAATATTTTTTAAATTTATTCGTGTTTGTTTTGAGTTACAGAAAATTGACCATAAAAATTCGAAATTCAAAACCATTTATTCAGTTTAGGCTTGCGGAGAGCACTTATGAAGGTCCAATTTAAAGTTACTCTATCTTCCACCGGTAGAAAGATAATAGTCTGCTTGAAGATGTAATGGAAATGGGTACTTATGTGAACTTCTACATCATGTACCTACTGTTAAACTATGAACCTAAAACTTCCCTAATCTGAAAGTTTATGTTACTGCTTTGCATAATTGTATCCCATATCGTGGTCTACTTTTACCTTTTATCTAGAAAATTACTTGTACATTTCCCTTTGCACGGTAAACCATCTAAATATCTCTAGACCTCACAACAAATCGCACACTGTGCTTTTACTTACCACAGATTTATGTGTGATCTTGACTGAAAGCTAAGCACACGTAGAACGTATAAGTTTAGTAACCAAGTCACGATTCTGTAGGCTAGAATTATTTAAGAACTAGAAACTAGTTTTGTCTAAACAATTTAATTAATTCGTGTTTGAAAGACCTTTTCTCGCAGGTGTGAGCATGGTAAAAATGGGTATTCCTGTAAAATATAGACAGTGTCAAAAAGTTGTTTTATTTGCTAGAATTAAGTCAATCGGTCCATACTTTCCTAGAAATCTCATTTACAGATTTCAACAACTCCCCACTCTAATACAAAACAATTTTTTTTATCCTGATTCCTGAAATTGTAAGAAATAGCGAAAATTTTATTTACTGTCAATAAAATTGTATGATATCTTCGAAGGTTCTGTCTCATTCCAGGAGGCACTAAAGTTTTCAATTCAATTTAAAACGTAATTCAACTTATAGTGCGATCTCATTGAATCTAGCTAAAGCCTAGCCCGTAAATACTATATTAGATATTTAATAACTTGATGTGACCTCGAAGACTAAATCCTAACTAGATAAGACGTCTACTGAGGCTGAGAGGGTAACGACCGTGCCATGAGAATTTTTATCTTAATACAGGTTTAGATTTGAATAAGTTAACAAAGTTTACTTTTGTGCAATTACATCAGTACGCGTATCAATTATTGTTTTTGTGTCGTAAAATAGTTAAAAATTTACTGCTATCCGTGACTGGTGAATTGGTACTTTCAATGGTGGTATGCATTAAAAAGTAACGTTACATTTTAACTATTATACGTGAAAAGAAATTGTAAACATTCGTGGTTCTGGTTACTTACTTTCTGTTACTGCATATTAACAAAATACTCGTGTTTGGTCATCGACAGAAATATCATCCGTTCGGCGGTGGGACATTCTGATTCCGTTTTTTATTGATTTAAAGTTCAAGATTGTATTGTTTGATGGTCACTGACTAGGTTATAAAACTCAAGATCGCAGAAGCATATTAATAATAGTCTAGCTTTGTGTATAACCCACATAAGGTACTGGAACACCATCAATTTAGGAATGTAACTGTAACTTGAAATTGCTGGGCGAGTCTGTAGGCCACAACGTGGATATTGACGCGGCCCTAATAATAGAGCTCGGTGCGATATTCATCGCTAACTGTTCTTCGATTGGACATCACCGATGGATCGACGGCTAATTATCAAAGATACGCCATCATTGTCCGGTAATACAATTGAAATTCCAATTTCAAATGCTGCAAATGTTAAATAGAAATTTATTCTTTTCAAATCTATCTACGGTTCTATTGCAGAAACCTGATCGTTCTAAGCTAATTGTCACCTAACGGTCTGCTCCCATTCGTTTTGTTCAGATACTTTTAAAGTTTCTCGCTAATAGTCATGAGACTTAAATTTAGATTCAAGGCAATATTATTTTGCGCCAATATAAAGGATTGTTGGTTGAATACAGATCGAATTCCACAATCCTTGTAACTTCTGTTGCAAGGATTTCGTAACCTAACACTAAAACGGTGAATGCACTCGCAAATATCGTTGCGCCCAAGCTTGCGCCCGCGTGGACCGCCACGGGCTCGAGATACTACTTTATTAAACGACATAATCACGAATTCAACCCACGATTCGCAACTTCATCAATGATAAGCAATTCCTTTCGTATGAAAATGTGCTCATATGTACTGTGGTCGTCAACAGTAAAATATTTTATCTCACTTAGATACCTGGAACGGGCTAAGGAATTTACTTACGTAACTGAAACGTGACGCCTCACTCTATATTCTAACGAAAAGTTACATTGTTTGAAAAATAATCTCATTGCATTTAAAAATGATCTTACTCTTTTATTGGTTTAAGGGCAAATGAATGTACAGGATAAATATCATCTGGAAAATTTAATTGGATATCACTGCTTAAAATTTGCAATTTAGCTGCTTCGAATATTTTTCTCATCAACTCAAGGGGGCGTGTTACTGAAGAATCATCTTCATCATACTCAATTTCATCAGCCGAAGCTATATTCTCTTTAATCACTATTATTCCATGCTCTGCTAAAGCTTCACTGCATCTCTCCAAAAAGTTAATTAAATCGTAGTCGTTCAGATGTCCGAGTACCCATTGGCACCAAATGACGTCGTATTTTTTTTGCGGTTTGAAATGTTGAAGACCGATTTTGTACAGTGTCCCTAGCTTCGCATTGTCTTCACCGATCAATTGTTTGGCAGTGTTAATGAACTTTTCATCCTGTTCAACTAAATCGACCTTTTCGAATTGCGGTATTAGCAAGTGCTTGCTAACTCTACCGATGCCTGCTCCGCAGTCTAAAGCCAGTTTATTAGCAGGTGGATATTCTAGTGCTAATAGTCGACTTAGGAATGCTGTAGATCCCTCGATGTCATTGTCCGAAATGTAGCCGAAACCACCGAGAACACCGTCTATTGTCGCCGGCACATTAGCCCAGTATCTTGCGGCTTTTTTGTACCATTTATATTCCATCATTTTGGCACTTCAACATTAGCCATTTTGAGTAATGTCATTTATGTCATCCATGAGCTATTTTTGTTTTTATTTTGTAACTTTAAAGACTTCTTTTTGTATTAAGTCATCAATTTATATTTCGATAATACTCTTTTGAGTGAATACTTTCGTGTGTATTCGACGGAGTTTAGTGGGATTCTTTAATGTGTTATTAAACTTAGGGAATACTTTAATTCTGCGAAATAAGTCCTCACGGAAAAGCTACACAAAGTGAGAATTTTTATGAATTAAATAAACTTTTAGTAAAACAAATTACTTAACGGATGTATCATCTGATTGTTTCAGGCTCTAATAGCTGCAGTGAACGAGACACCTGAGGAGGATATCCGAGATGCTCTGAAGGCGCAGACGGAACAGCAGCTGGCGCTGGTTCCGCGAGGTCCGAAGGTCGTCAAAGATACAATCGCCTTCAACACTACAATCAACACTGATGACACGGTAACGATGAAAATTTACTATAGAATATTTATGTTATTGGTAATAAGGCCTAAATTCTGTTAATCTAATGATCTACTAAGTATTTTTTAAATTCTGATGCTGTGTCAGTTCCAGTTGATTCCCTTATTTGAAATGGAGTTTAAATAAGAGCTATTCGATCCAGTATACCATCAGTTAGTCTCCCGTAATAGGGTGGGCATGGAGCAGCTTTGAAGATGTAGAGAAATTTAAGGCATTAATTGAGTTGACATAAGATAATGGTAACCCATTCGAAAATAATAATTTAAATCTTTTTTTAGGAGGAGCTACGAGCTCTGCGTCCTGATGGGACGATCGTAACAGAGACACGACACACGAAGGAACAAGAACGACTTTGTGACGAAGAACTATCTAAAGAAGAGGTAAATTTATCAAACTTCACTTTATTTTATGGTATATGACTTGTACAGTAGTAGAACTTAAAATTAAATAAGTATTAGTTGAACGAAATGAATTGCTTAAAGTTGAAATAATGCAAGAAGGTTTTGAGTCGCCCGTGTTTAGTTGCTGTCGCCTTTTAGTCAAACTAATCGTGTGTGTCAAAATTGTGAGTTATGCGGCTACTTTTAAGGGTATGTAGTTCATAGTGGGCTTCTTTTGAGAGACCCTTTTAACAGTTTACAGGCTGCATGAAATTTAATTAAAATATAGGTATTTAGAAGCACTGATGTAGTTTGACTCTAAATAAAGGTTCGGACCTTTGAGCTCCTGAAATCAATAACTAAGCATACATTTGTCCTGTAGGCCAAGTCCCTAGCAAGTGGTGAGAGCGTGTCAGAAGAGCGCGGCGGCACGGAGCGGCGGAAGCGCGTGGACCTCGAGCAGAGCACCGAGCTGATGGCGGGCGGGCTGCGCGTCGCTACGAAACTACACTCTCGGACGCGCACAGAAGAAGGTTGGTCTGTTACATATTTATCACAATGCCGTCCTGAAAAAATACCGTAGGACGTGCCTGGTCCGGCAGCCACGTCGAGAGATGGAACACCCCAGGATTAGGATTTCCGTGGGAAAACAAAAAAAAATCAAATTGGAAGTTTAATATAATATGTGTAGTCTTCTGCTGCTTAAACTGTATTTCAAGCTATATTGGATGGAATATGATGATATATTTTAGGCTGTCAGAAAACAAAAATAGCAACTGCATACTGTCATAAAGATGCTGAGTCTGTACCAGTTAACGATGAGCGGCTTTTTAAAACACAATCGGTCGGGCAGGGCTCAAAAAGTATTTGTTTCGTCTACTATCCGCACTTTGTGGACGAGGTTCCACTGAACATACTGAACATAATATAGAAGGACTTTGAAACTAGTGCGCAAAAATGTATGAAACGACCTCTGGGCCGAGGGTTGAATAACAAAATAACTAAATAAATTTTTAACTAATGTTATTCGAAATTAAAACTAGAAACTGTACCTCGCTCACATTTAAATCGTAGGTGAAGATAGTGGATCTTAATAATAATAGATATTAATTTTATTGTTAATAAAATGCAATTATATTCTTTTGTTCACAGTTGAAAGAGAAGGGCAGCCAAATATGGATGACGATTGGGACAGTTTATCAGTCAGAATGCGACGACAGCGCCGTATTCGTCTCAACGGTAAGAAATAAAACTAACTTGACAGCTCGCGTTGTGGTAGTTATAAATCTAGTATTGCTATTCAGTTGTAGATGGCGCTGTACTTTACGGTAGTTCAAAACATCGTTAACAGATGGCGCTGTTACTATTCACCGCTAGATGGCCATTAACTGTATGGAAGCTTATGCTGATTTTATATGAGTTTTAAAAATAAACTCTTATATATATTTACACCATTGATTGTTACTGAAACTAAAAATATTTTAAATTCAGCAAAGAAATATTAGTTTCACAAAAACCTTTAATATTGCTAGCAAAAAATAAATTCTCACCTTTTGAAGAATTTGAATAAAAAAAATGCTCGTAGCTGTTATGTGTTTATTAGTTCCTATAGTACATGTAGAAGTTACACTACCTAATCCACAATATTAAATGAAAGAATCCTGCCAATATTTATTAATGCGAATGTTTGTGAGGATGTATGTAAAAACTACAGAACTAGGCTCATAGAGCATGCCCTAAAATAATATATGGACATACCTGCAATTCATCCCGAGAAAATGTAAGTAATAAAACAATATAGCTTCTCGGTGGACGAGTGGTCATGGGTTCGATTCCTGGGGCGGGCAAGGTAATACTATCGTTTCTTTGTTTAGAAATGTTTACTTGTAGCCAAGGATTGGTAATGTGAGACGGCGACACTCACCACTTGTCACGTGGGGACGTAAATTATTCTCAGTGGTATGTGCGTCTTATTACTGTCTTCCTCTTCGGGGATAATAGGCGTGCGTATATATGATATATGACGTATCATCACTACATAGTATAAAACAAAGTCGCTTTCTTTGTCCCTATATCCCTATGTATGCTTAAATCTGTAAAACTACGCAGCGGATTTTGATGCGTTTATTTTTTAATAGATAGAGTGATTGAAGAGGAAGGTTTTTATGTATAATACATGTGACATCCCACGGGAACGCGGGTAAAACTTTAGCACTTTGTTCTATCCGCAGTGTATATTTATCGCTCCTACAAAAATTAAAAAAAAAGTGCTAAAATAGTTCCAGCCGAGCAAAAACATAACTGTGATCGTTTGGCTAACTTCTGTGGTACGTGATACAGCAGAGTGTTAGTCTAATTTGCAATAGATTGTTAAATAAAATACAATTTTTCGAACAACAAATTCTAAAAACTAAGTGTCAGAAGTGTTTTGTGTGGGTATTCAATAATAAAGTCCTTTGTCCGATGACCAAACAAACATATAAGTAAAATATCTTACACGTCTTGGTACTTAAAGTTCAAATACAGCTCAATATTTTCAACACCAAAGTTAATGCATGGTTGGCCGAGTGGCTGCCGCGTGCGCTTTTTGGTACACCAGTTGTGTGCGACGTGTCCCACGATCGATCCTCACAAATTGCAAAATTAATGCATTTACAAATTTGATTTATTTAAAGTAGTGTTGAATTTTTTTTTTTAAATATGTTCCGGTCACCTGATAATAAATTCCATTCCGATACCGACCTACACAAAGTCTTTGAGACTAGTACTAGTGAGCAGAATGTAACTACACAGAAACGAAAACAACCAGAAGCGGAATGGTCACAAGCGATTCATGCATTGTCAACGGAGTTTAAATCTACGCTAAATGAGTGGCGCCGTGATCTGGAAACTAGCTTCAAGAATATATGTGATAATGTTACTTCTATAAAAGATGATCTCGCCATGCTGACTCAAGTGTCTTCCGAAATTAAAAATGACATTCAGGCTTTACGCTCAGAACAATCATTGATTAAACAACGTGCTTCTGATTTAGATAATAAATACAAAGATTTATCTAAAGAAATTGTTGATCTTAAGAATTCCATCCAATTTGTGAGCGACGATCAGTCCGACTTATCCAAAAAAGTTAGTGAATGCAGCAAACAGATCATAGGAACATCTGATTCTAAACATATGGTGTCGGAGCTGGTCGCAAAAATTGACTACCTAGAACAAGCCGCTCGAAACTGCAACATTGAGCTATGTAATATTCCTGAAAGGCGCAATGAGGACTTGGTTTCAATAATGACAAGTATTGGGTCGTCTATTAAATGCACCTTAAAGCAAAGTGATATTATATCTATTCACCGCGTCCCACACGCTCAACAAGATAACTGTAAACCTAAGAATATCATTGTTAAGCTAACTACACGCATACTACGTGACAACATTCTTAGCGCTCATCGTTTAAATAAGGGACTGAAAACAGAGCAAGTGGGAATATCGGGTTCGTCTGTACCAATTTATATGCATGAACATCTCACATTGAAAAACAAAAAAATATTTCGCGAGTGCTGAGAGGCAGCAAAGAAGCATAATTTTAAATTTTTGTGGGTTAAACACGGAACAATACTTGTACGTGAAAAAGAAGGATCAAAATCTTTTGCTATTAAATCACAGGAAGATATTGCTAAAATTAAACCTGGCCCTGGTCTTGAAACCCAAAATTAAAGAATTTCCTATTTTTAAAATTATGATTAACCCTCTATTAAAAATTTATATAATCTTCCCTCTGTGTTGGACACTCTCAATGTATAACTTGTACTCTTTTATCATTATTACTTTAGGATATAAGATTTTATACATGCATGTTCTCTATTGTCTTACAAATTCGATTACTGCTGTTGTTTTAGAAATATGTTTTTATTTTTGCTTTAGTTATAAGCATAACGATAGTGAATTAATATTTTTGCGATATGTGTTCTTTTCAAATATAAAATATACATGTTCTCACAGATATATCGGTTGTTGTTATGGTGGATTGCCAGAGTTCTTGTATGTTTATTTGCTAAAGCATTGTCTAGTACGGTCATCTTATTGCTATTATAATTTTAACAGGCACTTGGCATTATGTAAGTGCTTACAGGTAAATATACATTACAATGTTTATGTTACAGTGCTGCATATGGTCGGGCTAAAGCGTTGTCTCATATGGTCATCATATTGCTATTTTAACTTCAACAGGCGTAGTGCACCATGTATTACATACATATGTATGGGTGGAAATATATTTTTAAAATTCTACTTTTACAATGTTGGATAATCTAGTTATCTACTACCAAAACTGTAGGGGGATTCGCACTAAACTGCATGTTCTATATATAAATATATTGTCAAATTGTTACGATATCATAATACTCACGGAAACATGGTTGACATCTGAGATAGCAGATAATGAAATCATTGATGATCGTTACATAGTTTATCGGTGCGATCGCGACCGTGGAGCTACCAACAAAAAAGATGGAGGAGGTGTCCTTGTAGCAGTATTGAAGGGTCTATGCTCTGTTAGAATTGCACTAATATCAACATTAGAAACACACATGGAATACATCCTTTTAAAACTTCCTAGTGTTACGAGAGGAAAATACCGAGTTATTAGTGCTGTGTATATCCCCCCCAGAACGCCAGAATCCATTTATGAGCAGTACTTGGATATGCTACAGAACTTCCTTAGTGAAGACGCCAATTTAGAATGCTTTTATTTGCTGGGTGATTATAATCTGCCTGATATTGATTGAGTCTCCTGCAATCACAGCCTGTTCCCGACTTCAGGGTTAATTTGCAGAGGCAGCTCCGTTATCTGCGGGCACTTGAGCACATTTATGTCGTGTCTCAATGCTTGTCAGTATAATTCTATAAAGAATCTGAATGGAAAATTGTTGGATTTGGTTATTACTAACAATGAATGCTCTGTTTCCTTCCCTCATAATTACTTAGTTCACACTGACGACCATCATCCACCCTTCTGTACGTTTATCCCTTATAAATTACCACAAAAAACCATAGTTCGAAAGTCTATAAAGAAGTTCAATTATTTCAAAGGTAATTATGACAAGATAAATGAAGAATTGGGATCCATTGATTGGTATGAGAAGCTGGGAGTAGACCAGCATATAGACGAAGCTTTAGATAATTTCTATAGTATTATTTTTAGGCTAATAAAATTACACATCCCTGTAGTAAATTCGAGATCGGCTAAATATCCAGTTTGGTTTTCACCAGCTCTTGTTCATATATTTAAAAACAAAAATAATGCTTGGGTTAAGTGGAAGATGTATCGCAATATATCTGACTATGAACAGTTTTCATTATATAGGTTTAGATTCCACATTGAATCTAAAAGGTGTTATGAAAAATATATGAACGGTGTCGAAGATGGTATTCGTAGTAATGTTAAACATTTTTGGACGTATATAGCTAACCGCAAGTCTTCTAATGGAATCCCATCTGACATGAAATATAAAAACCATCGCACCAACGACCCTGAACAAATATGCAACTTATTTTCGGACTTTTTTAATTCCGTGTACGAACAACCGTCTTCCCACAGTACATCATCTTTACATCAGCCTCCATCACCCGATTTTTCTGAAAACTGCTCAATTTTAAGTAATATTAATATTAGTGTTCGTGAAGTATTGGTGGCACTCAAATGTATGGACTCATCAAAGGGACCTGGACCGGATAGACTTCCAGTTGTATTCCTTAAAGCCACAGCAGATAATCTTTGCATCCCAATACAAATACTTTTTAACAAATTACTCAAACAGGGTAGTTTTCCAAAATCATGGAAAACTGCTAATGTAACACCAATTTATAAGACAGGATGTAAGCAAGACGTTGAGAACTATCGCCCCATATCCATTCTGTCAGCCTTGCCGAAGCTTTTCGAAAAGTTGGTCCACAGTAAGATATATCCTGTGCTTCATAACAACATTTTGCAACAACAACACGGATTCGTTAAGAAACGGTCAACTACCACAAATTTGGTCACCTATTTAGATTATTTATTCAATAATATGGACTCCCGTATTCAAGTAGATAGTATAAACACTGACTTTCGAAAAGCATTCGACAAGGTTGACCATTACCTACTTCTAAACAAAATTTCGTTTAATGGTATACGCGGTGATCTTTTACGATGGTTTTCCTCTTACGTCAGGAACAGGACTCAAAGGGTAGTAATTAATGGGTTTCATTCTAATACTATTTATGTTACTTCTGGCGTGCCACAGGGGTCAATATTAGGGCCCCTTTTATTTGTTATATTTATTAATGATATTAATACTTGTTTTCACAATTCCAAAATTTTACTTTATGCCGACGACTTGAAAATTTACCGGCCAATTAAACATTTGCAAGATAGTTTATTACTACAAGAAGATTTGAATCGCCTTTCTGCTTATTGTAGTATTAATAAACTTCAACTTAGCCTATCAAAATGCTTCTGTATTAGTTTTACAAAGAATAAAAATCCAATTAAATACCCTTACTCCTTAGAAAACGCAACACTATCAAGGACGCCTCTTGTTCGTGATCTCGGCATCCTACTCGATGAGAAACTGCATCTTGATGCCCATGTGGACAGGGTAGTGAATAACGCTTATCGAATGTATGGTTTTGTCATGAGATCTGCTAAGGATTTTGTTCGCCCCTCAACATATTTATATCTGTACAAGACATTGATACGATCGCAACTAGAGTATGCGGCGCCTGTGTGGAATCCCTTTTACACTAAATATTCAGACCGCATTGAAAAGATACAAACCAAGTTTTTAAAGACTATGTATTACCGCTGTTTTCACTCGTCTACATCATTATCATACGCCAGCTTACTTAAAAGGAACAAATTACTTGATTTAAAATCAAGACGAATTCTTTTAGAGACAACATTTTTGTTCGATCTGTGCAGTAATGTCTATGACTGTATGGAGATACGCAATAGAATAAGTTACATAGTGCCTAGAACCACGGTATGCCGTGGGGTCCGCACAAGGCTTTTCTTTGCTGTTAACTCTTGTCGTACCAACGCAGGCTTGCGGGCGCCATTGCGCAGGCTTACTGATAGCTACAACAAAAACTTCAACCATATTGATATGTTTGCTTATCCAGCACGTAAATTTAAAAACATGGTATTAAATAGTTTAATTGGATAAATGCTCTGTATTGGTCACATATATATATATATATATATTTTTTTTTTTAATAGGAAGTTATAAGTATTTTATTTGTTATTGTATCACAAATATATAGTTTTGTAGGTTTTAGTATATATAGTTTTATAAGTCGCATGATAGTTTTAACATAATTAAATTTACTTATATTCTGTGGAAAATGCTGTTGGTCACACATTTGTGCATCTTTTTATCGGTATTTAAGTTCAAATGTAATGTGTAACTGTTTGTTTTCCCAAATAAATAAAATAAAAATAAAATAAATAAAAATAAAACCGCGGGGGACAGCTAGTTATGTAATAAAATATTGAAAGAATAGCTTGCAAACGTTCTACCACTAAAACTAAATAATATACTTACTTATCAAAAAAAACTGTTTTTAATGAACATGTGTCATAATCCAAAAGGCGTTGAAGCTACGCCGCATCTTGACCAAATTAGATCATTCAGCGTATCTATCGGATCGACTAAAACGGATTGTACCTGTATCCTCAATTTTATGACTATTATGTTAATATATTGACAATGTGGTCATTTTTATGTCAAGTTGTCGGCCTTGGTCGCCAAAACATTCCAAGTCGCGATTTATCAAATCAATATTTTCAAGACTGTGCCTTGGGACTAGTTTATTTGGTAATACCTAATGTAGGAACAACTTGCCCCCCTATTCGTCTAATACAAACATCGTCGGGGAGCCGGGTCCAACGAGGCCTTGGAGGGCTTACCTCTCACGTGTTTGCTTAGTTAGCGAAACAGATAGAGTATACAGCTACGAAACATCGTTGACTGGTGTTATTTTCCTTACAGAATCGAAGCTCTGTACTTAAAATTATGATGCTTAACACTGAAAAAATCATCAAATAGATCATTATTTAGGCCTCTGTTGGATACATAGTTGTACGTATATCTTATTTTTTTTCTAAAATAATGAACCAACTGTCCAAAAGCCTACGCATCTAGGTAGGTGTAGATAAGTATAAAACATTAATATTATTAGAAACTATAACCTCATTGTTAAATGAATGTAACAGTTTCAAACTCCGACTCAGTTCGACTCATTCAAGTTCATTCAAAGCCGTTAAACAATAGCTAGGAGATACTAAATAAGTCGTCTAGATAAATGCGCAATATACTGTTTATGGCATAAAGCTCGCAGTCATAATGACCATTAATCATAATATATTTATCATAGTTTAATAGGTCTTAATCACACTGGCTTTCTGGTTGCGAATAAGTTTTTCTAAATTAGGTCATGTTTGATTGGAATTATTATAATTATTTACTTTTTTCTCGGAACTAATTTCGTTATTATTTCGAAACATTACAGGGCAGGGATTACTATATTTTAATTTTATAATTACATAAATTAAAAAAAAAGAAAAAAATATCTTGAGAATTTTTTTTACACACAGCAATCTAATATCGAACTTAGTAGAGCTTGTACCTACTATGGTAACGTAAATAACTGATATTGTACACATACTGCTTTTTTCTTCTAAATACATAATTATATAGATATTTACACCCAGAACAGAACCAACCGACTTGTTCATGCATATAAATGTTTGTCCTGGGTGGGAATCCCAACCACAACCAGTGACCAAACCTGTAACGTGGTAGTCAGTCTATAACCATGAAGCAAATAGGTCAGTTATATTAAAGTAAGTACATAAGATCAAATCAAGAAAAACAAACATACCTATATGTAGTGATTTCAGTAAAAAGAGGAGTATTATCAGCCCCCTTATTCAGCTAATACAAATTTCGTCGGTGAGCCGCTACACGGCCTCGGAGAGCTTATCTCTCACGTGATTAGTAGTATTCGCGTAGTTAGCGAAAGAGACAGCACGGGGACGGCGACGAAACATCCTCGAGTTAGTGTCATTTTCCTTATAGAATCGAGCCCCAGTAACTAGCTTTCCAACAGAAGCTTTTACAGTTTTATTGATACCATTAGATACCGGATGAAAATCACGAATGCGTATCTATTTACATCGAGATTCAAACGTGCGTCGTGTTATTTTATAAGGAGCTTTATTCTTAGATGCTTGCCTTAAATGTCCTCCTAGAATATATTATTGTAAGCGCCGTGGGCAGATATCTAGTAACACGATCATAAAAAAAAGGAAATATGTTAACAGCATTTTAATTGCGTGAGATCTCTCATACTACTCTGTGTTGGATTACATACTGCGCATAATTAATAGAATTAAAATGCAATAGTTAATATGACTAAAAACTTGAAAAAAATATGATGTAGGTTGGTTTCAAAAAAACGTCACAAGTTTTTGCTGACATAGCTTGCTTGTTGAAGGTATTTTTATTAATCGCCTATGTCTATCAGGGTTGATATATATTGTAGTATTATAGAATATTTTTCTAGGATATATATTTATTTATATACCTCAATATTCATCCAAATAAATAAAATAAAATATATATTCATACTTACATAAGAATAACGATATAATATAATAAATAGTCAACCAGTGCAGTGTAGCTTACATACCACTCTAAAATTAGCAATATAATTCATAACCAAAAATTCAATACCATATATTCAGTAGGCCCGCGAAGTAGTAGCTTCAGTAACTTTAAATTTGACCTTCATAAGTGCCCTCCGCGGTTTTAAACTGAATAAATGGTTTTGAAGGGCACTTATGAAGGTCAAATGCATAATACCTCCTTATTTCAATGATCAGAGTATTGCATTGGAATAATTATAGATGCAGTGATTAGCGAGCGTGCAGGCCTCCGTAAATGCTATATTAGCTTTGAATCCATGCCAATGTTTCCATTAACATAATCGATTGATAAACAGTGAACATTTTATCTTAGCTGAATGACAAAGGCTTTGTTTTTCTTAAGGATATGGAAGGAATGAACATACTGATATGAACAACTGATTGACATAGACTTTGTTGCTTAGAATAGGTTACGAATGATAGCGAAAGTGATACGAATAAATAGGTTTTGTCTATTCTTGTTCTTAATTCTTATTGTCAAGTAAAAAATGTTTTATAGCTTATGATCAGTAATGTAATTAGTACATTCACAATAATATCCCTATAGGTAATAAAATAGATAATGGATGATAATCAAGATAAAATTGACCGATTTTTATCAATTTTTACCCTCTCCCTCCCTAGGTGGCTCGTAGTAAACGCCAAAACCCCCCGCCTTCTCCTTTAGTTTTCCTGTAGTAGATAATTCATAAATAGAGTGTTCAATATTTTTTTTGCAAACAGAATGTAAACCAAAAAAAAAAAATAGTTTTCATTTCTCTTTGTTCATAAAGGATATTGACAAGGTATATAAGCGAGTCTGCAAGGCATCATCTAGAGGTTTTCTCTAACTGGGGGATGTGCGACTACGGCAGCTGGCGTTATGGCCGCTGTCAATAACTAACCAAAACAGCTCCTAAAATAGACACAATTTGCAATTAAAAACCCCTGACCTAGAGAATACGTAGAATACAAAGCTCGCCATCTTCCGTGAGATATAGTCATCAAGTTAATTATGCAGTGCTACAGATTTCGACCTTGCTAGCAGCTGTCCATTTACCATTTACTATGTAGTTGATACATTATGTCAGTTTGGTATTTGACTATGATGTATTGTTTACGACGTCTTTCCTTATAGAGCGTAATAGAGCAGACACAGAGATATGTATTGTTGTGTCTTGTGCCTCGGAATGTTCGAAGACTGATGGGAAAATATGCGCAGTTGCAATTTCTGCTACAAATGAATGAAAATTACAATATTTTTATTCTAAGCCACTAAGAGCACTTATGAATAGTCTGGCTCTAATAGCGGTTCGAATAGTGGCTTTGGTAAGAAGAGTCTGCAATACATTCCTAACAAGCCTTTGCGTGCTATGGCGGAAAGTAATACGGCCTGGCACATCGGTTTCATGTTTAGAATTGTGTATTTAAATATTATCTGTGTTTACAGGTATATAGATTTCGAGATAGAGAGGCACCTGATGTATTCGAGGATAAACTTTTTGCGTAGTTTAATTTCCTTCTAGTGACATTACATAACTCAACACAACTTTGGTCTTCGCATTTTCTGCAGAACATAGAAGCTGGACAGTTACTGTTTAAAATATAATTGTAGTTTACACCATCAAAAATACGTTAATTTGTTAAACTACGATATCAGTACCTAAATGAGATAGTTAATATTAATCTCAGGGTTTATTTGCCTATCGAGACATTACGAAATATATATTTAAATCTATACTAATATTATAATGCTGAGTTTGTTTGTTTGAACGCGCTAATCTCAGGAACCGCTGGTCCGATTTGAAAAATTCTTTCAGTGTTGGATAGTGCATTTATCGAGGAAGGCTTTAAGTATATATTTTCAAAAAAAAATGAGGGATCCTTACTAAAAATCCAATAATATCATAAATGTGTTACGCTTTCACGCGAAAACTACTTAACCGATCATCATGAAACTTTGTGCACATATTCTTGGAGATATTAGAAGTAACATAGGATTTTTTGTGCCGGGAAATGTTACATCCCTCGGGAACGCGGAGAAAACCGCGGGGGACAGCTATATCAGAATAAATTGTTAGTTTATTGATTAAAACACAATATTTAATAAATAGAAAAACAACTGATTGCTAACTAGTTTACAACCTAGTTAAATACAAGTATGTAAAGTATTACTTTACAGTATATAATTAAAGTCATGAAGCTACATTACTAAACTATTCACAATCCAAGTATGGTGGTAGGATCTAAATGCTGCAAGCGGCAATTGCGGTGACCGTTTGTCGAAGCTTGTTTGTCACTATAGTAGTAGTGTAGTAATAAATGCATATATGTATTATTTTTTTTAATATAGGTAGGGATACGAACTTATCTTTAATTATTTATCACCCGCGATCCCAATGGAAGTTACATTATCTCGAGATTAAAAGTATCCTGTATGTTATGTCAGGGCATGCTTCTTCAATATGCCAAGTTTCATAAAAATCCGTTTGGTGGTTTTTGCGCGAAAGACCAACAAACATCCATATATCCGCGCAAACTTTCGCTTTTATAATATTAGTAGGATTTTACTGCATGCAAAAAAAACCTCAATAATCATCTATCATACGTCTTTATTTGACTTGATCACTGCTACCAGTACCATACACTGTAGGTAGAAAGCTGTGAAGTCAATATCAAGAATTTAACTAAGGATACTTTAATAATAGTAATCTAAATGACGTCATTCAATACGTAAAATTGATAGTTTCACTTTCCCTAACAAATGTGGTCGACGAATTGTTTTGCCAACAATTTAGGAGATTGTAAACAGTCATTGTACGCTTTAAGGAGAACTAAAGTGGTCATTTAAAGCGACATGTCCATCAAGTACTGTTTAAGGCGAGTCATTGAGCCTACGCTAGGACGGAGGTCGGTTGTGACACGAAAGGTTTACCAATTTTCCCATAGCCAACTTCATATGGCCAACATTTGTTACATTATTAATTACGTGGGCCGATATTACGAAATACCTATTGATTATATTAATGTTTAATTAATTGTGACTGTTTTTGTGAGCACGTGGTCTAAAAATTTATAGCATTGCATCATTGTTAAAACAATAAATTTATGCAAACATTTGACATGTTTTGTAGCTGAGATTGCACATATGTATGCTTGTATGTTTGTACCATATGTCTTCTCACAGATATATCCGATAGCGATTAAACTTTAGTGAGTTGTTCTACATAAGCCGTTGAAGATTCCTTAAACAAAAGAATAGCGTAGCAACGCATGCCCAGCTAGTCCTTGCTAATAGGACTAGTTAATTTAAGAGAAAAGTCATCATCATTATCATTATCAGCCCCCTTATTCAGCTAATACAAACTTCGTCGGCGAGCCGCTTCACGGAGGTTTCGGAAAGCTTACCTCTCACGTGATTTGTAGTATTAGCGTAGTAAGCGACAGAGACAGAACACGGAGGCCGCGACGAAACATCCTCGAGTTAGTGTCATTTTCCTTACAGAATCGAGCTCATACTCACTTCAGGGGTGCGAGCCTGTGTGTATTAAGTTAGTTTACCACAACACAGTGCTGATTTTCGGACGTCACTTGTTTTTGAATATAATTTCGCAAGCATATAGGTTTCCTCATAGTGCTTTCGTTCACTTAAAAGTGCTAACTCAGAGATAAGAACGGGCCAGAGATATGAATCTGCACTCTCACAACCGTGTGTCTAAGCTTCCATTTTACAACCATGTATGCTCTTCTACATGACTGTCAAGTGTTTCCATTTGATACATTGGGGATTCCGAAAACTGCGCTTACTCACAACCTGTTGGTACCTCAGCTATGATAAGTCTTTCCGGGTAAAAGTATATGCAAGAACTTTGTCTTATCTGCATAGTTCGGGATCAGATGGCCGTGTGTAAAGAATGTCGCAGGATATTTATTTATGTAATAGGGGTTTAATTAATCACATTGCTTATTGAGCTTTAACTTTGATTACTGTAGTACTATAGTTGGATGTATGATGAACTATTGACTTAATATATTATAATAAATCCAAAAATACTTTTACTTATTCATGGCCCGAATAAGGTCATTATGGTACATAAATCTAGTTCCTAATACTAACTAATATTATATGCGAAAGTAACTCTGTCTGTCTGTCTCGCTTTCACGCCAAAACTACTGAACCGATTTAAATGAAATTTGGTATACAGATAGTGTAGAGCCTGAGGAAGGACAAGACTTTAATGCGACAAAAGGGTTGTAAGGGGTTAAAAGGGGGATGAAAAGTTGTATGGAACTATCGTTTTTAAGCTGTATGTAAGAGGAAGGATTTGTATGTAAGTATGTTTGTTACTCTTTCACGCAAAAACTACTCAACGGATATAGATGAAACTTGGCACATATGTAGAGCGAATCCTAATAACATATAGGCTAATTTTTGTCCCGGGAAAATGTGATATCCCTCGGGAACGCGGGTAAAACCGCGGGGGAGAGCTAGTACGTCATAAATTTCAACTCTCGCGTGAGGTTTTATAATTGATATTCAACTAAATACTTTCAAAAGCAGAACTTAACAAAGATGTCACCTAAATACACGAAATATTTTAACACATAATTTCGCACTATGTTTGTCGGACCGTCAAAGTACAAATATGGTTTTAATTATTGCTTTCGCAATTTGTAAAGTTTATCTATTAGTAAATGTTGATTGTGATGGTCACCTGTTCTACTCTGAATGCTGTAAAATTACTTTCTAGTAGATACATTTATTTAAAATTCGTGCCATACAATTTATAAACATGACTTCTACATATCCATAAATATAAAGATACTTACCAATAGTTTTTTTTTCAATTTAAAAGAGAAGGCACTTTTTGGTTAGCCTTTTAATATTCACAGGGCTTGGTTATTACATAACATCATAAACAAAACAAATAACGATAGTGACCCAGAAATTATCATTCAGTGAATAGTTTACTACACCTATGTTTTAGAGGGTTAAGTAAAGATGGTTTAAGTTTGCATCGCATTGACCTTCAGTAGTTTGGCAAACTTATTGACTGAATGATTACGCCATATAGCATGTGTGCGAGAGGATTCAAGTCGCCGAGTCACTACACCGTGAGACGCAGCGCGCGCGCTCGTGCCGCGTCGTTACTTACTAACCGCGCTCTCTGCTTCCAGAACACGAAAAGGACTACGCCAAACGTCCAGTGGATTTTGACATCGAAGAAGAAACTCGCAAGAAGGAAACATCCAAATGGCTTGAGAGTCATTTCGGCAGTGAATCCCGCTCGTCACACGATTCCATCGCGGAGGAGATAGGACGACGGCCCGAACCCGGCTTCTACGCAAAGAATAAGACTAACGAAGACGAAGGCTACTACGGCAAGACTTCATCGGTTCCGCCGCCGGTATATGGCGATCGAGTTCTACGTAAAACGAAATCTTCGACGCCTTCCGACGAACGACCGGCCGTGCCTGTAAATAGAACAGGGGGTTACTTCAAAGGTGTCGCAGATTGGTCTCAACGTCGACCGAGCAAGCCAAGGATGCCAGAGCCGCGGAGCTCGTCACCGTCACCGCCAACGGTGCGCTCACCGTACGCCAGCGACGATAGGTTAAATGGCTCCTCTCCAAGACATGTGTATGGCAAGCGAGACTCGCCCCAGGGAAGGACATCGCCCATTGGACGTCGGCATCCTCCCTCGCGCGACGACTCCGCCTACGTCTCGTCTTCAACGATGCACAGTCCACCGCGTGGTTCACCGTTTCGACCGCTAGAAGTCGACCGCTCCTTCCGCGAACCCTCGGTCGAGGAAGATTACAGGCCTATTGCCCCCGAACGCAAACGGCAAGTAAAACAGCGTCTGTCGGAGGACATCCGCTACGATAGTGGCTATAGAAGCTCATCTAGAAACGAGAATTCGGGAAGATCACGAGACAGTCGGGAGGACGGAGCCGTCGAGCCACCCCCAGATTACTCTCCTCCGAGAGAAAGGCGCGAGAGTTCAGATCGGGACCGCACGCCTCCGAGGCGGCGGGAGCGGGACGAGCGCAAGCAAAACCAGAAAACGCGTTTCGCGGATACCGGTCGGCGTCCTTCACCAGCGCGCAAGTCGGTCGGATCGGCGATCGGAAATTCGATACGGAAGCTGGTGGGGAAGATCCGGTCGGCATCAGCGGAGCGGCGAGCGCGGTGGCGCACTTCGCGCTCTCCGTCGCCGGAGCACTCGTCGCGGACGTACAAGCAGTACGGAGGCGAGCTGGCGCCTCCCGGCCCCGTCGCGCCGGCGCCACCACACCGCTACTACCTCGGCGAGGACCCCTTCGCGCCCAGCATCTACGGCCGCGAGCACAAGTACGAGGGCAGTTCGAGACGCGCCGCCGCACCTGACGCCCGCGACCAGCGCGACCAACGCGACCAACGTGAACGGTGAGTGACACCCCCGCTTCATTATTATGATTTACGTCAATAACTATCGTTAAAAGTGTTATTTATGACTTTACTTATTAGGTAAAGTAGGTATAATATTAAACATTATATACACCCGCGAGGCGTAGTTATTATAGATATCGATCAATATTGACGAAAAAAGTCTATTGAACCTTAAATAGAATCTTGTCCTATGACTGATTTGTGCCTCCGCCTACACCCCAAAGATACATTTTATTTTTTACAAAATATTTCATGGCATAAATAAAAACGTCATATTTAATAATGCTACTTGTTTTAAAATTGATTCAAACATAAGCAATGGAGATAAGGACTAACAATAAAGATGCTAAGATTATGATCTATGAATGAAATATTGTGAATAAGTGGGCCATGGAAACAAAGGATTACATTTCTGTTCATTTATGTTTAATGAGATTTAATTTTCTTGCATTTTCCACTACATAGTTCTGTAATATTTTTAGATTACTGGTATAAAAGGAAAAATGAACGAGTCCAAAAATACTTACGTTATAAAAAAAATACCCATTCACGATTCTTAGTAACCGTAGTTCACTCGAACGCATAATGATTTCAAAGTACGTGACCGAAATGTACGTACGATAGCAATCTAAGTACCTCAGTTCATACGAAACTAAACTTACTCATCCAAATGATACTTTAGAAATTGCGGATAACCGTTCTTGTTATGTAAAACGTTACGAATATGGGTGAAGCAAAGCTCCTAAATGGGAAATTTGTAAACTTTCAATGAGCTTTTTCGTTTTGCAATGTCTCCTACTTAAAAGCTTATTTGGATTTATTCCTTTTATAAAGTCACTAACGGAGACGAAACGAGTCGTTGAAAAACTTTGGAATTAATAAGAAAGTGTCATTAAAATAAAACAATATACCCTTAAAACGAGTCAGCAAACCTTCTTAGTAGTAAGGTAATAGTTAAAGAACTAAATAATATAATATTGAAGGGGTTATAGCATTGTCTGAAGGATATTAGAATTTTATAAGAATTCTTAGATATTGAAAAGTTGTCTTTATAAGAAAAAGCTTTATTAGGTTTCGCTAATCACAATCAGTAATTTTCTTTCACCGTTAAAATCCTAGGGTTTCCACATGACTATTATTATACTGTTATTCCTTTCTTTACGAGTACCAATAAATCCATACCCTTAATATATTATTATATGAAATACCTAGTAAAATATTCGCATATCTGTTACAAAGGCGGAAGTATTTTTATTGAGCCTCCAAATTAAACCAGTGTCACTAGCTCTGTTAATATAAATCATTGGACACAATGACCTTTTTTTCATCACTCAAAGCTACTGCAAAACCGCTTCAATCAAGACACTGCGTTCCGGCATATCTTGCCTTTTTTATGGCTTGTCGTCCATGGGCTTTTCCAATTAAGGGAAAATAAGTATTTCATTTGCAAAGAAGCCCTTATTTAGAGTATCTGACTCACGTCAGTTTACCGAGTGAAACATACGTTTTATTAAGAACTATGCAGGACCAGTCCGCAATGACAAGTGACAAAATGACTCATTGCTAGGAAATGTTCTCAATAAATAACAGGTGTACGTTTAGGCGGTAACGAGTTGATGCAAATTAGCTCGATACAATTATCTTAGCAAATCACTGATGTATTCCTTCCTCCATAGACTAGGCTAGGCATTAGACTAGTCAGAGTATGTTATAAATAAGTCATTCTAGCCTATATTAAGTAGTTTAATGTTCCGTTATAGTACATTCTACATAAATTGTTCATCTAACAAAGACGCAGTTGTTTTAATACATGTAAACAAAGCATGATCGTTAAGCGAGTGGGAGGAGATCCCCATTGAATCCAATTACTAGAATACCGGCACGATTAGGCGTTTTTGTGACACACGAGATAACAATAAACTTACGTGGGCCCAGTCTATTCAACCGTCACGAAACACTAATAAAGTCCATAAAAGATTAATGCAAAGATAATCAATTATACTCTTTGTATGTTACAGGGGTCAATTTTCGAGCACGCTGGGTCGATTCAGTCACTCTACAAGTCGACTGAATCCGAACAGCGAGCCTGAAGAGGAGTATATGCGCAGCGCACAAACGCTGCCGAGGAAACTGCATGATCGAAAAGAGAAAGCCACCGAAAAACCTAGTTCTAACAAGTACTGGCACAAGCTGACACCTGGCAAGCGTTCCAGCAGCGCCGTTAATATATCCAACAATACTGCGCAACTAGCCGCTGAAGGCAAGATCAACGGATACCCGCCCGGGCCAGCCAAGCCTGCGCGGACGTACAAGGCTCTCAACAGGAGCAAGAGTTTTGCTATGGGCGCACCCGAACAAGAAACCCACCCACGTTACATATCGAGTATGAGCCGCAACAACTCCACCATGTACAAATCCAACCCACACTTAAGCAGACTCGACGAGAATCCCGAACAGTTAAAGAGTCCAGGAATCGTGTCAATAATCAACCGTAGTCAACGTGACCTGGCCGATGCCGTGTCGCGTGAAACTGAACGAAGACGTGATGGACTATTCGGAGCGCGTTATGGCAAAACGACACCAATTAGCAATGGACATTTAAATGGATATAGCAAACATGATGAGACGGACAAGAAGAAGCTATTTCTCAAAGGCCTTCGAGAACGTGCACCGGAATTATATCAAACTTTGCACGCTGATGACGAATCTGACGGCAGTAGAATATCACCTAGGTACACACCTTCCCCATACAAAGACCGCATATCAGAAGAGAGGAAAATACCTTTGTACAAAACGGACTCTTTGAATAGAGAGACGAGTCCTTTTGTGTCCCGTTTGGAGACAAGAATTAAGTCGCCCGCTCTGAGAAGGGGCAGTAATAGCAGTGACAATTATTCAGAGACCTACAGGTACACGACTCGTTCTGGTGATCCAGAGCGTCCCAGCGTTACAGACACTGTAGAAACAGTAAGCAAGAAAGTGGTTCCGTCGAGGGATGGAAGATCGAAAGAGATAATAGAATCAAGAGAAGTGAATTCAGTGACAAAGAGCCGTGGCTATAAAGGAGAGCCTAAATATATAGAAAATGGTGTGCGTTCACCACTCGCATATGAATCTAAAAATGGGCCGTTGTATACAGAAAGAAGGAATAGTAATTTTAAATTGATGGAAAAAATTAGAGATTATTAGCATCTTTACTATTGTAAAATGAATTACTTATAAACGTTTATAATGCCATATTTTTGAATGTATTAAACGAGAGTCAAATGCAGACTGAATATTTGAAACACTTTAGGTACATATCTAACTTTAATAGTGCATTAAGTAATAACTGTTCATGTATTTTGTAAGCCGCTTTGTTGTCATGTAAAAAGTCATAGAGCTTTACTAATTTTATTATAATACGATCTAATTCCGTCCAGTGTATTGAATTTAAAAATATAAATCGGGTACGTAAGTAATTTACGATTGACATTACTAATTTGTGAATAGAATTATTTTTTAAATAATATGCGATACTTACTACGTTAAGGATTAATAACAGTAGATAAGTTTTTTTTTAAATAACAATGTATCAATAAAAATATAATGTGTTAATACGCACTAAATGTTTGGTTTTATTATATAAAAGAAACCTTTATTTTTTATTCTATCTAGGCTTACAATATAGGTGTGCTATTAGGTAAAATACTCGTAATAATGAAATTTCACAAGATTGCCAAATTATTTTGGTATTTTTTTTTAAACTTCAGAATTATTGAGGTGTTACCTATCCAAGTAAATATTCTATTTTGCGATCGTACATAATCTATTCTAGAAGTAGTTGCCAGAATCGGACAGAAATCACTTTTAACCAATAAATCATCTAAGAACTTAATACCCACATTCCTTTTTAGACCTGTTCTATATCACTCTCTCTCTTCTACGTCACCAATATGATAAATGCATATTGCCACTTCTTGATCTTCTTGCCACTTCTGTCCCCAAAATTAGGTATGTTAATTATATCACCCCGATTGTTCAGTGGCATAAAGCTCGACTTACTGGACAGGTGTCCATGGATTTGTTTCCTACAGAAAGGTACCGTTGACATATATTTTTAAGTTAAGTTTAATCACCTGAGTACTCTCCCTACCGGTACAGGAATAATGGGCGTTAAGATAAGTACTTATTTCATGAATTTCGATTGTTTTCATTCTCTTTATATTAAATCTTTGTTGAATGAAAAGATTAAATAAAAGTGCCAGAGATAATGACATTAATTTACATAAAAAATGTATCAGCCGATACAAAATTACAGTTCATCGGTGACACATAGTAGGTACCAACTAAGTTACACACATTTTTCTACAGAATATAATGAAGTATTTACACAAGTGTGACAACAATAGTAAACAGGTACCGTTGTTCTGTTATTTAATAAAGACAGTCACTTTAATATCACATGAGAAGCCTAACAGTATATGGAAAATTAAAAAAAATACCAAAACTATTGCAAAACAAATTTGCATTAGGTGTCAATCTCTCTTCGGGAAAATATAATAAAAAAATATATAAAGTACATTATAAATTTATATTTATTTATTTATTTATATTTAAAAGATAAGTGAAAAAAAATAATAGCTAAGCATGAGAAAATGCCCAATGATCACTGTCAAAATCTGGTCATAGTTAGAACAGCGACATCTAGCGTCAAGTACGTGCGATGAAATCATTTATGTTTGTTGTGTATATTGTAGACGGGGGAATGGTAGCGGCAGTGTAGTTGTGAATGATACCACCTAGATGTCACTGTAATTAATTTGTATAAGATAAAACTCAACAACAAGATTAATACCAAAATGAACAATTTCATTTAGTTTTTTTACAGCCATATACATTAACTTCTTACATTATATAGGGCATACATCGTGGCATACAAATAAAAGGCCTAATAATAGTAAGGTAGGTACACGGAAAAGCTAGCGAATATGAACAAGTGATTTTTTTTACCCTGAAAATCCTATTAACAAAGGTTAAAACTCGACTAACATTTTCTATTCCCAATTCTAATGTAATCTTATAATATTCTCGGGCTATCTCTATCCCCAAGCCTTCAATAACACACTAATTTAATTTACATATGAGGAATCATGTACCCTTCCCTGACCTTTTGTGCGACTCCAGTTATATTACCCGTCCGTAGAAACTAATTGTTTCGACAAAATGGTATTACTATTGTAAGGGTTTATTTTGACAAACAATACAAGGGATTGGAATGGCCATTAAAGATGACAATAATGATGGTACCTAACCTCCTCGTTACATTTAAATCGAACCAACAGTACATAATAATATATGTAGTAGGTATAATACAATAAATGTAACAACAATGAGCTTTCATCCCACGGTTTTTCCGGCGTTCCCGAGGGATCTTTAGTCTTCCCCGGGCTAAAAGATAGATACTGTAGGCCATGTCTAAACATATACATTTGTATGTGTGGGTGTACTGTAAGAAGAAAAAATCTGTAATCTTTCGTACAAAAAAACCGAAGCTGTTAAGGTATGATAAGGCTGTAAGGTGTAATAAGTATAATGACTTAACAAAACGAAAAAAAGTCTAAAAACAGGCTTTCATAGAAAATCGAACAAAAAAACTAAAAAATAATTTTAATAAATTTTTTGTTTAAAATAGTGTGATGAACAAAAAATTGACAATATTATTTATATTTTATTGGCAGATATTGGTAAAAGAAGAGCCACTATGAAAATATTATTATAATCACTCCACGCTTTCTTTCTTAATTTTTTTTCGTCATCACATCATCACATTCTTAATTTAAATGTATTACATCCACTTTACAGTTTGGTTTTCTACTAATCTTATTTCTATTACATATATTTTTTTCTATTATTTATTTTCAGTTTCTTTAGTTCGGGTAATTGTTAAAGTATTTTGTTTTAGTATTTCAAATCTCTGATATTAAAGATTGCTGCTAAGGATAATGGGACACATTGTCATCGTTCCGTGATAAGTGTGCAAAGCTTCGAATTAATCTAACGTTTGATGGGAATTTAATCATCCATACCAAACTAATAATTTACAAGACAAAGGGAGAAGTTAGTTGTTCCATATTTTAGACTAACTAAAGTAAACAAGTCATTTCTTGGTAATTGTGTTCGATTTTATAATAAGATACCGCTTTCAGTAACCAAAATGTCTGATCATAAATTTAAAAATTATATTAGGAAAGTTTTGAAAGAAAAAGCGTATTACAAGGTGGTTCATTATATTGAAGATAAAAATGTATGGAAATAGCTGCTCTCTGCACAGTGCACCTCTAATTTTCTTGTTTAAGTTGTAAGTAATTATTGTCATTTTCTATTTTGTAGTCTTGTTATTTCTTTTTTTTTTGTTTTTTTTTGTTTTTGAATGTTAGCTTTATTAAGTATTTTGTAATTGTTAAATATAAAAATATGTAAAATTGATATTATTAAATAGCCAAAAAGTCAGAATAGATAAAAAAGAATTTAATAAAATAAAAAATAATGTAACCTTGCTGAGTTTCTTGCCGGTTCTTCTCAGTTGAAGGCTGACTTCCGAACCGGTAGTAGCTTCAGTAACTTTAAATTTGATTTTCATAAATGCCTTCTAAGGGCCTAAACTGAATAAATGGTTTTGAATTTTGAATTTTTTTTTTAATTTTGAATGAAAAAGCATGTTAAAAACAGTGTAAATTCATCGCTATTTATATAATATTATACTTGAGTGAGGTTTTAGTATAATGATTATGTATTAGACATCCTTGTAAGTAAAACAGTGTTATGCATGTTATGTTTAATGAAATATATAAATTTGTCTAGTTTGTCGACTTTATGAGTTTCAATATTGGATGTTGGTAAGTAGCTGAACAGATTTATAGAAAACTAGCTGTCCCCCGCCGTTTCACCCGCGTTCCCGAGGGATGTAACATTCTCCCGGCACAAAAAGTATCCTATGTTACTTCTAATACCTCCAAGAGTATGTGTACAAAGTTTCATGATGATTTGTTAAGTAGTTTTCGGGGGAAAGCGTAACAAACAAATTTACATTTATATTTATAATATTAGTAGGGATGAGTATGTATTTAAAAAAGTAGTATATATAGTAAGTGCATTACACAATCAGCCTGCTGATCCCTAACGTAGCAGAGCTTGTACTATGGAAACCAGAAAACTGATATACAACCTTTTTTCTTAATACACATTACACCCAGACCATAACAAACAGACATGCACCCAAATGTTTGTTCTGGGTGGGAATCGAACCCACGACCTGCAATACATTCCAAATTGCAAAACCTCTATAGCTCATCATTATTTAATCTATTGTCGAACATTATTTTGTCCTATCATTAATACTCTTCGCAGCGTATGCGATGAAAAACATTTTATGGCAAATTTTTTTACACCTTCGGTTGGTTTTAATAGGAATTTCTAAAGATTTCTATAGTAATCTAGTACTAAATATAGCCTATGCTACTCAGTGATAATGTAGCTTTCTAATGAAAAAAGAATTATTAAAATCGGTCCAGTACTTTTTGAGTTTATTCGATACACACAAATACAAATCTTTCCTCTTTATAATATTAGTGTAGATTGGCATCCGGATAGTTTATGTTATGGAATAACAGTGTATTTCAATTCTGAAAAAAAAACAACGGGTTGCTCTTCGGGAGTGGTGGCAGAAGTGAAAACTTAAACATTAACATGGAGCATTTTTACGGTCAACAGAAATAAATAGTACATCCCAAGAAAAGTGCTCAACGCCGCTAAATAAGGTTTTATTCCAAAAACACATAATTCTTCGGGACTGTGGGCAAAGGCGTTTGTACAGCGGAAGCAATTTTCTATAATTATACACTTATAACATTGAATTAATATAATAAAAACATAATGATTAAATCAAGCATGACAAGTAGAATTTCAAACGTACGTTATGATAAATGTACGTTGTCAGTAAATTGTCTCTAATGTCTAATGTCATTTGAAATACCTACAAGATGTTTTTCAATAAGAGGTCATTACTGTAATAAGTATGCCGGGGTTCGATTCTGTAAGGAAAATGACACTAACTCGAGGATGTGTCGTCGCGCCTCTATGCTCTGTCTCTGTCGCTTACTACGCTAATACTATTAATCACGTGAGATGTAAGTTTTCCGAGGCCTCCGTGAAGCGGCTCGCCGACGAAGTCTGTATTAGCTGAATAAGGGGGCTGGTACGGATACAAGTGAATTCTGCGGTGAACGGCTCGCTTATTATCTTCACACATATGTTAGATACATGATACGTCGTCAGTGATTTGTAAAGAACGTCTCAAACGAGCGGCCGCCTGGCGTTCTTCCGTATAGTGCAATAGATTGCTGTAAATGTTTTACAATTAACAAAATAATAATAGTTCCATCTAAAATGGTTAGTGAACATTTAAAAAGTGATCAAAGTTGTCAAATATTTCGTGTTTTTTTAAACACAATATTTTAAATTATTTTTGTTATTTTTGCAGGGTTCCATAAAGTTATATTTATTTTTATTGATCGCTGTGAGTTATTGTGAATCGGCAAATATTCTATGTGTAGTGCCTTTTACGTCTAAATCCCATTATATTATGCTAAGGCCTATTGGATTGGAATTATCTCGGAGAGGTCACAATGTCACTGTTATAACAGCACACAAGGAACATAATCATCCACCGAATTATCACCAGGTGATGGTTGAGGATAAGGAGATTTGGGATGTTATAGGTAACAGTTTCGACTATTTTTAAGCCCCTATTCCCTAAGCTTTTTCTATAATACCTAATGATTTTTTGTTATTAGAAAGTGTGACTTACGAACTGTTTATAAAATACAAAAGTTATTATATATTATATATATACTATTATATACTATATTATATATTTATAATAATAATAAAGCTAAAGGCTTAATTCGAATAACACAGTGCCTTTTGCTATGACCTCACGAGTTTTATAACGGACTATTTTTTTTTATAAGGACTTATTATTAGACAGAAGGTCAATTTAAATAAAAATGTATGCATAATATTATAAATGCATAAAGTATGTGTTAATGCAGAACAATAATATCTTTGCGAATCAATAATCTTACACACAAATTTATTCTGTATTTTACTTTACTATAGATAGCGTCACGCTAATTAAAATAATTTTAACTGAAAAATTTAAATTGTAGGAGGCGGAAGACCAAATGTCTTCAACATGGTGGAAATATCAGCAGAAAAATTTCATAATAAGATACTTTGGAGAGGCGGATTGGCATTCACAGAAGTAGCTTTAAATTCTACCGAGGTCCAGCGGCTATTTTCTGGTGATCAAAAATTCGATTTAGTAATCACCGAGCAATTTTTCCAAGAAGCTATGAACATTCTCGCTTACAAATATAATACTCCTCTAGTACTGGTTACGACGTTCGGGAACTGTATGCGACACAACATAGTGACAAGGAATCCTTTGCAACTGGCTACAGTAGTGTCCGAGTTTCTAGATGTTAGAGAACCGACCAGTTTCTGGTCAAGGATGAGAAATTTCTATTTCACAGTATATGAATATGTCTGGTGGAAGTATTGGTATCTAGAAGAACAGGAGAAGTTGGTCAGAAAATATATAAAGAATTTACCAGCACCTGTGCCAAGTTTGTATGAGATGCAGAGGAATGCTTCTTTAATTCTGATCAATGGACACTTCAGTTTTGACGCTCCAGCTGCTTATTTGCCCAACATTGTGGAAATCGGTGGAGTTCATCTGAGCAAGAGCGAAACCAAACTTCCCGAGGTAAGATTATTTCATTTATTTAGTACTAGCTGTCCCCCGCGGTTTTACCCGCGTTCCCGTGGGATGTCACATGTATTATACATAAAAACCTTCGTCTTCAATCACTTTATCTATTAAAAAACCGCATCAAAATCCGTTGCGTAGTTTTAAAGATTTAAGCATATATATAGGGATATAGGGACAGAGAAAGCGACTTTTTTTATACTATGTAGTGATACTACGTAACGAGATAAATGAACATACACACTTCTTATCCCTGAAGAGGTATTGTCGCTGAATCTCGAGCTTAATTCTAAACCTGATTGAAGTAAACATTTATAAAAAAATAGTCAAATCTACCTTGCGCGATCCGGGATTCAAAGCTAGGACTTCCTTCTTTTAACAATATAGCAATAAGCCGCAAGACAACCGAGATTAGAAACATCACATTTGGCGATATTAGAATTGACAATGATAATTTTGAGATACACGAGGTGACCTTCATTTTCCATGCAATTTATTATTATCATTGTGTCCAGATTGTCCAATAAGACTTAGTTTAATCTAGATGTGCCAAATTAATTAATATCAGCAACATATTAGTTTACCTTATGCGATATTGATAGATTGACGATTATTTTATTTATTTATTTACTTAAGTTATAACATCCTTACAGTTTGCACCAATTCGACACTATAACTAAATTACAATAACATATAATTAAAAATCTTTACAAATACTAATACTATAATATACTATATACTAATTTACAAAAATCTATTTATATTAGGTACATTCATTTTGGTATATTATTGTTCTCTATACACCTGTATGCTGATTCTGCGAATTCAGACTGATTGCAACTGAAGATGTCGATATCCTGCGACATAATATTAAGGATCAATATTGAACGGGATAGTGGGGCGTTCCTAAGTAAATTAGTCCTAGCTGCGGGCGCGAGCAGCAGCGCGGGCTGGCCGCACGCGAACACGTACCTATCGGGCGCGCACAGCTTCAATGCGTCGAGCACATCTGGGTGATACACCCACCCACGCAGTACCTTCCACACATATTTGACTAGGGCTACGTCTCTTCTTACCTCTAACCTATTGTACCCTACCATACCTATGACAAACATACTCGGGTACATTAATGGATATCGAGGATATACACCAAACTGTTTTAAATATAAAAACCGTGTAAATTTATTTTGAATTTTTTCCACCATGAGACTATATTTGGTTTCATGGGGGTTCCAAATTATGCTATTACTTTCCAGGCGACTCCGAACAAGGGCATTAAATAAAATTTGGACTGCTAATATATTAGTAAAATCCTTGCAATGTCTCAATATAAACTCCAGATTCCGAAATGATTTCTTACAAATCTCTACAATATGCAGGCTAAATGACAGGTCAGAGACCATCTCTACTCCTAGATCTCGGATTTGCGTGACGCGCGGCATGATTGTAGAATCTATCTCATACGGATAATGCAGTGGAGCACGTGTGCGGCTGTAACTCATTACGCAACACTTGTTCACATTAAATAGGAGTTTATTGTCTTTACTCCACTTCTCCACCTCTACTTTGTCAATATCATTTTGCAACCTTTGACAATCAGAAGTACTGTCTATAGCGAGGAATAGCTAATAATTATAACTAATAACTAACTAATAATTATATAAAGATAAGAATAATAAAGATAAATACGGCACGAATTAATAATAATATCCTGGGACAATCTTTACCCACGGCCATCTGATCCCAAACTAAGCAGAGCCTGTACTATGGAAGTCAGACAACTCATATACTACACAGGTATACTACTTTTTTAAATTCCAATAATATAATAAAACCCAGACACAGAACAAACAGACATGTTCATGTACACAATTGTTTGTCCTGGGTGGGAATCGAACCCACAACCTGCGGCGTAGCAGTCCACCAAGCCAACTAGCCAATAAATATGAAATAATTATCTAATTATTGGAGAATTCCACGAACCAAAAAAATTGTAGATCAAAAAAATGTGATATTTAATGTTGCGGAAGATGTGCAAGTTATACGTAGGTACTTAAGTTTTTGCGCACGTGCACGTGTTGAGTTTTTATATGTTATTTGGCCTTCATTTTATTCTTAAACAAATGTTCATTATCAATAGGTATGTACGTTGTGGTTAGCATACAACTTTTAGGCATCTTGTAATTTTTCCGGATAAATCTGCGTCTCATTGTTATAGGTACAGTAAATATGAAGAAAGGACCGAGCCATCACTGTAAAAAGAATAATTATTAGTACCTCTTTTCATTGGTAGCTTGCATGATATTTTATATAAATTCAGGTCGATTAGCATTTATAGTCGCTGAGCAAAAAAGCCGGGTCATATCTACAGACAAATTAACAGACTAATAGACAGACCCTGAAGTCTTGCCATAAGTGTCTTACCTATTTCAGGACGGAATATTAAACATTTGTATTTACCAAGATTATACAAAAACAAATATCTAAATTTCCTGTTGAGTTTCTTTGTTTGAGACTTGACAGAGAAGGAGATGCAGCGGAATTAGCTACTAGATATTTGTTTATTGTAGAATCTTATAATTGATTTCCGGAAGGCCACGCCTGAGTCAATTCGTTATAGTATTCACCAACATTTAATATTAATATATCTAAAGCAATTGGATAATAATTTTGAGCAGTTAATTTGTAAGCCTTACTATAATAATCCATTAGTGGTCATTTAATTTTATCATAATATGTAAAATGGTAACTATTTTCATAAACTCAAAACTCAAAAATTGTTACTGATTGTCAAAGTTTACCGTTTAGTTTTTAATACCCGTATCATTTCAGTTGATGACTATTTAATGTTCGTAAAGTCAGCAACGAAAGTCCATCAACGGCTTTAAATTATTTATACGAACTGAACACTAACGTTATCCTTAAATCAGCCCCTTATTCAGCTAATACAAAATTCGTCGGCGAGCCGCTTCACGGAGGGAGTTGGTGTCATTTTCCTTACAGAATCGACCCCCTGTTACCATAGAACTGTGCATGATTATATCCCATTATATTAGGTCCTTACATATGAAATTGGCGTTTTTAGGGCAAAACGAACGATTTTAAAATAAATTTCAATTTGGAATTCATAACCAAACGCCAGATATTTGAGTGTGGCCAGCCCTTATTCAGCTAATACAAACTTCGTTGGTGAGCCGCCGCACGGAGGCCTCGAAGAGCTTACCTTTCATGTGATTGCGTAATTACCGAAAAAGACAGAGCATAGAGGCCGCGACGAAACATCCTCGAGATATTGTCATTTTTTTTACCGAATCGAGCCCTTTGACAAAATGCATTCTTACAATCGAACAATCTCATTTGTAAGGACCTAATATTAAAAATATATATATAAATATTTAAAATGTTAACGATATAAATGGATGACCGAATCTTAACAAATTTAGCAAAAAAATTATATAATCTGTATTACCACATACTTAATCCCCGGTTTAAAATGAAAATTAAATGCAAGAAGTTTTTTACTTATCCCTTCCTTACTAAATAGTTATAAAAAAAATCACTATTTTGGTCTGTTTGTCTGTTTGTCCTATCTTATAAACTACGCTATTCATTTTGATTCAGGTTTTTACTGTTATAAGTGAATTGCTTCCGAAAGGATTATTTGTATGTTACTCGTATATTATCCTACCCAAGCAAAGCCGGGACGAGTCATTAGTTCATAATGAATAGTATTTGTATTAGATTTAGAAAATTATAAACGAACACCAAAATTATCATCCATAATTATCAAACGGATATTATACCTACTATTTTGTAATTATTACTTATTACAACTACTATTAGGTAACAAATTATGATATAATTTTATCTGTGGGTATTTCGTTGTATGTCTGAAATTTGCTAAGTCATAGCGTCTCAGAAGTATATTAAAAGCTATGTCATGTGTTTTGTTCAGATTAATTGATACTTACAGACGATTCTCAGCTTGTTAAACATTTTTCAAGGGTAATTACAATTGCTAGCTATTAAAGTTGTCAAGATCTAATAAGTCCGCTTTGGCAAAGGTGGATACTGACCAGAGTGCGGGGTGTAATGTAACGTGTTACACAGCTAGCGTTCGAGCAGTCAGTACGGGGACACAAGGCGCTCGCAGCGAGCACCGAGCGGATTTAGGGTACGTTCACACAGACCGGCTCGGAGGGCATCGGCCGGCGCTCTTTTTTAACCGACTTCAAAAAAGGAGGAGGTTCTCAATTCGTCTGTATTATTTTTTTAATGTTTGTTGCCTCATTTTACACAGACTTTATACGCTTGGAACTGGCCGCAGGCGACAGCGTGGAAGAGTACGTCCTCAGAGGCAGCCGGTCGGCTCCTCTTATAATTTCCCACTTAGCGCGTTAGGTTTGCTTGTCAGCCTTCTCAATAATAAAAGAAGTGACATGTAAAAATAAACCTTATTACAATGAATCAGAACTGTATTTAAAACGTGATAAAAAATATCCTTTCCGAGTGGGTCTGTGTGAACGGACCTTTACACGGATTTTAGCGCACGGCGTAACGTAACAAACTCGCTGCGAATACATTACGTCCCCAAGACCGGTTAGTGTTATAGAAAAAACTACCGTATGGCGTTATAATAAGGTTCATTAGCATAATTTTTGATTGATTTCATAAATAATAAAATTTTTAATATAGGGCTACCTCATTTCCAGGATCTTCAGAAGCTACTGGACGAAGCAGAACATGGTGTTGTCTACGTGAACTTTGGATCTAATGTCCGTAGTTCAGAACTGCCAGAAGAAAAGAAAAATGCATTCCTCAATGTATTTAGGGGAATTAAACAAACAGTTCTTTGGAAATGGGAGGATGACAATTTCGGTAACAAGCCGGATAATTTAATTATAAGAAAATGGTTGCCGCAGAAGGAAATTTTGTGTAAGTATGGAAGCGTCCATCCTACCCATTTTAATTATGCAATTTAAACATGTTTATTTATATTTATTCTAAGTTGTCTTATATTATTCATGCGTCTATTACAATTTACAATATGCTATTGAAATTTATTGAATATAAACTTGTTGTGACACCACTATATATTACTAGCTGTCCCCCGTGGTTTCACCCGCGTTTATCGATATCATATATAGCCTATAACCATCAACCATATTTTCCTCATATAGAAGACTAGCTGTCCCTCGCGGTTTTACTCGCGTTTATCATATATATCTATATATATATAACCATCCAGGAAAATTTCTACCGGAATAAAAATTAATCTATGTGTTATTCCAGTGCTCTATCTATGTATGAGCAAAACTTAATCCAAATCTGTTTGATAAATCCATAAATCCATACCTCACGAAGTTTCATATTCATAATAATAGTAGAATTAAATGTAAAATGACTTCGATAGCTCCAAACAACTCAAGTAGCTAAAAAATAATTCGTTTTTTGACTTGCCCCCTATGTTTGCAATTTTAAAGACGTACCATCCACGAGAAAATAAATGTAGATAATTTTAGCTGCAGTGAGAAATCAAGTTGTATGTGTATCTTGATCCAATTTAATTGTTACTATTTCAGCTCATCCTAATATCAAAGTGTTTATATCTCACGGAGGTCTTATTGGCACACAAGAAGCAATATTCCATGGGGTTCCACTCGTCGGCATACCGATCTACGCAGACCAATACAACAACTTACTCCAAGTTCAACAATATGGCTTCGGGAAGATCTTGGATTACCACGATATAAACGAAGAAGTCTTAGGAATTATCCTCAATGAAGTACTACAGAATGAAACCTACAGGATCAAAGCTAAAGAAAGATCTGTTATATTCAAAGATAGGCCGATGAGTGCTCTAGATTCAGCGATGTATTGGATTGAGTATATTATGAGGAACAAGGGTGCTAGTTATATGAAGAACCCTGCTATGGAGCTAAGTTGGATCGCATACAGCATGATTGATGTATATGCATTCGTTTTTGGATCGATATTAGTGCTCATTGGTTTAGTTATTTATGGCCTCACGTTGTTTAGAGGTCTATTTAAGATAAAGGAGCATTCGAAATCGAAAAAGCGTCAGTGATATTTGTAATGTATACGTAGTAATATTTTCAGAAAGTTATCACAAATTATTATGTATGTACCTAGGTACTAGTTGTACCCCGCGGCTTCACCCGCGAGATGTTGTTCTCCAGCTCATTAAATAAGAATGCTCTGTGTTTTGTCGACTTGAATTAAGTAGAAATATTTAAATTTCATTTTGAAAACGTATTATTATTAGTCTCTTAAGGAATAGTTAAGCGAAAAAATACAAACAAAGAATATAAACTTTACCTCATTATAAATTACGTTTATATTTAATTACAAACTAAATACCACGCTTCATATAAAAACGTGTAATCATTATTGATAGCTGATATATCAGACTAGCTGTCCCCGCGGTTTTACCCGCGTTCCCGAGGGATGTCACATTTTCCCGGGATAAAAGTAGTCTATATGTTATTCCAGGATATACTCTATCTATGTGGCAAGTTTCATCTAAATCTAACCGGTAGTTTCTCCGTGAAAGAGTAACAAACATCCATACACACAAACATTCGCATTTATAATATTAGTACGATATATATAGTAACATAGATTTAGACACTATAAATAATATGACTCTGTCTTTTCTATATATATATAGAATATGAATCTGATTTATTTCATCACCTTGATCTTTAATAAAAAAACAAAAAAAAAATTGATATTTGAAAGGCAACTAAAAGACCAATTAATTACTACTCAAAATTAAAAATAAAACCATACCACGTGGTAAACTAACCAAGTATCACATTTATACATAATCTGGGTGCTAAAATGTCGCCCAGGTGAAACCAACGTCCGCACCGTATAATTAGACAAATATTTGAACGAAACATTGGTGTTTGAACAAGGCGACTGGGCGGGCGCACCGCTTTTGTCCAAGTCATGGAAGCAAGTGCTTGTACGAGCTGTCTATACATGGCTTATGAATTTGGAATGCGCAAGCCTTGACTTTGCCATTGCTCTCGGGCCACCCTTTTTCCAGACGCAGTCTACTTTATCATTCGTTTACCTACGCGTATTTGTGATGCCGGCTGCAGTGTTTGGTTTGCATGTCTTTGGAGTTCAGAATGCATATAATACATGTCATGTTGGAAAATACACTGTTGGGGGTGTCCATGAGCGGCGGTAATCGCTTACCTCGTTTGCCTACCAAAACATAAAAAAAAAAACTCAACCAATGTTGCATACTAAAATAACTTTGTCAACGAATACATTGCCATTTTCACTATTATTTAATAACTACCTACTTGTTAGAAAGTCTTAAGCAAGGTGTTGCTCGGTTGCTTTTATTCTTTTTCCGAATCATGTGTCAAAAATATCCAATTCGTCAATAGCACCACCATAAAATACACGAGGCGCGTAGTTGCTGATCTTCCACTCGATTGCGTTCAACTGATGACCAGCAGTCCGTCATTGCGCAACGCGTCATCGGAGTAATGTAGCATAGCTGATATGAAAAGCATTACCGAAAATCAGTGGATATTCCGCTTTATGTTAGTATAGAAGTAGGAAATCCTTTGATAACGCGACAGCATGTGCTTAGATAATGCTTAAATAATGACAATATTGTATTTATTGTATTTTTTTATACTATTAAATGTAAAATGGTTCTAGTAACCTAGTTCTATTAACAATTACTATTAAAAACACTATTAACTATTACAAAAAGGAATCGTTTTTGAGGATTTGTTCCAATTAGTTCAATAATTTCAACTGTCTGGAATCAAATAATTAGCATCACATTATGAATATAAGGAAATTTCGGTATTGATATCCGTCGTATCTGCTTATAAATTATTATTCAAATGTCAACGTGATATGTTGCCGATGAATAGGCATTGTGAGAACACACTTGGCACGTGTCGATCACGATATATGCTTCGAATATGGCTCGGTATCCATAGTTTTCTGTTAATCAATAATATTAGATAAATAGCTTTATTGCAACATCTCATACTTTTAATTTAATACCTTACTTTGCCTCCTTTAGGGATGATTTTGCAAAAAAGTTGAAACATGAAAGCCTAAATATGAATTTTCAGATCCCTAAGGTGAGGAATTATGGATGACCCCTTTAAATATAATATTATTTTAGAAGACAAATATACTATATGTCCTGCCCCAGGGTATCTCCGTACAAAATTTCAATACGATCCCATCAGCCGTTTAGCCATGAAAAGGCATGAAACAAACACACAGACAAACAGAGTTACTTTCGCATTTATAATATTATTATATTGGCACTTTAGTATATATAATACGGATATAAGTACTTCTATTGACTGATTGGGGCACACTTCACGTATGCTGTATATTCGGCATCTTATTCCGTACAAAACAGAACTATACGAAAGTAATTAGACCCAGACAAAAAACAAACAGAATTGTTCATTTATGTCTAAAGGTTTGTGGTGAATACGAATCAAATTCGCTACCTGAGGCGTTTTTTAAAAAAAAATACATCTAAATAAATTCCGCACATGGATTTTCATTTCTTTCTAATGATTAGATACACGGTGGTGCAATTTTCTCATATTTACAAGCGGCTGTGGATCGAGGTTGAGCTGAGCCTATCTCATTAAGAGTTCGCAATTAAAACTTGGAAATCTGGCGGGTGTTCAGAGAGGTATTAAACTTGATGTGAAACATTCGGCAAATGAAAATCTGTCTCGAAACGACGTCGCAGTAATTTCCGTTTTAGTTAAATACGTGTTTACTTGCTATGTTGTTTCTATTTTCGCTAGATGACTAGATTTTTTAGTAAGTAGGTACATTGTTAAAAAATAAAGTAAAATTACAAATAAATAATAATAAATATCCCGGGATATTCTTTACACACGGCCATCTGATCCCCAACTAAGCAGAGCTTATGGTATGGAAACCAAATAACTATAATAATAATAATAATAATAATAATAAGTTTATTTTCTCCCAAAACACACAAATTAAAATGATGGATACAATATATTCAAATAATGATTCTGTATCTGTGTGTCATGAGAAGAAAAAAGGCTACGACTCAGCCTAATGTTGAGGTTTCACCCACAACGCTGATATTCTGTCGTCGCCTATGAATATGCGTCACGATAAAAAAAAAAATGTACATTAATTCCTCGGTAACTATAGAAATATTATAATATTAATCATAGAAATATATAAATAGTGCTATAGTATGGGTACCGAGTTAATATTAATATATTTATAACAATAAATCCTTAACGTACTCCTTACGTATAGTTTAAATGAGTAGGTGCATAGTAACCGTATTATAAAATAAATATGGTAAATTAAATATAATAATATAATAAAATTCAATTTCATTAAATATATTAGCTGTATAAAATTTATAAAAAAATATTGCTACATAATAATCCAGAAAAAAAAGTTACGATTGATTGTCAAGAAGATATAGTTTCAACTTAGTTTTAAAATTGTGCTTAGTTTACTGTAACTGATATATTACATGTAATACTTTTTTATGTATATACATACTTATATAGATATTTACACCCAGACGCAGAACAAACAGACATGTTCATGCACACAAATGTTATGTGGGAATCGAACCCGCGACCTGCGAATTGGCAGTCAGGTTGCTAACCACCAAGCCAACTAGCCTGTCAAACGTTTTTGTGTGAGTAAAATTACAAATCAGTGTGTTTTTAACACAATATACAAAACAATTCGGGTAATTTACCTAAACATGTGTAATTTTACGAAACGTGGGTCAGTTTTCAATTTATTATTTAGTAAAAATACAACAAATATATTGTATTTTTTCAGAACAGATTTGGAATATAGGTACCTAAATCTCAACTAATATTATAAATGTTTGTTTGTTATGCTTTCACTCGAAAACTACTTAACCGATCATCATGATACTTTGTACACATATTCTTGGAGATATTAGAAGTAACTTAGGATACTTTTTGTGCCGGGAAAATTTTACATTCCTTGGGAACGCGGGTGAAACCCCGGGGGACAGCTAGTAAATTATAAATTCACAAAACTGGATTGTTGTGGGTAAAAACTTACAACGCTTTTGTAAAATTACAATAGATTTTTTTTACAGTGTACCTACAGTACTTATAGGGCAATAAAATTATGCAGGTTTATTAATTAAGTCGTGTAAAGCATCCCACTCATGTCAATCTACAATTCGTTGTACATTTTGTATGAGTGACCAGTAATGTTTGAATATAATACCTATATACCACACATATATTCCTGTTTTTATATAATTTTGTATGATATAATTAAGTACTGAATACAATATGGATGTGACTACATTTAATAAAACAAAGGTTAGGTTAAAAAAATCAAAATTTAAATCCACAATTGGCTGTAAGTATTGGTATATATATGTGTAAAATTGTAGTGACTAAGAGCTGTTGATTATGTTGTTGAAATCAATAAATTAAATAAAATTCTCGGTCTCTAAGACGTTACATCCATGTATTTTCCGTACTGATGGCGAATATAATGCAGCTCATCTTCCGCTGGGATAACGAATTTTGAGCTGTGGGTCTGATGCCTAGATTCCAGAAGAAATAAGTAGATGACAATCTCAGATGCGAGTAGATAAAAAAGAACACTAACCTGATATATTATACACCGTTATCTGATCCCAAATTAAACATAGCTTGTACTAGGAAACAGATAACTAATATACTATATATGCCTCCTGACCTATATATGTATAAACATAGTGTTAAGGAATTGTATTAATAATATAATTGATTTTTTTATTCTGAAATATAAAATTATTATAATCATGACTTAAGTTATTTAATTCCACTTCAGTCGCCTATTTAACCTCTAAAGAGTTCAGTTAATGGTAATCGTCACTTACATTAACAATTAATATGAATGTAAAACAAAATTTATCGGAAATGACAAAACGAAAAATATCGAACAATTTTTTTATATTTTTTCAAAAATACACAACTACATGGAACCATAATAATATTACTTCAGACACCATTAAAAAACCTTGTATTATTCAGCATAAAGCCTGCCTGTCGACTGTTGTTCGTAATTCAAGCTTTTTGCTCGACCAACGTGCGCGACGCGTGTGTGAGCAAAAACTTTGACCAGATCCACGATATTATACGACTACATTGTATAGTCTGGAATTCAATGGAAAATGTTTTGCGTAAAAACCTTTGTCATACAGCCGCGAGATATCGTGCTGGCTTTGAGCGCTTTTATGCATGTAAGTTAATTTTAGTATTTATTTTAAGCTAGACAATCGTTACGCGTATTTTGATTTTTAAAAATTCGCATTTCCATTTTAATCATGTGCAAGACTAATATCAGAACAATAATTTTTAATGACAATTATTTTTATTCATTATATACCTGACAGGTCAGCTTGGTGGTTAACCCTCTGACTGTCAAACCGAAGGTCGCACGTTCGATTCCCATCCAGGACAAACATTTGTGTGCATGAACATGTCTGTTTGTTCTGTGTCTGGATGTAAATATCTACATATGTATGGATGTAGAAAAATAAAAAGTAGTATATGTCGTATATCAGTTATCTGGTTTCCATAGTACAAGCTCTGCTTAGTTTGGGATCAGGTGGCCGTGTGTAAAGAATGTCCCAGGATATTTAGATTTATTTATTTATTTACTAGCTGTCCCCCGCGGATTCAACCGCGTTAATCCATATCATTAGCCTATAACAAGTTAGGAAAAATTCCGCGTCGAATGGTAGCAGTCCCATCCCGATATGTTCAATAGTTATGAGGTGATGGTGCGTCAAAGGAACCCTATTTTCCTATTTGCTTTACTATATATTAAATTAATTATAATATTATATTAGTTTATATATTTATCATTAAATACCGGTTGTACTGTTTTTATTATGGTTGCAATTTTTTTGTCTCCAATAATCATTTAATAATTGTGTTCTGATCACTTAATTTCTCGGCCTTGAGTCTCAGTAACCTTTAGATTTATTTCCTGTTAAATGCGTTATGCGACCCTGTTTATCTACTAATAAAGTTCAATCTTGTAAATCTTTAAATAACTATAGGAAATTTAAAAATAGTCATCAACGATTCGTATCCACGTCAAACATAATGCATTAATTAATGTTTTAAACTCACATCGTAATTATTTCTATTCCAATGCATCGAATTGTACAAAGTTTCCAAACAAATACTGACATTAAATTATAAAGTTGATGAAAGTTTACAGTTATGGGATCAATTGAAATTTGTTCCAACATTAATTTTGTTTAGAGTTAAAACTTTCTCGGGTGCGGAAAATTACAGTGTAAGAATGAGAACGAAATAAAGGGCTTTTAAAAGGGAGCTGGGAAGTTCAATGTTGTCAATTTCGTAAATAACACAAGTTTGTATTAAATTTGAACAGTTTTGGAGGAGTAGGTAAATTAATTAATACGAAAACTTTGACTGTCACTACTGAGTCGTTGTAATATTAGGCCGTAGGTATACCTTTGTCATACTTAGTTTATTATGGTACTAAAACTCATGCTAAAACTTTTCTAAAGTCATATTACCTTAGGTATCTAAGTGGCTGATTACTAGGCAGCGACAGTTTTGATTTAGAGAACAGACTTATGAGACTAGGCGTCTTTATTGAACAAATATAAATGATGCAACCACTGCTTTGTAATATTAATTAATTAAAGAATGAAGTCTAGTCACAAATAAACCAACAAATATCGTATTTATATAATAGCGTTAATTTAAAATTGTCTGTAAATGGAAACATACATCCATAAAACTCTAAATCGGTTTCAAATATATAAAGAGAAGCCTTTAGCCAATACATTTGTACCCGATTCGGGTCTTTTCATATTGAATTAATCAATTAAATCAGAGGTTGTGGGGAGAGGCAATCTCGGGCTAAAGCCTAATTATAACAGATTACATTAATCTCTCCGACGAAATACACTGGCATGGGATGTGGTAAGACTGTTGGCGAAAATGATTTTGATTAAAATATTTTCGCGATATTTGGATTTTTTTATTAAATATAAGTTGTAAAATTTATTTAATATCATGGATATGAAAGAGCGTGGAATGAGACATCTCCATTTAAAAGAAAATATTTGCTTCCCAAACTTATTTGTACTATGACGCCATTGGGACTTTGCCCTTTTTTTACGGCGCCCCTCAACCCAACCTCCAAAAATACTAACCAATTTTATTGACTAGCCTGTTATCAGGTTCTTACTTACTATTAAAAATATCGACGATATATATGGCGCCCCAGGGCGTTGCGACGCACAGTTGCAGCAGAAGCCCTGTGCTAGACGTTGTGACCGTTGGTGGACTGCGGCCCTACTCTAGATGTTGGAATTCTATTTATCTGGTTTAACTTCGAGCACTTTACGTCTCTATGATAGCACGATGTACCTAAATAATCCATATACCCAGTTATATTCTATATGCAGTTCTATAGTTTCATGTGGCGCCATCTATCCATCAGTAGTGCGACTATCGTTGTGATAGATGTCGCTAAAATAGATTTTATCGCGCGACTAATATGAATTGTGAGTAAATAGTAAAAAACATACACATTCCAAAAATGTTATAGAGAAAACTTGCAATCAATGAGTAGAGGAAATAACATTATCCATCTTATTGTTGCAAACAACCTACCAAAAATCGTTAACTATGGATTGATGAATGAACCATGAAATGAAACATACATAGATGGCATGAACCATTCACTTTTTTTTTGGAACCAAGTGCCTGATCGCGTGTTGTGAAAGGGGGCTAGACGGAAAAAAATCATACGAAAAGTTATAACGACACTTTTTTTCATATTGTTACATTCGAAATTTAAATGATATGGTTTATTATTGGGTTTGTTTTATTCATAATTTATTTAAAGGCTACATATAACATGTTTAAAATTCTGTTCCATTATAAATTAGTATAATTAGTAATTATTATAAGAAAAGGAATAAGTTAAAAGTAAATTTTGAATCGCACTGAATTGAATGAAGCATGTATTATGTCAATGAAAACTTCGTTCCTATCTGGTGTCCTAAGACACCATTTTTTATTATTAATATGGCAATATAAGTATTTAATCGCTCAATCGCTACACGCTAGCAGTGATTGCAGATTCCATACTTAGCGGAGACTTAGACTACCTACCTAATAATATTATACCGTATTTCTGGGATCTCCTCTCTCACTACACGACAATTCCATTTATGTTTGCGGAGATATTCTCAATGTTCTAATTTAGGAACGTCACTTTGCTATTTATGCAGTTGCCAAAGTTGTAGCAAGGTTTTATTGGAATTAATATACTAATGGGTTCCATTAAGTGACGTATTGGAAAGTAATAATTTATTTCCTTTTATATGTGAAAAAGGCGTTTCTATTTTAATCCCCGTCGGAAAGTTTTTACTCAAAGTAAGTTAGCCTTTGTCCGTCTGTGTTGCTTTGTAGCTCAACTGATTTCGATAAAAAAATATTTGTATGCAAAATATCATGGCATTGAAGCAATGAATAATAAAATCATATAAAATATTTCAAAGATATTAACGTTCGATAAGCCCGGTGTACTGAATCAAGACTGTCTAGTCTTGATTCTAATTTTAGGAGATAGGAGATGTTGAAAAATGGGAGTAGGAGTTGTCTCCCAGAATGGAGAGAGTTTTTTTTTTTTAAAGGTTTTACAGTAACAAGCATTTCTAAAACGAGCAGATAATTTAATTAGTTACCTTAATCAAACATCATAAATATAACAACAATAAAGTGCGCACCAAATCTGACATAAAAACGTATAACAGTATTTCCCCAGACGCACTTTCCATTAAGAGCTCTACTTCTACGACCGAAAGCAAAAATTTTCAACGAATATGTTTTACACTTCATAATTACTGCTAAATTAAAACAGCTAGTTACAAAGGATGTATATAATAAGGTCCATCAAGACGAAAATTTGCCTTGTTAATACCGTTAACGTTTTTGTCGGTTAAAGTGGAAGCTCAGTATAAAATGTATGCTAATCTACAATTTGCATATGACTGGGAAAAATCACTAGGCCATTAAAGAGTGTCGTACCCCAGAAGTGTAAAAGGGATAGAGTGGGTAAAATACAGTTAACAGGGGCCGAAGAGGTGCCATTAGAGGTCTTAGGCCTTCTTTGCTTTCCATCGTTTGTCATGCAAATAGAGAGTGAATAATTTATAGGAGATCCATCCACCCCAACGTTACGAGGATCTTACATTGTTGAGGAAATCCGATGATAGCAGACGACCATCATACACGCGTTACTGAATAAAAAAGTATCTTGTCAGATTGAACTGATATATGAAACGTTCGGTTTTTTTTTAGTGCTGATAAACAACGTTATTAAAACTTGACAAAGGATAAATAAATGAGTGCTGTACCATCCACGGACATAAATAATATTTAAGTTTGCAACATGTTACTATCCGCTAGTTTAAATTAAATATTTAGCTCGCCTTAACAAAGAAAAACTTAAAACATTGTAGTTTGTGAGCTGCAACGTTGTTCGCATTCATAACGCTGGGGTTTTTGCCCTAGGACATAAATAAATGGACACACTGTCCGCATACGGTCTCATCGTCCGTTGCTTTAGAATTTTTTTGTTTGTGTTTTTTCTACGGAAGGGTTATGTACGTATATAACCATACTTTATATAAGGAGGCGTATTAGATAGTCGGGTGGGCGTCCGTAATATTTTACGTGGCATTGTTATTTGTCACTGTTCAAGCCCACAGATTAAATAACTGGAACAATCACCCAGTAAGATTTATGAACCAACTAATTTCAATAAAATCTCTTTGCTATGAATTTTACAATTTTTTTAAAATTTTTGAAAAAATACAATAAAATATCGGATTGAATCCGATCATTTATCTACTTTATTTAAGTCTTAACGTGTGATATATAGTAAACAATGTCCTTTGGTATACATTGCCAATCTTAGGTTAAAAATAGTTAATAATTTCTAGCAAACAAAGGACAATTATATCCTGTCCGAACCCGTGACATCCGGTCACTGGCCGGGTATTTATTTTTTATGTATGTTGGCTGAGAAGCAAACAGATGGTCCACTTGATGGTAAGTGGTCACCGTCGCTTAGACATTAGATCTAAACAGAGCTTAGACGACAACTGACGGCCAAGTCTAACTACCGGAGTACACTAATTATTGAGTGATCTATTATCAACCTGATGGGAGCCAGTCAAATGCACCATAAATTATCGTGTGAGTTTTTTGTAATTGATAAAAATGGCTTTTCTGCATTGATATAGAACTTAAGAAGAAGTAGGCCCGCAAAGATAAGCTCATTACTATATTCGCCATGCAAATATAAGAAAAATAAGTAAGTGTGTGTAGATATAACTGACTGTACCATGGTTTTACCCGCGTTCCAAGGGATGTCACGTTATCCCAGGATAAAAAGTAGCGTATAAGTTATTCCAGGATATGCTCTATCTATATACCAAGTTTCATCTAAATCTGTTCGGTAGTTTTTGCGTGAAAGAGTAACAAACATCCATAAATACTCACAAACTTTCGCATATTCTAAAATATTAGTAGGATAATCTAGACCTAGTCTAAGATATCTTTGTCAAACACTACCATGTATTAACTTAGCCATGAGTCAATAAACATTATTATTATTATTATTCATCAAGGTATAAAAAAAACGCCTGATATTCTTCTTGTTTATCTCCATGCATAGGTTTATTGCTAATCTTTCTATGATAAATGTTGAATAAATGTAGTCAGAAAACAATTTCGACACCTTTCAGTGTGCGCTCTTCAAACAAGTCGTCGCCAATTAATTTTCGAGTTACTTTAGCGTCTAATTTGAAATAAGTATTCACCAAGTTGTGTAATATACTTAACAATATTAAACTCACACTAAGTTTCCCTCCGTTTAGCTCATTGAAAGCGTACCTAAGTATGTAATAACTGCACTCGACTCTGGAACGTAAGCTGTTTAAACTATGTACTGGCCCAGAAAAAGTTCTGCTGAATTTTTGCTGCGAATTAAACTTTTACTAGACATTTTTGTCGTTGGTAATTTGAAATTACTGTACGAGCATAGTTGTGGTTTTTGGGATTTTGCTACCCAAAGCCGTTTTGTAATTTATGTTAATGCATGTTCTTAAAGTGCTATTTTACTGGAAGACTATAGGCGTGGGTAGTGAAATGAAGAAAATCTCAAAAAATTGATCTTAGTATTTCTAGAACAATCTATTTTGGAGTAATAATAAAATCTAGTTATTATTAAGAACTGTAATAAAGACTTTGGCTTTGGACATCGATCGTAGGTTGGCTTAAATATGATACGTAACAACAAAAAACATGTATAATTTTCATCTATTTGCGAAATATACCTGTGCTGATATCATTTAATATCACTACACAACAGTTATCAGTTGTTTGTGTTGCGTGTGATAAAACTGTTGTTAATGTTAAGACTATGTTTTGTTTGAGCAAATAACAAAATCAAAATAATACTTGTATCATACTTTGCCGAAAATCTGATCCATGGACGAACAAATTTAATCCTTACTGCCAAGTAATAAAGCATAAGACGACGTTATCAGAAACGCACATACAGAAAGATAACAAACTCAACAACGCACACATATGATTTGTTACGTTAGTATTACGTATACGCTTACCGCTATGAATATAGCAACATAACGCTATTATTAACAGTTGACTGTCACTAGGTCACTGGCGAGGTTACAATTCTTTTAGAGAAGCATTTATTAATGTTAGGAATTCGAGATTTGTTTTATTTTAACGTAATTTACGTGAACAATGTTTTAAGATCACACGGAACATAATTTTATATGAAGCATTTAAGTGAACAGTGATAAAAAAGGATACTTGAAATTGTAAACAAGATAGTAACTTGGAATTGTTACTTAGAGCAGTGCTGTGCAATAATTCATTATGGCAGTGTCACAAACAGCTAAATTCCTATTATCTGTAGTCTGTAAAAACAATATAAATGTAAGAGCATTATCAACCACATGTTCGAAGAATTCTAAAGTAACATTCAATTGGGAGGATCCACTGAATTTAGATGGACAATTACACGACGACGAAAAGGCGATTCGGGACTCGTTCAGGGCTTATTGTAACGAAAAACTATTGCCTAGAGTAATCGAAGCGAACAGAAATGAAGTCTTTCATCGAGAAATTTACAACGAATTGGGTGAATTGGGTGCCCTCGGATGCACTATTAAGGGTTATGGATGTGCCGGCGTTTCTTCCGTTACATATGGATTGATTACGAGAGAATTAGATGGAGTGGACTCATCATTTAGATCTGCAATGAGTGTGCAAAGCAGTTTAGCAATGGGAGCAATATACATGTTTGGAACTGAGGAGCAGAAACAAAAGTTCTTGCCAAAAATGGCCAAAGGTGATCTCATAGGATGCTTTGGCCTAACAGAACCCGACTTCGGTAGTGATGCCGGTGGATTAGTCACAAGGGCAAAGTACGATTCAAAAAGTAAGTCATACATACTCACAGGCTCTAAAACATGGATAACAAATGCTCCTATAGCTGATGTCCTTATTATATGGGCTAAGGACGATGAAGGAAAAATTAGGGGCTTTATAGTAGAGAGATCACAAGTCAAAAAAGGTTTAGATACACCTAAAATCAATGGTAAATTTTCTTTGCGAGCATCGGCAACCGGCATGATATTGCTCGACGAAGTGGTTATACCGGAGGAGAATTTATTGCCCAACGTAGTGGGTCTGAAGGGGCCGTTCGGATGTCTCAATAACGCGCGATATGGGATCGCTTGGGGCGCTCTCGGTTCCGCTGAAACATGTTTGCGGATCGCCCGACAGTACACATTAGATAGGAAACAATTTGGGCGGCCGCTTGCCTCGAACCAGCTCATACAAAAGAAATTGGCTGACATGTTGACAGAGATAAACATCGGGTACCAGGCTTGCTTGAGAGTCGGTCGTCTCAAAGATCAGGATCTGGTGGCTCCAGAAATGATTTCGTTAATCAAGCGGAATAGTTGTGGGAAAGCTTTGGACATAGCTAGGGTGGCTAGAGACATGCTGGGTGGCAATGGTATCTCCGATGAGTACCATGTGATAAGGCATGTAATGAATTTAGAGGCGGTTAACACTTATGAAGGGACCCATGATATTCATGCTCTGATATTAGGGAGGAGTATTACTGGCATACCGGCATTCTAAATTTGAATTTACAAGCTATATTAGGTACATACGTAACAAAAATATGTATTATTTTTAATACTAATAGTTAGTATTGTTATATGTTGTTATTAATAGGTTCAAATTACAATACTGTGTATTAAATTGAATAAATAATGCAATGAATGTATCTTTTTATTTTTTATTCCATAATAACATGCACTTTATATGGATAATACATACATCTATAAATAATATTACAAAAAAAGAAACGCAAAAGGTAAGTTGTTATTGTGTAATAGTACAAAAAGATATTGGAGGCGCCGGGTATCGATCCCGGTACCTCTCGCATGCTAAGCGAGCGCTCTACCATCTGAGCTACGCCCCCCGTATAGACTACTGGCGAAATACGTCAACTGTATATGAGAGCCATGTCATAGTATTGTAAAATAGGCCCAGAATAGCGAGGTATTGTAACAAAATATTAGACCAGGGCTATTTGTGATTCGCCGACAGTATTAGGGTCCGAAGTAGGTATTATTAAATTTTAATAATTTTAAAAATCTTTGACTGTAGGAAAATCTTTGGAATTAATAAAGTAAAGCGCTTTAATTGATAACACCTACTCAAATTTGTATAGATAGGTTGTAATGAAAAGTTAAATAAAAAGAAATATAGTATATATCTACTTAGCTGTGTCTTTATTTAAATGTCTTGCACAACAGAAAGAAAACATGTTGAATATTAAGTCTGTGTATTTAGTAACTATAGTCAAATAAGAGTGCCTGCAAATACTATACATTTTTCTGTGCTACCCATTTCGAAGTCTTTTTTTTCTTCATTGACTTAAATGTGTTAGTCGCATATGGCTTTTATACCCCCACGCGGATAATTCGGTGAATGCTAAGGGCTCTCAACCGAGGGTAGGTTAAGCAACTACCTAGAGGGTGCCCCCTTTGTGTGAGGCAGTATTGTAGACGGTTGAATATTTGAAAAACTTTGATTTAAATAAATCCTTAAAAAAATGTTAGTTTTATATCTGTTGATTCGAAAATTATATTATTATATAAATTATATTATACTTTATTTCATTTATAGAACAAACTACATATATCATCAGTTAAGAACAGAGAAGAGGGAATCAGTGGTCCGTGGACCATCAGTGATCCGCAAGCGAGTGTAATCTGGACCGCGAAGGATTAAAAAAATGTGTTCGTTCCCAAATGATTCCTTGTTAAGACAAATTAGATTTTAATTTCTATTACAATAGTACCTACGATTAATACATGTTACTTTTGGGTTTAACGAATAGTTGCTGTTAATTTTGATCGAATCTTGAGGTCCGTGCTGACAATAATGAAGTCAAAGTGGTTCCCGATCCGAATAAGATTGGGAGCCGCAGGTTTAGATGTTTCTGGAAAACTATCACTACAAAATAAAACTGTTGGTTATTAAAAAATAAATAATAATGTAATCACGCTAGTACAAAAAATCGCCAGAAGCGTGGTTAGATACACAACAATGAAAATGTGTGTTCATAATAAAGTACAGTTTAAAAAATATATAATAATTGGTAGTACAAACTTTGTTTAATAGAACAAGATCTATAATATTCAACTCTTAATTGCTCAATAAATAAATATTAATAATGTAACATTGATATCTAGACAACCTTTGACCAGAACGCATCAGATATCTCCGTTTCGTCGGGGGTCAAATAATTACTGTACTACTGGCACGTTATGATGGCCGTTTTGACGTTTCAGATTGTCATAGGAAAAGGAACTATATTGGTTTGGAATAAGGTTGATTTCCATCATCATACAATTAGCTGTTGGATCAATAGATGCACCTTATGGTTAAAGGAATAAAGGTTATTTTTCTTTGTCATTGTTAAACGTCTAAACGACCATCATAGCGTGCCGCAAGTTTAATATTATAAATGCGAAAGGGAGTTTGTTTGTTAGTTTGTTGCTTTATTACGTCATCACGACTAAATGGCTGAACCGCTCTTGCTGATATTTGACGTATACATAGCATACCTCGGGGGACAGTTAGTAATTTTATCAATCAATCAATGAGCCCTATATCCTGAACTTTTGAAATTGTTGTCTAGATTATTGGAATATTTACAGAATATCTCTCAGTTCAGTGTGCCTCTTGGCATAGGCCTCATCTAACTTTTTTCATTGCTTTCTATCTCTAGCAATTTATCTGATAATTTTATAATGCTTACTAAATAATAATCTACTATATCGTCACGTCCATTATACTAGGCTGAGGATACTTATCTATATATATAAAAATGAATGTTTGTCTGTATGTCCTTTATAGAATCAACTATGCAACGGATTTTAAATGAATGCAGTTTTGAGGAATAGATAGTAATTCAAGAGGCAGGTTTATATCCAGGATTGATAGCGGGTCTAAAAAGATCTTCTAATCTAACAAATTAACTAAAACACTTTTCGTTATTACAATACGATTATAAGGAGTTCCGTGCGTAAAGAAAAGCCGGGCGGAGTTACTGTAGGTACCTACATAGTAAGAGCCTTTCGTTATTTGCGATAGTCTTAAACAAACGCAATGAGAAACTCTTTGAATACAAAACGCGTTTCACGTTAAACGATATCATAAAATACTTATGCAATAACGTAAAAGTTCTATTCAGAGGAAACAACAATGATTATTTTGGAGATATTTAAAGGGAGGCTCGTTTTTCTTTTCAAACAAAATTTAGTACTCGAGTTTTCCGAGCGGGGCTTAGCGATGAGCCACAATATCACTGTTTCTGAGAATATTTATTTTAATAAGACGATAAGAGAATAAAAGGGGAGGCAACGGAGGCTATACCTACCGATTGAACTTTAGATTAGTATAATCCGAAATACTTTATAACTTATACTACTTTGTCAAATTACTTGTTGATAGAAATTATCAAAGATTTCGCTGCGAATAAAATTGAACAGATATTTTCAATAAATGTTTTATTTATTGACTTTAATGGCTTAGTTATTAAAAACATACAAATGGAATTTTTAATTAGGTACTGTTTATTGGAAGCGGTAATTCAGGACACTGTGAACTCCAGACATAGTTTAGACATAATACGAATATTTTGTACAAACCTATACAAAATGTTTCAGAGCATTATGAGATTATTTAATTTGACAGAGGCGTATCTCCCACAACCTTACGCATAGAGAAGTTTGCCTAACAAAAGACATAAGCATAGCAACGTGAAAACGAGCAGTTTTGTCACAGTACACCTACTAAAATATCACTTTATGTGCGTGACTATCACTGTTATTGTTTATAACGCATATAATAAGCGCTGAGTTGCTGCATGGGAATCATCCCTAATGTTATTACGGGAAATAGGGGAATATGGACGGTATACCGCTGCTGGTCTATTTCTATCTGTTATAATAGGAAGTTGATTATCTTATATGCGTAAACGGATTTTCGTAGACTTTTCCCTATAAGGCTTTCAGTTTAATGAAAGATTTTGGTAACAATATCTTACTACCTAGTAGATCTATTTTAGAGTAGTATTGCCCTTAGTCCAGAGTTCATCCGGGAAAGTACTAACTTATCCATTTCTGCCATGAAGCAGTAACATAGTAAAGTAACAGTACATAGTACAGTACTAACTGTACTATGTCTATAGACGGCGGTGATCATTTACCATCAGGTAGACCGTCTGCCTGAGCTCCGGCCCATGTGGTATAAAAAAAAAGAAGGGAAGTGATTGAGTCATTAGGATTTGAAATGGAACACCTGACGATTGCCCTGTATATATTTTTTCCAACGATAAATAAACAATAAAAATTCTAGACAACTGAAATAAATATAAGCAGGTACCTACTTAAATCTAAAAGTAAGTTTCATAAATTAATATTAACTGGAACTGCATACCTATTAAACCTTGAAAGAAAACCTGAAATATTTCAAAGTACCGCAAGAGAGAAACGCAAATTTCGCTGCAGTATTGCAAACTTACATTACGGACCAAAATGACCTCTTCTGCAGAAAAGGTGTTAGCACTTTGTAGGTAACGGTAAAACGGCATAGCACATTTTTAAACTTTGTACATGATTTATAACCGAACCACTTCTTGGAAGTTAGCATGCCTCTCTTGAAGAACGCTTTAGGGCGGATTTGAACATGTTAGTTCATACAGCGTTATAAAAGGCTGTTGTGATATAGCTGCTACAGAGTTACATAAAATTTAGAGCTAGGTACCTATGTTTTTATTATGTGACTATGGTATGTACCAACTTACCTATTATTTTATCAGTAAAGAACTATTTCTAACGGCCTTATCTACTTTATGTAATTAATCAACATGTTTTGTTTGTGCAGATATCAATATTTGCCTGATAATACTCATGACGACTGGTGAATTTTGATAAAAACTTTAATCATAGATATTTATGTAAGTACGTAGGTACCATATGATAAATAGAAGTGTAAAAAGGTTTGTTGTTATCTAAATTGTAATGTAAATTACATTTATCATATTAAAAATAAATGCTCGTCTAAAAATTCAAAATTACGAAAAACTTAGTAAGACTGAAGATCTAATACAAACTTTAATATCGAAAGAATTCAAGCTACGATCATAATGCACTACAGACATGAGCTATAACGAGAAATACGATTAGATAGATACACCGACCGGGAACGTATTTAATCTCCTCTTATCTCTGAGGAAAAAAACTGTCTGCCCTTTATGGAACAAAAACACTTTTGTTTTCTGCGGATCATGACCACAAACCGCCCGCGTGACAAACCTCAATCTCGCAGCTCGTTATTTAAAATTATTTATTTTAATAATGCGATAAGGGGTAAGAGATGTAACCTAGGGGAGGCATTGTGTTCCCGCAGGTTATTTAAATACGATGACGTAGAAAAAGAAAGCGGCATTAACTTTTGCTTTTGGGGTAGAATGTTAAATGATATCATAAATAATAAGTAAGCATGCTTTTAAAGGTCTCAGTTATTAGAATGGTTAGGCAGAAAATGGTAATAAATAATCATCCTAAATATAGAACGAATTTTTTGTTCGAAGTATATTTTTTACAATTTTCATTTCTGTTACGTAATTTATTTTTCCGTTTACAACATTGATCATAGTGCTTTTCATATCAACAATCAAAATAGAGTCGTAACATTCAAAGCTGTTGAAACGGCGCAATATTTTCTAACCCTCCAAACACTTTTTGTACCGAAATATGTAACAACTGATCGTCGGCTTTCGGTGAACGCACAATTTAGGCGAGCATCAATTGCAAACTACAATTCGTGTGTAATGGCTAACAGAACGGAACAGGCGCAGTTATCAATAAAATATAGCGAGTTACAGTGAAATATTTACGTTCTCATTAGCCCGGGTTGCATTAAAAACGGCTGACATAACACAAAACCAATTCTGCACGCGACGCGATCCATTTTACTAATTAAATCCTTGTTCAATGCACATGTAGGTACTTACACCATAACGCATATTAAATTCGTCACTAGTGACACTCATATTATAAGCATGTCGATTAAATGTTTCCAAAGGCAAATAATAAGAGCTTCCCACCCTTAGCTGCAGCTGTCAGATGGTTTCATACTTAATGTATACATCTTTCGATTTTTTATTTAGGGACTTCCAAGAACCCTACTTGGCCGCACTGTCAAAAGATTATAGTACCACTGACAAATCTTGATACTTCATGTGAAGATGTAATTTGTTTTTTTATTTATTGTCTTTAATATTTAGAAATCATAAGTTACTAAATTATGACATTTAATCGGCAGGCTATAAATAAGTATTTTTTTAAATAACTGTGAGTACAGAAGAGAATTTGAAGACTATAACCAGATTAGAATCTGTATAGCTTATATCCAGTCCAAAAATCATGTAGAAAAAGCTATTAAGCTACCAAACCTTTTACATACCATTACCTACATGACCCCATAATGCATTGGGGTGTTGGTTCGTATATCTAACATTATGTTAATGAGTCAGCTAATTAATGTGTCAATTTATTCCATTGTGAGCTTATTAGTTTATGAAGAGGACCTAATGTTATTCGGGATGATCACATTTTGTTAATAAATTGTTACATAATTACAGAACAAATTATCATACTGGAAGCTATTCACATAATTAGACCTGATTCTAATAATGACAATAATAAAGCGTTGAAATTATTTGAATTATAATATATTGAATGCATTTTCATAATGCGATATCCCATTTGGGTACCAGCTACTATATATATATTACATAAGTACCTATTCTATGTATTCAGCAGAGCTTTTGTACAAACGTACATTATGAAGTCCCAAATTATGGTGATATTGTTAACTAATATTGACTAATAAGATATTTTCTCTATTAATAGATATTTAATATAAATTCCATTTAGAGGTTATAATATTTTCCGACGACATGAGAATGATAATTGGTTTTTTTATTAAACTTCTTAAATGAAAATATATTGCATCCAGCCAGTATTGTTCAGCCTAGCTAACAACCTTTTTGTTACTAAAATAAATACTTATTAAGATAAAATGGTTAGCAGCTTTTATTACCATTTATGATCTTATGAATACACTTTAAGAAGTATATAACATGCCAAATCTAGTTTGAACTGTTTATTAAGTAAATAAATTGAATAAGTAATTAGGTGTCTACTTATTCAAATTCTCAGAATAAAATAGTAGTACAATAATTTATAAGAACCTAAGATGTACTCATAGCATTTATTATGCATTAAAGTTTTAACGAAAGCATTTTAAGTATAGTGGTTTTATTCGATGTCGGTTATTTGGCACTATTGCGGAAATTTAGGAAATCTCTGAAATCCTCGAAATCGAAACTTGAGGAAATTGGCTGAAAACTGCAGGCCATATCGTTTTAACGACTGAATCGAACATCTAACAGTTGCTTAAGTTGATAAAAAGAAGGTTGCCAAAGTAATCACTTAGTTTGAAAAGCACGTACCTAACTGCGTTTTTTAGATATAAAAGTTACTCTAAACAAGCATAAAAAAGGAAGCTCAGGTGTCTGCTAAAAGTATAAAATAATGATGTAGGTACATCTGTTTGTTAATGGATGTATAGAGTTTTTAAAATAATAGTTTCATAAAAAAAATGTCATATTCCACCGATCCATTGAGTTCAGAGATTTATTATGGATGCGGTAAATATTTCAGTTCTTGAAAATTTTATTTCAGTATGTTTTGAGTGATCAAAAATGATTTCTCTCAACATTTTTCGATAACCATGTATCGACGCACGGCAGTGTGTTAGCCTAGTATCAAAAGCAAAAGGGCGGTTTTAAGCCCTTGATATGCCGTTGACTGTACTTCATACAGTAACTTTTAATACTCAAAGTATTTCTATTAACCAGATTATTGCTTTAATAGATTATAATCAAACAAGATATAAACTTTATTACACTAACTCAAATACTTGATTGACTAGATCTAAGTTATTGAAATGCTTGATTAAATTGATCTGAAACTCAAGTATTAAAGAGGGTAAAACTTGCCAAGTCGCACTATTGGGTAGTAAAGATCATAACAATTTTCTTTTAGAGCTACTGAAGAACGTTTTACATGATAAGAGCTACGATTTAAAGAACTTCGAATGAAGTAAGTATCCAGTTAGATCTCACTTCTTTTATTAGCGAAGCTGTTAACCGAGTACCTACTTATCTTGCAAGGTTTTTTTTTGCAAACTTGGCTTTCTTTCACATTTATGTTTTTGGTCGGATGGACATAATATTATCAATGTTAACAGTTTGCGTTCATATTCAACTAGATAAAGGTATTTTAGTCATGATACTCAAGCCAAAACGGCATGTAGGGGAATACGAACATGGGATCATAGCTTATATCGTACATAGCATAGCGAATGCATAGCTCTGACAAATGTCAATAAAAAAACATCGAAATCTGTTTAGATTATGACAGAAATACGAATATCCCTATCCTTACTAATATATAAATGTGAATATATGAATGTAAGTTTGTTTTGTTACGCTTTTACGCGAAAACTACTTAACCGATCATCATGAAACTTTGTACACATATTCCTGGAGGTATTAGAAGTAACATAGGATACTTCTTATGCCGGGAAAATGATACATCACTCGGGAATGCGGGTGAAACCGCGGAGGATAGCTAGTATTAACATAATACGTTGTATTGAGAACATTCTCTTTTTAAACGGTTTTATTTATCGGATAAATAAGTTTAATTTCATGTGTTTGCAATACTTTTCTCAGTCGGCTCTTGAACTTACTCTCTCGTACTCATAAAAAAGTTGTGCAGCGTTGAAAAGCTGAAACTTGTGACGTTACGGATGCGGAAGAGTCAAACTGATGCTGCCATACCAATTGAGTTAAAGCCGCGTTTTTGAATAAGTTTTACCCAAAAAGATTTTCAGCTATTCGTCGGAGAGGAGTTTGGTACCAATAAAAATATTATTCATTCGGACGCGAAAACAAATCATAAAGGTGTGTAAATAATATTAGCTTGTTCAAGTAGAAAAACAAGATCAGTTATTGTATAGTGGAAGTATTCTTTTTGTACTCCGCAACGCGTTGTTTTTCACGAAAGTTTTCACATTTCCGTTAGAAAAGTGGAGCAGTTGGAAAGTTTAGCGTAATTTGCATCTCACTCCACCAGATCTGAATCACAATGAGCCACGAAAAGCAATTAATACTTGAAGTAGCCCGATTCCGGTTTAAAACTAAGTGCTCTTTTGAATTTTCATTCTAATTTACATTTATAGGAAGAGTCGATAAGTGTGTATTTTTTGAGAACACTTAGTATGCTCGATTTACTTCATCGACTTATCGAATAGTGAAAAAAAGAAAACAACTGGGATGGCTGGTGTTCAAGAAAAACAATATCAATATGCACATATTATCTATATATATATAAAAATGAATCCCTATTTCCCTTGGTCACGGCATCACGCATAGACGACTGGACCGATTTCGCTAATTCTTTTTTTGTTGTGTTTGTTATTGTCAGGAGAAGGTTCTGATGAAAGAAAAAATTAAGAAAGTTGCGTAGAAAATTAGAAAATTTAAGAAAACAACGACCATATTAACTATCCTAATGTAACCTTACCGCTTTTGACCATATAAACTCTTATAATGTAATCTTATGGTGTTTTATTACATAAATGTCAGTCGTTTGACAATATCGTTTAGAACAGAGGCATGGGTCGGAAAACAACGACCATATTAACTTTCCTAATGTAACCTTACCGCTTTTGACCATATAAACTCTTATAATGTAACCTTATAGTGTTTTATTACATAAATGTCAGTCGTTTGACAATATCGTTTAGAACAGAGGCATGGGTCGGAATTATATTGATAAAATAATTAATTTATCATTACTTAGTGGACATTCAATATATGGCAAAACAACGTTTGCCGAGTCAGCTAGTTATTAATAAATATAGGGGGTGATACTAGAACCAATTATGTTTTTATGTAACAAATTTTATATTATAATTATTAAGTAAACATAATTTTACAAGATTAATTAGGGAATAAATAAATGGTTAAAATGAAATACTACCAGTTTTAAATAAGTTGGTACAAATCAGAAGCAATCAATGACGTCCATAACAAAAATCAATTAATGTAGATGATCGGAAATATTTTTCACGACGTAAACCGATTCCATTAACATTTACAATGCAAATTACTATAAATCTTGATTGTAATCATTGTTTAAACTTGGTACATTTAGAGGCAATTGCCCATTTCCACGGAACGCCATCCTGAGCCTCCGTTCAGTACACAATGAGATTGCTTGTTTAATTTTAACAATTACCATATTTTTTCAAGTTAACATCTGTTGGTTAACCCCTTTAAAGATTTTAATTATGATTTTTCGGAGGCGTGGTTTTTTCACCGTGAAAGTTATTATGTGACCCCGGAATAATTATTGTAAGCGTTCTGAAACTAAAAAGAATCCCAGGAAACAAGAACAAACAGGAAGTGACAGAGTAAAGAAATTGTGTGTAAGTAACGTTGGTGGATTGAAAAGCTGAATAGAACGAACCAATGAGCAAAAAAAAACAAAGCAGGCGATTAAGATAATAGTAAGATTATTTCTTTTCATAACACAACATATATTATATATATCAATCGTAAAAGTAATTTGATTATCGAAATTTCTAACAAGAAAACATTTAATATGCCATATATGTGACATCAGTATTTAATTACAAACTTGTAGACTAAGAAACTTGTAACTCGCTTATTCTATTTGTATCCAAGTAGTTATCCTATTTAGAGACGGCGAGTAGAGACTTAGTAGGGGAGAACACATCAAATAGTGAGTCGGTGTAAGAACCAGCCGACATCACACTAGTGTAAAGTTCTGTTGAAAACGCTCGGTGCGCCCGTGACAAATTGTTGCAGTAATGAGAGCCTTGCTTCCCTGTCTACCTAATGCCCCTAGTACACGAGACGAACACGATCAAGATTTTGATCATACACGGAAACGATTTCTCATTTGGAACCGGCAAACTACATGACAACCTCTCATTGTACATCCCAATATTGTTTGAACAGATTGAACATCATCCACGTCACCGTAAATAAGGGGATGCAATGAAATACACTTTAGATTTCGCACGCATTTCAAAGTAATGGATCCGAAGAATTTTTTGAAACTGTGCCAAGCTTTGTGGGTGGAAAGGGGCAATGCGATCATAAAAATAAGGATTTACATAAATTAAAAATAATGCAGTAGCGTAATTGAACCTCATTAATTTTGTGATTATTTTTATATGAGCTATTCGTTTGGATTTGGTGTTCGATGCTGGAATAATATTGGCATAAAATTCTCTGTTTTTGGTATGGTATAGGTAATCAAGAAGATTGAACGCCGTTTTTAAATAACTTGGTAAGGATCAACAATTTTTAGAACGATGAGATGTGTATTCAATTACTTATGAAAGTAAAGAACATAGGTTTACCTTATCAAGTGATATAAAAAAAATCCTTGAGATCCAGTGTGCACGTGAGTACATGTCTTTAGTTCACATAAGGTATAAGTATGCGTATTTTCATTGTATGCGAATAGGTGTTAGTTGCACTGTTTTGTGTAGTGGTTCTATTCTAGACGACTTGGTAATGTAGGTTTTTATAAACTTCTTATTGCACGTTTGATTTGTTATTGTGCTTACTTTTTGAATTGATTGCTATTGCCCAGCATAGGGCTTGTATAAATACTTTTTACTATCATTTTATTCAAACAGTAATATTGTTGTACGAGTACATTTATTAGTGTTTGTGGATGCATAAATATATTGCGTCATATCACTCACACTGCAATAAATTTTGTAGACATGACTGAAAATTTTTCAACAAAGCCTTAGGGGATAGGATTAGTTTAAACTTTTTGCGAGTAAGTAATAGCAAAACGAGGGTAGTTGAAAAAGTTGGTTCGTGTTAAAACATTACGTTGGATAGTCGCCAGGAACACGCCGCAGTGACACTAGTGTCCGGCGGAGTTTCTATCAAGATGATGTCAATGACCTCAATACATATATATAGTAAGGCAACAAACAAGCCGATGGTCAACCTGATGGTAAGTGGTCACCGCCGCCTATGGATGTTTGCAACACCAGGGGCATCGACAATGCGTTGTCGTCCCTGAGACGTAGTTGTTAAATCTCATGTGCCTGTAATATCACCGGCCTCCTTACCTTTCTAATCGAAACACAGTAATGCAAGTGCACTATTGCTTTATGGCAGAAATGGGTAAGGTAGAAGTACTTCCCCGGATGAACTCTAAACTAAGAGCTCTACTACTCAAGGCCTACATCTTTTATCTTCGTTCTTGACTCAAAAGTCAATCTATTAAACATTATACTCGTATAGATCAGATATTTTCTTAAATACGGGTCCAATTACGAGAATCGTATTCGACGTTCATATGATTGGAGTTATGAAGTTCCCAACGGAAGTCGGTCGAAGTAAGCCGCGAGTGAAAGTGAGTTTATATATATTTAATCCCCAAAATGACGGTACTGTCGTTCGTCCCGTGTCAAGTGCGAGTGGGCACATCGTTAGTCGGAGAGTTTTCTTTTGTCTCAAGGGTTGGCAACCTGACTTGTTACGCCCGCTTTTGTTTGTGACCCCGCCCGTGGCCTTCTTTTAACTTATTCATTGCGTGCTTTTTTTCAGGTGAAACAACTGTGAAATATTTAGGTCACAATTTTCCACTTTATGATTTTGACGTTGTGTAAGAGATGCGCTAGAGCAATACTTTATTGATGATAACTTGCTTATATTATATATTATCGATACCTTACCGTACTTCGAAATTAATGACGATGATAATATTCTTTTGTAAAAGAAACTCGCATTCTGTTAGCTGTAGGTATCAAAATTGATACAGGTACTTATGAGTTGAATAAACTCCCTGTCTTATAACTAAATTATAATAAAAGTCTTAATCCCATAAGAATGAGTGGAGCGTCAAGGTACGCCCGAGAAGTACTACCACCATATCCATTTCAGAAGTTGAAGGAGTTATCATCATCATCATCAGCCTATCTCCGTCCACTGCTGGACATAGGCCTCACCTATGGCACGCCACTGAGCTCGATCTTCAGCTCTTTGTTTCCAACCACTGCCAGCCAGCTTGCGTATATCATCGCTCCATCTAGCTGGAGGGCGCTCTACACTACGATCACCGAGCCGTGGTCTCCACTCTCGAACACGTCTACCCCAACGGTTATCGGTTCTACGGCAGATGTGACCAGCCCACTGCCACTTCAGCTTGCTAATCCTTTGAGCTATGTCGATAACTTTGGTTCTCTGACGGATGACTTCATTTCGAATTTTCAGTTGAAGGAGTAGTTCACTTGTAAAACTGTGTTTTGTTTAGAAAAGGAAGGGGGCCGGTAAAATAAAAGGCACATAAGACCTAACCTCTAAAGGTCGTAAGCGTATTGGTGATGCCCTTGATGTTGCAAATATCGATACGCGGCGGTCACAACTTACCATCAGATGGACTGTCTGCTTGTTTATCGGACCACTTGTTATTGAAAAAAGAAAAACAAATAATGTATATTATTATGTAAAAGGGAGTCTTAATTTGTTGAGATAAGGACTTTAAAAGGTAGGTACTTCATTAAAGGCTACTAATTACTGTCTCGAAAAAATATTGTTATCTGTAGATTTTTAGTAAAATGCTTACAATTTCAGGGAAGTTCTTTTATTAATCTTCATCATTGTTTTCCAAAAACGTAATGTTTTAGAAAGAAGAAGCTTTAGAAATATTTTATGCAAAATAATTTTCATAAGCCAAAAACCTTAACAACGCGAATCCAAATATTGAAGGTTCAAATATCATTCGAAGAACACAATCCATAACAGTACCCCAAACACACGTACTGATTTATATGCGCCTGGTGCTTTTTTCACAAACAAACTACAAAGTCGCCTTCAAATTTTGAAATACGCGACACATCCGTGCATTACTTATGGACTTGAAATTTTCATAAAGCACCTGTGTAGACCCGGCCTATCTCAATTTAAAAAGCAGCTTGCTTTATGACCCTTGCAAAAACGGGCCGGGCGACGTTATCCGCACAGGTCGTGTGAAACCGGGGCATCTTTGCTTAAAAATTCAATATGGCTAAACGTACTTGGACTGCGGGATATATCACGTGGAAGCAATTTGAACACCTCTCTGCCGAGCACTAAACGTTATTTATGGTAAGCCACCGGCACTCACTGGATCGTCCACATTGAGTTTGAAAGGATTTTCGGCGTTAACGGGTTAAATTATTTCTGTTGTCACATTATATTATGTTTTGTTAGTTTATTTATGTGGCACTGTGCTATGTTTATCTTTAGGGACTTGCGACATGCTGTGTTCACTAAAATCACTAGTATAGTGCATAACTTTGTTGATTGCTTTTTATGTTCACACATTACACTACTTTGCGTTTTCAGAGTAGTAGAGCTCTTAGTGCAGAGTTCGTCCGGGGAAGTACTACCATCTTACCCATTTCCGCCGTAAAGAAGTAGTGCACTTGTATTACTGTGTTTCGGTTAGAAAGGTAAGGGGGCCGGTGAAATTACAGGCACATGAGACTAAGGAACTTCACATCTCAGGGTCGACAACGCATTGGCGATGCCCCTAGTATTGCAAATGTCTATAGGCGGTAGTGACCACTTACCATCAGGTGGACCGTCTGCTTGTTTGTCGGGCCAAGTGGTATAAAAAAAAAACATAATTTATGTCTAACATGACAGAATCTTCCTATCTTTCCCGTAAATAAGGGCTATCATTGATTGCAAAGAATTGAAAATACATAGAAGATGAATAAGTAGTCTAGCCTAGTTTTTTTAGTACTACTAGAAGATCCTACCAAGAAAAGAATACCTCCTTCGTGCCTTAAGGTATTATCGCCTTGGGCACAGCTTTAGAGCGTATGCGGTCACACTATTGAATCTGTTCCTCATTTGATTGCTTTACCTACCTTCTATTATTATTATTATTATTATACTTTATTGTACACCAATAATTTACATTAAAAACTTACATAAGAAATGTCATGTACATAGGCGAGCTTGACTCAAAATTGAGTTTTCTACCAGCAAACCTTTGAGTGATAGAGTTCTATATAAATAAAGGTTAAAATATATCTGGTAGGAAAAATTTTCCTAGGAAATTTGAGTATGAGTAGGTATAATTTCAGTCTATTAAACTTTTAGTTAAATGCAATTAACGAAGTTCCAGTTTGTACAATGCAAACTCTGTAAACATAACGTTTTGTCAGAAGCAAATGAACCTGTCGGAGGAGTTCACTCTCCAATTAATACATTAATTAATATATATATTAATTATAGTTCCTTTCAAATTAACGCATAACTGTTAGGTCACGCGCGAATTTCGGCAAACATAAAAGAGAATTTCAAGTTAAAAGAACTGAAGAGCGGCTCTTTATTTTGATTTGTTCCTTTGTTCTTGTAAATGAAACGTCATTTGTAGATGACTATCTTACAGCCTTGGATAATGGCGCGGTTCTCTCGGAATTGTACCTCATTATCATTTTAAAAACTTTATGGCGAAAGGGTTGATAGTTTGAAAAGTTGAGCCATATTGCTTAATGGACACTTTGAATGACTCTTTATATCTTTATAATTTAATAAAGTTCTAGCTTTTAAAAGTTATTCTTCTGAGACAGTATGTCAGATTAATGTTTTATTTACGAGAAGAAGTTTGAACTTTACTTGATTATTGTTTTTAAGTCTTTTGCATGTCTAATGGAGTAAAAAATATTAGATTTTATTACATTAATATCAAAACATCAGAAAACATACATTAATTAACATTTTATGATTTTTTGGAAACAAATAAAAAACAAATTAAGCATTATCCCACACAACATTACACTTTTAAGGTTTTATCCTTTTCCTCCGAAATAAGGCATTTATAGAAATTCTGAACGGAAAGAAAGGTTTAATGAATCATGAAAAGCCTTATTTATCGTTTGGTTTTGCGCGTGCATTAAAAAGGGGACGCAATAAAGTTATTCAATTTATTTATTCATACAGGGACCAAGTATTTTTAAATAAATTGTTCCCACTAATCAAAATTCAGAATACCTAAGCCCGCACTTCTACTTAAGTGCTATTGATACAAGCAATTTTTCTAATGCACCTACCAACGTGCTGGCAATATCGTGATTAAAATCGTCTGTAATGGAGGTCGCCTGTATTTGCGCCAAGCACTTCAAAGATTTATATTATCCACATTTACTTGTACGAACATTCACCAAGGAAAACGTTGGCTTAGTAGGTATTTCTATGAATTGAATTTCATTGCAAGCCTTTTCATAAATTATTTAATACTAGCTGTCCCCCGCGGTTTTACCCGCGTTCCCAGGGGATGTAACGTTTTCCCGAGATAAAAAGTAGCCTAAATGTTATTCCAGGGTATGCTCCATCTATATGCCAAGTTGCGCCTAAATCCGTTTAGTAGTTTTTGCGTGAAAGAGTAACAAACATCCATTATAATATAAGTAGGATATATTACAGTCAGACTATTCATAAGAGCTTGTAAAAGGCTATTTTAATAACAATATTTTCATTTCATTCATAATTATTCAGTTAAAAAACATATTTATATATACTTATTATATGTCTCTGTCAATCAGTCCACTAGGCGGGCTATGTCGCTGATAAATCGAATCAGGCCGACATGTTGCTGACGCTTTTTAGTATTTTTAAAGAGAGTACAGTTAGTTACTTTTGACTGATACCTTTAGAGCCATTATTTTAACTTTAAAGTATTTAAGTTTTAAAAAGTCTGACATGTTAATATATGAGGAATTTAATCTGTTAATTGTCAATAATTATTATTTTCATAATTGACTGCATTTAACCATATTTGGGTCTAACTTTCAATATATTTTTTTTCTCTAATTAAAATTATCTTTATATTTTAAATAATTACAAACGATTCGGTACGCTAGAAGTTGCTTAACAACCTTCACTAGATTGGAGCTTGTTCATTATTTTCTTAAATCTGGGATACTAGATAAATTTGGCTTTTTTGTGACTTTTCCACAAAAAAGCTTGAATACCTGATTAGAAAACTACAACACTACGGTTTCAGAACATTGCGGTTTTTATTTGAAAAGTTCCCTTAGGTATACAGTCCAGTACTCAATGAATACCAAATTGTCAAAAGTTTACACATATAAAGTATAACAACACTGTACCGTGTTTATTCCTACTGCAAACTGAAATAATGAAATGGAACAAATTTTCTTTATTCATAAACTATTTTCACAATTCATATTTTATTAATATCTCCTGGGGACAGTTATGAAAATCAAACTAATGTTAATAACCCTATTTACATCAAAACTATCATGGATAGACTCGGACGCTGGTAATATCAAAATATCATTTAAGTTTCAATTGTACGTAGTAAAAATGTCTCTAGGGTGTACTTTGTAGATGTGAAATGAAAATAAACTAAGTTAACATAAAATTAAACGCTGAGAAACCAGTAGATATTTAATATCATTTTCCATATTAATGTGGTTTTAATGTTTTTAAATGATGTTAGTCTATCTTTACTATTACTATACTAGTCTATATATTATATATAAAAATGTTATGTTGGTTTGTGTACGCTTCAAAAACTCAAAAAGTTCTGCACCGATCAAGCTGAAATTTTAGTGTGATATGTAATCCGCATCAAGGATTGTTTTTATCTATTCTTGCATCACTCACATATCCGCGACCGTCTTTGTTTTGTTTCTCATTTCTCAACCATTCAATCACAATGTGCCACAGCGAAGCGTGGCAGGGTACCTACAGCTATTAGTATATAATTTTGTAGGGTCTGTCTGTACATAATTATGTTATGACAAATATTTGTTTTAAAACTCATTGACGCCATTTTAATATTTTTTTTTTCTGACTGTCTGTCTGTCTTTTTATAACTCAAGAACGATTTGATCGATCTTGATGTAAATTAATATTTAGTCAGAACATGTGATTCTGCGAATGATAAGTATATATGATATCTGTAAACGCGAGTGAAACAGCGGGAGGCAGCTAGTTTTAAATAAGAGGTTTAAGAATCTGTCAATTTAGGGCTGCATGGCAGGCATGCTATATTCGCATAAATGTGTTGATTTTAAGGTTAATTAATTCTTAAAAAAATATTTTATTTTATAAATTTGATATTTCAATAGATTTTTCTCCTAGAATTTATCTTTCTATTAACATTGTAAGCAACATCGCTAGCTTTCGAAAGTACGTCTAAAAATGGCTTTGGAATGCTTTACAAAATTTTTATATTATCATAAATACAAGCATTAATACAGGGAATTTTATAACACAGCCTATATTCAGCCGTACCTTTCCCTAAATCTTCAGAGTTTCAGGGCAAACGAAACGACGGATGGCTATAATCATACCGTGTCCCGGCTCATCACAGTACAGTCGATAAATTGCACGATTCGCGAATAACAAGCAGGGCTCGCTCTGACGTCAGCCCCTACATAAATTAAATTTATAATCAACCTTCCTCCCAAATGAAATTAAATTATACCTGCCACTGGTAACTTCGACAAAACATTTACATTTTGCTCCTTGAAAAACGCCCTAATTCATGAGCTCCATTTCACGGCTTCAAAAGAGGGATGACACTTAGGCACTGATTTAAAGTTCGCTCTTTGACTTTGACGACAATTTATCTAGTCAAACCAATACGGTTAATTAGATATCAAAATAGTACAGACATTTTCGTATCTCCCTCCTCCATCTTTAAAAAATTCCCTTGGATATAGACGGGTCAGTTGGCTTGGTGGTTAGAGACCCTGACTGCCAAACCGAAGGTCGCGGGTTCGATTTCCGCCCAGGACAAACATTTGTGTGCATCAACTTGTCTGTTTGTTCTGTGTCTGGGTGTAAATATCTATATAAGTATGTATTTATATAGATATTATAAAAGTAGTATATGTAGTATACCAGTTAGCTGGTAGCCATACTACAAGCAGTACACTCTGCTTAACTTGGGATCAGGTAACCATGTGTGAAGAATGTCTTGGTATCTTTATATTTATTTTATCAAAAAGGTACTATAATTAATATTTTAAATAAATTTATTGTTATCGTTGAACGTAGATTTCATGAAGCGTTCATGAATAAAATCGTTTGGAATTCTTTAGTTTCATGCAACTTCAGTTTTATGATAATTACACTCAAAAATAGTTGTGTATTCGTTTCAACCGAGTTAGTAATTGCTCACCAAGTAATAGACGAAAGTTAGCAAAGTAACAAAGTTTAATACTGATAAGCGTGACGTTGAAACCGCAAGACTAAATACTGAGATAGTTTTACTACAATAATAAATCACGAAGTTTGAGAGTTACTTGGATTTTGCTACATCAAAATGTCTTTGGTATTTTGCTCGGTCATAATATTTGTTTCAGATTTCTTTAATGACAAAATTAAGATTGATTTTCATTGACTTCAACAAGAAATTATCTCAGTATAGTACTTACACCTCAATTAATTTAAAATACATTATTTAAATATTTATTTACTTTTTACCGACATCATTAAAATGTAAGAATGTTGCAGTTCGGTGTTAAGCAATTGTCAACCTTGGCGGCATTCGCAAAGTGAAATATGCCAAGCGGATATTACAGCAATATCTGAGAATCCAGGACCATCATACTCTTTTTAAATATCAAGAGTTAAATTTTTAATTAAAAGACTCTTTGCGTGCTCTGAAAAGACTCCAATTAAAACTATGTCTTTGCCTGTTGAGGAGAATATAAAGGAGTTGAGGGGTCGCGCAAAAAGTCAGTGGATAATTGCTCCCTCACTACAGTTTAATTATTGTGGCAGCACACTGGAATATGTACTTATTACATGTGAAGATATGTCAATACATTGATATATTTTCATTACATTTGTTCACTTATTTTGTACTATGACGATTGTCTTTTATAATGTGATTTATGTATTGAATATAAATTTTGCAAGCTTTTATTTGACTTCACATGCTTGGGATAAATATTGCAATAGAATTTAATACCATGCCCTGTCAGTTTTAGTTGAAATTATGTACACTTGAATCGTTGTAATTGACATTGCACCTTAGCTAATTCACGTCATTCTAAATCCAACATGGCGGACGTGATTAGATGGTCATTTATTAATTCATAAGCCACCTCCATGTTATGAGAATCTAATGAAACGGTTTGCTAAGCAGCTTACGTGACCTCAGTTTTGTTTCTTTTATTTTATCTGAATTTTATTTAATATTGAAATGTCGCATATTGTATCACCACTTAGCAAGAACTGTTTTATCTTTCAAGTTGGCATGGTCCGTCAAGTTCCAGCTGAAAAAATACTTTTACTTGTACCATCGGATAATGACCGGTATGAAATCATGTAACTCCAAGAGTAAGCACAATATTATAAGTGTCTGTTACCTGAATAATATCGTCAACTAATGTTATTATTATGAAATTTCGCAGGTAACGGTACAGGAAAGGCAAAGCGAGTTACAAAACTGGAGTCTTCCTAGGAAGCACGTAACATTTTCATGGCAGCGCTTGGTGCAAAATTTTCGTTTGAGATAACGTCACCTGCACTGCCAAGTTTTAAAGTTTCTGTGTATAACAAAGGTTATCTTAACAACAATTTCCATGAAAAAATCAAAAATTCAAACACGAGATCAGAACTATTCAACCTGACTTATTTTTTTTTTAAATAATAGTAATCTTTCTTCCTGTTTCATTTTTTTTAATATTAAAGAGCAACATCCTTTTAATTTTCATGATTATGGTTACTTCAACGCTACAAAACCAAGCAAACCTCGAAAACAAAGGTGCCAATGCCACAATGATTGGATGTAACTCATAGAGCGCTGTAATAGTTGCCAGACACAGTCGCTTTGAACCCCGCCTGGCTCGACGCTTAATGAAAAGCCAGTTCGAAAACAGACGACAGACTCTTTTGTTTAGTGAAAATTGTCAAGTCCCTGTTCTGTGAAAAATTCGAACAAATTGAGTCGAGGAAAGAAGATGATTAGTGTTGACAAGTGCGGTTTGGAGTTGAAAAGCCGAATTCAAAGACTTTTTTCTCATTACGTTTTGACTTTACCAGTAATGGAGGGTTAAATTGCTACGACAAAAATATTTATCCCCAGAAACGTGGAGTTAGTAAAATTGTTCTACAGATTGTTGAATGGTTTTATATTTTGATGGAAAAAGAAGACAATTACCTATTTACTTGATTTGCATCTAGATATCCTCCATCTGTAGTTCCTTTAAAAATACCTGATATTTTTCTTGCGTAGGTATACTTATGTGGAAGGGTACGCCTGCATAATGTAAATATGAATGCTTTTATCTCAATGTACTGCTTATATTACTATTGTTTTCCATACACGATATTATTGAGAGATACGATTGAGAATATATTTCATGAAAAATATGAAGTGAATTTGATGTGATATTTCAAGAAATGGATGAGAGTCTTGCTTGATATTGAAATTTCAAGGGCAAGTTTGTTGAGCGAAAATACTCAATTTGTCAGAAAATAGTACAAAATATCTATACATATATGATTATAATTAAATCGATTTTCATTTCAGGTGCGTAATATATGTACCTACTAAAGTTTGCACAAAAGGTATCCCTAAAACGTATTACGATCGTCAACTTTGTTGAGCGAAAATACTCAATTTGTCAGAAAATAGTTCAAAATATCTATATTATATATGATTATAATTAAATCGATTTCTATTTCAGGTGCGTAACGTATGTATCTACTAAAGTTTGCATAAAAGGTATCCCTAAAACGTATTACGATCGTCAACTTTGTTGAGCGAAAATACTCAATTTGTCAGAAAATAGTACAAAATATCTATATTATATATGATTATAATTAAATCAATTTCTATTTCAGGTACGTAACGTATGTACCTACTAAGGTTTGCATAAAAGGTATCCCTAAACGTATTACGATCGTTTTGATGTTGAAGTACAAAGAAAGCTCTCGTATGTTTTATAGCCCTTATCTCTTCGACCTTAACTTTGTTGGTCATACGGGGGCTTGCGAATGGGGCCCCTTATCTAAATATTAGCTGTTGTTTATCCGTACGTCTGTCCTTTCACATTCTAGAAACGTAGTGGTTTGTATCTTTGAAACATATCCGGCCTTTTGGTCTGATATCGGTCATGCATACAAATATGTTTTTGGTATTTTCTATTTATATTTTAATGTGGGCTTATATTAACATATACTGACTGATATATAAGTGTCCCTTTAAAGTACCTACATTATTTAATCGGTTAATATTATTGAATTTGATATTAAAATAGAAACAAATGGGTTTTTATTTTGTAATTCACAAACCGATACATATTTTACTACCTGCCAGTTTCTAATTAATACCAACATTATGGATATGGCCTATATACTAAATATTACATAACTCTAATTAACGATAATTTAAATAACATTGTATGTATTCTAAAATGTAATTAGTTAAAACTTTGCCTTTCTAATGACTATGCAAAGAATAAACTGTGCGTGTATAATTATATCTGGAAACCCGCTTCTAATAAAAGATTAATATATATTATATTCTGCTTTGTAGGTTAACTTACTCTTTGCTTAATGGATTGGATTTTTCATAAAGCTATTTTCCTACGAACGTATGAATAATCACTACATAGTATAAAACAAATTCGCTTTCTCTGTCCCTATATCCCTATGTATGCTTCAATCTTTAAAACTACGCAACGGATTTTGATGCGTTTTTTTTAATAGATAGAGTGATTGAAGAGGAAGGTTTTTATACTACGTGTGACATCCCACGGGAACGGGTAAAACCGCGGGGGACAGCTAGTGAATCATAAATGCATTATCTTTTTAATATATTACCTTATCCACAAACCCACTAGATTTGGTGTCAACCACTAATGAAGTAGATTGTTATTATGCATTGTATCTAAATAGGAAATTCATTTAATTGTTTCCAAAAAGATACATTTACATTTTAGGTATATTATAATTAATGTATAATAGATGTGATGTGAATATTAAATTACAGCGTCTGTTTGTATTCGGAAGAACCTATTTGATATTAGTACAAGGTTCCGCCTATCTACCATATATATATACCACTATACTCGTATTTACCAAATGCAACCCATTTTTACCAATTTCATAAACAAACATAATTTATTGCGAATGGATTGCCTATCTTTATTTAAAATAATGTTATTAATGTATTTTTTCCTACACTTATTTGCATATCTTTATTGTTTTGAAAAAAGAATATTTTATTACTTGACTAGCATACAGTCAACGATTGTTGCCATTTATACATATTATTTTGTTACAAAGAACTCCTTAAATTTTACATTGTCATACTTACTTAAAAAAATTACTTAGGAAAAATCCACTTTGGTTAAATGCTCATTGTGATCAACCTCTTTGATTGATTTCTAAACGAGATTTTGCCCTGCGGTTGCACTAGCATTATACAAAAGGTGTTACAAAACTACCCGTAAAGCCGAAAGGAGGTTTAATTTGGGTCTCATAACGAGTCCATTCACAATATTCAAGAACCGTAGAAACGCTGTATAATATACACCAAAAAAAATAAAAAATGATTTTTATGAATGAAAAATAGAAAAACTATTAAAGTAGACAATTATAAGGTAAAATAGGTGCGTAGGCCTTTCTGTTAAATAATCTGATTCCCTAACATAAGAGCTTACTAGGGTTGTTGGCTTTGATAATTAATTATATTTTTACATGGTATTTTTTAACACGTTGTATAAACATAAACTAAAATCCCTACTTACATTACATATACGAGTACATGTCAGTTATACCCCAAACGTAATAGTTTACGTTTCATTGAATTACGAGGAATGTTATGTTGCAATGCAAATGGAATATCCATGTATTTGGCGATTAGGTGCGGCCTACATTGGCCCGGAACTTGTAACCTGGATAAGCTGAGTTGTGGTTTGCGCGGCCATCTCTTCCTTGATTTATAAGTACTTTGAAATTGAACCTAATGTCACTTGTAATATGATAGCATACCTTTCAGTGTACCCGACGCCTATTACTAAGGGTATGTCGTATGTATGTCTCTCTGTCACATGACTGTATGTTTTAATAGTGAAATATATGTTATTGCTTTTCTTTTTCAGAATATTGTTGTTCATGACTTTTCTTTAAATCTATAATAATTAAAAAAAAAACCAAGATGTTTCTACACACAAAACACTTCAAAAAAGTTGCATTTATTAACGTTTTTATATTTTAGGTCTATCCAAAATCACTTGTGAACTCCCCGTGAGCAAGTACAACTCCCACTTGACTGTTTTTATTAAAACTAACCTACAGCTTAAACTAAACGAGATGATCTATATTTTACAGGTGAAATCTATTCATGTGCGAAGTCAAATACTGAGAAAAAGATTTACAGCCTTGTGTTTTTATGCGAGCATTGTATTTTTACTTTACTTCATTTTCAGTGAAAACTAACAATGATGAGTCACTTTAAAAATATATAAAACACTTTTCCATTAATATGCATATAATGGTTCAGATACATTAATTAAAAATTCTCACCGAGACGAAAGCTTTATGTTAAAACTTGAACGATGCGCTTGAAGAACACAATATTTTTCAAACTTGGAAAAAATCTAATTTAGTTTTAAGTGTTCATAAAATATTGAAGGCCCGACCTTCTCAGAGCAAGAGTTTCGCCTGTCTTGAGGATATTAAAAATTTCATATTCGCGTATATTTACTTAGTGCAAGAGCTGAATAAAATTTATGTGACACGAAAAAAATGCAAATTTAACAATAAACACGCCAGTGTTCATCACTCGAATATTTTAACTAAAGAACATGTGGAATACGATAATTATGTTGCAGAGATATGTATGGTTCCGTAGCATACGTGGTTCATTAAAGTTTTTTCCGCATTTTCTATTTGTCAAAAAGATTCTGTGTTTTTCATACACGGTTGCAGCGCTCAAAGGGGCATCGTTGTATCGCGGGATTGAATCCGCTCGTACTTTAAAGATTTACAAAAATTGTAGCGGGTATTACCAACGTGCGCTCCGCACCTGAATGTTAACAAAAAAGAAAATACAATTTCACCGTCGTGTAATGTGATCACTTCACACCAAAAGCATACACGTATAAGTCTAGTATGTGTATATACGAATTATTTGTTTGATAGTAACGAACAAGTTGTGAAATTAAACTGATAATGTATGTTTTATAGGCACAGAAGCAAGTACCTATATTAAAATTTTTCTAACATACGTAAAACTAATTTGTTCCACGAAACTCAAGGACCCGATACAAATGGTTATCCTTAAGGTTACAAGCAAGTGCTACATATCGCCCGGCCGCGTAATTCCATTAACGTCGGGGATACATCACGGTAGGTGCAACTCGTGTCTCTCCTAGATTTACTGCCGACGCCAGATGAAAGGGCTAGGTCGCTGTAGGCTGCCTCGTTTATTAGCCCAGTTATGTGAGCGCGGAGATTTATTGTGTTTTCTCGGGAAACTTTCCTTTTTTCCTTACATGCTCGGTGAAATTAGCTACATGAAGGACGGGGGTGTTTCTATGTTGATAATTATCAATACTTTTCTTGGAATATTTGAAATTAGATACTTGCTTATTACGTCAGCGTAGAATTTTGTTATTTGATTAGATCGTTATTCAACTTCTTACAATTACAACTTCTGCAATGTATCACCAGGGGCTATGCTTTTGTAAATACTATAGTCTTAAAAAAAGTAAAATAAATATTGAAGGAAAATTGCATTTCACGATGTTAAAAAAAAAATGCTTTTTTATAATGTTCCTAAGTCATACAAATATGTACCGTGATTCTGTAGGAAGAAAAAATTTATTTACAGATAATATCTATATTTATTAGACTGAAAAAAAAATCTAATGGAAAAGGAAATGAGATTTATTCTTAAGATTCAAGTTTTGAAATGGTAAGTTTTAGAATTTCTCTGTATTCTATGTTTTTACAGTTTTAACTACCTATAGGTATTTTATACACTTCGTTTATTAATATATTTAAATAAATATCCTGGGACATTATTTTTTAGACACGGCCATCTGATCCCAAACTAAGCAGAGCTATGTTTGGGATCTGCTATGGAAACCAGATAACTGATATACTACATATACCATTTTTTTATTTGTCTAAATACATACATATATATACACTCAGACACAAAACAAACAGACATGTTCATGCACACAAATATTTGTCCTGGTGGGAATCGAACCCACAACGTTTGACTTGGCAGTCAGGGTCGCTAACCACCAAGCCAATTGGCCTGTCATTTAATAATTAACAATTATAATTTATGAACAAAATATTCCTTATTTTGAAACAAACATAATATCGATATTCTCTTGTGAGCCCGTGAAACTAATAAGGGTTAGGCTGCGCTTGGAATTATCATACTAAGTAATTGGAGTAAAATCAAACATCACTCAAAGGGATCCTATGTTGAATAACGTGACCAGATGTCACGTTAGGCGTGACTTTCAGACGACATACTACTAGTGTCCTTTCGTCTCCAGGTCAGTGAAATGTCCCACCTTTAATTTATAGAACGGCTCAATATGTGACGAAAAGTAATCTACCCACATGCTTACTCTACTATGTAAAAGAAAATCGTATAAGTAGTGTAGTGAACGGGGGCGTAATTACAAAAAATGTTATCAAATATTAATTATTTATTTTAATATTTTTGGTCCATCGAATTCTTATAAAAAATCTTTTTCCGTGCCAGGGCACTGACATTCTATATTTCTTTAAAAAAAACGAATATTAACTTATTAATTCAAATTATTGTCAGCCAGCAACATGTAATAACAGCCAGTGCGCTAGCATAGACCTTCCTTGCAGTACCTAACTATATCTGTCTATAAGAGTTATAATTCACTAAGTGCTCAATAAGTGTTTGTAAAGGTCTACTTGAATGACCAAATAAATAACAATAATGCCTGCAGCTCAAAGGCTCATAGTATGAGACTGTGATAAAACTATGCAATAGTACGTACAACTTAGAAAAACGATGAAAATATGACGCTTATAAACTTAAATATAAATATGTTCGTAAATGTTTTGAATATATAATATAAATTCGTAAAAATTAAAACTACATATTATGAAAATAAAATCACTCTATATCTATCTATCTATCTAATACCTTTAAACGAGCAATTCTAGTATATATATAATTATGATCTCGGAAACGGCTCCAAAGATTTTCATGAAATTTAGTATGCATGGGGTTTCGGGGGCGTTAAATCGATCTAGCTAGGATTCATTTTCAGAAAAAGTCGATTTATCCGTGTTTTTAGGTAATGAAAACTGCTGCAATGTCATTAGAAGGTAAGGTTTTCAAGTTACATCTTTTGTGAGAAATACTGTTATTGGGAGCCCTTTATTATCGCATCACCAAAAAAGAGAATACGGTAGAAGTGACGTTAGTAAAGAAATCCCGAGCAATGCTCCATCCATGCGGCCATCCAGGTACTGTAAATAATATGCAAAGTTTAGTTTTACAATTGAATAAAATATATGAATTATATGTGTCACAACAGTAAATAATCTATCAAGCAGTTCTTATACTCGTAACATTCACTTTGGTAGCATTAAGTGACTTCGTGATTGCAGTTTGAGTTCTCACAACCACTAGTTCAACAAAGTTTCCATTACTCAAGCGATCACCAATCTAAGCGTAGACTAGTGCAACCACCAAATTTCGATCGTCTTTTGTACTAAATGTTCGCTGAAACCCTTTGAGAATCGTTATAATAAGACTATCACAATATAATAATTCACCTTAGCCCTTCACGCAGCCCTTCGATCATTAACCCTAAAGCAGAAGATTTAAGATTCAATAAAGAATGAGTAATAGCAAAAAATATTTTTATTAGCAGGTCCAAATTACTGTAAAAATAATTCGTGATAAAAATACTTTCTTTTAAGCCTTCAAACTTATCAAAACGCATTACGTTATTAAAATGCAAAAAGAATTGAATTTACGTACAATTTTATTTCGCAAATAAATTCCACTCGATATTTTCTTTGTTCATTTTTGTATTTTGTTCGAGCAAGAATATGTTATTGTCGCAATCATCGAAGGCGAATGGCAATTTAAAACATATTTAGCTCGAAAATAGACGTCACAGAACGCACGTAGTCAGAATAACGAGCAGGGGAGGTCCCCTTACTCGAACACCCCTTATGTAAAAAATGGAATTATTTTTGACAAGCTCAAACCTTATTTTGAAAATTGATGACAACGTTACATTGTTCGAAAGATATTCTAATCTACATTTTTTAATAAATTATAAGAGTTTATATATCATAATTTCATAATATACTATTTTTGTGAGTACTTTAGCTAAAGTTAGGCTAATATACATATGTTTTAATTACATTACTAATAAAATATGTAAAAAAATATGTTACTAAATTCAAATGTAACTAAAGTTTTAAGACTTCAAAATTTAGAAGGAGGTTCAAATCAACGTATATATCACTACATAGTATAAAACAAAGTCGCTTTCTCTGTCCCTATATCCCTATGTATGCTTAAATCTTTAAAACTACGCAACGGATTTTGATGCGGTTTTTTTATAGATAGAGTGATTGAAGTGACATCCCACGGGAACGCGGGTAAAACCGCGGGGGACAGCTAGTATTGTTGTAAATTTTTTGTTATTACATGGCACTGGTATACAATATTCCGGATTTAGCTTCACGTGTTTCTCATATAAAAACAAACTGTCACATAAAGTAAACTACATATTCCATTACATTTTTCAGCTAACTGTCGGTTCTATAATCTTCTTATCCGTCCTTTCTTTGTTTTGATGTATTTCAGGGGTTCAGTAAAGGCTTTGTCGGTGTAAGGGCCAAGGGTTGATAATCTATATCAGTTTGTGTGTGACCAAGGGGATCGTTAAGGTATGTTATGGCGGTAGCTACGAACTAGCTATTTGTATGTATGTGTGTATTTTAAGCCTTAGGGAGAAAAGGTAAATGGATAGGTATTTGTTATACAGTTTTTCTTCTGTAAGGAATGAAATGAAATGATTTTTTTTTATTCAAATACTGAGAATGCATTAACTCAGCAATTACTCTATTTAAAAACGATCTTAGATTTATCACAAAATATTTATTTAGTCTCACTGACAAAACCTGTGTGTTATCGCAGAAGAGAAGAATTAAAAAATAGTTAAAATTAAAGTTTAGGTATTACTACACCAAAAAATAATAAATGTTGTTGTTCTTTATACTGTGCTGACATTAGGATAAAAAAAAAATATATACTAACTAATATGGACATTGTCTTTTTATATTCTACAAATCACTACAAGCTATTTTTTCCAACATTGAGCTAGTTTAAGTGAAATCTTAAGGAACATCAGAAGAGGTTAATTAATATAATAATAATAAATAATGCAAAATACGGTATAATTATTTATTGATATTAAAAACATATTAATACCAAATCCATAGACAACTTTTACATCACTAGGTATAATGTTACTCAGAAGGCAAATTCTTTGAAGCATGTCGAATGAATCATGGTACAATGATGGTCCATTTTGTGATTTCCCTCTAGAGAAGGCATCAAGTTTGAAGTAAATCTGCGATATCCCCTGTAATGTGTCCCCTGGCGTTCCCACCGAACTCGCTGACCGTAAAATTGTAAAAACTACCATAAATCTTTGCTTTAACTTGGGTTTTTTAAGGCAGGAAAAATCATGTTACAAGCTTGTGGTAGCAACGGTATTGATTTTATTGAAATGAAGCTTATTATTTTCATTAGAATAATTAAACATTAAAACAGATTAATTTTTGATTTATTTTATTCATAGTTGTCTTTCCCCGAGCTTCACACGCGTTTATCGATTTCATTTATAGCCTATAACCAACTACGAAAAATTCCGCGTCGAATGGTAGCAGTCCCACCCCGATATGTTCAGTAGTTTTGAGGTGATGGTGCGTCAAAGGAAACCTATTTAAAATATAATAAAGTATAAAAATGTTTATTTCTGTATCCAAGATTTACAATTTAAAATTAGGTTGGGACCGAAATTTAATAATATTTTTTTAATATCCTGGGACATTCTTTACACACGGTCATCTGTTCCCAAACTAAGCAGAGCTTGTACTATGGAAACCAGATAACTGATATACTACATATAATACTTTTTTTTCTAAATACATACTAATATAGATATTTACACCCAGACACAGAATAAACAGACATGTTCATGCACACAAATGTTTGTCCTGGGTGGGAATCGAACCCGCGACCTTCGGTTTGGCAATCAGAGCGCTAACCACCAAGCCAACTGGCCTGTCGAAATACAGAAATACCATACTTGTGTCAGAAGGCAATTCTTCAATAGCCATAATATAAGGTTAACACAAGGTACAGGTAAGTAATATAAGATACTAAAATGTTGCTTATAAAATTATCAAGAACTATTAAAACTATACAAAGGCTAAAGATAGATAGATAGATAGAAGAAGAAGATAGATTATGAAAGTTGTAACGTTGGTAAGATTCTTACTAAACAAATTACTGATGCTTTCTGCACGGTTACAAAAGAACTCCTATATTTAATTAAATACCTTTAACGTATTTTCTGAACACTTACAGGTTCAGTATCATAGATTAAGGTGATCATAGAAAACTACACAACTGTAGAACTATACAATACACTATAGAGTACAAAAGAAAATCATCGAGCTTAACGACGTATTCTCACGCATGAAAGTATGTTATATAAAAGCGTATATCAAGCGTTTGTCTCTTAATTCAGGCCAGTTGGCTTGGTCGTTAACGCTCTGACTGCCAAACGTAAGGTCGCGGGTTCGATTCCCATTCAAGACAAACATTTGTGTGTCTGAACATGTCTGTTTGTTAGATTGTATTTAGAAAAAAAAAGTAGTATATGTAGTATATCAGTTATCTGGTTTCCATAGTACAAGCTCTGCTTAGTTTGGGATTAGGTGGCCGTGTGTAAAGAATGTCCACAATAAAAAAAAAAAAAAAAAAAAAAAAAAAGTAGTATATGTAGTATATCAGTTATCTGGTTTCCATAGTACAAGCTCTGCTTAGTTTGGGATCAGGTGGCCGTATGTAAAACAATGTCCCAGGATATTTATTTTATTATTTTTATTTTACTCAAGTTACAATGTTCCATAAGGTTTGTTGTATTTATAACTTTCAACTGAGAATATCATGTCGAATGTATTATCTAAGAAATGTAGAAGCGCGGAAAGCTCTGTGGTCATGAATTTTGTATTGAAGTGCTCTGTATAAAACATAGGTAAATTATTTTGTAAGTATATAGTTGCGTCTCATTTTATGCATGCGTGACGCGCTTGGTACGGCGTGACATTGCTCTCAGTTCTTGGGGTTTCAGTTACTTTTTTAGACAGTGTAAAGATTTCATACTTTATTGTTTTATTATAAAATTTATCGCCACTGTGTTGGAGTGGTATAAATCAAATGGCGCATCCTAATTAAATTTGGTACTTAAACTTCTGTGATCACCTCTTTGATGATGATAGGCGTAAAGAAGATATTAGTATTTTCATATACGTATCATTCAAAACGTGTAAGTATATATAGGTACAAAAATGGTATCTGATCGAAATGATCGTTCAATATTAATTTTGAACCATTTTCTTCGCAAGCTAAAAGATCTCGTTTCAAAGTAATCGGCTTTATACAATGATATTTACCCACATTTATCGTAAACACATTCTATCAACGGACAATTACTTCCCAGAAAGAGGCAAAATGAGCAAAACTGTTGTTGGCGTGAAGTTATTTTGTTTTATTTGTAACTGGGAATTAAATTATAAATATCTGTGAATAAGCACATTTAATTTTGTGTTCCTTCTTTATTAGAGACGGCATACAACCTCTTCAGCACAATATCGTAAAAATACGTCCAAATCTTAAAATGTTCACATCGTAAAACCACTGTATACAATAGCCAGAACGTGTTGAGCAATTATTTACAAAGCTCGTTATAAGAAAGAATGCGCAAAAAGTCCAAGGCTTCGAACTCAATATTGCTTTTGCCAGTCAGCCCCTGGCATTACCTGGCGTCGGCAAATTAGCCATGTTTGCCGCCTCCAACTAACTTAATTACTCTTTTTGACGCTTCAACTTTTATAAGTTGCGCCAGTTTTTTAATTGCGTTTCTTAAGCGTCGTCAACAACTAATTTAATAATATTTCATTTGTTTATTGTCTAACACTGTAATATTTTAGGGTAAAGTAAATCTATGACGAGGTAAAAAAAAAATTGTTATCTCAATTTACAAATAAAACTTATTTCCTCTGATTGACTAAACAAATGACGAACCCATTTACGTCCCCATTTTTAGGACATGGATAAATCATTTACAGTTCTGTTTATAAAATGATATTTTCCAGCCCATTACATTTATATAGTTTAATACATATTAATATATATGGACTTCATATATTGAGTAAATAAAGCTATAAGTAGAAACTCATGCTCAGATTCTGTTGTAAAGTGGCGACCACAACTTTACTGTACGCCTCCTCCTTGCATTGTGTGGTATGCTTTGTCCACAGTAACTTACTATTTGCTGACAAGCTCACTGACTTATCTACTTACTACTTAACCAACTATAAACTTGCTTAAGTTGTAACCAACTGAATATGTATACAGAGTGATTTTAATTGATATAAGTTTGAATCTGTTTGTTAAATACGTATAGCGTGTTTGCATTGTGGTGTATTACGTTAAAGTTTATCATAACAATAAGATTTGTCACGTACCCTTTTCTATTTTAACAATCCACAATGTCATTGTCATATTTCAAATTCTAAACAAAAGTAAAATTGCCTCATTTAAATATTCATTCGAAATATCGATTTTGTAACAAAGCCCGCCTTTGCAATTCTGTCGCCGTAATTGAAAGTTACTCAATCACTTTGAATATTAGTTAGTGAAACTTTTTAATGAAACCGGGCTCAACCGAAAAATACTCGAAACCTCAAACACGCAAAGCTGCAGAACTACGAGACTGGAATAATGTCTGGGACAGAAAAAGTTTACGCTTTGAACCCTAGCGAGGGTAAGTGTTTTGCATTTCGACCCACGCAGCCTGCATACCAATGCGTAAAGGATTGATGTTTACACAAAGTTACAGCAAAAAATATCCATAGCTCACCAATCTATGTGTGAACGAACTATCGAGACCTACCTATTCAAATGCTTGTTTAAGGGCTCTATCTACAAGCAGCATTCTCAAACGACATTTACCGACCTTCTTTACGCATTGTGCGTTAGTGCTTACGGAATGGGTAGGTATCGACTATTTATACCTCCTGTAGATTCTTTTATACGATACGTAAAAAGAAAAAGAGGGCTATTATTAGGGACAGAAACTGCAAGAAACAAAAGTTTAAGTAAAGTTCTTTTATAGGAAGATTGGAAGCTTTAGATATCTCAGAAAAAAAGTTTTAGGCTTCGTCCGATAAAATGTTTCGTACGCGTGTAATCCGCAAATTCCGCGTGATTTGTCTTTACCATGATAAAAAAAAGTGTTTGAGGCATTCGGCTGCACTTAAGTCGAGTAATTTTTCACCAGATAATATATGGGCGTTAGGTGAAGGTACATACATACATATATCCATACTGCAACGAATTATTCTTATCTTATTCTTATCCTTCATAACATAAAACAATAGACGAAATATGTATATGTTTACGTCTATAAGACATCAAACAACTAAGTTCATCTTCAAAGGCCATCTTTTAAATTACGTCATAAAATATTACAGGGTCTTTGTGCTTGAGAAAAGCTTGCGAAATAATTAAGGAAGTGTAATAAGGCTTTTCCATTTGCATAACAAATTTGTAAAGGTCCGTTGAAAAAATATTGCTAGTAAATCCTTTGATAAATCAGGCGTTCCGTTTGGGAGATTTGTGCGGATTATTATATTTTGGACGAGGGGGAAAACGTGTTTGTAGTTTTTTGTATATGTCACTAGATTGATTCGGTTGTGGAGTATCGTCTTATACATGAGGTTTGCCTATTGTAATGGAGAATGTTGCAGCGTCGTGTTATGTCCGAAGTACTCCGAAGTACCCTGTATAGCAAGCTCGGAGCAGAAGTGCCTTGTCCGTGAAGTTGACAAATGCCCGAGGCATGCTAGGTGTTTGCCGACGTCACTTGACATAAGGACGTGTAAAGACTATCTGATATATATCTTGCTGTGAGATGCAGGTTTTTGAAAACACTGAGAGTATTTTTAATATGTTGAAGAAACCTTACGCTATGCATTCTTTTTTCTGTATTTCTTTGAAAAAAATATAAAGACAGCTTTTCTAATAACATGATAGCATAAAATAATGAATTTAATGTTGACTTTACTCAGTACATACATGGGAGAGTTTCATGTTGCTGTCATTCCACATTTAGATAAATATTTCCATTTACATGGCACCGTAATATGAAGTACGTACATCCCTGAAGTATTTTAAGAGCGTCTCGTGACGAGTATGGAGGAGAAAACAAAGAAGAGGTGTCATGTTAAAACTCAAGTGAAATGTATTATTCAGTTCTTGCTTCACAAAGACAATTCGGCTTTTGTTGGCGACTGGAACGAAACTGAGATCATACGAGGATATGTTATTCGCTTACATACTATACGTACGTATTGTACAAAATGTGTTAAGTATCATATTAGGATATAAACGATAATGCGGTCCGTACACCGAACTAAATACCTACTACTGATTTAGTAGACTACCATAAAATTATTTTAGGATTTTGATGTAATTTTTTTTACCATAATTTTTTTTATAGGTAGTCCATGCTCATTTTTCTAGCAAAAGAACATGTAAGTCAATTAACAGAGAACATTTTTCCATGTTACAAAAGGTAGATAAAAGTACCTTTATTTTATTCACAAATACCTTATAACTTGTATAAAACGTAGTCATGAAAAAGCAAAATATTATTAACGGTAGACATAAAGACGGAAAAAATAAATGATTCTCTGTCACCGTGCCAACATGTCACAGGAGATGTAGACCTGTTTTCAGCGGTTGATTGATTATGAATCTAATATTTCAGTACGTAAGATACTTTTTGACTTTCTTTTTTATAAAGAGGACCCTTTTTAATAGTTTTAGTGCCAATCATTTATTCACACGAGGTCACGTATTTAAACATTTAGGTTATAGTAGACAAATCGAGTTACTTGGCAATTTGGGCTTGACTTTCGTTGAACAGATTTTTCTCGAGACACAATCTTAATCTTGACGGTAACCAATAATATTTTATAACTAATAGAAATTATATTGTATTTTTGATAAATAAATAAATATCCTGGGACATTCTTTACACACGGCCATTTGATCCCAAACTAAGCAGAGCTTGCACTATGGGAACCAGATATCTAATATACTACTTTTTTCCTAAATACATAATTATATAGATATTTACCCCAGACACAGAACAAACAGACATATTCATGCACACAAATGTTTGTCTTGTAAATATATAAATACGATACAAAACTCAATGACTAATTACAATAAATAATATTTTATTCTTCCGTATCACTCAGGACTTATTTAGCAACTTTCCATTCAAATCCAAATGACACATGTTCAATAAAGTACCATAAAACAGTTTCAAAAACCGAACATCGAAACGATAAGAGGAATAATGGCACTTCTTTATGTTGGTAAAATTTTTCAAACAAGTTCCAACTTTGACATTAGCCTGTGAATTATCGCGGTCTCTTCGGCGTCATTTGTGAAGTTTGAGTCGAACTTGGTGCTTGGGGAGTGAATTCTTTTCGTAGCAAGTTAGCCCTGGGCGGTGGCCAAGAGACCACTCGCCCGTATACTACTCAATTTGTTCAAAATGTTTTATACGGCAAATAAGTAGGTAGGTATGCTAAATAGCTATGTTTTTATAATGTTAATCGTTCGTTTGTTTGAAAAGGAACATGCTTGTAATTAAGTTATAGGTCCATATATATTCTTAGGCATTAAACAATGTTTAACAATACCTTTAAGCTGGAAATCTATTATTCTAATCTATTAAAAGCGCCATAATTGCGGGGCCACATGCACAGTTCGTAGATTTGATTCTCGCTAAGGAAAACATGTGTGCACATGTTTATTTGTTCTATATCTGGGTGTAAATATATATACAATGAGGTATTAATTAATAATAATAATAATTCTTTATTTCAGATCGCTTCATTTTGTAAGTAGTACAAAACCTTAAGATTATGTTAGTAAAAACGTTGGAAAATTTATAATAGTTATTCTCTTATTATTAATAGAGTCGTAAACATCTATCATATAGTACACTTCTTAATTTGGGATCAGTTAACCAGGACAATATCAATGGTTAAAAATCCCGCTTATTCCCCTTCATTAAAATATTTAAAAATAAACTCAGATAATTTCATAGTAGTTTCCTATTGGCCGCTTTCGAATGCTCGATAAGTATCAAAGCGAAAAATGGACCGAACGGAAGATCGCCCAATGACGATTGACCGCGTTAGAAAAAAAGAAAAATGCTATCACACCACAACTGACCGCCGGCGGTTTATCTAGCTTTTGAAGTTCCCAAAACTCGTTGCGAGGAAATGAAGGACTAGAAAAGGCTGAGCGCGCATGACCCACTTTCACACACAATAAATTGACACATCCCAATCAGGGAAACAAGAGAAGACGAGACAAAGCTGCGTTGGATATACTTTCCACACGCGTACGTAATAGATAAGTTTTAATTGAGTTTGGAACACCCTTCCGTGACCATTTATTGTTGCAGACCTTTGATTTACTTTTATTTGTTTTTATCATTTATGTTGTAGCATATTTTTGTTTTCGAATTTAATTAGGCTCGTCTAATTATCTGTTTTTATTGAAAGTGTTATACACTTTGACAGGCCAGTTGGCTTGGTGGTTAGTGACTCTGACTGCCAAGCCGAAGGTCGCGGGTTCGATTCCCACCCAGGACAAACATTTGTGTCCATGAACATGTTTGTTTGTTCTGTGTCTGGGTGTAAATATCTATATAAGTATGGATTTAGAAAAAAAATTGTATATGAGTATATATCAGTTATCTGGTTTCCATAGTACAAGCTCTGCTTAGTTTGGGATCAGATGGCCGTGTGTAAAATAATGTCCCAGGATATTTACTTTTATATTGATAAAGTATATTATATACTTCCAGTCCAACTATTCCCCACTTTTAAGATTAAAATCCGTCTCCTGGTCAATGACCAAAATCTTAATCTGGAAGCTTGAAAAAAATTTTAACTGTCTACAAAATATAGAATAATAGCGACATAGAATCAAGCAAGAGCTTTTCAAAATATCTTTTATTTTATAATGAGATGAATCTTTTAACTCCCAAATTAAGTCCTTTCAAAATTAAAATGTAAAAAATTCAATTAAGAGACCTTAAGCAAAGCGGAAGGAGTCCAATTAAAACTATGTCTTCGTCGAGAAACTGGTAAGAGGTAAAGTGGATAGACAGGGAAGCACTGAAAAGCACTTTAAGGCCGTTTAAATTAAGGTTTCAAAGGTTTTTAAAATATTGAGGAATTTTAACGTATTTTCTAAAAAATAATACAGGCGTCCTTCAATTAATGAGATCCTCCTTCACGAACCAAAATCATTTACTAATTTACTTTTAATCTCCTAAAACGAGAGCCATTTTTAGAACGAAATCTACTTACGACCACTTTTCAGTCGACTGCGACAAAGGGAAGGCTTCCATTTGATAACATGTCGGTAGGTGCTTTTGTAAGATTTTGTCAACGAATTTTATTTTGTTATGTGACGAATTCTGGAACGAATTTGAATAAGTCAATGATTGTAAAAGTGTTAGGCCAGGGAATAAGTATCCATTATTAAACCCATTATAATATATTTTCATACCATAGGAGAGGTACAAGGATACTTTAAAACATATCGATGGCACAGTCAGTAACATAGTTAAACAGATACATATAAAATAAAAATTTTATATAACTTCTACACTGCATATAATTATTGTGATAACTAGTTAAAAACTATTTTGTGAATTAAAAATAAAATGCCTTACAAAATTTACACTTGTTATATTTCAACATTATGGATTACTTAGTGTACAGATATATTGTTAATTTGTCTCTGTTAAGCTTATTGTCTCGGTGACTATACCAACACTTATTTTATTATAGACCTAATACGTTCTCAAACTTTTTTGGTGACGGAACCCTTTTGAAAGGAAAAATATTTGACGGAGCTCAAAAAAACAACTATTTATATGTGTATTTTTTGTTAAAAATCATGTAGGTACCGCTGCTTTGTGCAGCGGTATATATCTACTCACTGACAGAGCCCCCACAGAGGCTCTAAGCCCTAGGGCTCCGCGGAGCACACATTGAGAATGGCTACTTCAGACAAATAAACAATGTTTAGACAAATCCAAAATTCATTACCATCAAACATGTTTTTTGCACTTGAATTAACTCAAACAGTAGATGCCTGATATAAAGTGTAAATAAATCTCTTTTAGTGGCGTTGTGTCGGTGTTTCTAGACCATAAACACGGCAGCGGTCAACAAACAATGTGCTCTGTGTTCAAGAAGTGTCATTTATCGTTGGGGCAAAAAGCTTATTTAGTTAGTGAGCAAAAACGTGTTAACAGATAGTGTGGACTGAAGACGCTACCTGTACATAAATGCATTCAGCCAGAGCTTGTTTTAAGTTCCTTTTGTTTTATTGCAAACAACTGAAATTGGCTAGTTCCCTGTACTTGTGTCTTACAGAAACAACTACGCATGAGCCTAATTAGATCCAGAATATTATTAAATAAATAAATAAATATCCTGGGACATTCTTTACACATGGCCATCTGATCCCAAACTAAGCAGAGCTTGTACTATGAAAACCTGATAACTGATATATTATATATACTACTTTTTTTGTATATACATACTTATATAGATATGTACACCCAGACACAGAACAAACAGACCTATTCATGCACACAAATGTTTGTCCTGGGTGGGAATCGAACCCGCGATTTTTAAAATTACAAAATAAATACAAACGTTTTTATATGTTTATATAAAAACCGTGTTTTCTATAAAATTGCAACATGTAGTTACAGTGTTAAGAGTGGCTTCGAGTCAGCACTAGAGTCTGGACTTTACCTTTAAAACTTTGCGAATTAAGTTTCTAGTCTCTAAGTCCGTCGAGGCTTTGGGACGCGATTTGTGAGATGTACATTATATAAATGGAATAGACACACAATTAGACTAAAGCCTAGGCCACAATATTGTTTACTAGGAGCGTTTGCTTTGCAATGATTATACTATAATAAAAGTTGTTAAAATTAAAACCGTGGTTTCCTGACGTTACTGAATCTCAGTCTAGTGCACTGTGCCCTGAGTATGAATATTAATCGTAAGCTAATGCATCGTACATATTGCGCTTAATACCAATGCAATGGGAAATTGAACACCGCGCAACGTCACGGTATGTGCGGTGTTCCATTTCCCATATGTGTATGGGCCAGCGCTTTGGCGCACTCGATACGATGATGCTACTCTTGCGATTGATGTGTTCGTGCGTAGGCTTACATAGTAACTATTAAGTAATCTGTGCGAACAGTGCCTTTACCATGAGTTTTTAACGTACGAGTTTGTATGTACGACTAGCGACGGCGTAAAACATTTCTATGGCAAATGTGTACAGCGCCACTAGCAGTCACCTAAAGAACTAAACTAACGAACTAAAATCGATAGTACGAGTCAATAGGTAAAAAACCTATCGAAATATAAACACTAGCGAGTAACGTATTTATCCTTTGCTATAGAAATTCGGTACCATGAGTCACAAATTTGACAGTTGCTATCGAGAAATATTGTATCGATAGTAGTTTACTCGCTAGCGAATAAAGTAAGTTTCGATAGCAACTCATGGTAGAGGTACAGAACCTGAGGCCTAACTTCAAGTTCTTTTGTTCGGAAAACAATTATTACCTTTCATTCACATATATAGGACATAATAACCCTTGACCGTTGATGACTCAGGATTCGATGGCGTCCTGCGCTCGCGCATCGTGCGTAATTTCTTATCAGTCGAGGCTTAAGGTGTATCTCATGGCGCTACAAACCTTAAAAGCTTGGATCAACCATTATTATATTTAACTAAATCTATATTCTACAAAAAAACGTTGTTACATTCTAAAACAGTTGCTTAAATAATATCTCGAATTTCAAAAAAAAACATTGAACTTAATGGAAGTGAAATAAATGTCTTTCTTATTGTAAAAATAAAACATTGAAAGCTTTTATCTGACTTTAGTCGAAATACCGAATATAAATAAAATCCAATAACTCCCAGAATACAAAGCTACTTAGAATTCAATCGTTATTTGTGTTTGACCTTTGAGTATTTACCTTTCCGTATCGTAAGGATAAATAATTAAAGTATCGATGGCATAAATCTTGTGACAGGAGTTTCAACTTATAATTGAAATCAGAAGATGTATCTAGGTCAAAAGTGGCTTTATATTTATCTTATCTTATTTCTTTATTACACATGGACTGACAAACAAGCAGATGGTCCATCTGATGGTAAGTGGCTACCGCCGCCTATGGACATTTGCAATAGGGCCATCGCCAATGCGTTGTCGACCCTAAGACGTGAAGTTGTTAAGTCTCATGTGCATGTAATTTCACCGGCCCCCTTACGTTTTTAGAAAGCACAGTAATACAAGTGCACTACTGCTTCACGGAAGAAATGAGAAGGTACTTCCCAGGATGATCTCTGCACTAAACGCTCTACTAATCAAACCTCCTATCTTCTTCTTTCCTATCTTATTACTTACTCCTAGTGTGAAATATTTTTAGATTCGTTAATTGATTACACAAGTTTACAAAAATTTACTTTTTATTTATACCCCGAACCGAATGTATGTCAATATGTTAATCTACCTTCCCTAAACCTAAAAGTGTTAGCAGAAATATTTTATCACGTCGGAATTTTTTTCTGCAGTCAAATGTTTTTTTTTAACTACCCGACGTGGTGGTGATATTTTATTGTTTATTCGTTCGCTTCAAACGACAGTTACTTTGCTTTGGATTAATTTAAAATGGCTAGCAGAAAGTGCAAACAAAGTTCTGACCGTTTTTGTTATGTTTGTGGACAGTTTATATTTTCAAAAAAGAGAAGACCTATTGTAGATTCGTTAAAAACTGCATATCTTCATTATTTTGGATTTCCTGTTGCAAATCAAGATAAAAAGTGGGTGCCTCACGTGTTTTGCGAAAGCTGTAGAATCATCTTACTCCAGTGGTCATCAGGAGAAAAAGTTTACCTTCCATTTGGTTCGCCAATGCTATGGAGAGAACCTAGTAATCATGAAAATGATTGTTACTTTTGTGTTACGAAGACATTGGGATATAACAAAAAAAATAAGGCAAGTATTATGTATGCCGATGTTCCGTCTGTTACTAAGCCGATTTTACATTCAAAAGATCTACCCCATCCAGTTTGTCCCGGTAGTTCGAGTGCAAATATATTAGATGACAATAACAGTGATGTTGAATTCAAGTCGATTTCTAGTGATTCTGACGAATTTTCACCTCAAGAAAACACTCCACATTTCATTAATCAGGCCGAATTAAATGATCTTATACGAGATTTACAGTTATCAAGATCTAAAGCAGAGCTTCTTGGCTCCCGCTTACAACAATGGAACTTGTTACTACCAGACACAAAAGTTACGTTTTTCAGAAACAGAAGCAAAGTTTTCTCAGAATTTTTCAAAAGAGAATGTGGATATTGTTATTGCACAGATATCCCGGGACTTTTCGAAGCAATGAATCAAAACTATGATAAAACAGAGTGGCGCCTATTCATAGATTCTTCGAAATATAGTCTCAAAGCTGTTTTATTACATAACGGAAATAAGAAACCTTCCATACCAATAGGACACGCAGTGAATTGTAAAGAGAACTATGAAACGATGCGTACTTTGATTAATTTAATAAAGTATAAAGAACATCAATGGAAAGTGTGCGGCGACCTGAAAGTCATCGGTATGTTAGTGGGATTGCAGGGTGGTTACACGAAGTACTGTTGTTTCCTTTGTTTGTGGGACAGTAGAGCGAAACAACATCATTATGTAAGGAAAGAATGGCCTGTTCGAAATGAGTATATTCAGGGCAAAATGAACATTAAACACGAGCTGTTGGTCGATCCAAATAACGTCACATTACCCCCTTTACACATCAAACTGGGGCTCATGAAAAACTTTGTAAAGGCGCTTGACAAAAACAGTGATGCTTTCCGGTATTTGCAAAAAATATTTCCAAACATTACAGAGGGAAAACTGAAGGAGGGTATATTTGTTGGTCCACAAATCCGTAAAATTATGAAAGATTCTCAGTTTGAAAACCTTTTATCGGTTAAAGAAAAGTCTGCTTGGAACTCATTTAAAATGCTTGTAGAAAATTTTTTGGGAAATAAAAAAAGTGAAAATTATGAAGAAATTGTCAACAATTTATTGAAAAACTTTCATGTTATGGGAGTAAACATGTCATTAAAGATTCACTTTCTACACTCTCATCTGAATTTTTTTCCTGAAAACTTAGGAAGTATGAGTGACGAACAGGGTGAACGTTTCCACCAAGATTTAAGAACTTTCGAAGAACGACATCAAGGATTTTGGGATGAAAATATGTTAGGGGATTACTGTTTTTTTTATTTTATTTTATAGGTACAGAAACAGACAACAGATTGTGTATTACTTATAAATCTAGATAATTAACATTATATAAACCTGAAGTCCAATTATAACTGTACACAGCATCTAATAAGCAAAACATAATAATAACAATAATAAACCATTATATTAGTTAAAAGAACAAATTAAAAAAAATAGAAAAAGAAATACACAAAATAATAATAATAATTAGGGTAAGTACATCAAATTAAATATTAAAAATCTATTCTCTACGCAAATAATTCCTAAAAACATTAAGACTATCATTGAAAACATCAACTTGAGAGCACATGTCATTATATTGACTGCACATTCTATAAAGTGGACTATTTAGGGACACATTATTGTTACTTGCAGGTATGTTAAACAGATGTGGAGTACGCACAGATCGAGTTGGTACTTTGAAGTTTAATTTTTCTATTAGAGAGCTATCAAGTGAGCCATTGGCAATCTTATGCAGAGTGCACAGGTCGCTCACCCATCTTCTCCTATCCAGACTCATCATCTTGAACTTTTGAAGTCGATCGTCATATTCCGCTATTTTGCGCCTCAAACCGTATTTTGTGCATAGAGCTCTAAGAAACCGCCTTTGTATAGATTCTATACGGTCTTTATGAATATCATAAATGGGATACCATACAGATGAACAATATTCTGTTATGCTTCTTACAAGAGAGTAGTATAATGTTATCAAAGATCTTGGTTGCCTAAAAGGTTTTGAATTACGAAGCACAAAAGATAGCATACGGTTAGCCCTACTGCACATTTGATCGTAATGAGGTCTAAAGGACATAGCGGAATCAAACATCACTCCCAAGTCGCGAACCACACTGACTCTATCTATAATAATGCCTCCGATATTATAGTCAAACCTAAGTGAACCTCTGCATTTAGTAAATGTGATGACCTGACACTTTTTTATGTTTAGTGACATAGAATTCTCCTCACACCAATCCACAATGGTATTTAAATCGCATTGTAGAGCGTCACAGTCACGATGATCGGAAACACGTCTAAAAATTTTGATGTCATCCGCGTAAGCCAAGCACTCGCTATTAATTTTACCTAAGAGATCATTGACAAAGATCAAAAACAAAAGAGGTCCTAAATTTGACCCCTGAGGCACTCTCGATGTGGCTAAAAAAGGAACCGAGTTATATCCACTTAGCGCAACTAGTTGTGTGCGATTTAGTAAGTACGATGATAGCCATCTATATAAGTTACCATGTATTCCGACACATTGGGCCTTTGAGAGCAATTTAGAATGGTCAACACGATCAAAAGCCTTTGAAAAGTCTGTATATATTGAGTCTACTTGATTTTTGCTATTGAACGATTCACATAAATAAATCGTGTAATATAAAAGATTGGAATTAGTTGACCTACCAGAGACAAATCCATGCTGGCGTGGACTCAATATATGTTTGAAATGGTTATATATGTGATTATAAATATAACCTTCAAATATCTTTGCGAATAAGTTGAGTATACAAATAGGTCTATAATTAGTAACGTCACCCTTATCACCGGACTTATGGACTGGCGTTACTTTAGCAATCTTCCATAATTCTGGAAAGATGCCTTCTTGTAGAGATTTATCATAAATGATCGACAGAGGCGTTACCAGCGCAGTTGCACATAGTCGAATGAAGATTGGTGGGATACCATCAAAGCCGCCATTCTTGGCAAGGTCAATATCTTTGAGCTTTGAGAGAAGATCATTTTTTGGTATATGGATGCTACTTATAGAATAGTTCGATTGGTTGCTACTAATAGAATTGTTAGCAGAATAATTGTTTGGTGAACGATAGCAATAAACTGACGAGAAATAATCCGCAAACAAGTTAACAACACCATCACCCGTACTAATAACCTTATCTTGATAAAACATTGTGTTAGGTATATTGTTAGTAACTCGCTTGACCTTTGTATACCGCCAAAAAGCTTTAGTGTTGAGTTTAAGATCATCTTCAATGCGCTCTATATACGTTCTGAAGCATTGATCAGTCATAGTTTTGGCCCTAGCTCTAAGCAAAGAGAACATATCATAATCCCTAGGATTTCCGTATCGTTTGAATTTGATATGAGATTTATTCTTAGACTTAAGCAATTTTACAAGATCTTTCGAAAACCAGATAGGATACTTATTATTACTAATTTTAACCTTTGGAGTATACTTTTCTATGATAGAGTAAATAGTATTATAAAAAAAATGTACAAACTGATTACATCTCAGGGACGATGCGTGCTGGGCCCAGTTAATCATTTCAATATCTCTATTACAGGCATTGTAGTCAGTTTTTCGAAAACAGAGTTTTTCAATGGCGGTGTTATGTATCAGGGTAGTAGCAGCAGGTTTAAATATAAGTTCGAACGGTGGGTGATGTGCGTCTAGGCGGCTTATGGGTATAGTAGGCGTTAATGTTAGTAAGTCCGGATAATCAGTGATGGCTAAGTCGAGTATTCGTTTATTATGGTTTAAAATATGATTGAGTTGGCGTATTGAAGTTGAGTGAAACAATTCATACAAAGACTTAGATTTTTCACAGTTATGGTTTAAAGGACTACCTGTTTCAGTTGACCAATCGATATCACCCAAATTGAAATCACCCACAATACAGGTCATGTGCTTCGATGAGCTACTAAGCGTATTATAGCATTTGACGAAAAAATCCGATACAACACTAGTAGGCAGATATTCTGGAAGGTATGCAACACATAAATCCATAATGAAAGTTCCATTCACTTTTATTTGTACCCACAGATCCTCCAAATACTCGGAATGACAGTCACTTCTGTGTAAAATTTGGAGTTTCTTTGAGTAAGCGATGAGTAAACCACCACCATGACTCTTTTTAAACTGAGCACGAAATCTAATGTCTCGATCTCTGCGTACAACACAATACCTGTCATCAAATAGCTCAGAGGACAATATGTTATCATCAAGCCAGGTTTCAGTTAAACAAATTAAATCAAAATTGTTACTTAATACAGTATTATAAATATCAACAATTTTACTTTTCATACCTCTGATGTTTTGGTAATATATGGACAAATACATTTTTATTGTCATATTATCCAAACAACCACAGATCAAAAATACAATACAAAGAAATCAACATATGAGGCCAAGGCTTTCTTGATTTTTAATAATTATAAAATTTGAATCCCTTGTTTTCCTGACATATATACGCCCATTCTTTACCCAAACAAACTGATATCTGAATTCTTTTGCCTTCTTACGCGCTGCAGCATGCAGGGACTTGTTGGTAGGAGAAAGATGTTCAGATATAAACACTGGTTTCTTATCACCTGCGATTCCCAGATGTGCAGTGTTGAGTTTCTCATTGGGGTTTGATTTGTTAAATCTGTGCACCGCGGAGTAGAAATCGTCACGGTTACTTAACATCCTGAACTTAACTACAATGGTGCGAGGAAACTTACTTTCCTTGTTTCACTTAGCAACTCTTGTGCATTTAAGTATATCACCATCCTTCAAATTGTGACCTATTATTTGGGAACATTGTTGTAAAACATTTGGTAAATTTTCGTTATGGTGTTCAGGAATGCCTTGTATCTCTAAATTATTCTCACGTAAATGCTGTTCAAGATTATTGAGACGTATTGTTGGTCTATCATAAGAGAAACTGATTCAAATAACTATAAAAAGAAAGCAAAAATTAGTCATTTTTAATTTATTTTTGTATTAATCCTAAAATTTTTGTATTTCCCTTCAAGATAATAAATATTTTTTAAACCAGACGTGACAGAATTTTTTTATTATTTTTTCTGGATAGTTCTACCTGAACACAAAATAAAATAACAACTTTCAGCTGGGGTAAGAAAACCGTGTAAACTAGTGTTATTATTCATCATACATTGTCAGACGCATTACATAGTTAGGCATATAGTAAGAGTATTCTAAAGTTTAATACTTTTAATATACAAACTTTTATCATACAATTTTTAACTCGGTCGCAAATATTTTATATCAGCAACAAAATTACTACAAGACGTGACTTATCCATTATTAAACTGGCGATCCATGTTGTAGTAGTCATAAAAAGTACTTCACCGATAAAAATCTGACGTAAAACTTTGTGAAAGAAGTGGGGATAATTGAAAAACCTGATCTCTCATTAAAATCTCTCGCCTCCGTCCGTTTCAAAATTAAACACGGGCATATCGCAGTCACGTCGGTGGTTCTGCCCACTTTTTTATGAGTACTCGCCCAGGAGTTGCGATGGCAGATAGAACAAACTCCCCCGTTTTATGGCCCTTGTCTCTTTCACCTGTTTTTTTTTTCACTAAAAGGCAATTTAGGTGGATTTAGGTTATTTGCCTTAGTTTGTATGGAATATATAAATCTCTATTGCCTTTTAATTTCAATGAACAAAGTGCATTCAAATTTAAGGCAATTACACAAAATTAGTCAAAAATATTCAATTGGCGTCAAGATAAATTAATAAAAACACAAAGCAATTATAGATCTAATTACGTTAATTAAAAAGGGCATGACATTTTAATTTTCGGCATTTAAAAGCATATAAATATAATGTTATAATCTACAAACAGTCATTGTCTCCACTTTCAGCTATATCAACTTATGATATAGGTCTCGAATACTTAGCTATTTCGCGATGCTGCCTCAACTAAGTAGGTACTAATGTATGTAATGTATGTACTAAAATGTCCAGACACTGATTTATTTTCTTCGTAATAATATTTATGAAATTAGTAACAAAACTCGTTACATTTTCGTGTAAGATCTCTTTTAGTTGGGTAAAAAATATTCTGCAAATTTTCGGGTTCCAATCTCGCTTCAAATTCTCTGTGAAAATAGAAGTCAATAAGAAAGATAATTTCTGTGAAACGACTCACGGACTATACTAACATTGCGGTATTTAATTGGAACGTTGAAGGTGCTGAAAAAATAAACGCATCAATTTTAAATTTATCACTAAAATGTTGGTTAGAAAGTAAAATGACATTATAATGATTTTGCAACGAGATCTCAAAAAGTATTGGGGTTATTTAGCCCATAACTATAACAGTAGAACTAAATAAGTAAACTACCCAACTACCCAAAACTATCATAGTAAAATATATTTCGTTCAATTAATTACTATGCACATATTTACACGTTCATTAAAGGAGCGTGATCGGCCTGCCGAATGTTATTCAATTTTGTATTCAAATAATTGGTGTTGATAAATTAGATCATCCATTATGATCGACCTCGAATGATTTCATTATTGAACCTATAATGGAATTTATGGAGTTATATAAACAGAGGCTACCTCCTTATTTGAAGAACAATACTAATAGAAATAAATTTCTTTTAGAAGTGAAATCTTCTTTAGCGGCGTTGAGCACTTTTTTGGGATGGGTATAAAGTGTTAAACTCGCGTCGTAATCAAACTCGACGATGAATTCACGCAGTGACTATTTCCTGTCTCTCTCGCGACTCCACAATTAGCTAGAGGTCCGCCCTAACCGCGTGTTACCTGAGCGATGACTCGGCGAGTTTGGTTTGTGAATAGCACGGCTGATCGAAAATGCGTAAGACGGTAAAAATGCACAACATCAATGGTCAAGTTTCACTTCTGCCGGCACTCCCGAAGTGCAACCCGTTGCTTTTTATTTTTAATATTACTGGGCTGACAAACAAGCGCACGGCCCACCTGATGTTAAGCGTTCACCGCCGCCTATAGTCATTTGCAACACCAGGGCATCGCCAATGGGTTGTCGACCCTGAGACGTGAAGTTGTTAAGTCTCATGTGCCTGTAATTTTACCGGCCCCCTTACCTTTCTAACCGAAACACAGCAATACAAGTGCACTACTGTTTAATAAAGGGAAGTAACAAAAAAAACGGATTTTATAAAATTAGGTACGTTGAAGCCATTTTGAAGTTACTAATATTCATATTTGCAAGGTTTTATTTGAATGCGGATAAGAAAAAGTTTTTGAATTAAATATTATTTTATTTCACTTAGGTATTAGCTTAGCTACTGCTTAAATGACGTTGGCATTAGAGAAGGCTTTATTTCTCCAGCACGCGACTCATGCCACGAATCATAAATGCACTGGAGTACTTTAATGTTACCTTGGCGTGTTAAAAAAAAACTTTAAAAGATCAGCTTTAGCGATAAATAACTCTAAGGTGGTGTGATTGGTGTTGTGTTGTTAGCCACTGATGTAGACATGCTAGGCACTAGTTAGGTTACTTTTATTACTGAACGTTGGTGCCGTAATCTGGACTAAGCATAGGTATACGATGGAAATTAAAGTTATAATTTTAACATAAAATTGTACATATAAAGTTATAATTCCTTAATTTAAATTGTACCTACACAAAGACCATTGGCAGGAACACACAGAATGCTGTTATTAAACATTTTTAATCGCTGTAGAAATAAAAGCGGGTTTGATAGGAAAATTTTAAAACCTAATTTATTATAAAAAAACACAGAGGGGTTAAAGAACAATCTTTATAATGTGAAAATGAAAAAAAACTGCGATGTAAAATTAGTACTTTACTTGTATTTTCCTTGAAGCTAAATATTACGAGTATAAAATAATCATACGGAATAAATATAAAGCGCTTTCAATCTATATCTTATAGCTGTGAATTGGTATGTTTAAGTTGTGTGCAGTTGTCATTGGATAGCAGATTTATGTATTTTTTTTTACAATTTTTACTTAATATTTTTGTGTAAGTGCCATCTGTTATCTGTTACGGTACCGTTCAATAAAAATCCCTACCAATATTATAAATGTGAATGTACCTCATGCGGGCAGTCTTGGCCCGCATGAGGGTGTAAATGCCATCTGTGGCTAATACCTTCAAATCGATAAAAAAATATAAATAAGCAAGGTGTGGGGATTTGGGTGTGCAGTTGCCTCTTGGGATATAGAAATAAAGAAAAAACTATTATAATAAAATTAAAGCTATTAATAACTAAGTTAATGATGTATGCTCTTTAATAACACTCGTTTATAATATATAAAAATGTACACTCAGACCCAGAACAGACATTTTCATGGAGTCAAAATGTTTATATTTATATATAAAATTAACTATGACATTGTCCCAAATATTAGATAACATTAATTAAGCAATTAATAATGAAATAAAAATACAGTTATGTTTTGTAAAACATCGAGTTACAGTCTTTACATGTCCGTCAAATAAGTTTAGTAAATTGTAAAATGGGACTATTTCATACTATTAACATTAAAAAGAAGATTTTCGATTTTTAAAACTCAAGCTCACATTACAGAGTTCGAGAAAAAAAGCAAATGGCTACTTTATTCCATGACATAATTTTTATTAACAAAAAAATGTTGGTTCTTAGCCTCGTCTTACATGTTAAATCAGTTCTGGGCTAAAGTCAATTGATTAAAATAATTGAAAATCTGAGGTCCCAGAATTTAATTTCGAGTCGCATACATTTTTCCCAAAGGTTTATTCTGACTTTGTGCTATGGAATTATGAAGCGAATAAGTTGGTAAGTAGGTAGCTAAATATTAAATATGGTGTCCTAAAATAATATTTGTGTAGGACGGTCTTGTCTCTCTTATATGCAGAGAGTGCATTTTCAGAAGTAAGGTTAACGCTATGCTTAACACTCGTACGCCTAATATTCCACTTTATTACCTTCATAATAGAGTATAATGTACAGGATCTTAGTATAGTAAGAAATAAGAATGAGGTATCTTTTCAACAGCATTTACATTCAGGTAGTAGGTACTAGCCGCCGCGGTTTCACCCGCGTTTATCGATATCATATATAGCCTATAACTATCTAGGAAAAATTCTGCGTCGAATGGTAGCAGTTCCATCCCGATATGTTCTGTCTGTAGTTTTGAGGTGATGGTGCGTCAAAGAAACCCTTAAAATAAAAAAAAACAAATACCTCACGAGAATTATAGTGTCTCATTCAGTGACATCATATGAATAATGATTAATAATAATGCATTAATTCATATAAAGGTACCAATTATCTACAAATCTTTTCAATCATCATCATCATCATCTTCAGCCTATCTTCGTCCACTGCTGGACATAGGCCTCACCTATGGCACGCCACTGAGCTCGATCTGCAGCTCTTTGTTTCCAACCGCTGCCAGCCAGCTTGCGTATATCATCGCTCCATCTAGCGGGTGGGCGCCCTACACTACGTTTATCGAGCCGTGGTCTCCATTCTAGAACACGTCTACCCCATTTTCAATATTCAATGTAAATTTTTATAAAATAAAACCGTTCAAAAAGCACCTCTCACTGCGTCAGAATTGGTACAAACATCGTTTCCTTACAGTGAAACATGTCCCAGGAATACAATGTTTTTTTTTTTTTATAAAAATATATTAAATCGCTCTATAAGGGGATAGTGAGCGTCACCGCTACCCTAATGCCTATTGCTAGTCCAACAAAGACATGAAAAATGGTCGCAAGTGAGAAGACATGAATGGGGCTGGTACCTCTTATCTGTTGGAAGATTCAACACCGTGTGTCAGAGCATTCACATGTAAAGTGTTTTTTTATGTGTAGTGTTGCATGCATAGGGGCTTAAGTAGACGTATTCAGTCGGCATTTGTTTGTTAGATTGTGAGAGATAGGTGTAGGCGTTGAAGGACGACGGTAATACGATTCATATTTATATACAATTGAAGTAGCTACATTAATTGGGATGTGTCCTGTATTAAAGATAAATGATCAAACACTAACCAGTGTATTGAACATCCAAAAATATACGAAAACATTAAATATGATCAAAATTAAATCATTAATGGGATTTTTCAGTACCGATCTAATCATAAAGTCTTCCCTTTTAAGTATCCTATTTGATGCTATACAATTATGACGTCACAACTTGCTATTTCATACAAAACTCCATACATTTGATCGTTTTGACATTTCATAAAGAATTGCTGATTTAACATGTCAGGACACATCCCTATTATGTTTAGGGCTTTAGAGAGCTTCTTGTACGACCTACTTGTAACATTTAGGTAATTGGTTCATCAGTATTGAAAATGAAAAGATTATTATGATGTAAAGGTTAAAGATACCATAATAAAAGATTAATTCTTACGACTCCCATTTTGAGGTGATTTCTATATATAAAAGGATGGGTCCCCAGGTGCTCTCCAGCCACTGCGACCGGTTCGCATTAATAGACACATTGATGTATCAGCAGGACCCTATGCAGCTTGAATGTAAAGAAAAACTTCCGATTTAATAAAACCAGTTTGCATCGGCGTAGCGGGCTTAATGACGGCATATTTACGGATTACACGGGGGGTGGATAAAATGTTAAATTTTTCCGACATTTTCTGCAGATGGTGAACCGAATTAACCGCAAAGTTGGGCCATTATTAATTCTGTTTTCGTGTAGCCGACGGCGGCTAATGTTTCGGTGGGCTTATTATTGGGAAATTTTGTAATGACTGTTAATATAACGACACGCCACGGCACCGATCACGCAACATAAGCCACGAATAAGGACAACTTGCGGAGAGTTCGTTGCACTATACATTATTATATAAGTTATTTCAGTTAATTACTTAGTTAGAATTTATTACCAAGATATAAAATTAATGAGCGCTCACTGCATTTATCATTGAGGTGAAACGAAAAGAAATTAACTAATTAAAGTACAGTAGAATACATTTAGAATGCTATTGTTTTATAAGTAAGCGTTGTATTTCCAAATGAAATTAATATTTTGGCGTTGCCTCTAAATTGGATTACTTTTTAAAGAAACAGATTGCATTATTTATATTACGTGCTATCAATCAAATAAATAAATATACGTAAATAAAAGTACGTTGCAACGTTCCAACAAAATAAATCTCATGGCCCGAATGTATCACATAAAGAAAATTGCTTCCGCGCAATTTCGATAATGCACGAGTTGGCTGGCCAAATAAGGATACTGGGTACTGTAGAGCATTTTGATTGAAGGTACTCGCGAAGGCGTTTGTTTGGCTAAAATATTATACAAATCATTTTGTTTCCTCTTAATTTTATCTGATTTTATAGAAGGGATCTTATATCTGAGATATCCACGAAGATAATCCCTGGCCATTGGTACTTACAATTTTGTTAGCTGTTTTTTATAGCGTTTGTAGGTCAAATAAATTATATTATAAGTTATTATGCGTTCCATGCGTATAGACAAAAAATAATAATTGCTTAGTTACCGTGATAATTTATGGCATTCTAAACGGAAAACCAGAGCTCCATCTTTATTTTGTACTAGCTGTCCCCCGTGGTTTCACCCGCGTTCCCGAGGGATGTAACATTTTCCTGGGATAAAAAGTAGCCTATATGTTATTCCAATATATGCTCTATCTATATGCTAAGTTTCATCCAAATCCAATAGGTAGTTTTTGCACGAAAAAGGAACAAACATCCATACATACAAACTTTCGCGTTTATAATATCTGTAGGATAAGGGTTCCCCATGTAAAAACATATTATAGAAAAAAACCTAATTCGTGCAAAACCAAAATACATCAGTTAGATTAATTAATGTATAAAATTCAGGCTTTATTGATCCACTTACATAAATACGTATAGGAAAATAATTACACTGGGTACTAACCAGTCTAGATTAATAATAAAGTTATTAATAATTAAGTTTTTATAAATTATTACGAGGTAATAATGCTTACAGCTGATTCACATTTTGCTGTCGAAATACAATATATCAAATACTAGCTGTCCCCCGCGGTTTTACCCGCGTTCCCGTGGGATGTCACATGTATTATACATAACAACCTTCCTCTTTATTCGTTCTATCTATTAAAAAAATCGCATCAATATCCCTTGCGTAGTTTTAAAGTTTTAAGCAAACATAAGGGATATAGGGACAGAGAAAGCGACTTTGTTTTATACTTTGTAGTAATGATGATTTATCACAATAATAAATATACTTTATATCATAGAGGGTTGTATTCTAATTACTATAGTAAGACAAAACCAAATTCACAATAAGCTTTGCGAGCACGACGTGAACCCGATGTTGATTCATAGTAATAACGTAACGTCACGCTATTTTAGGGGTTCTGGTTCTAACAAATTTTTGTTGGTTCAGAAATATTAGTTCTTTATCATTTTTATCAGTAAACACAACACAAATTTAATTAGTAAATTACTTTAATTTATGCAAAATGAAAATATTGGAGTTGCAAAAAGGTAGGCGATTTATTAGAGCTTGTGAAGTCTTAAAATATTAAAAATTATTTCTATTGCTACCTATTTTTGCCTTTGAACTATGGTGTTGGCGTCTTAGTCAAATATGATCTCAAGATCAACATTCGGTTCCGGGATGTATCCGCGATTGAACATAATCTCCCTATATTTTTGTAGTATAAGTATATAAGTAGTCTACTACCTAAGTAAAATAAGTACTAAAGTATCTTGATACTTATATCAACAATGTTACAAAAAAACAGAATAATATCTGCCGGCACCTCACGAGCGAGTCTAAATATACATAAAGAAAGCTAGAAATAACCCCGCTTAATATTTACTATCGCACTTTTCCCATTAAAAACGACATTTATAATCGAATACTGAAATTAAATTTCCTCTAGCCAAATACGGGAGGGGGTTATGACTGCTATTTGATATCACTAATTTCACGGCTTCGCAGAGCCACCGCAATAAATTACACGAGAGGAAATGAGCTCGGCACGCCGGAAAGAGGAAAAAATGCTAATAAAATTGTACCTTGCCCGTTAATCTTAACCCTCGCCCTTGACAAAGGCAGTTTTGTCCAGATTTCAGATGCCTAGGTAACATGGAAATTAATATTTCCTATGAGGGTAGGAGATTCAAACCACGGCCGAATTTAATTAACACGGAACATACCTGCGGGGCTTTTATCGTTCTCATTTCAATACATGTACGCTCGTCATACATATTTATAGTAAGTAGGTTTTATTTCGTTAATTCGGGTGGGTTTTTATTCTCGAACAGAGTTTTCCATGTCGTTTCTGAGAATAATGTTATGTCAAGTTTTATTCGAGATTACCTTACTTGCGTGAAGTTGTAATGTTATTAAAGTTTCGTGCTTTTCTACTTTGTAAGTTAGTCAAGTCAAGTCAGTCTGGGAGCTAACTGCATCCTTCATATTATAACTATTTATTAGTGATCTGTGAAAGGCTCATGTTGATGGCGATTTAATTATAGTCGGCTATAGAAGCTTCCATCTATTAAAAATAATGAAAGTAATCTCAATATAATACATTCATTTTCAATCCATAAAAAAAGATATAAAAAATTACATTCGGGGTTTCAATTCAACGAAACTACAGCCCGCATAACTATAAAGACAAACACCGCAATAAGACTTAATCTCATTTGCAAAGCAAAACTTACTTTTTTAAGTGAGCTTGGCTATAGCGCTCGAGTTCGTTTTCAACCATGACTCTTGAATTTCTGGTTTAATTTAATGGAAACAAGGAAATGGTGGGTCCTCTCGTCACTCTGTTCCAATGGTTAGTTTTTATGCGCCCCTCTCGCTGTCACATATTCTGATATTTTTAAATGGCTGTTCATTCGTAGTTGGATTTATAGCTGACTTCTCTTCCGCTTTTTCGAAATCTATTACAGAGTTCGTGCGAATTATTCACAGGTACCGGTGAAAAATTTCGTTCGGCGAAAACTTGGCGTTGCACCGCTGTATTTTTATAGGCTTGAAGCCAGGCGCGGTCCGAAGTTGAGGGTCACAAAGCACATGACCCCCCCAAAATGGTACATATCAAATTGAAAAATCTTATAAAAATTTACAAAATTAAAAAAGCATCTTGTATTATTATTAGTGACCCCCTCCAAAATTTCAGGCTGCGACCGCGCCTGCTTGTAGCAAACTGTATTGTGCAATAATTGTCGTATCGATGCTGGCATTCAATAAGCATACAAATACCGTCTGTTACCATACCGTATGTTAACATAAACCTTATAAAATCACTGAAAAAAAAATTTTAAAAGAGCCTACAATGTCCCGTTACTCTGCAATATCTACAAATAGCACAATAGGCATAAGGTTTCATTCCATGAGGAAAATACAGCGGTAAATCCGGCTCACGGCTTTGGTCGTCGGCCCGTCCAAGTGTCAATTAGCTAACAGGTAGTGGTACGACGGCAGGTGTCAAGTGATGGTAATTAACAACGAGATACTCTCGCGTCCGAGTATGTTACCTCTATACGTATATTGTACACGCATTTATGACCATTGTTATACGTGTGCATTGTTAAAGTGACAGGCGGGCGTATTTGCAAAAAAAATATATACAGGTAAAAAAAATGTGGTGTAAAAATATCTTTATTGATATATACAGGTTGTTACAAAACTACCCATAAAGCCGAAAGGAAATTAAATGGGGCCTTATAACGAGTCCATTCACAATATTTAAGAACCGTCGTAACGCTGTATAAGATACACCAAAAAAAAAAACTGATTTTTATGAATGAAAAATAGAAAAACTATTATAGTAGACAATTATTACAAGTAGGCCTTTCTGTTAAAGTTTTCGGTTCCCTGACTTGACAGCTTACTAGGGTTGTTGGCTTTGATAATAATTAATTATATTTTTGCGGGGTATTTTATAAGAAATTGTATGCAGTTCAATTGATAGACACAGTTGTCATTTTGTAGATTAACCAAAACTATTACTTAAATTTATAATTTAATAAGATTTTATTGTATATGTATTAATATAACATTATTAAATACTATTGTTACTAACAACACTCAGAAATACCTTTTATTTTCCAATATTGAACTTACAAACATTGTATATTTCAGAGTTCACTCATAATAATTTAATTACTAGAGTGATATGCGCAACGTCAAGATACTAATATATTTTAGGTCACACAGCATAGAGAAGTTTGCAGAGACGTTACTTTGTAATAAAGCTCTTTCAAAAGCCTTGCACTCGCTACTAAAAGGTAAAGACATGTAAGATGTTATTCAGTTACACACGAGTTCATTTTCTCGTTACTTCACTTATGACTACGTAAGGTAATTCAAAGGAAACCTTAATGAAGATTTAATTAGAAAGGTGCTTTAACAGCAACAGTGGTGATACAGATAAACAATTCGCAGTATTTTAGTTTATATAGCGAGGACGATTTTCGCCAAAGTAATTTATTTTACACTATATCTGTAGCTAGTTTAGCAGCCTTTATGGAGTTATGTTTCTTATGAAATGAAATGAAATATTTATTCTAATAGGCCTTCACAGGCACTTATGAATAGTCAGACTCTAACACCGGTTCGGAAGGTTACTTTTACTGAGAAGAGCCGGCAATAAACTCAGCAATTACTCTATTCAAAATAAGATTTTGTACATAAAGATGTGTCCTGCTGGAGCGAGCGCTACACTCAAGCATTGTCTTGTCTTTCCAAATAATTGCACGGGTTTCAACATGGTTGAAATAATCCCTTATAGTAGACCTGTCAGCGTGCCTGTACACCACTTATTTGCTCATTCCATGACTACGATTATGATTATTTATTTATTATTTTATATTTAAACTTGCAAAAAAAAAAAAAAAAACGATCATTCCGAGACTTCCGAGGCTGAAATTTGATAATTATCAAAAATTTGGTATCATAAAATATACTTTTATATACCAAATTATTCAGATTCAAATATAACGGTTTTGAAGTATAACTTTTTGATAAGTTAAACACGACCTTATTGCATAAAAAAATTGGATGCGCAAGACCAACTCGTACTTGACACACTTCACTATGTCGCTTTCTCTGTCCCTATATCCCTATGTCTGTATGCTTAAATCTTTAAAACTACACAACGGATTCTGATGCGTTTTTTTTAATAGATAGTGTGATGAAGAGGAGTGTTTTTATGTATTATACATGTGACATCCCACGAGAACGCGGATAAAACCGCGGGGGACAGCTAGTAAATAAAATAAAATATCTCTAGTAGCTCACAAAGCTTTTATCATAGCTATTCAAGCGCATAAGCGAAGCGGTGCATTGTTCGATGGATTATGATTTAACAATGCTGTCCTATTGTATTGATTGTTATGTAACTGATTTACTCCATGAGCAGCTCCAATCACAATTCAAGCATATCGTTGATATTATTGAGTTACCTTCGGGATTATATGCATCATTATTTGGAGGTATCATTCGATCATCAATTGCTATATGCAGCATAATTTGTAGCCATAACCATACGGTCATATATTGCTTCGAAGAAAACTTGCGATCCTCATTGTGTCATCAACCTAATCGAAAAAAAAATAGGGATATTTTTTACACACGGCCATCTGATCCCAAACTAAGCAGAGCTTGAACTATGGTAACCAGATAACTGATATACTACTTTTTTTTAATACACATTTGTATGGATAATTGTTTCTCTCAGACTGAGCAGAGTTTGTACCTACTATGGTACTCCTCAAATATATTCTTATATTGATTCTTAGCCCTATAATCAATGTGACAATTAGTTCCGTTTTACATAAAAAATGGAAGATGGCAATCAGTTATTTTTAAAAATTCGTTGGTGCCAATATTCTGATTATAACATTTATATTTTATTTGTAACGCGATGACCTTATTATTTTTAAATATATTTCAGGTTGGATTGTAATGTAAAACTTACGTCTACTAGAAAATGAACAGTTAAAGGTCTGTGTAATTTAAGTTGACAAGGTTACACACGACCTCAATTTTGGTTGGAGTACAATTTTCAATTACCTAGCGACATTAAGGTTTTAACGTTATTACGTTACGTGATATTTCACGTCTGTTTTACTTGCTTTGACAGGCCAGTTCGATTGGTGGTTAGCGACTCTGACTGCCAAACCGAAGGTCGCGGGTTCGATGGCAGTGAGACTAAATAAATATTTTGTAATAAATCTAAGATCGTTTTTAAAAAGAGTAATTGCTGAGTTTATTGCCGGCTCTTCTCAGTAAAAAACAACCTTCCGAATTAGAGTCAGACTATTCATAAGTGCTTGTAAAGGACTATTTGAATAAAAATATTTGAATTTGAAGTTGAATTTGATTCCCACCCAGGACAGGCATTTGTGTGCAAAAACATGTTTGTTTATTCTGTGTCTGGGTGTAAATATCTATATAAGTATGTATTTAGAAAAAAAAGTAGATTATGTAGTATATCAGTTGTATGGTTTCCATAATACAATGCTTAGTTTGGGATCAGATGGCCGTGTGTAAAGAATGTCCCAGGATATTTATTATGATTTATTTGTGCGTTTCACTCAGGTTCCATTACTGAATTTTAAACTTTGGAAAACTTAGCTTGTTTACTGGTAAGTAAGTATTAAGTAGGAAAATGTTACTTCCATTTTCATCTATTAAACTGTTAACATGAATAGGGTTGTAGGTTGTAGCACCATTGAAATTCTATTTTCATTTTGTCTTCGCTTGTAAACCAGTAAAATTTTGGGCTTCGTATCCAAATAATTTGATAAAATTGGAACCCTTTTAAATAAATAAAAATCCAGACATTCTTTACACTCGGCCATCTGGTCCCAAACTAAGCAGAGCTTGTACTATGGAAACCAGATAACTGATATACTACAAATACAACTTTTTTCTTCTTCTAAATATATAAATATTTACACCCAGACACAGAACAAACAGACATGTTCATGCACACAAATGTTTGTCCTGGGTGGGAATGGAACCCGTGACCTTCGGTTTGGGAGTCAGTCACTAACCACCAAGCCAACTGGCCTGTCAAATGAGTGATCCAATCTTCCATAGACCTGCATTTCACGGCCATTTGCTTCGATGAATTGTATGCTTCGGTAATTCATGGTATATTAGTGCTACAAGGTAGAATCAGGTTCTGTGAACTACAATTATAGTCTAGCTGATCGGCATAAAATATATTTCAATCATAGCATTCGAAACTGGATATATAACTGAGAAAATGTATATTCCAGAATCATACTAGTAATATATATAAATACGAGATTGGATGAATTGACGTTTTTTACTCAATCACGCCAGAACGGCTGTAAGGATCTAGATGTAATTTGGCATAGATATAGATTATAGTCTGGAATGGCACATAGGTTTTTTATATCGGGAAAAAACAACTGGAATGCAGGTGAAACCACGGGGTACAGCGAGTGTAGTATCACTACATAGTATAAAACAGAGTTGCTTTCTCTGTCGCTATGTCTCTATATCCCTATATATGCTCAAATCTTTAAAACTACGCAACGGATTTTGATACGGGTTTTTTTAATAGATAGAGTGATTGAAGAGGAAGGTTTTTATGTATGACATCCCACGGGAACCCGGGTAAAACCGCGGGGGACAGCTAGTACACTATATAACGTGTGAGAGTCGTTGGATGTCAAGATGTAAGGCATACATGAACTAATGTTTTCGTTGCAGTGACGAAATACATCATAAGGAAACCATTGCGCGGCGGTAAACATTGCACCCGCCTGCTTGTATTTGTATTTGTATTTGTATCTAGTCTTTACATATCTATCTACAAAACGGTGGAACCAATGTCTTGTACATTGAAAACATCTTTATGTATCTAAAGAAAAATATATCATTTTCTTTAATTTGAATTTTCCTGCGCATCAAACCTCATTGAACGCGCAGTGACATAACAAATGAAGTGTGTGAGCTATGAAAAGATAACCTATAAGCATCTTGTAATTGTTATGAGAAAACAATAATTTGTAATATTAATTTCATTGTTAAAATATTCTTATTATGATGAAGGAATAGACATAGTTAATAATAACATTAAATGTCGTTTCTTTTATTACAGGTATGTAAGTTTTTGTTAAATACTAACTAAATAGACACTTTTATTTCATGTAAGATAAAATAATCAATAAATCTTTTATTACAGAGAAACTCAATTGTGTTTGACTGACTGTGTCGTCCTAATCACGCAAATATCAGAAATTACTACACATACTGTACGTGTGTTGACAGTGAACTCCTCCTAAACGGCTGGACCGATTTGAATGATTTTTGCAGGGTCGGCAACGCGCGAGTGATACCCACGGTGTTGCAAGCGTCCATAGGCTGCGGTGACCGTTTACCATCAGACGGGCCGTCAGCTTGTTTGCTACCTTAGTAGTATAAAAAAAAAAATTGTATGCGTTTGGATCCAGTAGGTGGCGCTACGAGCGAATTTTTGCAGATTTGTATGGACTGATTTCGACAGAACGACGTCTGTCCGGGCAGCTAGTTTACTATAAATTGTTTGTTAAAATGAAATGTAAAATACATAACAGTTTTCAAAAAGAATCCTAAAACCGTTAAGTCTGTCTGCGAGTCTATTTAAACACGCAAATCTTCGAAATCTGCGATCGAATTTTTATGGGTTTTCGTCTGGTAAATTTTAACTTAGCTCGGAGAAAATAAAGCTGCTTTCTATTGAATAAGATGATATCGTTAATAATTGTAAGGAACAATTTTTTAAAATATATCAGTTTGTTAATACGGATTAACTACCAAACTAAGGATAAATATAGGCTAGAACTTTCCATCTTACTGAGTAATAACTAGCAAGTCTTTGTTAAAATAAATATCAGATTTTTATTAAAATATGTGAAGGGTGAACCTAAATAGTACACATCGGTAGTAGTTGACAAAGATATTCACCTTGAAACCAAATGGATGTGTAGTAACCCTTATAATGTTAAACCAACGCTAACGCAAAAAGCACCTTACTACATTAAAATTTTAGCGGGTTCGGTCGGTTCGATCGCAATTCGTATCAATGTTTTTCGGAAGTTGTGTACATAAATTTATTGGGTTCTCGCTTTTTGGTAAAGGGCAACATCGCGAGGTGAAGTTCTAAGAATGTGTGCGGGTGTGATGTTTATTATTTTGAAAAACACCGGTCGTTTTTTTCCGTATAGAATTTGAAAACTTTTAGAGCTGTATATTAACAGGAACAATACTTTAATGTTACTATAAATCATGTTTATGTATTAGCAAACATTTTGTTATAACTATATTCTTCTAAAAGTAATATCCAAAAAATGAGCCATCTTTTACTAACCAACCGACACTTCAACCCCAAAAAAAGTAATCAGAACAAAAAATCTCACCCGGCTTACCTGTGGAACAAAATTTACTTTTCTCATTTATCTATCGCTTCGCTACATAACGTAACCCTTGATTACATTTAAAGAATGGCAACAAAGCAAGTGAGAGGGCTCTGTAGGACTTCATTATAAATTTTTCTTTCTGTTTCCTCCCCATTCTCCGCGTAATCATTCCGTTCTATGGCATGTCTGAAAAATTAAAGATAAAAGTGGAGGTAATAAAAGGGGAAATAAGCGAGAGATTGCTATTATATTGAAATATATAAGAAAAAAGTTTGGAACTCTGAACATTTGCCGGAGAATATTAGAGATAATATGCTGAGAATAGATTTACATATAAATTAAAACAAGATTAGCGGCATTAGGGAATTCTCGAGAAGGTCGCGAGGGACTTGTGGCGTGTAATGCCTTAAAATATTTTGTGCTCGAATTATTAGAACGTGAAAACCTAAAACACCGTAATAATTTTTTCTGTGTCATAAAACTTTTACGACAGAATTAAAATGCAAAAGTTCATATTGTTTTATGCTTAGTATAGAAAAATATTTTTGATACTCCCACAGGAATCTTACAAAATAATTAATAAAATCCAATCTAATTACGCCAAATAGTTTCAGTACTCAACACAATCAATCAAAGTTACTTTTGTGTGGATGGACAGATCAAAGCAACGGATGGTGGATAAAGAGGGGATTCTCGTAGAATTTTATTCGTTCAGTTGGTGAGTCCAATAAAATTTGATAAGTACTTACGCGACGGAAATGCCGACAGCGAAATGAGAGTTCATAAGCAAGGGCCGTCGGCTGCCAAGTATTCCGAACTAAGGACTAAGTTCAGGCAAATAAAACCTGGCACATTATGATGGCTATGAAATTGCAAAATTAAGCGCTGTTTTGTATTGAACATGAAATTCGTTGTTTTTTTATTATAAAGTTAGGAGTTTTTCATTGTTGCTTGTCATTTATTTTTACCAAGAAGTTACATAATGGGGCTTGAAATCTAACATACTTAGAAGTGATATAGGATTGCATATTGGCAAGGTACTTCGTCCTATCGACAGTCACTACTGCTCTTAAATAATAAAGACATTTTTAAGACTAATAAATTAATATTGAAACTGACTGAATAATGCTCTGTTAAATATTTTTGACTGAGCCAATATCGCAGAGTTCCATTTAATTACAAAGTTAGTTGAGAATACGGTTTAAAATTTGAGCTACGATCGCCTCGCATGAGTTAGTCTTGGCAGTTGCTTACTAATTGTAACGAGTTTTTAATTCTTATATAAGCCATTATGGTTTAAAACTCAAACATTTCTCAGACTGGTATAGTAATTAACCCATTTGTTTGTAGTATTATTACATTATAATGCTGTCATAAATTAAATACTTAACTTTGATTACGCGGTTGGTGAAGTGGTTAAATATCTTAAATGTCATTTATTTCTTTGTGAGCCATCATCTGTCTGTTCCTAATCATTTGTAACCTCCTGCCCATTGGGTGTATTAGATATTAAGAGATCTGGCAGCATTTTTACAACCGGCCGCCTTTGTGATGTTAACCCTCTTTGGAAATCCTTTTGTTGACCACTGGGTGCAAGGTGTAAAGTGCACGCGGTCAATATTGCCTCTTATAACACCCTAGAGATAGGTATACCACTATAATGCAGCAGGGTAGCAGCCTATAATGTAGACATAGTGGGTTCTGTTTGAGGGTAAATAAATGATTGCCTAAGAACCAGCTACAAAGCCGGCGTTTTCAAGAATTCTAAGGATTTTCCAGGACAAAAAGTGTTAATCCAGAACATATTCTACCAGTGAGACAAATTTCATCCAAATACAATCAGCCATTTAAGAGCAATAATGTATTAAACTTTCGAAAATTCAATTTCCTTCCACATTTATTATTTAACATCTGATTTACATTGTACAAGATCTACTTACGTTTAGATTAAGATCAGATAGCCATTTGCGCATATTGTCCAAAATTTAACCCTTTAGATAAATTTGTACAAACAAAACCAATATCAATAGTAATTATTATAAATACCGAATTTAATCATTTCACAATTCTATTTCTATTTTACTACTCAGCTTAGTAGAATAGAGCTACCTTTATTCAAAATCCCGCATTTGAACCGCACGATCACATAACCGCATAGAATATCAATGAATGGCGTTAGTAAAGGGTGCACAGAAATCAGAGCAAAAGTTGTGTGGAGTGCGGTCGCAAAGCAATCAACTTTGTAGCAAGTTCCCGTCCAAGCCACTAGCTGGCAAACTCTATGCGACTTCTTGCCAACTTGTACCTGTTTACAGAGTTAAAAACGATTTCGTTACAACAGAGTGGCTTTGCACTACTAATTTATACTGTTTATATATACAGCAAAGTGACGTGTACTCTACTGAAATGGAGGTAAAAACAAAAACCAATTTATCTTAATAAAGTCCTATATATTTCAACAAAGTATTGTAGTTTATTAATTTACCTACGGTATCTTAATATGTGTATTCTTAATCTATAATAATAAGTTATTTCCATTTCGATATAAAGTCACATCTTTTATTTCAACTTAAAAAAAATAAAATAATATAGTTATCTTTTAACACGGGAAGTGTTTTTGCATGCAGACTCCAGTAAAAACTCTAGGTCTCTAACCACCAAGTCAACTAGCCCGTCACAACGAATTTAAATTATAGAAATTGAAAGCAGCATGTAGAGTCCATAAAATAAACTATCTTTATCTTCTCTTAAGTTTTAAAGACGATCTGATAAATTCCCAACGATAATATAATAAAATTAATATTATGAAATCAACCAACCATGACCTAGATATTAAAAATGTCCATAATGTAACAGGTGGTAACCATAACTTTTCTGAGTGGTAAGGTAGAAAATTGCGAATGCTATGTCATATCGCTGGTCGGCCCCGCTAGAAGAAGGTTCATACAATAAGGAAGAATGTAACATAAACAAAGCCCCAGAGGCAAACAACTTGAGCCCCTCTTAATAGAATTCTGACACGGTGCCACCTTTATACACAGTAAAGATACTTTACATTGCTTATAATATAAGCAGGAGAGTTTGGCGTATTTTAAGGTCTGGACAATGTCAACGTTATGTTAGTTACTGACAGTAAAGTGATTTGGGACTTAGTATTTAGTTTTATAGTATATTTTTGGTGCAGTCAATATTACGTGAATAAAATTCGTTTTAAAACTGACTGTAAGTTGAGATGTAACTAAAGAAATATATTTAGAAGATTTCAAATTGATATCAATATAGGCACAGTACATCATCATCGAGTATTACTACCAGATGGCTGGTAGCTCGGAAAGTAAAATGCTGCTGCCCTGTTAGCGATCAACTAATCTATGAGGCACTGTGAGAGTTCTTTTCATTAAAAAAATGCCTTCTTATCAATGCCAAAGCACCGGTCATCAAGGCATTAATGTTTTTCATTTTTTTTTTTAAATAATATTTGTATCTTTTGGAGCTCTCTGAACTTTATGCTACTGTACCTGGTTTTCTGGAACTAAATAGATTAATTATATGACGTGTATCGACGTGCTAAATCCCAGACAAACAGCTTTCTTCAACTCCATATTAATAGCTCGTTTAGTTGCTCAGTATTAATTTAGTGTAATTTTGTCATTACTTTTATTAAATCCAATTATTTAATATCTACTTCAATTATGTTTCTGTCTCTGTTTTAACAAGTAAACTAAGTAAAGAACCAAAATTTGCAAGTACATATGAAAATTGATAATATAGCAACATAGAGATTAAATCAATACATGTGTATTGTGATATGTGAGTATGAGCTTCTCGCAGCTATTAATTAAATTTCCAACTGCCTAACTTCGCGAAAATATTACATTCGAACTGAAATGTCGATATCACAACACAGCCCTTTGATTGATTAGAACATTACTAACATGCTATTGTTAATATCTCGAATTCGGGAATACACGTTGTAATCCTCTGTGATTGCTAATCAAATATCATTTGGAATGGCAATCTGGCGATTAATGTGATGCCTGCATTGAACCCCGCTCCGATATCAACCGCAAAATTATGTGTTCGATGGATGATAATCACCTGCCAGGCTGATTGCTCACATTGAATGTGCAATCACAATGCACCAATCATTTCATGTTTGTTTGTTTAAACTTTAATAATTTGTGACGTCATAATCTGGAATTTGGATAGCGTATCGATGCGAACTAATCTGAATGCAATTTTGATAGATAGCCATTTAGGTGCTTCTGTTGTTAATTGTTGTGTTATTGAGAAATTTATAATTATTTTTGGAAAGTATCTCTTCACTTTTAAATATAAGGTTCATTTCTGCGTGTAATTGTAATTTCACACCAAAATAAACTCTATAATCTGATGTATATGAACAAAAAGGCAGCGTCAACAATAAAAGCATGAAATATTTACATGGCTCGTATCGAAGGTAATTTTGTCGAACGAGACAACGATACAAAAGATAACGAGCGCGGATCGCTGAACCGAAAGTAATTGATAAAATAATTTAACAAGAAAGGATAATATCTCTCTGTCGCCCATCGCAATCTATTTAGACAAGAACAAATATCGGTAAATACGTCTTCTAATCTAACTTTGTTGATCCCAAATATTTTTATGAATCCCTTTTCACTATAACGATGATGATAAATCAAGTTTATATTGCAATCTCATTTGAAATGTTTGAAAATAACTTCGATTTGCTTTCGTAGTGAAAATATTTGGTTTTCATTTTATTTAAGCTATTGAATTAATTTGAAGATTTTCTGATTCATCCAATTAATCGCATATATTCGAAAGTCTGTAAAAAATTGCAAAGAATTGATAATATCAAGAATTTTACGATATTCCGGCTTTAAGTTCAATTGACTAATGTCTTTATCTTACGGAAACATCTCTAGTGATTTTATAACCAATTTGTTCAAAGTACCATAATAATTCTTCATCTTCGACAAAAACAGAAATCTTTTATAACCCGAACCACACTTTTCATAATATTATTGTTGTTAATTAAGGTTGGGTAAGACTTTCATGATATTCCTGATTAGACGCTTTCCAGCAAAAAGTCCTTAGCCTGATCCTGCATTAAATGACTTGTCGTTTTATTTTTACTGAATCACAGAGACGTCTGGTCTAGAGGTTTGATGCTCTGACATTATCGTTTATGACAGTAATACTACTGTATAATATTTCAGTTCTCATAAATATCATATTTCAATAATCAGCGTTTTTACATTATGCACATAATCACATAATCAGACTGAAGTCAATAAAGTGAATACCCACTAAGAGTTCATTTTATTGATTCACCTTTGATTTGATGTTAACTTACTACAATTGTATATTCATTTATTCATTACTGTATTACTTACTGTTTTTTTTTCTTGTAATAAAACTTTTCATATGAGCAATTTTAATCTCTCAATTTGACCATCTTTTATTCGTGAGTATGTTACGTGATATCTTGCTACTTGTGAACCGCTTTTTTTAATCGAATATTTTTTCAATAACAATTTTATTTATTTTCCGTGTTACAAAATTAAGCACGTAGTTATACTTTTAATGATAATAAAATATGTTGGTGACTTAGAGCTAGTCTAATGATAGAAATGACAGGCAGTTGAGGGAAATTAGTCAACACTCTAGAGCAGCTACCGCGTGCTTAAGCTCACACGGTTTGATTTGACAAGGACTCCTGTCTAGGTTCTGCACTGTCATTGAGGAGGCCGCGGTCATGAACACAGTGGGGTGGAACCAGTATCTAAGTGGCATTGTATGCATTTCTAAAGGGCTGTCATTTGTTTCCGCTACTCTCTGCTAGTTGTTGTTGAGATTACACAACCTCTTCATTTAGGTCAGAGGTTTCTCATAGTGTGATTCATTGGATATACAGTGTAAACTCTTTATAACGTTATCCTTTATAACGATAAACTCCCTATAACGTTGAAGTGAGCCCAAGTTGGTTGGTTTGTTCACTTTGTTTTGTTTTTTTTTGTTCACTCCATATAACGATAACTCTCTTTAATGACAAAAAATGCTCAGTCCCTTGAGTTTCGTTATAAAGAGTTTACACTTTTTATTGATCTGAACAAGGATCAATGCTATGAAGATTTTTTTAGATTAGCTGAATTGTTAGTGCTGAGGTTGTCCGGGAAAGTACCACCTTACCCATTTCAGCTGTAAAGCAGTAGTACACTTGTATTACTGTGTTTTAGATAGAAAGGTAAGGGTGAAACTATAGCCACGTGATACTTAACAACTTCACGTCTCAGAGTCTCAACGCGTTGGCGATGCCCTTGGTGTTGGAAATGTCCATAGGCGCCGGAGACCACTTAACATCAGGTAGATGTATGTCTGAAAAGCGGCAAAAAAAATAATGATAGGTATGGCAGAATTCTTCAACGATGGACGGGATGAATACATCATTAATTTTTAAATTTGATAGAAAAGACAAAGATCTAACTAAAGTAAATCATACTATGTCAATTGTCTGCGGGTGGTTTGCTACAAATAATCTATTACTAAATTCAAAGAAAACTAAATGCTTAAGGTTTTCTTTACCGAATGTAGCACAAGTAGAAAGCCAAATAATAATAGATGAGACCCATATTGATCTTGTCAATAAAACAGTATTTTTGGGTCTTACATTAGACAATAAATTGCAATGGGGACCCCAGGTTGATACTCTAGCTGCTAAATTAAGTTCGGCAGCATTTGCTGTTAGGAAAATTAAACAATTGACGAATGTTGAGACGGCCAAATTAGTTTATTTTGCATATTTTCATAGCCTCTTATCCTATGGCATTTTGTTTTGGGGAGCAGCAGCGGATATAGAATCAATGTTTATTATACAAAAAAGAGCAATTCGTGCAATTTACGGTATGGGTCCCCGTGAGTCATTAAGAGATTTATTTAGGGAAATAAATATAATGACATTACCTTCACTATATATTTATGAAAATATTATGTTTATACGTAGAAACATAGGAATGTTTGAGTCAAAATTGGATATCCATAATATTAATACAAGACAAAAGGAGAAGTTAGTTGTTCCATACTATAGACTAACTAAAGTAAACAAGTCATTTCTTGGTAATTGTGTTAGATTTTATAATAAGATACCGCTGTCAGTAACCAAAATGTCTGATCATAAATTTAAAAATTATATTAGGAAAGTTTTGAAAGAAAAAGCGTATTACAGGGTAATTGTAATAAATGTAAGGAATTAGCTGCTCTCTGCACAGTGCACCTATTATTTTCTTGTTTAACTTGTAAGTAATATTGTTGTTTTCCATTTTGTAGTCTTGTTAATTCTTTTTTTTTGTTTTGTTTTTGAATGTTACCTATTTATTATATAAGTATTTTGTAATTGTTAAATATAAAATTGATATTCAGAAAGTCAGAAAAAGTCAGAATTGATAAAATTTATATAAAAAAATATTTAATAAAACATAAAAAAGAATGTAACCTTGCTGAGTTTCTTGCCGGTTCTTCTCAGTTGAAGGCTGACTTCCGAACCGGTTGTAGCTTCATAAGTGCCCTCCGAGGGCCTAAACTGAATAAATAGTTTGGAAAATGGAATTTTGAATGAAATATTTAGTTCAATGATAATAATTGGTAATAGTCTTGGTGAGTTATTTTTTAAGATTAGATTTACACTTTAGATACTACAAATCTTTTATCATTTTTAACATGACTTATATTTTTATGTATTGATTACTTTGTTGGTTACGGACAGATTAATCGACATAGGCATGGCAGGTCGATTGTCATGGTAAGATATCCTGACTGTCACGGCACATGTCATTGGTTCGATTCCCACACAGAACAATAATAAGTGAACATGCCCGTCTATTCTACATTTATAAGTATGTATTTACGCAGTATACCAATGATCTAATAAACGTGCGCACAGAATGTTCCAGGATATTTATTATTATTTACTATTGGTGGTTCTACGTATTTATATTAGTAACACAGCAGTGTTTATTAACCTCCACATGACACGGTGGTTGGTTGCAGCATGGAAATCATTAGAATCACAGGCATGCGTTAGGATTACTGCGTAAACATTGTCGTACATTTCCTGTGAGTAATAGTCAGCTTAGCAACAGTCTGTGGTACTCTCTACCCGTCACTTCGGTACACCGCAAATGTGGGTGTATGCTTGTAGCGGTCACAGTGCCCTTGTTAACTAAACTTCCACTTTGTACATGGGCGTAATAAAAAGTTTACCGTATTGTTTATGGGTAACCATATATTTTTTGGAGAGATGTGTTTTTTTTGGGTAAAATATCTATCAATTAATATAATTTTGGAAGCTATTAATAATCATACGGCACTGACATCGTGTTACGTATGGCCTGATCATTGTACATATTTGAGTTAAGTTTTGAGGCAAAATGCAAACTCATTCCAAGCTGTAACATCCTACATCGATTCCATATAAGAAAAACTTTAAAAAGAAATGGATCGTATTCACAACGTAGGTAACAAGTTACACTTGATACCCGAACTTCTACGAGCTGAGACTTCAAGTGCATTACACAAACACCGCTTGAGTTCGTTATTGGGCGAGTCACAAGATCGAATCACTGGCCACAAAATAAACTAAACAGCTTTGTTCACACGTCCTCGTTTTACTTACATGTAGAAGTAGGACAAATGTTACTGGCTGACTTAGTGTTAGTTGTTGTATGTTTGGTTGCGGTTTAATGATTTTTGTGCTAAAAATATATCACTAGCTGCTACTCTCTATGTGGTAATTTTATTTTTAATTTTATGTGAAAAGTATTTAATGGCTCGTATTGATTTATTTTTTTTGGGTAAAAATATTTTTCTTTTATTATTCACATATTATACACATTTATTTTTTACTTTTACATTAAACGTCGGCATGATCACTGATTTAAATTTGAACATTAATTTGAATAATATCTCTGACACCATAATTTAAGTTTTGACTGTGATTAAAAAGGATGATATGATCATAAACCAGTTAAATTTCATCCCAAATGCCCTTTTTAGAGTTTACTGTCAACCCCAAAATGCAGGGTAAAAAGCGTGCGTGCATACAAAATTGGTACCTACGATATAAAAATTCCGCTTTATCGTGGTTTTCCCCTTGCGAGGTACGCAACCCTAAAAGTAGTAAAATGTTTATTGCATCTATAGAACCTTGGCCCAACACTTAGATGCCTACTCGTACTACTATAACCCTATAAGCCACAAAAGTTATGTTGTTCGGGAAACCGCAACGAGTTTAATCAAAAGAATAAATCCCCCGATGACGTTAGCAGAAAACTGCAAATGAAACCGAATATATACTTACCTACATTTATTTAGTTTATGGAATGCTTAGCTGTTTATTTTATGTACGTATGTAATTTCTTGTAGCAGCTACGGCGTAGACGTGCTACGGTGTAGCTGTGCTACGAAAGTGTGTTGGACAGTTACGTAAAGTCATTATAGCCATAACGGTTACAATTTCTTAATGAATTACAAACAGCAGAAGATAAATTATAAACTCAGTAACAGTAATTACAATTTCAAACGAAACATAGTAAGAAAACATTTTGTGTAAATAGTTTAATGCTGAAAGTTTGAGGCGAACCGCGCAAACTTAAACTTGATGCACACAGCAGAGAGACGGTTTGTGCCGAAATTCGGATTAGCAATAACTGAGCTCCACTACTGCTAATAATAACATAATTTAATTTACTACTGCATATCATTTACATAATGTTATTAAATTATGACATGTGGTTTGGTATAGTATAGTATAGTATAGTATAGTATAGTATAGTATAGTATAGTATAGTATAGTATAGTATAGTATAGTATAGTATAGTATAGTATAGTATAGTATAGTATAGTATAGTATAGTATAGTATAGTATAGTATAGTATAGTATAGTATAGTATAGTATAGTATAGTAAAGATTTCGCCCCACAGTATCACCTGTGTTTCTAGGATAATAAGAAGCCCTATTCTTAATCGCCAGATCTGCTATGACTATAGAAATAAAATATTTATGCATTAATATTTTTTTTATATTTCCGTACAAACATTACATAGACGAATACTTATGGACATTTATTCCAAATAACCGTTCTATTGCTTTTTTTTGCGATAGACATTATTTTTTTAGATAATCTATCTAAACTAAATTTAAAATAAAATCTAAATTTCTATAGGAAAAAAAACTGGTTAGCAATTTCATATAATTAATTTTAGCATTAATAATAAAAAAAGTTACAGTTTATTTGTGGTGTAAACTTTGTCGGTGTGTTAGCTCTTAGCCAGTTGTAATTTGACCCGGTTTAGATGCGGGTTCACTTCGACCCATTTCTTGTTTGCACCAACTTTAATGTCACTAAGTTTGAACAAATAGACAGAAACTATTGGAAGTCAATATGTAACCATCTAACAACTGGCTTCACCAGTAATTAATTTTCAGCTTATGTTACTTATTTGTCGTAAGCCATTTCCTATTAGGAAATTATTTATTACTTATAGCATTAAATACAACATTATTTCTATTATATAGTTTTATATATTTATAAGACAGGCCAGTTGGCTTGGTGTTTAGCGACTCTGACTGCCAAGTCGAAGGTTGCGGGTTCGATTCCCACCCAGGACAAACATTTGTGTGCATGAACATGTCTGTTCGTTCTGTGTCTGGGTGTAAATATCTATATATATGCGTTTAGAAAATAAAATGTGTGTAGTATATCTGTTGTCTGGTTTCCATAGTACAAGGTCTGCTTAGTTCGGGATGATGGCCGTGTGTAAAGAATGTCCCAGGATATTTATTTATTATTATTATTATATAGTAAATTCCTGTTGAAAATTTTTGGTTGGACATTTGCAATTCCAGGGTCATCGCCAATGAGTTGCCGACCCTGCGACGGGAAGTTGTTAAGTCTAATGTGCCTGTAATTTCACCGGCCCCCCAACCTTTCTAATCGAAACAGTAATACATGTGTACCACTGCTTAGAGGCGGAAATGAGTAATGTGGTAGTACTTCCTCGGACAAACTCTGCACTAAGAGCTCTACTACTTTGAAAATAAATACGTCAAATCATGACATGGTAAATCTTTGACTAGCTCATTTTATGGCCCAATGAATACATTTAGCATTCCTTAGCTTCTTCAAAGGTCATATTGTAATAACGTATTACACTCATTAAAAAGGAAGAACGGGGGGATGGCGTAATGGTTAGATACGTTGACTTTTAGGCTACAGGTCGAGGATTCGATTCCCATACAGGAAAAACATTTATGTGCATACATGTCTGTTTGTTCTGAGTTTAGGTGTAACTATTGAAGTATTTATCTCCAAAGTAACTTCATTATCTGGTTTACATAGTAAAAGCTCTACAATGGTGGGGATCGGATAACTGGATGATAAGCAAGTACATTATATATATTTCTACCTTATAACTAAATAAACAAGGTTCTCGTTTCTTGATTTTACGTTATAGCAGTAGCTATTTATTACACTAGCTCGACGATGCTTTGTCACGGCCCATGTTCTGTCTCTTTTACGTACTACGGAATTACGAGAGAGGTCTAATCTCGGAGGCCTTGTTGCGCCGGCTCATCCACGAAGCTGAATTAGCGGGCAGTATACACTTTGCGGTTAACCACGAACATTTAAAAAAAAATTTTCAAAAGTATTAATCCGCGTTCTCATCATCTTCCCGGAATAAAATGGCCTATATAATTTTCCAGAGCATGCTCTATATATGTGTAAAGTTTCATCCAAATCCATTCAGCCTCAAAACATTCACATTTATAATATTAGTAAAATTTGTCAATAAGGACGGATACGATCCTGTAATTTAAACACATTTAGCGGCAAAACACAAGTCTTACAAAGTGCCCTAATAATATTGAGAATAAATAAAATACAAAGTTAAAAGGTAATTGTACGTGTTTAGTATTTCAATTACACAAATATTCACGAGAATATGATGAATCTCATAAACATGGCTTTTTATTAAAGCCTTAATGATAGTCAAAGCGAGTCGACTGTTTATTAATTTGAGAATATTTACTGGGGAAATGGAATGTTTTATACAATGACATATTACAATACGAGTATAATATTACCATGGTTCGTTAATTTAATAAAGTAATTTGTTCAACATTAAGATCAAACATCTTAATGTTGAACAAATTACTTGTACTTTAATATATTTATTTGTTACAGGAAGACTGGGTTTTTAATTAATTGAATGACTCTAACAGTAAACTCGAACTCTAAAATAGTCGGTATCAGATAAATAGAAAGAAAAATATTAAATCAATGTTTCATTTTACGTAAATTTTTAGATAAAGGATTTTTATTCCGACTTAATATTATTTGTGAATTATAAGTACCTAAATCCTACCATCTAGTCGGTCTACGACTATCATATTCGTTAATTGTCGTGTTATAAACCTTTTCAAGTAGATATATATCTATAACGTATATACAATTGTTATTTGTTTCATAGCAAAACAAAAGTACCTAATAACTATAAAATTTATTATTTCCACTCGTTGATAAGCTTGCGAAGGCGAGAAAATAGATATCGTTTCTGCTAACAGCCAAGTAGAACGGAAGCGGCGGAACGTCGGAAATCGAGTGCTGTACACGTTGCTTTTATTTATTTTAACATCATGTCCATAACATCCGGGAAACAATCGCCCGTTGCGATACCCTGATAGTGTTCTAAAATATAGCCTCTTTATACTGCAGATTATTAAGATAAACATCTTGCTTTCATTGCGGAACTACGTCTGAACGCGCACAAAACAGGTCATGTTTTCCCTTAAGCGTTTTCCTTTATTATTTTCTATCAATATAAATCATTATGGGTGTTCAGTTCACGAGGTTTGTTTATATATCTTTTGTTGGATTAATAGAATTCTCAGAGGGGAGAGTTATATTTATGTCCTGTGACATTTTTCACTCACGGCACATGAGCTCAAACTTAGCGAAGCGTATAGTGGAAGCTAAATAACTGATAATTTCTTAGTAAGCTATTTTTAAGCGTGGTAAAGTACTTACAAAATATATATTATTCTCTCGGATACAGAATAAATAGACTTGGCCATGCGCATATCGTCGGTCGGATTCGTTACCGGAAAATTTCCGAAGTCACATATTGAGAGATAGGTAGAGAATCGTAAAAACTTACCATACAATAAAAAGGTATTAAATCTGTATATTATTAAAAGAAAGCAATAAAACATACTTACTTTTATTAGAGGTAAACTAGCATTTGAAAACTTAAACCATAAATTACTCAAAATATAATATGTAATGAAATGTTCAATTCGAGAAATCCATTACTGTTTTTAACCGACTTCAAAAAAGGAAGAGGTCATAATTTTTTTTACTTTAGGAGTTTACTATAACAGAAAGTATTTCATCCCTTAATCATTATCATTCAATCCCTAAGGCATTAAATAATTCTGGATAAAAAGCTTCATTGTAAAAATACTTTCTAAAATAATTTACCTATCCAGTGACCGTAGTTTCATCCCCATATTATGTGGAACTATAAGTTAAAACGCCCTTTTATAAATTTACTAGCTGTCCCCTGCAGTTTCACCTGCATTCCCGAGGGATGTAACATTTTCCCGGCACAAAAAGTATACTATGTTACTTCTAATACCTTCAAGAATATGCGTATCAAGTTTCATGATGATTTGTCAAGTAGTTTACGCGTGAAAGAGTAACAAACAAACTTACATTCACATTTATAATAAATAGGGATACCTATGTATATCTTTTTTTTTAAAGCGGTCGTTTCCTTTTGAAACGACCTCATCTTGTCCCTCTGACATAATCAGAGACCGTGTTTTCTAAATATTTGTTTTTCTTTTTTATGTACCATTTTTTAAGTTTTCCCCAGTTCCCCTGTTTTACTTGTGTCGTTCTGTTCTTTAAGTTTTGCCGCTTTTATATCTATGTATTAGGTATACCTACTAGGGGTGGGCGCTGACACATATAAATAGAAGCTGACATTTTGCGAACAACAAACAGAAAGTACGGGCACAAAGCATAATCCTGATACAACCATTTACACATAAATCTAATAAAAGCTTCATCTAATTTCAACGGCGACACAACGGAAACGTCTTCGCTAAGTGACATCCGTCGAGATGTCAATTAGGTCGTCCTTACCCTGGCTTGTAAGGAGTCATGTGTTCTATGTTGATAATTAGGGTAGACTGCTATAGTGAACTACGGTGGTGAAGTGCTGTGTCTCACCAACGTTGTGCATTTTACGATAGTCTGCAATGCACTTTTTTTAACCGGCTTTAAAACAGGATGTGTTTCTTAATTAGTCGAAATATTTTTTATTTATGTACCTTTTTTTACTGGCTTTAAAATAAGGAGGCGGTGCTCAGAATATCGGGCCAAAAAGAAAATCCCCGATTGTTCTAAAACGGCTGGACCGCTTTGTAAATTAGTTTTATTAATATATCAATAGTAGATATACCAGAGGTAGAGGTACCAGATATTTTAATACTAGTGTATGTCGACAGTTCCTATAATCAGCATCAAACTATACTGTAACAATTGCCACTGTATAGGAATAGGAAAAAATGAACTAAATTTTAGCTAATACGCCACTCTGTTCATCTCGGTGGCCAAGTGGTAAAACAGTTTGTTCTTCAGACTGGATCGGAGAGACTAGGCGGATTTAATTTCCAGGTCGGGTAACGAACAGTTGAAGATTCTTTGTATAAATAATAAATATAAACATCCCAAGACATTCTTCACACATGGTTACCTGATCCCAAGTTAAGCAGAATGTACTGCTTGTAGTATGGCTACCAGGTAACTGTTATACTACATATACTACTTTTAAATACATACTTATATAGATATCCACGCCCAGACACAGAACAAACAGACATGTTCATGCACAAAAATGTTTGTCTTGGCTGGGAATCGAACCCGCGACCTTCGGTTTGGCAGTCAGGGTCATTACATATATCCCAGATTGGTAATGTAATCGAAAGACGGTCCAGTAGACGTTATTTATCTTCGGTGAAATGTGGGTCCCATTACTTCGACCTCTGCCTACCACTTTTAGATAAATAGGCATGAAGAAGAAGATATTGTTACTGCCTTTTAAGTTTGTCCGTAGGTAAGGTACATATTGGTAAAATAATGGGATCTGATCGAAATGTTCTTTCATCATTACTTTGAACCATTTTCTCTGCAAGCAAGGAGATCTCCTTTCAAAGTAGTCGGGTTTATACAATGATTTACGAATATCTATCGTAAATACGTCATCAAAGGATAATTACTTCCCAGTAAGAGGCCAAAATGAGCAAGTCTGTTGTCTTTGTTGTACTTCGCTCCTTTGTTCCTTATACAAACAGCAAAGGAGTGGAACTCTCTTCCAGGGTCAGTGCTTCCCGGCACCTTTAACCTGGATATATTCAAGGCCTGAGTGAACAAGCATTTTCCGGGTAAGCGTGCTACATCCTCGGCCTCGTCACAACTCCTTCTGGGGTCAGTCAAAGGCCAAATGCAAGCCCATTCTAAAAAAAAATATATTTTCGAATAGCCTGAAACAATTCTTAAAGTTATGTTATATATTCTGGAGAAACTAAAAACATACTTCATAGTTTACTTGGGCTATTCAAGTAAGTCCGCACATTAAAAACTTGTCGTTGACGGGCCTCAGCTTGTTCAACACAAAACTTCCCAAATTATACCTCTGGGCAACGATAATTTCCTTTCTAATGCTGAAGTTGAAAACTCTTCAAAAACTTTTGGGGACTTTTCGTGAATTCCTTTTATTTCTTATAAATCTAGATGAAAATAGAATTTATGGTGGCTACTTAACTTTTAACGAGAAGGCAAATGCTAAGTAAATGACGAAAATTCTTGTGTTTAAGAAGGTACGAACGTAAATTATGAGCAAGGGTTGGATTGTATCTACTTTTATATTCTCAATGAAAAGAACTTGTTCTGAATATGAATTTTTTTACCCATGTAATAAGAGCTCTTAGTGAAGTGTTCATCTGGAGAAAGACTACCATTTTACTCATTTCCGCCGTGAAGCAGTAGTGCACTTGCATTACTGTGTTTCGGTTTAGGCTATGTAAGGGGGGCCGGTGTAATTACAGGCACATGAGACTTAACAACTTCACGGATCAGGGACGACAACGCATTGGCGATGCCCCTGGTGTTGCAAATGTAAATAGGCGGCGGTGACCACTTACCATCAGGTGGATCGTCTGCTTGTTTGACGGCCCAAGTGGTATAAAAAAAAAAACAAGATACAACATATTTATATCCTAACATAATTCAGCTAACAATTAATTTGCAATGAACCGTACAAAGTTACCAATTTCGACTGTTGAATGTTCAGAGACGGTGGTGACCTCATACCATCAGATGGACCATCTGTTTGTTTGTAGGCCCATGTGAAATAAAATCAAAAGCTTTGAATAAAAAATGTGCATCCACATTTTGCAGTTGGTATTCGTGGAATATTTACATAAAATGCGATGAAGTTTGATAGAAGGTATTTTTTAAGAAGAACCATACGCAAATTAAAATGCATGACGTCACATTCATCGTAATGGTTGCCAAACTCTTAAAAAGATTTCACCTCTATTGAACCTTTCAGAGACCATCAAATAATATTGTGAGGAAACTTTTCAGAAAGCAATTTTTATTTAAATACTCGTTTACCTTAGTGGTTATCGACTTTGCGACATGGTATAAATTTTGCGATTTTGCCTGTGATGTAAATTGCACATTCTTGGCAAAACCTAAACATTGTTTTTTCTTAATTAAAGATAATGTATCCACTTTAAAGAAGTTACAGGCACATGAGATTTAACATTGAGCATTGGCGATGCGCTGGTGTTACAAATGTCCATAGGCGGCGCGACCACTTGCCATCAGGTGGATCGTGTGATTGTTTTTCGGTCCCTGTGGTATAAAAAAAAATCATAATATTTATTCATTAATTTATTTATTATTATTTAGAGGGCTTGAGTAATACCCACTGTGTTGCAAGCTTCAATAAACTGCGGTGACCGTTTACCAACCGACGGGCCGTCAGCTTGTTAGCCTTAGAAGTATTAAAATAAAAATTGTAATGTCATACGTCAAAAAAAGCAATTCAGATTATTAATATCTTTCACTCCGTCATAACAACTTGTAGCCATTAAATAAATTATGAAAAAAACAAATCCAATGATAAATCATATCATTTAAATTTCGAACAAAAGTGTCGTTACAACTTTTCGTATGATTTTTTTCCGTCTAGCCCCCTTTCACAACGCGCGATAAGGAACTTCGTTCCAAAACTGAAATAAAAATCATAAAATAATGTATAGTTAAAACAAATCTAATATTCATATATGGTCATAGTACAAAACTACCTCACAGCGGAATCTATAGAATCGTTCGACATTCATTGGCGCTCGTTAGCGCTCGATAGTATTCAAGTATTCGCTATACATTGCCATGGATCGCTCTAACCAGTCTGGCGAGGGCACTTGGTAGTCTGCTAGCGGAATTTATTATAATATAAACTCGAAATCGTTTGAACTAAATCGTCCCCCGTGACGAAACAAGCATCTTGTTTTTTTAAATACTAATTCTATGAGCGAATTCTGTATCCTACAACTATTATAATACTATAATAAATATAATACTCCGTAAAAATATAATTAATTATCAAAGCCAACAACCCTAGTAAGCTGTCATGTCAGGGAACCAGATTATTTAACAGAAAGGCCTACGTACCTATTTTACATAATATGTTATTGTATACTTTAATAGTTTTACTATTTTTCATTCATAAAAATCCGTTCCTTTGTTTTTTTGGGGTATGTTATACAGCGTTACTACGGTTCTTAAATATTGTGAATGGACTCAATAAAAGGACCCATTTAACCTCCTTTCGGCGTTACTGGTAGTGTTGTAACATCCTGTATACTGGGCATTCTGTACACACGGCCATCTGATCCCAAACTAAGCCGAGCTTGTACTATGGAAACAAGATAACTGACATAAACTACTTTTTTTTTTTAAATATATACTTATTTAAATATTTACACCCAGACACAGAACAAACATACATGTTCATGCAAACAAATGTTTGTCCTGGGTGGGAATCGAACCCGCGACCTTCGGCTTGGCAGTGAAAGTTGCTAACCACCAAGCCGAAAAGACTTACATGATAGACACATACTCGTATATGAAACAATTGAATAAAAAAAATATACATTTTATATCGGAGAAACAAATGACGGTGAGTTTGAAGATTTTATAATACACTAACACCATAAGCTTACATTATAAGAGTTTACATTGTCAAAAACGGTAACATCTAACTTCTCTAATGTTACCGTTTTTGACAATGTAATTTAATTTAGTTTTTATAATGTCGTTATGTTTTCTTAAATTTTTCACGCAATTTTATTATTTTTTTCTTTCATAAGAACCTTCTCCTGACAATAACAAACACAACAATAAAAGAATTATCGAAATCGGTCCAGCAATCCATGCGCGATGCCGTGACCAAGAGAAATAGGGATTAATTTTTATATACATAGATTTATTATTCAGAGAACCATAACTATCCATACATATATATCCATAATTCCCAAAATAAATTTTCGACCTTAAACTTATATTGTGGTTTTCAATTAATAGACTTCTGAATTGAAATTAATTCGCTAGGATTCGGTTAACTCTGAACATATTCAAAACTTTCAAGGCATATAGTGATTTTTAACATGGTGTTGTTGATCCAATTAGTGATTTCCGTTCAGTTATCGGTATAGTACAGGTTTATAACTAAATACTTGATTCACCGATAATTCTGCAGCGCAACTTGTTGAAAGCTTGTGAAGTTTCTAATGTAATAAAAGTAAGTTCCTGTAAACCGTTGTTCTTGATGTTGAGTAAGTTTACTCCAGTTCTGGGGATTAACTTTGAATTTTTGAATATATGTTATCTTGGTTCTTATTTGCATGGTTCCTTTAAATGATGGTTAATGTTAGTGCTATCATAGTACTAGTTTTTTTGTAGAAGTGCCAACAAATGACCAGCCTTGTAGATCTGCGTTTGTTTACAATGAGTGTTGTCACGCTTTAGATTAGTGTCCAACCATCAATCTATTATGACATGGGCTTCAACTTCGAATTCGATTCAATAAATTATTCAATATATAGAATGCTAAAGTAAATAGGTATTTCATAAATATGTGTCTACTGAAATATAACAATATTATATTTTTGTTTTATTTTATAAGTGTTTTGTAATTTGGATCAGTGTGCACATGCGCCATAACCCTGCATTTTCACAACTTTTATCTTCATTATTAATTAATACTGGTGATTATTCCAAAACAAAGAAACTTCCATTGCAATTTTCCAAACCTTAAGTCTCTCACTGTCAAGATTGACGTCTCCACCACTGAAGCGAACACTTTTATAGGAAATCACCTAATGGTACATGGCAATTGACAAATTGAGTGTCGCGAGATGGGACAGCGTAATAGACAATCTCACTATTATACTTAATAATACCTATTAGTATGGATTTCTACGAGTAAATTGTCAATTAAGGCAAGCTTATTAATCAGAACATTTTTTAAATGGATAGGTACCTAATAATGTTCCCAGTAAAGTGCCATAAAATCTGTTCGCTATTCTTAGGGGGGTTTAGGTAGTTTAGGGGGTTCGAAGGGGGAAAGGAGGCCGAAATAAATCACAAAATAGAGGGAAAATTCTAGAGACGTCCCCCTTTAACGCATTTGTATTATTTTGTACTACCTACCTTACCTAAGTGAGGGAGTAAGTGATGTATAAAATAAATAAATAAATATCCCGGGACATTTTTACACACGGCCATCTGATCCCAAACTAAGCAGAGCTTGTACTATGGAAACCAGATAACTGATATACTACATATACTCATTTTTTATTTTTTCTAAATACATATATAAATAGATATTTACTATCAGACACAGAACAAACAGACAAGTTCATGGACCTAAATGTTTGTCCTGGGTGATAATCGAACCCGCAACCTTCGGTTTGGCAGTCAGAGCGCTAACCACCAATCCAACTGGCCTGTCCAATATTTTATTTTGAAAAGAGTAATTGCTGAGTTTATTGCTGGCTCTTCTCAGTAAAAGCAACCTTCCGAACCGGTGTTAGAGTCTGACCATTCATAAGTGCCTGTGAAGGCCTATTTGAATAAATATTTCATTTCATTTCATTTCATTACTAGCTGCCCCCTGTGGTTACACCCGCGTTCCGCGAATGTAACATTTTCCCGCTACAAAAAGTGTCCTATGTGTTATATGTTTGACAGGCCAGTTGGCTTGGTAGTCAGAGACTCTGACTGCCAAACCGAAGGTCGCGGCTTCGATTCCCACCCAGGACAAACATTTGTGTGCATGAACATGTCTGTTTGTTCTGTGTTTCGGGCGTGGCGTCAGTTATCTGGTTCACATAGTACAAGCTCTGCTTAGTTTAGGACCAGATGGCCGTGTGTAAAGAATATCCCGGGATATTTATTTATTTATATATTCCAGGGCATTTTCTATATATATGCTGAGTTTCATCCATATCCGTTTGGTAATTGCGTGACAGAGTAACAAACACTTTTGCATTTATAATATTATTAGGATTAACGTAGAACGTGAATAGATACAATAGGTACACCAAAAAAATAAACAACATTTGAAATAAAACATTTGACAGTTTAATTGTACATAAATGTGGTGTGGGAAGAAACACAAACGTGAAATGAGGTTCTGTGCAGTTGTTTACAACACACCTGGGAAATTAATTATAAAAATATGTAGCATTCAGGCGCGGGCGGTGAGACGACGCGGCCTCGTGCGGAAACGTTTTAGTTAGATTTTTACAAAAATCATAATAAACTAATTGCGTTGTATAATAGTTTATTTACAATGAAAATCTAATACTTTATTATCTAAATTATTGTAACAAAGAGGTATAATTTTGGACGTAAAACAAATTTCCGATTCTAATCTGGTTCTGAAAAGAAACTTTCTCTATTCCTATGTGGAAATTTCATATATGAAAATATCATATTAAAATTGTTAAGACCTCTTGAGAACGCGAGTGACACCGTAGGACAAAAGCTAGTGTCATATAAATGTTCAACATCGCTCGCATGAGATGACAGAAGTATATATAAAGCGTTAAAATTTCACAGTTTCAAACAAACAAACAAACAAACAAACAAAAAATCAGCACAAATGCAGTGTCACTATGTCTACGTTTATCAGTCGATTCTAAGAAACCTCGACAAATATAACAATTTCCATACCACACAATACTGTATGATTCGAAAAGAGTGAAGAACTTGTTGATATTAAATAACGTTCCTTTAGCATAAAATTGCAATAAAGAAATACCAGAAACCCGCCTGTGTTTGAGCTGATTTCCAAGCTTTTAAGCCAATTGAGAAAATTTTCAAACCTGCCGCCGTCTCGCAATGAAAACTCGAACGTTATCAAACAGCAAAGAGATGCTCATAAATTCGGAGAGGCCTTTTTGCTGTAATGCCTTTCATATTTCTCCCGAAGCACACTGCGGGTGCCGTTCAAATAAATTACGGCCATCAATAAAAATCTCGGCGTAGAGATCCTACGACTTATTTAATTTATATTCCATCACGGTCGTATTTATCAAACATCGACGCTTTTGTGACTATCGATTTACGGAGGATATAGTTTTACCTTTTATAGTTTGTTTTTTTGTGGATTAGCGTCGACCTCTTTATTTATTATATTAAAACGCGAAGCGAATCTTTTGACCCCTTTTTAAGCATATTGCGCACACGGAGGCGAGTGAGATTTGGCATAGTTCAATTTTATATGGAGAAGGAGTGGAGAAAGCTTCAATTTATAAATAGTTATTGTTACAAACACATTAAATTAATTAAAATAAACGTTACACACACTACCATACGTTTGTCACCCACACATAGTTTACAATATAAATAGCTTACGCTCATACAGACAATATCAAACAGAAAATTCAACAAAGTTATATGTAATAATCATAGAGGTTATATACTCTGACAAAAAAACCACAATAAAGTTGAAACTTAAATCATATAGAATTACTGTTGAATTTCGATCGCTAGGCGACCACTAGTTTTGATAACAACATGTCTAGGTCCATTTTGTGAAATTAATGTCAAGAGGTGAATGTTTATTTACAGGTAATAATATTATGTACCAATATTATTGTAAGTTAGTTTGATTGTTAGAGCTGTAGATGTAATTTTCTAAAGTAGTTTGTTCAACTTCGAATCTTCTTGATTTCATTTATAAATATATACTTTTAGACAGAAGCTATAAATAGATGTAAAGTAATGAACCTATTAAATTTATATTAGAAGTTAAAACCCAACTTAGTGAAGAACCCCTATCTACAGGATGAATGCGAGTATTAAGTAACAGCTTTACTTAAATGTTAACATGGTGTGAAGGTCTCCAAAAACCTATACAACGAAGGGGTAAGATGTTGCTTATAGCCATATACCCCAATAACCCCCAACCGAGATCAGAGGCGTGAGATAGAAAGGGATCTCTTTGATCCAAAACCTTTTGTTTGGACCATTGAGTGAATTTCGACAGCACGGAAATTAAATTCGGCAAACAAATTCGTTTTCCTGCCAAAGGATAAACAATTATGAAGCAAATAAAAAATAAACGTGCGGTTTATTTTTATGTAAAGATAACGCTGTAAATTAACAGGCATCAAACTGTTTTAAGCTTAAAGACAATGAAATATTATATACCATATGACATCATCTTTTCTGCTACCAGCTGCCTGAAGACTGAGATCGAGCCATCATCTTGAAAAATACACATACATAAAAGCGAAAGATCACTCGCATACAGAAAAAAAAAAATTAACAAACTAACTGGTATAATAAGGTATAAAGCTGATCTTTGGCAAGTAGTTTATAGATAGAAGACGTTAATTAAGAACAAGTACAAACAGGAATTTAGGGCAAGGAAGGACAAGGACTTGCGAAGCCGCCAAATTAAGGGCCTTATTATATGAAAGTCCCATGTTTTTGCTGCTACATAATTATGAGTTGTTCTGGTTTGTAATGTAAAAAAAATAAATGGGGAAGGTATATTTTTATTTTAGTTATAGGTAGGTAGGTTACCTATATGTTTAACTAATATCATGCATTTAAAATTGTAGGTATTCGTCCTTTTTTGACGCAGCAACAGGGCAACATATCGACGAAATTTTAAGCACAGACATATTTTACCCCTACCTACAACGCGGATGGAAACGCGAAGGACTGCTAGTACTTCATAAAAAGGCACTACGCGCGCTGCTCCATACTCTTCACGCCCTTTATATCTGAAGAGATAGGGTTGACAGTCCTTGGCACTAAGTCCGCAGTTTTATCGTATCCTACTAATATTATTAATACGAAAGCTTGTATGTTTGGATGTTTGTTACTCTTTCACGCAAAAACTACCAAAAGGCTTTGGGTAAAACTTAGCACATATAAATGCCCTGGAATAACACATAGGATATTTTGTGCCGTTTTTAATGTTACATTCCTCAGGAATGCGGATGAAACCGCGGGAGACATAGTAGTACCGCGGTAGTATATTATAATTTTCAACTATACATGGGATATACGCTTTACACCCTTCGACCACGGAGTCTATTTTCGCAGTCGTACCACTCATATTTTGAGGAAATTTGTAATGTTCTACAATACTATAATACTTGTTCTCTGTATCTCATTATAAGTGGACAGTAAGTTCTTATGAGAAATTGATTCTTTTAAACTATATTGTATTTTTTTTTTGCAATTTTTTTTTATTTATTTATTTATTACCAATTTAAAAAAAAGAACATAGATCAAATAACCTCTACATAGCATTTGGAAACCATAAAAGTAATTTATATTCATATACCCTTATATACCAAATAAATATTTAAGGTGTTAGAAGGGAAAACCAGGGCATTGTCCCAATTATAAACCTTACGAGCTACGTCCTGTTAATTAGCAGCCTGGGTTCCGACGACCGGCTATGGTGATAATTATAATCATTAGGGTATGGTCCTAATTTAGTTACATAGTATATTAAACTAATCTATCTAAAAACACTTATGATGGTATATTTACTTAATAAGACCGTAAAAAAGGATAATATACTTTCTGAACAGATCTTATGTAATACTGCACAGGCCAGTTGGCTTGGTGGTTAGCGCTCTGACTGCCAAACCGAAGGTCACGGGTTCGATTCCCACCCAGGACAAATATTTTTGTGAATGATCATGTCTGTTTGTTCTGTGACTGGGTGTAAATATATTTTTAAGTATGTATTTAGAAAAAAAGTAGTACATGTAGTATATTAGTTATCTGGTTTCCATAGTACAAGCTCTGCTTAGTTTGGGATCAGATGGTCGTGTGTAAAGAATGTCCCAGGATATTTATTATTATTTTATCCCTTGTTATATGCATCCAATTTCTGCAAGTGTTATCTGATTATTGATACAAAAACAAAATCTCATTGACGATTATACTACCCACATACAAATCAATAAGTTGTGTGTATGTTTGTTACCGTTATTGTCAAAAACGGCTTTTTTGTAGCGAAATTTTTCAAAAGTAAAGTAAGGAAGCACTTTTAAATTTTAGCTAGAAGCTTATTGGTCTTAAAGTTAAGTTTTATGAAATCTAAATGATAGATAATTTACTGACGGGTGCACATAGAAAGGATTTTCCGTAATTAAAACTGTAAGGGGTTAAAAATATTATCTATGTTTTTATGACATTGTGTATTGGACCACTGGTGTTAATATAAACAGTAAATTTATATTTAAGAAGCAATATATATAACGGGATGTCAGGAGGGTAAGCAGTAAGTAAGTAATACCACGTATGCAATTAATAACCATCACACACAAAATATAGCATAAAACACAAGGTGCAAATGGATTATCAGCCACTAGATTAGCACACGTGCACCTCTTGCGCTGCCTTATCATCGAATGACGTCACCGCATAGGACATTTATCGTCACCGCGTAGGCGCAGACTTGCTACTCTATTCGGGGTTACCCGCTCATATTTTACTATTCGACAGATTCAAACATAAAACCGATGTAAATCACTATAACTCTTATTTAAAATTCAACATCAATTTCAACAGAAATTACAATCAGTTTTACTTTAGTAATTAACGAAACTCAAAGATTAGATTCTCTTACAAAGGTGTCGCGCCGTCATATATACGAGTATATAATATAAATTAAGAACTAGAAACCCACGTTCTATTTATTAAGCGTCAATGCCAATAAGACAGAGTAGAATATCTCTAGATATACGAGTACATTACCAGTTCCTGGAGAAGGCCAGTTTCTAATCTTACCTCGGCTTTTAAACGATTGCATCCCATTCAACTTTGTATGATATTGCTAAAAGCAGCTTTGGTACCTTAACAAGGGCGCTAGCGCTACATGTCTGTACACATGATTGTTTTATGCATCATACAAAACCTCATACATGTTGGAAGATTTCGTTTATATATAAAATACAAACTCGAATTCTAGATTAAGTGGTTGGAATGAGAGGTACAATTGTATTTTACCATTTTTCATAACAACAGCAAATTTTAATGTGTTTTTGCAAATGTTTCTTATAATTTCAGAGCAGATTCTTATTATTGCCACAATAAAAAAAATGATCGTAACCAAAAACATACATGTTTTACTCCACTGGCATCACTGTATGTAAAACAAAACTAATTAGATTTAAATATGATGTCTCATTTTATTTTCTAGTCATAAACAACAATACAAACAAAAATATATTCCAAAGTCTTTTTATGCGGTCACGGTCATTGAACCAACATCCTATTCCATTAATTCGCTTATTACCTCTAACGATAAATTAAGACAGTAAACTCAAAATCAAAACGTTGTAGCAAGCCAACATGTTAGACATACAAGATGCATATGAGTGACCAAATGATAGAAATGGAGGCAATGCTATCTGCTAATTGCTCGAACCACCTTTGCCTAGACCACTGTGCGGTTTCAATACAAAAGCCCTATTGACATGTGAAATGGTGGGCGAGTTTCAATATGTGAAACGAGCCGAGAGGCTGATAGGGAATGGCCGATTTCAAATTAATTAAGACACACGTAAGTAAGACGATATCCTAGCTTAAATTACATTATGCTGCAAACATACCTAAACAAATTACCTATTATAACTAGTTGTACAAATTCTAGAACTGAAACGAATAAACTTTATCGATTTGACAGCGGGGCAAAAAAAATTACTAGGTCCCATACGGGCATTTAAATTCGGGGTTAAATAATCCTTCATTTTAAATTCATTTCTGAGTTATATTACACATCATACTTAGTTGTTTAGTTCCGGTCTAAAATTTGAATGCGGCAGTAATTTTTTACTTTAATATTCGTATAGTATACGTATATATAATAGGCGTCTGAAGGCAAATTATGACGTAGAACACATATATTTTAAAAATAAAACCCTAAAGGGCTCTTTAAAAGAGTAGTTTATTAAAAATATACACAATAAGCATCAGTACGGATTTTAAAACTCAGATTCAGGCTTGTATTTATACTCCGATGAGTTATAAATACCTAATTATAATTTGTTTCATTTAACACAATTATCATATCTGACAACATCAATCAGCTGATATTATACAGAGCAGAAACTACCTTCAGTCAGGCGAATTCATTAGAAATATTCTAGTGTGGGAATAAATACAGAAGTAGTTACGCCATTTCGCATACTGGAGTACGCTTACTTCATTTTATCTCATGTTACCGTGAGGGAAGGCTCTAAATCCGGATTAATTAATTCCCAACATGGAAAGTGTGCTGAGAATCCAACCCGTTCAATAAATCCGTGCGGTTTATATCCTCGGTAAATTATGTTTTAGTAATAATACGTGGTACATTTGAGTAAGGAGTAAAATAAATACGAGAGGGGAAATCACCAAAATCTCTTAGTTTATCATTTATTCTAAATGAAAATTGTGATGTGTTATTTTATAATTATAATTCTCTGTTTAGAATTTAATTTAATTTATGAGTAGCGATGAGCTATATCCATCTCAAAAATAAGCAAAAGAAGAATAATATTGAAACCAAACTCCTTCCAGACAGAAGGGAAAAATATTAAATGTCTTATTGAACTTAAAATCTAAAACAGATGGATATGTCAATAAAACAAGTTTACCAGATCTAGGGGAAGTGTTGTATCAAAAACACGCCGAGCACAGGTGTTGGTTTTCCAATTTAGCATCGCTCGGCAAAAGGATGTGCGCCGCCGATTTTCATTTCCCGAACAAGCCACATGCGACACGCGGCGATTACACTGCGACCGTATTGCGAGACCGGACTTTGAAATTTTTGATTAAAATTTACGCGATGAAACAAACTGGTGCGGCGTCTTTTTGCTAAAATAATCTATACTCCGCTGTAATGCCCGAAAATTTTACATCATTTTTTTTGAATAATTCTATGGATCGAATTCTTAACATTTTTTAAACAGTAAACACGTGGTCTGTATTTTTTTTTATCAATATATGACACATGCAAAAGAAAACGAAAGCTCCTCTAATAATCAAATCCGCTATTCGCGGTTACTATGCAAATAGTCTTGATATGTCATCATTATTAATTTCAAGTTTCATAAGGTTATATTATATAACACCTGCAGACCTTCGTAGGTAGTATATGAAGAAGTAAATATAAACTTTAAATAAACGAAAGTATCTTGTCAAGCTCAAATAAATGTCAACATTTCAACTATCCGCGTAGTGTCCATTGTCTCGTCTGAGCTACGAGTACGAAGCAATGGCACTTGTTTCAGGCCAACTTCCGTTTGGAAAAAAACTTGAGAAAAGCATCCCATCTCGGTCTGTGAGGAGATTGCAAAATATTTCAGTCCCCGCGGTGTCATTTGCCTAACTTTACAGTTTGAGTAAGCTTAAAACCTCAAAGTTTTTGCGCTGAGAATGCTTTTGGAGTTTCTTTGATGCAGCATTTTTATATTTGGACGAGAATTATTCCCTAACAACAAGTTCAGACAGTTTCTCTTTGACGTTTTTTTATTGAGGTCGGTGCAAAGATTTTAATAAGTATCTTATGCAATTTCCAAGTCTATAAGCATTGTTATGAGCATCACTTCTTGGGAATACTCTGAATTAACTCAGCATGGACACTTCAATTATTCATGCCAGTCAATTATTGTAACATGAATTTGAATTATATTATTATTTCAGATGCTAGATAAAAGAGTAAATTAAGGGTAAATATAAAGAAAACAAGTGACATTATAAAAAGGCACGCAAATAAATCAGTATGTATTACTGTGTGGCTTCTTTCTTATATGACATTTTTATTCAGACCCCAAGAATTATAACGCTAGGTGCAGAAGAGTTGAGAATCACACGAGAATCGTGAATTCGGGCGATAAATTAGAGATAATGGCCCATTTCTTGAGAAAATATTATGAAAAACAAGGTACACATACCTATTATTGTAAGGGCAGCCTATTGTGGATGACATTATTATATGCCTACTTATGTGATGAACGTCATTGGAGGTTAAAGCTCTAAAAATAATATAGGTATGTTGTTTGAAAAAAAAAACTGGCACTCTGGGAGAAGAAAAAATACACAAAAGGGAAAACTGAGCTTGGCTTGGTGGTTAGCGACTCTGACTGCCAAGGCGAAGGTCGCGGATTCAATTCCCACCCAGGACAAACATCTGTGCGCATGAACATGTTTGTTTGTTTTGTGTCTGGGTGTAAATATCTATATAAGTATGTATTTAGAATAATAAAATAGTATTTGTAGTATATCAGCTATCTGGTTTCCATAGCACAAGCTCTGCTTAGTTTGGGATCAGATGGCCGTGTGTAAGAGAATGTCCCAAGATATTTATTTATTTGTTGTACGTATATACACAATATATTTTTATATTATCAATGTATTTCAACCTAAACTCAACTCTCGTGCGGTAACGGTGCTAATTTATGTAGATACTTATATACGGAGGTGTCGGTAACGGTGTCGCGAGTTCAATTATTATTTCCCATCTCAAAAATTAGGTTTAAAGTTTTCACTTCAAAAACATGAAGTAACAAAGATCCATTTTTATATAAATTATATAGATTATTATGTGAAAGGTAATGAAACCGGTTCAATAGTTAATTGGAACCTCCGACACACGGTGAAATTCGTGACCTATCACACACGACGGGATAATAATGTTGCTGCAGACTATGGATGGTACGCAGTATCTGCATTTTGTGAGCTTTAGAATTTTGCACTCCTGCAACTGTCAAGTGTTTTGAAGTTCAGAAAACATTAAAAAAAAAATCTCAGTATCTAATTATTTTCTATACTCAGAGTGGAATACCTGCACCAAAATAACATATTAACCCTTTCGCCGGCAATACTAATTACACCTCCGATTTTGATTTTATTTATTCAATACATTGTGAAATAACATTTTTAAAACAATACTAATCAATTTCCCCCCCTTGCTTAAGTCCCCCCTTTTTTATGGGCTACGGCAATATCTCTGCCAATGCCCGTTTGTGAATTCTTATTTGGCAAAGTAATTGCCAATGCCCAGTTCGAATTACATATTATAATATGATTACAATCTAATATAATATCTAAAAGAATCTAAAAGTGGTTTGGCAACTATTTTGCCAATGCTCGCGAAAGGGTTAAGTGGATTCAATATTTGACGGGCTAGATGGCTTAGTGGTTGGAGACCCTGACTGCCACGCCGCAGGTTTTGGATTCGATTCCCACTCAGAACAAACATTTGTGTGCATGATAATGTCTGTTTATTCGGTGTCTGTAAATATCTATTTGAGTATGTATTAAAATGGTAGTATATATAGTATTTCAGGTATCTGGTTTCCATACTACAAGCTCTGTTTAGTTTGGGATCAGATGGCCGCGAGTAAAGTATTATTATTTTAATATAAGTAAATACTTTTTGCGTAAAACCAAAATGTTCTTCATCTCATTTTAGCTGTTGGTTCGAATGTGATCGACAGTAAGGCGAATCTCTCGTATCAGTTCGTTTTGTCAGCGTCGCAGGGTGATGAAACAAGCGCCCGTGAAGCGCTTCAAGTGATTGTTGCTAATTATGAACAAACATTGTTGAGACGTGATGGCTGAACGTGACCTATTAAAACGCAACTTTTTTTTTAAAAGAAAACAATATTCTTTGTCTTCATTCTCTGCGCCATATCCTTTTTAGTTTGTTATTTTGCTAGAGTTGACAAAAAGGTAAATTTCATTGCAATTCTAAATGAAAACAAATATATCGAATACAATTTTTTAGAGGTGGGCTTCGAAATTCTGATCCGCAACCTTTTTGTGTGACGAAAAATAAATGATTGACAATCTATGAAATTAAAAAGTGATTGAAGAATAATACAAGTTTCCCTTTTACTGTGTGTTTATATGTGAGGTTAATATATTAGAAAGAGATTATAGTCTGGAATAGCACATAGCTTCCTTTTTATCCCGGGAAAATTTAACATCCCCCGGGAACGCGGCTGAAACCGCGGGGTACAGCTAGTGCAGAAATAAAGGTCCTGAGAGCTCCATATGCACCTAACAGTTTCTTGAATACCTACATGTACTTCATAAAATATAAATCGTATTAAAAAAGAACAATTAAGTGTTCATTTAGATGTAAAATAGAGTTACATATATTTATTTCCATATGAGCAACAAATCAAATCGTGGTTTTAATTAGTAAAGCGCGACGACCATCCGTTCCGACAATAAGGTTGTCTGCACACGATTCCGGATATAATTCATCATGATATAGTTTAACCCTTTCAATTAGTACACGGACAAATAGTTCTATAATGTATTAGAACTCGCTTGCTTTGTAAAATTTGCATGGAATAATTAGGAGATAGCTAATTATTTGTACTAAAGATTGGATGCACTTGACTATTACACTTTCGTTTATGACATGCTAGCTCTTACCTCAAGTTTACCCGTGCTAGTAAAAGGTGAGCAAAAAACCTAAGTCTTTCTTTCACCTGTTAGCTATCTCTGCGTAAAATCAAGTCGAACCGATACCTTTTTGGCGGGATGAAGAGATCTAACAAAAAATTTAACCTTATTTCAATTTTTTTGTATCGTCACTTTTTCATTGTGTTTATTATTTTAAACTTGAGTAGGTATATATTGAACAATGCAATCATATATAATAAATGAAATATGTTCAAAAGTTAATATTAAATAACAGAGTAATTTCCTACTGTCTTTTTCAGAGAAAATGCAATAAATGCGTAGTGCATTATCCGGTTTATCCGGTTCTGATAACTCTTCCGACTAAACTAAGCTCGTGTAAGTGGGTCAACAGTGAAGCTACATGGTTTTCATTTCTGCTATTTCACAGTAGTAATTTCTAGACTAATTCGCTGAAACTAGCGCTTGTAGAAGAGTCCGGATTACTTTGTATCAGATGATTTGAGCGCTCCAGTTTCCTTATTAAAATTAAATCTAGCGACTGGATATTCATATCATAATAATATATTTAATAATATGTTTATTTATTCTCTCTCACAATAGGTTTCTTATGATCTACGACTAAACTAAAACTAACTCACAAAAAAAATTGAAAACCTGTTTTGAAAGAGATAGGTCCTGAAGGACGTAGTAGGAAGAACCTGTAGTACACGTCACCAGTGCCCCAGTCCGCGGATTAACATTATAGTTTGCAATTTTAAATAAATAATAAAAAAGGAATATAAATAATTAGTAAACTAATTACATGGGATATAAAGTACTAAATAAATGTGTGAATGTGAACGTATCTCATTGAAGTAGACAATTAAAAGTAATTTGTTATAAGTACACGTAGATTTTTGGGTATTTTACCATTACCATCTGTGGAGATCATAATTGAGTAGTTACTAACTAAATTGTAAATACATTGTTCATAATTAACTAATATATCTATGTCTCAAATCTGAGTCTGGGAGCACACATAACAATAATGTGCTAGAAGCAGATATTTGACAAGTTCCTCATGTGAAGTCAGAACTCAGGTTATAGCAAAAAAAGTACAAACTAGCATAAGAAAAGATAAACAGAATATGTTAATAAATGTAATGTAATATTGAGAAATGCCTATCAGTGAGCGTATACTTTAATTCAAAAGTAAAAATAGTAAAGTAGGTAGAAAGTTAAGATAGCATTCCAGTATTCAAACTGTGAAAAATATAAAAATAAATTTGCCAAAGCAACACGCACTATCTTCTTGTCCTGGAGGCAATGATTTATTCACAAAATAAACGCAAACAGGCGTTTCAGACGTGACTACAATATTAAACAACGTCGTTTTTCCCCACAGTCTAATCTGATCGATTATTTGAATACCTAACTCAATAAGAATTCTCTGGATTCTGTTAATTATAATTAGATACAATGACAACTAGAAACCTTTTTTAAGATTTTCATTCTAGGTATATTAATTTTCCTTTAAAATGAACTTAGAAAATAAATAAGATTCCCCAATAATTTATGTGTGTTTGAGGAGCTTTGCTTTGGAACCTAGATGAAACAAACTTTCCTATCTTGAAGTTACGTACTTCTAGATTTCAAAAACCACGGCGTCCCAATCGCTCGTCTGTATTGTCGGAAATGTGAAAAATAAAGAATTTCAGTAATGCGCGCCCGCGCCACGGGACTGGCGGAAGCATCAGGGAGGATGTCCCGCTATCTTGTCACACAACCACTCTTTTACTCTTGCACTTCTTATTTATGACAACAAACATAAGATACCGGAATAAATTCGCCATTTGACTGTTACTATTGTTGATAACGTTCTTCAAGCAATGTTCAAAAATATAAAAAGAAGTAGATAGGGTTAGATCAAAAAAAGTACACCTATTAATATAATAAGAAAGGAATATTAATAAATTCTACTTTCATTTTTCAATTAAAATACAAGGAAATACTTAAATCTTCGTTCATAAAATTTAAAATGGTATGCTTTTTCATTTAATGGTCTCTCCACTTTTTTTGACAAAGAAATCGATTACAATAAAAGATTTATGAGCGGCCACTCGATTTCCAAAGAAACCCAAAGGTTCCATTTCCGACCATTTTAAATTGATTCAATTGAATACGTTGGGAAAGAATATATAATATTACTTTGGATAAAAGTGAAATTATTAAGTCCCCTTGAATAAATCCGTTAAATTTTCTTTTAATACATTGAACATATGTGACGTACGGGCTCTGCCCAGGTCACACTGGGTCAATTACACGGGGATGTTCAATAGTAATCGCCAAGTAGTCAGTGTAAAGCACACGGGAATTTCTCCAAGTAACAATAGAATGCGTACGTACCTGGGAAACCAACTGCTGATCACCTCAAGCTTTTGGTTCTGCCGACGGTTTGGATATCTACTCCTGCACTGGGTGGAAGCGCGCACTCACCGGCCGGTGGACGATCGTAGTTATTTTTATAAAATATACACTTCAAAACTGCTAAAACTGGCACTTTGTTAGGGCTTATAGTTTGCTTTATTCGATCCGATTTCGTTGAAGTGGAAGCTGGCGATGTTGATGGTTCCGTGTCGCAATAGGATCTGCCCGAAGATCAATTCGTTCGGCGCTGCCTAATTTCTTAGTTAGTTGGAGGGTCATTGGATATTAGTTTTTATACAAATACCGTACGCATTGGGCGAAACAAATGTTGCCCGTGCTTCATGGAAAATACCCAGCCTCAATACACTAAAGCTACTTTGGCGAGGACTATGCGAACGAAACATCCCGCCCACCAAAATACAGTTGGTATTTTCTGAACATTCACGATTTAAAAGACATCTGAAGATTTTAACGTTAACAAAGATACATAATGATGAAAATGAATAAGAAAATACAAAAATAAATAAAAATAAAAGCTAAATTACATTCACATGAATACTACTCTATTGGCAGTGGACACAATTTTACCAACGGTCGTTTGATCAAGTTATTATTGGCCGTTTTTATGGTGGCTACGCGAACTTCTCCATCGAGACCGGAGTGCAACTCGACTACTCGACCAAGCGGCCAATGTAACGGTGTTCGATTGTCATCTTTAATAAGAACCATAGCATTTAATTTTAATGGCTTTGACCTTTGGGTCCATTTAGCCCGTTCCGTCAATGTGTGGAGATACTCATTCTTCCAACGACTCCAAAAATTTTGTTGGAATGATTGTATCAGCTGCCATCGGCTGAGTCTGTATAACTTTATTCCAGACAGATCCTTTTCCGGAACAGCAGTTAACGGTTCCAAGGTCAAAAAGTGACCAGGAGTTAATACCGATAGATCATTTGGGTCTGAACTCAATGGACAAAGAGTGTGGTTAATTCTTCAAATGTTAAAACTTGATCACCAACTATTCGATAAAGATGTGACTTCGCGGCTTTAATCTGAATTTCCCAAACTCCACCAAAGTGGGGTGCAGATGGGGGATTGAAACGAAAGTCTATACGTTCCGTACCGGCAGCATTCTCCATCAAAACCGAAAACTGATTTCGTGCACCTACGAAATTCGTTCCACAATCCGCATGGATTACGTTACATCTACCCCGCCGTCCTACAAATCGACGTAGGGCTGCGATAAAACCATCAGTCGATAAGGAGGACACAACTTCCAGATGTACCGCTTTAGTAGTAAGACACACAAACAAACAAAGGTACGCTTTGTCCAACTTAGCTCCGCGGTGCTGGGCCAGTTTAATGCGAAATGGTCCACCGAAGTCAACTCCCACAGTCGAAAATGGTTTGACTTGATTGACACGGTAGATAGGCAAATCGCCCATAAATGGCTGTAGAGGTTGGGGTCTTGTACGGTAACAGCGAATACATTTGGAAAGACAGCGTCTAACTGCTCGCTTTGCTGAAACGATCCAGAATTGTTGTAATAATAAAAACTGTGTGGTGTTAACACCGGTGTGACAGTAGGTACGATGTATCGACTCAATAAGTTGGGTGGTAAAAGGCGAATCATTGGGTAACAGCGCTGGATGCCGTTGTTCAAAACCAATTCCCGCATGACAAATACGTCCGCCCACCCTGAGAATTCCACGATCATCGATAAACGGATTGAGTTTGCGGAAAGGTTTAGGTAACACTTGACCGGTGTTTAATCTTGATATCTCATCATTAAATGCATCGGATTGGACATGTTTTACAATAATCATCAAAGAATTGTTGCGTTCACTGTTCGTTATGAATTTATTATTAGATGAGGTTTTAGGTAAGTTCCGGGTAGCGTCAATGAATCGGTAACAATATGCAACAATTCGGATAGTTTTATCTAAACAAGAAAACTTTGACAACAGATTGTTAAATAGGGAATCATCTGCACCATGGGGCAGAGTGGTAGTTTGTTGAAGAACCAACGAGACCGGAACGGTAGCCTTACTCTCTTCGAGCGCGAGTGGATCATCATCCGTATCAGTTACGGTGTCGGGATGGTATCCGGAGTTCTGCGAAAGCCATGAAGGTCCTTCCCACCATAATGAGTTATGAAGCAACTCATGAGGAAGTTGACCTCGAGAACAAATATCTGCAGGGTTATCGGTTGAAGAGACATGATGCCACCATTCGGTTGGAGTGAGATCATGAATATGACTGACACGATTTGCCACAAAAGTCGCCCACCGAGACGAATGAGAGCGTAACCAGGATAGTGCAACAGTTGAATCGGACCATAAATGAAAGTTTATCGCAGGAGATTCTGGCATGTTATATGTTGTCTTAAAGAATTCAACCAAGTTTGCCAATAAAACAGCTGCGCAAAGTTCTAGTCGCGGTAATGATACCTTTTTTATCGGTGCTACTCGCGCTTTTGAGCAAACTGGCATGATATGTATTTTACCTCGTTGATCGACTATCTTCATGTAAAGAACAGCTCCGTAAGCAACCTCGGAGCTATCACAGAAACCATGGAGCTCATAATATTTAGCACCATCAATGGTTAGTCGTCTCGGAATTCTCAATTTTTGTATTATTTTTATTTGCTGCTGATAGTCATCCCACAAGGCAACGATATTATGAGGAGGGATATCATCCCATCCACCACCAATTATCCATAGCTGTTGTATTAAGCATTTTGCCTTTATGGTCAGAGGAGAAAGAAAACCTAAGGGGTCGAACACTTTTGCTACCTCACTTAGAATTGTACGTTTAGTACATGGACGTGTACTGGGGGTTACATCAAAAAGAAAACTATCAGTACTAGGGTCCCATTTCAAACCAAGAACCTTCAAGGTGAACGGTTCTGCGTCATCGAATGAAATCGCATCCATGAGACAATCTTCAGGCGGCAAATCAGACAATACTCTCAGGTCATTACTTGCCCACTTCCTCAAATGAAACCTTCCTAAATGAAGTAAACTAATAAGTTCCGCCTTAGCTGAGAGTGCTTCCGTTAATGAGTTTCGAGTGGAAATAATATCGTCAACATAAATTCCTGTGCGTGAGGATAATATCTCTTTTGCAATAGGGAAAGCATCCCCTTCATCCTGGACCAATTGCTGAATAGTTCTACATGCAAGAAAAGGTGCTGAGGCAATTCCGTAAGTAACGGTATTTAATCGATATTCTTGTATAGGGCCATCACTACTAAACCTCCAAAATATCCGTTGATAGTCCCGATGGCAGGGGTCGACTAACACTTGCCTATACATTTGTTTAATGTCTGCCATAAACACGAAAGCAGACTCCCGAAACCGCAACAGAATTTCACTTATGTTGGCTTGCAACTTGGCACCCTTCAGTAAGGTATCGTTTAAAGATTTGTTGTTACCATCTCGAGCAGAAGCATCAAAAACGACACGCAATTTGGTAGTGTGGCTTCCAAGGTTGGTAACACAGTGGTGAGGAATATAGTATTTACCTTTACCTAACTCCTCCGTAGGTACCAAAGACATGTGGCCACTCGCCAGATAGTCTGCCATAAATTCCGAATACTGACGACTAAGCTCCGGATCTCGGTCCAACCGACGTTCGATAGCATGAAAGCGCCGTAAAGCGATATCACGAATTCCATGAAAAACAGGTTCAAGGTCGTCCTTGAATGGGAGTCTTACGATATACCGGCCTAACTCATCCCGCGAGTGCTCCAACAGAAATTTCTGCTCGCATGCCAATTCATCTGGTGTCAGGCTAGAAGCTGATGGAAGAGTATCCAGTTCCCAAAATCGTTGTACGATATTTGTCAGATCGGTGTCCCCTCTACCCTGAACTGTAGCAGTCAATGAATTTCCCGCCAGAGGCGATTTCCCCAACAAAAGCCAACCAAAGATGGAGTTGAAAGCCGGTGGCTGAGTGGAAGTACCCTTGATTCGTTCGCTCAATAGACATTCCGCAAAAACATCTGCTCCAAGCAGTACATCGATTGGACCAGGAATATCAAAACCGGGATCTGCCAAGTCCAAGTTTTTTATGTGTGTCCACCCTGTACTATTGAGTTTGGATATCGGCTGTTCACTGCAAATATTTGGAATTACTTGCAGGTCTAATTCGAATACAGGTTGATTATTTGTACCCACTGTACAAAAGATATGACCTTTGATGGCAGCCGCCATACCTCCCAACCCGTTGACATGAACGTTTGTTGCGGAAGGCTTGAAGTTTAGTAATTGGGCAGCACTTTCAGTTATGAAATTATTTTGACTTCCAGTGTCAAACAACGCTCTAAACGTTATAAAGCAACCATCATTGTTTTTTAACTGAATTAAAGCAGTAGCTAACAACACAGTCATGTTCGTGGGCACCATTGACGTATCAGAAATACCGTTTGTGACTAACGCCGAATTAGTTGGTAGAGACTTCCGATCATCGTTGTGCAATAACGTATGATGTTTACGTTTACACTTTTGGCAGGAAAATATTGACATACAATCCTTCAAATGGTGTGATGCTTTTAGGCAATTGAAACACCATTGTTTTGATAATGCCACATCCATGCGTTCTGACACAGATTTTTGCAGGAATTCCTTACACTGCGTAATGCTATGAGCTTCTCCACAAAACGAACACTTATAGGGTGACTGCGGAAAGTTTGAATACGAACCATTCTTTGACGAATTTCCTTCAGATGACGAAGCGAGTAGCGTATGATTTGTATTATTAAAGTATCGTTTATGTTGTGTTTGCGGTACTGAGGACTGGTTAGCCTTGCTAGCCTCTCGGGTGGTAACAAAATGAGCATCACGTAAGAGCGCATCACATTTCATTTGCAAGAAAATTTTAAGTTCTAAAAATTTTATCAGTTTATTATCAGTTTGTTGCTCCTCGAATTCACAACGCAGTTTTGAGTCTAGCTTCGATAGAATATGATAGTTCAGTACGAAATCCCATTGATCAACCGGTAAATTTAAGCGTTTCAATATGCATAAGTTTTCATCTACTGAATCCAACGAACGCCTAAACTCATGAACGTTTGCTAATTTCAAATTAACATTTAGAATATCCCGCCAACACGTGAACGCAAGTGCACGATCGTCTTGATACCGCGCCACGATAAAGTCATACGCGTCCCGGTAGTGTTCCCCTGTTACGGGAAAAGATCTGATGACGCTTGCCGCATCGTCACGTAACGACGACACCAAATAGTGAAAGCGTTCAGTGTCACTTAATGAGGAACAATTGTGAATAAGAGTGTTGTATTTATCAATAAACTCCGGCCATTGTTTAATATCACCAGAAAATACGGGTAACGAAATTTTGGGTAATTTGATCTGTGTAGTAACACTTGATGACGGTAAACGTGGTTCAGGTTTTGTCAATTGACGGTGAATTGATTTTATTTCAAAGTACATTTCATCGAAATTTTCTTGTACCCTTTGATCTTCCTCGGGTCTATCAGAAAGATCAATAATGATGAAATGCAGCTCCTCGAACTTAGCAACGTTGGTCTGGACATCGTCGTAATGGGAAAAAAATAAATTATGTTTATCAACGGCTGACCGCGCTTCTAAACTCAATTCACGAGTTTTAGTTATACGATTGAAAATTATTGTTCGTTTCCTTCGCAAGGAGGGTAGATCAATAACTGAATATCCTTCATCGACCGACTTTGATTTTGATTTACTCAACTTTCGTTTACCTTTGGGACAAAACGACATATTTTATTTATTTGGTCAAGCTTCGTTAGCAATAGACCTTTTACTACCTTACAAGAATTACGTTTGGTAAAAAGTAAACTATCCAGTACTCGTGGTATGAAAGGGCGATAGTTAATGACGAAATAAAACAAAAAAATAAATAAAAAAAACAAAAAAATTACAGTTATTTTGAATTACGCAGGTAGCAATAACTAATTGAATGTTGGTTACAAATTTGTTATGGAGAACGTGTAAAAGGACGACACAAAACCGATCACTACGTGCACGCAATAAGATTTTTGGTTTGTTTTTTCAAAATTATTAAAACGTTTAGAATTGGTTTCAATTCGATTGATAGCACATAGATATTTAACTAAGTTGTATAATTTAAAAAAAAAAAAAAAGAAAAAAAAAAGTTAATTGTTTGCACCAGCCGATAAATATAAACACCGAAGATTATTGAAGATTGTTTATATGATCTGGTAATAAACAAAAAAAAACGGTTAGAAGAATGATTATTAGAATTAGATCAACCAAAACGACAAACTACAATTAATTTAAGACGTGCCGCAGTTCTAAAGTAGTCGAGTTACACGCCGGCCACCTGAGTGCGCATTTGTCTTTGAAATGTAATAGCAAATAATTTCACTTAAAAAATATTTTTAAGCATTTTCCATCCGTTACGTTCAAACCAAAACTATGAATAGGTACACTACAACTCAGCACAAAATGGCGGAGACGAAAATAAAGTTGTGTAGGACCTTACCTTACAATTCAAAATTGGCGACATAACCTAGTTGTAAATTTTCAGTAAATACCACCGTTAATTTGCAGAAAATCTATTTTTTTTTTTTTTTTTTTATTTATTATAAAGTGATCCCTGGTTTCGGCACCATAAAGATGTGACGTACGGGCTCTGCCCAGGTCACACTGGGTCAATTACACGGGGATGTTCAATAGTAATCGCCAAGTAGTCAGTGTAAAGCACACGGGAATTTCTCCAAGTAACAATAGAATGCGTACGTACCTGGGAAACCAACTGCTGATCACCTCAAGCTTTTGGTTCTGCCGACGGTTTGGATATCTACTCCTGCACTGGGTGGAAGCGCGCACTCACCGGCCGGTGGACGATCGTAGTTATTTTTATAAAATATACACTTCAAAACTGCTAAAACTGGCACTTTGTTAGGGCTTATAGTTTGCTTTATTCGATCCGATTTCGTTGAAGTGGAAGCTGGCGATGTTGATGGTTCCGTGTCGCAATAGGATCTGCCCGAAAATCAATTCGTTCGGCGCTGCCTAATTTCTTAGTTAGTTGGAGGGTCATTGGATTTTAGTTTTTATACAAATACCGTACGCATTGGGCGAAACAAATGTTGCCCGTGCTTCATGGAAAATACCCAGCCTCAATACACTAAAGCTACTTTGGCGAGGACTATGCGAACGAAACAACATATTTTGAAATTGTGTACAATATTCATTATTTTTAAAGACCATACCCGTTACTTTGAATTAACATCAAATGGTAAGTAAAGCGCCTTCCCTTCTCATGGCTACCCACTTTCCTTCTGTTTATTATGATTTTGTACATAAATTCAAAAGATCTTTTGATAACTATTGCATGCTAATTATTTTCCAACCTTTTTGACAACACAGATGGAAATGATGGATAATGCAAGGTGCTAAGGGTGGTTCTGCGTTGGCAGAGGTACGACATAATTAGGAACGCATTATGTTATTGTGAGGCGACTTACCCCACGGCTTTAATGGATTACCTACTGGTTGAGGCTGTCAGTCTCGACCCTCGAGGGAAAAGACTGGCGGGGAACGCCACAATGCACGTCAAAAATATACGCGAAATTGAATATCGAGTACCTAGCTCCCGCTGTTTGTTGATGCGTTGCTATAACTGTTATGAATTATGATTTGGATAGTGGTTTAGGTAAGTTGTGATGATAAATTATAGTTGTATAAAAAACAAAAAAAAAAAATACGATCAAACCGTAGTTTCCGAATGCAATGTACGAGTATAGGACTCGTATAAACAAAACATACGAGCCCAAATGAGGGCCTAACTGGAGGCCACTGAAGAGTTTCACTTTTCACTTATCCTTGTTCTGGCGTTATCATGAAGCTTTCCACTCTAAATATAATATAATCTGTATGTATATACTCGTATATTTTAATACTTGCCAAGTAATAGCCTGCACTTAAGTCTTAGTGGGTAATAGGTAAGTTCAATTTAAGTAACAAAGTTGACTTTTTAGGAACTTATGAGTTGATATATTGTAGTACGGAAAAATGAGGGATGCATGGAAATGGACTACAAAATTCATACAATATCGGATAAAACCGTCGTATTAAATTTAGTTTCATTAATTGGTTGATAAACAAAATTATTAGTTCAGCTTACTGGATTGTTTACACACGTGACTTGTTTAGGCTTCGTGTCGAAAATAATGAAATGTTATATACTCCAATATTGATACTGCCATTGGCAGACGCGTTCAATGCACTAGATAGAGTAGGTAATCAATTTTAACAATCGTGAAAATAGCTAGTTTTCACCGCCCAAACCAACAAATGTTTTGAATTTTACTATAATGATAATGAACTGACAAATTCGACCAATTGATGGTCACGTCAATTCAAATTGGTCACTGAATACGTTCATATATATTTCTATTGTCAATATTTGTATTTTATTTTTATTTTTTTATACCACTTGGGCCGACAAACAAGCGGATGGTCCAACTGATGGTATGTGATCAACGCCGCCTATGGACATTTGCAACCTTGCCCTTAGTGCATCGCCAATGCGTTGTCGACCCTGAGACGTGAAGTTGTTATGTCTCATGTGCCTGTAATTTCACCGGCCCCCTTACCTTTTTAACCGAAACACAGTAATACAAGTGCACCACTGCTTCACGGCAGAAATGGGTAAGGTGGTAGTATTTCCCCGGACTCTGCACTAAGAGCTCTACTACTCGTATGTACCCAACATGAGTTGTTGGTTGACATACATCGGATACATTGATACATTTCAAATTAATCCTGTCAAACTCTTCTCTTTAAAAGTGATAACTAAAGCTGTGAACAGATTAAAGATAACTGGACTACCTATAAAAAATCATTAAGTTTTGACACAAACTAAATATTTAAAATAAATTTAGTACCCCAGATAATCACATGATTCTGCACCCATGATGTTATGAACTGGATTATACAGATAGGAAATAGGTGGTGATCACAGTAGATATGGAGTTTGTATTCGTGTTTGAAGATAGGCAGAGCTAGCGACGTGATTGTCAAAAATTGTATGATACTGACACTCAGCGCTTGCTCTCAGACCTTGAGCACAAGGAGATCTGTCTTAGGGACTTAGTTTCTAGATATGAAATTGCTCAAAAACAAATAAATGAGCATATATTGGCGGCGAGTCACCTGGTTGACTTATGTAAGTACAATGAGGACACATTAAGATCTCTGTCCCATAATCATATATGTGATTGTGACCATTCACCAGCTGGGCCAGGTGAGTCGCTTCCAATATCTCAAACGAAACAGACTGATGTTCAGGTCACGCAATTAAATTCTAATCCATCCAATCCTACAGTCACAAAGACAATTGTTTTTTCGGATAAAATAGGATCTGACTTTGGCTCAATAATCAGTAACCAAATAACTGATTCAGTCATGAATTATTGTATGCCAGGGGCATCATACAAACAAATAGTAGATAAAATTTTGCATACAAAGTTTGATGAACAAACCATAATTATAATTTTAATTGGCAATGCTTTAAATATCAGTAAAAAAGATTTGATAAATAGTCTCAACTCATTATCAAAATTAGGGGTAATGAAAATAATGTTATGTGCTTTCCCATACTCTTCAAACTACTCAGATATGGAGAATAATTATATTTGGCATTTAAATAACCATATGCATAATGTTACATGTCATAGTGCTAATTTTATATATTTTGATACTAACAAGTTTGTTAGTAAGTTAAAATTGAAACAGGATACACTGTTTATTCCAAAAAAGCTTAAGAAATTGATTGCGTCACTTGTAGCATATAATATTAATAGGATAAGGGATAACTCAGTAAAAATAAGTAATTTTAACATTAATATTCAGAATAGTTCTTTAAACAAAAACTTTTGACAACAGAGAAGCTCAACAGTTCGATTTTTGTAATACATCAGAATATTAATCGCTTCTTTGGCAAAATTCTAGATATTCATTTATTGTTAGATAAAATAACTATAGACATATTATGCTTTACAGAGACATGGTTGAAACCGGGCACTATGCTTTTTAATATTAAAAACTTTACAGTTGCCAGTATATTCAATAGATTATCTGCAGAAGGTGGCGGCACAATAATTCTTATAAATAATAATATTAAATTCAAGGATCGGAAAGATATTTGCAGCCTCTCTGTTGAGCGTGTTTGTGAGGTGTCTTGTGCAGAGTTGCAGAGCTATATTATTGTATGTGTTTATAGGCCACCGGCATCAAATTTTTTATTGTTTACCTCTATAATAGAAGAGATTCTTCGTAAGTTATTTAATAATTGTAACAAGTCAATAGTTCTATGTGGCGACTTTAATGTAGATACTCTTAGTAATTCATCTGAAAGTCGGAATTTAGTTGCCTTATTCAAATCATTCAACTTAGATATATTATTTAATGAGTCAACAAGATCTACAGCCACTTCGGCTACTTGTATTGATAATATATTAACTAATAGTAGTATACTAGGGAAATCGATTATTAGTGGTGTTCGCTCGGATCATAAGGCTCAATTAATAGAATTGCCATTTAAAAGACAAGTATTTAAAGTAACGAAAGTAATTAGACCTACTTCTAAGGCAAGATTAGACAACTTTAAGAATAATTTAGAACTGAAACTCTGTAATACAATATATCATAGTAATGAGCCCAATGTCTTGTATGAAGGTTTATTGTCCGGGATTTGCGATAATTTTAATAGAGCCTGTCCTACTAAAATAGTGAAGGTAAATAGTAAAATGGGATTTAGTGACTGGGCTACTAAAGGTATTCGTAAGAGCAGGGATAGGTTGTATGAACTTTATCATTTAAAATCTCTAACTCATAACGAGGAATTTCATAAATATGTTAGAAACTTTTCAAAAACATTCAAGTTAGTGTGTAATCAAGCTAAATCTCACTTTATATGTAATAAAATAGGTAATGCGAATAATAAAATAAAGACAGTCTGGAATGTTATTAATACGGAAACTGGTAAAATTAGAAATAATAATGAACAGGTAACTCTTAAAATTAATGATAAAATTTTAATGAATAATTTAGATGTAGCCTGTGCTTTCGAAAACTTCTTCACGAGTATACCTGGTAAAACTACTAAAAGCCTTAAATCATGTCCTATAGTAGCGGAATCTTTACTCAAACAGCATATTCATAATATATTTCCTAGTTTTAAATTTGAGCATATTAATGCTAGCGATATCTTAAATACTTTTAATTCGCTCAATATGAAAAGTACTGAAGATTTATGGGGCTTATCAGTAACAATCGTAAAATCAATAATAACAGTGATTGCACCGGTTTTGTCAAATATTTTTAATGAATGTATTGATCAGGGTTGTTTTCCTGATTTGATGAAATACAGTAAAATAGTACCTATTTTTAAGTCCGGTTGTAAGGAGAATCCTTCTGATTACAGACCAGTTTCCGTTCTGCCAGCACTTAGTAAAATTTTTGAAAAACTGCTGCTTAATCAAATGTTAGGTCACTTTACTAAGCATAAGATATTGCATGGTCATCAGTTCGGTTTCACGAAGGGAAGATCTACATCCGATGCGGCAGCATCATTGCTGAGACACATTTATGGCGCATGGGAGGATTCTCAGGATGCGATTGGCATTTTTTGTGATCTATCCAAGGCTTTCGATTGCGTTGACCACCGTACGCTACTTCTAAAACTTGACTACTACGGAATTCGTGGAACTGCTCATGATCTTGTTTTATCTTATTTATCAAATCGTCAACAAAAGGTAGGGATTACTGGCACAACATCCAAGGGCTCTTTAGTCGAAATGGGGGTACCCCAGGGTTCAATTTTAGGTCCATTTTTGTTTTTAGTCTATATAAATGACTTGCCATATGTTGTAAATGATCTCACAGATATTGTCTTGTTTGCTGATGATACATCATTAATTTTTAAAGTTGATAGAAAAGACAAAGATCTAACTAAAGTTAATCATACTATGTCAATTGTCTGTGGGTGGTTTGCTACAAATAATCTATTACTAAATTCAAAGAAAACTAAATGCTTAAGGTTTTCTTTACCGAATGTAGCACAAGTAGATAGCCAAATAATAATAGATGGGAGCCATATTGATACGAATATATTGAACGGTATTTTTGGGTCTTACATTAGACAATAAATTGCAGTGGGGACCTCAGGTTGATACTCTAGCTGCTAAGTTAAGTTCGGCTGCATTTGCTGTTAGGAAAATTAAACAATTGACGAATGTTGAGACAGCCAAATTAGTTTATTTTGCATATTTTCATAGCCTCTTGCCCTATGGTATTTTATTTTGGGGAGCAGCAGCGGATATAGAATCAATATTTATTATACAAAAAAGAGCAATTCGTGCAATTTACGGTATGGGTCCCCGTGAATCATTAAGAGATTTATTTAGGGAAATAAATATAATGACATTGCCTTCATTATATATTTATGAAAATATAATGTTTATACGTAGAAACATAGGAATGTTTGAGTCAAATTTGGATATCCATAATATTAATACAAGACAAAGGGAGAAGTTAGTTGTTCCATATTTTAGACTAACTAAAGTAAACAAGTCATTTCTTGGTAATTGTGTTCGATTTTATAATAAGATACCGCTTTCAGTAACCAAAATGTCTGATCATAAATTTAAAAATTATATTAGGAAAGTTTTGAAAGAAAAAGCGTATTACAAGGTGGTTCATTATATTGAAGATAAAAATGTATGGAAATAGCTGCTCTCTGCACAGTGCACCTCTAATTTTCTTGTTTAAGTTGTAAGTAATTATTGTCATTTTCTATTTTGTAGTCTTGTTATTTTTTTTTTTTCTTTTTTTTTTTTGTTTTGTTTTTTGTTTTTGAATGTTAGCTTTATTAAGTATTTTGTAATTGTTAAATATAAAAATATGTAAAATTGATGTTATAAAATAGCCAAAAAGTCAGAATAGATAAAAAAGAATGTAATAAAATAAAAAAGAATGTAACCTTGCTGAGTTTCTTGCCGGTTCTTCTCAGTTGAAGGCTGACTTCCGAACCGGTAGTAGCTTCAGTAACTTTAAATTTGACCTTCATAAGTGCCTTCTGAGGGCCTAAACTGAATAAATAGTTTTGAATTTTGAATTTTGACCATCGGCATGTCGATAGGCGCCTATTTGCATGACTCTGTCCTGTATTGGAGCCGTCGTTGACAGTTGGAATAATATTATGGCGTATTTGTGAATCGCAGCTCATACGAAAAGTGTAATGTTTTGTATTTATTCCTAAATCATTATGAAATACTAGCTGTCCCCCGCGTTCCCGAGGGATGTAACATTTTCCCGGAATAAAAAAGAGCCTATATGTTATTCCAATATACGTTCTATCTATGTGCCAAGTTTCATCCAAATCCGTTGGGTAGTTTGTGTGAAAGTGGAAGAAACATCCATACATAAACTTTCGCATTTATAATATTAGTAGGATTTAGGTCTTAGAAGTTACAAAATAGTTGACACAATATCTTTATAACATTGAGGTTATATACACGAGGAACCTCCTAATAAATGAATAACACATGTGAAAAAATCAACTGTGGGGTTTAAAAAAATAAGTTTAGCTCTCTATTTACAGTCATTCCCTGCGATGCATGAACACATTAGTCATTTACAAATGTTTTGGATTCTGTATCACATTAACAACTTTTTCGTCTGAGATATTATATGTACTTATGTTACATACAAGCAGAGGAAAAGAGAAATGGTCTAAGTTAATAATGAAATGGTTCACAAGGCATATTAAGCGAAAACAAGGAAGGCCACCAAGAAGATGGGGGATAATAAATAAATAAATATTGTGGACATTCTTTACACACGGCCATCTGATCCCAAACTAAGCAGAGCTTGTATTATGGAAACCAGATAACTGATATACTACATATACTACTTTTTTTCTGAATACATACTTATATAGATATTTACACCCAGACACAGAACAAACAGGACATGTTCAGGCACACAAATGTTTGTCGTTATGTTGTTTGTAAAAGCTCAAGGTGCAAGCTATTACACTAATCATTTGACCGTAGAGTCCATACAAAGTGATGTTTGTAAAATCTCTCATAGCACTATGTGTAGGATGAAGTTTATTGCTCGAAATAGTTGTAGGAACGCAATATTATCTAAATAGAGTTGAGATCCCCATCAACTTCAAAATTCTTTATGCTCAACATCATAAAATCCGTATTGCTCCGGATTTACTTCAAATACTTTAGAAGCACTCGCAACTTTTTACCTAAGTTACTCTTAACTTCAGAGCATGTTCAATAGAAGAATTTTTATACAATGTTGCTTGTTGCTTTATTTATTGCTGCACTTCCTTTAATTTCACATTAAAACAATTGAATCATGTAGGTATTTGTCCTAGACATAAGCGTGCAATAGAAAAAATAATAGTATCTTGTGTAAATAGTGCGATAAGTTGTCGATAGCGAAATTGAGCGCACGATCAAAGTGAGTGCGATCATTCGCTCGAGTCCTCACGAGTACCGCACGAGGTACAGATATAATTTTTGCATTACACATGCTGAAATGTAAGACCTTAGCTCACTTTCTTAGTATTGACACTATTGGCACCCCGATAGTGTTTATTTTTTTACTTATTTTACGATATTTTTTCAACTGTTTCAGTTTTGATCGACAAGCATGATTCGACAAGAAAAAAATTGCGTGCGCCAGGAATCATTTACGTGCGGTAATTGAACTTACCGCACCCAAATAACCGTTTGACTTATACAATAGTCATAAATAAATATCCCATTACATTCTTCACACATGGTTACCTGGTCCCAAGTTAAGCAGAGTGTATTACTGCTTGTAGTATGGCTACCAGCTAACTGATATACTACATATACTACTTTTTTTAACATACTTATATAGATATTTACACCCAGACACAGAACAAACAGACATGTTCATGCACACAAATGTTTGTCCTGGGTGGGAATCGAACCCGCAACCTTCGGTTTGGCAGTAAGAGTCGCTAACCACCAAGCCAACTGGCTTAAAAAGTATTAATTTCTCCAGGCTATAAACTATCAATGTGTTAAGTTTCATCTAAATTCGTTTAGTACTTTTTATGTGAAAGAGAAACAAACATCCATACATCCATTCTCATAATCTCTTGCATTAATAATATTTTCTTTGAGTATACTTTATCTTCAAATTTTCTTGCTATATAATTTTGAGCTCCTCAAAAGCAGTATCTACGAATTTCAGGAGTCGGTAAAGCTTTTCTTATCATTGAAAAAGAAAAAGGATTAAAGTTAGCAAAGTAACATAAATAACAGTAAGTACCTGGCTTAGATGGATAGAAAACTTTTTATCGAATGTACACATTATTAATAGCTCGTCTTTTGTTAAGCTTACCTTCTAAAAGCTGTACTTAAATGCTCATTTTTACAATTTTCTATCAAAACATCATGATTACTAATCGTAAGTTTAATAATAGGAATCCATAGTCGTTAAGCTAGGTCATTAAGTAATATAGGCACTAAGTCGTAGGCAAGTCAGAATGTGGTCTAGAATTTTACGTGAACTACAAATTTTCAGGAAATATAAATATCCCTAGACATTCTTCACACATGATTACCTGATCCCAAGTTAAGCAGAGTGTACTGCTTGCAGTATGGCTACCAGGTAACTGATATACTACTTTTTTCAATACATACTTATATAGATATTTACACCCAGACACAGAACAAACAGACATGTTCCGTGCACACATGTTTTTCCTGGGTGGGAATCGAACCCGCGACCTTCGGTTTGGCAGTCAGTGTCTCTAACCACCAAGCCATCTGGCCCGTCATTCAATATGCTACATAATAGGTTGGGGAAAAAGTTCCTTCGCATTTTTAAAGAAAATTCTTACCATTTTTAATATAGATTATTTACATTTAACTAAAGTATGTAGGTACCATTTTGTTCGATAACTTTTTGCCATCTTGTAGGTAGGGTCATGATCCCATTGCTTTAGAAATTTTGGGACTTCTGATCAAAATACTGCGACAAGTGGTTTTGACAGTCCTCTCGTGATGTTAACCTGACACTGCCTTAAGAATTCTGAAGAGACCGAAACAGGTGGAAATCTGAAGGTGCAAGGTCAGGACTATACGGCGGATGCATTAATACCTCCCAGCCAAACTCTCTTCATTTTTGCTGAGTGGCTAAAGATGTGTGAGGTCTAGCGTTATCATGATGAAAAACCACACCCCTTCTGTTGATTAATTCCGGCCGTTTTCTCTCAACTTCTTGCTTTAATCTCATCAGTTGTTCGCAGTGGAGTTCAGAATCGATGGTCCTGTCTGGTGGTAACAGCTCATAATGAATAATGCCCTTCCAATCCCACCACACACACAGCATCACCTTGTTGCGAGTTAACCCGGGTTTCGCCAGTCTGTGAAGCCGAACCGGCCTTTGACCACGACCTTTTTCGCACGTTCTTGTCGTACGTGATCCACTTTTCATCACCAGTTATCAGCTTCTTCAAAAATGGTTCTGTTTCATGACGTCGTGATAAAGAATCACAAATGAGTACACGGTTCATTAGGTTTCTTTCAGTTAGCTCGTGAGGTACTCAAATATCTAGCTTTTTTGTGTACCCAGTTTTTTTCAAATGCGCCAAAACTGTTTTGTGGTCAATTCCTAGTTCTTCAGCTACGTCGTAACTACTGATATGCCGATCTTGCTCCACTTTTTCAAAAATGGCATCCATTTTATCCACAATGGGGCGACCAGAGCGACGTGCATCTTTGACATCAAAATTTCCGAACTGAAAACTCTTAAACCAAATTTGTGCTACTATCACAGACACTACACTAGGTCCATAAACATCGCAAATTTTTTTCGCGGCTTGCGTTGCATTTTTACCTTTTTTGTAGTAAAATTTTAAAATGAATCGAATTTCTTCATTAGATTCACTCATCTTGGCGGTACGAAAAACAAATGCAAATCACACATTTTCCTAATTTGAATTTGGAATTATGTTCTTTAAAATTTAAACTTTCAATGATACCAAAACCAGCCAAATACAAATAGTATAGCCAAAGAGATTTTATTACAAGTTCATACATACTATAATGCGAAAAGACTTTTTCCCTAACCTAATATGATAACTAATTGAGTCACGCGTGACATTGCGAAAATGTAAGATTATACAAAAACAAACAAATTCTTTCTGTCCGGCGGTCAACGAGGTAACACGTCTATGGTGTTAGTGCATCGAGTCAGTGACTAGGTCTAATACGTCCTGAAGATGGATCGTGTAGAAGCGAAACACGTGTCGATTTGCAATTGAGTTTCCTTGTTTGGGACTCGACAGAGAAGGAGATCTAGCGGAATAAGTTACTAGATATTTGTTTTTGTATAATCATGCTACATATGGTCAGCCGCGCTTCATTCTGCAGTTTAATAATATTTTGATTTTTCCATTATTATCAATTGATAGAGTTATTGTTGGCTGCATAAAGTAGGTACTAAATGTCAGTTTAATTATTTAAGGATTTTTATAGGACATCTATGCATATTTAACGACCAACCTAAGGCGTAATTATTATCTAAGGAGTTTCTCACTAGTTTCCGCTTGCAGTTTCATCTACGTGCCTAGGGCTTAAAGTAATCTATGTCCTTCTTTGCCTTGTCAGCTGCACCTGGCTACTAAATATAAATATTCTGTGACATTATTTACATACGACAGAGCTTGTACTGTTTATACTATGGACACCAGATAACTAATACACTACATACCTACACCTACTACTTTTTATATACATTCTTAAAATAGATTTTCTGTTGTTTTCCCATGTAAGTACAGCAAGGAAGCATCGAGAAGGGTGTGAAGAGATTTTTGCTATTTTTGTGATAACCATGGTATTGCAAGCGTCAATAGGCAGCGATGACCGTTTACCATTAGACGGGCCGTCAGTTTGATTGCTACCTTAGTAGTATAAAAAAATCATATATTTACATCCAGACACAAAACAAACACTCATGTTCATGTCCACAAATTTTGTCCAGGGTGGGAATCGAACGCTCGATCTCCGGCGAGTCAGGGTCTCTAGCCACCAAGCCAACTGGCCCATCAAATACTTAATAAATACATTTTTTTTTACCTTCTTCAATAGACACGGTAAGCAACCTCTAAAGTATATGCTGGTATAAGAAGCTGTGACAAATAGACAAAAGCCGCACCATAATGATTTCTTTTCCACCATATTGGTACTGCTCCCAAGAAATAGCCCGATATTGGTAAGTAAATACAAAACCGTATTAACCAGGTGCGATTCAAATCGCTCAGACATTTGCTTTTCAACTTGTTTTGTTGATTTTCTCAGTTCTCTCGAATAACGAAAGTACAAGGAGAAATGTAATCTCCGGGATCAAGTTTATTTTGATTGTAAGTTTCTTTGTTGAGTTCGTGCTTGGGATGAGCAAGGAAATTGTTGTTATGTATTAAACTTATTAATATATAATACATATATTGATAAAAAATACATAAAATGAGCTCATGAATTACTTATCACTACTAGTGCATGCCTAGAAGTTCGGGTATCTAGTAGGGTATTCAAAAGGCTTGGCCATCACGCAGGTTGTCTGAGGAAAATATGTTTTTTCAATAAAATTGCTCTCCGCGGCATTCGATGCTCTGCATTTTTTTTGTTTTTTTTTCAGGAACCTTCGCCGACTTACGTAGTGCAAACACTAAACTTTCACCGCTACTTGATACAAGACAAAAAATATATTTTAAAAAGGCTGCATATACAGTGATTTGACAGGCCAGTTGGCTTGGTGGTTAATGACTCTGACTGCCAAGCCGAAGGTCGCGGGTTCGATTCCTACCCAGGATAAACATTTATGTGCATGAACATGTCTGTTTGTTCGGTGTCTGGGTGTAAATATCCATATAAGCATGTATTTAGAAATAAAAAGTAATATATGTATTATATTAGTTATCCGGTTTCCATAGTACAAGGTCTGCTTAGTTTGGGACCAGATAACAGTGTATTAAAAATGTCCCGGGATATTTATTATTTATTTATATACATATAATAAATGTATAATTTCAGCTATAAATAGAACCAAAATTATTGTAGTAAGTACTTTATAGAGGATACTTTTGCACAGTCTGGTTTGTCCGATTAATAAAAACGAACTCGTTAATTAAAACTGTGTTTTAATGCGGGTCATAAATTGCTTTGCCATTTGGACTCATTGCATCGTGAAAATGAAATCGTATACCAAATATAATAAAGTTTACAGCTTTAATTAGACAGAATTCTGCTGTAGGTATTTTATTATATAAAACTATATTTTGAAAATTGGTAGAAATTTAAACAGATTTTATTGATGTTATTCCAGACAGTGTTATTAAGTTCAATAGTAATTTATCACCAGACAACGTTTGAAAAAAAAAGTCAGATAAAAAAAAAAACGCTGCAAAAGTTCTACTGTTGGCTGACTTCGGAACCAGTGGTTATTTCAGTAACATTGACCACATAAAAGCCATCTAGGGACCTTAATTAATTTAATGTTTTTTTATTTAATTACCAAGCTATACTTTTATTCTTCTATAAGCTCTGTAAGCATTAAAAATGTTATTTAGATACTTAGATCATGTATATCATAAACTTATTTTCAATTTTAGCCAGCTAAAACTAGTTAGGCATGAAACAGAAGAGTGCTTCAGGCAAGAAACAAAATTCGTTAGAATACTGAATAGTTATCAATTACGTATCTATTTTGTAGTCAAATATGCTTGAAGTATGAAGCTTCAATAATGAAATTTTAGATTTTTATGCCTCAGTGGCTTTAGTAAAATATACTGAATAATAATAAATACCCTGAGACATTCTTTACATACGGCCATCTGATCCCAAACTAAGCAGAGGATGGAAACCAAATAACTGATATATACAGACACAACTTTTTTTTTTAAACACATACTTATATAGATAATTACACCCAGACACAGAACAAACAGACATGTTCAAACACACAAATGTTTGGCCTGTGTGGGAATCGAACCCGCGGCCTGCGACTTGGCAGTCAGGTCGCTGACCACCAAGCCAACTGGCCAGTCAATCCATTTCAATTAAATAAAACTGTTTATTATTTTACAATTATTTACATAATCGAAACATAAACTTAATTATCAAATCATAATCCGTAAGCTACCGCAAACCAAACAGTTTATTTTAAAGTATGTTCATCATAGAAAAAGTCTACTACCGGTTCGTAAACGTAACCTCGTAGCTCGCTGGGAGTAAATTGTCGGCACGAAAGTTGGTAAAATAAACAATTAAGATAAATCTTATTACTATTTCCAACCCAGCGTATAAAATAAACTAAGGTTATATTTCTGCAATATCTACTCATATCATATTACAACGACAAATTAATAATTTAATAAAAGGTCGAAGTCAGACTCGGAAGTCCTCGTTCATTTGCTTACAATTTGAATTTTAGTGAGTCAATCATCTTTAGTTGTTGAATAATTTATGGTGTTTGGGGTCATATGTTTGTTTAGGATGATATTTTGATGAAACACCGCAATAAGCTGGAACACCGCACAATCTTTGCTGACTTGATTAATGAAGGGGTACCTTTATACGGTACCTGCCGAATAAATAATGTATCTGGCATAACTATGATATCACACATAAATAAATAATTTACCTATATACTAGAATACAATGTAATCATACCGTATAACTCAATTTGTCAATATTATTGAGCTTAATTGTTTGTGCCACATTAAAAAATACAGCAAATAATTATAATAGTCGAATTGGGAAATATTATTTCCATTGTACCTGTGGTAATTCTTTTGATGAAAATCCTACTAATATTATTATAAATGCGAATGTTTGTATGTATGGATGTTTGTTGCTCTTTCACGCAAAAACTACCAAACGGATTTGGATGAGACTTGGCTCAAATATAGAAAATGCCCTGGAATAACACATAGAATACTTTTTGTGCCGAGAAAATGTTAGATTCCTGGGGAACGCGAGTGAAACCGCGGGGACAGCTAATAAACCAATAATTTCATAACAACATCATAAAATGCAAATTTAACAATATCATAGTTAATGGATTTATAAATAAAAATAAAGTGAATAGTACCTTAACCATTTCCGCTGAAAACAGTAGTGCACTTGTATTACTGTTTCGGTTACCAAGGTAAGGGCGTCGGTGAAATTAAAGGTACATGAGACTTAACAATTTTACGTCTCAGGGTCCACAACGCATTGGCGATACCCTGGTATTGCAAATGTCGCTAGGCAGCGGTGATCACTTACTATCATGTAGACTGGTAGGATGCTTGTTTGTCGGCCCAGGTGGTATAAAATACCTACTATATTTTTATTATAAATTTCACGCGCATTCCCTGGAGACGTAACATTTTCCCGGGATAAAAAGGTGGCGATGTGCTACTCCAGATTATAATACCTATATAATATAATAACTGTTTACGCAGCGCACGCAGCGGAAGCTCTCAAAAAGAAAACAAAAACCTGAATTTGAAACATTCTTCATTGGTGCTCCGCTCCTATTGGTCTTAGCGTGATGGTATAGCCTATAGCATTCCTGGATAAAGGCACTATCCAACACTGAAAAAAATATTTCAAATTTGACCAGCGGTTTCTGAGATTAACGCGTTCAAACAAACATACTCTTCAGATTTATTATATTAGTATAGATATGAAAGTTAGGATTAATGGATGTTTGTTGCTTAATCACGCGAGAAAGGCTGAATGGATTTGTATGAACTTTGGCACAGAGATATTTTTTTATTCCAGGAATACGTAACATTTCTAACAGCTAGTCTTAAAATAAAAATGCTTCAAAACCATTTATTCAGTTTAGGCCCTCGTGAGGCACTTATGAAGGTTAAATTAAAGTTACTCAGTTACGTCAGGCTTTCATTTATCCACCTACGTAATGCCACAAAGACGGAGTTCAGTATTTAAATAAGGCACGTTTGGTTTTACCATGCGCTTGGGAAATCAATGATCCGCATTCATTCGGTGCCAGAGCGGAGCCGTTGACCTACAAAAGAATTCTGTTGCTCGACAGAAATTAAAAAGTCGCAGGAATCAACATTTTAATAAAGAATTATAGTTACTGGGTATAATCGACACTCCTTGGCTTGGTAGTTGGCGACTCTGACTGCCAAGCCAAAGGTCGCGGGTTCGACTCCCCCCAGGAGAAACATTTGTGATGAAACATGTTTGTTTGTTCTGTGTCTGAGTGTAAATATCTATGTACGTATGTATTTAAAAAAAATTGTATATGTAGTATATCAGTTACCTGGTTTCCATAGCACAAGCTCTGCTTAGTTTGGGATTAGATGGCCGTGTGTAAAGAATGTCCTGGGATATTTATTATTTTTAATCGTTCGTTTGAATTCACAAATAATTGTAGTTATTTTTGCTCTATTGTCTCGCCCGCATTCAAGAATTAATAATTATACAGGGTGACTGGTGAGATACCTTCGATACTTATGGAGAGTACTCGGTACTCGATTCTCGTTAAAATGATGTAATAAAATTAGGTGCTTAATTTTTGACCGAAATTTCTCTAAAAATAAGTGAATTGCGGATATTATACTCTCTAAACACGCTGCGGTGTTTGTTGTTTAAGATCTAGTCAAGTGCTGCACGCGCTAGTCCTTCCCACCAGTCATCCTGTATAAACAATGAGTTTTTATAAACCTTTATTTTTAAGGTTAGGCCTGATTAGATTTGAAGTATAATTAGCTATATAACGATTATTTTAAAAGCAGAGGAAAAAAACAGATAATATCGGACCATTTTCCATTAACACATTTTGGTATTTTTATTTGCTATAACAGGCCAACACTCTAATAGCTGAACTGTTAAGAAAGCTACAGATAATTATCGATGATGACGTAATCTTTTATTAAATACTTTAAGAACCTAGTTTTTGGGTAATATTGTAAAGAAATAATAATCAGTCTCCCATGAGATTTTATCCAAAATAAACGTGTATACAAAATTGCAGCTCAATCGGTTGAATATATCTGCTTCAAAATTGAGTAGCAAGATTCCACCCGAACAAACATACATACATACATTGCAAGTTAAATAAAAGCTTTAAAAAAAAAAGGTATTGAAGCTATGGCCATGTAGGTATCATTATTTTAATTCAACACTCAAATCTGAGTTACTTAGAAGATTCATATTCATATTATTTATTTGCATTCTACAATATTAATTAAATTAATTAAAATTAAATTTTAGGTGGTAAGTAATTCAATTCAAAATTCAAAAATTCAAAACCATTTATTCAGTTTAGGCCTTCGGAGGGCACTTATGAAGGTCAAATTTAAAGTTACTGAAGCTACAATATCTAATTAACATTGGGACCCTGCCGGGCACAGCAAAATACATAGTAAGTAACATGTAGGAGAGAGGAGATCATGGATATATCGCAATTTATTTATTGTGTCGGACGTTATTTTTGTATTGACTATATTTATTCATTAGTTTAATATTATTTATGTAAGATTTCTATCATTCATGTAATCATCAACTCTATAATATGCTTTTTTTAGCAGTATTTGTTTAAATTTGTTCAAAAATGTTGTTTCGTTTTCATCTTTTAATAAATCAGGTAATTTATTACAATTTTTTTACATATTACATAGGCACTATTTGAGTGTAGCGATAAGCGGGAAGTGGGTAGCATTAACATATTATTATGTCTTAGCGAACGGTTTGTGTTTTTTTCTTCACGTTTTGTGAAGAGACTTATATATTTCCTGACAAATTTACATGATTCCAAGATACACGGTAATGTTAATATTTTGTGCTTTTGATAGAAGGGTTTTCTATTTATTATCCAATTTCAGATGAATTTTGACCAAAAACACTTAATTATATTTTAGATATAAAATGTGAAAACTACAAGTACTACCGCACGGACGCCTCTCCCCTTTCCCTCTCTAGATCTCTTATTGTAACGAAATAATGGCCGCTGTTATATATAATTTCCTCCCTTAATATTCTATGAGGTCTTTAATAACAGTTTTAGTGTATCAGAAATAAAAGTTCTAGCCCTAAAGCTATAAAGAAGAATTTCAATTTCCGATATTCATTCACTAAAATCTGTTGCAATATTTTTGAGTCAACACCTGGACGCAAACACAAACTAAAAGCAAAAAACAACAATAGCACCCGACTCGACGTTGGCTTTATATTTTACCGTGAAAATAGAAAAAAAACATGACGAGCGTGCCGGAGAGGAACTGTCCAGTGAAGTAGGTACTTTAAAGAATAGGAAAAGAAAACATAACAGGTGCAAAACCTGCAAATATTACTTAAGTCACGGCATTTTATGATGATACATAGTCACAGCATACAAAATACTATTATTTACTTTTAACCATTGGTTATAAATTACGCAATGTAAAGTATGAAATATAATTTGACTAAATAATAAGTACTTTAAGGGGTGTTGTTTCGATACAGCTATAGAAGCCTGCGTAATCTACAATAGAGTTTGGAGTTTTCTATGGTGTGAGCAAAACTAACATGTGTGCTGGACTTGTGCAAATATAAACATTTTTTTCACAATTTTGTGGTAATGACAGGGTGCAACAAAATCTTATTTATAAAATTCTAGTGATACAATGTTAGTAACCATACTCCGCCGAAACAGCTGGACCGATTTTGATGAAGTTTTATGTGCATATTCAGTAGGCCTGAGAATCGATTACTATCTGTTTTTCATACCCCTATGTGATAAGGGTTGTCCACCCCTAACATTTAATTTTTTTTTGGTAAAAAAAAATCTAAATTTTTTTAATGTGGCATTAAAAAATACCTACAACCCTAAATTTTCACCCGTCTAAATAGAACCCCTATTTTTTATTGGGGAATAGTTAAAACAAAGTAAATATGGCAAAACAACGTTTGCCGGGTCAGCTAGTATTTTAGATATAAATGATTGCTTCTAACATGATTGCCTTTTATTAGTTCTGGAACAAACTACGTTGATGATTGTCTTTTTGAGTTTCTTGTCATATAGATTTTAATTACCCATGATGTCCTCATAATGCATTGAGTGACAGGTTATTAATTGTAATGTTTTGCAGCGATTGACCTCTGAAGCCTCTGTTAGGTCCCTTTTGGCAGGCCTAAGTGTTATGTGGCTTGACTTATTGCATAAATGTAGGTATTTAGATTACGTTATAAGAGCATAATGTACCGGTACCTGGAGTTGCTTAATGGTCTCATGCCGCCAATGCGTCACACCGAGGCGCCCAGGGGCAGCGTAAAACACGCTAGCTAAGACCCAAACCCACCTGTGTTTGGATCCTATAAATATTACGTGTACCTTCGTTCACCTCAGCCTCCCGCTGGGACAATTTATTCTATTTATTATGAAGTGATATACCGAAAATATTTTTAAAATGTGATGAATATCCACGGTGTTTATTCAAAAATGTAAAAAAATATATAATATGCTCTGAATGATAATTTTACAGCTTTATAATCTGAAATGCCATAGAATGGAAATATTTCCATGCTACATATGCTTATATTAGGATCCATAACATTTTATACGATTATTTTAAAATAAATGTTATACCTACTCTGTCACTCGCTTATCTTTTGAATAATCACAGGACGGAGAGCAGCTATGAAAATTTGTAGCTTAAAAAGAAAAATTCTGTACTTACACAAGCTTAACTCATAAAGAATCGTCGCACTGAATCTAACCGCACGAATACGGAAACTTCACGTTAATTTTTTCAAACCAAAAATGTCACAGCGCGAGAAATAAAAAACCCAAACAAAGTAATACTCTCCTTGAATTACGATCGCAGCAAAAACCTCGAATCCTATATTACGAAGTTGAGTATAAAGCTGGAGCACACGAGCCTCTCAAAAAAATACATCAGTGAAAATTGTTTTCCGCCCGAAGGTAGAATGTTTGCGAAGATTACTTTTGCTGATCGTCCGCGGCGGCCGATTTTCTTACTTTATGGGACGAACGGGCGGAGCCAGGAGGTGCCAATAGTTCAACGTAGTAATAGAACGTGTTTTGGAGCCGTCTCATTCTCGATACGTGTCGAGACTGAAAAATAAAGTATGCTTTATTTTATTATTCAATTCACACTGGCATACGAGTCTGTCATCGTATAACTTCTCCTTGAGTATTTTGGCAGATGTGATTATTTGTCTTCCATAACATCTTTGGTTATTTTTATGATAATTGTGCTAGTTTAATAAGTTCTTCATAAGTAATCCGTTTATCTAATTGGAATGTGACATAAATAATATGCCTTTAATATTTGACCTTGAAAGGCCAGACTTTGGCTTGATGGTTAGGAAATCTGACTGTCGAGTCGCGGGTTGCGAGTTCCGTTCCCACCCAGGACAAACATTTGTAGTAGTAGTAGAGCTCTTAGTGCAGAGTTCGTCCGGGGAAGTACTACCACCTTACCCATTTCCGCCGTGAAGCAGTAATGCAATTGTATTACTGTGTTCAACGGCGGATCCAGGGGGGGGGGGGTCATGGGGGTCATGACCCCCCCCTGAGCTGGTTCCAGGACTTTGTCGACCACTAATTTAACATAATGATTTTATTTATATATTTTGTCTCATTCCTCATTCCGTGCGTGATAGTGCATCTCTGGATGACTTCAACAGAAGATGGCAATATGTACAAGTTATTATGTGTAAAGTTTTTCAAGTGTACAAGCTTAAAAAATAATAATGTAGTCAACATGTGCTGTTTAGGTCGAAACTTATTCTAATTCTCCGAAAATTATGATTTTGGTGTCATTCGATTCGGAATAGCTTGTAGAAACTTTTTGAGAAAATTGAAGGGCCGCTCAAAAAAAATTGCAAAAGTTATAAAAATTAAGTGAAAGAAAAAGGGGGTTTGGTTTTTTGCAAATATCTCGAAAACTATTTGAGATTTTCAAAATTTTAAAAAAGTTCTAAGAGAACAGGAAATTCCCCAAAGAAATGTCTATACTCCCGGAACTGTATGACCAATATTTATAATTTTCCCAGAGGGTTGAAAATACGCCCGAAAACGGGTACTGCGGCTTGCACAAGCCACGCCCACTTTGGACATTTAATGAATAAATATTATTTTAACTTATAAAATATGAAAATTAACTAGCGAAAAAATTCAGGCACCTACAGGATAGCTCAATGAACAATAATCCGCGGTCCAAAAAAATTTATCGCGTTTTTTTAATTAGTTATCCATTAGTTAATTTATAATTTTTTATAACACAATATTAACTTGCAAGACTATAAATCTGAGATTTTTTCCTATCGTGGAGCTATTTGTCATAGACTTTAGAATAGATTCTCGTTAGAAAAATTAAAAAATTGTTAATTTTCGCTTTGTTATTAACAATTACTTAGGTTAAAAATTATAAAGCTCCATTAAACATTAAAAAATACTTTTTTTCATAATGTAACTTTTGCTCCGCTTTCTCATGATTAATAGCTACTAAAAATGATTTTTAATCATTTTTATTTCCTATTGTTTAAAAAATTGTTATAAACAAATGCATTGTTTATAAGATAATTCCATTTTTTTTCGGAAATATAAATTATGATGAAAGTTATTATTATAAAAAAAAACCATTCCTAAAAAAAAATTTTATTGCTTAAAACGGATTTGTTAATTAGTTTTTTTTCTATCACTTGTAACTTAAAAATGATAAAATGATGTAACAGAAAATTAAAAGCTAATAAAAAATATTTATAATTTTTTTATTATTTATTAATATTAATTTGTTTATAATAAAAAATTATAATTAAACAAATGAATTATCTCTCTGTATTTTTTTTCTTTTTCTACTTAAAAAAACAAAAACAATCATGTATTTTTTATATTTTTTATTAGACTTTTAATTTTCTGTTCTCTTTCATTTCATCATTCTCACCTGGTTTCTTATGTTTAATATATACCTATATTTAAATACCTCATAAACAATTATAAATATGATCATACAACTTATGTAACTTTTTCTCTGAGGGATATTTATTAACAATTTTAAAGAAAAAAAAATGGAATTATCTTATAAACAATGCACCTTTTTATAACAATTTTTAAAGAATAGGAAATAAAAATGATTAAAAATTTAGCAGCTTTTGACCATGAGAAAACGGAGCAAAAGTAACATTATGAAAAAAAGGTTTTTTTAATGTTTAATGGAGCTTTATAATTTTTAACCTAAGTAATTGATAATAACAAAGCGAAAATTAACAATTTTTAAATTTTTCCAACGAGAATCTATTCTAAAGTCTTTGACAAATAGCTCCACGAAAGGAAAAAAATCTCAGATTTATAGTCTTGCAATGTTAATATTGTGTTATAAAAAATTATAAATTAACTAATGGATAACTAATAAAAAAACGCGATAAAATTTTTTGGACCGCGGATTATTGTTCATTGATCTATTCTGTAGGTGCCTGAATTTTTTCGCTTCTTAATTTTCATATTTTATAAGTTAAAATAATATTTATTCATTAAATGTCCAAAATGGGCGTGGCTTGCGCAAGCGGAGCACCCGTTTTCGGGCGTATTTTCCACCCTCTGGGAAAATTATAAATATTGGTCCTACAGTTCCGGGAGTACGAAAAAGAAAGAGAAAAAGTTTCTACAAGCCATTCCGAATCGAATGACAACAAAATCATAATTTTCGGAGAATTAGAAAAAAAATCGACCTAAAAAGCACTTGTTCACTAGTCTATAAATATTTTTAAGTACAGTACTTACGTACATTAATAAAATACCTACTTTATACTTGTATCTATTGTTCTAAAAATTTAATTATATATTCTTGACTTGACCACGACTATGTGACCCCCTCCTGGCGCCAAAGCTGGATCCGCCCTTGACTGTGTTTCGGTTAGAAAGGTAAGTGGGCCGGTGAAATTACAGGCACATGAGACTTAACAACTTCACGTCTCAGGGTCGACAACGCATTGGCCATGCTCCTAGTGTTGCAAATGTTCATAGGCGGCGGTGACCACTTACCATCAGGTGGACCGTCTGCTTGTTTGTCGGCCCAAGTGGCATAAAAAAAAAGAAAAAAAAAATTATAATTAAACAATAATATTTACACGTAATTTGTATGAATCATTTTAGAATCTACAAGCTCCAAATCAAAATGCATTTTGAATTTAAATAACAAGATTTAGCTTTTTTCAATATCATAGATATAGAAAAGGGGGCTACATATACCAAACAAGGCTTAAAAAGTATAAGATCGCTTTCATTGCCATGTAAAATACTAAACCCAGTACACTTTTGGTGTTATTTAGTCTATATATTTGTAGCATACACTTGAATAAAGGTAGTCCTGGCTATCATAACAGCATAACTTATGCCCAAGTGTCTAGGTGCTCCTCCACTTTGTATACTATCGTATTACCGCAAAATAGTCTCATAAGGTAATACCTTCCAATTATCCAAGAAAAGTGTAGTCAGGCGCTGGAAAACCTAACCCTTTTTGTGGTTCAATCGAAATAAAACGACGCGGCCGCTTTGCCGCCAGATTCAGTCTATAGTTAGGGCCCCGACCGCCATGTCGCATTCAAGCACAAAATGGAAAACCCGGAAAGGTACCCCAAGGACCCAGAGAGGGTCTTTATGTAAATTCGTACCGTACAAAAGGTGGAGTAATGTGAAAGAGAGATTGGGACTCTCCGGCGTTTTCACGCTTCTACGTAAAGCCTATCGTAGCAGTTTTTAAAACATCTGAAATTGAAGACCAGTACTGAAACTTGAATTAACCATTATAAACGAATGAATTTAAAGTAAAAAAAAGTAAACGACAGGATGATTTATTTAAAATTCAATTATGATTTGAAACGTATCTATAATAATCCCTACCAATAATGTAAATGTGAATGTAAGTTTGTTTGTTACGCTTTCACGCAAAAACTACTTAACCGATCATCATGAAACTTTGTATACATATTTTTGGAGGTATTAGAAGTAAAGTAGTAAGTAAATAGAATACTTTTTGTGCCGGGAAAATGTTACATCCCTGGGTAACGCGGGTGAAACCGCGGGGACATCTAGTGTTAAAATAAACATAGATGGTACACATTTTCTAGTTGTTATTCCTAAGGTAGTTTCTGTGTACTGTGATGGGAAATGGTGGAACTTAAATTTACGTAAAATACCTCAACTCTAACTTTAATTGTTCAATTCGAATTCGGGTCCCTGGCTTAAGTTGCCTTTCCTTCAAATCTAAGCGAACTTTTCCAAGGACTAATCTTGATAAAAAGTGACTGTTTAACTGCCCGTACTCGGAAACGTCAATTAGAATTTAATGACGGATTATAATACTTCCATCTCAGTTTATTGATGAAATATTTATAGAAAAGAATTGGGTGAGAGATCACTTTATTTACTATACGTCTGTTGGACCCTCATATTTAAGTAGGTACAATAAATTATCAAACTATCCTCATGTAAAATTAATAATGACCAGTTTATGCGTACCTGCAAGTGAACATCATAATTTTAGGGTACCGTACTAGAAGAGTAGGGTATTTATGTCTATCTGTACGCTTCGTCTGATTTTCTCTAGCTACAAATGCTATGTTCCTGAAGTACAGCCGTAGAACTTGCTGGTCCATATCTACTTGAGATGAATAAAATTTTATTTTAATTTCACTTTGGAAAATATTATTAGCTGTAATTGTTTGAAAATATCCAGCAATATTTTCTTTAAATATGTATTAATATTTATTATTATAAATATATTTCAACTTATGACTATAAAATGAGACGGACAATACTGGCAACTTTGCCATCTAGTACAAACCTTTATTTCCAAAAACGAAAAAGTCTAATCTGAGGTCTACAGTCTTTACAAATAATTATAATAGGCCGGCAAATGAAATGTCGTCGAGGGATCGCAAGTTATGGAACGTATCCGGTAACAGCGTATATCGATATCCAAAACCTCCCTCGAGAGCAACCTTCGGCGGTACGCCAGTAGACCCTTGATCTATAATGTCGTTATACAATCATTATAAGATACGAGTATTAATGCAATATCTATGAGGCAAGATGTTACAGAACTATTATGAATTTTGTTATTAATTCTACAGAGGTTTGAAAGGATTTTTTATTTTTTTACACGCTTTAAATTTGCTTCACTTGTATGTTTATAAACGATTCCTTTGGGGCTGATTTTGACCCACTTTAAACGGTCAGATTTCATTCAAACTTTGTAGATTTATCTAGATTAAGGACCGATGACATTTCAATATTTAAAAACAGTTATTAAAGTCGTAATTCTACTTGCTATCCAAAATTTTTAAGCCGTCGACACTGTACATTGTGACCTTAAAAAACACACAGTGAAACTAAGAGCCTCTTTTTAAAATTAATAAGGGAATCAGGGAAGTTGAATGTAGGCTTAAATTTTGTTATGAAAATGAACAATATTATCGTTTATTTACTGGGGCTGATGGTATCCATATTAAATCGAATCTTCATCTTCGCTGTACGTACCTACTTACTATTAAGCTAACATCAATCAATCATAGTTTAAATAACATATTAATGGCGACTCAATGAGCTGATCATGTTACTAACCAATAAATGCTTAAAATATTTATTTATTGTGCATAAAATCAATAAGATTCTTTATTCAGTATTATAGTTAGTACAGTCGGCAATATAAATAGCAGAATACTTTATTCTAACAACACCTATAGTATTTTTTAAATAGCATGAGTTGGGTGACAATGGTTATTAAAATTAGATATCCATAATATTAATACAAGACAAAGGGAGAAGTTAGTTATTGCACACTTTAGACTAGCTTAAGTTTAAAAGTCCTTTCTTGGTAACTGTATTCGATTTTATAATAAAATACCGCTTTCAGAAACCAAAATGTCTGGTCATAAATTCAAAATTTGTTTTAAGAATGTTTTGAAAGAAAAAGCGTATTACAAGGTAGTTCATTATATTGAGGATAAAAATGTATTAAAATAGCTACTCTCTGCACATTGTTATTTTCTATTTTGTAGTCTTGTTATTTCTTTTTTTTTGTTTTTGAATGTTCCTGTATTAAAAGTATTTTGTAATTGCTAAAAATATGTCAAAAAATGCCAAAAAGTCAGAATAGACAAAACTTATATAAAAAAAATATGTAAAAAAAAAAACAATGTAACCATGCTGAGTTTTTGCCGGTTCTTCTCAGTTGAAGGCTGACTTCCGAACCGGTTGTAGCTTCAGTAATTTTAAATTTGATTTTCATAAGTGCCTTCCAAGAGCCTAAACTGAATAAATGGTTTTGAATTTTGATTGATTTCTCAATGGTTTATGTTTTTTTCAACATAATAAGGGGATACCGTAACAGAGTAAGGTCCCATGAAGCATTTAGTGTAGTATTTCAGAGTAATCAAGTGCTATTTCACAAGATATGGATAAAAAACTCATAACTGGCACTTTTTGAAAAAGATTAAAATCCATAATTTAAAACACATATTTAAAAAACACCAGTTTACTTCCACTTTTCATTTCATGTCAAGTTGTAGAGTAACAGGTGTTTGTAATATTCGATGCGTTTAGTAAATTATTTTGCTGACTGTACGTACATACTCTACATAGTCATAAGATCAGATTACTCCAATAAGGGCGCGAGAAGTTCCTGAGAGTGGTAAGTAAAGTGCCGTGTGTAGTATGTGACTCAAATAGGCTTATCTACCTTTAAATTGATATTCTTTGGCTTAGAAATTTCACCTCTCTTTCCCACAATTCTCAACAAAAAGATAATAATGTAAAAATCTGTTCCATAGAATAATTTTAATAAAATTGAAAACGATTCGCATTTTATTTCAGGCCACTTATAGTCAGGAGGTATTTTATGAATGGCCGTTAGATTCAATTTGGTGTTAAATAAAAATCATTACCAAGTTAGTATGTTCCAAGTGTTTTCTATTGGCCTAAAAAGTTGATATGAAAACGTAAATAATATTTTATTATATTTTTAATTGTTTTATTTGCCAGGTTTATATATATCGGGATCATTGTGAACAAAATAAATGGTAATTTGGGCTTTTGGAAATTATTACCAAAAAGCAACTGTAGGTACTGACTGGTACTAAAGAGAGCTTCATGTTTTTTCAAAAATAAAGAATATGGCATTATGCCAAATAGATAGAATCTAGGAATGTAAATCAAATCCATTTTATTTTCTACATGAAAATTGTAGGTCAGGAAAGATCAATATACAAGTTTAGACCGGGTAAGTACTACCACCTTACATCACAAGTGCAATACTGATTCACGGTGGGTGAATCAGTATTGCACTTGTATTACTGTGTTGTTTTGTTACGGTTAGAAAGAAAAGGGGGCCGGTGAAATTACAGGCACATGAGACTTAACAACTTTACGTCTCAGGGTCAACAACGCATTGGCGATGCCCTTGGTGTTGTAAATGTCCATAGGCGACGGTGACCACATATCATCAGGTGGACCATCTGCCTGTTTGTCGGGTAAAATATATAAAAAAAAATTAACTATAGTTGTCAAAATATTTAAGGCCCGCATTGACTGCTACGAGTGTAATAGTAAATGAAGATGAACCCTATGGCGTCATGATTAGGTGAACCGTGTGCATATTTATCTAATCGAAAATTAAAAATATAAAAATAATTAGGAACAAAGAGGTACACGCTTGTGGAGGTTGGTCTGCGTTAGTTTGTATTATTAAATCCCTTGTATATTTGCTGTTTTATCACGTAAATATTGTATGCTGTGAGTCTGAAATGAATATTAGCTGTAATAACTCATATGTTTAGATCAGACAATATACTTAATATCTATGTTTATTGCCGGTTTTTCGCAGCAAAACTATACTTAATTACTAGTGAAGGTACGTTTGAATACAAAAAAATATTTGTCTCTCTTTCATATTATATTATATTACTAGCTGTCCCCCGCGGTTTTACCCGCGTTCCGGTGGGATGTCACATGTATGACACATAAAAACCTTCCCCTTTAATCACTCTATCTATTAACAAAAAATCGCATCAAAATCCGTTGCGTAGTTTTAAAGATTTAAGCGTACATAGGGATATAGGGACAGAGAAAGCGCTTTGTTTTATACTATGTAGTGATTATAAAAAAATACAATGAATGAATAATATCTTCTCTAATATCATCTTACGGCAGACATCACGTCACGTCCAATTTTACTCAACGTGAAATCATAGCATTAGTAACTACCAAAACTACCCAAACTACAGCATCTAACTTACACTTGGTGTTGCACATTCTCACTACTTTGATAGACAAAGTGGAAGCAGAAGGTAGAGGCTACAAAGATGAGCAATATCTGAAGGATATACCTAATTTGAAAAATCTTTTATCGGAAAACGACTCTAGGTAACAATTCTTTGGAATTCTCAAGCAGCACAAGGGTGATAATGATTATAGGTTCCATTTTTTCAGTGAATTTGAGGTATTAGTGAAGGAAACCATCGAGAAAACTTACCACTACGGTGGGGTACTTTGTAGTACCCTTCAGCTGGTAACCAGTCTCATGCCATATCTATATTACAGCAATATCTCAGTTCTGTACATTATTTGACGGGCCAGTTGGCTTGGTGGTTAGAGACCCTGACTGCCAAACCGAAGGTCGTGGGTTCGATTCCCACCCAGGACAAACAATTGTGTGCATGAACATGTCTGTTTGTTCTGTGTCTGGGTGTAAATATCTATATAAGTATTATATTTAAAAAGTAGTATATCAGTTACCAGCAGTAGTACCTACACTCTGCTTAACTTGGGATCAGGTAACCATGTGTGAAGAATGTCTTGGGATATTTATTATTATTAGTATTATGATCAACAAAATTTCGACCAATGGAGCGAATCAGCTGATTTTTGTTTCAATTACAATTTCTTAATTTTTCTCATATTCCTCTAAAAATGTATTTTTACAAGAATTTCCCTTAGCAAAATATGATTTCATGCTTTTGTAAACATATGATCTTGTAAGCAGATTTGAGACTATTTCGACCGAATGGCTTGCGTATTATTAGTCGTGGTATTAAATTTAGTTCCCTCTCCCGAATACAGAACTATGGCTTCCATCTTGCCAGTTGTTCAAGCGACACATCAAGTTAGAACATTTGGCTCAAATTGAACTGCTGAAGCTAAAACGGTTTATTGTACATGATGTGCGCATAACTGTACCTATTTACATATAAAATGATGATCTCAAATAGGACAGGTGTCAATAATAAATCACTGTACAATAAATCAGGCATTGTAAGACCACTCACAAGAAATTATATATGTTTACCTCTTATTTCATGTCAAATACTCATTTACTACTCGCATAAACTATAGGCCTCAATTGGATAAAAAAAAATGTTACCTTGCTGAGTTTCCTGCCGGAACTTCTCAGTTGAAAGCTGACTTCCGAACCGGTAGTAGCTTCAGTAATATGAATAAATGGTTTTGAATCCTGAATTTTTTTGTTTGTAAATTCAGATCATTTCATTAGTTTGGTGAAGGGCAAAGTTTTTGAATCTACCACCGGTTAAAATTAAATCTTTTAATTTCTAATGAAGCTCTTAAATAAATAATAAATATCCTGGGACATTCTTTACACACGGCCATCTAATCCCAAACTAAGCAGGGCTTGTACTATGGAAACCAGACAAATGATATACTACATATACTACTTTTTTTTTCTACCTAAAATAAGTATTTTGTAATTGTTAAATATAAAATTATGTAAAATTGAAATTATAAAATAGCCAAAAAGTCAGAATAGATAAAAATTTATATAACAAATAAAAAATAATGTAAACTTGCTCAAAATTCTTGCCAGTTCTTCTCAGTTGAAGGCTGACTTCCGAACCGGTTGTAGCTTCAGTAACTTTAAATTTGACCTTCATAAGTGCCCTCCGAGGGCCTAAACTGAATAAATGGTTTTGAATTTTGAATTTTTGAATTTTAAATACAAACTAATATAGATACTAACAACCAGACACTGAACAAACAGACATGTTCATGGACACAAATGTTTGTCCTGGGTATGAATCGAACCCGTGACCTTCGGCTTGGCACTATAATTAACTTAAATAAAAAAGCAACTGTGTGAGAATTAATAAAGAATCCAAAAAGATATCTAAAGTAGAAGAACATTCAAATGTTCCATGACACCCGTGATATTTATATTGATGTAATCTGACTTTTATACTATATTTTTTTTCCAAGGCTTAATTTCAAAATTAATGAACAAAATAACATAGTCTTGATAACAAAGCTCTCGCTCGGCATTTTCTTGCCCTTACAAATTCTAAATTCAAAACCTTTTAGTCAGTTAAGGCCCGCGGAGGCCACTTATGAAGGTCAAATTTAAAGTTACTGAAGCCACCACCAAATAATTATGTTAGATTGACGGAGATAGAAGCTGAAGTCGCACTTGGTACAGAGGCCATAGGCCCCCTAACAAAATTCTGTCAACGCATTAAATATCGCAAAACCTAATACTCCCTTCTGTTATTATTCAAATGACCAAGTTATCTATACTAATCTATACTAACATTATAAAGAGGAAAGATTTGTATGTAAGTATGTTTGTTACTCTTTCACGCAAAAACTACTAATCGGGTACGGATGAAACTTGGCACATAGATAGAGCATATCCTGGAATAACATATAGGCTACTTTTTATCTCGGGGATATGTGATATCCCTCGGGAACGCGGGTAAAACCGCGGGGGACAGCTAGTATTTCAATAATGGTAAAATAACTTGTTTGAGAGCGGTACGAAATCATTTACTTGTTGGCAATTACTTGAAACGTTTTTCAGGATAGTTTAGTTAAAAAAAAATCAAAAATATATCAATATTCAAAACCATTCATTCAGTTTAGGCCCTCGGAGAGCACTTATGAAGGTCAAATTTAAAGTTATTGAAGCTACTTTCTACTCTCGTAAAGTCCCAAACTGGTAAAATAACAGTAAATTACAATTTCGAAAAAACGAAATAAAATGTTATTTTACTTCGATCATTCACATTTTCACCTCCCTAAGGGCATGCTATTATTTTTTCAAAGGATATTTTATTTTCAGAACCGGCATCATAATAAAGGGAGCCGCTTTCATTTGTAGAAAATCGCAATAATGGATGCTTTTCACCTGTCATCGGTGCCTGCCTCCGTATTTGTTATTTATACCAAGCTCTGTTTTTATTTTTCTTTTATTTATTCTTCATTATGATGGTTACACTGACGTTTGAGATATAATATTTTAGGGTTCCAACGGATAAAAAATCTTATAAAAACTTTGGCTTACTAAATAGATGTATATAACTTCCGCCCCACAGTTTCACATGTGATCTCACAATCTTAATTTTTTTCTTAAAAAAAGATGGAATGTGTTACAGCAATATACGTTCAGTAGTTTTTGCGTAAAAGAGTAACAAACATCCATACTCCATTTATACTCACTCATACACTTTTGCCTTTATTATATTATTACCCACGTTCCCGTGGGATGTCACATGTATTATACATAAAAATCTTCCTCTTCAATCACTCTATCTATTAATAAAAACTACATCGAAATATGTTGCGTAGTTTTAAAGATTTAAGCATACATAGGGACATAGGGACATAGGGATATAGGGTATACTATGTAGTGACTAAGTAAAGCGGAGATTAAGTTTAATAATAATTGTTCGGAACCGTCCGTGCACAAGTCTAACTCACTTTTGTCTGTTTTCTTTTTAATATCAAATGGGTAAATATTAATTTTCTCTGAATGTCAAAATAATGACAACAGTAAGTTTCATTGCATCAGAAATATGTTTTGAAAGATCGATGTAGCAGAAACGTATTTGTAGTAGGTATGACATGCCCGCATTTTGATATGGTTGGTGTTTGTTTTCGATTTCACTTCACTTAGTATACGAAGGGGGACGGTAATACGATTAAATCGAATGAAAACAGATAAAACGAATGGAGTTATTGGTTCTGAAAAATATGTAATGAATTAATGATGTAAAGTTTGAATATGTTTCTAGGAAAGGGAAACTGAATTGAAATGTTTAATACATTTATATTGGTTGGTGAGTATTTCTAAATGTTGGATGTGTTTGTCGACTAGATACTATGCAAATTGATTTTTAAAAAAATCTGAAATTACTCAATGTTATTTCATAATTTTGATCCTTTTATAGCCATCATTATTTTATGTTAACATTTTATATATACTGTGTATCAATGATAAGAAGTATGACGGTACAGATATGACGGGTTCCTTTGTGCATAATTCATTTATTCATTCAAAATGCCTCTGTGTAGTCGTTTGTTTCTGTTAACGTTATTTTATTACAGTATTATTTCATGTTAGTCAAGAATGTTACAAATACAATTTATTGTATCCTCATATCGTATCACTAATAATATTATCATAATGTGTGTTTAAGGTGAAAACAAAGAACACAAGAAAAATGAAGGCCGGAATATTTTGTCTCTACTCGGATATCTTAACGGTTACAAAATTGGAGAAAATTACGCTTTCCTATTACCAGTTATGGTTGTTCCGTCAATAACCCTGCCGAATGTGAGTATTCCAAACCTAATTGCAGATAAAAATCATCTTAACAATACACTTCAAATAATAAAACCAGTAAAAGCAACAAATTTTACGGATTTAAAGGAGGAAGCCTCAGATATTGAAGTAAATTTTAGACAAGCTCTAAATAGAGGCACTGCAGGAGACAATAAAGACAATGAAGAAAATAAAAATTCTAATGAAACTTTAAGACAAAACAATTCTGACAATTATATGGCAACTACTGAAAGAGATCAAATTATGCTAACAGCGGAAAGTACCACAGATATTACTAAAATCGAACAACCAACCACAATTGAGGTGCAAACGACCACTGAACCTAATGGACCGTATCCGTCACCAGTTTATAATAATCACGCCGTTAACACGTTAACGTTTCAAACTGATACCGCAAAAGAAAATTTACTATTACCAAACCCAGAGAATAAATGGAATAACTTCACAGTAACAGCAAACCTAAACATTACTGTAAGTAATACATCTTCATTACTAACCAATGTAACAGGTATAGGCTCAAATACAAATATGGGCCCTTACCCAGCTCCATTGTATAGCAATTCGATGATTGATCAGTTATCAATCACGACAAATTCTTATACAAATGAAGAATCACCTCTCCCGCCACCTCAAGATGATCGATGGCGGCGCTTTTCTTCATTAAGTAAGATATCAATATCGACACCTAGTGGCTTCAGACCTCTCGCTGGCTTGTATTATGATGGCTTCTTACAGAAGAATTTAATTAAAATGCCAGGTTTTATTCCATTCAATAACTATTACTATTATTGAAATAATTGTCTATTTTGGAATACACTCTTTTTGTAGGCTTTTAACACATTAATTATGTATTATTACTTTAATAATTAAAAATAGGTAATTGCTATCTTTTTAAAGAATTATAATAATATACCTTTTCTGATTTTTGCAAAACATCAATAGATTATAATATTTTGCACACCGAGTGTTGTATAAATGGCACGTGTACTTCGAATTGTTATGTAGTATGAATAAAACAGTACAAAATTGTTTTATTCGAGTCCTGGTTACAGATATATTATATGTTTTAAAAAGACTACATGCACCAATTTTCATGGTTACACCAATAGTGTTTCCGATCAATATGATATCGCTCTCACGTTTCAAGCGGCAGCATCATAAAATGTGAACAATGCCAGTAACTACTGCAACTCGACAAGGCTCTAAAATTGGTATTGTCAGAATATACTCGTAAAGCAAGCACTGGCTTTTGTGTTCTGACTCGTGTGTGTAACAATGTTACGTGGGATCGTCACCAAATGAGGGGCGTTTTATTGTTGGTCACAACTCGGTTTACTGCTTAACACTGCCCGTAGACATTACATGATTTGTAAAGGAAAACAATTTGGATCACGAATAAAGTATCGTATGGAATCCTCTTATATGTTACCCTCAGCCTGTGATTTTAGCTGCGTAAATTCTGACACTTTTTGTAAGCAATTTATTTTAATACAGAAAGCGTCTGAGTACTTATTTAATTTCCTGTGTCTGCTATCTTTAATATCTTTTCACACCCTTTAAAAATAAAGCTTTGCTCTTAAAAGAAAATGTCAATTTTAATCGAATGATATCAGATAATATAATCTGTTTAATTCTTGTTTTTTCTTAATTATTCCAAGGTTGTGCGGTGGCAATATCACAAGGAAATACCAACAGATTTTTCGTAAATTTTTAATCGAATATTCCTTAAAGTAACTAGAAGGTATGTACAATGCCCGACAGCGGTGGCTAGAAATAAAAGCACACGGTGACTTCCTGCACATTTATTATTCACCTGACAGTCACTCGCCATTCAAAGTTCCCTGTAAAATTAACTTCCACAAGAAGAAGTTCCTTATTTAATTTGTTAATTATTATTGGTGTACGGAGTAGAAGAATAATTGTTTTACAGTCATGGTAAAAAAATGTTATATGTAATTCACAAAAACTGGTAGAGAATGGTGCAAGTAATTAGGGGGATTCTTGATATGCAATCTCAGTTGTGTGTGTTATTTTGTATGTAGTGTTTACATATTTTATATGGACATACTAATCCGCATATTTATATCAAAATAAATTCTCATTTCAGTCTCATGGTACGATATAAAGATATACGAGCTACCACACTACTAATTTCAATCTTTTATAATTAATTTATTATTCGTAATGAACTTTGTACACTAAAATCTAGTAAAAATGTTTTTAATATTTTTCTGAATTAAAATATGTAGCTCAAGGGCTCATCAACTGGGATGTTTTGTACTATTTTTATATCTTTCTGTGATGCAGTATACCTAAATCATGTAACTTTTAAATTACAGCATTAATATAAATGGCCCATTCTTAAGAACAAACAGCATGAACTTGTATTACTGGATCATGTTAAATGTAGAGACATACCTACTCTGCGCCTCCATTATATGCAAATAGATAAAATCAAAACGTTATTAGCAAAGTTTAATTGTGTCCAAAATGAGATAAGTAAGTCATCAATATTCAGAGTTGGTATTGTGTCTGCAAACAGTCCCTGACAAATCGACGTCCAGAATAAGATATTAGGGGGCAGAACTTCACGCATTGACCCCTTTTTAAAGGTTAATGTCTCGTTCCCCCTCACCATCACCTGAATACTAATATTATGTTTACAGGGACGTTTTATCGGTTTAATATTTTTTTTATTTATCGAACGATGACAAACTCCATTTTGATATGCATATTTGAAGGCGATGGTAACTCAAAGAGGCTCCGTCTGTAGTTGTGAAGTTATAAATTCGCATTCTACGACCACTTCAGCTGTCAACTCAGAAATTTATTATTAGAAACCTTTGCACGGTTATTCTAGCATGCCTGACTGGGTTCTACTCTTAACTTTAAAATCTGTCAGAATCCACAAAGCCTTGGCTTAGAGTTCTTATCACCACCATCACTTAGGTATATATCAGATGTTTCATAATCTTGTAAAATTCATATGCTTTAACATTGATCAGCCCCCTTATTCAGATAATACATACTTCGTCGGTGACCCGCTTCGCGGAGGCCTCGGAGAGCTTACCTCTCACGTGATTAGTAGTATTAGCGTAGTAAGAGATAGAGACAGAGCATAGAGGCCGCGACGAAACATCCTCGAGTTAGTGTCATTTTCCTTACAGAATCGAGCCCCAGGTGTGGGTTTGACAACTACTGCATGTGGTTTGTGTGGTAACAGTGATGATGTTGTTTATATAAACCCAACAACCACCCTATAAAACTGTATATTTTAGGTTGTAATGAGTCGTGTGGTATGGAATGTTTTATAGTATTAGATGGTAAGCCATTCCTTGAATTCTTCTGTAGTTATTTAATTTAGAAACTCCTATGTAAAACCAAATATATAGTTTATTTTTAAAAATAGTATTTTTCTCTTCATGTCACAACTTCATCCATATCCACAACATTTTTATTTTATTTACCATACCATCGTTGCATACTTATTATTGTAATTTTAAAATCATTATGTTAATTGCTAAGAATTTTCAAATGGAATTTTGTCGCGTGTTTCCGTTTGCGCTATTCTAAATTTGCACTCTGCACGAAAGCTAATTTGAATACAAAAATCTCACAGTTTCTACACACGCTTAAGTGTGGCTTGTTACGTAAAATTTACAACAAAGTATGCTCTAATTTCAAATCGTTCACCGTTGTGCGCGCATTCTTCTGACTGCAGTATGCGGGGGGAATATTCCCAACTCGTTTATTGTTGCCTGGTACCTAACATTCCCTTCAGTAAACCTTTTAGCGTTTTATTACTGCGTATTACTTTAATCTGTTGCTCCAAAGCAGCTGGAAAGTGAAGTGGTTGCATTTGAGTTATTTAAGGTAAGTGGAATGCATGTTTACGTATTTTTAACCGGGTATTTCCATCTAGTCTCGCATCAAAAGGAACAAACAATAAAGCTGCGTGCTGTCTTGATGGTTTTTACTTTAGGAAACTAGTAAATAAAATAAAAATAGTTTTTATTTGTAATATTAGTTACTAGCGACCCGCCCCGGCTTTGCTCAAGGGCAATGTAGATACTAATACATATAAACCTTCCTCTTCAATCACTCTCTATTAAAAAAAACCGCATCAAAATCCGTTGCGTAGTTTCAAAGATTTAAGCATACATAGGGATTTCGGGACATAGGGACAGAGAAAGCGACTTTGTTTTATACTATGTAGTGATATGGAAATACGGATCTTTCTTTCACTTGGTTAATCTTTGATACTGGTTACGATATTTTTTAAATATTGTGCAAGCTCTGCGATGGTAATGTTGGAGGTAAAATCCAAAGTTGTGAGGAATACCAACACATGCAGTAAAATGATGCAGTATGTATTTAACATATCGGTCGGGTAATGAAATCCCGGCTCGAGATGGGGCACATAAGGAGCTCGGATTATTCAGGAGAGGTGTCAAGCCAGCGCTCTCAATGCGGTATTACATATGATTTATTTTAACTGATGGGGAAGAGTAACACATCGATATGTTGCTTACGATAAAATGTTACACTGAAAATTGTTTAGGTATTGTTTGTTGTTGTTTATTTATATTGGGCACCAGCTCTTCCGCCGAAGATTTTATATAACAATATCGTATTTATTTCCCGAACCCAAACAAATAAAACAAATACATTTCTTCGGTCTTCTTGATAGTTTCGGTACAGTCAACAACTTAGTAGCTGATCTGAACAATTTTTTTAAAGTTACATTACCTCTCAATTAACTCTGAAGAAAACAGTGGTTTTGTATTTTAGTGGGCAAGTGTTTTGTAAATTAAGATTTGCTGAGCTACTTATTTTGCTGACCGTAAGCCTAATGTAATGAAAATGCTTCGGGAAGCAAAGCTAAGTAGATCAACCACCAGGTCATCCTCTTGGTACCTAGTTAGTGTGCTCGACTACAATATTCGATTTATTAACAACAGTCTCCAGGGGTATCAAGAATAAGATTTGAATGTAAATCTTAATAGTAGGTAGTATCTTTAGAAACAAAAAATATAACATTGAAATGTTTTTGAAGCCTTATTTACCAATTAATATATTCTTTACTTTATTACTTTAACATAGACCTACAAAATTAGTATAGCCTCAGATTGAATTTGGGTTAATCACAAAATCAACTCTCAAAATTAATAACTCCATAATATTTAGTAAAAGGGGTAAATTTGTAGATTCAATCGATGCTTTCAAAGCAATTCAAAATAAGGTGAGTCGATGAGTCTTATAATTACTTGCGGGGCGCAATGCCCAAGGCTGTTCCGGCCCGACGTAAAATTAATTTCTCTCTGCACACCGTTGGAATTACCGACTGCGTACAGTTGAAAAACAAATTAGTAGCTTAGACTTGCTATTTGTAACATATTTATCATTAAATCAATTTCTTTTTAATCATTGAAGACTTTGGATCGCGCAGCGATTTCGTCGTATACCACAATTTTATATAAATCTATAGTTTGAGAGATTACTAGTTATTAACGGAGCCGACTGTATCACATACCTTAGAAGTTTCACTTTCTTGAGTATCCAGCATAAATCTTAAACATTCTGTGTGAAAGAACCCAAATCCATTGAACCGTTTACGTGATTGAGTCACCACCGCCAAAGTCAAGAAATATCAAGTCTAGACTTCGTACCAGACCACATGCACAGTCATACACCATTTTTACAGGAAGTTATTCTGTGTACTTTTGACCCTTCATATTTTTGTAATATATTAGTCTGGGAGTTTGAGGAGTTATTGCGAAACTCAACGAATCAATACTAACTCACTCCATTATACTCAAATATTCTACCAAAACTAAGAATTAATTATCCTTGCGTAACGGGTTTAAATATGCGCAACTACAATGTGACGAAATACTATGCAATTAAATATACGAGTATATGTAAGTTATATGTAATAGTGAATATTGAATGATTTTCAAAATGATATTGCCACCATTTCACTCATCACTTTTTACGGGAGCTAAACCTGGACTTAAACGTTTACATGAAACCCTTTTAGTAACTTATTGTACTTAGTAGTAGATCACGTATAAAACGTCAACCCATTAACGACTGCGCCACGACGGCACCAGTTAGAAAAGGATGGCAACATATCGCGGAACGTCACGAGACCACTCTGTCAAGAGTCACATCAAAAGAAGAAGAAGAAAAATATACTATATATAATATAAATAGTAACTTATAGGTATGAAAGGGATTAGCTTAGATCATCATATCAGCCCAGGTTGTCCACTGCTGAGTATAGGCCTCTCCTTTGGATTTCCAGCGGCTTCCAATGACTTTGACCAGGTCGTCGCTCCAGCTGAAGAGTTCTCGAAGTTGTTGACGAGTATGTAAGTTTATTTAGAATAATTAAAAGATAGTTCAGTTGAAATGACAATGCCGTAGGCATAAAAGCCAGTTCCTTTCAATGTAAGACATTCCAGGAATTAATTTAACATTACACTGTGAATATTTCTTACAATATTCATTTCAGCAATGACACTAACAAAGTTATTTCAGTTGAGCTTTGAGAAGCGCCGTGACATTTTTAGCATTGTCCAACCGCCAGCGCTAACGAGAATTCTTCAGGCACGATGCAGAAGCGAAGCAATGTTAGCAGTTCTGATTCTTATCGCTAAATAAGACTGAGTAAGGAAGGTTTATTTGTAATGAAGAAGGAAAGTACGAACACTACTATATTTATTTCATTAATAATAAATTATAAAACTCTGGCGCTCTGTGTGCTACGATATCATGAAGTATAATTTAATGTATCATCCTCAACTTGGAGATCTTATCATAATATCCTAATAAACATGAGAGAAGAATTTCCTTTCCAGAAACGTAACGTACTAGAGAATGCTCTTTATAGAAAAATTACGGTATTTCATATTATTTTACTAACAAATGTAATGAATTAAAATATTTCACATGAACGAACATAAAAGCAATTTAATATTTACCTTTCCATCGCCATTTATAACAACTGAACGCCTTCTTTGTAGGGAGTTGTGTTGATATTATTTATTGATCCACTTTAACGTATTGTAGGCACCTACTTTTACTAATTGGTTCCCACTGAAAGGTTCTTTTAGCTGAAGCAGCCGACTGAATTGTTCGGAAATAATTAAACGTAAGAATTCCCCGGTAAGTAATTATTTTTCTTCGGAACTCATCTATAATTCAACACTTCACCGGCTTTCGATGTTTGGTTTTAAACACGCAACTTTGTAACCTTTAAGTCCATTTATTCATTAACCTAACTTTTTTATATTTACCGACATTGTAGATCGATATATTTGCATATTTGTAAATAAATAATATACTGGGACATTCTTCACAGATGGTTCTCTGATCAACCATGCATAGCTTGTATTATATTTTAACAAATTATTGATACGTAAATTACATACATAAGGGGTTTAAAATATTTAATTCTAGATAAAGAACAAATAAAATCACCATACACACACAATTTTGTCTTAAGTGAGAACTGTCACAAACGGACACGTCTAATTTGGGTAAAAGTCTTTATGCAAATAAAATATGAGAAGTCAACATTAGATAGAAACTGAAGAAGATTTTTATGAATGTAAAAGAGAGTTCCGTCTCAAAACTGCAATGGAGCGAGCGTTTAACGACGGCTACGCAGTATTTTATTAACAAATTGACAACTATAATTTGTCTATAAAACATGGAATCATTTCTTAGCTATCGTATGCAGAGGTTATTATGTCTGGTCTGTTAGGTACAATGTAGGCCCAAATAGTTTGGGGTGTACGCAATATGAATGCTTGGTCCTTCACCATTAGGCGCATAACATATTAGGTACAAGAGATTTGGCCGAGTTTTACAGGCAGCCGCCAACTGACGCTTATCCTTCTGTATGCTCACCTTTTATGTATTCTTACGATTAACTATTGACTTAATATAATATGAATATATATAATGAATATCATTAGATTTTTTATCTGAAATTTTCGAAAGATATAATCAGAATATTCATTTTCGTCTAAAATTCTAAAATTAATAAATGGGATTATGTTTGCAAAACAAATTCTCAAAACACTTAGTAGGTTTTAGCTGTAATTGTATCAATGCATGGTTTTTTTACACTGACTATAACGAAGTCATAGGTCAATACAGTCGACAGTCGCTTTAGCACTCCACTTTCGTGGACTGCCGAAAACTCATTTTTCATTATTTTGTCAAATTGATACTTATTGCTACGAGAATAAAACTCAAATTATATAAAGAGAAAATCCTGGCTCACTGATAAAGTGATGTCATATCAACACAGATGCTCAATCTCTAGTCATAGGAATATAAAATTTAAAGGGTAGCTTCTGCTTGTGTTTTACTAAGAATGGATTTCTGTCAATACTTTATTATTGTACTAAATACTGTATTATTCCTACCCTTATAGCATGATGATTATAAAATATTACTTAACCCGTTATTTAACATCGAAAACTTATTTTATCGTATAGTCTGTGACAAGCATATTTATATCTACATCACGCAATTTTTGTTAGTTTATTCATAATAAAGTTACATTGAAATAAACAAAAAGTTTCCGTCATGCCACGAAATTGATTGAAAAAGAGAAAATACAAGGGGAAGTTTCACTTCCAATTCATCACCTCTCAAATTTGTGGGAAAACCAATAAAATTGCATGAAATATTCGGTAACAGTGAGTGTTTCTGAAGTATTATGGTATAAGTGAAAGAAAAATATTGAGGAAACTTGAATACTTCATATTTTTGATAGAACACATTTTAAACGTTGAAAAAAGCATTATAATAACTCAAATAAAAAAAACAAATAGTACATTATGGTACAAGTGTGTAATGTTGGTGAAGACCGCTGAGGTGACCGTTAGGTGAGGGTCATAAGAGAGCCGAGGACGGTTATCATCAATACACACGTGTATCACACGACGAGCAACTATAATTTGGGTGTCTTCAAGGCTAGAGTGAATAGGCTCTTAATAAACTAGTGCGCCTCAACATCTAAGATTGCATCACTGCTTACCATCAGGTGGGATCGCAGTCAAGCACTAGTTTATATTATTAAAAAAAAAAATATAACACACTTGTGAAGAAAATAATACTAAAAATCATTTTATTTAGTAGATAAAAAGTTTATTTAGAGAAACAATTAGTAAAATTATCTATTTAAATACGAAGTTGCATGAAATGAGCAAGTAATAGGTAGGTACATTAATTTATTGGTACTATTGAACACGATCTTTTTTGTTTTTTTTGTATCGAAACTTTTTTAAGAACAAAGCAACTCAACCAATAAAATAAAAAAAAAACCCTATAACTCACTTGTGAATAATAGCAATGAAAAAGTCACAGTTTGATTACAGGTGTCATTATGTGCCTAATTACGGTGAAATTAGAGCCATTTTATGAGCAAGTGTGTTGAAAATTAGATTTATGATTGTATTACTTATCTATATTTATGCAAGAGTTTAATGATTCGTGGAATATTACACTACAAAATTAAATGTTCGACATGGGAACGAACTGTGGGAGCATTTAACTCGACACTCTCAACAAAATTTTACTTCTCCGAGGTGGCGTATTTGCAAAGTTTCATATAAACAGCTCTGTGGAAAGGTAAACAAGTTTAGTTTAACTGTAATTTCGACACTCTAAGGAGACGTACATATAAAGTTTTAGCATACTCTAATTAGAATATAACTTGGAGTCATTCGTTTCAATTTAGTTTTGGCAGTATTTAAGTCTGTTCTAAGTTTGCCGAATATATTTATTGCCTATAGGCTTGCCTTAGTACATTGCCTAGTTGCCATTACATAAAAGGTAAAGATATATTTTAAGAATGTAAAAATTATAGAGGTCTTCTTGAAATCCATCATCCCATGACGATTTTCATATTAGATTGGTAACTATAAAACTACAGTGTAACAGTATTGCAACATCATACGTCATTGATTACAATACAATTTTTATTTATTTATAAGTATAATTCTGAATGTAACGTTTTTTTAATATATTTTTATTGTAATGAAATTATCAAAATATGCGTGATGCATAACAATATTTTTTTGGCTCAAGAACAAAGATTTTACTTTATCTTAAGTTAGCTTCAATTTCAACCTTCCATTTCACTCACAAGAGAATATCAAAAGATAACCAAATGACAGTTTTTTGTCGTTGAAATATCGAGACGATCAAATCCTGGGAGAAAATAAAAAGACAACATTCTGACCTTTCTTATTGAATTAATTTCGCATGAACGACCCCTTTGTCATAGAAGTCAATCGTTTGTCGAAGTTTATCCGTAACATTCATTCCCAATCTAATAATATACAATAGATGAAAGGGTCACTTTTTTCAGGAATGGAATGCCTCTAATGGGCAAAGGTTATATTGTTTTCTGAAAATAACATACAACAATAAATTTGCGATATATAATACATACATAGTAGATATAAGTACCTAACGATCATAATACGTAACTAGTGCATAAGAACATTTGTTTGTTAGCATATTGATTCACCGAGAATTGTCACGAATAGCAGAATATTCATGTAGCAGTAGTACAGCTAAGCATCCAAACAAGAGCCTTGCTCTCAGCGTGATTTGTTGGAAAAAAAAGGTAAAATCGAAGATTTTCGTACACAATCCCAGAAATTTCCATATCTAAATGGAAAACCGACCCCGAACAATCAATTTATCCTCCAATATCCTCCAGTGGTTTATACCACCTGTACAATAAATATTTATACTTCGCCCCTCGATTTGTATCGTTCCGCTTATTCTTGCCATCGCCAAAAAACTTTCTGCCAATCATAATTATATTATTTAATCTCGGCTATGATTTTGGTTTAAAAATGGGTAGAACACATTCTCATTTTAAAATCTTTATAATGAGAAACTGTGAATTTATTAATAATGTTCGTATTATAATCTAATACATTTGATGAGCAATTCTTGTATAGATCTCTGAAACGGCTCCAATGATTTTCATGAAATTTAGTATGCAGGGGGTTTCGGGGGCATTAAATCGATCTAGCTAGGATTTATTTTCAGAAAATGTCGTTTTATCCGTATTTTCAATAATCAACTTTATTGATAATTGACTTAAACATAACCTAAAAAATATCTTCCTGACATTAACTGTTTTAACGACACAACAACATTAAAGCTACTCCAGTAGATGGCGTTGTTTAGCAACACTAAGCCAATAATCAACTTTACATAATTTACCAAAAAAGAAATAACGAGCAAAGCTCGGGCATCCAGGTACTTAAGACTTTACAGGACATACAACTAGAGAGTTAATTCAAAATTAATAGCTAACTTGTTGCTAATCTTCGACTGAAAATAGATTACAGCAGAACAATGGATTTTTCATACCAGAAATATCACTACATCATAAAAAAAAGCTATTCAATAGTCTATGGTGCCGCATAGCATGAATTTATTACAGCACGAAGTAGAAAACTGGAATAACTGAATTGCACTGCGTAGTTAAAAAGTAGGCAGTAGTAAGTTGCGTATTGTAGTAAGGTTACACGATAAATAAAAAATATAATGAAGATAAGATAAACCTACTACGGATGTATTTTACTTTCTTGGTGTAGATGGATGACAAAATATAACTTTTTAAATAAATATACTTATTTCAAAAGTTATATTTTTTCTTCAGTTGTCTGCTTACTGATTATACATCATGATTGCTAAATGATCAGCCCCCTTATTCAGCTAATACAAAATTCGTCAGCGAGCCGCTTTACGGAGGCCTCGGAGAGCCTCTCACGTGATTAGTAGTATTCGCGTAGTTAGCGAAAGAGACAGAGCACGGAGGCCGCGACGAAACATCCTCGAGTTGTGTCATTTTCCTTACAGAATGAAGCCCCTGATGACAGCTTGGTATGGAATGTCTGAGGATATATAACTTAAATACGAACTGACAAAGTGAAATAAAAAGGTTATTTAACAACAATTGAGATTGGAACAACAAGCATTAATCTTTTCACCACTTTATGGTGGATGTTTGTTCTTTGATTCAATATAAGTCAAAGTACAGTGCGAAACTTTTTATTTTAGTAGAAAATAACAACACAAACAGCCAATCACCCTTTCGTTTCGAGTTTCGAAGCCATGAGCTCTTCGCAGTCAATTTAACATCAGTTATTTATTACATCTTTACCGTGCACTTAAACTGTGTTTTATTTTTATTCCTTTACAAACTGTACCTGTAGCATGCCCTGACCGTAATACAAGTGTGAAATATAGTTCCTAGTGCACAGGATTAATAGCTTTTTAGTTGAAATGCTTCCTTAATACTTTTTTGAGTAGTAGAGCTTTTAGTGCAGAGTTCGTCCGGGGAAGTACTACCACCTTACCCATTTCCACCGTGAAGTAGTAGTGCACTTGTATTACTGTGTTTCGGTTAGAAAGGTAAGGAGTCCGGTAAAATTAGAGGCACATGAGACTTAACAACTTCATATCTCTGGATCGACAACGCTTTGGCGATGTCCCGAGTGTTGCAAATGTCCATAGGCGGAGGTCCACTTACCATCAGGTGTACAGTTTGCTTGTTTGTCGGCCCACTTGGTATAAAAACAAAAATAACTTAATTAATCGGTCGGAAAATTTTATAACGGTGCGATAATTCTGAAAACGATTAAGCCAAACGAGTTCTCAAACTTTCGTTATCGTTAACGTTATCAATGCTTTAAAAGGATTGACTTAATCGTTATATCATAATTATCTATCAGAATGAATCAAAAAAATTCGCGATACCGACACAACCAAGCAATTTATCTGGAACTTTAAATGACGAATAATACTTTTATTATAATTAAAATAATCCACAAACATTCTTAAATATAAATTTAGATAATAGAAATTTTGACGTCTCAAATATATTACTAAAATAAATCGTAGACATCCTAATTAAACTTGAAAATACGTAATAATATACTAAGTACTAAAATGTTAATTATAAACCGGTGCGTTTACATAAAGCGGCAGATTTACAATGTAAACTCTGGAGGTAAGGCTATTATTATTCATCGCAGCACCCAAACAACTTCCGAAGGCCACGTAATTTGGAATTTCCAATACAGAGACGAGATATTTCAATAACTAAATGATCTTTTGACTCCTGTAATTCTTATCAAGGAATACTGCTGTTGTTATTGCTGTTTATTGCTTAATACCGAGGGATTCGATTTTTTCCTGATGGAGGTCAAAAACACATATGCAAACTCATATGACTGTATGCTTAAATGATAACTATTCGTGTTAATTATGTTTATAAATTGACCCTTAAGGCTATGCAAACGTAAAACACAAGTGATTCCACAAACTTTGTTTCCGACATTATACCTCAGCCTGTTTACTTCGATACACGGAGCACCTCAAGTATCAGGTGAAATTTAGGGGCACTATGATACTATTAATCCCACGGGACAATGTAGTTAACGATGGCCCACTTTATCTATATTTCTTGGGGCCATTTATTCCCAGATCTATTAAGGTTGAACTATTATTGAAGAGGGCATGAGATTTCGGATTTATTGATGTTGAGAGTTTGTATTAATAGACGGTAATCAATGGTTATATTATAATTGTAGGAATAAAAGTCTTATTAAATTAGGATTCAGTTGTAAACTTTTTATGTTTAGTTGATTGGATGAAAAAATTCAACATTGCCAAAATGTTGAGTACCTAATAGAGCTTTTAGTCTTTTCGTCCGGGGAAGTACTACCTTACCCATATCCGCCGAGAAGCAGTAGTGCACTTGTATTACCTATACTGTGTTTCGGTTAGAAAGGTAAGGGAGTCAGTGAAATTAGAAGCACATGAGACTTAGAGAAATCTTCACGTCTCAGGGTCGACAACGCATTGGAGATGCCACTAGTGTTGCAAATATCTTTAGGCGGGGGTGACCACTTATTGGTCAGTCGTTTGTCACCCAAGTGGCTAATCTAGGATCAACGGCTTAGTTTATACTTTAAATTGCTGCATTTACAGTATTGAAGAAAATATAACTCCTCATCGAGTAAATAGCTTCACGGCGAGTTTATTGGTTGCACATTTATAAAATTTCACAATACTTAAGGACTCGCGGTAAATGTGACTAACATACATCAGTCACATAAAATGTTTCCCCTCCGCACGCATCCTGATTCGATCAAATGATTGATATAGTTTCCGGCGTTCGATATGATGTTATAAAACTAATTTTATGATATTTGCCGCGCTTACATACAATAATTTCCTCTTAACGTTTGTCGCTGTCCCTTTTATCTACGGATTTTTTGTTATTACAAACATTCGTTTAAATTTTTTGGTGCCATGTCATCACTGTTCAATGTTATCACTATTCAAGTATAGATTTCATTAAATATTCTAATTATCATTATATTCGATGAAGCATGAAGCATGTAATAGGCGCGTAAAATAAATGACTATTAATAAAATACAGAAAGCTTTCTTAATACGACAATATCCTTGACGATGAGAAATATATTTTTAGGTACGTCTCTCCGGTCAGTTTTAATGGACAATGTTTGAATTTGCCTCAAAGCAAGCTTTGTTAATCTGAGTGAAGCATTATCAATTTGAAACTCCAATTTAAGTCTTGCATATAATAATTGTATCGAGTTTCACCGTTAAGTTATTTTAGGATCGACATTACCATATTAAATTATCTAACAATGTTGAGACAAAAACTATACCTACCCTAATATTCTATAGGTAGATAAGGGTAACAAGTATAAAATATTTCGGCCAAGCGACATGGGGCGTAACTCTAGTAAGTCATAAAGCTATAAAGTTGTCCTTGACCAAAAGTTTCTGCAGAATCCTCAAGCGAACCGTCCTATATCAAAAATTTACTGACTTCAGTTTCTTTTTACGAACTTTCCTTACCTTTCTCACCCAAAACGATTTGAACACATTATGGTACCTACGGTCATTGTCCTAAAAACTTTTATCTACCACTGGTAGCCACCCACACATGAAAAAATTAATCTCGAAATCTGGACCATTAGAAAAGCTCTCCTTTCACAGCCTTTTGTTAAGCATTGTATGATAAGAAAGCATTGTTTTAGAGAAATTACACGATTCGACCGTGGAAAATGTTTTACTGCTCTATTCATTACAGCTACGGACCGTAAATTTTGTATTCCACCTGTATGTTTTTGTTGGTCATTTGTAATGGAAAATATAATTCGGCATTAAAAACAAATAATTGTATCCTGAATTCAATTCTTTATAACTGATATTGTTGTATTATTGTATCATATCAAATTTATCTGTGTTCGCAACAGTATCATTATTTTTTTTCAGTGCATGAACATGTCTTTTTGTTCTGTGTCTGGTATAATGTAAATATCTATAATAGTATGTATTTAGAAAAACAATTCGTATACAATGTGTTACAAAATACCCCGTTAAAATATAATTAATTATCAAAGCCAACAACCCTAGTAAGCTTTCATGTCAGGGAACCAGATTATTTAACAGAAAGGCCTACGTTACCTATTTTACCTAATAATTGTCTACTTTAATATTTTGTCTATTTTACAATCATAAAAATTAGTTTTTTTTGGGGTATGTTATACACGATAGCCAAGATAGCCATGTGCAAAGAATGTCCCAGGATAGTCATATTCATTTATTACCTAAAACAATATTCACCTATCAAAATCTTTTGAAGAATACAACAAGTCCTCTGCATGTAATCAAAAATATAATAACAAATATGCACCTTAAAATTAAACGTACAATAAGTGTTTTCATTATTTTTCAACAAACAACAATCTGTTTAATTAAATGCATACACGAAGGCAATTACCGAATAAATATAAAATAGTTATTACATATAGTTGCTGAGATTAATGCGCTGCGCTGTTTGTCAATGAAATTGATGATCAGTATTTACATTGTCAAAATTTCAGGAATCCATTTGAAATCAAGTTTTGGGAGTACTAAATCAATGAGGCACTTATTGCATAAAATATACCTTAAATTCCCATTATTTACATAAAGCTACATTCCGATAGCTGGTGGCAAAACGTTTGCAACCAAAGATTTTAATTTTTAATATTAAAAGATACCTTTAATATAGCCCGCCAAGTGCGTTCGATCCAAGCGTAGTGCAAGATTCTCGTAGAATTTACATCTCTCTAAGTACATTTTAATTATGCTTTAAGTTGGACGACTATAATTTGCTAAGCTGTAATTAAGCCCAACTTGGCTGTGATAGTTTTCATTTTACTTTAATACACTACTTCCATGAAAATTTTCAAAAACTTAACGGTTATGGGAGGAAGTCCCATTCTGAAATTTAATTTCACAGCTTTTTAGCGTGATCAATATCTATAATCATTGCGAATTGCAACTTTTTAGTACCCGATTTTGAGTTAAATCTCAGACAGACGGACATGGAAAATTCTATTGTAGCGCTAATCAAAACTGGTCTAGTGCATCTAAGACCGTTTTCGCTGCAGGATGCCTATGTTATTGTACCTAACTTTACACGACAAAGTTACTGCTGCGGCTACATCTGATTACGGTAGGCAACACTTTGCTTGGAGTGGAGTTTGTTGCTTGAGGCAAGATGTTCGGTCAACTATAACTTGCGAACTAGAAGACTCTCTGTGACCATAATAGTTTTCCTTGTAATTTCAGTCTTCTTTTTCATTCGAAGTAGAGATTGACATTGACACTATAATTTAAACGATTGTTTTTTTTTGTATATATTATGGTTCATTGGGGAACATAAAATAACCATTGTCAATTAATTTGTATTTTTTCTTTTTGTTGTGATGCTCGTAATGCTGTCACAAATTTTGTTTGAATAGTACCCACTTAGCTTTTCTCGTAAAAAACTTACAAATGTTGCAACATATACAAAAACCGAATCCAATTTCTATTCTGTGGCTTAGTTGCATTGAAAATTTACCGTTGTGTGCTCAGGAGACGTCGACAAATCCATGTCGGATCGGATAACGAATTGGATACAGTTGCATTACCGTTCTGGGACTGCACTAGTGTTCCCCTATCAAAGATTTAAGTTTTATCGATATTTAGTTCCCCAGTTAGCGGTAGGTAATCCAATTTTATAGCGTGGTTTAACCTAAGGGTAGCTCGGGAATTGAAAACCTTAACGTAAATGCAAGACTTGCAATTTTACAACGCTATTTGAGATCCTCTTAAAAATTGAGTATCGGCTTACGATACGGCATCGTAGAAAACAAGATATTGCTGCTGAAATAATTTAAATTTAAATTGGTCTATCCGAGAACATTATTGCGATCTTTGGAATCTTTCGAATAAATACTACACAGGTTCTTTAAGATTACCTGCTGCCTGCAGTTTCACCCGCGTTCCCAAGGGATGTTACCTTTTCCCTACATAAAAAGTATCCTAAATGCTAATCTAGGTCATGCTCTATTTACGTGTCGAATTTCATCCAAATCCCTTTATTGGTTTTTGGATTACAGTAACAAACACCCATACATTCATCTTCAAACACTTTCATATTTATTATATTAGTAGAGTGATTTCGATAAAAATTAAAAATAGACTAGCTACACCACTAATCATTCAAAGAGTGACGCCTTACGACATGTGTGCCGTCCCACGACAAGTGGCGCCGCAAGACGATGCTGTCGCCTCGGACGTTTGCCAACTTAAAGGACCTTTCTGACTTAAAGAGAAGCGAGAAGCAAAACAGTTATCTATGGCCAGGTTGACGTTATCATTAATTCTAACAACACGGCTGTAACGTCAATCTTATTTTTTACCGTCGAAAATGTGGGATATAGAGTAATTTTTGAGGTTTAAGTATGTTGTACAAAAAATAACTTTATTGCTTTAAAAGCAAGGTTTGGTTTCAAATGGTTTTGTATGACGAGGCATATGGACCTTATTGCAAAGTAATAAAGGTAATTTTTCAATGAAAATGTTATATGTCAAACAGAACTATGTTAATATAGGGCTATAGCATTGATTAAATCAAAAGTTTGAATTTACACCTTGTCTGTCGAATGAATACAAATATTGTTCATAGGTGAGAATTTGAAAAACCATTAGCATACAGGTGGAAATTTACTCAGCTTCTCTATAAAATCAATGATTGACCGTTGAGTTTTCTTTCTTGTTTGGGACTTGACAGAGAAGGAGATCCAGCGGAATTAGATACTAGATATTTGTTTTTGTATAATCTTACAATAGATTTCCGCAAGGTCACGCCTGAGTCAATTAGTTATCCAATTCACTGAAAATTATAAAATAAAACGTTTCATTGACAAGCCGATAGTTTCCTCGCCAACAGTGTGACATATGCCTTATTTTTCACGTATTTGTCGCAACAACACCACTAGTATTGCTATCCTGGAGTTTCACGATGTATCAGTATTGCTCCTGAAGATTTATCACGGAGACTGTTGGAATACGTGGTGTTTATTTATTTATTTATTTCAACAACAAAATCCACAGCTCTTAGTCACAAAAATTTTACACATATGTATACCAATACTTACAGCCAATTGTGGATTTGATTTTTTAACCTAGTTTTATTGAATGCAGTCACATCCATACTGTTTTCAGTACTTAAATATATCATACAAAATTATATAAAAACAAGAATATATGTGCGGTATATAGGGAACGGTATGTTTAAAGTTAAATGAATAACCGGTAGACTGTTACTTAAAATTGTGTTTTACATTACAATATAATAAGTATTATTTTTAATAAACCGTAAAACGAATATAAATATGCATATTTATGTAGTATGCATACTGGTACTGTAGGAGGCCATTGTCGACAGAAAAGCCGTCCTACACAAACATCCAGTGGCCGATAGTTCCAATAGAAAATCCAAATAGAATAGATTAAATCAATTAAGTGTTTAGTACCTGGATGCCCGAGCTTTAATCGGTATATTTTAGTAAATTATGTAAAGATTTGGCTTAGTATTCCTTAACAACGCCATCTACTGGAGTAGCTTTAATGTTGTTGTGTCGTTAAAACAATGTCAGGAAGTAATTTATTTCAGGTTATGTTTAAGTCAATTATCGATAAAGTTGATCATTGAAAACACGGATAAAACTACATTTTCTGAAAATGAATCCTAGCTAGATCGAGTTATCGCCCCCGAAAACCCCTGAATACTAACTTTCATAAAAATCGTTTGAGCCGTTTCCTAGATCCTAATTATATAATAGGTTGGGGAAAAAGTTCCTTCGCATTTTTTAAGAAAATTCAAAATATTTTTAATATAGTTTATTTACATTTAACTAAAGTATGTAGGTACCATTTTGTTCGATAACTTTTTGCCATCTTGTAGGTAGGGACATGATCCCATTGCTATAGAAATTTTGGGACTTCTGATCAAAATACTGCGACAAGTGGTTTTGACAGTCCTCTCGTGATGTTATCCTGACACTGCCTAAAGAATTCTGAAGAGATCGAAACAGGTGGAAATCTGAAGGGGCAAGGTCAGGACTATACGGCGGATGCATTAATACCTCCCAGCCAAACTCTCTTAATTTTTGCTGAGTGGCTAAAGATGTGTGAGGTCAGCCGTTATCATGATGAAAAACCACACCCCTTCTGTTGATTAATGCCAGATACAAATAGTATAGCCAAAGAGATTTTATTACAAGTTCATACATACTATAATGCGAAAAGACTTTTTCCCCAACCAGAATTGCTCGTTTAAAGGTATTAGTTAGGTTAAGTAGGCATGTACATACTAATAGTAAGGAAAAAGCAGCAATAAAGGCAATTTTATTGTATTACCGGTAGTAGCTTCAGTAACTTTAAACTTGACCTTCATAAGTGCCTTCCGCGAGCCTAAACTGAATAAATGATTTTGAATTTAACTTTGAATTGAAGTGAAACTACTTATATTCTGTATGTTGTATATGTGTGTTATGGTGTATTCAAAAGTGATCGATAAATCATTTAAATGTTTAACTTTTCGTGTCTTTACGACAGACTCTGTTTTTTAATTACAATTCAATTTATAGATATTATATTACCGTAGGTATAACTGAAATATGATATTTGTCTCGGTTATAATGATAGTAATAAAATAATTAACGGGAACAAAATACTTGAAATTCATATTAATGGCTGCGTATTAATTTCTGTAACGACAAAACTTTGCACCTCCTGTAAAATGGCATAGAAATTGAGCTGGCGTCTGTCTAATAACAGTTACGCAGAAAACGGAAGTGGCTTCAAAGCGCCTTCCCTTATGTCATTGTGTTGCCAACTAGAAGTTACGAAATAACTTCGTAACTAGCGACCAACTGCGCAAAATGGAGGTAAAGTGAGGGTAATATAGCACCTAATGTTGATAGTTTTATCTGGAACTTTTTCTATGAATATGCTTTTTATGTTGTTACAAGTAATATTTTTCTGTGACATAATATTTTTTTTCCAAAATTACATTTTACGTATCTATAGTCCACAGGTAGAGCTAACAAACAGTATATACATCTAATATGCGCATTTAAAATTTACAAACACTACTATAATTACCGTGTCGGTACACAATTAATGTCATGGATTTCCTAGACACATGGAGTGCTTTTTAACAGACAGATAATTCTCCATAAGGATAACTAATAGCTTCAATTTATAACTGTTTTGTCATACAAAAAAAAATCTCTAAATTGTTTCTTAGGTTATTAAGTATAATACAAGACATATTTTAAGACACCAACTTTGTAAAAGTAGGTTTCATTAAAATTTACAGAGCCTTATTTTACAGCCTAAAAATATTATTATTTAACTGCGATCTTTAAAACTTTCCTGCCTCAACGTTCACCTCACACCGCCAAACGTACATATCACACGTATTCAGAAGAGAAGTGCTAAGTACTTCGCGAAGTTTCACCCCAGGGAGTCTGTCCTAGTTGATAATCATAACGAATGTCTTAAAGGAATTACTCAATTAACAAGCGCACACTTTGTCTGTACGCTTTGCCTGTTACATCATAACGAGCATGTTTTGTTGCCCCAAACTTGGTATATTATTTATTTTGTATTGTAAATTCCATAGAGGTTTCGTATTGTTGTTTCAAGTTGGACAGATGTTATCGTTCTGTAACAAAAGTTGCCAAAGTTATTTCATGTTACGCAAGTTAATTTTTCAAAGCTAAATTAAGTATAGAACTTGTATTTTCATGTTTCTTGTTACAGTTTATTATTAAGGAGACTACTTGTTTTAATAAAATTGAACTGCGTCCTTATTTTTGGCTAACTTTGCCCCTTTCTGTTTGGTGTGTTTGTTTTTCAGTTCTCATTAAAACAAGTCAAATTAGGAGAATTATAACATCAACTACGCAGCGCTATCATACTCAGCAAACATTTAGCCTTAGTAAACACCACTAGTAGTATTATCGCCAAGCCACATAGCTCAGCTTTGAAACGGCTAAGTTACAAATTTCGAATCGATCGCAACGCACACATTGGTACGTATGTAGTTTTAAGTACCCTGCACTAGTCAAGTTGATTTGCGGTGCGCACTAAGATCGACTTTAGAAACTTTGCAGCGTGGTAGGTTTGAATTTTAAGTCTGGTTTGGTACATTAGTGCCACTTGAATGCCTGATTGAGCTCAAATTAGTTATATTATGCACGATAATATGAATATGTATGTGGTAAAACACGTGTTTTGGGCTTCCCATGTCATTTGAATAGTTGTTATAACCATTGAAGTTCCAAATAAATAAGAATATATAAAAAAAGCATATTATAGACAATTTAAATGATTATTACGGAATAAATATTTTACTATAATTTAATTCAAGCAGTAAAATAGCACGTGGAAATTTAATTTATCAGTTATCTGGTTTGCATTGTTGAATCTATGGGGTGTGGTCCTTCAGTAACTTTGATCTTCAAAAGTGACCTCCGTTGGCCTAAACTGGTCTATGGACTTATAGTTTTTTGTCTAGTTTCACACCGCATTATTATGTACGTAATTAAATGATATTGTTTTACATTTACACCGGTTTACAGGTTAAATCTCTATCTCTCGGTTTAATAGAAGGTATTTATACAATATAATCATAATTACCTACATAAAGAATTTGCGACGAGATTATCCTTACAGAATAAGATTCCTTGCCTCATATCGCTTATTATTTTCGAATAATTCCGCTTGTCTCGTAAATCATCTCAAATCTTCAATGTTGCCGCGGTTCTTGGGATGTATAAGATTGAAATAAAAGGCCTTGAAAGAAATTATTGTAGGGATTACAAACAACGCAATATAAAGTGAGTTTGTAATTTATTCCGAGGCCAATAGAAACGTCTGTCGAAATATTTCTAGTTGTTTTGTATTCAGATAAACACCCTTTGCGGAGAGAATAATTAAATCATCATTCTATTTAGCCGTTGTCTAGGATGCCGTAATGTCTTTATCGAAGTAATTTTTTTTTTAATAAAAACTTAGATTCATTTAATTAAAATAAATAATAGTGTAGGAATCTGTATTCCCACGTATAGCTTTTTGAACTCATCTAAAGGAAGGATAGAAATAATAAAAATATTATATTTTCCACCTGGTACCAACATTATTTCTTAATTTAAGCTCGAATAAAGCTACACATATATGAACTAACCCTACTTACATGAAGAGATCTTGTTTCCTTCTGACACCATTTCTTAATTTTGCATTGGGCACAAACTCTAGGTAATTTCTTTCTCATACATAACCCTCATACATTTCCCTAAACAACAGAGTGGTCAAAGCGTGGAACAAGCTTCCAGAAGACGTTGTAACAGCCCAAAATGTTAATCAATTCAAAAACTGACTCGACAAGCATATTAAAGAGAAGAACTAGCAGAAGCAATATTATTATTTGACATGATATTAATATATGACATTTGACACTTATTATTTGAATCAACTGGGCACTTATTATTTGAATAACTGCCTGTCTGATCATTTTTTAACAATAATGAATTTGATATTATCATGGTCTATTACTAAGGTAAGTACAGTAATTAGAGTCAGACTATTCATAAGTGCTTGTAAAGGCCTATTTGAATAATAATATTTTCATCTCATTTCCCCAATCATCAATTTCGTAAATTATATTTTATGAAACTATTTCTATCTGGCTACACAGATCTAGAATAGTTTCTAACAGGGAAAATACAAAGAAAGAAATAAGTTTCTAACTTTTAACAATGCACTATAACTTTAATATCAAACTATAGTAATTGAAGTTGGAATTTGCTTCAAACATTGGTACTTCAGTTTCGAAGAACTTATTATTATGCTTGCTGTCATGACTTTCGTGAATAGCCGCAGATAATGATAATTCCTGGCATTTTAATGAAAGAAAAACGTAAAATTGGTGGTTAGTTACAATGATGTATTATTACATAGATTCGTCATCTACCAACATCACGGCTCTCAATATTGTGTAAATACTAGATAGCTACTTATACACGCGAAAAGAGAAAATAAAGCCATCTCATGGAACCTATTGTTAGAGAGAGATGAATATACATGATTAGTTTTACGTTATGATTGAGTGCAGCATGCGCCGTGCGTGCTGTCGTGACAGTGGATGGTGCACGACTAAATGGAATTAGGGCAATTACCATCATTTTATGTTACCATTTCTGAGCGCGGAAAACGCATCTATATTTTTAATTTTATGATTGGTTAGTTATGCATTCGTTTGCGTGCATAAACATTATGTAATGGTATGTACATATGGATATACCTACAAAATTTACTTTTAAAATTGTTCTATACTTACATAAGTAGCTTATGTGAAGTGCGCTGTGTGCATCTGAAGTGATCACCGGTTCCAGATACTATATAACCAAAATTGGTCTCTATGGTTTTGGCACATAAAATGTAACATATGGGGAAGGTTAGAACAACACGTTGGTAATCCCATGATATTGCAAATTACCCTAAGCAGCGGTGACCACTAACACTCCGCTGGGCCGTCTGTCTATATGTCAACCTTGTGCCATTAACACCCATATTCTAAGACTGAGGATACCTTAAGCATTTTCTTGAGGAATCTTCAAAATTGGTATTCAAAGTTTTAACTTGAGCAAAACTTGAGCAATCCAGACTGATGTCGAATCGAAGTGTAATCAAGGTAACATGTCATTAGTAACGTCATTCCATTATAGATAAATTATTAATAAAATAAAATAATGAGTTTCAGTAACTGTTTACAAGTCTTAAACTTTCTTATGGTTAGCCCCGACGTACCTTGAAGTCGACAGTTGTTTCCTCACCTCGAGTGAGGGAAAGTGTCGAGTGGAGTAGATTTTTGCAACTATGAATACTAATATCTTGGAGTGACGATGAGTGGAGTCATGGAATTTTCGAGGAAACGTCTTAGAATATGGGTGTAAGTGTATTTTACCTCAAATATAAAAATACCTTTTTCCTGATAGGTAATCGTATCATATCATAGTCAGCTTTAGATCTTGTTGGAGTATACTTATAAATAAACTACCATAATAACGTAGGGAACGTTGAATAATGACTAGAAAACTTTTAGCATTCATCTTGTTCTCATTAAGAACAATCTGTTTTAGTTAAGAACAAGTTTAATTACAGTTTTGAGCGCTCGTTACAATCATTTAGTTTGTATGAAATTAATAAGAATGTTGGACATAATTTCAGATAAGACAGTGTGTACTTTCTTTATATATTTAACTTAAAAAGATTTAATAAGACTAGTTTTGCCAGCTGGTGGATATTCGGCCATAGTGATTATTAAAATTTTCAAAAAGGAAGCCATATAAGAATTTGACTATTTTTTACATAAAAACTCACCAAACTGTCAACTAAAAAAAAAATCTATTCACTAACAGAAGAGGAAATGGTACTATTTTGTCTTTGCTTATTTATATATATATATTATAGGGAAAACAAAAAAAAGGAAAATAAAATTCACACAAGGTTGTTTATTGCAAAGTCTACAAACTACATTGAAAGAAGCTAAAAAACTATGTTAACATTTTTATTTAAATATTAAACTTGTATGTTGGCAACAGATATTCAAACTCATTAATAATTAGGTTATTCAAAAATAAAGAATTACGTCAAAACTGGAAGTTGCCGAGTTTAAAGCGTAGTTCACCAAAGAGGTCACCTCTGTAAACACTACCCTTGGACGGAGGTAAATGTTCCATGAAATTACCTCAGCATTTTGCCAGCAATGAAATTCGTTTTCCACTAGCCAATTTCTGCGTTATCCGCTAAAGCGAAATTTCTATACAATTGTTTGAGTAAAATTGTTATAAAAAGTAGGTATACTTGTTAGATATATTTTTGACTAGTCATATTAAAAAAAAATTGGTGATGCTTTTGATGAATAGCAAAAAAGTTGGAATAGAAATATTAAAATAGAAAATTTATATAAAAAATTATAAAAAAAATATTACCTTACCTAAATAAATGGTTTGAATTTTGAATTTTGAAATATAATGTCCCACTTCAAGTATTTAATGCCATATGTATACGTTTAGTATTTTAAGGTATTTAGAGCATGTTTGTGTACTTACATCTGAGCCTATTACATATTCAACTAAGCTGTCTATCGAAAAACATATATTATTCCATTATTTTACCTAACGTTCTAGATACTCGTATCTTCCAAATTTCTTGTGAATTATTCTAAATGTTCCATCACTCAGTCCAAGCAGACGTCTGTCCTGAATCCTTAATAAAGAAATATACATACCTATGTATGTTAAAGAAAACCCACTCTTACATGTATATTGATGAATGAAGGCTGTTTTCGACGCAACCAAGAGCTTCTCACTTATTGATGACCCGTTATTTATTAGGTAGGGCGCACTCACTCGAATGGGGAATGTGAATAAGCCGGGTGTGTGTAACCATGGTAAACTTTGCGAACAGGTGCTATTTATTATGTTATTCAAGCGATAGTGAATAAAACTGTATAATGAAACGCTCTGGCACACTCGAGACTACCGTTTAAAATTCCGTAAATATCGTTTTTCCTTTCATGATTTTAAAATATGTATTTATCTACATAATTAATATTATATTTCAAGGTATTAGAGGTGGTCACTTAGTTTTTTAAGAAAGACTATTATTGCGCATTTTTTTTTCATAGAAATAAACTCTATACAAGATGCACATAGTTCTTGGTAGTATAACTAAACTTCACAATAAATATCAATAAATATAGTTTCTATAGATAATCGTACATCGCCGTTCGTTACTTTACTACCACCATAAACTAACAAATTCAATATTTGTAAAAATAATTATCATTACCAGTCCTCTAACCTCTAGTCCACGAACTGTTCGTAAAGTAGCAATTCTCTTAACTATTTCCCGCCCTTTGGTATATGTTGGGAGAAGAAATATGACGCAATTTTGGTAATGCTTAGTTGTCGAGCCACAAGGGAATGAAAAATTCAAGGGGCCGGCGTACATTACCGCACCACATTGCTAAGAGCATTTGTTCCTTTCCTAAATTTGAAGCAAGGAATATTTTTGGAAAGAGGTACGAGTAACTAATGGCATACACTTGTCTGATCCGCTACGTATTTTTGTAGTAAAAGGCAGGCAAGTGTCAACATTTAAAAATTTCAATGAAAAATTTGCTTCTTGATATTGGACCTTACGACAATACCAGATGACGGTTGGTGCGAGTCTATTAAGAAACGGTGAGATTAAAAAAATACTAACATGCATTTCTTAAACATATTCTTGTGTTAGTAGTTTGGATTTTACGATTGTGTTTTCGTGAAAACAAAATGAAATACGCGTCTGACTGAACTAAGCTGTTATGTAGCAAAGCCGTGGCTGGCGCAGCACAGAAGATAATTTGTGATGACTCCTCATTAATTTTATTTCAACAAACAAAATTCGTCAGTTTTTTGAACAATTCATCACAAGGGTGATATTTTTTTAACTAATCGCAAGCGTGTTTGATGGTAGGTCCTCTTTTCTCAAAGTAGCAGAAAAACGGATCGACGTGATTTTTTGCATAGACATTTTTTATGGTTCAGAGGCTCTTTAGGTTGAAAGACCCATTTTCCAAGATCCCGCGGGTCATAGCTTCATCATGGCTTAATGGTTATATATTTATTTTATTGGGGCGGTATGACCCGCAAGAAACAATTACAGGACATTGGAACATAATAGAGAATAACGGGGTGGACAGCTAGTTAAATGTATTTATAACTAGCTGTCCTCCGCGGTTTCACCCGCGTTCCCGAGAGATGTAACATTGCCCGGCACAAAAAGTATCCTATGTTACTTCTAATACCTACAAAAATAATGTGTACAAAGTATCTTGATGATCGGTTAAGTAGTTTTCGCATGAAATCGTAACAAACAAACTTACATTCACATTTATAATATCAAAAGGGATTACCTGTAGTGCATGTAATGCATTTTCATTTAAGGTTTTTCTTAAGTTAGTTACTCTTACATACTTTACAATGACTAAGACATTACAGTGAAAGTTATACACAAAAATATGACTATCACATTGTAAATGAACATTTTGTGATATCGCGTGTTGGATACAAGTAGAATTTGATCATGATATACATACATGCATATTTGGTTATTATCAGCTTCATTATATGTATGCCACGCCTGAGGTATAATTTAAATAAATAATTAATAAAAATATTCTTATCTTTAATCTCTTTAAGAGTCAATATTATTTTACATTATTCCTTTTTGACTGGCCGGAAACTCAGTTTTCTGGGAGACATGCAAGGCTATCCAGAACAAAACGCAGAAGCCCAAACAGGGATAGCCCTAAGGGATATGATCAACTAGGATTAATATGTTAAGTATTTTTTATTAAATTTTAAAGAAGAATATGACACTCAATGCAAGCCAAGGTTTGTATACAAAGTACATGCTTTTGCCAACACATAATCTGCGGTATTTAAAAAAAAACATTGCCAAATTCATGTCAATAGGATTTACATCTGCTGGATTAACAGCTCGAACATAAAGAGCAAAATCTCACCATAAGCGTTATATTTTGTATCGTTTTTGTGTCGAATTGTTGTATTTTATATGAGCCCAAAAAAGCAACACGCACGATATAATAAATTCATCGTTCACTTTTCTTTTGTTCTTGTACCCTGATACAACGGTTCGTCATACCCAATTTTATATTTATTTAAGAAACCAAATATAAATTCACACTGAGGTCCTCATTGTTCTACATCTGCGGTTAGTATTCACGTCCAATGAGTATCTTTTTTAATAACTAACCAATACGACACCGTTGGGCGTAGGTCTCCTCCATATGTATATTTGAACATGTATTGAATTTAGTATTAGCCTACGTAGTGTGTATTATCAACGTACCATCGAGCAGGCTCTGCTCAAAAGACACAAAATTCTTGTTTGTTAATTCTTCAGTACCTGGATGGCCGAGCTTTGCTCGGATTTCTTTACGAATGTGACATAAAAAAAGTAACTTGAAAGCATTTTACCTTCGTATTCTAATTGTAGAAGTTTTCATTGCCTAAAAACACGGATAAAACGACATTTTCTGAAAATGAATCCTAGCTAGATCGATTTAACGCCCCCGATACCCCGTACACCAAATTTCATATAATATATTTATTTTATTAATTATATATATATATATATTATATAATTAGGAACTCGGAAACGGCTCCAATGATTTTCATGAAATTTAGTATACAGGTTTCGGGGGCGTTAAATCGATATATATATATATATATACAAAAATTGCTCGTTTAAGGTATGGATACATAATAAAAATATATCAGAGGTAAGTACCTTAATAAACTTGAAACTCAACCAAAAATGTAACTTAGCTAAGTAATACTCAAGTAATATTTTTCATTATACTAAAACTTCTTTGTATCATCACTTACAAAAGAATGATCTCCCCTACAAATGAAGTGTTATTTACGAGATAAATCACACTGGTGTCCCGATGCAGAACTAATACATTTAGCACTTGTTGAAATAAGGAAGGGGACCAAACATCGGAGTGTCGTTACAATAAAGTGCGATTTCTACTACTGCTACATTATCTCGATGCATTATTAAATGTACACGAGAATTTCGATTCCCTTCAGTGAGAAACAATGTTCGTTGCATCTAAAATTATGCATCACGACTGACTTTATAGGAATATTTGTAATTGAAATTATATTAGAATAGGAACGCTGATCCCAAAATTTTTCAAATAAATTGGAATAAGGCAGGCAAATGATAATGATTTCAGTAAATACTGTATATTTTAAAATCGACTATCTGTCGTCTGAATATGATCTATATTCGTCCACTCTCCATCGATTTTGTTAATAAACTAGTGAACACTGTAAACAGGTGTTTAAAAAGAAGTATATAAGCATTATTATATAAAGTGTTTACAGCCACGATCGTGGTATGAACGTAAAGCAATCTCAATAAATCGATGTTATCTTTATAAATATCCGTTGACCCACAGTAGGAGCTCTTAAATTGATTCTACGTGATACGGAATACGAAAACCAGTATATTGATTCCACTCCAAATCGTGAGAGTTCGAACCAGTGTATCGTCTATGTACCGTTTAGTAAGGGTGCTACTAAATCAACTTGAGAGAACTCGTAAAGATAGGTGAAAATTCAAGTGAAAATATATCACTTGCGCTTAGTAAACAATTTCGTTTTTAATATGGAATAATATTTTTTATCTTTACTTCGGCGAAGACGCTCACCATATGTCGAGTTGGGGCTTTAAATATCTGCGGTGGAAATTTTTGGTGATGTCCCAAAAATTAGCATACCACTTTGGAGATATTGGGCGTGAAGATAAGTTTTGTTATGTCAATAGATAAAATACTTTCCTTGGATTATTAGTAAAAGAAAAAAATATTTTTGGACATTAATTGCAGTATTTTTTTTCTTTTTTTAAATATGGGTATTAATAGTGTAATTTTTTTAAGCATATACTCGTATATAGGATGTGATAAAATATTCATAAAAAACATACTAACTGAATGTTTTACTACGATATCCTAAACAACCTACTATAAAATATGTTACTATGTACTATAATATTTTATATTTGTAAATATGTTCAATTTTATAAAATTATCAATTTATTTATTCAGAAAACTGAATCCTTTTATATTTTCATAAAGGCTTAAATTTTCAAATACATACCGAATGCCAGAAGACAAAACTTCCTTTTATATTCAAAAGCAATCCGATTTACCTTCAGTAGTGGTATACTACCGTTACAGGAGTATCTGTTATATTTGCTACATTGTTTTCTATTTGCACTAACGTTTTCTAAACTCTAGTGGTGTTGCGTATTATGAAAATATGAAGATGTTAGTCATTATAATATTCAACATTTTATATCGTTGCTATTTCTTTGAGCCTACTAACCCTTCGGCATCTGTCAACCCGTCCATCTGCTCTGCTTCTAAAGAGCTTCCTTTGAACAGTATTTTTTTTTACTAAATTCGTGATTTTTCTGTGAAAAAAATTCGTGTGGAAAAAACAATTATGTTAAATAGCAGCAGGTTTTTAATGGTTTTTACTGGATCGTCAAAATGGAAACACATACTAGCATCAAACTTTGTCGTGATTAAGGTGCAATCTCTTAAAGTACTGAAAGAGGGAACACATTTTTATTGGCAGATACTTACGGTACGGCAGCGGAATTATCAACACTTTTAAATATTACCAAAATTTTAATGACATATTTTTCTTAATAAAAAAATATATGATAAATTATCGCAAATTAAAGTAGACCTATTAAACAATGTATGTATGCCTTCAATCGTAATTGAGTTATTTGAAATCCTACATGGTATCAGCCCACAAATCGTGTATATTTTCAACTAGATTCGATAACAAGCGTCAGACCTACCTTCACCTAAAACCCTAACCTCGCTACGTGATGGAGGCTGTGTGACGAGAATCTGAAATGGGATCGGAATGTTTTGTGGTTATTTCGATTGAACCCTGAAAGGGGTACCTACTCTTGAAATTTCAAATCGATCCGCGACCAGTTTTCTCGTTAAACATAGAGGTATTCTCAAGGGGAAAAGGTTTCTTTCTGCTTGGAATAAATAAAAGGACGAATAGGATTTAGTTAACTTTGGAAGATTTATTTATGGATGTGTCTGGTGCAGGTAACACTTTAATGTAGGTACATTTTCACAGCTATTGCAATGTGTATCTACATGTAAGGGTGTTTTCCCACTTGATCGGAGATAAGAAAAGGAAAGAATATATGCTTATCACTTTCTTGTAAAAGTACCATAAGTAAAATTCATATCTTTTGTGTAACCACATTTTAACTGGAAAAATGAAAATGTGACCAAAGATAGTAAACATAACCATAGATCAAAGCATAGCCAAAAAGGTAACATGAATATTAATACTCGAACATCAATTTACAATTAGAGGTGTAAAGTAACTTGGCTTTTCTCAACGTTTTTATACTAAACTTCCATGATAGCTAACGACTGGTAAAAAAAACCTTTAAATATAATTTTAAAGTTTTGGCAAGTCATAATAGACCTTATTACATATAATATTAAGTTGATTTTATTATAATTTAAAGGAACCCTTCGAACGCGAGACTAACACGCAGTGGCTCAGTGTTTTATCAGTATCAGTTTACTTACTAAATATTAAAGCGGCATCATCTCAATCTAAGGAAACCGCAACTACAGAGACTATTTCCTCTTCAAATCTTCAATATTTGATTACCTAAACCCACGCTTATTAATCTTAACCATAACTAATAATTTATACATCGACCCATTCATCATTAAAACGGTTAGAATGCTTTGATAACTATCAATACCTAATTGCCATAATTATACAAGATCAGTATTTAAGGAATGGACGTGAATAGTAAAGACGCTCACTTGTAGTTGCCGCCTGTGGAGAATGTCGTAGAATATTACCAAATATTTTTAGGCTTATTATAAAAGAAAAACATCACGAAAGTAAAAACTAATGATGTTGACACAAGTTAACTTTGACGCTATTATAAAATTTATTTTCGTGATTCCAGGTTTGATCCTATTGTAAAATTGTTTAAGGAGCCATTTCAGCCTAACATTTAGTTGATGGTTGAAAAACTATCATATATTTTTTGTGAATCTCTTAGTAGCTATGTAGAATTGTACGAATGCTCCTGTTAGATACACCAACAGTGTTAGCACAGAGGGCGGTACCTTAATAAATACCTACAAATATCAGTATAGAATGTTGTTGACACAGCGCTGGCGGGGTATTATTGATGGGCATAATTTATCGCATTGGCCCCGTGTTCTAAGGGGAATGCGAATGAAATCACGAAAGTACCACCCCAAAATTTATGATCCCCCGTTCGGAACCTTTGATGACTGCTAATTTTTCAGCAAAGAAATTGACGGCCGGGAACTTTCTTTACTTACTTCGTCTACGAGGAATAAATATTAATTGTGGCTGATTTTATAGGGAAACGTGATTGATGAGTTTGATAAATTAAATAATATTAATGGAAATAAATCGCCGCGTTTCTTTAATATATTGTTTCGCCGTATTCTTCCTTTTCATTTGATGACGAGGCAGTTATTAATTGACTTAATAGTGAGATCCAACTTCGTATTTGTTTTTGAGACCAAAGATGATGATATTCACATTTGTGATAACAAATAAATCATAATAGAAAAACAACATATTTCATCCTAACCCCATTAATATAACTGATCTATTAGTATAATAACGAAGTGGAGGGTCGTTCGGATTTATATATATCTATTCTGGGAATGCTTGGCTGTCAAACGCCAATCGCTCCTGCAACGAATGGACAAGCGAGAGGATCTAGAAACCAATTTTCCCACTGACTAGGTAAGTAGGTAAATACGTAATTTCATGCCGCATTAATTTCTAAGCAGATCATACAGCGGGCTCGCGGACTCCCAATTTGCATTTGTTGTGCCGTTGTGTATGTATTCAAAGACAATTTTCGTGGAGTTATTTTGAGTTTAATGCTTATGGCTAAAGGGAGCGTGGAAAACAAATGTGTCCCCTATTTACTTTATGTGACAAAAGATTTAAAAAGAAAACGTTCTTACTCAATGTATTAAACAATTGGCAGTAATATAGGTATTGCTCGTGGATTAAAATAATACAACTGTATAAAATCGAATATTTGCCGTGATGTCAATTCATCTGAATACGTATTGATTGCTTTGATGAGAAGATATGTACTGAATGGTTCAATTTTTTATTTAAAAAACGGTAGTAATCATCTTAGGAATTGATTTTTGGTGTTTCTTATGTAGTTTTAAAATATTCTTTTGTCTATCGTACTGAAAAAACTTTTGAAACTCTTTAGGTACAGCGAAAACACATTTTAATTAATAATACTCGTATACCAGCTCTGTTAAATAATAAACAAACATTACACTATTTTAAATGTTGATAAAATCAATTTTGTATCAATATCTAAATGCAAGAAAACTTTTGGAGCTTCTTCTATTGAAATCCATGTAAGTTCAGTCGTAATTTATTTTTATTTTAGTCGAATAATAATGAAGCTTAATTAATAAAAGTTTAAGTGTCATTTTTTAACGGTTTTATTGGGTCTGTTTCAGTTTCTTGAAATAAAAATATGGAAATAGATTTATTTTTTACAGGATGGCTAGTAATAATTAGGTACCTAGAGGTATTAGATCGTATTAGTAGAGGACGTATCTCGGTAAATAGCTCCCAGATTTGGTGCAACTTGGCTATAAGACTTTGTGGTGATAGTTGCACTAAGATGCTGGTTTTAACATTTTAGAATGTCATTAAAAAATAACCTTATCACTTTATGATAACGTTTATATGCATCAGCATGCTATATAGGATCATTATATATCATACTAGCTGTCTCCCGCGGTTTTACCCGCGTTTGTCGATATCATAAAAACCTATAACCATCTACGAAATTTCCGCGTCGAATGGTAGCAGTCCCACCCCGATGTGTTCAGTAGTTTTGAGGTGAATGTGCGTGAATTCAACCCTATTTTGCTTATATAATATATAGAAGATAGATAGATACAATCAGATATATGCACATTATTTCATAAGCCAATAAATTTACTTTTCCTAACGATTTATAACATTTTGAAACGTCAAAATAGAAACAATAGCGCTAAATTGGAGGTACGCATTCCCGATCTGAAATCCGTGTAAATTATCACATATGTTTCAATGCATCCTGCCTAAATGTAAAATCATTAATTTGCTAAATTGAAAATGAATGAAATGATCAGACACCGATCACGGATATTTCCCTCAGAATAAGCTTTACATTATATTAATTGGCGTTTGTACGCTGGCTACTGCTTCAAGTATTCATGAAGTGAATTCAATCGCTAGCATTTTAATATCCGTACATTAATAATGCAAGTCAATGTATTTTATTCTTATTCAACGAGACAACGCCGCTAGTATCATGGTACCATGAAATTTAGAGGATCTTTTATTTTAGTGTATATCCCTACTATTATTATAAATGTGAATGTAAGTTTGTTTGTTACTCTTTCACGCGAAAACATAGGATACTTTTTGTGCCGGGAAAATGTTACATACCTCGGGAACGTGGGGTAAACCGCGAGGGACAGCTAGTATTATCTATACTAATAAAGATATATTATATAGTAACCAATTAAATTTTATGTGCTTTTGTATTTTTCATTGTATATACAGGGTAACTCTATACTTATCTATATCTATGCTAATATTATAAAGAGGAAAGATTTGTTTGTTTGTAATGAATAGGCTCCGAAACTACTGGACCGATTTCAAAAATTCTTTCAACTTTGGAAAGCTACATTATCCCCGAGTAACATAGGCTATATTATATTTAAAAAAAAAATTAGGGATCCTTACTAAAACTCCAATAATGTAACATAAGGTGTAAAAAAATGACCTGAAAAATTCCTTACGTCGCGTGCGCTGCGAAAACTATAGATGATAGTACAAAATCATTTACTACGACTTTGCAGAACTCATCATTATCTACAAAAAGTGTCGCAACAGCATATTATAAGTATTAGAAAAAAGTCGCGTGGTTGTCGCTCACCGCGCTCAGCTAGCCAGCATGCGATGTAGGCTCCATGTAAACGTCACTGGGGTACGGGGGGGGGAGTCAATGTAATCTACACTAATATTATAAAGAGGAAAGATTTGTATTTTTGTGTGTAACGAATAAACTCAAAAAGTACTGGACCGATTTTAATAATTCTTTTTTCATTAGAAAGCTACATTATCACTGAGTAACATAGGCTACTTTTCATCCAGGGAAAATGTAAATCCCTCAGGAACGCGGGTGAAACCGCGGGGGACAGCTAGTATTTATTATTTATATTAATAACATGTTGTAGTTTAATGATAATATTCGTTTAAAAAATTATTTATAAATTGGACTTGTGTGCGTAAGTATTCTTAATAAGTTTACTCAAAAATACCTTTACAAGATGACGTAGGATTGAAATTAAGTTTTGTAGGTAATAAATGTAGTTTCTTTATTTAATAGATAAAGCCGAAAGGAGGTTAAATGGAGCCTTATAACGAGTCCATTCACAATATTTAAGAACCGTAGTAACGCCGAATACCATACCCCAAAAAAATAAAAATACTGATTTTTATGAATGAAAAATAGAAAAACTATTAAAGTAGACAATTATTAGCTAAAATAGGTACGTTGGCCTTTCTGTTCAACAGTCTGGTTCTCTGACATGACAGCTTACTGGGGTTGTTGGCTTTGATAGTTAATTATATTATTACGGCGTATTTTGTAACACGTTGTATGTATATTTGAAAATAAAACACATGGATTACAAAGTGAAGTGGTAGTAAGTAAAAATGGAAAAAAACAGCTTTATTTGCAGATACTTAGATGAAAATCAAAAGATCATCTCAACAATCATAAAAATCTGTTTCCTGAGACTTCAAAATTATTTCATAACTAGCTGTCCCCCGCGGTTTCACCTGCATTTCCGAAGGATGTTAAATATTCCGGGTATCAAGTAGCGTATATATTACCTCGAGGCAAGGTCTATATATGTGCCAAGCTTCATCCAAATCCGTTGATCTGTGAAAGATTAACAAACATCCATACTCACAAACATTCGCATTTATAATATTAGTAAGGTTTTATTACTAAAGAAGTACAAACAGTATTTCAATCAAGCGCGTACTTGCAACAACGGGTAAACAACAGAATCGCAGGATTAGTTGTTCCACTTGTAATAATTTCACGTCCGATGCCTCTTGCCAAGAGTTTGTCGGACGCAGCAACATTTGTCTCGCTGTCATGACGTCATAACTTGCTGACTTGACGTAATCAAATCTATAGCCTTCTGTAATCATAAACAGTATATTCAGCACTTTACACATTATAATACAATACAACAGCATTGCATACAATATAGTCAATATAGTGCTTTCCGCTTGTCTGCAATATATAGCTAGATAGAAAATAATATAACTCAAAAATTGTTTGAAAGCGTATACCTGGCTTAAATCGGTTGTAACAAAATAAATCAATAATTTAACTGTATGTCACATTAAAATATACCTTAATCATATCTTGCTTATCTTGACGGGCCAGTTGGCTTGGTAGTTAGCGATCTGACTGCTAAGTCGTAGGTCGCGGGTTCGATTCCCACCCAGGACAAACATTTGTGTGCATGAACATGTCTGTTTGTTCTGTGTCTGGTTGTAAGTATTTATATATGTATGTAATTTGAAAAATATTTAATAGTTTATGTAGTATATCAGTTATCTGGTTTCTATAGTACAAGCTATGCTTAGTTTGGGATCAGATGGCAATGTGTGAAGAATGTGCCGAGGGTATTTTAAATGCAAACGATTTTTATTTTTCACACAAAATAACTAAAGAGATTTAAATTAAACTTGGCACATATTTTATAACCTGAATTAACACATACGATTCTTCATATCCCCGGAAAATTTTAAATCCCTCAAGGCCACGGTTGAAACCGCGGGAGGCGGCTATACCAATATGAATTTATCTTAGTCTTAATACGTTACTTTACGATTCGTAGCCATATTTCAATATTGATTTAATTTACACAGAAATTATACAGCTGCACAAAAGAAATAGAAATGCCCAAGGCGAGCAATTGTCGTTCAGAACAAACCCTCGTGTTGGAATCGGCACGGGACAGGCATACAAATGAGTTCGTCGTCAACCCTGTCGACGACGGCGATTGAATTTAATTATTATAAGATTTAGTTACAGTATTGTGAAGAAGTAAAGGAAACATGATTCGTTTTTATTATTTTGATTAATGTTTTTGATTATAATATTGCCAGCGGGTGATTGTGTAATGCTCTCGGAATCGTTGTTGCAGTCAATATAGAACGTGTTACAAAACCCCGTAAAAATATAATTAATTATCAAAGCCAAGTAGGAAGATAGTTTAATTCCCAAAATAAAAGTTATAATAAGTAGTTTTAAGCTTGTATGAATATCGGCAAAGTTATCCCAAGATTATGCCTAATCAATATTGGATTGACTGCTATTTCTATTCTTATTTAGAAATAGACTACCGATTCAAAAACTTTTACAGATAGAAAGAAACCTTTAAAACTTCTAATAATAGATTTGTAATACTACTCTCGGGTGTGCACGCCCACATCTGTGATGTTCCCATGAAAATGAGAAACCCCTAATAATTTTTATGACTGTTAGTTGATTGGGTCGGTTATTATATAATAATAATAAATAAATATCATGGGACATACTTTACACACGGCCTTTTGGTCCCAAACTAAGCAGGGCTTGTACTATGGAAACCAGATAACTGATATACGATATATACTCCTTTTTTAAATAATTACTTTTTTTTTTTTTTTTTCTAATTTAAATACATACTTATATAGATATTTACATCCAGACACAGAACAAACAGACTATATATTTTGGTTATCTTTTAATAAATAAGAAGTAATACATAATTAGGATTGTTTATTTAATAACAGTTGTGTCTAACTTGTCGTACCTGCTCATAATTATTCCAAGGTCTTCCTTCTTAATTAAACAAAAAAGAACAAGCAACGCAAATACTGTGGGTTGAGTCAACATAATACAGGCATACGGAAAATATTCTCACAATCAAGAACATTTAAAATCTGTCTTTGTTGAGATAATCACTGCGGAAAGCAATCAAGATAAAACGTCTCCCGTGCAAAAGAAGCTTCGCGTGTGTAGATCCTAAATATGATGAACGTTCGTAGCCGGCATACAAATCTTACAGTATTTTAAATGCGCCTACGGAAGAGTCTCAAAGTAATGCAGGCGGTTGGAAGTTGAGACAAAGAAACAGTAAATATGTGGCGAGCACGAGTGAATAATGAATATCTGTGGAAGTCTGTGGGTTTACGCTTTTGTATGGAATCAGGGAATGTGGGACGGGGTTCCTCGGAGATAAGTGATTCCGTCACGTTCTCGCGGCTTTGTCTATAAATTGTAACGGCTGAGTGCACCGAGCTTAAAGTTAATTTTTAATCTTTTTAACCCACTTCTGTTGTAGTTAGTTTGTGCAATGTTGTTCGGATGATTATTTAGGTTGGTTGATTTTACATAGTATTATTATAACTTCTATTGAAATTCTATGAATTGTTGTGAATTAATTTATTTTATGCTTGAAAATGTAATTATGATTTTCCTAGAGTAATATTTAATTAAAATATGTATTATGCACTCCCACTATTTAAAAACCTAAACTCACTTTTCTCGCACCGTGTCATATAGGTATATTAATTTAAATAAATAGCTGATATTATTTCCACAGGTGTGCTCTGTGGTAGCGACAATAAATACTATCACCCTGTCTCATCTCTACGGCGACTATATAGGCGACAAAAATCATAACCTAACCACGCACCTCGTGGTTAACTACTGCATTATCAAAGAGGCGTCAGTCAGGCGGCCGTCCGTAGAAACATTGCCAAAACCTGATGATGATTGTTCCGACGATTTCGGCCATGACAACCACTTCAACCCCTAGTCTAAGTGATGGCGCTGGTGCACCCGAAGATGGCTTATGTCAAAACCTTGCGCTAACCATCATGACTGGGAACAGGACAGGTAGATGGTAGTTATTTTCAATAAAAGGTTTCTTGTAATTTTTTGATGAAACCTATAACATGATTTTATTTTCGTTTTCATCAACAGGTACTTGTATTACGTATTTCATTTATTTTAATGAACTTGTGAATCATCAGTAAATAAAATTTAAGAAATTCATTTCTGGTCTGAATGCAACTATTAGTTGTAATTTCCATAATTAAGGAGCTCTAAAGAGGACAAAATAAACAAAATCTTGTGGCCGTCTCCATAATGAGATACAGAAATTTAAAAAAGTATATGAACTGTAGTTTCATAGCTATGCTTCTACGTCAGTCTCATATGAAATGAGCTCTCAGCTAAGCGTAAAAACATTTTATTGCTTTATTACGAGCATGCAAATACAACCTGCAGCCAGCCTTGCGTGGTTGCGCTGACCTGGAATGAAAAGGCTGGCCAGCCCTCTGAAGAACGAAATATAGATGTGTTACGATTGGATTAACTTGACCTGCGCATTCAAATATATATTTTTATAAAACAATTCCAGGACGTATTTATGTATAACTGGAAACTGCATGGAAATGATCAATACCTAGTAATTTATTTATATTCTACATACTTATTAAATAATAATTTGTAGGTTAATATTAAATGATTTGGTGTTATTGCTGTTTGACCGATTAATTATTATTTACTGTTCTACGAACGCAAGTAGCAATATAACATGCTCATTACACATTTATATGTATGACTAATTGAAAGCGTATTTTTTCGATGAATTTTCAGGTGGAAGCTATTGGTTATATTTGACATTTTAGTTTTTACCACGATTCGTGCATTTACAATCGAACATCAATTATTTGTTATTATAACGTATTTTCATTTAAGCGCTAAATGATGACAGTTAAAGGATCCCAGATTAGAATAGGCTTCTAACGGTTAAGCTATTCGGCTTAGGTTTAGTATCGTTTTAGCATTATTTTTCAACCATCGGCTATGCTTTTTGTTATTCGATTTTTCGTCATACCCTATTGCGTGCGGTCTCCATAATGAAGGCTTTGTTCAAGAAGGCTTTGTACCATAAGCTGTGACCAATGTGATAAGACCGTAATACAATCATATGAATACTTATTTAAATTTCTCAGTAGCACTTTAATCATTAGGCAAAAATGTTTTATACTCGAAACAGGTCATTACGCAAAATTGATGTTTACACAAAATATTGGAGGCAACTTGTTTTCTAAGATCAAAAGGAGAAAAAATATTTTCACATTTTTCACGGTGGCGAATATAATTTGATTTCAGCGGAGGGATGTTGGCAGTTGATTTAAAATTTAACTTTTCTGAACTTGGAAAAGTGGAATGGATTTTTTATGTACTTACAAACATTAACTGTTTATTTTCGTAAGAATTTAGATAAATATTTATATAGAGATAGTAAAAACCATTTGCCGTAACGAACCAGGTATTCAAAGTAAAGGAATTTATAATGTCTATTAAAATGAACTCGTTACAGATATTGTGCCAGATCTCCCTTAAGTATAAAAACGTTATTAATAATTATACTAAGTAGGTACTAATGAATACCTTTTTAGGTAATTTTTATTTTGAACGGGTTTAAGAAATTCCATTATAAAATACTGGAAAAGGCTATCCGCTCGGTGTGTAATCCTGTATATAGCTTGGATAGTTCGACTATGTATTGAAGCTTCTTATTGCTCTCCCTTTTAATAACTATGCTGTAACATGAGAGGTTCACTCTCTGAGGCCTTGTTGCCCCGGCAGGACGCAAATAAAAAATAGCGTGATAGATTAATTACGGGTATAGAGACTACTAGTTGAACCCCCCACTTAGTTCATGTAAAACATTTTACTATAGGAAATATCAATAATCTGAAATTTTACTCTGATTGTTACTAACTTGTTTCGTTTGTCTTTCAATAATGATTTAAGTGCGACTTTATAAACAACGTTTCATATTTTATTGCTCGATGGGTAAACAAATATGAACAAATATCCACGGCATCACTAACATGGGACAGTGCGTCGTAGAGCTGCCCATGCGAGAAGCAGATTCTCATGAGGTCGGTCCACGCATGGCCGGCACAACGTGAATTATGGGTACCCCTATCTTAATCTTAAATTTAGTTTTTATTATAATATTGGTATATAACATTTGTGCTTCCTTAGCAATATCTAGCAAAAATCATATAATAGTACCAGTTTGTTAAGAACAGCGCCGTCTACTGGAAAATCTTGATACAGTAGAAACTCAACTATCCGACCATCTGTTATACAGATTCGCGTGTATCCGCACAAAATTTTCAAAATTAAGTACTATAAATAGTTGAAGTAGTCAGTAACGTAAAAATAAATACTAATTTACATATATTTAAAGAGAGATGGAGAGAGCTGATTTCGCATGTTTATTTGTGTGTGGAGGGTCATTTTCCGAACTACTGCATATTATTACAAAAAAGTTACATTATTTCGGATTGTTTTGCTATTTGCTAGAAAAAAATATATAGTAGAGTACTCAAGATGGACATATTCTTTTACTTTCAGCCCCGGGAATGCAGCTGAAACTGCGGGCCGGAAGCTAGTATGTTATAACTTGAATCCATCCTACTTCCTAATGGCTAAATAATACTAAACCTGGCACATAGACAATTTATAATTCACAAATTACTTTTGACGGGCCAGTTGCGGGCCAGTTGCCTTGGTGGCGGCCAGAGTCCATGACCAACCATGACTGCCAAACCGAAGGTCGCGGGTTCGATTCCCACCCAGAACAAACATTTGTGTGCATGAACACGTCTGTTTGTTTTGTGTCTGGGTGTAAATATATATATAAGTATGTATTAAAATTAAAAAAAAAATAAAATTATGTAGTACAAAAAAGTAGTGTATCAGTTACCTGGTAGCCATACTATAAGCAGTACTCTTTGCTTTACTTGGGATCAGGTAGCCATATGTGAAAAATGTCTTGGGATATTTATTTATATATTTCGGGAAAATGTAACATCCCTCGGGAATGCGGGGGAATTACCGGGGCAGTTAGTAATCTATAAACTCTATGAAGCGAGCGTTGTTATAGAGAAGTGTTGTAAAATAAGTAGTAGTAGTATAAGATATCAATAACTAAATAAAATTGTATGTTAGGTTTGCATGTTACAAATTTTTCACTTTATTTTTTCTTTTTTTTCATATGACAACCACAATTTACATTTATTGTATGTAGATAAATTTTAATAATTAAGGCGTTATATACAGCCAGTATTACAATAAGAAGAGGACGTGATAAAATATATACACTACTCAGTATTTAAAGTTGTATGAAAACTATTAAAAAAAAGGAACTATTTTTTTTGCCTTTCGTACTAACCTTAACTTTTGACCAGGGTCATACTATCTGTTTACCAAATTTCATAGAAAACCGTCTATAAGATTTTGAGTTATAAGCGGACATATAGACAAAACGTCAAAAATAAATTGATTTGGCGTCAATATCACTCCATAAAATTTTTGCAAAATATTGGTGTCCAATAGCGTGCATTTACAGACACATCTTTTCTACAAAAGTTATTATATTATATGTACCGATAAAACTAATTATCTTTTGTAATATATTGTAGTTATTTGAAATGGAATAAAAATTATATTTGAATTCTCCGCCTAATATAAATAATCAAATTATACAAGTACAAATATCAATCCCTATATTGGAAACATTCGACAGTTATTAGATATGCCATTATCATTAGAAATGATAATGGCATTAAAACTATTCTCATATCGATAAAATTTACTTAAGGTCGTGCACCGACATATTCAAACTGGAGTATCGTTAGCCACCCGTGTTTGTATGTCATATCAAGGAAGGAGTGCTATACAACCTCATTAATTTTAAACCCAAAAATCAACTGAGCATAAACCGTTTGCTAACAAATAAAAATAAAAACATTACCTTACCGCCTTTTGTTAATAAAAAAATATATTACCAGTAGCAAGTAACCGCGTACACCGCTCATCGCGAGCGTAATACCAATTTCCGCGTATTTAGAACACCCCAATAAATAAGTAAATGTAACGGCGCCATTACTGGGTTTTATTTTATTTACACACCTCAGTGTTCTCAAGTAGACGTATAAAGTGTGGGAATTACCAGTCGGTAGCTATGTCGTGAAGTAGAGCAATAAATAAAAGAGAATGTCGTCACAGTAAAGACATTAGCTAGCCTCTGTAATCCTTCAGTATATGCTAATTAGATTCAAAATTGAAAAATATGTACTGAACTTTTAAGTACGGCTTGGCAATTAATTTTCATTAATTTGTGCTACGGAGAAGCGGTATGAATGTTACCTACCGTTTATATTGCTATTTATATTTAATTTACGTTTGAGGGATGATGGAAAATTGATTCAATGAATAACCACATAAATATTATATATTTTATTATAAGTTATAGTGTGTCTGCTTTACTTATAGTAACCAATTTACTTTTGAACTTTGACTTATTATTACGTATGCTGAATTAAAGTTATTCTCCAATGAGTGTGGTTCCAAATAGTGTTGGTTACATGTCTAGATTATAAATATTTTAATATCTGGTGGTGGAGACTCTTGCCAAATCTGAAAAAAAAATGATTCTATCTTTTATTTTTATACCACTTGGGCCGACACACAAGCAGACGGTCGACCTGGTGGTAAGTGGTCACCGCCGCCTATGTGTCGCGAACTACGTCGCGAAATGTACCATAAATTGTAAATAACTAAAACATCAAACCTTGTTAATATTAAAGACTGGCAACCCAAAAAGTCCTGTCACCGGCATTGACACACATTCTCTCGCGACTGCTACCCACATAAATAAAAAATCTATTATAAAGTGTGAACAAAGCAAATAACTAACTATCCAGGCAGAGATGGAGAGATGTGAGTGTGGCAACCTGGGTGCGCGTGTTGCGGGAGGCCTAGGTGAGCGCTTTAGATTTAGTTGATTGTAATACCAAGTACCTAGTTGACATTCGAGCGTGCGGTTCGGAAACTTTGTACTTACGGTTGTTGTTACCTGCTATAGTGGGATGTGCCTGCTTGCCTCTGATGGATATTGGTAAGGACATGATCGTTGGATCATGTGCAGATCTCAGATATCTCAGCTATTCGTATTACTAAGATACAGACATACGTTGGTATGGAGAAGGAGATGATCGTTGGATCATGCTCGATGCTCAGACATACGTTGGTATGGAGAAGGAGATGATCGTTGGATTATGCTCCGATGCTTAGACATACATTGGTATGGAGAAGGAGGTGATCGTTGGATCATGCTCGATGCTCAAGACATACGTTGGTATGGAGAAGGAGATGATCATTAGATACTGCTCCGATGCTTAGACATACATTGGTATGGAGAAGGAGGTGATCGTTGGATCATGCTCGATGCTCAGACATACATTGGTAAGGAGATGATCGTTGGATCATGCTCGATACTCAGCCAGTCATATTGCTCAGGTAAACTGAGATGGACATGAGAGGAAAGGGGTCGCTATAAGGGGTGGCGGAGGCGACTTAAAAATAGTCCATAAACTATTGACTCAGGCTATTGCTCAGAAGTGTCTCAGTATAGTAAAATGAAGAGTATAAACCCTCAACACAGTTTGCAATCACAAGCTGGTTGAAGTGAGACAATCACCACTCAGATCAGCTACATGCATATTATTTATCAGTTGAGATATGATGCATCAATTCCTGTATAAAATAAGGAATTGATGTCTACTGCATCTGCGTTGTTAGATATATAGATTCTTTGGAAACCAGGCTGGAATTATTTACTATCTATAGGTACATTTACTTACCTTCAAATATCATTAATAATTCCTATATTTATCAGGTATTCGCTAGACCTATTTTACTTATTAGTACAAGTTTGGCGACACTATGGACATTTGCAACACTAGGGGCATCGCCAATGCATTGTCGACCCTAAGACGTGAAGTTGTTAAGTCTCATGTGCCTGTAATTTCACCGGCCCCCTTACTTTTCTAACCGAAACACAGTAATACAAGTGCACTACTGCTTCACGGCAGAAATGGGTAAGGTGGTAGTACTTCCCCGAATGAAGTCTGCACTAAGAGCTCTACTACTCTAAATGCGCTTAATATCATACAGCTAAGCACAATTTTGTCTTGATTATTATGTATTAAAAACCGTTTTGGCTCCTTTTGTCATTCGGATGATACGTATATATATATATATATAGAAAACATTTTTTTTCTGTGATGCCACAGTTCTAGGAAGAAATTGGTAAATAGTAGTAAAAACCTTAGAACAACCAATCGAGACAGTACTCAACGAGATGACTGGTAATAGGCGTCGTGCGTCCGGGGAGCCCCTGGACAGCCGGACGGCACCGGACACCGGACACCGCTGGGCCGTGACACGATGTGTCCGAACGTGCCTAGCGTGCGATCCGTGCCCGCTGATTGCATTTATTCTATGACGTGGGACGATTCGTTCACTGAATTTAGTTAGATAAGCCATGAGCTTATGAGAATGTAATATTATCGTCATCTCGTTATCAATGGGTGAATTAGGAAGATGAATATGTAGCAGAAGGGGCCACTAAAAATAATAAACGTTGCTTCTATGGTTTAAGACATAAAATAGGTTCAGAATGTCTCAAGTCCCTTTATGCTAAATCATTTTAGCCCTCGCTTTTCAGGCTCCTTTTCCAATATCTATGAAGTTTCAATTCACTAGCATAAGCTGAAAAAAACCGTAGAGATCTACAGACATATAGACAGACACATATGTACAAACTCAAAAAATATAATCGTAATTAACAATTTTTTGCAGTCGCAGGAAAAAAATACCCCTTGATATTTATTAATAGACTTGAAAATAAATGTCAGAGTAAATATGTACTAACTTGCTGCATGAAGCTGAATTTCTGTTTTTTATCCGACTGTAGTATTGTTTGTCATGTTTCCGGAGGGGATATTTATGGTTCTGCACAGCCATGATCGTCGAAATATAGTCGGAAACGATTTCTACGTAAATAAGTGAAAAAAAAAAACGATACCAAGCCGATATCTGTATAAAAAGTCTGCGTCAGTTTTAAAAAAAAAGATATTGAGATTCAGCCCATTTTGATAAATAGCTTTCATGATTACGCATTTCTACGTACTTTGTTGAGTCTAAAATAAAAAACTATCCTAAAGTTATAATTGGTTTGCTTTAAAGAAAAATGGCATCCAATGATTGCCCTTTAAACAATTTTGGGGGTGATTTTAAATATGATTTCATAGTTGCAAGATAACTTGAAACTATTGGGTAACAAAATTTTTCATCGTAGACAATTCTCCTAAATTGGATCAAAGCGAAATGTTTTTTTTATAATCCTTCCAACTTTTTAGCCAAGGCACCTAATTGTTATTAAATAACTTATCAAATTCAGTTACGGTTCAGATAACGCGGTTTTTTTTTATCGTGACCTTTAGGTTAATATTGGTTTAAGATTGAGTTAAAATCAATTAAGGTGACTCATTGGACCTTAAACAAAGACAACGTTCATTCTAAGGTGAAAAGGACAGCAACGTCTAGGCAAAATATAAAGAAAGTACTTACCTAATATGATTAATATGATCTTACTAGAGTTATTAATATTTAATATATAAAAAAGCTTTCATAAAAACCCACTCGGTTATTAAATAAACCTTTGAGAGTATTTCTCTGACTGAATCCTTTGAAAAATGAGTATGATGAGTATAGACACACTAAAGTACAATCACGAAGTCAAAGTATAAAAGTGTACGGGTAAGGATATTCATATAAATAAAACGGGCTTAAAACTAGACTGAACGAGACTACTTATTTCACAATTTTTTTGGAATGGTGAAAATCGAGTTTCAAGTGTTCCGAACAGTAGCTACGTCAGCATATTGCTCGGGCCACGTTCCACTTGTATTATGAAGTCCTATTTTGCAGTGACGTTTTTCGTTCAGTGTACCGATTGGATTTTTGAAACGTGTAAATTCGATATAGCAGCGAGTAACATTGGGCCGTTTCAGACAATTTATGCGATGATATGAATTTATGCTGTGCGATTCTTTACAATAAAATAATAATTCTAGGAATCAGTAAACAGTTCTTATTATACGTCGGCAATCATGAAATTATCAATACAACATATTTTGAGAAATATGAATGTATTATAGAGTTTTACACTATTGTGTTTTTACATAATTATTAATTTATACTTTCAGATACTGAAAAAAAGATTAAAACATACACATAGTAATAAAAATACAAGAAAACCTAAGCTATACTTATTTAGTATTTTTTTTTGTATAAAGGCAGTTTGTTAATTTTATTAAAGATAGCTGTCCCCCGCGGTTTTACCCACGTTCCCGAGGGATATTACATTTTCCCGAGATTTTCCCGAAAAAGTAACTTATATGTTTTTTTCTAGGATATGCTCTCTCTATGTGCCATGTTTCATCCGTATCCGTTTAGTAGTTTGTGTGTTTGTTGCGTGAAAGAGTAACAAACATACTTACATACAAATCTTTCCTCTTTATAATATTAATGTAAATAATATTTTCACATACTGTTAAAAGTACCATAATCCGCTCCACAATGTTATTGTTACCCAAAAATACAATCAGACATCAATCTCATGGAATCATTTATCAAACTAAACACTGTACACTGCGATAAAAATTAAAACCTTTGTTAATATAACAACAATTGCATTCTAAGAAAATGTTCCCCTATTATAACAAGTCTCGAGGTATAATCTATCACACAGCGTGACATAGGCAACAAAATATTGCAATAAACTAGAAAATTGCGGGGGCTTTGGGCTACACGACGGTGCAAGGTGGGACGAAAGGTGGGTAATAGCAGGGCACATCATCAGCGGTAAATGCAACGTGGAAATACCGCGACGGGAACGTGCGCTCGTCTTGAAATTACCTTATAAATGACGTGGATTACGACTATCTTTTTGGTACGAATGTGAGCTATTGTTTTTATTTCGCTGTTGATCTGCATCATGGCTATTATTCGTGAGTGTTGTTCTTTTCTTGCTTACGGCAAAGCGTTATAAATGGCTTTATATGCACTATGAATTTTAATATCCTTTTTGCATTGCACATATCTTCACAGTTATATTCTCATGTAAGTCTTATGTGCATCCATTATGTATACTCATCGTATCTTATTTACATATTTAATATATAAAAATGGTAAGCACTATCTTAGTAATATAATAAAGGCGAATATTTGTTTGCATGTTTATTGTTTGTTTAGATTTAGGTACACAATTAAGAAGTAGTGAATTGTGCTCATAAATAGATCTTCTGGAATTTCATAGACCATATATATGAATGTATGTTGTAGAAGCACTATTTTTCATCTCACTAGTACCTACCCTCGGTTTTTTTACAATAACTTGAATATAGTTTGAAAAAAATCACTTAGGTACAAACTGACACCTAACGAATTTTCATTAATCATTTTTAGTTTTTATATATATTAATACAACGTTACCGTTAAAGTATGAAACCCGAAATTGTATAAAATTCCGAATCAATGCGTGAAATAAATTTTAATAGTGAAATGAATTTCACATATTTCCTGCTGATTTTCGGCATCATACATATTTCCTGGGAATTCTATATTATGAGTATAATTATGGACAGCATAAACTAATTTTTTATTTTTTTTTGGAAAAATCTCAAAATTATTTTGTAGTAGATAGGTACCTTATCTAGATAGATTACTACAACTGCTAATAAAACTGAACACCGACCATCAAGTCTCTTCTCCATTCCCGTTTCAAATAGTGCAACATTCGCTTGAAATATATTTAGAATGCTCTCGTGCTTTGAAAACGATACGTGATCTGGAGAGAAGTTTGCGTTTGCGAAGTGGACTAGTCCATCCTTATTACCTGAATGGCTTTAAATTAATTTGCTTTCCGACTCAGATCATAAACATTACCATCACCACTTTGAATTTTACATTTGCATACAAAAGAGATTTTTGGAAACAAAACGCGCTTCATGGTGGTAACTGTAACGAGAGAGATCTTGCAATCTTGGAGGTTTAGGTTCCATTTTCTAAAGCTGCCGACTCTTACTATGACTGTTAAAAGGAGCAAACAGATCTAATACAGACCTTTAAGTGAAGGATAACGTTAGTTTGATGTCCATACCTGTGAAATAAAATTGAATGCATACTAACACCTATATTCTAAGACGTTTCCTCATTCGTCACTCGACTCCAACTCGACTGAGGATGCCTTAAGCATTTTCTCGAGGCATTCGCAATATTGGTATTCTATGTAGCTTCAGTAACTTTACATTTAATCTTCATAAGTGCCCTCCGAGAGCCTAAACTGAATATATGGTTTTGAATTTGTGATTTTTTTAATTTTGATTTTTTTTGAACTTGAGCAAAACTCGAGCAATCCCGACTGATGTCGAATCGAGTTGTAGTCAAGGTAACATGTCATTCTATTATAGATAAAATATTAATCAAATAAAATAATGAGCTTCAGTAACTGTTTACGTGCAATCAACTTCCTCAAGGTTGGTCGCGACGTACCTTGAAGTTGTCAGTTAATTCCTCACCTCGAGTAAGGGAAAGCGACGGGTGGAGGAGATTTTTGTAACTATGAATACTAAATATCTTGGAGTGACGTCGAGTGGAGTCGAGGAATTTTCGAGGAAACGTCTTAGAATATGGGTGTAAGTCCGCACCGCGAGGTCCATCTCATTTCAACAGGAGAATATTGTACAAATTGGTACTGACAAAATTCATGCACTATACTAAGTAATATCTCCCTATTTATATGATCCTAGGTTAAGCACTACAATGATTTGCTTTTCAAAGCGTAAGTATGCAACTGCGTAGCGTAATGAAATTCGTGATAACAACTACAAAGGAAAGTTTTGTGCTCAAAATAGAAACTAACAAACGCCTGTGGGGCGAGGAAGTGTTCAACTATGCCTTTTTAGAAATTAGCTGCCAGCCAACTGGTAGATATCTACTTTTAAACTTTTTGGAAACTAATTTGTTTATTTGTAATGGAACTCGAGAATGATCTATACATGTAAAGTTTCGCACGTGTGATGAACCAGACCCAACACAAGGTCCAACACGGGTCAACGCCAGACCACATGGTAATCCACCAATAAATAAATAATTAATTATCCTGGGACATTCTTTACACACGGCCATCTGATTTCAAACCAAGCAGAGCTTGTACTATGGTAACCAGATAACTGATCAACTACACATACTACTTTTTCTAAATACATAATTATATAGATATTTACACCCAGACACAGAAAACAGACATGTTGATGCACACAAATGTTTGTTCTGGGTGGGAATCGAACCCGCAATCAGTGTCGTTAACCACCAAGCCAACTGGCCTGTCAATACGATGGGTATATATGGAAGCATTCTGAATAAGATTGGGTCACAAAGGCATTGAACTGATAGATAATCAAAAAACAATTGCAAAGAACAGATATTTATGTCCAGAAATGGACCTCATAACGCAGACGAAGAAGAAGATGTAGCCAAGTCGCAACATAAACATTTTTAAGCTTACAGATTTGAATAAATTTGGTAAACGAAGGTCCTGGCGTGATTCACAGTAAAGTGGCATTAAAGCCCGTTATTTCCTTGATATATTAGTCAATTTGAATTTAAATGTTACTTGTTAAAATAAATAACGAGGACCTGTTTCTTTAAAATTATTTTAAATTTAGCACTAAGCCTTACATCTGTATTCATAACCATTTGGAGTGTTTTTCTTTATTTTTACATTGTCGTTCAATATATCCCAGGATATTCTTTACACATGGTGACCTGATCCCAAATTAAGCAGAGTGTGCTGCTTGTACTAAAGTTACCTACCAGGTAACTGATATGCTACATTTACTACTTTTTAAATACATACTTATATATCGAGTTATTTACACCCAGATACAGAACAAACAAACATGTTTATGCACGAAATCTTTGTCCTGGGTGGAATTCGAACCTGCGGCCTTTGGTTTGGCAGTCAGGGTCTCTAACCACCAAGCCAACTGGCTATAGATATATGTAATATGTTAATATGTTTGTATGTATAAATTGGAATACTTTTTCATTGAGCGGAATGAACCGAAGTGGACCAATCCAACAATGAGCGCTCATTACTTCTAAGTTGGAATAGTTTTCTGTTTGAGCGGAGGTGAATGAAGCAGCGCAAAGGGAACAAAACACTTTTGCCATATTTTAGCTAAATTAATGGAATGAAGTAAGTTATTTTATTTTAATAGTTTTTACTTTTATTTGAAGAATTCTTGAATTAAAAGCGGTACCGCTAGTTAATTATTGTATTTCCGCTGGAGGGAAACGACCATTTAGCAATCTAAGGTCCATTTCTAAAACCTATAGAAATTATTGCATTAAGTATAATAATAATTACAGGCACATGAGACTTAAAAACATCACGTCTCAGGGTCGACAAGCCATTGGCGATGCCTATAGTGTTGCAAATGTCTATAGGCGGAAACCACTTACCATCAGATGGACCAAATAAAATGTTTACTTGAAATTATGGTAAAAATCTATACACAAAATTTGCAACTAATAAACAACCATACGGAAGAGTATAGGAACAAGGATATGATATAGTTAATAATTTACACAAAATACGATAGGATGAGATGTTAAGTTGATAATTTAAACACACTACATTTTCCTAAACAAATTTCGTCTATTAACTCGGGCAATGTCGAGAGAAAAGTGTGAATAAGCAACCACTGTAAGTGGAATTTCGGCCTCACATATTTTACAAACTCGGTACACCAAAGTTTTCGTATGTGGAGGACACAAATCTTGCATACATAGTAAAACTAGAAATGAACATGAAACAAAATAAAAAACACGACGATTTGTAGCTTGCTTTAACTGTTGTCTACTAACTTCAGTCAGTTTTTCATTTTATCGCTTTGCGGCGCGATGTTCAATTTGGTTTTTATTGTACTTATATATTTTGTTTTTGATATTTAATCATAGAATTGTACAATGTATGTTGTAATTTCCGATTTTATATTACTGGTTTAATCAGAACTCAATTGTTCCTTTAACCTTTTGAACGCCGTGCCATAATTGCATCTCCATGTCCTGTACGCCCCAAAGTATAAGCCCGGAAATCGATATAAATATCTGTATCAATAAAACACATGAAAATAATGATTTAATATGTTTATAAATATGTATAGTATGATCTGTTTATTATAGAGCGAGTATTATAGTATTATTGTCGAATATAGCCGACCTTGGCGTTCGCTGCAATGTTCTTTATAGATAAACAAACAAAAATAAATAAAACATTCTGAGGTAAGTAATGTATTTCTAATTCTTAAACAGTTTAATCGTATTACACAAAAACATTTTAGCTTTATATTAGAATGTCTGAATAATACGAATGCTTTCAACTACCGCCAATGACATTCTAAACGCCTCTCCACTCATTCTAATGAGGTGCTCTATCCATTAAGCCATTTAGTAATTAGGCACGAGCTCGCTATCACCGGTGTGCATCAACCACAACGAGGAAAACTCATTTAATTTATAAAAACTGAACTTGTGTGACCCATGTTTAAAAAGTTTATTACCAGAAAAAAAATAAAAACGTAAGAAGTACGTTCCAGAAATTATAGGTGAGAAAAACTGCACTAAATGCATTTTTTACTATTCAGTCGTGAAATTGTAGTGTCCAAATTCTTTGCACCTGTCTGTAGCAACGAATAACATTTTTAACAGGTTATTATTGACAATATCATCATTACTTACTCATTGACACTGACAGTTGCGATTTGTGTGATGTTCCGGAGATACTGTTATCAGCTAACTTCATCCTTGAGAATTTTGTGTTTAACTGATGCGCGCGCATCCTAAAATTAAACTCTCATCATTTTTTCAAAATCCGCCTAAAGAAGTATAGCTTCAAAAATAGAACTCTCGACAAAAATCTCTCGTTTCGACATGTATGACTATTTAAAAGTATAGTGTTTAGGTATTAGGTTCCAAAGTTATTGTACCTACGTAGACTAAGCTTAATACAGCCATATTACTGCTGCGGCTACATCTGATTGCGGTGGAAACAGTGCTTGGGGAGCGGCGAAGTTTTAGCGGCAAGGCACCTATTTGGTCGACTGCAGATTGTGAACTAGAATACACTCTTTAGCCGTTACTTCCCTCGTTACAGTTTATTTATGATAATGGAACTCCTGGCAAATTTGCCATTGTAGCCTTTTATTTTTTATTCATTACTTTTTATTTATTTATGATGGGATTGCAATTGATCTCAATCTCACTCGGATGATAAGTGAAGTTGAGGCCGAAAATGGAGCTTACTAAAATTATTATAAATAGTACAAGATATTTACAAATATCAAAAGAAAAGTTATAATTTTGATGATTTTGCTCATGTAGCTCTTTTAGTTGAACTTTTGAGATTATTTGTTATGATGATAGAAAAACATTAATTTAAATTTAATTTAAATTTAAATTAATTGATCTCAATCTCATTCGGATGATAAGTGAAGTTGAGGGCGAAAATGGAGCTTACTAAAATTATTATAAATAGTAAAAGATATTTACAAATATCAAAAGAAAAGTTATAATTTTGATGATTTTGCTCATGTAGCTCTTTTAGTTGAACTTTTGAGATTATTTGTTATGATGATAGAAAAACATTAGTCGATGCTAAAAATACATTTCGATACAAAAGTTTTACAGAGTATGAATAATGTACGACACAGACAATAGAACGTAAAGGCGTTTTGTAGAAAGAGTTAAAAAAACATATTATAGGCGATGTTGACACGTGTTTTGCGAAACCTATACTAGAAAACAGATGAACGGCATTGGCTTTGTAAAAGAACCCCGTTGAGTACGGAACAGTGTAATCTCCCACTTAAATTAATACTATACTAGCCATACCCCGCGATTTCACTCGCCTTTATAGATATCATATATAACCTTATCCACGAAAAATTCCGCGTCACATGGAAGCCATCCCATCCCGATATGCTCAGTAGTTTTGAGGTGTGGGTGCGTTAAAGGAACCTTCTTATCCTTATATATGTATGTATATAGATAGTAAAAAATTGGTTGTTGAACTTAATATTCAACTAAAGATCGTGAAAAAAAATCTGTTAAAAATCGTATTTGACCAAAAAACAAAACGGCCCTCTCGTTGCAGATTGCATCAAAACTCGATCAAGGGTGTGGGCGCGGTTGATTTGAATTCGATGGGCGTACGATGGTTGAACGGCTGTTACCAGCGTATGTAAGTAGGTACGTTTCTATGCGTATACCTAATACGCATTTCCGATTGTATTTTGTCATTTTGACTGTACTTCAAGGAACAAGAAACGACTTTAAAATAAAACTAATATTATCAATGCGAACGTTTGTAAGAGTTTTTTACTCTTTGACGCAAAAACTTCTTTAAAGATTTGGATATACTTGACACATATATAGTTGGAGCCTGGATAAAAACATATGATACGTTTTAGCCTTGGAAAATATGACAACCCTCGGGAATTCGCGTGACCCCACGGGGGACAGCTCCTACTACATAAATTAAAGCTCTTTAAAAATATGTACTTATTTAAACCACTTACTTGAATGAATTAAAAACGTCAGTAAAAAAGCTTGTTATTATGTTTGCTTCTTGGGGCGTCCATAGGGGGGGACTTAGGTTGACGCCACTTTGCAATTCGTTCAATATATGTCAGCAAAAATGAGTGCAAATGTACTCAATTAGTTGGGGATAGATTCAATTCAGCTGCGGGGTTCGAACCAAACATGCTACTAAAATATGAGAATATATAGGTAAGTTTTACGACAATTCTTGATCATCGTTTTTTCTACGACATAATTTTTTATGAATTTAATTTTGTTATTTACTCGCAAAGTAATTCTAAAACCCAACAATACGCCACGAAGGTTTCTTAATAATTAGAGAACAATTTAGTTAATGTAACATTCGTATCGTTAGCCTATATTTCGTACGTAATATTTTATTCAAGATCACGAACTCATTTCAGCAAATACGCACGAAAACCGTTTCAACAAAATAGCCTTTTTTACGTCCCTGTAATAGTCACTAAGCGACAGAACTTAACGAAGCACTTACGGGAAATGAAGATGCAGCGTAGAACTGAGATTAAGGCTATAAAAGGGACCAAATGTACTTACTCCCTGCAGTGGGTATAAACAGGGAGATTATACACATAATGCTCTAGTACTAGTCCATAGCTTTCGAAGAAATATGTCTTTTTGGTGTGTTGGTTGCTGGACTGAGATTTTTAATGATTTTGTAACCATTACCTGTTATCAATATGCCCCTCATCTTGCACGCCAGAAGGTTTGTATAATGCTACAGACGACACACAGTACGCCTGGCAGAATTCTGGTCTAAACAAATTTAGCCAAAACGATCGACACGCAAAATGAAAAAAAGAATATGTCTATTTACAACAGTAATAACTTTTCATGGTCAATTACACTTTGTGACACATATTTAAAACTGTATGGATGTTTGTTACTCTTTCACGCAAAAACTACAAAATAGATTTGGATGAATCATGGCTGAAATGAGGTTAAATGGGGCCTTAACGAGTCCATTCACAATATTTAAGAACCGTAGTAACGCTGTATAACATACACCAAACAAATAAAAAACTGATTTTTATGAATGAAAAATAGAAAAACTATTAAAGTAGACTATTATTAGGTAAAATAGGTACGTAGGCCTTTCTGTTAAATAATCTGGTTCCCTGACATGACAGCTTACTAGGGTTGTTGACTTTGATAATTAATTATATTTTTACGTGGTATTTTGTAACACGTTGTATAGAAAATGGCCTGGATTACATAATGACATTATATGATAAAGATGATGTTAAATAATAATTGTATCACAACTGATATTGGATTTGGCTGAGCGTGCCAATTAAGTCTGTACAAATAACATCCAAATTGTATCCTGTATATATATATTTTTAAAAACAACAAAAAAAAGAAATGCTATTTTTTTCTGTAAATTATCGTTTTAACGGTCATGTGTATCGCAACAGCATTCTATGATATACTAGCTGTCCCCCGCGGTTTTACCCGCGTTACCGTGGGATGTCACATGTATTATACATAAAAACTTTCCTCTTTAATCACTCTATCTATTAAAAAAAAAACCGCATCAAAATCCGTTGCGTAGTTTTAAAGATTTAAGCATACATCAAGATTTAAGAGTACATAGGGATATATGGACAGTCAAAGCGACTTTATTATATACTAAACTAGCTGACCCGACAGACGTTTTCTTGTCCGTGTTCAAACTGTCAAACGACTGACAATAATGTCAAACACGTTACATTAAAAAAGTATATATGTATTGTCAAAAGCGCTAGTAAAGTCGTTGAGTTTTCTTAAATTTTCTAATTTTCCACGCAACTTTCTTAATTTTTTCTTTCATAAGAACCATCACCTGAAAATTAAATAACAAACACAACAAAAAAAGAATTAGTGAAATCGGTCCAGCCGTCCATGCGTGATGCTGTAACCAAGGGAAATAGGGATTCATTTTTATATATATATATATGTAGTGATGACTAAAAATATTTTATCAAATTATCTCAAACTATTGTCAAATAGAACTCAAATAAAAAAGTTTATAGCCTGATCAGTCGAAACTCAAAGATTGATAAGTCTCGTAAAACACAATAGCTTTTGTTTCGTTTGAATGTTGCTTAGTACTCACTGAATCTTCGTAAATTGTTGTATAAATACAACAAGAGCTCGTGAACACGATAGATCCCCGACAAGACTACGTACATTATTGCTTTCTAAGAAGTCCATGTTCATTATGTTTCGCTGCATTTCGAACTTTGGCGCTTTCAGCCAAACATAAACATCGAGTAGCAGAATATCGGAAATACCTACTTAAATATGGACGTTATTATAAAATATTTGTTTCACGATTGTTTAAAGTTTGCTTTACTATACAAAATTTTTTTTATAAAAAAGGTGAGTCACAAAAACACACGACAGAAGTGAAACCTTTGTATTACAGGGAAACATTTTAATTATTCATCAATCTCTTTTGATAAGCATAGATTGTGTTTATAATGCATTTATTTTTCGTCGCACAAAAATGTTGCGGATCAAAGTTTCAAAGCCCTCCCATAAAAAGTTTCAGTTCAAACTACAAATTAAATAATATCATAAAGATGTGTGCATAACCATTAGGGCTCGCAGTTTTAGATGCCTATTTTTTATGTATACAGTATAACTTCTGTACTAACGTACCTTCTAATTAGCCCATAATATGAAAATAAATATCTCCATAATATTGATATCCAATTAATATTGTTATTATCAATTCCCAAGAACATCCGCGTACTTAAGGAAAACAGTGATTTATTAGTAAATAACAACGTGAAGGTTAACGCAGATAGAACAAAGAACCTTTTATTGTTCTTAGTAAATAAAACAACAGCATTTCAATATATAGTTGAGAAGGCACGGTGGCAAGAAAGTTCAGAGAATTCCCCGGGGAGTAACACAACATTCGCAAATTTCTTAAAAGAAAATAAAAATACACGTCTCAGAAGTACCTAAAGTTGTACTAAGCTATAACTTGTTGGGCGATGGATTTTTTATAGTAACATGGATGAAATATTATACTTTGCTGCTTTACAAATAAAGATAAAGAGTTGTTGGTAGAGATGCAGTATATTTACTAATAAGATAATAATACTAAGATAGAGAAGATACCCTATAAGCAATTTAGTATAATCTGTGGATATCTTAATTGTCTTTGCAATATGTACATTGCCTATGAATGTAATGAGCTGTCGATTTTACCAATAAATAAATAAAATAAAATGACGCGCCTTCTTTGATATTTTTTATTTATTATTAATAGATCTGTTTTAAACCAGTGGAAAACATGATTTTGATTTCGATTATAGTTATTTAAATAACAATAGCAATGTTCAATCAGTTCTAGTAGTTGCCAAATGCTGTAAATACCAATGCCGTAGTTTGTGGGATCGATTCCCACCCTATAATACAAATAGTTGTGTGGAAGAACACATCTGTTTGTGATATGTTGCGAGGGACAAAATATCTGTATCCGTGTAGGTTTTAAAAGTAGTCAATGTAGTGTATCAACTATTTTCCATAGTACAAGCTCTGTTAAGTTTGAAATCAGAAGGCCGTGGGTTAATATACCAGAATTATCCCCGTAATATTATTGTAAGCGAAAGTTTGTGAGTATGAACGTTTGTTACTCTTTCACGCAAAAACTACTCAATGGATTTGACAGAAACTTGGCACATAGATAGGACATGTCCTAGAATAACAAATAGGATACTTTTTAGTCCGGGAAATAATTCCATTCCATGGGAAGCGGGTAAAACCGCGAGGGATAGCTAGTATGATATAAAACAAGAACTGCAAACGTATAACCTAACGCTTATAGTAACAATAAAAATATCCGTACATTAGTTATCATTGTTATACACAAACAATACCCATAAAAACTCTCCCGCCAGAAAAATGAGTTCATTTATTACACCTAGTTGCCAGGAATATGGCACTCAGTGGCACAGAAATGAAGTCCCTACAAAGTTGAACGCATCGCCGGACCACAAGCGGCAAACTTTTGCTAGATACAGTCGTTGCCACATTGCCAGTGCTGAATGAATGAATTTCAGACGAATTGTAGTTTCATCTCTTTTTAACTGTTACGAAATAGAATGAAACAATGTCGTTGTTTGCATAAGTTACTATTGCTTTGTTTTTGTTAGACTGTTCATTATCACAGGCCGAAGTATGAACAACTATCGCAAGTGTATCGTCATCGTACCGAGTACGACAAAATCGGGTTTATATGAAAATTTTTACTCCGCGCATACCGTGACGTTGTTGACGAGTGTTACGTTCAATTTCCCATAGGATTGATTCCTGGCGCCTTCGATACGATGAAGATAGGTACGCTTACGATGGGTGTTCGTGTTTAGGGCAGATCAGATCGCAAGCCATTGGCATTTTAATCATATATAAATAAATATCCTGGGACATTCTTTACACACGGCCATCTGATCCCAAAATAAGCAGAGCTTGTACCATGGAAACCAGATAACTGATACATATACAACTTTTATTTTTTTCTAAATACTTATATACATATTTCCACCCAGACACAGAACAAACAGACATGTTCATGCACACATATGTTTGTCCTGGGTGGGAATCGAACCCGCGACCTTCGGCTTGGCAGTCAGAGTCGCTAACCACCAAGCCAACTGGCCTGTCAATATTAATATAACCCAAATCTATTTTAAGATTTTAATCATTAATTCCTATTTCTGTCTCGACTTCTTCCCTTTAAACTTGCGAACACCGTCTGAAGCCTTTTAAAATAACTTTCGTTTGTTGTATAGTAGAAATATATATTTAGTTTATATAACCTACCTACAATTTTTAATATCAACTTTGTTGAATATGCGTTTTAAAGTCAATTAAGGCAAGAGGCGCCAATTAAATCGATACTGTTACATTTGGTCGCCTCAAGGAAGAGCTCTATATGAAAAAGCTCCTTTCTAATGCTCCCCCGGAGCGTTTCTTTAAACGTTTAACCAGTCTTGGCACGGCAACGTACGGTATTTTCAGTTACCAAATATTTCAGTAAGTTTCATTATCATGCCTCCAATTTACACCCACACGTAATGTGTTAGTGATGTAGGTATATAAAACCGCACAAGCAATCAAAATTATACGTTATTATTATGTGAGCCTTTGACTGCCTTTGCCTTGTTGCACGCAAAATATTTTAAGTTACGTTCATATGGCCATGAGGCGTAAACGAAATGTTCCAGAACATTTCTTTATTTAGTTATTTGGGACGATAATAAGTAAAATGGTAAGTAAATAAAAAAAATATATGTCTATGTGTTATGTCAAAATAACAGTTTTTTACTTAATGCATATGAAAGTATGTACGGTATTTATGACAAAATAACCTATTTTTTTTGTCTGTCTATTTGTTCAGCCTGATCGCTGAAACGCCTGGACCGTTTTTGACGCGACTTTCACTGGCAGATAAGTTGCTCCTTTTAATATGCCGATATTTATTGAATCCCGGGAAAACATCTCTCGGGAACGCAGGTCAAAGGACAGCTAGTATGACAGTAAAAACAGTGAAATTTTTGTTTGTCTGTTTGTTACGGGTCTCTGAAACGACTGTACTGATTCCGTCAGGACATGCACTGGTAGATAGTTGATGTTATAAGGAGTATCTTAGGCTTATTTTTATCCCGGGAAATGTAACATCCCTAGGGAACGTGGTTGAAACCGCGGGGAACTGCTAGTTTGTGATAAAATGAATATGTTTTTACCACTTAAATTAGTACAAACGTAGTTTGAATGCTCTTGCGAAGTATTCCTACTTTAAGCTCAGCATGGCTTGATTCCGCCATCACCTTTCCAACATCGGACATCCCGTCGTATGGCGAGTACCCCTACGTTGTCGAAACTCCTACGGTCCGAACTAAGCGTTTCGCCTCGTCGTTTATACCGCGTACATCGAGGAACTGGAATAACTTGTCTGCTGCGGTCTTCCCGTGCAATTATAATTTGGGTGTCTTCAAGGCTAGAGTGAATAGGCTCTTAATATACTAGTGCGCCTCAATATCTAAGATTGCATCACTTCTTACCATCAGGTGGGATCGCAGTCAAGCACTAGTTTATATTATTTAAAAAAAAAATCGATGCTCAAATATCGCCAAAGCATTATCATTCCTCAAAATGACAACTACAGTCTGATGCTATAAATCATACTGCACAACCAATCAAAATCAAACGTGATACCCCAAAACGAACCTGTGGTTCATTACTGCTCTAAGCCGATATTAATAATTATGTACCAAGCAAGTTACACGCTAGCATTGATTCATAAATGAGAAACTAAATACAGTGGAAGCCAAGATTGGGGACTCCGTAGTAAATGAGTTTATGGCGTGTTAGTGTACCTTCATTGTATCGTTAGGGATCAAAGACGCGGGTTTTAGCGTTAAAACGTTTGTGTAAGTAACGTTAAAAGTAGGTAAAACGTTATTATTATGTGAGCTTTTGACCGGGGCCCGTGGCTTGTTGCACGGAAAATATTGTAAATTACGTTGTTATTGTGATGAGGTACCATTTGTAAACGTCTCTTGGAGTTTTGTATACTTGTGTTCCATTTGTAACCTATAATAGAATTTTGGAACAATGCATAAGCGTTCTGTTTATTGCAGCTATTATATATATCTTTATGTACAGGTTACAAAACTACCCGTAAAGCCGAAAGGAGGTTAAATGGGGCCTTATAACGAGTCCATTCACAATTGAGAATCGTAGTGACACTCTATTACATACCCCAAAAAAATAAAAAACTCATTTTTAAGAATGGAAAATAGAAAAACTATTAAAGAAGACAATTATTAGGTAAAATACGTACGTAGGCCTTTCTGTTAAATAATATGATTCCCGGACATGACAACTTACTAGGGTTTGTTGGCTTTGATAATTAATTATATTATATTTTTACGGGGTATTTCGTAACACGTTCAATTCGTTACTGTACGTGTGTATGTCATTGGACTCCTCCTAAACGGCTGGACCGATTTGAATTGAACTGGATGGTTTAGATTCACAATTGAACCCGGTAGGTGGCGCTGAGATCGAATTCCTTGATTTTTGTATGGATCTATTTGAACAGGACAACGTTTGTCCGGACAGCTAGTATACCTATCAATCTTCGATGCGTGAGTTTGTAATTAAATTTCTCTTAAACGGCTAAATAGATTTGGATGAAGTGTATTGTATGTGTTCCAGTATGAAGGTTGATGTATGAGCTGGTGTATGCGGGTTCGAGAATGGTTAAATTCAATTGGAGCCAGAAGTTAGCGCTTCTATCTAATTCCTACATTTTTGTATGGGCTTATTTCTACAGGACAACGTCTGTAGTCGAGATATATTTTTGTATACATATTAATCTTCACTTTCTGAAAAAAACATAATTGGCGTTATAGTTATGTAGCTATAAAAAAATATGGCCTTTACATAAATTGACAAGCCAATTGGCTTGGTAGTTAGCGCCCCTGACTGCCAAGTCGAAGGTCGCGGGTTCGATTCGATTGTGTGCATGAACATGTCTATTTGTTCTGTGTCTGGGTGTAAATATCTATATAAGTAGGTATGTATATAAAATATATAGTAGTATAGTAATACATATAGTATTTAGAAAAATAAAAAGTAGGATATGTAGTATATCAGTTATCTGGTTTCCATTGTACAAGCTCTGCTTAGTTTGGGATCGTGTGTAAAAGAATGTCCCAGGATATTTATAGTTATCAAATAAAATCCTACCACACGTGTAACATTTAGCAAGACCTAACCACGAGTCGATCTTTTAAAATGCCAGGTTTTCTTTGAAATAATGATAAATAACAGAAGTTTAAAGATATTATAATTTTACTCAGATTTTCGTGCTTTTATCAAATATTTTTTAAACATTACCAAAAAACTTTCGAAGTACTGTAACTTCTAGGGGGAAATTGTTTAAAGGAAAAGGGAAATTAATCTTTCTCTTAATTAGTAAAGTTGGTCGGACTCCGCGGACGGGGAATTCAAGGGCAATAAATCAAGGTGTTGCTCCGGTTTCAAACAAGACTAGGAAAAAGCTTTCTTTGCTTTTGAAACATCAATATTTTATAGCGCCTTCATCGATATTTTAGCTGTCTGACACGAAGGGCGGAAAGAGAAAATTATAAAGATGGAAAAATTGTCTGGGAAAAATTACTAGCATAATTTCTGATAAAAGTATTTACACACAGCTGAAATATGTTAGTTTGACATAGGACTTACATATATTTTTCAGATTCTATAACATGGAAAGTAAAATAAATTTACGTATCTGAACCCCATGTATAATTTCGAAGAAGGTATTACTAAGCATTAATAATAATAATAGAGATCTCCAACACAATATTTACTTGGTTGATAGCCCGTAGATATTGTAAATTACCGGTTTCCTTAGAAAGAAACCGAGAAAAAAAAGACAACAAAGACAATTTTAATAATTTATTTTATTAATCTCCACAAATTACATGCAATGATAAGATACAGTTGACAGGAAGATTGAGAAAAAATTTGCAATTTGAGGGAGATCTGGAGTCCAAACTAAGCCTGGGCCTATATTTTGGAGCTCCAGGCCCCCATTTCCTTTAATTACAGTAGTCAACGTGGTGCGCAAGTGCGTATAAATGTGTGAATAAATGAGTAAGGGTTTCTGTGTGTGAAAGAACGTTTTCGGTAGTCCTTGATACAGCATACTGCTTCCGATTGCGTAACAATATTTCTAGCTACTTGTAACCGTTCACGTGAAAGAAGTCCGATATCTCGTAGATTAGATCTCTTTTAGATTTTAATGTTTTTGTCTTTGTAAAAATATGTAAAGTAATGGAAGAGCGATGGCTCCTAATACAGGTATTATTTACTTAAAAGGAGGCATCGAATAACTGTACCGAAAAATGTAAAACATGTTTTGGAAAATAAACATTTTGTATTTGTATTTGTATCTCCTCACTTTCGAATTTTGTTCTACGGCGATACATATCGTTTTGGATATATTTTTGTGACAGTAGGAGTACCGAAATGCGCTCAAGTAGACAATTATATAATTGGAAAGTGACCCTTTGGATTGAACGGATTACTGGTTAAAACTGTCAAGGGGCCTGGAGGGCCTCTCTAAGGTACAATTTGAAGACTCCCGGCATCTCCTCGCCCTGTTTGACATTTCGCAGGGGGAAGTGAAACGAATTTCATGGTTTCGAGAACGTTTGTGTGGACGCATTAAGTATTTTAAGTGATAATGTTGGGGTTGGAGGCTCAATTTACTGAATTTAATGTCGACGTCTTCGAAAGCTTAGGGCGACGGTCCCATTTGTTTTGTAGTTGTTTACTAGCTTCATGGGTATTTAATTGCACTTCGAAGTGCACTTATCTAATCTACTTCATTAGCAACGTAGTCATTAGCACAATTGACGAATGAGATATTGCTGCCGAGGATATATAGTACCTGTGTATTAGTATTATGAGTACATTTTATAGTTTATATAACCGATCTGGTCTTCATAATAAAATTATTCTCTAGTTTGGACATTGGACTGAGATGGCCAAGTGCAAAGAAATGTCTATGAATATGATTTTTATTTATTATGTTCAATGGTAAATAAATAAATAAATATCCCAAGACATTCTTCACACATGGTTACCTGATCCCAAGTTAAGCAGAGTGTACTGCTTGTAGTATGGCTACCAAGTAACTGATATACTACATATACTACTTTTTAAATACATACTTATATAGATATTTATACTTAGACACAGAACAAACAGACATGTTCATGCACACAAATGTTTGTCCTGGGTGGGAATCGAACCCGCGACCTTCGGTTTAGCAGTCAGGGTCTCTAACCACCTAGCCAACTTGTCCGTCAAAAATAGTAATCTGGTTAGTTAACGGATTAAATATATAATCACACAAGACATATAGTACACTGTTATTTACCAGACGTTACTATTAATATGACTACATTTTCAGAGGAACATTTAATACCATGTGAATACGTATAACTAAGTTATGCAAGGGTCAAGTTGGAATAGCAGAGATGACAAAGACTGGACGTGAAAAGGATCGGTAAGAAGTAATTGGGGTTGGAATAGAATACATAATTATAATTCCCATCTGGGGGCATGTCCCCTATCCAGTTAGAGAGGCTAATGTTAATACGTAATTGAAATTGTGATACCGAGTGGATTTATACAATAATCACCCTGTCGGGGTTCAGGGTGAGGTTAAGTGTAAAATCGTGTCTTTTTCTTTAACTTTATATTGAAATGGATGGATTTCCTAAGTGGTCCGATTGAACAAAAATAAAGTAAGTATATCTTATTACAACAAAGCTTTTTTTCAATAGTAATAATTATTAAATTTATTTATCGACAGTCCCAGTATATTGATTGTAATCTTAATTGTGTGTAATCGATAGACTACCGTATAGTACTTGAAATTTTAATGAGCTTTTGAAGTATATATACAACGTGTTATAAAATACCCCGTAAAATATTATTAATTTATCAAAGCCTACAACCCTAGTAAGCTGTCATTTCAGGGAACCAGATTATTTAACAGAAAGGCCTACGTACCTATTTTACCTAATAATTGTCTATTTTAATAGTTTTTCTATTTTTCATTCATAAAAATCAGTTTTCTTATTTTTTTTGGTATATATATAGCGTTACCACGGTTCTTAAGTAGTGTAAATGGACTCGTTATAAGGCTCCATTTAACCTCCTTTCGGCTTTATGGGTAGTTTAGTAACACTCTGTAAATACCTGTTATTCAACGTATTTTTTATCTAAATCGGCTATTTTTATACAATACTTCGTTCTTCAGAATTCCATTGTCGATTGTAAAATACTGGAACCTTTGTACCAAGAGAGAGAGATGGAGCTTTGTACGAACTAGACAGCTTACCTAGAATATCATTCAGTTATATAATTCGTACTGCGAACTGTTTGTTAGAGTGAGCATTTATTAAACAATGGTTGTTTTAAAAATTAATCAAATGTATTTTTCATCCATCAGTTTCACCTAAAATGAATAAATTTCGTAGCAATCTAAAACTAAGCTTAACAGAGCTTGTATTATGGAAAGCAGTTAACTGATATACCACTAACACTACATTTTTCTTTTAAGTACGTACTTATACAGATATTTACACCCAATCTTAGTTTAGTACCTTATAATCAGCAGACATCATTAATTTAACACTAAACATACCATAACCGGGTCAAATGACCCATTTTGAACTTAGCATTGAAAATGCACGTATCATCTTATTGCTTTTGCACATTTGACTTCATGACTTTTTCTTACTAATTAATATACAGTTATATTATTTATTTCCCTTCCTAACAACCATATTTCATACATACAAGCAGGAAATATAAATTCACATTTTACCCGCTATGGTAGAAATTGGTACCTAGTAAGTGTTGGTATGATTAGTGTTAAGAATACAAGACAATATCTACTATCCCATTTATAAATCATTGGAGCTAATCCCGCGGCGCACGCGATGCGCGACTGAGCCCTAAATTTTCACTAACTATAACTTCATTCATTAAAATTTCTTCTAACGTGCGTGCGATAAACCGGCAGGAATACCTTCCCGCCGAAAACTTCGACTTATCTCCCTCACGTAGAAGGTCGTTACGTTGAAATTATGGCCGTGGTTAAACACATGCTACATTTACTCGAAAGTTCATGTTACGCCCGAATAACTTCTCGTTTACGGAAGGGTTCCATTTAGAGGACGCAAAAACACTTCGGGAACAGCGTCAAGCCCAGATGGGCAACGCTGTGAGGCTATTTGATCTTCCTTTTAGGCCGGAAATGTTCTATCTGAATTGTACTTAAGTAACGGAAAATAGGTTTTTTCATGAAATTACGAATACTAATCTTGATATACCTAGTTTATTTAACATATCTTATATTTAAGAAATATAAATTTAATATAAATGTAATATAAATGTAATATAAATTTACTGTAAGCAGCTGATCTAACTTTTCTTACCTTTCAGTTTTTATTGTATATATTTTTATGTAATTGTAAATATTAATTAGGCTTCTGTAGATAGTTTTATATGAAATTAAGTATATGTTAATAATTGAAATAAAAAACATCGTTTAGGATAAAAAAAAAAGATATGATAATTACAGGCACATGAGACTTAACAACTTCACGTCTCAGGGTCGACAACGCATTGGCGATGCTCCTAGTGTTGCAAATGTTCATAGGCGGCGGTGACCACTTACCATCAGGTGGACCGTCTGCTTGTTTGTCGGCCTAAGTGGCATATAAAAAAAAAAAAAAAAAAAGATATAATAGATTAAATATTAATTTAATTTACCTTGCGCAGAATTTTTTAATATGGATTTTCATGCCCTCCTATAGCGTCGAGTCTCGTAGTTGCATTGTAACAATAACATTACATACATAGTTATAATGCACCTAGTTTTACCTTATATGGCTATAGCCTCTCTTTTAGTCATCTTCTGAGGATTTTTTATGAAATTTTTACTTGTGCAAGTACAAGTACATTTTATATGTTGGTCGACTATGAATAGTTGTTAAGTCTACTTAGTTTTGATAGAATTTCTTTCTATTTTTGAAAGTATATAATGTACTAGCTGTCCCCCGCGGTTTCACCCGCGTACCCGGAGGATTTTACATATTCACAGGACAAAAAGAAGGCAATGCGCTATTCCAGATTACAATTTCTATATAATATATTAACCGTTTACGCAGCGCACGCAACAGAAGCTCTCGAAAGGAAAATTTTTTTCCCGTTTTTACCACATTTTTCATTGGTGCTCCGCTCCTATTGGTCTTAGCATAACGATATAGCGTATAACCTTCCTCGATAAATGCACTATCCAACATTGAAAGAATTTTTAAAATCGGACCAGCGGTTCCTGAGATTAGCGCGTTCAAACAAACAAACTCTTCAGTTTTATAATATTAGTATAGATGTGTATGTATATTGACGACTGTTTGTTCACATATCCATAACAGTTTTTAACTTATAGGGCAAACTTGACTCAAACAAAAATGATCACTGTAAAGTTTAATATTTTCCATGTGAATCCTTGAATCGAAAGTTTTTGTTCAGGAACCCCCAATGTTTTAGAAAAACCTATCTGATGGCGCACGTTAGTATGCACTAGTAAATAATCATTCTCGCTTACGTATATGTATTACAGGAAGCCGAGTAAAAGAAGAAATAATTTTCAAGGTTGTATTTTACATCTTTAACATGATTAATATCTACATATAATCATTACCAAATTACAGCTTTTTAGTACCAAAATTTTCTGAGCTAAACCGCGGATTTCTTAATTGACTACAGAACCCTAAAAACCAATAGCTTTTGTTAAATTATCTATATCTATCTAATACCTTTAAACGAGCAATTCTTGTATATACATATATATATAATTAGGATCTCGGAAAACGCCCCAACGATTTTCATGAAATTTAGTATGCAGAGGTTTTCGGGGGCGATAAATCGATCTAGCTAGGTTTCATTTTTAGAAAACGTCGTTTTATCCGTGTTTTTAGGCAATGAAAACTGCTACAATACCATTAGAATACGAAGGTAAAAGCACTTACACTTAAAGGTACGCCTTTATGATCGCATCTGATTCGTATCTTTTCTATCTATAAAAAAGAGAATACGGCAGTAGTCACATTAGTGAAGAAAACCCGAGCAAAGCTCGGCCATCCAGGTACTAAATATTTATATTAGTAAAATGATATCTCGCAGAAGACATACCTGTTCTTGTGGCTTTGAATATCCGGTCTATAGCTGCGCATATTGAAGTCGAAACTATTTAATGGGTGAATAGTGCTACAAGTCCCGTAGAATTGGAAATTACTAACATAGGGAGGATGAAACGGGCTCACGTGTGCGGGTAGAAAATTAAATGATTGATGAATTACTCTAACCCCTTGGGAACTAATAAGTTTCAGTAAAGCCATCGTGTTTAGAAGCGGCAACTAATTTACTCGAAGAGATATTACAAATTCAACGAATAGGTGGATTTTCAAATAGTTTGGAGTCGCATATCACTGTTATTATATTTTTACCTTTACATTATATCAGTGTGACTTTGGTTTTATTGAATTTGGATGTAAGATGGCACATATATAGATCATGATTTGGATATTTTATACCAGCGCATGATCAGATATGTGAGGAATACGAAATAGTCATAATTTTTCTCGGTAGGGTACTTAATCTTTTTTTTTATACCACATGGACCGACAAACAAGACGGTCCGACGGTCCACCTGATGGTAAGTGGTCACCTCCACCTATGGACGTTTGCAACATCAGGGCCAGCGCCAATGCATTGCCTGAGACGTGTAGTTGCTAAGTCACATGAGCCTGTAATTTCACAGTAATACGAGTGCACTATTGCTTCACGGCGGAAATGGGTAGTACTTCCCCGGACGAACTCTGTACTAAGAGCTCTACTACTCAAAATCTGGCTGTAATACTAATCAGTGCGGGCGTGATCAGGCAGTTGAATTTAATAGTGCCTGTAAAGGCTTATTTCATATAAATAACCAGTTACTTTCGGCTTTATGAAGATCGGTACCGCATTGGCATTGCTAATGTCTAGAGACGGTGATGATCACATACCATTAGGAAGGTAATCTCCCTGCTTGTCAACCCAGACATAAAAAATATAGATGATACAGGCGTATGGTAATACATAAGTGCAACACAATATAATATGAATTAAACGGAAATTAACAGACCGCATTGCATTGCATAATGCTTGTAATTAACGAAATAATACGAGCTACGTCGGAATATTCATTTAACAGCGACATCAAAGAGAAATATTGTTCATTCGATCGAATGATACGTTTAATTATGCTCTTTAACTGTATGTTTGATCAAATTGTGCCATCGTATTATTTTTTGCTGCTTTTACAACGGAAAATAATGCATATCATTATGTGATTTGGTTTGTATGGTATATACCCCATTAATAAAGGCATGATGTTTCGTGCATATTTTATTTTTAATACTTCTCTACAGAATCCATATCTATCCATCAAAATTACATCCACGTGTATTTGTTCTAAAATGATACATTATCCAAGGTACTGATTGAATGCGAAAGTATACTTCTTTAATTTATTATTTGAGTACCGTAATCAACAAGGAGTTGATTGACCTTAAGTTTCGCCGTCTGTGAGTCTGAGGTTTAACTCAGAGACTCATGGTACTTAAAAGCTGTAAAAATATGTTGGATGGGTTTTTTAAAAATATTGGGGATGGAGAATATTTTTTTAATCAGGGATTGTTGCAAATTGCTTTAAAGTAGCAATTTTTGTTTGAGTCAAGTGTCCTCCCCTAACAAGATACTCCGTAAATGTTGGAAATATGAAAAAAAAAACACATAATAATGATAAAATTAAAACTATCGCAGCTAAGTAAGCTTTACAAGTAAAATACTAAAACTCGACCAACTTAAAAAATGTACTATGGAACCCTACACGGCGCGTGACTCGACACGCACTTGGCTGTGTTTTTATTTTGTGCACGTGTTTATTTATTTATTTATGGATCTCCAACAAAAGATTCACGCTAACATTACATTATCATAATACACAGTGAATAAGAGGTGGCGTGTTCCTTCAATTAGAGGAGACCACAGCATCCAAAAGTATAAATAGACGAAAAGTTACAAAAATAAAATCACAAACAAAATTAAATACAAAAACACTAAATCAAAATTAGTAAAAGTGTTTATTTTAATATAATTTCAACCAGGTTACAATCAGTCGAATACGCTTTGAAATGTGTATCAATCTAACTAGCTACCCAGTCTATTTTCCGTGTAGGTACATAACAAAATAATGTACCTAACCTACACTTACCTGAACCAACTGCAGGTCACCTTAACGCTGTTTGCTTGGTGTCCAGGTAACCGGAGACACTCATTGATTATTACACACTCACGGCCAGTAGAAACAACAGGAACTAAACATTTTCACAGCAGCTTTTTTTATACTACTAATTGATTGGTACTTTTGAATCTAAAAATCAAGGACACGATTGAAACTGCAATGAATAACTGCCCCTTTTTAGTGGTGGCACTAAAAAAATGCAGTAGAATCTTGGTACAGTATCTTTCATTATAGTCGTGGTATGCTTATTAGAAAATATATATTTAAGAAAGTTCATGAAAGAAGCCTCAGCCTGAGGTTAATCGAATACCGGAACTGTGTAGGCGTTGCGTCGATAATGTTTACATGAAATCAAGCTAATTTTATACAAATGAAGCCTTTCCAAATTTGATGATCTCATTTGCTAGTAATTATCGGTCATTGATATTTCCCTGTAAGTAATAAATTAAATATTTAAGTATATCTTTTTTTATTTTGACTTTCTTGTTATTCTGGTTTTAGTATATCGCAGGTCTCTAGTCATTGTACTAAATTTTAAATACGCTGCGGGTATATATGCCTGATGAATTATTAATTTGAATAGGGCGTTAATTACTGTATTACTTCCGTTACTGAGCCTTTTTACGGTGATCAAATAAACTCTCATTTCCTGGACATCAGCATAATCAATCAATACGCACCTAAGCAAATGACAAAAAGCACTTAGTTGATTATTTCTCGATCCATTTTTTCTAGGGCACCCATCAACAATTTTTATAATTAAAGCTGCAGTGGAATCCATTCCACGAAATTCAACTGCAGTCATCGATATAAAATTATATTACTTTATCTTAACTGCCTTTATTTGTCTGTTTATGAAATCCATATCAGGTTGATAAGTGTATGTAAATAATCACATTAAATACATTCCGGTAAGAAAGTAATTAAGTATCATAAAAATATATTTTACAGATAAAATGTAAACCTAAAAATGGCTGCCCTAAAAAATTACCATTTTCGACTTGTCATCCTGTAAGGATTTCATAAACAGCATTTAGAAATTACTGTATTTATCATTTAAAAAAATCAGCAATCCTAATGCCTATTATGAGGTAAATAATATATGCTAGACGACTTATAAACCTATTCACGCCTGATACGGAAAAACGGTTACTTTTTTAATGAAATTAAAGATTAAAACGTTAAAATGAAATGCACAAAATACAAATGAAGTACAGTGAGTTCTGCCTTATTCAGTGTCAATTTTTGTACACCGAGCATTTATTTATTTTCATCCATTTTATATTATCAAAAACCACATTCATTCTCGTCATAAAGCAGAGTTAGAGTTGATAAATAACTCCTCCTCACGCGATTATCACCATCTCTGTCACTCTTGAAACACAATAAAGTGACACGCACATGTACGTGTTGAGATTTACTCAGAAAATAAACCATCTATTCAAAACCGAAAAACTACAGAAAAATTGTGTTGAACAGCTGCTTTGTTTAGTTATCTTCGTTTATAATACAGGATTTCTTAACGTATGAATATATGTATGGCATCAGTATTTAAAAATCAACACGTTATGTTAATCCAATTTCGGCAATTTATACCTCAATAGATTATTCATTATATTAAGGGAGGTCTGTAAGTATGATAGATTGATTTTATCGTATTACTAGCTGTCCCCCGCGGTTTCACTCTCGTTCCCGAGGGATTTAACATTTTCCCGTGTTAAAAAAACCTATATGTTATTCCAATATATGCTCTATCCACGGGCCAAGTTTCATCCAATTCCGTTGGGAAGTTTTTGCTTGAAAGAGAAACAAACATCCATACATCTATACATCTATACATCCATACATACAAACTTTCGCGTTGATAATATTAGTAGGAAAAGTCGACTTTTTATATTCGTAGTCATATAATATTGATTATCATGAACCAGATGACATTAATAAAGATTTCATGAACCAAACAAAGAAAAGAAGTCCTAAAACCTATTATGAATCATCATCATCATCATCATCAGCCTATCTCCGTCCTATTATGAATACTTTGTTTGTATTCAACATTCAACATTCAACATCAAACTAAAATGCAAATCACACAAATAAAAACAAGAACACATCGTGCTTAGGTCGATCGACTACATATGCTCCGACAAAAGTGACGCTCATTTTTACTGGCCGCACATTTCAATTCTCAATTCCAATTCAAACAAAAATAAACAACCATGTTCTCAGCACAGGTGCACTTTTCAAATGGAATGTGGGAACAAAATTGATTGTATAGGGCCGTTTTCCATTTAGATATGGAAATTCCGACAGTGTGTATGACATAGCGGCTGGCCTTGTTACCTACTAGAAAAATATTGGAGCGACTATAAGAGCCGTGTGAGAATTTTTGCTTTTAACGAGGATTTGTAGGCATGTTTTGCGAAATAGAACCTACAGTCTTACATAAATTGAGCAATAAGACTTCTTACGAACAGAAAACTGTTGCGACATCGTTTCGAAATAAAAACTTTTGCTGTTGTTTTATTCCACTTTATGTTCTTGGTATATTTCCTTATTCAGTAAAATTTATTATTGTTTCTTTTTTTATAATTCGTAGTTGATTTCATGAGCTCGTGAGATATTAATATTTTCTTATTGCTTTCTGTCTATCAGCCGTCATTTGAACATTAAATCATTCAACACTCTCAAACAAACCACCCACACTTGCTTCGGCCTATCAAAGTAATAAGGTGTGAGTATATTATATGTAATGTTCTATATGTAGTATATCAGTTAACAGGTTCAATGCTACACGTACTGCTCAGTTTTGGATCACAAATCATTTGTAACAACATCCCAAAATCAAAAATAAATGCATTATAAATATCAACCAAACTCATTACCAAATAACAGTTTTTAGAAGCTGATAATGCTAAACCAATTATCAATAAATATTAAATATCCCGAAGTTTTTGTTACACTGTGTCTTCTGATCACAAATAAAGCAGAGCGTGTACTATGGAAACCTGATGGCTGATACTTGATTCTCATCATCAGCATAGGCTGGTGGAGATAGCTCCGTCCACTGCTGGACATAGGCCTCACCTATGGCACGCCACTGAGCTCGAACTTCAGCTCTATCCAACCGCTGCCAGCCAGCTTGCATATATCATCACTCCATCTAACTGGAGGGCGCCCTACACTACTACCAAGCCGTGGTCTCCGCTCTAGAATACGTATACCCCAACGGTTATCGGTTCTATGGCAGATATGACCTGCCCATGCAACTTTAGCTTGTTAATCCTTTTGATTTTAATACATACTTAAATATATATTTCACCCAGATCCAACCGAATTATGTGATCGTATGTATAAATAAAACAATATTTAAAGAAAAACCACCTATAGCTATAACCCCTACTAGAACTAGGTGAAGCAATCAAGTTAATATGCTAATATTGACTCGCATAATCAGCAATTAAGTGCATTAATGCATACCTACAAGCTACATGCTTGATAATAGCATTAGATCAATACTACCTACGGTGTTTCCTGCTACTAAAGTAACAACGTAAAAACGTGATCAGGCTACTTTGATTCCTTTGATATATCAGATATTCAAGGGAAAGTCTATGATAGAATAATTTAATGTAATAATAATAATAGAATAATATAAATGTGATTGTTTGGATAGATGGAAGTATGTTACTCAATAACGCTGAAATTACTCAACGGATCTGGGGCTCGATTCTGTAAGGAAAATGATACTAACTCGAGGATGTTTCGTCGCGGCCTCTGTGCTCTGTCTCTGTCGGTTACTACGCTAATATTACTAATCATGTGAGAGGTAAGCTCCGAGAGGCCTCCGTGAAGCGGCTCGCCCACGAATTTGTATTAGCTGAATAAGGGGACTGGATCAATTTGCCCCTAGAGATATATAATGGTCTGGAATAGCACATTTAATTAGTAATTTTTGTATTTACCAAACTAGGTCATTTTTTATTTATTTTAGTCTACTCGAAATGTGTTTGTCTTTCTATTGAAATAGTATTTTAAATTTGATTGTACCTTATGGTGTACTATACCTTACCTTTGCTGGAACAAGGTGTAAAACTTACATAAAAAAACTGTGATAGACCGAGGAGAAATATATGCAGGCAAAGATCAGAAAACCATTCAACAGACTTGGTGACGTCATTACTTCATTGACGTCATTGCCGAATACAGCAATATTTTTTTTGTTTTCATAAAATTTGAAATGTTGTAAACTAAAGGTGAATATCAAAAATATACAACTCTCCAGAGCGTATATCAGATTTCTAGATACCTCCTTACAATCCAGACCTACAATAAAACATCGTGTCTGAACTGAAATTAAAATAATTAAGGAGTTCTCTTATCCCAGCTTGCGGTAAGACCCATGGACCTGAATTTCCAAAAACCCGTCTCGGCTAAGCGTCCACGAAGGACGAAACATTCCTAAAATTTCAAATTCCTAGGATAAGCGGTTTCGCCCGTGGATAACTGGATGAGGTACTGAACCGCCTTACACTGTGAAACTTGGTTGAAGTATTTTCATTTATGTTTACTATGTAGGTACTCTGTATCGAGGAACTTATTTCTGTATACATATTAACTTACGTTAGCTTAAAACTTCCTTAATATTACATAGTCTTAATAAATAGAATTTCGTTAAAGTCATTTTTGTTTTTTATCACCTTGATACTTTTTACTATAAACTTCTAAATGATTCTGTGGTCACGACCTAGTATAATACGTAGTCTCACAGCAGTGATTCCATTAAATCTTCTTTGCCTTTGTAGCGGTGTCTTCGTCGCCTTCCATTGCACTCAAGATAGAATAAAATTATGTTATACATTATGTTCTACATTATGTTCTACATTATGTTCTACATTATGTTCTACTAGCTTTATAATAAAAAAGTAATAACTAAATATCTTCACAATCTAAGGGTTATACCTATACCATAATGAGGTCTCATTCCACTGAAGATGTTTTTAGCCTCAACGTGACACACCTTTGATGGCGTCTCTCGGGTAATTTGCCAATCCAGGGTTTTAAGGAAACAATTTCTATGAAGGATCCTTTAATTTTACCTGTACAGGTACTCCTACTTCGAAGGTTAAATGTCCGAATATTTTAATGTAGAAAAATATATGCATGGTTAGCTAAGTATCAAGTTTTACCCAGCCCAGTTATTGAATAATATTTAATAAGGTTATTTCTAGTCAATCACTGTCAAAAGTTTAAACTTTGGAATAATATTGACGAGCAGTGTTCAAAACAGAATTTAAAGGAAATCCAGGCTGAAATACGACATCGCCGGCAATGTTTCCAGGGATTTCACTTGTTGTTCCGCAAGTCCTGTTTCCATCCAAGCTTTAATTAGTTCATCAGATAATTTAGTTTGCGCAGCGCTCGTTACGCCAACGAAGTGGACAGGCTAATGCAGCCTGAGCCTATAATCTAATTATCCGACGAGACAAATACAAATTAGTGACGTTGCGTACCTGCTCGTGAGGATTACTGTGATAAACGATTTTTTAAAGGCAGTTTTCAGTCACATAATGACTTTAAACTAGAGTCTCCTTGTTTTATACCCCTAGTCACTTTACTCTTAAAATTCTCGTCTAATTAAGAGCCTCTTCTTTTAGTCGGTTCAAAGCTGCTGGAGCCACTAAGGTTCTCAGTGTGACGTTGGTTCAAACAAAATATGCCAACAAACCTGCCTTATAATTTTTTTTTTTAAGAAGAATTTATAAAATATTACTTTTTTATGTTCATATTTCAAATTTATTATAGACGTAAATGCTGTTGAAATAAAACAAAATTATTTAAACGACGATTAAATTAATAAAACAGATGTTTTGTCGTTGACACAATTTTTGTTTCATCAGAGGTTTTTTTATTACTTTGAAACATTATAACTTTTTATAATTTAAGCAACCAAAGAAGTCAACTGTAAGAATGGCGTCTCGCTTCTAATGAGACGAAATGGGACCCATTTTTTTATATACAAAATAAAAATATATCATTGTTGTGAGCATACTTTCCATTCTCATTTATTATGTTTTATGATTTTTTCTTGAAACGAGAGTAAGTTAGGGTTGAGTTATTACATGGGTTGTGGTACTTTCGTTTTATGATTTCAAGATAGAATTATTTATTTGATCTATATGACACAGCATAACATTGATTGCTATTTAAGTTCCAGGGAAATTAGACAAATTCATTTATAAATTTGAACTGGATGAAATGTAATAACTTCATTGAAATTTATAGGATTTTTACCGTGATTATTATATAATATAATAATAATATTTTTTTTATTTATCTCCCAAAACAAGTTACAAAAAAATATGAACAACTTCATTTACCAAATTTTTTACAATAGCACTTAAATTGCGGGAGTGTGGTGCCTAAGTTAGGCAGAGCCTGTATTTCAGGACACCAGGTCTCCACCCCACGAACATCGTAACAAATATTTTTATTTTAGTGACAAATATTTTTCTTAAATATTACCTATATAATATAATGCTGCATTTATTATTAGAGGTTTTTAGGTGCATAAAAATAGACGACAATATTTTTAGAAATGATTTAATTCTCCCATTACCTTGGAAATAATTACAGACTTTAAAAATCTTAAACTATAATTTATTTACAACCAATCACTAATTAGATACAACTGTAAAGTTATATACACAAGGAAATTGTTATTATCTATTACAAGTCATACATTCCGTGAACTCTTACCTACCGTTTTTACAACCTATATCACATTTTCATTTTATACCTAATTTTATTATGATGTACGATTACCCTCATAAATAGATAAATGATGTTTGGAAATAAGGTACATTTATGAAATTATTCCGTTGTCATACATATTCTTATTATTTACACTGTTTTTGAAAGTTAGTTAATAAAAAAAACCATACATTTCTCTAACATTACTTTTAAAATGATTTTTTATTTTGTATCTTAAAATCGTATTGTCAAGCGTTTTATGTACATTTAGATATGTTATTTGATGAGATAAAGGAGTATGTAGGTACTGTGAGTAACGAACAATATTGTTTTCATTTGAATTCCTGCTATTTGCACTTATCGAATATCTAATTATGGTATATTATTTACAAAATAGTCTACATTAGGTGCGATCTTGCTTTTGATATAAAATTAAAAATTATTACAATGACTTTCATTTCTAAAGTGTAACTGTACAGTTTCAAGTTCACGGGCTTTCACATGAGTTCGACCAAAATGTTTAGGAGGCACTTTTGCCAAATTCAGTCTTCATTCTAATGTTACACAAAAACACAAATTATGCAATTTCAATTAATTACAGAAATTTTCCAAAGTCCAATAACGCTAGACGGTAGTTTCTAACAGATCCGGGGAGGGTCAACAAAAACCGTCTTTAAGGTCAGGGTACCCTAGATCAGGCATCGCTCGTCTTGAACCGTTGCCTCTGGAGTTCTCAACGCGCATGCCTCGACCGGCTCGACCTAAACTAGCGTACCTCGTATCCGCGAGCTTATCCCTTTGTGCCACCTCGTCGTAATATCTCGCATCGTTCAATCCGGCGCTATACTTCTGGCTTAAGCTGTACTTATCTATCGTAGCATACTTTTGCACAGTAGCATACTGACGAGCAGCTTCCGGTACGCCATTTGTTTTAGCGCGATCGAACGGTCTCTCTTCAGGAGGTAACGCGCCGTCTAATCGTGCTTTGAACTCTTTGTCTTTTCTTCGGTGTCTTTTACATGCGCATAGTGCTACTGCAATAGCACAAATAAGTAACCCTACTCCAGCGGCGGCTGCTACGTATGGAGGAGGCAGTGATATCCTAAACGAACAATTAGAATCATCCTCGTCGTATCCAGATGGGCAGTGAGCACTTCCATCGCACCATAGAGCGATAGGAATACAGGCATTTAACTCCGGACAGCTAAATAAAAATGAGAAGAAAATTAGATTAGATATTATGAAACATTTGTGTTGTAGAACGAAAAAGTTGATAAGTTCGCCTTAGAGTCATAGTTGTCCTAGTTTTTAATAAATTAAAAATATTAGGGGATATACATAGTTACAATAAAAAAATATTGTTGTATGCTTACCTATATCGGCATTCAAGTGAAACGGCTGCAGGTAACACATTTGATTCTGGGTCATGTTCAAAAGAAGGTTTTTTCATAAGTTCTATCCATTTAATTGAGTAATCAGCTTGTTCATGTTGCAAAAAGTCTATAACATAGCTCCGAGCATGTGGCTTGAGCGATGTTTCTAAAGATGTTTGAGCAGATTTCCAACCAGGAGAATATAGTTCTATAATGCTTGTACCATCTGGACATATTTCTCTATGTCCTGAAGTATCTCGAGCTTCATATAAATATAATCGATTTGGAGTTGGACAAAAAGGTGAAGAATTTGTTACTTCAAATCCGGGTATTTTTACATACAAATATCTACCTTGAACCGGATTTACTTCATCACCTCCGGGTTCAATTAGCCAAGGTCTATGTACACAAGCAACTTCAGCTCTTACACTCTCTGATATAACATTCCTATCCCCAACAATCTCTGGAGCTACAGATATTTGTCTTTTATCAAATAGCCTTATCTCACCAGAACTACCTCTCAATCTCCGTTCACCCCAACCTGAGGAGCACACAGTCTCATCACCAGGTCCAGTGGGAACAAATTTATATTCTCCTTCAAATGCAAAGTCATCATAATCCTCAGTTATATTCATCATAGTAACTGTAAAATTAACTTCTACAACTGGAGCTGTCAGCGCATGTATATTCAATGGTTCCGATCGATTGGTACAAATACAATCTCTCTGTATAGGTACGCCTTCCCATGGATATTCCGTTATGATAATTTGAGCAAGCCCATCCCCTCCAATTACTCGTTTCTCTGGTCTATCGCATTTCCAACGACTTGTTCTTGAATCCTTGTACGTGCTACAATGTTTATTTCCAAAGTAAGTATTAGTAAATGTTAATTGAATTCTTTCTCCTTGTTTCGCTTCAAATCTGCAATATATAAAATTTTATTTGTGTTATCCACGGTAAATTGAAATTTTTATTCACGTACAATGTATAAAAGTGCTGCATTATTTACCTTAAAATGCAGGTAAGATTTTGTGCTCCACCACGTCCGTAATAGAAAATGGCTCTAGGGGCTTGAAATCTTCCAGAGTACGTCTGGGCCGACTTGAAAACTCTATCGCAGGCTGATTGAGAGTCTACCAAGGGTTGACCTTGTTCGCTTACATCCACAAATTCGTATCGTAAGAGAAACGAAACGGGGTATAATGCCGAACCTTGTCGAAGTTCCTGTTTAAGTACAGTAGACATTAGAAAATGTTCATAAATGTATATTCTTATTAATTACATATATAACAAGATAACTCGTTACATTACTCGTTTGAATGCGCCTCACATTGAGAGAATTCATAATTTGCAGCTAATCTGAAAGCTTATTATTTCAGTCCATAATGAACCTAAGCTTGTATATCTCTAAGGTCGGCTTCAATATAAAGCTACACTGCGTGGTGTAGTAAAACTTCAAATATTTAGTTAGAAACTTGCTTCAGTCCTTCCTCTGTTGAATTTAATATTGAATAATAAAGCAGTTCTCAACTAGTGACTTTAACAACTTGCTTGAAACCCAGGTTTCCTATATTAACTACAGCATATTCTAGGTTCAAGCGGTTTAATCGCATAAAATACTGATACCAGTGTAAAAAATTATACTCATATACTTTGGTCAGATATTTTCGAATCAATACACCAAAATAAATTTAAAAACTTAAACGAAAAACTCAAAGACTGAAAGAACTGAAAATTGCTGATACTTGAAATACCACTAAAATCTCTTTAAGGGTACATTATGTAATCCAAACTCTTTGCATCAACCTAACTTATATTTAATTATAAATATTCAAGTATACACACAAGATTGGTACTTGACTAATACTTAAACTGAAGCTGAAATAACGTGACAACACTAAAGCACTCCATCACGGTGAGAGGAACGGGACTAGCACGTGCCACTTGTATTATTCACTATGGCAAATGCAAGCGCAACGCTGTGCGCGCGTGACTTATCTATCCGGCTCGCGATGAATATTTCACTGGGCAGAAAACTTTCCAACTACTCTACAAAGAACAAGGACATGCTGAAAGAACTACTGACTTCGAATAATAGAATGATTTTCGAACGAGTCACAGTTATATCATTTTCTAAAATGTGCACTTTTGGTGCTAGATAGGATAGTTCTGCAAAACTTTTTTAATATGTTCTAGACATCGAATGTGGAATTTTAAACAGACTAACAGAAGTTCATGATAAATAACTTTTTGAACTGGTAAAGGAAGAACTGAAAATTTTATTTTATTGTTTCAAAATAAACTAAAGGTTAAAGTATAAATCTGCATTAGTAAACTAACATAAAGTGTATCAAGTGCTATAAAAAGAACTCACGGCGGTCACATGTACGTGATACAACTACAACAGCTATAAAATTCATGGATATTACTTTGTCACTTTTAGATGCGATATTTCCATGTTATATTACAGTTGAAAAATTCCGCGCTGTGACATTGCTCTTTGCATACGTGAGGGCACGGCCAAAATTGAAGTTAAATATTTGCTGCGGTAATTAGTTGAGCTTTGACGGTGAGACTATTTCATCGCGAGATCAGGATTGTTTGTTGAGCACTTACGTGTCACGTACATGTTTAATAAGTCTAGTTTACATATTGATATAAAAGTTTGTGATTGCTTTTGATCCTTTGAAACTTTTACTGATATATACTTTTATTTTATGGACTGATATATAATATTTAGGTATTTATGTTGAATATAACAACTGCATATTGTTATTACTTAAGTCCCAAATGTAATATGAATCTTCATTTCATAACAAGGTTTTCTTTTGACGATATTTCTAATGCGATGTGATAATTGACTATTTATTCTATATGCACTAAAGTACAAAAGCGAACATAATGCCTTAGGCTATATCCATCTTTATTACATAATATATCCTAAAAGTAGAGATTCAATGGAAGAAGTTAAATGAATAATTTATACTTGTTAACTGGACGTTTTGACAAATGCATAGTTTCCACACGGTTGGTCTTAGCGGCTATGAAACTTGTCACGGGAATATAGCTTTCATAACTCACAAACAGGAACAATATTAAAGACGGGAAAGTTACGAGTCCAGGTAAGTTGTTTTGATGCAGTTTCTTCAACAGTTGTGGAGAAGCCGTACTAGTACAAGTTTGACCTATAAATCTTTTACGCTATGAAATCAAATAATTTCATACCTTACATAAAGTAATATTTAAACCTTAACTTGACTAGAATTTGAATAAATATAACATAAATAATTTATAAAGCAAATAATTTTAAATTATAAGTAATGCTAAAATAATTAAAAATAAAAATTTTGTACATTTATAAAATAAGTCCAATAATCCTTTTTTTATAAATTATTTCTTTATAATCCTTTGGCTTAAGGCTGAAGAAAAAATTAAATATCAAACCTGCAGTATAGTCAGCGCTGATCCAGTAGTTATATAGCTTTCGGATGGGGCACAGGGTCTCGTTGCTCGCGTAGCATTTGATAGAAGAGCGTGATCACATAATCTCGGTGACTCTTCCCGACAGAATGATCCCAATAGCGATTTCTTGTCACTCATTTCCAACTATGAGAGGAGAAAAAATGCATTAAAACAAGTAAATAGTGCGTAGGACTGAAAAGTTGGCGACGATCCAGAAAGTACATTGTTTTTTAAAGGACATTTCAAATCAACTTGCTACTTTATTCTCTCTTTATTCAATTTATTTTTGCTAAGTCCCTTATTAATGTTTTGGATGAATAATAGTAATTATATCCCTAAGTTAATATCTTTTCATAATTTTATCGCATAGCAAAAATATTTGAACGCCAACTCGAATAACCAGAGAGCTTATTACTTTTCAATAAATCATTTATTCAATTCAAACAGATATAATATATTATTAAGAAAGAGTACCAACCCGTGAGTGAACGGCAAAACTTTTCTGATTAAAGTGCCAACAAAAAATAAGTTCAACTCGAACCGCTTATCCATTCTTAATGCAAACTGAGGAATCCTGAATGAATGAAACGAAACACCGCACTGCAGTCGGTCGAGAACTCGGTAAAAGTGCTCAGACACATTAAAGAAAATTAATGTTTGGCTGCCGACGTCAAGTGGGGAGGTTGAGGTAGTTGGCAAAGTGAAATGGCACGAATAAAGGCGGTAAGAACGCCGCCCAATCCTATATCGCTTCGTACTTGTATCATCACATTAGTCTTGCGCAGTGCGAAAGTTTTACTTCCTACACGCTTAAGTTAATCCACATTTCATTACTGAACACGTTAGCTTCGGACTTTTTACCATTTAAATTCATGTACTGTAAAATTTTATGCGAACAATCCGATATTGTGAACCGGTACGCGATATAACAATTTAAATATTTTATTTTTATGACCCAAACGCCCGCAATTGTTCCCGATAAGTGAGGAAGTTAGACAGTAACAGTTCTATAAACGAAGATTTACCATACCATTAGCAACACCACGAGTAAACAAATGTTTGCCTACAGATACGTCCTTAATTGTGTTTTCCAGCGGCATTGTTTACTACTAACGTGCTGTTATGATTAAAACGTAATTAGGAATAACATGACTATGTTCAACATTTTATATACCTATATAGTTGAAGTACAATAGAATACAAGATATTACAAACGTTACCTTTCTATCAAGATCAGCATCAGGTGCCGCTCCGTCCCATATTGTAAGCTGCGACGAACAATCCTTCTGCTGATCAAAACCAGCCGGCTCTGTTCCCGCCGAATGATACTTTACAAATGACACCCATACTATTTCATTGGCACGACCCTACAAATATAAATCATTTTAAGCTGATCGTATTCTTGAATTTATTGCATAAATAAATTCAAGAATCAAGCCGATATCAAAAATGTTAATATAGGAACGTTAGTGGATTGTTTTGGTGACGTAACTTTTTTAAATTGGTAGTATAGTCAAACATTATTGTATTATATCGTGGCTGTCATGAAGGCCTTGGGTTTGAATACTGTATATAGAGTGTGATTTTGGTGATGGATGACTCTCATTGATGATGAGGGTCAACTCACCATGGAGATTCATGGAGATATAGCACTATAATATTAGTTCACACAATCATTATAGCTAAAATGATATTAAACCCAAAAAGCAATACCGCACTTTAGTAATAAAGCTTTAATAATAAAAGTTCAAAAGTTGTAAATTTAATAAATATTTTGTTGCGCTTATGAATATTATGATAGCAACGTTTTCCAGTAAATTTGAATTAAAGAGCACTAAATTACGTTGGCCTTATTATTATCGAGCGGAACCCTCCGTGGACAATTTCCAACTTGCACTTAGTTAACTAATTAATTTAGTATTCAAAATGATTGTCTATAATATTTTGGGTGTTAGATATTGTTCTGTATCACTAACTGAAAATATGAAAATATTGTCAAATCTTCGAAACAGTTCAGACTCATATGATCATTGCTTATCATGCAATATAAAATAAATGGCGACTATATATATATTTTTTTATTTATTTCTTTTTACATTTTCTCTTTGACTCTGTGAAGATTCTACGATAAATTATTTTAAGATTAATTGTATTGTGTTTTTAATTTTAACATCTTTCCGCGCGTGCTCAGCTCGTTGTTTTGAACTGAGACTTGTGGTTCCTTAGTAATAGTGTTACATAAAATTTTTCTATTGCCGATACATGGATTATAAATAAATAACTTAGCATTTAATTAAATTTAGTTACACTTATTCATCAAAATTTATAATTCTAAATATTAAAGTTTAAGCTATATTTATTACGACTATAATTTTAAAAACGTGTACCTGAAAATAATAGACGCACGAAGTATTCGGGGGTAGGGAATGTCGTGGATTTCTCAGAACTCCGCTCGTTTTGTCCGAAGAGCGCAACACAAAACGACATCGACCGTCCGAGCGCACGTACGAATGCGAGTCTTTGTCCACGTACAGCACCTGCCAAAGAAAAATATGTTTACTTCTAATAACAAGTGCTGTCGGTACAAAGGTAATACAATCAGCAACATACGGTGCATGAGGACTACTAAAGCTATTTACTTCTCAGGTTCCATTGTATATTTTTTGCTTAGTCATTGTAGTTACTATGTATAAGACTCAAATTTGAAGAGATAACATACCTGAACTTCCAGTTCAAATCCGGGTAAATAACTCAATGGCACCGGATGAAATGGATTATCATACGGCGACGTATGGAACTCCAAAAGCATGTTAGGGCCTCTGCTGATGATATCTGGGACCGAGTCACCGCCACAAAGGCGGACTAATATTGGAGAGTCTCTTGTAGCACCATCCCATACTGTCAGATAGTCTTGTACCACGTTGCACTGGTCCCATATTCTAAAGCGTAAAAGTGTACGTAAATCCTAATGTTATTGGATAATTTGTTGTCTCGATGGTCGAGTGGTATAAAGCTTGGCTCAAGGCCGGTGGTCCTGAGTTTGGGTACGTAATATAACTTCTTATCTAATCTACTTTATAAGGTTCTTCAAGAAGGGTGTGAAGAGACTTTTGCAGGGTCGGCAACGCGCCAATGATACCCACGGTGTTGCAAGCGTCCATAGGCTGCGGTGACCGTTAACCATCAGACGGGCCGTCAGCTTGTTTGCTACCTTAGTAGTATAAAAAAAATACCGTTTCTTTGTTTGGTTGTAATTTCCGGTAGGACGAGATTGGTAATGTGTCAGAGGTGACAATACTCAGAACATAACACGTAGGTACTTGAAATATCTTTGGCGGAATGTGGGTCCCATTACTGAGACCCTTCCCTACATCTTAGATAATGACTGACTTAATAAAACTTAATCACTTAATACCGACCATGTAAGTCAACTAGCGTTTAGTACCTGTGTATATAGTCCAAATAATTATAAATAATAATAAATATAAATATCCCAAGACATTCTTCACACATGGTTACCTGATCCAAAGTTAAGCAGAGTGTACTGCTTGTAGTATGGCTACCAGGTAACTGATATACTACATATACTACTTTTTAAATACATACTTATATAGATATTTACACCTAGACACAGAACAAACACACATGTTCATGCACACAAATCTTTGTCCTGACTGGGAATCGAATCCGCGACCTTCGATTCGGCAGTCAGGGTCTCTATCCACCAAGCCAACTGGTCCGTCAAATTATAAATCCTAACATAAAGTTGAAACAACAGTAGTTTTAACAAACATACTGACTGTGGTTCAAACTATCGGCAGATAAATTGCACCACCCTCACTACCGATATCTATTTTCCACAAAACACATTTGCCCAAAGGCGGGTCTCCTCTATATGCGTGATTGCGTGCAAGTGCCACGTAGCATCTGTTCACTAGTTCCGAACAGAATCCGCCATCGTTTCGAGTAGGCAGCTTGCATCCATTATGGTAACTACTGGCAACATACAATACAAAGCATCTACGCAAGAGTAGTTGCATTGATCTAGGTAGACAATTCGTTAAGCTACATTGAGCTATACTCAATGCTTTAAACATTCATGTGCTTAGTGAATTTATTCGTGATCACGTCATATGATTTTGACGTAGATTGACGGAAATAAATTCTACTAATATTATAAATGCTAAAGTTTGAGAGCAAAAGCTACCGAAAGGATTTGAATGAAGCTTGGCACAAAGATAGAGTATGCCCAGGAACAAAATATATGAATCTTTTTTCCCGGGAAATTGTAATATCCCTCGGGAATGCGTGCGAAATCGCGACGGATAGATAATAATTAAAAAAAATCTAAATTCAAAACCATTTATTCAGTTTAGGCCCTTGGAAGGCCCTTATGAAGGTCAAATTTTAAGTTACTAAAGCTACAATTAACCTTACTTCTATTATAAATGTGAAACTTGATACACTTTGTTACTCAATCACGCCAGAACGGCTGAACGGAATTGGATGAAATTTGGCACAGAGATAAATTCTGTGGCCTGGTGCCAATAAGGCAATCAATAATCATTATTTTCAGTAAAAAGCGTTATAACAATGAATCAGCATACATAGTTATTATTTAGGTGTCATATTGTAGTATGGCAAAAATATTTTACGTTTATTTGATTTATGTTTTTAAGTATGATATATATATCATACTTTTACAATAAACTGGCATTACAATCTCGTTTCATTAAAACGTACTTTGGCCCTTTTAGCACCAGGCCACAGAATAGTCTGGAATAGCACATAGAATTTTATCTCGAGAAAAAGTAATATCCTTTGGGAACGCGGGTGAAACCGCGGTAGACAACTACACATATATTGACCAAGCTTAGTGATGTAAACATTGTCAAAGTATAAATATGAACCCTAAACGAGTATCATTATTCTTTATCTAATAAGCTCACTTGCACATGGTGCACTCAACAAATAGAGCGGCTTTACCAACCATTACTTTGGCGATATAATCTCGAGCCCCAAGTCTTGTTTAAAGCAGGCTCTGGAATATTGTATCCCACTTAGCTTTTCCCGACATACCTATCTATACAGGCTGTTACAAAACTACCCGTAAAGCCGAAAGGAGGTTAAATGGGCCTTATAACGAGTCCATATACAATATTTGAGAACCGTAGTAACGCTGTATAACGTACCCCAAAAAAAAAACTGATTATAATGAATGAAAAATAGAAAATCTATAAAAAGTAGACAATTATTAGCTAAAATAGGTACGTAGGCCTTTTTGTTAAATAATCTGGTTCCCTGACATGACAGCTTACTAGGGTTGTTGGCTTTGATAATTAATTATATTTTTCTGGGACACTTCAATAAAACGTTGAAACCTATCTTGTGATATTTCTTTATACATCAATGAAACCAGAAAATTGATATTCTTTTAGTATATTCTTAATAAGGTTACCCACCTAAATATAAAAGATAACTCAAAAAAAAATTGTTTTTCAGCCCTGTCTTCTTAAAATAGCAGACAATTCTCAATAGAAATGAAAATAGCAACACTTATTGTTTGATCAGTAAATGTTTTCTAAACCAGTAAGTATAAAGATTTTGGATACCTTTCAATTAATTTTGTAACAAGTTATTTTTTTTTTTTTTTTTTTTTTTTATACCACGTGGGCCGACAAACAAGCGGACGGTCCACCTGATGGTAAGTGGTCACCGCCGCCTATGAACATTTGCAACACTAGGGGCATCGCCAATGCGTTGTCGACCCTGAGACGTGAAGCTGTTAAGTCTCATGTGCCTGTAATTTCACCGGCCCCCTTACCTTTCTAACCGAAACACAGTAATACAATTGCACTACTGCTTCACGGCGGAAATGGGTAAGGTGGTAGTACTTCCCCGGACGAACTCTGCACTAAGAGCTCTACTACGAGTTATTATATGGTTTTAGGTGGGTGGTGCCTATTCAATGTCTAATTAAGCTAAAATTAATGTATCATTAATAGATTTTACTCCATAATTAATAAATAACTATCCTGGGACATTCTTCACACACGGCCACCTGAGCCCAAACTAATCAGAGCTTGTATTGAGAAAACCAGATAACTGATATACTACATTTTTATTTTTCCCAAATACATACTTATATAGATATTTTACAGCCAGAAACAGAATAAATAGGCATGTTCATGCACACAAATGTTTGTCCTGAGTGAGAATCAAACCCGCGACCTGCGACTTGGCAGCCAGGGTCGCTAACCACTAAGCCAACTGGCCTGCTGATAATTGACTTAGTCTTTAACTTTGCGAGCCAGGTATGTACTAATGACAGATTTTATAACTCGATCGAATAATATTGTTATGATATCAGCGTAGATCTAAATGAAAATGAACTAAAAATAATATTTTATATTAATTATAATAAATATTAAGGCGAGCATGTACTGCTTGTACTATGGCAATCAGAAAACTGATTTATTTATTTATTAAGTCAGCCAACAATTGTTTACATAAGGCATGCACAGTTTCTCTAATTAATTGTATAATTAAGTGTAACAATTACTTAAAGGCTAACACCACATGTACATACAGTTACCGGTTAACATAGAACAAAAAAGAATCGGTGTTATAAATTATAAATTAAATAATATGAGATCTGAATAAACTTATGAGCAAAATACTGATTAAATTTATACTTGTATATATATTATATATAGATAACAAACACTATATACTCTTGTAAAGTTTATATTAAGAAAGATAATTAGTTTCCATTCTAGTGTGCATCTCTTTCTATTTTTATAAGTTGTAAAGGGAAATATTGTCTAAACCTATCAAACTAACTTTTGTCTTAGTAGTGTCATATGCTAGTGCACATAAAAAATCACGTAAAAGGTAATGATTTTGCTTAAACTGACAGAACTAGAAATCTCCCTTATTCCCTGCATCTATAGAAAAAGAAAGAGAGAGTCATACATTAAGGTTAATTTATTTAATTAGATTACATTTACTTACTTTAAAACTCGTTGACTTCTATCATATTTTACTATTTGGTCTTTGATATGTATTTTATGACTGTTTGTTTGTCTTACAGCAAGTAAAACATGTTTGTCGGCTGGTATCTGCAATAAAATAAATCAATTATAAACCGAATCTGAGTGCCACCTGGTGTTTATCTCATATTAAAAGATCAGACTCGGACATAATAATTTATGTACCCCGAAAACGCTTATTCCGATTATCGACATATTTTTCCATGACACCATAGAATATTTATATCATGTAAAACTCATTGAATATAACATCATATATTTAGTTAATTTAAAGTACATTTTTGATCACCGTTAACCCACGCATACACATTAAGTATGTACATTTTCTGTGTTAATGTTACGCAGTTTAGTGTGAATTTGACATTAAATATTGACGTAAACAGCAACCGCAACCCAAGCACCGTAGATTTATTTCAATGCTTTTAAATAGAATAATCCATTAGAACTTGTAAAATTATAAAGTCCTTTCTCGTGTCAATATACAATATAAGTATTGCTTTATTTCTGGTTAAGCGAATAATCAAAATATGTAGGTATAACAATTGCTTAGGCCACCTGATTAACCAGATTATAAATGAAACAGTTTGTATTGATGTTTATTACTCGTTCACGCAAAAACTACCGAAAGGATTTGGATGAACCTTGGCACATAAATGAAATGAAATATTTTTTTATTCAAATAGGCCTTCACAGACACTTATGAATGGTCAGACTCTACCACCGGTTCGGAAGGTTGCTTTTACTGAGAAGAGCCGGCAATAAACTCAGCAATTACTCTTTTCAAAATAAGATTTTGTACATAAAGATGTGTCTTGCTGGAGCGAGCGCTACACCCAAGCATTGTCGTCATTAAAATAATCATTTGTGTTGTAAAAAGCCTTTTGTACTAAAACAGTCTTAATTATTTAATAGATAGAGCTTGACCAGGAACAATTCATAAGATTTTTTTTATCCCGGGAAATTGTAACATCCCTCGGGAATGCGTGTGAAACCGCGGGGGAAAGCTAGTAATTTAATCTTAGTACTATTATAAATGCGATAGTTTGCATGGATCTAGATGATATAGAGATACCTATACCTACATCATGTATTAGATATATCACTTACTTTAGTATGTTCAATGCGGTATGTACATGTAGCGTTACGAGGATATACTCCTGGAAAGTTGGGCGACTGGATGCGGCACGCTCTTAGGTCGCAATCACTCAGTATGCGGTCACAGTACGTCCCCGGTACCCTTTCACCCCGCCACGCCCCCACAGTTGCGTTCCCATAACGCAACCTCGCTTCACTCCGTCTTAGAAACTTGTAAGCCAACTTGAAGTCGAAATTGTATCCCACACCCTACAAATAAGAGCTGTCAGTCAAACACAAAGCGAAAGTATTCCAATTGTAACAGCCTCGAATATCTGCGCCGGATTTAAATGGATCGAACGAAGGGAACGAAAATTCCATTATTAAATTATGGTATTAGACGGTAATAACATTCATTATTGTAATTGCGAGGTACAGCCTTATCCAGCGCGGTCCCGAGAGGGTGTCCGTAATAGTCGCTTAATTAATTGATCGAAAGTTCAACCCCTGGTGCACATAATACGGCTGCTAACAGAAGATAAAGGAAAGGCACCGAACCGTTAAAAGCGGGGTGATGTGAAATATTAGTCAAGTCACAGGCGAAAACATGTAGTTAGTTACGTCACGTCAGTAAAACACAAAGGGATGCTTAGTAAGTGACTCTTAATGAAGATAAATACCGTTGTTCATTTATACGGATTAACTTTGTTGTGTGCAAAAACTCTAATTAAACATGTCAGATGGCTATGTAACCGAGTCACGGACGACGAATATTTTGTGAGCTTAGTGCTTCTGCATCCGGAATAATTAATAAAAGCTTTATTTGTTTGGTTCATTTAATAAAATGCACCTTTAATATACTATACATGATAATTGTATTATTGAAATATTTTGTAGCTAAATAAATATTCAAAATAAATTAAACTTTTAAGATTTATTTCCAGTGGTGCTAACACAGCTATTACCACTTATCAATCCTTATATTTTTGTTGTGTGTGTCAACAACTATAAATAGCAGTAACCTTTAAATAAAAAAAGAAGAATTTATTTTTATTTAAGGGAGGCTTCTAAATATTTTGCTTAGAGTATATAAAATAAAAGTGTTCTGTAATTTTTGTTTACTTTGCAGGAAAAATTTGTTACAGCTATCGTAATGGCTGAGAGAATTGCTAACATCGCGTAAATCATATTTGATACGCATCGTCAATAACTTCACAATCATATTGTACAATATTATTAATATCTCGTACCTAATTGTCGCTTTTCAGTCTCGAGTAGGACTAGAGGAAGGTTTCGATTTACATTGAGACTAACATTGCATTGTTCTGCACTACCTCGACTCGATTGATCAATTCCTTAAGTGGATATGTTTTGTGACAACTTATTCTCTCTAATTTATTTAAGATTTAATCGAGTCATGAAAATGCCGAGGTAACAACTAATAATATCTTTATGTTGTTTCTATTTCGATAAACTTATTGGATATTCAAAATGATATCGTTATAAGATAAATATTTACAGAATGAACTAATGAATGAACCATGAAAATGTGTCAATTTTCGAATTATTCCGTATACTCATATTATTCTACCACGTTCCAATATAGAAAGGGAACTTAAACTGTTCAATCCATTTTTATGCTTTTGAATAATTTATTATTGAATGACGCAAACAATAATCAAAGCATTTAAATTGATAGTTAAGTTAATAACGTATAATTTTTCCTTAATTTAGTCAGAATTTTTATGAACTCACCTGTTGACTCAGTCTATCTAGTCTAAGGGTCATGTTAATTGAATCAGATTCGCTGAAATATACAGTGTAACCCCATGCAGAGCCACACCATTGTCCTGTAGGTGGTGAAGGACTGCTTTCTACAATTGTCATGTGTCCATCTGGACAACCATCTGATGTGAAAGACACAAACTTTCCCACTGTAAATGTGTCGAATGTTAACTGAAACAAAGACTCTTTGGTCAACATAAATAACAATATAGTATGAGCAGTTTCTTAGAGTAAGATGGCAAAATTGACGAAGCGTACGTTTTTAATGAGCTCTCTCATCGATATTTTCTTTTGTCAATGCTGAAACATCTATGTATAACATGAAAGGAAACGGGCCAAGAAGACTTCCTTGTGGGACACTTAAAAAAATACTGTTTCTAGAAAATATTTGATGTAGCAAAATACCTAATAATATCCCTGTTGTATTTTTGGCCATAAAATACACGTTAAAGATATAATTTATTCAGAAATTTGACAATTAATTGTACGAAATACCTGTATAATATCTCCATAATTGCCCCCATTAGCAGTAAAGTTAAGATGGCAAACAAAAGGCAGGTGGTCTTCCCGTGGTCGTCTCACCTCCAGCTCGTACGTCCGACCAACGTCACCCATGTATGTTCTGTTACATGCTGCAAATAAAAGTAATGTTAGGGTGTGTTTATATGTGGGGTGCAAGTGAGAGGCCTCCTCGTGGCGCACCCTGGGCAACGTCAGCTCCAGGTGCCCACCAGCTTTTGGTGGACACTTGGCGCTGGCGGCTGACTCTCACATCCTTCCCTTCGGTCCTCTTCCCATCCTTCCACTCCCATCCTTTTAAGGGAAAACCCTTATCCTCTCCCCCTTCCTTCCCACCCCTCCCTCCCTTTTTCCCGGCGGGCCCGGCGGCAGGTAACACTGTCGTCGGGAATAACCGTCCAAAACCAGAGTGAGGCACGCCGCTCCTCTGCGATCCGTAGCCCGGGCATCCTGCAACGACCTCCACCAAATGGCGTTGTGGAGTAGTGGGAGCCCGGAGCGGAGGGCTTGCCTTCAATGGCCGGCCCGCGAGAAAGGAAAACTCTATAAAAACCCGTCAGGACAAGACGTTAAAACCCTGTACATACCTGGCGACCTGTACAGTATCATAGCCTTGCCCCCGGAAAGGCGTCACCCGGGGGTCGACCTTTATATCGTCCATAATCGTGGGAACCGCCTTTTCAAACCGGATGTTGATGGAGAGTAGTGAGGACAGGAGGAGAGACGAGGGAGTGCTTGGAGGCACAAAGGAGCAGAAGGTGACGACGGGTTTTTTCGGCCGGACTGAGTCGTCCGAGCCCGATAACTCGGGCTCGGGGGGCGAGGCTCGGCCGGGAACTCCGGCGACCTCTCTGCCCCGAAAAAGAGGGCATGAGGAAGGGGAGGACGACCCGAGGCCCGAAAACACCCCCAAGGTGAATACCTCCCGAAGGGGTGGGGCCAAGGGGAGACTCGCAAGTTTCGCGAGGCTGGCGGCGGCAAGAGCGAGGCCCCGCGCGTCGGAGTGCGCAGATTCGGACGACTGCGCTACCTCCGATGCGGGGAGCCTCCTCGATGATAGCTCCGCCTCATGCCGGGAGGATCCCCCCGTTCCCCGTTCGGAATCGGAAACGGGGGGGGTGAAGAGGAAGGCGGTGCAGGAGCCCGTCGTCGACCCGGTCGGGGAGACGCGCAGGGCGGCCGCCCAGATTTTGGAGGGTACCCGCAAGTCGGGGAACCTGAATGGGGCTGTGCGGGGCCAAATCAACAGGGCCTGCCACAGAATCCTGGCCTCCATGGACGTGATGGAGGCCGGGAAGACGGTGAACGACGAGGTCCGCGCCCTCCAAGCCGAGAACTGGAGGCTGCGGGAGCGGGCGCTCCTCCGCGACGAGGAGCTGAGGAGGCTCCACGCCGCCTCCACGAAGCGCGGACCGTCGGAGGGCGGGACCTCGGCCCCAACGTCGCAGTTCACCGCTGCGGACCTGGCGGAGGCCCTCACGGAGATCAGGCGGGACCTGTTCGCCTCCCTGGAGGGTATTATCAATACCCGTCTCGGGGAGGCGAGCAACGCTGCACGCTGCACGCCACTATGGCAAAAGCCATAAAGGGCTGCAGCCTCGCTGAGGTGGGGCTGCACCACGTGAGGGTGCGGGCCTCGATGACCGGGGGCAGGGTCATCGAGGTCCCCGGGGCGGACAAGGAGCGGGCGGGGGATGCGCTTGCAGCGAAGCTGCAGGCCATCGTGGGCGACGTACCCCCCCCCCCCCCCCCCCCCCCCGGGGGACTCTTACTGGCTGCAGGCGGAGGATGGGAGTCCTCCGTCTGCCACATCAAGCCACTTGGCGGACGGGAGATGGCCACGCGTGCTTGGCCATCTCCCTTTGGAGAGGAAGACCCCGGCATTAGCCGGGGCGAGACCGGTGGACATCGTGGGTTGTGCTTAAAAGCGGTACCACGGTGTCCAGCAACCGGGCAGCGGTAGCACGCCAAGGTGCCCTACACCTCCCCTTCTCACTAGGAGAAGGGGAGGTGTAGGGAAGCCCACATATCCCCCCGTCTCTCCCAGGGCGGGGGTCGAACTCTTCATGAGTTTTCCACCTTGTTAATAAAAAAAAAAAAAAAAAAAAAAAAGGGTGTGTTTATATGTATGAATCTTTTAATGTCTGTAGGTAGGTAAGAATGTTGACTAATTATAAAAAGACTAGCTGGATGTTTTTTCATTCTCATCTTAAGAAGTTTTTAAATATAATAATTCAAAACCATAAGCTTTTTTACTAATTTCGTCGTAACAGGTTGATGTAACAGTAAAAGTTACTTGTCCGCAATACCACATCTAAAACCTTATCTTCTAGTTATACATAAAAAGATATAACAGTAGTTTAGTATTTAAAACTTGATAGCTGGGATTTTAATCTAACATCTATTGAGAGACCAATAAGAAGTTAAACAATACTGGAAATAAATCAAATGGTTATTGTAAGTACACTCAATATAAATAGTTTGAGTCTTATGCAATGCAAAATAAAGTCTGTTTTATACAAATACAGGATTTCCTGTAAATATATTTTTATGCTTCAGTTTATTTATTAAATCTTTGTGCAGACTTGCGGTAAAAGGGTGCTGTTATTAGTCTGCACTTACTTCAGCTTAAATATTATTATTATTAAATGGGATCTAAATGAGAAATAGAATATTGCTAATGCTGTTCCGACTTCGAAAAAAGGAGGATGTTATAAAATTGTCGTATGTTTTTTAATGTACCCTTAACCTACCCTTCTAGGAACTAAACTGAAGAAACGGCTTAGAAATAGGATTTTCATTAAATTGACTTAATTTTGCCAGATCGTTGAAAGACATTATTATCTATATAGTTTAATTCTTCTGCTTGACTGGGGAAACCCCGCTAGTATTTTGAGTACTTAGGTACGGTCAGCAACATAAGTAGCTTAACAGAACCGAAATTACAAAACACCAGAAATTTAAAATGAATCCATTATGTAGAAATCTAAAATTGTAGGTTTCGGTAGATAGATATTTACTAAACTCCTAATTACTATGTTTTTTCAAATCATGGATAGTTGCAGTGTACAATTGTTTTGTAAACATGGATCTGTTCAACTACTTATGTTGCATTTATATATCTTCTATTTTAGATATCCTTTCGGTTTCCTTATTCAATTTATTTGTAAGACATTTCTATAGTATTGTAATACTGTTGATATTTTAGTTAAAGTTCATTAATTAATATCATTATAATAATCTCTGCCTTCAAAAGGGTACTTAATACAACAGTCAGTTATATAATCTATCAAATATCTTGTTGTTATGCACCAAATGTACAGAAAGCAAACATAAATGTACATATCTATACGAGTATGTGCTACATAGCATTGATGATGCCTAAAGCGGAACTGTAATCTAATCTGCCATTGCTCTAAACCTGCCTCAAATTTGCTTATTTCAGTGTAAATTCAAATTATGACGTTTGAAGTAAATATGGTATGTTGAACAACAATCAATGTTGTTTAAGTTACCAACTCATGTTACCAATTTTAATTAAAAATTTTAAAACACCCTCATGGCCATAAAACTGAACCGTGCCCAAATTTTGCGAGTCATAATAAAATACCCGGCCGGTACCTGTACTATTGTTAATCCTTTCAACACAAAAATGGGGAAATGAGAAGGAAAAAGATCTGAATAAAGCGTCGCTCACAATAGGGAGCGGCCATATTTTTACGATCTTTTTGAAAAAATGCCTTTTGTCTGTCCTGACAGCGCATTACATAGCATAAGACAAGTGTTCACTTCACCGGCGAACATCGCTGTTTGCATTTAATGTTTGTCTTTTGTTTTTGTAGGAGTAAACACAACACTGAATAATTTACTTTAGGACCTGCTCATACAATATTATTATTGTAGAAAATTACAAATTTGAGAAATTGGGCAAACATAAACACTGGAACATTCTTTTTACACACGGCCATTTGATCGCAACTAAGCAGAGCTTGTACTATGGAAACCAGATAACTGATATACCACATATTATTCTTTTTTAACACTAATCATACCAACACTTACTAAGTACTATTCCTACCATAGCGGGTCAAATGTGACTTTATGTTTCCTGCTTGAATGTATGAAATATGGTTGTTAGGTAGGAAAATAAATAGTATAACTGTATATTAATTAGTAAAAAAAAGTCATGAAGTCAAATGTGCAAAAGCAATAAGATGATACGTGCATTTAAATACAAAGTTCAAAATGAGTCATTTGACCCGGTTATGGTATGTTTAGTGTTAAATACATACTTATATAGATATTTATATCCAGACACAGAACAAGCAGATATGTTCATACACACAAATGTTCGTCCTGGGTGGGAATCGAACCCACAACTATCGACGTGGCAGTCATGGTCTCTAACCAGCATGCCAACTGAACATCTAATAATAATCAAAACATTTTATTAAGTATAAAATAAATCAAATAAAAGTTTCAAATGATGTTAGTTATAACACAACATACTTGCACGTAAAGGCAACTTATAAATACATAACTACATAATGTCCATTGAAATCTCAAAATGGTATTCATAAACGCAATTGAAATTATTGGTATAGATGGAGACATCCGCTATCCCCCTCGCTCCTTTGTCAACGAACGTCACGGAATTGTTGAAGACTGGAGTTTTGCTTTGTCAACGTTGGATAACTTTTTGATTGATTTAAATACATTGACAGTATCTTCCAGTTAACTAGATATTTGTCAATATTCTTTTTAGTATTATTTTTTACACTAAACTTGCGACATGCTGTGATGGCCGTTTTGATGTTTAACAATGACAAATATAAATAATTAAATATCCTCTATTGATCCAACAGCTAATTGTCAACCTTATTCTAATGCAATATAGTTTCTTTTCCTATGACAATCTGAAACGTCAAAGCGGCCATCATAGCGTGCCAGTAGTATAGTTACTCGTACTTAGTATCAAAGTAGATGGCTAAGTATACTGTTGTAGACCCATCTACTCTGACACTAAGCAGAATTCCTATTCTTGCATAATGACCTGAATAACTACAGAACACCAAACAAAAGGAACTAAATACTAGACCGAGTAGCACAAACGGCGCTAACAAAAGTGTTTGCTTAGCGAACATAATTGAGGCATCTTAGCGAGGACGCTATTAGGACTCTGTGAAGTTTTCTCTTAATGTGAACGAAATTGTTCTTCCAAAACTTGCTGTTGAGGCTTGTGAACGGGAGACTACTAAGCATACACGATAAATGGCGCTTATTAATTCCACGTATTGTCTTGAAACATTTACAATATCTGCGTAATTAATATAGCATTATGTATAATTTCGTATTCATTGTACAACCATGTTCTACAATCTGATTTACGGCTCATAGTTTGAATGACTAAACAAAATAATAATGCTGAAAACAAGCTTTAGTATTGCATCTGCATATTAAATTTCCAGTGAAATTTTATGATTGCGAAGTAGACAAATAATTTGAAAGACAATTAATGCAGAAATGTTCAGCTCTCCACGGCGTAAAAATCACTGCTTGAATTTCTCATAAAAACATTTATAAACCGCTAGTTGCGCTTCGCAAAGTCAGCAAACAGTAGCGCATGTGTGTTGCACTAATTATGTGCAAACTCGAGGGGACGTGACGCGCCAGACACATTAGTAAAATGGGAAATTATTCTTTCGGTCGAGGACTAAGTTTAGCATCGCCGTTTTTCGTATACGCGTAAGAATTTCTAGCTTAAAGAAGACTAGCACTCGGACCGTGGTTCCACTTGCGATTTGAGGCACAAAAGTTTACGCCTATAGAGTAGATATAGGACCCGTAAATGTTTCCGTCCATTTCACATTTGTAATATTAGTGGATTGTTGCTTATTCTTAAAGTTATACGTACTCGTACACTAAGAAAGGAGAAAAAATACGATGTTATTTCTGAATATCATATGTCTAAATGTGTTTAAGTTTGTTTTGGCATGGTTTAAAACCACATTTTAGAACCTCATTAAATTGTAGCTATGCCCTTGGCACGTGTAACAAAACGTTACAGGGTTTCATTTCCTTAAACGTATAAATAATTCTGATTCCAATACCTATTTCATTTACAGGCATCAGACAGGCACTTTCATTAACATCTATTATAATGTATTCCTTTATCTACCATCAAAACAAAAATGGTAAGTAACTACTTATGTTTTTGAAAAGCGATTTTTCATGCTTTCAAACGCTGCCTAATAAAATGAAAAGATAGAGTACACGAGCATTCGTACGTAAAGGCTTCGTGACTAATGACAGTCCATTTTGTAAACACCGCCACGGTAAACTTAACACCTTATTAAATGGAACGTGGGTTTTTTTGTTAATTGTAGCTATATTTCGGCTTAATGACCACCTACGTGGGAGCGATAAAAGCGAAAGCTCGTTTTCAGCCGCCGCTATAATTAAAGAAGGTTTATTGTTCGCCTGAGTCTTTGAGTGGTTGCTATTTAGAATTTTCCTATTTGAATGTGAAGTGACTTTTCACACAAAAGCTTTTGTCTGTTGTAATATTTTGAGTTTATTTGTTGATTAAATTTTTTCATGACATGAAACGCACCGCCAGAATTGTTGGTTCATTACTATTCCAATATTTAGGGATATTTTTATTGATAGGAAATGATTTTAAAATTAAAATATACCTATATCTTTTCGAACATTGATGTACCTACATCATTAAGCAAATATAAAATATGACTGACAATCTATCAGGTTTTTAGATTAAAATGTCAATAAAATTTAAATTTCATACAGTCAGACCGTCGTCGTCGTACTGACCTCCTCTAGAGACTAGACGCTGTAGAAACCAAGCGTAATCTAGTTCTTTTCAATTCCCTTTGAGGGAACACTATCGAGGTCTTTTGTGTAAGACAATTATCGTTCTGGACATTTTAAGTGCAAGAACGTAAGATTTTTTTACGAGCTTGGAATGGAGCGTTTTGGGATCGTCTGTAAAGTATTTTATAACTTTAATTGGACTAACTTTCCGTAGCAATAAAATACATAAATGCTATACTGTGTTAAAAGTGCATGAGAATATTTTTTTTTGTATATATTAATAAGCGTACGGTCATTAATATAAAAGCTTAAAATATACATGTATACCTATTTTAACCAAATTATGAAAAATAAATTTAATAATATGTATGTTCATGTAGACATATTAAAAAAGTCCGGCTTATTTTATCTTTCCATTGGAAATCCAAATCCACATTAAGGTAGGATGTTTGATTACGTACAAGTTTCCACAAGCAATTTTTACTCAGCTTTTGTCAACTACTCATGTTTCTGAGAGTAACATGCAACAAAACAAATTCATTATCAATTTCTAGTTTATGGATAGGTAAAGGAATACAAACGTTTTGTTAGGCTTCTTATGTTACTGTTCGTAGACCTTTTTATAAAAAATCTAATGTTTGCATATGTACAGTATATCTGCATACGGTGAACCGGTGTTAGAGTCTGACCATTCATAAGTGCCTGTGAAGGCCTATTTGAATAAATATTTCATTTCATTTCATTACGTTTTCTACATACTGTACGTTGCGTAAGTGTACCATGAAACAGAAACTAAAAAGATTAGGTAACTATAGTGCATAATTTTACTGTGAACATAGGTAAAAAGGAAGTTGATTGAATTCTTCTTTAATAGCTATCGTCTGGCGGTCTATAGGTATTCCTAAAAGATCTTTAGTTTTTCCGGGAAAAGCATATGGTCGGAAATATTCTAACTTTCCATCAGTGGATGAATTTTCAGAATGAGTTCTGCGGTTCCAAAGATTTCTCCTTACAAACAATTTTTTACATCTTTATATTATGTTATATAGTCTTTCAGATGTTAGTTGCGATATTAGATTATTCTAATCTACTCTTGTATCTACAAGCTTTTATAGTATACTATACTAAGTCAACTACTGATTTTTATACATGTGTATAACTTTTAAGGATACCTCATAAATCGAACAAATGTTACATGAAGCAATAAACTTGGCTTCACAAATTTGGCGATTACATAAATCCATGAGTATCAAGTATAATATGTTTTGGCGGACTCTTCGCATAACTCCGGAGGATGAATATTACATAAAAGGCAAAGGAAGCCAAGTCTGTCCATCGCTGACACAGCCACTCGACAACGACGCCACAGAAATTCTGTGGCCAAGAAACTAGCGTCGTGAAACTAGAGCAAAACCGCAGAGCTTTGACTTTGTAGCACCATGGGAAATTATATTGTGACATATACTCTAAATTAAATAGGTTATCTCATGTCATGAATGTACTTGTAATGGAGCTAAAGTATACTAGTGGCTTGCCAGATGAGTGACAGATATGATAAATATGTTTGTGTTATATCGTTTACTCAATATATGTATATGTGGAATTTTCTGAAGCTCCAATAATTTCATTACCAAATACAGAGCGTTGCATAGAAGATTATTAACTTATGCCTCACTGAAGTAGTCGCCTATTTCATAGCCCAAAATCCTTAGACTCCCTGAGTACCTTTCTTTTGTGACAGATGTCAGCAAACCGAGAAGGGGCGACATATTAAAAATGCGTTTGAATAACCAGCAAAAAACGACAAATCTGAAAATGGTGTAATTACTATCTTTGTATTGTTCGTTTGATTATATTATCATTAGAATTTAAGCTGTGCGTTTTTATTTGTTAGTACTTTGTAGTACCGCGGTTTTACTCGCGATATTAGAGAAAATAGTGGCCTATTTGTCATTTTCCACACTGTCAGTTATCTCCGTACAAAAACTATATGTGAGCGGTTTGAAGTATGAAATAATGTTGACCTGATTTTATTTCACATTTTACCTTTCCTTTCAAACTTGAATGCCACGATGAATGAGAGAATATTGAAGTATACGAGAAAGGTATCTAAATATAACTTTAACTAATATTTATGTCAAGTTTCCTAATAATCAAATCATCGCTGTGCAATGTTGAAAATTAGGTACGCTATAAAAAACCGGGCTATAAATAAAGGGGTTGAAAGATTTTTTTGTAAAAACTTACGTGTACACAATTTGGGCTCATCGCTTTTATCCCCACAATCGTCCTCCCCATTGCAGTATTTATCTAGTGATATACACTGGCCGGTGTCACATAGCAGCTCGCTCAGCCTGCACGGACCGGACACACCAGCATTCCTCGGAAACTTCACCTTTGTCACTGGCACAACCATACTTAAATCCGATATATTGTCTATACTATCCTCATTCACAAACTCTTCGTTCAAGTCCTGAGGACTACACAGTTTCAACGATAACAACACTATTATAAACAGAAATGTTCTACTATTGGAGACATCTTGGAAAATTTTTAGGAGACACATCTTTAAAAGTCCTTCTTGACATGTAGGGCTTGATTTTTGTTACAGCATTTTGTTTTTCAATTTCAGTACCTGTAACAAAATAAAATACGTAATTAGTCGATATCCTTTTGATGCATTTCTGATATATTACAATTATTTTGGCATAAAGACATTATTTTATTTCTTAGACTATAAAATAATATAAATCTCCTGTTAAATAAATAAAGTAGAAAAGCCTTTTATTATATGCAAAATTTATTACAACTAATCAAATGTCATAACTGAGTCCCTGTCTCAATTTCAACTCCATCCAACTATTTATTAAACAATAGCACAATTTTACAAACCGATATGTTTACATTAGTATAAATTCTTATACGCTGTTCATTTGAGGTGAATGTCGAAATATAGCCAACCTTCATACAAAATATCCACTGAATTTCTTGAATCTAAATTCTACATCAAGTGATTTCACATCACGTTCGACATTTTTGCACCCTCGTGTGAAAAACACCCTGCCATCTTCGTACATGGCTGAACATTTTTCACGTTGATTTCAAATATGTTTTCAAATTTGATCGGATTCTTAAATAAATTCATATAAAACGTTTATATGGAGCGGGCAATGTGTTATTAAAAACTAATTGAGAGCTATTAATATCGTTGAAGCCGTACGGTCATTAATAACTTAATCCATGTAATTAATATGGCAAAGTAATTTGATAACGGATTTTTTATGTTAATTTACTTGTCATTAAGTTTTACAATTAGATTTCACACAATTAAGTTCGTAAAAAAAATTAAGGGAAAAATTACGCAGTATAAAATGTTTCGCATTTTTTATCACGGTACGGTCGCTTTATACATTTTATATAAGCTCGTCTCAAACTGTGTCATAAAATATTATATTGTGTACTACAGTTAACTTTTATTACATTATATAGAAGTTCACAGTTCAGTGGATTGAATAAAATTTGAGAAGCGACCCCGGTACCTACGATGGCCCTTAATGTCAATGTATAGTTAGTTGAGTGTGTACTAAAGTACAAAGTCTATGAAGCTATAATGTTTACCTGAATAAATATTTATTTGAATAAGATCATGTTGGATTGGGATAAAAACGTATTGGCGTTATAAAGACAGACAATATTAAAACCATAAAGATATTAAATAGGTAACTTTTCAAAAAATTAATTTTAAAGCAACCGCTTCGAAATTTGTTCAAAGATAACTTCGATCCCTAAATCATATTGAGTGCATACTCTCCGAGCAACGAATAAATCAGCCCTATGCAGGCGATACGTATATTAAATTTCTTTATCTAGGCGCAATCTAGCTACTTACAGGTGCGCTGTATAATTTATGGTCTCCACACATGTCGGAAAGGGTGGCTGAATGTATTGCCCTACTTACCGAGGGTCGATTGTGCTTTTACACTTGCCATATGCTTCATAGCCATTTGTGTTACTTATATGATTTGTGTTTTGTGTTCAGATTTCATCTTGAGTACATATACTCGTATAGTCGAGGAAACACTAAAAGAATACCATATTTACAAGAAATCACTCAATTTCATCATAGTAAAAATATTGTAGGAACAATTTAATTTAAAAAAAAACGGCCTTGTGCGAGGCGGACTCTCACACCAAGGATTCCGTATCACCATACAATATATAATAAAACGCTAAAAAAAGTATCTAATACAAACGCAGGCCACTGCGGATCGGTGGAGTTCACAAATATTTGAATTTAAAAAATCTGATATGCAGGTCTCCTTACGAGAGCACAAGAGCTTCAAACTTAGAGGTACAGCAATTTGAACTCGCAGCGTCATGACTGTAAGTCACTACGTTTACCACAATGGCTTAGAAGGTACTTAATCTTAACACTATACATTACGTAGTATACAATAAATAAATCCTAGATTAGTTCCTCAGACATTTAATTAATTTTATAATTATGTTTTCCTTCTCTGTATTTATGTGCAAAGTTATAAAGAAGCGCTAAAATATAAGATTATTTTACTATTCTGAAATACGAGATATTTTTTCAAATTCAGAAAAAAATAATTTCCAAAAAAGTTTACGCTTTTTTAACCAACACATAGTCAAACATATCTAGATTTTTCTAGAATTTAACTTTGCTTTAGCTCTTAATACTATTTTTTCGTATCAACACTTGGCAAATTTGACAAGAATGTTTTTTTTTAATAAATAAATATAGTTATAACATAAATAGTTTTAACATACATTATAACATCTTCACAGAAAAAACAATACGATGATATAACGACTAACAACAATCAAAGATTCAACAATACAAGGAAAAAAAATTCAAAATAATGTATCACATACTCGATACATATCTGTGCTGCTTTCGTAAACTTCGGCAAGGTACAGTGGAAGATTTACGGGCCAGTTGGCTCGGTGGTTAGAGACCCTGACTGCCACACCGAAGGTCGTGGGTTAGATTCCAACCCAAGACAAACATTTGTGTGCATGAACATGTCTGTTTGTTCTGTGTCTGGTTGCAAATATCTATATAAGTATTTAGAAAAAAACTATATGTAGTATATCCGTTATCTGGTTTCCATAGTACAAGCTCTGCTTAGTTTGGAATCAGATGGCCGTGTGTGTAAATGTCCCACAGTATTTATTTATTTTATTTATTACATTTATTAATCGAATGGCAATGTATTCAAGATCGGCCAATCCTTTGTCCTTATTTGGTATTTTCATTACCTTTGAGTACTTCAGTAAGATCTCTCACAATAATACGTTAACGTCAAATCTGTTAGGTAAATACCTATTTCCTGTGCCATCTAGTAGTAGCGCCAGTTCCTTGGTCTTCAGAGTCGGTTTTGGTAGCTCCTCAATAAAGGAGTTTATCTCAGAAGTAGGACACCGTGTAAGTGATTTTATACTTATAGCAGTCATAAAGCGAATACAAATTTTCATAAGCGCTTGTAATCCGTCGCTCCCTACGCCATTCAAATGTAAATTTCCTAAATTCCTTCATTTCAATCCTTTAGGAAAATCACGAATTCAAATCGAGGGTCTAATCTAGTCCTTTTTATAAGACATCTTTATTCTGAAGGAATAAGAAAATGCGCAATATTGTTCAGAATTTGAAACAGAAATAAACTAAAGTATTTGATTTATTTGGCGGTACATAGTTTTTCTTTAATGATTCTTTGATACTTTTTTTTTTTTGTTACTCCTGCCTTATCTGTACTTAACAATTTTATATAGCTATTCTGAGTCCTTTCCTATTTAGAACATACCTATTAGCAGAGATACTTGCGTAGAATTTTTACAAGCGTTCCCATTCGCAATAACCCTCGTACCATATGGTAAAAACACTGAATAACACCGGCACTATACCATCAATGCTTTGATGTTAATGGACCAATATCGTTTTGATATTAACGATAAAAACTGCTAACTTATCCATAGATGGAGTCAGTTCATCATCTTCCATAATCGCGTTTAATAATAATAGTTTGGGAGTCCGGGTTCATTCCTTAGATCTAATTGTGCTCCGTATTCGTCGTGGATATAGCGTGCCAATCAATTACTCGTATTAATATATGTCCATGCTGACAACATTTGAAAATAATTTTCATCCTTGTTTCAAAAATAAAATTAATGAAGAAACCCGCCAATCCTTATATAAATTACATTTGAACAATCAGTAAAAAAATATAGCAACTTAATTGGTAAAGGCCTATTATCATTATGAAAAAAATAAAATGATAAGGTGTTTAAGTAATTTTAATATTATAATTGCCATTGAAAGAGGTTCGTTATCTATATACAGAATAATATCAAATAATTCTTAAGTATACTTAGCAACGTGTCAAAGTTGACAGGCCTGTTGGCTTGGTGGTTAACGCCCTGACTGCCAAACCTAAGGTCGCGGGTTCGATTCCCACCCAGGACAAACATTTGTGTGCATGAACATGTCTGTTTGTTCTGTGTCTGGATGTCAATATCTATATAAGTATGTATTTAGAAAAAAAAGTAGTATATGTTGTATATCAGTTATCTGGTTTCCATAGTACAAGCTCTGCTTAGTTTGGGACCAGATGGCCGTGTGTAAAAAGAATGTCCGGGGTATTTATTTATTTAAAGTGACCTACTTAAAATATTCCCCATAAATATTATAAATGTTAAACTATTTATATTTGTGAATCACTCACACATAAACGGCTTAACAAAATCAGATAGGTATTTACCGCATCCAAAGAATAAGTTATATGTATTAATAGAATAGTTTTCATCCCAGAGGAATATTGTTTCTCTCAACCGAGTAAAACTGCGGGCAGAAGTTAAATAATTCATATATGAAGTATTATGCATATATATAAGATCGCGGTTTTAATTATAACATGGGTTGCACTAAGTAAGACAAATTAACCGACACTGCGTACATTTCCGCGCCTAATAAAACGGGTATAAGGAAATTAGAGCATATAATAAACGATTTAAGGTTTAATGTACAGACACTATGGTGTTTGTGTATTATTAATAATGAGAGTGCAATGTGCGCAATTTCGCCTGCAGCGTTACGGAAGTCACCGCAACTGTGACATAGCAACATGCAAATGAACGTAAAAGCGAATTTGTGTTTCCAAATGCAAAGCGCTTACAAAGGGTTTAAATTTGCAATTCTATTATAAAAGCGATGCAGATAATACGTTGAAATGTAAAACCGATGGAATAGTTTGATGGTTAGGTACACGAATACGTTCCAATTGTGTGGTCGGTAACCTATTCAACAATTCCATTGTATTTGTATGCAAAAACAAAACGCGCAGGTACTGTATAGCTAGGTATACGATGTGCGGAAATTCGAAGTATCGACTTTTATCAATAGTCATTCTATATTGTAATTAAGGGTACCTACATAACGTTTAAAATCTTTTCTTTTATACCATATGAGCCGACAAACAAGCACACATGTGCCTGTAATTTCTCTAGCCCTACCTTTTTAACTGAAACACAGTAATAATAATACAAATAATAATATATATATTTTTAGCGTTCGAAGCAGGGTTCAATTAAATAAAAACATAAACCAACAAGAAATCCGTTTATTTACAATTTTAATCAAATTTAGACTAAAGTTGAATTAAACAAGTACAATCAACTTAAATTAATACAAAGCAAAATACATATGTACTGCAAACTTCAATAATAATTAATTAAGGACAAGAATATCAAAATGTAAGCCGTGACCTTGATAAAAACCAATACTGATTCCCACGAGACGTCCGTACACGTCACTACAAGAACTGGCGAGCCAATGTGTCGCTGCTCCTAAGTGCCCTGCTTATATGGCCTGTCGTCGGCTGGCTGATGACGTTGTATAGAAACTCCTTACAATATAGTAATAGTAATAATAATAATAATAAGAGTAATAGCTATTAGTCTTGATCAAAAAAGCTTTTTTAATGTATATAATTAACTTAATAGGATTTAAATTATACAGGTTTTCCTTTGTCGACAAATTGTTTTCCAAACAAGGAAAATATTAATTGGAATAAGATAAAATCCTGGTTCTTATGGAGAACACGATTGCAAACAAACAGTGTAAAACGCTGTGCTATAAAAAGTACAAATTCGGTCATTGAAACGAGATAATTTGGGGGACAGTGATAAATTAATGAGTAAATAACCGTTGATAATGATCGTAGGCAAAAAAACTGCGGTTTTGTAGCCCTCAGCCGATGCCGCGCGGTGACAAATGAACGCGACCGAGAAAAAAATAATTGGGTCATTTATATGCCACCTTCTGTTAAAGCTAAACAAATTGACTTTTTCTATTAGGTATTTACTGGGATGTTAAAAGAATGTGTCTACGTCCCACCGGTATTTCCTTTTTTTCTTTTTTTTAACCTATGATATTCTATACGCATGGCAATCTGATCCCAAACTAACCTGAGCTATGGAAACCAGATAACTGATATACAACATATACTTCATTTTTTTCTAAATACTTATATAGTTATTTACACCCAGAAACAAACAGACATGTTCATGCACCCAATGTTTGTCCTGGATGGAAATCGAACCCGCGACCTTCGGTTTGGCAGTCAAATTTAGGTTGCTACAATTTTTTTGAAGTGAAACCTTCTTTAGCAGCGTTGAGCACTTTGGAATGAGTATAAAATATTAAACTCGCGTCAGGACACGTGACCTGATCGAAAATTCTTAAGACGGTAAAAACGCACAACGTTAATGTTCAAGTTTTTTTCAGCCCTAGGTACTTTAGCTGTAAATTATATCCTTAGTACTTACTAGATTTCAGTGTGGGTATTGTGTTTCACAAAATCCTTATATAATAGCCGCCTACGACGTATATTAACCCATCTGCGAAAGGTTTAATCTTGAAGGCTTTATAATTCTGGACGTTCATAATACTTAAGTAGGTGAGGGAGAAATTTCATGTTCAATTATATTATTTACTAAAGGATAAATAATGTTAAAGAGTTTTATTTTCCTGTGTAAAGTATCAAGAGTACTCTGAAATTGCATTGGCGTGATTACCTATAATGTTGGTGACGATTACTATTAGTTTTAAGTCGGACCTTTCACATTTTTGTTGTACGTGTTAACATGAAGTTTCGAGTAAGCTACCTTCGATAACGCTTCCATATATTTTGTTAATATGAAATTATTACTAAACATGCACATATGAGTATGCTGACCTTATTCCTAATCGTTGCGCTGTTTCAAGTTATGGGTACAATTATTTTAATTGAATACATTCTTAAGAGCGATGAATAACGCTAATTTTCTTAATGTTTTGACTTAGAAGTCATGTAAATGCAAGAATGTATAAAATTAAAATTATTATAGTAATTTTTAATGAAATCCTTGGCGTTTCAGATTCAATTGTTTTTTAAGTATAACAAGTTGCGTAGAGTTATAATTTTAGTGTAGTAAAGCTCAAAAGCCGCCTAAATTGTTTGCACTTTAAAAGTTGGAAATGTTCTTTTATTTTCTTTCTATGTGGTGTGAACAATAAAGGATATTTGTATTGTAATGCTCACTTTGACGCAATATTATGTTAAGTTTCGATTTCAAGCATATCCGCAATCAATCAATCAATCAATAAGCCCTCTATCCTGAACTTCCATCTGTTTTGAAGTGTTTGTTCTTTTAGAGGATATCTCTAAGCTCAGTGTGCCTTTTGGCAAAGGCCTCCTCTAACGTTTTCCATTGTGTTCTATCCGCAATCAATAGACACTTGTAATTCTGATGGCGGTGACTGCTAACCATCATGTGAACCGCCTGCCTATTTGACTGCTTACTTGATAAATAACGTTGAACTGTCTACATGCAGTAGTAGAGACAATTGCGGCTGACAAACGGAAAATGAAATAAGTTTTTTGGCGTTCGGTCAAAAATTGTTGGAGTTCAAAGCAAAAGCCAAGTAATTACTTGCCTCATTATATTTCGGGACGTTTTATTTTCAATTTTAATATTTTTAACATAGCTGTATAATAATGTTAAATTGTCGTGATTATCAATATTTTGTAGGCATGGATCGCAAAATTCACGGTTTAATTTATAATCCATTTCTTTTTCATTTTATTTTCTAACTATTTGGTAAACGTAGATCTTCAAGAGGCAGTTTATACGTTTAATCCTGAACAAACCACATTCTTTATGTAATTTCTGTCTTATTATTTTTCTTTTTATTTATTACAATTTAAAACATCTTACAATATAATATTAATCGTTACAATCTAAAAAACTACGGAGGTTTGTCTCAATTGCCAGCAGTAACATGTCGTCTATGAAACACCTTTTAGGAACAACTTCTTGAAGGTTACGTCTTACGGCGAAAATTAATATGCAATCCCGATCGAAAATCCATGGATTGATGAACCTCTTGACAGTCATTTTAATACACGTAATGTCAAAATTCTACTTCAATCTTGCGATTTTAGATCGGGATCGTATAGTAATTTTGGCCGTTAATAATATTCTCACTGTAAAATAGGTATTCCTAATTGTATTCTGAAAACAATTTCCTTTGTCACACCTGCACAGTATGTTACACCATAATTTACATTAACAGATAATGTAACCTATAACTTGACGGGCGAGCTGAGTCGGGTGCCTCAACGCTCTGACTGTCACAATCCTACTCAAAGCTGAGTGATAGTTTCTGTCGCACTTCGCAAACAAACCTAACTATTATGAGACGCTATAATTAATTATATTCTCTTATACGGTCTTACTTCAACTTGGTAGTGGAGCAAACAATTCCTGTTTATTAATGCGGTCCATTATTCAGAGCCAACCGCAGAGTCCGCAGATGAGTCTTGGTACCCGGACGTAAAACATTCTTGAAATATATTCATCTTGCCTCGTTAAAAGAAAGTTGAGAGATCTTGACTTTCATGATAGTTTATGTTAACATTCTATCTAGTTAAGGCATATCTTATTGAGATAAAATAAAATATAAAAAAACTTGATACAGTGGCATGACATTTGTGCCAAAAATTTGATTGTGTTCTTTTATTCCCGACAAAAAGGGAAACGGTCCACCTGATGGTCAATGCTCACCGCTGCCTATGGACATTGGCAACACCAGGGCCAATGCGCTGACATCCCAAAAGCTTGTTTCATTTTATATTTACATACTTTTAACTTTAAAAAATTACCTTGTATACAAGTTTAATGATAAAAATCGGAAGAGCGGGTCTCTCCTAATACAGGTTTTTCAAAAACTTAAAAGGAGATTCCCAACTCATGTAATTACTTTACTTGTAATGTTATAAAGAAATTGATTTTTTTTTTAAATCCCGGAGACGTGAAATTGTTAAGTTTCTTGTGCCTGTAATTTCACCGGCTGCTTACCTTTCAAACCGAACCACAGTAATACTAGCATATTGCACTACGACTTCACGTTTTCACTTAAATACAACATAATTGCTGAATAGATATGAATAAAACTTCTTCACATAGTTACAGACTTTTTATAGAACGTAGGATTCATAGTAAACATATTTTCTTATACCAAGGGAATACTTAAACTTTCTGGAATGTGGATAAAACAATAAGTTGGAAGCAAGTACTTCATAGTTTTAATTTGATTTGCGATAGTTCATCACTTATGATAATATGATGTACATACTTAAATTTTAGCAAAGTTGCCGCTCCACTCCAATACTATAGACCCACCCCGGCTTCGCACGTGTAGCACTAATCTTCTTCACTACATAGTATAAAACAAAGTCGCTTTCTCTGTCCGTATATCCCTATGTACGCTTAAATCTTTAAACCTACGCAACGGATTTTGATGCGGTTTTAATAGATAGAATGATTGAAGAGGAAGGTTTTTATGTATGATACATGTGACATTCCACGGGAACGCAGGTAAAACCGCGGGGGAAAACTAGTACTATTTATTATAAATGCGAAAGTTGATTAAATTGAAATTGACTAACAAACATCAATCACGCCAGAACTGCTAATGGATCTGGTAGAATTTGGCACAGAGATAGTTATCGGCTGGATGTCTTCTGATAACATTATAACACAACAGATATTTTTCGAGTAGTAGAGCTCTTAGTGCAGAGTTCGTCCGGGGAAGTACTACCACCTTACCCATCTCTGCCGTGAAGCACTTGTGTTACTGTGTTTCGGTTAGAAAGGTAAGGGGGCCGGTGAAATTACAGGCACATGAGACTTAACAACTTCACGTCCCAGGGTCGACAACGCATTGGCGATGCCCTTAGTGTTGTAAATGTCCATAGACGGCGGTAATCACTTACCATCAGGTGGACCGTGGGCTTGTTTGTCGGCCCATGTGGTATAAAAAAAAAAAAAAAAACAACACTTAAGACTGAGTCGGAGAAAATACTCTTTGTATTTCTTAATTGTTTTAAATTATTTATTCTTATAAACTAAATGATGAGATGAAGGAATGGTCAAAATGCCTTAAAATAATTTTGTGGTTCATGATATTTTATATCCATATTAAATCCCCTGTATGTATTGATATGCGACTACTTAGACAACAGAATTTCCGATCAAACATTTCCGTGAATTTATGTTTGGATCGGAGAATCGATCTATTCTAGCCAGCCCCCTTATTAAACTAATACAGACTTAGTAGGTGAGCCGCCGCACGGAGGGCTCGGAGAGCTTACCTCTCACGTGATTAGTAGTAATCGAAAGAGACAGAGCAAAGAGGCCGCGACGAAACATCCTCTAGCTAATGACACTTTCCTTACAGAATCGAGCCCCAGGACTTATTTCTGAGAAAAATATTTTTCCATATCAAATTCGCCGAACCAGAACTATAACAAGTTAACCAGTTCGTGTTCCTACTGATGGATCCTTGATCCTTCGTTAATCAAGGAAAATACCAGTATATAAGTAGGTCGAATGAGGGGTAGAGTTCCCATGCCTCTGTATTATTATTACGAATATAGTATTATTATGTCTCGGGTATATAGATTTCCTTATCATATTTCCAACGGTAATGTACAGTCGTAAACATAAGACGCTGAACATATCCAAATTTACAAAACTTTCTGTATACGACAACTATCTATAATGTGGAAGAAATTGCTACAGCAATAAAGCCGCCTACATGGTTTGCACTGATAATGTTTGTAGAATACTTATATTTTGTTTTATTTTGATGTGGCGTAAACAATACAGTATATTTGTATTGTAAAATAAAGGGTATTGTAAATGGGTAGGTATCAATAACCTATAGATACATTTTGATATTGTGAATTATTTTTAATGTACAACTGTTTTGTATGGATTTATTCAGCTATTGTTTCTGACCATACTACTCAGACTGATAAGTTGATTCATAAACAACTGAATCAACCTTATAAATATCTAGAAATAGACATGTATCGATTGACATGACAACTACTGGTTCGTGAACACATAATTAACTGAGTCATTTTACTATCCGTTAAGGCCCGAGTGTATAATTGTTTCCATTTTTGTTGAGACTGGTCTTTATGTAACTATATTCCTCGCGGTTTCACGTCAAACGCGCAATGTCAAATTAGTTGTTATTCTTTAAAGTTCTTGCATTTTCTTCATTATAATATTTTGCTTGTACTATGGAAACCAGGTAACTGATATACTACTTTTTTTTTCTAAATACATACATATATAGATATTTACACCCAGACACAGAACAAACAGACATCTTCATGCACACAAATGTTTGTCCTGGGTGAGAATCGAACCCGCGACCTTCGACTTGGCAGTCAGAGTCGCTAACCACCAAGTCAATTGGCCTGCATGTTTATACATAAAAACCTTCCTCTTGAATCACTCTGTCTATAAAAATCCGCCTCAAAATCCGTTGCCTTGTTTTAAAGATCTATGCATACATAGAGCAGGCCGACAGCGACTTTGTATTATATTATACTATGTAGCGATTTGTACATTTTTTTTACTTTTAATAGACTTGTGTTTGACGAGAATTTCTCAAAATGTGACTGAAGGTAACCACACAAAGCTTAGAAGAGAACTGGCATTAGTACAGATTTTTAACGTGAAGTACCTACCATCATGGCGGGTACTGCAAAGCTAGCTGCGAGCTAGGGATTCCTCACGAAATGTATTTCTTAAATAGCTATTTTAATTTACTTGTCATTATAGGGTAGATGTTTGTTTAAATACATTGATGTAGAATTATAGTTATAACCATGACAATGTGAGATAATAATATACGAGTATAAATAATAATAAATATCCCGGGACATTAAGCTAACCTAGAGTTAGAGCTTGTACTATGGAAACCAGATAAGTGATTTACTACTTTTTTTTCTAAATACATACTTATATAGATATTTACACCCATAAATAATAAATCGTAATTCTCTACTTTTTACCCCTCCTGGCTCAATTAGCAGACCCTCGTTTCCAAATGTCATGAATAGAACTCGTCATAACGATACAAATGAGCTCAAGCTCAACTGGATTACTAAAAGCGACTACAGTGCATAATATCCAACTACTGCATCCAATATCTGGGGCTCGATTCTGTAAGGAAAATGTATAACTCGTGGATGTTTCGTCGCGGCCTCCGTGTTCTGTCTCTTTCGCTAACTACGCTAATACTACTAATCACGTGAGATATAAGCTCTCCGGTGCCGCCGTGTAGCTGCTCGCCGACGAAGTTTTTATTAGCTGAATAAGGGGGCAGATCGGTTTGGTAGCATCAAATTATTATATCGTAATACGTATCCCATTTAAGGTAAAAAAAAATAGTTTAAGTTTATTTGCTGTGCAATATAAAGTTATGTGTTTTATCCTTTATTTAAAATAAGTTATCTCTGTATTTATTTTTCCTTTTTTATATACACAACGTGTTACAAAATACCTCGTAAAAATATAATTAATTATCAAAGCCAACAACCCTAGTAAGCTGTTATGTCAGGGAACTAGATTATTTAACAGAAAGGCCTTTGTACCTATTATACCTAATAATTATCTACTTTAATAGCTTCTTTATTTTCGATTCATAAAAATCTGTTTTTTAATTATATTTTCGGCTTTACGGGTAGTTTTATAACAACCTGTATATATTTAATTTAATTAGAAGTGTAGAAAATATTTTTTTAAATAATGTTCCTCCTAAAACTTCAAAAAACGTTTAACATTACTTACAAAACGTAACGTTCCAAATCTTATCACTTTTAATGCCACCAGATAACGCTCTACAGCCTACATAAACACACTAAAACCAACTTCGAACAGTACGCGTGGTATAATGCTATTTAAAAGCCAATGAACCTCCTTACATAATTATGTAGGGCGCACAGTAACACTTTATAGTCGGTCCCAAAAGTTTCTTCGTTAGATTCTCTTCCGATAGTATTGGCATGCAAATTTCCTAAATGCCTCAACGTCCGGCCCCTCCGTTGGGAGTAAACTACCGCCTGCATCCATAAGTTAAATCCCTGATGTGGGCCAATCTGAGCACAAATAAGTTTTCAACTGAAAACTGTCGTAATGTACGGTAAATGTACATATATTTCATATACAAAAGGACGCTTTTCCACAACATGATAATTCCATTTGCGAATATTTCGTTGATGATATGACTGTAACAATAACATATAATATTGATGTGTTTGGAAAATATCTCGTATTTGGGATGAAAATAAAGGTCGGATGTTGATTAGCTATGTTTATTTGTGATTGAATTTTACTCTGGGCCTATCGTTGAAATCGTTTGCCTTCCATTTAACATATGAGTTTTCTTAAGTGTTTTTGCTTACTCGCTATGTTGTATAAGGATTGAGGAGTAGGAGGATTGTCTTAGCATTACACTTTCTCAGATTCGATTGTTGACATCGTGACGAATTAAAACACGTTTTACATACATAAACTTAAGAAATATTAAAGAAATATGATGTTTACACCATATAATCTGACTTTAATTTTTAATAATTGAGAACATAGTTACCCAATGGTTAGCATGACGACTACTGCCCTACTGGTCACGGATTCAATTCCCACCCAGACAAAAACATGTATCCTTTATTTTATCCCCTTTAGTAAGGTATTATGTAAAATCCTTTCATAGTAAATTTGCTACACCTTATAAGAAAACCACCCTGTACATTTTTTATTTAGATACTTTATAAAGTATTACAATTCTTGCTGAGAAAGTTTATAATATTTCATTAGTTTAAATATATGAAAAGTATAAACACGTAATTAGGGAACAACAAAAAAAAATAGCATGAAGACAAATGTTGCAATTCACCGCACAAGTTTATAATTTAATTAACAAATAGCTTTCCAAAACTATATTCCATTTTTCCAATAACCATTATAACATTTCAAAAAAAGAATGCTTCTAACTTTATTATATAATTTCTATCCAATGCGCAATCGCGCAACCAGCCACATGATCCAAATTATGCGGACGTCGGAGAAAAATAGAGCAACATTTATCACAAACTTTAGTTACCAGCTTTAGATAAGGAATATTCTCGATTTTAACTACGTTTAAGATATATCACACGTTTTATACTGGCCACGTGTACCTCGAGCCCTAAGGAAGTGAGATAGCAAAATAATAGGCGTAGATACCCCGCCCATAAAGATAATGTCAGCCCGTTTCGTTCGCTGACCGGCACCGTTGACATTATTCCTTACTTGTGAACCGAGATAAGGTACAAAGAAAATATTGTTCCATCCCATGGGATTTTTATTTTCCTTATTTCAAAATATATTTAACAACGTGGACGTAATATCGCGAAAGAAAAATGTAAATAAAACAAGTGCCGTCGAACTTGATACAAAAATTAATGGTGTGGGAATAAGTTCCCCGCCATAAATTTCTTTAAAATTATGAATTGCCGAAGAGCGCTTAATCAATGTCAGGGTAATATATCGTTTTTCATCTCGTATTTGAGTGGAAAAAAATCATCCTTATCTTTTGTTTGAACAGAATATTTGTACCTTTATACACACGTTACACGTAATATGTACTTGGTAATACTTTCTTCACACACTTTCGCTACACATTTTTAATTAGCTAACACCAGTTGCCTTGGTGGTTAACGCTCTGACTGCCAAACCGAAGGTCGCGGGTTCGATTCCCACCCAGGACAAACATTTGTGTGCATGAACCTGTCTGTTTGTTCAATGCCTGGGTGTAAATATCTATATCGATATAAGTATGTATTTAGTAAAAAAAATTGTATATGAAGTATATCAGTTATCTGGTTGCCATAGTACAAGCTCTGATTAGTTTGGGACCAGGTCGTGTGTAAAAGAATGTCCCGGGATATTTATTTATTTATTTTATTAACAGAGAATATATTTAACTAGGACGATAAATCGTGAAACAGTCAAGTATAATTGCATCGATTACTGAACCATACAAACAACATTATAAAGAAGAGAAACATCTAGACAGCCACAATATCGCCACAAACAGAATATGTTGGACACGCTTCACTTGTTCAGAGCAGTATTGTATTTTGTTGGAGGCCATCATTGTGTTTTCGAGCATTTGTTTCCTTGCGAAACGGCAGTTAGGAATATTTATTGGATGAACTTGTGGCGTGACGACGCTTTTTAGTCAATTGTAGCCATTTTTGTATCACCATCCAAAGTTACTATCTGATCTATATGGCTATAAAAGTTTCGATGGCAATTTCGAACTAGTTTCCAATATCAATTTTCTATTACATGTTTGTTAACATTTGAAATTGCTTGTTTTCAACATTCATCATTTGTTTTATAGAAATATAATATGCTGACCTCCTTGGTACTTTCATCCGCGTTCCCGAGGAAAGTCATATTTTCCCGGGAAAAAAGTAGCCTGTAATCCATTAAGTATCCAATGTGCTAATTATAGGTTATAGACTATCTATGTGCCAAGTTTCATCCAAATTCATTTCATTGCACATACATTCACACATCCATACAACAATCCCCACAGACTTTCACATCAATAATATTAGTAGAAATGATTATAATAAAAAAATTTAAAAACAAACTTTAGAGCTATGAAACTGAATGATATTTATCAAGCCATTTTAATTGAATAACTCCTATTACTATGGTTATGTTCGTATTCCAAACATAAATAACGTTATATTACCATGTTTCGTTTTCTCCATTAGTCAGAAAACTACAAACACTGAAGCAGCGATCACATGTAAAGAATACATAAATATTGAATTGGAAGAATCTACATAGAATCACTATGCCAAAATGTGTCGTAAAGAGCACTCCTACATCAGAAATAAAGAAGTTTACTGCCAAACAAGTTTTGAATACAGTTTTCTAGGAAACTATTTCTATGATACTCGTATATTCTTTTGTGAGACGCTAGAGTGACAGGTTTAGTTTTTGTAAATTTATTGATCTCATTTATTGGTATCCTTTTTTTTTGTAGATATGTGTAATTAGTGTTATTGGTCAAAACCGTTCTAATTGTTAAAAATAACTAAATAAATGAATGAATATGATAATAGATTTTGAATGATAAAGTTGCACTTAACTTTTATTTCCGTACAGTATGGTATGTAACTCATTACTGAGAAAACTACTAAGAAAAAATAACAAAAAAAAGCAAACCCTATAAAAACAGATTATCACAAAATTCTTTATTTTACCATAAATTATTTTCAAAAATATTTTCAATCATCATAATCCTATGTATGCCCATTAAATCTGGGCGCTCGCCATCAAAAAGTCTTATTGGATATTACAACCCATCTTATGAAGGACAGGACTTATGCAAATGAGTGAAGGGTATTCGGAAATGTGTGTCCTGGATTAAAGGGACCCGTCTCGGTCTGTTTTTACAGCGCCACATGGTGCCGAGGGCTTTTAAACAAAACAACCAACTGTAGGGGATGATGGATAAGCAGCAAACCGACCGCATCTGTGATGCTTTGTTTATGCGTTAGTGCTTTGTCTTTGTTAATGAATAGGTATGTACATGTCGAGACGTAGCACTCTACAACTATGCTACGGCGTAGCATGTCTACGAGATGTTATTACATGGCTGGAAAATGTTATGCTGTACAATGTAGCAACTACATTTTTTGTTATTTCTGGTATAGTAAGCAAGACAAACTTAATCATGATTTGTTAAAAATGTCTAACAGGACTATTGCAGGTTTTTGTGGAGAATATCTTTGTTGATATTCCATTTAAAACTAGAAATCTAAAGATGTTTTTTCCCAAGTTTACTTGAATATTTTGAAAGGCCAATTTTTTTTTATTTTACTATACGAAATGTTTTGTACTCCAAAGTCTACAATATTGCAGCCCAGCAGATCCCTAATTTTATCTCAGCCTCAAAGCTACGACATTATAATAACAAAGATCTTATGATCCTATCATCAAACAAACCATCAACCAAAAAAGAACCACATATGAAAGCAAACACACATGTAACAAGACTCCGATAAACATTCACATATTCGTTGGGATAAGTCTTAAGGCAAACAACTTCAAGCTCCCCATGTTTTGATAATAAACAAGAACATATTTTTATTAAACTAGCAATATATTTGCCGTGGTCCGTCGTATCTGACCGAGACGATTATCTTGAGTTTTCTCGGCGACGGGGCCCCGTTTAGATATGTCTAGCTAACGCCACGCCTTTGATAAGTGTATATCGCTTCTAATCTACCCTTACTTTCGCTTCTTTGTTCTATAAAACCTCCCTTGGGCTCGAGTCCGTTCCGGGCGTCTCGCGACTAGAGACTACAAACATTATCTGTGTCAATACCATGAAATGGTAGAGCCATTTTACGAAAACATTTCGGTATATCGCGTGTATCTTTAAAATAGGGGCCCGTGTGGGAACCATTACGTAAAGATTTCTATCCCCACAAATAGGCCATAATATGGGTATATCGTAACCTGACATACTTAAGCAATTTTTTTTCAAATAGTGACATTATCCGTTTAACTATTTGTGGGTATATTTTTCTAATTCATGGTCTAATGGTTTTTGGAACGAAGTTCCTTATCGCGCGTTGTGAAAGGGGGCTAGACGGAAAACATTCATACGAAAAGTTGTAACGACACTTTTTTTCATATTGTTACGTTCGAAATTTAAATGATATGGTTTATTATTGGGTTTGTTTTTTTCATAATTTATTTAAAGGCTACATACAACATGTTTAAAATTCTGTTCCATTTATAAATTTAAATAATCACAAAAATGATACTTTCTCATATTATTTTATATCTTCATTCCTATCTGGTGTCCCACGATACCATTTTTATATACGTTTGTATTGTGTCCCAGTAACTAAGAGTTACGCAACATTGCGTGTTGAATGAACAGTTATGAGAAAACTTTGATGTTGCGGCAAAAATTTTCAGTTCGTTTCATCGACAACATCAGGTGACTGTGTTCTCATAAATCTATTAATGCCGCACTGAACCACTAACCGCGATCGTTCTGTTAATATTGTAATGCTAATTCTGACATTTACTTACTTGGAGTAACATAATATTACAAATCCTTATCTCGGTGTAAAGGTTAAACTTTTGATGTAGTTTAAATATAAACGGTGTTCTTTTTATAATTTCAAACCAAATTTGAATAAACGCTTTATCTTCCTCGTCATTACACCTAAACTTAAGACAATACTCTAACTTCAAAGTTTGAAATGGTCCGTAAATACAGTTTGGGCAACAACAATTCAAACACCTTCAATACACAGCTTCAAATGACGGAACTGTTATTTCCTAGTGAATAACAGTACAGACGGCTACTTACAGTTAAAGTAATCCGGTTTAATCCGGTACAAAGTAAGTGCTCCTAATACGGACACTATTTCACGTAGATAATTGCTTGGCGAGCGAGCGGGGCCCAGATTAAGGCCCGGCGCGACGACGCAGCGCGAACACTCCTTTTAATACTTTGGCTTGCTTTATACACGTTATTATTTCAATTATATACAAATAATTATAAGCATTTACGTTACAATGAACTTTTGTTAAATGTATTATAATTGTAAAGTATTATTAGAATTAAACAAACCAGAGCGGAGTTCTTTTGTAATTGTACGCCGCCTTCCACACATATGATATGTTTTGAGGCTTTAGTTTCGACATTAAATTTATACAAAACGTTTACCAACGGCTGTGTTATTAATATAAATATCCCACAATTCCCAAAATAGAAAGTTAATAAGGTATACATCTAAGAAATTATAAAGTAATATAAGTCTGAAATTAAACACGATTTCAATTCTTCGTAATTTTCTTTGATTTACAAAAGTAAGAAAACATAATAAAATCGACTTTGTCAAACTAAAAAACTCACTGCGATAAAAATCTAGATACCTATCTAGTCTTAAAATAAGTGGGTATAAAAGTACAATAGCCTCGAAAACCTAAATTACGGATCAAAACGAGTGCTCTTAACAATTCTCAAATCTTAGTCTATACTAATAATATAAAGAGGAAAGATTTCTATGTAAGTATGTTTGTTACTCTTTTGCGCAAAAACAGATATAGATGAAACTTGGCACATAGATAGAGCATATCCTGGAATGACATATAGGCTACTTTTTATGCCGGGAAAATGCGATATCCCTTGGGAACGCGGGTAAAATCGCAGGTCAGCTAGTATTTAGTATTTACTATTATTGTTGTAAAATAAATTGGATTAAAATTTAATCCCACTTTTCAAACTGTGACATCATTGTTTTCTGATTTTTAATCTTAAATGTAAGTAGTTTTAGGTTCAAAATTCAGTCACACACCTATGACGTATTTTTAACTATGCAATTACTGGCTGCCCATGACCAGATGGCCTCACAAAACTCGGTTGTAATTTTAACATAAATAAGGGTTCTTTTTTAATGGTAAAATATTCGACACTCATGACGCGAGCCCCAATCCATTAATCTCGTGTTATATTAAAAAATCAATGGGCATTCTCTTTAGGGCATCACCATTCATGGCTAGTGGGCGTATTTAAAATTCAAATAAAGTTTTAACTCGTATCCTCCCCAATTCATAGCGTTTGATTACTGTTTTGATTACAAAGGGTCTGTTCTATTCATGCCTCGGAGGGGCCGCTTGGTCAGTTGATCGATAACGGCCCCTCCAGCTTTCAACAGTTTTTTTTGTATATTTATGATCAAAGTAAATTTGGAAAATACAAAAGCTAATACTATTTAATTTGGGTAACCAATAATTCTAATAACTTCAAATTTTAATACAGTTTTCAGTAATTGATAGAATAATTCAAGAGGTAAGTGTATAACCAGGATTGAAAGCGGGCCAAGCCGCAGGGCGCATCTAGTCTATACTAATATTTTTGTTTGTATTTGGATTTGTATGTAAGTATGTTTGTTACTCTTTCACGCGAAAACTACTAAACGGATATGGATGAAACATGGCACATAGATAGAGCATATCCTTGAATAACATATATGCTACTTTTTATCCCGGGAAAATCCTCGGGAACGCGGGGGACAGCTAGTTATTAATAAAAAGGACCTTTTTGTTCCCTGTCACTACCAAACACAATTACGGTTCAATAATACAATTTATAAGATTAATTGCCAGGCCGTAATTGCAGTTGTAAATTGCAAATTAATTTATATAATAAGCTTCAAATATAACATTTTAATAACCTTTTAAAATTGCTTATTGAACTTTATGTGCGCGACTTCATTTATTTATGAAATATAAGGTAGGTATGCATTATTTATTAAGAGCGACATTTGCGTAAATAAAATGGTAGCTCAGATAAATATTTTCCTTTTTTAACTCAGAGCCGCGTTTGTGTATAATAGAGCATTCTGGTCGGTGCGGTCGTAAAGACCACCCAACATTTTAATTACAGAGTGAATTGAGAATCTGGGACGAGCTTGGCCACCTACAATACTTAACATTTTTTTTGTTCTAAATGTTCAGTCCTTATCCAATTATTGACCTTTTCTATACTAATAACATTATAAAGAGGAAAGATTTGTATGTAAGTATGTTTGTTACTCTTTCACGCAAAAACTATTTAACGGATTTGAATAAAACTTGGCACATAGATGCACATGTGCATAAAGGCACATATATAATTTGTATCCATGGAAAATGTGATATTCCCCGGGAACGCGGGTAAAACCGCGATGGACAGCAACTTATTAGTAAAAAAATACCCGATATAAAATGTAGACAATTATACATTTTGTTTTAAATGTTCATGTAGATATATTGGCATGAATTGTCATTTCAAATAAAACATTATATTCCATAGAAAACTGAAAAAAAAATAGTTCTTTGTAACATTACAATTATTTTAGGGGAACAAGATCTCATTAACACCTCACACCCTTTAATTTTAAAACTAACCCTTTTGTGTCCCTGACATTTTCCTAATGATAGCACAAAAGCTATTCATTATCATCGAATTCAGCCTGGGGGATATCCACTGCTGAATATAGCACCCCTTAAGGCTTTCATAGTCAAATGTTCTTGAGTCCATGCGTCCACTGGTACCCGGCATCTCTAAACGACAGTTGATCATCTACAAATACGGAATCTGGGGCTCGATTCTGTAAGGAAAATGAAACTAACTCGTGGATGTTTCGTCGCGGCCGCCGTGCTCTGTCTCTTTCGCTAACTAGGCTAATACTCACTATACTACCGGCACGCTATGATGGCCGTTTTGACGTTTCAAATTGTCATAGGAAAATAAACTGTATTGCTTTGGAATAAGGTTGATTTCCATCATCATTCAATTAGCTGTTGGATCAATATATGCACCATATGTGTGAAGGAATAAAGGTTACTTTTCTTTGTCATTGTCAAACGTCAAAACGGCCATCATAGCGTGCCGCAAGTTTAATAATAATCACGTGAGCTCTCCGAGACCTCCGTGAAGCGGCTCGCCAACGAAGTTTGTATTAGCTGAATAACAGGGGGCTTGGGCTTTCAATCCGAAAGACTCACATAATTGGAGTGACAATAATCAGTCTTCCTGGTGGAATATCCTGCTCGGTTTTCGATATATGGTCAGCCTACCTTTCAGTGGCATGCAACTGCTAAATACAAACAACATCTCAGTTAATACTACTAACTGGCCACAATTCTTATGAAATGATTTACGTGGACTGTACTTGCAAATTATTATTGTAAAGTCACAATACTCAGAAATAACCATCGTTTAAGGATACAAAGGTAATTGAGTATATACATTATTACATTTCTAGGAATTTTCATCAAATCTAGGAAGATTTGCCAAAATAATAAATAGATATTCTGGGAAATTATTTTACACGCGGCCATCTGATCCCAAACTAAGCAGAGCTTGAACTATGGAAATCAGATATCTGATATACTACATATACTACTTTTTTCTTTCTAAATATATAGATATTTACCTACACCCAAACACAGAACAAACAGACATGTTCATGCACACAAATGTTTGTTCTGGGTGGGAATCGAACCTACGCCAACTGGCCAATAATACAACAATAAGGTCACATTTTAGCTTTATCTATTCTAGGTTACCACAGAGTATAGTATCTATTTCCTCTCAGTTTAACGAGCTAAGTGACATCGATCTTTGGGGTCACAAGTCAGTTAGTAGGTCGACACGACGAAGATAGTCATACCTAAGTCTAGCAAACGGTCGCATCACATTTCAATATCCGATCTGGAATTCAGAGACAAATTCAGCTTCGAAATGGAGTCCAAATTGATAGGTAGTGAATAAAAAAATTAAGGAAGTATTTGTGATTAATAAATAGAATTATCAACATTGTTATTCTTTTTTTGATTCTTGATTGAAATTCATTAAAAAGGATTTATTTCGCAAAAAAATTCGTACGGTTTAATTTTAATTTTCTTTGTGTCCTTTGAACTATGTCGTCAATTCATAAATTTATTCATTTCGCTTATATTATTAGAGAATATTTAACCTTAACCTCTTTATATTACGTATCATTATGTAATTCACAGTTGTATTAAATAATGATAATTTTTTTTATACAAAGGATATTTTCTAAAAAAAATAGTTTCAAAAGGACATTCTTTATGTGACATGACATGGAAGCCACATAACAGATATACTACAAATACTACTTTTTTTTTCTAAATACATTATTATATAAATGTACACCCAGACAGAACAAACAGACATGTTCATGCACACAAATGTTTGTCCTGGGTGGGAATCGAACCCGCGACCTTCGACTTGACAGTCAGAGTCGCTAACCACCAAGCCAACTGGCCTGTCAAAATTAGATGGTACTTACCAGCTTAAAGTTAAATGGCACAAGCGTACCAGTGATATCAAAAACATTTTAATTATAACAGCAGTTTTATTATAATTATGTATCTTTTTTTCGCACATGTCGTATTCGTAACATAAAGCCATTTTGGCCATAATCACATATCTGTATGCAAATCTCAATGGACAAAAGACCATTTCGTGTGGTTTAATTGCGTAACGGATGGATATTCGCACTCATAACAGAGGGGAAATTATATCTTTATTAATAACTGCCCTCGTTTTCCTACACCGGTAATTTTATTAACGGGGCTCGTTTGTTTGCTATTTATTGGGTATGATGCAGCAATCCAGTTTTAGTATGCTGTGATGGAAAAAGTTACTTACCCTGATACAGCCTTGATATTAACAGTCAGTGTGATAATTTGAACCTTTGTTTTCCATGCTTTTAAGTTCCAGTCATATTAGTCACGATCTTTCTCAGTAAATCCTTACAAAATATAAGTGATTTCTCAATCTCCTAAATTGCAAATTCCTAGACTGCCTCCAACTCCTCAGGAACCCTACAAACGAACTCTTTGACGTTCCAATTTATTGGATCTCTGTAACAGGTGAGAATTTCGTGTATCTTATAAAAGACATTTTCAAAAGTAGAATGCTCCAGACTCAATTCAATTTCCCAGTTTCCCGACGCGCCCGCGCTCGCACCCGTTGGAACCAGTGCCAGGTGACATTTGCCGTCTACAATGATCGCATTTTCTGAGGCGTAACACGTATAAGGTGCTTTACCTGACCATGACATTGCCTACTATGGAAAGCTTGTGTGTTCCATTTTTCCTGTTAGTGTATGTCGCGTTATAAATGTATATTATTTTGTTCCAATTCATCATTTAGAGTTCTGACGCTCCGTATAACGCTCCGGTATCCAATGTGATGAACAATGAGCGTGGCGACAGTTTTGTAGAGCGTCTGTGATGGATATTTAAAAAAAGACTTTTAAGAGGTATCAACCGAACGGTACGCGGGGCTTGGCGTGCCGTGTCTTGCATTTGGTATACCCACACACGGAGACGCGACACCATCGCGCGCGCCTTATCTCTGCACGGAGATACGTTGTCCTTGCCAACTATGATATCTATATATAGTGCTTAAAGCCGTAACAGAACACTACGCTTTAGTTTGCAGGGCAGTGTGCCAGAGCTCTTAAGGTAAGAGATCGAATGAATTGAATAAATGGATATCAATCCTGAGCAAAACAACGCTGAAAAATTTTACTTACTGGCCAAGCCTTAAGTTTTTTGTACTTACGATTACTGAGGGCTCGTAGGGACACAAAAGGACGTAAAAACACACAACATAAAAGTCGGCACACCATCGAAATACACTTATTTCGACAGCTGCATTTGAGAGCCCATCCCTTTTAAGATTTATGTGTTTACCACTATTGCCACATGTTGAAATTTTGATCAAGCACATATGTATTTAGGTATCTAAAATACTCACAAAATAATAGCCTAACATTGCTTTCAGGTAAACTAAAATTTGTAAGCCTGAAGCAGTTAATACTCCTTTTTCTGAATCATTCACTAAAAAAAACTTTTATAAGTAATGTACCATAAAACAGGCAATTTTGAAAGTATTCCAATTCATTTTTACAAATTTTCTTTATATCAATGTTTAGTTTTTTCTGTATTGCATATTCAAAGTAAATTGCTGAAAGGTGTTCATATAATATTGCTATACTGATATGACTTTTGTAAGTGACAGATAAGTGAAGATATGTAATATCAAATATACTCTTCCCTCTGTATTAGGCTGATGTTAACTGTCAGAGATTCACAGAACTATTTTACAGGTAATAGAACTCACACGCACATATTCAATATGAGTAACTTATCAGCTCTTTATTAGAATAATAATAATTTCGATGATAGGCTCATCAATTCGTTCTACTCATAGGTAAGCCTTGAATGGAATATCATTGGGAATACAATTTTTGCTTAACAATATACTTACAGTTGTAGGTAGTACTTAGTTAAGTGATCAGTTATAGTTTTTTTAGTCTTAAAAATTGTTTTTGTGATCAACATTAGTTTTTTAGTTGTAACTATTATTTTTGGGATCAGTATAATTGTTTTTAGTAGTAACTTTTGTTTTTAGAATCATATTTAGTATTTTTTTGCCGTAACTCTATTGTTATGGGATCTATATTAGTTTTATTGTTGTAAGTATTGTTAATGGGATCAAAATTAGATTTTTATTTGTAACAATTTTATGAAGCTCATAGAAACGAATCCGTGGGACGCTAAATAAACAAAATACAATATCTTCACAACTTCACGACCATGAACACATAGTTTTGACACGTACACAACACAAACTATACAAAACTTTGCAAATACAAAAGGTGAGCGAACATAGGATGGTACCTTTACACGATCGGTACCGGTACCGGCGCTATGACATTTTCGCTCCACAATGGAGTTACGCTCGCCGCGTCAAACAATGAAGCCAGTCAATCGCGGTATCGCTAGCTCTGCAAACATCGCCACCGTCACAACAGCAAATTGTTGCAAGTGTATACGAGGCTTTAGGGTGGGTTTTGTTACCAGAATCGAGTTCGTTATCTGCACTGTCAATTTTGAGTTGTCTCTTTCTTATTGATGATTTGTGATAGATTTAATTGTAGATTACTTCATTTCACATACGAATATTACTAATGTTTTTTTCTATTTTACGCTCTGGACTGATGACGTATCTATAGCAACGCCATCTAGTGAGCTCTAAAAATTCTAAAGCTCTAAAATTAGAAAGCAAAAAATCTCACCGTTATCGACCAAAAAGTTTCGAGAATATGGTAGCATCACCACATATTTGGTCAACTTTTTCTTACTGGCAACTTATTGTTCCGATTGCCATTTGCCATAAATTAAAAAAACTAGGAACGCAAACTTTATTGCGTGCTAATAAGGTTGGAACCCTCGGCATGCGAGTCACAATCGTATTTCTCTACTTTTTTTTAATAGTGAAGGTTATATAATTCTTTTACAAGGTACGTTAGCAAGCTTTATTATGTGATACATTTTTATGCAAATCACTAACGACAATCAAAATCAGCATAAACTTATATAGCTACTGTGGCATGCTAACTGGAAATAAAATTACTTCTGGATATTATGACTCCTAGCCAGGCATGTTAGTCGTTTCTAGTATTCAAATTGCAAATATTACTTATTAATATAATACATTAGGGTCTATCTTCCACATCTAGATTTACCTGCGCTTCTAACGCACCTTTATAATTATTCTAAGGATATACATCACTACATAGTATAAAACAAAGTCGCTTTCTCTGTCCCTATATCCCTATGTACGCTTCTTTCATGTACGCTTAAATCTTTAAAACTACGCAACGGATTTAGATGTGGTTTTCTTTAATAGATAAGAATGATTGAAGAGGAAGGTTTTATGTACAATACAAGTGACATCCCACGGGAAGGCGGGTAAAACCGCGGGGGACAGGTCGTAATCTATATAGGGATAATATATGTATGTAATAAAAATATATTCAGGGTTCGAAACCCGATTCAAGATTAGTAACCTGGGATCAGTAATGAAATCAAAAACCAGTGATAATGATCACCAAGCTGTTGGCTTCGGAGATCTAAGAATTGCATACAAATTTTCCCTCTACCTACTCTACCTCTGCCGACCCTTTCGGGGATTTCAAACCTGAAGAATGTTTTTTAAAAGCGTATTTTATAACACCTAAACATATTGCAATGATTACTTAGGATACTTACTTTATACAAATTCACGCCTATATTTATTGTAGCAGGGTTAAGGAGAGCAATCTGATGTTGCTAACTGGAAAGTCTCGATTTTGCAAAGGCTGAGCACATAACGTGAAGAAAGAAATTGGCTTCCAGTGCTTGCTGCCGGTATACACAAACATATCGGTAACACGTAAGCTTTACATAAATATCTAATTATAAACCTTTTTTGAAAGCTCTCAGGTTCAAAACGATTTAGACAAGGACTCAATATTTACTTCGAGTTCCATGAATGCCCACAAAAATCTTGCAAAATTATTGTTTTCATCCTTGAATTTGATCAATAAAAAAACATAAAGTTATTATAGAAAAAAGCAAAAAAAAAAAAAATTGATAAAAATAATATCATAGCATGATAAACAATACGCCCACTACCTTGGCGGGAAAAGGTTAATTTACTCATTACAGCGGCAAGATAAATTTATATGATATGAATGTAAGAAAAAAGTTAGAAAGTACTGAAGGAAAATTAAAAAAAAACAATACTCTTTATTATGAATACAAAATTGTTTACCTCATTGAAGTACTTCTGTATGTGTAAACTGTAACTCCAAGGTGACACTCGCGAATCAATTGTCTTATATTAATTACTTTACACCAACACAATAGCGTCACATGGATTATTGGAGAACGCCAAAATTACTTTCGGCACTTATTTATTAATACACAACTTTACGATTAGTTGCAGATCCTTTACATGACACCGCAACACATCTAAACTGTCCTAGTTCGAACGCTATCATTTTGACAAATTAATGTTCAAAATTACATAGTACAGTCTTAATAACCATCTCTTTTGGTAACAAAGAGTGTCTCTCCAGCATACTGTCTCCGTTTTTTACGAGTGGATGTCACAAAGAGCCCGCTTTTATTCACATCTAACAAAAAATAACAAAACGGCACGATTCGTCGCCGGTCCTATTGTTCGATGATGTGGGTAGGGGGCAGTGCACCCTGAAAGCTACGGCGTAGGCGCGTCGTAGTGCCGCTACGACCGGCTCGCCACTGGCGGGGGCTACGCGGTCCCGGACGGTTCACCTACACATACACACCGAGCTCACGAACCTATTGGCATACGCCGACTGACGCACACAAACGCAACATTTACAAGAGGCCCGCGAGAGGAAGCGGGAAAGTAACATTTTTGGGCTTGTAAATGATGTACAGCTACAGACTAATGGTGATTTACTCACACACGTGTCCATATTCTGACTCGTAAGTTCTCTCATGCCCATACACATAGAAGCGATTTAAACTTGTAATCCTTAACGATGATTTGAATTCTAGGGATTTGGTTTAATACACCAATAGGAAGGAATGGATATCATAATCGCAAATCGATCCAGTGCAATGAGCTTATGCTTGTGTCAATAAGCCCTTTGTGGTCTTTGAAATATTGAATAGTCTATACTATAATTTATTAATGATTATCGCTTTGTGTGGGCAGTTAGCAATTAAATGAATGATGACTCGATATTGCTATATACCTATACTTTAGTCAGGTAGGTAATAAAGAATGTAGTTTTGCTTAACTTTAGGTTTTAAAATATTTATTCCACCATTTTTTTCATAAAACTTTATTAATCGAACATTGAAATTGTCACTTTAATAACGTAAAATTATTTTGAAGTTGACAGGATGTTAATCGATTTCCACAAACAGATTTTTTCCAGTTAAATAGTTTCTCACTCGTCACTACCACTCAGCAATCATCGCCCTTTTAATTATTTTTTGGGCGATCAAAATTTTATTTTATACTAGCTGTCCCCCGCGGTTTCACCCGCGTTCCCGAGGGATGTAACATTTTTCCGGCACAAAAACTATCCTATGTTACTTCTAATACCTCCAAGAATATGTGTTCAAAGTTTCATGATGATCAGTTAAGTAGTTTGCGCGTGAAAGCGTAACAAACAAACTTACATTCACATTTATAATATTCGTAGGGATTTTTTTTACCGATTTTATAATAATGAAATAATTAAAGGTATTGTACACAACAAATACCTGGTAACAACAAACATGTTGTTGACATCGGGGAAATTTAAAAATTATCGAAAACTATATCCATGCACCTTGTATGTTTCATAAATATTTTTTTTCTAAATTAACCCTTAATATATCGTAATTGTATTTTTGAACCCAAGATTTAAGTTCAACTATATTATATCTGAGGACGAAATATTAGGACCTTGAATTTAACTGACTAATAATAGATATCTTTAAATGCTCCTGACGGGGGAGTATAAATATACCTTCTTACAAAATCTCGGTCTACGTAACTTCGGTCCATTTGCCACAGTGGTAATAAAGGAAAATTATTTTTAGCTACATTTAAAACAATGAATATTGCATCATTTGAGTACTGAAATAATTATTGAATGTTTCATTTTATTTTCTGTACTGAAGTCTGTTTAATATTCTTTGTTTAAGTGAATTTTATTTTTTTTATTATTGACAGGCCAGTTGGCTTGGTGGTTAGCGCTCTGACTGCCAAACCGAAGGTCGCGGGTTCGATTCCCACCCAGGATAAACATTTGTGTACATGAACATGTGTGTTTGTTCTGTGTTTGGTTGTAAATATCTATTTATGTATGTATTTAGAAAAAAAATATGTATTTAAAAGAAAACAAGTAGTAAAAGTAGTATATCAGTTATCTGGTTTCCATGGTACAAGCTCTGCTTAGTTTGGGATCAGATGGCCGTGTGCTAAGAATGTCCCGGGATATTTATTTATTTTTGTGAGTCGGGCCAGTTAACGTGGTGGTTACCCTGATAATCACGCTGCAAGTTGTGGGTTCGATTTTCACCAAGGACTTACATTTGTGTGCATGTCTCTATCGTTTTATGTAACGTAGGACGCCGTGGTTTCACCCACATTACATGAGAATACGGAGATAAAATATAGCCTATGTTACGCGCTGATAATGTAGCTCTCCATTGGTGAAAGATTTTTTTAAATCGGTCTAGTAGTTTTTGAGTTAAATCGTCACACAATCTAATCTTTCCTTTTTATAATATTATTATACCCGCGTCCCCGAATGATATAACATTTTCCCAGCACAAAAAGTATCATATGTTACTTATATCTCCATAAATATATGTACAAAGTTTCATGATGATCGGTTAAGTAGTTTTCGCGTGAAAGCGTAACAAACATTCTTACATACATTCACATTTATAATATTATAGTAGGAATAGATAAGATTTATTTAGATACATACTTGCCTGCTTCTAAAAGAAAATATCACTTAGTTGAACTGTTGTACTTACTTACCTTTCTTATGTATGTTTCATTTCTGCTCCTTACTTTTTGAATTAATTAATCTAGAAAAGCATATAATTGGCTTATGATAAGTTGTATTTTTTATTGTAAACATGTCCTGTAATATAGCTGTTGGTTTTCTAAATAAATAAAAAATTAAGAAAAAAATATATGTATATTATATCTGGTTACTAAAGTACAAGCTTTGCTTGGTTTAAGAGCAGATTAACGGTATCTGTTCTATGTCCCACCATATTTTGTTTGATCGAATGTTGAAATACACTTGCAAAAATTTTCACATATTCCATTATCTGTGTGTACGCAGAAACTTAATTAAACCGTCCTTAAGTCGTAACGCGGGCAAATAACTTTATTGATTTGGTGTAATTAAACTTAGCGCAGAACGGGACTGCCAACTTTCTTAATAATGTTTAGGGAATCCACTAGAAGATTTGAACGGGTGATTGAAGAGAAAATTTGTTTAAGATTTACTTCTATGTAATAGCTACTCAGTCACCCCTCTGCGAATTTTATGGTAGATACAGTGTATTGTGGAAGTTTTCCCGTCGAAAATTTAGGTATCAAACTTGAGTGAAAAGTTTTCAATGAAGATGTCGCAATTAATTTTCGATAAAATTTAGCTCGTTAACGTCGGAAAATTACAGTCTTTGAAAGGATCCTAATTGAAATGTACAAAAGTTTTTTCATTAAGATTCTACCGTGCCTCTGTGACGCGCAATATCTGATAAAGAAAGTACACAAGCGTTACGAAATTAATTAATAATCTGTGTATTTACTGCTTACAATTGTATATTATGTGCCAACTGCGATAGTAGTTAGGAAGGAACGACATATGGTATCCGTGTTCTCGTATATCTACAAAATTACCAAATATATACATACTATCCATACTTATAAATATAATCTACATTCTTCTTCTATCTATCTTCTATATATATAAGGAACAGACGATTTGAGAACCTCCTCCTTTTTGATGTCGGTTAAAAATAGGGTTCATATGACGCACCATCACCTCAAAACTACTGAATATATCGGGATGGAACTGCTATCATTCGACTCGGAATTGCTCATAGATGGTTTTAGGTTATATACGATATGGAAAACTCAGGTGAAACCGCAGGGGACAGCAAGTTATATTATAACTACAAAGTACGAAATTTGTGAGGTTATGACCACGACGCCTATTTAAATGTTTTAATCTCTAGGTACCCTAGATCCCTCTGGAACGCAGATGAAACCGCGGCGCGGAATTATGTGATAATTTTGACAGGATAAATTGATGTCTAACGTCCATGTGGCGCCAATGCTAGTGATTGTTGGCAACACTGTTCTAGAAGTTGTAGACGAGTATGTTTACCTCAATTAGGTAGGTCGAGCATCCAGAAAGGGGTCAATAGAAAAATCTATCTCGGCTGGAAGTAATCGGAAAACGGTATAATCATTTTTACGTTCTGAATACCTCAAAGCCTGAAGACTACAGACTATCTTCAATATAAGTATTAATAGTTATCTGGTTTCCATAGTACAAGCTCAGCTTAGTTTTCCGAGATCTTACACATACATTTTTTGTCTTGGGAATCGAACCCACTACCTGTGGCGTGGCTGTCAGGGTCTCTAACCAGACCAATTGTTGTGAAAATGCTATGGGAGAGGCTCATATTCAGCAGTCTACGTCATTGGACTGATTATGATGGAGATGTTGATAAGCTGATAGACCAGTTCAAAAGACAAAGACAATGTGTAAAAATGCTGTTTTTATCAATACTATATTTAAGTTTTGGCGCAAGACACCTTAAGCGATAGAGATATTTTTAAGATCAAATATTTATGTACTGACAAAATAAAATATGAGCTATCTGAATTTATTACAAGTCACACGGGTGTTTGGAGCCTTTCCTCAGAATCGAGTCGTATATAACATAGCGGGAAATCCCGTAAATGTCAAGGTTACCTACGCCCAAATGTCGAGATATTTCAGACTACATTCGCAAAACAACATCTGGTTCATGCAAGGTTTCCAGTAGAATGAACAACTTTCGTCCCTTTCTTTATATACAACTCACGCCAAACACTTCACGAAACAATGAATTATTTCTTGATAAAACATTGGAACTTTATTGACTGGTGTAAATTTGACCGATTTGTTGACCCGTTAAATATTTGTCATTGTAGTGTTTTACACCGTGCGGCATAATTTGTTATAGTCTAGACTTACTGAGTGATACTAGCAGGTTATACGTGTCATTCTTGCTAAGGTGTAATCTATATATCTTAATATATATATTTCTTGTGTGCGTGTGTATGTGACTGAACTCCTCCTAAACGACTGGACCGATTTTGATGAAATTTTTTGTGTGTGTTCGTGGAGATTCGAGAATGGTTTAAATTTACAATTGGACCCGGTAGGTGGCGCTGCGAGCGAATTCCTGCATTTTTGTATGGACTTATTTTGACAGAACGACGTCTGTCCGGGCAGATAGTATATAAAATAAATCCCTATTTCCCTTGGTCACGGCATCACGCATGGATGGCTGGACTGATTTCGCTAATAATTTTTTTGTTGTGTTTGTTATTGTCAGGAGATGGTTCTTATGAACGAAAAAATTAAGAAAGTTGCGCGGAAAATTAGAAAATTTAAGAAAATATAACGACCATATTAACTTTTCTAATGTAACCTTACCGCTTTTGACAACATAAACTGTTATGATGTAACCTTATGGTGTTTGACATAAATTTCAGTCGTCTGACAATAATGTTTAAAACAGAGGCATGGGTTGGAATTACATTGATAAAATAATTAATTTATAATTTCTATATATTTAAGTACACATTTCACTGACGATTAAATCGGAAGATTCGAATTAAATATTCATAGCTAAGACAGGACAACGTCTGTCGGGTCAGCTAGAATAATATAATAATGAAAAATTATTACCAATCGTTCAACCTATCATATGAAGAAATACCTACAACCACAGCACTTCAAATAATTACACAGTGACTAAATCCGTAGACAACAATATGGAGCGTGATATAGCATACTCGCACTGGCAAACAAAATACTTGTAAATGATTTATTGAATGCTCCTCCATTGTGGCGAGCTACCATCCCTCGCACGAGCTAAATATCAATGACAGTAAGAAAGATTTATTATGCTTCGCAAGAAACAGTGAGGAGTAAGTTTGCCTGCAGTTGGCTAACCGATAACTTCAGACTGGGCGCGGGAAGTCACTATTTAAGTGAGCCTTTAATCTGTCCTTCTCGGAAAGCTCTTTTGACTTAAATGTAAATGATATTTGTTTTCTCAAACTCAACGTTGTCGTGATATTCATACTTTGTAATTTAAATAAAACCACCGAGTAACAACCATTGTATGTTTCCATTTTTCATACAGTTTTACAATGACGCGTGCTGCATGCTTCGCACTGTCATGTCATCTGTCATATTTTTAGACAACTGATAGACCGTTTGGCAAATGTATGAAACTGGCAAAGGGCTTAGGTCGCACCTAAGCCCTCGATTATTATTTTTGAACACTATTGTTTAACTGTGTGTAGCAAAAATCAGCAGTTCCATGAGGAATTCAATATAAAAAATGGAGAATTACTTTTGGCTCTGGTAAAAACCATTAAAATTGTATCATTGGAATTAAAATTAGTATTTTAGTTGTCTGGCCCTATTATACAATATCTGCTTACTTTGGGATCACATAATTGTACTTTATTGAAAAGTTATTCAAAATAAGTATTCCACACCAACAATAAAAAAAAATACGCCAAAGCCTCAAAACCTCATAGATATCGATATACGTTTGAAATACTATCGCCTTCTCATTTTTGTTGGTGGAGAAAAAATTAAAATCTTATCTGAAATATATATCAAACTAATGTGTGACCAACAGCGGCTTATCTTGAGACCCTAATGGTCAAACGTATCCACTTGACTGGTTACAGCATGCTATTGTGAAAGGTATAATATGACGTTACGATTGGTAATTGAGTAGCGATTGATTGAACCGGAAAATTGATCGTGTGATTTTGTTAATTACATTATTATTATGGTCATTGACTGTACCATATTAGTTCATAATGGTGGAGCTAATGACCACTGGCGCTTAAGATCTAGTAAATTGTATCACGTATTGGTAAAAATACTATTTTAGAGTTAACTAAAAAGTAGACAAAGTTGTTTCTCTTTTATCTCTGGAGCTCGATTCTGTAATGAAAATGACACTAACTCGAGGATGTTCTGTCTCTGTCGCTTACAACGCTAATACTACTAATAACGTGAGAGGTAAGCTCTCCGTGAAGCGGCGCGCCAACGATGTTTGTATTAGCTGAATAAGGGGGCTGTTCATGATAGTATATACTAAATTATTATACTATATCTACATGAGGATGTATCAGAACGTATAGACATGTTTAAAATGTAGGTACTAAATCCAATATACTATAAACAACTTCTACGTAAATAGAGTAAGCGTTGAAAACACTACAGGTACATAAATTCATAAACAGTTATTACTTTAAACCACCTTGATTACTATACTTTGTTCTTAGTAAAAACATTCTAAAAGTAATAAATAAGTGTGAATAAATTGAATTTACTCTTAATCCACTTCGAAAAAGCAATTGACCTATGAAAGGATACAATAGGTACAAAATAATGGAGTGAGTATTTTCCGACGAGTTCCCTTTTACGATAATTGCTTAGTGCCCTTTCGTAGCTTTGTATAGCACTCGCTGAGGAAGCAGCGATTTTCCTAAACTATTTCCTATTTAAAACAGGTAATAAAGATGATTATCTAATACGTTTCTGTTGGTCGTAATTTAATTTATATTGATAAAATAGTATTAATTATTTAGTACCTATCTAATTAAACGTTTAAAGCTCTTGAAAGACTCTGTTTTAATTGGATTTTGGTAGATAATTGGATCCTTACATAATTATAAAGGGTATTCTAGCATTTAAGCTTGTTCAATACTAAGAATTCTACATCCACATGTTCTTTGTAGTATTTGATAACCATCTTTTGAGGTTCTTTACTAATATACCTTCCAACTACAGCTATTCAGTACAGTTATACAAGCTTATGTAAGGTTAGGATAATCTCATCAATTCACGTTTGCACATGCTTGCACATGTTGAATATATGTCACCAAACATGAATCGATGGTTTGTTCTGACAGTTAGACTTGAAGTCAGTTGTTGTCTAGGCTTTGCTTGTCAGCAACAAATTGGCAATCATCCTCGTATTACTAATGTCATAATGGACCACATTTCATCAGGTAGTCTGCCAGTTTGTCAGTGTCCTCAGATAACAAAGTATTCAATTAAAATAATTCATGACAAAAATAAAAGTACTGGTCGGGATTACTACGAATACTAATATTCCTTTTTAACTAGGAATTGGTTCAAAACAGAAAAAAAAATTGATCAAGTCAAAATAAGTTAATTTATGATTCTCAAATTGTATTTTTTTATAAAAATCTCAAGAGTGTCAACATTTATTCATTTTACATCTAGTAACCTCAAAATAAAATACGCTGGAAACTAGTATGCGACGGCATCGTATAAAGAGGTCGTTTAGCAAAGAAGAAAATGCGAATTAAATTAAATTTCCGGCGGTAGGAAGTCTCAAAGGGCCTGCCGATAGCCGCAATATCTTAAGCTGGCTTCGTAAAGGTTCGATCGCGGCCTCTCCTATCGAGCCTTTTCATGCTCTAGCGTAGTTTTAGATAGGGTCCATCATTCATTTATTTATACTTAAGAATGTGAGCTCCTGTCAGTGTTGGTTCCTTCAATGTATTCAGTAGTTTGCAACTTCTTGTCTTTATTTGATACGACTATTCTTTTCAAACAGGCTAGGCTACTAGATTATCGTTCACTTGATCCATGCCATTCTTTTTTCAAGTAAGTAGGTTATGTAAACAGGTACTTGTTTTAATAAAAAAAAAATAGGGGTAACTTATAAAATTAAATACTATACTACAGCAACTACGTAGTAGGTTAAAGAATATTGAGATCCCAATTTCTTGGATAATTTCGATAATTTAGTAGTTATCAAGCGTTAATAAAAACATTTTTGACTTCTGCAAAGGTCTACGTCTTAATGAGATACTGCGGTTTTCAGTTTGGGCCCGCAGAGGGCACTTATTAAGGTCAAATTTAAAATTACTGAAGCTGAATGTGAAATGGATGCAGTTGGTTACTGTCTGGTACTAACTGAACCTGACAGTTAAAGGATAAAGGATAAAATAAAAGTTTTTTATAAATTACCCTATTAATCCCAATTCTATTTTTCTACTATGGCTTAGTAAAATTATTGGTTAAAACTGCACTCAAATTTCAAAGAAAATTCCCGAACCTTATAACATAACACAAAATCATGATTTCATCCCCACTATGTGACGTCACCCTAATACATTATTTGCAACACAAGAGATTGCCAAAATCCGATAAAACATTATCTATACTCACGTGTAGCTACGAATATATACAGTTCATTAGTTACCTAATCCTCTCGGTCGTAGTGTTTATCTCATACATACGAGTTCTGTAGTTAATGGTGTATTACGTTACTGTGGTAACATAACTTATTAGGGCTACAATTACAAATTTCAAACCAGGTTTATATCATTATGTTACAGATATTGCACCGTGCTGTACCACGAGAGACATAGGAGCTATTAAATACTTTGTTATAAAGGCTTTTGAACGAAATGTAAAAGTCATGTGGTCTTTCACTATATATTTTTTTTATTATTTATTATTGAACAAACATAAATACATGGAAAATAAAACATGAAATCATTCATAAAAATTCACAGAGGTTTATAAGATAATTTGTTGTGCTCTTAAATAAAATAATAATAAATATCCTGGGATATTTTTTTACACACGGCCATCTGATCCCAAACTAAGCAGAGCTTGTAATATGGAAACCAGACAACTGATATACTACATATAGGTACTGCTTTTTAAATAAATACTTATATAGATATTTACATCCAGACACAGAACAAATAGACATGTTCATGCTCACAAATGTTTGTCCTGGGTGGGAATCGAACCCACGACCTGCAGCGTGGCAGTCGGGGTCTAACCACCAAGCCAACTGGCCCCACAAAGTCTTAGATTAAGCTTGGTATATATGTATATGTTATTTTTTTTTTACCTCAGGGTCCGACTAATAAGCACACGGTCCACCTGATGGTAAATGGTTACCGCCGCTTATAGATATTTGCAACACCAGGGCATCGCCAATGCATTGTCAACCCTGAGACGTGAAGTTGTTAAGTTTCACATGCCTGTAATTTCACCGGCCCCCTTACATTTCTAGCCGAAACACAGTAATACAAGTGCACTACTGCTTCACGGCGGAAACGGGTAAGGTGGTAGTACTTCCCCGGACGAACTCTACACTAAGAGCTCTATTACTCAAAACCATGTTCATATGATAACAACTGTTAAGACCTTAAAAAAATTAATGATAATAAATAGATGAATATCTTAGGACATTCTTTACATAATGCCATCTGATCATAGAGAAAGGCGAGATTGTACTGCTTATGAAATGCTATGGAACCAGTTAACTGATATACTATCTATCAATACCATCATATCATCTAAATACGTATGTATATAGATATTTACACCCATACATGGAAAAACAGGCGTGTTGGTCCCGGGTGGGAATCTCCTATGGCGTGACAGACAACACCAAGCCCAATAGCCCGTCAATTCGATCTTACAAGGTTTCAAGTATTGCTTGTTTTTTTTTTCTGTTTTACATTTTGAACTCAATGATAGCCTCACAGTGTGAGTGGTGGAATTCATGTAGTTTAATTGTGGGTACTGTATTGTGCTGATTAGTGAAGCTTTGTTTGTTTGAGATAGGCTGGTCGTTTGTGAAATGTTATTTAAATCTATATATATAAAAATGAATCCCTATTTCCCTTGGTCACGGCATCACGCATGGACGGCTGAACCGATTTCGCTAATTCTTTTTTTGTTGCGTTTGTTATTGTTAGGAGATGGTTCTTATGAACGAAAAAATGTAGAAAGTTGCGGGGAAAATTAGAAAATTTAAGAAAACTTAACGACTTTACTAGCGCTTTTGATAATATAAACTTTTTTAATGTTAGGTAACATTTGTAACATTTGACATTATTGTCAGTCGCTTGATAGTTGGCGCGATTGACAGAATGCGCGCTGCAAATATCGTTTAAAATATGGGCATGGTTCGGAATTATATCAATAAAATAAATAATTTTTATATAATTAAGTGCTCATTTCACATTCCATTCAATCGGAAGATTCGAATTCAATATTTATAGTTTAGACAGGACAACGTCTGTCGGGGCAGCTAGTATATAATATTATAAAGAGGAAAGATTTGTGTGTAAGCATGTTTGTTACTATTTCACGCAAAAACTACTACTACACGGATATGGATGAAACTTGACACATAGATAGAGTGTATCGTGGGATAACATATAGGCTATTATTTATCCCGGGAAAATAAGATATCCCTCGGGAACGCGGGTAAAACCGCGGGGGACAGCTAGTTTAAATATAAATGATTAGAGTTTTGTTAATTTATTCACGAATCGGAGTAAATTAGGAATAAAAAATGTTAAGTTTGGGCTGGATCACTATCTAGGAACCTATCAAAATACATCCTTCATATTTGTTTACATTAATTGAGCCAAAAAATCGATATTGTAAGATTTTTTGTACTACCAATTTCACTTGGCCTTATTATGTCGATGAAAGAGGGTAGGTACTTACTCCCTACCATTGAAGCAGTCACATGCCTGTTACGGCTCCACGCTTCCTGTCTTAACAGTTTTCTATATTCCCTCTCGGTTTTCCTTTAGGTAGTTACTATAGACTTAGGAACTAGCAGACTAGGCAATGAATTTGTTAAATTAGATTATCCGCAGTGCGGTTGTGGTGACGAACATTATCCCCAGATATTATTATTATGCCTATGGTTCTAGGGCAATGGTGGGCAAACTTTTTAATGGGGGGGGGAAGGACAAAGTTTAAGAAATTCTAGAGGAGGGCCAGAATTATTACGCCCCGTATTACGCAACACATGAACTACGCGGTTAGTTTAGCTTCACTTATAGGTGCCGCCCGACTCACACATCATGGTCGGGGGGGTCCGAATCGCTGTCGAGCCCACCATGAAGTACCTAGGATTGGTGCTCGACAGCCGGTGGGACTTCGGACCCCATTTTCGACGGCTGGCGCCCAAGCTGTTGGGCGCGGCGGGAGCGTCGCAACGCTGCTTCCCAATCTGGGGGGCCCGAGCTCCGTCTGTAGACGGCTCTATACGGGTATCGTGCGATCCATGGCCCTGTACGGGGCCCCGATCTGGGCCCACGACCTGACGGCCGGCTCGATTGCGGTTCTTCGGAAACCGCAAAGAGCCATGGCCGTCAGAGTCATACGGGGGTATCGCACGATCTCGTATGAGGGGGCTTGTGCACTGGCCGGATCCCCGCCCTGGGACCTGGAGGCCAAAGTACTCGCGTCGCTGTATCAGTGGCGCGAGGAAGAGGCGGAGCGGGGCGAACGACCGATGCAGCGTCAAGTCGAGCTGCGTCGGTCTCAGCTCCGCGAGGTCCTAGTGGCGGAATGGCGGGACAGGCTTTCGCGCCCTACCGCCGGCCTCGACATAGTCGGGGCGATCCGGCCGGTGCTCGAGCGCTGGCTCGGGAGGAGGCACGGCTCCCTGTCGTTTCGGGCGACGCAGGTGCTCTCGGGGCACGGTTGCTTCGGGAAGTACCTGTGTCGCATAAACAGGGAGCCGGACGCCCGGTGTCACCACTGCGTCCATTGCCGGGAGGACACGGCGCGGCACACGCTGGCAGAGTGTGCCGCTTGGGAGGAGCCGCGCCGTGCCCTCATCGCCGGAGTAGGCCCGGACCTCTCGCTGCCGGCCGTGATCGAGTCTATGGTCGGCGGCGAAGAGGCCTGGGACGCAGTGGTAACCTTCTGCGAGACGGTTATCTCGCAGAAGGAGGCTGCGGAAAGGGAGAGGGAGATTTCAACCCCTCACCCGATCCGCAGCAGACGCACCAGGCGTCGGCGGAGGGCGGACAACGCCCTCTTCCAGCCCCCCTAAATGGGTCCAGGGGCGTCAGACACGGGGATACGTCTGTCGCCCCACAACATCATAAGGACCCGAGGTGGCGGCGCGCGTGTGATGTTCCACGCGCGCCCCTCAGAGAAGTCGGGGGGGGAGGAGTTAACACCTCGCTCCCCCCCCTCGACCAGACGGGGCCCGCGGTGGCGGGCCGGCACCAGCCGGGGGTTGCGGAAGCTGAATTCGTGCCCGCGACCCTCGGCGCTCAAGTGTGCGAAGGAACATCGGAGGGGTTTTAGTGGGTATACCCTCGGGCCCCTTCTCATTTTTGATATGAGAAGGGGAGTTTGCGAGTGGGAGTCCCACATAACCACCGCGTCTCTCCCCGGGCGCGGTGGTATGCGTAATGCATTTCCCCTCCGAAAAAAAAAAAAAAAAAAAAAAAAAAAAAAAAAAAAAAAAAAAGCTTCACTTATAGGTAGTAAAATCTAACTTATAATTCTCGACCGATATCCATATCGATGGACCCTCGGCGGGCCGGATTAAATACTTTCGCGGGCCGGAGTTGGCCCGCGGGCCGTGCTTTGCCCATCACTGTTCTAGGGTATGAAAAGGCTACTAAAATGTACGCCAATCACTCACAATCAAGTGCAGTTTACACTTTGGAGTTAGTGTTAACTCCAAAAGAGGATTGTCGTCCGGGTGGTTGTAATCACTATACCATGCATATATATTGTGCCAGCCACAAATGTTTGGAAACAGAGCCGGTAGATTATGATTTATTTCTAGATGTAATGTTGCTGTCTATGTTGATTTCATTTGACATATAAAATGTTGTGTCTTTTCCAAGTAAATATCGGGTTGAGACTAAAAATTCCTTTTACTTACTACATTTCCTCAATGAGGAGATATTATGACAGTAGATTATTCTATGTTTTCTTATGTCTACAGCAGTAGCCTTCGAATTGGTCGGTAAGTGCGACTCAGAAAGAATGATCGTCCGCTAATGCCCGTTCCGAAATGGTGAATAGTCGGAACGGTCATGCAGTTTTATTGCAACCTTTCAGGAGAATCGCCAAGAGAACTGTCTCCACTAAAATTATAGCCATTTAAAAATATTCTTAAATAATTTTGGTTTTAGTTTATTATATGGTATAATTTAAATTTTATATTTTTTTCTACATTTTCTACAGACTCTTAGTCTGAACTTTTAAAAGACGTTATGATAAATTATTGTATATGTAGTATATTTATACAATGTGATACAAAATACCCCGTAAAAATATAATAAAAACTAGTATAATATAATAAATATATAAAATGAAAGCTAAACATCCTAGTAAGCTGTCATGTCAGGGTACCAGATTATTTGACAGAAAGGCTACTATTTTACCTAATAATTATCTACACTAATAGTTTTTCTATTTATCATTAATAAAAATCTGTTTTTTATTTTTTGGGGTATGTTATACATCGTTACTACGGTTCTTAAATATTGTGAATGGACTCGTTATAAGGCCCCATTTAACCTCCTTTCGGCTTTACGGGTAGTTTTGTAACACCTGTTTATTATAATATATTTATCATTACTATTATATAACTATCATACTATTATAATACATAGTGCATCCATTCTATACTAATATTAAAAAGAAGAGAGAGAGAGTGTAATCTGCGGATTCACAGTATCTACTTGAAAAATGACGTCACTATTTGATAGGTACATTATTATGTATAGTCATAGGCTATGGGATAATATTAATTATCCCGAGATATATAAGATACCTCTATAATGCGGATGAAACCGTGGCAAGGGAAGCTAGTCGGATATAAAGCCAAAACTAGTTAATAGTTTGTTTGTTAATTTTATCGAACGCAACATTTTGACTGTATCTATGTAACCAAACTTCCTACAACATTTAAAACATAAATGTTTGTATTTTTTTGCGGATATCTGCTATCCCATTACACAGTAATCACTGAATATTTATTTATTGTTGGTGGAACAACACCAACAGCTTACAAAGTTTTGATCAATTTCATCATACAAATGGTGAGCCATTTAGAGGTTCTCACTGATAAACACACAATAATGTTAAGATATTCGTTAACTTTATATATTGATTTAAAGTCGATACCAAAGCATTTTTTTATTCAAGCTCTTACGCTACTTTAGGTTCAGAAGTCAACTTTTATGGAGAAGAACCGTTAATAAGAATATAATATAGGACATTCGCAGATATGCCGTAAATATAATTTAAAAAAAACTCCAATATATTTTTCATCCAATTTCTTTTGTATGTTCAATGCTCTATCGTGTAGTAAACTGCCATTTAATGATGTGGTAAAACATCATATTATTGGAGCCTTTGAACCTATCTATCCATACTATTGTATAAATGTGAATGTAAGTTTGTTTGTTACGCTTTCACGCAAAAACTACTTAACCGATCATCATAAAACTTCGTTTACATATTCTTGGCGGTATTACAAGTAACAAGATACTTTTTGTGCCGGGAAAATGTTACATCCCTCTGGAACGTGAGTGAAACCGCGGGGGACAGCTAGTATTTTACAATAGTGTAAAACCTACGTGACCATTTGTTTAAGATCTTATTCTAAACATTTTTAATTTTAATTAGCTTTTTATTTTAGTTGGCTTGGTGGTTAGCGACTCTGACTGCCAAACCGAAGGTCGCGGGTTCGATTCCCACCCAGGACAAACATTTGCGTGCATGAACATGTCTGTTTGTTCTGTGCCTGGGTGTAAATATCTATTTAAGTATGTATTTAGAAAAACAAAGTAGTATATGTAGTATATCAGTTTTCTGGTTTCCATAGTACAAGCTCTGCTTAGTTTGGGACCAGATGGCCGTGTGTAAACAATGTTCAAGGATATTTATTTATTTAATTGGTATTGTATGACTATGTATGTCCACAATATATCATGTTAACAATATCACCGTTGCTTTGAATCAGCGATCCTTGAGGTGCACACATTCTTAATGATTTTGTGCCAGATTTTGTGAATTTTATTTTATTTTGAAAACAGTTGTGGATTCAAGTTTATATAAAACTAGTTGTCCCCTCGGTTTCTCCCACGTTTCCGAGGGATATCACATATTCGCAGCATTAAATGTATGTGCTTTTCCAAACTATAATATATCTATGTGCCAAATTTCAATCAGATTTGTTCAGCCGTTCTTGCGTGATTGAGTTATAAACATCCATCCATCGAAACTTTCGCATTTATAATATACTAGCTGTCCCCCGCGGTTTCATCCGCGTTCCGGAGGTCTGTAATACGGGAACTATCAAATGCGCGCAGTTAACACTAATCATACCAACACTTACTAGGTACCTATTTCTACCATAGCGGGTCAAATGTGACTTTATGTTTCCTGCTTGAATGTATGAAAAAGTCATGAAGTCAAATGTGCAAAAGCAATAAGCATTTTCAATGCAAAGTTCAAAATGGGTCATTTGACCCGGTTATGGTATGCTTAGTGTTAAAATAGTTGTAATTCTTATAATTCGCGGAATTTCTGAATTATAATATGCATGTATTATACATAAAAACCTTCCTCTTCAATCACTCTATCTATTAAAAAAATCGCATCAAAATCCGTTGCGTAGTTTTAAAGATTTAAGCATACATAGAGATATAGGGACAGAGAAAGCGACTTTGTTTTATACTATGCAGTGATATAAGATTAAGAACTACTGTAATATACTTTATTTAAAATATCATAATTGTTTCATCTACCTATAGAAACTTTGCTATTATTTAATTGAGACTGCATTGATTTCTCTGACGCCTTAAATGTAAATAAAATAAATAAATATCCAGGGACATTCTTTATTACTGTAATAAAAATAGTGTAAACAATTCTGTGTTAACCATTAGTCATCATCATCATCATCATCTCCATCATCATCAGCCTATCTCCGTCCACTGCTGGACATAGGCTTCACCTATGGCACACCACTGAGCTCGATCTTCAGCGCTTTGTTTCCAACCGCTGCCAACTCCATCTAGCTGAAGGGCGACCTACACTACGTTTACCGAGCCGTGATCTCCACTCAAGAACACGTCTACCCCAACGGTTATCGGTTCTACGGCAGATGTCACCAACTGTAATAACTCAAAATTCTATGAACCTTTACATGTCTTAAGTAGACAGTAGAAAAAAGCAGATTCATAATAAACACTGAGAAGAGCCAGTAATCTGCGAAGGAATAAAATAAACCTTTTTTATAACGTCAAGCGAAATCATCGATAGAAAATGAAAAAGACACCCAGTTACATTTTCCATTAACGGGGAATAGGAATGCGTCGAAGGCCCCAGGCTCCAATAAATCAATCTGTAGGGAGACAGACCGCTCCCAAATCGCACTCAGAATATACCGTATTAAATTTGGTAGGCAATATGGCTGAAACTGTGACTAAGCTATTATTTCTCGTCCTACTCCTTTTTTAGGACAATTGTAAACGGAAAGTAAAATGTGATAATGCTGACTAAAATTTATTTAGAACTTACTGTTGTCACTATGAGTTGAATTTCGCTTTCGAAATATGAGAAAGAGGTATGATTTCATACAAAAATTCTATGGAAATGGCACTTTATTATTATCCCATTTTTTTTTTTATTTTCCAGGCAATTGTATTTTTTTCCTTTCCATAAAAAACTTATTTAGACTATAATTGTACACATTTAAAAAACCCATACCCAAAGTACCCATATCAGTCTAGACGTTCACAATTGATGGTTACCAATCAACAGTATATAATTATTGTTTTTATTGCGATATTGCTAAAGTAATGATACTGCCAGGGCAGTGCCACGGTACTACTATAAACTTAAAAAGTAATATTAATGTCAGGTTACTTTATATAACCTGGCATAAATGAAGAAGTACCCTTAGGTTACAATCGCTAACAATAATCTTCGTGTTCGTGTAGACAGCAGACCTCTCACGTCATTGCGTAATCAGCGAAAAAGACAGAGCATAAAAGCCATGGCGAAACATCGTCATTTACCTTACAAAATCGAATGTCTGGTACAAATAAAAAAAAATGCATGAGCAATAATAAGCAAACATTTCTATATTTTTTAACTACCTGCTCATTCAAATGTATATATCTATATATAACCATAATATTAAACACGATACTTAAAACGTAACATGAAGTTCGTATGTGTAATACCGACATAGTATGATTTAGAAAACATTTATACTTTTTCTATGAATGTTCTAAAACCTAACCCCTTTAAATATCCCACAATAAACTTAAATCTTTGAACTGTAGTGCATTGCGTGAAAAAAAACATTGTCTCTAGATTAGATAGTCATTGTGTCTATTTTGTATAGACGCAAATTAGATTTAATCTTTACTGAAATCAACAATTTAACTATTTTTATAAACTATATGTATCAGCAACATAAAGCTTAATACACCTTCTTTATAATCTATACAATTAATTGCAAACCTTATTGCAGACACGTCGAGTCAATTGAACTTATTTCATTCTCAATACCTCACCTAATATCTCACCCTCAGTACGATAAGGGCTTAACTCAAGTTTTTTTCGAAATGGAGTTACGATCATAGAGATACTAAACAAAATACGCTCTATCCGATGAAGAGTAAAACATAGTCAATTTAATGATAGAATAAGCATACCGATACTTCAGCCTCTTTATCACCGGGACCCACCCTCCCCGCTCAGTGCAAAAGTCATCCAATACCGATATGTGCCAAAAGTAATTTTTTGAGTTACGCCCCTATCGTTCTGAGAATGCGATATATCTAAAATACCTGTCTCGCTAAACTGGTTGTCTACACGACAAAACTTTAAATACATCCGATTCTTATTCAAGAAGAGACGAGCAATAAAAACACCTAGAATAATTCTACACTGTATCAATCACGTTGGAGCAGTAAAACCTAGAGTAAAACTTACTACAGCTCGAGTGTACCTGTACACTCGTTTCAGGCTGAATTTGCTCCCCGCTCACGTAGGAAGACACTTGCAACGCTGTCCAACCAATCACCGACGGCGTTTGAGACGAGAATACTTTAAACATTCCAAAGAGTTCGATATTTGAATGCGATTTGTTTGGAAATAACAAGTCTAATTGATGTTAAGTTCATATCGATTAAAGCGATAAGTTTTATTTTGATTCTACTTGAAATTTAGTAGTTGATTACAGGGAATCGTTTAAGTCGCTTCAAAATAATGCCGAGGTTTCCTGTATATAGATAGAATTTGGTATTTTTTTTAATAAAAGAAATGCTAAGATTTAATGAAACGAACCCAATAAATTCAACAGGCTATTTATATACGAAGATATAACCGGTAGCCGACCCAAAAAAATATTTTGAAACACGCTGTTTTTTTAACAATATACCTTATTCCTTAAATTACAAAGCAATGGTTATTGTTTGAATAAATTGTGCTTACTATGTAGAAAGATATTCCGAACGTAAAAATAATATTCATGATCGTTACAGCTTTCTAGAACGAGACTGGTGTTTGAAACGTTATTGTTAAATTGTGTTTGCTTAGAAGTAATAAAACTACTATGCTAGTTTGGCTGTTTTATTGAGTTCCTGTAGAAACACAAGTCAAAGATTGGAAAAATATGAAACAAGGAGTTAGAAATATATATAGACTACTTTTCTTTTAATTTTATCCCGGGATAACGTGACATCCCTCGGGGACGCAGGTAAAATCGCGGGGGACAGCTAGAATTATATACGCAGTGAATCGAATTTGCGAGTTAAAGTAGAATTTACGTTAAAAAGAATTGTGCTGGTATTGAAAATGTCGATAGGTGGCGGTGACCATTTGCCATCAGGTGGACCGTATGCTTGTGTGCCGAACCCAAGTGGTATAAAAAAACTTTATAAATAAAAATATGTCAAAATACCTTTTATTAATAGAAGTTTGGTATACAATCACCAGAATCACATTGTTGATAAAGTATTACATAGTATTATTGTTTATCACTACATCACTATCACTAGATAGTATAAAACTTTCTCTGTGTATATATATCCCTATGTATGGTTAAATCTTTAAAACTACGTAACGGATTTTGATGCGGTTTTTTTTAATAGATAGGGTGATTGAAGAGGAAGGTTTGTATGTATAATACATGTAACATCCCACGGGAACGCGGGTAAAACCGCGGGGGACAGCTAGTTATTTATAATACCTAAATCGTATAACATTTATTAGACGGTTGCTTTGAATAGGTACTTATTTAAGTAAACGTCTAAGTTAGAGCTCTACAATAATTCGGTCAAAGGCATATTTTATTAATATTCAGAGAGTAAAACGGGAATAATGTTGCTTGACTACAATTTGTATACGTTTTAGGAGCAACGAAAATCAAAAGACGGCAAGCAAAGCGTCCAAACAGATGTGAACAAAGATGAAAAAAGTTTCAGAAAATCGGGAATGGGAGATGATTACAGTACAGAGAATGGAGTTGCGGCGTTATTATGAAGTCGCCTTTGTACTGATTCCAAATGTTTCCCTTTAGAACTTCGACAATGTTTATGGCTTAGCCGGGAATTGTATTGTATATCTATATAAAAATGTTTAATTTACATCGTATCTCATAATTTTTATTGTTCCTTCTTATGGGTATTTTATTTGGTTGGAGATTATCATTTCTGTAAGGCTTTGTTAGAACAAAGAGTCTGGCTGCTTTATTCAAAATTTAGTCTGACTACTCATCCAACTTGGATAGGGAATTAATGCCTTATATTGTCAACAATACAATAGCGTAAGAGAATATTCAGGATTGTAGTAAATTATATATTTGCGACATGACACATTTCATATTCCTTAATGACCATTCTCATTTGTCGTGTTTATGTCTATATTTATTTCCATAAAATTTATTATATTAAAATTTATTTCATTACATAAATACGCAAAGTACTTTAGATTACCTATTTCACCATTATTTATTAACTTTTAGGTGAATTACTTCTTATTAAAATCACTTTGTAGAGTAGTAGAGCTCTTAGTGCAGAGTTCGTCCGGGGAAGTACCACCTTACCCATTTCTGCCGTGAAGCAGTAGTGCAATTGTATTACTGTGTTTCGGTTAGAAAGGTAAGGAAGCCGGTGAAATTACAGGCACCTGAGACTTAACAACTTCACGTCTCAGGGTCGACAACGCATTGGCGATGCCCCTAGTGTTGCAAATGTCCATAGGTGGCGGTGACCACTTACCATCAGGTGGACCGTCTGCTTGTTTGTCAGCCCAAGTGGTATAAAAAAAACTTTTTGAGGATGGTAATCTTATTCAGCATCAAAAGATATGCTGAGAATTTGGCCTAAATCAAAAGTGAAAATTGTAGGTATAAAGTTCATGAACTATTTCTAAAATCTACTGAAATTGTTCTCATTTCATTCGCCCACCTTTCCTAGGATAAAACATCAAGTTTACAGCTTGAACGTTAATTACCCACTTACATCCAAGTGGCTGCACTTACGTCGGAAAACTGACACAAATTAATCGTATTTACGCCAACCTCATTACCTGATTTGAATATTCATAAAGATTCTTCAGTAGACCTTTAAGCTTTCAGCGAATTAGAGGAATATTAAAGCTAAGTTATTTTATTATTATAAAGTACCGAGGTTATTTAAACTAGCGCTATGATGGCCGCTTTCAGGTTTAAGAATCTATATATATAAAAATGAATCCCTATTTCCCTTGGTCACGGCATCACGCATAGACGGCTGGACCGATTTCGCAATTTTTTTTTGTTGTGTTTGTTATTGGCAGGAGATGGTTCTTATGAAGGAAAAAATTAAGAAAATTGCGCGGAAAATTAGAAAATTTCGGAAAACTTTACTAGCGCTTTTGACAATATAAACTTTTATTATTGTCAGTCGTTTGACAGCTGGAGCGATTGACAGAATGCGCGCTGCAAATATCGTTTAAAATAGAGGCATGGGTCGGAATTATATTGATAAAATAATTTCTTATTGCACATTTCACAGTCGATTCAATCGGAAGATTCGAATTCAATATTCATTGTTAAGACAGGACAACGTCTGTCGGGTCAGTTAGTTTCATATATAAATAAATCCTGTTGCTTTATTGATGGGGTTCATCATACAAATTAAAAGGCGATGAGAAAATGTACCTCATTTCAAAAGCAATCCAAATAAAATACGCACTTTTTTTTTTTACCTCAACAACTATACATCAAAGTCCTACCTTATATATATATTTTTTTATAAACTCACAGATAAAATAAAAATTAAGCGATTTAGTCGGTTCCTCGATACTTTTCTTTTTGTTAAATATTTTTTTTACAAAAGCCTCTGCGGCTTCAATACCTTACATCGCATGTTTCAAAATCATTAAAAAATAAACTATGATGTATTCATCCAGTATCATACAATAATGTACTCACGTATAATTGAAAATAATTATACACAACTACAAGTACCTAAATCGCTATAATTATAATTAACTTGTTATCATAATTTACAAGGTAACTGTCTAAAACATCCATCAAATTATTAATTTCACTATTATAATACCAACCTAAATGGCATGACAGCGTAATTGAGTGTTAGCAGCAGTTTTTACTCGTTTAAAACGAACGCAACAATTACCTCTATTAATTTGCGTGGTGAGGTGAGTCCGATAAAAGCCAGCTTAATAATATTGGGGCGAGAGCGGGAGAGGCCGGATCGCAATGGGAAGGGGTAGGAGGCTGTCAAATTTCATGCACTAAAGCTCCAGCAATGGTCCTCTACCCTGGTAGCTGGACAGGTATAGTCGGCGACGTAAATTTTATTGAAATTAAAAATAAAATAAATAAAACCTATCTTTAGCAATAAAAGTCGTGTGAAACTTTTATCGGAGTATTTTTATGATTTATGCCATTGTTTTTGTTTTTCACTATATAGATGACACAATATTTCAAAGCAAAAGAGCAAAGTTAGTGGTTCAAAAATTGCAATGCAGATTACTTTTATCTTCTTGTCTGTACCTAATCATAGAGATCCGGTAATATTGTCCAGACACAAAACTCGAGTTTGTAGTTGCACGTGATTGTACCAAATGCATTCCACCAGGCAGCGGCCATCGGTGGCTCGCTTTATCTTCACCCATACACTGCGTGATAAGAAGCTTAGCAGGCGAACTTAATAAGAGTTGACGTGAACCTCCCCAACCAAATGAGAATAAACCTTTTGTTCCACAAAACATGGCTTTAGATTATCAGCGAAGTTGGTGAACGGGTCACTGGGCAACAGCTTCCAGAGCAGTTTGTGCATAACATTCAGCTTTTGGGTGTAAAATGTACAATAGGGGATGTAATAACGCTATGTGCTTGTACCTTTTTAATTGATCCTCACCTGCATACTCTTATGAATGCAAAGGGATAAAAAAGAAGGTAGTTTGCATGCAAAAAAAACTGTGTTTTTTGGGTCCAAATAATATAACTAATACTATGTTCATACGTATGTTAGAAGATAATAATCAATAATTAGGAACATTATGCAGTTAGCATCAAGTTTAAATGACCGTGCAATTACGATCACATTATTAGATAATATCCTAGTTTAGAGTCAAATTACACTCGCTGTAATTTGAAACTGTAGGTTGGTGAAATTAAGACTTAATCTGTACAATAATTAGGATTGTATATACTTATAACATAGTTATTATTCTATATTGTCATTATTTAATGAAATAATTTTTCACTTTGAAAACAAAATTGAAAACGATGGAGAAAATGTGTTTAAGGAGATAATTGTTTCCGGTAGATTCATTAACAGAGGTATAGCTCCTGCTCATATTAAAACATGAGCGTTGTCTCACAATAATTTCTGTATTATAAAACTGCCTGCCACTTTTAACTCGACCTTACACCTGTGAGAGTTAAACTATACAGTACTGTCACCCAATAAAATTTACGATTCACAAAGGTGGCAATTCTTCCGCTCTTTATTAATAATGAGAAAATTGCAGTACAGAAATGAAGCAGATTTAACATTGCGCCGCGGCCCCAATTTTACAGCGAAACGTACACCGTGTACGAACAATTTATGATAGGACACGTGTGAAGCGCTTCGTGGTTTTAATATCTGCTGTAAATTAGAGCGAGCGAGCGGATACTGCACAAATTGGCTTTGTTCGATGCTCTTATTCTACGTTTATTGTTTTGGATAGTATTTTGATCTCATGTTACTTTATCAGCGAGCGGAAACTTGTGTTTTTACACGCGTTATATTAGCTTCACCTGTATGTATGTATGTATGTAACCGACCCCTTTGAGCTCGATTTTATCCTACTTTGAACAAATAAAAAGTTAACAAATAGTTAAAAAAAACTAAAAAAAACACGCTTTATATAGAAAACCAAACTAAAAACAGAAAATAAATATTAATTAAGAATAATGTAATTTTTTTTAATAAATATAAGTTATTAATAGTTATATATAGAATAAGAAAACAAATGTTTTATTTTAAAAAAGCGGGGGTGCTTTTTTAAGGACTCTTTTTGAAAGGTAATGACAGTTAATTAAGCAATATGAGAGGGAAGCAGGATTTTGTTTCAGAATAATAGTCAGAGATAGCTATCGATTTATAATCTACGAGTATATAAGTAAAATAGGGTTCCTTTGACGCACTATCACCTCAAAACTACTGAACATATTGGGATGGGACTGCTACCATTCGACGCGGAATTTTTCCTAAATGGTACGCTCCTCCGCGGGGTACAGCTATAGAATGTTAAGAAGTTCATAATTATTCAGTAAGTTAGTGTTTTCTCTGTACAAAAAATACATACTTTGTAATTGGCACTTAATGAAATTATAGGTCATCGTATTTCTCAAAGAGTTTAACTACAATAAAGGCCATTTCGAAATAACCGCTGAATTTATGAGAACAAAGGAAGAAAAGCGCTATCGTAAAGACTATTTTAATATCTACAGAAATCTTTTGTTAACGACAATTTTATTTATAACCGGTTTTATTAATAGTCCTTTTGTAAATTATGATACTTAATTGGCTGTAGTGATAATTTACGTGCTGGTAATGTAGCGGTACAGAGTGTAGATTTAACACCTAAAAATGTGACTTCTACCACATAGTCTTGGGTTAGATTTCTATCCAGGCACGTTCTGTTATAAAATAGTCTGGGTATAACTTTTTTTTTTTATTATTATTTATTAGCGTAAACAAATAGTGGCACAATAAATATTAAAATTAAAATTTCAGAACATGAAATAATAATACTGACACCAACACCGTTTACCACAGCTTTGCACAACAACACAACAGCAAATATGATTAAAAGGGTCTTATATTGAAAAAATACTCGTACTCATTTATTAGTACCTATTATCTGGTTGCACAAGTTCTGCTTAGATTTGAATCAGATAGCCGTATTTAAAAATTACTTAGGAAATTTATTTTATACTAGCTGATCCGGTAAACGGTGAAGATCTACCTTTACTTATCGATGTTCTATCTCGTACCCCACCTATAAAGGGCCCATATTTATTCAGAAACCTTTGTGCATAACAATTCAACAAGGTTTCATGTAATAAGATGAATGGCAGAGGAATGCATACGGAACAAAAGAAGAAACGTAAATTTGTATACTTTGTGGCGACATCTATGAACACGCCTACAATCCTTCACCGCCCGCACTACAGTGATGTGGTGACATCTATGAACGAGTAGAAACACACGAGAATCCTACATCGCACTATCAAGATTCTCTCAGGATTTGACATATATACAAGGATCCAACATCAACAGTTGGACCGTAGTCCCCAGGCATGATCACCTAGCCTGGCGGAAGATCTTCCCTTTTAAATGGAGGAGTCACATACCTCGCTCCTCCATAACTTCATTGATTAAAAAATTGTAACAGATTGTTTTAAATATACTCGTACGTAAGGGAAGTCAATGTTTCTAGGAAGAAATTATAAATTAACTAGCTGTCCTTGCGGTTTTACCCACGGGATGTCACATGAATTACACATAAAAACCTTCCTCTTCAATCACTCTATCTATTAAAAATAACTCGCATCAAAATCCGTTGCGTAGTTTAAAAAATTTAAGCATACATAGGGATATAGGGACAGAGAAAACGACTTCGTTTTATACTATGTAGTGAAGAAACCTTTAATATTTAAAAATAAAACTGAAAGCGACGGACATTTTAAATATCTCAGTATCGAAATAAACATAGCTTAGAAATACAAACTAAGTCTCATATATTAACGCCTCAAAACTAGTCAAAACAACATTCCTCAAGTAACGCTATTCGAAATTATAATTAAAACCAGGTAAACAGTGAAATCAAATCATAAACTTCTGACACTAATATAGGTATAGAACCTTTTATTCAATCTAACTTTGTAAACGAAATAGGGACGGGTAATTTGGTATTATTTCCTCATTAATGTAACTCTGGAAGTTTGGGGCTGTATTAAAAACTCCCGTGGGACCTCACGCCCGCACAATTACCTTCGAGTAAGCGAAATAGGGCCAGTTCTGTCTCGTCCATTTAACTGTGTATTAGCAAGTTCGATTGCATTGGAAATAGCAGATGTAAGAGCTATTTTGGGTGCAACTGAATTTGTATCGTGTTTTACCTTAAACTAGCGACAAGACATGATGGCCTATTTGATTTTAAAGAATGTCACTGGCATTCAGCTTTTAGGCTCGTGAAATAAAGTGGATCTATTCATAAACTTTATTCTAAAGCAATTAGGGTTATTTTTCCTATGACATTCTGAAACGTCAAAACTGCCATCTTAGTGTGTCACTAGTTTAATTTAAGAAGCAAATTCTTTCGGTTTAAAGATCTATGGAGTTCCAATGCATTATAGCACTATTAATGACTACTTATATTCTATTAATCATTTATAAATGTAGATTAGTTGGTTAACTTTTATACGCACATTTTTGTTCTTGTTTCGTCAAGAAGCACTCAAGTAGTCCTCGTACACTCTTGACAAGACTATCAGGGTATTCAAATAGAGTTGTAACGGTATATAACTCGCCTCACGTCTCTTTGTTTGTGTACATTCTAAAGTGAACTCAAGCAAGACATCGCCCTCTATAGATATTATCTAGTCAATCCATTGCATTGATGATTTTCTGAGTAGCTTAGTGCCTTCAACAATATCTCAAATAACAAGGCACTTTAGAAACCCTGAGACATGTGCAAAGAATGTTAGCAAGACCCTAGTTAGCCCAACTATCTAAGAAACAACTCCTTACAGATTTATAACGCAAATTTAGTACGGACAAGTATGACAGAATATAGATGGGCTCGTTAGGTCATGTCGGATGTCTTAACCTACAAGGCCAAAACTAATCTAGCAAAATACCTTAGTAACGACCGCCAGGGTTGATAGTTTAACATGCCCTACATAGATTCCACTTAGCTGAGGTGTTTGTAATGGGTGTTATTTATATACAAGTGATTTGCCTTTAGAATCGCTTAAGCTACAATGATTTAAGACGTAGTCCTTATGACAATATTATGATGATAAATCAGTATTATGTTGTCATGAAGATTTTGTTCAATTATTTATATATAAAAAATGTTGCTAGAAAAGGTTTACTAACTGTTTATTAAATTATACACTCAGAAATATGTTTCGAGTTTTGGTTTATTTACTAGACTGTAGTGTAAAATAAATAACCTCTCATGGTATTTTATTAGCGTATCAATATCAAAAGACTCTCAATGCCATCATAAAAACATTAACTTGATTCCATTTTCATTCTGTTCATAAAGGCATGTCAGTATTCTCATATAATGGAGGCACGGAGCTGAGTGCAGCGGCAAATGAAAACAATCCTATGTTGAATAGAATGGCCTGCCAACTATAATATTAAGCCATATCGTTTATTATAAAACGTGTTTGCACTGTTACTTTAACCGAACTTTTACATGACCTCTTTTATTTTTGGCGGTTTTGATTGAAATGTATTAAAATGGTCACTTTACTACATTTGAATCATCTGTCAAAATCACTCCGGTTCTTGCAAACTGTCAGTAGCATCTTCTATGTAACAGAAGTAATGTAGTTAGAATTTTCAAAGAAGTTTATTTATCTAACATAAAATATGTAAACTGGAAATAATATTATTTTAAAAGCTTTTAACGTCCAAGAAAGACATGGCAATTGACATATTATATGAAACACGCGTTTCTAAGAAAAATGAGACATCCACTTTATGCACAAAATATCACGAAAAGAATTTTAATTCATATTGACAATTTACATAGGATTTAATGAAGCAAGAACAATGACCTCCCGGAATAAATATTAGTAGAAGATAGTCCCATCATGTAAGCTGGCTGGAGTCTCGACACACGTACCTAGGAACACGTTCGCGGCTCAGATTAGTTCGTGTAGCTAACAAGCAAGTAACTTTCACAATTAATACCAACCAACCGCATCGGAGGGTTATGTTCCTATAGATTTGTTACCGACATATCAGAAATAAAGTTCCCTACCTACAGTACGGTTTTATTAGATCTCAAACTACTTAATCTAATTAATTTAGGACTTTTTGGTTTTAGAAAAAACGATGGACGTAGGCCAAGATCCATTTATCTACGAACCTTCTTATCTTTATGTAATTACTTTAAAGTTTGTTAGATCATCCTTGACATTATTTCAGAGGTTAAAAGATGATCGAATACACTGCTCTTCAAAAGCAATTCTTGTGAAATAACACCTTTCATTAAACTAAAAGAAATACGAAGAAAATTCTCGTTTCTTATATCACTACCACGAGCCTGCAGACCACTCATGGGTTCAGCTAGGCCTCTCTACATATTTGTCACGGCATCCGAACTTCCACTTATTATATTAGTCAACTCTATGACATACAATATGCCATCCAAGACTGAAGCATATGGCTTAGGACTGCTTTTGGAGATATTTGTGGAAGATAGGTCTAGTGAATATCTAATAGTTATCGTGTGGCTGATGGTGAAATGACTACGAAATTTTGAAAATTATTCATTTGAATCTAATTATATTTATCATTATTTACTAATATGTGTTATTCTATGTGTTTATATAATTATTTTTCAACATGGTCTACGAAAACTTTTCTCATTAATACTTTTTTAAGAAACTTAAACGCTGATCTGATCTGAACAATATTAAAACTTATTAGTGTCTTATGATTAAGGTTTTACAAGTCCATATACATAAGCTATTATTAATTTAAGAAATGAGAATCATGGATGTAAAGTGATGCCTAAATCAGAGCCACTTTACTCAGTTTTGGCTCGCAGCTAACGCAGTCTTGAAGGCAATAGTGAAGTTACCAGGAGTTTTAAAATCACCCTTCATCTAAGGAAAAGATCATCAGATCCTATTAAGGAAATCACATTCAAGTGTAGTAGTACTTTCAACTTTAAGGTACCATAAAGCACCTTAATACCATCTCATAAGAACTACAGTTTCATTATTCCCAAAGTAACCCTTCTGAAAAGCAATAATAGTAACAATATAAATGTGTTTCCTGTTTTCAATCTTCGGGCGTCTAGACTTGGCTTTTAGGAAAGTATACATTTAAAGACATGCTAAGAATATTAAGAGACAGTATATTTCCGAAATAAACTTTGAGATTGGAAACTTTGAACTGTAGATAATTATAATAGTTTCTTCATGATCATATCTCGAATATGAGTTTTAATCTCGTATTTTTTATTTTTTGTTGCAAACCGAATATTTGTTTGGAAAAATATAAAATTTATAGACGTCTGCTTTTTCGAATTGGTTTAAGCTGTAAAGGAAAAATAAATAAACATTTAAATACAAATCTATACGTATATGATCACTTGTCTTGACTGACTGATCCACCAAGCCTAAACCGCTGGGGCTACAAAGTTAAAATTTTATGTAGTATATCAGTTATCTGGTTTCCATAATACAAGCTTTGCTTTTGGGATTAGATGGCTGTGTGTAAAGAAGATCCCAGGATATTTATTTTATAAAGTTCAGCTCAGGCCATGGGATTGAATTTCATAGGATGGGCACCCAAGACACAATTATGTCATAAAGTTCTTCCACTATTTACAAGGTACATTATTCTAGATAGGCTATGTTATAACCCCGAGGTAGATTTAATATATTGGGAACATGGATAAAACCGCGGAGCGACAAGCTCTGTTTAATAATAATAAATAAATAATAAATATCCCGGGACATTTTTACACACGACCATCTGATCCCAAACTTAGCCGAGCTTTTACTATGGAAACCAGATAACTGATATACTACATATACAATTATTTTTTCTATATACATACATAAATAGATATTTACAACCAGACACAGAATAAACAGACATGTTCATGCACACAAATGTTTGTCCTGAGTGGGAATCGAACCCGCGACCTTTGGTTTCGCAGTCAAAGCGCTAACCACCAAGCCAACTGGCCTGTCTAATACTGGGTGGATGTTTCCAAAAAATATATAGAACCAGAGTACTTTTACATTTGGACTTGCTCTACTCCTAATAAAAGAAACGAGAGAGTTATCGATAAATTCAAAGCAAACATAATTTTACAGTCAAATCGAAATTTAGGTAGTTTGTTAGAGTCCTATGAAACAATCAACAAATGATAATTCCCAAAATATATTCTTTATTCAGGTGTATTAAATTGGTTGTTAAGACGTGATATTTTAACTGAAGAGATTGCGACGTTTGAACATTTGAACCTTACCATTTTTCATATTTAGCAGCCACCCCTCAATTTCCATAGTATTCTAGCTTTATCAATTAAAGTGACAAAGTGACAAAAAAGAGTCTTGATAAAACGTCACAATAACTGTTTAACATCTTTCAACATTTTTATGTCATTTTCACGAACATTTACCAAAAAGCGTCGTATCACAACTGTTGTCAAATCAACGCAGTGTTGGAGAAAATTGTATCAAGTCATCGAGTTGTTTAAGTCACATCTTAACGGGCCATTAGGGGTGGATTGCGTGAGCGGAATACTGGTTATTTGCTTAATGTTGCTGAGAAAAACCAATTTGTAACCCTAGCGTTTACAATGCGAGTTGCGTTCCAACAGAGACCAAATAGTTTTAAATTGATCCTTATGAGCGTAGTTATAATTGGCCTACGATTGTAAGCGCCTATTGGGGTCAACCATCAGCCTTGGGCTTGGAAGCGTATTCTTTTAACAAGCCTAATAGCTTTCTTGAGTACTTATTAAAATTATCGTGGCGTAAAAAAATATCCATGAAAAAGATAACAACTATAGAGGAAATGATTTTCCCTTCTCACTTTATTGTTAACAACAATTATAGAAGACAGTTTAATAATGTTTCTTTACGTGTAGGCATGAAAAAAAATTGATGGAAAAAGAATAACAACATAAAAGAAAGTTGAAGTTTTCGTAGACTTTTCCTGTTTTATACGGGTATTTTTTGAAGAAAGGAACTATCTCAAAACGTATATAAATTGTGCTCTAAAATGATTAAAGCGGTAACCTTAAAAAATCACTTTGAAATACCATAATACCATAACCAGATTAATAAGAAAGCATTCGACTAGATTCTATGCATTTTAGGCTCCACGTTGATCTTTTGGTCAATCGGGACATGTTTTTTTATTCACAAAGTCATTGTATATAGCAGGCTATACGGTTTAATTTTATAAATGGAAACAATAATTCTGTTTAGCAGTCATACCCAACAACAAATATTTCAGCGCCAAAGATTAATGCGTTCAGCGTATACGGAACGTAGTGCACCTTAGAGACCGAGCTATCGTGAGGCTTATACGAGTCAGCTTATCTAGCTGGAGAATAGTGTTATAAACGGCATTCCCGTTTGCTACAGGAGCCGGGACCGTTTGACCCGGACTACGTCATTGACGCTCGTAAACTTTACGATACTCTCGAAACAGCCTTTCAAGAATAAGCGCCCACCGGAAGCGAATTTCTTCGAAATTGGAACAAGAAAATACTGCTATGTGTAACGTAAATCTATGTAATCGTAAATATGAATTGGAATTTCCTCTTTTGTTTTTGTAGCACACTTTATTCAGTGTAGTGAGTATCTAAGCCCTGAATTTGGGTCGCTTTTTACAATTGTTAAGATTATTTCAATGAAAATTCTCAGTAGCATATAGTGTCGAAGTATATGGAGCAGGGGTGTTGGCAGGAGGCCAAAATTAGACAAATAAGGCTACTATACACGTTGAGTTCAGATTCAGGTCTCGAATATTTGAGAAATATTACGTTCTTCCTATAAGTCTTATCTAAAAACATATTTTTACCTACAAAAGAATTGAGACATTAAGGTAAGTCATTGATATGGGATGCTAGAAGCTATTTTTCCCGATATCGATGTGGAACCACCCATAATAGAACTCCATTGACTATAAACACATAAATTGTATAGTTGCCTCACAAATACAAGCACATTATGCGTACCCCTATTATAATAAACCAACTAGAGAACATCCGAATATACTTACACATTAATTACCCAAAAATAACAACAAGCTCTCCATTCGTAAAACTGAACGCAGAAACGAGCAACATTTTTAAGCTTTTAATCTATTAAAGCCCGATCGTTTGTTGCTTAAAAATACAGTTGGTCACACACTGCACTAAACTAAGTGGCATCACGCTAGTTTGTTCACCCTCAGGAAGTACTCGACGGTCGATCTCTTTCAATTAAATGGAGCACCCTCAGGACTGACTTCGAGGGCCTAGGCTTTCCTACTTACTCACAAATTCGGGTCAGCCGTCAATTGTTTTAGAAAAAGCAAGATCTTGTATATTGGAAAGATACGTAGGTATTTTAGTGACTAGGGGGATTCGAGGAGTTGAGTTTTTTATTTCCTTGCATTTCTGATGAACTTATAATGCTAAATGCTTATTAAACTAAATGGAAAAAGTAGTTTTAGTTTTTGTTCGTTAGATTATAATGTTAGAAACAATTTAATATACAAGTTAATAACTGTAGGTTCTGTACCGAATTTATTTAAAATATGGTTTGTAACTTCTAATACTAGTAATCTTATATTCAAGTGAAGTCACGGACTATTAGAAGTATAAATCTTTTTGACAGCGACACAATATTGTGGTTGAAAATTCAATTAGGCATTTGTCATCGCTTCGTTGGACGCTGTCGACTCGTGCGTTATGCCAGCCTGACGATCACGTTGGTACATAACAAAGGGACCCCTTATTTTTACATTATGTACCTATGGGGGGATTTCTGAGGGTATTCGTTTGTGGCCGCATTACAAGAGACTTTTCTGATTTTAAAAAGAAACGAGAATGTGGATAAAGATGCTTACAATATTCTTGTACAGCCTACATTTTTATCTCAACTTGGATAACGACGAGAGGAAATCCTTACAAACGAAATTTTTCAACTCACTTTTGTGGATTCCTACCGGCAGAACAGTATTGTCGCAATTTCACAATATTTCTCGTTGTTTACTGAAAAAACTGGAACAATATTTGAAATACTTATTCTCGAAATCTTTATACAGAATTATAGAGGCTTAATAGAGGAAATAATTAAAACTGACTGACGGCTAAATTAAACCAAAGCAACATACTTTCAAGTACTGACTTAGTAAGCCATTTTGAAAAACACACTTTAGGTAAATGATATAAAATAAATGTCGAAGAACTTCTTCTAAGACAAAGAACCGGAAAAACTAGTCTCCTTTTCGACTTTCATTTCATTCATTTTGACAAACAAACCTCAACAACTTGTCCAATTGCCTCCGAGATTAAAAACGAAAAGAGCTTTGCAAAAGAGGGATCTTGTGATTAACACGTGAGCGCCCTTATGTATTCTTGAGCACTGCCTTTGCAGTTGGTATTATTAATAGGGCACCTTTAAACTTTTTCTTTACTAAAAAAGACGAAAAAAATTGTTTGTACGGTTGGACATCTCTGCAACTACAAATCAAATTCTATAAAGACAGAAAAAATCCTATACAGTACGGAAGCAAACAGCCTATTCACCTTTAAATAACGCAAAAAGTAATATTAATAAATAATTAATGACTGCTAAAAAGATTTTTCCATTGCGAGGAAAAAGCCAATAAAAATTATTTCATCTACTACCCACTGCAACTTTCATCAAACATCAAAGACTGTAAGTAAGTCATAAGATTCCTTTTGAACACGATAAATCTGTATTGGTAATTAAACGTTTTCCTGGAAAGATCGCTGGAGTACTCTTTAGAATATACTTCATATGAAAATATTCATATACTTTTTTGAAAACAACTGAATAGTAGAAATGTAATAGGTTGTACTGCAAACGGTTCTGTTTGAGTGAGAAATCAATTTGTTCCACCGTTTTCATTTATGCGATTCGAGCGTTTCCATTTATTCGAACGCAAATTGGAAAGGGACTGACTGAGTTGTCAGCTGTGGCTTATGCAGTCGTCTCGACTTAGCAATAGTATGTACTTACCTATGTAAAGAAACCCGTTTGAATAGAAGAAAATTATATGTGGAATTACGTGTTTAAACGTAAGATTTTAGGGACTTATTCTGTAATAGGATTACCTTTACAATAGTAAAATTATAGATAATCGGGTTGTATTCAAATCATATAACTTGATTGGGTACTTGGGAAGTCAGTTTCAAATGTGGATCCACTGACATAAAATTCAATTATTTTTGATATTGCGCTAGCTGTATGCAGGTTCATCAGTGAATGATGTACACTTCAATTCTACCTTTCACAAATTCAGCTAATAAATATCATGTACATAGATTTTAGATAATTGACTCGGACGTGACCTTGCGGAAATCCAGCCTAAGTCACACGTAAGATACAAAACAAATATTTAGTAACTAATTCCGCTGGATCTCCTTCTCTGTCGAGTCCCAAACAAGGAAACTCATCAGGAAATCGACAAGTGTTTCTCTTCTACACGAAGCATCTTCAGAACGTATTAGATATGCTGTCACTGAGTCGACGCATTAGCACCAGACGTGTTACCTCGCCGAACGCCGGACAGAAAGTGCCAAATTAGAATAGGTATAGATTTTGTATTTATCCTCATATTTGGATAGGTACCCCGTAAAACCTAATTCCTTTGAAATTTGCTTTAACTTTATTTTTGCATCGGTACATAGCCCATAGCACATAGATACAATTTCAAAAGCGAACTAGTGGTGGCTAATCGAAAACTGTAATGAATCAAAGGATGGTTGCGTAGTTCAGATAGCTTTTTCCAGTTTCAACTCTTTCATTTTTGTTCGCCCCAGTCTCGTTAGCCGGATCTGAATTGAAATTATCTTGTTATTTCAATTTTACCTATTCGTGAAACGTGCCATTTTAATCAAATTGACTAAAATAGCACCTTAACGGGATATCAAATGTATATATAAATAACTAGCGTTAAGAACTAGTTCAAATAACAAATTATGTAAAATAAAAAATGATAATAAATTTAATGATATAATTTATTGCTTTGTATTTGTTTACTGAAGAAATTCAACTCCACTTACTCTTAAAATATTATTTTTAGATTTATTGAAACTTCATTTCATAAAGACGTTTAATTAATATCTGACAATAATTCGAATTCAGTAACTATCAGTTCGTTTTATCGAATCGTTATTCTTTAACTTACAAAGCCTAATTGAACTTAATTAAAACGATTCCAATAATTTATTTGATTAAAAAAATATATATATGTTACCAGAATATTATTTAACTAGTTATCCCCCGCGGTTCCACTCACGTTTATCGATATCATATATAGCCTAGCATTCGTGCAATCACTGACTATAGTCATTTTCATTAAGATCGTCAAATCGTTCTTGAGGTATAAAGGGACATACAAACAGACAGAAAAACAAAAATATTTTTTTATATAAGTTGGCGATGATGAATCATAAAAAGATTATTATTCACAAAAATTTAAGGTACAGACAGAGTCGGTATAGTAATGATACCGTTTATTTGATTATCTGAATTGATTTATAATTATAGAATTTCGAGAGGTACATAAAAAATTATAATGTATGTTTTGTTAGACTGGTGAAATAATGCCTTTTATCAAAGTACGGATAAATAATTGCCAATTTATACAATACAACATATTAGCGGGAAACAGGTAGATCTAGTTGGTTGACGGTTCAAACACTAGTCCGGCGCGTAGTCGGTAGGGTTGTGACACATGATCGACTGATTATAAAATCGATTAATAGTTTATAGTAAATATTCTATATCTTATTTAATAGATTCTAGAGCGAACGTGTAAATTGTTAAAACAAAAATAAAATAAATACTTATTTTTTTTAAATATCATATTTTGTTCATTTCATTCCGCGCCACAGCAACTCAGAACTGATTCAAGGAGTAGATTTAAAACCGCCTTACCATTTATCTACAAACAAATCAGGATAGAGCCGAGGGGCTGTCAGTCGCGGTTATGCGGGCGTCTCGGACGACAAAAGGCCGCTCTTTTTGCGTCCAACCTCTTCCGAATACAGATGGTGGATTGTAAATTAGCATCTTAGTGAATTAAGAACTTTTTAACCCCATTCCTAATCGAGGAATTTTAATTTATTGCTTTACATTTAAGTAACTTTAAAAAAGAAGATCGAATTTTACTTGAACCTTACTGAAGTTTAAATTGTTATTTTAGCTATTTTAGCGATTATTATCACATGTATTAGAATCTAATTGCGTTTATTTGTCTATCGATTTACGACATAATATTATATAGGTACATGATATTTGTTAAATATGTCGTACATGCTCTGGTCGTGTTTGTAGGTGTTTAATAAATTAATTATTATAATGAACTTAATACTAATTGAATTGCTGATATTTCCTTCAGTATAACATATTTTATTTTATATTACGTACCGATCAATACTAATCCATCAATTAAATAATTTAATTTTGTCACTAAGTCTTTTGATCACAATGGCCAATATTTTTTACAAAAACTTTGTCCAACTTCAAAATTAAGTGACATCAAAATAAGTATAAGCAGGTACATCTTTCGCAAACTTTTCGTGGGCTTCTGCTTTCCGTATTAAAGTCGTAAATTGTCGATTAATGCCCATAGATCGTGACCCATTTTCTTCAAGTTAAAAACTGACGCACCCGACGCGTTATTCAGAGGTTTTCCTCTTTTCACGCTTTTTGTGAGAGTTTGCGTGACACTTCATTTATAATTCTGCTTAATCCGAGTGAGTGAGTTCTTACTGAATGAATTTGTAATGTAAAGATTAATGATATATGCTACGAGCTCTTTCAAAGCGTTTGCCGACTGTTCCTTATCGTATTTATCAACCCTTACGGTTCTTTTGTATAAACGAATCGTTAAACATTTTTCATTTGCAAGGGTGCTATGAAATATCAACTACTAACTGACGTATTGTAAAACAATTTTCCGGTTAATGATAAGTCAAGTAATAGATCAAACAAAACCTATACCTCCAGTTTTGAAAGCCTTAGTAACAAAAAATAAACCGACAACTCTTTGTGTTTTTGCTTCGCTTATTAGCTATTTCATACTACTAATGACAAAATAAACAAGTATTATAAAGGAAAATAACGTTATTGAGAATCAACAATTTACCCGGATTTTTATTTTACTTCATTATCGTAATTTAAAATTTAGGGATTTATCTCATGTTAATTTAATATAAACTCTGCAAAATGATGTCTGTAATAGTTTCATCCACATTGTGAACTCGTAACATAAAGCCTTCCGCTATGTATATATTGAGGGAGGCATTTCATTGAAAGACAAACACGGGGGCTTTAACCGATCCGCGTCCCTTATTGAAATGTTATGTTGAGACTTGGGAGTAAATTTAATTGTCGAAGTTCAGATTGAAAAAGTTACGGCGGTGGCATAATTCCACAAAACGGGACGCCCGCTCCCGTGGCGTAATTATTAGATATGTTTGTTTTGTACAATTTGGTTAATGTTGCTGCCTGTTCCGTCGGAGTTTTATGACTGAAATTTTCGGTAAAACCTCTTTAAACGTACGTGGATATTATTTCTTCAACTTTTATTAGTCTACCTTAATAAACCTTTTTTAGCAACGTTCGCATTCATTTTAGATTAATATTTTTACGAGCATTAATTCTTTAGACTTATCAGACATTGCTTTTATTAGCTCGGTCTTTGTTTGTAATTTATTTTCTTGTCTAACTATAATTTCATGGACTCAGGTTTACGGTTGCTTAATGAGCCACCTTGTTATTTTATATTAAAAATTTTGGAATGAATGGGTGTTTTATGTTCTCGTAGTGAAAATAAACATAATATTAAAATAAATGAATGTTTCTTGGAACTACATTTCTAACTAAATTATTAAGATTTTTTTTTATGATTTACTTATCTGTCTTACACATTATTTTAGTACCTACATCGCATCGATTAACAATAACTTAGAAAGAAATGATAAATTTAAATGTTTTGTACAGAATAATATATACCTACACCTAAGTACACTATGAGATGATTCTAATAATAAGGTACCGTTACCCTTGTTAAGGTTTTATGAATGGTCAGAGTAAATTATCAGTTCACTTAAAAAACCTTTAAACCTGTAAATTAATCTGCAGTTCTCTATTATAGAGCATGTTTAAAAATAACTCAAAACCTGCGCAGCGGAACAATAACAAGTTTGCACAACGTTTTCATGTACAGGGTGTCCATTACGCGAACAATCCGGCTGCGGCCGAATTTAATCCGTTTAACTGCATAACGCTCGCAAAGTTATCTCCCGACGAATATGTGTGTAAAATCAGCCCCAGTTTAATGAGTCCAAAATAACGCAACACTATGTGGGATACCATTTATTTGCATGCCACGCTCTTCTCAATTTGGTAATGCTATAGGTAACTTATTTATTTTAATTTGAATAGGTTGAAGGTTTATTATGTTGGAATTGGTAGTGATTAATGTGCTTTTTAGGTTTAACTATTTGAAGATATATATTATAGGTATATATTTATGTACGTGATGAAAAAATGATATTTGACAAAGAATTTGAATTCTTCTTTTAAAAATTATTTGGTGCGAACAAAAAACAAGGGATGTGTCCTAAAATTAATATTAGTCACGTCTTACTCACATTTAAATTATATTGATAAAGGGAGTACAATAATTACACTTTCAAAGAAAGAAAGTTTCAAAGAAACTCGTAATATAAGTTAATTTCGAATTATTCGGTTTGAACTGTAATGTGTTTCTGTATAAAATCCCATATACCAAATCCAATAACCAGTTATCGATTTCTATAGACACTTTTATTATGCTGAGCAATAAATATCAATCATTTACTGGGCTTAAGCCGTGTCAAAAACTTTTATTATAAAAAAACACCTAACAAAGCTTTGAATAAAAATCACAAAGTGCTCTCCGTTCTAACGCCAAAAACCCGCGCACAAAATTTTGTGACCCGAAAAAAATGAAAATAAAATACAGACGATAGTTCGCAATATACTGTGACGTATCTTTGAATAGAAATATATCGATAAAACTTATCATACACATTGTTGAAAATAGAAATTGTTTGATCTACTTTAATCCCAGTGTGTTCTGAATGCAGCAAACGAATGAGAACTTGAAATGTCTAACAAGATTTTATTTTGAAAGGCAACACGAAATCGCTATTTATTGCGAGCTCTCTATTTGATTTGCTTCGGAACGTTACTCTACTCTAGGTTTTGAAGTGTGCAAGCGGATTAAAGCGGACAAAAATATCTATTCAGTTCTTACTTTCCCAGTCGTTACTGAATTAACATCCTGCGAGGTATTTCAAAAGTAAAATGTTAGTACAACTTAAAATTATTCAAAAGATTTTGAATTAAACGTATTTTACTTGTTTAAAGTTTCTTTTAGGTCCAAAATAAATAATAATAATGGTTAAAATTCCTTCTTTCAATAACAAACAAATAATTATCAATCTGGATGGTTCCACTCACCGCAGCTAAAAATACGCTACCACGGCTGCAGCGTAGATCCGCGTATGATGCCATGTATTTAACACAAACCTCCACCACCCTACTGCTTATAAATTGATATATGATTTGTATTAGGGGTCACGTATTGATAATATCATATTATCTTCCAAAGCTAATTCCGATGAAGTGACAGCCGCTTATTTTACAATATTTAACGAGACCATTCATAAGACATCTTGTTACTGTATTGATTTTATTTTTATGCTTTAGCGTGTTTTAAGCAGTGGTGTATTAAATTCACTATATAACTGGTATTCTAAAGCCAGTTTTTTTATATCTAATTCGACAATAACAGAATCATTTAGCTACCATAGATATTCTACAAATCATCTATAACATTTCATTGAACAGGATTGAACAGGAGTCTGTTAAATTCTATAAAGTGGCACGATTCATGGAGAAATTTCAATTTCCTACCAGTAACGACTCCACTGATTTAAGACGGGCCTGACGTTTACACCATCCGAAATATATACTCGTTTATTTTATACGATAGTGTCTTACTACTGCCGTAATTGTATAATGGCTTTTTAAATGAGGATTTTTTTCTAAAAAGATTTCTACCCATATAAAATGACTTTTAAGATTTTTTTTTTAATACTAGACGCTCGACAGTTTTTATTGTTCCGTCACAATTCATTTATGAAAATGTTACGTATTTTTGTAAAATAGGCAATGATTTCCTTAAAATAGCTAAATTAACAAGCACAATGTGCTTGCTACTAGCTATATTTAAGTTATTTATTATCTTTCCAGATTCCTATTCCTATATGAAACGGCATTTTCGAATGATTTTTCCATTCTTGGTATTGTTAGCCAAATTTTATTATTGCGCCGTCACAATTCATTTATAACAATTCAACGTATTGTCGTAGAATCACTTTGAACACTGTGACACTCGTGGTATTAACTACAAACAAGCTAAACTGTAACTAGTATAACTTATTATTTTTTTTTTTTTATGTAATGGTATGTTGTGTGTTGCCACGAATAAACGTATTTTCTTTCTTTCTTTCATTATAAATAAAGTTACAATCTTTTAAGTAGCAATGTTTCAAAAACTATCTAAAAACAAAATAATGATACATCTAAAGGGCTCTTCTAATATACTTACTAGATTATTTAGAGAATAATATATATTCTATCTACATATTAAATTAGTTTATTTTATTATTATTGAAATATTTTAAAAAGCCATGTAAGGACGATTTATAAGGGCTCTGCGAAGGCCTGCATGAATAAATAATAATAATATTTTTTTATTTATTTATCTCCCACAAGTTACAAAAAAATATGAACAACTGCATTTACCAAAAATTCACAAAAGCACTTAAATTGCGGGAGACTGGTGCCTAAGTTAGGCATAGCCTGTATTTCAGGACACCAGGTCCCCACGGACATCGTAACAAAAAAAATATTTTTTGGTATCAGTGACAAATATTTTTCAATTATATATCTATTTCCTTCCTTATTTTATTCCAGACCTTTCACAACCTTATTTCCCACCGACCAACATACGCGATTAAAGACAAGCAAATCATTAAAAGTAGCAAATGGTTCGCTTTGTAAAACATAGCGAACAGAGAGACTGGCTCCATTAAAACTTACGCCGGGATCGAGTCCCGGCCTCGTCCTAGCCATTCAGCGAGATTACATGTAACTTTAAAATGTGTTTGAATAGAAATGGTTGGATTAGAAAAAATATATACAATTTGAAAGTCATAGGACACTTATTAGATCGCTGGTGTTACATGCTGTTCGTTCATCCGTTCATAAAACTATAGTATTTTATTTACCAAGTTCCACACTGACATAGAAAACACATGATATACATAATAATCTATTTACTAATCGGAAATAAGTTATACATGAATCGGTAGCCAGTACATTTCATAATTTATCTTATACTAGCTGTCCCCCGTGGTTTTACCCACGTTCCCGTGGGATGTCACATATATTATACATAAAAACCTTCCTCTTCAATCACTATCTATTAAAAAAAACCGCATCAAAATCCGTTGCGTAGCTTTAAAGATTTAAGCATACATAGGGATATAGGGACAGAAAGCGACTTTGTTTTATACTATGTAGTGATATAAAAAAAACTAGCTGGCCCCCGCAGTTTCACCCGCGTTACCGAGCGACGTTACTTATTCCCTTGATCAGAAGTAATATTTCCAGACTAGAATCTATATCTGTACCAAATTTAACCAAGTTTTCGTTCAGTAGTGCTGGCGTGATTGAAAAACAAACATACATATAGAGTAGTAGAGCTCTTAGTGCAGAGTTCGTCCGGGGAAGTACTACCACCTTACCCATTTCCGCCGTGAAGCAGTAGTGCAATTTACTGTGTTTCGGTTAGAAAGGTAAGGGGGCCGGTGAAATTACAGGCACATGAGACTTAACAACTTCACGTCTCAGGGTCGACAACGCATTGGCGATGCTCCCAGTGTTGCAAATGTCCATAGGCGGCGGTGCCCACTTACCATCAGGTGGATCGTCTGCTTGTTTGTCGGCCCAAGTGGCATAAAAAAAAAAAAAAAAAAAAATACACTCGCAAACATTCGCTTTTATAATAGCAGTAAGTTTGTTTGTTCGTCTTCTATGCGTTCTTATACCTTTCATTTAATTGCGATGAAGCTTTGGTGAGTGGTGGCACGGGAAGGAAACTGAAGAAAGAAAATTACGCGTTGCAACGCATGCCTAGCAAGTAATTGGTGAGTTTAATGCCGGAAATGCCAAATATTTTAATGAAAACATTTTCATTGAAAGTTTTTTAATATACCCGGAGCAGCTAGTAGTAGGTAATAACATAAATACTCAATCTGTACCCGATTATAAAACCAAATCCATTTCTGACGTGTATTTTGAACAAAATAGAGTGTACTATTTATTAAAGGTATTCAAAAAATTCAAAATTCAAAAGTTTCAGTTTAGGCCTTCGGAGGGCACTTATGAAGGTCAAATTTAAAGTTACTGAAGCTACAACAACTTAAACATCCTTTCAATGGTTTAATATTATTGCGCTCTACATTATTTTCACCAAATCGATAAACTTCTTCAACTCTAACGTACCAATACAATTTAATTAAAACTTCTCTCACAATAAATGCCACAGGTGTTAAGATACAAGTCATCAAGACAGGACATAAAATCTTTATATTAATACAACCATGAAACAGGTTGATGAGAGTACCAATAAATTATTCAGGTCCGGTCAAGTAGCTACTGAGCAGAGTGGAAAATATGCAAAGCAACAACCGAGTTTTATATTTCCGGGGCAATGCAGATCGTAACTGCGGCCAGATTATGCAATAGCGCCTTTGGAACCAAGTGGCCGGTAGTGGTGCTACAGGATAACCTAAATAGGATGAGTTGAAAATAAAACTAATTCTCTGTATATACTTACTTTACTTAATCATTAGATGAGCTGTATAGCTACAATTTAGCGATTGTAATTAAAAGGTCCCGTTTTTTGTTGTTCAAATTAGCTTAAAACACCGTAGACACAGGTAAGGTCAAATAAATCTATTCACTTATTCACATAACATTAAAGCATACATCAACCGGTATAAAACCGTCTACGGTATCCCTAATCAGGTGTATCGCTCACTAATGATCGGATCTCAGCGCTAATCCTGTTTTAGCCAGTTCGAGGGTACAGCCACTTTTTCTCTGTAATCCCTTCATTAGCGCATGTCTGCTTAGAGCTTAGCAAACAAACTAAGTTTACAATAAACAAGCTGTGACCGGCGGATTTGCTTTTAGACTTTTTTTAATAAATGTTTTTGTTTTTTATAGCATTTAGGGAGTTTCTATTAAGCAACGAAAAAAAAATTATTTCTACAGATAATGCTATATCAATTTATATTCACAATTTTTTATCAACAATTAAAATTTTATTGTGTCAAATTTTTATTTGTTTATTTGTGCCTTTTGGACTTAGAAATCGGGTAATACGCGGCGTAAAAGTATTAAATTCAATTATGCTAGAATACATATATTACTGAATGAGGGAAATTTTACTCTGAGAATTGTCGTAACTGAAAATCAGTTCACATAAAGCTAAAGTTTATGTTAATGTTATTAAATTACTTACACACTCACATTGCTGAATACTGCCTTTAACAATTATCCAGCTATTTACAAATATATGAACAAGCAGGTAAATATAGATTGCAAATCTAAGCCATCCCGCACGCACTGATAAATCTGCACAAATGCAATTTTCTATCCCAATTGTTCCATTATCTATTGTTTCCGTCATCAATAATCCATCTATTACAGAGCCCGTACAATCATCCGGTTAAAGTTAATTCTGACAATCAAATCTATGAAAGACCGCCTTATTCCGGTCCGGTCCGGTTTACTCCCGACCGGTATCGGACGAGTAGGTTGTAATCTTAATATATATAAATCTCGTGTCACAATGTTTGTCCTCAATGGACTCCTAAACCACTTAACCGATTATAATAAAATTCGCACACCGTGAGCAGTTCGATCCAACTTGAGAGATAGGATAGTTTAAATCTCAAATTATAGTCGCAATTTTAATTTATTGCTAATTATTTGTCTGTTATTATTTGACAGTCACAATTATCTGTTAACTCCAAATGATTCTAAGAGATGTCGATACCTTTCGACTGGGTTGAGTAAGTCATCAATAGATGGCGCTGCTATGGTAAATCTACGAACGTGTCATATAAGCTACAATTCAATATCATGATTACCACGTGTTATTGAGGCTAATGTATAAATTAAATTTATTTTGTAGTAAACGAAATACCGTGAAATTCAATTATTTCTTCTTTTTTAATACGGCTGGACCGATTGGAATGTTTTTTTTTGTTTGCGTTTGGGTGGTGCCCTGGATGGTTTAGATTCACAATTGGACCCGGTAGGTGGCGCTGCGAGCGAATTCCTGCATTTTTGTATGGACTTATTTCGACAGAACGACGTCTGTCCGGGCAGCTAGTATTTTATAGATATTGGACCGCGTTTTCTGTCATTATCGTAAAAGGAGCGTCAGCAAGAAAACTATTCTCTCTCTTCTATTACTTTCATAATACTTAAGTGGATCCGATACTTGCGTAAAGGAAATTGAATCATTTATTGTAACGGCACAATACTGCTTATCAGATAGCTTTCAGATGGACATACCTATGATTGTTACTAGAAACAATCCTAGTGAACCCATGTAAGCGAACGTCAGATATTTCGACTTCCATACTAAACCACAAACAAAATGATTATTACCAACTTTGTTTATACATATACTACAAAGTTTGGTTTTCAAGATTATTTCCCGAACCTACTTTCTTTACCTTCAAACTCACACACAATCTCATCACAAATATAGGGGTACCAGACCTTGGTAGGTATTTTTTCACTTAACCTTCAGTGCAGTTCAAAACCTTTTTAAGACCCAGTCAAATTTTTTCTAAAATAATTTAGGAGTAAAATCTCTAAATACAATTACAGTTACACAAACATTCTAGCTACGCGAAAGAGATTATTTGAAATCATTTGAAACAGTTTTAATCCGTCAAAGCTAAAGCCAAATTACAGTAGTACCTAGTACCTAGTACCTAGTACCTAGTACCTAGTACCTAGTACCCAGTACCTAGTACCTAGGACCTAGTACCCAGTACATAGTACCTCGTAGTACAGGTTGTATTGTAATAATTAATGAAGTACAACTCTGCTTACAGCTCTGAAAGTATAATTATTAATCACTGGTGTACTTTTATGTAAACGAATTTTAGTATTGGAGCTCTTTGTGCAGACCTTGTCCGATAAACGCACCTCAAAGCACTAATGCACCTGTATTAATGTGATTTGATCCAAACGGTAAGGTAAGCGATAAAATAACAGGTACAAGAGACTTAACATATTCAAGTTCCAGGGTCGAAAATGCATAAGGAGTCCTAGTGCACCTCTTGCCTGTTACTAGGTACTATCGACAGAAAAAAAAACTGAATATTCTCCAAACTTCACCCTAAACTATCTCCAATAAGCTAACTATACCTCGAAATACATACACACCGACATAACATGTTTTACTTTAAAATGAAAAAGCGCGCATGTAGTATCCGTATCCGTTTTTAATAAAATTTAATTTAAACTGAATTACGAGTGATGCGCAATATGGAGTGATATTGGGCCATTTTAATATTAAATATTGCTTTATTTGGCCGCGAAACACACAATATGAATTGTGGGGTTAGCCGAGTTCACGCCACCTGAGCCATGAAAATCATAAAATCAAAACTGCAAAGTGTGAGTGTGAGTGTGGCGCGTGAAGCGTCATGCGGTATGCGTCACACATTAATCTACGTACAGAATACGCCACTTGCAACTGTCCAACAAAATCCGCATGCGGGCCCCGACAGTGCAAAGCCCACCGAAAGCAGCTTTGAGTTTGTCCCTGAACGGATTAAAAGTGGAAAGTTGCTAGATGCAATTTTAAATAAAACTTTTATAAAAAAAAAATTTTATTTTGCATAAAAATAGAAAACAATGCACACAGAGCTTTAATTGTTGCATATATTATGCACGTGTGCGTCTCGTTGATAATTTAATTAATTTAATTTAGAAGCTCAATTGAGCTTAAAACGTTCACCAAAATTACTAAAATATTATATTATAGCAAAATCCATGATGATAGTTGGTTATCCACACATGACTTGATTCAAATTACTGAATTTTGTCACGGTGATTGGCGACAAATTATATTAGGGTTGACTTTGCAACTGAAAACCATAATAATAAAAATAAAATATGAATATATCGTGGGAAAATATTTGCACATGGCCAAACTAAGCAGAGCACATGTTTATGAACATAAGATCACTGATACCACAAAAATACTTTTCATGATCCCAACATCTAATATTTATTTAATTAAATACTAAACGAGACAAATAATTTAGATGTAGCCTGTGCTTTTGAAAACTTCTTCACGAGTATACCTGGTAAAACTACTAAAAGCCTTAAATCATGTCCTATAGCAGCGGAATCTTTACTCAAACAGCATATTCATAATACATTTCCAAGTTTTAAATTTGACCATATTAATGCTAGCGATATCATAATAACTTTTAATTCTCTCAATATGAAAAGTACTGAAGATTTATGGGGCTTATCAGTAACAATCGTAAAATCAATAATAACAGTGATAGCACCTGTTTTGTCAAATATTTTTAATGAATGCATTGATCAGGGTTGTTTTCCTGATTTAATGAAATATAGTAAAATAGTACCTATTTTCAAGTCCGGTTGTAGGGAGAATACATCTGATTACAGACCAGTTTCCGTTCTGCCAGCACTTAGTAAAATCTTTGAAAAATTGCTGCTTAATCAAATGTCAAGTCACTTTACTAAGCATAAGGTATTGCATGGTCATCAGTTCGGTTTCACGAAGGGAAGATCTACATCCGATGCGGCAGCAACATTGCTGAGGCACATTTATGGCGCATGGGAGGATTCACAGGATGCGATTGGCATTTTTTGTGATCTGTCCAAGGCATTCGATTGCGTTGACCACCGTACGCTACTACTAAAACTTGACTTCTACGGAATTCGTGGAACTGCTCATGATCTTGTTTTATCTTATTTATCAAATCGCCAGCAAAAGGTAGGGATTACCGGCACAACATCCAAGGGTTCTTTAGTCGAAATGGGGGTACCCCAGGGTTCAATTTTAGGTCCATTTTTGTTTTTAGTATATACAAATGATTTGCCATATGTTGTAAATGACCTCAGAGATATTGTCTTGTTTGCTGATGATACATCATTAATTTTTAAAGTTAATAGAAAAGACAAAGATCTAACTAAAGTTAATCATACTATGTCAATTGTCTGTGGGTGGTTTGCTACAAATAATCTATTACTAAATTCAAAGAAAACTAAATGCTTAAGGTTTTCTTTACCAAATGTAGCACAAGTAGATAGCCAAATAATAATAGATGGGAGCCATATTGATCTTGTAAATAAAACGGTATTTTTGGGTCTTACATTAGACAATAAATTGCAATGGGGACCTCAGGTTGATACTCTAGCTGCTAAATTAAGTTCGGCTGCTTTTGCTGTTAGGAAAATTAAACAATTGACGAATGTTGAGACGGCCAAATTAGTTTATTTTGCATATTTTCATAGCCTCTTGTCCTATGGTATTTTGTTTTGGGGAGCAGCAGCGGATATAGAATCAATATTTATTATACAAAAAAGAGCAATTCGTGCAATTTACAGTATGGGTCCCCGTGAATCATTAAGAGATTTATTTAGGGAAATAAATATAATGACATTACCTTCACTATATATTTATGAAAATATAATGTTTATACGTAGAAACATAGGAATGTTTGAGTCAAAATTAGATATTCATAGTATAAATAAAAGACAAAGAGAAGTTAGTTGTTCCATACTTTAGACTAACTAAAGTTAACAAGTCATTTCTTGGTAATTGTGTTCGATTTTATAATAAGATACCGCTTTCAATAACCAAAATGTCTGATCATAAATTTAAAAATTATATTAGGAAAGTTTTGAAAGAAAAAGCGTATTACAAGGTAGTTCATTATATTGAAGATAAAAATGTATGGAAATAGCTGCTCTCTGCACAGTGCACCTCTAAATCTCTTGTTTAAGTTGTAAGTACCTAATTATTGTTATTTTCTATTTTGTAGTCTTGTCATATTTTTTTTTGTTTTGTTTTTATTAATGTTACCTATAATAAGTATTTTGTAATTGTTAAATATAAAATTATGTAAAATTGAAATTATAAAATAGCCAAAAAGTCAGAATAGATAAAAATTTATATAACAAATAAAAAAGAATGTAACCTTGCTGAGTTTCTTGCCGGTTCTTCTCAGTTGAAGGCTGACTTCCGAACCGGTTGTAGCTTCAGTAACTTTAAATTTGACCTTCATAAGTGCCCTCCGAAGGCCTAAACTGAATAAAAGGTTTTGAATTTTGAATTTTGAATTTTTTTGACACAAAATTAATTAATTGTTATGAAATAATTCAAACTAAAGCTATTCTTTGTTATCTACAATAATAAAAACAACAACTTATACGTTGTATTATTTACATCATTCGATTTCTATTTTAGTAATAGATATTACTAATAATATATTTAATGATTTATTACATCTTACGGCACCTACGGCAAAAACCATCCTACTCAAAAGATATAAATAACAGAAATATCACAGTCACATTGCATGCTTCACCTTACTTCACACACACAGGCGCCTGTAAATTGTTATATATGCTGGGTCCTAATCGACTTTTATAAGAATAAGTTGATTATAAAAAATAAAAATCGTTATAATCTAACAAAATCAAGGAGTCTAACTCCAATAAAAACACACATTCAAGAACCAACGTCATCACAAATCAAAGGCCTTTTAATTTTCTTTTTTTATCGGATTCGACAAAGTTTTTCCATTTGCTTCAATTCCTGTATCGGGAACATTTCCTCCGGCAACTTTTTCATTTTCCCTATCCGTGTACTCGCTATAAAAGACCTATTGTACGTTGAAAATATTGACGTCAACTTTCAACTGGGACCAAATGTTCGCACAGATTATTTCGTTCACTAGCATCAACACCTTTCAATTTTGTCGACAGATAATATTTTAACTAGATGGAAGCTTTTACAATAAAATCGGTATATGCGATAGGTAGTTGCAGTTCGGCATCCACACGAATATGAAACAAATAAAAATGAGAGACAATGTTTAAAATTTTCCGTTATAAAACTACATCAATTAAGATAACGTTAACCCTTTTTTTAAGTAACTTGAAATAATTATTATAATGAGGGAATATCTACTTAAATGCAATTATAAAGGTGTTAGACTCAACATAATAAAACTCTCGCATTGCCAGCATTTGTCTGTAAAATTATTTTATTAAATCAGCTTCTTGGTAATTTCCATTCCATCTAGAGAGGGGTTTACATCAAGCTGTCTCCATTGCCCGGGAGTCTGGCATACTTGAGGGTAACTCATCACTTATTACGACCTCAACTATCTGCTGGAAAAATTAAGTACAGTCACATACATTATTACTTGTGTTCTAGATAAAGCGTAGCTTTTAGATCTTAAATTAAATATAAATTAATAAAAATAATCCGACCCCACGGGCATGCAAAAATTTATAACATTAGAACATAAATTTATATTTTATAAGGTTTAGGTAGGTTAGTACCTAACTGAAAAATAAATTGAATGTGAATAAAACAGTCAATTATTTAATGTCTTGGAAGTTAAAATTTAACTCCTCGAATAAAAATCGATTTTTAGCTACGACACTTACACATTTTTTTATTCATATTAAAAAAAAATAATGTCAACAAACTTAATAACGTTTTTCAAATAATTAATTTGAAAACGAAATATAGTGAATATGTGAGAAAGAATCGTCAAAGCGAAAAATATAGTACAAAATATCTGATATGACTGTACCGTGGACGAATTCCTACTGAGGCGATGAAAGTTGTAATTTACGAGTAATGCACCAAAAAGTACTAGAACGCCGGGACCTAAGTTTATGATATTATCTTCTTTCAATGAAAATAAATGACAACTATTATTCCTTTTTGGACCGTCAATTTGATGCAACCTGTCTAGTTATTTTCAGCAGTCATTTCATCAACTTTCAGAGCAGAGAATTCCCTATTCCACTTTGGAAACTTATCATTCAAGCGCACTCAAACTTCGCTTATTCTCGTAGGTATCTCTTCAAAGTTAGCACGTAGCGTTTTACACAAATGTGTACCTTAATTTGATGGACATAGGATACAGCTGGAAGGATCAATAGATCACAATAGTTTGTGTAGTTCTCGCACTTTATTTAGTTCTGGAGTTCTTTTCCTTCGATTTTCACAGTCAGCTTTTTCTTTGACTGTCTGTACCTAACAAAAGATGTTTAGGTTCATTGACTTGACAATGCCTTCAACCATCTCAGTGTAATAATTCATATATTATTTAATATTATTGTTAAGATTATGTGTTAGTTGTTGAATTTATTAAATCAATAAATAAATGAAAATAATGTCTTACTATGACTTGATTTAAAGAAATCTTCTAAAGATTAACAATCAGTTTATTGTAAATTTTTTGTTGTTTTTTATACCACAAGTGCCGACAAAAGCGGTCCACCTGATGGCAAGTGGTCACCGCCTTCGATGGACATTTGCAACACTAGGAGCATCGCTATTGCATTGTCGACCCTGAGACGTAAAGTTGTTAAGTCTCATGTACCTGTAATTACACCGGCCCCTTCACCTTTCTAACCCAAAAACAGTAATACAAGTGCACTATTGCTTCACGGCGGATGGGTAAGGTGGTAGTACATCCCCGGATGAACTCTGCACTAAGAGCTCTACTTCTCAAAAAACAGTTTATTATAAGATAAATAGCTGTCACCCGCGTTCCCGTGGGATGTCACATGTATTATACATAAAAACCTTCCTCTTTAATCACTCTATCTCTATCTATTAAAAAAACCGCATCAAAATCCGTTGCGTAGTTTTAAAGATTTAAGCATACATAGGGATATAGGGACAGAGAAAGCGACTTTGTTTTGTACTATGTAGTGATTATATTGGACTTTCCTACTGACACTTGAGGTATTACTATTGTTTCTATATACCGAAACAAACATGATTATTATTGAAGCAAAATATAGTCTTTATGATATTTTGTCATTTCCAGTAAATACGTGTCCTCACCTCGTATCCCGATTCGAATCGCGAAGTTGGAAGCACGTTGTAATTCCGATGCACTCTAAGATAACTTTCCAGATCGTGCGAGAGCCAAACGAACTGACTAAGTTGGCAAACCACCTCGTCCTTTAGATTGTTACATTGTATTTAAGCTTCAAAATATTCCATCTATCTTCAAAATGAAAGGTATTCGAGCTTTTGCTTTCGCAGTACAGTTTCGGGTTCCGCCTTGTACGTTCCAAAGATACTGAAACTGTTTCTCTTTGTTTCGGTATGTTTGTACTTATAAATATCATTGAAATAACTGATTTAGCTTTCACTGAAACATTTCCATGTATTTAAAGACTTTTTGAATCCTATTTACTATATCTATTTCGAAATATTACTATTTCCTGATAATTCCTTCTTTGTATTGTGCACAATTAACTTCAATGGATTTGGGACGTAACTGTTTTTAAGATATAAAAGTTACTTAAAGTTTTGAAAACATTAATCAAATCAGCAAAATTTATCTGTCAATATCGTTCAGCGTTATAACAATCGTTGGAATGGTTATTATATCTGATCATAGAACCTTCAGAGACGCCAGGACTAGGACCGTGACCAGCACAATAGGAAGATTAAGATTAACGACTGTATTCGAGACGAGGACGATATGTTACTCTTTTGTACCAACTGATTGAATGACTTTCTATAAACAATGATGCCGCGTTTCTATCGGACCATATTGAATTCCCAAACCTATGCGGATAATAAAAGAGATATTTCGATTGAGGTAAATGTTCTCGATACATAGTTGCGAGAAGGTAATCCCATGCGGGATGCTAAAAGGAGATGGCGGCCTTTTGTATCGAAATAAATATTTGTGCGATGCGATCTATCTATTTTGATTACTTTGTATCATTGGGCTTTCACAGTAAAGCTTTGTATGTTTGTGTATTGAGCTTCTTTGAAACATTATTAGGTGTTTAATTATTTTAACAATCAATTATCCAAAATCGATACAGGTGGAAATTGTACAAGCGTAGCTTACATAAATAAATTTATTTATATACTATTTATTAAAAAACAGGTTTCACTATCTGTTGTTATAAAAAAACTCATTCTTGTGCTAGTGCTTTGTCTAGTAGCATTCTTTCCACTATATCTCGCATCTTGTGAAGCTCTAACGTCAAGTTTGAAATAGGAGGAACGACACTCGAGTGTACTCTCGTGAGATCCTCATTATTCCAAAGCACGGGCCCTTTGTATGACGAAATAAGGTTCTTTAACAAACCACACATGTAGGTATTCTGATATTAAACCAAACAAGGAATTTCTTTGACCCAGGTTGAGACTTTTTATGCGGAAAAGATTACTTTTATACTACGTAACATTATTTTTTAATAACTGCTAATTGAGATACAGTAATAATTAATATAGGTACCTAATATTTCCATTATAAAATTAATCAAGTTAACAAACATTAAGGAAACCGCAGTTATGACGTAAAAACAATAGCATTAAATTTAACACGGTGTAAACTGAACATACCTACATGGAGCGTGTGGGGAATTGTGATGAGGAGGAACAATGGCCCACGGAGCGACTCCAGCGGTTCCGAGAGTTAGTAAATCATTTCAGTGGAGGAAATCACTAAGCTGCCTGTCGTAACGCCTGGCGTTTAACAAAAATTCCTTTCACTCGAGTTTGGGTAATGTTGGCGTTTTTACATTGTTTTCCAGTGATGTGACCGTAGGTGCCGTTTGGTTTATATAGAAAGAAGGTAGTTGATTTTAATACAAATAGAGTTCACGATAAAAGGTAATATGTATGATTTTTATTTGTTAGGAGGGTTCTGATAGGTTATCGAATCACTTACAAAGTTTTTTATAATCCCGTCGGATATAAATTTATCACTTCGATTAAAATTCAAATCAGCATAGTAATAATATGACTAAGTTTGGTACTAGGTAGAATGAACTAATATTTAAATACAAAGTTTTTCTAATGAACTTCTTCAATTAGATAAATCCTACAACTTTTCTGGAATCAAACTCATAAATATTAACTTTAACAAATGTGCCAACTTATGATTAAAATTTAATTTACAAGAATGTTCTTACCTACATTATCTTGATTGAAAAGTTCTTGCCCGCCAGTTAGTGCTTAACTTCAGACAACACAGGACCTAGATAACTTGGAAAGAATGAAGCTGATTAAACTGCAGCGCTGCTGGACGAAGCGGGATTTCTGGGGGCTAATAACATAGATCTAGTTTTATTTAATATGGTACTTTATCCCTCTGATATTACGTTTGGATTTGGAATAGAAAGTTTGAGAATCTATGGATGTATAGATGTATGGATGTCTGTTACACTTTCAGGCAAAACCGACCAAACGAATTTAGATGAAACCTCGCACATAGATAGTTTATAGTCTGGATTAATGCATACGATACTTTTTATCATGGGAAAGCGTTACATTGCCGGGAACGCGGGAAAAACTGAGGGAGACAGCTTCTACATAAAATCAAAGTCGAGTCTGCAAATTCTAGACTTGATAATTAATACCTTCGCCCAAATAATACCATTTCATGGTAAATATTATCAATATCCTCAAAATATTACCAGTGAACTAATCAGGTTCTAGGTTTACTGTTGACCGTGTAAATAAGCGCAAAAATCACTCAATAAGATATAGAGCCGGCTATGCTCAGACTTGCTCTTTGCTACAGGGTCCAAAACAAAAAGAGCAAAAGCTTAACATAGCTCGTAGAGTCAATAAGCTGAAGTGGCAATGCGCAGACTACATTGCATGAAGAACTGATAACTGCTGGGGAAGAAAGGTTCTCGAGTGGCGACTACGTATCAGAAAGCAGGATGACATGTCACCAGGTGGACTGACAACCTGGTCATAATGACTGGATGCAGGCAGGGCAGAACCATGCACTGGGGAAATCAATGAGGGAGGCCCATGTTCAGCAGTGAACATCTTTAGGCTGATATGAAAAACTAGGTTCTAACTAACGTTGACGCTATTTATGTACCAAATGTGTATTTATCTCAAATAATAGTATTTCCAGATTTTATAAATCTTTGAGCGTGTACCCTTTGTGAATCTAGGCAACATGCTCCGCTAGCTACAGGCTATCACACAATGGTATTTTACTTTAAAGCACATTACGGTTACAAAATCCCTGATCCGTTACACAAATACTCCACCCCTTTAAAAGAGCATGGCTAAAGTAAAATTTCACCTCAAAATTAATAAAATATTTACACCGAAGGACAGCCCGTGAGACAATCAACGAGGGATTTGTGGCAACACAACCCACAAAATCCTGCTTCACACGTAAAAACACGGGCAGGTGTAACAAAGAACTGCTGGGTTTATTTCCCAAAAAAGTGAGTGTAGATCATTTGTTTACCTACGGATAAAACAATTGTTGCCGTATGGGTGTGAACAAATATAATACGGTATAAATTTTAAAGGCACATATTTCACGGTGCGGGGCTTACATTTCTAATTTTAACGTGCAGGACCGAATTTATGCCTCGTACATGTGTTACCATATAGAGAAGTGTCGTAATAACGTTCGGCGTTCAGTAGCGTGCACATATGTACAAACATTTGCTTGTATATTTGTACTTATTCAATTCACAATGGCGTTTGTTTATTGATCAATTTTGGAATATAGCTGCTTTTGTCATCAGAACTATATTAAAAGCATCAAATATTTACAGCAAAAATGTTATACATTAATCTCGTGAAAGCTAGTACAACATGCATCAATCAATATGTTGTAAATTACAAAATACGCAAGTGTGGATCTATAGCGTTGCGGTACAGTTGCGGACGCTCGTTTCACTGCGGCATGATTTTACTCGGCCCCATCAAGAGAGCTGATAGAGAAAATACCTTTGTAAATAGCCCACGCTTGTGACAGGTGCATACTATTAACGTGTACGGCAACAGAGGATTTATGGTGCAAACGCCACGCTGCGCACTCTGCCACAAAACTAAACGAGCAAATAATTTATACGCGTGTATAATAATTTAAAACAGCTTTCAAGAAATATCGCAACTATTTGCGCGCAAAATTTTAATATCAAGTCCCATTTCAACGTCGTAATCCAATCCCATATTGTTCATTGGAACTTAGAATTCAGTTTCAATTCAAAGGTCTAAAATATTAACAATTATAATGGATCTATCACGCAAAAATTACCGAATAGATTTGGATAAACTTTGGCACAGATAGAGCTTTTTATCCAGAGAAAATGTAACATCCCTTGGGAACGCAGATAAAACCGTGTGAGACAGCTAGTATAATATAATTGATTTCTTTCAATAGTTACAAGTGATGAAAATTTCAAATCATAAAATCAACATTTGTTAAGATAATTAAATATTAATCATATGAATTAAGGACTCCGCAAAACACTCGGAATCTACTAAATTCTACCGCACGAGACAACAAACCAGCTAGTTTATTTCTCTCTACCAGATGAACATTTTCTATAACAAAATGGTTGCTTTCATAAATGACTTAGGTACAACATGTTGTGTTCATATTAACAAAGATAATTTATTTACCATGTGTAGGGCCTCATTGTGGTGGCAACAGAACAATGCATCCCATCAACTAAGACGGGTTTCATTTGCATAAATTCCACTCTACCGGCAACATCTTAGTTTCCGTCTGTATTACGTTACGCCGTCTCATTCACGTTTCAGTAGTGGATTTCATAGTTTACCTATTTCTGAATTTGATATATAACAATCATTATTCATTTATTGGCAATTTTTCACGCGTTTTCTTCTAAGACCGAAATATAATTGAAAAAATTTTGTATAGATAAATTCCTAGGTCCAAGAATTCAATATTCATTAAAAAAATAATCACGAATGCTATTTCCTTTTTTCATTACGAATAAGCTTCAACAGCTGACAAATCAAGAAAAATGTTAAATTATATTATAGCCGGCCTTCCTGGATTCAATTTATTATTTTGATATCTCGGGCGGGCGTTCAGGCGGAGGGAATGAGGGCGGAGGATACTCATCAAATTTCGCAGGCAACTGATGCTCTGCGACGGTACAAATTTGTCATTCACACCGGCTTTGTTTTCTTAAAGCAATATTGTGATTCGATTAATGATGCCGATATTTTAGCTGCCAGTCGACGCCTCCTGATAGATCCCGATTAACATCTGACTTTAATTATTACGCTATTTTTCGAAATTAAATCACTGAAATAAATAATTCCCTTGTAAAATTTCAACTATTTTGCGACTTATAATAATAGAATAGTAATAATAACAGGTAGGTAATTGTTTTTATTAGTCTTGTTTCACGTAATATTTGCTAATGTATCTTTATAATATTAAACATTTTTGTACCTGTGTATGTCACTGAATTTCTCTTAAATGGCTGGCCCGATTTCGATGTACTTTTTTATGTGGTGGGTCCCTGAATGGTTTGGGTTTCTAGTTGGACCGGCAGATGGGAATACAATTGAGTTCTATGATTTGTTATTTACATTTTTTTACGATTTTGTTTGTTTTGTTTTATATGTCCCCATAAGAATCTTATGAAAAAAATATTGCATTGCCCGAAATTTTTGTAAGTACTTATTCAGACTTTTGTATGAACGAATGTAGACAGGACTACGTCTGTCGGGAAAGCTAGTTTTTAATAAAGGTCTTCTTGAGTGCATTGTAAACATAAAGGAGTTACGAGACTTGAGGCAAGTGTCCCTAAAATCTTGTTCACTTGTAGTGTCGTCGTGAAATTACTAGTGTACCTGTACTATACTATGATTTATATCAGTTGTATGTCTCGAACGCATTTTATAACATATTCTTGCTCTTAATGCACTTTGCCACAAGCGCGCAATTATACGTGGAAACATTTTAAAGTCAACAATTTTTATTTTTGAAGTTATAGGTACTTCTTTAGCCGCGTTGTGAAAAAATGATGAGAGTGAAATTTTAAGATGCGCGCATCAGTGTAACACAAATTTCTCACGGATGAAGTTAGCTGATAACGGTCTCTCCGGAACATCGCACAGATCGCAACAGTCAGTGTTAATGAGTGAGTAATGGTGTTATTGTCAAGAATAACCTAACAACGTCAAAAATTGTTATTCGTAGCTACAGACAGGTACAAACAGTTTAGACAGGTAGTAGCTTCAGTAACTTTAAATTTGACCTTCATAAGTGCCTTCCAAGGGCCTAAACTGAATAAATGGTTTTGAATTTTTTTTTTTTACACTACAATTTCACTACCGAGCTTTTAGTGCAGTTTTTCATCATAATTTCAGGAATAACTTCTTACGTGCGTATATAAGTGTACATACGTTTTTTTAATATATAAAATTCACTTATATTGTCCCAGTAAAGTGATTCGTGGAAACGCATTCAGAAATAATAGTAGAGCTTAATGTTAATTTTAATTGCATTACTTGTAGTAATTCCTCTTTTCTAAGTCGGGTATGCTTTACATACAACATAGTGACTAGTGTTATTATTTTTTTGCTCATCTGACATATTATAAGAGTGATTTAAAGACTAGGTATTACTTAGTAAAGAAAACAAAAATCGGTCTGGAAGGTTTTGCATAGGAAAACATTTAGTATAGAGTCATATTTTAAGACTTCGTTTTAAGTATCAAAAAATGTATGACATTTGCATGTACTCTATATCAATGGAAAATATGATTTGGTAATTTAAATAAATAATATTATTATAAGTTTGATATTTTTGAATGCCAAGAAATCATGGCACTTTAATTGTTCTGCTACCTGAGAATAGTCGACAACACAATCGAAATATCAAATATTTTTTTGTCATACATATTTTTTGCGTATATGTCCATTTTACTACATTAATAAATGTAGGTGAAGTAAATTTAACTTACCTCCAATTTAACTGGCTTGTTTATCATGATCTCGGTAGTCTGATAGCGTTCATACAAATTTGAACAATTTACTTATGAGATATAGGTTCTTGTAAAAAAAAACGAGTGGGGTATTTATTTGCTCCAAAGAATTATCAAGTGATGAACTAGTTACTTATTTTACCCATATTTTTTCGTGTTTAGATTTTTTTATTAATAGTCAAGTAGTGTAATTTTTTTAAGTTTGAGCTATGACGCTACTAACGCCATTTATCAAAGTTGTAAAATTATTTCATAAGTCTTGGCATCAACACGCCTACTTAATTTGACTTTTTCTTAACTTACACAATAAACTGAGAGCCAACCTTCATATTTTTATATTTTACGTTTCTTGTTTGAAAGTTCCGTGCCTACTCGAGTTAAGTTGATTCGGCTGTTTTTATTTTACCCCCGTGCAGGTAATTACCATTTGTTTCGCAAAAGTAGGATACAGGCAAAACCACTCGCAATAAATTACTTATCTACGAGAGACGTTAACTGAAATAAACGGGATTAAAATGTTCCTAGCCTAGTGATAAAACCAACTTTTTATATAAAAGTTCCTACATACAACATGTATGTTTATTTAAAAAAACAAGTAATACCTATCAAGTTCGTATGTAGGAAACAAACGGATGTGTCCTAGTATTTTGTCTACAACGGAAAGTATCAGGAAAACATTATGTGAACTTGTAAATCGATGGCCGAATTGGCGGAGGTCCAGACCTCGCTTACCAATACAGAACATTACAAAAATCTGTTGTAACACCATTTGGCAGGCCCCGCCGTGCCGAGGGGATCACGTACTAACTTTATTTAAAAGATTTTGTATAAACGCCCCTCCACCGATGTGACTATTAATTTAACGGCACGGAACGCTTAGTGCCTGGAATATCAGACGTGGAAGAATGAAGAAAAGATTAAAAAGTGAGCTCTTTATATTAAAAGGAGGTTAATAAAAGGTACTTTTACTCTGCAGTCTTGGAATAATAGAAATGTCAAAGTTCGAAATTTATTAATAACGTTATACCGTCATATGCTGTTAGGATCCAGTAGAGCTCTGCGAGATATGTTTAAATTTAAAGAAAACTAATAGAAAAAAATCATAAAAATGGCTACACTAAGGTCCTTACGTGATCCTTCTGTATTTATAGTAGATAAGAAGAACGGAGAGCGTATTATTAATAAGCTTTGTTTTCTATCACTTTATTCCTTCCTATATTTATTTACAACATTTATGTGTTTCAAGACTATTACCGTTACAGACCAACATCTCACCACAATTCAAACAAAGCCTAAAAATGCGTTACAAGTCTACGCAATCAAGTTGTTTAACTCCTTACGTGACATTAACCTTTCACAGGTCCCATCGTCGTCGCCCGAATCTAAAATTATAGGTAAATACTGGAGTACAGTTGACAAGGGCACAACAAGTACAAGTAAAAGTCACTGTTAAGGTACTTATCTGTCACTTACATTATTTTACGACGTCGTAATGTGCCCACAGAGAAGCTAGCTCTATTTTACTGCTCGCCACTCATTAAAGGACATGTACCCTTTTGTAATTTTATAAATAATAAATAACTTCCGAACTGGGACACCTGATGATTTATGAATATTTCACTGAATGCATTTACGTATAAAAATGTATTTTTATAACTGTAATAACATGATGGAGTCGAGTGCTTTAATAAATGATTACGCGCTTAACCCAATGACCAATAAAAGTTGGTCGTAACATTTTTTTTAGGGTCCTCTAGTATCTTTGTAGGTATAATAAGTAGGTCCATAATTGAGCCAATTGCCTTCTAGCCGTTGTATAACGACAATACTTTAGCTATCTGTAGACGGTGATCACTAACCATCAGGTGGACCATCGGCTTAATATCAGCCTTTTAACATAAAAAAAAAAACAAAAAAGAACTAAACATTCTCAACCTTTTTTAAAATATTGTAAACTTTACTTTCCTGGTATATATTTCATGCTAAAAAATATTTTAGGTCAATAGACCAAACACGTACCGATATTTTCAATTATTATTGAAATAATTATAATTTACATAAAACTATAATTTATTGATTGTTTATAAAATTCTAGTCACATAAATTCTATAACAGATAGGGCTATGAATATGAAATAACAATATATTATTTGCAAACGTACGATTCAATTTCATATCTATAGTTGATAATACATCCATTATTATGCAGTCTATACATGACTGAAAGCACAAAGCAGATTTTACAGTAAATCCGATGCAGACATTGCAATAAACGTTGAGTACTAAATTCCCTGTCTCGAGGCCTGAAGCTAATGGTGCGTAGAGAAATTGCATAACTTGTAGCAATTTTCCCCTACTTTAGCCCCCATCGAAGAAACGCGTCATTTGCCCAAGTCGTCGCGTCGTTACATCTCAGGCAATTATGAAAGTGGCCAATCACACCAATCTCCGACCTGTGCTAATAATTGATGATACTAATAAAATGACTCATGTTGTTGAGCTGGCCGCAGAGAATCTAATAACTCTGCTTTCATTTACTATTATTTTTTTATTAATTGAGCTTTGTTCATACTTAGGTAGATATTACGCAGGTTCAAGATACATGCAGTAGGTCTAAAAATAGTTCAATAATTACTCGACTAAAATATGAACTGAAATGGACGAGTTTAAATTTTTTTCGTAACCTTTAACTCCCTCGCGAAGATCATTACTTCCTTAAGGAGACTGGCCACACTGGTCATCTACTAAATAAATAAATTTAATGTTTACAATCATGTTCCTTTTCATGATCTATGTATTGATAGATTTAAAGGTGCAATCGTGACTGGGCTACATAATAAAAAAAAGTTTATTGCATGTTTTTTTTACAGCCCCCCAAGTTTAATTAATCTTGAAATGTGAGATCGTAAAGACGAAATAAACAATTCTAGCCTTTTTATTGGATTGGGTGGCGTCAGGTGTTCGGACACTGTATAATTAACAATCTATTGCATGTCTGTGTACTTACTTAGATATATAGATGAACAGGCTTTGTTTGCAGATGCCCTCCGCCCTCAGCAGGATCAGGCCCTTTATCACCGAAGAATTCGAAAGTAAAATAAAAATAAAATTGAGACTGATAGATAAATAGATTAAACATAATCCTATACTAGGCCAACTTCTCAATACTGAGACGAGGTTTCATTTATTTGTCCTTCTTTCAGGTCCAAACGGAGCTACAGATTTACTTGACCTTTGCACTGAGAGGGCTGACAGGCTTGAAGTGCCTTTGCCATGTAGTACATTACATATCAGAAGCTATTAGAAAACTTTTTTACTGCGGCTACCGACTGCCAGCCTGATACGAACCTTATTGAGGAATACTTTTGTTGGCTATTCTATACCATTTGGAAAGTGCAGATGGTAAATGCTCTTCATTACAGCTATATTTGTACAGATAAAATTTGTGGATTAAGTTTTTTTTCTACTGAGAAAATATATAAGTTGTGAATATAATGAAACTCTATACTGTAAATGTATTTAGTAAGTACTTATGGTAACCTACCCTGCAGTAATATTTTATATTTACAAATCATAGTTCAAAAAGTAAAATAGTAGCAAAAGAGGATCACAAAATATTCCTCTCTCAAGCTTTGTGGTATCTAATATTTGCCGTTGCGGCAAACAACGTTAGTTAGAGATGTGCGCACATTAATCCCATGATCTATGGCAAGCCATCCATACAAGCCCGGTTTAACCTGTATCAGTTTACCTATAAAATATGTACGTAATTTAGGGCTATACATCAATTTAATTGTAAGATATAATATTTGTACACTCATTTTTTATTTTCCAAGTTCATAACGGAAAATAATAAACCTTTAAATTTTTTATTGATGTTTATTTCGTTCGTCTGTATCGGTATCTAATGTCTCGGGGTAAAAATTTTAACAAAATTGTTTTTAATTTTACTGTCTACCTTTTCATCAGGTTACTCGTTCGGTTATTCAGTAACATTAAACGCATTACATTTTAATCACAAACTTTATTTTAAAGCTTCCAGTAATTAAAAATAATATCGTACTTTGGCGCTCAATTCAGCCTTGGTTTTATGTGATGACCCATTGTTGCTCGGAGCTTGGATACATTTTGCCTCCACACCGCCAGGCTTTATACATACGAGATTCATAGTCATTCATCAACCCTAACCAAGTCTAGACAATCGAGATAATCGTGGTATATTTAAACAGCTACCTCATACTGTTGAGATAAGGGAAATTTATTTGGTAATAGCTTTTTTTCATCGTTTTCTAAAAGCTATTTATATCAAATATTTGGTCTTTTTACCAATGACATTGCAGTTTATTACAGAATAGAGTAATTTATTTATTTTTTATTGTACTAATCAAAGTATTCACGCACGCTTGAATGCATCATTGCCAGTGTTGTGGCAATTTATCAATGCCCCTTTTGGAAATGTCAGAGTGACTCCCCTCTAGCTCCAGCTTGCCTCCTGGCAACGAACTCCTCAAGGGCACGTTGTCCTGCCTCTTGGGTATGTTTTTTTTTCTACCAGTTATCCAAATTGAGCAACAAAAAGTTGAAATATTTTGGAACAAGATCTGGTATGTATGGTGGATGACGGAGAGCTTCCAACCCTAGCTCTTTTAGCTTGGAGACTGGCTGTAGTACAGTAGGGGCTCGAGCGCTAATGTGCATAAGTAGCAGAGATGAGCGATTTAACAAAGCTGGTTGGAGATTTACTAGCTGGCTGGAGATTTGTTCAGCTTTTCATAATATATATAAGGAGAAATGAACATACCATATGATAAGAAGCTGTGATGCATCACTCCGGAACTATACCACCAACATAACTTTTCTAGGTGGAGGTTCTTATCGTTTGGCATGGCCAAGCGTTTGTATGTCTGTTGCGCAACAAAAGGCATGCCTTGATGGCGTTCGTGGCGCTGGCAATCATTCAGTTCATGTTACATCCATTTGTCTAACTTTTTTTACCTTGCAAATTTGACCCAAATTGACCAATATCGCTTTGATGCCAACCTTGAAAGCTGCTTCTAACTCGGTTATATATTGAGTATCATCAGCTTCTATAAACCTTTAATATATCGTTTTTGGCCATAATTTTCGACGATCACGGCACAGAATGCAAGCAAAAATAACCTCATAGGACTATTAAATTAAATTCCTTGCCCATAGTGACACATTTTTCAAATTAAAAAAATACAATTAATAACAATAAAAATAAGATCCTTACCTACATATCCATGAAGATAAGTATGGTTTCATAACATAACAATTTGTAACGACAAACATACGACAATGGAATGATTAATTATTGTTTGAGCCGTCCAGCAACACCGTGACATATGACATTTCATGAAGATTTATCATGCAAATCCCCGCAAAAAATATTGAATAAATTAATTAATATCCCTCACGAGTCGAGTTACGACTGCAATGCGATGTGGAAATGTGTAGAAACGTTAAACCAGAGGGACAATATCCCTGATACTAACGAAAATATTCTGCAAAACTACTATTCATGGACTCACACTGGATTAACTTCTAACTCAGATACATTTAGTCATAAATGTACGATAATAAAATTCCTAGTGCCTTCTCGAAAAGTTCCATTGACATATTTCAACTTGAACGTAATAAAAACAATCGTGGCTAGACACAGTTAGGCGAATTTAGACTCTAGTCTTGAATAACTGTAACTCTCATATTTCCAAATTTCCCTAATGGGTACCATGAACAAAGGTAAATCAGAGTAGGAGGCATTTAAATTTACAATGTTGTAGGTATATTTAGGATTTTTCTTTTTTTTTACCACGTGGGCCGACAAACAAGCGGACGGTCCACCTGATGGTAAGTGGTAACCGCCGCCTATGGACATTTGCAACACTAGGGGCATCGCCAATGCGTTGTCGACCCTGAGACGTGAAGTTGTTAAGTCTCATGTGCCTGTAATTTCACCGGCCCCCTTACCTTTCTAACCGAAACACAGTAATACAATTGCACTACTGCTTCACGGCGGAAATGGGTAAGGTTGTAGTACTTCCCCGGACGAACTCTGCACTGAGAGCTCTACTACTCTTAAGTTATTAATTTATGTGTATATATGTTGTATATATAGAATATATTCTTGAATAAGGATATATTGTAAAATATCGGAAAATTAAAGTAGCGCGTAATTTTTGTTTTAAGTTTCCATTCCATTACAACTCATCTTCCATTGTCTGACATGCAATTACTTATAGCACGAGGAAATCATGAAACAAAAAAAAAATTGAGAGAGGAAATAGCGCATGTAGCATTTTCCGCTACCTTACTTAAGAAATCCATAAAAGCATTCTTTTTAAATACCTCTTGTCTGTTTAAAGATGTATATTTCCAGTGTAACACCCAACTTAACCGAATTTTTTCGCTCGCATACCTCCTGGCAGAAAATTCACAATGTATAGAGAGCTCGTCGCCGACCGCAGCCGGCTCCAATAAAGAGCATCTCGTCGGTCTCAACAGCAATTTAATCAGCTTTGTTCTTTATAAATAAGCTACGGTATTCGCCCGACCCAGCTACGCTATTAAGCTTCGCCTTTTATTTTTGCGTCAGTTGAAATGTATAAACTCGGCCATATTACTCACTATACTTATTACATCTCGGCGATTGATTTCTTTTCAATCATCGTCGAATTGTTTCGTTCATATTGTCTTTCACTATTTTGTTGTGGCTATATATTTGTTTACAGTATCCATACTCCAATAACCTTTCGTAGATATATTTGTAAACGATATGGTCGCATGTCTATGAATATATAAATAAAATTGATCTTTTAAAAAGGAGAAGATAAAATAATATGTAAAGGATATATAAGCTAAAAAATGTATTGTATTATACTCGTATGACAGAATCTATACTAAGCAAACGAGAAGTGCCGATGTACACATATATCGATGTTAAACAAATTCAGTTTCAAGGGAAACATTATTGCAAACGTAGCGTGGTTCTAACCAGCCGCACGCGAAAACTATTTGACAAATAATCAATTGAAAGTTTGACAGTCGAAATCAGGAAAAGCACGTAGCTCTTGAACGGATTCGTTATCTTATTCGAACGAGATGCTCCGCCCGCCATCCTATGTACCACCACTAAGTTAAAGCCCGTACCAAGGAATTTTGATATAAAAACTTGTAACAGACAACTATATTATAACTTACTCGTAAAAAATCATATCATTCGTACCATAATTCAAATATTAATCAAGACTTGAATCCTATAATTATTCAAATTCAACGCGTATAGCTTTACATCTAACAAGATAACGCAATAGAGACGTGTTTCGTTTTGTATTTATGTATCAGATAGGTATATACAGCGCACATTGTACATGAAACTAATCGAAAATGTTTCAAAGGCACGTCTACACATTTCTATGTGCATGATCCGTTCGTGAATATCAGGACGTATTCGATGCAGCACCTGTTCGCCGACAACTCGCTAACTTTGCTTCGCAAGTTTGCTTAAAGTATTACGAAATTTGAAGCGGACGCCCGGGCGACGCCAACTTGTCCCACATTATGTTTGTAAGCCTGATGAAATCGGCGTCCTCGCAAACTTTTCACCTCGTTATTCTCACTTCCAAAAAATTATATTCCGTATTTTGAGCATACAAAAGAAATTGGAAGTGAAACTCAAAGTTAGAAAGATTCTTGCGCACAGAAAAATTGCGCCGTGCAGTTACTTTGAAAAATATTGGATAGTATTTCACAAGGAGGCTTCAAATAACTTTCCAGAGCTCAAAAGTTGTTTTAGAAATTTCTCATCTATCAAATAGGACAACCGCGGATGATCACTCACTTCGGTTTGTCATTAGGAACATTATTACTCTCAGTGTGAACCTAGGTTATATGTTTCATGTTTTGATACTGGATTTTATTAAAATAGACATATAAATCAGAGTTTATTCATAAGTCAAATTAGTGGTTTTATGAGAGTGCTGTTATGGTTAGCTCTTACAAGAATCAATGTTGCTTTACAAAAAATATTTAGCACTCAAACAAGTAGTAATAGCAGTCAATTTCCACTAGAATAATTGAAATTAAACCATACGTAATCAATACCCTGTAGATAGATACGTCATTTGATTATTTTCATATCGCATCGTCCAATTTAAAATAACAAGTTGCACAGACAATGTGCATATAGGCATACTAAAGCAAGCGGTACGTGTCATCGGCTTTTGCGAGCTAATCGGAGTGGGGACGGTTGATTGCATGCACTGTGTTTTCTTTTTTGAGAGACGCGTCGGAAAACTGGCTTCATTGAACAAAGCAACTATCGCTGAGCTCGGATTATTGAGCCAATTTAATTTAAGCGGAATAAGCTTTTTGATGCAGCTCTAATGAAGGAGGAAACGAGTTTTTCTGTGATTGTGCACGCTGCATTTATATTTAGATACGCGCTTAAAGCCTAATTGTAATCAAGGGAGTACTCAAACTATATTACCCATTTGGGTAACGAAATGGGTAATATAGTATCACCAGTTGTTAGTGGCATTTGTGCATGATAGTTAATTAGGACAGCAGAAGAGTAGGCACATAGTTCTTGGTACTATAAACGTAAGAAGATAATTTCTTAAAGGTGAGTTATTTTCCACCAAGATTGATTATAATATAGGAACTTAAAATAAAAAACTATTTCGTATGATAACTCAATCAAATTTTTAATATTAATTGAAGAAAAATATAATTTGAATAAGCCTCGTTTCCAGTATCTTTCTAATGTAAATTAAGTCGAGACGAGTGTGCTTGAATCAAAATTTATCCTTCTCAAGTAAATTGAAGAATAATACGAGATGTTTTATTTATTATTTTGACCAGAGTAACGAGCTCGGTGTCTTTGGTATGGTAATTGATACCAATTATTCATCCAATAATTGAGTCCTCATTATATTCTCCATCGTAATTTATATTGAAAAATGCTGGCCGGCGATTAATTGGAGATTTTGAGCAATGACGGGTCGCCCACGTTAATCACACAGTACATTGATCTCAAAATAAAGATACGCGTGCAATTAAGATATTTCAAAACTATCAAATAGCATACAGCTAATGTCATGCTGTAAAAAAAAATCTAAACCACGTTTAACGATGAATATTATTTTAAAGAATAATTATGACATTTAATATCATTAAAAGTGTGGCACTTTATCATATAGGCGTATCATTTTCAGTGTGCCGTCCTTAGATAAAACAGGGTTTAAAAAATAACAGCACGCCACCGACGCGGCGTCAGTTACGTCAATAAATCATGGCGGGGGTAGTTACGCCCCCCACAGGCGCCCCCTGTCAGCGCGCCGCGAAAACGCGCAAAAACATCCCAAATCTGTCTGGACCCACCCTTGTAATCGCTAGATAATGGGTGCGGATTGAAAAATCATCCCCGCTATATGTAAAGGGCATGCACGCCATCTCAGTTGTGGCTGTAATTTGTCAACGAATGCGTGGTTAAGCTTGCTTAGCCATTATTAATTAGAAGTCGTAATTTTTTGACCGAATGTTGAGATATAATATGCCTTTTTATTCTGTGTTCATACTTACAATTATTTTTCCGTCTGAGAACGTATCATGCTAAACAGAAAAAAAATGCAGTATTATAAAAGAAATACTCACCAGTTTGCAGCAGTTCCAATTTAAGCAATTAAAAAAGCTAAAATTATGTCAATTCATTTATTATTTAAATCATAGATAAGCGAAATTTAAATCTTCAAAAAAATTTGCAATTGTGCATAACTTTTTGATTGTTGCATTTCACATAATCCTGAACTATGGACTTTTAATAAGCACTAGGTACACAAATACCATGTTACAAACCCGTACTAAATTATAATTATTTTGATCTTTACGACACAGTACATAAAGTGTGCAATAAACCAAATAATGCTCTAATGAAATGGAGATAGTATTAAATAAACCTAGCGCTGCGTCTACGGGGTGATACGGAAAATGAGACCCGCTAAACGTATTATCTGACTAAGCTCATGTTATTGTTAGTGTAGGTATCTTTCCACGTACAGGTATATTTCCTTCACGAAATTCATTTAAAATAAAATACTTTTAAAACTAGACAAGAGTTAGACACAATCCATAAATTTTATTAACTCGAAAGTAATGTTGTCTCTTAGTCTGCTTGTTACTTTCACGACTAAATGGCGAGTGGCACGGAGTCAGACTTACGTAGAGCAAGCATCATAATGGCCATTGAAATTTTTTTTGACCTTTATTACACATTCAGTTACAGCCTTGTAATTGATAGACAAGGTACTGAACCATAAAAACTAGTGATTTTCAATTACATAAATGCACGTTATCTGATATATCCTTTGATCATCCCAGTAAAGCGGGTGAAACCGCAGGAGAGAGCTATTTGCCTAACTAAAGCCCGTAAGTTAAGTTAACGAAAATCCAATACAAAAACTCGCAAGGAATGAGAAATGTGTTTCGGAAGTCCTGTAATGAATAACTCAAACTATCACAGTAAATTATAATAGTCAAATATTTCAGCTTCGACCTCATCGTAACGATCGACGATCATAGTAAACAAGTAAGTACACTAGCCGTCCAGACTGATCATAGTATCGATGTATCTTACCTGGCCGCAAGACAAGACAGGCTTAGAATATCATATAACACGATCACTCAAAACCGACCTCAGATGTATTATGTTCATTGTATTGTAGCTATAGCCGATTTGCATGTTAAAACATTCATGCAAATTTCATTTAAATATGCACCAAATGTGCAGTATAATAGCATAGCAGAATACAGACAAAAATATTGATGATCAAAATATGAACCGTGCGCGTATCTGAACATAAAGAGAGTCGGTGTTTCGTTTGTGTGTAATTTCTTTTGTTGTCTGTTGTCGTTTACTATTTATGTTTTATTTAATATTTTACCTGGCACTGATATGTTTGAATAATGTCATATTTATACATAATCGAAAATTATGAGATTGACTGTTTTTTTATATATTTTTGTCAACTCAGGTGCTCAGTTCGAATGCGTTTCCTTATATATCAGAAATAACATGGCTACGGCAAGCCACTATCATCCGTCAAGCTTCGCGCAGACAGCGATCAAATTGAGGATCGTCGGCTTATTGCCGTTTGATGATGTCTAGCTTCACTCACACTTTTTCGTACTAAGAATTTGCCTTTCATTCTCATTCGTGTTCGACTCAGCGTGTAATACTTTTATAGACCGCAAATTTCGATTAAACTCTGATCAAAGCATTACCCTTCTATATCGTGTCTACCCACAAACATGCTCAATTTCAGAATGTAACATATAATGTAAAATCTGCTGCTGAAATTCGACGATGTGTAAAAGCTCTATCTTAAAATTAATTTGTACTCGTGCGTAAAACATCGGATTACGCAACCGCCTGCGTGGTTGTCAGCCGCTTCGTGTCTAGTGCACCCCGCTCGGGCCGCGTTACAAAGTCAGATTAAATTTACATAAATAGTCAAATACACAAGGCCCAAAGTAAACCATTCTAAATTCGATGGCCCGAAAGTTGTATCTCAGCAAACACGGACATTCGGAGCGGCAAATGTGACCTGAATTAATATTTGACCAGTATGTTTGTGCTGTACAAGTTGTGCCTTCATTTGGCTTCTGCGGGGACTTTACATACGGTAATTTTCTATGAACTCTAATTTCGTGAATTAGTAGTCTAACCAGCCTTTAGAATATTTAATTGTACCACATGGGATACGGGAACTTGATATTCAATTTCTGAAACAGTAGGTGTGAGTGGTTAGATAAAGCTGTGCACCTACATCCGAGTTTGACTAAGTTAGAACAACTTATAACTCCTGCTAGCCGCTGCTCTAAACCGAAGACAAAGATAAATGGAGAAGCCTTGTCAGTAATTCCGAGAAAGGCTTTTGGGAAGCCTTCGATATTTTGCGATAAATCGCTTTAGGAATAGTGGAGTGAAGATAACACTTTCAGATGCCGTATCGTACAATACCTACATTCACTGACGGGACAAAACAAATTAAATACCATTAAATTAAACGTTTAAAAATCTGATTAATGCTATTTATTTCACAATGTTTTATGATGCACCTCTATGTATGTTGATGATTGAGTTATATAAAGACAATAATATGCCGGGTGTATTTTGTATATAAGAGCATTTGATTTTAGCACATGAATAAAAGAACTAGAAATAGAAAGCTTTTGTGCATTATAGCAAGCATGTACCGTCTCTACATCATTATATGGCTCAAAACTGTAGTAGCACCTGCTACCACTCAAGAATGTTAGTTTATTTTAAAAATAAAACGTAAACATGGCTGTTCATTGAAGCGTATCTAACACGAGGGTAGCACTCAAGCGGGGTGGCATTAAATATTTCATTTTAGAGAAGTTTTTATTACAGTCGCCGAACGTGGCCGCGATAAACGTAGCGCACGTGACTAGAGAACCTTGCTTAGATCGCCGTACACCGTACACCTATCGGAAGCTGAATCAACTTTACTAGAAGCACCACTATATAATATTTAATTTCGTATATTTAATAACAAATACACCGAAGAAACACTAGTAAATGTTATGAAAACAATTGGGAAACAAAGATTGATTGAAGCATAATTTGAATCCGTTTATATCCTCATCAGACGGATGGGAATCTAGTTGCAAGATACAAAACTAGAAATATGTTGCTATAGATCCAAATGGTGACTGACTTGATTAGTTTCATCATTTGCCTGCCCTGTTCCCCAAATATTTTGGGGGTAGGGCAATACGTGTGCTTTCTGGTCATTCAGTCCATTACTTATTACAAGAGATATGACAGTTTTATAACCTGGCTGCTTGACACCAACCTTCTTTGGGAATGTTTTCTTTGACCACTTGGTGCAGCGTATAAGTGCGCGTCACCTTTTTAGGTTTTTTTTTTGTGAATGTTGATTTAATAAACTCATATATATCTACGAAATAACAAGCTTTTGAAATCGATTTGTTTGTAATTCTTTTAGCATGGTGAAGAAGGGAACTCTTTAAACGCTGGAGCATATCAAACTTAAATAAATAAATATCCTGGGACATTCTTTTTCACACGGCCATCTGATCCCAAACTAAGCAGAGCTTGTAATGTGTAAAATGTATGGAAACCAGATAACTGATATACTACTTTTTATTTTTCTAAATACATACATATATAGATATTTACACCCAGACACAGAACAAACAGCTGATATGTATGAACATATGAGCACACAAATATTTCCTGGGTGGGAATCGAACCCGCGACCTTCGACTTGGCAGTCAGGGTCGCTAACCACCAAGCCAATCGGTCTGTCAAATGTAACCAAACTTCATATTTGCTTTTATTTTGGCAACAATATCAGTTTGCATATAATGCAAAGTTCGTTCCAGTTGATTATACATCGCACATATCGACCTGTTACTACCACCTCGACCAAACTTTGTCTAATACACTTTGCAACGTACATAATCCTATCTTCTGCAGCGTCTAACTATAATTAAGATTTTCTCTATAAAAGAGTAGATACAACCTAAATTGTATTAAGGTAGATTTAACTTTGTGTACTTAACGAGTTACCTTGCTCAAACTGACTGATCAAATCGATAAATTTTGGGAGGATGTAGTTTTAATCTCGTTATAAATAAACATTATCCACTCTACCATGAGTTGCTATCGAAACTTACTTTAGTTACTAGCAAGTAAACTACTATCGATACAGTATTTCTCGATAGCAACTGTCAAATTTGTGACTCGTGGAACCGAATTTCTATAGCAAAGGCTAAAAAACGTTACTCGCTAGTGTTTACATTTCGATAGGTTTTTTACCGACTAAACCTAAACCTCTAAACTATCAATTTTAGTTCTTTAGTGACCGCTAGTGGCGCTGTACACATTTGCCATACAAATGTTTTACGCCGTCGCTAGCGAGTACGTACGTTAAAAACTCATGGTAAAGGCACTGAAGTCATTCTGTGCAGTGTCAGGTTGATAACTTGAACAAAGTTTTAATAATAGACGGTGTATTTTGAGAATGCTTTAAGTTTCGTAATAATGCTCTCAAGATATCACTTCTAAGAGTATTTCACCTCGCCGTCTCCACCTGTATCATGCCTAGAGAGACAGGCTAGCTACAAAATTATTAACTAGATTTATTTTCAACTTAGATTTGTTCTTTGTTTTTAATATCGTGCTCAGCTATATTTTTCACAGACCACTGTATCTTACTTTTTAGAACGACTTGTTTTATAACGTTAAGAATATGAGTTCTGGAATATAATAATATTTTCGTTTGAAATTCAGATTAAATTACTAAGAAAAATAAATAAATATCGTAGGCATCCTTAAAACATGGTTTTATAATCAAAAAAAAAAATAGAGCATGTTGATACTATGGAAACCAGATGAGTGCCATACACTATACGTTTAAATAACGTATATATATTATTTTGTAGTATTCGACAGGCCGCTTGGCTTGGTGATTAGATGCCCGGACTGCCACGCTGCAGGTCGTAGGTTAAATTCCCGGCCAGGCCCAACATTTGTTTGAATAAACATATGTATGTCTATATACGTATGTACTTTTAAAAACAGATATATATAGTATACAACGTGTTACAAAATACCCTGTAAAAATAAAATTAAATAACAAAGACAACCCTAGTTATCTGTCATGTCAGGGAATCAGATTATTTAACAGAAAGGCCTACGTACCTATTTTCCCTGATTGTCTACTTTAATAGTTTTTCTATTTTTCATTCTTAAAAATCATTTTATTTTTATTTTTTGGGGTTAGTTATACAGCGTTACTACGGTTCTTAAATATTGTGAATGGACTCGTTATAAGGCCCCATTTAACCTCTTTTCGGCTTTACGGGTAGTTTTGTAACCTGTATATCAGCTTTCTGGATTACATAGTACAAGCTCTGTTTAGTTTGGGATCATATGGCTGTGTGAATGTCCCAAGGTATTTATGCTTTACATATATTGACACCCAGACACAGAACAAACAAGCATGTTACTACAAATGCTTCTCCTGTGGGAATCAAACTCTGGAATCTGGTAACCAAGCGCTATATCAACCAGCCCCTTAATAAATATATAGACAAACCTAGCCCTTTTAGGTCCACCATATAAGGGATTCTGTTATTGCCTATTATTTAGTTCATAGTGCAACGATTAAAACGTAAAATAAATTTTATTTAACGTCTTATTACATAGTTTATGATTTTACTGCCATAAGCTGCCTCAGACAGGTTTACGATATGAAACTCTGGAAAGAAATAGCTCTGGGGCCGACTTCGTAATAGGTACACCCGTATTGAATCTGCGACGACCCCGCGCGTAGGAAAATTAAACTGTTTATTAAAATTTCAATTTCCCTGATTGTAGCTTCTGTTACCTACATTTTAATAGAATTACAGTTGATCCCGGATAAGCCTAAGCGATTATGCCGTAACGGCATACCGACGCAGAATTATGATTTAGATTACTGTTAGCATTTTTCATGAATTATTAAAAACAATTTAAATAAATGTAGTTAATATTTTAGAACCTTTGTCTTTATAAGTATTATATATACTTCTAAAATACTTAAAGCAGTCTTATTAATGTATTCTTCGTGTTCGAAAACTGCTCGGTAACGATTTTAATAAAATTTGCGAAGTTAGGGTCGGGACGTGAAATCGATCTAGATACTCGTAGGTCTCATCTGGGAAAGCTCGTTTTCTTGTAATTCTCTGAACAAATCGCGGCGAACTTAGTACCTACTTTTTATTTGTATTCAAGAAATGTCTTGTTATGCTATTCACGAAGAAAATAAAAGGGTAACCAAAATGATAATAAGCTTCATCAATTTGTTACATAATTAACTACAGTCACAGGTATACAAACAGCCAGAAAAAGCGCATCTGGTCATTGACAAATCTGGCCTTAATAACATTAAAACTATTTAAAATTCAAAGCCAAATTCAGTTTGGGCCCGCGGAGGGCACTTATGAAGGTCAAATTGAAAGTTACTGAAGCTACTACCTGTTCGGAAGTGAGAAACTGAGAAGAAGCGGTAAGAAACTCAGCAATGTTACATTTTTTTAAATATTTTCTATATAAATTTTATGTATTCTGAAATATTCTCTATTTGATTATTTGATTATCTCAATTTAAATATGTTTTATATTTAAAATTTACAAAATACTTAATACAGGTAACATTAAAAACCTATTCTAGTTAGAGAAACTGTGAAATGACGCACAAACTGCCTAAAATAATATTAAACTTTAACTAGTAATGCTTGGTAACGCTACGTAATCAAATCTAGTAGGTATCTCAATAATCTGGACCTTAAGTTATACGTTTAGAATTGTTATAATATCGATTCGTGCGTGTACTTATATCGGATGTGTTATTGCTGTACGTGATGCACTTTGCGGCCATCTCTAGGGGCTAATACAAGGTGTTTTAGGCCCTACCACCAACTCTTATTGCGGGTCAACACGGGCATAACTGAATCGCTGTCAAAAAACCTGATGGAATGTGAGAAATAAGTGACATTTGATAAATAAATCAGTTTTAGGATACAATCTTAATCTCCTTGATAACAACCTACTAAACTTCAATATGATATCAATAACATTAAATTTGACCTTTGAAAAGTGCCCGCTCTCCGCGGGCCTAAACTGAATAAATGGTTTTGAATTTTGATTTTTTTCTTTATCGGCTCCAAATGAATTGGCTGCGACAGATGGACGGACGAAATTATACGTGTTACGGCTTTGCACCCAAAAAAATAACAAAATTATTCACAAATGCCTAAAATGTCCACATTTAAATGTCTGAGCTGAGGATTAAAAGTTTCACACTATTCCCATTAATTAAATTAAACTACTAAAGTAACCATATATTAGAGTCGAATAGTTATATAATACCACACGAATAGTTGTATCTGACCACAATGTCACAATAGTAAGAGATAATTTGGCCTAAGATGGAAGGCCCACAACACTTTGAAGGGAACGATCTCAAGTGCAGAGGCGGAAACGTAAATAATTTTTTAAAGTTTATTTACGTAATGACCTATAAAGAAGCTGTCCCCCGCGGTTCCACCCGTCTTTCTAATACAAATGAAAAGTAGTCTGAATGTATGTATTATCCGGCTTATAAAACACTGATTCATTGCTCTGTTTTCGAATTTATAATATTAGTTTATGATATATTCATATGTATTACTAGAACGATTTTAACGGGATTTTAAGTTGGCTTGGTGGTTAGAGACCCTGACTGCTAAGCCGCAGGTTGTGGGTTCGATTCCTACCCAGGACAAATATTTTGTCTGCATGAACATGTCTGTTATGAATGAATGAATGAAAATATTTTTATTCAAATAGGCCTTTACAAGCACTTATGAATAGTCTGACTCTAATACCGGTTGGGAAGGTTGTTTTTTACTGAGAAGAGCCGGCAATAAACTCAGCAATTACTCTTTTTTTAAAACGTAAAAAATACTTATTTAGTTTCACTGATAAAACCTGTCGGTTATCGCAAAAGTGAAGAATTACTAAACAATAATAATATGAATATCTAATTTAAAAAATACAAACAAACTAAAGATGACCAGCCCCCACAAGCAGCACTGTTCACAAGCATGACGCAAGTGGCAGCCATCGCCCTCCTCGCCATATTGTAGGGAAGTGAGCGACCCGCCACCTATTTCTTCTGTATCTGGGTGTAGATATCTATATAAGTAGTAAAAAAGTAGTACATGTAATATATCAGTTACCTGGTAGCCATAGTACAAGCAGTACACTCTGCTTATTTTGAGATCAGGTAATCATGTGTGAAATGTCCTGGAATATTTATATATTGATTTATTTTACATTTTAATCTAGACTAATTTATATTATCTTTACGTACCTGGCAGCAAAAACATAGGACTTATATATATATCAGCTTACGATAGCCTTCAGAGCCCCTTGATTCGGCAGGGTCACCATTACTCATCTATTCCATTCTCAACTTACGTGTGTTCTAAAGCGTCCATTTACTTTTATATATAAATATAGACCATACTAACATTTATTGGGTAATACAAATTCTTATCGAAGTATATTGATTGAGTTACTATAACGTTTTATGAAAAAGACTGGTAACTATGCATCTAAACTCAATTCGTTCCTCAATGGGTGAACACAAAACAGTTTGATAAGCCAACAGTCGATATATTCCACGCTACCTCTATTTACCTGTACAAAAAATCCAGGAACCGACCTCATCGACGACGGGTACGCGAATAAACCGGGAAATTCCGTGTGCCAATTTTGAACACGTCGGTACACAAATTTGCCTCAAATAAGTGGCCTGCGCGGTTATCGAAAATTCAACGCTAGACAGAAATGTGAACACATCGTTCCAAAATTCGGTACTAAATTTAAATCTATGCTAATGCAGCAAAAATTTGGTTTTTATCAGCTTTTGCTCTTAAAACACATGCTCATATTGTCTATAATGACTATGGTGCTGAAAGCTCGCCTACTCTGCCTATTTTCTATAGTGTATTTAAGTAAAGATTATATTCTAAAACCTTAAAAACCACCTTCAACTAAAAAATTAATAAAAAAACTAAATTGTTTATAAAAATCATTAAATAATAAAAAATGTATACACGATAGAAGTGAAACTTTTATATTATATGGAAACATTCTATACTACCGACACGCTATGATGGCCGTTTTGACGATTCAGATTGTCATAGAAAAAGAAACTGTTTAGCTTTGGAATAAGGTTGATTTCCATCATCATACAATTAGCTGTTGGATCAATAGATGCACCTTATGTCTAAAGGAATAAAGGTTATTTTTCTTTGTCATTGTTAAACGTCAAAACGGCCATAATAGCTTGCAGCAAGTTTAATTATTTATCAATCACTATTGAATAGCATAGATTATGTTCATCGTTTATTTATTATTCGTCAAACAATAAGGTTTCGAATCAGAATTTAAAAATTTCGAAAACCCTATATTTTGTTTTACTTATACTCTGAAATGTCAATGGACATAATAGGTTGGGGAAAAAGTTCCTTCGCATTTTTTAAGAAAATTCAAAACATTTTTAATATAGTTTATTTACATTTAACTAAAGTATGTAGGTACCATTTTGTTCGATAACTTTTTGCCATCTTGTAGGTAGGGACATGATCCCATTGCTATAGAAATTTTGGGACTTCTGATCTAAATACTGCGACAAGTGGTTTTGACAGTCCTCTCGTGATGTTAACCTGACACTGCCTAAAGAATTCTGAAGAGACCGAAACACGTGGAAATCTGAAGGTGCAAGATCAGGACTATACGGCGGATGCATTAATACCTCCAAGCCAAACTCTTTTAATTTTTTCCGAGTGGCTAAAGATGTGTGAGGTCTAGCGTTATCATGATGAAAAACCACACCCCTTCTGTTGATTAATTCCAGCCGCTTTTTCTCAACTTCTTGCTTTAATCTCATCAGTTGTTCGCAGTAGAGTTCAGAATCGATGGTCCTGCCTAGTGGTAACAGCTCATAATGAATAATGCCCTTCCAATCCCACCACACACACAGCATCACCTTGTTGCGAGTTAACCCGGGTTTCGCCACAGTCTGTGAAGCCTGACCGGCCTTTGACTACGGCCTTTTTCGCACATTCTTGTCGTACGTGATCCACTTTTCATCACCAGTTATCAGCTTCTTCAAAAATGGTTCGATTTCATAATAAAGAATGACAAATGAGTACACGGTTCATTAGGTTTCTTTCAGTGAGCTCGTGAGGTACCCAAATATCTAGCTTTTTTGTGTACCCAGTTTTTTTCAAATGCGCCATAACTGTTTTGTGGTCAATTCCCAGTTCTTCAGCTACGTCGTAACTACTAATATGCCGATCTTGCGCCACTTTTTCAAAAATGGCATCCATTTTATCCGTAATGGGGCGACCAGAGCGACGTGCATCTTTGACATCAAAATTTCCGGATTGAAAACGCTTAAACCAAATTTGTGCTACTCTCACAGACACTGCACTAGGTCCATAAACATCGCAAATTTTTTTCGCGGCTTGCGTTGCATTTTTACCTTTTTTGTAGTAAAATTTTAAAATGGATCGAATTTCTTCATTAGATTCACTCATCTTGGCGGTACGAAAAACAAATGCAAATCACACATTTTCCTAATTTGAATTTGAAATTATGTTCTTTAAAATTTAAACTTTCAATGATACCAAAACCGGCCAGATACAAATAGTATAGCCAAAGAGATTTTATTAAAAGTTCATACATACTATAATGCGAAAAGACTTTTTCCCCAACCTAATATGTTAGATTATAAAACTCACTGCGTTTATTGATATATTTTATAAGTAATGTATCTATATCCGTACCTTAGTGCATATACGAGTATTAGTACAACTAGCTGTCCCACGCGGTTTCACCCGCATTCCCGAGGGATGTAACATTTTCCCGCTATAAAAAGTAGTCTATATGTTATTCCAATATGTGCTCTATCTATGTGCCAAGTTTCATACAAATCCGTTTAGTAGTTTGTGCGTGAAAGAGGAAAAAACATCCATACATTCAGACATCTATACATACAAACTTTCGCGTAATATTAGTACCATTTAGGCGTAAGTTAAATTATTTAATATCAAATAGTTCAGTTACTCAAACTAAACTATTAGATATTAAGTCAGATATAATTCTTGGGAAACAGATGAATCATATCAGGCACAGTAAATTTCGAATAATCAAGCAAGCGTGACATCCATAGGTAGTTAATATCATATATGATGCGTAACATACTATTTATTGTATCCCAGAGTCGCACCATATACCTACGTATATAAATGCGAAACAATATTGCTCGTAACAACCGTATAGCTTATTGAATATTGACATGTCATAAGAATAGGATAGAAATTCTACTTGTCATCTTTGATTATGTTATACCTAAGATACGTTTGAAGACATATTGATATCAATTGAGAACCTCCGCCTTTTTTGAAGTCGGTTAAAAAATGTATTCAGTCGCCATGGCATAAATAAAAAAAAACATCATTTGGTTTACATTACTTTTAGTAGAAAAATATATTTAGTTCCATTAGTGTACGACTGACAGAATCACAGAATTTTGTCTATGATTGGCAATATCTATATTTAAATAAACAACTTTAATTAAATCTTATCTGTGGTATCACTTTCTTTTCCACTTGTAATAATATTTTTTTGGGAAGACTGGTAGGTGCTTGCCTCTGATGGCTATCACACCCTTACAAAGACAATTTAACCATAGGTAAATACAGTGAAACAAGTTTTAATGAATGCCTTTTCCATCAGATGTGCGTGCATGGACCTCCTTACTTTATCTGCTCTGTGCCAAAAATCTATCTAAATATCTCGGGCGACTATTAGGTACAGTCGATAAATCATTGTGACATTCCAGTGAGACGTCGACATCGGTCGTTAGTCGCGGCAGCAGCGCCGCCTGCCGATAACACGCAAAAACAGGAAAACCTAGCCTGAAATAGAAACTATGTAGCTCACATGCGGGTCACATGGTGGGTAGGGTTGGCTCGAAGCGTTTATTAGAAACTAGATCAAATAATCTTTAAGGCCAGATTTCATTAAAATTCATTCAATTGATAATATTCATATAAATGGGAAAAAATTATAAAGTTTCCGCTAATCTGATTTACAAATGAAATTATTTTTTTATGATTGCGAAAATCTTAACAAACTAAATATTATTAATTATTTTCATTGCAATGTAGATGCCGTAATTTTTGTGTTAAAATTTTATTATAAATATTACCTGCATTTAAATTATGCAAATTGTGTTTAAGGTAGATCTTAGTAAGATATAGATAGCGTTATAATGTAGTAAAGAAAATTATAACGCTCACCACGTTTTCATACAATATTTCACTCAAACAAAGGTACGATGGAACTAGTATGAAGCAAGAATGTCCGCTGAAAGGAAACAAAGAGAGTGACAAATATTTGTCCACGCCTGTCCGCGACAAATCCTTTGAGAGCCCGTCCATCCCGTACGATTACAGATTTTACTCTTATAAATCCACCCTTAAAGATCTTACTACGTAGAGCATTTAAGTTACGGATATATTTCATGGAAATTGCATTTTAGTAATAATATAGCCTTCGACAGAAGGCAGTGATTCTAAATATTAGTAGAATAATTTTTGCAAACGTCTGAACCCCCCGTATCTACCTCCAATCTTGACCATTGATTTGGTTTAGGACCGTGATTGTCAAAGTGATAAAAGCAGACAAAAATACACCCATAGTTCCTGAGGCAAAAGGTATGCTTTTATATCTAACACCACTTCAAACTTCACTGCAAATTTGTAAAGATTCGCAGTAAGACTTAGGGCGTTCGCTATGAAATAGAGAAAAATTAATATCAGGCAAAGAGCGTGGAACTTTTTAGTAAATATGAAACCGGATAACTCCCAATATAACGATGATTGTGTTGAAAAACACTGATCGGTCCACTGCGCTATCTAACCGACATTTATCATAGCAATATTAAATTATCCCTTCCGTAAAGTTTTTTTTTAAACAGTGTTTATTGGTACGGAACCTCAAAATAAACAAAAATAAAGAGCATTACTTTACACAAATAAACAAATAAATTTTTACCCTCATAATAATAAAGTCTAAGCATTAAAACTTGAAACTCCTTACAAATTACGCAGAACTCGGAATACTCGGATCGATATTTCAAAAATTCCTAAAGTTCCATCGTAAAGAAACACTTCAGTGCGCTTTTCCGCACTCAGCGGCCAGCGGGATTCTTCAAACTTAGGAGAATTCATAACTTCGACCCGATTCATCATTCCTTATATAGAGGTGGCTTATTATATCTTCTACGCCATTAAATCTGAATTATTCCCCCTTGTTCAAAAGTATCACGTACGTAGAACGATGCTCACACGAAAATGGGACTTGCGCAGCCTCCGCATTAAGAAACATTCAAGTATAACGAAACCACTTTCTACACGAATAAGTGTGTGTTAACTACATACAGAATTGACAAAGATATCGGTGAACATATTATACATCAAATAATGAAAGTAGTTTATATTGTTTTTTTAAACAAGTTTTTAAAAGATATACCTGAACTATAAAGTGTATTAGGAGTTCCTATGACCTGCTACCACTTTCATCATCAGACCCTGGGTAACCTGGGTGACCAACACAAGGTAATCAATAGTTTTTGTCAAGCAAATCAAACGCCCAAAGACAATGGGTTTCTACTAGGACAAGAGCTCGTTTAACCACCTTCCGACTTCATCATAAGACCAGCTCGATGGAACCGTAAGTATGTCAAATTTCAACTGTATCGGACGCTATGGAAAGACATTAATTCAAAGCTCGTAAAAAAAATACATATCTACTGACGAACATATGGTAGAACCTCTTCCTTTTTAAAGTCGGCTAAACAGTATAGCTTGGATAATATGGACGGTTAAAAGGCGACTTGATTTAAGCGCCATTTTGAAAACTTTACAGGAACCCAAAAACAGATACTGCATTTAAACTTCTTTCCATTCCACATCGAAGCTGTTTAATATTAAAACTAAATGCAAGCTTCAACGAATTGGTGCATGGGCCATCATCATAGTAGTATAATTCATTGAGAAAAATGTTACTTTCATCAAAAATGGCGGTTGAGTCAAGTCACCTTTTACCCGTCGATATACTTATTGCCATTGCAACTCATAATTCATTGATTGTAATAAACGAATTTGGGCCTTTTGACGGCAAATTATAGAATAATTGCTTAACTTAATCGGTTTCTATTTATTATGAAGTAAAACTCATTAGTAGATATATTTTTCTAATAAAACATAAAAATGGCTATCAAATACAAAGCAAACAATAAGCCATTGCAAATGACAATATTTTTAAAAGAAGGATCTGTAATTGCCTCCGTCGAGGTCAGGTGGGTATTTGTTGGATTTGAAAAGGGCTCGTCCTTTATACGTTTGCTCTTTGATTTTCCGCCGCAGAACAAAGGACATGGGCTCCAAATGAGACCTCCAGACTCCACTCCGTTGTCCCAGAAACGGATTAGTTATATGCTAAGTATGATTATGGAAGCGTAGGGTGCTTAGGTCTTTGTAATGTTACATTACATCTATGGGCCGGTTTGTGTGGGAATTCAATTTCATAACTGCACGGTCAGTGTACTTGTTCCACTTTATGTAGGTATGGACATGCCTGTGTGTATAAACGATTTTTTTTATTATTATTTAGGTATACACACGTCATAGGTATATCACATTTTAAACCAAATGGAAAGGAATAGTAGATTTCAGATCTTCATGATTATTATAAAGATTTTTTGATTAAATTTGTAGGTTGGGTTGGGTTTGTGTGTATGTTCGTTTAAATGTTAGAATAGGTTTAAAATGAAAAAAAAAATACCATAGATATTACGAAGACTGAATGATCAAACTAACATTTTCTTTATAAAACTCTTTTTCTCTTTTGAATTTCCCATTAAATAAGTCTATGAATGCAAAGTTGATAGTCTTTTTTAAGAAAGGTAGGGCTTAACGGGATATCCCGTTCAAAATTTGGAGCAGCCTGACTGGGGAAGTACCTCCACCTTACAGAAGATCGTAGCCAAATAACACTACATGTAGTGTTGTGTTCCTGCGGTGAGTAAGGTCGCCAGAGCTCCGCGAGGAGGCGCTGTGCTGGCAGTATGGGGACCAGCAGTCTAGTACTGCCTTAGGGTTGTGCAGGCGTGGCGTGTTGTTGCGGCGGTTAGGGAGACCCGGTGAAACGGCTGTCCGCTGGCCGCCCGCAGGTTGTAGGGGTCCCGACCCCTGGGATCACTTAATCTCCACCCAGGGAGGCTGACCCGCCGCCTCGCGCATAATCCATGGTGCAGTCGGTCGTGCCGGAGGAGGAGACCGGAGTGGACTCGGCCGATTGTATCTGGGGGGACCGGGGGCCCTTCCAGCTGCCGCACCAACAAACCACATCACCGGTGTAGCACTCTGGTGGAATAGTACTGCACCTTGTCCTATCTGCTGCCGACACAGCGACTCTTCTAAAACCTCTACCACTCTATACACATGGCCAAAAAAAAATACAGAAGACGTTCTTCAGCGGCTTCCCCATCCACAATTATGATGGACTTTTGCAACATCAGGGGAATTCACGCAAACATCAATGCAGTCCACCAACACCTCGAGACTGCACAGCCGACTCTGCTGTTTCTCACGGAGACGCAAATATCCTGCCCTAGCGATACATCGTATCTACACTACCCCGGGTACAAGCTGGAGCACAAGTTTGTGCGGCGTGCCGGGGTATGTATGTATGTTAGGGATGATATTTGCTGTCGCCGTCTTTACGGCCTTGAAGACCGGGACCTGTCAGTACTGTGGGCACGCATAGACCACGGTGGCCACACCCGCATTTACGCGTGCCTTTACAGGTCCCACAGCGGTGACTCGGACACAATTCGGTTATTTGAGCACCTGCAATCGACGACTGATATAATACTAGGGCAGTACCCTTCTGCGGAGTTAGTGATTTTAGGAGACTTCAACGCTCACCACGTTGAGTGGCTTAGTTCTCGGTCCACTGACTGCGCGGGTAGGACAGCTCACAACTTTGCTCTGGCCTATGGCTTCTCGCAACTTGTTCTCTGCCCTACGAGAATACCAGATATCGAGAGCCATACTAGTTCCTTACTGGACCTTCTGCTGACAACGCGTCCGGATGACTATACTGTTACAGTAGATGCACCACTTGGGTCATCGGACCACTGTCTCGTCCGAACGCAAGTGCCATGCGCGCTGCCCGATTCGCTGCGACCACCAGGGTGGCGTCGAGTGTGGCACTACAAGTCAGCAGATTGGGATGGATTGCGTGATTTCTACGCATCGTACCCGTGGAGGCAGCTTTGCTTCGCATCAGACGATCCTGTCACCTGTGCAGCTGCAGTCGCTGAAGCGATACTGGCGGGTATGGAATGTTACATCCCTAACCCGCTAGTTGCTGTGGGGGTGAAAAAACGGCCGTGGTTTAATCGGTCCTGCAAAGAAGCTAGACGTAACAAGCAAACTTTGTATGAGGCTTGGACCACGGCCCGCACTAATCAGGACACTAACATCTCTGATGCGAAACGCAAGTTTAACGCTGCCTCGAAGTTCAGTAAGCGAATTATCGCCAGGGCTAAGTTCGATTTCGTCGGCAGAATTGGCAAGATGCTGACCAGCGTCCCCTCTGGGTGTCGGGCCTTCTGGTCTCTTGCCAAAGCTGCTGAGGGAAACTTTTGTCAGTCGTCCTTGCCACCACTACGGTTGCCGAATGGGAACCTGGCCCATAGCGCTAAAGAGAAGGCTGACCTTTTAGGCTCTCTCTTTGCTTCAAACTCGACTTTGGATGACGGGGGCACCACTCCGCCTACCATCCCGCGGTGTGACAGCTCCATGCCGGAAATTCGTATTTCCCAACGGGTAGTCCGGCAAGAGCTGCTCTCCCTGGACGTCCACAAGTCGAGTGGGCCAGACGGTATACCGGCAGTGGTTCTGAAGCGGTGTGCTCCTGAATTGTGTCCTGTACTAACGCGCCTTTTCGCGGTTTCCTACTCCAAGGGACAAGTTCCGTCTTCGTGGAAAATTGCCCACGTGCACCCTGTGCCCAAAAAGGGCGACAGATCAGACCCGACGAATTACAGGCCGATCGCCATCACCTCCCTTCTCTCCAAAGTGATGGAGCGGGTGATCAATACACAATTGCTGAGGTACTTGGAGGATCACGACTTGTTGAGCGACCGACAGTATGGCTTTCGCCATAGTCGCTCGACTGGTGATCTCCTAGTGTACCTCACGCATCGTTGGTCACTCGCCATAGAAACTCAAGGTGAGGCATTCGCGGTGAGCCTAGATGTGGCGAAGGCGTTCGATCGGGTCTGGCACCGGGGTCTTCTATCGAAGCTACCAGCGTACGGGCTCCCCGAGGGATTATGCAAATGGGTCACCAGTTTTCTGTCCAGCAGATGCATAAAAGCCGTCGTCGACGGTAGTTGCTCCGATAGCATGGACATAAACGCCGGTGTCCCGCAAGGTTCTGTGCTATCCCCAACCCTGTTTCTTCTGCATATCAATGATATGCTGTCCATTGACGGCATTCATTACTATGCGGACGACAGTACTGGGGATGCTTATTACACGGGCCGTGCAAATATCCCTCGTTCCGTGGTAGAGGAAAGCCGCGAACGACTTGTGTCTGGAATCGAGGGCACACTTACTAGTGTCTCCGATTGGGGTCGACTAAACCTAGTCGATTTCAACCCCACTAAGACACAAGCCTGCGCGTTCACCGCTAAAAAAACCCCATTTGCTGTGGCTCCACAATTCCAGAACACGTCCCTCAACATCACGAAGAGCATCGGAATCCTTGGCGTTGATATTTCTGACGGCGTTCAGTTCCGTAGTCACTTGGAAGACAAGGTTAAGCTGGCATCTAAAAAGCTAGGTGTGCTCAACAGAGCCAAGCGGTACTTCACATCGGGGCAAAGACTGCAACTATATAAGTCGCAAGTCCGGCCCCATATACCTGGATGCCAGCTTGGGCCTTTTGACTCCGTTCAAAAGCGTGCCGTCAGAATTGTCAACGATCCCGAGCTCACAAGCGGTTTAGAGCCCCTAACTCTAAGGAGAGACATGTCCTCCTTATGTGTCTTTTACCGCTTGTACAACGGACTGTGTTCTGAGGAATTGTTTGATTTGATGCCCACGGCTACTTTTTACCATCGCACCTCTCGCCACAGACGGGGAGTTCATTTATTTTATTTATTTTATTTTATTTTTATTGAACGGTACAGTAACAGATAACAGATTGCACTTACACAAAAACATAAAGTAAGGAAAAAAAAAAAAAGGTAAATCTGCTATCCAATGACAACTGCACACAGCTTAAACAATTAACAATTCACAGTTACACAAGTTCATATACAGATCATCAATCAAATACAAATCTGAGATAAAAAAGAAAAGTACAATTATAAAACAATAATTTAAACTTATAAGTAATAAAGACGAATAAAAAACGAATTAAAAAAGTAAAAATACAATCACTATTAGCAATTTTTTAAACAATTCTTTATATATTCCTCTTTGAACCGCCTAAAACTACCATTAAACAAATCAAGAACATCATTTACACAAGCACAATTAAATGTATTACACATCCTTATCAATGGATCATTTTTTGATACATTGTTACTAGCCATTGGGATGTCAAAAAATTTAGGGTACCGTACTGAGCGTGTTGCGATCCTAAAGTCTAATTTTGCCAATAGTTCACTTCCGAGAACACCATTAGCTATCTTGTGGAGTGTACACATGTCCGACAACTGTCTTCGATCCGCGAGAGTTATCATATTAAACTTTTTTAATCTTTCTTCATAGCTAAATAGCTTCCGACGCAAGCCAAACTTAGAGCACAACATTCTCATGAATCGGCGTTGAATCGATTCGATTCTATCCCTGTGTATGTTGTATATGGGTGACCAGACGGATGAGCAATATTCCAATATACTTCGTGTGAGGGACATGTATAGCACAATCAACGAGTTTGGTTTGCTGAAAGGCATAGCGGTACGAAAAATAAAACCAAGACTTCTGTTGGCCTTGTTTACAATGTAGTCATAATGTGTTCTGAATGATAGTGTGGAATCAAACATAACCCCCAAATCACGGATGAAAGCAACTCTCTCAAGGCTGACCCCCTGGATATTATAGTCATACAATATAGGATTTCTACCCTTTGTGAACGAGATTACTTGACACTTTTTGATATTAAGAGTCATATAATTTTGAGTGCACCATTTGTTTATTACTTCGACATCCCTTTGTAAAAGCATGCAATCATTAATGCCTTGGATTTTACGAAATATTTTAATATCATCAGCATATGCCAAACATTCACTAGTGATAAGTTCCAGGAGATCATTAATGAAAGCTAGAAACAGAAGTGGGCCAAGGTTTGACCCCTGCGGTACACCAGAATGAGCTAGAAATGGGACAGAATCAAATCCATACAAAGCCACCAATTGCGTCCGATTAACAAGATAAGAGCTTAACCAGCGATGAAGATTACCATGAATTCCCAAGTGATAAACTTTTTTAAGTAAGATCGAATGATTCACCCGGTCAAAGGCTTTTGCAAAATCTGTATATACAGAATCAACTTGAGTTCTGGTATTAAAAGATCTACATAGATAACTCGTGTATATAAGGAGGTTCGTACTAGTTGATCGTCCTGAAATAAATCCATGTTGCTTGTCATTAAGCCTATGCAACAATTGGTTGTACATATGCTCGTATACCATACTTTCAAATACTTTGGCGAAACAACTCAAAATACTCACCGGACGGTAGTTCACAACATCACTTTTATCTCCAGATTTGTAAATGGGGACTATTCTTGCTATTTTCCACAGGGATGGAAAAGTTCCTTCACTCAAAGATCTATTAAATATAATATGTAGGGGTTTGCATAATACAGAGGCACATAAACCGACAAACATGGGATGTATTCCATCCGGACCAGCGCTTTTGGTTGCATCGACTCTCTGTAAACGGTTGCAAATAGTATTCAAATTTAAGTTTAAGTGACACAGAGTATAATTAGAGGGAGAAAATCCTGGTGTGTAACTATCAGTCGAACGTGTTTCATAAACTGATGAGAAGTAATCAGCAAATAAATTGACAATTTCTTTACCAGTATTCGCAGTCTGACCCTTATAGTGCATGTGGTTGGGAATGTCATTCGTCACCTTCTTACTTTTAGAATATCGCCAGAAAGATTTCATGTTCGAAACCAAATCATCCTCTAGGCTGCCAATGTAGGACTTGAAACAGTTAGCACTCAAAATTTTCACTCTAGACCTCAGCAAACAGTAAGTATCGTAATCACGTGGGTTTCCATACAACTTATATCGAGAATGGTATTTGTCTTTACTTTTAAAAAGCTTTTTGAGATTTGCGGAGAACCAAATAGGAAACTTATTCTTATTACATTTTGACTTAGGGGTATATTTTTCTATCGTCAAGTAAAGTTGATCATAAAACAAATGGACAAAGTCGTCACAACTAAGGTTTACTGAAGCTTGCTCCCAGTCAAACTGCTCCAGATCTTTTCGGCAGTTAACATAATCAGTTTTATGAAAACAAAAGCGCTCTGAAGTTGAATTTTCCATTAAAAGGTGAAACTTACTACGAAATAAAAGCTGAAAAGGGGGATGATGAATATCAAGACGACTGATTGGTGAAGCCTGAGATAAAGTAAACAATTCCGAATCATTAGTAAGAACCAGATCCAAGATTCTCTGGTTATGATTACTAATACCATTTAACTGCTTCAGGCCTCCAGTGCATATTAGATCGCACAAAGCGTTTGATTTTTCACTCATTGAATTTAGAGGGCAGGTGAGATCACTCGACCAAGTAAGCCCACCAAGATTGAAATCTCCAACCACACAGGTTATGCAATTGATATTTTCGTTTAGAATTTTTTGACATCTTTGCGTAAAGTCCACAAAACAACCAGTGGCTAAATAATCCGGAAGATAAACAGTACATAAATTGAGATTCAAGTTGTTATTAATTTTAATTTGTATCCATAGATCCTCCAATTGATCGGTTTGCCAATCATATCTAACGGTAAAATCCAAATTTTTTGATAGAGCCACAAGTACTCCACCGCCATAACGTTTTTTATATTTTTCGCAAAAGCTTTTATCCCTGTCTCTACGTATAACTATATACCTATCATCAAACATTTCAGAGGACAGTACTGAATCATTAAGCCAGGTTTCACTCAGACATATAACATCATAGTTACAACAAAGAATTGAATTATAAATGTCGGTAGCCTTACTCTTCATACCACGTATGTTTTGATAATAAATTAACAAAGCCATTTATAATCAATTTAACACTACAAATCTTATATATTATTGTTATAAATAAACTACTTAATAGAATCCAGACTTTTGTCATCCCTGATGAGAATATATTGAGAATCGGGGTTTTTTCTAACATAAATGCGACCATTGCGAACCCAAACGAACATGTATTTCATTTCTCCAGCCTTCTTCCTGGCGGCGGCATGTAGCTGTTTATTTGATGGAGACAAGTGTTCAGAAACAAATATAGGCCTTATCTCACCAGCCATACCCAGAAGAACCGTATTGAGTTTTTCTTTGGGGTTAGCTTTATTGTATCTATGAACTGCCGAATAGAATTCGTCGCGACATCGTGTATTTTTGAATCTGACCACGATTGTACGGGGTAACTTGCTCTCCTTGTTTTGCTTCGCCACTCTAGTACAGTTTACTACATCCGAATCATCAAGCTTGAGACCAACAACTTGTGCACACTGTTGTAGTACGTTAGGGAGACTTTCCGCCCGATGTTCGGGAAGGCCATGAATTTCCAAGTTGTTCTCACGGAGATGCTGCTCGAGATTGTTAACACGATTAGATAACAATGAAACTGAGCCCATGAGGTTTCTGTTATCTTGCTTCAGTTGTTTATTTTCGCATGATAATAATCATCCTCACACATTGGAGCCAAACTGGTCTCGCACGGTGCGATTCCAAAGGAGCTTTCTGCCGCGCACGCTTAGGCTGTGGAATGAGCTCCCTGCCGAGGTTTTCCCAAGGGAGTACAGCATGGGGTTCTTCAAGAAGGGTGTGAAGAGATTTTTGCAGGGTCGGCAACGCGCGAGTGATACCCACGGTGTTGCAAGCGTCCATAGGCTGCGGTGACCGTTTACCATCAGACGGGCCGTCAGCTTGTTTGCTGCCTTAGTAGTATAAAAAAAAAAAAAAAAAAAAAAAATCTTGTCAATACAATCCTTCTTGGAATTTTAAGTTAGCTGGAACATAGAGGGCAGGTACGAACCTTAGTTCATAATGTTCATTGCGGCTGCTAGTCACGCACTAGTCTGAATAACGTCGCGTGCATCCCGCTACTGCTCTTAATAATTAATTAACTCCGAACATTACAAATCTTGAGAGTGTCTGACCTTGTTGGTTTTGGAGTAGAGGTCATAATCGTAATATTGCGCCACTAAAAGTACTCAAATTACTACATATGTAAACAATAATTTAAAAAATAAGTCTATGTATTGTACCTGTGCACCTTAATGCTACATAATGATAGATAATCAATATCAATAAAAATACTAGTACCTAATAGTATCATCATCATCATTATAATCATCAGCCTATCTCCGTCCACTGCTGGACCTAGACCCCACCAATGGCACGCAACTGAGCTCGATCTTCAGCTCTTTGTTAATAGTATACTAGTATAGTAATACTAGATGTTCTCCGTGGCTTAAAAAAAGTAATAATGTAACCTTGCTGAGTTTCTTGCAAGTTCTTAGTTGAAGGCTGACTTCCGAACCGGTAGTAGCTTTTATAACTTTAAATTTGACCTTCATAAGTGCCTTCTGAGAGCCTCAGTTTGGCTAAAAGGTTTTGAATTTTTTTGAAAAGTTTTACCCGCATTCCCATTAGGGGTAAAAAGTAGTATATTTATTATCCGGCCCATAAAATATGCCTATGCAAAATAAAACGCGTCCGCCCGCGCTATAACTTCGTTTTCGCTTAGCGTTCTTTCTGACTTTTTTCCCTTTTTGCTCGGCTCCTAAGGGTCGTAGAGTGATGTTATACAGCCAATAACCTTCCTCAAGAATTGGGCTATCATAAGCAGTTTTATTTTGTCAAACTTGACTAGTAATGTTAAAGTGGTAGAAATAGGAACTGTTGGTTATCCTGTAACACTCCTACAATATTTTTTCTCAAAATTTTCTACTACTAGGTCTACAAAATAAGCTTATAAATATCTCTGGACATTCTTCCCACATGGTTACCCGATCCCAAATGAGGCAGAGTGTACTGCTTATACTATGGCTACCAGGTAACTGATATAATACTTTTTAAATACTTACTTCTATAGATATTTACACCCAGACACACAACAAACAGACACGTCCATGAAGACAAATGTTTGTCTAACGTGGGAATCGAACACACGACCTGCGACATGGCAGTCACTCTTGTTTGGTCTCTAACCACCAAGTCAACTGGCCCATCGAACTTTATTCGTTTATAAAACTATAACGTCGTAAATTTTATAGGTTGTTTACCTTTCTATCTTAAATATTTGTAAAATCTAAAAGTTATTGGTATTTTAATAGAAGTACCTACAACGCTACTTAAGACTGATATTAAAAAAATGCTTACTATCATATTATATTACCATCATCATAATGCAATGAAATACATTTGAGTCATAAAAAATTGTACTTGTTACACCTTAAAATGCTTACTATCATATTATATTATCATCATCATAATGCAATTAAATAAATTTGAGTCATAAAAAATTGTACTTGTTACACCTTAAAATGCTTACTATCATATTATATTACCATCATCATAATGCAATTAAATAAATTTGAGTCATAAAAAATTGTACTTGTTACACCTTAAAATCTATATTTGCCTTTGAAACATTATAACAAGAGCACCTTACCATAGTATCACTACATAGTATAAATAAAATCGCTTTCTCTGTCCTCTTAAATCTTTAAAACTACGCAACGGATTTTGATGCGGTTTTTTTAATAGATAGAGTGATTGAAGAGGAAGGTTTATATGTATTAGTATCTACATTGCACCTGAGCGAAGCCGGGGCGGGTCGCTAGTTATTCAATAATATACATGATAGTAATTTTAATGATGTTATCGTTAGGGGAGTTTCATCACATTGAATATTAAATCAACTTTGGTGACCACTGACTATACAACATACTCTACCACTATTTACTTTCATTTAGATTCCTACCAACTCTTGCCATCATTGATTATAATCGAGTCAATAATAATCACAATACTTTTGGTAATGTAAAACATCCAAATATTCATTTGACATATAAGATATATGAAATTTCTTTCATTTATTTTAAACTAGCTGCGCCCTGCGGCTTTACCCGCTTTCAATTCCGGTTATAAACCTTCTATATCTATTGCTGAAAACTGCATTAAAATCCGTTGCATAGTTTACGATTCTATTAAGGATATACAGACAAACATTCATTTTTGTATATATAGATAGATTACTCGTATATTATTTACGATACGTGTTATATTTCAAAAGAGAGCTAGCAATCAAACGTATTTTAAAAGAAAATATCCGAAACGACAATCGAATTCCGAGAAGATGCTTCCGTCATTTGGGTCGTGTCATTTCCCTCGGCAGACATTCACAGCATTTGGCTGACTTGCCATTGAAATGGGTAATGTCTCGGAAAATTATTTTTAAATCAGTTCTGTCATGTAATTAATAAATTGTTAAAATATTTTCAAATTTAACATCGTTTTCTATGTTATATCCTTTACGTTTATCAATTTATTTTTATTGTAAATAAAACATTTAATATTTTTTTATTTATAGGTTACATATTACAGACTTTTACAGTAACTTATAAATCTAATTTCTATCATGAATATTGCAAACAAATAATAATTTTAAAGCGAGTACTGGTTACTAATTCATGGAAGTTATTTTATTGTAGGTGCATTCTATTTATACTCATTATAGACGACAATGTTATTTTTTCTTTCTTCATCATCATTACACCAGCCCAGGACATCCCTGGGCTGGTATCCATCCATTGCTGCAGATAGGCCTCCACCTTGAATTGTTACTTTGTCGCGATTTATAGACTATAAACTAACATCACTACAATTGGCATTTATTATTTCGCAAATATCCAACGATCTAATAATAAAAAAAAAGTTTTTATTGTTTCTCATACAAATGTTTACAGTGCAAAATTGAGGCAACCCCGGTAAGTTATATATCCATATAACTATTAAATTATATAGAGTTTAATAACCACAACGAGATTAAGATGAAGGTATTATAAATAAATTATATACTGGAATAAAGCATAAAATACCTTTTCATAGGTGAAGGTAAACATCGCGACGAAATCATAGCTCGTTGGTAAGGTAGTAAAGTACAGGTAGTAGGGTACTTTTTAGTACCCGCTTGGTTGGCTACCACCAACAACTTAAAAACCATCGACTACATCTTCACTTACCATGAGTTTGTGGTAAAACACTAACCTATAACTTAACTATTGCTCATAATAATGGAAAACAATGTAACTTGACAACATTCTTAGCCTATAAATTCCTCGCTCTAATAAAATACCACGGAATAAAACATGATATTGGTATTTTGCGCTTGTAATGTAAAGACTAATCCTTTTGCAATCATTTATGTCATTAAAAAAAGAATATCTCACAGTGTGAATGCAATAAATATTTAAATGTAACATACCTTTATTAAAAAAACTACATCAATTAATCAATCGTGGTTACTAAGCTTTAGCCGCGCCAACCTTTTCCGCTAATTCGAGGCACTGTCGCATCAGTGAAACATAACTTCTTAATATGGCTCGCTCTGTAAAAAAGAAACATTTGTATGTGCAATGTGAACAATAAAAATTATATTCACACTGATATTATAAAGAAAAAAGATTTGTAATTTTGTTTCTTATGAACGAATTACTGGACCGATTTTAATAATTCTTTCACTGTTCGAAAGCTACTTTATCCAGGAGTAAAATAGGAAAGTTATAATCCTGGGATACATTAGATCCTTCGGAAACACGGGTCAAACCGCGAGATGGAAGCTAGTAATTTATATAGATAATGTATTCGAGATCGGTTCAAAAACGAATACATGAATAACTAGCTTTGCCAGCAACTTTGTAAACGTGATACATTTAAGTTAAGATAGCTATTTGTAATCCTATCTTTATATATATAATTCTTCTGTACGTGTATTGACAGTGGACTCCTCCTAAACGGCTGGACCGATTTGAATGGATTTTTTTGTGTGAGTTCAAGTGGATTTGAGGATGGTTTAGATTTACAATTGGATCCGGTAGGTGGCGCTGCGCTCGAATTCCTACATTTTTATATGGACTTATTTCGACAGGGCAACGTCTGTCCGGACAGCTAGTTCTTGTGGCGCCTTCATGGTCGCACCTTTTTATGACACTGGTTGGTAAGACTGCCACCGTATCTAGTAGAGATGTCACTCATGACGGAACGGTGAAAATATAAAATATATAAAAGATCAGGGTTTTTCCAATTCCAACCGACCACGCCTTACAGACTCGTGTGATCCAAAATAAATGGTGTATACCACTTTTATTAAGAGCTAATCTTTTATTCCTAGTGGTAACACCAAATTGGTGACCCCAACGTGATCCGGTGTGGTACTGCAAGGCCCTCTAAGAGCGCATGGTCTTCGCCTTTGCATATGACGCCGAAAAAAGACAATACCTGGCGCCCTTGCGGCGACTACCGCGCCTTGAACGCCAGGACGGTGCCGGATCGTTATCCTGTTCGGTACATTAACGATTTTTCACACAACCTCACTGGCGCTACCGTGTTCAGTACGCTTGACTTGGTGAAGGCGTACCATCAGATCCCCGTTTTTGAAGAGGACATCGCCAAGACAGCTATTGTTACTCCGTTTGGCCTCTTCGAATTTCCTTTCATGACCTTCAGTTTGCGAAATGCTGGTCAAACCTTCCAGCGCTTTATCGATGAGGTCACACGGGGTCTTGATTTCTGTTTTTCTTATGTTGACGATATTCTGGTTTTCTCAGTAGACCAGGCTCAACATAAGGAACATCTGCGAATCCTTTTTAAACGTTTGCAAGAATATGGTGTTGTGTTAAACCCTTCCAAGTGCATCCTCGGGGCTAGTGAGGTTGTCTTTTTGGGTTACCATATTGATGCCAATGGCACCAAACCACCACAGGAGCGAATCCAAGTCCTCCTAGATTTTCCCCCTCCTAAAACCGTACAAGGTATGCGCCGTTTTCTCGGTATGCTCAATTACTACCGCCGATTTGTGCCGCATGCCGCTCAATTCCAGGCACCACTTATTGATGCCTTGGTCGCTACCAACAGTAAGGGTCCTAAACCATTTCCATGGACACCCGAACTGTTACAGCAATTTGACGCATGTAAGCGGAGCCTATCAGATGCTACAATACTTCAGCATCCTATTAGTAACGTACCGTTAGGACTTTTTACTGATGCCTCTAGCATCCACATCGGTTCTTCCTTAGAACAACAGATCAATGGTGAATGGTTTCCGCTGGCGTTTTTCAGCAGAAAGCTAACTCCTCAACAGTCAGGGTGGCCAGCTTATTATCGAGAACTTCTCGCGGTGTACGATAGTGTACAACATTTCCGCCACATTCTTGAAGTTCAGCATGCCACCATTTACACTGACCACAAGCCATTACTGTATGCTTTTATACAGCGCCGCGAAAAGCTTCCCCCAGCGCAACTGAACCAACTTTCTTTTATCAGCCAATTCACGACTGACATAAAGTATATAAAAGGTGAAGACAATGTCGTCGCTGATACTATGTCACGAATTGAGGCTATTGCGTTGGAACAAAACTTTGAAGCGCTCGCAGAAGCACAAGGCGATGATGAGGAGCTAGCGGACTTGCTAAGGAATGGCAGTAGCCTTGAGCTGACCAAGGTCATTATTCCGGGCACTACTACTTTCATCTATTGTGACGTTTCTACAGGAAAGCCGCGTCCCTTCCTAACCAGCTCCTTCCGCCGAGGGGTGTTTAACAAATTGCATTGTTTGAGCCACCCTGGTGTACGGGCTACCTCGCGTCTTGTTTCAGACCGATATATTTGGCCTTCCATTAAGAAGGACTGCAAAATTTGGACGCAATCTTGTGAAGATTGTCAGCGAAGCAAGGTTACGAGGCACAATTCTGCTCCCCTTGGCAACTTCGACCAACCTTCTGGTCGATTCATACACATCCACATCGACATCGTCGGACCTCTTCCTGTCTATAACGAGTTTCGTTATTGCCTCACGGCTATAGACAGGACGACCAGGTGGCCTGAAGTTTGGCCTATGCGGTCGATAACTGCCGACGAAGTCGCTGACACTTTTACTAGGGAGTGGATAGCTCGTTTTGGAGTGCCTTCTATCATAACAACTGACCAAGGCACCCAATTTGAGTCTGATTTATTTCGCAGACTCCTAAAGCAGTTCGCCACCAAGCGCATAAGGACGACTTCATACCATCCGTGTGCTAATGGCATGATTGAGCGTGTCCATCGTCAGCTCAAAGCCGCCCTTATGTGTCACGGTGACTCTTGGGTTCGAGCACTCCCCCTAGTGCTTCTTGGCATGCGTTCTGCTTTCAAGGAAGACTTGAAGGCAACCGCAGCAGAAATGGTGTACGGGGAACCCTTAAGGCTCCCTGGTGAATTCTTAGTAGCTTCTCCTCCTTCAAATAGAGTTGAGGACCCTGCTGACCTTGTTGTCCAACTCAGGGACAAAATGTCGAAAATACAACCTGTTCCTGCCTCGCGACATAGTCAGCCAGCCTCATTCATATTTAAGGATCTTGCAACAGCCACTCATGTCTTTTAGCGTGACGACTCCGTTCGGCGCTCATTGCAGCCTCCGTATTCGGGTCCATTCACCATTTTAGTACGTGGTGATGATGGGAAAACGTTAACCCTCAATATCAGGGGCAAGAGAGTTGCAGTGAGCGTCGACAGAGTAAAACCTGCTTTTGTTGAGCATTCTGTATATCAAACGCCTGCTCCTATTGTTTCACCAGCTCTGCCTTCAGCTATTAAACCTCAGCCCATTTCACCTCAAACTTCTGCCTACCGTAAGTCTCAGCCTCAGCCAACCGCTCCTGCTGATAAAAGTTACACAACTCGGTCTGGCAGACGAGTTAGATTTAAGAATTTAGATTAGAATGTGTTTTATTTTTCCTTCTATTTTTTGGTATTATGCCATTGTATTTTTATCTCTGAATGTTTTTAACTTTTAATTTTTCCCCCGGTTTCTTTTCTCCGTAGGGGGGTGGTGTGGCGCCTTCATGGTCGCACCTTTTTATGACACTGGTTGGTAAGACTGCCACCGTATCTAGTAGAGATGTCACTCATGACGGAACGGTGAAAATATAAAATATATAAAAGATCAGAGTTTTTCCAATTCCAACCGACCACGCCTTACAGACTCGTGTGATCCAAAATAAATGGTGTATACCACTTTTATTAAGAGCTAATCTTTTATTCCTAGTGGTAACACCAAATTCTTTTATAAAATAATGCCTATAGGTTGCCTATACTTTTAGTTTTCTGTGAAAACCCCAACAAACAGACCAACAGAAAAGATTTCTAAAATAGTAACACCAGATCAACCGCAATGAATTTTTGGAAAATACTGTCTAGGCATATACAGGACGGTTGTATAGTTTTATTACACATAGTAATAGAAAATTTAGAAGCCTTAAACAAGACGCAATTGTATGTGTCCCCCAATAACTAGAGATTGACTTGTAGCAAATGGAAGAAGATGGTTTTTTGAAGTTGGTTCAACATCTGCCTGTTCTATTCCTAATCATTTTGGGGTTGGGTTAATTCCATTCGGTGCATTCGATATTTCAAGAGATATGGCAGATAATTATCGCTGGCCACCTGCCTGATGCCTTTTGATCTTTGAGAATGCCTTTGTTACTTAGAGCAGGGTGTATTTAAATCGTGGTCATCGGTATACTCTTTATCCTTAGTCCGCCGCCTTGATACAAGTAAATAGAGAAGTTCTGGGTACGTAAGGCCATTTCGTTTTTTCGTGTGATAACGAACGAGGTCAACTATAGGCATGCTCGCTAAAACCGGTCCAGCGGCAACCAGCTCTTGTCAATACCTACGTAGTATACCGTTAAAAACGCCACTCGCCATTAGTTATTCTATAGTATACGTAAGTAAATTATTCCTAATTTACAAGAAACTTATAGCAGTACACTGAAAGAGGTCATGAAAAATATAACAAAAAATATAGTTTTTTCTTATATCAATAAATAATTAATTGGTCCAGAGGCGAAAACCCGTGACATTTACGAATGTGGGTAAATCAATTCGTAGCGGGTGCAAACATAACCCACGTCAACTCACGAAGGTCGGTCGTCCAACATACGATTGTTCCAAACAAAATTGATTTTGGTATTTTGAACTCTATGATAACGGCATAAATACCAAAGGCACAATTTCTGAACGCGACACAACCCGTCTGGGAGTAAACTGTTGTCACTGATAACACTACAGCCAGCCAGACCGACTCAGGTAAACATTGGCTATGTCAAATAATATGCGGATAAAATTTCAAGTGTTCTTTGTTTCATCCCACGTAACAGGGTCCTCGCTCGGGTATCGGTTATTATTTTTCTCTTACATTTTCCCCCGGTTAAGTCTACAATAATGCCGCCTCGCCTTGTTATTTAATTTGTGAAAATAGGATGGAAATCGAATACTATAAAAACTAAGTTTAAAAAAAATTGGTATAAAGAATAATAAACTAAACCGATTTATTTACGTTTGAGTAAGCAAAAAATCGATGTTTATCACTGTGGAAAAGTCATATAGATAAAAACACTAATTGCCAGGGTGGCATTAAAGGGGTTAAAGCCTACGAGGTGTGTGAGGAGTAAAGGGCGCCGGGTGGGCTGGGGGGTATGTCCGTTAGTTGATCCGATCGCGCCGGGACGAGCTGATTGATGACGCCGATTAGTGATGGCCAACCCGCCCCCGAATAAATTGTGGAGCGTTTTTTGCTTTGTAAACTGGACGGTCAAGCCGACATATTTTATGCGGAAAATATTTTGTAGGGAAGTAGCCACATAGTTAAATTCTAATTAAAATATTTATAATTTTTTACTACACTCGATTGCTATGATGCCGTAGCAGTCTGCGTTATTATTTTGGACCTTTGGCACTATAGAATCGTTAACACAAGATTTTTCTCATTTTTCAAGAACACTAAAACTATATAGGAACCTACTATGAAACTAAAATGAAGAGAAATACATCATTAAGTAGACTTAACTACATAAGACATATATGTAAATAACAAAATTATTTTTAAAGACCCGTGGTAAAAAATAATTTTCCTATAGAAAAAACAGAAATCCATAAAAAAGGCACTGCAGCTAGATTATTCATGATATTCAAATCTGTTGAATATCGATGAAAAAAATAGATGTAAACTCTACAGTTCTGGCTATAAAATTCAATTTACATCTACTAAATCCAATAAACGTAAACTCAGAGACTGTCTGTTTGTCGATAAACTAATTTGTTATCGATAGGAAAAAAAAACAATTTGCCTGAAACTATTGTTCAAACACAATCCAGTGAAGTTGCCGAATCATGGGCGGCTACCTCCGTTTCGTTTAAGAGTTGAAATAATTTGAGCTTTACGCTTTATTTATTTTCCATAATGGAACGTGAACCAGCAGTTTTCATGTACTAAACACACAAACGGTTCGTTTATTCTATTTGCTAAGGATATTTATTGTTGAAAAAACCTCTATTGACCACTTTTATCCAATTTATTGTTTATTTGAAGAAATGTGCTGCACAATGTGAGTAACGTACAAGTACCTGAGCCGGTCGCTCAGATCAATCTATACTTAGAATCTTATTTAGGAAATCACGATTTTCCAGGAAATACACCTTTATATATAGAACTTAAAGAGCCAACGTTATCTATGTACAAATTCTTATAAATCGTTAGTGCCGTTTCCGAGATACCAATATACAAAAATTATATAGAATTTACAAGAATTGCTCGTATCATAAATTATAATATCATTGTGTATTTTATGAGTTTCAGTGTGAAACGCGATACTGATGACGCAAAAATCGTATTTTTCCATCCTCCGAGCACGTTTTAATAAAACCATGTTGTATACTACAAAGCTCAGTTGGGGCAAAATTCAAAGTCATTCGAAGTGACATAGATAGGAAATATGTAACAGGAAAATGGGAACTACAGTAAAAAATGGAGTCAGCTCGAATGGGATCAAAACTAGAATATTGATCGATTTACAATCCTCTAAGGAAATGTTTCTTTTGAATCCAAACGTTTTTTAAAAGCATACATCAAACCTAATTTGTGTATGAAGCAACATATTGTTTATCAGTTAGTGGTAACTCAAAAACCACTACACTATATATGTACTTTTTTTTTGCCCTAGAAGAAGTTTTATGTTATACTAGCTTTCCCCCGCGTTCCCGAGGGATGTAACATTTTCCCAGCACAAAAAGTGTGTGAAAATCTTATGTGTTATTCCAGGGCATTTTCTATATATATGCCAAGTTTCATCCAAATCAAAGTTTGGTAGTTTTGCCGTGAAAGAGTAACAAACATCCATACACACAAACTTTCGCATTTATAGTATTAGTAGAATTAAGCTGTGACGAAAGTAAGTTATAGAATAGAATAGAAATTTTGTTAATTCATGTAGGCCTTCCCAGGTTCATATCAATCCCCATTACGTGGTTTCTTAAAAATATTACAAACAAAGGGACAGGCCAATTGGCTTGGTGGTTAACGCTCTGACTGCCAAACCGAAGGTCGCGGGTTCGATTCCCACCCAGGACAAACATTTGTGTGCATGAACATGTCTGTTTGTTCTATGTCTGGGTGTAAATATCTATATAAGTATGTATTTAGAAATAAAGTAGTATATTTAGTATATCAGTTATCTGGTTTCCACAGTACAAGCCCTGCTTAGTTTGGGATCAGATGGCCGTGTGTAAAAGAATGTCCCAGGATATTTATTTATTTATTATTTATTTAATTATATTAAAAATATCTCAATAAAAATACTTAAATGCATAGCGTGTCAGACTGCAGGCTGAGCAGTTGTAGACTATTATATGGTATATAGAATATTACAAAAATATGATAATCATGAAACGTCTACTAAAGCGCTGTATTACAAACGAAACAAATAGCGGTGGTAAACAGAAGCTAACTAACGGAGTTGCGAAAACTATAAACTATCGCATCCGGTAGCATATCAACGTTGAAGTAAGTCGATAATAAATCGCCAACTTGCCCTGGAATTAGCTGGACTGAACTTCAATGAGTAGACGTTGTAGATTGGTCATTACATTCACGGGCTGAAAGCTATTTTCTCTTATCCATATCTTTTTAATATAATTATGAATTTCGATACAGATATGCCACACCATCACTACATAGTATAAAACAAAGTCGCTTTCTCTGTCCCTATGTCCCTATATCCCTATGTACGCTTAAATCTTTAAAACTACGCAACGGATTTTGATGCGGTTTTTTTAATAGATAGAGTAATTGAAGACGAAGGTTTTTCTGCATATAGACTGCAAAAAGTGCAAGGCTCATTTTTAGGACTTAGTGCACGCATCTATAATAAAATCCCTGCTGAAATTTTAAATTTGCCTTTACAGAAATTTAAGGAAAGAATTAAGACTGTTTTAGTACAAAAGGCTTTCTACAATACAAATGATTATTTTAATGACGACAATGCTTGGGTGTAGCGCTCGCTCCAGTAGGACACATCTTTATGTACAAAATCTTATTTTGAAAAGAGTAATTGCTGAGTTTCTTGCCGGCTCTTCTCAGTAAAGCAACCTTCCGAACCGGTGTTAGAGTCTGACCATTCATAAGTGCCTGTGAAGGCCTATTTGAATAAATATTTCATTTCATTTCATTTCATTTCATTTCATATGTATAATACATGTAACATCCCACGGGAATGCGGGTAAAACCGCGGGGGACAACTAGTAAATGATAAAAAATAAATATTCTGGGACATTTTTCACACACGGCCATCTGATTCCAAAGTAAGCAGAGCTCGTACTATGGAAAGCAGATAACTTCTTATTTTTCTAAATACATACCTAATTAGATGTTTACCCAGACACAGAACGAACTGGTATGCTCATGCAAGCAAATGTTTGCCCTGGGTGAGGATAGAATCCACGACGTGTGGCGTGGCGATCAGGGTCTCTAACCATCAAGTCAACTGACCCCTTAATAAATCTTGTCCAAACCGTCCAGCAACAGGTAATTTTTAATCATATCTAATAAGCTTGCCGCGAATAGTCTCAAAGCCCAGCGGTAAATATTAATAAATAGAAGTAAAGATACCGTTTTGCTTGTATCCAGGGGCTCGATTCTCTAAGGTAAATCACATTAGCTTGAGGATGTTTCGTCGCGGCCTCCGTGCTCTGTCTCTTTCACTAACTACGCTAATACCTTAGAGATGAGCTCCCCGAAGCCTCCGTGAAGCGGCTCGCCGGCGAAGTTTGTATTAGCTGAATAAGGGGGCAGCATATAATCGAGTAGCATAGCATTGACAGTCCTGTTCAACACTGTTATACCTACCTCGGTTAAGTCATATATTATCTGTCATTAATATCCTCAGACAGAAAGTCATAAAAAGAGATTACAAGAAAATCCGTAAACTCTTGAAACTTGAGTGAGATGGTGAACACAATTAAACAAATATCCTTAGGAATGTGTGAAAGGAATAATTCCTTTCACACGGCTACCAGAGGCCTAAGCACGAACTTCTATCGTAAGCGTATCGTATTCGTATCGAAAGCGCAGAAGACCAATCCAATGGAAATTTGAACATCGCACAACGTCACGGTGTGTGCGGTGTACAATTTTACTTACAACCAGCTTCTTGGCGCACACGATACGATGACGCTACGCTTACGTATTCGTGCTTAGGCCACTGATGCCAAACTAAACAGACGTAGTGCATAGCAACAAAGACTGGATATATTACTACACAAATATTTACTTACTTATATAGATACTAGCTTCTACCACACGATTTTACCTGGGATTCCGGACTAATGTTTTAAATAATAATAAAATCTATGCCATTACATTGTAATTTTAATTTTTTATAATACTTTATATTAAGACAACATTATGTTATTATTAAGATGAAAGAGACTAGTCTCCTCAACACAGGGAATCCTAGTGTGGAGGCTAGTGAACTACCTTTGTAAACAACATTTATTTTTGAACAATAAAGTATTATTATTATTAATAATAGTATATTCAATAATAATTGTATATTACATAATCCCTTGAAAACATAAAATTTCATGTATTTATCTAGAACACATTCTATTTATTTAAAAAAATATTTATAATTCGTTAAATCGTTTAGTCAAGCAAGTCGATCAAGCATACAAATGATTGTTTTGAGTTGGATTCGTACCTACCTGTAGGGCAGTCACGATATCTACTTTAGAATACCTGCCCTCAATTTTGCGGTGGACAGACAATCCTTTATTACTTACTAGCTGTCCCCTGCGGTTTTACCCGCGTTCCCGTGTTATACATGTATTATACATAAAAACTTTCCTCTTCAATCACTCTGTCTATTTAAAAAACCGCATCAAAATCCGTTGCGTAGTTTTAAAGATTTAAGCATACATAGGGATATAGGGACAGAGAAAGCGACTGTGTTTTATACTATGTAGTGAAGAAGCTCTAGTTGTGGTTTTTGATGTTAGTGTAGGCATAAGGTTAATGTGACATCTGTACATACCGCCATCATTGCAATGCAAGGGTGGGTGCGCGTCCGGTGGCTCGGCGCTCGCCCCTGCCGGATGTGACGCGTCTTCGTGCGCGCCAACACCTTCCGTTTCTGGCCACATCAGTGTTTTATTAATTATATTACCGTACGTTATTTTCATTTTAAATTGATCACTTGAAACTATTCTTCAAGTATTCGAATTTAGATTTATAGTGTCTAATAAATAAATCATTTCAAATTAATTGATAATTATTACTAAAAAAAGAAACATTTTTCCAGCTGCTGACACCCAAGGTAAGACTCAACTTCTATTTTGGGAGTCAATGCCCTCTTAGTTAGTACAGGTAATATAATAAAATAATATTATCACCCAAAATTCAAAACCATTTATTCAGTTTAGGCCTTCGGAAGGCACTTATGAAGGACAAATAGGTTACATACTTTTCGTTTTTATTTAACTGCTTCTATCACTAAAACATAATACAAATCCCAATTTTATTTCGATCGCATCGTGTAAGTATAAGCCTGTGTTATAATGTGATTGAAAATCGTAATAAAAAAAATCCTGTCCAGAATAATTTAGTTTCGAAAATCATGACTTGATCCTTGGTAGACTTGATACAAATGGTTAAACTGTTTCAAAACAAAGTTGTACCAGTTTGTCGAAGAGTTTGACCGGAGTTGCTGAAGCTATGATGCAGTTGAATATAAAATATTTATGTAAGCTGCAACGCCGGCTACAGACTACCTCACTATCAAAACAAGCATAATAGTTTATGCTGGTATTTGAAATAGAAACGAGTCTAAATAATAAATATCTAATAACATTCCAAAATAAGATTATACGAAAAACAAATATCTTGTAACTAATTCCACTACCTCTCATTCTCTGTCAAGTCCCAAACAAGGAAACTCGACAGGAAATCCACACGTATTTCTCTTCTACACGAAGCATCAGGGGCTCGATTCTGTAAGGAAAATGACACTAACTCGAGGATGTTTCGTCGCGGCTTCCGTGCTCTGTCTCTTTCGCTAACTACGCTAATACTACTAATCACGTGAGAGATAAGCTCTCCGAGGCCGTGAAGCGGTTCGCCGACGAATTTTGTATTAGCTGAATAAGGGGGCAGGAGGTAATAGACCCGTTGTCACCGATTCGACGGACGAGCATTGCAGACATGCTACCTCTCCCACCGCCAGAATAAAATAAAATAAAGATCCACTAGTATTAATGATTTAAAATTATTTAAAAAAATATTCTCTAACAATCGTAAATCCATTATAACTTTAAAATATTCACCACTCATAGACATCATCAGACGGTCTACAGTCCTCACAAGATCTTCGGTGTCCAGCACAATGACATTACTCAGTACACTTGGTATATTCTGCATTTTGTTCAGCTAATGAAAAAAAAAGATTACCTATATTAAAATATTTTTATCATACATCATCCATTAGTATGAGTGTGTGACACAAAGAGTATCGTTTTTTTGATGACACTAATAATCGATGACATTTATTAGGCATAAATAAAGTACAATGACCACAATTTGATTGTTCTCATAATGTCGAATACAAAGAAGGTCATATTTCGATTAAATTATCGCTTAGACTCTCCTCCAGACTAAGACTTCGAACATAATGCTTGCGCAAGCGACAAAATCGGAATGGAACAGAATTGAAATAATTATATAATATTTATGAAATTGAATATTATGCAACCATACTTTCTTTTCAAATATTTCAAGAGCTGCTTTCGTACCTATTCAAAGGGATTTTTGGACAGAATCTTTTCGTATTAAAAAATAAGCTTTGGTGTCTATTAAATGTTCATAAAGCCCATAAGAATATATTTATTAATTATATTTATTAATTATTTTTGTGTAGGCAGTGTATTACGGTTTTCCTGCTTCCATCCTTCCTTGTTTATATTGTTGCCACTTTATTCCTCGTAGGCGTCTCGTAGCGCTACGACGTAGCCAAGAGTAGAATTTTCTCAGTATTATACTGCATTAAATTTTAATATCAAGTTTTTCTGGTTTTCTCTCATTAATCATTATCACTTATGATTAGTATACATTGAGTAAAATATAATTTCATCATTATTATCATTTGCCTGTCTTGTTGCCAAATATTTGGGGTCGGTGCAATTAGTTGCAAACAAATTAGTAGATATGGTCTTTTTCTATCGGCCTGCCTGCTTTTCGCCATTTTTTTGGGAAATAAGTAAAATTAAAAATTATCTTTTGAAATTGAGTTTCACAATAAATTGTTATGCAAATTTTTACATTTTTTGACATTTTTTACCCTTAATTAAATCCATCTTCCTTTTTTAAATACCGTATATGACTTACATGCTTACCTTAGTTTTCCAGACAAGACAGTATTATTTAATTTCATCATATTACATTCTGTACATTATGTGTGCGGAAAAATTAATACTGTGATATTACATCTCGTCAAAATCAACTTGTATTATCACAATCACATTTCAACAAAATCCGCCTTCGCTCATGCTTACACAGCCCCTACGAAAAACGTTTTACCTAAATCACCTTTATTATCTCGCAACGAATAAAAATACTGAGCAAGAGCGAATTTTGCTTGTAGGGTTTCGTACATTAATTGTACAGTTATGCATAGGTTAAACTAATACAGATTATTTTATTTTGTACGTTTTTGGGAATAACTACTATTACTACTATATCACAAAAACTGTTTGGAGTTTGCAAAGTCAAAGTTTACAGTTCATAAACCGACCATCAAAATTCGACGCCCTTTTTCTGACCGAAATTTCATTTTTTTTAAAGTTTGTTCGCAAAGTATAGATCCGAGCAAGCTAGTTCTATAACTGAGCCAATTTCAATAGCATTAATTGTTACTGAGAAACACAGCTGAATCATACATATAGACACCGAAACACGTATTTTTTTAAGATTATGGGACTGAACCCCAAAATGATTGTACTATTATTTCATACAAAATTAGATTCCCGTTGATTTTAATCTGGTAAGTATACCAGCGTAATCAAAGACGATAAATCATAAGCAACGACATCAAATGCCATAGATCAAAGACAACAATCGCCTTTGATATCCAAATTCCTGCATAAAAGTTCGTGAGGAAAATTAATAAGCATCGCTAAGGCCCACTTACACTGACAAAGATTCGTAATAAGAAGTCAATGTAAGAATACCAATACCGACTCAGTTTTTGTAGTTAATAAACATTTCTTTGAACTATATTCAATTTCCCACGAACATTCGTGGCCATCCCTTATTAGATTATGACTTTTAAATTCCTTATAAAATATTGTTTTAATATCACTCTTGGTTGTTATACAGCATGGTGTTAATCAGCTCCCTTATTCAGATACTACAAACATCGTCAGCGAGCCGCTTCACAGAGAACTTATCTCTCATGTGATTAGTAGTATTAGCGTAATAAGCGACAGAGACAGAGCATAGAGGCCGTGACGAAACATCCTTGAGTTAGTATCATTTTCCTTACGGAATCGAACCCCAGACCTGTTTTGATTGATTGATTTTTGCTTACGGTTCATGATATACCTACCTCATGAGTTTACTTTACTTTTTACTGTTTTATAACGTTCCACTGGTAACTTCAGTGGCTTTGAGTTTCATAAGTGGGTCTCGGTAATTACATTTTAGGAGACTCTTTCAAAGCCATTTACGTCATGGAAAAATCAAATATCAAGTTACTAATTCCGCTGGATCTCCTTCTCTGTCAAGTCCCGTGCAAGGAAACTTGACAGAAAATCGACACGTGTTTCGCTTCTACACGAAGCTTCATCAGGACGTATTAGACCCGCTGTAACCGACTCGACGCACGATCACCACAGATGTGTTACTTCGCTGACCGCCGGGCAGAATTTCTTTCTGCTGTTGGGACTTGACAAAGAAGGAGATCCAGCGGAAATAATTATTAGATATTTGTTTTTTGTGTAATCAAATAACGGATTTCCCCAAGGCCACGCCTGTTTCGAATTAGTTATTCTGTTTATGTATTAATTAAAATAAAATACTATTCTCTTTCTATATATCTTTTAGTTTCTCCCTAATATTAAATTCACAAATAAACATAAGATTTTTTGGCTTAAGTATAGTAATTGCAGTAAAACAGGGCATTAAACTAATTTCACTACCGTTTAAACTCATTATCTTAAGTTTAAACTCTAATTTAGCTACTTTGCTTTACAAGTCAAATGAAATATGCGGATCCCCTTTGATGTTAAATCTTAACTGATTTTATCAAAATGTAAATCTCTCTGAATTCGCCTCTCTGGAGCATTTACTAATAATTTACTTAAAAAATATTTTGGCTTTAAGCAACCCTTCACTAAAAGCCCATATTACTGTACTACATAGTCACAAAAAAAAAACTTTTTTGTTCTATATGTTCTAGTACTTTCAAAATCAAATAGATTTTGTAGTAGATACCGAATTTATCATCGTCCCATAAAAATGATATGTAAAAACAAAACGAAAATAAGAAGACCTACGTCAGAAAGAGACAAAATGGACAATTTCAACTGTTATAAGAACAAACATACGTTAAATTAGAAATTCAGTTAAAGCCCTAGGCGGGCGCTTATGGAGGTCAAACAAAAAGTTACCACCGGTTTGTAAGTCAGCCTTCAACTGAGAAGAACCCGTAAAAACTCAGCGTGGTTACATTTTTTTATTCACCATTTTTTTATGTTAAAAAATCATAGAAATATTATCAATAATATTATTAAGCAATACTTAACCATCCAACGGGGTAACGCCGCTAGTATCATGGATACCATGGAACAGAGGATCTTTTATTTTAGATATCTTTCCGTTTTGTTATTTAGTGTAAAATAGTAACTAATTTTATTATCAGTGCTTTAATGTATATATTTTTAATTTAATTGGTTATCCTAATATATTTATTATTAACAGTATATTAATTATGCCATAATATTATAAATGGGAGAGTTTATGATGCTAGGTGGGGCAGGATGGGCGCTTTCCCACAAAAACCACCAGAACAAACAGATTTGTATGAAACTTAGCAAATAGCTAGTTTATAACCTAGAAACACAGGAGTTTTTGTGTGTAGTAGAGCTCTTAGTGCAGAGTTCGTCCGGGGAAGTACTACCGCCTTACCCATATCCGCCGTGAAGCAGTAGTGCACTTGTATTACTGTCTTTCCGTTGGATAGGTAAGGGGGCCAGTGATTACAGGCACATGAGACTTCACCTACCTTCACGTCTCAGGGTCGACAACGTATTGGCGATGGCCCGGGTATCGCAGGTGGCTATGGGCGACGGTGACCACTTACCATCAGGAAGCCGTCTGGTTGTATGTCGGCCCAGGTGGTATTTAAGAAAAATCTTGATACCTCGGTTGGAAATTGGGGAGGCCATATTATGAATTACTATCAAAGCTAAAATCTTAAAAATGTATAGTGGATATTTTCTGATATTAACTCCCGTCCCCTATTTAACCTTCTTAGGGATTGATTACATACAATTCTTACTGAAGTACTCCTATATGAAAGAAAATTCTCCTCCATACTTTACGTTCCTAAGACCATCGGTTTAGGCTCTGGGTTGATCTTTCAGTCATTAAACAAGAACTTCTTATGTTGTGCTGTTGGTTTTCAGAATAAAATAAAAAAATAAATGAAATATAATAATGATTAATGTAGTGTAATATCCTGGGACATTCTTTTACACGCGGCCATCCGATCCCAAACTAAGCAGAGCTTGTACTATGGAAACCAGATAACTGATATACTACATATACTACTTTTTATTTTTCTAAATACATACATATATGGATATTCATACCCAGACACAGAACAAAAAGACATGTTCATGCACACAAATGTTTGTCCTGGGTGGGAATCGAACCCGCGACCTTCGACTTGGCAGTCAGGGTCGCTAACCACCAAGCCAATTGGCCTGTCAATATAATAATACTCAGATAATATTGAAATTAAATTCGAATATGAAATTCACAATTTAGCTCTAATTATGGTTACAATGACCGAATAAACGTTAATGTACAAATATTTTAAATATTAACATTATCATCAAAACAATAAATATAATTTCTTTCAAAATAAATTTAAATTGAAAAGAAGTGAACATCACGTTGCCCACTCTGTGGTTTTTCCGAACTACTAATATGAAGTCAATACAGGTAGGTATTACATGAAAAGATTTGTCAAAACGACCTCTTTCCTTCAGAAATCTTTGTCTGGTTTTATAATAATAACAAACGGCCAGGTGCGAGCTAATAAACAGAATGGCTTTGTCCTCTTAACGAGCTTTTACGGAAAGACTTAGCCGTGCAAATATAAATAAACTGCTATTGTTTTGTCCACTGTGCCGGATGAACCTTTGCTTTTAGTGATCCTCGAGAAAACGCTACGAACGTCACCTTTATTGTTTGCCTCTTTAATTAAGCTGTTATATTTCAGAAGGTAGAAGGTAGAAAATGAACTATTCAAACAACCAGAGCCAGTTTGTACAAAATAGAGTACCTGCTACCCAAAGCTATGTTATTGTATCTGCAGACATTCTAGACTGAAATACTTACATTAGTACTTTAGTTTCTAAATTTATCGAATTGATATTTAACTTTGCGGAATAACAAATTTAAGACTGTTTTTACTATGCTCCATAAATAATCAGGGTTGAAATAACTCACCCATAAAAACAACTTATAGTATTAATAACTGTTCTATCATTAGAATTCGATAAAAATACTGAAACAGTATACTCGAAAAATAAAACCACTCTCTCGCTCTTAGAAATATTAAAAAATAAAATGTAAACATTATAAATGTATTCAATCCCATTCTTTAGTCAATTTATCTTTACATCTCAGTTCTCACGATACGTTCTTAATTTACATTACTGGCTGTCCCCCGCGGTTTCACCCGCGTTCCCGAGGGATGTAACATTTATCCGGCACAAAAATCCTATGTTACTTCTAATACCTCCAAAAATATATGTACAAATTTTCATGATGATCGGTTAAATAATTTTCGCGTGAAAGCGTAACAAACAAACTTACATTCACATTCATAGTATTAGTAGGGATTACAAAAATATTTTCGAACCAATAAATATAATAAACCGAGAATATATTTATACTTAGATCCAAATGTAAACACGAAGAAATACGAAAAATATAGTCCAAGTGGGGACAAGCACTTATCGTTGTAATACTTTTACTAAACACAACCCATTTCACCATCACACTTAAGAGTTATCGTCATGTGACATACAGGCTCGGGTATTATTCCAGGGTACACAGAATATCTATTACGGAGCACGTAAGCCGCTGGGCCCGTGGGCCCACTGATAGGGGCTGGCTGTCGGTAGTGGTTTAGCGCTTAAGTACCTACGTCTTACTGACGCTTTTAGTCGGCCTCCAGATAACAGACCCAGTGTATAAGCTAGAAAATTCACTTGCTTTGAGGCTTGTTTCACTTTATTTTAAATTGGTTAGCTCTTTTAAATAAGGATATCCAATATTTACCAACCAATTAAAACTGACCGGATGTTTTCCTTTCTGGCAACAACGTTTTTAGGTATTTTATGTACGTTACATCGTGAATTTTCAATGTTCAGTTCTAATTGTGTTATACTGTTTTTTTTATACTTATGCCATTCGATTGAAATTTTCGTCAACATTTATCTAATACGTTGCCTCCTGATTTTCTCTTATACCCACCAACTTAACCTACCATATGATCAAGCCCTTATGTAACTTATAGATCAGCAAAGAACGCAATATCCTTGGGGTTTCAAATTGCTGTAATGGGTCTATCTCAAAAACGCTATAATGACTGAAGCTTTAATTTGGGTCATATGATTTTACTTATTATTTATATCCTGCCCCCTTATTCAGCTAATACAAACTTCGTTGGTAAGCCGCTTCACGGAGGCTTCGAAGAGCTTTTCTCTCACGTGATTAGTAGTATTAGCGTAGTTAGCGAAAGAGACAGAGCACGGAGGCCGCGACGAAACATCCTCGAGCTAGTGTCATTTTCCTTACAGAATCGAGCCCCTGCACTTCAACAGCGAATATGAATAATATGACAATGTAAGTATTCAATTATATTTAACTACAAAATGGAATAGGTTTTATTATTACCTATTGTATGAAATCTTTTCTAAGCGAATCCAACTCATAGATATCTATCTGAATTTTTATAAAAATAATAGATCAAATTTCAGAAGAGGAAGAGACTTGATACTTCAAACATTCAAGTTCTGGAACTCGATTCTGTAAGGAAAATGACACTAACTCAAGGATGTTTCGTCGCGGCCTCCGTCCTCTGTCTCTTTCGCTAACTACGCTAATACTACTAATCACGTGAGAGGTAAGCTCTCCGCGGCCTCCGTGAAGCGGCTCGCCGACGAACTTTGTATTAGCTGAATAAAGGGGCTGTTTGCATTTGAATTCGCATGTAGAAAAGGGTATTTTTAATTCATCGGATCTAATTCCATTTGCAGCAAACTTCCTTGTATTTCAAAAGAGAATTTTATACGCAAATATTCCGGCAAACATAGACATGGTATTAATTCACTCATCCGCGTATTTTATGGAAAAAAAATGGTAAATTGCCGTCGTACCACGCTATTCCATTACAAATCCATTCCGGTTTTGGCATCTTTCGGCAAATCGTATTACTTGTAATCATTTTTATTCTTCTGAGTTGAACTGTTTTAGTACATTTCTATAAGATATAGAATAGAACTAAGAGAATATAAATAACGAATTTAAGACAGAATAGTTTTCTCAATATTGGAAAACGATTGTAACATTTTTTTTACACCACATGGGCCGACATATAAGCAGACGGTCCAACTGATGGTAAGGGGTCACCGCCGCCTATGGTCATTTGCAACAGCAGTGCTTATGCGTCGTCGACCATGAGACGTGAAGTTGTTAAGTCTCATGTAGTCATTAACTGATTCTGAAGTCCCAAACAGCAGGACAATGACTTTCATTCTATTCGTTAGTTTCACAAAAAAATTTTCAAAAATTTCCACAAAAAGGTATAATTTCGAGCCAATCTCCTTTCATAGGATCTTCATGAACTCTTGTTCCACTCATCTATCCAATCCACGGTGAAAATGTATTTATGGCCCGTCTAAGAAGTAGGTACTTCTAAAAGAACCTACTCATACAATAGAAACTTCTCAACCGATTTAAAAAATTCTTTCACTGATAGATAGCTACACTATTCCCTAGTGACATATCCTATATTATGATCCCGGGATAAATTAGATCACCCGGGAACGTGACCGTGGGACGATAGCTAGTCGCTTATTGAGGTCCAGGAAGCTTCAAACTGGGTGTTTTTCATTGTCATTATTTTAACTGTATACTTTGACACAATTCATTTAAAAAATATATATGTATATAAAAAATCTTTGAAACATTCACAGATCTCATGATCGTAAAGCCTCATTTGCGTTTTAAACAATGAGCAATGTGAAACATGGTCTAGTTCACAATATCACCTACCTAAGTATAAGTGTAAAACACAAGTAGCCACTCAACACTAACTGCATTGTAAGCTTAACTGGCTGTAATGCACGCATGTATGTATATATGTAGTATGTTATGTTGGGATCACCAACTGCTTTCAGCAGAGTTGTTCTGCATTTATTTATAAACTTACACAGTCAATGAAATCCTTCGACATTACTGAGGAGATATTAAATATAACAGCAAATACAGTAAATTTTGGGCTTGCTAAGACTCCTGGATTTACAAAATGTAAGAAATATATTAAAATCAAGTAGATATTATTAATCCTAATCTTCTCTAGTGGAAACACAGCTTACAATGGCACAACTTATTTAGAGATCAGAACCAAATCCCAACATTCCATGGCCTTTCTAAAAAGGATTGAATTCTTATTAACCCCTATTTTACCGTCTTAAAGAATGGTTTTCCAAAACATCATTTCATTTTCATTTATATTTTGTATCGATTAACAAATTTATGTGATAGGGTTTCATTTCAGAATATACAATATTTTTAGAGTTCCTTTGACCATCGAATTTGGCGTTAAAGTCTCAGTTAGTCGATCAAGGGTATAAATGTCTATAAACGTATGTATTTAGAAAAATTGTGGTATCTGTGGTATATCGGTTATTAGCCCCCTTATTTAGCTAACTTCGTAGGCGAGCCGCTTCACGGAGGCCTCGGAGAGCTTATCTCTCACGTGATTAGTAGTATTAGCGTAGTTAGTGAAAGAGACAGAGCACGGAGGCAACATCCCCGAGTTAGTGTCATTTTGATTACAGAATCGTGCCCCTGGTATATGGCCGTGTGTAAAGAATGTCCCAGGATATTTGTTTAAGCAGTCTTGGCGTCTTCCTTTAAATAAATAGATTTTATTAAGAACATGACGTTGCGTTATACATGGGCACCGATTACGACATGTTGATACGATATCGACATTTCACGTTCAACGTTCGTAAGAGTCGATTTCGAAAAATGCTTCATCAATTTATCTGTTCCCGCTCAGTGGCTGTGATCGATGACAACGCTCTGATATTTGTCAACGGCATGACATATAAAATACGCTTAAAACTTTTCAATGTCTGCATGCGTAGGGAGAAGATCTCATTTTATTTGTGTTTTTAAGTTGTTTTATCACAAACATATTGCATTTTGTTGCCAGTCAGCAATGATACTTGTTGTTGTAAGTACTTTTGTCTGAGTATTTGTCAAGTGCTCGATTTTCGATGTAAATAATGATAGATGAGTGACTAAAGAATTTAGCAATGAAATTTAAATTGTGATAGGTAACTCTAATTTATTTTAGTTAAGCGGATATAGTAACGTATGACATTACAATATTGCTCTTTCCAGTTGATACTATTCCCTACCAACTGTTTGATGTTTTTAAGGTGGTTATTAATAATTAAGCTAACAATTATGTACAAACATTCTTACATGAACTTCAGAAATAATTTACGCTGAAACCGAACAGGGAATTTCCTTACCAAGCTCCGTAAAGATACTGTCATTTATTAGAAGCGTGTTATAATTAAACTAATCTATCGGACGCATGTGTATCAACATGTTCCACTATATAATGATCTCCGACTACCTACAATTTCCTCGCGAAAACCCGTTCTTTGTTAGAATTTCGAAAGACGAATAGGGTCTTGGTACTTTGGATATATGTAGGTTGGTTGTCTGATCTCGTAGAGGCGCCTTCTTGTGCTGGCAGGCTCCTTTAATTAATGTCTCTGAAACTACATGAGCCGCACGTATACATCCAATACATGGTATAAGCATGACGGAAATTCGAAGTTAGATAGTTTGATTATAGTCTCGGAAATGTTATTTGATAGACGCGGTCTTTGAATGATAACATTTAAATCGACATACCAAATAACATACTGTAAAATAATAACATAGCCAAATAGTTGTATTAAAATAATAATCCCAGGGTAAAAGAAAAAAATATTAATAAAGGGTGAAAAACTACAGATAATACGTAAACACTATCTACTTTAAATTTGACCTTCATTCATAAGTGCCCTCCGAAGGCCTAAACTGAATAAATGGTTTTGAACTATCAAAAATAAAAGTATTTAACAATGTCAATGAACCAGTAATTAATTATTGAGGTTTTGTTCAAATTATTTCGACCTTTGGTAACTTGCTCGAAGTTATTCCTGATTTATTATATTATTTTATTACCCACCACATAGCCGCCATAATTTTCTGTCCTATTCCATTCACACACTAAAATGTCCATTGATCGAGCACGCTCCATTAATCTGCCATTGCCAAGGACAACCCTGATTGATGGCTGATCCGACATTACCTATGTCCTACTAGCGAATCAATCAAATTCACCCAATTGATTGCGTTACGAAATAATATTGGCCGAGCTTTAAGGTACCCGTTATATTGTCGTCCTATGTACCTATTTTTGTATTAGGTACACAATGTATATACCCATTGGGTTGTAGGTATGTACCAGTATACATTTTGTTAAGGAAAATTGTTGATTTAAATTTTTTAGGTCCATTTTAGCATTATACTTAAGATACACGTAATCAATGACGGCAATATGTTAGCAATGATGTAAACTATGTTACCGAGTATGAAATGAAAATTCTTATAGGAAAATTGTGATAGAAACTAACTTAGAATCTTTACAAGCACATGTTAGGAAAGTTATTCTAGTTATTCGATGTTGATCTTTACGACGTTACATTAAGGAGATGGGTAATAAAACAAGTCAGAAGGAACGCACGCCTGTGAAAACTTCTTCATAACCGAAGTTACCTGAAAGTGCATTATAACTTCCACCTGGGCTCGCCTGAGTGAGGGCTTAAATACGGACATGTCTGAGAGCTTTTGAATCTTTTCAAACTTTACTAACATTGTAAGGAATAATTTAATTAATTCAACAATAACTGAAGTAAGAATTCATTACGTTTTCTAGGTTTGTTATTAATGGAAGTTTATCGAGACAACGAAAAAATGCAACTTAAAAGTAGTTTAAATTATGAGATTTTTGTGTTTTCTCGCTTGAGGCTTTGAGTAGTTTTTTAATATCACATGGACCGATAAACAAGCATGCGGTTGCAAATCTCAACTACTCTATATTTAATATTAGTAGTATATATTTAGAAGTACTACCACCTTACCCATTTCCGTCCTGAAGCAGTGGTGCACATGTATTACTGTGTTTCAGTTACAAAGGTAAGCGGGCCGGTGAAATTACAGGCATATGAGACTTAACAACTTCACGTCTCAAGATCGACAACGCATTGGTGTTGCAAATGTCCATAGGCAGCGGTGACCACTTAACATCAGGTGTGCTTGTTTGTCGGCCCATGTAGTATAAAAAAAAACTTTTAAAAATATTTTAATATTATTTACAGTTGGTTTATTATGCCAAACGTGCTCTGTCTTTTATTTTTAGGAACGGAACTATTTCAATTTGGATTTAATCAAAACATTACTAACCGATACGGCAGCTATCGTTCATGCACCATTTCACCATGTCCAGAAATATAGCATTTGAAGATATGATCCAATTTCAAACGCATCCAATATCATTTTGAATTAAAATCAAAGCATTTTTCAACACTCACTTGTTTATTTGCATTTGATACAAGAAATTTCATTACACCACGAGGTCCATAGCTTTGTAATTTACTTTCGCTCGGGGGGGCCGTCCCCAGCCAATAATCTTGTCTCCGCGGCTTCCCATTGTTCATGGAATGGAACAATGGATGAATATTAAACCTTTTTGTTGTCCTCAGTCTTGAGAAAAATTCCTACTAACATCACAAGGTACTTAAATACTACTGCGAAGAGAATTTCATATGTAAGGAGGTATGACGTCATTGACACTTAATTGAAATGTCTCTGGTATAGCTAATTATAATCTTATCTGTTTACACTAATATTTTGGTTAAAATCATTCACAAATTTTAGATGAGGAGATTACCTTTTCCTAATTGTGAATTGCAATTTGCAACTTTATTTTTAGAAACAAATATCTAATAACTGTTACCGCTGGGTCTCCTTCTCTGTCAAGTCCCGAAACAAGGAAACTCAACTGGAAATCGACACGTGTTTCGCTTGTACACGAAGCATCATCAGGACATAATAGTCGATGATAGCGGGTATCATCGACTCGACGAACGAGCACCGCAGACGTACTATCTCCTTGACCGTCGGACATAGAGTGACTTCTTTCATTCAATTTCTCACTTGGTAGAGAATAAGAAGGAGATCCAGCTGAAGTAGTTACTACACATCTGTTTTTTTTTAATAATCTTATAATGAATTCCCGCGAGGCCATGCCTGAGTCAATTAGTTAACTGTATTTTTGTTAAATTGTACGCCTGCACTGTATTGAATAACAATGTATTAAGTTCTCACTCGTTTGAAAGATCTTTCAACACACCACACATCATAATTTTTCTATTTCTGTTCCCCGTCATTTGGGGTCAGCGAAATATGTCTGCTAATCCTTCGGTGTATTACATTATTACAAGAGATTTGGCAGAACAGCCAGCCTCTGCCTGACACTAAACCTCTTTGAGAATTTAGCTGCAAAGTGTAAAGTGTTTGTCATCATGATCATCAACCTGTCACCCCAGAGATGTCCACAGCTGAACCTGTTCCCTATCTGTTTCACGAAGTCAAGGTGACTTATTATGAAGATACAGTAATTGTTAGAAATACGTATCTTAAATCTTATTAATGGCCATAATAATTATCAACATTAATACTCCAAACACGACACAATTAAATTGAATGAGTTAACATGAGAATAGACTAATATCTAATATTCGTCGTGAAACCCAGCAAGCGTAGGCATCCTATTATAATATGTTATATGTATTGTAGATACCGAAACACAATAGCTCAAATTATCTAGTTACCTATTATTGTTGGTTACACATGAATACGTTAATATGTAGGAAGCGTAATCAAGTACCTACGTCAAATTATTATTTAATAAAAATCATTTAACTTTACGAAACTCATTAATCCCGTGAATCTATGTGCGCATGAACAGCACCAAGTCAACAAAAGGAACTACAAAATTTTGTGTAAAATATACCTTACAATGCCACCAGATTAAATATTACAAGTTATATCAAACCGCAAACTCATGAAAAAATCAATAAGTGATATAAATAAAATAATTTCCAATCTTCCTACATTTGTACAATCGCTGACAAAACATGTAATTGAAGTGCAAAAATAGTCGACTCCGGTGTCAGTACCGACTACGAACGGTCTATTTCCATTAGCCGGCAGACAGTCGGCACAATGGTAAGCAAGCTGTTAGGGCATAATGAAGGCATTGTACGTACGCCCGTCGCCGCGAACGGATGACGTCATTATCTGCAACCTCTCGCCGACTCAGCTCAGCTGCCACACCAATGTGATATATCGTTGCCAAACCGAATTTATTGGTGTTTTGTACTCGATTGTACGCACCGTCTTATAATTCGATTAGTCAGATGGAACTAAGATGTATTGAAAGAAATTCAACAGAAAAAAACGATTCATCAGAACCAACGTACATATCCTGAAAAGCGAAAAGGTACTGATTTTGTGTCATCGCAGATATTGCATTCTTTAAATATTTAATTGACCCAAAAACATAATTAAAAATATATGAATCAACTTTCATTTTGACAATGAACTGTAACACTAGGACATTTTATCGAAGACATTTCTGACATCTCAACTTGTAGCATGACCATTGCTCTGTCAGCTAGAACCACACTTACACACACAGCACAAAAGGCTGAGACGGTCTTCTAACAACTTGATAACTTATTAAAGCATCATAACAGAAGACTATTAATAATATTTCTAATACTTTTACCACGTCTATCTCCGGGCGCGGGCGGCTAGAATACGTCGCAAAGTGGTTGTCAGGCTGAGGAGATAAATCACTTCTATAGAACAATTTATTGGCACATGGGCGTACTCAATTACAACATTGAATTTAATATGTGGCGACATTTTGGCACCATTAACCACATTGTTTTCGAAACATATCGTTAAAGTATTTCACTTCGATAAAAAGTGAAATCTATTATTTTTATATGATAGACTGTTATCACTTTGATTTGTAAACCCATTTTTTGTGTGACTAAGAGAACTAAGTGTATTAAATTACTTACGGTTTTTAAAAGAGATGATATCAATGTTACAACTGCATTGTCTTTAGTGCAAATAAACTGGGAGGGTGGAAGGAAAGAGACCGAGAGGCCGGAGCCCCAGGCCGTGGGCAGACCAGATACGACAGGAGCTGGAGATGCCGGTTAGTGCTGCAATGCAAGCAACGGATCGATAATGCATTACAATATATTAATTATTATTTACTCGAGCACTCTGCTACTCAGCGTTGTCTCAAACACCTGCCAACCTGTCATAATTTATCTCACGCAGTGAAACTTCAGCTAGATTTATTAATTGCCTTCATTTCACAGGTAGACCAACATGACAGTTATTCGCAACTAGCTGTCCCTGCGGTTTTACCCGCATTCCCGAGGGATATCACATTTCCCCGGGATAAAAATTTGCCTGTATATTATTCCAGGATATGCTCTATCTATGTGCCAAGTTTCATCCATATCCGTTTAGTAGTTTTTGCGTGAAAGAGTAACAAACATACGTACATACAAATTTTTCCTCTTTATAATATAAGTATAGATATATATTTAAGATATATATAATTAATAAATATCCTGGAACTTTCTTTACAAACGGGTATCTGATCTCAAACTAAGCAGAGCTTGTAATATGGAAGTCAGACAACTGACTACGATACGATACTACATAATATACTACTTTTTTAAATTCATACTTATATATTATATTTACATCCACAAAACAGACATATTCATGCACACAAAATGTTTGAATCGAAACCACGACCTGCAGCGAGGCAGTCGGGATCTCTAACTACCAAGCCAACTGGGCCGTCTAATAAAACACTAGCTTCCACCTCCCGGATTTACCCGCGTTGTTAAGGATCCTTGTTTTGACGGAAAAAAAAGAATATAACGTGTCAGTCCGAATTTTATTATATCTGTTTCACGTAAATTCGTTTAGCCGTTTATATGGGATTGAGTCACTGCACCTACAACAAAACAATCACATTTAGAGCTTGATCCTCAATCAATTCATAAACTATAGATACCTACATAAATCGACGAATACTTCTACAGAAACTGTTCTAATTTTTAATTACCAGCCAGATACCTCAAAGCTGACAATTAAAAAGCCTGGGTTGGGCTGTAGACTAATTGGGGTTAACAGAGGGTCGGTATGCTTGTGGAGGACACGGCGCGGCACACGCTGGCAGAGTGTGCCGCTTGGGAGGAGCCGCGCCGTGCCCTCATCGCCGGAGTAGGCCCGGACCTCTCGCTGCCGGCCGTGATCGAGTCTATGGTCGGCGGCGAAGAGGCCTGGGACGCAGTGGTAACCTTCTGCGAGACGGTTATCTCGCAGAAGGAGGCTGCGGAAAGGGAGAGGGAGATTTCAACCCCTCACCCGATCCGCAGCAGACGCACCGGGCGTCGGCGGAGGGCGGACAACGCCCTCTTCCAGCCCCCCTAAATGGGTCCAGGGGCGTCAGACACGGGGATACGTCTGTCGCCCCACAACATCATAAGGACCCGAGGTGGCGGCGCGCGTGTGATGTTCCACGCGCGCCCCTCAGAAAAGTCGGGGGAGGAGGAGTTAACACCTCGCTCCCCCCCCTCGACCAGACGGGGCCCGCGGTGGCGGGCCGGCACCAGCCGGGGGTTGCGGAAGCTGAATTCGTGCCCGCGACCCTCGGCGCTCAAGTGTGCGAAGGAACATCGGAGGGGTTTTAGTGGGTATACCCTCGGGCCCCTTCTCATTTTTGATATGAGAAGGGGAGTTTGCGAGTGGGAGTCCCACATAACCACCGCGTCTCTCCCCGGGCGCGGTGGTATGCGTAATGCATTTCCCCTCCGAAAAAAAAAAAAAAAAAAAAAAAAAAAAAAAGGGTCGGTATGCTTGCCCAGACCTCTCGCTGCCGGCCGTGGTCGAGTCGATGGTCGGCGGCGAGGAGGCCTGGGACGCAGTGGTCACCTTCTGCGAGATGACCGTCTCGGCTGCGGAAAGGGAGAGGGAAATTTTGCCCCTCAACCCGGCCCGCAGCAGACGTACCTACCGGGCGTCGGCGGAGGGCGGATAACGCCCTCTTCCAGCCCCCCTAAATGGGTCCAGGGGCGACAGACACGGGGATCCGTCTGTCGCCCCCCATCATCATCAGGACCCGAGGTGGCGGCGCGCTAGTGTGTTCCCGCGCGCCCCTCATGGAAGTCAGAGGGGGGGAGATATCACCTCACTCCTCCCCCTCGACCAGACGAGGCCCGCAGTGGCGGGCCGGTACCGGCCGGGGCTTGCGGAAGCTGAATCGTGCCCGCGACCCTCGGCACAATACGGTGTGAGAAGAACACCGGAGGGGTTTTAGTGGGTTTGCTGCCCGGTCCCATCCCACTAGGGGATGGGCCCTTCGATGGGCAGAGAACCTCACATATCCTCCCGCCCTCCCTGGGGCGGGGGTCGAAAGCGTGACAGCGTCTCCCCTCCTAAAAAAAATAAAATAAAAAGGGTCGGTATGCTTGCTCGTAGGTTTATGACTTTGGCAGAGGCGACTTGGAACCCTTTCACTATCAAATTTTAAAAAAAATACGAGCTAAGGTCGCTGATGAAGCAGTCGCGTTTCTGCAGTGTATCGGGAATAGCCGTAACTTTGCGGGCAGATATCTCATTAAAATAATATTGTATACTAGAACCAGGGCTTTCTTTTCCTTTGGGCACTCTGGGCAAGTGCCCCGCGATTCATGGGGCCCCCTGGTCCGAAAGGAATGGAACCCGTTGGACGTCGATAGTGTCAGATCGGTGTGTCGCGCTCTTAGAGCTCTTATAGCGTAGTCTCAGGGGCCCCTTTTTCCTAGTGCCCAGGGCCTCCAATAGTTTAAAGAGGGCCCAGATTCACCTGGTATGTACCTAAATAGTAGCTTCCTGCAACTAATTACCGGGAGTCTCGTCCACACAGACTGTTCAACAAGGGGCAAAACTGTTGAACACAAACAAAGGGCTATAATTATATTATGCATCCCTGACATTATTGGACCCTACAAAATAGGTATTTATTTTTATTTAATTTAGACTTTACCTTAGTATAATAATACACACAATGTCGGCATAGTTAAAAATAATATATGTTACAAATACAATTTCACATCTCACATTACGAATCAATTTGCTGGTAATTTTTTCATTATATTTTCATAGATTTTCTGCAGTTTACCCATATTATTATTGATATTTGACATCATAGATTCTACGTGCTCAATAAATTGATCAGTTACTCGGTTTTCTTTATCGTTTGCTTTCTCTACAGCTTTCTGAAGAAAAGCAATCTTGACATTTCTGCTATCATCGATTGTTTTGAATTCAGACCGTATATTCTGTATTTTATTCTTTAGTGTTTCTTTAATACTATTTCTCGCGATTTCCCTGCATTGTGGATGCACAGTTGTTTCATTTTTATGTTGAGTTTTTATATTTTTAACTAGATTTCTTCTCTCAAATAGGACATCGAGGGGTTTCTCATTAAAAGTTTTAGTTCTGGACATTTTTACAATTAAAACGATATTGTGCACTCTATATAATCATTAAACACAAATAATTTAGATCTTTGTAGTGTCTATCGATAAATTACATCAAAACAATAAGATAAAATATCTCAAAACATACAAATTGGCATGACAGCAGTGACATTGAGAGCTTCTTGTTAGTCTACTAATTTCACGTTCCTTTAGTTGTGATAGATACTGGCCAGAATACAGCCATGGAATAAGAAAAGTTCATATTATTATTGTTTTTAAGTACGCACTCTGTGAAATGAACAAGACAACCAGCAAAGACAGCGGGGAAATAGGAAGGGTGCAATCCCAAAATCATACTTATTTTAAAGACATAACTAACTATTTACATTAAAAAAACGTATGTAATGATATATATGATATTGATACCTACCTATCAAAACTAATGTATTTATAATTGAAATCCGATTTCATCTTATCATTTTGAGTGGTTAATGGGAGATTTATAAGCGGTGTTTTTTAGACTCGAAACGATATTTCTTTCGCGAAATATAACCAATAAAAGAATACAGTTGATGTGTAAAGGGAGCGCCATCTTGCCAAAGTAAAGCAAACAATGATACTACAAGCGTAGGTTAGTACAGGCGGTTTTCACCAATTTGTTTTGTTTTGGCTGTATGCTAAAGTAGTTCGTCCAACTTTGGATAGATGGCGCTGATTATTTTTTTAAATGAAAAGCTTTTTCTTTAAATTTGGAATAGTCTGTTTCGTTGATATGGAGAAAATATAGGATAGTTTTAGTGAATACTTTTTGACAGATACTCCTTTTTCTCCAATATATTTGTAAAAATCTTTTTCGGTAGTTTTCAGGTTCTGCTTTACATACAACAGTTTTGCATTTACATACTGTAAAGATTGCCTTGCCTGTTCGCTCGTAATTTCTTCCGTGTCGTAAAGGACTTGCTGACCCCCGCGGTTTCACCCGCGTTTATCGAAATCATAAATATCCTATAATTCGCGAAATCACATATTCTGACCAATTTTAATCAAATCGGTCAAATCATTCTTGAATTATGAAAGCACATACAGGCAGACAGATAATTATTTTTGGAACAAAGTTTCTTATCGCATGGTACGGACTTAGCGGATGGGTTTTCGGCGAAAAAAGTGTAATATTTTTCCGTCACGACCTTTCCCATTTCTATAGTGTAGACGGGTATCCAGAGCGCGTATTTTATATTACTATTGGCCATTCCTTTAATTCATGAGTTATTTATGCGTTTCATTAAATTGCTCTCAGACGCTGGTAATTCATTTATTCGTATTTGTTAATCAATGATATGTATTTATAATGTTTATTATACTAAATGGGACACGTAATGGGATAAGTAAGTGGTCACTGCCGCCTATGGACGTTTGCAACACTAGGGGCATCGCCAATGCGTTGTCGACCCTGAGACGTGAAGTTGTTAAGTCTTATGTGCCTGTGATTTCACCAAACACCTTACCTTTCCAACCGTAACAGTAATACAACTGCTTCACGGCGGAAATGGGTAAGGTAGTAGTACTTCCCCGAACGAACTATGCACTAAAAGCTCCTACTGAATACAAAATACAAAATCATATACCAATTATAATATACTATGAAACTAACCGAGTGTTCCTCGACACTCATTTTATTTTTATATTTAATTCAAACAAACAATTCTATAATTACTTAAGAATTTTACAATAAGACAATAAATTATCAGGGGTGCAATTCATTGCTCAGGGTTATCCTTCAAATAATCCGACCGTTTAGAAACAAAGTTTTCTTTACCACTGTTTTTTATTCACGGATCATCCTTGAATGTCTTTAGATAGTTTGATAAGGAAACTCTCGTGCACTTGTATTGCTGTGGTTTTCGTTTAGAAAGGTAAGGGGGCCGGTGAAATTACAGGCACATAAGACTTAACAACTTCACGTCTCAGGGTCGACAACGCATTGGCGATGCCCCTAGTGTTGCAAATGTCCATAGGCGGCGGTGACCACTAACCACCAGGTGGACCGTCTGTGTTAAAAAATATGTAAGTGGTATAGTAAAAAAAACTTTTAAAAGTGTAATTAATCAAAGCGATGCCACTAATCATACAGTATTTTTAGTTCACATACTGTAAGCGAATTTTCAGCACACGCTATTACGTCCAAACTTGGCATTGCGTAGTAAGTAGTATAATAATGTAATAAAACTATTGTAAATATATAAAGCCCTTATTAATCTTCATCCAATATTCTCTAGTAATAATGAGTTCTAACTTTCTTTTATTCGCGATTTTACCGCATGGGATTTGGAAAAAGGCAATTTCATACAAACAAATAAACCTTTTGGACGAAATTGGTAACAGTTGGTGCTAACAGCTAAATAATAATATTGACTACATCTGAACGTTGAAGATGAATTCCAAGCTTTAGAAATGCTTCATGAGCGTTTGGTATGAGTAGCTAACTACACCTCAAACGCTAAATACGCGGAAGGCCATTAAAGATACATGTAATATTCCATTATTGTGAAATCATTTATTTGTTACATTTAATATTGCGCTTTAAATAAAATATTTTAAAACCTTTCCTTGTAGATTTTACAAAAAGTGTATAAGTGCATAATTAATACAAATATATGTTACATTTTATTCCGCTGGCTCACTACAAGGCCCCTTTTCAAAGGATTTTAGTTACGAGGGATTCTTAACATAAGACTACGACTTCGAGTTGCGAACTTATTACTCAAAGTATATACGGAACATAATTTACCAATTGAAAATGAATCACTACATAGTATAATATAAAGTCGCTTTCTCTGTCCCTATGTATGCTTAAATCTTTAAAACTACGCAACGGCTTTTGATGCGGTTTTTTTTATATACTCGTATAGAGTGTTTGAAGAGGAAGGTTTTTATGTATAATACATGTGACATCCCACGGGAACACGTAAACCCGCGGGGGACAGCTAGTTATATATAAAAATGAATCTGGGAAATGTATGTGCGCGCATAACTTCAGAACGGCTGGACCGATTTCGCTAATTCTTTTTTGTTGTCTTTGTTACTGTCAGGAGAAGGTCTTATGAGGACAACAACTGTCGGGTCAGCTATCGAATATAATAATTGTGGTACGATAAATTGTCATGTATAGTTTTCACTAAAGTAAATATGGCAAAACAACGTTTGCCGGGTCAGCTAGTAATACATAAGAACTGGATCTCTTCTGTCAAACAAGGAAACTCAACAGGAAGTCAACACGTGTTTCGCTTCTATACGAAGCATCTTCAGGACGTCCTAGGTATTTGTTTTTTGTATAATCTTATAATGGATTTCCGCAAGGCCACGCCTGAGTCAATCAGAAGCATTTTTTTATAAGAAGGTCGTATTATTTGCGTTTGAATGTCATTTCTTTTTCTTCTTTTTCACTGCGACTCGGGATGTTATCATAAATTAATATTGATCTTTAATAAGGATTATTTTCATAATTTGTGAGTTCAGGTTCCGGTAGTGCTTGTTTATTTTTACGGAGAACGTTTATGGCCTGTTTGAAGATTGATGGTACGTGTCCACGTAACCTGTTGGATTTTTTTTTACTTTTTTTTTTTTTTTTTTTTTTATTTGTCCAAAATTTGTTAAACACTAAAATTATACATGAAATCTGCCAAACTGCATAGCAGTTTGTCGGCAGTAGGATGAAGCTAGTACCTGCTCCTTATTTTGTAAGTAAGGTTTTAACTTAATCACATGGTTTAGACAGGTCTAATTGAAACCCAACGGCGTTACGTTTTCCCTGAAGTAATTAAGTATGGCTTGAATGAATTATACGGTGCAAGGGTAGTTGAGTGCTTTTGCGCGAAACCATTTACGATTTTTATATGAAAATTCATATTTTTCTTGGAATTTATAGATTCAATTTATTATGGACTTCTCGAATAATTGATGGGAAAGCGTTCTTTAACGGCTATGATGATCAGACTTTTCAATTTTTTGGTTATTTTAAGTTAAGCCGGAAACTTTTCGGGATGAATATCCGATTTAATAGGATTATGTCAAAGGCACTTGCATTCTTCGAACGATTTACTTTTTGGGTTAGAATGGGGATGAGTTCGAGAATTGAATGTATCCGTACCGATCTCCAACCATCTTGAGCTCTTAGGGATGCATCTAAGCTCAAATTTAAACTACGGTGTCTCCATTGAGTATAAAGCAAAAACCGCTGCCAAAAAGCTTGGGATCTTAAACAAGGTTAAGCGGTACTTCACACCAGGACAGCTTCTAAATCTATACAAAGCTCAAGTCCGTTCATGTATGGTACTCCATACATGAACGACTGCAGTCACCTTTAGGACGGATCAGCTAAGTACCAGCTGGCAGCCCTTAACTCAGTGGAGCGCCGTGCTAAAAAGTTAATTGGCGATACTACTTTGGTTGAGTCCAAGCTCCAGAGTCTCGAACATCGTCGCAGAATTGCTTGCCTCTCGGTATTTTATCGGTTACATTTTGGTGAGTGTGCTATGGAACTTCATGACTTAGTTCCTCCATCACCTTTTCATCACCAGACTACTAGGCGTGGGGAGAGTTTTCACCCTTATGTTGTAGACAAACCACCAATTCGCACGAAGCGCTTTGCAGCTTCCTTCCTCATGCGCACAGCTAAAGATTGGAATTCTCTCCCCTCGTCGTGTTCCCAGATACATACAACTTGGGGCTCTTTAAAAAAAGAGTGAATAGGCTACTAACGGGAAAGCGAGCTCCATCTTCGGCCTCACCTTCACTTACCATCAGGTGAGATTGAGGCCAATCGCAATCCCGTCTGATATAAAAAAAAAAATTGAAGCCTTTACTAAAATGTGTTCTACTCCATGTCTATTACATAGCTCTATCTTCTGGTATATCTTTAATGACTGTACAGATTTCTCAATCACTGACCGGTTACATGGTATTTATGACTGTGCACCGGTCAACCGCACGTGCATCTATACAAATTAAAACCTAACAGCATACTCTTTGGTTTTGCAATCCACTTTGAATCATTAGTCTATATTCACATAGTTCCATATCTCTTCAAAAGACAACATGGTTCAATTAAAAGTAGAAGTAGATCGACTATTTGTAACTTTTTACAGTGCAAAAAATACTTATGTGGACCTTTTCCTGCAGAGACTGGGCTGGTGTTACATGTACTTGAAGTGTTTTGTTATTTCTTTCTTGAAGAAAGGCAAAAGATCCTGCACAATTACTTATGCACTTTCGGGCCAAAGACGTGAATATAAATTCTAGAAAAGCGAAAAGACTCCTACTGACACTCCGCAAGTCGTGGGTTCGATTCCCACCCAGGACAAACATTTGTGTTCACGAACATATCTGTTTATTCTGTGTCTGAATTTTAGAATATACGTATATATATAAAAAGTAGTATAACAGTTATCTGGTTTCCATAGTAACAAGGTCTCTATTAGTTCTGGATGAGATGGTAATCACAGATATCACATGTGTCAAGAATATCCCAAGATATTTATTAAGACCTTACTATGAAAAAAAAATGAATATGGGGAAATACGTTTTAACAAGGATTTAAAAAAGACCCAGAAACTTTTGTATCTATTGAACAGCCTAGTAAGAACAGTCAATGGGTGTCCGATTTTTGTTTTTGTTAATGAAAACAGTATGGAGCGCATCCCTACTAATATTATAAATGTGAATGTAAGTTTGTTTGTTATGCTTTCACGCGAAAACTACTTAACCGATCATCATGAAGCTTTGCATACATATTCTTGGAGGTATTAGAAGTAACATAGGAACTTTTTGTGCCGGGAAAATGTTGCATCCCTGGGAACGGGGGGTGAAACCGCGGGGTACAGCTAGTACAAAATAAATGTCTATTAGTTTTATCTGACCGTAGTGAGATGAGTAGGGTGTTCCTAAACAACCTAATGACAGGCTCCTCAAATTCTGCGTTAGGGTTGCCAGGTGAGTCGCGAAAAAAAAAATTTATTCCGCACATCTGGCAACCCTAGTTACAGTGTAGCCAATACAGCAATAAGATATGATTTACTAAAATAAAATTATACGTTGAGCTATAGTTTTGTCTGTGATGTTCTTATTAATTAACTTCAACTTAAATTATCATTCCCATCATTCCAAATTAATTACTTTCCACACTTATAAAAGTAATATATATTATTTTCCAATGTGTACTTAGATCTTTTAATTAATCGCCTAGTAAAAAAGATGAGCTTGACATTTTTCAGCCTAGGCTCCTGTGTTCAAGAGGCTTATCCAAAGCTCCTAAACTAGGTTCTAGTTTCTAATACTGTACTGTTATCATATTTCCTTAAATTAGTCAGTCTTTATGGTTTTTGTGTTAGTGTAATATCTTAGTTCACTTATCTTAAACTACCTTAAAATTTATAAACTAAGCTTTTATTGTCAGAGATACCAACCAAAATCAGTTTCATAATCTACATGTTTAATATTTAAGCTTTGGATTAAATACAAGTTTATTAAAGCATTTTATTTTTAATTTATTATCTAATATTAAAATCACGATTATTACTCAAAAAATATATTAAGTGTAGACCTTGTTATATGGTACCACCTGCACGCTTTTGATTATAGTGCACGAAACGACAGGATAAAATTTTTACCAAATGCGTACAAAAAGATATTTTTCTTTCAGCAATAAAGAACTTGTAGTCATATATTTAGATTATTTACGAAGTGACTGTTTTTCAAGTTGTACCACCTCTTTCGAAAGCTTACAACCGCCTGATGCATTCCCCCTTTTCTCAGTGATTGTTATTGTTCAGCACACTATCATTCGGCCGTAACAATACTCGTTGTTGTTTAGTCACTACATATGTCTACTTTATGCGTGTATGGCGTCACCTCTCATCTATCTGAGCCGTTTCCAAGACGGGTGATGATAACGACGAGCGGACGCGGACCGCGTAACCGATTACGAGTTTTGGCCACGTAAGTTCCATCGATCCACTCGCATTATTGTGCGTCGGCATGGGCGACGCGGCAGCGTTTATTTATCATCAAAATCATAGATGTTTAATAGAATAGGGTTGATAGGGATTTGTATGTAAAGAATTGAATGTAAAGAAGCGCATGTTTGTAAGGCAAGTTTATTTGATATAAATACCTACAAACATTTTTTTTTATCACCAATAAAAAAAGAATTTTATATATTTACCGTTCTAAATTCATATTTCGTTTATGTATATTTACGCTGTAATTAAAATAAAAAGCTATATTTTTTTAATTATCAAGAAACATTAAAATTTATAACTAAAAGATGCTAATCATATTCAAATAAAATATGTACAAAAATAACTATAAACCGCTACTCCATAATACAACATACCTGGGAAGTCTAAGCTTTATATGAAATTATGAGGTAACAAACATAAAAAAAAATCGGACGAATTGATAACCTCCTTCTTTTTTGAAGTCGGTTTAAAAATAATCATCTTCAAATAAGGATATTTTCATTGTCTCTAACATTCAACGAAATGGTTTTATATGTTTTGGAGCGAAAATTTTATTTATTATTCGGAATAGTTATTACATTGCAAAACAATTGTGTCAATTCTGTTTTACGATCACTTTTGTAAGGGTCTGTTTTTTTATTACTTTCATAGTGCTCTTTGTTAAGGTATTCGCTCTCACATTACGTATTCTAAACACATGGCGTGATATTCTGGCAGTTAAAGTTGGTAAGGACCTTGAAGTGATAAAGAACCATTTGTTTACACCAGATGGAACACAAATGTAGCAACAATACAAAGTGGAATGGGACCCGTTTTTTTTTTTTTTTTTGAAAAGGACGAATGTGTTAGCCTCAGATGGCTCTGACACCCTTACGCGGACAATAACGGTGAGCGCTTAGGGCTCTCAACCAAAATACAAAAAAAATTAAGCAACAGCACACTGAGGGTGCCCCCTGTGGGGCTCGAACCTCGGGCTCAGGGCGTTGCGTGGGGGGCCTTTTTTAAATCAAAGACTTTACTTTATCTGATTATTAGTGGTTCTTTAAAACAAAAAACTCTACAATGAACTTATTAAGGAGAGCGCGGTTTCTTACGTCCACGCCGGCGAGGACGGTAGCGAGGCTGATGGCCTTGTGTTTGTGATGGATGAACTCTATCGCGAGCTGCAGATTCGGCTGCAGCTGTCTGAGCTTTGGTTATGTCATCGTCAGACTCGGCGAGGGCGTGCCTCGGTCTGCGAATGCGACTAATGCGGGACGGAGTGTAGGACGCGGCCTTCACTATAAGGGGATTTTTGTGATTTAGTGCCCGATCGAAATGGCGGCGACAAGCCCTTTTGATAAATTGCCTGATGGTCGGCAAACCTAAGTCCATGTGGAGATTGAGATTACGCATATACCACGGGGCACCCGTGGTATATACGTAATACTGTACACGCGGTATACAGTCTGATTTTGCTTTTGAGGGCCAATTTAGACCTAGCATTAATGAGGAAGTGGAGCCTGCCTAACACGAACGCGGCGCGGTTACGCACCGTGCTAATGTGAGGACCGAAGGAAAGTCTATCATCCAAAGTGACACCTAAATATTTGGCTTGCCTCTCCCAAGGGATAGGCGCGCCGAACATGGTGATGGGTGACGCGGGAAAAGGTCGGTATGTTTCGCGGAAGGCTCTATAAAACAGGATAGTCTGACTTTTGAGGGGATTGATTTCGATTCTCCATTTGCGGAACCACTCGCCTAAGGCGTTGGCTGCGCATTGGAGTCGTTTGCAAAGGAGGGATTCGCTTTTACTTGAAGAGTAAAGAGCCGTATCGTCCGCAAACAGGGCCAAGTGTGTGTCACTGGTCCTGGGCATGTCGCTCGTATAGAGCGCAAACAACAGGGGTGACAACACCGAACCCTGCGGGACTCCGGCGCGAATGGGATGAGGCGTTGACAGGACGCGCCCCTCGACTCGGTAGCGAAAGTGGCGATTCGACAAGTAGTCTCGCAAGATGATAACGAGCCTCGGTGGCACACCCATCGAGTAAAGCTTAAAAATTAAGCCGTCGTGCCACACTTTGTCAAACGCTTTCGCCACGTCGAAGAAGAGCGCGCCTGTCAATATACCGGTTTGGAATGGGACCCGAGTTGAAGATATATATTTATTGTTGTTATTTTTTTAAGAGGTTAATATTTCGGAGTATTTAGTTCGTATAACATTTTGTAGATAATATAATCAACTGTGAAAATAAATACTTTTATAGTTTATTGATGGGCTTATGTTTTCCAGATCTGTACGTATTTAAGTATTTGTAAAGAAATAAAAAATATTTAATCATTATTTTCCATCAAAGGGGGTAGTTTTATTATTACGGCAAACTTACTAAAAGTTCAATAATATAACCCAAAGTGTAAAAAATGACTCGAAAAATGTCATATAGAGGTCGTTATATAGAGGTCTGGAATAGCACATTACCTTTTTTTTATCCCGGGAATATGTGACATCCCCCGGGAACACGGGTGAAACCGCGGGGGACAGCTATAATGAATCAGTTATTTCACTTTACTCGTTTTCACTGTAAGTATATCAACCGGTCCATTGAGAGTGTTCATGAGCTATGTGCCAACTGCGAGTCGATTGCGCTTCGGAAGTGCTAGCTGTTGCCAGAACAGTTGCCGTTCTGGAACTCCATACACAGTGACTTCGGCACCACGGGGACTTCTGCCTTGGATACGTCTGTTAGCATGCTGCAAGGGCGACCATATGGTCATCATCATCAAATCACTGCTGAACATAGGCCAACCCTACGGTGGACCACACGTTGGGGTGGCCCTACTATGGACATTGAATGTTCTCTATGGTGTGTGACAAACCGCGAATGTGCGCAATACGTATTAATACGAGTATATATATATATATATATATTAATACAGACCTTTATTGGTGACGTTGAGTGTGTACATGCCCAGAGATTCACTGAGTAACCAGCCGGAATTTTTAACCGGTCTATTATTGAAAGCAATAACGTTGAGGCAGTTTATTGTCTGGGTGCAGCGTTGCTGGCGACGGCTGCGGTGTCACAGGTGGTGAGCCGCATCCGTCGCCTGGGCCTGGAGGTGGCCCTCAGCAAGTCGGAGGCCATGACGTTCCATGGCCCCCAGCGGGCGCCGCCGCCCGACTCACACATCGTGGTCGGGGGGGTCCGAATCGCTTTCGAGTCCACCATGAAGTATCTGGGATTGGTGCTTGACAGCCGGTGGACATTCGGACCCCACTTTCAACGGCTGGCGCCCAAGCTGTTGGGCGCGGCGGGAGCGCTCGCAACGCTGCTTCCCAATCTGGGGGGCCCGAGCTCCGTCTGTAGACGGCTCTATACGGGTATCGTGCGATCCATGGCCCTGTACGGGGCCCCGATCTGGGCCCACGACCTGACGGCCGGTTCGATCGCTCTGCTGCGGAAGCCGCAGAGAGCGATGGCCGTCAGAGTCATACGGGGGTATCGCACGATCTCGTATGAGGGGGCTTGTGCACTGGCCGGATCCCCGCCCTGGGACCTGGAGGCTAAAGTACTCGCGTCGCTATATCAGTGGCGCGAGGAAGAGGCGGAGCGGGGCGAACGACCGATGCAGCGTCAAATCGAGCTGCGTCGGTCTCAGCTCCGCGAGGTCCTGGTGGCGGAATGGCGGGACAGGCTTTCGCGCCCCACCGCCGGCCTCGACATAGTCGGGGCGGTCCGGCCGGTGCTCGAGCGCTGGCTCGGGAGGAGGCACGGCTCCCTGTCGTTTCGGGCGACGCAGGTGCTCTCGGGGCACGGTTGCTTCGGGAAGTACCTGTGTCGCATAAACAGGGAGCCGGACGCCCGGTGCCACCACTACGTCCATTGCCGGGAGGACACGGCGCGGCACACGCTGGCAGAGTGTGCCGCTTGGGAGGAGCCGCGTCGTGCCCTCATCGCCGGAGTAGGCCCGGACCTCTCGCTGCCGGCCGTGGTCGAGTCGATGGTCGACAGCGAGGAGGCCTGGGACGCAGTGGTAACCTTCTGCGAAACTGTTATCTCGCAGAAGGAGGCTGCGGAAAGGGAGAGGGAGATTTTGACCCTCAACCCGGCCCGCAGCCGACGCACCGGGCGTCGGCGGAGGGCTGATAACGCCCTCCTCCAGCCCCCCTAAATGGGTCCAGGGGCGTCAGACACGGGGATCCGTCTGTCGCCCCCCATCATCATCAGGACCCGAGGTGGCGGCGCGCGTGTGGTGTTCCACGCGCGCCCCTCAGAGAAGTCGGGGGGGAGGAGTTAACACCTCGCTCCCCCCCCTCGACCAGATGGGGCCCGCGATGGCGGGCCAGCACCAGCCGGGGGTTGCGGAAGCTGAATTCGTGCCCGCGACCCCCGGCGCTTAGGTGTGTGAAGGAACACCGGAGGGGTTTTAGTGGGTATACCCTCGGGCCCCTTCTCATTTTTAATATGGGAAGGGGAGTTTGCGAGTGGGAGTCCCACATAACCACCGCGTCTCCCCGGGCGCGGTGGTATGCGTAAAGCATTTCCCCTCCGAAAAAAAAAAAAAAAAAAAAAAAAAAAGTTTATTGTCTGGGTGACTTGAATGCAACCCTCTGTATTATTTGAAGACGTAGTGAACAACTATAATAAAAACCAGTTTTACTGTATTCATGTAAATATCTATTGAATAAACACGTGTGTAAGTAAATGTAACGGGTTTAGGCGACGGCTATTATAAGCTTCGTACACAATTATCTCTGAGAATTATTTATAGAATAAACGTTTTTGAAATGAAAACTTATTTAGCACAATTGTTATTTTAAACTCGATTATACAAAATAGCGACACTAAAAAGAGATAAATATATACATCTACAGCATTAAGTGTGCGCTTAGATGAGATAGGTAGTCATAGTTTACTGATGCTTTCACATCTATCGCGTGGGAGCCGCAAACATAAAAAAAATATTTTTACATGCAAGTTCAAATATGTTTTCAGTCGATTTTCGACCAGTGAGCGAACATTGGATATAAGCATTGTCTGACATTTATTTAAGGACAAAGAAACATCTCTAGGTTTATCTTCAATGAATAAATAAATTTATAAATTAAAATTGTTGTAATAAATGAAATTTGTTGTTTTCAAAATTCACTGTTTGATTTTAATTCATATAAATGACATGTATACTCCGCTGATAGACTGCGAACTCAATTCTTTCGTTCGATTGAATGAATTCCTTTAATTGGATGGCCGCTCGTCCGCCTCTGTCTGCTTCTACCGCTGCACCGAACGCATAACCGTTGACATTTATGAAATCTCTTTGTTCTGCTGTTCCTGATGTTACAGACATGCACACGGCATACCACTTAATTTCACGTCTAAATACTAGACGAGAAACTAGCGAGATACTAGTTTATTTTGTACACTAGATATTTTGATTTAGAATTCCAAATTTTGTTTCGAAATGTTATTCGATCAAGCTTTTAGTTTGTTTATTTAACGTCAACTGTGGTGTCATTGTGGTTTTTGAGATCAAACTTCTGTCTGTTAAGTTTCTTGCTTCTTTCTTAGGTCATTACTTACTCTTAGATCATTTTATCTAGATATTTTGTGACCGAGTTCCTAAAATATTATTCTTAACTTAAAACATTGTTTCTTGCCAATTAGTTGAATTACAAAGGGTCTGTTGTGGCGTCTTCTGTATACCCAATTAGATTCACACTAAATATTTCATGATGTCGCTCTCAGTTTTCTACAAAGCTCAAAAAGAATTTAATATTTGAAACAGCTGTTTATCGAGATTTCAGAGCTGTGAGCTTCAAAGTAGGAATGTTATTTAGGTTACCTAAACCCACGCCCCTACAAGAACATAAAAATACATCCTATACGTATTTTGTGAAGCAAGGTTTGCAAGATTTATCAAAGCGACCAAATGTTTACGTTTTCCTGAACGCAGAATGTTGTCGCATGTTTTTACAAATGCACTGTACATACAACATGTCTGTCGGGCTTTGTTTTAAGTTCTATGTCATCATGATGCTATCAAAAATAAAATCCTACAATTACTATAATTGTGAAAGTGTTGATGCACATAGACCGATTTTTATTCTGAGAAAACTTTAGTTTCCTCGGAAATGTGGGAACAGAACCGAGTATAAAAATAAACGCAATTTTCATAAAACGAAATTTTGTTCGGAAAAGAGGTTGAGCGAAACAATATGAAATACCTTAGCAAACATTATGTACGGCCAAACCTAACGTGGGATAAAACAGTACAAAATTATATAATTTCTTATTTATTTAGGTTTTAATCAGAATATAGGTTATTTTGCTTCGCCTGTAAAATAATAAATAAAATGTAACTGCCCACTGAAACTTACCATTTTGATTTATGTTGCCTTGATTTTAGCCAACATGAATAAACAAAGGTTATGTTAATAATGTTCGTCTCGTTGAATAAATACAAAACTAATAAATATTCTATCTAGCTGGATGAAGTATTACTGGAATTGCTTTATCGACCAATATTCGCAACGATAATTACTTTTAGTTCTACCAGTGGAACTGAACGGAATACCCGCTTCTTCTTAGTATTCGATATGCTATTAATTAACCATAATTGAGTACGCTGCATTCCCTTTTTAACCAACTGTCTTCTAATCAAGGTTCTCAGTTCGTTGGATTCTTTTTTTAATATTTGTTTGATTAAGTTAGACATACTCTAAGACATACGTATATATTTATCTAATCTGAATTACAGGCTATATCTTTTTTCAAATAATAATATTAAATAAATTTATATCCATGTATAAAATAGTTTTTTTACTTTTTCGTGCTTATTTCCATATATCAAGGTCCATCTCTTCCATCTTCTCCTCTGCTTCCACATATCTTCATGATTCACGAGGACCAAGTTTTAAATTGCACCAATTGCTCTTTTTTGTATTATGAAAATTAGAAGTGAAGTTTAGTCTCCCTGACCTTTCTAACCGAAACACAGTAATACAAGGGCACTACTGCTTCACGGCGGAAATGGGTATGCTGGCAGTTTTTTTTTTTATACTACTAAGGTAGCAAAGAAGCTGACGGCCTGTCTGATGGTAAACGGTCACCGCAGCCTATGGACGCTTGCAACACCGTGGGATCACTCGCGCGTTGCCGGCCCTGCAAAAATCTCTTCACACCCCATGCTGTACTTTCTTGGGAAAACCACGGCGGGGAGCTCATTCCACATTCATGCGCGGCAGAAAGCTCCTTTGGAATGGCACGGTGCGAGACCAGTTTGGTTCCAATGTGTGAGGATGAACTCCCCGTCTATGCCGACAGGTGCGATGGTAGTACTTCCCCGGATAAATTCTGCACTAAGAGCTGTAAAAAACTATGTATATTTATCAATTGTAAAGTTAAACAATTTACCTTTCAGAAAATGCACCTTAATTTAGCAACGTGAGAATCTATATTCCACACCATATCTAGAACCCACATTCAAATTTTTATCGAATAATTATAATTATTTTGTTCAGTGAAGTCGAATACCACGGTGAAGATTGCAGGATCGATACATACAATGAGCTTGAAGGGAAACTAGGAAAACAATCTATTAATTATCTCTTACCGTGGTGTGGTTGTGGCCTAACAAAAGCCTAATATTGTATATAGTTATAAAAACGTTTCTCCCTAAGATTTACAGTTTTGAAGTGAAGTAAAATAATAATATTACCCATTCAGAACGCAATTTAAATTTAGCTGTTCAAGCTGTATATATGTACTACATGTGTATAGCACTCGACTTATAAAATCTAAATTATCTAAGTTTTGTGATGAATAATAGTTTAGAGTAAGAACGACATAGCAAATTAACATACATTTATTTAGATCTGTGATTAGCTTAGCATATAAGATAATCTGTGGCCAGATGGCTTGTTGGTTAGAGGCCCTGACTGCCATGCTACAGGTCGTGGGTTCGATTCCCACCCAAGATAAACATTTGTGTCCACATGTCTATTTGTACTTGGTGTCTACACATTTAGGGTTTAAAATATATCTTCACGCCGTTATCTCCGTATAGGTAGGCAGAGGTCAGGAGGTAGGAGATAAATATTTGTGTGCATGAATGTGATGTTCTGGGCTGGGTGGATAAATCTTTATAAGTCTCTATTGGTAAGAAAGACTCTTGGAATAAGGCTGATAAAATGCCCCAGGATACCTAATTACTTATTAGTAGAGATCGCCCAGCGATCGAAATTCGACCGTAATACTTTATGCTTTACTTTTGAACTTGATTGAGTTTTTTTTTTGACAGAGTATAACCTCTTTATTGTATAGAACTTTTTTGAATTTTCTTCTATTACGTCAGTTTTCGAGCGTGAACAAATAACTCATTATGTGTTTGACATTGGCTGTATGAATGTAATATATGTATGTGTGTCAAAGGCATGGTAGTGTGTGTAATTAATTTAATTTATTTCTAATGCATTTCATATAAAAAACTTGGTTTATACACTTCTTCTCCATATAAACTTTAACTGTGTCAAATTTCAAGTTAATCCGTTCCCGCAATCTTCTTAAAAAGGGGTAAAAGTGTTCTCTTCACGTATTAATGTAAAGATTTATTATCAACTAGCTGTCCCCCACGGTATTACCCGCGTTCCCGAGGGATATCACATATTCCCGGGATAAAATGTAGCCTATATGTTATTCCAGGATATGCTCGATCTATGTGCCAAGTTACATCCATATCCGTTCATTAGTTTTTGCGTGAAAGAGTAACAAACATACTTACATACAAATGTTTCCTCTTTACAATATTAGTATAGATGTACCTAAAAGTATAAGAGATCTTTTCGCATCGGTTTTCTAATTAATAGATTTTAGTCGAAATAATAATAATGGGGATACATAGGGGCCCAAACGTACCCTTACCATTCCTGTTCTATTCTACACAATGTCAGTTTTACATTCGCGCGTGTCTCAAGGACCATTTTATTCATGCTTGAAGGTTAACCACTCTTATTTTGATTCGCGGACGCGGACAATTCAATGTACGCTAAGGGCTCTCAACCGAGGTCGCAAGGTCTCTGTCTCATCTATAATAATATAGAGTTTGCATTGCGTCAGTAAATCTGATACATAACTTCAAAGTCCCTAGTTGAAATTTTCGATTGACAACAATAAAAAACATGTGTTTAATACATAATAATAATTAGTATTGACTAATCGATTTAGATATAAAACCAAACACTAGTTTAGTCCCGGTTTATCCCCAGGACATTCTTCACACATAGTTACCTGATCCCCAATCAACCAGACTACTTGTACTATGGCTACCTGGTAACTGATATACCACGTATACAACTTTTTAAATACATTTTTATATGTATAGATATTTACACCAGACACAGAACAAACAGACATGTTCATGTACAAATTTTTGGTCTGGGTTGGAATCGAACCCACGACCTGCGGCTTGGTAGTCAGTGTCTCTAACCACCAAGCCAAATGGCCCGGTATATATCATAGAATGCACTTCGTGCAATGCGTTTTGTTCTCAGTTCCAAACCAATTCCAACCAATCTCTCACCAGTGAGATATTGTTAAAGAAAGGATTGTAGGGGACATGGCTCCCAAAGCCTCCCTAGGCTCGAACAGTTCTTTTTTCGTATTCGAAATTATACTTACACTTTCCCCTATTTCATACTTGTGCTTGTTAAAGGCTTCAGTAAACAATTAAAGTTCGTAAAAATCAAGTCGATGCGTAACGAAAAGATGCAAAGCGAAAGCTTACTTTCCCGTTCATCGATTTCAATTAAATGTTTGATGTTTTGTTTCGAATTACCTAATAAAATAATAAAGTTACAGTTTAAATGTGGGGTTTCATAATAAATTATTTTATATTCAAGATTTTATTTATTTCTGTTACAATTAATTACTGATCGTAATGGTAAATCAATTATCTAACACACCTATTTGTGATAACGACATATGGCACACAGAAAATTACAGCCGTCAATATTCGCAGGCATTGTAGGTGGATACAAAATAAATTTATTATATGACAATGTATAACATTTACTTATACAACAATAGTTTTGCTCATTGCACAGGATATCACATGGTTAAGAAAACATCCGAAGGTATATTGAACAAATCATAAATAGAACTTCTAAGCGGAAACTTATAATGTAAGTCTGGCTTTATATTTCTTTATTTCACCCGCGTTCTCGATGGAATTTACATAATTTAGTTCTTTCTATCAATAGTTTTCGCAGCGCACGCGATGTAAGGAATTTTTTAAGTCATTTTTTTTACACCCCGAATTACATTATTGTAGTAAGGATTCCTAGATTTTTTTAAATATCATATAGCCTATGTCACTCGGGGAAGGTGTAGCTTCCCGACGGTGAAAGAATTTTTCAAATCAGTCCAGTAGTTTTGGAGCCTATTCAATGCAAACAAGCTAATATATATACCTCTTTATATATGCATATAATAATTCAGTACGTGTGTTGACAGTGAACTCCTCCTAAACGGCTGGACCGATTTGAATGATTTTTTTTGTATACGTTTGGCTGGCGCCCTGGATGGTTTAGATTCACAATTGGACGGTGGCGCTGCGAGCAAGTTCCTGCATTTTTGCATGGACTTATTTCGACAGAACGACGTCTGTCCGGACAACTAGTAATATATTATATAAATTAAAAAAGTATAAATTAGTACCTAATCAAAATGATAAAGAATAAATAAGAATACAATTAATTAGTAATATAGAACAATTTTTTTAAGAAACTCTGTAAATTGGTACTAGAAAAGTAACTGAATTTTTTTACTTACTACCTTACCAATGGAGTAAAGTAAAATTAAACGTGTACAAATTGTGTTAAAATGCCTTTGATATTTTTTATTATATCGGCCAGCTATTTGATTTTGTTTGAGAAACTGATATGATGAATAACGTGGCTTCAGTGCGTGACCTGAACTTCATATTAAGTATTATACTATTTATAATATTACTTATCGCTCAACTTTGACAAAAAAGTGTCTCTGGTTGTAAAAAAAGGTTCTAGTTGTCATACCAAAAAAATAAAAGACAACATATAAACGATTATTAATTATCAGCTACCAAAAATATGTTACAAAATATTTAGAAAAAATCATACAATATCTGTTACACTGTGCAATAAATAAGTTATCACTTCTTATGTATTAATTAGGGTAATACAGAAGACAACCATGGTAATTTGCCAGTAGCTTTAAAGTTATGCCAGTCATATAGAAACCTGCCCACAATCAACAATATTAGCCCTAGAAGTACCAAATTAACAATATTAATTGGACTTATTGGCATTTCCACTTCGCCGCTGCCACAAACGTGCCCCAGAGGTATTGTACTGATCTGTAACAAGTTAGATAAAATATTATACAGTAAAACTTGGTTATGTGGGACCTGTATAAGTGAGAAACCTCCATAGCTGAAACTCACGGTGAGGTCCCGACACTTGAGCACTAAATTACCTATTAGTATGTTAGTGGGACAAAACAAAGCTCTATATCTGTGATTAGTTCTTTCGATTCTAACGTCATAATTACTTCTATAATTGAGACAGCGAGTGTTCTTTACCTCGTTTACTAAGACAATATTTTGAAGAATACTTTTGCTAAATTAGTTCCTTTTAATTTTATAGGTAAGACCTCTGTTACTGAGATAATGTACTATGTAATTTATAATTGCTATATTTTTTTCTTTACTTATCGGACAACTCAGATCCACTGATTAGTAACAGATACTTAATTAAAAAGATTGTGTAATTCTCTAAAAATTTTATAAGTGTTTTCCTTCTTAATTACAAACAACATTTTTGTTCTACCTAACTAACACTTGCCTGAAGCGATTTAGTATTGGAAAATCCAATTTGTCCATCAACATCCAATTATGTATAATATAATAATGTAACAATAGGTGGATACTATTCAGTATGAAATGATAATTTAATACTCTATCTGTCTATCACTATTTTATGTAGTGAGCCTCACGAAATAAAATTTCAGACGATAAAGACATTACAAATTAACAACATTACCACAAATTAACACAAATCAACAACAATTCCAAGGCCTAGGTGAATAATGGACACAATAATATTCATTTCTTATGAAAGATTCGACAAACCGGATTGCGAAAGATATGCCATTTTATAAAATAGATTTAGAAATAAATACAACATTGACGTCAATCTATCTATCTATATAATAGGTTGGGGAAAAAGCTACTTTGCATTTTTTAAGAAAATCCAAGACATTTTTTAATATAGTTTATTTACATTTAACTAAAGTATGTAGGTACCATTTTGTTCGATAACTTTTTGCCATCTTGTAGGTAGGGATATGATCCTGACTTGACTGATGATGAATTTTGGGACTTCTGATTAAAATACCGCGACAAGTGTGTTTGGCAGTTCTCTCGTGATGTTAACCTGACACTGCCTAAAGAATTCTGAAGAGACCGAAACAGGTGGAAATCTGAAGGTCAGGACTATACGGCGGATGCATTAATACCTCCCAGCCAAACTCTCTTAATTTATGCTGAGTGGCTAAAGATGTGTGAGGTCTAGCGTTATCATGATGAAAAACACACGCCTTCTGTTGATTAATTCAAGCCGCTTTCTCGTAACTTCTTGCTTTAATCTCATCAGCTGTTCACAGTAGAGTTCAGAATCGATGGTCCTGCCTGGTGGTAACAGCTCATAATGAATAATGGCCTTCCAATCCCACCACACACACAGCATCACCTTGTTGCGAGTTAACCCGGGTTTCGCCACAGTCTGTGAAGCCTGACCAGCCTTTGACCACGACCTTTTTCGCACGTTCTTGTCATACGTGATCCACTTGTCATCACCAGTTATCAGCTTCTTCAAAAATGGTTCGGTTTCATTACGTCGTAATAAAGAATCACAAATGAGTACACGGTTCATTAGGTTTCTTTCAGTGAGCTCGCGAGGTACCCAAATATCGAGCTTTTTTCTGTACCCAGTTTTTCTCAAATGCGCCAAAACTATTTCGTGGTCAATTCAATTCAACTACGTCGTAACTACTGCCGATCTTGCTCCACTTTTTCAAAAATGGCATCCATTTTATCGTAATAGGGCGATCAGAGCGACGTGTATCTTTGACATCAAAATTTCCGGATTGACAACGCTTAACCAAATTTGTGCTACTCTCACAGACGCTGCACTAGAACCATAAACATCGCAAATTTTTTTCGCGGCTTGCATTGCATATTTACCTTCTTTTTTTAGTAAAATTTTAAAATGTATCTAATATGTATCGAAAATCACACATTTTCCTAATTTGGATTTGGAATTACAGTGTAAACTCTTTATAACGTTATCCTTTATAACGATAAACTCCCTATAACGTTGAAGTGAGCCCAAGTTGGTTGGTTTGCGTTAAAACCCACATATTGAAACACTCTTTATAGCGATACGCCATTCTCTATTACGAAGAATTACGAAGAAATGTGTTCATATTTTTAGACAGTAAATATTTATTATCGGTATTATTGTTTATGTTATGTTATCAGGTAACAAAAGACTTTGAAGCTCCGAAACATCCGAGGTCGGTCTAGCTTTTGTTATCCTTAATTGCCTTGAACACGTGCAGTATGACACATTGTTTTCTCGGAAGTGATGGTCTTCGACCAAGCATACTGGGTACCTATCGTATTATCAGTCGTAAACCTACTTTGAAACTGTTAACATGGCCAGTAAACGGAAAGCGATTAGTGTTGACGAAAAAGTTTGTGCTGAAAAAAAAACAGCGGCCACTATCCAACATTCTTTTCGACATGCTGGATTATGTAGTAGCCAAGAAACGAACCAATTTGACAGTGAAGACAATCTACCACTGAGTGAATGGATAAGCCAGTTCAACATACCAAACAATTTTAACGAAGATCTACAATCGTACGAAAATATAGATGAGGATGTAGCCGTAACTGGTACACTTACAGATGAACAAATTGTTGATTTAGTGTCAAAAAGTCAGGAAACACCCGATAATCAAGATGAAGAAGACGATCAAGTGGACAAAGCCGAATCACCACCAACAATTCAACAAGCCCTAGATGCCGCTAAGTTGGTAGAAAAATTTTTGTTGTTTTATCAAGACGATTCCACCACATATCTAGATATGAATAGAATACATAAAATAATACAAAACAAGTACTGGCATAGCAAAAAACGTCAGACAAAGTTATCAGACTATATGTGTAAACAATAATTTATACAAGCATTTATTATCTAAGACATACATATTCACAGTTTCGTTATAAAGAGTTTACACTGTATGTTCTTTAAAATTATTACTTTCAATGATACCACAACCAGCCAGATACAAATAGTATAGCCAAATGATTTTATTACAAGTTCATACATACTATAATGCGAAAAGACTTTTTCCCCAACCTATATATATAAAAGGAGAAGCTGACTGCCTGACATATCAACGCAGAGCCTAAACTATAAGGGTTAGAAACTTGAAATTTTCCTCAGGGGTTCCTTTTTTAACGTAGATTTTGAAAATTAAAACGAGTATGCAAAGTTTGTATGGAACAACGTGTTTGTTGGTCTGAGCAACTTCAAACTTAGCGCGGGTGAAACCACGGGGACAGCTAGTTAAGAATAAAACAGTTTAATAGCAGAAAATGTCTTAGTGACGCACGTCGAGGGGAGTTGGAGAGGACCATCGAACCGTTATGGTTTACTATAAACACACCTATCAAACAAACAGACCTATCGTCTGTTAACGACAGATAATCTGTTACTGACAGTCTACTGGGAAATGTTACTTAGTCACTTTACTTGGTAAATAGAAAATAGATAGTAAACTAAAGAAACTTATAAAGGCGAAATTGTATAACGACTTCAAGTCAATAAAGTCCTGTTAATAAATTGGTATTATTGTTTATTTTAATTAATTTTCCCATCTATATTTCTAATCTCAATTTTAATTAGTGAAGTTCAAGATCAAAGCTGGGCGTGAAATCTGAAAAAGGATTTGATTAAATTAATTTGTTTCTCTTAATAATTTGACTAGTAATTTCGTATATTCTCATTTTACTTTTTCAGGTTCTCGTACTTTTATTACAGTAAAATATAGTTCTAGTTCTAGTAATTCAAACTAATACTAAATAAGGAATCTCACACTCGATTGATCTATTTTATATTCCTTCATTTTAAATATCTTCTACATTCTGTATTCAACAGACACTAAACATATTTAATTCATCGAAAATAAATTTCTGTGAAATACTATGGGTCAGGGGATTTGAAAATCATCTTTGCTATTATTATGAAATCAATATTCAGTCAACCGGCTCTGATATGCCTACAGAGGGAAGGATAAGAATATAAGAAGGTAAGAATAACTATTTATATTTCCTTTTATCCGAGTATCCTGAGAACTAACTAAAATATATACAAATATCACTACATAGTATAAAACAAAGTCGCTTTCTCTGTCCCTATATCCCTATGTATGCTTAAATCTTTAAAACTACGCAACGGATTTTGATGCGGTTTTTTAATAGATAGAGTGATTCAAGAGGAAGGTTTTTATGTATAATACATGTGACATCCCACAGGAACGCGGGTAAAACCGGGGGGGACAGCTAGTATACTTATATTACGTACAATACAAAACGCATGAAATGAAAAACATTTTAGTAAATAACTCATAACATTGGTAGGTTGTAGTATCAAATTGTATCGCCAAATATAGATACTTTTACGAACTTCAAAAGACTTGGAATTTATTTATACACTATATCTTGAATAAACCTTTGCAAGCTTCTGACGTCAGAAGATTAAGACATACTTATATATTTATAACTTTCAAATTGCTTATGTGATTATAGACGAAAGGTTACTCCTTGATCAGTGATTCGAAAATTTCAGGTGGGTCTTAGAACAATTCAGATTTTTTTATGTAAGGGCTATTTTTCACTGTACCTACAAATGCTTTTGACTTGATTTTTTTACAATCTACTAATCCACTGAACCACCCTACGGGAAATTGATGTCTTTAATTTTCTTTATTTTACAGCGTTCCCAAGGTATGTTGAATTTTCCCGGGATAAAAAGTAGCCCAAGTTACTCTAGAAGATATGAATTAAATTATGTAAAATAAGTCTACGTTAGGCTTTTAATATTTAGTCTTATTCCATTGTTGAGGATAATTTCCTACAACATGCAATTTTTATTTGTTTAGCTCGCTACCCTTGTCAGATTAAGCTTATCAAGGCAGGTACGGGAGTCTAACTTGCGCTCTTGTGCCGGCGAGTTTTCTGTCTGAATGAAACTCTCCACTAGATGAGCATCCTCTAGCACCTGATTATTGGGTATTCAACAAGCACCGCAAGTCCAGCGTAACTAGAGCCGTGATTGAACGGAGATTGGTAGAAGCGAGTGATCGTGTTATGTTGGTGTGAGAGTGGTTGATTCGGGAATTGAGAACAGCGTAGGAAGAGCCGTGATGAGACGGAAGTTGGTGGAAGTGAGCGATCATGTTATATCGGTTAGTTCGCGTACGCTGGAGTTAGAGCGTTATCCCACTGGCGCTAGCGATTTGCAAGCGAGTCCAAAGCGAGGCGCTCGTTGCGAACTTGCAGCGAGCTCGCTGCGCACTCACCTCACTCTGAACTCGCTCGCAAATCGCAAGTGTGATAAGGCCCTTAACGTGCTGGTATTTTAGTGTGGATATAGGTTCTGAGACGATGTTGATGGTTGAATTTGCGGGGAGTATCGCCGACGATATTGTAGTGGGTTCCCATGCTGTGGTTTTGGTGATAAGGGTTATTATAGGTAAATACGTCACTGCGAGTCACTGTTGAGTTGGTTCTGGTTAGCTCACTGCCTGGCCCTCAGCAAGTCGGAGGCCATGACGTTCCATGGCCCCCGGCGGGCGCCGCCGCCCGACTCACACATCGTGGTCGGGGGGGTCCGAATCGCTGTCGAGCCCACCATGAAGTACCTAGGATTGGTGCTCGACAACCGGTGGGACTTCGGACCCCATTTTCGACGGCTGGCGCCCAAGCTGTTGGGCGCGGCGGGAGCGCTCGCAACGCTGCTTCCCAATCTGGGGGGCCCGAGCTCCGTCTGTAGACGGCTCTATACGGGTATCGTGCGATCCATGGCCCTGTACGGGGCCCCGATCTGGGCCCACGACCTGACGGCCGGCTCGATTGCGGTTCTTCGAAAACCGCAAAGAGCCATGGCCGTCAGAGTCATACGGGGGTATCGCACGATCTCGTATGAGGGGGCTTGTGCACTGGCCGGATCCCCGCCCTGGGACCTGGAGGCCATAGTACTCGCGTCGCTGTATCAGTGGCGCGAGGAAGAGGCGGAGCGGGGCGAACGACCGATGCAGCGTCAAGTCGAGCTGCGTCGGTCTCAGCTCCGCGAGGTCCTAGTGGCGGAATGGCGGGACAGGCTTTCGCGCCCTACCGCCGGCCTCGACATAGTCGGGGCGATCCGGCCGGTGCTCGAGCGCTGGCTCGGGAGGAGGCACGGCTCCCTGTCGTTTCGGGCGACGCAGGTGCTCTCAGGGCACGGTTGCTTCGGGAAGTACCTGTGTCGCATAAACAGGGAGCCGGACGCCCGGTGTCACCACTGCGTCCATTGCCGGGAGGACACGGCGCGGCACACGCTGGCAGAGTGTGCCGCTTGGGAGGAGCCGCGCCGTGCCCTCATCGCCGGAGTAGGCCCGGACCTCTCGCTGCCGGCCGTGATCGAGTCTATGGTCGGCGGCGAAGAGGCCTGGGACGCAGTGGTAACGCAGAAGGAGGCTGCGGAAAGGGAGAGGGAGATTTCAACCCCTCACCCGATCCGCAGCAGACGCACCGGGCGTCGGCGGAGGGCGGACAACGCCCTCTTCCAGCCCCCCTAAATGGGTCCAGGGGCGTCAGACACGGGGATACGTCTGTCGCCCCACAACATCATAAGGACCCGAGGTGGCGGCGCGCGTGTGATGTTCCACGCGCGCCCCTCAGAGAAGTCGGGGGGGGAGGAGTTAACACCTCGCTCCCCCCCCTCGACCAGACGGGGCCCGCGGTGGCGGGCCGGCACCAGCCGGGGGTTGCGGAAGCTGAATTCGTGCCCGCGACCCTCGGCGCTCAAGTGTGCGAAGGAACATCGGAGGGGTTTTAGTGGGTATACCCTCGGGCCCCTTCTCATTTTTGATATGAGAAGGGGAGTTTGCGAGTGGGAGTCCCACATAACCACCGCGTCTCTCCCCGGGCGCGGTGGTATGCGTAATGCATTTCCCCTCCGAAAAAAAAAAAAAAAAAAAAAAAAATGGTTAGCTCACTGCCAACGTGTCGGATAGTTGCGGTTTGTTTTGTGGTTTTTAATAATACTAGTTACACTGGACTTCCAGTCGTCGTGAATCTACAATAATCAGCTACTTCCTCTAACCAGCCTAACGATGTACTACAAGCCGTCTATAAATACAATTGGAACTAGAAAATAGTATCATCATTTTATGTAAATTTTTAAACTATTTTTAAAATTGACACAAGTTTTCCTTTAATGTGGTTCGTCCATTGACCACAAATATCTGTATTGTAAATTTGTAATGATGAAAACGAATTTAATCTAACCACCATGAGGTTGGTGGATTATTTGCATCTTGAATGTGGTTACTATCGAGGTGTGCATGTCCAAACAAATTCTACCACAATAAAGCAATATTATGTATACGGAAAAATGTGAGGCATATTCAAAGTATGGCATCTATTATGCTCGGTTCACTTAACTCTATCCCTTAAAGGGAACAACATAGTTAATGCTAAACTATGTATTGAAATGATAATAAAGAAGTGCTTTTCTCTGTCATACCTACGAACTATCATAACATGAAATCATTTATGATATGAAATCATTATTTTTCAACGAAATACAATGCAATGTCAATTAAAGATATCATGATAAAATTACTTAAAGGTTTCAAAAAAAAATCATTGTACTTTAGCAAAGCAAAATAATTCTGAACCCTACCTGTACTAGTGAAGTTTTCTTATCATCAGACTTCGAGCATCTGATATCGGGTAGATCACGTATAACCCTCTTATACTTTAGCAGTAAGGTTTGAAATCGTGGTATATAGTGGCAGTCACAACGCCATGGATTGTGGCCCAGAAACACGTGCATTATGTTGTTGTTCGCTTGGAACGCCTTGTCGAAAGCGTACACAGGAATCTGTAAGAAAAAAGGTTATTGATTAATAAAAACCTCCTTGGTTTCAAAACTACCTGCTTAGTTACGGAACTATTGTGACCTTTATGGCGGTATAAAGGTCACTATGCGGTCCGGAATCCCTATTCATGTTGAACAAGCAATGTAAACATGCTACACGTTCAGTTTCAGGAGTATCTAGTTGAAATGTGTTTCTTAGTACTTAGATACATATTTTTAATCTGTATCCTATATATGTATATGGTGTTTGACAAGTTGTACATAAGGTCGACGTAAGACATAATGAACAGCCGACTATTACAGTACGTAAAAATAAACCAGTGTCGTAGTTGTCGTTATTCCTCCTAAACTCATAGATTTGACAACTTAACATATATTATCACATATTCGATGAAAGAATTTCTGAAATCGTGATCGCAATACCTATAATTGGAATATAAAGACTGAAAACTGTGTGATTTTGCGATTTACAATAATATTTTTTTAAGTTGGTTAATACGATAACTTCTGCTTGTTAACCAGTGATATAAAGCCCATATAAGATATATAACAATAACAATAAACCTGTTTCAACATATTGCCTCGCAGACTCAGTACGCGGAATGTACTAAACCATTCCGATCCCTCCAGCTCTTTGACAGCCGATATGCTGTTGTTGTCGAGATACAAGTCTGCTAGCTTCTTGTACTGGGGATTGTGAACTAACGTTCTAATTGTATTGATCTGTAAAAGAGAAGGTCCGGTTATACGTTAGGTACCTACTGTTTCCCAGACACGGTTTTTCATCTCTTTCTAAAAAACGTACAAGTAATTTTTTTCGTCAATGTTTATTTTTAGCCACTAGTCTTAAGACAACAAAATTTGCTAACACAAAACTTTAGCAGGTTTGTATAAGCATTGGAATTTATAGTTAAGTTCTTAGCTATGTAGGTATATTATTCTATGTAGGTCAACGATTCTTATTTAAATGTGAAAATCTTGTAACTTGGCACTTGTCACCTAGGCTACAGAGATTATTTTGCTGTGCAAGTATTCTGCCAGGGTCACGTTACCGGAAACATTATTAATTTAAAGCATTTTGATATTTGTACACGAGAAGGCTAAGTTCTAAGTAACATCTAACGTCAGACGCCAATAAATCGATAGAAGACATACAACATTTCGTTAATTGTTTTGGATACATAACTGTATAGTGAGTTATTATTAGCGTTACTTACCTAATATCATGAAAGTAAGAAACTTCTTAGCTATATATTATATACCTTATGCGATTATAGCTTTTGTAAGTAATTACAGGCACATGAGACTTAACAACTTCACGTCTCAGGGTCGACAACGCATTGGCGATGCCGTAGTGTTGCAAATGTCCATAGGCGGCGTTGACTTACCATCAGGTGGACCGTCTGCTTGTTTGTCGGGCCAAGTGGTATAAAAAAAAGACATTACTACCTTGTCCCCCGCGGTTTCATCCGATATAAAAAGTATGTTCTATGTGCTAATCCACATTATAAACTATATGTGTGCTAAATTTCATCCAAATCCGTTTAATAGTCCTTGCGTGAAACATCCATACTTCACTCACAAACTTAAGTATTCATAATATAGCTGCCCGCGTTCCCGAGGGTTCCCGTGGGATAACACATATTCCCGGACTAAAAAGTTGCCTATGTCCTATTCCAGATTATAATCTATCCCTGTGCCATATTTATTCAGATCCATTCAACCGTTCTTGCGTGATTAGGTGACAAACATAACATCCAAACTATTGCATTTATAATAGTTGTAAGAAGTAAGACAGTAGGAATAACATATATCTATCTAATATTGTTAAAATATACTTATATTATATACAACGTGTTACAAAAACTCCTTAAAAATATAATAAATGATCAAAGCCAACAACCCTAGTAATCTGTCATGCCAGTGAACCAGATTATTTAACAGAAAAGCTTACCTATTTTACCAAATAATTGTCTACTTTAATAGTTTTTCTATTTTTCATTCATAAAAATCAGTTTTTTATATTTTTGGGGTATGCTATACAGCGTTACTACGGTTCTTAAATATTGTGAATGGACTCGTTATAAGGCCCCATTTAACCTCTTTTCGGCTTTACGAGTAGTTTTGTAACACCTGCATATAAATATACCTACACACTATAATTAGTACAAGTTCAAGTCTTAAGTTTCAATAAATGGTAGCCCTAAGTATAATAAAACAGCAATCGCATAAACAGAAAGTGCTGACAGGATTCTCAAATATCGTCCGAGGGAACTTCTGTTTCGCTTACTTGTTACAACGAAGCATTATTACTTATGATGAATAATATAAACAATATTTATGTTACACAGGATGTTGTGAAAGATAATATAAGCACGTTAGGTAGGATTAATAAAATAAACTAAAGAAAACTATTACCCTACCTTTTAGCGTTACCGTAGTCCGGTGAATAGTAGAGGCAATTTTTAGGCTGTAACATCCGTCATATTGATTTTATTCGGATAAATTATAAGTCTAAGTCATCCGGGCCACAATAGTAAATCAATTGACAACTCATTTATCAGAATCGGCTCTATAGTTTAGGCACTACGGTGGTACATAATACGTTCTTTTTTATAAGGTACGAATGTGTTAGCCACTGATTGCTCTTACACATTTATTTACACGGATATTTCGGTACATACATAAATACCAACAAACATACATACATTGACTGTTAAGATCCTTACCCTTCCTTTTACCTTTGTCATGGTCAATGTATAGTATACGATAGCAACATCGTAATTAACCCCTACCCTATAAAACATCGTTGTATAACCTACAATATTAACTTCGCATCAGAATAATTTATTACTTTAAAACTCTGTTGCTTTAAACACATTGTTGTTACACACAAACAGTGTCTGTGTCAGCAACACATGTAGCTAACCAAATAGTAAATACCTACATATTAACATTTTATATGAATAATAATAATAATAATAATTTTATTTGCAGTAATGTGTACAGATAGATGTTACAAAAATAATTAAGAGTTTTGCAAATTTTACAATGTTTAGATTGTCAAATTTTTTTTTTTTTTTTTTTGCATGAATTTTGGCATGAAGGCAACCTTCGCACAGCTCCGTCCGGTTTGGCAATCGCGGAAACTGACTAGGAGAGTTAAGCTCAAGATATTCCGGTCCAGCATGAAAACTGTGTTGCTGTACGGATGCGAGACGTGGAAGGTCACTAAAGACATCACACGCCGGCTCCAGGTCTTCACCAACCGCTGTCTTCGCCGAATTCTCGGTGTATACTGGCCCGACAAAATCTCGAACGTAGACCTATGGGAACGCTGCGGTGAGACCCCGATTGACCAGCAGATCAAACGCCGCAAGTGGAACTGGATCGGCCACACGCTCCGAAGGGACCATGATCACATTCCAAGGCAAGCCCTAGACTGGAATCCCCAAGGAAAGCGGAAACGTGGCCGCCCTAAGCAGACCTGGCGGCGGACGATCACTGCAGAAGCGAAGGCGATAGGAATGACCTGGAGCGAAGTAAAGCGCGAAGCCCAAGACCGTTCGGGATGGCAACGTACTGTGGACGCCCTCTGCCCCATCCAGGGGACATAGGACATTAAGTCAAGTCAAGTCAGATTGTCAAATAAAATGTTAATAAATTAATTAGAAGTATGTCATTAAATATGTCAGTGTGTCAATATTTAGCGCACTATTATAAAAAATTGTGACTAGTAGGATTTTTTTTTGCAATGTGTAAAGTATTCAGTAATGGAATAAAAATTGTGGAACTGAAGCCACTTCCGAAGTTGAACGTTAAACTTCGTCATATCAATACTAGCTATCCGCGGTTTCAATCGTGGTACTGGAATAAAACGTACCCTATGTCCCTCTCTACACCATTGACTATGTGTTTGACATATTTCAGCAAGGTCAGGGGCTCGATTCTGTAAGGCAAATGACACTAACTCGAGTATGTTTTGTCGCGGCCTCTATGCTCTTTCTCTGTCGCTTACTACGCTAATACTACTAATCACGTGAGAGGTAAGCTCTCCGAGGCCTCCGTGAAGCGGCTTGCCGACGAAGTTTGTATTAGCTGAATGTTTGACTGTTTGTACAAGCAGTTCACACAAACAAACATTCAAAGTCACATAAGCATTTATAATAAATATTTTAGTGAGGATTCGTTTTAGAGTTGCGATATGTTTTTAAATTTTAGTTTGTTTAGTTTCTTACTCTGCGGACCATACTTGCCTTCGATACCTTCCTGTAATACTGTAACCAATTTGATTTTGGAAGGTAAATTACACTAGTTTGACAATGTTTCATCACGGCCTCTATGCTCCGTCTCTTTTCCTAAATAAGCCAACAAGTGAGAGGTCCGCACTCCTAAAAAAAGGGTCCTGTTTCGGAGAGTCATCGGTTTTCGTAATTCAGACGTATTTTGTGGATCGGTTCTGTACAAATGTTTTCTCAAATTTATAACCATTCGTAACTTTAGTAAATTAATCAGCACAAAGTTTAAAAACAAACATCTTATTATAACTAGATTTAAAGCTTCCGATTAAGAAAATACTGTAGGCGTATTAAAGCCAGCCCAGTGATGTGATTAATAAATTAAAATAACCTTTGAAAAGTCAGGTAAATTTCAAGAATAAAATAGAAAAGAGTGAACACGCAGAATACCCTAATTGAAAATAAAATTCTGTAACTTAGACAAAAAAAAAAACCAAGAAAAGGTTAAAGCTTCTCAAGTAGGGTTATGATGCTTGGCTTAGAGTCTAGAGGTCCTGGTTTCGTATTACGGGTTGGACAAGTGGCAGTTGACGTTTCCTTTTTGTCAGATGTATCTGTTGCCCGGGGTTGATAATTTGTGGGAGCTACGGCGAGCCTTAATTGTCTTTGGTAGAATGCGGGTAATTACTAAGGCCTACGTCCAAGGAGATAATGGGCGTGCAGCTAAGATTTACACCCTCAATATTTACACACCAAGACACAGAACAAACAGACATGTATATTTATGCTCACAAATGCGCACACCACAAAAAAGTACAATCGCACGATCAAACCAATCGTACGATAGTTATTAAGCATTTTCTGTGGTCGTACGATGACTTATAAGCATCAATTAGGACACTCTAAATAAATGTGTGGGTTTAATCTCGTCGCGCGACAAAAACGCATCGTTCGCTCGTACGATCGCCGCTAATTAGGGCGAGGCCTAACACCGTTTCGGAAGATTGCTTTACGGTCCATATCAATTAAAAAATATATATAAAATCAATAAATATCCTGGGACATTCTTTTACATATACTACTTTTTATTTTTCTAAATACATACATATACAGATATTTACAACCAGACGCAGAACAAACAGACATGTTTGTCCTGGGTGGGAATCGAACCCGCGACCTGAGGTTTGGCAGTCAGGGTCGCTAACCATCAAGCCAATTGGCCTGTCAATTAATATTATTGTATCGATTTCAAGATAGTCTGGTTATAATTTCCCAGAATAGTCGAATGCTAGAGATCGAATCTAACAATAAGGTTGAACTTTCGATAAAAGAAAACAGTGAGGAAATCGTAGCACATCGGTAACACAATACACATAATATAATGAGTTTGTGTAGGCACTCCTAGGCTGTGTGTGTTTAACACTTATAGCCACATTACTGACGATGAGATTGTGGTGTAACATAGTATGAAAATATAATTATCTGTAGAGCAAAGCTACAGCTAACACAGCTAATATGGGTTTAAAAAAAATATTAGATATGATAAAAAGGTTTTATTTCGACAGGATAGTTAACTGTCAATATTATTGACATTATTATATTGAAGCAAGAAATGTAGTATCTACTTACATATTTTATATTGAGTCTTATTTTATTCGTTATTGTCGCGTTCTGTTATAAACCAACGTCAGTCGTCGGTGACAAATGATCTTAATACCTTTTTTTCAGCTTAAATTCATACAATAGTCTAAGTCAGGTATACGGACCCGAGCAGCTGCAATTAGCGAACAATGAAGCCCAACTCACCGATCGTCTACCTGACATTGTAATGGGTTTTAAATATAGAAATACTCGGAATTTTGTCACCAAATTTTAACAGTATATTTTTGAAATACTATACTTTCGAAATATGTTAAAAAAAAAAACGATTTTTCGAAAATTCTAGACCACCGGGTCCCCTTAACCTTTTTTTTATGTATTCCTATTAACATTTTCTACGGACTCTTAGTCCGTACTCTTTAAAGATTCTACTATACATTATTTTAAGATTAATTGTATTGCGTTTTTATAAATTAACATGTTTAACATCGTTGTTTTGAACTGAGGCTTGTGGTTCCTTAATATATATTGTTTTATTGCTGAATACATGGATTATAAATAAATAACATAAGATTTACTTAAATTTTGTTACACTTATTCATCATAATAATATACATTCTAAATATTAAAGTTTAAGTTATTTCGGTCTCGGATGGTTTCGCTCCCTCAGCTTTATCTTTAGGTATGCTTCTCCAAAACTTCATATTTAATAATCAAAACGTTATTTATGAAAATAAAAAACATTAAGATACACGATAGAAGTAAATGTTTTGTATTAGAGGGAAAAAATATTATTCATCATTCGCTTTTGATTACACACTGAAAATTGAACACTATGCTATTCATGTTTATAATTCATCTATTTTTAGATTTCAACACAACAAAAAGGTTGCGGATCCAAATTACAAAGCCCTCCCATAAAAATTTCACTAAAAAAAAACTATAAGTTGATTTAAGAAATGAGGGTGACTTATTTTATAAGATGTTGATATTTGGGTCAATTCATGAGTCGAATGTTGGTAAATTTTCCTTTCATGTTTTTTATTTTACCTCCTGTATAAATTAAGGCATGTCGAGTGATAATATTACACTCTTGTGAAAACTCATCGTGATATATGAAACTAATTGCGAAGCATATTATTTTTTTGCAAACATAATCACGTCACCTACTTTGTAGCATATTGTAATAGGTTGGGGAAAAAGTTTTTTTCGCGTTTTTTATAGAAAATTCTAAACATTTTTTAATATAGTTGATTTACATTTTATTTTAGAAATTTTCGGACTTCTGATCAAAATACTGCGACAAGTGGTTTTGGCGGTCCTTTCGTGATGTTAACCTGACACTGCCTAAAGAATTCTGAAGAGACCGAAACAGGTGGAAATCTGAAAGTGCAAGGTCAGGATTATACGGCGGATGCATTAATACCTTTTTTTTTTAATAATATTAACTAGTGCTTAACTGCGATCCCACCTGATGGTAAGCAGTGTTGCACTCTTAGATGTTGAGGCGCACTAGTTTATTAAGAGCCTATTCACTCTAGCCTTGAAGACACCCAAATTATAGTTACTCGGGAAGACTGAAGCAGGCAAGTGATTCCAGTCCCTCGATGTACGCGGTATAAACGACGAGGCGAAACGCTTAGTCCGGACCTTAGGAGTTTCGACTACGTAGGGGTGGATACTCGCCGTACGACGGGATGATGGTGGAAAGGTGATGGCAGAATCAAGTCATGCAATTCCCGCGCACACTCTCCAAAATGCAACCTGTAGAACACTGAAAGGCTGGCTACCCTATCCCTGTGCTCAAGGCTTTGCTGATTGGATTTAACCAAACCTGGATCACCGATTAGCCCTTTTGCACGTCTTTCCACCAAGTCCTTAACTACTTAATGGCATTTTGCAGCACCAGCCCATATATGGCTGCAGTACTCCACACACGATCGGACCTGAGCTTTGTATAACATTAGAAGCTGTCCCGGTGTGAAGTACCGCCAGACCTTTGCAAGAACGCCGAGTTTTTTAGCAGCCATCTTGGCTTTGGACTCAATGAACCGCCCGAAGTTGAGGTCTGAGGAAACTTCAACTCCCAAGAGCTGAAGTCAGTTGGTACACTCCAGGGATATATTCCGGAAAGCAGGAGTCAAGGTGAACGGGCTCCTTTTTGCGGTGAACAGACACGGCTGTGTTTTGGCACCGTTGAACCCCACCAGATTGGCTTCGCCCCATTTGGAGACTGCCTGAAGTGAGATATTTGTACGCTCTACCATAGCCTCTCTTTCGGACTGGATTAGCTCCTTACTAGCCCGAGTACCCGGCAGATATCTCTCTACAACTGTGCTGTCATCTGCATACCCATAGACACGGGGCATCAGCAGATCGTTGATATACAGAAGACAGAGAGTTGCAGAGAGTACAGACCCCTGAGGGACCCCGGCATTTGTCGTCATGGATTCCGATGAACATCCATCGACAACAACTCGGAGAGACCGTTCACTCAGGAAGTCTTTTACCCAGGCAATCAGACCAGGAGAAATGCCGAACGCTGGAAGCTTACTCATAAGACTAGCGTGCCATACCCTGTGGAAGGCCTTCGAGACATCCAAGGAAACGGCTTTCGCTTCCCCATTCTTCTCGAGGGCCTTGCCCCACAAGTGGATGGCGTACACTAGTAGGTCCCCAGTAGACCGATTGTGGCGAAATCCGTATTGTCAGTCACTGAGGTGATCGTTACCTTCCAGGTATGCCATGAGGCGCGAGTTCAATACACGCTCCATAATCTTGCAGAGTATAGAGGTTACCGGGTTGCACATTGGCAAGCTTCCAGGACTTGGGCACTATACCAGTCCGAAGTGAGAGGCGATACAAGCGTGTCAATACAGGAGACAACTCGAACGCACAAGCCTTGAGAACAATCGCTGGTATACCATCTGGTCCACTAGCTACCTCCCAGCTAAACTCTCTTAATTTATGTTGAGTGGTTAAAGATGTGTGAGGTCTAGCGTAATCATGATGAAAAACCACACCCCTTCTGTTGATTAATTCCGGCCGCTTTCTCTCAACTTCTTGCTTTAATCTCATTAGTTGTTCGCAGTAGAGTTCAGAATCGATGGTCCTGCCTGGTGGTTACAGCTCATAATGAATAATGCCCTTCCAATTCTACCACACACACAGCATCACCTTGTTGTCGAGTTGCGTCTGTGAAGCCTGACCGGCCTTTGAGCAGGACCTTATTCGGACGTACTTGTCGTACGTGATCCACTTTTCATCACCAGTTATCAGCTTCTTTAAAAATGGTTCGGTTTCATTACTTCGTAATAAAGAATCACAAATGGCTACACGGTTCATTAGATTTCTTTCAGTGAGCTCGTGAGGTACCTAAATGTCGAGCTTATTTGTGTACCAATTTTTTTTCAAATGCGCCATAACTGTTTTGTAGTCAATTCCCAGTTCTTCAGCTACGTCGTAACTACTGATATACCGATCTTGCTCTAATTTAAAAAAAATGGAATCCATTATATCCGTAATAGAGCGACCAGAGCGACGTGCATCTTTGACATCAAAATTTCCGGATTGAAAACGCTTAAACCAAATTTGTGCTACTCTCACAGACACTGCACTAGGTCCATAATCGCAAATTTTTTTCGCGTCTTTCTTTGCATTTTTACCTTTTTTGTAGTAAAATTTTAAAATGTATCGAATTTCTTCATAAGATTCACTCATCTTGACGGTACGAAAAACAATTGAAAATCACATATTTTCCTAATTTGAATTTGGAATTATGTTTTTTAAAATTTAAACTTTCAATGATACCAAAACCAGCCAGATACAAATAGTATAGCCAAGGAGATATTATTACAAGTTCATACATACTATAATGCGAAAAGACCTTTTTCCCCAACCTAATATATCAGACTCGCTGTCCCCCCCGTTTCACCGCATTCCCGAGTGATGTTTCTCTTTCCCAAGGTAAAAAGTAGACTATATACTCTTCCAAGATGTTATCTTTCTATGTGCTAAGTTTCATCAAAACCTCTTCGGTAGTTTTATGAAAGAACAAACGTCCGTACATCCATCCTTGCAAACTTTCGCTTTTATAGTATTAGTAGAATTAGATCTATCAGCAAAAAAACGCCTACAGCTATTATGTAATGACAAAAGTCATTAAGTTACCCACCCACGTAAAACTTATATATTATATGCCATCACAACACATATTTTATTTATAAAGAGAAGTGAGTTAAAACTTTGTGATTATATTCAGAGAGGCAAAAAAACAAAGGGCGTCAAAAAGGTTCCTCTTGCTATTATTGTTTACGGTATCTAGATTTAATAAAGGGTCGTTAGCTTATAAAAGGATATTTAATTAATGTTTCTAAACATCCCCTTAATGGTCAAATCTTAGATTTTACTGTATATCTATATCTACTAACATATTATGTATAATTTACATATAGATGTAAGGGTTTATACTAATCTAACCTAAGACTTACCGAGAGTATGCTGATAATTGTCTGAAATTATCACAGTAGTTATCGTAGAAGTTTTTTTTTTATACTACAGTCGCCTAAAAACAAGCACACGGTCCACCTGATGGTAAGTTGTCACCGCCGCCTATGGACATTTGCAACACCAGAGCATCGCCAATGCGTTGTCGACCCTGAGACATGAAGTTATTAAATCTCATGTGCATATAATTTCACCGGCCGCCTTACCTTTCTAACCGAAACACAGTAATACAAGTGCACAATTACTTCACGGCAGAAATGGGTATGGTGGTAGTACTTCCCCGGACGAACTCTGCACTAAGAGCTCTACTACGATATTTACGGCTTTTAATTGATTTATCTTAGCTTTTACGGGAAAATCTTAGGATTTTACGTAGTTCTGACTTTTAGGCTTGGCATTAGGGTGTTTCCTTCAAAAAATATTTTTTACAACATCGATAAGAAATTTTATAGTGAGCTGTTAATAATTAAAACCCACAAGTATCTAACTTGTATAGTCAACAGCATAAATATAAAGCTATGGTCAGCTCGGAAATATCTGACCCCCTTCACATAATTTAACTTATATTACATATTTTTATTCAATTAGACCTTTATAAGCAATAGTCGCTCTAATACCGATTCGGAGGGTTGATTTTTACTGAGAAGAGCCGGCAAGAATCTCAGCAATGACTCTTTTAACGAACTTAGATTTAAGAATCTTTTTACGATAATTGAACGATATAATTATTGTAAAGTAAGACTTACCTTAAATGCATAGCAACCATAATAGAATGTCTCGCTTAACAAAATATTTCTTTCTTTATGGAGTTAAAACAAATGCATCGACATTGGTAAAGCCGTCGTACCGTGTTACCTTGTTGCCCTCAAGGCGAAGGGTAGTCGTGCTGGGTGGCAGAGCTGATGGGGGACCGTCGAGCTGCCTCTTCGAGCAGTCCACTGTGATGAGTGGAATGACGGCGCCAGCAGTATCCGACACCACATGTGTCATCACACATGTACACGGGTCTGGGCAAGTTTCTCGCATCGTCTGTCGCAAAGATGTAATATTATTTGTAAAGGTCGAGAAAATGTCAAATCAATTTTACCCATCTTGTGCCGTATGTAATCTATACTAATATACTAAGGGTATATATAATAAAGGTATATAATAGGGAGTTACAAAACTACCCGTAAAGCCGAAAGGAGGTTAAATAGGGCCTTATAACGAATCCATTCACAATATTTAAGAACCGTAGTTTTTGGGGTATAAAATACCCCAAAAACATAAAAAAACTGACTTTTATGAATGAAAAATAGAAAAACTATTAAAGTAGACAATTATTAGGTAAAATAGGTACGTAGGCCTTTCTGTTAAATAATCTGGTTCCCTGACATGACAGCTTACTAGGGTGGTTAGCTTTAATAATTAATTTTATTTTTAATGGATATTTTGTAACACGTTGTATAAAGGTGAAGAATTTGTATCTCAGGGACTTCTGGTCCGATTTGAAAAATACTCGCACTGTTTGATAGCACATTCATTGACAAAGGATACTTTAGTATCCTTTCACTTTATCCCACTGCTGGGCACGATATAAAATGTAGTTCACATGGGCGGAGCCGCGGACAGAAAGCTATAGCTTATATCCCTCGGGAACGCAGGTGAGACAGCTAGTATCGATTTCGATGATGTTTATACATTCATATTCTCTTTTTGATCGATATAATACTAGAAAACTATTAAATTTGTTAAATTAATTCAGGGAAGGAGCTGACCCTTAGTATACAGGCTTTGCCTACCTTAAGTTTCAGTTCAGAGACTTCAATTTAATTTGAGTGTTACAATGTGGTCTAATAAAGATTATTCATATTCAATATAATATTATTTTAGGTTTTATTTTATCTTTATAGCAAAAACTAACATCAAATTCACCCTAGGTTTGTTCACTATTAAACATAGTCCACTTCATTTTCAGAAAAAACAGACTTGAACTACTCTCTAGCGAGTATTTTTATTTTTCTAGAAGTTAATTGGAAAAATATATGTTAACACTGTCGTCTAATGTTGTATATATAAATAAATATAAATGTTCCTAGGATATTCTTTACACACGACCATCTGATTTCAAACTAAGCAGAGCTTGTACTATGAAAACCAGATAACTATATATTTATGAAAATATTATGTTTATACGTAGAAACAGGAATTTTTGAGTCAAAATTGGATATCCATAATATTAATACAAGACAAAGGGAGAAGTTAGTTGTTCCATAGTTTAGACTAACTAAAGTAAACAAGTCATTTCTTGGTAATTGTGATCGATTTTATAATAAGATACCGCTTTCAGTAACCAAAATGTCTGATCATAAATTTAAAAATTATATTAGGAAAGTTTTGAAAGAAAAAGCGTATTACAAGGTAGTTCATTATATTGAAGATAAAAATTTATGGAAATAGCTACTCTCTGCACAATGCACCTCTAATTTTCTTGTTTTAGTTGTAAGTAATTATTCTCATTTTCTATTTTGTAGTCTTTTTATTTCTTTTTTGTTTTTGAATGTTACCTATATTAAGTATTTTGTAATTGTTAAATATAAAAATATGTAAAACTGATATTATAAAATAGCCAAAAAGTCAGAATAGATAAAATTTTTATAAAAAATAATTTAATAAAAATAAAAATGAATGTAACCTTGCTGAGTTTCTTGCCGGTTCTTCTCAGTTGAAGGCTGACTTCCGAACCGATTGTAGCTTCAGTAACTTTAAATTTGACCTTCATAAGTGCCTTCCGAGGGCCTAAATTGAATAACAGGTTTTGAATTTTTGAATTTTGAACTACACATACTTATTTTAATTTTTCTGAATACAAACTTATATCGCTATTTTACAGCCAGACACAGAACAAACAGACATGTTCATGCACACAAATGTTTGTCCTGGGTGGGAATCAAACTCTCGACCGGCGACTTGGCAGTCAGGGTCACTAACCACCAAGCCAAATGTTAAATAAATTTATATTCTCACTTATTTATTGGCTGGGCGTGTAAAAGGTTAAATGTTCGTGAGAACATCTAAAGTAAGATCAAGCATAAAGAAAACGGTTAAATAATTACTTCTTGTATATATTAATGCATTCAACCTGTGCCCTAAAAGTAATATAAATTCTGATATATATTTAAACAAAACATTTTCAATTTAGGGACTAGACATGAGGAAAAATAAACTTGTGGGACAAAGAGCTCTCAGAATTTCAGGCTCTCACCCAGCACTCTAATTTAGAATAAATTAGGTAGATAGATTCAACTTCTACCTTCAATCGGAACCCACGAATTAGAAGAGGCTGTTCATTCAAAAATCATAATAAAAGCAGAATAAATATGGGTTTAGGATTTAACAAATATAACCCAGTTATAATAAGTGAAAATACATTGTTGCGCAAGTAATTTTGCAAAGTCCTCGGAGTTGGGAACACGTAGAGCCAGGTAACAAGTACAAACAAGAACAATGTCTCATATTTCCACATAAAAATCCTACTTTATTTTACTAAGGTTACATGTAACAAACATAAGGACAAATTAAATGACATAAAAGTAATAAGCTTCACATAAAAAACAATGTAGGCGACATTACTCTGAATGTAATGTCGCCTAACGGAGCTAAGTAAGAAATATTAATAGCTCTCGCGTATCACATAATTTTCAAACTGGAAAGTTTTACTTGTATTTCGCATCCAGGTTATATGTAACATCTGAAGCTGCAAAAGTAATACTGATCACATTAACTTTTAGTAGTCTTTTTTTTTTTTTTTTTTCTGACGGGATTGCGATTGGCCTCAATCTCACCTGATGGTAAATGAAGATGAGGCCAAAGATGGAGCTCGCTTTCCCGTTACTAGCCTATTCACTCTTTTATGCAGTCCGTAGTTATTAATCACTTGAAAGCTAAACCATTCTACTAACAGGAAACCGAGCTCCATCTTCGGCCTCATCTCCACTTACCATCAGGTGAGATTGAGGTCAATCACACTGCTGTCAATAAAATAAAAATAAAATAAAAGTTTCCGCGGTATTGTATTACACGAAATACTCGAGTATAATCTTGTGTAAAAGTTATAAATTGTCGATTTGCTTAATAATCGGACATGTGAACTACACAAACATCAGATAAAGTGATAAATGGATTATGTGGTAAAGACAAAATGCCGCTAATTAGTTTAAGTATGTCATATTACAAAGGCAATACAAAAAACTCATGTGCCTCTTATCAACATAATCATTCGAATATGACCTAAGCAATTAAGTTTGAAAAATGCGACAATAATGAGAGGATTTCACGTGACTTTATAGCTTATGCACCTATAACAGAGTCGAAAACCATTAAAATGCTATTTTTTATTTAAAAATAACTGATGAATATACATACAATGAATATGCATGTGATCGTTATTTTCTAATTATTGTAATAAGTGTACTACACTGTAATAGTCAATGTTAATTGAACAAATAATAGAGTAAATATGAAACACGTAATTTAAGTAGATATATGATACGATTTTTAGGAGAGGCCTACGCCGAAGGCGACTACTAATACTAAGATTTAGCTTATAATAAATAAAATAAAAATAATAAAAATGCGTTTATTTCATCTCCACAAATTACAACATTAGGGATACAAAAATTGAGCAGAGTTTTACAATTGGTAGGTCTAGGTAGTAGGTACTTATTTTAAACATTTATGAAAACCATGACAGATTTGATCTGTAATTTGTAGGAGATCTGCAGTGCTATTCTGCGGGCAGTCTCGACGCTGAAACAGAGGTGAGATTGCAAATAGGTATTCACAAATATGCAAATATACATGTGGTGCAATCTGCAGAATAGCATTGCTGGAGTCTAAACTAAGCCTAGGCCTGTATTTTAGCACTCCAGGCCCCCCAAAACTCTAATGTTACAAATTGTCAAGTAAGTAGTTAAATAAATAAATAATGTGTAATAATAGTAATAAATGTTGTGTATTTATAATGTCATAGTTATTAGAAATTAGAAAAGTTAAAACTTCTTTGTTTTCTAGATAGTTTTAAATTCCATAGTTTTCATAGTTATTAGGTAAAGGTTTTAAACATTGTAAATGTAGTAAAAATAAAGGCTATTTTTATTTTATTTTTATATGATACGATTGCAATTATTTTACTGCTCGTGTTTTATAGCTATGTATACCACCAAATAATTAAGTAGATTTACAAATTAATTGTTTGTTTGCTAATTGGTGTAATTTGTCATTAGGACCGTCATTGAGAGGAGTGCCCAACGCGAACTCCCACACATAGAATAGAAATACTCTATCAGGTATTACAATTGTACACCTGACTTTTCTCCTGAGATTTGGTATAGCCCCTTTTTTCTTGTTTTTGTCTGTAACCTTAAACATTCAGATCAAAGCTTTTATGTAAGAATTACCTACTAGCCTCCGATAAATCTATATTTTAACAGTTCCAAAAAAAGAACCCCACCCATTTCTACCAAACGAAAGCGCGCGCGTATCAAGTGGTAACAGCTGCCCTCAGAATCTATAAGCTCTAATTCTTAACGAAATATCGGTATTGCATATACAATTATATTAAATACTTGCCTTTATAATATCCATAACTCTGTGAAGTGGTTTTCCTCTATAAAGTTGCTGATTACAAATCAGATCATAGTAGTCGATTATTCTTTTCTTAATTGGACCGTCGTCGGGTTCCATCGCCAACCAATCCAGGCCACCATCGCTGCAGTCCCAATGATTACCTATTGTAAAACAACACGCTATTAACTTGCGATTTTTTCAATCATAATATAAGTATGAGTGGTCGGGTTTTACAAGCTATTGTCAAATGTTCTTAATCGCTTATTGTTCATAGTACTATAGTCGAGCGTTCGTCAGTCATCACCATCAGTTCTGATTGTGACATAAAGCTCAGTTTGAAGTGTGCACAAGTAAGCTAACACTTTTAAATTAAGTGTCGGACTTTTAAACACTTAAAAATCCGATCTCACGTTTTTTTATGTTAAAGTGAACTTCTTTTTTTAGAGATATCAAAAATATTTGTGTTAAATCCCAAGGGCCACTTGAGGTAGACATCTCAACGTAGTTTTACATATTTTATCAGTAACTGAATCAATTTGAATGATGGTAAAGACGACAAAATTTGACGTCTCTAGACTCTTCACGTAGCGAGATAGCTATTTCCTTAAAATAAGAAAGTATCTAGTTCAGTAGGAAATTATTTTTGTCACCTTGTTTGTCTGGTGTAAAGCTAAGCTATATACTGGATTTCGTGTTTTTGATTTCCGGGCTAGACCAAAAAAAACAGGTAATTAGGTATTTCAGTGTAAATAGAACGAATCTCGCGAATTGATATCCCAATACACGCCTGATATTTTGTTATCTATAATATGTATCGGTTGACCGAATAAAACCTTCATAAAATGTCTTAATTAGTAAATTGAGATAAAATTGTGATCCACAGCATCGTTAGTTGTTTCAGTCTATCACCACACCATTATTAGAACTGCGACAATTCGCACTACATTCAGTCACATTTTTGGAGTCATATGGGGTCTCGTTAAGAAAGAAAAAGTCTCAGTCTTTCATAAATTTCAAGGTTTCATCGAGAATAATGGAAGTAGAGATAATAATATTCAAATAGTTTTTGAGTGAGTGATTTTGTCATAGATAAATATAATTTATGTCAATATCGTAAGTAAGCTCAATAACGTTCCTTATACCGAATAACATTAGGTACTAAGTAGGGCTATTATTACTGCTAGATATTAATATTCACAAATATTGTTACTACATGTCCGAATCTATTACCATATTTGTATAGTATACAACAATTGTAACTAGATTAGCAGGTACCGATACTATGATTCCTCAATCTAACTCCGGCCCCCTTCATCATCAGCCTATCTACTGAAATAGGCGTACCTTTGTCCAGCATTGGACGGCCACTGCTGGACATAGTCCTCACCTATGGCACGCCACTGAGCTCGATCTTCAGCTCTTTGTTTCCAACCGCTGCCCGCCAGATTGCGTATATCATCGCTCCATCTAGCTGGAGGGTGCCCTACACTATGTTTACCAAGCCGTGGTCTCCACTCTAGAACACGTCTACCCCAATGGTTATCGGTTCTTCGGCAGATGTGACCAGCCCACTGCCATTTCAGCTTGCTAATCTTTTGAGCTATGTCGATAACTTTGGTTCTCTGGCGGATGACTTCATTTCGAAATTATCCTTCAGAGAGACTCCGAGCATAGCTCTCTCCAGCTCGCTGAGCGACTTTAAATTGGTGAACCAGTCGCACCGTCAGTGTCCACGTCAGGAGCCCCTTACTTATGCCCATTATGCGTGAAGATATTCATAATAAAAAGAACGCCCTATTTTCCCCAAATATACCTACGCAATTTATCATTATAAGTAATAAATGAAATTGATAACCTATATTCCTGCTGATCGATAATATCCGATCAGTTTCCACATCAGTACGAGAAGTTGATTCCCACGGGATATCATAATAAATTATACTCATTAATACGGAAATATTATATATTGGAGGTAATGTTGGTACGCCAGTATTATTTACCTACATAGTGAAAGTGTGGAAGGTAGCGTACAGATATTTTTATCCTCCGACGCAAAAAGATTTAGGTGACGTGTTCAAACGAGAAGAAGACACGGTAACATTTTTGAAGTTATACTTATTTAGGCGCGTTATGAAAAAAATATGAGAGGGAAATTCAACAACGTCAAAAAATGTTATTTGTTGCTACAGACAGACAGAAACTACAATTTCTCGTATAATAGTAAAGACCAATGCTTTTAGTGCAGTTTTTCTCACCAATAATTTCGGGTATAACTTTTTACGAGCGTACATAATTTTCTACTTGCCAGCATTATCAAGGAGGTCAGCTTTCGCTATATGTATATACTATTGTTAACTTTGTTTGTTTCATTGAATTATTAGTAACTGGAAAATTGATCATTGCTTTGGCAATAAAAGGAATTTTCCTGTAATTATGTTTGTTAGTCTAATGGAGTTTTGCAAAACATAAGAATCTCATTTTACAAAACACATTTATACCAGAGATAAAGGATAAGTTTCAACATAAATATAACATAGTCCTAACAAGATCCTAAGTACGAGGTTATATGTTAATATTGCTTTAATTCTGGGACGTTGAAATCAAGCTGAAAAATAAACGGAATTTAGATCAAACCAATTTTCGTTGTAAGTTTTTGTTTACTACTTATATCTTGATTTTCACATTCTCACCCCATATTTCATAAGTTTGGCGAGAAGGTACACACTTTTTACAGCTTTAGATTAAAGAGCAAGAGTCTTTATAAACCTGTTTCTCATTTCTAAGAACTATTTAAAAATACACGCTTGTATGCACAACATTTTTTCTATCCCTCAGTAACATGTAGGAAGTACCACCACAAAGTATTTTTTTTGTAATTATTATTTATTATACGATAAGCCTATATTTTTTCAAATTATTATTAAATAAGCATTAATGTAGATAGACATTTGGCAAACCGATTGCTTAAATAAATAATAAATATCCCCGCCATCTGATCCCAAACTAAGCAGAGCCATAGATTACTTGCTTTTAGTGCAGTTTTTCTCAACTATAATTTCGGGTATAACTCCTTACATGCATACATAAGTACACACGTTTTTTTTATATTTTTATTATAAATCCATTTTATTAACATGAAAGTAATTTTTTTTCTAAGTTTTCCAATACAAATATTGTATTAAGTTTAATAATATTGCAATAAAAACAAATAGTTTTGTTATTTAAAAGTTCGTAAATTAAAAAGAAAAAAACTTCACGAAAGCAAACATGACATGATACTTTTATACCCATTGATTGAGTAACACTAATATTCAGACAAGTCGTAACTAGACTAATAACTTTGAATTAGTGTTGAGCAACTTATTGCATATTCGTGCTCAGCCTTTTAAGTAACGTTGAAATGAAAACCATGTTTTTCACTCTACTGTGGTTAGTGCTTTATGACAGCTTTAGTGCTCAGTAGTTTTGTAAATATGAATCTGGGGCTCGATTCTGTAAGGAAACTGACACTGACTCGAGGATGTTTCGTCGCAGCCTCCGTGTTCTGTCTCTTTCGCTAACTACGCTAATACTACTAATCAAGAAGATAGCTGAAAGATAAGCTCTCCGAGGCCTCCGTGAAGTGGCTCGCCGACGAAGTTTGTATTAGTTGAATAAGGGGGCTGTTCATGGACTTTCGTTGCTAATGTACTATGGAAATCAGATAGCTAATATACTACATAAACTACTTATTTCAACTTCGTTGACATGTTTATTTTTATTTACACCCAAACACGTAACAAACAGATGTACACAAACGTTCGTGCTGGATGGCTGACGAGGTGGGCTTGTAATATAAACCTTCCAAAAGGAAACAATAACCTTAGCAGGTACATAATGCTAGCGATTAGTCATTAACTACCTACCTATTGAACCGACGCCATGACCACAGAATACTGCTAATGTCATGAGGGTTCGGCGTAATTGCTTAATAAAGACAATCTTGTTAATATTTAAGTAGAATAAAACTAACTACCAACCTACTAGAGATGGGTCAAGTGGTAGTTCCGTCGACATCCTATTAATCTGCTTTCCGTAAGAAAGACGAGACCTTTAACTTTTTAATATAAGTTCGTTAAAAAGGCAATTTGTGTGTATCAGAACATACTACTTATTTGATTTAAGAAGTCGTTTCACTTATTTTATTAATGTATTAAATTAAAAACGTGTCTGATAAATGTATTGAGAATTGCAGAGAGAATAAGCACTATTGTTGTTTGTATTTTTTACTTTTAGTCTATGCTCCGGAATAAAGAGTTACGTTTGCATACAAACTTGAAACAGATATTACAATGTGCGTCCATTCAGATTGTATATTGTTGTATTGTAAACCACCCACACGCGACTCTCACGTTTGTGCTGAGTAACAGAACCCAAACAAGCAAAGACATGACTGCGGACCCTTGACTGTCATTGATTATAGCATTCTATAAAACATTGTTATTAAATTTGTATCACCTGTAATTTTTTGATCATTAACAAAATATTAAGGTATTTCATTATAATTATAATCCGTCATTAATGAAGCTGTTTATACTGCTAAGGTTATTGAATTTCAGGCTTTGCTGACATCAAACAGATCAGTAGGTAGCGGATATAATAATATTTTATTTCAATTTATACAAGTTTGAAAGAAAATTAAAAGTTTTAAACTTTTATTGTTTCAGTTTATTTTGTACCTCAGTGTGGTATTTTTTAAGTTGGTTTCATTTTTAGTGTATACCTATATATGTATCTGAAAACTAAAAACCAATTATTCACGATCCTGCGTCGTCATTTTCAGATAGATATAGGTTGTTTATAATTAATAATCAAACATATTGCATTACGCCTTTTGTATTGGTACCGAAGAGAAAGAAACACTGTAAGAGATTGCTTCTGAAGCATCACGCCTCGAATTAATACATAGTCTGTGTATGTAATAATTTGGATATTCCGTGAGCCAATCCCCTCAATAAGTTAAAAAAAAAACAACGGGTTGCACTCCGGGAGTGAAATCTAGCATGAAGTATACCATCGGAGTCCATTAAATGGGACCACCACTTTGTGGTTATATTGATCCAAACGCAAAATGAGTTCAAAAATAGGTTCATCACCAAAGTTTCCCGCACGTATATAAAAATAAAATACTTATATATTCGGACATATGAATATACCTTTTAGGAATTGAGATCTTCCTTTTTTAAGATCGAAGAAAAAAAATACGTTTTTTGGAGTAAGCTGGCCTTAATAACAAACCATGTGTATCTAGTCGTAGTTAGATTAGCGACACTAAATATGGATTAAGCATAACACTACTGTATGTACAAATACTTTTTTGCCGATTACGAAATCGATTGACCTAATTGTTGTGAAAATTTATGTGGATGCAAAACAAGGCACGGGGGGAACGACGAGCCTCGCAACGCTGTTCCCTTGTTAGTATTGTATTGTATCAGAGTACGCGGACGAATAATGTATCTTCCTCCTGATCAAAATAAAAGGTATGTTTACTTATTTTATTCTTATTCACATTAAACAGAACTATCGCAAATAATGGATGTTAAAAGTGAAAGTGGAAACGAACTCCTAAAGACGTATTTTTCTAATCAGCACTAATATTGCCCATTCCTCACACATTGGGAACGTTCATTGTTATTGCTTCAAGCTTGCGCAATAGATTAGGAAATTAAACTTACATAAAAGCTTTTGTAACCATGTTTCTTACGGTGCGGTTACTTTTGTTAAGTTCTTGGGCTAGATAGTCAGTCAGCTGATGTTCGGTATCAGCTGTTGAAACTTTAGGCCTTTTGAACTTTAGCCTCTTAGGTACTAGCTTCAGTAACTTTAAATTTGACTTTCATAAGTGCCTTCCGAGGGCCTAAACTGAATAAATGGTTTTGAATTTTGAATTGAGACAAAATCGTTTTGTATAAATTTCTTTCAATTCCTTTCCAATTGCACAGTCGCCGTTGAAACAAATTTTTATCGTTTCAAGTTCTACCAAATTTCCTCCATGCCCAGGAACGACTAGGGAGAAAAATGTATGCTACACGAAAAAACATTAGCTGTATGATATAGGGATTAACCGAGCTGTTGTTTTTCATCTATAGATTTAAAATTGACACCTAAAAAAACAGAAGTTGTATGAATCATAATGTATACTGCGAATTCTCGAACCGCAGATAAGCAATACGCGGTACTAGCGGCCTCTAGATAGAGAGACAATTATGTATGTACTCATATATTTAATTCATATGGTATTATATATTCGCAAAGATCTTATTGACCTTCACCAAAAAGGACGAGAATATTGCGTAAATATTTTAAATTCTTAACATGAAGTTGATCTATAAAAGCGGTATTATCCAATACAGTACAGCCTACATGAAAATAGAGATACAAAAACAAAAGTTGTACAAGGGCTCTGAAGCGACCATTTAAAAAAAAAACAAATACAGTACAGCCTTTGTTTAACAATTCGAATATTTGTCAGAACATTGATTCATCTTAATAACAAACATTTATTAATGAAACAGGGACGTTATCGAACTTTAGAAGTCGAATGCGAAGAAGACATATCATTTTGTAGCTCTTTATATGAATTGTACAAAGCGCGACGCTTACTAAGCCGCGGTAATGTAGGTAAACAGATTCCACTCACGCGCGACTGACGTCATCAGATTCTGCTAGTTCGTTGCCTTTATTGCGAAATAATGTCATGTCGTGTTCTTTTTAATAGCATTATTTTTGACTTCTTTGAATAAAGCCCTCTAATTGCCAAGCATATTAGATTATGTTAAAAAATAATAATAATAAAAAGTATTTGTTTATAAAATGTCCAGGACATGTTGACAATCTTATGTCTTTTCCACAAAACCAATACTTTATTTCTCTTATTCGATATAGTATATTATACACAGACCTGCAAAAAAATCGACCAATTCGGCAACTCTAGATCGATTCGTCGGCGCATAAATATGATCCGGAATAATCCGGATAGACCGTCACCAACAGTAAATTCGATGGATGCGCGATAGCAATTAGTCGGTAGTAATTGTTTAATTGACTCACCACTTAAATGTATTCGTTGCAACTGTGGTGGTTTCTTTAATAAATTATATTTGATATGCCTCAACATGTTTCTGCGTAAATCCAACTCTTGTAACTGCGGCATCTCCATAACGACTTCTGGTGGAACTTCCCATAGTGACATTAATCCATGCATCGAAAGCTTCTGTGGAACAGTATAATATGGTTTAGTCTAATGAAAATTTGGGTATGACCAGAATATTAATTAATATAAATATTTTGCTTTATGTTAAAGTAGAATATAACTTTACTCAAAGCCTTATCCAATCCCTACTAATATTATAAATGTGAATGTAAGTTTGTTTGTTACACTTTCACGCGAAAACTACTTAACTTCATGAAACTTTGTACACATATTCTTAGAGGTATTAGAAGTAACATAGGTATAGTATATAGTAACACGCTTTTTGTGCCGGAAAATGTTACATCCCTCGGGAACACGGGTGAAACCGCGGGGAACAGCTAGTGAGATAATAAAACCATTTAATACCTATAAAGTCCAACACCAGAAAATATTGTTTTAAAGACATTGTTAGTTCGGTGCAGTTGCTGGGTTATAAATCTGTTCCGAGCAAATCCCATGAAATGTTTGCGATGCTTAACCAAATTCCATAGACGATAGAACTTTGCCCGGAACGAGTAATAGGTATCTTTTAGAACAATACGTCGTTGTAGTCAACAATATAGGCCTTTATCAGTTCGCGTAAAATAATTATTGCTTATCTAAATAATAATAATAATAACTAACTAGTAACTATGTTTTATTATAATTATTATATAATACAAATAATAATATTATAAATACAATAAATAATATATAAATAAGATTCCAATTTGAGCTAGGTATATGTGTCATTTAATAAATGTAGCGCGTTGATTGTTTTTTAGTATTTACAAAAAAAATATCTCGCTAAAATTAGAATTAAGATAATATAAGATTTATGTTTCGTCATAGCACAATGTATTAGTTCTTGCTGCATATTTTTATTTTATTTTCCATTGTACGCTCATACTTATTGATATCGGCCAATCAGGATGCTCGATTTGTGAAGTCGATGCATATAGCACTTTACAGTTCACTGATTGGCGCTTAGGGGAAAAAGCTGTTGTACGTGAAGAGTTGATAACGTGTCTCGGTCGAAGCACTGAGTACATTTATATATTGGGTCGAAGGAGATCGGTGGTTATACAAAGGAGTACAAAATCAAAAAATAACTTATCAAATTAAAATCAAAGCACGATAATTAAAATCACGAAGAATTTTGCTGGGGCTGAATGTTTACAGAGGATTCTCGCATTTTGCCTAAAAAATAAATTGGTTCTCTTGGGAACCAAATTTACCGGGAGCCGTCCAAGGTAGGTCCGCATTATAACTTGTTTGGCATAGATATCAATAAATTGGAGCATTATGGGCTCTCGTCGAAGTACCTTCCTACTGCGCTATGACCCAATGTAGTGACCCTTAATTATCATGAGGCCCCCGTGACGTCACAAGAGCATTCTTGGTATTATGTGATAGTAAGGTTGAATTCCCATTTGTTGTTGTTAAGATAACATATACTTAGTCATTTTATTAATAGATCAAGGCAACTGCACCATGAATTATATTGTAAACATTTATGATTTCTGTTAGATTCTATATAACTTTTTTATTAAGAATTGTAGTCCCCCGCGGTTTCACCCGCGTTCCCGATGGATGTAACATTTTTCCGGCACAAAAAGTATCCTATGTTACTTCTAATACCTCCAAAAATATGTGTACAAGCTTGGGTTTGCTGGTACATTTTCAGCAAAACCCATATTCCCAGTAAGTGGCTTCTACTGAAACTGTCCTAAATCGTTATCAATGTTTGAAGCATCGATTAGATAAGAAAACATTTTAATTATAATAAAACACTTACTCGCTAAAGATCACTGGCCTAATGGAAAAAATATTCGTGATTTGACATGCGTTATAATATATTTAGGATGAAATGATAATTTATTAAATAACTTTTTTCAATATCTTTCTTCTTAATATGATATATTATTAACATGGAGAGCCCAGTAGGACCTATCTAACAATAACCGAAGTAGTTGATACACTGGAAATCTTCTCGTGTATGTATATATGTATATTTGCGAGTTACTACAGTCATTCAAATAAGTTACAAAATAAAACAAAGCATAAACGGATTAGAGTATAAATTAAATAATCATATAAAGTGGAAATTACTACCTCGATCTGGTTAGAAGTATCAAAGTGTCCTTTGAATCTTTTTAAGGAGGTGCAATTTATGAATTCCAGGATGCGAAGGCTTGGGAAGTGATGCTGTAGGCTGCCGACGTTGAAACATTCACCGGGCCACTCCAGTACACGAAGGTATGTTATCTCAGTTCTGCCGAAAAACAAATCAATATTAAACATGCTCTGCAATAACCAGTATGAACCTCTTTGGTGGAAAAGTTTCGAAGAGCATATTAACTGCAGGAGGTTTAAAATACCTTAGGGTGAATGGCCATCTGTTTGAAGCGACATTTTGGACGATATTAAGTTATGCGATATTTCCCAAGGAACCTACCGCTATTTTTTTTTATGTAAACTAAAATACTTTATACGCAATAAAAAAATTTTTTTTTTTTTTTTTACCACTTGGGCCGACAAACAGACGGTCCACCTGATGGTAAGTGGTCACCGCCGCCTATGGACATTTGCAACACTAGGAGCATCGCCAATGCGTTGTCGACCCTGAGACGTGAAGTTGTTAAGTCTCATGTGCCTGTAATTTCACCGGCCCCCTTACCTTTCTAACCGAAACACAGTAATACAATTGCACTACTGCTTCACGGCGGAAATGGGCAAGGTGGTAGTACTTCCCCGGACGAACTCTGCACTAAGAGCTCTACTACTCTATAAGCACAATTATCACACCGCACATTAAGCACAGTACTTTTATATTAAAGTTTTTCTTCCGTAACTTTGAATCTTCAAATGGATCTCCTGTAAAGCTTACAAAATCTCAGTTGGAACTAGATTCCTTCAGAACCATTCACCCCTTGATATGTTAGATACGAGCATCAGTAGGTCGCCTATATCCTCCCTAAGATGTACCTACTAAACATGACTCAAGAACTTAACAATCTTAACATAATCATCCTATATTAAATATATCATGGGCGGCCTCGTACCCATGGGAATTACATCTAATTTTCCTCTAATCATCGAGCAAACAATCATCCGCAGGACGACTGTAGATATAGTGCTATCATAATCAAAGCTAAAGCGATTTTTCTCACACTGGATAGTTTCTCGAAAAGGGCTCTTACGGTTTGGATGAAAATTTGCATTTAGATAAGGTTTTGCTTATATACTTAGATGTCTACAGAACAACAGCGATTATGGACCAAAAAAAAGCGGAGCAAAACTCGGTCGCTCAAGTTACTTGTTAAACACACGCTATTTAGAAAATTACTCACGTAATAATACTACTTAATTTGATGATAAATTAGCATTTGTATATTTTAAAAGCTTAAAGGAATTGTTTTACACATTACAACGTACTTATTACGGCACAACCTTGTCTTACATTTCTTTATCACAATTTAATCAATAAAGTAGATTGAATAAAAAGGTTGTTATTATTCCTAACGTAGGTACAGGCTTTGAAAGCCTTTTTATTTGTTAAATATTAGAGATCGTTCAAGGCCGTTTGGCCTTGTGAGAACATATGGGGTTTCGGGGATTTAGTTGATTTCGAATCAAGTAACAATGACGTTGCCTCACAAAATACGATTGTGTCAAAGACATTATTTACATGGGTACCAGGGGCACGAAATTGTCTCATCTCGCATCAATTGCAAACTACAACAAACACTCATATTACTATCAAGAAGTCACTACAACTACTCCAATTAGCGATAATTATAATAGCCCACACATGACGACCAGGTTCTGTAAGGGTCAAAGTAATTAACCCTGAAGTAATGCTGTTTTTGTGGCCGCCCTAAATCAACGTGACATGTTTTGTGGACCAGTGAACACTTCTCAGCCTTCAGATATTATGATCCCACAAAAACCAAACAGGTCCATTAGTGAGAAAAGACCAAAATATTTACGAGTTTGACTCTTAGTGTATTAATAATAATAATAAAATTCGTTTATTTTACTCCCACACACAAAAAATACATTTTTTTTTGTCATAAACAGGTAGGTACATATAGTTGTGGGAGACAGGATCTCAAACTAGGTTAACCTGTGCTATGAGCTTCCTGACTTCCTCTAATGGTAAGAAGAAGTTCCAATTGAATAATATATTCTTATTCACGTGAAAAAGAGAAAATAAAAAAAGATAAGAAACCGACAAACAGACATTATTGTCATGATACAATTTTACCGTTATTTAAAGAAATACAGTCGGTTAACAAAAGGAATATAAAAGCTATTGCGTCTACCTTATGTATTTATTTAGAGATACGAATCACCCATTATCTATATATAATATATTATCTATATATAAGCTGTGCCGTAGTTAAATTTAGTTTGGGGGACCAAATGAAATATTTAAAGGATTATGGTTAATGATTTATAATTTTATGCTTACGTTCGGGGCCCCTGAAGCCCCGCGGCCCCGTTTCATTAATACGGCGATAAGGCGGTAGCTTTGCCCCTGTATATAAGGAAAATAGGATTCCATTGACGTACCATCTCCTCAAAACTACTGAATAAATCGGGATGGGACTGCTACCAATAGACGCAGATTGTTTCCTGGATGGTTATAGGCTATATATGATTACAATAAACGCAGGTGAAACTGCGGGGGACAGCTAGTCTTCTATAAATTTAAATTGATAAATTTCAAAAATTGAAATAAAATTCGAAGATTTAACGTTTGTTTACTATGTGTTAAAAAATATTTAAAAAAAGCAACAATCGCACCTAACTATTACAAGATAATATATGAACTGTCACCAAGCTATTATAACATAGAATGATTAAATTATAAATTCATAGAAAACTTTACTCACTTTATACCATCGACCCACTGTTTTGAGAAACCTCCTCTGCAGACCAGGTTATTATGGGTCTGAGCACATTGGGCCCTCGACATGTAATCCATCAGGGAACATGACTTGTTAACCGGAGATATTGTCGCATTCCGGCCTCGAAATTGAAAACCCGGCGTCACTACTGCCACAAGACTTAGAATTAACAATGATTGGGATATTCCTGTAACAACCAGAAAACAATGTTAACACACTCAATAATTCTCTTTTGGTTCATTATTTTTAAGTGTAACTTCTCATAGGAGGCCTTTAAAATTCTCATCCACCTTTTTTTGTGACGAAAAAACTAATTTTATTAAATTAGGATAAACGCAATCTATGCTGGTTGGTAAATAATTACAATGTTTCCCTGTAATACAAAAGTTTGACTTCTATCGTTTTTATCGGTATTTTATGACATTTAGGTCAACAAACAGGATCCTTCTGATTACTATCAGACGGGAAGTTGCTATGTCTTGTATACCTGTAATTTTACCGGCCCCCTTACCATTCTAACCGAAATATTATAGTAATACTAGTGCAGTACTGCTTCACGGCGGTTATGGGTGGTAGTACTTTTGATAGAACTTTTTGGGTTACTGATTGGGATTATGGCTGATCTAAAAGTAGTATTTCGGGTGGTACACTTATCCCTACCAAGCTATCTCTACTGGTAGGGATAAGTGTACTTTTTATTGATTTATATCTACCGGTAGGGATAGGTGCAGTGCCCTTTTCGGTTGAGAGTCCTAAGCGCTCACCGAAATTGTCCGCGTAAGGGTGTCAGAGCCATCTGAGGCTAACACCTTCGTCCCTTCAAAAAGTGTACTGCCCATTACCGAGTGGTACACTTATCTCTACCGAGCTATCTTTACTAGTAGGTAAAAAAAACATCCACAAATGCATAAATCGAGGTCGCACAAGGCAAATTGCAGTCGCAGCAGGACTCCAACAGCGGCTTGAAGACGGCGATGCCATAATAAATCGCATATATATTATTTCATTCCTTACCATCGCCACCGCCAAATCAGTCGTCTGCGTCATACGTAATTACAATGACGCACACACATTAACCACCGGGCAGCCACCACCATCACCATCGAACCATCTGTGACATCGCAAGTCACTAAGTTTAATACTCTTTCTCGCCATCCCCTGATATTTAAATCCTTTCTCCACCCCAAACTCAGGTTTTTACTAGTGAATTCTAATTTAAGAAATATATACTAATCTTAAATCTTTATAAAATCAATACTAATGTCAGCTAGCACTGTCTCGCAAGTGGGCCACGGATACCGTTTCCCTAATGACTTCTCGCTTCTTGAGGGAGAATGTACTGAAAAAAACGACACTAGCAAATCAACAGATTTACTAGTGTCGTTTTTTTCAGTACTTCAGAGAAGCTGGCGCGGCGATCGCCATTAAAACAATGCCGGAAGCAGAAGATACTATAAAAATGGCAGAGGCTCAACCTCTCGCAGCATCGACCAGACTCGCGCACACTACCCATAAAAATAGTCAATGCACGATATCCGCGCCTCTGAAGTCAGCGAAACTGATGCGGAGGACTTTGAAGGTTCATCGACTAGCTCGGACCGGTCGGTGGGTAGGAGAGTCAGTCTCCTCTTCACCTCACCCAGAAGAGGGACTGGAGTGGAGATGGTCGTGGCGACTTGGGTTGCCAACGACTTCCTACAAAAAGGACGCACTGGAGACCCGGGAAAACTTAATTCAAATTCAAAACCATTTATTCTTACTTATGACGCTACAACCGGTTCGGAAGTCAGCCTTCAACTGAGAAGAACCGGCAAGAAACTCAGCAAGGTTACATTCTTTTTTATGTTTTATTAAATATTTTTTATATAAATTTTATCAATTCTGACTTTTTGGCTATTTTATAATATCAATTTTATATTTAACAATTACAAAATACTTATATTATAAATAGGTAACATTCAAAAACAAAACAAAAAAAAAGAAGTAACAAGACTACAAAATAGAAAACAACAATATTACTTACAAGTTAAACAAGAAAATAAGAGGTGCACTGTGCAGAGAGCAGCTAATTCCATACATTTTTGTCTTCAATATAATGAATTACCTTGTAATACGCTTTTTCTTTCAAAACTTTCCTAATATAATTTTTAAATTTATGATCAGACATTTTGGTTACTGACAGCGGTATCTTATTATAAAATCTAACCCAATTACCAAGAAATGACTTGTTTACTTTAGTTAGTATAAAGTATGGAACAACTAACTTCTCCCTTTGTCTTGTATTAATATTAAGAAAGAGATACTGCCATCGACTCCATGCAGGGCCTCTATGAGATAGTCTTATCTCTGGCCTATTCCTCCAATGAGGCAGAGCCTCAGAGCCATATTTTCAGTAAAAAGCAACCTTCCGAACCGGTATTAGAGAGAGCTTGTAAAGGTCTATTTGAATAAAAATATTTTAATTTCATTTCGATATCGATATCTTAATAAATAATAAAAAACTCGAGAGTTTTATGGGAACTCACAAGAGACGTGTTTTTGCCATAGTTTTATCATAAGTACCTTTATCTAAAACAGAATTTCTTAGGAATCTATTAATGTGTCTTATAATATATTTATCCTGTACTTTAAAAACATTATTATGGACCCTGTAGGACAGAGCAAAAAATTTGGAGAGATAAGTGGGACACTTTTTTAATTTGGCATCGTTACAGTTAGAATTTATCATTTAAATGTTTGTTGATATTGTAGTAGCATTTAGTAGTTAAGATAGCAGTAATAAATGGATTAATTTAATTACAAAATATATCATTTCTATTTATTGATATTCCGTACATAAAACTATGTCACTCATATGTTTTTACTTTACTTACTAAATGTTAAATCAAAAGTGGAAACAAAGTATCGACAGCTTATATACGCATAATAATCAAATTTATCGTAGCCACAGCGTATCTATTAAATTGGATCACATCGAAAACATCTTACATTATTTTTTACTTCTTAATATAATTTGATTATCGAATTAGAATAGCCTTTAGATAAATTGCCTTAAGGGGACCCGGTGGTCTAGATTTTTCGAAAAATCGTTTTTTTTTTTACATATTTCGAAAGTATAGTATTTCAAAAATATACTGTTAAAATTTGGTGACAAAATTCCGAGTATTTCTATATTTAAAACCCATTACAATGTCAGGTAGACGATCGGTGAGTTGGGCTCCATTGTTCGCTAATTGCAGCTGCTCGGGTCCGTATACCTGACTTAGACTATTGTATGAATTTAAAAGTAGCCAGGGCTTCTATTCTGTAAGGACAACTAGCTCGACGATGTTTCGTCGCAGCTATGTTCTGTCTCTTTCGCTGATAACACAATCACGTAAGAGGTAAGCTTTTCGAATCCTCGCAGCACCGGGTCGCCGACGAAGTTTGTGTTAGCTTAATAAGGTGGATAAACTTTTTTTTATACCACATGGTCCCATAAACAAGATTTCGGTCCACCTGACGATAAGTGGTCACCGCCCCCCATGGACATTTGCAACACCAGGGGCATCGACACTATGTTTTCAACCCTGAGACATGAAGTTGTTAAGTCTCATGTGCCTGTAATTTCACCGGCTCCCTTATCTTTCTAACTGTAACACAGTGATACAAGTGCACTACTGCCTCACGGCGGAAATAGGTGGTAGTGATTCCTCGGACGAACTGTGGACTAAGAGCTCTTCTACTCAATAACAACTTTAATATAATATAAATATACATATTATTTTATACATTTATATATTATACATATATATTAGGAATTCAAACCAAAATAAATTCACGACATGGAAATTTTAATCCAACATCCTTTATTTAAAACGTTTTCTTTTTTGATTGAGGAAAACCCGTTTTACGTTTTTACTGGCAACAATAAAATAAACATAATGCTCTTGAAATGGTTGATGTTGATTTAAACAACTCTAAGCTCTGTGTTGGTCTTTGATCCACGGTAAATCTTATCCAGCTATCAAACGGTACGTAAAAAGGCTGTAAAGCTTGTAATTTTACTGCCCATTTACATCATATATTTATAGCATTACGTAGATATTATAAACACGACAGATGTAAAGCAGAAATTATTGTTGTGTCTGTTTCGTGTAAACTCAAATATGAGATTGTGCCAACGGTTTCCGATATAAAAGGTTTCTCGATAACATTTTTATTGAAACCAATGGTTTGTGAGCAATGGCTTCTAAAATCTTAAAAAGTGTGCGTAAAATGTCAACTGTAGAAAAAACTTTGTAAATGTCACTGACGGACCCAGTTAGGGGTGTTTAGAGACCCTGACTGCCAAACCGCAGGTCGTTGGTTCAATTCCCACCCAGGACAAACATTTGAGTGCCGTTCATTACGGTTTGTTCTGTGTCTGGATTGAAATATTTAAAATATCTATTAAAAAAAGGTATTTGATATAATATGTCAGTTTTCTGGTTAACATAGTAAAAAAATATGCTTAGCTTGGAATCAGATGGCCGTGTGTAAAGATATATTAACAAAATATAAATATCCCCAGGACATTCTTCACATCTAATCCCAAATTAAGCTGAGTGTACCGCTTTACTATACCACGGTATCAAGGTTACTACTTTTGAAAAAAAATATATAAATAGATATTTATACCCAGATCAGAACAAACAGGTGGGAATCGAACTCACGACTTGCGACTTGGCAGTCAGGGTCTCTAACCATCAAGCCAACTGGCCTGTCGATATTTTGCCCGATGTGTCCCAGGATATTTATTTCAAAATGTGGAAATAAATTATTCTAAGCGCCGTTATGGTTACGATCGGAGTCCTTATATGATGATGATGATGAATTGAACTACACTTACCAAGATCAAGGAACACTTCATGGAGTGATAAAAAAAAACTATACTTCCACACTAATATTATAAAGAGGAAAGATTTGTATGTAACTATGTATGTTTCTCTTTCACGCAAAAACTTCTAGACGGATATGGATAAAACTTGGCACATAGATAAAGCATATCCTGGAATAACATATAGGCTACTTTTTATCCCGGGAACATGTGATATCCCTCGGGAACGCGGGTAAAACCGCGGGGGACAGCTAGTTGTTATATAAAATTCTTGGTTAGAAGTACGAATAGCATATTCGCTTCCCTTAACCTACCCCTAGGCGTAACCTAGTCTCATAATTTACCAGATAATTTATTCGCAGTTATCCAGTAACACAAATTTTATACTAAAGTTTCAAAGTTTTAATCAAATGTTCTAGTTCAGAAGGATTTTTGAAAACCCTCTACGAATGCCTGAAGTAAGCTTCTAATTTTGATTTCATGTTGTCAATGAGTTATTTAAAGATTTCCAAATCCTTATGAGTTCATTCACATAAATATAACAATCTCTCTGACAAGTCTTGATGGGGGCACGTAAGAATTGTGGAGTACTGCTAAGAACTTTGGGTTAGCTTTTGTATTGCTTGGTTTTTTTTGTTAAGTTGTTCCAAGACATTCATCTTATTTTATGAGTACCAGGTGTGGACAGATCTATCAACTTATTGCACTTATGTTTTGTGGTCTTCGGCTGAGAGCTCTATGCGGTCACCAAACTTGTCCGTTTAGGAGCCACCTTCTTCCTTCCTACCAAAAAAAATGAATAAGATATTTGTCCATGAAATATGTAGTTTTTGGGATTTCATTAATAATATTTTATGAATAATTATTATACTTTATAAGCGCACCCAGTCTGGTGTATGAGCTGCGAGCTGCAGTTCGTGACCAATCGTCAATCTTGATGCTTTGGTTCTACCTAATAAAATATTATTATATTGGCTTGATCTCGGGTTTAATTACTTGATCTGGGTCCTGTATACTTATAGCTTTTTTTCAAAAATTGTTGCACTATACTCTGCTGCTAAACACGGGTAAAGCAGTTGCTTCGGTAATTACAAAGTTAGTCGACGAGCCAGGCCTCTTTTCTTCTTATTATTTGCACTTAGTGAAAGAGATAAAGCACGGGGGCCACGGAGAACCATCAAAATTCAAAAGTCAAAACCATTTATTCAGTTTAGGCCCTCGGAAGGCACTTATGAAGGTCAAAGAGGAGCTAGTGTCATTTTATCATACAGAATGACTCCCCCAGGGTCCGCGTTCCAAACAGTCAGGACAAATAAATAGTTTAAGATTAATATATATTTTAAGTTGCAAAAAGTTCATCAATTTTTTATGTAAATTTCGTAATTTGAAAATTACCATTATGATATAAAGTTTAAGCATGAAACGTGTTTTATAGGAATTTTTTCTTGGTGTTTGTTAAATTATCTCTTTGTTACTACCTATTTAATAAAAAAATAATCTAAAAAGAAAATATCTATCTAATACCTATATACTATATTTCGTATATAATAACGAGCAATTCTGTGTATATGTATATAATTATGATCTCGGAAACGGCTCCAAAGATTTTCATGAAATTTAGTATGCAGGGGGTTTTGGGGGCGTTAAATCGATCTAGCTAGGATTCATTTTCAGAAGAAGTCGTTTTATCCGTGTTTTCAGGCAATGAAAACTTTGTGAGAAATACTGTTATTGGGAGCCCTTTATTATCGCATCTAATTCGTATCTAGGTATCTATGACAGTGCTTTAAAAAAGAGAATACGGTAGAATTCACGTTAGTACAGAAGTCTCGAGCAATGCTCGGCCATCCAGGTACTATATATAATATACACCACACACATGAAACAATTTTCTGAGCCGTATTTTCTCGGTTGAGGGCAGACTTCCCAACCGATGATAGCTTCAGTAACTTTGACCTTCATTAGTACTATTCATGAGCTAAAACAAAATAAATGATTCTAAATACCATGTTATATGAATATATTGAATTGCTCAATCAACTTATATAAATGATAGTACAATAAACAAATATTATTTTAGCCCCAATCCCGGGTAAGTACTTTATCTTGGTCTAATACATGGACATATCGCACCCTCAGTACGATAAGGGCTTAACTCAAAATTTTGCGAAATGGAGTCACGATCGAACATACGACGAACATGAACGACGAAAACATAGTCAGTTCAATAATAGAATAATCATACCAATACTTCAGCCTCTTCTACACCGGAACCCACCCTCCCCGCTCAGTGCGAAAGTGACCCAATCAGAGATGTGCCAAAAGTATTTTTTTGAGTTAAGCCCCTATCGTTCTGAGGGTATATAATGTAGGTATGTGATATATCCTGGAGGATTTTACTATAATTATGTTATTTCTATGTTCCTAACACATGTTAAAATATATTCCTTAAGAAGAACCATCGTACTTGATACTGACAAAATAGAGGAAATAATACTACTTACCCTTAAAACCCCTGTAAAACCCTCAGACTTAGCTACATTATTATCTGAACATTTTCATTGTAATAGTGATGTAATTTGTAGAAAGTAGGTACTCGTATCAACTACGTGTTACCTAGTGTCTGTCTGAGTCTTCAACTAACTCATTAAAACAGCTTTTGATGTAGACTCGACCACTAAAAGTAAACACTACTACTATCAGATAATCTACATTATTGAGACCTGATCGATTGCCCTTCCTACAACAATTCTATTAAATTGATGCTAAAGAAATGGTAGTCGCAGTATTTATAACCGTAGTATTTTCCACGCGTACAAATTATGACAACCTCATTCTAAATGTAAATTTGAAATTACAAAATAGAAGCCATTGAATCTGTTGATGACGTAATAGGTTTGTCAGGCGAATCGGGTCCGCCCGAGAAGCTCTGTGTGCCCCAATCTGCAGGTCTGTTACGTAAGGTTATTGAAATCTGTTTAAATATGGTAATTAAGCACTATTTGTTTTACTACTATTAATACTTACTGTTTTTAATATTATAAAAAGGTTATATATTTATAAAGTTTATGTAATGAAACGTATGGAAATATATATTAATAAAATAAAATGAATAAATATAAATATCCCGGGACATTCTTTTACACACGGCCATCTGATCCCAAACTAAGCAGAGCTTGTACTATGGAAACCAGATAACTGTTATACATATACTACATATACTACTTTTTTTTCTAAATACATACTTATATAGATATTTACACCCAGACACAGAACAAACAGACATATTAATGCACACAAATGTTTATCCTAGGTGGGAACCGAACCCTCGACCTTAGGTTTGGCAGTCAGAGCATTAACCACCAAGCCAACTGGCCTGTCAATTATAATATAAATTATTGACATTCGTTAAAGTTCCGTTGATGTTACAATACTGATTACATGAAATAGCTTGGCAAAAAGTCGAAAAACATTTTCTATAATGACATGGAAAACTTTCTGAATTAAATACATTAAAGAAATCAAAGCTGGAGAACTACAAACATCGGGGAACATACATGGGGTATCATTTAAATGGCTCTCGAAATGAGAAATCTATAAAATATTGGACGTCACCTTCGGACTACTACTCTGTATAGAAACACAAAAGTTACATTTGCAAATGCAAACATTTTCGACATTTTAATATTCTTATCGATTCACAACTGAAAAAGAAAGAAACACAGAAGAAAAAGTATTAAGTAACTGCTGTTACAAGTTGACTTAAATCATTTATGAACTAATTGATTGCAATTATATAATATATCGATTTAAATCAGTTTCGTGGTTATTCATAATTACTACGCGAATTGTACCATTTCATGTACACGTGTTCATTTGTGTGAGGAAACCAATTTATAAAATGGCGACTGAAGACGTTTCCACGTTCTCACATTAAATTAGCTCTGAAAATATCCTTTACAAGCCTATTTATGGACATATGTTAACACATACGTGAGACATCGATGTTTTCTCTAAACATTATAATCGTGACAGAGTAATTCACAAGAAATCATCTGGGCCGACCTTCATACATTTAATGCCATGACCATTGGTTACACGCTTATTAATGTATATTACAAACAAAACCCCACAAGTTCGAGTTGGACTCACACACGAGGATTCCGTACAATATATTGATGCAATACGATGTATTGATATCAACATTTTAAAAGGAATTATAAAGGTTAAATTGTAATTACATTTTCTAAAATCAATTATTTAAAAAAAAATAATCTATATATATATAAAAATGTTATGTTGGTTTGTGTACGCTTTAAAAACTCAAAAAGTTCTGCACCGATCGAGCTGAAATTTTAGCATGATAAATAATCCGCATCAAAGATTGTTTTTATCTATTTTTTGCATCAGTCACATATCCGCGACCGTCTTAGTTTTGTTTCTTATTTCTCAACCGTTCGTTCAATCACAATCTGCCACAGCGAAGCGTGGCAGGGTACAGCTAGTTTAAGATAAAAAGGAAAAAAGTGAAGAGGTTGACCGTTGAAATGTTATTTTTTTATCTTTGCGTTTACCATCTGAAACTTTCAGTTTTTCAATTTGACCTTAGGTAGATATAGCAAAGCTATTATCCTTACAATACAATACAATACAAATATGCTTTATTGTTCACACCATATACAAAAAAAAAAAAAAAAAAAGTATTTTATAAACATTATAAGTGCAAACAATTTAGGCGGCTAAGGCACGCCGGGTAATAGGAAACAAATAATAATGTGGCTGGCGTTGCTTATTAAATACTTACATAGTGATCTTGCATATTATTATAATCCTAATATATATAGTACAATATTTTAATAAACTAATAAAAATTAATATAATAATAATACATACAACAAATATATACCTATAAAAATTAATATATGAAATAAAATAATAAAATAACTATAATAGCAGCGGATGGAAACAAGGAAAAAGAGGAAGGCATAGCTTAAAGAGAGTGAAAATAACATTGATTTAAAAGAATCTAAGGATTGTGCATGTTTTATCTTCTGAGGAAGGGAGTTCCATAACCGGACAGCTTCCACAGTAAAAGATTGGGCTATGAAGTTAGAGCTGTGGGAAGGAATATTTAGACGTAGCCCTTGAGAACTGCGAAGAGGATGATATCCTTCTATTGTAACGTAAAATGCTTCCGTCCGTTTTTTTTTTATATCCTGGGCAGAGCTTGTACTATGGAGACCAAAGTACCCTACCAGCGTGCTATGGTTTCCTCATGAAATGTATTTCTAAAATAGCTAATTAAATTTGCTTGGCATAGTACGGTACATGTCTGTTTAAAGACATTGAGGTAGTATTATAGATAACCATGACAATGTGAGATAATAAAAAATAAATAATAATAAATATCCCGGGACATTTTTTTACACACGGCCATCTGGTCCCAAACTAATAGCTTGTACTATGAAACCAGACAACTGATATACTACTTTATTTTCCTAAATACATACTTATTTAGATATTTACAACCAGTTTGAATCGAAAAAGATTTTTGTGACTTTTTTTTCTACATTGTTGCGTCTGCAGTTAGCCAAATTCCAAGTCAATAGCATTAGTAGAAGCTGAAATAAGCAGCTATGCTGTTGCAGACTTACCAACAGGGAGACATCGCAGCATAAGGTTCCCTTTTTACTATTTGGGAACAGAACCTTAACAAGTGACAAATATTTGGTACTTTTATTTTTAGGTAAGTCTCGGGTGAAGAAGTTATACTTCGTCATAGATAAAAATTTACACCCCATTTTTTTATGTATGTTGAGGTTGTACTTTGGAAAACAGATAATTGATTTACTACTACAATTTTTTTCTGTATATACCTACTCATAACAGATATTTACACCCAAACACAAATCCAAGCTAACTGGCCAATTATGTCTAAAGTGTGATGTGACCCGACAGAAATCGTTATAGTTATAATTATAATATAATATAACATAAAATTATACAGATTATACGCGGTCCATTCGATGCAGTTGGGCCACACTTTTGAGCGGGAATGTTACTGTTTTTGGTTTATATATATAATATATGTTGTTTACAAAGATAGTTCACTTGCCTCCACACTAGGATTCCCTGTGTCGTGGAAACTATACTCGTATATTGTACGATATTTTAGCAAGTGATAAACTACGTAACGAAATTTGTGATAATAACCGTCCTAAAACCAATTTGTGGCATAAATGAAATACAAAGGTAAATAATTACTAGCTGTCCCCCGCTGTTTTCCCGGGGATGTAACATTTTCTCGGCACAAAAAGTCGCTTCAGTAACTTTAAATTTGACATTCATAAGTGCCTTCCGAGGGCCTAAACTGAATAAATGGTTTTGAATTATATCCTATGTTACTTCTAATACCTCCAAGAATATGTGTACAAAGTTTCATGCTGATCGGATAAGTAGTTTTCGCGTGAAAGCGTAACAAACAAACTTACATTCACATTTATAATATAAGTAAGGAAGTAGGGATTCTTTGTGTGAGTCTGTGACATTATTACCCTATACGCCCTTACCACCTTGAGTCACTTGTCATTTACCTCGATGAGACAGACAAACCCGAACTTTAAAAGTAAATATTCATGTCCAGTTTTTATAAGGCACTCGTTAGACCTACCATTGAAAGAACAAACAAAGAAAACTGAACTTGGGAAAAATACAAATGGCAGAGGAAAATCTTTTACATACAAGTGCCTAGTCTCCCATCTTAAATATATTCATTTTCCTTTCGTAGAAGTTCCTAAGATAACATATATTGTTCAGGCAAATAAATCAGTTATGCTATTGCCATACATACCTACATTTCAAATATTTCTGACCTTTTATGTTTCCCCATTTAGATTTCTTTGCGTTTACCTATATGTACAATATTTTCTCAGAACTATCAGCTCAGTTCAATATCGATGAGAATTGCATGAATGAACGCAAATGGAGATCTTGCTTCTCATTTCAGGTACAATATCAGGTATCGGATATTTCTTCAATATCTTGATAGTGTCCAACGATATAAGTTCAATACTATAATCTTATGTATTGTGAAAACGTGTATTACGTCACGGTACAATTGAAATGCTTGGTGAAAAAAATCCAGTCATATTTTCATGTTAAAAATGAAACTAAGAACCGTTTATCAGATACGTGATTTGACGTTAAACGCTGATTCTATTGTCTCGCGCGCTTTTAAGGATAAAATGAGCAATGATTTTTATTTAAATAGGCCTTTATAAGCGCTTACGAATAGTCTGACTCTATTACCGGGTCGGATGGTTGCTTTTACTGAGAAGAGCCGGCATTTCAGCAAGTATTCACAAATAAACTTAGATTTATTATATAAAATGTTATCTGTACGCTGAAAATAATTGATCGTTACGGCAAATAAAATATTTATAGGAATAATAACGGTTTTGAAAATGATCAGATTGTTTGTCAAATAAGGAAAACATGATCTTGTAACTTTATATGAAGTAAATAGATATTTCTTTGGTAGATTATGTTACATTTTACATTTACCCTTTACCATTACTTAGACAAAAAACAAAAAACTTGCGATTTTTAATATTTTCAATTATTTGTTTCTCTCGCAAATGTACGTGACATCCATACATATCTATTACGTAAATATGTTTTAATTAGCTTAAATAATAAAAGTGACCATTAAAGTCTTCACATAGTTATACTACAAGTTTTATACCTACTTCATTGTAGGTAGATATATATTTCTGAGATGTTATTTGATATTTATTTCTTATGTTACGTGCTTACCTGCCATCTTTCCTTAAATCTCTTTTGAAGGATTGAAGGTGATTATAGGTGAATTGTAGAGATTCATAAATATTGCGTCGACGTAGGTTTTTATATGTTTTTGATATTATCGTTATATTTGTTGTATTTTCTTTTTATATTATTAGATGTAGTATCTTATTTACACATGAAAAAAAAAACTATTTGTCAATCTCGAAAAGGTATATCAATGATATACATAAATGTACACCGTTGATAATAAGGGCAAAAGCTACTGATAAAAAGTTAACAACAAAATACAGCTTTCCTTATAACTGATAAAATATAATAAACAATATCCGTATACATTTATCCGGCTTAATTAAAAAGTCTTAGATAAAACCTATTATTCTTTCTGAGTTTTGACACCAATTATTTTCACACAATTATTTTTATTCAACTTCTTGTTTCAGATAAATAAGTCACTGTTCACGTAATTCATAAAAACTTGTATTAATATCATTAAAACTTTGTATGTAAGAAGTCCCGCGGGAAACTTGGGAGGTTTTTCACGAACTGAAAAGCGTGAAGCGCGCCCGAGTGCCGGAACACGACTAACTAAAAGCCTGAAAATGAAAATGGAAAACTTCGCATATCATTGCCAAACATATTAACAAGATCATCAGACGTTCGGTTTACTTATTTTTGTGATTGCATTATCATGAGAGGTTCGTTTTGTATGTAATCTCTTACAAAATGATTTACTTCTTTAAATAGATATTTATGAAATGTTGAGATTACAGTGATCCGATCTGTAGGTACAAATATGTTTATCTTGGATATTCAATAAAATCATAGTTGAAGTCCAGCCTGCTCAGATAAGTATGACAGATTCATCTGTACTCGGTATACATATTTATTTCTTTGTATTTAATAGCTACCGTCTCGTGGCTCACCTGCATTCCCGTGGGACCAAATGCCTTCTAGAATTTCACTCGAGAATAGTGTAGATTTCTTTTAGGGAGAGAATCAGGTATTTTCGAAAACTCAATACCGGTACACGGTACCGGACTGCCTTATCAAATCAGTTACTTTTTATCATCTGTCAAAACGCAAATTTTGTATGCAAAATGTACTGAGTACTAACTAATGACATTATCATTTTTCATAGTCAATTACTGTACTATTTTTTTATTGTTTTATTAATATAAAATTTGCTGTAATCACAAAATTTAATTTGAAGGACATTAATGGGGTGTTTTGAGACAATCTTTTTGATGAATGATAATTCGCAATTTAATTTTAATACAGTCCGCTACCCTATTATGGAAATCAGATGAGTAGTTTCGGGGACTATCTCCTAAATCAAAACTTTACCTATTAATAATACTAATATAGGTTAAACAAATGTTTTATATTTTGTTAACAATATCATTAAAGTAAGCGACCACACAGAAAAAGTGGAATTAGTCACAGTCATTTATTTAGATTTGATAAAAGACGTCTCAGCCTTCTTATTCTGTTAATACAAACATCGTCGGCGAGCTGGCGCACGGATGCCTCGGCGAGCTTACCTCTCACGTGATTGTGTAGTTAGCGAAAGAAACAGAGCAATGAGACCGAGACGAGACACTGGGGACACCGGGTCGAGCTAGTGTAATTTTCATTACAGAATCGAAGCCCTGATTTTGGCCCTAAAACTTATTAAGGTCAAAGCTAATAAACTAAGTTTTGCTTCATCTTCACTACACTCTATTTTCCCGTAATGAAATGTTTAACCCTAATGCTCGGGTAAAGGTGACGACACCTTATATATTTGTAGTAAATTAGTAGGTTCCACAAAAAAATAACTATGCCAAGATTTTTATGTAGATACATGTAAACCAAAACGTACATAATTATACCTACTTTTCATTATTTAGCTCTGCTTCATTTAAAAATGAGACAAGCGTATGTGAAGAAAGCCACAGAATATTGCTTTTAATTATAATTCTGTTCCCTCTGCCTACCCCATAAAGGTCATATTTAAGCAAGTCATAATATGACATCATATCAGAACATAAAAACCTTTCGCCAAATGTAAACGATCATCGTAATACCTACCTTTTAATGACGTCAACAAGAAAAACAATAACCCGTGGTAAATCTGCAAAGAGCTGGGTGATTCTGTAGCGCAAATGGCACAAATTCAACGATGTTATAATATATCGCGGCCTCTCTGTCTCTTTTACTAACTAAACAATCACGTGAGAGGTTTGCTCTCCGAGGCCTCGTTGCGACGGTCTTCGGGGTTTGTATTGTGCAGGGGCTGTTAAATGTTTCACTGAAAAATATCTCGGCTCGAATCAACACTGTAAATCGACCTAACTAGGCAGGGTATGCCATAGGGCAGTGTGTCAGCCAAGATCACTACGCAAGATGGTGATTACACCGGCGGTAGATTTATTTACTCGAAATAATTTGGGTCACTTTCAACTCCTAACTTAAGGACTCTTTGACGCTTAAATGCTGTTTATCTAATAAGACTCATCTAACCACATCTAAAGTTTTTATAAAAATCTCTCACCAATCAATCACGAGATAATGTCGTTTGAAAATCACAATTTTTTTATCACTCACTCATCATAAGTATTGACTATTCCATGTGACGTAAGTAAAGAAATGGTGTAGGTGGAGTTAGGTTAATTAAAGTATATTAAAGACAAAAAAATCGGATAAGTGCGACTCTGACTCGCGCACCCAGGGTTCCGTAGTAATTCCCAGGCCCGCCGTAAGCGGGCGTGCAAGGCGTGCACAGCACGCGGGCGGCACGTCCAGGGGGCGGCAAACCTGGGGCATCCATCACATAATATTCAAAGTCATTGTCATAATACCCACCATAATTACTATTTTCGTTTATATTCTATCGTTAACATCGCTATTTATTGGCATACATTAATACTAAAATGCAATGCCAAGTCGCAATGTTGAACCGCCGCGCCCCCGCTCGATGGCGCCCGAAATTTGAATACAAAAACACAAAAATAATACCCATCTCGATCAGACTCGGGGAGTCCGCAGCTCAGCACTAGGGGCCGGGTAGTAGTGCGTCCCGCACATATTCAAGGAGAGGACGACAGCTCCGGCCCTCACTGCCGCAGACATCGTCGTCGTCGTAGACGCTGACAAAAAATGGCCTCCACCAGGCCGTCGCAGCTGGTTACTCGGACTCATGCCTTTTACATTTGACTTACCATTCTCGGCTCATAGTCTTAATTTGTTAGCCAATACAGCAAATATCACACACGAAAATCACGCATTTCTTTAAAGTTTTAGTGTTTATAGTTTAAGAAATTTATGTTTTGTTGTCATCATCTACAAAAAGGTGGTCGAATATTTGCAAACATTTACTAGATTAAAAATTTAAAGCTTTAAGTGCCACGCGATGGTCTAGAAGAATCGATGCAGTTAAACAATATTCAAAACTCGAAACCATTTATTCAGTTTAGGCCCTCGGAAGGCACTTATGAAGGTCAAATTTAAAGTTACTGAAGCTACAACCGGTTCGGAAGTCAACCTTCAACTGAGAAGAACCGGCAAGAAACTCAGCAAGGTTACATTATTTTTTATTGTTTATTAAATATTTTTTAATATAAATTTTATCTATTCTGACTTTTTGGCTATTTTATAATATCAATTTTATATATTTAACAGTTACAAAATACTTAATATAGGTAACATTCAAAAACAAAAAAAAAGAAATAACAAGACTACAAAAGAGAAAAAAAACAATAATTACTTACAACTTAAACAAGAAAATTAGAGGTGCACTGTGCAGAGAGAAGCTATTTCCATACATTTTTATCTTCAATATAATGAACTACCTTGTAATACGCTTTACTTTCAAAACTTTCCTAATATTATTTTTAAATTTATGATCAGACATTTTGGTTACTGAAAGCGGTATCTTATTATAAAATCGAACACAATTACCAAGAAATGACTTGTTTACTTTAGTTAGTCTAAAGTATGGAACAACTAACCACGGTGTTATCCTGAAAAATATTCCATGCTTTGCTGGAAATGTCTGAAAATTCGTCGGAATGGGATTGTACATCTCACAAAGCTTATTCGCATGCCTTAAACATTCAAAATTACAGATTTATTTGCTTAGTCGTAATTACGTTTGATATTTTAAATGACATCGCTCTGAGCAAAATAATGCCGAGCCCCATAATGAATAATCAAATCTGCGTAGATCTATAATTATATATATATTATTATAGATCTCATACTCTCATACTCATATTATAGATCAGATACAATTATTTATATAAGTTGATTTTCAATATGAACATAGTGATGAGGTTTAAAAAAATCTCCAAAATCAAATACAAAGAAGTGTTTCTTTTTAATTCTAGATCATACATAAACTTCTTTAAAGAATGGACTCGAGGAGTTAAATACAATTATCGACGTATTTAGCAATTTTTAGCAATAACTTATTTAATTACTCCAATGATGAATTAATGAAACATTGTAAAGATTTAAATCTGAAGCTTAAAGATCATTAAAGTAGTGATTACTTGACGGCATTGATATGTTCAATGAACTCATTGCTTTAAAGTTGCATTTTCCGAACACAGTAATAGTGCAGAATATTACTTCCATTGCCGGTTTCAGTTGCATCTGGTGAAAGGACCTTGTCAAAGTTAAAAATGATCAAAAGCTATTTAAGATCAACAATGCTCCTGTAAAGATTAAATAATTTGGCTATAGTTTGAATGGAATATGAAGTTTTAGACAGCTTGAATACAAGAAAATTTATAGCAGATTTCGGACTTATAAAGAAAGTGAGCAGAGTTCGATTTCTGTAGATAACCTTTTCTATGGCTTTTCACATATGTAATAAAAATTAAATATTTTTCTTCATTATTATTTTCTTTTATCACACCCTTATGAGGCAACAATATACAGCCTTTTTGACAAGCTCAGCGTAGGTAGTCATGGATAAACAGGGGCGGCATAATCGGTATTGCATACGGGCGCTCAAATACCTAGCGGCGGGCCTGGTAATTCCTATCGGGCTCTTAGTTTAAAAACAGCGCGGACGAGCGAATGACCCAAGCTGGCTGGATATTAGCGAGCTTCTGCAACATTTTGTTCAGTTTTTCGCAGTACACATCCCCATAAATGCTCGTGCCGTTTGGTAAATAACTGCAATGATACACACGAGCATTAAACCACTAAGCTGTGACCATCACTTTTGTAGGGGTATGTTTTCGTTTAAGGCATTCCCTAGATGCTGAAACGGGGTCCAGTCGATAGAATGAGCACTTGTCCATTTCTTTGACGCACGTGATAATGTGGTTATATACCCTTAATTTCTATATCTGTTGAATATTTAAAAGTATGCCTCGACACCTACGTTGCGTGTTGGCAATCATTTAATTCGTGTGCCACACCCATTTCATATAGTTCAGTTGTTAACAGGTCGTCGGTCCGTCTTTGTGTTATTGTCTAGTTGTATTTTTAGTTGAGAACGAGGGTCTTTTGCTTGGAAATTAAAGTTTAACTAGCCTAGTCAGCGAAAAAATATATTTTAGAATGGAACATTAGTCCTGGCATGTTGGTTGTCATGTATAACTTTCTTCTGTGGCTTAAAGCCAAGATAATTGATTGTGTTCTTTTCAATAGTGTGACTTGGCAAGTTTCGTTTTATTCAAGTCTAATTGAATTTGAACTTTACATACAATGAACTAAGTTCAAGATCGAATGAGAATATTTTACTTATTTTAGTTCTTAATGTGCCGTTAATAAATAATAATATGTAATATCCTGGGACATTCTTTACACACGGCCATCTGATCCCAAACTAAGCAGAGCTTGTACTATGGAAGCCAGATAGCTATTGTACTTTTTTAAATACACACTTCAATAGACATTTACATCCAGACACAGTACAAACAGACATGTTCATGCACACAGATGTTTGTCCTGGGTGGGAATCGAACCCACGGCCTCTGGGGTGGCAGTCAGGGTCTTTAACCACCAAGTCAACGGGCCCGTCCACTGTAGGTAATTCATATGCCAACTTTAAATACTCAAATGACTACTAACAACCTTATTTATAACATACTAGCTGTCCCCCGCGGTTTCACCCGCATTCGCGAGGGTTATTATATTATTTTGTTCCTTCTAACATCAATAGTTTTCGCAGCGCACGCGATCTGTGCCAGATTAACCACGTAGCAAGAGTAGCAATTGCTACGAGCCCCGCGCAAAAGGGGCCCCCACGTGTCTGAGGCCGCCCAACCCCACCTGTTTAACTTTTTAAGTTTAAAATGTAAGGCCCGCGAACCTCACATATGTTATTTTTATCACTAGCTGCAATACAAAAAAAAGGCTCCTCGATAGAATTGGCGGGCTTGCTTAATCCGGCACTGCAGGCGATGTAAAGATTTTTTTACACCTCGTGTTAGATTATTGGAGTTTTAGTAAGGATACCATTTATTTTTTAAATACAATAAAGCCTATGTTACTCTGTGATATTGTAATTTTCTAACGGCAAAGTAATTTTTGAAATCGGTGCAGCGGTTTTATAGTCGTTACATATAAAAATACAAATCTTCCCTCTTTATAATATTAGTGTAGATATAGTAAAAGAAACTAGTTGGAATAAATTATTATCTTCATAGTTTATCATGCACATTAACTTCCTCATGCTTCAATACTTAATTAACAAGATCTTCATCTTCACACGGATTTAATAGCTTGTCTTTCTACATTTAAATGCACATTGAAATGAACATACAATAAAAATCAAGATATTTGTTCTTAAATAAATAGATAAATATCCTAGGACATTCTTATACACACAGCCATCTGATCCCAAACTAAGCAGAGCTTGTACTATAGAAACCAGATAACTGATATACTACATATTCTACTTTTTTATTTTTCCAAATACATTTCAAATAGATATTTACACCCAACAAACAGACACTCTCATGCACACAAATGTTTGTCCTGCGTGGGAATCGAACCCGCGACCTTCGACTTGGCAGTCAAGGTCGCTAACCACCAAGCCAATTATATTTAAACTGTTTTATTATTTCACTAATCGTGAATATTATAAATAGAAAATAATTCATTGTTACAAAAATAATACATGCACTTGTAGCAACGCGACATCACCGGTATCCATTTCCATATGCATAATTTATAATTCGACACAAACATCTATGGTGTATGGTCCAAATTTTCTTTTTATTTATTTTAAATACAAACAAAAGACAGTTATATCAACAATAATGTGATATATATTATTATTAACCAACAATTTAAAACTTATTTTCTCGTCTGTCTCAAAACTATCAATAATACCGTTACGAAGACTTCTTCTGCCAAATCTATCTATATTTAAAAAAGGAGAAGGTTACTGACTGACTGACATATCAACGCAGGGCCTAAACTATAAGGGTTAGAAACTTGAAGTTTTGCACAGGGGTTCCTTTTATAACATAGGGGAGCACTAAGAAAGGATTTTCGAAAATTCATCCCCTGAGCGGGTAAAACGGAGGTGCAATTTTTTTTAAGAAACAATCGTGTTTTCTTGGTCTGATCGACTCCAAACTAAACGTGGGTGAAACCGCGGGGGACAGCTGATTGTGTATATACTTCTAATTACGAAAACGTAGGGCACATAATGCTTTTCTTAGTTAGAAACTTGCCCATAAGTCTATGTTTACATGTGCCATCTTTGTGATGGTTGCCGCTTGCCTTCCTATATGTTGTGAGATTTTTCCGCTGCCCGCTTCGCTTATGACCTTTGAGCTATCAGCCAATGAATCATACGACAGACGACACGTAGATTCGTGGCCCTCCGCAACTACATCGATTCTCGTTTTAAATAAACATTTCGTCGCCAGTGTGTCGCTGAAACCAGCTGATGTAATGACGGTGCTGTCTTTTGTAATCTTTTTCATGCCATATTAATCCCGTAATTTATTTTTAATCCTATCCTAATTAATTAACTAACTAATATTAATTAACTAATATTAAAATGCGAATGTGAGTTTGTTTGGCTTTCACGGATTATCGACTGTACGATCGTGATCGTGATCGTGATCTTGCTGAAATATACACAGTATATAATAATATTAGCTGTCCCCCGCGGTTTCGCCCGCGTTCCCGAGGGATGTAACATTTTACCTCCAAGAATTATGTGTACAAAGTTTCATGATGATCGGTTAAGTAGTTTTCGCGTGAAAGCATAACATACAAACGTAGATTCACATTTATAATATTAGTAGGGATACGGCACACACATAGCCCATGATATGGAGAGATACAAAGGGTATTTTTTTATCCTGGAAGCGGTTATAACCGAGGAGGACAGCTAGCATATAATAAATATCCTGGGACATTCTTTACAATCGGTTACCTAATCCCTAATAAATTGCACTGCTTGTACTATAACTGACATATACTAACTCTTTAAAAATACATATTTATATAGATACTTACACAGAACAAACAGACATGCATACAAATATTTGTCCAGGGTGGGAGTTAAACATATGGCATAGCAGTCAGAAAAGTCAGCCGTTTAAAAGGCTTGCATAGCATCCGTAATAAATTGTCGATCTGCGAATACAACATTTATCAGAAACAAACACACGCTTATAATCTCCTGACTCATACAGTTACAAACATAAGAGATAACCCAACATGCATAACTACTCTAAAGTGAAACAACAATAATAAATACCGGCCAAATGTGAGTCGGACTCGCGAGAACCGAACTGAATTGAGGAAAACAATTGTTTTGGTGAATATATTACACATACAATATTGTGTTGTAGAACCTTTGTGCGCGCATCCAACTCGCCCTTTATTAGAAACTAGCTGTCCCCCGCGTTTCACCCGCGTTCCCGAGGGATGTAACATTTTCCCGGGATAAAAAGTACCCTATATGCTATTCCAATATATGCTCTATCTATGTGCCAAGTTTCATCCAAATCCGTTGAAATGAAATGAATGAAATTAAATTTTATTGCCAGAAACAAGGTACAGAAAGATGTCGACGATTAATTGAGATCTACATGTTTCGCCTTCACTACTGTAGGCATGCAAATACATATAACATTAATATTAATTTTAAGTCAGTTCAGTTACATAATAGTATTGAATAAAATTTAATTAGAATAATACCGTTAAACCTCAGCGCGTCAAAATAATTTTTTTAAAGAGAAATGAAGAAAAGTAATAATAAAGAAACCACCATGTCAATTACTTATAAAATAAATTCATTGAGGCTATAGAAACACTTCTCACTTAACCATTTGTACAGTGTTGTTTTAAAGTTTGTTAATTTTAATTCTCTTATGTCTTTAGGTAGCTTATTAAATATTTTTATACACATAATGTAGCAATTTTTTTGGTATGACGTAGTTTTACAGATAGGTAACACAAGTCTGGTTGGGTCTCTTTTTCTTAGCATAGAGTTTTCATTGTTCCTATACTGATTGAACAAGTGTGTATTCTCTTTAACGAAAACTCCGGCTTGAAAGATGTAAGAACAGGCGAGTGTGAGTAGATTTAGTCTTTTGAATAGTGGCTTGCACGATTCCAAAGGACCCACTCCACATATGGCACGGATACATTTTTTTTGTACGATAAAGGTCTTGCAAACATTTGTAGAGTTGCCCCAAAGCAACAGCCCATATCGAAGAAGTGACATTACATAACCATGATACGCAGTAAGTGCCGTTTTTATATCCGATAGCCGACGCAATCTCCTAAGAGCAAAGACAAAGCAGTTTAGTTTCTTGCATAGGTAATCAATATGTGATTTCCAATTACAATTTTCGTCTAACATAAGTCCTAGAAATTTAATGTCTTTTACTCTATGAATTATTTCATTACGGCATGTCAAGTGAAAACGTTGGGTAGCTTTTGCGTGAAAGAGAATCATACATCCATACATCTATACATCCATATATACATACATAGAAACATTCGCGTTTATAATATTAGTAGGATTTAATTTTAATTCAGAGGAGCGGACCCTGAACACCATGCTTCCGTAATTTCATAAAAAAAGATTTCATAATTCAATCAAATGCATTGCTAAAGTCAATATAGACAATAAAAACATGTTCAGAATTGTCCTGATAATTTTTAACCTTGTATAACAACTGATAAACCTATTTCCTGACCGAGATACCTTTCAATTATTTTATTGTGATTTTATTAAGTACAAGAAATAAAATGAAAATAGTAAATTTACACAAACAGTAGAAGAATATAAAAAATATAGTAAGCGAAGACCAACTACGTTATATCTAAATTACATACAAACAATATTGTTATAATGAAAAATAAAATCACATGAAGAAAATAAATGAATAGTGATACAATGAAGAATTAAATGAAAACATTACGTTCTTATCCAAAACTTTCTTCAAAATCAATATGTTTTTGATTTCCCAACACCAACGGCCCACTTTATTTTACTTTGCAACAAAAAGTTTATAGTGCCAAAAGTTAATAACAATTTCAAAGTTATATCAATATATGTATTCAAATGAACGTTTTTGGTAAGAATTAAAAAAAAATGCGTATTGTCGAATTACGTGGATATAGGCTCATAAAAATGACTACTCGGGGGTTTTTGGGGTCGCTGATTACGAATTCGATGTCAGATTTTCAAAATTCAAAATGGCGGATCCAATATGGCGAACGACTTATTCAAAACTTGATCTAATTGTCCTGAAACTTGGTTACTCGGAGGTTTTCGGGTTCGCAGATTACGAATTCGATGTCAAATTTTCAAAATTCAAAATGGTGGATCCCAATTGGCGGACGACTTATTCAAAACTAGATCCAATTGTCCTGAAACTTGTAACCCGGAGGTTTTCGGGGCCGCTGATTACGAATTCTATGTCAGATTTTCAAAATTCAAAATGGCAGATCCAATATTTCGAACGACTTATTCAAAACTTGATCCAATTGTCCTGACACTTGTTACCCGGAGGTTTGCGGGGCCAATGATTACGAATCCGATGTCAGATTTTCAAAATTCAAAATGGTGGATCCAAATTGGCGGACGACTTATTCAAAACTAGATCCAATTGTCCTGAAACTTGTAACCCGCAGGTTTTCGGGGCCGCTGATTACGAATTCGATGTCAGATTTTCAAAATTCAAAATGGCGGATCCAATATGGCGGATGAGTTATTCAAAACTTGATCCAATTGTCCTGAAACTTGTTACCTGGAGGTTTTGCGCTGATCCAATATTTGAATTTTGAAAATCTGACATCGCATTCGTAATCAGCGACCCTAAAAACCCCTCAATACAAAATGTGACGAAAATTGCTTTACTCAAAAAAAGTCTGAGCCAAAAGGGTTAAAAGAGATTAGAAATATATATTTTGAGATGAAAATGTGTCCGTTAAAGACTCTTTTTAATTTCGAAGCGGACGGTGCAAAGATGTCAATGTGAAATTGCCATTATACTCGTATGTCGAGACGAAGTTGTCGGAGAGAGCCACATACACCGGCGTTTGGTCCACAGCTACTAGTTGAAAACTAATAGCTAGCCCGCAGTGAAGTTGTAGAGCTCTTAGTGCAGAGTCCATCTCGGGATGTACCCCCATACCCATTTCCGCCGTGAAGCTGTAGCGCACTTGTATTACTGTGTTTCGGTTAAAAAGGTAAGGGAGCCGTAGAAATTACATGAGACTTAACAACTTCACACCTCAGGCTCGACAACGTGTTGGCGTTGACCCTGGTGGCGGCGACCACATACCATCAAGTGAGCCGTCTGCATGCAGGCCAAGGTGACATAAAAAAATTAAAAAATATTGTAGATGCTTGTATATGCTCTGGTGATCATTTGGTTTTGTACGTTGACGTGTAACTTTAAGTCAAGTTGAACACCGAGGTCCCGCAGAGAGTCAACACAAGTCAATACAAGAAAATTTATACTACCCAGTTCATGTGTTAATGCTAATAAGAAGGGTTATCAAAATCCTTTTGAAAAGAAAGGTAATCTGGTAAATTTTTAGTGGTCAAATCAAAAATCTGAAATAGCAATGGGCCGAGAATAGAACCCTGAGGGACACCGAAAGTAGTTTAGACTACGTTGGATCCGGATTCCTTGATAACTACTATTGACTCCCATTAAATATACATGTATAGGTCATGTAAGGTAATATAAGATCAGCACTGGATTTGCACTAGAGTTAAATTAGCGATCCTTAAAAGCTATGTACGTAGTAGAACTTAACGGTTCAAAAGGTAAAAGGCCTTTGGAAAGTCAGTGCACACGGTATCCACTTGTACTCACCTATCCATATTTGCAAATAGTGTGTGAACAACATAAGGTTTGTGCAATTGCATATATAAATATATATAAACACTGCTCAAAGTGGGCTCCTTGAGCTGCAATGCAAGCCCGGCACCTTCTTATGATGGACCGTCTCAATTTGCGTGCAAATCCTGCTGATGAGATTTTTTAAGCAGCCAAACGTATTCGTTGTTGCAGCTGTTCCAAGGATGTGATAGGTTCTTTATAAACGTTCTCTTTTAAACAGCCCCAGTAAAAAAAGTCGAGGGGGTTTAGATCAGGCGAACGAGGTGGCCATAGTATGTGCCCTAGACGCCCGATCCACCTGTCTGGATATGTTTCAATGAGATGCTCTCGTACTCTCACCGCATAAGGTGCGGGGCAACCGTCATGTTCTTTCTAGGAAAAAATGTAGTCTGTCCTTTTCTAGCATTCTAATAACAATAACTTTTTTAACGAATACGGAGGATCGACTACCTGGATAGGGTTCCTTCTAGGGTATTTCTTGTTACTTTTATCAAGTTTTAACACTCTCATTACACCGATAACATGAATTTAGGTAAGGATTTTGTGGACTAACAGAGTGAGGTATGATTTAGGACTTGGTTACTATTTTGAAAATTAAGACCCAATTCAATTCGAACAGCAACAACTTCGTATTTTTTAAGATACTGGTTATTATGATACTATTTTAGAATCTATACATAATAGAAATATCCAATAGCAAATATATACAGGATATATATTTTTTTTAATAAAGAGGTTATATTTAATATATGTAGAATATTCCGTTCTGTTTGTACATCTATTGCCACAAGTGCGATTAAAGGTGAATGAACAAGGTCAATTTTGGTCGAAGGGTCGCATGGCATTATCAGTAAACAATCGAAGGAAAAATTTCGTATTTTCTTCAGAGGTTTTTTTAATTAAAGGTTATACCTATCTCAGGAACAGGAATGCTGTCCGCATTCAATTTAAAATAGTTAATTTTAATCGAATCTCAACTTAAACACTAGATTAACCAACTATAACATGTAAGTAGTTTTTTATGTGTGCACTGTACTGTAGTTATACCTTTTTTGAAATTAGTAAAATATTAAATATGATATTCAAAATTAACACATTCATGTTCTGATATTTTAGGTGCTTTGCATTGGTATACAGTCTATACGTGTGTATATTGTACAGTAGGTATTGATATATATTTTTTTCTAGTTGTGGTTGGTTAGCTTTGTTTTTGTATTTAAAGTTCGTGCCATATATTTAATTTACGTCTTAGGAATGCACTTATGGAGGTCAGAGATATTAAAATAAGGTAGGTATTCTATATTCCTGTATAATTTATATACCTCTGTATGGGTTCGATGACCTGAGCCAACCGGATTACATTTTCGTTAAGTTTGATGACGAAAAGCGGTTTATACTGAATCGAACCAATTTCATAGAGGTGAAACTGCGGGCAAAGGCGCATTCATAGGAATTTGAATATTGCTGTCTGTCCCAGCCATAATATAGTGAGTCTGCGATATGGGTGCGGGGCGGTGGCGGCGGCGGGTGGTGGCGGCGAGTGGCGGCGGAGGCGCCGCGCCGCCGGCCGGCCCCTGCACACTTCATTCAGTCAGTTTTTGGAATTAGTAGGAAGTAGTGCCGGTCACAAAAAAACTTGTTTACGATTATACGTATCGATATAAAGCTCGTAAATAGATATTTTGATATGTAGTTGCGTTGTCTGATTTAATACATAAATAATTGTGTGTGTTAGTGAGGACTGTGAGGAGAGCTATTCCTGGACTGCAGTTAAGACAAATCAAAGGAATGACCTAGCACTAAACTAAGGCAAGCTACAATATTTTTCTTGAAATGTTTATTGTTTTGTTTTTTGTATTTTTCTTGCCTGTATAGTTAGTTGGTGTTATAAGATATTTTGTGTATTTGCATACGTATAGATGTAGATAAATAAGAGCAGTGAGTGACTCATTGCTAAAAATAATACGTAATTAAGTAGAAAGATGTAATAAAGTATTATGTTGATAGATAAGAGATCCGATACGAAAATCTTTATTATAAATCGCTTTAGACTAATAGATCAGTCACTGGCAAGAAGTTAGTAAGTTTTGACCATAACGTAAGTGGTCACTGTCGCCTATAGAGATTAGCAACCTCAATGGATTACTGACCAATTGTAACTAGATGACAATTCGCATATATTTAATACAAATTTGAGGGTGGGAGTTAGCAAATATGATACCACAAAGTACCCACCCTACCACCATAAAAAATCTAACCAATGTTGCCCAATGTTCCTTGAAAAGGATTCTGACATATTATGTAGGACAAAAGGAAGATTATTAATTATTAATATTTTGTATAATAATAACAACATTGTGTATTGAGTTGAGTGCCTTTAAAAATATGTTTTATTAATAAGAATAAAAAGCTAATAACTTTTGTCATTGAAAAAAATTTAACCAGATTGTGCGGGAGTTATAAACGGACGGCCAATACAATATTTTTATGGATTAAGATTATAAAGTGTCAAAGTTGAAATTGAAACTGAATTTGCAAGCAGTTTCCAAATCGGTCTTCAGCTGAGAAGAACCGGCAAGAAACTCAACAAGGTTATCTTAAGGGGACCCGGTGGTCTAGAATTTTCGAAAAATCGATTTATTTTTTTTTACATATTTCGAAAGTATAGTATTAAATCAATCAAAAATATACTGTTAAAATTTGGTGACAAAATTCCGAGTATTTCTATATTTAAAACCCATTACAATGTCAGGTCAATTGTTCGCTAATTGCAGCTGCTCGGGTCCGTATACCTGACTTAGACTATTGTATGAATTTAACGGGAAATATTTTAGTTTTAAGATTAACGGATGAAAGCCTGTTAGAAAGATGTCTCGGAAATAACACTCAAAATAACAATGAAAGCTTCAACTCTTGCGTCTGGCAACTTGCACCGAAGCATCAATTTTCTGGAAAAAAAATTGTGGACATCGCTGCATGTTGTGCTGCTTGTACATTTAACGAAGGTTTTAAAGCTATTTTAAAGATGATGGACGTAATGGGTATTTAAATCGGCCCATACGCCGATCAACTAGCCCGAGATCGTGATGAGCGAAGAATCTATAAGGCTGATCGTCAAAGCACAAGTGACTCCACAGAGGCAAGAACTGCTCGTAAAAAATCCAAGAGTCAAGAAAATGAAGACTATGAGAGAACAGAGGGAATCCTTTATGGTGCTGGGATCGCCGATTAATCGTAAGTGCATATTTCAATACAATTTCTTGAGAATATAGTTACTTAAAACTTTAAACGCGTTTATCTCGAAACTACTTTTTTTCTACTGAAGAAAGAAGGTCTACTGAAGCTAAAAAAAAAAACGGTTCGACCGATTCGTCTGAAATTTTAACAGGTCATTCTAAATAGTACTGGCTCTCGCCGGGACTAGAAAAAATATTTTCTGTTGAGTATTTCTATTTTTTTTATTAAAAAAACATTGCAAACAAAGAGTCGTTTTCAGACTCGTACTTTGAATTACGCGCCATTTTGTCAATTTTTTTTTTTTTTATTCTAGTCCCCGCCATAACTATACTTATACTGATTAAAAATCCGTCTTATTTTTTAATTTCAGATCAAAGGGAGAGATAAAACCTCCTTCAGCAGCCAGGTCCTTTTTTTTTGAGAGGGGAACTTCAGCGCCACTTTTGGAATTAAAAAAAAGGCTAAATTTTAGGCCGCTAGACCACCGGGTCCCCATAAGTAATCTGATTTTATTTTATCGTCTATTCGACCATTTTATTTTACGTATTTTATGATCTCAATATAAATGCTTTATAAATACATATATGTAGCTACATTATTTATAAATTAATCGTTAGTAGCGAAAGCAAATGAATGTTCAAATTTCAAAACTATTGACATACTAATTTCTGTTTCTTATAATATGCCCATAATTTAAAAAAATGCTTTAAAAAAGGTTTATTTACATTATAAACGTTATGGGTATCATAAATCTAAAACGCCATAATGCAAGTGTAATTTTTTTTTCATTGATAAAACTAATACTCGTCAATAGTTAAGAACTAAAAAAAGAATTTCTAACAGACGAGACAGTAAAACTATTTTGTATATGCCTATTTAATGTACATAATAATACATATACGAATTTTAATTAATTATTTTTTCATCAAATCTATTCGAAAAGGATAACTTGGTTCGCCTTTAAGTGCACCCAAAGGTGGTGTTTTCTATAAGAACCCTTTAGCGGGCAGTAATGAGTTTTTAATCCTCTTTATAAGTGCGCCGCAATTATCTTTGCCGCGCACTTTTTGAATTTGTAACATCTTAGTGTTCAGCGCCAAAGAAATCGAACGCAAATATGGTTAGAATAAAGACTGGCTGGTACGACGGTCCATAGTCGCGCCGCCGGCTGAATAAAAAGCAATCTCTATTCCTAATAAAACTCTAATAATAAATTTTCATAATTGCGAAAATGTCTCAAATGTAAATGTAATTTTTTTGTTGTTTTATTATGAGATACTATTTAATTTCAATTTAGATGTTACTCTATGTTTTATTAAATAAAAATATTACAATAAAATATGAGGCGCATTTTCTTATAGATAGTGATGAAAAGTAGAGTGTATCACTCGGGTGCAAAATATTTTTGACTCGGGCGACGTACTTTGAATCCCTCGCTACGTTCAGGATTCAACTAAAGAAACCCTCGCTACGCTCGGGATTCTACTCTAGAATCCCTCACTTCGCTCTGGATTAAAAAAAAACGCCCTCGCCGTAAAAATAACATTTGCTCCCTTATGATACAATCTACTATTTATTATCTCTAAATAGTATTAAACAATGTAACTATTTCGTATTACTTATTTACATATCTTGATACGGATTTCACCATAATTTTGGGTATTTCGGAAGGTTTATGTGGGTTGTTAATTTCTCATACAGTAAAATTAGGAAAGAAAAAAAAATCATATACATATAGTTATCTATTAATCAGTCGGTATGAAATAATTTAGATCTTTCAACTCTAAGTTCAAAGGTTAGGGGAAAATGTTTTTAATATAAAGACATTTGGCCCATTTTTGCAATTACTTAATTTGCACATTTCTTGACCTAGATTACTTATTTTTTTAACCTTTATTTATAGCTCGTCTAAACAAGTGGTGAATAATCATGGATTTGAAGATTTTTTGTATAATAACATGCTTAAACGTGCACTAACCAATAAAGTTAAATGCGCGTTCTTCATGGTTTATCATTTTTGTGTTTATTCTTAAATGAAATTCGACCTAACATATCATTTATTAATTTCCTTCATCAATATTCTTGGAAATCAGAATAAACAGCTTAAAATAATGTTGGCAACTAATTTCGCGAAGCTATCTGTAAAAGTCAAAAGTCGAGTTATGTAAGAGATAAATGTGTGTGCATGCTAATACATAATTTATAAAATAATACTAACTTAAACAACCATGTAAATTGTAAAAGATGCATCTAAGAAACATTCCAGAAGGTTTTTATACGTATTTATTTCACTGGCCACCCAATTTCATGAAAACTAAATTCTAACTAACTAGGCTTTAGAGAAATCTGGAATTCGTCAATTAATTTTTATCTATTACAATTGTTATTAGGGTTAAATGGGAGTGATCTCAGTCACGTCTCAGCTGTCGAATTGACGGTGACGCAATAGAAATATCCAGCGCGTTCATTGGTTAATATATATTATAATACTATATAATACATATATCGCTTATGGTCGTCCTTGATAGTCTAGGGTGTCTTAAAGCTTGCTTATGAGTATAACCACGTTCGCTATATCATTATAAGCACCCTAAAAAGAAAATAAGTATAATATAATCTATCTAATATAAGAAGTCCCCAGTAACGTATAAGAATGTTGTATAGAAATCTACCTTTTTTTTTTTAAATAAGGCTCATTTAGATCATCCTAATTTAACCGGGTTGTCAATAGGTGAACCTCATTGCTGTACTAATAAAGTTGATTCTTCAATGACGTTCTTAAACGTCAAAAGGGACTTCTGATAGTAGATGGACTATACTATAGTATTAAAACTAAGCAAGAGGATTCTTTCATCATAACAGTACTAGAGTACCTATTCCTTATCAGTTGGTTTATAAGTAGGTTTATTTTTACTATACTCTTCTGCATTGCTTTTGTTTCACTAAACAAACCAAACAAGGCGGTTAGCGAGAGAGAAAGAACCAGACATCGATAAAGAAGCAAGAAAAATAAACGGGAAAAAAAATAGCCGATAACTACGGTCAAGGTCGTTCTTTTATGCTCATTCTTCATGGCTCTTGGTAATTGTTTATTTACTGATTAATTTTTCGGGACAAATAAAAATCCATATTATTTTTAGGTCTTGAAGGGATGAATTTTTCTATCTATAAATAATATAGTATGCTTACTTGTGCTGGCCGACTGACCGATTGACCTACTAACTGACTGGATAATGTACAGACTGACTGATGGACTGACAGAATGGCTGACTTATCAACGCTTTCCCGTAAACGCTGGGGCTACAAAATTATAGAAAGAAGGTTTCTTAAATAACATAAGTAAGCACTAAGAAGGGATTTTTGAAAATTTTACCCTTTAGGGGATGTTTTGTTGTCGGTCATTTTCAAAAATTAGAAGCAGGAGATTTCATTTACCTGCTTCGGATTAGAAATAAATGTACACAAATTATATCGGCGTTCAAGATTAGGGGTTGAAAGTTTATATGTGGAGTTCGTTAGTTTGGAAGGAAGTAGCACGAAAATCAATATTACAGGTTTTTATATAAAATATAAAGCTTAGAAAGCAATGGATACCAACTTTTAATTTCCGGGTAAAATAACAATCCCTCGGGAATGCAGGTGTAACGGCAACATAAAATTTAAAAAAAAATCAACAATTCTTTATTAACCAAAAATAAACCTTAAAAATGGAATACAGGAAGCACATACGTACATTATACTTTTAAAACTAAGGTGTGTCTGTATCTTGAGTTTAGGTTACCTTAAGAATATAGTTCCGTACCTTCTGAACTAGTTGAGACTGTATCTCAGAAGGTTGGAATATTGATATTACGATTTTGAAGGTGGTCCAATTACATCTAACCAAATTGGTGAAATTTGTTCACCAAGAGGGAATGAGGAATATATTATAATATATATTACTATGTGTCCCCGCGGTTTTACCCGCGTTCCCGTGGGATGTCACATTTATTATTCATAAAAACCTTCCTGTTCAATCACTCTATCTATTAAAAAAAACCGCATCAAATTCCGTTGTTTTAAAGATTTAGGCATACATAGGGATATAGGGACAGAGAAAGCGACTTTGGTTTATACTATGTAGTGATATAGAACAAGACACTTCACGTAATTAATCGACGCCACCAGGACAAGCGGACGTATTGGATGAGTTACTTAGTTCTACGGACGTACCACCATCGTACCCATTTACGCCGTGAAGCAGTACTGCACTTGTAATGTTATTAGTATTGACAGACCAGTTAGCTTGGTGTTTAGCGACCCTAACTGCCAAGTCGCAGGAAAGAGGTTCGATTCCACCCAGGACAAACATTTGTGTGCATGAACATGTCTGTTTGTTCTGTCTCTGGGTATAAATATCTATACACTATTTACTATGCACCTACTCATTTAAAATATACGTAAGGAGTACGTTAAGGATTTATTATAAGTATAAATATATTAATATTTCTTATATAACTCGGCACCCATACTATGGCACTATTTATATATTTTTATGATTAATATTATAATATTTCTATAGGTACCGAGGAATTAATGTACATGTATGTTTTTAACGCATTTTCATAGGCGACGACAGAATATCAGCGTTGTGGGTGAAACTTCAACATTAGGCTGAGTCGTAGCCTTTTTTCTTCTCATGACACACAGATACAGAATCATTATTTGGCTATATTGTATCCATCATTTTAATTTGTGTGTTTTGGGAGAAAATAAACTTAATATTATTATATATATGTATTTAGAAAAATAAAATAGTAATATATTATGTAGTATATTAGTTATCTGGTTTTCATAGTATTAACTCTGCTTAGTTTGGGATCAGGGGCCCAATTCCACTAAATGCAACGTTCGAGTAGCACGTTTGGTTCGGCAAATTGAAGTTGTGACATTTCTTAAATATGGTATTCTATGCACAACAACCGAAACAAACATACTTTGACGTCATCTTTCGAACGAATGTGAACCATTACCGAAACACAACCGCAGTTCGATCGTTGGTGTGTAGTACAATACGATTAAAAGTCATATTTGACGTTTGGTTGTGATATGGTAATGGTTCGGTGCATATTATGTTAGTGGAATTGTCACCTTGATGGCCGTGTGTAAAAGAATGTCCTTGTATAAAAATATTGTGTTACTGTCAGAAAGGTAAGAGGCCAGTGAAATTGCAGGCACATGAGATTTAACAACTTCACATTTCAGACTCAACAACGCACTGCCGATGCCCCTCGTATTGCTGATGTCCATAGCCGGCGGTGACCACTTGCTATCAGTTGGACCGTCTCCGTGTTTGTCGGCGCATACTTAACATAAAAAATATACCCTTTTCCGTCTGCTTTTTCAATGTTATTTTCTGAATAAACTGTCTTGCTACAACTTTTTTTTTACTGAAGATATTATAGAGTAATTGTTTATTATTATATAATATGGGATGTTATATAATAGACTCCACATCGATTAGTGATTAGAAATGCAAAAGACACTATTAGTTAAACTTTCTCACGGTCCTGATATTTGTTGAGTTAACGATCTAATTTTTTTACTTTTCCCACCATTTGTCTCCAATATAAAACAATGTCTCAATAATATTAGGGTAGTCTAACCTCAATTTTCGTTCTGAACTCATAAAAAACTGTTATTATAATTCTATTTCTAAATAAATTATATTTAAAAGCATCTTTTGTTTTATCATATAACAGGGATCACAAACCATAAAAATATACCTACATATAACCAAATCGTCAAACAACATGTAAATATTTTATAATGTATGGACAATATTACTTATAAGTAGAAACTATCCGATGCGTTGATTAATTTATCGTAAGTATACATGCTGTTCGTAGGCAAAGGCGTATATGGGAGGGGGGCGTTCCCTTCTGAATTCTAGGATACCTAAATAGCTTCCTAATACTGTACCTACATAACAACAACTTATATCGACTCTACTTGATCACATCGGTCATAACATCTCAGGGGCCAGCCATTTGTCTTCTTTTATTTTAAAGATCGCAATAGTACAAATAAGATTTTTAAGGGAAGAATGCCGTAAATTAAGAATTAAGGAAAATTTTAATTGCAGTTTAATTGCCCGACTGATTCGCACATTAATATTGTTATTAGGTAAGATATTTAAAAGCATCGTGTCGAAAAAAAGTTAAATTTTATATTCAAACTATCTGTCCCCAAGGGATTCAATATTCCGTGCACACGTTGTTCATCTAACGTATTTAAATTTAGATTAATACTGTATTGTTTAGAATGCTTCATAAATAACCCATACTATTTTGTTATATAGAAAAATTGTTAAGATAAGAAGTTATTGTGAGATAGGATCTTCTCTAATGATCTTCTAAGGATTTTGATGTGATTGTGCATTGTGATGTGTGAATCAATTTCTGTTCTCAGAGCTCATGTGCTCATTTTGTTTTCTACATCATGGAGGATTATTAAAAAACAAATTAAATCAAATTTGGAATTTATTTAACTTTTTGAACAGAATGGCAAATCAAAAATAATTTTATTAAATAGCTAATAAACTACATTTTAATGACACTTGATGATGCTTTACTTATTTGATTTTACGTAAGAATCTGGGAGGGTCATAACGAACTAGTTATTATATTAAATTGGGTGTAAATTTTGGGTGCAGAAGTAAAAAAAAGGTTTGCATGATTTCCTTTTTATTTTATTTGAATAATTCATTTACAGATTTTATCTGCAATTAAAACTGAAAAATTATTTATGTTAAAAATAAAATTGACCAACTTGTATCAGCGGGGGACCTGGTGTTCTAAAATACAGGTTAAATCTTAGTTAGACTCCAGATCTCACACAAATCACAATATTTATTTTATGTAAAACTTATTCTTGTAATAAACTTGTAATTTGTGGCGATGAAATAAATGCTTTATTAACCCATTTATTAATTATTTTTCATCTATATTAATTTTATTCTTTTAATAGTTTTAATAAAAATCGATTTCTTGCTAAATTTACTACTTTCAGATATTTTTTCCTTTGGATATATACAAGACCAGCTGGAAATTTCAACTTTCAGTGTTAAATAGATTTTGAGTTATTAAGGGGTCAAATGGTTTGTCTAATATGTATACACACGTCTGCTGCGTTGTCAGTTTAATGTTTTTAGCATGAACTTGGATTGACATGCTATCGCGTGTCTAGACTGCACTGAATGGACAGAAAGCATGCATACGTATTTCGCCGACCCCAATTTTTGGGAACATGGCGAGCAGATGATGATGACATAATATCCCATTGAATATTAATACTTAAGGAATATTGTTTGTTACAGGATTCGACTTAAGATTTTTTAATTAATAAAACAAGATTTTTTAATCATGGAAGCCGGTAAGCATTTACATTATTATTAAAGTATATGTGTGAAAATATTGAGGGGACTAGATTCCTGCCTAAAACGGTTTAACATCTTATAAAGTTTGTGATTTATATCTTATAATTGTATGGATGCACTGGTCTAAATTAAGAGGATCACCGCCCAGACCTAATGTTTTCCATTAAAACAACTCAACTCTGTCTGTAGTTCGAGATTTATAAATAGGTATATTTTTGGCAAGCGTGCTGTCCTTGGCCTTGCAAACCATTTTTTTTTTTTTTACAATTAAATTAATGATATATTTTTTTTAGACAATATTTATGACCAGATGGCACAGTGTGACTTCAAAACACCATTTAAAATAACAATAACATTTGAAGAAAACGAAGAAGATGATTTGACTGAAGAATCAAACCCAAATCTTGATAATATTAACACTATTGATACAAGTATTTTGGAGAATAGCATTACAGATTTAATAGATGCTAATAAAATAACACAGAAACCAAATACTGAAAGCTCAAGAAACATGGTTGTAAATGACAGTTTAAAGGAAATTGTGATTACTAACTCTGTTGAAAATATGACTGAAATGATAGACAATACTTTAAAGAGAAAATCGTCTATCGAATGTAATCCAAATAGTAAAACAAAAAGACTTGAAAACAACGATCAAGAAAATCCCATAAATCAGTCCAATATACCAAATACTACAGAATCCTTGGCAAATAAGAACGTTGATAAAATATTTGAAAAAAACAATATAGATAGACATTTGAATGATTTAGACAATAACACTTTAATGCAAATAAACACAGAAATCCTAAAACAACTACTTAAAAAAGTGTCAGAACATTTAGTCATTATTATAAAAGAGCAAATAAATTTTATACAAATTCAGAAAGACAAAAGTATTACTGTTCGCACACTTGATGATTGGAAACAGTATTACTTACGTCTGAAATACCACTACTTCGACCTTTCATATTGCACAGTCTCAACCATTTTATTATCACAAGAAAAGAATGCTGGTTTCATTAAAAGATTTTTAAATCATATCCTTCAACAGAGCAAAGTGGAAAATATAAATTGTACGTACAATGATTTGGAAACACTTTATAGAGAAATGATGAGTTGGGTTAAAATTAAAAAGCAAAACTTACCAACTTTATCTCAGAACGCCTCAAATCACAATGAGAATACAAGGTTAAAACAACAACTTGTTCCTCCAAAAAATCAATTTCGATGTTTAGAGGACTTATGCAAACAGAAGCAAAATACTTGCATTTTCAAATCTGGGCCTATAGGTAGACAAGTCCAGTTGAGTATTGATTCATCACTTATTCCTCAGACAGTTGTTGAAGCTTCTTCGATCCAACGGAATGGAGAACAATTAAGTTCCGAACCATTGTCAGCCATTTATCAGAATAAACAACAAAGTGATGAATCATCGCTGCTACACCAAAATGGACAACCAAAGACTATTGGCTCAACGATGGTAAATCAAAATAACCCACCAGCAGCAGTTGAACCGTCAATAAATTACCAAAATAGGAATAAAAAAGGTCCCAATCTTGAACTATCGTTAAATAAACAGCAAACGAAAATAAAGAAACAAACAAAACGACTGGCATCGCCGATTCGGCAAAAAAGGCAGCATGTGAATCCTGAACCATCATCAATTGAGCAATTGAAAAATCATCAATTAAGTGCAAGTTTTGCACGATCAACATCACTGGCTCAGCGAAATGAACAGCATGTGATTCCGGTATCATCATCGATTCAGAACTCGGTTCTAGGTTCAAAATCAAACCTAGAACCAACGTCATTAGAGAACAGATTTTGTAACAATGTTTATCGATCATTACCGCAAAATAGTGAACGTAGAAGAACTGAAGCATCACTAATTCACCAAGATAAACAGCGCAAAATTTCTAAACATCCAAACTTGGCGAATCAGCAAAATGAATATCTTGTGAATCCTGCTTTTGAACAAGCGTGGATGCATCAAAACAGTCAAGCACACCATAGGTTACAAACTGCTGCTAACTTTAAGCAGGGTGTTCATAACGGATATACATTTCAGCTTCCTCATCAATGTGTTAATTACACTAATTGTAACTTTAGTCATTATAATCCACTGCCATGTGCAAATTATCAAACAGCTGGGAATATATTACAGCAACTACCTGCAGCATATCAGAATATGTTACCTCCACAATATGTTGTTCCTAATTACGCAACAGCACCAATACCCGAAAAAAACAGGAGTTCTGAAACAAGCACAGTTGAATTGGTATGTAGCTTACCTACAATATTTTTGTAAGCACCTCCAGACGTCAAAAGTGTGTAGGATCAAGTACATTTTGAACTATAAAAAAAATACTACTAATATTTACTAAATCTAGTCTGTCTGGCGTGTCCTTTTAATTCCTTTGTTTAAGTTAACAACTATAACAACTTCCTATATGTTTAAAATATTAAAAATTGCATTTTTTGCAAATTGTCGCAAATAAACAAGTTAACGTCGTCAATTAAATGGCGAGAAGAGGCAAATATGAGCATGTGATTTTTTTTTATTACAGAACAAGTATAACCTCTGTTTTCATCATTAACACGAATATCACAATAACAGCGATTTGGCAAGCTTAAAATAAGTTCATCAGAATCACATTGAGGAATGGCCACCCACGTTATCTAACAAGTTAAAAAGTTGTTAAATATATTTTATAAATATTTTTTAGAAAATCCGTACCTAATGGCTCTATTCTCGAATTTACTTTGTCAACCCAATTCGCCATTTCAATACCAATTCTTCGTTACCGTTGTAAATAATAATTAAGAACGTATTTGATTCCAGAGTTTACCGCTGATAGAAGATCTACCCGATGCAAACTTTACTCCTATGATAACACATGTGACATCATTAAATCCAAATGCATATCACATTATCGAGGGCAATTGCATTGTATGTAAAAAATCTACTAAGACCAAATGCTTAGGATGTTACAAACGCTACTACTGCAGTCATGAATGCCAGGTAACCCTTATTCAGATTCAAGTAATACTTACAAATCGTTAATGTAAACCAAAGTATAGCTTCACCAGTATCTACTACTACTATTATTAATAAGTGAAGAAACCTAAGCCCGAGCAATACAATTCAGGGAACGAGATGTTGTTACAAACCATATATCGTGTAAGAGCAATTAATATGACAATTCTTACCGGACAACGGATAGACGGTAATCCAATCATCGTCCTTTCAAATTGCGGGTGAATCAAGCGGTTGGTCATGGATAATGAAAATTGAAAATGGTTTTTATTCCAGATGAAAGATTGGAAACTCCATATGCACATATGCAGAACAGAAAATAATGGGCATCAAGGGCATCAAAAATAAGTTTGTACTTAATAATTACTGGTCCATAATGATACTACCATTGTGCCTGGCTATATTACTTAGGTAAAACATTTTGGTAAAATATGTACCTACATTTTACTTAAAATAAATACTTTTTTTATTTCTTAATTTTCATTTTATTTTAAACCTGTTATTACTCTGTCTCTTATATAATAATCAAATAAGATAACCACCTAGATATGTTTCTCTGTACCTGACTTTTAATCTATTCTAAATTGAATTCGAATTGGGAGGATTCATTTACCCATCGATGCATCTTTGCTATCGCAATAACAATTTATAAATGCTTGTCTTGAAAAACTCAGCTGGACGGGATGCAACGGAACATACTCTTCAATGGTATTTTGTACTCCCGCTCGGGTATTTTTATTCCTCCCAAGAGTTTGTCCAAATTCTAGAAAAAGGAGAAGTATGTTGGCCATGGTCAGGTGAATACGCTGGATGACTCAAAGCTTCTACTACCGTAACTCGAAGACGTCTGTTCTCCTGTGCGATCTTCGCTCGTTGTGAAGCAGCGAAGACCTGCGATTGTCTAAAGCTGGCTTAGAGATTTGCAAGCTTGTCCATCATCGTGATCGTTATCTAACAAGTTAAATAGTAGTTGTGGGGTATGCACGGCATCCATACTCGGCAGGGCTCTTCTTCGCAGCATATCCCATGCGTGCTCAATTAGGTTGAGGTCTGGCGATTGAGCTTTCTGAATCAAAATTGAGTTTGGAGCTAGTATTCGTTGGCTCTCATAAACGATTCTACAAAGTTAATTAAATGAAAATAGTAAGTTCATTCCAACACGCGAGACCATAGACTATGAAGGAAGAGGTAATCATCAGCTAGCGAAAAGGATCACCTAACCTAGCGTAAGATCTTACGTTTTAAATGGACAGTTGTCACACCTTGCTCCTCTATATTGGTGACCCCGAAGTGGTTCCCATCACTTCACATCAAGCTCGGCTTCATTCACAGATCAAGCCAGCTTCGCATCACTCAGTTCCATCCCAGCTGACTCACTGTGGTCCTGCTAGGCATACCTCAAGCGATATCAATCATCGCTCGCACCACAGATCACATACAACACTAACACAGCCTAGGAACGGACTGATGTTACATGCTTTTTGTGTTATACAATAGAATTCGGACAGAATTCATTCCTGGTTAGAAGAGCAATCTGCGTGAGTTTATCATAAATCGTGGTTTTCATTAGATATTAAATTCAACATTACCTATAGAGACCATATCATTTAATATTTTATTTAATTGAGAAAATCAGTTCCACGTGGTTGATGTTGCATGTGTTCAAGCTAGCAATATATTTAAATTGGACAATCAGGGAAACTATTAGCATCATCTCCTGACAAAAACTCAATAGCTATTTTGCTTCAAACCACTTCGTGACTACGTATGTTTTTGTGTTTGTAGGAAAAATTTATTGATTTGCCAGCGAGATCAGTATATCATATAAAAAATAAAAAGCTTTTTCAAAAATGTATTTAAATAGAAAATAGGTATTTTATATGTCAGTCTGTCTGTATCATCTGTATTATAATATATAATATAAAAACCTTCTCGTGTCCCTACACCTACTTGAAGTTGAAGAAAGGGTATGGAAATTCTGCAAAAGAACGACAACATCCGACACCATAAGTAAGTAGTTGCAGTATAGATTCTTTGATCCATATCAAGTCGGGCTCTTACAAGGATCCAAATAATCCAGCATGAATCACAAAGACAGAAAGTTACAAGACAAATTCACCACTTTTTTTGATGAATTTCCGCATAACGCTACGCTTCATCAGACCAATTTAATTGTTCACGAGCCCAACGGCTATCGTTATCGTCCGTTCACCTAATAATTCTATTCAATGACAATGGACAGTGTAGAAATAGGTGGTATAGTATGTTGTACCCGTAACGAAGGTTCACTTCGTGTAAACGATTTCGAATGAAAATAAAAACATCAGTTCTATGCTAATTTTATTCAGAAATTAAATTTATCTAGCGAAGTTCCGTGGAAAACTATACCTACCAATAAAGGCCTTCACCATCGTGTCGTTGGTCGGGTTGATAAAGCCAATTTTTTGTTGGTTCGAAAAAGAAGGAGCCATATTTAGCTAAATTTTTACGCTTTGAATGCCGGGGAACACTGACTAGTTGAATCCCGACGTCCAGTGGGTCGATTCTATAATTTGTGGGACTTACGGATCAACTTTATTTTTTCACTTTTTTCTTTATTCCTATGGATAGACCTATTAAACCGTAGCAATAGTTATCCTTTGTAATTTTTTTATAAACCTCTTAGTTTGGGCAGAAAAAAATGCTTTCTGTTTTTTTTTTTGTATGAAACAGATTATAAAAACCTAGATTCCTGCTTTATCTTGATCAATCCCGCTTCGCAACCCTTTTTTTATAATCCTCGTCCAGTTTACTATAGTTCTGCACAATGAAAGTGTGCATTAAGTTGCAACTCTGCCAGATAAATGGATCTTAAAAATGAGAAATAAAAAAAATCTAAGTTGAATTTTTTATTATTTTAAGGTATAGAAAGCCAAATTGAACAGGGAAAAGTAAGTAAAACTACATAATATTTTATAATTTCTGAAGACGGGGCTTCCATTAAACTGCAAGCTTTACTTAACTTGATGGTATCAAGACTGTTAGATACGATAACTGTTGATTTAGACTCTACAACACACTTAGAGCTTATAAGCAAATTGAGCTTTGATGGAGCATCTGGTTAAAGCAATTACAAACAAACGTTTGATACAGACTTTGACGTTTCTAGTGTTTTTATGGCCAGTCTGGTTCCAATAAGGCTGCAGCAGCGTGATGGAACAGTAGTTTGAGAAAATGACCGACCATCATCAACATTTTACTGCCGTCCTAATAAAAATAATAATAATTTTATTTGCAGTAATGTAATAATAACAAAAAATAATTATGAGTGGTCACACGAGCCAGAATAAAGGCATGCAAAATTTACAATGTTTAAATTATCAAATAAAATGTTAATAAATTAATTAGAAGTGTGTCATTAAATATGCCAGTGTGTCAATATTTAGCGCACTACTATAAAAAATTGTGACTAGTAAGTATTTTTCTTGCAATATGTAAAGTATTCAGTAATGGAATAAAAATTGTGGAACTGACCACTTCCGAAGTTGAACGTTAAACTTCGTCATAGGCAATTCGTTGATGAAATCCGGAAGATCATTATAAATCCTAACAGACATTGCGTAGCAGTTCCTTTGCAAAAATACTGTAGAAGCTTTATGTTTAAATTCACCAAAGAAACAAAATCAACCGTGGCAGCCATAAAAGCTGGTATAACAGGCGAAATAGAAGCACCCCAGCTAACCAGAATTAAACAGGTTGAAGTAAAGCATAAATGATTTATGACAATGATCGACAGGAAGATAACTTGTTTATGTATTTGTCAAATACTTCAACAGCTGGAGTTGGCGATAATAAAGATAAAATCAAGATTAGAAAGTCCGCAATACAACAAGCTTTTAAAAAGGACTGCGGTTTACTCATTGCCCTAGTCAAGCAAGGAGCAGGTACTGCAAATGTCGGCAATACAGATCGAAGATTTTTTAGGGATGCAGATACAACTGATTAGTAGAAAGATTTCACGTGATTCTCCAGACCATTGCGCCTGGAGAGAGCGTGGAACTTACTAAATTCTCTCAGTTTTGCCGAGATACTGCAAATTTGTATATTGGCTATAATTGTATATAAGGCATGTGTCTTTCTTTCTAGTATACACAAAATATTGGTGCATGGGGCAGATATTATTCAACATTTTGGTAACATACCTATTGATAAATTGTCGGGACAAAGACTTCCGAAAATATAGAGAGGACCACGCCAGAAAAGAGAGTAGGATAACGAGAAAGCAGGATGTTATTCATACCTTTCTTTTGTGGTCCGATCCGAAGATCACTGGTCTTAGACCTTGAATGATGAAACAAAGTATAATGGTCCTCTCCAAAAGCCAGAGAGCTTCTGATGTCTTTTCCGACAGAACCGGAACTGGATTTTATTGATGTAGATAATTTACAAGATAGTCGTAGTGATAGTGAATAAGTTTTTTGTGTTATGTTAATGTTATCATATTTTAATTGTTTAAGAATAATTTGTATTATAAATGTTCCCAATCATACCTTATGTAAGTAATTTTTAGGAATTAATTTGTGTATCATGTAGTTTTACTCACTTTTCCTAGTAAAATTTGGGTTTCTATATATTAAGATAATAAAAAAACTATCCTTTAAAATTTGATTTTTTTCTGATTTTTAATATCCATTTATCTGGCAGAGTTGCACCTTTATGCACACGTTCATTGTGCAGAACTATAGTAAACTGTAGTAAACTATAACTATAGTAAAAAAAAAAAGTTTCGAAGCGGGATCGATCAACACAAAGCAGGAATCTAGGTTTTATAATCTGTTTCATAGAAAAAAAAAGAAAGTATTTTTTTCTGCCCAAACTAAGAGGTTTAGAAAAAAATGAAAAAAAGGATAACTATTGCTACGGTTTAATGGGTCTATCCATAGGAATAAAGAAAAAAGTGAAAAAGAAAGTTGATCCGTAAGTCCCTCAAATTATAGTTGGCCCACTGTGCGACGGTTGGTGCCGACCGTGTAGGGCTTTTGTTGTGTAAAATAAATCAACCATATAGATGATGTAAGTATGAAATATGGAGTGTAGAAGTATAGAAGGACCATCTCAGTGTACAAAAAATGTCCGTTGAAAGGGAACAAATTAAGGTGGCGCTACTGTAGCAAGTGGAAGAATTTTAAATAAACGCCACAAATTATTAGAGTAGGATACTAAATTAATAAAAAAAAAGGAAAGAAACATTTCCGTTTTGTTACAGCGCATTTTTTTATTTATTAAAATTTATAGACAAACATGAGTATGGAATAAAATTATACAGTGTTTTTAAGTACCACAATTAAGTATTAAAGAATTACCGGAAACCAACCCAGCACACTTCACTCTGTTCATATAATTTCCACTTGCTACACTAGCATTATTTCGGTGAGAATTCGAAAACTAATTAGCTGTTAACAAGTGGACACTTTTTCGACTAATCTCCCATACTAGATAGTCCTCCTTTACTTACAAGAACAGAGTGAAGTGTGCTGGGTTGGTTTCCGGTAATTCTTTAATACTAATTTCTATTTGCTATTTACAATTAATTGGGGTACTTAAAAACAGTATATAATTTTATTCCATACTCATGTTTGTCTATATATTATAATAATTAAAAAAAATTGGTTGTAACAAAACGGAAATTATTAATTTAGTATCCTACTCTAATTAAAAGCGCGCTCTATTTAAAATTCTTCCACTTGCTACAGTAGCGCCCCCTTAATTTGTTCCCTTTCAACGGTAACTCCATAGTATGACAGCAACCAATATTTTTACTTATGACGTTTATGAGTCAATGTTGCCAACTGAATAAAATTTCCCATATAATGGCTTACGCTCTGTCTAATTTAGGATGATAATTTTGACAGATCACGCCCATGTAGTTTCGTATTTTTTCCGGTAACATGATACTTCCAATAATGTCGTACTTCATTGGTGGGTACCGCCCACTTAGTGAAGTGCCACGCATAATGAACAACAACAGAGTATTGAAAATCGGTTTTGAAATAAAATGAATCAAACAATAAAAAAAAATATTTAGATAACTTTATACTTTTTGGTAAGTACTTAAGTTATTTGATATTACTTATTACTTATTATACACTTATCACTTATATACAATTACTTATTTGTAGAAATAACTATTATTTACCTAATGAATGAAAAAAAAACGGTGCTATGCTATATATCCATTGTCCGCGTGAGGGTGTAAGAGCCATCATAGGGTAACACCTTAATCCCTTCCAAAAAAATAACTGTATTGGCACGCAGTAGACGTTTTGTAATCAGTACGAGTTCTGACGCCGTTAGTGCCTTGTATACGCTTCCATTCAGATTTTGTTAGTTACTGTTTTTGCTATTTACTGTTTAAAATTCAACTCTATAAGAGTTTTTGTTATTTTTGGTCACACAACGCCAAAAAGAACGAAAAAGACTGTTTTAAACAGCGAATGTTGCGAATTTGTGGTTCGATTGCAAGATTATTTTGAACGTGAATGCCAAAATGGCGGAAAGAAGACCGAGTCAAAATCGTCGGAGGTCTGCTCGGAGGGCTTACGAAAGCATCATCAGTCATATAAATAAATTGTTAATTTAATAGAAAAAGTATAATTTGTTTTGTATAATCGGACTACCCAGTTATATCGATTTCATGTTTTATGAGACTAAAATCGATGATCGCATAGGTTCTGTATCGATTTTACACTACCACATCCTTTCTGTTGTCAAAAACCCAGCTGTCAAAATTATCATCCTAAATTAGACAGAGTATAAGTGTCGTGATGGAGATGTGCAGAACCGGGCATTTTTGGTATTCTAAAGTATTTATATTAAAAAAAATATCGAGGCAGAACTAGCGTCACATGACTCGAACAGACACTCGAAGTATTCGAGTACTGTGAATCCGGATTCTTTATTACTAATACTCGTGTAGATGAGTACTGTCTAGGTATTCGAGTCAGTACTAGCTCAAGTCAGACTGACTCGGCACATCTCTAGTCCGTGATGATAGCGCACACATGATATGATTCACAATTTGTTGTTGGGTCTTAAAAGTGGGTAAATATAGCCGAATTTGTCCAATTAGTTATTATTAACGGACAGATTTTTTATTTTTTTTTAATAGATTTTATCAACTGATAGATACAATGAAGTTTCATAAACAGAAATCGGAAACAGAAGCTTGGCATCGCACATTACAAGTATGTAGTTATCAATACTTCAAATATTGTCGTACATTGACCATTATGGTCTTATACATGAATAATATAAGAATGTCACTGCAAAATAAAACCTGTAATCAAAAGCAAATATTAATTTGCAATATTACAGCAACTATATATTTTTTTGACGTGACAACTTCTAATAATTCGATAAACGTTGTCTGAATGCATGAAAAATTGTCCCGTTACGCTCATTGTACAAGTTTAATTATTCTTGCAATTTAAAAATCTGATTACTAGTATAATTTCAAGTATTTATTCTTCTATTATTAAAAAAAAGTAGAATCGGTCGACGGTTGACTAAAAAATAAATGATAATTCAATAAAAATGATTCAATTATTCAATCATTTCATCATTGTTTTGTTATGACGTTGTCACGTAAAACTATCGTCCGTAAACCGACTTTACAGACAACCATTTTCTTAAATCAAATAAATGTGCACGTTTTACAATACGATCCTGATCGAAAGTCAAAACGGCGCGAATTGGCAGGTTTTCAATTCAATGTAATGTCATGCTTAGTTGCACGTAGACTATCCATCATCTTTATATACAGAGTGACTGGTGAGATACCTTCGATACTTATGGAGTGTACTCGGTACTCGGTTCTCGTTAAAATGATATAATAAAAGTAGGTGCTTAATTTTTGACCAAAATTTCTCTAAAAATAAGTGAAATGTGGATATTATACTCTCTAAACAAGCCGCGGTGTTTGTTGTTTAAGTTGATCTAGTCACGTGATCAGATCACGTGCGGCACGCGCTAGTCCCCCCCCCCCCCCCCCCCCCCCCCCTCGCCCCTGCCCACAACCCCACTACCTATTGCATCACCGCACCGACTCATTAGTGTAAACGCAAACGCCGACAGGTTCGTATGTCCATGTTCCCGTGTGAGTGTGTGTGTGACCTGTGACCCGTGATATGTATCTAGGCTAGGTAGTTTAGTATGGCTCATCAATACACAAACGCAGATTACCTGGATATGGTTCGTGCGTATGCGCCTGCTAATGATAGTTTTCAAGGTGATCCGTTCGTTTTAAATCGCGTGAACTGTGCATCACACGAGGCGGCACACATTTTGAACAACTTTTAAGACTCGGGTAAATATGTAAATACGTAGGTAGGTAGGTAGTTTAAATAAATTCTATCGTTGTAAATACGTATGATTCATTTTTTTTAAATACGCCGAAAATACCAAGGTTCTTGAACTTTTCAGTTGCTCTGTAGATTTAACCTTGTTTTAATACCTACACTTTATTAAGTCAACGGAGCCAGGATTAAAGTATGAAGGGAAAACGGATCATGCTCATGCGGATCGTACATGGGAAGAGGTCTTGATGTAGGTAGGCAACAGCTGTACAGTGTAGGTACCTATGTATCCTGTGTTGATAGCGCGCTGCGCGACACGTGCGTCCGCGCGGTATCCAATTATTGCGCAGGTAAATACGGGACTGTTTACTAAGAAGTAATTTAATATTTATTTTTGTTGTTATTTTTTTATCATATATGATCGCCTACTATCACGTCCTCAAATATTGAAGGTATCTCACCAGTCACTCTGTATAATATAATACTTCTGTATATGTGTTGGACCCGGTAGGTGGTGCTGCGAGGGAATTCCTACATTTTTGTATGGACTTATTTCGACAGAACGACGACTGTCCGGGCAGCTAGTATAAATATAGAATACCAACAAACCTCAAACACGTGTGTGGCGGCGGCAAGTTAAGTAGGAATTAATTCTTAATAGGCAATTCTGGAACAAAATAAACATAGACATCTGGCAACCCAAGTTAATTCGACAGACGACAGATAATATTTGTTTATTCCATTTCAATACTTATTTTTGTTTTCGGCTTTTCGTATTTTTCTCTTATTTATTGTCAAACACAATGCAAATAATCTTAAACGAACCATATATTTGTTCTATTTGTGTTTTTATGTGATATATAATTTAAAATGCCCTCCACAAGTCGCCTTAATTTCTACGCCTGAAAATGTTATTCGTCACTTTATGTCCGCATTATTGCAATTTGTACTGTGATAAACTGAAAATATTTGAAGTTAAAATGTGGTATGCCGCATTGGTAAGATTTATACGAAGAAGATTAGTACTAGGCATTATATTCGCATCATCACTCACTTACTGTATCGTCAGTTTTTTACGAGAGGTAAGTAAATAAATACATACCTCAATCATGACAATATCTCCTAAAAGTGTGTTCTGGTTTTTTTTGCATTAATTCGTTCTTTGTGAGTAAACATATCATGGATAAAATTTTAATCTGGCTGACTACTTTCCATTATAGGCATACTGTGTAACCTGTTGCATGTGTTTGTAAACTAGTGCTGTTATTCTTTAGCTCGCCCTTTTATCATAGAAATCCCAATCATAGGAATCTAATTTCCCTAATAAAGTGTATGGTTAATTTAGGAAACCAAATTGAAAACCAAAACTTACAATTCTTATCCATTTTATAAATCTTTTATCAAAAACTATATAAATACATCTGTCGACAACAGTAAAGCTATATATTAAAAATCCATGATGGAATGTAGGCAGTATAGGTTATTTTAGAAGTGGTACATGTATGTTTCTTATACCATTGATCTTTAAAATAGCTTACAGATTTGAAGGCAGGGTTTTGCAAACTTTCAATACTAGAACTGATTCTTAGACAGTATTTATCTATCTAGCTCTATGGAGTTACTGCAATACCCATGGCAATTGTATTTGATAATTTTCTGGAAAAAAAGACATGTCTCATACATTCCCATGCAATGGGAAAAATTATCTGAAGTAGATTTATTTGAAGCTTACTGATATTATCTTATCATATTGCCATGTTTTGGCAATTTATGCAGTTCCATTCTTTTATATTTTGTAAACAATCATTCAACAGAATTCTAGTTACTTTACTAATTGCTATTTATTTTTAAATTTCAGGGTGGCAGCAGAAATATGATATATCAGGACATTTCAATGGAACATAAACCATTTGTATGGCGGACACTTCAAGAACATAATGATACAAATGACAATATGGTTTGTAGAAACTCTGTTCAAGGAAAGATGTTGCTAGTGGATGATAGAGGTAATTTGAATTTAAAAACTAGGACACAATTGTTCTATCAAATTTTTAACCAACTTAAAAAAATACATATGGTTATTATTAGAGATGGGCCGAGTAACTCGGTAAAATTCTTTTTCAACCGAATACTCGGCCGAGTAACTTGGTTCAATCAATTTCCCATTTCGCCCGCTTAAACAAAAACAGGTACAACAAACTTAAACAAATACACCCCTCACCCCGCCCGCGTCTTTCAAATTCCAGTCGCTTGATAGTTTTAACACTGTTTTTTTAATTATATCTACCCAAATATATTGCTTTTCTTAAACCGAGTATACTCGGCATTCAAACCGAATTATTCGGGCCGAGTACGAGTGTCAAAAAACCCGCCGAGTACGCCGAGTATCAACCGAGTAGGTAGTCCAGGTTCGATTTCCACCCAGGACAAACATTTGTGTACATGAACATGTCTGTTTGTTCTGTGTCTGTGTAAAAATATTTATAAGAGTGTATTTCAAAACTTAGTATTTAAAGTATATCAGTTACCTGGTAGCCATAATACAAGCAGTACACTCGCTTAATTTGGGATCAGGTAACCATGTGTGAAGAATGTCCTAGGATATTTAATGAATAAAAAAAACTGCTGGTCATATTCTGATTTAGTTCTGGAATAAGTTTTAGTTAAAATAGGAAAGATCACTAGGGTCTGTACTACTTCATTTACTAATTCCTCCTAATATTTTATGTTTTTAAACACATCTTTTTTCTTAATTATATTTGAATGCTTGCCTCTATGGATGATGTAAATACAATAATGTAAAAATTATTTGTAAAATGTAAAAAATGTAAAGAACGAACACTTATAACTTTAGCTATGATTTTTTACCTTGTGAAAGTAAATTACAAACTCTATGTACTGTTAATTTTTATAAGATTTAATTCCATCCAAGCAATATCCAAATTACATTTTCTAAAATGTTAGTTTTTTGTTAAGCTATTGGCCCAATACAGGGCATTGCACACTACTTATCAATAGTTTTATCTTTATAATATATATTTATTAATCACACATCATCCTCCTCTCTGAAAATGCTTGCGCTGCCCAACAGTCTATAATGTTACAGTTACTTGTATATTATGTATGTATGTCTAAATCATCAATAACAAAATTGTCAATGGTACTGTTAATCTTATGCATTGTTATAAATGTGAATGTGTTACGCTTTTACGCGATGACTACTTAACCAATCATCCTGAAACTTTGTACACATATTCCTGGAGGTATTAGAATAGAAGTAACAAAGGATAATTTTTATCCCAGAAAAATGTTACATTACTAGCGAACGCAGGGAAAACCGCGGGGGACAGCTAGTATTCTATAAAAGGCAATGTCGTCCAATCGAATACTATCGACACTGAGGGTGTAAAGAAAAGGCTTTTGCAAAGTTCATCCCATAAAGAGATGACCTCCAGCAATCTATATCTATACTAATATATAAAGCGGTAGAGTTTATTTCTATGAATGTGCTAATTTCAGGAACTACGGGTCGGAATTAAAAAATATTTTTGTTTTGAATAGTCCATTTATCGAGGAGGAATAGCACATACCCTTCTTTTTTTCCATATAAGCTGTCTAACATTATCTCATTCAGATATCATTGTAAAGATTATTATAGATGCTTGTCAATAAATAAACACGTGTTTTAACGTTTTTCACAATTCAGCCTCTAAGCAGATAAAAAGGGCAGGTCTGTTGGCAGAGTGGTATAGTTAGTAAAATGTCTGCCATATTTTTTTTGAACTTACAACCAGTTTACAAGAGACCATAATTGTATTAAATAATATTACTTTAACTTTAACCTGCAAGTCCGTATTCATCAAAGCAAATAACTAAAGAGTTTCTAATTAATTTCTTTTACTTGATTTTCTATGCACGATGCTAGCTGAATGAGCAGAAAAGGTTAAATATAAAAAAAAAATTTCAGGTTATGTTTGTCAAAGAATGGATGTCATGAAGAATGGCTGCTGCGACCTCGACAGAGATTTCACGGAGAGGTACAGCTGTGAGACATGTGATATTAACAATTGCTGTATAATATATGAATATTGTGTTTCATGTTGCTTGGATCCTACCAAGGTACACACATACATAATAAAAGCACATCAGTATTTGAAAAGTCCCATCCATTCAACTCACGCCAATATAATTATCATGAGATGGCCATAATTGGGAGCCTCATTCATTAACAAACACAGGAAATCCCAGATTATCATTGAGGTTTTGATGGGAACAAAACCATAATAATTAATTATGTTATGCATGAGTCAAGACAATACCGCATTATATTACCTACGTCAAAACGAGCATTCTTAAAATTGGCTTGTGTTTAAACTTGAGGGCTACATACAAGATATGGTTTTTTCTCGTTTTTTTCCTGTACCGTAAGCTCTTGCTGTGGGATTCAAAGCCACAGCCTTCCTCACGGAATGTCTAGCATGATAACCAATGAACTTTTTCACTGGAATGAGTTTTGAAAAGAATATGAACATTTGAAATCTTGAAAGGAAAGAATCTTGGTTCCTCCCCCTAAGTTTAGTATGAAATTAAAATTGTAATTAAGTGTTGCGTTTCTTTACAGAGAGATATGCTCCAGTTGGTGCTATCGAAGCTTTCAACAGAGAAGAATGTTTTATTCCGCTCCCTTAGTGACGACTACGAACTGTGTTTAACGAAATGTCGGACTAGTTCACACAGTGTACTGCATGAGAACTCTTATAAGGATCCCGCGCATAAACATTGTATCGGTGACGACCTACCCAGAACTGGGACACCTGACTAGCGAATAATGAAGTTTAGAATAAGTTAGTTATGTATTCGTATTTATTAATGGTTATTTTAATGCTAAATACAAAATGACCATTGTGCTGGTGAGGTGGCAGACGTCTTTCTACTGAGACTTTCTTCTCACTGTCATGGCGCCGAAGATATTTTGTCCTAAAGTGACATCTGGTGAGCATTAACGCCATCTCCTGGGCACATTACCAAACTCGGACTACAGGTTTAATTAATAATTTCTAACATAGAAATATTAATTTTGCCTTACCTGGATTCTTGAACCTTTGGTCTTAAAGGACCTGTACCGCTCGACCACTGAGGCGATAAGAAAAGAAATAAGATAGCAAAATCACTTTATTACAAATATCTAGATAAACCTAAGAACAAATTAAAAGTAATAAAGTTGCTAGTTGAAATCTATATATTTTTTGTAAACGTATCGTAAACGAGACCACACTAGCGATCACTAAGCCAGTGTATTATTTGTTAGTACCGTTGTTTTTTCTATGTATGTAAACCTTTTGTTAGAGAAATGATTAAATTATAAGCTAGCGGTAATGACCGACACCTTGGAAGCTAAGTGATGAAAGTGGATGATTAATTTTTACTACTGATGATATCTACTAATGATTACTAATTACAAGTAATAATCGGTAAGTTATAATATAATAAATTCAAGTAAGGAGAACAACCATGTTATGATTTTTTTTGGCTTAAAGCTATACTGTAAACAATTATTAGGTACTTGTAATTGATCAGTGAATTAAAACGCATTTTTGCATAATATCACTTGGTTTCTAAGGTCTAATATTCTAATGTCAAAACATTTAAAATTGAGGATCAAAGAAGAGTTTATGTTGGAATATGGAAAGTTAACATCAAACTCACTATATTTTATATTGAGTTTAGATATTTAATATGGAAATAAAACCTTAATGTTAATTTTAATTTATCGGCCACTCGATTCAAATATCGAGGAGTGACTTATGGTGCCCATTCATAACTAGATACAGATGTTCTATCCCCACAATATTTGTTCAGAAATCTGATATCAAAATAAGCAGAGCTTGTACTATGGAAACCAAATAACTGAATACTACATATGCTATAGGTATTTGGAAAAGGAAAAGTAGTTTATGTAGTCAGTTATCTGGTCTCCATTGTACAAGGTTTTTAGTTTGGGATCAGAGGCTTAAGCACGAATATCTATGGCAAGCGTGACATCGTATCGAGTACGCCAAAAAGCTGGTTTGTATGGAAAATTGAACACCGCACATACCGTGACGTTACGCGATGTTCAATTGCCCATTGCATTGGCTTTTGGTGCACTCGATACGACGACGATACTCTTACGATAGTTGTTCGTGCTTAGGGCACAGTGGATTTTTTTTTTCTAAATACACACTTATAGATATTTACACCCAGACACAGTACAAATAGACATGTGACAAACCCACGACCTGTAGCGTGGCTTTCAGGGTCTCTTAACCAGTGGTGTAGCTACCGGAGGGCTAGACGGGGCAGTGCCCCGGGGCCCCCAAGCTCAGGGGGCCCCTCGGACTCTGACTTACAAACAGTGGCGTAGCTACCGGAGGGCTAGACGCGGCAGAACTCCGGGGCCCCCAAGCTTAGGCTGGGGGACAAAATATATTAAATAGTTTAGTTGGGGCCCTACTTCATTTTTTGCCCCAGGGCCTACGGTTACCTAGCTACGCCACTGCTCTTAACCTCCAAGCCTACTGGCCTGTCAAAATATTAATAAATTAAAGTTATAAATATAATTCAGATTGTAACACATACCATTACTAGCTTAGAAGATAAAGCACACATGCGCCTTAAATATTTATGTTACTTCTAAAACAATAACTGAGCAGTCTCATTAGATAGAATATCTTATAAGTAATTGTATAATAATAGAAATCGAAAAGGTATTGAAATCAAGGGTAAAAGCACTTATTTAAATTGTTATAACTATGTGAAATTTACCCATGATATTGTATTTACATTTAATAAGATCAGAAAGTTTATTTTAATAATATTAAAATAAATATAATACGTTTTTAAAACGGACGGTATATAAAATAATGTCGCCTAGCCCTAAATGTATGACCCCGGAATGATTGTCCTGAAAATTCGTAATTGCGAATAGCTAAATTATTGTAAGATTTATAACGAAAAAAATGTGTTGCATGTAATAAATAATAGGAATGTGTCCTGACATGTCAAATCAGCAATTTTTTATGAAATGTCAAAACGATCGAATGTATGGAGTTTTGTATGAAATAGCAAGTTGTGACGTCATAATTATACAGAATCAAATAACATACTCTTTATGATTAGATCGGTACTGAAAAATCACAGTAATGATTTAATTTTTATCATATTTAATGTATTGATGAAAATATACTTTTTTGATGTTCAATACAATGGTTAGTGTTTGATCATTTATCTTTAATGCAGGACACATCCCAATTGGTGAATTAATAGTTCAAAAAAGTAAATTTTCACTAAATGATATGAACAGTGCCCTGAGGGCGAATGTATCGTAAGCGTATCGTCATCGTATCGAGTGCGCAAAAAAGTTGAATTGTATGGAAAATGGAATATCACGCATACCGTGACGTTGCGCGACGCTCAATTTCCCATTGCATTACTTTTTGGCGCACTCGATACGATGACGATACGCTTACGATAGATGTTCGTGCTTAGACCTCCGTTGTCTGAGTTTTTAAGTCATCTATTTATTGCAAGCGCATAAGCTATAATATCAGTTATCTGGTTTCCATGTGAGTTTTTGGGATCAGACAGCCATAACTAATGTTTCAGGGTATTCATGGCAGAGTTTCGATGTTGTGGGTTTTTTATTTTATTTATTTGTATATATATGTATACCAGTTTATCGGCCAAAATTAATATACGATCCCGATCTAAAATCGCAAGATTGAAGCTGAATTTTGACATTACGTGTATTAAAATTACTGTCAAAAGGTTCATCAATCCATGGACTTTCGATCGGGATTGCATAATTTTCGCCGTATAAGAATCAAATTAAAGGTTGAAACACTGATCTATAGTAAAGGATCGATCATAAGCCATCGCTATTATAACTCGTAAAGGAGGTTATATACAGTTGAATTTCGCTTGTGTAGTTTGAACCTAGGTTGCAGCAAACATAAATTGAATTCATATTTTGACTAAGTAATTTCAGTATATATATGTATTTATCGTAAAATTCAAGCCGAACCGAAATTAAAAAATAAAACGTCGAATAAGTCTTACCATTACGTTATTGTCTATTGGGAATCTAAAGGTCTAAAAAACATAATAAATGTTTATGTTGCCACATCTGTTATTGACTCAGCTTAGAGAAAAAATCTTAAATGGGCACGCCTATTTAATGAACTTCTGAACTTAGTCCATGGAAATATAAGAATATCCTATGTATTAGTTAGTGCAAATGAGCAGTATTATCGTTCATATGCGCGTTCATAACTTAGGCAGATATTTTTGTTTGAACATTATAACCTTTTGAACGCCAATGTCGGCTAAAATCGACATGCGCAAGCGTGCCCTGTGCGCCATTGTCGTCTGTACTCGACAATAAACAGGTCACAGCAAAATTCTAAATAAACGTATGAAATCATTACTTTTATGTTTGTCCGATTTTCGGGCTTGGCGTACAGGACATGGATGTAGTATAGCGTTCAAAAGGTTACATGGTTAGCCCATCGTATATAGCACAGATGAAGGCTGATTTTCATATGTCTATCGTCATGATTTTTAGAGATGGCTCTGATTATATCAATTACTATCATTACGCAAAAAGGTATGTGAAGATAAATATTGTGATAAGTAACGGTTTGGAACTGACACCGATGCCAAAATGATATTACAGTGTTTATTAGCTACTAACTTCACTTCCTTTTAAATATATCGATAAGATTACGCAAACTGGTAAAATGTATGCCAATTACAATGACCAGCGCTTGTATTAGCATCTTTGTATTAAGTGAGTAAATTATATGTATATTGAACATTTGTATGTACCTTGTTTTAAACAATTTATAATTATTATCTTGTTGCAGATATTATGTTCATTGTTACCATATTGTTATGTAGGTAAGTATCAAATGTATCGAGGCTATACATTAAAGACATTTTTATACAAAATAAATCTTTATATAAATAAAATAAATACTGGTCGTTTTTCTTATACCCTTTTTATTCGATACAACATAGGTAACTGGTATAATATAACTTAGTTACTGAAAACTATTATAGTTTCCTTCAAAGCATTTATCAATGACTTGTTTTTCCCTGCAGTTTCAACCGCATTCCCGAGGGAAGTTACATTTTCCCTGGATTAAAACTATCCTATATGTTATTATATGCCAGGATATATGTATGTGCCAAGTTTCATTCAAATCCGTTTGATAGCCTGTGTGAAGGAGTAAGAAACATCCATATACATGACAGGCCAGTTGGCTTGGTGGTTAGCGACTCTGACTGCCAAGCCGAAGGTCGCGGGTTCGATTCCCACCCAGGACAAACATTTGTGTGCATAAACATGCCTGTTTGTTCTGTGTCTGGGTGTAAATATGTATATAAGTATGCATTTAGAAAAAAAAGTAGTATATCAGTTATCTGGTTCCCATAGTACAAGCTATGCTTAGTTTGGGACCAGATGGCCGTGTGTAAAGAACGTCCCGGGATAATTATTTTATTTATTTATATACTCTCAAACATTCACATTTATAATACAATAAGAATTAAACGAAACCAAGAACACCTACACATTTTTATACGCGCATTAGTACATCTATATGTTTGACTGCATTATACTATGGTAAGTGGCCGAAGATATTGTAGCAGAAGGGCCCGCTCTAAAGGCTTCGGCTCTTGGCGACATATTATCAACCTTGGGGTACGTACTACAACAAATTAACTATGTATTTCCTATGATTTTCTCACGATGTTTTCCTTTACCGAAAGTTTAAACAATTGAACCGACGATATCTGACGTCACTACCATGAGCTATCATCTGATTAAATATATACTATTACAAACATTCTGTTTAGCTACTAGGTAAAACTAAGAGACGTAATTGATATTAAGCATAATGACTAACTAAACTGCAAATTTCCCATTATTTTGTTATGCCCAATGGTAAATCATGAACTTGTGACGACTGCTGTATGAGTAGATCTAAAACCTTGTGTGCATGTTACGTTATCCCTATATGGTCAAACAATATTATGAATGAAACTTCCGATTCAATAATGAATGATAGATATGTAGGTAGGCACTTACTTACCTACCTTATCGCAATTTCAAACATAAGGGGGGGTCCATTAATTACGTGAGGCCTTTATGGGGGGAAGGAGGTCGAGCTGAATCTCACGTTTTCTCAGCAAATTTAATTAGCGTATTTTTTTTAGTAGCAATAAACAATGTAAAATTGCAAGAAAAGGGTTAAATGTATTTAGTAAAAACATTTTTTCCAAAAAAAATTGGTTGAATTCCAGTTTCCGAATTCCATTAAGTAGCAAATCTCACGTGAGATTAGGCGCGGGGAGAGGGGGCCGAGCAAAATCTCACCAAGGGGAGTGGGGGGGTCGAAAAATCACTAAAATCACCTCACGTAATTAATGGATGCCCCCTCAACTGGAAAGTCAAGGGTCGACCTCGATGCTTTACGTTCAAGATTCATTTATTTAAAATTGTAGGTGGCCTTTTGGGATAACACGCCTTTGACTTTACCTTATGCATGTATTGAAACCGATTCATGTCTCAAAATACATGATAAGTCATGGATATAAATATTATCTTTTTGTAGTAGTTGTACCTCTAGAGAATAGGATCATTAAAGAAGTCAATGCTGGCTGAGTGGCAATGCAAGATTCAGCTGACAGCTGACGGACAGGTGGCCCGAACTGAACGTGTACTAGTGCACTATATATCGCCAAGTGACAATCAGTAATCCGAGGAGTTTGTTTTATAAATCTTTCAGAGTGGAAGAAAAATGGCGCCACGATATAGGACGATATTAAAAAGCATTGTATACGGCCCACAGCATCTTTCTTCGGCCCCCTTACCTTTCTAATCGAAACACAGCAATACAAGTGCACAACTGCTTCCCGGCAGATATGGGTAAGGTGGTAGTACTTACCCGTACGAACTCTGCACTAAGGGCTCTACTACTCGAGCTATTATTTAATTAAACTGAAATTCTATCTTATTTGTGAATCCTTATGCTACGATTCCAGAAAATGAAAGCTAAATTAAATAAAGTATATTACCATTTCCTTCGGCGGTATAGCCCCGGGTCGTCAGACCACTTGCAAGTATGTCGTCCTGCTAGGCACTTTCGTTGTTACTTTATGCTTTCACTGTTACTCTCGCATAGGAACGTTGACGTGGACAACTTTTGTATTGCAGATAGAATCCTATGCTTATGGGAACATCCTGTTACGTCATAATTTTCATATATCACTCAATAACCGCAGTTGGTTTATTCACGAAGACGTCAGCTGAAAATACGTTTTAAGGAAACTACTTTTTCGTGACCTCATCGTTTGTTTGCATTACCATGAAAGAAACTTCTAAATAATAACTTAAGCGTCAGACTACCAATGAAATTTAGTTAAAAATTATATTATAGTAATACAACGCATACGTAGCAGACTTTAATCAGTATTATCAATGGTATTCGTGCGTTATATTGCCCTAAGCTCTGATAAATAAATGTTTAGTACAGGTAATCACCGTCTAGTATGCAATGGTAGGTACGCGGCGAATCTTGCGACCTTATATATTATACATTCTGCGGCCTTAGCTCTAGCTCAGTCGGTGTATAGCGGTGTGCTAGAATTGTTGTGCTTGTGAATTGTGATTTGTTAGTGACATAATGGTTCGGTGAGATATCTGCCAGATATAATATAATATATCCTTGCGTTGTTTATTTACAACAGTTATGAAATTTATCAGTTAAAAACCCACTGTCATAAATTTGTGTACAGAATTTAAAAAATTATTGATTTATTTATTTTCTATTTATTATGTAAGTACTTATATCTGATGGCACGATCTTTATTTAATTTATTTGAAATTTAATTGTCATTTTCTTATACCTATACGCTAAATTAAAACTGTTACTTATTGAGTAGGTACATGAGCTAATTAAAAAAATATGGTGAAGAAATTCCATCACAAAACGAGATACAGGTGTTAAATACCTACTTAAATATTTACTTAGCAACTTTGTTAACAGATATTGGCACCTTAAATTCCGTTAATAGCAGGCTTTATTTCAGGTTGAGGACCGACCGCTCACTAATTTAAAAAAAAACATATCTTCATTGTTTACTGACAGTAAATAATGAGATAAGTTAGTTACAGTTTGTTAAAATTGAAACAACCGCAAAACCTGTTCTTAAAGCGAATTGTCCTTCGCGATGCTTTAACGACTTCAAAAAGTATTTTTATGGTATTTTGATTATTGGTTTTCTCACATATAAATTTATTATTTCAAACTTTTCAATATTTATACTTCAGATATCCACTTAGAAGAAACCTAATTATTGTCTTATTTCTGCTTTTTTCGAAAGTAGGCACATTTTCTTACAATTGATGGATAGGTAACAATTCACACATTAGGCACTAAGTAGTAAAAGATAGGGACAATATAGCACAATAGCCTAACGTAAACCAATTACACCATCGGAAAACATGGTTGTATTCGATTGTTACTTTTCGAGGTCGTAGCGTTTGTCATCATAATAGAATTAAAGAAAATCGGATGACGTATTTACAGCCAGTGATTTACTACGAAAAATTATACCAATTTTATTAATGTGAATGTATGAATTGTTGGAACTCAATCACGCATAAAATCTGAACAAATTTAAACAAAATATTGCACAAAGATAGAATGGTTCAAGATACTTAGAACACATAGGATAGGTACTTTTATCCCGGGAAAAAAATTATTTAAGGAACGGAATGATAATCAATTTCTTGCTAATTGATATGACTTCTGTGTATACTGTTAACAATTTTATTGTAAGTATCAAGAATGTCCTGTCATCAAGTGTATTTTTTAGCTCAACACGCATACCTATAGCGCAGTACTTGTATCTACATTAAAGTTTTTTCCTAACTACATTTTTCCTTTAAGGAAGTTTTATCGTTCGTTAGTATATAATATCGAGAAGTTATTCAATAATCCTGACAAGGATGAGTTATTTAGAAATAGCAATAATTTTGTTTTATTACCATACACCACAGAAATTCCCCGTTACATAATTTGGAGGAACCTACTGGGGTATTATATCTATTTTCCATTGAGACTGAAGGAAACAGTGGAACTGATAGAAGTAAAATCATTGGGTCAATTTTGTACTTTATCGCTGTCTTGTAAGTGTAATCCTAAAGGTCCACACTTATCAGCGCCGTGCCAGGGACGTGGACGTACCGTGCTCCGTCAGGGCCTCAAAAAAATATCGTTGCCTACATTTTATATGAACTCGTTCACACACGTCCGTGTCCGGAGCGGGGACGGAGCTAGGCAACGATATTTCTGAGCCCCTGACGGAGCACGGCACGTCTACGTTCCGGGTACGGCCCTGATGTCTCGATAGACCTTAAGTAAGATTCCTGAATTTCAAAATAATCCTAATCTCATAATAATTTCCCTTAATACAACATGAACAGTACAATGAACATGTAGGTAGTAGATACACATGCTAAGTATTGTTCCCTTCAAACACATTAATAACTCGATAACTCAACACCTTAGAGGTCGCTCGTTTGATTCCGGCGGTGCCGGTGTTGCTTCAATTTTGAAATACATACGAATTTTTCGAGAATTTGCCAAAAATATATTAAGTTGCTATGAAATATATGTTGGAAAATTCATAGTATCAACAATTAAATACTTTTATTTACCTGAATGTGCCTTCTATGTAGATCTGCATGGTATTGTATTGTACATTATAATAATTAGCATAAAAGTAAAGAGTTTATCTGTTCAAAATACCCGTTACTCTATTCAATTTGTAAGAGACGTTTTACATATTTATTGTTAACGTTATAAAGATACTTCTCACCATTTCAAAACATTGTTCTATCTACGTCTCGCCTTGAACGAAGTTAGTTTAAAGCTTACTAATTTTATTCTTTATAAATAATAAAGCTATTGTACGACCTATTTTATGTTAGCACTTTTACGATATCTTGGTAAGATATCACGTTTATTTATCAGTCGTAAGATATAGCTTAAATTAAATAAAACTTCATCATAAAAATGGATCCCAATTATGTACCTATTATACTTTTTCTTTTTTTATTAATTTGAGCCTCATAGATATTATTTGTAAGGGACAGTATGTTAAGCCTTTAAAGCGCACAGTTGGAAATAGACAGTGGACAATTTAGTCCTTCAAGTAAATACAATTGTTCAATTGTATTATAGGTATTATTAGAACTCTCAGAACCTTCCTAGGTCTTTGTTTGATTTCAAGTCCCTGTCGGACTCGCAATATATAATATAACAAAACGCCGAAAAAACATTTTACTTGTATAAACGCTCCCTTTAATTTTTAACTTTTATCATCTTGTAGCGTAGTTGGTGCACACTTTGAAAATGAATAGCAGATATTCTTTCACAGTCAGTCAATTTATTTGTTTTTATAATTATATATGTATAGGTTGTTGTTTTTGTATAGCTCCCAAGGATTAAAGCGTGTTGAATAAACATCCCTCAAGACTTGGGCTATGAAATGCAAAAAAAATCACATCTGACTAATAGTGCCATAGATTAGCGATTCGGACAGGCTTTGTTTATATTACTATTTAGTTGTCCCCCATGGTTTCACCCGCGTTTCCGAGGGATATTACATGTTCCCGGGGTAAGAAGTAGCATATGTGCTATTCCAGACTATAATCTATATCTTTGCCAAATTTCATCCAAATCTGTCCAGCCGTGAGTGAGTAAAAATCATCCATGAAAACTTTCGCATTTATAATAGTCGTAAGATAGCAAAAAGTTTTAAATCGCACTAAAATACTCGAGACATTGATACCAAATTTGATGACAGATCTAAGTATGTTTTAGTTTATCCAATAGCTGTCTAGGAATAGCAATGAGATTCTGAAAACGGTAAATATTGTAAATAAAAATGCATAGCCGCATTTATGTATTTGCTTTTCGACGCATTATCCAAGTAATTAATGTTATATTTAATAATATTAAGTGCCAAATTTCGACACTATTGTATTAAAATTTGTTGAATCACTAGGTATTAGTGCTTGCACCTTGACTATTGTATTACTTAGTTTTATTGTAAATTAGCTTCGACCACACGGTTTAAACCGAATAAAGAGCATTTATCTATAAAATATTCTATCTAAATTAATTCAGCCACAATTTACCAAACATAAAAACTTTTACATGTTATAGCAATCGAAATAAACTTCCGTGGTCCCTATTGTAATATGTTTTATTGTAATAAATAAAAAAGGTACCTACCTACAACAATATAATACAGGTGTAACATGTTTAACATAGATTTATAAATCTACAGAATACCGTACTACGTATCTAGTCTAGCTCCAAATCTCACTAAAGACTGGTCCAGGGAGTCTAGATATAAGTAAATTATGCGTTGTCAGTAAGAGGTTGGCTCCTAGACATGGCAGTACAATTCTCATCGACAAAAACTAGTTGGCGATCCCAAATCTTTTCTAATGAGCACCTATTTGGCACGCCAACATTCACTTTCTAATGTTTAGATCGAATCTCTTGGATAGATAAATATATTGAATACTAGCTTACGCCTTGTAGCTTGGCCGGCGTTCCCAAGAGATATAGTGTTCATAAAGTTTTTGTGATTGAGTAAAAAACATTAAAAAATCAAAACTTTCACATTTATAATCCAATTAAATATATTTTTTAGCAATAAAGTCAAGATAGAGTTACTCAAATTAAACGGAATTATATTTTTAACCAACTTCAAAAAAGGAGGAGGTTAACAATTCGTCAGTATTTTTTAATATTCAAAGCTTATTATAAAAAGCAAATAAAAACGGCAAAGTGCAAGTTCGACTCGCGCACCGGGGCTTCCAAAAATAATCATAAATATTTTTTTTACATTTTTATAAGTAGGATAATGATATAAGCAAGTTCTAGAACAGTATTTAAGTCGATATCTCAGTGGTTACAGTAACATACTGACAGACATTGAAATCTCACTTCTCCATTACTTACAATTATCTCATGGAATCGTAAAAATCAGGTCGATCGGTAGCTTCGTTACGACGAACAAACATACCTACTCGGGTTTATAATATAAGTCAACTTACGATTTTTGTGAACTATGAAGTAAGTAATGAATTACGTTCCAACGATATTAATATTCAATCGTTTAATATCTATTTAAGTAGACAAAGGTATTTAGAAAGATAAAAAGCAGTATATTATTTCTATAGTACAAGCTGTCCGTAGTTTAATGTATATTTATTTATTTCCCAAAAAGAATCGGGGATTTAAAGCAGTACTTGTATGTATTCAAATAATTAATAAACAAAACCAAACGCATATTCCATTAAATTGAATTTATAAGTTAACTAGCTGACCCGACAGACGTTGTCCTGTCTTAATAATGAATATTGAATTTGAATCTTTCTATTGAATCGACTGTGAAATGTGCAATGAGAAATTATAAGTTAATTATTTTATCAATATAATTCCGACCCATGCCTCCATTTTAAACGATATTTGCAGCGCGTATTCTGTCAATCGCGCCAACTGTCAAACGATCGAAAATAATGACAAACAGGTTACATTAGAAAAGTTAATATGAACGTTAAGTTTTCTTAAATATTCTAAATTTCCGCGGAACTTTCTTAATTTTTTCATTCATAAGAACCTTCTCCTGACAACAAACACAAACACAAAAGAATTAGCGTAATCGGTCCAGCCGTCCATGCGTGATGCCGTGACCAAGGGAAATAGGGATTCATTTTTATATACATATATAGATGATAGATTTAAATTACATATTAGCCTACCTAGGCTAGATTGTAGTATAATTAGGCGATATAATACTTTATTGTGTATCCCAAAATATAAAAAATAAAAAAAAATCCTTTAAATCAAACATTGGACGAATCACAGACAGTATGTGGACGATAGCTATACTTATATGAACAGTGCCCGAGGCCTAAGCTAACTAACGTCTATCGCTAGCGAATCATCATCCTATCAAAAAACAATGCAATAGGAAATTGAACATCACGCAACGTCACGGTATGCCCGTTGTTAAATTTAAAATACAATACGGTCATATATAAAAAAATAAAAAATAAACATTTTGGCGCACACGATACGCAGACGATATGCTTGCGATAGATGTTCATCCTCTTTATTTTAACATTAAAATATGGGTGAAGTTATTCGTAAGCAAAAACAATCAACAGTGTCTAAAAAAATGCGAAGATTATTTACTAAGGGTCACCAACTCACTAGCTTAACGAATGCATGTCGTCAGAGGTCCACTAAAATATTCACTGTCCTTGTGCCAAATAATTTGTAGTAAGTAGGTACGTACCTACCAATTAGGTTACGTTACGCTGCGTCTAAGGTAGGTCATCGATCAGATGGATGGCAAATAAAGTACCTAGTCTACTTACCAGTTGTACCTACAAAAAACATTATCCGTATAATAGATGAATGACAACGTGGACAGCAAACCCTTGGCAACAAAGCTAATCATTCGTCCGACAAGCGCCGAGCATGGCTAAAAAAACTCCCAATTATAGAAGAGAATTAACTCAAATAACGTGGCAAAGAATTGGCAGGTAGATAAATAGCTAATTTAAATTCTAATATTTAAGAAACTCCAACTACTAAAAACCTGTTGGTTTGTGACAATCTACTTGTACATCATACATAGGTTAGGTTAGGTACTCGCAAAATATTTTCAATAGCTCATCAGAAATATAGGTAAATTAAACAAATTGGTAAAAACATTTGCATGTGTGAGTCGGTATAAACACACCTAACCTACATTATATATTATGTACATATTTTATTTTGCCTTATATTGAATCTTTCGAAATATATAAATATGTTACTTAGAAAAAATACTATAACTAGGTCCTCATTTTCATTTGTTATTTTGTAATCTCATAACATATCGTTTAGTGCAAACACATTTTTAAATTTTATTTTTTTTTTAAATAACTGATGGAAATAATATTTTTTTACTGATTTGTCGATATGAAATCGACGCGCAATAGCTATGTAGTACATTGTAGAATATCTATTCTAGTTCAAATAGTTGTGTGTGCGTGAGGAATACGCAGATTTAAGTAGGTTAAGTAACTACCAATGTACCTCACAAAAATTGATAAATTCGCAACCGGTCGTCGTTTGACCCAAAAAGGTTCAATTCTGCCTTCGTAAATACCTATTAATAGTAAGGAGTTCCTATCACAAAAATTATAGTAAATAAATAAGGTTAGATAGGTAGTATGCTATTTTAGTTCAGATTAGATGTTTATCGCAGTCCAAATAATTCTGGATTCTAAATGGATATCAGATGTTCCCATGATAACTATATATGTCATTCCAGGGTATGCTCTACCTATGTGGTAGTTTTCATCAAAATCCGTTCTGTAGATACATTTACCTCGCATAGTTTTGCATTTATAATACTAGTTGAAAAGGAGAATTATAATGCCTTAGGCTGGAATATTAGCAAGTTTCTAGATTAACTTTAAACTTATTTAACCATCTAATCTCAGCTTTTAACTGTGTCAGCTAACGGGCGATAACTACAATGTTGGAGCCTATCGAACATGAACTAAAATTTCACGATAAGCTAGAGGTACCTAAATAATTGTTACCGTCGGAAGTATTGTAAAAAGTATAAGAATGGTAGAGCTCTTAGTGCAGAGGTCGTCCTGGGAAGTACTACCGCCACCTTGCCAGTTTCCGCTATGAAGCAGTAGTGTATTTGAATTACTGTGTTTCTGTTAGAAGGGTAAGGGCGCCGGTGAAATGACAGACATATGAGACTTAACAACTTCACGTCTCAGGGTCGACAACGCATTGGTGATGCGTCTGGTGTTGTAAATTTTATTATTTTGCCTTTTATTTGGAATAAAAACAAAATAATGTAGTGGTAGTATTTGGGCAGATATGGAGACTACGTGAGATACTCACTCTATGCCAAGCAAGCATCTATCCAATGTGTTGACGCCTCGGAAATGTAATTATGCATGATACTACCATGATATTTACAAGGCGCAGTTTTAGCTAGTCGACGGCTTTTTATTCAAGGTCGTAATTCGCTAAGAAAAAGCAAGTTCACGGTTATTTTTTGTCTACTTAATATCTATTAAGTGGTTCTGCAGAACCTCTCCAATCCCTCCGTTGAGGCAATCCAGCTTCTCCATCATACGGCCAGTGGCGTAGCTAGATAACCAAAGGCCCTAGGGCAATAAATTAAGTAGGGCTCCAACTAAACTATTTAAAATCATTTGTTCCCCCCCTCCTCCAGAGCTTGGGGGCCCGGGGCACTGCCCCGTCTAGCCCCCCAGTAGCTATACCACTGTTTGTAAGTCAGAGTCTGAGGGGCCCCTGAGCTTGGGGGCCCCGGGGCACTGCCCTGTCTAGCTCTCCGGTAGCTGCGCCACTACATACGGCTATAGTGAGAAGACTCAGCTGAACTAAACCTTTTCAATTAATTTATGCTGCGCTTCCACCAGAGATGTGTGGCGAGAAATGTATTTTAGCCGACCAATACGTTTCTTTAAGTTATGTATGGCTATGACGAGGTAAGTAGTGAAAATGAAGCGATCTTATTGGTGGGTTGAAACGCATCCCTGGAGGAAACGCAGCCTAAGTGTCATGTTTTTAAGTAGGTGGGTATGTCAAACCCATTTTACTCATAGACTATTGAAGCTAAGTTTATATATGAAATATGGAAGCTAGGCTTTATTAGATTTTTTTTTTTTTTTATGCTACTTGGGCCGACAAACAAGCAGACGGTCCACCTGATGGTAAGTGGTCACCGCCGCCTATGGACATTTGCAACACTAGGAGCATCGCCAATGCGTTGTCGACCCTGAGACGTGAAGTTGTTAAGTCTCATGTGCCTGGAATTTCACCGGCCCCCTTACCTTTCTAACCGAAACACAGTAATACAATAGCACTACTGCTTCACGGCGGAAATGGGTAAGGTGGTAGTACTTCCCCGGACGAACTCTGCACTAAGAGCTCTACTACTCTTCTATCTTATGAATATAATAATGACACTAAATACATGGAAAATAAGAATATAAAAAATCTGTGTGGATCATAAGCCTTGAAATTATTATTAGTTTTTAATTTCCTTATAAATAATGATTAGGGATTCTAAAGAGTGTCTTCGAACTCCTAGCGGGAGGAAATTTTTGAAAAAAAAACTTTGTATTCCATAGCAACATTGTAGGTTATCTCAAAAAGAGAATCATATTTTCTAGTCTGTAAAATTAACATTTCAAACTAGCTTCTCAGCAGCTAATAATAACCTGCTTCTTAATACATGGACCGGAACACATTCACAATGCGTGGTATTTTATATAATATGTTAATGCTACTTGGTAACATTTTTGTAAATATTAAGATTAGGACCTTAATATCTACAAAATACATGGATGTAAATATCTCTATAAAATTTTAAAAAATTGTATATACTCGTATATAGTAGGTATATCAGTTATCTAATTTCTATACTACAAACAATACTTAGTTCGTGATCAGATGGCCGTGTGTATAAACTTTCTTAGGATATTTTTTGTTATTATTATTATACGCTTTTTTAACATATAGTCTACATAACTAACTGAAAACCATTAAATAAAAGATTTGAAATGTCAATAATATGACACAGATGACATATTCACCAATTACAAACAAAATTCAAACGATACAATTTTTACTTAATAATCAAATGTTAGTTCTATAATGCAAATAGCCAGTGTAACAGCACGTTTTTGAATAGGATATTTAATATTTTGATAGGTTTTGGAACAAACATCGGCGGTGCTTGGTGGTCAGCGTGTTAACTGCGGCGGTGGTCGCAGCCGCGCTTGTGGCCGTGCTGGTGGTGCAGCCGTGGTCCGGCTCCGACCACCCGCGATTCCCGCGCGCTGCAGTCGCCGCCAATGGCTACGAGTGTGCTTCTATTGGACGGTACGTTATGTTTTCTCTGTACTTTTTTCTGCTTTACCTATATAAATAATAATATAAACTTTTCAATATGTTTGTTAAGAAAGTTAGGCTATGACCATTATTTATTTGTTGTTTTTAAGTGACCCGACGGACGTCCATTACATTAGTCAAATTGCTTAAAAATTTCCCCAATTATTCATCTTTCCGGGTAACATTTCAAATTTGCAAAGAAATCACAGTGTGAACTGGATTGGAATGGAACAATTACCCTTACTATCACATTTGTATTAACTTACACCCTAGCAGTCATTCACTATTTACGTAAGGATGATTTTTAGACCCTTCCCCCTTGCAAGGGTAGGTACATAAGATTTCTCGGACTCTTCTTTCGTAAGATTCTATCTCGTTTTTTCAGAATAATAAAATGTTAGTAATGCCCACCTTTAAATAAAGTAGGTACAGTATTTTAATAAATTAGTTTTCTTGGATTTAATGTAGTGACGCCGTCTGCTGCCCATCATCAGCAAATAGGCATCAACAGAATACTAACCTGACACATTTATATATACGCATATACTGGATTGGAGCCTTTCCGTCCATTCACAATATTAAAGAACCGTAGTAACATAACATACCCCAAAATATAAAAAAAAACTGATTTTTAGGAATATAAAATAGAAAAAATGTTAAAGTAGACAATTGTTAGGTAAAATAGGTACGTAGGCCTTCTGTTAAATAATATTATTAGCTGACATGACAGCTTACTAGGGTTGTTGGCTTTGATAATTAATTATATTTTTACGGGGTATTTTGTAACACGTTGTATATGTATGTATATATACTATTAGCCTTGAACATATATTCATTATCAATGACAAATTGATTGCTTGCTAAATCAACGAATTGTTATATTGCGATAAGATTAATTTCACATTATATCTATGACTTTTTATATATAACTCGCTTTTTGGCTCGCGATATTACCTATCAGCGTTCCAGCTGAATTTCCGTACAAACTTCCCTTAATTAACCACCAAAGAGGTTGTATTTTTTAAATATTCCTTCACCTGTAGGTAGAGGCGGCCTTAGGGGGTGGCGATCGGGGCAATCGCCTGGGGCCTCACTCTTGCAGGAGCCTCGCGCACCCCAAGCAAATTAAAAAAAATATGGATTTCAAATTTTATTTATTTCTATAACTTTAGCATTTGTCAAACATGACAAATACCGAAACCAAACAGCCAGACTTACTTTCGCATCACATACCTACTTTTCACGAAGGACAAAGGGCCTCGCAATGACATGCCGCCCGGAGCCTCGCAATGGGTAAGGCCGCCGCTGCCTGTGGGCTAAAATGTGGATTTCTCAATATATTTGTATGTTCTTACCTACCTATATATTGATTTTCATAACTTCCAAAAGCCATATCCATAATGACAGACATGCAGATCAATACAATTTTGTCGGTTGTGATAGACAGGGTTTGAAAACGACACCTGTAAATAATAAATGTCCTATCTATTCCATTGTTTCTCATTTGGGTAGGTATTAAACGATTAAACCAGTGACACACAATAACTAATGGTAACCAACTCCAAAAACGTCCGGTGGTTAAATCGTTTAAAAGCCCAGCAGGCCGTTTGTGAAATGCTATCGTAATCGAATTAAAAGCCGATTTGCCGATACATTGACTGTCCCACTATTGCTATCTCTCTCGGTGCTTAGGCGTGTAAATGAAATAACACCACCCAACGGTCAATCTAGTAGCAAATACGTCTCAATTTGTATTCCGAGAACAGCCCCCTTATTCAGCTAATGAAAATTTCGTCGGCGAGCCGCTTCATGGGGGCCTCAGAGAGCTTAACTCTCACGTGTTTAGTAGTATTAGCGTAGTTAGCGAAAGAGACAGAGCACGGAGGCCGCGATGAAACATCCTCGAGCTAGTGTCATTTTCCTTACAGAATCGAGCCCCTGTACACAATCGCCTAGCAGGTTTCACATATTCGAAATAGGGTCGACCATATTTTATATCGGCATAGTGAGTCAACAAATGTTTCTACATTATTTAGTATTGGTACTAGGTTGCCTGGAAGATATTGCTTCCAATAAAATAATACGTCAAAATTAACACGTACCAACGTAGGTTGGTAGACCAAATAAAAAAAAACTGAAAGAAATACCTACTGACTTCACTGGCCTTTTTATATTACGTTCATTAACATAACTTATCTTATTTAGCGCAGATACTTACTTATCTTAATGCGTTATAAAACGTTTTCCTTCTGTTTAAATAATGCTTAAGGCGACTGTGTTTTAAGTGTATATTGTTTAGAAAGACAACAACAATTCATTCAATAGCATTGCTCCAATATCAATATTTTTTTCTCTTCCGCTAAAAAAATTACAAACTGTACTCGATTAAAATCTTGAAGCACCAAACTGAACATTTCGCAACTTTCATACATAGTAATATAATAGTTTTAACAGCTAAGAAATGCTTAAACCTTATCATGAAGCAATAACGTTAATTTTGTAATGACAAATCTAGCTGTCAAAACATTCCAATAAGATTGTGAATTTATTAGAATTAGAGCCAGCATGCCTGTATGAATGTAATATCAAAAATATTCATTAAACAATTCAACTTTCAGTGAGATCCTGCAAAAAAATGGTTCGGCAGTGGACGCGGCGATAGCTATGTTATTCTGTGAGGGGGTGTCATGTGCGCAATGTATGGGTCTCGGCGGCGGATTCCTGGCCACCGTTTACGACGCGGGCACGGGTCGCGTTCGAGTAATGAATGCGCGGGAGAGAGCGCCGGCCGCCACGCGGGAGGACATGTTCGTCAACGCGTCATCCACCGTCGGAGGTCTAGCCATCGCCGTACCAGGGGAGCTGCGAGGGTACGGCGCGCTTTACAGAGAGTACGGACGCCTGCCCTGGAGGGAACTAGTGCGCCCTACCGCAGACCTCTGCCGGCGTGGCCACTACGCCAACTCGTACATGGCCCGCGTGCTCAGAACACACAGCGATATCATCAAGGCCGAACCTTCAATGAGGTAAGTTATGAGTACCTACTGATGCTAAGCCATAATTATATAATGTTACTGTTAAACCTAGGCGTACCGACTACGGTAATTATACAGCAACAATAAAGATACAATTACGTTAACCTGCAAGATAATTTAGGTACGTATGGTGTATATCATTAAGTGCTAAATAAAGTCAATAGAGCTATTTATATGTTGAGACTGCTGCCGGCACTTCCATCGCTGCCCACCAAAGTAACAAGATTGTTTCGTAAAATTAAATATACACTTAAAACAGGGAGGTGTACGTGAACGCGGCGACTGGCGAGGTCTGGAACGAAGGCGATTTGATTCCCTTGCTGACTTTGGCCAAAACGCTGGACATTATCGCCGAGGAAGGTCCCGAGGCGATTCACAACGGTTCCCTCACGGCGCAGCTCGTACGAGACATCCAGGCTTTTGGTGGTATCATAGTAGAAGACGATCTCAAGAACTTCAGGTTTGAATTAATATACATATATAGGCTGTATATTAGGCATATATAGTTATATGAAAAAAAAAAATCAATGTTACTTTTCTTAAGCTGACATAAAGACAGACGGTCCACCGTCCCCGTCACCTATGGATAATTGCAACAGAATGGAAAGGAATTTCCAATGCATTGTCGACACTGACGCTTACCTATTGGTCTTTCAATATACATATAAGGAAGTCAGTAATCCTTTCTTAAATATATTTTTTTTATTTATTATTGTATAAATACAGGGCAGAATGGCAAGAGCCCATCGCAGTGCCATTGACAGAAGAGCACACGCTATATTCAGTGCCGCTGCCCGGCTCCGGTTCGGTGCTGGCGTTCATCCTGAACATGCTGTCCGGATGGGTCGGCGACGGCTCCGACGCACCGCAACACTCCAACCTCTACTGGCACCGCGTCGTGGAAACCTTCAAGTACGCGTACGCAAAGCGAACCGGCCTCGGCGACCCTTCACGCTTTAACTTGACTTATAATATCCGTGATGTAAGTTGGCACATCATTAAAATATATTTTTTTTTAGATTGTTAACTACTATAATGTAACTTTTTATTTAATTTTGCACATTATATATAGTAAGTTAAGGATCAATGTGATAAGCTGTATAATTTAGTCTTCCATCGGATGGCATAAGTTCAATAAGGTATGGTTTAAGACTGGAAGTTTGTAAGCAAGTCACGAACAGTGTCCATTTAACAGGTAGCAAATTAAGTAATCTTCATCTATTTCAGTTGGAGCGTAATCTTTCAAATGTGGAATGGGCCAAGGCCTTCCGACCACTGGTCAACGACTCCCGTACTTACTCTGACTGGGAACACTACGGGGCAGTGTTTGAGGGCGCAGACGATCATGGTACCGCTCACTTGCTGGTCATCGCTCCGGACGGTAGCGCAGTATCCGCTACTAGCACTATTAATTACATGTAAGTGCCTATGTATATCTATAATTTAGATCATTTTCGTGCTGAAAACCTTCGTAACAATATTTAAAAAATTACCAAATCAGTAATTTTCCTTCATAAATGTTTCAGTTGGGGTTCCCAGAGACGTTCTCAAAGTCTAGGCTTTATGTTGAACAACGAAATGGATGATTTTGCCATTCCTCACCTGCAGTCTGCCTACGGTCTACCACCGTCTCCGGCAAATTTCTTAGCTCCGGGTCTTCAGCCACTCAGCTCAATGGTGCCTAGTATAGTGCTGTCGAAGAGCGGCAGGGTTGATTTGGTGGTTGGTGGTGCAGGAGGCACTAAAATCACGACGCAAGTTGCATTGGTAAGCTGGAATACAACCTGTTATATTAAAACGTTTTATATTGACAAAACCATAGTAAAACAGTCGTTCATCTCTCCTGAACATTATGTATGATGCATAGGTACACACAAGAATATCCCCTTTGCAAGGATGACAAATCAACATTTTAAAACATACAACAAGCTTATCAGAAATTTACTTGGCGTAAGTAAGTAATACTAAAATTAAAATCAGTGCCTAAATGTACTCACCAAATTGCGTTGAGTAGCCCAAATGTTATATAAGATATAATTTCACACATTATGGTATGATTTGATTTTGTTTGTTCTTAATTTATTATTACCTACACTGATCTTTGTTCAGAAAGCAAAGTATTTTCTTTTTTGCAACATAATTATCAGAACCCGGAAAAGTTAATTTCTATCCAAATCTTTTTTGTGATTGCTAGATAGATAGATATTAAAAATTTAAGTAGATTATGTTAACTCCGAAACTTTCTGTATACATCGAACTATAAAACGCTTGATGATCTAAATTTTGAACACCAGTGATTGAAATACATACAGCTAACTCTATTCGTTGCCTACTTGTTGTACTTGCTATACTATCGCAATTTCAAGATTGTGAAGTAGTTTGCTGGTAGTAATATAATACCTAATGCGTCGTTATATATCCATTTTCTTTTCAGATTACAAGAGATAATTTGTTAGAGGGCAATGATATCACGGACGTAGTGCAGCGACCGCGACTCCACCATCAGCTGATACCAATGGAGGTGCAGCACGAACCGGATTTCGATCCGGTAATTACTTTTTCTTCTTTAAGGACTGTGGTCCTCTGCGCCGTGAAAGGGTAATTTATTAAGCCTATAGTAACCGCATTCGCAGTTTTCTACCAGTATCTAGTTGAAAATCTGTCGCCAATCACCGATCTGTGTGATTTGACAGCTGCAACTGAGAGTCCTTGCCCTGCTAGACTATCTGTGCCATTCTGTCACCTAAGATGGTGAGATTGTAAACATCTTGATAATTTAGATGTCTAGCTCGTTTTTTTTTGGAAAATAACCAAGCTTGCGTTTACTTGCCCTAACTTTTATTCATCATGACAAGGTAGAATAAAGAAAACTTATATAGCTACATTGATTAAATTAATATGAATTAAGGAAAAACAGTAAATATACCTACTTCATTTACTTATACACACCTTGCAGTTACGTAACGAATTTACGTGATAATCGTGAGTACAAAGTCATTTGTACATAACAATGCAATGGAATGAAAACTACAAGCGTGACATTGTCTCTTGCAACATCTTAAGCATAGGTATAATAATAAATATGATAGGTACTAAAGCTCAAACATTACGGCATCCAACTATTGAAATAAATACAAAACTGCATTAGACAAATAGCTTCATAATTCATGCTCCACGAGACTCCTTTGTATGAATCTACGTGGTTGGTGTCAACGAAAAAAAAAGTAAATAATAATAAAATGTTAAATGAATGAATGAATGATAACATATTGAATTGTGTTTTTTATTGTCAGGCTGTGCTAAAATCTCTACGTGAAAGGGGCCACGCGACCACTGAACTGGGACCGACAGCTGGCTTCGCGGCGATAGTTGCAGCGGCCCGCGACTCTGATGGATACCTTGTACCACAGACGGATCGTCGACGAGTTGGCAGTATCGATGGCTTATAGGCAAATCATTTTTTTTAGAATTAGAACGATTAGTTACAAAATTAGAACAATAAGGTTAAAATTAATATGAAATGGAATTCTTTAAGGCCCGGCATTGCTGTCCTTCGTTCACTCTGTCATCATTTTGCCTATGATGTAGGATATTTGTGATACAAATTTCAACGATTTGTAATTATTTGGCCAAATTAAGTAATTTAGTTAATAGTTCGCTGCATAAAGCAGCGGCTGCGGTAACTAACATTATGATACCGATTTTTGACTGCCTTGGGCACAACCGATTTGCATTCTGCAGAAATCTGTCCGATAGTCTGCAGTGCCAATGTAATTCTAATTCCGAATATCATTACAACATAATATTGCCCTCTGCTCTAATTTTGCCGGCAAAGTTGTAAGTAGGTTTGTTTTGGTGGCTAATCGATTTATTAGTATCTAAAATGTCCTTATAAGTGCCTACTTACATTTAATTTAACATCAATACCAAAGCATAACTTTAGAGAACCTTACGTTGGAACAATTTTTTCGAGTTTGGTGGACCAAATTAACTGCACTGCAATTGGACTGCAGAGTGCGTTGTGCCTTATGACTTGGTAGCTTATGATCCTTAGGTACTCTAACTAGTTTTTTAGTAGGGACTAAGGCGCATACATTACATGACTACGTTTTAACGTATTACAAAAAATGCAGAATTATACAAATCAATTGTGATATTATATTGTACAACTTGTTTTATTATTCCTATACCTATAAGGTAATATTAATGTTGTTCTGGTTGTAATTATTATACTTTTAATAATTAGACTTTGCATTTAAGTTGCTGTGATTGTTTGATCTACTTACTAACTGTTATTTTTGCAATAAACGTTTTTAACAGTAGTTACCTACTTACGTTTATTTAATCTTTATTTACCCACATACAAAATCTAACCGGTCAGTTTTCACTAGAAACTAATTATGACGTTCAGTTTGCCATGAGGGTTTTGAAAAAAAAGGAGGGCGCCACCTTCATTTACCTGACATCCCGATTCTTGATACTTTGATGTTCGTTTTTATTAATATTTTTTATAAATATAGATAGGATTAACAGACTTAGTGTTATTTAGTGTTATGTTCTTTTTATTGTCGTACAGATTTTTTCCTGCATGATTTTTGACCGCTAACCAACCTCTAACATAGCTTCGTAGTGTATGTGTCTACTAAGTAACTATACATTAGTAACTCAGTCTCGTATACGCATGTAGTGGAGCGGCGTGTCCGTGCTACGCGAACCACGGGTGAGAGTAGATACGTCCGCTGCATACAGGTAGTTTTGTCAAGCCTGTGAGTCTTTTATCGTAAGACGAGTCTACATTTCAATCAGAGTCCAAATAATCTGACGTTAGTTAAGGTATTCTACTCTATGAATTGTAGCCTAAGACACCAGCATCAGATTTGTCAGATAGAACTATCTTTAGGTACTTCAGTAAATCTGCATAGTCAATATATCAGTATATATTATGGCTTTCGCAGTGATGCATCAAATCTATTTCTTCTACTTTTGATGCAAATGTTGGAGCTTGGAGAAGTAAACAATAAAACAAGTTAAGATAAAAAATCATTTGGCAGTCAAATTTCAGTATCGACATCAGTAATATTAAGAAATAAATAGTACAATAATACAGAACATAAGATAAATATATTAAATAAGTATCTCTCAATACCTTGTTTGTCACACCGAAGTGGTATGGTCAATCATATATTAACTTACTATAGATGCGTTATACGGACTCAGGAATGGGAATATAAAATGATGGTAATTGACCTAATTCCATTCATTGGCGCAACAACTACGACGGCTCGCGCGGCGCTAGCAGCAATCAATCTAATCGCAGCTAACGATGAATATATCGTGTGTGTAGTGGTAGCTATCTAGTATTTACGCTGTGTTTGAATGCCGTGATGTTCGTGGATGACGTATAATAATTCGTCAAGAAGTATGGTGCATTATCCATCACTATTATTGACGCTTCGCACCACCTTTTCAGTTTCCCATTTTGTGAACTCTTGGGTATTCATTTCTAACTATAATAATTAATAATCTTGTTTGTCCTTTCCGTCAATTTCGTAATATATAAGAAACATAGCCGAATCATTTTAAAAAATCTACTGCTAGTGGCAGCCCAGAGCGCTCCAGTCATTTATTTATTATTCTGTGGCAGTGAGTGAATTATGGAGTATAGAAGTAAAGGAGGACCATCTCAGTGTACTAAAAAGTGTCCCTTGAAAGGGAACAAATTAAGGTGGCGCTGCTGTAGCAAGTGGAAGAATTTAAAATAGAGCGCCACAAATTATTAGAGTAGGATAGAATATTAATAAAAAAGGAAAGAAACATTTCCGTTTTGTTACAGCGCATTTTTTTATAATTATTATAATATATAGACAAACATGAGTATGGAATAAAATTATACAGTGATTTTAAGTACCCCAATTAATTGTAAATAGGAAATAGATTTATAGAATTACCGGAAACCAATCCAGCATTTCCACTTGCTACACCAGCGCTATTTCGGTGAGAATTCGAAACCTAATTTGCTGTTTACAAGGGGACACTTATTCGACTAATCCCCCATACAAGATGGTCCTCCTTTACTTCTACACTCCATAGAGTGAATATTACGGTGACCACAGATAACTTAGTCGTTAGGTACTACCTCCGCGCGCAGTGTGACCATTTGTGGCAGATATCTGGCATTTTGGCAGATTTGGCTATTGAATTTGAACATCGGCATCATGTTGATGAAATACAATAGAGGCAGAATTCGGCATAATTAGGAATATTTATCTCTTATTCTTATTTTGGATAAAAAATAGATGTATATATATATTACAATTAAATACAAAACTCTATAATTTTCTAAGAAGTAGTTTTACGGACTACCATTCTCGTTGTTCTATGAACTAAAAAATATTTGAACATTACAAATGTTGCTAAACAAATTTATGTCATGTCAGACGCATCATGCGAGAGATTATTCTCACATAACATGACTAATTAATTAATAAGTAATAATTAGTTGCTAGGTAAAATTTTAAAATATATCTAATTATTGCAATTGATGAAACGTAATCATTTACCTTTATTTCTTTAAACATTATAATTCATTGAAGAAATAAAAAATTATATAATATTTAATTAAAGAAATCGTCTCAAGGACATTCTATTCCACTCCTCACAGAAAAATGACTCAATTATGCCACACATTTACTGAAATATTTGTTTTAATGCGTTCGGCAACTTATGGCAGATTTCCAGGTAGCGTGTGGCAGTTTCTTTATTTTCTCAACGGTGTGTTCGGAATCGTACGATAATTATTGTACACATACGATTATTTTGTGCCCACGTACGATGTATGACAACACATTATTATCGTACGCAGATTGTACGATAATTTCCTACCATTAAGTTGAAAAATTTGACAATTTATTAAAATTTATTCATACGCTAATGATATACGCCTAAAGTAGTGTTTTTATTTTGTCCAATAAAATCTGGGATAAATACTGGGATGTACAGATTCTCTATTTCTATTACATATATACACCATCCCCAAGACTTTAACTTAATTCAGCGTCTGCTGTCCATGTTATGTCATTGGTTCGCATCTGCCAATAGAATATGAACAAGAGAATAAGTTCGATATTCAATATTAAAATTTTCTGCACTTCATAAGTATCGTTTATTATGTGCTGACACTATCATACGTTCTTATTTGGGTTTCAAAGAGTTCTGTGGTTTTCAAGAGGTGGTTCAAAAGTGATCAACCATAGGGTACTTGTATATATATATCAATATTATGTTGAATACAATTTATTTATATATAATACACATTATTATCCTTATTATAAATTAGATAATTTCGATCCATGTACGATAATTCTGCGGCCCATGGTACGATAGTCAGCTCACTTCATAGTAACTCACTTGATGTGACATTCACATAAAGTTGACTGTCTGCTTGCATGTCAGCCCATGTTGTATAAAAATATATACATTTGGCATTATCCTGATAAGTACTATAACTTCAGTCCATGTACGATAACTCTACGCCCCTGGTTCGATAGTCAGCTCGCTTCAGATTGCTAACACTGGTCACACTTGCGCCGCGCGGCAAAAAGCAATAGCAAACTAACTGAAGTGCATTTACAAATATTTTTTGCAGCTAATTGTTTTGTGTATTATCATGGCTTATAATCTTTCAGAAGGATCCTTAGAGGTATATAATTTCTGTTTTTTTTGTATTAACATTAGAATAATGTTGAATAGACAATACATTCAATGGTACCCCCTTTGTTAACGTTAGCTATCTTCAACGACCACCCAAAATGAAAGATATTTATATATCACCCATGCATAAATAGTATTCATCCATGATATTCCCATTATTAGTTATTACTAATGCTATGCTATGCTTAGGCAGCAAGCTAGGTGATTAATACAAGTTCGTACCGGCCGCCGGTACTTACTTGGGTAGGGGCCCTAGTACCACCGCAGCTATCTAGTTTAGACATCGACCGTAGGAAACCATTAAAGTGATAATATACACCAGTATTATGAGATTACCCAGAAATTTTAACCCTATTCTCTATGGACTCTTTGAGGGTTGACAAAGGGCAGACTATCAATTTAAAGATTAAAATGTATGCTATATAACCAATGCCTAATTGTATAACTAAATTATGAATGATTTTGTTTAGATCATCATGAATGGTGGTAATTATGATATGCCCTTGATGCAAGTATTGGGCAGCAAAAAAATTCAGGGTACAGGTGCCAATGAGAGGTTCCGACTACTTGTGTCTGATGGAAAACATTCACATAGCTTTGCTATGCTTGCCACACAGCTAAATGACAAATTGATCACTGGGGAACTGTCTGACTATTCTGTCATTAAGATTGATCGCTTTGTCACATCATTGTTGAAGAATCCTGGAAAGAGTGAGAAGTTAGTACCATTTGTTGTATGATCTTTGCTTAGGAATATAATTCTAAAGCAATATCACATAAAATCTGAAAAGTCTAAGAATGTTTCAAAAAATTTTTACCTTTCTCATTTCAATACAGTTAGATAGTATGCTTAAAATCACAATATTTAATGAAAACATAATTTTCAGGCGAGTCATGATTATTTTGGACCTGACAATCGTAGCACCAGGCACCCAAGTCTGTAAAAAGATAGGTAACCCACAGACTTGGACTGAAGAATCTGCAACCCCAGCAGCTCCTCAACAAACGATGCAGTCAGCCCCCAGGCCTAATCCTCCAAAGGCACCACTACCTACCCCATCTACGCAACCTGACTTGAACTCCAGCTCACTTGCATTAAACAGGACTACTCCTATTTCTAATCTTAGCCCTTACCAGAATAAGTAAGTATTCACCAGAAACCTGGTGATCAGTATATCACAGCTATTTTTCTACATTAGCTGCTCTGTATGTAACAAGGAAATATGCTTTAAGTATACTGTTTACGGGAACAATCAATCAGGCTTCTGATATCTATCTTTTCCAGGTGGGTAATCAAAGCATGTGTTATGTCTAAGTCACCAATAAGAACATGGAGTAATGCAAAAGGCGAGGGAAAACTATTCAGTATGGATTTGTGTGACGAAAGTGGTGAGATCAGAGCTACCGCCTTCCGGAACGAGTGTGATGCATTCTATGATATGATACAAGTAAGAACTTTAATAAATTTTCAATTAATATGGCCATTCTGCCACATTATGTCAAAAATTGTATCATATTCAATCACAGATCTACTGTTGTGGGCACTATGTGCATGACTTGTGGCTTCACACTTCCACAGTCTATTCAGGTTGATATGCTGATGATATTATATCCAATGCCTTTATAAAATAAAATAAAAAACTCCTTTGTAGGAATGTACTATATCAAGCCTGTTTATACCCTGAATAACAGTTGGCAGATTTTCAGATGGCTGTGACTACAACCTTTTTTGTGGACTGGATCCACACCTGATCATATTTATTATGATGATTTAATTATCACTTAGCTTTCCCTTGTAGCTAACAATATTTCAGAAGACAAGTTCTTCTTTCATGGAAATCAGTACATGAAGTGCAAATTTACTTGATTTATAAAATTTTAGGTGGATAAAGTATATTACATAAGTCGGTGTCAACTGAAAACAGCAAACAAGCAGTACACAAGTATGAAAAATGATTATGAGATGACATTAACAGCAGATACTGTTATTGCTGAATGTACTGATGATTTAACAAACATGCCTGCTATCAAATATGATTTTACACCCATCAATGATATTATAAACAAAAATACAGATACACTACTTGGTAAGAATGTTAAAACAATTTGTGATAAGATAAATGGAGCTATTGAATTAAGACGAATATTTGCCATAAACATATTTGTTTTATTGTAGATATAATTGGAGTGTGCAAATCGGCTGCCGATTCTCAAGAACTAACTGCCAAAAGTAGTGGTAGATTGCTCAAAAAACGAGATATTACACTCGTTGATTCTTCAGGTGGCGCCGTTAGTATTCTTCACAATAAAATTTTTCTTATTATTTTTTATATTTTAGGATACACAATAAAGTATTATACTACAATCTAGCCTAGGTAGGCTAATAAGTGATTTAAATCTATAAATTCAAACAAAACAAATCTATTTAAACAAAGAATGTACCCATCAGCACTTTTCTGATTGTATCTATTATTAAGGCGAAGACACATTGTTATTGTGTTCTTTATACACAGCACTAGCACTATATTCCCCCAAGGTGCACTGTACACTAACACTACCTACACTAATTTGAACAGTTTGGTTCTTTGAGTCTTCTCTCTATGTTTGTGAGGTCAAGGAAGTCGAGGAGTTGTATTGCCTCGGCGTTGATGTGATGGTGAAGCCTACGTTCATGAGCTTCTGCGCATTTTTGAATTGTGCTGGAGACCACCTCGATGCGAAGTCCCGATGGAGGTCATCATTCCGTATATACCAGGGTGCTCTAACGATTCCTCTCAGTACTTTGTTCTGGAATCTCTGGATGATGGCAGTGTTGCTTGGATTGTTTTCCGAGCAACTGATACATGTTATTGTAGCCGATATGTCCTATAAATAAAATCCTTTATATTAAATTGTAATTCTTTCACAGGTTATTTTAACTCTTTGGGGTAGTGAAGCAGAAAACTTCAATGGGAGCACCAATCCAGTTGTATCGGCTAAGGTAAATTGTTACTCTGATATAGATATTGATAGTTTAGGAGAGCGATAATTGAAATCGTTTTACTACTTTTCCATCCAGTCAATTAAAATTCTTGATAATCTCTTAAGGGTTAACATGCAAACTTGTTGGTGCTGTCCAATAAAAATTGGCCATACAACATGAGGATTGATGTAAGAAAAATCACCATTGAATGTCGAGAGGGCTAAATTAGTTTATTTAGCATATTATTTTGATAGTCTATTATCACTCAACACAATATGCCAGGGAAATTACCCGCTATACCCAATAGCGGATATTTTACCGGGTATAAAAAAAAAGGTTGGAAACAAAGAGCTGAAGATCGAGCTCAGTGGCGTGCCATAGGTGAGGTCTATGTCCAGCAGTGGAGGGAGATAGGCTGATGATGATGATAAAAAATATATTGCATATTGAAAGGAGTTATAATAAAAGTAATTTAAATATAGATTTTTCCTAAAAAAATTGCAATTCGTGTAATTTCTTGCATAAGTCCTCATATCGTGACTCATTAAAAGTTATGTATGTTATATAATTAGAATGTCCACAAATATATATAATAGTTGCAGTAAGCTATTTCTGTTTTTTTTTTTTTATATTATCTTTCGGTTATTAAGATGAAAATTTAAACCAAATTCAGTCTTTCAAGGAAATGCTTATTTTAAGGTAGCGCATATTTAAGCTATACATATAAGTGGTAGTAGCTGCCTATAATAGTATTCACTTAACATGTAACCTTGCCGGTTGTTCTCAGTTCAAAGATGGTAACATCACGTCTGCGTCTGTAGGGCATAAACGAAATAATTGTTTTTGAATTGTGACGAGACGTGTTTTTTTTTCAAGGTAGTCTATGAAACAAAGCGTTTGTTTTTCAGGGGGCACGACTAACAGAATTCAACGGCAGCAAATCGCTTTCATGTTTGGCGAGTACTATGATGAGACTGAACCCAGACCTGCCCGAGGCACACAAACTGAGAGGCTGGTACGACAATGGTGGGGCTGATATGGAAATTGTCAACATATCTGCAAAGTAAGAACAATTAATATGTTAGTTTTTCTATTATTATTACAGATAGGATATGTACTGAACTAGCACATATGACGTCCTATGTGTTTTATGTCAGAGAAACATTATTTCTTTTATTTACCTAATACAAACTTCATCGGCGAGCCGGCACGACGGCCTCGGAGAGCTTACCTTCGTGATTGTAGTATCGTAGATCGTAGTTAGCGAAAGAGACAGTATGTAGGCCGCGACGAAACATCTTCGAGCTACTGCCATTTACCTTTCAAAATGACACTCCAGGGGCGGAAGAGTATTTTGCCATTTTACACCAATTATACGAATATTACAGATCGGGCGTCTACGCAGGTGGAAGCAACGAGTGGATAACATTCGCCGAAGCGGAGAGCCGACAACTCGGCTCGGGTGAGAAAGGAGACTACTACAGCCTTTTAGGCGTCGTTACATACACGTTCGCCGACAACGCCGTGTACAAGGCCTGCCCACAAGAGCAATGCAATAAGAAACTGGTAGATCAAGAAAATGGGTTGTTTAGATGCGAAAAATGTAACAGAGAATATCCTAACTTTAAGTACAGGATTCTGTTAGGGGTAAGTCAATATAATCTATAGCTTAACAATATATATACTCGTATATATACACTATATTTTTAAGTTAATAGCTTATTTTAGGATGATGTATAAAAACCAAGTGTCATGAATTGAAAAAAAAATTAAAACCTTTTCTTGATACAATAAATAAATAACAGCAAACTATTTAGATGTACCTCTGTATATTCAGGCAACAGTATCGGACCCTACTGGCGATCAGCGTATCACAGCGTTCAACGAGGCCGCCGAGGCGATGCTTGGGAACAACGCTGCGGACATCGGCCGCATGTTCGACTACGACAAGAACGCCTACACGCAGGCCTTCGAGCAAATTAAATTCCGCACGTTCGTCTTCAAATTCCGCACCAAAATGGAAAATTATAAAGTATGTAAATTATAAGCCAGCAATTCATGTTGGCCATAACTCGCCGAGCAAAGGGAAGCCCTAACGTATACACACAAGACAGTCCATTTGTGTAACACCTAATAACCTCGCACATACTCTTATTTGTTGTTTGGTTTCTCTTGCCACCATTTGGAGTCGCAAGCCTCGACTCGTCACACCGCGGAACAAAGGAGCTCTCCATCACTGTGCTGATGATAGCCAATATGTGGCCGGTGTGTTAGCTTCACAAATCTTATGTACATAAGGATACAAGGTCTCGTTCGAACATGACCAACATGTTGACTGTAGCCTTGCAATTTTCTTACTATTGCGTTGGCTGAGGTTTAGCCAAGATACATATATTGCCAGCTTTATTGCTTAGTTATCTAAACATTCAAACAAACTTTGTATATTGGCCGGGAGAAACATTTACTAGTTTATTTCCCTTTCAAACGCGAATACGTAGATACTGTTGCCTAAAGCTAATTTAAAAAACACTTTCTTATTTCCAGGATGAGGCTCGGCTTAAGACTACAATAATGAACGCTCAACCAGTTGATTACAAAGATGCCAACTCAAGACTTATCAAAAGCATTAAAGCTGCAACTGGCGTTGAAGTTTAGTTTCAACCCACTATTTTTCCACTGATATTTGCTTTAATTTGAAATATTTGTTTGAATGTTATCATGTTTACTGTATTTCAGTTCTGTTTTAAAATTTTCATAAGATTTAAATAATGTGATTATTCCTAGGTTAATCTAAAAAATTCAATTATGTATGTATGTTTACTCCACAATTAATAAAGATGTTAAATTGAAACATACATTCTATTTTATTTATCAGACAAACGAATTAAGATTGCCAGGCCTCTGGACAAAGCCAAATAGTTTTATATATAGGCTTTTTGATTGCGTGTCCGGCCAAAATAAACTGTGTCCATCTCGTCCGGCTTTTTACATTTCGCAAACGAGCTGGTATTTATCAAAGAAGCCTGATTTTACATAATTTTTTGTCGTACCTATGCTGAGACAATAATGTAGGGTGTCCGCCCTTTTCACCCAAATGTTCGGTCAAATTGAGTGGTCTGTCCGGCTATTAGGTTTAGCGACCTGGCAACCCTAATTGCAAGCATAGCGTCCTCGTATCGAGTGCGCCGTTCGTGCTCAGGGCACAGGCGCACCAAAACATTACTGTACTATCGTACTAGTCGAGTGATAACATCTACTATAACGAGGTCTTCAGGTTTCCTGATCTGAAAGGACTACTTGCTGAAACGGGAAGAAATATACTTAAATAAAAACCAATCTTTCACTAATTACTTTATTCAATCTCGTTTGATATGACTCAAAATTTGGCTAATCAAATTGAAATTTCTTTACTTCGTGTACTTGGACAATACTATTTTTATTAAAAATTACCAGGTTAAGAAGCCGAAAAGCAAAATGGCTAACAATATCAGATTTTTTTGTTGTCAAATATAACATTGATCTTAATTAATTGAACTGCCCAAAAATAAATGTACTACGCCAATTGACTAGTAGTATATTTACTTGCGATGCCCAAGTACAGTCTGAGGTGCGTACAAATAAGTAGCTAACATCTTTCGTTAATTATAAAGGATTAGCATTATCTATGTAATGTACACTTACAGTAGGTAAATACAATTATTTAAACTTACCAGTTATTATATCGATAAAATTAAATATATGACTTTCATATGATAACGTTACATGGCAGTGTAATGAAATATTAGTACTGTTTTAGTATAAAATACAATCATTCAATTAAGTCGACACAAAGGCCTTTTACTAACTTACCTTATACAATTGGTGTGTAAGATACGCATTAAAACAATTTAATGTTGGTAATAAACATGCACCTAATCTAATGGGTCATTTATTGTTGACAAACATTTTTATTTTAAGCTAGAGTACAGTAAATTCACATGAACATATCCGTACGTATGTAAATTAAGAACAGTTCACATTTTTATTCAAGTACAAAAAGTCAGCGGAAAATATCTTATTTATTTTTCTCAATAATCCACAAGTTGATTATGCATTCCTATGTAGTCAGAACATTCGTTTTAAGTGTGGTGTAAGATTATTGCGAATACATGAAATCAGCTAATAAAAAAATTGTTATTCTAAATATAAATATTGAAATTAAAGCCATAACCAAGAGATTTCAAATACATTAATGAGAATTGCTCATTCTAACTCGAATAAACTCAATGCATTAAACAATAAAACAAACAGAACTAAATCATGTAAAATTTGTTCGATAATCTCACATATTCTTATTTATAAATTGTAACATTAAGATAATGTATATTTTACTGTTTTAATAACATTAAATATATTGATAAAATGGTTTCAATTAATTAATTACTCTTAGATAAATATTAAGAAAATATAAAGTTTATTTAAAAAAAAATTTCAATTCCAAAATTGATTAATTTATTAGATTCGAGGATATAAAAACAATGTGGTAGGAGATTCTAGATATCACTGTTAAAGTTAAAAAAATAATCTCGACACGAATCAACCGGTAATCGGTAAAGACGAATAGTTAAGTAAGAATAATGTATATAAACATTAATAAAATAGATTTTACGTAATAGTAAGTATACCACACTATAGGGTAACTTTATTCAAAACGTACATTTTAATTCCTTTATATATATCAATACTCATAGCCCGATAATCTCATTTTAATCGCAAAAGAGCGGTTAGATATTATCACACGGTCGAGCGCGTTCCATTCTACAAGTCCACGAGTCGCGAAAACGTCGAGTCCACTTATAAGTTAACACTTCTACACTAATTGTGCACTAACGCTAAACATACGTAAGTCCGTATTACAAAAAACGCAAGTTAGTTAAGTGATATAGATACATTTGAGCGAGCGGTAGCAGTCCGAGTGGGTCGCCTGCCCGATCCGGCGCTGGCGCCTGCCGTCTATCAACTGCCGTGTTCCGACTGTCGCCTGCCGCATGCCGACTGCCGCCCGTCCGCGTCGCGCGTCTCCCGCACTTCCCGCACCTGCCGCACCTCGCCGACGGTCGCCGCAAAACACACACACACACATGCACACACGCCCACCGCACACGCACACACACACCGACACGCACGCAACCACACACGCCACGGATAATGCGAAAGAAAACTACGAAATCGATTCTAAACAATATTTACAATCACAACTTAGTACGAATGAATAAATTAAAGCGAATAAATAAAAGTAACGCTCTTTGGAACGGATTACATTCGAGGTGCGTCAGTACGGACATATGCGAACTGTGCTCGAATAAAAACTGACGCCGAAATGTGTGTACGTACTAACAAATTAACGACCACTCACAATAACTTAAAAGTATAACTAAAAGCTTAACATCACATAATATGGCCCCGATGAGGAGCTTTTTACTCTAGTAATTTTGAAAGTAATTTTGTTTCAAAGTTTTAAACGACCCTTTAGAAAGGGGCGAAGAAAAAATATGAAAATATCCACTAGAAAATAATTAGCTTCTTCGATTTTAAAAGTTAATACAAATAAACTAAATTCTACACAAACATAATCATAGCACTTATACTGAGAATCCAAATAGCTCTAATCTACACGATTGTACGTATAATACTGTATATTATAAAATTGATATTACGTATAATTCGCTTTCCTCTATATTATAATTTTGATCAGCAAAGTACCATGATATTTTCAATAACAAAATAACGGCGCTACCGGTCGTTTAACACTATCCGTGTAAAATATAGGTGTTTCCCCGTACATAATTCTATATTGCATCAATTGATCGAGTTCTCAAGTCCAGTACTTTATTATTATTATTTTTGGACTATCGAAGCCGATTGCGAGTGACTGACATTTGTAATTTTCACAAAAACTGGAAACTATGAAGGGGTGTCGATCATATCGCGATGTTCCGTTAGATTCATACCCCTGTTGCCCTTTCGATTACATGATAAGATTTTTTGAGAATCAACAAATTCTAGTATGCTTAAATGATAAACTTTTCGAGAATATTTCACACCTATATTATCACCGCAAAATGATGGTCTTTCAAAATGGCATAGATAGAAACCGATAAACTTTTTTCCTCGGTAACATTGTCTCCTACATTATCTTTTTGAGATTCTACAACTCCAACAGACTTCGAGATTCGTCTTCAGTTCCAATGGCAATTTGTCATATAACAGCGCACGGGGCAATGGGTTAACGTAGTGTGTGGTGGATGCTAGATCGCGTTCCGTTCGTCAAGGCTAGTGTAGCGTGTGGCGTGTGGGGAGGGCGGGGCGGGGGCGAGGGTGGGGGCGGGGCGCGGGCGGGGCCCCGCGCGCGTCACACCCAGCGGGCGCGGGGGGCGCGGGGCGAGGGGGGCGGGGTGGCGCGGCGGCTAGCGACCGGTTCACGGCACCAAGTCGGGCAGGCGCCCGCGGCCCTAGGGACGACCACCGCTCTCCGCACTCACCACCTGTGATTTAACAACATTCTTCATCAATCCTTGTGTGCATAGCTGCATACATTAAACATCATTATCCTTTGAACTAGTAGCTTCAGTAAATTTTAATTTGATTTTCATAAATGCCTTATGAGGGCCTAAACTGAATAAATGGTTTTGAATGTTGAATTTGAATTTTTTGATCTACAGTACATGTACATTAAAGCTTTAAAGTAGTATAGTATCATCAGATAAGCGCAACATTTTAAGCACGCAAAGATCAAGCTGCCAGGAAGACCTCTAAGCTAATTCCTCATTGCCAAAAGAACCACAGTAGAATTAAGATAACTAATGTGGTAGAAGAAGTACTAGCGGTCTCACTTCTTATTTCGCGGCCCAACATTTCGACTCTACCTAGGTCATGGAATTATAGAATGATATACCTAGAAATCGGTGGCGTAACTACCGGAGGGCTAGACAGGGTAGTGCCCCGGGGCCCCCGAGCTCAGGGGGCCTTCGGACTCGGACTTTCAAACAGTGGCGTAACTTCCGGAAGGCTAGACGGCGCAGAACCCCGGGGCCCCCAAGTTTCGGTTGGGGGACAATTTTAAATAATTAAGTTGGGGCCCTACTTAAGTTTTTGCCCTAGAGCCTACGGTTACCTAGCTACGCCACTGCTAGGAATATGGTATACTACTCGAGAGCATTATACATGTGCTACGCGCGAGTGGCGAGCTTACATATCGTGGGACCTGTGTACTGTAGTTGGAAAAAGAAACAGATACTGACTTTTCGCTCTTTGTAGTAGAGCTCCTCGCTCTCCTTGTCGCACAGCAGCAGCACGACGGCCCCGAACAGGAAAATGGCCGCGCCCCAACCCACGCCGTACGCCCATCCGAACTCCCACACCGATCTGTTGCCTGTCATAACGAATATAACGTTATTATTGGATACTTATCTTATCTTTTACTCTCTCTCTCTCTCTCTGTCTCCCTTTCCCGCCGAAATTTATATTTCTTATCCCAATCCAAAACCTTTGAAATTGACGTACTTTTTAACAGTAACTTCAGGTAATGACAAAAGTCTACGTCAATCGATCGATTATAGATCGCATTCGTATATTAATTTGTGTTTGAAATAAGGTTCTTCCAATGATCCAATGGTAAGTATATGGTTCTAAAGATCCTTATCAAGCAAACACTAATCATTCTATAATAATAATAATATTTATTTATTTCTCCTCACAATGACAAGACTTATGCTAGGTACAAAAATTTAAAAATATCTATTTTGGTTTACAGTCTAGTTCTATGACAAGAATACACTATTTGCGAAGGTGGTAGACAATAAAATTTGTTAAAAGCTATGTTTAAATATGTATAATTTTATAATTTAATTAAATAAATTAATATTTATCGTATTATTGATATTACTTTATTTTGTTTTTTGTTTTTTTATAATACTTATATGTACATATATTTTTTCTTTACATTATGTATACTGTTTACTTCAAACGAGTGTTATGTATGATATTGTTATAATTCCAGTTTAGTACGTGGATAGCTGTAATTGGTAGCTTATTTATAAGCTCAAAAATTAAAAAAAAAGTAGTTTAAGACTGATGCTGTCCTAAATAAAGAAAATAAAATATGTTAATTAAAACAACTGTGTCTTACCCAAATTTAGCTCGGCAGCGAAGCAGACCGGGTAAATCACTAGTGCTATTAAAATGCACATGACTGAAAGAAAAATCCATCAATTAAAATCTTTTATTTAAGGTTTCACACATGCCAAGGTCAAAAGTCCAGCTATATCGCTCCTTACCAGTTGTCGATAAACCCACCTATGTTAAAACATTAATCAAGCCAATAAATTACCTCTCCTTAGACGATTGGATAATATTAACTTCAAATGTCGGTGATACTTTTTAATGGCAAGATATTAAATTGAACTATAGATAGAATTTATCATGTTAACTTAAACTATCACAAAGCCTTTAACCGTCTGCACAAAGTCAGAATTTAATAAATTCTACTAAGCATTTCTCGACTTTTTGAGGTAACTTGAAAATTCTCGATACTACGAACATCATCGAAATTATTCTTGATGATACTAAAATATTATAGTTCTAGCTAAAAAATGGAGAGCGGCAAGGCGATTGTGTAATGGTCTCGAAATCGTCGATGCAGTAAATTTTGTAGTACATTGACGGCGCTAAGAGTGTTGTGCCGCACTGACCGTGCGCCGAACCATCAATCTATTATAAAATAGGCTTCCACATTGAATCCGAGGGAGTTACACAATTGGGATGTGTCCTGTATTAAAGGTAAATGATCAAACACTAACCAGTGTATTGAACATCTAAAAATATACGAAAACATTCAACATGATCAAGTACTGATCTAATCATAAAGAATATGTTATTTGATGCTGTACAATTATGACGTTACAACTTGCTATTTCATACAAAACTCCATACATTCGATCGTTTTGACATTTCATAAAGAATTTCTGATTTGACATGTCAGGACACATCCCTATTCGGGTGCAGTTATGTACGTAGTAGAGTACTCACGAGCGAGCGCCATGGCGAGCACGGCGAACCGGTAGTAGCGGAACTTGGTGCGGTGGTCGGCGGCGCGCAGCCCCAGCGCCGTCAGCAGCGCGCCGCACACGTCCGCCGCCAGCGTCGCCACGCACAGGGTCGCCGCCGCCCTGCACATCGACATACATGCTAGGGTATCGCAACAACAATGGAGAAGTGACATTAAGGAACTATACTGTTATGGAGGCTTAAGGATAAGTCGTCTATTCATATATTTATTCAAATAGGCCTTCACACTTCACAGGCATTTATGAATGAACAGACTCTAACGCCGGTTCAGAAGGTTTCTTTTAATGAGAATAGCCGACAAACTCAGCAAATAGTCTTTTAAAAATAAGATTTTGTACATAAAGATGTGTCCTACTGGAGCGAGCGCTACACCCAAATATTGTTGTCTTTAACCTGTTGAATGCCAATGTCGGCTATACTCGATATGTGTAAGCGTGCCCTGTGCGCTATTGTTGTGAATACTTGACAACAAATTGGTCGCAGAAAAATACAAAATAAACATATTAAATCATTAGTTTTATGTGTTTTATTGATACATGTATTTATATCGATTTTCGGGCTTGGCGGACAGGTAGAACGTTTTCAGTATTAAAATCTCAATTCTTTCCTAAAAGTATAAATTAAAACCAAATAAATAAAATCAGCAAGGATTTTACTTTGTGTATGGAAGCGTGTACGTAGTAAAAATAAGCCTTGCCCTTTTTGAAGTCTATGTGCAGCAGTGGCAAGGTTATGCTTATTTAAATGGGATCCTCCGCCAGGCTAGAGGATCGTGCCTGGGGACCGCGGGCCAACTATTGATGTTGGAAGCGTGTACATGTAGTGTAAATCCAGAGAAAACTTCGATATCGCGATATATGATTCCCGCGTGCCTGTTCATAGATGTCGCCACAGTGTAGTTATTTGAAAAAAGTTAAGAAGACTGATTACATAAAAATGCTTTTGAATTTTGCAGTTTTAGTTTAGAGTAGTAGGAGTGCAGCGAATGAAAAGTTACGTGATCGATCAATCAGAAAACCCTAAAACATGCTCAACACATGGACAGTGATGATCGGACTTTAATAATACGTATCCAATGGTTGAGCCCCATTTGAGACCACAGCAGTAAGATCATGAAATCATGAAATGTCTATAGATACGTGTTTGTTTCGTAGTGTATATTTGTGTTCCCTAGGCCCACGCGCGTGATTGCAACGAAATTGCCTTGTGTAAACTTACACTGTAAATATATAATATAAATTGGTGAAAAATGTATTCGCGTCGTTAAGGACCTTCATTAACCCTAATATCTAAGGATATTCCATATTATTCTCCCTGATTCTGTTTGCAGCGCAATTTGTTTTACATGTTCTTGTAATAGTTTAGGTGTGCCCTATTTATTTGAATAAAACCTGTATGGAACGGCAGCTTGCGCTGGAGTGGGATACAATGGACTGATAAAAAAAGCCGAAAATTTGACCACGTGCACATACACCTTGCAGCGAGTGGTCAACAAACCCATTCCCAAAGAGGGATGGCGTCAGGTAAGCGGCCGGCCTTAAAACATCTGCCGAATCTCTTTTAATACGTAATGCACCGAATTGGTAGTAAGTATACGTATTGCGCCGACCCCAATTGATTGAAGATGGGGCAGACAGATGATGATGTACATGAATTTCTTAAGTCCGCGTATCGATATAATCGTTTAATCCTTATATCTCACTTAATATAAGGCGCTGGTCTGGCGGCATAACATCCGGGCTGTGCTGTGATGTCGAAGGGTAGAGGAGTCGGCGCCTCAGGGTCGATGCAGTGCATGAACAGCCCCTGCCGCCAGCCTGCTGCCATCAGCCAGTCCGCCGACGCCAGCCCTAGGACCATGAGGATCACTACCAATAGGCCACAGATCAGGGCGATCACCTGCAATTCGAAAAAACAAGGAAATTAGTAGGAACCTTTATATTTAAGATAAGGAATATATAAAATTTTGTCAGAATTCTGACATATCCATTACTGCAATAACTATCGTTTAAAATAATCTTAACGTTAAAGCCGACCAATTAAACGTTTGCAGTCTGCAGGTTTCTCTATAAGTAGAACTTAATAAAATAATATTTTAGAAGAACTAGATACCAATTATTTGACTCTATCAAGAGTTAAACTTATAACAATATTAGTGTAGGGTTTAGAGCTTTGATTTTGCATAATATAATTAAAACGCCCATCAAATGTAATGTCATGCCTACATGTAAAGACATGAGTGAAGAAATGTCAAGATCTTTTTAAAATAAAAATTAAAATCTGTTTGATGTAAGTAAGTAAGATTCGTTACGAAACGCATTTTCTGTAGGTACTGAGTATGGCTACTATACAAATAAAAGCACTGACAAAGTGCCTCAAAAGTGTAATTATAGTTCAAAATCAGAGATAGGCGCAAATCAGCGGACCATCTGCGGCCAAAGCCCGACGCTGAGGTCCTCCGAAACTTAGTGACCCAAGTAGGTGCGTAATACGTATAGTGCGATACTATTTGGCGCACCTACTTATAATAGGGATGTCTCCTGACATGTCAAATCAGCAATTCTTTATGAAATATCAAAACGATCGAATGTATGGAGTTTTGTATGAAATAGCAGGCTGTGACGTCATAATTGTACAGCATCAAATAACATACTCTATGTGGTTAGATCGGTACTTAAAAATCATATTAATGATTTAATTTTGATCATATTTGATGTTTTCGTATATTTTTTAATGTTCAATGCTCTGGTTAGTGTTTGATCATTTATCTTTAATACAGGACACATGCCAATTGTACGTAATTGATAAACCTACTAAAAGTTCGGTTTTCTTAGTTTGCGTTTGCGTAGCAGCGACGAGAAACTACCACACCAACTCCGAAAATATGTTTGATTCTGTTGTAACACAATTTGTTCAGTTCTATGGGGTAAATGAACAATGCTCGATTCCGTGAGCAACTTGATCGGTTTTTATTACCTTCATACGTACATATGTTTGTACCAGGGATGTAACGGAGCTTCGATTCAGACTCCGTTTAGTCGGAATTTCCTATTATTATTACCACCTTCGGTTCCGACTTCGGCTCCGAAACTTCTAAATCGGAGGTTTTAATCGGAGGTCGAAGCATAATAAATAGCAGCGGCGGCCTGCGTCGACCGACCGCTTCGCACAGGTTCATAGATGTCGCGGGAAGTATTCCTCCGCCCCCGCTACGTGCGCTCTATCGTCGATTGTTTTTTTACTTGTTGTTGGTTTGTTACCCACATGACGTGTTTATACGTTATAGTCATTTGTTTTGTATTTTGCGGCTTAATATCCATAAAAGCAATCTTTTTTTGTGTTGGACAATGAAATCAAAATCAAGTTGTATTTGGAATTTTACTTTGATTGTCTGTGTAAATTTATTATTTTATAAATAAAACGAAAAAAGGTTGAATTTTGGTTTATTTGTCCTTTAATAAAAAAGGAGAGGGCTTCTGCTCCACTTTCGACCCTGTCTCCGCCTCCGACTCCGGTTCCGACTCCGATAAATCGAATTTAAAAAACTCCGACTCCGACTTCGGTTCCGATAAAATGACCTCCGTTACATCCCTAGTTTGTACCTATGATATGGTATGTACCTATGTATGTAACGGAAACTTCGAACATGATTTTGACCCCCATCAAAACGTCGGATTATTATACGATTAACCTTGGTGTATATTAAGTAAATTGGAGTTCTTTGAAAATCCATACATTTTTAAATACATCTTCTATTTTTCAAAATTGTGATTTAAATAATTAAGTGTTTTGGAAAATCACCCTTAAATACTAAGACTTTACAAATAATTCCATAAATTTAATTTCAAGTATCAATGGTATCCTAGCCTGGATTGGATCACATATTGTTATCACGGGTAATCATTGCTCTTTTAAAACAAACCTGATCTAGTAAAGCGAATAGATAGCAATGATACAAAAAGCATGTAATAAATACCAATGGCAATCAATAAAATAGTAATTGCTTCTTTATTACGCAACCATTATACATACTTGCATAACAAAACGAATATTTAAACAATGCTCTAATTATAACAGAGAAAAAACGAACAAGAACAGCATGCGGGTCATTCATTGGCGGGCCATTTGCCTAGGTGGCTAGTGACCCTGAATGCCACGCACAGGTTCGATCCCCACCCAAAACAAAAAACCTATGGCAGGGTGTAAAAATCTATATAGTACGTATTGAAAAGAAAAGAAAACTGCCTAAATGTAGTATATCGGTGGTCTAGTTTCCATAGTATAAGCAGTAAAGCTTCGAGTTATTTGGGATTAGAGGGTCGTGTGTAAATAATATCCCAGAATATTTATTTATTATTATCTATAATTTATTTAACGTTGCTAATAACTTTGTATGTAAGATATACTACCTTAAGTTTGACACTAATCAAGCTTATGGCGTAAATGAGACGCAACGGAGAGCCAGAAATCATAACACCGTCGAAGGCGGGCGTCAAGATTCCTTTTATTCACGGGAAGGAAAGGCGGGAAAGTAAGAGGAGGGTGTCTAGAGGTGAGGTGAGGCGGCGCGAGCGGGCGCGGGGTGCGGTCATCGATCGCAGTCCCCGACGGCGGCGGCGCTCGGGGCCGCGGGGACCGCCATCAGCTGTTAGCGACGGCGTCGATCCGCCTCTCGGACTCCCGAGCCCTCTTCACATGATACTCCTTAAAGCCAGCCCCCCGTCGCGCGTCGTCGCGCCTTCGCGTCTCGACTATTTTAAAACAGTTTAGCACCCCTGACAAACTGTATCGTACAGCAAATTATGAGCGCTCTCATCTTTTGAAATTCACACGAAGCCGATTGCAATAAAGGATAAAATTAAATCTATTCATATCGAACAAAAAAACGATCGAATAAAAGGGTCAAATCCCACCCATTAATCAATTGTTCAAGGCAAACGGAAGCATCTGTCATCAAGAGGCATTTGATTCATTCATTAAATTACAAAGCAGCAACAGAGTTCACGTGCGGGCATTCCGGCCATTTGTGCTGGAAAGGGTGACTTGCAAAGCTAAATATTTAGATTTATGACTCAAATCGTTGAAAGATACTCGGTCATAAAATAGTTTATTATACATTTAGGCGACATTCTTCTTCAATACATTATATTAATATAGTTGTTTTAGATTTGTATTATGGTACTGGCTTAGACCTTTTAACTTAGTACTCAATCAATAAGAAACTATAGGGAGCCGCTTAAACCAACCATCACTACTAAATAAGATGTGACAATAATGTAATCTACATTTTTATATAATGTACAACGCTACATCACTGGCCTAGTTGCTATAATAGTACAGATATTGCGATTAACAACATGTTAAATTCCCAAAGAACACATTTATAATTAAAATTTGTAAAGGGACTTTAACTACGATGTGAGTAATATTGTAAACACATTATGACTAATCATTACATCCAGTATATAGGCTGTATGTAAGTAACGTAGGTTGTGATAATTGGTTTGTAATAATTTTTTGCTCATATACTTTAAACTAGCTGTTATTTATCATGTATGAGACACATTACTTTATAAAAATAGTTTTATTTTTTATGATATCTGTAATCTGTGGTTAAATGCATTATGAGTCTTCACATTACTGCCTACTTATTTATTAACGTTCAAACAATTGTTATTTGTAAGTACTTGAATTATTTAATAGGTAATAGGACGAGCCCGAGCATATATTTTTCCGAAAGAAGAACTAAAAATTAAACCAGCAATAATCAGTCATAGCTTTAAAGTAGTCCACCAACCATTATCGATTTTATAAACTAAGTATTACTGTAGTGTCGCTGAGTCTGCAGTGAGTCGATCTGCGCTTACAATATTTTAAAGACTTATTTAAAGTCGGTAAATTAATGAAAGTGAATTTGATCATAAAGCTACATTTGACCATGTACATCCACATGTAAAAGAGTTAAATAAAACCTTCTTATGTCAAATTGGATCGCCATGAAAACTAGTCTAGTACTTAAATATTTACCTAGCTTAATAATGTATACCTGTGCGATCTGATTAGCAGGCATCTCGTCTTGTTCGGTGGCAAACTGAGGCGGGGGAGGTAGTACTGGAGGTGGGAGGGCTCGCGGGTGTGAGCGGAGCCCGCCCGGGCCTGCGCCCGCGCGCCCCTGCATGCGCTCGCTACCGGCCCGCCACCACAACACGGCAACACCACACAATACCTAAGCTTACTGCCTAACACATTTCACTGCAAGCACTAGGTACACACACCGCTATTTTACTTTATATTTAGGCCGTAATTTAAGCCACTTGTAAAAATTACCTATTCAACGCTTAATCAATCTGTAAAAAACATAAACACTGACCTTGGAAGGGTCTGTGACAGACCTATTCTGTCTATAATAAACGTGCTAAATACTTCGCCCTCAAATTACTACAAAATAGGTTTAAAAAAACTACTAGATAGGGAAAGGATAATTGTGTTAACTTTTAACGCATTTGAATAATTATTTCAAAAAGGCGATACTGGCCGAAAAATTTGCGCTTTGTGTTGCAATATTAGTTATTTTTTCGGGGCCGTACAAAAATGGTCAAAAAAGGAAACTTTATGAGGCGACTTCAGTTTTCGTTCTGTTACAGCTAGGGTTTATTATTCGAATACTCGATTTTCGGAATATTCGAGTATTTGCCTGTTCTAATATTCGAATAAGACAGACACTACAGAATTTTGTATTCGAATACAAAATATTACTTGTAATTTTGTACTCCTAAAAGGTTACCTTAAACTACGTGAAAAGAAAGGTTCACGAGGTGGTGTGAAGTGTGCGACAGGTTGCGGGAGCGTGCGAAAAACATTCATTCACTACTACTTTCTGAGGCTTTTCCAATTCCGACAAATGATATTAATACTAAAACTTTGGTTCATATAAATAAGATGTCTTTTGTAATGACACCAGTGAGGACATTAATGACGATGATGAAGACAACATTTCTCTAATCGAGGTGAGAGAACTGAGAGATAGAGAGATAGAGAGACAGAACGTCAGAACAGCTTAGCAAGAAGAGCATAAAACAAATATTTCGTCAAGAGATAGAATAATACCCTTAGCAATGCGGTTTGTGTTTTGATGCTGGTGGACCTAAAAACTTGCATTTATTGCAGGCTTATGATTTATTGTTCTATTCCTCCCACGAGCGTGGCATCGGAAAGGATAAAAAACGTATTCTCTTCTGGTAGATATATTTGCTCTTATCAATGAAGTAGCTTAAATGATGAAAGTCACGATGCTTTGTGCTATAAGGTCTGCACTACAGAAATTCGTAGAAATAGTTTTATTTCTTATTTTTTATATTCTTGTGATTCCATGCCATTCAACCAATCATTTGCATACTTACTACTAAAAGGTTATTGAAATAAATATGTTTATATTCGGGCAGGATACACTACATACTTTTTTTGGACACAATTTATCTGTATATTTGTATTTATTCTTATAACTAGCTACCGCCTCGCGGGTTCACTCGCGTACCCAAGGGATCTAATGTATCTTGGTATTACAACATATTACACGCAGAAAGATATTATTTTACTTAGTAACCTTTCCACTTTAAAGTAGGTATTAGTACAGATTGGGTCAATCCAAAATTATTTTTGTAATAAAAAGCTTATTGTTTTATATTTAATCTTACGGCACCAAATGCTTAGCGCTCGCACTTCAGTTCCGACCTGCATTCCTTGGATGAATGTTCTATGTTACGGGATCTGATCAATATTACTGTTAATCATCAAGAGATTTTTTTCGGTAATTAAATCGTGAAAAGATAGCAAACATACTACAAACTTTTATAAATAAAAATATATGGAGGCCGACGACCGAGACAAATGTACAATTCAGACAAAGAATATGTATTCTAGTAAGCGCGACCAATAGCGGTAGTTGGTACAGCCCACAACCCCAGTCAGACAATAAAATTCCCCCCCCTAAGTTCCTGTGGGATAGGGAAGCCAACAAAACCCAGTGAATGATAGAACATAATTTGTCACTGTCAATTAAGCTGCAGACACAATACAGAAAAATCGCCCTCGTCTCTGTCGCGGGGGCTGAAGTAAACTACTGATTGAAAGGTTGATTGTGTCAATGAAATGATATTGAAAGGGATCGACCGCGAATTTCGTGACGGGGCTTCGAGTAATGATATCACCTAATATTTGACCCAGGGATAATAAAAGTATTACGGACACAGCAATCCGAATTAAGACAATCAGAATCGCCATGACAACTAACTATGCTATTCCAAACACATATGTATTGTGTACAAGCAGATAATTGTAATATTGTAAAACATTTTGCACGTGACATTCGTGGAAAATGGGTCAGACAGAATAGGCACATGGTTCGCGTTTTTTGGAAAATATCACCAAGAAATGAGGGCGACCAACTTCACACCACGTGACGCAGAGAAATGTGCGGTAAACACTTAGGTACTACACATGATACTAGATTGTAAAATTATGTTACTGTACATATAAATCTTAATAATTCAAGATAAATAAATGCTATTCATTTAATTGGTATTAACCAATATATATTAACGTTTTGTTGAGAGATTGTGACACATAACTATCGCATTATTAATGTAGTTTGACTGACGGCAAAATATTTCAATGTTACAAAGAAATTAATAATACTATTATCATCAGACAAACATAATATCATAGTACCTAAAAGCAAAGTGCTAATAAATTGTGACAATACAATGATACAATATTCACTTGACACAATTTCGTAGGCAGACTACTTGAGATCATATCACACATATTACTTTGATTGTAATTATGTATATATATATATATATATACGTATACATATATATATATATAGCTACATAAAACTGGTTAAAATACAATACCGTTAGGAAAATAGAGGGCTACAAGATCAATATACCATTTCATCGTTTGTTTAGTTAAGACAATGTAAGAATTATTTGTATTAGCTGTCGGAATTGTTTATTATTTTTGGTATATCCGGATTACATATCGTATCGATACGTGCCGACCATCGTAGACGTCATAATGTTATGTGGAAATAAGTCGTTAGATTCACATCACATTGACATGCCCTATTGAACTATAAAATACTTATATCGAAAGAAATCACGAACTGTTGTAACTGAATACAAAAGAATACTTATTGTTAGGTTGTATATTTATGACAAAGAAATATTAAACAAGTATTTTGTTCAGATCAATGTAGAGATATTATTTCACGTTTTAAATAAAAAGGTTCGGCCTTTTATGATAATACACTAACTCACTGCGATCTACAACCCGCCTGCCAAGAGTGGTGATTATAGTCACAACCATTCACGATATACCTCAATTTGACTATCTCGGTCTATGTTCAACTCTCAACTGGGGCGGCGCAGCCCGTCTCTTTTACTACTATACCTACTAGCATTTATAAATTACTAAATATAAAATCAATGGTAGCTAAATGACGAAAACGTAGTTTGATGAGAAATTATACGGGTATGTATAATAAACGAGACTAAAACATAATACTTTTTATTTTTATTGAATATACGATTACGACGTAATATCTCTTGATAGTGAAATAACATTCTAAACATTTTTTCGTCCTACTTTTCAGTTTCATTTGGGGGATTTGCGCATTGGGTCGCGCCGGTGCTCTCTACAGTATAATCAGCACTTACGAGAATTCCACGTAATGTAAACGAAGCGATTGCTTAATGCAACGAACAGATAAACGTGAAGGATGGGATTAAAATTTGGAAAATTAACTACAATGTAAGGATACGTTCGCAGGGCGGGTTTGGAACTTGGTCGGCGGGACTGGGCGATACGGCGCCTGACGCGGGACTGAAGCCCGCCCGCCTTGCCGCGGGCACCCTCTTACCCCTCGTATTCACCGCCCTCCGTGCGCTAACAAAACACAGATTATGGAAACACATTTATTAGCCAAAAACACTAATTTAACTTCAACCGCTCTACAACACAAACACGAACATTTCTTAGCATTCTATAATCAGTAATTGAGATTTATTTATAACAATATTGTATTTTCTTTATAATGTCTTTAAATTACACAAATTAGCATTAAGTAACGAAAGTCCAAGTAACTCTTCGTATATTTCACACCTGAGTGATCTGTAGACGAGGCGGGTGCGGTTGGCGTCTAGGCGGGCGTCGCGGCCGCTCCTTGCACCATCCACCTATAGCGCGAAGTCGTCGCGAGCAGGCCCGCGCGGCTCTGGATGGTAATTTACACCATCTTCGCTGTTCGCGAGCACCGAATGTTGCCGTCATTCTATCCCCTGGCTTCGGAATATCGTAAATTATTTTTGGACTCTCCACAGTCTCTGCTCCCGGTGCGATGCGATATTTCGCTCCCGATATAGCTTTTTTAATTCCGTTAAAAGCACGCTTTGCCGAGTTTTCTTCTTCTTTTATGTCGAAAGTAGTTTCCCTCGGAACGGCAGTGAGTCGCCCAGTCGGAGCCAGACTTGGTGACGCGTCTAGATCTCGTCTCAACATGAGTGCTCTCAACCTAGAAATTAGTGTCAAAGGAGGTTCGGTGTTGGTTCCAACCGAGCACAACCGAGGTCCATTATAATTATGTTCGGGTTCCAGTAGGATGCAAGCCTGCGGGGGTAGCGTTGCAGCACGTCTCGGCAATGGTTCATCTTGTAAGTAGGCGACGTGGAGCGTACTGATGCTGAGCGGCTGCTGCGGGAGAGGCCAGAGCTCTCTTGTGGGTGGCACTGGCGAGGGGCGCTCCCCGAGCATGCGGCGAGCGAACTCCCCTGGCTGCCACAGGTAGCTTGCAGTCAAGTTCCCGTGTGTTTGCATCACGACATGGATCTTCACTAACGGCACGCGAACTAACGTCGCTAATCCAATACTAGGCTTCGCGCACTTGTCAGAGTTCTCGTATATATATTGTATGGAAAGGCTTTTTAAATTGGATCAAAGATGGTGAATATTGAATAAATCCTATAGCGAATTATTTATTTATGATTTGATTTCGCTATTCATAAATGGTTGTTAATAAGTGTTTAAATATAATTACCCCGGAATTCAACAATGAAACGTTTCATATTATCAACCATAGCTGGCTGAGTGACTAATCTGACTGCTGACTGAGGTAATGTATACGGCTAGAAGTACTATGAAGTAAGATAGGAAGTAACGTATTCGTTTCAGTTCCATATGTCGTCACTGGCAAAATATTGATGACAAGTGGCCTCCGCGGGCCTAAACTGAATAAATAGTTATGAATGTGGAAATTTCTAACACTATTGTCTTCATGCTTTGTATTGAGGTATTTTGGACATGAATATATTTTGAGGTTCTTAATCTATTGGATTCTTAGACTCAACTAAAGAGGTCGAAGTTAAATTTATCAAATTGAGCTCTCGTCAACAACTTCGAGAACAGTGTCCCCAACAGTTACCGATATTGGCAACTTTGGACGAAACTTTCACCATAACTATATATACATATGGCATGGTGTTTTAATCTTTGAGCAAATATTTTATCTATATTTATGTCGTCGGCGAATGGAAGGTGAGTGATGTGTTCGCCGTTTATGTTGATGCCATATACTTTCCATTCTAGGAGCTAAAAAAGATCCGAAGCAGCGGTAAATAGTTTCGGGAAATTACGTCTCTGTCTCGCAGGCACACCCTTCTGCAGCTAGGATCGATCTCGTACTTTCGACCTGGACTATAATTCACATTGTGGCTCTTTTGTACAAGCGCTGTAGACTCTGTAACACCACACCTGACTCGACTGTCGTTTTTCAGCTGTTTAGAACCATTCTAATCTCATGCAGGCTGAGGACCAGAATATCTGTGTATATCATGTATTATCGGGTAAACTTACTCTTGAGTATCACTTGTCTGTATTGCATGCAATTTCTACAATATATACAGCTGTCTGCAAAACTTCTCGGTCCCCGGTTTTGATTCTAGTCTAGCATGATGATGCTGCTAATGTTGGTGAGACATATCGCTTGTGACCACTTTAGAACCTTTACTCTGATTGATAGAGTAATTTAAGGTTTTTTTTTATTTTAATAACACTATATTAAATGCAGGCCTATAATTCAAATGCTTTTTCAAAGGCGGATTTTCTTTTCTAACTTGACTAACACCCTGGGGTTTCATGTATGGGATTATATAATGTTATCATTCAAATAAACCATCTAAAACAAATTCTCAACATCATGTTGAGTACTGCATCAAAATGTATTGCATAGTTTAAAAGAAATAATCTATCAAACAGACAGAAATAGAGATTTCTTTTTCTACTATTTAGAAATTGTAAAAAATGAACCTAATAACCATATACTAGATATACAATAGGTAAACACTATGCAAGCTTATATAATAATACAAGCTGCCCAGACAGACATTGTTCTGTCGAAATAAGTCCATACAAAAATGCAGGAATTAGCTCACAGCACCACCTACCGGGTTCAATTCTGAATCTAAACCATCCAGGGTGCGACCCAAACGCACACAAAAAAAAAATCATTCAAATCGGTCCAGCCTTTTAGGAGGAGTTCACTGTCAACACACATACAGAAGAATTACATATATAAAGAAGATGATAAAACACTAACCTTAAGTGGTCTTGTGATAGTGACAGTTTCAATCATGGTAGTTGATGCCATATTTGTAATATTCGATAATAGCCTGAAAGACAAAAATTAGGTTACCATCTCATATGTAAAAACAGATCAATTTGTATACACTTAAATAGAAACCAAATGGTTTCATTCATCATGCTATATGTACCTATTGGTAAAACATTTAGATTCGTAGTCTTTTAAGAAAATTTCACTGTATGTGTATGACCTATAATGGTTAAGGTAGCTAACATTGTTACCCTTTTATATGTCCACCCTTTCCTATATTAATTTTGTTTTGAAATAAATTCAAATTTAAAAGTCTTGAAACCCTGTTATTACTAACTGAACATTAACAAAGAAAATGTATAATGTTAGGATGGTATTTCAATCAATAATGACAGGTATATGAAGTTTCTTATGAAGCCACCAATACAAGAACCTCTTAAAATTAAACTTATGATCATATGTTATGACTTACATATGATCCGACATTATTATTAATTTGTTTACACTAGTTTCTTGCTTAATAATTGATCATTCTAAAATAAACGATTCTCGATATCTGCGCTATCGATAAAAAAAGGACACGATGATCATATTGTAATCTTCAAGGCAATTGCCAAGGAAATCAAAAGAAACAAAAGATTTGGTCAGAGGGTAGCCACAAGGGGATGATTTAGGAAAATAAATATTGATCGTATTGATACCACACATAATACAATAACATCCGCACCATTATAAATTAAAATAAATGATTTTATAAAAAAGTGTAATTTATGTATGCAGAATATATTTGCACCAAACGTTTAAAATGTGGTCTACAGAGGTGTTCTATTAGATACATATGTAAAATTTGACTTTACCTTTGATCGAAACAAATATAAACTTTACATTTATTCTTGTAATTAAAACAACATAACCGAGGTCCAATATTTTATGTTCATATCATTAAAATTAAAAGCTCACTAATAACAGCGATAAAAATGAATCTGACACACTAAACAGTTTTACAACGAGAAGAGAAAGAACATAAACACAACACAAACACAAAATTGTAGGGTTGCCAGGGATGATCAGAGAGATATTTTAATAGCACTGGTAGCACAGTGTATAACAGTACAGGAGAATAGTACAGGCTCCACGCGCATCTTAAAATTTCACTCTCATCATTTTTTCATAACGCGCCTAAAGAAGTATAACTTAAAAAAAATTACAATATGGTAACACCGTTTCCATGTGTATAAAATCTATCTCAAACCGGCCACATAAAACGAGATAATTATATATTATTTTATTCTATAAATTTTTTAGATTTTTTTTCTTTATAAAAATGAAAATATCATTTGGAGATCGAAATATTTATACTCGACTAAATTTAAACGAGATTTCACTCATGTGTCTGATGATACGTTTTTTTTATTTATTTTGTATCTGTTTTGCCGAATTTTGAAGCGGCGCGGTAAACGTAGTGATTACGTTCTCTCTATAGCGCGGCGCGGGTTTGTCTGATTGACTTCGAGCTTGTTGTATTTAAAGTGTTTAAATAATACTACAACGTTAATAAGTTGCTTTGAGTAATTGAAGCAGTTTTTTTGTAGCATTGTTTATTAGGTGTGAAAGTCAAAGTATTGGCTGCTGAGTGCTGGCTGCTGCACGATGGCAGGCATTAAATCCTTAGTAGTAAGGGGTATAAGAAGTTTCGGTCCCGACGACAGCGATGAACAACGCATAGCATTTGATAAGCCGTTAACTCTGATCTTGGGTCAAAATGGATGTGGTAAGACCACTATCATTGAGTGCCTACGATATGCCATCACGGGGCAAATGCCGCCGGGAAGTCGCAACGAGTGCTTCGTTCATGATGCTAAAGTAAACAGATCAACTGAAGTTCTAGCCCAAGTGACTCTGAACGTAAGCCAAACCACTTCTTTGTTATATTGTTGCAGGCACATTTTTCCTATATTAGTATATTAAAATGTGAGTCAACCTCAGGGTATATCCAAAAGAAAAGAGAATTGTTCATGCTATTGATAGATAGATCCAAGAAACATATTTGTCATTGCTATAATTTCAGATTGTCAATGCTAAAGATAAGCAACTGGAAGTATCAAGATCGATGAGAGTTACTGCTATGCAGAAAAAAAAAACTAAATTTCAGACTTTAGATTCCTTCTTGTCAATCATTGATGAAACTGGTAAAACCAAGGATGTTTCATCCCGGTGTGCTGATCTGGATTTTGTTATGCATGAGGAACTTGGTAATGTACTTATTGATGTTTTATAAGCATAAAATATGGCACTTCAGCAACAATCTTCTCATTCAATTACAATCATTCAAACAATAAGTTTGTTAAATGTGTTTATTCTATGTATCTTAGGCCATTTCAATTAATTTAAAATGTTTGAATTACCTATAGGTGTTTCAAAAGCTATCCTGAACTCTGTGATATTCTGCCATCAAGAAGACTCAAGCTGGCCTCTTGATGAGGGCAAGAAGGTGAAGGAACGCTTTGATGAAATATTTGATGCAGACAAATACAGTGACTGTTTTGATCGCCTCAAGAAAATTAGGAAAGAATACTCTCTAAGTATTAAGCTGTTAGGTAAGAGTACACTTCTTATACAATATGTTCCCATAGCTCTAGTGTATTAATGAAGGCATGTCATTGAATCAACTGGCATGTAAATAATTTTTCAATTATTCATTTTATTTAGTTGTAATTTTTCATGCAAAATAATTTGATTAACTCATGATTATGCAAGTAAAACACCCTTCTGTGAAGTTAAATATGAATGATGAAAGATCAGTGAAACTTAGGTACATGCAATAAGAGTATTTTCTTCGAAAGTATACATTTTTGTATAAATTGTTCTAAGAGTTTTTGTTTTAATGTTACATATTGCAAATAACCTTGGGATATCAAAAGGAACATCCTGTATGGAATAAAATTAGTTTTATTACCTATAAACTTTGATTGTTTATTACTATGTTTCTTATTTGAGAGACTACAACAACCATTTAAGAATTGCTATTGCAGTATGACAATGATGCCAATTCTGTAGATAGTGCATTATTGATTTATATCTCCATCTATTTTAAATGATGGAAAGAGATCAATGGTCTTATATTTTGTATGTTTTAGTGGTAATATGTCCCAGTATGCATCATACATTTTTTGATTAAAACTTGCAGAACTAAATGTTTTAAGTTTATAAAAGTTTTGTTTAATGCAATACAGAATAATGACCATTGCAGCTGTAGAAGCGATGTTTACATTTATTATAAGTGGTAACACTAGTTACAACTTTTAAATCTGTGTTTTTTATATTTAGAACAAGAGGTAGCTCACCTAACAGAGAAAAAACAAGATCTAGATAAGAAAAAGCTAGATGTTATGAACACAGAGACCAGAATATCAGAATCTGAATTAAAAGTGGCTGAATTGAGCCATGAACTTAAGCCAGTTACAGAAAAGTTAAATGCTATCAAAACTTTGGAAAATAATCTTGTCACTTATGAGTCAAAAAGAGAAAAAATTAAAGTCAGGTACTTAACTACACTTGGACCACTTATTTATATTTTCACTTTAACTTTTTTTCTAGTCTCCCTCATTCAAACAAGCTAAAACTATTTAATAACAATTAAATATCAGTACATACTTATGTACAAATGTTGAACACTGTTATATTTTACTATTAACTGCATTTTCAAGGAAGATAGAAATGGTAAGGGCACCTTATGTGGTGGTAAATTATAAAGTGTTTTCTTCTAAATTAAACATTGTTAAGTAAAATTTTGTTTGTTAAATCTATCTGAGTTGTATGATTTATGATTGTTGCCTGTTTTATCAAGATCTGTGTAGTAGTTTCTACACGAAACAAACCTCTATCCTCTCTTCTTACAAATATTTATAATATTAGTAAGATTTTCAAAGCTAACTATTACAATGTATGAATTATACTACTGCATGCACAACCAAAATACCTAATAAATTGTTAATTTAATGATAAAAAATATATTTTAATGATAATTAAATGGTTTTAGACTAGAACATTGTCGTGGTCAGGAACAAGAATTGAAGAAAGCCATTAAAACTGTTTTTGAGGGACCTATCACAGAGTTGCAGGAATCTATAAGTAAGTTATCCCTTACTAGATCAACAGAATATTTTTATTTTATTAATTATTTACTGCTGAAACAAGACTTACATAGTTGACTGTCACGAGACAAGTAGTGACCATCATGAGACCATTATTTATTTACTAGCTCTCCTCAGGATTTTACCTACAGTCCCATTAGGGATAAAAGTATTATTTTATTCTCTCATAAAATATGTCTATGCAAAAAATCACATGAATTTGTGATTTGTTGCTGTGTAAAAGGAGGACAAATGGACAAAAAGCTATAGAAAAGACTACACTACCTTTCTTGTGCTGCCAGAACTGGATAAAAAGTACCCTAAATGTTCATTACATAAAAATTGGTTCAGTAGATTCTGAATTAAAAGTGGACAATCAGCCGCCTGTAACGCCAATTATTATCCACTTATTCATTCTCAAAAGCTTTGCAATTAGAAACATGATCTCTCAAGGCTTATTGTATGTGTACATTATAAATTTTTTTCACAAATTTTAGCCAATTATGGAACAACTACAAAAGCTAAGCAGAAAGAGCTTGAAGAGTCTTATAAGAAGAACTTTTCATTTAACAAGGATGAAGAAAAAATAGCAAATGAAAAAACATCAAATGAAATAAAGTATAATAAACTGATAATGTTGGAAGGTCAAAATCAAGAGAAAATTGATAAGAGGAACATCATGATTGTTGATACAGCTAAACTTGCAGGTTATTCGAACTATGATTTTATTGTTCACATCTCCTTGATAAAATGTAATGTTTTCATTAAAAGTGCAAATAAGTTAAAATATATAGATAACAACATTTTGCATCTATGTGTCTGTATTTGATAATAGCTGTCCCTCGCGGTTTCACCCGCGTTGCCGAGGGATGTTACATTATTATTTTGTTCAGTCTATCATCAATAGTTTTCGCAGCGCACGCGACGTAAGGAATTTTTCAGGTCATTTTTTTACACCTTATGTTACATTATTGGAGTTTTAGTAAGGATCCCTAATTTTTTTTTAAATATAATATAGCCTATGTTACTCGGGGATAATGTAGCTTTCCAAAGGAGAAAGAATTTTTGAAATCGGTCCAGTAGTTTCGGAGCCTATTCATTACAAACAAACAAATCTTTCCTCTTTATAATATTAGTATAGATAATAATAATATTATACAGATACAGCTCTGTGGCTAGTAATATTTATTGAATTAAGAAATGTAATATTTGTTATAGAAATGGATGAGATCACTGAAGTTGAATCAAATGAAGATGCAGAGAAGGCAATAGTTGCAATCAATGAGAGAGTTACAAGTCTGAAAAAGGATCTTAGTGCACAAAAATCTTTGGCTGATGCTGAGGAGGAAAAATTGCAGTTATTAGTTCATGAAAGTAGGGACGCATTGGTAAGTTTCCTGTGAATAAGAAGCAGTAGCAGTGAATATGTGACTCTAAAATACTTATAAAGTATTTTGATATTCACTAACTGAACTTTATAGCACTTTTGTCTGTGCATACATTTTTTTTATTTGTGTCATTGTATTTGAAATAACTCAGGCACACTTAAATATGGTGACAAAAGGAATCATACAATTTGTTACTGTCTTTATCTAACTTTCTTACCTTTTCTTTAACCCTTTCGCGGGCAATACTAATTACACCTCCCATTTTGATTTAATTTATTCCAAATTATGTGAAATAACATTTTTACAATAATACTAATCAATTTCCCCCCCTTTCAAAGGGCTCTCTGCCAATGCCCGTTTATGACTTCTTATTTGGCATAGTAATTGCCAATGCCCAGTTTGAATTACATATTACAATATGATTACAATCTCAGATCATAAACTGTATCTAAAAGGAATCTAAAAGTGGTTTGGCAATTATTTTGCCAATGATCGCGAAAGGGTTAACTAACGGAAATATGATTACAGTCACGCCATAAACAAAAAATAAATGGCAAAGAATCAGAAATACAAAAAAACAAGAGGGATGCAGTTAAATTGGAAAGGGAGATTTCATCCGCAAATGAATCTAAGCAAAGATTGGAAGTTTTGGAAAAGAAACTGAGTATTGCTGAAGAGTAAGCCACTAGTTTTTTTATTATCTACCTTATAAATCTGCACATTATATATATTATTAATTTTATAAATGAATACTTTTATTGTATGGTGATACAATGCATACATTTTATTTGTACAGGGAGTACCAAGAAGCAGTAAATGAGCTGAATACAGAAGAGTCTCAGCAGGAGATCAATGATGATGAGAAAGTTATGGAAAAACATGAACAAGAACTTGAAGAGCTTTCAGAAAAGGTTAGTATCTAATTTATTTAGTAATGATCAGGTGAAAATCTGATCTCATCACCATTAACAATGTGTTGTAACTCATAATAAACTCAAAGCGCTATGCAATAACACAAGGATTTTTTTAAGAATGCTAGTTTAGAGAGATGTGTGACCTACTTTATTGTAATTCAATACAGATAACAAAGCTACAAAAACAAAGCGCCAAAATAAAGGAACGCGACTTGATCGACGAGTCGATAAAACAAAAAGAGAAACAATTCGCAGTTCTAAAGAACAAACACAGGTCTGCTATGTTAGAGCTGCTTGGCAACGTGCCAGAGTCTGAGTTCGCCATCACTGTGAATAAATACGAATGTGAAACCCGTAGCGAAGTTGATGCTTTGAAAAAGAAAATGAAGCAAAATCAAATAGAGGTAAGTACGTAATATATTGGTGATTGACACACAAGCATTACTTTCACATTCATACACATGGTTGCTTTAAGTGCCCTAAAGCAAAATAGGAAAAATTGCAAATAATTATGCTAATAATACTAATTTGAAACCCGTATGTGTGTCTATAATCTATATGTCGGCACTGTTTTTCTCAGCAACTGCATACGCTATAATAGTTCGGATGTGTTTTTACTGCCGAAGTTTGAACGATAGTCTATTAAGACGACTTTACAAATTCAAGCGAGAAAAATCACGCAGAGAATTACACAATTCACTGAAATGAAACATGTATGTAAACTCACAGGTCTGCTTACGTTATTTACCAAAATATAGTCTGGTGTTCTATCAATAGCAAAAATTCAACTATACTATGAGGATGGATTTATGATTGCTTTTTACTTTTTCACGCATAACATTCTCAGCGGATTTGGATGAAAAAAAGTTGCTTAGGACATCAATAGAGTATGCTCCGGAACATCACATAGCATACTATTTACGGCGAGGTGGAAGCTAGCATCTTCATATTTTTCAACAGATTACAACCCTAGAAGCAGATAGGAAGCATGTCCGTGAAATGCTGAATGAAAAACGAAGCGAGCTCACCCAGGCAGAGGACAAGATGTATAAAGCTTGTGGCACTCAGCCTTATGACGTCACATTGGCTAAAACCAACACCAATGTGGACAAACTACAGGTAATTAATTAAACAAATACTATTAACGAAGTATGGTTTCCGAACATTTGTATTCTCAATGGAAATGTGAATGGATTATCAGGTGTATGTATTTATAGAGTAGTATATTAGGTATCCGGTTTTCATAATATAAACTCTATTTGGCTAGGATCAGAAAACCCTTTGAATAATGTCTCTGACCATTTAGTAAAAGTATTTATATTCTGTTCCATAATTACTTCAGGACGAACAAAATATACTCCAGTCATCAATGTTCATCATTGCCAAATACAAAGGTCAGCTCAAAGACAATAACTGTTGTCCCCTGTGTAGCAGAGGATTTGAAAATGAGACGGACGTAAGTAAATATTTGACACAGACCAATGTTGCTAATAGTAAAATTCAACCAATGGTCTATGATATTTAGATTATAAATTTACTTACTTTCACCATCCAATATTTTCAGGTTACTGACTTGATATCTCAACTTACAACTCAAGTTATGAATGTTCCTTCCAAACTTGAGAAAGTAACAGAAGAGTTGCAAAGAGCGTCGGCAAAAAAAGATGAACTGCTTAGCATGAAGACTTTAAACGAAAAAATTACTGTATTAAAAGAAAAAGATATACCACAACTGGAAAAACGTATGAGCGATGTTGATACGGTAATAACTTTAATATGAATATACAATATTTTATACAATAATACATTTTTTTCTTTTTAATGTTATCATGTTATTTTTTAAAGCAAATCGCATCTCTAAATCAAACATCTGAAGAACTATCAATGTCCTTAATGGAACCAGAACAGAAAATGCAGACTGCCAAACAAATACAAGGAGACATGCCGCTACTTGATCGGTACCTGCAAGAAATTAAAACTGTCTCCAAAAAAGTAAGCTTAGCTTTAATATTTTTAGCCCATAAACAATCTACTTATAATTGTAGCTTCAGTAACTTTAAATTTGACCTTCATAAGTGCTCTCCGAAGGCCTAAACTGAATAAATGGTTTTGAATTTTGATACTTTGTACAAACAGAGTTCGTCATCATCAATATTGGTATGTAATTATGTTTTTACAGTTGGAAGCAATACAAACTCAGTGCTCCGATCAAGAAACAGACATGACCTTGGACGACGCGACCGCCAAACAAACAGATTTGAGGCAGAAGATCACCACTCTCCGAACGCGCATAAAGGCCGCACAAAAGAAACTTAACGCATATAATAAGAAATTACAGACAATGGCAGAAAAGAAAAATAAAATTAAAGAGGATCTTCTCAATATTCAGAAAAAGGTTAATCTTAATTATGTGAATTATCTAGAATTTAAAGGGGTTATCATCTTCCATTAAACTCAATATAATATTCTAGGTGCAAGAAATTGTCAATCTCCAAGACACATTAAAACAACTGGAAGCAGACAGGGAGAAATATGACCTCGAATTAAAAGAGTTAAGAGAATCAATTGCACCACTTGAGGTAGAAGTGAAGGAGAAGGAGCAGGACAAAAACGAGGTGGTGAAAAAAAATAGGTAATATTATATTTGTCTTATATTAAGATTAACAAGACGATTAAGATATTCTGTATAATTTTGATGATTATGTTTTATAGGGGTCATATTGAAACTAAAAATAATTTCATATCAAAAGTTGTGAGTGCATTAGACAAAGTTAAAACGATCGATACTGAGATAAAACAACATAAAGAGAAGAACATACCACGCGAAAAAGAAAAGATAATGGAAGCTAATGATAAACTAATGGAGAAACAAAAGCAAATAATGACTGATAGACAAGCACTTACCAAGAGAATTGATACACTGAAGGATGAGATAGCCAAACATGAGGTGACAATACTCTTAAAATAAACTTTGTGAATATATTTGTTTATAGCGCTCTATTATTTGCATGTCTTGTTCGCAGATAGACTCAAGAGGAACAGCGTAATATGGAGGTATTGTTGAAACTTGAATTAAATATTATTTATTTATTTTTTTCAGATTTACAAACGTGATTTAGAAGACAATTTACAACTTCGCAAAGCCATAACAGAGATTACAAACTGCGAAAAAGAAGATGCTGAGATAAATGAGAAACTTAGCGGAGTTAACCGGGAGATGTTAACAGAGAAAGAAACCTTGATTAAGAAACAAACAAACCTGTTTAGAGAGAAGGCACAAACGGAGGGAATGTTAACAGAACTCAAAGTACGTTATTACAAAATAGAGATTTCATTTGTCTTCTTAGTTGTATGTGTTATAAAAAATGTAAGAAATATATATCTTTTACAGGAAAGACTGAAACAAAATAAATTAGAATTGAAGAAAACGCAGAACAAAGACGTTGAAAAGAAATTCAGAGAGAAATTTTATGAACTACATGTAACGAAAGGCATAGATAAAGATATTAAAGATTATTCTGTGGCTTTGGAGAAGTGCCTCATGGAGTTTCATAGGGAAAAGATGGGAAATATAAATCTCATCATAAGGTACTTTAAATTTACCTATTAATTACTAATATACTTTTTTCCAACGTTTACATTTCTGCAAAAAAGTGTAAAACACAAATCATCAATTCGGTTTTACGAAGGGGAGATCGTAAGTTAGGCAGCTAAACTATTAATGCACATTGATGTCTCTTCGCACAATTTACAGAATTCGTGAATCTACTCTTGATCTTGTTTTTCTTATTTATTTTACCGCTGACAAATGGTAGGACTTAGTTATACAACATCCAACAGCTCTAGTTAGAATGGGGTGCCCCAGGGTGCATTATTGGAGCCACTTCTGTTCCTAGTTTATATGCTAAGTCTTGTTTGCCAATGATTTGCCATGATGATACGTACATTTATTTTATTACTTAAGTTATACCTTGTCAAAAGTCTGTAGATGGATTGCTGTAAACAATCTGTTACGAAATGCGAAGAAGTCAAAGTGTTCAAGATTTGTCCGCTCTAATGTGTAGTTAAAGACGGCAGTAGCTTGGCTATGGTTAAGAAAACTGTATTTTTGGAGTTATCATTAGACAAATCGCAATGAGGTCCTCATATAAATTCTCTAACTGCTTAAGTTAGTTCTGCTGCATTTGTTGTATGGAAAATTAACAACGACTAATAGTCGCCAAATTCGTGTTTTCCTAAACCCAGCAAACCTCCACCTATCGTCCTCAACGGCGTAGAGGATGTTACTGAGCTATCGAAGCTACTTCAAACCGTCAGCTGTAAAGATTTCAAATTCAAACTCATCAATAAAAATCTACTCCACATTCACGTTGACATTGCTGAGGAATATAAGAAAATTATCGCGATTATAAGAACAAACGGTCCTATAGGACATCATTTACCCCTAAGGATAGCAAATGCGCATTGTCATAAAGAACCTCCATCACAGCACGCCCACGAATCAGAAGCCATTGAGGCAACTAACAATAAAATTGAAGGCGAAATCGTTAATGCACGTTCCGGACCCGACAAGAAATCCTCATCGAACTTCTTTGTGAACCCATTCATTGAGCCCAGTGTTAACAACTCTGCAGCGAAAAATATCTCATATATTTCACCAAAATGTCAAGATAGAGGACCCACGTAAATCAAAAAGCATTGTCCAATTTCAACGTTGCCAGCGCTACGGCCACTCATAGAATAATGCATGAGACAATATAGGTGCGTAAATTGCGGAGAAGGCCACAAAACCTCAGAGAGAGCAAAAAGGAAGGTAGAACTCACACCAGCTTAAAGTGCCCTCTGCTCGTGCGACCACTCGGCAATTTTTTTATTTTTTTTTTTAATTACAAAAGCTGTGAAATATATAAAGAAACGTTTGCCAGAAGAAACAAAAAACCTAATCCCAAGAGAAAACGAACCCGCCCCAGCGACCATAGCCTTGCCAATTAACCCAATCCACCTCGACAAATCTGAAGGAACCGAAAGACCAGGGCACCTTCGCTGAAGTTACAAATGGAAAGAATGCCCAATCATATCAACAATCCTACAACAAACTGGAAGATGTCCTACTCAAAGCTAGAAAATGGGTCTCTTGATACAACAAATAGAGTTAGTGAGTCCAATTACTACTATCGTCTCGAAGCTAAAAAAATTACTTCACTGCACATTGCCACTCAGAACATTAACGGCCTTGCCCCTAACAAAAAAGAACTGGAGATGTTCATCGAATCCAACAAGCTTGATGTTTGTCTTATCTCTAAACCGCACACCACAACAAGAAGCAGAATATTGCTGTCTTAATTACGGTTACTTCAGTGGGCATACCCAGTGACACCCACACCGACTATCTCCACAATCACAAAACTGACTGGCGATATTTTCGCCAATACCCCGAATCGAACAACAAACTTAATGTCCCACTCAAAACCAAGGAAGAAGTGGACGACGCATGTCTCTATGTCACAAATCTCATACAAGTGGCGGCTTGGTCTAGTACTCCTGAGCTAAAGGACTCATCGCGAGTCAAGGAAGAGATCGCTGACAAACGTCGTCTTCGCAGAATTTGGCAGATAACCCACAGACGCGAGGATAAAACCAGGTTAAATAGAGTAATTAAAGAACTCTGAGATCTACTGGATTACGTTTCAAACGAATCTCTTACACAGAGACTGGCGAAAATGTATCCAGATGCAAATGGGACCCACAACCTCTGGAAAGCAACAAAGTACAGCCGCAACGTATTCTCCCCCTATTAGGTCTGGTAATTCATTCCGACCAAGAAAAAACTCAGGGTTTTGCTTTATCTTTCTATATCTTGCTATATATTTCAAAGTAGTAGAGCTCTTAGTACAGAGTTCGTCCGGGGAAGTACTACCACCTTACCCATTTCTGCCGTGAAGTAGTGCACTTGTATTCTGTGTTTGGGTTAGAAAGGTAAGGGGGCCGGTGAAATTACAGGCACATGAGACTTAACAACTTCACGTCTCAGGGACGATAACGCATTGGCGATGCCCCTAGTGTTGCAAATGTCCATAGGCGGCGATGACCACTTACCATCAGGTGGACCGTCTGCTTGTTTGTCGGCCCAAGTGGTATAAAAAAAAATATATATATACCTAGCCGGGGTATTTAAACCCAACAACACGGATGGTCCTGAAGATATCGGAATAGATCCTGAAAGTAGATCTTGATAAGTCCTGAAACAACACATCCAACGATACCTGCCTTAGAGTCCTACACCAAGGGAGATGGGCAGACATATACCCAAATTGGACCCTAATAAAGCATCTAGATTTGATCTGATCACCCCCAATTTTGAAATAGCTCCCAAAGAAGTGCGTTATCTTTTTGACCATCCTTGTCAATGCCACACTGAGAACCTCGCATGTCCCTGCGCCCTGGCAAATATCCCAAATTGTACTGGTAAGCCGCCTAACGAAGTAACATCTTATCGTCCTATTAGCGTCACGCCTGTATTGTCAAAATTGTGCAAAACGATCATCCTTGCACGATTATCCCCTTGCCTAGATATGGGTCATGATATACCTGATCATCAATTTGGCTTCCGGAAGCATCACTGGAGTACCCCAGGGCTCCATACTTGGTCCGCTACAATATATTCACCAGTGACCTATCCCAGTGCCCAGAAACAGCTGCAGTAACCTTTGCAGATGATGCGGCTTTCCTCAGTTGTAACAGTGATCCTAATGTAGAAACCAGACACTTACAGACTCAGCTCAATGCCACCTATGCTTGGCTGACAAAGTGGCGTATCAAAGCAAGCACCCCGAATTCTCACCACATCACGTCACCTTAAGACGTGAAACTTGTCGTCCGGTCAATCTAGGGCCCGACCCATTGCCTCATTCAACCTGCGTTAAATACCTTGGATATGATCTGGACCGTAGGATGACATGGAAAGACCGTATAAATACGAAGCGCAAAGAAAACAACCTTTGATTAAAAAACCTACTCTGGCTTCTTGGTAGACAGTCTGCCTTATCCCTATCCAACAAGCTGAGGGTATATTGCTCCATAATAAAACCGATCAGGACATATGGAATCCGACTGTGGTCGACAGCCAACAAATCCAACATAATGAGCCTCCAGAGAGCTCAAACAGCATCTTAAAGGTACTTTCATCGGCGCCCTGGTACGCTCACAATTCGGAAATCCAGGAGTACCTAGTAATTACAACCATATTGGACGAAGTAAAGTGATACTCAGCCAACTATAAGGACCCTTTAACAATTCACCCAAACCCGTCATCTGCTATACTCTTGCAGCCTAATCCGATTAGAAGACTCAGGACCTGACGTGCTTACTACGGGGAGATGGACCAATGGCTCTATCTCGCCAAACCACTACCACCTTCAGCTCACCTCATTATAGTCTTGATGACTGATCGCAGGTCACAAAATGGAAAACAAAAATTCGTGTATTTTGCATACTTTCATAGTCAATCTTACATTTTCTTTGTGAAGCGCTGCCGCAGATATTCGATGTCTTTATCCTCAAAAAAAGAGAAATTCAGAGCTAGTGCAGGACACTAGAGCACCTTACCTGTATGTACAATCACGTGCTTGTACAAAAGCTAGTACCGTATTCGCTTTAATTATAATTGTAAACTGTTGTACGGGTTATTATTTATGCAAACATAATATTTGTACATCAAAATATTAGTCTTTATGTCAAAAAGAGTGATTTGCACTCCATCAATACTAGAAATAAGGATAAACTTGTCACTTCTGCATATAGACTGCAAAAAGTGCAAGGCTCATTTTTAGGACTTAGTGCATGCATCTATAATAAAATCCCTGCTGAAATTTTAAATTTGCCTTTACAAAAATTTAAGGAAAGAATTAAGACTGTTTTAGTACAAAAGGCTTTCTACAATACAAATGATTATTTTAATGATGACAATGCTTGGGTGTAGCGCTCGCTCCAGCAGGACACATCTTTATGTACAAAATCTTATTTTGAAAAGAGTAATTGCTGAGTTTCTTGCCGGCTCTTCTCAGTAAAAGCAACCTTCCGAACCGGTGTTAGAGTCTGACCATTCATAAGTGCCTGTGAATTGGCCTATTTGAATAAATATTTCATTTCATTTCATTATGGTTTATTTATTAGTCTTGTTTCAAGTGTCTATATTTAGTGCATTGATATTGTAAAACATTTGAAAAAATAAGCACTATTTCTTATCGGTTGAAACCTTACTTCCGAACCAGTGGTCAATTCAGTATTATTCTGTAATATCTATCTGTTCTGCTTATACGGATTTTATTTATTATGAATAATTTTCAGAGAACTTTGGAGGAAGATCTATAGAGGTAATGATATTGACTACATAGAAATAAAGACAGAGGGGAGCATGTCTGTTGATTCGGATCGTCGTAAATATGATTACAGGTAAGATATTAATGCTAACAATGCCTTCCCCGAGAATAGTTAGTTTTTTGTTTCCTCGAGTAAAATAACCCATACTTCGATAGCATTAGGAAATAATATTGACTCCAATCTCATTATATATCATTAAAGACCATAGATAGGCAACAGTATTAACAATCGTAATCACAGCTTCTTTATTCCCAATCGTCGTTTTTATAGGTATATAATATAAGGAATGTATGTAAACTTTTGAACTAATAAATAAAAACTATTTCATATTAAAAAAAATGTGATTGCTCAATACAAATTTATGGATTTTTATTTTCCAGAGTGGTACAATGCAAAAACGGTGTCGAAATTGATATGCGAGGAAGATGTAGCGCAGGCCAAAAAGTATTAGCTTGCCTCATCATAAGATTAGCATTAGCTGAAACATTTAGCTCAAGGTAAATGATCTAATGAATATGTGTTTACTTACTTTTCCGCCATATCTGACCCGAGGTTATTAATTCTTTGTATTTAGGTTTTCTCTTACAAAATACACTAATAAAAAGGTTTCAAATATTTTAAAAGGTAATAGCTGATTGTAATACCACTATGTATAGGTTGTGAATACGGCAAAAACATGTTACAACTGCACTGAATTTTATATGTATACATACTACTCCAGGATTTTGTTAACAAAGGTTAACTAATCTCTGGAATTAGACTATCACCCATATTCTAAGACGTTTCCTCGAAAATTCCTCGACTCCACCTCACTCAAAGACATTAGTATCCTAATTACAAAAACTCCTCCGCTCGACTTGACATCACTCACTCGACGTGAGGAAATAACTGTCAGCTTCAAGGTACGTCAGGGCCAACCTTAAGGAAGCTGATTGCTTGTAAATAGTTACTGAAACTCATTATTTTATTTCATTAATATTTTATCTATAATAGAATGACTTTACTAATGACATGTTACCTTGACTACACTTCGATTCGACATCAGTCGAGGTTGCTCGAGTTGTGCTCAAGTTATGACTTAGAATATCAATTTTGAGAATTACTCGAGACATGCTTAAGGTATCCTCCGTCGAGTTGGAGTCGAGTGCCGTCTGAGGAAACGTCTTAGAATATGGGTGTTTGACTTGTAAATTTGATAATAGGAAGGCATCATCAATAGAACTCCTTACCCAGGCAAGCAACTAATTTGATCAGAGGCCGAAGCACGAACATCTATCGTAAGCTTATCGTCATCGTATCGAATGCGCCAAAAAGCAATACAATGTGAAATTGAACATCGCGCAACGTCACGCGGTGGTATGCCCGGTGTTCCATTTTCCATACAAATCAACTTTGTGGCGCACTCGAGACGATCATGCTACGCTTACCACTGAGATTTGATTAGAGTTTGGCTGCGCGCATTTAAACTGTCAAATAAACAAAGTTTCATTGCTATAATACGCCTCCCGTAGATAGGAACCTAATGTCTAGTCAGATTATGGATTATATTTTTTAAATTATCTTTAATTTTAATAAATGGTTTGCTTTAGATTCGGTATCTTGGCATTGGATGAGCCAACTACAAATTTGGATCAAGAAAATATAAGAAGTCTTTGCTCTGCTTTGGGTGAAATAGTTCAAGAAAGAATGATACAGAAAAACTTTATGTTCATCATCATCACGCATGATAGAGAGTTCATTGAGTCTCTCGGTAATATTGATAAAGTATCACACTTTTACGAGGTATCAAGAAATGACGATGGCAAATCAAGAGTTAAACGAATCAGATTCTCATAAAATTAGGTAAATAGTGATACTGATGAAGATTGTAGCCATTCCTTCCCGAAGAGTTGTTCATTGGTTATAAAAGGCTGTGCCTTAAATGCATTAATTGATTATGTATAATCATTACATTTTATAAGAAGTTTATGATTAAACATTTTTATTACATTAAATCTATAGTTTTAATAATCATAGGATTTATTTATATATTCTGGAATTAAGTAACAATATCAACGAAATGTAAAAATGTGTCTAGTGAATTACTAGTCCCGTTATACTACTCAAGGGTTTACAAATTGCATTCTGATCTCCTAGTAGCTACGCCACATGAGTTGATGAGAATGATTGTGATAGGCACTTAGTTATATAAGGACCCAAATCATCCATAAAGGCCACCAGAAAGATACAAAATTCTGTCTTTCTACATCTGAAAGTCCTTGTTGCTCTCGGTGATAAAAAATTATCAATACTTGAACAGCCTTCTTGAAAGATCCCCTAAAGGTATTGTAAACATCTTTTACAATGTTCAATGGAGCAGCAGTAACTCGTAAAGAATGCAATACAGTCAACATGCCATTGCAATATTCAGCCAAAGGATAATAGTCCAATAAGTTTTCTGGTGGACCCATCACAACATTTTCTTTCACTGGTCTGGAATCATTGGGAATCAAATTGACTGTCTGCCTTTTCAAGACCAATATGGAACTGCATAAGTATAATCTTGCGAAATAAAGGCGTCAATATACATCTCATGTCTGCACCAACCCGCCCAAAAGACAAGCAGAGATACATGCACTGATTTGAGATCCCGTGAGCAGAGTGTTCAATGAAGCCTGGTTTTGAGCTGCGTTAGGTATGATCCATCTGTAAAAATTAACCATGCCAAGAAATCTCTGGAGCTCACGAACAGTTTTAGACGACTAGAACGACGGGATACCTTGTGATCGCTTCCACCTTCTCGGGTAAAGGCTTCGTTCCATTGCCTGAAATACGATATCCAAGAAAAGTTACTTCACTTGCTCCCAAAACACACTTAGCGGAGTTGGTCACCATACCATACTCCTGTAGCCGGGCGAAGACTTGGTGTAAATGGTCTTCATGAGTAATCCGGTCTACTGAGAAAATCAAAAATCATCTAAATACGGATAGTAGAAGTGTAATCCCCGTACTACGTCGTCGACAAACCGTTGATAAGTTTGTCCAGCGTTACGAACTCCGAACGTCATGTTTGGAATGTCATGGAATTCGTTCCACCCGAACGGTGTGGTGGTGGCTGTTTTAGGAATGTCTTCAGGGCTTACCGGGACTTGATTGTACCTAAGCCTTAACAAGGTCTATTGTACTAAACACGGAACAGCCAGAGAGATTGTGTGAGTAATCATGAATGTGCCGAATCGGCAATTTATCCGGCAGGGTCCTGTCGTTCAGCACGCGGTAATCACCACAGGGACGCCATCCATTTTTCTTAGGTGCCAGGTGCAGTGGTGATGCCCATGGGGATTTTGAGGGTCTGGCCGTGCCGGCCTTCAGCATCGCGTCAGACTCCTTTTTGGCTATTTTTAGCTTATCAGGGGCCAACCGGCGTGGTGTACAAGAGACGGGCGGCCCGGGTGTAGTGTGTATGTGGTGGACAGTGTTGTGTGTAGGTGTCCGATGTATACCGTGTGGGCGGACGATGTCGGGATAATCTTATAGTATGTGTTTGTATGAGGACTCACCAACCTTCACCGGAGAAATAGCGTCAGACGACCGAGCAGTTGAAGCCGAGGCTGCAAGCGTAGTACTATTATCAATTAAGCATTGGTGTTTGCAATCAACCATAAAATGATTAAAAATCTATGCCTATGATCGCCCTAGTAACGTCGGCTATAATTAATTGCCAAGAAAAGTCACGGCGCAGCCTTAAGTCTAAAGTAATAGTATACACCGTACGTGTTTATCACAGTACCGTTGACTGCGCACAATTGATAGTCTTTATTGCTTCGATCTCGTCGTCCTGGTACCGCCGATCGGGGGAAGACAGAGGTCGCTGCCGGTGTCAATCAGATACTGCACCTTTGACTGGCGGTCGGTGAGAAACAAGCGACCACCACTCGGAAAATCATCGGTCGCCATCACTGATTGCCCCTCGCATTTACCGAGGCGTGGTAATACCATAAATGCAAATAACTAAAACCTCAAACCTTGTGAATATTAAACACTGGCAGCCCTATAAGCCCCGCAACCGAATGGACAATTTCGCGCCACTGCGACGCACGAAACTTAAAAACGACTCATTTCATCTGTAATAAAACTTACATGGACTTACTTCAGTTAATCATATATTCCAATCGTTTTATAATGCCTTTTATTTTCTTTCGTTCAGACTCGATGCTCTAAATAATATTAATCATCATCTCCGATTTTCCCGCCCGCCAATTCATATCTACTCCTTTTTAGTCTTTTTTTTAATTTCTTGTGTTGCCGTTCTATTGAAAAATATCGGCAGAGATCCAACTATCAAAATAAACCTAACACTCGACCATTGTGACGCTGTGCATGTCCTCATGCACAGAGACAAAAAGCCCGAAGTAACCTAACACTCGGCCAATTGAATCACATATAGCTCGCATCGAATCCAAACTTACAATAATAATCTCCAATGACATGCGTTATTTTCGAACCCTCCTTCTCAAAAACAACACATATATCTTAAAATGTTGTTGTCATTATGGTTGTGAACCCTCTTTCTCACAGATCATCATGACAAACTCAAGTACAAAACATACGTAATTATTTATATTTTATGATATGCGTTGCTTACGAACCCTCCTTCTCGTAAACAACGCATATCCTTAATGTACTCGTATTGCTGTCAGTATGGATGTGAACCCTTCATTCTCACAAGCCATCATGACAAACCCTAGTCCAGACATACAATTATCGTTTGTTTAATGATATGCGTTGCTTACGAACCCTCCTTCTCGTAAACAACACATACCTACCCTTAATGTATTGTTGTCAGTATGGATGTGAACCCTTCATTCTCACAAGCCATTATGACAAACCCTAGTCCAGACATACAATTATCGTTTGTTTAATGATATTCGTTGCTTACGAACCCTCCTTCTCGAAAACAACACATACGCTTAATTATAGTTGTCAGTATGGATGTGAACCTTTCATTCTCACAAGCCATCATGATCAACTCGGATGCAAAATGTGCAATTCATATTTTTTTAAATAATTATGCGCCACTTGCAAACCCTCCTTCTCTCAAGTATCTAAAACATAACACTTCTTCTTAAAAATTATGTCCTATTCACAAATTATTGTTTTTATCAATTTACTATTTTACGTCGCCTTCAAAGTTAATTAAGATAAAGAGAAAATTATCAATCTTCGTGAATTTCCTTTTTTTAATACAATATATGAATGAAAAGCGATATAAACTAAATGTACCTTACACAAAATTATAATAATAAAAATTATTAATGTGACTTAAAGCCATTACAAATTTTGCATCATCTCTGTCCGAACTATCTATCTCATTGTCATCGTCGTTACCCTCGTCAACATTTAAGGCGGCTATATGAACCCAAGGCGACATACGATCAGCGGCAACAGTAATTGTGCGTTTATTGTTGGCGGTGGTTAGACCTGGAATTGCTGCTACTTTATAGCGGTCATTACCCAATACTGCAACTACCCGATATGGACCAATGTATGCCGAAATAAGTTTTTTTCATCATTAGAAAAAGAAGTTCTCGTAATTTTAACAAGCTCTCCTTCTACATATATACGAGCAGGGCGCCGGTTCCTGTCATAATAACGTTGTTGCTTTTCTTGTTCCTCATCAATTTTATCTTTAACGGATTCCCTTATTTCCATCGCATCTTCGATTTCTCTAGTTTCGTGAACTATCTCATTCAACCGCGGATCTATCTCTGCGTTCATACTGATTCCGAACATGACTTCAGCCGGTGTCCTACCCGTTGTCTTTTGACATGTATTATTGTAGGTACTCTACCAACCTTGTCATCCCAGTCTTTCTCATCATAATTTAAATTCTGAGCAGTTAACGAGTTAAGAATGGTGCGGTTATACCGCTCTACTTGTCCATTCGACCTTGGACTATCAACCGCATTCAAAACATGCTTTATGCCTTTATCTAAGCAAAATCGCCTAAACGCATGAGATGTAAAACACGTACCGCGGTCACTAACAATCCGGTCCGGATTCCTAAAAACATAAAATATATCTTCGAGAACCTTTATAGCTGACTGTGTTTTAGTATTTCGAACTGGCGCGATAAAGCTAAACTTCGTAAAAGCATCTACTATTACTAAATGGTAAGAATTTCCTCTTTTTGACCTTACAAAGGGCCCAAGGTGGTCTATTGGGTATTGATCTGGATCATCTACATCCTCGACCGGGTTCCGCGACAAAGCATCTACGTGCGCCATTTTATTACCGACGCGATATTCCACAATACATTGAAACTCCTGTAAAAGAAGCCACCAACGTGCTATACGTGGAATAGCACGTTATAATGTTTAAACATTCAAAGTAAGACGTGTGATAATCGTTCCTCCAATTCTTTTACATTTGAGAAGTTTCAAGTAATCATTTCGTGTTCAAACTTACATTAGTTTGTGTGTTAGTCTCAGTGCTTCATCATAGTTAGAACAGAAATAATATTCCAAAAGGATTTTGCAGTGGATCTTCGAAAAATATTGCAACAAATTGTACTACCTCGGATGATATCATCTTGAGTACGGTGAACTTGTACGAATTATGTTTTTTTGTTTGAGGGTGAACAAAGAATTCTTCTAAGAAGTTTATGCATCCTTACATATATAGTTCGAAGTTGAGCGTCGTAGTCGACAGTCGTGTTCGTGTAGCGTGTCCTATAATCCAGTGTTGTTCAAACTTTTTTCTATTATGTTCGTATGTGGAAGATGCCGTTCCAAATTAACAGAGGGCCCTCAGTGCTCCTCGTGTAAACAGCACTTCGACTACCCATGTGCGGGCATTACCGAGGCTGGTTTTCGTAAGTTGGGGACGGAAAGAAGGTCTGCATGGAAGTGTAACGCTTGCAGGATGCCGTCATCGTCATCAGTAATGGATACTAGCTCTCCAATACCACCTAAACAACATTCAACAGACCTGGAGTTGGTAATGGCTGAGATCAAAAAGGTCTCGGATAAGCTTGCACCCCTGAACACCCTAGTTGATGAAATGCGTGAGGTGAAAACTGACCTCAACGAGCTCAAAATATCAGTAGATTTCGTACATTCCCGGATGAAGGAAGTTGATGACAAAGTTACATTGGTTGATAAAAGGTTATCCGATGTTGAAAAATCCGCAGAAAATTACTTGAAACTGGAGAGTTCTATTAAAAAAATTGAGCAGGAATTGAACGATAAAGATCAGTGGTCACGTCTTAATAACATTGAGATCAAAGGCGTTCCGTTTAAACACGACGAAAATCTATTAGAATTACTAAATAAAATTGCAGTAAAGGCAGGTCTGACGTTATCTAAAGAACAGATCAGTTTTGTCTCCAGGGTGCCTACTCGTATCAAAGAAATGCCGAAACCCGTAATTGCCTGCTTCAACAATAGATATGTCAAGGAAAATCTAGTTTCTGCTGTCCGTGACTTAAAAGGTCTTAACGCGTTGGACCTTGGCTTCCAGGATAATACTAAGGTGTATGTGAACGACCATCTTACAGTAGCTAACAAGATGCTGCTCTCCAAAGCCAAAACATTGGCGAAGGAAAACCATTTTCAATTCATATGGGTGAAGCAATGCAAAATTATGCTTCGGAAAAATGCAACATCACCCTTAATCATTTTGAAGACGGACGCAGACTTGAAAAAGATTCACTAAGGTTTAAACCCCTTGCAAGTAAATATACATATCTGTTACTCATAGAAACAAACATTACGATTACTTTGTTATATTTAAAAACTTTGAATATCTACTTTATATTTATAAGATTGAGAACCGCAATCATTCTTATCTCACCTCTCCGCTCGCACTCGTTGATGCGGCCACATTCCATAACCCTATTGTTAATCAATAACAACCTTTTGTGTGAGCGTAAATTGACCCAAACGTCAATTAATATAAATACCATTTTACAGTGCATTTTTGCAATGCGTGTTTTTTATACATGGCTGTACCTATGCTTTTTTTTGCTGGTGGTTAGTGGAATGAATAAGAGCTATAATTCATACAACTATTGTACACTTTATTTGACTGAGGTGTCGCTTTGTCCTGTGATTTCGCAACTGCAGGCCTACTATGAACTCTTATTGCGATTCATTTGACGACCTAAAATAAACTGCCCCGCTATTTCATACCACGACGTCATTAACGCGATTCAGTTTAGGTTGACGCCAAATCAAGTCTGCAATTGGATGGCAAACTGTTTTCATTCGTTCATTTTTCGTACCATGAGGTGACATATCAACCTAAATTGGATAGTTTAAGTGTCAAATTAAGCGATCCAATAAAAGTTGCTTCTTTCTTGGCGTGAAGTGAATCGTTTTGTTAATAACTTTTAAAAAATAATGAAAATATACGTAATTCAAGGTATTTCAGTTGAATATTTTGTGTTTCTTATGTGTTAATGTAAACAAGTGATTTGTAGAGCATTTTTTATTGTAGATGTCTGACGAATTAGTCCTTTTTGAATTCATGGAAAATGATAATGAAATAAACAGAACACGGCGACAAAAAAGACGTCTAACACGGTAACAATCGGACCCCTTTTATTTGGAAGATGCAGAATTCATAAAGAGATATCGGTTGTCTAAACAATTGGTATAAAATCTGTGTGATGAACTGAGGATTTTTTATTAAAGCCCGTTGCTATGTCTTTATTTCGGTTCAGAAATTCCCAAAGCTGCTCAAGTTGACCGAACGTTACTCTTCGACGCGATTCATCACTGTAAAAAAACCACTTAAAATACATTGGTACTTAAGTTAGGTACGCGTTTGAGATAAAGAAGTTTGTAAGTTTACATTATGAAAATATAACATTATTACACAAACTACACAAGGATACTTGCGCCCTTATTCGTATTACCAATTATTTTAAGTCAGTGAAACGTTAAAACACTTATAAATAAAATAAATATGTACTAATAATAACACGTAATTTTCTTTCAATAATAGTTAGAGATACCTACAAAACTCTAAAAATCTCAACAATAACAACCGCCTTCTAGTCCAGGAGGAATCGGCGCATGAGTACCGAAAACTATTCCACCTCAATTTTTTTATGCGATCCTCTTTAAATTGTCCTACTGATGATATAAATGCATGTTGCCATGGGGCAACCCCGTGCCATATTGTTTAAACTGAAATTGTTTAAACAATTGTAAGGAATTGTTGTTTTTCAACCGGACAAATTTTTTTTATATTCTTTATTGAAATACGAATAAAAAAAGTCCTATGACTTTTCACGATAAAGTTAATATTTTTAGAGATATGAATTTTTAAAGGTTCGAAAAATCTCAAATTTGGGTACTTTTGACCCATGAAAAATATATTAAAAAAAAAAATAAAATATAAATAATATTTTTTTTTTAATTCTTTATACAATAGTTAATAATATTCTTAATAGATACTTTTAAAAATGTTATTGTTTATACCTGTTTCATAATTGTTAATTTCACGCGCTCACAAGTATGCGCCGCTTACCTTTAAGTATGAAGCATTAACATCAATGTTAGAAATAACTTCGGTTTTCAATTGTTCAGCACATTGGCGAATTAGTTTTCTGGAATCACTCGATTCTCGAATTTTTTCAGCTAATAGTTCTAAAGGTATATTAACCATAATGACAACTGCCGATTTAGATTTGTCTACTGGATGAGAAAATAAAATTTTTTCTCCATATTTTTTAATTAAGAGATCTTTAGTTATTTCGTTGTTAGCAGATAATTCCTGATTCTCGATAAAGCTGTTGAGACGTTTAGTTAAAAAACTTAATTCGTAAGCCGTCGAGTTGCATAAAGGGATTTCAATCTCTTTCAACAAATCTTCAAATGCTTTATTGATAACATCATCAGGAATCTTGACACTTGGTCGGCCACCTTTATTATTAGAGTTTTCAGGAACATATAAATAGCTTCTATAACACAATTTGTGATATTTAACTTGCTGAGCGAGAAGATTGTCAACCGAATCGAATGTACATATTTTTTTAAAAACATCATCCATTTTTAGACGTGCAACAGTTAAAAAATTTTCAGCTGCGTCGTGATCAGATAGAACGTATGTCGCTTTTACCTGATTTTTTTTTAACTGGCCGCATATTATGCACAGATCACTGTCGTTTTCTACATTTCTGGTGGACCGACGAGAAGTATAAATTGTACTTGAAGTTGAGGGTTCTGTCGACTGTACTTCCTGAAAATTTTGATCTTGTTTGTGTAGTTGTATTTCTCGTCGCCTAATTTTTTCTTCACTTGTATAACTTGCATAACATGTTCTGTGCCACGAAAATGTTTGTTTATCAAGAGAAGAATTAAACAAATTTTCAAACCGGATAGCGGCATCATCTTTTCGTCGAGAAGCTGCACGTTGTACAGTTATATATGTATCAGGCTTCGGATTCTTCACTACATTATTTGCAATTTCACAAAAAATACATGTTAGAGTAGTATCACTATATTTTCTTTTCTTGGGAACAACTAAAAACGACATGACACTCACATTGATTGTAACGAAAAATCACAAAAACTGAAAATATATCCATCTAAAAATGTTAATAATACACGAGATCACTGGAATCAGTGGAACAACGTTTAACAATCTTACATCTTGAACAAAATAAAAAAGACTGAATAACTATGAGCAAAAAACAAAAAATGATCAGTTGAGAACTGACAGGCACTAACTTGTCTGTTTATTTTAAATGCTCTATATAATCAATAATTTTGTCACAAGAACAAACGAAGATCTTGAGGTTTTATACAAAGAGTAACCTTGAAAAAATAACAAACAAAAAAAATATTTTCCTTACTTAGACACAATCATATAAACACCATGATACATATACATATAAGTATTTTTTATTTTATTAATTTTGAATTCGAACATTTAAGTGCGTACCAATATATTTTTATTATTTATATATAATTGTGATTCCAAAAAATGTTCAAATACTGTTATATATTATTATTGTTGATAAAAATTCATAAATTACTATGATAATAACAAAAAAATAATATAAACTGATAAAAAAGTAATTTTAATTACATGTTCCGATTCATGCTTAAATAACTTTCGTAATATTGATTCCAGAAAAAAATTTATAGAAAACAAATTGTAGACAATTTAATTATTAATAACATTGCTCTCCTTAACAATCTTGATAAAGTTAATAGTTTTTAAGATAAATGATAAATAATGATTCAGGACACAGAGAGGCCGATGCAGCGCATGAGTCAGAGAGAGACGGCGATACTTAAAGGTAAGCGGCGCATACTTGTGAGCGCGTGAAATTAACAATTATGAAACAGGTATAAACAATAACATTTTTAAAAGTATCTATTAAGAATATTATTAACTATTGTATAAAGAATTAAAAAAAAAATATTATTTATATTTTATTTTTTTTTTTAATATATTTTTCATGGGTCAAAAGTACCCAAATTTGAGATTTTTCGAACCTTTAAAAATTCATATCTCTAAAAATATTAACTTTATCGTGAAAAGTCATAGGACTTTTTTTATTCGTATTTCAATAAAGAATATAAAAAAAAATTGTCCGGTTGAAAAACAACAATTCCTTACAATTGTTTAAACAATTTCAGTTTAAACAATATGGCACGGGGTTGCCCCATGGCAACATGCATTTATATCATCAGTAGGACAATTTAAAGAGGATCGCATAAAAAAATTGAGGTGGAATAGTTTTCGGTACTCATGCGCCGATTCCTCCTGGACTATTCTGTCAAATCCAACATGAGTGGAGGCGCGCTCTAAACTCGTCATAATCAATTTATTTTTACGACAACACTAAACAAACCTTTAAATTGTAATGTAAAAAATTATATAAATTACTATTATTTATTAGTACTAATTATTAATTTAGTACTAAGAAAGCCTTAGTGGTATTTAATTTTATGCTCAATAGCGCAATTTTAAAATATATTTGTTGTAATTTTTACACAACGAAACCGCTAAATTATATCAACTAGGTTTCGAAACGCAACACATATGGTTCGAGTAAAAGAGACAGACTTATGCAACGACGGTATAGCGTTATCTCTTTCTCACCGCGGACCAGAGACAAATTTCGTTCGTTCATTCCTCCGTGAGCGATTCAAACGCCAGTCAGCAAAAGGCACTTCATGGTACGAATCTAAGCGATTCAGTTTAGGCACCTAAACTGAATTGCATCGGAATTGAATGGATAAGTAAAAGTTGATGGTAGGCCTGCAGATTACTGCAGGCCTACCATCAACTTTTACTCGCTCACGGAGGAATGAACGAACGAAATTTGTCTCTGGTCCGCGGTGAGAAAGAGATAACGCTATACCGTCGTTGCATAAGTCTGTCTCTTTTACTCGAACCATATGTGTTGCGTTTCGAAACCTAGTTGATATAATTTAGCGGTTTCGTTGTGTAAAAATTACAACAAATATATTTTAAAATTGCGCTATTGAGCATAAAATTAAATACCACTAAGGCTTTCTTAGTACTAAATTAATAATTAGTACTAATAAATAATAGTAATTTATATAATTTTTTACATTACAATTTAAAGGTTTGTTTAGTGTTGTCGTAAAAATAAATTGATTATGACGAGTTTAGAGCGCGCCTCCACTCATGTTGGATTTGACAGAAGGCGGTTGTTATTGTTGAGATTTTTAGAGTTTTGTAGGTATCTCTAACTATTATTGAAAGAAAATTACGTGTTATTATTAGTACATATTTATTTTATTTATAAGTGTTTTAACGTTTCACTGACTTAAAATAATTGGTAATACGAATAAGGGCGCAAGTATCCTTGTGTAGTTTGTGTAATAATGTTATATTTTCATAATGTAAACTTACAAACTTCTTTATCTCAAACGCGTACCTAACTTAAGTACCAATGTATTTTAAGTGGTTTTTTTACAGTGATGAATCGCGTCGAAGAGTAACGTTCGGTCAACTTGAGCAGCTTTGGGAATTTCTGAACCGAAATAAAGACATAGCAACGGGCTTTAATAAAAAATCCTCAGTTCATCACACAGATTTTATACCAATTGTTTAGACAACCGATATCTCTTTATGAATTCTGCATCTTCCAAATAAAAGGGGTCCGATTGTTACCGTGTTAGACGTCTTTTTTGTCGCCGTGTTCTGTTTATTTCATTATCATTTTCCATGAATTCAAAAAGGACTAATTCGTCAGACATCTACAATAAAAAATGCTCTACAAATCACTTGTTTACATTAACACATAAGAAACACAAAATATTCAACTGAAATACCTTGAATTACGTATATTTTCATTATTTTTTAAAAGTTATTAACAAAACGATTCACTTCACGCCAAGAAAGAAGCAACTTTTATTGGATCGCTTAATTTGACACTTAAACTATCCAATTTAGGTTGATATGTCACCTCATGGTACGAAAAATGAACGAATGAAAACAGTTTGCCATCCAATTGCAGACTTGATTTGGCGTCAACCTAAACTGAATCGCGTTAATGACGTCGTGGTATGAAATAGCGGGGCAGTTTATTTTAGGTCGTCAAATGAATCGCAATAAGAGTTCATAGTAGGCCTGCTGGTTTCTATTTATTTACGATAAAGATTATTATAGTGTTTCTGTTTGATATGCTGCAGATAGCTTTAATTAACATGTATTTCTACCTCAACGGAAATGATCATGACTTAAAATACTTTCATTTGATTCTGAACACTAATAAAATCATATCTATACCTAATACTTTGGGTAAATTCATACTGTTTTCTTTTTTATGTATGAGTATACCTTACTTAAATACTGATTTTACCTTTCATGCTTATCATTTCTTTTTCCAATGGCTAACAGTATTTTGAAAGTATACTATCAGAATGTTAGAGGGTTGAGGACTAAAACTTGTATATTTTACAGAAATTTGCAGCTGAATAATTATGACATAGTGTGTTTGACAGAGACTTTGCTTACCACAGGTATAAACACCGAAGAGTTATTTGATGACAGTTACTTGGTATTTAGGCGTGATCGCGATAATAAACTTACTTCACAATCATTTGGTGGTGGAGTCCTAGTCGCAGTGAAAAGAAATTTATTTGCATCTTCTAATATCGACTGGTATTCCTCTGCAGAAGATATATGGATAACCATTAATCTACCCAAGTGTAGCAACACTTTTCACAAGTGTTTACATATATGTTGTATTTACCTGTGCGATCAAGCCAATGGCAACTCAATTTCTCAACAGTTGTATATGTTTTCGAATAAAATGCAGACAATCACAATGACACATCCAAACGACAGCTTCATTATTTTAGGTGATTTTAATTTTCCGTCCGTTAAATGGCATTTAAATTCTGATGGCACATTGAACCCCTCTAATATTCTCGGCCCGTCCCAGATAAACTTCTTTGACAACATTACGTTGAGCGGTTTCAATCAATACAACCATGTACAGAACCATAATAACCGTATTCTCGATTTGGTGTTTTCTAATATCCACCTATCTATATGCCCTAGTGACGAGCATCTTGTTCCCAATGACCAGCACCATCCACCGTTATCTATTGAAGCTAGCTTAGCCAATTCGTATGCCATCGGTACACAACCAAGAATTAAGTATTACTACAACACAGGCAACTATGACAAACTATGTAAAGGACTGGATGATATTGACTGGCACGACTGCTTGTCTCGGGGTTCTATTGATGATTCTCTTAATTTCTTTTATAATATTCTTTTTAATCCGCGGGACCAATTTGTACAGCATAAGACAGTCTCAAATACAAAGTCACCACCATGGCATAATTCATGTCTACGTAAAATGTTGAAGGAAAAATATAAATACTTTCGCAAATTCAAAACATATCATAACAGGTCGGATTATGATTCATTTAGGGTACTTCGTGATCGAGTTAGGAAATACGAAGCTGAATGCTACAACAATTATATTAATCGTATTGAGTCCTCCATCATCACTAATCCAAAACATTTCTGGAGCTTTGTAAAAAATAACTCTAATCACGTTGGTTTTCCTTCAAGAATGACGTTTGGCGACTGCGTTGCTAATAGCGGGGAGGATCTTTGCAATTATTTTTCATCATATTTCTTTGCAAATTTCTCCCATCCTAATAATAAAAATAATTCTAATTCGACACACATTTTTGAAGCTAAAGTGTCAAATCAAGTAAATATAAACTCTGTTGAATTTTCATACCTACAAGTAGAAAAACTATTATTGGCTACTGATATCAGCAAATCATCAGGCCCAGATGGAGTATCTCCACAACTTATAGTAAGATGTTCTAAAAGTCTTTCAATTCCCTTAGTTATATTATTCAAAAGGTCAGTTCATGAAGGGATAATGCCAGGTTTATGGAAATCGGCACTAGTATCCCCAGTCCATAAGAAAGGTACCAAAACTAAAGTCGAGAACTATAGGCAAATCTCCAAACTGTGTATTTTTGCTAAGATACTTGAAAGAATAATTTATACTCAAACTTACGCAGCCTTAAAATCTTATTTCTTACCAGAACAGCATGGTTTTCTTAAAGGTCGCTCTACTACATCCAACTTAATTCTTACCCATGAATATATTACCAGCGTATTAACCAAAGGTGGTCAAGCTGATACTATATACACTGACTTTAGTAAGGCGTTCGATCGGATTGACCATGATATTCTTCTCCAAAAACTATTGAATGCTGGTATTCATGGCAGCTTATTTAGATGGTTTTCCTCCTATATCGAGCGTCGTACTCAGTGTGTTGTGCTTAATGGTTATGGGTCTACTTGGGTTGATATACCTTCGGGGGTTCCACAAGGCTCGATACTAGGTCCCTTTCTATTTTTATTATTTATAAATGACATAGTTGATTGTTTTCAGTTTTCTAAAATTTATCTCTTTGCGGATGATATGAAAATATTAAAATCTGTTTACAACAACAACGATCAATCCAACCTTCAAGAAGATTTGAATAGGCTTTGTGTTTATTGCGAGGCTAATAAACTGAACCTAAATGTCGATAAATGCTCTGTTATATCATATTCCCGTAAAAAAAATACGCTTATTTTTGATTATAACTTAAATGGCAAGATTTTAAATAGGTTGAATAATGTAAGGGACTTGGGTGTCGTACAGGACTCTAAATTAGTATATAATAATCATATTCACGAAATTGTTTCAAAAGCTTATAAGTCATTAGGTTTTATAATGCGTATTTCATCGAATTTCAATCAAATTAAAACCGTCAAAATTTTATACTGTGCATACGTACGTAGTATTCTTGAATACTGCTCACAAATATGGAATCCTCAATACAATTGCCATTCAGTTCGTCTTGAAAGTATTCAGCGACAATTTGTAAAATACCTACAATTCAAGTCCGGTCGGTATGATGATAATTACGAATTACGCTGTAGACGTCATCATCTGTTGCCATTGCACCTTCGAAGAGACATTTCTGATGTGGTTTATTTTTTAAAGATTATTAAAGGTAAGATCGACAGCAGTGAACTTCTTGAAAAAGTTTGTCTAAGAACACCTACTTTTTCGTCTAGATTCACACCATTATTGGCATTACCTTCATCCAGAACTAATTACCAGCAAAATACATTATTTTACCGGAGCCCTAAGCTACTAAACGATATACTAAAGAAGCATAACTCCACTGATATATTTTTCAACAGTGTGACATCTGTTTCGCTGCTCATGGCTAGGGATTTTTTCGGTTCTTGATCAAAATGTTTTCTTACGTGTCCAATATGTTTGTATTGATATGTCTTTTTTATTAATATATGTCGTTATATATAATTTATATTATGTTCATATTGTAATTGTTGTTGATTTTCTTTCTTTTGTAGTGCTTGTTAGTGTTTTTATTTTTTGGATTTTTTCTGGATTAATGTTTTTTGTTCCTTCTTGCTTATTACGTTTACTTTGCAACAGCGTTTGTTATTTAACTTTTCTTCATCAAAGTTTTTGTTATATCCAATATCTATATATTTGATTTTCTTACTAACGGCGAAAAACTTGTAATTGGTCTTTTTTTTTCTATATTTTAATACATTGTTTTAGGCTGTAAGTTTTTCCTTATAAAATAAAAAAAAAAAAAAAAAATAAAAAAAAAATAAAAAAAAAAAAAATAAAAAAAAAAAAAAAAAAATAACAGAAAGAAGTAGAAAAACTTCGAAAATATCAGCCATTGAAAATAGAAGTTAACCGATTATGGAAAACAAAAGCACAAGTCGTACCAATAGTCTTAGGAGCTACCGCTGTTGTCCCGAAGTCCCTTACCAAATATTGTGAAATATTAGATGCCCAAATAGACATTTCAATAATGCAGAAACAGGTTGCTATCCACACTACATCCATCGTTAGCAAAATGTTGGGCGACACCATTTTTGTAACAACAGACGCTGCAATCCCCTCTTCCTAAGGGTCTTAGGACGGGGAAACGTCTTTAAACAAATACCGACTGCTTGCAGTTGTGAGGGAAAAAAAAAAAAAAAAAAAAAAAAAAAAAAAAATTAAATAAAATAAAATAAAATAAAATAAAATAAAATCTCATGGTCTTATTCGAATCACACTTGAACAGACTATCGAATTCGCCACTTATATCAGTAGCTCATTGGCTTTGTGGCTGTTGCACTTACCTCTAGTGGCACTGGATGATCAAGGTTCAAACCCGACATCGAACAAAAAGATTTCTTTTTTGGAAATAAGTTTCTATCGTGACTCGAGCGAACGAGTGCCTGATCGGTCATATAACTAAGATAGGTGGCATTGCCCGCGGTACAAACATACTATACAACAGTAAAACAAACCACCAGCGCTAGGTGGCGCTACCTGCAAACTTATGAACATTATGGCAACTACTTCTGTAAACCCGTCGATGGCTTGTGCTGGGTGTCGTAACCAAATCAAAACTAAGGAATTTATGAAATGTTTGATTTGTAGTCTAAAGTTTGATCTTGAATGTAGTAATGTTTCGAGCAAACGATTCTGTTTGATGACACAGGATAGCAAACATTGTTGGAAATGCCCTAAATGTAAAAGCACGGAGCCCAAGCTGGACAACACCAACACTCCGATCCGCCCCTCACTACTATCAACACAGGAAACTGATAATGTTACAATGCGCGCCAGTAACAAGCCTCGTCGCAAGTCACCCGAAGACATACAGAGCCGTGACGTCATGTCTAACGAACTTCTTCGAGGAATCATAAGAGAGGAGATACAACAGGCACTTAAGTCTGCACTAAGCGAGTATGTCACCGATCATTTGAAGAGTATAAATGACAAGATATCATCCTTCGAACAGTCCTTGGCATTTTACAATTCCTGTTACGAGGACATGAAGACAAAATTGGACGAAAAAGTTTTCATGTTAGATCAGCTCACGAAAAATAATGAGTTACTTCAGTCTAAGGTTACAAAATTAGAGACTGAATTTAATACCAGACTAAGCTTAGTAGAGCAGCACCTGCGTGAGTGCAATGTGGAGATCAATGGTATTCCGGAGCATCGCAGTGAGAATCTTGTGAGTACGGTCATACAAATGGCAAGGAAGATTGAATGCCCACTTTCCAACGAGGAAGTTGTGCACGCCACGCGCGTCGCCAAACTTAACCAGGATAGCAGTCGTCCACGGACAGTTATTGCCAAGTTGTGCACTCGCTCCCTGCGGGACAGTCTACTAGCAGCAGTCATGAAGTACAACAAAAAAAATCTTAATGATAAGCTGAGCTCTCATCATCTGGGTCTGGGCGGCGACCGTGTTCCTGTCTTTGTATCGGAACATTTAAGCCCTGCCAACAAATCCCTGCACGCTGCCACTAGGAAGAAGTCTAAAGAAGCAGGATACAAGTTTGTCTGGGTTCGAGATGGCCGCATCTATGTAAGAAAAAATGAATCTTGCCAAGCGTTTCAGATACGCAATCTTGATAGCTTGAAATCAATAGTTTAGATTTAACTTCGTTAGTAGTGTTTTCGTGAATAATAAACTTACAATGCTTAAAATATACTACCAGAACGTGCGTGGAATGAGAACAAAAACCCACGATATTTATGTTAATATTTTGCAAAGTTCGTATGACATTTTGGTGTTTTCTGAAACTTGGTTGAATTCAAGTGTAAATTGTGGTGAGTTTATCGACCCACGATACGTTGTTTATCGAAGAGATCAGTTGTGTGATGGTTCCAACACCAAGCGTGACGGAGGAGGAGTATTGATAGCCGTATCGAAAAAAATTGAGTCAGCTCGCATGTTAAGCTGGGAAAGTAGTTGCGAGGATTTGTGGGTAGTTATCCGTATTCGGTTGGGTAATTCCATTAAAAAGGTTGCGATATGTGCTCTCTATATGCCTCCACCAGTCAAGTTGGATACATTACGCCTATTTTTGAATAATACCAACGAATCCATAAACAATGTCGATGATGCAATTGTGGTTGGCGATTTTAATTTACCCTTTATTGGATGGGACATACCTTCTAACTCTAACAATGTATTCGCTACTCCCTCTAACCATGACAACCAAATGGGAAATGCTTTAGTAGATTTTATGTCTATTGTTAATATGTATCAATTTAATAATATCCGTAACGAGGATGGCAGAACATTAGATCTTTTACTTAGCACGTTTACTAATATTAATATATCCGAACCCCTAGATCACTTGAGTAAGCTTGATCTAAAACATCCGCCTTTATTATGCACCTTGGTAAATAGTCATTGTAAATACCTCCGCCCACTGGACAACGAATATTTAAATTATTATAAAGCTGATTACATAAGTATTATTAAGGATTTAGGTGGGATTGACTGGGACGCAGATTTTGGCCCATGCCTTGATGTGGATTCGATGACTTCTATCCTTTATAACAAGCTTAAGGTTATCATGGAGCGACATATACCGAAGCGTAGAGTCAAAAATACGAATCTTCCGCCTTGGTTTAGTAAATCACTTTCTAAAATGCTTGCTGAAAAGGAAAAGATACGGAAAAAGTATCGGATGTTTAAAAATCCACGCGACAAGATTGAATATGATATTATACGCGAGCGTTGTCAAAAGTTATACAAAAGCCTATACTCCGAATATATAGCTAAAACAGAAGAACATATAACTAAGAATCCCAGGACTTTTTGGCAGTTTATCAAAAGCAAACGACAAAGTCGTTCTTCTTTACCAGCTGAGATGCACTTGGGGGATACCGTTGTAGACACTGGTCCTGACATTGCTAATCTCTTTGCAAAAAGCTTTCATTCTGTGTTTGCATCCAGTATATCGTCAACTGCATTGCAGCGGTTGGATAGTCGGCACCACGTCAGTGGCAATAGTAGCAGTTGTTTGGGATCGCTATCCTTTACCGAGAAAGATGTTGGAAACAAAATAAAACAATTAGACATTCTTAAGAGTTCAGGCCCAGATGGTATCCCACCGCTGTTTATTAAACGTTGCTGTTCAGTTCTGACACTCCCTTTAACACTCATTATAAACCGTTCGCTTCAACAAGGAAAATTCCCTGAGGAGTGGAAAAGAGCTCGAATCATACCACTTCATAAAAAGGGAGACCTGAGCAGCGTACAGAATTATCGACCCATATCACTCCTTTCTTGTTTTTCTAAATTATTCGAGTCGCTCGTATGTCCTATTTTAACTAGACACGTCGATCATCTTTTATCCGAACAACAGCATGGTTTCAGGAGAGGTCGCTCAGTGGAAACTAATCTGGTCTCCTTTATCTCTGAGATATCACAGCTTGTCGATAAAGGGTTGGAGATTGACACAATATATACTGACTTCAGCAGCGCATTTGACAAAGTCAATCATCCACTACTGTTGAAGAAACTTGAGCGAATCGGCATTCACGGATCGACTCTTTATTGGTTTAACTCTTATCTGGTGGGCCGTCCACAGGCTGTGGCCATTAACGGATTTGAATCAAATATATATATTGCCGAGTCTGGAGTTCCACAAGGATCGCATTTGGGACCAGTGCTATTCTCTATTTTTATCAACGACTTGACCTGTTACATAAAGTACTGTAAATTCGCACTGTTTGCCGATGACCTAAAAATATACAAAGTTGTCAGTTCCAATCAAGACATAAATCTTATACAGAGTGATATTGACAACGTAAAGCAGTGGTGTGATGAGAATATGATGATTCTTAATGTGCGTAAATGCTATCATATCAAGTATACCCGCAAAAAAGTGACACTGAACTCTACATACAAATTAGATGGATCAATATTACAAGAGGTTCCAGAGATAAGGGATTTGGGTGTGACTGTTGACCAAAAACTAACTTTTAAGTCTCATATCGATGCTATAGTAAAAAAATCCGGCCAAATGCTTGGATTTATAAGACGGAATACGAAAGCATTTAGAACTACACACACCAAAATTCTGCTATACAACACGCTAGTACGAAGCAATCTTGAGTATGGAAGTGTGGCTTGGTGTCCATTCTATAGCATACACTCGCAACGAGTGGAAAATATACAACGATCTTTTACCCGATCCTTAGCATTTTCAGCGTCAGGAATATCTCACAGAACTTCGTATAACAATCGCCTGGCTCATTTTGGGATGCTTACTCTTCGGAATAAAAGAAAAATAAGGGATCTGTGCTTTCTGCATAAAATCATCCATGGCACAATTGACTCTGCCTTTATTTTGAAAAATATTATGTTGCATGTTCCTTGTCACTATCCACGGCAAAGAATATCCAAAGTCCTGAGTGTGGCAAACTGTAAGACTAATCTTGGCTTAAATGCACCATTTACACGAATGTGCCGGACCTATAATGATTTGTGTGCCCTCATAAGCGATCTAGATATTTTTTCGGATTCGCTGCATGTTTTCAAGCAAAAACTTCAAATCCATTTTTCGATTAACGACGTCATGTAAGTCAATAATTAGTAATATGTAATTACGTAAATTTAATCAAATATTATTAGATTATCTTTCTTTTTTTTTTTTCTTTTCGTTTTAGCATTATTTTAACAATCTGATGTTCTGCCATTCGGCTACGAATTTTACATTGTTTTATTTTACTGTATTGTTTTCGCACTAGTTTTGCTCTTTTTGTTGTAAATGTTGTACACCTATAATAGGTGCACATATCTGTACATTATGATAAGTTTTGTCATAATCAATGAAAATAAGGCTGTGTATATTTTTAATATGTGTACTGTTGGTGTATGTAAACTTAATAAATAAATAAAATAAATAAGAATCACGAATAAGGCTCGTTTTGTAAAGGTAGATCGCAAAGCACTACAATCCGTGACGATTTTAAAATTTTGCCCCAGCACGTAAACTGGAAATTTCTTTAGTGAACACACTACAGCTAAGGTCTCAAGTTCGTGTGAATGAAAGTTCTTTTCTTCTGGAGAGGTCTGTCGACTGTAATATGCCACGGGCTGAAACGAACCACTGCTATGTGAACGCTGCAGCAATATACCTCCAATACCTACTTTGCTGGCATCGGTCTGCAATTCAGTTCCAGCAGTAGGGTCGAAAATAGCTAATATCGGCCTAAAAACCAACCTGTCTTTAAGCATCCTAAATACAGTTTCCTGTTCATTGGACCAAACCCATTCAACATCCTTCTTCAGTAACTTGTTTAATGGATGTGATAATATTGCAAAGTTCTTTATGAACTTCCTATAATATCCGATCAAACCAAGAAACTGTCGTACCGAATGTGAATTGGTAGGGCAAGGATAGGTAATCTAAAACCGATCTTACTTTCCTATCACCAGGCCGAACACCATCAGCACTGATTTCATACCCCAAGTAGTTTATCTTATCTTGGAGGAAGAAACATTTGGTTAAATTAAGGGTAATTAGCTTTTTCAAGCAATTGAATCACTTTTTCAAACCTTTCCAAGCATTCCTCCACAGTTTTACTGTAAATTAGCACATCATCAATGTAAGCAGTTGCCTCCGTAAACCTAGCAGACCCGAGAACTCTGTTCATCATTCTTTGGAAAACTGCAGGGGCATTTGCCAGCCCGAAAGGCATGCGATTAAATTCGTACTGGCCGTCCGGGGTGACGAATGATGTAAGAGATTTGCTTGCCTCCGAAATTGGCACCTGATAATATCCAGATGCCATATCCAAAGTAATGAAATACGCCTGTCCTGAAAGACGAGCAATTTCGTCTTCAATTATAGGTATTGGAGATCGCTCTTTAACAGTAACTGAATGTAATTGCCTATAATCAACGCACAGCCTCTGCTTGCCATCTTTTTTACGCACTAAAATAATAGGTCTGGCGTATTCTGAAACAGATTCCCTCACAATACCAGCTTCTATCATCTCACCAACCATATCCCTCACTTGCTCTCGTTCCTTAAGTGATTATCCGTAGGGTCGATACACAATAGATCGTTTGCTATTTAATTCGATATTCATAGTGGTGACGTTCGTGCATCCCAAATCTTTTAATGACGTCGCAAAGCAATGTTTATACTTTTCTAACAGCTCTCTTAACTTCCGCTTTTGGGACTCGTTTACTGTTTTACCCACGTTAACCTGACTTAAATCTATTACACTATTTTCGGCAACATCAGAATTTAATGATATGTGTCTCGCCACCTGAACTTTTACACCGCGACTTATGATTGTTCCTTCTCGCAACTGACATGACTTTGACTGAGGACTAATGTAAACAAAAAGATAACCATTAACTGTAAATTGTAGATTTAGTAGCTGGACCATAGATTTCAATATCGGCAACAGACAATATGGCAATGGACATATCTTCACAAATATCAAATTCTAAAAATGGAAGTTCAACGTTAACATTGTAAAACTTTAATTCCTCAGCATTTTTATACACAACGATGTGAGGCTGCTCCGTGAAAGTCTGCCCTATCAGCAATGGTAATTCAAGAAATTTATCATTTATCATACACGAGTATGTATCGTGCGCCTTACACGAAAGCATCTACATCAGTATTTTTATTCGATTTTATTGAGAAAAATGTCGAAATTTAACGTCGAAGCTGCATTTGTTGATTTCTCCAAGAAACTGGCAGCGCTGACAACCAAAGTTGGTTCGCTGTCTAACCTGATTGAGATGCAAACAAGGAAAATAGATGATCAGAAACAGCTGGTCGAAAAAAATATCGTCATTGTCAGTGAACAAAAGCGGGTAATTGAAATAATGTCAACGAGAATTAACACGCTGTGCAGTAACGAGAAAGAGAGCGAGATATTGGTCGACGTTCCTTTGCTTCAAAGTGTGAGCGAGACCGCTATAGCGACTGAAGCTGTAGCAATATCGGCGCGCAGTCGCCGGGCTATGGAGCGATCGGCTAAGGATGCGACCATATTAGATAAGCCGGAGCGGTTAAATACCGCAAAGGAAGATGCAAAGATAATTATTGATGGTCAGTCTTCCAGCGCAGAATCTTCAGGATGGAAGGATGTCATCAATAAGAAAAAGGCCAAGAAATCACAGCCAAAGATTGTTAAGAAGGGAGAGAACGCACAGATTTCAGCGATTCTAGCTATAGAAAAGAAGAAATTTTTGCATGTCTGGTCCCTTCACCCTGATACATCGGGAGAGGCAATAACCAAGCACGTTGAAAGTATTTGCAAGACCAAGGACATAAAAGTGGAAAAACTCAAACCCAAAACCAAAAGAGATTATTCATCTTTCATGATTGGAGTATCTGAATCAAAGTTTGAGTTAGTTAACAATGTTGATTGTTGGCCGGTCAATACTCAGTTCAATGAGTGGGTGTGGTTTCGAAACCAGCGGAAATCAGCCGGTCAATAAAATCGTTGTTAAAAAGCCTATTACATTTTTTTACCAGAATGTCCGGGGATTGCGAACGAAAACAAGTACTTTTTATACCAATCTTTTGGCGTCATCATGTGACCTATTTGCAATTACGGAGACAGGTTTAAATAATTCTATACACAATGGTGAAATTTTTCCATCAGGATATAATATATTGAGATGTGATCGAGCGGATGGCCGCAAGCAAGGTGGAGTCCTATTAGCATCATCTTCAAGATTGGAATTGAAACGCGTTTCCATCGGTAATGTCGACACGGCCTTATTTGAGATTGTTGGTGCGACCGTCTTCCTCGGAAAAAAGTGTTTAATGTTTTGTTGTGTGGTTTATATTCCACCTAAATGTGATAATAGTGAATATATGCGCCTATTTCATATATTAGAGAATTTGTGCCCTAAATTTGAAAAAGTGGTGGTAATTGGTGATTTCAATATGCCCTCAACGACAGTGGAAATTCAAAATTATTATGAGTATGTTGCTGCATTCTGTGAATTTCGACAGGTAAATAATGTACACAATATTAATAATCGCATTTTGGACTTAGTTTTAACAAATTTGTCAGCATGTGACTTAGCGGTGTGTCTGTCTGATGAACCGTTAGTAGATGTTGACGTCCAGCACCCACCGCTCACAGTGAGTGTCACGGGGAGTATGCCGACTCCACTTAAATCTTTTTCGTATGAATCGAATAATAAAATTAGATGGAATTTTGCTAAATGCAACTATTCAGATTTGTATAATATGTTAGACTTAATAGACTGGGGGGCGTTGTATTTGATCCAAGATCCCAATGTTGCATTGTCATATTTTTATGATCAAGTAAACAAAGTTATTAGTTTGTGTGCACCTCAAAAGCAACGTAAATTAGGTAAATCAAAGTATACCTATCCATTATGGTATACATCTGATTTGATATTGGATATTAAACGAAAATGGAAATACATATCACAAATTATTTAAATTAGATGATTAGGGTCCCAGAGTGATTATTATTCGTTTTCTCGGTATCGCAAAATAGTAAAACGTAAAATAGTTTCTGCTTATGCAGAATACCAAAATAGGATACAGATAAATATAAAGGAGGATCCGAAAGCTTTTGGAATTTTATTAAAAGTAAACAGTCGATACGCAATAGAACTCGAGTAACGAAGGAGGGGCAAGAGGTCAGTGAGGAGCTGTGTGCGGAGAGTTTTGCATCATATTTCCACTCGGTGTATAGTAAGGTAAGGCCGGTACTGGAGCCATGCGAGGCGGAACGCACAGCCGCGGCGCGCGCGACTGGCGCTGCTCGTGTTCATATTGGTCAGTTGAATGTGGGAGACGTGCACTATGCGCTTGCTCGCCTCAAGCCTAAAACCTCAGTGGGTCCGGATGGTATTCCACCATTTATTGTCAAGGACTGTCGATCGGTATTGGAATTGCCTCTTTTGCATATATTTACTTTATGTCTCAAGGAAGGTTATTATCCACAAGAGTGGAAAATCACTCGTGTAACCCCGGTACCCAAAAGTGGATCAGGTACTGAAGTGAGTGACTATAGGCCGGTTGCTGTATTGTCGAATTGTTGGGAGTAACTTGATGTCCTTCATGAATCACTTGGTGCCAGCTGTTGACGCTGGGGGACAGGTGGACACTGCGTACTTCGATTTTAGGAAAGCTTTTGATACTGCCGATAACGATATTCTGTTGACTAAGTTTGCAGCGTTAGGCTTTACGCCTAGCCTGCTAAATTTCTTTTCAAGCTACTTGAGCGACCGCATGCAGTACGTTGATTACGGAGGATACGAATCGAAGGCGTACTTCACATATTCAGGGGTGAGTCAGGGCAGTAATCTGGGGCCCTTGGAATTCATACTGATGATTAATGATCTACCTTCGGTTGTAATCGATGCGCAATGCTTGCTATTCGCCGACGATCTCAAACTTTTCTTACCCGTCCATAATAATAACATAATAAAATATAACATAATAATTTCAGTCGCGCGCGAGCTCCACTACACTGTCCGTATGAGGTGGATGCTGCGGTCATACCACGCGTCTCGCGGGTTAGGGATTTAGGCGTAGAGATGGTTCCTGAACTGACATTTCGTCAGCATATCACGGACATTTGTGGGAAGTCATTTAGGAATCTAGGTTTTATCTTAAGACAGTGCAGAGACTTTAAGAATACTGCAGTAGTCAAGATTTTATTTAACGCCCTCGTCCGTAGTCGTCTGGAGACAAATGCTTTAATTTGGAGTCCATATGAAGCTAAATATATAAATATGCTAGAAAAAATCCAAAAAAAATTTACACGTTTCTTATATTTTCAACAGTGCGGTACCTATCCTTACTATCCATTGATGTACCCTAGCTTATTTGTAATGGGCATGGTAGGCTACAGTAGGCTGCAGGTGAGGAGAGAAGTAGCGCAGGTTAAGTATGTGTGGAAGGTATTGCGGATGTGCTCGCGCCGTCCTGCGTTACTTCTTGCTCCAACCGCTGGGACCAACTTGCTTCAGTATGCTCCACTCTCACGTGCTATACGATGCATCAATATAATCTCTCGAGATGTTGATATCTTTCATTCTGACCAGTCGAAATTCCCTGAAGCAGAATACAAATGCTTTGAAAATTATGTATCATTGTGACACCCGTTTATATTATGTTGTGAATGTACTATTTTGTTTAAAATTTAATTCTGTGTTGTTTATAATGTTTATCAAAAATGTATAATGTTAATGTACTTTAGTTATAGCATCGAATTAGAACCTACTATAGGCTGTAATGGTGTTGTAATTTATATTAAATAAATAAATCTTCTACTACCTGGCATGGAACACGAGCACAGACACCGTCAATACATACATCCAAATCGACTCCACCATTGGATTGGATAACTTCATTACCGAAACCCTTTAAAGGTATAGGACATTCGTCGCAAACTAAACCTAAGGAGGACGCAGCGGGCTTTATAATTAGCGTCATTTCACTTCCAAAGTCTATGAAAGATTTCATTACAACGTAATTTATTCTACAATCCTTGATAAATTTTGAATTAGATTCCGACGTAAATATACGCATGGTTTTACGCACATCATTGGGGCTATTGACATCTGACTTAATCATACAATTTTCAGCTTTGTGACCGAACCTACGACATTTAGTACACTGAATTAGCGGCTTGGGACATTTGAGATAGGGGTGCCCTTTCTCTTTACAGTTAAAGCAAAAAAGTTCTCTGCTAAGATTATTCCCACTTCTAATAGATCGGCTATTCACGTTATTGTTTCGAGAATTTAATTCTAGCGAAGATTTAACCCTTAAATTAGCACGATCATACGACGAGGAAGGGACGTCACTATTACTCATAAGAAATGGTAACAGCTGGTCGGGCTGTGTGCAACGTAATGCATTAGCACTAGACCTCATGGTTTTGTCAATCAAGCCGTGGATTATGCAATCAACTGCCCGTTTGCCATCGATGTTGCATTGGTTCAAAAGAGCCAGTTTTTCATAGTAATAAATCTCAAGGGGGTTCATTATATTTACTTTTAAGCATGTCCTCCAAGGTTTGGTCATAATTTTGTTCAAACGGAAAAGTATTCGTCAGCTTTTGCTGCCACTCAGTCCAACTAAATAATAGGTTGGGGAAAAAGTTCCTTCGCATTTTTTAAGAAAATTCAAAACATTTTTAATATAGTTTATTTACATTTAACTAAAGTATGTAGGTACCATTTTGTTCGATAACTTTTTGCCATCTTGTAGGTAGGGACATGATCCCATTGCTATAGAAGTTTTGGGACTTCTGATCAAAATAGCGCGACAAGTGGTTTTGACAGTCCTCTCGTGATGTTAACCTGACACTGCCTAAAGAATTCTGAAGAGACCGAAACAGGTGGAAATCTGAAGGTGCAAGGTCAGGACTATAGGGCCGATGCATTAATGTCTCCCAGCCAAACTCTCTTAATTTTTGCTGAGTGGCTAAAGATGTGTGAAGTCTAGCGTTATCATGATGAAAAACCACACCTCTTCTGTTGATTAATTCCGGCCGCTTTCTCTCAACTTCTTGCTTTAATCTCATCAATTGTTCGCAGTAGAGTTCAGAATCGATGGTCCTGCCTGGTGGTAACAGCTCATAATGAATAATGCCCTTCCAATCCCACCACACACACAGCATCACCTTGTTGCGAGTTAACCCGGGTTTCCACAGTCTGTGAAGCCTGACCGGCCTTTGACCACGACCTTTTTCGCACTTTCATCACCAGTTATCAGCTTCTTCAAAAATGGCTCGGTTTCATTACGTCATAATAAAGAATCACAAATGAGTACACGGTTCATTAGGTTTCTTTCAGTGAGCCCAATACCCAAATATCTAGCTTTTTTTGTGTACCCAGTTTTTTTCAAATGCGCCAAAACTGTTTTGTGGTCAATTCCCAGTTCTTCAGCTACGTCGTAACTATTGATATGCCGATCTTGCTCTCCTTTTTCAAAAATGGCATCCATTTTATCCGTAATGGGGCGACCAGAGCGACGTGCATCTTTGACATCAACATTTCCGGATTGAAAACGCTTAAACCAAATTTGTGCTACTCTCACAGACACTGCACTAGGTCCATAAACATCGCAAATTTTTTTTCGCGGCTTGCATTGCATTTTTACCTTTTTTGTAGTAAAATTTTAAAATGAATCGAATTTCTTCATTAGATTCACTCATCTTGGCGGTACGAAAAACAAATGCAAATCACACATTTTCCTAATTTGAATTTGGAATTATGATCTTTAAAATTTAAACTTTCAATGATACCAAAACCAGCCAGATACAAATAGTATAGCCAAAGAGATTTTATTACAAGTTCATACATACTATAATGCGAAAAGACTTTTTCCCCAACCTAATATAAACAATAAACTATAGTCTAAAACAATATTAATTGCATCACAAATCCATCTGTGACAGTTAGTGACATTCTGCCTACCCTCTTTACTTTTATGAGTAAAGGTTGTTTACATTCTACTTACGCCGGCGCCCGTGATGAAGTGCGGAGCGGGTAATAAACACCTTACACGGTTGGATAAGGTGGTTTGCAAGCTATGTCCTACCTCTTACCATAAAGTGTGCGTTAAGGTACCAGACAGCGCTAAACGTAATCCGGACTGGATTTGTCCCCAATGCAAGATGGCTTCACCGCGTATACGTGACAATGCTATACCTGTCCGAGGAGAATGGGACAGGTTCGTAATCGATGAGGGGGTAAAAAGTCAGTCTGAATCTCAGAGAGGACCATATGGTCCTGCTACGGATCTGCTTACCGAGATAAAACTTTTTCCTGAGGAAATTAACCTAAGGAGGACCGAAATGGCGAATCTATTGGGAGAAATAACTACTATGAGGCAATCTATTGCTGTGTGTCACAAGAGGATGGATGGAATAGAAAATCATGTGGAAAAAATTGAGGTTTTGTCCAATTATATTTTTCGTTCCACCAGAATGACACTGCCAGGGCAGTTGAGTCTATAAACGATGACTTGAAAAGAATATCTGAGTGGTCTCGTAAAAATGCGTTGGTACTTAATCCCAGTAAGTCGAAATTCATGATTATGTGGTCAAAAAATCAGATTCAAGGTGTGGCGACTAGAGATCCTACAGTCAAAATCTCGGGTGAAGTGATTGAGCAGGTGGAAAGTGTACGTAATCTGGGTCTTGTAATGGACAATCAACTCCAATTCGAGGGTCATGTGTCAGAAGTTGTTCGTGATTGTTTTTACAAGTTGAAAGTCTTGTATAGAATTCGAGACTACATAAATAATAATCTCCGTATCGCACTTTGTGAGTCATTAGTATTATCTAAATTGAACTACTGTATAACAGTATATGGACCCTGTCTTCTCGGTAGATCCCAGCGACTTATACAGCGAATTCAAAATGCGTGTGCTAGATTTTGCTTTTCAATACCACCCGTGCACACGTAACACATTCCTAAATAAGGCCAAATTGCCAAAAATGGAAGCTAGGCAATACCTACATTTTTGTACATTACTTCTTGGTATCATAAAGACTGGCAAACCAGAGTACCTTTTTCAGAGGCTTGTTTGGTTTTGTGCAAGTAATGCATATCAAACCAGAGCGTCGTTGACACAACTAGGAATGCCTCAGCACAGAACAGCAGCGTTTCATGGTAGCTTAAGATACAATGCTACTAAATGTTGGAACAACCTGACTCCGCCAGTTCGTGGTCTTCAAACTAATCACAATTTTAAAACTAAATTGAAACTATATTTTCTTGACAATCAATCGTAACTTTGTTTTCTGGATTATTGTGTAGCCATATTTTTTTATAAATTTTATACAGCTAATATATTTAATGAAATTGAATTTTATTATTTTATATTTAACTAGCTGACCCGGCAGACGTTGTCCTGTCTTCAATGAATATTTAATACGAATTGGTATCATAAATAAAAATAAAATACCAAGAACATTTATTATTCTTGACAATTAAACTTTTAATATTAGACGTGATGGCGCTCTGAACAAACCGTGATGAACAAACACTTCTTAAAAAACTCACTGTACGTTACAATACAATTTTCCGATTGAATTAACTGTGCAATGTGCACTAAGAAATGGTAATTAACTAATTTATCAATATAATTCCGACCCATGCCTCTGTTTTAAACTATATTTGCAGCGCGCATTCTGTCAATCACTCCAGCTGTCAAACGACTGACAATAATAAAAGTTACTATTGTCAAAAGCGCTAGTAAAGTGGTTAAGTTTTCTTAAATTTTCTAATTTTCCGCGCAACTTTCTTAATTTTTTCTTTCATAAGAACCTTCTCCTGATAATAACAAACACAACAAAAAAAGAATTTGCGAAATCGGTCCAGCCCTTCACGCATAATGCCGTGACGAAGGGAAATAGGGATTTATTTTTATATAGATAGATTTACCATACTTACGTATATTTATTTTATAATACGGTTACTATGCACCTACTCATTTAAACTATACGTAAGGAGTACGTTAAGGATTTATTATTAGTATAAATATATTTATATTTCTTATATAACTCGGCACCCATACTATAGCACTATTTATATATTTTTAAGATTAATATTATAATATTTCTATAGGTACCGATCAGCGTTGTGGATAAAACCTCGCCATTAGGCTGAGTCGTAGCCTTTTTTCTTCTCATGACACACAGATACAGAATCATTTTTTGGCTATATTGTATCCATCATTTTTATTTGTGTGTTTTGGGAGAAAATAAACTTATTATTATTATTAGTGTTTGTTCAACAGCTAGGTCAAAGCCATCTGACGAAGTTGACCACATCTAGCGGGAATGTCGTCGTTTCTAAGCCGGAGATACTCAGGGAGGTTCAGGACTTCTACGGCCAATTATATACCTCGCAAGCGTCCCGTCCCCAACCCCATTACGAGGGTCCCAGGGCCACTCACAATCATTAAGAGATTTATTTAAGGAAATAAATATAATGACATTACCTTCACTATATATTTATGAAAATATAATGTTTATACGTAGAAACATAGGAATGTTTGAGTCAAAATTAGATATTCATAGTATAAATACAAGACAAAGGGAGAAGTTAGTTGTTCCATACTTTAGACTAACTAAAGTTAACAAGTCATTTCTTGGTAATTGTGTTCGATTTTATAATAAGATACCGCTTTCAATAACCAAAATGTCTGATCATAAATTTAAAAATTATATTAGGAAAGTTTTGAAAGAAAAAGCGTATTACAAGGTAGTTCATTATATTGAAGATAAAAATGTATGGAAATAGCTGTTCTCTGCACAGTGCACCTCTAAATCTCTTGTTTAAGTTGTAAGTACCTAATTATTGTTATTTTCTGTTTTGTAGTCTTGTCATATTTTTTTTTTTTTTTTTTGTTTTGTTTTTATTAATGTTACCTATAATAAGTATTTTGTAATTGTTAAATATAAAATTATGTAAAATTGAAATTATAAAATAGCCAAAAAGTCAGAATAGATAAAAAATTATATAACAAATAAAAAAGAATGTAACCTTGCTGAGTTTCTTGCCGGTTCTTCTCAGTTGAAGGCTGACTTCCGAACCGGTTGTAGCTTCAGTAACTTTAAATTTGACCTTCATAAGTGCCCTCCGAAGGCCTAAACTGAATAAATGGTTTTGAATTTTGAATTTTTTGAAAAACTCTTACCCGCCATTATACCGAGCATCTGCCAGAGGTCAGCCTGGACGAGGTCGTGATGGCTCTCAGACAGCTTAAAAACGGATAAGCCCCCGGGGAGGATGGAATTACAACGGAGCTCTGAAAAGCTGGTGGAACTCCTACGCTGCTACAGCTTCAGCGTATATTTAATTCCGTCCTCTTTTCGGGGAGAACTCCGAAGGCGTGGAGCAAGAGTGTGGTCATATTGTTCTACTTGAACTATCGACCTATTTCACTCTTGAGCCACGTCTATGAGCTCGAGTTTCAGACCCCGGAGCAGGCTGGGTTTCGAGGAGGATATGGCATCATAGACCACATCCACACAGTGCGGCAGGTTATACAGAAGACCGAAGAGTATAACCAGCCCCTGTGCCTAGCGTTTGTGGACTATGGGAAAGCTTTTGACTCCATTGAGACCTGGTCTATTCTGGAGTCCTTGCAATGGTGCCAAGTCGATTGGCGATACATCCAAGTGCTGAGAGGACTGTATGACTCCGCAACTATGACCGTCCAAGTACAAAATCAGCAGACTGAACATATCCCCTTACAAAGAAGAGTGAGACAAGGGGACGTTATTTTCCCCAAATTGTTCACTAATACTCTGGAGGATATGTTCAAGACGCTAAATTGGAAAGGACGGGGCATAAATATTAACGGCGAGTACCTCTCACACCTGAGATTTGCGTATGATACCGTCATCATGGCTGAAACCGTGCAAGATTCCAATACATGCTGAATACCCTGGCTGATACTGCACACATCGGTCTCTGGATGAACTTGGATAAAACCAAGATCATGTTCAACGAGCATGTTATTCCGGAACCGGTTGCCCTTGACGGGGCTCTTCTCGAAGTTGTTCACGAATACGTATATCTTGGGCAAATCTTGCAATTGGGTAGACAGAACTTCGAGATGGAAGCTCGCAGAAGAGTACAGCTAGGGTGGGCAGCATTTGTAGATCCGCCACCTGCACTAAAGGTCCCAAGCTGGAGGCGCCCATAGTCCCTTGGGCGCCTCGGCGAAGGGGCGGGGAAGTCAATATGACAAACCCCGCCCAGAGAAGGGCTCGCCCCGCGGGTGAGCGACGCCGACGGTGCAGGCGGTCGTAGGACTCGTCTGGTCCCGCAGCCCCGTCAACGGCGGAGAAGGAACTCGAGGGGTTTTAGTGGGTAGGCTCCCCGGTCCCACTCCATTAGGGGAAGGGGTCGGGGAGAGAGTCCCACATAACCACCGCGTCTGCCCCGGCGCGGTGGTATGCGCAACGCATTTCCCCTCGTAAAAAAAACAAAGGGTGGGCAGCATTTGGAAAACTTCGTCGAGTCTTTTCATCGGCCATACCCCAGTCTGAAGACGAAAGTCTTTAACGAGTGCGTCCTACCTGATATGACTTACGGAGCCGAGACGTGGACACTGACGGTGCGACTGGTTCACCAATTTAAAGTCGGTCAGCGAGCTATGGAAAGAGCTATGTCTCTCTGAAGGATCGAATTCGAAATGAAGTCATCCGTCAGAGAACCAAAGTTATCTACATGGCTCAAAGGATTAGAGCTGAAGTGGCAGTGGGCTGGTCACATCTGCCGTAGAACCGATAACCGTTGGGGTAGACGTGTAGGGCGTCCTCAACCTAGATGGAGCGATGATATACGTAAGCTGACCGGCAGCGGTTGGAAACAAGTTGAAGTTGAAGATCGAGCTCAGTGGCGTGCCATAGGTGAGGCCTATGTCCAGCAGGGGACGGAGATAGGCTGATGATTTCATATTTAAAAAATGCGATTATTATAAATAATTTGATGTTAGTGTCCTACTGCCGACATTACTTAATCAATACATATTTACGGATTTTTATTTTTCCAGAGGTACAATGCAAAAACGGTGTCGAAATTGATATGCGAGGAAGATGTAGCGCAGGCCAAAAAGTATTAGCTTGCCTCATCATAAGATTAGCATTAGCTGAAACATTTAGCACAAGGTAAATGAAAATGAAAATATGTTTATTCCAAGAAATAAGAACATTAATAATTTTGGCTGCGCTCCCACATTAGGTTACCCTGTCTTGTGGGAGACACGCTCTTTCTATAACTAGTTACAATAATGGAATTGTTAGTAAAAAAAAAAGAACTTGCAAAAAAATATTATTGTGAAAGTGTGTGTGAGGTATGGGTGTGTGTGAGGTGTATGTGGTGTGGGTGGGGTTTGCCTTAACGGTTGAATAATGTACTTGTTATATATGTATATTTGCTTCATATATTTATAATTATATACATATATCTATATATTGTACATAATAGTTTTATATAGTATATTATAGTGATGATTCTATGTATTAATATAAATTAAGTGACAGCCGTAAATAACTCTTCTGTTGAATTATAGTCAAAGGAGGTAAGCCAATCGAGTACAATTTTTTTGAAGACTGTACGATTATATTTCACAAGTGCGTTATCCTTACGTAGAATGATATTATAAAGTCGTGGGGATATATAGTCTTGGTGTCTTTTGGCAAACGTCGATTTAACAAATGGAATTGGGTAACGTGTATTTCTTCTAATAGCGGGGGGCAAATCAGGCACAACATTACAGTGAAATTTACATAGAATATGTAGTATAAAGAGTTTCCGAATGGGTAAAACGTTAGTGACATTATAAAGAGAAGTAGTGGGAAACCTATAGGGAAGGCCAAAAGTTACCTTAAGGACTGCTCGTTGCGCGCGTTCCATGAGACAGGTCTTAGTTGCAACACCCCAGGCACCTATACAATATGTTAAAATACATTGGCAGAGGGTCTTGTAAGTTGTAGTAAGCAATTTTTTTTCAGCAACTGTTCTGAGGTTTTTTAAAGATATGAATTAACTTACGCGCTCTTACTGATAAGGTAGATATATGATGGTTCCAACGTTATTTGTCTTCAAGGTGAACTCCCAGGTACTTAATAATGGGGACGCGGCAAAGCACTGGACAAACACAAATACCATTGACATTGTCAGAGTCTCTGTTGCAAGGATAGGTATGAATTTTTAAATTGAAAGTCTCATCTGGACTATTGGCTTCAGTCTTACTAAAGCAGAGGTATTTTGTTTTGGAAGTATTTATTGTAAGAAGACTGTCTTCTAGCCAAGTGGTAACCCTAGCCATTCCCAGTTCAGCTGAATTTTTAACATCTGTCCACGTTTTTTTTGTGTAAAAGAACTACAGTATCATCGACAAACATCAGCAAATCGGCTCCAGGTATAGGTAGTTTGTACAAGTTGTTGATGTAAATAATAAAAAGCGACGGTCCCAGCGTGCTGCCCTGTGGGACGCCAAAGAAATAACTCAGGCTAGCGCTACGGTGGTTTTCCAGCTTCACAAACTGCTGTCTATCCATTAGGTAATTCTGAAACCAGGAGTGAGCAACTCCCTATGTTTTCAAGTCGTGTTAAAAGAATGGGTATTGATACTGTGTCGAAGGCTTTCTGGAGATCCAGAAAGACTCCGACACAGCATCCACCCTTATCTAAGTAATTAGTAACCAGAGAAGTGAATTTGAGAACGGCATCAACACAGAATACATAGGTACGTACACTGTACAGCTGTTGCCTACCTACATCAAGACCTCTCCCCATGTATGATCCCCTTTATACTTTAATCCTGGCTTAGGACAGGCAAAAATACGTAGGTAATCACTAATTTGTAGACTAAATAAAGGGTAGAATGTAGACAATAGAATTTGAGACAGGTTAAATCTACAGAGCCACTGAAATGTTCAAGAACCTTGGTATTTTCGGCGTATTTAAAAAATGGAATCATACCTATGTACAACGATTGAATTTAATTAAACTACCCACGTACCTTCAAGTTGTTCAAAATGTGTACCGCCTCGTGTGATGCATAGTTCGGCACGTTTACACATATTGTCTTTAACGCGATTTAAAACGAACAGATCACCTTGCAAACTATCATTAGCACGCGTATACGCACGAATCATGTCCAGGTACTCTGCGTTTTTGTATTGATGAGCCATACTTAACTACCTACCCTAGATACTTGTCACACACACACACACAATCGCGGGGCGCGGAGACAGGAAGCGGGAACACGATCATGTGAACCTGTCGGCGTTTGCGCTTACACTAATGAGTCGATGCGGTGATGCAACAGGTAGTGGGGGTGAGGGGAGGGGGGACTAGCGCATGCCGCACGTGACTAGATCAACTTAAACAACAAACACCGCGGCGTGTTTAGAGAGTATTATATCCAAATTTCACTTTTTTTTTAGAGAAATTATGGTCAAAAATTAAGCACCTAATTTTATTACATCATTTTAACGAGAATCGAGTACCGAGTACTCTCCATAATTATCGAAGGTATCTCACCAGTCACCCTGTATATGCATACAAACTTACTACTCCTAGATTTTGTTAATAAAGGTTAAAACATCGCTGGAATTAGACCAAGACTTGTAAATTTGTTGATATGATGGCATTCATCAATAGAACTCCTTACCCAGGCAAGCAACTAATTTGATCACAGGCCGAAACACGAACATCTATCGTAAGCTTATCGTCATCGTATCGAGTGCGCCAAAAAGCAATTCAATGGGAATTGAACATCGCGCAACGTCGCGGTATGCGCGGTGTTCCATTTTCCATACAAATCAACTTTGTGGCGCACTCGAGACGATCATGCTAAGCTTACGATAGATGTTCGTGCTTAGACCACTGAGATTTGATTAGAGTTTGGCTGCGCGGTCATTAAAATTGTCAAATAATAATAAACGGTTTGCTTTAGATTCGGTATCTTGGCATTGGATGAGCCAACTACAAATTTGGATCAAGAAAATATAAGAAGTCTTTTTTGCTCGGCTTTGGGTGAAATAGTTCAAGAAAGAATGACACAGAAAAACTTTATGTTCATCATCATCACGCATGATAGAGAGTTCATTGAGTCACTCGGTAATATTGACAAAGTATCACACTTTCACGAGGTATCAAGAAATGACGATGGCAAATCAGAAATTAAATCAATCAGATTCTCATAAAATTAGTTAAATAGTGATACTAATGAAGATAGTAACCATTCCTTCCCGAAGAGTTGTTCATTGGTTATAAAAGGCTGTGCCTTAAATGCATTAATTGATTATGTATAATCATTAGATTTTATAAGAAGTTTATGACTAATTAAAAACATTTTTATTACATTAAATCTATAGTTTTAATAATCATAAATAATCACAGGATTTATTTATATACTCTGGAATTTAGTAACAATATCAACGAAATGTTTAAATGTGTCTAGTGAATTACTAGTCCCGTTATACTACCCAAGGGTTCACAAATTGCATTCTGATCTATAAGTAAAATCTTGCTCTCTTGGAGAACCGTCAGTGTAACTCCTAGTAGCTCCGCCACATGAGTTGATGGGAATGATTGTGATAGGCACTTAGATATATAAGGAACCAAATCATCCATAAAGGCCACACAGAAAGATACAAAATTATGTCTTTCTACATCTGAAAGTCCTTGTTGCTCTCGGTGATAAAAATGTATCAATACTTGAACAGCCTTCTTGAAAGATTCCCTAAAGGTATTGTAAACATCTTTTACAATGTTCAATGGAGCAGTAACTCGTAAAGAATTCAATACAGTCAACATGCCATTGCAATATTCAGCCAAAGGATAATAGTCCAATAAGTTTTCTGGTGGACCCATCACAACATTTTCATTCACTGGTCTGGAAACATTCTTAATACTAGGTACTTTGTATACCCGCATTTGGGAATCAAATTGACTGTCTGCCTTTTCAAGACCAATATGGAACTGCATAAGTATATTGTTGCGAAATAAAGGCGTCAATATACATCTCATGTCTGCACCAACCCGCCCAAAAGACAAGCAGAGATACATGCACTGATTTAAAAGAGATTCAAAACTTGACTCATCCTCTCTTGGTAGGTCTTGATTTAAGATTTGAGCCAGTATTTCTACCTGTAAAGTAAAAATTAATTTATTTTTGAATTTCCTCTGAAGAGCAATGAAATTATGAAGTCTGGTATCTTACCTTCAATTTCAACCAACATGATAATGCACTGGTTCCATTCAATTCATCATCTCTGATTTTAGACTCTTGTGTATCCGAAAGAAATATAGACTTGTGTTGAGTTAGGACATTAAAGAGGTGGATTCTGTGAAGTTCTACTGTTCTCCTTAGGAGTCTTTCAGATGCTGTCAATCAAAAAAAGGAATATTTTTGTAAAACTAGTATTACCTACATTCTCGAGGGTTCTTGTTTCCATAGGATATACTTATTTAATCCAGAAATTAATTAATTTGTATACCACATTTCATTATAATCAATTCAGCTGATATGGAACTTAATTATAATCAATAATCACACACTCTATTTTTAGCATTGAATATGGTTTCATATACAATCTTTAGTTTAAATATAGATTGCATACTCACACTCAGTATTTTTAGCATCTTCTAAAGCCTTTTCAAACCATGCATTCCTTGCTTTTAAGAAATGTAAATGTAGCCCATCCGTTGATGCAATGTTAGTTTTGCTCCCGGGTGTGTATTGTATGCTGGATTCATCTTCATCTGTTGATTTATACACTGTGTTTGCTCTTCTTAAATAACCTAGTATCTAAAAATATGTAAAAATAGTTGTCGGAAGAATATATTTTGAATTCAAACATAAAAAGAGGGGATGCAAGTTGGTGAGGGATTTAAACTGGAACTGGGGTATAGTATGGGCCAGAAAGCTCAATCATCAATCAAATCTTTTACCTGTGTATTAATGTTGTTTTCTCTTACTAACCTGTAAACACAGTGGCAATGGCAAATCATATCTGAGTTGATTGAAGAGGTGATACAATGTTTCAAACCACAATGTCATTATTTCTGATGTAGTATTCTGAAAGCAGACCATAAGGTTATTCATATAAGCATTCTCTTCATAGTTATATAGAACTTAGATAATAAGTATCGTTTTAATGATTACCTGCACAATAGGTATATCAGAATACCTCTTTGATAAGTTGCGGACAAATGTGAATATGTCCAGTGCACTTTCATAGTCTTCAGCATTGAGAGCCTCTCTCATTAAAGAAGGTAGCTCCAACAACTCTAACAGTTTATCGCTTTGACTACGAATTGTACTGTATCGGCTAGAATAATTTTATAAGAATTCATTTATGACTGAAATTAATTCTGTTCAGCAATAATTTATGACAATTTCAAACATAAATATGCTAGGAGTATGTTAATAGTACCTCTTTTCTTTGACAATATTTCCAGCCATTTGGGAAAACTTTTCACATTCTTGAAGAAATGCTGGTGTGGTATCTAAGAATGTAGCTAAAGATTCCTTTGATTTTCCTAAATCCCTTATGATAGTTCGTGATATTTCAGCAGTTTCTACGAAGGTCTTGTAGTTGGTAAAAGCTAACTCCTGAGTTTGTTCAGTCAGCTGTTTCATCTCATCGGTAAGCCGCTCTGGTTCCTTACGAATGGAGTCCCAATTTTGGGATCCTAACTTTTTGATATAATCAGTAATATCATTGAAGTATTCTGCATTCTCTATGAGTAACAATTAGAAATATGAATAAGAAACATACTTGTGTATCTAATCTAATTGATATTACATCCAACATAGGTAATAATAATAATAATAATAATAATTTTTATTTCCTTTCTTCATACAAACTAGATATTTTTGAACAAGGCTTAAAAATGACTTATAATATTAAAGTTTGCTGGAGAAACTGGTTTCCAAGCTAAGCCGAGGCCTGTGTAATGGAAACCAGTCTCTTCCACCTCGGACTCTCATAAAATAGGTACCTGTGTTTGAATCGGGAAACAAAAACTGGCATAATTCCTTTAGTTCTTGGGCCATGCTATATAATATCGCTTGCAAAATTATATTATAAATTAATTAAATTGTTCCTATGGGAAGAACGTTTTGCGATTTTTAATGGTTTATCAATCAATGACATTTCACGGCAAACATAAAATTACCGTATGTCGGCAACACCAAATCCTATATCGTCAAAGAAAACTCATTATCAATTTTCTTACTTGTAATACTACACATATTTTGTTTCCGTAGCTTTTATATCTCATCTAAATATATGTTGAGGGAGTAAACGTGTTGGGTATCTACAAACCAAATTTCTTACCCTTCTCAAAGAACCTGAGATAGAGAATTTTGTCATTTATGACATTATTTACACCACAACACCACATAAATTTCATTGTCAACTAAATGTATTTATAAAAGAATACCTAGATTTATACTGAACGAATAAGAATTTCAGTCATTATTCGATATTCATTACAGGGCAATGGGTAGGTAACGTGGTAATTTGCAATAAGTGGTTTTATTTAATGGTACAATCCTAAACTACCATTTCAAAATGTTGTTTAGTAGTTTACTTAAAACTATTTGTCGTTGATTTTGATTACAGATGAAGTTTGTTTATTCGTTTACTCTCTTTATCATATAGTTCAACAGTCCACTTTGCGACAGTCGATATGTTCCAACATACGATATGTACGATGTCTCTCACTTGTCACTACACTAGCGTAATAGTAAGTAATCTGTGGTAACTAGACTACGATGGAGAAAAGAAACGGAAGATAACCATTTGTCTAATATCAAATTAATCAGATATTTTCACAAAATAACTAGTTTATATTTATCGAAAATACTCAATTCGTAATTATATTACAATATTCTGGTTAGTACTTACAGTTTTTTTGTAACAACTTTGGTTATATTATTGTTTTCATCCGTGATGGACTACTTATTGCTTGGTTCTATGATTGCGTCATATTAATAGCGCAGCTTGGATTTTCGCAATGATAATCGTAAATCTCGTCATAACTGATCCATTTATTTATGATAAAAGTGACAAGAAAATTGTTAGTAATAAACTCAGTACTATAACCTTTTCGTTTGACAGGAATAACCTAAGCGAAAGTCTTGACACCATTTTAGTTCGTCTTTCCGTCTCTATTTGTTTGGCCATCTATAAAATAATTGATATTTATGTGACTCCTGATAGATATATCGTGAAAAAATTATTTAATTATGCTAATCAGGTGTACATATATGATTAGGTTATGTTGATGTTTTGGTTGAAGAATGATAGAATTTTGACAGGATCTGTTAAAACAATGGCCCTTTCTGCACCTGATTTTGGCTATGTGCCATCAATCATCGTGCTAAAACCGGTTATTTGTATTTATTGTTCAAACAAAACATTAGCTAGAAATTCATGTATGTATAAATGTTTGACATATTTTTTTATATTCATGGCCTAAACTAATAAATTATAAACACTGTAGATATGGGAAAAGATATGGCATAACTGACAATGGATGCAGTTGGAGAGGAGTTTAACCTCCATTGGGAGGAAGAAGTTGTTGTGAAGGTAACTATTCCTTGAATTTAGTATTAATTTAGTACCTTAATTGAATCTTTATAAAGTGATCCACATCAAAAAATGTAATAATCTATACATGAAAATCACTTTCAGCATAGCCCAAGAAGATCATCTGAAGAAGAAATATGTGGCCTAGATAATGTGCAAACTGGATCTTATTCAAATATGGTAAATTGCTCATAATATTATGTTTAAGCTGTATATTTCTTCCAATTTAACTTGTTAGATAAACATTTTATTACATTGTTATAAAATCCATAGAATTCATATACAATATACATATATATAAATATATATATATAGAATATAATAACAATGTCTATAGCAATAGCTCTCAATATTGCTCATACAATTTTTAAAGGATTTCCTAATTATTGAATATCCAATATATATAATTTGAACTATAATTAAATTAAAATAGTAAATGTCTCAAGGTTAATGAACTCTTTATTCAGACGTCCGAAGAAATCATAGCAGATACAGATCAAATGGCAGCAGAAAACCTCATGTTCTTGTCACAAGATGTGGTCAGCTACACCGAGACTGCAGAACTTGCTGATGACCCAAATGTTGAGTGTGTCACAGAAGAAGTCATAACTGATGATTGGGTCATTACAGGTGGACAAGAACGGTATGAATATGCAGGACAGAGAAACCTAGAAGTTTCTCTCTAATTAATTATATTACCTTGTCCCTCATAATATTTTACTATCGATAATAGGAAATTAGAGTCAAGTAATTATGTTTAAAAAAAAATTTTCATACTCATCACATGGACTGAAAGATATTTACATTTATTAATATAACTCAGTTCTGTAATTTTTTTCCCCCTATTATTTAAAAAAATGTATAGGTGACTATATTTGGATGATTGATGAATTAATAGCATCACTGTTTTGTATTCTAGGGTTGAGGTCCCATTAGATCATCTAGCACATCCAGTGTTAGTTGTTAAAGAGGAAAATGACATTGATGTGCCTTTACCAACAGACCAAGTATGTATTATTTTACGACTGTATACAGGTTCTTTCTAAAATATTATGCAACAATGACAGAATTAACAAATTGTTTTGTTTTGTTAGGATGAGTATACAGCGATGCGACCGTGGCCATGCGACTTCTGCTCACGGCGGTTCCGCAAGAAGGCCGCACTGATGAATCATATGGTAGCGCATCAGAACGACCGCCCTCACGCGTGCAACCTTTGCGGCGTGCGTTACGTGCGCAAATGCGATCTCATGAACCACTTGAAAGTGCACGCCTTTGTACCGGACAATCAAGATACAGTCGATTTTGGTAAATGTAGAAAAATTACTAAGAAATTTCATTCCTAAGCATGTATTGTCCCCAAATTTTATTCTATGTTTAAATTGCAGAAGAAATGTTAGACAACAACCAAATATTGAAACCAAAGAAGAAGAGAGGGAGACGGAAAAAGAATCCAGAGCCAGTGGAGGTGAATATTATAATTTTCGATTATGTTTACAATAGTTCTCTTATTACCACAGAATAGATTTTGTTTTAGTATTAAGGAGAATAATTTTAATGATAAATTAGATGATATTTCCATACAACCCAAAAATACATCAAAACAGGATTCACATTCAAACAGGCTGCATAAACATAATATTGTGTCCATCCATCGATCATGATGGGAATGAAACAAGCAATCTGTTTTTCTTATTTATAATATTTGTAGGATTATTAAAACTGCAATTGGTTTTCACTGCCTTACGAGCAGTGATTTAAAAAGTAGTGTGTTGAAATACAAATACAATATATAGGGTAATGATAACAGGCCTTAACTAACTTGATTTAAAGGAAGAGGCTGCCAACATTAAATGCCCTCATTCTTGGTAGACTCATAGATTAATAAAAGCCTCTGATAAAAGTTACTGAAAAGTGACTAAGTGAACAATGTTCGTGGTATCGGCAGCTAAGGGGAGTGAAGCGAGAGGCTTGCGCCAGTTTCACCATTGGGAATAACCTATGAACTGATTTCTCAATTATTATAGAGATTTTGTACTTCCTTTTTTCCGGCTCTCGCGCGCCACAGGTCGGGCAGTAATAGCAAACCTGAGACAGAGATGTCGAGCTATTATTATAGTCAGTATAATTTAAATTTGTTAACACAGAACGGCATGTGGGAGAACATGACTTCAGCGCGCACGCAGCAGTGGTCCCGGCGCGCGCGGTCGCCGGCCAAGCCGCCCGCCACGCCGCCGTCCCCGCCTTCCCCGCCCTCCCCGCCCTCGCCGCCATCGCCGCCGCCCGCGCCCGCCGACCCCTCGCGCCCCTTCGTGTGCCGCCACTGCGGGGTCGGCTTCGCGAGAGAGAAGGCCCTCCAGTCACATGCTCGTGTCAGTATTTCAATTACTTTCTTGATCTAGTTTTTAGCTTAAAGCTATAAGCTAAAAGCTATATACTGAGTGATGGTATAACGCAAGGTAGTAAATGTTCATTACAGTCTTGATGCAAAATGTAATTAAGCACCGGGACAGTCGTGTTGCCGGCCAGTCTGGTACTACAAATTGTACTCCCGCTATTCACGATGATTTCCTTGAAATACAAGAACATACAATTTATCAATAACGTTGAGTTGTCATCATGTTAGAAATAAATTCCAATCAATGAACAATAACTTGGTAACTTTGGTATTTTAAATGCAGGTCCACGGCGGCGACTCTCCCATGGAGTGTGCGGAGTGTGGCGAACTGTGTTGGTCGCGCGAGGCACTCGCCAGTCACGCCGCACAGCGACACCCGCATCTGCCGCATCTCACATCCAGAGAAGCACACGCCGAGGCCGCATATAACAACGACTCCGACTCCGGTGAGAAAACATTAAATCGTACTCAAGGACGTAAAGTATGAAAAAAAAAACGATCAATGTTGCTGTTTTTGTATCAAAATCCACTAATGTAGCATATGTGGTACTATCGGACATATTACTATATCGAAACAATTTGATGATAAATAATTGTGTCAGGAGACGATATGGAGTTCCGGCTGTCACCCGTGTCGGCGGCGACATCGGCAGCGGCGGGTGGCGAGCGCGGATTCGACTCGGTACGAGGCCCGGAGCTGTTCTGCCAGGACTGCGGCGTCGCGTTCCAGCGGGCGGACCTGCTGAGGCGGCACGTGGCGGCCGCACACAGGTAACACCCCTAGTTATTATAAACTGGCATAACATATCCGAAGCTTATTAAAGTCTACAATAACTAATATGTAAAGTACATTTCTCATGTGACAATCGACACTGTTGCGTAGATGCATTGATAAGATACTGATGTTTTTCACCATACCAGGTTGAAATTTTTTGTATACATGTTACTCTTAGATATAAGCAGGGCATTTTAAAACGTCAATCTGTAAGTTCTCTTGTGTATTTCCGTATGTAACTGTGTTTGTTGTGGTCACGAGTCGCACTCTGGACCACTACGCAAACTGGTTACGATTACAAAGCCATAGCCAGTGGTACAAATAACTGTATAAAAACGTTGTGTTTGGCAGCTACAAGCGCCATGACAGCACGAGCAGCGCGTGGGGCGAGCACACGTGCGAGGTGTGCGGCGAGAGCTGCCCCGACGCGCTGCAGCTGCTGGCGCACGCCGAGCGCCACGCCGACCGCCCGCGCCCCCTCGGCGGCAACACCAGGTACCGTACACTACACTACACTACAGAGGCCTAAGCACGAACATCTGTCGCCATCGATGCGTCATCGTATCGAGAGCGCCAAAAAGCTAGTTTGTATGAAAAATTTTACTCGGCGCATAGCTTCGCTTTTTGGTGTTTTTTGCGCACTCGATGCGATAATGATACGCTTGCGATAGATGTTCGTGCTTAGGGCACCGTACATATCATTACAATACACTAAAGTATACTACAGTACACTACGCTACTACAGTACACTAAATTACAGTACCCTATAGTACACTCCACTACTGTACACTACACTACATAACACTTCAGTACACTTCCGACCTAAACTGGGTTTGATATGTTTTCAGTAATCATCTCAAATTTGTAACGTAATGTAAATTACTTCAAAAGACGCAATGAACTTAAAGGGGTAATTAAAAATGTATTGCCTTAAAACAAATGAGATAGTACACGCAATAATGCCAACAAGATGCATATAATGTATAAAAGATATATAGGTATAGAAATATGATGGTACAGATGTATCGGGCGTAATTTTAAATCCCTTTCTAAAAAAATTATATAAAATTTACAGACTAATAATAAACATATTGCCTATAATTGTTTATACATGTTACCATATTATAAACAATGTTATAAATTAAAATTTTGTTTTAGGTTAAAGCGAATGGGCAGAGGTAGAAACAATACGTCGTCGTCGAGTAGCTCACGGCAGTTCCCGTGCAGAGAGTGTGGTTAGTAATTATAAACTTTAAAATCTCCCTTTTTATGTATGATTTGCAATCGGATCTTTAACCTTAGTTGGATGGTAAATGGTCTTCGTAGATACGAGTATATTGGAAATAACAGGGGCACCGCACATACGAGGGTGCGTTTTTAAGTTTGCGGAATGGGTAGGTAGGTGATTAGTGAGGGTGTTGCTGAATTAGGTACTAATTGAGCAACTCATTATTAGTAAAATACCGGGTTTTGTCGTAATTAGGTCATTAGTCTTTGAGCAATCGTCGACCAAACAAGTCAATAGGGAAGAAATGGTGATATCAAAAATTTACTTTACTATCAACAACACTGAAGAACTAGAAATAGTAGACAACTTCACATTATTAGGACTCACAATAGATACCCATATAAACTGGAAGAGGCACATCCAAAACATCAAAGCAAAAATATCAAAATTTACATATCGTTTACGCGAAATTAAAAAAACCACCGACTACCATCCGCACTAATCACATACTATGCGTATGCGCACTCATGGCTCAGCGAAGTCGTCATCATGTGGAGAAATAGTGTCGATGCGCCTTCGCTATTCATTCAACAGAAGAAACTAATCCGAATATTAACAAATATAGACCAAACAACAAGCTGCAAACCCTTCTTTCAAAAGCACAAAATATTAACATTACCGTGTCTCTTCATCTTGGAATCATGCAAATTTGTCAGGAAATATATGTCTCTTCCAAAACGTGAAGAAAAAAACACAAACCGTTCGCTAAGACGAAAGAATATGTTAATGCTACCCACTTCCCGCTTAACGCTCCACTCAAATAGTCCCTATGTAATGTGTATAAAAAATTACCTGATTTATAAAAAGACGAAACCGATACAACATTTGTGAACAAATTTAAACAAATACTGGTAAAAAAAGCATATTATACAGTTGATCATTACATGAATGATAGAAATCTTACATAAATAATATTAAACTCATAAATAAATATAGTCAAAACAAAAATAACGTCCGACAGAATAAATAAATTGCGATATATTCATGATCTCCTCTCTCCTACATGTTACTTACTATGTATTTTGCTGTGCCCGGCAGGGTCCTTATGTTAATTAGATATTACTTACCACCTAAGATTTAATTTTAATATTGTGGAATGCAAATAAATACTATGAATATGAAGAAAATCGAGTTCCGCGCTGCTATAAAGTTCCTTACTGACCAATGAAAATCGATTCAGACCATACTGGAAGAGTTGTCATCCATTTACAGAGACTCATGTCCAAGTAAATATATGGTTTACATGTGGCATACCCTCTTTAAACAAGGCAGGGAGTCACTTGAAGATGACTAGGAAGGCCGATCCAGGTGATCCGGAAATTATCCAAAAAGTTAAAAAAAAATTATTAGAAGGTTGGAAAATCACATGCAACAATTTTCAAAATTCTTCACGACCGAGTGGCGAGAATGCTCACGGCACCTCAAAACAACAGCGCGTGGAGTGTTCTCGTGGATCTTTGGACCTCTGTACGAAAGAAAAGAGAATAATTGTAACTGCTGATGAAACTTGAATGAATAATTATAAACCTGAATCTAAACAGGACTCTAAGCAGTGGCACAAAAAAGGCACACCACCACCACCAAGAAGTTTAAGGTGTCACAATCGGCTGGGAAAATCATGGCGACAGTCTTTTGGGACTCGGAAGGAATCCTGTTGCAATTACAACGATAAAAGTGTCTCCATAACCGGAGTTTACGCTTACGATTACTACGCTTCAATCCTAGATAATTAAAGGAAGCCATCATAGAGAAAGGAAGGTGAAAATTTACCAATGGTGGGCCTATCCTCCTTCTGTACGAAAACCCGCCTGTTCTCGAGAGCAGTGTTGCGATGGCTGCCCTGCAGAAGGTGGGCTTCGAAATTTGGCCCACCCTACATTCCTGACCTCAGTGATTACTTCCTATTTTTAAACTTGAAAAAAGAACTTCATGGGAAAAAGTTTTTAAGTGATTAAGAAGGGAAGGATGCAGTTTTGGCGATTGTTTTTAAGACAAAGACAAATAATTCGCTTTGGGTATAAGTTGATTGAAAGATCCGAAAAATGTGTAGGTAGGTGAATATATTGAAATCATCATCATCATCCTATCTCCGTCCACTGCTGGACATAGGCCTCACCTCATATTGAAATGGAAAAATAAATTTAGATTTATATTTCCACTTATTACCCCCCATTCCGCGAACTTAAAAAATCCCCCTCGTATGTGGAAGAACTGTTCAAGAGCTCTGGTAATTACACAGTTCTCATTTGAATTTTTTGATCATGGAGAATCACTACATAGTATAAAACAAAGTCGCTTTCTCTGTCCCTATATCCCTATGTATGCTTAAATCTTTAAATCTACGCAACGTATTTTAATGTGTTTTTTTTTTAATTGATAGAGTTATTGAAGAGGAAGGTTTTTATGTATAATACATGTGACATCCTACGGGAACGCGGGCAAACCGCGGGGGACAGCTAGTAAATTATAAAATCAACTTTTATATGCATCAAGATCTATTACTAGTAGCTCATTTAATTTAAAATTTCATCTTGATAATCTTTAATTATTGATAAACCAATATTGTTATTAATTCGTTATAGATTTTACACTCCATCACAAAACTCTGAAATAGTTCGTCAGATAAACCAAAAAAAACATTTGCACCCCTTTTGCCAAGATGGCGGCCGTAGGACAAGGGTTGCAACCCCACAAACTTGGATTTAACTTTAAACTGAGCCCTCCTTGATATCTAAAAATTTAAATTGCGTCCTCTGACAAATACAACCCCAAATGTAACTTTTCAATGGACTAATGGGAATACTCGTAGCGCTAGTTTAGTTATATACCTACTTATATCCTACTAATATTATAAATGCGAATCATTGTATGTATGGATAATTGTTACTTTTTCACGCAAAAACTACCGCACAGATTTGGATGAAACTTGGCTAATAAATAGAGCATATCCTGGAATAACATATAGACTACTTTTTATGCCGGGGAAAAGAGACATCCCTCAGGAACGCGGATAAAACCGCGGGGGACAGATAGTATATTATAAATGCGAAAGTTTGTGCAGATAGATATCTTTGTAACTCATGTTGGTACTAAAATAGAGCATATCCTGAAAAAACACTGGCTTTTATGCCTGGAAAATTATCGTCCCTCGGGAACGGGGGGACAGCTTGTTGGTCATAATTGTGTTCACTTCGAGTTTGTAGATGGTTTTATTATACAAATGTATATTAAATACAGGTAAAGTGTTCGGGTCACGGAGTTCGCAACAGATTCACATCCGCATCCACACTGGCGAGCGGCCGTACGCGTGTCGTTTCTGTTGGAAAGCTTTCGCGGATGGCGGTACGCTACGGAAACATGAGAGGATACACACAGGTCTGTATTAGGGATTAGAATTTTATATTGAATTTTTCGTCATATATATGGACCAAAATTTTTTGAATTACGCTCTATGATATATCTCGAGATAGCCTGAATTGCTTGAGTAATTAAAATTATAATAAAGAATAATAAGAATAAATATTGTCTACGCAGGCGAGAAGCCGTACGCGTGTGCGGTGTGCCCGCGCGCCTTCAACCAGCGCGTGGTGCTGCGCGAGCACGTGCGCTCGCACCACTCCGCGCCCGACCGCCGCGCCAACGGTACGTACGCATACTACATATACACAGGCGAGAAGCCGTACGCGTGTGCGGTGTGCCCGCGCGCCTTCAACCAGCGCGTGGTGCTGCGCGAACACGTGCGCATTTATATCATAGAAGTAGCATACCCACAGAAGAGATGTTGTTACCATCACTTAGTGGAAGGAGATTGCTGCGTACATTGCACTTTGTTTGTGGTAAATATAAACCCCCTTTTCATCCCCTCATGATCCCCCTTTACACTGTAAAGGGCTCACAATTCGATTGAACCTTTCGTAGACACAAAACCTGATTTAATTGACGCTGATTAAATTCAATATTGTGCGCGCAGGGTCAAGAGTCAGTGTTGATATGTTAAATTAAAATAGCATTTGTATAACAGGTGGCCCCGCGTACTGCTGCGTGGTATGCGGCCGAACGTTACATTCTAGTGCGGAATTGGTGCAACATTTAATACAACATTGCGACGCCAATACAGCGCTCAAGAGACAACCGCAGGTATGATACAACAAATTCACTTGGTTCTTAATTATGAATTGACCAGAAACAATACATATTCCGTTTTATAGATTCGACCATAATGACAGAATAAAAAGAAAAATAGTCGTAACGTCACATGAATAAACTATACGAAACAATTAATTGCTACTTGGGACATTGTAGGGATACCCCATATTTTAGGGATTATTGCTCAGTTGGTGATGTCGTCGAATGCCGTGACGAGTCGTTGATTTGCATTCTTCAATGTGCTTGAGCTTTTTGTGAAGAAAAAAACATCGTGAGGAAACCATAACACTTTGATAGAGTACTTTGTAGAACCCATCTCGCACCTGTAGGTGTGTTCCGAGAGCTGTACTTTACTGCACACAAGTAGAACTGGGAACGTGCTCTACGTTACAAGCTTTGTGTGCCTACCACCTTCGGCCACATCATAACTGATTATGCTAAGGTTGTGGATAACACGAGCCTACCAGAGTAAAACAGAATGGTAACATACATACTGGCTGATTATTTATTTATTTATAATTAACTTCATACAGGCGGGTCCTCGAAAATACAAACGGCGACGGAAGCTGAAATCAGAAGTGTCCACCACTCCGCAGCGCGAGTGGAGCTCCCCGCCGCCCTCTCCTGCGAGCTCACCCACTCCCTCCCAGTCTCCGTCTCCCCCGCCGTCCCCGGCGCGCTCGGCGTCCCCGGCCGCGGCCCCGGCGCCGGCCCCGGCGCGCTCGTCGCCGCGCCGCCGCCGCCGCCGCGCCGACCCGCCCACGCGACCCAAGATGATACACACCGAAAATCCCAAGCCTAAACCAAAACAGGTCAGTGTGTGTTTTTTTATCGGATGACTAATTTGTAAGTACTGTACTATGGAAGCGCTTCGTTGAAAATGTATTTTTTCGTTTATTTGGTGCAATACAGTGTGTATGAACCACCCACATTCTCACACTCCCTGGCTATACTAGAATGGGAATGAGACTCGCGGGTTGATTACCTGCTATCCCGCTCTTATAATACAGTACATCTCTACTAGTACTTCTATCAGCCACTCTTTGAAAATGTTCTTTTTTTTATAGATGTGGTGTTTTTTCAAGTAACTTTGAGGAACTCACTGGTTATTATTGCAAAATAGACATATTTTGCTAAAATAAAATTTATCTCGAGCTGATTACCGCCTTCGAACATGCCGACCCCTTTTCACCCACTATTCGTCCGACTTACCTGGGCAGATGGTAGGTATAATTTACTTATTAGGTCTTAATTTTTGACAACATCACTTGCATCAAGATATATCACAAGATCTACAAACACAATATAAATGACTGTAAATACAAAATTGATTTACTTAACCCTTTAAAACCCTAAACACACGTTTATATTTTATTTATATGTCAAGTGGCCCGACATTCAGGCAGACGGTACGTGGTAAGGGAACTATGGTAAGCAGTCACCGCCGCTTATGGACATTGCAACACCAGGGGCATCGCCAATGCATTGACGACCCTGAGACTGAAGTTGTTAAGTCCAATGTGCTTGTCATTTCAAAGGTAGGGCCTTTCTAACCGTAACACAGTATTATAACTGCACTACATCTTCACGGCGGAAATGGGAGTAGAATGTGTGTATGGCAGAGTATGGTATGGTATTTATGTTAATTTTCAACATATGCATACGATAGGTTTTATTTTCATTTGTATGGGTCAGCATAATTGCATCAATCCTTTTTGGAAGACTTCTGAGAAATATTGCGTTTTCAAAGAATACAAAATGCATCATCTCTGAATAAAAAAAATAAACCTATAAATATACTACACACACGTTTATCCTTTTTTTTTTTTTTTTTTATTAACAAGGTGGAAAACTCATTAAGAGTTCGACCCCCGCCCTGGGAGAGACGGGGGGATATGTGGGCTTCCCTACACCTCCCCTTCTCCTAGTGAGAAGGGGAAGATGAGGTTTACCCACTAAAAACCACCTTGGCGTGCTACCGCTGCCCGGTTGGTTGGACACCGTGGTACCGCTTTTAAGCACAACCCACGATGTCCACCGGTCTCGCCCCGGCTAATGCCGGGGTCTTCCTCTCCAAAAGGATATGGCCAAGCACGCGTGGCCATCTCCCGTCCGCCAAGTGGCTTGATGTGGCAGACGGAGGACTCCCATCCTCCGCCTGCAGCCACTAAGAGTCCCCCGGGGGGGGGGGCCCTTGCCGTTCGTGCCGGTAAAGGCACCCACCCGCAGGACGTAGAAATGCCATAATGTAGGCATTTAGACGTCCATGCGGGTGTCTTCCTCTTCCGGCCGGCTGGCGGCCGCTGCCTCGGGGGTGGGGCGCGATGGGCGGGCGGGCTTTGTCCGCGCCACTTTGCCTCTCACCGCGGGCGGGGAGCATTTGGCCCCCCCCATGACGTGGCCGGCCGGGAGTTGGGCGTGGTGGCATACTGCACACCGCGCCTTCTCTTCCCGGCATTCCTTCGACAGGTGCCCCTCCTTACCGCACCGGAAGCACATATGGCTCCGGTCGATATCAGAGGGGCAGAGCTCCCTAGTGTGGCCCACACCCATGCATTTGAAGCAATGCATGGGTGTCGGCCCAACCGGAATGATCCTGATGGACGACCAGCCCACCAGGATCCGACCCCGCCCGAGAAGGGCCCTTGCCGCCCCCACCGGGCACCGGATCAGAGCTGACCCAGTGCCATCGTAGCGGGAGCGGATGCCCCCTACCTTTATGTGAGCCGCCTCACACTCCCCCGCAGCAGCGACGGCGGCCGTCAGCGACTCTGTGGTCGCCGACTCGTCAAGGCCGACCGCTAGGATGGCGGACATTTTTTGCGGGCGGCTTATGTGGGCTACGTCGCCCACGATGGCCTGCAGCTTCGCTGCAAGCGCATCCGCCGCCCGCTCCTTGTCCGCCCCGGGGACCTCGATGACCCTGCCCCCGGTCATCGAGGCCCGCACCCTCACGTGGTGCAGCCCCACCTCAGCGAGGCTGCAGCCCTTTATGGCTTTTGCCATAGTGGCGTGCAGCGTGGTGGCGGTGGCGAGGTCCTTTTTCAAGGTAATCACCACCGCCGCCGTGTTGGGGACCTTCGGTCCCTTCTCCCTCTTTTTGGGCGCTACCTTTTTAGTTGGGGCCACTTGGGTTGGGGGGGCGCCCTTGCCCTTCCCCTTGCCCTTGCCCTTTTTTGCCACCGTTGCCCAGCTCTCCTCCTCGGGCCGATGGCCCGAGGGGCCCGGTCCCTCCTCCGGGGCCGGCGGGGCAACAGGGGCAGCCGGGGTGGGCTTCTTGGTGGCCCCGGCGGCGGTCTTGGCGGCCTTGGCGGCAGCCTTGGCGGCCTTGGGCCTCCGGGCCCGGCCGTCGCCCAGCCTCGCCCTTTCGGGCTCACTTGCGGCTGGGATCGACGTAGCCGGTCCCGCAGTCCTCCTCTCGTCGGCCTCCAGCGGGGGGCGGACGATGGGTTCGGCAGGCGGGCGCTTGCTCGCCTCCCCGAGACGGGTATTGATCATACCCTCCAGGGAGGCGAACAGGTCCCGCCTGATCTCCGTGAGGGCCTCCGCCAAGTCCGCAGCGGTGAACTGCGACGTTGGGGCCGAGGTCCCGCCCTCCGACGGTCCGCGCTTCGTGGAGGCGGCGTGGAGCCTCCTCAGCTCCTCGTCGCGGAGGAGCGCCCGCTCCCGCAGCCTCCAGTTCTCGGCTTGGAGGGCGCGGACCTCGTCGTTCACCGTCTTCCCGGCCTCCATCACGTCCATGGAGGCCAGGATTCTGTGGCAGGCCCTGTTGATTTGGCCCCGCACAGCCCCATTCAGGTTCCCCGACTTGCGGGTACCCTCCAAAATCTGGGCGGCCGCCCTGCGCGTCTCCCCGACCGGGTCGACGACGGGCTCCTGCACCGCCTTCCTCTTCACCCCCCCCGTTTCCGATTCCGAACGGGGAACGGGGGGATCCTCCCGGCATGAGGCGGAGCTATCATCGAGGAGGCTCCCCGCATCGGAGGTAGCGCAGTCGTCCGAATCTGCGCACTCCGACGCGCGGGGCCTCGCTCTTGCCGCCGCCAGCCTCGCGAAACTTGCGAGTCTCCCCTTGGCCCCACCCCTTCGGGAGGTATTCACCTTGGGGGTGTTTTCGGGCCTCGGGTCGTCCTCCCCTTCCTCATGCCCTCTTTTTCGGGGCAGAGAGGTCACCGGAGTTCCCGGCCGAGCCTCGCCCCCCGAGCCCGAGTTATCGGGCTCGGACGACTCAGTCCGGCCGAAAAAACCCGACATCACCTTCTGCTCCTTTGTGCCTCCAAGCACTCCCTCGTCTCTCCTCCTGTCCTCACTACTCTCCATCAACATCCGGTTTGAAAAAGCATTTGTCATTTTGGTTCCCACGATTATGGACGATATAAAGGTCGACCCCCGGGTGACGCCTTTCCGGGGGCAAGGCTATGATACTGTACAGGTCGCCAGGTATGTACAGGGTTTTAACGTCTTGTCCTGACGGGTTTTTATAGAGTTTTCCTTTCTCGCGGGCCGGCCATTGAAGGCAAGCCCTCCGCTCCGGGCTCCCACTACTCCACAACGCCATTTGGTGGAGGTCGTTGCAGGATGCCCGGGCTACGGATCGCAGAGGAGCGGCGTGCCTCACTCTGGTTTTGGACGGTTATTCCCGACGACAGTGTTACCTGCCGCCGGGCCCGCCGGGAAAAAGGGAGGGGGGGGGTGGGAAGGAAGGGGGAGAGGATAAGGGTTTTCCCTTAAAAGGATGGGAGTGGAAGGATGGGAAGAGGACCGAAGGGAAGGATGTGAGAGTCAGCCGCCAGCGCCAAGTGTCCACCAAAAGCTGGTGGGCACCTGGAGCTGACGTTGCCCAGGGTGCGCCACGAGGAGGCCTCTCACTTGCACCCCACACACACTTTTATCCTATCCCTAACTAAGCGGAGCTTGTCTATGGTAACCAAAAGTGATACTTATTGGCACCGAGAGATGAAATATGGAATGTGATCTAAGACAGCCATACAAAAGAGTATAAATGAAAACACGAAATAAAATAGGTCTCTAAGAGATTTAAAAAATCTCAGCGCACAAACGTGTGAGGTATCTTTAGATACGACTTCTCCTTCCGAATAAAGCCTTTTTGTGAGTTTGCTTCAGAGTGAGTTAATTCGTCATGTATATTTTCCACCATATGAAATTTTTGTTATGATATAAAGTTCATACAAAAATAAATTTATTAAATTATATTTTATTAGATATATTAAATATATTTATCCTGCATTTTCTATTTTTCTGGGCAACTTTTAAATTAATCTATCCCTAAAAACTTTATTCAGATTATAAAGTAGTCCAAATCGCTCCAGCTGCTCGCAATTGATGCGCTTACTAACGAACACCATATTGTTCTTATTAATATCTATGAAATAGCTTTTTGTTTATGTTGTATCCCCACTCCGTATAAGCGAAACTGCTAAAACTAAAGATACTTACTTCGGTGATTTGGTCTCGCTTATAAACGATGGGAATCGTGGAACTGCTCATGATCTTGTTTTATCTTATTTATCAAATCGTCAACAAAAGGTAGGGATTACTGGCACAACATCCAAGGGCTCTTTAGTCGAAATGGGGGTACCCCAGGGTTCAATTTTAGGTCCATTTTTGTTTTTAGTCTATATAAATGACTTGCCATATGTTGTAAATGATCTCACAGATATTGTCTTGTTTGCTGATGATACATCATTAATTTTTAAAGTTGATAGAAAAGACAAAGATCTAACTAAAGTTAATCATACTATGTCAATTGTCTGTGGGTGGTTTGCTACAAATAATCTATTACTAAATTCAAAGAAAACTAAATGCTTAAGGTTTTCTTTACCGAATGTAGCACAAGTAGATAGCCAAATAATAATAGATGGGAGCCATATTGATCTTGTTAATAAAACGGTATTTTTGGGTCTTACATTAGACAATAAATTGCAGTGGGGACCTCAGGTTGATACTCTAGCTGCTAAGTTAAGTTCGGCTGCATTTGCTGTTAGGAAAATTAAACAATTGACGAATGTTGAGACAGCCAAATTAATTTATTTTGCATATTTTCATAGCCTCTTGTCCTATGGTATTTTATTTTGGGGAGCAGCAGCGGATATAGAATCAATATTTATTATACAAAAAAGAGCAATTCGTGCAATTTACGGTATGGGTCCCCGTGAATCATTAAGAGATTTATTTAGGGAAATAAATATAATGACATTGCCTTCATTATATATTTATGAAAATATAATGTTTATACGTAGAAACATAGGAATGTTTGAGTCAAAATTGGATATCCATAATATTAATACAAGACAAAGGGAGAAGTTAGTTGTTCCATATTTTAGACTAACTAAAGTAAACAAGTCATTTCTTGGTAATTGTGTTCGATTTTATAATAAGATACCGCTTTTAGTAACCAAAATGTCTGATCATAAATTTAAAAATTATATTAGGAAAGTTTTGAAAGAAAAAGCGTATTACAAGGTGGTTCATTATATTGAAGATAAAAATGTATGGAAATAGCTGCTCTCTGCACAGTGCACCTCTAATTTTCTTGTTTAAGTTGTAAGTAATTATTGTCATTTTCTATTTTGTAGTCTTGTTATTTCTTTTTTTTTGTTTTTTGTTTTTGAATATTAGCTTTATTAAGTATTTTGTAATTGTTAAATATAAAAATATGTAAAATTGATGTTATAAAATAGCCAAAAAGTCAGAATAGATAAAAAAGAATTTAATAAAATAAAAAAGAATGTAACCTTGCTGAGTTTCTTGCCGGTTCTTCTCAGTTGAAGGCTGACTTCCGAACCGGTAGTAGCTTCAGTAACTTTAAATTTGACCTTCATAAGTGCCTTCTGAGGGCCTAAACTGAATAAATGGTTTTGAATTTTGAAAAGCTTTACTTTTAGTTTACAAGTAATACTACTTGTAAATTTTGAGTTTATGTTAATTTTATTATTTAACTTATTACTTGTGGTTACAATCAATTGTAATTCGAACAAAATGAATCGAACATGGTATTTGTCACCATATGAATCCATGAGCTTTTTTTGGTCTGGTTGACTTGTGACAAACTAAAATTGGGTTATTATATATAGACCGTTTCTATGGAAGTATTTTTTATAGAACGTTCGTGTATGTGCTCTTGAAGCGTACCTACACTGAACAGTCAGTGTGGAAATAAAATAGATAATAGAATATAAATTTATGGACTTGCATGAACCAAATGCCGGATCGCAAGTATGTCGGACGAATCATGGGGAAAATGCCACTTGTAAAAGCGAAAACAAGGTCTGTATTTAATGACTCGGACCAAAAGCTAATTCCGCACTAAACCTAGTGAGACACCATTTTATAATTTATAAGTAAAGCCCCAAAAATAATAATTAATTTCTGCATATCTTTCTATACACCGTATTCAACTCATTTTAATTTCAAAATATACAGCGGTATATAATAACAGTTAACCATGAAAAGACGTCACTTGTACGGTTTAACAGAAAGCACGCACGACAATGCATCATGTCGCACTTATTACTTAGCGTAGCGTAATTTAATCACTTCTGTCAGCTGTGCCGTCTGTGCCATAGCCGTTAATATAAATATCTTATTATGTAGAATTCAGTAAAAAATGAGATAAGTTTCTCAAACCCTATCACTGAAATAGTCAACGCGATTAGCGTTGACATAACCTGTTACTTCCCACTGCTTCCCCATGTTCGAAGATGATAACAATGCCAATCGTACAAAAAAAAGTCGTACTAAACTGACGGCGCTTAGGTTACAATTTTGAATGTAAATATGTTTTGTTTTTTCACGAAATTTGTTCCAACCCTAATATTAGCCAATTCTTTGTGTGATTTCAGAATAAAATAAAAGTACGATTGCAGGTGCGCACCCGGCGACCACCTCGACACCCCGCAGACGACCTGCGCGCCATCCAGCCGCGGTCGTCGCGCTCGGCCGCGAGCCCGTCGCCGCCCGCCACGCCCGCCACGCCCGCGCCGCTCGAACACGGCGGCCCCTTCAAGTGTGAAATGTGCTCGCTCGAGTTCCCGCGCCGTGACGCGCTGCTGCTACACGTGCCGGTGCACATCTGACGCAAAAGTAAGCGCGTTGCCAAACCCGCGCCCTCTACGAGTCTCTCACGTACCTCATACAGACGAAGTCTTAGAAGATCATAGAAAACATAGCGCGGCCCCGAGTCGCAAGGACGGGGTCTTGTGCTATTTCCATGACTTATTTTCTAAGAATTTGTGATTTCGCGGATTGGGCTCGATGCTAATTTCTTCCGATTCGCGACAAGATGAAATTGCTCCGGGCAGGGCTCCTTGCGGACCTCTTCGGTTTCTCGAACTCTTGACGTGGGAAGACATCGCTCGGTGGCTCCACATTTCACGGTGTTAACAAGATTGCTATAAATTTGTTAAGCTTACAATTTGGGTTTTTAAACGTATGAAATCATAAAGTTAATTATTGTATGATATTGAATTGTAAACTATAAATATTGTGAAATGGTCGGTATAGATATATGAATGGTAACTTTCCACTTGTTAATTGTACTTTTGATGAATGTTGTTGTTTTTTAACTATAGTTTTGTGTGCTGCATGAAATAGAAATCCATTATAATAATAATTATACATATTTCATAGATGAATGGTTTTGTACAGTATCATTAAATTAATGTTTGAATTTCTTCTCTCAGTTTGTTCATACTTTATTGTTATATCATAAGATTTAGTGATATTTCCTGTACTTTTAATCTTATGATATTATAATGGAAATAGAAAATCAATCTATGTACTGTTATAATGTTTGATTGTACAAGTTGAGTTTTTAGTAACAATTATATTTGAGGCTAACTCGTTAAGCTAAACAACATAATATTTTTCTATTCTGGGACATGCTTTTATTACTTTCCGACGTATTTGAATACATTGATTTATTACATTTGCTCTTGACGTTATTATCTTTATTTCATTGAAAGTACTTACGTATTGTACTTTGTTTTTGACTGATTTATCGGTTAGTAATTATTTGGATCTAAATGTATAAAAAAAATCTAGTGTATAGCCATTTATGTTTGTAATTAATATTTTTGACACTTATCTGGGATATAAATATGGCAATTTGGTAGTTTTCTATAGACAATTTGGCAAAGGCCCTTTTTTCTTTGATTGTTTAAACAAATATACTGTTTTGGGGTGTTTGTTAAAATTTTCACTTTGCTTTTTAGTAAAAAGACAAACATATTGTGCCATGTGATGGTGGTAATACCTGCCACGTCCAACTAGCTTATGAGTAAATAAAAGTACGTGTGTTAATGTCATAGGAATATTGTCACTCGTGACATTTTTTTCATTTCCATTTCTGACAATAGCATGGATAATTTTTAGTGCATTATTATCATGTCGCAGTTTATAGAAAATCTGCCATTAAGTTCATGTATAAACTTTCCCGGCATTATTGAAAAATAGCTCCTCACTATTCTCGACTCATAATTTTTTTATAATAAACTCTGAAAGTTTTTGAGGAGTTTGTAAAACAGTAGATTTTATTATTTCACTGCAACATAGTCTGATGATCTGTGAAATTATAATAATACCTATCACGTGTTTGGAAATATTCCTACGACTACATTTAAAGTACCTAGATAATATAAGTTATGTTACATGATAGCCCCCATTTCAATCTTTGTTGAGGGCATATTATCACATTCGAAATATGTACAATACATTCCCCAAACTGCATGGTTAATTATGTAAATTTCTTTGGAGCTGTTTCACAATCGCCTGATATCTTTTAACCACATTGGTTTGACAGATTTTGTACATAATGTATAGGAACCGTTGAACTGGTATATTTATTTGGTGGTTATCGTGTCGATTTTCAAATAGGCCCTTAATAAATATGGTATCCAAGATTTTTAACTGTTTCAAAATTAAGTTAATTGTAAATAGAGATAAAAAATAAAAGTATTATGTTCTTTGTAACGTTTCTGTAGCCTTTTATTTAAAACTGTGACTATATAAATTACACCAGTCTAAAATAGTTCAAATTATAATTATAATTTATCAGAGGAAAAAGTAGCCTGCCAATAAAAAGCTAGTAATATGATCCTCATAGCCGTATATAGCCCGTACACAACGGCGGATCCAGGGGGGGGGGTCATGGGGGTCATGACCCCCCCCCCTGAGCTGGTTCCAGGAGTTAGGTCGACCACTAATTGAACATAATGATTTTATTTATATATTTTGTCTCGTTCCTCATTCCGTGCGTGATAGTATTTCTCTGGATGACTTCAAGAGAAGATGGCAATATGTACGTGTATATGTACAAGTTATTATTTGTTAAGTTTTTCAAGTGTGAAATAAAGAATAATAGTCTAGTCAACAAGTGCTTTTTAGGTCGAAACTTATCCAAATTCTCCGAATATTATGATTTTGGTGTCATTCGATTCGGAATGGCTTGTAGAAACTTTTAGAGAAAATTGAAGGGCCGCTCGAAAAAATTGCAAAAATTATAAAAAATTATGTGAAAAAAAGGGGGGTTGGTTTTTTGCAAATAAAAAAGTAAGAAAAAAAAGTATTTTTTAATGTTTAATGGAGCTTTAAAATTTTTAACCTTAGTAATTGTTAATAACAATTCGAAAATTAACAATTTTTAAATTTTTCCAACGAGAATCTATTCTAAAGTCTTTGACAAATAGCTCCACGAAAGGAAAAATTTCTCAGATTTATAGTCTTGCAATGTTAATATTGTGTTATAAAAAATTATAAATTAACTAATGGATGGTCTAATTAAAATATCCTGGGACATTCTTTTACACACGGCCATCTGGTCCCAAACAAAGCAGTGCTTGTACTATGGAAACCAGATAACTGATATACTACATATACTACTTTTTTTTTTCTAAATACAGTGGACCCCCGCTAATACGGCCCCTGTCTAATCCGGCACCCCCTGTAATCCGACATGCCTATCACTGTTGAATTTGTTGGAGGCCATATGCATTTGGGTATATACTGGCACAGTATAAATGCAAAGTGTTTGTAATCTATTCGATATTTGAGTGTTGTTCTTTGAGTGTTCAAGTTTCTTTGACACAAGCAATAAATGTTCCTGGTAAATAACCACTGTTTAATTCAATATTTCCATTTGAATTTAGGTACACAAATATTATTTAGGCAAATCTTTAGATAGTATCTAATCATTTTTATATGTAATTTTAAATAAATAAATTTCGGGACTCTTAAGCAGTACTCTATAGTCCGACAAATTCGATAGTCCGACGCTTCCCTGCAAAACGTTTGTCGGATTACCGCGGGTTCACTGTACATACTTATATAGATATTGACACCCAGAGACAGAACAAACAGACATGTTCATGCACACAAATGTTAGTCCTGGGTGGGAATCGAACCCGCGACCTTAGGTTTGGCAGTCAGAGCGTTAACCACCAAGCCAACTGGCCTGTCTAATTAAAAAAGCGCGATAAAATTTTTTGGACCGCGGATTATTGTTCATTGATCTATCGTATAGGTGCCTGAATTTTTTCGCTTCTTAATTTTCATATTTTATAAGTTAAAATAATATTTATTCATTAAATGTCCAAAGTGGGCGCGTGGCTTGCGCAAGCCGGAGTATGCGTTTTCGGGCGTATTTTCAACCCTCTGGGAAAATTATAAATATTGGTCCTACAGTTCCGGGAGTGCGAAAAATAAAGAGAAAAAGTTTCTTCAAGCCATTAGCCCGGTCAAATTAGACATTCAAGGTTACATTAATTCGCACCTAGCTAAACATTGGCATGAATGTTGGGAACCCTATTACACACAATTTGTCAATTTATCCACATCAGTCCAACGTGTGGAAAAAAATTTATTCAAGGTCAAATGTTGCAAAAATCGGTTTTTTGAGATTTCCAGCTACGATAAGTTTTATCATAAAAATAGGTGAGACAAAAATTGTTCATAGGTACACTTTTTTTCCTAAGAATCACCATTTCGGAGATATAGCGATGCAAAAAATCGAAAAAGTTGTGTTACTCATAATATGCACACGTTTCCGCGCCACCCGTGAGGTAGTGTACATGGCGCGTTTTTTTTTACGTGGTTTCCCCGATAGTCCTATTCCACGATCTATTGTGGTTCTGTTGAGTTAAAAAGCTATTGTATTAAATTGGAAATGGTACTATTGTAGATGACAAGAGCAGTGTAAGTAATGAGTAATTTGAGAAAATTATTCGTCTGATTGATACGCATCTAATGGAACATAATCCGTACTGTCTTGTTCTTTTTCTCCGTCTTCTTCTTCTTCTTCTTCCTGCTGGGTACCTACAAATAAATTGTTCAAAGAGCGATGCATCAGATGTCTCCTCGCCTATATCGTAAGAATCCTCTTCTACTGACGATTGAACATTGGAGCACGATTGGCCATGAAGAAAGCGAATTCCGTTGGTGATTACAGCTTGTGGAGTAGAGGTACTTTCTTTGAAAACGTTAGCACAATCAACTAAATCTTGTCTCTCAAACAATTTTAAAACTGTTCTTTTACCCCTTCTGAAAAATGCTGATGTCGTGTCGCAACCAGTTACTGCATGCAGAAATAAGATATGATTTTGGCATTTTGAAAAAGCAGATAAACTCTTGGATGAATATATATTTGATTGTTGTTGAGCCTTCCCAGGTTTTAAAAAATAAATATTTTTTTCGGTTGGCGTTCGAGCAGTAAGTAATACCAACAAATCAACATCTTCACCAACAACAATAGTTGGATTTGTCGAGTTAAATTGTTCTATTGCTGTTTCAACTATCAGGACATCAGCAGACAGATGTTGCTCAAGGCTGTACGGTCATATAAAATAAGGGACTGGGTTTTTCTTCGAGTTTATATTCTTACAATTGTATAATATGTATGTATACGCCACGAAAACTAATATTGTTACTTATATTATCGTTCTATAACGTATATAACGGCAATTGACATACATATTATGAAGAATACAACTTTTTCAACTTTTTCCATCGCTATATCTCCGAAATGGTGATTCTTAGGAAAAAAAGTGTATGAACAATTTTTATAGATAATTGCATGATGAATAATTTTTGTCTCATCTATTTTTATGATAAAACTTACCGTTTAGCTGGAAAACTCAAAAAACCGATTTTTGCAACATTTGACCTTGAATAAAAAATTTTCCACTCGTCGGATAGATGTGGATAATTGACAAATTATGTATAGGGTTCTCAACATCCATGCCAATTTTTAGCTAGGCGCGAATTAATGTTACCTTACCCCTATTTTTGAAGCTAATTTGACCGGACTACATTCCGAATCGAATTTATAATTATAATTTTCGGAGGATTAGAAAAAGCTTAGACCTAAAAAGCACTTGTTGACTAGTCTATAAATATTTTTAAATACAGTACTTACGTATAATAATAAAATACCTACTTTTTATCTATTGTTATCAAAATTAAATTATAAGATCTTGACTTGACCACGACTATGTGACCCCCTCCTGACGCCAAAGCTGGATCCGCCCTTGCCCGTACTGCACAACAGACGCTCTACAAATCCGGTTTATCGCCATGTTTTTATAAAATAAATGAGTGTGATCAAAATCTCCACTTCCATTCCCGTCAGAGATAAAAAGTAATCCCGTCGCCGTCGAAATTATAGATAATATTAGTTAAAGATATATTCATAATTTCACCCGCGTTTACAAAAGAGTTGCGTATTTGGTTGTATTGAACTTCTCCCACTTCTCGTCGTTATACATGTTGTGCTGCGCCTAGCATGGTCGTGCTACTCAATAACTTCGTTGTAGTAATCTAGGCACGTATTTAATTTTGTTGTAATACTTACATGCAGGATTATTTTCAAGGAGGTTCATCTCCATTCAAATATTATATAGCTACTATTTGAACTAAATAACTGATAGGACTTAATTTTATAATAGTGCCATCATTATGATATTCCGTATTCGTTAGTGATATAAAATTAGGCACGCACGCCTATATCTATATGAAATCAGTCGTTCAACGAACCTAGTCATCAAGTTTATTAGAAAAGTGTTTAAAGGATATGTAGGGACACAAAGTATATGATTACAGCTCGTTTTGCTAGCCAGTCAACCAGTCATTGTTACGCTTGGGTCGTAGACGCACGCTAATGGAATAAACCCAAATAAGTGCATATATTAGTCTTATTTAATTCCCTAAATATACCCATTGGATAAACGAACAGAATAGACATTAATAGATTAAGAATTATTTGCCATGTTAAGCGGGTGCATGTGCACACTCCTCCCTCCCAAGGACCGATTCCCTTTGTCCAGTGATACATAAAGGGTAGTCTGTGTCCAGCATCTCAGCAATAAGTTGCAGGTAATTGTTGGCTGTGTCGTGCATCCGTCGTATTAGAAATGCTGCTCTCTTGCGTATCGCCCATAACAGTCCTGAACCCATTGTAATATTGGATATATATCAAATTCGTTTATTTCAAAGTCCTGTGCTTCATCTCTATTACCCGAAAGGGTTGCTTCGGTGCCGGATAATGTCGAAGCAGATGGGTAGGAGAGCACATTAAACAGATAGTGCTTCCGATGTTCTTATAACTAACGAACCCAGTATTCAAAAACTGCATTCTGAATAATAAAACTGCCAGATGTATATAATTTTCAACTTTCGAATGTATTGACAATATATATAACCATGTATATAGGTAAAAAAATATCAATATTATATACTTTTGAAAAAAATTCGATTTTTAATTTCAATCGCTCGTCCCTAACCAACACTGTTCGTGTCATATTCGTGTACGTACACTACTGTAAACATTGCCATCTGTGGAGAATTTTCCAAAATCCGGGGTACTTTAAACCAATTAGGGAACCTGTAGGATGGGTTTTTATGTGAAAAATGCAGGGATGTCAAAAGTTCTGACACTAATGAATATTATTTGTATATATTGTATTGCCCCACAATGCCCTACCTTAAAATCACAATGCTCTACCTTCAAAATACCAAAAACTAAAGAATTATTATAATTAAATTGTTTGTTCATAGTTTGAGATAAAAAAAAAAACAACGGGTTGCACTCCGGGAGTGCCAGCAGAAGTGAAGACTTGAACATTAACGTTGTGTATTTTTACCGTCTTACGAATTTTTGATCAAGTATAACGCGAGTTTGACATTTGATACCCATCCCAAGAAATGTGCTCAACTCCGCTAATACTTATGACAAGGCAGTATGGTCGAAACACTATAGCCTGGCATCAAGAGGCAAAAGGAAAAAAAAATTCAACGCCGCTAAAGAAGCTTTCACTTCAAAAATATAGCGATAGGTATCTAAACATTCCGTGACATTCATTTCACATTATAATAATTCGTTGATCTGTGTATGTATATACGGCATTTGAAGATCCATCACATGATGCGATGGGTCTATTTAAATTAAAATAAACATAAACTAGAGATTCATTATGATTGTTTGTAGTTTGGCTAAGTGAATCGATAGTGGTTTAGGAGCCCGTGCTTCGAGGGTAGATCAATTATGATATTTTTTTTACTTCCGCCCTACCAGTAACCAATGCTGCCCTATCTCAAATTGGACTCTAGCTACAGCCATGATAGGTTTTAATGTTAATTAATGGCAGCATCATTTTCGTCATCAATATAATTTCTCATAAATAATAATTCAAAGTATATGGTATCGTTCAGTCACAGATTTTGCACCCGAGTCGTAACCTAGCTGGATATTATATTTTTTAAATTAATTACTAAAGCTATTTCCAAATTTTTAGTTCATACTGATAAATACGGTATTTCAAGTACATATCTATAATAAAAAGTACATGAAAATCTAGTTGATTTATACAAATCTTGTAAAATATAGAAAATAAAATCTTTTTCATATAAAATTGTGTTGTGGGGAATCCAATTAGTGTTTTTGGGTAATTTAGTTATTGTGCATTGGCAATGCTGATAACTTCTTTCATTGCAGTTTACACGTATTTTTTAATGATCTTCAAGCGTTTTTGGAATAGTGATTTGATTACTTTTATATGAAGTGTGGCAAAAACAAGTTTCGGGTGGCGGTCGGGCCAATGATTTAGTAAATAATTCGTACCAAAAAGGATATAATCATTTGAATAGTACGTGTGACGTGTGCGTATGCTCATGAGTAGATTGCAACTGGGAAGATTAGTTGGACATTTTGCAGTTGAATTTTAAGTCTTTACTTGAAATTACAATCTGACGCAACAACAGAATGTTATTTTTGATTCAAATTGTGCATCACAGTATTTGAATTTCTTAAATTGGGAGAGTTTAAGGATAAAGTGAACTTGTGAAAAATTACTTTTTTATGACAAACAATTTAAAAGATTCACAAATTTGGGTAGAAACCAAGAAACTGGTTTACTTATAAAAAAATTGAATTTGTGTAAGTAACCAAAACGGCGGGACGAAACAGTATGCGACGAGCCAGAGACGGCTACCAGTACCAGCCTGTGCCAAGAGTGGCTACAGAGGATGTCTTGGAAAACGATAATGAACGAATGGCAGAGCAGCTTAGTGGAAAGATTGCTTCATTGAAAGACATATCAATAGAATTGGGAAATGAGGTGCGGTACCAAGATAAACTTTTACGTGGATTGGATGATGATGTTGATAGAAGTTCAGGCTTTCTTGGCAAAACAATGGGTAGGGTTCTTAAGTTAGGAAAAGGAAACCATAACTATTATATATTTTATTTATTCCTTTTTGCCATATTTGTCTTCTTTTTGTTGTACATTGTGTTAAAGTTCTGGTGATTTATGAACTATAATCTATGGAGGCCATCCATGAATGACATAACATGGTAATGGGGGGGGGGGAGTCATGTTAAAATCTACAAATTCATGCTCACCGTTTTATTCTCGATACATTTTCATGTTTTCACACTAGAGAGACCCCCCTGTCTTACAAAAGTGACTGTCTGTGTCAAGGATGGGGGAAGGATCTAGAAATCATTTAATTGTAGGATTTGTGTGACATAATTTATGGATGGCTGCTGCATAAACTCATGAATTTGATGTTGATGTTGACAGGAGTATAGTCTTTCAAAACATCAGTATCCTGATACCTTCGTAACATTTAATGTATTCCTATTTATATCACAAATCTTCTTTTACTTCTACATTGTGATAAAGCTCTTGTGATATATAATCTGGATTATTTATATTATATGGTGTGTAAATTAAAATGATATTGTAACATTTTATTGTGGATAATAGGGTGAGTTTCTCATTCCAATGCATATGATTTATGAATTAGCAACCCTTTTAATAAACGAAATTGCTAATTATATTTGTTTTTTTGTAACTAATTTACTCCTTATAGGGACTTACTAACTCCTTATTTGTTCTATTACAAAATGGGAAACAAATACCTCAAATTACAATTATTAACATGCTTAAATTAACTTAAATTAAATAAGATAAAAAATTTACAATGTATAAAATATTATAGTTCCGATAAGTGATTGAGATATGAAAATGATGTAGAAAATTTGTAGAATTCAGGCATGAGCCAAATGCTTTGCCTGTAATACAACAATTGTTTCATTTTAAGTACTTACAATAAATATAAGTTAAGATACATCAATGTTGTAGCTGGACTTTTTATTATTCAATTATTATACAACTCCTTTAAGATATTACAGTAGTCATTACTTACAGAATCTTTGCTAACAGAAATGAATAGACGACACGGTGTTTTGAGAGACACTAAACAATTTTTTATTGTATCAATTAAAAAAGCAACTATACCACATGCATTTTGAATGTTTGTATCACAATAAACACTTAAATCATCTAAAATTATTGTTGAAGGTATACTCTGCCATTCCAGTATTGTGGTAATACTTTCAATGAGTGAATCCAGTGTTTGAACATAAAAAAAACTTATCATTTTCATAAAGTGCTTATTCACCGAACTCAAGTCTTGAGATAACTCGGGCAACTCACTTAACTCTTCACTCAATATATATAGTACTTTACCATGCTGAGCAAATAGTAATGCCTTCTCAAAAAGTTGTTTACGATTAGTGACGGCGTCCTCACAATAAATTACACAATTGTTTGTTTGGAAATCCATGGCATCAATGATGTTGAGGTCATTCATACTCATTCATTAATATTTCACATCATATGTAGGTATTAGTGTTGTCCGACAGTAATATTATATCGATTAGACTTGGATAGCTCCTGAATGAGTGATATAGCTAATTTGATCAAAAAATCTATATCACTCTTTTCTTTTAGTGAGCCATTTTTCGCATCTCTAATGTCAATGTATCGTGGCCTTGAAAATCCTACATTCGATAGTTTTTTCAAAAGTAAATAAATATAGTATATATAGCCCTATTCGTTAAAATTAATTAACTATAGCTCTAAATTGTTGTTCTATCGGTAAAACTGGTTGGAGAACCATAAATAGTATCGATATTATCCATAGTGTGATGTGCACATATGTTTGATCTACTGGTAATGTGGCAGAGCATGAATATTGCATCCTAAGTAATCCTTTTATTAAATATCTACATAAAAAAAAGTGAATAAAATAATGTTCAACCACAAATAATAATTATTTTAACCTCCACTCTATTTATCAGTTATGGACAATTATGTTATACGTCATATAAAAATTAAATGGACATTTAAAATTTTAACTGAGATTTATATTCGTGTTTTTATATACCACATTGGCCGACTAACAAGCATACGGTCCATCTGATCGTAGGTAGCCACGTTAGCGACGGCCCGGGGCGCCAAATTTGGAGAGGCGCCATGGTCTAGGGTCTCCGTAAAAGTCCTCACGCAATCAGGCTCTACTTTTGCGTCTCTCATACCTCATATCTGCAATCTCGCCTCCCTCTGGTAGTTTCCCTAATGCCTTTTTATGCGCTGTGGTACACACGATCCACAAAGGAGACCGAAAAATGTTAACAACTACAGACTAATTATGTGTTGAATTTTAGACAAAACTTTTGGAAAGGATTATCAACAACTCCTTATCCTCATTCCTTAACAAATACAATTGATTTGCTGGAATTAATATAACTTCAGGCAAGATATTTTCACAGAAGATGCAATCATTGAGCTCACCAATAATGATCAATAAATTGAACAGTGGACTAAATGAAATGTTTATTAGTTTTTCTTTTACCAACGGCATTCGACTCTGTATCAATCAGTTTGATACTCATGCATTGGATTTATTTAGAGACTACTTCATCGAATCGCGTCTATAAAAAAATATCCTTTATGTAACTAGTGGCCGTAACCTTAGGACTTCCACAGGGTACCGTTCTGGGACCCACGCTCTTCTAAATATTTATAACCGATCTCTGCGCAACCTTCAATTCAGAACTGTGACATATTTACCTACGCCGACGATTCAGCTCTGGTAGTATATGACAGAAAATGGGAAACAAATTCTCCCTGCAGGATAGGAATGGACTGGGCTAATTGTAATGGGACCGGCGAATATATTGACACAAACTTCCAAATACTTATGAGGTTTCCTTCCGTTTGCGTTACTCAAATCTCTCCCCGTTAAATACCACTGGTCTGCAACGAAATCCTCCTTTAAAAAACTATGTGATAAATATGAAGGTTTTGATGCTCTGAATCTGTATCTGATGGCCGATTTTTTTTATCACGTCTAAATTTTTCGATATGAACTTTTTTTCGAAATATTATAAATTTAAGTTTTTTTTATAATTCGTTTTATGCGTTAACATTATAAACAATGTATTTACATACGAAATAGGTTTTTGCTAGTCGTAAGAGAAAGAAGGAAAGTACCGAAAGTGATTTCTATGGTAGTACATATGCGCTTACGGAGTATTCACTGGAACTGTTGTAACAGTTAGTTGAAAACTTGTCTTTTGATTGTTGGCGTTCTATATCAAATACTTCAGTAAGTTTTGCCCAAAATTCATAAGTATTTTATGGGTAGGTTATCCATTTTATTATAAAAATAGATATTGAATATAAAATAGAAATTTAATTTTTTTTTGTTAGCACATGCAACAAACTTGAAAGAAAATTATGCAAATCTGGAGGTATTACTTGAAAAAATAAAATATTCTCAATACCTATGGAATATTTGTGCTGACTTGAAAGTTGTCATTATACTTACTGGATTGCAAGGAGGATACACCAAGTTTTGCTGTTTTTTATGTGAGTGGGACAGACGCGCGAGAGACAAACATTACTAAGTGAAAATTTGGCCACAAAGAAAAGCTTGACACCTGGACTTAAAATGTATCTCAAGAACCTCTAGTGCCTAGTGACAAAATTGTTCTGCCACCACTTCATATAAAGTTGGGACTCATGAAAAACTTTGTGAAACTATGAACAAGGATGGTGCAGGCTTTCAATATCTCAAAACAAAATTTCCTCGAATCAGTGACGCGAAATTGAAAGAAGGGATTTTTGTAGGTCCGCAAATACGAGCTTATGACAGATGAAGTTTTCAATTCGAAGTTAAACAAAGCTGAAAAAGAAGCTTGGGTTGCTTTTGTAAAAGTGTGTCATAATTTTCTGGGTAATACAAAAGCTGACAACTACCGACAAATCCTTCGAGAGCTTCTTTCTGCTTATAGAGCAATATGTCACTCAAAATTTATTTTTTGGACTTGCATGTAGATTTCTTTCCGGAAAATCTCGGAGCAATATCAGATGAGCATGGTGAAAGGTTTCATCAGGATATTATGCATATTGAAAGTCGCTACAATGGAAAATGGTCAGCAGCAATGCTTGCTGATTTTTGTTCGTCGATTTGCCGAGAAACTTCGATGAAAAGAAAAAAAAAATATACAAAATAACTTAAATTATATTACCATTATGAGATAAATATAATAATATTTTTATAATTTGTGACTGCAAAATTATCATTTTTCACTATCAAACTTAGACCGTAGTCTTTTTTTACTTTTTTGTAATTGTTGTTATTTTGATAATATCGTATAAAATAAATGGACATTGTATTTAAAATCGATGTGCTGTATTTATTTGTATGTTGAATTCCTTATTTAGAGCACCAAATATTATGTTATCATGCATGAAAACAATGAGGACAAAAAAAATTTTTTTTTTGCAGACCAGTGAATCTAGAATAATAGCTCACACTTGCTTGGAACTAGAGACCGAATGTGATGTATTGGTCCGAAATATTATGCGTCCGCTGTCGCACGCAAGTCGTATGTTTCCTCTCTTCCGTGACCGCCTTTTCCCATATACACGTTGACCAAATTTTGTGTTAAGCTCATTAAAACAAAGGTACAGTCATCATAATCGCAAAATCACAGCTTTCCACTTTAATATCCCATTTTAAATCTAATATCCTTTTCTTTTACTGGGTAATATATATTAACAAATCAAATAAAACATACAAAATTTAATGAAGTTACGCACAGTTGACTGTTCAGTTAAATACTTAGTAGTAGAGCTCTTAGTAGTAGAGCTCTTAGTGCTGAGTTGGTTCGGGGAAATACTACCACCTTACCTATTTCCGCCGTGAAGCAGTAGTGCAATTGTATTACTGTTTCGGTTGGAAAGGTAAGTGGGCCGGTGAAATTACAGACACATGAGACTTAACAACTTCACATCTCAGGGTCGACAACGCATTGGTGATGCCCTTAGTGTTGCAAATGTCCATAGGCGACGGTGACCTCATACTATCAAGTGGACCGTCTGCTTTTTTGTCGGCCCAAGTGGCATAAAAAAAAGACTATTAAACGAAAGTACACAACTATCGTAAATAAAGTTTATTTAAAATCATTTACTAATATATTACAAAATTAAAAGACAATACTACAATTAAATTACATAGGTACCTATAACTATTTATTTCAATCAAGATAAATTGAAATCCATCATTATCTAAAGATACTTAGAATCTATGTAAACAATAAAAAACCTTAATTCAAAATGAAGTTGTCCGAGATAATCAATTGACATTTCATAAGAAATTATATGTTGCATACACACCATTTCTCATTGTCGAGCAAAGGGGGTACTCTAGAATATGTACAGGAAAAAAATGAAATGACAATGGATTCTGCTGAGCATCAAATAAAGCTTAACTTAAATCTTTGAACCTCTCTTTTTTTCCAGTTCTTGTCAAGTTGATACGAGTCAGGGAGATTTTTAGTTATGTCACTTTGTATCAAACCATTCTAATTCTAAAAGACTCCCTTTTCGCAGGTACTTGGATTTAATTAAGTTATGTAATGTATAGCAGAATCAGCATGATGGCCTACTTATTTTCGTTGATGAATATACATATATCAACCATTTTAAGAATGACAAATAACCACTGAACAATATTTATTTTTAGATGAATGTAATGTTTCCACTGCATGACAAAATCTGTTTATTAAAAGTTAAGATTGAGTTATTTATCGGAATGCGTAGATAGGTAGTTAATATCTTTAGAGGCGTCAAGGATCATCTTTGTCATGCATCATCTAATCTCGAGTTTTTCACCAACATTACAGTTCAATAATCTATGCCATAATAAACAATAGGAAAAAAAAGCATACAAAGATTAGAACATCTGATTGGCTTGTTGAAGTTAGCCAATGAAATCAATGTTAAAAAGTTATTAACATAAAATTGGTTTTTGTCAATTTTAGAAGAACCATGACCATCTGCTCCCGAGAATACAATACTTCGAAAAAAAAAAAAACAACATTGCTATTAAAACGTAATTTGTAAGTGATTACGTAGTAGCAAACGTACGTTTTGACCATAGTTCAAGTAAAACATCATTTATAAATCTCATGCACGCATGAGTAACCTAATCATATTACACAATAAAATTATAGTGATGAACTCTCCAACACTCTTGATGTAGCTTTGCTTACGCATCGCATAGGTACAATATATGTAATCAGTCAAATTGTTACAACATTATGCAATTATTCTTGAGCTTTACTGGCTTCCATAATTGATTCATACTGTTCCTTATCAAGCTCCGTCATAGTTAAGCTGCCATCCGGTAAAAGAAGAACTACACGTCTCGTGCCACCTTAAATAAAAATATACCTGACTTTAGTATCCTATTCATAGAGTAATATCAGACTCGGAATGTTTTTCGAAAAGCAGACTACTTTTATACGCCGACTAATTCATTACGTATTACGGTGTTATCAAATGGTAACCGCAATCATAAAATGTTGCGTGGTCCGAGAGCAGTATCGGGCACTTACCAGGTGAGGGTGGGTCCGCCTGAAGCAGCTGCGCGATGACCTGCGTGGTGTCCTCGCCGGGCTCGCCCTCCACCTGCACGGCCACCTGCTGCAGCGCCGGCGTCGACTCGCCGCCCGGCATCAGTTGTGCTAGTTGCGATGGATCTATCGCCAGGACGTCCTGAAAACGATTTTTCATGTTTATCATACTTTACGAATGGGAGAGGTCCAGGTTTCCGTAGTTATGATAATTATAATACATTGAGTAATATATATAGAGTACACTTTAATGTATAACCACCACACTGCATAGCCACATGACAGAACAATCTACTAAAGATTAGAATAGTGTACCAAAACTAGCACGGTCTTATCGCTGATGCGAGGTGGATTTAGAATATTTTTTCTACAGCAGCTAAGAAAAAAATAATATTCGACAATAGCGAAATATTGAGATAACTGACCTGTCCATCTTCTCTGGTCACATACATGACATCGCCTTCTCCTTCAACTGAGCCTTCGACACCTTCCATGGTCCCTTCTACCCCCTCAGCCGCTACTAAAAGCGTCTGACCAGCTTCGTTTTCACCAGCCACCTAGAACAAAAATAATTATAAACGCCTATTCAACAAAAGTCGCGACACCTTGATATCGTATCATAAGTCACCGGAGCAGTATACTTAGGTTTAACTTGAAGATACTACAATACAATTAAATTACAATAAAAAGTAATAAATAATAAACTCACGATAAACCTAAGTTACTATATATCAATGAAAAGATTTACGTAAGACATTTAAAGTTGGCTTTGGCTTTTAAAGCTCGACCAAGATGGCGAAAATACATGTCACATAAGTAACTAATGTAGCAGTATCACTTAGTTGATGATATTATCTACAGCGCCCATTGTGTCTAGCCTGTTCGCTAATGGAATACAAAAAATGCATACCTGATACAGCACACCGTCTTCTCCGCGGATCATGATGGGCGTATCTCCAGTGTGCAACAAGCTTACTTCTTGGCCCTCATCCACATCTACGCCTTCCTCCAGCAGCTGTTTCACAGCGCTAGCTTCTACTTTTACTTCCTGTTAAAATGATTGTAGATGTAGGACAGTACTGATAAGGACTTCGCATGGCAGAAAAAAGACGATTAGTATTATTATTTTACGTGAAAATTGACTCCCACCAGATTTCCATTCATTTCATTTAAGGTCCATTAGAAAGTGGAGGTAAACCTAGTGCAAACAAAACCAGTTCCAAGTCCAGCCAGGTGAAAATGTAAATCTCCAAAAGGATTGTTGTCTAAGAAAACAGAAAATACTTACGCCATCTTCGTCTGTGAGAACTGGTAACGATGGTTGAACTCCATCACCCTGCACAAGCATTCCTGTCGTACCGCCCGGCGACATCTCCACCTGTCAATAAAAATAATGTTTCAAATGATTTACCTTCTTCAGTTAATTTCGTAAAACGCATTCGTGAAATAAATACTATCATAAGAACAAAATCGTTTTAGGAGTGGGAGGTATTTCACTATTTTAGTATATTGATTTGATAAAGGTTATGATCAAGCAAAAATAAACATTACAAAATTTAATTTGATTCTGGTTTCCCAAATAACTGGAAAGTTTATGTGGTAGGAAGGTGTAAGGTTATCATAGGTACCTTCATGAGCATGGTGCCGTGCGCGAGCTGCGGCGGCGTGTGGGCGCGCGCGTCGGCGGGCGGCGAGGGCGGCGGCGAGGGCGTGGGCGGCGGCGAGGGCGTGGGCGGCGGCGTGGGCTCGCCCTCGGCGCGCGCCAGGCGCCGCCCCGTCAGCGGGCACAGCGACAGCTCGCGCTCGGGCGACGGCGGCGGCAGCGGGCCCAGGCTCGCCGGGAACGGGTCCGAGATGCCGTCCGACGTATCCGACGACGCGTCCGACTGTCGAGTTTATATTACTTCTTATGTGATTCGATCCGATGTGTTTCAGCAGCTGCATTTTCACTTACCATGGATATAATGAGGTCAAGACGCATGTCTCAACGTAAAAACATTTTTATTTATTTCAATATCATGGAAACGGATGCCAATAATATAGTATACGAATCAGACTTTCTACAAATTTAAAGTTAGTACAATATTTCACCGTAAATGGGCATCTAATATTTTTTCCATGACAAACATTCATACGAAATTTCACCACTGATTAAACTCCTTAAGAGTATGAATATCCAACAATATATTGTGGTAAGTAAACTTAAAATAAGTAACTGTACATTTTCATTCTTAGACCCAGCAGCTAAGTATGGTATTGATGAATCAGTCAGGGCATAATTATATATAGATATATCCAATTAGGTTATGAATACTTTGTGTTGCAAGGCTATAAGGTGAAGCTCTAACCTGTTCAAAGTCGAAGACGGGTGTCGGCGCTTGCGGCTTTTCCCGTAGTCGCACGATGTTCCCACCGGCCGTCGACACAGAGAAGCCGCCACGGCCGCGGCCGCGCGATCCCCCGGACCCTCCCCCGCCGCGACGCAAGAGGCTATCTCCCTGCACATTATACGCAATGTAAATATAACCACATAGCAAGATAATAACCATTTTATGCTGGTCGATTCATACTGGTTGCGTACATATTATTTCAAATGGGATACAGCAATAATTATACAAGTTTATGGTAATATAATATGATGCCAACCTGTGCTAGTTTTTTATTTAGTATAGTAACTGGTGATTTGACTTCACTTTGTCCGATCGGTCGCTGTATCGTACGCTGGATTATCTTCTGTCCTGATGGAGTTATTATTGTCTTTTCTGTAACTTGCTGGGCTCCGGGTCCAAAGGATTTCTTCACCTGTAATGGAAGGATTCTTACAAATGGATGACGAGACTGGTTTTTTTTAAATACCTTTCTTTTTTTACTAAAATATAATGTTACATAACATTAAAATTTTCTTACCTGTGATGGAACAGGGGTTCGACTAGGTGACGGTTTCTTATTTTCCTCAACTTTTTTCTGAAATGAACATTAGGAGTTGTATTCTAAATTATATAAGAAAAAGATTTTGTAATTTTGCAACGGTGTGCTATTCTAATTAGGTACCTGTTTAGCAGCTAGTATCTGTTTTCTGATCACATCTTGATCAATGTTTAGACCTGGGCCTAATTTTCCAGGGGAGTCAATCTTCATAATTCCAGAGCTCTTTGACATTATGTACACACCTAAAAACAATTGAAATAGTTTAATGAAGGATTTCAATGGATTAGGTACATCAACAATTGTATCATAGGGTTAAATGTTAGGTGGGTGGAATAGGCATCACAATACTATGTGAAAATTTATCCAATTGAAAATTACCAGTAGTAAGATTGGGCATATGTTTAGGATCAACTTTGATGACACCCTTGATGTTCGGCATGCCCTTCCCACCGAGGCCGAGAGATTTCACCAGCTCGGGGTCGAGAGTAGATTTTGGTGAAGACTGCCCATTCAGCACTTTCTTCTCCACTGGAATTATTTACTTTGTTTTACTGATGAATAACTGTTTAAAGTTAATTAGTTATATTTGAGCACTTTTCAATGTGTACTTGCAAGTATTAAAAACAATGACAAAATCTACTCTTAAGTAGGGCATACTGTTTATGATCTGAAAATATTTACTTACTTTTAGTCATTTCAGAGTCAGAGAAGTCATCATCGTCGCTGGAGACCTCTTTCTTTACCTTCTTGGCGACGGGTTCACCATCATCAGTCGCCCCACACCATGCTTTCACTTGATCGAGAGCTCGAACCTTGCTTGTCCTTTGTAGACGACTGCATAAACATAAAAAATACTAATAATTAAGTCACAATAAAAACAGGCTAAGTGCGTGTAGGGTTCTGTAGTATCCAAGTTCATTTTATAAGATGGTTGACTAACTAGTTAAGCTTGTTTTTTTTCATGATTTTAGTTAACAACTTTGTCAGGATGATACATTTTTGTCCCAAGAGCTTTCTAGTAACAAGCGTCTCCAAGCTGAACCGCGGGCAGACCGACATTAAAAAGGTGTCTTGTAGACTATGGAACCCAAGAAATTACAAAAAGTATATAATGATTCTCACCCAGCAGGCGTCATGGCGGGGGTTTCCGATTTCTTTACAGTCTGTTTCACAATTTGAGGTAAAGGTGTGCTTACTTGCTTAACCTGTAATAAACGATTGGTAATTTTTTTTGACATCTCATTATGAAACTTAAACATCACTAAATATATTTTTAAGTTACAATACTCGCCTGCACAGGATGTTGCTGCTGCTGCTGAGCTCGTAGAGCCTTCAACTCCTTCTGCCGTGCGAGTTGCTTCTCAAACGCTTCCAAGAGGTGCTTACAAGTTTCCATATTCTCCACCGGCTCCCACGTATTTTGTTCACTGGATATAAAATTAACGTAACGTAACAATCCAATCTGACGACTAAAAGTAAGTTTAGCTCACTCGGTACTACTAGGCATCGACCATAATTTACAAGTATCATAACAATAAAGAAAAATAAATGTACTGACTGCGGATACCCTTCCCACTTGAGCAGGTACTCGTACTGCTTGCGCCTGGGGTTGAACCTCTTGGCGAGGATCTTCTCGACGACGTACTCCCCGGCGTGCGCGTTGTCCCCGGCGCGCGACGAGCGGCGCGCGATGCGCTCGGCGGCCGGCACGCGCTCCTGCGCGTTGCGCACCGACTCCAGGCTCGCGTCCGCACCCGCCGCCGCCGCCGGAGCGCGCTGCCCACTCGGCGTCGACTGCACCCATATAACAACAAATAACACGTTTCATCAAACCACTCAGTCAAACATTTTATTTTGTTTCAATGATACACGTATTTATATCGATTTTCGGGCTTGGCGAACGGGACATGGAGATGCCGTTATGGCAAGGTGTTCGAAGGTTAATACGTCTCACTGGCGATGCAGAAATTTTTTGATTCTAAAGCATGTGATCGGCTGGTGTAGGTTTTCAGGTAAGCATATTTGCATATATTGTATATAAACATAATGGAGAAGGTAGTATTACACTAAACTGAAAAGGAAAATTAATCTTCGGTCGATCGTTGTATTTACATGTATGCTGCAGATTTTGGTAATATGGAAAAAGAAAAGTGTTGTATTCACTATGTCCATCTAGATATCCATAAGTAACAACCGGCCAAGTCCGCGTGCTGGCGAGTTGTGTAGGGTTCCCTTTCGTACTATGTCGGAAGTAGCGTTATATTATAATTTACTTTAAATTTGATTGAAAAGATTTTATTTTTATTACAAACGTTTGACAATGATACTATGGAATTCAGGGTTGTAGTGCCAATCTTTTCAGAATAAAGGGATCAAACAGACATTAAAAATAATTTAAAAAGTAAATTGTGAATCAATTGTCTGCAAGTTAACAAAATGTTTTATTAATGAATGTAATGTACCTTGGCCTTTGGAATATTTGGAGTAAGTGGTACTTTGTTTATAAGACCCTTCAATCCAGGACTAGCTTTAACAATACCGTCACTTTCTTCACCTGACGGTTGTGTTTCAGATGAATCTTCCTGCAAGGTAATATTATTAAATAATTGATTTCTCTTAAAGAAAAAGCATCATCAATTAGATTGCAGCATGAAAGTTAATATGATTTCATGGAAGGAAAATGAGAATATTTATGAGTATTATCAATAAACTTACTGGTCTAGGTATTTTCCTCGGCCTGCCACGCCTTTTGACTTCTGGTTGAACTGGTGTCTGAACAGGTACTTGTTGATCATCTGTCTTTAATTCCATCTGTGTAAATAAAATTATGTAAATACTCAGTTCATGTTATAATATTTATAGCTAAAGTATTAATCAAATCTTAGTTTAAGCATGTAAGATTCAGTTTGGTGGTTCTATATCCTGACAACCATACCATTGGTTGCGGGCTTAATTTCCACACAGAACAATCACTTGTGTCATGAACATGTTTCTTTGTTGTGCCTAGGAGTTAAAGTCAAAATAGCTATATATTTAACACTAATCATACCAACACTTACTAGGTACCTATTTCTACCATAGCAGGTCAAATGTGACTTTATGTTTTCTGCTTGAATGTATGAAATATGGTTGTTAGGAAGGGAAATAAATAGTATAACTGTATATTAATTAGTAAGAAAAAGTCATGAAGTCAAATGTGCAAAAGCAATAAGATGATACATGCATTTTCAATGCAAAGTTCAGAATGGGTCATTTGACCCGGTTATGGTATGTTTAGTGTTAAAAACAACTGCCCAAGTGTGGATCAAACCAAGCAGTGTTGGGTTCCATAGATGATTCTTATGATGCATTTTTTTGTTAACAGTATACATATATTACAGACCCTATGGGATCAGTCCCCTGAGCACGAACATCTATCGCAAGCTCAGCCTCATCGTATTGAGTGCGCCAAAAAGCTGGTTTGTATAATAGAAAATTGAACATCGCGCAACCTCACGGTATTAAAAAGCGAGAATGAGATGCGATTAACATTCCTTCCTACATCAGCACAGATTCTCTTTGGATGCCCATTAATTACGTGAGGTGATTTTACGTCCCCCTTGGTGAGATGTCGTGAGATTTTGTCCGACCGCTCTCCACCCCTTAATCTCACGTGAGATTTGTTACTGCTAATTTGTCCCGTTTGTATAGCCGCAATCATCATATTTTCATGTGATTCACGCATATTTAGTGGATAATTACAAAAAAAATATCTACTAAATATGCGTGTTTTGTTTTTAATTTTTTTGTTCAGTTACCCAGGTTACGCGTAATTTTAGTTTCTTAAGGCACAAAAATTTACGTGATATTTGTCGAGACCCCTCCTCGGCCCCACGTGAGAATAGGTGAAGTTTTGCTCGAACCCGTCCCCACCCTAAACACCTGACGTAATTAATGGACGCCCCCTTATCTAACAAAAAGGTTGCTTCTTAATAATTAAATGTTTGATAAATACAGAGCTATTTTAAAACAATAGCCATACATAGAAGCTTTGACAAAAAATATACATAGGGGCTCAGATCTATAATACTAGACCATGTAAAAAGATGCAGCAAAAACTCAGGGAGACAAATTAGGAATAGAGTAGTAAGAAGTTGTATGGGAGAATCATCACTCCTCTCAAGGATACAATTTATTGGTACTTACAACTTTAGCATGAGCAAATTTGGATAGAGCTTGCACACTGGCCCCAGCAGTGATCCAGGCAGTCCGTTGTGCCTCAGGCATGCGGCACCACTGCTGGTACAGCTTCCAACTGTTGTCAGAGCTGATTGTAGAACCATCGCGCACCGATGAGCACTTCCACAGCAGAAATGCCCAAACTTGTGCTTTACTTTCATTCTGTAATCAAATAAAAAATTAAGGAATTACTGCATGTCCAGATTAAACAACTCAAGCAAATTTATTATTGAAATATGTATTCTTCACTAAACACACCAAAATATTGCAGGAAAATAATTGTAACATTATGTAATGAAAATAATAACACATTATTGGCTTAATCCCTTTAGTAATTTGATCCAGACTCTTTAGATTAACATAAATATTGAGATGGTGGCATCAATAATTTTGAGATTATTTCATCTATACCTATACATTTAACTAAACTGTACAAATAGTGTGTTAATGTATTTAACAAGTACTGATTGAATTTAATTGGAAGAACAACAAAATAACAAATTCAGTCTGTATGATCTAAAATTAGATTGATAGGAATAAAAGGTATTCTAATGAAATAGTATTCAAAATTCAAAACCATTTATTCAGTTTAGGCCCTCGGAGGGCACTTATGAAGGTCAAATTTAAAGTTACTGAAGCTACAATACAAGCTATTATTAAAGGAAACATTTAACCATTGTTTGTGTGAAATTATTTCTGACCGGGAAGCATGGTTAAATTTGTGTGTTTAATTAAATTTCATTTACTGAATATATTTGATGATGATGACAAAAAATGTCTATAAGATCCCTACCATTAATAAATGGACATAAAACAATTCTGGTCTGATTTCATTAAAAAGGTACCCAACAGGATGCAGGACCAAGAAAGAATACTTCTACCATCAAAACATCACAAAACTAGTATAGTTTTATTAATGTTGCACAGAATTCTGTCAATCTCACACTTAACCTGCGTTATTTGATGTATACTTACACTATCTCTTACAGGAGATTTCCCAGTACAATTACTGGCGTCTTTATGCTCCTTGTATTCTTCAACAAAATGAAATGCAGAATGGCATTGGCCACAAACCAAAACATCTAATGTTGCCATTTGTTCACGAGCATCTGAGAAAAACAAAAAAAATAAAAAATTTGTCTGATAATTAGAATAGCCTTTCTTCACCGGTTCATCCTCACACAGCCCTAATACCTGCCGCTGCCCTGGACCTCTAAATACATGTCAGATTTATGCACTTCAGTTGAAATTTTAGTTTTGGAGACATTAATGTTTTCACAAATAACTATTTTATTTATTATCATTGGAGTTGATGATAAAAATGATGATGTGGCAGGTGTTATGTTATAGCCAATAAATTTAGTAAGGTTGTAGCAAAATATGTTGATAATACCTTTTAATGCACTTGGGCTTTTGGTAAGGTCATCTGGATTTCCCGCAGGTACATCTTCTGACGGAGCCTCTCCCTCCTCTACAGATGTCATTGTGATAATTTATATCTAAAAAAAAAGGCATCAATAAAGATACGCAGCCCATGGATACAATATAATATCCTTGTCTTCTTTCTACATTTTGTAACTCAGATTAACTACTTTCGTTTGAACAAATAAGGCCCTACATAATAAATAGCCCTATCATAACTTAACCTTACTCTTATGGAATAGGCCGGCACGGCGGCTTCCCGCCATTTCACTTCAAAATTACCTAGCTCTAATATCAAATAAAGATTATTAAGTATAAACAATCACTGAAATGTTACTATAATACGAAGAGTAAAGAACTTTATAAGAAACAGGTATCACTGTAAATAGTACATTATTTATAATCCTTCCGTAACACAAAATAAACCATCGCCCATCGCATCGGCTCATTGGCGTACAACATCCCTCCCTTGGTGAGAAATAATAGCGAATGAAGATGCTTTGTTGCGAAAATATACTAGTACACAATACTATTATTTTCCAATTGATTATATGCAGACAGGATTTTATTATTTACAAAAATGTCACATACCAAAACAATATTTTTTTTTCAAATAATGAATTTAATGTCACAACGCGAAACGGAACAATCCATCTACGGCTAGAATAAAATACTGAATGAGTAGAAAAAACGATTCACCGACAAGTTTCCACTGCCCTCTAGCGAATGCCGACATTCCACGTTCTCTTTGAACGACGCTACAATACTAACCAATCAAAACACAGAACGGCCTTCATTATCACTACTTATGACCAATACAAAAATAGTTTAGCAAGAACATATTATAACAAACTACTAGTCACTCCGTTGGCGTATATTTTCACCGACAACTCGACTTCACCGACGTATTATGTCGACAGACATTTTATTCAAATCAAATGGAAGCTATTACTTGCATCCTATGTGTAAGAGTATTTGTTGTACTCGCAAGCAAATATGATTATAAGTACGGTATTAAGGTAGTGTAAAGGTAATGTACTGTACTCAAGCGAAATAATGTATCAAACAACAATAACTAATTAAAGTACGTATAGAAAATACAATGTATAAAATTACTTAAATCGTGTATATAAAACTAGGTCAATTTAAAGGAAAGCGAACAATTTCATCAAATAAGCGTATTGTTTTCTTATTTATATAAATATAATTGTGTAATTATTAATAATCCAAATGGTTGTTGAATAGTCTAGCGCCAATTAACGGATATGCAGTATACCTATATAGGTACTATATCCTTATAATGGCAATATGCAAAATTAAAGATATTTCATGAGGTCTGCCTTTGCTTTGCTCCAACAAGGTCAGAAAACTATTTTCAGAATGTATCTATCAGTGACGATAGAAAATCGATAAATTAGATTATTGTTTAAATAACGTGACGGCAGTAATAAGAAAAGTCTAATTCGTATAATGCATGACAGACCAATTCGTTAGTGAAATAAACAACAAAAGTCACTTGGTGGTCCTGTGAGTCATATATACTACAAGTTATTTTAAAAGTACCATGTCGAAAGATCAGAAATTTATCTCTCATTTTCACTATTTAGGATTTTGTTGGTTTTGGTTATTTTTCATAAAGTTAATGCAATCACTATTACCTATTGACATCCCTAAATCGTGCAGTCGTAACATTAGCAATCACGTCAAATTAAAAAAGATCTAGATTAAATTATGTGGACCGGAAGGTTCTTGGTTCGATTTCCGGGCCATAGGGACCGGCTTTTAGGCATAAGGACAAAAGGTAATGTATTTTTATGATAAGTAAGATGATAGAAAAAAATATGTAATATAAAATAATGAAACCAAATGTAACGACTTCACGACTTAGCGGATGCACCAATTTGGTTAAATATGGAACCAATTTATAAGCAAATAAGCAGGCCTATGGTACGGCTCTCCGTACCATAGGCCTGCTTATTTGCTTATATGTCTCTCTAGACATAGGGTTTTTTTAAACAATTTTAAAGTGGGTGAAATCGTGGGGCCAGAGCTCACGGGGACCGTTCCGACTTCGCCTGAGTGGGGTAATATAAATGTATTACATACACAAACCTTCCGGAAGGTGAAAACGCATTTAAATTATATAAGAGGCCATCCATATATTACGTCACACGTTATTGGGAGTGGGGGTAGGAGATCTACAATGTTTGACATATGTTTCGTGATGTCACATCTCAAAATCAAATTAAAATTTGACATAAATATAAAGAAGTGGGTCAGAGTCCATCAATGGTTTTTGAATCTTTCATTGATATCATAAAATAAAATTACATTTTGCTGTTATTATATAACTCTTCTTAGATATAAAATTGTAAAATATGTGACGCCACAATAGAGGTCTAATAACTCTGACAAGGACGGGGGAGATGTCAAAGAATCATTCGTGTGACGGAATTTATGGATGGCCCCTAAGCGGGCAAATAGACAGACAGAAATATCACAGAACCTACTTCTTTTGTGGAAATATGAAGTGACTTTGATTTATATTTGGTGATTTCGCTGATTGCAAGCTACATTTTTACAAGTACAAGGTGTTGTAAGTATTAAATTTCTAAAATTAAATATTATTTACTAATGCCTTTGACCACACATCGTTGGCGCTCACACACATGCGCGGTCCCCTTCCCGCTACCCGCACCGCACCCCCGAACCGATAACAGTCACAGCGCATTCTGTATGCGCCGCGCTCGCTACGAGCTACTCAGCGCTACAGCGCTTAAAATATTTTCTTTAGCCGCCCATCGCTTAATTGCTTAAACTTTTTCTCTCAATTTGTAACAACAGTGGCTCGGGACTATGGAAATTGTGCTGGCTGTAACAAAGCCATCAAAAGTGGAGAGTTCTTAGTGATCCATTTGAAATTTAAAATATGACATTGATTGTGCACAAACATGGGCACCGGCAGGATTATTTTCGGGGGATGCATTATGCACATTATGATATTTGTTGGTGATTTAAAATAAGGCACGTATGCCCATATTAATATGAAATCTGTCGGTCAACGATGGGAGACGCGAAAGTCTCGAGAATCTATCTCTAATATATCAGGGAGGTGCATTTGTATCCCCTTCCGGCGCTCATGTCTACAAATATTGACATATAGTAAATATTGACGTACGTTTAAAAAAAGGAGTTTAAGTATCTAGTATATCGGTTATCCGGTTGGCATAGTACATACAGTACCTACACTCTGTATAATTTGAGATCATATACAGCGGCGGCCTTAGGGGGTGGCGAACAGGGCAATCGCCCGGGGCCTCGCACCCAAGCAAATTGAAAAAAAAAATAGATTTTTTATAATAATATTTTGTTATTTAAAACTTTTGATAATGATTCTTAATAATTTATTAAGGTTATACATAACAGTAAATTAAAATAATTTTTTTTAACTAATTAATTAATTCAAAACATAATTAAAAAAATCATTATGTACCGCTGTGCCTGCCCCTCTATAGGGCAGGATTAAGACAACCCCCGTCTTTAAATACTACGGTCAGTCACAGAACCGGGGGGGTGGCTCAGGTTTTTGTCATGTAGTCGATTTTACTGAGAGAAATCTCGTATTTTTTCGACCTATATTCGAATATAGCGCGCAGTGTTTAGCGCTTTACAAACTCACAGTGGGTGGCGCTTACCAAAGATTACTATTGTATACCGGAAATAGAACTGAAATGATTAAAAATCATAATTATGTCAAACATGACAAATACCTAAACCAAACAACCAGACTTACTTTCGCATCACATACTTTTCACGAAGGACAAAGGGTCTTGCAAAGACCTGCCACCCGGAGCCTGGCAATGGGTAGGGCCGCCGCTGATCATATAATATTAAATAAAGCCCTTTTTTCTGAACTAAATGGTAATGCGTATTAAATCATGTGTTTTGGTTTCATTATAAAATGTCCCGCAGCAGATTGCCTCTTGGCATATGCCTCCTCTAACATTTTCATCCATCATGTTAATCCTGTGGTAAGACTCGAAAACTGATCATTTTACGCCCTCCCTTGCATTCTGATTGTATCCAGTCAACTGATTCTAAAACCAGCAAGAGAACAAACAGTAATCCCAAACTCTCAAATCTACCAATGGAGAATGCTCCGACTTGCTCAATAAATAACGGATTTAATAAAGATCGAATGCACCATATTATTAAGAAGGAATTACAGCTACATATGAAAACAGCAGAGCGATTGTGTAATGTTCTCGCAATCAGAATCGAAGCCAATTTACCGATACATTGACGGCCATACTATTGTTATCTCGCTCTGCGGGTAAGTTTGTGAATGAGATAGCTATCACCCAACGGACAATCTAGTAGCTAATCCGCCTAAACTTCGATTCCGATATCAATATTTTTATTTATTTTTTACATTATGAATATTGAATATAATGTTATCCAATTCATCGACAAGAAAAAATAAAAAAATATCACAAGTTATAGTCTAGAAGTACCTGCCCCCTTATTCAACTAATACAAACTTCTTCGGCGAGCCGCTTTACGGAGGCCTCGGAGAGCTTAGTAGTATTAGCGTAGTTAGCGAAAGAGACAGAGCACGGTGGCCGCGACGAAACGTCCTCGAGTTAGTGTCATTTTCCATACAGAATCGAGCCCTTGATCTTGTTTTCCCATCCTCTGGGTGGTATCCTCTATAATTATTTTTCAGCATATTGAAACTAATCAGCGATCTTTCACCATTTATTTAGCATTTTTAAGTCCTGATATTTCAAACAGATGTCCGTGCAAAGGCTTGTATTTTTTTTATCATGTAAACAAGTATTATTTGATGTTTTTTAAATGTTAACGGTTACTATTGTACTATAACCTGATATTTGTTCGGATAGTGACAGACTTAACTTTGTGTCAGTGTTAATTTGATTCAAGTAAATGATAAAGTTATGAGTTATTATATTATATATTATAGTTATTATGCACTGCCTTATGAATGACCTCGAAATTGGCCTAAATGAGTTATTTAAATTAAAGTTACAAATAAGATGATTGGTAAGATAAAATAATGTATCTATCTATGGTCACTTACTAACTATTTATCTATGCAAAATTTTGGTTGCTTACTCGGGATGTAAGTTTTTACAGAGAATCGATTCTCGATTCCGCTAAAAACATTGTATCTTTCGATCGTGGAATCGATTAATCAAAAGTAAAGTTTCCTTTTAAATCGATTCTTGTGTTTGATATTAACAACCCCGTTAAACGTTCACGGCCAAAATGTTCAAAGAACCGTCAAGTGATTCACCGTCGTGGAGAGTCCCGAGCGAGTTTTACCCACTATCATTAAAACTACAATTTCTCGATATTTTACTTTAAAACCTATATACAAATGTTACGTATTTTTTTAGAATCTTGACAATATTTCCCGTTTATTTTGATTAATTTTATTTTAATTGTAAAAGTAATAAAAATACCGGTGAATTTTATTGCAGATTTTTCAGGTTTATCGGAAATAAAAATAACTTATTTATGTATTTGTTAGTTCATTATAATATGTACAAGATTGTATTACAACCAAAAATTCCGTTGTATAAAATACGAAATAGTAAATATAAATTCGTTCCTTCTTAAAAAAACGCTTAAGTAATTGTGTGTAAGTAGTTTGTTACAAATAATCTTTTACTAAATATAAGAAAACTAAATAGCCAAATATTAATTGATGGAAGCAATATTAATCTTGTTAATAAAACAGTATTTTTGGGTCTAATTATAGACAACAAATTACAATGGGGTCCTCGTGTTGATCCTGTAGTCCATTTTAGGCATGACATGATTGACAAGTAGCATGTGAAAAATCATATGAAATACTTTTTCATGTGTCACACCTGCTACCTGCCTTGACGTCGTCTGTTAAAAATCACTCTGCTACTTTTTTGCTACCTTGCCTACATGATACATCGCACACCGCACATCATTCGGATATCATCGTATTTCACCGACGACTCACGACGACGTCAGAAAGAAAGAGTGTCTTTCTAAACCAGTCGTGTTAGAAAGAGCAAAGCATATACTGATGTGCCAAGAGTGATATTAGAGCATTGCGAAAAAAAATCATTGGCTGTGAAATTTCACAGGTTCAAAAAAAATTATAGTTTCTTTCTTATTTTTGTTTTGGGAATCAGCAGCGTACTTTTTAATATGCGAAAAAAAGCAATTCGTGCAATTTACCTTGCTGTGTTTCTTGCCGGCTCTTCATAGTTGAAGGCTGACTTCCTAACCGGTGGCAGCTTAAGTCAATTTAAATTTAACGTTCATAAGTGACCTCCGCAGGTCTTAACTGAATGAAGTTTTGAATTTTGCATCGGAAATATGTACCTAATGAGAAATCATTGGCGAAATTATAGGGGTCTTCATTTTTTGTATTTATTCTATTTTACATCACTTATATATGTAGGTTCATAGCTGATAGTGAAACTTATAGTTAGGTCGAATGCTAAGAATCGATTCTCGATCGACTTTGAAAAAGTAAGAGTCGACTCTCAACAATTGATTATTTCAATAGAAGAATTGTTTCTCGAGTAAGTTGGTATCGATTTGGTTGGGCATCCCTATTGCTTACTTACTCTTTGGTTTTCGTTTCGTTCGTGGACGCTTGTTCGCGCCGTACATAATTTATTTTCCAATATAGTTTCAATATAAATTTATTACAATTAAGTAAGTATAGTGTATTTTGTGATCATTATTGGTTTACTTATGGATACCAATTGAATGTTTGTTTTATTTTATAGGATATGTCGGGTATAGCAAGTGCACGTTTAGCTGAAGAAAGAAAAGCTTGGCGCAAGGACCATCCCTTCGTAATAATCTTGTTTTAAATGGATCATTGTTTTAGTATTGCAATTAAACGTATAATTGTTGTAATTATGCTATGATTTTAGGGTTTCGTCGCTAGACCTATGAAAAGCACTGACGGCTCTCTGAATCTCATGACATGGGAGTGCGCAATTCCGGGAAAAAAGGGGGTATGTATGTACCTACATAAAAATACATAACACCGAAGGTGGTATTTCATTTCAATATAAACTGTTGTGCTGGCTATGAATCTATTCTTCTTTGATTGTTATTTGAATTGAAATGGTCAATTACTTCCATTACAGTCCTTATTACACAGCCCTCTCCTTAAATTGACTCCTAATATATGTGTAGGTGTAATAATCTCATATTAATCCTAATATTGCAGACTCCATGGGAAGGTGGCCTCTACAAATTGCGAATGATCTTCAAAGATGATTATCCATCAAGTCCACCAAAGTGCAAATTTGAGCCACCACTGTTTCATCCCAATGTGTATCCATCAGGAACTGTGTGCTTATCCCTCTTGGATGAAGAAAAAGACTGGCGTCCCGCCATTACCATTAAACAGATACTTCTTGGTATACAAGACCTACTAAATGAGCCCAATGTGAAAGATCCAGCACAAGCTGAGGCATACACAATTTATTGGTGAGTGACATAAAATTAAACAATATACTTTTATGAAATATCTATATTTTAACAACATATTTAGGGATAACTAGTGTCAGCGTTTTCAATACTCCATTTTATTTACAGTCAAAATCGGCTAGAGTATGACAAGAGAGTGCGAGCACAGGCTCGTGCTATGGCTGCCACTGAATGAATACTGCACCATCAATATTATATCAACATGAAGTAACCTGCTAGCTGTAGTGATATCTATCAGAGGCCTTGTTATGTCACAGGAGGCTAGCTACATTCCTAATAACTTATATTCCAATTGTTGAGTGTACCTACTGAATATTTTTGTTGCTCAACTTTTTATTGTACACAAATAAACAATTGATACCTATTTAAGGTATGTGTGCACTGGACAAGTACTCAGTTGTCATAATCATAATACTAAATAATAATTATTTAGTCTTCTGTGACATAGACATGCTGTCAATGCTGGATCTTAAATTATAAGTGTAGTAATTATTTAATTAGTCAATATTCTCTTTCAAAATAGTGAATAGTTGACTAATTTATAATTGTATTAATATTAAATATAAAATTCAATAAACACAATAAAAACCATTTGTTTTGCTTTGTAAACGCATTTTAGAATAATCTGTGACTAACTTGTTAAGATTTACATTTTATTGTGAATAATCAGCATTTGTAAGTCAGTATTTGGCAGAAAAAATAATGAACATAAGTGTGTACTATCTTGTATGATACATAATCTCACATTTAGCAAAAAGTCATGGTGAAGATCTACTTTATTATTTTAAACTATTTTTGTATCTTTGTGTTAGTCTATCAAACAATAAATTTTTAAAACAATTTTTTCTTTTATTAATTTCTAGTTGTATGTGTTCAACAAATATGAAAGAATCAATAAAATGTTGATCATGGTTGCACATGTTGAACAGCAGGGGCTGCATGTGGCCTATTTTTGAGATACTAATGTTTTTGTATTATTCTTAAGAGATTTCAACTCGTTATTCTTCTTTCTCTTGTTTGGGAGTAGAAATATTTTTTCAACCCTTAATGGGGTGTAGGGAAAAAAGTTTTGTAAGGAAATTCTGTCATTTTTGATAATCACTAAAATCGGGTATTGGTCTGTTTTGATAGATGTTATGAACGACGTTATCACGACTAAATATATAAATATCTACCTATAACTTAGGAAAGTGAAGCACCTAGTTGGAATTTGCTGATGACATAGTGGCAAATTATAATTATTAATGTTTTAAGTAATTGCCAAAATGAAACAAGGCTCGAGTTGCTATCCAATCGCTAAAATTATGAATATATACGCAACGAAATTAGTCACAAAGGAAATGTTATGGTGAGCTCGAAAAAACAGGATAAATTATTGACATTAGACAGGAAGTTTCAATATGCAGGAACCATTATGTTCTCCCAGATATAATCTTTGAATTAATTATTAAAATATAAAACATTAAAAGCACAATAGAAAACAAAACCTGTAGGTAAAAAAAAGCATTTATTATTACACACGTTTGGAGTATAGCACTGAATGTGATATGGACAATGATACAAAGGGATGGGTTAAGATTCGAGGCGTTTGAAGTAGGAATGTCGTCGCAGGAGCAGACAGAGTTAGCTGTACTTACTGTGACAGCTGCTAATTTTCCAGCTGCAGGTAGTGTTATGGATTAAAATAATACCTGGCTAGAGAACAGAGGGAAAAATATGTTTGAGTAGCATACATCATAACCGGCTAAGTACATGACCAATACGTAGGGTAGCGTAACATATCGATCGTCCACCGTTTTTGGATCATTGGTAAATGGTTATTGAGACCGAATAGTTTTAACGTTGTTATTTATTAGGTTTAAGCATTTTAATCAATGATATATTAATTATAGATGCGTTATCTACGCTCAGAAACGCAACATAAAATGTTGGTAATTGACCTAATTCAATTTAGTGGCGCACCAACCACTGCAACACTCAATCCAACGTAACTAACGATGTACATATATTCGTTTCTCTCCAGCAACAGGTTCGTCGTAATTATTTTCCTTTCTTCCCGTCTATAGTAGTTATCTATCTTGTATTTAAACTGTTTGAGAGCCATGCTGTTGGTGAATGACGCGTCTATAATAAAATACGTCTTTGTTTGATTTTTTTTTACTGTTCGAGTTGTATCGAGCCTATGCCACCGTAACTTTTTTGTGTGTATCGATCGATGTTCTCATTCCATTTAAATTTAATGACAAAATAGTTGAATGTAGAACACCCGAATCGGTCGCTCGCAATAAAAAAAAGATAAAAAAAATACTGAAGGCTATATTCCTACAGAACTGGATGGCTTCTATTCTGTAATTACTTATATTTGGATTGAGACAGTCGATGACCGTGATTAAAACGACTGACTAGAATACAATTAATCTTAAATGACAAAAGTGTAAACATTTATAAACGCATGGAATGGATGGTACAACAAATGAAAACATAATCGCTTCATTGTAAATGTAATTTTATGGACGTAATATAATTATTCTTTTCAGTTTCATACCTTATATAAATGGCCACAGTTATTACTCTAGTCAATGGCAACCAAATATTTTTCTACGGCTTATTTTTCACCAGTGTCCTCTACACTGGGTAGGTTACATAAATTCCAAAAAGAAGAATATCCAACTTCTTTTGGTGGACTATAAAATGAAAAAGAACTCAAACCTTATTTTAATCGTAAAACCGAATTATATTCAGAACCAGGGTGTATTTTATAGGGACATAGGGTAGCTTTTCCTGCTGTTTGCACGAACAGAGCTCTTAAAGAACTATACGATTCCCACATAGGAATAATAAGACCAAAGCGATAGCTCGAAGTTATGTGTGGTGCCCGGGGGTTGCGAGCAAGTAGAAGCGGTATGTCACACTTACCGGCCAACATGCCAAAATTATTTAATAATTGTCGATTTCTGTTCTAAATGGATCGAAGCAATAAATATGTAATTTGCTAAAGTGGCAGAAATCTACCACAAATGGTCACACTGCCCGCCGACCATGATCACCAATTATTACCAATGAGAAAAATATATTTGACGTTTTTTTTCTTGTGGCCGAATTTTCTTCGGATTGCATTGATTGTTTGTTGTCATTTCGTATCGGAACTTTTAAGAACATAATCTTACAAAGCAATATAATTTGTACTTTTTTATAGTCATTTTAGTAGCGAGAGACACATTAAGTATAGGTAAAGAACTACCACTAATATGGCAGATGACGACCTAGATACGAAAGAGTACCGGTGGGAGACAGGTTACGAGAAGACTTGGTGAGTTACTGTTCTCTGTAAAACATTGACTATTTAAAAGCACATGTCTTACATTTCTAAATTTTAATTAGGGAGGCTATAAAAGAAGATGAGGATGGATTGGTGGAAGGCCTGGTGGCAGAATTCGCGCAGAAAGCGGCGCGAAAAGCTGCAGCACCACGTCGGGGACCGGTCCGTCTTGGCATGATGAGACATTTACTTGTGGCAGTTGATTGCTCTGAGGCTATGAACTCTCAAGATCTGAAACCATCACGGTTTCTGTGTACACTAAAGGTTTGTGTTGGTTGGTTTCATACAAATTAAAGAGACTATATACAGTTGTTTTTTGATCGCATCTACTTGCCAAACCTAGGTCAAAACTGCTCATCACACGTTACTTTATGGGATATAAAATATCTTTGGTAAAATGTAGGTCTTTAGTATTCACACTGCCTTGTAATGGGTGTGAAGATATTATTTATAACTGTTTTGTTTTTCTGAGACTGCAAACACATCTTTAATTATTTGTAGAATAGTGCTGAGTTAAAGTACGTCAATTATTTAGTAAATCACAGGCCCCAACAAATATTTCACAAATAGTCATCATTCTCTACCTTGTATCTCACATTCACCCATCACTAGATAAACAAATACAATGATAGGTACAATTAAGTTCCAATAAAACAGAACGTATATCTACATGTTCTGTTTTAGTTTTTTAGTTTGTTTAGTAGTAACTTTCACATTTATAATATCATAATTCACCAATGACCACCACCATTATCCCAGGTATTAAATTGGTTAACTGTTAATAATCTTGTTTTATTAGTAATAGTAATAGTATATAGTAAAAACTAAATGTATTAAATTTGCATTACCCAATGTTAAAAAACTAGGCTGTAGTTTAATGTAAGACAATGAAGCTCTTAGCCTTGTTGAGTCAACAGTTTTCTTATGAATTACTTTAGACTCAAACTTCAATGGGGGACACAAATATCATGTCTTGCGGGAAAACTTAGATCAGCAGCTTACGCAGTTAGAAAAATCAGGCAGATTACAGATGTTGATATGGCTAGATTAGTTTATTTTAGCTACTTTCATAGTGTTATGACCTACGGCATTTTGCTTTGGGGTAAAGCTGTTGATATAGAAACAATTTTTATATTGCAAAAAAGAGCAGTTCAAGCAATTTATAATTTGAGTTCTCTAGCTTCCCTCAGAGAAAAAATTAATCAAATTGATATCCTCACAGTTGCATCACAGTATATTTATGCAAACATAATATTTGTACATCAAAATATTAGTCTTTTTGTCAAAAAGAGTGATATGCACTCCATCAATACTAGAAATAAGGATAAACTTGTCACTTCTGCATATAGACTGCAAAAAGTGCAAGGCTCATTTTTAGGACTTAGTGCACACATCTATAATAATGATGAATTGTTTTTGTTTGAAGCCTAATTATATCTATACTTGCATTTTCTAAGACAGCTAAGGTGTAAGCTTATTTTCTTACTAATATGGGTGATACACATGCAAGACTGAAAAACAACTACCCTGGTCCACATGTCTGGCCTTGCACATTGTTATGGTCATGGTGGTGGTCATTGGTGAGTAATCACATATATAAAACTAACTACATAGTATAAAACAAAGTCGCTTTCTCTGACCCTATATCCCTATGTATGCTTAAATCTTTGAAACTACACAATGGATTTTGATGCGGTTTTAATAGATAGAGTGATTGAAGAGGAAGGTATTTATGTATAATACATGTGACATCCCACGGGAACATGGGTCACACCGCGGGGGACAGCTAGTAATATTATAAATGTGAAAGTTACTATGTTCCTGTATGTTCTGTTTTATTGGAACTTCATTGTACCTATCATTGCATTTGTATTGGTATATAATTAGGCTTCAAACAAAAACAATTCATCAACAATCATTGCATATAATAAAGCCTATAGCACATTATTGATAGGTTGATTTTTACACTTACAAATTAATGTTTCATGATAAAAGACATAAAAATTAAAATGAAAAAAGTTATTTCACTAACTTTTCACTAGTGTACATTAAGGTTTCGAAATGCTTGTGATAGGAGATTCCGTTCTTCATAGCTTTTTAGTTTTCATGGTAATAAGTAAATGTCTATGTAACATGAGTAAACCCTGGATTTGATTATTGTATATATTATATGTATATATTATATGTATTGATTTATACAAGTTGAATAAGTATATAATATATATAAGAAACTTTAAAATTAATAATTAAATCAATAAGGCAATCAACATGCTAATTTCCTAATCCATGGACTGCTATTTCAGTTGTTGGAAAAATTTGTAGAAGAGTTCTTTGATCAGAATCCATTGAGTCAACTGGGAATAGTGTTAATGAAAAACAAGAGGGCAGAGAAAATTACTGAACTATCTGGTAATGTTAGGAAACACATTAAGGCAGTACAAGGGTATGTATGATGCTCACTCAATTGTTAATCCAATATCTAGGTACAATTTTAATGTATAAAATTTATGCCATAGTCTGGTTGGTGAACATGGTGAACTATGGAGTGTAGAAGTAAAGGAGGACCATCTCAGTGTACTAAAAAGTGTCCCTTGAAAGTGAACAAATTAAGGTGGCGCTGCTGTAGCAAGTGGAAGAATTTTAAATAGAGCACCACAAATTATTAGAGTAGGATAGAAAATTATTAAGAAATAAAAGAAACATTTCCGTTTTGTTACAGCGCATTTTTTAAATTATTATAATACATAGACAAACATGAGTATGGAATAAAATTATACAGTGTTTTTAAGTACCCCAATTAATTGTAAATAGGAAATAGAAAATAGTTTTAAAGAATTACCAGCATTTCCACTTGCTACACTAGCGCTATTTCAGTGAGAATTCGAAACCTAATTTGCTGTTTACAAGTGGACACTTTTTCGACAAATCCCCTATACAAGATGGTCCTCCTTTACTTCTACACTCCATAATGGTGAACAAAACCTGCATCATTCCAAATACAAATTTTCAACAACAAAATGGAAGTCATTTGATTGATTGTTTATGACTCAATCAGATGTCACACCATTTAATAACACAGATTATCAATATACTTTTGTATCCTACAGGCACCATAGTGTGTGAAAGCAAATTTCTTAAATTATGCTTATAATAATATAAATATTCCTAAACCATAATAATAATAAAAAATGCAATGAAACAAAAGGATGAAACAAAATATTATTATTATTACCAACAGTTTATCTAACATGGTGCTGACTGGAGAACCATCACTACAAAATACCTTGGAACTAGCTAATCGTATTCTCAAGCCTCTACCGGGTCATGCATCTCGGGAACTGCTAGTTTTGTTTGCATCATTAACTACTTGCGATCCGGGAGACATTGACACTTCTATACAAGTGAGTCTTAAATTTTTTATCTTTAAGTACAATCTAGGGTACTTTTGGCCACCTATATCTATAACCCATAAATATGATTTGGATTTGTCTAAGCAGGTATTAAAAACTGCCATCTAGTAAAAATCTATCAACACTATCATACAATTCAGACAACTTTTGGTATAAAAATAAGTAAATTTCATAATAAGCAGATATTTTTTGTTGTAGGCACTAAAGGCTGAAGGAATAAGATGTTCTGTAATTGGTTTGGCAGCTGAAGTGAGGATCTGCAAAAAATTATGTCAGGACACAGGTGGAGATTATGGGGTATGTGACCAGGACTTTACTATTATATTCGAAAAGCAAAGGTTTTTGCTACAACCTATCCATTTTTGATGAAAAGAATAATAATGTTTATCTCTGAGAATGAATCAAATTAGAGTTACTGTGGATCTATCCCTTGGGTATGTGCCGAACGTTAAATATTTAATTCTTCGTGTGAAATGCGGCAGGTGGTGCTGGACGACGTGCACTACCGCGCGCTGCTGCTGGGCTGCACGCCGCCGCCGGCGCGGGCGCGCGCGCTGGACGCGGGGCTCGTCAAGATGGGCTTCCCGCACGCCGCGCCCGCGCACCCGCCCGGCCAGCCCGCCACCGGCGCCGACCCGCCCATCACCGTGTGCATGTGGTACGTAGCCTCGCCCTGTCCGCCTCCCCTACCCCTCCCCCACTGCGGGGTGCACGCCGCCGCCGCCGCCGGCGCGGGCGCGCGCGTAGTTTATTAATAGACTAGCGTGGACTCCCGCTCGCAGATTAAAACATAGCCTATATGTGTGCAGTCACCTGGAGGAGGGCGAAGGCGTGGGCGGCGAGGGGCACCTGTGCCCGCAGTGCCGCAGCAAGTACTGCTCGCTGCCGGCGCAGTGTCGCACCTGCGGCCTCACGCTGGCCTCCGCGCCGCACCTCGCCAGGTAACGCAACAACTTCATACATACTAACTCTAACGCGGGTTTGGGAAGTTGCTGCTAGTAAGAAACGCTATTTTCGCACGTATATTAGATATATTAGTTCAAGCTTCTTCCAATCGCATATAATCAATCCTTTGGGTAGGTAGGTAAATATGCATGCATTAATATTAGGTACTAGCTGACCCGACAGACGTTGTCCTGTCTTAAAGATTGATTGCCGATTGAATCGACTGTGAAATATGCACTAAGTAATGATAAATTAATTATTTTTATCAGTATAATTCCGACCCATGTCTCTGTTTCAAACGATATTGTCAAACGACTGACATTTATCTCAAACACCATAAGGATACATTATAAGATTTTATATTGTCAAAAGCGGCAAGGTTACATTAGAGAAATTAATAGTTTCGTTTTATTTTTTAAAATTTTCTAAATTTCCACGCAACTTTCTTAATTTTTTCTTTCATAAAAACCTCCTGACAATAACAAACACAACAAAAACAGAATTAGCGAAATCGGTCCAGCGTGATGCCGTGACCAAGGGAAATAGGGATTCATTTTTATATATATATATAGATATTCAAGTCTATCAATATCAAAGTATTGATTTATAATATTATATTTATATTGGCTTTATTTCGATCCCTTATATAAAAATATAAATTTATCTCTGATTATTATTATTTATAGAATTTGTACTGTTGACCTATGCAATTACAAAAAAACAAGTATTTCCTGCTTTTGTCCTGTATTTTGACTTTTGTGGTCGAGTAATTATATTCATAGTTATATTTTACAGATCCTACCATCATCTATTTCCTGTGGAGCCTTATGAGGAGTTGAGTAATGAAGGACAGGCCCAATATTGCTTTGCCTGTTTAAGATTATTCACAGACGTCGATAAACAGGTAAACATATTCAATATATGTTATGCTATTAAATGTCGACCAAAAAATTTTTTGTACAAGAACAAAATAAATCCTGCATCGAAGCAGCGACAAAACTAACGTGGTTATGAAGAGTTACCTGGGTTTGGTTTTTATGAATCGGTAGACGGTCGGTACACGAGCGCGGTAGATTTATGTACTGCGGTCAAAAATGTTACGACTGATCGCAATTGCAACCGTTGGTCTGACAAAATATTGACAGTAATTAGGCAAGGGGGCAAGTGAGAGTTTGATAATTTCAGGATATTTTAAGATGAAAAATCTAAAGCGTGTTTTAGCTATTTTTGGTGCCGTCTAGAGGCCGGTAGGAAGTTAAAAAGTATTCTGATCTTCCGCAATTTGCTAATCAACCTCATTAGATCAATTTACTGTATGTGGAGCATACATCTTTTCGTTGCCTAATATATAATGTTAAATGTTGGTATGTACGTGCCACATATAGGTACGCTTGTTCTGTGTTACTCTGCGATAAACGACAACAAATCCACACATTTGTGCGGCGTAACATGTTACTGGTTTGAGTAGGAATCCAATTTTTTAGAACTACCCACTACTTTTGTCTAGAATACTGTTGTTGATTATTTAATTATTTATTTATTGGATATTCATTATTTTTTTCTTGTATAGATATATATATTTAATATGCACCTTGTACCTACTTAAATTACAGTTCATAAGTTTTTCTCATCATAGAACTATAAACTGCCCTTTTAGTGACTACATACTGTTACCGCCAATATTATAATTATAGTTTTATATTCAATTTGTCATATAAGTGAATGTAAATTCTTTTGAGAAATAAAGAAAAAAAATAAAATAAAAATAAAGAAAATCTTAAGCCCGATATGTATCGGTATCGGTTCCTGCAGATATTCCGGTGTCCCCGCTGCGGCGAGCACTACTGCTGGGAGTGCGAGGGCGCGGTGTGCGGCACGCTGCACGTGTGCCCGGGCTGCGCGTCGCGCCCGCACCTGTACCAGCGGCTCCCCGACGCGGCCACTTGACATTTGGACCGCACCAGCGAACAAGTCAAACCACGCAATACCTATTTCAAACAAGCTCTAATGCGGGCCCGAGCGAGGAGACTCACGGTCACCGATGAAACTCCTATTGATTGTGGTTAATTGTTTTCCAGGCGTAAATATCTTTAGATAGATGATTTATCGTAAGCGTAACGTAATCGTATCGAGTGCGCCAAAAAGGTGGTTTGTATGGTGAATTGAATTCCCCATTGCATTAGTTTTTGGCGCACTCGATGCGACGACGATACGCTTACGTTAGATGTTCGTGTTCAGGGCACAGCAGGTATTTTTTTTGCTTTTTAGGACAAGGTCTAATGGCCTCTTATGACTTTTACACGGAAAAGAGGTCCAGCAGTTGTTGATAGTATGTTTAAGTGTTTCCTATATTAATATGTACATACATGTATTATAAAGTAAACTTTACACATATATGTATGTTGCTATGTTTAGTTTTAATGTACAGTTAAATAACTACAAATATTATGTTTTAATTATTTATTCATATCACAATTTGGAACATCATATGTGAGTACAGAAAATAACAGAACCATATTGTAACATGTTTAGCCTGTATACTATCTAGTTTAATTATTATGTACATAACAAAAAGGTCATTATATAAATCACAGATAAAAATCTCTCATTTCTATATTCGCTACTGTACGCTATAAGTAGCGCTAGTATACTTAGGTTACTTTTAGGTTAATAAATTAACTTACATTTTCAATGGAAATACATATATAAGACGGTTTTACAAAAATAGTTTACATTGTAAATGCAATGTTGTCTTGTTATTTGTTAAATACGAATCAACAATGAAACATGTATGTATATATTTGTCTTACGTTTAAGACATTATCACATTTTGCACTTATAAATATAGAGGTATATATATAGATATACATCAGGGTAAAGTATATGCTGATAAACACGTTTTTGTTGTAAATCGTGAAATCATTACAGCAGAGAATTAAATATCGTACAGATTCTTAAGTACAACCAAAATAAACTATAAAATGACTACACTTTTTGACTGTCCGTCATCATTTTTTTGCGCGTTTGCCACAATATATTTGATTTCTGATAATACTGCTCAATTTGGAGGAGAGATTTCCCTTTGGTTTCGGGGAGTAAGAGAAAGAGTACAACAGTAGCTAGAGTGGCGGAGGCGCCGAAAAGGCCGTATACGCCCGCCATGCCGATCTTATTCTTCATAACTGGGTATAGTTTAGTGAAACCGAAGAGGACGGCGTTGAAGAGGCAGAATATATAGCCGCCGCAGAGGCCGCGAACTTTCGTGGGGAGTAATTCGCCTATCATGAGACCAGGGAGTAGGAAGAAGCCTAGGGTATTGAAAGCGACGTAGCCAAGAATTAAAATGCCTGGTGTGATTCCGTCTGTGTGGCCCTGCGAAAGTAGGAATGCTAGTGCCAACGTGCAGATCGCTGTGCCGGCGCCTGACACTATCACAAGAGCACGACGCGTTATTCTCAGCAATAATATGCAAGCGAGCACAGTCACCACCAGTCTGACTAACGCAGTCGCGTTCGCTGCCATCTGGAACATAAGTATTGTATTCGATTAGAAGTTCCTTATCTCAACAGCTCATATAATTAATGATTATGTTATTTATTCCTAACCGTTGTGTTCCAGTAGGCCTACCCTCGTACCCGAGCTAAAAAGTAGGTATATCCAAAACATATTCAAATTTAAATCAAATATTTTCAGCCATTTATGTATGATTAAGTCAATGTATGTAAGTTTATATTTGTGGAATTCATTTCTTCGATGAAAGTATTCAAAATAGACTTACCGTAGGCGCGAGCGACCCTCCTGAGTCCTTGACGATGTCAACCGCGTAGAATATGACGACGTAGCTGCCGGAAAGTATCTGCAGCATGTTGAATGCATTGATGAGGAGCAGCGGCTTGAGGACCGGTGGTCGCGTCACTGTCGTCAGGAACCTGATGTTCTCTTCACCTCGTGCTTTCTCTTTCTCGCGGGCCGATATCAGCTCGTGAAGTTCACGTTGGGCCTTGGAATAAAAGAAAAATTCTTGTAGATGATGTGTAGATATAGTGTTGTATAGTAATGATAGTGTTATTAAGTTCATCTTTCTTTATTATTCTTAAACGTCAGAAGCGATTTCTTAAAGTGGTCAGACAAGTGTTAGCATATTTGCCTATTCAGCATAAAATGTCTATGGTATTTGTTCTTTACCATAAATAATTAAACAATATTGTCGATTCTCTTTTTCACCAAACTAAAGTTAACAAATCTATGAACCCCTCTTTCTATTCTTAAAGTTTATAATGTGAATCAAATTGAATTATACACTACGGTAAAAAATAGTCTGACAGGGCTAAACAAACTTGAAGTTATTCTTTTTTGAAGACTAATGGTATTTTAAGGGCTGTAGATGAAGATACCGAGATATATCAAATTAAATGAAACGAAATATTTATTGAAATAGGCCTTCACAGGCATTTATGAATGACCAGACTAACGCCGGTTGGGAAGGTTGCTTTTACTGAGGCCATATAATTAAGGATGGCAAAAAACTCCGCAATTACTATTTTCAAACCAAGTCCTACTGGAGCGAGCGCTACACCCAAGCATTGTCGTCATCAAAATAATCGTTTATGTTGTAGAAAGCCTTTTGTACTCAAAGAGTCAGTAAAGTTTTGAGATGTCGCACCTTTAGAATTGAAGTGGCATAACTCAAAATTTTAAGAAAATGACTTTTGTATATGGAATTACTTATAAACATGTATTCTATCAGTTTATTATAAATAAATAGATTATTTTAGTCCAGAAAAGGACAAACGTGCTATTTCCGTCTCTTTAAAATCACGCGGTTACCGCGCATCCCTCTGTATTGAAGGATCTCATTCAAAGTTGCGTCAACAGTGCTAAACGCTGGACGTAGTGCGGTTGCTCCGTAAAGGGCGGAAACTGTAATCTGCAGTTTTAATACTAAACGCAAGGTAAGTTATTTCTTTGATAGATATTTTTGGAATGACTCATTTTGGTTTTGGGCGTTTCAATACTAAATGATTATAATATTGTGGTGTCGTATTAGAACTGCCGTCATTTTATTACCAAATATTGCTTAAATGATCGAGCCTTATTTTATATTATTGCTTTACTTTACTACCAATTTTGTGACTACGGAGACGTATAGGTAAATATGTTTATTCTTTACTGAATGATATGAGACTTAGTGAGCTTTATTTTGAGTTGAGTCTTTTTATTTTTATTTCAGTTAAAGTTTGAGATCAATAATGAAAAGAAGTGCAGATCTTATTTTGCATCTATTAAACCGGAATGAAATATTATGCATGAACAGGGTGAAGAGATGAGAACAGCAAGTGCAGAAGGTTATACTAGTGCTTAAAATGGATCCAAAGAGCGTGATAAGGAAAACTATTAGAAAATACCCTTGGATAAGGCGACGGATGGAAGTCCTAGATTGAATTGAAATTTTACCGCAAGTGGAAACTGAACAACGGATTCTAAAGGAGATTAACAATACGTCCATAATCAGCAGTGAGAATAGCGTTAATCCAATTATCAAAGAACAAACATCACAAAACATGAGAGATCGATCCAGTAGTTCATCATCATCCAGTTCTGTTGTTTGTTTGTATTATTATTATTTTTTTTTTTTATTAGTTATTCATAATATTATATTATTGTTCAATAATTCTTCACTTTTGCGATAGTGAGACTAAATAGATTTTATGTAATAAAGCTAAGTTGGTTTTTTAAAAAAAAGAGTTATTGCTGAGTTTATTGTCGGCTCTTCTCAGTAAAAAACAACCTTCCGAACCGGTATTAGAATCAGACTATTCATAAGTGCTTGGAAAGGCCTATTTGAATAAAAATATTTTCATTTCATTTCTTCTATGTCATAATCTTCAAGTTCCAGCACAACGTCGTCGTCATCAGTCTTTTACATAGCCGAAGCAAAGCTGAGACGAAATGAAAATAAATAGCTCACCTTCTATCATGTCAGGTACTCAAATCGATTACACGAATATAATTTGTGCCGAGCCCTCAAATAGCAAAATACGGTTAGATAAAGACATAAACTACCGTCAATCACCTGTGCATTCTTTGCAATCAGAAGTCGATCTGAGTGACGCTGATCCGACTTACAACGATTCATCGCTACGACGCTCTTTCAGTTCATCAACCAACACGTCTGACAGGGATGGGGCACATGATGGTGACGATGCAATTGTTTCCTCAGAATAAAAAATCTAGGAAGCGCCTGCGCAATCCGTCTCAATGGAAACAAAATATTGTTAAATCTCTTCGAAATACCGGAAAAGCCTACCAATCACTTTCTAAATCTAACAAAGTAATTGTGTTTGTAGACTTCGTTGTTCCGATAACATAACCCCTGAGCGAAATATACGACTATTATTGGCAGCTAAGTAATTTTGACTTGAAGCGATCATTTATCAAGGCATGCACGATGGAGGTGAAACCAAAATATCAGTACAAAAATGCTGCCCATCCTCGTAAACCAAACACAGCCATTTATTTTACAGCTGATTGCCAAAGAATTCGCGTTTGTAAAACCTTTTTTTATCAATACACTAGATACTCGTATTACAGAGAGACAGATAAAAACTGTGAAACTGAAAACTAATGGCCTTGTGGAAGATCTTAGAGGGCGTTCTAGAAGCCGAGCCCCGATTAACCCAAGTCTTGTACAAGATATTAAGGACCATATTAATAGTCTACCGCGCATAGAATCACATTAACTAGGATCTTCTACTTCAAGAGATTATATGGATGGCAGCAAGAGTATAAAAGAGATATGTAGGGACTTTAATAATAATCAAAACAAGTCTCACGCCCGTACTGGGTTTTTTACTTAATATTTACAACTGAAATTAATATAAGCTTTTTTTAAGGCCAAAAAATATTTATGAGACTAATGTACAAGATATAAATATCATATGAATATGTATTATTAACGAAACTAAATGTGCTGTTTATGATCTCGAAGCTGCAATGACCTGTCGTAAAGGCGATGTTTCATCTTTTTATTATAGGTCAAGACTTAATTGTTATAATTTTACAATAGTTGAACTAGCTTCTAAATCAAAACATAATAATAAAAAGAAAAACGATAGTGAACTAGGTGCATATGAAGGAGTATATTGCTACTTTTGGAAAAGAAGACATGGTAATAAAGGGGCTATTGAAATAGGTTTCTGCGTTTTTGATTACTTAAAGTCCCATCAGTGAAAATAATGCAGACAAAACTTTAAATCTAATATTTTATTCAGAAATTGTAATGGTCAAAACAAAATATAATATAAATATATTGCCAGTTTATAGCAGTTTAGGCCACTGCATAAGACAGTGGCCCATTTTGACAACATTCAATCAATAACGCATAAATATCTAATTAAGGGACATACACAGAAAGAGGGAGGCAATGCACATAGTTTAATTGAAAAGAAATAAAGAGAAACCTAAGATCTGGTCCTATTGACAAACCGCAACAATATATGCCTTTACTAAGAGGTGCTAGAAAAACTGGCACCCCAATTAGAGTTAAAGAGTTAAGGTTACAATTTTTTATAGACTTAAATGTGTTGCAGAACGAATGTTGATAAAAATGCAGTGGGTTTGAGGGACTTAGATAGCGAGATAAAAGTGTTAAAATTAGTTAAAGACGAGCTATTTTTATTTTACTATAAAAATACATATGCTGAAAAAGACTAAGAAATAAAATGAAAAAAGCGTGTGAAATTACAATAACGAATGCTTATAGTCCAAAATGGTGCTTGCAGAAAATAAAAAAAAAGATCTGAATTATCTTATAAGAACTAAAGCAATCCCTAGTATCTACGCCTGGTTCTATGACTCGCGTTTATAATTATTTTTAATAAATTAACTTAATGATCTATTTTGATCTCATTTTAGTGTTGAATCAAGATATGTTATTTTTGCTGTTTATTTAAAAAAAGTGAATGGTTGATTATGTTAATTAGTTGAGTTTGATAAAAGTTTTTTTATTTCGTAAATTCTTTCTTAGACATTTTTATAAATATCTTTTGGCCAGTTATTCAAATATAACAAAATGACTTTTACTTTATTATTTTTCTACTCTATTGATAAGAAGTATTTCATTGTTTTATATTATTTTATCAAAGGTTTACATAGTATTTGGAGATTATTTCAAACCATTGATTTTTATAAACTTACTTTAATTGAATACCAGGTGGTAATGTTATGTTGGTAGCAGTACCAGTAGATTAGTGTTTAATGATGATTAGTGAGGGAAAATTTCAAAATACACGATTTTGAAACCAAAGTCTGTTTTTCACTTTCCTTTAATTTAACTAGTCTACAATAATTAAACTAGCATATTGTAAAATCTGTCACCATGTTCAAATATAACATTAGAAATTAATCGCCCCTTTTTTAAATAGGCACAATTTGTTTATGTATCGTTAAGTAAAAAATTGACTCAAAGTCAAATATGCCAATAATATTAAATTGATTTCGGAAAATAAGTGTCATTTTTTTTTTAATGACTAATTATAAAATGTTCTAATTAGTTATACGTAAAGGTTTAGTGTCCAATCATTAAAACAATTCCTACCCTACGGTTAATAACAAAAAAATTAAAAATAAACGCTTAACCTAGAGCAATAAAATGGAAAATCTACAAAACGGCTAATTCTTCTATTACATTTTTGGTGTTTACCAAAAAACAAGAATTTTGGATTAAGCCACTTCAATTCTAAAGGTGCGATGTGTCTTGCTTTGATATTTATAAAATGATAACTCCGAATTTGTCACTCGGAGTCACATGATGTAGTTTTATATGCAACAGTAACTTAATTTCAAATTTGAATAAAATAATATTATGATGCAATACCGTTAAGCGTCCAGCAGTTGATAAATATTGTTATTATGTTCAATAGATTCGCACACGACACGATGCACAGTTATTGTCTGAATTTTTATTAGTATCAACACATGTTCGAGAAATGACACATCAATTGTCTTATGCCTCCTTCCTTGTTGAGCTCATTAAGAGATCATTTATCGGCAATGGAATCACATGAGCGAATGTAGTATAGAGATACATAACATATTGATTCGTCGACATCTAACCAGATGTCTAGGTCATCCAGACTCGGACTATTAGACTTTTGTTTTATTCAAACTCAAACGAAAAATTGCTTGGAAATAATATGTTATAGGAAAGCCTATCTAATAAATAAGACATAATAAATAGTAGTAAGGTATTTAGGTATAGTTTTTATAGCAATATTAGCATTATTGGTTTAATATATATTTTGAAAATTTTAGGGCTATTATAGATAGGTCTGTTAGTGGGTAATAACGTCGAATGTAGTGACGAGAGTCGTGGTTCGAATCTTACAATTTATTATTAGTGGTAGTTATGGTTTCGGAAGGAAAAAATGAGGAGTCAGGAAACCATGGCACGCTGTTGAAGTACTATGTAGTACTCGCCTGGCCTGCCACCCTTGAGATGAACATCTATTGCCAGACACAATGGGTGTAAATATCTATATATATAAAAAATTATGTTTGTCTGTACGTCCTTTATAGAATCGTAAACTATGCAACGGATTTTAATGCTGTTTCCAGCAATAGATAGAGTAATTCAAGAGGATTAAAAGCGGGCTAAGCCGCAAGACGCAGCTAGTATCTAATAATAATAATAGTATCTAAAAATGTATTTTAAAAGTAGTTGGTATATGTATGTGGTATGTAGTATATCAGTTACCCATAGTACAAGCAGTACACTCTGTTTAATTTGGGATCAGGTAACCATGTGTGAAGAATGTCCTGGGATATTTATTTGTTATTAATTACTGGTATGTTTCGACAGCAGTTCTTGTGAACCAGGTTCCTTGTAGGCTTTATGTGCTGACCACTTTGAGGCACATAAGGTGATTTACAATAGCTCAACCATTTTTTAAATGCATGTCGGTTTTACTAAGTTATTGTGTGTTATAGCTTACGTTTGTGTATTGTTTGTTATTACTGTGAATTAGTTATTGAAGTAAAGAGTTTGAAACAAAAGAAAACTACTTTTTTTTATTTACTTTTATGCAGTGTCTTCGTGTGGGTCTGTTGTAAAAAAATCTTTGATCGTTGCACGGTGCAAGTTACTTGATATCAATTGCCTGTAATTCTGTCTGTATCAAGACAATTAAAGGTATGTCGAACAATCATCATCTTCGTTGTATTCGTAAATACTTTATTTATAATTTTATTAATAAAACTATTCCAATATGAAAACCGACTGAAAACCAGCGCGAGGGCTATTTTTAATGGCCTCACTCAGCATTGCTACATTTTTAAAACGTTTGGTTTATTGTTTGTTTTCTCATATTATTTTATTTTTTAATATATTGTAATGTTGTGTGTTGCCACGAATAAACGTATTTTCTTTGTTTTTTTCTTTCTTTCTTTCAATATTAAAAAGAGAGACCAGATTTTGTAAGTATCTTTTTGGACTCACTGCACCTATTAAAAAATATTTAACTATTTGAAAGGCAATTATTCCAGATTTACATAGGCTGTAATCCAAATACACAGGGACAGAAGAATTTTAAGAGTCCACGTAATAATATCGATGGCTTCATTTACAATGGAATGTGCACAGTACACTCAAGTTTTAACATAATTAATAAAATTATTAAACAAACAAGGTAATGGCGTTATAAAATATGTAAAAGACTATAATTTATTTGTTTTGACCATGTTATTATGTGCTAGTGTTTTTGTTTTCAGTTTATACTTGTTTATAAAGCACGCTAGTTAGTATGGAAGTATGAATAACTAATCGGTAATCCAAGTTCAATGTTAAACAAACACATTGATGACTATCTAAGCAAACTAAGCGATAGTGTGACAAAGGCTAATCCAATACCTAATATTTGGATATACCGTACCATTTTGGACATGCCTGGCTAATATTTTATTCATAAATGTTAGTCCTTCACCTCCTTTGAATAAATTTTATAACTTACCTACATTTTATAGGTGTAGGTACCTACCTACTAGCTGTTCATATGCGACATTTTTTTCTACATATCTATTTACGTATCTATTGACGTATTTACCAAATCCACTGAGATTTTTTTCACGAAATCCTTGATAGGCCAATTCCTTTTCCATATCCGTAATGCGAAAATGTTTCTCACATTTCAGAAAATCTTATTTTAGTGCCCTTCACAATTTCGTAGCTTGGGCGTAGGCTGCTACCTAGTCTGTCACTAAAGTAGCCATTGTCAGTATTCAAATGAGATTTAACGATCTACTACAATTTGCATTTATTATTTAGCCACTTTTATAAGAAGTTAAAAGGTGGTTATGGTCCAAAATTCATTGATCAATCTATCCGGATCTCTAGAATTGAATCGTAAAAAGGTGAAGTGAAATTACCTTTACTTGCCTCTTGTTGCGTGTCTAGCATTAAAGTTAGTATTTTTGAGTAAGTTTCATTATATTATAATAATAATAATTTATTGCCAGAAAAATACATAACATAACAATATGCCTTCTTTTGAGGATACACACATGAGAAAAATACAACTATGAAGTCCAATAGATTGTTTGAGGGATATTGGATCATAAATATTCAGCCTATCAGTTTCCGTATGAACTTTGACGTTATTTATGTCCGTTGGTGACCGCTTAATCGCGGATAGATATAATTCATACTTTTAATAGTTCGTACCTACAGAAGTCATAGCTTATGGATTATGGCAATCTTTTTTAATATCTCCTAGTTAAGTTAGACGTTGCTAGTACTTGAGATGTTCTGTTACGTCCATATCTTCAGGTACTTGCAGGCTATGAGACTACCACCGTCATGTGGCCTGTTCCCAATTACGTGGGGTCTGCGTAATATTCAGCAACGTCAAATCTATATTGCTAATGATTTGGGAGTGTTTTGGTCGCGCGTATGTCTGACGCCAACCTAATTTGGGAATTCTATTGGATGTATCGCCTTCTTGACTGGTCTGAACAGATCTAAGTATAGTCAGTATAATACACTTACGATGTCTGGGTCACCACGCAGGCGCGCCATGGCAGCCATGGCGTCATGGAAGCGCCCCCGACGCGCCAACCAAGTGGGGCTCTCCGGCGAGAAGCACAATGCTATAAATGCCAAGGCCGGCAGAACAGTTGACAGATGGGCCACCGACCTCCATGGCAACGCTCCACCAAGCGCGTAAACATATAGTACTCCTAAAGAGTAGGCCACAAATGGGGTTCCAATTAGCAAGCCCCGGAGTCTTGGCTCTGATATTTCGCCTAAGTACACCTGAGGACAAATATTTATTATTAATCTTCATGGCAAATTGAACGTTGTTTTTGTTATTCTTTGATACTACACGGCTTTGAATAACATGAATAAATATTATAATCTCAAAATGATTACAAAAAATCGTAAACAATATAAGTACTTAATCTTAGTATAAAGTCTATAAATTAAATCTACAAACCTGTGATGGAGCGGCCATGATGCCGACAGCGAAGCCACAAACGATTCTACCGAGTAGCAATAGTGCGTGATGTGTCGCTGTTCCTATTATGATCCAGCCCACGATCAGCGGAAGGGTGCAAGCCTGCAATGTGCGTCGTCGTCCTATTGCCTCCATAATAGGCCCTGATAACATCGAGCCCAGGGGTGTCGCTGCTGAGTGTATACTCGCTAAAACAAAAAATATTTAATTTAAATACTTATATCATTTCCTTGCCTTTTCCTTAATCATTTGAGGTCGGCGTAATTACATATTCCGGTTGCATTATGTCCATTGGAATAACAAGAGTCGTGGCAGATTTTTTACGCTTGGTCGTCGGGCCACCTGCCTGACTACAACTGTATTTGGGATGGTCATCGGTAAGTTAAGTCATTAGTCGCCTCTTACAACATCCTAAAGATGAGCAGTTACGATATTTTACAAACAAACTCGACGATGAATTCACGGAGTGACTATTCCCTGTCTCGCGTGATCCCGCAATTAAATGAGAGGTTCACTATCGGCGTGTTCACGTGAGTGACCGCTCTGTGAGTTTTGGTTTGTGTAAAGTACGACTGGTATGGAAATAGGAAGGTATTCATCGCCATTGCAAGGAGACTTGTATGAATCCACCTACTTATGGTACGCCTATATGATCAAGAGATTCACTCAAAACACCTATTTATATGTAAACAATCTAACAAACTTTGACAATGCTTTAACAAAATTATAGTTCGCATATAGCGTGAACTTTCAGACATCATTCTTATAGTTGAGACTCACGAGTTATCCACTCGTGACTTGTACTCTTTAGGTAGGTAACGAACATTTTACTATCGTGGGTACTTAAATGGGTCATAAAATAATATATTTGCTAACACGGCCTTAAATACAGCTGTTTGGTACATCGCACAATGTAACTAATTGTAACGTTGCAACAAAAAGCTGCATTTAAGATTTGAAACTAAGTACACATAAGTAAAAATATACAGTAACATCACGCTGATCGTTTAATCACGTTTGTAGTTTTTTTTTTTTTTTTTTTTAGTTATGGTATAGAAGCATATTTTTTTATTTATTTATTACAATTAAAAACATTTTTCAATATAATTGTAAACGTTACAATCTAAAAAAAAATATAGCTAAATTATTGACAAAATATTTGATATCAAATCCTTCAACAAAAGGTTTTGTCAGCAGCTCGTGTCTTTTGTCACGCTATTTACCTTTTGTTGTTTAATTACTTATTTGTTTATTTTGAAATCAAAATATTATCGTACTTTAATTAATTGCTATCTCTTATCTTATTGAAGGTTGTTGACGTGGAATCGGATATCCTGATAACGTGTTTGTTATCTTATCTACATGACAATACTAGGATATACCTTATTTACCTAATCGTTAGCTATCTCAGGTAGGTGCTTGATGATTTGCCAACAATGAGTAATTTTCACAAAAGAAGTCTCACAGTCACTGCTCTGTAGTACAGGGAAACACTGGGCTTTTATTTGATAATTCCGAGATCTTTCATTAGCTATCTTTTAGTGTTTAATGGAGGTTCCAAATCACTTTGATGTTGCCGTTGTAATATGTGCTCCGTAGTGTATCTTTTAACCGTCTACGGGATAGACAAAAGGAAGAGTTATGATTTTAGCAGTCTATTTGCAGTCACTAGACTTACGTAGATAAAAGACTACTAAGAAAAAATAAACTACTAAAAAGTAAAAAAATAAGTAAGTGCTAATTGCTATCATCATTTTAATGAGTACCGAAGACTTGTATATTTGATATAGCGACCCGCCCCGGCTTCGTACTAATACATATAAACCTTCCTCTTCAATCAGTCTATCTATTAAAAAAAACCGTATCAATATCAGTTACGTAGTTTTAAAGATTTAAGCATACATAGGGATATAGGGACAGAGAAAGCGACTTTGTTTTATACTATGTAGTGATGAGGCCAGGGCTCTGTACATATTTATGTATGTTTATTTAGTTATATTTATGTGATGACATTTTAAATTATTAAGGTTATACTTAATTCAATTCAAATGCCGTGGTCGTGCGTTATCAACTACAAAAAGCAAAAATTCAACAAAAAAATTATGGAAATATAAAACCAACAAAGATGCCATCAATCAAGAATAGAAAAAAACACACGGCATATGGTAATTGAATAACGTTACACGTTAATAATGAATTGCCAGGAATTCAAAATTCAATAAAATTCCAGCCGTTTCGAGACAGATAAATATTGTAACTACAATATTTTTTTGTTATAAGAACCGTAATTCATAACCATATGCACTTTCTAAAAACTGTTACAAAAAAATATTACGAACAAACACTTACATTTTATTTGAATGTATGTATATATGTAATATACTCGTATATAAAATTCGTTTTGTTCGAAGCCATATTAGCTATAATTCAATCAGCTGTTTGTTTGTTGTATTTATGTACCTAAGTACTTAAATATAGAAGCTCGTTTGTTGTCATCATCAATCAGTCGATTAGTTATCATATTTAAAGTAGATCTAATGTAAATCAAAGTTATAGAAAGTCATTTGATTATGCTAAATGATTAATGTGCCAATACATAAAACGATCAATCACTATCAATCGATATGTAAATAATGTATCCATATTATTACATGCAGAAAAACGAATGATTGAATCGTCAATAAATAGAGTCCTAAGTCCATATTTCTTATTCCGCTCATTTAAAACGATGGAAAAAAACCCGGCGCAGTGTTTTTCAGCACACGTAGTGTAGGTCCGTAGTTAGTACGATGTGGTTCGGTTTAACAACTTGAAATTAACCTTTAATTAATTGACAAGGACTTTTGGGGCATTATTTACACATGCATCTGATCTCAAACTATCACAATCGAAACCAGACAACTGATATTCTGCATACTTTTTTTAATTACATAATTCTAAAGTTTAAATCCAGACAGAACAAACCGACATGTTCATATTGTTCATGCACACAAATGGTTGTTCTGGGTGGGAATCGAACTTACGACCTGCGGCGTGGTAGTCAGTCTCTAAACACTATACCAACTGGCCCGTCTATATATATCGTATCTATAGAGACTTGACGAAACTGTAACTACTGTAAGGCTTGACAACGGAACCGTAAATTATTAAACGGAAGTAAACTAAGCAAACAGATAAATAATTAAAAAAAATATTTGACACAATTGACAGATCTCTTGGCTTGGTGGTTAGCGGCTCTGACTGCCAAGCTGAAGGTCGCGGGTTCGATTCCCACCTAGGACAAACATTTGTGTGTATGCACGTGTGTGTGTGGTGTGTGGCTGGGTCTAAATATCTATGTATATACGTATGTATTTAGAAAAAAAGAGTAGATAATGTAGTACATTAGTTATTTGGCTTTCATAGTACAAGCTCTTAGCTTGGGACCAGATGGCCTTGTGTAAAGAATGAAAAAAATAGAGTATACGACATATTATCTGTTCTGTCATGTATTAGGAATCTATAGTTCCTTCCTTCATGACGGAAAATTCACTCATGTAGGTCTAGTGTTCCGTACAGTTACTGCTAGTGTTATCAACACTACCGCAACGTATTAAGAATGTAAATGGTAATAATATAAACACGCGGATAAGTATTTCTGCTTCACTTGCGTAAAGCAGGTAACCTCAGGGTTACATCTGTAAGGTCAATCCTTTTTCTTGATATCTGTGTCACTATTTTGCCTCGTGACCTTTATACTTTAACTGGCAGATTGACAAGGAGCAATTTCAGTTCTATCCATCTATAGGATTTATGTATACCTGATCCATAGTTCAATTAGTAGTCGGTTTGATTCCCAAGTCGGCCGTCGGGTACCATTAACATTATATTCAAAGTAAGTACGGGATTTGTAATCAACTCGAGAGATGATGACAGTGAGAGATGATGGTGTCTCCAATATTTTTTTTATAAAAAAAAACTGATCTTTTATATCCTGGGACATTCTGAATACACGGTTGTCTGATCCCAAATTAAGCAGAGCTTGTACTATGGACACCAGATGACTAATATACTATATTATCGAATTTTTTTTTCTAAATACATACTGTAGATATTTACACCCAAACACAGAACAATATACGAGTATATATCGGTTGTGCCGATTGTACTATGGCAACCAGATACTGATGTACTACAATTTAAATACATACATACTTTTATAGATATTTACGTCTCGACACAGAACAACTAAACGTGTTTACATGCACACAAATATTTGTCCTGAGTTACAAACCACCACGCCAGCTAGGACCGATGTTTTGTTTAGTATTGTTGCACATTTTGTTATTTTGTAATTTAATGCTATTATTGGTTTGTTTTTAGTCAGTTTTTCCTATCCTGTTATTGAATACAGGAGAATGTTTGGTTACCTACTTATTCGGGGATAATGGTGTCGCAATAATGCATAAAGGTTAGTTATTCCTTGGAGTGCCCCGCCAAGTCCATACTATTCATACAGTACCATTTTCTCGATATTATATTTCATTACAGTCCTAGCCATATTATATACGTGCTAAAAGAGTATGTTATAAAATTTTATTTTATCCTTCTGGCTGCTAGTTGTTACGGGACAAATCACTATCACTACATAGTATAAAACAAAGTCGCTTTCTCTGTCCCTTTATCCCTATGTTCCTATGTATGCTTAAATCTTTAAAATCCTAATCTTTCGTTTTTTTTAATAGATAGAGTGATTGAAGAGGAAGGTTTTTATTTATAATACATGTGACATCCCACGGGAACGCGGGTAAAACCGCGTGGGACAGCTAGTTTCTTATAAACGGTAGATCAGTAAAGCCTGACCAGGAAAATGAAGAGCCTCGCTATGTCGCAGAAAATAATGGCACTTATATTTTTTATTGATGTGACATATTGTTGCAATAAAAAGCGAAAGAGCCCCCAAATATGGTATATTATTTTTCTGGTCAGGTTAAAAGCACAAAATATAATTAGCTTCCCATATAAATGTATATATTTATCGATATATAGGCTATGCGATGATGACACACAATTAGGTCAGACCCAGAGTTCTTTATCAAAATGTAGTTGCAAATAAAGCAATGACAATGCAGAAGAGTTCGTTAATATGCAAATAAACATTGAGCGATAAAATATTCAGTTTTGATATAGATGGATTATTGCGGCACTTCAATTTCATAACTCAATAATAATGTTCCTAGCTACTTTTTATGTGTACTTTATGTAAGTACATTGTTTCCCCACAGCGCATGCTATTTTACATTTCTGTAATATTTTCCTATTCAATTACCTTTAGCCTCTACAGTAATAGTTAAGTAGGTATGTAAGTAGCTAACTAAATAATTACTTTCGTGAGCATTAGTAGGTACTTATTTTTGACACAGCTAGTTAAAATAACAGTAAAAAATAGCATAGACAATATAGTATTTATGTTAATGATAATAATGTATATTTTATGTTAAAGGTTACCGTTGCCACGTTTTCTAAAATAACCTTTTAACTCGATTGCAAAAAGTCACCAAAAGCTGACAGTACTAAGGTTTATGATTGAGAACAAATTTAACATAGTATTTCGTCGGTCGGATAATATTTTTTTTGTACCGCATGGGCCTACAAACAAGCGGAAGGTCCACCTGATGGTAAGTGGTCACCGCCGCCTATGGACATTTGCAACACTAGGGGCATCGCCAATGCGTTGTCGACCCTGAGACGTGAAGTTGTTAAGTCTCATGTGCCTGTTATTTCACCGGCCCCCTTACCTTTTTAACCGAAACACAGTAGGTAATACAAGTGCACTACTGCTTCACGGCAGAAATGGGTGTGGTGAGGTACTTCCCCGGACGAACTCTACACTAAGAGATCTACAACTCGGAAGGTCGGAACATTTCCGAATTCACGTGTTAAGAGATAGGTAGGTATGCAGAATGGTTGAGAATCGTCAAAACGTAACTACTATACAATAAAATGGTATTAAATATGCATATTATTAAATGAAAGTAAAAAAACTTTCTAAAATATTTAATTTTATAAGAGGTAAACAAGCATTTGAAAAAATAAACCATAAATCGTTTTCAGAATGAAAATCTTGTTTATGTTCCATTACTGTTTTTGGCCATCAATATATTGCTCGTCAAACAAGGTTGTCATAGTAAAAACGGTTGAATCAAGCCATTGTATTATAACACAATATTTTTTAGGAACTCAATATATTAGTTTTCTTAAATTTTGTATGCCTTACCATTTTTTTTATCCTGCATGACACGGCAATCTGTCATGGACGTTTGGTTGCTTTTTAGACTATGGTATTTTGTTTATTTCCATTTTGTATTTGAATTATACTAATGTTACATGATAATATACCCACCTATTCTTGTATGTTACAACACTACTATATAATACACCTGCCAACGAACTGTTACGCATTTTGGCAGAAGTCGGTAATTAGTAAAAAAAAATTGACTAAGCTACATTTGGATATTTTTAGATTAAAAACAAATCTGCCGTCACCTTGATGGCGTTGTTGCGAATTTAGAATTTGGGGTACTTAAACGGGGTATTTCAACGTAGGCTGAACAATCAAGTATGTTCCAGGATATTCCATATTATTAAAAAAAAATCTTATCATGACACATACATTGTGATTTGTTTTGCTAATCTTTATACCTATGTAATCTCGATACGTAACATAGCGCTTGCGGTAGTAAAATAGATAATAAACTCCACGAGGGTCTGAAATGTGACTGATAAGATGACTTTGAATATTTATGGTCAAAGCTATTAAGAAGGTTGAGATGTGAATATCTTTTAAAAGGTTTTCACATTTGACGGGCCAGTCGTGGGTAGGTACGGTTCCCTCCCAGGACAAATTTATGTGCATGAACGTATTTGTTTGTTCAGTGTCTGTTTTTTTTTATACCACATGAGCCGACAAACAAGCATACGGTCACCGCCGCCTATGAACATTTGCAGCACCGGAGCATCGTCAATCCGTTGTCGACCCTGAGACATGAAGTTGTTAAGTCTCATGTGCCTGTAATTTCACCGGCCCCCTTACCTTTCTAACCGAAACACAATAATACAAGTGCACTACTGCTTCACGGCAGAAATGGGTAAAGTGGGTAGTACTTCCCCAAACGAACTCTGCACTAAGAGCTCTACTACTCAAAACACTGGATCTAAATCTGTATAAGTATGAATAAAAAAAAAGTATATCAGTTATCTTTTTTATAGTACAAGTTCTACTTAGTTTGGAATCAGATGGCCGTGTGTAAATAATGTCCCAGGATATTTATTTTATTGAATAACCTAGATGGTATTTAATGAAGGACCTAAATAAATCGATGACAGGTCTTGTTATGGTATGTGGTAAGGTTTATATGTAACTATAAAGTAAATAGGTACAATGTGGTTACGTTTCTTTGAGGTTGGAAATTATAATTAATGAATAGAATATTTAAATTCCTTATAAATATGAATGGAATCTAAATGTTACGGGCGAATAAGGGAATTGTTCTCTTGGTTTCACAAAGATTCATTTAATTACTTAGTACTATCTAAAGGTCGATATGTTCTTACCTATCCATGATCCCATTTCATCATCTATCCTCATAGTGCTGTTTTCGTCTCGCAGCTGAGGTAACGCTACTGCGGAGAAGCCTATAGGATGTCCAGCACCCGCCGCCAGTATGAGAACAGCACATGTTATGAGGCACTAGAACAAAAGGAAAAATTATGAGCTTCTTATGAATCAAACTGCAATGAATTCACCGCAAGAAATATTAGCCACTATATGGGTCACAGGACTGACCACGCCATAGAATTTCGCTTTACTGGAAGATTCTTTAACCGACTTCCAGAAGGGAGGTTCTTACTTCGGTTGTATTTTTTAAAAATATTTTTTTACTTAAATACTCCGTATTTTTCTTTTTTTTATGCCACTTAGGTCGACAAACAAGCAGACGGTCCACCTGATGGTAAGTGGTTACCGCCGCCTATGGACATTTGCAACACTAGGAGCATCGCCAATGCGTTGTCGACCCTGAGACGTGAAGTTGTTAAGTCTCATGTGCCTGTAATTTCACCGGCCCCCTTACCTTTCTAACCGAAACACAGTAATACAATTGCACTACTGCTTCACGGCGGAAATGGGTAAGGTTACACAATGTATTATTAATGTGTTAAAATATAAATTAGAATAATCGTATCACCAGCACCGTTAACCTTACTTTATGGGTTTGAGTAATGGTAGTGTAAACAATAACATCAATGCATAATATTAGGTTGGGGAAAGTCTTTTCGCATTATAGTATGTATGAACTTGTAATAAAATCTCTTTGGCTATACTATTTGTATCTGGCTGGTTTTGGTATCATTGAAAGTTTAAATTTTAAAGAACATAATTCCAAATTCAAATTAGGAAAATGTGTGATTTGCATTTGTTTTTCGTACCGCCAAGATGAGTGAATCTAATGAAGAAATTCGATTCATTTTAAAATTTTACTACAAAAAAGGTAAAAATGCAACGCAAGCCGCGAAAAAAAATTTGCGATGTTTATGGACCTAGTACAGTGTCTGCGAGAGTAGCACAAATTTGGTTTAAGCGTTTTCAATCCGGAAATAGTGTGAAATAGTGAAAAGTTGTTGGTTTATTTTATCCATTTATTTATTATAAAATTCCAGAGTTACGGGCCTGTTTAGCACTAAGGCACAACCTCTATATTTGAAAATTTTCAATATAATTAAAATAATTTTTTCGTGTAATTAATAAATACTATGGGAATTATAATCATAATATATTGCAACGTGTTAAATCATGGAAGGATTTGTGAACGTTTATCAGAGTTCAAACGTCCTTGCCTCATCCGTAGGTTATAAGAAGCGGAAGACAGGAAGTCACAACTGTAAGTACAATGAGTACGTAAAGGATTAACATTGTTGTCTGTGAGCTCATGTTGTTAAGCTTGAGACGTAGGATTTAATACTACCATATCTACATAGTTACCTACATACCATACATTATCTAGATTTTTACCTGACAGATAAAGTTTTAAAGACAGATAAAAGGGTAAAAAGAAAAACTTTATTTGGAAAACGAATCCGGAATATGAGCATGATCAGAGGCGGCCTTAGGGTGTGGCGAACGGGGCCATCGCCCGGGGCCTCGCTCTTAAAGGAGCCTCGCGCAACCCAAGCAAATTAAAAAAAATATGCATTTCAAATTTTATTTATTTGTATAACTTTAGCATTTCTTGTCAAACATGATAAACACCTACACCAAACAACCAGAGCTACTTTCGCATCACATACTTTTCACGAAGGACAAAGGGCCTCGCAATGACCTACCGCCCGGAGCCTCGCAATGGGTAAGGCCGCCGCTGAGCATGATGTAGGTACTCAGATATAATTCGTATTTTAAGGCTTTTCAAAGGTGGTTAGTTTTTTTATTAAGTGTCAAAATGGCTCTAACACCCTTACACTGACAAGTAGGTAAGGGGAATGGGAAGTTAACGTTTGTTTGAGGAAAAAATATTGCAATGGTCGATTGTCTCGAAATTTGGTGTGAATACAGGTAATATAACCCTATATAGAGATGTTCCTAAAAAAATATTTTCAGTAATTTTATTGAGGGGCAAAAACGGGTGTTTCAGTTTGTAATAAAAGTTCTGGGTTCCATTAATACGTGGTTATTTTATGAACTCCACGCTTGCGAAGCTGCGTGCGAAAAGCTAGTCTATTTAAAAAAAAAACTATAAGCCATGCGTAATCCCGCCAAGAACATGGACATACACGGATGCACTTACCATAAGGAAAATTTGCGACATACCATACTTGGAATAAACAGAAATTACCTTAAAACTTCTTCTTGGAAAGACCAGCTAATCTGCCTTTGTGTATTCATATTTCAATCATTCAACAACACGTGTGTTTGTTAAACAATATCGCGTGTTTTCGTAATGAATTACAACAGTCAATTAAGAATGCCTAACAAAAAGAACTGCAATTATTCAGCGTGGCGCATGGCTTGACATTGAATGTACGTTTGTGTAGGTATTAGGTAGCACTCCTTAATGTAGAGGGGTCTTATATGTTGGACACACGAGCGCAGCCAATCTATTTAATTGAGATCAAACGATGTTTGTTGTCTTCAACTAATATCCGCCTTACTTCAGACAGCGACATAAGTGCCTTCATGTCAAGTGAATATTGTAAATAAACATCGCTATTTTTGTAGCACTTTAATTAGGTAGATTTACTTGATGATTGGGATACGACAGGTAGGTATGAATAGGTGGGTATGAAGAGCATTTGAAATTCTCAGAGTTTAAAGCTGTCTAGTTCTTTACGATCTTACTTAGCAACGACATAGGTCTGACTGCAAGAAACGTGTATTGAATTGAAAATTATGCCACAAAAAAATAACGATGACAGAGATCGTCTCTCCTCCCTCTTTGGTAAAAAAAGGTTCGATTTGGTTAATGTGCCAATTGGTTTTTATAGCGATGTATTGTGCATAATTTTGACGAGGTCATGGTCCTATTAAATTGCCTTCGTTACGGTTAGTTAACTTCACTCTGTTCGCAACAATTCATAAAAATCAAATGAATCTGTAAAATGAATAATTGCTAACAGTTATTAACGTTGACAGTTTTTTTTCTTTGTTTTGTCATTAGTCTCTCTTAATAATTAACAAAATCAAATATTATTATGCTATTTGCTTAATTTAGTTAATGTACCTTTTGAATTATACACAACAAAAAATATTTGCGTTCACATGGAAAAACTTAAGTCACTTGAATATTTTTTTTTAGGATTTGCTCATTGTTTAAAAATACAAAATATTAATGATTTATTTTGAAACTTAGTTGGTACGTATTTAAATAAGATAGCATCATTAAAAACCTTTTTTAAATATATTTTATTAGTTATAAAATCTTAAGTTTTCCAAGTGAACGGAAACTTTTGTTGTGTGTACCTTCAAAAAATCAACCAAATGTTACGTAATAATATATAGGTACAGAGTACCTAATTTAACGTTGTTTTTGCATTAATTATCTACATGATTGTATTTACACATAATTTAAAAATGATATGTAAAAAACTGGTACCTACTGTTGTCAGTCAGTGATCGCCTAAGTTTGAATCAATTTTATTTGTCTCTTAGTTTATTTATTCTGTTATTCGTCTCCAGCTGCATTAAATGAATGCAGAAAATAATGAATCCCGATATTGAGGAGCAAATCTGGCATATACAATGTTGAAGAGGACGGTATATAATCAAAAAATACGAATGACCCCTATACCAGATATAGATTCCGCTAAATTATTGGAATTAAAATAATCTGATAAGCATAGGACCTTCTTGGAACCAACTTTCTTGATATCCAACTATCAACATATGGTGAGATTATACATAGTTTTGCTTGAGTCTCTATCGGTCAATAATTTTGTATATTAAATATAGGTACTACCTACATGAAATTTGCGTTATTTGAAAATGGGGATTGTAATCCGAAAATGAGGTTACTAAGCAAAAAGTACCACGGGCATGGTTTACAGATTACAATTTTCTTTATAATTTGGATGTGTCGTGTATTAAAAATAAATGATCAAACACTAACCAGTGTATTGAACATCCAAAAATATACGAAAACATTAAATATGATCAAAATTAAATCATTAATGTGATTTTTCAGTACCGATCTAATCATAAAGAGTATGTTATTTGATGCTGTACAATTATGACGTCACAACTTGCTATTTCATACAAAACTCCATACATTCGATCGTTTTGACATTTCATAAAGAATTGCTGGTTTGACATGTCAGGACACATCCCTATTTAATGTGACATCGTTATTGACATATGGGCAAAATTTACCGTTCCCCCTTCATCGCTGAAATTTGCCTTTCTAAAAATCCAAAATAATTCAGACATATATCTATCTGAACGTCAACGTTACTTCCATTGAGGCCTAAGCACGAAGATCTATTGCAATACAAGCGTAGCGTCAGCGTATCGAGTGCGCCAAAAAGGTGGTTTGTATAGAAAATTTTACATAGCGCATAACGTGACGTTGCGCGATGTTCAATTTCCTATTGCATTGGTTTTTAGCATACTCGATACGACGATACGCTTATAGATATCCATGTTAGCATGGATGATGACAGCTGTCATCGCCGTAAAGCTGATCTTTTAGATACCTGATTAAAAACTCCTCTGTAAGATGAGTAGGTCTCTCCTTTCACATAGGGCGGGAGTGTGGCGGTGGAACTGATACTGCGGAGGAACCCCTGTAAGGCTTCATATTCAGCCTCTTTCTTCACTTGCTTGGCTGCAATACGAGGCACTGGATCATCTTTGAATATTGCTTCGTGTGCCCCATCACTGTAATAAAGGATAATGTTAGTACATGCATATTTTATGAAGTAGTATATGCTTCTCAAACCTCCTAACTCACGGACTCGAATACAAGGAATTATAGATCGTAAATTTTACCAGATAAGTTATCAATATATCTTGTGTATTAAGGAGTATATTCTCAGATACCATATAAATACGACTTCTCTTTATATTTAATAACCTTGGATGGATCTTTTTTCATATTACGGAAATGTAAAGAAATAATGTTTTTCAGTGATTCTTTCTTACTCGGAAAGTGATAGTGCGTGATGTGACATTAGACAAGATAGATTTACCATTATCTAAAACAATTTACCTACAATTCTTAGGTAACAATAGAATTACGATAGTGATACTCTGTTTGTTTCCTTTCAGAATAGTTTGATTATCACAGAAGATTATTTTGCCTAATGGTTTTAAGATGTTACAGCTAAGATGTTATAATTTCGATATATGTGAGAATGAAATTTTGTCAAATGATAAGATGAATGATGGATCATTTTGAACCCCGGAAAAACTTAATAACTTAGAGTTATCGTAGTAGGTTTTTAGGTGTAAGAATACTAGTTTATCGATATCATACTATATATCTTTATATACTCGTATATATGTATATAATTCTTCTGTACGAGTGTTGACAGTGAACTCCTCCTAAACGGCTGGACCGATTTGAATGATTTTTTTGTATGCGTTTGGGTGGCGCCCAGGATGGTTTAAATTAGGGCCCGGTAGGTGGCGCTGCGAGCGAATTCCTGCATTTTTGTATGGACTTATTTCGACAGAACGACGTCTTTCCGGGCAGCTAGTACCCTATAAAAATCTAGGAACAATTACACATCAAATGGTAGCAGTCCCATCCCGATATGTTCAGTAGTTTTGAGGTGATAGATAAGTAGGTCTCTAAGTCAAATAGCTGTGACATTGGCGACTGACGGACAAGCGGAAATGATAAGGGTTCCGATATTTTTCGCCATTTGACTACGGCTTAAGAGAATAATATCAATAGGAAACTTTATTATATTCTATTCACTTTACTCTATCTTTTATTTATACTAATGGCGTATTTCTAGAACGGCCTAGTTGTCAGGTCTTGAAAAAGAAAACCAGTTTTCTAGTATCTACGGAAGAGGCTGTGTATTAAAGATAATTTATCCGAGTAAAATGTCTATGACAGGCAGACGGATATGTCGGTACTGATTATAAATACTTACCTATGGAACCACAAAAATTACAGATGTTCATACAAATTAAACAACCTATTTTACACCCCTAGATTGAATTTAAATCCGTATTTAATACAGAGAGTCCTACGCTAATTAACCCTGCCTTGAGATTTACTCTGCGTTTATCAGTCTTTGTCCTGTTTTTCAGTTAGTCTTTTGAAATGATTTAATAAGTAGATTACCTTGAATTATAATTTTGTATTTGAGAAGTAGGTACATTCATATTATAAAAGTAATAGTTACCAAAAAAGTGGGGCTACTTAAAGCTTCATAGTATTTTGTTTAATTACCATCTACTTAATAATACATTAGTCCGACCAAAGTCCAAAAAGACCCACCCGTAAGGCAAAAAATATGCAAGTCACACTTTATGTCATCATATAAGCAAACAGCAATAAACTTATCTACTTATTAGAATAAATTAAAATTAAAGATAGAATGACCTACAGATAAACTGTCTGAGACAAGAGAAGTTGTGACGCGCTATGCATTAACAAAAGTCTGGATCAGAACCGTGATCTCATAATAATTTCGCATCGGAGCATTGTGGTTCCCCAACGAATGAAACGATTTGATGGCTGGTCCACGTGGGATAGTCTTGGGCTTCGATTCTGTAAGGAAAATGACACTCGAGGATGTTTCGTTGTAGCCTCTATGCTCTGTCTCTTTCGCTAACTACGCAATCACGTGAGAAGTAAGATCTCTGAGGCCACAGTAGGCGCCGGCTCGCCGACTAGTTTGTATTAGCTGCATAAGGGGGCCGAGCATCTCATCATTCAACTGCTTCCAAGATATTCAGATTTAAGCAAACCGTGTACAGACCTCGGTTACTATTACAGCTAGAGTCTTCACTTAGAACCCTAACGTTCTTAGGGCAAGGGGATCCCGTAGTTCAAATATATGTAATTGAGGCAAAATAAAAATGAAATAACAGTGCTCCTATCTGGATATAAAACAATAGATTATCCTAACTACATCTAGCACAGACACCTGATACCTAACTACAGTTCTTTTTTTAGGCTTAAGATAAGCATTTCTGTAGCATACACTTGCATGTACGAAAGGATTTTCTGTAATTCAATACCTCAGGGGGTGAAATAGAGGATGAGTTTGCATGAGAATTCAACTGAATGCGCAAATCGCTTAAAGCCTACTATGTTAATAAGTAACGATTTAAAGATCTATAAATATATAAAAGATACAACTCACCTTTGTATTTTAATTATCCTAAAGCTCCTTCGAAAATACACAGCGTAACCGAATAATAAAAACATATTAGGTTAAGAACTGATTATAATGAGTCGTATTGAACGTCCTGTTCCTACAGGATCATCAACTGACTGGCGACTTGTCAACAAAACTATCCCTGCTATCACATAACCCTTAACCTTTATGTGAAGGTACGTATGTGTCTAGATTACATAATATTATGTAGGTATAGGTACGAAGTGCATGTTACGATTGTTGACTATGTCTGTACCCACGCTTGAATCTAAAAGGTAGTAAATGCCTACGTACCTAAAACAGTATTTAAACCTAAGCTTAAGGAAATTGTACTATAGGTATGTGATATATTATGCTTATTATCCTATGGCAAAGCTAAAAGGAAGGGTCTTGATTTATATTAAAAGTAGCTGTCTTCCGCGGTTTCACCCGCGTTCCCTTAATATGTAAGCTTTTCCCGGCACGAAAAATAACCTGTGTTATTCCAGGGTAATATCCGTTTGGCTTTTGTGTGAAAGTGTAACAAAAATCCATACATACAAACTTTCGCATTTATAATATCAGTAGGATTTTGCCATTGCAATTTTATAAACCCAACAACAAATCTGGTGCTTTTGATAGAGATAACATTTTGGAATTGTAATGTGACTCACTTATGCTTAAAACAATATTATGTTTAGAAAGTTGTTTGGAGTCTTAAATCTTTAGACTTTAAATACTATAATGATGAAATATGTGCAAATAAAATTCATTGAACTGCCGTTTCAGGTTGAAAGAACCGATCACTTGAATTTATTGGTTGGCGAGTCTAAAAGCATGCTTCGGTGTTACACCATCAAAATAACCCGCTAATATGTAGGAATTGACTATTTTCTGTCTTGCTAAAATACAGATCCAGGAATTGATGAGATGTTTTCAACCATGATCACTCTGCGACGATTGTAATTAACAAGTGATTAGCTACGTTGTTCACCTTTACACATGAAGCAATAATATAAGGTATTATGAAATATTATAAATATTTGTAATGTCGAATAGAATAGTCTTACACTTTAATAACAAGTGTTTGAGTTTCATTTGCGGATCTTATACGATGACAATGTAAAACGTAGACTGGTTTTCCAGTTGATCTTTCTTTTTTTTTTTACTGTAGGCTTAAGTGAATCTATGTTTAGTAAGTGATGATTTAGCAAAAGGTGGTTATGAAATGGAACTTCTGGAACACATCAATATGTACCTGACCACAGCTATTTATTTTAACCCACCGAGAAATCAACCATTTCTACCTTCGGTTTCCCTCATTGAGCTCATTGTAGCATACCTTCCTCCCACAACCTCTGAGCATTCATAAAATAATACCTTACTTAAACATGCTTTTATAAGTATACTAATTGCCTCTAGCGGTTTCACTCGGGTTCCCGAAGGATGCCACATACATGTTAACCACCCTCTTTAATCATTCTGTCTATTTATGAAAACTGCATCAAAATCCCTTGCGTAGCTTAAACGATCTCAGCGTACATATGGCGGTAAGTAACGTTGTTTTATACTATGTAGAGAAAAGATTCATTGGTCTGCACTAGCAAGCTTCATCTGGTCTTTTTCTTACTATTAATATATCTTGACCATAGAGAATTTTTTTGTTTTTGCACTCGACACAAATGGTAAAAAACAGGTTATAAAAAATCTGTCAATCATCGTAGCGGCTACGAATATTTTTTGGTAGATACCTATTTATGGATATAAATATGTAGTTTGAATATACGATGAGCACGTATAAATAAAGCACTTTGGTGGCTATCTTTAAAATTCAAAGTCAGGAGTTGAAACAGTATGTTCAGTTCATTCAAAAATAGATTTAAACCACTTGACCCTAACTAATAAATTCTAAATAGCAAGTTATAAACTATCGAGTATTGATCGATACCGAAGACAAATTATTATACTTGTTATCTATCCGAATATTTTTTGGTAGATACCTATTTATGGATATAAATAGTTCGAATATAAGATGAGCACGTATAAATAAAGCACTTTGGTGGCTATCTTTAAAATTCAAAGTCAGGAGTTGAAACAGTATGTTCAGTTCATTCAAAAATAGATTTAAACCACTTGACCCTAACTAATAAATTCTAAATAGCAAGTTATAAACTATCGAGTATTGACCGATACCGAAGACAAATTATTATATTTGTTATCTATCCGTTATTCCGCTTATTAAACTTGACTCGAATACCTGTCTCTAAAATACAATTACAGGGTTAATATTAATGGTTTAATGAATCTTTAAGTGGTCTTGAAAGGATGTCGGGGGATATATTAAGTATTCTTTTGTAACTTAGAATACCAAATAAAAATATGTATTGTAAAAAATACCTGTTACATTAATGACATTTTGTAAAAAATGTACAAAAAAAAGTACGTAGGTACAAAATTAAACATAACCAGTTTCCTATTATTAACATTATTGCGGTTTTAGTTATGTCCTATTATAATTTTATAATATACCTATATTCATTCATGATTTACTATATTATTATTTATTACTACAATACATACATATAGGTATATATATATAAATAAAATATTCATTCATGGCTGCGTATTGCATTTGCCCAGTTTGCCTAAAGTAAATAAATATACATTATTTTTAACTAAAATGCCTAAGTATGCTAATACTTAATCAGTATTTTTATGTAATAAGTGCACAAGCAGGTAACTTTTAAACTCAATGTAACACAGGAAACAAATCCTTAAGTAATTTCATGACTGGTTCAAAGAGGAAGGAAAACGTTGTTTCAAATAAAATAAGACTGCTTAGAGAATACCAAGATCAACATCCGTTTTTATTATGTCACTTTGTGATGCAATCAAATAAATGCATTAAAAGAAGTGTATTATAAGTTTTTTTTTATATTGTACGGTGTTACGGAACCCCCGCGTGCGACTCCGAATTGCAGTTGACCGCGTTTTATTTACATTATTGCCTAAAGCAATGTCACATCAAATTGCAAAAAATCTATTCCAAATTTTGATATTGTACAATCAAAGCCCGCACTAAACCTCGTTATAAATCCACATTCCGACTTAGACATCACATTTCTTATAACTGTAAACCTATACCTATATATTTTTTAAGTCGTTCCATGCCACAAGGACTTCTATAGTAACGTCAGGTCTGTCTGTCAGAACCATTTTACTCGGAGACTAATAAATAAAAAAAACTCACAGTGAATCTACGCTTCTTACTTAAACTTACTAACTCTAACATAGTGTTATATTATAAAAGTTTATTGAATTTGTATTTATAGGCTAAGTTTAAACATTTTTTATTTATTTTAGGCTTGGTTCAGGAAGCTGCAATTGAATGCTTTGCATGGATGCACCTCAATGGCAAATCAACCGTAGCCTAAACTTGCGGCACGCTATGATGGCCGTTTTGACGTTTAGCACTGACAAAGAAAAATATTTTTTTTAATCCCTTTATTCCTTCACACATAAGGTGCATCTATTGATCCAACAGCTAATTGTATGATAATGGAAATCAACCTTATCCCAAACCAATATAGAACCTTTTCCTATGACAACCTGAAACGTCAAAACGGCCATCATATCGTGCCGGTAGTATAGCTAGAGTATAGTACTCAATTGAATTTTATCTACATTACTATAAGTACGCCTACAAAAACCTTGTCAAACGTTCTCTGAATACTAATTCATACAATTGTCATATACATCTACATGTTTAGGTATATTAAATACCGACTATTCAGAACCAAAACGATATACCTAGATGTTATATATTTAAGGAAAACAGGGTTCCTTTGACACACCTACACCTCAAAACTACTGAATATATCGGGATGGGACTGGGGCTACATATGATATCGATAAACGCGGGTAAAACCGTGGGGGACAGTTAGTATAATATAGTTAAAAAAAAAACATTTCAGGAATTATCTCCTTAACCTTTAGCTAAAATATGCTTAAAGAATATTTTTGATAGGAATGTCAAAATTGAATTCGACATCCATATACGTTTTGTGTGACCTACTTGTTTTTCTAGGCTGCGTGAATTTAAATAGGTACGACAATGTTTGATAGTTTTACAAAGAAATACCTAGGTAGCTATTCTTTTTATCTAAAACCATAAAAATGTTGTGAAATTTGATTACAGACATAAAACATACCTTTTGACTATGTTTATTTAATTTTTATTGGTACTTGTACCGCAGCGCAAAGCATGCAACAAAATATTCGACCAACAAAGCAAAGGTTTACAAGTGGTAATAATAGGATTGCAAAGCGAGCTCGGCGCTTTGTGGGATGCTAAATCAAACAAGGTAATCAGTCCCTACCTGTGTGCGTTGGTTTCCTGTGTGCTTTCACAAACAAACAAATATACCTCAGGGATTAGGTCAGTTACAGAATAATAATTATATACCTACCGATCATGCTAAACTTACCTTATTTTCTTATCCTTCATGATGATATTTTAATCTCCGCTGACATTCAATTTCATAGAGCTTAGTGTGGTATATACTTTATATAAAAATGTCTTTTAAACTTTCACTTAAAAAAATACGTCAAAAATTACATATAAAACACACAGCGTGACATAAAATCTTTGGTTAGAGGCTGTGCAGTACGAAAAAGCCGGTTTGTTTCGCAATTATTATCGAGTGTTGTCAAAACATTGTGAATGAATGCGATCGATTTATAGAATCGAGTGAGAGCTACGGGCTCTGACGACTGGAAGCGGGCGAAGCGCCGAGCGACTGCGATCGGAGGAGCCACTACGAGCACGAGTGCTTGGAGTCTCGTGGAGCGGCGACCGCGCGCCGCCTCTGCCGCCCACTGACGTCAACATTAATCAATGGACATCGCATCGGCGACCTTCACTGTATTTCACAATCGCAACCAATGATGTGCATATAAACTCGCATATTTCCATGTCAGTTAGCACACGAATATGTCATGATGCAGCACATAATATGTTCAATAAGTAGGTATATTAGATACCTAACAATAGAAACGTGATTTTCTAGAATGATAGGTACTTTAAGTGGATACTTATGATTCTCATAATCTTAAAATGCCTGAAGCATTCAAGACGGCAAGTAGGTTGCTGAAGTTTGCCGTATAGACTGATGGCTATGTATCTTCGTTACCTATCACAATAAAAAAATAATAGAAAAGGTTTATTTTCTGTTAAAAAATTAATATAAACATGAAATGATACAAAATATGTATAGATACAACAACAGTGGGTATAATCGAAAACTAATCATGCAAGAACAATCATCAGACATACCAATTTACCAACTAAATAAAATTACATAACAACAGAACATAAGATACAATATGCTTGACATCACGCAATCATTAAGGTAAATTTAAGTACTTACTTGCATATTTATGTAGCGGGTGACCACTCTTTTTTTAGATATTTTAGTAAATTCAGCTTGTACCAACCTTTTTTTTATCTATTGGAAGCTAGCTTTCGTCTGCAGCTTCCCCGTGTTTCCGGAATATTTTAAAGTTAATAAAGTCAATATTTTTTTGAATCCGATTAGTAGTTCCAGAGTTTACCCCTCTTTCGCCTCCAATCAAACAAACAAACATACAATGAATACTCACATAATGCACACTATATTATTGGTTTTAAGAGGGTTTGCCCACCGCATCTTAAATTAATACTGACCAAGAATAATTGGCCTAGGTTTCAAACAACTATAACTATCTTTTGCTGTATAAAAAAAATCTAGTTGTATTTAAATCTTTTAAAAATCTGGCCAAGTCCGTAGCGGGCTATGCGCAGCGTATGCTTCCGCTTTTTAAGAGACGCTAGCAGACAGAAATGTTCTTTTTTTTTAAATTTCATTAACCACTTTGACGGTGTGATCAATGTTTTTTTTTTTTTTTTTATATCAGACGGGATTGCGATATGTATAGGTATTAGGTAGATACACATGTTAAATTACAGCTTTCTAGTGCTTAGAGTGTCTGAGCTAAGTCGCGGATACACAATCAGATGGACCCACTGGCTAACTATATAGAAATACGTTTCTTTTTCCGGTAAAATCGAGATATATTATAATAGAGAATTTCGCCTGTGTTATGAATTCTCGAATAAAGATTTTGTTTGTTTAAATGCCCAACCCCCACTTCTCCTTATCACTGTCACGTCCGTGCTACGCAACATTTAGTTCAGTGGGACGATTCTTTTATTTTGTTTTTGCACGATCATAAAGTTCAAATAATATTGTGTAATACGCAATTTATATCAACAAAATAAATCCTTCATAAGATGTATTTTTATACAATTTAACATTATCTTCTAACATTACCCCTGACAGATTAAAATTCGTTTTAAATACCTAAATCTTTTAGCCATATTTGATCAATGTGTAGAAATAAAAATAAACTTTTAATTTAAACGTGATAATATACAGTGTCCTCTATGAAGGATCATTCTAAATATTGATGAAAGAAAAAAAAAATGGTGTCGTGGGACACCAGATAGGAACGAAGTTCGTTATTATAAACAATATGAGAAAGTATCATTTTTGTGATTATTTTTGAATAAATCATGGCTGCGGTGACCGTTTACCATCAGACGGGCTGTCAACTTGTTTGCCACCTTAGTAGTAACAAAAGAAACAAATATTTTCGGTTCCGCAGTCACGTGGCAAATTAATTTACCCTAACGTCTTCATGCGTCCTTGCCGTCTATCGATTAGTCCATCAGTCCGTCAGTCAGTCAGTACGCCAGTGCGTCAGTCTGCCAGTCAATCAGTCCATCAGTCCATCAGCCCGTCAGTCCGTCAGTCGGCCAGTCAGTCAGTCAGTCAGTCCGGCAGTCCGCCAGTCAGTCAGACAGTCAGTCAGTCCGTCAGTCTGGCAGTCCGCCAGTCCAACAGTCCGTCAGTCCATCAGCCCGTCAGTCCATCAGTCCGCCAGTCAGTCAGTCCGGCAGTCCGCCAGTCAGTCCGTCAGTCTGGCAGTCCGTCATTCCGTTAATCCATCAGTCCATCAGTCCGCCAGTCAGTCAGTCAGTCAGTCCGTCAGTCAGTCAGTCAGTCAGTCCGTCAGTCTGTCAGACCGTCAGTCCGATTATTCGTAAAAAGAAACTTATTGAAAATAGTGTGAAGTGTTATAGTTAGTATACTCGTAAGTCTTGGCAATAATAAATAGCAAAAAGTTTCGTTACAACTTTTGGTCTTAATTTTTTCCGTCTAGCCCCTTTCGCAACGCGCTTTAAGGGGACCCGGTGGGTTTTTTTTACATATTTCGAAAGTATAGTATTTCAAAAATATACTGTTAAAATTTGGTGACAAACTTCCGAGTATTTCTATATTTAAAACCCATTACAATGTCAGGTAGACGATCGGTGAGTTAGGCTCCATTAAACGCGTTTATCTCGAAACTACTTTTTTTGGTCTACTGAAGCAAAAAAAAAAACGGTTCGACCGATTCGTCTGAAATTCTAACAGGTCATTCTAAATAGTTCTGGCTCTCGCCGGGACTAGAAAAAATATTTTCTGTTGAGTATTTCTATTTCTTTTATTAAAAAAACATTGCAAAAAAAGAGTCGTTTTCAGACTCGTACTTTGAATTACGCGTCATTTTGTCAATTTTTTTTTTTATTCTAGTCCCCGCCATAACTATACTTATACTGATTAAAAATCCGTCTTATTTTTTAATTTCAGATCAAAGGGAGTCTCTCCCTTTGATCTGAAACCTCCTTCAGCAGCCAGGTCCTTTTTTTTTGAGAGGGGAACTTCAGCGCCACTTTTGGAATTAAAAAAAAAAAATTTTGTGTTTACCATCATTTTTGTATTGTTAATAAGTAATAAAATAAGCCTAAAAAAATTTAAAACCCTTAGTCATTTCTGTCATATCAAAAAAAAAATTTAAAAATAGGCTAAATTTTAGGCCGCTAGACCACCGGGTCCCCATAAGGAACTTCGTTCCAAAAATGTCGGTTAAGTACCTATGGAGAGTACCTCCTACCTCAAAACCTACATACTTCTTACCTCTTTATAATATTCGCAAAAAATTCTTGAGTAAACTTCGTAAATGAGCTCTTTAATCAGATCTACTCGGTTACAATATTGATCGGCATACAATTGATGGGTCAGTCGGCTTGGTGGTTAAGGACCCTGACTGCCAAGACACCAGTCGTAGAAAAAGAAATTGTATATCAGTTATCTGGTTTCAATAGTACAATCTCTGCTTAGTTTCGAAACAGATGGCCCTGTGTAAAATATTATAATGTCACAGTATATTTATTAATTTTATTCTATGAAATACAATAATTATGTTGATGTGTGGTTATCGCAGAACTTTCAATCGTGGTCGTGTACGACCAATCGACTGGCACCAACTGAAAATTAAAATTAACAATATAAAAGCCACGCAATTCAGTACGCTATATAACCAACCGCTTCGTACTCAATCTACTGATTGGTATTGATAGAATATTTATTTTTGTTTTACAATTATGGTATAGGTCAGTAAAGCATCTTAAAAAATATACTAATAATTTTTACAGGATCATTCTTTTAAGCGACACCCTACTTGCCGTAGTAAAAACCCACGCTTCAAGGCAACGCAATAAAAAAATACGGCTGTTGCTGCCGTATATATTAGCACTCGCCAATTAATCAAAACCTAGAGGAAATTCCCGTTGACCTACAATCATAAAATTTGGGAAGAGGCAAGGTCAATGTGGTAGATAGATGCCGAAGTCACACCCACAATGGTTCTTTTTTACCATTTCGGTTTTCTATATAATGATAACTTAAATAGGTACATACCTTTACAGACTTATGAGATTGGACTCCATGGTAGAATGGGCTGACATGACAATACGGAAATACAAAGCTCCATCGATTTATTGTACCTGTCAGGTTATTAAACCCATCGATAACACAGCCATTGAGTTTAGCTACATCTGCATGGCAGTCAGTTTATACAATTTGTAGTTTTAACCCAAAAATTCATATATTCTTATTATCTTTTAGAGAGTAGTAGAGCTCTTTGTGAATAGTTCGTCCGGGGAAGTACTACCATCTCACCCATTTCCGCTGTGAAGTAGTAGTGCCGTTTCATTACTGTTTCGGTTAGATAAGTGAAATTACAGGCACATAAGACTTAACCACTTCATGTCTCAAGGACAACGCATTGGCGATGCCCCTGATGTTGCATATGTTCATAGGCGGCGCGGCGGTGCCCATTTGCTGTCTGACTGTTTGACAGATCATGTGGCAAATAAAAGTCTTATCGTTCACGTCGTCATTAGTGTAAATTGTTGGATAGTCCTAGTTGAGGATAAAGTAACTAGTACTAAAGATAAGTAGAAATGGTAAAACATATTACTTATATCGTTTTGTGGGTCACAAATCAAGGTTGCTGTTTGTTCAATGCCGACAGCTTGTTCCAGTTGACACTACATAATACACGAGTGTTTTCCTGTTGCCTTTTAGTTGCAGTTTTGCTACCAAATATTTAAGTAATTGTAAATGTATTAGTACTTGCTATGTACCTACATGACGCTTATTCGACATATTGTAAACCAGCAGTCCCCCGTGGTTCCATTCGCTTTCACTTTTGGAAGACTTTTTTTTTCGTATTTTATTTTGTTGTAACTGGTCCAAACAATGGTAATTATTATCCACTTTCAAATACCCGGAAGATAACCATATTTATTTTGATAAGAATTTAACATTTTATACTTAAATTAAACCGAACTGATAATAATTATTTTAAATACATTTTTATTTATTTATATACTTACTTATCATCGGACGTTTTTTTCGTCGACTAAAGTTGCAAAATTGGTCTCCACGAAATGCCGGATGTAAAACGTACATTTAAAAACTGTAATGGTATGGCACACGAAATTATCCTAATGATTGAGTTTTTCATTTATTTTTACTAGCTGTCACGGTTTTACCCGCGTTCCCGTGGGATGTTACATGTATTATACATAAAAAAACCTTCTACTTCAATCCCCCTATCTATTAAAAAACCGCATCAAAATCCGTTGCGTAGTTTTAAAGATTTAAGCGTACATAGGGATATAGGGACAGAGAAAGCGACTTTGTTTTATACTATGTAGTGATGCCGCATGGGAAAAACCGGCAAACGTTCCACTATATATACTGTGTGATATCAACATATAGGACAACTCCGATAGACATTTGCAACACCAGAACATTGCCAATGTATTGTCGACCCTGAGACGTGAAGTTAAGTCTCATGTGCCTGTAATTTCACCGGCCCCCTAACGTTTCTAACCGATATCCAGTAATAGGTGCACTACTGCTTCACAGCACAGCGTAAATGGGTAAGCTGGTAGTATTTCCCCGGACGTATTCTGCAGTCTGCACTAAGAGCTCTACTAGTTCTAAAGTGAGGCATATTTATTAATAACTTTCAGTTAAGAAGGTAGTTATGCCGCTAGATACCTCTTGTTTCATAGAATGAATCTAATTATAAACAATGATGCTGCAATTGCAGGGATTAACGATGTATTTTTCAAGGAATTCTAATGTTTTTTTAGGTTCAGTAAAGTTTATTAGCTTTTAATATTGTGAAACATGATTCATCGGCACCTTGACAGTGACTGATATGTGAACTTGCGGCCTAAGCCATAGTCAACCTAATATGTCAGAATAGAAGATGATTTATTTCATTCTACAACTAAAAATGCTTGTGAAAATAAAATGGTGGCATTGGATATCATATTTTTTTACAGTTAATAATGTATTTTTTTTTAATTCAAAATAATGTTATACATGTTCTGTAGGCATTCCTAGATACTATTAGGCCTAATGTAATGAAGGTCCTATGCTAGCGCACTGTCCGTTATTACTGGCTTACGATGATTTGAATAAATTAGTAAATATTCGTTTTCTAAAAAAAAAAAGGAATGAGTGCGCGAGCACGGACAAAGATGTTTTTTTATTATTAAAATTTGATGGACTAATGTACTAAAATAAATAGCTAATATTTGATAAGTTTTTTTGTAATTACGCCCCCGTTCACTACAGTACCTACTTGGCAAAGTGGCGGGATGGATTGAGGTGATTTCTGTGACTATAATTTTGTAGTTATTGGTAATTTATTCATAGGCTTTACCTAAATGTACAGGAAAAATAAAACAACATTTCTAAAAACTCTATTTTGGTAACAGCATACAAAACTAAAGTCCATGACCCAGATTTCATTATCATAATTTAGGTCTTACGGTTCTAAAAAGTATGGCAGGCCTGGCCTATGAATATGAGTCGAGGACGTGATAATTGGAAACGGCCAGATGACCCGTTACGTTTCCAAAAACACATGCGTATGATAAATAACTGCACCAGATGTGTGTCATCCGACATGAGCTTGTGCCCCTATAAGAGTGGAAACGCTCTGGTGCTTGGATTAAACAGGGATAAGCCGTCGTGCCCTTTACTTCAAAGATTTTAAAAGTAATAATAAGTACAAATTCGCTTACGATGGCATTTAGCTTCAAGTTATTGAGTGTTCTTTTATTAGTTGCATTCATTGCCATAATTCGAGCAAAACCGTTGGAGGACACAAAGGCAATAACGTTTTCGTCAAGGGATGGAGAGGAAATTATGGATGTGGCGGAATCTCAGAATCCATTTCTTCCGCGTTTTGCTATGAAGAAACTGAAAGAAAGAAGAGAGCAAGCTAGAGCACAGAGGAGAAACAATCAAGGTGGAAATCGAGTAGTTCAGCCTCATCGAGTAAGGTGTCCGCAGAATAGGTATCATGTAAGTACAATTGATTAATATATTTCCATTATTAAATCTTATTGCTACTATTTAAAAGATGTCAAATCTTATGGAAGTTAACAGCTTGTCAGTCATAGCCTGTGGAGTTTGGAATACGATAGATATCTTCCAAGTATATCCAAAGTCGATGTGTCACCGCCCCTTTCAGAATGTCATGTATTGATTTCGTTAATCATAATTTTATTACGGAATTAAATGAAATACATAACTCTTAATATTCTTTTTTAGAACAGCAGGTTTTACATATAGGTACATCTAGAACACCCATTCATTTAGAACACAGGGCATTTCCAGCTGCTTTCTAACAAATAATATCTAATTAGTTAAATAAATATGACTGTATCTGACGGCTGACAACTTTCTTCGGCCCAGTTGTGCATCAATATAAAGCTTTGTGAAGATCTTCAAATCTTATTGTGCTCAGTGTTAACAATAAGAGCGTACCTTTTGATTTACATTTATATTTTGCAGAAAAAATGAAGACGAGTGTTACATTATTGTTGACATTGGGGCTTGTAGGTGTTATTGCATCGCCTGTTTTAAAACAAACATCGACTAATAACATTAATTTACCTTCATCGGAAAGTAGTGAATCAGAAACAAAAGACGAAGCAACATTAAGCAATGTCGAATCGGAACAAAAGTACACAGTGATTAATGAAAACAGTGACACGGTCCCTGATATATACGACGACATAACGAAATACGGCGATGCAAATGTCGATATACTCATTGAAGAAAACATTGAAAACATGAATCCGGTAGACGCTTTTCCAGATGTTCAACTCGATTTTGCTGATGATGGTATACCTCTAAATGATAATGTATCCCAAGATGATCCTCCGGTTAAATTAGAAGATGAAATCATGGAAACAGCAGCTGGTTTCGCTCCACTCCCATTTCTAAAAACACGACGCAGGCAGAAACCTCAAAGACGTTTTGCCACCAGGAGATATTATAAAAACAAGCCCCGCAGAAATTACCATTTCTATTACCCATATTATTCGTATTATCGTCCTAGCTCTCTAAGATTATACTATTGATTGTAGTTGCCCATCGTTTTAGGATAACATATTTATTAATTGTGGAACTGTTTATTATCTGTAAATAACATTATTTAATTCGTAATAAAACAGTTTATTTTACCTTTAGTACATTTATTTCTAAAATATTTTTTCATCCATCAAGCATAAATGCCTTGCCGATAATTATAATTTTATTCATAATCGTATTATTCGTTTATTTACAATTATTGTAAAATTTATCACTATCATTTTGAAACATGTAGTAACATTCATGGCAGTTGTATTAAACAGGTTACCAACGTTAACAACAATACTTGATCAATATAATCTCTACCGTCTTTTATATTACATGAGTATGACACAACAATGATATTGGATTACTAAAAATATAGATACTTACATCACAAAATACTCCTTATTTTACATAGCCTACAATAATATCTGTGGTCATTACAATACGTAATTCATACATGATTAAAACAACATCTACATTTAAATAGTGAATAATAATGATTAATTTAACCTTCAACTTTAGTGAATATAGTATGAAAACATAAATAATAATTAAACGAGCAATGGTTACTAAACATAAATCTTAATTAATAGAAATTGCGGCTAACGCAATAGTTTACTCTTTTTGCAATCTAATTTGTAATCTTATGGAGTAGACATACGTTCTCGATCTTCGTGATTAATTGGTACTCATTTACCGGGCCCTACTAAAGCTTCGTCCATTAGCTCATCGTCAGTTATGCACGGGGAATTGGAATGGGGAGATGGAGCGATTAAAGGGGATGGCGCCGGGCTCTTAGCGAGCTGCAGGGCCAGTGCGGGCGACGCGGGGTACACCGGCCGCACGGCTACCATTCCTGACACCTTACTACCAGATGACGATGAAAAATCGAGTAACATCTCTGCAGCTTCTTGTGGAGTCGTTGCACCACTACGCGCCACAGATCCACTTGCGGGCGGTTTCATGCAAGAATCCGCCCCCTTTCTATCCTCCGAACTACCTTTTGGGGCGGGAAATCCTTTGGCCATGTCGGTTTTAAAATCTAAAGGCATTAATGGAAACGTTCCTGTGTAGCTTTCTTTGGAGTCATCTTTACTCCTTTGTGGAGTTTCACCTTTAGCTATGCTGTCAGAAATAGCTTTCGAAAATTCTAATGGACGATCCGATTGGTCTATTTTAACAGGTGGAATTGTTTTTGGACTAACACCACCCATATTAAGTAAAGGTTTCGGAACATTCAAAGGATATGCGGATTTTTGCATAGAATCTGCGGTTCTTGCGTTAGGATTATCGAAGTGTAAAGGATATTTGTTTTGTTCTAACGTTCTTGCAAAATCGTTAACCATGGAGCGGTTATCGTATTGCGACACTGGATTATTTTTATCTGGAGTATTCTGGTTTTTTAGTTTTGGTATCTGAAATTTGCAATCAAGCGGTCTATTTATTAAACCTTCGACAATGAAATTGGGATCCTTAGCGGATGATTTGTATCTGTCTCCATCGATTTCATCCCTCGACCCACTGGGGCTGGAGTGACGTTCAGACTTGGACGAAAATATTGATTTTTCCGTGTTGCCCATAAGTTTGGTTCTAACCTTTTCACGTTCTCTATCCCTAATTATTTTCGCTAGATCTGTACTACTACTTTTGGGAGAGCCCGAGCTAGATTTTGAGGCAGACTTTGACAAGTTGATACCGGCGCTACTGGAGCTAGACTTTGAATAAGGCACTTTAGGTAAAGCATTACTAGATCCAGAAGAATCAGAAGGGCTCATGTTAGCTTTAGGTGGAGTGGAACCGGGAGTGAGACTTCCAGATTTTGAGGATTGCATGACTTGGGTTTTTTTAGAAGCTGGACCGCTAATTACTCCAGGTTTCAGACCGGTGTGGGTTTTAGGCGAGCCCTGACTGGGTGGGGTGAGTTGAGGAGACGATTGTTTATTTGAACTTGAGCTACTGTAGCTTAACTTGGAACTACTACTGGAGGATTCTTTGGTTCTGGTCTTGTTTATCGTAATTTTCATTCCATCCGAACTTGGTTTCACCATGTACTCTTGGTTTTTGTTTTCACTGAGTTTACCGCTGCCGGGTATGGTATTTTTTGGGTCGGAAAATTTACTACTACTAGAGGAGCTACTAGATTTTGTACCTATTTCAGATTCTGCACCACAATGCTGGGCAGATTTTAATTTATCTATCACAGCACTTAGGGAACCCTTCCTATTGCGTGCTTGGCTCGGTGCGTTTGATTTATTTACTTCTATATTAGGTGGGGATATTAACGGCTCAGTAACAGGACTATCACAAGACACAGGAGTTATTTCTAACTGTTTCAATTTCATTGGGTTTTTTAATTTAGGACTACTTCTACCTGAGTTAGAAAAAGATAAACTGGAATGTTTCTTTTCTTTATCTCTAGACGATACCGAACCGGATCCGTAACCATCTTTAGAAATCTTCTTTGAAAGATCATATCCCGTCGTGCCGGATTTTCCTGAGGGAGATCCGCTGGTCGCAGATTTCAACGCTGACATACTCGGTTTTCCTGATCCTGAAGAACTATGCTTAGGAGAGGAGATGTTATGGTTTTTTGGACTCGAATATCCCGTTAAATGTTTAGGACTGTTTTGAACTGGTGAATGTCTCGGACTACTGTGATGACTAGACGTGCCGGACGGCTTTACCAAACCTTTGACAGTGCTAGGGCTCGGTGATTTGGTTATGGACACAGATCTGCCGTGGGTAGGACTTGGGCTAAATTTTCTTAAGAGAGAGTTTGGGGAAGTCGATCTTAAAGGGGACCCGTCTGTAGGCTTGATGCTCACGGATACAGGTTTAGTTAATGGATCTTGCTTTGGGGGAACTTTCTCTGGTGGCCCCATCGTATCGTCTTTCCTTCGTTTCTTTTTCTTCTCTTTGCTTCGTTCTTCACCGGATTTTGAAGATTTCTTTTCAGACTTTATCCGGTCATCGAGAGATTTCATTTGTGATGTTGTTATAGGAGTTATTGTTATTGAACTGGGTAGAGCAGCAGGTGTGGCGGCAGTTATGGGTATTATTTCTATACCGGGACGGCGATCCAGACACAACATCGACGACAAATTTGACCCAGAACCGGAGCCGGCAGGATTTGTCGAAGACCCTATTGGAGTGATGCTTACTGAGGACGGCATGTAAGATTTACCTTCAGTAAGATCCAAGAGCAACGATGAAGCGCTCCTGCTGGTACGAATTTCGTCTTTGCTTTTAAGTTTTTGCCTTTTGTGATCAGACTTCTGAAAAGAATTCCTGTAAAAAATAATTTAAACAATTACATCATATTCATAAATCATACAGAAAGTTGTTTTATTGCAATTTTTTTCTTTGATTGTTTTAATTTGGTAGAATTTGTTAGTGGTCCACGATATGATGAATATAACATTACAGTAACTAATTTAAAATTGAGTAATGTTGTGCATTAGCATAACTTATGAAGAATGCAAACCTGATCAAATCTTCTACATCTCCATCGTTCGAATTGTCCATATCTGAGGAAGTCCTATTGTCTTGCACTCCTATTGCGTCGGTCGCATCCATTCCGGACAGTTCCAGATCTGACGCGAACTCATTTTGCGAGACCGACGATTCACGACCTTCTATCTCATCATTTGTTGAATTACTATTAACCGTGTTGTCATCTTCGTTCACGTAAGTGTCTGAGTTGTCAGTTTCACTATCGGAATCCATCATATCACTCAATCCCGGTTTGCCCTTTTTCTGGGTAGCAGACCAAACGTCGGAGTCAGATTTTCTCTTTTTAGGTTTGCGTTCAGATAGATCTGCCATTTGAGGTTTCATCTCTCCTGAATCTTGGCACATCATCGATAGGTGATGCTGTTGTTCCGAGAGGTATGCTCCTGTTTTATGTAAATGAAACAATTGTAAGTAACAAAAAGTAACATTCATATGGCTGAATTCGCAAGAATGGCTCTATTTTATAGTTAGGTTTGTTATCCAATGTCCATAACATGTACCTGTACTACCTGTCCATTGTCGTAGCTATGGTTCATATGAAAATACCAATTCATGGATATTTATGAGATCCTAGGCTTATTCGTGACATCGTCCAACGTTACATTGTACATAATTGTTGTTTTAATTCATTTTTGTATGCACTAAGTTGTTAATGTTGCATGGAGGCGAGTTGGAAGGCTTACCGCCGTGGTGCGGATGCGACACGCTGGAGGGGTAGAGCCGCGCGTGCAGCTGGGGCTCGTGCTTGGCGCGGTCGCCGCCGGGGTCGAGCCCCCCCACGCCGCAGCTAAAATTTGGCTCCAATGCCGAGTAACCACCGTTCATTTGCTTGGCTGCCGCTTCACGTTCCCATATCTTGACTAGCGACCTGTTAAGAGGGTACAATCATTCAATAACATTTCTAATCGTTACGCGTGCGTTACGTATGCTGCCCTTCGATTCTTTCTCACTGCAGAATTTTAATAAATACAGTGTAAACTCTTTATAACGAAACTCAAGGGACTGAGCATTTTTTGTCGTTATAGAGAGTTATAGTTATATGGAGTGAACAAAAAAAACCAAATTAACAAGACTTTTTAATATGTATGTCTTAGATAATAAATGCTTGTATAAATTATTGTTTACACATATAGTCTGATAACTTTGTCTGACGTTTTTTGCTATGCCAGTACTTGTTTTGTATTATTTTATGTATTCTATTCATATCTAGATATGTGGTGGAATCGTCTTGATAAAACAACAAAAATTTTTCTACCAACTTAGCGGCATCTAGGGCTTGTTGAATTGTTGGTGGTGATTCGGCTTTGTCCACTTGATCGTCTTCTTCATCTTGATTATCGGGTGTTTCCTGACTTTTTGACACTAAATCAACAATTTGTTCATCTGTAAGTGTACCAGTTACGGCTACATCCTCATCTATATTTTCGTACGATTGTAGATCTTCGTTAAAATTGTTTGGTATGTTGAACTGGCTTATCCATTCACTCAGTGGTAGATTGTCTTCACTGTCAAATTGGTTCGTTTCTTGGCTACTACATAATCCAGCATGTCGAAAAGAATGTTGGATAGTGGCCGCTGTTTTTTTTTCAGCACAAACTTTTTCGTCAACACTAATCGCTTTCCGTTTACTGGCCATGTTAACAGTTTCAAAGTAGGTTTACGACTGATAATACGATAGGTACCCAGTATGCTTGGTCGAAGACCATCACTTCCGAGAAAACAATGTGTCATACTGCACGTGTTCAAGGCAATTAAGGATAACAAAAGCTAGACCGACCTCGGATGTTTCGGAGCTTCAAAGTCTTTTGTTACCTGATAACATAACATAAACAATAATACCGATAATAAATATTTACTGTCTAAAAATATGAACACATTTCTTCGTAATTCTTCGTAATAGAGAATGGCGTATCGCTATAAAGAGTGTTTCAATATGTGGGTTTTAACGCAAACCAACCAACTTGGGCTCACTTCAACGTTATAGGGAGTTTATCGTTATAAAGGATAACGTTATAAAGAGTTTACACTGTATATATACTGGGACATTCTTTACACAGGGCCATCTGAGCCCCAACTAAGCAGAGCTTACATTTGAACTACAACATTAAATTGGATAAAAAAAATAATTTTATTATGTATTTCACATGCGCAGAAAACGACCTATCTGATTCTCTCGCTGGCTAAACTCTATAGATGTATATTTGTCTCTTTTTGGTGTCACTTTCTCGTATCATCGAGTTTCAAATCACAACGTCAATCAAAAACAGTATTGAGTGCAGGCATGGAGCATACCTGAGCGTGATAGGTATGGAGTGCGTCTTCTGCAGCACCCGGGTGATGTAGTCGTCGATGTGTTCCCGCGGCGGCGCGTGCAGCGTGCACACGCGCGCGCGCGGCGCGGCGGGCTCGGCCAGCTCCAGCTCCACCGTGGCCATGCTCTCGTCGCCGGGCTGCTCCAGCGACACCGAGATGTGCTGCCACGACAGCGCGCTCACCTCGAACATCACCACGCTCTCCAGGTCTACCGCTGTTTACATTAACATTACCATTACTATAATGATCAGCAATTTACATATTTTTTAAATTCTACAAAAAGTTGTTTAATGTTGAATCGATTCCTACGTATTAGCTAATTTTATCAATGATTTAGTGAATCAGTCGTCACAAGAATACAGAATTGATTCAGTTGAGTTCAAGTAAAGGGTAGTTTGTAACTCAAAAATGAAGGCGGCGTGTGTCAACGTAGACGTAAATGGATAGATGAATTCAATACATTCTAAGATTCAATTTAAGGAAACCGGATATGTATTTATTCAGGTCTATTATTCAGATATAATACTGAATAATAAATTCGATTTGTATTGTACAAATACCTTTTTATTGTGGAATCGATTCTAAGGTCAGGATAATTTTCGACCAATACTTATTAAATGAGTTCGTGTCACTGCTGGAATAAACTGTTGACATTGGTTTTTTTTTAATCCTTCATTAAATGCATTATCCAGAGATCTATGATAGTTGTTGGTATACATGTAATAATAGTATGGAGAGGTACCTTGTTTCGACTGTATCCTTACACAGCTAGCCAGCAACGTATTGAAGAGGGCCTGTTGGCGCAGGCAGGCAAGCAACGGAGGCACGTGCGACGGGTGCGTGAAGGGAATGCTGTTCACTATACATCCATCAAGGGTTCGCGTCTCGCACATGAAGTAGCATTGTGTTTGTTCCGGAAGATTCTGGAATACGTTGGTGCATTTAGCAAAGGTTGGATGTATTGTAAATAAATAAATATCATAGGACATTCTTTACCCAAGGCCATCTGATCCCAAACTAAGCAGAGCTACTATGGAAACTGATATACAACTTTTTTTCCTTCATCTAAATACATCTTAGATAGATATTTACACCCAGACATGTTCATGCACACAAATGTTTGTCCTGGGTGGAAATCGTACCCACGACCTGCGGCGTGGTAGGCAGGGTCACTAACCACCAAGCCAACTGGCCCGTTATGTTGTCATAAGTATGGAGTCCCATTCAACACATTTGTATCAATACTTATTACTATTCATCATTCATCTTATCGGCACAATGATGTAATCATCTTAAATTCAAATCTGGCTTAGTCAAATCCATTAGTATTATTTTATCTAAAAAGTAAACTCTCACCACAAAAAGTCCTTTGCTGAGATTCAGTTCGATATTCTTGCCGGGAGCTAGTTTGTTGTACGCCTGCTGAGCGACTATGCCGAGCATAGGTTTTGCATTCGCCCAGTCGCCGGCTACCTCCACCTGAACATAACCATACAATTATTATATTTTTTTTTTATACCACATAGGCCGACTAACAAGCGGACGGACCACCTGATGGTAAGTGGTCATCGCCGCCTATGGACATTTGCAACACTAGGGGCATCGCCAATGCGTTGTCGACCCTGAGACGTGAAGTTAAGTCTCATGTGTCTGTAATTTCACCGGCACCTTTACCTTTCTAACTGAAACACAGTAATACAAGTGCACTACTGCTTCACGACAGAAATGGGTAAGGGGGTAGTACTTCCCCAGACGAACTCTGCACTAAGAGCTCTACTACTCTTTCTGACAAACGAAGATTATTAAAGAAAATACATAATAATAGTTGTCTGATTGAAAATGTTTTCCAAGAATGAGGTTAATGTAAGGAGTGTAACAGAATACAATAAGACCATTTTTGAAATCCATGGTCTATTTGAACATGCGAATCTCTGAGATCACTAGACAAATTTTAATGGAATTTTCACAAGAAACTAGGCTTTATTTACATAGACACACAGAATCGTAATTACATTATTTTTATAGTTTTGACATTTTGCAAAACTTTTATTTTTGCTAATTGTACTGCTAGCTAGGATATCTTAGTTGCTAGTGAATTGGTAATAATAAGTATAAGACAAAGTAACAATTTCTGACTATCTTTTGGTGCACTCAGTTCTTTTAAGCCAATTTATGTGTATTTACAAATTTATATAATAACAGTCAGTTGAAGCTGGGCAAGTCAAACTCTCACAAATGGCAATCAGGGTATTTAGCCCACACCTTAAACCTATTAATAACTTATTATACTACCGGCACGCTATGATGGCCGTTTTGACGTTTCAGATTGCCATAGGAAAAGAAACTGTATTGCTTTGGAATAAGGTTGATTTCCATCATCATACAATTACGGTTTAAGACATTTATTTCTCAAAATGAATACAATTTACTTAATATGAGATATACAAGGTTATTTTAAAACTAAATGTAAGAAAAGAATTACTTATGAAGAAGGTAGGTTGTAACTTGTAAATAAGTGGTAGTACAGTAGTAGACACTGGACACAATATAATTTTTTTTTACAGTGTTTTGGGTAAAAGGAAAAAGTGAGTGTACTATTACATATCGATTCTTGAAAGCAAGTCAATTGCAATTACATATTTTGCAAATTAGTAAACAATAACTATCGATGTATATGTAAATTAAATGAAATTAATTAGCTGTTGAATCAATAGATGCACCTTATGTCTCAAAGAATAAAGGTTATTTTTCTTTGTCATTTTTAAACGTCAATACAGCCATCATAGCGTGCCGCAAGTTTAATGACTTGTTACAATTACATACCTCAGTAGTGGCGTGTATGAGCTTCGCCAGACTAGCACAAAGTGGAGTAGGCTGCGACAGTTTCAAAGTGAAGCATGCTGGCAGCATTGCACTGTTCTGTGGCACCAGTTGAGCATATACTGGACCGTTACTGCTACAATTATTGAAACAAAAAACATTTATTTGGTGACTAGACTAGATAAATATTTGTTAATGTCTACAATTATTGATGTCTAGATATGTAATCATTATTATGTTAGACTGGGCCCGTTGGCTTGGTAGTTAGAGACACTGACTGATACGCTGCAGGTCGTGGGTTTGATTCCCACCCAGGTCAAACATTTGTGTGCATGAACATTTCTGTTTGTTCTATGTCTGGATGTTAATATCTATATAAGTATGTGTTTAAAAATAAATCGATGCAGTATTTCAGTCATCTGGTTTCCATAGTACAAGCTCTGCTTGGTTTGGGATCAGATGGTGTAAAGATCTGTGTGTAAAGAATGTCCTGGGATATTTATTTATTGATATAAAGCAAGATACAACATACCTTTTTGCTGACCGCTGTCCACCAGATATTATAGGTGCTAACTGGAGCTTATTTGCTGTAGAACCTTCCAAAAGTACAGTTGCCGAGTGGCCCACAGGAGTATGAGATGGAACTACTAATGATGCTAGACCACTGGATCCACAGGGCCTGCCTAATGTCAGTAGCTCAACTGTTATTGGTTGGAGTCCCTTATCTTTATCTAATAACTCATATGGGGAGACAAAGTATGTAAGACGCATTGCATGACCTGTAAATATAAAAAATGTTTAAAAAGACATATCTATGTAATTATCAACAATTTATTTTCAATATATCACCTCCTCTCCGTTTTTGTAAGAAGCCAATAGGGCTCTTGTGAACCTGTGCCCATGGATCCTTTATGAAACTCTGGATGTGTCTCATTGTAGATAAATCCTCTTCTAAGCTTTGGAGTGCACTGAATGCTTTGCATTTTACCTGAAATTAGCCATATTGTTCATAATTTTAGGTCTGTTTTTTGTTTCCTGATTTCAATTGACAGGCTAGTTGGCTTGATAGTTAGCGACACTGACTGCCAAACCGAAGGTCGCGGGTTTGATTCCCACCCAGGACAAACATTTATGTGCATGAACATGTCTGTTTGTTCTGCGTCTGGGTGTCAATATCTATATAAGAAAGTAGTGTATGTAGTATATCAGTTGTCTGGTTTCCATAGTACAAGCTCTGCTTAGTTTGGGATCAGATGGCCGTGTGTAAAGAATGTCCCTGGATATTTATTTATTATTTAATCACATTTATTTTAAATAAAAAAATTATTCATTCAAACCAGCCACAGGCACTTATTAATTGTCAGACTCTTAAGCCTGTTCAAAAGGAAGCTTTTGTTTTAGTTTTTAATCAATAAAGATAATAGTTTTAATAACATTATAACAATTTTGTGTAAGATTCATATTATATTTAGCTTTATCAAATAACTTATTTAATCATGGAATAAACTAAAGTTAGTTAGAATTTTAAAAAATATATATACAAACTTTTTTTTCAGCATTAAGTTGATATACTGCAGTCAGTCCCTCCAACTGGGCTGTGAAGTCTGCAAAATCACCGCATGATATACATGTGACTAATTCCTCACAACTCTGCTGTTCTATCTATAAGTTAAGAAAGTATTGATAAAAACTTAAATGTACTAAAAATGCTTTTCAGCTTTAATACCTTGCTGTAATTAGATTTTTAATAACAACAATGAGTTCAAAGTTATACAAAATATTGACAATGTAAACAAATATTTGTTTATTACCTTTCCTTCATGATGAATTTTGACATCCTTGACTGAGCCTGAAGATTCTACAAGTATTTCAAGATAAAACATGTCAGATGATATAAACAGATTCACTCCAGAGGTTCCCACAACAAATTTTAACCTGAAAAAATGCAATGTGTTCTTATTATAAATTTAGCAGATACCTTGAGTATGAATTAGATATTATTCATTTAACTTTAGATACACAGATAGGTTTATTTTTAAGAGTATATATATTTTATACAGAACACAAACTGAGTTCAAAAAGAGTTCTATATTTACCCAAGCTGTCGGGACAAGCACTCCAGCCTTTCTATAAGGCTTTGCAGGGAGGTAATCTTGATGCAGTGCTGGAGACTGTCCAAGCACTTCTGTAGTATCATGCGATCAGCACTGTCTACAGCCCAGCGTTTATCCTGAACAAAGCAAATTTGTTTATTTAAAATCTACAGGTTTCAAGCCATAGTTGGGTGATGTTATAAGGATGCTTCAGGTGTGGAAGGATATGAGAATTTTTTTATTTCTCTTGAACCTCAATAAACTATGAAAAATATTAAAATAATAAAAAAGAGGCACTGTATTTGCCACATACCAACAAAGTCATTCGAACGCCTTTAGCAGTCTCAGTCAAATTTTTAAACTGTGATGTTTTTGATCTCAATTTTTCCATTAAGATTTCTTTCTGCAATTCTTTACTCTTGTCTATCAGACCAATTGCTGACGCCATGATTATACCGTTGCTCTCCGTCATTTTTCCACAAATTCTTTATCACTTTTTAGCTGTGTACACAAATTAGCGATAACACAAGCAAGAACAATCACCAAACATCTGATTGGTTATTTGTTGTAGTTTGAATTATCTTGCCTGAACTTTTAATAAATATATTTCTGAAAAAGCTTCACTACACTCCATGTATTTGCAACTTTTAATACAAATATTTAATTATTGCTTCTAACGAAGAATAAAGAATCATTTTTTTTATAAATATAATTCGAGCACATCAAAACTGTCATTTTCACGCGATGCCATTTGCTTTTATAATGCAGTTGAAAAAAGAATAACCTTGTGTCAGTTCATTTCACATTTGTAGCGCTAGTTTATATGGCCTAATGAGGAAGAGTAAAAGAGAGATCCGAATATTATTTAAAATTTATAGGTATCTTTGCATGGCCGGCTTATAAGTGGGTCAAATGCCAATGCCAAAAGAAAGTGTGTTCGAAAACATTATTCTTAATTTCTTATTTTCGGTATGGCAATCGAATAATTTACAGTGACTTGTTTCTAGCCAGTGTAGAGTTATAAAAACACTAACAAATAACTTTTATGATTTTACTTTTAGAATTTAAAATGTATTTCTCCTTTTGACCCAATGTTGATTGTGCCATGATGTCTCAATTAAATTTAGTTTAAAACAAAAAGGATAATTTTTTGAGGTTTTCTAATGTAATTTTTGCTTGACAATAAAAAGTTGTTGATGGTCTTCCATTCACAAAGTTTGTGGTGATTTGATGCGTTTCATAGATGGCGTTAGGCCTGTGGTTAAAGATTAATTAAATAGACTGATGGGGCGAACCAAACACTAAGAGATTAATAAATTTATCGATAAGTTATTTTGATTACGTGCCGATCCTAAGTCTATACCAATCTTCAACCTTTAAAACACAAAAAAAAACTACAAAAAAATTAAAAAGTACATATCTCTATCTATTATATAACAATCTCTTGTAGGTTTGTAATGGTTCGACAAGAAAAAAAAATTCTAAAAATATTTATTTGGTTTTATTGAAATATAATTATATTTTTTTTTCAATCCTTTCACATTTTCGATTTCCCAAATTATTGCGAACAGGAATGGCAAATTATGGCGTCTCTTGCGACATAAAGTGCAATGCTGTAAATTATTTTGGCATAAACCCTTGACGATGATTTAGCAAAATTCCAGCTTATGATCGAAGAAAGATAGAGCCCACCGTCTTAGAATGACAGTGGAGTTAATTAATAATGGCAGCGACCATTATTATTAAAAAGGTAAGAGTATTGAGGCTCTTATTTTAGCAAGTAGGTACCTAAGTCTCAACTTGACATGTGGTTATCATTGTTGGCGCCTCATGAATTCTATATCTAGCAGTCACGGGGACAGGTAATCAAATCATTTCTAAACTATGAAGTTCATTGCCTCGGAAATCGAACTCAAACTCCAGGCTCTAGACCAGCTTTAAGCCCCGAGACCAAAGAGGCGATATAATTTTATTTAGCTTTAATTAAGCATTTATACATATAGCTTATATTATAGTAGATACCATTATAAAGTCATTTTATTCGACATTTAAGTCTACTTTTATTTGACTAAGCGTGCAATGCGGTCGTTTATTTAAATTCATGACTTCCATTTGGTTCTCTTATTGGATTTATCTATATTGAAATTGTTTTAGGCAATGATAAAAACACCAGGTTCTATATGAGAATTGTTTTATCAAGTTCTTATTTAGATTGCAAGTATGTCTGACACTTTTACACGGACTACTTATTACTGAATACGGAGGTAAACTTAACTTTTTATAGATACTTATAGATATAGATAAATTAGCGTTAAAAATATTTTTATAATTTCATGAATTTAAATTTCCTTATCTACCCATATCTATCTACATATATTATACCAATATGTTTCCTTTTGAATTAAGAACCAATATTTTTAATTACCATGCATGTTTACTTTTCTTCGTAAGAGTGGAAACTCGCCATGATTGGTACTTTATCTTGTGAAATTGGGAACAATTGGGAATTTGTGTAAGCATCTCACGTTTTTTGAACTTAAAGGGATCAGCCGTCTGGGATAAGTGAGGCGTAAGGTCTAAACGAATCAAATTAGGGAAGCAAAAAGGATGCTTCCCGCTCTATAAGTAAGCTTATTGACGCTTGTTACGTATTTCGATCATTTATAACTATTTAGCAATTTCAACATATGATATCATACAATGTAAAGTATTCACGTTTCTATTTTCGGTCCATTCCGCTAATCACATATTTCCTATTCAATCTAGCTCGTTACAAGATTTGACCATTTGAAAATGTTCTGGTGCAATATTTGCTGATTGGGAAACTACGCATATATCCGACCCCGTTTGGTTTCGGTTGGCAAACTTCGGAGAAAAGGGGTGACGGGTATATTAAAAAAAAAATTTCAAACAATTTTCATCGGTGTAACCTAGGTGACATATGAAATACTAGAACTGAAAGGTTTTTGGTATAAACCATATATGGGCAACAACCGGCCAGCGGGCCGCACCCGCTGTAAGATATGTTCCGGCTCGCGAGATATTTAGAAAAAACCAAAAAAAAAATATTACATTAGGTACTTATACTCACTAAGTACTGCAGTAGTAAATGCACTAAGTACTTTTAAACGCGGGCCGCGAACGTATATTATTTGCACGCCAAAGTTTGACCTTCAACATGTCAAAGGTTGCCCATATCTGGTATAAACCCTATTTGGTATACCTAGTACAGTTACCTACTTTCAAATTTCGCCCAATTTTAGACCCCAATTCCATACTGGCGCTAGACCGCCAAACAGTGATCATCAATTTTCTATAGGTCATCGTTTAGAGCATTCCCTAGGTGCTGAACCAGGGTCCAGCCAACAGGATGAGCGCTATCGATAGTCGTAAAGAATTTATTTTTCGTTTTAAGTTACAATACGGTTCAAATTTCTGTGTCGGTTGACCAACGAAAGGCATACCTTGATACGCACCTCGCGTTGGAGATTATGTAGTTCGTGTGGCACCTATTTGACAATCTTTTACCTTTGCCAATTTGACGCCAATGGACCAATATGAAAGATAGCTCGAACTCAGCCTTATATTGAGTAAGTATCATCAGTTTCCACAATCCTTATTATTTTGTCTTTGTTTGACCATTTGGTGAAGCCAATAACGTCCCGTGCGTTCATTTGAAGTGATCGCTGCGTATGCGTCGTTGATATTGTGTGCAATTGCTGGTTGTACCTCATCACTACCACAACGTAACTCGTATTTAATAAATGACTCGTATTAATTAAGTGTAAGGTAGTAAAGTAGTAGGTAGGTACCTATTCGAAAATAGAATTCCATATTAGAAAAATAAAATAAATTTGAAATACGTATAACCTGCCAAGCCATATATAAATTAGGTACCTGCTATAAAACGGCAACTTCATTAGTAAAGAAAGATCTAGTATCATCGATTACAAATTCGTAGCTTCATTTGTAGATGGGAAAGATAGCCGAGCCATACGAATAGCCAGACATCGAATTTTTCACCATAAGGGTTTTCTTTTATCATATTGGTACAGAATCCCAATACCGAACACGGTCACGAGGACTTTGGCAACCGATAATAATTCAGTAGGTATGTTCCGTCCGCATCTCTGCACTTGTCCCGGCCAACAGGTAACAAGTAGTCGAGTCCTTATAAGATCATAGTAGTATCTAGAAGAGAAACTTTATTATGTTAGCCGTAATTACCAGTATTATGACCGTATAAATAAGTAAAACAAATAGTCCTAATAGCTAAATGCCTTTTTAATAAGAAGCTATCAAAGTTGAGCAACTTCACAAAAAATCACAATGGTAAAAAATAATAACTATAGACAAGACGTTGAAGCTTGGTACGGCAGTGGATTCCGACGCGGACACGGCCTTTGAAAATCATAAAACATCACTTTTTATCGTTTTTCTGCGTCAAAAATAAATTTTGGAAACTCTTTTTCGCAAAGAAAATATAATAATACTGTCAGTCAGAATGATCAGGGTTCATGATCTTTATGTAATTTGTGTGCTGTAAAAAATATACACTTTTTTTTTCGAACTACTGTTGGTTATTCTATCTACCCTTTAAAGAAGAAAGTAGGTAAGACGAGAGAGGATAACTTAGGCAGATTAGCTATTTTTCCAACAACTCCTGTATTCAATTCAAAATTTTGTTAATACTCGTACAGCGAATGCCTAGTGGAGAACCAATAAAATACCTTATTTTACGGAGCACATTAATAAATGAAATGAAATATTAATTAAAATAATATTATTTATTTATTTTTTGGGATAACACATCCGTTGGCTTTAAATCTGTAGCCATGCCGTGTTCATAACAAGGTAACAAGCGCTACCTGCAGCTGACGCGTTTAAAAATGCAATTTTTTTGCTTCGCCACAACTTGCAGCGTATCGTTGCAATACTCGTTACAGACTCCGACATATTCACTGAAATAGAAACCTTTTTTGTTAACAACATATCACACAACATTTTTACAGGTTAAATGTTTATTCTGTTGGTACATATATCAAATAAAAAAATACAATATAACATGCCCTGCCTAACAATTCGATTTGTTGGCGTTTTGGTCTACTATTTTTAATTTATGTTTAGTTACTTATACTGTAAATTGACGTTACTAATACACATTTTGTTTAGTAAACCCACGTTCAAAAATGTTTCATCTAAAATACAAACTCACAACCTTATTTAGTTTCGTCAAGGTAATTTTACGCAGAGACTTTCAATTTCAGATTTTCGATTCAATATTCCATTAATCATAGTTCGTGTTTAATCCTAAAATTCACGTGGTTTGATCTGAGACAAGGTAGAAATGATTACCTGTAGCCGGAGATTGACTCGCCATATAACACGTTGGGACTGAATATCTTCGGTATGGGACTTATTATTACCTCTGCCTTCCTCTTTGGAGGTAATGAATGTGAAGACATCTTATGTTATGCATTACGATTTTCAACCTTTTACCGAAAAAAAAATTAAAAAAGTTGTCCGTTTCTAATCTAAGTAGAGCAAGAGCAAAGTTGGTAACTGCAGACAACTGACTAGATATACATAATATATTTTTGTTGGCAATTTTTTTTATTTGGTTAATTACAATGAAAGCAGAAATGTTTCTGTGTGTGCGTGCACCAATGTAGGTAGACTGCATGCGACACGTTTACCAGAATAGCCATTATCTTTAAATTGAGCAGAGTTTTCTATACGCATTTTTTTGTCCTACCTTAGCGAATTTCCAATTTCTTTTTTACCGTTTGTTTTTCAGGCCTTAGGTTTTTGTTATCTGATTGTAGCCATCACCTTCTTACTAATTGGTCCCATAAACGTTATATTTTCTAACATTCAAGCTTGATTTTCGGTTTTAGTTACTGTTTTCTACGCAGTCGGGTTTTTTGTTTCATTTAATAATAATTTTTATAATCCATAAACCTATTATACCATTCTACTGCCACATTACTGACTACACCTTAAAGTAAGCGTAAATCTGTTGTAAATAAGGAAAATAGCATAACAAAATAAAAACCCAAGATTTTCCCAATAGTTCATTTAATAACAAAGGTATTGAATTTTACTAGCTTTAGACACTTAAATATTTTATTTAACAAGCACCAAAGTAAATACAAACATTGTAAGGAAAATTAATTAAAATTTGTACAAAGACAGCGATTAAAGGCCAAAAGCTACAACAACTTCTTTAGAGCTTGGACTTCGAGCGTTAAAGCCAAACTTAAGAGATAAATTTTGTATGGTTCAATTAGTCGTGCAAGAATAGTATCAGTGAACGGCATATCTACTACCTATAAGAAAAAAAACTAGGTAGGTCTAATCGCTGGTTCTTCCCCTGAAGGTACAAAATAGAAGTCAACATTAGCATTTCAAATATCAATAAATATATAAAATACTATTAACTCTCTATCTACTGCTGAGTGCCGGGGCACAAACAATCATCAAATAATTTTGGATTAGTATAGATTGATTTTAGTTAAAAATCTAATTGGATTCTGTCCAAACCTAATTAGTTGAAGATAAGAGAATTCATAAGATAATAATCAAACTCATAACCTTCCAGTTAACAAAGTTAGAAGAAATATTTTTAATTTTAATGTGTCATTTCGAATATGTTTTTCTGGACATTTGATGTGATTCATTGACCGACAATAATTATTATTCGCGGAAAATTATGAGGAAGAAGACATTATCACTCTCCCTTAGATATTTATTTAATTACACAAGTACCTTGAAAAAAGGAAAGCATATTTTTCATCCACATTACAGTAATTCTTCAGATTACTGTTGCCGTATACCAATTTAAGTGGAAATCGACTAGCTAAGCTTCGAAGGATGTTTGTTTTATTGTTAATACTACGTACAAACCTTTTATAGAGATATCTACCCATCTACACCACGTAGGATATTGTTAGATGAACAATAACGTAGCTATGTGGTCGATTTAACTAACACCCGGTGCTGCGGTGACAATGCACTTGCTATGAATACCCAATATAGCAGGCAAGCACTAACCCTCTATATGTGTAACATGTAGAAAACAATTGAATTATGTGCTATTGAATCGGTCCAGCGAAGCAGTAGCTCGAATTATCTCTTGTTGGTACTAACCCATTGGTACTTTGTCCATTAAAGTGCAGTCAAGCCATAGTCGAGCACATTCAAACAGTATATACTCGTATGTGCTTCCTCAAGGCTGTGTGCTAGTATTGAATGTTATTGGTGGTATTTGTAATTATGTTTTCGATTAATACTGAAATAAAAGAAAAATAACAGTTCTAATAAAATAAACTAAGTCTCACCACATCAATCGGATCGGACCATCAACATATGGAGTTACATAATTATTGCTTTTGCGTAGTGATTTTATTTTGAATTTCACAGTTATAGTTCGGTACTTATTATACATAATAAAAAAACTAAAAAACCGCTTTTAAAGAAAATCCAACTAAACAATCATTTTGATAATATGTTAAAAAGCACCCCACACTTTTTTTTACAATGAAATACATTTTTTTCTTATTTACACTATTCTTAATTCCTTATTCAAATTAATTAAAATTTATTTTCTATTTTTTAGTTGGATTTTCTATAAAGGCGTGTTTTTCTAGTTTTTTTAAACTATTATTTATTTTCCAATTTTTTAGTTGAATATTCTATAAGAAAGGGTCTAACTGTTTAAAAAATTGAATTGTTATCGGTCCTTAATAATAATGCCAAATTTTAAGTTAATCCGACGTTTTAAAGGGGGTTAAAATCGCGTCCAAAGAAGTCGGTTACAAACAAACATACAGGTGAAGCTAATAAAAAGCGTGTAAAAAGAGGCATGTTTGGCTCAGTACGATTTTCCACACATAGCAATGTTGTAGTAGCGACACTGTTATATACTTTATTCCTCTTTTTTATGAGCCTTTACGTAAATGAAAGATCATAAATTCTAAAATAAAACCTATACGTTACTGGCGATGTCAAATAAAATAAAGATACAACCAATAAGTTTAGTATGATCAATGTATATGCCTGCGATGCGATAATAGATAACTTCCCATTTAAAGTTACTTTAAAACTAAAATGTACCTTTGTATATCCTGGGTTCAGCCCAGCTACTATGTAAGAAAAAGCTCATATGTCTAGCATGCTCTTAAGGCAGGCGGTGGTGGGAGTTGTAGGTATCACCCTTTCTCTGCTGAGTTCTCACAGCCAATCTCCTTGCACGCTCAGGAAGAGAACGCGGTGTTTTAACTAAATATTTTACCTAAATTATAAACTAAATTAAGGAACTACTCTATAAATTCCATTAGATAATCTCTTTGCAAACAAATAGATATATAATACTTATATATCTGTTTGTTTCTTGAAAACTTCGGATCGTACGTCCGATGATGGATGAGATTGTTCAATGCGGTGGTGGATTATTCTATACAAGTTTACCAACATAATGCTTCAAAACATACCATCGAAGGTACCTAAAATTCTTTCAGTTATACTTTTGGTACTACTTAGTTAAGATATCAAAACTATAATTATTTAATTCTTGGAGCCGTTGAGCTGATGAGAACGAGTCGAGTTCCTATTACTGATTAAAATCTTTATTAAAATTTTAAACTAATTAATTTTTGATAACATAAGCCTATTGGATGAGCTTCCAGCTAATTTGAAGTTTGTATTCGACATTTCTCAAACTCGAAGGCTCTACACGTATTGTTGAATAAAGTTTAGTGAAGTCGTCAAGGACCAATTTACGGACTGAATTTATGCGGGCCCAAATCCAATCTAAACGTTGAATTCATGATTGATAGCACGATATCAAGCTCTTAAGTCTCTTGCAACAAGTTCGAACTTATGATGCATATTAAGCAGCCAACATAAAATTAATATAACGGCTGTCGTTTTTGGTAGGTATTACAAAGTATCTGTTGTATTTTTAGGGGCTTATGATTAAAGACAAATATCGCATATTGATGAATAGTAATCTTGCTTTCCCACTAATAACAAACTTGTAGCTTCAGTAACTTTAAATTTGACCTTCATAAGTGCCTTCCGAGGACCTAAACTAAATAAATGGATTTGAATTTTTTGAAAAAATATTGAAAATGCGAATGTTTCCAAGGATGGATGGAGGGACGTTTGTTACTCTTTCACACAATAACTACAAAATAGATTTTGATGAAACTTGTTACATATATGGAAAATATCGAGCATTATAACATAGAATACTTTTTAACCTGAGACAATGTAAGAACCCTCTGAAACGCGAGTGAAGCAGCGGGGTACAGTAAGTTTTAAATAAAATAACTATATAGTATTTTACATCTTATGGACAGGTTCCAGTGTTGAGATTTGAAATATCCTCTATACAATTTATAACTATGTGATGATGATATTTTAACAGCTTTAATCGATTTCGACGATGTATAATTAGACTAAACTTAAATTATCAATAAGCCTAAAAATCTTCACTTAAAAGGCATTGCTGAAACTGTAATGTGAGCTGTGGACCAGGATCCTGTTCTTGATCCAGGAGTTAAACGTATACTCTTATTATTGTAAAAGTTCGCCACTGAGCAATTAGCGTAATTAATTGTAAGATGAGAAAGTTGAAATAACCGTTCAAAACTCAAATTTACCTATTAAATCATCACTTAATTTGTTCAATGGCTGCTAGGCCGAAAATTATTCAAGTGTACAAAACGGCTTCTGACACTACTGATGAATACTACTGAAAAGTCATACTGTCGGGCCCCGGGGAAATATCCCTGTCACCTTTTATAATAGGTACGAACTTGACGCCAAGGATATAAAGGTACTCTCGATTATTACAAAATTATATTTCGAGAATGCATTTCCTTTGGGCCAGAAAGGAGAGAGAATATACTCTCACAAAAGGGTATCTCCTGCGCTTGATTTAGCGAATTTATTTTCTTACTCACACGGAAACTACGGTTCTAGTGATGTTATTTTGAAGTAATGTATAGCCAGTGCCGGATTAAGTTAGCGCGGGGCCGTAGCGAATTCTATCGAGAGGCCTTTGGTCTTCTATGGGTTCTAATGTATAAAGTAGTCGAAAAAACATACATGAGACGCTCGTGCCTTAGAATATAAACTTGACTTTAAGTCTTAGAAATAAATAGACAGAATCAATAATTTGATTCATTTGAATTCTGCTATCGTATTTTGTGTGCTCGCGCATTTTTTAGAGCCGATTATCGGGCCGATTCAAATTCTATATTATACGTTCGACTTTTTGTAGAAATTGTGTGTTTACCGTATGAAATTCTCTTTTTTCGCTAATTATATAATCGGTTACCGTTTATCTGACGTGGATTGTCTTAGTCAGAAAAGGTGTTACATTTCGTATTTTTGTGACATCAAGTAAATTCAATATAATGTCCTAATAAGTTTCACTAAAATTACGCTCAGGCGGAGGTGGGCGGCCTTAGACACGTGGAGCTCCCTTTTGCGTGGGGCCCGTAGCAATTGATACTTTTGCTACGTGGTTAATCCGGCACTGTGTTGAACCTTATATTTCCCCGGACTAAAAAGTATCCTACGTATCAATTCAGATATTTTTTTTATCTGTGTGTCAAATTAATTGCCGACTGATAACAACCATATACACATAAATTTTCGACGGAGACAGACACCGAAGTGTCACCATAAGTTCCTCTTTTTACCATTATAGACACATATACAGAACACAAGATAAAATAAAACATTTTAACTGGGATAGTAGGTACTTACTTATTTATTCCATTTCACACAGACAGCTCTTTTGTTTGAACTTTGATGACATTTGATAACATGTTATTTAGTAACATTTTAATGTTGCTGGTAGGTTGTCGTTATCTTTTATTTAATCTTCAGTGCTTCACCTAATCTATATAAAAGGCAATGTCGCGACTGACTGATACATCAACGCCCACCCCAAACCGATCCTTTAAATTTGAAATTTTGTGAGTATATTGATTTTAAATTGTAAGCGTCAATTATGAAAGGGTTTTTCGGATATAATAAGGGGGTAAAATAGGGACTGAAAGTTCGTATGTAACTGACGTTTTAATGTAATAAATTCATGGAAAGTGGTGAAAAAATGTAAATTTATTAGTAGTATTATTTTATTAGTAATAAAAAAATACGTATCAGGTTTTTCAAAATACATCCCCTTAAAAAAACAAAGTTTATATTGAAAAAAATATGCTATGGTCATATTAAAACACTTACTTTTTGATGTAAATAATAATTAAATGTTAAGTAAACAGCGTTCTAATGTCATCCCCCAGGGTGGTAAAGTTTGTTTGGAGAAAATGTATTACTTTGGCGGATTAACTTGAAGTTGGTATAAATATTCTTTAAAAACAATTAACAATTAACAAATAACTGTGTTACAGAATTCCAAATTATTTACTCTTACCTGCTTTGTCTTTGCACATATATAGTTAACTGACAGATACTAAAGGGTCATAAATAAGCAACGTTATTCCGGGAACTTTATTCGGGGAATACCATAAATGTTTTGCCGGTCTTAGACATAAAAAAAAAACGATCTTTGAAACTTCCAGTAATAAATAGTATTAATATTTATATGATCGCAATCTCTGCCCTCTATCACACTATGTACATTTGCGTACTAGATACGCCCGGTTATTAATCTACTGGTCCCATTAAAAAAACGAAATTTCGTTAATCTTCTGTGAAGGAAGCTATTTAGATATTCTAGGGTTTCGAATCGATCTAATATCCTGGACACTAAACCATACTGGGGTAGGCATGGCCCACTCGGCTCCCCCCTATTTACGCCTATCTAATATATAAAATTCTCATGTCGCGGTGTTTATCACCAAACTCCTTCGAAACGGCTGAACCGAGGTGTATGAAATTTTGTGTGCATATCGGGTAGGTCTGAGAATCAACAACTACTTAAAAGGATTACTTTTCATAACCCTAAATGATAAGGGTGACCCACCCCAAAATATTATTTATTTTTATTTTATTATGATTTATCATTGAAAAATACTTGCAATTTTAAATTTACACCCTTCTACAATCAACCTCTGTTTTATAATGTAGATTTTTTAATTATTCTGTTCCAATCCAACAGATCCCAATAGGGTTGCAGGATGGCAATCGAATATAATAATTGTTGTATGATGGGTCAGCTAGTGATTATACATAAATTAAAAATGTTCCTGAACAACTTCTCATCATTACGTAAGACGTGTAATGTTGTCTAAATAATATATTAAATATTAGCTACCTGTCAACTGTTTTTAATGTGACAGCCCAAATCTTAAGGAAGGTTATAGCCAAACTAACATCACGTTACAAAACTTAGAAATCGAGAAAATATACTTAGCGAAAACGACGTAACAGAGGGCCGGAGAAAAGTCAACGTTTGTATCTCTAACGGGAAAGCAAGTGAAACCGCGGTTACAACTAGTGTTATAATAAGTATGCAAATTTCTTTCATTTGAAAGCCCATTTTATATTAAATTCCTTCAAAGTGAGTTGGTATGTGTTGCTACGATGAATTTTAGTATGTAAATTATTAGAGTCAGACTATTCATAAGTACTTGTAAAGGCCTATTTGAATAAAAATATTTTCATTTCATTTCATTTTCATTTCATTTCATATCATATAGATGAATATTAACTACCTTTATTTTGATCTTCCTAGGATAGCAAGAAGATAATCCTACAATTAAATTTGATTGCTCAGTCGTTTTTCTTTTTATTTATTATTTATTTTTACAATTTCTACGGAATCCGTACTCTTTGAAGATTTTATGATAACTTATTGTACGAAAAATTGTATTGCATTTATATTACATTAAATTATTATTTAATGATTAACATCTTTCCGCGCTTACTCTGCTCGATGTTTTGAGCTGAGGCTTGTGATTTCTTAATATATAGTATTAATTTCTTCTGTTTTTAAATAATAAAATAAAGACTTTAAATCATATTGTATTCCAGGTTTGTATGTACGCTTCATATAGCGAGGATGTGTTAAAAAACGTACGTTTGAAATTTTATTCGCGCAATTGGTGTCCAGTATTATTTACCTACGTGTTAACGAGCTCCCAATATTATATATTTTATACGTATATTCTTAACACACTTAAAGAAAATTTAATCCAATATTGAAGTTAAAAAATTTCGTTCTAAAAGGAATCTTAAAAGATTTTGCCATTTATAGAGGGTTCGACATTTAATCTAGTTTAAAAGAAAAGTCTCGTCCTCAAGATGTATAAGACGGACCAAATAATAAAGGCTATCTGAGATTACTTATTTCTAATAGATTGGTACTTGTGGGATGTGTAAAGAGTATAACATTAAACTGGTCTCTAGAGAAAATATCGCTCAGGATTATTTAATTTTTGTAAGAAGATAAGTTGCAAGTAGAGTTAGTGTAGTACTGAGATGGCGGGGAACTAATGAAACTAACCTGTACTATGTAATCATACAGGTCTCCACTCTCTAGGTTCTCGGCCTTTAAAGAAATATACAAAATATCATGAAAATCAGTCCCGCAATTTTTTTTAAGACTTATATACATGGATTGCATGCTTACCTACTATTACATAGTACTGACACAATTGGTGAAATTAAAGAGTACATGTAGGTAATTAACAAAGTAAGTACTTGTGTATTTAATTACCGCGGTTGGTATGTATATTGACCTACCAATTATGAGTCGAAGTTTGGTTAAACTGATACTTGTACAAAAATCGGTGTCATGTGTGTTAACCGCATTATCACAAGGCACTACTTAATATAAGTAAATGAAAAATTACATCATAAATTATAAGTTTCACACATATCATGTTACAACCTCCCTCATACACAACCCTCGTGAAATTCCTTCTGACATCTTATTTTGAACGAAGATGCTTATTTTTAAATTACTGTGACCCAAATCTAAGGATATCGTATTGCAGATGTTAATCTCCCAGATCACAGGAGTGGAAGGTTGAGTTGTAGGTAACTCTACGCTCTGTAGATAATTTGTTGTTTAGCTATTATGAAAGATGACTGAGTGGTTCTGAATTTTCCGCCTGAAGGAACTTTGCAATAAGTTGAATGTACATTGCAAATGCAAAAAAAATATAATGTAACCTTTTTTCGTTGTCAGCTATAATATATCAATAACTTAGTTTAAAAAGCCTTTTTTAAATTCGTTTACTCAAGTTTATTTTCTTCATTGATAGTAAAAAGCATGTGCTAGAGAATAAGCGCGACTTTTAATCGAACTTGGATCTCGACATGTACGACTAGGCTGGCGACTATTTGTCACAGTTTAGATTGTTTAGAGAGATTGGGGCTACACGAAGTTTAATTACTCCAAAATGCTATTCATTGCCTTTACCATCAGTCGGCCTACAATCACATCGTACCACACCCATTATTTTATGACTCTCTGTGGCCTCTGATTAACTTAATTGACTATTATGATTTTTGTTGGAATTAAAGGTTAACGACTGTTTAAGCCATGTGAGCATTATTTCATAAATTTTCGGAAACAACAACTACAAAATCATCAATTTACCTGTTGTAGGTGTGTACCAATAGAAATATGTACAAATATAAAAATAAATAAATTATGTAATAATTAGTCACCATTGATTAAGTATACCATGAGCGTATTATAAACTACACATTGCTGTATAATAGCAGTTAATTTTATTGAAATAATAAATTAGCCCAAAGATCAGATTAGTTAAATTTTTTATAAAATTATAAAAAAAAACTCGGTTCATCTCAGTTGAAGGATGAATTCAACTTACTACGACTTCAACTGAGATTTGTTTTGGATGAGTTTAGAAGGTCATAATATTTTGCGAGGTAAATTGTTAACATAGTAAAATTACAATTTAATATTTCTGAGTTTTCAAATTTTATACTAATATTGTAGGTTAAATTCTCGTTGAGAAACTAAGTTATTTAAGCCGCAGCTCTTGGAAGTGTAAAAGCTTATTATTATGGCAGATTATTTGCTACGTTAAATTGCGTAGAACTGCCTTCGGCGTGTTATTACTGTTTTGTGCTCTCTCAACTATCTTGAGGTGTGATTAGTACCAGTCCCTTTGTACTCTCTTCTTTGAAACAAACAGATTATATCCGTTGAATAATGGGAAGATTCAATAAACAAATAAGGTGTTTTAAGAACATTCATTATCTTTATTCATAAAAATAATTTTAAACATGCTATGCATCTCAAATCACTTAACATAATGAGTAAAATAATTTACAGGTACATTTTTTTTTTAAATCTATTGTTGTCTATAATTTGATGTTACATTTAGACATATAATCTAGACCTCTCCCTATTCTCCTTAACGATAGTAATATAAGTATTTTATAATATCTGAGGTTAATACTAATACTTTTAACAATTATATTCAAGTAGAAAGCGAGATATTTCCTTAGTATAGTACGTGTGAAATCGTAGCAACATTATATTTGTTTTGTTTTGTTATGCCATATTAAAACTTACGAACATATTGACAGGGGCTCGAAGTAGAAGGATGAAGATAATATCACTAGAGTGGCTTTTACATCTTACATATTTTTTTAAGGGAGTAAATGGACTTGGAGTATTTAATCAGGTTGTTTGTCTTATTGGGTCTTGTTTACAGTGCCCGGACGAGTGGGAAGTCCTGGGACCTCTTGGAGCCAATGGGGAAGTGCGATAGGTCAATCTCGTCCATGGGGTAGTCCGGTCGGTAGTACCTCTTCTTGTCGAAGTTTGAGCTGGAAAAGCAAAAACAGTTTAATCGCTATGATTTAGTTAGGAAATAGGATAGAGTTTCCATAATAAGGTAATTGTTGATTTTGGAGTTGATGGCAGATTTACTCAAAATACCTAATACTGGTTAATATTTGCAACTATTTCTAATCAAGTACATTAATAAAACTGAGAAGTGTCGATGTGTGAAGATAAACCTAGCTACTAGATAGAGTTGAAAGGTTTTGATAATACTTGTTTATTCTGATTGGAATCCGGAGAGTGTGGTCTAAAAACGTCAAAGCTATATGCCAAAGTTGGAAAACGGAACTATCTACCTACCAATCATTTCAGTAAAACAAATATAGCGGCCGCTCTTTGTTACCAGATTGGAGTGCTGGAAAAAGCTCGCGTTAGTTTAGATAACATGGCCGAGAAATTATAAAATCCCATATTATTTTAGGTTCATCTGAACGCGAATTTTAATTCCGGTATAATTACATATGCAAATTTAAACCTTTGAAAGAATATCGAAATGAACAAACAAATTGAAATGTTCACTCACTGTATGTGATACACAAGATTAGTAGAATGGAGGATCAACATAAAGGATTATTGCATTCAACTTAAACGCGTCACGTTCAATGTACCTAGTCTTCAAATATGTATAGAATCGTCAGCAATTACTTAGCACGTGACATAGTTTTTTTTATTAAATGATCCTTTTCAAAAAGTGGGTATCGTTTTTCAGAAGGTTTAAAGTTAATCGCACGTCAAGTAACACAAAATGTTGAGTAAACCTGTCAGAACTTTGCTTAAATGTTTGGTGTTAAACATGGCATAAAGAGGATGATTAGTAAAGTGAGTAAAGTAAATTCCAGAGATTGTTATTTCCGACGTGAAACACGTCTTACAGCGGGGTTTCAATGTCAAGGTAGTTGGGTCCGTACAGGTGGAAGCGTTTGGTGGCGTACGGGAACGGCATAGAAGAGCGGTCGATCTCGTCGAAGTTGCGTTTCTTCACAAATGTGTCCAAGCCCGATCTGCCGAATTACAATGGTTAATGTAACGTGCAACAAAGGCAAGCTACCTATGGAGAGCATTTCAAGTCTTTAAGCATCATAATCACCACTTTTATAAGGCAATTTAACATTAAATAACGTTTGACTAAATTCTTTCAGGCGTTTAAATATTATGAATATACATTCTAAGAACAGCTTTGAATAGTTGAATTATTTAACAAGGTATATTATTAATATAAATTTACAAGTAGTCTATTCATCATATAGCATAATTTATAAGATGATTAAGTAAACAACAATAGTTGAGAGAATAATAAATAAGAAGACGTATAAGTAACGCGAAATCTTAGTTTTAGAACGAAACTGATATTTTATAAAACTACTCTTCATGAATCAAATGCAGGGCATAAAAAAACATGTTCGACGTACCTGTCGATTTCGTCAAAATTGCGCTTAGGAAGCCCATCTCCGTAATATCCGCTGTACTCTACCGGCACGGGCCACTGCTCTCTCTTGCCACTGTATGGACTGTAGAACAAATTCACATTTCATATTCATTAATATACCTACCTAGATTTTAATACACCCATCAGTACAGTGTCGTTTGAAGCCTTTATCCAACAAAGCTATTTTATGCGTCAAAGTTAAAATAGTAATTTTGCAAAAATGGTTACAAAGTAAAATTCCAATGAAATAGTTCGGATTCTAGAAAGATTCAATGGATTGAATAAGTGGCTTTAAAAATGTTGGCGAGGATAAAATTTGACAAAGCTTTCAGCAGATATAATTTTATGGTAAAAGATGTTCGGGACGATTTGATGTCTAATGTAGTATGAATATGTAAAAGTGGAATTAAAATTAAACTAAAATTAAACTAAATAAAAATTTTGAAGGTAGATTTAAATTTAAAATTGGTTGCAAAATTTCGAATCTCAATTGAACAAAATTAGGACTGGATCTATGTTTCGATCGCATCGATTATTTTCGTTGATTCAAAGGATATTGTGAAATCTTAAACTAGGACATAATAAAGTAATTTAACCTACACAGTATGTCACTTTATAAAGAAACATTAAACGTGCACATTATGCGCTGCGTAGCGCATGCATCACCCCAGGGCGTCCCATCTATATGTGAGTAGCTACTACCCTAATAGGAAAATACCTCATTGAATGTTGATTGAGAAGATAGTTGTTGTTAATCTAGGACGGATTGTCTATAAAATTGCTATCACGTATCAATATTTTTATAAAGAATAAATGTAATACTCACCTGGCATAATCATATCGCCTTGTCATAAAGTATGGTACGAATCCCGAGTGTCGTATCTCCCGAACTTCGCGTACCAAGTTGCCGCCACCTAGCGGGTCCAGGTTCCGAGTCTTGTGGCCTAATTATTTGAGTACATAAGATTATTTCGATGGCATTATTGTACATATAAATTGTATAACACAATAAGCTCTAACTTACCTTTATTCATAATAAACCCAACAAGAAGTTAACTAGGTATTTATTTGAAAAATCGTTTGCAGTATTGCTTTTTTTATTACCTACGACTAGGTACTACACATTACATAATACAGCGTGATGTACAGGTAAAAGAAAAAACATATATCAAGGTTGCTAGGTATTTATTTTAAAACATTAACACCGAAGACGAATAACGGCAAATTTAATAAATAAAAGTTCTATATAGGTATCACATTTTATACGTTGTTTGTGGAAATATTGACAGGGATAGAATGACTAGTACAATATTGTTTGATTATTTAAACAAGGTTACCGCCTCCTAAGGAGTCGAGTTGTCGCACGAAGTTGCCTCCACCGAGGGAATCCAAGTTTCGGACAAAATTACCGCCGCCCAACGAGTCCAGTTTCCGTTTAACGAGGTTCGGCCCACCGAGTTGGTCCAGATTTTTCTTCACAAAGTTGGGGCCGCCGATCGGGTCGAGGTTCCTTACAAAATTTCCTCCACCAATAGAGTCCAAGTTACGCACAAAGTTCCCACCCCCCAGAGAGTCGATGAATCTGGAATATCTTCTTTCTCCTTCAGTGTCCCTCCCTAAGAGCGATGAGCCACCGAGTCCGTTCAAGTCTCTGCCTAGAAGTGAGGATCCGCCAAGGCCATTAACGTTTCTACCCAGAATAGAAGATCCGCCGATTCCATTGAGGTTTCGACCCAATAAGGAGCTTCCTCCGAGTCCGCCGAGGTTTCTTCCAAGGATGGAGGATCCACCGATTCCATTAAGATTTCTGCCTAAGAGAGAGCTACCTCCAAGACCATCCAGGTTCCTGCCTAATATGGAAGTCCCTCCGAGGCCACCAAGCCCATTTGAGCTACGTTCTTCAAACTTGTTTCCGTATTGTGTGAGGAATCGTAGGAAATTTTCAAATTCTTCCCTTTGTTTATATTCTGTAACAATTTCGACTGTCGTTAAAACTAGCATTCTTATAAATTTGTACAATGACATAAATAAATACTTAGTGCATTAATAGAAAAATAGTACTCACCATCTATGTGAACGGATGAACAGTGCTTTGTGATTGACCGTTGTGCAAACACGTAATAAGTGATCAGTGCGGTATCCCATCACCATAAAGAGGGTGTTAATATGGATGCAGAATTAAAAAGCTACTTATGTACAAAGTAAGTGCAGGTTTGAATGTAATATGTGAATCTATACGGGTTAATTATTTAAAAGGTTCCATGTGCAAAGGGTTGAGAGGTGTTTAACCAGTTCAATGTGATATTCATTCGCGGAAAACTTTGTGCCGGAAATGGTGGTGGTGTTAGGAGTTATTATTCATGGTAGGTACACTCTTGTACAATTAGCTTTGGATTAAAATTAAGTGATTCTCAATAAGTAAGTTGTTCTCATTATTACTTTATGCTAATCTTCTCTACTACTACACGCATCTTCGAAATAAGTAAGTATACACGTCGTGTGCTGAATAATAAATATTTTAATCCAATTTTAATCGTTGAGATTTCTCAGTTATGTCAGGTTTCAGCTGAGATAAAGTGCTGGGGTTGGTGTTACCACATTCTGTGTGCACTGAATATAATATTGTATTTAATACATTATTGTGCATATCCATGGGAGTAGGTATGTTGGTAGCTTACCGTTAACGTCGTAGCGTTCCCCTGAGACGTGATCGTTTGAGCTTACATCCTGTTCCTGGTAATGAACAAGCATTCAATTAAATTAGGTATCTAAGTAAATCAGTAAGCAAATATTTAACATAATTTGTTATAAACGTTAACAAAAAAAAGATTTTTTAAAGTAATTTCTGAAAGTATTGAATAGCTTCTAAGTACATCAAAGTAAAATTATTGGTTATTGGGCTTTCAAAAGTTACTCAAGTCAATTAAGAACAAAAGGTAGATTTTACGGACGATGGTAAAAAATCAAAGAGTCCAATTTACCCGACTTCGGAAAGGTATTAAATGAAAAAAATGTTTTGTTTATTAAGAGAATTACTGTGAATATTCTATTTAGTAATACTGGATGGTAGTGCGTTATGATTGGTTATTACCATTAGGGCTGACAAAGCACCTAGAGCCTTTGAAACTCGGTTCAGTCTCACTTTCAATTTTGTTATTTGTCAGGGAAATTTATTTTGAAAAGCGCAATGATTAGCGTCTGATTGGAAGCTTAAATTGTTATGACATTTTCCTCTCACCACCGCAACTCGCAAAAGAAATTGAGGGGCGAAATTGTAAGTTAATTAATATTCTGTTTGTTGCCTCTGTAACTTTAAGCAGCAATACTTCAAAAGCGCCTTTAGATGCGACGTAAAATAAACAAATATAAATATGTAAAGTCGTTCGATTTGTTTAAATTAGTTGTCGTTTTCCACTCCATCTATTATTTGTTCTACGTGCATATAGACTTTTAGAATCGAAAGATGCGAACCGTGTACTGGAGCACTTAGCAAATACGTTGACACACACTAACAATGTTTAAATGTACGCGTGACTTTATTTTAAAATAGACTTCGTAAGATCCAGATCTATACCTACTTAGTTATGTCTATGCGAATATTTTAAAGAAGTAAAGTTTGAAAGTTCGAATGTAGGAGGTGATATCCGAAAATTCTCATCCAATTTCAATTTTTATTTCACTGATAGAAAAATAAGCTATTCCTTAGTAATATAGGCTATATTATGATCCCGGGATACTTCATATCCCTCGGGAACGTGGGTGTAACCGCAGGACGGTAGAACTTTGAACGAATTCCAACGATGAATGTGAAATGTGATTTTTATTCTGATGCGGATACAAAACAAATATTTGGATAAAGTTTGAAGCTGGAACTATAACAAGGGTTCAGTATTCTTTTTATATAAAGTTGGTAAAATTAACATATCGAGAACCATGTTTGATTTTTTTCCTGAATTACAATGAAACATTTTATGTCTTGAATTCTAGTTCTCGAGTGTAGTAGTTTTTAAGGTAAACTAAATTCTAGAAAAATATGGTTTAATATCCAAGATTGGAAACACACCCTGCTAGCTACGAATGCAATTTAGGAGTTTAATTCGATTTTTTTCTTTTTTTAATTATCAATATCGCAAACGATTTGAGTAAATAAAATAAACTTATAATACTATATGTGTCTAAGTGTAAGTATGTTTAAGGTGTTTTTGAGTTAATATTAAAGGATTGATTTAACAAAATCTTCAATAATAATTTTACTTTAACCGGGATTGGATTGTTTTGACTGACAATATCCGGTAATTCCTCTTTTGAAAACGAAATAGATTTACACACAATTAAACAATATTTGTAAGTCAGAATGGTTATAAGTGAACAAGTATAAAATATTAATTACTAATAGAAAAACCTCAAAGCCCCCACAAGCAGCACCTGTTCACAATTATGACACATGTGGTAACTCCTCGCCATATTGTAGGGAAATTACCGACTCGTCATACGAAGCTGCCGCAAACAAATTTTCCTTACATCCTATAATATAACTATATCTAAAATGTTTCTTACATACCTGATGAGGATCAGCACTGCAGCAGACAAGCAGCGTAGCAACAGCTACCGCCAGCACTCCACAGGCTCCGCGCATCATTGCCCCTGATACACATTTATGTTATTAGAAAATATATAGCAAAACTCCTTTTTAAGAATAAATAAAAAATGCGGTCTCCTTTGATATAGAAATCAACTTACCATTATATGATTACAGAAGAAATAATGATATATCAGTGTTCTTTATTAAAAATACCCATAGATTCCAGATATCCTGATTAGTTGTCGCAATCGATACCCGATAAATTTTACTCGACAAGAACAGACATCATTTCGAATCCCCCTTAACCCACGTATCTCATGTTCAATAACTCACATGAAAAAACCTTCGCTTTTAAATTATTTAATTAATTTGTGGAGAGTTAAGTGGATTGTTCAAAAATATTTCCAGGAAAAAGTTCCAATATGATATAAGGGCCACGAAGGGACAAATTACTTGAGGTAGATAGAAGTTATTTATGACTTTTACAGGTTACCAATATTGAAATATTTTCTACGTAAACAATCGACTAAGATCGCTCAATTTATTAATCAAAGATTTTTTTTTTTAAATCAAAATGTCAAGACATCTTGTCCACTGATAGATACACATGCTTCCCTTTCATGGTATCAAACGTAACAATCACACTACATCGATATTCGCGCCGCTCGTCTCCGAAGGAATAAATGACTGTGACATATATCCACTAGGAGAAAATATTTATAACTAGGACATAGTTAAAGCGAGGTATCGACAACTCTGTAATAGTTTTTTTACTATTAGATTTAAAAGACATCAACGCGGTGCGATATCTACGAAACTACCAACTTTCCTATTTAGACGGTTTATCGAATATTACCTCTGAATAATAGAAAGGTAGTCAAGGTTTTAAGCTTCTTGGAAATTAAACGTATTACCCTAGAAGAGAGAGGAATTTCTACAAGTAACTAGTATTGTAGTCCAGTATTTTTTGTAGTGAGAAAAAAGAGCTTGTTAAAAAAAGTATTGAAATTCAGTTCATACGGTCTAAACCAGTTTAGCCAAAAGTTCAAGTTATAACACAGTTGGAGTCTCTGGATTTTTATTTAGTCTATAGACGAGTATCTGTTCTGAAACGGTTACACGTGCTAGTAATCACGACCGATGATTGGTTTAGTTAGAGCAATTTTTAATCTAAATATAGAAAGAAAATTCATTCGACATGTCGCATTCTATTCATGAATGTCGGGTGATTTATTTTTAGAGCGTTTTTATAAGGTTTGTATTTTATCATTATACTTATTTAATTTGACTATATTATTTATTTTTTTGGAGGCAGACGGTCTATGCACCGGACAGTTAGTAATTAATACATAATTCTAAGGGTTTTACCAATGAGTTGCGGACTTGTACAAAATCTCGATAATTGGCTCTCAAGTGCGAGTGCCAGATTACACCAGTAGGCGTTGGGTGGAAATTTTTGAAGTAAAATCTTTTTAGCGGCGTTGAGTACTAATAAAAAAATGGTATAAAATGTTGAACTATCTTAATCTTAAAGAAATTAGAAAGAAGCTTTAAAGAAGAATTAAAGAAGCTTTATCTTAAAAACTTATCTACTATGTTAATGTGATCTGATCGAAAATTTGTAAGACGATGAAAATGCACAACGTTATTGTTTAAGTTTTTTATTTGAAGGTAGTACTAGGTACATTATCTAGATAATGACCCCAGGTCGGAAATGACAAGGTACCACTGACATATTAGGTTATTACTTCATCCTAATAATGTAACACTGATCCTACATATTCAATAATATTAACGTATTATTAAGGCAGCAAAGGTTTACATATCTATTCCATCAGTGAATAAAATATAGTAAAGAACCGAATGAATAACAGGATAGTGGATTCAGAAAATTGTCATGATTAACTAATACTTAACTTGGCATTAGTAGATTACAGTCAATGGAGAAAATGCGTGATTTCCATCAAAACAGGAAATCATTGAACGAGAATGTAGGACGGTATCAATTTAGAAACCGCCGTGACAATAGGACACGTGTACATTTTATTGAATAAGCTATAATAGAAGTAAATACTATGTACTAATGTTTTTGTACATATTTTATGTAAATACTATGGCAATGGCTTTAATGTTATTACGTTTTTTACTCGACTGCTCCCGAAGTAGAGTAATGCTTTATAATAGAAACACTAATACGATAATTTTGAAGGTAGTTAATAATACTTCATGACAATGAAATGTTCAAGTTACCGTAAATTGCCAAACTATTTGAAACTCACTAACGAAAAAAATGCCTCAACTTTTGTAATATAAATCTGATTAATTAACACTATGGTAAAGAATATAATAAAATTAGGTTTTTTTACCCAACTGCCCCCGAAGTAGAGTAATGTTTTATAATAAAATCACTAATACGATAATTTTGAAGGAAATACCCCATGAAATAGAAATGATCAACATAATGTAAATTGAAAATTTATTTTAAAGTCAAGATCTAAAAAACTACTCAACTTTTAAAATATAAAAAAAACTGATTAATCAACAGTAAAAGAGAAAAAGATACATTTTTGAACTAAAAAAAGTTTATCAACAAACTAAAACTGGCTGAAACTTTCGAACAAAAAATACCGTGAAAAATGTAAAAAATAAAAGTATCCATGAACTAAAATGAAATAATAAATAAAAATTAACTAACCTGTTTATTTGTTGTGGAGGTTGAATACGGTTGTCGGTGCCGGTGGTTGTGGTGCGTTGTGCCGCTGAAGGCTAGCTACGGGCTTATATATCAGCCCCGCCCGGCGGTGGGCCGCGGCGCTGCGCTGGGCGGGCGTCGCGACCACCCGCGCCCTGCTCGTTACAGTTCCTATGCAACCAATACCCCGAAAAATCGGTAATAGCACCTTTTCAATGCATTTATTATTTATTCCAATCATGTATTTTATACAGAATTCAGTAATTTTACCTCTTCACAATTATCCTCGTTATTTTTGCTATATTGTATATGATTTTGAATTTTGGTTTACCGTTTTACTTTTACTTGTTTGTTACTGATTTATAAAAGATTTTTCATATTAGTTTTGTTGTTGGTTATAAAAGATAAAACTTGTAAATCTTCAAAGAAAATTAATATCCAATGTCATCACCGATATGAAATTGATATTATTTCTGTGCCAATACAGTTTTTACATATGTTTGTTTCTCTTTGATTCCCAAGTTGTCAGACGATAAATATTTATTTAATATTACGATTCTCGCATGTGCATGAATATTTGGAGAAATTTGGCTTTAAATAATACTTATTTTATCTTATTGAATCTCTCTTTTGGGAATATTTCTGTAAATAAGTTGAGAGTAAGAACGAACAGATTAGATTAGTATCTCTACTATATTATATTATATTACAAATGTGAATGTAAGTTTGTTGTTTACACTTTAACACGAAATCTACATAACTATTCATCATGAAACTTTTAACACATATTCTTGGAGATATTAGAAGTAACAATGGATACTTTTTGTTGTTAAGGTTACATCCCTAGGGAACGCGGGCGAAACCGCGGGGGTCAGCTAGTAGTTCTATACATTTTTGTAAGAACTACATCTAAAACAGAAATATGGAAGCAAAAAGGGTATCGTTTCTATTTGATGGATAGCGGATATTAAATGCATTACCAGAGTTTGTTTTCGCTGAACCAATACATTTGTAAGTTCATAGAATCATTTATGTGCAGAAAATGTATAGATTCAATTGAAGTTCAATTTAAACCTAATAAAATATTTATAAGGATTCATAATTCCATTAAATATAATAATTGAATCGATGATCGAGGAAACTATTAAATTATCAAAATTATGTAAACTCTTCAAGCATTCCAGCCGCGGTCGATTAATGTAATGGTTTACTATCTAAGTTCTCTATCAATATTACAGTGACAATCTGTCAATAGAACAAAAAAAAAGGTATATAAACGCGAAGTATTGTATGTATGGATGTTTGTTCCTCTTTAACGCAAATACTACCCAACTAATTTGGATGAAACTTGGGACATAAAATTCAAAATTCAAAATTCAAAACCATTTATTCAGTTTAGGCCCTCAGAAGGCACTTATGAAGGTCAAATTTAAAGTTACTGAAGCTACTACCGGTTCGGAAGTCAGCCTTCAACTGAGAAGAACCGGCAAGAAACTCAGCAAGGTTACATTCTTTTTTATTTTATTAAATTCTTTTTTATCTATTCTGACTTTTTGGCTATTTTATAACATCAATTTTACATATTTTTATATTTAACAATTACAAAATACTTAATAAAGCTAACATTCAAAAACAAAAAACAAAAAAAAAGAAATAACAAGACTACAAAATAGAAAATGACAATAATTACTTACAACTTAAACAAGAAAATTAGAGGTGCACTGTGCAGAGAGCAGCTATTTCCATACATTTTTATCTTCAATATAATGAACCACCTTGTAATACGCTTTTTCTTTCAAAACTTTCCTAATATAATTTTTAAATTTATGATCAGACATTTTGGTTACTGAAAGCGGTATCTTATTATAAAATCGAACACAATTACCAAGAAATGACTTGTTTACTTTAGTTAGTCTAAAATATGGAACAACTAACTTCTCCCTTTGTCTTGTATTAATATTATGGATATCCAATTTTGACTCAAACATTCCTATGTTTCTACGTATAAACATTATATTTTCATAAATATATAATGAAGGCAATGTCATTATATTTATTTCCCTAAATAAATCTCTTAATGATTCACGGGGACCCATACCGTAAATTGCACGAATTGCTCTTTTTTGTATAATAAATATTGATTCTATATCCGCTGCTGCTCCCCAAAATAAAATACCATAGGACAAGAGGCTATGAAAATATGCAAAATAAACTAATTTGGCTGTCTCAACATTCGTCAATTGTTTAATTTTCCTAACAGCAAATGCAGCCGAACTTAACTTAGCAGCTAGAGTATCAACCTGAGGTCCCCACTGCAATTTATTGTCTAATGTAAGACCCAAAAATACCGTTTTATTAACAAGATCAATATGGCTCCCATCTATTATTATTTGGCTATCTACTTGTGCTACATTCGGTAAAGAAAACCTTAAGCATTTAGTTTTCTTTGAATTTAGTAATAGATTATTTGTAGCAAACCACCCACAGACAATTGACATAGTATGATTAACTTTAGTTAGATCTTTGTCTTTTCTATCAACTTTAAAAATTAATGATGTATCATCAGCAAACAAGACAATATCTGTGAGATCATTTACAACATATGGCAAGTCATTTATATAGACTAAAAACAAAAATGGACCTAAAATTGAACCCTGGGGTACCCCCATTTCGACTAAAGAGCCCTTGGATGTTGTGCCAGTAATCCCTACCTTTTGTTGACGATTTGATAAATAAGATAAAACAAGATCATGAGCAGTTCCACGAATTCCGTAGTAGTCAAGTTTTAGAAGTAGCGTACGGTGGTCAACGCAATCGAAAGCCTTGGATAGATCACAAAAAATGCCAATCGCATCCTGAGAATCCTCCCATGCGCCATAAATGTGTCTCAGCAATGCTGCTGCCGCATCGGATGTAGATCTTCCCTTCGTGAAACCGAACTGATGACCATGCAATATCTTATGCTTAGTAAAGTGACCTAACATTTGATTAAGCAGCAGTTTTTCAAAAATTTTACTAAGTGCTGGCAGAACGGAAACTGGTCTGTAATCAGAAGGATTCTCCTTACAACCGGACTTAAAAATAGGTACTATTTTACTGTATTTCATCAAATCAGGAAAACAACCCTGATCAATACATTCATTAAAAATATTTGACAAAACCGGTGCAATCACTGTTATTATTGATTTTACGATTGTTACTGATAAGCCCCATAAATCTTCAGTACTTTTCATATTGAGCGAATTAAAAGTATTTAAGATATCGCTAGCATTAATATGCTCAAATTTAAAACTAGGAAATATATTATGAATATGCTGTTTGAGTAAAGATTCCGCTACTATAGGACATGATTTAAGGCTTTTAGTAGTTTTACCAGGTATACTCGTGAAGAAGTTTTCGAAAGCACAGGCTACATCTAAATTATTCGTTAAAATTTTATCATTAATTTTAAGAGTTACCTGTTCATTATTATTTCTAATTTTACCAGTTTCCGTATTAATAACATTCCAGACTGTCTTTATTTTATTATTCGCATTACCTATTTTATTACATATAAAGTGAGATTTAGCTTGATTACACACTAACTTGAATGTTTTTGAAAAGTTTCTAACATATTTATGAAATTCCTCGTTATGAGTTAGAGATTTTAAATGATAAAGTTCATACAACCTATCCCTGCTCTTACGAATACCTTTAGTAGCCCAGTCACTAAATCCCATTTTACTATTTACCTTCACTATTTTAGTAGGACAGGCTCTATTAAAATTATCGCAAATCCCGGACAATAAACCTTCATACAAGACATTGGGCTCATTACTATGATATATTGTATTACAGAGTTTCAGTTCTAAATTATTCTTAAAGTTGTCTAATCTTGCCTTAGTAGTAGGTCTAATTACTTTCGTTACTTTAAATACTTGTCTTTTAAATGGCAATTCTATTAATTGAGCCTTATGATCCGAGCGAACACCACTAATAATCGATTTCCCTAGTATACTACTATTAGTTAATATATTTATCAATACAAGTAGCCGAAGTGGCTGTAGATCTTGTTGACTCATTAAATAATATATCTAAGTTGAATGATTTGAATAAGGCAACTAAATTCCGACTTTCAGATGAATTACTAATAGATAGAGCATATATTGGAATAATATATGGGCTACTTTTTATCCCGGGAAAATGTTACATCCCTCAGGAACGCGGGTCAAACCGCGGGGGATAGCTAGTCTTATTATACACAGAAATGATTGGATGACTGTAGTAGGTTTTCAGGCGCGCCTTAATTACTGTATTGCACGTAATTAATAAACCTGTGCTAGCATCTAAATTACATGATAGAAAATAGGAATTGGATTAGCGTTTATTTACTTCATATGGATCGGAGTCGGTATTATGTTGTATCTATACTGTTACTATAGTTCAGTCTCTGCTTAATTTAGGTAGATGACTGTATGTAAAGTTCGTCCCAGTTTATTATTATTATATAGGTCTGAAGGTATTACTAAGAAACTATATATAGCTATCGATTACCTGCGTTACGAAACTAAAAATAGTAGAACTGCCCCATTTCTCGAAAGAAAATGTAAAAATAGGTTACGAACGTAAATATGTAATTTGATAATTCCAATGACTTATTAAGCTGTAGGCTCCTAGGTCTTAGCTTAGCTACGAACTTTGCTACGTATTCTCATAATCATAAATTCAATGATATAGAAGAAATAAATTATCTAAAGAGAAAATTCGGGATGTAAGCAGCAAAGTGGAATGAGATCGAGACCATCCATTTCACTGGATTAAAAATAATGACCAGCACGACCTTTAAATATGGTGGGCGAACAAATTGCATGGCTGGTTCGACGTAGTCTGCTGCAGGTTATTGATTGACATATTTTGTCTTGTTCCGATGCTAAACAACTGTGACACCTCATCATTCTTTCAAATGCAATGTTATTGATGACTCTGTCCTACAAACACTTCGTTAGATTAATCTTCAATTGGTTTTTTATTTGAATTGCCAATAAAAATACAGACTAGAAAACAATTGACTACTATCTACTGAGATAGCTATAGTTATTCTTACTTATGGTTTACAAAAGGTTTATTTTAGAGTATTTTTTGGATCCTGCCTATTGGTTTTAGGAAGGTGTTTATTCTTAAAGAAATAACTAAAAATAGTTGAATAATAGCAACGGGTAATTTGTAACATGAATCTCCACTTCTAGCCTCTCCTCACAGAATAAATAAAAGTAATATTATTGATAAGAGGAAAGTTTTCTTTTAAGATTGTTCGTTTGTTTTCATACCGGCTTTCAAACATATCTATTCACCGTCGAATTTTATTCGCACCATCAGAACAATAAAACTAATTCTGTTAGGAAAAAAATGCTATTTATATGAGTTCAACTACTTATAACAAAAATATATATATAAATATAATTGTATTTATTAAAAAAAGCTTATAGATCAGCGTTATCTCATGCAGATCATGTGTTTATGTTTTTAGTAGAAAGTAAAGTTAACTTTATTTTATTGTCTCAGGGTCGACAATGCATTGGTGCCCCTGGTTATTCAAACGTGGTGAGATAAAAATAAGCCTAGGTTTCTCTTTATAACATTACATATCTGCCATTAAAAGGGCCGTAGAAATCGGTCCAGCCATTTTGGAGACAATAGGGAAAGCACATCATTTTTATATATAATAGGTAAGTCGATAGGTTAATCAATATCACGTCTAAATAATAAAAAAATCTTCATAAGTTACTTCTTATAACATCATCTATCTGCCAGTGAAAGTCCCGTCAAATCTGTCCAGCCGTTTCGGAGTCCATAAAGAACATACACATAAGGATTTTTATATACATAGGTAACTAGGTAGGTACTCATCGATATCATGTCCTATATAATCGATAATCCATAATAAATTCCATGAGGGTCAACAGTTTTGACAGGCCAGTTGGCTTGGTGGTTAGGTTAGCTCTGACTGCCAAACTGAAGGTCGCGGGTTCGATTCCCACCCAGGATAAACATTTGTGTGCATAAACATGTCTGTTTGTTCTGTGTTTGGGTGTAAATATCTATATATGTATGTATTTAGAAAATGAAAGTAGTATATGTAGTATATCAGTTATCTGGTTTCCATAGTACAAGCTCTGCTTAGTTTGGGACCGGATGGCCGTGTGTAAAGAATGTCCCGGGATATTTATTTATTATTAATTCTCACATCTAATTGGACCGCAGCTCACAAAATCGACTAGCTAAGCATTTTAAATTGTTAATAAATAAATAACAAAAAAAACAATTGAGTGTTTTTTTACGAAAAACCATTAGCAGATATAATAATGTCAGATCACTCTGGCGTCGAAAAAAATGTTCTGTAGGATATACTAAGTCAGCTTAGGTGAGGGTCTGACAAATTCTTTGGAATTAGGTTAAAAAAGAAAAAACTTCAAAGGGGTCCAAATTCAATTTGGTCTTGAAAGTGAAAACATTTTCTTTCGAGTTTATACGAGAGATATAACGTATACTTTTCTTAAGGAACGATACGAATCAATTTGTGATTATCAACCAGCGTTTTTAAATTACGACTGTGAGTTGGTACTTGCATAATCCTAATATTATAAATGCGAAAGTTTGTATGTATGGATGTTTGTTACTTTTTCATGCAAAAACTACCAAACGGATTGATATGCAACACTGGCACATAGATAGAGAATATCCTGGAATAACTTTTTATCGAATTACTAAAATATATAAATTACAGGCACATGAGACTTAACCACTTCACGTCTTAGGATCGACAATGGCGATGCCCTGGTGTCGCAAATGTCCTTAGGCAGCGGTGGTCACTTACCATCAGGTAGATCGTGTGGTCGTTTGTCGGCCCCTGTGGAAAAAAACATACCGGGAAAACATTCCTCGGGAACGCGGGTAAAACCGCGGGGGACAGTAGCTAGTAAATAAATAGTACAGTCAGCAACATAATTAGCTGAGCGGATTTAATTTAAATAAAACATCTATCAATGAAATGTTAAAATAAAATATACAGGTGTATAGTAAATATGTGTATACAAAACCTTGGGCTATTACATTACGTATTCATTTTAGAGTACAGGTATTTTGTAAGTTAGTATTTGTTAAGCTACTTATGTTACTGACCGTACTTGCTGAAGATACGAATAGATACTTCATTCTAATCGAAAGGTGCCTGTGGTGAGAATGGTTAGTATTTCCATTTTTAAATGAATTATATTGCCAGCAGGTTACATGGTGACAATACACACAGTAGATAGTTAATTGTAGAGTTGTTACATCCGATATTTATATATTGCAAAATGTAAATAATAATAGTTCGTACAGCTATAATTTTAAATTTGCCTTTACAAAAATTTTACGAAAAGAATTAAGACTGTTTTAGTACAAAAGGCTTTCTACAACACAAATGATTATTTTAATGACGACAATGCTTGGGTGTAGCGCTCACTCCAGCAGGACACATCTTTATGTACAAAATCTTATTTTGAAAATAGTAATTGCTGAGTTTATTGCCGGCTCTTCTCAGTAAAAGCAACCATCCAAACCGGTGTTAGAGTCTGACCATTCATAAGTGCCTGTGACGGCCTATTTGAATAAAAATATTTCATATACTTAACTTTACTGGACTTTAGTAATGAAAAAGTTAATATTTTCTATTACCTTTTAATTTTGAATCAAATTTTATTTATGAACACCTAGTAGGTACAACATATCTTATTATATATAATTCTTCTATGCATGTCTCTTAGTGGACTCTTCCTAAACAACTGGAATGATTTTGATGATTTATTTTTTGTGTGTTTAAATTGTTTCGAGAATAGTTTAGATTTACAATTGGAGCGATCGAATTCCAGCATTGTCTTTATTATGAAACTTTTGTATGGACTTACTTCGACAGAACAACGTCTGTTGTGACAGCTGGTATTTATATAAAACTAGCTGTCCCCCGCGGCTTCACCTGTGTTTATCAACATCATATATAGCCTATATCCATCTACGAAAAATTCCGCTGTGTTCAGTAGTTTTGAGGTGATGATGCCTCAAAGGAACCCTTTTTTCCATATATAGAAGATTATATCGAATCAACAGCTTAAAAAATAACATTTAACCTTTTAGCTCTAAAAATGACGATGGGTCGTTACAACTTTTCATCCCCCTTTTAACCCCTTACAACCCTCGCATTAAAAAGTAGCCTATGTCCTTTCTCAGGTTCTAAACTGTCTGTATACCAAATTTCAATTAAATCGGTTCAGTAGTTTTGGCATGAAAGCGAGACAGACAGACCGAGTTACTTTCTCATTTATAATATTAGTTAGGATAGTTAATAGTCGGTCATATTTTCATATATGTATTATATAAGTTTATATACTTTAGAATAAATAATGCTCACCCACGTAATTCCTGTATCTTTAATATAAAGCCTTTGTAAAATCATTAGAATATCTGTAAGGTCGAGATGTAAATCTTTCCTTAATAAATGCCTGCCTACACTTTGTCATGTTACTTAAAATACCCTGAGGTGCACTTAACAGTCATTGGAGGGAAGATCCGTGTATGAAATTTGATGGTACGAGTAATTAGCTGTTTAATGGGTGCCATGTAAGGTTCTATTATTCTAAACTAATATTAAACTAACGTTCCTATATTTATATATATATAACAATTTTTTTTTTGCATTTTCTACGGACTCTTTAAAGATTTATCATATAGTTATATGATTTTAGGATTAATTTTACTGTGTTTTTATATGTGTATTTCAGGTCCAACCTTGAAAAATATAGGTTGTAAATTATCAAACCACTAGATGACCCGCGGTTTCACCCGCGTTCCCGTGGGATGTTACATATATTTTTTTTAAATTTATTCTTTAGGGATAAAAAATATGCCTATATACTATTCCAGACTATAATAGGATGCCAAATTACATCTAGATCCGTTCAGCCGTTCTGGCGTGGTTAAAGTAGAAAGTCAGAAAAATTATAAGTAGTTGACTATTTTTTTACGTTCTATATACAAAATATTCTCATATATATTTTACAGTTTCCTTAACAAGAAACGGTTCCCTAATCTGTCACGTAGAAAATTAAGTAACACTTTATTCATATTTCGTCGGTCACTCGCGGTTATTTTGTCAACATTTGCAAGTCTTTGAGGCCGCACGTATGCCGAGCACGAATTTCTCATCTTTATTAACATCGGGGGTATTTTTCTTTAATATTTACACCACGGTGTCCGAGCTCTTAATTGTTGCTGTGGCGTCTGATGAGCGACTATTTTATTTTTAAATGGAAGATGAACCACGTCTTAGTCGTTATCCCTTAATTTTACTTGGCGGTGATTATAATTATTATCATTTATTTACAATTACTCCATTGAATAATAATTATAAATTTACAAATTAAATAACAGGCACATGAGACTCAACAGCTTCACGTCTCAGGGTCGACAACGCATTGGCGATGCTCCCGGTGTTGCAAATGTCCATAGGCGGCGGTGACCACTTACCACCAGGTAGACCGTTTGCTTGTGCGTCGGCCAATGTGATATAAAATGGAAATTAACTAAATCATAGTGTTGTTTTGAAGTAATGTTTAGATTTCATAAGAAGCTGGTACGTAAGAAGAAGGTCGTGTTAGTAAATGTTGTCATATTAAATGAAGTTATTTTGTTGTTTAATTTAATGTACTCAATACTCATAATTTTTAAGGGAGCATGGTATACTCGGTTGTAGGATGGTACGCTAGCGGATCAATTATTTATTCAAAACCACCAACGTTCCTTAATGTCGAGTTATAAGTATTAGGTAAAATTGTTTTTGTCGTTATTCATTGCTCATGTTATTTAATTTATAATATTCTAGCTGTTCTCCGCGGTTTCACCTGCATTCCTGAGGACTGTTATATTGTCCCGGGATAAAAAGAATTCTTATACTATTTCAAGGCATGTTCTATATAGTTTCATCCAAATTCGTTTGGTAGCTTTTGCGTGAAGGATTAGTCATCTGCACATGATATTAGTAGGTTAGGGTAGGACTAGTTTTCGCCTACAGTTTAACCTGCATACCCAAGGGATTTTATGTTTTCTCGGAATATAACTAGTACTATAGTACTAGCTGTCCCCCGCGGTGTTTCCCGCGTTCCCGTGGGATGTCACATGTATTATACATAAAAACTTTCCTCTTCAATCACTCTATCTATTCAAAAAAACCGCATCAAAATCCGTTGCGTAGTTTTAAAGATTTAAGCATACATAGGGATATAGGGACAGAGTAAGCAACTTTGTTTTATAGTATAACTACATAGTTGTAGTGATATATAGTTATATATAGGTATATAGTAAAAGTGCAAATAAAGTATTTTTAATAATAGATAACATTATATCCTACTAATCATAAACGCGAAAGTTTGTATTTTTTGTACGCAAAAACTACACAACGGATTTGGATGAAACTTGGCACATAATTAAAGCATATCCTGAAATAACATAAGGCTTTTTATCCCGGGAAAAAGTTACATCCCTCGGGAACGCGGGTGAAACCACGGGGGACAGCTATACCTTATATATGTGTGTCCGTCAAATCCACTCAGCGTTTATAAACTTTATTATTTATTTATTTTTTATAATATTAAAGACTAGCTGTCCCCCGTGGTTTCGGGATTTTATATTTTTACCCGGATAAAAGTATTCTTTGCGTTAAAGAGTAACAAAAATCCATACATACATACATCCAACCTCACAAACTTTCGCTAACTAAACAAAGGATAAGATTCCATTAGTGAATAGCGTATGCTTATTCTATTTCTAATGTAATTTTTTTATACCACTCGGGCCGACAAACAAACAGACGGTCCACCTGATGGTAAGTGGTCACCGCCGCTTATGGACATTTGCAACACTAGGGGCATCGCCAATGCGTTGTCGACCCTGAGACGTGAAGTTGTAAAGTCTCATGTGCCTGTAATTTCACCCGCCCCCTTAGCTTTGTAACTGAAACACAGAAATACAAGTGCACTACTGCTTCACGGCAGAAGTTGCTAATCTCGTACATTAGAATCCTCTCATAATGATTTACGTCAGTATAAATATGTGTAGGTTACTATTAATCGTCTAGATTAAATGTGGAATATGATCAATGGAAAACTCTTTGTTGTACACAATCAGGAGGCCTTATTGAGCCGGGAAACCCCGTAATTAGCAGACATAAATCACCTTTTTTTAAATTAACTAAATTGGGGTGCCATTGTGGCGCCGCCGCAACCTGACTCCGTATCATCATGCAATTGACGTAGTTACATGTGCTATTAAAAATCGTTATTTTTAGACGTAGATTCCGACAGTGTCCAAATTTTATGGGATACCTAAAAAGAAGCCCGAAAAGTGGCGTCAAACAGATATTCTGGTGACAAAAGGGATGTTTCCTAACATGTCAAATCAGCAATTCTTTATGAAATGTCAAAACGATCGAATGTATGGAGTTTTGTGTGAAATAGCAAGTTGTGACGTCATAATTGTACAGTATCAAATAACATACTCTTTATGATTAGATCGGTACTGAAAAATCACATTAATGATTTAATTTTGATCATATTTAATGTTTTCGTATATCTTTAGATGTTCAATACACTGGTTAGTGTTCGATCATTTATCTTTAATACAGGACACATCCCAATTAGATTTTCGGTAAACCAGTAGTCGCAGATTGTCATCAAGATCATTAGATATTGATCGCTCGAAAACCTTTTTTAGTGTTGTAAACATTAGCCTTTCTCATAATTGATCGATTGTTACAACAATAAACATCAAAAAGCCCCTCGTACCACTGACTGGTACGCTTGTAGAAGTCTCTTGATCACCACTATAGTGGAATTACTTGGAAACAACAATACATGGTCATGTGATCCCATATCAAGCAGAGCTTGTGCCATGGAAGTTAGATACCTGTATAAATATAATACCATTTATTTTAAATACTTAGTTATTAATATATCTACATATATATACACACAGACAGAATAAACAAACATGTTCACGCACACGAATGTTGTTTTCAATGGGAATCGAACCCACAACCAATATCGTGGTAAATCAAGCCGGCCTAAAGACACCCAAAGTATGAATAAAATCAATAAATAATAGAAGGTCAACGATATATCATAGAGTTTCTATGACGATTCGGCGTAGTGGATGCGTTTAGAGGCAATTCCATTATCTAGAGTGGTCTCCATAGTTAATAACCGCACTTGACTTGAAGTGCGCGGACGATACAAATCTCACCATTCGGACTGCGATATGCTACTGAATGATGTCACACTATGTATTGCGTCAATAGATAGCCCCAGGGTAGCCTCTATATCTTCCTCTAGGTAGGTATATGAATGGGGACTCTTTTAGCAACCTGTTGCGAAGTTTCTCGGATAAATACTGCCTGCCTGATAATAAAAGAATACTATTAAAGAATAATAAAAAAATTCCCATCTAACCATTTTTTTAAAGAGCTGCACATGTTGTTTTAAATGAATACTCCTACGAATATGTAGATCTAAAACTTCAGGTATTGATTTATATTGTTGTATATTAAAATCGCCACCAATTACTTTGTCAATTTAAAAAAGTTAGGCATTTTATTAAACTTGGGTCAATAAGGTATAGAAATTTTTATACTAACCCTGCTATGTTTATCTAACGTTATTGATAGTGGATCCGGTAGAGTAAATGCCACAAGTCATATCAATAAAACACTCAATTCCATTTGTGCTGTGCAATCAAACTCAGATTCAATACACTTTAGCCAATGTATAACTTTTCGAATCCCTATTCTGTTCGATTCTTCTTAAACCAATACCGCTTCTTTTTACTATTTTAAGAGAGTAGATGTGAAATCGATTTTTAGAACGCAGAGATTGCTACAGAATAAGGCGATCACTCCATTAACCAAGTTCCAAAGACATACTTAGGACTCAATTAGAGTTGGATTTCCTTTTAATTTGTTAGCTTAGGTACACTTTTTCTTAATGTTAAAACTGCAACTGATATTTTTTTTACTACATAGTAATTTGTTTTTAAGAAAACTATGAAGAATGTATCATACATAGGAAATGTTTTAGACATAAAATATATACCTATATCTATATCTATATGCAAAATCTGTTTTGAGCTTTATAACTATAATAAGGAAATGAAAGAGTATCGTTTTCGACATGCGTATATAAATTCATTTGGATAACTATTTTAATAATGAGTGATTGCTTTGTTGGTACGACTAACATTTTGTGCAAAAACAGCTATATAACATATTTTCAGGAATAACACTAGTCAAAATAAGCATTTCGTAGGCAATTGATCCATATTTAACCTAATTATTAATTTACGCACTTTACATAACCTACAAACGAATCAAGTATTTTATAAATAGAGCGGTAAAGTAACTTATGAATAATTTGCAAGGTTTAATTAGTGCGTTGTTCTCGAATACATAAGTCCTTCGATATATCAAATCTGATAATTAAAATATATCAGACTAACTGTCCCCCGCAGTTTTACCCGCGTTCCCGAGGGAAATCACATTTTCCCGAGATAAAAAAGTACCCTGTATGTTATTCCATGATTCCTCTATCTATGTGCCGAGTTTCATCCATATCCGTTTTGTAGTTTTTGCGTGAAAGAGTAACAAATATACTTACATACAAATCATTGTCCTTTATAATATTAGTATAGATAGCTTAATAAGCCACATTTGACTAGTGTCCAAATATTTTCTTACGCATAAAACTGTTTGAAGTTTTATTTAATGCAGTCCTACATCACCAATAGAAAAGCTTATAGGAATACGTGGCAAGATAAAAAATACTTCTAGAGAGTGCGGAGTCAGACAGTACTTACCTATGCGTTAATACTAAATACCTACTTTATAAGTAGACCTATTCATTAAAAAAACTCTCAAAAGTCTTAGTAATCATAATAAAGTCTCGAAGACCTAGAAGACCTAATTTAAACTTTTCAACAAATTTTATAACTTTCTGTGTATTCAAGCGTTTAAACGTAACTAGAATTGGGTTGGTAGTTAAACAAAACGATATTTGTTAATCTATTAAGTTAACTCCAGGCTTGTTCTGTTGATAATTATTTAGAACACCTTTGCTTTTGGCTTTGAGGGCATATTGTCAGGAAAACTCTATGATGAGAAAACATGCAAGTTGAAAACGTAGACATTAAAAAAATCGATTACATTTATCAAATTTAAATAGCTTTCTGCTACTTAGAATTGCCATATTACCCTCGATACCCAACTCCAACCAAATTAAAATGAAAATACATAATCTGCTTTAAAATTGTTTCCGCTCTCAAGGGCGCTTTTTCCCGATGTCTAAACTTACAGATAACAGAGGGCTAGATTTGTTGGAAATTGGAAAAGTTGATTAATGAATTCCCATTGTGGGTGTCAGAACATCGGGCAAGTGATTGCGGGTGACAGCCCTGAGGCAGGGGTGCACCACCACTGAAAAATCCAACACTTAATGTTGAATAATGATAGGCGTTGATTGGCATAACTGAAAAAATCGTGATATTTTTGCAGACAGGTTGAGTCGATTAATTTTCGGAAACCTCTCTACAAATTTATATTTGTTGCGCAGGACATTTAATTCAATTATCAATTACTTAATTTATTTTGCAGCTATAATAAGAACATTTATGCTACTCTACAGTGATTGATTCAGAAAATACCTTCGATACAAAATAAATATATGCCATTATTAAACACGTTGATTTTTTTAAGTGGGCGCGGATGGCCAAATCACAAACTATGAGGAATAGCGAAAAGCATTCAATGTAGTCTCGAGCCCGATTTTAATGAAAACTAATACGGTATTATTGTATTTTCGATGAATCAATATTCCTAGCCAGGAATTAAACCCGTTATTGTTGGAAAATAAGATATACTGTATTTTTACATCTTTCGATAATGTCGCTACGTAAGAAATTACATACGGCAAGAAAATGTTGATTTTAATTAAAAATAATTCTTATTTTGAAGTAAAAATACACATACCTTATTCAAAATCATAGCTAATTTACTTTTTTTTCAACACACACCCGCAGCGCTGTCATCTTCACAACATTATGTTCTAATTGAATTTGTATCAGTTCATTAAAATTCAACATTTTCCTTAAGTATGCTATATGTCAGTACTTTCCGAAATCACATCCTTATAAGCGACACTACAGGATGGTGTATTAATTAACATTACGTGTTTTTTTGTACAATATCAAGGGACTCGTCAAAATCGTATCCGAGACTCATTTCTTTAAGATTAATTTGAGTCTCTTTGAAATATTTTTCGCTATTTCTAATAGTTTCGTATTTAGGCATCTACGCCCACTTGAAAAATTCACCTGTATACCAGAAAGGTAAGTTCTTTTCACAATTTTATACTGGCATTCTCATAATTTACTTTGGATTCTGAAAGGACATTGAACCATAGATTCAAAATAAGTAAGCATTCTATTATTTTAATCATCTAAAACAATTGAGTTCTTCTATCTTACTGGCTAAGCTACGGTGGCGGCATGGTGAAAGTCGATGTCTCTGAGTGACGTAGAGGAGATCGGCCGGAGTCAACACCAAACTATAAAATACAAAAAATACAACCCCGTACAAATTATATTGGAAGTATTTTAGTAAGAAAGGGGTCGATATTAAGCTCTAAAACTTACACAATTCGGTGCATTATCGCACAAAATAAAATTTTGAGATATAAAGAAATAACTAATATCCTCGCACGTTTCTATAAACAAGTCTATCTAATTCCAAACCGAGCCTCTTTGTGTAGGTAATAGCTTAAAATCTATTGCTAAATTATATTTTAACAATATTAAATCAGAGTACTTATGGTTAATTAACTTCTGTAATTACTATCAGAAGTAATTACATTTTGGTAAGTAAGGGTGGGTTATTCGGCTAAAAGTGATATTACTAGCTCGTCAACTACTCTTACATTAGGTGTCAGCCACCTGCGGCTCCTTGGGTAAAGATATCTTGAACTGTAGCAGAACAATCAGGTAAATTGCTATCATGCTTATTGCCTGTGAACAAAATACAAGGATTTAAAATATATAACCGTTTTAAAATATGATAAGGCTTTTGTGAAACAATTGAACTTTCACTTAGATACAAGAAATAAATTGTAATAAAATGTAATAGAGGCCAGAGGAAAAAGCGTAATAGAAAAACAAAACACGACGCAGATGTTTTGAAGGCGATGGTGACACAGTAGGAGTGACGTCAAAAACACGAGCGAAGGTCCTTTTTAATTCTACCTTTTGGAAAGTAAATTCATGAGGAAAACCATTGCTTGATGACGGGATCATTTCTAGTACCCGCTCAAAATTTGTCGTCAAGCCCCATATCAGTGTATTCTGGTAGCTACGTATAAAATTTCTACCAGGCTTTGTGTTCAAATTAATATCTTATGATGCGTCATTGATAGAGGTTATTATTAAACATATGTCTCTCTTAAGCAAAAAAATCCAATTGTAATCCATATATATATGTAAGGACAGACTGACATATCAACGCAGGGCCTAAACCATTAGGGTTAGAAACTTGAAATTTTGCACAGGGGTTCCTTTTATAACGTCCCCTACGCACTATGAAAAGGATTTTTGAAAATTCACCCCCTAAGGGGGTAAAACGGGCGTGCAAAATTTGTATCAAACAATGTGTTTTCTTGGTTGGAATTTCTCGGGTATGAAATGTCTCTGTCCACATAAATATTATCATACATATTACATAAATAAATCAATAAGTATTATAAATTTGTGTAAATTTATTTATGGGGTACATAATGGCGGATAGTTGTGTACCCAACAAATTGCTATAAACCTTCGTTATCAATAAATAAACGCAACCGCACTATCTATCCGCGACTATTTGCTTTCGTAGCATCTGTGCTACGAGTGGTTACGAGCTTACGACCTACGAATACAACATTTTCATCTCGCTTTAAATAAAATTTGGCTCAGTTTATACCATTTTCATCAGACATTCCAATAAGACAATAAATAAATATCCTGGCACATACTTTACACACGGCCATCTCAAACTAAACCGAGCTATGGAAACCAGATAACTGATTTTGGCAATTTTTTTTTTCGTAATCGTTCTTATATAGATATTAACATCCAGACACAGAAAAAGCAGACATATCTGTCCTGTGGCATGGCAGGGTCTCTAACCACCAAGTCAACTGACCCGGTAGAAAATATAATATTCACAGACCGATGTGAGGAGTTCCCTGTTGACATGCGCATATCCCTTCAAGCTCACCACGGCAGGGTTCATCTCTATCGCTTGGATGAAGTGGTCGATCTGTAAGCATAACCGTAAATAAGATGAGATTACAATCAAACCGTTATGTATTTATTTGAACAAATTACATAGTGAGCTGTTACAAGAATTTGAGAAAAATAAAACATGAGTAAAGAAAAAGGAAACTGTCGTGAATGTTACATTTTCCCGGCACAGAAAGTATCCAATGTTATTTGTAACAAACAAACTTACATTCACATTTATTTGGGATAATATATCAATGTGTATCAAGCCCAAACTCAACTCTCGTGTAAAGCGTCCAATATGCAGACTAATAGATACTTATATAGAGGTGTCGGTAACGGTAACAGTGTCGCGAGTCCAATTGTTTCCCACCTCTATAAATGCCCAACGTGCCTAAAGAACTCTTTACTTAAAAAAATGGTATATATGTATTTTAAAAGGCAAATACATATGTAATGAGCGGGTCCCAAGATGATACAAATACGGCAGTAGAGCTATATGTTTCCTAACCCTCTGAAACTTGTATATATAAGTTTGAATATCTAAGAGGATCTAGTGTGTTAGTTTACCTCTTTCTGCGTAGGTCTATCAACCGCAAGCACATCAATAGACAACAGCGTATCTTGGACACCAGCGGCGACCTATAAAAATGATGGTGAAGTAAAACATCAATCAAGTAAACTAACCCTTTTTAGTAAACTAAATTTAATAAAATCAATTTCAAAATTTACATTACAGGATTTTTTTTTTCAGTGCGCAAATTTTGACAAATTATACTTAAATGAGTTTTATTAAACACCAAATTTTTATTTTGATAAGTTTTAGTACAAAAAAATAAAGTTATCGTTAACGAAAGATATAGACTTTAAAATTGATATTATGGCTACTCTGTCGCTCGGGTCGGGCGCCCACCCAGGCCGTAGCCATGGCAACGGCTGGCTCTACCGCCGCGTGCGGCGCACGGCGCGCGCGCTTTTTGATATTATTATGTATAGTGTCAATTGTTTGTTGATTTTAAAGTCGAAAAAAAAAATAAACAATTAATGGAAATGTGTTCTGTTACTGATACTGAACCACCAAATTTTTTTGCGCATTGCTTAAAAAATATTCCTGTATAATATTATGTTATTTTTATGCAGTCGGTAAATGCTGAATCCTTTGTAAAGTATGGTAAATAAATAAACTTTCGATAAATTAACGTCGAAGTATAATATTTCTTCTTGTATATACTAAGAACAATACATAATACGAATACACATACAATATTGCAAATACCGTGCTATAGATTTAATAGAAGAATAAATACTTTCTCTACCTTTTAGTTTTTACTTTCAGCTATTATAAGGCCTAGTCGAGAAACACAAAACCCAAAAGGTTGATGTCAGTAAGCCTTTTCGAAATATGAGAAAACGTACTTTCAGTGTGGACTTGTGAGAGCAGTCAGCGAAGATGAAGAGCAGAGTGGAGCAGTAAGCAGCGTCAACGAACAGTCCCACCTCCTTGAAACTGAACCCAAACCCGTGGTCAACAATCTCAGAGAGGGCGCCGTATACAGCTATGGTAATATTAGTGAACCTGGTAATCAAAATCAACGTGTATCTTTTGTTATAAATAAATTATAAGAAAGTAAAAGATAGAGAGAGATATATAGAGATAGATAGATAAACAGAGCCTGTAAAAAAAATGTATCGTGAAATTTAACAGCGAGGTTTCGGTATCTAAAATATGTATGCTATCATTTGTTTTTTGATCATCGAATATGTAAAAGGTCGCTCAATGACCGCTATACGTAAATTCGTAGCGTGCATGCTCGTTTCGTAGCTCGGGGCTACGAGCTACGAAGTGTTAGTCCAATCAATTTTAATTCTCAAATACCCTGGTTTTTAATATTCTAATGGCTTACATGAAAAGACAGTAAGTAGAGTATGTCCGGGCGTAAGCGTTGCCAAGTGCTTGGAGCAACTCGGACAGGTTCAGCCACAGGTAACGGTACCGTGATATCAGTTTTGCTGAACAATCTATTTCTACGTCCTGGAATTGAATTTATTTAATTATTTATTATTACCTGGGAAAGGACCTACAAAGGACTACTAAGGATACAAATATTTGTTCTGAGTGGAAATCAAACCCTCGAACCCAAAACCTCTGGTGTGGGAGTCAGAGTATCTGAACATCCACGCCAACCAGTTCGGTATTTTATTGTTAGATATAAAAGCACCTGTGCCGGATAATAGGGCTAAATGGGCTATTTGTTTCTTTTGTTACTACTAAGGTGGCAAACAAGTTGACAGCCCGTCTGATGGTAAACGGTCGCCGCAGCCATCAGTCCGTCAGTCCGTCAGTACGTCAGTCTATCAGTCCGTCAGTCCGTCAGTCCATCAGTCCGTCAGTCCGTCTGTCCGTCAGTCCGTTAATTCTAGTAAAAAAAAACTTATTGAAAATAGTGTGAAGTGTTATAATTAGTATAAGTCTTGGCAATAATAAGTAGCAAAAAGTGTCGTTACAACTTTTAGTCTTATTTTTTTCCGTCTAGCCCCCGATCGCAACGCGCGATAAGGAACTTCGTTCCAAAAACAAGGTTACTCTACATAAAACACTAAACACTTCAAATAAATTATGAATTGCATTCCAAATAAGTAGTATTGTTTCCTAAAACAAATATTTTACTTAGTTCATTGACATAATACATGCTTCTTTCAATTCAGTGCGATTCAAAATTTACATTTAACTTATTCCTTTTCGAATAATAATTACTAATTATACCAATTTATAAATGGAACAGAATTTTAAACATGTTGTATGTAGCCATTAAATAAATTAAGAAAAAAAACAAACCCAATAATAAACCATATCATTTAAATTTCGAACGTAACAATATGAAAAAGTGTCGTTACAACTTTTCGTATGAATTTTTTTCCATCTAGCCCCCTTTCACAACGCGCGATAAGGAACTTCGTTCCAATAACGAAGAAAAGTACGTTACCTTACTACGTGCCCTAAAATACTTGTGCTCTAATTGGTGTATATACATTACCCTGCGGAAGCATTCAGAAAGACTCTGAGATGCGATCTTGATAGCTTTACAGTTGATATACCAAAGGGCACAATTCATGTTGATCATTGTTATGATATGGTAATAGGCTGTGGTATGTCTTAGCAGGAAGCCGTCGAGCAAAGCGCATAGACTGAGCAGGAAGCACACAGCTAGGAGTAAACACCCCACGCTGATGATAACAATTGAGGTTTTCAAGTTAGGAAATTGAAGATTCTCGCCAGTCACGCGGTAGTATCTCACCTATAAAATAAAAGACAAACATATATGGTAAATAAAAAATCAAACGTTAATTTTACAGTTATCGTCAACAAACTTACTTGAAACTTTCCCCAGTTCGTTTTATAAATAGCGACCTGATGAGCCACTCCCCATCCCACAAATGGTATCCAGAAGTGAGGGACGAGGAATACGACGAATAGAATGGCGTAAATGTAGTCGTCGAACTTTCTTATAGAGCGTAATATTAAGATGCGTTCGTAGCCTACGAATAGCACTACCACTGTAGCTGCTATGTAGAAACATATAGCATATGCAGTCGCTGGTGACTTCCAGCTGAATGTGATTGTACCTGAATAATTATTATAATAAAACTCATGTAATTATGTAATAAGATTTTGTGAACTCTTACCTTTTTTTAAATTTAATATTGTCTCTGACAAATTGAAAGCTTTGCATTAACTCCGAAATCAGTTTACGTAGAAGAGAGAATGATTGTCCAGAAAATTTGTTTTACTATATCTATACACTAGAACTGAATAATTGCCCTTTTATAGCAGGTAGCACTAGAATAAACCTCTACGCTCTTAGTGCAGGGTTCATCCGTGAAAGCACTATCATTTCCGCCGTGAAGCTTCTACACCACTGCACTACTGTGCACTTGTACTACTGTTTAGGTTTGAAAGGTAAGGGGGCCAGTGAAATTACAGACACACGAGACTTAACAACTTCACATCACCGACAATGCATTGGCGATATCACTGGTGTTGCAAATGTCGGCTTACCATCAGGTGGACCGTCTGCTTATTTGTCGGCCAAAGTGTTATGGGATTCGAATCTAGAAGCGAGTATGTATATCTCTAAGTAAAATACTTGTAAATATAGCCTGATATTAACAGTAATTGCATGTAGAAATGGAGCATAGTAAATGTACCTACCTACATAACAATACATACAGTGCTTAGTCAGTTGAAAATGTATACCTGGTCTCGACCTGGTTATAGGCATAACAGCCAGTGCTCTAAACAGCACCAGAAGCAACTTGTGGTCCCGATAAAACTGGTCGTGAACCTCACAAGTATCACCATCTTGTGACGAGAGCGTGTCGCGTTGTTCCTCTTCCTATTTGCGAAACAGGAGTTAAAGTCATGTGTGCTTCTTAGCTAGCATTGCATTGGAAACTTTATAAAATTTTAACAAAACGGGTGTTCCAGAACTGCAAACTATTTTTCGTGTTTAGGTACAGGTAGATACTTACGTAGTCTCTTTGAGTTTTCTCATTAAAAACTCTCCCTTGTTGGAGTATATGTTTCATATCATTATGTAAAAGAGTTTTATTTAATCCTTCGTCAAAAAGATGATCTGGGATCATTTTGTTGAACTTTAAGTACGAACCACCAGTTTGAGCAGACTCCGATATGAAACTAATTAATGGACCCTTGAAATATAACGGGCACCTTGACTTTATCGAATTGTAAACAACAAGAGTAAATATCATTAAATTTTAAAGCTAACGACGACGTCGCTTTTTGCATATTAATCGCTTAGGTCAAGCTCAAGCGTAACGAGAAATAAATTGATGTTCACGTTCAAATACATATACGAAAATAACTACTGGACCTACAACACGCCTTGAATGTACGTATACTCGTTTGTAGAACTAGCTGTCCCCGTGGTTTCACCCGCGTTCTCGAGCGATATATTTTCGCGGGACGTTAAGTATTCTGTATTATTCCAAGGTAGAATAACAATGTTTTATTTTATTTCGCATTTATAATATTAGTAGGAAGTAGGATGACATTGAAATGGATACACAAACGTCGTGCCAAACATTAAATCAAAGATTTTTGCGCTAGTTCTAAGTAGACGAGATCTAAAACGCTAGTTTTGTCAGCCAAAGATGCCATAGAAAAATTATCTTTATTGGTTTTGGATAAGTCATCTATTGATATAATGATTTTTTGTATAATGATCCTGATAAACCTTGTCATAATGCCATAAGGTTGATTTTTGTATAACACTTTCCAAAATGGGCCAATCCACCTATAAGATCTCTACTTCCATGTAAAACTACTCCATTACATCCATACAAAACAATGTAATATCAACTTTATTATTATTAGTTTCAGAAGCAGATCCAGCCTTAAGTAAAGGTTGTGGTCACGGTCACCTGAAATGCACCAAGAGCGAGTCGATGTACGGACTCGGACCGATCGATTTCTACATGGAGACGTTTACAAATTGTATGACGCCTCGGCCAAGACCTTCTACAGCGTACAGGGTTTAGGGTTCATGCATAGAGGTCGGGCAAACGTCAGCCAGTTAATAAACCTGTAAAATGTTAGTTTGCTTATGAAAATTACAAAGTAAATATCTTTGTTTGTAAATCACAATATCACCCCTAGAGTATATACTACTAAACCAATTTCGATAAAACTTTTACAGCTTCAAAGCATATGAGATTCAATTAGAAGCTAATATACGTACACATTTTATATAGAATAATGTGTTTTACAAATCAAGATTACGCACGGTTCACTATTGAATTTTTTAATCTTTAGTAGGTATGATATTGGAGATAACATCACACCTTAATATTTTAAAATGCAAGTTAAAATTAGGGTTGTGGACATGCCCACCGTGATTGTCTAAAATAACTACACTAATTTTAAAAAGTGGTAAAGTTTGTAAATTTTGATGTAGGAGGTAATCTCCGAAAATAGTTGTCCGATAAAAGATTTTTGTACTGATTAAGATCTACAATATTTTTAAGAGCTATAGGCCTAAGGAAAACATCAATTTCCTCAGGAACTGCGGGACGGAAGTTTGTATGTATAAAAAGCGCACATTCGCGCACATATAGCTTTCTAGGAGCAAAACAAAAAAAAAACATATTCTATAAAATAAAATTGTTTAATAATCAACATATAATACAAAAATATCACAGTCATTTATTTCCACATTATACGTACAGATTATCAACAATTCAACAACATAATATGCATTATAAATGATTAGTGGACGTGCAGTGATAAGTAACTTTCTTTTATTTCGTTTTCATATACAAAAGAAGTCTATGATTTAAGTTTAGCGAGTTGCGCCATAAGATCTTTATCGGCTTCTGTTGTGGACTCCCCGATTTTGTTTCTTGCCACTGAAGGGGCCTTTGACATCTGAAAACGTAACAACAGCATATCATACCAATATTAACTATTTTATCTCTCGACAATGTCGGACCGGCTATTTGATGTAGTGAGAATATTTACAGGCGCGGGTGTCCGTAAGCGTCTTCTAAAATAGATGATTTTGGAATGTGGCTAGATTACACTATTATCTATTTATTTTATACCCTATTTGATAGGGTAATAAATAGGCATGGCAAGAGTATGTATGTATTTGTATACGTATGACTTGTAGGTATGTATACCACATCGTAAGAATTTGGACATTTTTTATGGTAACTACTATTGCCTTTAAATTCTATTTTAAATTTATGTTATACTAGTGGTTCCGCAGTTTCATCGGCGTTTTCGAGGGATATAAGATATAAGTAGTCTTGGGTAGTTCGCGAACGACCTAGTTGTGAAGAGGGCTCCTTTAGGTGAATTATGCGAACTAGTTCATCGATGATCTCGCTCTTAGTTGTTTCTATATTTTTTTAGCGTCCGCTTTACTAGATAGTGGCGCTATGTGACCAACCGAGTTATTAACTTTTACTGTGCGCACCGTGATATTTCGATATCGATACTAAACACATCTAATGTTTTGAAAACCGAACTTGCAATCATGATAAATATATTGTTTCTTTATTTAGTTTTTACTAAATTATTTCAAAAAAATAACTAATGAACTAATTGAGCGCTCTCAGTGGTGACCGACTAGGTCCAAGACTAGATATAAGTACATAGATAAACCTGCCTCTTGAATCATTGTCTATTGATGTTTTCATCATCCTCCGTTGCCTAGTTCCAAAGATCTAAGCGTACAAAAGGCGGAAACGACTTTCTTTTATACAATGTAAGGATTAGGGAATACATTGTTTCTGACGTGGCTACAAATAACCATTCACTGCTCTCATCCCTATCACCAGTTACCGAAACAGAGATCATATTATTATTGTAGCAAGAGAACTTCCAATCAACATCTGAAACGTACATCAAGCACCTTATGGCTCCTAACAATGTTTTCCTTCATCCACTGCTGATTATCAGTATTTTAACTTCTGTAACCATTTGCCCAGGTTTTAAAAGGATATCTACATCCTACACTGTGTAAGCCCTACCATAAGGACCTGGGTCAACCACATTCCACCCCAAGATAGGTATAACGGTCATTAGTTTTTAAGGGACACATAAATAGGTACATTACCTACTCATTGTCATGACATACACAATAATATTTACCTTTCCACTGATTTCAATGCCGATCTCATCAAGCACCTGGCTAACAATTCCTTCAGTTTCTTCTTCATCACCTGATTCATCCATGATGTCATCCAGAGTATCTGAAACTAATATTAAAAAAATTATAGGATTTAAAAAGAGCTTTGAATTTTTTGAATATGTCATGTTATTGACAAATAAGTAACAATTTCATCACATTTACTCATAATTACATCAGTGCTACAGTAATTAGAAATGGGGTTCATCAAGATGATTTTTGAAGTGTGGTAGCGACAATGAATGCTGTGATGAAGCCATGTGTAGGTAATCATACAATCAGTTTGGGAATTCAGTGAAGTTATCCAGGTAAGGAATTGTCCTTCTGTCTATATGTTGCAGCTTTTTCACTTGGAGACAATTTTGAAGGTAAGTGTAGTGAATTGCTGTGCAAGGATGTGATAAAATTACGAAAATTAATAATTAAGGACTAATTACTAAGCCCTCTACAAATATACTTAAGTAAGAATGAAAAATTTATAAACATCTGAATGCAAATATAGCTCTTTGTACTGCTTGTACTATGGGAAACAGATAACTTTACTGATGTACATACTTACATACTTGATTGATATTACACCTTGATACAGAACAAAGAGACATGTTTATTCACACAAATGTTTGTCCTGAGTCAGTTGATTCCATGGTATCATTGTAAAAAGTCTCACTAGTCCGACACTATTGAAAACAAGCTGCCGCATTATTGGAATGGTTGAAGTATTGAATGGCATAGAAAAATTTTATGTCTATAAAATAAATATGTTTTATCTTTCAAAGTAAAAAGTCCTATGTTACCATTTACTTGAATTTTCAGCACCACAATTTTCACATTGAGAACAACTAAATACTAAGTATGTGGTATTGTGATAATGGATGACAAGAGTGGAACGAGAGTTCTGAGGTGTAGTGTGAGTGTAGGGTACCAGACTACTAAATTTTCTGAAGATTAGTGAGATGCTACTGTTTAATTATTGACATAGTAAACTACACTGTGTGCAGTCTTACACACATGCCTTATTCAGGCACATATAGCTTCTTAAAACAGTAAAAAACTTACTCATTTCATCTGTCATATCCATCTTGGCATTTGCATTTCTGAATGCCTCCATATCCTTTGCGATTTGGTGCGGGTTCATGACCTTGTTGATGTTGCCCATAGTTTTGGCTGTAGTTCCCATAGCCCCGGCTATAGCTATATTAGCCCCCATGGCTTTGTTGTGAATCTGGACACTTGAAATCTGTTGAAAACATTATATTTTAATAAATTCAATTTAAATCTACTGAAATTTTTGTCATGTAATTGGATTTATTTATATCCATTGTCTACATATTCTCCGAGATAAGTTTGAATAAGGTGCAATTCCATTAGTTGGCACTGTAGGAATTAGTATAAACTATATAGTTAGTTTATCTGGTCTAGATCTAGTATTTGGAATCTTTTTAGGTAAGTTAATTCTTTATGTGGTGTTAATAGGTTCTTAGGCAATTTGTTTGTGTGTTTACTTTCTTTATATCTCTTGCTATATTTGGAAGCCATTGACATTTCCAACACTGCCTATTTTGCCAAATTAACTAGTTCAGTGATATGTCTAACTATTCATAAGGAAAGAATAATTCAAAATGTCTGAAACCAAAGTAAACCATCTGTAACTAAATAAACATAATTGCTAGTTTAAAAGGTGTTTTTCTAGTGACAGATTTGTATGTCAGTACTGTAGAAAACGCTACAACCTACAGTATTTCCGGCACTTGAGAGCCATGTCTCTTCTAAGCTTTGCCGCATTCTGCCCCATAATGCCTTACAACTACAACATTGTAAACAAACACAAGCCTACCTAAATCCAAAGGTTATAAAAATCAAACAACTCTACTGTACTGACCTTACTATTAGCAGAATATATCCTATTCTTTTGCTTCCGCAACTGCACTAATTGTTTTGCTAATATTTTACAGCCTTCACTGTTGCCTTCACCAGCCATCTTCTTTATTTCCATTTCCTGAAAATATTGGATAATGGAAAGGTTCAATATGCATTGCTAAAAGTAAAGAGATGAGTAACAAGATATAGTAAAACTGGGGTGCGATAGTATCGTTATGGGTAATGGTAAAGGCTGCAAACATTCAGTGAGATAATTTATATAGAAATTATTGCCATTTGTAGGAATGAGTCATTCTATGAATGTGTCAATAACTATCTTACGATTTTCTTCTCCTCCCTTTCAAGAGCACCCTTGTCTCTTTCTAGATCTCTTGTAGCTTTTCGTAGTTCACGATCATTTTGTCTTTGTTGTTCTGAAAACCCAGTAACATCAATAACGTAGAAAATATAAATATTTTTGAAATATTTAATAAGGTAAAGCTTTCATGTAATAGTATAAACTTACCTTTAACAGTAGGTTCCTTTCTAAAGAAATTCATTGTAAAGAACAATGCTTTATGTACAATTTATGACAAATTAAAACTTAAAAACTTGTTAGTAAAGTATGTGTATTTTGACTTTTTATTCGATTCAGAAAGATAACATGACAGTTAAGTGTTGCCACTTGCCACTTTCTGACGAAGTATGATAGTGATGTTAGTACAAATACATATATCGTAATAAAAGTAGCCTAAGTAAATGGATCAATATTTAAGAAAATGTTACATGCGCTCTCTTATTATCTATTCGGTAACGAATAAGAAGTTATCTTAAAATTAAACAAAGTAAATCGTGAACAAAAGGTTTAACCAACGTCTCTACAGTTTATAAAAACGATTTCTACTATTCAAAATTATAACACAAATTTATCACAAAGTTTAGAACTATGAATATAAATGAAAAATACAAAACGCTACTTGTAACTACTAAATAGTTATTTGTGCAAAAAGAGAGTTTTTTGCTGCGAGTGCTGATTTTGAATCCGAGCGTAGCGAGTGATTCTAAAGTTGAATCCTGAGTGTGGCGAGGGATTCAAAGGCACGAGATGCAAAAAACTTTGCTCTCGTGTTACACACATAATTTTTCACTTCAGCAGCGAGAACACTTTAGGCGATAAAATAATAAATAGGAACTTGTTGTGTTAACTCATTCGGTGCTCAAATACTGTTCTCGTCGCTAGTTTCACTCATATTTTACGACTATTTTAATATTTTTTAACTTAATCAACTCTTTACGCCAGCCACGAAATTTTATTCCCGCTCTTTTATTTAAATTAAGGCGTGTTCGGAAATAGCACCCATATTACGTAACATTATTGAAACTAGAAATAAATATTTACAGGTTAAATATCAGTTTTATTTGCAGTAAATACTTATGTTCGTTTAAATAGAACAATAAGTCAAAAATTCAATAAATTACATTAAAAGACATAATTTTCATTTTGCAAAATTTCTTTAATTAGTGTGAATATCCGAACGTGTTTGTCTTTGAGGTCGAATTCAAAATCGGAACTTCAAAAGGGCTGGTCTTTGTCTCACTTTCTTTCTAATGGCGGAAAAGAGATAGAGTGTGTATGTTTCGAAATGTATGATTAACCCAAGGCTAAATATCATATTCGCGGCTATCTGAAATCGAAAAATTAAAAAGTTACTTTGTCTCACTCAGTGAGCACAATCGCATTTTGCTCACTGATTTCAGGCAGCAAAACCTACTTGTTTGAGCTACAGAAGTGAAAAAAAAATTGTTTCACTAACATTTATAGGTAAGGTTTTGTTAATTTCTTAAGTCATAAGGATTGAGCAATATGTAATAAATAAGTACACACCTAGATGTATGTATATGGGTATCATCAGTCTTTACCTACGAATTTGTCGGTTTTAGTACCTATCTTAATCCAGGTATAAATTAAAAAAAAAATTTTTTTAATTAGAATACTATGGAGTATTCTAATTAAAACAAAATTTTATTGTCAAAAATGGAATGTAATTCTTTTTTCGAATTATGCTATTTATTTATTAAATATCGATAATTTTTTTTACTATATTTGATTTTATTTCGTCTACAAACTGAATAGATCCGTCGTGGTAATGCGGTGAAAATGCCACGCAATATCAACGATGAATACTGAGCGATCACTATATATGAATGCACGACAAGTAAGTATTGGTTTCAACACTCGACTAGGTGTAAAGTTAGTTTAGTTCAAACGTAAATTCACCCCTAGACAAGTGATAGTAGAAAACTGGACACAGTGAATGCGAGTCTAATGCATCACAGCTTTTACACCATACGGTACGACCATTACTGCGAAGGTGTACTATGAAGACCAGAACACAATGAACCTTACATATCTCCAGCCAACTTTGGTCTATCGCTCGCCGCCGCTTCTCCTCTTTGCGCAAGAGTCACACTGCACAACAGACGATCTCCAAGCTACAGGAACTAGGGTTGAAAGCTCTCCGTCATCCACTGTATTCACGAGACCTTGCGCGACAAGACTTACTTTAAATTAGATAACTTCTTGATAGAAAAGACTTATAATTTTTCCAGAAGTTAGACAACTTCTTGATCGGAAAATAAATTAATGCCCGAGAGGTAGTAGGTACAAAATCCGTTTGAAGAATTTATTTCCTTCCATCCAGCTGACTGTTTGAAAAGTAGCATTTATAAATTGCACTAGCAAAAATATATCAACAGCATGCGCCATAAAATACACTTCTTGTACTATTCAAAACAATTTATATAGGTAGTTTTATAGGTAGACCTAAAGCACAATTCTATAGGAATTATTATAGGCTATTTAACTTCATGCTACAAAAACAAAAGATACAAATGTTATGAGCCGAGCAAAATGAAAAAAAAATTGGAAGAACGCTAAGCGACAAGGAAGTAGTGATTTTTTGCATACACATATCATATGGGCCGGAGTCTACATGAATACATACTATTGTACCCCTAACAGGAACTTGGTGAAATGGGGCTGTTAGATAATAAATTAATGTCGTCACGAGAATACCAAAAAAATCACGATTTTTGTTTGAATAAAACAATTACGTAATATTTTTTTTTTGTATTTTCGATCGAAAAACCGAATACTAGTTTAAGGTCACTTCATTTTTATTCAGAATCTCACAATAAGTGGGTAAATTTTATAGTTATAAATAAGTACACAAAATATTTTAACTACAATAAATTAAATTAGACACACCATTTAAATTTACTGACAAATTATGTAAATAATCCATTTGATATTTTAATGCGGATTTTACAAAAAAGTCTTAATTTTTGATAGCTAAAACTTACAGTAAAAAATATAGTTCTTAAACTTTGAAAACAGTTATAAAAGTGAATAAAAAACATGCGCTCTTGCGATAAAAAAAACGTTACAGTCAGTTGGTAATAGTCTGGTAAATAAAGTAGATATAAATAAAACATTTACCTAACAAACACGGATGAGACCAACATAATTATAACCAATAAATAATTATTATAATGTAACTCTAGGTAAGAATCAGTTAGGTAAGTGTACAAATCATGTTATAGAACGAATTTTAGCGTTCAAGAACATTTTGGCATACTTGGAATCGGACGGTTTACATAATACATCGAAGACATTAAGTATAGCATCTACCGTCTTTGAAGTAGCTATTGAAGCAACAAATAGGATCAGAAGACTTATTATAACAAATCAACCGATTATAATAGGTATTTAAAGTCAATTGGCTGACAACCGATTATGATGTTATCTATCCAGCAATGCGGTAATAAATGCCTACAAGCCAATATTGGTAATGATGGATTATATACAATTTCATTAAAATTATTATGATATTACAGAATGCAGTAGATACGAGATTCACCACGACCACTTCGGCTGTGAAGGTTCAAACGCCCATCTATCTGGAAGACCCTCATGGGTTCTGTTCTCGAAAGTGCTCTCTGACCATTGGAAAGGCTTGATTAAATATTTGTTGAGTAACTCTAGAGTTTCCTGTTCTGCTTCCTCTTGCTGTTGCTTCACTAGGTCTCGGATTTCAAGGCCGTTGATTTGGGGTTTATCATCAAACTGGTCAGTGTATATGGACGCTACATTTCCTTTGTTCATTTGTATGATCTTTTTGGACGGTTGGATTTCAGTGAATGGCGGTCCAGACACCGCGACGAACTCTAGCGCTAGTTTATGTGATGTTCCTGTTAAAATGAAATGAAAATTGTTTAAATTATAATGCTAACACATTCTACGTCATAGTTTTATACATTTAACCTATGGCACAAATTATATATTTCAAATCAAAATCTTTTCTTCAAAACCGGTAATTCTATATCTTTCATCTTTATAACTGGTGACCCAACAGATTTTGTAGTGTGTAAATATGTTATACCTGCAGAAATCTCTAGAAATGAGCACTTTTAATTATTGCCGAAATTTTCAGTTTCCAAGGGAACTTTTAAGATTTAAATAAACCAGTGTTTCATCGTTTTTTCGGCCAGCTAGTTACCAATATATCATTTTTTTATTGTTGTATAACATGCTCTAAATCTTCTAACAATCAACAACAATGAAAATTGATTTTTCACAAATATATAATGCAAACAACTCACCAGTGACAATCTTTGTGTCGATTACTCCGTAAGCTTCTACGTGTTGGTTGGCAATATCGCCGCGTACTCCGAGTACTGACCAATATCCTCGTTCACCTAGTAAGCAGTCGACCTCATCAGAGCACCCCTTAGTGTCGTTGCTGGCCCGATTCATAGCTGTTACGTTATTCTGTCTCATCAGAGTTATGATAGTGTCTAAAGTCGTCGCATTTTTGTATCCTTGTTTAAATAGAACTGCTCGTGGTGAATCCGACTCAGAAAATATTTTTCCATGCACCTCTTCCATTTTGAAAACGTTTGTGACTTCAGCTATGTCCTGAAATAAAGAAATTATTATTATTTTATTTCGCTGTCAACAGAATATTTAGGTACCTAGAATAACCAGTTATATAATTAGTATCTGTATGTTTAATTTGTTAGTTCCTGGAATTTAAATAATAAGTACTTATTTCTTTGTTTAAGATGGTAATGGATTGAAACTTACTTTGAAATATGGGAGCCCATTAAAAGCCCAGTACCCTTGTTCTAAAATAGTATCGGTCAGATCCACAGAGTGTGTGCGTCCGGGAACTTGTTCAATCAGTTCCACTAAGCCAGCATTACCGTTTTTGCCTCTGTACTTCACTGTATGTTTGATGTTTCTGTAATAGAGAAAAAGTTTGGACAAAGGTCACCTTTTTTGTAGTATTTTATTACTGCAAAGTTATAAAGTTTTCAGTCATCACTCAGGCTTTGGATGGAACAAGTTATGTGCAAATTTGCAATGTTCGTAGGTACATAGCTATATTTTAGTCATGGAACAACGTCATTGGCAACATTGCTTCACCTAACCGGGACTTATTTTTAGAAAATGAAGAAAGACTTATTTGAATAAATATTTCATTACTCATTACTTCATTTCATTTCATTTAACACATCAAACCTGTCGGCAAAATGTGGCACAAATTTTCGTTAACTTACTTGTCCATGGTGGTCTCGAGAACAATTTCATTTCTTGTTTTGTTTGTAACGGTAGCGTTTGATGTGAGGTTATGTAGGTGATCAAGTTTGCTGAAGTCGACGATGAGCCACTGCTTGCATGCGGTGCCAGAGTTACTGCTTGCCAGAATATGCCCCCAAGAGCTGATGTTCGTAGCTAAGTGGTTAGCTGCTGTGATACGTGGGCCTATTGGCACCTGGAATTAATGATATATCATCACTACATAGTATAAAACAAAGTCGCTTTCTCTGTCCCTATATCCCTATGTATGCTTAAATCTTTAAAACTACGCAACGGATTTTGATGCGGTTTTTTTTAATAGATAGAGTGATTGAAGAGGAAAGTTTTTATGTATAATACATGTGACATCCCACGGGAACGCGGGTAAAACCGCGGGAGACAGCTAGTTTATTAATAAAACAGGTAATGATACATTTTCAAGACATACATGTTACTGATACGAGCAGAGATTTTCGATCTTGGTTTATGAACTTTATGTAATATTTTGACGTTATATTATATAATAATATTAATATCCTGGGACATTATATACACACGGGCATCTGATCCCAATATATGTAGAGCTTGTACTATGGAAACCAGACAACTGATATACTAAATAATATTACTTTTAAAAAATCATAAATAGATATTTACATCCAGACACAGAACAAACAGAGTCCTGGGTGGGAATCGAACCCACGACCTGTGGCACGTCAGGGTCTCTATCCACCAAGCCACCTGGCCCGTCTAATTATGTTACCTGCTTCCTCTTTAGTTAATGGGTATAATACTTAGTTTAAGATCTTGCTAACACAAACCCAATAGGGGTTTCAGTGTTGCCTTAATAAATAAATGTTATTATAATATTACTGTATAGTAATGTAAAACATACTTACTTGTTCGGTGATATTAACTTCTTTCCACAATTTACTATTGTAATTTCTTAACGCTGTTCCTGTGATAGCCATTTTATGGTTTTCTCCTTTGACTATGTAAAATTCGTCTTGACTGGTGATAGAGCCAGGGTATCCAGAGAAATCGACCGACAAACCACGAACCAACGAGGAGTTGTTCGATTTTACATGGTAGTTCAGTTTATATCTCTTCAGGATACGTGTCATTGAAGAATAACTGCAAAAAAGGTTGAATTTATAATAATGGAATACAATTTCATTGCTACGAATAAGGGTCGGTTGGTTGGATTACACTTATTGTGTAAATAAAATGAAAATAATGAGTGTTTTGCTGTTATATCTGTTTTTTCAAAGTATTTTTATTAGTCATTTGATACTGTACGATATTATTTACCTAATAATCATACAAGTAATAAATAATTCATAAAAATTATACAATGTTAAAACCTTCTGGGTAAAAAGTATGAAGAGCATAAAGTTATAAAGAATATCACTAGATTCTACTAGATAAAGATAATTTACCTGCCAGCAGCATTTTGAGCGAGGTACAACTTCTTGGTGATAGTTCCATCGTCAGATGTTTCATTCATTATTCTCAAAAAGGCGCTGGATAAACTAGGCAGACTGTTCAAGTAAGGGTCCTCCAACGAGATGTTAAGTTTTTGTTGGAGTTCAGAGACTTCGGCCATGGAGTTTAACCAATATAAATCTGAAATATCGGTCTCATATTCCACCATCTTACGTTCACCTCCATGCTTCCAACCGGTAAATACTCCGTTGATTTGTCTATAATATAATGATACCTAGAACGAAAATAAGGGCATATTGATTTTTGTCATTTTTATATCATTTAGTAACATAAATTAATAAACATAAAGTTTGTTTTTTGAAAAGAGTATTAAGAGTTTATTGCAGGATTTTCAAAGTAAAAACAACATTCCAAACAATTAGAGACAGACCATTCATAAGTGCTTGTGAAGGCCTATTTGAAGAAGGTTACCATATTTTCATTTAATTTCTTGTAAAGGATCACAATTGGATATGGCGATGCTTGGAAGAGTTACCATTGCCTTTATTCATGATTTGAACGAGGCATTGTTCTATTTTTAAAAATAACAAAACTTCCATGCGTGGTTATTTTTTTCTAACGCTTATGATGCTTACCTGATGCCAGAAAGGGTCAATAGTGCTGCGCTCATCTGCATAGTTTTGCCATACTTTTACCGACTGATCCAAAGCGTCTCTGAATTTATTGCATTGCTTTTGTAGAGGCTGGTCCTCGCACTTGGCTCTGATGGTATTCTCCATGTGTGCGTGTATGAGGGACCAGGTAAGGGCTCCTTCCACGATACCGGCGGCGTACGCTTGTACCTCGTCTGAATATGAACCGTCGGTCTCTACTTCCAAGATAGACCACCTGTAAACATAACTAGTATTAGTATCAGACGTGGTGGTTTTTACTGATTAGTATTTAGAATCCTATGATATTTTTTTTTATCGTAATACCATAGACGGTTGGAGTCATGCAGACGACAGGCTGTAAATACTTAGACAAATCTTTTGTTATATTATTATGTACAGAATACACCGAATGGCCAAGACCAAGCATACATATTTCACCGACATTATTTAAATATTATTTCCAAGACCATAGTTGATATTAAAATAAATCGATAATAGAAAAATTCTCAGAAATAACTTGTAGGTACGGTCGACTTTGTATCTGACATGGCGTTAATTCAATTAGTAATAATTAGCGGTCTACACACACTATGAGATAATGTATACCTTTTGCCTGAACCGTATTTATGTACATATCATATCCTGATTTCCAGAAAACATAATAATTTACCCAGTCGTGTCGATGTCCATTCTGAAATACGCCCGGGCGGCCCCTTTTGGAATATTGGCCAGTTCATTACTCTGACCCCAGTATTCAATACGGTATCCGGTTTTCTCTGAATAAAATACAGTCGCTGTATAATTCCCGTCTTCTTGAATTCTAAAAAAAAATTAAAGATAATATTATTCTTGGATTCCTAAGATATGGACTAAGATATAGAATGCTTATCATCCTGTTTATGTATGCGTCTTGTTAGTTATTCCTTGACTTGGTCGTCTATAACATAACTAGAGTCTCTAATTATATTTATAACCTGTATCTTCCTTAGAACCATAACTAAATCCATAATAAATTTAATAAATACATCTGCCATCTGATCCCAAACTAAGCAGAGCTTGTACTATAGAAACCAGATAACTTATTGTATACTACATATACTAATTTTTATTTTTCTAAATACATACATATATAGATATTTACACCCAGACACAGAACAAACAGACATGTTCATGCACACAAATGTTTGTTCTGGGTGGGAATCGAACCCACGACCTTCGAGTTGGCAGACAGGGTCGCTAACCACCAAGCCAATTGGCCTGTACATTCATAACCTGTATCTATCTTCGTTAGAACAATAACTACAGTCATAATAAATTTTATAAATATAGAATAGCTTGATAGAGGTACCAACCTTTCAATCTGTCCAACAAAAAGAGCCAATATCGCAAGAACGCCAAGTATGCCGAGGATGTAAGAGCTTATCTTCGTCTGGAGCCAGGAGGCGCCGACTACTTTTAGAATCTTACTCATTATCACGCTTTTTCCAAACGGATATAGATATGAATATATAACTTGAACTATAAAATGATGAATATATTGAGGAACTTAATAATAATGAAGTGACAGCGCGTATAGATAATTTTCTCTAGCGGGAGATTGACCATCAAAAATGGTTTGTTGTGTCCAGGTGTTCACGGTTCTGACGTTGTTCCGACGGCTGTTCTCGGCTCCCTCATTGGGTACGGTTTGTGTCAGTTTTACAGCTATGTTGTGACTTCGCCACTTACTCGCTTATTTACTTTTAACCCTGAAACAAATTATTTAGCAATTGGATCAAATGTTCTATATCAAGACCCTCAGGGCGATTGTGTAATGCATTCGGGATCGTCGATACTGTCAATTCTGTAGTACATTGTCAGCGCTACGACAGTTGTTCCACATTCCTCGCCTGCAGAACCATCAATCTATCATGACATAAGATTCCGCATTGAATACGAGAGAGTTACACAATTCGGGTGCGTACACATATATAGAAAATCCATTTAAGTATTGTAAATTAACTCTAGAGTTGAAGTATATTTAAAAACTAATAAATAAAGCCAATTCAACAAACTGATCCAGATCACCTATCGACCCTTTATAATTGGATTTAGACTCCAGATTTATACTGACACTATACGAAACAAATAATAGAGCAGAAAATAATCCAAAAGCTTTAGTTGCTCATTCTATATATTTATAAATAATATATGATACTAAATATATATAGTCTATAAATTTATATCTGTAACTGACTCTACTAGTCTTATTAATAAAAGCAATATGTTGTCCTTACGTCACTAAAATCGTCATTCGTTAGTAAAGGCGCCATAGAATGGAAGATTTTCCGATAGTGGGCAATAACATTTATGATAAATATGTAAGTCTAACACCAATTTGTTTACGCACTCCCGGCGAGTACGAAAAGAATAAAAGTATATTCGTAATCAGCGGAAAAATACTGATCAGTCACACTCCTACAGGCATTTTAAAGCCAAACTTTCCTTTAAATAACACAAACAGTTTTAAATTATTCAATTTCGTCTAGTCACTGTATTTCATTATTAATAAGCACTGCACTATAGTTTCAAATGTTTTGTTCGATGGTTCCCGAAGATACAACTGGTATTCGAAAATACAGTAGTCAGGTATATCTTCAACGTTATCATAATATCAATAAAAGATACTCTAATGTTTAAGGATTGCGCTCTCCGTTATCTATATCAGTATGTAATTACCCTAACTAAAATAGATATAAAACATTTTTAACAGGAATATTCGTTTACACGTACGATGTCACGATGTGGTTTATACAGTGTCGTAGATAATAACTGTGTCTCATCGATTTGCCTCCTTAACCTAGTAATTAAGAGTCAAACGGTAATTTGCTTACAATGCCACTGGTAGCTGATTAAGAAAATGCGGATATCTACAGATTGTCTCGATGTCGAAGTCGGTCAGTAACAAGGTGAAGGTTTCGTTAAATTATATCGAAGGCCTTTGTTGTATGTAACCCCGGTTTGTGAGAAATAAGACATTTAGTTCACTTGAAAAAAAACAAAAGAACTCTCATCCATCAAGTCCTTTGTTGTGAGGAACAGTTAAATCTCTGCCTAAATTATATAGAATTTAACTTAGTACAATTACTATTTAAAATTTTTGAATTCTTATTTCATCTTACTTTGTGCTAAAGCATTGCTATGGGACTTTAGGCGTTTGGCCCACAAGTATTGTACACCACAAAGGTTAAATTGCCCTAGCATCCTACTGTCGAAACAAACAAAAAATGCTTTTAACTAAACAGACTTAAAACAGATATGAATAAATTATCATCATGCAAATTTGTGGGTAAATCACCTGTCATGTAATATTTAGGTACATTAATACCAAAATTCACTCTCAAACATTGAGACTTGATAATAATCGAGGCAAATACATGCACGATAAAATACGATGCGATACGTAAAAACCGAAATACAGATACATACTTATTCAATAAAATGTTATAACTTTTTACTCATACAACTGAAACCGCAGGACGAGATCCTTTTTATATTTAATTTAATAGACCACCGAGAAACCAACATTAAGAACCATAAAAATCAGTAAGTATTGGAATAAGGAAATGCATAATAAGAAACGCATCTTTAATTTATTACCACTAAACTGCCCTTAGTCACATACTTAAACTTTTATTTCACTTCAAAACATAATTAGTTTTACTTTTATCTCGGTTGAGATGGAAAAACCCGCACCTTATGTCACAGTATTTTCACAAAGTTCGAGTGACGCTCAACGCGTATTCACACGGCTAGACCAGCAGGCCAAGCTTTGGATACAGTACATAATAGTACTGCAAATGCAACAATGAACCGATTCTGAAATCATACACTACCTACCACCTTACACGTGGAGCTCCTTATTCAATTAACTATTTAGGGCTGACTATTCTGTAAAGCTGACTAATATTTATAAAATTTTCTCAACGTAATTTGATTTTGAATAAAGGTAGATAAAAATAAAAAAATATCTGTTGCCAATGGGATCCAGTTTAAGGTAGATACTTATAGGCAGATATTAATAAACCACTTGAGTTTTTATTCGTAAAATGTGTAGGTGGTAGCCCTATTTAAAAATAGATCATCTATAAATTATTTTAGCTATGAAGCGTCAAGTTCATGCGCACTATCTAATAAATATTTTTTTCGACGTTTAAAGTCGTTTATACGAGAACCTGTCTGCGAGCACGCCTATCTACATAATACGAGGTGCAAAGATGATTTATTATGTTTAAAAAGTATTTTAATTGCTTGACGCAAGTGAAGTTATAACTATTCTTTATGAGATTTTTCATGAAAATAAATAATATCCACCAAAATCTAAACTAATGAACAATAAAACAATGGCTTCATCATTTTTCTTTGATCTCAGACAAACCGGCAAATCTGCTAACCTAGCCTAGGCTTGTCCTAGGCAAAACCGTGAATAGCAGGTAGCCTATAACTGACCGGAAGATGAAGTCGGTGTCGCGGACTGTAGGTACCTATTTGTGACTGATTGCATGCATCATGTTCCTATTATAGACCTAACCTACTACTACTACCTACTACCGCAAGTTACAATACGCAAAATTACTAATTTCAAGGACGTGAGTGAAATATCTACAGAAATAGACCTACCAACTACTAAAAACGATTAAGCCCGTCTTAAGCAAGAAGAGGCACAGAAGCACGTCGCAAACGTGCTGAATCCTTTCTACTAGTATATTTCTATAAATATTACTGCATGTGATTGATAGATAATTTATTACAAGGAAATTTAATACTATGAGGAACACTCCTTGCTACGTCTAGCCCTTGTGTCCCTTCCAGAAATAAATCCTGCTCAATGTCCAATAAGAAAAAAGCCGTGGTGGGTGCTATCGCTGAACTTTCCATTGTTGTGTCACAGATGATACAAATATTTGTGACTTCTCATTCTGTTCTGACAATGAACAATCGCTTTAGCGGAGTTCTGTTGCAGTTTCATTAAACAGCTATTGTCGTTATGGCGTTCAATATTGTTTGAACGATCATAAGGTGTGACAGTGATTATAAAATAAATTATTATACATTATATAATAATAAAATAATTAGGAATCTGTAATATTTTACGCAATTATCTTGAAGCCGCTCAAAACCAAGTGATAATGAACAAAAGGGAAAGGGGGAGAGAGGGACAAAAATATTAATTAAGTGACCACGAAGAAGGAAATTAGAAAACTCTCAACATAATTAAATTAAGTTTTCGGACATTTCGACATTAAACTGTTCTATGAGGAAGATATTGCTACATCATAAATGTCAATATTATTGTTTATAGAACATGGTCATGAGCTCTTAACAGGAAAACCTTTCAAAATACCGAAAGGTTTACGAGGCAGCAATAATTTAGATCTGGATTTCACATTGAATATCAAATAGCGAATTGACTGCAGCCTAAGATATCCATGTGGATATGAGGACCTTGGGATTACCGCCAAGTATTGCATACAGCATCATAGGCATGATCAAAGCTTTTTGTTACTGCGTTACTTTTACACTACTCCATAATAAATAAATCAATGTGAAGTAATGCACTTGTATTTCTGTATTTCGGTTAAGGTACTGGCACGTGAGACTTAACAACTTCACGTCTCAGAGGCGACAACACATTGGCAATGTCCCTGGTGTTGATAATATTTAAAGCTGGTGCCACTTACCATCAGGTGAACCATCTGCCTATCAATATCATTTATTTATATGTTTAATTAAAAAAATTAAGGTAAATAAAAAAAATACGCCGTTACAATCGGCTAAGGTCAAGTCAAAAAATTTATTTCAACAAATAATGATAGTCCAATTTAAAATACGTACTTTATGTACGTAGATTGCTTGTTAATCTCAATCAATACAACTTCAATTTTTATATTGTAAATAAGAAAAAATATGTCATTGGTACCATGGAACATTTATAGGATCTTTTCGGTTTTATTATGTAGAGTAGTATAGAAACTAATTAATTTTTAAGTGCGTAAGTAAGCGAAACATTAGAAATCTGTTGAGAATAAACCTTAAAAAAGCCCAGTGCACATCTATTGTAAACAACATCGAGGTACAATAGTTCTTGTTTTTACAAACAAAACATGCATCGAAATCGGTGCGTGCGCACTCACAATGAGACTGGAGTTTTCGGTCGGTGCTTCCGTACTTTGCCCTTACCGTGCAATATAATGCCTTCAACACTGACTCCGGCTAGCGCCATAGCAACTATATTAATTGCAATAGGACCCGACACACTTCCTATTACATTAATTAGATAACATGACATGACATCTTCATTCGAGATAGGTACTCAACTTGACACATTATAATGTTTATGAAAAGCATACGAGAATTGTATCAATACTTTTATATGTTGAATTACAGAAATGTGCCATAATTTTATCGGCAAAATATCGTCGTTACTGGATTGTTTGAGACTCCATAAAAGTTGGCTTTAGTTGGTGATCGCAATACTGACGAGGTATCAAATACCTTGACATGCTTTAAACTAATTTCAGGTTTGATAAAAAGTACAAGAACCCGCTTTCTAATTGTGAAGGTTTTACTACCTACAAAACACACAAGAAACCATGCACTAAAGTTAGTTGCATTGAATTTAGAAAGAGCAGCACCTCTGAAATTTTGTCTAGGTAAGCGAAAATTAATGATTGCAAAATGACAGCTATTCTATCACTTACCCGAGAATCGTGAGATGATAAAATAAACGTAATACGACGCTGACGGTCAAGGAACCAACCAACTAAAATGACTACACAGCTTTCCTTAGCGGCAAATAAAATTGCTAGCTCTCGGTAACTGTAAAGATGGTACAGAAATAAGACCAACACCTCTAATCGTACGCGAGTTATTCTGGTAGCACTGAGTGAATTTATGTTATTTTATTATAAATATTAGAACCGAATTTGCAAAAGTACGTCCGCCGAATACGTTAACGCATCGAAAGTAAAGCAATACTGTCTGGAGCCGGAGTACATACATATAGGAATCCGATTTTACGAATTTTATGATGATGCTCTAGTGGTAAATCATATTTTATCCCCACACGTGCCTCTTTATGTAGAATATGGTTTCACAAATATTGCTCACATCCTTAATACTTACACCACTCTACATTAGATACTTTATAAGATCTGTTCCCCATCATAAATATGGTCATTGTATCTTTACAAGCCGTTATCATACCAATCTCACAATCAATTGTATGTAAGAATCTGCGGAGTTTAGCTTTGCCTTGAAATGACGGGCGGTGTCATAGAAATTTGGTAATTTTTCTATTAGACATAAAGTTTGACAAAACCAGCGAACAATTCATGTTTTAAAATCAATTTCACATTTTAGATACGACTATAACTCTGGCTTGACCCTTATAGATAGATGTGTAACCTCCTAATACATTTTGAAGAAAATATTTGCATTCAGATACCGATATTTTTTTTGTAACAGAAATTGTCTGGGTGTAAATATCTATATAAGTGTGTATTTAGAAAAGAAATAGTATATGTAGTATATCAGTTATCTGGTTTCCATAGTACAAGCTATGCTTAGTTCAGATGGACGCGTGTAAGAGAAGGTCCCAGAAAAAAAAGTATCGAATTCACGCGTCAATATTGCAGGCATAGGAATTCAATTCAAAATTCAAAATTCAAAACCATTTATTCAGTTTAGGCCTTCGGAGGGCACTTATGAAGGTCAAATTTAAAGTTACTGAAGTTATCATTTACACGTTCCACGAAAGCTATAGGATTATATTATTAAATACCTACTTAATTAATTTTTATTTATTATTTGCGAGAATTTCAATGTGATACTGTAGATTGCAATGCTTTCACGTCATAATATTGTAATATTCATAAAATATACCTTTGCTGACATTTAAAAAAAGTACCTGCCATGCACCGAATACATTAATCATTATTATTATTGCAATATATAGTGCATAAACATATTATTTGCTGACTGTACCTACCGAAGGTATAATAAATGTGTTTTAATTCAACTAACATGATAAAATATTATCTTGCGTCACGCAAATGGTTTTGCGAGTGAGTGAGCAGGGCCGGATTATCCATGGCGGGTGACCGTAGACAATGCATTCCACGGGACCCCTTATTTTAAATATTTTTTGTACCGCAACGGTTTCACCTACGTTTCCGGGAAAAAAAGTAAGTAAGTCAATGATAAAAAATAAGGCAATTTTATTATCATTGAGGGTTTGTTACATATAAATCTCCAAATTGAATGTTCACTTTCATATTCCCACATATCTTTTCTCTAGTCGCGGGGCCCCTACCGATACGGGGCCTCTAGGCGGTTGCCTACACTGCCTAATGGATAATCCGGCCCTGTGAGTGAGTAATGGAAATGGAGAAGGATCAATGGATTGATATGTAAACGCGTTAGTTCGTTCCTTGACTTCACAGAATTCTGTTTTTGTGTGTAAAAATAAATCCAATTCGTTTAGATATGATGAAGTATATTTTAATGTGACGATAACCACTTTTCAACTTTATATAAACGATTTAAGGTTCAAAGTGGTACCACGGCATCTATAGCTCTTCATTTTATAACAAAATTTAAGGATATACGTCTATTGTTAAGATATGCGATCAGAAACTAATAAACATGATTCATTCATAATGAGAACGAATTACATATTAAACTGTTGAAAGGCAGCCTACTTGCTATAAACTGCAAAATATTTAAGGACGCCATGTCTAGTCTATTATTTTCAAGAACAACTTTAGAAGATACCTATTTCGTTCCAAAAGCACACTCAGGTAGCTGCATACCGACATCCCTTTAACCGTAAATAACTTTTTGTAACAAATAGAACTCAAATAGAAATCAGGTACAAACGAAAATGATTCGTTTTAAGATAAAGAAAGAACCTACAATTAACACTAGTTTCAGTACAATTTTTTTTTGTAATATTATATATATTTTTATATATATCACGGATAATTTATTTTTGGATCGTACTCTACTTTACTTCCTTATTGTGGAAACATTTTAGTAGCTTCTGTCGGTAGTGTTAGTTGCCCTTGAATCAACTACTAAACAACCTCGAACATTATGATAGAAATAAATTGGTATTTATATCAATGATTTTTAATTTTACCATCAACCCTGTCAAATTCCTTTACCTAGGTACTTGGTATGGAAAATTAATTCTGCCCGGTTGAGTTGTGTACCATCTCATTTACAACAATTCAACATTTTGTAACTAACAAATATATTGTTAAATAAAATGACCAAATTAATTAAAATATATTTTTTTTATCGTGTATTGTGCGTGCACTGACATTGCGACCATATTGCAACACTCGATGGGTTTCCATTTTTTCAGGGTCATTGAACGGACACAGACTTGAATGGAATCGCGATTATAGGCTCTCTCCCTTCTCCCTTTAGCCATATCCTACTAATGTTTGTTACTCTTTCACGCAAAAACTACCAGACAGATTTGGCTACTTTTATCCCGTGAAAATATGTCATCCGTGTGCGGGTAAAACCGCGGGGGACAGCTTGTGTGATAAATACTGATTAAAACACATATGCTTCAGCCATGCTTTAGCTAAATGTCATTTTTATAGCCGTGTAATGTGTGTGAGTGGGACAACAATAAAATGAGATACCAGATACTCCATGATATTGAGCAAAAAAAAATAATACCAAATTGTTATTGGTAAAATAGGTCGGTTGGATACCTACCTACTTACGTACGAATAATTTATGCTATGCTCAATCAGATTTGGTATGTTTTAGTATCCATTTGCCTGGAAAGCAACATTTATAAGAACCACGTTATCTTTGCAAAATTATTCAACCTTGATTATAGAGGCTTATACACAGTTTGTAAGTTATAATGCCTCATGTGAATTTTATTAAAGTAAATTTATAATTTATTTAATTATACTAATAATACATTATTAGTATAATTAAATAATTGTGTAGGTAATTGACCAAAAAATATTTATAATATTAATGTAATTCGATTTCTACGTAAACTATGATGTCCGTTTTGACGTTTAACAATGACAAAGAAAAGCAACCTTTATTCCTTCACGTGCATAAGGTGCATCTATTGATCCAACAGCTAATTGTATGATGATGAAAATCAACCTTATTCCATATTCCTATGACAATCTGAAACGTCAAAACGGCCATCAAAGCGCGCCGGTAATATAATATGCAAATGCAGAGATTTGAATCGAGAAGCTAGGAAAATTTGGGATACGGAGACTATTGGACAATCACGACGATCTAAGTTTATGATAAGTGAGCAGGTATATATTTAATTATTTTATTTATAAAGATAGAAGTAGGTAACAACAACACTATCATAACCTAACCTAATGCACAAAAAAAGAGTAAAAATTTATATCAGAGAAAAAAAACATGCAGACGACCATAGATCGAATTCCTTTTTTGAAGTCTGCTAGAACGGCAACAATGCAAAATCATTATGACACCCACTGATACATAATTTTAAGAAATAGCGTAAGTATTTGTTGTCTGATGCTAGAAGAACAGATTATTGTATCTTTTATCACATCCAAAAAGGTTTACACCTAATTGAATACAGGCAAATTAAAGTTTCCTATAATAAAAATAATTATGTAGAGCGAAAGTACTTACGGCGTCAGTGGTATGACCACAAACACAAAATGTCGGCGTACTCAACCCATCGGGATAGGAACTGTAAGTAACGGCGGGAGACGGTCGAGCACTGATCTAGACCGCTACGGATCTGTAACAAACAAAACAATTGAATAAATATGCAAATACGAAAACAAGAAGCAAAAGTGCACCCTTAGTCGTATGTCACGTTCGAAGTTGCTTTTATTTTAGCTCACGAGCTAAATGTCGCCGCAGTACTATAATGAATGACGACAAACGACTGTTTTGCATCACGACACGAGATAGTCGCACGTGATTTGATATTGTTATTTTATTGACGAGTGCGTCAGATATAATTATTATTGGATTTGATAGGTGAAAATGCAACTTGCAAAATTTTAACTTTTCTTTTATATGTATACAATTTTTTTTAACCTAATCCATATAGTTTCTTTTAGACAAGATTTGCAAATCAGTTATTGGAATCGACTTCCAAACGATACAATAACACTTGTTTTAACAAGTGTTTCAAATGTCTTTCAGGTACATACATTTACAACGAGAGACAAATGCACCATACAATGGCTAACTTAATTGGCAAGGCAATTTTCACCACTACAAGTAAGCACATATATCTAGTCTTATTCTAGATAGACGCAAGTATCAGAATACAGGCGTTAGACGTACGATGCCCTGGCGACAGTCACTCGACGCTTATGTACGTAATTAGTAGCATAGATGATCACCTGCCGACTGTAAACAAACAATACGTCGTCGGCGACACATGATGAGATGAACGATTAGCGGCGCGGGCGCACCAAGGTGGTCCTATTATATAGTGTAAACAGTTAAACAGAGATATACTTAGGACAAGCTGTTAGGTACCTATAAATAAAATCATTTTAAAAGTAGTAGGTAGAGCTCATAGTGCAGAGTACGTCCGGGGAAGTACTACCACCTTACCCACTTCCGCCGTGAAACAGTAAAGTTCTTGTATTACTGTGTTTCGTAAGGTATGGGTGCCGTTGGAATTACAGGCACATGAAATCTTTACGTCTCAAGGTCGACAACGCATTGACAATCCCCCTGGTGTTACAAGTGTCTATAAGCGGCTGTGGCCACTTAGTATCAGGTGACCTGTCTGCCGATTCGGAGCTAAGTAACATACGTGCATAGTTCACAGATACACACTTTCGAATTAATAATATACTCGTAAGTAGAATAAAGGCCAAGATTGTAGCACCATTTATGTATATTTGACCAAGGAAGTACGTAGGTATAGGTAAATCTTGATATTAATGGTCTAAGCGTGAATCCCCAACGAGCTCACTGCCCAGGGTTAGATGAAATGATAATTAATTACTTATGTAACATGATGTAATCAATCAATAGATAAGATATGTAGGCAGACAGGCTCAAACCTAAATCCTCAGATGCATGTTAGGTGCGTGTTCGATGTAAGAATTGCATGTCATGGATAGGCGCTCTTATTAAGGTTTCTTTGGTCCTCCTACAGTGGTAAAAAAAGAACCCTCAGATGTTCGTTCATTTATTACGCCTGCACAAAGTATGGTAATTATTATATCAAAAAAATTTTCTCGTATTTAGGTATATGCTGTTTTCACAAAAAAGTGAAAACAAAGTTAAATCTTGATCAATACAATAAATAATTACACTGGACTTATAAAACATCTGCTATGTTGTAGGTTATTCTAAGAATGTTTCCCTAACGACTTCGATTTATTTCTAGAGGAGATTCCCATTAAAAGATAAAGCTCACTGCTCTCGAATTGGAATGTAAACATCTGTGTACATAAAAAGCTATGAATGCTACGAGTATCGCGTGTTAAAAATATGAGAATAAAAGAAAAAGTCATCAGTTCCCTTTCGTTACGGCGTTTAAGCCAGACCGCACGTCATCCAGTTTCCTTTGAATATACCGAATGAATAGTCAGGTGAAAAATGTAAAAAAAAAACCATTTTTGGACGTTGACGTCCGACTAGTCTTAGTCGTCCGAGTTGCAGGAATGTCACATGACCGGCGCGTGTGTATGTAAAACTTGTGATAATGATAAGAGAATTTGGTCGTGAATTTATTACTTACTACAGTGCGCGGTGGCCCCGTATATGACGTCACTCTTCTTATTCGTGACATGCCTTGGAACCGGTTCTGTCCTCAGTTATCGCATGGCAAATTATGTTAAACACTATTAACCGGAAAAGTATTGTAGATCTTATTGATTCAGCACGGTGGTTTGTTTCAACTGCAGGATTTCCCTACAATTACTTTGAGCTTAGTGTCAGTATGTTTGTCTGATTGTCACGTGATTACATTTGTTAATAATAATTATCGGTTGCATTGAGTTAATTTTCGAAAGAAAAATAATTTGTGGAATGGAAGTTAAATACTTTCTCTCTATGGTCAACTATGAAGCCTCAAGACTTTGGTCTGGAGATTAGAAATTCCGATCTAAGATTCTAATCTCTAACATTATTATTAAGTCACTTTATATACTTACAGACCGCGATGACACCAACGCTGCTCTGCCAATACTAGCGCAAAAATTTTAATTACTTATTATGTTAATGACTGTTGTACTTCATAATCAATGAGACACAGAATTTAACAGAGTTCAACATAAGATTAGGGCTGTGGTTGTCGAATCCCTACTAATATTATAAATGTGAATGTAAGTTTCTTTTCTTTCAAGCGAAAACTACTTAACCGATCATCATGAAACTTTATACGCATATAATTGGAAGTAACATAGGATACTTTTTGTGCTGAGGAATGTTACATCCCCCGGGAACGCGGCTGCAACTGCGGGGGACAGCTGGTAAAGATATATATAGGTAATAAACAATGACGTAGTTCAATGATAACTTAAAAGTGAATACAAAATGACAAACAAAGTCGGAGCTTATAACAATGGAACTAGTAACACGTGCCAGCTTCGTTTCTTGCTATAATAGTCACATATTGTAACTTCTTATCAACTGCGCGCGAGCGTGGCCAATCGATCTATGTTTCAATTGGATCTAAGCATTTTCCTTTTGAATGGTAATTATTCAGCTACATAGAAAATTCCGTATAATCTACGATATTATAAAACTAAATATCATGGAACATTCTTTACACACGGCCATCTGATTCCAATCTAAGCAGGGCATGCAAAAGTACTTTATGAAATATTTCGGTTGTCTGGTTTCCATAGTACAAGCTTTGCTTGGTTTGGGATCAGATGTGTCGAGTGTAATGATTTTATTTAAGGTCCCGGTATAAATATATTATTTATCTGCAAAAGTATAGGTATTTAACATTAAACAACTCCCGGAATCTCTTGCTATTAAAAGTTTCACATAAAAGATCTCCATTTGAATTTCTCCATCGTGTCTTTAATAATAAATATAAAAGATAATATAGGGTAAGATGGGGGAATGGCAGTCAGCGGGCAATGCCGGTCACGTCAAAATATAAAACTTCCAACAACATTATGCAATCGCTACTAGTGTCGCCATGTAGTATGCGGCCGAGTAAACTAATTTACCGATCGGCGCCATTGTCTTTCGCGCGCAGTGAGTGTGACAGCTGTGTACAGCTTCGGACGTGTTTTGTTGTAAGAAAATCGAAAATTTGATGAAAGGTAAGCTTAAAGTGATTTATACCAATTAATATCTTTCTTAAAGTTAATTACTGTACGTCTGCAAGTGTATTGTATGTACTTGTTAGATTTTATGAAAGTTATTTACATTTTTCGTGACAAAGCAAAAAAACCGTTTCCATATTTTGGGGTTATGGCAATCACTCTAAGCGGGCAATACCGGTCAGTGACCGGTATTGCCCTGTATGGAGTTATAAGACAATTTATTATTTGTTTGTTTGTTAAAATAACGTCTCATTACAATTATTTTTATATTTAAATAGATGCCGAGACACAGGAACAGAATCACTACGAAAGGGAAATGGACAAAAGAAGACTTAGTAAAGGCTATTGAATCCGTTAGTGCTGGGAATTCTTTACGGTCAACTGCCAAGAAGTTCGACATACCCTTCAGCACGCTACAAGATCGCATCAAGAAGGATGTCCCAATTACAGGACCTTCTCTAGGAAGACATACTACTTTTTCACCAGAAGTAGAGAAGGGTATGGCTGAGAACATAAAACTGCTAGCCAAACTCTTTTACGGCCTAAGTCCACTGCAAGTTCGTAATGCAGCTTTCATTTAAGCCGAGAAACATAATATAAAGCATAACTCCAACAAAGAGAGGAAGCAAGCAGGAAAGGATTGGCTATATGGTTTTTAAAGAGAAATCCTTCTATATCCATTCGCCAACCAGAGGCAACCAGTATTCATCTGCATATCCATTCTGTAATCTTGACAGGAACACCTATGAAAGAAGTACTTGAAAACAAGCTTAAAAAGAAAGAAGAAAAACAGTTAAAATGAAACCAGAAAATTACTAAGAATATAAACAAAAATACTAACAAAAAAACCAACACAAAAACTAAGAAACAAACTATGAAAACAACTCAAAAGAAAAAGATTGATGTTGACATTAAAAAAAGACAGCGCATGAACACCATATCAAAGTCCACTGAAGATTTTTCGTCTTCAGATGAAGTAATGTTATCTAACAAGCGAAAGAAACTCTCATTAAAGTCTCCCGAGTCAGGTGAAGCTTCTTCAAAAAATAAAGAAACGTGCTCAATTTGTAAAGAGTTCGGAAAGAATGAAATATGGTATGGATGCCGTAGTTGTGGGCGGTGGACTCATGAAGAGAGCAGTGGTGCTGATTCCCCCGAGTCATATGTATGCGATTATTGTGTAAGAAAACGTGGAGTCCTCAGACGTCTTAATCTTTAATTTGGATTATCCAAACATGAATAAAAAAAAGTTGATTTTGCTAAAAAAAATTTTAAAAAGATACAATCTGTCATTTTAAAAGCAGAAATATAAATAATTAATAATAGGTCTATTTTATTTTATAAAAAAAGAGTTAATTTTGATAAAACATATATAATAATTAAAATATAAGTAAAAGAGAGTTCCTAAGCGTATCAATCTGTGATTTTAAAAGTAGAATTTATAAATATCTAATTAATAATACTTGTTCGTTTTTTTAAAGAGTTGATTTGGGTAAATATAATAAAAAGAAATATATAATATAGTTAGAATCTAAGTTAAAGACAGTTCTGTCTCATCTGTGATTTTCAAAGTAAAATATATATAATAATAATATATATTTTTTTATTAAAAAAAGAGTTAATTTTGGTTAAATAAAGATAATATTAATAAACTGTCGTTTTATTTCGTTTTGATACATTTTAGAAGCAACCCTGTGTTAATTTTGAATGACCGGTAATACCCCAACAGTACGGGTAATACCGGTCAACGAAGGGTTTCACAAAATGATCAATAAATAAGAAACCCGTAATATATTGATAATGTATTTCATATATATCAATAAACTACTATATAAGCTATGTAAAAAGTTAATTTCCGATACCGTAAATCATAAAAATAAAATAAAAAATTAATAATTGCTTAAGTGACCGCTATTCCCCCATCTTACCCTATATCCAGGGACATTCTTTACACACGGCCCGTCTGATCCCAAACTATATATGTACTATGGAAACCATATAACGGATGTGCTACATTTTTAAACACATATTTATATAGATTATCACAGCCAGACACAGTAATAACAGATATGACATGAGCATGTGTTCATGCACGTACATGTTTGTCCTGGGTTGGAGTCGAACCTCTCCCACCACCTAGGCAACTGGCCCGTCACATATCTGAGCAACGAGAGACGGGAAGAAGCTAATTTAGGTAATTAGCAGTGGATGCCTATCCACTGCTAATCGGGTCGATATAAGTCATACCGGAGTGATGGGCAATTAGCATGCAGACAATGTTCACAAATAATTTGTATCTTTGACGGCTCTTGTAAATATATGACTCATTACAAAGCTATCAAGTGAGAACACTTCTGTATTGGATACAGATAATAGCAGAGTTATATTCGACTTGCTGTCCCCCGCGGTTTCTCACTCTTTCCCGGGATAAAAAGTTAACTATATATTATTTTAGGGCATGATCTACCATGTGCTAAGTTTCTGCGTGAAAGAGTAACGAACATCTATACATCCATGTCCACAAACTTTCGCATTTATAATATTACTAGCTGTCTCCGGCGGTTTCACCCGCAATTATCGATACCATAAGCCTTTAACCATGTACGAAAAATTCCGCGTCGAATGGTAGCAGTCCCATTCCGATATGTTCAGTAGTTTTAAGGTGATAGTGCGTCAAAGGAACGATATTTTGTATATATATCGATAGATTTAAGTTCTTTTAACCTTCGATATACTCCTGTAGATCTCCATCCCCATCTCCCTAATCCAGTACCCAGTAGTCCAATTGATTGAATACATACTTTATCCAAACACCCCAAAGACCATTTAGATATAGATACCTACCCATAAAAAGATTTGGCGATATCGTATCGTTATCAATTCTAATAATTGAAGATAACGACTCCATAGTTTCAGTGTTTAGTCATGAAGGATAGTAAAAAGTAGATAGGTATAAGTTTATGATAATCTTTACATCATTATTTAAACCACAAATAAATTGTCTGTGCTCTGCTACAGTACAGTACTCAGTACAACTACAGTAATATAGATCTGCCTATTCAGTATTCTGGAACAATAAGCGGATGGGCCGACTATAGACAGGATCTTCATTATTCAATAAGTACTCATGATGGTTGAGAATCATTCTTGCAGAAAACTACTAAATAAATTAACTCGTGCAATTGCTTTTCATAATAATGCAATTGCATGTTGCATGCTCAAGTATTTTTATAATATTCTCATATTCTATAGCAATCACCAAATCTGAATACCAATATTACACCAATTCATTATACCAACAACTGTACCTTTCCTGTGTATGTTTATAAGCATAATTATAGAATGGAAATTAACTGAGGATAAGCGCAATTGACGATGTTTCATTACTGAATCAATTAGCAATTCAAGGCGTTCAGGAATAAATAGTTCAACAATTAACGTTAAACATAGATATTACTTTTTCCTTTACTAAGGACGGAAATACATACTTCATCAATGGGTTTAAATACTGAGAGTTTAAACGAACGTGGGCCAATTATAACCACGTGTTGGCTCAGGGCATTGTTCGGGAAGTTCACTCACAAACCAGTAATTTGGGGTCAAGCATGATACGTCTCGACAGAGTCTGTCAGAAAATTAGATTTTACTCCATGTGAGAATGAAAAGTAGGTAAAGATAGATAAACCTTGTTTATGGAATTTTCTGGTTACATGTTATTTAATATGTAGAATGATAGATATGTAGAGACCTACAGAGCCATGTTTCGTGCCAATAGTAGAGAGAAAGTTGTCGAATAGGAGCCTTAAAATATCGTTACATGCAAGCTTAACATTATTCCATCATATTCTTGAATTTGAGTTTGAAAATCCGTGGAAAAGTCTAAATGCTTCATATATATGGGGGAATTGTGCAATATGCTCTAGCTGAAGGATTAAAATGAGTGATGTAGACATTGTGAAAAATTTAAGATTTTACTTACGTTTTCATCGATTTTCCTCTCGAAGTTCAGAAGTTAGCCTTTGACGTGGATAACACAAAGAGGACTACATTTGAAAAGGCACTGTTAAGGGCTTTCGTGCGAACTACAATGAGCCCTGTAGCAACACGACCGCTCGTGATTACATCGAATTGACGAGTGGATTGTCTCGCCCGCCTCGGGCTGCGCTGGCGGCAATCGGCATCGGTAATCGACCAGTCGCTGTGCTATCTGCCTGAGCGGTCGTTATTGTGATCGCAATACTCGACTACTAATATTGAAAAATAAAAACAATTTCTAGTCCCATTAAACTCGAGTAATAATTATCACATTTAAATAAAATATTATATCGAAACAGATAAATTGTCAAAAAAAGTCAATTTAACATACAAGTAGCGCCACCTATATAAGAATGATAGAATCTGTAACCCAGGATGGTAGTACTGACAAAGTTCTGTTGTATTTAACAGCGCCACCTAGTATCCACAGAATAAGGCAAGCGTCTAAACACATTACTTTAATATTTATTTAAAAGTACAATAGAGGGCGCTAGCGTCAACTCAGATTACAAAAATAAAAACATGAATTTAACTACGACGCGACGCCAATATCGGTAGGTAATTATTTATCACTGGGAATATTAATTTCGTATGATCGTTATAAGTTATATGTAATTAAATGCAATCATTATGAATAATTACGTCACGACAAGATAGTATTATGTACGAATAACATAATTCTGAATACTTAATTTATATTGTAATGATCTTGGAAATTTAAAAAAAAGAAATAGTTTAAGATGGACCTCATGGAAACAATCTGTAAAAATAGAACAGGTCTTAATAGCTTGATGACCATGATAATACTCGTTTATTCTTACTCTAGCCAAATAATCATGTTTAAAATAATAGTCTTTCCACATCTAACATAAATATAATGCATAATTAATACATTGAGAATACTGATTTATAAAACTGTTTGGCACTTCTACAGTATTTCTACCATATTAACGTCGACACAAACAAATAACTTCCTACATTGATGTTTATTTATTCTAGGCACAGTAGTACTTGGCAATGTTACATTATTAGAGTAGGAAAGAATACAGGTTATCAAAAATAAGTAGGTTTTCGTGCAAAAAAATTAGAACCTAGTTTGGTAGTGTATTTGTATTTTAACCTAGTTTAATCAATTAGGTACGTAAATATGTATTTAAATTAAGCACACAGCCAAAGTTTTGATTTAAGATTGCGATTTAATAAATATATGAATAACAATGCTTAGTGTAACCTACCTTTCTATTTAAATTAACTAGATACCTACATAGTTTTTTGTTATCGAAACTCAAGACAAGATGACTTTTCATTATGTAGGTCCCTACATGTCCTTTATCCTTTGAACAATATAGGTATACAATTTAATTATGCAAGATGTGTAAACTGCGGTACCTACTTACGTCTTACATTTTTATTGCTATTCGCCAATCGCCACGTACGCGTACCTACTATCAATGATGTTTTTTTATTACTATAGTTGCGTAATTTCTATGACGTAGGAACACAGTGTTATCGAATTTACGTTTATATATGGAATTAAATTTAGAACGTAATCTTTGTAGATAGGAACGTCTCGTAGACGAAACTTCCTCAACGTACATATAAGCACGTTAGTACTAGTATCGCTCTTAGTGTTCTTATTCTCTGATGTATGTTATCTTAGATATACAAAAATCTTTTTCTGTGATAAAAGTACCTTCGGTATGTGACAATAGTGGCATAGACATAGTGTGCCAAGTTCGTAGACCTTCGTTTCGGGCGGGTAAGCCGTGTAACTCGCGGCCTTTACTCGCGGCACTGTGTAGAGTGTTTCCCGACCGCGACCTGCCCCACAGCCTGTGATGGCTCATCGTCACACCAATGCGGGTCGATGAACTTCACTCTATCTACCTATTTACACTAGGTAGGTACGTATGTGGTTACTCGACCGACAGCGATACTGCGATACCTTATTTCCGTTTAAATTGTAATTCATAACAAATGCTCTTATAGGTCACTGATTTTGAAAATATTGAACATATATGCTGGGTGTGCTCAGTTTTCTATTACTTAGATATATAATCGGCATCACTTAAACACTATATACTCTGTAGGTATAAATACAAAAATAAAAAGATGAAAATTGTGTAATTAATTTTTCTAGATAAGCTCCACCGCCTCCGGCAACGACTTGACATTGTCAGAAATATGAAACCCAAGTATTATTTAAGTTTGTGATCGAAAAGTAGGTAACTTGGTCTATTAGCCACAATATAATTTGGTTAGTATTATATTACAATTGACCTAAACACGACTAATACCTAACTTTCTTTCCATTTAATCATGAACATTATTTGTTGCCAATATTTTATATAGGTTTTAATAATAATATAAGTAGTTAGACGGCACTAATGATCCACATTTTCAAATAATATCAACGTAGATTGTGTGTAGGCAAGTCATTGATTCGGCTTACGCATGCCACAGTTCTAATTTCAGAGAAGTTATTTTGAGTATGTTTTGAGAACATCACGAAATTGGTCCAATTTACTCTGTATTGTGTAGATACTCAGATTATTGGGATAGATTGGGATCATTTTATTTTTCACCATGTTTGTAGCTCTCTCTTGTAGAGCTAGGAAAATAATAAATATTCACATAACAAAGGATTTTATTGAAATATTATTCTGGTACATAAAATCATTTTATTGACGAGCAGTGACTGGAGTGCCCTGAAAAAGACGATTACTTTGTTACAAGAAGTTTGATTAATGAACCGTAATGGTTAATTAAATTAATTAACTGAAATTGCATACAAGTAAAATAAATACATTATTAATATGGGAAATGTTAATTTCATTCTATTTATACACGTCTGCAATAGAATTTAGGCTTTTCTTATGAACAGCAATCAATACTTTGTCAATCAAATAAGCCATTCACGATATATTGATACAGATAGGGATTTCATTTCTCATTGATATAATCTTATATGATTGTCAAAACATTTAACAAGCCATTTGGTTGTGGATTCGATTCCCACCCAGGACAAATATTTGTGTGCATGAACATGTCTGTCCTGTGTCTGGATGCAAATATCTATATGTATTTAAAAAAAGTACTATATCAAGTAAATCGGTTGTCTGGTTTCCATAGTACATGCTTTGCTTAGTATGGGATCAAATGGCCGTGTGTATTGATTAATTAAGGTTCGGGTATATTTAAAAAAATATATAATATTATTTATCTACAAAAGTATATTTAACATTTAACAACTCCCGGAATCTCTTGCTATTAAAAGTATCAAATAAAAGATCTCCCTTTGAATTTCTCCACCGTGCCTTTGCGTCGTAAACCTGTGTTTTCTGTTGTACTAGCTATAAACCCGCGGATTTGCCTGCGTTGCTGAGTGATCTAATGTAGCTCGGGTACATACAAAATACCCTGAGTCACTCAGGTACAGAGTCTCAGTGAAAGGAATTTTTGAGTCAGATGAGTAGTTACGAAGATTACTTTTTTAATATTAATTAGGCTTCTGTAGATAGTTTTTATGAAATTAAGTATATGTTTGTAAAATATTAAAACCAAGTTAATTAAATTGAACCTTTGTATGAAAAACAAACGTTTGTAGGTGTCATCCCCATACTCATATACAATTAACATTTCTACGAGCAAAAAAAAAAAAATTTTTGCCTCACCAGAGTCGTAGTTCCCTGGGCAGTACTTTATCGTATGGGCTCTGTCACCAGTGGCTCCACAACGAGGACAGTGTAACGCCCGCAGCACCGGACACCGCACACGGCCTCGGGTGTCTTTCAAAATGTGATTCGAGTACCAAGACAGGGCCTCGCCATTGTTCTTACAAAATGCACAACCCTGCGTGAAAAATAAAATAAGTATGTAAAGATGGTATAACTTCTTCACGCCAGGTGTTGGAGCTTAAACCCACATTTTTTTTTACATCGAAGATATTTAAGTCTTACCCAACGTGACGTGGTAAGCATTGTCGAGGAGCACGGTACCTATCTCGGACTAAAGATGGTCATACTGACCATAAACGCGTGTCAGCTGTACTTTGCTGAGACTCAAATGGGTAGTTATTCGATGATTATATAAGTCGCAAATCATCAGAGAAAATATTAAAATTAAAATAAAGTTAACATAAAAGGGGAATTGAATTTTAATAAAAATTATGGGTGTTAATATCTATATAAGTATGTATTCCGAAAAAAACTTGAGAAGTGTCAAGGGACACCCGGATGGAACGAAGATACGCATTGGAATTCACCAAAACGCTGAGTTTAGGTCCAGTGTTGAGAAAAACTTGCAATCACTCGTCTTTAGTATTAGGTCTTCAATAAAAGATCAAGACTGTGCTAATAATTACTAATTATACTAATTTATAAATGGAACAGAATTTTAAACATGTTGTATGTAGCCTTTAAATAAATTATGAAAAAAACAAACCCAATAATAAACCATATCATTTAAATTTCGATAAAAAGTGTCGTTACATCTTTTCGTATGAATTTTTTCCGTCTAGCCCCCTTTCACAACGCGCGATAAGGAACTTCGTTCCAAAAAAAGTAGTATATGTAGTATATCAGTTATCTGGTTTCCATAGTACAAGCTCTTCTTAGTTTGGGATCAGATGGCCGTGTGTAAAGAATGTCGCAGGATATTTATTTATTATTATTTATGGTAATAAATAAACATTGTATCCCGGACTTTCTTTACACACACAATCGCCACGGTGTTTGAGTGGCTTCCAACTCTAACAACTTGAACCCAGAAAGTGTTACGTTTGATATAAAGATAGAAGAAAGATAGAATATGGGCGTGAAGATTTGATAATGAAGAATCGTCAAACATGGTTCCCAGACAATTGTTTGTCCTGGGTAGAAATCGAACCTATGACCTGAGGCATGCTAGTCAGGGTATCTAACAATCACGCCTACTGGCCCTTTAATAAATTATAAATGAAAAATTTCAGTGGGAGAGCTTCAGGGACGATGGCTACGAGACGCCATTTTAATCTCTCGATCGATCCATATAAAAAAAAGGGCGTTAAACATAATTGTAATACCGGTGTATATATATATATTATAACGATGTTATCTTTTAACTAACACGATGACACTTAGATACCACTTAATTATAAGTCTTATGAATTTCAGTCTATCCACGTGCCAGAGTAGGATTGCTTGTGTGCGTACCTATACGCACGTTTGTTTGCGTCTCGAGGGTCGGCCGGTGCATTATTGATCCCTGCGCTGCGTGCATCTCGTGTCTGCGTGCCAGGATCAGGGGCGAATATCTACCTAACTATTATACCCACAGGAAACATTTGTCACGGTGGAATTAGGACAGCTCTATGTTTCGCAAATTACCTAGTTCCTATCTACCCATTTAAAGTTCAGATGGCAAGCCTAAGTGGAAGGCCAAACCTTGCACATACGCAACTAAGGACGACGGAATGCTAATTTTTGGTTGTTTACCCTATTTTTTACTTTGAGAGACTCAATAAAACCATAATTCCAAGAAAACGTATTGGACACAGAGTTATTATAAATTAGGGCGTATATATTGAGATTTTCCTTTGTTATTTTTTTATAAATACTTTCCTTCCTGTAAAGTAATTGTTTAATTATATTTATGGATGTATATCCGTCCTTAGTAAGTACGTGGTAATGTCGCAGAAAATATAGCAACCAAATACTTGAAGAGAGTATTGCCTCTCAAGCACAGAAGAGCTGGCCAAGGACACTTGTAGGTGCTAAGCGACAAATTATTAATATGATTGTAGTAACCAGTCAGACGGAAAACGGCTACTTACCACGAAGTATCAATGGAAGATATTTTCAACTTACAGTAATCTTCTGAATGTTATTTCTCTGACCGCGTAAAGTATCAGTATATTTCAACAAAATGTCATATTGTTCAGGAGTCAAAGAAAGCAACGCCGATTCTTGTGCCATCACTACATCCTTAAAACTGCCATGTGAAGATCCTGTAATAAATAATGTTTGTGAATACAAATTATAGAAACAGCGATACAACTTTATATTTTCTCTTACACGTGTCCGGATGATTGAATTGAGCATAATCGAACTGAAGGAAAGCTTTGCTTCACAGACAGTAATTTTATTAGGTAGGTATTATCGTTCTAATATCGACGCAGATGATTATTTAGCATCATTATTGTTCCTAATGATAAAATATATATTGAATTATATAAATTCAAATTAAATAAAAGTGTTTAAAATGCCATATGTATATTAATTGGATTTGAATTTGAACCTTATTTGAAGATGTTACTTTGGTCAGTGCGAGAATGTAAGTAAGGAAAATGAAAACAGGTAAGTACTAAGCAGTATCTATTTGGAATCCACGTACCTATAACGACCGTTTATTAAGTTCTATTTGTAGATAGGTATCTCATTTGTACCACATTTTCTACGGACTCTTTAATACTTTCTACGTACCACATGCCACAAAATGTTAGAATAATAATTAAATTGATAATGGCTCAATCTTCATTTCGAATCCTACAATAAAATTGAGCATTCGGTCGCGGAAAATTTCGTTAGGAAACCAAGGCTTGGATACGGCAGCATCAGACCGATAACAAAACAGGTCTAAGTTACAGTTTAGTTTTATGAAAATAAAAATTACAAACCTAATATATTTTTATCAGTTGAAGGATTATCCTCTTTTTGGTCTGTACATGAAGCACTCATCTTTGTATCTGTTGCGTCGACGGTGACATGTGCCTCTAAAACAGCTGGATCCAATTTGACAGATTGTAAAGCATCTGCAAATGTGAATAAGCATGTCAACAACTTTATATTTCGTCAAGAAATTCTATTTTTGGTCAAACTATAGATAAATCTAAATCATAACATAATAGATTTATAGATACAAAAGATGAAATAACGAAAATATGAGTTCCTTGTTTGACATTGTAACCCAAAGGAAGGGTATATCATATCGAAAGCGAGTACGTAATACAAAACAAACCTTGTAAAGTTTAGCTACACGTGGATGGGAGTTTAATCAATAACCCGTGGCAGGAATATTCCTGGAATAGCGTACCCGGCAGGACAGAGCTCCATCTATTAGACACTTTTCTCAAGTAATATACATTTTGGTATGTAGGTAGATTTATTTACCTACCTATACCTACCGGTTGTAGGTAGTTACGGATCAATCAAATTACGAATTATATATGAATGATAACGTTGCCGAGATTGAGGTCAAGAGACATTCAGGACAGCTGAAAATATTATTCCGAAGAATAATATATTTTTTTTATTCTCAATTGATTACTCTAATGACTACCTGAGCTTATAAATATGATGGTACGAAAAATATGTTAACGTAAAATTAACTAACGGGCTTTAAAGCAAGTAAAATTTTGTGAATTTTATTGACCGCCTCATTTGCCTTTGATCTATCATATTGGAATTGCCGAAGTTTGTAGTGTGGCAAGTAGTCACATGTTTTATGGTAGATGTTGGTGAGTAAAGATAACATAAATAAAAAAACCCTTACCAGACTTGGAATCACTTGCGTTTCGCAGGAGGTTTTTCAATGTAGAACTTAAATGATTCTGAAAAATTATTCAACAAAAATTCTACTTCGTGAATACGTAATTGTTATTTGGTTTGGCCATAATTAAAACAATGAATATGGTTCCGAATAATAAAAAACCTAAATGATGGGAGTAAGACAAAAAAATACATGTAGTTGTCTATTTAAATTCTTTACTTACGTTTAATACGGAAGTCGATGTATCATGAAACAATTTGTCAATGACGTGGGAACTAACATTGGTTGTTATTGACGTTACATCCATTATAGAAACTTAATTGTTACTTATAAATTACTGGAATACAAAATGAATTATGTATATACTTTAGAACACGCCACTACAAATTAAACAATCGTTATGGAAAAAAAAAGAATAAGGTAGCAGCATGTTTTTTAATCACAGGTTATTAGACTACCTTCAATGTCAATATTATTATTGAAGTCTTTATGGTCATTATTGTAATCTTGGTTTTACACCCATCTGAACTTGCGGCAAGCTATGATGGCCGTTTTGACGTTTAACAATGACAAAAAAAAATAACCTTTATTCCTACAGTCATAAAGTGCATCTATTGATCCAACAGCTAATTGTATGATGATGGAAATCAACCTTATTCCAAGGCAATACAGTTTCTTTTAATATGACATTCTGCAACGTCAAAACGGCCATCATAGCGTGCTGGTAGTATAGTGAAAAAAAAGCCGGTTGCTAATTTCAAACTCTGCTAAACACATGGAATCATTCTTTACTTCACAATTTAGTCAGGTTAAGCTACCAAAAACCCTAACTTTAAATACTATAAAAACCATTTGATACTCTTGTACGACTCATATGCACTTTAAAGTTCTAAATAGGCTGGTGATTCGATCTGTAGTGTTCGTGGAGTTAGACTAAAAAGTTGTATACTCAGTTTGGACCTCTTCTTGAACCAGAAGTGGAAAGAAGCAAACCGCCCTTCACGTTGTGGCAAACAACATTACTTATTTCGCTGATTGGGAAATAATTTAAACTAGATAAGATCTTAATGCACATTTTATACAAAAAAAAAACACTTATGTCAATGTTTGTCACTCTGTCGTCTGTTTGAAATTTGGTTTAAGACTTGCTTTCTGGCATTTATATAATTTCAAGATTTTGTGTTTGTGTTTGGTGCATGTCTGTATTTAATTATATTGACTTGACAGGCCAGTTGGCTTGGTGGATAGATACCCTTACTGCCAAGCCACAATTTGTGGGTTTGATTGCCATACCCCATGACAAATAATTGTGTGCCAGAACATGCCTGTTTGTTCAGAGCCTGGATGTAAATAAGTATGTGTTTAGAAAAACGGTAGTAGGTATATCAGTTATCTGGTTTCTATATAACTGATATACTGCAGTAGTTAAAGCTCTGTTTAGTTTAGGATCAGATATAGTCGTGTTAAGAATGTCCCAGGAAATTTATTATTATTTATTTTAAATTTGACTCGCTTCCTACTTTCCGATTAAGCTGAAATTTTGCATATGGAAATCGGAAACAATGCAATAATATTATGTCATAGAGCTGACCTGATGCTGGAGCTGGAAGACGGCTATGGGTAACCTGTAATAAAACGACGCAAACCCATCGACTTTGGGCTCGTTTGATTCGTCTTGATAAATGTCCAGATTCTGATCTGATTTCTTTATACTCTCGCTGAAAAAAGGTAGTTCACATAACAATACATTTGCATATTTATTTCAATTTTAAAACGATATAGATTTATAATTTTTATTAGGAATTAGAGTTGTTGATAGTCGCCGGTTTTCTTATTTTATACATTATATGTACAGTGGCACATCGATGGCTAGATTATAAGGTAGGTACTGAAGACGGTGAGATTGTAGTAACTACAACATATAATTATCATTCACATAATTTAAAAAATAACTCGAGACTGTCGAATACGTAAAATGTATACATCAAAATAACATTGGTACCTACCAATGTTATTATTTCTCATAACTCGTTATTCATAATAATCATCATTATTTTGTTAAGAAGGCCGAGATGACACAATTAAAAATAATAACTCAGAAATAAATTATAAACCAAATCACAATTCATTTATTGCCACACTTCAGAATTACAAAGGAATGCCGACCAAAATCATTTTACAACGCTTTTTAATAACTATCCGCCTCTCCTCTCCAAACCTCGTCACACCACACCGCGCCCCTCCACATTCGTCCACCTCGCCTCGTTGTTAAGTCAATACAACTCCTCTTTATTCGTTACAGTCGGCCATCCTGAAACAATTGCACCGCAATTGGTGCACACACCCAATTAGCTCTCCAATAAATCAATTAAATCATCCCTCGTAACTACGTCATCATCGCTACTAGTCTCACTACACTCTGGGGCACTTCGGTAGAACCGAAGAGAGTCTGCAGCTACTATCCCAGAGAACTTCTTGTAACCTCGCATACCCTTCACACTTCTTATCTCGTATCGACCATTATTAAGTACGTTTTGAATAATATAAGGCCCAGAATAGAGCACTTGTAATTTGTTATTGACGCTCTTAACTTCTCCCCCAGATGGTGCTTGTTTCCAAAGTACCAAGTCCCCTTTTTTGAAAACCTTTTCAGGCCTATGCCGTTTATCATAATTCCGTTTCATTACTTGTGCCTGTAGTTCTAATTTATTAGTAGCATTTTTACGCTTCTCACTAACTGGTACAGACTCTTCATTACCTACTAGATTCGGCATCAACCTACCTTTATGACTAAACATAATCTCATAAGGATGATAACCTAGACTTTCATTAACTGTATTATTCATACCCCAGACCGCGTCTGGTATACATTCAGTCCACATGTTGGGATCCAAATTACGAGTACGCATAGCATTTAACAATGTACGATTATACCGCTCGACTTGCCCATTCGCTCGTGGACATGCAATAGCGTTCAAGGTATGACGGAATTGATATCTCAATGAAAACTCCTTAAAAACCCTACTAGTAAAGGCTAAATTTCTATCAGATATCACTCTTTTGGGGAAACCAAATAAACTAAACACGTATTTGAGTACTGCAACCGTTTCTATGGAGTTAATAGTTCTAGTTGGGCGGGCTAATAGAAATTTTGTAAATGAATCTACTAGCATGAGGATGTACTGGTGCCCTTTTTTTGTTCTACAAAACGGACCTAGGTGGTCAATATGAACTACTTCCATTGGAACCGTAGGCTTCGGAATAGGATGTAATTCACCACTTGGTTTCCCGTGATTTCCCTTAGCGTACGCACACTCTAAACAATTACATATATACTTTTTAATAAATCTAGTCATTTTGGGAAACCAATAATCAGACTTGATTAATTCCTCACACCGTTTAATACCTACATGACCTATTTGATCGTGAAACTTTTGCATAAATTTCCACCTTGCAAACTTTGGCACCACTAATCTATCCCCATGTAAAGTTTTCCTATATAATCGATCGTTCTTAATTTTGTAATTATTTAAGACATCATTGCACGCGTTACCCTCCAATAATTGTTTAATTATATTATGCAATTTATCATCCTGCAACTGTATAGTTTAATACCAGTCTTCACTAGATATCATATTTACATTAATGGACCCATAGAATGATTCCAATTTATCACTACTTTCGTTAACAGCCTTGCTGCTTGGTGGGTTACGACCCCCAGGTCTATATTCTATTTCAAGATCGTACTCCTGAATTGTAAGCCACCAACGGGCTATACGAGGAACTAAATCTCTCTTTAGTAACGTATATCTAACAGCGGAACAATCCGTCACTACTTTAACTGGTTTTCCATATACATAAACCCGAAAATGTTTTAAGGAATCAACAACAGCCAATGTCTCAAGTTCGTAACTATGGTACATGGATTCTTCACGAGAAGTTACCCTACTAAAATAAAACACCGGTTTTAACTCTGCTTCGTTATGTTGAAATAAGATACCCGCTATCCCTATTTTACTGGCGTCAGTATGTACTTCACAAGGTAATAAGGGATCATACAACGCAAGTACTGGTCGCGAACATAACCTTTGCTTTAACTCGTTAAAAGAACTATCGTGGTTATTACCCCATAACCATGTGGAAGACTTTTTAGTTAGGTCAGTCAACGGTTTTGCTATGAGAGCGAACTGATATATGTACTTCCTAAAATAGCTGCACAGACCCAAAAACTGACGTAACTGATGTAAATTACTAGGCTTGGGAAAATTAAATACCGCTCCTATCTTGTGATTACCGGGCCTGATACCATCCGCACTTATTTCATGACCGAGAAATGACACTTCCGATTTGAGAAAAGCACATTTTTTGATGTTTAACTTTAGGTCAGCTTTACGCAGTTGAATAAACATTCTTTCTAATAGCTTTAAGCCTTCCGTGATAGTTGAGGTTGATAATAAAATGTCATCCATAAATGTGACAATTTCATCACTACCCACAAGTTTTACTAATTTTTGAATGACACGCATGAATACTGACGGTGAGTTTGCTAAACCAAATGGTACCCTCAAAAATTCATAAAGGCCGTCCGGAGTAACAAACGCAGTTTTATTAATGGAATCCGGATGAATCTTCACATTATGGTAACCGGAAAATAGATCTAAATTTGTAAAATACTTTTTACCGGATAATCTAGATAGTTGATCGTCTATGCAAAGGAAAGCGGTCTTTTATAGTTATTGCATTTAAATCTCTATAGTCAACACATAACCTATAGTCTCCATTTTTCTTACGCACTAGAATAATCGGGGATGCATATTCAGAATTAGATTCCCTAACGATACCCCCGTCTATCAGTTCATCAACTATTTTTGTTACAGCTTGTCGTTCTGTATGCGCTAATCTATATGGCTTGCGAACTATAGGTTTATTGGTGTTGAGTTCAATAGCCATTTCACCCAAGTGTGTGCAACCTATTTCTTTATTGGAACTCGCAAAACAATCCCTATATGATTTCAACATTTTAATGAGGTCTCCCGAATACTTCGTATCAATATCTCCTACATTAATATTTGCTAACTCGGTTTCAAATTTATCAGCATTCTCATCTCTCCTCATAGTAATACAATTAAAACTCACCTCACTATTAGTCGTACACTTTTCAGCTCTCGTAACCGTCATTCCTTTTTTCCACTCAAACGGGTTGGAACTGATGTTGCAGACCCTCAGGTAACCATTCCCGTTACGGAGTATCGCGCTGGGTATGGCATACATGACATCTCCCATGTTGTATCGCCGCGGCTTCGTGCAGTAGTCTCCCAATCCAACTCCGTGAACTGCCACGCGCACCAGATTGTCTCCAACGGACATACTTGCATCTTCGATAAGTTCAACTCTAAAACAGCTAGCTTCATTAACCATGTCAATATTCATCAAGTCGCTGGAGACGCTTTGAGCCTTTGACAATTTTACTCCGTGTTTAGATACATTTAACATTATATCTTGCCTATTTATGACAGTCTGTCCTATTATCAGGACGACATCTCCCAAATCAACTTCCGTAACTACTGCTGAAGTTCTTATTTGCATTTGGTCCACCAGTAAATCAAACTCAACTTCTCCTATTGCACGAACTGAGCAACCATTGAATCCTTTTAAAAGTAAGTTGGTAGGACTCACTTGAAGTTTTAGAGCATCAGATGCTTCCTTATAGATCACGTTGAGCTCACTCCCTGTATCTAAATAAGCTTTCATAAATACCTCATTCACTTTGACATTTTTCTTATAAGCGTCGTTCATTTTAGATAGCAATTGTACTTTCTTTCTGTTCTCTCCGTCGACATCCTCTACACTGTACGCACTTGCCACGTGTCCTAATTTACCACACCTGAAACACTTACGTTTGTCGGGTAATTTACACGAGGTTGCCACGTGTCCTACGTTACAGCGGTAGCAGACTGGTGGTTTCCGAGCGTTGGAATCTCTCGAGGATAGACCGGTACTTGTAGATGTTTCACTTCTCGGCGCACCAAGTGTCTTCGTAGAGGCATGTTGAAATTTTAGAAAATTACCTTGATACGTGTCAAAAGCTGATAGAAAACCTTCATACAGTTCGTCTGGAGTGGAGCACTGGAACGCTTGTGCATTGGCCCTCAGTTCCTGTGGTAGCCCTCGAACGATACATGATACCGCCGCTTGATCACTCAGTTGACATCTATAACACATGGCTAATTTCTCCTGGAAATACTTAGTCATAGTTTCTGATGAAAGTTTCTTTCTAGACATAAGTTCATCCAATAACGATGCGTAATCATGATGACGTGGAAAAGCTCTTATGATCATGGATTTCCATTCTTCCCACGAGTGATCATAAGAATCCAATCTAATAAACCAAAGTTTAGCCTGACCTTGCAATTTGGATTGTAAAATATAAGATTTAGTTTCATCACTCCAATGGTAAATTACCCCCAATTGCTCAATTTTATTAATCCAACTTTTTATATTCAAATCACGATTTTCGGGATCAAAGTCAGGCACTAATTTTTCAGTATTGTGCAGTCTCGTGAATTTATTGCAATGCAACTCCTCGTGGTCATTATTCAAAAACTTTTTAACGGCCTCGTCTACTTTTCTTTTTATTAACTCCTTAACAGAGACTGAACGAGGGTAGTTACTGGTTTCACTTACTTGCGATTTTCGGCTCCTTTTTGATTGTGTAAAATCGTCAGAATTTTTATATGATCTCTTCATCTTGACTTGAGCTTCATAATCCCACTTCTGATTGTTAAGAAGGCCGAGATGACACAATTAAAAATAATAACTCAGAAATAAATTATAAACCAAATCACAATTCATTTATTGCCACACTTCAGAATTACAAAGGAATGCCGACCAAAATCATTTTACAACGCTTTTTAATAACTATCCGCCTCTCCTCTCCAAACCTCGTCACACCACACCGCGCCCCTCCACATTCGTCCACCTCGCCTCGTTGTTAAGTCAATACAACTCCTCTTTATTCGTTACAATTTATAATGATTGATTTACATATTTTTTGTTTATTTAATGTTCTATTATAATACCTTTTTGGGGTCTCGTAGTCAGCTAAGAATCCTAATAGTTTCGCCGTATCAGGCTGTCCGCGGTTATGCTCGAAAACTGGCTACATACATATATATAACCACACCTACAAAATTGTGAAATAAAACCTAGGTAACTCCTATACACGTAAAACGGGAATGTATTTTTCTTACTCGTCTACTTCCTGTCCTCAACCATACAATTTGTTTAAGGATATGTGAAAAAATTTAAGGTAGTTCTAGGTATCATTACATAGTATAAAATAAAGTCGCTTTCTCTGTCCCTATATCCATATGTATGCTTAAATGTTTAAAACTACGCAACGGATTTTGATGCGGTTTTTTTAATAGATAGAGTGATTGAAGAGGAAGGTTTTTATGTATAATACATGTGACATCCCACGGGAACGCGGGTAATCTATATATATAAAAATGAATCCCTATTTCCCTTGGTCACGGCATCACGCATGGACGGCTGGACCAATTTCGCAAATTATTTTTTTGTTGTTTGTTATTGTCAGGGGAAGGTTCTTATGAAAGAAAAAAATAAGAAAATTGCGCGGAAAATTCGAAAATTTAAGAAAACATAACGACCATTTTAACTTTTCTAATGTAACCTTACCGCTTTTGACAATATAAACTCTTATAATGTAACCTTATGGTGTTTGACATACCTAAATGTCAGTCGTTTGACAATATCGTTTAAAACAGGCATGGGTCGGAATTATATTGATAAAATAATTAATTTATAATTTATTATTGCACATTTCACAGTCGATTCAATCGGAAGATTCGAATTTTCAATATTCATTGTTAAGACAGGACAACGTCTGTCGGGTCAGCTAGTTAATAATAAAATGCAAAGAAAACTATTATAATTGAGTAGGCTCTCCAAGTTAAAGAGTAGGTAATAGTCGCCCTCAGCGGGTTTGTGAAAAATAAATATACCATTTCATAACAATTTGTACTTCTAAAACTATTTTTTGTTATTATTGCTTCCTCATTCCATTATCTGTTGTTCCGTGAATCCCTCCAATCGCTTAACCAACTATGCGAGACATCACTGCACAAGTAAGGGTAGAAGAAATCAAAAATCATGACTGGTACAGCAATACTGGTGAAGTAATACAAGAAGTTGTGTTGTACCAAATACCTACGCTTGATACTAACTAAAAATAAAATAAATCCGGCAAAATTTAGTAAGAGTTGGACACCATATAGTGATCCATATTTTGCTATGCCATAAGATATACTAACAAATATATTACTTATATCAGAGGACATAGACATATTCCATTGTGCACTGAGTGAACTCACAAAGATAACTTAATATATTTTATGTTACTGTCGAATTAGGTCTTGCCTGTAATGATAGTTGTAAGTTTTTTGGTATAAAAAAATAAATAAATAAATCATTTTGGGTTAACCTTGTTTAAATGTAAATTTCCTTACAAACTACAGAGATAAGCGAGAGGGGTTTTAACTATTCCAAGTCGTAGTAAAAAACTATGATTGAAAAATAATTAGAAAATTGTTTGTAATGTTCAACCCATTTAAAAATGACGGCTAGTAACTGTATTAAAATTATTGTATGTTTTTCGAACGAGAAAGTTCTTGAGCAACCAAATTTTAAATCAAAGTCTCATCATAGGTTTTAATTTTTAACAGTTAAAGAGTCCCAAAATAAGGACAATGACGACAATTTACATGAATAAAACAAGCAAAAATCATAAAAGGAAGTTCGTGTAAACTGCTCAAGTTTACCAAACGTAACACTAAAATTCTTCTATCTACCAAAGGCTGAATTGGATAATTAATATATGCAAAGGTTGCGAAATTTGTAAGTTAACTTGTAACCACGGCACGTGTAAGTCAACACATCCTAGCTCACCCTGGCCAAGATCATGAATTTGCTACCTGAAGCTAAATATTACGTTATCACCTTTAGCATTTGCAAATGCCAAGTCCGTCAACTAGTTTAACTATTGATTTGTAAAAAATAACCGTATCTATTTTGTCACATATCTCATCGTAATTAAATCATATATGCAGATAAGTACTTAATTAAAGCACTCTCTAATTCTTCTCATTCTCTTTGCTATGCAATTAATTATGCCAACAGTGATAAAAATCACATAAGACCTTTTAAACGATGCTAAAATCGTTTTTTATTTGGCCCGTCCTTAATGGTCGATAGTTTAGGAATACTTACTTTATTACCAAGCCATGCCATCTGTCTGGCAGCCGGTTAAAATTATGGTAATATGGTGGAGATCCAAATAAAAAAACTAACGGGTTTTGATCATACGAGAAACTTCTTTATTCGACGTTACCTTATATATCTAGAAAAGCCATTAATAAGGGTATAATTTGTAGCCAATGTTATAGACACCTGTATCCTGTTTTTGAACATTAAATTCTAATAAAATAATGGAATATCTAAACTATATAATAATATATAATTAAAAACAAGTATTCGTATTGCAATTAATATTAAAGCTACAACAATATTATACAAGAGTTAAAAAGCTAGAAAGTGAGGTTGCTTTTTTTTCATTATTTATTCTCCGTGCGCGAGCTCATGGCGCACTGGGTTGTTTATTTAGGGTTCCTTGGCAAAATTATTAAAAATCAAACTCAGATTCGTTCTGTCCGTTTACCCGTATAAATGGAATATGGAAGGTAAGTATATACCTACCATGAATACAATAAAGCCGCTAAACAATGATGTTATGAAGTTACAAAAGGAGAAGAAAAAAATGGCAGTGCATAATAGCTAATGCGGGATGTGGACGAGAATAATTACGTATTCCTCATCGGATGCACACGAATAGCTGATGGTGTGTGTGTCGGAGGGTGTTAGGACTGCAGCGGTGTAAGGTGGGGTCACGCATCTGTGTGGGTTAGAGATGCATGTTTGTATGTGAAGTGTGCGTTTGTGTGAATTTATTGATCTATTGTCCAGACGTGGATTATGCATGTGTTAAAAATAATAGCTTGTGTTGGGTGTAGGTATGTCGTACTGTATACAAGTGTTTTTATTCGTTTTATATTAGTAAATAGTGTTGCATATTAGCGTTGAAGGAAAAAAACGTGCATTTCATGACGTACACTATTAACGCAAGTTGTAGGTACAGAAACGACATAACATAATACTTTCTAGGCACACGCGCAACCTTTGGGTTGATTAGGTGGTGATAAGGCAATTTTCACTTTGTTTCCTTTGGTACTTACAGTTCTTAACCTTAATTTATGGCCATGAATTTATTGTCGCGACTGATTGAACTGTCTATCTCACAATCAGATATGAGGAAGATAATTGTATAACAAGGACGAGAGCGATACTCATTTCCATTAATACTTAAGTAGGTCTAACTACCTACCCACGGTATTGTTCCGAAGATATTATACTTACCATAAAGTAAACAATTAATAGATAATTATTATCTTCTTGCAAAATGCCTTGAATAATCAACGAGACAGATCTGATAAATGTATTTATTGAAACAATTAATACATAAACTAATTAAAGCATTTACCTATTGTCTGATTATTATTAAGGTAGTCCCAAGATCAACATTCATAAAGTTCATGTATTCACATTGTATATACTCTAGCTGTGCCCGCATCTTCGTACGTGTTGTAATTCAAAATGTTGGTATCTGTTTTACGTGAGCCGATTTTGATGAAATGCATCTATGTTACCCCAAGATAAGTTCCAATATAAGCGTGTTAAACACTGAGTTTGACTGAGAAAAATATTAAAAAATGTTTTCAAGAGTGGTCTTAATTTATTCTATCAACCTTTATCAGTTTTTGGCAAATATTTATGTATTATGTTATATTCCTGCGCCTAATGTAGGAATAAAACAATGCCACTTCACCATAAGTCCATAATATGTGCTAAATAATAAGACAATTGTCAAACCTTATTTCCGTTAACTACCAAACTGCCGGGCTATTCATAAACCAAAACTCGCCTAGTGATTACTTAGGTGAACACATTGATAGCGGACCTCGTCTAATTGCGGGATCGGGAGAGAGAAAGGGAATAGTCACTGCGTGAATTCATCGTCGAGCTTGCAGAATATCATAGCTGGATTCAATCCATTCAAAATTAAGTGACTTTAGACTCGAAACACACAGAGTGACGGCGATGTCTCAGCGCCAATTTCACGCAGAACAAGAAGTGGTCTGCCTCCTATTCAATTTTTTTTTTCAGTAACTACAAATTTTGTGAAAAAAAAAGCCTTTTTACATAAAATTCTAGTTTCGGACATTCCAAAAGTCCTATAGAATACAAAATAGGTTTTCTGTTAGTACGGAACCCTTCCTACCAGAATATAATTCGCACTTGCAATTAGACGGTTAACCACCTGACTAGCTGCCTACAGCTAATAATACCTAATAATTATGCATAATATTTTTTTATCTGAAATTACGTATGTATATGTATGAAACGTGATGTTGAAATGCCCAAGGCTCGTCGTACGCATTTATTGTCCATGAGCTTCTACGTTTTTTGTAGTTTTGTTATCGCGAAACACGCGGCTTGTTCGGTCATTTCTTTACGGTAACGTAGGCAGGTAATGACGTCACCTATATCGTGCTCCATCATTATTTCCAGGTATTGTATTCTTAAAATAAATAATAATTATCATATTAAATTAATTTTGAAATACAGTGTAAACTCTTTATAACGTTATCCTTTATAACGATAAACTCCCTATAACGTTGAAGTGAGCCCATACATATTAAAAATTCTTGTTAATTTGGTTTTTTTTGTTCACTCCATATAACGATAACTCTCTATAACGACAAAAAATGCTCAGTCCCTTGAGTTTCGTTATAAAGAGTTTACACTGTACCTACAAAAACACGCTTTTCGATTCATAGTTACCGTAATTAAACGCGCTTTTGTTAACAACGCTTTAGAAAGTGATTCCACATTTTCAAATATAAACAATCGAACATAGCTAAGAGGCCGTTTTGTATCCAATATATCCTTGTCTAAACTTGGTTAAAAGCATATCGCCTCTCGGGCTACAACCCTTACGTTGAGATTCTATCGTTGTCCCCACCAATCAGCTACCGGTGTGTACCAACAATTACACTTAGAGCCTATTTCACAGATTGTGCGCGTCGGCCTTCATCACCAACACCTTCGGCCCAAATCATTAAAATTACCATAGTGAGATTGTGGTATAACTAACTAGTCTAGTCCATCCACAGTAAGAATAAAATAACCGGTCATTAGCTAGTCAGACCACGCACTATGTGTAGGGTTCCATAAGTATCATGTTACTTAGGTCGTAGAAGACGAACAAAGATTTATTAAAGTTTCAAATTTTTTTAGGACCTTAAGTGTCTTCAATTCCTTTCAAGCAGCTGAGCATGCCTACCTTCCAAATTTCATCTATATAGTGCCAATAACTTTCAAGTAAAATGACACTAACATACTGACAGATGGAGAGGACAAATCTGGAATCAAGGTGACGCATTTTTGCCACTCGGCTGCGGAACCCTAAAATGTAGATGAGTATTACAAACTGCTGTTAGATTTTTCCGCATAGAACAGCGCGAGGACAACCAAGTCAAGGTTGGTATTCAAATAATGCATGGACTAATTAATTTAATGGGTCCATTGTAAATGGATTCTTTAATACGTTCCGTACAAAAAAAAGGTTAAATAGCTCACCTTTCTCAAGGAGTTTGCAAGCTGAATGAAATAATACAGATTGAAAAATATTCATATTTTAGAAGAAAAATAAAGTTTGACATAAACATTTTTAATTTAAAATTTTAGGAATATTAAAAAACTAGCCGAGCATAGTGATAAGAATAGAATCGAATAGGTCTTACCTACTTAATAGTCTCGGACCACAGCTCGTCCTACCATAATATTTCTTTAGGGTACCAAAGTATTAGGTATATTTAGTAATTTAATTCAAATATTATTCAGTTTGAATTTTCTTGCCTACATTTCATTTATTTTTATTGGTAGTTACATATTAACATAGGCACCCAGTGATTAAGATATTTTTTTATTTACTACCAAGAAAATTACAATTGATTAATACACCTAGCATTGTATTCTAGTTTTTGCCCTAGTAATACCTACGAGAACTGTTTTTCCTGTTAAGTTCTACTTATGTTAGTGAAAAAAATATACAAAACATGTTAGGCTTTTCGTATTTAGTTATACCTTTGCAAATACATAATAAATTTCGTAAATATTTATTTAGAAAGAAATACTCAAGTCACTACCGGCCAGGAGTGCTTATATAATTATATATATAATTTGTATAATTAAATGTAAAATAATTTTCAACAGATTCCATCAGTTTTTAATATATTAGTGAATTAATTTAAAACATGAAAGAAAGAAGGAAACGAAATAAATGCCTACTTAAAAAAAACTAATTATTTTAATAGGCATTTTATTGCGGAGGTTAATTTGGTCTTATCTATGAACAAATCAATTCAGAATTGTTAAACAACTTTCTTAGAAGCACAATAAGCTGCTTCGGAATTCTTGTGTAGATTACCCTCCAGCTGTACCACTTTCTCCAGACTCAACAAAAAGATAAGAGCTATAATAGAATTACTATGTAGTAAGATTTCTATAATTTATATAACACGTTTTCTGGCTACAAAAAACTAATGTTAATTGTTTGTTAACTGTTTTACGGCAAATAACCTCAAATTATGCTTAGTTTGGGACCAGATGGCAGTGTGTATAGCATATCCCAGGATATATATTTATTTATTTATTTATAATACTAACCTACAATTTCGATTTCAATCATAAGTCAATAAAGTTATATGTTGTGCCGTCGCGTCGACATCATCTTCAGCCTTGATATCTGTGTCCACGCAAGGCATATAAGACCTTTCGTCTATTTCCACAAAACATTTTTTACCTTCATAAGTGCCTTTCTACAAGGCCCTCTTTTCCATTACTCTGGGCAAGTGCCCAGAGCCCCGCGATGCATGGGGCCCCCTAGTTATATATATGTACTGATCACCACTTTGTTAAAATTATTGTTTAAGAAACGCATCACTATGTGTAACTATGTCAAACTTAATTATGGTAGAGATACCGATTACGAAATGATAGTTTCTCTCGAAACTATTCCATTATAATTTCAAATAAATAACGCAAAAACGAACACACTCAATCTTTATTGTTATCCAACAAAAACCAGTTCAGCATATAAAAAAGATTTGGTTTTGTATATGAACCTATTCAAACAAAACGTTTCAATCTAAATTACCAAGATTTCTGGGTAAATGTTGTTACTGATATTTATTAGATACTAGCTGTCCCCCGCGGTTTTACCCGCGTTCTCGTGGGATGTCACATGTATTATACATAAAAACTTTTCTCTTCAATCACTCTATCTATTAAAAAAACCGCATCAAAATCCGTTGCGTAGTTTTAAAAATTTAAACATACATAGGGATTGTTTTATACTATGTAGTGATGTGTATTAAATGTTAATATTCATTAAATTAATCAAAAGTAAAAAAAAACTGAGACATTCATCTCACTCGGCTTTCTGATCCTAAGCCATACCTAAATTAACTTTCCAAACGAATATATTTGAAATAGAAATTGTATTGTTAATTTAAATTCCTTTCTTAATAACTGGGCTTCGATTCTGTAAGGAAAATTTACACCAGATCGAGGATGTTTCGTCGCGGCCTCTATGCTCTATCTCTTTCGTTAACTACCCAATCACGTGAGAGGCTCTTAGAGGCCTCGTTGCGCCCGGCTCGCCGATGACGTTTGTGTTAGCTGAATAAGGAGGCTGGTATGATGTTCACTATCCATAAAGTACGTAAAAGTCGGACTTCGATGGAATAAAGTTATGCAGAGTTGAATAGCAAAATCTTCGAAATCTTTATCGACCACATGACGTTATTTTTGTGTACGATGTTCAAGGGATGCCGCTATAAGTACCACTTATTTAATTAAAACGGTGAAATTAATACAACCGTAAGGGCTTCCCTGTAAAAATCATCTTTTAGAACGACTATACTTACGGGTTTTCATGAGATTTTATGAACATCTGCCCACGGCTTACTTGCTTGTAAATAATATTCGAACAAAAATCTCTAATCAATCTTCTCCTTCATACTGAAAACTGCCACTAATCACCAACTGTTGTGCGGAAGAACAACTTACAAAGATCTTAACAAAAAATTAATTTAATTTACAATCTTTAAGATTAAAATTAAACTTAACATTGTTTAATTGTACTTACTAGTATGTTATCCAAACTAACAGACAACTTAGGTACGTATCAGTTAAAGAACTAAAGTTAAACAGAGCGCTTCAGATAAGTAGATAGGCATTATTTGCGATTTTTAAACGCTGGTCACTTTTACAACGGATAATTAAACCCATAATTATGACGTACCATTGGTGAATTACTTTTTTATTCAAACGCGAAAGACAGTAAATCTTTTTAATATTTAACAAACTTGAGAGAAGACACGTGTAACCTTTTTTTTACCTATTTCTTTATTTATCTCGATTTAACGTTATACATATACATAATTAACCAACTATTATTACAAGGATGCTAATATACTTCTTCTTTTTTATCCAACAAGTTAAAACTCAACGATCTTCAATTTATTCAAACTACAGTAATTATGTATGTACTCGTATATTACCTTTCTGTATAATATTAGTTATGTAAATAATGAATAAATAAATGAATATACAGGGACATTCTTTACTCACGCTTGGGCAAACTAAGTACTTTGTGCTAATGACATCAAAAATATTCAGCGGGGTGATTCATCAAGACCAATCAGTAGGTACGATTAGAGTATTTTAGATAAGAAGAGAGCATGTAAATGCAAAGGGCATGACATCATGACGTTGATTGACGTGGTAAGAAAAGATCCATTCATGGAGCTGCCGGAATTCTACCCTTATTCGATTCACCATATATTATTTGTCTTTCTTGTTCATTCAAAATACATAGTAACCATTGTCATGATTAAAATTTCAACAATTTGATTTAGATTTAATTCAAGGATAGCATTAATAAATTATTCAGCAAGATAAAGGAGTTTCTTACGCCACGCGCCATGTCCCGAGCGTTAATGGCGGGCTATTACTTACGTTAGTTTAGAATCTTCAATGCAACGAGTAGCCCAAGGCAACGACAGCTTTATCTCCCCGAAGAGAATACTCTGTACACTTTATGTACTTAGTGGTAAATAATAACGACTAAAAAACGAATAAAATGACTAGGTTATTTGAAGTAAGACTATTCAAAGTAGGTATGATGGCGGACATGACTAAGCTTTAGTTTATAGACTTCGGAATCCAAAAAAAGAACGCTATAATGGGATTTAATGTCTCGTGGTTTTTATGGTGGCGTTGGTACTCCGATCAAATATATAGACACAAGGTTAGGTATATAAATTTAGTAACCCCATGGTTACACATACAAAATTAAAATGATTATTATTTTCGTGCTTAGAGGCGAGTTCTTCCTGTTTCGAACTTAAGTTATGACTATTTGCATTCATAAAAACTGAAGCATCACATTTTACGCCACAACACTTACACACATGCGCCGTGAGGGGTGAACGTCCACCCCCTTGCACCCCCTAATGTGGAAAATCTTGATGACCAGCACCCTAATTGTATAACTCTCTCGAATTGAATGTAGAAAGCTATTTCTTAATCGATTGATGGTTAGGGGCGCGAGCAGTGTGGGGCCACAGTCCTAGCACCGCCAATGTTATTCAAAATTTACTTCAACAATAATTCCGGGAGCATTAAGCAATTACCCCCCTGCAGGTCATTTACACTGCGTCTCCAATCGTTGACAGACTGATTTAATATAGCGTGCGTTCCAAATTTTGTATCACCTATGAACATCATAATGATGCACTATTGAAATGAAATCTTATGAATAATTTTATTGAGTTGGAATAGTAGCTATATAATATTTATATTCAGGGGCTCGATTCTGTAAGGACATTGACTCTAACTCGAGGATGTTTCGTCGCGGCCTCCGTGCTCTTTCTCTAACTACGCTAATACTACTAATCACGTGAGAGATAAGCTCACCGAGGCCTTCGTGAAGCGGCTCGCCGACGAAGTTTGTATTAGCTGAATAAGGGGGCAGATGCATCTCCCTGAAAAAAATGCTGTCGGCGCCCATCCTTACTACTACACTGCTTGATCTGTGTATCTCATTTTCATTACAAATAAATTAAAACTTTATCGAATACTTTTTTGTTTCGTAGTAAGGATAAAAAAACTATATTCCACTGCCAGCTGTCCCTGCACAAAACTCTACTCGGTCAATTGTATTGTTAAGATGTTATGACTGGTGAATAGGATTGCCATACGTCTTCAATTTTCCAAACAAGTCCGGAAATATAGGTCTTTGTCCGGAATGTGGAGGGAATCTGAAATCGTCCGGAATTTCTACAAATAAGTATACAGTCAAATAAAAAATGAAAAAACAAACTATTTATTTTTATTATAAATCAAAGTAACATTATAACTTTTATAAACTGACAATAGCATTAACTTTACTAACAACATTACTTCTAATATTTTTCGAAAGTTCGAACGATTTGGTTGGTTTATTCACATAAACGATGCAATAACGACATTTATACAAAATTTACAAGAATATCCGGAATTTTTATCAAATATCAGGAATTTTCTCCGGATTTTTGATATTTTGACCCCGTACCCTACTTGTGAAGTAAGTGTTAGTTTCGTGAAGAAACGACAAACTTAAAAAACATTCGCATTTATTAAAATATTTCGATCAAAATATCTTGTAGTTGTACCCGTCTTAGCTGTAACGTTTCGATATGTATGATTATATCCCAAAGCTTCTGTAAAACTGTGGCAGTACTATTTTTACAGAAAAATTCTGAGAATAGTTGAGGGGGAATAATAGGGGTATGGATATGGAGAGATGATTTCCGGTCTTGATCTACGGTTAGAGGAAATCTGAAGAAGTGATGAACGAATTGTGTGAAGGATGATATAAACAACAAAGGTGTGATAATTTGGTAAGATCCTGCCTCAGGTTGGATTTAGGTATTGAAATGAAATATTTATTCAAATAGGCCTTCACAGGCACTTATGAATGCTCAGACTCTAACACCGGTTCGGAAGGTTGTTTTTACTGAGAAGAGCCGGCAATAAACTCAGCAATTACTCTTTTCAAAATAAGATTCTATGCATAAAGATGTGTCCTGCTGGAGTCAAGGAGTAATAGTCAATGTGACCAGTTTATTAAAATTGTGCAATTGCGGTTATACTTACTTCAGAATGGGCTTTTGGCTATTAATATAGTACAACAAACAAACTATGTAACTACTTTAGAGTAGTAGAGCTCTTAGTGCAAAGTTCGTCCGGGGAAGTACTACCACCATACTCACTGCAGTGGTGCACTTGTAATACTGTTTCGATTAGAATGATAAGGGGGCCGGCGAAATTACAGGCACATGAGACTTAACAGCTTCACGCCTCAGGATCAACAACGCATTGCCGATGCCCCTGGTGCTGCAAAAGTCCATAGGCTACGATGGTCACTTACCATCAGGTAGACCGTTTGCCTGTTCATCGGCCTATATGGTATAAAATAACAATTGAACAATACGGTTTTGAATTATGTAGGACTTGTTCCCATAATTCTACCCTAAGTAGGAGTAGTTGTGTCTTTATTTGATCAGTGTGACTCCTAAAAGACTGTAGGAACTGTCCAACGGCCGCCGAGCAAAGTACCTATTTTCCACTTACTTCCATCACGCAGTTTCAACCGACCTAATGTTTAAGCGGGATAAAAATTGTCTATATCACTCAGAAATAGTGTAAATAGTGTAGTGTGAAATTTCTTTCTATCTAATTTTCCAATTACGCGCATTAGTTTCAATGAACCCCGCTACATCACCACATAGTATAAAACAAAATCGCTCTCTCTGTCCCTATATCCCTATGTATGCTTAAATCTTTAAAACAACGCAACGGATTTTGATGCGGTTTTTTTTAATAGATAGAGTGATTGAAGAGGAAGGTTTTTATATATAATACATGTGACATCCCCCGGGAACGCGGGTAAAACCGCGGGGGACAGCTAGTTAAATATAAATAAAATCTATATCTCTTTAGATTATTAGTGTCGATGTATACGGGAGTTGGTCGTCATTTCTGTTGGTAATGACGTTCAGCCGCAGACGGAGTGCACTTTACATCGACCTAGCAACCGCTATTACACTGCACTCTATACGCAGTACGCACACATTCTCGCGACAACATTTTAACGTAGCTCTACAATGCTATATATGTACAATGTACAAACCTGTATCTAGACATAATCTCAAGAAATGTACTTACAGAAATACCATGTTTTCATCACGCCTCGATCATGTCTTCATGTCCTTCATGACCTTCATGACCTTCATGTCTCGATCACATGTAATAAATTCAGGAAGGGGATATTGATAAATACTTAAGTAAATGTATAAATAAATCAATTTACAGCACTTCTTGGTTGTCTATACTAATAATATTATAAAGAGGAAAGATTTGTATGTCTCTTCACCTTTCAGGTATTCCTAAGCAGATAGAGTTCGTCCGGGGAAGTACTACCACCTTACCCATTTCCGCCGTGAAGCAGTAGTGCATTTGTATTACTGTGTTTCGGTTAGAAAGGTAAGGGGGCCGGTGAAATTACAGGCACATGAGACTTAACAACTTCACGTCTCAGGGTCGACAACGCATTGACGATGCTCCTAGTGTTGCAATGCATAGGCGGCGGTGACCACTTACCATCAGGTGGACCGTCTGCTTGTTTGTCGGCCCAAGTGGCATAAAAAAAAAAAAGATTAATCAAGATCATATCCTTCAACAACAAGCAGTGATAAGTCCTCAAAATTCTACCATTATAAATTGTATGTTGTGCATTTATAAGTACCTGCCCACTTTGTGCTCGTCGATTAGTGCCTCATTAGAATGATAAAAGAACACTAGACAATTATACATCTCGGTACTAATTTATATATATAATATAAGCTAAAACGTCAATAATAGTAGACAAACAACACTCCACTGCTAGTAATAAAAATAAAGGCATATTGTAACCTCACGGTAGATTAACATTGTACATAATAATGTTTGCATGTAAGTGTAATAGTGAAGTAGGTATCTAGAATATCTATAGATACTTTTTAGATGCATAGATGTCGTGCGGCCACGTGACCACTATATTATTTTGATAAACTATCAAGTAACAATGAAACAGGCGAACAATGATTAACACAGTGGCAAAGAATACTACCTATTATTCCTTTGTAGTAGAGAGAATTCACTAGATTAGGTTATCAGTGTTACATGTCTATACTTTTTATAGGATAGACCTGTATGAACAGTACCTACCTACTTGCACCAAAAAATATTATTATTTATCTATAATTAGGTACAGTAGCAGTGGCGTAGCTAGGTTACCATAGGCCCTGCGGCAAAAAAATAAGTAGGGCCCCAACTAAACTATTTTATATATTTTGTCCCCCAGTCGAAGCTTGGGGGCCCCAGAGTTCTGCCCCGTCTAGCCCTCCGGTAGCTACGCCACTGTTTGTAAGTCAGAGTCCGAGGGCCCCCTGAGCTTGGGGGCCCTGGGGGACTGCCCCGTCTAGCCTTCTGGTACCTACGCCACTGTACGTTAGTAACAAATGTATAAAATGTAAGTATATGAAATGTGGAACATTCTTCTTTTCCTATTTACATCGGTAAGGCAAACTTAAGGCAATGAATATGTATATTTTTAAGAATTTATAGCGTACATATAGTACCTTTCCGTGATTGAAGGATTAATAATAATGGAGGTCCCACAATTTGATCATGCCGTAATTATGTGGAAATGACACTCAAAGCTGAAATAGGAACTGACTCACAAGTGCTTAGCAAAAGAATCTCAACAAGAGTAAGGAAGCCAGACAAGCGTGTACTGCAAAAATCTTACCCCTGGTACTTAACACTACCTAAGAACATATTACAATACACATACATGCTTGTATTACGGGCTCGGTTCTGAAGTGATCTGATCCTGAACCACTATAGGACTATTTAAAACCGTCACGAATCTCGCCATGTCTCGCTGCGTTTTATATAAATAGCTATAAAAAGCTTACCTACCAATTGTTGTGTTAAATGTTGTAGCAAAAAGATTTTAAGTAGCTTATTACACGTATGTATAGTGTACTTGCTCGCACACTTAAAATATTGTTAGTTATATTGCATTGGTGCACACTGCACTTGAACGAACCGGCACGTCCCTCACTCACACTAAACACATTGTCGTCACTATTTATAAATGTGATGCATATTCATTGCACTAGGAATTGAAAGCACTATATAAATGCATAGACTGGAAGAACGCTACTCATTCCAAATACCTATATATATTTATAAGACTTCGAAATATATTGCGGCTATCGCCATAAATAAATCCTGACGATTTCATTCAGGGTGAAATGCATTAGAAGGCGAAACAATAGAGAATTATCTTTTAATTTACAGAACATCTGCATAAAGGTGGTTAAGAGAACAGAAAAGAAGTACAGTTATTATGGGAACCACTAGGTGGTTGGACCGTCTTGTTGTATGTCGGGCCACGTAGTATAAAAAAATCAATAAATTGTTAAAAATATTGACAAACATTTGCGAAGACAAGACGTCTACTTATATGGTACCCCGACAGTAGTTTTATAGCACGAAGAAAATAACCCATCGATGCGAAAACGTTGCCAGCCCCCTTTTTCAGCTAATACTAACTTCGTCGGCTAGCCAGTGCAAAGAGACCTCGGAGAGCGGACTGAAGTGATTGTGTAGTTTGCAAAAGACAGAGCGAGGCCGCGACGAAACATCGTCGAGCTAGTGTAATTTTTCATGCTTACAGAATCACACCCCTTGATCGTGATCGACTGGTGGTACTTGTATGTACCCCAAACTACAATTCTAGTAAACGCTAAATTAGAGAGTAGGAAGAATGAAGTAAGATATCTAAACCACTATTCAAAGTATTACTAAAATCTAGTGATTTTGAATGTAACTGAGACTTGAGTAGATACTTAGCTGATGATATAGAAATGTAAATCGGTCTCCGTCCTTTTCCAAAACTTAAAAAGACAGTATCTTGGTTTATGTTCGCAAAATGAAGGTTGATATTTTTTTGAAATGTTTTAACCATGATTAATTTGAATTTACCTACACAATTTTTATATGGTAAACTTATTATTGTCAGTTACCATAAAGGTACGTACTATGCCTTTATTAATAGCAAAGTTATTTTATATAGCTTCAACTGTGTGTAGAGCAGAGAATATAACACTGTATGAGTCTGACGTTACATCCGTAAGTAGAATGTATTTATTTTTTTACATGCTTCTGCCCCGCGTTATTCTCGTCCCTATCGGCTATCTCCGTAAAGCACCAAAAAAATCTTATAGGTATAGGTAATAGTTTCTTATATAGATTAACTAAAATGATATATTATTCCTAAAAAGGTTAACTACCTACTTAAGGTTGCCTTATAATTTTCTTTAATTTTTTACATCAATGCCTGCCTGCTCTCTTCCCATCAATTGAGGTCGGCGCAATATATAAGTATTATATTATATTATTAGTATAAGTACTGTTTTCATTCGGTAAGTACATTAAATATCGGCCGCACTGCACCTCCTTGTCTTTGGGACTGCTTTTGTAGAACTACGGTACCCTTCCAGAGAATTAAAACTACCACTGAGGGTGTTTTATCTTTGGTAACTACAAATTGAAAGCCCTGCTCGAACATTTTACAGATTTTGAGATGAGCGGAAACTCGAAGACCAGAATGGAAAAGAAACACCGTATACCGGAGCATAGGTACATTCTTATGTCCGGACATCTGTTGGCATTTAGAAGATATTAGGTACCGTCAGCATGCACTTCTCGGCCATTTTGTTACTGACCTACAGGTGCGATTGTGCCCAAGCAAACGTAATCTTATCTATCTGTTATCCAACACAATATTAACCCAGATTTTGGTCGACTTGAGCTAAATTCTGAAAAGTCAGAACAAGGTCAGACCGTAACCTGGGCGACGGGCACCGGGCGACCGGGCGGAGACGGGAAAGAGTGTGCCAAGGGCCCACCCACCGCCCGCCGCCCGCCGCCCGCGATGCTGCCGCCGCCGCCCAGGCAACGCGAGGCGCGCGCCCGTGGTTGGCATATACCATAACAACTCACCTCACTTGGCACAAAATTTGCTCGACAAATATTTTCATGTAATTATATAGCTTTTTTTGTCTACAACTCTTAAATAACCATTAAGCTCTACATTAATATTATGTAGATCGCATAAAGATTGAATGTACGAGTAGTATTTATGCCCAAATCTTATGCCAGAAATATTATATTCTTTAGAAAGTCCCACTTTTTTGATAGAGTGAAAATTCCCAGCAATAATGTCGTAGAGAATCCGGATATAATTTTCGACCACATATTGTCCTGGGCATTGCAAGTTCCGAAATTTTGTAGCCGGGTCTTTGCTGGTGCTAGGTCTACACTTACAACATACATTATATTCATCCCATTGACACCAGCTAGTTCTACCTGTCATTGTGATTCCAGCTACTTTGATCACATCGAAAAGCAATGAAACAAACTTGAGCACCTCCAGAATATCTGTATACAGTTTATATTTGGTCTGCGCAGGCATGACCAATGACCATGTCATCTACATAATTACGTAATCGATTCAGGTGGATTTAGTGTAATTACACTATACTTTTCCATCTAAAAGTTCTCTCTGCCTGAAGGAACGCTTCGAGTTCTGCAATTTACAAATTCATCGTCTTCGTAACGCTGGACGTTGTCACGAAGTGTTTAATCTTAACCAGAATTATAAAGAGAGTCCTAATTTTGTGACTATGTCTACTACTGTTGCCTCCTCAGCCTGTAACAATATGTAGGTATAAATAAAACGCAGCATTGTGTGTACTTAGGTACTAGGTAATTAAATTAAGTTATCAGCACTAAGACAAACAAACTATAAGTTACAAAAAAACAATAGATAAACTAAACGCATTATTAAGTAGACAGTACCTAAGTCCAGGGCCGGATTTAAATTTGTGCCGCCCTGGGGCACTGAAGAAAATGCCGCCCTATGACTTAAATTTTATTTTTATAGTTTTGATATCTTATTTTTTAAGAATTAAAATAACTAATTGATTGCAGGAAATTTATTATGTATTTTATAGCATTTATTATACATTATGTTTTATTTATATTTATTCTTTATTTACTCATATATTATTTATTATATAAGTAATAGTAATATAAAAAAATATTTGTATTTTTCTTAGAATTACATATAAGATTTGCACTAAGAACGACTTATATTAGTATTGCATAATTTTTTTCACGGGCAAACTCGCCTAACTTTTTGAATTGCAAACTGATCGATTAAATCTTTACAATATAAACGTTGAAGCACATCTGATTCTATGCATAGAATAGCTAAGCTATTGAGTCTATTTGCACCCATTGTAGAACGTAAGTAATTTTTAACTCGTTTTAAACAAGGAAACGATCGTTCTGCGCTACAGTTTGTTACGGCTAAAGTTATAAATATTCGATAAGCGATTTCTACGTTTGGAAATTCAGTGTAAAGGTCGTTTGAATGCAGAAGTTTCAGAAGATCAGAAGGTGAATTTTTTTCCATCTTTTTTTCGGTGCAATGAGCATGGAAGTGCACAAATTCGTCTTCAAGTGAGGACTCAAGATCTGAACAATATATTTCTCTTAAACGTTTAGCTCGTTTACGAATTTCCCTATTATCTAAATCACCAAATTCAATGATAACCGAGAATTTTTCTTGAATCTTTTCATATGCTGTACATCTTTTACGCAATTCTGATCCCAGATTGTCAAGAATGACATTAAAAATATTAACTCTAAACTGGTCTCGACTTGACAGCTGCACATCTCCATCTCGTGTTTCATCAGCATGTAATTCTCTCTTTCTTTGTCTGGAAACTGTGGTTTTATAATCTTGAATTTCTGAAGTTTTTAAAGCATTTTTTTCATAGATTTCCTATATTATAATATACAAAATTTTAATGTGAAACATAATACATGAATTATATTTCTTGAAAGATAAAATGTTTATTTAAAAGAATTAGTTAATTATATATTGTATCGAAAATTTTATCTCACTTTCCAAATTTTGCCACCCTAGAAAATTTGCCGCCCTGGGCACTAGCCCCGACTGCCCCTAGTATAAATCCACCACTGCCTAAGTTCCATATTATACTATACTACTATACTATAAACGATTTTTTAAGTACCTAACAAAGTAATAGATTCCTGCTTGACTGCTGTGCATTCCCTGGACAGCTTTTCTCTATCCTGGAAGATATAAAGTTAAGGAGAGATTATCGTCGATTGTGCAATTGGAATTCTCAAATATTTCAGACACATTATTCAAAACCAACATGGAACAGCTCGTTACCCAAGGGAAAGTGGAAGACAGGTGGTCGCGTAGTCGATCACGAACGCGGCCGACTTTATCAACGACAAAGCTCCACTGTCTAATGTTACTGCAACGCTGCAGACCGAGGAGCGAGACCATCACCAGACATCAGGATACCACGACCTCTCAAAAAAGTATGATTGAGGTGGACAGAACATATACTTCATGTTATGATGATACATAATCATGTATGTTAAATGACATAATTTCATTCTATCTAATATCCTAAATGTGGAGAGAGATTAAAATTAGATGACACATTCTCTAAAGCTGAGCCTAAACTACAGAGCTTTGTTTAAGGGGGCATCCATTAATTACGTGAGGTGATTTTGGCGATATTTCGACCCCCCCACTCCCCCTGGTGAGATGTCATGAGATTTTGCTCGACCCCCTCTCCCCGCCCCTAATCTCACGTGAGATTTGATATTATCATAAGTATACGATTTAGATTTAGATGTGAAAAAATATTACTACAATATATAACCCTCTTCTAGCAATTTTACACTGTTTCTTGCTAATAAAAAAATTACGTGATATTTGCCGAGATCCCCCTCTCCTCCACGTGAGATTCGGTGAGATTCGGCTTGACCCCCTCACCCCGTAAAATGCCTCACGTAATTAATGGACGCCCCCTAACTGCTTCAAACAAATCTACCAAGTTATTATAGAAATTCGATCATTATGAGAGGGGAGGGTATTCTTTCATTGCACGAAAACAGGGCGGAGGGATGCCAATATTTTTTTGTTATATTATATAGTATTTTTGAGGTCTAAGACCTGTAACTAATACCTAGTAGATGCCGATAAAATCAAAAGACATTTATCTAGGCTTGCAATAAACGTTTAATGTTTCGAACGAGTAATTTTTTGCTATTTGGCTTCTAAGGTTTTTATATTTATAAATGTGTCAGAACATGTAAGCAGGACAGCGGGACAGCAGGACAGCAATCTAAATTTAAGCACCTTCTAAATACAATGAATACAGCATTTATTAAACTTATGGTGGCCTATGGCGCTCATCTTTTGGAATCATCCCAGAAAATATACGCTTCGCATTATATATGCCGAAGTAACTAGAATCGAAAGAAGGTATTGCATACTTTTTATAATTTTAGGGAAATCTAACGATATCTGAAAAATATCAGGAAGTTTGTTTATTTTTATGAAAGGTAAACGGAATGTAACTATCATAGTCACCATGACATATCAAGTGTCAGGGGGCTGCGTTCCGTTTGACGTTTTGCAACAAAAATATTGGCATATGTTTTTACCCAAATAAAATATTGATTTTTTTTTAGTATTGTATAGAACATAGGTATATTATTTATATCTCACGATAGTAGATATCTTGTCAATGCATACCTCTGGTACCAGCATTACGTCTGGATTCCACGAATAAGTAAGTATACATTCCATGGTAGTTGGGTACTCTGAATATATGAAGGTTTGAATTCTACTACCAAATAATTAATCCACGCTCCGATTTTACTCGGGTTTTTGGCAGTTAAAGTACCCTATGTCCTAATCCATGACTAAAATAGAAACCTTGTAACATAATAATCCGTTCTGCCGTTCCGGAACTTCCTAAGAAGGCCATGTAGAAAATAAGCAATATAATAAAAACGTTTTCACAAAAAACTGGCCTTTCTATCGTGACTAGGATTTTTTTTCAACGATTAGTTCGTAACTCAGTAAAAAATCTGAGTATAGGCCTTATGAAATGTAAGCTTTGCATTGACTTTAAGTCGAGTTTTGTAGTCCGTGTTGTTGTAGTAGTGGTACCAAATGCCAGACGCCCTCTACCGTTGCCAAGCAACCGAGTGAATCGCAACAGCCACGCCGGGCACCCGTCTCGTCCGCCCGGGGAGGCTCGATTTTTGCGTCTATGATATCATTGTCGAATTATACATGGTATATGACTAAAAACATATTGGATATTTGTTAATTGTTACGCTTATATTTAAGTAGCTTAAGCATAAAATCGATTATCTTCACTTTATAGACAAAAAAATTGTTACCATATGCTTAATAATCCTTGGTTCTCCATCTGCAATACCTCTCGTGTGTAGTTCCATAGATATTCATTCCGTATATGGGTGTAAAAGTATTAGGTGCTATTTCATAAAAAAAATAATAAGATATACATTGATGTTGGTCACAAAATAACTTAGTGTTGCCCTGAGTGTAAATATTAAATGACGGCAGGAAATTATACAATAATTAATTATATTTGTAAGTAATGTAATTTATTTTTTTGTAGGTTCTTACTTAAATTTAGTTATAGGTATGTATTTTAATAATAGGTTTTAATGTTAGGTAGATATTTATAAGCCATATGATATAGTTTAAAAATGTTATGTTGTAAATATGGCTTTTTCTTTGTAAAAACCATAAAATTTAGCATGTACTTTGAAATGAAATACATAAGACGAAATACAATTTAATCAAATTTCAGAACTACGATTAACTTTATGTCTCGTTTTTGTGTTCTCAAGTTTTTTATAGGCTATGGCATAAGTTCGTTTATATTATCTTGGTACTTATAAGAGATTCGATGTCTTAAATAAGGTTCTGTGTTTGTCTACATCGCCTCCATCATCAAAATACCAATCAGTTAAGTATTTTAATTACGGAGGAAGTCTCCACATTTTTTTAATCTATTTCTTATTCTTACCTTTAAGCCTAAGTCGTTAATTTCGTATTTGAGTACTTACTCATCAATAAGTATCTACTTACTTAAGTAGATACTTATTTATTTATCTACGCAACATATTCTGTTCTATGAATAAAACACCAATAAAGCTTTATTTATACTTAAATCTGATGCATGTATTTGTTTGCTTCGCATAGAGAAATCATAACAGGCGCACCATAAACAGCGGTTAATAGAGTAGACTGTTCACTATAGTATACATAGATAATGTTATATCTATGTAGGTAGGTACGTGGAATAAAGCAAGGCTGCGGACTGCGCCCGGCGTCGTCTGTCGGGTCGACGACCGTGCAATGTCACCTTTAGCACTAATGACAAGATATAAACCACGCTGCGCTGCGGTCCCCTTGCGTCTCGTCCCTTCGCCCGCCCCCCTCCCTCCCCACCCGGCACACACCCGCCCGCGACATCCTCTTATCTGTTGCACTGCTGTATTTGTACCTAAATATTTATATGTATTGAAGTGCATCATGTTTATCTAGAATGGAACCACGACGTAGATACCTACATTCTACCTCCCTACCTATGACACATAACTCATTGGCATAACTAAATAATGCTAGAGCTCTAGGTAGACACTTATCTATTACCTAGTTAGGTGCCCTACGGTATATGTAAGTATACTTATCATTAAATCATAATTAATTACCGACGACTACCTACTCAAGATGTCTAATGCCTATGATAGCACAGCAAATAGGCAGAATTCGTGTAAAGGTAGGTATTATTCCTTAAACTTACGCTTAGATATTTTTCCTCTCATAGGTATTCAATTCAATAATATGGCATGATTTCCAGTTTAGTGGTGTACCTTACCTGCTAGGTAAGTGTTTAGCTATTAAATAGGCAGGTAGGTTTAAAAGCATTGAGCGAGTTTACTTTGCCAGAATAATAAATAGATTCCTAGTACATCACTCAATCAATCCTTATAATATTAGTGATAGGTACCTACATAAAGTTACATTTACAATCGGAATTTATATAATAAAATAAAATGCTGGAGACATTTTCATCGACTACATTATATCTGTCACAGTTTTGACTATGCATTGCATTGGAATGTCCGGTGTGTACCTATATCAATAGCTATCAGCATTGCATCATTTTTATTTTTATATTGGGATAATTATTAAAATTTCCGAAAACTATTCAAGTGAAAGGTCTAGAAAAAGTCGTTTATATTTTCATATTATGCTTATTATTCATTTTATCATCAACACTTAAAATTCTAGAAGAATAGAGAAGGTAAGTGCTTACCCTTAGTCCTAATCTATGACTAGACCAAAGTATCTATTATACCTACCAGATTGCATCAAGATGGGTTCAGCTGTTTAGGCATTTTTAATGTATATGTTGAGTGTTGGCTATGAGCCAAATAAAATAATTGTCCGAATTATTCCACCCATTGATCGATCTGCAAAGTACAGTACCAACCAAATACCTACAACAAAGTATCAAATCAATCTCAAAAATGTATTTTTATGTGAAGTTCTCTTAGTGTTTGTATTAGGTTAATTTAGAGGTGAAATCATACCTTGATGAGATGATAAGCTATAAGTAGGTAACCTACTTCAGTTAGTACTGTTTTATAAAAAAAAAATCCAAGGGAAGAAGCACTGAAAAAAAGTAAGTAATACGGACTCGCAGCAGACTCGGAATACTTTCTTCTGAATTTTTTTTTTATAATTTTCCTAGTTTAAATGCTGCATAAAGAAAACGTATTTTTTTAAACTTCCTTACTTGGTCGGTTTAAAATGACTGCTAACTTCACACCAGTGCTGCGATTTGAACAAAAGAAATCTGAATCACCGAATGCAATGAAATTAGACCTAGCCTCACTTCATACTGAGCTACCTAGATGTACTAGTTACTAAGTAAATAACGCCCTGACATAAGGCGACAGGATCCAAGCATCACTGGAAAACGGATCTAATTTATGTGAGGTAGGTCCCGGTTTCCCAAAAACAAAGTTGCTGTAATAATTCCAAAAAATAAATAACCTTTAAGTAAGATTTTAGTTAGATATACCTAGGTATATAACCTACCTTACATACCGTACCATTAATACAATGAAAACGATGTATAGATAGTTATCAAATAATAGTCATCTTTTCAAGCATTGAAAAATACTGCCGATAAGTATAGTCACTTTCAACTAACAATATCCATAATACACACTGGTAAACGTCTACAGCTAATAGGTAGGCACTTATATCTCTATAGGTACCAACTTACGCACACAATCGAGATTGTCTTCGAGACGGAATTTTGTTTTGGGAGGGCACCTTCAAACGATGCCGTTGACCGTGGTCAGGGACAAGCGGGCCATGACCGACCATGTGCAGCCGCCCGCCTGTACCGCGTCGCCCCGCCTCGCCGCGCCCGCCCCGATCGTTCGCGCCACATCACATTCCGCGCCTGCCCCAAATTGCCTGACGTAATGAAATGATTCCGTTTACAAAAATAAGTAGTACCTAGACAGGTACAGTAGACTCGATTAACCGTCATAATAAAATTATTGTCGTAAAGCATTCGGAAATCCGTGTAATTAAATTTTGTGTTTATTCAAAACTATAAAAAACAAATTAACTTATCAACTAAAATCAAAGTTTATAATGATTAAATATACATTTTTGTACGTACCTGCCATATACATGACAATCCGGATAATCGGGAATCCGTATTACGAAGGTCGTGATAATGGAGTCAACACTGTACCTATTACATTCATTTTCTCAGCTACTATCTAACCAGAGGAGAAACATATTCATTAAATGTTCTGATAATAATAATAGGTTGAGCACTATTGAAATAACACTCAAATTTATTATTTAAAAACTAGCGGCCCGCACGGCCATTTCTCGGGTGCGATCTATTAATGTGACATCTAGCAATTATTTGTCAGTCTTTTAAAAAAAAATGTAGGTATTTAAGAATGTATTTAGTTACCTACTAAACCATGCGTAGATTTTTTATATTTAATTCAAATATTAAGACCATTTTCTAATATTTGCTAGCTACCGCTCATGCCATGATAAAAGTTGTCTAAATCCATAAGGCCCGATTTGACAGCTGAGAATTTCATAGAAAATTATCTTTATTCCTTTTAAGACAAGGTTTATTTATTGATCCAATGTTTGATTGTATGATGATGTTATGAAACTTTTCATAACGCCAGATGATTAATTTTTCTATAACACTTTTAGCTGTCAATACAGGCCTATTCGATCTCAAACTTTTAGACAATATTTCCACAAGGTATTCAACACTATCCAGCAGCCTCTAAAGCGTGGAAGACATTTTAGTGCATTTTCATCCTGCATAATTCCGTAAAAAGGAACAGAATGGCATTCCCTTTCCAACTACTTTTGAAAAGGAGGTTTTGAAAAGCCTACAAAACAGTGGCAGTCTCTTGGATTTTCTTTTCCACCAAAGGTTTAGGTTACAAGACAACTAGGTTACTAATAAAACATTAAGAACTTTATCCATAAAACCACTTTAATTTTCACATCGATAAATTTAAAAAAAAATTACACACAATGTTCTTAAGATCTTAAAATACACCTTAGAACAGATAGCTTCAAGTTAAACACTGTAAAATAGACGAAAATTGAAACAACAATCACTTACATACACGTCTGTGTAATATACATAATAATTGTATAGTGACCTGCCGTGCTATTCACATACCAAAACTCGACCGAGTACTACTCAGGCAAACACGCGGCAGCGGACCTCTCACTGGTTTGCGAGAAACAGAGAATAGTCGCGTGTCCGAAAACGGCGTCGAGATTTAGTACATAATAGCATAGCTGTAATCACGTTCGGTCCCTATACCTGGTTAACAACAACATACATCATGAGTGAATCGATCCATTCGATCACAACCCTCGATAATCACTTAAGAATTCCATAAGATTAAACTAATATTACCCTGCTAAAAAGCACAACTTGTTTCATAATTAAACAAGTATTATAGTATTATATGGTCGATTTATCATTCTGCTGATATTTGACATAAATTCATTACACGGCTACCATATAAAGTTCAAACTCACAAACATTAAATTTATCCTACCCTGCCGCGGTTAGATTCTATCAATTATTCAAAGCCATCGCGAAAGAACTAGATACGTTTATAATATATATTAAGTAACCGACGTCAAAAAAGAGTTTCAGAATTTTGACTTGTTTTTTTTTGTGTTGGCTTGGCACCCACACGTACACCAATTACCCTGATGTTTTTGGGCCAATTTTAATATTCGATCCCGATCCAAAATCGTTGGATTGACGTTTTTTTTACAGAAATTTAAATACAGGTAATGTCAAAAATCTATATCAATCCAGAGATTTTGGATATTCATTTGGCCTTTAGATTTATTTAGTTATATACATACAGATTTTTAGAAACATTATTAAAATTAACAATATCTCCAGAGTTCCACATAAGTTTAGTTAAATATGAAATAGCGTACTTCCAACATTTCACAATGTCATCAATAAAAGTAGTAAGTATTATTATCGTAATAAAAATATTGTATACATTGTTTATATTGTTAATATCTGGATACCTTGTTGACAGCACTTTCTAACATCACGTTAGCGACAAAGGGAGCAAATTAATTGAGCATAATTGACGCGTAACAGAGACAGCAAGACGTACTCAGAGTGTCTGCAGCACGAACGAGATGATTATATAAAATTGTGTGCATTGGGTTTAAGTGGTCCAAGTTCAAGAATTCGAAGAAGAGTTTTTGGTAGGATTTTTTAAAATATTTAATTTACGCCAATGCTGTGGTACAAATTACGAAATAAAAGCCATTCAATTCTGTGAATCACCGAATCGATTCGTTACCCAAATGGGATGCGCATCCGAGCAATTCTGAATATCCCGCATATCTCCCTATTTTGGTTTGAGTATAGTAGAATCTATCTCCACTTCTAGTCAAAAATAATTACAGATAAAAATTGACTTGAGAGTAAGCGTGGTAACGGATGGTTATACCCTAAGATAATCGATAAAATCGCGAGTTGAAATCATGTTCTGCCTTCAAAACAAGCAAAATGCCTTGATGATATACCGTTACACATTATGGGCAATTAATAATATCGTATCATCTTAATAATCGCACAAAATAGGATCGTTAATGAACAGCATTGTACCTCCAGTTAAATGTAGCAACTGTACAAACATGGACGTCAAATAGTTTTATATCAGTATTATATTACCAGTGAGTACCTTCGATATTCGAGTATATGTTATTTCTACTTTAATCTATTGGAAGGACATACGGCCTAATTTAAGTTAACTTTAATACATGTATATCAAATATAAAATCATGCATCTATTTGAAACGATTAGACCAACATTAACATATTATGTGTTTTAGTAGCGACCCGGCTCGGCTTCGCTCCGGTGCAATGTAGATACTAATACATATAAACCTTTCTCTTGAAGATTATTTTTTTTTATAAATAATATAAACTAGTGCTTGACTGCGATCCCACCTGATGGTAAGCAGTGATGCAATCTTAGATGTTGAGGCGCACTAGTTTATTAAGAGCCTATTCACTCTAGCCTAGATTCTAGATTCCGTCTATTGATGAAAACCGCATCAAAATATGTTGCGTAGTTTAAAATCTTAGCGCTCAGACGGCGGGAATCGATTTTGTTTTATACTATTTAAAGTAGAAGAATCTTCCAGAGACCTATCACTATTAGGCTAGACCTCAAGATTCGGACCTCTGCATGATAAATTCTCATCATCACATTAGCAGTATTATTTCATTACCGTTATTGGTATCTAGCTAGCAGAGATAAAGTAAAATTACCTAGGTAAGTTACTAAAATTGCATTCTATCAAATTTATTTGTCTCAAAATTGATTTAACAGTCGTTTTGACGTTCTGTTCATGTTAAACAAATAAAATATCCTACCAAATGTTTATCTGTTATCATACAGAACAACTATGTTGTCACCGAAACAAATTTCGTTCGTTTCGTCGACTTACCGTAGAATAAATAAATATTACTAAGCCCGTTTGTCTAAGCAATGCCTCTATCACTGTCTTGCTATACCGAAAACAGCGCGCAAAATTTATGAATTGACCTTTGGCTCAAGGGTGTTTTATGAATAAACTACTGTATATATTCATTCAAACTAAAGTTGTTATATTGATGAAATCTGACTGACTATATAGTACGATTATCTTGATCTTATAGTAAAGCAGCTTTGATAGATATAACTAAACTAAATACATCAAATGTATTATTATACGGGAAGAAAAGTACAGAAAATGAATGCCACCATACGGCATACTTGTTGTTGATATATAGGTTCCTACATACATTTGTTACATAATAGAAAACAAAAATTATGATATAATCAAATATTTACGGTTACTTATGAAATTTAACGTTATTCCTATCTCTGTTTTCAGTATCTGACGCTTAAAACTTTCAAGTCCATTATTACCATTGATGTCTTCAATAAATAAAAATCTAGATAATAATTACAAAAACGATACTAATATTCAGACCCACTCGGTTGCGACTCCGATCGATAGGAACAATGTTATGCTATTTTATGCCGTTGTAGCAGCAGTATTTTTTACCGCGGTCATGTACCAATCGACTGCCTAATTCCAAAAGGAGATTATAAAACAACTTTTATAGATGACCGAATCGAATTTAGAAGTCATAATGGACAACTTTTCCATGAAACTGTGCGATGATGTAAGGTGCACATGCCTGTAATTGCGAGTAATGGTACTTCTGAAGGGTTTCGAAACCTAGACGGCTGCGGCTCGATCAGTCAAGCGTGATTTATACACCCTCGTGGGCAGAAATTCCCTGTCGATATTAACCACGCAATCTAATCTTGCTTATTAGTACTAATATGGTACCGATGCCCGTGTATGTTATTTATACATTCGTTTTCTCTTTGGTTTATATTTACTGTGGACTATTAATTTATATGGACTAGAAGATGTCAGCTGCAGATGGCTCCTACATATTTTTCGGTGGGGTCGAGTCTTAACTGGGAGGGGGGTGTTTAAACAGCTACACTGAGGCCCTCAGTGTAGCCTAGGTGGGGTCGAATAACGCCTATGGCGTTGTTTGGGACGTGGGACTCTTGAATTTTAGTAATTGAGAAGTGGTTACGGCTGGGCATCATATTGTATCAGGACAAGACAGAGTAGGGTGCAGCGAGACGGTCCTTACCGGTGAGTAGCAAGTTTTTTGTAATGCTCGGCGAACTGCGTCGACTAGAACTTGACCAATAGTGATGACACCTTCGGGTACATGAATTGGTGTATCACGAAGAACTCGTGCCTTTAAACATGGACCGGCTTTGAATGACTTGAAGATCCGAGAGGGGGATGCGAGATAGAGAGAACACGGAAGGATATTATATCACAAATACCTTATACTCTGTAATGGTAATTTTAAATCCCTAATAACATAATAAAGCCAAATTATAGTAATTTCAAATTTTTAATACGAATCCGGTATTTACTGTTATTTCTTACATAATATCCCTACATCTAACTCTTTATTTGCAAATAGGAATAGCATTTGGCACAATTATTTAAAGAACAAAAAGCCACAAGCCATAGCTTTCGCTAGGTAGGTGCAAGTTTGTTATTAAATACAGTTTTAACAATATTTGTCTAGTTTCTAGTGCGCATGATTTTTATTTTGTAGGTTATAAAAATAATAAAAAATATTAATAACCGACCGGGTTGGTTAAAAGAGGTAGATTGTGTGGAATAACATATGCTTTTTTTTATCATGAGCTTCCTCTCCATCTAGTTTTTTATTAAATCTTACGCCGGCTCTACTCCGACGGCGCAGTATGTGCATTTCAATGGGATAACGATTTGTATGATTTTAGCATTATTTCCTTTCAGACGTATCAACTCTCCCATTCACAGGTATCGTGCATTCCTCCTTTATAATGACTTCTTCTTAGGTTCTTATATTCATCTCTGTTTTAGTTTATTTGGTCACATAAGCTAATTCCTCCTTATAACCAGTACAAAACTTCCATACTACCACACATATTCCCTATCGACCTTTCGACCTCCTTAAGTTATCCACACTTGTCACACATCCATCTCAACCTAGTGAACCTATTCGTCTTTCATCTGCCCTCTATATTACCCAACATTTATACCAAACATTAGAATAGGTATATTTTTTTTATAACCGAGTATCTTAATATCAGTATCAGAACTAATTTGATTCGCAACGAGTGATTGCACATCCTGAATATTGTAAAACTTACACAATAAGTACGGAAGTTTTTACCTACCAGAAATATCATACGGTAAGGATACCTACGTCAACGGCAAAGACTATTTCTAGGCGCCGGCAATTGCACTTATTAAGTCTGGACCAGCGCCCTTCATTTTATCAATTTAAAAATGTTGAAATTGCTTACAACAAGAATCGTTGTTGACTCATCACATATGTTAAATATACAAAATGAACATTATCGAATTGTATATAAGTTGATTAGTATTAACATGAACATTTTTTTCTGAAGTTAGGTAAAACCACACACATGTTGCCCTTTCTAACAATTACTTGAGCTCGTCTTACACAGATAAATGCGTACATCAATTCGCTGTTAATATGAGACTACATCAAATGCCAACTATTTAATACATTTGTTTTATTTACATGTCTTGAAACCTAATGACCAGCTTTAAGACAAGTCCACTACAACATAGATCAAGTACGAGTACACAGGGTTCACAAGTACTCTGACATACGTTTGTAACGATAGGTGTGCCTGTGCGCGGTCCACTTTGGTGATAGGCTTCTAATGTCAACTTTTTCCCGAAATTGAGTTTAGTTATTTATTGAGGGGTCAATTAGGCCCACAAAATTGTAATTTGAAGTCGAAATTTCCCTAAGCTCCAGGATTATTGATAAAAATATATATATTTATTATTGTAAATAGATATTGCGTTGATTACAGGAAAACTGCACTTTTATGTGAATAGGGCTAGTAGCAATAAGGTTATACACAGGATGCATGAAGACATTTTTATGCCTATTAAACACAATTGAAGTAACAATTTACATTCCATAAATCGAACAGCATACATAAAATATATGAAGGGATTTTTGCCCCCAAAGGCATTTTGGGGTTGTTGTGGTCATAAAGTATTTACTTCTTTTACAGTTCTCATGCCAACTATAAGGGATATTCAAAAAAGAAATGCTTGTATGTCATGAACCCAGCCATAGATTAAAGCAATTGTTATCTACAAAACCATTTTAATCTCATATTTCATCCAAAAATGATGCATCAATGCCTCAATCAATCAATGGGGATGCAGCCATGTAGAAGGAGCTTTATAGGTAAATGTGATTACTCCCATTTTTCAGTTGGTTAAAATTGTACACATATCTTAGGCCAAGAAATATAATAGGATGATGCAATTATGTTAATGTTCTAAAATCAAATTTATCAGGCTGTGAACAGCTTCATTTAATAAAATATTAATATATACATATGCCAGGACCCTTTCAAGGAACCAGCTCTAAGGAACACAATCTTAATAATATCAATAGGTACCTACTTACTTACTATTTAACCATATTCAATGTCAATTTCAAACTACAGTTTTAACATGCATTGTGTCTTTTCAAAAGTTCACTATTATCATCACTATCAGATTTTTTTCGTTTTCTGGAGTCAAATACTATTCCTGTTTCTTGCACTACACGTTCACTATTTTTAATAGCAAATATTATATTTTCTTTTGTAGGTGGCACTAACTTGAGTTCATCTGTACTATCATTGGCAGATGTTTCCACAAGATGCATCACAATACGTTCCAGTTGTCTTGGATGCTCAACAGGCACATCATCTACAGTCGCAACTTTTTCACTCTGTGGCTTATCAGTATCTACTATGACTGAATATTTGCGTTTCATCTCTTCCATCATTTTACGACCATAATCTTCACCTATTACACTGTTAATACACACGAAACTTTGGACTTTCTTTGAATCTCTATCAATCTCAAGGAAGCCCCGTGTTCTCATGTATATAAAATGACCTGAACGAGTCATTAGTCTGTAGTATGATTCACCAAATTCTTTGCTTTCATCATACATTTGTCGCAATACACAAATAACCCAACGCACATCTTCTTTATGCATAAACACAAAAGCTGATGTACCCGTTACTTCTTCAGTCATGTAACCAACTGCCAGGGATATGCTTTGGTCACACTGCACTATATGTCCATCTATCAAGTGCCTTGTCCAATATTCTGAGTAAGCAGTAGGTGGTAATATTCTAGGGGGCAAGTTACTTGAAAGCACATGAATCATTCCTATAAAAACAAAATCATTGCCACTAGATGAGAATGTCCGATTGTGTCTTACTCTTTGCCTCCTTATTATCTGTTCATCTTGCACTCCATTAGCTGTAGCTTTGTCAGAACGTCTTAGCATTCCATCAACTCTGCAACGTTCATACCGTGCTGGATCTGACCGAGCTCCTGCTCTCATAATACGTAAATGGAAATTATGATGTTGCTCAAACAGCCTATTTTCACAACCAGTTTGTAATTCAGGTGGATAAATATGATGGCGAAGAATATCTTTGTCTTCATTGTGAACATACTTATAAAAGTCTTGACCGAGAAGATCCACATGACAATATCCTAATTTCTCTTGAACATTTGGTGATATAATAAAGATTCGACCTCGACAAGTAACCGCAAACATAATACCACCAATAAGATCAAAAAATTTCAAAAAAGCTGATGACCATGTCTCAATATGAGGGCATTTAATAGTATCACCAAAAACATGCTCATTGCGTAGTTTATTAGCTGCAAGCCTTAGGACGCTCGTTTTATCCACTTTCCGCTGAGAGTGTACAATGTCAGACAATAGGGTCATCATTTGACTGATTTGAGAATTGTACTGGCTTCGTCGTTGTTTTTCGGCAACGATTCGTGATTCGCGGTCGCTAGCTTTAGCTGATGGCATTTCGGGTGAGTGCGATTCGGAGGAGGAGTCCCCACAGCTGGTGGATTGGATTTCAAATCCGGTGCTCGGTGGTGGCGCGCCCACGGCCATCCCAAAAGCCACCGGTTGCCCGGTGAGTCCTATCTGGCTGGACATGCTTTTTCTAGGTGTTTTCAAATACGGATACTTGCTTTGCCTGGAAAGGTCATTACGACGACTTATTCAAACCTTCACAATGTTGTCGGAACGTCCTTGTTTGATATCATTAAAATACAATAACCTCTATATATGATAACACTACTAATCATTGCGAACTAGTTAGATTGTTGGACAGCGTCAATCACTTGTTGGTTATGGTTACTGATTAATATCTTGTAATTACATCACAACAAATAGTTAAACTATTATTTTTGAATTCTCTACGTGCTCTATCCGACCGCGACAAGCGAGTCTACGACCACAGACTACTCAGCGGAGGCACATAAAGTCACAGAACACTATGACGGTATTCCTCCTAGCGGAGCAAGCTTACACTAATTTATAAAGATCAAGCAAGTAGAAACAATCTGATACAAAACAAACACTGTAGCCAGTGTTGCCTGCTGGATCAAAATTTTAAATTTCGTAGGGATATGAAGCTAAAATATTCATGGATAGATTGTTATTAGAAACAATTTTATTGTAGATCTACATATATTTTTATAAGACTGAATTTTATTCTAATGAGATTTTTAATCTGGCTGAATATACGATGGGTTGAAGACGTAAAATATTCTATGAACCATAGCCCGCACATTTCACCTATTTCCTATATCTGACTACTAGTAGTCCTATACTTATAAAAAATTGACGATTTATAAAAGCTTGTGTAAGCTCATATCAAAATATTATAATTCCAAACAAATTAATAAATGCATAAAATATGACATAAATTGATTGAATTCTCTTGGTTACATACAAGACAGAGCATTTCACAGAGATTTAATTAATTTTAATAGTCTTTATTTATGTAACTAAATGGGTTAAATTAGTCAAGTGACGTCTTTTACAGAAATTAAATATAATTCCAGCAATTTTCTTGTTACATAAGTAAGTACCAAATATTATGTAAAAAACTGACGTGAAGTTGGTAAAAGATTACAATTTAGATTTACAATTTTATTATTCTGTAATGTATGCGTGGGTTAAATTTATTGGCCTCACTACACTAAATAATCCTTTATCCGGCATTCACTATGAGTCGACATGAGTTTTTGGCGTTGGTTGCTTACGGTTGGACTACGAATGCGTATATAGTGCTATTATAATGGATTAATATTCGATCTAAATATCTAGCCATACATTCTATTTGACATAAATTGAATGGCGGTAATGTCCAAATCCTACATTGTTCAGTTTTAGATTGAAATTGGATATGAATTTTAGGTGTAAGTCTACCTCTATGTATTTACAATAACGAATAGACTTCATAATTAAGATCAGATAATTATTTAATGAGCCTTGCTGCTGTTATAAGTGAAAATATGATACTGCTGATGATTTATCAATAAATACATTAAAAGGTTATTCTATAAAATTTTGTAAAGCACCCAAAAGTTCGTAGATCACAAGTTCAGAAAAAGTCTCTTGCGTGGTATGCAAACATTTATTTTTAGATGATAGCATCGTCCATCAAATCGAAAGATTCCGCTGGTGCTACCATTAGTAAAAATGGTTTCAGAAATTTTATTTTTTCTATAAATTGTCTTTATTTTGTCATGTAAACATTACAATCTGTCTGTCTGTGTCACAAAGTAGGATTTTAAATGTTGTCACAAAAGTTTTACTGTTGCCATAAATTATTTAAAGAAAATACAAATTAATTTATATTTTTAATGGTTATTAGATGGATATAAAAGTACCTACTGTAATAATTCATTTACATTTTTAAAGCTAAGTTCAGCATAGTTGTGTATACGTGCATTTACGTTGTGTTAAAAAAACTTTATTTATCGAAAGTTTTGATGATTTCACCCTTTAAATTATGCAATATTTTCTTATTAGGTTTGCTACATTATTAGTACTGAACCTACCTGCCGAAGAATATATAAAGACTGATAAATTGTAGCAGACACTTATTGATGGTGATGATCAACTCATGCTCATATATATTTTTTAATAAACCGGTTTCCGATCGCTATCTTGACTATTTTGATTTGAGGAGGAAAATTAGGAGTTTATTACTGGAGTGTGTTACTGTTTGTTGAATAGTGAGCTAAAGTTACAAAATGATGTTCATGATGAGAACACCATTTTTTGTAATAAATTTATTACTTCTCAGTTTAACTGGTGCTGAAGATGGTAAGTAATTTTATGTTAATCCCTATTTACAATAAATCTATACATATACTTAAAAAAGGTTGGGAAGTTAAATATTAAAATTAATTTTATTGTGTTATTCTTCATTTCTTGGGATAGTTGGCAAGATCTCCCATTGCATTTTGCATTTGAGCTACAAGTGTGGCAGGGAGCCATATAGAGGTTTTGATCAAACCTGAACAAATTTTTTAACATAGGTTGATGTAGTGGTTAGCAAGACACTACACATTGTGTTGGTTAATACCTACCTAGAATGAATATTTTTGTATGCTTGAGGCACTTAGTTATTGGTTTTGCGTCTAGGTGTTCATATCTTTATATATAGGTATATAACATAGTATATAAGCAACCTGGTTTCTAAACTACAAGCATACAAACAACATAATTTTTTGGACAAGCATTTGAAAATTTTGTTTAAAAGTGAATACACTTTGAATACACTATGAGTACTTAATATTTAGGAAGGTTCATAAGGTTCATAAAATAATCCCTATGGATGATGTTTTAACTTCAAAGGCACAATTTTGTATTGTAGTTATTTTACACACACATAGTAGTGAAACTGGGTACAATAAAAGCATTAAATTTATTGTTTTCAGTTGGTGATGATTGTATACCTAATGACAAAGTGAGAGATGGTGTATGTACAATGATCAATAATTGTCCAGCAGCAGTCAGGTAATTTTTTTTCTATGAGTGTAATTTAATGTGATATATTAAAAAAAGCATTATTTTAAATTGTGTGCAGTACAGCTTTGATGCACAATGACATCACAACTACTGGACTAATCGGGATGGAACTGCTAACATTCAACACAGAATTTTTCGTTGGATGTCAATATTTATAGGCTAGATATCATATAATCGATATAATATATCACATAATAAAATTATTTCTTATTCTAATTCATATTAATAAATGTGGATTTAACCACTGGGGACAGCTAGTTTTTATATCAGTTGTTGTCACAAGTTCAAACTTATCATTCTTATATGTATAATAACTTGACATGGTAGTGCAAGTGCATGTTTAGTGTTTCAGATTGATATTAATTTGATAATTTTTTTATGATTTCAAAGTCAAATAACAACTTTTATACCTTACTTGCTGTGCAGAATTGCACATCTTTTTATTTTTTTTACATGCTTTATATCATTAATAATATTGTCTGTTTTTTATTTCTTTTTCTATGTTATGTTTTGAAGTTTTTGATTGCATATTATTATAGATCACCTTAATTTTCTCTAATAGGCTTACAGTCCACACTTGCTTCTTTCTCAAATATAAAGATATTGAATACAGAACCTGTATGTAGGGGTAATAGGATATCAAAATGACTGTCAGTAACGCCGCAGGTAGTAGATTCCAGTCTAAAGCCACACAGATAAATATTTGTTTGCATGAGCATTTGTTTTTCGGTCCTGTGTCTAAGTATACATATCTAGATTCTATAGTTCATCAAGTTTAGTATTCATGTAACGTAAACGTAACGCGTGGTATGAATTTCGAATTTATATTTTTCAGGGCACTTAAAAACCAAAATTTTCATGATTTCGAAAGATGTGGTTTTAGAGGATTCCAAGAAATTATATGCTGTCCGAGAACCACAGATAAGTTTGGTAATAACATTATGTTTTTATACTTTGATTAGAAATTGAATTGCACCTTAATATACCTACAAATCCAAAATTGTTCCAACGTAATTAATTTTATTTCTGCAGGTGAAAATCATCATTCTAATTTTATTGGATCCCAAAGAATTGCTGATCGAGGTTAGTATGGTGAAATATCTACATTTATATAAGATAGTCTATATTATAACTATTGCTTTCTGACAGAGGTTTTTTAGCGCAGGATGGATTTGAACAATATAATTCAATAATTGTATATTATTCTATAATCCTTTTCATTATTTCTGTTTTTTTTTTAATTTATTCCATTTATGCTCTGCCATATGCTATGTTATTTTGGGGCCATTGCCTACTAAAAATTGTAAACAACATCGATGCAATAAATATTCTATTGTACATCATTGTCAGAATCGAACAGGGTTCACTACTCAAATTGTCTAACTATTTGGGAGCTTACGTTAAACCCGATGTCACAATACATTATTGGTTCAGCACGTAATCAGAGCCGATGGCGCACGAGGCACCCATCAATGTAAATTCGATGCATGATTCGTGCGAGTTTTTCACAATTGCACTGCATTTTTAAAGTTATTATGTAATATATTATTTAGAGGACTATAATGTGTTGTTAGCCTACAATGGTTTAACACAAAAAAGTCATAACTAAGTAACCACCCTAACATCTGTACTTACTTAATTCTTCTTTTCTAGAATGTGAAAAAATTATGCAAGCAAACATTACAGCTTTGGACCTGCATATACTTGGCGGCGAAACAGCTTCACTTGGAGAGTTCCCTCACATGGTTATTATTCCCTTACAATATAATAGTCATTATTAGTTAAACAGAAGGATTTGTAGTAGGTACCTAACCTATTCATTAATCAGACAAATTAATTAAGGTTTATACAATTACTTTGGCAATTCATATATTTTGTTTAGATTTTTTGTTCAATGTATGTATAACAAGACTATGGATGGTAAGTGACGATATAGGTAGCCGAAACTAGAAGCATATAAAGCTTTGAAGAGAACTAGTCGTCAAATAGATATTTTGTCATTTGTAGCTATTTTGCTGAACTTTTCCTCAAGTAATGAGCAATGTAGGTATTCCAGGAAAACTGAATGATGTTGTAGGTATCTGTTTCAAGAAAATTCTCGTTATGACTTATGATTGTACATTGTACATAAGGTCCTTTCCTGGTTTTGGTACGACAATGTTCGTAGTCATCAAGGAAACTGCCTAAGGCTCGATATTCTGTGAAAAAACATTAGTTTGGTTATGGGATTTCCTTAAAAATGTGGTGGCTCTATTACTTTAAGTGACATCTTCTTCGATACCTACTATAATACAAATGTTGAACAGTCTCGTTTGGACATTGAACATATTTCTCAAAAACTGATTGCGATTGGTTGAGAACGCTAAACTTCGAAACAACTAGACGATTTTTTATATAGTTTTCAAAGGTAATTGCGTCATAGTTTGTGTCACCATTTTGGGTGTTTTGATCAATATCGGCTCTCGAAAATAAAATATACCTCAATTTAAAGTTATCACGCGTATGGGCACAGTTAGTTATAAATAAAGAGTTAAAATATCCGATACTAAACATTTTCACAATCAACCGCCCGTTTACATATCCTTGGTACCTACACCGCCACACACATATGAAGATACCCAGTAAAAAGGTTATTAACTCTTACCGAGAATCAAAATTACCGAAGCATTGTCACAAAACAGGTTTATTAATGCCAAAATAACTCGCTTTCAAACGAATATCCGGTTTTCATAAAATTTTGGGTTTGTGTGCGAGTATTCGATATGCGATCTAATAAATAGAAATATCACCTTGCTACAAACGTCTGTATCCGCATTCTTCTGATCATACGAAATATATAAAGAGATGAAGCGCAAAGCGGGTTTAAATAAAAAGAACCATATTTTTGTCATCGATAGGTATAGCTATATATTTTAATTCGTTAGCAAATTGATTAAAAGTTAATGAATGATTCTATCATCAATAATCTTTAGTAAAACCGCAGAAACGATTTAAAAGCACTCAATAAAATGGTGAGATACATTTTACACATTATCTGGATTGGCAATGAGGTCATTGAAGTTGGAACAAACATCGCATTGTAAATACGTAATGATGATTCCATCGGTACAGCACATCACAGTAATTATATACCTAAGTACATACATAAAAAGTTCACAAATAATACTAATTATTATGTTTTTTCCTCGTAGCGTTATGTTAGGGTTTCAGACCTACCTTTATTAAAACAATACAAAAATATATATTGTTTGAGTCTGTGCCACTTATCGTCCGTTGCTGATTACTTATAGTTTTTTTATTAATTAAAGATAAATTCAAAGAAATAAATTAAAGATTTTGTTGACTTTAGGGTTCTGCTGGTATACAAATGCTATGGACTTGAAATAATTGATAGATACATTTATAGAACTTGCGGCATCTTATCATAAAATAAATATGGAAATAACACATATTCGAAATGAGGTTCTATGCCATTCATGAAATTATACGCACATGAGACTAAACAACTTCACATAGACAATATTATATTACATTCATATTCGGTACATACAAAAAATGCAACTATTAATATAGTAATAGTTATTTATATAATATTCATTACCATGTGCCAACTGTTTTTAATAAAGTTGCATGGTTAAGCAGCTAATACCTAAACTAGGTATGCCTGAAAAGAAATGTTTATTCGACAGATCTTTTATGAAAAGTTTTAACATTTTGTTAAGTCGATCCCCATGAGTTTTACGGTGATATCTGACGCTCGCTGATTATCACGCTGCAAGTCCTATTCGATACCCACTCAGAACATTTTTTTTTTTTGAAAGGACGAAGGTGTTAGCCTCAAATGGCTCTGACACCCTTACGCGGACAATAACGGTGAGCGCTTAGGGCTCTCAACCGAAATACAATTTTTAAGCAACAGCACACTGAGGGTGAATACACTCAGAACAAACATTAGTGTCCATTTATATGTTTACTAGCTGTGCCCCACGGTGTCACCCGCGTTCTCAAGGGATGTAATATTTTTCTGGGATAAAATGTCCTATGTTACTTCTAATACGTCCAAGAATATGTGTACAAAGTTTCATGATGATCGGATAATTATTTATCGCGTGAAAGCGTAACAAACAAACTTACATTCACATTTATAATATTAGTAGGGATTTGTTCTGTATGGATGTAAATATTTATACCAGTATTTATTTAAAAAAAAGGAAGTATATGTAGTAAGTTGATCGCAAATTAGGTAGGTACCTACAAGCTATGCTTAATTTGGGATCAATAACCGCATGTGAAGAATAACCCAGAATATTTGTATATTATTTCATTTTGTATGAAAAAAAATCAATTTGATTTTAGATACCTATAAACAAATATTTTGGGTGGTGTCGGTTTAAAGGTACACTAGGGTGTAAATAAATGTGGCAAATAATCGCAAGGACCACTAAGGGAACGATGTGAAATGTCTACCCATAGAAATTTAAGATCTTGTGAAATTAATAAATATCTAATGTAATTTCAGGTATCTCTAGGATTCGACCGCGGCAATGGTTATGAGTTCGAATGCGGTGGCTCATTGGTCTCCAATAGATACGTAATCACCGCTGCTCATTGCGTGGATACACTCGACCGGTAATATTTCTTATGAATAAATCTACTCACGTTACCCAAGTCTTGCATTGCATCCCATGCATGCAGACACACTCAGCACTAAGAGCTCTACTCTATATCTCTCACCAATTTCTTTTATGCGTAGCGTCATGGTATCTATTACGCCAAAAAGCTCTTTTACATGGAAAATTGAACACCGCACATACCGTGACGTTGTGCGATGTTCAATTTCCCATTGTATTGGTTTTTGCCACACTCGACACGATTACGATAGAGTTGGTGCTCAGGATACAGATCACAATGTAAATTAAAAATATATTTAATCATAAAAGATACATGAAATGAAATTATGTATTTTGAAGGGTAGCACCGAGTATAGCTCGGACAGGTGTGGTGGATCTCGGCGGTAGCACTTGGAACGAACGCACCGACGTCAGAATTGTCGAAATCTTAAAACACCCCAACTACACCAGGAGAGAGAAATATCACGACCTCACCTTGCTAAGGTAAATAAATATCTTGAGACATTCTTAACACACTTACGCACCACGTTGACTACTGTAATTAAAGGAAATGGGGGCCTGGAGCTCCAAAATACAGGCCCAGGCTTAGTTTGGACTCCAGATGTCCCTTAAATTGCAATTTTTTCCCAATCTTCCTGTCAACTGTATTTTATCATTGCATGTTATTTGTGGAGATAAATACAATTATAATTATTTTGAACACACGGACATCGAATTCCAAACGAATAAGAGCTTGTATTATGGAAACCAAATAACTGATATACCATACAAAATAGTTTTTTAAATATTTACAACCAGACAGAAGAAACGGACATGTTCATGCACAGAAACTTTTGTCTTGGGTGGGAATGGAACGGCAGTCAGTGTCTGTAACCACCAAGCCAACTGGCCTGTCATAAACCATTTATATCTACTTTTCTACATCAATAAAAAGACATGTCAAATAATGTATGACATTTTTGGTTACTAGCTGTCCCCCGTGGTTTCACCCGCGTTCCCGAGGGATGCTACATTATTTTGTTCTTTCTACAACCAATAGTTTTAGCAGATCACGCGAATTTAAAAAAAAATCCGGTAATTTTTTACACCTCACATTATTGGAGTTTTAGTAAGGATTTGATTTGAAAATAACACCCGGTGATAATGTAGCTTCCCAACGGACCAATTTTTTTCAAATCGTTCCAGTAATTTCTGAGCCTATTCAATGCAAACAAACAAACACTCAAATATTTCCTCTTTCTATATTATTTTATAGCGGTGGCATTTATATATATCTTTTAAAATGAAAATACACTTATTGTGACATAACTATAATAGTTAGGCTAGCTGTGTGGTGCCGGCAGAGTAGAATACCACCACCCCATATCTTCCCGTGGGTATCGTAAAAGGCGATTACGGGAGTGTGAGAAAGTACTGACTCCTTGTAATTTTCTCAACACGATACTGTTCTATCTGTCTGACCTCTTCTCCGGTCGTAACGGTTTCCGTTCCACCGGATCCAGAAGGGCAAGGATGAGTATGTGCACCTGTGTCCTGCGCGTATACTTGTGCACCTAAATATATCCTGCGCATCTGACCGCTTCCGTTATTGGACTCCGAGTACGTAAAAGTCCTGTGGCGATGGGTAAAGGTAGAGAGGTCTAGCCTGATGCAAGCTAGGTTTTGTCTGATACCTGCACGCAGGCGGTCCCGGGGGCGTGAGTACACGTCGTGGTCGTTTCCGTGCTGCAAATTTGGGGCGACAGCACGGGCTCGGCAGCACTCGTGATGACAAAGCAGCCCTGTTTAGGGAGGCACTGCTTTCCCGCTCAGCTGGGGAGGGGGCTAGAAAAGGTGCCCTAAAAAAATGCTCGTCCCGACTTGGCAGATGATAGTAACCGCGGCTATCATCGCATCATTCAAATCGTGGTCGACGTCGCAAAGGTAATTTAAATAGAACATCTATTATGTCATTCGGCGTGTGGAACGTGAGAACGCTTCTTGATCGAGATGGCAACGCCTGCCCTGAACGTAAGACCGCCATAGTAGCTCGGGAACTTCATCGCTATAAAGTGGATGTGGCTGCTCTCAGCGAAACACATCTCCCCGATGAAGGTGAGCTGGTGGAGGTAGGTGGCGGCTACACTTTCTTCTGGAAAGGTTCCGCTGCCTCCGAAACTCGACGATCAGGGGTGGGATTTGCCATCAAGAATCACTTAGCAAATTGTTTAGAGGAGTATCCTGTACATATCTCAGACCGCGTAACCACACTGCGCCTTCACCTGGACAAAGACAACTACCTTAATATCATCAGTGTCTATGCTCCAACGCTAGACAAGTCTGATGACATCAAGGAAAAGTTCTATGAGGAAGTGACTCATTGCCTCGATAGCATAAACGCCAGAGAGCAGGTTTTATTGCTTGGCGATTTAAATGCCAGGGTTGGTCGGGACTATGAGGCTTGGCCTGGAGTTCTAGGTAGACATGGAGTTGGCAACATGAACAGCAATGGTCAGTTGCTGCTCAGTCTTTGTGCTCAATACGGTCTGGCAATTACGAACACTATGTTTAGACTTGCCGCCAAGTACAAGACTACATGGATGCACCCAAGATCCAAGCATTGGCATTTGATTGACTATGCAATCGTGAGGCAAAAAGATCTCAGCCAAGTGCAGGTCACCCGCGTCATGCGTGGTGCGCACTGTTGGTCTGACCACCGACTTATTGTCACAAAGCTGCGAATCCGCCTCCGTCGCCCGCGTAGATCTCTTATTAAAAAACTTGCGTCTTTGAACGTGGATAAGATGACAAATCTCGGGGTCAGGGAGAAATACGCTGAAGTCCTGTCTGATAAGCTATTGCCAGCTAATGAGGTAGATGATGTTGATGCTGCCTGGGGATCTTTGTCATCTCATATCATGGATACCGCTTCAACTGTACTGGGTAAAAAAATCCGCTGCAATGATGACTGGTTTGATGGGAATGATGAAATACTGCGGGCAGCATTCGAAAAACACCGAGATCTCCTGCGACAGCACAAGAGGCAAAGAGGAAGCGTTGCGGTGGTTAAAGCTAGTGACCTCGAATTGCGCAAGCTGTCTCGACATATGAAAGACAAGTGGTGGCAAGATAAAGCTAGTCACATGCATTGGCTCACCGATACAAACCAGCTGGGAGAGTTCTACAGTGAGGTACGTAAGCTGATTGGTACATCCTACCACGCAAGGGTGCCTTTAAGGTCTCTACACGGTAGTCTCCTGTTAACGAGCAAGGAAGATGTACTAAAGCGCTGGGCGGAGCACTTCAATACTCTGCTAAATGTGGATCGATCAGCTGATCTGCAGAGTATCGGCTTAATGCCTCAGCTCCCTCTTGCCTTTGAGCTGGACGAGCCTCTACTGCATGATGAGGTTTTTACTGCCATCAGACAGCAACAAAATAAACGGGCGGCTGGAATTGACCTTATACCGGGAGAGCTAATAAAATACGGCGGAGAGAAGTTACACACGTTAGTGTGGGAACTATTTGTTCGCATGTGGGAGGAGGAGCGCGTTCCGGACACCTTTAAAGTATCGCGCATAAGTGCCATTTACAAGAACAAGGGTGACCGATCTGACTGCAACTCTCACCGCGGCATTTCGCTCCTTTCAGCCCCCGGAAAGGCCTTTGCTAGAGTTCTATTAAACCGCCTCAAGAACTTGTCTGAAAAGATTCTGCCTGAAACCCAGTTTGGCTTCCGCCCAGATCGAGGTACGTGCGAAGCTATATTCTCTGTGCGTCAACTGCAAGAAAAGAGCAGAGAACAGGGTTGTCAGCTGTACCTCTGCTTTGTTGACCTGGAGAAGGCTTTCGACAGCGTGCCTCGGGAAGCTCTATGGTTGGTGCTAGGTAAACTCGGGTGCACGGAAAAGTTTGTGAGACTTCTTAGACTCCTACATGGTGACATGCAATGCTGCGTTGCCGTAGACGGTGAACAGACAGACTTCTTCCCCGTTACCTGTGGGGTGAAGCAAGGATGCGTCTTAGCGCCTACTCTGTTCGCCTTATACTTTGCGGTGGTAGTTAGAGAAGTCTTACACACTGTCTCACAAGGAGTCCGCATCCGTTTCCGCACAGATGGCAGCCTTTTCAATTTGGCTAGACTTAAGGCTCGCACTAAAGTCTCATACGCATTGATCACTGAGATCATGTATGCTGATGATTTGTGCTTCCTAGCAGAATCCCTAGACGGCCTGCAACAGCTGATGTCTGCATTCCACCAAGCCTGCCGTAAGTTCGGCCTGAAGATCAGTGTCAATAAGACGGAGGTGATGTCCCTGGACATACACGGTCACGAGACACTGACCATAAAACTTGGTGAGGATGTGTTGAAGCAAGTGGATAAATTTCGCTATCTGGGGAACACTGTAACATCTAAGTGTGACCTCGATGCCGAGATCAATAGCAGGGTGGGTGCCGCAGCTGCGGCATTCGGCAAGCTAAGTACCAAGGTATTCTGCTCGCATGACCTTAAGCTGGCCACAAAGATATCAGTATATATGGCAATCGTGCTGCCAAACCTCCTATACTCCTCTGAGACGTGGTGTGTATACCGCCGCCACATTCGCACTCTGGATCGCTTCCACCTTAAATGCCTTCGTACAATCATGAAGATCAGATGGTCCGATAGAGTGCGAAATACCGAAGTCCTACGACGAGCCAATGTTGGTGGCATTGAGGCCTATCTAATGCGTCGACAGCTTCGGTGGTGCGGTCACGTATCTCGTATGGCGGAGGATAGAGTGGCGAAGCGCATCTTCTACTCTGAACTGGAGAAGGGCAAGCGGAATCATGGCGGTCCCCTACTCCGGTACAAGGATGTCCAAAAGCGACACATGAAGAGATGCAACATAGAGCCCTCACGTTGGGAACGTTTGGCAGCACAGCGGCCAGAATGGCGCAGGATTGTGAACAGCCAAGTACGCGAGTTCGAGGTTCAGCGTAAAGCTGACCTTGATACCAAACGCGATCACTTAAAGGCTCGCCCACCTGCTGCCATAACTTATAATTATCTGAACGGCGTACTCACGTGCCCTCAGTGTGCACGGAGTTTCGCCGCGAAGATAGGCTACATAAGCCATCTTCGGGTGCACCAGCGCCATCACTCGGACTAGGGGTCGAAGTGGTCGCCATGGCCGAAATCGGTCGGAACCATCATCATCATCATCAGTTAGACATATGCTGTCGCGATATTTTATGTAGATATGTTCTAGTTAGTATATGTTCGTAGTACATAATTTTGTTCTATAATCAATAGTTTTCGCTGCGCACGCGATTTAAGAAAGTTTTTTGGTAATTTTTTCACATCTTGGATTACATTATTGGAGTTTCAGTATGGATTCTTAACTTTTTTGAAAATTTAATATCACCTATGTTCACTGGAGATAGTGTAACTTCCCAACAGTGAAAGAATTTTTCAAATCGGTCAAGTAATTTCAGAGCTTATTCAATGCAAACAAACAAACAATCAAATCTTTCCTCTTTATAATATTATTATTATTATTATATAGATTTAGGCACCTAATATTTAAACATGTTGTGTTTGCTTTAATATTATTTATCCCATTATTAACAAGTAGCACAATTACCAAACCTTAATCCCTACCAATATTAAATGTGAATGTTAGTTTGTTGGTTACGCTTTCATGCGAAAACTACTTAACCGATCATCATGAAACTTTGTACACACATTCTTGGAGGTATTAGAAGTAACATAGGATTTTTTGTGCCGGGAAAATGTTACATCCCTCGGGAACGCGGGTGAAACCGCGGGGGACAGCTAGTATTAAATAAATAATAATAGCTATATAAATAGCTAGATAGATAATGTCCTATGCATGTACGGACTTTCATCTTACTGATTTGTTTTAAAGTTAAAACTTATTTAACCCCGTTGTGTGATTTGAATCGATCGAATCGAAACGAAATAGCGACACAAGAAAGAGACAAACATGTAAAATGATAATTTAACCTGTGCGAGAAGGAGATAGGTAGGCATAGGTTTTCGAAGGTTTGAATGTGAAATGCACACTTTATTTTTTATTTATAACATTTTTTTTATAACTTTTATAATATATAGACAAATATGAGTATGGAATAAAATTATACAGTGATTTTAAGTACCCCAAATAATTGTGAATAGGGAATAGAAAATAGTTTTGGACTAATCCCCCATACAAGATGGTCCTCCTTTACTTCTACACTGCATACAACGAATAACAATTTTTGACGTTGTTAGGTTATTATTGACAATAACATCATTACTCACACATTTACACTGACAGTTGCGATATGTGCGATGTTCCGGAGAGACCGTTATCAGCTAACTTCATCCGTGAGAATTTTGTGTTACAGTGTTTCGAACGCATCTTAAAATTTCACTCTAATCATTAGAAGTATAACTTTTAAAAGCCTATACTACTAAACTTTGTTTATCTTTTTCTTTTCAGGTTGGAGAAAGCTGTAGTATTTTCAAGCAATTTGAATGCTATATGCTTGGACACTAGTAAGACGGATCCTGTTTTACCACTCACTATCACTGGTTGGGGAAAGACTAGTAACACGAGTACGTATTTTTTTATCTTTATTGTTCTATGGTCTTTTGGTTAAGGCCAGTACGGAAATACAATTAATAAATATCCAAACTATGTAGAGCTTGTACATTCATGAACATAAATATATAAGCACAGAGAGTTCTGCAATAATATCATATTTCATGATTCGTTCATTCCTCTTCTTTGTGTAGACACCACTATTACAACAACTCTCGTAAATGTCAGATATTATTTCCGAAATGTTCATATTAATATATTTTTGGCAGGCCAGTTGGCTTGGTGGTTAACGCTCTGACTGCCAAATCGAAGGTCGCGGGTTCGATTCCCACCCAGGACAAACATTTGTATGCATGAACATGTCTGTTTGTTCTGTGTCTGGGTGTAAATATCTATATAAGTATGTATTTAGAAAAAAAAACGTATATGTAGTATATCAGTTATCTGGTTTCCATAGTACAAGCTCTGCTTAGTTTGGGACCAGATGGCCGTGTGTAAAGAATGTCCCAGGATATTTATTTATTTTGCTCGTAACTGTACTATTGTAACCAGAAGATTGTATCAGATCAGATAACTTATATAAATCGAATGGTCACTACCTCATTCATACACTCACTTACTACACGCGCAATCTCTAAAATTACTTGACGTATGAAGCTGAAGTTTGTCAGCTTGGTAGTGTAAGACTGGTAAAATAATACCTTTTAGCAAAGTACGAATACATAATTGCCAATTTATACAATACATCATATTAGCGGGAAACAGGTAGATCTAGTTGGTTGACAGTTCACACACTAGTGCGGTGCGTAGCCGGTAGGGATGCGACACATGATCGACTGATTACAAAATCGATTAATAGTTCGGCCGTTCTGACTCTCCAGCGTCCTCGCAGGAAAACACGGCAGTCTGTCTTCTTGAACCCATTTACATCTAAGTACCTGAGTATCCAATATTCACGAAGAGATATATAGACCCAGATACAACTGCAACAGTAGGTTGTTTAAAAGTGAGAGTTGCCAGCGGATTTTGTGACAGGATAGAATGAAGGGTGTCTAAAGACTTTCGTAAGTTTATATGGAACTCCCATATTTTTGCTGATATAAAGATGGTATATATTGATTTAAGATGTAAAATATAGGGTATTCATATATTTTGAACTAATATTATGAACTCGAAACCGTTGGTCGGTTTGTTGGTTGTACTTCTTTACAGATCGTCGAGATTTTCGCATACCTAGGCATATTTTAGGAGTCGGAGAATACAAATATATTTATTTTTACTTAAATGCTACGCGGGTGGAACCGCGGGGTACTAGTAGTAATGTTTTTATAAAGATCACTCAGAACCTGCTGCCTGGCATGTGGTTCGGCATATCATATACACACATACCTGTTCCATTAGACAAGTTCTATTTTTACTGTTTCTGTATGTATGAGTGTATAAAGGTTATTGCAAAACTGTATATCTGTAAACTGTTTGCGAATAGGTACAGATTACAACAAAGTAACGTAATATACCTAAGCTATTATATTACGGCCGCACGAACAAGATGAATTAGTTAGTAACTTTGACTTCCAAGCAACAGTGCCCTCGCGGGCCTAAACTGAATAAATGATTTTGATTAATTTTTTAAGTAAAAATTCTTTAGCACCGTTATAATTTGAAACTTAATGAAACGAAAAAGCGACACTAAAAGGAGACAAAAATATACATCTATAGGATTTAGCCTGCGACAGAACTAGATAGGTAGTTTTCTGAAGATTTCACTTCTACACTTTGTTTTTTTGGTCTGGGCAGCAGTGCTTATTAAATATTTATATCGTTCGACAGGAAACACGAAGAGCAACATGCTACTGAAAGCGAACGTGACAGTTGTGTCCCGGGAGAAGTGCACCGAGTCTTACACCAACTGGCGCAAGCTGCCGCAGGGCATCTCTCAGGACCAGATCTGTGCCGGTGACCCAGAGGGCATCAGGGACACCTGCCAAGTGAGACGACCATCATACATATTACACTTGACCACCCACCGTGTTCGTAGTTACGGGCTTACAGGCGTTTTTTTAAGGAACTTTATCAATTTTGACTATGTCGTCCCCGTGAATGAAATTAAGAAACTAATGTACATATTACACTCGATTTTGGATTGAAAGGAGTAGTCCACACAATGCTCCAGCCTTCTTCGTAAAAGAAACACGCTTCGTTTTAACGTTATTTGCTGACGCTGTAACTCGTTCCGGGTACATTCAGTCAATATACATATATTGAACGTCTTCAACTTTTTCGACTTCCGAATTTTCCCATTAAAAATCATTAAACTTATTTGATGGGATATGCCTGGAACGCATCCTCAACAATGCCAGTATATATGCTCTATGCCTATCAATGTCCTGGAACCATGGGTAACGCAATGGTAACACCAAGAGGTTCACACTGAATGGTTTTATACAACATACATAATAAAACAACTAATTGACACCAGCGTGACCTTGCGGTAATCCATTGTCAGATTATACAAATAACTAGTACAAATATAAGAAAAACAAATATCTAGTAACTAATTCCGCTCGATCTCCTTCTCTGACAAATCCCAAGCAAGGAAACTCGTTGGAATCGACACGTGTTTCGATTCTACACGAAGCATCTTTAGGACTTATTAGACCCCCTGCCACTGACTCGATGCACTAGCACCACAGACGTGTTATCTCGCCGACCGGAAAAGTCACTTTCTGTGTCAGATCCAGCGGAATTAATTACTAGATATTTATTTTTGTATAATCTTACATACATAATTTTGAATGGGTTATATATTCGCCGTTTGTTATTAAATTTAGAATTGGTACACCGTGGGAACAACGCGCGTGCGACCGCGATATCAAGTTCAAAGCAATGGTGCTGCCTCTTTCAATCATTGACATGGTTAATAACATACAAACCATTTCGTTACAGAAAGTAGACGGTTTTAGAAAGTAAAGTAAAATATAACTGCAACCTATATGGCAAAGGTTCACGAAATAAACAGTTGATAATATTGATGGAGAATGGAGATGCAAATGAAAGCTAAGTATCGCTAAAGCAGAGACTGTACTTATTCGAGTGCCAGTTTGACAGGCCAGTTGGGTTGGGTCGCGAATTCGATTCCCATCCGGTACAAACATTTGTGCGCATAAACATTGAACATGTCTTTTTGTTCTGTGACTGTTTGTAAATATCTATATAATGTATGTATTTAGAAAAATAAAGAAGTTTTATAAGTAGCATATCAGTTATCTGGTTTCCGAAGTACAAGCTCTGTCCCATTTGTGATCAGATGGCCGTGTGTAAAGAATGTTCTGAGATTTTTAGTATCCCAGTATGCTTTGTGTGGTAACGCTATAATAAATAATGTGTTTAATGTAATTGTCCAGGGAGACTCCGGCGGGCCGCTGCAGGCGACGCGGGTCGACAGCGGGCAGTACGTGTTGATAGGCGTGACGTCGTTCGGGCGCGGCTGCGGCTCGCCCGTGCCCGGCGTCTACACGCGCATCAGCCGCTACGTCGACTGGATCGAGTCCGTCGTCTGGAACAACTAAACCTTCATTTATAAACAACTAGCTGTCCCAACAGACGTTGTCCTGTCGAAATGAGACCATAAAAAATTAAACGTTGGTACTTTCAACACAGCGCCATCTGTTAGAATCTGTTAGAGTTAACAGATAATTGTGACTGTCAATTAATTATAGACCAATAATTTGCAATAAAATAAAATTGCGACTATAATTAAAGATCTAAGCTATCCTATCTCTTAAGTTGGACCAGACTGCTCACGGTGTGCCAATTTAATTTAAAATCGGTTAAGTAGTTTAGGAGTCCATCGCGGACAAACATCGTGACAGGAGATTTATATATATTAAGATTAGGATAATTTGCAATAAAATGAAATTGCGACTATAATTAAAGATCTAAGCTATCCTATCTCTTAAGTTGGACCAGACTGCTCACGGTGTGCTAATTTAATTCAAAATCGGTTAAGTAGTTTAAGAGTCCATCGTGGACAAACATCGTGACAGGAGATTTATATATATTAAGATTACGAGAACTGTCGATGTCGTGATCGCCTTATCACTTGACATCGCATCGGCAAAACCATCGAATATCTAAGCCGATCGTGTACTGGCATATTATTTGTGTAGATCGATCGACAGAGATCTACGAAGCGAAGGCAAAAGCTTAAGTAGAATGTTCACCCTTCGTGATACCGTTATTAATAACTAAAAAGTCTTTTATGTGCTAATCCAGGTTATAAACAACCAATTGCCATGTTTGATGTAAATCCATTTTTGTTTTCGCAGGAAAGAGTACAAACGTCCATACTTACATACTTTCGAATTTATAATATTAGTAGGATTTGACGCAGCTCACTCGATACGTCTATAGTCACTAGTCGAAGGTCTCGTGGTGTTACGGCACGGAAACTCAAATCTCTCATTTACAAAGATAATTGTGGAGCCAGAGCATGCATGCCCATATTCTTTTAAGGACCTCAAGTCTGGATATAGATTTAAATTAATTGATATTTGGGGATTGGGGAAGTACTTACAACCAACATCGAACAAGTTGTCACAATCTGTTCATATTCTTTCGGCTTTCAGTTCAGATTGATAATAAATAAAACGTGGCTTGTTTTATTAATGATCAATCTGTTTGAAATAAAGGTATTAGAGCTATTACTAATATAAATGTTATTTGATAGAATATAAACTAAAAATACTCCATAAGAGTGCCCGGTACACCTTGACAAGTGCGATGCCATAAAATAATATTGTTAATTAACTTCAAGCTGGAAAGTTTTGTTATCTAAAAAAAAATTCTATTATTTGTATAGGATAACAGGGTAATTGGGGATAATGCATTACAATACTTGTAAACTATTAATTGTATGTATTTGTTATATCATTTACATCATTAAATTGTTTTGTTTACCGTTAAAAAGTTATTACCATAATTACCAAGTATTAAGATATCAATGTTTTACAGATTACTTGCTCAAGTGTTAACTATTAGTAAATTCATATCACAAATATATTATTCAGGCCCTTACTCGTGTCATGCACTTGCTTGGCTTCGTACCATGTAACAATATAATTAAATACATACATAAACATTGGCTTAGATAGATAACTCTTTATTGTACAACAAACAAGAAAAAAAGAAAACAAACAACAATCAACCTTAAATCTATGTACAATGGGCGGTCTTATCGCTAAAAAGCGATCTCTTCCAGTTCCTATCATTAAAGCTTTGCATTTAGGAGTAAGACCACACGATGCGTTACGACGAGATTGACTGCGTCCTACATGTACCTATATGTATGCGTCAGTAGCGTAGCTTGCCTTAGACGGGCCAGTATACAATTTTGATCCGGGGCCCAAATAAAAGATTAAAGGATTATGGCTACTTCTTTTGTGATTATGGATGATTATTTACAACTTTTTGCCGGCGTTCGGTGCGTACGTCCCTGTAGCTTGGGGGCCCCGTATAATTAATACGGCGGTAGTTACGTCCCTGGTATGCGTATACACGGGGATGATATATTCGCGCACTTCGCTCCATTGTCGTTCAAAGTTTGACACAGCCCACCGAGATGCTGCGACTTCGATTGATAATATACTCGTTGCAGTAGCTCGTGCGGCACGACTGGCAACGTAGCGTAGTGCGTCGAAACCTTGCGCTACACTTGTGTGGGCTCACTCCAATTTGAAATCTTTCCGTTAACGTCGATATAGCCAAACTATATTAATAACGGTTGTGCAAGTATATTCAAGCATTTATTTTGAGCTGTTCTATTTTATATTATTTTAATATATCTTTATATTCTAAGCTGAAATGGAATTTCTACCGTTATGAAAGCATAATTTAAACGTACTATTCGATTGATGGTGATGATATGTAATTCATAACTTAGATACTTACTATAATATAAATGTAGTGAACTTTTTAGAATAATGTAGACATAAATACAATTGCAAGTGATACAATCTTGATGTTATAAAATGCTCTCTTTATTTTAAAAATTTGGTCTTATTAATATGACATACACATAAAGTGATAATGCATTGCCGACATTTGCCTTTAAAGATAATTAATTTAATATATATGTACTGCATAAAATATATTTTTTTATAATAATATTTGTAAGAAAAACTTGCTAGGCATTTAAGTAAGTGCTAGTCATATTGAAACAATGCAAAATTATGACGATGCTCTCTGTATGATTCGATAATAAACAATATATAAAAAACATGTGAAACAAATACTGTTTTATTTATAAGTAACATCCGCTCCGTGGCAACCGCGTTACAGAGGGATCTTGTATCAATTTTCAACTGTCATGGCAAGATTGATAAGGTTCATTCTTCCTTCATCAGGATTCATTTAAATCTGGATATGCTAGGTAAGAAAATATATTATTTACCAACTTAAAGCAAACAAGTAAAGGGGAATAAAAAGGTTTTTTAGAGTTAGTTCAGAATCATTTATATAATCGATTTTAATGATTCATTCATGTGAATGTCACCGTTTTTTTTTTTATTTAATTGAGAAGATATGTGTCCGGGCTTAGACTGTCTAAATATATAATGCAGGTATTAATTGTCACAGTGAACACTATGAATATAGCGAAACGGAATGTTTTTGCGAAAAGTTTAAAGATATTAAGCACCTGCTTAAATAATGACAGAACACGGGGCACTTGGACTAGCTGCCTGGATCTTGCCTCAATTTTAGGTTGGTTTTAAATAATAAATTATTGATAAAGGGTAAGTACTTAACATAAACTGCCTGCAAAAGAAAAATCAATACCGACACAAAATCATGGGGTTTAATGATGTAAGTTTTGATGTCATAAAGGTAACATTAATCCACCAATTTTGGATTGGGATCGAATAATTTTGGCTGTTAGTGGCTTCATACCTTTTAATTTTATCGTTAATCTTAAATACATTTGAACATTGTGGGTTAAGTATACTATACCATAAGTTTAGGTATACATATATATTAAGATAGATGAATCATAAATAAACAGTGGTATGTAAATCCCCTACAACAAATCATAATGTTACCAACCGTAAAAATACATTAAATAATTTATTTTTAAAGTGACAGCACTGCTACGACGTAATATTTTTTCAAAGAGTTTGATTATACAGACAGGCCACAGGTAAAGTAAGCCTTAGGTGACGTCGAATTCGACTCAAAATATTGCGGGTTTTCAAAACCTATTTCACATAAGTTGATGATTGAATAATATAAATAATCTAAATATATAGCATATAGTTGTTATTATTGTAATTTTGTCTTTCTTTTTGTATGTATAATACTCATACTTATACAGGGTGACTGGTGAGATACCTTCGATACTTATGGAAAGTACTCGGTACTCGATTCTCGTTAAAATGATATAATAAAATTAGTGTGTGTGTGTGACTTGTGACCCGTGAAAAGTATCTAGGGTAGGTAGTTAAGTATGGCTCATCAATACACAAACGCAGAGTACCTGGACATGGTTCGTGCGTATACGCGTGCTAATGATAGCTTGCAAGGTAATCCGTTCGTTTTAAATTGCGTTAAAGACAATATGTGTAAACGTGCCGAACTATGCATCACACGAGGCGGTACACACTTTGAACAACTTGAAGACTAGTGTAAATATATAAATACATAGATAGTTTAAATTCAATCGTTGTACATTAGGTATGATTCCATTTTTTTAAATACGCCGAAAACACCAAGGTTCTTGAACATTTCAGTGGCTCTGTAGATTTAACTTTGTCTCTAATTCTATTGTCTACATTCTACACTTTATTTAGTCAACAAATTAGTGATTACCTAGGTATTTTTGCCTGTCCTAAGCCAGGATTAAAGTATAAAGGGAAAACGGATCACGCTCATGCGGATGGTGGATAGGCAACAGCTGTACAGTGTAGGTACGTACCTATGTATTCTGTGGTGATAGCGCGCTGCGCGTATCCAAGTATTGCCCAAGTAAATACGGGACTCTCGGTGTACTGTGTGGATTCATGTCTGTTAACATGATGACTCGCAAGGCCTGTGCCCGTGATGTCGAGACCAAGCTCAGAAAGGCTTTAGAAGACCTTAAGGCCTCTCAACTTCTCTGTGAACGACTAATTCAGGAGCGTGAAGAAGGTGAGGAGGAAGTAAGAAAAGTGAACAACAGAAATAGTCAGCTGAAGAAGGACCTGGCTGAGCTTCACAACCACTACACAGAAGTGACTGATCAGCGCGACCGCTTAGAGAGGGTGGTGGGTACATTCAATGAGTGTAGTACCACCTATGAGAACGCACTGGCTCGCATCTCTGGTCTGGAGAGCAGCTTGGGTCAGGCGAAGGATAAAATTAACCGCTTGGAAACTGAAGCAAGCTGTCACCAAACCAACAATACATTGAGCCTCTTTGATGAGCTGATTGGGAGTGATTTGTGTACTCAGCCGGCAAATTCTGAAGCATTTTTTAATAAGGATAGTGATCACTCTGTTTACTTTAAACAAACAAAAATTGAATTAAAAAGTCATAATAAAATTAAGAAATACTTAAAATTAAATAAATTTATTAGAAAAGTAAACTCAGTAGTTAAAAAACAAAAATGTTATTATAAAAATGTTCAATTAAGGAAAGAGAGGATCCAAATAATTAGAAATTTAAAAGAATGCAATAATAAATTAAATGATTGTCAAAAATTGTATGATACTGACACTCAGCGCTTGCTCTCAGACCTTGAGCACAAGGAGATCTGTCTTAGGGACTTAGTTTCTAGATATGAAATTGCTCAAAAACAAATAAATGAGCATATATTGGCGGCGACTCACCTGGTTGACTTATGTAAGTACAATGAGGACACATTAAGATCTCTGTCCCATAATCATATATGTGATTGTGACCATTCACCAGCTGGGCCAGGTGAATCGCTTCCAATATCTCAAACGAAACAGACTGATGTTCAGGTCACGCAATTAAATTCTAATCCATCCAATCCTACAGTCACAAAGACAATTGTTTTTTCGGATAAAATAGGATCTGACTTTGGCTCAATAATCAGTAACCAAATAACTGATTCAGTCATGAATTATTGTATGCCAGGGGCATCATACAAACAAATAGTAGATAAAATTTTGCATACAAAGTTTGATGAACAAAACATAATTATAATTTTAATTGGCAATGCTTTAAATATCAGTAAAAAAGATTTGATAAATAGTCTCAACTCATTATCAAAATTAGGGGTAATGAAAATAATGTTATGTGCTTTCCCATACTCTTCAAACTACTCAGATATGGAGAATAATTATATTTGGCATTTAAATAACCATATGCATAATGTTACATGTCATAGTGCTAATTTTATATATTTTGATACTAACAAGTTTGTTAGTAAGTTAAAATTGAAACAGGATACACTGTTTATTCCAAAAAAGCTTAAGAAATTGATTGCGTCACTTGTAGCATATAATATTAATAGGATACGGGATAACTCAGTAAAAATAAGTAATTTTAACATTAATATTCAAAATAGTTCATTAAACAAAAACTTTTGACAACAGAGAAGCTCAACAGTTCGATTTTTGTAATACATCAGAATATTAATCGCTTCTTTGGCAAAATTCTAGATATTCATTTATTGTTAGATAAAATAACTATAGACATATTATGCTTTACAGAGACATGGTTGAAACCGGGCACTATGCTTTTTAATATTAAAAACTTTACAGTTGCCAGTATATTCAATAGATTATCTGCAGAAGGTGGCGGCACAATAATTCTTATAAATAATAATATTAAATTCAAGGATCGGAAAGATATTTGCAGCCTCTCTGTTGAGCGTGTTTGTGAGGTGTTTTGTGCAGAGTTGCAGAGCTATATTATTGTATGTGTTTATAGGCCACCGGCATCAAATTTTTTATTGTTTACCTCTATAATAGAAGAGATTCTTCGTAAGTTATTTAATAATTGTAACAAGTCAATAGTTCTATGTGGCGACTTTAATGTAGATACTCTTAGTAATTCATCTGAAAGTCGGAATTTAGTTGCCTTATTCAAATCATTCAACTTAGATATATTATTTAATGAGTCAACAAGATCTACAGCCACTTCGGCTACTTGTATTGATAATATATTAACTAATAGTAGTATACTAGGGAAATCGATTATTAGTGGTGTTCGCTCGGATCATAAGGCTCAATTAATAGAATTGCCATTTAAAAGACAAGTATTTAAAGTAACGAAAGTAATTAGACCTACTACTAAGGCAAGATTAGACAACTTTAAGAATAATTTAGAACTGAAACTCTGTAATACAATATATCATAGTAATGAGCCCAATGTCTTGTATGAAGGTTTATTGTCCGGGATTTGCGATAATTTTAATAGAGCCTGTCCTACTAAAATAGTGAAGGTAAATAGTAAAATGGGATTTAGTGACTGGGCTACTAAAGGTATTCGTAAGAGCAGGGATAGGTTGTATGAACTTTATCATTTAAAATCTCTAACTCAAACGAGGAATTTCATAAATATGTTAGAAACTTTTCAAAAACATTCAAGTTAGTGTGTAATCAAGCTAAATCTCACTTTATATGTAATAAAATAGGTAATGCGAATAATAAAATAAAGACAGTCTGGAATGTTATTAATACGGAAACTGGTAAAATTAGAAATAATAATGAACAGGTAACTCTTAAAATTAATGATAAAATTTTAACGAATAATTTAGATGTAGCCTGTGCTTTCGAAAACTTCTTCACGAGTATACCTGGTAAAACTACTAAAAGCCTTAAATCATGTCCTATAGTAGCGGAATCTTTACTCAAACAGCATATTCATAATATATTTCCTAGTTTTAAATTTGAGCATATTAATGCTAGCGATATCTTAAATACTTTTAATTCGCTCAATATGAAAAGTACTGAAGATTTATGGGGCTTATCAGTAACAATCGTAAAATCAATAATAACAGTGATTGCACCGGTTTTGTCAAATATTTTTAATGGATGTATTGATCAGGGTTGTTTTCCTGATTTGATGAAATACAGTAAAATAGTACCTATTTTTAAGTCCGGTTGTAAGGAGAATCCTTCTGATTACAGACCAGTTTCCGTTCTGCCAGCACTTAGTAAAATTTTTGAAAAACTGCTGCTTAATCAAATGTTAGGTCACTTTACTAAGCATAAGATATTGCATGGTCATCAGTTCGGTTTCACGAAGGGAAGATCTACATCCGATGCGGCAGCAGCATTGCTGAGACACATTTATGGCGCATGGGAGGATTCTCAGGATGCGATTGGCATTTTTTGTGATCTATCCAAGGCTTTCGATTGCGTTGACCACCGTACGCTACTTCTAAAACTTGACTACTACGGAATTCGTGGAACATCTCATGATCTTGTTTTATCTTATTTATCAAATCGTCAACAAAAGGTAGGGATTACTGGCACAACATCCAAGGGCTCTTTAGTCGAAATGGGGGTACCCCAGGGTTCAATTTTAGGTCCATTTTTGTTTTTAGTCTATATAAATGACTTGCCATATGTTGTAAATGATCTCACAGATATTGTCTTGTTTGCTGATGATACATCATTAATTTTTAAAGTTGATAGAAAAGACAAAGATCTAACTAAAGTTAATCATACTATGTCAATTGTCTGTGGGTGGTTTGCTACAAATAATCTATTACTAAATTCAAAGAAAACTAAATGCTTAAGGTTTTCTTTACCGAATGTAGCACAAGTAGATAGCCAAATAATAATAGATGGGAGCCATATTGATCTTGTTAATAAAACAGTATTTTTGGGTCTTACATTAGACAATAAATTGCAGTGGGGACCTCAGGTTGATACTCTAGCTGCTAAGTTAAGTTCGGCTGCATTTGCTGTTAGGAAAATTAAACAATTGACGAATGTTGAGACAGCCAAATTAGTTTATTTTGCATATTTTCATAGCCTCTTGTCCTATGGTATTTTATTTTGGGGAGCAGCAGCGGATATAGAATCAATATTTATTATACAAAAAAGAGCAATTCGTGCAATTTACGGTATGGGTCCCCGTGAATCATTAAGAGATTTATTTAGGGAAATAATTATAATGACATTGCCTTCATTATATATTTATGAAAATATAATGTTTATACGTAGAAACATAGGAATGTTTGAGTCAAAATTGGATATCCATAATATTAATACAAGACAAAGGGAGAAGTTAGTTGTTCCATATTTTAGACTAACTAAAGTAAACAAGTCATTTCTTGGTAATTGTGTTCGATTTTATAATAAGATACCGCTTTCAGTAACCAAAATGTCTGATCATAAATTTAAAAATTATATTAGGAAAGTTTTGAAAGAAAAAGCGTATTACAAGGTGGTTCATTATATTGAAGATAAAAATGTATGGAAATAGCTGCTCTCTGCACAGTGCACCTCTAATTTTCTTGTTTAAGTTGTAAGTAATTATTGTCATTTTCTATTTTGTAGTCTTGTTATTTCTTTTTTTTTTTGTTTTTTGTTTTTGAATGTTAGCTTTATTAAGTATTTTGTAATTGTTAAATATAAAAATATGTAAAATTGATGTTATAAAATAGCCAAAAAGTCAGAATAGATAAAAAAGAATTTAATAAAATAAAAAAGAATGTAACCTTGCTGAGTTTCTTGCCGGTTCTTCTCAGTTGAAGGCTGACTTCCGAACCGGTAGTAGCTTCAGTAACTTTAAATTTGACCTTCATAAGTGCCTTCTGAGGGCCTAAACTGAATAAATGGTTTTGAATTTTGAATTTTTGAACTGTTTATTAAGTTTACTAAGAAGTAATTTAATATTTATTTTTAATGTTATTTTTTTTCATCATATATGATCGCCAACTATCACGTCCTCAAATATTGAAGGTATCTCACCAGTCACCCTGTATTTGTTGTTTGCTTCAAACGTGTGTTATGTAAGATATTGGTAAAAATTCCATTTTAGTACGTGGATAGCTGTAATTGGTCTCATAATTATAAGTTCAAACCATGTAATTTTTTATAGTTTAAGATTGTTGCTGTCCCAAATAAAGAAAAAATAAAATAAAATAAAAGATAACAGGAACAATTACGAATTATTAATTTTATTGTTCCTGTTTAGCCTTTCAGTGTATATTAAAAGGACACGAGTTAGCTATTGGTTCAAGTGTAGGTAAATAACAATGATATGGAAATAAAATGATGTACGAGTACTGCCTAAACTTGTGATGATAAAAGAAATAAAAATATGATGTTTATGAAATGGTCTTAAAAACATTGTTAGGTTTCGTAAATACGTTTCTGATATCTTCAATTTACAGTTATACATACGATCTTACCTTTCAAACATATACTGCAGATAAAATCATGTAACAAAATGTACAATAATTTTAGGGTCTTTCGTTTGGGAGTTCCAGTTCCTACCTTATGGCCCCAACAACAGACCCTCAGGATCCATGTCAAGCAATTATAGCAAACCCAAAAAGTGACTAGTCTAAGTAGTATCCGAAGTGAATTTAATTGAATTGTCCATTTTTATGTTAATACAGCAACCAAATGTGGGTTTAATTCTGTTTCATAATCAAACGAAAAAAAAGCCAAATAAAAGTGTATTGGAAATTTATTTCACCAAAAAGTTTTGATTATTTTATATGTCTGTAATCGATTAAACCACCAGCGATATGTAGGTATAATTTGTAGTGTGATTCAAATGTGTAATGCATCTGTTAATTTTAGTTACGTGTTTGTTATGAAGTCAGACACTCTATCTTGTCTATGGTACGATATTTTTAGCCGGGGATTTCTTTTTATACCGAAACGTTACAAACAAAGACAACACACATAGCACAACGTCAGAAAATTCAGTACAGTGCAGTTCAGCTTTTGTTGTTGAAGTGTTTAGTCGGTGTAATTTGCTTCTGATAGTTATTTCCTGGAAGTCTTTAGTTTGATGAAGCTGTTTGGAATATAGTAGATACGTAACACTAATGTAAGTAATCTCTAAACTAACTTCTAAAATATAATTTATTTACTGGCAGGCTATTCTGTGAAAATTTATTCAAACAGGCGGAGTCCTTCACAGAAACAAATTTTCAGATCAATATACGTACCGATTAGGAAGCCTTTTGCTGATAAGAGCCGATATTAAACTCAACAATTTACCCTTGTCATATAAATATTAGGCTATAATAAGTATAAGGGCACGAGACCAGAGCCTCCGGCTTGATAGGAGTCTTAAAATGCCAAAATCTAGTGTCTATTATTTTTATTTCATTATTCTAATCAAATAACACGGTTAACACTCAGCAAAATCTCTCCGACGCGACGCCATTGTCCTGAAGCCATTTTTAGTAGCTGTTACGAAACGTAGATGTCGACTTACTCATGATTTTTTATGATAAATAAATAGATAAGTAATCATAAGGGAACCTTATAACTTATGTACCTAATAATAATTTATTAACAATTTATATGTATTTTGACGCAGCAACAGTTTATTCATGCAGTGTTTATAATATTTATTAATTAAGGAAGTGAGTAATATTTATAACTACGGTCACTGTTGGTAGTTACCTAAACAAGAAACTGTTTGTGACAGAGATGACGCATAAGTGATTCAATACTAACTAAAATAACTGACTTGGCTTTACATGAGAACTCATAACTTTTTTTGTGGAAGGATTACGTAGCGAGGCTTTTTGTAAACAATACAGTTATAAGCTGTAATTAACTTCAATATTAAAGGTTTTATTTATTAATTATATTATACCTATAGGCTGAATTGGGAACATTTTTCATTGCTTAAAGCACTTATATGGTGTGGTAGCTTCTAAGTGGTGGAGTGTAGTGATGTAGAAAAATGAGTGGTGGCGCCATCCATATTTATATACATATTTTATGTCCTGTAGGCCCGTTTGGATAAACAGGTAGACATTTACGATACCAGGTGCAGGGGTTGTCGACCCTCAGACGTCAATATATTAAGTCTTATGTAGTGCAGAGTTCGTCCGGGGAAGTACTACAAACTTACCTATTTCCACAGTGAACCAGTAGTTTCGGTTAAAAAGGTAAAAGGGGCGGTGTAAATGCAGGCTCATAGAGCATGTTTATAGTTCAGAGTTAATAGAGGGGCAAACGTTTTTACGACGAGTAGACTAGTCAACAAGTGCCATTTGGACCAACTTTTTTCAGCAGTCTCCAAAAATTATGTATGAGGTGTCATTCGATTTGGAATGGCATCTAGATGATTTTTGAAAAAAATGAAGTTCCGCTTGCAAAAATTGTAAAAGTTATTAACAATTAACTAAAAAAAAAAAGGGGGTTTTAGTTTTTTGTAAATATCTCAAAAACTAATAAAGATTTTTCAAATCTGAAAAAAGATTCAAAAAGAGGAGGAAATTTCCTAAAAAAAGTCTCGACTCCCGAAACTGTACGATAAATATTTATAATTTTTCCAGAGGGATGAAAATACGGCCGAAAACGGGTACTCTGGCTTGGAGAAGCCACGCCCACTTTGGGCACTTCAACAATAAACATTTTTTAAACATAGTAAATATAAAAAAAAAAATTGAAAAAATTCAGGCAGCAACTGAATAGATGAATGAATAATAATCCGCTTGAAAAAATTTTTTATAATAATTTTTCATTTAGTTATTCAATAGTTAATTAATAACTTTTTTCTGCTTGCACATTAACATTGCAAGTGTGATAATTGCTAAACTATAAGTTTTAGATTTTTTTTCCTCTATTGGAGCAATTCTTCAAAGGCTTAAGAATAGAATCCCGTTGGGAAAATTAAAAAATGATTATTTTTCAATTTTTTATTAATAATTTTCGTTGTTGCAAAATTAAAAACTTAAATTAATCATCGAACAAAATTTTTTTTTTAAATATTATTAACGATCCGTTTTTATGTTATTAGAAACTGCATAGAAATAATTTTTTAAAATTTTTATCTCTAATTGTTTAAAAAATTGTTATAAACAAATGCGTTGTTTATAAGATAATTGAAATTTTTTTTTTGGAATTTCAATCTTTGATACAAATAATGATTTTTAAAAGAAAAATTGTTCCTTAAAAAAAAAAATTTATTGCTTAAAAACGCATTTGTTAATTAACAATTATTTTCTCTCACTTCTAATTAATATTAAGGAACGATATTTTTTTTAAAAATCATTATTTATTTTTCTTTTCGATATAAAAAAAAAAAAATTCATTTTATTTATTTTTTCATTGTTTATGCAATAAACAATTTGTTATAAACAAAAAAATTTTTACCTTTTATTTTTTTTTCTATTCTACTTTCTGTCACAAAAGCAGAAATGTTTTTTTTTTTTTTTTAATTTTTTTTGTTATTTTTTTTTTAATTTTTAAACATAAGTTCTCTGTAATTTCGTCATCTTACCTGGTTTTTCATCCTTCACATTGTTATAATATGGAAACTAATGGAGATACGATTAAAAAACTTAAGACTTTTTTATTGTCTATTAGATAATGAATAAATTCAGCTTAAAAGTTTAGTTGTTACTCATTTATTTATTAACTTTATAGCAATTGTTGATGAAAAATACTTAGGGAAAAATTTTTTTTTGTGGTTCATATTCTACAGTTTCTTCTTGTGTTGGGTTTTCATCGTCCTCTTCGTCCCCCAGCAAAGTTTCTACAAGTTGTCCAATAGAAACGGCATAATCATCACAGGCACTATCGTCTTCATTGTCATTTTGTACAGTGTTTTCTTCATCAACATCGCCGAATTCGTCATTATCATCTTCCATCGCTGCCTTTTTGCAATTGTCGCAACTCTCTCCTTTACAATGCTTGCAAAGAGATGAACATGGAAGACCAGCCTTCCTACATCCGCATCTTTTCCATATTATAACAATGTTAAGGATGAAAAACCAGGTAAGATGACGAAATTACAGAGAACTTATGTTTAAAAAAAAAAAAAAAAAAAAATAAAAAAAAAAAAAAAAAAAAAAAACATTTCTGCTTTTGTGACAGAAAGTAGAATAGAAAAAAAAATAAAAGGTAAAAATTTATTTGTTTATAACAAATTGTTTATTGCATAAACAATGAAAAAATAAATAAAATGAATTTTTTTTTTTTTATATCGAAAAGAAAAATAAATAATGATTTTTAAAAAAAATATCGTTCCTTAATATTAATTAGAAGTGAGAGAAAATAATTGTTAATTAACAAATGCGTTTTTAAGCAATAAAATTTTTTTTTTAAGGAACAATTTTTCTTTTAAAAATCATTATTTGTATCAAAGATTGAAATTCCAAAAAAAATTTTCAATTATCTTATAAACAACGCATTTGTTTATAACATTTTTTTAAACAATTAGAGATAAAAATTTTAAAAAATTATTTCTATGCAGTTTCTAATAACATAAAAACGGATCGTTCATAATATTTAAAAAAAAAAATTTGTTCGATGATTAATTTAAGTTTTTAATTTTGCAACAACGAAAATTATTAATAAAAAATTGAAAAATAATCATTTTTTAATTTTCCCAACGGGATTCTATTCTTAAGCCTTTGAAGAATTGCTCCAATAGAGGAAAAAAAATCTAAAACTTATAGTTTAGCAATTATCACACTTGCAATGTTAATGTGCAAGCAGAAAAAAGTTATTAATTAACTATTGAATAACTAAATGAAAAATTATTATAAAAATTTTGTTCAAGCGGATTATTATTCATTCATCTATTCAGTTGCTGCCTGAATTTTTTCAATTTTTTTTTTCATATTTACTATGTTTAAAAAATGTTTATTGTTGAAGTGCCCAAAGTGGGCGTGGCTTCTCCAAGCCAGAGTACCCGTTTTCGGCCGTATTTTCATCCCTCTGGAAAAATTATAAATATTTATCGTACAGTTTCGGGAGTCGAGACTTTTTTTAGGAAATTTCCTCCTCTTTTTGAATCTTTTTTCAGATTTGAAAAATCTTTATTAGTTTTTGAGATATTTACAAAAAACTAAAACTCCCTTTTTTTTTTTAGTTAATTGTTAATAACTTTTACAATTTTTGCAAGCGGAACTTCATTTTTTTCAAAAATCATCTAGATGCCATTCCGAATCGAATGACACCTCATACATAATTTTCGGAGACTGCTGAAAAAAGTTGGTCCAAATGGCACTTGTTGACTAGTCTAGAGGCGTCTGAGACTGAACCGCTCACGTGATAGAGTAGGTAGTTAGCGAAAGAGACATGAGCATGGAGGCCGCGGCAACAGGATTGTGACTCGGCCCTTTCCTTGATATAATTACTTACCTACAGCGGTGCGGTACGTAAATCATGCGATGTCATCAGGGCTGCCCGCCAACAATATTTTTCATCTACTTATCTGAGTTTCTTTTTAGTTTTGTGATCTAAATGAAAATATTTTATTTTTAAACCTGCATTCGTTGTGAATGAAACAGGAAGTGTTTTATAAAAAAAACATATTGGTTTTTTATGTGTGAAGATCATTTTAAAACCCATCCTTATTTTGAGACTGTAAAAACAGAAAAATATAGTCTAAAATTTGCTCTTTGTCATAATAAGTAAGAACTTGTACGTACTTATTTCAATCAAATTGCACGCTTATTGCTTACAAAACTATCAAACCGGTCGTTCGTCACTGCGGAGCATTCGCGACTGTTGGTGTTGTGTATCGAGTGTGTGTATACCTAACTCGAGCGCGTAGGTTTGACTCGCCTCCCTACCGTTTGTATGGATATAGAATACTGTACGACTGTATAGATAACATTACCGTGCCGTCGACGTTTTGTGTAAGTAATTTTATATCGTACCTAAGTCCTTAATTTTTGTGTTCTATTTAGTTCACCTGCCCATTACCGGCCAATTGCGCTAGAAGATAAAATGAATGAAGAGAACCCTCGACCCGGTAAGATAATAATAATATTGTAAATTATTATTTGAATTTGAGAATCTCGAGAATATGTTTGAAACTTACCGGTGATGTGACGTAATGATATAATTGTATTCGTATTGCAGGGCCGTCGTTCCGAGAGCCTCGGGGTAGGGGCAGACCTCGGAGCGTCCAGGGTAGGGATGACAGGCATCGGGATCCTCCCTGGAGAAGGTTGGGTAACGGTCGCGATCACAGTCGAGGTCGCGGTCAAAACCAATCGCAACCTACAGAAGCAATCCGCTTTCGAGATGAACTGTTACCACAAGGTACATATATGTATCTAAGAATCGCTATTAGAGTCGTAGGTCTAATTTTCTTAAATTAATCTTTCTATACATATATTATTTTTCAGATCCTTACCAGCGTGATCAAGACCACTGGCATAGGAATCCGAGAACACAACCAAATCGAGGTTTGAATCCGAATCCGAGAGGGAATTGGGATCGCCGTGATAATACCAGAAGAAGTGATGGAGCTTCTCAAGAAGAAAACAGAAATCGTTTCAGTAATAAATCGTTCATGGGATTTAAAACTTTGGAAGACATCGCTAATTCCGAAAGCAAGGAAATAATCATAAAACTTAACGAAAAAAAGATTGGTTTTTTTGACATCTTAGAGAAGCCGATAGAAAGAGGCGACGTATTTGTATTGATCATAAAAATAATAGCTAAAGTATGCCAATGCACATTTAATGAGCTAAAATTAAAAATGATTCTAGATATATGCAAGTCAAATTTTATACCAAATCTGCGAAATTATCTGATGGACTTGCCTTATGTGCAGTCAAAAACTAATAACTCTTTATATTGGGACAATGGAATCGAATTTTGGAGTAATTTGATTGCTTTTTATGAGTACTTGGTGAACACATCTCCATCTACAGCAATACAGAAGTGTAGATCATTGATCGATGGAACTTCTAAATCATGTCTGGAAGGTTTGAGTGAAAGACATGCATTCGTCTTACCAGAAGAGTACACGTCTATGATGGCGGAGTTACGAGAGAAATTAACGATATTCGAAAACAGAAATGAGGTATGAGTCCTTTGGGCAATGTTTACTTAATTTTGCTTTGGTATCAACTTTATTTAGTCTATAATTACTAGGTTTATTCTAGCAAAATATTGAATACAAATATTGTTTCTGCAACCATGTTAACCTTTAATTAGGCGCGCGGGGTCGCCGCGACCCCAAGTGATCTTCAAGTTAAGTTATTTTTATACCTATTAACGCTGTCAACCCGAATTTCTTGCTAGCTTTCGAACTCTCTAGTCCCCTAGATCTAGGTCTAGTTTCTAATTTCATACCTATCAATTTGGTAACTGCAGACCCCGCGCGACTAACAATGTTAGTTTATAGGCGCGCCTAATTAAAGGTTAGACTAAAAACATCACTGCATGGATTACATAAAATTATAATAAAAATCGAGTGTGCAAGTTCGACTTGCGCACAGTCGGTGTCATGGTTCCGTAAAATAATAATACAACGAGCTTATGATTTAAAATTTGGTAGATACTAGAAAAAGTGCAGCATGTTTATAATTTAATAATATATGTAACTTTAATTATTATGTAGTTGAAGAACAGAGCATGGATTCTAATTTACACACATTACAGCTTCTTACGTAATGGCGTACATCTTGATGGAGCTAGACCAAAATAGAGTTAGGAAACGCAATTTTATTGAGGTAGAAGCATACGACAAGAATGTCTACCTACCTATTATCATGATTAGGTATCATTAGACACCCTTTTAGATACGGAAACCCTAATAATCGTCGCGTAAAAACATTTTTGTAATACTAATGCAAAATTTCAAAGATTACATTTATGAGCATAACATGAGCATCACTGCATGTGGACTTATAACCACTTATTGTAAATCTCATGGTAAAATGAATACACCAATACATGTCTAATATGTATGGTACGTAAGTATTTATTTATTAGGTACACTAACAACATATGTACACCACAATTGTACATATCTTATTTATCCATTCATAAAGTTATAAAATCTAGAAATTACGTTAGGTAACAAGGGTAGGTACTTTGTAGACATGGGTAACTCAACCAAAATGCGTGAGCTGCGGTTCGCAGATCAGCTCGAATATTGCAGACCGATCACAGACTCTCTACGCCGTTGCCGCGCCGCAGTTCGACAACGACACAATATGACAATATATCACAGATTGTATACTGAGTGTAAAATAATAAGTGAGCCGTGAGCTGTTTAGTTTGCTCTTGAGTCGCAGCTCTACAGTTCAAGTAGGTGTGATCTGAACTGTTGGACGGGTTCAGAGCTGAGTTACACATCCCTAGTACTTGGCTTTTACGGGCAATTATTCAGTATGGGTATGATAAAAATGATAAAGTGAAGTTAGGACTACAATACACACAAACAAAAATTAAGTTAAAATTTAAAAGACAACAAAAACATTGACTAATGAAATAAAAGGGCACTCAATTATTGTTATTGATAAATTAAAAGAAGAGCAATATGCTGAACTTCGATTTTAAATAAATATCTCCGAATTATTTATGACATTAGGTTCTGATTATATTACAGTTAGGGCAGCCTTTAAACAAGCGTAATAAACTAGTGGACAACACGTACTTTGACCCGCCGGAAAGTTTTCGCCAGTTGAGTATCGTGCCGAGCCCTGAAGATATGATGGATCAAAGACCATTTTTGCGACCAAACATTGTAGCGGGAGCATATAAAGATGTTGAACATTACCTGGACGTTCAGTTCCGTTTATTGAGAGAAGACTGTTTTGGACCTCTTAGGGAAGGAATAAGTAAGTCCAGTCCGTTGATTTTTAACAGCCTTCAAGAAAGTAGTTATATCTTATTTTTGATGTATGTTTTTTTACTTTCATAATGTACCTAAATACACAAATAAAATATCCTGGGCCATTTTAACACACGGCCATCTGATACCATACTAAGCAAAGCTTGTACTATGGAAACCGTACAACTGATATACTTACTCCTTTTTTTTCTAAATATGTACATACTTATTGATACTTCCATTTATACAAAGAAGATATAAACATGTTCATGGACACAAATGTTTGCCCTGGTTGGTAATCGAACCCACGACCTGTTGCTTGGTAGTCAGGGTATCTAACCACCAAGTCAACTGACCCCTCAATGTGCTTAATGAAATGGTTTTTTTTTTATCCGTAGATCAATATATAGCAGACCCGCATAGGAAGAGATACGACAATATACGGTACGTCTTGTAAACAAAACTTATTAAATACTAAAGCAAGAATGAATATGGGTTTATTAGTATCGTATCTATTTCTAAAGATTATATGTATATACAATGATCCTCCCTATAACACGGTACTCTTATAACGCATTTTCATATTACGCGATTTCAATCCCCCGTATCACACGGGCACTCCCCCATATAACGCGGGGATTATTTGAAATTAACTGTTTTTTTTAGTTCATAAGCATAAGTTTTTTATTTATAATAAAATGTTCTTAGTTTGTTTTTAATAAAACGTGAATAATTTATACGTAACGCGTTATACGGGGTTGTAAAACATGTTATACGGGAAAACTCCTACAACGCAGAACCAATCTACCGTGTTATAGTAGGGATTACTCTATATATCTATTAATGCCGGGTTACTATATACGATCCCGAACAAATATCGCAAGATTGAAGTAGAATTTTGACATTACGTGTATTAAAATTACTGTCAAAAGGTTCATCAATCCATGGATTTTCGATCGGGATCGTATATAGTAACCCGGCTTTAGTAGTAAATAAATGGAACTTGTACCTAACTAAGAACGTCTCGTTTGGCCTCAAATACATCATAGTTAATTGCTTATAGAATATTCCGCAATGTGAAATTCGTCGAGCCATACATTTCAAAAACCAAGACTGGTACTGTTATACAGATCGATGTTAAAGCTAATAAAGTAATGAAGAGAATTAATTGGGCACACAGCAAGAGATTCATATTTGGTTCACTTGTGCTCTTCACCAGAGATAATTGCAAAACTTTTATTGTTGCCACAATTTTGGATCGGGACGCAAATTATTTGGCGGAGGGAAAGGTAAGAATCCCAATTACTCGCTGACCTATATAAATCTAATAACTATTGTGATTTTTAGGGGCCCGTACACAAAGGGTGCCCAACAGGCCCCTAGAAATAATAAAATATGTTTGTACACCAGCACTAGTAATTAGGTTACTAATTTGATGACAATGTGAAAAAAACTGCAGAGGAGTAACAGATACATTTAATAAAACAGTAGAAACTGTGTGTCTATACATGTGTAAATAAATTGTGTGGTTAAAAGAATGCAACAGAACACAGTCTGTCTGTCTGTATGTACTAACTCTCCGAACATACTGAATATGACCTTACGTGTCACATTGGTAGATTATGCTCAGCTTGGAGCAACATTTAGGCTTTGTTTAATTAAAACTGAAATTGAATTAAAAAAAGTATCATCATATAAAGATATCTAAAAATTTTACACTCGGCTAAACTTTCAAGGACACATTGCCTATAGCCACCGTATTGACTGTGTGTGTTGGTTGGTCCTTATTTCTCACAGCTAACTGTGCAACGATCCAATTTATTACATAAACAATGAATGGTCTGGAAAATACATAGACTATGCAAGGAACAGTTAGTACTTCACTACATAGTATAAAACAAAGTCGCTTTCTCTGTCTCTATATCCCTATGTATGCTTAAATCTTTAAAACTACGCAACGGATTTTGATGCGGTTTTTTTTAATAGATAGAGTGATTGAAGAGGAAGGTTTTTATGTAAAATACATGTGAAATCCCACGGGAACGCGGGTAAATCCGCGGGGTACAGCAAGTATAAATTAAAATCAAACGTCTCTATTGATTACGTATTCACTGCTAAACTGTTGAATCGATTTTACTGAAATTTGGCAAAAATCTTAGTAGGTACCAAGGAAAAATTTGAATTCGACTTAACTACATTTAGAGTTTTTATTTATAGATACCAGTTTCGATTGTTAATATGGAGTTTGATGATGAAATATATAACAAAAATGAAGCATATGTAATGATAGAAAGTGAAGTTTATTTTGAACCATATCAGCATGTACTTAAAGCTATGCAGGACCCGATGTTTCCGGAACACCTGGCTATGCAAAAGTATATTGTCGAAGTTGATGTAAGTATCTATATCTGTAAATAAACACAACAACAAACTATGGCATCATTCTCATACCTTACGCTTCATTTCCTTGATATTTTATGTATCTAATGCCACCAACATCTAAGATGTCTCGCGAAAGCTACACGGTTGAGGAGTGGGACATCTTTTTCATGTGTGCCTCATTGCAGGTTGCATGAAATATGTTGTTTACGTATGGTCTCTATAATTTGGCACAGTTTTAGAACTTCTCTACTAAAATATTTTTATTTATTATAACAAAGGGCTTACTGTTAACAATAATTGTAACGCCCTTGCAACCTCTATCCCAACATGTTAAATCAATACACCTACAGGAGGAGGTTTCTACCCCGATATACCTATACCCTGCCTGCGATCGGATGCCCTTGATCAATGGCTTGTTTATTTATAAAATTCAACTTCATAATTTCAGCCGGTTCCTAACCACCCAGCATACTTAAATGAAAACACAGAATATATTTATGTAAATAAAAATAAAATTCTAAATGATAATGAAATGTCAATTGAGTTAGAAGAGGAAATGTCAGACGAAGATGTCTACCCAGATGAAAATATAATTGTAAATCGAAGACAAAAAATTTACAAAGTATTAGAGACTGAAACTTGGCCCTCTAATGAAGAGTTTGGTTTAAACGAAAGTCAATTTGAGGCTTATCGATTAGCATTAACACATGAATTTGCAGTTATTCAGGGTCCACCAGGAACAGGAAAGACATATCTAGGGGTAAAAGTAGCAGAAACCTTATTCCAAAATCTAAAACATATGGATGGGTGCCTTATGCTGGTCATTTGTTACACTAATCATGCGTTAGATCAATTTCTGGAAGCTATTATGAAAATAACAAGGTCCATTGTACGAATTGGTGGTCAGTCTCGCAGTAAAGCTATGGAGAATATAAATTTATCCAAACTGAGAATACAGAGGATGGTCGGCCCAGCCCATAGGCTTTTTATGACTGAAAAATATAATTTAAAAACGGCAATTGTTGACTTCAAAACTTCTCTTACATTATTGGATGCATTGAACAATGGTATAATCAGTGGTCATTATATTAAAGATGAGGTTCCAGAAGTTGAACTACTTGCATCATGGTATCAAACTCATGAACCATTGAGAGATTGGCTCTTTGAACATAGTTATATGTTCGCGGTGAATTTACATCAAAGCCTTTTAGAAAATAAAAATGTGGATATTAAAAAATTAAAAGAATCCAATGAATATACTGATAAAAGAAAACAGAATATAGACGACGACGATGAAGAAAATAATTATGAAATTGAAACTGAAATAAAAACATCATTTTCATTAAACAAAGCTAAAGTGTACCTTCATGATATAATATCAAGATATACGGAAACTGCAGTTAATAATCGGATCTTGGAAAATGAAATTATAGAGTTAGCTGCTCGGATAAAAATGTTTAATGTAAGTAGGTAGTTTCCTCTCTAGTATCAACTAATGTTTTATCTTGCGAAATAACTATCACGTAAAAATACCTATTGTGATTAAAATATACAACTCATTTAAACAGGCTATGAAATCACAGCAAGGGCGAGAAGTCCCAATACGCATACACCAGAGAACAAATTTTTCACGAATTCCTACTGAAGATCGTTGGGCTTTATATTTTTCGTGGATAAAAGAAAAGGTCAATAAGATAAAGACAGAGATTGGTCATATGCAGGTAATTATTAAATTAATCAACATAATCATTTTCAGCAGGTATCTCATAATGTTGGATCCGTATACATATATTATGTCTCCTGGAGCTTTCTCCTTGATGTTCGATTTGAATATGATTTCACGACTTCAATTATTTCCAACCATTAATATTAAATAGGGCTCAACATGTAACTTACCAAAAAATCTCAAAACTTATTTTTTAAGTGACTATCAAATAATCACTTTTTAAAAAACTTTGTATACTGTTTGTACAATATATCCTCTGTTTTATTATTATCCTTAGAACCAATTTATGTGGAATTAAAAATAATGCCAAAACACATGAAAAGTTGAAAATAATCGTGGGACAGATTCCGAACCAAATCGTTTCTATGTTCAATCATGCTTCCTAACTATATGAACGTTGCACCGTGTACCAATGTTTGCAAATTTCGACGTTTGTCATATATTTTAGTATATAAGTAGGTACATACATTTCTTGGCATCATATCAGCCCAGGGATGTCCACTACCGAACATAGGTCTCCCCCTTGGATTTTCACCACTACCTTTTTTGTGGGGGGGGTTTGCCATAATCACCATTCTTTGCAGGCGGGTTGTTGATCGCAGTGAGGTGGTATTAACCAGGTCAGGACGCTTCTGCCCGTACCCTGGTGAATTCCTTTAGTCGTCGTTTCTTGACAATAATTACGAAATTTCCTAAAACGTATCCTTTGCAGGCGAATGTAGATACTGCAAACGCAGCATTCGAAGAATCAAGAGCGATGATGGATATGCAATTGTTGAGGAATGTTAAAGTGGTGGGTATGACGACCAGCGGTGCAGCCAGAATGAGAAAACTTCTTACAGCATTAGCACCGCCCATTGGTATGTAAAACATCGTTGCCGTGCTATTGTATTCACCCACTTTATAAGCAATTAGCTTTAGGAATTCTATCAGGGACTGACTATTAGGACACTGTTTTACCATCCGCCTCTTGCCAATCACAAGCTGAGTCTACCTAACTGAGAACCGACCACTTAACTTAATACTATGTCACTTTTTATAAAGCAACAAACAGTACCGATAAATTAAATAAATCTATATATATAAAAATGAATCCTTATTTCCCTTGGTCACGGCATCACGCATGGACGGCTGGACCGATTTCGTTAATTCTTTTTTTGTTGTTTTTGTTACTGTCAGGAGAAGGTCCTTATGAATGAAAAAAATAAGAAAGTTGCACGTAAAATTTGAAAATTTAAGAAAACATAACGACCATATTAACTTTTCTAATGTAACCTTATCGCTTTTGACAATATAAACTCTTATAATGTAACCTTAAGGTGTTTGACATAAATGTCAGTCGTTTGACAATATCGTTTTAAACTAGAGGCATGGGTTGGAATTAGATATATTGATAAAAAAAAATATTATAATTTCTTAGTGCACATTTCACGGTTGATTCAATCGGAAGATTCGAATTCAATATTCATTTTTTGTTTGTTTCGCGATTACTCCGCTAATTTATTGATTGATTCCTATTGATTTTTTTCGTTGGGTAGGTTATATTTTAGAGGTCCCATGTAAATTTGATCGAGTTTGGATATGTATTATACTTCTTTTTTACTTTGATTCGGGTGCACACTTATATGGGACCACCTCTAGACACACAAAATATTTTTTGTCACTTTTTAGTTTTGATTACGGATTTATTTTTGTTAAAAAGTTTTATTTATGTATAATCTACATTGTACATGGTAATCATTTCTTATACCAAATGTTTTTTTACCATAGTCATTGTCGAAGAAGCAGCAGAAGTGCTAGAACAGCACATCGTCACGTCGCTAACAAAAGATTGCAAGCATCTTATTCTCATTGGTGAGCATAAATGGATATCTATATGAAGTAAATAAAGTCATAAATATAATTATCGGCTCCTAATTGACATTTAAAAAAAAAGAGATCATCGGGAGACCACATCACCTAACTATGTGTACACTGTACATATATCGTAAATGGTCGTAATTAATTTGTAATAAAACAGGTGATCATCAGCAACTGCGTCCGTCAGCGTCTCACATGAAACTAGCGAAGCATTTTGATATAGAGGTGTCGTTATTTGAGCGCATGATCACGAACGGCATCCACAGCCGGCGGCTCGGCGTCCAGCACCGAATGCGCCCTGAAATAGCTTCGCTTATATGCCCTCATATTTATGCCGAACTCGAAAACCACCCAGACGTTGAGCATTTCCCTGATGTACTCGGAGTAACGAAGAATTTATTTTTCTTCTCGCATGACTACAAGGAAGAGGTAACTTTATTAATATTAATATCAACATAAATGCGAAATTTTGAGTATGGATGTTTGTTACTCTTTCACGCAAAACACTACCAAACAGATTTAGATGACACCTGACAAATAGATAGACGTGGTCCTGGAATAACATATAGGATACTTTTTTATTCCGGGAAATAGTAACATCCCTCGGGAAACGCGGGGGACAGCTAGTATGTATTATATTAATATAGACACCTGCGATTGAAGTTTACACACCGGTTTAAACAGACGTCAATATAATGAGGATGAAAATGCAGCACTTTTCTATGGAACACCATAGAAAATTTGGTATTTAGAAGGACTTTTTTTACTGACTTAAAACAATACCTAATTACTACAGTCATACAATAATAAAAAAATATTATAGTAGGTATAACTGCACCATATACATATATTTGTTTTATAGATTCTTCTTTGTGGAGTCCTATTCTGAGTCAGGTTTAATTTTTTCGTTAAAGTTAATATTTTTTTAGGATATCGATGATAATTCGAGCCGATCGAATCAGAAAGAAGCTGATATGACCCTTTGCATGGCGAATTACCTAATGCAACAGGGATATACGCCGGATGATATAACGATCCTGGCCGCGTACTCGGGTCAAATGTTCTACATGAGAAAGGTATTTATTTATTTTATTTTTAACGCTGGGTACATGTGGTTATAAACTCTGACTGCCAAACTGCAGGTCGTGGGTTCGATTCCGACCCAGGACAAATATTAGTGTGCATGAACATGTCTGTTTGTTCTGTGTATGGGTAAAAAGTAGTATTATGTAGTATATCAGTTACCTGGTAACCACAGTACAAGCAGTACACTCCACTTAACTTGGAATCAAGAACAATGGGTGAAGTGAAGAATGTCCTGAGATATTTATTGATTGTGATATTCTTAATATTATTTAATATTCTTTGTCAATTTATTTCATTATGGTACTAGTTATGTGTAATGTTTGCAGGAGCGTTCAAATTACGTTCATTTGACAAATGTGAAAATCACCGTGGTAGATAATTATCAAGGTGAAGAATCAAAAATAATATTGCTGTCGCTTGTCAGAAATAACGATCACAACAAGATTGGTTTTCTGGGAACTGAAAACAGAGTATGCGTGGCCCTGTCCAGAGCTAGGGAAGGTATGTGTCAGTTGCAAATGGCAAATAACTTTATCCATACTATAAACTCGAAAGTGTCTCTGACTATTTATAAAATTTTTGCAGCTAATCGGCTGAATTAATGTTACTGAGAAATATTATTCAAACGGGGGTGAAACTGCGTGGCGACAGCTAGTAACTTATACTATAATCTATAACCCATTGGTGTATCTAGGGTAGTCTAGAAACAACATCCGGGGGTGAGAATCACTCAACCTAACGGGTAACCCAACCCCCCCCCCCCCCCCTTTTTTTTTGGATGTTGGTTTTTATCTTATGTATTCTTTTCAGATTTATTTGAAAGAATGTTTTGAATATTTACAGGCTTTTATTTATTTGGCAACATAGATATCTTAAAAAATAACTCAGAGCTGTGGAAGAAAATTGCAACTACACTAGAATGCAGTAATTCATTAGGACCGGGTATAGAACTGAAGTGTCAAAATCATCCAGAACAAACATCAATTGTAAGTGTTTAAATTTTCCAAAACATCTCTGGAAACGGATATTATTTGATTAAGTCCATCTCATGACTTCGTTAATTATTTTTGAAGTAAAACTTCTTTAGCCGCGACTTGGTACTAGGTGTTCGGACGGTAATAACGGTTTTCAAACGGAAATTATGTTCACTAACATAATGTATAATTTTCTTTACCATAGCATACCGCACCCTCAGAACGATAGGGGCTTAACTCATAAAATCACTTTTGGCACATCTCTGATTGAGTCTCTTTTGCACTGAGCGGGGAGGGTGGGTCCCGGTGTTAAAGAGGCTGAAGTATCGGTATGCTTATTCTATCATTAAATTGACTATGTTGTACTATTTATCGGATAGAGCGTACTTTGTTTAGTCTCTCTATGATCGTGGCTCCATTTCGCAATATTTCGAGTTAAGCCCTGATCGCACTGAGGGTGCGATATGTAATATATAATTTTCAGTCATACATTATATTTAAATATAATTACGTAATAATAGTAATTGAATTAGTTAATTATATATTCTATTCGATCCCTCTTACAAAATCATTATATTGACATATTCATTATTTTTCTTCTGACGTCCGTTTTTTCTCATCGAATACTCAAATGGTTATAGAAGATCTAAGCCACATGTATTACTAATGTATTAGTAGTGCTGTTATGTTAGTTATGAATTACGTGCAGCTGGCCGAAAATATTATAACCTAATCTTTGTTGTGACTTTATCTATGTTGTTACAGTGCAGACAGCAGATTTGCAAATTTTTTTTTTAAGTGGGGAATTTGAAACTTTTTGAGTTAAAAAGGCGAGATTCTTTCGTCGAAAGCGGGACACAGTAAAAAAAACCTATATAACAGATGTTTTTAAATATCTTTCTTTTTATTTGAGTTTTGAATTACGTTTACGTAACAATGTATATAGCAAAAATAGCCATAGAAAATATATTTTAAATCCGATATACCCTATCGTTAGGTAGATGAGTCTTCTTTGTCTTCTGAATAAAAGATAATAAAAACAAATATCTTCGAAAAGCGGGACTGAGCCTGTCCTGACATTTAATTTTGGTTTCATAATCGGAACGTCCTCCCAAAATCGTAACGCTGGTACAGAGTCACACATAGAGAGATTTTGAGTATTATCACGACATTTAACAACTTTGCAATGTAAAGTTTTTGTCTCAGTTTAGTCATCATAAACCTTTACTTGTATTTTTAAAATATGATTATTGAATTGACTTTGTAACATTTTATGTAAATATAGCTTTCGATAACGCCCATTATAAAATGTATTATCAATAATTATAAATGTTATCAATCGTATTACCATTCCATATTTCATTTCCTTTTTGTTTGTCAAATATATTCGCCAAACATTGGCATCGTTTCTTGCGAATACGAATTCGAATGGCAAAGAATATGGGAATATTAAGCATATTTAGTACCTCATCGTGGGAAAGTAATAAATTATAAATGTTGAATGCAATCTATTGTATTTTTTTGTTATCTGTTAAAACATTATTATCTCTAATTCCATTGCAGATGTCCAATCCCGAGGATTTCGAAAAAGTACCAGAAGGAGGTTGCTTTTTGAAATGCAATTTTGATTTTAAATGTGGCCACCAGTGCCTTCTTCTGTGTCATGGATATGATCGGGAACATGTCACTGACTACACAAGATGTAGAGTGAAATGTGAAAGGTATGAATATGCTTTCCCTGCATTACAGATTAAAAGATATTACATATCCTTAAACCTTCCTCAAAATCGAACAGGTACAAAAAGATCACTAATATTAAATCAAATAACAGGTACATATTTGTCACAAGGTATGGGATATTGATGTTTATAGAACATTTGCTTTTGTGCAATTAGTTTGGATGATAAAATATGGTACAATTTACATGTATACTGAATAGAGCAAACGTGTATAATTTAACTACTTTTGAGTCCAATAAACGATTATTATTATCTATACTAATAACATTATAAAGAGTAAAGATTTGTATTTAAGTATGTTTGTTACTCTGTCACGCAAAAACTACTAAACGGATATTGTTGAAACTTGCCACATAGATAGATCATATCCTGGAATAACATATAGTGCTACTTTTTATCCCGGGTAAATGTGATATCCCTCGGGAACGCGGGTAAAACCGCAGGGCTAGTTATTATTATATCCACGTGTAGCCGCTGTCCCAATCGTTACCACAATCCATTATCCACTGGGGAACAATTATTGTATTCGTTTTCAGGATATTGTGTGACCTTGGTCATGTATGTCCTCTCAAATGCTCAGACGAATGTGGGCCATGTAAAAAGCTTGTAAATAAGACTCTGCCCTGCGGTCACAACATGGATGTTTATTGTTACCTCGAACCAGACGACCCCTTCATCAAATGCCTCAAGATTGTCACTGATACTCTACCTAACTGCGGACATAAGGTAAGCTTATTTTCAAATATTTAATATGGTAATTAATGACTAGATGCCGAAATGACAACACATCAATGGCAGGTCACCGCAGGTAACGACTAATATACTTTTATATATTCTTATTCTACATAGGGCAATTTCTTGTGGACATATTTGTTACTGTTCAATATATGTTAGCCATATTATTCGGCAATTAGTCTACGGTATTTTATGAATACTTCATCACGAATGTATGTAAGACCACGATAGGACTGTGTGTTTATATGCTTCGTTTGCTTTGTTGAAAATTGAAATTATGTATTCCGGTTATTCCACATAGTATCTATGTCGTCGGGTAACATCACATCCAGATCACGAGCCAAAGTATTCAAAGGTTTAGAGTGAAGCTTAAAAATTACCTTTTTATGCACCAAATTAACCAAGAAATGCTACGCCACGACACAAGTGCTATATAGGAATACCTACATTAAAATTTGTCGTATTGATAAATATTTAAAATAAAATACTTACCTGTATGTCTACAATGTACATATCATGTTATTAATATGGAATACGTGGTTTTTGATGAGGATGTATATATACCTATGCCCAGCACTCTGTTTGTACCGAACATCATGAAAAATATTGTTGTTTTAGTTTTCATTTTTGTTTGCCTACTTGTTTGTTTTTTTTTTATTTTGGAATTGTTATGATGTTTTGCTGTTTATTTGTTATTTATAATGCAATAGTGTGTACTGTAGTAATCCTGGCGTGTTTTCACTTGCCGGCCCCAACGGAAGATCAGCGTTGGCTATACGTACCTACATTGGCACGTACAGCCAACCACATGCTGAGTTGGAGGACCGATTTGTGGCAATTATGTACCTTGTTTCTTTTTGTTAACTTTTTTCATGTTTTATTTTTCCCCTTGTCACAAATAAATTTGTTTCTTTCTTTCTTTCTTTTTTCCTTCTTTCTTTCTTTTTTCCTTCTTTCTTTCTTTCTTTCTTTCTTTCATACACGTTTAAACGAACTAAGCATATTCAATTATGTATCTTGTCATCAGTAGGGTTAAGACCGGGAGCGATCACCGATTGATGAGAGGCACACTGAACCTCAACATCCAGCTGGAGAGATCTCGTCCCGTGAAGTGTCCATTCCAACCTCCTACTTATATCCAAGACCACAAAACCTTTCAGCTCAAACTTCATAATCGCTTCCAATGCCTGGATTATAGCGCAACAGTGGACGATACTAACAACGGGCTCGTGAAAACTGACCATGCGGTAGGGTCTAAGACCTTTAAGACTCGCCACACAAATGGAACCCAAAACTTCTCTGACGAAACTCTCAAACGGCGGCGTGAAATGAGGCTGTAATCTTCAGCTGACATCGCGGCAAAGCCAGAGATTTTGACAGAGATCGAGAGGCTCTAAGGACCGCTGCACACCTCGTCACTGAATCTGGTACAATACTGGTAAGTGACGCAAGAGCCAAGTTGACCCAACTTTACACCGAAGATATCCCGGACGTCAGCCTATACGAGCTTGGGATAGCTCTGAAACAGGTTAACATCAACAAGGCGACGGGTAAAGGCGGAATTACAACAAGAGCTTCTGAAAGCGAATGGAAAACCGATACTTTTAGTAGTCCATCAGAGGCTTTTTAATTTCATCATACACGAAGATACAACGCCCGAAGCGGTGGTGTGGTGGTGCTATTTTTCAAGGAGGCTGCAAATTATACGGGCCCTTTGAAGAATTACCGCCCGATATCTCTCTTGAGCCACATGTAAAGCTGTTTTCGAGAGTCATTACAAATCGCCGCGCACGCAGGTTCGACGACTTCCAGCCCCCCGAACAAGCCGGTTTCCGCAAAGCCTTTAGTACCATAGGCCACACACATACGCTTCGCCAGAATATAAAGAAGACCGAGGAGTGTAAGCAGCCATTATGTCTAGCGCTTGTAGACTATGACAAAGCCTTCGATTCAATTGAGTCATGGGCGGTGTTACGGAGTCTACAGCGATGCCAAATAGACTATCGCTTTATCGAAGTGTTGAAGTGCTTGTACAACAGAGCCACAACGTGAATCCGAGCCCAGGGGAAAGTACGACACTAAGCCAATTGCAGAAGGGTGTAAGACAGGGAGACGTTATTTCCCCGGATCTTTTCACCTCTGCAATGGAGGATGTTTTCAAACTCCTACGCTGGAAGGCATATGTCATTAACATAAAAGGCGAACACATCACTCACCTTCAATTTGCCGACGACATACTTTTAATAGTGGAGTCGCTAGTAGCTCTAGACACCATGTTCAATGACCTCAACAGGTAGGCTTCTAAATAAATATGGACAAGAAGACAGTATGTCCAACGTAAATATCTAGCCAATACCGGTCATTGTTGGGAACACTGTTCTCGAAGTTGTTGACGACTATATTTACCTAGGTAGGAGATATTGTCCAAATAGGTAGATCCAACTTCGACAAGAAGGTCATTCGAAGAATTCAACTCGGCTGGGCAGCGTTCGGGAAGCTACGGCATATCTTCGCGTCTAAAATACCACATACCCTAAAGACAAAAGTCTCTAATCTTTATGTGTCGCCTGATGACTTATGGAATAGAGGCGTGATCGTGTACTGCTGACCGTATAAACAAGCTCAAAGTCACTCAGCGAGCTGTGGAACGGGCTATGCTCGGAATATCTCTACGCGATAGGATCCGAAACGAGGACAATCGAAGAAAACCTAAGGCTTTGGACATAGCTTGTAGAGTTAATCAGCTTTAGTGGCAATGGGCAGGCCACATCGCTCGAACAACTGATAACCGATAGGGAAGAAAGGTTCTTGAGTGGCGACCACGTGCAGGAAAGCGCCGAGTAAGACGACCTCTCACCAGGTGGGCCGACCTGGTCAGAGTCCCTGGAAGCTGCTGGATGTAGGCGGCTCAGGATCTGGGGGAGGTCTATGTTCAGGGGTGGACATCCCTGGACTGATATGATGACGATGATGATGATATTATAGATTAATAAGTGTAATAAAATATAGTTGATCGTAATTCCTTCTCTACCATTTCCAACGGATTGTATGCCTTTTGGGATTTAAAATATGTGCTATGTGCTATTCGAAAACATATTCTATGTGTGTGCCTTTATGCCTTTCACCCTTAATGCATAATCGAGTTACAAATATCTAAACGACTTAACAAACTTTTACATTGTTGAGTAATTATTAACATTGTCACATGAATTTCTATCGTTCTAGATTGTTACATAAAAAAATGTAGTGTTAAGTGTTGTTGTATGAGACCCGATGATGTGTAGAGTAGTCAAAAGTCACCAAAAGCATTAATTTTATCTATTTACTCTTCTTTAAATTAGATTATTTGTTTTAATATGTATTTCGTATAAAAATGTGTTTGGAACTCAATATTGAATGTAACTGTATTAGTGTCTTTGATACAGTTTTTTATACTTTTGCAGATACCATCGTTTTTTCAATTGGTCCTAAATAAATATGTAGTTTTATTTTATTTTTTTAATTTATTTCCCTCTAGCAATCGAAGGCGTGTTTTGTAGACGTAAGAACCGTGATTTGTGAAACACGTTGTGACCATCGTTTGGATAAATGTGGTCACGTCTGCCTCCGGAAATGTCACGTTACGAATGATCCCGACCATGAACGAGTAAGTAAAAAAAATACACTTTTAATTTTAACAATAATTTATCCCAATCGTACATGCCGAATTATGGGTCCAAGGTACTTTTTTTTTATTTATGTTTTTTTGTCATCCTAGGTAAGTTTTACCAAGTTTTTGTATGCTTTATTAAATGCCAGCAACTGAAACCAGAAAAGATATACCTTTTACGTTTTTAAACGAACTAGGCTAGTTAATAAGGTACTTTATCTTTATTTATAAAAATAAGTGTAAGTTAATTTCGTGCATACTCCATAACAATTTTATTGTGCCATAATACCTATCAAAACCAACTTAAAACCTTTGTTAACCTTAAAAGTTTGTATTCAAAATAAAACCCGTTCATATAACATTCCTTTTTCCGTAGGTACTCATTCTATTCTAATATTATTTACAGAATTGCAAAAATGTTGCGTTTCCCTTCATAACTGTTAATCGTTGTTTAGTTTATTTATCTCTAAATATATTACGTAGTTAAAAACATCCTTTTGACCAATTACTACCTTCTCCACAGTACCTGTGCAATAAGGCATGTGCCAAAGCCAAGAATGGCTGCAAACAGGAGATAACTGGTGATCTAGGTGATCATCAGTGCCTGAAGAAATGCCATGAGTCTTGTGACGACTGCGATGTTAAAGTAAGATATCAAATGAAGCATGTACCTAAGAAATACTGTTAAGCAAACACGTTCATTGTAATTGGAAAACGATCAAGATACTAATGCATCAATTTATTCAGGTAGCGAAAAGGAGGACAGGTTGCAAACATATAGAACTAGGCGTCTGCAGTCAGGACATTAATAGTGTGCCCTGTCGCAAAAAGTGCTCCCGAACCATGGAATGTGGCCATTTCTGCAAGAAACTTTGCTTCGAAACATGCGGCGATTGCAAAATAATGGTAACGTAACGTTATTTTTACGTTGAGGAGAAACGGACTTGTACTGAGTATTTATTAATTTGTATTACTTCAGGTTACGAAGATGATAGAAGGCTGCAATCATGAGGTTAAAATTATGTGCCAGACGGAGCCAACAAGAGAACAATGCTTGGCGAAGTGTGAACGGAAGCTAAATTGCGGCCACGTTTGCAAACAAGTCTGTGGAATGCCCTGTGATAGCACAAAATGCAAAGAACTGACGACACAAAAACTCAAGTCTGCTTGCGGCCATCTTGTCTCAATTCCTTGCAATGTTTTCCGTTCGACACCAAGTACGTTGTATAAAAAGACATTATTCCATTTATTTTCCGCTATGCCCGTGATTACCGACGTTATAATTTAAATGATCATCAATCAATCAAAAACAATCTAATATCTGATTATAAAATTAATTTTATGTTCCAATAAATTCGTGTTAATTACGTAACAATGTCAATGTCTATATATTTTAGTATTTTTTTTATTAGGTTTCTCAGTAAAAATAGCACATGGTCTGTATCCCTATAGAGATCTCGCTACTGAGACGTACCTTGCCCGACCGGGAATCGAACTCGTTTTAAGTTCGATTCTGATCTCTAAGCTGAACTTTATAACTCTCGACCGAGTTGTCTGTCTGTAAATAAAATTATATTTTTAAATGTTAATTAATAGAGGATAGTCGATACCGTCAATCGAAAAAACATCAGAGGGGCGCAATTAATTATATTTCTAATTATGTTGAATGTATATAGATATTGGACCGTCAGAGTTGTTGAAGTACTGCAACGAGCCATGCAACCAAGTGTTAGCGTGCGATCACATCTGCAGCGGGACGTGTTCAGATTGCAACCAGGGTCGACTACACGTGCCTTGTATGCAGATTTGCAATCAGCAAAACATCTGCGGCCACCAGTAAGCTATTTAATTCTTATCTACTCTAACATTAAGAAAGGCTACCCATACAAATAGCCTTCAAGGCTCCCAGGTTTTTTGTACTAGAACTCCAGTCCTCTTTTATTTCACGTTAACACTGAAATTGCAAAATGCATAACGTTGCTATTACGTATAAGTACTTATATGTTCTTATAACTTTCTGTAGAATACTGAGAAGTTATTGTTTTGCCTAAGTTACATGTTCTACAACTACAGTACCGTTTAATAGTCGAATTTTCCAGACTACAAAGTTTCCTATAAAGAAATGTGTCATCTTTAAATCGAGAAAACCAATGTTACCATAAAACGTTGAAGATATATAAATTTTAAAATACAAACAAAGTTATGATAATCGAATATCTATAGGTGTGAAGAGCCATGCAACCAAGTGTGTCCGCCTTGCAAGAAACAGTGCGAAGTAGAATGTCAACACTCGAGGTGCCGAAGAGTATGCGGCGCCCCATGCATGCCTTGCAAGGTATTCAATACTATGTATATAATTGTTAAGAACTTATTTTAATAATGTAAGCGGCCTAATGTTGCCATTTTTTTTTGTCGTGTTTCTGGTTTGGTGTACAGGTGTAGGAACTTCACGATTTTTAGAAATTGATGATGGCTAAGCTTGTTGCTGGACTGTATTTTTGTCATAGGTCAAAAACGAAATCAAAATTATTTTTAAAATTAGTATTGCAATATACATGATATTTTATGAGTCGGTGATAGCTCAGTGGTAGTGACGTCACCATACCGTAACCATAGGGGCTGTCCATTAATCACGTGATGTTTTTTTGTGATTTTTGCCGATTCCCCCCCCCCGCACGTGATTGTCTCAAAATTCAGTGTAAATACAGGACCAGTCTATTTTAATTTTTTACTGAGGTCACTTACTAAAAAAGATTTCCTAAATTCAACCCCTAAAAGATAAAAGTATGCATAGAATACAGTTTATAAGTATGTTATCTTTTTCCTTTTCCTTTTGCAACGTTATAGGGCGGCAGTTATACTTTTGAGCCAGCCTTTTTTACTTTTAACCGACTTTAAGAGGGAGTACTCAAACTGCTGTGTCATTAACTTTTTAAAATATTTTATATATTATATATATTTTTATAATAAGTGTATTGAAAATCCAGGAGAAGTGCAGTCGTGTCTGCCCGCACGGCGCGTGCCGACGGCGCTGCGACGAGCCGTGCGAGCGCGCCGCGTGCGCCGAGCGCTGCCCGCGCGCGCTTCCCTGCGGCCACCCCTGCCGCGGCCTCTGCGGCGAGCCCTGCCCCGACATCTGCAACCTGTGCCGCCCCGAACACTTCCCCACCGACTTTCTCGGCGATCCATTCGAGGATGACGATATGTATGTCTCAGTACCAATATTCTCCTCGAATCCATCCTGATTTGCCGTGTGACCGATAGTTTAAAATCGGGCAAGTTAGACCTACACCCCAGACACGAGACATCGTTAATTTTATTTTATTATTAAAATTTGCACATACAACACCCACCATATTTGTATACATTCTCTAAGCTGGCCTCACTGATGCTGTCGTTCTGAGCAAACGTGTAAATGTATTGTAATACAGTATCGTTATAGTTGTAATGTAAATATTAAATAAAAATTAATAATTTTTATTTCTGCTCACTGACACCATATTATAGCAGTAAGTTTAGGTACGCGCAAAACATTGTTTACCTATTTTTATTTAGTGTTTCGTAATCCTTATTAAATAAAACTTTTATCGAATTTTATATATATTACAGATAACGTAGAAGTTTCACTTCTTGCGCGTGTATAAATTAATAGACACATATTTTTTCAGATTTATTCAGTTACAAGACTGCAACCATGTGCTGGAAATAGAAAATATGAATAATCTGATGACAGGCGATAGAGAAACTGTAACAATCCGGACATGCCCATTCTGCCGCAAACCTATCATCAACACAAACCGATACAAGGACCTCGTCAATGAAACATTCAAAAAGGAAATTAATCCGATCAAAGAGAAAGTCTACGGAACTCGGCAACAGATTTATCAACGAATACATGAGTTTGAGACACAACTTAAACAATTTCGAACCAAACACCAAATAATCATACGAGGTGAGTATTTAACCATATGATTTTAAGACATAGCTTGCTAGTCTTTGTGCGTTACACAATGGCGAAAATTTCCAACATGGTATTTTTTTTGTAGTCGATTTGATTCAATAAAAACGTATAGGCATCAGCAAATATTATCCAGCTTTAGGGTTTCATCGTACAATGAACTTGCAAACAGCTATTACAGGCTATTATTTAGTGTCGATCGCGCTAACACTACTATCACACAATCACAGCTATTCGGCGTAGTGAAACTAAAGAATATATTAAATTATTATAATAATTATTTCACTAGATTCATCTTTTAAGATAATTATATTACTGGTCCGTGCTCGTATCATTATACCTATTCCTGGTAAGCCAAATATGAGTTGCTTTCATATCACTAGGTATATAGCGAATTTTTTTAATGCCAAAAAGGCTGACGAACAGGCAGACTGTCCACCTTCATATTAATAAGTGGTCTCCGCCACCTATGGACATTAGCAAAGTCATGGGCATCGCTCATGCAAGTTTTTAAGGCTCATGTACCTTTCCAACCGAAACACAGTACACTACTGCTCCAACGGCGGAAATGCTGGTAATACTTCCCAGACGAACTCTTCACTATGAGCTCTACTACTTCAAATAATAAAATAGATGGTTTCAACCACCATACTACAACATATAAAAAAGAGGGTGCACTATACGCATAGTGAGAAGAATAATTACCAAATAAAAAACAGATTTATTAGTTTATCGAAGGTATAATAAATAGAGACGAGACGAGGCGACGACGACGGCGTCCGAGACGTGGTCATTGACGGTGCGACTGGTTCACCAATTCAAAGTCACTCAGCCAGCTATGGAGAGAACTATGCTCGAAGTCTCTCTGAAGGATCGAATTCGAAATGAAGTCATCCGTCAGAGAACCAAAGTTAGCGACATAGCTCAAAGGATTAGCAAGCTGAAGTGGCAGTGGGCTGGTCACATCTGCCGTAGAACCGATAACCGTTGGGGTAGACGTGTTCTAGAGTGGAGACCACGGCTCAGTAAACGTAGTGTAGGGCGCCCTCAAGCTAGATGGAGCGATGATATACGTAAGCTGGCCGGCAGCGGTTGGAAACAAAGAGCTGAAGATCGAGCTCAGTGACGTGCCATAGGTGAGGCCTATGTCCAACAGTGGATAGGCTGATGATGATGATAATAAATAGGATTAAATTAAACTCGGCACTAAATCTCTTTTTATGTTAATTCGACATATTTCAACCATTCATGGGTGATAATTAGGAAGGTACAATATATTATGTTTTTACAATATTATACCATATTCTTATTTTTTCAGAAAACAATAACTTCCAAAAGAAATATGATGTGTTGGTAATAATCGCAAAATTAAAAAACATTTCACTATTGGAGTTGGAAATGCGATTTATCTACATGAATATTCTAGATATGGTTGCAGAATCCTGTACAAAATACTATACAGATGAATTGACTGAACTCAAAGATGAATTAGAAAATCAAATAAATATAATATTCAGTATCCTTAAAATAAGAAATAGACCTACTGCATTAATGAAGATAAGTCAGCAACAACAACAAGATGTTGGCAACGAGATCAAACGCTTGAATTCAATCGTTCAGTTTTCTCAAATTCTCAGTCACCCTCAATACTTATCATCGAAGAACGTGGAAAAAGTATCACGGGCTGCAAATGCAGCTAGAGCAGCCGTTTTCGCTATTTCCGTATTCGATGAAGACAAGGTTATCGAAGAACTGAAGCAGCTACAGGAGACGTTGAAAGTAACCGGGATTGTAAGTAAACAAGAACGGGATATGATTGTGCGGGCAATAGGATTGAAAGCTGGACATTGGTTTAAATGTCCCAATGGCCACTTTTATTGCATCGCGGACTGTGGTGGCGCGATGGTAGTCAGCCGATGTAATGAATGCGGAGCTGAAATTGGCGGCACTAATCACAGCCTACTTTCAAGCAACAATCACGCTCCTGAGATAGACGACTCTAAATTTCCCGCATGGTCAGAACATTACAACAACATGGGCAATTTTAATTTTTAATGATTAAGTTTCGATAGGTATACTATCTACAATATCACATACTGAGATCAACACTTCATGAACATTCATAATATGTAGGTATATGAAACAATATTTAATCAAACAAGTTTCATTATAAGATAGCAATTTGTGTTATTGGTTCTTTGTAACAATCATATAAATGATTTGTATGGGTTAGTTCATGCCCGATGGAGGGAAACCATAAATTCATCGACGATGCCAGACTCTGCAAGTACGCGATGAATAAGTTTTGAAAGGCAACTTATATTTTAGGCAAGTTAGTTTACATATTAGATCTAGTTTAATACTTACATGGTTTATAAGTTCACAGGTGCAAATTTATAATGTTTGAGCTTGTATTGTGGAAGATTAATGCTCCTAGCTTTTATTCTTGGGCACAGCGAGGCGCGATTGTTTAGTTTTGAGTGTCAATTTTTTCTGCATTTAAAACTAGCCCGACATCATGTCAACACTTATGATATTGAAGTTGTTATTAAATAAAAGTTGTGTGTAAGGAAGAACGAGACGAGGTTAGTATATGACCGAGCAACGTTAATTTTAATTTAAATGCATATAACCTCTATTTACAAACCAAGCTAGCCCGAAATAACAACGGGAATTATGGCAAATGAATATTTATAATTATTTTTTTTTTACAAAACGAATTATAAGTACACATTACGTGATGACTATTCGTTTGCACAAAGGCTACATATTATGTATAAATATCAGATTGACTATAAGTAGACTTCTTGTATTGAAATATAGATCGATCTTACTACATATACGATATTACAATCTATATTACATCTATCTAGATCGTAGATGTATAGATATACCCACTAATAAAAATGTATTAATTGTTCTGTGTGTATCTAGCTATTAAAGAAAGAAATAAAATTGATTAATGGTTTGTTGATTTATTATTTTGGCAACAAAAAACACCCATATTTGAATTGAGATCCATAGGGTTCCGTTGACACCCTTTGAGTGCAGAACCTTAATTCATGTTTTCGTAAAGCGTTCATCAGATTGAGTTGAAACTTTGATACTTGCGTAAAGGTATCTAACCATGAAGTAGACATTTGAAGCCTTAAATAGTTTTCGCTTACGGATATTCTTCAAATACCCACAACATATTATTATATTATTGTTGCTGGCAGGCATGTTAAATAACTATTATATGAACACTTCAAATATGAATAGAACGCAGACTATCTACAGTAAAAGATTAAAGATTTAAGTCTAGATAGGAGAAGATGGGTGAGCGACCTGTGCACTGCACAACATTACATTTACATAAGATTACGAATGGCTCACTTGATAGCTGCATTATAGAACAATTAAACTTTAAACAAATGTGGAGTACGCACATTCGAAATTTAAATGATATGGTTTATTATTGGGTTAATAAAATAAAATACAGTAAAATTCTGCTGTGTTCGGAAACGTTGAAATCAAGTCATTAGTAAAACTATATTGCAATGTGGATTATTAGAGTGGTTTTCTGGAAAATGCAACTTTATAGCAATGAGTTCATTGAACATATAAGTACCGACAATGTCTGTTTCACTACTTGAATGATCTTTATGCTTCAGATTTAAATCTTTACAATGTTTCATTAAGTCATCATTGCAGTAATCAAATAAGTTATTGCTGTAAATGCCAACTACGTCGGTACATGTATTTAACTCATTGAGGCTATCCATTAAAGAAGTTTATGTATGATCTAGAATTCTAAAAAAATCTCTACTTTGTATTTGATTTTGGGGTCTAGTAAAACTTCATCTTGAAATTTATATTGAAATTATATTGTTTTTCTTCTTGGAGGATTTGTATTTATTGGTGGGAAATCTGCATCAACGATGCGATATTTTGTGAACTTATCAATCAACTTATTTAACAAATCTATGCAGATTTATTATTCATTATGGGACTCTGCATCATTTTGCTCAGAGCAATTTCGATTAAAATATGAAACCAAATGACTGCGATTGTATTAAAGAAATCACAGTTTCGTGCGTGATATTTGCTGCATTGGCTACCAAATTAAGACTGTGAGTCGAGCATGGAACGTAAAATGTAAGAGGTATGCGAGCATGATTGTCTCGCAAAAGGAGTGGAGTGCGCCGCAGGACCTATCGTTGTCGACGATAGCGCGAGTCACGCTCGGCAACGAAAGATAATTCTCCACTACGGCGTAGAGCTCGCTTGTCCAGGCTGTGCATGTCTCCATCGGAGCTGGGCCTCTTCTTCAAGGCATCCGTCACAGTGGTGGCACTCGGCAGTCGCCTCAGAGCAACCGCCGCATCCATCTCCCTTGGCACCAGACGTCCGAAGTGGGCTGTGAAGTTCCACTATCCAGGACGAGGCCCAGATACTTCATCGACGCCCCGATGGCGGCGGTGCGAACTCCACTCACGACGATATTGGGATCCTGAGGCGGCACATGTCGAGGCGCATGAAAAGACATGGCTTCAGACTTATTGAGGGCCACCTACAAGCCCAATCGCCGTATCCGGTCCACTACTTGCGTCAATCCACTGGTGCCACGATAGGCGGGTGTAAGATAACTGGATCCTCGGGTCGTGCCCAGGGTATCGTCGGTGTAACATGTTACGTTGTCCACTAAATACATGGCACTAACAGGACCAAGTCATATCCCGCGTTCTACAGGAGCGGACCCAGAACCGACCCCTGTGGAACTACGCTTGTTGCCTTCCTATGACCCCAGCCCTACTGCCATCGGTAGACCACCGAGCGCTGCGAAAGGTAAGCCACGACGTAGGTACAGAGGCACTCCATTATACTGGAGCGCCTCCTGTATGCAGCTCTAGGGGAGGGAGATGAACGCGTTGGCGATATCCAGTGATAGCGTAAAGACAAATCCGCCCCGGGCGACCGCCTCCTGCGCTTTGGACTTCATCCCCAAAATCGCGCCGATGGGTTGCCCAAACTGGTTCTCTGGGGAGGGACCGGGGAGCCTACCCACTAAAACCCCTCGAGTTCCTTTTCCGCCGTTGTCGGGGCTGCGGAACCAGACGACTTTGTCACACTGACTGCCCCTTCGCCGAGGCGCCCAAGGAACTGTTGGGCGCCTCCAGCTTGGGACCTTTAGTGCAGGCGGCGGATCTGCCTCGATCCGCCACCCGCAGTCCCCGGCTTACGGCGGCACCCGGGCCGCGAAGGCTAGACGCCGCCTGCCGCACCTCCGGCGACGGAGCAGGGCCGAGTTGACGTCGTCTTCCCGTTCCCGCTCCGCCGCCTTCCACGACTCCTCGCTGCCGACCATAGCATTCAGCAAGGCCGGAAGCGACAAGTCCTCCGCGACTGTCGCGGACAAGATAGCGCGAGGGATCGCCCAAGCTGGGACTCCTCGCTCGTGTGACGCGCCGTCTCCGCGACTGCCACCGAGCAATGGTGGCACGACTCCGTGGGCTTCCTTCCCGCCACCCGGCACAAGTACCGATGATTCGGCCTGCAATTACTCTCTTGAAGTATTTGCCGATATCGTCGAGTAGCACGATGGGCTGGTAGGCGGAGAGAGACTCTGCTGACGTTCCTTCTTCTGATGGAGGACTAGATGGCCTGTCTTCCACCTCTGTGGAACTAACGCTTGAGCGAGACAAGCGTCAAACAACCCCCTCAAACGAAGCTTCAGGGCGTCCTCGGTCGGGCAAAAACACGTCCGACAGACGCTTTGGCATTGCATTTTAGTTTTAATGGCCAATAAATAAAAAAGAGAAAGAAAACATTTATCGATGTTAACGATATAATATAAACGAAAATAGTAATTGTAGTGGGTATTATGACAATGACTTTGAATAATATGTGATGGATGCCCTAGGTTTGCCGCCCCCTGGACGTGCCGCCCGCGTGCCGTGCACGCCTCGCACGCCCGCTTACGGCGGGCCTGGAAAGAAGCATATATTATGTCAATGAACTAAGTAAAATATTTTTTTTGGAAACAATATTACTTATTTCGAATGCAATTCAAAATTTATTTTAAGTGTTTAGTGTTTTATGTAGTGTAACCTTGTTTTTGGAACGAAGTTCCTTATCGCGCGTTGCGATCGGGGGCTAGACGGAAAAAATTAAGACCAAAAGTTGTAACGACACTTTTTGCTATTTATTATTGCCAAGACTTATACTAACTATAACACTTCACACTATTTTCAATAAGTTTCTTTTTACGAATTAACGGACTGGCGGGCTGACGGACTGACTGACTGGCAGACTGATGGACTGACTGATGGATTGACGGACTGACTGGCGGACTGCTGGACTGACTGACTGGCGGACCGATGGTCGGACGGACTGACTGGCGGACTGCTGGACTGACTGACTGGCGGACCGATGGTCGGACGGACTGATGGACTACCGGACTGACGGACTGATGGACTAATCGACAGACGGCAAGGACGAAGATGTTAGACCTGAGTTGAAGTGTGGCACTTCCTGGCAGGCCCACCATCACGGATTTGAATTCCAAGTCTGTCGCTATTTTTTAGGGTTTTTAGGTGGCAATATTTAACCAGTCTAACTTTTGTATGGAAAAAGCTACAAAGCTCTTGAACTACTCCATACAAAAATAAATGTGTTATAACTTTTGAACCAGGACGCGACAAAATCTGGGATTCGGGGATTTTTTTTTTCCACTTGGGCCGACAGACAAGCAGACGGTGCAACCACCTGATGGTAAGTGGTCACCGCCGCCTATGGACATTTGCAACACTAGGAGCATCGCCAATGCGTTGTCGACTCTGGGACGTGAAGTTGCTAGGTCTCATGTACCTGTAATTTCACCGGCCCCCTTACCTTTCTAACCGAAACACAGTAATACAATTGCACTACTGCTTCACGGCGGAAATTGGTAAGGTGGTAGTACTTCCCCGGACGAACTCTGCACTAAGAGCTCTACTACTCTAAAGAAATTGGACAAATTAGGGACAAATTCTGGAAGCAAACAGATCTTCGCTAGGTGCTCTGGTTGTTGAGACATGAGGTGGCCACTTAAAAACCCTTATAACTTATGAACCAGAGCGCGACAAAATCTGATATTCGAGGACAAAATAGCGACAGACTAGGAATTCAAATCCGCGATGGTGGCCCTGCCAGGAAGTGCCACACCTATTTTTGTATATTTCTTTGTTTACCTTTATAGATAGGTAACCTATAAGCCGTTATTGAGTACGGCCATATGTACGCTAGTTTGATCGTAATGCTAACGTAACAGTGAATATGATATTTATGCCTTAAATTTTTTGATTGTCTAATGAGTTTTTTGCACTTTAAGAGTAGTAGAGTTCGCCTGGGGAAGTACTACCACCTTACCCATTTCCGCCGTGAAACAGTAGTGCACTTGTATTAAGGTGTTTCGGTGAAATTACAGGCACATGAGACTTAACAACTTCACGTCTCTGCATTGGCGATGCCCCTAGTGTTGCAAATGTCCATAGGCGACGGTGACCACTTACCATCAGCTGGACCGTCCGCTTAATTGTGGGCCCATGTGGCATAATTAAAAGTCTCTATTTAGTGGCCTAACAAAAAATTACGAATTAGATCTTGTGTACGCTACTATCATGGTTGCAGTAAATATTACTATCTTTTTTTTATATACTATAGGTTTATTTTATTTGTCTATGGTAAGTTGTGGTTCTTGTTTTGGTAGAGTTTATAGATTGGTTCGAGGTATGTCATGGTATCTACTGGCCGAGTGAACGAGGCTTATCCTTAGTTATAGTCCTTAAAAAATTATCGTGCATATGTACCTATTAAACAAGTTCCCAACTTTAGGGTTTTCTCCCCAAATGTTGGGGTGAAAAGTAGAATGGAATTTTCTCAGAGGCTTTATATTTTTAGAGATTGGCTTTTTTATTTACAAGTATAGAGGCTGACATTACTCAATCCAGCCAATCATTTCATTTTTTATTAATTTATTGACTTTATTATATTTAGTGACATGACAAACTAGAGTGATTCTTTGTTGCTAAAAATACATAGTTCAGTTAAAAAACTAGAAATTTTAATTCCGCGCCGTCCGCGCGCTCTTTTATCTTAATAATTATGGAATCAGGGTTCATATTTTCCGATAAATTTGGGTAATTTCGATACTAAACTAACTTCAATTCAATTATTATTCAGTGTCTGTTTTAATTATTGTGATCTATTGATTTTTAAGTAACTGGTGATTTTAGGGGCTTTGAAATATATTTTTAGAGTTGGTAACACAATGTGGGTTAGTTTCAATTGTCAGTGTCACTTGTGCGCGAATGCAGATTAGTTTTTAGCGAAATTCTTTCTGCTTTTATTAAAACGATGTACATGAAATAAATAGGCCAACGGAATATTCTATCGTCTACAAAAATATCACTTGGTTAAAGATGCATTCCCAAGGCTTAGATGACGAAAAACCGGATTCTGGTCCGGTTGAAAATGCATGGGCTATGAAGATACCAAAATTCACCCCGGAAGATAACCCACATGGTCTTCTTGAAGAAAGCAAATTTGCAACACTGTTTCCGAAATATAGGGAACAGTACCTAAAGGAATGTTGGCCGCTTGTTCAGAAAGTCCTAAAAGATCATTTTATTACTGCCGAATTAGACCTCATAGAAGGGAGCATAACCGTAAAGACAACTAGGAAAACCTGGGATCCCTACATAATTATAAAAGCTAGGGATTTGATGAAACTTTTATCAAGAAGTGTTCCATTTGAACAAGCAGTGAGGGTTTTAGAAGATGAAATAGGATGTGACATAATAAAGATTAACTCATTTGTTAGCAAAAAAGAAACATTTTTAAAAAGACGTCAACGATTAATCGGCCCAAATGGAGTTACCCTGAAATCTATTGAACTACTGACTGAGTGCTATGTGCTTGTGCAAGGGAATACAGTCTCTGCAGTGGGTCCATATAAAGGGTTAGTTCAAGTCAGGCGTATCATTGAAGACACCATGAAGAATATTCATCCCATGTACAATATTAAAAGCTTAATGATTAAGCGGGAACTTATGAATGATGCTAGACTAAAAAATGAAAGTTGGGATCGATTTCTACCTAAATTTAAAAGTAAGAATGTACCTAGAAAGCAATCAAAGAAGAAATTCAAGAAGCCTTACACACCCTTCCCACCACCACAACAAGAAAGTAAGATTGACCGTGAACTGGCAACTGGAGAATATTTCCTTAAAGATGAACAAAAGAGAGCCAAACGCAATCATGAAAAAGAAGAGAAACAAGCTCAAGCTAAAAAGGTTCGTGAGGAAAAGAGGCAGAAAGATTACATACCTCCAGAGGAAGACAAAAACATACCAACATCAGCAGCAGATGCAACTATAGATATTAAACAGTTAAAAGCTAAGATGAAAAAGTTTTCTAAGCAACACAAGGGCTTGAAAAAAATATAAAAGAGTGCAAACTTAGTTGTAACAACATTTAATTAATAAATAATCAATACACATTTACATTTATCTTTTTATTTTCATCAATTTTAGTTCAGGAACCATTGTATTTTTGCCAATATATTTCTTCCCATTTATGAATGGCTGCAATATTTGTGGTATTAATATTTTTCCTTTAGGGTCTTGATGTGTTTCAAGTAATGCTATTAACATCCTGGGTACAGCACATGCAGTGCCATTTAATGTATGAACATAATTTTCAATGTTGTTATTCAAGTACTTTATGTTAAGGCGTCTAGATTGGTAGTCAGTGCAATTGCTGGAACTGGATACTTCACCATATGTATTACGACCTGGCATCCATGCTTCAATATCATATTTTCTGTTGAAAATTTCAAGTTTTAACCAAGTTCAGTGTAAAATTTCAAGATGATAGATCAACATTTTGAAGACAAATAAATAATAATAAGCAAAATATCCCAAGAAATTCTTCACACATGGTTACCTGATCCCAAGTTAAGCAGAGTGTACTGCTTGTAGTAAGGTAACTGATATATTACATATACTACTTTTTAAATACATACATATTAGATAGATATTTACACCCAGACACAGAACATACAGACATGTTCATGCACACAAATGTTTGTCCTGGGTGGAAATCGAAACCGCAACCTTCAGTTTGGCAGTCAGGTTCTCTAACCACCAAGCCAACTGGCCCGTCTTTTTAAATACTATGTGGTCAGTAAATATGAAGTATCCTATATGTTTTGATTTGCTTGCAAGTATCAAAATATGTGGCATAAATATTTTTTAGGAGTCTGTACCTTGAATGAAAAAAGGAACTTATAGAATCACTCCATTGTTCCCTGTATCAGTCAAGCCTCTTTTTCTCAAGAATAAGCAGAGGTATCAAGATAAAATTAATATCAAACAAGTTAAACATCAGGTCTGCAATCCCATGGAGCTGTAAAAAATCAAACTTCTAATTTATACAAAAGATATGTCACCTATTTTGCCACTTGCAAGGGAATTAAAACCTATACTTACCTTAAAACCTTTACTATATATTCTATACCCTACTTTCTGTTCATAATAAGAATTATAAAAAGTTGGCAAGAAGCATATGGGCAACTCCAAAAGCAGCAAATTTGTAGTTAGATCACAAAAAATAATAGTTGTTAAACTGAACATGTCCTGTTGATGTATCATGACAACAGCAAATTTAAGTTTGCCTTTCAATCGTCGATCGATTTATTATTCGTCATATCAGTTTATGAACTTGAGAATACGGAACCCTCGGTGCGCGAGTCAAACTCAGCTGCTTATCCGTTTTTTTTAAACATACTTATTTATATATTTACACCCAGACACAGAACGAAAATCATGCACATAAATTTTTGCATCTGGTGGTAATCAAACCTAGCTGATGCTATGGAGTGGCAGATAGGGTACCTAACTGTTACTTTATGATATTAAAGCATAGCAACTGCGACTACCATGTTGATATGTATCAAAAGCAATTCCTTGAAGTATGCTAATACATACTTCCATAAAATTAATTATGATCTCTTTACTAGCAATAAATTCTTAATATTGTGAAATAATGATCATTAATATTTTTAATAATCGAATCTATAAGCCATATTCATTCTCAGTTCCCTTATTCACATACATACATTGCTGAGCATGAATACTATAACCACTGAAACCAAAAATAAGTTGTTCAAATGTTTTGTTTTCATTAATTTATTGAAAAATATTATGCATAGCTCCTGCACTACCTCATATGAACATAAATATGGTATTCTAAAGCAAGGACCTACAAACTAGTGACCAATTCTGAGACCAAGTGTTCTAGTTCTTGAGATAAAGCTAAACACCATTACAATTTTTGAACAATATACTAACACATCCTAATATAAGATAATTACACTGGTCTGCAACGAAATCCTCCTTTAAAAAACTATGTGATAAATATGAAGATTTTGATGCTCTGAATCTGTTCCTGATGGCCGATGTTTTTTATCACGTCTAAGTTTTTCGATATGAACTTTTTTCGAAATATCATAAATTTAAGTTTTTTGTTAATTCGTTTTATGCGTTAACATTATAAACAATGTATTTACATACGAAATAGGTTTTTGCTAGTCGTAAGAGAAAGAAGGAAAGTACTGAAAGTGATTTCTATGGATTTCTAAATCTGGAGGTATTACTTGAAAAATAAAATATTCTCAATACCCATGGAATATTTGTGCTGACTTGAAAGTTGAAAGTCGTTATACTTACTGGATTGCAAGGAGGATACACCAAGTTTTAGGATAAACCTTTAGGATGCAATATGTCACTCAAAATTCATGTTTTGGACTCGCATGTAGATTTCTTTCCGGAAAATGTCGGAGCCGTATCAGATGAGCATGGTGAAAGGTTTCATCAGGATATTATGCATATTGAAAGACGCTACAATGGAAAATGGTCAGCAGCAATGCTTGCTGATTTTTGTTGGTCGATTCGCCGAGAAACTTCGATGGAAACGATGAAGAGAAAAAAAAATACAAAATAACTTGAATTATATTACCATAAGGAGATAAATATAATAATATTTTTATAATTTGTGACTGCAAAATTAGCATTTTTCACTATCAAACTTAGACCATAGTCTTTTTTCACTTTTTTGTAATTGTTGTTACTTTGATAATATCGTTTTTTAAATAGATGGACATTGTATTTAAAATCTATGTGCTGTATTTATTTGTATGTTGAATTCCTTATTTAGAGCACCAAATATTATGTTATCATGCATGAAAACAATGAGGACGAAAAAAAAAAATTTTTTTGCAGACCAGTGTTATGTACCTTTGAGCCAGAAACAAATGAATTGTGTGACAAGTTAGTGTATTTTTTTTTGTCCTGGCTGTGCCACTTTTATTTTTACTACCTGTAAGCAGGGGCTCCCAATTCATGAGGTGGCATATCTAAGACCCTCAAATGAATTTCCAAAGAGGTAAACAGTTCTTCTTGTATTGTTCTTAAGTACTCCAGCATACCCTCAGATTGTTCTGGTGTGGTAACAGCAAACATTTCCACTTTAGTAAACTGGTGGACTCTGTAATCAATCATTCTTTTCCTATAAACTTATATTTCCATATATATATAAGGATATTAATTTATTCTAGTAGAAATTGGTTTTTTCATCAAAGATAAAGATAATGATAAAAGATGATGTAATAAAGGTGTTTAAAAGTATGTGTAATCTCATAGTAATAGTGTACTTTAGATGATATTAAAAATCATGAATAAAATAATATAAACCTACCTATAAATACCTCTTTCTTCAATTACACTAGAGGTTTCAGCACGATAACATCTACTAACAGCTGCAAATTTTACTGGTAAATCATGTTTAGCATAAACTGAATTCTTCAACAATCCTGCTAGTGACATTTCTGCTGTGCCAGACAAATATAAATCAGGACCATGATGTACTGGATCTAATGAATATATCTAAAAACAAAATCATCAAGTGGTTCAAATATTTATAAATTAAATCATTATGTATAATCAATATTTTGCAAAATTATTCCTCGAAATAATAAGTCAAAAAATATTTTACATAAAAAAATGGTCTGAAATTGGTAAAACAGACTAGTGCTATAATCTGTCCTATATAAGAAGTCTCCTTTGATGCTTAAGAATGTTATAGAGAAAAGTACCCTTGTGGTTTATGATAAGGTACATTTAGATCATCATACTTTTAACTCTTCATCACACATATTATGCTTGTGAAATGCATATTAATACCATTATTTTAGGAATGGCTTTATGACCTATGTGTAGTGAAATGTAGTACTCAGTATTTGTCAAAGAAGATATGTATTATCATGTAAGTACAACCAACAACCAAAAGAAAGTGCTGTTTTCAATAAAAAGCATGTGGAAAAGGTGTTTAGTGACACTAACCATTATGACTAAAAGAGTTAACCATAGGACCAATAGATGAAACTTATTTTTATGCAAATGTAATTGATTTTTCAGTGACATTCTTAAACATCAAAAAGGTCTTCTTATCATTCAGCTTTAAAATAATTACTATGTTTGGAATTGCTTTTAAAAAACTACCTGAGTACGATCACTATTTATAGTCATGCCACAACTTTCTAAAACACTGCTTGGTAAAATATCAGGAACAGATACTAATTGGAAATCTTTGTTCAATAAATATGCAGTAGTATATTTAATTAAAGCTTCTTCTAGTTCAGCTAGTTCTCCCAAAAAGTAGTAGCTCTTATGGCCACATGTGTTACCTAATTTTTCTGTTCTTGCTATATTTAATAACCTTGTTATTTCACTGAACTCTATTGGAGGACATCCTTCGAAATTTCTCTTCTTATTAATTTTATGAATGAGGCGTGGTTCAATTTCATCTATTACTGAAGGATGTGTTTTATTTGGTAAATAACTGAGTTCTTTGTAAAGATTAGCTTTAAGGGTTTGGTAGGAAACATCTAGTATTGATGTTGTCTCCAGGGTTTTGTACGTTTCTAATACATGATCTATATCGCCTATGCCTTTTCTCACAATAATATTATTCTTTATTTCTGGAGTATTCTTTTTATTGCAGTAATATTCCGTATCTATATCAGGAAACGTTGAAGCACACGAACTAAAAAACTTAAATTTCTTGATACAATTTCTCGTCACATAAATGGACATCATCATTTTAAAGTTTTCTTTTCTCCCGTGACGAATAAGACTTTTATTATTAATTAGAATTTTACTTTAATATTCTATCTATTACTGACTTGTAATCTATTCAATCAATCAATCAAGGCAAGGAATGTCACTTAATCAAAGAGATTTTTTGTTTTCTTTTGGGTTTTTTTTCAAAGTATTCTACACGCAGTGCTACCAACTCTCAGAACATATTTGGCATATTTCTTCTTTTTAAATTAAATAATAATAATTTAAACAATGGCGCTGAGTAGTAGTAATTTAGTATCGTAATAATCCAAGCTTAAAAAAAACGTTCCATTATTCGTAAGAGGTTCAATTATTTTAAATTATTAATAGATTAAAATAAACATCTCATGTAAAAGTATAGTGTCTAGGCACCCGAATTTCGCTCAGTGTTATTATTTATTTCTAAATGCAGTTTTTCATCCAAATCGGTTGAGCCGCTTCTGAGATACTTCTTTTGTGGATGGCGAACGACTCACCTTTGCGTTTATTTTCGTAAATAACTCGACGTTTGCTTAAATCCGATAAAGAAAACCATTTGTTTACCATACTTAAAAATCTTGGAAGACACACCTAATAACATCTGTGGTCCAGCAGATTGAATTGATTGATTGACCGACAGAACTGTTCATTGGTGTTTTTGGCGCCTTTTTAATGACTTGATTTATTTATTTGATTATTTTGATTGCAAAATATTGGTGAGATTTTGATTTGGTGACTGACTATTCCTGTCAATGAATGGAATAATTCCAACATGCCCGTTAAAAACCGTAAGGACGACGGAGATGGAGACCAAATAGACAAATTATTGATGAACAATAGTTCCTCCGGACATAATATGTCGAATTCCCCTCAAAGGTTTTAAATTGATTTATATGATAAATGTTGGATGTTTTCATGGAACAGTTTGCCTAATATATTTTTTTATTTCAGACTTCGTAAATCTCCACGTAATGGTAATCAATTAAAGATAACCAGTATGTTCCCAACCAAACGTATTAGAGATTCTGAAGACGATATCAATGCAGAGTCGGTAAGTTAGTTACCACGCATTTAGCACTTTAGTACTATGTCTGGATTGGTGGTTAAAGACCCTGACTGCCACGCCACAGATCATGGATTCGATTCCCACCTAGGAGAAACATATAAGCCCATGAAAATTCATATCTTACATATACCTACTTCTCTGATGTGAATCGATAATGAAGACTTTTTTATCTGGCATTATGCATCCCCAAACTAGGTGCAAAAACAGAAGCATTTTATTTTGATTATTTAAAATATGATTATTGCTGTAAGGACATACCTAACAATTATGTAAAAATACTTGTAAAGATACCTTCTCATAAGAATAGTTATGAACACACTACTACCTTTTTCTGGAAGATTTTAAATCACAATAATTGGCCCCCCTAAACAAAATCCTCATTTTGTTATCGCCCCAAACCTTGAAAGTGGAATGAGAAGGAGGAGAAAATCAAAAGACAAGTACCAATCGAATGTAAGGTTATTCAAAAATGATATATATCAACACTTGAAAAATTACTAAGCAAGACTTACAGGAGAGTGATTTAAATTTAATAATTTTTTTTTTTAAATCATCATTAAACATTTTGTAATTGTCAGATTTTGATGTTTTTAATATGCCTATGCCATATAGCTCTTGTATAAAAGGCAGTCTATGTCACTTAGATAAAAACTTCCCCATTGGATAAACAGGTAAAATTAACTAAGCCATCTCTGAAATTTCTGCAGTAACAGGTACATTTACACAATTTATATACAGGAATATTGAGCTAAATTATATTGTCCATAATTAATTTTTCCTAAAAATCAAGTTTCTTTTTGTCAGTTATTATAGTTATTATTAGTCAGGTATTCGCACAATATTGGTGGTTTGGTGTAAATACCACAATATATAAATGTCATGAAACTAGTCGTAGGCACACAATCATAAGACCAAATGGTGCTGAAACATTCAAGATTGAATTGTTTATATAAATCATTTTAGGTATTTTATCACTTAGTAATTTTTACATTACAAGTGTAGATATGATGTTTTATGAGGATATTGATATAACTCATTCTATTTAAACAGTGTCTTTCATATTCTTTTATCATCATTTTGTGTAGTCATCTGATACATAAAAGCTAACATTAAAATTAATAGATCTGTTACTACTTCTTTTGTAGAAAAAGCTTAAATTGGATCCTGATGACAAAAGTGGAAACAGTGATCTTTTGAAATTGAATGTAAAACCAAATGAAATTAATACTAATGAACCTTTAAATGATGATGAAAATGTTATCAAAACAGATGAAAATCTGAATTTGAAGAAGGCAGATATTAACTGTGTAAATAATGAAAAGCAAGATCCTGAAACCATTAGCCCGGTGACCCTTACGAGCATAGAGATGAGTGAACAAAAAGTTGAAGGATATAATATGGCTACACACAACAATAATGTTGTTGAAAAAGAAACCAATGCCAAAATAGGCAATACAGTACCGGATTTAGAAAAGTGTGATATTTGTGGTCAATTTTTGAATAATTCTGATATTATATACTACCAAGGCCACCCACAGAATGCTGTGGAAGAATATATAGCATTAACTAATGAAAAATTGGTTTTGGCATCAGGTAAGTTAAGTCCTTTCAGTGAACAAATATGCTCATCGTCATGAGCCTATCTCTGTCCATGGCTGGACATTGGCCTCACCTATGGCACACCACTGAGCTGTATTTTCATCTCTTAGCTTTCGACTGCTGCCTGCCATCTTGCGCATATCATCGCTCCATCTAGCTGGAGGGGTCCCGACACTGCGTTTAGCGAGCCGTGATCTCTACTCTAGAACACGTTTTCGTTTTAGAACAATATCTCTTTATTACACAAACTACATTTTGACTTGATTGACATAATATGTGTGACATGATGTTAAATATACTATATTTTCATGTTTCGTCTTTTTAAGGAGATGAAGGTGATATCATGGAAAGGCCACAGACAAACATAACTGGTTTTTCTATTTTTGATCATCATGGACATCTTTGTCCTATTGATGGTGGCCTCGTTGAAAATGATGTCCGTATTTACATGTCTGGTTATTTGAAATCAATTTGTTCCGATTCATTTGATATTGATGAAGAGTCTGTACCAGTCAAAGATGTGGGTCCAATTATTGAATGGTAAGATTTTTACCACCTTCACCATGTGGTTTTACTCACATTCTTAAAATAAATAGCAACCTAGAAGAGATTATTCAGGCATATTCATACAAACACTCAATTAAATCTATTCCGTTGTCAAGGAAGCATATACCAACTTATACCTTCACATTTATAATATTAGCAGGACAACAATAGTTATAATGCTACCTATTGATATATTTCAGTAACTATAATATATATATTTTTTTAGGTTCATTCATGGGTTTGATGGTGGATACAGAAATTGCATTACATTGTCCACTGAATTTGGAGAATATAATTTGTTGAAACCCAGCGATGAATATACTCCTCTGATGGACAGTCTATATGAAAAGATTTGGCTGAGTAAAATTGTTGTAGAATACTTAGAAGAGTACCACTATCTCCAACCCTCATATGAAGATCTACTTATAGTTGTAAGAGATTCCATTATTCCTGAACTTAATGATAAGAAAATGTCTGAAGAAATGCTTCATAAACATGCCCAGTTTGTGTGTGACCAAGTTGTTAGTCTTGAAGCGAATGATGACGATGATGAGCCGTTGATTACCTTACCATGTATGAGAGAGCTTATTAAATTGATGGGTATCAAATTCGGAAAGAGGAAAGTGCGGGCAAAAATTGATTATAAAAAGGTCGATAAAAAGGCGTGGACAAAAGCTACTACTACGCCATTGGTCAGGAAAACATTTGAGAGGTTCTTTACTCATCAATTAGATAAAACTAATCATGAACTCGTGTTGCGTAGGAAAAGGTGCGGTGTGTGTGAAGCATGCCAACTGCCAGATTGTGGAGAGTGTAATGCCTGTAGAGCTATGGCCAAATTTGGTGGTCATGGTCGTACAAAAAAAGCTTGTGTTCGTAGACTTTGCCCCAATATGGCGGTAGAACAGGCTGAGGACTCTGAACCAGAAGACGAAGAAGAATATCAACAGATGGTAGAGAAAAAACATCATGACAAAATAGAAGATACAGTTCCGGTTAAGCTTACAGGATCGTGTAATAGAAAAATAACATGGATCGGGGAACCCACTAAGGCAGATTCTACAAAAGTATATTATGAAAAAGTAGAAATTGAAGGATCAGAATTGTGTGTCGGTGACTTTGTGATGGTGGAAACTTCACAACCAAACATTCCAGCGCTGGTTGCGAGAGTTGCGTACATGTGGAAAGAATCTATCAATCCTAAGTCAGGTTTTTTTCATGGAGAAGTGTTTATCAGATCTTCAGATACGGTCTTGGGAGAAGTAGGAAACCCAAGGCAGATATTTTTAGGAGATAGGTGTTGCCATGGTGCTCCATTATCTTCAATTTTAAGAAAAGCTATTGTAGAACGTAAATACATTGCAGAGGACTGGTTTAATCTCGGTGGTAAAGAAGTTGACGACGAAATTACAGAGGATGACGGCAAAACATACTTTTACGATAAATATTACGAGAGGTTTACTGCACGATTTGAAGATATACCAGAGGATCCAGTCTGTCCTAATGCATTGAGGAAACATAGATTCTGTCCATCTTGTGAACGCAAAACGAGGAGGGATGCAAAGAATATTCCAAAAGTATCTGGCAAATTAATGGAAAAATCTAGTTTAGTAACAGAAGTAAACAGAACAGAATGGTCTTTGGTAAGGTGGCAAAACTATGATTTCAAGAAAGGTTGTGGGGTCTTTCTAAAGCCTGGAACACTGAGACTTAAAAATAATTATAACAAAACAAACAATAATCTCAAGGTCAAACTAGATAAGGTGGATGAAACTATTTACACAGAATATTATAGGAAAAGCGATAGCAATATGCGGGGGTCGAATATCGACACAGGCGAACCCTTTTGCGTAGGATATATAGCTGCAGTCACGGCTGCAGGCGATGGTCCACTTATCGTTCCACAAGATATTTATCTAAAAATCAACGTGTTATATAGACCTGAAAATACTACTAGTAGATTTCCACAGCACGAGGACGTCAACGTCGTCTATTGGAGCGATGAGATAAGGGAGGTTTCATTCTCGACAGTGGTAGGCCCGTGTCATTTAATCTACGAACAAAACGTACCACAACAATATACCCTGCAGGAGTGGCTGGAGATAGATCCCAGTAGGTTCTATTTCAGAATGGCATTTGATAAATCTACCGGTGAATTCGTGGACGTGCCCCAACACGCGACGAGCGTCGGTCGCGTCGATAAAGGAAAGAACAAGGGTAAGGGCAAAGGAAAGTCCAGTAAGCCCGCGGAAGCCAGCAGCGCAAAGGTCGAAGCGGTGGAAACTAGACCCTTGAGAACGCTGGACGTGTTCGCCGGCTGCGGGGGGCTGTCGGAGGGGCTGCACCGCGCCGGCGCGGCCGAGTGCCGCTGGGCCGTGGAGAACCTGGAGGCGGCGGCGCACGCGTACGCGCTCAACAACCGCGCCTGCAGCGTGTTCCACGCGGACTGCAACGCGCTGCTGCGCGACGCCATGGCGGGCGCCTCGCACGCGCGCGGCCTGCGCCTGCCCGCGCGCGGCGAGGTGGAGCTGCTGTGCGGCGGCCCGCCCTGCCAGGGCTTCTCCGGCATGAACCGGTTCAACTCGCGGGAGTATTCCAACTTCAAGAACTCCTTGGTCGCGTCGTACCTGTCCTACTGCGATTACTATCGACCCAAGTATTTCATATTCGAGAACGTTAGAAACTTCGTCGCGTTCAAAAAAGGCATGGTTCTGAAACTGACGCTGCGGGCGCTGTTGGATATGGGCTACCAGTGCACGTTTGGGATTCTACAGGCCGGCAACTACGGCGTGCCGCAGACGAGGAGGCGGCTCATTATCTTGGCGGCCGCCCCCGGCTTCAAGCTGCCTCTGTACCCGGAACCGACCCACGTGTTCAGTAGACGAGCGTGCTCCTTGACCACTACTATCGATGGTAAACGATTTGCGACCAACATACACTGGGACGAATCGGCCCCCAGACGAACCTGTACCATTCAAGACGCTATGAGCGACCTACCGCACATAAGCAATGGCGCTAATAAAATAGAAATAGATTATGGGTCTATGCCCGAGAGTCACTTCCAGCGTTTAATTAGGAGTAAAGATGAAAATGCAAAATTACGTGATCACATTTGTAAAAACATGGCGCCGTTGATACAGGCTAGGATCTCGAGGATACCGACGACGCCCGGTTCCGACTGGAGGGACCTTCCCAATATCTCAGTTACCCTTTCAGATGGATCGAAGTGCAAGGTAATTAATTTTTTCATTTACCTAATTAATAATAATATGGTAATAAGATTATTCTTACAGCCTTCTTATGGTTTACCGAATATATATATTTTTTTAATCATATTTATTATCATAAGATTGCATTTTTTTATTTCGTTTATACGATGATGAAGCCTTATCGAACACCTATATGTGGTGGATAAGTTAACGCATTCAATTTCAAACTATTATACTTTTGATCTATAGAAATATTACTTATTTGAATCGGTTCCTCTCTGTGTCGAGCACCGTTTGCAAACGATGCGGTTCTAATTTTAAACTGATCGAAACAGTCATACAAAAGAGATCTGCTTGAGTTCAGAAGGATACCCGTCAAATCGTAGCAAACCGATACACACTTGTAGGTACTTTTATAATGTTAAATTAAATGATTGTGTATGTAGGTGCTTCAGTACCGCTACGTGGACCGCGGGCGCGGGGCCGCAGGGCGCGGGGCCGTGTGCGCGTGCGCGGGCGGGGCCCCGTGCGGCGCGCAGGACAAGCAGGAGAACACGCTCATTCCCTGGTGCCTGCCGCACACCGCCAACAGGCACAACAACTGGGCCGGACTATACGGTGACTCATTTATACTATGTATATTTTTATTGTTGTTATATATTGACGGGCCAGTTGGGTTGGTGGTTAGCGAGCCTGATTGCCGAGCCGCAGGTCACGGGTTCGATTCCCACCCGGGACAAACATTTGTGGGCATGAACATGTCTGTTTCTTCCGTGTCTGGGTGTAAATATGTATCAATGTAAGTTGTATTCAGAAAAACAAAATAGTTAGGTACTGTAAGTATATATTAATAATAATTTTTATTTAATCAGCAAGATACAAATATAAAATGTATAATATGTGACAATTACAGTGAGACAGGCTATAGTATTATATGTTCAAAATCGATTTGCCTCTGACTCTCAAACTAGGTTTTGCCCTGTATTTTGAGTCACCATTGGTTCCTCGCTTGTACTACAATATAAAGCTAAATAATATAATAAATGGAAACATTAACATAATAAGGCTAATTAAAACTACAGCTAAGATAAAATAGTGAGCAAAGTGTTTTTAGTGTCATGTGTAAAGTGTGATTATTATTATGTGTGTGTGATAGTATTGAGAGTATGTGAGCAAGTGATAAGAGGATAGTTTGTACGGGTTGTAATATAAGTGTGACTGAGTATGCTAATTAATTGAAATTCAGTAGAAGAATTAATCATTAATATTTACTTAAGAAGCGCTTTTGTTGCATCATAATCTACAAGCTATAGCCATTTTGACTTTTCTTTTTGTTTCCTGTCTTGTCAATGGATAAATTTTGAGCAATATATTAGCTTTATTATAAAGATGATTTTGAAGGACAAATTATTGATTCTTGCCAAAACTCGTTTTACAACATTTTTAGGGCATACTTTATCTTGTCTGCGTTTCCGGGAGTAAATAGTGGGATCATATTTGAGATTAGAATTACTTTTTAAAATAATGTTGCATATATACAATTGCTTCACAGTGAGCACTGAGATGTAGTATGTCTAAAAATAATGTTTCAGGATATTTATTATTATCTTTTTGCATATAGAAAGAATCGGGAATAGGGATCTTAGTGTGGAGTACGTCCAGGGATGTTCCACCATACCCATTTCAGCCGTAAAGTAGTAGTGTACTTGTATTTCATAGTTTAGAGCGTGGTTATTCAAATTTTTCGTTATAATTTCGTGATATAGTATTTGCTAATTAAGCCTTTTCATATGATATATTTTACTGAATGTCCTCTAGAGGGCGCCATATTCAATTTAATCGATTAATAATTTGTCAAACTACTATATGTAGTTTAGAAGTTCTAAGCTTCACCATAGCATAAGAACCTGTTATAATAATTGTAAGATGGACGGGTACCACCAACGTCCTTTTCCTCACAGTATTTTCCTTTACCAAAAGCTCGACTACCAATAAGCTATCGTACATAAGGCATATTGCTTAATTTCCACCCTTACTCGTAAGGTCATGCGTGACGTATCGTATACGAGGAGTTGATCGACGTTATGTGCGCAGGTCGGTTGTCGTGGGACGGATACTTCAGCACGACGGTGACGGACCCGGAGCCGATGGGCAAGCAGGGCCGCGTGCTGCACCCCGCGCAGCACCGCGTCGTGTCGGTGCGCGAGTGCGCGCGCTCGCAGGCCTTCCCCGACACATACCTCTTCGCCGGCTCCATACAGGACAAACATCGACAGGTATAATATTCGTACCAGGCGTGAATTGGTTGATAATTCGACTAGCATGAATATTTTTTTACACCATAATAGGCATTAAGATTGCTTAATTTTTCATGATAAATATATTAATATATATTATTCCTGAAAGTTCCAATCAAATTGATCACATTCAGGTATAAAAGTAATAATAAAAATATAAATTACAGATAGAATGTAAGCCTAAAAATGGCTGTAAACTCTAAAAAGTGTAGATTCGTCATACATGTTTACCGCAGCCGCTTGTTAGCAGCGATTGTTGCCGGTGCACCGCTGGTAACGCACAATGTAATCTAATTAGTATTCACTTAAACTAGGTGGAATATTAGTTCTTTTTATTTTATATTTTATTAATAGTGCGTTTTTGTGTTCAAATACAAATCTAGAATATCTGTTCTTGTTTTGTTACATTGAACATAGCTTTTCTAATCTAAAAATGTTTTACACAGGTTGGTAATGCTGTTCCACCACCTCTAGGCGCTGCATTGGGGAGAGAAATCAAGAAAGCATTAGCGGCCAGTATCTCAAATTGATTCAATGTTCCGATTGTGTGTTTTAAAATCGCGTGCGGAGATCGCCGCCCCACGACAATAGCTGGCTACTACAACGATGGGCAACTCACCTAAACACATATCTTGTTTCATTAATGTAATCCTTATTTTTTGTTTTCTGTAAATGTACTACTTATATAGAAGTTTAAACATAAGTGCCTTAGTAATGCTAGTTACGAGGCACATGCTAGCCTCGTAAAGTAATATAAACTGTTTGAAATTACTAGATGTAAGTTTAATGTTTTCATTAAGATAATTGTTATTTGCAACATGTTGATAAAATTAAAAATACTTTTGTAGGAGTTTTTCATTGTTAACAGGAATTTAGGAAATTAACAGTAAGAAAGTTAATCATGTTTGTACCATAAGATTTTATGTAATAAGTGACAAGCCATTTTATAGCGTAAATGTTTGTTTTTTTTATTAGCTAGACTTTATATACATTATACTAATATACTTACCCATACATAAATATTAACAAATTGCTTTTAATTTTCATGCCCTGTCCGAATAGTTATAGCTTTTATTACATATCTGTTTAATTCTAATCTGAGTTAAACCTGTTTCCGAGATCTTGAATTTCCCCGAGATATAAAGTAACCTATGTATTAATCCAGAACATCTTCTGGTGCCAAATTCCATTAACGTATGACACAAATATTACGTGGGCGTTACAATTTTTAATGAAACAGAAGTACCGTTATAACTAACAAATTTATTTCATCAAAATATCCTTAGTTTTTCTTTTGATATTTTTAACTAAAACACTTAGTTCAGTATCTTGTTTAGATTTCTTTGTCACTAAACTTTCACCTGCAGTGTCCACCGGCCGCCTTTTCAATTTCTCTTGTATGAGCTTTTCCATGTTCTTTGTTTTCTTGAAATTCGGATCCGATGGATCGATATTGTAGAGATGTGAATTATACAATGCAGCAAATCTTTTATCATTTACGTTAATATCGAAATCCGGTAATGCTTGTTTCTGTTCCATCATTTTCTCTTTTAGTTTCTTTTTCCTTTTTGTTTTCTTGTCGCCTTCAGCTTCTTGAATCTTCTTTAAACTGAAATGTGTTTTCCCATCATCCTCGTCATCCAATAATAACTCTAATTCGGCTTTTTGCTTTTCTTGTTCCTGATCTAGATTACATTCTTTTGTACCTTGGTTGACTTTACTTTTAGATTTAACCTTTTTGAACTCAGGTTTATTGAATTCTTCTGCAAAATACGGGTCATTCATATCTATATCTGAGGGTACATCATCAGATAAATTTTCTTCTGAGTTTGAAAGCCTATCAGTAACATCTTCAACTTTCTGTTTATTTTCCAATTTCCTCTGCTTCTTCTTTTCCCTTCTTTTCTTTAATAATTTCTCAAATGGGGTCAATTCATCATCCTCTGAAAAATTAAAAATCGGTTAAATTTTAATTATTACATTAAAATACTGTAACATAAGTTTACTGTATAGGATGGGCCAGTTGGCTTAGTGGTTAGAGACCCTGACAGCCACTTTGCAGGTTGTGGGTTTGATTCATTTGTGTGCACATGTGTGCATGAACATGTCTGTTTGGTCTGTGTCTGGATGTAAATTCTAACTATCAATATAAGAATGTATTAAAAAAATGTATTTATGTAGTATATCAGTAGTCTGGTCTCCATAGAACAAGCTCTGTTCAGATGGCCATGTCTAAAGAATGTTCCAGGATATTTATTTACATATTGTAATTTTTTTAAGAATAAACTAGTTCAATTCTGTTGTTACCTTCAGTCATCTTCTTTTTTACTAACTCCTCAGCTTTATCTTTGATTCCTAAGCCCCATGTAATCTCCATTTCCATATCTTTATTTTTCTTTTTTTCATCTTTTTTCTCAATATCTTCAAGCAAAGTTTTGTATTTTTGTATTGGGTCCACATCTTCATTTTCCGATTGTGAGTCTGGGTCGTCGTCAGCTGAGGCAACACCTGTTGGGATAAAAATATTCTGTTTCTGAAAATATTCATTGCATATTCAGTTTTAGAGTAGTATTGAACCATGGTTGAGAATTTAAATTACAATTACCGTCACTTTCGCTACTCGACGCCAAATATTCTTTCAGGTCTAAATCGTCTATTTTGCCATCAAGTGCACTTCGAATGGCTTCGGTGCGGTTGGGGTTAGTGGCATCCCAAGTTAGCTCTACTTTTGCCTGTTGCAGAGCAGTGGTTGTGAACAGGCGCGGTTTGTACTTTGTTAAGTCAGGTAATCTGTCACACTTTTCTCGGGGTTCCTATAAATTCAAAAGTTTATTGTAATAAGTAATACTCAAGAATTTGACAAAGTAGATCCACAAAGGTGACAGCAATAGAAAGAGAACTTAATTCATACATAAATTTTTATAAGCTGTCCCACGCGGTTTCGCCCGCATTTTTAATAAAAAGTATGTTTATTTTCCCAGATTACTTTCTGGGAATTTAATACAAATTTGCTTGGCGAGTCAAAGTAAAAAAAAAATAGATGAAGAGTAACTTTTTATATATTTTGTATCTATATTTTTGTATATAATAATAGGATGGTAGGTATGATACAAACATTACACGTTTCTCTTGGATAACAATCCCGTATTTTATATGTTAATACAGATCATATTCATACTGTGAGCCAAATTACTGTCGAACTTGTTAATGTTAACAAACATAACATGCACAAAGTCGGACGTATTTGACGTATATTAGTAAGATAAGAAGATACTATTTCGATTTCGAAAAACCCTCATCCAAACTGATTTCGTCATTAAGTTGGAGGTCCCATCCTTACTTACCTTTCATAAAAGCGAATGTGCGCAAAATGTCAGTAAAATTAGGTTAGATTATAGAGATCAATTGGATATTTATGAACCGAGAACGCTAGTGATACCGCAGAGAACAGCTAATAGTCAATATATACCTGATCGAATTCGACATCATCAGGAATAAATCTCATGTCAAGTCTAGTGGCACTACTCTCGTACTCCATGCCATCGCACTCACTGTAGATCTTGTCGGCTGTCGAAACTGTATCACACTCCACAACCGCATAGAAATACTTTAGCCTGTTTAATTGGTAGCGTCGTAGCTTTTCCATATGATATGTGGAACCTGTTAAATTATTATATTTATTAAGATAATTGTGGCTACAAATTTATTGCAATACTACAGTCTTCTCATGCATTTTTAGCACTTATAATCAAAGCTGTTTTGTAATACAATGACATGTTGTTTAAGTGGTAGGTGATAGTAAAAAAAGTGCTGTTAGGGAACCAGCTGAGCACATTACATATGCACAAACTGTACATCAATTGAGAGACCAGTTAACAGTGACACATTACCTCATAAAGATAAAATACTTGATAACGTAAACTATAACTATAACACAAAATGTTGAATATTTCGAATTCAACTGCAGCAATTTCATATGCGAGTCGTACCTAGTATACAAATTGTATTTTTCCCAATTGAAGTCCATTTTCTGTATAAAAATTATGACAGAGAAGGCAATATTTTACCAAATAGAACAAACCTTCTTCATTGCCACCATCATCAGATACATCATCAACTTTTTGCTCAGTCAATTCTAATGGACCTCTTATTTCTTCTTCTTTCATTCTCTTCAAGCCATACTCTGATGGATAAATCTATAATAGATTAATATAATTAATATTGGATTGTTTATTAACTTCTATAGATATGAAAATTTTGGTTTAATAGGTGTATAATGTAGTAGTGAAGTAAGTTGAAGTTCCTAGAATGAGTTTGTTGAAGGAAAACATCATTAGCTATGGCCACAGAGGTAGCAGAGTTCATAGGGACTCAGAAGTTGCCTGTAGTAGCCCGCCTATGTGGCTACAGCACTCATGGTAATTGTCCATGGGCAAAGAATGGTGACTACAAAGGGTCAGGTGGACCAACTGACTGCCTGATAATAACTATATGGAACAAAGTCAATAAGTATATTTTTTAAATATCTGTAAGTACATTTTAGTTTAAAGAATTGCTTTCATTTGAATGCATATAGAGTAAAAATTATAGTCTAGATCAGTGTTTTTCAATCTTATTGATTTCGTGACCCCATTACAGGTTGAAAAATTTTGGCAACCCCCTTGAGATGAAAGAATTTATGTTTTAAAAGGCTATGATAATGATTGTCTTTATTTTGATACTTTTATTTATTAGTATGCAAGAAGCCACGAGAGGTTTGCAAGTAGGTGCGAGGTAAGTTGGACGCCAGTTTCCGCGCGCTAATCTGAGACTGCCTATATTTTCCCTTCTGCCGGCGACCCTCTGACTAAGGATTGAAAGACACTGGTCTAGATTGACCTGTATCACAGATTTTTCTGTTGTCAATTTGTAATCATTTAAAATGTACAATATAATAATAAGTCAATTATACCGTTACTGTGTGTATGACACCACCCAGGGGCAAGAAGGAGTTTAACAAAACCATTAGATCTGCTGCTTTTATATTGTCCCAATCCATGTTGCACACTGCTATTCTACACAGAAAAGATTTAATTACATTAAAAAGTACTGAATTTTAAGGCCTTGAAACCATATTGCTCAGAAGAAAGACAACATTTTATGATTATTTACCTCAGGAACTCACTATCACTATCATTAGCTTGCAGGAAGCAAGTTTAGCTACAGTCTATATCATCATATATGAGGTTTCTTTTACTTTCATGTTTTAATATTCAGTGTATTCTTAATGATAACCAACCTTTTGGTAGATTTCTCAGTAGTTTCAGCATCAGCATCCAACTCTCCCCACTCATGCTCCAAGTCACTTTCTTCCTCAGGTTCACTGCTTTCATCATCTGAAGAACTGTCAGTTTGAAGCACACCTGTGATTGACAACAAGTTTTTTATGGTACTTCATTAACACTGTAGAGTTCCAAATATAATAATATACAAAATTTTAATTTAATTTTCCCGGTACAAAAATAATCCTATGTTAAGTAACACTAATACCTCCAAGAATATGGATACAAAGTTTCATGATTATTGGTTAAGTAGTTTTCACGTGAATGTGTAACAAACAAACTTACATTTATATTTATAATATTAGTAGGGATGAGTATGTATTTAAAAAAGTAGTATATATAGTAAGAGCATTACACAATCAGCCTGCTGATCCCTAACATAGCAGAGCTTGTTCTATGGAAACCAGAAAACTGATATACAACCTTTTGTTTTCTTAATACACATTACACCCAGACCTTAACAAACAGACATGCACCCAAATGTTTGTCCTGGGTGGGAATCGAACCCACAACCGCAATACATTCCAAATTGCAAAACCTCTATAGCTCATCATTATATAATCTATTGTTGAACATTTTTTTGTCCTATCATTAATACTCTTTGCAGCGTATGCGATGAAAGACATTTTATGGCTAATTTTGTTACACCTTCGGTTGGTTTTAACAGGAATTTCTAAAGATTTCTATAGTAATCTAGTACTAAATATAGCCTATGTTACTCAGTGATAATGTAGCTTTCTAATGAAAAAAGAATTATTAAAATCGGTCCAGTACTTTTGAGTTTATTCATTACATACAAAAATACAAATCTTTCCTCTTTATAGTAGTGTAGATTACCTTCTCCTCTGGCATAGTCAACTTCCAAGTCTAATAGTTTTTGCTTTGTTTTGCGATCAAGCTCTCCCCTTTCAAGTTTATCATTATCAAATTTGGGTGATTCTTTGTTGATTTGGTTATCTTCGATCTGTGGCAGTTTTACAAACCTCCCTGGAGCAGGTTCTTCAATAGAATCAGATGGTACCGGATTAGTATCTTCATCTAAGCTTTCGTCGGATTCCTCCAAATCGTAATATTTTCTCAAGTTCTCCGTGGAAGTTTCGTTGATGGGCCGTCCCCGCTTATCCACAGTATACTTTACTTTGAACTTGTCGTCTTTAAACATAGGCTGGAACCTTTTGTCGACCTTAACTTTCCTTTCATGTTTGGGAATTTGTCTGTAACGCGGGTCGTTCAAGTATTTCGCAAATCGACTGTCTTTCAATATATCCTCCATAACTCAATTATAATCAGGAAGTTACAGATAATTCTTCAAAAGACTTAACTCACTGTACTTAGCATTAAAAAAGCAACCAAAACATTAAAATCACATGTTCCTCCTACTCGTTTCCTCGTTATCGTAGCGTTTATACTCTTTAATTGCACCGTGCACACCGCACGCACGCACATTGATAGAATGAAGGTAGGTAGGAACTTTAACCTAAAAGCGATGTTGCCACATCGGCAACGGATCTAGTAGCTAAAGAGCACCGAAAAACATTTATGGGAAAAAAATTTCACTGGACTCCTTAACTTTCTAACCGAAGTATAGAATATACAAGTAGTGCTTCATGGCGGAAATGGGTAAGATGATAATACCCGGACGAACTCTGCACTAAGAGCTCTACTACACAAAAATTATATCTATATATTATATATTTATATAATTTATTAATATTACATATTATATTTTTTGAACTTCATCAATTATTATTTTCACTCAAAACTTATTGTTATTAATAATTAACGAACTTGTTTCTCTGCTGGTTCAGTAGGTATTTGATAACATTTTAGCTTTAGTTCAGTATTAAAACATTTAAAAAATAGTAGAACTTTACGTAAGCTTTTTCTATGCTCCCACTGCAAATTCACAGATAGTATTTGTACTGCCAGATGTAAAATGTTACGCATACATATAGTATTTAGAAAATGAAAAGTACATTTTTTTTTTTTTTTTTTTTTTATTATTTCTTTTTACATTTTCTACGGACTCTTAGTCCGTACTCTTTGAAGATTCTACGATTAATTATTTTACGATCTATTGTAATGTGTTTCTAAAAATTAACATCTTTCCGCGCGTGCTCAGCTCGTTGTTTTGAACTGAGGCTTGTGGTTCCTTAATAATAGTGTTAAAAAATGAAAGTTATGAAAAGTACATTAAACTTTTCAAGAAGTGTACGCAAGGACGGAATGTCATTGGCAAATCTAGTTCAAAATTTCCGTTCCTATATGGGCAATAATTATGAAAATTTGCACTATTCTGGCACTATTAGAACACTATTATAGTAAATCATTTTCATTGCTAAATACGGCCATGTTTACGCAGTAGGATCGAATTAAAAAATCAAAATAGTGATGATCTATAATAGCTTGTTTTACAAGGCAACATAAACACAATTTTTCTATTTCTGTCAGGGTTTCATTTTTGCTATTTAACTACGGAACCTAAAAAGTGCACTGTGGTGGAACTGCTTACTCGTATCCTACATCACAGATCTGTCATATTTCTGTTTGGTTTTATATCTGTGCATTGTTATACGTACAATGTTTTTATTACGATAACCTGTATAACTTTAATCTGTTTCTTTAAATAAGTATACATTTAAATAAAATTAAAAACTAGAGAACCCATTCATATTATTAAGCAAATTTGAATAACTGTTATTTTTGTAAAGATAGTAACAAAACAAAATGTCCTTAGATACCGTACCGAAAGATTTAAGAGGACTGCGGGCTTGTTTAGTCTGCTCATTAATAAAAGTAAGTAGTCATTGGTATTAAATAGTAAAATAGTTTCATATTTAATATATAAAGTACCTACTACCACTGATTTATTTCAATTTCCAGACTTTCGACCAATTTGAATATGACGGATGTGACAACTGTGATGAATTTCTTCGTATGAAAAATAACAAGGATAATGTTTATGACTGTACTAGTAATAATTTCGACGGGTAAGTCAATCATTGTAAATTAACTGATTTTAATTTATTAGCATTTCCCAAATTACTTAAATATTATTGCTTTTGGCATTGTATGTGACTCAATTTCACACAGAGCTTACAATGCCCTGCAGTTGCAATAAAACAATGTCTTCAGGGCGCTGTTGAGGCTTCCCCAATAGTACATTGCCTCTAAAAAGTCTCTCAGGTTGATTCAAAATTAATTGTTAGAAAATAATTAACATAATCTATATGATCTACTATGTTGTCTGAATGAAATAATGTTTATATTACTTAATATTCTTTGTTGTGATCATATGGCTATGGTGAGGAGGCTCTGCATTTAATTTTCATTATGTTTTACTGTGGATAGTCTTGCATTTGACAACAAAATTTTCATTTAATGTTCTGTTGGTTTCTTTACTTTACAGTTTTGGTTAATATGGTGACTATACCCAGCAGCACCCTCCCTATTGTTATAAAATTTTAAAATAGTTTAGTCTTACTGAAATGAAATATTCATGATGACTATGAATTTTAATGAAAAACTCACAATCACGCAATAAATATAGATTTTGTACTTATGAACTTTCCACATATATAATACATGTTACTATCCAAACTTAAATGTTTATGTTATTTATTTGTATAAATGATACTAAGTTCATGTTGTGCCAATTTCACTTTAATTAATGGTTAATGAAGGGGACCAGTAACTTTGTTGTTTAGGTTTTTGCCTTAGAAATTTTATTGTATTACTGTCAGGACTTTTACAATGTTCCTTATGATTTGTTTTTATTCTTACAGAATGATTGCTGTAATGAGTCCTGAAGATAGTTGGGTCTGTAAATGGCAAAGAATAAGTAAGTCTTAAATAGTCATCTTTTGTTTAAATGTCCAACTACTAACAAATATAATATAAAAGTGAAGATATTTAATCTGAGGACAAGAGTCTTATTGTCTAAGAATTTCAATACATATAATAGTTAAAATAAGGCAATGTATCTTCTGTTAAATCAACATCATTAACAACCGCAATGAATATACGATCCTGATCTAAAAACGCAAGATTGAAGTAGAATTTTGACATTACATGTATTAAAATCACTGTCTAAAGGTTCATCAATCCATGGATTTTCGATCGGTATTGCATATTAATTTTCGCCGTAAGTCAACATCCAATTGTTTAGTTTTTAATATTACATGCCTTCTGTTTAATGTGAAGTTTTTTTTACAGATCGATTTTGTAGGGGAGTTTATGCTATATCAGTCTCAGGGCGACTGCCAGCAGGCGTAATTAGAGAAATGAAAAGCAGAGGATTTGTTTATCGACCTCGCGACACAAGTCAGCGGTAACATTCTGTATTTCACATCATAATTAAATGTTAATTTTTATTTGATTTTATTATATACTGTAAGTAAATAAAATTGTCAGAAAAAAGTTTCAATACTATTTTATTGAAATAACTACCTACATACAAGATAACATTTACAATAGGATTTGTCTTTGATTACACACACTACTTTATGCAAAAAATAAATGCAACTAAATTGTACTTAGCAACAATTAGCAAAAATATTGAATGTATTAATTTGCTTAAAACATTTACAACACCCAAGTTCTTGCATTATAATAAGTACCAAATACAAATAAAATTTATATTTATTGTCATTGTTCAGAAATACAAGAAAAACTAACTTGCTAATAATAAATCACCTAAGCAAGTCACATAAATCCATTGGAATTAACATCTATAAACTGATTTTGTGCATAATATTGTAAAATATTTAATGAAATATAAATTCATATTTACAAGTATTTATTCCATTGTACCTATTCTGTATCTAAATGTTCTAATTGTTGTCTTCCATTCTCCATTTATGCATTGACAGTATTTACAACACATTATTAGGTTGAATGTATACAGTAGTGTGAAATAATGTCAACTACTGGTATCTGATGGTGGTGGTTTAGACTCATGATCCGTACCCAGAATGTCTTTATCTATTTCTTTAAAATCAATATTCTGTTTCTTCATAGCATTCTGAAAAAAATGAATATTCCATATTTACAATAAAATAACTAGGGGTGCTGGCATCAACACTATTTTATTTCTGTAGGTGCACTGTTTGTTCATTCCATAACATGGGACCTAAGGACTGGCATTGATATATTATACTTATGTGTTAGTATTACCACTAGAAACTCAATAGATAACCCAAGACATTGTTGAAATCAATATCACCACAGAGCTTTTAGTAAGTAAATCTTGATTATTTGGAAGATTGAACTTTTGGCAAGTTATCTATCCATTACAGATGATTACAAAGTTATACTGTATTATTTTATATATTATTATATTATATATTGTTTGTATGAAAGAAAACATGATTTAAATGAACTTAACACCCTCATCTATCAATAGCAATAGAATAAATAATACACAATAACTGAACAGTGAAATAAATTGCATTGCATCGGTACTGTTGGTTTGGCCTTAATAGATGGGAAAATTAATCGGAATAATTACTCAGATTGATTATACAAGCCGAATCTTTTCGCATGAATAACAGATTTGTTATAATGACTTAATTACGAATCTTTCTATACCTTAACGCATTCCTGATAAACTTTGAAGATTCCAGCGCAAACGGAATCATCATGATCGCCTTTTAGAAATCTTTCGGAGAACCAGCTATTGAAACAATCATCATATTTTTTCTTAAGTTCTGTACATTCTTCTCCGATACTATTCATATTCTTATAAGTCTTATGAAATAACCAATAATTACGATTTCATAAATTATATGATAAATAGGTATGCTAGAATACTATCAATCAATCCGTTCATCCACCAAATCCACATCCACAGAAGAATAATTTTACGTAAGTTCAGTGTTACCAAATCACAGAAAATATTATTCCCAATTTTTTTTACTAATAAATAATTTTTTTAAAATAACTACTAATAAAATGAAATTTCCACTGAAATAAATAACAATAATTATTACAATTATTGTAATAATAACACTGAATGATGATTGAATTGAAGTTATGCCAATTTATCGAAAGTAATGGACGTTGGTTTCATATTGGATAAGATTAATAAATAAATATCCTGGGACATTCTCTTACACACGGCTATCTGATCCCAAAATAAGCAGAGCTTGTTCTATGGAAACCAGATAACTGATATACTAAATATACTCCTTTTGCTTCTAAATACATACTTATATAGATATTAAAGAGCGCGCGGAAATTGCGCAATAAAAATTTCCAATTCTTTGATTATGGTCCAAATTCGCGGTTTCGTATTTAACCTTATATATAGAAACTTTGTATAGTTGTAGAACATGCCTGTTTCGCATCTACATACTAATTTATAATTAATATAAACCTCAAAATAATATAAAAATTGTACCTAGTCAAGATATAAATTATATGTAAAAGACCGTACTACATAGCTTAGTTATCAGCACATCAACTCGGGATTACATTACCTTGGGAGTCACACCTTTTTTCTTCTTCTATATACTTACATAGTTAAATGTTCCTGTTACATAGATAAACAGATATTTACACCCAGACACAGTTTAAACAGACAGACATGTTCATGCACACAAATGTTTCGCTATCGTCCCGCTCTGGAAATTTTTATTTTGTTCTAAGTAGTGATTTCTTATGTGACATTTGTTTTGTTCGCTACATTAATATTTAAGAATATATGTGTATTCTATTAACCCCACAGATTAATTTAACAGTTCTTTGATTGTTTTACTGCCTGTGAGAAGGTTCTGTTTTGTTTTGGTTTTTGACCTGGGGGACTAAAATTACGTTAAAGTTGCCCACCTTTTTATTGCTTGAGCTGACTTTTCCGCTTTTGTTAGCTTCCAGTTTTCTTTTTTCAGCACAACATTATTTAAAAATTGTATTAAGATGTAATTAGAATAATTATGATGATTTCCATAATTGCCAGACTGCAGCACTAAGTAGATAGTTCTTCGAGAAATATAAAGATGTCGTTGTAATCGAAATACTACGAAATAAAGTACTAACTGCTATGCAGTTTGGCAGATTTCATGTATAATTTTAGTGTTTAACAAATTTTGGACAAATAAAATAAAAAATAATAATTCGATAAATAATACCTAAAATCTCTTTTGAAATAGGTACTTACAGTTTTCTTTACTAGGTACCTTTTTTACTTTATGCACGGGTAATTAATGTTAAGTAGATATTTTATTAAAGGAACGTAGTATACCTACATGCCACTATTAGCCACAATTTCATATATTTTTTAACAATAGTAAGATGAGTTACTAGTACATCGAGCTTGTTTGTAATGTATGTTTTCAGGTATTTTTTTCTTTGATACAATCATACCTGCATTAAATTGTATGGTTATATAATATATGTATTTATGTTCATATCTGTACACACTATACAGTAATACGTTTTTTTTTGTTATAACACATGGACCAACTTATAAGCAGACGGTCCACCTGATGGTAAGTGGTCACCGCCGCCTAAAGGCATTTACAACACTAGGGGCATCGCTAATGCGTTGTCAACCTTGAGACGTGTTGTTGTTAAGTCTCATGTGCTCATTTCACTTAATTTAAATTTTAAAGCATTTAACCCAATATCCGCCTGCCGACTTACCAATACCCTACATCCTGCTAATTCTACATCCTACTAATCCTTTACCCTACTAATCCTACATCCTACTAATCCTACATCCTACTAATTCTACATCCTACTAATCCTACATCCTACTAATCCTACATCCTACTAATCCTACATCCTACTAATCCTTTTTTTTTTTTTTTTTTATGCCACTTGGGCCGACAAACAAGCAGACGGTCCACCTGATGGTAAGTGGTCACCGCCGCCTATGAACATTTGCAACACTAGGAGCATGGCCAATGCGTTGTCGACCCTGAGACGTGAAGTTGTTAAGTCTCATGTGCCTGTAATTTCACCGGCCCCCTTACCTTTCTAACCGAAACACAGTAATACAATTGCATTACAGCTTCACGGCGGAAATGGGTAAGGTGGTAGTACTTCCCCGGACGAACTCTGCACTAAGAGCTCCACTACTACTAATCCTATACCCTACTAATCCTACATCCTACTAATTCTACATCCTACTAATCCTACATCCTACTAATTCTACATCCTACTAATCCTACAGCCTACTAATCCTACATCCTACTAATCCTACATCCTACTAGGTAATCCTATACCCTACTAATCCTATATCCTACTAATTCTACATCCTACTAATCCTACAGCCTACTAATCCTACATCCTACTAATTCTACATCCTACTAATCCTACTAATCCTACATCCTACTAATTCTACATCCTACTAATCCTACATCCTACTAATCCTACAGCCTACTAATCCTACATCCTACTAATCCTATATCCTACTAATTCTACATCCTACTAATCCTACATCCTACTAATCCTACATCCTACTAATCCTACAGCCGACTAATCCTACATCCTACTTATATTATAAATGCGAAAGTTTGTAAGGATGGATGTATGAAAAAATTTACTAATCGGAATTCAATGAAACTTGAAAAGCGCCTTTAACACATTGTATACTTTTTATCACAGGAGAATGTAATATCCCTCGGGAGACAGCTAGTCTTTTATCATTAATACATTTCATCTCATTTGTTAGACTTGAATAGAGCTAATGGAGTATTAATGAAGTTATTAGACATGTTATTTTAATATGATAGGTTTGTTGATGTGTCAGAATAGACGTAAAAGCGTAACAAACAAACTTACATTCATAAACAGGTCTATTATCCTAAATAATCTGCTCCTAAATGAGTTGAAAATCAAAGGTACCGACAATTTAACCTAGACTAATATTGAAGAGACAGTGCGAACTTTGTGAGTTTATCTCTGTATGTATGCAAATATCTATGTATATGTTTTAAATAAATTTTAATACAAAAGAAACAAAATCTATGTACCGTAAAAATTAAACATTGCCGTTTTTTGCCAGCGCTCCCATATTAGGGTTACCCTGTGTCGTGGAAGATACTCACTTCCTATTCACATTTATACAAATAATATTCAAATACTTATAAAATTATTGTATGTGTGAGTGTAAATGTGCCTTCCTTATTTAAATGTAAAATCATGTTATAAATTTGAGGCGATATATAATCCGCATGTAGGAAAAAACTAAATTAACAAATAATTTTATTCTGAATTTTATTTGAAAAGTACAATTAATGTGAAGTTCCGGGATACATTTATTCGGGAACGCGGGCTGAAACCGCGGCATGAAAAGCTATCTACAATGAAAAGATTAAACTTGTAGAATCCACAGTATTTCTAGGAACCCTCATATTACTCGTGAACTACTTAGCTTTGTACTTTAGCTAATTAATTTAACTAAATTAACTAAGTCAAAATGAGCATTTTGTACTTTAGCTAACTAATTTAACTAATTAAATATGAGCATTTTGTACATTCGGAAACTAGCTACTGTCCCGCGGTTTCACCCGCGTTTCCATGGGATTCAATGCCGCTTTATATCAGTAGAACTTACAAACTTGACCGGCCTACGTTGTCTTTCTGATTTTTTGGTACCTTTTCACGACCAAACGGCGGGTCGTATCGTAATTAAATTTGGCGAGGAGATAGATTCCTGGGGAAGGACATAATGAGAAATAAATGAGGGGTTGAAAGTTTTTATGGGCAATCTATGATACTTCAAGTTAGGGATCTTAAAATTCATATTTAGGGTTTTGGTAAGAAATACGTGTTCTAACTTTTTTTGCAAATCGAAATTATTTTCTTCATATGCTCTTTACAGTCTATGGACCCATACAACAATAAATTATGCCTTCACCAAGGTAAATTTAAGTAGATAGTACTTGCCGTTTACATCATACAATTTAGATGTATTTTTTGAGATAATTAAAAATTCACAAAATGCGGTTTTACCAGTATTCCCGGGATTTTTAAATAAAAAAAATTAAATATAATTTTAATCTTCACTCATTCCGTAATTACCCAAGAGATAGCCTCTGCCTCAAGTATTGAATGGTAGGTACGTAACGTATTGAAACTCTCATTTTGGAATTTGTTTTTTTTTTATTTAGGCCGGTTTATTTGGCCTGTAGTCACTTTTTACATACAAATTATAACTGATATTGACAGTATAAGCTAGATTCAAATCAACTTAGCCAAAGCTAAATCGACTTAAATATTGTTTTATACTACAGCCCAACAGTTGGCCCTTTCTTTATCACAGGTCACGCAGAATCATTCATTGTAAATATGCTGTGCGTGGATATGCGACGATACCGTCCATCCACCCATATATTATAATTGATAATTGTATCGGTAAGGGTTATCTATTTTATTCCATGATTCTTTTACGCGGCAAAAATACGTTAATTAACTCTATGTTTATTGCATATTTCATTCATTACCATCATGCAATTCATCTGTCCGTAAATCAAATCTAAACCATACTTACAATAGTTTTGATGCAGGCGGTTGACGACCGTTCGCTTTGGAAATCCATGCGGGGAGCCCTATGTTCAGGCGTGACAAAGTGATAGCTGAAACATTAATCTCATAATTATATAATACGTTATGCGAAAAAATATGGGAGTTTAAAATTCTTGTGTACAAATCTTGATTTTTCGTTGTTGTCAACTTATAAATTCTTTAGATGTTTTTTTTTGTTTATTGTTTTTATATCACAGTTTATGTAACAGAACGAGCAGAACGCACACCTGATGGTAAGGACTAAGTCTGCCCAAGATAACTTCTAAGTAATCGTTATTAAGTGACCTGGCTTTTATCATCAGGTAAGCAGGCAGAAATTATGACTCCCAGGCGCAAATACCGGAATAAGTTATGAAAAACAAATAACGCAATAGACACGTATAGTGACGTGTCTATTATTTTTGAAGGCCTCGATTTCCCTGTTAATATACAAATCTTGGCTTGGTGAAAAGGTTACCACCTCAGGATTACAAAGGTGGTCAAAAACCATCATCAATCATAAACGAAGATATTGTTAACATAGTTAATAAAAACTTACAGACACACATAGAACCTCCTCTATTTTTCAGTCGTAAAAATCATCACTATTATTCCAATAATATATATTGCGGTAAATCGTATATGGATAGGTAATTCAGTTGTCTTAGTATTCTTGTTTGTTATATTTAATTCCTCGGCTTGGACACGTTTGTCGAAAATATGTTTGGGAGGCTATAGGGTATCTGTCTGTCTGAATTAAATGGCTGTTTTACGTAAAATCTTGAATTAGATTTCATTTCATTAATTAAATTAGTTAAAATTTAATTCATCTTTTACATTGAATGGTCAAAAACGAAAAAATACATCCCCAAAGAGGTTTGTCGCACGATGTTAGGCAGACCGGCTGTAATCTACATATAAAATGGTTTATCCTGAATGACTGACTGACAGATCAACGCACAGCCTAAACCGCTGATAGTACAGACCTAAAACTTGGACTTCTAAAACAAAGAACACACCCTTTCTTTGTTTCAAATTCTATCCCTAAGGGGGTAAATAACACATTGTCCAATAAATAAATAAATGACAATAATTTAAACGGGGGCAACGTTTGTATGGGACATCGTGATTCCCTGGTCCAATCTACCTACTTTAAATATTACATAAACTATCTTGATGGAAGACGTGTTTCGTATTTTATTGAAAGTAGAAATTTATTTTGGGGGTGATTTGCATCGATGTTGATATCAATACTCCTTAGTGCTTTTGATTTAAATCACATTTTATTTTGACCCATGTTTGAAAACTCAATCCGATTTAAATATTCTTTTTTAATTAACAAAAGACAATTTTAATGATTATTGCAGTGTGCCAAGCTTTTATGTGAGGTAGACATTTTTAGATTGTTGATCAAATAAATGAAGGGAATCAAAGGAACCCCCTTTGAAGAACCATCACCTCAAGACTACTGAACATATCGGGATGGGACTGCTACCATTCGATGCGGAAATTTTCCTAGATGATAGGCTATATATGATATCGATACTAACATATAACTACTAATTTATAGCCTCTATTATGTGGGATATGTTTTTGAACAGCAGAAGGGTGAAAGGGACAAGAGGAAGGTGTGAGAGAAAAGGATTATGATTTATGGCGGATTGTAAATGAGTGTGTATTATTTTATCTCGGGATAATATTTTGTTAATCTAAAATAATTGAAGTTTGTGATCTAGTTCGGATTGCTTATTTCAAAATCCCACATACTTATAATCAGTGCTGGATTTACACATTTGCCGCCCCAAAGCTTTAAAATTTTTGCCGCTCCTACTGACTTCTAAAATACATACTGTATTCACTGACAGATACACTGTTCACAATAAAGTTAATTCCTTTTTAATTAGGGAATAATCTAGTTTCTTAATTATTTTTACAACTTTTTGGGTATATTTTTAAGCTAAACAAGCTTTGTTTTTACTGCACTACTTATATTGTGTGGTGGGCTTAGGTGGGCAAACTATGCACCTGTCAACGTCAAAATATCCAAAAGTTGGCAGTATTGGTCGGCGGCGGCGGGGTGCGGAGGAGGTACGCGAGCGAGTAAATTGAATCTTAAATAATTTTTTACCCGCTTTATACAAGAGAAGCTTCTCTCACCAGAACAATTGGTGGGTGGTGTGCATAATGCCATTCGAAGAGCTAAATCTAAGTTCAGATAAACGTTCTCTCAATTTTACTTTCGCATGAACGTGGATAGACATTTATCTTATCGCTTTTCTAACTCTAATACTAGTCTATCGATTAGTACTAGATATGTATTTACTCTGAAATTTTCACTCTGCCATTTCAGTGACTTCATCGGGAGCTTCGTCAAATATTTTTTTTCTTTTAGCTGTCTTTTCCCGCCGGGAAATTCCCGGTGTCCTTTGTGTAGTATTCGGACACGCCTAACTCCTTCGCCTCAGAGGCAGCTGAACGTGGTCCAAATGGGATTCGCCCAGAAGCTGTGTGGGGCCTACCCCACCGTGGCAGTGCTGGGCGATAGGGAAATTGAACGCGGTGTGGCCTTCACCGAAGCCCCGCATCCAGCTGAAACTATGCGCCAGGAGTTCGTGGGCCTGGTAGACCAACAGCAGGTGAGAGACCGCGTTAACCAAGCGGTCTTAATTTACACCGATTCGTCAAGGGAGAAGCTTCGCAAGCAATCCCAATCGACGTAGTGGAGGCATATAGGATAGTCCGAAAGCTCCGCCCGGCGGGAGTTGTCACGCAGGTGCTGACGGGGCACGGTGGGTTCTCCGAATACTTACACAGGTTTAAGTGTAAGGAGGACCCATCGTGCTTCTGCGAGCCGGGCGTGAGCTAAACAATCGGACATAACCTCGCCGAATGCCCGGCGTTTGGGAGCGACGAATAAAAAAAGGACATATCAATTGAAGAAAATCCAATGAAAATGATGATATAAATGAAAGCGATTGGAATGGAAAGGTTGAAGGTAACATAGTTGAATGAAACTGATTAATGAAACAAGGATATAAATGAAAGTGAATGGAACGAAAAGGATGATGTAAATGAAAGAGATTGGAATGAAAAGGATGAAGGTAACAAAGATAAATGTTACTGATTAATGGAATAAGGATATAAATGAAAGAGAATGGAACGAAAAGAATGATGTAAATGAAACAGATTGGAATGAAAAGGATGAAGGTAAGACAGATGAATGAAACTGACGAATGGAACAAGGATAAATAAAAAGGAAAGAATAAGACATTGAGGAAAGAGACAGTGATTGAGATAAAAGAATGATAAACGAAAGACTGCAATAAGAGTTAGACATAAGAAAAATAGGATACACAATGTCTCCGACCATGTTGGATTGTGTTCGCCGGTCAGATAGCGCCTGGACATTTAAAAACAACTCCTTCGCCTGTTCTTAGTAATTATTAAACTCTCCTTCTGTGAATAAAAACTTAGAAAGTGAATTATAAAGTCACGTAACGCTAATTAAATCGACAGCGGACGACTGGATTTCAATGTTCACTTTGATCATTCTCTGTAAAAAAAAAACATTCCATAGTACAGTTATATACAACCATTAACGCCGTTTCAAGTTTTTCCAAATTCAGAAGTATTCCTGCCGTTTCGCGTCGCGTTACAGGCTTTTCGGAACTGTCATCCTTGATTGATCCTAAGGAGAACTTCGTTCTAAGTATCTCATTGACATCGTAGGCATTGGCACACTTCTTCTTTTCTATCCGATAAAACGTGTCAGTTTTACTCTCTTAAGGGTTTACCTTTTCCAATTGTATTAGTTAGTTTTTCCGAGCGTTGTGTTGAGCTTACAAAGAAAATGAAAATTTCTTGTAGCGTCATGATCAAATCGATAAGCTTCAGGACACGATTCAGCAGCCGCAGTTGCAACAAAATTTAATGAATGGGCAGCACAAGGTACCTATAATGCGAAAGGTGCCTGGTTTCTAATTTTAGCCTGTAAGCCAGACATGTTCGCGGCATTGTCATAGGACTGTTCACGGCAGTCTTCAATGCATTGTCTTGAGTTCTGATATAATGGCAGAAAACATTCTTCAGCTTTATGTCCCACTGAGAGCAAAAACTTAAAAAATCTTACACATGGTTCGCCTGATTCCAAAACGAATCTGATGACCAGGGTAAGTTGATCCACGTGTGCAATATCTGGTGTTGAATCGATAATTAGGGAGAAATATTTCGCCTTTTTTATCTCGTTGCCAATCTGTTTTATGACATTTAGACCCATTTAGAGAATAAATTCATCAAAAACGAATCTTTGATAAATAGCTGGTACTACGTGATCCTTGATTCCCAAATCGTTCAATATGACCAGCCAAAAAAGGATCAAATTTCTCTAACAGTTCCAAAATCATATAATAATTGCCCTTCTTTTCACCGGATCACCGAAATTTTTATTTATTCCTCTGAAACCGAGGCCTCTGGAACACAGTCGCTTCTCTACTGCAACAACTCTCTTCAGAACATTTCTCTAATAAGTGCCAGTAGATAGGTATGTACCCATATTAAGAACCTAACGGACTCGAATATAGTTTAAGCGGCAGGCCCTACCGAGGCGGCACGAGTAGGGATGCGTCTGCTGCCGCTGCCCCTCCGCAGCCAAGATATACCCACCTATTCATTTATTTACTTCCTTCTATTTAATCATTGCTAAAGAGCCCGTGGTATAGTATCTAATATAATAGGTTGGGGAAAAAGTTCCTTCGCATTTTTTAAGAAAATTCAAAACATTTTTAATATAGTTTATTTACATTTAACTAAAGTATGTAGGTACCATTTTGTTCGATAACTTTTTGCCATCTTGTAGGTAGGGCCATGATCCCATTGCTATAGAAATTTTGGGACTTCTGATCAAAATACTGCGACAAGTGGTTTTGACAGTCCTCTCGTGATGCTAACCTGACACTGCCTAAAGAATTCTGAAGAGACCGAAACAGGTGGCATACTGAAGGTACATGGTCAGAACTATACGGCGGATGCATTAATACCTCCCAGCCCAACTCTCTTAATTTTTGCTGAGTGGCTAAAAATGTGTGAGGTCTATCGTTATCATGATGAAAAACCACACCCCTTCTGTTGATTAATTCCGGCCGCTTTCTCTCAACTTCTTGCTTTAATCTCATCAGTTGTTCGCATTAGAGTTCAGAATCGAAGTTCCTGCCTGGTGGTAACAGCTCATAATGAATAATGCCCTTCCAATCTCACCACACACACAGCATCACCTTGTTGCGAGTTAACCCGGGTTTCGCCACAGTCTGTGAAGCCTGACCGGCCTTTGACCACGACCTTTTTCGCACATTCTTGTCGTACGTGATCCACTTTTCATCACTAGTTATCAGCTTCTTCAAAAATGGTTCGGTTTCATGACGTCGTAATAAAGAATCACAAATGAGTACACGGTTCATTAGGTTTCTTTCAGTGAGCTCGTGAGGTACCCAAATATCTAGCTTTTATGTGTACCCAGTTTTTTTCAAATGCGCCAAAACTGATTTGTGGTCAATTCCCAGTTCTTCAGCTACGTCGTAATTACTGATATGCCGATCTTGCTCCACTTTTTCAAAAATGGCATCCATTTTATCCGTAATGGGGCGACCAGAGCGACGTGCATCTTTGACATCAAAATTTCTGGATTGACAACGCTTAAACCAAATTTGTGCTATTCTCACAGACACTGCACTAGGTCCATAAACATCGCAAATTTTTTTCGCGGCTTGCGTTGCATTTTTACCTTTTTTGTAGGAAAATTTTAAAATGAATCGAATTTTTTCATTAGGTTCACTCATCTTGGCGGTACGAAAAACAAATGCTTAATCCGGCACTAATTATAATCTTTGCAAGTTTGAGCTTTCTTAAGAGCATCTTCTACAAGAAATCCGACCAAACTAAAATCATCTCGTGAAGGACGCTACACGCAAACTATAACAAATTGCTCAAGTGCTACAATGCAACAGTTGATTAATGTTAGGTGTAAAGGCAACTATATAAAGGTTTCAGTTTGTTATTATTATACTTGGATAGCTTATTGGGGATTCATCCCGTATCATACATATTTAAACGGTTTTATTTATACTTATGATTGCGAGCCAAACCCTTGTTATGTCGCCCGATACACGCCTATAGACGCGCGTGGCGGGGCGGGGTGGCGGGGCAGCGGGGCACGGGGCATCGGGGCAGCGGGGCGGCAGGGAGGCACGGAACTACTATACTATCTTCATAAAATATGATATCATCGTAGGCATTACCAACTCTGTGCCTCCGTGAACTCACGCACGTGCGCTAGATGGGGCTGCGCTAATCAATCACATCAAATGTCTCATAATTGTTAACTACCACAACTACGCTTAAATGAATTGGACTGATAACGTCTAGTTTTCTCCAGTTAATAATGAACTCTTATTAAAGAATATAGGATGTGGTACATAAACAGACTGCAATTATAAATTATTTATGATCGCTGAACATGCTCTGCCTAAAAGAAAGAAACTTCAAGCGTCCTTGGATCTCCCTACAGGAATTAAAAAATACTTTATAAAAATGGGGCTAAGTGCATGTAGGATAATACAAAAGCTGGTTCGAATTAATTAAATACCCAATCTTATGCGACAAAGTTACTGCAGGCATGATGATCTGACATCAGGAGAATACGGAAAATGAAGGGGATTACCCTATTATTAGGGACTCAAATACATCGAGATCCCTAATGTACTGATCAAGCGCTTTCCTAATATTTTTAATAATAGCTTGAACTTGCCTAAGAATTAAAAACCTAGAAATTTCATATCATCAAAAATTTAAAGTAATTTGTACCCCGAGTAGAAACTGAAGTAAAAGCACGCACGTATGTACCAAAATCTACGCGCAATCGACCTTTGGCTCTAAGGTGTGTAATGTGTAAAAACTAACTACTGAATAATGATTAAATCTAAGGTTATTAGAAATGATGACTGACAAGAACTAAACCTCTACGTACATAATTTTGTGATTAAAGACAGATGTTTACACATACAATTAGAAGTAGCAAGTTAAGCTATGATCATTTTGAATAGCTTTCTGGACCTACAACATCAAATACTGAAGTATAATAACACTTCGACATATGTATGTAGAAATTACCGGCTTGTTTAGTCTTTGATAACATGATCCGATTTGTTGTGTTTGTAGATATATATCACAGAATAATTAATAGTACTCTGACCTTACGCTACGCTACGATATCTTATCTCATTCATAGACCAAAGGCCTCGAACATGACGTAAATGTATTTTACAAATTATTATTGTGAAATCTATTGCGTCATTTAATTATTTTTTCTCAGAAGTGCAATAATTTATTGAGGTTGAAGGCTTGGTGAATCGGTCTTATCATGAGCTGGAGTAATATATCTTAATAATTGCTCGCTAATAGATAATGTTATACCTAGGTTACTCTCCACGGCCCTTAAAATGGCAATAAGGTTCATTATTTTGATATAATATATATTATTTACGCATCGTATTTTTGTATACAAAACCATATAAATCTATGAAGCGCATTTATTCGGCATACGCGGCCCAAGCGCACTTGAATTATTCCAGAAAAAAAAATTGAGTTATACTGAAAATTTCCTTGCGCGGAGGGTAGTCAGACCACTGTGCGGATGAATTAGAACCCAAGACCCATTTTGTCCCAAACCATTTTCATAACTATAAAAATTGTCACGGAATATACTTTAAGTGCTACTATAAAAACAAATATGTACCTAGAAAATCTGAAAAACGAAAAGCAACAATGTTGACGGTAAGAGCATTTCTATATACATATTTCCTACTATCAATGAACTAATCATTTTACATTGTGGATCATTCCACGACCTCCATCACTCGGCTGCCTAATTCTTCATATAATTACTATTCATAAAATCGGGTTAAAATGTCGCAAATTCAAACTACGCCTTGGTCCTATTCACATGTCAGTTGGTACTATCGCTTTACTGTCGTCTGATGCAACTATAGTGAATGCGTCGTCAGGACAGGGGCACAGAAGCGGGCGGGGCGCGGGGTGCGGAGACGATGCGACGTTTGAGCATCCTGCGAACGATTCATAATGTGAGCCCAACATATTTTTCCTTATAAATCAGGTCCCTAATCAAAAATGCTATTTAAATGTGTATGTGTTAACTAAATGCAGCTCTTAGACTCTCGTCTTTACCAAGTCCCAAGAGCATGTTATTATAGATTCAAATGTTAATTTCACAAGCAGTGAACAAAAACAAATTACAGAACCTCCTCTTTTATTGGATGTCGGTTAAAAATGTAGCACTTAGTGAAGTGTTTATGAGGCTTGTTCCGATTAATTTTGTAATAAGTCAGCAGGTCAAAAAACAACAATACAGTACCTACCTACTACAGTTTCGTTCGTGGGACTTGGTAGGCGAATCTGCATTTGCCAAAAACCTGTCGTAGTGGATTTTATGTTCCAATTACAACCAGTAACTTTTCCGTGGAAAGTTAGGTAGGTGCCTACATGGGCGCCTGGTAGGTTTTATTAGGGAGGTGCATCTGGATACAAAATATTTTATAGCTCCTCTCCCAACTCAATAAAATAGCTGATATGATTTCATTTTATAATAGTGCATCACAAAGATGTTCATAGGTGATACAAAAGTTGGCACGCGCGCTATATTAATATTAATGCCGGGTTACTATATACGATCCCGATCTAAAATCGCAAGATTGAAGTAGAATTTTGACATTACGTGTATTAAAATTACTGTCTAAAGGTCCATTAATCCATGGATTTTCGATCGGGATCGTATATAGTAACCCGCCTTAAAACAATCTCAACAATCGGCGACGCAGTGTAAATGGATTGGGAACGAAGGTTATTTTTCCATATTAGGGGGGTGCACGTGTACCCCCTTGCACTCCCCCGTCGCCCATGGGTGTCTAGAACAAAAATCACAAGCTAATTTAATGTATTTGACGCTGTAAGGATGTGTGGGTCATTTAGATGGATTAACGGCCGGTAAGTCCAAAATAATTATTTTAAATATAAAGACGAAGTAGTATGGGGGCTGGAAGAACTCGCTCTCCAGTGCAGCTGCCACAACATACTGGCAGGCGCTTGGCAGATGTTAACATGGGGGTAGTCGGGACTAGCCCCCTTGTGCAGCTTAAACAAACTTCGTCGGTGAGCCGGCGCAATGAGCCCTCGGAGAGCTTACCTCTCACGTGACTGTGTAGTTAGCGATAGAGATAGCTAGCATAGTGGACTAAACATCCTTGTGCTAGTGTAATTTTCCTTACATAATCGAAACAATGCTTTACTTAGTTTCTTTACTATGTGTTTCGTCACCGAAAGCTAAAACCAATTGTTGGATTCAAACGGACTTACGGCCGTAATAACAGTAACATTGAACTATCATTGCCTTCATTTATACATCAAATAGTCATCGACGATATTTATCGATCTGTTGTTATTGCATGATGAGTATAGACATATGCTCAGCAGAATTTTCCACGAAATATTGTGTCAGTAGTTTCAGCTCCAAATTTACATTTATAAATGCGTTCTTCGTAAATCAGTTCATGGAATCACGTCGTAAACCTCTCATGAATTATTAATTTATTACAATAAACTCGACGTGGTACATATATTTTACTATGAACTCTATAAAAACAAAATGTTTATTATGTATACATACTTACAATGTAAGTAGGTAGGAATATGTTTGAAGACATTGTCATAGTTGTCTTTAGTCTTGTATCATCAATAATGTAATGTAAATATCTACCTAAGACCTAAGTATGTATTTAGAAGGAAAACAATACAGATGGCCGTATGTAAAGAATATCCTCGGATATTTTGTTTAATTAAATAGTCCTCACAAGGATTTCTACTATAGAATTAGGCCTGTCCCGTAGATTTTAGAACGGTCTTGGGCGGTTTGGATCTAGGGACTCCCTTATCATCGACGCGACCATGTGGTCGGTCTATCTGTTGCGACTTCAGCTTCCTGTCGCCTGGTTATGTTTTTGTGGCTCTGCTGTAGAACACTTTAACACTTAGATATTGCGATGGTCAATTTGAAGCGATCGAATAGAAGGGTTTCTTATAGCTTGCATGCGTCACGCGTTGCCTACCTACCTATACGTATACTATCAATGGCCGTCTAAGGTATAACTTTGCGAAGTGTTTGTACCTATGTTGTGAATGATACTGTGGTGGCACGATTACATCCATTATTAATTAATACTTATAATTATTGGATACTTTATAGCAGTGACCATTTGGTCGCTACAACTAACTACAATAACAATGTTTATTAAAAATTAAATATTGATTAACCGCGTGCGCGCATCGTTGTGTGTTATCGTTATCACCTATAGGTAAATATTATGAGTATGAATGGGCCCATTTATAAGTAATAAATTTTCCCGTATCGCGTAGTAAAGTAGTGGCGTATGTTTGGATTGATGAGACGCGAAGCGGGCGGCAGCTGGCGGCCGCGGCGTGGTCTCTAGCCTACATATAATCGCGCGCCCACCCGTCGCCGTCACTCTTACCCGCTCCGCCATCAATACGCGCACGATATACTCATTTGTTTTAGTAATCTCGGCAGTCGTGTCGTCACTGGGATCATGAAGCGAGGGATCATAATAATGCTTGTTGTGTGTGGGTTCGCAGACGCTCTGGTTGCTAAAGACAGGGTAAGTTTATTTTCCATCGATCTCAGCCTAAGCATTACTATTGTCTATTGAAATATTATTGTTAGGGATTCTAATTAAATGAGTAGGTTGGTTTACTGGGTAGATACTCTGATTGATGTGATTGCCGATTATATGATTATACGATTCATGGGTTCGATTCCCATCCAAGACATTTTAATTGTGTGTTATAAACACAATGTTTCTTGAGCCAAGTTGCACAACTTTTTTAGGATCAGGGTCAATGGGCATACATTGGGAAACTGTCACAGCATCGGGCTTCAGACCCTTCGTTTTGATATACCCATGGCATAGCATACTTTACCATACTTACATATTTTAACACAGTTTAATTTCAATATTTTAATTAAAAACAAATTTAATTTTTTTCTAAGGGTACCTACGTCTAACATAGCAATAAATGTCTTTCCTGATTTGATTGCCGTGTGAAGAGGGTGATAAAATAAATTTTAACCGCCCAGACTTGGACTGACAACTTTTCACTAAGTATTCTACCCCTGTTATGCAAATAAAAAATTACCAATTTATCGTGTCTAACATGTTATATTTTGAATTAATCTCTTTGCTAATATAGTTTAAAATTCAATGTTGCTTTATGTGTAAACGAAAAGCTTGTAAATAAAAGGAATTACGAGAATATAAAAAATAATGTCCGGTTGTATGCCATCAGATCCCTTTCCATGAGATGTAGATCTTCCTACCAATGTTTAATTTCATATTTTTTTTACAACTTTAGAAAAACTGTAATGGCAATAAGAAACCAAATTCTCACCCTTAATTATTTTGTTTTATATTGTTTTGCCAAGGAACCCTAAATGTGATCTCACTATACTTAATGTGAAATTGCGCGTTACATCCACTAAAGATATTGCGTTATTTTCATAAATGTTTATGTATTACGTTCATATCTACTTACTTATGTATGAGTGAACTAAATAAACAAATCGGTGTGTTTTGAATTTCGGATCAGACGATTACTCGGACGGAATGTTATTTGTTTGACTTTAAAATAACGTAATTAGAATAAAACCTTCATAAGTCCATAGCATGTATCTATTGCTTACTATCATAATTTTAATAAGATTGTAGCGGTTTCTGCCAGAATAAACGTCGCCTATACGGCCTTTTCCACCCTGTCAACTATCTCTGATAGGGCAATGAAAACGCATACGTCGGCACATGTACATGTAAAGTTTCCAGTTATTGTGACCCGTTCCCCATTTCCAACTTCTACTTTGCAAACTTTAATGCCCCGTTTCCACCCCCCATAGAGGGTGAATCTGAAAATTGTGGCAAAAGGCACTTCTGCACAAACTTTCAACCCCCATTTTGCCATTTTAGGGCTGAATTCGCCTGTTTGTAATTGTCCCTTTAATACCTATTTTTCAAATTTAGGTCTCCTAATATTCGATCGAGATCGGATGGCAGACCCTTACAAGTGGTAGTCAGCTTTCGTACAACAATATCCAAAACTGTCAGAATTCGCATATAGGTATGTATATATATTCGTCCGGTAGCACGAAAATAGCCCGATATTTTCAGAAGCGAATAGTTTACGAGGAAAAGCGCAAGTGGTTGTTATAAAAAATGTTTTAATCCATCTCGAAGAACCTCTGCTAAATTTTAAGTATTAGGTCTCTATGAAATTGACATTTTGCATGGAAAAGCAAAACGTTTTCTTTTTTAATTAAAAAAGTCAAGGAGCGAGAATCAATAAAATGTTTGAAGGCGGTTTTGACAGCCGCATCGGAATTTAATTTTTTCCTTGCATGAAGTTGTCCAAGTTCCGGAAAAAGTGGTAATCTGTTGGTACAAGGTCCAGGGAGTACGTTGGGTGTCGGAGACGATCTAATTGCAGGTCCTCTAATTTATCACCCATCTGATGTGCAGCGTGGTCCTGAAGCAGCAGTGGGCTAGAGCGAATGAGCAGTTTCGGTTGTTTAACGGCTAGCGTTTCCATCATGGTTTGCCATTGTTGACAATACAAATCTGCCGTAATCGTCAGACCAGATCATAGGAAGCTGTAGGGGATGACCAGCCCTGGTCCACCAGACACTTACCAGCATCTATTTCTGAGTCAAAATCAAAATTGAAAACCGTTTAGTCAGTTTAGGCCCGTGGAGGGCACTTATGAAAGTAAAATTTACAGTTACTGAAGCTACCACCGGTTCCAGTCAGCCTTCAACTGAGAAGAACCGGCAAGAAACTCAGCAAGATAACATTTTTTATAAAATAATTTTTTATTTAAATTTTATCTAAACATTCTGATTTTTTGGCGATATATTTATTATTTCAATTTTATATATTTAACAATTACAAAATACTTAATATAGGTAACATTCGAAAACAAAAAAGAAATAAGACTTCAAAATAGAAAATTACAATAATTACTTACAACCTAAACAAGCAGTGCACAGTGCACCTCTAATTAGAGGTGCAGTTATTTCCATAAATTTTTATCTTCAATATAATGAACTTCCTTGTAATACGCTCTTTCTTTCAAAACATTCTTAACACTAAACATACCATAACCGGGTCAAATGACCCATTTTGAACTTTGCATTGAAAATCCACGTATCATCGTATTGCTTTTGCTCATTTGACTTCATGACTCTTTCTTACTAATTAATTAATACGAGTATACAGTTATACTATTTATTTCCCTTCCTAACAACCATATTTCATACATACAACCAGGAAATATAAAGTCACATTTGACCCGCTATGGTAGAAATTGGTACCTAGTAAGTGCTGGTATGATTAGTGTTAATATAATCAACTTTCAACTGTCAACTTTTGCTTGGGGCAGGAGGATTTAGCAAGTTCTTCTGGGTTCAACCATTGTGATGACCGTTTCCAATTATCGTACAGGATCCATTTTTCATCACAAGTAACGATACGAGACAAAATCCTTCTGATGAATGATCTCTCAATTTATGCGGTATCCATTTTTCGAGCATTTTCACTTTTGCAATTTGTATCAAGTGAATTAATAGTTATTTGTAATACAAGAGTGCAAAGTTGCTTTTTAAACGCGTGCTCAATTTTGATGACCGAGCAAGCGAAGGATTCTAAAATTGAATCACGAGCGCAGCGAGTGATACAAAAATTAGAATCCTGAGCGTTAGTGAGGTAATCAAAAGAGCACAAGGTGAAAATCTTTGCACTCGAGTGCAACACGTAGCTTTTCATCCCACCTCAGCGAGAAAATGACTAAATGCCAAAAAAAAAAAGAAAATGGAGCGCGCAAAGCAATTAAAAAATAAGTACACCTAGAAGGTTCCGAGTCACAACAAATTAAAGAAGTTGTATGATAAATTCGGCACCATGGAGGTAGGAGTAAATAGGTTTAATGATGTTTTGAATTCACAAACACACGTGACACGATGTTCTAAATTCAATTTACTTTATCTCTCTAGAGCAGTCTTTCAATCTGTCAATCTTTCCCCTCTAGGGGTCGCGAAGCCTTAGTCAGAGGGTCGCCGGCAGAAGGGAAAAGGCAAGGTAGACTACACAATAAAAACACAATTTAAGTGAGAAGGATGGGCTTGTTTAAATTTTAGCGGCGGCTTCTTGCTGACTAATAAATAAAGGTATCAAAATAAAGACAATCATGATCGTAATTTTTTTAACCTTTTAAATTATAAATTCTTCATCTGTCTGACAAGGGGATCGCCAAAATTTTTCAACCTGTAATGGAGTTGCGAAATCAATAAGATTGAAAAACACTGCTCTAGAGGATAAAAACGGCTTTTGCACTCAGTTATCGAAGAGCAGAAATACTCTTTCCGAGATGGGGGGATGAAAAATTGTTTTATCACTCACACCGAAGCAAATTCTGACGTGGTTTGCGATGGCTCCGCTTCCACGATCATTTTTAATTCTTCATTGTCAACTAGGTTCTCCGGCCGTCCACGAGTTTCGTTCTGAAGGTCAACATTTCCAGAACAAAAACGTACTGTGTTTTATTTTACATTGCATATACATAATTAATCCTTCGAGCTGTTTCTGCGGCGCTGGTCCCACGGTGGAAATCGTATTTTTTTACATAACCCGATATTTTAGATTTTATCAAATGGCGGGAAAGCAAATGAATCGGTGAATTTGAAACATTAATACACAAGCTTACATTTGAAAAAAAAAATTAAATTGGAACTTTTTCATTGTTTCCGTAGTCGGGTGACAGTTTTAACCTTTTCCGTTTTAATCTTTGAAATGACATCAAAAATTAAGAAATATTAGAACCTAATGAGAAACCTATATTTCGAAGTAAATTATGGCCAAATCTCAATAAGAAATTAAGAAAAAAAATAATGGACGAATTAAATGTGCATGAATATTATATTATTTATCATTATTATTAGTACCTACATGGCCGAGCTTCGCTCGGGGTTTCTTTACTAATGTAACTACTACCGTATTCTTCATTAATAAAGCTCGGTCATATATACCTAGATTAATATTTTTTCTCACAAAAGAAGGAACTTGAAACTTCGTATTCTAATTGTTGCAGTTTTCGTTGCCTGAAAACACGGATAAAACAACTTTTTCTAAAAAGATCCATTTATGTCCCCCGAAACCCCCTGCATACTAAATTTCATGAAAATGGTTGGAGCCGTTTCCGAGATTCAGATTATTGCTCGTTTAAAGCATCGTAGCAACGCTGTATAACATATCCCAAAAATAAAATCAAGAAAACTGATTTACATGAATGAAAAATAGAAAAACTATTAATTTTATTTTATATCATAAAATTATGTAATAATGTAGAAAATTAATAGGTAAAATACGTACGTAGGCCTTTCTGTTAAATAATCGCGTTCTCACGGGATGTTACATTGTTTCATTCCTTCTATCATCAATAGTTTTCGCAGCGCACGCGGTGTAAGGAATCACTCGGGTATAGTGTAGTTTTCCGTTTGACCAAGGGAAATAGGGATTCATTTTTATATTATAGTAAGACATAATATATTATATAAAACTAATATTAGTTGCGTACGTAAATGAGAGAGGCGCGGTGCGGCCCATTCGTTAATCTGTAGGTAAATACATTTTACTCAATTTGCTTCCAAATAAAATGTATCAAAAAGCTGTATCTACCATAAGACAATGCACATTGACGCACATACTTAGTTACACATACCTACCGTAGTTACCTACTTTTAGATAACTTAATTGCCCTTTGTGACAATGTTATCAATTACATTAACTCTGTCCCGATAAAAAAAATGAGTTTTGTTTAGTGCAAGATGTGATGAATGATGTTAGAGACATATTATTTTCCTCGTTGAATCAATCATGTATTATTATTTTCTTTTAATTTATTGTGGCGGTATAGCGATTGACCTCAATCTCATCTGATGGTAAGTGAAGATGAGTCTGAAGATGCAGCTCGCTTTCCCGCTAGCCAATTCACTATCACTTTTCTTGAAGATGTTGTAAGTTTCAGGCACCACAGACTTATTACTACAGGCTTATCATATATTCCTTGATTTGCAGTTAAAAGCAAAATGTTTATAGGCCACATACATATTTATATTTACAGAGAGAGGTCAGCACTGAAGAGAGCCCGAAATCCAGTGCTATGGATATATGCTCTGCTCAGACACCGTGCGCTTGGTCGGTTTACAGTCCTCATAGCAGAATCATTGAGACGAATATCACTAATAGCTAGTAAGTACTTAAACAACAAAGTCACACAAGTGTGAGTCCAACACTCACACACGGAGGGTCCCGTTAAATTCTATTAATATTATAAATGTGTCAGTTTTTAAGTATAGATGTTTGTTACTCTTTCACGCAAGAACTACTTTCAGGATTTGGATGAAACTTGGCATATATATAGAAAATGCCCAGGAATAACGTAAAGGATACTTTTTGTGACGGGAAAATGTTACATCCCTCGGGAACCTGGGTGAAACCGCGGGGAACAGCTATATTTATATATATTTTTGAATTTCATAACATTTACAAGATTACAGTATGGGACGCACTGTTTAAAAATAAGTTATTTTATCCATTGAGTAGCTTGTCAATTTTAATAATATCAGTATTTCTTATTTATGACTTAAATGTAGATAGATCAGATTGAAACTAGGAAGTCAGTTTAGCTTCTAAGTCCAAGAGAGGAGAACTCATGGTTTCAGGCTAATCGTAGATACCCTCAATGCCAATAAAAAAAATCATTTATTTATTTTTTATTAAAATTATTTATTTTATTTCCAGTTGCAAATGTTCAGATGATACTGAGTGTGTTGTTACCGAAGAAGACTTGTCGGCGAGCGCGTACTTGTACCGGTGCCGAAAACCCTCTGAGAGTGGAAGCTAGCGCACGCGACGCGCAATACAGGTGCCTGCTCGCTTACATCGCTTGCCCTATACCCACCGTATTATCACAATCATCTAATCTGATGAGTCTGTATCAAAGCCTTGTCTAAGTCAACTTTACTGCCTATATGACAAACTTAATCGGTCACCCTGTACTTGTCGTTTATGACTGGTGGTTTGTATTGTTTTAGAGATTGACACAAACTTTGTATTCGACCTATCGTTTGTCATCAATAATTCAATAGTCCGGTCGGTCTCATTCCTGTGGGACTGGCTACCCCATTTTATTATTATTTTATCAAATTGTTTGGTGTCTTAAAAAGTAAGTTAAGTAAATAAAGTAGGTATTTAAAGTTGTTTTATATGTTGAAATTGTTCATATGTATATTGGATGTAGCCATTCGGCTCACGGCTCACCTGACTGTAAACGATCAAAACCGCCTGGACATTTGCCTATATGATGCGGACTTTGAACAGATTTTATTTATGCATATCCTTTGATATTGATACAGATTTTATTGACCTTTTTTATAATAAGAAGGTAACAAAGTATAACGAATATTTGAAATAATAATTAAATAAAATTAAATAATTTAATACTACTTAAAAGCATCATATACAAATCTATGTTAGTTTTTATTTGTGTGACACACTTTTAATTGAATGTTAGGTTGTTGTGAAATCGAAGTGTGTCTTCCATGTATGGCAGAGGGCTGATCCATTCAGCTCTTTTGTAAACTGACCTCCCAAATGGCCACAAATAAAAAATAATACATAAATAAAAAATATGAGCTGTCTATCTATTCACCGTTAGTTTTTTCGAATCATATCTATCAGAGCTTACTTATTATCCAACACTTTGAACAGACAAACTTACCTTTCCATTAATGAAGTTTTAAAATTGGGCTTGAATAAAAAATCAACGTAATTTTGGTGCAAATTTATTGCATGTTTTCTATTGACAGTATTTAACAAGCAAGACACATTTTTGTAAAAATATATGTAGCATATATCTTTTTATTCATTCGACAAACCTATGGATATAGGTAGTGCTACAAAAAACTTGTTTTACTGTAAAGGTGATAGACAAAGTAGGTTAGATTGCTTAGATTTATAAAATTCTATATTTTTTGGGTTGAGTGTGCATTTATCTTTGGTTAGAAATAAAAATAAAAAAAAACATGTTAAGAAAATTCTTGTACACTATGTTTATAGGTATTCCCAATGACGTATTATAATATAGACACGTCATTCACCATCATCAAGGCTCTCAAAAACATTTACGCGCGAAGGAAAATAAAAAAATGCTACCTTACGTTAGCTACATTAAGATTAAGTGTTGCATGTGCCGCAGGTGCCTTCCAACTGTGGTTGGAGCGCGATTAAATGGAATTGTTATTTTTTTCTGGAAGGGACGAATGTGTTAACCTCTGATGACTCTTACACCCTTACGAGGTCAATTCCGGCGACCACTGGGGGCTCTCAGCCGAAATAAATGGAATCGGGTCAATTACCATCATTTCATGTTGCCATTTCTGAGCGCGTATAACGCATCTACATATAGTTTATATATCATTAGGTCTCTTTCATTTTCTTATTAAATTGCTTATGGTTAGCAATATCATCAGAGCGAAGTAAGCGATAAGTGCATAAGTAAGTATAAGTAGTTTTTAACAGCCTGACATCTATTTAGATATAGATGAATAAGCACATAATTTCTGAAGTGCCTGTTTTTTTTTTAAATTCCATAGTTGTATAAGTTACTTATATCAACACCTAAAACTTAGTTAGTACTTAATACATTAGTCTTGTATAGTTTTTAAGCTATTTGGTCAAATAAATGTATTATAACAAATTGACTTTTATTCCTGTAGGCAAGGTAGCTATTATTTACTCGTTGTTTTCTTTATATTGCTTTTAAGGTTTTATTTTGAAATTGTTTAAATAAAAAACAATTGATTAAAATACATAACATCAACAATTTGTTTTTTATTAAAATAATTTATTGATCCCACTTGGACTTGCATTTTCAAGGTTCTATTACGATTTCCAATAGAGACTACTTAAAAAAAGACATGTGAGTAACTAATGTATTTTTTGGCGAATTACACAAGTATAAATATTCTCGAACCAAAGCACCAAGAGTGGTAACTCAGGTGAACACACTGAGCCGTCTCATAACCTCATTCTATTAGAATAAAGTCTCATACAGTCTTATTATGGTTTAATAAATTATTATGATGGCACAGTTGGCTTAGTGGTTAAAGATCCCGACTGCCACGCCAGGTCGTGGGTTCGATTGCCACCCGACAAAAACATTTTTGTGCATGAAAATGTATGTTTGTTCTGTGTCTGGATGTAAATCCATACTAATATTTCGCTCACCTACTAATATATTAGCACATCTGCAAAAAAAGCGAAATTGAGTTTCTACGGTCTAGTTATTCAAATTGCATAAGGTCAACTCGGCGAAGACCGGCATACTTCATTAAAAAAAATGCAATTTGACTTTTTTTTTTTTTTTACTTATTTTACCAAAGTATTAATAACTAATAAACATAAAATAACATTCTGTCAAACCGCAGTACGGTTTGTCGACAGAAAAACTCTCTTATTTAACTATATTTCATTAGCACTTAATTATTTTACAATCTAATCTTATCTTATCTTATTTATTTAATCATTCTTCTAAAGCCAAGAAATTCATTTTTAATTTTCGCTTAATATGAGGCCTAGATTTAACATTATCGAATAAGTAGTTACGCGCCCTGGGGATACACATTTAGGTCTGGTTGAGCTACGGGCTAGGAATTTATATTCTTTCTATATTTTTATTGTCGTCTATGTTGTACTGTTCAAGTAGGATTTGTGTTTTAACTTTATTTTGAATACTTAAAATATTGCATATCCTTTTTATTTAATGACACTTTAGTTTTTTTATTTATCAAATATTTTAAGAATTTGATTTGCAATGATTTGACTTTATACAGGTGTGTATTAAATGTCAGTCCATAGCTTCCCAGTCCGTAACCAACCAAAGAATCAACCATCGCATAGTACAATGTATACATCATGCTTCTATTAAGTATATTTTTTAGTTGATAAAATTTTAATGGAACACCAAATTTAACTTTTTTACACTCACTTTCTATTTCTCTAATGCGTACCTTTAAGTATCTACTTTTTAAGTATGCTTTAAACCAATTATTCATAGGACCTTGAATTCCACATTCATGCATTGCTTGCAACAAGCCACCATGATCCAAGGTGTCGAATGCTTTTTTGAAGTCTATAAATACAGCTACTACCAGTTGTTTATCATTTAAGCTGTTATTGACATCATCGTTAAATTTTGCTCGGATGATTGATATTTTAAGTTTTTCCGGATAAGCACCTTTTTCCACACACATATTTATAAAATGGGCGAGAACTGGACTTATGCTGCGGTTTATTTGTATTAAATCGCAAACTCTAATATTATCAACTCCTGGTGACTTGTTGCAATCAAGTTTATCAATTATTTTAGATACCTGGGCTGCAGAAACGTTATTGTACCTAAAACTAACTAAATTTCTATTAACATAACACATTTTGCCCATTCTATACCTATTAAGTCAAATTTTATCAAACTAGATGATAAGATATTTAGTTGATCTGACAATAAATATGTCAAAATTACATAGAAACCATCGGTTCATGAAATAAACACAGTGCAAATAGACGGATTTGGGTCCCATGTCGCATAAGACCGTCTAGTGGCAAATTTACCTAGGTAGCGGTAGTTTTATTTATAACAAATAGTGTGTACGAGTGCCAGTTCCTATAACAACTTAATTTGTGTACCCTAATTCTCAGAAATATGGTTTAAAATAGCTAATTTCACGAGATGCAGCATTTGTCGGGTAAGGCCGGCATACTTCGTACTTTCAGGTGTATAAAACATAAATCACCATGAATAATAAGTAATGCTTTTTTCATAGTGCAATTTTATTACCAAAACTTATGCTTACTCAATGAACTAAAAAACGTTTTTTCGTAATAGTTTTAGCTATAATAGAAAAAATAAGTGAGTGTTTAATATTAAAACGACGAGATCAAGTTAGGTAAAATCGTAGGTAACTACCAACCTCAGAATCTATTGTTAATTAGAACCTAAAATTAGTAGCATAATCTCTTTACTTTTCTTCGAACAAAATAATCAGTCTTCCTTTTAACATAAATAAAAAGTAGAGATCAAAAATATTTTAAAGTGTAAATAATGTAATCAACAACGAAAGTTTCCCAGTAGTCCGGTTCAGGCCGTTTTATTAGAATACAACTACAAAAAAATAAAAATAAATTAAAATAATAATAAAATAAAATAAATATCTGTTCTTTTAGATATTCTTGTTTTAGGTACTTACTTACTGTATAACATTCACGTTCTAGGAAATCAAATAAGAACCGGAGAGTTGGGCACTTTTTTTGTAAGTTTAGCATTAAATCTTTAATTACAATCTTATTGACTATACTATCTTAAAAATAAACCAAATTTTCACCAGAACACATTTTAGGGTCAGATTCTTGTCTCTGTAAACAACGCGGTAGATCTCTTAAGTCTTTGGCTACAAAACGTTGCAGCTGAATATCATCTTTTGAAACGTTTCTTAAATAAATAGCATCATCTAGTTCTTTGGCATGTTTTTTATTTGCATCGGGTATAACGGTCTGCTTTTCTTGAACATTTTTCTTTTCTTTTTTTATATTAACTTTTGGTTTCAGTTTTTTGTTTTGTTCTTTTTTTTTCTTTCCAGTACGTCGTCGTGCGTGATGACTTCAGCACCAAGCGCTATCTTATGGCGCTGTGGTTTTGGTAAATTATCACCACGTTTCAATTTTTGTAAGAGTAGTTCTTCAAACGAAGTTTTCTGGTCCTGTACAGAATCTTCCAACGGTTCTTTGCTATTTTTGGCTGCTTCTGGATTCATATGGTTTTCACGGTTCAGAGTTTCAAATGAAACTTTCTGGACCTGTGCAGATATTTCTAAAGATTGGTTGCAATTACTTAATTCTTCTGCCATGTCGAGAAATTCCTGTTTCAGAGATTTGTTTAGTAAATTAAGTACTATCGTCAGTAAACATTTCGGATTTCTTTTAGTGATATTTTGCTCTTGTGTTGAAATATGTTGCCTACTTTAAATTTCTTTCCAGTGTCTTAGCTTTAAAATATATTTTTTTTCTTCTTTAACTTCTTCACGGTTAACTGGGTTAATACCCGCTTTTCTGAAACCATTTCGCAACACTTGAGGATCTATTTCAGACCAAACCTGCCCAATCAATCGTGCCAATTCAGATTTAGGCAAAACTGTCCCGACATTTAGCCGCTGCCACTGAACCAATAAAGGGTCCCAACGATCTTTGAAGGACTTCATCACTACTATATCCAGAGGCTGTAAAATATGGCTAGTATGGGGTGGCAGTTTTAAAATCGTTAAATTTTCTTTGCGCGCCTTCTCAATAATATTCAGTCCCACGTGGGAGGATTGGCCGTCATATATAACACGCAGCGGGCGTTGATCTTTTACTAGAGGTAAAAATGATTTTATGAAATATGTTTCAAATATTTCTGACTCCATCCAGCCATTTTTACTTGCGGCGTAAGATGTCCCGGGATATGCTTCAGATGAGGTCCACGTATCCCATACGTTTTTGCCTTTAAAGACAATAAGGGGTGGCGCTTTTTTTCCGGAAGCACTGGCACCAAGTAGCACCGTTGTATTATCTCTTCCAGGTGATGAGATCACTCTAGTCGATGCATGGCCTTTAGCACCAACAACTTTAGTTTTGGCCGGGTCCTTAGAAAAGCTAGTTTCATCAAGGTTCCAAATCGCTGATAGTTTGTTTTGTAAATTTAAATCGCATATTGTTTTTTCCAGAAGATCAAAGTAAGGGTAGATAATAAATGGGTCTACCGCCTTTTTTCGCGCATATTCTACGGCTTGAAGTTTTTTCACGGCTAAGGCATGACGCTCTTTAAATGCCAAGAATCAATCCTTACCGGGGATACCGTTTTTGAACGGAGTAATAAGTTTGTTTTGGCTTACATAATCTCCAACCATCTCCAAGACTAAAAAAATATGTTTTAAAAAGCTTACAAATAAATTATTTATTACGGTTCAAATGATAGAAGATAGGGCCTGCACTTCTAATACACTATCGTGAGTGACTGTGAGTAATTATCTCGTCCAATCAGATCCAAATGGAAAATCGGTCACGTGACTCAAACGACAATTTTTTAAAGAGGCTTAAATAGACTCCAAAGGTTGACGAGTTCGTAAAGTGGCGAAGACCGGCATATGACATTTATTACCCTCCAAGACCTAGACGGACTTTCCCACTACATATTTTGAGGTTAGTTTTTATTTTCATCAAGAATAACTTAATAAAAAACGAGTATAATACTAATGCAATGTACTAATTAAGTAGATATATTAATAAAGAATGAACTTACTTGCATGGATGTGAAGAATAATAGAAATTGAAACACTTAAATTTTTTTTTATTACAACTGTACTATGTATTGTACTATGGCAACCAGATAACTGATATACTACAACTATTTTTTTCTATAAAATACATACTTATGCACGTAAATGTTTGTCCTGGGTGGGAATCGAGCCCGCGACCTTCGGCTTGGCAGTCAGAGTCGCTAACCACCAAGCCAACTGGCCTTTCACGCGTATTACGCCTATTTACGTCAGACAGAGCATTTCATTGTAATAACCCCAAGCGGAAAAATGTCCCTAGATATTTATTATTTTAAGTGCATTTTAAGGGCGGCACAACGAGGCAGCAGAGAGAATAATACGCAAAATATTAGTCTGCGAAAATTCACTTTGATCTCTGAAATCGCTACTGTAAATCATACAATCTCGTCAAGTAGAAGTACTTATCTAAACTGAGAACGAAAACAGCAATTGCTTTTCTTCCCTCGCGGTTTCACCCGCGTTCTCTAGGAATGTTACATATCCCGGGGATAAAGAGTAGCCTGAGTTACTAGTACCTATCTGCCAGTGAAAGTCCCTTCAAAATAGATCTGGCCCAGCCGTTTTGGAGTTCCTTGGGATAGTAAGTATATACAGCCAATAACCAATAAAAAAGCCTTTTATTTCACACCTAATGATTAACTATTTAATTTTATTTATAACATTTTTTTATTTTTTATTTGTGAAGTTATAGTATACAATTAATTATAATTAATCAATATATTTACTTAAATGTGGAATTGAAAATAATTACCTATACACTGCATAATACATTTTTTTTTTAATTATGTTTATGGCCTCCTTCCTTTGATTTGTATCTTTATACCCAGTAGTCTCTATCTGTGGCGTTTTCTTTCCACAGTTTGCTAGCCGTCCCCTCAATGTCGTCAGCCCATCGGCTTTTAGGTCTTCCTCTTTTTCTATTTCCCCGGGGGCCCGGCCATGACGTCAGCCGAGAAGTCCATCTATCATCGTTCATGCTATGTGGGCCTCCAGATCGGTTGTGGCGTGATTGAGAAACAAACAGCCATCCGTCCAAACTTGCGCATTAATAATAGTTTTTTTTTATACCACTTGGGCCGACAAACAAGTAGACGGTCTACCTGATGGTAAGTGGTCACCGCCGCCTATGGACATTTGCAACACTAGGGGCATCGCCAATGCGTTGTCGACCCTGAGACGTAAAGTTGTTAAGTCTCATGTACCTGGAATTTCACCGGCCCCCTTACCTTTCTAACCGAATCAGTAATACAAGTGCACTACGGCAGAACTGGGTAATGTGGTAGTACTTCCCCGGACGAACTCTGCACTGATTGACTATTGAACTCTATACCTAATCAAATAATGTTAACTTTCCTATGACATTTTTAAACTTCACAAAGTCCATCATTGCGTTAGCGTACCTAAATACCATGTAATTAGTAAGATCCTACTAATATTATAAATGCCAATGTTTGTTACTCTTTCACGCAAAAACTACCAAACGTATTTAGATGGAACTTGGCAAATACATAGAAAATACCCTGGAATACTTTTTGTGCCGGGAAAATGTTACATCCCTCAGGAACGCGGGTGACACCTCGGGGGACAGCTAGTATTGGATATAGGTAAGTAGTTACGTAACTTATGTCCTCAAAGGTTGTGCACTATGGTTATATACTAGCTGTCCCCCGCGGTTTCACCCGCGTTCCCGAGGTATGTTACATTATTTTGTTCATTCTATCATCAATAGTTTTCGCAGTGCACGCGGTGTAAGGAATTTTTATGTATTTTTTTAACTACCAGAAAATATGATGTACATTTCCCGACACAAAAAGTATCCTATGTTACTTCTAATACCTCCAAGAATATGTGTACAAAGTTTCATGATGTTCGGTTAAGTAGTCTTCACGTGAAAGCGTAACGAACAAACTTACATTCACATTTATAATATTAGTAGGGATAAAGAGAAGAGATTTGATTGTATGTTTGTTTGTATTGAATAGGCTCCGAAACTACTGAACCGATTTGAAAAATTCTTTCATTGTTGGGAAGCTACACTATCCGCGCGTTACATAGGCTATATTATATTTTCAAAAAAAATGAGGATCCATACTAAAACTCCAATAATGTAACCTAAGGTGTAGAAAATTCCATACATCGCGTGCGGTGCGAAAACTATTGATGATAGAACGAGCAAAATAATGATACATTCCTCGGGAACATTTTTAATTTCATTATGGCAGTAGGTAGCGGTCAAGGAAGGTATTTATTATTTACGTGCTCACTCACACATCAATCTAATCTGCTAGCACAATGTTCCACTGATTGAAAAGCTGGTTGGAATCATTTTAAATTACCCTCGTATAAGAAATAATAAATTCATAGTATTGTAGCACACATGACATTCCGTAACGAAGGATTAAATATCAATAAGTTAACAGTCTTAATGAAAAATCTGGACATTTTCATAGTAATTATTCCAAATGAAAATAGAAAAGAGAATTTATTTTAATTTGTTGAGGGTATTCCGAAATTGTATCAACCAAACGCTAAACGGGTATCTGGTATCTATATAGATACTTATATTTGTATTTAGAACATTGGCGCTAATATAAGATGCGCGTCGGTGAACTGGAATATTCTTTTTATTGTAACTATCGAAGCGGTGACAGTTCACAGTATTACGTTCAATATTTATTGAAAATATTTTTTTGTTAATTGGAAGTAATGGATTCACTGCCATATAATTTTAGTATGGATGACCAGAAACCTATATTCACAACTGATGCTACAGCTACGAAAGTAAAGGTATGAAACTATTATAACCTTTTAAAAAAAGGACGCCATTATTCTAACCTACTTATCTGTGATATATTATGTATATTATCAAGACTATCCTATGGGAACGCCTTAATTCTCCGGGGAAGACGATCCTAACATAAATGTTGAGCTAACTATCCTTTCGATGCTTCATTTAATAAATATATATATCTATGGTTTTGATGTTACGTCAGACAAAACAAACAATAAAAAATATCTAAGTGTAATTCCATTTATTTGAATTTTAGGCATTGATTAATTCCAATACTTATTGTAGACGCGACAACAACATTAGGGTTCTTTCTGTACCATTTTGTTCCGTGAGCCAGAAAATTGTTAAGTTATTATTAGTTAAAAAATGTAATATTGCTCGGTGGTACGGAACCCATAGTCCTCACGTCTGACTCGCACTGGGTCAGTTTTGAGAGAGTGAAAAAGAAATGTTACAATCAACAGGATTCCTTCACATCAACGGAGAATAGAACAATGACGGCTATACAGGAGAGTGTGTTCTCGCCCATGGCCCCTCCCTTCCAAGGTCGTGGTGGAAATGACTTACTCACAATGATGTCCCAGCAGGAGCCGAGGACTGGCGACACAGGTAATACGTAATTACTTTGTGTTGTTCATAAATTGTTTTTAAAGTAAGAACAGCTGAAGATAGTACTAACATCCCGTTTCCTATTTTCAAGCGCCCCAAGCCACTGACATAGACGAAGGATTGGTGAACTTTCGTATGAACGGTTCTGAAATGATATTCGATGATTTGGACCAAAATTCGCATAGTTATTATGTCGGTAAGTGATCTTTAATAGCTTTTTTGAGCATTTTCCTTATATTTAATAAAATAACGTAACTTCTTCTCGTTTTAAGGCGGCGGCTCCCGCCCAGAGTCAGCGTTATCGTCTAATATCTGGGGAGAAAATTCCAGCGTCTCGGGAACTAAAAATGCTGAAATGACAGATACATTCGACTTCCTCATTAAATGTAAGTTATTCATGATTTTATCTTGACGGCCCTAGAAGGGTAAAGTTGAGAGTAATTTTACCGTGATAATCTGGCCGAATGATGTAAGGACACAAAGCCAGGGAACTCCGCTCCCAAACGCTGCTGGAACAGTAGGGTTATTGTGCAATGCTCTCGGAATCGTTGTTGCAGTCATTTTTGTAGTACATTGGCGGTGCTACAAGTGTTGTGCCACACTACTCGTGCGCCGAACCATCAATCTATAATGAAATTTGGTTCCATATTGAAGCCGAGAGAGTTACACAATTAGGGTACAGACCAGTCGCTGCTTGGTGGTATCGTGGTAGAGTTCATTTTGATAGCCAGACGCTCCAGACAATTGGGTACTACAACGTGCCCTACCATAGTTTTATTGTGTCCTCACCATCCACGTACATAGGTACCTATCGCACCCTCAGAACGATAGGGGCTCTCTGATTGGGTCACTTTCGCACTGAGCGGGGAGGGTGGGTTCCGGTGTTAATGAGGCTGAAGTATCGGTTATTCTATCATTAAATTGACTATGATTTACTATTCATCGGATAGAGCGTACTTTGTTTAGTCTCTCTATGATCGTAACTCCATCTCGAAAAATTTAGAGTCAAGTCCTTATCGTACTGAAGGTGCGCTATGTCTATTTCTTCAGCACGGAAGATTAAAGAAAGGTTACATTTATCTATTTTGGGTCTGTCGGTTACATGAGGACATAATAAGTATCTAAATATGCTGCGTATATCAGCATATATGATAATTTGTTAACTAGAAAACAGCTTTATACTTCAATTTTACAAAACTATATCGTCTATAAGGTTATTCCATATAGACATCTTTATGCACACAAATGTTTGTCCTGGGTGGGAATCGAACCCGCGACCTTCGGCTTGGCAGTCAGAGTCGCTAACCACCAAGCCAACTGGCCTGTAATATATAAAAATATTGTATGATACAACCTTTTGCATTGCTATTTAAAGTAAACGTGGTTGGACGTTCCAGAAGTAGTTTTATCACAGATGTTGATTTATTTCTACCCGACTGCGCGGCAGGAGGCATGTTATATTTTTCATGCGTAACTTTATATGTGAGATTCTTAAAACCCTCGAAGTATCCATACAGCGGCTACAGTTGCATGGATTTATATGTATGAAGTACCTATCTATCAATACGTTCATGCCCTGCGATGGTTATTCAAAATGGCGGCCGAAGCATCCAACATGGCGGTAGAGAAAAATAATCCTATATCACTTTACGGCCAAATGCTACGTTTAAGAATAACCGTACTAGCTTTGTGTTGGATTTCGGTGTATTTCTGACTTATTTGAGAGTTTGACGGCTAGGTGGCGTGGTGGTTTGACTTACGCCGTTGGTCGTAGGTTCGATTCCCAACACAAACATTTGTGTGCATGAACAAATATGTAAATTATTTAAATGCGTATGTATATATATACATATATAAAAGTAATATAAGTACAACTTTTAGTAAGGTAATTTCGGAACCGTGTGTGAGGTATGTCCTATATTTATTTAGTGATTTCCCTGGGTAAAATAAAATAAGCTTGTTTAATATAGTGTTAGATTTATAGGCTGTATTTATTATTATATCATAATATTTATTCACTGTCCTTACCACTGAAGACTAAGTCCACATCGTAACTTAGAATTCTGTGTTTATGGGGCCACCGCTGATATAAATAAGTTGATTTTAGATCGATTATTTTTCCCACATACCTAGTTCTTTATAAAGTGGTTTTATTTTTTTAATTACCCACGCTGTCTAAAACGTCTTTATTACGACATTGTTTACCAACCATTGCATAATTTGCGGTAGTTTAAGTCGGGACCCCAAAATTGCAGATTTTTTTTCATTTATAGTGTTTAATCCAATAATAAAAGATAGTTTTAAAAAATATCGCTTACAGTTTTCAGATTACTGTTTGTAAATGTTTCTATGTTTTATAACGGGAAATTTAAGCTAAATTCTTATAGCATAATTAGGTATGATTTTCCCGTATTTTGAAGAGAAAACTTCTTTAACGGCGTTGAGCACTTTTTTGGGTATAAAATGTTAAACACGCATGTTGATCGAAAATTCGTAAAGCGGTAAAAATGGACGACGTTAATGATCAAGTTTTCAGTTCTGTCGGCACTCCCGGAATGTAACCCATGGTTTTTTTTTATACTATTTCATATCGTTCTTATTGTAGATATAATTGTTTGTCCCTTGTTCCGCAAAGTTGTTTTTATTTTATTATATATTAATCTCTGTTTAGGTTTATCGTCAGCAAACAACTTCGTTTCAACACTGACTCGCGAGCAACTATCTGTGCTGCGTTCCATCCGCCCTAGTCTGCTTTATGATTTCCTATTAGAGGTGGCCAAGGTGCGCAGCCAGAAGCGCATATGCCGTGCTTTACCAAATGTAAGTCATTCAGTTTTATCCTTTCGTTACCACCTCGTCACAAGCCGCAGTACAATTGAATTGGGAGACGAGTTCTAGGCTTCTAAGGCGGCCACTCGAGCAATACTGAATTACATGCCTGAATTCACAGCATATTCTAATATTGTTATAAAGTTTACACTTATTTCAAAAAGTTATATTTATTAACAGATAAATATAGGTATAGAGATCCCTGTGCAATCAGAAAATGCCATGGCATTCAGTAAAACACCTTTAAATGGGCAGGTAGGTAAACTTACTGTTTTTATGGCCTACCTACGTCATAATTTAATGAAGCTATTTGTTACCTGTCTAAGTAGTCAACCGGTTGGTTGTTGGAAAGATAATAGACAACGGATAGAACTAGTCGAATCGTCTCCATTGATTACTGCCCTTAGCCAGTGCTAATCTCATATAGTTAGTTAGGAGTAGGACCATCGTATAGGATGCGGTGGTTGCATATTGTAGGCTTTTAATCGGCCTTTTTGTTCAATCTTTTTTGTCGTGCTACTAAACTGTGAAGTTAAAGATTACTACATTTGTACTTTTAAATACAAACATGCAAACTTGATAGAATATTATTTTAGGAGTGTGCGTTTTGTAAAAACAACGGTGAGAACGAAGATTGCTACACGTCGCACGCGCTGAAGGACTGGCGCGGCCGCGTGCTGTGCCCCGTGCTGCGTGCCTTCCGCTGCCCGCGCTGCGGTGCCACCGGCGACCGCGCTCACACCATCAAGTACTGCCCGGAAAATGACGCAGGTATATCCCACATACCTACTTCTACACTAGGAGTGTATACAGTGTAAACTCTTTATAACGAAACTCAAGGGACTGAGCATTTTTTGTCGTTATAGAGAGTTATCGTTATATGGAGTGAACAAAAAAAAACAAAACAAAGTGAACAAACCAACCAACTTGGGCTCACTTCAACGTTATAGGGAGTTTATCGTTATAAAGGATAACGTTATAAAGAGTTTACACTGTATTTATCTATAGACCTAAGCAACACTAGTGGCGTTACCGACCCTGAGACGAGAAGTTAAGACTCATGTGCCCGTAATTTCACCGGCTGCCTTACTTTTCTAACCGAAACACAGTAATACGTGTGCACTACTAAATACGGAAATGGGTAAGATGATAGTACTTCCCCGGACGAACTCTGCACTACATAATTATTATGTAAATTACGTAAGACTGATCAGTAGTGATTACCTCTTGGAATATAACAAATTCTCAAATATGTATCGCCTAAAATAGCTACCAATGGTACTACTATTAGTTCTATTACTGGTAATTTACTGTTTATGTCGCCTATATCTACTTTTCACAATATTTCTTTACTTAAACCCATTATATTTTCATCTCAACTATTCAGTAACATTATTGGATCATTTAGGCGATACCGGTATAAAATATATTAAGGTTTCCAAACCCTCGGCAAGTCAATGTTAAATAAAAAAAAGAACTGTTCTTATAATTTTAAAGTTGAAGTTTCAGATCGTTCCGGGCTATCATCTCGCAGGCGAGTGACGCCAACGTCGCTGCTGCTGGGCCACTCGCGAGGCCCGCTCGGCACGCCGGCCTCCTCACCCGCCCCGTCCACCGCTGGACTTCCACAGTCCTCCTTTTGGTCTTCCCCCCACATCTCTGGTCACTTCAACATTAACTAAACCCATAAAGGCTGGTCTGACAAAGCGGTGCTTCTGTTTATTGAAGACCCTGATGTTTGTTTAAAATACTGAAGAGCTACGGAATACTGATCTGCCAAACGGTTTAATATCGTTTTCCATATATTTCTTATTTAGTTCTCGTACAATGTTTTATCATAAATATAGTTTGTCATAAAGTTCATTACCCACATAATTTCATTAGTCACGAATTGAAATACTCAAATCATTATAAGCCTTAATATCATTTAGCATAATGTGGCCAACATCATTGAAAAAGAAACTGCTAAAAGATTTTTTCATTGTGGGTGTGACAATTATGTTTATAAGTGAGTATAAGAAACAAGGACAAGTTTCAAAGACCTAACGAGCATTTTGTTATATCAGCCGCCAGCCTACTGATGTAGATGACTAACATTTTTAATTATATTTACATACCTACATGAAGTCTTCAGTCGGGTCTGCACCTTCCGTGACTTTTACAATGAATACGGAACATGTGAACCCAGCATTAAATTCTATAGGTTATATTTTAATTTAAAACTATTTTTTACGGTTCTAAAACTTCTAAAGTAAGGAAGTAGTAACGAATCGCGTCTAATGGATGCCAGTCCTTTGTTCAAATAAGAGTATGCGGGCCATACTTATTTGAAAATTATTAGGACGTGCGATCAAATTAAAATATAACATTCTTTACACAAATTTTCTTCGATCAATTTTTCATTGGGTTATCAAATGTATTGTCTTACGTAAATATTGAGGTTTTAATTATTTATCATTATAACATCTGTATGAACAATACAATTACAAATCGAAATTAAATGTATTTATTCCAATACTGATAATACTTCGAATTAATCAATTTGTCAATCTAGCTATGAATAAATTCACCACATGTCACAAGTAATTTTAACTTTATCGAAATATTACTTATAATATTACCATTTCTAATAAAAAAAATATTTAGTTTAGTACCTATGTACCCATGAAAAAATGGTTTCTGTTTTATACTTCACTTTTTGTTTATTACTTGCATATTTTTAATAAAATTTCTAAATTGATTGTTTCGTTTCTATTGAAACTCTCACAGTTCCACCTGCGTTCCCGAGATTCCTGTCTATGCGCAAAGTTTCATCCAAAACCGTTTGGTAGATGTTGGGTGAAATGGTAGAACACTTCTCCATTTTTATAGAGGTTTGAGGAATTTTAAGGTATGGAAAATTTGGTAAAAAACTAAATATACAAAAAAACTCGAAGTCGATTTCAATATTTTATTCAAGTACAACTATTTATATCATAGATAATACATCAACAATATAACGAGTATTGACCTAAATCTCGCAATAGATATAAAAAGAGCTATCCGATTATGATTTCCAACAATAACATTTGGAATAACTATAATTATTATGTATACATAATATAATATTAACAATGTGCCCCAATTTTATGGCACGCATGTAGGCATGAAATCGGCAAAAACTCATATCGCAAAACGCCAACAATATATTGTTATCGTGGGATACAACAGAAAAAATATCCTGGTTATCCCCAGAATTTGTCCCCAACCTGCATTTCTTTATTTAGTCCCTCGTGACCGCAATGGCTTAAAAATACGAAATAAGGCTACACTCTCAAGTACCCGATTTACTTCGTTCGTTCAGAATAGAAGCGGCTCGGTACAGTCAGCAACATAAGTAGCTTAACGTGTATAATGGAGTAGATTCACATGTGTACAAAGCACTTGATGTATAATCTTTTCTTATTTAGAAAGTGGTGTTAAACAGGTATTTTGTACATTTGGATGTGTTTAGCGGCTTATGTTCAGCTGACTGTACCATAGAAAGAAATGCACGAAATAATCGTATACAAATACTATAGATTCAAACATAAACATTTATACTGGGCATATTCAAATAATTTAATAATCTCTGAATATATGTCACTTAATATGTCATTCCAGGATACAATTTATAATTTGTTTTAATCCAGAACCTATTCTATCTGTGCCAAGGTCCATCTAGATCCGCCGATTATGCGTGATTGTACCAAATATCTAAACTTTTCAAATGTACAATGAGCAGGATAAATATTTATACATTTGAGGATTCATTTTCAAAATACTGAAAATTCGGAGGCCGTCACTTTAAATAATGCTATGTTATGACCATAGATTCATTAAAAAAAAAACAATAATTATGTAAAAGTGAACCCAGTACTTATTCTATATAGGTAAATACTTCAAAATATCTTATAGCGAGTCGTTTGTAGAAATTATGAACATAACAGGGGGTCTACTCTTATCAACGAAAAACGAAGTTTCGATAGAAATTTCGTACGAACGAATTTTTTTGACGTTTAGATTCTTCTAAGTCTATGTTCCGTACGAAAATTTTAATTTGACAGATATATGTTCGGAATTTTAACCTCAAATTGACGAAAGTCACATGACAAACACTGTTCATTTCGAAAATTCTCTATTGGAACATAAGGTGCGTGACCGAAAAGGGTTTAGAGGGTCATATGCGAAATTCCTTCAAATATCGTTCGCTTGCGAAGTTTCGTTTCGAAGAAAAAGAGTAGACCCCCAAGAGTCGTAGCGTAGTAGTGACAGAATAAGTACGCTATATTTTTAATAAACCAGTAGTTAGTCAGTTGCTTCAAACTGAATCTGTATTGAAACAAAATTGTAGAAGTTTCAAATCAAATAAAAAAGCATCACCGATTATTTTTTCAAACTTATTGAAAAACACTACTAACTTCTAAATACAGTAAAAATTGGCAATAAGTCAAATCGTAACTAATTATTAAAACAATAATAAAATACATTAAATTAGTTTACACTGAGATTCATAATTTATGAGCTGAACCAATGAATGTTTAAAAACTAGTTTCATAAACCGATTTAAATGCAAATTATATTGGAATGAATCGTAATCAAAATTAAATTCAGGAATGTTGATTATACCAAATCTATTTTACACATCCCATAATAATATGCCAATACTCATATCTTTGGTATACTAACACAACTACAACATGATACATAACAAAAAAACAATGATCAGCCATGAATTTGAAATCGTACTTAAATATTTAACTAACAAATTCATAGACAATAGCTAAAACATTTTTTATACTAAACAGTGGTTTCAATATTATAGATAAGCAATGTGGAAGAAATCTGAGAATCATAGGTTAAATTGTAAATATAGGGATAAAAAAATAAAATACATATTATTTTTTTTTCATACCACATCGGCCGATAAGCAAGCGGACGGTCCACCTGTATGGATGGTAAGTGGTCACCGCCGCCTATGGACATTTGCAACACTAGGCGCATCGCCAATGCGTTGTCAACCCTGAGACGTGAAGTTGTTAAATCTCATGTGACTGTAATTTCACCTTACCTTCCTAACCGAAAGTAACCGACAGTAATACAAGTGCACTACTGCTTCAATCGATAAAAATAACTTCCACAACAAACGGCACCGCGCACCGCCGCGTCGGACAATGATGGCAAAGAGGATTTCGTAGCGGTGCCCGCGCGGTGCGGTGTACGTGTTTGTCATCAACGGATTTAATAGAGGCTAATGCGACTTGAGATCCGCTTCACCGCCTATCACGGCGGTCCGCGGTACCGTGTGCCTAACTGCTTTAAAGTATTTATCAACTCATTAATATCGAATGATATCTGGAGAATATATTTAATCTCTCGACTATAGAATTTGGCAGCAAGAGCTAATATCAGTTTTGAAAATTCTAATAAAAAATAGATAGAAATCACTCATAAAATAAGATTTAAAAAAATAAAACAATTCTAAGTTTAGTAAATCGTTTCGTGATGTTGAAACAAAATTACAGATATAATGTTTCTCATTCAATACATTTACTCAGCACCAACATAATGTGCATAACATCCAAAAAAGTATAGATTTCAATGGATAGACATGAAAAGCAAATCCAAATAAAAAAAGCAATCAACTATTCACTGCGTGTTACAAACAAATGCAATTGGATAGCGACATGGATAAGCAATATCGATCAGGCAGACATACTGAATATACTACATCTGCAAGCCAGATATGTTTCGAAGCGAGTGACAGAGATAAACAATTCAAATTCTAAATGCTGCTCGAGTTACCATCTAGTCATTTCGATATATTAAATTCTGGTGAAGCAACGTGCTAGAATATAAAATTGATTCGTAGTGTTTTTACAGAATTAGTAACAATTAGTTGACGAACGAATGTACCGGTCAGACTTATATGAAGCCAGTGAATCGAGAGTAATCTTGCATGGTTCGTATACGTCCATATTGTCTCCGCTTTTTTGGAGAACTACCTTTAATAACCCATTCATTATAGATACTTATAAAACCTTATATGCTAACGAGATAACAATACATACAGTTCGATTTACTTATCAAATAATCATCAAATAGCCGATTTTGATGATGTCGCCGCACAGCCCGGAATAGTCCCACTAACTGATCCGACTATAATAATAATATGAATATTATTTGTCAATATATATAAATAATATGACAATCATTACTATAAATATTTAATTCGTTGAGATCTCGATCTTCTTTTGCCATCCGCCTCAAAAACGGTAGATTCGATGATAAGTATAGTTTGTTAAACGTTAGTCATTCTAAAGGGACATTATAATCCCCGGTACGAAAATTTAATTTTAACAATATAGAGCGCAAAGCTATCAAAATCGCACTTAAGTCTAGAAACTAAATTGAGAAATGATAATTATGCGCACTTGACCTTTGGTAATAGAGTAACGCGTGTAGGACCATATAAGGAGCATAGTATAAAGAAGAAGTGATCAGTCAATGCAGTGCGTCGTTACCACAGCCATCGTCGCCGCGTGGCGCAAGCCGGACGTCATTCACTGGCTCGTTCACCTGAAAATATGATTACTAAATTTATTATGGCCATGCAGTCATATTACCCTAATTCATATATATGTGTGTGAATACACACATATATATATGTATACATGAATATGTATAGACTGTATTTGGTGTTTGCGGTATTGGGTTGAAATGAGAAGTTTTGATTCTGACTTCCGATCCCACAGTGAGGTACTTTCAGTGAATAATAGCATCATGACACCATAGCACGTTATTCAGCTATGGTAGTTAAGTAGGTAAGTGACCCACTACCCCACTACTACAAGGTTACAAATCTGGGACCCCGCATCAAACGATTTGATCCGCAGCTATAATTGATTACAGTGCTAGGTTTCATTTGTATACGCTGACATTTCACATTACAAGGTAAGATTTGTACAAAGTTGTTGGTTGGTACATGAGTACCAAACCTACAAGACACCGCTCTTGACTTGACCCTCAAAATTGGCTTTTGGCCAATTATCCGCAGCCACATGAGATAAGCTTTGTTTTTTGAATTTCGAACACTCTTACTGCCAAACATGCCGTAATAATTTGTGGTATGTGTTGCAGTATTGAAGGTATGTGTTGCAGTATTGTGTGTATTTGTGGCATTGTTGTGTGTAGGTGTTGCAGTATTGTGTGTATGTGTTGCAGTATTGTGTGTATTTGTTGTATTGTTGTATGTAGGTGTTGCAGTATTGTATGTATGTGTTGCAGTATTTTGTATATGTCTAACAGTATGCGTACCTTCGTTGTTGTTGAGGAGCGCGGTGGTGGGGGCGAGGGGGCCGTGGGGGCCGGGGGGCGCGGTGGGCGCGCGCACCAGCCGCTCGGGGTGCGAGTGCGCCAGCTGCGTGTAGTCGCGGAACACTTCGTTGTACGTGTCATCGTTTGATGACATCTCGCTCTCACGCATCTCCTCGTTCAGTTTCGTTAGGCGCAACCTTAATTTTTTTGTAACACACTTGTAAATTACGGGATACATATAAGCTTATGCGTATTTCATAATTAATTAGCCTGTTCCTGGCATACAATGCAATCAGCAACTTTTTTATACCTCCGCGGGTGAGGCTGCGTAGAACAAATCAAGAAAAGTTTCATCACGATCGGATAAGTAAATTATATAGTTTAAGTACTTACAATGTGACAATATCAGCGTTTGCTTTATTGACGGCAATGTCTAGCGGAGTCTGTCCTTCGTTATCAACTATCGATTGATCCGCGCGGTACCTCAGTAATAGGCATACCTGTGGAAAACCCAAATAATTAAAGTCGTATGTTGGTTGGATTGGGTGGAATGGATGGATAAATTGTCAGGAAAAGCAGAGATAAAATAAAATTATGTTTTATGTATGTATTTTATAAAGGCCGAAACTGAAATATTCACCTGTGCTGTGTGTCCGGCTTCAGTGGCTAAGTGTAGCGGAGTCTTGCCGTCCTCGTCTTGAGCGTTCAGTTTACTACCGTTCAGTAGGAGAAATGAACATGCCATCACTGATCCCTGAAATAATAAAGTGACAGATTATTAAAAATAATAATATAAAGAAAAATGTATCATCACCACATTCAATTTCACCATCATCTTCTAATTAAAGTAATGGTCGTTTAACGTTGAAGAACATAATAGAAAATCAAAAGTTTTTTTATTTTATTTCGGGGTAACCTAAGATGCCTTTGGAATTAAGGAAACACTGCTGGTAGTAATAGATGTACAAAGGACTCGTTGAGGTTAGTGATGGTCAACTCGAGTCAGGCTTAACTCGAACCAACTCTAGTTAAATTCTCTCTGTCTCGAGTTCAAAAACCGCTAAAATTCAAGCCAAAAATACATAAAAATATAATTTGTTTGTTCAATTTTTTTTAACTATTAATATGAAACTGAGGGAATAAATTGGTAAAAATTCAAAAGAGCCATTCACTCTTCCATCCACCTAACTCGAGTAACGTAAATTTTAACTCGGGTTAAATCGAGTTTAATTTTTACCGAGTTGGCACATCACTAGTTGCGGTATAACGTACACTGAGCACGGCGTGGTGCAGCGGGGTGCGTTGGGGGCGGGGGTGGGGGTGCGGCTCGGGCAGCGCGGCCAGCGCGGCGCGCATGACGGGCAGGTTGTGCGCGCGCGCGGCGCGGCACAGCACGGCGGCGGCCGACAGGCAGCTCATGTCCTCCGCACCTGCGCGACAACTAACGATCAGACGCCGATACAGGAAATATCATCAAAATACTATTATAGCGACCCGAAAAAAATAATCCTCATAAGGATATGACTTATTTACAAAAACCCATTTCCTATAGCCATGTTTTTGTTAAAAAAAATTACCCGGGTTTCTTTTTCGGCTAAAAATAATGTTGTGTTCATATTATTAGATGTCTTTTTTTATTTTATGTTCAGAAATAGAGATGTGTAAAATCACACAAAAATTGCTTCCCCCTGGACAAGATCGCGAATCGGCCTGAGTCTGTTTTGCATAGTACAAGCTCTTCTCGGTTTGGGATAAGATAGACGTGTGTAAAGAATATCCTATCATTAATTTGAACCCGACGCGTTTTGCTATTTTTGGCTAGCAATAAACCAACATTTCATTTCATTATTTTTATACAGTCCGTTTTTCATTACTATTATAGAAAGGACCCCAACAATTACTATAAAGCTAATTTTATATAAAAATATTGATTTCAGCTTACCAAGTTCATCGGCATCCTCTCCCTCAGTGGAATCGTGATCAGAAGGCAAGCTGAGGTCGACGGCACGTTCGCTGGCCAGCTCTGTCCCGATCAACAGCACTGGGCTGCCTGATTCCGACTTGCTCGAGCTCTCTAATTGTGACAAAGTAATTAAGATTAATTTTGGACTGGCTTACAAATTTAAACCGTGAATATTTTCCTCAAGCGAAAATATACTAGGAACTCTTTAAAAATAAAGGAATCCCACAAAAAAAACACGTACAATAAGTCACACGCGGTAGAAAACTATTTCTCTAATTCTCTGAATAATGGAAATAAAATTAATGAATGAAAGACCGCAGTAGAAAACTACTTCTCTATGTTTGTCTCTTATAGTGTCACTTTTTCGTTTTATCGAGTTTTAAATGACAGCGGCGTTAAAGAACTTTTCACTTCAAGAGAGTAAGTTCGGATTTTTATCTGAGTGTTATATCGTCGATGCGACTGCAATAGCGCGTAAGATCAATTTGCAATACCGCGTATTTACAAAAATCGCAAAAATTCGTTATTGCGCCATCGACTTTCTATTGACCGAGATAATCAATTACTTCTTCCTCCTGTAAAATTGATAAAATACTGATACGCGGTGTTGCAAATAGCTCTTACACGCTATTGCAGTCGCGTCGACGATATATGTCCTGATTTATATTTACCACTCGTACTACTGTTGTTATCGCTCTTTTCATCGACGATAGTTTCAGGCACAGTTGGTGCTGCTCGCACTCTGAAAATGTAAAAGAAAAACATTTTCATGGCGGTTCTCTTAGTGTATACCGGTAGACGAATAAAATATCAATTTGGGTTTAGTTGTATTTCGATTTTGTGAACTCGCGATGAGATGTTCATACGGAGGAGTAGGTAGGAGACTCCACCATTTAAAAGAAAAAACTTCCGCCATCCTATGTGATTGTGTCTGGGGACCTCTGTCCAACTTTTGATGTTGAAAGCTTGTATATATGCTCAAATCCTGAAACAACACCGGTAGTGCGATGCAGTATCTTGCGTACGTATTCATAAAATTCAAAAATTCAAAATTCAAAGCCATTTATTCAGTTTAGGCCTTCGGAGGGCACTTATGAAGGTCAAATTTAAAGTTACTGAAGCTACAACCGGTTCGGAAGTCAGCCTTCAACTGAGAAGAACCGGCAAGAAACTCAGCAAGGTTACATTCTTTTTTATTTGTTATATAATTTTTTATCTATTCTGACTTTTTGGCTATTTTATAATTTCAATTTTACATAATTTTATATTTAACAATTACAAAGTACTTATTATAGGTAACATAAAAAACAAAACAAAAAAAAATATGACAAGACTACAAAATAGAAAATAACAATAATTAGGTACTTACAACTTAAACAAGAGATTTAGAGGTGCACTGTGCAGAGAGCAGCTATTTCCATACATTTTTATCTTCAATATAATGAACTACCTTGTAATACGCTTTTTCTTTCAAAACTTTCCTAATATAATTTTTAAATTTATGATTAGACACTTTGGTTATTGAAAGCGGTATCTTATTATAAAATCGAACACAACTACCAAGAAATGACTTGTTAACTTTAGTTAGTCTAAAGTATGGAACAACTGACTTCTCCCTTTGTCTTGTATTTATACTATGAATATCTAATTTTGACTCAAACATTCCTATGTTTCTACGTATAAACATTATATTTTCATAAATATATAGTGAAGGTAATGTCATTATATTTATTTCCCTAAATAAATCTCTTAATGATTCACGTGGACCCATACTGTAAATTGCACGAATTGCTCTTTTAGTACATCTATATATACAATATGTACTCTCATAGTACACATTGAGATTTAAAACCTATAACGCCCGCACCTTTTTAAAGGAGCGTTTGTTTACCCGGCTGATAGGATGTCCTAGGGACAAAAATAGTGAGAGTGAAAGGGGAATATATTACAATTTAGTTTCAATACCACGCTGTGTTTGCCTTCAATTGTATATGCACTCTGATAATGTTGAGTTTTATGAAGTTTATTTTAAAACAAACGTATAAATAAATATATACCTGCGTCGAGCCCGTCGAACGGACCAGCGGCGGCCATTTCTGAGAGGCGAGTCGCATGCATTAAGGCTGACACTGGCCGCACTGCTCACTATATCCTTCACGAACGACAACGAAACGTACTTCGCACGGATCCAAGCCTCGCGGACGCACCTAAACACAAAAACATACAATATTAAATCTTTTATCCCGTCTACTGTAAACCAAATAATAATACAATGAAAGAAATATATTTATTTTAAAATACACACATCATTACAGAAATATACAAAAATGGAAAAACAAATTAAATTCTCAGCAAAAGTAACCTTGCAAACATTCATAACTGCCTGTGAAGGCCTATTTGAATAAATATTTCATTTCATATATCATTTCTTGACTATATATATATATATATTTTATGCCACTTGGGCCGACATACAAGCAGGCGGTCCACCTGATGGTAAGTGGTCACCACCGCCTAAGGACATTCGCAACACTAGGAGCATCGCCAATGCGTTGTCGACCCTGAGACGTGAAGTTGTTAAGTCTCATGTGCCTGTAATTTCACCGGCCCCCTTACTTTCCTAACCGAAACACAGTAATATAATTGCACTACTGCTTCACGGCGGAAATGGTAGTACTTCCCCGGACGAACCCTGCACTAAGAGCTCTACTACTCAAAGCTGACTATATTCAGTTTAAATAAAATCTGCTCAGACGGTGCCATTAAGTAATAAAAATACACACTTCACAATTATTATACAAGTAAGATATAGCAAGAAGCTAAGGAAAACAGACTTACGTTTCGCAGTCGGGCGTAGCTCTAGTGATACTAGTGCCCTCTGTGTTAGCTTCGTAGATCAAATTGACTATTTTGTTACCCAATTCTGCCATCACCTGAAATTAACGGTAAAGGATTTTATAATTTGGATGCTTTTCACGATTTTATTTGTTTAGTCCTGTGGTAAATGTTGTTTTTATAATCCTACTAATATTATGAATGCGAAAGTTCGTATGTATGGATGTTTGTTACTCTTTCACCCAAAAACTACTGAACAGATTTGGATGAAACTTGGCACATGTATAGAAATTACCCTGGAATAATGACATCCCTCGGAAACGCGGGAAAAAACGCGGGGGCAGCTAGTACAACATATTATTCAATTGTTTCACAACTATTACAACAATAATGATGAAACAATTAAATATGCGGGTTTTCCCGCGTTCCCTAGGGATGTCACATATTCCCGGGATAAAGAGTAGCCTATATGTTATTCAAAGATATATCCTATCTATGGGCCAAGTTTTATCCAAATATGTCCGATAGTTGTTGGGTGAAAGAGTAAAAAACATCCATAGATACAAACATTCGTATTTATAAGATAAGCAGGTTTGTATTATGAAAAAAAACCGGTACAAATTATATATATTGTCTTACCTTAATAATATCAGGTTCCCAGTCGTCTAATGTGAGTGATCTCACTTTACTGACGTGCACGCCGAGAGAGCGGTGAATACCGGAACATTCTACAAATAATATATAATTTAAATAACTAAATTAAGTAAATATTGGTAGCTTTACCTATGTAATTGCTATTTAGTACCAAAAAGCTAGGTTCCATGTATTCTTTTATAGGAAATTTTCACTCAGTAGCAATTTTTAGATGGTAATCTTTAAAAGGTAACTGGACGGGAAACAAACTCTTTAAAGATAGTTTAGGTATTCAATTTGTTCCCTGTCAAGAAGTTGTCAAAATTTCGGAAAAAGTAGAAATCTATTGGCACAAGGTCTGGTGAATACGGTGGATGACGGAGAGCTTCCAACTCTAGCTGTTGTGACTTGGAGACCATCTATTGTGCAGTGTGTGCTCAAAGCTGGCTGGAGAATCTTTCTCCATTTTTGTTTTCAGTCCTTTACAAAAACAATCACACCAGCACTGGACTATCAAACAGTGTCAATAGCTTTTCTAAAGGTAAGCTTTCGTTCAGAACATCACCTTAGTTCTGAACCGGGTCCAGCCAACAGGGTGGGGGCTTAGGTTAGATTTTTTTTTTGTCGCAAGTGACAATGCAGTTCAAATCCCTTCGTTTATGTGTCTGTTGAGCAACGAAAGCCATGCCTCGATGCTCGCGTTGCGCCATCGATCATTCAGTTCGTGTAGTAAGCTTTTACCTTGCCTGTTTGACATAAATAGACCAATATCGTATTGATGCTAACGTTGGAAACTGCTGCTAAAATAGTCGTGGACTGAATATCATCAGCTTCAAAAATCGCCTTTAATTTGACATTAGTGATCATAGTTTTCGGCACAACATAGGCATCACTCTTTAGACCAACATTTCTGAATCGGAAGCTTTGAAAACAAAAACTTGCCATGCGTTCCGTTGTTGTGTTCGCTTCGTATACATCGTTGATATTGCGTACGGTTTGTGCAGAATATTCAAATGTTATAAAAACAAACAAATGGGCGATTTTTTTTTATGTAGGATTCCCCGCCAATACATAGATAAATTAAATTTGAAACGGTCAGTACTAACAAACGGCAACTCTATGGTTAAAGTAGTATTATGTAGCGTATAGTATAATTATGAAAATAATTTACCTATGCATAATGTGATCCCAAGGTTTATACTGGCCCACCGAGGATTAGGGTTGCCACAATCGCAGCAAAAATTGTTCCCAGGAATACTTAAAAGTTGCTCCCATATTCTAGAAATAATAAGTGACAGTTAGTGCATTATAAAGCAAGCTTTGCAATATAGACAATATATGTTTATTACATTCATTTAAATATAATTTTATTAAATGCTATAGGTATTTTTATAACCACCTGATTTTCTTCATACCGACATTTGCGACACTAAATCTATTGTTAGAAGGTCTACTATCGTCCGGCACGAGCACTAGTTGTGACTCAGGATTTTCGCGGCTCTGACTCTGTTGTATGGCAGATCGGATGCCGTTTTGCAAAGCCGTGATCCAAGTGTTCAACATTTCTTCCGAATCTGCTTGAAGCATATGACTCCTGTAAGGAATTACAACGAAGTTAGTTGTGCATTGACAGTAAACTATATGAAAAAAAAATCTTTTTATTACGGAATGTAACGAAATGGCTGAAAAGGTATTCAAATTCAAAACCATTTATCCAGTAGGCCCGCGAAGGCACTTATGAAGATCAAATTTAAAGTTACTGAAGCTACTATCGACAAAATATGCTGATTTCCCTTCGCAAGATTTGGGATGTCTCACATTATCGACTTCTTCGGGCGGCAGGTCATTGCGAGGCCCTTTGTCCTTCGTGAAAAGTATGTGATGCAAAAGTAAGTGTGGTTGTTTGGTTTAGGTATTTGTCATGTTTGACAAGAAATGCTAAAGTTATACAAATAAATAAAATTTGAAATCCATATTCTTTTTTATTTGCTTGGGTTGCGCGAGGCCCCTTTAAGACCGAGGCCCCGTTCGCCACCGCCTAAGGCCGCCTCTGGGTGTAAATGCATGTGGTTATCGGTATACTCTTTAGTCGTCTCTTACGACACTCTAGAGATGAATTGGGGCGATGATATTCTTCGCCGCCACCACACAGCAAATGACTATTATAGTTTATTATTATTAACAAAATACCATAAGATACACAATTTACTATTTTGAATAAATAAATATTTCGTACAATCTCAAAGTTCAGTTATCGCAAAAGAGTTAAACAACAGCTGTAGAATAGTGTTATTACATGTGAACTCACTTAGAGGGCGACAATACTTCAAAACAGAATCGCCTTTCGCCATCGTGGACCAGCTTCACAGTGCATAATCTCAAGTCTTCTTCCATAACTGTCACATTCAGTTCCCCGGTTCTTTTCCTATAAAATACAAAATTATCTTCATAACAATATCAATCAACAATCTATTACTGAAAATCATAATTATAAATATACATAATATGTTCTTTTTATTTATGGTAAGCGAATATGAGGTCGAAGATTGAGCTTGCTTTCCCGTTAGTAGCCTATTCTTTTCTTAATAATTTAAGAACAATTGTTTTGTTTTACTGTATGTATGTCTTGTAATTGACCACAATCTCACTGTAGTAAGTCATGAAGTGTTTAAATGTGGTAAGCACAAACGAAGGGAAGTTTTATTTGTTTAGTACGGCGCATCTATTCCAATCAGATCTCAATTATAAATAATATACATAAATAATAAATATCCTTGGACATTCTTTTACACACGGCCATCTGGTCCCAAACTAAGCAGAGCTTGTACTATGGAAACCAGATAACTGATATACTACATATACTACTTTTTTTTCTAAATACATACTTATATAGATATTTACACCCAGACACAGAACAAACAGACATGTTCATGCACACAAATGTTTGTCCTGGGTGGGAATCGAACCCGCGACCTTAGGTTTGGCAGTCAGAGCGTTAACCACCAAGCCAACTGGCCTGACATTGTATATTGTAGACATTTATTATCCAAACATGGCCTTACATAGTAACTGTACCTTTTTCTGAATAGCCTGAATGGGCTACTTATTTAGATAAGTTCCAACTTAAACCTTATCATTTTTTATATATGAACCGTTTTGCACTAATATTATAAATGCGAAAGTTTGTATGTATGGATGTTTGTTACTCTTTCACGCAAAAACTACCAGACGGATTTAGATGCAACTTGGCATATAGATAGAGGATATCCTGGAATAACATAAAAGGTAATTTTTTACTCGGAGAAACGTAACATCACTCGGGAAAGCGGGTAAAACCGCAGGGGACAGCTAGTACTTAATAAATCAACTGATTAATCACATACATATATAACGGTTATTGCAGGTGTACTATTAGTCGATTATGTTTACACAACCGGTCACGATTTCACGCATTGAGGTCAAAAACTATAAAATTTAACACGTTTAACAATAAAGATGAAATATACACTATAATAAAATAATACAATACGGGGTACCTATTAACAAATAAACAATACAAACAGTGCCAAAAGGCCGTGACGATACGAATTCCACCGACCCAGTTAAAGAACCTTCGTAATCGGTCACGAAATACGCAATGTTGATAAACACTTACCTATAAACTAGTCGATTATCGTAGAGATAGAACCATCTTCGGTTCCAAGTTTTGAACGCATTCGATGTTCTTTTGAATAGGTACCCTTGCATCCTGGGCAGGTTTTTGAGACAAGGCGTGCTAAGGCGGCCTTCTTTGCAATCACCCTCGCTATCCATAGACTTGCAACTCGGTAACACTGAGTCTTTACTATTCACGATTATGTGACGATTCTCCATCTCTTTGTCGAGTAGTTTTGTATCGTTACGCATTGTTGAAACCTGAAAATGTGATCATTAGCGTAGAATCGTTGTGGCTGTTGAAATACTGTTTCTAATGAACAGAAAATGTTATACATTTTTTAAGTTTAATTGGTCTAAAGTGTCGCTATTAGTAAAGACAACATTTTAATTACATAATACACGTGCGCATACATTACCTACTTGTAATATATTACTATAATAAGATAAAAAATAATAATTAATACCTCTTCTGCGGTTGTTTTGAGGAACGGCTCCAAGTCCTCAGATAAATCAGCGCCTTGATGGTAATAAGTGCAGCACGCTTGAAGATACGACAGGAACTAAATAAGAAACCGAAATGTTAAAAAAAATAACTTAATGTTTATTTCTTGTTCGCGTATTTAAAGCAACTTTCTAATTCTTTCATGTGGAACAAATACTTAACGTTTTTGAGGACTGCGGTTTCTCCACCAAAATTTGCAACTGATTCAAATTTAAACCCTAACAGAATATAAACAATGAGTATACATATTTATACTCAATATTGGTAACGGATTTCTATATGTTGCAGTGAAACCTAGGCTTAAATGATGACGTGAATTCCACTTAAAGTAATAACAGTACTTGAAATTGGTTAACAAACATCAAATATCAAGGAATTTTAAAACTACTTCTTTATAGATAATAGATTGCAAAGATATAAAACATGTAGTTTTGGAGTAGTAGAGCTCTTAGTGCAGAGTTCGTCCGGGGAAGTACTACCACCTTACCCATTTCCGCCGTGCAATTATATTACTGTGTTTCGGTTACGAAGGTAAGGGGGCCGGTGAAATTACAGACACATGAGACTTAACAACTTCACGTCTCAGGGTCGACAACGCATTGGCGATGCTCCTAGTGTTGTAAATGTCCATAGGCGGCGGTGACCACTTACCATCAGGTGGACCGTCTGCTTGTTTGTCGGCCCAAGTGGCATAAAAAAATATATATATATTTCCTGTGTGTGCGCGTAATTATTATGACAGATAAATCTCCGCCGCGCCACAAATATTTCCAAGGGAATTATCAAGATTATAATTAAGTTTATCTCACAAGTCCTATATATGTATTACGATGTAGAATGCTTCTCAGGTAGAATTAAATACATTACTTAAGTCTACAAAAAACTCATGCTATAATTAATCCAAGACGTAATACGCATTGAGTCAGCTCAATATATCAGTGTACCTTTATGTATTATAAATAATTAAAACCAATTCAAAGAACGAATGACTCAGAGAGTAAATACCTAGTTTGCTTTTCTAAATATTAAATAGCCAAATAGAATTGATTGAATGAATGAATTTACGAAAAAGGTGTGTATAATCAAATAAAAAGTAACCCTTTGACACACCATCACCTCAAAACTACTATACATATCGGGATGGGACCACTATCATTCGACGCGCATTCTTTCCTAGATGGTTAAAGGCTATACATGAAATCCATAAACGCGAGTGAGACCGCAGGGGACAGCTAGTATATCTATATAATGTATTTATTATTACCTGAATCAAAAATACTTTGCCAATCCAATACACAGTGTCGAATGCTTCACAATTAGTCACAGAATCGATAGAGTATAAAACCTGTTATATTTAACAAAAAATCACTTGGACTCCTTTTAGCAACACAATACATAACTGTCGCCTGGAGAAGCTATCGACAGATTAGTTTTCAAGTTAGTCATAGAGACAACCTTGTGAGCTGTGTGTTGGCGTGTTGCAAAACACTGTTAAAAATCAATGACACTGTCAATATGCGGTGCTAATGAGTAACAGCCTTTGAAGATACGATATCAGTTATCAAGGAAGTGTACCTAATAAATAAAAAAGATTCTGAAACAATAAATACTTAAACGTAGGTGATTTCATATCTTTGCAAGAAATTAGATAGCGTAACAGATATATTTTTCTTGTTTACAATTACCAGTTAACAATTTTTCATTATCAGACCAATAACATATGACGTTCTTTAATAAAGTTTATATTTTTCTTTTAACATATTATTGTGCGTTAAATTCATGAATATTTGAAGAAATTGTCATTTAGCCTAATCCTAAATCAAAAACAGAAATATACGAGATTTGGCGTAACTAAATAACTATGTTATGGACAATAAAGGATGTAAACAATACGCGCGAGTTACGTTTTCTAATTAATATGCATGATAAACAACACAAAGTCAGTGAGCGCCGCATTAGGCGTTCCCACGTAAGAACGGCTTTGATTGTGAATTTGTGACCACAATACTATGAAGTAACTATACATACTTCTATGTCGTTACGTCTGTCGCCTTGGGACCCAAATTTGCAGTTATAATATTTATTATTATATAACAATTACGAATTGACAACTCTAATTGCATGTACCATGGGCATCTATTAGTTGTCTATGTAAGGAAAAATATTTATATTCTTGAAACCTTCTCTGTTAGGAAGATCCAAGACTAAAAATAACCTATTCATCTACAAAATGTATATAAGAATGACAAAAATTCCTGAACAAAGGACAAACACGTTACAATCAATTCAAGAATAATTGTAAAGTCTCATTATGTTATCCAATTACGACATAATTACGTATTCACACCGCATTCGCAACGTAATATATGAAAATTTAATCTGTGGACGTACTGTTTGGTTTTACAACGAGATCAATATTTTACGGATATTTAGAGATATTTTCAATCGTTTCGGGACATCGATCCCAAAATGTGACACATAATATTATGTTTTTTTTTAATTTTTTCACCTGATGGTAGGTGAAGGTTAGGCCGAAGATGTTCGAATGTAGATTATTGTAGATATTCTTTACTAAACACTCTTTAATTACTGAAGTTTGGAAATAAATTGGTAGGTAGAATCTGTGACGAATTTCATCCAATTGCATTCATCCATTACGGCGTGATCGAGAAACAAATATCCACCAAATCTAACGCATTAACAATAATAGTAGGAAAACAATATAGCGAGACTAACGAGGAAATATAAATGGTAAATGCAGATGTGACGACAATTTCAACGGACAGCTCTTCCGTACCGCAGTTATCTGAATAATTGGACATTGGGGACAGGTGCTATGAATAGACCCGTCTAACTACGGTCGTTAACCCATTGAGATGGAGGGTTCCGCCTATTGTCTTCTTAAGGTTGACATTGTTTACCAGGCAAAGAATGTTTAGTTTGATAACACAATGTATGTGGTATTTTTAATAATGACAGCATGCAACATAGTTGCATCTATGTTGATGGACCCAGAAAACAAGAAATTAGGAAACTAAATTTGAACTGTCGCTTATATTACTTCTTAGGTAGTTCAATAGTTGCCAAATAAAAATAAATATTACGCTACAGAATAGGTACAATAGAACTACAAAAAATATTAAACAATAATTTTAAAAGCCTTTAGAAAATCATGACATGCACTTCGTACACACTTAGCAATAATAATTCCTATGAGTTTTATACTAAAAGCACGAAAGATCTATTCATTATTATACGTTTTGTAGAAATGGTAACTAATTTAATAAATTCAGTTTAAGATCTAGGACCACGAAGGTCCTGAAGTTGCTACCAGAGCTCCGATTCTATATGGAATATGACACTATCTCAACGAGTTTTCATATACGGCTCTATGCTCTGTCTCTTTCGGTAACTAGGCAAACACGTGAGAGATAAGCTCTCTGAGGCCTCTTTGCGACTACTCGCTGACGAAATTAGTATTAGCTGAATACGGCAGTACAGAAATTGGCCTTGAGGAGACAAGAAACTCAGCGATGATATTAGAATATGTATTTTACAAGATCACTATCTTATGATTATTTTCAAAATGATTTTAATATGATACAATAATAATAGAATAATACTAAAATAATATACATATATAATCGATTATTACTCACTAGCTGTCCCCCGCGGTTTCACCCGCGTTCCCGAGGGATGTAACATTTTCCCGGCACAAAAGTATCCTATGTTACTTCTAATACCTCCAAGAATATGTTTACAAAGAATCATGATAATCCGTTATGTAGTTTTCGCGTGAAAGCGTTACAAACAAACTTACATTCACATTTATAATATTAGTAGGGAAGTAGGGATAACACAAAAATTTTCGTTTGCCATTTTATCATACTGATACATAATTTCTGGGAGAATTCACGGTTGATGTAATTAATACCGATTTCAATTCAACTTATCCGTGCTTCAAATCACTCACAACTATCAATTAGGTGCAAGAATTTTTAAATATCACTTTTTAGTATAAACATCTTATATACAAAATTCTCGTGTCACATTGTTAGTTACCATACTCCTCCGAAACGGCTTGACCGATTTTTATGAAATTTTATATACATTTCGGTAGGCCTTAGAATCGGCTACTATCTATTTTTCATACCTCTAAGTAATAAGGGTCGTCCACCTCTAACATTTTATTTTTATTTTATTGGCATATTTTTATTTTTTTTATAATGTGGCATTAAAAAATACATACAACCCTAAATTTTCAACTTTCTATGACAAACCCCTATTTTTTATTTTTTTTATATTATTCTGTTCCATCGCCAGATCCGCAATAGGGTTGCATGATGGCAATCGAATATAATAATTGTAGTACGATAAAATTTCATGTATAGTCACTACATAGTATAAAACAAAGTCGCTTTCTCTGTCCCTGTATCCCTATGTATGCTTAAATCTTTAAAACTACGCAACGGATTTTGATGCGGTTTTTTTGTAGTTTTTATGTATAATATGTTTATTATATTTTATGTGACATCCCACGGGAACGCGGGTAAAACCGCGGGGGACAACTAGTTTATAATTAAGTAAATATGGAAAAACAACGTTTGCCGGGTCAGCTAGTATGTATATAAAATCCACTCGATGGTCGAGAATCTAGGTTCGCTTCCCGAGATGGGTGAAGTAATAATAATGTTTCATTGTTCAGAACTTATTACTTGTAACCTAGGAGTGGTAATCTGCCCGAGACAAGGACAATCCCCAGCACATTTCATGATGGGACTTAAAAATATGTATCTTCAGTGGAATGTAGGTCCCACTAGACCTATGCCTGTTTTTTCAGGGATAATGGCTTTAATGATATGAATATGTACGTCGCCACAATTAAATATACTCGTACAGTTAAGGATGTAATAGAAAAATGTACCTTATATCTTTATGACAATCATCAAACAACTATTACATCAATAGGTGAAACTTATTTCTAAGACAATTTTTGTATAATCAATCATAGTATGATAAATAATAATATCCTGGGACATTCTCACACGCCCATCTGATGCCAAACTAAGCCGAGCTTGTACTATTTAAACCAGATTACTGATATGCTACTTTTTTTTCTAAATAGATACAGAAATAGAACAAACAGACATGTTCATGCACACAAATGTTCGTCCTGGGTGAGTATAGCACCCGCGACCTATGACTTGGCAGTCAGGTTCGTTAACCACCAAACGACTGGCCTGTCAAAGACATACTTTGCTCTTAAAACGGGCCTATTAGATATGTAATTGATTGGTTCTAATAGGTAACAGAGTAGTAACTTACTGTAGCGAGTATTTCGTGGCGCTTCCTCGCCTGCAGCATGGTGATCTTCTGCACGTGGTCCAAGGCGGTGTGTCGGAAACATGAGCGGGTCGCCAGCAGGAGATTCACAGATTCCTCGGCGTCGATCAACTTGTGACGCGAAACCTGAGAAAACAATGATATTTTGATCCCATCAATAAAATTAAGATGCACGTTTTGAGTCAGTCACAGCCTCGGGTTCTACGAATTTTTCGAACCAGGGCAGAAACTTGATAGCGGCGCCCCTCGACATCATTACCTATTAGGTCATACATTTTGCTTAAGCTTAAGTCTTTCGAATATTTTTGCTAGGTCGGCCTCTTTTTTTTTGCTGATCCTCAGTCGACATATTTAAAAACGCGTGGCCACTAAGAAAGTCATTGATCAGGAATTATTGATAGAATAAAAGTGCGCTGGACGCTAGGCACTTTTGAAGCAAGTTTATTTTTCAAACATTATATTACGATTTCGGCGCCCGTTGAAACTGCCGCCCGGGGCGGGTGCCCCGGTGGGAGAGGTGGGAGCCCCCAGCATCGGTAGCCGATCGTCAGTCCACATAACGGTTGTCCCGCTGGTTTGGCAGCATGTAGTAGCATTGTTTAAGTCAATAACAACCATTACCTGGGAATTTCTAATTAAAGCTATATCCAGATCATTTGAGATTTTGTCAAAGTGATGTTTGCTTTCTTTAACACCTTTGATGTCCCTGTAACAAATATATACTATTGTGAATATGATAATTGATACACAATCTCAATATGATTGACAGTCATAATGTTAGCAGGATGTATGATATAAAACAATGCTGCAGTTTTATCAATGTATGGTATGAGTCAGATTATTCAAATACCTTACATGGATAAGAAAATTGATTTGAGTAAAATATGGAAACCAGATAACTGATATACATTTTTTTTTTCTAAATACATACATATATATATATTTACACCCAGACACAGAACAAACAGACATGTTCATACACACAAATGTTTGTCCTGGGTGAGAATCGAACCCGCGACCTTCGGTTTGGCAGACAGACTCGCTAACCACCAAGCCAACCGGCCTGTCTACTACTACTGTACCTACATCTTGACTGGATCTAAAATTATCTGAATGCTATGCATTTATGTAGCTTTAACTTTTTCCTCATTGAGGCATATAGTATTAATGAAATTCATCATAATTATAAACCTGGTCATTGTATCGTTATCTACAATTTAATAATAGTCAACTTCAATACATTTTTCAAGCTGGTGCACTTTTGTGTATTGATTTTATAGAATCAACTTCCTTTCATTGAAAATCTAATACCACCAGGTATTTCGTCAAACTTTTGTCCGACGAAATACACACAGAAATCCAAAAATAATTTTATGGAGAAGCCAATAAACGTGCGCTCGTTAAATATGACTCACATCGCTGAACTATCCGGTAAATATTGTTCTTTACGGCTCGCAATGTTAATTAGGGCTATATGTAATTTATCCTTCAAGCAACGGTGATTTTAGACTATGCATTAATACGGCTTCAATATATCAAGCAGTCACAGTTCCCTATTGATGTAAAGAAAGGCGGTATATAATCTGCTATTAGTTGTTATAAGTCCGCATTCAATAAACTATTACATGAGCTAAACCTAAGTTTCCGAAGAAAAGTGGCCGAAAGAAACATGTATACCCTAAAATAGATAGCGAATAGCCTAGAAATTTTTAACATGAGCATAAAAACTGCTATTTATAACCGTATAGGTACCAATAGAGCTCTAGCGCCCGCCAGGGCTTCGCCTGAGTGAGACAATATAAATGTATCATATAAACATAAGCGTACAAACAGACAGACAGAAATAGTGGCATTGCTATATTATACTATTTATAGATTCGACAATCTCACAAACCAGAGTCAATAGAATAATAAACATTAAGATCTAATCAACTGTAGGGTTGAAGGCATGACTTCATAACGCCAATAATTACCTATTATGAATGTTGTTTTTTTAATGGCGAAATGCCAGATAACGACCAAGTCTTACAACCATCCAAATATTATACCTAAATATTTTTTTTCATTTGTTTACACTGTCAAAGTGAAATGATAATACCACAAGAACTAGTAACTTTGTAGTATCATTGTTATCTCATATATACGTAAACATTTATGACATGCCAGCCTATACTTTTCGTCCATTACTTTATTTCGCGTGCACGAAGGTTCCCACACAACATGCCGTGTACGTAGCTCGTGTAAATAATGTACACAGCAGTAGGACATTCACATCTAATAGGACTTTTATACCTACAAGTAGGCATTTCAGTCAAATTAATAATTATATAAAATCATAGGCAAAGCTTACTTAAAATATCATATGACGTAGTCAAGTAATAGGTTTAGCAGATTATATTTAAATAGCTTTAGTCTATAAATGATCACAAGGCACTTGAGAGGTCTCTTGGTATACTGACGACGTAAAAGATGCTGGATAACTTTTGAATGTAAATAAATTGTAATGAAAAAAACACTGCAGGAAAGCATTGCAAGTAGCAAACACGGTTTCTATTACCACAATTAATGAGGCTTCGTCACTCGCATTAAGTTGCGCCAAGAACCAGAATGCCAGGATCTATAGGAAATATTATGATAATAGTAAAGGCCGTGACCTACACTCCGTCCACTACAAGCCGTGTACAGACCAAGGCGGGTCCTCACCGAGTCTGACCACGAAATAACAGTAGCTCAAGTCGCTACGCTTCCGCTTATGGCAACCCTAAATACTTAATTAACTCGTTCATCAACCTCGATATTGTCCTCACTGGCGAGGACCGTCTCGACTCCTCACAGTTTCGTCTTGTGAGAGGCGTAAGTCACATCGTCGGCAACGATCTTAGCCCAGGTTCTAGTCCCGCAGTACCCACAGTGCAGTTGCTTAAATTTACTCTCAACAAATTGAATTAGCTTCGTAAAGCCGTCAGAGATTTTGTAGTGCATTCTAAAAAATTCTAATTGGGAATGTGTCAATCAAATAAGAAGTAGTGAATGTAATTATTATACAACATGCCAAACTCCTGTCAGATTGTTACTGCTACTATTCACTACATTTCCTCTAGCACATTGATAGATTAAGGAGTATAAAAATATTCCTATGACTTACACTTTTATAAAAGCAGTGAGATTCTTCAGTACAGTCCTAGACGCTTGGTCCAAGAGTATAGAGTGGAACTTGTTCATCTCCTGCAGACAATGTATCATCCGGTTGAGAGTGGCCATCACTGCAGGATCTTCCGAGAAGTTTCCCGTTAAATCCCATAGTGCATTTGTAAATGTACTGTTGGATAAAGAAAATATAACTCATCAACTAACTTTATAGCACTGATTTTTTTTTCAAAACTTTAAAAGTTTACAGTAAAATATGTAACAGTTTAAATTCATGTTACACTATTTAGGTATTTGAGTCATTAAATGATAAGTGACCCAACAAAATATTTGATTACAGTTGAAAGATAATAAAAAGCAAGGCATAACAAAATTAAATCAGATGTTTGGTTTCAAATATTGGTCCATCATTTTATCAAATAAAGGGTCATGCAAATAGCAATCTTTATAACAAAAACTACCCCTCTTGGTCTTACAATTATGTTATGTATCAAATGATAAGCAGTCAGTTAAGATTGAATAGCAGACGGGGAAAAACCTGAAGGGTTTGCAAGGAACTTTCAAATATTTGGACCTACATTATGCAAAATAACAAATAATTTATACCATCCCTATTTGTACCTATTTTAAATAATAGTCAATTATGGACAAACTGATTATTACACTGTTCACTGAGCAAATTCAGGTGAACTCTTTTATCAAAGCCACTATCTATTGAAGTTAATGATATAATATGTACTGATTATCTAAAAAAAGACCTACTAACATACCTTGATAAGATTTTATATGATAAAGCCAAAAAATATTAAATGGCAATTTCATGACTTATAATATTATTTACACAAAGATTCATGAGTGACAGGTTCCTGATTTGTTAAAATATATAATTTAAAATTTTATATAAAAAGCCAAAAAATATGTAAAAATTTATGTAAAATGGCAATTTCATGACTATTTACACAAACATTCATGAGTGACAGCAGGTCCCTAAGTTGTTAAAATATATAATTGTTTAGTTTTGTTCATTTATACAAAGATAAGAGAAGAATGACACTGAGTTAAGTCTAAAGTGCAAAATAATTTTGGCAAAATTAAATGAACTCAGAAATTTATTAACTATTTGGTACCTATACATTTATGAATCTATACATACAAACAAAAAGTTCTAGAGTTATTATCACTATAATATTTAAAAGAATTATAAATATCCAGAGATTTTAAAGGGTGATGAGAAAAAGAGAATCCAACATAGCAGAACAAAGAGAGGCCAACATTTGTCGAATTTTGCTTTTAAATAATTATTAATCTAGATAACCATCACATTTGCTTGAAAAGAAAATTAATAAATCAATAGCAATTTTCATAATTAAAATTTATCCATTAGTATTTTGAGTCATTAACTTCAAAGTCCTAAAAGGAATTAATCAATGGTGAATTGGATCTATGAAATTTAAATACTGTATAACTATATAGGTACCTTTGCATTGTCGTGAAAAATAAATGTTAGTGACGAGAAAATCTGGAGGATAGAGGACAGTACAGATCCCAATGACTAAGTATAAATTTAACACAAATATTTGGTTAGTGAGTAGCTCTATGTTTCGTAGGTAATAGGCTAAACAAAAAATGAAAGGAACACAAAGTACTCGTACTCACCCTCTATGACTCATATATGTTTTTCCTGAATCAATCATAACAGAACAGGCTTTGAGAACTTTATCAAGTTTCAGCTCTAGGCCCTCGATACTGGCTTCCTCAGTTTCCAGCTGCTCCCTACAATACAAAAGGTAAGCTTAGACAACACTTACACGCACAACACGTACCTATAAATTTCACTTTTTAAACTCTCATTTATTTAAATTTCCGTATTACCGAAACTTTGGAGAATCTCTAAGGCATTCGTCGAAATCTATTAAGGGGTTCATGTTTGATTATATTAAAAGTAAAGCTAACAATATTTTACAGCATTATAATCCACACACAAAAAGAGCACAAATCATATAAAAACAGAACATCGATTGAAACACCTGACTGACAGACAAGTGAGTGACAGTGACAGACAAATAGACAATGAATTTTGTAGACTAGTCAGAAGTACGTTGCAAATGAGTGTTAACTGTTAGTTCATGTTCATGGGTGTTATTTAAATAATCGTTCTTATCTATCTCTCTGTAAATTAAATAACGAGATAACGAACGACTGAAAAAAAACTCCAAATTATCAAAATCTATCAGAATCAAGTTAATTCTATAAACATCAAAAATCGAATCATAAACTTTTATTGTCTGTTCATTGATAAGTCTGTTAAAATACCAGATATACTAACTATTGGTATGTAGCCTTCGCCGGTAGGCGGGTAACAAGGAAGCTATATGTTGGCTTTTGACGGAAACATGAGATTATATAAACAACAAACTTCAAAGATGGTATTTTCAACAAATAGGTATTAGATAGGTTTCGTGTTAACTCAAAACATACCTCGTAGCTGGTAAAGTGATGGGAGATCTTGTGTATGGATTTTATTCATATTATTGCATATAACTAAAAAGAAAAGAAATAGTTTGCTGGTGGCAACAGTTTCATTTCAGTGTCTTTAAATATTATATAGGTGGGTAATAATAAGTGTTGTATTAAATGTAAATAAACTCATGACAATATATCATTCAATATTAATGTAAAACAAAACATAAAGATTTTTTGCAAAGGCGGGATCTTGCAAAATAATGGAACTTTGAGTTTTTTCAACAATTTTGGTAAAACATATCAAATATATGCCTATACGTTTTATTTCAAGTGGCCTTACACAGCAAGAACGTGCTGACTCATTGTGGAATGAATTATATATGTATATTCATAAATTCATCTAACCATCAATCAAGGTATTAACTTGGGAGTAAATCATAACTCGACCCTGGCACTAATAAAATATAGTAAGAGTTGTTGCCACATTTAAAATTATAAAAAAAAAGGAAATAAACAAAACTGCATGTGCCATTTTAGTTTTTTAGTAACTTTAAATTTGATTAATCATTTAATAGCATGATTCCAGCAACAGAGAAACACTTGAATAATGATCACATATTATCTGTGTTATTATGTGCTATTGCAATACCACTTTCCATGTCTATGTGGATTATCAATTTAATATATTCCAAATTTATTGCAAGGAATGAAGGTTTTGATGGTATGGTAATATATTTATTTTCTGTTTAATGGTTTTGAACTACGTGGTAGGCTACTTTATAAATGGTAATTAAACAAGATATTTATTCTATTTCAGAACCAGTAGTGATATCTCCCGACCGATGGTTGGCATCATGTTTTATCCCACTAGTGATCGCTGTTTATGGATACAGGAAGAAGAGTGTGAATCTGAGTGGAGCACTGCTTGGATTCGTTGTAGCTTTCATACTCACACTGAGTAGCTACTGTTTCTTAGCATGTCTCTTTACATTTTTTATAACATCATCAAAGGCAACTAAACTTCGTCCACATTTAAAACAAAAAATTGAAGAAAATTTTAAAGAAGGTACTAATTTCTCATTATATACTGTCCAAATTGTCCTAAGCTTTGTATTAGATAGCTAAAATTACCCTTTTTGAAACATGATAATATAGAAATTAATTAATTTCAGGCGGCCAAAGGAATTGGATTCAAGTGCTTTGCAATTCAGGGATGGCTACCCAATTGGCTATCTTGTATTTATTAGATATTGGTTCATCTGAAAGGTCTATAGACTTTGTCAAAGACTACAGGGCTTCTTGGTTATCCTTGGGAGTTCTTGGTATGTTCACAAGTGGTGTTAATATTTTTTTAGACATATTAATATTAACCATTAAAAATATATTTATAATATGAATTTACCTAAACATGAATGATAATACAATAATTTCAATTATGTAACAATTTCAGGTGTGTTTGCATGTTGTAATGGAGACACATGGGCTTCAGAATTGGGCACAGTATTTTCTAAATCTGAGCCATTTTTAGTAACATCTTGGCAGAGAGTACCAAAAGGAACAAATGGAGGAATTACTTTTATTGGAACATTATTCAGCACAATTGGAGGACTTGTTATTGGATTATCTCAGTATTTAGTACTTTTATACTTTACTGACACTGTTACATGGACTTATGCCCCTCCTCAATGGCCAATCATTGCTTTTGGTGCACTAGCAGGATTCTTAGGCAGTCTGATTGATTCATTATTGGGAGCAACATTGCAATACTCAGGTAATTTTATTTTCTATTTCTTTATTTACTAACAATGGCTGAATATTAATTATAAGAATAATAGTGTGTACCACTAACTTTACATGGAGGGTTGTGAAGGTGTAAGCATTCTAGATTTATTAATCAATTTATTAAGTTTTATATTTTTATTATTTTGTTTGGCCAGTAATATTTTATAGTAACATAAGTATGATTTTTTTGCAGGTTTGGATAAGGATGGTAAAATAGTATCACATTCAAAACTAACAGTGAAACATATCAGTGGAAGAAGCATTTTGGACAATCACAGTGTGAATCTCATATCAACAGTAATCATGGGCCTACTCACACCTACTCTTTGCAAATACTTGTGGCCTATTGGTTACTAAGATTCTAGATTCTAAAACATTGATAAGGCTATAAGGCATTACTATGTTAGTTTTATTGTCTAAATAGCATTTAAAAATGTCAAAATTATTTTTAATAATTAAAATTTAAAAAAAGTGGGAAGGAACTTAAGGAATAAAGGCAGCACAAATACTGACTATCAGTTGTGACATTATGAAACTTTCAGTCTTGTAAATTGTACAAAGTACCTATATATTTCCAAAAAGGATGTCATAAAAATTGCAAAAGGCTTACTTGCTTGCTACAGGATTTAAAAAGCTTCGTAGTATCAGCCATGTGTGCATGAATGCATTGATTTAACAAATTTATTGATTTGTTATGATATATCTGTCATTTATTTTATTTAGTTTAAATACTTAGGTGAAAAATCATACTTTATAAATGTTATAAACTTAGTAAAAATGTATACATGGGGTCCACAGGGAACTAGTCAATATATCTGGGGTATATTTATTTTTTTGAACGTTCAGGTTAGTAAAAGTATTTATGTATTTTAATTTTCAAGTTGTTGTAAGTCTTTACATCTTTTGTTAGTTATGTACATGCTCCATTAAAGTAAAGGAGAGACTGATAAAAAATATTTTTGACATAAAAATTCATTATGGTAACTAATTCAATAAGTACTTATACTTGGAACATTGTACCTATTTTTGTATTTAGCTTTGTTATATTTATTAATAAAATAATAAGAGTTATATTAATGTTATTAATATATTACCTATTATATTTTTTTGTTTTGCGGCACAGCTTATTGTGAGTTCCGTAGATGTATAGGTAAAACCCTTGAATTGAGTCAGTGCATAAAATAGATTTTAATTTGAAGTTACAAAATTTTAATTTATGGTATCTAGCGTAATAGTAAAATAACAGTTAATTAAACTAGTAGTATATGTACCATTTATAAAACCCATCGATATATAGAATGAATAGTGGTGTACCTACTTACGCCGTGTACATACTATACCTATAGATAGATGAATCCTAGCATAAAATGTTAAAAAATTAAAAATTTCGCGACACATCCATAATGCTAGTCAGTTATTTTAGTTAGTATCGATGCACTTATTTTTCAACTAAGTTATAATTTGTTTTTTTATATAGTTCTCTCCAACATTTTGTGACTGTATTAATATCAGACGTTATCTCTCAGATCGTTAATAACTTAATATTAGATAGATCTGCTTTTATATTTATTATATATATCTCTAATGTCTACTGATCCAATTTTTTTGTTTCTGTGTGCTCGAAATAACTTAAAATGTTTACAGTAGTGAGTGACTAGCGATAATTCCTGAACTAAATGGAGAAATGGAATGAAAGTATGGTATGGCTTTGTACGCTCAGACTTCGCTGGTCACTTCCGTGCCTCCCGATAGACGTACAGAAAATTCAAGGTTATATTAGAATAAATCCGCAACGGCGCGAACCTCTTGAAAAGTTTTAATACACAGCTACTATTAAACTGGCTTGACCTTTTGATTATTGATGTACTTTATGTTATAAACTGGGAATTTACTTAAAAAAAAGGCAGTTAAACTCTACGACCGGCTTTTCTAATTCCAATTCCAATTTGTTGTTTATGGCTCCATCGTGCTACCGATGATTCTGCCAATGTCATAGTAAGAGCACACAACGTTATAGCAAAAACTGACATAAGAAGGATCTTAATAGAAGAATACCGAAATTAAGTAGGAAGAGAAGTATGAGAGATGAAGTCTGTGAGCATATTAATTCAAGATTAGTAAAGTTAGATAACAGATCATTATTAGATTTAGAAAGTATATAATTATACGGCTTTTCTAATAAAAAAATATAAACGAAAACTTTAGTGTCTATCATTGGCCATAGATTAGATAGATTTTACTAACTGTCAAATTGTAAGTTGTCAAATCAAATTTATCAAACAAACTTCGCCTCGCTCTTTGTTCTAGTTCTAAGGAAAACTATCAGTTAAAAGTAAAATTATTAATTGTACTCCGAATGTCCTGTGTGGAAAAACATCGCTTGAATTATTTATTGTCCTTTTTTAGGTAGGTCTCCGTTTTATAGTTTTCGCATCGTTATGAATCATATCTTTTGTATCGCCCCCGATCTCCAGTGAGTGAAGTACGACCTTACGTTGAGCTGTATTGGTGTTTTTATTTTGATTATCAACCATGTCATCACCAATAGAGGAGAGTCCTATAATCAATTCAGACATAGAAAACGACGAGACTGGTAGTCTTCGTAATTTAGTACAGCCTGATTTTGGTAAGTTGCAGTGGTTATAGTGTAGTTGTTACTTTTTATTGCATTCTGCTATTATTATGACTGATCGAGTAACAGTAACATACCACTGTATTCTCTCTATTGTCTATAAAACAGGAAATGAGAAGTCTAGTTACTGACCAAGTATTTTCCAGCAAATACTTTACTCATATTTAAATACAGATGTTCCTAAGTCATAATTATAACTGAATTAAAGAAAAGCGTGAATAACTATAAGGCAAAAAAATTGAGAAATTAACATTTCACAGTGTTAATAATAAAACATTTATATGTTTCATAAAAATGTTTTATAATAAGTCACTTTGTTGATGGCATGTAACAAGCTCCATAAAGGGTTGAAATTGTTTCCCATTTTGAGCTGCTAGTAATTATTTGGTTTACCATACTTCACCAATCATTAACATAAAGTATAGAAATCATTGTATATTATAATTTTAGTGGAAGAAACTACAGGATGGATAAAAAGTCGTACAGTTCTTGGCATCATGGGATTCCTTGGATTTGCCAGTGTATATGCCATGCGTGTGAACCTGTCTGTGGCTATTGTAGCAATGGTTAACACAACTATTCCAACTAATAACTCTACACTAGATGTTTGCCCAGCCAACCTGCCTGATAATAGTACTACACCATCAATAGTAAGTTATTTATACAAGCTATAATTTAACACGCAATTTATATATATAGTACATTAGTTAGTATAGTAGTATATTTGTTTAGGTCAAAACTTGCAATCTGATTTAGACCACCCTACAGTTGAAATTTCAATGAAATGTTGGATAAAATTGAATAAGTTGGATCAGTTCCTATGACAATTTTGTTATGTTTAGCATGACCTGATTCTATCCCCCGAAAGAAAGCCAATCCATGCTCCCAAAGAGGGAACAGCACAGAAACAAAAACACATTTTATTCAAATGTTTTTCTACTATAAATTTATTATTATTCCCTTTGGTCTTTTATTTATTTAATTATTAACATATTTAAATATAAAAGACACAAGACCTGGGTGGGAATCAATCCCACAACTTGTGGCAGGCAGTATTTACAAACTTATTGTTCATTTTCAGAGACCTGGTGATTTCAATTGGACATTTAAACAGCAATCTAGCATTTTGGGCTCATTTTTCTATGGATATGTATTAACACAGGTATGGTTAAAAATTAATCGAATGAGAACTCAATTGAGTTTGATCTTTTGTGTGTATGGATGGTTGTTACTCTTTCACAAAAAAACAACTAAACAAGTAAAGATAAAATTAGGTGTGAAGATAGTTTATAATCTTGGGTTATAGCACATAGGACATTCAATATCCAGGAAAAGTGTATCATCCTTCAGTAATGTGTGTGAAACTGCAGGAACAGCTAGTCTCAACTAATATTATAAAGAGAATTAATATTTTGTGAGCTTATGATATAAAACATTCATTCACTGTGACATAGGCTATGTTATAATCCCAGAATGAACATATATATTAATTTGATTCCTTGGGAAGTGGGTGTAGCCATGGGACTGTTGCTAAATATATAATTTTTTATTTAGGTGCCAGGTGGACGAATAGCAGAATTATGTGGTGGAAAACTTGTGTATGGCATAGGAGTGTTATTCACGGCAATCTTCACCTTGCTTAGTCCAATAGCAGCATACACAAACATTTCGTTTTTCTTTGCTGTTCGAGCTCTTGCCGGTTTCGCTGAAGGTGTCACATATCCAGCCATGCACGCAATGCTAGCCAGATGGATACCACCTTTGGAAAGATCTAAGTTTGCTGCCTATGTTTATGCTGGTAAGTCTTTTTTTACGGTTCCAAAGCCAAAATTTAAATTCTTCTTATTCAAGTGGCTTTAAGACTGTTACTTTTCCCTTTTGTCGGTTTAAAGCCAGCTGGTGTTTGCCATATGTAACAATAAATATATTTTTCCAGGATCCAATATTGGTACTGTAGTAACACTCCCAATATCAGGATGGTTATGTACCTTAGAGTTTGCTGGTGGCTGGCCACTTTGTTTCTATATATTTGGAGGACTTGGTGTTCTATGGTTTGTTGCATGGATGTTTTTGGTCTATGACACTCCACAAAAACACCCTAGAATTTGCCCCAAGGAGATTGAATATATAACATGGGCTATTGGTACCCCTGTAAGTATGTCTGTCTATTTAGTTTATTGGCTTAGTATATCGTTATCAATTTTTGAAGTGAAAACTTCTTTAGGTGCATTGAGCATTTTTGAGATGGGAAAAAATAATTGGACTTGCAACACTGTTACCAACACCTCTGTATATAAGTATCTATATGCATTGGCCCCTTTTACACGAGAGTTTGGGTTGAAATACATAACTATATATAATATAAACATACATTGTGTATATACGTACAACATAGATATATATTCATATCAGTTTTCACTTCTGTCAGTACTCTCGGTTTGCCACTTTATTTTTTCGTTGAAGTTGCAAAAGAAAACTACAATCTGTGTGTCTAAAATATCAAATTTTGAGGTAATATTCAAGTAATTGCAGTGAATATGCATAATAATAGGGTTATTATAAAACTATTGATCATCTTAGTGACCTTTGATAACAAATAGATATTAGTTCTAAACATTGTTAATAAATAAGGATTGCTATGCTATGTTGAAGGTTAACTGATCATTCGATATTTTATCAAAAAGATCTTTATATCTAATGATGTAAAGTCTATTTTGTTGTGTAAGAACATGTATTGGCTCAATGCAATGTTATGATTCATTGAAATTCTGCATTAGCCCTATAAATATTTCGATTTTGCAATTTATTAAAAACTTCAATTAAAAATAATACATTAGTTCAAAGTAAAAATGGGTTTAGTGGTACATTAGCATAGGTATTATTATTCTCTGTTGAAAGGTGATCTCAATACTGATTACACACAAAACATGGTATCGACTCGCAAATACCTATTCATTGTGCTTTGTAGAACATTACTTGGTGAGTCACACACAACTGACATCACAATTACTCTGCCCACAGCATTGGATTTATTTGAAAATTTCAAATATTGATGCTAAATTATATTTACTAAACCGCAGTTTATACTTTGTTATACATAGTCATATAACTAACAATTAACATAGGTACACTATGACTAACTAACTTCTATAGATACAAATTGTTTTTTGTATATTTAGCTATACGAGTATATAGTTGGCAGTTCGCGGAGTAGAGCTCTTAGTGCAGAGTTCCTCCGGGGAAGTACTACCACCTTACCCATTTCTACCGTGAAGCAGTAGTGCACTTGTATTACTGTGTTTCGGTTAGAAAGGTAAGGGGGCCGGTGAAGTTACAGGCACATGAGCCTTAACAACTTCACGTCTCAGGGTCGACAACGGATTGGCGATGCCCCTAGTGTTGCAGGTGGATCGTCTGCTTGTTTGTCGGCCCAAGTGGTATAAAAAAAAACAAATTGTACCTATTTACCACCAGGTGGTCCGTCTGACTGTTTGTTTCTCTATTTAATATTAAACAATCACTGAAGCTAATCTCTGGAAATACTAATCCCATTCTAAATACTACACTATTTCCGAGTTTTATCTGCTATATCCTTCGGGAACGCGAGGGAAACCGCGGGTCGAAAGGTAGTATTTTATAATGAATTTGTGAATAAATAGTTATGAAACCATATTTTTACAAGTACGCAAAACTGTCCAGTCTTGTAATCTTATGTGTGTGACAAAAACACGTTATAAGTTTATAAGACCAATGCATCAAGCAGCAGTATTATTGCATGGTATTAGATCTAAATCTTTTATTATTGTTGATACAGGATGATAAACCTGGCGGGTCGATCCCGTGGCTGAAGTTTTTGACGTGCGTGCCGCTATGGGCGATCCTCATCGCTCAATGCGGACAGTCCTGGGTATTCTACACGCAGTTTACAGAGCTGCCCACTTACATGGACAGTATACTACATTTCGACATTGTTACGGTAAGTTTAGTTTAAAATTAGGCGAGTTATCACACTCTATTATTAAAAAATAAACAAAATTCTAAACCATTTATTTAGTTTAAGCCCTCGCAAGGCACTTATGAATGTCAAATTTAAAGTTACTTAATCACTACATAGTATAAAACAAAGTCGCTTTCTCTGTCCCTATATCTATGTATGCTTAAATCTTTAAAACTACGCAAAGGATTTTGATGCGGTTTTTTTTAATAGATAGAGTGATTGAAGAGGAAGGTTTTTATGTATAATACATGTGACATCCCACGGGAACGCGGGTAAAACCGCTGGGGAAAACTAGTATACTATAATCCTAAATAACATTACAAATGCTGAAATAAGTTTGCTACACTTTCAAGGCTAAACGATCGAACAGATCTTGCTGAAATTTGGCACACACACAGCCTATGGTGTGGAGAGGGATATGTGCTTTTATTCCTGTAACGCGCTTGAGATCTTTAATAAATATTACAATTTAATTATCCTTTTCCTTAATATGCTCATTGCCTATGCCTATTACATGAGGGATGTCTTAGTTCTTATAAACTACGTAATGAACTTTGACATGGTATTTACCATTATTTTTAATTATTCTTACGGGAACTATCCATAAGAATATTACTTACTTATTGCGATAATGAGGATGCGGCGATGGAGAGAAACATCCAACAATGCTTAGATCACATGCTTATTGTATATTTACCACTTCTTATCTCCTCTTCAACTAACAATAATGTTCAGCTTATATACTAAAATATACGTGACAGTTAGAAATAATGTCGATCGCTTCAGCTAACATAATAGCAACGTATTGAAACATCATCTATACGTGAGGATTGTTCAATACTACAAACTATAAAATAGATGTTTGTTTTAATAATAAATAAACCAAAAAGGTTGCTGGAAAGACTCTTCAAATAGACCAGATTTAGTGATAACGGAACAATTTATTTACGGTCTACTTAATTATTATACATGTTAATTATTCTAGAATGCGAGATTCAGCGCTCTTCCGTACCTATCGGCGTGGATCGGTGGTATACTGTTATGTATATTTGCCGACTGGCTGCTGGCTAAAGGATGGATATCTAGACTGAATAGTATGAAATTATGGAACACTGTCTGTAAGTTTAATATCTTTTATTATATCAAACAAAGGTGAAAATGCTAATATTTAAAATGCAATGAACACAACTTTTCATGCAGTCGCCTATATTACAGTTAATTAAATGATTGTCAATATTTATTCGTTAGATGATTATCATCAAAATGAAGATAATGTATTTTTCTCATGAAACGAAACTGATTATTAGTTGTAATTTTTTAAATAGACAGTAAATGTATTGTAAATTTAAAAGTTGATTGTCTATTGTGTGTGTCTTATCTGTGTTTATTTGTTACGCATTCATGACTTATATATTAAGACTGGCCTTATTCGGATCTTCCAAGCTATACAGATTTTTAGAAATAAAAATTTCAAAATTAACACAATAAAGAGACAAAACCATATACATCTATAGGATTTAACCTGACAGCGAGTAAGATAGATAGTTTTCTCAAAGTTTCACTTCTACCACATATGAAATACACAAATATAATTTTTTTTAAAATTTAAAGTTGAAGGAAATATAGAATACCAGTCAGTTTTGAATTTGATGTTTGACCATAAACTTAATTTTTTTTTTTTTATGATTTCAGCGGCATTTATTCCTGCGTTCGGCTTGCTCGGCATCGCGTGGGCCGGCTGCGACCGCATCTTGGTCATGCTATTACTTAGTACAACATCAGCATTCAGCGGGGCTGTATATGCTGGTAAATTTATTATTTTTATATAATTTTGATTTGATTATGATCATTTTGAAATGATTGTTGCAATGCGCTTGTTCTTTTATTTCTTATTATAAATTGAATACGGTATTTCTGCAATTTTTATTCGTCTACATTATTATAAAGAGGTAAAGTTAAGTTTGGATCTAATAGGCAATTTCGAAATAAATCTGAATTCAAAAAATATTTTACTAATAGAAAGCTATATGTCTATAAGCCTATAGGCTTCGATTAACAATAGAGGTTATAGGCTATGGTTTTATCCTAGGCAAAATATAATATCTCCTAGAAACGCTGACCTGTCACAATATAAATGGATGTGACACAAAAGAACAATCGAAAAAAAAAAAATGATGTGTTAACAAAGTTATCATTGGATGGATTATACAGATAACTTTAATACGATCATACATTCAATGTTGATAGTAAAAGTTCCTATTTGATCAACATAGTACTTACATATTACTATATGTTATTAGATTCGTGATGTTGTTAGTTTGTAATTTATCTTCCAAATATAATAAAGTAAATGTAATGTAATTAAGTAAAAAACGATATTCCTTCGCATTTCAGGTAACCAAATGAATCATATAGATTTATCGCCGCAATTTGCTGGAACTATGTACGGAATAACGAATGCAGCTAGCAACATTTGTGGCATCATGGCGCCCTTCGTCGTGAGCCAAATTATAAACAGTAAACAGGTAATTATAAATGTCAATAAACCTTTAAAAAAAGCCATAAAATAGAATAACGATAAAAATTGGGGTAGTTTTAAGGAAGTTTCACACCGCAGCTCAAAATACAATTACCCGAAATAACCTGCATGTGTTAGGAAGGGATTTATCCGTATGCTTCTCACACCAAACCTTATAAAGCGCTATATATTTTATATGAGTGGCCAGTATGGCTTTATATATTAAACTTTAGTTAAATATTATAACCATCATTTGACAAAAAAAGTATAAGTGCCCTTCGCCTTTGTTTTTAGATTTTTGAATTATTGAATAAACATTTCAACAAATAAAAATACTGCCTATTGGTTCTAATTAATTAATATTATTAATAATTGACAGGCCAGTACGGCTTGGTGGTTAACGCTCTGACTGCCAAACCTAAGGTCGCGGGTTCGATTCCCACCCAGGACAAACATTTGTGTGCATGAACGTATGTGTTTGTTCTGTGTCTGGGTGTAAATATCTACATAAGTATGTATTTAGAAAAAAAAGTAGTATATGTAGTATATCAATTATCTGGTTTCCATAGTACAAGCTCTGCTTAGTTTGGGACCAGATGGCCGTGTGTAAAAGAATGTCCCAGGATATTTAATTATTATATTTAATTATCATGTAAGTTATGAAAAAATAAATAAGACTGCAAACATTAATTTAAAAACTTGTTTAATATTACAGCAAACTTTAGGACAATGGCGTGAAGTGTTCTACCTTGCAGCAGCTGTAGATCTCGGTGCCAATCTCTTCTACTTATTCTTCGCGAGTACAGAGGAGCAGGTAATAACTTTTTTCTGATGGTCCTAAAGGTAGCACCAAAAGTTTAAGGTAAATGTAGGAGTCGAACCCCCAATTTAGCTATGGTATTCGACGTCACCACCACTGAGCTTAATGTTGGCGTGAAATTGCAATGGATATTAAATTAACTTCACCATATTATCCTTACATGAAATTAAATTTATAAAAGAAACCATAGTAACATTTTATTTTCTGTAGCGTGTACCTTTAGTATTATTCTTAAATAACATTTCATAATTTTACTAATATTAAACAGCAACGGGGGGAAAATTGATTAGTATTGTTTCAAAATTGTAATTTCACATAGTTTTGAATAAATAAAATCAAAATCAGAGGTGTAATTAGTGTTGCCCGCGAAAGGCTTAAAGCTAGCAAATAAATTAAATAGCACCACTCGACAATTTCACAGTTATCATTAAAATAATAATAAAATTACCATTTTCAGGATTGGTCGCGTCCAGACAGCGGCGACATGACCGCTTCGGCGCCCGTCGAGAGCATCTTGTTCCCAGAGTCATAGGACCCGCCTCCCGCCTATTACACCACCGGCGAAACTATGCTATAGTTAATTAAACTTTATTATACGTACAACCAAAATGTTACTTACAACGAGATGCAAATGTTACAAGCCTGAACCTTTGAGGACATGGACTAAATATTATATAATGTTAGCTAATTTGAGTCATGATAATGTAAAATCAATCTTATTTTAATGAGGCATAAGTCATCATATTTCAAGCAAATTCTGCTATTATATTGCGGGGTATTAAGCCTCCATCAGCTCCTAATGACCTCTTCGCCAATGGCCACCGCCTTAGCTTTTGTGGCTTTGTAACGGCGACTGCACGGACGAGTTAGCGCAGAGCGTTTGATAGATCTCTAATTCTCATCTGTGGCTTAGTTGTGGAAGTGGTCTATTTTCTGCACTAAAGAAACCAACTATGCACGTATACATATTAAACTAATAATGAACTCAAAACCTGAACGCCATGCTATAACGGCATCAACATGTCCTGTACGCCGAAAACGAAAATCGATGTGAATATCAGTATCAATAAAACGCATAAAAGTAATTATTTAATACGTTTATTTGTAATTCTGTGACTTGTTAATTTATGGCGAGTATAGACGACAATGGCGCACAGGGCACGCTTGTCCGTGTAGAGAATAGCCGACATTGGCGTTTAAAAGGTTAAAGCATCACTAAATAGTGGATATCATTTTTGCTAATTTATCTTATAGCTTGAGTGAGCGTAAGCGTAGTAACCGATAGAGTATAGATGCGGTTATGTATACTCAGGTTCGAACTTATCAAACTATACTTTTCCTTTTAATCGAAATGGTGCTTTCATAACAATAATTTACGTAATCACAGCCAATGATCACACGGCCAAAGATACTTTTGGTATTATAAATTGAAAGATAGTTATAAAAAATTGTGTACTAGTTTATAAAAGTAGAGTTTCAAATAAATGAATAATTTATTAAATTGAATGACTGTGATTAATCTGAGAAAATAGTGCTGTGCTAATGACTCGTATTGTAATGTAGGAAACATTTTTTCTCTCTAAAATACAATTTGGAAGAGATTGATATTGAATTTAGTGTTAATGAATAAATAAAATATACACTTTCTTATTTCTTAACATTTTTCATATACATATGTATAGAGCAATTTAATTATTATTTACACTTTGTAATAAATAAATATAAGTTTAACTTTAAATACTTAATGAATATAAACTTAAGTTGCATGTAATAATAACATCGCCAGCTGTAAGTAAATAATATTATGTATTACTGTGCGTAATTGGCCGGTTTTGGTTATATCATATTTTTACCCGAAACTTTATGCTTCGATCAAAAAAAAAATCATTTAATGAGAGTTTACTTACAATCTGATATCAAACTGGACTGATGCACGATTAAACTTATGCAAAGCTAAAGAAATACCTAAATGCTTTCCAATAGTATATTTTGCTGATTTTACCCCTAAATAGGTATATTTTTACCCGCAGAACCTCATCAATATGTATTTAAAAACGCGATTCTTAATTCTTACATTACTTAAGTTTATGTGATATTTTACTCTACTAGTACAAAATGACAGTCTCAACTTAACAATAGGTAGCTCAAAATGATCATAAAAATGTGCAGAGAATTCTTAAATTAATTTCCCAGTTAAAAGACAAGTTTCAATAAGTAGTTGAAGATTTCAAAGAATGTCAATGAAAAAAATACGTAGTTGCATTAGAATAAGGTACATATTGATGTTAAGTAAATGGTCATTTGCATATCGTATCATGTAAATAGATGAACCTGTGTACAAGTACAATAGACAATATGGTATTTTTTTTCTATATAACTTATTTTTTTTTTTCAAAAAGGTTTTAATCTATTCCAAAAACCAAATCTCGATTATTTGGCAGTGCCTACATACGTTTTACAAAATCGCTTCGCAAAATCATTGTTTTCTGAACGGTATAATGATATATTGAAAAACGTTTTTTAATATCTGGTTTCGTTGAATTTCTCCTATAATTATAATATTTGCGGTGTCGAGTCAAAATTGCTGAATGTCGGCACCCGACTTACCCAAAGACTAACCATATGCCGAGAGAACCTCGAGGCATCGAAAAGTGTAAAAATTGCTGTCAGACACCCTTTTCAAATACCGGTTTTCCTTTGGTTTATTTTAATATCAAGTCTAAAAAAGAAGTTCCAAAATATGTGACGTTATTTGGCAACTTGCGTGTAAAATCAAATGAATATATCGAAAAGTTATGATTTAGAAGTACCTATGCTTATTTTCATATTATAAGTAACATATGTTACATCGCTATTATCTCGTCTTTCATATCTCTCTTTTAATGTAGGTACTTGAGCAGAATCTCACTGCATAAGTGATGATTTTGCTAATGTACTTATCACTGCACAAAAGCGCTCTCAATCATTCCTAATATGTTTACTCAATGTAATTTTTAAGTTTAGTGAGTTCAAACTATAAGCAGTATTCATATGTGATGAATTGTTTGCAGAAATATGTTTATTGAAATGTTATTTTGATTTTTAATTAATTTATGCGTATTGCTATTCAAACTACACACTTATGTTTATTTATATAGGTACCCGCGTGCATTTGAATGCGAATTTGAATTGATTTTATGAAACGTGTCGTGTGCTTAGAATCTCTTCCTAATAACTGTCAAAATTATTATACCCAGTAAAATAAAATTAGATAAAAAATGTATGAGAATATAAGATTGCGATGAAATTTAATTTGTTACGTCTTGCTTTACTATTATCATGTAAATTGTGTAAATGATAAAAATTATGTAAATAGGTAAATGACGTATTTTTGTAGCAATGGCAAATAAAGTTTCCACTAAAATGTAATATTTTGTATTATTTTTCCTTTTTATTTGAGGTCCGCTGACTGAGACAACATATTTGTGATATAGTTCAATTTATTAAATGGTCAGTCGGATAATAACGTTAGTTTTTTGTGGGTCCTAATTGCATTCGCATCGACCGCGAGAAAATTATAACTGCGGGCAAAGAAAGGGTGCGGACGAAATTGAGCGGCAATCTTTACACTATCAGCGACGCGTTTGTTCGTTGCCCAGACACATAATTACTGCGTGTGAACGACCGCACGTCAATACTAATATTTGTTTTCGCCCCGAAGTGTGGTTTTTTGCTCGGGATGAGAGCGTTTATCGTATAACGAGGTGTGTTTCACATATAATTATGACAGCAGATTTCCAACGTATTATTGTAAAATGGGCAGGTGCGACATTCTACCATGCGCTCAAGATTCTACCTCGATCCAAAATTAGGTTTTCAATGGAGACGATCGTTTTTTAAATATTTCGATCCCGATCAATATTAGCAAAAGAAAAAACTGTTATTTTACTTTCACAGACGAAACATAAAATTTCGAAATGCCGAAAACGTAATGGCAATAAAAAATTTAAAACACGACGGTTTACCTACATTTAAACCTTTCTGCGACGTCGTAAAGTTTGTAAGTAAAGAAAAGAGTTCTCAACAATGGCGCAGTTATTGGCAAACCCTTGCAATTAACAGTTAACAAAGTGTTATTACCGAGTTGCGCGCGTGTTTGCTAACATTTTGGCTGCTATTGTCTTTTCCTCGTCATGGAATGAGCCTTAACCCGTCAAAATTTAACTGTGCGAAGGACGCAGTACCGAAGGCGAAGAGATGCGATAATTTTTTTGTAAAAAGGTATACGAGCCGCCAAAGGAACAGCGCGAAACTGCAACGGGGCTCAGCCGTCGACGTCTTTATGACTTTAGGACTGTTTTAGAATAAATAAAACTATTATTTTTCTTGACTATTGAAAGTTGCGTATCGGGTCCTTTTTGTTGCAACAAATAGCGGTCTTTAAGGTCAGATGTTGGCCGATACCCTGTTAGGCAACAATCATGGATAAGTTCTTCTATTTACAATATTGCCTTGGATAATTCTTCTATCTCATAATACTGCCATAGTTGTGAGCTCACAAGCGTTTAGCCGCCTCTGTATGCGGCTGCAGAAATGAACTTGACATCTTGATGGTAATTTAGGCGAACTTGGTTCAAGTTCCTTACCGCCAGACTGAAGCTTACGCGCCAAATTTTCTTTCACTAAAAACTTAGGTAAGTTTGTTTTAATGTTTAAATTGCGACATAATATATGAATATTCAGTGAATAACCTGGGACATTGTAATTACACGGTTTTCTGATCCCAAATTAAACAGAGCTTGTACTATGCCGACCAGATAACTGATATACCTACTACTTGATACAGACATACTTGTATAGATACACGCATAAAACAAACAGTATTGTTGATACAAACAAATGTTTGTCCTTGGGCGGGAATCGAACCCACTACCTGCGGAATGTTAATCAGTTTCTTCGCATCACGCCACCAAAGTTATTCATTATGTTAACTTTGAGTATCATGTGGGTAGAAAGTTTAACATATTTTTTTAACGATTTAAGTATGTACCTATATCTGCAAAAATCTCAGGTCATAATAAAAAAAGTTTTAAAAATGAATGTTACGGCCTTTTATGATTAAAAATGCATAAGTTTGGCACTTCTGAATTGGCTTAATTCGTTACGCAGTTAAATTATGTAGAGACGAAATAAGAATTTCTTAAGAAAAGTAATTAAATAGCGGTTCCAAATAGCCCTTTTGGTTTCGGTAGCAATAAAACTTGCGTTGTCATCAACAAAAGGGTTTGTTTTGGAGCCCTTCGGCAACCTTCCTCGAACCGCAGAACTGTGAACAAATAAACCGACGCCTACGTAGTGCGAACGAATGTTTGTTGCCAACCGAAGCTAATCGCGTGTCGTTTCAAATAATAGGCGGAGGAACGTAAGGCGACGCTCGTTATGATTGGTACCCGGCTTTGTTTAACATTTTATTTGAAATGTTGTTCAGATAAAAGACTCGCTAATTGTTATGCGGGTAGCGTAGGTACCTATTGGTCACGTTACATGAAATTATGGTACAAATAGGTAATATTTCGCGTAATATTTCAGAAATACGTAAATAGTTTTTGTAACTGGTTGTTATGCTTGCCATAGTCGCAGTACTTCTGTTTTAAGTAAATTGTCGGTATATTACTTGATATGAAATTTTAATTTACAGTAGAATCTCAGTTATCCGGCATTATTATAAACCAGAGGATTATGGGAATGTTCGGATCACTGGATTGTATAGGAAAAATCATAATAAATAAAATTTTACTCCGTGTATACTTACACGTTTTTTTTGTAACTGTATGTTATTGTGCAAGTCGTAATCCTTGCTTAAAAACCTTTTCTCGCATGTTTCGAAGAAATAAAACATCTTTAACAGATACGCCGTTTTCTTCAGCCCATGTTATGCAGGTATTGAAACAATTAAAAGCTGTATCTGGTGTGCCGGATTATTGGACGTGTCGGTCAACTGAAGTGCCGGATTAGTGAGATTCTACTGTACTTAGTTATCGGAACCCATCTACTATGTACTTTTAACTTTTGTATTGAACTAATGATAAGGTATTAATAGAAGTGAAAAATTAAAATAAAGGTCCATACAAATATCATTACTTGAAAATGTGGAAACCAGATAACTGATATACTAAAAAAATTTGGAACTTTCAACCTGCGCTTTTATCCGGCATTTATTTTCAAGGCATCATATGCTTTCCTATTTAAAGTACCTATCTTATATGTTATTTTATAAAAAAAACTCATTCTATGTGCCAATTTTCATTAAAATCAGTTTGCCATTGATGAGCGCTTGAAACTTTCAAAACTTTCACATTTATAATATTAGTGAAATATATGCATGTATATAAAAACTCAGACACAAATTAAAGAACCGTGTAACCTTTACAAATTTTATTATCATTCTGTGTGGGAATCGAACTCACAACCTCTGCACACCCGTCTTCTGTCTCTAGCTTTTCTAGACCAGGTAGCACCTCCAAATTTTCTTATGTCGTCTATCCATCTCTTTGCCTGCCTACCATTTTAACTTACTTTCTCTCGTCATGTGTCCTGTCCATCTCCATTTTAACTGTCTCACTTTCTTTTTTATATCCTCTAATTTGGTTCTGGATCGTATTTCCACTGCTCTTAACCGATCTTTTTTAGTTACACCCATCATGCTTCTCTCCACGAGGCAAGATACACAGGTGTAAATGCGTGTTATTTTATTTGGGAATATGCTTTTTTTCTCAGGTAAAAACAATGATCACCCCTGATAACAATACATTTCTAACGAACTTCGACAGATGGATTATTTATTTCAGCCGTGTCTTCGTAGGTCTTTTAAAATGTTAATAACTAAGAGATTTATTAATTAATTAAATATTAATAAAATTATACTGATGAAGCATGATTTTCAGTGGATAGATGGCACTTGCCACAAAAGCAGAATCTAACAATACAATATAAAAAATAAACTTATGCGAATATAAAATTTGAAACATTGAGAGCATAGCTGTATGTTACTCTTTCACGCAAAACCCCTTAACCGATTTGGATGAAACTTGCCAAATAGATAATTTATAACCTGGATTAACATATACTTTATATTCCAGGAAAATCTAACATCCCTCGGAGACGCGGATGAAACCGCGGGGAACAGTAAGTCGTAAATATTTTCGCCAACACGGTATAATGTAAGCATGTTGTGCAAGTAAACAAGTCACATTTATTTCCAGGAACATGTAAGTTGGCAACTGCTTTGAAAGCAAAACTGTCTAAATAACGGTAAGTATACAAAACGTCAATAAAATACAATAAAGATAACCTAGTAAAAAATATGAACAAACAATAAACGTTATGCTCCATTTTGGGCTCATAAAAATTAGTAAAAATAGAGCAATCCTATTGTGACACTGAGGTTTTTACCGATAGTAACGGAGACCGACCAATAAAGAATTTTAAAAAAATACTCCGGTATTTGTAGTATAACAGTCGTATTAATATTTAAAAAATAACAGTTAGGGCTGGTCCGTTCTGTGGAAAACTGCTTTTATTTTTTTTTGATTATTCTAAACGTTTGAACAATAAACAACGGTAGTCAAACGGAATACATCAATAGAGAGTAGGTAATATTAGTCAATTCTTACCTCAATAGATCATATGCTGGACAGAATGATTGAATACCATGGTTTATATAGATATAGTAATAAGTTAAATCACAGATTACTTAATAATAATTATTACGCAAGTTAAACACTGTATTTGTACCTTGTAAATAAAAAAATCAAATACCTTTTAACGAGCAATTCTTGTTTATATCTATACTAATATTATAAAGAGGAGATTTGTATGTAAGTATGTTTGTTACTCTTTCACGCAAAAACTACTTAACGGATATGGATGAAACTTGGCACATAGATACCTAGAGCATATCCTGGAATAACATATAGGCTAATTTTTATCCTGGGAAAATGTGATATCCCTCGGGAACGCGGGTAAAACCGCGGGGGACTGCTAGTGTATCTATATACGAGTATATGATCTGAATCTCGGAAACGTCATCAACGATTTCCATGAAATTTAATATGCAGGTTTCATTTTTAGAAAACGTCTCATCCGTATTTTCAGATTTCAGGTTTTCCTTCTTTTGTGAGAAAAACTATTAATGGGAGCCCTTTATTAACGCACCTAATTCGTATCTAGGTATATATGACAGAGTTAAAAAAAAAAGAATACGGTAGTAGTTACATTAGTAAAGAAACCCCGAGCCAAGCTCGTTCATCCAGGTATTGATAGTTTGTTTTATGAGTAGACATGCTTGTACGAGGGGAAAGATAATACAATTCCACCATAATTAGTTTGTTACTACATTCTCGGCTTTGCAGCTTCGACGTCGGCAAAGCGGTGCAAGGAATTTAGACAATAGGATCATTTGAATAAGATCTCAGGCGTATAGGACAATGTAGGCGGGTGGGCTGTTAGCCTTTGCATATGCTAAATAGAGGCTGCTGCGACTCGGGCCGGGCGGCGTTCGTCGGTCGAAGCTTTGATCTGTCGCGGGCGGTAGACGCCAACAAATTTATGCCCAGTGTCAATACATTAGAGAAAAGCGGGCGTCGCGAGTGATGTCAGCGTCAGCAAGTATTTGAATAATAAGTGCGCTTTTCCATTCCACTACACTATTAAATCAAAATCAATCTGTTAATTGCAAACTTATACCGATGATTCATGGTAATCAAACTTTTATATCTTTTGTTTCATTTTGCAACGCAATCCGAAATCGAAGTATAAGTACTAGGCGTGCATGAAAATGTAGCTGACTGACATTTGTCCATAAAACCCCCATACACTCACATTCGAGTCCAAAATAAACACTCCACCCTATCCCAAACCAGGAATCAATCATTAATTGACATTAGCAATAACAGTAAGCGAAACTAGGGCTTTCCTTAAGCCTATAATATGTTATAATTACCAATCAATCAATCTAAATACCTACTGTGATATCGATAACGTGCCGTCATCAACAGTCGTGGACACACGCACGTATATGCGGAGGCACGCGAAAGGCCGCCCGCCACTGCGTGCAGCGGTCGCGTGCTCATGCAGCCAGCTCTTCGTGCTCCGCTCCCGAGTCCGCCCGACTCGCGTCAGTCGCGCGTCGACCTCGGCACGAGTCGCACGTACCGCTTATTATGTACGTCACGCGCTCTATTCCTAACTACGATTGCCGCAAGCGATAATGAAGTGATTTGACTGAAAGTTTAAGTTAAGTGTATTTAATAACAATTATGGTGACTGGAAACCCTCAGCAGCCCAATACTGTGGTGGTAGTGAACAGCAACATGAGTCCGCCGGTGCAGGAGAAGAAGTCAGGAGATAATAGAAGGGTAAGTCTTTAATATTAATTCAATAACAATACATTGTCGTAGCTAGTTGGGGGTCATTTAATTATAACTTAATTTATTTTAATTATGTTTGATGTAAATGACAAATTGATATAACGCAGTTAATTGATCGACCAGAAAAGACATTGCGTAGCAATTAAGTATAAATGCTACGAGGCTCTACGACGCCGGCGGTGCTACGACATTTTGAAGCCCTAATAACATCATTATCTACCGCAAATAAACGACATCAACGCGTTATAATTTGTAATTTAAAACACACATTGGATTTTGTATCATTTTTATCATTACTAAAATTTGTAACATCATTAAGGCATTTACTAAAGCAGTGGATTAAGCAAGAAGATGGCTTTGATTTAATATGTTTAAAAACAATACTATCCTTTGTAGATTTTCTTTTTAATCAATACTAATATTATAAAGTTTGCTTGTTACGCTTTCACGAGAAAGCTACTTAACCGATCATCATGAAGACGACATATTCTTGGAGATATTAAAAGTAACATAGGATACTTTTTGTGCCGGCAAAATGTTACATGCCTTGGAAGCGCGGGTGAAACCGCGGGAGCAGTTAGTTATTAATATAAAAACACTAAAAATATCTACACTAATATTATAAAGAGGCAATAATTGTATATAAGTATGTTTGTTACTCTTTCACGCAATAAATAATTAACGGATATGGATGAAACTTGACACATAGATAAAGCATATCCTGGAATAATATATAGGCTACTTTTTATCCCGGGAAAATGTGTTATCCCTCGGGAACGCGGGGGACAGTTAGTTTTTTATAAGCCCTACACAATTTACCTTTTAGCATAGTGCAGCATAAACGAATGTGCACGACATTCAACGAAGAAGTTAATTTCACGACCAATACAAACATACAAAGGTTCAGCACGTTCGTATTTAGCAAGGAGTTGCAAATAAGACAAATCGACAAATCACGCTTTGTCGTGATCATGTGATGAGACCTTCTGTTTCTGCACACTTTCTTATACCTATAGGGTGTTCATTTCTATTTTATCTTTATAACTAACACGGTATTGTCTTTGAAATTATTTGTTAGTAATTGTAACTGATCTTAACTATATGAAATGAAAGAGGGCGCTGGATTGAAGCCACAGTTTGTATTTTTAATTAATTTACAAGACCAATCAGAAAATCAGACCTCTCTAGTGTAACTAACTGTCAGCACTTTTTGAATTTAGAAGACAAAATAAAATCCAAAAAGGTGATGTAAATGAGTTCAGTTCGTAACAGTAACTATATAAATTACTGGCACATTCTTTTACACGCGGCCGTCTGATCCCAAACTAAGTTGAGCTTGTACTATGGAAACCAGATAACTGATAGACTACTTTTTTATTGTTACTATCTAAATACATACATATATAGATATTTATACAGACACCGAACAAACAGACATGTTCATGTACACAAATGTTTGTCCTAGGTGGGAATCGAACCCGCGAACTACGACTTGGCAGTCAGCGTCGCTAACCACCAAGCCAATTGGCCTGTCTAAACAATACTGACATACAATTATAGCAAATTAAATTTAATGAAATTAAGTATTATTGTTAATTAAAGGTATAATTGTTATAGAAGCTTACATCAGTTCAGTTTTTTAAGCTATCCGGGGATTTTAGTTATGAGACTAATGTACTTTAGCATACGGTTCAATCTGAAGTAAATACGTATTGTATTTATTATTATAATTCATCTTATGATAATATAAATTAGGACAAAAGCTTTCTCTCTGTACTTTCTTTTTTAATTTTATAATTAAATTTTTTTTTTTCATTTTGACGGCTTCTATATAAGATATTTAATTTCATGAATTATAATATTTATATGTCCTTTTATTAAAATTGTTTTTTTTTGTAAATGAAACACAAATTTGAAATGTATAGCTTATTCAGCCATATTCTAAGTGACAAAAAAAATAAACAAATGTTGAAAAATGAAATGCTATTAAAACTGACACATAATTTTCTCGCCTCGAATCACAGACATCATCAATCATCGCTTGCTACAGTACAGAACACTTCGGTTACCATAGATTAATGATATTTTTGAGAACTGACAACATATTCTTATTATAAACTTTATATTCTACTTACGAAAAAAAAAACACTTAGTTTTATTATATGACCTCTTTCGTTGATAGATTATATCGTTATTTTTAAATTTATAATCTGTGGGCACCATTTTTGGTCATAGAGTATGGTTAAGCCGTAACAGATGACAGGAAGTGACATTGGCGGAATTATGCCTCTGGCAACAGTCGCCATTTTAATAAAAGAAGAAGAACAGAATTCAAAATGACATTTTAAATCCCAATATCAACTTGTCACTACGAACTGATGACTAGGCAGCATGGTCTCTAACCCTAGCCTTTACCAAAAGGAAAAAAATAAAAATAAAAAATCAACTTGTCACATGCAAAAAGTGTTCCCACACATTATCCCATACAGAGCCGGAGAGCAGTCTATTGTCAGAATTGTTATTGTTAAGCCTACGTAGCAACTTAACACCAAATAATAGTAGGTACATTCGCATAAAATCGCCACCCACATTGTATCCCTGTTATCTTCCTGACGTATTCTGCTAAGTACCTACTCACTAGGTAGCATAACATGCATTTGCAGATAGGGTTGTCTTTCCACCTTATTCTCGAACAATTCAATAATCTAATTTGACCTTAGGTAACAATAGATGTCTGTAAATACCTGCCATTAGATTTTATTATAGTTTTTTAAGCATAATATAAGATTATCTACTCTATTTAGGGTTGTGATTGTCTCCGTGGTGAACCCGTCTCTATATTAGCCGAGAAATGTATAGTTTATGTGGCGTAATAGTTATACTTATGTGTGATCAGTTGCTATCCCACTCAAACACTCTGGGGTGTCACACCGCAGTTAGCAGTTTCAATCATCGATTGGCGATTTTCCAAAATTGTCGTAATGAGTAGATGGAGTAGTCAACCCTAGTGTCCACGCCAGACGGTGGAGAGTTTGGTGTGAGTCAAGCGGCGCGGCGGCGCGGCGCAAGCGTGGGCAGCGCATCGCCCGGCGCGTGGGCGCCCGACGCCCGTGGGCTAATTATCGTGGGAACGCGCCCCCACCTCCCTTCACTAAACTCATCACCCACGCCTCGTGGACGCAACTGTTCACGCCTGACTTCGTACTCCGTATTTGGAACCGGGTAATAGCGCTGCCGCATCTAAATAGGCGATTATATATTGGTTCGGAATTTCGTTATATAATGCTAAATATAATGATAAAAGATCACACCCGTAATTAATGTTCGTGCGGCACGGTATTAACGCGGCGTGTCTAGGCCGGCCATAAACAGAAACATGCGTGCGACTAGAGGAAGCTATTAGAAGCCGGCAATTCATCATCGAATGATAAACATCAGTCAGTGCCGTGAGATAAGCCGCGGCCGCGGCCGCGCCCGCGCCACCGCCGCCGCCCGGTGCCTCAGTCGCGTGTGACCGTCGGCGCTCGGCACCCACGCGCCGCCCGCCTACAACGAACTATGACGAGCTAGATAAGCGATGCCTTGCTGTTTTTTTTTAATGGATTAATATTTTAGTTAGCTTTTGATGGCTCTTACACCCTTAACCGGACAATTTCGAGAGAGCTCTCAGCAGAATCGATGCGTTGCGAATTTGCGATGTTGTTGTCGTTTTTTGACTTTGAATAGTATTTACCCAATTAACAATCTTACTGACTTAGTAGGTTCTAATATATATAGACCATTGATTACTTAGTAGTTGAGTTATATGAACGACAAAAATCCATTGAAAATAAAACATTTACTTACAAAGTCTTGTAAGTTTGTTTGAATATATTAATTCCTAGATCAGATATTTAAAATCAGTCAGTTTCAACGCAGAGCCATATAGTTAATAACATTTTGATGAAGTTGTGCAAATAATATTAAAAGGCTAATTATATATAAAATTTATTTAGAATATAATACAGTATGATTACCGTATCCACACACTCTAATTCAATTCTAAGCGTAGTGCGCGCGTGCCGGAAGTTCGGCGTCCGCTCCCACGCTTTGGCACGCGACGTCAAGCCCACACGCGCCAACCAACATCCAACAGAAGCCAACGTTGGTGACCCACCGGCCACTGTTACTCATGCCAAGATAATATTTAGTTTTCTACGGCCATGTGTTACCAACGCGCTGGCCACCACCGACAATTGCATTCCGTTACGGATATTTTGAGCACTACCAGCCAATGTAAATCCTATGCATTTGATTCCAAATCCAAATGAAATAGTTTTAAACACTTAAATCTATATACATAAAAAATTATGATTGTCATGATTGCATACTAAACTAAACTATGCAACGGATTTTAATGCAGTTTTCAGCGATAAGTATAGTAATTAATTGAAAGCGGGCAAAGCCGCAGGGCGCAGCTAGTTTTGTATATAACTCATCACTAGTCTGTTACTCATTCAGGTGTTATAATTTATTAACATTGTCTGCGTTCACACATTATGTATTATTGTCTACGCAGAAATCTAATCGTAAGTATTCACATACATAACTGAAATTCAAACTCATTCAGGTGTTATAATTTATTAACATTGTCTGCGTTCGCACATTATGTATTATTGTCTACTCAGAAATCTAATCGTAAGTATTCACTTACATAACTGAAATTCTATCTTTCTTTTTATTAGGGTTCCGAACCCTAAGGTTAAAACGGGAACCTACTACTAAGACTCCACCGTCCGTCTGACTGTCCGTCCGTCTGTCCCCAGGTTGTATCTTATGAACCGTGATGGACAGTTGAAATTTTCACAGATGATGTGTTCTGTTGCCGCTATAAAAACAAATCCTAAAAAACAGATTATAATAAACTAGTCCCCCGCGATTTTACCCGCGCTCCCGAAGGATGTCACATGTAATATACATAAAAACTTTCCTCTTCAATAACTCTATCTATTAAAAAAAACCGCATCAAAATCCGTTGCGTAGTTTTAAAGATTTAAGCATACATAGCGATATAGGGACAGAGAAAGCGACTTTGTTTTATACTATGTAGTGATATTTAAGGGGGCTCCCATACAATCGACATGATTTTATCGCCGTTTTAATATATAATGGTACGGGAATCCTTCGTGTGCGTGTCCGACTTGCATTGGCCAGTTTTTTAACAATATGATAACATGGTAATTTTCAATTAAAATCTAAAATATTGTTAATAAACTTTATAGCTTGCTATCCAGCATTTGTGGCAATAAAAAAGGTATTTATCCCTTGTTTTACATCTCTGCTGATTCAATGACATATGTGTTGGCTCTTTAGTAAGAGGAGGTATCTACATAATGTCACTGGGCGTGTGCCAATGAGTGAAATGGATTTACCGGGGCGTCTAGAACAGTACTTTTTACACATAATATGTCTGTGAACATTGTGTATGAATATATATCTGTGGCCTAGAGCTAAAAGGGCCAAAGTACGTTTTAATGAAACGAGACTGTAACGCCAGTTTATTGTTATATATATTATACTTAAAAACATAAATCGAATAAAAGTAACATATTTTTGCCTTACTACAATATAACACCTAAATAATAACTATGTATGCTGATTCATTGTTATAACGCTCATTACTGAAAATAATGATGTTGATATTGGCCCTATTAGCACCAGGCCACAGATATTATTAGCCAATACGTTTAATAAAATTTCAAAATACATCCGTTATTGGAAAATGGATTAAATTTATATTTAAAAAATATCCGCTAGCAGAAACTATGAAACAGTATCAATTTTCAAGATGACATTGTATTTCTAGTGCATACGATTATAATGAGCCACGCCAACATTTATTTATTTTACAATTGTAATTCTGCGACTACTTGGCGATCGTTTGATTGTCAGAGTCTTTCAACTGATAGGTTCTGCAGATTATCAGGGTAATAAAGAGAAGAGAATATGGAGAGAAACGTATAGTTACGAAGGTATATTTGTAGATTCGTGGAATAGATTTGCGTCAGTGTATTCATAGAGGCGACGGCACGTGTCGCTCTGCCGACGCCGCCGCCGCCGACGCCCCCGACGACGCCCGCCCGCCGCGGCGCCTCGCGACTAAATCTATTCCGCATGACTCGCCAAACGTTACGTAAAATCGTCACGTTGATCGCTACAGTCTGGGCTGGTTATACTTTGTTGTGTACACAAAAAACCTAGTTGTACTTCAACCTAAATGCTGTAAAACTGATTCAGGTTTGTTCGATTTGTGATCGCTTTCAGTTTTAATATTGAACGTGCCGTGAAGTAAATAAACTAGACCTTGAATTGCATTTATAACTGAACGATGGACAGTACCATTTACATCGTATACATTCGTCTACATTATACAAAGAAAGTGAATCAAATATTAGGAACAATACGTTATTGATTCATATAGTAATACGGATACACGTGTCGGTATAATGTTGATCACCTGAAACGTATTGCGTGTTCAATATGACCGCAGATATGATCATATCGTTGCGACGTACCTACGAGGCTGACACGTGCCGGCACACTCCACTCATGTCTATCGAGTGGCATTAGTGCAAATGAGCCGGTAGAAATGGCGCCGCGTCAGTAATCTGCTGCGCAACTCTGCAATTAGATATGCACGCTATAGGGCATAATTCAGAGGTTGTAAACCTCTAAACCGAATTTATAGTTCCGATTTTACCCTAGTATACTTGATTGTAGCGCGTACAACTGTATATATAACAGAATATATTCGATAATTTAACTTCTAGTATAGAATAACGGAGGGAATGACATAAAATTACACTCCGTAAGGTGTACGGAAGTTGGTTCGAGTACCGGAAGGCACAGCAGCGAGAATTTTCCTTCGCTATCCGTCCATTGTAATTTGTAATACATTATGTATGTTCACGTCCTACACGTATTAGGTACATGTAAGTGATACATTACTTAGGTATATCAGTCTCGTCGAAAATGTTTGTCGAAAGCTAAATTTAAACAGCGTCGCAGTTATCACTGTTGTGTTAACGCCGAGTCGTGAGGTGGCGGCGGCGCCGAACATTGGCAATAATCAGCTGGTCACGTGTTTGCGGCACGCGTGATGCAGCGTCACGTCGCCAGTCGCGCCCGCGTCCACGCCACCAAGCACGACAATACGACCTTCACCTTGAGCGGAGTCGCACGCGCCGCCGTCATCATCACCGTGTAACGCGAGATTAATGGCTCTTTTTGTCACGCGCCTTACTTGGTTTCAGCTGACGATTTATGATAATAACTTTGTTTATGAGCACATATTACAAGAGCCGAGAACACTTCGAAATGTGTACTTCGCCGTGATAAAACAACATATTGTCACATAATATTAACATATTTTTATGCTACTTTGTCACATAGATACAAAATTTGTATTTTTAGCCAGGTAGCTACATAAATAATTAGATTATACACGACGTAACGTGACGTGACGTATGTATGATAACTAACACATTTAGGCCTCGGCGTCGTAGAAAGGCATGATAGTGTAGCTACGAAGTGACTTGTTGGTGTTGTTAACCTTCACCTTGTGTGTAACATTTAGTTCCTACCAAGTGTAAATAGATGCAAATTGAACTGCCGACGCTACAAGGATGTCTGATCATTTAAATACCTATTCATTGTTGTCACTGCGCTGAAAAAGAGAACTAAATTGTTTGATGATGTCTTAACAAATTGTCTTTTTGCGTTGTTGCAGAGCAATAAGCCAATAATGGAAAAGCGGCGGCGAGCGCGCATCAACAATTGCCTAAACGAACTCAAGGCTCTTATACTTGACGCCATGAAAAAAGATGTAAGTATCTCGTGTCTGCTGTTTAATTAACGAATTAGACGAACTCTAAAAGAAAATTGAAGAATTGATGATTATAGACTTTATAAATAATATAAAATCATTTCAATTGTTACAGCCCGCTCGTCATTCCAAATTGGAGAAAGCAGATATTCTGGAAATGACCGTGAAACACCTAGAAGGACTTCGATCCGAGGGTGCGGTGTCTCCCGACCGGTTCCGAGCTGGTTACAGGCATTGCGTGTCAGAAGTAGCGAAGTTTCAAGGCATTGACCCTGGATTGAGAAGGAGGCTCGTGAGGCACCTTGAAGGATGTGTCACCACCCCTGGATCGCGACCGGCTGGGGCTCCAACACCACCCTCAGATGCTGAAGATGTTACAACACCTTCGCAACATTCTACTATTTTTATTTCTGGTTAGTAAGTTGTACAATGTTATAGCTCAACTTTTCGCTTTTATTATCTACTCTATTTCTTTATTTAAAGATATTTTAAAAGTATATAAGCCACCTGGTCAATAAAAAATACAAAAACACATAGCTATGAAATAAATCATTTGTCTACCGAATGTATTAACGTTTTAATTTGATGTAAAAATTCCCCATAAAAATCTGCACGTATAAACAATTTCAATACCTACTCTACAATTTGAGAACAGCATTATAGAAGTTTTAGATAAAGGTGAGATAAAACCAAGTAAATCAATCGACTTATGAAACGATATTTTTCACAGCTGGTCCTGGCTCTGGAGTCCGCTTAGTCCCAACAAGACTGTCCAATGGGGATATTGCCCTCGTGTTACCAGCTGGTGTGAACGCCAGTACACTTGGAGCGGTGCCCACATTGGTGCCTCTGTCACCGCGCGACGCGTCACCATCTTCTACAACCTCGGAACCGCGATGCTTCTCCCCTGTAAGTTCAGGCTGGGGTACCCCTCCCCCCGCCGCCGATGACCCCGCCCCCCTCGCCCTCGTAACGAGGAAGCAGCCACCCGAGGACAAGCCCTGGCGACCGTGGTGACACTCCCTCCATTCCCTTAGTTGGATACTGTGATATATTTTTGTAGTTGTACATAAATGCTGTCGATTAAAGGCAGTGTACAGAAGTTCCTAGTAAAGAATTATGCCTCATGTAAAAGGCATCAGAAAATATTTGTTGATCTGGAGTTACTTGAATGGTCAGTATGTTAAGAGTGATACATTTAAGGTTATTTTGAAAGTATAGAATTGTTTCGTATAGTTTAGTTTAGACGATTAGAATATAATTTGTACATTTGTGGATGACATCTGAGGCAGTATTTCATGTATGTTATAAACAGGTCGCGCAAGTCCGACTATTATTTCGTAACATAATTAATAATAGAACTAGTGCCATTATTTTCACTTTTTAACCATTTAATTTAGTTCTTTAATAATTTTTGTATATAATAAATAATGTTTATATCGATGACAGAGCTATATAAATTCGATTATTATAGTCGACTCACTATATAATTATAATGAATTATGTGTGCCTTATACAGCAAAATCGTATAGTCTTCCATTGTATAGTACTATAGATGTGCAAATAAAATAATTATGTAACTTTTAAATAGTTATAGTATAAGCAAAGCATACAGAATCGATATCAGATGACATTTTTAAATGCTCAATAAATAAATACATAATCTGTTACCCATGTAAACCAGTAGTCATTATTTTGTCTTCCTTTGACAGTTACCGTGTGTGGGACAGTAATGTTATCATTTAAAGTCTATATTAGTTTATGGTCTATATTATTTTTAAAATGAATGGATTAGCATTATATTTCTATTATCAAATATTTGAGACACAAGATTATAGCATTATTATTTTACATAGAATAACAGCGTTAAGAATTGTATTCAACATTTTTAGTTTCTTTACAGTAATGTTGTCGGATTGAACGAGTTACATGTAAAAAGCTGTACCTATATTTATTAAATGTAAGCGATTATAATAATTTGCCGTCTTATGTAAATTACCTATTAAGAAAAATAAAGTGATATTATTTAAGAAAGCTTAGATAAAACTAAGAAAATGTACCTAAAGAATTATGCCATTATTTTAGAAATAAAACTCTAAATAAAAACTTTTTGATATTTCAATTAAGTGTACGAACATCTGAAATTCCATGTAAAAGGAAAAACAAACGACGTTTGGACTAATAGCAATGATATCTGGCTAAACGAGCTACATACTCAGCCAGCGTCATAAATCCTACTGGGGTCAGTCGAAGGTCAAAGCCAAACCTAAAAAAAAAATCAATTTAATACAAAATTTATTACCAAATTATGGATGCATACTTTATTTAGTTTATTTCCGTAGTACCCACAAGATATTTTTATTGCTACTACAACTTTTTTTCTTTATTTATATAAAATAATTAGGTACAAGTTTCTTCATACCCAAAATAAAACCTTATTGTGATAATGTATACCTGGCAGGCAGTCTAACTAATTTAAAAACTAAACTGGATAATAAAAATTTAAAACAAGGTTTTTAAACCAACCAATGTTTTGAAGAAAACACTGTGTGAAGCAAGGAGGTTCGACACAGAGAAAAGCAATAGCATTTATATCCTTAAAAAAATAGACTAATGAAGTAGTTCTAAATACAAAAAAAAGCACGAACTGTTATTTATGCACACAAACATGAAATATAATCACTACCGGAATTAAACCAGGCAGGTACACATTTTAATAAATTATTGTGAATGACATCAAATGCGGATTATTTGACGATGTTGATTTTTAACGGAGTGTGTGGACTGGATATGGGCCCTCTCTATCTCGGCCCACCTGATGGAAAGTGGTTACCGCCGCCTATGTACATTTGCAATACTAGGCATCACCAATGAGTTGTCGACCCTGAGACGTGAAGTTGTTAAGTCTCATGTGCCTGTAATTTCACCGGCCCCCTTACCTTTCTAACCGAAACACAGTAATACAAGCGTACTAATGATTCACGGCAGAAATGGGTAAGGTGGTAGTACTTCCCCGGACGAACTCTGCACTAAGAGCTCTACTACTATACTCTGTTCTTAGAGTTGAAAATCGTGACAAGATTTCATAGATTTAATTTTATCAACACTAATATTTGATACTTAATATTTTTCTGAATAGTTTGATCAAAACCTCATCTTATTAATTAATTTAACGCGATTTTAATGCGCTGGCGTGCACGTCACATTAATAACACTATGGCATATGCGACTTTTGCTCTTTTGATCTTCTTTAAATGGAATGATCAACATAGATTTCATTATATACATACTGCATATTATGTACAAGGTTCCTCATTTAGGCGTTATCGCACTGTACACAATACTATGTTGTGCCCGCGAGTCCTTATGCGTGATAACTTTAAAATAAGGTATCTATTTCCGTGAGCTGATTATCACTACATAGTATAAAACAAAATCGCTTTCTCTGTCCCTATATCCCTATGTATGCTTGAATCTTTAAAACTACGCAACGGGTTTTGATGCAGTTTTTTTTAATAGATAGAGTGCTTGAAGAGGAAGGGTTATATGTATTAGTATCTACATTGCACCTGAGCGAAGCCGGGGCGGGTCGCTAGTGATAAAATAAATCACACAACTTATTCTAAGCTGTGAAAATCCCACTATCCCCTAATTCATCTTGTAATTTAGGAGATTAGACATAGAGACAATTTTTCCAAAAATGTATGCTCTGTTATACTCCCCAGATCAACCGAAATCAATTAATGGCTAATTCTTACTATGTTAAGACACGACGGTTATATTTTCATTATAGTATAGATAGAGGATATATTTGTTTTATCCGTTAGAAGGCTACACATTTGTAATTACCAGGGGAACATAACCAATGTGGATTGGTAATTCACAAACAACTAATTCATTTATGGGTCGAATTTCGCAGTAATTTTCGAATACAGATGTTTTTTCATTGAGACATTAAAATTGAAACGCCGGATTGTTTTCGTTTTGTCTAATTATTAAGGTCCTGTACGGCCGCCGGGTGGTCGGACTAATTCGTCAATGCGTGTTTGATAATAACTGTTTGCACTGTCTCGACACTAATGGTAGGGTATTGGTAGAATTATTGCACCGGCATCGGCAGCTGTAATTTGTCTTAATAAATGTTTTGCGTCGCTTAATTATTTTCAATTTTCGTGTCTACGTACGGAGGTGTACAGGAATGTTTTAATCCCTTCACATCTGCAAAATACATATTTTTTAGATGAGTTTTATTTGGCTGGGTTTATTTTTTATTTTTTTAATATTTAAATTAATAACTGCCTAACAAAATGCTCACTGATGTTATTCAAGACGGCGCAACTCATTGAAAGCTACATCTTCCAAGGCCGAGGGCATGTCGACGCTCCTACGTAGCTGTTTACAAAAACGCACCTACTCTAGTGATTGGTCATGCCCACTATATTCTCCCCCCACTACACACTTCAAAAAAACTAAAACGCAACGGAAATTTTGTACAAATTCTACTATGATCTATCTCCTCCACAACAGTAATAGAAATATTTACTATGAGCAATACATAACATATATACATACAGTGCTGGTGATTTTATCAAAACAATGTCTCATGATATTCTTAAACTAAAACAGAAAAAATAAACATAAATGCGTAATGGTACGTAAGTAAAAGTACTAGGTAACTTATTGTCCTTAGGAGAATTCTGTGACTTAGGAATTAAATTATCGGAACAATATGAAATTTTTTATATAAATGTGAGAAGGAAAGAGAGGGTTATCTTTCTAAAATGGTTATATCAAATAAATACCTAAGTTAAGAAAACGGCTCTGATATTCTGATTGCCAAGTGAACGAGAGCTGCAGTAAAATTAAAGATATACATAAATACATTAAATAAAAGTTATAGTTATTGAATATGTGTGTAAACATTTGACGACTACCTTTATCTGATTATTCGTTCGTTATGTTCATTAAAATTCATAAGGTGATGTGTGTGTACATGTAATGCTCATAATGTGGTCTCTAACGACCGAATGTAATTGAAACGTGATTTTTTATTAATTTCCCCAACATCTGCCGAGCCACCCAAGACGATGCTGTAAGCACCGCGGGCGCACTACCTGCTTAATTTTAGTACCCATGTAATTTCTTCCCAATACAAGTTGATATCGAAGAGATAAATTCGTTTAATTGAACAGTTTCATGTAAATAACTCATACATTAATGAGATTGAGAACAAACTGAGTAAACGTGGAAGCGGTGCGGTGATTTGCAGAATCAGATTTTTGTAAGTGATAGAGAGCATTTCTTTATTACCTATCATTCAAACTGGGAACGAGTAGGCATCGAGTTGCATATAAATTGGAGTTGTCAAGTGGATTGTCGGCGTCTCGTCGGGCGGCCGCGGCTGCCTGAGTGACGGCTCCTCGTTACCGAAAGGTCGTTGCTTGCTTGCCCGTTGTCATTCTTCTTTTATTTTTTAACCTCTTTGTAGTCGTATCAGTGCGTCGGAGGCCAATTAATCAGCGTTATGACGCGTGACACGACCTAATGAGCGCCGAGGATGTTGTGCGCATGCAAATTGCAACATTATCCATAGGGAACTACATTTCATGCGACGTAACCCGTTCATTTTCACAGTGTGTCTTGGTATGAGCGAGAACTTAATGCAATGGGTAAATTCTAAGTCATGATCTTTGAGTTCCTCGGTGGCCTAAGTTAGTGGTGGTCCAGATATTTTGCTTTTTGTGTAGGACCTCCTCAAATAGCTCATGAAATCGGAGGCAAACTAGGTGGTCGAACTGGTCGGTGGCGGTGGTCGATGTGCAACGCATTCGGATAAAACTTTAGTGTGCCCACCTGGGTTCAACAATTTGTAGTATTTCGGTATTCTTTGTTTGAATGGTAAAGACTTTTCCTAGAAGCGATTTAAAACGTACGATATCAGTTTGAGCTTTGTGGACCTTTGAGGTCCTTGGGTATTTTTGCAAACACAATGCACTGGAATAATTAGCAACACTTTCTTTATGGCCAATAGGGCCATAAAGAAAGTGTATCTTGGTAAAAATCTTGATTACGTTATACTAGCTAATTAAGCTATTCACTTTTTTAAAGGCAAATATTCCATTAAATCATACAGTATTAGAAGAGCAGGGTGGGCTCGATTGGGAGCTTTTAATAATGGCAATTTGAACCAATCCAAATTGACGACCTCCGGTTCGTAACTTGTAATTTCTGTAATATCGGCTAAAACAAACTCAGGTAGGTACGGGAACAAAATAAAATGGGCTTCATTCGAAAACATTTATCATACATTTATGAATAAAAAGGTAAAAATATGCATGCATACTTACCGAAAGCAACCGATTAATGTGTTGATTGTTTTACATTAGGAGTTTTTTCAATATATTTAGATTTAGGTTTGTATTTGTTACAAATGTATGAGAAGCAGATTTTGTGCCAGCCAATAAGTTGAAATGTGCCGGTGGTCTGCCGCTGGGGATGTTTACATGGTGATCACGTGTCGAGTTAGACAAAAAAAACGCGAAAAAACATGGACGCTTCACCACCCACCGCGGCTCTGACTTAGCCGCACGTGCGGTCACTCTGACTTGACAGCCACAACCCACGTTTTAGACCTTCCAATTTTTTGTCATTTATTTATGATAACAAAAATGCCTTGCTTAAAGTTTGTGACTTGACCTTATTCAAATACCTTGTAAATACTTATCTATCTAACATGTCACCGTCACGTCTATAACAGAGTTCAGCTACTAGATAACTCGTTTATTTAGAAAGACGATGTAGATTTAATCTCTATTTTACAAAGCGTAGGCAGTAAGTTTTCAGTTCGATTCATTCCGAACATGCCTTCAATATGTCCGATCTCGATACGAAGAAAGAATCGATTCTTTAGAGCGAACATTAATCGTTCCAATTACGGCGCAGCTCGGTGCTGTCGCTCGACTGGTAGCTATCCCTTCAAATTAATTGAATTGATTAACCAATTGAATTTAGCGCAATTTAGTTTTTGTTTGTATCGCGCCGTGCGACAAGCTATTACGAAGCGTAGAATATCTTCGTGATTACAGTCGAGACACCTAAGTCAATAGTTTTTTTAGAGCTTCAAAGCGAGTTTACTTGGTCGTACAATTAAATTTGTTTGGTATGGCTAGTAGGAAAGTTAGGACCAAAGAATATCGATTCTGATAATGAAATTTAATGACTTCATTGAATTGTAAATGATTTTCGTGGACAGTGTATAGCGCAAGTTTGTTCCTGTGTCATGTCACCGGCAAGTTTAAGAGTCAATTACAGTTTTGCATGCTTATAAATAACTTTTGTATGGGAGGTGTAAAAAAGGTTAGCATGCGTGTTGCATATTTTTTTACAGTGAGTTAGTTAACGGTGAGCTTGCATGCGTTTCGTTAATACTGAGAGTATTAACCGTGGCCATAACTTAGGCCCGACGCCTCTGAATATAATGGCGGCGACATTTCGATGCTTAATTACCACCGTTGTTAATGCGCGACTTTAAATAAAACGGCCAGACGGGAATTTTATCGACCAACCGATGCGGTGGAGATTCGACAAGAACCCTCATCGACGTTGGCGCTCAAACTTTGTAAAAAGTTCGCACATTTTTTTGGACACGGCAAGATAAGTAACTAATTGTTTCTTCGAAATTCTTGTTTTTTGCTACTATAACGTTGACGAGGACTCTGCGTTAAATTTCTTACGTGAAATGGAATGGAGTGATTGGGTAAATCTGGAAACTCACAGTTCGATTTCTTTCTTCATTCAAAGGAAATTGACAGCATTTTGTCAGATATTTGTCATTTGTGGGTCTTATTTATCTTGGTTTACATATGTGAAAAATATGCGTTTCGTTGATGTTATATTTTATGTTCATTTTAATTGCATTAATTATGATATTATTAATAATTTAGTTGTTTCATTGCCTATATGTTTACGCTCTTACGTATCTTACGCTCTTCTCATTCAAACGACTCTTAAATAATTAACTGTCAATATTAATTTATTTCTTGTCATTGTCAAAAATGTGGTCTTGTGAGATCGATTGAAGGGTGTCAAGTATTATGTTTAGGGGTGATACTTTATTAGAAGTAGAGAGCCCGACCGACCCGACACGTTGAGTAGAATAATATAAATTTAGGTATTATCCACATACATTAATCGGAAAAAATTTCTAATGGTTATGAAAATCACAGCAAAATTTATTGCGTAGTCATAAAAAACTAAGCGCATATACTTAAATTGTGACCTTGCTTTCTAGTTTACTAGCTATCCCCCCAGGGTTTTACCCGCATTCCCGAGGGATATCACATTTTCCCGGGATAAAAAGTAACCTATATGTTTTTCCAGGATATGCTCTATCTATGTGCCAAGTTTCATCCATATCCGTTTAATGGCTTTTGCGTGAAAGAGTAACAAAAATACTTACACACAAATCTTTCCTCTTTATAATATTACTAGTATAGACTAGCTGTCCCCCGCGGTTTTACTCATGTTCCCGAGGAACGTCACATTTTTTCGGAATAAAAAGTAGCCTATATGTTATTCCAAGATATCTTCTTTGTAAGTGCAAAGTTTCACCCAAATTTGTCTGTGAGTTTTTGCGTGAAAGAGTAACAAACATACATACAAACATCTGCATTTATAATATTAGAAAGATATAATAATTAATAATAAAGATAAAGCAACTATTCACTATTTTATATTACATTGTTTCATATAATTAATCGTAGCATTTAAACTACATTTTGTAAAAACAAAAGTGTAAGAATGTCGTAAATAGTAACGATGTGCTAAAAGTCATATGCGTTATATCAAGGTCGTTGACTGGATTTCCACGGAATCTACCCGGTGTTTAATGGTCAACTTTATTATGTCATAAAAATCTATAAATAAAGGTAATTAAGTCATGGAATTTATTTTACATTGAGATCTCGGTAATTAAAAACACTTGTTTACATTGTTGACGATTTGTGTATGATTTTAATATTTTGACGTAAAAATTCTTATGCTGTTAATTTCTATACCACAACCTTTTTGTGTGACGAAAAATAAATCTAATTTGTATATATATGGAAAACAGGGTTCCTTTGACGCACCATCACCTCAAAACTACTGAACATATCGGGATGGGACTGCTACCATTCGACGCGGAATTTATTCTAGATATAGGCTATATATGATATCGATAAAAGCGTGTGAAACTGCGAGGGACAGCTAGTTAATGATAAAAACAAGCTTTGCTATTCAAAAGTGATTGATAAATAATCAAAATCTTCCCTGTAATACAAAAGTTTCACTTCTATCGTATCTTTACGACACAGTGCTTTTTTGAGTAGCTTAGACATCTAAGACGTTTGTACATTTAAGTACTTTTTAACATGACGTTATAATTTGCCGAAAGTTAGAACAAATTATAGAAAGGAAAGCAAAACTAACTTTGTAGTTAACAATAATTACATATAAAGATTGCTATCAAATATAGATAGGTAAGCTGTCTACCCATCTTAATTCCGCTATAGGTACTTGAAGGTATGGTTGACCTTAATAATTTTCGCGTGCGGTACGGAGCGCGTGCGGTTCCGACCGCAGGAGGACGGGCTTGTCACGAAACTCACGATTTAAATAATTATACATGTACTTACCGTACAACCTTGCTTGTGTGAAGCGTTATGCATAAACCAAGGAGGCAAATCTTTAAATAATAGCCTATAGTGAGTTGGACTCGCGAATTCCGTATATTAATAATTAAATGAACACAATATAACGGCTCTTGTGAAATTGCAATTGCTTTGATAGTATTTGCAGGCGCCGTGAAATGTTTATTATGTTACGGTATTAACTTTTTTACTATTTTTCTTTTCTTAATTTATTTTTATTAATTTATATCAATTTAACTCTTATTAGCATTTATTGTTAAGCTAAAACAAAAAACACGATACTCGTATGGGTATATATATTAGTTTTAACTTTAGAGGAAGGACAGACAGACAGACGGTGGCGTAGGCTTAGCAATACATTCCGGCTCACTGGCTACCAGACTATTAACAAAATGATATCGAATGTTCTTAATAATTGGCAGGAATGCAATTTTATTATTATTAGTTACTAGCTGCGCCCTGCGGCTTTGCACGCTTTCATACCTGGTTATAAACCTTCCTCTTGAATTACTCTATCTATTCCTGAAAACTACATTAAAATCCGTTGCATAGTTTACGTTTCTATAAAGGACATATAGACAAACATTAATTTTTATTTATTTACCATACCGATTTTGTGAAGATGAAAATATTTTTATTCAAAAAGGCCGTTACATGCACATATAAATTTATTCTAATCTCTAATACCGGTTTGGAAGGTTGTTTTGTTTAAATGCCATAATAGTTAGATCTCTCAATTCATGATTGTCAGAACTTATAAACGGAATACTAAACGCACACCAAACTTCCTAGTATTTTTTTGGCATGACCATAAACACAATTTTGAAAATACGTAAGTATGTAACCGATTAAACTATCTACATTCAAGCCATATTCTTTCCTTCATATTATCCTACCATTCTGCCATATAGAATATAAGTAAAAATAAATATTTTATAGGTTTTATTTATATTTTTTAAACATTTGATACGAGTTAAGTAACAGTTTTGTTTCATTCAATGAGGTTGCATACCAACCAATTACTTATAATCTATGTCGCTTTTATAATATTTAATATTTTCCCCAAATTATGACTGGTTACAAGTACTTTGAGAAAAGAATAAAACCATTTCTTTAATACAGAGTGGCATCTTTGAGGTAGTCTATTTCAGTAGATAGTGAATAAGTGGAGGTCGCGGTTGCGGGCGGCGTAGGTGCTATTTAGTCCTCAAGGTGGTGCGGGCTACTTCGTGACTTACCGCCGCCGCCGCCGCGGCCGCGCGGGCAGGTAATAAGAAATAAACGCCCACGCGCGGCCGCCTTAAAAATGTTAAAATAAATAAAATGCACACGTCCCGGCTTATCTGCGCGAGCGCATAGCCGAGGACAGTAAAGGGCGACCGTGCACTGCGCCCGTATGCAATTTAGACAATTATTTTGTAAGTAAACTATTTAATTGGTTTTAAATTAAATAATCAACTAAATAAACCTTTATGAGAAATGCCACACTGAAATATTAAATTTATTTAATATTAATGTTCCTAAAATAAATAAAAAAACAGTTTTAAGGTAAATGCAATAAATGAGTTAATAATATTAAAATAATACAAAATATAAATATTCGTTTTGTAAAATTTACAGAGCTTACTAACTTAATAATAAAAATTCAATGGTCTAGTTTCCAGTGTGCGTGTTGCATGCGTGGCGTGTGCCCGCGGCAGGTGCTGCGCCCGCGCACAGACCGGTCCGCGCACAATACTGCACATCTCTGTACTTACCAGACGATGCTCGACGCGTCGCTATTAACGAGCATGCACTCGCAAAGCTTTCGCTATTGTCTTTCGAGTAGCAGAAATAATACTACTTTTAGAATTTATCTTTTTATTTACCACCGCACTGGTTAGGTAGAAATACTGTTCTGTGTTGAGCTAAACGAGATCTTTTTTTATGCCCAAGTTCCGACTTACTTTTAGGAGGTTAATATATTAAGGCGTAATCGTAACGGCAATAAACCACATTGGTACATACACATATTATTAGATAATAAAGCTAAGCAGTGTCTCGGCAAGGGATTTTAAAGCTAGATGCTCAGACTAAATGAGAGGACAATGGATGTGGGTAAAGTAGAACTACAAGAGTTTAGTTAAATAAAACTACAGATTTTTTTTAAAGAAATATTGAAGTATAGGTACTATAAAATAAAATAGATATTATGAGAAATTGTATTTATATTGGTACCTAAAATACTTAAAACGCTTCCCGTTCACAGCGACACATTATCCCTTCGTAGTAGTCAGTGCAGAGTTTTAATGGCAAATTATTTAGTCCAGTCACGGCGGCTATATTCTGTGCTGCACTTTTGAATCCTTTTTTTTTTAAAGAATGTAAGTAGCTGTCTTTCATCGCTGTCTCGCAAATCAGTTCACGGTTGGAGAGCGCAAGTAATGCGGGTTGAACACAGTGACTTGCAAATTGTGAAGAGCTTTTTAAATTGCAACGGAAGGGTATGGTTGAAGACTCACTCCTAAGCACTATCTTCTGGTATTCAATAAATATAAATAAAGGATATTTTATTAAAACTAATAAATAACCACTTTTCTGTTGCTTCAGATGGTGCTAGACTGAGAAAACTTCGAAAAAGGTAACTTCACCAAATTGAAATAAAATTTAGTAAATAAATTATCTGATGCAATGTAAATGTAGTAGACGAGTAAGAAAGTGTAGCTTGGTACCTGGACAAAATAGGCCACAGACCTACCTAGCTGGAAAATACGTGTTCTTGTTAAATCCTTGAAGTATTTTGCGATAATGGGTGTCGTCACATTAGCAAAGCTCGTCAGCTGCCTAATAATTACAGATGGTTAAATTAAACGTCGTCGCAGCGATTATTAGTGTCACGATAAAAACTCTCATTAAAAATAAAAAGTGACATAAAGTGTGGGCCTAAGACGCCGCCGACGAACAGACTTAAATCCACAAATCCGGTTTCAGTTCCAGTAACGTCGACCTTTCTACCAGCGCCGTTCGTTTTTTCGTTCGCAAAACTGTCTTATTTAAGTTAATTAAGTGAAGTATAAGTTCGTGACTAGCACTGTGGGAGCTGTTTCGGGATCGATGAGAGTCGTGACGGACGACGAACGTTTCTCTCACTGCACTTCTTTGTCATAAGCTGAATTTTTATTCATACAATGTAAGTTAAATTGGAACCTTAAAGATCTTTTTAAGTGGTATAAAACCAGTAAATAAAATGTTTTCATTTGTTACTTTAGCTGATACGGTAAAAACGTTAACTTTAAAATTATTCCTGTGAAAATTTGTAGGTATCAGGTGCAAAATAAGTAATGCATATTTTGACTCTTTCTGGATTTGAATTTATCAGCTTCATGGGCCCTTCAGTTAATACATTTGGAACGTCAGTAATCGCGTATTTTTGTATTGTGGCGGCAGTATTACTCAGAGTCAAGGCGATGTGACTTATGGGGGCCGCAGAATATATTATTACAGTTATTATACGCCTGAAGCTTGAACGAATTATAGAAACAGGTCTGAGAAATGATGCACTTGTTCTTTATCGACATCGAATTACCTGAGGGAAGATGAAGATAGAAATAAGTTTTCTTTTCGCGGTGGAGCCCCTGAGAGTTGTAAATATTACGACCGTTTATCGTTGCCAGTATATTCAGATACTATTAATTTTATGTTGACAATTAAATTATTTAGGTAGTATGACCCGCGGGTCATTGAAAAAGGAGTCATTCGACCCAAGCAAAATTAGCATTCTAAAATTGTATTTTTAAATAACATTTGAATCGATAATAATATAAATTCTTTTAAAAGATTTTTTATCAAAATCATTCTTCTGACGACTCCCCAGAGTTTTGTCGCAATCGAATGAGTGGTGTAGAAACGCAGAAGATGAATAAACAAACATTCCTCTTTATGGATTAGCTAAATGCATGTAGCAAAGGAAAATTAAGCAGTCAGAAATTAGGCAAAAATAGATACTTCTGTTTAATAGTGAATACCAAAGTAACAAAACTATCTCACGGAGTCACCCGCGGTCCCGAGAGATCGAAGGAATCCTGGGATTTGTTACATAGCCTACATCACTTGGGAATAGTGTTCTTTCAGTGTATTTTGTAAATTATTGAAATCACACGAGTCGTTTCAGACATCGCCTCCTAGACGAACATACCTACAAACTTTACCTTTTATAATATTAGTATCAACAGATAGAAATGATAGAGGCACTAACAGTTTTCTTTTACTCTAAAATGTGTTTATTATGTCAATAGGATAGGATATATACAAATTTGATAGACTTTTATTTAATAACTATTAAACTAGCAAATTATTCATATAATAATTCATGTCATATAAAACTATCTACAGAGGCCTAATAAATACTTAAAATGATATAAAAATATATACTAACGTTTGATACAATATAAACTATATACTATATCCCGGGAAAAAAATATCCCGGGACATTCTTGACACACGGCCATCTCCGTGTCCGGTCCCAAACTAAGCAGAGCTTGTACTATGGGAACCAGATAACTGATATACTACATATACTACTTTTTTTCTAAATACATACTTATATATATTTACACCCAGACACAGAACAAACAGACATGTTCATGCACACAAATGTTTGTCCTGGGTGGGAATCGAACCCGCGACCTTCGGTTTGGCAGTCAGAGCGTTAACCACCAAGCCAATTGGCCTGTCGACTATATAATCATTGTTCTATCTTACATCTATCTAATATATTATGTCACATACATTTGCTAACTATAACCTTGATATATTGTTACTAAGTAACCGTAATTTATTTCGGCCGCTGCGATTTTTTCTTAGTTAAATCAGACTAAGCTAACTGCAAGGCTCTATTTCCTATAATCACCATTACCTGCCAACGTCAATATATACCTCATATAATTTATGAATTACTTGCAAATGACTAGTTTACACCACGATTAATAATGATTTTTTATATTGTAGACTAGCTGTCCCCCGCGATTTTAGCGCGTTCCCGATGGATATCACATTTTCCCGGGATAGAAAGTAGCGTATATGTTATTCCAGGATATGCTCTATCTATGTGCCAAGTATCATCCATATCCGTTAAGTAGTTTTTGCGTGGAAGAGTAACAAACATATTTACATACAAATCTTTCCTCTTTATAATATTAGTATAGATAGTATAAATTGATATTGTATGTATATTTTTTGCACGATAAAAGGCCAATAAAACAGTATGGAATTTCTTTTACGTCCCTAAATATTTTTACTTGTTTCAGTTATCAACTATACTTACATACTTTTCCCATCAGTGGTTCTTACTTTTCCGAACACTGGGCGTGCCATCCGACAGTTGAGTATTACACCTTGCATTAAGCCGTATATTTATGGCGATGAGCCTTTTATTCACCTCAAGATAATAAGGAAACGTGTGAAAGCTTCGTAATTGTACTGAGGCGGGGCTGTGTACTGTAAGGCATTTCACATACTTATTGGCAAAGGGAAAATAAAAGAGATAGTTCATGGTTTATGAAGGTGTTACCCACATAAGAAAGCTAATTTACAATTATGTTAATAATATAGGTACGTATTTGTGTAAACATAGGTTTCAATTTTATAAAACATGGCATGGTAAAGTGGATGAAGTAATTTATTCTGCGAAACCTGGACACAGATTATCTACTTATTAGTCTTATTATTATAGTTACTCGGGCGTCGATTTTGACAGCTGTCAAAGATTTGAATAAAAAGAATATTGGGGCTGATTATCTTGTCCCTTCCACTACACTAAACTTAACTATTTCCTAATGTGAGATACCATAGTTTTTGACGGCCATTTGGCTTGGTGGTTAGCGACTCTGACTGCCAAGCCGAAGGTCATGGGTTCGATTCCCACCCAGGACAAACATTTGTGTGCATGAACATGTCTGTTTGTTCTGTGTCTGAGTGTAAATATCTATATAAGTATGTATTTAGAAAAAAATTGTATATGTAGTATATCAGTTATCTTGTTTCCATAGTACAAGCTCTGCTTAGTTTGGGATCAGATGGCCGTGTGTAAGAGAATGTCCCAGGATATTTATTATTAAAGCAATTATGTTGTCACGTCGAACTATAGTAATATATGGAAATTACAGGATCAAAAGCATTCAATAGACATTTTTTCTCAATCGGGCTACCATTTAAATACAAAGCACTCTCCTTTCGAACCGTAATATGAATAGAATTTTTAGTTCGACATTGCAAATTTTGGATATGACTTCACGTAAAACATAATTAATTAAACTAAATGGAGTCCAGACAAACACAAAAATTGTTAAAACATACGCATTTTATTTAGATCGGTGTAATCTGGATTTTAGTTTAGATTATTTTGATTAATATCAATAGAATCGGCACCATTTTAGTTTAGATTATTTTGATTAATATCAATAGAATCGGCACCATTTTAGTTTAGATTATTTTGATTAATATCAATAGAATCGGCACCATTTTCGTTTAAAAATAGTTACAATACTATCTTTCCAGAGTTTTGGGGGGCCTGGAGTGCTAAAATACAGGCCTAGGCTTAGTTTCGACTCCAGATCTCCAACAAATTACAGATCAAATCTGTCATGTTTTCCTAAATGTAAACCAATTGTTAAACTTTTCTCAATTATTGTTATTTGTGGAGATGAAATAAACGCTTTTTTTTTAATCTTTATATTCCATGTTGAGATGATTATAATAAATACATATTTAGACATAATTATACCATGAATTATTTGACGTAGCGTGAAAAGACAACGGACGCTTAGTCGTAAGCGTGACTGAGTCGGCGATTTGTCTGTCCGTCTGTCTTACATGATATCAGTCACGGCTGTCCGACTCCGCCGGATATGTGCAATTTCTTATACCTATATAAAGTAAAATTAACTAAATCAACTGTTCATGTAATAAGTAAGTAAATAATAATGATTATGTTTTCACAGGTAAGCAAAATAAAGCATAGTCACTGATTATAATGAGCATTCGATGTCGTCATTAGGAGACGATGAAGATAATTCTCTCAGATGTGCATGCATGCAATTTTGTAGCTCCATTCCATAATAATTTTGCGGTGTAATGAGTGGGTGCAAAGTTAGTAATTCTGCTGAACATCTATTCGCCTTACCGACAGTCGGGCGGCCGGCGCGGCGGGCGCGGGCGCGGCTACTGGTATTAACGTCGCATCATCACGACCCTAGCTTTAATTGTAAGCAGTGAATACTGGAAATTAGCCTTTAAAAATACCTTGCCGATCTCTGTCTTGTCTGTCGATATTGACCTTGTAGTTTCCTTTATGATTTATTTTCGACATAGTATTTGAAATCAACAAACAGTAACACAGTCCTTATAATATTACATCTATATTAATATTATAAAGACGAAACATTTGTATGTAAAAATGTTTGTTACTCTTTCACGTAAACACCGCGGGGGACAGCTAGTATATTATATCCCTACTAATATTATAAATGTGAATGTAAGTTTGTTTGTTACGTTTTCACGCGAAAACTTCTTAACCGATCATCATGAAACTTTGTACACATATTTTTAAAGGTATTAGAAGTAACATAGGATAGTTATTGTGCCGGAATAATGTTACATCCCTCGGGGACGCGGGTCAAACCACGGGAGCGACAAATAGTCACTATATAGTATCAAAACAAAGTCGCTTTCTCTGTCCCTATATCCATATGTGTGCTAAAATCTTTAAAACTACGCAACGGATTTTGATGTGTTTTTTTTAAATGGACAGGGTGATTGAAGAGGAAGGTTTTTATGTATAATACATGTGACATCCCTCGGGAACGCGGGTCAAACCACGGGACTAGTAATTCAAAATTCAGAAGGTAATTAGTAGAAACAAAATAATTGTAAAACCAACATCGTTGACTACAGTTTATGACGTGGAGAATAAGATATGCACAAAAGCGATCAGTGGTTTAAAAATAGCGCAGTAATGCGAGTCTGACTGGCATACCGAGGGTTCTTTATTTTACAGCTTCAAGGGATACGGGAAGATTCATTTCTAGGATTTCCTTTTATTTTCGCGCGGAGAAAAGGGTATTGACAAGCGAACAACGAAGCGATCCTTTAGAAAAAGGAACCCTTCCTTATTCTGCTTTAGAGGTAACGGAACCCTAAATTCATAACATTTAGCAAAAAAACGTGTAACGAGGGCCACTGTGTTTACAATAGAATGTCTACTGTGTGCGCCGTGACTGAAGAGTCCTCACGTATTGCCACACATTGTGGTGTTATTTGCGGCCATTATATGTTGATCTGGGAGCCTAAAGGACGGGTAAGGTCGTAAAGATTAAGTTACATTGGTGTTGGATGCATAAAGTGGCAGGATCTAATTCGCGGTGGGTTCAGCTCATCACGAGTCATCAGCAGTGCGCGGCGGGCCCGGTGCAGGCGGTAGGTGAGCTGCGCACGACTGCGCATAAATTAGAAATGCGGCCCGCGCCTCTCGGCAAGATGAATACATAGTTTGCGCCGGCATTTAATATAAACGAAATATTCGAGCATAGCACGAGATAATTTCAAACAAAAAAGAAAAAATAATTACAGTTTCCCGGAATAAAAAGTTGTCTAATTTACTGACTGTAACATCAGCTATGTGTCAGCAGACATATTGTTTTTTTATTTAAATATATTGTTGAGAAATGGAAATGATTTTTTTTATAAAAGCATCTATTAATTCAAAGATATTCACACTAATTACCATATTCTACGTATTTGCCATATCGAGAATTACTTGTTTCTGTAGTAACAAAAATATTTTATTTTTATTTTACAAGAATCACGTGATTCTAAATAATTCAAGTAATCATTTATATAATCTATTAACTTTCTTTCTCTACGTATGAAATAATGGATTATTAAATTAAGTATAGATAATATATTATCCAGCCATATCGGCTAAAGGTATATACATCTAACACTAGTATTCCACGAGCGAGGGCGGGGAAGGCGCGCGACCGCGTCGACCTCGCGGCTCAATGCTGCCTGCTCGTCTCTGCACACCCGCTGGAGACGGTGGAATCACTTAAAACCATATTAATTTTATTTAATTTACTATCAGTGAATAGCAATTGCTAAGTGCTAGTAGAATAGTCAAGCTGAACAGCTTTGTACCGAGACATTGATTCTATACATCTAAACAGGGCTTTTATAGTCAGCAGTTGTCATTTAGGTCTGAGAGCTAGATTGAAGCTGCTAAAACCCATCGTAGGGAGAACTAAAGACGGGAGATAGACTGATATTTACGAGGAGATTGAAGATAAACGTCTGAATAGACGAGTAATAATGACAACCATAATCCTAAATAGCTATGATGCATATGATCACCTCAACAGTGAATCTAAACTACTTTCAGCCACATTATATCAGCCGGTGTACAATTTCAGCAGCGTGTATGCGCGCGCCGGTCGCGCGCTGGGCGCGGGCGGCGCGTGCCTGGGAACCGACGGCGCGCGCGCGTTCTCACGGCCTCGCTGACCTGCACCAGCCTCACCCCACTCCCCAACTCCCCCTTCTGCCCCCGCCGCCGAGTCGTGCCACACCGAAACTGCCTTTCCTTACGCCTTTCTCATCTCTGTGTGTGTCAAGTGGAGCCTCCGCTTCCTAACGATAGCTACTCATTATTACATTATAGTTCTGTGTTTTGAACATGATAAATAAAAATCAATATATTCTATGATTTCTGTTTTGTAGGATGTTTTATGAAATGAAGGATGAAGTTCAAGGTAGAAATAGGCATGAAAATGAGAACAGGCTTAGCGAATTAATTATGATAGCCCTCAAACCTAAGCATGACAGTAAATAATTTTGTTTCAATAACCGTGGTCATTATTATTAATCCTTTGGTTGTATTTAAGTATTTTCCTCGAACAGTTAAATAATATAAGATGAATTACTTCTTCGATGAATAATACGAATCTGAACAGTTTCTGAGTCGAATTTCCAAAGGCTTGACGGAAGGTGGATTGATTCGCGGAGTATTCCTAATATTTTTTATTATTATAAGTTGACTTGGTGGTTAGCGACTCTGATTGCCAAACTGAAGGTCGGGGTTCGATTCCCACCTAGGACAAACATTTGTGTGCATGGACATGTCTGTTTGTTCTGTGTCTGGGTGTAGATATATATATAAGTATGTATTTAGAAAAAAAAAGTGGTATATGTAGTATATCAGTAATCTGGTTTCCATACTACAAGCTCTGCTTAGTTTGGGACCAGATGGCCGTGTGTAAATAATGTCCCAGGATATTTATTTATTATTTTATTAACATAACTTAAAAGTATAATTTTGGTTATAATTCTCAACTCAGGAACATGTTACTACTTATATGATAAAAAAATCTGAACATCGAGTAGGATAATAACGTTTCTCATAATCAACCGCTATCAAGTGTACAACGTTCTGGACATGTTCCTTTATAATAACTCTTGAATGGGTTATTTTTTAAAGGCAAAACGATTGCAGGCATCCCTTGCAATCCGAAAAGAATGTAACGAAGTTTCCCACGAGAGCATCCAGTGTATTACCGGGATAATAGGTACATGGTGGTACAAGGCACTCGTGGAAAGGTTATTGTGATTCATGTATGTTACGCCGGTAAACTTTGTTGTACAATATAGGGATATGGCACACCGTTTACTATTTATAAAAAGCACTAATGATGTTGCGGTCATTAAAAAATTTTGAAGCTGTAATTTTTGAGTCTCCTTAAATAATTACTGTACAATTTTACATATAGAAAATATAGTAATCGCCTAGTATTAAGCATTGAACTATCAATCGTATCCCTATATTACTTGCTTAACTGATTGAATAAATAAACCAAAATAATTTACGTGCACGCGTAAAATGTTTACCTACTTAAAATTCCGAGCATTAAAAAGAGCAACGCGGTCAAACAAATATCATCTCGAGTGATAACTAAACAAAACTTTAAACGCTTCAAAGAATACCGATTATGTTTAATTTCATAACAATCGGGGGCATCGTAACACACATTAATCTTAGTGAAGGTACTTTTGGTGCGCGCGCGCAAGACGTGATTGTGTGCATCATTGTGCATCTTATTCAGGCGGTGTGGATCCAAGGCTCAGGCCGGCACGTACGGCGACACACTCCAGATGCAATCTGTTTGCTTTATGAGCCTTCGAGTCGGCGCGCTTTATGTGCTTATACTGGTACTTTGATTATATTATAAAACACCTACGTGCTTCATCTGGAGGGACTACGCATTGTAGTTATGAAATTTATTAAATTGAACGCTTGAATTAAATTAATTTTCTTTCATGGTAGATATTTATTTGAAGAAATTTCTTATGACTTCTATCAGTCTCCATATAAAGAGGCTTTTAGGTGCCTTATTAATCAATTTTTTATCAGTTTTACTATAAAGAGAGGCAGTCTAAATGAGTAGTCTAGTATTATGCCTAACTACGGTTGATTGCTAAATAAAGGTAATAAATATATGCAAAATTCAAAACCATTTATTCAGTCGACGGAGAGCACTTATGAAGGTCAAATTTAGTTACTAAACCTACCACTTATCATTTATTTAATTCACAAGGTAAAGTAAATATCTACGATCTAGAATAAAATTATAGCTAGACATTAATATGATGTAGGTACAGACTTCCTTGTTCACAAGAGCAGTTCGTCAACTTAAACAGTCGTCAATTTATCAATTTTACCTCGTTACACACAAACAGATATTTAAAGTAACATTTATGTCAAAGCAAGATTTCCATAAACAATGTTCGTGACACTGCGTAAGATGTGAAGAACAATGCGATGGCATTAACAAACGGCGAGTAGTCCAGACACGTACCATGTGTCTTCATCTGCATCCTACGAAACGACCACATCTCGCCTTAATTTACTTGAGATTAACATACAACGCATAAATAACTGAAAAGTCGTCACGTTTTATCTCTGGAACCTATAATAGGAGTAAGTCGTATTTAGTCTGATACCTGACGCATATTAGTCACGTGCCCGACTCGTACGTCTCAGACGCAAATAAAATCACGACACTGATCTCAAATTAGACGGGAGAGGCAAAAACGCGCTACCTGCGCCTCTCATCATTTTGGGACCTTATTATAAGGACACCGCCTTGTTCGCATCTAACCATAATTATGAAGCATCGACCGCCGCAGAGTGAGATAAACTATACAGACTATTTGAGAAGAAAAGGAAGGCTCAATCCCATCTTAGCTAAGGGTTATGTCAAAGGCGGTCGGTAGCCGAAACGAGTTATTTAAATTCGGCGATCGTCTGAACACCGCTACGCCTACGTCCGCGCGTCCGCTGAATAAGGCGTTAGGTTTTCGTTTTTCAATAATATTTCTCTCGTGATGATGATGAAAGCGAATTGAAATTAAAGTGCCAGGGAAGACCGCACGAATGCTTTATGAGACGTCGTGATAATGTATGTGGCGGGATATGCGTGTGACCAATAAAGTAATCATCGGCGTGGCCCAACCAATTACAGACCCGCCGACTCATTCGATGGCATCGAAAATTAAAAATTAATTGATGCCATACAACCCGCTGTAACTCATGGCACAGCCGGGTGCAGGCGGCGCGCTCGCGAGCTACTTGCCACCCGTAGCCGCTTCGTAGCGCTTATGCAAAATGGATTGTAATTTAATTTGCGCTTTTAAAGATATTAACAGCATGATTTCGAGTGGAATTCAACTATCAATAATTGTAATCGACGTTCACAATTAAAGTCGGACACAACATAAAGCGATGCAATTACAGGCGGATCGGTTATTGCGCTTATTTACTCAGCATACGGACAATTGTCGTTTGTTTGCGGCTAAGGATTCCCATATAACGACAATTTAAGTGGCTGTGGTCGTGCATCTGCTATAAATGGTTATGCAAATGTACGATTTCAAACGAGCTATTTTCACGACAATGATTGACTTTTAAATGGATATAAACACCAGTCGCGACGTATCGGCGTATCTCACTGTGGCCGATACATTCGGCAGCGGGGCCGGTGCGGGCGGCGGCGGGCGGCTGGAACCGGGCGTCACGTACGCTCCAGACTTGTTCTCAATTACTCATATAGCCGACTTAAAAACGTGCGACACGTCGGTCTTTTACCGAAAAAGGATCGTCGCGTTCCATTTTCACAATGAGTAGCCTCTGGTTAAGGCAATTTGTTTTGGATTGTGTGGCGCGGATGAATGGGTCCGACGGGCGGTGGCATGTGAAGGAGACCGCTCTACGCATACTGATGAGCCTCGCCGCTGGCCCTTTAGTTTCTAACACAGGGGGTCCCAAGTCCCAATTATTTCTCTCCTCTCACAACAATTGTGAAGCACATCTTCCTTTTTTGATGTAACAAAATACCTTGAACATTTAATGTTACTGATGCTTAATTTTTTGTCAAATAAGTATGTTACTAATTAAAATACCTAGGTCATATATGGAGTGGCTGGCAGTAGTGGTGTATTTATTGGTAAAAAGAAAGTACTTATATTCACTATCGGAGTAATGTAACTCTTGAGGAATTTGTCTCATTACTACGGAATATTATTTAATATCTCCGCTATGAATGAAATAAGAATAGTGACGATTAAGAGAGTCATGATTAAGTGCACAATTTTTATAGCCCGCTTAGTGCGATTGTGGGCGAGTGCTCTGAGTTAAAGTGTTTGTATATGCGGCAATAAAGCAATCCACCGGTAAATAATTTCGTGAGTGCGGCCCCTTTTTGTTGGTCACCGTAACGCCATAATTATTCCCATTCAGTTGGTCTGTCAGGCAATGTATAATACGCCGACATAACAGGCATAATATAATGGTATGCTGGGACGACGGCGTATACCGAGATTAATGCGTTCGAATAATTAATTATTAAAGAAATGGTTCTGCATCGTTTCTTTTAAACATTACCATGTCGTAATTACTTAATTCAAAAGTCAATAATCATCGCTAAAAATCCGCCATGATGATAATTCATGCGAGTGGAACACGCCCCCAGACGCGATTTAATTACAAAATCAATAATCGAATTGCAAAATCGAGTTAATTGATTGCCTCTCGATACGAAGATGCCGCTATCGTGGTGCGTGCATCAGTTGGTTTAAATAAAAATAATTTTATATCGCGACAATGGCGCACGTGGGCAAAATGCGCCTCTAATTACCGGATCGTGAACATTGGTAATAAATATCACATATTATTTTCCTATACACTGCTACCCTAAACAGCTTAGACCAGCATGAGTTCTCTTCTAGGGCACAAACTAAATAAATGACGTAACCTATGACTTCATTGTTTTCTCTACATTGCATGGTTTATTAAAATAAATGTAAAATTGTATAAAGAATAAAATAAACGATTCAGAATAAACAAAATTGCTTGATAAAAAATATATTTCTAAGGAAGTTGAGAACTCAGTATAAACACCGCCAGCAAGGTTAATTAAATACAAATTAACTATATTTTAGAATTATAGAACCTAGAAACATCAATTGAAACCCCTTTGTTCTCTGAACTCTATTTCTGTGATTCGTAATAAAAATATCCAATCAAAGTGTAATTTATTTCTTTCGCATTTCAAAATAATTAAAAACAGTGAAGATTTATAGCTATGTGTGCCAAGAACTTGATTATCTTTACACCCTTACATATTATATTATTTGAGTACATACATATACGAAACGTAATCTAAAATAAATTATACCTAAGTACATTTTCAATGCAATTATTGTAGGTACGAGGCTCGGAGAAGCGTGCGCGCGTGCATATCACGTTGAGTGTTATTTTTACTATGCAACGAGGCTACAACCAGTATTGATATCATTGAAAATGGATAAGTATAAAAAACGATTTCTTAGTTCGTGCGTGCAATAGAATTTAACTTATTTTTTAACAAAGCTATAAAGACCTTAACTTTAGTTCTTTATTTAAATAGTTTCAATGCAACCAAAGATTTAATTTCAGATTTTGTGAATCAGTAGAGTAGAGTGGGTCTGGTCAACAGAAATATGCACATTTTATATGTATATATATTTTTGGTGAGCCAATGCAATTCGAGGGACGTGGGTTTGAACCCTGCAATGAGTTTGAGCATTCAGTAAAGCAAAAATACATTTTAAGAGAACTATAGCCCGGTAGATATTTAAATGATACCCAATGGACTGGTTGACTCTCAAATTTAAAATCCGTCACTATTCATCTCTAGGTATATCGATGTGTTTTAACAATTAATTGCTCTTATAAAGCCAACTTCTTTGTTTTCGTCAGCAATTCCCAAGTTATTTCAATAGGCAATAAACTATCTTCTTAAATAATTTCAATGCGAAAATAAAGTGGAACTTACGTCAAAGAATCAAGTATTTACTGTTTCTCTTAGATATTGTCCACATATTTGTCCAAGCGTATAGTTTAAGTACACTAAGCTTAGGTAGGCGTGTTTTTGTACAGTGAAGTAACATTTGCATATCAATCGACGCCAAGCAAAGGCATGAGTAACACTCCAAACTAAAGCTAACTGTTCTAAGGTTATTTCGCTGTTGTCGACCAACCAAATGCCGTCTGTAGGTCGCTGACTACCTCTGCGGTCATTAAAAACACATCAGTGTTCGATAAATTATTTTATTAAATGTCGATTCACACCTTTGCCCCTGGTCGAGCGTGTCTAATCGACTGGGACCTCGGTCGTGTTTTATTACTCTGTGCTTATTGTGGCATTCTTAGGGTTAATAATGATAAAATTCGATAGGCAGGTACTTAAGACTCAGGAATCTCTAAATCGTTTAAACGTTGCGTAACGTACGTATCTCTCTAGCACAGACTTACGAATAGTGTCTCTATCTCCTTGGTCTTTAGTGTGGTATTGTTTCCACAAATATTTTTTTGCTGCCTATGGATATTTGCAACACCAGGGCACCAGGTCGTTGACGACCCTGTAACGTGTTAAGTCTCATGTGCCTGTCATTTCACAGACCCCTTTACCTTTCTAACCTATACACAATTATTATAGTACTGCTTCACGGCGGAAATAGGTATAGTGGTGGTCTCTAAGAACTTTACTACTACTGAAGCTAGAAGCTTCTTCTTGTTCGTATTTTGTATGTTTTTTATGTTTGATGTTTCTAAATTGTATTAACTCATTTTACTTTAAAGTTTTAGTTAATGCTTACTTTTATCTTTAACTGGGAATTTATTTGTTTGTCTGCTCTTTATTGGCTTTTTAATATGTACCTAGTAAAGTAAAATAAAGTACATCCGTAATTAGATGTTAGGAACAATAGTAGCATATATATTACTAGCTGTCCCCCTCGGTTTTACCCCCGTTCCCGTTGGATGTCACATGTATTATAAATAAAAAGCTTCCTCTTCAATCACTCTATCTATTAAAAAAACCGCATCAAAATCCGTTGAGTAGTTTTAAAGATTGAAGCATTCATAGGGACAGAGAAAGCGACTTTGTTTTATACTATGTAGTGATTTGTAATATATTTAACATCTGTGGATATTGTGAAATCCTCTTTATCCATGTATAGTACGTAAAATGTTACCAACAAAATTCCATGAATAATACTTTTTTATACAATGATTTATTTTAAAAGTAAAAGTTTTAAAGCCGTCAAGACTTAAAAGTGATTATCGTTTTTAGCATAAAAGTTATAGCGATGGGCAATTAAATTGCCCGCGACTACACACCCATTAAAACCATGTTATCGTCTACTTAATTAGTTATTAATGCATTATCGAGAACAAGCGAAGCCATCAAACATGTATCTTGTAAAGATATATTCAGTGAAGCTGTAAGTAAGTGAAGGTATTTTTATATTTAATATAATGTTATTATACCTTGCGTTCAGTAAGAAAGCTGTTAAAGCAACATTTTACTAAGGTTACACGTAGTGTGTATCTGCTAATCCGTTACATCAAAGCCTATCACAGTTTCAAAATACCTTTTTTTATATTTATTTATTCAATACATAAGGCCAAGATACAAAGGCTATTTGGTGTGATTTTTATTTATATTTGTTTGCCGTCCTTGTTTGTCAGCTCATCACTACATAGTATAAAACAAAGTCGCTTTCTCTGTCCCTATATCCCTATGTATGCTTATATCTTTAAAACTACGCAACAGATTTTGATGCGGTTTTTTTTAATAGATAGAGTGATTGAAGAGGAAGGTTTTTATGTATAATACATGCGACATCCCACGGGAACGCGGGTAAAACCTCGGGGGACAGCTAGTATGGTATAAAAAACATTAAAAGCCACTAACACGTTTTCTGTGGACGTTATTCAAAAACCTGAACGTGTGTGTTTTGTTCTACAACACTAGAACTTATGATGCAGAACTCTTTAATTTTCATATGTATGTACATTAAGGTATAATTTTAGTGACATAAATAACAATTCATTACTACACATACACTATCGCCAGATGCACACCTATCTTGGCCATCTAGTGCACAGCTGGTGTTCAATAATCCTACCATGACATTCCCTTCACACGATACCATCTAGATTTAAAACGACACTCTAATTCACGCAAATTTCATCTTAGATCAGTATCTAGTTAATTGAATGCTGCGTTTCAGGTTTCGATTTTAATCGACAGAACTTAATATCTGCGCATTTGAAAGATAATGTCGAAAACTCAAATCGTTTTCGTAAATTGCATTTTGTAAAAATAGATTAGGTATTTGTGCCTATATTATAAAAGGATTAAAAGCCAAGTTGTTTTTTTAAAACATCGATATCTTGTACGATCGATGGTACACACTGACTGGGGACTTTAACTGATAATTTCTCTTAAATAACACATGGAATAAAACAATTTAATTATTAGAGCTACTACACCTATATATTGCCAAAAAAAAATGTTAAACAAAAGCGACCTTAACAACGACGAAACAAAACCTGTTTTCTCGTATAAAATTTCAAATCGGTAGCTTTAAATTCATATCATACACTGCATCAAACAAGGCCCACCAACAGTGAAGTGGAGCTCTTGAGACAAGGCATAAACCAGTTGAAATGTCTCGTGCTTAGCTCTGTAATCTGACGTGGACACAAAGACACATTGACTTGTCATCGTAAATCTCACACCTGACTACAGCCTTCCTTCGGTGGTCTTAACTAACGTCTTGAAAATATGAGGATTGAATTACAGAATACAGGCTGGTTAAGTAAGGTAATACCATATTTTATTACTGTAACTTTCTCGAGACTGTGTGTGCTTACCCTACCACCCATGCCAATCATTTGTGTTAAGAAAAAATCCAAGCCGAAATCACTTATAACTCATCTACTATATTGCACTTTTAACTTATCGAGTTTTCGGTAAAAAGCGCCTGCACTCAAGGTGCACACGACACACGCTCCGTTTAAGTATATTGTCCATAAAAACCTTAATGACAAAACATATTTATTCGCCATAAATCGATCACCGGCAAACAGTGGCGGGTATTTCATAAAAAATTGTTGTAATATTCATAACGGTTACTGCGCCCATCGAAAACTTTTGCAACGAAAGTGTTCTTTAGAGATTGCTTTATTACCCCATTTTATGATGGGGGTAATTGCCAACTGGGACTTACCTGTCTTCGTTTCGAAATTTTAACGATAGGCTTCGACATTTTAAACTGATGATATGTTATTTTAGATGGTACCTATAATGTTTTAAGTTTCTCGCAAAATTTACGGTGTAAAATTTCAGCAACACTCGTTGACGGCTATAAATCATTCGAGCAGTGTTTCTCATTCGAAAATAACATTAAGGTACAAACTTTTCTTTTTGGGTAAAATAAAAATACGTAAAGCTGTAAGTCTTTCAAAAAATAAGCTTTGATAACAACAACTTACTAACAAAAATACAATTTATAAAGTGTGTTTAATGGAAAATTCGTATTAATATGGTAGCTCTGCCATAAAAATAGGCGTCCGGTAACAATTTATAAAAATGAGATTTCTTATGTTAGTACTTAGTTAATTTGAAAGCATGCCAGTTGTGAAAAATCCTAAATAAAAATGGAAATTGTTATCTAATAATTAAATTTCGATTTTAAATTGTATTCCGTTCACAAAGGTTATTATAATTACATATATAACTTGCATACAATGGCATTGCTTAATCAATGCAGTTGCCTTCACGCAAATTAAGAGCTAATGTCAATTTAGAACCCGCACAGACGGCACAAATGGTTAATTACAGTAGTAATTACTTTTCGAAATTATGTTATTACGCTTAATGAACAGACCCTGGTTTCTACGGCACGTCCATACAAAGCGAATAACTGAGAGGTAGAAGGCTTGAAAATAATTGCGCCGTAGGTTTAGGTCTTTGTATTTTGTAAAACAATTGTGTTACTATGTATTGGTCTTAAAAATATGCAGTCGAATAGCGATATTCCCATCCAAATCCGATCAGTAGTTTTTGAAAAATATCACGAACAGAGAATCACCTTTTTTGAAGTCAGTAAGAAATTTATCATGTTGAAGTCACAAACAATTTTTTTGAAGTTATACTTCTTTGGGCGCGTTATGAAAAAAATATGAGAGTAAAATTTTAAGATGCGCGTGCATCACTGTAACACAAGAGTAACAGGTTGAAGTTAGCTGATAACGGTCTTTCCTGAACATCGCACAAATCGCAACTGTCAGTGTCAATGAGTGAGTAATGATGTTATTTTCTTGTCTATGTAAATAGGTCTAGTCTGCCACTTGGGTTCAGTAACCAGTGTGAATTGATAGATGGATTTATTTGAGAACCACTGTATCGATAATGAAGTCCAAATCCATCTTGTCATATCTAAAAAAGCAATAGATCAAGATCAATCTTCACTATTAAATGGTTTTAACTGCTCATCTTATATTTAATTGTTAGAGTAGCGATTGCAATCGCTTTATGGCGTCGCAAACGTATAATCATGACGTGATATTAGGGTAGCCATGAGAACTAAGTATATTTTATGAAAACTAGTTCCTTTTTCTCTACCTTTAGTTTTTTTCATTACTTAAGTGACCTTGAAGGTCTTCTCTCTCGTCTTGCAATTCCGTCATAAATTTAAATAAATAAAAAAATATGTTACTGAAGTTTGGATAAGTTTACAGTGTAACCTATGATATTAGTACAATAGAATTGGAGGGGTAAATTCGGACTAGTACAAAACAAACCATATCTTAAGTATTGCATATGTTATAGTATTTTTCATAACCTATTAATTGTTTCCTTCATTACTTAAGTGATCTTGAAGGTATTTGACATTTGTTACTGAGGACTAGATAAGTTGTGCGACCTGGGCTATCAGTACAATCATACAATTTCAAAAGAAGTTATTATTTATTGATTATTATTATATTATTATTTAATATTATATGAAGCAAATATAGCCCTATTTACGGATATGTAAAGAGGGGTAAATTCGGACGAATACAAAACAAGAAAATCATACTTGTTATAGAATTTTCCGTTCATTAGTAAAGCCCAAGGAGACAATTCCACTAACATATTATGCACCGAACCATTACCATATCACAACCAAACGACAAATTTAACGTTTAATCGTATTGTACTAAACACCAACGATCGAACTGCGGTTGTGTTTCGGTAATGGTTCACATTCGTTCGAAAGATTACGTCAAAATGTATGTTTGTTTCGGTTGTAGTGCGTAGGAATACCATATTTATGAAATGTCAAACTTCAATTTGACATTAATCGTAACCATACCATTGCCGAACCAAACGTGCTACTCGAACGTTGCATTTAATGGAATTGGGCCCCAGTTATATTCATATTTATTAGTTATATTCAGTTCTATGTCTGGGACAAAGAACTGAATATAAAATTCCGAGATAACCACAAAGTCTGGTATTCCTAGATGATATTGAATGAAGCTCCGTAAGCCGCGGTGCGCAGACGCCGTGACAGATTCGATTTGTCCATTGTCCGGTAGCGCTAACGATTCGTTACGGGAACGCTCACTGCCACCATCACCATTAACTATAAGTTAAACTAGGTCAGGATCATTCAAAATTCTTAACCATTTATTCAGTTTAGGCCCGCAGATGCCACTTATGAAGGTCAAATTTAAAGTTACTGAAGCTACCACTGGCATTGCATTTGAAACTAAACCGATATTTAAAAAAAATCTAAATTAGATTTTACATGGTTGTGTTGAAGGTTAAGAAACTCTCTAACGAAGAGTGCATGGCTTATATTTGACCACAATTTCATTGTGGTTAGTGACGATGTGGTAGAAGGTGACATTCGCATTAAGCCTCTAAATGTATTTTTATATGGCTGTATGCTACGGTAGTTTTGAGCTACGATTTTGATAGCTGATATTTTCATATTCAGTAACCGTGAGAATGAAGAAAGAATTTTGAGTAGTAGAGCTCTTAGTGCAGATTTCGTCCGGGGAAGTACTACCACCTTACCATTGCCGTGAAGCAGTAGTGCACATGTATTAACTTAATTTTGATTTCATAACATGTCACTATTTCTGAAAGAAAGATTAAAAACATTGACACGAAGACACAAAAATTACCCCCCCCCTTCCAACTGTAGTAGCCAGTAGTAGGTACAATTTTTAATCTTTCGTTAAAGAATAGTTAACCGAGTGTGTTGTTACCGAGCACTGTACCGAGTAATCTATCAGTGGCATCGATTCAATTAGTTGTAGAACAATGGAATTGCCGCCAGAACAGATCGCTGGCCACTGCTGTGCGGTAGAACGCCGCCACGCCATCGCGCCGCGCGCCGCTCCGCTCTCGCTGCGTACGAATTCCGTGGCCTGTGACCGCACTTTATTACTTTATACAAATTGGACAAAGGAGTATAAAAGAAAGGTTATAAAACAATATATGATTTATTATCACGTAGTTAGCTGAAGACAATGGTCTCACCATTGTTTACGCGATAAGATCGAACAGAATATTCAACCAGAAAGCGGATTAAAGCAGAAGCTTAGAAATGTGGTTTACTTTTACTGAGTATTCAGCCTTCAATAAAACACTGGCCATAGCAGTAAGATTTTAAAAATATCCACCCTGCATATTTTTTGCCGGTTCACTTCAATTCAAGGCCTACTTTCAAACCCGAGGTAACTTCAGTAGCCTCAAATGTGCCCTCTACGGGCCTACACTGGATAAATTGAACTTTGTTTATTTTTATTGTATTATACTTGACGAATATATCTACATAGGTAATGCCAACATAATAAATAAGCTAGCAAATTAAGCAAAACGAACAAGAGCCGCGCTCGTAAATAGTATAAAACGAGTGTTGCTTCAAACGTCGGCAGCAAGTAAACAGAGCCATCAATAAGAGACGTCCGCCTGAATTTATCACCGGCTCACCTCGGTAAGGATCGTAAGGACGATTTAATCCCCGGTGCCAACGGAAATCTCAATAAAATGTAGAACTGCCTTATTTAAAGGTAAAAGTTGATAACGTATCGACTGCCCACGCACGCTCTTGCTGTGTCTATGAAAACCACTTTATAAATGCTTAAATTATTTCGCACATTAGACATCTTAATATTTTCGATTGTCACTTCTATGCTTTTCAGTTACATTTCCTTACTGACGGCCGGCTACCAGCGGCGCGTGGGCGAGCCTTTAAACCTCACATAAAGTTTTGTCAACCATCGCCGACGTCGCACCGGCATCTCATCGCCATTATTTTTTATCGCTGATTACCTAAACAGACATGATAGAGATCATCCACAAGAAAAATATAAATAATTATGAACGGATTCATCGAATTTTAATTCCTCCATACATTCGACAGCAAAAAGTGCAGTCTCTTGGTGTATGAATCGCATGTTGCTTTTGTGCATTTTCCTTTCAAGCTCTGAAAAATATCATCATTAATAAAAGTTTTATTGAGTTATCTCAATACGAATCGAATGAGCTTTGATTAAGTATGACAGAACTGATTAATAGGATATTTATAAAGCAAATAATTGCAATAAAAAATGGATTTTACTGAGGATAAGGATTCATATTGAGGTAGATAATAATGCACGTCATTTTGACCTCTCTGGCTTTTATAAAAAATGGTACTATACTTCTGTTATATATAATTCAGAGTTAACAAAAATTCAACGATCCATTTATTTACTTATACAATGTGGATACAAAAAAAATTACAAAATAAAAATATTTTTTCTGTGGTGATATGAATGCTGATTGGAATAAATCAAAGTATGCTCGTGTTCATAATATATCCCTATGTTAATTACAATATGTTACTCATTTATAACATTAACAAAAACACTCAAAAAACCTCGATATCCTTCGTTTAACTGGTGATCTCAATTTATAAATGACCGCCATCATAATCTTCACTGTAACATTCATACAAAATGCTCCTTTCATTCTTTATCATTTGCATGTCAATGAGTACAATTTTTAAGAACTAAACGTATGTATGTGAATGCCACTGCGCTACTGGTGTTGTCAAAAAACGAAAGATAAACTAAGTATAATTCGTGGTGGACATTAAAGAGTGCGTCGTCGGTTTATCGTACCACGACTTAACATTTCAATTAAAGGAGACGATTAAGAAATTAAACGTAATGAGTGCGTATGTGAAGGTGCTGATTACAAGCTGCAGGTGGATTTACGACGCGAAGAAGTGCGGTAATTGGCAGCATTTAGAGCAACGGACATCGGCCGCAAAGTTGAATTTATCTGTCGTTACCATGTTCGATGTCATTCACTCCGCCAGCAGTGGTTTTTAAAGTGGATATTAATTTTTTAAAGCGATGTCTATGTGCATATCTAAACTTGCAGCTCGCTATGCTGGCCGTTTTGACGTTTCACAATGACAAAGAAAAATAATCTTTATTCCTTCACACATAATGTGCATCTATTGATTCAGCCAATTGTATGATGATGGAAATCAACCTTATTCCAAAGCAATGCAGTTTCTTTTCCTATGACAATCTGACGTAAAACGGCCATCATAGCGTGCCAGTAGTATAAGTGATATTATACTTGATTAATGGCCGCAAACGAGACTTACAATTAAGTTATAAGTTGTTACATTTTGCAGGAGTGATTCATATACCAACTTGCGTATTTTTGAAGCGAAAACTTCTATAGGCGTATTGGGCATTTTTGAGATGGGGAAAAAACAATTGAACACTGTCGGTACTCCCGGAGTGATTTTGTCTAACGGTGACACCGCCGCTAATATCTTGAATGATATATCCAGCGGGCCCCGGGCTTTGGCTTAGGGTGTACGTGGCACTCACAAAACATTTTTATTTGCGTGGCGACACTTCGTAAACATATACCAAGAAAAGGCAAGCACGCCTCTATTGTCAATTGGTAGACATAGAAAACCACCATACGGAAAGCACGGTAATTGGAGGACACTCACCTATTTGGAGTAAGTAGGTAACCTTTGTTTAGTTTCGGTTCTTCATCTTTTACGCTTAATATATGCTGGAAAATAATTAAAGTCAACGTTACGTGGAGCTAATTTATCAGTTCACTTGTATTTTTTTTCGCACACGTCATAAGATAAGTAATGTAGAGAAAATAAGTACAGTAAGTAAACAGGCGGCGAGATCGCTAAAATCTTCCCAAACTCTTGTAATATGTAAGATCAAATGTACTGAAAATATAGAATTGCGACGACTTCTAATGAGTTCGGAACAGGGCAGGCTGACAAAGAGATCACCATGTTCTTAATTTATTATAAAAAATGTTGGTACTCTCATTTTCAGTTAGTAAAAATGGAATGAATAAGAAATTAGTACATATCTATCTATCAACGTAGAAAAATATACTTATTAAATAAAAAAAAATCAATGTAAAATACAGTAATATAGGAAAACCATGTAGTACACAATCACTTGACCACTGGTATAGAAAATTCACAAAATCTTGCATAAATGATGTTCTGCGTATTGGCCGCGACCAAGCCTTTAGAGATGACAGGGCGCTTGCGTGAACAAAGAATGATACAAGAAATAATTACGCCCATTGATCGAAGCTCATTAAAATGGACCAATAGGCGCCGTCGTCGGCGAGCTTCAGAACACAAAAGGAAAAGATCGCGGGAAGGCGCAATTTGCTGCACCGCCGCCGTCGCTGCCCTTTCTTATTGAAATAATTCGAGATGGCTACTGTATTCAATTAGAGACAAACCGTTATGGCAGGGAATTTATCAATTAGGCTATTGTGGAGAAAAGCGGAGGTCGCATCGCTTGTTAAGCCTGTTGAGATTGTAGAAGCGCGACCGAGACCTTCAGTTTTTTTCGCATTGAAATATCATGATGTGACATTTACATTACCTACACAATAGCCAACCATCAGGGTTGACACAACTGGTACAAAATGTATCTTTTAATTATTATGGAACATATTTTTTTAATGTTTCATGGATAGAAATATTAACAGGATAAAGATTAAGACTAAAACTTAAATAACTAACAAAAGGGGGTCAAAATAAGCCGTCTCCTTTTTAAAAAAATGTCTTATTAAAATGATCGATGTTAAGGTATTTCGGCAGTTTCGCTGCTTTTTATGTTTAAAATAAATATCCATCAAAGTATCGATACAAAAATTGCTATCAAATAAACCCTAGAACTAAACCTTGTCTCACATAAGTAGTAACATAAAATGAAATGACTTTAAATGAGCGCGTATGCAAATGAAAAGCATTAATAGCACCAACAAGTTAATTTATTTTCCTTAGAGCAATCTGAGATCTTTGTAAATTAGGTGTAATCACCCGTTGATGTCTTTATTATGGGACGCGTATCTGTGAATACCGTTGCTTGCCCACACAACTCTTCGAAAACAAGTGGACTTCACCCACGATTTTTTTTAAATATAATATTAGTCGTTTTTTTCTCATAATATGAAAAAAACATTATAATTTTATTAGTAATGGTATATGATTGTAATAATAGGTAGGGTGAAGTGTTATTCGTTGGTATATTTAGTTTAAAATATACTACGACATATTTTTGGGCAAATAACTTACTGGATGCTCTAACTCTTAATAATAATTGTAAGTACTAAACTTTTAATTCATTTTTATTGAACGGGTAAAATTGTATAAAATTCTATGTCGGCTTTGAGTCAGAAAGTTTTATTTTTATATGTTTTTAAGCATTCATTATTTTATTAACTTTATTTCACAAATAAGTGGCAACCCTACCGCACGTGCGCGTGCGCTTCGCTCGTCTGTCACACACAAGTCACACACGACCCGTAAATTGACATTAAACAACATGGCGGCCTCGTCTGAATAATAACACGACCTAATGAGATGCTCGCTGCCCGCCCGACTGTTATTCGTTTTTTACCCAATTTCACTTCCTTATACGTCTATTTATCATTATGAAGGTGATATACATTAACGAGTATCGACAGCATTATTCAAATTAGCCGAGTAAATTGAGAGGAGAAATTCACTTGTAGGAAGTTAACTTTGCGAAAAAATGTAAAGCTGCACCACTTGATGTGTGTGTGTACTTGATGTGATTAAGTACCTACCAATACATATTTCATCTTTCAATTATGACGCTCTGAAGAATTTAATCAAATTATATCTATACACGAAACAGTATTTTTCTATTGCCCTAAAATGCCTGGAAGATATTGCTTCAGTAATATACCGCCTAAGATGTTTGCACTAATAATGTTAGTAGAATACTTTTTATGATTTTTTTTATTTGTATTGTATTGTAAAGACAGCAGTATTATTAGGAATGGAGAAGATTTTGTTTTTCTCACCACGAGTGTTGGAACGAGTTGACGTTGATAAAAAAAGAAGTTAATCACTTTATTGAAAGGCGTTCAGAAATTGCTCTATTATTAGTGATACGCTTGCAGTTCATAAGCTCATTAGAATTATAGTCAAGGCGCTCAATACACGATTTCATATGTTGTATGTATTCATTCGTGTAGCTAAGGCTTCGTAGATACCATACCGTGTAAATTAACGACCATTTTTAGGTTTTTTTTTTAAAACATTGCTTGCCAGTATTTTTTGTAAATAACAAAGCTATTAATGTTTTGGCATGGAGCTTCAATAACTAAATATATTTTTGTGTTACTAGCAGATAATTAACTATATATCCCGCACCAGATTTGTAACTCTCTCGGATTTAATGTTGAACCGTTGTTATAACATTGTTGGCCATGAGACTTCGAGACCGTGCGTTCCGCAGACTTAAAAAGGACCGCACCGAGGACAACAAGTCTTCCTACAAGAAGGTTCGGAACCGTTGCAATCAGATGATACGCGACGCTAAACGCCGCCATATTCTCAGCAATATATCTTCTTCCTCTTCTGCCGATATCTGGAAATTCCTTGGAACTCTAGGTATCGGTAAATCGCGACAATTAGACCTTTCAAATATCATCAGTCTAAATGACCTTAATAATAATTTCACAACAGCTCCTACGTTGGGTCACGAAACAAAAAAATCTACTTTGTCTTACATATTGGGTCTAGCGCGTCCTAACATACTCCCCTTTAACTTCTCTCCTATCGACGCTGGTGAGATCAAAAAGACCATCCTATCCATTAAATCCAAAGCGGTTGGTTTTGACAACATTACCCGATACATGATCACCACTATCCTTGAACATCTCCTCTTTCCTATCACGCATATATTTAATTACTCATTAGAATTTAGCGTTTATCCTGATATATGGCGCAAAGCCTATGTACGTCCCCTTCCTAAGATTTCTAATCCCTCTCTCCCCAGTCACTTCCGCCCTATTTCCATTCTTCCTTTCCTATCCAAGGTGCTGGAGGCCTGCGTTCATAAGCAGATTGCTCATTTTATACACACCAATAGCCTTATTAGCCCTCTCCAGTCAGGTTTCAGACCAGGCCACAGCACGATGTCCGCCCTCCTTAAAGTGACTGGCGATATTAGAACAGGCATGGAAGACACAAAATTGACTATTCTTGTTCTAATCGACTTTTCCAATGCTTTTAATACCGTTAGTCATGAGATCCTGTCATCCATCCTCTCCTTTCTTATGGTCTCTTCAGAGGCGGTAGAATGGTTTTCTTCTTACTTACGGGGGCGTCAGCAGTGTGTCCGAACGGATGAATCTTCATCGAACTGGAATAATCTTGCTGCTGGTGTCCCTCAAGGCGGTATTCTTTCTCCTCCTCTATTTTCTCTCTTCATAAACTTTCTAACACCCGAACTTCAGTGCGCGTATCATCTGTATGCGGATGACCTACAGCTATATCGACAGGGGACTGTAGACACTTTGTCAGAAATCATCGACAAGGTAAACCAAGATCTGGTGGTGGTGAAGGACTGGTCGGATAGGTTCGGTGTGACAGTGAACCCCACTAAGTGCCAAGCAATAATTGTGGGCAGCTCATGTATGGTCAGTAGAGTGGATAGCACCACGTTACCACTCCTTAAATTCAATGGCACTGTCATACCGTTTACTTCGGAGGTTAAGGATCTTGGTTTGCTCCTCGACAATACCCTCAACTGGCGTGCACAAGTCAAGAGTGTTAGCCAAAAAGTCACTGGGACTTTGCGGTCCCTCTACCGGTTCAAAAACTTATTACCCTCTAGCGCGAAGGTAATGCTTGTACAGGCCTTGATATTCCCTATTATTGACTATGGTGATATGTGCTACTATGACCTGAATGCAGTTCTCCTCAATATGCTTGACCGACTTCTCAACAATTGCATTCGATTCGTCTTCAATCTTCGCAAGTATGATCATGTTTCAGAAGCCAGATCGCAACTAAAGTGGTTACCTATTCGACAGCGTCGAGAGTTGCGAGCCCTGACTACTCTGTACTCCTTTCTTTTTTCTCCTACTCCACCTACTTATCTATCCTCCTTTCTACAATATACCTCTTCAAACCATGAGAAAAATCTCCGATCTTCTTATAATCGACGACTACAATGTCCAATTCATTCTTCTGATTTTCTACATCGTTCATTCTTCATCCAATCTATAATGCTATGGAATGCGCTGCCCCAGGAAATCAGGATGGTAAACAGTCGTTACACATTTAAAATGAAACTTAAGAGGCACCTAGGCCTGACAAGTTAGCGGAATCTATTTCTTATTTATTCTCATATATCTATTAATGTATTTTTATATATATATATGTATATAGTATCTATGTAGGTATATGTAATATTGTATTATTGTGTAAGTTTATTTAACTATTTTATTACAATATTTTAAATATACGTATATATATACAATAGAATTATTATGAAGTATGTTTTCATAAGTTTTTTTTTTTTTTAGAAGTATACTTTACTTGACCATCCTTTAGTGCACCTGCCTCGCTTGGTTCTGCATCACCCCAAGGTAAACAGGTAGAAAATGCCTAAGGCATTATGTTCGCCTTTGTACTTTAGTGCATAAATTTTAATAAATAAATAAATAAATAAATAATAGATTGATTCAGATGATTCGGCGCGCGCGCAGTGAGAGAGTGCTAATGACGCCGACAATGTAATTTAGAATTAATGTCAACGATGATTCTGAGGGCATTACACAATTCCCCTGCAGATTAATCTGAAGGATCCTCCAAAGTACAAGAAAAGACATACCTGGACAAAAATGTTAGGTGATTTCATATAGCTCGCTTGATGAAAGCTTACAACACTATTTGCGGTGAAGTGGATGTGTTCGGTGATAAGCTATCCACATTCAAAAAAGTTGTTTTGGAGTTGTTAACACGAGAGAGCAGATATCATATTATCTTTTGATTTAATTATCTGTATTGTCTTGTTTCTGTAATAAATATTTTTTTCTTTTTTACTTTCTTTTTAATAATAAATTTGTTTGTTGATTTATGAATTAAATATAACCAGTGTTACCTTATGACATCTAGAAATGTTGTGCATTTAATTACTATTTTTAAATAATATTAAGTTAAGATGAAATAAGGTAACAACTACTGATTGTCCTAAATAAATAAAATAAAAGATAAGGCCGAAGATGGAGCTCGCTTTCCCGTTAGTAGCCTATTCACAACAGTGCATATTTACGCAGCACAACAGTGTTCCTTCCACTCCACAATCACTGATGATATCACAGTTTATTGCGGCGTTTTTGGCAACAATACTTATACAGGATTTTTATAATTCACATAAAATACTAATTAGGCTACACGCAGTAATAACAGTAACGTTCATAAAATTGCTGTAAACATAAATTTATAATTATTTATTGGGTACTTTTATAGATATATTATTATGAGGTGATATTTACAAGAAGCTCGAGACGTTACGTTTTTATGAAGACATTTTTATATATTTGCTTTATGGCGCCATAATCCTTTGTTTGTAATTTGTAAATTTTAATTGGATGTCGGTGTACATGTACTCGTATGTAGGTAGTGCCCACTGCTGGTGTTCAGGTGTTCTTCCACCTGGATATCCCTAAGATAACTTAGTGACAAAATGCTCTATTCATTTAGTGACATTATTTTTAAACTACATCAGTATGTTAGCTAGGTAGCAATTACGATCACATACTCTGTGCTATTTTTACTTGCTCACAAACCAGTACTATATAATAGCGCAAATTAGTTACAAATGCGCACATATTTAGCATCGCAAGCGGATGTTGTGATGTTGTCGTACAATTGAGATGCAATTAAGAATTCCCCTCACCTCGCTCAAAACAAAAAGTGATCACGTCCTTGTCAATACAAAAACAAAAAGTGGTAATGTTAGTTAGTTTCAAGAACAAGAGGGCCGACCAGTTTTTGCGTGCTCTGTATCAATGGGGAGTTGAATGGCTAAGGCGGTGCGATAAAAAGCGTCGCGCCGCGTGTCGCCATTAGTATGTGCGGTGGCGTCCGAATGTGAGCATTAATTTATTGATATTATTGTATTGAATAATGGACGCATCGGCACGCATGAGTTCTTTGGTTGCGAGCACGCGTTCCCTTCCTGTGTCGCGACCGATTTCGGGAGTTCTCTTCTTTGAGTTCATTGCCACTAATTAATGCAGGTTCCAATATTCACATTTACATGTTTTATTATTTTTATAGTAGGTATTAAATGTACAAAAATATAACTTAACACATGTAGTTTGTAGTGCGTACCAACTGATGATCTATGTGATCGTGAGGGTGGTTAGATTTTCATTTTTTTTCAACTATAAAACATATTTATTGTGATTTTTGTTTTTTTTTTTAATATTTATGAGTTTCAAATTAGAGTAGGTACCTACCTATCAGTAAACGAAAGAAGAAAATAGATGTATCATCTCCGGTCTAGCAAGAAGATAGAAAAAAGAACTTAAATAAATTAAATGGTGCCCAAAAACTTGTTAGCGATTTAATATTCCAGCTCATAAGACACATTTTCGCTTCTCAGTTGTCAGTGTTTTGTAAATAGTCAATTTATCTGCGGATTTTTTTCTTCCAAAATGCATTCGGCAATCAGGAAACCATAAACACGCAGTCGATTGTTTCGGACCGAGTTTCACCAAAAATAGTGGTGTACAGAAAACCTTAATCACTTAAAGAACTGTATATTTATGTGTTTGTCGTGTGGCATTAATTAAAATACTTGGCGGTCTCGCGCAGGCATCGCACACGCCCGCCGCAATCTGTCAGGGGCATTTGTTAAAAAAGGTTATGTTCCGATAAAAACTACCACATAAACGATTTCAAAAAGATTTTAAAATATTTCATTTGATACTTAAGCATTGGAGGTGTCATTAAGAAATGAAAAGATAATGTAGTCGTAAGTTTATAATACTTACCTACTCAATCTGCGGAAGTCAAAAGGGGCTTTAATTTCCAATAGCTGGCGAGTAAGTCGACGTGAAATTAATGATTTATAATTAACGAGCTACATATTAATTGTACCTTGTTGGTGTCGCCATATCCTGTCATTTTACAGCTACTGTATAAAAGCTGATTTTGATCACCCTTCATAATGCATAATTTCATCATTTTTGTCGCATAAAACCCACTTTCTCCATTGTTACATTAAGCTCGTTAAAGCGTCGATATTCGAGATAGCGAAGACATGAAAAGGAGTTTTTACAGTTTTATTTTCCTTTAAATTTGGGACTCGATAAGCCTTCCGATTTATTTGACTTATAGTAACATAAACATCTGTTAATTACTTGTAAAGATATGCTTCGTATACTATTAAGGTATAACGATTAAAGTAACTCGGCTGCCCGTTGATAGCTGATTGACAATGAACACTCATTAGCTCAACTCGTTCGCTTCCCGTCTCATGATTCCTACAAATTGACGTATGACTCATATCTGTTATGAAATTGTAAGTGTATTGCTTCTTCTAAACTTAAGAAGTAGGTCCTGCTTGTGTAAATTCCTCCTCTATACCTACCATCTGTTTTAATGTTTCCTGCACCTTAAGCGTCACGAAGGATTACTTTGAGTAGAAGAGCTCTTAGTGCACAGTTCGTCCGGGGAAGTACTACCTTACCTATTTCCGCCGCGAAGCAGTAGTGCACTTACGGTGTTTCAGAAATGAAAGAAATGTAAGGGAGCCGGGGAAAAACAGGCACATGAGACTTAACATCTTCATGTCTCATGGGTGACATCGCAAATGTCCATAGGCGGCGGTGACCACTTACCATCAGGTGGACCCTGTGCTTGTTTGTCGGCCGCTGTAGTATAAAAAAAACCTTCACTTGGATCATATAATTCCTCTTTGTCTTCAAAATTCAAAAAATTCAAAACCATTTACATATTCAGTTTAGGCCTTCGGAGGGCACTTATGAAGGTCAAATTTAAAGTTACTGAGTTCCATTGAGACCATTGCATAAATGCAGGTAAAAACTATCGCAATTCTATAAGGAGACAATGAGGAGCATCAATGGAAAAATATATTTTTCCATAAATATATACAAAATTGAATGTTACAGTACACAGTATACAGTCCATAACTCGTAACAACCAAATGAGCCTACTCAATCGTTACATACTGCACCTCTATAGACTGATATGACAATGATTTATACATTGTCATATTATGAGATCGACTGAGGCCTCACCTTACCAAGAGCGTTACTTTCTACATTGTTACAACTCGGAGCATATCCCGTCGATACCACGATTAATAACTGTCTTACAGAATGGCATAACGAACGAATACATATAACTTCATTATAATACCTTTTTAGCTTCGATTACTCGCAAGATTGATATGTTTCATATATTTTCGCGTCAGCGTAGTAAAAGTTGTAGCTATGGAATTGAAAATAAATATCAGGTATGGATCACTCATATTGGCTTCAACTTTTATCTAGATAGATATTGCTTCGCATTATAAAATTATTTAATATATTCAGGCCTATTAACCCCGAATAGGTAGGTAGACGTCGCATTATATATTTACAAAAATAAAGTGGTATATGTAATATATCAGTGATCGGGCTTCCATAGTACAAGTTCTGCTTAGTTTGGGATCAGATGGCCGTGTGTAAAAGAATGTCCAAGAATATTTATTATATTTAACAAAATATTTGGCAGAACGAATTTAACGGGCGGGCCGGGCGGATTGCTTTTATTGAACACTATATACTCTATACACGCAAGGTGTAAAGTGCAGCATAGTCAACAGTTCACACATTTGTCGCCTCCGACGACAACTTGGAGATGAGTTGGAGTGGTGGCTTTCCTAGCTGATTTCAGACTGCACCTGTCGAGTCACGACCAACATTAATATTCGATCTCAATGATCTTTGGAAATAAATTTAAATACAGGTAATGTCAAGAAGCTACAATCTAAAGATTTTACATCGAGATCGAATATTAATTTTGACTGTAAGTATAATTTAAAGAATATGTAGATCTTCGTTGTTTAAGCTGCTCATACATAATTCCCTTATACCTGGCATACCTATATTTCAATCAACAATCTTGTACTCCTCGTAATGTCCTGCTAGGTAGCAGACAGCATCTTAAAGTTTATTTTTAAATTGTACCTCTACTCGATAACTTAACGTAGCCATTATACACCCGGCATAATGTACCCGTGTTAATGGTATTATAATTAAAAATATGTATGTATTAATTTATCGTTAAAGGAAATTTAAAATGTAAATCATAGTGGTAGCCGGTCCCGGGCCACTTTCTTGCGGTGCGCTCGTTTGGCAACAATTACACGAGATCGAAATACCGACAGCATCCTCTTATGTTTATTCAAGCAATAAAGCGGGGACGGGGAATCTGAGGCATCGCGGCCGCTTCGTACCGTGCCGCACCCGCTCGCGCAAAAACCTGACTGCACCCAATGCTGCCCAGTTATTTGTCAAAAATAAAATTATGTTCTGATTATTATTTCAAGCGGGAGATGCAGCCGCGCGCGGCATCCGCCCGCAGAGGCCGCGTTCGACGATTCAGGCGATAAAGCGACAATAAAACATATAAATTATTCATATCGGGAACGCGAGTATTGATTCGCAAGAACGTGTTTCAAATGTTTTATTGTCATCGGTATTAATAAATGGGGCAGATGTATGGCCTTGTTGTTCCTGCCGCCCCGCGCCGCCGCGCCGCACGATTGCTCCGGTTGGCAGTTCAATTAATAAAAATCAAATTTATTATTTCTGTTGCAGTAGCATCTTTGATATGAATACATACCTATCTATTTCATAAATGCTTTATATTTGTAGAAACCAAAGTGCAACAATAAACCTTGCTTGCACATAATCAAATCAATGTAAAAATCGAATTGTAAATTATAGGATTTTCTTATTCTGTACTTACCCGCAAGCTAGTAAGTTGGTAGGTGTAATTGCTAAGAATCATTCCATCTCTGAATAACACTTATTTTTATTCATAAAAGTTACTTCAAAAGGTGTGTTCCTGCATGTAATTATAATCATAAACATAATAACGACAATCTTCATTGTAATCTTGCAAAATGAGATAAAGATCGACAGCGCTAAATTAAGATTCACAATTTTTGCACAAGAACTTCATTTTCATCTTGTAAGCACATAATAACTGAGAACAATAACTTATTCATCCAAGCAGGTTCATATTTGCAAAAAAAGTAGATAGTTTATTAAAATTCAGTATTGTACATCGTCCGAGACATGCCGATACAAAAATTGCAGTCATTCCACTTGTGAAAAACAATGATGTGTCAGAAACCGACCAATCCGTGGATCGATATGAGGTCAGTTACAAGAGAAGGCGGTACCAGCCAGGTGCAAGGTCTTCAGGACTACGTGCATATAATACTAGTAATATTTCAAACATATACATATATAGTTACTTACCTACTGACGACATTCTTAAATGGACGTGAAGCGGGTATTTAACAATATAAAATGGTCATAAAAATACCGAACAGTCATTATCCAATGATACATCGATGTACTATCGCTTGTGATTATTGAGAGTTCCATAAAAAATATTTATTGGAATATCAACTTCATAGGATGCTTACCAATCTGTTGATCATGTCGTTCTTGAGACGTTTATACATTATAAATAGGTAGGTCGGAGTTTGCTATAGTATAAAGACTACAATAATCGTCCAAAAGATTCGAAGGAAGCTAGGAAAGATTTATCATTTTATATAAATAAATATCCTGGGACATTCTTCACACAGTATTGCCTGATCCAATTTTAAGCAGAACTCGTATATTGCAACATTGGCAACTATAAACATTGTTTTTTTTATTGTTTTCGTTTTTAATACTGTACAAAGCACAAAAACGTACATGTATCCACATAACGCAAACCTGAAGGGGTTTTTCTGTAACTGATATACTACTACTACTACTACTACTACTATGCACCTATGTATATACATTTCTAGATTAAATAATTACTAATTAATAAATTTAATTATTAATTAATATTTTAATTTTTTATCCATAATAATATATCAAATAATTTATGATAAAAAAAAATATAAAATAAATATTTACTCCCAGCACCGAACAAACAGACATTTTCAAGCACACAAATGTTTGTCCTAGGTATGGGATGCAAACCCACGACCCGTGGCGCGGTCGTTAGGGTCTCTAAACACCTACCCCGTCATTTATAAACAACTTTCTTATGTACCTATACCGTTAAACCAAAATACCCCAATTGAATACTTAGCTCATTAACAAATTACCTACAAATTATTTTCTTCGTGTACTATAATATTTTAGATCGGTTTTGACACAAATATACTCATGTAAATCAATTCACAGGTGATACAAAGTTTTGGGTTTATCGGTAATACTGTATAATGATAATGAATTCTCAGGCCCTTTAATTCACATTTAGAATTTTATGATAAATGAGGCTTAACAAAGGTTGGCTTATCTCTTCTATACTTATAAGTGATAAATATAAATGTAAGCGACGTGTTCTTACGTTCTCCAGATTTATTAATATGTAATTTTGTTTTCTAATTGTTAATTGTAATTTAAGCGACATTTATGATAAAAAGGTTATGTTAGGTTTAAGTTTGTCTATGGCATGTAATCTGTGATTTTTAAGTTTTGTTCTTCTGTCATCTCCTTTTTGCTGTGAATAAAATTATTTGTTTCATTTTCTACAATTTGTGCTTTAATTATTTCATCACGAAGCTACTAAATACTTTGGACATCTACCTACAAGCATACATATAGGAGGACGGAGATTTACGGGAACCTGTAGTACGTATATGTAAGGGGTGCAGTTGGAAGCTGTTTGGTTCCCAAACGGCATTAATTAGGTTTAAGAAAATTGATGAAAGGAATTCTGACAGTAGGCAGGTTTTAAATACCATATAAAAATCCTCTTTAAAGATGTTCGAAAAATACGAGCACGTCGTCAATGTTTGCTTTTAAGTTGACAGTTTAAAATTTAAAGTAAAACCCGAATAAACAGCCTTTTAATTAATAAAACTTTATCCATTTACAAAATCGCGTGATTGAAACTTGGTCGTCATCAAGTTCGTCGTCGGAGGACCAAGAAACATGTAGCTTAATAAAAATAGCCCAATTATCCACATTATTTATGGAACGTATGAGACGTATGTACATCAAAATTAAAGAATATTGTGGTACGCATCAAAGACGCCGCGGAATGAAGATTTGCTCCACAAAATGTCAACAAGCCACGAGCGCGAGTGCGCCCGCGCCGACAAAGGACGTGGCGAATAAGGCAAGGGTCGGGCATTCGAGGAGCGCCACGCTTATTTCACTGTAATCGGTTAATTGTGCACCCTTAACGAGTTATGCTCAGAATCTGAGTATCAGGTGCTCCAATAATCCCGCGCTATCTAGACACAGATATTTGTTGAGATTCATTTATATCTATAATGCTTTTTATTAATCTACCTACGAAGGTTTAATTACTAATAAATATTTCAGTCGAGTTGCTATTTTAATGGGCTAAGATTTATAATGAAAGCCAATCGCAAATAACTTAGTAAATTACTTCTGTCGGTTTCGATATTTTTTACGCTTATCTTATACCCTTTATTGTGATGATAGATAAATCTACTAATGTTTGAATGTAGTGCTTTTTTTGTTCTGTCTTGTCCAATCTGATATGAATGGTGTTCTCTGATTAGCATTCATGTTCATTGCGAATATATGGACACCTAATAAAAAGTACTCGGTATGGTCACGCTATCTTTGGATAACTTTACAGATTTCCTGATACAATATTAAGTACCTACCAATTATGTATTAACTAACTTTATGACGCTGTTACTAAGAAACCTATTTACAGTTGGTAAATTATTTGATTCTTGATAAGAAGTGTTCGTAACGTGTTGTACAGGTCATTAATTAAACTATAATTATATATTATAATTAAATATGATAATAGCAGATAGAAGCCCCATATTCAAAATACTAAATAACAATTCAAAGGACAGGTTTGCAACCTGTATAGGGATTTACAAGATATAAAAATTATCGCGGTCCGATTACCTGAGTGTAGATGGTATAAAATCTGTTCTAAATTCAGTAATATAATGCAATAAGGATTTTGCATAACTGCATATCTCTGCGCGGCAATGAGCTCACATTTGTTGATAAATATTGAAATTTACGCGGATTTCCATTACGGACCACACACGGCGCGGCCTGTTTGTTCTGCAATAAGAGCGAGATACTCAACGGTTAACTGCGCGTATTAATATATGTGACATGTGATGACGGTGCGCACAATCTCCTTTATCTGTTCAACAAAGAATTCGATTAATCCTTGATTAAAATAATTAGCCATTCGCCACGGACGAAGTGCTGGCAAGCTGGGCGCTTGGCGGGCGCTCTACCAACTTCGACGCGTACGGTGGAGATATTTAAGGATTGTATACAAACATCCAAACATACATAAATACATATACTACTAAAACATAACCCTTCCTTTGGTCTTGCCATAGTCAGGTAAAAAAAATCTGCAATAGGGTACAGGACTGCTTTGTCAAATCAGTTACTTTTTATAATCTGTCAAAACGCAAATTTTGTATGCGAAATGTACTCAGTACTAACGTAATTATGACGTCATCATAATTTTTCATACTCAATTGCTGTACTTTTTTAAATTGTTTTATTAATATAAAATTTGCTATACTCGCAAAATTACAATTGAAGGAAATTTATAGGGGTGCTTTGAGACAATCTTTTTGAAGAATGATAATTCTATTTTAATTTTAATACAGTCCGCTATGTAATAGGGTACTATTACATAACTTGGATGTCTCATGTAAAGGTGCGGTGACGTCATATTCCACTGACATAATAAATGTAAAAGTTAATATTGGTTCCTCAACGCATTATCAGCTAAAGATGTGTGTATAAAATTTGACAGACAGGTAGAATATATTCTGAATTAACAATTTGGATATTTATTTCCGATAAAACCACAGTACGCTAGCTAGTAACAAAATGTGTTGTAAGAAATGATAAAAAGTATAAGTACATTGCATAATTGAGGTCTAGTCATCACATTGCTAATTAATAAACCTCTGTAACTTTCAACACTTCAAATATTATTAACCGTCTGCACAGCTATTAACGTTTATTAAGGACTGAACTCCTTTATTGCACATTTAAAATTAGCATAATCATTGCATATACCAGTCACAGAGCGACCTAAAGTGGATCATAGCCTCTCCCGCCCCAAGGACGTTATCTCAACAATCTGCTCAATATGCTCACAATTACGTTCAACGAAAGAAGCAAGGTTGGTGCGAGTTAAAATTGCAAAGGATTGTCCTACCGACGTAACGCTAGTCTAAAAGCTAAGTCAGCAATTGATAGTTGATTTTAATTCGCACAAGTCCCTTCGACCACTTTTGTATGAGGCCATACCCTAGTCGTTTCTGTCATGATTTATAGGCACCTATTTTGTTAAAATGTGACACTCGCATACTTAAACTTGCGGGCACGCTATGATGGACGTTTTGACATTTAACAATGACAAAGAAAAATAACCTTTATTCCTTCAAAAATAAGATGCATCTATTGTTCCAACAGCTAATTGTATGATGATGCAAATCAATCCTATTCAAAGCAATACAGTTTCTTTTCCTATGACAATCTGAAACGTCAAAACGGCCATCATAGCGTGCCGGTAGTATAATAACAACATTGTGGTACCTATAACTAAATCAATAAACGTAAATAACATGAATGAATTTAGGAAATATTGACACTGGCGTCTGCTTGCCCTTCAATACATTCACTCAGAGTAGCTAGGTAACTCAAGAAGACCAAAGTGTGGCCGCAAAAACGTTATAAAAAATTCTATTGATTAATCCTTTTAATCTATTCGATTTGGCTCAGGATAAATCTTATAAATAAATCTTCGTGGAAATATATTGCGCATTATCAATTATAAAGTATCTATATCTATGAATTTAGTACTTACCAAGTAGTATTAGGAAATTAATATAAACTACGTCTGACTATCTGTATTAAGCAACTAAAATAACCACCAGTCCATGGGAACATCAATTTTATTAAAAGCTTCATGAGAACTGTGAATCTCTCACAAAAAAACCTACATCAATGGAAACTCTTTTCGGTGGACAATATGTTACGCACATTGTGCGGTGTGGGCATCGAAATAAGGTGTGGGAGAGAGCCGAGAGCCATCAAACCAAGACAAGTGTGTCCGTGAATAGCCAAGACACAGGTCGCTTCCTTTTGTCCCTTGAAATTGAATGAAATGAGCAGCAGGACTAGTCGCCCAGCTTGCTTACCGTGGGAGGCTAATGCGAGTATGCGTAAGCCTTTTACCGTGGGAATTGTGTGATTTCATCACTACCTTTCGTAGGTACCTACTCTGGCTGCGGTTTAAACCTGCGTTATTCACAAGAACGTTACGTCTATTGAATTGATAAATCGTTGGGAAATTATAAAGTGGATTATAAAGGTATTTACTGCAATTTTAATAATGAGATCTGTAGAGAGGAACTATAAGGACCTTTTTTTAAATGCATTAAAGTTCATATTAGGTCAATTTTCCCCTAACGGTACTACAACTTTATACAAAATTTTATAAATCTTTAACACATGTTTTCAACCACATTAAACTTTAAAACACAAGACGAGGTGGTTTTTATTGCCGCCTCCATGTATCCTCGTTGATGAACGTAATCATAATTTAATTTAATAGCACCAGTACTTTATTTTCGGAAAAGTGATTAAGCACAAAAAACAGGCGTAAGGTATGAGTGAATAAACACATGGTTGGTTAATAATATCCGAAACCGTAATAACATAATTAGACCATAGAATTTTTTATTGGTACATCTTAGTTTGATAGGTAGCATATACCACTTGTGAATGACAGAGTGTTGAGAAATTTGCCAATAAGTGGCTTAAGGCCATGACCTCACATTAAAAATATTTTAACGGATCTTACATAACGTATCTTCACGCTGTTGTCTTCGTCTCTTTGGATACGGGAAATCATTTCTAAACAAAGATATATTAATATTACCTTGCCTGGCCCGGGAATCGAACCCAGGGTCTCTTGCCCAGCTTTGTACTACTCGACTACCGAACTAATCTTTAACGGTACAAACCAACTAATAATATTGATACGAAATTCTGTGTTTGTTACTACTCAGTCACTTATCGGCTTAACAGATTTTGATTCAGTGTAGTATATTGTTACTTTGACGGGTATTAAAAATAGGCTACTTTTCAACGCGGGTGAAACCGCGGTGTCGAAGCTACCTAGTATGGCAAGCCAGAAACACGAACGTTACCGTAGTTCTATTTGAGATAAATTTAACTAATACAAAAATTTCTGTTCTTTTGTAACATTTTTTATCCGGAAGTTAAGGGAAGAATTTGGCGGATCCGCTAAAACAAACGTTAAGAATATGAGTGAACCTATCTTTTTTATTCGTACCATCTCTATAGGTACTTACTTATTAGAGTCTGTGTGGGACAACTGTGTCAGGTATGAGCTTGATATTTATTTTATTGAAGTGCCACACGAATGAAGTGAAATTATCATTCATTCGAGAAAATAGCGTCCATTAAAACAGCTTGTGGAACGCACGGACTCGGTGCGGTGACATGCTGTCCTTAACGACGCGGCCGCTTCCTTTGATCAATATTAATATTTCGACTTTTTATTATTTTGTAATGTACCTACTTATGTCTACCTACCTACGTACTAACCTATTTAAAAATAACTATTTTAAATAAATCAATAAAAGTGTATTTCGTATTTATATGTATACGCATTTCGTGCTACGGTGTAAATTAGTTAAATCATAGGTTTTATATGTAGCTGCTATAATACATTTTACTTTTTAAAATAACTTCTTACTATCGTAGCCTACTGTGTGGATAGCTCGGATGAGTGAGGTAAAAAAAGTTGAAAAAAAAAAAACAAAACTGTAGTTAAGTACGCGGGCCCCATTTACCTACGTAATATTCATTTATAAAAATTGCAAAGCTATTTCTAATTTATGATCAAGTAATGAATATGCATATAACATTAATCGATAATGGAACTACCTGATTGAAACCCGTAACGGTATCAAAATTACAGACAAAAATCTTTTTTGTATTTAACCCTTCACCCTATAGTATTGAAGAACGAAACGCATTCAATAATCGATCCCCATCGATAACTATCGTGTTCATGAATATGCAAAAATAACAATTAAATTAATCAATATTAGCTTTCATCTTGAATAATAGCATAGTCATTCTGCAATCATCAATTATTCCCTTTATTTCTACGTTCGCATCGCACCTAGTTTTATAACGGAGGGTAACTTTCTATAGATAAAGAGCACCTGCATGAATGCGTGTTCAGGATTTGATATCAGACGTTTTAAAAACGCTGTAGATCTAGGGAGGTAAGTAAGTACTACGAATTTTAATAGGTAATTTAAAGGTATTGGTACCTACTGTCAGTCAGTTTTTGCGATGATAGCTTAGTGGTGATGACGTCAAATGCTGAGGTGTAGGTTCGCATCCTATAATGAACTTAAGATTTTGATCAAAGAAAACATCGTGAGAAAATATAACTCGTTGATAGAGAAGTATCTTTGAGGTATCCACCGTCTTCCGAAAGCTGCACTTGGGCCAGTATCCTCTCATCAACCCACTATCATAAAAAAATAAAGTTTGTCATGGTTACTCAAAAATGGTCAGTTCAGGGCTTATATCAAGTAAATCGAAGGTTTAGGCGCTAACAAAAGTTTTAGGTGTATACAATGTAAATAAGTAATAAATATAGCTAATGGGAAATTCTTTACACACGGCCATCTATCCCAAACTAAGCAGAGCTTGTATTATGAAATCCAGTTAACTGATATACTACACTACTATATAATACATAGGTACTTATATAGATATTTACGGCCTGTGGCTTAGAAGTCAGGGTATCAAACCACCGAGCCAACTGGTCCGTTGAATGTACTTCAATTAGTAATGTGGTTATATACTTAGGTACTCGTTGATATGTAATCAACGTATTATGCATTATACGTTCACGAAAGTTTTAGTCGCCATCGTCGTCGCACCCATGCCGTTAGTACGATTTACTTACTATCTTAGGACTAGGAAGTTATGATTGTGAAGAAAGATAATGAGGGCCAAGCATGTAGCCCAAAGCTGTGTCGGACGTCCAGGGTTCGTATCCTGCGAGTTTTAGCATTCGGTCGAGCAGCGGTTGATAACTGTTTCGGAAAAGAATAGCACCGTGACAAAAAACGAAGACCTGTGTACTACTTAAGAGGTACAACTACCGGTTTCTTCCATTCAAAATCCGCATTGTAATTATTTTCTAGGCTTTGTGCTTACCACGGTCGACTACTACATTACATTTTGCGGAGACATTTTACAGCTAACGTATTGTATAAAATAACCATTAGGACACCATTAGACACAGGCCTGATAAATGTAGTAATTAAATAAAATTCGAGGTAAAAAATTAGTCAAGCTTTATTTGTTACGAAACTCTTGACATAATATAACTTTTCATGCATATCATGCATTTATCTTTATCATAAGCACATAGAAAAATAGAGATTTTATACAGCATCAAAATATTACTGTTATTTGCATTAATGAAAATGGCAGTTTCAATACGCGTAGTGGTAGGTACTTTTATTCGTACAAACTAAGCATAAAGTGAACATTGTTTTTTCATTTCAAAAAGGTTTTAAACACAAAATAATTGCCGAAATGTTTACAATATATTCGACTTTATAGAACAAAAGCAAAAGAAATATGTTCAAATCATCCAGCTGGATATCACATCTTAAGATAATCTACACTTTTGAGATCCAATCTTGTAGGGCTTTGATATCTACTGGGCTGTCATCATCGCCAGTATTTGCTGAACCCTCCGCGACTTCCACGCGACAGTTGAGGTGTGAGAACTCAAAGTCTTTACCAGCCTTGCCAAGGTAGGTATTCTTGCTTTGAGATTGGTCCACAGATTCCAGCTGATTCGATTTAGTAACGCGTAAGAGGTTTCTGAAACCGGAAATAAAACATATGAATAATTAATTAAAAAAAACATACTGTTAAGTAAATTATTTCTAAAATCGGTTATTTGACCTTCTTCATTTGTATCACCACCTATCTATCTATAACAAACACATGAAGGCTGATGCTTTACCAATGCTATTTTGAGCCCTATTGTCATACATTAATTTTGTCAGTCTCCCGGGCTAATAACTTTCAAATTCAAAATCATTTATTCAGTTTAGGCCCTCGGAGGGCACTTATGAAGGTCAAATTTAAAGTTACTGAAGCTACAACCGGTTCGGAAGTCAGCCTTCAACTGAGAAGAACCGGCAAGAAACTCAGCAAGGTTACATTCTTTTTTATGTTTTATTTAAATATTCTTTTATATAAATTTTATTAATTCTGACTTTTTGGCTATTTTATAATATCAATTTTATATTTAACAATTACAAAATACTTACATAATAAATAGGTAACATTCAAAAACAAAACAAAAAAAAAAGAAGTAACAAGACTACAAAATAGAAAACAACAATATTACTTACAAGTTAAATAAGAAAATAAGAGGTGCACTGTGCAGAGAGCAGCTAATTCCATACATTTTTATCTTCAATATAATGAATTACCTTGTAATACGCTTTTTCTTCAAAACTTTCCTAATATAATTTTTAAATTTATGATCAGACATTTTGGTTACTGACAGCGGTATCTTATTATAAAATCTAACACAATTACCAAGAAATGACTTGTTTACTTTAGTTAGTCTAAAGTATGGAACAACTAACTTCTCCCTTTGTCTTGTATTAATATTATGGATATCCAATTTTGACTCAAACATTCCTATGTTTCTACGTATATACATTATATTTTCATAAATATATAATGAAGGTAATGTCATTATATTTATTTCCCTAAATAAATCTCTTAATGATTCACGGGGACCCATACTGTAAATTGCACAAATTGCTCTTTTTTGTATAATAAATATTGATTCTATATCTGCTGCTGCTCCCCAAAATAAAATACCATAGGACAAGAGGCTATGAAAATATGCAAAATAAACTAATTTGGCCGTCGCAACATTCATGAATTGTTTAATTTTCCTAACAGCAAATGCAGCCGAACTTAATTTAGCAGCTAGAGTATCAACCTGAGGTCCCCACTGCAATTTATTGTCTAATATAAGACCCAAAAATACTGTTTTATTGACAAGATCAACCGAACCTGGACATGCTCTACTAGTAATCCTTAATATTGTTCAATTTATAAATATTTAAAAATAAGGTCAGGATTATATTGTTATATGTTTACTTTACTGTGGTAAAAAAAAAACTATTGTTGTATATCCCTTCTAATATTATAAATGTAAATGTAAGTTTGTTTGTCACACTTTCACACGCAAACTTTTTAACCAATCATCATGAAACTTTGAACACATATTCTTGGAGGTATTAGAAGTAACAAAGGATACTTTTTGTGCTGGGAAAATATTACATCCCTCGGGAATGCGGGTGAAACCGCGGGACAGCTAGTATGTAATATTGCATATATGACTTTAATTGTCCTTACATTTCTTTCTCCAACAAGCTCTTGATGACTTGGCTTCCTTTAGCAAGTGGCTGGTCTTGTTTGTTGCACAGGATTAAAACAGGGGGGCTGTTACTTTGAACCACCGAGTCAAGTAGGATTGTGTACAAGTACCTGAAACATGAACATGAAAACAAATAACTGCGGGTGTATGTAATGTAAGATCAAAATCTTCCAATTAGGTGTGTATTTACAGTACATTGTAGTGTTATATTAAACCTAATGATACAGAGATGTCTAAATCAATAATGAACTGGTTCACTTGATATATTAGGCGAAAATGAGGAAGGCAACCAAGAAGATGGGTGGATGAAATAAAGGTCGTAGTTGGAGGTGGATGGACAACAGTTGTTTAAGATAGAGGTGAATGGAAGCGGTTGGAGGAGGCCTTTGCCCATAAAAGCACACAGACAGGTGTCAATCAAGTGTAATGAATCAATTGTAAACTTTTGTATAGGATGTCTGAATAAAGGCTATTATTATTATTATTATGATATGTGTTATATATTGAGATGTGACTATTCCCGACTGCTATTATTTTTTGGTAACATTGGTATCAGAGTTTAAAATTTTTTCAATTTGTTGACTTATTTTATGTAGTTTTATACAATATATTAACTTGTGTGTGATATCATAACAGTACAATATAGAATAATTTCCCTTTAATTTGCTTTAGAGAAGTGATGATAAGCAGATTTTTTAACATATTTAATGTTTCCAGTATGTTACCATCTAGTTGGTATATGATGAAAATTATTTTGAATATACCCTATTTATTAAATTTAAAACTCTCAAAATGGCCTTAAAGTTTTTCCCACCCATTTCTCAGCATACACACTTCATGTTTGATACAAAGGAAAATTTGCAAATGATGATAATTCAATACTGATAATACTATCTAAAAAAATTTTTGTAAAAGAAATGGTAGCTTTGATTTATAGTTAGACTTGCTGACCGACACACCATAGGTTTTGGGAACAGTTCTTACCCTGGACGAACATTTGTGTGCATGAACTATGGCATGTATGAAGTATCTGTATTATACATATTTTTATATACTGAAAGTGTATATGATATGGATACTATGGAATGTCCCCTATATAAAATAATTTACTCACTCAGCAACATCTCTAATCTCCTTTTGTATGGTGACAGAATCCACCACATAGACTATTGCTTTGGCACTGTTCTTGTACTGATCAAAGAATTTATTCCTGAGTCTTTCCTGTCCAGGCAAGTCCACAAGTCTGAGGGTATTCTGAAAATCAACATAAATCAGAATATTATAAATGACCTTACAACCAAGTCACTGGTGATAGTAATTATTTAAACATAGATATAAGTGTCTATACTGTAAACACATTGTTTTTCAACATTGTGGGTCATTAACCCATTGGTCATTAAAATTATCTGTGTAGGTATAAACTACTTATTATGACAAAAGGGTACTGCTCTTTTCAGAGTTATAAAAGTAAATGTCTGAATGATTGGAAAGCACTGAAACCAAGTTTCAGATATTTAAGTTTAAGTATAAATATTAAAGTTTTGTTACATTAGAAGTAATATAGTCTTCAACATTTTCTCTCATAGAAGTAAAAGTTTGCCTGTACTGGGAATATGCCAGTCTCACAAATAACAGAGTCTTGCCAGAGTCAGAGAGGCCGGTCAGCAATATTGACCTACGAACATGACGCCGTCGGGAGAAGCACCACCAAAACACTGAAATAAAAAGTTATATTCTTAGTAAGTTTATCAAATAGGTAATTAATAAATTAGTTATATGATTTTCATATTTTTATACGAACGAACGAAGTCGCTGGTAACAGCAAATTATATATAAACAATTAGTTTTTTAACAACAGTCCCGACTTACCAAGTGTAAAAAGGAGAACTATTAAACTCAGTAATGTTATATATCTCGGATCGTTAAGCATTGGCTCTGTATGAATCTTTTCCTTTATTACATCCGAATCCATTTCAAATAATAATTATACGAATATAAACTAAAATAAAGTGTATCAACAAAACAAAGGTAAATTATTGAGGTTATGTATTCCGGCACTATTATTGAAATACTATTGACGTTACGTGACGTGGGGCCACTAGGTGGAGGCTAGTGCTGCCAGTGAAAATAATTTGGCGTCCGTGAATGTTCAATCGAAAAACAAATAGCCGTAACGAAAGTCGACTCTCCATAGCAAAACTAAATAAAGCCGTACGTTTCAACATTAATCAAATGGGTTTTAAGAATTTTAAGCATAAAATATAATCAATAATATTAACAAATATTCTCTTTTTGTTTCGAATAAGTAAAACCATTAATAAGGTTTACGTTTGGAAATCAATTCCTATAAAGAACTTATTTCTAGCCAGTGTCTAGTTAAACTATAATTTCAAATCAAGTAAATTAGAAACTAACATTGTCTACGCTCGGCGAGTTGAATCATATCGCAATTGATCATATATGGTATTTATTGACAATGAAACAGTGTCCGTTAAACGGCGCGCATGCCGCTGATGCACATTGCTCGACTGCAATAATTTTTTTTCTAGTATACTCTTTATAAAAAAGAATTTGAAAAATAATTATTTTCTGAGTTGTGCATGCAACACACACGTGCGCCACAAAACGTAATAAAAAACAGTGTGTTCTTTTATTGTGCTTATACAAATTTGCTAATTTCCGCCAAAAGTCGACTCCGGTACTCGAATAAACTACCCCCGTACCGTATTCATTCGACTCAGCAAAATAACAACAAAATATAGCCTAACTAAACTCTGACGTCCCACTTTGTCACGTGAAGCTTTGTGTGCGGAAGAGCGAGATGGGGTGCCACTATACACATCTATAATCACAAAATTGTAACCAATCTAAAAAATAAGTATTTTACTAATCTATAAAAGATGTACCTGTCCTGTTGTATGTAATCTGATTATCTTTAAACTTAATGTGCTAATTTTATTTATTATTCCTGAAAGCATACTGTATGGGTGTAAGGTATTTAAAGCATCTAAATTCACGAATTGTGAACTTAAGAAAAATGAGTATTGACATCGGAGGTAAGATCTTTCTATTCGCGACTTTTTACTAGAAATTTTAGAAAGACTAAAATTATCCATAAAGAAATAACCGTAACCAATATAAACTGATGATACATGTTTCTAATCAATATGTCTAAGAAAGACAATATATAAGTTTATTAGATCTCAGAACTATAATCTTTAGTTGTGTTCGATTATTCTTCAGGTATGAGAATTAAGTACAAAGATAAGGATGAAACATTTTTGGAGAAACATTTGGTATCTAAGGAACCTTTTGGGCAGTTCAAAAGTTGGTTTGATGAAGCCTGTAATAGAAAAGAAATCCTTGAACCAAATGCAATGTGTTTAGCAACTGTTTCGAAGTAAGTGCCCACCATAATAACTTGGCATCACCATCTACCTGTCTTTATTCAACAAAAGCATTCCCAAGGTAAAGGGTGCATGTGGTAATAGTTTTAATTGCCTATACCATACAATAATAACTTATATAACAAAACTTTTTCTAATTTTAAGGGAAGGATTTCCATCTGCACGATTTGTTTTATGCAAAGGATATGGAAAGGATGGATTTAAATTTTTCACCAACTACGGAAGTAGAAAATCTAGGGAAATGGTAATTATGATTTCTGTATTGAATAGGTCGGCACAATTAATAATTATTCTATCAAATAATCTAATGTGTTTTTTGTGATTTACCTGTGTGATGTTGATATAGATGATTAATTTGTAATTTATTTAGGATGAAAACTCAAATGTAGCCGCAACTTTTTATTGGGAGATACTGAATAGATCAGTGCGGATTGAAGGGCATGTAGAGAAACTGTCAGAAGGGAAATCTACAAAATATTTCCACTCAAGGCCTGTACCAAGTCAGATTGCCGCATGTGCAAGTTTCCAAAGTACTCCAATTGAATCTAGGGATGTTCTGTGTGAGCGAGAGGCAGTTTTAGAAGCTGACTATTTGATACCACAAAAGGAAGTTCCTAAGCCACATTATTGGTAATTATTTTAAAATCCATATTTTCCAAATAGGTATTTTAATTAACCAAAACATACCTACAATATATCAATGATTTATAATATTTCAGGGGAGGATACATAATTCATCCTAGAGCTGTGGAGTTTTGGCAAGGCCAAAGAGACAGGCTTCATGATAGAATTAAATTTAGGAAACCAAAAGATGGCGAAGTACCAGATGGAAAAGTTCTTCATGAAGGTGAAGATGGATGGGTTTATGAGAGACTTTCTCCATGAATTGTTTTGTACCAAACTTAAGTATAAGAACCAATGTCTTCCAATAGATAGGATTAAGTATAAATTTATTAAAAACAAATGAAATGAAAACATTTAGTTCATTATATTTTATGTGTAATTTTTATTATCTCTCTTTGTATGCCACCTATGCTCTTCCAACAGATTTCACTCTTCAACAACCCATTTCTCTGAAGACTTTGTTCAAATTGCCTGGTTCCCCCACCTACACCAAAGTAACATGTTTTTGCAGCCACATAAATTGTTCCAATTTTGCTAAGTCTTTTCAAGAATAGTGATATTAGTTTTTCATAGTTACATTCATTATAAATAGTTTCAGAGGTAAAAATTAAATCATACACTTCTGTATCTGCAAGTAACTTATTAAAGGAATCCCAATCGCCTGAGTAAAATTTGCATTTTCTTATTTCATTTTCTCTTTCCTCTTCATCAATATTTAGTAGAACATTAGGTATTGTGGCACGTTCCAGAACTTCTTTATTCTGTCAAAGTAAATGAATCTTGGTTAGGAACAGAAACATTCTTTATACAATATTATTACTCACAACGTAATACTCACATAATCCTGGAAAGTCACATTAGCTCCATTCATAAATGCATATATCCCAATAATACCAGCACCACATCCTAAATCCAAAACATTTGCTTTTTCGAAGTTAATAGAATCATGATTTTCTGTGATATACTGAATTAAGTCATTTGTGCATTCCCATATTTTCAGGCCACCTGGAACATTTGTTTATTTTGGTGTTCTATTCAATACATAAGAAGGACCATATTCATTTCATTTTGCTACCATACCTTCATATTTCCCAGTCATAAGGTCGGTATGTTCCTTCTCTGCCAATTCAACAGCATTTTTAAATTCGTTGTCTTCTGAGATAGCATTTACATTACTGATTACCACATGACCAATCTCGACATCGCCGCATGTAAACATTTTCGCCTGGGTGACAATATCATCAAGGTTTTCTATTTCTTTGTCTGGGAAGATTTCTTTGCTTTCCAACCATTGTATCTCTTCTTCAGTTTCTGTTGAAACAATTTAGTTTGTTAAATTAAACGATACGGATTGTATTTATGGAACTATTTTAAATTTCACGATTATTACCATCTGTACAGTAGCTATTATTACTGCCGGAAAAGTTAAACCTAAACGAAGACATTATAAATAAATAGAACAATTCGATAATACGACTTGAGAACGACCGAAACCTAACCAATAAATTAAAATCTTAAATGGTTGTTAATGTAAATTATAAGAAGCGCCATCTAGTTTCTTAACGAGTAAATACTGTGACACAGACAGAACCATTCGGATAGATCATAGATAATACACTATAAACAGATCTATTCTATGGAAAGAAAATTATGATGCATACAGTAGCAGATATGGAGTGTTTACTTTTACACTCCATAGTAGCAGAGTAGGGCCGTTCTCGGCTTCGCCCGAAGCGAATATTAGACTACATCGCGATATCGGCGATTTCTGCTTTGATTCTGACTTATTATTTTTCTAGATCCTACTACCGGCGTGCTTCGACTTCCGAACCTTGATCACGAGTATGGGGATCTAGTGGCGAATCTACAAATTTGCCGCCAGTAGGCTACTTAAATTTTGCCGCCTCTATCGACGTCCACAGGTCGATACCCTAATGTGAACATTCATATTAATTAAAAAAATATGGTCAATGAAATTACAACTATATGATGCACTGCCTAAAATTAGCTAAAATTAAACTATACTACCTAAACTACACTACTTTAAAATCTAAACCTCCCCTGAGAGTTTTTCGTCGCTTTCGTCCATTAAAAAAGAAAATAGGTTACACCACATTTTTTCCGTAATTTGTATGATTATGAACTAGGTAACAGATAATTTTTAGTACCCAACGACTTAGTTAAGATAGCACAGGAAATAAGTTCAAATCATGTATTCAGTTAAGGCCCACGAAGGACCCTTATGAAGGCCAAAGTAATTGAATGTAAGTTATAAGATTATAAATCTACCTATATATCCGTACCAGTCGTGAATAGGTTGCAAGTCGACAAAATATTATGAAAATAATAGGCAAAGGGATTCTTTAATTTTATTTTTGATAAATACTGTACTTCTTGAAAATTCCAAACAAATTAATCTCATTCAGGTAAAAAAGTAATAAAAGTAACATAGAAATAGAATTTGCAGACAAAACGTGAACCTAAAACTAATAAGTCGAAAATGCACACTTTTCAAAAAAAATATTCACGCACGGATATTTAAAAACAAAAACCCGGGTGGATACCCGATGTGCTCGAAACCGTTTTGATGAGAAAGGTAATAATGCGAAGATAGTTTTAGACGACTAAAAGCAATTTTTACTTAAACATATTTTTATGAAGAGACATTACTTTTGGGATGGCTTTTAAATTCTGATCCGTAATCTTTTTGTGTGTCGAAAAATATACAATTTTGTTTTTGAACTTTTTTCATATTTTACAGCCCGCCGGTTTAAAAATATATTTAAGCGTATTGCTGTGCGACTTGGCTACTCCTTCAAGCTTCTTATATCTAGGTATCAAATTCTTCCGGTCTGCTCTAAACTTCAAAACCCCTCTTCCCCACAAATAAACAATATATGTTTCTTTTTTTTGCGTAGTGGTACATGCACGCCCGGTATGTATTTAATACAAACGCTTACGTAAGCATGCGATAGTGTGAACTTGTGTGGTGACAAAAATTTAAAAAAGTTCTAGATCGGAGGAGGTAGATTTTAATCTTTTTGTCATGATTTAAAACAAAATTGCTAGGTACATCTACAAAATTAAAAAGTAAATGATTATGTCATGCTGTCATAAAAAGCAATAATATTTTAACGAAATAAATAAATAATGGAAACTAATTCAGATCTAAACGAATTAATGAAAAAGGTAGAAAAGCTTTGAATTTTTATATTATATTTTACTGAACGCATCCAAACAATCAGTCAAATCTGAATTCACTCATTCATGTACACGAGTTTATAGTAAGCGAAATAGTTTACGAAGTTACGAACTACAGTATTTTCTTAAAAAAGGGGCCAAATATTTTTTTATAAATCCCAAAAAATATACTATTATCACAATGATAGACGTTGCGAAAAAGGTAATAGTTTTCTTACATACTTTTTGCGTTACATTGCTTTGTCTGACATGAGCGACGAGACGAGCGAGTAGTCGTCTAGTGCGAACGTTGATTAGTGTGCGTGACCTTACAATTCCGCCTGTAATCTTTAAAATATCGATAAAGTACATGCTTGAGCTTGTATATTTTGGATTATAATTGTGTTTGGAGGTGTAATTCGTGCATCTAATAAGATGGGATCGGTATGTATTGTGTTAAAAGGGAACATAACCTAATAATGGTCGGTCGTGTGTTATTCATGGTGTAGCCACTGGCGATGGCAGTAAAAGCCGCTAACGTATGTTAACTTGTCCACGTATATTTCTAGGTGCAGGACTACAAGGATTCTCTTAAGCAGAAGGCTGAGCAACTAATAATTAAAGGATTCCCTGAGAAAATAGTGAAGCTCAATGAGCTTCTAGAAACAGCCAACTTCCAAAACCGTGATTTAGCTGATGTTCATCAGGTAAATTCAATAAAATAAGTATTAAGTTGAATGTGGAGCATTTGTAAAAAAATATTGTATGTACGTAAATTCGTGATTTTCCGAACATGTTTAAAGGTAAAGAATGACCAATCATAAATATGTAGAAGGTAAATGTGATCAATGCTACTTACTACCAAGTACATGACAATTCCTTGTGCTTTGTGTACATATATCAATAATGATTTTTTCAGGACTTAAACATTCCAGTACCGCCTCCAACATCAGCTGTAAATGAACCAAATTCAAAGCGTGCACGATTGGATACTTTAGATGTATCAAGCAACAGCACCATAGATGGGACCAAAGTTTATGTCCTGCCGAATGGAACAGTTCCATGCAACAAACCACTCAGTGACCTCATACATCTTGTCAAACCACACATCAGAGAACTGGTAGAGGACTCTAATTTGGTAAGCTAAAACTATATATTTCTTCACATTTCACTAACACCAAAAGTGGTTGGTATTGGTCTCGGTACTAAAAGTATTATTATTATTATTATTATTTATTTATCAGGCAGGCAGTGGATTCAACTGTTAAGTGCCTATATCCTGTTGTTCTCTTTGAGATGGTTGTCAAATCGGTTTTTGAATTAATTAACATTTTGAGCTGTTACAACATCTTCTGGGAGCTTGTTCCACGCTTTGACCACTCTGTTATTTAGGGAATATTTGTGAGGGTTGTTGTTTGAGAAACTAGTGCTCAATTTAAGACAGTGCTGTATGCATTTGGTGCCCAATAGGACCCTTATGCCACCCATCTTTTATCTTTTTAATCATAAAAGTTAGCCAGTTGATATCTTTTCAAAATATGTTTTTTTTTTATTTCAAATTGTCTACCAAGGCAGATGTACAACAAAACTCTGAAGAAGGCATTAAAACTTTTTCTTTGTTTTGGTTCTAGGGTAAATCATGAATAGCATTAGTTGGTGTAATTTAGATTTAATGTTATTAATGTTTTGTTATCAAACTGGACACTTACTAGATCAATAGTTATGACAAAATTAATATTTTGATCAACATGTATGTGATGTTAATTTTTCACAGTAAAGTATGAAATTTTTACGCATTAGGCTTGCCAATACTTGCATCAGGCTGGGTTTTTGTTTTTGTAATTATGTAGTAAAGACATAAAGAAGGCTTAACTTAAGTGTTTGACAATACAGTACTGCTCCATGTGAGAAGAGATTATTCATCTTAATATATATAAATCTCGTGTCACAATGTTTGTCCTCAATGGACTCCTAAACCACTTAACCGATTATAATAAAATTCGCACACCATGTGCAGTTCGATCCAACTTGAGAGATAGGATAGTTTAAATCTCAAATTATAGTCGCAATTTTAATTTATTGCTAATTATTTGTCTGTTATTATTTGACAGTCACAATTATCTGTTAACTCCAAATGATTCTAAGAGATGTCGATACCTTTCGACTGGGTTGAGTAAGTCATCAATAGATGGCGCTGCTATGGTAAATCTACGAACGTGTCATATAAGCTACAATTCAATATCATGATTACCACGTGTTATTGAGGCTAATGTATAAATTAAATTTATTTTGTAGTAAACGAAATACCGTGAAATTCAATTATTTCTTCTTTTTTAATACGGCTGGACCGATTGGAATGTTTTTTTTTGTTTGCGTTTGGGTGGTGCCCTGGATGGTTTAGATTCACAATTGGACCCGGTAGGTGGCGCTGCGAGCGAATTCCTGCATTTTTGTATGGACTTATTTCGACAGAACGACGTCTGTCCGGGCAGCTAGTTTATTTATACAATATTATCACTTAATTAAATGCCTTTTCTCACATGGGGCAATGCCAATGCAATATGCAAATACTGTAGCACTCTGAGTGAGGAATGCCAATTAATGTTGTATTGCTGCACTAAATACATATGTCTTTCTTTGTATGTAACTCATATCAGGAGCTTCCATAGCAATTTTGTTTTTAAGTATGAATAATAATATTTATGATATAATAGTATGACTCCAAATTAGCTTGAAAATAGTGTGGATTTAATTATTTTATTTCTGCAGAAGTCTTTCCTTCTTAACCCATTTTTCCCTCTATATTCAGCATGTGCATCTTCCTACTAATATTGTAAAAACCCAAAAACTTCCAAATGGATTTGGATCAAACTTGGCCAATCTATAGAAAATGCCCTGCAATAACATATAAGCTACTTGTTGTGCCGGGAAAATGTTATATCCCTCGGGAACGCGGGTGAAACCGCGGGAGACAGCTAGTATAATGCAATATAGAGCTGTCTGCCATTGTACAGCTATAATTGGCTGGATTTTAATTTTTTGTGAAATTTCTTGGTTTACATCTGCTTTTTATTTCACAGCTTAAAATGTGGATTTCTTTTATGATCCCTAAAATCGAAGATGGTAACAACTTTGGTGTATCAATACAAGAGGACACACTAGCAGAGGTCCAGTCAGTGGAGTCTGAGGCTGCTGCATTTTTTGATCAAATCTCACGATACTTCATATCGAGGGCAAAAATTGTATCCAAAGTTGCTAAATATCCACATATTGATGACTATAGAAGAGCTGTTCGAGTAAGTAAAAGTTTTTTTTTGTACAATATTTACAGGAATCCTTATTTATCTGCCGTTGTCCCAATCATTAGGGGTCAGCATAATGTGGATGCCTAGTTCTTTGCTATTCTGTCAATTATATATTTTAAGAGATTTGGTAGAAATTTTACAGCCCGTGGCCTTGCCATTTATAATTATTGACCACTTGGTGCAACACCTTGCATGTGTGAACATATTCATTGATATACTCTTAAAACATCCTTAAGATGAGTTTGGGTGGTAGTAAATGACACATAGCATGAAAGTTTCAAAGTTTAGTGCTGTATGCTTGTAACTCATTCAAATACATAGTTTTCCTGCTACAGTTTGTCATTTTCCTTGTATTAATGCAGTGTATGTCAAGAGTTTTATAATTAGTTCAATATGCTTTGAGAAACAGCTATTTTGGATACTGTCAGGGATTATCATTTCTTTTCTTTATCCCTGGGGAAACTGGGGTAGGTACATATTCTCATGATAGTCTTAATTTCATTGTAATAAAATCGTAACTGCAACTATATAGCTTTGTGGGTAAATTGGTTAGTTAGTTCTGTAAAAGAATAGTTTTTGAAATAGGACCACTAAAGTTATAATTGATAATTTTTCAACAGGAATTGGACGAGAAGGAGTATTTGTCGCTGTGGCTGGTGATGTGCGAGATCCGCAACCGCTACTGTTCACTTCACGACATCGTCATCAAGAACCTTGAGAAGATAAAAAAGCCTCGCTCCTCTAATGCAGAGTCTCTGTATTAGCCTATCTCAATCTCAATTAGTATCTCTTTAGTCACATGCAATTGTAAGAATAATTCCTCATGATTTTAAGGGAAAATAGCTAAGCTGTCTCGTCTCATTTTTATTCACTAGGCAAAGTTCATGTAAATATTTTTAACAAACCCAATAATTCCTTGAGAAATATCGTGTCGATGTCATATTTTGTACCGGCTCCTTGACCGTTTCGTACCATCTAGTTTAATGGTCACAACCACTTTAGATTATACTTTACATGTACAGGTCTTTCAATTTTATAGTTCTTTGTCATAGGTACTAGCCTTATTTTCTAGTGAGTAAAAAGTAGACACCCTTATCATATTGTAGTGTTATAGCAAGATTGGAGAGAAACTTGAGATTTGTATTAATGACAAGAGACTGTTTAATTAGAATTTGGTAAGGAGTATCCTAAATGTGATGACACATCTTGGCAATCGTACGTAACATTTGTATGCGGTCCTCCTAAAAATATAATCGGCCGTTTTTGATAGCGGTTGCCGATGTACGATAAAAAATAAATATGAACTACCCATACTTGTAAATGGATATTTTCATAATTGACTTCAATTTCAGCTGATTATCTTGCTATGAAACTACAGTGTGACATTTTTTTGTCTATTATACCAGTGATTCCAGAAATTTACATAATAAGGATATAAATTAAGCGCAAGTTTACTATTATTGTATTTATCCCAAGAGTTAAAAATAAGTGATTTAATTCTGTTTTCAAATTTTCCGTTGTAAGTGCTTGTAAGCATCGTCTCAAGCTGACGATTACCAACCACCTATAAAGTGATATTGATTGGCCATTAGTCAATATTTTATTTAATACCTATTATGTACCCAATGTCGATAAAAATAATAAACATTTTTATGAATGCGTATTAAAGTTGTTTTTCTTTTGAGCCTTTACGTGATAGGTAATTTATTTTACTCTAATCGATGGGCGTGAATTGCTTCACGAGGTTGTCGTCTTATTATGCCGGGTTACTATATACGATCCCGATCGAAAATCCATGGATTGATGAACCTTTTGACAGTAATTTTAATGCACGTAATGTCAAAATTCTACTTCAATCTTGCGATTTTAGATCGGGATCGTATATAGTAACCCGGCTAAATCTAAATGACAAGTAGCCTAAAAGTTGAGCATGGTTGAATAGCAATAGATATTCCGTATGTCAGTGTAGTTTTTGCACAGATTAACCCTCTGATGATCCATAGTTTTCAAGTTCTACAAAACGGGTTCATTCAAGCAATCATGTAAGCCATGCTCCATGGTAGGTAGCGTAACATGAATCTCCACATGGAATTGCGAAACATTAGTCAATTGACGCAAAGAGTTTCCTGGCGCCATTTTGAATCTGCCATAAAGCCCCTTTTATCTTCCCACCCGCCATTTTGAATCTGCCATAAACCACCTTTTATTCTCCCACCCACTACCTATCCTTCAATATTACTCCGCCCCGTATTAGACATGTACGCAGTCTGAAGTCCGTCCGACTAGGGGAGGACGATGAAATAACAATAGCTCAAATATCAAAGTAGTTTTTATGTATATACTCGAATAATACTGGCACGTTATCTCATGTCAAGTGATATTGGTTTTCAAAATCATGAATATTTTGACGTAACATTCTTTTCGGGTGAGATATTGTAGATAATTATTTTTACACCAATATTCGTTCAATTATTACATACCTTTAGGCATATTTGTTATTTTTTTTGTATTATTTTCCTTCATACGAGATGTGTTTATTTTAAAGGCATTAATCGCAATGGCGAGTGACATCGACAAGGGGTACTTTGGTGACAGCACAAGAAACAGACCGGGGAGTGAACTGAAGAGAAATTCCAACCATATATTTGATGGTGCCGGCGAGAATATACAATATCACAGTGATTCCGAGTCTCTCGGATCCAGAAAGAGTAAAACGAGATATATTAACCCGGCGATATATATCGAAACGGTTGAATCGACTCATTCTGCGATATCACTTCAAACTGATTCATCCTGTATTGACGAGGTCACACCTCATCCTCATAGCTCGTACCGAAGCAATTCCACGCCATTGTTGAGTGGACGAGAGTCATCTGCATCTTCCGGCAGTGTTAAAAGAAAGTCCTGTCGGCTGACTGGTAGTGATCACATTCATTATGACAACGTAGAAGAAGAAACGCCGCGTTATGATAGGACATATCGTGAGGATGGACCCGATACGTTCAGACTGTCTGTTGCCTCGATGTCGACTACTACCACAGCTAAAGAAGAAAGAGAGCGCTCCGAGAAGAAGAAGCAGGAAGCGTTTAAGCAATGGATGGCAAAAAAAGAACAAGAGGTGAGATTAAGGTTTTTTTTAGTTGATTTTTAGCGATATTTATGGTAGGTACCACTGCTTTTATACGATACTTTTAAACCCAATTTTAGCTAGATTTCAGTAGATATCTCTATCATGATGATTTAATCGCCTACAGAAACGTGAAAAGACTCGACTAGAAAAGATAAAGTGTCCTGTGGTTGCAAAAACAATAAGTACGGAGCAAAGAGAGGAGTCCTTCCGACGCTGGATGGAACGCAAGCGCACGCAGACGGAGCGCAGGCGTGCCGACGAGATCATGCGGCAATACCGTGACAACGAGCGGAGTGAGCGAGAGCGCAATAAACGAGAGAGGGAAAAGGAGGAAAAATTAGCTGATTGGATTCGAAAGAAGGAAGAGGATATAAAAGGTAACTAATGTATACTTGGTAAAATTTTTGAAATGAATTTGTGAAATGTATAAAATTATGGATGTTTAGCTACAGAGCGATATTGCTAATCCATAATTTTCTGTTGAAATGACTTTACGAAATCATTGATATGTACATATTTTTGTAAATTTCTTTCCCTTTTCTTCGTGTTAAATGCTGTTGATCTGATACGATCCTACCTATAATATCTACCTAATACCTACTGCATATGATATGACAATTGTGATAATAATGGTGATGAACCTTCAGCGATGAAGACCCGTAAAGAACGGAGAGAAGCGCGGGTTGCTATCGATGACGAGCGGCGTCGCGCCACCAATGAGCGGGCGTACAGAGACTGGCTGCGAACCAGCAAAAATAAACCACTGCCAGTGCCTCTCAACAAGGGGGAACTAAGTAAGTGTCTTTTCTCCCTTATTATTGTATAAGTACTTACCACCAAATATTGGGGACTTGTCTCTAATTTTCAGGCATTTTTCTTCGATTGGATTCATGATAGCAAAATTACATACATTTTTGTTTACTCGTTTATGGGATGAACTCAGTTTCTTCTCATGTTTTATTTTTATTTTTATCTGAATAGAAATAAAAATATTGTTTGTTTTGATCGCTCCATAAGCTACGAATGTTATGATTCAAAATAGCATCACATACATCAGAATTAGAATAGATGTCAGATAAACGTCACATTGTTTACTTCTGCTGTCATCAAAAATAAGCTTGCCTAAACAAGCATGTCTAGAGTTAATGTAGCTTTAGTAAGTCCTTTAATCTATCATACTTTGAGTATTTCTTTTTTGGTGTCCAGGTATGCGAGGATCCGTTTCCAAGATGTATATAAACCCCATTCCATGGGAGTCCACCACTTGACCATGAATATAATAGTGGCAGAATTGTTTACATTGTACCTATTAAATTGAATAATCTGATGACCATTATTCTAATGGTTTTTTTTATTTGGTTACTATTTTGTCAAATATTTATGGTGTCTTATCTCTACGTACCGATTAGTCACTTGTTTTATTTAATAGCTATATGTACTTCGTTTTAGAATAAATTTATGATTTTTAGATTTTGTTGTAGTTGTGATGTTTGTGTTTACTTCATGTTATCAGGGTTGTAATTAACAAACTGAATAAAATATAGTATTTTGACATAAAGTTTTATTTTTAATCGTGAAATTGTCTATTCCATTCTAGTCTAAAGGGTCCCGTCAAGTGTAACTTACGTAAAACATACATAATGATCTATTTTTATATAAACATCAAATATTCTATTAATAACCTTCTAATCGATATTATTCGGCACGCTGTCTATGCTATTCTAATACAAGGTAAGTGTACATTAAAATTATACACTACGTGCTATATAAAAAGCTTTAAACAACCACCATACAAAGTTCCTTAATCAAACCACAGCCGTTCTTTAAACTAAAACAATATTATCAAAGGCCTGTTTAGATAAAAACTATATTCACTACCACTGTGGGTAACGATAAATACCGATTGGTGTACAGCCGGATATTTTTATGTTTTCCGTGGCTGGAGCTAAACCACCGTAAACAGTATGTATTCGCTTTGTTTGTAAAACGAAAATGTGAAAATATGATTACCACATACTCGTTCGGTATTCGCTACCAATATCGGAAGTGAATATCGCATATATATCTGAACAGGCCTTAACCCCGCGTTGTATTCTCGTAAGTGTTTTGTGCACCCCTATCAATAAACATCCTCTTCCTCCTTTAGCCGTAATATGTCCGATTTATTCATAAAGTAGTAGGTCGGCTGTCGTCCTTTGAGATCTTTCAGCACCCTTTTCGCTCCAGTGCGTATTAAAACCCGGCTCAGTGATTCGACCTTCTCAACTCCCATCGCGTAATGCAAAGGTGTGCGCTCCAGCTTAAGAAGAAGGATACAAATAATATATTAGTGGCACATCTTCAGAAAGAGCTCCAAATGGGATCTCTCTTTATTCGCTTTAATAAAATGTTTGCACCATACTTTAGTTAGGAATGTAAATATTTCTTACGTTATCTCCAATCCGTAATAACTCTGGACATGTTTGTGACAAATAAGCAACAATTTCTTCATGTTGTGCCAGCACAGCGACGTGAAGTGATGTCCTGCCGAAAGAGTTTTGACTGCGGGCTAGTGTGCGACCTCCTTCTGCTTCCGTAGACTCTTTCACAGCTGCAAGATCACCCCTTCTAACTGCAGCATGGAGAGTCTCTCGAGATTCCTTGATAGGGAGTTAAAATGGTTTTTACTTTATTGCACTTACTCATTCATACGACATCACCAAGATTTTGTATGAGTTTATTACTTCAAACGCAGGTAACGAAGCTAGCACGTTGCTCATCTCGCTGTCCCCTCGATTCGATATAACATCAGTAATCGGCACTCCTTCTTCATCAACCACGTCTAATATGTGATCGTAACCTTCTAGCATTAGCTCCATTATCTTATCCGTGTGTCCTGTAGCAATTTTATAAGGACCTCTATTCAGATAGACAAGCACCGAATACATGATAATGTCAAATATTGAATATGAAATTAAATATTATTCAAATAGGCTTTCACAGGCACTTATGAATGGTCAGACTCTAACACCGAACTAAAAAAAAAAAATAATGAACTTACCTCTAGCAGCCAAATGTAACACCCATTTATCAATCTCAGCTGTATTTTCTGGTACGTTAGCCTGTATAGAGACATCCCGTGCAGTTCTGTATAATTCATCCCGATAACCCAGGCTGATGTCAGACTCTTGAAGCAATTGGAAAAGAGCGTTTCGTGCATGCGTGCGAGCTGCTGCGAAGTGCAGCATTGACTGCCCATGTTCGTCCTAAAAGAAAAAAAGTTTCATTTAGATTAAGGGTTTCAAAATTATATTTGTTTTGAAACGGTGCACGTATTAAGGTTTTCTGTCTATATGTAGTCTAGTCGAAATTGTATAATGGGTCTATGTATGACCCTAACATCTTAATCTAGGTCTACGGAGGGCACGTATGAAGGTCGAAGTAAGTTGAACTTACTACCGGTTCAGAAGTCGGCCTGTAACTGAACAGAACCGGTAAGAAACTCAACAAGGTGATATAATTTTATTTGTAATCTGAAATTTTGGCTATTATATTTTCCCTTTTTTGATGAACACTAAAATAAATAAATAATATACTAATGATATTACATAAAATACCTTATATAAACAATACAGACAAAAATAAAAATAATCACCGGGAGGACAGCACTTGCAAGGTATACTTGTGCAGAGAACAGCCTTGTACATTCAGTATTCTCTATATTCCATGTAATTTCTTCATAATATTTGTAAAACTCTTACATTCAAAACTTTCATAATATGGTATCTTAATTTCAGATCAGACATCTTGGCTACCGCTTTCAGTATTTTATTATAAATAGAATCGAACACAATTACCAAGAATGGACTTGTTAACTTTAGAAGAGTTTCATAAGGTTGAATTATGCAATGTGTAGAAAGCGATAGGTAACGACTATAATTACCCTGTTAACACTGCTGAAGGCGACCTCTGGCGCGTCGGGGCTGGTCACCGGCTGCGGGTCAACGGTGACGACGTCAATGGGCCGGTGCGGGCGCGTGGCGGTGCGTGACCCGCTTCGCACCGCCTTGGGCACCTGTGTAAGAACCGGTGCGGCCCATGTCGCAGGTGGTCCCGGCGCCGGCAGCTCGTTCTCCACTTCGCCCGCCTCCTGGGTCACTACCAGATTCGATTCCTGTTTACAAATCATCCTCAAGGTTGACAAATAAAAGTGAAAATCGCTAAGGCATAGCGGTGATTGAAGACGCGAATTAGATTTCGTGAGAGGCGAGATAGGCATCTCGTTTTCGCTTTGAAAGCATATTTAGGAATCAATTGCTAAAATTCATCTTAAGATTGAATTTAGTTTGCAGTGATGAAACTATTTGTGTAGATAATCAAATTATTCGACTTTGTTTAGTCATTCGCTATAAATTTATTGTATTTAGTATATTATGTGCTATTGAATAAGAATGTACCCTTTTATTAGAATTATTTCTCATGAAATTTTTTAATTGATTTACTGACTAGCTGTCCTGCCCCCCACAGTTGTACCCGCGTGTCGAGGGATATTACATTTTCCCGAGATATAAAGCCTGTATGCTATTCCAGAGCATGCTCTGTCTATGTCCCAAGAATTATTCAAATTCGTTCAGTGGGTTTTGCGTGTAAGAGTAACAAAAATCCATACATCTACCCATCCTTACAAACATTCGCAACTACAATATTCACAACATTAACAAGACTCCTTCAGTAAATTTACACAGTAAAAACTTACATTAATCTTACCTGCGTACCTAATTCTGGTTTCTCTTTTTCAGGAAAATTGTGGAGAAAACTGGCGAGGAACGCGACCGGATCTTTGGGCTTTATGTTCGCAACTTCGGTCAGTCCTTTGATCAAAGGATCGCCGAGAGCTGTGAAAACAGTGTCCATGTAAACGTCCTTGTTGGTTACATTTGCCATTTTAACATTTATTAAAAATTTTAAATAACTACAACTTGCTTACACTTGGCAAGATATCTACCCTCTTCGGTCCGAAAGATGGGAATGTCCATATGACCATTGTCGGCGCGGGTGGTACCTGAAACCGATCAATTATTCATTGTGACGGCCTTCGGTGTGTTTGTGTGACGCAGAAGCACTCGGAACACGTGTGCTTGTACACGAAAGTATGCAGCTGATAGGAGTGGGGGTGAGTGGGGTTGGGAGGGCGATTAAATACAATGTGGTGGCAGTGGACAGAAAGGTTCTATTAACACTGCGTAATGGATATAGCCTTTTGTCATCGATCGATCGATAGGTCACTTCTATGTTAAACGAAATATGCTTACATAATTTTACGACATATAAGTTTTTATCCTACCTTATGTATACGGATAGCTGGCAATATTAATATATCAAAAAATACTAAAGAGACGCGGAAAATCTGAAATCATTACCTTAAATACTTTAATTATAAAATAGTATGAAAATAAAAATAATGAATAGTACACAGAAAAATATCTAGACTAGACATATATATCACGCCACAACACAACGGCTATCTGATGTTGGAAAGACAAATGGCTAAGTGAACGCACGTGCAGAAGAATTGAAAAGCATTAATATTATAATTATAACTTAGTGTTAAGCGTGAATGTTTTGCAATCACAATATTTTTGTGCAAAACTCGAACTAACACGTCACTTCACATTGTGGGTAAATTTTATTCAGTACTGACCTAATTGTTTTTCAGAAGACTTAAATTACATAGTTGATCTTCACTCAGCCAAAGTACCATTTTCAGCACGTACAATCTTTCCAACATTCGATAACATTGTAATATCTAAGTGTATATACTTAATATGTGAGACGGCAGGCCTATGTGAATATATTTTATTTAAATTTAATGATTTTTAAAGATAGTTTGATAAAATTAATATATTTAAGAATTATTATTGTTATGTTTCTCCGGGCTGTCTAAACCGACCAAGCTACTTCTTTTTCTTTTGAAAATATTTGATAGCATCGTAGCAATGTATGCTGAACTTTGCATTGACAGATCCTTCTCCAATTGAAGTAGATTTGAAGATGCTGTTATAAAATCATCAAAACAGTTATTTTCTGTAACATAGAGACATTGATAGTTGCTGACTCTAGCTATGTCGGCACTTAGCGTTTCTCGATATTGGAGTCCTCTCATGGCACAAAGATGTTTCATATTATCAGAATCTTTAGAAAGGCCAGGGAAACTTATAATAAGACTGAAGCGAATACCAGATCCCAAAAATGTTGGCCTGCTGGATAAATAGCCAAGTTTTCGATCCCATACAAAATCAAGCTTTTCATGAAGATAAGTCATAATGTAAGTCAATTTACTGAACGTGAGACCAACTTCTCCAGGAGATTCTAAAGGGGTGGTAATAAGCACGCGAATGTGATCGTGTACATTGATCCATATTGCAACAGATTTATCATCACTGACATATACGCCACGGCCATAAGGCCAATGCTTTCCATGAAGCCGCATGGAGTCATCGATTTCATCTTGATCGCATAAAGCAATTAATAGTCCACTGGATGCTAAAGCTGCGCATATTTCTGATGGTTTTTCTAAAACTTCATTCAATGTGTAATAAGTTCCACCCTTTTGTTCTGGGTTTGATGACTGTTCATTATAATTCACAAAATCTACTTTCATTAGAGTCGTAATCACAATTCTTTCGATTTCTTCCAATTTTCCAACTTTCAAATTCAGTGGTAATTCGAAACCATCTAAGTTTCTTGAGCACTCTATTGTTCCAGAAAGTACAAATTCGTTATTGGAATCTATGTTCAATTCTACAAGAGGCTCGGAGCTTAATTTTGAGGATTTCGTTTTAAAAAAGTCAGATTTAGGGTGTATTGGCAGCTCAGAATGGACATTAATGTTATGAATATCTTTGATTAGTGGAGTTAAAAATTCGTTAAATACTTCATAGGCGTAATAGTCGGGAGCAGTTATTCCTCCAGGAAAATCTTCTTCCACAGTTTGCACAATATTTCTGTTATCAGGAAGTTTTTTCACAGCGGGCCATATAACGTCAAATAAATCGTGATCTAATTTTGTAACCCTGGTTTTAAGTGCTTCAAAAATTGGTTTCTTTAGGAATCTTCCCAATACTACTGGGGGTGTAGCTCTGTTCGATGATGCAGATAGAGGAGTCCGATTTGATTTAGCTGATAATAAGAGACGATAGCATCGCTCTATCGTGTCGAGCGCTTCAGGAACGTCAAGTGTACGTCGAGATGACACTCGATCTTCAGGAACTAATGATAATAAGTAAAGTTAATTAGCATTGAGTCTTATTAATTAATAAGTCTAGGTGATATATGAATACAATATAAAAGTCACCTAGTATTTTATATCTAACTTATGTGACAAACCTTTATCCGAAAACATTTCTCGCTTCATTTCTTCACTTATACCGTAGTCTGATAATAGGCCATCGAATGGGAGCAATGCAGGATTTTGATAGTAATCTTCAGCTGACTTTCCACTCTGCAATAAAATAATTTTGTTTTATTTTATATTTATTAAACATACATTTATAAACAATATATATATTAATTACGTCATCCAAGTCCTTTGAATTGGCACCAAGTTGTTGTAGCAAGTTATAATAATATCCATTGTCTGGTAGAACCGCAGCATAATGTAACGCTGTCCTTCCTTCAAAATCAACAGCTGACAGTGTTTCTGGAAACCTGATAAATAATACGTAAATATTTTATTTGATTATCACATTTAGATCAAAGTTTATGAATATATTTATTATTATACTGACCTTCCACCTAAGTATTTCATAATATTTGTTTTACCAAATACTGTAGCAACATGCAACGGAGTGGCACCATTCGGAGATATTGAGTCCCGTGCTATTGCGAATTTTCGACGGTCTAACGCAGCTTGAAGATCACGAATATTACCTTCCTTTGCTGCTAAATGAACTTTATTTATTTTTTTCTGAAATCAATTATTCATTAATTAATCAGAGTTATAACTATTTTTTACCATATTTATGGGTATTCTCGAATCTGACTAACCATATATGTCGCTACATTATCCAAAAAAGCCTGTAACTCTGAATTCCCGGATCTTCTTCCAATCAGTCTGGATCCTTCACCGTTCAAAACTAATGTAGCTAACATTTCCATATTGGCGTTGTTGATTAGGTCTGTTACTTCGGGGTCTATTTCATTGTCCTGTACAATCACAGAAAATATTTAAATAAACTAATTATAAAAAGGTTAAATCTACACCAAGATTATTGTCTATTTCTGGTGACAGGCATCCGCGAACTAAATTGTTCCTACTGATTTTTTACAAATAACTAAGAAGCTGGCAAATCAATTCATGACAGTGGTGTTACGAGGTGTCTGTGAGAAATACACAGTGCTACAATGATGCTTCTATTCTAATGAACACCACAATCAACTAATCAATTTACTTATTACCTTCATTAGTTGGATGAACTTTCATACATGATGATTAGTAATATACTTACAACAATAAGCACTTCTCCATGTACTGATCCTTCTCTTTGAGTGATACTTGCATCTTGTGAATCCTGTTCAGCTTCACCACTTATAATACCTTCTATAAGACTTTCTTGTGTATTTCGGGCGTTGTTCAGGTTTCCTTAATTAGCAAAATAACGAAAAATATTGTACATATCAGGGACCCTTGTCTTAATTGAGGAGAAATTTTGATGATTATATTTGGATAATTTCGTGAATAGCACCAGAAGAGATTTCGGTTTTACCTCTCTTGGCACTTCCAGAGTCTGATATCTCAGCGGTACTTTTGAGATTGAATTCGCTATATTCATCTCCTTGAACCTGCACGTCATCGTCATCTTCATTGTGATCACTACTAATATTACCTTCATTTGCGGCGACATCAGAATCCTCTTCAACCGTAGTATTTTTATCCACAGTGTTTTCACCAGGGTTCTCATCAGTATTTGGTTTATCATTCTCCTTACTATCTTTAGTTAAATCATTATGGTGTTCATCATCGTTTTCTTCGACATGTTTTTGGTCATCATGGGTATTGTCTTGATCATTATCATGTAAATTTTCTTCTTTGTTATCTTCGATTTCAGTTTGCAAATTTTCATGCTCATCATGACAGCTGTGTTCTTCGTTTTCAAGATGGTGAACATCGTCTTGGTTATTATCCTGTAAATTTTCATCATTATTTTCAATTAAGGTACTTTCCGGTTCTTTCATATTTTCAGTATCTGCATCATTATTTTCCTTATGTTGTTCATTCTCTTCATTTTCTTCATTTTTATTTACTTCCTTGTCATGAGAGTCCTCAATTTCATCATCTTTATTTTCAATCGCGTCGGTGTTTGTGTTTTCTGCATTTGGAGAGTCTTCGGTCACTACCAAGTTATTTGGATGATTTTCAGACTCTTTTTGAGCCATTTCACTTGGCTCTTCACCGTCATGTACTGTTTCTTCGGCATTATCTTCATTTTTATCAACATGTTCCGTAGGTTCTTCTGGTTTTTCTGGTTCTACCTCATTCTCTTCTTTTGTTTCTGTATCTTCTACTAAACCATCATTAACTTCAGCTATTTCCGTTTCCTAAAATGCAAAAAATAAATGTTCATGCAAATGTTGCTTGAAAAGCAATGCAAATCAATTATAATAACATTCCGTGGTAGTATCATGCAATGCTCACCTTGTTATGTTCAATGTGATTTCCATTACGTTTACTACTATCATCGAGTTCAGGTAAATCTTTAATGAATTCATGTGTACTACTTGCTTTTATAGCATTAGTCTTATTGTCTGTACTTTCAGAAATAGTGTTTGTATTGTTTTTAGATGATAAGTTTTCGCTAGATGCTTTTAAGTTCTTCTTCCTAGTCTTTTTGTTTAATTCAGCTATTACTTGGGTATCAAGCAATTTCCAATCCCAATTAGAAGGATAAGCACTTGATGCAGTTCTAGGTGCTTCTGGTAGAGTTTTAAATATGTTTTTGTCAATATCTTGAGGTCTATTGATATAATAACCTGGTGTTCTATTTTTCTAAAAACAAATTATATTAATTGAACGTGTTAGATTAATAAAGGATGAGTTGGTTTGGGAAATAAGTGAATTTTGTGTCATGTAAACCTGCATGCGTTGTGTTCATATAGTGTTGATTTTTATTGCAATACTAACGTTATCGACCAATCCTTCATCAGCTCCCAGGCTGACGAGTGTGTTGTACGTGTGTCGATCGTCCCTCACGGCTGCTGCATAGTGGAGGGGTGTGCGCCCGTCATTATCAACATCATTTATGCCTTGTGGATATCTGTCCACTATGTAATTGAGTATACCGCCGTAACCTAGACCTGCGGCCTGAACATTTGTTTTGTTATTTATTAGGGTTGCACATTTTTTTACTTGCTATGTATAAATGTTTATATTAGTGGGCATATTCTAGACTCATCTCATTATAATTTGATGAGCATCATTTTGTATAATTAACTGAAGTACCAACATTGTTTAAATGGATAAGTTTTATGGAGAGCCTGCTCAAAGAGGTTACACGAAAACTATATGTATATAACTTACTTTATGCAAAACAGTCATGTTGTTACCATCTCTACTGGATAATGCTTGTGGGGGCACTGGGTCACCGGAGAGTTTCATCAAACCTTCCAGGTCATTCTGGGCAACTGAATTATGGATATCTCGAATTGTGTTCTGAAAATAAAAATCATATAATATTTATATCAGAGAAAATCAAGTCCACTTCATGAATTGTATCTTCTTGTGACAGTTAAGGTGGTAAGAATAGGAAGTGTCCTTTTTGTAGAGCTTTTTCCAAGATTCTAGATTCCAATTCAAGATAACTTTTCTTTTTCTCTGCCAATCTCGTCGTTATTTGTTGTTGCCCTAACACTTGCAAATGTTGCTTTAAAAAAAGCAACCTCTGCAAACTTCTGCAACTACAGCACTAAGTATTTTTTTCAATTCTAGGGTCCTTACGAATAATACTTATACTTTACAAGTTTATTTACCATAATATAAGGAACAGCCTCGAGGAATTTCCTCACGACGGGCTGGTTGGAGACTTCGCTGAGTAGCCTGGTCCCATGGCCTTCCCACACCACGCGCTGCAGCCGCGCCATATCGACGTCGTGGCACCATATTCGTATATTATGCCGTTTTATTACCAGGCCTGAGTATTTTATGAAAGTATAATTAATTTTTATTACTTTTATTATTACGGTGTAATACACTAATTACAACGATTAGTATATTTTATTGGAAATTAGCTGTATCCACAGCTGTATAACAACTTCATACCCGTAATACCTTTAAACATTTTTTTTTATTAGTGAGTTGAATTTGATGTAACAAGTGCTTTATTATGTGACCCCAATCTACGTTCCGGTTTCCTGTGTCCGGATTTGCGTATTCAAACAGCTTTTAAAAATAGTCTTATTATATTCTGTTAAGTGGTAGGAGAGCATTAATATGAGAAGAAGCTTCCAAGTACGATATAAGAAAGTTGAAAGATCCCGTTGAAAGTCATTGCTATAATAATCGGTCCGGCCAATAAATAGTCCATGTAATCGTTATCTTGTGAGAAAAAGCAGAAATCTGTAACTACATATAAAAAGTATATAATAGTACACAAGGCTTTTTACAACATAAACGATTATTTTAATGACGACAATGTATGGGCGTAGCCCTCGCTCCAGCAGGATATATATTTATGTACAAAATCATATTTTTAAAAGAGTAATTGCTGAGTTTATTGCAGGCTCTTCACCTTAAAATTAACTTTCCGAACCGTTGTTAGAGTTTGACTATTCATAAATACCTGTGAAGGCCTATTTAAATAAAAATATTACATTTAGACTGTAGAAAAGTATTGTCTGCGAAATATTTGGGAATGAATAAGTGGAGGGGACTAATTGAGAAATACTAACGCCAAATTATTATTTCTGCAACGTAGTTCCTTATCGCACGGTACGAACTTGGCGGATAAGGGCGAAAAAAGTGTAAGAGTTTTCCGCCACGACCCTTTCTGTAGTGTAGATGGTTATAGCACGTACTCGTATGCTTATGGCCTATCCTTCAATTCCTTCGTTATTTTTAAATTTCATTAAATTGGTCTCTGACGCTAGTAAGAGAGGTAGGGCTTAACGGGATATCCCGTTCAAAATTTGGAGCAGCCTGACTGGGGAAGTACCTCCACCTTACAGAAGATCGTAGCCAAATAACACTACATGTAGTGTTGTGTTCCTGCGGTGAGTAAGGTCGCCAGAGCTCCGCGAGGAGGCGCTGTGCTGGCAGTATGGGGACCAGCAGTCTAGTACTGCCTTAGGGTTGTGCAGGCGTGGCGTGTTGTTGCGGCGGTTAGGGAGACCCGGTGAAACGGCTGTCCGCTGGCCGCCCGCAGGTTGTAGGGGTCCCGACCCCTGGGATCACTTAATCTCCACCCAGGGAGGCTGACCCGCCGCCTCGCGCATAATCCATGGTGCAGTCGGTCGTGCCGGAGGAGGAGACCGGAGTGGACTCGGCCGATTGTATCTGGGGGGACCGGGGGCCCTTCCAGCTGCCGCACCAACAAACCACATCACCGGTGTAGCACTCTGGTGGAATAGTACTGCACCTTGTCCTTTCTGCTGCCGACACAGCGACTCTTCTAAAACCTCTACCACTCTATACACATGGCCAAAAAAAAATACAGAAGACGTTCTTCAGCGGCTTCCCCATCCACAATTATGATGGACTTTTGCAACATCAGGGGAATTCACGCAAACATCAATGCAGTCCACCAACACCTCGAGACTGCACAGCCGACTCTGCTGTTTCTCACGGAGACGCAAATATCCTGCCCTAGCGATACATCGTATCTACACTACCCCGGGTACAAGCTGGAGCACAAGTTTGTGCGGCGTGCCGGGGTATGTATGTATGTTAGGGATGATATTTGCTGTCGCCGTCTTTACGGCCTTGAAGACCGGGACCTGTCAGTACTGTGGGCACGCATAGACCACGGTGGCCACACCCGCATTTACGCGTGCCTTTACAGGTCCCACAGCGGTGACTCGGACACAATTCGGTTATTTGAGCACCTGCAATCGACGACTGATATAATACTAGGGCAGTACCCTTCTGCGGAGTTAGTGATTTTAGGAGACTTCAACGCTCACCACGTTGAGTGGCTTAGTTCTCGGTCCACTGACTGCGCGGGTAGGACAGCTCACAACTTTGCTCTGGCCTATGGCTTCTCGCAACTGGTTCTCTGCCCTACGAGAATACCAGATATCGAGAGCCATACTAGTTCCTTACTGGACCTTCTGCTGACAACGCGTCCGGATGACTATATTGTTACAGTAGATGCACCACTTGGGTCATCGGACCACTGTCTCGTCCGAACGCAAGTGCCATGCGCGCTGCCCGATTCGCTGCGACCACCAGGGTGGCGTCGAGTGTGGCACTACAAGTCAGCAGATTGGGATGGATTGCGTGATTTCTACGCATCGTACCCGTGGAGGCAGCTTTGCTTCGCATCAGACGATCCTGTCACCTGTGCAGCTGCAGTCGCTGAAGCGATACTGGCGGGTATGGAATGTTACATCCCTAACCCGCTAGTTGCTGTGGGGGTGAAAAAACGGCCGTGGTTTAATCGGTCCTGCAAAGAAGCTAGACGTAACAAGCAAACTTTGTATGAGGCTTGGACCACGGCCCGCACTAATCAGGACACTAACATCTCTGATGCGAAACGCAAGTTTAACGCTGCCTCGAAGTTCAGTAAGCGAATTATCGCCAGGGCTAAGTTCGATTTCGTCGGCAGAATTGGCAAGATGCTGACCAGCGTCCCCTCTGGGTGTCGGGCCTTCTGGTCTCTTGCCAAAGCTGCTGAGGGAAACTTTTGTCAGTCGTCCTTGCCACCACTACGGTTGCCGAATGGGAACCTGGCCCATAGCGCTAAAGAGAAGGCTGACCTTTTAGGCTCTCTCTTTGCTTCAAACTCGACTTTGGATGACGGGGGCACCACTCCGCCTACCATCCCGCGGTGTGACAGCTCCATGCCGGAAATTCGTATTTCCCAACGGGTAGTCCGGCAAGAGCTGCTCTCCCTGGACGTTCACAAGTCGAGTGGGCCAGACGGTATACCGGCAGTGGTTCTGAAGCGGTGTGCTCCTGAATTGTGTCCTGTACTAACGCGCCTTTTCGCGGTTTCCTACTCCAAGGGACAAGTTCCGTCTTCGTGGAAAATTGCCCACGTGCACCCTGTGCCCAAAAAGGGCGACAGATCAGACCCGACGAATTACAGGCCGATCGCCATCACCTCCCTTCTCTCCAAAGTGATGGAGCGGGTGATCAATACACAATTGCTGAGGTACTTGGAGGATCACGACTTGTTGAGCGACCGACAGTATGGCTTTCGCCATAGTCGCTCGACTGGTGATCTCCTAGTGTACCTCACGCATCGTTGGTCACTCGCCATAGAAACTCAAGGTGAGGCATTCGCGGTGAGCCTAGATGTGGCGAAGGCGTTCGATCGGGTCTGGCACCGGGGTCTTCTATCGAAGCTACCAGCGTACGGGCTCCCCGAGGGATTATGCAAATGGGTCACCAGTTTTCTGTCCAGCAGATGCATAAAAGCCGTCGTCGACGGTAGTTGCTCCGATAGCATGGACATAAACGCCGGTGTCCCGCAAGGTTCTGTGCTATCCCCAACCCTGTTTCTTCTGCATATCAATGATATGCTGTCCATTGACGGCATTCATTGCTATGCGGACGACAGTACTGGGGATGCTTATTACACGGGCCGTGCAAATATCCCTCGTTCCGTGGTAGAGGAAAGCCGCGAACGACTTGTGTCTGGAATCGAGAGCACACTTACTAGTATCTCCGATTGGGGTCGACTAAACCTAGTCGATTTCAACCCCACTAAGACACAAGCCTGCGCGTTCACCGCTAAAAAAACCCCATTTGCTGTGGCTCCACAATTCCAGAACACGTCCCTCAACATCACGAAGAGCATCGGAATCCTTGGCGTTGATATTTCTGACGGCGTTCAGTTCCGTAGTCACTTGGAAGACAAGGTTAAGCTGGCATCTAAAAAGCTAGGTGTGCTCAACAGAGCCAAGCGGTACTTCACATCGGGGCAAAGACTGCAACTATATAAGTCGCAAGTCCGGCCCCATATGGAGTACTGCTGTCATCTATGGGCGGGGGCACCTGGATGCCAGCTTGGGCCTTTTGACTCGGTTCAAAAGCGTGCCGTCAGAATTGTCAACGATCCCGAGCTCACAAGCGGTTTAGAGCCCCTAACTCTAAGGAGAGACATGTCCTCCTTATGTGTCTTTTACCGCTTGTACAACGGACTGTGTTCTGAGGAATTGTTTGATTTGATGCCCACGGCTACTTTTTACCATCGCACCTCTCGCCACAGACGGGGAGTTCATCCTCACACATTGGAGCCAAACTGGTCTCGCACGGTGCGATTCCAAAGGAGCTTTCTGCCGCGCACGCTTAGGCTGTGGAATGAGCTCCCTGCCGAGGTTTTCCCAAGGGAGTACAGCATGGGGTTCTTCAAGAAGGGTGTGAAGAGATTTTTGCAGGGTCGGCAACGCGCGAGTGATACCCACGGTGTTGCAAGCGTCCATAGGCTGCGGTGACCGTTTACCATCAGACGGGCCGTCAGCTTGTTTGCTGCCTTAGTAGTATAAAAAAAAAAAAAAAAAAAAAAAAAAAAAGTAAATTATTAATTCATATTTATTAATCAATAATATATATATATTTTTAAATCACTTGGGCCGATAACCATGCAGACGGTCCACCTGATGGTAAGTGGTCACAGCGGCGTATTGAGATTTGCAACTCTTGGGATACCGCCAATGCGTTGTCGACCCTGAGACGTGAAGTTGTTAAGTCTCATGTGCCTATAATTTCACCGACTCCCATAACTTTCTAACCGAAACACAGTAATACAAGTGCACTACTGCATCATGGCGGAAATGGGTAAGGTGGTAGTACTTCCACGGACAAACTCTGCACTAAGAGCTCTACTATTCAATATAAAATACAAAATCATATACCAATAATAAAATACAACGAAAGGAACTTCGTTCCAACCAAGTGTTCCACGACACTCGCGCTTGTAATTCTTGTTCAAAATATCAGCTTACACAAAGCGCAGAGCTGTCTTTCACGCACTAAATCAAAACCTATTCTCGATTAACGCCTGTAAATTAAATTGATAGTCACTTGAAAAGAACTATAAATGTATAGAACTTCACTTTTGTTCGTGGTTATACCTGGAACAGCAATCGATGATAAAGTTCAAGGTAAGTGCCACTCAAAAGGAACAAGAAGAAACTGTTTTCGCATTCAAAACAGCTTGAATTCATTACCATGTGATGAAGATTTATTAACTTCGCTTTTTACCACTCAAGCATAAGAAAGCTAGTTATGTACTATGAATGTGTTGTTGAAATGCGATCTTAATTTATGCATTTACAGAATGTCGTGTTTAAAGTGCCTGAATTTGAATTTGGGCTTTTGTTAACTCTTTTACAATATTTGTATCAGCTGGTAAGTTTATTCCGTTCAGAAGTCGTCAATGAAACTAGTACATACTATTTTTAGCTTTGTAGTGTTGAGATTGCAAAAATCATCTTAAAAAATTAGTTAGCCATTTTCAGGTTCACTGATAGACATATAATAAAATGTGAATGTTATTAAGAATAAATAAAATCAAATCAAATCGCACCACAATTACATATTGTGGTGCGGTGGTGTGGTGTGGTTGAATAATGTAGAAATGATGTATTACAATTGAAGCATTCTGTCACCAAATATTAGAGGAATCATTACTGATTATTCACCAAAGATAAGTGTTATCATGTCCGATATTAGCCGTCTCTTGAGCACATTATTTTTGATGGTCTCCACGTTTTAAACCTTCACAACATATTTCCTATGTAAAGTAACCTGAATTGATTTTAGTTTTGGCGATAAAGCTTTAACTCTAGAAGTAATTTCTTTAGAAATTTATAGGCTGTTTAAAGGCTATTCGATGTCTAGTAATAGCTTAGCGATAAACGAAAGTGATTCTTCGATAGTTTTCGGGTTACGTAAATAAGGTGGGTGTCAGGGCGCCGTTTAGGGGTGCGTGTCCATAAACAGACACATTGATTTCCATCAGTCGAATGTGGGTTGAGTGACAGTCGGTCGACGCCGAGTAATTGAATGGAAAATGTACTGAGTAGTGCCTATAAAACCGGATGGGTTTATTTAGTCTTTTATTGTAGGAACCTTCGCAGAATTTGTAGAAAAGAAATGAATTTGTTTCATCACTACATATAATAGTATAAAACAAAGTCGCTTTCTCTGTCCCTATGTCCCTATGTCCCTATATCCCTATGTACGACTACATCTTTAAAACTACGCAACAATATAAATACATAATAACAATACAATGTAACACATTGTAAAATATATTTATAATGTGTTACAAATCAGTATATTCCTGGTGTTAGATCATACCTTACATGACAATCTGCAATTATAACTTAATATTCACATCCTAAAGTGAGCTTATCTGAGTAAAACTCTGTTGGGATTCTCAGGAAAGGAATTTTATAGAGCTGAAATATCGAAAAGTAGAGCTCTTAGTGCAGATATAGTCCAGGGAAGTACTACCACCTTGATCATTTCCGCCGTGAAGGAGTAGTACAGATGTATTACTCTGTTTCGGTTAATAAGGTAAGGGAGGCGGTGAAATTACAGGCACGTGACGTCTCAGTGACGACAACGCATTGGGGATGACCCCGGTGTTGCAAATGTCCATCGGCGACGGTGACTACTTACCATCAGTTGGAACGCCTGCTTGTTTGTCGGCCCATGTGGTTAAAAAAATACTTCCAAAAGAACTAACAAAGAACTATTATTTATTTCCAAGCGCTTTCAAAAATAAGATCATATTACCTATGTGATTTTTTTTTAATTTTCAGTATGGGTAATAGGAAGTTAGCGAAATGAGGTTGCAAGGAAAATGATGATGATTTGAATAGGTAATAGAAAGATAATGCCAAGTGAGCCTTCAACTTCATAAACATTTCAAAGGTAAAACGTAGCAGTATAGGTCATACAATTGTAATGTGGTCCAAATATAAATTGTATGTACCTGTGTCAAGGTCGAAAATTATATTATTCAGGTAGGCTGAAGCTTAGACAGACATGGTTTAAATATTTAATAACTTGGCTATCGATCGATGACACACACCTGCTATCTTTGTTTTCGAAACCCACATTATATTTCAATGTGGTACGGTGATTAGGCATAGAACTTCTATATTTTGTCGCTAGTGTTATCTGTAGCTGGAGTCGATTAGGTTTCTATTTAAGGAGTCATAACTGCGCCCGCATCGCTTGATCGATTTATGGGCGTTGAATATGTACCTTTGTATGCCAATGACGACGTGACGGTGAATTTATAATATCTATTGTGAACTATTTAAATTATTTAAAGGCAGCAAAGTTCTATAATATTTTATTCCCAATCAATAATTTAATGATCCATTCTTTTTCAAACTCAGTTCTATATCCAAGTGCATTTAAAGTTCAAATCTTGCAATTTTTAGTTGAACAAAAACACTTGAATTAAACTGGAATTTACTACAATCTCACGCATTTTTTGCTGATACTCATCTTTAATTTTACATTACGGTTATAAAGACAGAAGGCTATAAAACAGCGAAGCAACAAGTTAGCGTGTTCAGCAGTTCGTACTGTAACTAAGATTAACATAATGGGAAATAACAAAACACTCCGAAAACAAATCAGCTCCCTCGTGATAAGCATCATTACTCAATTTTTAGGTGATGGTGTTAAGATTATCGGAAATAATATTTATTTTTAGAAAGCGATTATTATTCGTTTCTTTAATATGAATTGGGTACCCTATCACGTTTTCTATTTATAAATACTTTATATTTAACTCTTTAAAAGGAAATATGATGTGATATAAGGCGATAGTTGTACAGTACGGGTGTTTATTATATTCATGTGTACCACGAGAAGATGCAAGTACCTTTTGCAGTTATAATATTTAGAAATATAAGAGCACTAGTCCACTGCTTTGGGAAACATAACGTATCTATGGTATTCACTAAGGAAGTCGCTAAGGCAGTAAAAAAAAATGTTTTAAAAAGATAATAATAAATCTTTTTTTCCAAATGGGATTACACAAAAATGCTTTTATTATAATATTATGCTATGTAAGTACATAATAGTTTTTTGTGAAATAAAGAAAGGTTGCAACTGCTCTCATTGCTAGGCTTAAATAGCCTAGTTTAAAAAGATAATGTTACATACTCCTTTCATAATGCATTCAATTAACCCATATTGTATCATCTATTGTTCTAAACTACGTAGATAACTAATCAAAAGCATATTGTAGAAATCTTTGAATATCTTTTGTCCATTTATTTATTATTATTTAATTTATCCCTTTTTAATATGGATAGATAAAATTCACCATTAAAGTGACCTTCACAGATTAGTTCTAAAAGAATGACCAAACGGTTTCCACTGGATAAAAATACGACGTAAGAACGGGGTGGGGCGTCGCTCCAGAATAGAAATGCTTCCATGGAAATAAATATTCATACCACGCAACTCTAACCCCACCTGTGAGCCAAGCCTTTATCAGCACGCTAATTAAATTGGAATTATAATCAGAATAGAGTGGATATTTCAATGACGGGCTATGATGATTGTAAGCATAAGATAAGTAGGTAAATGATCAGTAATATGTTACAGTTTTTAAGATGAATTAAGTCACTGTATTGACTATACGTAAAAAGGAAAGAATGCAGGAAGAATGACGGAGATGTGCCACGAGTTATAGGAAATTAAACTTTTGTTGCAGAAGTTTATCAACTTGTTTGTTCGATATATAAGTACAGCACCTCATGTACATATAACTATATTACCTAATATGTATCTATCCCTAAATAAATAAATGTGAATGTAAGTTTGTTTGTTACGCTTTCACGCGAAAACTACTTAACCGATCATAATGAAACTTTGTACTCATATTCTTGGAGGTATTAGAAGTAACATAGGATACTTTTAGTGCCGGGAAAATGTTACATCCCTCGGGAACTAGTATTTATATAAAAGCAAAATGGAGTTCTTTTGACGCACCATCACCTCAAAAGTGCTGAACATATCGGGATGGGACTGAACATTCGATGCAGAATTTTTCTTAGATGGATATAGGCTACATATTATATCGATAAACGCGGGTAAAACCGGGGAGTTACATCCCTCGGGAATTCGGATGAAACCGGTAATTGTAAGCAATGTGAATATTATATATTAACGGTAACCAATATGTAATTAAGTTTATACACACATTAATAGGGCATCGTAGTTTTATTTGTAAACCAATAATTTTGAATTAAATTCAACATTCTAGTTGCAGGTTATTCCGATTTTCAGGAAAACGAGCTATCTAATAGCAGGCCATAGTGCATGCAATGGCAAACCAATAGTTTGGTGGCATATGAACTTTTATAATAGCATAGGTTCGATTTGATAACATCGCAATGTTTTTTACTGCTCGTATTATGTCTGGCCAGGTTTTAATTGATGCTTTTAGCTAATAAAAAAATTTGTTATTTTTACATCTATCAATCGTTATGTACTTGTGCTTTTACAATTAAAATGGCTATTTATACCTATTCAAAAATGTTTTTAATTTTTTTTTTATACATCTTGGGCCGACAAACAAGCAGGATGTATGTTGATATTTGACAATATCTCCTATCTCCTACGAAGTATGTGGGAAAATATTGGTACTTTAGTCTAACGATATAGAATTGGGATCAGATATTAATTGTAGCCGTAATTTTAATTCTGATTTTCAAATCGAAGATCGTTAAAAATAATTGTGAAATTAATAAATGAAATACTGAAGTCTTTTGTATAGAAAGATATTATATAAAAAGTTTTATTAATTTACTGGGTTTAATAATATATTTATATGATTTATAACAGTTTGTGAAAGTCGACATATAGTATTTTTCTATTTCTAAACTCATGTAATTTAAATCACTGTTATTGTTCATGTTTTTGAAAAATATTATTTTAAACTTTTTCTTGGTTTCCATGTGCTACCACTTACCATGCTGGGAAAACTCCGTTTAGTTTTTATTTCCATCGTTTTTGTTAATGTATTCAATTTAATAATTTAATTTAATGATATAGATGATTAAATGGTTAAAGGATTTTTTTGATGAAAGTGGCTCAAAAATGTGGAGGACCTATAAAAGTCTACCTCCTTAAGTAGTTATTAAAACAATAAACCCGTAGATGCAGATTACTAAAAAGCATGGGCAAATGAAGGCCTGAAAGTGCTTGATTATCAGCCCAATTACCGTAACTGAAAAGTCTTGAATTCTTTCAGGATATCTCAGTAAATGAGCATCATCATTGCCTCATGTCACTGCTAAACAGTAGATAATTGTTTGATTTGTAAAAAGTTTAAAAGCAAAAAGTACACACCTTGTGGGTTCTTCGCTTCGCGCGCCATCTCAGCAGTTGTGGGCAGCACTAGCAAAGCACGCGCGGGTCCGCGGTAGTATGCGGGAGTGTGGCCGGCCGCGTCGCGAGCCCCCCGCGCCGCGCCCGCGCCCTCGAGCAGCGCCGCCGCTGCCGCCTCGTCCCGGCAAACCGCCGCGTAGTGCAATGGTGTGCGACCTTCCTAATTATTATGACAAATTAGCTTGTTTGTATTGTTTGTTCAGTATATAGATGCAATAATACGATGAGCTAGTTGGTTAGGTGGTTAGACACCCTAACTGCATCCCACGGGTCTGGTAAAAGAATTATGGCCTACACTCTTGCATACAATTATACATACAATTCTGTCTCTCCGTCTGTTAATCATTTTATGATGACCTGACTGGACCAAGCTTAATTAATGTCAGGGGCCAGTTGGCTTGGTGGAGATATTGACTGGCACGCCGCAAGTTGTGGGTTCGATTCCCACTTAAGACAAACATTTGTTCTCTTTCTGTGTTTGAATGTAAATACGTATAAATAACAAATAAAAATTGTAGTTATATCAGTTATCTGGACTCCATAGTACAAGCTCTGCTTAGTTCAGGATCAGATGAAAAGAATGCTGCAGGATATTTATTAATAATTATTTATTAATAATAATAGCTTTTAATTTCCCTCGAGTATTACTGCAAGTTGTCATAGAACATGCACTATTCTTGACAACAAAGCTATGATAGCTCAGCGGTTATGAAGTCGCAAAACTTGCCTGGAAAAGGTCATGGGTTCGAACTCTACCTTGATATTGAGCTGACGGTAATAGAAAAAACATTGGGAGAAATCTTTAAAAGGCAAGTAAACATATGTAAATTTGTTAAAGGTAACATGCATTTATTTAGTATGGCAAAGGACGTTTATCCTAGAAATACCAGAAATGCAAACAGATTGGTCTTGCCGCGTAAAGCTTCCACAGTATTTTTGCAAAGGAACTGCTATGCAATGTCTATTAGGATTTATAATGATCTTCCGGATTTCATCAAATAATTGCCAATGACGAAGTTTAACGTTCAACTTCGGAAGTGGCTTCAGTTCCACAATTTTTATTTCATTACTGAATACTTTACACATTGCAAGGAAAATACCTACTAGTCACAATTTTTTATAGTAGTGCGCTAAATATTGACACACTGACATATTTAATGACATACTTCTAATTAATCTATTAACATTTTATTTGAAAATTTAAACATTGTAAATTTTGCATGCCTTTATTCTGGCTCATATGACCACTCTTAATACATTTTTTGTAACTTCCATCTATACACATTACTGCAAATAAATATTATTATTGTTATTAGTACCCGTTGGAGTGACTACCCCCTAATGATGATATTCTGTCGCCAAGCGCCTTCTGGTGTATTCCCACAGCTGCACTAGAAGGACAGTTTTCTTCAAGGTTTTGTTGACTTACTACCTAAGGCCGCATCACATTACAATAGAAGAAAATCGATTTAATCGTGTACGCAATAAGATTATCTATTACGATTACCATTTGAGCGAGCCTTTTAATAAAAATTATAAATGTTTTTAAATTCTACATAATATGTTAAATTATGAAATACTACCAAATTGAATTATTTTTTTCGGGTCGCAATCTTTGGATTCGATAAGGTGAAAATTTACATCTATATCTATATCTAGACTAAATTATAAAGAGGAAAGTAAGTATGTTTGTTACTCTTTCACGCAAAAACTACTAAAAGGATATGGCGAAACTTGGCACATAGATAGAGCATATCCTGGAATAACATATAGGCTACTTTTTATCCCGGGAAAATGTGATATCCCTCGGGAACGCGGGTAAAGCCACGGGGGGACAGCTATCAAGAAAAAAGAAAAGTCATAATACAATAAAAAATTATTTTATAAATGTGAAAATAATAATCATTCATGGTCAATAATTATTATTTGCAGTTCTAGTCCACTTTTCGATCGCCTCCTTATCACAGGCCCAATTTTCATAGTCATAAAATTATTTCCTCTCTTTTTGTTTCGTAGATAGATGCGTGCACGTAAGTTCTATAACGGTACCATACGCATAACGTATTAAAATTCGATATTATTTGTACTTGTTGAGCAAAACCGCCGAAACATACAGACAGACCGACACTGAAGTACCACTACAAGGTTTTCTTACTTAACCACATTAGTAGGGGACCTTATAGGAAACTATTCCTATTATTTACTATTTATATTTTACTAGCAGTCCCCCGTGGTTTCACCCGCGTTCCCTAGGGATGTAACATTTTTTTGGGATATAAAGTATCCAATGTTACTTCTAATACCTTTAAGAACATGTGTACAAAGTTTCATGATGATCGGTTTAGTAGTTTTCGCGTTAAAACGTAACAAACAAACTTACATTCACATTTATAATATTAGTAGGGATTACTAAACTAGCTTACACCCGCGGTTTCACCCACGTTCCCGATGGATACGCATACATATATCCCTTCCTCTTGAATCATTCTGTCAATTAACGAGAACCGCATCAAAATCCGTTGAGTAGTTTAATAGATCTAAGCGCACAAACTTTGTTTTATACTATGTAAGGATAAGAAAATATAACTAAAAACACTTACAGAATCCTTTTGATGGACGAGGGGCGGATAATTCTTCACCAGCCATTCGGCGATGTCCATATAGTCATAGACCACCGCCTTATGAAGAAGCCCCACTCCCGCTTCATCGAGACACATCACATACTTGCGTCGATTGTAATCAGGTTCTAAAAGCTCCTACAAATGTAATAAATAAGGATTATTTGATAATAATAATTGTGCATAATTATTCTACGAACGTAGAGGTGCTACGAAATATCGTAGCACATCGTAGCACTTTACGTTAAAATTTTGATTAATACTAATGGGTTCTACATCTTTATTTTTAAAGTATTTTTAAAAGAGAATAAAATTTGAATTTTTAAGTTATTTGATTTATCTTTTAAATAGCTTAAAATAGTGGGAACTAGGTCATTGAACATGACCTAGAGTCTGTTTTTTTTTACTTTTCGTGGTTTTTCTATCAGCAAACAGCGTTACTTTTTTATAAGTTATAATTTATTATTAATAGACCTTGTATTATTTATTTTCACAACCTCATATTTTCCCCCATATTCTTGACTAATCATGAAGGCTTTCAAAAATATAACTAATATTACGTTCCTAAGAAGTGACGTTCTGTTTACTAGAACTACACTACTACTAGCAACAGATGACAAAAAAGTTAAAAAGTTTCATAGTAAGCTCTGCTTGGGTTCGGGGACAGATTTTATTTTATTGATACAGAAACAGACAACAGATTAAGTATTAGATGGCCGACTATATAATAATGTCCCAGGATATTTATTTATTACTTGCTGTTCTTGGAATACATTGTGAGGAACAGTAAACTCGGAAAAGATGGTTTTGTAAAAATTCCCAAGGAAAACAAATCCGTTCAGTTATTCCACAGTTTCACAACTTTCCTACCAACTTTATAAGATTTTCTCTCCATAAGAACCTTACTCAGACAATTACAAAAATCATTTTGGGTAAATAAGTCCAACCGTTCTGAAGTGATGAGCTCACCAACGATTAGCATTCCATTTTTATTCTTATTTCTTTTTATTTATGTATAGGTAGTATAAGTCCTGGTAGTAATAATTACCATCAATACCTGGAGCTCAAGCAGCGATCCCCTCTCAACGGCCGCGTGCAGTGCATTACACTTGGCGATCAGATTCGGCAGGTGATGCGACAGGGGCAGAGCCTCAGCCTCAGCGAGGAGCCTCCGCCCCTGTCCAGCGAGGATCGCCCTCTCCAGCCTGTTTTCAGCTCCACCACGAGCCCATTGGCGGAGCTGGGCTGCTGAGACTACTCCCAACACTTATGCACAGAAATTGTATTATAAAAACGTCTCGTAAGTTATTATTATTTTAATTGGGATAGTCTATAGTTGTGACTTGTCAAAATACATGTCGATCGTCAGTTAAATCAACGATTGACATTAAACATTGTAATGTATAATTTTTTTTTTTGAAATAAGTAGATATAAGTCACTTTGTCGTCATATTTATTTCATACAACAATTATTTCTGAATTTCAGGAATTTGATCGATATTTATAGTAACATAAATGCTGATTAAAGCATATTTTTTTAAATGTTGCTAATAGGAAATTGGGCATTTTATTCACATCACAATTAAATAATAAGAATACCATGGAAAGTGAAGGGCAAGAAGAACACGCTCAAACTGAAAGTGATCTGAAAGTGCCACGGCACTATCGTCGTCTACGATGTTACAACCACTGATTTACCTGATTATTCTGATACAGTGTGTTGTTAGCTTTTCTTTATTTAATTAAATTTAATTAGAATATGAAATTATAATATTTTTATTAAAAGAGGTCAAAAAGCGCGAATAGTCTGGCTCTAATGCCAGTTTTAATTTAATGTATTTTCACCTACCTATGTTTTTCCATTCTTTGGCTATAGAATCTATTATTTACTTTGTAACTCAGTATATATGGTACAAAGATCTTAATAATAAATAAACCTTAAATATTTTTAGGTAAGGTTGTTTATTTGTTTCAGAATTAAATATTTTGTTTTAATAATATATTGTAGCTAACTCACGCTGGTATACAGAAAATTTTTCGGCTAAAAGGCCAAAAAGTCAAAACAGGGTCAATCCAAAAATGTTTTTTTTTAAACATTTTTAGATTAACTTTAAGAAGTGGGATCTCACTTTAGAGCCATTATATATTTCGCACTAATTTATAAAAAAAAACACATTGAAACATCCTGTTTGAAAGTTTACAGTAAGTAACTTACCCGTTTCATGGTACAAGATTACAAGATTTATACCTTAATAGCCGTCGGAGGGGCTTTATCGCTTCATCTGTTGACCTTACACTTTATGCGAGAATTGCAGTTAATACCATTTAATTACTTTCATGTCACTGGGCTTTAAGTTTGCAGTATTAATGTATATTTATGCAGAGAATTATGTGGAAAAATGATTTAACACGAAGAAAAAATGTCACGGTATGCTTTTACCGTGGACTCAATTACCGTGACCATAAAGGTTATTTTTGAATGGTAAACTTATACAGTACAGTGTAAACTCTTTATAACGTTATCCTTTATAACGATAAACTCCCTATAACGTTGAAGTGAGCCCAAGTTGGTTGGTTTGTTCACTTTGTTTTGTTTTTTTTTGTTCACTCCATATAACGATAACTCTCTATAACGACAAAAAAGGCTCAGTCCCTTGAGTTTCGTTATAAAGAGTTTACACTGTATTTATAAACGACCATGTTATTCAAAACATCGGTCAAGAGCTAGTCTTAAATTAACCTGTCCCAATTATCCAGCTGACATATGCATTGTTAGGATGAACCTGTTCTCAATTGACATGATTGAAGATCTTAACGAGTCTAGATTGTCGATTCAATTATTGGATTATAAAGGTTTAAGAGTACCATCCTGTGCAACGTTATCTTCAAATCTTTTGCACGATATAAAATCGAAATCATTTCTCATTTTATCATTTATTTAATCTTATAAGAGTGTTGGACAGTGGATCTTTTAAAAAGTCGATGGTTTCAATTATTTCTTTTAATGTTAAAATAAAGGACAAGGTCAAATAACAGTAATAATGAGTGACTCATTAATGAAATATTATGTGGGTCCTAATTATTGTTGCGAGCCTGTATGCAAAATATTGCTACTTTCAATTGCGAAAAACGTTCGAGGTTTTTAACAATATAACAATTAATGTTTAACTCCATGCGGTTTTAATATAATAGAAGAAAACAAAACATAATTTTGCAGTATATCTATTTAATTATTTAACATTTCTACCATCTTTATAAAAAAAAATATTGCTAATAATATTATGTTAAATACTTGAGCAATGGGTGTAAAATTATATTGAATTAATTACATGATTAAGCTTTCCAAAAATTTTATCGATAAAAGTGCTCAGTCAACTTTTATCTTTACAGACAACACTATTATATAATCAAGGTCAAGGCTAAAATAACGCAATGAAAAGATGTTGTATTGGATATTAAAATCAGTTTAATAATGACAAATATTCCAATTGCCTCAAGGAAATCCTATTCAAAGAAATAAACTATTCTATTTTGAATTTTCTTATCATCATAGGAGAGTTTGATTTGTAACAACGGACTGTTGAGACGTAAATTAAAGAACTATCTCTCAGCTTGATCCCTTTGCCCCAAAACAAGCAAGCAGGTTGTAATTAAAGCTTAAAACCTCTATGGTAAATATAGTTTTGAATAGTAGAGGTCTTAGTGCAGAGTTCGTCCGGGGAAGTATTACAACCTTATCCATTTCTGGCGTGAAGCAGTAGTGCACTTGTGTTTCGGTTAGAAATGTAAGGGAGCTGGTGAAATTAAAGGCACATGAGACGTAACAATTTCATGTTTCAGGGTCGACAATGCATTAGCGATGATCTGGTCTTAAAAAAATATAGAAAACCTTTTTTGAGAACGTAGACAAGACCTCGGCTAGTAAAAGGATAGTTATAAATATATCCGTACCTACATCGACATTTGATATAATTGTAGTCGCGTGAAATAGGCTTCGATTGAGGGAGAGGGGGTTATAGGCTGGTTAGGGTGAACACCCTTTTGGTCGGTCAACCCATCAATATTCAGTGTCCATGTTGCACACCATCGCACTCACATGTTTATCAGGACAATGTACGTACTGTTGTAGTAAAAAACAGTATCACAAGGATCCAATTCATACAGGAATTATGGGGTAATTGCTGGTTGTTAAAAAAATATATACAAAGTTGTGGCTAGGGTTACCATGACTTTGACTTTTCACCGGATGTTTTTTAAAAGTTTTTTGCTGTTAGAGGTGATAACTTTATTTTGACTAGCTATCCCCCGCGGTTTTACCCGCGTTCCTGAGGGATGTCACATTTCCCGGGATAAAATAAGCCTTTATGTTATTCCAGGATATTTTCTATCTATGTAAGAAAGAAAGAAAGAAAGAAAATAGTTTATTCATGGCAACACACAACATTAAAAAAAATATAATAATAATAAGTGAAAAACAAACACCAAACGTTTTTAAAAATGTAGCAATGTTGAGTGATGTCAGGAATAGGTCCCGACTCAGCAAAAAGCTAAGGCTATTAAAAATAGCCCTCGCGGTGGTTTTCAGTCGGATCATTATAGTTTCATCCAAATTCGTGTGGTAGTTTTTGCGTGAAAGGGTAACAAAAGTCCATACATGCAAACTTTCGCATTTATAATAAAATTATATGTATTAGTAGAATATATTGAAAATCTATCCCAATTTATGAGTATAAGGTACCTACTTGCTGAAGGCTTTCTTATTATCAAATATTGTTGATGGACCAATAACGAGGTTAAGAAGTGTTGACTACAGCTGGACATGTAAATACTTAAAAAATGATCAAGTTCAATATTGAACAATAAGCCGAAATAGCACGTTTCTTGTATATTCGCTCTTTAATTTTTACATTTATAATATTTGTTATTATGAAGGCTATAGTGGAGAAATTGCGCTCTGTGAAAATCTAAAAATGAAATACCTAGTTATGTTATGTCAAAGAGGTCTGACCATAATTTGCAATGATATTTTAATGCATACGTGTTTTTCTCACGGCATCACGCCAAGGTTAGCATTGCCATGCCCTGCCCACGCCTACTAATGCTCCTAAACTAATAAACTTATGTACTGAAATAATGTAATTATAAAAACCTACATAAATAACTGTAATGAGTTACCTACAGTTTTGTCTGCGAATTACGATAAAATAAAATAAAATCTAAACCAAAACTATTCCTCTTCAGTATTTGTTTTTAATTTATCTATGCTTTCCTGACTCATGGGTAGACAAATTGCGACAAAAAAAAGTAAAGTCAGTGATTTATGCCCATTTTATAGAACGTTAACATTCATTCGATATTGCCTACAAACGCAAGAGTAGTTTCCCTGTCACGGCACGCGAGCTTTCATACATTCCAGACAGGCTGAGCTTTCAGGCGATCGCGAGCGGAACTATTGTTTGTATAACGTGTTGGTCCTGGCAACTTGATTGTCTAGTTTTAGTTGCAATTTTGCTGTTCGTAAAACTTGAAATGGGTAAGCTTAGATTGTTCCCGATCAAGGTTTAATTACTTAAATGATTTCAGGAGTTTTAATGCAGATTATTTGGACATAGAGAGGTCTTGGACAATTTAATGTATTTTTTTAACAACAATCTAAATTTGAAAATTACCTCTTTATAATATTAGTATGGACTGGTCGGGTTTTAACATTTTTATCTACATTTCTGGGCTCCATATGCCAAGAGAGCCCAGGGCTATATCAATAAGACTGCGCTGTCCGTCCTTCCATCTGGCCAACTAGGCGAGTACTACAAAATACGCAAACACCGTGCTATAGTTTCCTCACGATGTGAAAGCCGTGATAGACCAGGGTCGATAATTTTTAAAACCAAAAAAAATAATAGTAAGATGAAACCCATTACAAAAGGAGGGGAATATTATAAAAATGAAAGGAAAAATAATTTACGGGCGGTCTGAGGTCGGGAAGGGGATGGGGGTGAGGTTTTAAGGGTAAAAAACGGTTTTTCTCGATTTCCGGCAAAACTAAAAGTCCTATGGAAAAAAGTTAAATGGCAAAGTTGTATGTAATAAAAAGATCTAAAACTTTTGTACTTTCACTTTTTTCACAGAACCTCAAAATTTGTGTGAAAAATTTAAAAAACCAAGTTTTTGGTTTTTTATTTTTATCTTTTACAAAAAAAAATCGTTTTTCACGAAATTTGGTGAAAAATTACCTTTTTATGTCCCAAATACGCTGTAATTTATTTGATTAGAAATATTTATTTCTTTTTTCACCTTATTTACCATTAATATCGAAAAAGCACCCTAATTTTCAATCGAAAATTCACCCGTCAAAATATCAGCTATTTTCAAAAAGTTGGATCTCTACTTTCTGATGGTGAAAAAAAAAAATATGTTACCATAGTAAATCTTCTCAGAAAATGCAAAGAATGGAAGAGATAATTAATAAATATTTGCGCTATGTAGAATAACATTCCGCAGCAAGCAGCTATATTGTCTTTGATGGGTATCCCGAAATTAAAAAATCAGTTAGTGTCACAACAGTACCAGCAGCTACTTCAACTAAAAGAGGAGAACGTAGTCGTAGAAAAACCTTAGACAATATTCCAGAGTTCGATGCTGCGTAATGTTATTCTACATAGCGCAAATATTTATTCATTATCTCTTCTATTCTTTGCATTTTCTGAGAAGATTTACTATGGTAACATATATATTTTTTTTCACCATCAGAAAGTAGAGATTTCAACGAACAGAAAACATACCAATTTTTTGACCATAGCTGATATTTTGACGGGTGAATTTTCGATTGAAAATTAGGGTGCTTTTTCGATATTAATTCAAAATAAGGTGAAAAAAGAAATATTTCTAATCAAATAAATTACAGCGTATTTTTCACATAAATTTTGAGGTTATGTGAAAAAAGTGTAAGTACAAAAGTTTTAGATCTTTTTATTACCTACAACTTTGCCATTTAACTTTTATCCATAGGACTTTTAGTTTTGCCGGAAATCGAGAAAAAACATTTTTTACCCTTAAAACCTCACCCCCATCCCCTTCCCGACCTCAGATCGCCCGTAAATTATTTTTCCTTTCATTTTTATAATATTCCCCTCCTTTTGTAATGGGTTTCATCCAACTATTTTTTTTTTTCACTTTTTATTATTTTTAAAGGGATCTACCCCTGGTCTATGACCAAAATCAAATCGTTCAAAGAGCTTGAGTTGTCAGTTAGAATGTGTCTTTTACTTACATCGTGGTGGACTGTAGTGTACGTAAAGTCCACTCTTCTTAGCAGTGCGCTCAGATAGCCATTTCTTTACACTCTCCATCGTTAAATAAGCACTAATTCTTCATAAATAACACAATAAATGCAGTTGAAAAACCTTGAAAGTTTGTGGTCAAATAATTAGTATTATAAACCTGTACCATATTTATAATATGCTTATTACAAGTTTGTCAAACAAGTAACTATGTAATTTAAAAAATCGTTACTCTATTATAAACCTGTACCATATTTATAATATGCTTATTACAAGTTTGTCAAACAAGTAACTATGTAATTTAAAAAATCGTTACTCTATAAATGGTCACATAGCATTGTATAGTAAGAGTAAGTACCGATCGATTTGTAGCTTGTGCGCTACGATCGAAAATGTCTCTTATAAAATATTTATTGATACGTTCGACTGACACCGTTTGGCTTATTGGCCTAGAATTGGCTCACTGTAAAGGCTGTTTATAAACTATTTTGAAATTTTTAAATGTTTAATGTTCCACGGTAACTAATAACACAAAGGCACTAGTAAGTCGCCAGCTGTATTAGATACAAGACTAACACTATCGTATAATATGAGACGATGAGAACGTCTTTGCCGATGCGTTGACAATGGGTACACCCCTGCTATTAAGTGCTTTTATACTTTTTATTAAATTCTGCACTTGATGTAACAATATAGCTTTTAAAGTATACAACATGGACAATCGTTTTATTTATGTGTATTGTGGGACAGTTAATGTAGTGGTTAGAGAACCTAACAGCCACGCTGCAGATCGTGGCTTCGATTCCCACCCAGGATAAACATTTAAGTCGATAAGCCTGTCTGTTTGATCTAACTGGATGGTCATTTCCATATGTATGGATTTAAAAAAACAAGAAGGATATATTGTATATCAGTTGTCTATTTTCCATAGTACAAGGTCTGCTTAGTTTGGGATCAGATGGCCGTGTGTAAAGAATGTCCCAGGATATTATTATTATAGTATATTATATTCATTATAATCCAATAAGAACTTTATAATGTACAAGGGATGTACACTGTTATTTTGTGATAGCCTTTTAAAAATGTGACCTAGAGACGATGACATCGTTCACCATATGTCACGTAGGGTCTTAAAATATCTTTGGTGGAATCCCATTACTGAGAACATTGCATACCTCTTCGGGGATAATGGGCGTGATTTTATGATTAGGATGTTTTTTCACGATTTCATTTATTTAGTCCTGTGGTAAATTTTGTTTTTAATAATGACTATATTAACCATTTTTGCTATTCATTAATTAATAACCCTATTGATTTGCATCTGGAAACTATCCTGAGGATTCTCTCGGAAATTGAAGATTATAAAAATGTGGGAATGGTGGGACATTTGTAGTTGAAATACAAAGATTCTGATAAATTTGCGCAAAGGCATACTAATAATCGTTATTTCAGCAGATTTTTTTTTATCTAGTACCAACACTTTACAGCACCAGTGTTCCTGATTCAGCATAAAACTGTTAAATAAAAATAGTGTCGGTATAAAGCTGCGCTGACATCGTTATTAATGACTCCACGATGCGGCAACCTCTCCTTTAATTACGTATGGTTCTGTTATTATTATAATGAATAGAAAATATTATGTTTAACCCTATTAAGAATAATAGAACGAAAAACAAATTGGTTGATGCTTGCACAGGTATGCAAAAGATTTTCACTGTCCGAAACACCTGATCTTGGGGATTAATTCTGTAAGGGAAGTTACACTAGCATCATGCTTTTTCGCTGGCGCTTTTATACTCGGTTTCGGTTCTGTAAGGAAAATTACACGAGGAAAAATAGCTAGAGGATGTTACGTCTTCTATGCTCTGGCTCTGTTGCTTACCGCATGACTCGCTAATACTACTAATCACGTGAAAGGTAAGCCCTCCGAGGGCTCCGTGAAGCGGCTCCCCGACGACGTTTGTATTAGCTGCATAAAGGTTGAATACGAGGCTGTTGGTTAGGTTAGTACTACCTAGCAAGTACCCTTCCTAGTAAGCATATGGGCTATTATAAGTATTTACTGTATTTACATATTGTAATCTACCAGCAGTGTTTGCAGGAGTGGAAGTGCTCACAAATCTGAACAACTATTACGTTTCCAGTCTCTTGTTCTGTGTCTGGATGTGATCTGGCAGTGAATATCTATTTGATATTCATATATTTGAAAAGTAGTTTATGAACAATATCAGATGTCCATGTTTCTTTTCATAGATTCTGTAAGGATAATGACATTAGCTCGAGGATGTTTCGTCGCGGCCTCTACGCTGTCTCTTTCAGTAACTACGCCACCACGTGAGAGGTAAGCTCTCCGAGGGCCGTGCGGCGGCGAAGTTTGTATTAACTGTATAAGGGGCTGCATTATTTGGTTTCAGATAACCGTGTATAAAAATATATTAAGTATTTTGTTATACTCAATTTTATATGCATTTCGTACAAATGTTCTGCTTGACCTTAAATGTATTTACGATTTTAAATTTGTCGTCTAATATAAGCTAGTCATAGGGCAATATCTAGCTGAAGATTCTAGAAGTATTTATTCAAGTCTTAAGGTTTTATTATAAAAGTAGGTAATGCATTTACTTGACATTTGTTTCCTTTCCCAGGGTTGACCTCGACAAAGTATACGTTCAAGCCGCTATTTTGCTATAAATAAGATATGTGTGTGGTGTAAGTATATGCCTGCTCATGTAGCAAAGCCTTGGTTTAACAAAAAAACATTATCATTGCTGGTAATCGAGACCTACTGGCTTGCTAAATAGTTGATATATTTTCAATGAAACGTTCATTGTTGTTCAATCGTTTATTTGCAAATAAAGAAATTAAACAGCATAATAATATAAATAAACTGCAAATATAATTCTCGTATATTTGTACAAATATCTGACATTCTTTTAAATCATATTCAAATAATGCTTATTCTTTATTCAGTTGTTCAGTGCTATTTGATAAAGTTATGTTGATGTTCAAACCGATATCTTTTTTGGGTGGAGTCTGTTTTGAGGTATTTGCTTGGTATTCAGATACTGAAAAAATAAATAATTAAAAAGATAGTACTGAGACTATTATTGCGACGAGAAAGTTATTTAAAAATGTAAATTCACTACGCACCATTGTTTAGCTGCACATTTAATATCCGATGGTATAACTCATTAAATTTCTTCTGCCGCTTCACATTAGAAGGTGTACGAACAACTAAGGTTGGTAATAGTATGAAATGTTCCAAGTTAGGTTCTTCCTTAGAATATTTACGGCGAGGTGCATCTTTCTTCACAACTAATCGAGGATTTCTCGCTTGCAGCTTGCATGTAGATCCGCTACTACCGCTTGTTAAATCTTGTGTGGCATTATTACGATTTACTGGCTGAGTTGTATTAGGTTTCCTCTCAGATTTGGTTGGGCTAGAAGTGCGATAGCAACATGTAGGTTCTCTATTTGCTGGCGAACGAGGTGCGGCATAACTTGGCCCAGGTGAGGAGTCTTCTTGACGAGGCCTTAGTTTCTGTCTCATATCTGGCATTACCAATCGATCATGACTTCTTGGATCTCTACTTGAAGTCTGTTCTTCCCAACGTCTATCTGTCATTATTGTGCTTGCGTTGTGATCGTTTCCTACAACGTCATCACTAGCTTGTCTGTTCTTGTGACTTGCTACAATAATATCACCTGTTTTGCCCACTGGTCTGCAGCTTTCGTGTCGGTGATTTAATTTAACTATTCTATAATGCCGTCGTCTTCTACGCTCGACGTGGGCGACTCTTTCCCTCAAAAGGCTATCAATCAGTCGCTGTAACTCGCATCTTGTGCTGCACCTCTCCGGGTGAGCCACACGACGTCCCAAACGAGCGTTCGGCCAATGTGTTCTACAAACATCTTCCCAGATAATATCACTCAAAACAGCTTCACGAGATGGCGTCAATTTTATACCATCATCACGTGGAGCAAATTCACCTTGAGCTAAATAATGAACAGTGTCCATTAATCTATAATCGCGAACTGGATTAAGTTTGTGTCGTATTTTATGAACTCTTTCAGCAGCCATTTTTGGGATATCATCGCGCTTGCATGGAACAGATGCACATTGTCGTCTGCCACGCGCAGTGATACCGTCATATGTGGTGAAGTCACGTCCATATTGTTCAGAATTATGTTCTTTTTCGAGAGTCGTAGCTTTGCTCGGTGATAGAGGTGATGTTTGTTGAGCATATCTATGAAAGGCAGATGTTTCAGGTACGTGACTGTATTGTTCTATGTAGCTACATCCAGGTCGCCCCGTTCCAGACGTACTCCTCATTATATTCTCTTTGGAATCTTCATCTGACGAAGATAGAGGTATGTTAGGATCTATGGAACGAAAAACCATTTCTTGTCTTAGGATTTTGCGTTCCAGGTGATCTATTCTTTTGTGTAATTTATTAATTGTGCTAATAGAGGGAGGTGAGGTACCATCTGATGATGTATTCGTTACAATAAACGTAGCGATGTCAACTTTACAGGGTTTGCCGCTGCATTTATCGGTTTTAGCATCAACTTTAGGAAGATTCATGTTTAACTGAGGTTGGGTGTATAAGTAGCATTTTTCGGCAGATCTTTGTTTCGCATTATATACGTTTACCTTGGGAGGCGAGTCATTACGCAAAACATTTGAAATTATTGCTGAGCTCTCTACCTGAAAAGTGACCGTAGAAATTTTGTCTGTTTCACTCTTCGTTTCCAGCTGTTCCGTACCGCAAGCAATTGAAATTAGACTATTAGAATCATCTTCACTAAAATCTAAAATATAATTAGAGTTATGAATTAACTTCTTGGTTTTTAAACATATTTGGTTTGTCATGAAAACTTACGTGTGGTAAATGATGAATGATCCCCAATAGCTAGACGAGATCCTGATTTATCTGAACCCTGTAAATGTAAATATATTATAACCTATTGTGACCAAGTGAGATGGATTTACTAAACAGAGGTAGTGAAAAAATTACCTTTTTAGAATGGAACCGACTCTTCTCTGCTATGTACAGGGTCTTAATAGCCGGAGCTCTTGGTTTTATTGAAACGAGCACTCTTTGCGACGCCTGGCGGTGTGATGGACTCTTCTGAAGTATTTCTAGATCTGACGATGATGATAGTTTTATTAGCGGTTAAGGTAATTGTACGTTGGTATCATAATATATACCTAGTGTGTTACCAAGTAAAAGTTGTTTTCTAGCTGGTCGTGATGAGCCTTTCGCTAGGGAGTCGTAGTCAACTTCACGTATTAACTTTTCTTCTTGGATGGATAATAATTTCTTCTTGGATGGAGACTGTTTATTTTCCATCACATTTTATTTTTCTCTTCCCCGGCATAGTTATAACTTAAAAATGAGGAGGCTAAAACAATAATTTAGTTAGTATGTTCAAAAAAGCAAATTTTACATTATCTTGACAGATATAGAGACTGGCATTATAGTTCTTCTTCGTAACCTATTTCTGTGAAGCGTAGTAAAGAGTTTTGTATTTAAAAGAATTCAAAGACTAAATTAATCAGAGTGAGATGACATGACTATGGAAGTGTTCGAGCGCAAGGATCATTATAGCTCTCTGCATGCTTACTGTATATTTATCTGCTAGTCGTCTCCAAAACCGTTAATCTCGGTGTAGCCTATGACATTTGCTGTAACCAGTGAACAAGGAATATTGTTGAACGTACCTATCCTAACGTGAATTAATTACAATAACGATAATAACGTTGTATACAACACGCCTACAAATCCTTCACCGCCCGCACCACAGTGTGTGGCCGACATCTATGGACGAGTAGAAACAGGCGAGAATCCTACATCGCGCTATCAAGATGTCAGGATTTGATATATATACAAGCATCCAACATCAAAAGTTGGACCGCGGTCCCCAGGCATGATCACTAAGCCTGGCGGAAGATCTTTCCTTTTAAATGGAGGAGTCTCATACCTCGCTCCTCCATAAAATCAACTATAAACACATTTCATCAGCTTGAAACAAAATGTTGGTGGGAAGTACCTACATAAATTGTACTTAATAGGTAATTTAATTAACGAATAATTCGATTTTTTAAACTTAAATCCTGTGTAATCCTGTATGTTATTATAAAATATTGCGAAAGATATTACAACATTTCAGATGTAAATACGAGAAATAGCAAGGGATAAGATGAATATTAAACATATACTCCTAACTACTCAAAATTTTCTTCTCAAGTATACGTCTATGCATAGAGATATTCCTTTAATCTTGCGCTTAATTAATCAGTCTAATCTCGGGTAAATGATTACTTGAATAATGAGGTAGCCAGTGCCACTCTCATACTTTTTCGTTCAACTCGTTTCAAAATTGGAAGAAATGAGAAACAATAAAGTTAGCTGTCAAAATTAACAAAGTGTGACGTTTCGCCCATTTTTGCTTTTCAAAAATTGTTAACCAATTTTCTGGTGACAAATTAGTAAAGTTTCAGGGTACATAAGACGTATGGATGCTTGAGTTATATTAGAGAATGTCGGAGCAAGAAAAGAAAAGTAGTGGAAATATCACCGGGGGCTCGTCTGTTGTGATGGTAGAGCAGACTACTGCGAGCAGGCTAAAGCAGCCCTATCGTCCTACCGAGCTGCAGGAGGAGACTCTCCCGGATGTGCAACATAAACGTTCTAGAGCACCCGCCGTGCCATGTATGACAATCTATTTTACTTGTCGACAGTTGGCATTGACAACTTAGACCAAATCAAAAGGATGGAGATTTAGTTGTATATCATCACAATGCCTAAACATGGGTCACAGCGTGACCAAACCACATGTGAAATAGTGATAGGGTTTGAAATCGCAAGCACAAGACACTGATTAGCTCATGAATGTAGGATAGTGTGTTAATTCCAATTTTGGATTGATCTAATATTAACTTATATTTTTACCTCAACGTCTAAACATAGACTTTGCCCTTTTTAAAACTAGTTATAATAATATCAGATATTTATGAATTCGATGAGATTATGTAGCTAAAACTACCCAGTAGTTCTATTAATTGAGTATTGCAAATTATACCTACCTATATTTCCGTTAGCTGTTGAAGAGGAGCTAAAAGATTCAGCTGGCAAATTTATTATTTATTATTTTCCAGCAATATCGTCCGATAAACAAAAGCAAAACATTGGTAAAAAATTGTCTTTGAGCACTAAAAGGCGAGGAGCATCACCTGAAGCCATAACACTTGCGCCCATGGAGGTTGGATATAAGGTGAGGTCAACGAATTTAAAATAATAAGAGTATATTTTTACATGTTGCTACTTATTTCCGATTAACACGCTATGCATCATGTCAGCATTGCTGTTTCTGGGTAGACAAGATATATAATTTGAATTTATAATTGTAGTACTAAAAACGCTACATTGAATGATTGCACGTTATAACTCGATATATGAAGTACTAGCTGTCCCCCTCGGTTTCACCCGCGTTCCCGAGGGATGTAACATTTTTCCGACACAAAAAATTACTTGTGTTATTCCAGAGCCAAGTTTAATCCAAATCCGTTTGGTAGTTTTTGCATGAAAGAGTAACAAATATCCATACGTACAAACTTTCCCATTAGTACGATGTATGCAGACTATATGCATTTGTATGTGTTACAGAGGGATTTACCACAGCACATGCCACAGCCTATACCAGCGGGGGTAGGCGCTGTAGCGTCAGAAGCTTCCTCACCAACTGGGGCTGATAAGGTGAATGAAAAGAATGATGACGATGACAGTATAACGGAGGAGATAGCCGAGTTGCGGACCTCTGAAGTGGCAAAGAAGTCTTCCGAATGGGTAAGAAAAGCTTTTAGAATAATTAATTTTGTAGTTGTAAATACTGAGTTGTAGGAGATGAAAATCTTGATCATGGAAGTTATCAACTACCTATAGGTGTTACGATACGCGGCAGCCCGCACGCGACATTGTAAAATTCATTAATAATATATCAAACATAGCCAAGAATAAGAGGCATACAAACAGTTATTATTCAGCTTGTATTTCGTCTAGTTGGCAATGCGAGTAGCGCGTTTCGATTAAAGCGACTGTCTGGCCCTACAAACGCGCCAATGTTATGTTATAAAATATTTACAACGTTAAAACGGGCGAGCGAGTCCTTATTCAATTGAAACAGACAATTTCGAATTAGTCTGATTCTCGAGCGCGAATAAATTGAGATTGAATTGTAGGGAGTCAGAATAAGCTTTGTTTGGTTGTTGTAGTCTGACGAGGAGGAGGCGGGCGGGCTGCCGCGAAGTGACTCGCGTTCGTCGCGTGTCTCCCGCGCAGTACGCCAGCTGTTCTGTTGCGGTGTGCCCTACGAGACCCCCTCCGAGGAAAACATGTCCACGCGTCAAGGTTTTGAAGGCATATAAAACAGCCTTCATACTCACATGTCACACACAAAGTGCGGTTTCTTCGCTTCTCCAAATGTTATCATAGCTGGCCATTTTCAATTGCTGTCTTGATAACTCAATCTAAGACATCTTGGTTATAATATTTGCTTAGCACTAACTTCGTTTTACGTTTACTGGGTTTTAAGTGAAATTGTGTCTAACGTTCTAGATAGACTACCCACGACGGTGATTGGGGATGGCCAGCTAAACAGTTGAGAAGCTTACTTCATGTGAACATTGCATGTTTACTTATAGTTGTGTATATAAAATTACTCATTTAAAATGTCAATTTTCACAGCATGCAAGCATGTATTACCAAAAAACTGATACCTAGATTCATGTCATAGCGGATTTTTAATTTTAATTACTTCTTATTCATGTACCAAAACATCATTAAATATTACCTAATACTTTAGCTAAAGTTCGACTAAGTATAACGCACAAAAACTATGTTGTAATACTGGAATATTTCTGTATGATGAATGCACATTAAAGTTAATTTAATTTTATACATGAATAGTTATTTTATTATCTCTTTGTAGGTGTTGAGACGTTGGTTCGGTATTTAGCAATGATAAAAGAATCGGACCTATTTTACTCAATGCGCTTTTATTGCATTCATTGATTAGGTTTTTTTTGTTATGGTTCAGAAGTCAAACGCAAACGATTAGGTCCATCTTTCCTCCGTGTGATGTAGGTACGTTCTGCTCTTACATGTCACATTTGGCGCAACTTTGGAATAAATCATACTAATATTAAAAATTTGAAAGTGATAATAATAAAACATTTATTCATCTCCACAAATTACAAGTCTTGGTAGCATACAAATGGTTATGAAGATACAATAGTGTAATTAGTGTATGTCTATTTGTTACCAATGTTTGCGCCAACGGCTAACATGGCTATGCATATACAATATACATGGAGTTTGCATGGACGTGGCTACTTATAAATTAATTTGACGCGATTGAAACCGCGGTACGGAAGCTAGTTCTTATATATAGTGTTATATTGAATCTACAAGAGTTGAGAACTTTTAGAACAAAGGAGCCAATAAAGCCAGTGGGAGTGATGGCCTTGAAGATTCTATAAAAACTGTCTTCTCTGGAAACGAGGCAAAAGTGGCACTCAATCAGATGGTTAGTAATTCTATATAATACGTAAAATTACTAAAGATTATAAGTAACATAGACTACTTTTTATCCCAGGAAAACGTAACAACCCTTGTGAAAGCGACTGAAACCGTAGGCGACAGGTAATCTAAAATAAACGTCAAAAATTATGATACTATAATATTTTAATTAACAGTACCTGGATGGCCGAGCATTGCTCGGGATTTCTTTACTAACGTGACTTCTACCGTATTCTCTTTTTTAAAGCACTGTCATATATACCTAGATACGAATTAGATGCGATAATAAAGGGCTCCCAATAACAGTATTTCTCACAAAAGATGTAACTTGAGTATGTTACCTTCTCATTTTGCACTGACATTGTAGCAGTTTTCTTTGCCTAAAAACACGGATAAAACGACATTTTCTGAAAATGAATCCTAGCTAGATCGATTTATCGCCCCCGAAACCCTCTGCATACTAAATTTCATGAAAATCGACGGAGCCGTTTCCGAGATCCTAATAAAGATAAAAAAAAATATATAAGGTATTAGATAGATAGATACGCTATGCCTCGAAACGGCTACGTTTAGGGCGGGATACCCGGGTTCCACGAATGATTTCCGAGTCATTCACAAACTGTGTAACAGTAAACCCATAACGCCTTGTCACCACAAGTACCATTAAAGCGGCAATCCTATATTTTAAATACGCTACCTGCGCTATTCCTAGAAACCATACGTACATTATCAACCTATTTGCAGATATATATTTTCAAATATTTACAGATAGTGAGTGCACCGAATATAACTAGGAAAAAGGATATTTCGTGGGAAGATAAGGAATATCATGAAAAAATAGCTTTACAGGTAACTGTTACATGTACTGCAAGCTGTGTACTAGCTTACGACAGGCCAGCTAGAGTGGTGGTTAGATTCCCTGGCTATCGTTCGTTTTATTCCCATCCAGCATAAACATTTGTGTGCATGAACGTATTTGTTTGTTCTGTGTCTGTGCGTAAATACTAAAAAAAGGAATAATAAATTATCAGTGATGGGGCTGTCGTAGAAAAAGCTCTGCTTAATTTGGGATCAGATTACCGTGTCTGGAGAACTCCCCAATATATTTTTAAAATTATTTAGCTATTTTTATTATTATATTTACCTTTTATTGCGAAGTAATAATTGTAAAATATTAATGCAATAATAATTAGGCGATTTTAGGCATAGCTTTAAAAGCATTAAATGTATTGGTTAGTTTATAAAACTAAAAGGCTACCATTTCTCAAATCTTATTGTATATTAACTGTTAATTAATAACCCAATTTAATCTAAATTAAATTTTCTAGGAGATAGGTGTACGAAGTCAGCCTTTGGAATTGAACCGGCGAGCTTCAGTAGGACCATGCTTCAGAGCTGGAATGCCGTTAAGTGGACCTTCAGGCATAACCATTTGCTTACCAAAGGTGAAATAATAGCCATTGTTATAAATATCTATATTAGTATGTATTTAGGAAAAAAATTGTACCTATATGTAGTATATCAGTTATCTGGTTTCCATAGTACAAGCTCTGCTTAGTTTGGGATCAGACGGCCGTGTGTAAGAGAATGTCCCAGGATATTTATTATTTTATTTATTAGTATTATGAAAATATTTAGTTTAAATTATAATAATAAATTATACCAATAGGCCTACCTATTGGTATAATTTATTATTTCCACGATTTTTTTTTTATATAATTACAGAAACCACCAAGAAATGTAGATTACAGTTTCTGCTCAATGCCATCAGGGATCAATATCACAATATCAAAGGTAAATTTATATTACCAATGTATTATGAGCGTAGAAAATTTCCTATCCCGTTTATTCGGATGCTATTTGCTGCTGCCGTGTACAAAATTTCACTACCCGTCGCTTATAAAGAAATTAGTCTGAAAAAGTTATTTGGTGCATACCATACCAGATATTCAAACCTACAGTCAGTAGAGTAAATTCCTCTGGGTATTTCACGACTGTCTATTCTACTGAACAACCAATGTGCAGCGGCGGCCTTACCCATTGCGAGGCTCCGGGCGGCAGGTCATTGCGAGGCCCTTTGTCCTTCTTGAAAAGCATGTGATGCGAAAGTAAGTCTGGTTGTTTGGTTTAGGTATTTGTCATGTTTGACAAGAGATCCTAAAGTTATACAAATAAATAAAATTTGAAATCCATATTTTTTTTTAATTTGCTTGGTTTGCGCGAAGCCCCTTCAAGAGCTAGGCCCCGGGCGATTGCCCCGTCCGCCACCCCCTAAGGCCGCCTTTGCCAATCTGCTGTCTTATTTTGCCTAAAACGATGCATTTGGACTTTTCTTTAGAAAACTACTTTGTATAAAGTCTTCGGAATTATGTGGAAATAAAATTTTGTAACGTTTGCACTAACTTTGTATGTGGACAGCAGCGGACACCTTCTAGGAGTTAAAATTTCTGACCTTAATAAGATATCTCCTCTATGATTGAGCTGATGATTGCCTCTAACCACGAAGTCAGTCTATGACAAAAAATTAAATATGCATAGTTTATTTGTGGCATCCAGAATCTGTCGTTTTATTATTTTTTGTCTTCAGTTTTGCCGCCTTTTGTTTTAAATTAAAAAAAAATGTAATTTTCTTTAATTTCGGTATTGTAATAAAAAAAAGTTGTTCAATCGATTATAAAGTATTCCTTCCATAGATTTTTACCTTATGTCATTTTTTTAATTTCTACATTACAGAGAAATGTTGCCGCAAAATCGAAATCCAGTACTCATAATGAACAGGCGATGGAAAGACCTAATGAAGATATGTCTGAAAACTATCCTAAGGTATGACAAAGGAGCTCAGGTTCATAAATGTAGACATATATATTTATTGACGACGGTTGTGTATCCACTAGATTGGTGGAGTGTTATAAAATCTTATACAGAGTCACACTTTGGGAAGACCAATACCGAGGATTGCTTGATTTCTACAATTCTACATCGTCAAATCAGACTACGTCAAATCAATAGCCTTTTAGGAAAAACCAGAATTTTATTCTCAACCCCTGATTTTATAATTAATTATTGAATAAAGAACACGATAACAATGTGTCTTCGCCTTAATAATAGAGTGCCGATGGGCACATTTTTTGTTTAATTAAATTATAAGTTTATGATAGATTTAAATTACTTGTTAGCCTACCTAGGCTAGATTGTAGTATAATAAGGCGATATAATACTTTATTGTGTATCCTAAAATAAAAAAAATAAAAAAACCCCTGATTTATTTATATTGTTACTCTGCTGTTCACTTACATAGATAAACAGTTATTATTTAAAAAGAGAAATACCCCAATTTTAATCCGCTACTAATTATTCCCTTTATTAAATCGTTGAAAATTTTCATTAGATATTTTAATTAAATTAATTATTTTACAGAGAGAAGAGGATCCCTTCGCTAAAATATTCGGTGTGTTGCGAGGAAAAATTGATAGTATGCGTGGAAAGATAAAAAATGTTTTCAATATGTAAGGTTTATTTTTTCTAAAATAACATTTTTGTATATCTTTTAGATTGTTTTTGATGCTTTCACATGTCAGTTGAAATTTATTTTGTGTATTGTATACAAATTATATTTAATAAATTCATTTTATTATGTAATGATTACTTTATTTAAAAGGTTACGGTTAATAAATAATTTATTTCAATGAATTCTGGTATATTCAGCTTTTTTAAAATGACATAAAAATTGGTAATTTTTTTCGTGAAATTTGTGTCTACTAGAATTGGCATGGATTTTTAGCTCTGTCTCTAATCTCTTGCTCAATTCGCACGCTCCTCGGTACGCGGCATTCGCAACAGTGGCAACCCTTCATTGGCATTTGGTGCGTCAGATTAACGGCCCGTGCGGCATCGTAGTCCACCTCCCTTGGGCGCCAGCAGAGCTCTGTGCTGCCACACTTGCATGTCATTTCACGACAGATCTGATAAAAGAAACGAATTTACACTTTATCCACGCATCGTTTTGTGTTCACCCGAGTTCCCGAGGGATGGGTGACACACAGGGGACAATGACCCTCCCAAAATCTTCTAAATATTTACAAAAAAAAAGTATATTGTATTATTATTAGTGACTTCCTCCAAAATTTCAGGCTGCGACCGCGACTGCCTCATAAAAAGGGCGTGGCAATTCTAAAAACTCATTGATATACCGTAGAATATTAAATACAGGTAGCGTACAGTTATTTCGACACCGCATGTGGTAAATGGTAATGTGCCTTTCTGAGACGTTTCCTCATACGTCACTCGACTCCAACTCGACTATGGAAACCTTAAGCATTTTCTCGAGAAATCTTCAAAATTAGTACCTATTCCAAGTTACAACTTGAGCAAAACTCGAGCAAACCCGACTGATGTCGAATAGAACTGTAGTCAAGGTAACATATCACTAGTAACGTCATTCTATTATAAATAAAATATTATTCAAAAAAAAAAATGAGCTTCAGTAACTATTTATAAGCAATAAATTTCCCCGACGTACCTTGAAGTTGACAGTTGTTTCCTCACCTCGAGTAAGGGAAGGCGTCGAGTGGAGGAGATTTTTTGCAAATATGAAAACTAATTTCTTTGAGTGAGGTTGAGTGGAGTCGAGGAATTTTCGAGGAAACGTCATAGAATATGGGTGTGAGTCGTAGCAGCCTTAGTGTATAGTTACTACTATTTTGTCTATATAAGAAACTCATAACTCAATCAACAGTGAATCTAGTTTTTATGTTATCGATGGTGGTATATCTAGAAATCTGATATTAATAAAAGCATAAAAACTTACAGAAGCAAGATATTCATCTCGACAGGCGTCTGGACAATCGCAGGTCCAATTGGTAGGAGGAATGCAAGGAACAATAGGGGGTGTGTAGCATGTGCAGGGATGCGCATAGCACGTCGCGTTACAGCATTGCTGGCACATTGTATACACCTAGATACATTTAAAATTATTATTAATTACCTGTTACTAACATGCGTCTCGTTATCATGTTTTCATATATAATTAAGTAATTAAAAAAATATATATATTTTCTTTACAATCTTTTTTTTCGTTACTAATAAATGAATTGCACGAATACAAAATGTATATTTGTCTCAAGTGCCTGGAAAAATGCACTTATCCGTACCATTAGGGATAACTCGGTAGGGATACTCGTATGTGTACCACTCGGTAATGGGCAGTGCATCTATCCCTGCCGGTTGATATAAATCAATAAAAAGTGCACTTATCCCTACCAGTAGGGATAGCTTGGTAGGGATAAGTGTACCACCCGGAAATTCGACAGTAATTCATTAAATCTTTATGACTTTAATATAAACATTTTACATAAATAAATTTATAGCTGTACTCCTTCTCTATATAGACATTTACTATGCCACTATTATTTCACTTGAAAGAATCTTAACCATATTCATAAACTTTCGCATATATGATATAAGTACCATAATGAAAAGAACTTACCAGCCAAATTGCACGTGCTATCTCGTTACGAACGTATGGCAAACAATTACATAGAAGACAGTGTTCGAATTTCGTTAGTTCAGGGATACCTAAATTCTTTTCTACTCCTGACGGTCCTAGCATGACCTGTGTGTTTAAAATAATAAAATATGTAAAACATAAAACAATAACACTAAAGTACCACTAACAATAAGGTAAATAATACAATCGGTCTCAACTAACCTCACTTGAGAAGAACTGGCATTCAGGCGCGCAGGATCCCATGCTGTCGACGTAGCCACACTGTAAAACCTTAGCTCCTTGCAGACCTTTTACAACATTGATGGTAGTGCGCGCCACAGCGTACGCGCCGGACAGACATGCCGTCTCTTTATAACAGCCTTTGGCCGCGCATACAGCTTCTGTACCACTCATTATGCACGATGTTACGCATTCCACCTAAAATTTAAATATCTTAGAAGGTGTATTGTAACACATATATATTGCGGTATTTATGAACTGTACAAAACCAAACAGTATATTATAAATATAAAAAAATATTTATAATATATTTGTAATCAATTTTACCGTCCTAAATTTTGAACTACATACGCCCTTAGTGTTCTAGAGTGGAGACCACGGCTCGGCAAACGTAGTGTAGGGCGCCTTCCAGCTAGATGGAGCGATGATATACGCAAGCAGGCTGGCAACGGTTGGAAACAAAGAGCGGAAGATCGAGCTCAGTGACGCGCCATAGGTGAGGCCTATGTCCAGCAGTGGACAGCGATAGGCTGATATTGATGATGATGACGCCCTTAGTGTCTACTTAGGAACTAAGCTTAATTTTGCAAGTATGGCGAGGTTGTGACTATTTCTATGCAAGGTTAGTAATAGTATTCATTAGCTATATAGTAGTAAACACTAAAAACACTTATAAAAGTGTCGCAATTCAGCGATACGATTACCTGTTCTTGAGTCATAGTACTGGGATGCACGGCGGCGGACAGTACAGGCACCATTGTATTAGAGGTGGCGCCACCTACCACCGGCACCACCACAGACTCTGGCGGGACTCTCAGGAAGTCAGACAGCACCGTGTTCGCTCGCACACAGTTCAACTCCACGCATCCTAGCAGGTGGCGCGGGTTGTACATACCCCGCAGTCTTTGAATTTCACCGACCAGAGGCACCATACTTTCAACTGGTTCTGTTGCTATTATTGTAAATGCCTGCGAGTAGAATTTGGCATAATTTAAAAATGTTTAAAATTTAAATGGATGACACCTTGGTTTGAAATTTTATTGAAAGACGTTTATTCTGCTTAGGCCCTAGAAGTCAAAAGTACAAAAGTTAGCAACGGTTCAAATTATCATATAATTTTTTTTATATATTTTTAACTAGTTGTCTCCTGCGGTTTTACCCGCGTTCCCTAGGAATGTAAAATTTTCTCGGGATAAAAAATAGTCTGCGTGTGTATAGAATTCGAAAAAAAATAACAAGCATCCATACATCTACCCATCCAAACATTCTCACAAACTTTGCCATTTATAATTTTATTTCTATAGAATAATTTGGTTTATTTGGCTATAATAGACTTTACAAATGTTCAACAATCTTTAAATTAGTACTTGTAAACTTACCGATGGGCAAGTATTGCATATTTGCAACGCGATCTCTGTCAATAATGGCGAACTATTTTCGAAAGTATCACATTGGTTTCTCACCACTATTACTACCACTTTAGAACCCTGAAATAAAAATCATGTTATCATGTAGTAGCGAGCGCACCCATTTGCCCAATCTTACCCAATCTTAGGATGTTGGTTCAGCTCTAGGCCTGTACTAACGCGTTTTTATTTTATCTAATAAATATAATATTAAAGAGGGATATTTGGCAATATATTCAAATTCAAATATTTTTATTCAAATAGGCCTTTACAAGCACTTATGAATAGTCAGACTCTAATACCGGTTCGGAAGGTTGTTTTTTACTGGGAAGAGCCGGCAATAAACTCAGCAATTACTCTTTTTAAAAACGGCCTTAGATTTATTATAAAATATTTATTTAGTCTCACTGACAAAACCTGTGTGTAATCGCAGAAGTGAAGAATTATTAAACAATAATAATAATAAAAAAATACAAACAAACTAAAGCTGACCAGCCCCCACAAGCAGCACCTGTTCACAAGCATGCATAAAAAGGACTAACGATTTACTGTAGTAATACTCCTTATAAGGAGAGACACGAGCTCTAGCAGGGGATCATATATAATAAGCGATAGGTAGTGGAAAATAATTTCAAGGTATAACAATTATCAACCCGTAAGAACAGATACCTACTATACGTATTCTACTCTATTGCAGGGCGCTAAAAGGGGCAATAAGTAATGGGCTAACTAGCTGTACCCCGCGGTTTCACCTGCGTTTCTGAGGGATTTTATACTCATGATAAAAACTATCCATTATGTTATTACTCTCTATCTGTCAAGTTTCAAACAAATCTGTAGTCTTTGCGTGGAAGAGTAAGAGACATCCATGCACCCATCCTCAGTAACTTTTGCATTTATAATATTAGTAGGATATGATGTAGAATACTAATTTCCGTGTTAATATTAAACAAACAAATTCGTCCTTTTAAAAGGGGTGAAAATCACGTTTAAAGATTCCGTTTCATAAGTACATTCCAAGGTATTAAAAGCGTGTTAAAAATACCTTCAAGGCGTCACATAGCATATGTCGTCCAGAAAACGAAGATACTTTACATTTTGTGTCGACATGACTCAGTTCCATGCCATAGCCACAGGTGGGGCAAATGTCATACAGAGCTATCTCATCCAATAAAGGACATTGTTTTAGAAGCAACGCAAGGGGTTGGCCTAAAATAAAAGTATAAATGAATAGTCTATAAAATATATACGAGTATCTATAATAATAATAATATTTATTTATTTTGCCACACATAAAAGAAAAACATACATAGAATTAACAGAAAAAAAAATACTCAATTGACTAAAAAATACAAGTATATGGGTCTTCTGGCACCCAAGCTAGAAAAATCTGTATTATGGGTGCCAGTGATCCTCTGTACGACAGTAACCAGTGCCTAACTAACATAAGCTGATATTATAATCCTGTGTGGGTGTGTGTGAGGGTTGAGTGTGTGTGTTTGTGTATTTTAGGGTGTGTAGTGTGTGTGAAGGTTTATAGAATATATGTATCTATAGAATCGAAAGAATCTGGGCACAGGTGGTAAGAATCTAATAACTATTTGTATCTTTCCGTCCCGCGGTTTTACTTGGAATACCGCCTAGAATAAAGGGTAAGAAATCATTTGAAATTATCTATATATAGTATTTTATATTTAAAACAACTATCAGGTTAATCTGCCCAAGTAATATGGTCAAACAAACTTCAACACCCTGGGGAATGACAGAACAATGTGTTAGTACGACACACTTTAGAATTTGCATAAAAAAATAAGTGGTAAAAAAACAGTGGAATAATATTTTCAATACAAATATTTGATATATTGACCCCTTTAGACATGGATTTTTGAGAGCCGAAACCCAATTTTCATAACTCCAACTAAAAGAATAAGGCTATTTCCAATACATACTGTCAACCCCAATTTTACACCGGCCAGAATTTAATTTTCAAAGACCCTGAAATACGTTTCTAAGATTCCAATGTTAAAACTAACGGAATCCCAAATAAAAAAATAAAATAAGGGATATTAACTCCTTAGGGGATGAATGTAAAAAAAATCTTAGGTAAATGACGCCTTCAGTAAAAAATCAATACTCTCTCTAATTTTCATCTTCTATCATCGCGTATTGGGCTTGGCGTTGACGAGCCAGTCATTACCTTTTATTGTTATATTTATAAATAGACGCAAACCTATTTATATGCGTTGAGTTTGTCTGTAAAATATTATATAATTATAAGCATACTGTGACTTTCTTTACACACGGCCATGCGCCAAAAAGCTGGTTTGTATGGAAAATTGTACATGGCGCATATCGGGACGTTGCGCGATGTTCAATTTCCCATTGCATTGGTTTTTGGCGCACTCGATACGAAGACGATACGCTTGTGATAGATATTCGTGCTTAGGTCTCTGATCCCAAGCTGATTAGAGCTTGTACTATGGAATATATGTAGACATATGGAACAGGAACAGTGTAGGCAGAAGAAGATAAATACCTGTGCACCCAGCAGCTCCACAAATTGTGACTTTCATACCAGCAGGACACGTACTGTAATATCTCTGGCAAAGCTTTTTGTTCAGTTTGTTGTACGATATAACTGCCCATGATGTGTCCAAAATATGGCGACAACCAATTCGGTAAGCACCCACGAACGATCGACAAAGAAGCATTTTATTTATAACTTTTTAAATTATTTTATATTTTTTTATTTAATTTCACATTATAAATTTTGAAGTGTTTGAAGTTTCTACAACTTTGATGTCAGTGATCAGTTTCTTCTTTTATCGTAGGTAGAATTTTTTATGAGCTTTTGAATTGGTTTAAAGAGGATCTAAATAAATTAAAAAAAAAACAATTAATAGAAATTATAAAATTTCCCAAAGCAAATCTTTCCTTTAAATATCGATAGCATTTACCCAACCATAGATAACTAAATAAGATCAAAAATTATACCTTATCTCAATACATATAATATAACAACTTAATTATATACATCTATGAAGAAACTGACCACCGCAGTACATCTAAGTATGAGAACCAGTCTCTAATACAAACCTCCGTCAGCGAGTCAGCGCGACGAGGCCTCGGAATGCGCACCTCTCACGTGATTTGTAGTTAACCAGAGAGACAAAGCTTAGAGGTCGCGACGAAACTATGTCGAGCTACTGTCATTTAGCTTACAACATCACACCTATAAATTTTAGGCAGCAAACAGCACGCGAAGCTTACGTTATGTCACCGTTCAGAAAGAACACCATTATGATGGGCATTTAATTATTGAGTAGTGCATTTAGACAAGGACCGACAATGAATAAATAATAAACCGATGCTATCACGTCACTTAGTTTGCAATAATGCCATTGACGAGCACAGTACTACTCCAACCACAGCGATATTACTACTTATTAAAAAATGTTTATGCGTATAAAAAAAGTTTTTTCTAATACGCTAAGTTCAAATGAAAATCTTAACATCCGCAGTATATTCAAACCGTTATACATCCTTTTATCAGTACTCGGTTTATTTCCATATAGCATTAAGTTTCAAAGTAATAAACTAGAGGTTGCTATAAAAGTAAAGTCCGTATACGTCAATGCACTATGCGCTGTTTCAATATTTTTAGTTATGTGCTCGTTCCTTGCACTACACATTCAGCAAGTTAGCTCCTCAATCGAAGATAACTCCATGACCGAAGGATACATGACCCAAATAAATTATATCACGGAATTGATTGGCCTCATAATATTTTCATTAGTAGCCTACGTGAACGCCTTCATTAATCGATGGAAATATATTGAAATGTTAAACACAGTTTGTATTTGTTTAGAACACCAAACGAAGAGCAGTGAAAGAATTCTTGAAAATCTTCGATTTCAAATGAACTTCATCGTTATGGGAACGCTGGTTTTTGTTTCAATATTGCAGATATGCGTTAATTTTACCCGAGATGATAGTATATGGAAGATAATATTAGTGACAATTACTTTTAATTTACCGCAAACGATCCAGTTCGTCACAATAGCGTTTTACTACGTGTTAGTGATAATGGTAGCGGCTTTATTGAAGAATATAAGGGAGCACATTAAAACACTTATACAGGAGAAAAGGAATACGACTAAGTCTTTTGTGAAGGTGGAAATGAAACAACCAATAGTAACGTTACGTCAGATGGAATCGCTTTACGTGAAAGCGTTAGAATTGAAACGAGATATAAACAAAGCTTTTCAAGCGCCAATAATGATAGCTCTAATCCAGTGCTTTCATTCAATGGTTAGTGAATCCCACATTATTTACCACGGGATTGGACAGAAGAGACTGAATTCACACGAAATCGTGAACTGTGCCATCTGGGTGTTCTACCAGATCTTGAAAGTGTACACTTTAGCTAACTCAGGGAGTTTGTTTAAACGTGAGGTACTTAACTTTTAACGTACAATACAGCCATTAAGTCATTATGAAAAAAAAGGTTAACTAATTTTTTTTTTCAGACGTTAAAACTTGGTCAAGTTCTTCATAATATACCAACTGAAAGACAGGATTTAAGGCTCTTAGCCGAGGTAAATAACAACAACCATGAAAACAAACAATTATTTTGAAACAATATTCATTACATAAATACCTATAATTTTACGGTAAAATTTCCAGGTTCAACATTTTTCATCGTTGATGTCTTTTCAGGGAAATGAATTGACTGTGTATGACTATTTCCCCCTAGATGCAACATTAATATTTAAGGTAACCTCACAATATTTCATCTTACACATTTAAATTAGCAACATCAATATTATTTTCATTCCCCCATCTCGGAAAGAGTATTTTTGCTCTTCGATAACTGAGTGCAAAAGCCGTTTTTATTCTCTAGAGCAGTGTCTTTCAATCAGTGTGTGTGTGTGCGAAGCCTTAGTCAGAGGGTCGCTGGCAGAAGGGAAAAGGCAAGGTAAACTACAATAAAAACACAATTTTTGTGAGAAGGATGGGCTTGTTTAATTTTTAGCAGCGGCTTCATGCAGACTAATAAATAAAGATATCAAAACAAAGACAATCATTATCGTAGCCTTTTAAATTATAAATTCTTCATCTGTCTGACAAGGGGGCCATAATTTTTCAACCTGTTATTGGGTCGCGAAATCAATTGATCGATTGAAAAACACTGCTCTAGAGAGATAAAGTATATTGAATTTAGAACATCATGTCACGTGTGTTTGTGAATTCAAAACATCATTAAACCTATTTACTTCTACCTCCATGGAGCCGAATTTATCATACAACCTATTTAATTTGTTAAAAACTCAGACTCGGAACCTTTTAGGTGTATTTTTTTTTTATTTGCCTTGCGCGCGCCATTTTCTTATTTTTGTGCATTTAGTCATTTTCTCGCTGAGGTGGGATGAAAAGTTACGTGTTGCACTCGAGTGCAAAGATTTTTCACCTCGTGCTCTTTTAAAAATTTGAAAATTAAGCACGCGGTTAAAAAGCAACTTTGCACTCTTTTATAACAAATAACTATTACTATCACAGAAGAAATCTTTTTGTGGTAATTTAGAATACAAACTTTTTCATTTAAAAAAATAATATTGATATCTTTCCGCTGAATGGCGCTCATCTTGCCAGAGACATCACGCTTCTTGTCTGGAACCTAAAGTTCTCTTTGTCACTCATATGAGCTTTACCCAAAGCTAAAGCTCTGTCTTCTTCACTTTGGTGAAGGAAAACCATAACGCAGTGGTTGGGATTTTGTAATGCCAGCCACACTTAAGTTACCGAACTTCCCTACATGTTCATAAAAGCGAGCTAGTTTTCTTCATTACATAAACCAATATAAGATTGTGCAAGGTCAACAGTAAGGCTATACAATAAAATTAAATAATAAGTTGATGGTGAATTCAGATGCACTATGCATCTTTTGGGGCGTAACTAACGAGTTACTGATAATATGACATAATGTGTTTTTATTTTTCAGGTTATTGCATCTGCAGCAATGTATTTAATTATTTTAGTACAATTTGACAAGAAGAGTTAAATTGAATCACGACGTCCATTGCTACTTTCCTTCAGTTACTTGATTATTTACCAACTGAAAGTATTTTGTTTACAATGTTTTAGTTGAAGAGTTTTAGAATTAAACGACATTGCCCACTTGACTAATATTTTCTATAGAAATCCTCCATTATAATAAGTAAAAAAAAAAAGATAAGAAATTAATAGTTCCGGAAACGAGGTACCCTCCGTATACACAAACTTTGCAGACAATTTGGACTGGTCACTTTATAATATTATTATATTCGAAAATATTAGCTGAAAGTAACTTTGCTACAGAGCTACCGGTTCGTAGATCCAAACAAATATTTATAACAGAATTACTATTATTTATTATTACTAAATTAAACGAATAAAGTAAATTAAGTATTCGTAAAAAAATCCTATCTATAATAAATAATATCCTAGTAGTCGATCGGGGCGCCACCTACCGGGACCAATTATAAATCGAAACCATCCAGGGACCCCAGTGATCAAACAAACACAAAAATATCAAAATCAGTCCAGCCATTTTGGAGGAGTTCGGTGACATACACACGAACAGAAGAAATATACATACATATTACAAGTAGTAGAAGAGTAGTAGAGAGTAGAAGAGAGCCTTGAAAAACACTAATTAATTACTAATAAATGTAGTTTATAAACGTAGTATATTACTAAATTCATGATATCTTTTGAATGGAATGTCCGATTTGATATGGAATTGTATAGGGAAAGATTTAAAATTTATCCGCCAAAGTAATATGTTTCTCCAAACAAACGACACTACCCTGGAAGATATAAGAAAGTTGTGTGAGTTTTTGCAAACATTTTGACTCCTTTAGGGAAGGATTTACCAAAACCTTTTGTAACAGAGTGCCGAAACACTGGTTTTAAAAATCCTATTTAAAAAAACGCGTGTGTGTACCTTTGTGCGCACGTAAGCAGGCTTACTTCTTTATAGGAAAAGTTTAGCCGCACGATAATGGCAATTCAGGCAATTAAGGCATTCAGGCATGAAAATTATTTGTGATGCTGTAAAAACTAAGTTACAAGATATGATCGTGGATTTTTAGAGGTAATTCGGAAAATACCTTTATATTCAGAAGCGCGACAGAACATCGCCAAATCGCAACTGTCAGTGAGTAATATTATTATTTATGGAGTGTTTATTTCTACACTCCATATTATTATTGTAAAAATAATTATATATATTTCCATAAAACTTCAATAACAATGGCAAATTCTATTACCCACTTCACCACCCCTTCTTTGCCTGTTTAGGGGCTGGATTTAGAAAAAGTCTAAAATGCGTATTTATTTAATTGGATATAAGTGCATTAGTAACAAATTTCATGTAATGCTGATCATTAACATTTTTTAACTTTACTTATCTTACTTTCTAACCTTATTTTATTTTTATGCTAAATAGAACTTTCAGTAGATTTAGCATAAAAAATTACATTAGCCTATAGTATAAAATCAATATCCTCTCCAAATGCCAAACTTCGACTATCAGCGATTTGGGCTGGACGTTGATGGACCAGTCAGTCGCGACGTCTGAGAGTTAAAATTCCCGAACGCAGGAAAAATAAAACTAAAATAGTGCACAAATCCGTGTTTTGATAGTATATTCTTATCGTATTTGTAACGTGCACTAAATGTTTAGTAAGTACCTCTTACTCGTTTTGTCCATTACATTACGTTACATTAAAGCTCCTCTCTACCCGCACCCATCTTATGCTTGATATTTTTAAGTATGGCCGAATAAAACTATGGAGAACTTATTTATTCCCATTGTCAAGTAAATTATAAGTTGTGTCGCGATTATATGTGTACACAATTACAACCACAGAACAAAAATTACAACATTATGTCAATCGCTGTCTGCACAAGTTTTAGTATAATCATGGCCGTAAGTACTATTAAAACGTTTTACAGGCTAAAAGCCTAAATGACAGCTTGAAAGCTGATGTATGATCATATACCGATGCATTATTTTTATTTGCGTTTTCTGGTGTACATATTATAATGCTTTTTATTGGGTTGATTACCACCAAAATGATTCATCAAAACTAAATAAAATTAAAATATAATTAGGTGTACTCGTATAACCTTTACGCGCTGTTGCAGTAAAATACTTTGACTTTCATGGTAGATATCACGAAAAATATTGATCATAAAATAAATATGAAAGTAAAGGTTTATGATAACTATGTGAGACACAACTTTACTTTGCAAATTTGCGACATTTTTTGAAAATACCCCATCTATTGTAACTGTGACACACAGTGCCGGTTTTAGCACTACCAGCGCCCTGGGCGAGATTTATACGGCGCCCCCTAACTGCAATTCAAACCCATATGAAAAAAGGAAAAATATATAATGAAATTACCGTTCATTAAAAGAAACAACCATTTATTAAAACAAACTAATTACATTTGAATTTTCTAGCCTTTCTGTCGGCGAACTCTTTTATTATTTTATCAAAATCGAGGTTTTCAGCAATATACAATAGTATAGCAATAGTACAAAAATCTTTGCGTAGTTTACACGTCTGTATAGCGGGATAGACAATCAGAGTAGGAGCTTGAGACACTAGGCATAGTCACAATAGATCTTTGTGGAGTAGTAGTCAATACACTATCGGATTACCATCAATAAAATTTTACCAAAAATAAGCCCCATAATTTAAAAATATTTTTTTCTAAAATATATTTTTTTATTATTTAAAGCAATCAATATATTTCAGAACATTTTTATCCTATTTTAATATCCACTGAATCCCATCGAGAATTTTTAATTGGTTTCAATTGGGGATAAAAAGAAACCATATACATGTACCTAGTTTATACTGAAAATTATTAATAATAACATAGATTTATCGTTAATATTATTTTCTTACAAATTTGTCTACTTATAAATATTGGGTTTAATCTTATAATATTTATGGATAATATATTTAAAACTATAACCAAACATAACCTATAATAATGTTTTGACTTCAATAAACTTTGGTACTACTGCAATATAAGCATACGTTATTTTGACAATATAGAATAGGGTTATTTGCCATAAGGATTGTGGATACCACCAAGCAGTATGGGCCTGACGCCCAGTCTAAGGAGTGTAGAAGTAAAGGAGGACCATATTGTATGGGAGATTAGTTGAAAAAGTGTCCACTTGTAAACAAACAGCAAATTAGTTTTCGCAACGAAAAAGCGCTAGTGTGGCAAGTGGAAATGATATGAACTTAGCACCATAAGCAGTTATAAACAGAGTGAAGTGTGCTAGGTTGGTTTCCGGTAATTATTTAATACTATTTGCTATTTACAATTAATTGGGGTACTTAAAAACACTGTATAATTATTGGGTAATAGTAAATAGTAACAGGTAGGCCTCTATGAATTGTGACTCATTAACATGACTTTATGATATGTTGTTGGTGAAAATATCATCTCTGATTCTATTGTCACTGGTGGGAAAGTCGTCTGAAGATCTAAGACTGATAATATGATAGATTAATGTTACTAGCGAGATATTGCCCTTCGGGGGATTTTTTTAAGGTATAGTTAAATACCGTTAAATGGTGGCAGTGGTGAGCCATTGGTAATTTATAGTCATAATCATTTTACTCTTCTATTAAAATACAGTGCTCGTTATTTATTGACAATAATAATAATAGAGTAACATGATGATCCTGAGCATTGGTGTCCATGATGGTCGCGTACACAAGAACTGATTCACAATTTGTTGTTAGGGCAATATATAAGTATTTAGAGCAAAACTAGAATAAAATAGTTTCTCATTAATTTAAGACAAGGTAGCGTACACATGATCGTAGTCGAAAATGTTCCCTCGCTGCGCAAATTTCCACAATGATTGCTTGTATGGGAACAAAAAATTTTAACTAGACTTGCGAATGACATTCCGAATCGCATTATCTGAGCGTACACATAATATGTAGTAAAGGGAAAATAAAAAAAATAATAATAATAGTAAAAGTAGCGACACCACCTCCCGGGGGCGGTGCCTATGCCTTTAGCCTTGGAGCTCGAGAGCTACTTGCTAGATGGGTGGAAGTGTTAAAAACATAAAGCTTGGAGTAGCGGTATTCCTGGATATCAAGCAGGGTGCGATAACATCCACAATCCTGCATAATGCGGCTGACAGCAATGCGGACTCCCGCTGCCGCCGCCGTGAATGTGTTTTTGATACTATTGGTTAGTTAACATTGGCAAGTAGCAACCAGTGTTGTGTGCGAGTAGCAGATGCTCTTAATTTGTCTATGGTAAGAAAATATTTCATTTCAAGCTTTTCATTTCATTCACTTGGAATACTTGGATTGATCCATTCATTCATATTTAATTTCATTCATACATTCATTCTTCCTTTGCTTTCCATTGGGGGTGTATTGTTTTCTGTTGGTAATAAAATAATTCATTTGTGAATTTCGTACCTACATGTTAAATAGTGCAGATCGCTTAAATATCATTAATTATTTGGTTGCAGAGTTGTTTTGCAGTTAGCTATCATTTGGGGATATAAATCAATCAGATTTAAGGTAAGAGTACTCTTTAGAGCTGTATATAAAATTAATTTACACAGATTTTCAAATTTAATGTTTCTATAATTAACTTCTATAGATTTGAAATGTACTTCTACAAAAGTTGATTGCGATATATATATATACATATATGCCGGTAATCGGCATGCGGTGTAGCCATCTTGAGATTCCGTAATGGCCGGCCGCCGCCATGTCATAAATCACATGTTTCTGATGATATGAAACCTTCTCTGTGTTAGAATTCATAAATTTCATTGATTCTTTTTGCTCGGAGTGATATTAATTTAATAACCAATATGTTCAATCAACGACGTGCATTGGTAAGGTCTTTTCTGCTGTTTTCGTTTCACATTATCTGTCCTCGAAGGGCAATATCTCGCTAGTAACATTAATCTATCATATTACCAGTCTTAGATCTTCAGACGACTTTCCCATGAGTGACAATAGAATCAGAGATGATATTTTCACCAACAACATATCAAGTCACGATAATGAGTCACAATTCATAGAGGCCTACCTGTTACTATTTACAGATGGATGGCAACTTGGTCCATCCACACCAAGGCGTGGTTCACGGTAGTGCTGTCCCGGCCGTACCCCATGGAATGCCAGTCCATGGTGCAGGTCCTGACGGCGAGCATCCGCCTATTGGACAGCGTCGCCGTTATCAGAACCGACCCAAACCGCCGAATAGCATGGAAAGACTGCCGCTTGATGAAGCTGCAAAAAGAGTATGTATTCCCTGTTAAGGAAAGTTGTAGTAGGTAGGTACCTTTTTTGAGAGTAGTGCACTGCATTTTTTCTCTTATACTGTGCAAATTAGTTCGAAACCTATACTCAACTGATTGTCTCACATGCATACATCTAGTTTACATGCATTATTGACTAATTCTCTTAATCTTTTGTGGCATTTGCCAGTCAGTATTATTATGTGGTGGGGACACCCAACGGCCAATATCTGATATGATCTGCCACATTTTAAATGCAAAATGAGTATACATTGCGGCATACTTAGGATTATAGTGCATTCTGGCTACACATCAACCAGCTGTTTTGTAAACTGGCGCTGTTTTGGATAATGCCTAGATGTTTTTGACTTCAGCAAGTTTAGTGTATGGTTGCAACATATATATCATGAGTATGTTTCTTATTATAGGAAATGGAATCTCTCCCCTTGAAGACTCCTGTATCAGTACTGCAAGAGCTGCTCGCTCGTCGTGGTACAGTTCCCAAGTACGAGTTGGTGCAGATTGAGGGCATGATCCATGAGCCTACATTTCGTTACCGTGTCACTGTGGCTGATTTAGTTGGTGAGGTTTCTTTTATACTACTAGCTATTGCCATGAGGTTTTCATTTAAAATACAACTTTTACCCCAGTTATTCTAAAATGGTTGCTGACAATTTTAAAACCTTTATGGGTGTGAACACAGCAAATTGCCTAAATTTAATTGCAGTCAGATAAATGGTATACAAATGTAAACAGGAGAAACAGAAATATTCATTCTTAGGTTCCATATTGAAAGATTGCTAATGGGATCCAATTACTAAGGCTCCACTCTGTCCAATCATCTGTCATGTCAATTATCTTTACCATAATGGTACTCGAGCATAATAGGAAGAGAATCGAAATGTTACATGGAGTGAAAGATACTGTGGTCACTATAAACAACAAATAATATTATGAAGTATAAAATTTTACAGAGATCCCATACAAAAACATGTTATCTTCCATATGTACTGGTATGGAACTTTAGTGCAAGTTCCACTAGCATTGAACTACTTTTTATATTGTAAGATATTGGTTTACAACAGGGTTTCATCTTGGTCTTGATTGTTTGTTATTAATAGTAACTGTTGTTGTCTCAAGGAATAACAAACTTGTAACTAATTTTACTTATTTTCCTGCACAATGGATACTAATGGTTGATGCAAGTCTTGTCAATTACTAACAATATCTAATCAAGAATATTAAATTAATTAGATATCTAAAATATTAAGATACTTTTAATTTAATAATGTATCTAAGTTCAGTTCTAGTTTCAGTTGAAATTGGTTGCACAAACAACCTAAGTTGTTAATTTCATCATTTAATTCTAGAAAATAATTAATAAATAAAATAAAAACATTATTTTCAGCAATGGGGACTGGGCGTTCCAAAAAGGAAGCTAAACATTCTGCAGCAAAGGCTCTTCTAGATAAATTGACTGGTGTTACCCCAACTGATCCATCTACCAATGGAACTTTGCCTGAGGCGTAAGTAACTTAGGAACCTTTATCAATAATGCAAACTACTAGTAAGTAAATCTACTCTAATATTTTATTGGAGAAGTAAAGTTAGTAAATTTGGATAAGTAACCAAAACTCATCCAATAAAAAAAACCTTAGACTGAAAGATAGCTACACTATTTCCGAGTGAAAGAGGGTATGCTGTAAGTGTAATCCTGAGATACATTCAATAATTTTGGATCGCATGTAAAACTGTGGGACAATGGCTAGGACATACACATACAATTTAAACAAATCAACATGACAGTCAATAGGCTACTTTGACTGCCTTCATCTACACATGTACCAGAATACATTCTTTCACCAGCCACTATCTAGGCTTAAAGGTTACAAATAAAAAAAAATATCAATCAGTACCTTAGCTTATCATTGTGCTGTTTTCTTCAGTGTTTTTTTACCATAAGCTCATTGTCTGTTAAATTCATGTGTCCATCTCAGCTATAAACTTGAGGTATAGAGGTCTGCAAGTGTTAAGATATAAAAGTCATGCAATGTATTCCTTTATTTTATTAATTATTATTAAAATATTTATTTATTTAATATTATATCAAAGGATACAAAATAATTTCAGTGGTGCCGTGATATCGCCATATGATGATAAACTAATGGGCAATCCAGTGGGCTGGTTGCAGGAGCTCTGCATGTCGCGATTCTGGCCTCCGCCTTCCTACCATGCTGAAAATGATGATAATGTGAATAGGCGTGAGTGATGTTTCCATTCCATAATATTCATAACTCATTCAAAAATATCCATGTAACTCATTAAATTTATTATATTTAATGAATCCTATTTTTTACACAAAGGGGTCCATCTGAAGGTTGAGGAGGATCTAAATTGTGGAAGTTACTTTGGGAACTTGATTACATGGAAGAGGCATGGTTGGTTTAATTGTAGAAATCATATTAAAAATATATCACATTTTATAATTTGTAGGTTTACCCCATGAGCGGCAATTTACGATCGTGTGTACACTTCTCAAGCGCCGTGAAGTGGGCACGGGCAAGTCTAAGAAGCTAGCCAAGCGTCAGGCAGCTTACAAGATGTGGCAGGCACTGCAGGATAATCCCCCAGAATCATTCCAACCTGAAGATGAGGTAAACATATTTCCAATAATAACCTAAACCATGTCTTAATAACAAAATGTCTAATTTCTTGTATTGTTTAAGTTCATCTAATTTCCTAATCATAAGTATAATTTAGCTTGCCACTCTAATTATATTATTTTTTATATTAATATTGACAGATCCCATTCTAATAGTGACAGCTCTTGGCCAGGTATTTTACTATCTTTCGATCGACTCATGCAGGCGTGAATGGTAGGTGTTAAATATAGAAAAAAACATTTAGTTTTATTTCGTGTTATGTTCTAGGGCGGCGTAGCGGCCAGATATGCCGACTTGAAAGATAGCAAAATCTCCACACTGACTACGAGCCATAGCCACAAGGTGTCGCAATTTCACAAACATCTCAAACAGTCTGTCGGCCCCAACCTGGCCAAGTTGCAGGTATGACACATTTCGATTAATATGCATGTCTTGTTTAATGTTTTACTGAACTGTACATATTATTTGGAAATGGAATGTTGCAATTTTGATACATGAAAAATACAAAATTTTTATAAAATATATTATGTAAAATAAAAATGTAAAGTATAAAATATTTTCAGGTCACTCCACTGAATAACAAGGACTTCAACTTCGTTCAGTTCTTACAAGAGATTGCTTCTGAGCAATCTTTTGAGGTGACCTATGTAGACATTGAGGAGAAGTCCATGTCGGGTCGCTCTCAGTGTCTTGTCCAGCTTTCCACATTGCCAGTTGCTGTCTGTTATGGATCGGGTCTCACCAGCAAGGATGCTCAGTCCTCGGCCGCTCAAAATGCTCTTGAGTACCTCAAGATTATGACCAAGAAGTGAATGCCTCATCATCTCGCGACATCAATAAGGCGTGCTTAGTGCCCTACGTAAAACATTTAAAATACAATCACTTAAAGATGAATATAATTGCAGGATATTCTTTAGGTACATAAAAGTATGTTATTGATGTCGCAAGGTTTTGAGCCTATACTCATCTTTATCACCACTTCCCATTTGAATAATGGCATTGTGCCTGTGTGCCAACAGCACTTCGGGCTATGCTTTATAACTGGCATATTTGCAGTATCTTACTTGTGATTCTTTTTTCAACAAAAATAATTGTTCCTTTGTGTTTGTCCATAGTTTCTGTTTTAGTTAATTTTATTTATTTGATCATAAAAAAAAATTGATACACTAACAAGTGATTTCTACTTGTACTATTACTGCTCATGTGCGAGGATAAATTGCATAGCCCGTAAAACTTAAAAGAAACAAAGTATGGAGTGGTCATATAACAAAATACAAGCTATACTTTGCATAGAATTAGTGTAATTTTCCCAGCGTGGAAATTACTTAAAAAATAATGAAAAAAAACAAAAAAAATATAAAAATAATAAAATAAAAAAAAAAAGTGTGGACTATATTTCCAGTTTAATATTCAGCATTATTTAGGCATGATTTTGCATTCATATTATGAAAAATGATATACTTATCCAAAAAAAATCAAGTAGCTTTTAATGTATATTGTAATCGAGGCGTAGCCAATCATGTTTTCCTTTTGTTGAAACAGGCATCTAATTATTTAAAATGAATTTAGTTAAGTGTGGTGTGTTAAGATGTAATCTAACATGCTGAGCATTAAACGGAAAAAAATATTCTCAGCTAAGTATTTGTCTTGTTGACGAACTGCCCGACCTTTGCTTTGTAACAAGCTCCCATATCGCGGTCAACTTACTTGAACTTTGAAAGAACTTTTTACAAAGTGCAAGGGTTGGAAATTGTGGTTAAATCTTGTAAGGCAGGATTGTTGATTGATTTCTATTTATATTTATACCAGTGACTATCTAGGTTTTCTTTTGTATACATGACGGAAAACATTGCAGGGAAGCTGAGAACTATGTGTTAGCGTGAATATATCACTGGAATTAGCGGTTGCGAAGTTAGGATCCCTTGCCTGTGAAAATGGGCATTATTTTAATGCAAAGTATAGAGGTTGTAACAATTTCTACCAGTACAGTGTCGTCGTCGGTGCTTGTCCCTCGATGCCAGGCAATGACGAGGATCCTGCACGCACCCAGTTTCTTTTAAATTGAATGGTGTGAGTTCAACCTGCCCTTGTAAAACATCGCACTGTTCAAGTTAGAAAAGACTACTTGAGTAAAGGATTGGAGTTCTGTTCAACCAAGACCAACTAAATAAAATTGCAATGTCCCACCGTCGAGGCATTGAAGTTATTGTTTTATTTTGTGTTTAGTGAGTCTTGGTTTTACTTGTTCTTGTGATTATTCTCAAGAATAATAAATATTAATAATAATTGTAGAATATCGTCACTAATGTCGACACTTATCTCACCCCTTGCCTATTTTAATGAAGTAATTATAGAATAAATAAAAAATGTATATTTAATTTTTGCTGTGCATTGTTTCTGCTATTAACTTCAATATAAAATTTTCGTGTTGCTTAGAATTTTGAGTTTTATTTTTAACCGTAACTTGACTTGGGTTGGCCCATGTATTCGTACTAATATTATAAACTCGATATTATTTGCCTGATTCGTTACATTTTCAAGGCTGAACGGATATTAATAATATTTAGCAAGGTCCTTTTTTCTCACAAAACAATCTTGATGGAGTGTAGGAAATGAAAATTAGTATGGGCGATTTGACGATAAAAAATGTCAAAGAATAATGCATAAATTAGTTCCATTAGTATATAAACATAATAAAATGCGTATTTCAGTTCAACTTATAACCTTTCATGCTCGATTGTATGTAAGAACTATGATAGTATTAAATAAAAACAATATTTTAACACCCATTATCCCCGAAGAAGTAGGCTTCAGTACTGGGGGACCTACATTATACCGAAGATTTTTAGATTTCAACGTGACAGGTGATCTTAAATGTAACCTTGCTGAGTTTCTTGCCGGTTCTTCTCAGTTGAAGGCTGACTTCCGAACCGGTTGTAGCTTCAGTAACTTTAAATTTGACCTTCATAAGTGCCCTCCGAAGGCCTAAACCGAATAAATGGTTTTGAATTTTTTTGAAGGTAATTTAACATGCTCGACTTGGGATTTGAACGCAGGAAGCTTCTGGCCATGAAATACCGTACAAAACCTGTTAAAAATTGCAGTGTATGCAGGTGCTGACTATTAAAAATATACCTATAAAAAATATATATATTTTTTTTTATGCCACTCGGGCCGACAAACAAGCAGACGGTCCACCTGATGCTAAGTGGTCACCGCCGCCTATGGACATTTGCAACACTAGGAGCATCGCCAATGCGTTGTCGACCCTGAGACGTGAAGTTGTTAAGTCTCATGTGCCTGTAATTTCACCTGCCCCCGTAGCTTTCTAACCGAAACACAGTAATACAATTGCACTACTGCTTCACGGCGGAAATGGATACGGTGGTAGTACTTCCCCGGACGAACTCTGCACTAAGAGCTCTACTACTCTAGATATATATAAATTTGAAAATGTTGGTCGGTTGTTTGTCCTTCATTCATCCAGACCAAAAACAGCAGTGAATCGACGCGATTTTTTGCATGGACATATTTAAAGGGCCGTTAATACATTTTACTTTCAGTCAGTGAACTTCATAAACCCTGGACATTTGGCTTAGATATAAATTTCTTTTTGTTCTAAAATGTATTGAATAAATGGTCTTTGACAGATGGGGTCAAGTTTCAAAGTCCGTGCCGGTTATGGAAAGTACTTATTCTCTAAGTCCTTGTTTGAACCAGATAGTAGCCCTTGACTGAGGGCACTGATTCATGATGCCCCTGAAAGTTATGAAATAATCTACGCTTAAAACTACCCATTAATGGTTCATTTTTTAATTGCACTGCGAGTTAGGGATCTGGAATCTATAAAAATAGAATCTGGAAATCGTATAAATATACCTAAATATCACGTTCAGCTTGTGGTTAGTCTTTTCCAAGGTGAATATGTAAAATAACTTATTGAACTTATGTGATGATGACATGAACGGATTCTTTGATGGAACATAAAAGTCAAATATAATAATTTATTTAATAATAAAAAAGCATTTAATTCTGTCCAGTGTCCGCAATTTTTACAAATGTATCTAAGAAATCAGTAAGGTATTAATTACATTTTCATTTTCTTTTTTTGATTAAATTTATATTGACCTAATTTAGACTGTCTAGATAGTTTCGTATTACTGCCAAACCTATTTGTGGGGGTATTTGCATGAACTGTATATGATTTATTATGGTGTACATATGAATTATTATCTGTCAAATTATCTTGTGATAGCGTCCATGTTTCTATTTCTTTAGAAGGCGTTAGATCGAATTGTGAGTTACAAGTATCGTCGAACACACAATTAGTAATATTTTCTTGCCAATCACCAAGTTCAAAATTTTCATCTGATACATCTTCAAATTTATATTCAGGTGAATAGGTGGCAGTTTCATCACAAAATTGCGACGGAGGGGGTATGAGTTCTGGATCCTCCTTGGTAAAACACTGCAGAAGAGTTTTAGGATCAAACATAGTTTGATCTATATGGTCACAATTATCATCGGTAAGCAATTGGTATTTAGGAATGTTGGGATCGTTAAGTTCATCCATGAGTTCAGTTGAATCTTTAGAGTCATAATTCTGTTCTTGTTCCTTATTTGTTATTGTCGGTAATATAACAGTCGATATCGTAGTGTGCGGTATCATTAAAGTTTTTGGTAGCGGTGTAGTTAGATTGCCAATATTACAAATATTGAAAGGTCTTTTCGGTTTATATATTTGTATATTCTCTTCTGCTTCCTTCTTGTTACTAATTGGAACATGGTTTATGTCTTTCGAAGATTTATTCCTGAAATATCAATGGTTGTTATTATTACACTCGGAACTGTGTAAATAGGTGGGTACATACTCGTATATACCAATATGATTATGTAATAAATTTTAATTTTGGATATACAATTAAATGGCGATGAAACCATTACAACCATTACTACAGTAGTAGAGCTCTTAGCGCATAGTTCGTCCGGGGAAGCATTACCACCATAACCATTTCCACCGCGAAGCGGTTATGCATTTGTATTTCTGTGTTTTGGTTAGAAGAATCAGGGGACCGGTGAAATTACAGGCCCATGGATCTTAACTTCACCTCGCACGTGTACAAATTTCCATAGGCGACGGTGACCACTTACCATCAGATGGACCGTCTGCATGTTCGACGGCCTAGGTGATATAATAAGAAATTATACGTAATCAATCAAAACAAAAGAGGATAGTTAAAGTTAAGGATTTTAATAATTACCTAATGAGATAGCTATATTTTTGCAAAATGTTTTCAACTGTATTCTTTGCTTCAAGTGCAGTTTTATGAGTTACTAAATCTTCTTCCTTTTTGTTTTTACATATTTCGTCAGTATTTTCAATTCTCTCATACTCATTATTTTCAAATATTTGATTGACGACTGGAGTAATTGAAGCTTCTTCAGTTTGATTATTGTCATACTTCTTTTTAAGAGCATTAAAATCATCGATATAATTCAAACTTGTATATGGTTTCATGGCATTTATTCTCTCTAAATCCTTTTCTGTTTGATAACCAGCTGATGGAAATTGAATTTTCAATTCATTTATATTATTTGTATCCATTTGAGGCGATTTATATATTTTTTCAATTTGAGGTTCTCGACGATTCAACTTAGTTGGTTGTTCCTTCATTGTTTTTATTTCATTATGTTCGGAAACTACTTCGGTAATATTCACGTCAATTTTTAATTTTCTGACTACGTGAATGCGATGTAAAGGCGAATCGTTTGTGGAAACATCTATTTTAGTTGATGCATATGAATATATATTCGTAAATTCTACATGTTTATTATCACATGGGTTTCTTGTAAAACTGGGTTCATTTTTCAGATGATCACTAAAGTATGTCACAGAAGAAAGGCTTTCATTGGAAGATATTTTCGGACCGCTTCGTTGTGGATCCTCCTGCTCCAATGGAATAGTTTCCGTGGTTGCTTGCTCAATTGCAAAAGGAGCTTTGTTATTAAAATTTTTGATATCTGAGTCAGTATTCCCTACTGAATCTGTTATTGTAGCAAGACTTTCATTGTAAGTACTTTTATAAGGTTTTTGAATTACTAAGTAATTATCCTCTAGTTTTGTTTCAGGTGCTTTGATATTGTAGTCACCTTCAATAGAATTCCCTATATTACTCGCAATATTTTTATTACTAGCAAATAGCTCGCGATAAAATATATTTTTTATTGTATTAACTGAATGTTCATTAAAGTGTTTCCCATTATCCTTTAAATTTTCATTAATCATATCACCTTTTATACTTTTGTACGAATTTTTATTTTCGGTGTATTTATTTTCGTTACTTTTTTGTGGAGTTCCAAGTTCGTTATAAAGAGCTGGATCATTTTCATATTGAATCGTGTCAGAAGAAATAGCTTGAGGGTTTTCTATAATTTCAACAGTGCGTGAATTATTATCGTGTAAAACATTAATAGGCGAATAAGGTAATCCACAATCATATGTTTTAAGTATAAAGTTTTCTGTATGATCTTTTATAGTTTCGGAAAGCCCAGTGTCTTTGTTAGATTTCTCTTTCACATCTGTTTTTTCAGTGCAAATAGTTTTTTCTTTGTTTACTTGTAGAGTCTCATCTATGACAGGTTGATATTCATGTTTCAAATCACTAGAAATGGCTTGAGGGCTCTCTATAATGTCTACACCATGAGAATTGTTATCTAGTAAGGCGTTAAGTGCTGTATTAGGCATATTAGCACAAACATGTGCTTTATGTAAATATTTTTCTACTTGATCTTTTATTGCATCTGAAAACCCAGAGTGTTTCTTAGGTAGCTCTTTTTCACTTTCATCTTTACTTAAATCATTATTTTTCTCTATGAAATCTATGAAGTTATAATTAGACTTAGTATTATTAAGTTTACGTTTTATTTTGTGGGAAGTGTTTTTCAAATTATTTGGTTGAGTTGCATTTTTATTTGAGTATACTGAGCTAACTGTAGTGGATTTTGGACAAGTAATTGAAGTGTAGGTTGGCACGCTAGATATTTCACTTTCAATTGTATTTAAAATTCTATTTATTTTGTCATCGTCCATGAACTCATCTCTATCAATATCGTCTAAATTAATTTCTTCTAAGTTTAGACCATCAAATTCATTTATCTTATTGTCATGTACTATTATAGTGTTACTATTATTTTTTAAATTATTTGTTACATTTTCGTTCTTTGGTAAAATATTTAGTGATGTTTTATTCGTAGGAGTCAGGTCTTTTATTTTTTCTGCAGATCTATGCAGATCTTTTTTCAACTCTTTAGATGTGATCCCAAAGGATTCTTTAAGGAATTTGAACTTTTCAATAAGAGCACTTTCCCGCTTCTTCTTTTCCTTAGATTGAGATATCTCTGAACAACTAGTATTCTTTCTTTTCCGTTCTTTGAATGTATCTGTAATACTAGATTGTTTTATTGCGGGTTTTTTTGCCGCTGGTGCTTCAAACACATCTATCTGTGGATGGAGTAATACTGGATCCAAATTTTGAAATACGTGTTCACATTTTGAATCAATGCCGACTGTGAACAATGTAAAATTACTTCAAACATTGAAGCTTTTATAAAACACATTAAACTATTTTCTTTTATTTGTATGACTTACCAAAGTTTGAGCTAATACAGTGAGCGAAAATTGTATGTTCGAAATTATGCATTCTTGTTATTTGATATGTGATGCATCCATCATAGACATTAATTAAATCTCGGTCTCTATAAATTAAAAAGCAAATAATTCTAATTAATAGAGAGCTGGTCAGAAAGTTCTGGAGGGAAGAGTTTATCTGATTGGGGTGAAGAACCGATTGATTTCAGTTCATCTGATCCATTGTCGTCAGAATCCATCCTGAAATCAATGGATCAGAACCGCGACTATAAATGACTGCGACTTATACCGCTTCAGCGAAATATGAAAGAATGCCAATTTCATTAAAGTTAAATATATGAACTTACTTAAAAGTCGCCAGAAATAAAACATTGTTGTTAGAGTCACCAACCACGACGTGACTTTTATGAGCATCACCAGCCGTCAGCTGATCCATATTTTCCGACATATAAGTCTGGTTCAGCAAGAATAGGCGTATTGACACTGTGTGCTCATCTACACGAGTAGATGAAAGCTGATATTTTGGGAGCAAGCTGATTTGTTTACGCAGTACATTTCCAGATGGTGGTCCCTTGTTCATTATCTGGAAACATTACAAGGCAGATTGAAAGAACTAAAGGCCTGCAATATATGTCTGAGAGAAATATCACGTGGATCCGAAGTATAAAAACAACAAAAATAAAAAGATTGGCTTCAGTTTCGCTCAATTTGCCCTCTTAACTTCTTCTTTCGCAAAAACATAAAAGACACGACTTTTCTTCAGACTTAATAAATGTTTAGAGGTAAAAAAAATATTTATATTTACGGCTTTAGGTAATAACTGAAGGGGGTTTAATTTTTTTTGCAATAAACTGCATTGATGGTTAACATACCCTCTCCAAATCTCTAGGATTGCTCTCTTCAAGCAACCTAAAGTTGACCTTCCCTGCCGTTGCTAACAAAGTGCTAAATGTAGGCCCAATGCCCTTCAACTGCTTGCTGACATATTGCGAGTTCTCCCACAAACGCGCAGCCACACACTTAGCCAGGATCAAAGAATTGAGAACCCCTGAGAAGAACTCCGGCTTTTGGTGTATTAGGTCAGGCCGAGTCACGTATGTTACTAAACCTGAAAAAAAGCATTGATTGCATACACAAATTGCACCTAACTACTAGCAATACTTTTCTTTCAGTTTCACTGTAGATACTCATTAGACTAAACGATACAAAACAGTAAATACCTATTCCCTTTAGCCGTCGTTACACCCCAATGTGACAATAGAAAATGTAAAAGAGCTAGACCAAAGCATAGATTTGCTCCGGCCAAAAAAAATGAGATTGGAAACAGATTACATTCTTACCATCACTCGATGACTATGGATAAAATAATACATACATTTACAAATTCTGTCAGCGATTCTCATAATCTTCATAGCCTCTTGATTCAGAGATGGATCAGGAATAGGAAGGCAGCCAAGAACAGCTTGAATGATACTGAAATAATTATAATATAAATATTCTGGGACATTTCTTTTACACACGGACATTGATATTAAATTAAGCAGAACTTGTATGTAGGTAACATGGAAACCTTATAACTGATATAAACACGACTTTCTTCACTTAAATAGATATTTAGAGGCAGGCACAGAACAAAAAGTTTATGCACACAATTGTTATTCTTAAGTGGGAATCAAACCCGCGACCTCTGTTATGGCAATCAGGATCTCTTAGCCAACTGGTCAATCAATCTACATACAGAATAGCGATTAAAAAAAATCTGGTGTGAATTATCCATCAAGTGAAAGGTGTGTAATAAAAATGCATACTCCATTTGAATCACATATTTTTTTATTTACTAATAGGTTATCATGACATGAAAATATTATGTAGAGAGATGAAAATTATGGAACGAAGAGTTTAGCAAATTCAGACTTAGAAGGTTATGCATGGAGAGGAAGACTGAAAACCAGTTAGATTGTGTGACAAGTGATACGCGCTTACAGGTAGACATTACACAGATGATGTTCATAGACATGTTGTACCGACCCGCTTAAGCAGGATTCAGAGAGAATGATAATAGCTACTTGTATTTACCAATTAAGTTTCATTTGTCTTGTACTGATCTTGCCCTTCATTGGAAAGCGTATAGTTGCTGCCGCATTATTCCTATTCAGAGTATTCAAACACCTTCGTTCGTCCACTCTTAGATGCATATCGGCTAATTCGTGACTTTCGCAGACTGTTCTTAACAGCTCCTCAAGGTTTTCAGTACCGTTTATCTGTATAATTAATTTATCAGTAAAAAAAGGTAGATCAGCAGTATTTTATTATATGTATTATTAATATTGTATAGTAAATTTTGTATAATGAAAAAAAAATTGTAAATAAGTTATAACTATGGAATTATTTAAATAAATTTTCCAGTAATAAAAATATTTCATCATTAAGTTCCTTGTTGCAGAGTAACCGTTTCTTAACAATAAAGGACATCCAGAGCGTATTCAAGTATCATTTACATGCAGGGTTCTTTACAATGTTCTACTGGACCAAAAATGTATTGCTTAATCGTCAATAAGCTCTAGTCTATGTCAAATAAATAGCATAATAATTCAGTGGGTAATTTTATACTTTTGTAACTACCTTCATTATATGCCTCATGGTCTCCAGATCCAGATAAAATATGGACATCAGCCGTCCAGCTTCAGTAGACTCAATACAACTCGCTTCGTCCATAGTAATGAGGCCTGATGAAGCTAAGCCATTCATGGCTTTCACACATAACTCTGGAAGGTTTGAACGTGAGATGTGAGACAGTTCTCCACTAATAAGTGAAAGTGAGTCCAAAGATAGTGATCACAAAAAGCCAAGAAGGGTACTAGCTCTCCAGTGTAGCTATCGGAAACTACAATCTTTGACTAGTGTCTGGGTGTATTTATGTATGTATGTATTTGGAAAGATGAGTATAAAATAATAATATGTAGTAGGTATATCAGTTATCTAAGGTAAGGCCACGAATATCTATCGCAGGCGATTTGTCATCTATCGAGTGCGCAGAAAAAATGTAATGAAAAATTTTACATAGCGCCACACTACCAGCTTTTTGGCGCACTCAATACGATGACTCTATACTTGCGATAGACGTTCATGCTTAGGGCATTCGGAAATACAGACTAGGTATCCTAGTTAGTTTAATACTTAGCAAATTAGTAAATAATAACTATCGATGTACATGTATGTAAATTAAATTAAATGTGTGGTGGGTTGAATTTAAAACCTAGAGAAATCTTTTAAGATGTGGTGTTTCATGGTTTTTTGTACAAAGTGAAGGACTGTATCGCTTTAATGTCATTAGGTAATGTTATACAACTCTGCTCCTTCGAATAGTATGCTTTTTCTTCCATAATTAGTAAATCTAACGCTATGGTTTCCCCACATTTTCCTTAACTACCTCTGCTATACCTTTTAAATCCTAAAATGTATATGCGAGATCTGATAATGTACGTCATTAATACTATAATGATATGGGTAACTACGATTGGTAGCCTCACTAAGCAAATGTGTCAATATATACAATTATTTTGGTTTAGCTTTGCACAATGTATTTTTGCATAAAAAAGTTGTATTTTTTGTATAAAAAAGTAACTATGGTTGAAGGTATAGTGTCGTTACATCATCCCGCAGACCTTCAATAAATCATAACGTCCAATCATCCCATAATATTACCTATGATAAGATGTTTCTATTTAATAAAGGTAATGAATCTCCTTATATGGCTCAAAATAAATATAAGAATCACAACTAAGGTTCTATTGATTCAATCAACAACAAAAACATAGCTCTTACGTATGTTCTTATGAATTTTAATGTATCTATTGACACAGTCCTTATTACTCATTTCCTTTCACAGATGATTTATGTGATTAAGATCATCTTCCTTTAATAACTTAAGTAAATAAAGTCAGTTATATTTAAGTGGATAACATTGATTGTAATTGGTATAAGCTACATAAGTTATACATACATGTTTTGTGTCTGGGTGTACATATTTATATAAGTATGTATTTAGAAAGTAAAAAATAGTAAAATAGGTTGGGGGAAAAGTTCCTTCGCATTTTTTAAGAAAATTCGAAACATTTTCAATATAGTTTATTTACATTTAACTAAAGTATGTAGGTACCATTTTGTTCGATAACTTTTTGCCATCTTGTAGGTAGGGACATGATCTCATTCCTATAGAAATTTTGGGACTTCTGATCAAAATACTGCGACAAGTGGTTTTGACAGTCCTCTCGTGATGTTAACCTGACACTGCCTAAATAATTCTGAAGAGACCGAAACAGGTGGAAATCTGAAGGTGCAAGGTCAGGACTATACGGCGGATGCATTAATACCTTCCAGCCAAACTCTCTTAATTTTTGCTGAGTGGCTAAAGATGTGTGAGGTCTAGCGTTATCATGATGAAAAACCACACCCCTTCGAAATGAAATGAAATGAAATGAAATGAAATATTTTATTCAAATAGGCCTTCACAGGCACTTATGAAAGGTCAGACTCTACCACCGGTTCGGAAGGTTGCTTTTACTGAGAAGAGCCGGCAATAAACTCAGCAATTACTCTTTTCAAAATAAGATTTTGTACATAAAGATGTGTCTTGCTGGAGCGAGCGCTACACCCAAGCATTGTCGTCATTAAAATAATCATTTGTGTTGTAGAAAGCCTTTTGTACTAAAACAGTCTTAATTCTTTCCTTAAATTTTTGTAAAGGCAAATTTAAAATTTCAGTAGGGATTTTATTATAGATGCGTGCACTAAGTCCTAAAAATGAGCCTTGCACTTTTTGCAGTCTATATGCAGAAGTGACAAGTTTATCCTTATTTCTAGTATTGATGGTGTGCATATCACTCTTTTTGACATAAAGACTAATATTTTGATGTACAAATATTATGTTTGCATAAATATACTGCGATGCAACTGTGAGGATATCAATTTGTTTAAACTTTTCTCTGAGGGAAGCTCGAGAACTCAAATTATAAATGGCTCGAACAGCTCTTTTTTGCAATATAAAAATGGTTTCTATATCAGCAGCTTTACCCCAAAGCAAAATGCCGTAGGTCATAACACTATGAAAGTAGCTAAAATAAACTAATCTAGCCGTATCGACATCTGTAATCTGCCTGATTTTTCTAACTGCGTAAGCTGCTGAACTAAGTTTTCCCGCAAGACATGATATTTGTGTCCCCCATTGAAGTTTTGAGTCTAAAGTAATTCCTAAGAAAACTGTTGACTCAACAAGGCTAAGAGCTTCGTTGTCTAACATTATACTACAGCCTAGTTTTTTAACATTGGGTAATGCAAATTTAATACATTTAGTTTTTCTTGCATTTAAAACAAGATTATTAACAGTAAACCAATTTAATACCTGGGCTAATGCACCGTTTACATCGTCATAATTGTATTTCAGTCTATCAACACCAAAAATCAGTGAGGTATCGTCAGCAAACAGTACAATTCCACAGGTATTTCTTACGTAAAATGGTAGGTCATTGATGTATACTAAAAATAGAAAAGGCCCTAGAATAGAGCCTTCTGTTGATTAATTCCGGCCGCTTTCTCTCAACTTCTTGCTTTAATCTCATCAGTTGTTCGCAGTAGAGTTCAGAATCGATGGTCCTGCCTGGTGGTAACAGCTCATAATGAATAATGCCCTTCCAATCCCACCACACACACAGCATCACCTTGTTGCGAGTTAACCCGGGTTTCGCCACAGTCTGTGAAGCCTGACCGGCCTTTGACCACGACCTTTTTCGCACGTTCTTGTCGTACGTGATCCGCTTATCATCACCAGTTATCAGCTTCTTCAAAAATGGTTCAGTTTCATGACGTCGTAATAAAGAATCACAAATGAGTACACGGTTCATTAGGTTTCTTTCAGTGAGCTCGTGAGGTAACCAAATATCTAGCTTTTTTGTGTACCCAGTTTTTTTCAAATGCGCCAAAACTGTTTTGTGGGCAATTCCCAGTTCTTCAGCTACGTCGTAACTACTGATATGCCGATCTTGCTCCACTTTTTCAAAAATGGCATCCATTTTATCCGTAATGGGGCGACCAGAGCGACGTGCATCTTTGACATCAAAATTTCCGGATTGAAAACGCTTAAACCAAATTTGTGCTACTCTCACAGACACTGCACTAGGTCCATAAATATCGCAATTTTTTTTCGCGGCTTGCGTTGCATTTTTATCTTTTTTGTAGTAACATTTTAAAATGAAACGAATTTCTTCATTAGATTCACTCATCTTGGCGGTACGAAAAACAAATGCAAATCACACATTTTCCTAATTTGAATTTGGAATTATGTTCTTCAAAATTTAAACTTTCAATGATACCAAAACCAGCTAGATACAAATAGTATAGCCAAAGAGATTTTATTACAAGTTCATACATACTATAATGCGAAAAGACTTTTTCCCCAACCTAATATGTAATATATCAGTTATCTGGTTTCCATAGACGGGGCAGTTAGTTTGGTGGTTAGCGACCATGACTGCCAAGTCGCAGATCGCGGGTTCGATTCCCACCCAGGACAAATATTGTGTGCATGAACATGTCTGTATGTTCTGTGTCTGGGTGTAAATATGTATTTAGAAAAAGAAAGTAGTATCTGTAGTATATCAGTTATCTGGTTTCTATAGCACCTCTGTTTAGTTTGGGACCAGATGGCCGTGTGTAAAATAATGTATATTTATTTATTCCTATATAAATAGTGTAATTAAATATTACAGTATATACCTAAGTTATATGTTGAGTCATTCTAAAAGTTAGAAAAAATCTATAAATACGCAATTAAACTGTCAATACAGCAATGACAATGTAAACGAGGACTGATTAACATTATATCATCCAAATGGCATGGTATTTACGAGCGTTTACAACAAACTGCCCCCTTATTCATCTAATACAAACTTCGTCGGCGAGCCGCTTCACGGAGGCCTCGGAGAGCTTATGTCTCACGTGATTAGTAGTATTAGCGTAGTTAACGAAAGAGACAGAGCACGTAGGCCGCGAAGAAACATCCTCGAGTTATTGTAATTTTTCTTACAGAATCGAGCCCCTGAGCACAAAGATACACTCATTATGTGAGTACGACGACAGCAGAAATAGCATTGCGTTTTAAAGGGCATTAGAAGATATACTTGAGTTATAATCGGGTGGCGATCATAAATTTTTTTTTGGAATGCTGTATTTGTTACAAATACGTAACGTAGTATTTCTCTCTTAATTATTTTGATTCTTTTTGGACGAGTAAGCATGTTTATTTAGTCAAGTTTCACAATATATAGACAACAAATAAAAGTTTGCGTTCAGTTGGAAAAACTAGCATGTTGTAAATGGATTTTTGTTTGAAAATACAAAATAATATTTATTTCTTTTAAAGCTCAAATGGTACGTATTTACACTAGATAGTATTGTTTAAATCCTTTTTTTTATATAGTTACTTTATCATTACCATAAAATATATTAAGTTTCCAAGTGAATGTAATTGTTTTTGTTGTGATATCGAGACTTGATTTTTCGTTAGAAGTACCTTCTACTCTACTACTAATACTCTTACCTTAGTAAGAAGCGTCTCTAGGGCCTAACACATTCTAGTCCATAAAAACGTTATATACTTATTTGGGATATATGTAGGTTATGATATAATATTAAGCTTAACATAATATAAAAGAAAACAAAATACGCGTCCACTATTGCTTTGCACCAAGGACTATTATCGCGTGCATCAGTAAATGCTTAGGAGCAGCATGTGTTGATGCTCATCCATCAATCACGTTCCGGAACTGACTACAAGGTCAGTTATCAGTTTGTGATATAATTGACACTTTATTCCCAAAGCCTGAAGTTTCAGCAATTAAACAAATTAATTTGCCATCGTTTTTTTTATTTATTATTATGCCTCTATTTAGTCTCCCTTCTAATAACAAGATACAAGACATCATTCCAAATAAAGCAGAAAACTATTGAGCAAAATCTTCAAGCCTTTTATTCGGCCAGCCAAGTAAACACTAAAAAAGATGTCTAAATAATTCTGACACAATTTTATTGTAATTTCTTATTTGTAATGATGTCATACTTGATTAACGGTTATATAGTAAAATATAACGTGATTATTTTGAATCTAAAATTGTCGCCGTGGAATGACGTTAACTACAAAAAACCGGCCAAGAGCGAGTCGGACTCGCACTCTCTGTAGTTTGTTGTAAGTTTGATCGACGTGTTATTATAAATATATATTATTTAATTTAATCAAACTTGTAATCGATGAGTAAAATGAATAAATTAGGTAATTTGATTTATGACGTTTAAAAACAAAACTACTGTCTAGATCTCATACAAACCAATTTTCGTTAGTAGTTTGCATAGTAATACTCATTTTTAATTTTTTTTCAGTTTTATCATGCCCATATTTTAGAAGTTACGGGGGGGACATATTTTACCATTTTGGAAGAGTCTCTCGCGCAAACTATTCAGTTTAGAAAAAAATGATGTTAGAAACCTCAACATCATTTTAAAATACCTATCCATAGATACCCCACACGTATAGGTTTGATGAAAAAAAAATTTTTGAGTTTCAGTTCTATGTATGGGGAACCCCAAAAATTTTGGATTTTTTTCTGATTTTATTTTAAAATCTTAATGCGGTTTACAGAATACATCTACGCACCAAATTTCAATAATGTAGCTCTTATAGATTCGGAATAAACTGGCTGTGACATACGGACGGACGGACGGACAGACAGACAGACAGACAGACATGACGAATCTATAAGGGTCCCGTTTTTTGCAATTTGGCTACGGAACCCTAAAAACTATTATGATTGATGACATTAAAATAATAAAAAATGTTTTATAGGAGGTTCTTCAAATATAGCAATTAGATATTTATGTTAGCCATGAACGCCATGATATGATGCCACTGGATTTTTTATGTATAATTTGTTTATGATTTCAAGAAATAATAGTTGGGAAAAAACCAAGCTAACGCAATACTACCTATTTATGTATTTTAAGTATGAGACTTCGGAAACCGGGAAATCATTTATTCGAATTACCTAATTGCTGTTTTGAATTCGCATTTAAAACGTAACTAACTTATTGGAATACTACAAAATTGCCATGTCAAATTGATGTGAATGATACATATAAATTTATAATATTTAAATATACAGCAATCAGTTTCTTCCATGGGGCTTTTTTATGACTTAATTACTGGTTGTTTTTGTATTGTCAAAGATTTAGCTAACTTTTTAATTTTCCTCCTATTTCATTTATCAATTAAAAGTAAATTTAACAAAAAAATATAGACGAGCATTTCAAGATACCTGTCTAATTTACAGACAAATTGTATTTAATAGATTTCGGGCACAACCTATCGACTTGAAATAAATTTATGTTGAAAAAGAATATACCCATTTCAGGCTATTAAACCAACTCGACTAATTACATTAAATTAATTTAGTGTTATTACATACGTTAAGATAAAACCTAAAGCCATTACAACAGATAAATACCGCGATTATCCTGTCATACTGAAAATAAAGGCGTCATCAATCAACAGCTTGAGGTAATACAAAAGTTCATGGTTTTGTCTTATTTTAGTGCGCTTGCTGATGAGTCTTAGAGATTGGTCGAGTAATGTGTTTATTGTCTACTGTGTAACGGATGGTATTTCAATTATATATTAATAATATACCTGTGCACTGTACATGTATGGAATGCACAATTATTTTACACATACATTAAACATACAAAATACTTTGAAGCGCTATCAACAAAATGTCGAGGTTCTTTTGGTTTTATGATTTGCAACATCATTTAAGGTTGGAGCCGTGGATTTTTTTATGATATAGAATTAAATAGAAATAAATAAATATCCTGGGATATTCTTTACAGACGGCCATCTGACCCCAAACTAAGCAGAGCTTGTACTAAGGAAACCAGATAACTGATATACTACTTTTAAAATAAATACTTATTTGAATATTTACACCTAGACACAGAACAAACATATATGTTCATGCACACAAATGTTTGTCCTAGGTGGGAATCGAAACTTCAACCTTGCCAGTCAGGGTCACTAACCACCAAGCCTGGCCTGTCAATTGTTTCTATATTATTTATATACATATAACTTACCCTCAATTTTCTTGGATATCTGCTGTTGTGGTGCATTAGATGGTAAGCCTAGGTACCTGTAACATACATTTCTATATCCAAAAACGCTTTTAGTTTTACGAGCTACTAAGGTACACGATAATTATATACTTATGCGGATTGCATATTACCCTCTGTCATTGACTTGAAACTGATATGTTGTATGTATAATCATACTGCCACAGCTCTATAATTGCAAATTTAAATACGCGTCCTTCTTGTATGGGAGGACTACAAAATGATTTTAACGCTTTAAATGTAAAGTGTCATAAAACTTAAAAGATGTACCGTTTTACATCTTTTAAGTTACATTTTAAGAAGCTGTATTCTTTAATTGTTGTTGCTCTTTATATTGTGCTAACATTAGAATTAAGATAAATTGTATTCTAACAAATATGGATATTGTCTGACGTAAATAAATAAATAAAAAAATCATCTACGAAATGAAATACAGACATACTTCATTTATAACGTAACAGCAAGTAAAAATCCAAAAACATAAAAAAAGTTTTATTTTTATTTTCCTATTTTTTCATTTAAGCAAACCCATTTCGCTTCATGTGCTTTTTAGGACATATTTATATAAATTTTCATTCGAGAAATCATTTAATATTTTTCAGATCATTCATTAAAAATTCAAAACCATTACTCAGATTAGGCCCGAGGAGGGCACTTATCAAGTTCAAATTTAAAGTTACTGAAGTTACCAGCTATTCTTAAATAGGTTAAATGTTTGTTTACTAATTACTATTCTTACCGTTGAGGGTCGCGAGCGGCTCTCACATATAAGAATGTGGATCGCAACCATTGCACGCACTGTGCGACATCACTCACGGTTCCCAAGGCGGCTTCGCTGTTCAAGTTTTCAGCCAATCGTTTATGTAGATAGCTTTGAAGGGGCTCACTACCACCAACAAGAGCTTGGTAGCGAGGCTGTCAAATAAAGTTAAAACTTTTTTATAGAAATCCTACTTATCTTACTATTATTAATGAATAGATGTTTGTTACTGTCAATCACGGCGGAACAGATGAAATTTGGCACAGAGATAGATTATAGTCTGGAATAGGACATAGGCTACTTTTTATTCCGGCAAAATGAATCCTTTGGGTATGGGGTATTAAAAATGCGAAAGTTTGTGAGTATGGAATATACGTTTATACTAAACTGATTTGGGTGGCACGTAGATAATCAAAAATCTGGATTAATACATAGGATTTTATAGAATATTTTTTATTCGATTTTTCCCCAGGAAAATGTCCCTAAGGAACATGGGTGAAACAGCGTTGATATATTTGTCGTTGATTTAATATACTTATATTTTCCAATTTTCTAATTTCCATCCCTATTTCCAATATATTTTGAAGTGGACTACGCAAGTTCTACCACTGTGCTTAATTTCTAGTCAATATATTTAGTGATTACTGAAATAAGTGGCTGCGATAGACAGAAAGAAAGTGCTGCATTATAAGGGTTTGGTTTATTACCACGCCTTTATGTTTGATGGCAACTATGTAGGTTTATTTATATAACTGGCTGAAATGTTTTTTGTACCCTTCAGATTTATAATGTTATGTTTTTATCAATTTGACGTTTGATATATTTTCTACAAAGCATTTATATTCACAGCAATTTAATTTAAACAATACCTAATTATGGCTTTAAGTAAGGAAGAGAAAAAAGCGAAGAAAGAAGCAAAGAAACTTGAAAAATTGAAAGCAGCAGCTGATTTGCAGAAAAAGCTAAAACGTGAAGAGCTTCAACGCGAAATGACTGCTCAGGCAGCCAGGCGCGGGGAGCTAGATAAAAACTGGCGGGAGATGATGCTCAAAATAAAAGAACCTATCTTTAGGCAAGATATTGAAGTATTGTGGTCTACATTTGAAAGGGCATATGACAAAAAAGATCACCTTATCGTCCACACAATGCGATTAATGGATGTCGCTGATGATCAATTTCAACGCACAGTCGCCAGTTTCTGCGAAACAATCGATACTATGATTAACAAATTTTTGTCGGACTTGGAATCAATTTCAAAAGATAACGATCTTAGAACTGCTAAGCTCCTTACACGAGGTGAAAATGACGTTACTCGTATAATGTCAGATCACAACTCTGCCGAAACGCACTTACAACTGCTTCTTTATCACGGTCATAATTATGCCGATGCGTATGTATGGACTAAGCGAGGCGAAAACCTAGTCAAGGAAGATGAAGAGCGAAGTAAATATGCAGATATACGAGAAACTCTACGGTCAATACTTGAGAATAATTACAACACAACATGGGAGGAATATAAGGCGGTCCTAAAGGCATATGTTGTCGGAACAGCCGATAATCAAAAACAAGTGCGTAAATTACGACTCAAAGAAAACTTAATGGCAGATATAATTGCCTCGCAGGGCAAGAAAATAGCTAATAGTGATGGATTGCTCAAGCGTCTCCGTAATGAGTTGGCAGCCTACGAGTCAGGGACAAAGCAAGCTGTTTTTCGGGACCGGCGAAATAGACATAGAGCAGCCTGCTTTCGACTGAAGAAAAATTTATACGATGGAGTTGAGACTGACGCTAAACGCTTGGCTACATTGGTGAAAGCGTCAGACGATACCGTAGAGTGGTTGGAATCCGGCCACAAGAAGGGCGAAAAAATTCTCCGTATAGCTGCACTTTGCCGAAAGTTTGAGACGCAGCGTGAAAAAGTTCTACCTTATGGGTCATCGATGCCTCACTCACCGCCACAAATGAGTAATTTGCGTAAACAATTATCTGACGATTCGTTAGTTGCAAATGCTGTATCATCAACAAGTGGTCTGACGAGACTGTGGCAGCGGGTAGCTAAAGCTGAATTAACTAAACGCGCTTTATTCAGGGAAAAGATGTTACTAGAACATGAAAACGCAGTTATTATGCAAAGAATACAAGAAAATGAAGGTAATAACTTTCAACCGGAGGCACAAGATTGTATATGCGATAGATCTCAAAAAAAGATTCCGGTATCACGTCCCGTTGCGGTCGAAGGAGTTTTGGAAATAAGTAAATTAAGTTTGTCTAAATAATGACTTGTTTTTATTTCATTAAATTGAATAAATGTATTATTATATCCGAATGACATTGTTTTCGTGTTCAGGCGTCACGATACTTCATTAGTAAGCTCTTCCGTCGTAGGTAAAATGTGACATAATCTTTTGTAGGTATTCTAAGTTTCACAGGGGTCCTATATGAAGATTTGGTTTTGTTTTCTCGGATCACGGTACAGCGCAGGAGGTGCGGGCGTCTCGTCGCGTCGCACGTGCATGTCGCAATGGCACGAGATACTCACAAGGCGCAAACGATGCCACTTTGACCTCACCCACTTCTAACTCTTTGGTGCATGTGCGAATCGGGCAGCGAAAAATTCACACACAATCTTTTTATTTCTTTTATCAATGAACAAGCTTTACCTGTTATACTTCATACTAAGTGCTTGTTTGCAATGCAAATGAATCCCAAATATATCAGGTTTATTGAATAATAAAATAAATAAACAACAATAATAAATTATTATACGTGAAGCTTTGTTCATTTTTAATTTTTTTCTCAATTCGATTTGGTAAATATAAAATTTGTACAAAGTTTCGCACTTTGCACTCCAACTTTACTAGGTTTATTAGTTGAAGTCCTTCGAATCACAATATTTTGTAATTATCATAACTATAAAGTTTATAACTTGAAGCGTTTAAACGTTATTCATCCGTATGTTCATTACATATCAAATTCGTCGTATTCTTGAAACACTACACAAGTAATTAGATGGAAAAAACGACCTTGCTCTTCATGTGTATTCTTGAAACGCCTAAAGTAGGTGAGCACTGAATAAAACTAACGACACTGATTAAAATCGCTTTCGCACGTAATTTTCAAAGGATTTTGTGTGTAACGCAATTACATATTTTTTCATTATAAAAAAATCTCATAAAACCGCTTACACGTCGAATTCTTCGTGTCATTCAAGAAAACAAAGGCTAATTATTACAAACTAAGTACATAGACGTAAGCCCCACTACTAACTAAAATTGTAAATCCAAAATATTATCTGGAAGCCAACATTAATTCAAATTGGATGTATTTGTGCTGACATTTGGAGATTCCTCTTTCTTATAGATACAGTCGCATCACGACAGTTCCAATCTGCAAGAATACATTAAGTTCTTATATTTACATTCCGTCGCTGTTAAGGGTATATGAAGGATTTACCGCAGGGTTTGCAACAATAAAATTACAATTGATTTATTACAATACAAGACGAGATAAAGTAGCTACCTACTTGCCCGTGGATGCATACCACAACGCAAGCTAGAATAAAATAAACATTAATTTATTTACAAAACTGTAGCTCCATGATAAACATCTACTGAAACTTATGCAACCCTGCGAAGCTACATAAATGTATCTTGAGAGCCTTTCTTTTACCTCCGTCTAAAGATATCTGTATGAAAGCATGTCGAAGTTCATATAACAGCAAATATATGAGTCACTTCCTCATCATGAACGCAGAGGATGACAGATAGTCGCTTTCACCGACTCATATTGCAAGGATAGCAACAAGGAAGAAGGGCTGGCCTACTAAATATAATGAACTATATTGTGATGCCAGGTCCGTATAATTCATAATGCGAATCTACACTAATTCTTGTAAGCGATGCCCGTACCGCTATTAACGTCATCACGACACGCCTTACATTATAGTACAAAGCTCTAAAGAATTGTCGTAACACTTAAATATTTTCCTCATTGAAGATTTGTACCTATTTTAGAAATTAACATAAAATATAAAAATAATTTTAATGCATTATTCATGAAATCGTAAAACTAGGAATTGTAACCGAGCAGCTGAGCGTATGAGGTACCAATAATAATTAAAATAAGGTTCACGGTCACTTAATTTAATATTTTAATTGGTTGATAACCGAGAAGTCGCACACAAAAGTCGTCACATTATGAAATAATTACCAACACAATGCCAACAAATACGCAGACCTACACGTGTTACGAAAAAATGTTTGGAAAAGTTTAATCACGCGATGAAATTAAGCTCATTGACTGTCGGCGATGCGGTGTAAATTCGTTTGAGGCTCGTTAGCCAGCAATGTAAAGCGCGTGTCAATCGTGCGAATGGATGAATACATCGGTGGAATCAGTGATATTTAGTCACGGTTATCGAAGCATTATCAGAACTGAGATCTGCGTGTGTGGAGGGACATCCATCACGATAGGGCGACATTGCGGCATCTTCGCTACACCGGGGAGCCGTGGGGTGCGTATATAAGGCGGGGACGAGGCCGGGGCGCACCACCAGTCAGCTTTGCACTCCTAACGACGACCATTGTCACCAGTACCAATTGATAAATACTTGTTTTTTAGTGTCGTGAAATTTGTGTTTCGTGTCAATTCAAGGTAAGTTTATCGCAATGGAAGTTAGCCTGTTGTTATAATATATTATGCAAAACTTTATGTAAAATAATAATGATTTAAAATATATTTCAGTATAATTATGTTTTTATATATTAATAGCATAGCATTTTTTTTTCAATTCTAATAATAACCAAGCATCATACAATAATAAAAAAATAAATAATATTAATTTTATTCAGAAAAAAAAAACACTGGCATGTAGGTAAAATTTTTCTTGTAAATCTCACACTAGGCTGGGGTTGTCCTTTGCGGTTTTTCGACCGTTTAGACAAGATAACGAGGCGACTTTATGCAAAACATAAAATTAAGGCTACGTACAATACAGAACAGAGTACCCACCAGAATAAACATCAATAAAACATTATTAATATACAACGTGTTACAAAATACCCCGTAAAAATATAATTGATTTATCAAAGCCAACAACCCTAGTAAGCTGTCATGTCAGGGAACCAGATTATTTAACAGAAAGGCATACGTACCTTTTTATCTAATAATTATCTACTTCAATAGTTTTTATATTTTTCATTTATAAAAATCAGTTTTTTTATTTTTTGGGGTAAGGGGGGGTGGGGTGAAGGGACGCGTTATAAGGCCCCATTTAACCGCTTGGCTTTACGGGAAGTTTTGTAACAACCTGTATAGATACAATTTCCTTAAACTTTGAACTAAAGTTAATTGAAGTCAATTGTCACATAATATTATGAGTTGCACATTCATGATTGAATTAATTGAGAAAAACGTGAGAGAATATTTTATCTGTAGTACGGGATTGATTTATTGCATACCATTACCATTGAAAATTGAGCAAACTACAGTGAAAACGCCATGTTTCATATTTCTTCCTATTTATTTGAAAGAGTCCTAGTATTATATTCTCACGATCTTAGGAAAACCTACAACTAAGTTTAACTAAATACAGAGTAACGAAAATAATTAAATAAAATTCTAGTATAAGTTATAACTTATTTTGAGTGGACTATGTAGACAAATTGGAATTGAAAATCGTACACTACGCTACTTATATTTTCAAATTCTAGTTGAGAAACCTACATATTCATTATAATAAAAAAATATTAGGAAAAAATTATATTTAACTGTAGTCTGACAGTTCTTTTTGTGGACATTTTAAGATTTTTGGTAAATAATTATCTACGCTTCGTTAACATGTAAGCTACTATTATAAAAATAATAACTATGAAATTCAAATGAATCCAATTTTTATATCTCTTTTTCTACATTTAGTTATATTTTGAATAATACTTTTAGTGCAAAGTTCGTCCGGGGAAGTAGTAGTGCACTTGTATTACTGTTTCGGTTAGAACGGTAAGGGGCCGGTGAAATTACAGGTACATAAAAAACTTCGTCTGTTATATCTGGTCATTACCAGATAGATGGATTCTTAAAATAAATACAAACTACTAGTATAGTGCGTCATCAGTATTGTTGTGAAATAAAATTAAAAAACAAAAACTTGAACTTGTAAGTAGTTTCCGCATTTATATTAAACATTGTTATTAAGATCAGTACAATAGGTACCTAATAGATATATACTATTTAATTATTATTCATGAGCTTCGCTTCAAAATTATTTTTTCCGTCTGTCTGTCTGTCAGCGGGCTCATGAACCGTAATATGTAGACAGTTAACATTTTAATAATGTGTGTAATTTTATTACTGCTATAGTATCAAATAATCAAAATGTATTAAATATTACAACTAAACACGAATCATGCTATTTTCGGCGTTATTTACTTGATTTTATTCTTATATTCAATACGCAAGTTTACATAATGTTATAGCGCCTTTCTTGTTTCTTTTAGGAATTTATATGAAAAGTAATATTGTACCAAAGATTCTACTGAATCTTTCACGTGAGAGTCCGACACGCACATGGCCGGTTTTTCTTAGTGTCAGTCAGGCCTGCTGAAAAGCATATACCAAATGTCTTGTAAAACAAGTTTAAATATTTGTAAATGCACCGAGTAGGATTGATTATGAAAACAGCCTATGATTGGAAATGAAGTAGGCATTTAACCTTTAATTAGGCGCGCGGGGTCGCCGCGTTCCCAAGTGATCTTCAAGTTAAGTTATTTTTATACCTATTAACGCTGTCAACCCGAATTTCTTGCTAGCTTCCTAACCCTCTAGTCCCCTAGTTCTAGGTCTAGTTTCTAATTTCATACCTATCAATTTGGTAACTGCAGACCCCACGCGACTAACCATGTTAGTATATTGGCGCCCCTAATTAAAGGTAAAAAATAATGATAAGTCATAAAACATGCAGAAATATTTAAACCTAATAATGGAACATTTAGAAACATTCTAAGTAGTAGCTTTGATAGTATATATATATATATATATAGGTAAAACTATAAAATTTATATCGGTCCCTAACACATATATAGACTTGTATTTTACCACAAAATTATCCTATTCATGTCCTCCATATATAGAAAGTATGTTATGAAATATATTAAAAATATGATATGATAAAATAAAATAGCCAAATAAAATATGATAGATTATAAAAATGTTACCGTGCTTTGTTTCTTACCGGTTCTTCTCAGCTGAATTCTGAACCGGTGGTAGCTTTGTAACTTTGCCCTTCATAAGTGCCCTGACAGGGCTTAAATAAAAAAAATGGCTTTGAGTATACAGCGTTGATGGCGGAAGATCAGTCTAATAAAGAACTGTCTCTATTCTGATATCTTTTTTACTTTCATTTACACACATTAATCTCTGACATTCTTATAGTATGGCGGATAAGTTAATTCATGTATCCTGATGCAATTGTACGCCTATGTACAATAGCTTCGAACACTAATAATAAGCACTTATCTCTAGAGATTACGTTGACACAATCATACCAATGAAATGTTAAATATTACCACGCACAATTTCATTCCATGGCTTTTCATCAGTAAAAACCGTCAAATAAGTGTGCAATCACACGTCTGCAAGCAAGATTGCGGCGAGAGACAAGACAAAGCAATTCCCTCCAGGATCGATCACGCGAGGCCAGGCAGATCACAATTATTGGCATACCTACCTCAATACTTTATGCAGATTGCCGGTTCCAATGTTCTTTATGCTTATTTTAATTACATTAGTCTTTTTGTGAATACCTAATTTCTTGTTTATATTAGTGATTCATTAAAAAAACTAAACTCAGTAATATAATAGCCCCTTAGTATTCTAGCTTATTGGATATTGGTAAATCTTGGTACCTATTTGTTTCGATTCTTGCGTAAGACAAGTACCTGTTTAAGTTAAGTTACCTGGTTATGTTCTTAATTTAAAAATTTTACCAAAATAACTAACCTATTTATTGTTTTTATATTTTAACGTATTATGCACTTATTCTTAGAGGTACAGATTTAAGAAATGCGGTGTCTCATGTAAGTTCAAAGGTCAATCAATAACACGGGTTTTGCAGTATTCCCACGGAAAGGGTAAAGCGGATTCCGCGCGTGCGCAACCGTGAGGATTGCTAATACAAACTATGGGAAATGTCGCAAAGAAAAGTCTATTATTTGCGCTAAGTGCTACCTCAACAGTGTATCATTATAAAAGGTGTCAATTGCTCTAGATTATATATGGATTACAGATAACCTGTTTTTAATCCTGATTAAGTGTTTTAATTAATTTCTATGACACTATTAAAATCCCGGACTTCTGTAAAGTTATTATAAGTACATAATTTGCCTTCTGTTTCTAATGAGAGTAGACATTCTTGAGTATAATTTGCCTACAAATTGCTTATTGTTTTTGATTGATACTGAAGTAGGAAAAATATAATGTTTGGTTAACACGTTTGTACTTATAGATGGAAACAATGAAGAGGACTTTAATTGCGTGATTACCATATTTTTTTAAGCAGTTTAAAGTTATATTTATATTAAATATACATTACAAGTATAAACCGCGATCCCAAAGAATCATAATCCAGAAAATTCTACCAATATAACAAATTTTATCTAAAATTGTTTAGGCGTGATTAATGCTCAAAAATCCAAACTATTTATTATTATCTATATTTCATATTTATGAGATATTTGGCAATTATAACCGCATTGATCGAGCGGCTTAAAATTCGGTAGCGACTTAGTTCGGTATTAATGCGGCCTAAGACCAATGCCCTTCAGGTGTTATTTGAGACTGAAAATATCTTTGGTCAAATGTGGATCTCAGTTATGTATGTACCTCTTCGGAGACAATTGGTGCAACGGTTTTAATTTAATTAATGTATGCCTGAATGATTGTTAGACAATCACTTTAACTACTAGGTATACAACGTGTTAAAAAATACCCCGTAAAAATATAATTAAATGTCAAAGCCAACAACCCTAGTAAGCTGTCATGTCAGGGAACCAGATAATTTAACAGAAAGGCCTAAGTACCAATTTTACCTAATAATTGTCTACTTTAAGAGGTTTCATTTTAAAAAATCTGTTTTTTTTGGGGGTATGTTATACAGCGTTACTACAGTTCTTAAATATTGTGAATGGATTCGTTATAAGGCCCCATTTAACCTCCTTTCGGTTTTACGGGTAGTTTTGTAACATTCTGTATAGACATTGTAAGAAAATAAAAACCTGTGCCCAAAAGCGTTCATGTGTGGCTATACCAGTGAATACATAAAAAATAAAAAAAATATTTAATATAATTCAGAAGTCTATAATCCAAATAACAAAGATAAGAACCATCGATGAATATAAAGCGTGCAGTATCCCACGATCACGATGATTGACTACAATGTACATCTGCTTAATGGCAATAACAAAGCAAATATTTAAGGATATTCTCGAAAACAATTTAGTTGATTTACTGAGATATCTGTTTGGAATGTCGTAGTCGTGTCATTCAACTAATACGAATATGCAGATTTGGATGCTCTGTAGATTTTTCGATATACCTAGCGGTCACAGTTTATTTATGAGTGAGTTTGAAGCGACTTTCAACGGCTTCTAGACCAGTAATCTCTTAGCTGAAGCCAGCTAACATTCTGAGAATATATTTGTCATAATTATGACATTTTTAGAGTCCTAAAGTACATTTACATTTTCGTCATGTCCGTCTGTTCTTTATAGGCATGTATTCGTAGTTTTCATTAATAAAAATGGTATAAAATTTTGGTTTTGTTACCTATCTTGCATTTATTAATGGGTACTTAAAAAATATGAGGTAACTTTTTAGGGTTCCGTACCCAAAGGGCCGCTGCCCGTCTGTCTGTCTATCTGTCCGTTTGACACCAGGCTGTAACTCATGAACCGTGATAGTTAGACAGTTAAAATTTTCACAAATGATTTGTTCTATTGCCGCTGTAACAAAAAATACTAAAAATAGAATACAATCAATATTTAACAGGGCTCCTATAAAACAAACTTTGAATTTTTTGCCGTTTTTTTAGATAATGGTACGGAACCCTTCGTGAGCGAATCCGACTCGAACTTGACCAGTATTTATAAAAAACCCAAAAACTCCACTCTCCAATTAGTTATCGTATCAATGTTCAGTATACATTATGATACAGCCCCGACATATAAATTATGTGGTAAAACTTAATTTGCATTAGCATAATTCATTAGAAATGCAATCGAAAAAATACCCCTGTCCTGCAGGAACATGGACAGTTTTTTATCTTTATGACACTCATACGTTATTCAATACCTTAACCCACAACCAAAATGTTATCTCATGTTAGCATAATTTATAAAACAGGGCCAAAATATCGAATAACGCGTGGGACTTGCTCGCGCACAAAACAGCATTAGCTTATTTATTTTTGTTGAAACTTGGATAATCCCCAATATTAGTACGTACAATAAATTCACCACTCATTTGAATATTTTTATAAAAAATCGAAACTACCAAAAAAATGCTATATTAAATTATGAATCGATTAAATGCTTTTAACTGATTATATATTCAAATTTTGTCATTTTATTTGAAATCATATTGTAAATTTGTTTAAAATAAAACCTCACCTTCACATAACGGTATAGGTAATAAATTAATATTGTAGATATACGGGCTCCACCATTAGAACCATTAATTAATCAATTAAGAATATTATTTTTTTGGGATTTAATTACCAAAGTTCGGCAAAATATAAATCTTAGTCAGAGACTTTCAGGACTCGTTTATTTGGAAAAGTTTATTGTCGGGCACGTGTAAAACTGTGAGACTGGATTGCTTGAATACTATTATAGTTAGTAACTATGATTAATTTTTTTGTTTATATAGATGTCAGCAGCGAAGTTTTTGGCATGTGCATTCGTTATCATCTGCGTGAGCTTGCGGCAAGCAATTGCTGCGCCCGCGCCACAAGACGAACAACCACCAATGCCAGTAAGTTAACTTAAATATATATGTGTATATGTAAAAGTATGCCTCAGATATATATTATTATACTATATTTTCTATTTATTGTATAAGCAAAATAGTTTCCTTTGACGCACCATCACCTCAAAACTACTGAACATTTCGGGATGGGACTGCTACCATTCGACGCGGATTTTTTTGTAGATTATTGGAGGTTATACACTATACATGGTGTTACAAAACTACCCATAAAACCGAAAGGAGGTTAAATGGGGCATTATAACGAGTCCATTCACAATATTTAAGAACCGTAGTAACGCTGTATAGTACACCCCAAAACTGATTTGACTGATTGAAGTAGACAATTATTAGGTAAAATAGGTACGTAGGCATTTCTGTTAAATAATCTGGTCCCCCGACATGACAGCTTACTAGGGTTGTTTACTTATTACTTATATTTTTACGGGGTATTTTGTAACACGTTGCATATGATATCGATAAATAACGATAAATATTCTACTTCTCTAGTAAATAATAGTAGGATAACCTTTCGAGAAACCTAAGCGAAATAATAATAAATAATACCAAACTAAGGAAACTACATAACTATACATAGATATTTACACCCAGACACAGAACAAACAGGCATTTTGATACACACAAAAGTTTGACCAGGGAATCGAAACCACGTAGGCGTGACAGTCAGGGTCCCATACCACCAAGCCAACAGTCCCATAAATTTTTTTCGACTTCTATTGAATACATCATGGCCTAGATTCTATGTTAAGAGTGGACCTTGCTATGTATGATAAATGTAACCCGCATCACCATTAAAAGTAAAGTGTTCCCAAGATATGTTCACTCAATGAGAGTAATTAAAGCATTCTTATAATAAAAAAGAAGAAACGTTTCTTGCTGTTCATCATTGGAAATCCTAATGCAAATGACAATATAAGTTTTTAATCAAATTCCCGGTGTTGAAACAATTTTATCAACAATCTTAATAGGAGAAGATACGTGATCTTCGTAAATATTTTACCTTTTATAGAAATCTTAGACTATGAACGGTTTAATGAATGATGTCAATTAAAATGTCATTAGAGAATAAATTATCCGTTAAAGTCCGCATAAGTGATGCCTAAAATTGGTAATATCTGTTATTTAACAACAATGATCAGATTTCCATAGTATTATGGCTCTAGATCACACTTAAAGACATTGTTTCAAACCTACCTTCTTTATCTCATATTTATTTATTTACTAGCTGTCTCCCGCGGTTTCACCCGCGTTTATCGATATTAAATATAGCCTATAAACATCTACGAATTCCGCGTCGAATGGTAGCAGTCCCATCCCGATATGTTCAGTAACTTTGAGGTGATGGTGCGTCAAAGGAAACCTATTTTCATTATATATATTTACATTTTAGTATTTTATATACTATAATAATATTATAAATGCGAAAGTTTGTATGTATGGATGTTTGTTAGTCTTTCACGCAAAAACCACCAAACGGATTTGAATGAAACTTAGCACATATATAGAAAATGCCCTGGAATAATACATTGGATACTTTTTGCGCCGGGAAAATGTTACACCCCTCGGGATGGCGGGTAAAACCACGGGGGACAGCTAGTAGGGTAATAGTGACACAAAAGTCGTTGTCACATCGCGAATACAGTCACGATTTTATGGATAAGGATCTATTATCAAAGCCAGACAAAGTTCAGTTACTCCTCAACTATTACTGTTAGTTCTTAGTAATCTGAACGTATGACATGCATTTTGTGGAGGTTGAAATAATCTAGATTTTACAATCTGTTCACATTGTTATTGTGGCACTTTTTATCTTGTTGCTACGAAAGGTTAAGCACCGTTAGTATTGCAGTTGGAATGGTTAAAATTATACTAGCTATCCCCCGCGTTTTCATCCGCGTTCCCGAAGGATATTTTACCTAGTTTATATTACCTTTTCCCGGGATTAAAGTAGCCTAAATATTATTCCAAAGCATGATTCATCTTTGGGCCAAGTTTCATAAAAACCCATTTGGCAGTTTTTGCGTCAAAGAGTAACAAACATCCATACATACAAAGTTTCACATTTAAAGTAAAAAAATAAATATCCTGGGACATTCTTTACTCACGGCCATCTGGTGCCAAACTAAGCAGAGCTTGTACTATGGAAACCAGATTATAGATACTACATACTTTTTCTAAATACCTATATACTTATGTAGATATTTACACCCAGACACAGAACAAACAGACATGTTCATGCACACAAATGTTTCTTCTGGGTGGGAATAGAACCCGCGACCATCGGTTTGGCACTCAGAGCGCTAACCACCTAGCCAACTGGCCTATCAATTTATAATGATAGTAGGAAAAAAGCATTAAATAAATATTTAAACATAAATGGAATAAGCAATAACTCAAGTAGCCATTCTTAATGAATCTTTTCGCAAGGATGTTAAGATGTCATAAAATTTAAATCCGTCATAAAGCCTTTTCAGTAATTATAATGGCTGTTGTTATAGGTAAAACGAAAAGTTGTCTGCCTTAACATATAAGTGAAGACTAGGCAAGGATACGCCGTACATCGGTAATAATTTAAACAAAACGTGCATACCTTTGACCTACAGTTAACGCATGTTTATTGAATGGCAGATGTGTCGATTGCGACATACTGAAGAATCCCTCATCTATTCATAAATTAAGTGTCTCTTTAATAATATATTTGTACATTACAAAATATCAGATATTTTATCTAATAATAGCTGCGTCTTTATTGATCCTTAATATTTCAATAAACAGTTAACTCCTTGAAATGCCATATTGCATGCTTTAAGTGCCATTTGTTTATTGTTTTAAATAAACAATATACAATGTAGGTATTTTTCTGAAAATACTCAAAGGCCATTTTCAAGATATTAATTACTGGAACTAAATTACAGTTCCCGTAACTAAAGTCTTGAAATCGAGCTTACAGAACTAAAATATATAATCATATGTGAACATATATGTATGCGTATCACAGGCCAGTTGGCTTGGTGGTTAGACACCCTGACTGCCAAGCCGCAGGTCGTGGGTTCGATTCCCACCCAGGTCCAATATTTGTGTGCATGAATATGTCTGTTTGTTCTGTGTCTGGGTGCAGTACCGGATTAAGCAAGTGCGAGGCCCGTAGCAAATTCTGTCGGGGGGCCTTTGGTCTGCTATGGGTTCTTAAGTATAAAGAACTAAAACACTGCTTAATTTAGGATCAGGTAACCATGTGTTAAGAATGTTCTAGAGTATATTTATAAAAAAGAAGAACATAAATATCAAACACAAATTATTATTGAATCTACACCAAACCGCAATAATCACCAGTATTACAGAAATAATTAATTAAAATGACAAAAAAATAATAATAAAAAAAATAAGGAATAGCTTTTATAACCTAACTTAAGGAATACGAGTATACTGCCAAAACGAATTAAGACATTTAATATTTATAACCTACCTGAAATCTACAGGTTCATCTTATCAGATAAAAACGTTGTCGTGACTAAAGAAAAGTTTCAATCAAGTCTTATTCTAGATCTCTTGTATAACAATGTTTCCGGAGACAGTTATTTCAAGCCCACGTCAGGAAAGAAGCTTAATTTTATTGTCAGTACGTGCGGCTTTTGATACATTGCGAATAGATTCAGCATTTGAACTATTAAACAAACAAATGAAGTAAGGAAATTATTAAAAGTACCAATTATAATTTGTAACTAAGTTTAAGTTGGAGATGATGGGGACGTAGAGCATTTTCAGTATGAGTAAACATGCTGACTCGTAAATGTACAGATTCACATGGCATATGGCTTCGATGCTTTCAGGCGTAAGAAAACAACCTCTCTGCTAGGAAGAGTCTGTGAGAGTAACAGTATTCTAAATATTATAGCAAATTGTTCTCTGATATGGAAACTCATACAGAAGACGAAAACTAATATTTCTTTTAAATTAAAGTTTTATGTACCGCTCCAACAAATTTTTTAAATTGGGTTTCTGTGTTGCCTTAATAAATAAATGTTATAAATATTATTACAGAAGAACGATCTTTGAAAATGAACCAATGAATAAAAGTCACCAGATGTAAATTAACATTATAATCAATTTGAATATTGCGTTTGTTATATGAATAAATTGTAAGGCCGGGGAATCTCAGCGACAAGAGGAAAATCATTGTTTGATCATGCAGTAATTAAAGATAATAGCCGGGCAATAAATCAATTGAAACAATCCCTGCCAAAGTTCATAGAGACGTAATTACCTATTGAAAGCTGGTAGCAAAATTTTATGTATACTGAGAAAATTATTTCATGTTTCCCTTTCAAATTATCCGAGCATATATTATTACAAAATCATGTCTTATAAAACTTACTGTTATAATAGTTTAATAAGGACAAGAAGTTAATGAATAAACTTTAAAAATTAAAAATCATTGTAAACTCCGTAGCACTAAATGTCTTCATGAAAAGACTTCAACGAGCTCTCGGCATAATCCTCTATAAATTATTCTTTGATGAGATGTGTTGTATTTTTTTATAGTTTATTACCCAATGGAAAATAAGTTAGTTATATTTATGAAAAACCGCAAAAAATAGACAATTTTATTTTTTGTTAACATGTTAAATAAAATAAAAAATTATCATTCAAGTAATATTACCATAAATTCACTACAATATAGCCTTGAGTGTCTTTAATACTAAAGCAGTTACTTTTTTACGATCGAAAATAGCAGAGTATTCAGTCATCTCGCTTGTGCATTGCAATTTATTATCTGGTTTCATGTCAAAACGTGTAAAACTGTTACCAGTTGTAATGATATGGTATTGTTAGTACAACGCGCACTTGATTTGAGTTCACGTCCATACCAACATTATCGGATACATCTCAGTAACTATTATGTTAACGATGTGAACATTCACGGTGCAAACTCTACTAATTGGCTGCAATTGCGTCCAACCGTCTTTGTGCGCTTTACTCCTACATTATCTTAGTTTTATCGCGACTAATTGCTAACACAGTACAATAAAAACCTACTTAAATCACATGGTCTATGCTAAATTAAATTGGCGAGGTAAAATTTATCTAATTATATTCTCATATATACATAGTTTACACATTTTAATTATCCCAAACGGAATTCGGTTTGTCTTTGCATAAGAATTAAGTAAGCTTGCAAAATTTTATGGCGCTGTCATGCTCGGTCATAACCGTTATGCAACTAAATGTTAATTAACATAAATGAAACTTTACGAATGTACATAATATTTTGTTGCTCTATTGTTTTAACACAAAAAATACGCTTGTAACATCTACTTCGTACAGGTTTACTGTAAATCTATGAAATATGAATACAAACTGTAAATACTAAAATAGAAAAAAAGTCCTAAGCGATCAAAATCATTTTGCCGTTAAAATGAAGACAACAAACAAAGGTAAGTCCACAAGAATCTTCTTTGAAAGAATATAAGAAAAATCTACACAAGACATTTAACAGCATTAAATCACATGAATAAATCTTTTCATATCAGATGGCCCCGTATATGGCTTACAGTGGCATTAAACTCAAAATATTCTTACATGAAGACTCTGTAAGATATAAAAGACAATAATAATCCCTTTATATTTGTGTAGTGTTATTATTTTATATAAACTTTAGCATTTTATTTTACCAATATAGGATTCGAATTCTCAAGTTTCTCGGTTTTCTGGAAATTTGATTTAAAATTCCATCTACAGTATGTTTTATTGTATATGTATACTGTATTTTGTATTCTCCCCTTTAAGGATGAAATTCCTAGAAACCCCTTCATTACACTACCCTCTAGGGTACAAAAAGAAATTTTCTGCTAGTTCCATCGGTTTAGGTAGGGCGTTGTCAGCCACTCAGTAGCCAGTGGCACCTACTGTTCCCGATCACATTATCCATTAGGGTATATTTAGATGTCTCAATGCGGTCATCGAACTTTCTCTGACGAATTTAAAGTCCATCAACAATAAAAATAACCTTAAAATTGAACCTTTAAACCCTATATAACATGGTCTTTCGAGCCGGAATAACTTATATTATTGTTCACAGTATGAATACAAATACGACGTCGAGGACCAAGAGAAGCTACTCTACTTCGGTGCCAACGAACAGGGAGATGCTCAAGGCAAGGTCATCGGTGGTTACAAGGTCCTTCTCCCCGACGGCAGACTCATGACTGTAGAGTACAGTGTTGAAGGAGAGAGTGGCTTCGTACCCAAGATCAGCTTCGAGAGCAACGCTAATCCTTTTGGTAAAGGCGGCAAATAGACCAAATGAACAGCTAAAAGACTGCTTTTACGATGATTTTGTATAATTAGTTCAATGATTACCACATACAAGTACATTTACTTTTTGTTTGGGTTTCATGCAATCCAGCAAAAGTTACAGATCAGGATTTTTGTTAGAAAGATGAGTAAACAAAGTGGAGGTGCACCTCCACACATGATCCCTGTAATTTCTTGATTGCATGGAATTTATAACGAATTCATAGAGATGAATTTATGTCGTCTCATAATTATAGCTCAAACATTAGAACAATTAAAAATGACTAAAAAATGTTTTAAAAACGCGTCTATTAACACACTATTAATTAAGAGATTTTGATTAACAAAAGTTATGTTTTATTAAATAGAGATACAGTTGATATTAAAATAAACTCAATTTTTAAATAATAAACTGCGATCTCTGCTCATTATACAATTGGTTTCTTACATTTTGATTATAAAGTTACCATTTTTGTGATGAAATAAGGATGACTTTTTTGTAAAGGCCATCATCATTGCCATTAGATGTAATATCATTATAAAATTTGTGTTTGTATATCTTATTAGTGATATAATATTATTCTACGTAACTCGATGTAGAATGTGTATACGATAAATACTTTTTTATACGAAGATACAAAACGTGGTTTTATTTGAATAATAGAAAGCTATGTCTTAACATCATACAAACCCATACATACAGGTTTTTTAAAAACTTAAAAGGGGAACCCCAACCCATGTAATTACTGTACTTGTAATGTAATAAAGTTTTTTTTTTTTTTTAATACAATATATTACAAAAGCAAAATTCTCCAACAACGGATTAGTTAAAAACCCTTAAGTATACTACCTTTAATATGTATGTATTATATCGTGAAGGTTACATATACTTACATAAATTACTTTTCATGATTATTGTAAATGACTAAGGCCAATACAAATAAAAAAATAAGCTAAGTATTATTGTCATTGTTGGGAATGTTGCAAGAAATACGTCATAAGAATTTTTTGCAGAGAAAATAATAATGACTAGCTACAGTTAAAAAAAAACAATGATATAAATGTATGAGTGATCATCATCATCATCAGCCTATCTTCGTCCACTGCTGGACATAGGCCTCACCTATGGCACGCCACTGAGCTCGATCTTCAGCTCTTTGTTTCCAACCGCTGCCAGCCAGCTTGGGTATATCATCGCTCCATCTAGCTGGAGGGCGCCCTACACTACGTTTACCGAGCCGTGGTCTCCACTCTAGAACACGTCTACCCCAACGGTTATCGGTTCTACGGCATGAGTGATAGATTATAAATAATGTAAATTTTTTCGTAACATTTTGGAGGTAATACGACGCTTTATATTGTAATCAGAGTCATGATCATAATCTGAAGATTTCGTTTAGTAAATTCGCATACAGTATCCTAAACATACTCCAGCCAGTATGACATTCAATAATAGAATAATCAGAGGCAACAAAAAAGCTAATTTACTAATAGCATAACCAATAAATTTTAAAGCCCCTAAAATTTACTCTAACCAGTTTAATATCAAGGAAATCTGAGACCACAAAAAATAGGTACACTACGAAATGAGATACTCCTTTTTTGTGTTTTATATCTTAAAAGGATATTAATACATTAATAACTCTATAATATTGCTACATGAAGCTATAATAAAAATAAATAGACCTTGTCAATGAGCCGGGTCATGATGACCGCGGTCGCTTCAGTGTCGAACTGCGGTCTGCCCGCGCGTCCCACCATCTGCAGTACCGTGCTGATACTGTACTCCTGTTTACAAGGTTAAGAACATTATATCTTCACGCCCATTATGTTCGAAGAGGTAAAGGCAGATAAAAAAATCAAGAGAACGAGATATGCCAATTGATCTTTACATTTCAACAGAATTTACATCGCGTCAATTTCAGTTAAATTTTGATTAAATAAAAATATCTAAAACGAAGGGACACAACACTATTTTTAGTAAACCACAACTTATACACTACAAAAGAATATAAAGTTTTTCAAAAAAATCTAATTTATTCCGTTTAGAACCACGTAGGGCACTTATGAAGGTCAAAGTTATTGAAACTATCACCTGCTCGGAAGTCAGCCTTCTAGCAAGGATGTACATAAGTATATTGAACGAAGGTTTGATACGTGTTAAATCCGAAATTTGGTGCATTAACTATTGTCTTAGAACAAAATACGTGGGTAACCACGTACATTGACTCAATTGCTGATACTAAGCAAAATAATATCTTGCATATGGTTTACATGAAGTAGTGCTGTATATGGAATACTTTTATAATTATAATATTTACCTGATATTGACCATTGACGTACTGTTGAGTATTTTTCACGATGACCAAGTGAGCTGGTAAATTCACCCCCATTGCTGAAATAATTATAGTTTTTTTGTCTTACACCGAGTCAAAAATATAATCATTAGATCATATCAATTTAGCGTGTATCGCTCTCTTTAGTCTTTTGAATCAGATTCCATGTTTGAACCTTCAACATATCTTAAATTATTTCGGATATCCTTCTGGATCGGAAATATACCAGAAGAATTAGAAATTTAAAAAGATCTTTTATACTCAAGCTACAGGATCCATAGTTGTTTAAAAGGGTGGTCTTATCTACAACTATGAGAAAAAGCGAAAAGAATGAAGTCTCAGGCCCGATTTGGATGATGCATCAATATCGACTTACCCAATGTAGTGGTAGTAATGAGAATAGGAAGATCTCTATTCCTAAATGCATGTTCTATATTCGTTCTTTCTTCAAAGAGTAATCCGGCGTGATGACACCCCACACCGCTAAGCACTAAAGACTGCAAAACGGATGTCAGATAAGAGTCTAAGGGCCTAGTGATTTAGTTAAATTTAAAGGTCATAGGTATCCATAGAAAAGTAATAAATAATCGCGCTGGCAGACTTATCTAACTGCAGTAATTAGGTACTGTTTTGATTGATATGAGTTATGATTGAGCCAGCGAAAATAGCAGTGGTTTCATGAAAAGACGTACCGCAGGATGTTTTTCGCTATCTCAAACAGTACCTTATACCTACTACTTTCAGATTAGAGTACAGAGAGCTTTCCATCTCAGGATAAAATGAGGCCTTTCATATCTCCTTCACTACTCGAGTCAGCTATCCCATTAAAAAACGGATATGGACAAACGAACAAATTCTTACTCGCCTTAATAGTATTTGTAGTAAGAATTATATACAACTGCTGTCCCCCGCGGTTATACCCGCGTTCCCGCATATATATAAACTTTCATATATATACAAATAAAAATAATATTATCATAATAAGGCATAATTTTGTACGTTTACCTGCAATTTCTTGTTCTTAATCGTAGAAGCTAACGCAGTTAATTTAGCTTTCTGTTCAGGATTGAAGGTAATTGTTAGTTCTCGAGACAAAGTCTCCGCTGTTAAACTCACACTTTTCCTGGTATTGCAAAATATCTGCGAAAATTTCTTATATCATTTAGAAAATTAATCAAACCTATCAAATGACCCCTTATTGTGATAACCAAAATAATAAATAATAATATCCCAAGACATTCTTCACACATGGTTACCTGATCCCAAGCAGAGTGTACTGCCTGTAGTATGGCTACCAGGTAACTGATATACTACATATACTACTTTTTAAATACATACTTATATAGATATTTACACCCAGACACAGAACCAACGTCCTGGGTGGGAATCGAACCCGCGACCTTCGGTTTGGCAGTCAGGGTTTCTAACCACCAAGCCAACTGGACCGTCAAATGCCCAGAATCATGGAAGATTTGTCAGTGAAGATCGATATTCGTAGTCAACACGAGATTCATCACTGACAAAAGTAGGTAGCTCATCGCAAACATCTTGTACATAATACAATATGCAATTATGGAGGAGCGAGGTATGAGACTCCTCCATTTAAAAGGGAAGATCTTCCGCCAGGCTTAGTGATCATGCCTGGGGACCGCGGTCCGACTTGATGTTGGATGCTTGTATATATATCAAATCCTGAGAGAATCTTGATGTAGGGTTCTCGCGTGTTTCTACTCCTTCATAGATGTCGCCAAATCACTGTAGTGCGGGCGGTGAAGTATTTGTAGGCGCTTTCATAGATGTCGCCACACAATCCATCAAACCACACCGTACCTTTACGGTCGATTACCCTGATCCTTATCTTAATCTTTCCTCCGTAAACGATTGAGTTCGAAACAATAATGGTAGGTATTTGTGGAAATACTTACCAGTGTCGGTTTCCCGTCATGATACTTCTGAATGATAGGCCAAAGTTTGTAGTTAAGTATGATGTCGAACTTAAAAATGCTGGTTCCTTCTTGGCATGGGTAGCCTTCAACAACCCGTTTCAATTTTACAGGGCGACACTCATCACCATATCTAAAATAAAAAAATATTACAAAATCTCTCGTTGATTTTAACGTACCACAATCTTAAACAGACTAAGCAATTACACATGCAGCGACCATTCAACTAATAATATCGGAACAGGCTTTTCTACTAACTTGAAGTTATGTAGCTTATTCTAATAGCAGCTTTTATTAAAATATATTATTTGCGCGAAATTCTATTCATAAATAGGGATCCAATGTTACTTAAGGAAGATGTGAAGTAAATTGTATAATTTAAACAAAACTCACTATATAATAAATATTTAGGTACCCTTCATATTCTGACTAACTTACTGATCTATCAATTCAATCACATCTTAACTTGTAATTTGAAATTTCGTAAATGTATGTGTGTTAGGGGTGAATCTTCGAGAATATTGGAGAACTTCTAGTTCTTCTTGATCGTAGGAAAGTATACTAACTTATGAAAAACAGCTGGTTTATCGCTACTGCCCAACCAATTTGCAACATCTTCAGGATTGCTAACAGTTGCTGATACGGCGACAAATCTAATCTTCGGCGGAGCAATTACTTCGACATAACATTCATTGCCCTGATATTTCTTTTGTAGTTGTTCTATACGATGGGTGGATTGAGCTGATGACTGCAATATTCAATAGAGTGGATTTCTATTTAACATTAAATTTTCAAGATTCATTACTAAAATCTAGGATTTCTGAAATGACAGTAGGTTGGTAAGCAGACCAACGGATAACCTGATGGTAAGGATAGGTTTTAGAAACCAGTAGAACTAGTAGTATGTGGTCCTATGTTACCTACTTTAGATATATACTGCATGTGCCGGCACTCATGTGTGCAGATGGATTACAGTTTCTTCACGATGTTTTCCTTCATTGAAACCAAAGATTTTCGAACACGACGCTCATTCTCTTTTCAATATCTATCACGAACGTCATCGTACTTCTAAAAGCTTTAAGGAGCAGTATATTTTTCCTGGAGCTCCAACAGTTAACGAAGATTGTTTGTCCATTCTCAAAAACTTTTACTACGTTTCCGAAGGAGCAGATTAACGTTTCGAGAATAATTATGCAAGTTACAAGTATCTAACAATATTTACAGTTTCGATATTATTACCATACCTACTCGATATCAACTTTGTTTTATTAAATCTATATCAAGGGATTAATATTGAAAGCTATAGAATCGAATCCCAAGAAATGTCATACCTCAATAGTTTTCATTCTGCTAACTACAGCTTCAAGCACCGGTCCGCGAGTATCGTCATTCAGAATATGGACTTCATCAATTAAGAACAGCTTGATGATTTCAACCAAACCCTTGTGGTCGCGCCACCGACGTGTTAGCATGTCCCATTTCTCGGGTGTCGTTATTATTATTCTGAAGCACACAGTGCCATTAAATTAGAAGAATTGCTTTCAGTGGTGTTTCAAATCTACTGAAAATTTTCCTGCACCGTACCGTGCACAAATAGCGAAACATTCATGTATTTTTTTTTATAACATTTTCTATACGTTAACTAATAAGCATACTAACATAATATGGAGTAAATTTTCGGAATCTTTAAACAAAGCTGTAAATAATATTAATTTCATAATTAATAATTGTCGTTTTTAAGTTCTAATTGATGTATCTGAATTTGACAAGTTTTGTTACAGCTCACCTGTATGGTTTCAATTGTGAAAAATCTACGTCTGTATCTCCAGTTACCTCTATACATAGGAGGCCTAATTTTGTAAATTTAGGGTACCATTCCGATAGTCTTTCGGTGCAAAGAGCCTTTACTGGTGCCACTGAAATTTAATAGATATAATATAGTAAGGCTACAAACGGGATTTTCTTTGCCGGTGTTTTAGACCATTTTCTTGATTTGTACAGCATCAACGAGCGCGGCGCATAGGTTGTTTGATATCAAAAATGTTAAAGTCATCATTATGACTGGTCTATATGTTATGATTCTCTGAAAAGACAGCCCTTGTATTTTCTAATATTAACTGGGGCGACCTGACCCAACTAGGTCTCGCAGAGAGGTCTTCTCTCGTGATTGCGTAGTCAACGATGAGACAGAGCATAAGACCGATTAAGCTAATCTTATTTACCTTACTGAATCGCAGCCTATTAGGCGCTCATACAAACGGGGGTAACCTAACCAGTGAGGTACAGAGGAACGTACCGATGCTGCGCTAATGTCATACTGACTAATTATATGGGCCTAAAGGCTGCAAAAACAAATGATAAACAAATAAAATACTGTATATGATTTTGAAGTCTTCAGTGTAGTGTTTGTCATCAATTTCCATAAGTAATTGAACAATAGCCATTTCAAAAACCACCGTTTTTCCGGAGCCAGTCGGTGCACACACTACTATGGATTTGTCTGTAAAATAATTATTTTTAAATCAAGAATTATAAAGATCAAATAATACACTACTTAAAAATATATAAATATATATATTTATGCTTGCCTGAATATAGAGCATCATCAATAACATTAGATTGAACCAAGTTAAAGTATGGATAGGAAAACACGTTGCGGTATTTTGGATCTGAAAAAGATGATTCAGTTAAAACAAAGTTTGACGGCGAGCCGGGGCAATGAGCCTCGAAGATCTCTCATGATCTCTCTCGTGATTGCGTAGATAAGAAAAGAGACGAAGAGGTTTATAGAGGCAGCGACGAAACATACGTCGAGCTAGTGTAATTTTCCTTAAGGAAAATATGACCATGAATGCAAATTTTACATGAGTCAATGATTTTGGATCCGGGTCGAATATTACCGACAATATATTTACCAATTTCTTCAATGCTTCGATACTGTCCATGTTGTCCAGTTCTTTTATCTGGGCGATTTGAAGGTACTTGACCGACAATAGTATCTGTTGGTCTTTCAGAATCAGAAATGTTGGACGATGGCCATGATATAGGCTGGGAATCGCATATTTCATCGTCCAGGACATCTGTGAAGCTCATCCTAAAAAATATGTAAGTACCTAGGGATTCTTGGTCATGTAGTATAAGGTGGAGCAAAATATAATAAGCAAGATTAAGCTATAAAATCAGTCAAAATCGAGCTTATGTGATTATTTCCGCTTATCGTATGAAAATCAGCACACACTGGATTTCCACGTTACTATATCGCCATATAGGTACAAATAAATAGATATCCCGGACATTTTTTTACACACGGCCATCTGATCCCAAACTAAGCAGAGCTTGTACTATGATATTTACACCCAGGCATGGGTTGACACATTCCTGGGTGGGAATCGAACCCACGACCTTCGACTTACCAGTCAGGGACGCTAACCACCAAGCCAATTGGCTTGCCAATATCAATATTGCCTGTCAGGTATAGACGCGCTTTGGATTCTTTCCAGTTTTATGAGCTTTATTACACACCAGGGATGTTACATTACATTATTTCGTTCATTATATCATCAATAGTTTTCGCAGCGCACGCGATGTAAGGATTTATTACACCTAAAACTACTTTATTGGAGTTTTAGTAAGGATCCCTAAAATATTCACTACAATTCTGACTGATTCCCGAAGATCGATTCCAAATATATAGATACATACTTATACTATAAAAGCGAAAGTAACTCTGTTTCAAACAACTGTTTCGATTTTTTTTATTACAAACATGTTTGTTTCGTTGTTACGTTTTCACGACTAAGCGGCTGATCGGATGGTCGGATCTGGGGAAGGACATAGGCTATCTTTTGTCACAAAAATAATCTTGAAGCAATCCCTAAATCCTCAAGTTTGGGATAACTTATAGCTTTTGGTGAGAAATACGAGTTTCAACTTTTTTGCAATATTATACTTATTGGAGGCATTGTTAAGGGTTAAAACTATAAGGTATTCTTTAGATGCACTCCATATGTACAGTGGACCCTTACAAAAATAAGTTAAGATGTCATCAAGGTAATTCTATGTAGATAATATTTGCCGTTTACATTATACAATTTGGACCCATAGTTGAGACAGTTGAAAATGAACAAAACACTAGCGCGCTTAAATCCCTCGGGAATGCGGGTGAAACCGCATTAGACAGCTAGTATTGTTATAAACCTAAAATAAATAGGTAGTGACAAAGATCGACTTAGTATACAAGTTGAACTTACTAAGTTCGTAAATTAACCTACAAAAGGAGTTGTATATAGCAAGGTTTTACTAAGGTTTGCATTTTAGGAACAATAGTATTATTATTCCGAATACTTACAAATCAGCAAGCATTATTTTTTAATTAACAATAACCAGTTGTTAATGTTATCATTTATAGACGTTCACATTTATTGCAAAGTTATATAAATCAAAGAAATAAAAATCTTTAAGTCTCCCGCCAAACAAAGAGTAGCCTTACTTTTTTTTCCCATGGCAGCTCAGTGTTGTGGTGAAACATCCTAACACTTAGGGCTCTTTGGTAAAAACTTACAAACTGGAATTATTTTCGTTTAATTGGCTTAAAATCGTGAGCATTGAGTCATTAAAACATTTCGGTGGAGTTTTATTCTATAAGGATCAATATTATATGCATCCTAAGTTTTATTGATAGAATGACTTTTAAGCGGATCTTAACTATGAGATAGTTATAAATTTATAGTCTGTTCATTATAAAACCCTGTTACGTTTATAAATATCTTGAAAATTCGTAATTTTTTTTAAAATTAGGAACCTATCTTGAAGCAAAGTTTTCATTATCATTCATAATCATCACAAGGAGTTCCCAATGTTGGGGAAACTATAATCATATTTTAAGTTATTTGACAGAAATTAATTCTAGAAAAAAATTTGATTGCTACATTAAAAAAAAAAAGCTGCACTATGGATTGGAACTTGTTCATTATCAACTGTCAAGACATGTCATGTCTGTCAGTGTCATGTAGATACATACATCAACTTACTCAGTGGGCGAGTGGACTCAGCGTAATAGTATTTTAAAAACAATTTTCCTCAATAATTTACAATTATAATAATGTCATTGAAATATTCATATCTAGTCAAATCACGCGACTGATTTTAGAAACACTTCAATCATGTAAGTTTTTGTAGAATTGTGAATTTACAGCAACATTTTCCTTATTTACATTATCATTTTTGTAACGTGTTATTTTTACATTTTTAGGGAATTGGTGAAAGATACTGACAGTGGCGATAATCTAAGTTTAGATACATTAGCCTTAGAAGAATTAATTAAGAATGAGAGAACAATAGAGATAACTCAATTGAATTCTCTAAGTAAAAAAGTGTGTTACCTCCACACCGATCTACTTTATTATCGAAATGCCAATACTAAGATGGGAACTGCGTGTTACGAGGCCTGGAGATTACTAGTGAAAAAAGTAGGTGGAACACGTAATGGGTGGAGAGATTTAGGATATGCACTAGGCATTTCACAGGATGACTTGGATGTGAGTATTATTAAATCCTTATCTTTTTTGACACTCCTTGGATGCAATCCGGATTTTCCTGCTTTATTGAAAATGTTATGATTTAGTTTGGTCTACATTTCTGTAATCTTTCTTTCTTATCATCCTAGATATACAAAATGTTAATTTTCTATAACATGTTTTACAATCTATCAAAATTTTAAAATCCATATTAGTTTTCTACTGCTACATGATTTTAGTAGGGATTTGTGAAAGTTCCTGTTTCAGATCAAATGTTATTCATTAACATTAGCTGTACAATAACATTAATGTATTTTATAATATACTTGTTGGGGGACTTTTCTGTTCTATAAAGTAGTCTGCTTGCTTCTTAACACAATAAAGCTACTAGTAAACATCCCATGGTTATCTCTAATGTGACCATACATCTTGTTTTGAACACTTTTTTGTTAACTGTCCTTGAGGCAATCTTCAGGACACAGAATTGACCTGTTTTTAGTTTAACAAGGTTAACAATGTTTACTTGAAGTAAATGCTCTGACTTGAGAGAAAGATTTTCTCACTGCTCAGTGCAGTGCAGTATTGGTGCAATATTGTTCTAAAACCACCTTAACTTCAACCAAATGTTTAAAATTCAAAAAGTTATTAATTTATTAAACTTTTTTATATTTCATTAGGCATACTTAGCAATACAGATCATTGTTCTTTTAGCTTGGGACTATGTTCAGTCTCAAGGAGTTATTTTTTATTTATATTTGTACATTAACTTTTATCTATTGGTTGTTTTCTCAGTTATTTTACACAATTATTTTATTAATTAGGCCAAAGAAATATAAGATCTTACATGCATAGTTTTTTTATTTCTTCTATATTCTAATAATAATAATTTTTAATATTATTTGTTACTGTTATTATTGTTTATTACTGCTACTGTCCCATGATTTCAGTGCCATAGAGATTTGTATCCCACAATTATAATTAGCCCATGTCCCTTGAAATTAATATAAATATTAAACTCAATATAATATTTGTGTGATGTATAGTTATTTTAGACTTTTTTATAAGGGATTCCTTTAATATATTTTTGTAATTGTTTAAAAGAATTTTTACATTTTCAGTACATCATGAACTCATTAAATGATGACCGGGCAGACATGGTTCTCAAAGTTTTTAGACAAAATGAAAAGGCAACTATAGACAAAATACTGGATGCATTTGTTAAAATGAAAAGATATGATATTCTCAAATCAATAGAAGAACCTCTTTGTACCATAGCACAAAGTTTCAATAAAGATGACAGTGGTTATCATAGTAACAGTAACACTAAGAGTAGTGGCCACCGAGAAATAGTTACTCTAAAGAATGTGCCTAACGATTTACCTCCAGCTCTAAATAAAAAATATGTTGCTAAAAAGACAGCATCAAATAAACCCAAGAAACCATCACTACAACCACCAACTTCAAAGACTGAAAAAGAAAAAGTGGCTAATGACAATCCCATACTATTCTTGACATTTGCATCAGATGGATTGCCAACAGCTATTAACATTCAAGAATATGTGGAAAATTGGGATGTCATACCAGGCGTTAAAGTTGTGACACTAAATGCTAGGCGAGATGAGATATACCAGAACCCTGAGAAGTTTATTAGAGAATATTTTGAAAAGGTAAGCAACCATTCTATGTATATTACTTAACAAAAGCAAAGTCTATTATCTAAATCATCTTCTCTAAGTGATATTTTCTTTTGCAGGCTAACTTCATTGTTCCAATCATAACACCTGGGTACTTGGAGGAAATTAAATCACATAATGTGAACATACCAAACACTACAGATAGCTTGGACCATAAATATGTTAATTTCATTTATAATTTGATTATAAATCAGTATATTCATGCATCTGGGTGTTTAAACATGAAAGTGAGAAGTGTATTACCACAGAATTCTAATGCGGATCTATTCAGAAGGATTGTTTTGTACCCAGATTTATTACCCTGGACATATGAAATCAATTTTGATGAACAATTTCAGTCCTTTTTTGCACATGAAGAGTCACTTTCTTAGTTATATGTATGATTAACTTGCCAATTAGTATACATTTTTCTTTATGGTTTTTTTTAATGGTTATATTACAATTGGATTTGTACCTGATGTTTTGGCATTAATAATAATTAGTGTTTAAATAAAATAATGTTTACATACTTAAATATTTTGTGTATTATTTCAATCTTTTGGTGAAGAACAGAATACGAAAATACTTAATACAAAATTAAACTATAAGAAAAAAAGTGGTGACTTTAAATTGTGTTTAAAATTATGCATAAATATGCAAATCATGTCCTAATCATACTTCAGCTTAGGTTTCATAGCTAAATGCAGGCTGATTACAGGAATAACCTAGATAAAAGCTACTTTGATTCTAATAAAATTAAGCAAATTATTATATTAATACTTTATTCAAATTCAGTCCTTAGTTTTCAAGATAAGCTACAGATTGCCATGAAAATAAGAAATTATAGTTCATTGGACCATTTCAATATGAGACAAAAGAAAAGTCACCTGTGTGTGACTATAGTTACTATATAAAAATAACATATATTACTTCATTTAAATAGCTTGTTAATGATAAGCTGAAGCGGCCTCTGCAATGTGAATTTACACAAGATGTGTGACAGTTATAGAAATATGAATGCAACCTTCACATCACTCTGATAAATGATTGAAATGAAATATTAAAGTATTGGCTCGGAAACAGTATACCTTTAACAGCTATGATGATTTTAAAAGCTTAAATTATTTGGTTTACAGTACTAATTAGTATTTGGTGCAGATTTATTCATCCTGTGAAGTATTGTTATCTTCAGCTGTATCATCTGCAGTGCTAACATCATTTACATCAATGCCAGTGTCATCATTAGTAGCATTTGCTAACTCCTCCTGGAAGAGAGTGAAAATATATTTTGAGTATATCATCATCATATTATCAACACACAAATATTAGAAATGTTTTGATGTTATAATGTTTATTAAATCAATCACCCATAAATGGCTGTTTGTGAGGATGTGAGTTCAATTAGGAAGTATTCTGGATCAGCATTTTGGGTACATTTTTAACACATCATTTGAAAAAATATATGATTCATAAAGAGGGTAGGGTATTGATTAGTTCAACCAATTTATATTTCAATGTCTGGATTGTAAAAGAGAGCTAATTAAAATAGAGATTAAGAAGAAGAAGAAAATTGATTTACCAAGAATTTATTTGATTTTTTAAGGGAATAGCTAACAGAATGAAGGAAGATATAATTTTATCCAGGAATAAAGCCACCACCAATATTATCAACCATCATAATTATCATTTCTGTTGTAAAGCTTAGTTTATTATTTTGCTTAAAGCTTACCTTGATAACTTCAACAAAGACATTTGCCTCATCCAGCATCTGTTTTATGCGAGTATTCTCTTCTGTCAGATCTTGAATTATTTTATGCAGTTTTTCATTTTCATCCAATGTCTCCTGTAGAGCCACCCTGGAATATAAATAAAATATTATTGGGCTTATAAATTATACTGAAGGTAGAATTACAGTTATGCTTAGATATGATTGAGTTCAAGAAGCTTGCATATTAAAATATGCCTATATTGACAACTGTTATGATATAGGGCAGAATGAACTAGTTTCGCAGGTTCATTAGTGCTTCATTGAATAAAAACATATTTTATTTCTGATTTGCTTAGTGGCATGTGTTCCACATCCTAGTCATCCAGTCATAAAATGATTACTGTAAAAAACCATATGCCAAAATAAATTTATGATTTTGTATTATACATACTGTCGTTTCTCTGCTAAGATTTGCCAATATTTCTCGGATGCTCCATCAGGATTTGTGAGGTCATCCACAGAGACTTTATTATCTAAGTTTGCTTGGGTCTCCTTAGTTGATAGGTTTTTCTTCTTAATTTCAACATCACTACTTCTGTAAGAAATATATTTTATTGAGAGTTATTCACTGCAGTATCATACCCATTTCAATACATTATTAACTATAACAAACAGGTTAATTCTTTTATTTAAATAATAGACTGTTTTGAAATCTTGTTTCATAAATTTTTTATTTAAACTTACTGGTTCACACTTGGTTATCTTCATGTAATAATCAATCAGAGATCAAGCCATTGCGTCGCGCGGCGTGAAGAAAAGACAAACAAACAAACTCATTTCCTATTTGATTCATTTCATAAAAGTGGTATATTGAAAATAACTTTATTTCTAAAGCACAGTTATCGTGTAAATGTTTAAAAAATATCTAGAACTAGAATAATACTCACACAGGAGATTCTTGGCTGAGTTGATGCTTTAAGCTTTTTGACGGTCGACCAACTAAATTTTCTCTATCAGCGGCGGTATGCTGTAATGTTTTGAGAGATTTCCTCGTGACTCTTGTGGTTTCCTAAAACAAATTTGATTAGAATCTCAAATATCATCTAAGCATCCAGGAATAGTTGAAAACATAAACTACGTATGACATAACCTGTATTTCTTGGCTCATGATGATGCTGAATAAAAAGCAATTGTTATTGAAATGTTAAATTTTCTGATGACTCTCCAACTCTTCCCTTCTACGACACCGAAACTCACACACTTCACAAATTAATCACAATACAGTAATCAATCACTCAGTTGGTTATTTGTATTAGCTTGGTTGTTCAGTTGCTCACTGTCATACAATACACACACTTACCTTGGGGCTAGGATATTTTTCCCGCCTAAAGTGACAGCCGTGACAGTAAAAGAAACTGGTTACCACTGCTTACTTTTTTCTTTTTTTTTTAATGGCCTCGTCGGTTGGACCTTTAATGTCACATCAGTCCTTACAGCGCACCCCGTAAAATGAAATTGTTAGGTTCATCTTTATCACAATATTGCCATATACGTAACCTGATGCAATTTTCTTTTTTAATTACTGACAAAACTTTCACTCCTATCTCTATTATTCACAAAGTAAATGAAACTGCGAAGGCAAATTAGCAAATTAAAGTAAATTTATTTTCATAATACATATCCATAATGACTTTAAAGGCAGTATGTGTTATTGGGGATGGTCGAACGATTGTGTAATACTCTGAAAATATTTGTCTATTATAATTTAGTATATGGTAGCACTATCTAAAGCTCACAATAACGATTATGATTAATCGTGATTACTTGAGCATCTTTATAATTATCATCATAGTCTTATGAAATCTAAATAGCATGATGGCCTTAATGACAACAGTTAATTTTTGGATAGTGATGTTGAGTAGTTTGTGTGCTATCTTATGCTGCTACCTATAATACTATTACAAACTGAGATGCTTAAAGTATTGTTTTAGAAGTCTGGAGTACTTTAAACCATCGTCTATTGTCATCTGCCTGTCATTGTCATGTCACTGTCAGCCATGACTAGAATTTTTTTGACAGTAGTCAGTCAGTCAGTCTTTATTTTGTTGTTGATCTGAGTAAAGTGTTGTGTGGATTAAACTATACTTTTTAACTTAAATATCAACCGATAGCCAGAAGCTATCTTACCTCGATTAAAACAGAAGTTTCTTGCTATGATTGTATTAAAATCTCAGCATGTTGTCCTATAAATAAATTAATAATATTTTAAATATTTGATAGTATATTTTGTTAATCTACCTCTATAGTATACCTGAGTCCTTATCTTATCTCTAATTGAAGTGCTGTGCCTATCTAATAGGAAAGGAGCTTTTAAATCACGCGTAGACAGCAGCGGAAATTTTGTTGTAGGAAATGGATACATTACGGTAAGTTCTATATAAATTGAAGTTCATATACATGCAACTAAATATACGCGTCTAAGTCGAATGAAGTCAAGGTTAATTATAGTTTTGTAATCGATATATTTTGTATTAACGTTATACCGTATAATATATGAGATTAATGTTTTAGATTTTACTTTGTCACTTGGAATGTGGCAACCAAGTCTCCAGGACAAGATCTGAATGCCCTTTTGGACTTTCCATCACAGTTCAATAAAAACAAGCCATTACCTGATTTTTATGTCCTTGGGTAAGTGTTTTATGAAGCCTTCATATCACTCTCCTTCTATAATATAATTAATTGAATGCAATTTATAAGACTAACTACAAATATAAGATTTTAAATAAAGTTATATACCTCTGTTAGTATATATTAGGTATATATTTTGTTTATAAATGAACTATAAATTTTCCAGTTAATTAATTTTGTATCAATAAATTTTCTATTCAGTTATTTATTAATTAATACTAAGAAATATATTTTTATAAAAATAATGATTGTTAATATAAAATCATTAGATACCCTTATGTAATAAATAATATTCCCTGTTCTAATAAAAATAAATATGAATAACTGATATAAAGTTAAGTATAATTATATAAACAAACCATGAAGATGAGACAGTGAAGTATGTGTTATATGTAAAATCATGGTTTATAATTTAATAAGGAAAAATTCCTTCAATATTATTTCCTGGGTAGCTTGTATAATGACACAAGACTGATTTTGTTTAGTGGGGATGTGATTTTTCATATCAAGTTCCACATTTATTGATAATTGACAACTTTAAATAGTCCAAGCTGTTTATTAGATTGATAAATAATTATGCTATCTTAAATTTATAATCTTCCTTGCCATTGAATTAATGAAACTGCTCAGTTAGTAAAAGCTAGTTTCATCACTTTAACTCACACACACTTTCACATCACTGATGATGATGCTGACTGCAGTCTCTTAATATTTTATACCCAGAGCCAATTCTCAGTATATTGAAAACCAAAATGGTCGGAGGAAGTTGAATACCTTTGGACAGCAACCCAATAAAACCCACTTAACATTTGCAAAAACCAATACCAACAGCATCATAATTAAATTGCAACAATCCAATTGTTTAGATTCTTTAGCATAGGATTTCCTATATTACATATTATCAGAAAGACTTCGCTATTAAATGTAAAATAATAATGATGTTTCCCCAACTAATTATTAATAACATTACTAGCCCATAGTCTCTCATCCCTAAACCAATATACTTGATTGATTCTGACGCGTATTACTTTGTCAACAATCACCAAGTCATTGCAAAGGCCCTAGCAAACAAGAAATAAAGTGGCCTTACCCTATTTCATTATTTCAATTGTTTTTACACTAGAGCTGCTTATAAAATGTGCCATTATGTATTGATCACTACCCAGAAACACATTTTGGTAATTTAGCTTGCAAAGGGAAATCTTAGATTATCTTACTCTCAATAATTTGTAACACATTTAGTTGGTCTCAAAAATATGCAGATGAAAAACAAATATCACAGCCAATTCTTAACTTGGAATGTAGTACACCTACATTTGTAAATATCTTTTTCAGACTACAAGAAGTAAAGTCTCAACCACAAAATATGTTGATGGACTCTCTCTTTACCGATGCATGGACAGCCACATTTAATAAGATTCTTTGTCGGCAAGGCTTCATTATTGCCAAGAGCACTAGACTACAGGGAATTCTTCTCCTTGTTTATACACAAATGAAGCATGTAACCCACCTTAGAGATATTGAAGCACAATATACTAAAACTGGATTGGGGGGGATGTGGGTATGTAATTTTTTCCCCTTCTTTACACTTAGTTGACAAGTTTATTTAACTTAAATAAGGAACCAATAAAGATTTACAACTGATTAGATTAACAATAAATAAATTAGTTGTAGTGACAGTGGACAGGAAGGCTTAATTTTTCATATATACATTATTTAGGCAATCAGATTTTATAGTTTAATTACTAGTGGGGGCAGTGGCAAGTGACATACAAAATATAAAATGAGGTGTAGCCTATATTACACTGTAAAGTTTGAATTTAGAAATAAATCCATTTAATATACAATTTTTAATGATTTTATTATTTATCTATTTACATAAATGTTTAACACCAGCTATTATTGCAATGTTCAGGAAATTTGCATAAAACTAAACCATACAATTATAATGAGTTAAAACAATATCCTTGTATTCTCATAATTTACATAACAATTTGTGTTATGTATTAATATACTTTGTTGCAGGGCAACAAAGGTGCTGTAAGCATAAGATTTAACATCTATGGTTGTTCAATGTGTCTAGTGAACTGTCATTTAACGGCACACGAACATTTGCTGGCAGATCGGATAAATGATTACAATACAATCATTAAACAACATGTCTATCATGTTAGTGAAACTTCAAACATCTTGTACCATGAGTAAGTAACATTTTGGTATCTAATAATTTGATGAGGTCGTAGTTACTCTTATGTTTATCTATCTACACTAATATTATAAAGAGGAAAAAATTGTATTGTTGTGTGTGTGTAGGTTTGTAATGAATAAACTCAAAAAATACTCTGCCGTATTCAAAAATTATTTCACTATTGGAAAGCTGAGTAACATATATATTATAGAGTAGCCTATATTTATTGCTAGAAAAGATTAGGGATCTTTACTAAAACTTTAGTAACGTAACCCAAGGTGTAAAAAAGTGCCCTAAAACGTCTTTCGTCGCATGCACTGCGGAAACTATTGATGATAGAACAATAGTATATTATATAGAGATTATAGTCTGGAATAGCCTTCTTACAAAAGATGAATAACCCGGGAATATGAAAAATACCCCGGGAACGCGGATGAAACCGCGGGGGACAGCTTGTATATCATAAAGTTGAAGTTCAAACTGACTTTATTCAAAATCAACTTAAGATAAGACATTTGAAATTTTGCGGCCATGTATAAGTAAAGTTTTATCGAAATTCAATCCCTAAATAGAGACAGGTGATTACTTGAAACAGGCACGAAACACAAATTGATTTTTGAAAATCATCAAAGTAAATAAAGTGATATCAAATTTCATATCGAAATAATGTTAATATTTTTAGACCATTATTCATTGGATCAGCAGATACACAATTATATTAAAAGCAATAACGTGAACTTTTCCATGACCTTAGGTGTTAAAACTAAGGACTTAAATAGGTTGTGACGACTTCTTGGTGCCAAAAAATATAGTTAAGTCTAATTCTAAGAAGTTGTTCTATGTTAAACAACATTGTAGCACAGTCCCTTCGAAGTATCAATATCATATTGATAATAATGATAACCGGAAATCTACTGTACGCACATAGATAATAATGTACCTAGAATGTTAGTCATCACATTTTATCCTATGTATGTACAACATGTCTGAAGTGATATGCTATACAACGTTGATAAAAGCGAGAGGCATTAAATGAAACCACATATACTATACGTGCTTACTAATTTTAAACTTATAAAAAAAGTGTTTGTATTGGGAACTTATGATTAAGAGCGGCATCGTCGCGTGAATTTTGTCATTTAAGGTGAATGACTCTCAAGGGATGTAAGGGAGCACAATGTCACCTTAGTGCTCCCAGCCAACCTCACCTGCCCGCGGTGCATCCTGCCGACAAGCGAACGAGGCTCTGGCGACCGACCAATGGCGGTATAACCATTCTGTACAGCGTAGCCAAATGGCACAGGCCGGTGACGGGCAGCAGCGTCACCGGTGCGAGAGCTACGTTCTACGATCACCCAACCCGCCTGCCCAGCGTGTGGTGATTACGGGCATAAACCCCCTAATGAATAGCACGCTACAGCAACGGCCCCCAGTTCCCGGTCGCCCTGCTATTCCTGGCCAAGGCGGCGGTCATGGTCACGGCGGGGTAGGGGGTGCTAAGAATCCCCGGGCTACGGTAGGCCGCCAACACCGACTGACTCTGGCAACGTATAACGGACGCACGCTGTGGCTCGAAGAACATCTGGCGCAACTCGAAGAGGAGCTGAGGAACATAAGGTGGCACGTTCTGGGGTTATGTGAAGTCCGAAGGGAGGGGGAGGATACCGTAACCCTAGAATCCGGCCATCTTATGTACTTCAGAGAGGGAGACCAACCATCCCAAGGCGGCGTCGGGTTCTTGGTACACAAGGCCCTCTCTGACAACGTCATAGGAATCTCCAGTGTGTCGACAAGGGTAGCGTACCTTGTGATCAAACTCACCGAGAGGTATAGCCTCAAGGTTATCCAAGTGTACGCACCGACTTCGGCGCACTCGGATGATGAAGTGGAGGAAATGTACGAGGACATTTCCAAGGCCTTATACACCACCCAAAAGGCCCACTTCAACGTTGTCATGGGGGATCTCAACGCTAAAGTAGGAGTACAAACAAGCGGCGAATCGGTAGTAGGACCACACGGATTTGGAAGCAGGAACCATAGGGGGCAAATGCTCGTCAACTTCCTGGAGAAAGAAGGGCTTTTTCTAATGAATTCTTTCTTTCAGAAGAAGCCCCGGCGGAAGTGGACGTGGCAAAGCCCCGACGCTATGACCAGAAATGAGATTGATTTCATTATGACGGACAAGAAGCGTATATTTAGAGATGTCTCAGTGATCACTAGGTTCAAAACCGGAAGTGATCACCGACTTCTCCGAGGCACTCTAGATATAGACTGTAAGCTTGAACGAGTCCGTCTAATGAAATCTACGCTCCGGCCTAATATGCTCCAATCCGTGGTTGGGTCTGAAACGTTCCAGTTGAAACTGGAGAACCGATTTGCTGCCTTGGAAACTACAATTAGCGTTGATGTCGACCAGGATCTCGACCAAGTGGTGGGAATCCTCGGGGAGGAGGGGAAGAAATTCTGTGAGACGCGAGATGCCGGTAAGAGATCCAAGCTTTCAGGGGAATCTCTGCAGCTAATGCAGAAGCGACGTGAAAATCCCGCAGTCACTACGTCAGATCAACGGGCTTTGAACAAAAAAATCTCAAAGCTGGTAAGACGTGACCTCCGGAGCTCCAACACACGCTCTATTACAGAAGCGATTGAGCGAAACCGGGGGTCTAAAGTCTTTGCCCAATAGCTAGGTCGAAGCCATCTGACGAAGTTGACCACATCTAGCGGGAATGTCGTCGCTTCTAAGCCGGAGATACTCAGGGAGGTGCAAGACTTTTACGGCCAATTATATACCTCGCAAGCGTCCCGTCCCCAACCTCATTCCGAGGATCCCAGGGCCACTCTTACCCGCCATTATACCGAGGATCTGCCAGAGATCAGCCTGGACGAGGTCGTAATGGCTCTCAGACAGCTTAAAAATGGAAAAGCCCCCGGAGAGGATGGAATTACAACGGAGCTCCTAAAAGCTGGTGGAACTCCAACGCTGCTACAGCTTCAGCGTATATTTAATTCCGTCCTCTTTTCGGGGAGAACTCCGAAGGCGTGGAGCAAGAGTGTGGTCATAATGTTCTTCAAAAAAGGTGATAAAACCCTTTTGAAGAACTATAGACCCATCTCACTCTTGAGCCACGTCTATAAGCTCTTTTCGAGAGTCATCACGAACCGTCTCGCGCGTAGGCTCGACGAGTTTCAGCCCCCGGAGCAGGCTGGGTTTCGAGGAGGATATGGCCACATCCACACAGTGCGGCAGGTTATACAGAAGACCGAAGAGTATAACCAGCCCCTGTGCCTTGCGTTTGTGGACTATGAGAAAGCTTTTGACTCCATTGTCCAACTGTTCTGGAGTCCTTGCAACGGTGCCAAGTCGATTGGCGATACATCCAAATGCTGAGAGGACTGTATGACTCCGCAACTATGACCGTCCAAGTACAAAATCAGCAGACTGAACATATCCCCTTACATAGAGGAGTGAGACAAGGGGACGTTATTTCCCCCAAATTGTTCACTAACACTCTGGAGGATATGTTCAAGACGCTATATTGGAAAGGACGGGGCATAAATATTAACGGCGAGTACCTCTCACACCTGAGATTTGCGGATGATATCGTCATCATGGCTGAAACCGTGCAAGATCTCCAATACATGCTGAATACCCTGGCTGATTCTTCTGCACGCATCGGTCTCCGGATAAACTTGGATAAAACCAAGATCATGTTCAACGAGCATGTTATTCCGGAACCGGTTGCCCTTGACGGGGTTCCTCTCGAAGTTGTTCACGAATACGTCTATCTAGGGCAGATCTTGCAATTGGGTAGACACAACTTCGAGAAGGAAGCTCGCAGAAGAGTACAGCTAGGGTGGGCAGCATTTGGAAAACTTCGTCGAGTCTTTTCATCGCCCATACCCCAATGTCTGAAGACGAAAGTCTTTAACGAGTGCGTCCTACCTGTTATGACTTACGGAGCCGAGACGTGGACACTGACGGTGCGACTAGTTCACCAACTCAAAGTCGCTCAGCGAGCTATGGAGAGAGCTATGCTCGGAGTCTCTCTGAAGGATCGAATTCGAAATGAAGTCATCCGTCAGAGAACCAAAGTTATCGACATAGCTCATAGGATTAGCAAGCTGAAGTGGCAGTGGGCTGGTCACATCTGCCGTAGAACCGATAACCGTTGGGGTAGACGTGTTCTAGAGTGGAGACCACGGCTCGGTAAACGTAGTGTAGGGCGCCCTCCAGCTAGATGGAGCGATGATATACGCAAGCTGGCTGGCAGCGGTTGGAAACAAAGAGCTGAAGATCGAGCTCAGTGGCGTGCCATAGGTGAGGCCTATGTCCAGCAGTGGACGGAGATAGGCTGATGATGATGATGACTCTCAAGGGCGGATCCAGCTTTGGCGCCAGGATACACATAGTCGTGGTCAAGTCAAGAACTTATAATTCAATTTTTATAACAATAGATACAAGTAAAAAGTAGGTATCTTATTAATGTACGTAAGTACTGTACTTAAAAATATTTATAGACTAGTGAACAAATTCTAATTCTCCGAAAATTATGATTTTGTTGTCATTCGATTCGGAATGGCTTGTAGAAACTTTTTCTCTTTCTTTTTCGTACTCCCGGAACTGTAGGACCAATGTTATAATTTTCCCAGAGGGTTGAAAATACGCCCGAAAACGGGTGCTCCGGCTTGCGCAAGCCACGCCCATTTTGGACATTTACTGAATAAATATTATTTTAACTTATAAAATATGAAAACTAAGAAGCGAAAAAATTCAGGCACCTACAGGATAGCTCAATGAACAATAATCCGCGGTCCAAAAAATTTTATCGCGGTTTTTTATTAGTTATCCATTAGTTAATTTATAATTTTTTATAACACAATATTAACATTGCAAGACTATAAATCTGAGATGTTTTCCTATCGTGGAGCTATTTGTCAAAGACTTTAGAGTAGATTCTCGTTGGAAAAATTAAAAAATTGATAATTTTCGCTTTGTTATTATCAATTACTTAGGTTAAAAATTATAAAGCTCCATTAACCATTAAAAAAACCTTTTTTTCATAATGTAACTTTCGCTCCGTTTTCTCATGGTCAAAAGCTGCTAAAAAATGATTTTTAATCATTTTTATTTCCTATTCTTTAAAAAATTGTTATAAAAAGATGCATTGTTTATAAATATCCCTCAGAGAGAAAGTTACATAAGTTGTATGATCATATTTATAATTGTTTATAAGGTATTTAAATATAGGTATATATTAAACATAAGAAACCAGATGAGAATGATGTAATGAAAGAGAACAGAAAATTAAAAGTCTAATAAAAAATATTAAAAATACATGATTGTTTTTGTTTTTTTAAGTAGAAAAAGAAAAAAAAATACAGAGACAATTCATTTGTTTATAATAAAAAATATTTTTATTATATTATAATCTTGTTATTATAAACAAATGAATTACAAGTGATAGAAAAAAAAAATTAATTAACAAATATTTTTTTAGGAATGGTTTTTTTTTATAATAATAACCTTCATCATAATTTATATTTCCGAAAAAAAATGTAATTATCTTATAAACAATGCATTTGTTTATAACAATTTTTTAAACAATAGGAAATAAAAATCATTTTAGTAGCTTTTGATCATGAGAAAGCGGAGCAAAAGTTACATTATGAAAAAAAATGGAATTATCTTATAAACAATGCATTTGTTTATAACAATTTTTTAAACAGAATAGCTTTTGATCATGAGAAAGCGGAGCAAAAGTTACATTATGAAAAAAAGTCTTTTTTAATGTTTAATGGAGCTTTATAATTTTTAACCTAAGTAATTGTTAATAACAAAGCGAAAATTAACAATTTTTTAATTTTTCCAACGAGAATCTATTCTAAAGTCTTTGACAAATAGCTCCACGATAGGAAAAAATCTCAGATTTATAGTCTTGCAATGTTAATATTGTGTTATAAAAAAATATAAATGAACTAATGGATAACTAATTAAAAAAACGCGATAAAATTTTTTGGACCGCGGATTATTGTTCATTGAGCTATCCTGTAGGTGCCTGAATTTTTTCGCTTCTTAGTTTTCATATTTTATAAGTTAAAATAATATTTATTCATTAAATGTCCAAAATGGGCGTGGCTTGCGCAAGCTGGAGCACCCGTTTTCGGGCGTATTTTCAACCCTCTGGGAAAATTATAAATATTGGTCATACAGTTCCGGGAGTATAGACTTTTCTTTGGGAAATTTCCTGTTCTCTTAGAACATTTTTTAAATTTTGAAAATCTTAAATAGTTTTCGAGATATTTGCAAAAAACCAAACCCCCTTTTTCTTTCACTTAATTTTTTAAAACTTTTGCAATTCTTTTTGAGCGGCCCTTCAATTTTCTCAAAAAGTTTCTACAAGCTATTCCGAATCGAATGACACCAAAATCATAATTTTCGGAGAATTAGAATAAGTTTCGACCTAAAAAGCACATGTTGACTAGATTATTATTCTTTATTCTTTATTCTTGTACACTTGAAAAACTTAACACATAATAACTTGTACATATACGTACGTACATATTGCCATCTTCTGTTGAAGTCTCATCCAGAGAAGTACTATCACGCACGGAATGAGGAATGAGACAAAATATATAAATAAAATCATTATGTTAAATTAGTGGTCGACCTAAGTCCTGGAACCAGCTCAGGGGGGGGGGGGGGGGGGGGGGGGTCATGACGCCCCCCTGGATCCGCCGTTGATGACTCTAGGTAGCTATGCCAATGTTCTTGGTCAGCTGCTAGGGAAGATACATCGTGTTTTATCTAAGAAAATTTAAAAAAGATATCCTATGTCTAAACTATTGCTTCTATTGCTCTGATTTTTGGTGTGTGGCCTGAAAATGATACAAAGTATATGAGGTTTCATTTAATGCCTATCGCTTTTATCAACGTTGTATATATTTATTATAATATGACAACCATGAGGTGATGTTATCAACATCAATCAAAAATCTTTTATATAGGCATTTGATTTTTGTAAAATTATTAAGTATTTATTGCAAAGTTATAAAGCTTATCAAGTAGGTATTTTTGTGAATATCCTCAATTTGTAACCTTTTAATTAAACTAGTTGTTTCGTAGATTTACGTAATAATCACTACTGAAACTTGAATAAAATGCTCCAAGAATAAATACCTGTGAATTGATATTGATTTAGAAACTAGGCTTCAACCTCATAGCTATGTTAGCATGCCAAATTGCGTGATCAAACATGATAAAGATATTTGATTTTAACATCTTTCGCTATGGAATACGGTAGCTTTGTAACTAATCGTGAGTTTATGATGCGACAAAAAAAATACAATTCACGATTTAGCAAATATAAAAATTCTTTGTCATAAATTAGTACCTACCTGTAGTGTATATATTAATCTATACCTACAAATAGTAAGTATGTTATCGCTAATCGCTGACGTTATCGTATGTACTTTACCTACCTTCTTTAAAAATACTTTCCGAAAACCGACTTTTATTTATCACCGTTTATTTCTGATACAAAAAATTCTAATGTTTGTGACCTTTAAACTGATATTCATTAATAACTTCTTTTTTTTGGCTTTCTGATAGTTGTATGATTACCATACATTGAAATTTTTTATTTAAATTGTTATAGTGTTATTTTTTTCTTGATATGACTCTCTTGATTATCAAGCAACTTTAACAACTCTTACCGAGTAGGTAAAATGGCCATCCATCCATGACATCCATGACCTTAGGATATAAAATCGTACGCTTTCCACCTTTCAGCTACGTATTCTGGATCGGTGACCTAAACTTCCGAACGGATCACCCGACGGGAAACAGTCCGACTTCGGAAGAAATAGTCGCTACACTTCAAAAGGTCGAGAAAGACAAGTACGCGTCGTTGTTGAAACACGATCAGCTGATCGCTGTCATGGACACTGGCGAGGCATTCTCGGAGTTCACAGAAGCGGATATACGGTTCCCACCTACATACAAATTCTCTATTGGTGGAGATGAATATGATATTAAGTGAGTGATTTAATTAATCTATTTATATCTAGCTAGTTTTATTGATTGTTGCGGAAGACTATGCCCCATTTTCAAGCCTTAAAAATGTTAATCTCTGATTCAAATAATACATATCACTATCACTGATGTAAGAGACACAGATGATTTATCTGCCTTCTGAGAAGTAAGGATATGCGGTTCATGCCTCGAATATATGATAATATACATTTCTATAATCGCCAATAAACCGACATACTTGTCTCGTTGTCGAGTGCCAGATATTTGCGTAACCTTGTGTGAAGGGCTGACACATGTAAGACATTCATTTTATGTATGAGAAATTACTCAGATCCGTAAGTAGTTCAATCCGGTTAAATAACAATATTAATCGAAGCTTTTGCCGCTTATATACTCGGTATTGTATGTTTTGGGTCAAGGGTATTTTATATAACGATCGCGCCATTACATAACTTAGTTATTTTAGTCATTGTACAATGTGTAATCGGCTGAACGAATTTGTTATGGAGACCTAAAATTCCATACATCCTAGCACAATTATTTCTACGAAACTACATTTCCAGCCAAACGTACTAGGAATATTTTAAGAGTTATTGCTTTGTTATTCTACCACCGGTTCATGTGCAAGCTAAAGATTTGTTATAAGCTGCGATATTGCATAATCTCACTTGACCAGTTAACATGTACTGGCGTCTGGCGCAAGACTTATATAGCTCTCCTAGTTTTTCACAATGTTGCATTACAATCTTAGCACATGTCTGCACATTTTGCCAAATAAAAATCTTGTAAACCAAACATTCTACTATTGCTTCACATTTTAATGATGCTTGTGTAGTTTTGATGTCTTGAAAGATGACGCAGAAATAAAGTTGATGCTTGCGTCAAACATGATTGATGCTAAGTACCTACGTCACTTATTATTTTATGAATTAACTAAGGATACGTAAATGGTCTGACGTATTTCCTTACCTTACCGGTTTCCACGGTTGTTTGAGTTGACACTGAATTATCAGGTACTTTTTTTTGTTTATGTTTTAACCCTTTGGGTATTACTGTAGGTATACCTACAGCCACGCGTTTGTAACAAGATAACATAATAAGTAAAAAAATGTTATTACGCTATCCGAATAGTCTTTGTATATTTAAATTTTTCAGGAGAATACAAAATACTTTACTTACCTGACTCTGACTTTAGACTTTCACTGCTATTACAGAGATAAGTTCTGTCACACGCTATACTTTTGAGTGAGTACAATGTATAGTTTGAAATATAAAAGAGAAAAAGGGAAACCTAACAATCATATTAACGACGATGCCAAAAATGGTTCTGAAATGTCGCTGGTTCTAGAACTGAAATCAATAAATAACGTATTTTATTAAAGTTTTTATGAAGTATAAAACATTGTTACCTCAATTGACGCTCATTAAGAGCTCAATTGTACACTCGATTTAATAAACAACAGACTAGGCTAATTGGTCATTACTACAATTCCAAGAAATAGGGAAGAACCCGAACTCAAATGCGTTCTTCTAAACATGACGTCTAAAGTTGTCGAGAACTAAAATGGAGTGTTGACAGCTGAGAATGTCATTGAAAAATCAGCTTAATTGCTTTTGGTATTAAGGTTCATTTATTGATCAAATGGTTCATTTTGTGATAGTGCTGGTGAAACTGATCATAACGCCATAGGGTTTTTTTAGGGTTCATTACCCAAAGGGTAAAACGGGACCCTACTACTATGACTCCGCTGTCCGTCACAAAGCTGTATCTCCTGAACCGTTATAGACAGTTGAAATTTTCACAGATGATCTATTTCTGTTGCCGCTATAAAAACAATAAAATAAATATTTACAGAAAAAAAAACCATAAAATAGATAACGGTACGGAAGCTTTCGTGCGCGAGTTCGACTCGCACTTGGCCGGTTTTTTGTATAACAGTCCTAGCTGTCAAAACGAACCTACAAAATCTCTACAACTAATAAATGCAATGCAAAATGTAATGATATACCTATGTATACTCCTTGTTTATATCAAATTTATGTAACGATGAATTAAACTTTAAACTCTTTAATTACAGGAGAAAACCATCGTGGACTGATAGAATATTATACAAAGTGATAGCTAATAACTACGAGAATATAACGTTAAGAGCGGATTTGGTTTCGTACAACCACATATCACACTACACGGTCAGTGACCACAAGCCAGTAGTGGGGCAATTCAATATTAAGGTCAGTTTGTATTGTATATATTAACTAAGGTAATTAGTGTATTTGGCGTGACATACTTTCTTGACCGTGTTAAGGTAACAATTGTGCTTATTTGTAGTATGTAGGTCTTTATCTTATGATTTGATCAAATATATCCAAGATTCAAGGTCGGGTACAAAGCAAAATTATGGAGTTTTGGAACGTATGGACCTACAATCTTAATAAATCTTTGGTCGAAGATTCATTGGCATGCAAATAGCTTGTACAGTAGTATGGTTGTTAGTTGTAGTTTAGATGGTGATTGAATTTTCTTTTTTATACATGACTCTTATACTTTACCCACTTGTCATGTTTGATTTTCAATTGAATATTGACCACTACCGAAAAAAGTTTGATGTGCTCATTTGCGGTATGTATCATTGCGTTTTGTGGTATTGTAGATGTGCTTTCATTTTGAGGGGCGATCAATAATGAACCTAATTATAAGTTAACAATAAATTAAAATTTCTCTAAATAATCCCACAATCTTAAAGCCTAGTATTGCATGCAATCAGTAAGCGTTATAAAGACCAGTATTTCGCTATTTTGCGCACAAAAGTATGCCTTATGCACCTGTTTTTATATCGTGAAATTCTGGGATGGTCGTATGTTTGTTATCAGATATTGATACTGAGCATGTCCTCTAGATAGTTCGGCATTTTTCGTTATAAAGCTTCTATAAATGATACAGCGATACATGAGATGTACTCCTGACGTCTATCAGCTTACCTCAATTTTGGCATAAAAATTGGCAAAAAATGATATCATGATAATACCATACTTACCACCTTCCTGGGGTTTCTTCCGGGTTCCCGGGGAACTTATTTATACCGGGATTGTAGCATAGCCTATGTCATTTGTAAATAGTGTAGATTTCTATTAGTAAAATCATTTTTAAAATAGGTGTAGTGGATCCGGAAATTACCCTCCATACACTAAACTTCCAAAATTAGAACTCTCTTTTCATAATATTAGTTAAGCATATACCTTTAGCAAGTGAAACAAATAATATAGAAAAATCCAAAACCCCCTGCATGCACTCAAGCTAAACTAACCATTATGATTTGTATATCCGCGCATCCGCATGTTAGATCCGTAATGGCTTCACACGCAGCGTGCTAGCCGACTTGCCGAAGTCCGTCAGATCCGGAGTCAGAATGAGATCCGCAATGGTATCAGCGCCTGGCGTCACCGAGGAAGTAGCTGACTCAGTTACTGGTGATAGTGGAACATATAAAGATGGTATGGAGGCGCTGGTTGATGCTCCTTCTCAGGTATTACTAACTTATTATATGGAAAGTGGAATCATTAAGACACAATTCAGGCTTTACAAAGAATATAAAGCCTAAGTTGAGATTTACAGGTCTACCATAGTCAGAAGTTGTTAATGTCGGAACAATAACAATAACTTAATCGCCCTCCTTAATTTAAATTGGTTGCTTTTGGTGTGTCCAAAATCACTTCAAATATGGTCGACCTGTTGCATTGTATAATATTTTTTAAAGAGTGTCTCGATGATTTCACCATAGTATTTAGAGGTTGATGGTAGATTGAAGGAATTAAAAGTAAATAGAATAAATGATTAATGCTTATTGCCTGTAGTTAGTCCTGCTACATGGAATGTAATGTAGTTGGATGCTTGTTGGTAAAGGTATGAGTTGTAGCAGTTCATTGATTGTTAGGAGGTTATAAAAAATGAGCCTCTTCATTTAATGAGTCTCTATGGTCATCCTACTGGGGCCATCATGATTTTGTCTGTTCCATATAAGATATCGTTTACAATCGCTTGAGATTCTCAAGGAAAATTAAACTCTAATGTTTGTAAAAAAGGGTTCATTATTCAATAATTAATTGTATGATTAGAAAAATGCATTTACGCTTTTAAACGTCAAATAGGAAGTCTTTTATGGAACACACTACAATTAGGACTCCGAGGATTAGCTTCGCTTAGCCCTTACAACGAATTCCAGATTGCCCATGTTTTTCTAACTAAGGCATGCCAAATATGTATGAGCATAAAATCTTTTGCTGCAGAGTTCGTTCGCCGTGAAGCAGTAGTGTAATTGAATTTCTGTCTCGGTTAGAAATGTAAGGCAGCACGGGATGTTTAATCTCCAACAATTTCATGTCTTACAACTACTAACAAATACTTGTCCAATGGTAGTATGCGGCGGTGACTACTTACCGTCAAGTGGACTGTGTACCTGTTATCGGGCTAGTTGACAATGATTGATTAATATAATAATAGCTCGGTAGGATTCTCGAATCCTTCAATGACCTTGAGCTTTCCATACAGGAAAACATCATGATTTAACCATAGTACGGTTTAGGATATCTGTCCGGTTACCAATCACAAGTTAAACCGTTATAAAGCACCTACCAGTGTGTTCCTTCTTAACATTGTGGCGACATCTATGATCACGCTCGCGAGAATCCTACATCGCGATATCAAAGTTTTCTCAGGATTTGACTATATATACCAGCTTCCAACATCAACCGTTGGACAATCAGAGCGTAACAATCAACAGTTAGACCGCGGTCCCCAGACATGATCACCTAGCCTGATGGAAGATCTTCCCTTTTCAATGACGGAGTCAAACCTTACTCTCATAATACTCAGACTGTGGTAAAACATGCCTATCATAGTAAAACTAAATGTTATTGTTACAGGCGTTTTCAAACTACACAGAGAAGACGGTAGAGTTTGCGCCCATCACTCGGATATGGTACATTGGTGACGCGGACTTCAGGACGCAATGTACGCTGTCACCTGACGTGCAAGTACATCCCAACGACTGGATTGGTATTTATGATGTACGTCCCTATTTTATACTTCTAGAAAATTTGTCAAACTTGAAGTTTAAAATTTAAACTTAACATATTTATAGACTCGATTTAGGAATTGGATTATCAAGAGAAAGAACAGTTATTGTACTAGACTTCTTAGATTTTCCTTTCTTTTATATAAAAATTAAAAAGTTTTAAAGTACACACACACAGTCATACATCAAATTTAAGTAAATTCTTTTTATATATTTTCAAGTAAAACTCATCATTTGATTAAATAATGATAGTAATTTATTATATCTGGATTGTATATAGATGTGAGAGAGAAGTTTTAGAAACCGAGAGGTTAATCTCACCCAAGAGTGTGAGCCAGAACACTCATAGCACTAGGAAACCTAGTTTAAGCTCTTGTTTCTCACTATACACAGGCAGTGACAGGCCCGTTGGCTTGGTGGTTAACGCTCTGACTGCCGAACCGAAGGTCGCGGGTTCGATTCCCACCCAAGACAAACATTTGTGTGCATGAACATATCTGTTTGTTCTGTGTCTGGGTGTAAATATCTAATATATATGTATGTATTTAGAAAAAAAAAGTAGTATTTGTAGTATATCATTTATCTGGTTTCCCATAGTACAAGCTCTGCTTAGTTTGGGACCAGATGGCCGTGTGTAAAGAATGTCCCAGGATATTTATTTATTTATACCTTATTAGTTGAGAACTAAAATTGTTATGATATTTTGTGGGAGTAAATTAACAACTTTTATCTACACTAATATTATAAAGAGGAAAGATATGTATTTTTGTATGTAACGAATAAACTCAAAAAGTACTGGACCGATTTTAATAATTCTTTTTTCATTAGAAAGATACATTATCACTGAGTAACGTAGGCAAGGGCGGATCCAGCTTTGGCGCCAGGAGGGGGTCACATAGTCGTGGTCAAGTCAAGATCTTATAATTTAATTTTGATAACAATAGATAAAAAGTAGGTATTTTATTATTGTACGTATGTACTGTATTTAAAATTATTTATAGACTAGTCAACAAGTGCTTTTTAGGTCTAAACTTTTTCTAATCCTCCGAAAATTATAATTTTGGTGTCATTCGATTCGGAATGGCTTGTAGAAACTTTTTCTTTTTTTTTTCGCACTCCCGGAACTGTAGGACCAATATTTATAATTTTCCCAGAGGTTTGAAAATACGCCCGAAAACGGATACTCCGGCTTGCGCAAGCCACGCGCCCACTTTGGACATTGAATGAATAAATATTATTTTAACTTATAAAATATGAAAATTAAGAAGCGAAAAAATTCAGGCACCTACGCGATAGATCAATGAACAATAATCCGCGGTCCAAAAAATTTTATCGCGCTTTTTTAATTAGACCATCAATTAGTTAATTTATATTTTTTTATAACACAATATTAACATTGCAAGACTATAAATCTGAGAATTTTTTCCTTTCGTGGAGCTATTTGTCAAAGACTTTAGAATAGTTTCTCGTTGGAAAAATTTAAAAATTGTTAATTTTCGCTTTGTTATTAACAATTACTTAGGTTAAAAATTATAAAGCTCCATTATACATTAAAAAATACTTTTTTTTCATAATGTAACTTTTACTCCGTTTTCTCATGGTCAAAGGCTACTATTTATTTCCTATTGTTTAAAAAATTGTTACAAACAAATGCATTGTTTATAAGATAATTCCAATTTGTTTTCGGAAATATAATCTATGATGAAAATATGATTTAAAAAAAAATATTTATTGCTTAAAAACGGATTTATTAATTAACAATTTTTTTCTATCACTTGTAATTAATATTAAGAATATTTTTTAAATCATTATTTATCTTGGTCTATGATATAAAAAAAAAGTTCCATTTTCGTTGTTTATTTAATAAACAATTTGTATAAACAAATGAATTGTCTCTCTGATTTTTTTTTCTTTTTCTACTTAAAAAAAACAAAAATAATTATGTATTTTTTATTTAATTTATTTATATGTTTTATTACACTTTTAATTTTCTGTTCTCTTTCATCTCATCATTCTCACCTGGTTTGTTATGTTAAATTTTTTATAGCATTTAAGCTAATGGAAGATACAATGAAAATTTTTTAAAATGATTTGTTCTTTAATCATTGAACAACAAATTAAGCCCTAATTTAAAGCTCTTACTCAATTATTTATTTAATTTAAACCGTTTGTTGATAAAAATAACCTTTGAGATTTTTTTTTTACTTTTATGTTTAAATACTTTATAGAAAAAAAAAACAATAAATACCTTATAGAAAATAGAATATTATTTCAAAATTTCACAATAGCATTTCTGTTTAATTTTTAGTTACTAAGATGCTTAGGCTATTACACTTGGACGCTTGGATGCAAGACTAAAATTTATAAGCTAAAATAGTTAATAAAAATCCGTCAGAGAAAAAGTTAAAATTTTTTAAACAATAAGAAATAAAAATGATTATAATTTTTTAGTAGCTTTTGAATAGGAGAAATCGGAGCAAAAGTTACATTATGAAAAAATATTTTTTTAATGTTTAATGGAGCTTTACAATTTTTTACCTAAGTAATTGTTAATAACAAAGCGAAAATTTTCAAATTTTAAATTTTTCCAACGAGAATCTATTCTAAAGTCTTTGACAAATAGCTCCACGAAAGGAAAAAATTCTCAGATCTTAGTTAATAATAGTTAAATAGTTGTGTTATAAAAAAATATAAATTAACTAATGGATGGACTAATTTAAAAATCGCGATAAAAAAATTTGCACCGCGGATTATTGTTCATTGATCTATCCTGTAGGTACCTGAATTTTTTCGCTTCTTAATTTTCATATTTTATAAGTTAAAATAATATTTATTCATTTAATGTCCAAAGTGGGCGTGGCTTGCGCAAGTCGGGGTACCCGTTTTCGGGCGTATTTTCAACCCTCTGGGAAAATTATAAATATTGGTCCTACAGTTCCGGGAGTATTGACAGACTTATCTTTGGGAAATTTTCTGCTCTCTTTGAATCTTTTTTAAAAAGTTTGAAAATCTCAAATAATTATCGAGATATTTACAAAAAACCAAACCCCCTTTTTTCAGATATTTTTTTATAATTTTTACAATTATTTCGAGCGGCCCTTCAATTTTCTCTAAAAGTTTCTACAAGCCATTCCGAATCGAATGACACCAAAATCATAATATTCTGAGAATTTGAATAAGTTTCGACCTAAAAAGCACTTGTTGACTAGACTATTATTCTTTATTTTACACTTGATAAACTTAACACATAATAACTTGTACATATACACGTACATATTGCCATCTTCTCTTGAAGTCATCCAGTGAAGTACTATCACGCACGGAATGAGGAACGAGACAAAATATATAAATAAAATCATTATGTTCAATTAGTGGTCGACCTAAGTCCTGGAACCAGCTCAGGGGGGGGGTCATGACCCCCATGACCCCCCCCCTGGATCCGCCGTTGAACGTAGGCTATATTTAGTACTAGATTACTATAGAAATCTTTAGAAATTCCTATTAAAACCAACCGAAAGACGTTGAAAGACATTTTATGGCAATTTTTTTACACCTTAAAAAAATTGCCATGAAATGTCTTTCATCGCATACGCTGCGAAGATTATTAATGATAGGACAAAAAAATGTTTGACAATAGATTATATAATGATGAGCTATAGAGGTTTTGCAATTTGGATTGTATTGCAGGTCGTGGGTTCGATTCCCACCCAGGACAAACATTTGGGTGCATGTCTGTTTGTTATGGTCTGGGTGTAATGTGTATTAAGAAAACAAAAGGTTGTATATCAGTTTTCTGGTTTCCATAGTACAAGCTCTGCTACGTTAGGGATCAGCAGGCTGATTGTGTAATGCTCTTACTATATATACTACTTTTTTAAATACATACTCATCCCTACTAATATTATAAATATAAATGTAAGTTTGTTTGTTACACATTCACGCGAAAACTACTTAACCGATAATCATGAAACTTTGTACCCATATTCTTGGAGGTATTAGAAGTAACAAAGGATTATTTTTGTGCCGGGAAAATGTTAAATCCCTGGGGAACGCGGGTGAAACCGCGGGGGACAGCTAGTTATTAATAATTACATTTATACTGTGGACTGTGTGCATCTCTAATTCGGCATGATGCGTACTTTTAATATAAGTACGCATCTTATATAAATTTTTATTCAACTTTTTTTTTTAATGAACAAAGATAAATACCCGGAGAAAATATAATGTCATTCACATAAAAGCACAGAGGTTTATAAGAGGAATATATATATATATATATAGGATATTCAACATTCATTCTTTATGTTACTAAACTAGTTAGGCATCGGCTTCAGAGCAATTATTATTTAATCACTAACCATAGTAAATATACGTCATTTTATTTCAATAGGCCAATTTCCAAAATTTGGACGACTACATAGCTTATGAATACCTGGCTAAGGTCAGCTTGCCTGAAGCGCCAACATCCAACGGACAGCCGCGGTCGATCACACTCAGCTTCCCAGTGGGCAGTGGAGTTAGGACACCAGGCTTCTACCGGTTTATATACTTCAACCAACCTAATCATGATGTCAGGAGTGTTTTGGGTAAGTTGTTTGATAATTAGTAAAGTCACATCTGAGATAGAGTTGAGCACATAACCGTAGTGTCATCGTATCGAGTGTGAAATGCAGGTTTGTATGGTAAATTTTACACCGCGCATACAGTGACGTTGCACGAAGTATAATTTTTCATTGCATTGCGGTTTGGTGCACTCCATACGATAGCACTACTATTGTAATCTCCGACCACGGCACCTATTTTAAAAATTCTTGAAAAGTACCTAAATTAATACAGATGAATATCCCTGCTCCCCTACTAATATAAATGTGAATGTAAATTTGTTTGTTACGCATTCACGTGAAAACTACTTAACCTATCATCATGAAAGTTTGTACACAAATTCTCGGATGTATTAGAAGTAACATGTGATACTTTTTATCCCAGAAAAATGTTTCGTCCCTAGGGAACGCGGGTGACACCGCGGGGGACAGCTAGTAGACTATATATGAATATCTATATAACATGAATACATTAGATCTCTCAGTATCGCGGTTCATACCGCGGCACGGAAACCAATTATGACATAATTAGTCTCACTAATATAACTAATATTATATTATTTGATATTTGAATGTTTGTGATTCAATAACATAAAAGCGGCTCCGCGGATTTTTATTTCATCACGATTTCATGTGTAAACATGTTGACTCGTATCAGTTCGGTTTAGAAATCTATGATAGGGTCATCTTAAGGTGAAGTCATCTGTCGCTCGAAGTTTTAGTCAGCCCCTACCGTATACCGAGCGCTATGATGATGACACATAAAACTTTTCTGATTATTATAAAGTTCTTTCTTTTTTTTTTTACATTTTCTACGGACTCTTAGAAAATAGTAGAATTTTCAAAGTCGTACTCTTCAAAGAGTCGGCTTTGAAGATTCTACGATAAATTAAGAACTGAAGTTCCATAACTCTTATTATATTTCGACAGGTATATCGCAACCATTCGAAGTAAGCAGCAAAGAAGACAGGTTAGTGACATTAGATCCTTGCGAGCAGGCGTCTACAAGCACCTCCTCAGGACGGACAAAGCCTTCGTCAGCTAACACAGACATCTTCACCGACTTCACCGGATTAGATGTTGCAAAGCTCTCGCGACACTTCTCTAACGATCTCAGCATTGACTGACTAAAGAACTATCTCCCTAGCTCTCCCGCTATGGGCCGTAAGGACAATAGTGTATAACTCGTTTTCTATTTTAGGTATAAGGGTTACATGACATGTTGAGTCACAAAATTAATTTATTGTTAAGGTATTTTATTACGGCCTATGTAAATGGGTGACATAACTAGCATTACCCACATTTGTGTTATGAGAAAGAGATTTTCGATAGGGCTTTTAAGGTTTAAGGCTTTCGGAGCATTCGCTCTCTTTTATAGTGTAGTTGAACATGCTTACGTTTAAAAAGTATTATTGTTAAAATGTAAGTTATTTGTGGAATTGTGCAATTGATTGTAGTTGAGCATAATATCAGATTTTTAGACAATAAATACGTTATTTAGCTACTTAATGGCGATGTGTCGTGCTTTGATTAAAAAATGGAATTGATAAATGGGTATTCTAACTTACAGTGCAGGAAATTGATGGTTTTGGTCAAAGTGATAGTGCCTTTTTTTGTGCTCAAGGAAAACATGTGGTCTCTTCACATCTCAGAGCTTCTCATCCGTATTGATGTAGTCTGTCATATGTATGTAGGTCAATAAACCGATTCAATGCACAGAAAGTTAGAATGCAAACATTGTAGAAAAATATATAATATCAAGTGATTTATGATTAGTACAATTTGTAATTTTATAAAGTGAATTGAAATATTGGTAATGTGTATACTAATTCATGCGTACCATAATAGTAATTTCAATATGTACATTCCGCTATAAATATTAATCAGATATCCAAATGTGCTTTAATATTATGCCATAATATGTTATGTATAGAGTTGAATATACAACTATACGTCATTATATAGGACTAATTAGGTTTCTTAACGGTTTATTTTTCTTAACTGCCACATTCATATCATATCCAGTCGCGTAATTTAACTTACTAAGTTTTTCAGGAATCCTATCAAATGACCGATAGGCTTTAGGGGTCATCTATAAATTACGTCATAAGTTAATCCTAGCTAGCTAGTTAAACCCCCCATTAGAGGGGGTTAAAAAGTGTGACATTGTGTGACAAGGGGAGAGAGGTGCCATAAGTTTTGTGATGTTCCATGTCCAAATTTACTTGATTAATGATGAATTGATTTAATACTTTGTATGTATCCTTAATCTTGTTTGTGAATTAGATTAAAATTTTCTTTGTAATGTAAATTATTTATGTTTTTTTCTTCATTTAGACGTTTAAAAGATTATAAAATATGTGACGTCACACTAGGGGGTCAAAGCCATAGGATTCGTGTGACGTAATTTATGGATAGCCCCTTATAATTTTGTCTGATTCTGGTACTTTGATTAATTCATAAAAAATGCCACAAAAAAACAGTATATCTACTATATAATTGTGTATAACATTTGTTACTAATATGAATATTTATTCTTGAAGGCAATTAGATGTCTGCCTCATGGCTGCTGAATAAAATGTAATTCTTTTGAATAATCTACTTAAATTCTAATTAAATAATAGTAGATATGTAATGACGTCATAATGTGATGAAAGTTGTGATGTAAAGAACGTGTTCATTGATAGTAAATGATACATTTTACGTCTATCTATCGCAAGTTATTCGTATGATTTTGTGAAAAAAATGTCGTGTTTAGTATATCTATAATCGCCTCGTACGATTGGTATATAGCTCAGTTAGAGACCGGAGATCTTCGAGCGAGATTCTATAAACGTTTCTATGGCTGGGTTTAAATACGGCGACAATCCTGACCACATATCACGTTGAATCTTCAAATAACAGATTATACAAAAACAAATATCTAGTAACTAGTTCCGCTGGATCTCCTCTGTCAAGTCCCAAACAAGGTAACTCAACAGGAAATCGACACGTGTTTCGCTTCTGGCTTCTGCTGCCACTGAGTCGACGCACTAGCACCACAGATGTGTTACCTCGCCGACCGCCGGGCAGAAAGAGATTATTAAGCGGAACTAGTTACTAGATATTTGTTTTTGTATAATCATACAAAGTCACACCTGAGTCATTTCGTTATCTTCAAATATCTTCGATGAATTGTGGGTATGAGAGAAGAGGAGAAATTTATGTGTGTTCTTCATATGAAATACAATGAAGGTTGCTTAAGGATAGTTACTTAAACCTTTGATTGAATCATCTAAATCAAATGTTGTTTTGTTATGGTGGAACAATGTGTTTTAATAAATTGGGTGGATCTGTATTACTGTGTTTCGGTTAGAAAGGTAAGGGGGCCGGTGAAATTACAGGCACATGAGACTTAACAACAGGGTCGACAACGCATTGGCGATGCCCCTAGTGTTGCAAATGTCCATAGGCGGCGGTAACCACTTACCATCAGGTGGACCGTCTGCTTGTTTGTCGGCCCATGTGTTATTAATTTTTTTTTATGTTTATTATACTTCTTCATGCTGAACAATTATTAGAATGAATACAAAAACAATATTACTTATGGTATGGACTACTTTTTAAGTTTGAAATTTTATTACGCAATTTCTTAGTTAATCCCTCTGAATTAATCAGTATGGTGAAATAACCTCCCGGTACAAAAGTTATATCTGTTTTTAAATATTTTTTGTCATTTTTATTTGATTCAAACTAAATTGAGCTCATTTGAAAAAGTAAAATGACAATAAATTTATGATTAGGCTTTGTGATATAAAATTGGTTTAATTATTATATTATTACAAAAATCCAATCCCGTCCTTTTAATTATGTTTTTCTAAAACATTATTAAAACTTTTAGTTATTTAGTTCATAGCCGCCAGATGGTGGTATTTATATTGTAAACAAGTTGTAACTTATATCCCGACAAAAATATTTTGAGTTAGATTTTTTAATTATTAACATTTTAGTGCAAATAGAAGTTCCTACAACTGACCTTTATATCCGTGAAGGTCAGACAGACTCGCAACATTCAATACCTAGTATTCCTCGGAAATAACTGAATTAATTTTGGGCCGGTTTTCCCTTGTTTTGGAATACATTGATAAACATTTAAGATGCATGACAAAATTGTTGTACCCAAAAAGTTCAAGAAAATAAAATGGAAGTCTAATAGACTCGTCGACTTTTCAAAATAGGTCGAACACCATCTTCTTTTGGTGCTTATTGTAATTAAAAACCCCTATATTGTATCTGGTTACACAAACAAAATTATTTGGATACCTACCTACATATAATAACTTTATTTTTTTTTAAACATATTTTATTTTGTTGGAATTTTTTGTATCTACTACTATGTTTTAGAACCACCGATTTTCATAAAAAGTAATATTTTTGATAAAAAAACATATTTTTTGCGTATTGTATGATTTGCATATTTATCGTATTACCTAACTAAGAGTTTAAGAATTCTACAATAACAATTATTATTTTATAATTTAGTCAGAAAAACAAATTTTAATTTAAATGGCACGTTAGAATTTTACGATAAATCTTCAAATAATCTTATGAACAGTTAACATTTTATAACACATACTGTTAGATTGAGGAGATACTTTAAGATGTGCGTGGTGCGAGATAAAGCGAGCAATACTTCTGGACTGAGAATGCACAATGCACTACTCGCAGTTCTTCATAACATAAGTTAATCCCAAGTCGGAGTATATCCTCTCTAGTTACATATATCGGCAGGCCAGTTGGCTTGGTGGTTAGCGACTCTGACTGCCAAGCCGAAGGTTGCGGGTTCGATCCCCACCCAGGACAAACATTTGTGTGCATAAACATATCTGTTTGTTCTGTGTCTGGATGTAAATATTTATATAAGTATGTATTTAGAAAAAAAAAGTAGTATATCAGTTATCTGGTTTCCATAGTACAATCTCTGCTTAGTTTGGGACCATTTTACCATAGAATTCACCTCAGTTGAACAGTATGCTTAAAATAGCATATTCTACCGGCACGCTATGATGGTCTTTTTGACGTTTCAGATTGTCATAGGAAAAGAAACTGTATTCCTTTGGAATAAGGTTGATTTCTATTATCATACATTTAGCTGTTGGATCAATAGATGCACCTTATGTCTGAAAGAATAAAGGTTATTTATCTTTGTCATTGTTAAACGTCAAAACGGCCATCATAGCGTGCCGCAAGGTTAGTGGCATACTTAGTAGTAAAGCAGTATTTAACCGCAACTTTGTTAATATACATAAACATATTGTATAAAAAATGTTTAAATTAGTTTCTAAGCGCATTACCACCTCTCTGTACTTGCCAGTTATCTATTTATAGTTGAAATGTGTTACAAAATCGTGTTATATCAGCTTATCGTATATTTATAACAAATCTAGCATATCTATCGATTTATCTAACGTATGTAAGTTGCTTAATAAAGTTGTCATCATAAGTACAACCAGCCGTTTCCTACTTGTTGAGAAAGGCTATCAGTAAGTAGGTACTAGTTATTTTTGTAAACATTATGTACGTTACATTATTAGAATATAGTTAGAGTTGTAATATTACGTGTATTAATGTTGCAATAGTGTTATGGGCTTAATTGTGTTTTGTTTATATTGTCTGTATAAAATAATTATTCTTGATGTATCACTATCGATCCAATTCTGTCTAAATTGTCACAAATTTTCTTTTCAACCATGCAATTATACTGTAATGCATCGCATTTCAAAAACATTATTTTAACCAATTGTAGTACAAACTTTATTTTGTAGGTTTCAAAGTTATGTTTAATTATGGGAATAGAATTTATTTAGTTGGAAATATTTTGTTTTATTTTCTCATCTCTACGTCTTTACTTAGTGTTAATTGAACGGTATTATTTTGACCTTGGCTTCGGACGAAACGTGTCTAGCGGAAGGTGCGATGTTTACTTATCTGACAAATCACTTCGCGATAACGTCTACGCAAAACTATATCGGTGCAAGTGCGAGGCGCGGCGTTGATGTCGAATGCGAGCGAGCCCGCTCCTATCAACTCGTAGTAGTTGCCTCGTAGCGTTATCGGGAAAGCGCGGGAAATTCGCGCCACGGAGCGCTCTCTTCAGTAGGCTCTCGCCCGCCGACAGATATGGACGGGTCCACGCGCGCGCTCGCGCTGGCTCTCGCGGTACTCGCGCTCGCGTCCGCGCGCGCCCACATACCCTCGCACGACAACATACTCAGAATACAACTGTGGGACGCGGAGGGACTCAGCCGGGATCCTATCACCACACCGGCTCCCATCACCACCATTATACGACGCAAGTTCGACGTCAACTTGGACTCATTGTACAATGCTATGCTGGAGGAGGGTCATGAGGGAGGATTCGGGAGGTTCACCAGACATAAAGTGAGGCATAAGAGACGACGGCCACGGCAGAGCGGGACGGACCTGCCGTGGAGGTTCCACTCCGGCTCCGGTCTGAGGAACGTAGCGGTGTTCGAGGATAATGTGCCGTGGGATGTTATCGAAGCGGACAGTTCTGGACCGAGCGTGAATGCCAGTGTAGTGAGTGATTCGAGTGCCAGTTCCACAGTGAATGAGACGCGGGACGTGGGGCCGCCGATGACGCTGCGTCAGCCCGAGGACGAGGTAATGAGCTAGGACAAACAAGGCTTACAGTAATGTGACGCCTTTCATCGTTATCGTCGCCCCGAGGTGGTTAATAGCCATTCACAGAACTGATAGCCTGCCGGCGTTGCCGTAGGGATTTCTATTCAGGGCTCCCTTTCAGCACACCCCTCGAGCGACGGTGCGTTGATAAAAGTGAATACCCTTCATTGTTTTTTTAAATATTTTCTCGCCGGCTGCATGTAGATCGTATCATAAGTTCGCGCGCGGTCGCGAACGTAAAATATTCTTTCAAGGGGAGATTGGCTCTCACGTAATCTGTTATCATAAGATATATTTTGGCGATAAGCAGTGTTGAATCGTCGATGTTTATATTTTCACTATCTGATTAAAACAATATTTTAGCTAAGTACTTCATTTTGTAGGTATACGTGCTTTATCTCCGTAACAAATTATTGGGAGCATTTGAAAATAACACGCATGGAGTATGGACTTAACATCTGTTTTTCGAACATCCAAGAAATACATAATAGTTTTATATACCTAGTGGTTTCATGTTCTCGGAATACTTTCAATAGCACTCCTCATACTGCCTTTAAAGTTTTTATTTACCTAGAATTTGTCGGGCTGGTGATAAAAGTTAATTTAATGATTTCCAGCTAGGCATTTGATGGTTGTTATTAGATGTAGTTTAAAATGTAATTTGTACACAAACATACATGGAACAGAAACCGCAACACATAAATTAGTCTCATACTTGACTGGTTTTTAACGTCGACCTTTTACCTTATTGTTAACCTTTGCGAAACTAACTGGGGCTCGCCATGCAAGCGGCAAGGGTTGCCCGCCCCATGCATTATTGAATTTTAACATTTATTCAGTCACGTGTTCCGTGGACGTAAAAGTCATGTAAATGGCTCATTTACTTGTACATGTTCAAATTTATCGCTAAAGTACTTTTTGTAAAATTTCAAGAACTTCTAATTTCCTTACTTATTTAATACTTTATTCCTATCAAAATCATAACTTAAAACTTTTTTTTGCATTTATATGACTTATTATATTATTATAGAATAGACGTAGTTAAGTCTTCATTTTACGATTGGCAATCACTGCGTGTCGTGGAGGATTCATCGAAACGTAAGTTATCCCTACGTGTGAGTTAATTGGTCACCTGTGCTAAGTTTCAACCATGACCGCGTACACGCCCGTCGCCCGCAGCCGGCCATCGGCGCCAATCAACCGGAAATTAGGCACAAATCAATAATTTCCCTGCCAATACTGTCCACTACGTGACGGCGCTAATAGAGTCTGATTGACTCGTCTCGCACGTACTCGGAATTGTATTCGATCGGATTTTATGTTATGACGGGCTCAACAGCTAAAGTTCCCACTAAAAATAATTCGCTTGGTAATTAATAGATCTTCTAGAACAGGTTTTACTCGCTTTTAATAATGCTTTGTAACTGTAAATGAACTAATGATAATACATTTTCCTCACTTTGTTGGTTTGTTGGTCCTCAAGTTGTTATAATTAATTATAATGATTGTTATTTCTAATTTTATTCTATTAAGTTTAACATTGCTCAAGTGCTATTTAAGTCACAGAATAATGATGTTGGGGAATATTTGTTTACTTGATGATAATAACATTGGTTATTTGTTTCTGTTTCTTCTTGTACAATCATGATCATAAATACGAAGAGTTCTGTAATAATAACTGATTTCATGATTCATTTCCCTTCTTTAATTTGTAGACGGTTCAACTATTACAACATCTTTGCCGCTTTAAGTATTAACAGTCCTTTTGAATTCTGTAAAGGGTCTCAGATATTTTTTCCGAAACTGTCCAGTGTCTATGATTATATATATTGAGTGTACATAGCTTGTTCCCGTTTTATTTTTTAAATTATGTCTCTTTATCAGAGTGCCTAATAGTAAAGAGTATTCTTCAGCTTGCCCCATTTTCTATTCCCAGTAATGCGGTTCTACAGACTATTTGTTCTCGTCTTCTTCCTCAAATCTCTTAACCTCTTGGATACCAGTTTGTTATTACGTTAATCAATTGTAAGTAGTAAGAAGCATCTGAGTTAATTAAAATGAAGTACCTATCTACGTTTGTGTATCTAACTTAATACAAATTGCGTTGTTCCATTTCTGCTCTATATTTGATGGCATGAATATTGGTAAAGAGAAAATATTGCCTTGAAAGTGGTATTGTTAGTAATGAATGTTATTGCGTACTTGCATTCAAGGTCACAAATGGAAGCTTTTGTTATCTCTTACTACCTACTTCTTCTACTACTACTTAGGTGCTATAATGGTATTTCCGAAGCACTAAAACATGGTCAATCGCAATCTCGTCAGAAAAAAAAAATTATGGAGTTCTCCAAAAAGAGCTACACATGACCGTTTATCATCTGGTACGACTACCATTTCAAATGAATGTCAAAAGGTTAAAAACAGGCCGACGACGGTCCATGTGGTGGTAAGTAGTCACTGCCGCCTACGAATGTTTTTAATACCAGGAATATTGCTAATTTGTCGCCCACGTTGAAGAGCTCTTTTCACGCTTTTTGAAGCTAACTTTACTATTACTAGGGGGATTACTAAAGTGTCATGAACCCACTGGCGTTTGGCCATCTTTGATTAGTCAAACATTATCGAGAAAAGCATCTTATTATATTTGTATGATTGAAAAAAACATATATACTCTATTTAATATAATCGTTTACTTATACACTACACTTATATTTGAATAAACAATTTAAGTAAAAATAAATAATACAAACATAATAAAACAATCCTAAACAGGTAATGTCGAGGCCGGCTGCCTCAATATTTTCTAGCTAGACATTTTTTGTATTATTTTAGATCGAGATAACCTCAGAGCAAGATCACATATCTTCGCCTGTTTTGAAAATAAAACATGTTTAACATAGTCTGCATGATGTTGTTATACAGGATCGACACGATTATGTGCATGTGTTATCGTATCGTTTGTTGAAATAGCCACTCGGGCGACCCCATCTCAATAATCCAATTAATATTGTGGGAACTGCGAAGATGCGCCAATGTTTATGTAATTGGGTGTGCATCTCCAATATCATTTCCAATCGTTACTGAGTGTTGATTCAATTTTGTCACATCACAAGACTTATATAGGTCTGGGGGTCGATTTAACCAGGACAAACATTTGTTTGTATGAACATGTCTGTTCTACTAGGGTGTCATCAATAAAAACAAAACACAGATGAACAAATCATTTAATTGAGATGTATATAAGTTAACTGGTTTTCGTGGAACAATTTGCTTAGTTTTGTTAGGTGTACAGAATGTCTCAAGATATTGATTTAACTTTTCTATAAAATTAAATTATACTACTAACACTAAAAACGATGTTAAAGTTATTTTCGTAAACAATATTCATGATTGTTTTAGTTCTAATTTAGATGATACGATTAAAACAACCCTGATGTTCAATTCATGACCACAGACCCTTAATTAATTAATAATCTAATGGAAGGATCGAATGGTGTAATTTACTAGCCCACATTGCACCTTACGGACTCATTCAAACAGAGTCATTTGCTATATCGTGAAATGAGATCGTTGTCGTAACTCTCCCTTTATCTTCATTACACTATTTACAATGAATTTACGAGTAAAATACATATTATGATACAGTTGCGTGACAAAGAGTCCATGCTTATTACTGCCACTCATGGAATTTCCTTTCGGTCTTTCATATTTATAAATGCCCACTGTTTTGTTTAATGTTTCGGTGGCTTTACGACCCGTGGAAGATGTTTAAAAAGTTAATTATCTCCTTAAATTTATTATTCACATAAAAATCTTCATGAACCGTAGGCGACCGTAGGAAAATCGTAACGGAGGGTAATAATAATGACGCTCCCTTTTGTGACGGCATTATAAAAAGGGAGATGTAATTCCTTAGTGAATCAAACATCTGCCTTTGAAACATTGTCAGTCGTCAACCAAAATAATTATCTGTTCCTCCCCAACCCCTGATCATTAAAGCGCGATGGAGCGAATATTTTAGCGAAAATCGATAGCTCAGGCTCTTCTGAGCTGTCACTTTGCACCTGTGATGATGTGATCTCACTCACAAATCATTTCTTTTGAGTTACATTGACAACCGTGGATAGGGCGTAAAACTATAACTACTGCCTTCGTAAGGGGATCCCGTCTTCTAGGGTCAGTAGAAGCGACATTAAAATGAGTTTTCAAGGTAACCTTTCAATGAGAATTCCGCATTATGTTTCGCTACAAGGACGCAATACAAGTATTTTAATTGCATAGCACCTGACTAGCAAATGTACCAAATAAGTCATGAAACACCAACTAAAATTTTTATGGAAATCGATCATTACCTTTTTGGAGCTCATTATAATGGACAGAGACCACATTCCGTAGTTCCAACTTGGTAAAAACGTTCGAGTTGGTACGAAATTAAGTGATTATTTTTTTATCTTATTGGTGAATTCTTTATTACATGAACGTATAAATTGATTGCTTGGTGCTTTTTCAGATGCAAATAATTTTCCTATACACCCTTATCCGTGTATTAGGTACATATTTTGTAATTCAAAACCAACAATGTAGTAAAAATTGTAATCAAAATAAAGAGTTATATTGGTTGTACCTACACTTAAATCGATTTTATTACTCATCGACTACTGTCGATCCATTACGACCTTAGATATTACATAAAGTATTTATTTTCAAGTTTAGGTAAGTCTGATATCCATACTTGCTTCCATAACTTTTGTTGTGGTAATTTTTTGCTGCGCTGGTATTCGCTCCCCATCTCTCTTCCATTTATCTGTTTGGAGAATTCTCTACTAATTGAAGTTTTAGTCGCAGATTGTATGGCTACCATGTGGTGATATAGTGGCAATATTAACATAGTAATGCGTTTCATCAAGATCACGTTTTGTGTAACAACTACACGTTTATTCCAGCTTATTGCGAGGAACATTAATCAATCCAATGGCGGCTATCGAGCGATTAATCTTCCCAGATTACTTTATGGGTATCTACGGTGGATTAATAAAGAAAATGCGTGTAATTAGCTAGTTCCGATGTTTTAATTTATTACGTAGACTGGAATAAGGAAAGTTTTTACGAACTTCCTATTAATGAAATATATGAAAAATATTACAGGCCAGTTTGCTTGGTGGTTACCCTGACTGCCAAGTCGCAGGGGCTCGATTCTGTAAGAAAAATGACACTTACTCGAGGATGTTTCGTCGCGGCCTCCGTGCTCTGTCTCTTTCGCTAACTACGCTAATACTACTAATCACGTGAGAGGTAAGCTCTCCGAGGCCTCCGTGAAGCGGCTCGCCGACGAAGTTTGTATTAGCTGAATAAGGGGGCAGGTCGCGGCTTCGACAAACATTTGTGTGCATGAACATGTCTGTTTGTTCTGTGTCTGGATGTAAATATCTATATATGTAAGCATTTAGAAAAATATAAATAGTATATCAGTTATCTGGTTTCCATAGTACAAGCTCTGCTTAGTTTAGGATCAGATGGCGGTGTGTAAAAGAATGTCCCAAGGTATTATTTATTTTTTACCTCGGGACGTTATGTAACAGCATTATTGATGCAGGTAATACTTAGAAATGTCAAGTAAAATATCAGGTTTATAGAGGAAGGCGACGGCATTCTCAAAGAATTCGAGTCCAACTCGATTTCCTTTCAAGGATGTTAATATTACTGCATAGTTGGATTTATTGAATTTCTTCGTAAATTACTTTTATTAATTAACTTTTATATTAATTGTAGAGATTGCTAATTAGGTATAGAAGGTGAAAAGAAAATTTATTATATTTATTAACGCTTGAACATATTTTACTTACTGTGAAGGCTATATAACATGAAGTTTAATAATCTTTGAAATACTCTTATGTCCTATCCAGAACGCAGTTAATCTGTGGGTAAAATTTCATCGAAATCAATTTCAGCGACTTATGCGTTTGAGATACAACCATCGATACTTTCACTCTAACGAACTTTAAAAAATAGGTGGGACATAATATCTCTTTTTGATTAAATTATATGTACGATTTCAAGTAGTTGCAAAATGGAATTTAGAGAAGTAAATATCACAGACATATTGATGGCGGAACAAGACGGAATTTTCCTTATTTCATATATCTTATGCATCACAGATACAAGATACAGAACAAAAACCCGGCGCATAAAAGTATAATGGAAATTCCCAGACTATTTACTAAATCAGAAAACGTAACGATATGTGTTTCCCGGAGCTATCTGCATATTTAGGGATTACCACTAAAGACAGCTAATTTGCTACATCTCGGAGGGTTTGCCGTGATTTATTGTAACCTTAAGTGATTGGTAGGTACCATGTGTGCTTGGAATACCTATCTATGTACCTACCTTCCTACGAATATGTGCGTAAAGTATATTCCGAGTTTAAACATATTTTACGAGCGGCGTAGGAGTGTTCGTACGAGTTCAAAACAATAGCGTATTTCATCGAGACCGTGTCTTCTGAATTTTAATGGCTTTTTTAAAACATTTTTATGTTGTTGACCTATTGAAATATACTCAACTACATATTTTATTAACGGTGTGATTTCGAATATTCTTTCTCTTTACATATCTAATTAAAGAAAAATGTAGGTAAGTACCTAAAATATGCAAATGGATATGATTTAAAAAATAAATTTTAAAGATATAGGCAATCGAAGAACTAACAAACTCTTTACAGCTTTACCTTATTTGTAATTTAATTTGTGTAATCAATAATAACCTTTTTTTTAATCTATTACAAAACAGCCATTTACACTAATAAGAAAATTTATGAGTACAATATACGGTGAGAAATTATTACAATTAATGTATACTAAAAGCGGTGATTACGACTAAGTGAAATAATTGAGTTATTAAAACAAGACAAAGGTGCTATAGCGAGAACCGGTCTGCATCCACGCTACGGTATTTAATAGTTCCACCGGTGTTTTAATATTACATGCAAGTGTTACTATATTAAAAAAATAATTGAGTCTTTAAATAATCTTATTGATACGATTAAATACCGAAAGTAAGTGTTGTATGGTAGACGAAATTTAGGGTATTCCTATAAATAATAATGAAAATAGGGTTCATTTGACTCACCTTAAAACTACTAAACATATCGGAATGGGACTTCGACCATTCGACGTAGAATTTTTCGTAGATAGCCATAGGCTATATATGATATCGATAAACGCGGGGGACAGATAGTATTTGACATTTATGCAAAAGGGTAAAAAAACTAAATTACAGGGTAATTCCCAAATGATGACCACTGGGGATAACCGCATGGTATATCTACCTAATGGTACATAATATACATATTGATGACGATAATTATAATATATCTAAAAAAACGGGACCGCACCTAACATGCAAGTATTGTCATCCGAAATGAGTCACAAGTTGTGTACTTCGCTCCATGACTGTAACTTTACTTTTACCACAACTGATTGTTTTTTTTACCATATTGAGAATATGTAAAAAAACTAACATACATACTTTTCTTATTTACTTATTGCAATCTCAAGATGCACTCTTCACACTCAACCTGATTCCAAACTGTGCATAGCTTGAGAAACCAAATTTTTCATACACTAGGTTTTTTTTTGATGTAAAACAATAATAAGTTTATACCTCTGGTTATTGTAGTATGAATTAATGCTGTGCTCAGCTGCCATCGGAGTGCAAATTTAACCCTTTACCTGCCTATTTTTTTATGTATTTAATTTGTATTCTGTAACTCCTTACTAAAAATTAATACCTACAATTTTTCGAAAAAATTTACAACGATCAGTTGTAAATTTTTTACACACACGAACGAATAACACATACGAATAATTATGCTTAAATTTATATACAAATTTGAGTCAAGAATGAATTGTTTTAATGTCATTATCACAGCGCGGTCGAAAGGGAGCTTCTACAAATTTCCTATCAAGAACATTCTAAATAATTAGCAATTAGAATCCATGCTCCATGCCACGGCTGAATGTTATTTAGCAATAAAGATAGAGATCAGTAAGGATCTTGTGGGGCTCCTACAGGATCTCGTTTGTATTCATTGTACCTAACTAGTGTTCTGTTTACATAATGTGCAACATTTGCTAATTACTACGCGAATTATATTTAATGAAAGATCCGATAACCTACTTTTACCAAAGACAAGTTATAAGTGCTTGTAAAAACCTACATGAACAAAGGATACCTATGTATTTCTATTCTATTTTTTTTTCTTACAACTGCTAGTAGTCGGTAAGTAGTTCTCAGGCGTGTGGTTACGAATATGGTGCCCATAACATTGCTCACGATATAGAAGTTGTGTGAATTGCAGCTTGTTCTATTCTGCCTGAAATATTGAAGATATGGACAAAATAATTCCCGGAATCTTTTATCCTTATTCCTCTCAAAGGGGAGTTAGGAAAATTTGCTTACCCCCTTATTCAGCTAATACAAACTTCGTCAACGATGCCTCCGAGTACAGACCTTTCACGTGATTGCATAGTTAGTGAAAGATATGGAGTATAGAAAAATTGTCGAGCTTGTGTTACTTTACTTACGAAATTGAAGCTCAGCAGCAGCTAAGTGTACTTAAGTGAGGCCTTTTTAGGCTCGAGGCAAAATCTGCTTTTTGCAAATTAATAAATACAGTAGCAACATAGTAGGCTAGCTGTGAATATAACTATTTATAATATGTACAGTTAAAGTAAATAGATGTTGAGTAAATTTGTATCTACAAACCTATTCTTTAAATGACTACATTATGGGATAGTTTCAGTGTATACATGTATATTGGAAAATTTGTTCTGTAACTCTACCGTATCTATGATTTGCAAACAGCAGATTTAGCCTCTAGCCTTAAAAGGAACTGACATAAATGTAGCTGGTAGGTTACCCGAAATCCTTGGCATATTTTCAACTTAAGGGTTCTACAAAATTCCGACCGTAGAAAATTAGTTACAAAATAAGAAAAGTTACACAAAGACAAGTCAAAACTTTCATAACTCTGCTTGACCCATTCTTGATTGAAATGTCTCTGACTTCGGCTGACATTTCGTGAGTGGGGCTTATTTATTACCCATCCATTGCCATCTATCTATTAGGAGGGTTCTAGTAAGGTTCATTCACATGAATTCAATACTTATTCAAGTTGTATGATTACTGGCTTCATACTACTAATTTACTGTGAAGTTTCCTACTCATTACAGTTGAGTTAGAAGTTACATATCCTGTAGTTAGGGTTATGCTATCATTATACAGAAATAATTATAATTTATCTACAATAATTACGGAATAAGACTCACGGCGTAGTACCTGATATATGTATTTGGTTGTTTTTAAAAAACTCATTTCAGTTTTCTTTATCTCCTAAATAATTGTAAAATATTACGATGGTCATTAATAAATATTCTTTATTGGCAATTTCTCATAAAAAATAATACACAATAAATGTTGTTTCGACGGCAGTTTATTAAAACTGATGTTGATCTATGGAAGTATCGTAATTATATTTTTTTCATTTAAATGTAGAACATTTGTCATCGTTTTGAAAGCTGTGTCGACTTAGGAGGTATGCATTACTATACAATCAGTTGAATTGTACGTCAGACAATAAATAACATGGAGGGACTTGTTGAGAAGCGACTAATTAAGTTCTTGTGAGCTCGGACAATGCGTGGGCGGTTGATATTCCACCTTAACGATGCAAGGGGTCCTATCAAACGGATTAAAATTCTATTCATAGTTGAACAAGATTCAAATTTCGATAAAATATTCCAGGTCTATAAATTTCTTTATGCAAATTCGTAATATTTAGTTGTATTGTACTGATTCTATTTTAATAATTGATAATGGTAATGAAAAAGCAGGCATGAAATCTTACTGATTTATGTGCTGTTGCTTGTGGGTATCAAATTATTAACTGATACCTCTACGTACCTAAAGGGTGATATAGTGAGTATCTGTTGACAGAATAATATACTGTAATGTTTTTGTAATACTTTATTGACTGAGAATGACCGTTGGTTATAATTGTCGTAATGTCGCAACATTTTATATTTCTCAAAATGTACTTGGATAAATATAAAGACTTTATTTGCTAATATGAATATTTTAAATAATGGCTTATGCATAAATACAACATTCTTGCGTACAATAGCAGAATTTATGTAAGTAGGTTGTGTAATGTATTTCATTTTAAGGGTGACTAGCTGTCCACCGCGCTTTCACCCGCGTTCCCAAGGGATGTAACATTTTCCCGGCACAAAAAGTATCCCATGTTACTTCTAATACCTCCAAAAATATGTGTACAAGGTTTCATGATGATTGGTTAAGCAGTTTTCGCGTAACAAACAACTTACATTCATAATTTAACATTTATAATATTAGTAGGGATAATCGATCAATTAACCATATGCATTAACAATCAAATACATTTTTGTACGAGGACAAAATTACACACAAACTGAACAAAAAATAATTTAAATAATCGTTCCGATAACTCTCACTTTTAATATATGTTTATACGATTTTAAAAGTATTTATTTTAAATATACAAAATTCAAATTATGTTTGGATAAGGTTAGTAAAGGGCACTAAATCCTAAATAAGTTAAATTCTTGAACACTTTATCTAGCTTATATAATATCTACCGCTCTTTTGAATACAGAATATCAAAAGCCCAACTTTCAGCGACCAAAGATCGAACAAACTAAAGTTCGAATTTAGAACTTATAACTTGTCGCCGAAGATTTTACATTTCGAAACTGGTCCACTATGGATAGCGACGTGGGACCTCCTACGATACTGCATAACGATGTTAAATCATGGTGATCGGTTCATAACAGTCGTTCCCTCGCTATGGGCATTGTACTCTCGACATTAGCGTAGGCCCGGCTTTACTATTTTGTCCCAAACAATGCGCTGAGCGGACAATTTGTCAAACATGTGTACCTACCTGTCCTGTTAGCGTAGTCCATAATAACATTACTGTGAACACGATTTATGTTATAGCCGTAAAGGGATATCCACACCGGTGTTATTATACGCGCGTTTTGTTGTACGGTAGATGTGTAATAATGTTGTACGCTGATTGATTGTTGTAGATGCATGGGGTGAAATTTTGATATATTTAAACATGGATCTGCGGTTTTTCCATGCCTTGGAAATTTAACAGGCTTATTTTCTTCTTATCTTTACAAAAACCTAGTCAATCCGTCGATCCGTTACTGGAAAGAAATACAAACAAACCTACATGTCCACGTGCTATAAGTTAAATCACGTGACTTTTGGTGATTTTCAATCATAACTACAATATGTAAGTGTCGTAATCATTATCTATCTATCTATCTAAATATATAAAAATGAATGTTTGTCTGTATGTCCTTTATAGAATCGTAAACTATGCAACGTATTTAAATGCAATTTTCAGCAATAGATAGAGTAATTCAAGAGGGAGGTTTATAACCAGGTGTGGAACGCGGGCAAAGCCGCAGGACGCAGGTAGTTTTATATAAAGGATATGCACAATTATTTATTAAAGAGGTACCTAGTAACAAACCCAATTGAATATTTTTAAGACATAGGTACCTCTGATATGAAAGGCCACAGCCTCATGATTAATAGAAGACTTGTAGAATAAACCTGTTTTTTGTATTCACTATTGTTTTTGAATTATGAGATCTTATATTGTTATATGGAAGGAACTCTATACCTACCTTAATAATGTAAGTTGTGATTTATTATATTATAATTGATATTCTATAATTATTGAATATATTTTCATTCACTTTATATACAACTAGCTGTCTCCCGCGGTTTTACCCGCGTTCCCGTGGGATGTCACATGTATTATACATAAAAACCTTCCTCTTCAATCACTCGTTGCGTAGTTTTAATGATTTAAGCATACATAGGGACAGAGAAAGCGACTTTGTTTTATACTATGTAGTGAAGTGAGCAAATACATTTAAGCATTTACATATAGGTGCATTTTTAATAAAAGTTTCCTTATAGCAAAACAAGTAAAACAACTATTATGTAATGTAAATTGTGCTTAATGTATCTTTATATAAAATCTAGCACATAATAATTACACCTGGGAGTAAGATTATTTCACGATTGCTATACCTAAATATTTATCTATTCATATCTAAGAGATTTTTTTTAAGTCAGTTTCCCGACACCCATATCTAATGATTCATCATAAAGTTAATCTCAGTACCTAAATGTCTCAAGAACGTATACTCGTATATATGTTAGAAGAGTAACGAATATTCGGGTTCATTTCAAAATGGGTTACGTAAATGCTATCATGTCCCCATTTCATCACATTCATAATATCGTTTTAGCACAACAAAAAAGGTATCAGCAAAAACAATGCCAGGCGCACATAGCGAGCGCTAGCTGGTTGTCGTCACTAAACTAACAATTTATGCATGGGGCCTAATGGCTTGTTCCATCAGGGTTTGTTTGCCAAGCTTTCTATGAAATTTTATTCGGTAACAGCGCGTGTAGGCCTACACGTCTTCCTTCAATTTTACAATGTCAATATAACTCGTAAAGTGATTTTGGTGGTCGCGTTACTTGATGGAGATTTATTTGCGTTAAACCACTATCAGGGATTATTGGATAATAAGGTATTAGAAATGATAAACATATGCTTTTGTAGGACTATAATCTTAATCTGCATTGAGCGTCTTTTGTGAAACTAGCTGTCCCCCGCGGTTTTACCCGCGTTCCCGTGGAATATCACATGTATTATACATAAAAACCTTCCTCTTCAATCACTCTATCTATTTAAAAATCGCATTTAAATCCTTGCGTAGTTTTAAAGATTAAAGCATACATAGAGATATAGGGACAGAGAAAACGACTTTGTTTTATACTATGTAGTGCTATAGGTTCTCCAATCTCGCGAAGTAATATTTAGATTCCGAACAACCAATAAACAGTTTTCATATTTTTCCAATCACAAGGCAACTTTAAAATAGGCAAAGCGTATGCCTCGTTTCTCAGACACAAAAGGCGAGCACATACGTTCGGAAGCTCGGAATGCATCGAATTGAATTCTTTCTTCCACACGGTGACGTATTTTCCATTCACTTGTGTTACAATGATAAAGTCTGTATTGTTTGCCGCATAAATGATACATTTTCAATTGTTTATTCATTCTGTTGTGGTTTTAGTCAACATTGGCTTTTATTATTACATTACAGGTGAATAATCATAGTCGAAGAATGCGCAAACATTAAAATTTAATTTTTTTATTAAGAAGAAGACGAGCACCTCCACATGATGATAAGTTGTTATGGGATGATAAGGTAGAAGTTACAGGCACATGAGACTTCACGTTTTTATGGTCGACAACGTATTGGCTATGCCACTGGTGTTGCAAATGTCCATAGGCGGCGGTGACTACTTACCTTCAGGTAGACCGTCTGCTTGTTTTTCGGCCAAAATAGTTTAAAAACAAAAAAATAGAGAAGTAAGTAAGCGCACAATCTCCAAATTGAAACATGCTCTCAAGCCCAGCTGCCGGAACGCACCGGTAGGCGCTTGCTGACAGATTTTCAACTTGGTAGCGACTTATATTTTCTCAAGAATGTTTCCCAACACTGAAAGCTCAAGATTTTCATACAGCATTTAACCTCTCCCGTATCTGCCATTAAGCTATCGCTTTAAATATAGATCGTTTATCCGGTAAAATAAGGTTTAGTTTTCGATATCCAACCACCGTTTTTAGTTCCCGGAGATAATATTTAAACTTTCTAAAGGCACGCGACTGATTTTCGCTACCCACACTTCCGAACAAGGAATTTCCTGTCGTCGATACCGAACGCTTGAATTTCATTACCGAGAACACTAAAAAGAAAATTGCATTCATGTTCGTCGGGGAATCTAGTGTATTTGCTGTTAACCTATAAGAAATCTAACGGTAAGTTGAAGGATGTTGATAAGAAGTTCTGTTTGTCTGGTTATAAATAAATATTCTGGGACATACTCTTACAAACGGCCATCTGATCCCTAACTAAGCAGAGCTTGTACTTTTGAAACTAGATAACTGATATACTACATTCTTTAATAGATACATATAGATATTTACATCTAGACACAGAACAAATAGACATATGTTTGTCCTGGGTGGGAATCGAACCCATGACCTGCGGCATGATACTCAGGGTCTCTAACCACCAAGCCAACTGGCTTATCAAATATCAAAAAGGTTAAAAGAAAAAAGAAGTATTAAAAAACAAACAACAAATGATATTAGACAGGTGAATCACAAATGTCTAGAATGGGAACCGTTAAAATGGAACTCAATTTATTGCGGTTTCGTAGCTTTATGGTTTAATTTGACTTTTATGGCCTCCAGGAGGCAGGTAGTAGGTAAAACAAAGCTTTTGGATCATTAGGTCGTACGCATAAACTACTTCTTGGAGTTTGGAGGTCAGTGATTACGGCGACACGTGCCTTCAATGACTTATTCTATAATTTCCCTACTATCGTTAAGTTATGCCTTAAATTACATAGGAAGTTAAAATAGTAGAGTTTGAGAGTAAAACTAGTTATCTATTTATTAAATATCACGGTAGATCAAGCTGGTTAGAACCAGTTACGATTAGACATAAATTATAAAATTAAAAATACTAATAATATTTTAACATAAAAATATTCAATAATTTATCTCACAATGTAAAGTAGGTACGGAGAATTGAATACGTAATAAGCTGAAATTATGTATAATTTTATATTTTAACGCGAAAGTTGGGTTAAAATTATACAAACAGAAATTACCTCTTACCTGTATCATACTTTTATTTATTTATTCCGGGAAACCATCAGTTCCCTCGACAACGCGGGGGAAACTGGGAAGCTAGGCTTTCATAATTATAACGAATTTAATTATCATAAAAACTCGTAGTAATTAATGAGCGTTAGTGAAACAGAATCACTAACGCACATTAATTACTACTCGCAATAAATAAGTACAAGTTTTTAAAACGACTTTAGAAGTCCTTGTTAAACCGATTAAACAAAAACAGACAATTCAGTAAAGCAAACAAAAAAAACGACAGCTATTTGAATTCTTCCTAAGCTGTGAAGTGAATACACTACAAAAGGTAAATTGTTCCAGAATAAGTCAGTACCCTGCACGAAACCGGCTTAGAAAGCCCGTATTGTTTCACCAGACATTTGCCTTCCCAGGGGACGGACTGCCCTCATTGTCAAGTAGACATGCTAGATCATTGGACAGGTTGGGTCGATTAGTTCGTGTATTCAATAGACATGCTGCCAGTAGCAGTTCTAATTCCTTACCTTTGTTTGCATTAAATGCGAAGATCGACAGGACAATTGAACTAGATGTTCACATGGGCTGTGAGCGATTGGCTCATCTATCTATCGAAGTGTTGACAATCACTTAACTTGGCTTATATATAACTTGGCAATTAGTTAGTGAGTAAGGAATATCGTGAGATTTATTGTCTTTGGCGAGCCCGTTCTGATATCCCTACTAATATTATAAATGAGTATTTAGGTTTGTTTGTTACGCTTTCACGCAAAAACTACATAACCGATCATCATGAGACTTTGTATACATATTCTTGGAAGTATTAGTAGTAACATAGAATATTTTTTGTGCCGGAAAAAAGTTACATCCCTAAGGAACGCGAGTGAAACCGCGAGTTTTTAGATATTTTTCATGAAGTGCTAATTCTTAGTGTTCTTGTCCACTTAGTAATTAAAATGATTATTCACTTCATCATGTGTCACCCCGTTCCTGATCTTTTTGGGTCGATTCAATTTGTATGCTTTTAGTATTTTCAGTGTTTTTTTTATGCCAAGTAAGCAGGCGGTCCATCTGATGGTAAATGGTCACCTATGGACATTTGCTACACCAGGGCCCTTACCAATGCTTTTTCGACCCTGAAACGTAGAGTTATTAAGCTTAAAGTCCCTCTAAATTTTTCCTCATTTATTGTATGGGAAAATTTTATAGCCAACCTCACTTTAGAGACTGTTTTTGTTGACCATTTAGCTGGAGGTATAATGTCCATGTGGTCATTGGTATACTCCAATCTTACGTTGCCCTAAAGATGAGTAGAAGAGATAGTATTCGTATTCGTCGTATTCGCAAATTGCTACAATATCACTTGAGTTTTAAGAAAAATGTAGGCATTAGCGTAAAGCATGCGACGTGAAAATGTTGATGTATTTTTCCTTGTATAAAAAACAGAATACAAGCTACTAGCAAGTATAATCGTAAGGACATTAAGCGGTTAGAAGGCAACGTAATTTGCTTCACAAATGCTAGGAATTTTCGTAGAATCACTTGTAGATTCCAGTGAGATTTGGCCTTAAGTTGTTTTTTTATACTATCTCTCTAGTCCTATCCCTCACTGATGAGGATCTTGGCTCCTTTTGACGTTGTCAACCAGCTGTCCCCATCGGTTTCGAACCGTTGTTTGGTGCACTGCATCACTAACCGGCATCTCCAGCCCCTGCGATATCTGGTCTGCCCACTGCCTGGGGCTCCGGCCTTAGTCTCTTTCCTTCCACCCTTCCTGTCACCATCAGTCGTTCCAAACTGTCCAACCCTACGAGCATTATGGCCAAAATATCGCAGTATGCATTGCAAGCTGACTGTAGACAGACGCTGAGTGCTCTCCATTTTTGTTGTTGCAGGATGCTTTATACTATAATTTTTATTTTTTATCACACATGAGTCGACAAACAAGCACATGGTCCACCTGATGGTAAGTGGTCACCGCCGCCTATGGACAGTTGTAAAACCAGAGCTAATGCGTTGTCGAAGTTGTTAAGTATCATGTGCTTGTAATTTCTTTCTTTTTTTACTGGCAATTTATCATAGGTACTTAGCTTTACCGGTTCAGATGGTTTACACTTTAAGTAATCGGCGAATAATTTATAATATACAGCCCTGAAGAAAAGTTTCGTACATTATTTACTGAACGCAACGAGAGGTTATGTTCTATGAATATTTCATGACTTCATTTTAATTATTCCTCCACGTACCCACTTGTAATTTCAGAATCTTTTGGTAACAACGCAATTTACATACTAAGTAACCAAGGAAACCGTTACGAGGTGCTTTTCATTTTAGAAATTTCCTAGTAATCCTGGATGGATGGTTCGTGTATTGCCTTTTATGTCATAGCGTTTGGTATATCACTTTGTGCACTCACTTATGTCCCATTTCGTACTAGATATCTTTAGATTTTGAATGAGATTATATACTTATTCAAAACTAATAAATATTAATAAGAATTTTGGAATTGGAATAATAATAAATTAACTTACCTATTTTTACTACTAAAATTAAAAAAATTCCTCAAGAAACTTTTATGTTATCCCCTAAATCACTACTAGTTCCTTACCTAGAATGATCTTAATTGATGATCAGAAGATTTGTAGTATTATAAACGTTATAACCTTTAAATAAAAGCGATATTAGCTTGCACATTTAAGAACGTTTTAAGATGAGCAGTTGATTGTAAATTTTAATGAGATAATATTCAAAAGAAACAACTTATTCAGGGATCACATAGTTTACATGACAACTTAATTAACTATCTCATAGAACTAATTCGTATGCAAATTGTACGATCCATAATTATCAGAATTTCTTATAGGTACATAATCTGTCATCTGGTAGGTTTAACAAACATTAGGGCGTAACATAAAAGTATTTTATCAAAATTTTAAAAAGGTTTTTTTTTTAGTAATGGTTTTGATTCTTAAACTCCTTGAAATAATGGAATTAAGATGTAGACTCCTTAGACTCCTTAGACTTTACTGTAGGCACAGTTTTAAAATCTGTTTAAAGCATTTAAATAGTATGACGCTAAAATTAAATTTCCTTGTAATAACAAACAAGAAAAATGTAAGTGAAAGAGATACTTAAACGTGAATAAGCAGGACTTTTCTCATTATGTGAGTCCAAAGAATAGACGGGCGTCGAAAGGGAAGAGGATCCAAATTAAGGAAATTAACTTTTTTTTTTAAATAAAACGCTCGCCTCCTCTTGGCCTTTGCAAATGACGTACCATTAATTGTGTGGTGTAATTAAGGTTGAAAACAAATAAGACTTGGATAATAGTAGATTGATGTCCGACCATTGAATTTCCTTTGTAATATGCATTGTTAATGCGAATACCTTTTTAATATTAAGCTGACTTTAATTTTGGTTATTTTACGTCACTAATTGAAGTCACAGAAATGTTTATCTTGAAGAGACAGTGCGAATTTTGTGAGATTTGGAGGATAATCTCCAAAACTACTGGACCTGTTTAAAAATTCTTTTAATTCTATCAGTGCTAGCTATATTATTTCCGAGAGAAATAAGCATTATAAGGCTGCTTACGTGGTTGAATTTTGGTCCGCTAAGAGACTTTTTGTAAAAAATAGTATCTTTAGACCATTGTCTGTGTGTTCTAAGAAAACAGAAATTGGTGAAAATGTTTTTTTTTTTATACCACATGGGCCAACGAACAAGCGGACGGTCCACCTGATGGTGAGTGGTCACCGCCGCCTATGGACATTTGCAACACTAGGGGCATCGCCAATGCGTTGTCGACCCTGAGACGTGAAGATGTTAAGTCTCAAGTGCCTGTAATTTCGCCCGGCCCCCTTACCTTTCCAACCAAAACACAGTAATACAAGTGCACTACTGCTTCACGGCGGAAATGGGTAAGGTGGTAGTACTTCCCCGGACAAACTCTTCACTAAGAGCTCCACTTCTCTTTTTTTACATTTACTCCTACTTTTATATATCCACAAAAAATTACGTTAAATATTTTAAATCAATATCTTTTTAAGGTTCTACACTTTATATGAGTCATATATTTACTGTCCTGATAAGTAATTTAAAACCTGAGTTTTGATCAAGCAGCGTTCGTCGATCACTCATTCGATCATTTTATGATCACGTAAAGCCAAGCCAAGCTTTCATAACATTAAAACACGTATTCGACGCCGATAACATAAAAGCTATTTACGCGCAAACTCATAGATAAAAGCTCAAATGATACCCAATAAAGAGATCGTCTTATTGATGCTGGATTGTTAATTAACATTAACGATTATTGGTTGACATTCTCGACTTGCTACCGATGCAATGTCGTAAAAGGCCGGCTCTTATTACATATCACGCTTTGGATGAGTTTTAACGAGCATCTTTTCTTTAGTAATTATACTCGTTTATGGTGTCAGTTTGCTTATCAGCTACCTGTCTTGTGTGTAGATCTTTAAATGATTTCTCAATCACCTGTTTTTAATAGGCGTATCCTATTTCTATCCTCAGTTTACTTTAAAACTCTTTTTTATCTATTTCTAGAGTTGAGGATGGAATTCTTTAGTTCTGGTTCTCGTTATCACTGTTTTACTGCTGATGGAATTCTATATTTTTCTAGTTGTCTCTGGTTGTAGAAAAATGCAAGCATAACCAAACTAGCCTAGCAAAAATCTATAAGTTCCTTTTTAACGTACCAAAAAGAAACCTTTCCTTATAAGTCACTATCGCAAGGTTATCAAATGTCATCACGTGGGTAGACCCGTTATCAACAGCCCATACATAATGGAAGTGTTCAAAATGTTTATTGCTCGAAACATGTGGACTTCTGCTACGTAATTCCGTTTCAAATTTCTTTCCCATAAATTTTCACGTTCATGTAGAAGGTTCATCGTGTTTTTATCGTTTTATAGCGTGAATGTATGATACGTCGGTAAACACCCTTTTATATCCCATGGGTTTTTGATGTGGCTGTTTTATGTGGGGATCAAAACGTCCTCGCTTGAAGAATTTGCAAGGATTATGTTGATTTTAGTATCGCACGTGTTATTGGGGATATGATTAGATGAGATATTAAACGTTTATTAAGATGTGTCTTTTTAGATCAAAGGAGTTGTTACAAATATACTTTTTATTTTATTAACGTTAAGTACTGCTTAGTTGAAATAATGATACAATAGGTTATCAACTAATATAAATATAAATATCCTGGGACATTCTTTACACACGGCCATCTGATCTCAAACTAAGCACTGCTTGTACTATGGAAACCAGATAACTGATATACTACATATACTACTTTTTTTTTTCTAAATACATACTTATATAGATATTTACACCCAGACACAGAACAAACAGACATGTTCATGCACACAAATGTTTGTCCTGGGTGGGAATCGAACCCACGACCTTCGGTTTGGCAGTCAGAGCGTTAACCACCAAGCCAAGTGGCCTGTCAACTATAACTAACCGAATAGGTTGGTAGTAAATATTTTATATTAACCACCTCAAAGTTAACTAGTGCTGACATTGACAGACCAGTTGGCTTGGTGATTAGAGACCCTGACTGCCACTTCATCTAATAGATCGCGGGTTCGATTCTCACACAGGACAAACATTTGTCTGGATTAACACTTCTATTTGTTGTGCTTGGGTGTAAATAATTGAATAAGTAGGTATACCTATTAAAATGAAAAAAAAAAAACAGGCATCTAGTTGCCTTATTACAAGCAGTGTACACTGCTTATTTTGGGATCAGCCGTGGTATTCACAAAGCAAAACTCGCCGATTGATCAATCAGGTGAACACGCGAATAGCGGACCTCTCACCGAATTGCGGGGTCGCGAATGAGACAGGGAATGGCCACTGCGTGAATTCATTGACGAGTTTGATTGCAGAATATCATAGCAGATGGCCATGTCCCAGGATACTTATTTATATATATTAACATGTCCTGGGGCTCGATTCTGTATGGAAAATGACACAAACTCGAGGATGTTTCGTCGCGGCCTCTGTGTTCTGTCTCTTTCGCTAACTACGCTAATACTACTAATCACGTGAGATATAAGCTCTCCGAGATCTCCGTGAAGCGCCTCGACGACGCAGTTTGTATAACTGAATATACACATAGCTGAATAAGGGGGCTGAAGCACCTACCTACCTTATCAAACTGACGTCCATATTTACGACAAATACAGTAATGTGAAAACAAATAAAACAATACTTCACAAATGTGTTAAGCTCCGATAAAATAAATTATGAAAAGGTGACATTTCATATTAGAATTAAGGTACTTACTCACTCGAGTACAGTCACGAGCACAAGTATATAAACATGGCCAGTTCGGAAATAATATCTGACACATAATTCAAACCACTGTTACTACTTACAGCGACATAGTAGTTGTATTAGTTATGCGGTCTACAAATGAAAGAGGAGAAACAAATGATTTAGCTTGGTGATTAGAGACACTGACTGCCACGCCGTAGGTCACGGGTTCAATTCCCACCCAGGACAAGATTTGTCTGAATGATAATGTTTGTTCTGTGTCTAGATATAAATATCTATATAAGTATGTGTTTAAAAAGTACATTAGTTTTCTGGTTTCCATACAAGCTCTGTTTAGTTTGGGATCAGATGGACGTGTGTAAGAATGTCCCAGGCTACTATTATTTCCGAACTGTCCGTGGTTATATATTTATGCGTTTGACTGTACTTTAGGCAGAGCACACGGCTTGTTTCTGACCCTTATTAAGGAGGTATTAGCGTATCAACTTATTGTGGCAAGTATAAATTAAAATTCTAACCAATAGAGAGAGAGAATAGAGATAAAAATTGAATGATTAAACAAAATTCCATACCGATATTAATAAAAATGAATGTTTGTTTGATTGAACCCTATGCGTTCTCATACGGCCACTTTCACGGCCATCTGATCCCAAACTAAGCAGTGCTTGTATAATGGAAATCAGATAACTGATATTATACACTACATATACTATTATTTTCATAACACAATCTTATATAGATATGTAAATATATACCCAGATACAGGGCAAACAGGCATGTTCAGGCTCACAAATGTTTGTACTGGGTGGGAATCGAACCCGCGACCTTCAGTTTGGCAGTGAGAGTCGCTAACCACCAAGCCAACTGGCCTGTCAGAGTACTTCAAAGGTTAATCTGCCGACATAGAATTTAGTTCCTGTAGTAAATCTTGTACTTAGAGTAAGTACAAGATTTACTACAGGAACTACACCTTTATATTTTTATTCTCGACTCAATAAACAGTAATAATAAAGTTAAGAGATATTATTATTTACCACTTTCTTTTATTAATTATATTTTAATATAAGTTTTGTACGTCATTTAGTTTTTTTATTTATCATTTTAACAGTTTACATAAATTCCTTGAATTAAATACCTCTATAAAAACCACTAAGGTCAAATTAAAGTTAGATAAACTCATGTTAATCTTTGCCATTAAATTTATGTGCTTATTTACCATTTTTCCGATAAACACTTTGCTCATTTTCCGAACACTTCAAACTGGTAAAGATGTCAAAATCCACAGAAATAGGCCATGTCAAGTTGAAGTTAAGAGTCCCAATGCCCCACGGCGGTGACGATTATGTAACCAAAGCCTACGACTCGATAGGGTTAGCAACATCTCGGTTCTGGACTTCCTTGTGAATATTTAATGAATTGTTTGGATATTTCATTACGGTTTAATTTAGTATAATTTGTTTTTTAATAGACTATCATAAAACAGATAGTCAATAGTTCTTTAAAATAGAATAAATAGAGTGAATAGGCATTACTCGAGTTCGCGTGTACCATCCTCGACCACATCGTCACTTTCCATCAGGTGAGTTCTAGTCAAATGCGCTCAAGTTTTTATATATAAAAAAAAAAAAAATAAAAAAAATAAAGTGTTTATTTTATATTTCTGTTTCTTACTGGTTAGGTTACTGTTAAAGCAAGTGACCTACATTGGAAATTTTGACAGATTTTTAATCTAAATATTAAACCACTACCGATCCCTAAACACTATAGAAAAACTAGTACCGAGGTTACTACGCATATAATTTCCTTCATTTTTGTTAAGTAATTGACTGCATATTGTAGATAGTATTATTTTAACTTAAATAATAAAACCTATTAATATTATAAATGCGAATGTTTGTATGTATGGATGTTTGTTACTCTGTCACGCTAAAACTACAAGACAGATTTGGATGAAACTTTGCACACAGATAGACCACATCCTGAAGTAACATATAGGCTACTTTTCCCGGGAAAATGTTACATCCCTCAGGAATTCGGGTAAAACCGCGGGTGACAGCTAGTGTGTATATATATTTTTTTATGTATTGTAAGTAATTATGCGCAATCTATTGAGCATCAGAATCCCGGAACAAAGCTTAAATATATATTTTGTGAGTTGTGATGTGACAACCCTGAGACAAGAGTGTCGGCACAGAATGAAAGCGCTGTGACGACCCTCGTCATCTGAAGGAGTGCGCACTGTTCTACATTTTGTGCGAACCGCGCGAACTGTGATGACATTCGCAACCATTCATTTACAATGTTTAACCTGATAATGAAACAAAAGACAAGGAAGGAAATGTATTGGATATCAGTTCTTTTATCTACTTCCTTAATGATACTACGTTTATACCAACCTCCCACAGGTTGGTACTACAGGTCGCGCTACAATAATAGGTATATTTCTAGTAGATTATATATTGATACTTTGTTAAGGCTCTTGTTTAGTCGAAACCGAGGAAACTGATATTTCAATTTGTAATGTGATATAAATTATTTTGAAGAGGAAGATAAACTTTCTTTTGGACAAATTAAAAAACATTACTCAGTTTTCTATATCTCTACTAATATTATAAAGAGGAAAGATTTGTATGTAAGTATGTTTGTTACTCTTTCACGCAAAAACTACTTGGCGGATATGGATGAAACTTGGCACATAGTTAGAGCATATTCTGGAATAACATATAGGCTACTTAGGCGATATCCCTCGGGAACGCGGGTAAAACCGCGGGGGACAGCTATCCTAAATAATAGAGATGGCTTAAATAAACACAGCTCTCTGTCCTGACTATAAAGTTCAAAATCGTGTGTGTGTGAATATGAGAAAAACAATGTCAATTAAAGATTACGGGCATTACTTCTATAACGAAAGTAACTGATCTTAACAATAGAGAAATTCAAAACATTGGAACTATTCATAACAGTTGGTGTGTCAGTAGAAGAGTAGTGCAGCTTAACAGACGATACCCTTGGGAGTGCATTGAGAAATGTTACCTCAGGATATACTCTTGATATCTACACTGCGGTGTTAATAAATCAAAATGCAGTTCCAGTATCGAATACTAAATAAATGAGTTCGATGCTTTATTTTATGATATGATTTTTTTATAATAGCTGTCACCCACGTTCCCGTGAGATGTAACATTTTCCCGGGACAAAAAGTATACTATGTTACTTCTAATACCTCCACTTTGAACACATATTGTGTTCAAAGTTTCATGATGATCGATTTAGTAGTTTTTGCGTGAAAGCGTAACAAACAAACTTACATTCAGATTTATAATATTAGTAGAGATTTAGAAGTACCTTTATAGTATGGGATACAAAGTGTATATTTTTAATAAATCAAAGTAAGGAATTTCGTATTCAGAGATGGTTTTCATTAATTTTCAAAGAATTTATGGAAAATGTTGAAAAAATTCAAGAGACGAGAACAAGGTTGTTTGTCAGCTTTGTATTTGAAAATATAATTCAAGATGCTGACTTCAAAATCAAGGCGGTTTCGAGGTCACCATCATTAAATTGCTTTACGGTAACTAAGGAAATAAAAACAGTTTTTGCTGTAATAATATGTATTTCTGTCCATTAAAATTCCCATGGGATATATTATGGAACTCTTCGTGAAGAAATATTAAAGACGATATTGCTTATGGAAATTTGAGACCCCGGATCCCGATATAAACTAGGATTCTACGCTGAAGGGTCAGAATTAATGACCACCCAAACGTTCCTAAAGCGTTTCAGTTTACATCGGAATTTCCAAATATCTTTTATCCAGCGAGATAACGTAAAGTAAATTGCAATATTGAATTATTGGTCGTTCTTAGTACACCGCATTAAAACTGAAAATTGAACGTTGTAATAAATAGATTATAATAATAATTATTTATATTTAATATTTATATAATTTTATAATATTTATTATATAACTGGTAAAAATGGCTTAAAAGATATAGCTGGTCTTAATTGTAGGTAGAAAAATGGAATTTGTGAATTCTAAACTAAGCCGTAGCCTGTCTTTTAGTACACCAGGTTCAAACCTGCCCCCTTATTCAGCTAATACAAACTTCGGCGAGCCGTTTCGCGGAGGCCTCGGAGAGCTTATCTCTCACGTGATTAGTAGTATAAACGTAGTTAGCGAAAGAGACAGAGCACAGAGGCCGCGATAAAACATTTTCGAGTTAGTGTCATTTTCCTTACAGAATCGAGCGCCGTGAGGTTCAATTTGTAATGTGATATAAATTATTTTGAAGAGGAAGATAAACTTTCTTTTGGACAAATTAAAAAACATTACTCAGTTTTCTATATCTCTACTAATATTATAAAGAGGAAAGATTTGTATGTAAGTATGTTTGTTACTCTTTCACGCAAAAACTACTTGGCGGATATGGATGAAACTTGGCACATAGTTAGAGCATATTCTGGAATAACATATAGGCTACTTAGGCGATATCCCTCGGGAACGCGGGTAAAACCGCGGGGGACAGCTATCCTAAATAATAGAGATGGCTTAAATAAACACAGCTCTCTGTCCTGACTATAAAGTTCAAAATCGTGTGTGTGTGAATATGAGAAAAACAATGTCAATTAAAGATTACGGGCATTACTTCTATAACGAAAGTAACTGATCTTAACAATAGAGAAATTCAAAACATTGGAACTATTCATAACAGTTGGTGTGTCAGTAGAAGAGTAGTGCAGCTTAACAGACGATACCCTTGGGAGTGCATTGAGAAATGTTACCTCAGGATATACTCTTGATATCTACACTGCGGTGTTAATAAATCAAAATGCAGTTCCAGTATCGAATACTAAATAAATGAGTTCGATGCTTTATTTTATGATATGATTTTTTTATAATAGCTGTCACCCACGTTCCCGTGAGATGTAACATTTTCCCGGGACAAAAAGTATACTATGTTACTTCTAATACCTCCACTTTGAACACATATTGTGTTCAAAGTTTCATGATGATCGATTTAGTAGTTTTTGCGTGAAAGCGTAACAAACAAACTTACATTCAGATTTATAATATTAGTAGAGATTTAGAAGTACCTTTATAGTATGGGATACAAAGTGTATATTTTTAATAAATCAAAGTAAGGAATTTCGTATTCAGAGATGGTTTTCATTAATTTTCAAAGAATTTATGGAAAATGTTGAAAAAATTCAAGAGACGAGAACAAGGTTGTTTGTCAGCTTTGTATTTGAAAATATAATTCAAGATGCTGACTTCAAAATCAAGGCGGTTTCGAGGTCACCATCATTAAATTGCTTTACGGTAACTAAGGAAATAAAAACAGTTTTTGCTGTAATAATATGTATTTCTGTCCATTAAAATTCCCATGGGATATATTATGGAACTCTTCGTGAAGAAATATTAAAGACGATATTGCTTATGGAAATTTGAGACCCCGGATCCCGATATAAACTAGGATTCTACGCTGAAGGGTCAGAATTAATGACCACCCAAACGTTCCTAAAGCGTTTCAGTTTACATCGGAATTTCCAAATATCTTTTATCCAGCGAGATAACGTAAAGTAAATTGCAATATTGAATTATTGGTCGTTCTTAGTACACCGCATTAAAACTGAAAATTGAACGTTGTAATAAATAGATTATAATAATAATTATTTATATTTAATATTTATATAATTTTATAATATTTATTATATAACTGGTAAAAATGGCTTAAAAGATATAGCTGGTCTTAATTGTAGGTAGAAAAATGGAATTTGTGAATTCTAAACTAAGCCGTAGCCTGTCTTTTAGTACACCAGGTTCAAACCTGCCCCCTTATTCAGCTAATACAAACTTCGGCGAGCCGTTTCGCGGAGGCCTCGGAGAGCTTATCTCTCACGTGATTAGTAGTATAAACGTAGTTAGCGAAAGAGACAGAGCACAGAGGCCGCGATAAAACATTTTCGAGTTAGTGTCATTTTCCTTACAGAATCGAGCGCCGTGAGGTTCAATAATCTTTTCCCGACGATAAAAATGAGGTGGTAGGTATACTCGTATATTTTTATTTGGTGCTACTTGTATTATAGAAATATTTGTAACCCTATTTATGCTAGAATTAAAATTGTCAATCATTATCACTTTCCCTCTATATAAATCTCTCTTTGCAAAATTCATCTTTATCTACTTCAGTCACCCTCTTCCTACAATACAAATTAATTATACTTGTTCATGACAATACAAGATAATTTAATTTTACATTAAGCCGTGTTTATTTTCTATTTACACTGTCATAGGGCTGTCACATATTAATCGTAATTCTATATTGCTTTGTTTTCCAGGCCATTCACCTATGATTTCTGAACACAATATATACAAACATATAAATAAAATAGGTCCAGTTGTACAGTTCACCGTTTTATAATTGATAACGTGCTTGCCCGTGACAAAACGGTCTTTGTTTCTAATTGAAAGCTAGAATTGATTGCATCAACCGGTGTTTGCAATATTTTAATTTGTGCAACACTTATCAGTAATGCAATTCTAGTTTAAATATTGGAATAATTTAATGTTTATGTTATGGTCGCTCTGACAAATCGATTATTTTAAATCGTTTTTTCAATCAACTATTAAAACGTTTTAACCGAATCGTTATCGTGCCAGAAATGTTACTACCAACTTTGGTTGAGTCACATTATATTAGTAGCCGTCTTAATCAATAAAGTAATTCGACAACCCTGTTCCATTCTGTATGTTCTACAGAGTAATATCAGGGGCTCGATTCTGTAAGGAAAATGACACTAACTTGATGTTTCGTCGCGGCATCTATGCTCTATCTCTGTCGCTTACTACGCTAATACTGCTAATCACGTCAGAGGTAAGGTCTCCGAGGCGTCCGTGAAGCGGCTCGCCGACGAAGTTTGTATTAGCTGAATAAGGGGGCTGAGCGCTAATGATTGTGCTATAATCACGTTTAATTCGATGTTAATGTGTGGGGTTATAACCTAATTGGCCACAATTAGCGGAACGTGTGCTCACCTTAATCCTTGTTTTCTTGCGCTACGGGGATGGTACTAATGATCCGAGAAGGTAAACTGTGAGGTTTGGTTAACCTACTTGTGTTAAGAAATTCTTACACTGAGGTTTAGATCTTATAAACCATGCATATAGGATAATATGTTACATGATATGTCGCTTAAAAAGTGGTTTATAAAATACATAGATTAAGACGTTTTAAAGTTTTTAAGACCAAGTTTTGTGGCCTATATCTTATCTGGAACTGTTTGATAGTAATTAGTTGGTTTTGAAAAATGATAGTGGATTTTACGAGTAGTAGAGCTCTTAATGTAGATTTCGTCCGGGGAAGTACTACCACCATATTTATTTCCGCCGTGAAGCGATAGTGCACTTGTATTACCGCGTCGGTTAGAAAGTAAGGGGGCCGGTGAAATAACAGGCACATGAGACTTAACAACTTCATGTCTCAGGGACGACAACGCATTGGGGATGCCCCTGGTGTTGGAAATGTCCACTTACCATCTGTTAGACCGTCTGCTAGATTGTGAACCCATGTGGTAAAAAAAACGTCAAGCTTTCTGTATAATCAAAACTAAACCTAATTTAAATATAACTATGAATGAAAATCACACTTCCAAGTTTGCGATTAAAAATACCTATTATGATATAAAATCACTGACGGAATATCAGCACCTGCAATGAATTAAACAAAAAGAGAATGACACAAGTCACATCAATGTATTGACTGATATCACAGTTGACGTGTTACTTGTATGGAATGCACAGAAATGAATGATTCATGAATATTAATTCATATTCTTAGGAACGCTTTAGAATTTTATAGCCAATTTTGCGATCTTGGGTAAATTCTAAGGCCGTTTACAAATGTTTTCAGTATAATGGTATTTATTCATGGATTACAATATCAAAATTCGATTTTATTAAAAAAAAAATATTGGGCTGCAAGAGCTAAGGTTTTCATTACAAAATTGTCATTGCTTCATGAGCTGTATCTCTAGGTTCTGTTATCAAAGTGATGTCATTGACAAGTTACTGTACTTGTGTGTCTGATGTGTGCTAATGGCAGAATAATGAGAAATAATTATTCTATTATTATTAAAATCCTTATTCCAGTCACTGCAAAGTTAATTATATTAACATTTTGCTAGATCTTATTGTTAAATTAAAGAGAAGCGGCATTTTTATTAATGTTGACTTAAAACACGCGGACGGCTTACCTGATGGTAAAAAGGAAGTTACCAATTCTCTGGGCTTGCACTACTGTGTGTTGCTAAGCCAAAAAAGCCTGGACCAGCTCTCAAGTGCAACTGTTGGAATGCACTGGTCGGTTTTTTTGGTGACAGCTTTCAACTCGAAGATGGTAGTCATCCAGGCTGGTACTATAGGATATGGTTTCCTCGAATATTTCACATACTTGTTGTACATTGTATTTTAGAAAAACAGAGAACCTAGTTAGGCTAGAGAAGATAGAATTGTATAAAAGCAAAAGTTTGTGAACATAAATATTAGGATGTTTGTTACTCTTTCACGCAAAAACTACCAAACGGTTTCGGCCGAAACTTAGCACATAGATGGATCATGCCTTGAAATAACATATGTGATACTTTTTATGCCTGGAATAAGGAATATTCCTCGGGAACGCGAGTAAAACAGCGGGAGACAGGTGGTAGAAAAATAAATTCTGTGTCTAGCAACTGAATATGCAGGAATTATGCAGATAACATAGTCTGGTTTGGTCGTGCCCTTAAATACAGACGTCAATAATGATGACTATTCATTTTACGTCAATCACGTAACATACGGAGTGTCTTAGGGCTCATTATCTCGCACGTGATGCAACCCATTCGCATAGCTCAGGGTCACTCATAGCTTCATATGTTTGTATGATTCAGGGTCACCAATATATTTGTATATTACATTGTAGCGACAGATTAGTATGCTGGATCTTTGATAATTATGATACTTAGGGCATGTTTATAATTTACGTGATTTTCATTTTAATCATTCAAAATTCAACATTAGTTTAGGTCGACGGACGGCATTTATGAAGGTCAAATTTAAAGTCACTGAATCTACTACCGGTTCGGAAGTCAACAGTTGAGAAGAATCGCCGAGAAACTCATCAAAATTTATTTTTTATTTCATTTAATAAATTCTATCTAATCTTAAATCTATTGCTGTGAAACTTTGTTCATCTGATTATTTTAAGTATTCAGTAGATTTTGTGATAAATATCATGTTGATACCGGGGAGTTTCCTAAAAGAATGAGTAATTGACAAATCTAAATGTAAAACTTGTAAATAGTACGTGTCTATACATAAGTAAATAATCATAATGTATGTATCTATAAATAAATGAATATCCTGGCACATTTGTTGGCACAGTAGGTATTTGATCGCAAATTAAACAAAGCTTTGGCAACCAAATAAGTATACCTATAATTTCTTAAAACACATACTTGTTTCGATATTTTTACCTTTCTCGATTAATAGTAAAAAAAACAAAAGGTTTCCTTAGGGTTCCTAATACCGTTATTAGATGCTAATTTGCATTTTTTTTATGATTATATGAGTTGACAGCAATACATTTTCATTGTCACTTAACCTGTGTTTATTATACTCAGTTTACAACTTATTAGAGTAGTAGAGCTCTTAGTGCAAAGTTCGTCCGGGGAAGTACTACCACCTTACCCATTTCCGCCGTGAAGCAGTAGTGCAATTGTATTACTGTGTATCGGTTAGAAAGGTAAGGGGGCCGGTGAAATTACAGGCACATGAGACTTAACAACTCTCAGGGTCGACAATGCATTGGCGATGCCCCTAGTCTCGCAAATGTCCACAGGCAGCGGTGACCACTTACCATCAGGTGGACCGTCCGCTTGTTTGTCGGCCCACGTGGTATGAAAAAAAAAATACAACTATTTTATGGCATTATGATCTTAGTAGATAACTTGTTTGTTCTTCCTCTTATTCACAAATCCTATAGTTGTTTGTTTGATATTCAACTACAGTACCTTAAAATCTTATTCTATTTATATTATTATTTAAACACCCCACCATACACAGAATCATTTGTATATCGAATAAGTCTACTTTTACTTTTATTTACATACATTTAAGATTGAGTTTGTTTTAATAAGAAAGGACACTGGCTTCTGTAACACAGGTATGTATGCCTAGTTCAGAAGTCACAGACTGAATTTAAATTGTGAGTTAAATTTAAATAAAAAGTTTATTAATGTGAATAAATTTATTATTATTATTCATTTTTTTTTATCGTGACGCGTATTCATAGGCGACGACAGAATATCAGCATTGTGGGTGAAACCTCAACATTAGGCTGAGTCGTAGCCTTTTTTCGTCTCATGACACACAGATACAGAATCATTATTTGGCTATATTGTATCCATCATTTTAATTTGTGTGTTTTGGGAGAAAATAAACTTATTATTAAAAAGCATAAAATCTTTCTACAAATCAATTAATTTATGACCTCACAATATAACGTTCGCAGCCCATTCCCCCAATTATAAATGAGCTTTACGGCTTTAAATGTTGTCTTCACATATTTGACGCATTCTTATTCTGATGAAGGCGACGAAGGTCAATTTACAACGGTGCTGGGTAACTCGTTACAAATAGTGGTTCGTGGAATTGGAAGCAGCGGAACAATTGGCTCGTCCGTTGGTTTAAGGTGTTGGTAGATACGATCATTTGCGTGTTATATTATAAATGCGAAAGTTTGTATGTATAGATTTGGATGAAACTTGATACATATGGAAAATGTCCTAGAAAAACACATGTTATGATTCTTTTTGTGCTGGGATAATGTTACATAACTCGAGAACGCGGGTGTAACCGCGGGGGACAGCTAGTATTTAATAATGTAATACGTTTTGTTTTACGACACTCAATATGATACATTTTCATTAATTTGTGTTCTTTATCAGCCACATTATCCTCTGGTTAATATGAGTACGTCCGCTTCGAAATGTTTTACCATGACTTGCACATTTAAATCGGAATGTGCTTTTGATAATACTTCAGTAGGTACTAAAGTTATTGCATACTCAGGAAGAAAATTTCTGTATTTTTATTAGCTTGTATGTATTTTTTTTTATACCACTTGGGCCGACAAACAAGTAGACGGTCCACCTGATGGTCACCGCCGCCTATGATCATTTGCAACACTAGGGGCATCGCCAATGCGTTGTCGACCCAAAGACGTGAAGTTGTTAAGTCTCATGTGCCTGTAATTTCACCGGCTCCCTTACCTTTCTTACCGAAACACAGTAATACAATTGCACAACTGCTTCACGGCAGAAATGGGTAAGGTGGTAGTACTTCCCCGGACGCACTCTGCACTAAGAGCTCTACTACTCTAAAATAATGTCACACTTTACAGGTACATGCATGTTAGATTTTGGCAGTAGTTGCTGTTTTTATATGACGGGACGTATGACTTCAATTTGCACCTGTTACTGTGAGTCTGAGAGTACCTTTAATCAGATATGTTGGCACCTTTAATAGCTAGCGTATTGTTAAAAGGAAATGCGCTCTTAAAATAAGGAAACGTTGGATGACTCACCTAAATGATTTACAAAGTAACAGCACGGGGAGAGTCGTAAACGATTCCGATAAGTCATAGACTTGTCGTCATCGAAATTGTCAGATAAGATAACAATATTCATATCGAATTTGTCAAGAAGGTTCATTTTCCTCTGTCGTAAAATGTATGCTGTTATTAATGTTGATATGAAATATTGCATATACCTACAATAACTAACACAATGCTCTTGCAATAGTTTGTGATTTTTCTATTAGCTAACTTATTTACTATGTATGGTACTGACAGATTAAATTGCTATGGTTTGTTTGTGTAATAAGATATTTTGTAATTATTTGTCACTTCTCTATTGGTAATTCGTGTCATAAGTGCTGTGGGAATATATACCTTCTTACCGATTTACCGTTACTATAACATTTTCCTTTACTTTACCGGTCATTCGCAAGGTTGATAATGACATCATTTTCCGATAAATTTTGTTTGGTTTCGTAAAAACCGAACTTCCCATTTTTTACGTAGATAGTGTTGAGTAATCGAATCGCGATTTCAAACGTAGTGTAAATTAAGTTTACACATCGATTCATAAACCGGATACCGGATGTGTATGATCTGTTTTTTATCTTTTTTTTTTACTTTATTAAAAAAATTTAATTCATATTGCCCGCGGTCTGGTTTGTTTAAGCTTCCACTCAATTTAAAAAATGTGTGCAGATACTATATCATAAAAATATTGACAGAGTATTTCGGTTAATGAATATAATATTAATGAGGTATTCATATCAAGAGCTTCAAATAATAAATTTTTATTAGAGACGAACTACAGTTTAGTGAATTAATTTTATAATATTATAGCTGTCCCCGCGGTTTTACCCGCGTTCCCGAGGGATATCACATTTTCCCGGGATAAAAAGTAGCCATTATGTTATTCCAGGATATGTTCTATCTATGTGCCAAGTTTCATTCATATCCGTTAAGTAGTTTTTGCGTGAAAGAGTAACAAACATACTTACAAACAAATCTTTCCTCTTTATAATACTAGTATTGATAACCATTAGTTATGGTTTATTTTTGTTAATATTGAAATCAGTTTTGGGGGTTATTGACATCACCATAAAAGCATTTGTCATACTAATATTATAAATGCGAAAATTTTTGAGGTTGGATGTATGTATACGTTTACATTTGAATATATAGTTTATAACCTTCATTACTATATAGGAATATTTATATTATTAATTATGTATATTTTTATTCCGTGTAATGTACATCCCTCGAGAACGCGGGTAAAACCGCAACAACTAGTCGTATATGAAAATAATTTTGCCATAAATACGACTAATGCTCGATCCGCCTATGCTAAATAGTTGGTAGACAATCGAACTAGTTTTGAATGAATTTTTAAAAGTAGAAACAGGTTTGCCTTTTGAAGAATAGCAAGGTTATTTTGTTGAGGAAAGAACTAAAATAATATTACGGATTTCTTTTGGGAAATCCCTCAGATTAGTCACTGATGATGTAGTCCAGACGTATTCGGAATATATTTGAAAGCTTGGTGACTATTTCTGACACAAACGCTACCTGACATATTTAAATAAATAATGTTTGTATCGGAACAATGATTATTACCATACAATTTCTTTCCGTCTACAATATGTCTGTAGGTACTGACCGCAGACCGCTTGACGTCATTCTTAATTTATTGAGTCGTGTCTGGCGGCGTCCTTGGGCATTCTTACGATGGTCAGGAATTTCTTAGTGGTACCTGTCTGCACTGAGTTCTCTAAAACGACTCGTTGTCGACGAATCTCTGTCGAAAGTAGCTGATGTCTCACCTGCCCCCTTATTCAGCTAACACAAACTTCGTCGGCGAGCCGGCGAGACGAGGCCTCCGAGAGTGGATCTCTCAAGTGATTACGTACCTAGTGAAAGAGATAGAGCAAGGAGGTGTAATTTTACCTCACAGAATGGCACCCTTGGAAAAGAGACAAAGTGATATGACGTTAACCTTACGGAATCACCTTTTTTTATGTCTGTACAACGATTTATATATTTGTTAATATTTCTTGGCTGCTATAAATCTCGCTACTCATGATGAATCCGAAAGTTTGTGAAAATGTATTGAATTTTGTTACTCGTTCACGAAGAAACTATCAAACGGATTTGGATGAAACTTAGATAGTTTATTACCTAAATAAATATACCAGGATCTTATTATCCCTGATAAACGAAATCCCTCTGAAACGTGGGTGAAACCACGGGGACGTTGCAGGCAGTTTTTTTTAATTAATACTACATAAAATAATGAACGAGGATTTTGGAACAATACATAGCATGAATATTAAAAAGGTGTGGTCGAGGAACGTTGATTACCAATTATATAACATATATTTTGAGATCAAAAGCGCTTTGACGCCCAGTGAGTGCGAAATGGAACTTGTTATATCAAGTCCCTAATACATTACTTGCTGCCTGCGGTTTCATCCGCGTTCCCCAGGGACATTACATTTTCCCGGGATAAAAAGTATACTTTGTATTAATCCAGGATGTAAACTATATATTTGCCAAATTTCATTTAAATCCGTTAAGTAGTGCGTGAAAGAGTAACATTCATCATTCCTCACATCTATCACATTTATACTATACTAGCGACCAGCCCCGGCTTCGCTTAGGTGCAATGTAGATACTAATACATATAAATCTTCCTCTTTAATCACTCTATCTATTAAAACAAAACCGCATCAAAATTCATTGCGTAGTTTTAAAGATTTAAGCATACATAGGGATATAGGGACCGAGAAAGCGACTTTGTTTTATACTATGTAGTGATAGTAGATTTTTTTTGCCTATGCTAGTTCTTAAATAATGATAATCCGGAGCATTAATTACCATTTGACAGGTATTAATTATTTCCAAAAGCGATGACTAGTGAGGTATCAGCCAATTCTTCGTATTAATCCCGAAGATTACAACGATTCGTGTTCTTAGAAAACAGCTTCCTATATCCTTTACAGGAGATGGAGTTAATAAATCAATGTCACACCGGGATTTCTAGAAACGAAATTACTAGCATCTTACATAACACATTAGATCTGACACATGTTATCTGATGGTATTGAAATTTTGGTCAATCTTATCTAATATTATAAATGCGAGTGTGTGTGCGTGTGTGTGTGTGAGTTTATGTGTGTATACACATTTATTACGTTTGTTATCTGTTCTCTGTACATGGGTTAACGGACATGAATGAAATTTGGCATAGAGATAGAATGTAATCAAGATTAACAAATTAAGCTTGGGATAGCGTGCAAAACCGCGTTCATTTGTACAATACAAAATTTTATTAATAGAACATTTTGTATTGACCACAAATACATTAAATACTTACATACATTATATATGAATGAAATACAAAACACGGAATTTGCACTGAATGACAAGTAAATATATATATATTTAATAGTATATCAGTTATCTGGATCCATAGTACAAGCTTTGTTTAGTTTCGGACCAATTTGCCGTGTGTAAAGAATGACCATGGATATTTATTTATTAATTAATATGTGCAATGATTCCCGAGATTACACTCAAATTATGAAATCTGCTGTCTCTCTCTCTCATTATAATATTAATATAATATAAATGTATTATACCTATACCTAACAATTGACACTTGTTTATAGAGGTTTATTGCAAAGTATTTTACTGCGGAATCTGGTAGGCACAATAAAAACAGGTAGTAAAAAGTCAATGGGTTTTTTGTAATCGTAATAACATAATGGCCGAATTATAGAACCCAAGTCGAGGCAATTACATGACGAGATTAGGTACAGTCACGGAAATAACTCGATAAATGTATTATTGCGCCTTTCTGTGTCGAGATATTTATTGTGCTCGCATTGGACTTAGTCCAAATTACTTCTCGTATTTTGTTACTTTTCTACTTACTATTCACGAACATCGAGATAAAATTTAAATTGAAACTAATGTTACTTTGTGTTTATGGAGTTTTAAATTAATTTCAAGTGTTGCTAATCTAATAATATCTCTATGGATTCAATCCAAAGTTAATATAAACTTACATGATGATTTCAGATCTGTGGATTTTGTGAAATAAATAAACACAATAAAAATAAAGTTCCCCTTACTTGTGGGCAATATATTATGTTTTGAAATTGTACATTTTAAATTTAGCCTTGGAAAAGTTTCGTGGCGGTTCTTGTTAGTTAAAATCTGAATTTAATTCAACTTAGACTAAACTGAATCGTTTTTGTGTCAAATAAAGACGGTATGAATGGAAAATGTCATTTGATAGAAAAATATATTAGTTCAAGTAAAGTTTTGCAGTTGTAGCTTTAGTAGTTTCGACCTTCCTGGGGCACTTCAAGGGTCTTAATCCAATAAATGGGCTTGACTTTGAGATGACTTGCCATATTTTCCCTCACTTATCAGTTTCATTATTGAGTTCAAAGGCTTATTTATGGTCCCGAAATTTCTATCACAATTACAGTTTAGTCATTAAATTGCTAATTATAATAATACTAATAACTTTCTAAGAAGAAATCTGAAGAACCGCGATAAAAATGTATTATATTCAACATATAATCCTTCCGCAAAAGCAATCTCTATTTGAAAAAAAATAATTATAAAATGGTGAAAATTGGGAAGTGATATTTTTTATATTACGACATTATTTCCTTTTTTTTTTTGGGTTTTAGTTACTTAATTTACTTTGCAGAATATACGTCGAGTAAACTAGTATATATATACATACGATGTATACACATGTATGGATGGTCTAAATTGTCCTTGTAAGGGTGTTAGCCATCAGAGGCTAATATCTTCGTCTCTTAAAAAATAATTAATGATTCTTGGCCATAGTTTGACCCAGTAACGGGCGCTCATGTTCCAGATTTCATTCTTTAATTTAAGAGCATTTTGTTTTATTGGGCAAAGTTATTTTAGTTAAGTTACTTTGCAGAATGACGTCATATTTTACTAATATTATAAATGTTTTTGTATGTTTGGATGTTTGTTGCTCTTTCACGAAAAATCTACCAAACAGATTTGGATGAAACTTGGCACATATATAGAAAATGCCCTGGAATAACACATAGGATACTTTTTGCGCTGAGAAAATGTTACATGCCTCAGAAACATGGGTGAAACCGCGGGGGACAGTTAGTTATACATACTCGTATATACGCATACGATGATGTGGCACCACTCTCAACTCGTGTGAGTACCGCGCACCCGAGCAGCAAGCAAGCTACTGGCACAGGCTACAACTAACACAATTAGTGCTAATGGAGCTCCTTGTGTGTTGTAGACGCCAAAACATTGTTGTGAGACGCCATTTTAAACTTTAAAACAATAGTTTTATACGTCTTTTTAGTCTTGTGAATCTTATTTGATAAGACAGAATACATATTTATTTATTATCTGTTTCTTTTAAGATATTAAGAGTGTATACTAAAATTAATATTTATTTGTAATAAGAAATAAAATAAAATTACTTAATGAATAATAATTATGGTGTTTAATACCTCCCTATACGTTTTATGTTACCATCATGTATTCATATAGATTTAAGCATTTAAACTTGAATCTGGTTTTATAACAACTTAATCTAAAAAAGTATATTAGTGTTCAAGTTCAAAATAAAATATTTATAAGAAACCAAAAATAACTTTACTTGGAAAATAATTAAAAAATAGAGCTAGACAGTCAACAATTTCGTTCACAAAGAAACAAAAGGATAGATTTATTTCAGTTTATTCTACGGACGGGGAATAACCTTCTCTTATCTCAGTGTCGATTGATAGTAATCATTTCCACAGAGGGCACTCCGTTCGTTTAAGCCCGAAGCCGGCCACCTATCTTTATGTACTAGGGTTTCAAAATGGTTCTCCTTTCTGTCTATTTTTCGAGTGCTTTAAAGTTTTTTTGTTATCAAAGATACTTATTTTTATGATTATTCAGTTTTTTACAAACCTACGCATAAGGTTATATAGATAAGAAACTAAACTACATTTATTAATTAAGAATAAAATAAACGAATAGAAAATTAATGAATTGAATATCATCGTTCCATACGACAAATAGGCGTCAAGACACTAAAATATTCATAGCACATCCCACCTACGATTATGCTTAGAGCTCATACGTAAGATTCTAGTTTACACCTCTCTCATCCTTCTACAAATTGCTTAATGTTTATGCTCTTCTAGATCCTTGTTTGAATTCACGCACCGATATTTGTTTTGTTCAACAAATACGTGTGTGTAGGTATTATCTGTTTGCTCCTAACTGGCTCCCGCGTTTAAAACAACCACGCAAACATGAATAACCTAGCGTATTATTTGATTACTTAATGTGTGGCATACGTATATTGCTCCAGAGATGTCGTGAGGTGTGCCTATTACCAGGTAGGTACTAGGTTAAAATTTTCATGTTTTTTTTATAAAAGCTTGAGCGCATTTGACTGCATCTCACCTGACGGAAAGTGACGATGCAGTCGAGAATGGTACACGCGGACTCAAGTAATGTTGATATAACTGCAACGAAAGCAGAATTAATATGCTATTTGAATCAATTAATGTATTTAGAGGTAAAATAAGTTGTATTAATAAAAAAACGGCCAAGTGGAAGACGGAGTAGCACACGAAGGAACCCATAACCATACTATATTTACTAAACACCGAATAAAACATGTTTTAGGTATAAGAGCCAACAGAAGCTAACACCTTCGTCCAAAAAAATACAATTTGTGTAGGTACAGATACCTAAAATGCTTGGCTAAGATGTTTATAAAATAAAAATTGTGTAGTATTGTATGTTGATGAGTTTTTGAATCTGATATAAAATTTCATAACTCCATTTAATAGAGTTATTGTTTGATTGAGATTGTTTTCGGTCCCTTTATTCTTTTATTCAAAATTGATGACCATAAAAATGCCTTATAATGCGTCAAAAGACAGAAAAGTAAAATTACACTGACGATACACGGAAACGACGTATATGTTAAATATTAAAAAGTAAAAGTTCATTACTTAAGCACCTATAAAATAAATCAACCCAACAGAAAACTAGTAAAGTTATCGCGGCTCAATCGGGAAGTGATGGACGGTGATTGGTTATTGGCATTTTTTAAATATTCCACATTCAATATTTTGTTTCTGACAGCCCACCATTAAATTATATTGGCTCACTTTAAAGGAAAGGTTAACTTTGATGACGTAGGTACCTATGTCATTTACCTATATTTAATACGTGTAGAGAAGCATTGTACCTTCCCCTTTTTAAGCATATTGCATGTGTTGGGTTTGCTTTTTGTTCCCACGTTTTTTTTAGAGTAGTAGAGCTCTTAGTGCAGAGTTCGCCCGGAGAAGTACTACCTTACCCATTTCTGCCGTGATGCAGTAGCACTTGTATTACTGTTTCGGTTGGAAAGGTTAGGGGGCCGGTGAAATTACAGGCACATGAGACTTAACAACTTCACGTCTCAGGGTCGACAATGCATTGGCGATGCCCCTAGTGTTGCAAATCTCCATAGGCGGCGGTGACCACTTACCATCAGGTGGACCGTCTGCTTGTTTATCTATATGTGTGTATAAAAAAAGAAAATTTTACCGCCGCCTTTAAATATTTGCAACATTGTTAAGTCTCATGTGCCTGTAATTTCACCGAGAGTAAGATTTATCATGGTTAAAAGTTTATATGGAGGGCAGAAGCTTAAATTGATAGCTAAATTAAATGTTCCAAATCCATTAAATTAATTAAAATAAATTGTTTGCGTTCATACTGCCAATGTCAAACACATAATGATGTATTTGTACACGCTCGCAGCTGACGTAACCTGATGCAATTTTAAAAAGTTATATGCAATGATTAATGGGGTTATACTCTTCGGTTCGAACTAAAAAAAAAGAATAACAGTTGAATTTCGATCACTAGGCGCCCACTAGTTTTTAAAAGTAAACTTGCTTAAACTTGCGGCACGCTATGATGGCCGTTTTGACGTTTAATAATGACAAAGAAAAATAACCTTTATTCCTTCAGACATAAGATGCATCTATTGATCCAATAGCTAAGTGTATGGTGATGTTTGGATTAAACTTGGTACATATATATATATATACTAGCTGCCCGGACAGACGTCGTTCTGTCGAAATAAGTCCATACAAAAATGCAGGAATTCGCTCGCAGCGCCACCTACCGGGTCCAATTGTGAATCTAAACCATCCAGGGCACCACCCAAACGCAAACAAAAAAAAACATTCCAATCGGTCCAGCCGTATTAAAAAAGAAGAAATAATTGAATTTCACGGTATTTCGTTTACTACAAAATAAATTTAATTTATACATTAGCCTCAATAACACGTGGTAATCATGATATTGAATTGTAGCTTATATGACACGTTCGTAGATTTACCATAGCAGCGCCATCTATTGATGACTTACTCAACCCAGTCGAAAGGTATCGACATCTCTTAGAATCATTTGGAGTTAACAGATAATTGTGACTGTCAAATAATAACAGACAAATAATTAGCAATAAATTAAAATTGCGACTATAATTTGAGATTTAAACTATCCTATCTCTCAAGTTGGATCGAACTGCACATGGTGTGCGAATTTTATTATAATCGGTTAAGTGGTTTAGGAGTCCATTGAGGACAAACATTGTGACACGAGATTTATATATATTAAGATATATCATCCCCTAGAATAACATATACGATACTTTTATTCCGGAAAAATTGAATATCCCTCGGGAACACAGGTGAAACCGCGGGGAACATATTTAAATATATGTATGTTAAGATTTTCATATTCTATTGAAAGATGTGGGGAATTTGTTTGGCGACGGTCATAAAAACCTATTTGTATGCGTTCCAGAACGAATTAAAAACTGAAACTTAAAACAAGCATTAAATTAATAAGAAAAAGGTCAGTATTACTAAATGAAGTGTTTATTAAAGTCCTGATAACAATATCTAATCTATATTTTATTGTGTTTACAAGTGCTATCTAAAATACCTTTTGATATCCAGTCTAAGAAATACAATCGTTTTATTAACCGTTCATCCGAAGCCCTAGGCAACAATATCATGCCGAGCTAAATTTTATAGCTCAAATAAAGTATTCAACTCGGAGAGAATAGAATCTAGGTTATTATTTAGCTTTCTGATTGCTTTATTGTAAATGTTTACGAAATTTTGTGACAAGGATTTTTAGTAATTCTTGGGATAATTAATAAATCTTGATGATTTGGAAGACTCGGATTTTTTGGGCAATCCTATCTTGCTAATGTTATAAATTTTCGAGGATGAATGTAGCATATACTCGTATTCATCTCTGTTACTCATTCACATTTGTCAGGCCAGCTGGCTTGGTGGTTAACGCTCTGACTGCCAAACCGAAGGTCGCGGGTTCGATTCCCACCCAGGACAAACGTTTGTGTGCATATGAACATGTCTGTTTGTTCTGTGTCTGGGTGTAAATATTTATATAAGTATGTATTTAGAAAAAAAGTTGTATACGTAGCATATGAGTTATCTGGTTTCCATAGTACAAGCTCTGCTTAGTTTGGGACCAGATGGCCGAGTGTAAAGAATGTCCCAGGATATTTATTTATTTATTTTATTTACATACAAAATTACTAAACGGATTTGAATGAAAGTGGAGATGGATAGTTTCTAACTGGTTTACTTTTGATCCCGGGAAATATATCTTCCCTCGGGAATGTGGTAAAACCATAATCTTAAAAAAACAGTTAGTCGTATCGATATTAAACTTTGTCAAGGACATAAGTAACTCATTTAGTACAGTAATCTATACTAATATTATAAAGAGGAAATATTTGTATGTAAGTATGTTTGTTACTCTTTCACGCAAAAACTACTTAACGGATAAAGCTTGGCACATAGATAGAGCATGTCCTGGAATAACATATAGGCTACTTCGTATCCCGGGAAAATGTGATATCCCTCGGGAACGCGGGTAATTTCGCGGGGACAGCTTGCTAGCTATACATAACTCAATGATTATCAACTTAGAGTTTTTTATTTTTTTTATTCCACATGGGCCGACAAACAAGCGGACGGTCCACCTGATGGTAAGTGGTCGACGCCGCCTATGGACATTTGCAACACTAGGGGCATCGCCAATGCGTTGTCGACCCTGAGACGTGAAGTTGTTTAGTCTCATGTGCCTGTAATTTCACCGGCCCCCTTACCTTTCTAACCGAAACACAGTAATACAATTGCACTACTGCTTCACGGCGGAAATGGGTAAGGTGGTAGTACTTCCCCAGGCGAGCTCTGCACTAAGAGCTCTACTACTCTATATAGAATAATAATATAATAATATATATATAATACTTAGCATTTTATAAAACAACTAAAAAAAACATTAATGATTGATGGTATCTCGAGGCGAAATTATCCAGTTTGTACGTATTTATTGAATTAAACGTTTTCATCCCCAATCTCTCAGGATTTTTTCACCCCTCGGTTTCAGTAATTAATTTTGTTATTTGGCAATATTGGGAATTAGGGCGGGACGTCTTTATGCATCGACAATTTATTTGAACTTTGATCAAATAATTGGAATGTCCAATTTGGGGTGAAAAGATTTTGATTTCGATTAACTGTTTTGTAAATGTGTTAATTGAGTAATCTATTTTATTTGTATTCATATTTGACGTTTGGGCTAATGCGTCATTGTTTTCAAGTATACAAACTTATTTTCTAGTAGAAAGCTAGAATTCATGATTGCAATCATACGTCAGAAGTTTAATTAAAGTGAAGTAAAGTTTAAAGTCCATACGCGAGATGGAAGACTTTAAGCTCAATCAAATGGCAAAGCAATCCCAGTAGAGAAAGTGGTGAATTGAAAAGAAATGGCATGACGTACCTAGACGTGTTGACTGTGCAAATATCAGATGGGAAATGAAATGAAACGAACGAGCGCACCCGAGTGACACTTAGGGTTGCCACATACGCCATAAAATAGGGAAGGAAAATGAGGAACCGTCCGAAAGCGCCGCGCACGGGGACGACGCGGGTGTCCGCGCCCCGTAAGAAAGTAATAGAAATGTTGACAAAATTTACACTATATATTATCCCTAACTGTGATTAGTAACGAGTGGAATTTAATCGATTATTAAGACGTCCATCAATAATGAGTCTGTTTAAAAAAAAACAAAGTACAAAACCATTTACTCAGTTTAGGCCCGCGTATGAAGGTCAAAGTTACTGAAGCTACCACCATTACATTAATAATAAACCTGGTCTCCAAAAAGAGGTTTTAATGTAGATATCTAGCTTATGATAATACAACTTCAACCGACAGAGTCTAATAAAATAAATCCATGTAACACTATACTTACCCAAACTAAGGAAGTTAAGTTACCTACTGTTTTCCCAATCAACTTTACAACCCTACTGATGCCCCTTGGCACAATCGTTGTTACCAACCCTCGCAAATGTTTACCTTCTATTATCTTTCACGCGATCTGCAACTTGATGAGAATATCTTACCCAAAGGGTTGACACGTGACTATATTGGCAATAAGCTTGCAACACTTTACAAAACTATGTGTCCAGCCTGTATTTTTACTTCTTCAAATCGACTAAAAAGTATTTATTTGCAAAATTGTTTTCAGTTGACAGGCCAGTTGGCTTGGTGGTAAGCGCTCTGACTGCTCGCGGGTTCGATTCCCATCCAGGACAAACATTTGTGTGCATGAACATGACTGTTTGTTCTGTGTCTGGGTGTAAATATCTATATAAGTATGTATTTAGAAAAAAAAAAATTATTATATGTAGTATATCAGTTATCTGGTTTCCATAGTACAAGCTCTGCTTAGTTTGGGACGTCTGTATTGGCCGTGTGTAAAGAATGTCTCAGGATATTTATTTAATTATCATATTAATATGGTTATAAAACTTAAATTAATTTTAAGTTCCAATTGGCGGATATGAAGGTGAATGAATTGGTCACAATATGTCATTTTTATTAATTAATCTATTGGGCCAGTTAAAAACAAGACAATCCAAAATGTAAGATTTTATTGTATACAATCAGACATGTAATAGATACAAATGTTTCTCTTTATCGGGAATCGATACACCTTGCCAACCATTCCGGTAAAATAAGTAATATAATTCGCCTTATTATTTTTTTACTGGAAAAAGCAATCACGTGTTATCTGTATAGCTGTTTATTTTTAAGCTAAAGTAATTTATTACCGTGCACTGATTTAGTTTGTCTTAGAGCCGACGCGGCTCGGGCTTATTTTCTCATTTCCATGATAAATATTTTCTCAATTTGTGCCCCGGCGTAAACCAATTACGCTTCATCTAAATTCATAAATTAAAACATTTGTTATTTTCTTTTGTAGTTTAGACTTGAGGTACAATTCATCTTAAGTGATTATACTTTATGTTTACGTTGAATTTTGAAACATCTAATTCAATTTAGTTACTTATACCAGTTTATTATGTTTATTTGAAAAACCTAATTGTTTCTTTTAACCTAATTATATACTGCTGTACTAACTTAATTACGTAGTTTGTTTTAACTATTTCTGATTCGTGTACCATTCTTTTCTTTTTATACCACATTGGCCTACAAACAAGCAGACTATCCACCTGATGGTAAGTGGTCATCGCCGCCTATGGACATTTGCGACACCAGCGTTGTCGACCCTGAGACGTAAAGTTGTTAAGTCTCATGTGCCTGTAATTTTCCCGTACTATAATCGTTTTTAACATTTTATATCATAATCCTTAATGCACTAATGTAGTGATTCTGGGAACGACAGTGTTTTATACGGCGAAAGTTTGTATGTATGTGTAGTGCAGGTGTTTTCAATCACATCAAAATGGATGAATGGAATTGGATAAAAGTTTTGTATATAGGTCATACCCTGGAATAACATTGAATCACTCGGGAACGTGGATTAATCCCCATTGTGTGTATGTAAAGGATGTGTTGCTATATAAACTAAAAGAACTATTTATGATATACGATATCTTTTTAATATGTAAAAAATATAAGTTCATTTTTAAAAGTAATTGCTGATTTTGGCCGGCTCTTCTCAGTAAAACAAAACCTTCCGAATCGGTATTAAAATCTGACTATTCATAAGTGCTTGTAATATATTAGGAAAATATTTACGTTCTTATAAAGAATCAATTAGTCATAAAAAAGCAAAATTTATCCACTCGTCTAAAGTAGTAACAAAAAGGCAAAGCTAATATTGTTTGTCAAAGGCAAGCGGTGGGCGAGCTTTGAACAGATAGTCAGAGATTATATGAAGTATCCTCATTTCTCTGCCGCGGGGATGTAGGCAATCTAAACAGCAATCATAGCGTTATTGAATCTACGTCCGCTCTTATATATTTAGCCTAAAGGCGGGTCATAGTTTAAATTATAAGGAATTCTCAACCATCTGTATATACTGTGGCCGATCGTATTGTGCTAGATAAGGTCTGTTGGTGTAACCTTGACTACTCCACTGGGGTTGTTGGTCCGAGTCTCACCTCAAGCATATGTAATAAGAAACATTATTCTTTGTTTATTTTGTATCTAGTTGTCAATGATATAGGTTCCAGTTTAGATCACACCTTTTTTCTGTTGCTCTTTCTTTATGTTTTATGGAGGTTGTATTTACTGGCAGCATCAATGTTACTTAGCTTAACAGACGGAGAAAATCATAAACAAAACTGAAAGTCAAAAACCTTCGTAGGTTTGTTGATAACGCTGTGTTTAGGAAATACCGAATTCCGTAACATTGTTACCAAAGGTGTAGTTTACTTAAATAACTTAAGTAGTCAGTAAATAGTAACAGTGGAGGAGGCGTTGGAAATGAGAGCAGTCCTAACTAACGAGATTTATTTATAAGCGCTTCACGTCACTTCAAGACCCCGAGGAAAATAAACAAACGGGATACTGTAGTTTTGACACTTACTTCCATTCTTTATGCAAAACCGTATTTTGACAATTACAAATCACTTTTTGTTGGAGAGGGAACTGTTGGTGGAAAATTTGCAGTGCACTTTGGAAGTATCATTAGAGCTAATAGTTATGTTGTGAATGCTTTAGCAAATAAAATAATGTATAGTCATGTCTTTATTATCTATGACCACATATTTTCTAACGGAGTATTTCAAACAATATTGAACATTCCTGCGTCAACATTTTATTGAGTTAATTCTATAGGAAGATTAGTTATAAGTAGTAACTACCTATATTCGTTATATCAAAGCATGTCTTAACGTTGTTTACCGATTAAAATAGTTTGAAGGTAAACTGATTAATTTTTAAATTTAGATAAGTGCCTTTATCTTAATGTTATCGTTCATTACGTTGTCATTATATTTTGCTTTTGACAAATGACTTCAATTATGTCATATAAAATTATTAAATCTACTGTTGTTATTTAATTTAAAATAGGTTTATTGAGGACTAGAGCTCTTAGTGCAAAGTTCGTCCAAGGTATTACTACCTTACCAATTTCCACCGTGAGGCAGTAGTGCACTTGTATTACGGTTTCGGTTAGAATGGTAAGAGAGCCGGTGAAGTTACAGGCACATGACTTAACAACTTCATGTCTCAGGGTCGACAACGCATTGACAATACCCTGGTGTTGCAAATGTCCTGGGCGACGGTGATCACTTACCATTAGGTGGACCGTGTGCTTATTTGTCGGCCCATGTGGTATAAAACAAAAAAAAAATATAAAGGTCTACTTACTTACATCTTAGGCTTACGATCCCACAAAAATGCTACATCAAATTGCCTGATTAAGATGATCCAGACGAGATTCCTGGTTTATAATGTGACCGTTGGTTCGGGCAACGTGTCGCGCGTGTGTGGGTGTATCTTATCTCTGACTGTCACAGACGAGCTACCGGCTTCGGCTCAGCCGCGGAGTCGCGGTGTCGCGGGGCATCGATATCTCTCGTCATGTCCCTTAGATAAGCCGTACACGCTATTAAATACACGCTTTATGGAGGCTCTTAAAAGTACGGTGTATACTTAACGGTTTGGTTGACGTCGATTTATTTGTTTTTTGTGAAACTATATTGTGACAGTACCATATTATTGTGACAAGCCAGTTGACTTAGTTAGCGATTGACAAAAAATTGTGAGCACAAGTCTGTTTGTTCTATAATAATAATAATAAATAAATATCCTAGGACATTCTTTACACACGGCCATCTGGTCCCAAACTAAGCAGAGCTTCTACCTACTATGGAAACCAGATAACTGATTTACAACATATACTACTTTTTTTTTCTAAATACATACTTATATAGATATTTACATCCAGACACAGAACAAACAGATATGTTCATGCACACAAATGTTTGTCCTGGGTGGGAATCGAACCCGCGACCTTAGGTTTGGCAGTCAGAGCGTTAACCACCAAGCCAACTGGCCTGTCAGTTGGCTTGGTGGTTTTTATACGGTCTATGGCTGAGTGAAAATATCCATTTAAGTATCCGTTACCTGGTTGCCATAGTACAAGCAGTACACTCTTCGTAATTTCGTATCAAATAATCGTGTTTGAAGAATGTCCCAGGATATTTATATTTACGATATCCTATCCATTACTCATACTCTTGCTTGAGAGTGATTCCAACTTGGTAACATACCACTCAATCAGCTGATCAATTTAAGAATCGGGACGTGAGTTCAAAGAACTTCTAAATACCGTATTAGTGCCTACATACTCAATTCAGAATTTCTTGGTATCTAGGATGTTAGTTATCACTTGTTGATTGATGTTTATCTTTGGTAAACAAATTAGTTAGGTGTACTATTTGCTCAACCGCGTGAATCCGTTCAAAATTCAATCTACACTATATTAGTGTTAGATTAGAGTGATTATAAAGAGGTAAAGTTTGGATGTAAAACCATCCAATTTCAAAAATTTTGTCACTGATTGAAAGCCTTTATTATTCACGTGATAAGGTTTAGATTTTTCTTCGGGAAAACATTATTTCTCTCGGGAACATGGGTGGAAACACGGGAAAGAAGCCATTATAAAATAATCAGATATTTTTATTCCATATTTATCATACTTAATTTAATTGGATATTGTTTTTATTTTTTTAAAACGTATTTTGAGTTCTCTACATGAACCTTGTAAATAAATCTTTATTTAAATGAAAGCGACACGGGACGGATATGATTAATCTGCATACCTATGAGACAAATTGTTAATTTTAGACACATTACGTATCGTTACGCCCACGTCTCGTTACGTTTGCCGCGTCCTTTATTCATTTCACCGGTTGTTTCTGGTCGGAACAGATAAGGTGTTGAGTTGGAAATGTTCCGCTTCCACGTGCGTGTTACATCTTTACTATTCTCAACACTCTAGTGTGTAATAGGCGTTTGACAGCTCTATCACTGTGCTACTATTAATAATGTCGTGAAATAAAAAGCGTAAATTCTTACATTCTTGGCAACATTATTTGATGCGTAGTGCGTAAATTATTGATAGAAATAAATACTTTCTCTTTGGATATTAAAGTTAATTTATTGCAGTTTATTTTATATGTTAGCGGGAGTTCGACCACCCCGAAGTTCGAATTAAAATAATATTGTCTTCTTGAATTTATTGATTTTATACGGGTTTTATAAAGGTTTACTGACCCAACCGTGGTACCTTCGTTCCCGTAAAAAAAACAATGCAATTTACATGAAGGACACGCAGTGGAACCTTGGGTTCTATGTAAGAATAAATAACTAATAAACCCCGATAAGGCACCAGTCTCTACGGAGGCCACTTAAAGAGATTGCCCGGAGGCCTCCACCATGTACATTCATTCACTCTAGATAGGATTCAGTTAATATGAGCATTCTCTGCAAAAAAATACTGCCCATAGTGCCGAAATAAATATTGCTTAATGTGAAGCGACGCGCTACTAAGTGCTAAGATAGAGCTATAAATATTAAAAATTACAGGATTTGAGAAAAAAATGTGTGCATTTCACACGCGGTAGATGTGAAACCTTCACGAAGCTACCTATCTCATTCTCTTGCAGGGTAAATCCCGTAGATGTATGTTTTTTTTTCATTCTTTTATTACAGGCCCAAAAACAACAATAAAATAATGATTACATAGTAGCATTTAAAAACCACTATGTGTTTGTCTCTTTTTAGAATTGCATTTTTGTGTCGTCGAGTCTCAAATTACATCGGTGCTAAAGAAGTTTTCTCTCCAATTATAATTACTATATAAGTTTAATATCTATAAGTAGTATTTGAAGAAATTTTCTCAGAGTAACACATTACTTATTATTTTCATTAAATTATTCCTTGAATAACTTAAATATGGTGCTATTATTTTAGTGGTTGAAACTTCCAGCTTAACTCCAACTCAACGAGTTACGACTCAAAGGAAATTCGATCCTTTGTTCCGCTATTTCACTTGAGCTATGAACCAAAGGATTATTGAATTACATTTCCAGTTACTGGGTTCATTCCAGTAGGTATCAATGTCAGAAACAATGCTGTTAATATTTTATACCTCTTGGGGTCTACTTCCGAGTACAAGATGAACAATAATTGTATATTCCTGTTAAGAGTAACTAACTTTTAACCTTTTTAAAAAAAATTGGGTTATTTACACATTCTATTTACATTTTGTGTGCAAATAAAAAACTTATAATATTATTTGGTATTCTAGTTTCCGTTTAAAAGAAGCACGACAGGAAATTGACATGATCCTTTGTATATCGACGTGTATGGGAAATTCAAGTGTCAAGTACCTACGTCAATTCCCCAATAGAGTGGGGATCGTCTCCAAAATATTTACTTTCTATTACCTGCCACGCTCCTGCCGCTGTCATCCATTCTGCGGAACAAAATGGCCTTTTGAATAATTCCCTAGTGGCGCCCAACATGTGACCTTAGCTCAATATTATTTTACTTTTAAATTTCGATATTATATAACGTAAAATTCACACAATGATGCTTAAACATTTGCTAGACAAGGTTAACATTGCCTCGAACATATTTACTTTAACGCCCCTACCTTGGAATGGTTCGTGGAAATGAATTTTGCTGTTGCATGTTCCAATTCCCTATCGTTTATAAAGGCTTGAAAATTACTAGTTAGCGAATGTTTTGAAGCTATTATAGTTTGAAAGGACTGGTAATTAGAATCGCTAGTTTTATATGCCAAACTAATAACCTACATATACTACCTACTGAATTAATATTGAAATATAAATTGATGTAAACTTTCGACTATTCGAAACCATGGACCTTCCAATTATTAATAATCTAGTTCCAAATCGAAAACACGTTATTAAAGGTTAAAAATAGATATAATGCTATATTGCATAATGTAAATAAAATCATACTCTTCTGTTCACCTTTTCACATATCTATAGACCTACATAAAGAAGGTCTGAAAGGAATTTGAACTGATTATAAATCCGATTTCAGAAATGCTATGACTAAGCGAGCCATCGATAAAACGGATGCAATCAATCTTACTTTGATTCTACGCCCGTTGTCACAAGTCACTACTTGCATATTTAAAAAAAGCTGCTTTTATCCTCATTTCTTATTAATGTTCTAAATGATCTTCTATGATGGGGTTGCATGTTTAAATAAATTCATGATAATAAAACAAAATATTTCAGAATGAATTTTTTTAATTGACCCAGGCGTGACCTTGCGGAAATCCATTGTAAGATTATACAAAAACAAATATCTAGTAACTAATTTCGCTGGAACTCCTTCTCTGTCAAGTCCCAAACAAAGAAACTCAACACATATTTCGCTTCTACACAAAGCATCTTCAGGACGTATTAGACCCGCTGTCACTGAGTCGACGCACTAGCACCACAGACGTGTTACCTCGCCGACCGCCGGACAGACAGCTAGACAGAGAAGGAGATCCAGCGGAATTAGTTACGAAATATTTGTTTTTGTATAATCTTGCATTTTTTTTAATTAACCTGCTTTACTTTAGAGAGATTTTATGAAATACTATTATACTACTTTCACGGTCATTTAGTAAATTATCACATGCAAACATTCACGAAGAACGTCACAAAGTTGATTGACATTGTTTACCTTTTCCTGACGTTATCTCTACGCGTTACTTGTTTACGTTTATTTTCTGCTGATTTCATAATTATTTAAATGCGTATCAGTACTAAGTCCATATTTCTTGATTAGAACAGTTATTCCCTCAAAGGTAGAGTCGACAATCTATTGGCGATGCTCCTGGTGTTGCAAATGTCCATAGGCAGCACTGATAACATACCATCAGGTAGACCGCCTGCCTGTTTGCCGACCCACTGGACATACATAAAAAAACAAAAATATGTAATCCTACCAAATAGTATGGTCTTATTCGCAGCAATGATACGATACTTGTTTAAAGTGTTTTAAAATAGTTAAAATGGCAAAAGTTATATAATGTTTTCGAGGTATGTACTTCGAATTAATTTAAAAAAATTGGTAGATATTGATAAAATTACGTAATAATTAACACCATGTAGTTTCTTATGCACTTAACTTACATTAACTACGTAAATAGTCTGGTAGTTAAGTAAAATTATATTTATTAAAAATATATAGGTATTAAGTATTTACGGAAACCTTTATTGATTACAAAACCACTAAATACTTTAGGTGAATAAATGTTTTATGCACTCAAATGCATATTGGTTCTGCCAATGGCTCCAAAAAGTGACACCACAAAATTACTAGCTTTTATCTACTTTATATCGATTGATAAGAACAATTCATAATTAAAGATAGGAGGACCTTTCTTAGAATGCTATCGTATTTATCGCGACACGAGAATTTAAAGAATGTCTTATATCTATAGATAACCCTATTAAGTGGGTGACTGATTGTAAATATTCCGACGTGACGTTCCCTTACTGATTAAAGACCTAAAATTAAAAAAAAATGCGGTTTGCCATAAGACCAGTAGAGTTTTGAATATTCACTATAAGCCCATTGGTACCGAAGTAGGCTTGGTGTGACCAGTAATGGTGAAATTCTACCAAGCTAAGCTAAATATTTTTGGTTAGGTTACTTTCTTAATAAAGAATTCCCACTAGCTAAAGAATATCTGCTAATAATCTTACCGCAATTATAAATGCGAGAGCTGGATGGAAGGATGTTGGTTACTCAATCATACCAGAACGGCTGAACGGAAATGAATGAAATTTGGCAAAGAAATAAATTATTTATCCCGGGAAAAAGTGACATCCTTTGGGAACGAAACCACAGGGACAGCTAATATAATAATACGTATAAATATAATAAATTCAAAAATAGAAACCGAGTCCACACTCAATTATAGCCACCTACCTATATTAAGAACACAAATAAAACTACGATTGAGCAACTGTCGAAAGTATAATCGTAAAAGTAAATATTTGCTGGGATTCCTGTTGTGAGTTTGTAACGGAAGTTGACTGTGACGTCACAGGCCACGAACACCACCCGGAATATTTCCATAAAGAAACCTTATAAAACAAATTGTTTTAACATTTCTAAATGCCAAAGGAAGTTGCGGACTTTAGACAGGGGTCCCTTTTTTTCATCTTTAGGTACCCGGAGAAGTTTGTTTTCCTTTTTTTCTCTAACTTTATTTCACTCCATTGTTTTACATTTAGATTAAAGTTATATTATTGTTATTTTGGGTCTTTTGTTGCCTCAAATCTTACAAAATTCATTCGCTATTTTGAATGCCTTGTTAGGCCTTAATCAATTGTTATAAATTATGCCCATGGGTGTAATTATCGAACCCATGACCCATTCCCAAAGTAGAAACGTAGGAAACTGAACTATTAAGTTATAACAAGGGCATAAAGTATACAACTGCATATTTTATGCTAAGTGGTCACGATATTCGTTTAAAAACTCAATGTTTTATATGACGTAGGGAATGACGCACTTTTTGAAGCATACGTGTATAAAGTCAGATCAAAGCAAAGGAGTGTTTCGTTTTTCACATAGAATTATTATTTTTCAATTAATTTTATTTTGCCATTTAAAATGGATTTATAATAAAGTATAGAGGTGTTATTTCTTACTAGCTGTCCCCCGCGGTTTACCCGCGTTCCCGAGAGATGTAACATTTCCCCGGCACAAAAAGTATCATATGTTACTCGGTTAAGTAGTTTTTGCGTGAAAGCGTAACAAACAAACTAACATTCACATTTATAATATTAGTTTGGATATTAAGTAAGATATAAAATAATTTAATATTTCATGGCTCCTTTCGGGTCCTCCTCGAATTGCTTCCTGTTTTTAGCTATCTTCATCCAGCCTGGTCCTGTCTCCTTTAGAATGTCGTCTATCCGGTAATAAGATATACGACCCAGATATTTTAGGAGGAGTCATGACGTAAATTCACTTAATACGAGGGAATTGAAGAGCAACATCATCATGATTTAATCTGAATCACGTCATAGTATACTGTGACTCTGTGCCCTTATTTACATACATTATTAGTTCCTTATTAAAAATAATAATGTAAGAAGACTGACAACAAGACTGGCAGTAAAGATGGCGCGTGTTTCGTGAGGTTCAATCTGCTAAACGGTTAAAGTAAACAGAAAGATAATGCATAAGAGAATCTCATCCTTTCATAAGCACACATTAAATCGTTCACAAATATTGGAACGTGGTCGCCTACTTAGACAAAGATGTGTTAACTAAAAAACTAATAAATTACAGGAGTAGTGGAACCTATTCTTATAACTTATTTCAATGAAGTAAGAAGTTACATTTATGATTCCGATAGAGAAATATAAATTCTTGTAGAAACAAACTCGAAAGTTATGTTCACCTTTATTTTGGACGTTGTTGACAAATTATGAGTTCATTTTTTTACAAAATAAGTAAAGTACCTTTTCACCACTCAATATATAAATATCCTAGAACTTTCTGTCTGATCCCAAACTAATATTACACACACATATTTCAAATACATGTCTTTATGAATATTGACACAAATGTTAATATCACACTTATGGAAATGAACTCCAAGACCTGTGGGGAAGCCGTGAGGATGACGTGAAAGTCATTTACACTAACCCACCCATCTTATCGGAAAATACTCAAGATATATCTTATTTTTTTTACGATACAAGCCCCGTAAATAGGAAATATACCATTCTCATATCAAAACCCGATAAAACCCTGTATTTCCCACGAAGACAGTCGGTGTAACAACAGAGAGTACAGAATGTTGTAGGAGCTCTTCCATGTCACCAGTTGTCTCATTACCAGACGCGATCACGTCTCTAACAAGGCGCGTGACTGGCGCACATAGCGGCTTCAATATAGCTTTTTTACCCTTTCGTTCCCGTGTTTGCTTTTAAGGTTTTCGAGTATTACCTCTCAATGTGCCTTCCAAAGCGCATTATTTTGTTCTTTTCTTTTCACCTGTTCGGAAACAAGGCATCATAATGTACCGTGCTCTGAATCTTGATAGTAAAGGTTTTTGACGGCTTAGTTGGGTTGGCGGTTTGCGATCCGGACTGCCGTGCTACAGGTCGTAGGTTCGATTCCCCCCCGGACAAACATTGTTGTGGATGATTTTCGTGTCGGGGTGTAAATAATTATCTAAAAACAGGTGTATCAGTTATCTGGTTTCCATAGTTCTAACTATTTGGGACCAGATGGCCGTGTGTACTCGTATATAATGTCCCAGGATATCTATTTATTTAAAGACTATAGTGAATAATTTCTTAACATTTGAAGCAGAACCTGATCATTGGGCTGGGGTTAAAAGATTATAGAATAGGAATACTTGTGCAGAACGTCTTAGATAAGATAATTGGATGTCTGCGAAAGGTTGCGGAAAGTTGGGTCACGGGATAGGTTGGATGTACAAGATAGAGAATCGAATGTACACTTACATGTACACTGTGGACAATGGGAAAGGTCATACTAAGCAAAAGGCTATATATACCACATCTTTCTAAATATAACCTTGTAAATAAGCGTATAGAACTCCAGATGGGTCGCCTGGGATCGAATGTGAAATATTATTTTGTCTAAGTGCAGAAAATGAAAATACTTGTTAGGGCACTTTAGGAGAGTATTGACTCTCCTTGAGTGAAAAAAAGGGCGGTAAAATTATTTGATTATTTTAGAAAAGACATACCTACGTAATATTTTTATTCGACTATTAAGTCGACCAACCTTGGCACTAGCAGATAACTCACGTTTATATAATGTTCAATGAGTAAAATTAATAGTACAAGAAACTGCATAGATTTTATACAATGAGGATGTCAAATGTTCATCTATACTTATATTATGGGTAAAGTTTGTAAGTTTGTGAGCTTGTAGGGGGTAATCTCTGGATCTGCTGAATCGATTTTCAAATTTTTTTTTTTTATATTCTATTGCCAATAGAAAGCTATATTATCAAGTATATATGATACTTGATAATCATCAGTAACATAGGCTACAATTTATTACCAAAAAACATTGAGATCCTTAAGAAAATTGCATAAATGTAACTAAAAGTAACAACATTTTGCCTATAAAATTCATTATTTGGTTACGTGCACGGAGAAAACTATTGATGCATGATGATGCATAAAAGTTATGTATCACGTGATTAAAGTTCTCAAAAAAAAGTTTTTTTCGGGAAGTTGTTACATTCCTCGGGAATGCGGGTGAAACCACGGAGGACAGATAGTTAACTTATAAAACCATTAAAATTGAACTGAGACTAGAATATGTTGAAGATTAATTTAATGGCTATGGTAGATACAGGAAAACTGAGAGGCTGATGAATATTGTACAGTGTAATAATTATGTAATAAATGTGTCTGTTTGTCCTGTGTCTGGGTGTAAATATCTATATAAGTATGTATTTAAAACGTTGTATATGTAGTATATCAGTTACCAGTAGCCATACTACAAGCAGTACATTCTCCTTAACTTGGGATCAGGTAACCATGTGTGAAGAATGTCTTGGTATATTTTGGGATATAAAAAATTACAATGAAATGAAAATGGTAGTTTTTGTCTTGATCATAATGATCATCTACAATATGGTTAGGAAATCCTAAAGGATTCGAGAAACTATTATCAGGTTCCAATCGAGATTCGATTCTATTTATGTAAGCCTTCTCAGATGACAAGTAAAACATTACTTCGAATAAAATTTAATTAAGTCAGCTGATATACATACATGGTAAAGCAAGGGGCGCGGGCTGTCGCTTCTTCACACATGGGTATTATCGCCAATGATGGTATTGTCTCATTAAAAAACTAGTTTTTGAGGGTGATTTCATTAATATTTTATTTTTCTTATTTTATTTCGTAATGAGAATGGGATACCGAGATGCCCGTTTCGGACCAGACGGGCTTTTTTATTTTATTTTATTTGGACATCCAAAACAAAACATACACTGATACATGCAAATAATAATTACACAAAACAAAAATAAAACTTGAGTGCTGCCTTAATTACAGGTTGCCACTGCACGCATTGTATGGCTACAGATTATTTTTTAAACTTAATATTAAATATTTTTTTAAATATATTGTGTAGTTACAAGTCTTGTAGTTTCTTAGTACATTAGGTCGATTACTCTAAGCTGGCCTAAGAGAGGCGTTCATGATGAAATCAGTTTCTTGTGAGCAAGAATATACAATACCATTTTTTCATGTTGATACGTGTCCAATCCTAAATGAAGACATTACGTCATTTAGCCTCAAACAAATTTCTTTTATGATCACGTCAAAGTTCAGATACTCGAGTTGAATTCTTATGAGACGCTTGCCATACGATCCGAGCAATTTATCATTGTTTGAATGACAACCATAATTAACTTGTCCTTACCTCGTTACATTGGCTTTTATGTCGCGTGACCTAATTTAAAATATCACGTCATGGCTCGGGAAAAATCAGACATCATAGACGATGTGGTACATCTCGAGAATTCATAGCGAGAACAAGAGTTTCTTGTCTCATGAGATTCCATTGGATAAATATCAGAGTTTGTAAATAGCTCACAAATAACGCACTGAGCGTCATGTGGCAGTTGTAGAATTTGTACCAAAATAACGTGTCGCTTAAAAATATAAGAGACATACACAGAGCGAGAGATAGGAAGTTGAAAGAAATAATTTGTATCACAAATAGCTATTCGTAATGATGGACATTATCTTAATTATGTATGAAACTATTTCTATAATAACAAATTTAATGACATATTTACTCTTCTTCAGCAGGAAGAAAAAGCGAAAGATCTCCCTGTGGTCCCGAAATGCTGTCCAAGCGGGCAGAACCTCACAATCACAATCGAAGATGGTGAACCGAGGATAGTCTGTTCAAGGTCGTCGCTCACGTTTCAGCCAATCTTCCACAATGCCAATGAGACGCATGTGTTTAGCTTCGATAGTAATGTTTACGAAACTATCGTTGGGGACCCCTGTCGCTATGAAAAGTATGTATTTTTTTCGCTTATTAATATAATACGGAGGTTACGTTCATGATTGATAAATTCTGTCTCATTTGGTTAATTTAATAATAAATTTATTTCTGTATGATGAAAATTCAAGCAACAACTACCGTGTATTAGGTAGTAAAAGCTGCCTTCAGACAAAAGTAGAGCATGCGTTATTATTAATGGCAGTGCAATTGTTAAATGCTTCAAAACGACACATACCATTGCAAGAGTAGTTTCTCCCATATGTAATTAACATAAATAATTAATTCCCAGGTATAAATTAGAACCAGATAAAAATAGTGCAGACGAGTTCTATCTCCTAGTCAACGGGTCACTATTTGTACCATATAGTCAGCCACCGTTGCTCGGAACTAGAGATTATTGTATGGAGACGTTCTGGAATGAATCGAATCCAGCTGGTGTTACACTTCCAATGGTTTGCTTCACCACACCATTAGAAGAAACGAAAACTTCTGCTACTCTAATAGTTTATGCAACAGGTAATCAAACACTGATATACATTTCTTGATTTTAAAGACAACATTCAAAGATTTTTAGTCTTTTGAATTGATGTGCTGGTTCATTATTGTTTTACATTTTATCAGCAGTTTGTTAATTAAGTCTCCATTTTACAGGTCTACTAATATCAGTACCGTTCCTGTTAGCGACGGCGTGTGTTTATATTTTCATTACTGAGCTGAGGGACACCCACGGCAAAGCGTTGGCCTGCCACACAGTTTGTTTAGCCATAGCCTTCACGTGTTTAGCCGCCACCCAGTTAGCAGGACACGCTTTCCCTACAATAGCTTGTAATATTATGGGTAAGACTCTATCTTTATCATTACGTTTATTAATATTAGGTCAATAAGTACATATAAAATTAATGTTACCTTTTGTTTCAGCTTACCTCATCCAATTTTCATTTATATCGTGCTTTTTCTGGTTGAATGTGATGTGTTTTGATATTTTCTTAAATGTTCGGTAAGTAATCTTTGTTTAATATCTTCAAATATTTTAAAGGTCACATTATTTGTCTTTTTTTTAAATATCCTGGGACATTCTTTACACATGGCCATCTGATCCCAAACTAAGCAGAGCTTGTACTATGGAAATCAGATAACTGATATATTACATATACTACTTTTTTATTTTGTAAATACATATATGGATATTTACACCCAGACACAGAACAAACAGACATGTTCATGCACACAAATGTTTGTCCTGAGTGGGAATCGAACCGGCGACCTGCGACTTGGCTGTCAGGTGGCTAACCACCAAGCCATGTCTGTCATTACTCTTCGCGCAGAGTACAGAATATATGTTCCATTATTTCATGTCCTTTATAAAGATTTTATTTCCAGGCGATACATAAATTCGTCAGTGAGTCGACGCAGCATGAGGCGCCGGTTCGCGTGGTACTGCGCATACGCAGTATTATTGCCCATTTTATTACTCATTGTAACTATCACTATGGATCTATCTCCATCAGTACCGAGCACGTATCTCAAACCGAATTTCGGAGTAAAAGGCTGCTGGTTCAAAAGTAAGTTTTATAGACTTTTTATAGTTCTACTATTTTGACATAGAAACGCATAATTCGAAATGGTCGGAAATCATATTTTGTAGTTTTATGTCTGTGTGCAATCAATAAAAACCCATTATTATTTGAATAGCTTGAATATTTTATGTGTAACATTGTTGTGAAATTCGTAACTAAATAACACGTTTGTCTTTATTAATATTTTCGGTAACTGCATAACGTAATATAATATTTACAAGCATTTGAATATAGAGCTGGGTGAATATTTTTTTAAAATTAAACACTACAGAATGGTAAATGTATAAAAATTTAATGTTCCTCGCTTTATTTTCAACGTCGGAAAATGCTATCATTATTTTTCGTCTGTTTGTTTAGTCAGTTGAGCGTGTGATTTAAGTTGCGAATTTTATTTAATGTTTTACTTTGCACGTGTATTAGGTTTTTTCATTCAATGAAAAAAAAATTACAAACTTCAAGGAACCTGTATTTGTTTATTAGCCTTTGTTTATGTTTTGATTTCTGCTTTGAAAGCTTTGAATATATATGTAAACTTTTTAATCCAGCAAAATAAATCACTACATAGTATAAAACGAAGTCGCTTTCTCTGTCCCTATATCCCGCATATATGTACGCAACGGATTTTGATGCAGTTTTTTTATGTATAATACATGTGACATCCCACGGGAACGCGGGTATACAGCTAGTAAATAACAAATATTAATAAAATGATGCTCTTTGCAGCGGATCAAGCAGCACTGCCATATTTCTACGGACCAGTAGCAGTGATACTTCTGAGTAACCTTATTATATTTTTCTTCACCTCACGCGCCTTCGCCGTACACTACGATAAGTTAAAAGACGTCACACGTGAGTCATTGTTAATTATTTGTTTTGTTAAACAAATCATTTAGTTATCTATAGCGTAGTTTTTACTAATATTTACTTATATTTACTTCCATTGTAAAATATAGTTTTCTAATGTGTTTAGACAGTGAAAGAACATTACGATCTTTAGTAAATATGGTGACTAATGACGTTTGCTTAAATTTGATTCACATATAATATTATTTATGAAAGCATTCATATTAGGCTTTCTATCTAGACGATCGATGTCTACAACTTATAGACACGTCACTTCGTAGGTACTTGGCTAACATACATTTAAATCACGTTAAGCATATCTAGGCCTCTCTTTTTAAAGTTCACTTACCTTTTCTGTAGTTAGGTTAGCGTTTGCAGCTCTAGTTAATTTTTTTTTTCTTTTTATTATTTAACAAACATAAATACATGGAAAATAAAACTTAAAATTATTCACAAAAAACCAAAGAGGTTTATAAGAGGAATGACTTATTCGACATTCAATCCTTAAATTACTAAATTTCCTACAAATTTCTTTGAGGTAGATACATAAGTACATACAATTGAGATAGTCACTTGGCATTTAGTGTTTTGTCTTTTATGTTATCATTAGTATTTCATGTAATCGTAACTCAGAAGTGTTAACTTTCGATATTCACATCGATCGGTCTTAAGCACTAAGGATTCTTTGGTACTTTAAATCAAATCGTCTCACTTAGGATGGCAATGAATATTTTACTTTATTTCTAGCCCTAGACATGACGCATTCATCAGATTATAGTACATCGGACGACTGGGTTCGACTCGGGACGGTGCTCGGACAGCCTGTGCCAGCTCATGAAAGGACAGCAACACCGCCACGGGAAGCGCCTGTCAACTTCAATCAGAGATTGAGGAAGTACAAGAAAATGTATGTGGTAGAGTTATAAAAATATCACCATAATTTTATTAATTTATCTGATAAATTTTCTCTACATTCAAGTTTTCTTCCTAATCCTGAAATTAAAGGTTTATCTGTTATCGGTAGGAGGTTAGAACACAGATTATTATCATGTTTGCCTTGCCGTAACGCTAAAGTAACTTACATTACGTACACTACCTATATTGTGATAGAACTTCCTATGATAGATTCTTAGCACCGAGGCAAAATAAAAATGGCCTATATGTGATCTACCATTAACTTTGTGCTTAACAGTTTCCGCACGTGTTGCCTTCTCTCCTTCATCATGGGTATCTCCTGGGTGCTCGAAGTGGTCTCGTGGGCAGCGGGGGCCGGCACCACCGCCGTCTCCGTATGGTCGGTCTTCGACCTCATCAACGCGCTCCAGGGAGTCGTGATCTTCGCCATATTTGTTCTTCAACAGCCCGTCCGATCTTTCGTTAAGGTGAAAATTTGTATTATAAATTCTAAAGTTTATTTATAATCATGAAGTTACCTTCATATGTTTTATTTTTATTTATCACTAAGCTTACTACTAAAGCTGGCTCGGAAATTGGCTAGCTGCCAGCAACACTCAATTTAAACTAATTAGAGCAAACCTCGTTTACTAACAGTTGGAAGTTACAATTTCTCCGTAGATATAACACACTTGTGACTTATTATAACGACCATAATAAATAGTGCATGTACATTCTTATATACCAAGGAGATTAAGTATTTATGTCTATGTATCATCCCTTACCCTACCTTATAGAATAACTTTGCTCCACAGTCATCAAAACTCTTCAAAACGTGCCGACGGAAAACAGACGGTTCAGAAGTGTCAGTGGTGAGTGAAAGGAACAGCATCATTGGGGGTGGTCAAAGGGCCTATGTGTAGTGTGCGGTGCGATTGTTATAACAATAACTATAGTGTTAATATAATTACATATAATAAAGATGAATGTGAAGTGAATGCTCTAATGGTGACCAGTATTATTTGCTTTGAAGGTCACGGTTTTTTTTTGGGAGAGTTAGGAAATCAATCCTATTATTGTTTTTGATTGACACGTCCTACTTAAAATAAGGTTATTGAACTACTGTCATGAAAGTAAAAAGTATAGAACTTTTATGTAAAGAGTAAAAGAAACCCATCTTCTTTTTATGTCATTGTAATAAAACTCTGGAGATATGCTATTCAATTCTTTAATTTATTTTTTTCGTTTACTTGCTGTTTCTAGGCCATTGCTGACCTTCAAGGCTGCATATTGATTCATAGATTAGACATGTAAAAGGCGAATGATTTTATTCCTGTGATAGCGCCTTAAGTTCTGTTTTGAATTTCGAAAAGATACGTCATTGTTTTGTTTTGCTTTGAAATTAGCCTACTGAGACTATGTTCTATTTGTTGAATATTAAGGTATATTATAAGTTACCGTTTATTTTATGAGCTTAGGGCTAACATTTGAACTGTTGAGTCACTGATAAATATGACATGACTTCGTATACGAGAGAAAGGGAATAACTACCCAACTATTCTGTGATTATTATTTTCTCATGGGATTGTTTGTTTATTTAGGCAAGATGTATGTGGGTCAAATAAGACAAACATGAACATATAAATATGATGGAAGTGCTTTATTTACTTGTTGTTTGATATTCTTTCATTCATTGTCCCGGAACAGAAAGAAAAACTGTATGCGAGCTTCGCGGTCCCTTTTGTATAAAAAGAAAATCCTTTTTAAGTCGGATTATGTCAGTGGCACAACAAAGTTAGGTGTTACCTTTACCTAACAGCTTGTTTTGTACATGTTTGATAAGATAGAATTAAGGAAAATTAAATAAATATTTTTATAAAAATGACATAATGATATGCGTGACCAAGTTAATGTTTTTTTTTAATATTAAATAAGCTGTAAAGAACATTTTCGCATAAACGTTATAGTTGTCGTTTTCAGCACGCTGTATTGTGAAAAACGGGCGCATTTGTGATATGGCTAAGTTTAAAAACACAAATGCGAACAAGTCCTTTAAATGCCTACAGCTAAGCGGAACCTACTTTTTATTTAATAGACAAAGTTAGTGCCATATGTAAAATTATAGCAAATAGTGAACAAATTGTGGTGCATTTCACTTCCTTTGTGAGAGCTAGTCATAATGTGTAATTAAAAATATATATAATTATTTAAGATATTAATTTATTTTCATAATAATAAAAGTCTTTTAACTTACTATAATTGGACAATTTTTAAACAAAAAAATCCCTGAATAAAGCGTTTAATTAATGTTTGTGGGAAAATAATAACCGCTTACTTAATTATTTCCTGGTTATTTCATGTAGGTACCTTTATGTGTATCATACTCAACCAATATAATGATTTTATTATTATGTTGCTCAATATATTCAAAATAATGTAAAAAATATCACATATGGAGGAGCGTGGTGTGAGACTCCATTTAAAGTTCTTCTGTCAGGCTAGGTGATCATGCCTGGGGACCACGGTCCAACTGTTGAAGGCCTCCAGGCATGATCACCAAGCCTAGGGGAAGATCTTCCCTTTTAAGTAGAGGAGTCTCATACCTTGCTCCTCCATACACATTTGATTTCAAATACCTATTACAGGAATCATAACTTTTTACCTTGATTTTCTTTCAATCTGATCAAAACTACAGAAGTAATTCCCATTGTTATTATATTTACTAACAGTTTCTATTAATTTATTACATAAATATTTCTATATATAGTTTACAGAGGTAGTTTAATATATGGTTATTAATTGACGCCTACTTATGACATATGTCCTGAGTTAGATTTCTATTTACGACAAAACATTTGTGTGCATGAACATAATATTTGTTTGTTATATATCTGGATGTATATATGCATTTACGTATATATTTTAAAAGTAATATATTAATAGTTTATCAGTTATCTGCTTTAAATTCTACAAGTTCTGTGAATTTTGGGATCCTTTGAAAGTGTGTAAAGACAGTCCCAGGGCTTTTTTGTTTTGTTAGTTGATACTTTGGTATTGAACTATAATAATGTTCTGAATAAGACTGGATGTTTGTATAGTGAAACGGGAATACGTAATTTTATTATAAGTCTTAAAGGTTACACTATAAGGCATAAATTTAAATGCTTGATATGAAAAGCGTTCTTGTTATTTTCAATACCATTATTAATATTAGGTACATGTTTTTTTATTAAATTATATTTTGAACTAAAACCGAATCAAAATTTAGGATTCCGTGACAATAATTAGATTCGTAACTTTTAGTGTTAAAAATCTTTTATAATTTATTTTTATCTGTCACACTTTTATTTGAAACATTTACTTCTAATTTTAAAGTTATAATGGAATCTTTACTAATAACAATTGTTTAACCTGTACATGAATATGTTTGTAAAAAGTTTAAATCTTTCTTTTTGTAAAATAAACGTGTACGCGTGTATAAAGTATGTGTAAACATATTATTGTTAAATGTTGATGCGGAATTTTTAAGTGAAATGACAATTCAAAAGTGTATATTTGTCTATTTTGCAAAACATGACGTTAAATAAACAAGCTTTATATAAATTATTTTTGTTTTAATTATATCAGACCATATACTTCCATTCGAAAAAAAATCAAAACCATTTATTCAGTTTAGGCCTTCGGAGGGCACTTATGAAGGTCAAATTTAAAGTTACTGAAGCTACATTTACAGAAGGGATTTATGTATTAGGTTTTAATATCTACGAGTTTGGTAGATGTAACGATTTGATATTTACTATAAATTGCCAAATTATTAGTAGGTAATTGTTAAAGGTAATATCATAAAATTCGTTGACCGTAAACTCAAATCAAAATACGATAAAAAAATTGTTGAATGCAGATTTTTTTGTGATAATCAGATCTACCTGAAGGTAAATGATCACCACCCTATAAGGACAATTGCAATACCAGTAGCATCAAGGTGATGGGGAGGATATTCTATGAGGAAAAGTGATGTGGGAAATAACACCAGAAATAACCCATAAATACTCGTTATGAGAGAGAGTCAGTCGAAGTTAAGGTTACTTAGTTAAGGAACTAAATTAATGTCAATGATACGAGACGACAGAGTGTGGCATGCTACTCTCAGCAGCTTGGAGAAAATGGTTAAATAGGTTCATAAAAATGCTAAATCTACAAATTACAGGCACATGAGACTTAACAACTTTATGTCTCAGGGTCGACAACGCATTGGCGATGCCCCTAGTATTGCAAATGTCCATAGGCGGCGGTGACCACTTACCATCAGGTGGACCGTCTGCTTGTTTGTCGGTCCAAGTGATATAAAAAAAAAACACCACTTCTAAACATTTTATTTAAAATGGTAAGTAAATTAAATTCTAACTGCAATAAAACCTATTTTTGAAGTTAATAATTGTGCGCTGTAACGCTTAAACCAACCGTCTCAATTGGTATTTGTAATAATAGCTCACAGGCAAGGGATGAAGCGCCGAGCTCGGCTGGATGGATCCGAGAACAGACGTTAATCTTGCGGAATTCCAACCAAATGCGGATGAATCCGTCGACGCTATCCGCCGATACCGCCACGCTGAGAATTATTCTCGAAAATATTCTAACTAATGATTGGTATTTGTTGGTGCATCGGTGATTCAGAGGGAAATATTGCGACGTCTTGTGTAATGAATGAGAATTTTCTGTCGTTTGTATTTTGTTGAATTGGTAGGTGGAAAATTACTTCGGCTGAATTTTTTCGATTCCGGTTTCGAATTGGAAGAAATATCCAGAGCATGAAGACAATTTTAGGACCTGGACAACTGTCTATCTCCTGTCATGAATATACTTATGGATTTTATATCCTAGGTATGGTCTGATTTCGATCGAATTATTAAATTACCTGTTTATTCTATGACAGATCAGTGGTTAGAATCTGCCAAGTCGCAGGTCGCGGGCTCGATTCCCACCCAAGACAAACATTTGTGTTATTATATCTAAGTCACGTAGCATCTCGTTTTTTTACCCACGTTGATTTCTGAATATAATATTAAGTGCAGAAGATACGATACAATGTAGCTTCAGACATTCACTCGCGAGGCAATTTTGAAAATGTACCTTTGATATACCGAATACTTACGCGGCAGTAAAATGATTCGGAGCCAGACTAGTATGTCATAGGCACTTAGGACGTAGGAGTGCCCTTACTACGCTAGATATTGCCACTAGAATATCTCTAGAGGTCGGAAGGCATGTTGGAAATAGTTTCGGAGCTGTACACGTAAAAGATCTTACAATGTTACGTTATACGCAATACCTTAGAAGCACATCTTGCTTTGATGTCAGATACATAATACATGGAACTAATAAGATGTATGATTAAATAGTTTAAGGTTGATTTTCCCATGGCGCTGGCAATAAACAAACGAACACCAAAAATACTATAAAATTTAAATAAGCCTTTAACGTTTAATGTTTTCAGTCAAAACAGATTAAATTACTGATGGTTCTGTTTTATAAGGCTTGACTCAGAGGAGATTTTTAAATGGAACAGAAGCTGATGTTAAAAATATTAAATTACGTTTTATATTTTGCAATGGTTCGAATTCCTGAAAAAAATAAAAAAAATATTTTAAAAGGACGGTCTATATTATACAACTATAAATTTAATCTTTAGGTGTAATTATTTAACGGTTTTAAGTATGTAGGCAAAAATAATTTCAATATTGATTTTTTACAGAATATTGTTTTACATTGCGCTACAAATCCAGTTCATGCAGAATAATGTTTGGAAGTGTGAAGGAGAGAGGGGAGGCATTTGCCCTCCACATTAGGCTCACAATAATAATAATAAAAACATACAAGTTTGTTCTTTCTATTAGTAATAGACAATTATGTGTTTATTCAATATCAATATAATGTGGTAAGCGAGGAGTAAAAAGTTTTAATGGACTGCTATTACCAACACAGCTATCATAGTAATTACACCGACACATAGTGTGATATTTGATATAATAGTTTAATGGTGGTGTACAGATTTATTTATTGATATTAATTAAAATTCTACAATATAGTCCCATTAAAAGTTTGAGCTGGTAACATTTGGAGTAAAAAGTTTATAATAATGTTAGATGGTTGATAATAATTGAATGGTATACAACTATGTGTAAGTCTCTATTTATCTCTCTCTCGTAGACAGAAACTTCAGTTTTAGTTATTCAACACTGCAAAGCGTTTATGTCAACGGGGAAGTCATATAATTATATATTATACATATGTTATAATGTGAGTTCTTTTGACTCCTTGCTTTGCCAATCATCAATAAAGTGTGTAATTTAAAAAATATATAAAAAAAATGTAACGCGCCTTGAGATGCGACAAGATTTATCCTAGACCCTTAAAGTAATCTCGTAAAATAAAAATAAAACATCTATTTATTTATAATTTTACTAGTATTCGCCAACAGGTCTAAATTCGCCAATTTTGTTGAAAAAAAAAATATGCCATATTTTCTTTGTCGATAATAATAAAGCTCATCAAAACCTATTGAACAAAAAAAGAAAACATGCGATCTACAAACAGAATAAAAAATGATACTTAACAATTATTTATTACAATAATGATTAAATCTCATCCATAAAACCAATTTGATGCAACACTTTACTCACAACATTAAACACAAATTAGTATTCACGGCGCTACATAAAACAAAACAATGATTATGAACTTAGACGCGGCGTGAAATATTGCTTCTCGTTCAGATTTCCCCCAGAGCGGGGTGACGGTTGCCCCGTTAGTGCTGTTTATAACATAAAGTGTGATTGATGGCCTCTTATCTGTTGAGGTGCACACCATTCCACCTCTGAAATATGGATAGACGCATATTGCAAGGATCGAGGAATAAAAAGTGTGGGTTAGCTGGTATTTATATGCTGTGTCGTCGGTGCGTTTGAAACAACTGGATTTTAATCCGTCTAACATTTACGCTGTTACAGTATGGTTCAAAATTTGTTTATTTATTACTAGCTGTCCCCTGCGTTTTCACCCGCGTTCCCGAGGGATATAACATTTTCCCGGCACAAATAAATATCCTATGTTTCTTCTGATACTTCCAAGAGTATGTGTACAAAGTTTCATGATGACCGGTTAAGAAGTTTTCGCGTGAAAGCGTAACAAACAAACTTACATTCACATTTATAATATTATTCGGGAGTATTTATATCTTAAGTGATTTTATCTCAGGTCTTTGGCTGGTTTAGCTACATTTACCAACAGAAGCCGAGTTTATTATTATTATATCTATACACATAAAATTAGATGTGTATCGCGTGGAGCGATTTTAACGACACTTTCATTGGCACATAGCTGGTATATCTAGTAACTAAGGCTACTTTTAACCCGGTATAATGTAACATTCTTCGGGAACGCGGATAACACGGCGAGGGACAGCTAGTATTACTTTAACCGTCATAATATTATACATAGAATGTAAGTTTAACGTCCATCCTTTACGTCAGAGTAGAGCATCGGAGCGGCTTGATTCTTTTCTAGGGTATAGCTGTCAGCTGTCGGTTGGGAAGAACATACCTACGCTATTCTTCACCTCAGGAACGTAGGTAACCCCGGGGAATCTAGTAAATATTAATAATACGAAAGTGAGTTGGTTTGTTGTTTTTCCTTCACGTTGTAAAGGAGCGATCGAATTGAATTTTTTAATGGAGTTAAATGAGAAGGTGTAGATGGAGATTTCATCTTGAGAAGTTGGGTGTAACCGCGAGCTATCTATAGTTTTAAATTTATGACCACTGAGGCCCAAAAGCTTTTTATTATACAATAACGTACTTATATGGTTTCAATTATATCAACAATACTTAATATAGAAATCATAAAAATGTAGCAATTCATTCATTGCCCCGATTTTCGGAATCTGAGATTTATTCCATTACTACATTAGTTATATTAGCTTCCGGATATTAAAGCCCTTACTCCGAACTTGTATCATCTTTCTTCTCCGTTATAAAAGTATTACCTTTTCCATGTTATATCGGATGTGAAATATTCCTTATTACTATTAGGCTTAAAATTAATTTTACCTTGTACTGTTATTATCTTTTATCCAAATCCGTCGTAGAAAAACGAAGGCTTTAGACATAGCTCGTAGAGTCAGCCAGCTGACGTGGCTATGGGCAGGCCACACCTGAAGAACTGATAGCCGATAGGAAAGAAAAGTTCTCGAGTGGCGACCACGTACATGATAACGCCGAGTGAGACGACTTCCCATCAGGTGGACCGAGACCTGGTCAGAGTCGCTGAAAGCCGCTGGATGCAGGCGGCTCAAGACCGTTTGAGGTGGAAATCCAAGGGGGAGGCCTATGTTCAGCAGTAGACGTCCCTGGGCTGACATGATGATGCTGAACTACCTTATAATCTGATAATTACTTACTTGGGAAGAGTAGTGACGAATCTAGCCAATTACGTCGCACACAATGTCAATATACTTGACCGATGACTTAAAGATTCAAAAGAAGTCGATGTACCAAATTCAAATAGCGACCATTTCACGGGCGAGTTAACAACGGTAAGTGATACATCCATCATAAGCCTAGGGTAACTAGTAGGGGTTAGAGACGTGACTTATCTCCTTTCGCTAGCATCCCTCATTCGCATCGATTCGTTTCGCTTCGCTACATAAAACGTGATCGTCGACAGTGTGCAGTGCATCGCGAATCCTGGAGAGATTCGCTTTCGAAATGTTGAAATAGTTCTACTGGCAATACAGAGCAATATGTTATTGGGTCATTTGGGAATAAACTGTAAAGATTTAAGGTTCAGATATTTTGGTTTAAATTATACCTAACTTTCCTTTGGCCACGGATAATTTTGAGCCAAGAGATGTAGGAGAAAATGAATATTTAAAGAGGTTGAGATTGTGTTATTCGAGTATTTTGCTCACAAAAACCAAAAAGGAACAACATTATTGTATTAATTAACGTAATCGTCATAATTAAAATCATGATGAATTTATTACAAAAATTTTAACGGAGCAGTAATTTCATGTTTGTTTATTTTAGATTTCCGATAGTATTTTACGCGATTTTGGTTAATTGATAATGATGGACGAAATTAAAAAATAACTATTATTATATTAGGTTGGGCAAAAAGTCTTTTCGCATTATAGTATGTATGAACTTGTAATAAAATCTCCCTACTATTTGTATCTGGCTGGTTTTGGTATCATTGAAAGTTTAAATTTTAAAGAACATAATTCCAAATTCAAATTAGGAAAATGTGTGATTTGCATTTGTTTTTCGTACCGCCAAGATGAGTGAGTCTAATGAAGAAATTCGATTCATTTTAAAATTTTACTACAAAAAAGGTAAAAATGCAACGCAAAAAAAATTTGCGATGTTTATGGACCTTGTGTTTTGAATTTTCTTAAAAAATGCGAAGGAACTTTTTCCCCAACCTATTATACAATATAGTCCAGAGTTTACAGAGTTAAAACAAATAAAAAGCTATTCACGGAGATCAAAGAACTAAGATCAATAATTCACAAAATGTTTTATTTAGGTCCTAACGGTGGACTGTAGTGAGACTACTTTCAACTAATACTACCAATACTAACCTATAAGTTTGTTTGTACCTTATCCGACTTTACAATCAAACCCAGAACCTGCAGTCAAGGTATTAAACGTTATTGTCCAGTGAGTGTATTTACTGCTCAACCATTGAGGCGATAGGTTTCATAGGATTCAGGTAAGAGACTATTTTGTACATTACGTATCAAAAGTTTCTTTTTTAAATTATTCTTTATATTTTTACCAGAGAGAAAAAATAACCATCCCAAAAGTCATTTTTATTTCTGTGGATAAAAAGGTTTAATTCTTAAGACTTGGGGTTTCAACCACTTCATTGACAAGTGCATAAAGACTGAATATTACGGTGCCAGTGCGTTTAGTTTAATGGAAGCAATAATTTCTCGAGGTTCGTAATATTCCCCACGGGGTGTGTATCCGTCGATGACACGTCATCAATCTTGTTCATTCATTTTTGCTCTCAGCTCGTCCGCTGATGCTCCCGTGTTGGGATTTGATTGGATGGAGCTTCACAGATAAAAAAGAACGGGGAACTGTAAAATTGTTTTTAACTATGCACGTGGATGTGCAATCAATGTTCTTTTACTCTTTGAAAGTTTAGTCATTGAAATCGAAAAAGGTTTTATTGTCTTTGCCTTTTAGTTACGAGGTTCTGTTTTTTGTCCGGTCTATTGTTACGTTGCCAATTCAATTTAGTTTATTTCGTGGTTTACCAAATTCACTGTATTGGCTTTGGTTCCGCCGTTGTGAGGCAATTATTGCTTTGAGATTTTTGTTAGGCACTTCTATTTTTATTTTAAATAAAACAATTGTTACTTTCTGCTGAATGCAGTATATAAAGTGCCCTCCGGCACGCAAGCTATACCGCTGGTTAAAACCCAACAAAACCACAAAGAAAAGGAACAATCTTCGCTAGTTTCTATTCGCAAATATTACCAAAATATATTTTCTCTTAGGAATCTACTTATGAAAATAAAAGCCTAACTCAACAATCTAGAGCACATATCGACAGAATAGCAATTCATGTGTTCGTAACTCACCAAGGGCGGTGTTGACCGGGAAATTGGATTTTTTCTCGCCCGCCTTCGTCGCCGTATTATGTAATTATGGAAATAGCTAAGCGAAATCGCTCACTTATCGATCGTGATACCCGAAGTGGTAACCACAGATTGTATAAACAAAGAGTTTTGTCGCTGCTTATATGAGGTGTTCAATATTTATAAGGTATAAACAAGGGAATGAAGATCCCTACCCATAAACTTTCATTAACTGGTAAATGGAGACGTTATATTATGTGTTTTTTGTGATTGGAGATCATAAAGGTCATTTTTGAGTGAACCCTCTGTGATTTTAAACTCAATGAATCGAAAAAGCGACACTAAAAATGGTACATTTATAGGCTTAAACCTGCGAGAGAACAAGAAGACATAGTTTTCTGGAGGTTTCTGGACGATTTAAAATAATGGTTACGTAATAATTATGCATAACTTAAACGAATCTACATACTATTTGTTACATTCAATAATGGGATATATTAATGAAAATGTGTGATTGGTTGGAGTGAATAAGCAGATTACTTAGGTTGGGTAGATTCAGATATATACAACAAACAAGAAAATCTAACTAGACAAAACAAATGGGCACGATTAAGACCACTCATAACGGACATGTCACGAGCTGTTTATTATGATCATTCCTCATTTTTATGATCTGAGAGTTTTGCAGAGATTCTTATCGCGGTCATTAGTTGATGTAATTAGTCGTTAATCTGATTTGTGTTTTAAGGTGTTTGTTTATGGAGTTCGTGGAATACCAACCCTTGGATCGTTTGCGGCGCATTTATCATCTTTATGGTTTGTGTAAAGTTACGGTTTTTTTCGTCTACGTTATTATTGTTCAACTGGAAGAAACGGTTACTCAATGTTATTCAAAATCTAATACATAAACTTATGTTCTAGTTTAGTGCTTTAAAATGTAAGTTACTTACGTCATTATCTCTTGTCTTCAGAAATCTCATGGTTGGTGTAAAGTTACGGTTTTTTCGTCTTCGTTATTATTGTTCAAATAGAAGAAACTCGACGTAATTATAAATCATACACGTAAACTTATGTTTTAGTTTAGTCTTTTAAATGTAAGTTACTTACGTCTTAAACCATTGTCTAATGAAAACTATTGGTGGGTGTAAAGTTACGGTTTTTTTCGTATCACTTATTATTGTTCAAATAGAAGAAATTATTACACGATATAATTAGAAATCTAACCCTTAAACTTATGTCTCGCTTGTGCTTTAAATAAGTAACTTGCCTCATTAACACTTGCCTTAAGAATTTGATCCCTAATCTAATAACATATTCTTTTTTTCAGTCTCTAATAGCATTTTAAAGAGGTATTCCCCCTATTTCACGTATCTTTTGAGCTCTATACTGATAACGGCTTCAGACGAACATCAAACCTTTAGATGCCTTTAACTCATACGAGAACTTGGAAATAGGTCAAGGCACCCGATTGCTATTGCTACTTCAATGCAGCTTCGCGTGACACGGCCAGAACATCTTTAGAAGGTATGAGTTGATAGTTGGCAATCGATTTTATGGCGAATGATTTTGTAAGCGAATAGAAATGCTAAATGCAGGTCAGGCAGAAGTCAAGACTATTTGTTGATTAAGATATTTTGTCGGAACATATTTTATTAGTGTGCCTGTTTATGGTGAGTGTATGTTTATAATTATGCTGATTAATAATGAACATGGATACATGCAGAGACTCTCGAATCTGTACAATTGAATATACTTTAATTTTAATAAGGTACGACCTTGTTTTTTATGTAAATCAGATAAAGGTTGTTATAAATATCTGTAATTTGGTTTGTTTACCAATAAATATTAAATTTAAGTGTCTATCTCTGTGTTCAAAATAACTGCCAAAATGTATATGAAACATGGTATTCATCCGTTTTTAGATTTTGGTCTGAACAATCGTTAATCCTGAATTTGGCACACTCATAAAGTATCTAATTTTGAATTTAACACATAGGGTACATTTTTAACGGAGAAAGTGATTCTTTGGGAACGCGAGTGATACTGTGAGTGGATCTAGCTATCTAGGAATCTAGATAATATAGTGATTGACGATGTTTTGCAAAATTGTATAGTCATGAGTATAAAAAAACTATTTTTTGAGAGAGTTTTGGAAATAATATGTATGACACATAATTCAACAGCACTGTTACTGCTTAAAGCGACAGAATAATTATAACAATCGAGCCGTCTACCAATGAAAGAAGAAAAAATTATAAATTATTCATGGAATCAGATATTATTGCAAAACTCTCCGTGGTTACATATTTATACTGTCTAGAAAACAGCTGGTTTTCAGTTGCCGGAAAACAGCGGTTGGTTTGGTGACAGATTTTCAATTTATAGGTGGAAAGGTGGTTTTATAATGTACTAGATATCTCCTGCGACTTGATCCGCATTTCTAAAGGATAATACATGATGATGGGATATAAATGTGTTGTATGCGTTAATCCAGATTAAAAGCTATCTATGTAGTCAAGTTTCATCCAAATTTGTTCAGTAGTTTTTGCGTAAGAGTAATAAACGTTCATTCATCCTCACTAACATTCGCATTTATAATATATAGCTGTACCCCGCGGTTTCGACCGCGTTCCTGAGGGATTTACATATTCCCGAGATAAAAGGTATATACTATAGCCTATATACTATTCCAGACTATAATCTATGTCTGTGCCGAATTTCATCCAAATCCGTCCTAAATTATCACAGTTATAATAGTAGAAAAAATAGTAAGATAAACGAAATTGTCAACAAAAAACAATATTTGATCATCATAACTGTTACTTGAACCATCAAGATAATGAACCAGGGTGAATAACAAAGATTAGGCTGTTAATATAAAAATTTATGCGTCCAGTGTCGCAAGCGATTATGTACCGGATGTAGTACGAGGGAGGGCGCTGACATCAATTTCCGGTACGGGCGCGGGCGCCGGAAACTGCGAAAAACACTTCACTCTCCATACGATTATAATGGAATAGTGTATGGAATAAGGTGAAAAAAGAAATCAGTCATTGAAAGTTTTAGTAGATACGTTTTTAAAAACTGTTTTGCATTCAATGCAACCAATTATATATATCACGGTGTCCCCTACGGGTTTTCTCGCGTTCCCGAGGGAAGCTACATATTCCCGGAATAAAAAGTAGCTCACGCTATTCCATAATCTTTGTGCCAAATTTCATCCGGGTCCGTTTCGGCCGTTGCATGATTCAGTAACAAACATACATACATACAAACTTTCGCATTTATAATGGTAGTAGTAAGATAATAGACATACTACCAATTCGCATGAAGCACTTTGCAGCTTCCTTCCTCATGCGTACAGCTAAAGATTGGAATTCTTTCCCCTCGTCTGTGTTCCCAGATACTTACAACTTGGGGCTCTTTAACAAAAGAGTGAATAGGCTACCAACGGGAAAGCGAGCTCTATCTTCGGCCCGATCTTCACTTACCATCAGGTGAGATTGCGGCCAATCGCAATCCCGTTAGAATATAATAAAATATAAAAAAAATAGTCTTATCCCGCTTTTAATATACAATAATGTATGTAATCTAATATTATAAATAAATATCATATACGAGTCAATAATAATAATAAATTGTTTGTTTGATAATTCTATCTCCATGACACATAACTCAGTGAAACTACGAGTACGTCATGCTTCTTTTTATCTTAGGAACACAGGTAAAACCACGTGGTAGATGGTAGTCTAATGTATATATATACTAATCCCTACTAATATTATAAATGTCAACGTAAGTTTATTTGTTACGCATGAAACTTTGTACACATATTCTTGGACGTATTAGAAAAATATAGGATAATTTTTGTGCCGGGAAAATGTTACATCCCTCGGGAACACGGGTGAAATCGCGGGGTACAGCCAGTAATATTATAAAGAGGTAAAGCTTGTGAGTTTGTAGAGGGTAATCTCTGAACCCACTGAATCGATTTTAAAAATTATTTTATCATTAGCTACATCTTGCAGTACTCAAATCTTGTACTTGTATTGCTGTGTTTCGGTAAGAAAGGTAAGGGAGCCGGTCAAATTACAGGATCATGAGAGTTAACAACTTCACGTCTCAGGGTCGACAGCGCATTGTCAATGCTCTGGTGTTGCAAATGTTCATAGGCGATGTCCACTTACCATCAGGTTGACCGTGTGCTTGTACGTCGGACCATGTGGTATAGAGTAACATAGGCCATATTTTATCCCCGTATTCATACGGGAACGGGAACTACGAGGGTAAATCCGTGGGGCGCGGTTAGTATTTTAGATTTGCAATCGATACGACAACAATTTAAACAATAAAAAAAAAACCTAAATGAAAAAGATCTTTCTGTATTTTTCCAAATAAAATATAAGATATGCGGTCCCATTCATGACGTTGATAGATTATATTTTGAATTATAAGGTAACTTGAGTTCCTTAAGACGTTATTCGAATAGAATTTTTCGGTAACATGGTATAGGAGGACTTTGATGTATTATTTTATACGGTTTTTTGTTTGTATATATTATTAAAGATATAAATATATCATTGAAATAAAAAATCACCGTAAAGAGAACATCTATTCTTTATTCACTCTTTGTCTATGGTGTTGATTGTTTTATTTATCTGAGTAACCAATTTATTATTTAGTAACTTTAAATTAGCTTTCCGATGGCCCAAACTGAATATTAATTCAGGTTTTGAATTTTGTATTTCTATAAAAACATTTTATATAATTGTAATAGTGTGTACCTTTATTATTATTTGATTCTTTAAACCTAGTCTAGGTTACTACTAAGTAGTTTACATAGTTTAATAGAAGGCTGTTCCGAACCAGTGGTAGCTTTAGTAACTTTGACCTTCATAAGCGCCCTTTGCGGGCTGAATCTGAATAAATGGTATTGAATTTTATTTAAATATTCTAAATCCGGGGTTATATTTGTTAAAAATTTCCAGCAATTCCTATTTTTATGAGTGCATAATGTTCATAAAAAAATATTTTTTCAAATAAAGAACTCTTGCCGAAACTGAATAAATTGTTCTAATTTTGAATTTAATTTAATTTTAAATGATGGGTTAGTTCCCTTACAGTTTTTATTGGTTGGATATTTATTCAAAAGTATCAGCTTATGAGTGCGTAATATTTATAAATATTTTTTTTAAATAAAGAATTACCGCAACTGAATAAATGGTTCTAGTTTTGAGTTTGATTAAATTATTCGCGATTATTCTTATAATTTTTATGAGTTGGATATTTATTCCAAAGTACCGACCTTACACGTGCACAATATTCAGAAATATTTGTTTAAAAAATGAACACCTATCTGCATATACAAATTGATTGCTTATAACTGAAATGGAGCAAAACTAGCCGAGCCAAGACCCTCAATCATCGTTACAGATAAAACAGGTGTGTACCACGTATGCCAAGCACTTAATAGGATCACGTGACATTCGCTGGAGCTAAACCTATCCACAGATTAAGAAGGAGCTACCCGGTGTCACTTCGGCTGAATACCAAGTGAGTTAGCTCACTTTGCACTAGGACACCGGATCGGATGTTTTAATATCCTGACCGCGGAACCGCACCAATTTGTAGGAATTTAGGTTTGGTGAAATGTAATTTTGGTTTGTGGAATGCTTTCTAATTTGTTTGGCGAGTCAAATTTAAACTATATTAAAATGTGTTTCGGTTAGAAAGGTTAGGGGTCCGGTGAAATTACAGCCACATGACTTGCCAACTTCACGTCTCAGGGCCGACAACGCCTTGGCGATGCCCCTGGCGTTGCAGATGTCCATAGGCTGCGGTGACCACTTATCATCGGGTGAACCGTCTGCTTGATTGCCGGCCCATGCGATATAAAGAAATAAAACACTGTGATGTAATGCTTTTTGCTAACAGATTTTTACAGTTTTTATTTTTTTCCCAAACATCTATAACTTAGTCCACGGTCAATGTTACTGGAACTTCCATTAATTCGAAAGTCAGCTTTATCTAGTATTCCTAGTTTATTTGTGTGGTTTCGGTTAATTCGGTGTTAACTTCGTCTAAAGAGAAAACTATGAGGATTGACAGTACCCTAGAAATGAGTTGTAGAGGAAGTGTCTTCGCCGTTACTTTTTTACGTATAGTATGTAAGAAGCCTTTAGAATATATTTTGTTAGCGACATAAGTAACTGAACAGATATCTAAACATACCAAACTCCTGTGCATAACAATTGGCAAAAATAAGGCAAAATATAGTATTGTAGTGAACGGGGGCGTAATTAAAAAGAAACTTATCAAATGTTAATTATTTATTTTAAAATGTTTAGTACATAAAATTATTTTTTTAAAACTTCTTTATCCGTGTTCGCACACTGTCATTATATTTCTTTTTAAGAAAACGAATATTAACTTATGTATTCAAATTATCGTCAGCCAGTTACAACAGTAATAACGGCCAGTGCGCTAGCATAGACCTTCCTTACAGTATACAGGCGTTTTACAGGTCTTCGAAAGCCTACACAATCACATTTTACATTATGATTGATTTTAGTGTACAGGTGTTATAAACTTGGATATGTTCGTTACTAACCAAACCAGATCATGAAGGTATTTCTATCACTCATTAACGACGTCAGCGTTTTGGAATGTCTCAATAAAGTGCATCGGTGTGCTACGAGAATAATCCTCAGTTCGAGAATACCGTCGGTTTGTGGGCAGCTTAACGTCTGAGCTGGTTTACGTCAGGTTTGGATTTGTGTTTGAAAATTATAAAGGAGCAGACGCTCAAAGGAGTTTGTGGATCTTCATTGACAGGTCTAAAGAACTATATAGGTATCTGTGTTGAAGAGGAGTAAGATATTAGTTGTGTACCTATTGAAAATCGTATCTATTCAATTATATACTCGTTTTATATTTATAGCCTGTGTTTTCTAGATAAATGATATGTAATACCTATTTAAAAAAAATATAGATGTTATAAAAAGTCACCGATAGTTTGAAGCCTGTAAGATTATGAGTTTGTAGGTAATGTTCGAACATAGGTAGGTACTTATATGACACTAGTAGGAAGCAACTAAACACTATTCTCGAGTGAAATATTCTATATGAAATCCCAGGATGTATTAAATCTCACCATGGAACGGTCAATATTATAAATATGATTAGTGTCAGCCAACATCATTTTAACTATGAAACACCTTTCATGTGAATGGTGACGGATAATATGACGCAGAAGGAGGTCACTGGTGACGACACTATGGAGTATTTCGTTGTCGACCCTGAGTGGTGAAGTTGTTAAGTCTCTTGTAATTTCACCGACCCCTTAACCTATCATTGATTTTTAAGAATTAGAATATTTTGTACGATTAATCAGATTTTCTTTTTGATATAATAATTCTAAAACTTAATGAACCATGGCTGGCGAAAGGTATAAATCGATAAGGTTTTAGTTTCGGTCCATTAATTAGTGGGTCAACGGGTCATCCCGACCGGCCCAAGACTAGTTAATTTGATGATAGGTCTACAATTAAGTTTAGAATGTACCCATATAACTATCTCACATGTTAAGTGCTTCCCTAAAATAATTACCTATATACGTAAAGCATTCATTTATAAACTCTGTTAATATACCTACATTTTTTCGACCCCATTATCCTAGATGAAGAAGGCAAAGGTAATGGTTAAGAATAGAGTATAAAATATACGAGTGTATTACACAAAGATAACATATGGCTATGTATAAATAAGTAAATTATTTCTTTTTTACATCACAAGGGCCGACGAACGAGCGGACAGTCTACCTGATGGTAAGTGGTCACCGCCACCTATGGACATTTGCAAAACTGGGGGCATCGCCAATGCGTTGCCGACGCTGAGACGTGAAGTTGTTAAGTCTCATGTGCCTGTGATTTCATCGGCCCCCTTACCTTTCTAACCGAAACACTACTGCTTCACGGCAGAAGTGGGTAAGGTGGTAGTACTTCCCCGGACGAACTCTGCACTAAGAGCTCTACTACTAAAAAATATAGTTCCTAAAAAGGGTTCCTTTGATGCACTATCACCTCAAAACTAATGAACTTATCAGGATGGGACTGTTACGATTCGACGGGGAATTTTTCGTAGATGGTTATATGATGTCGATAAGCGCGGGTCAACTGCAGGGGACAGCTAGTGTATATATATAAACAAAGATTTCAGGAAAATTCCTGAATTATTTCTACAAGTTTTTATTTAACTTCATGAATGTGTGGTTCCTCATATGATAGTGGTGATGTTTTATACCCATTTGGTTTAATTGACTACATATGAGTAGGTAAGTGACGTCATTTTAAATCCAATATGGCGGCCGTGGCAAGCTGGAAATTTATATATTCATAGACCTATGTTATAGGTATCTAAGGTCGAAAGGTTTTGCCTAGCAGAAACAAAAGTTAATTATCTGTATGAACTTGTAAAAAAACTTGTATATAAGAATCGGTTTCTAGGCTATATCGCAGTCGGAGGCAAGAAAAAAAATGGGTACTTTAATTTTTTGATGGGTCAGTTGGCTTGGTGGTTGGACATCTTGCCACGCCGGTCGTGGGTTCGATTCCCATCCAGGACAAACATTTGCATGAACATTTTTTTTCCGTATCTGAATGTAAATAACTATAGGTATAAGTATGTATTTAAAAAAGTAATTTATGTATATCAGTTAGCTGGTTTCCATAGTACAAGCTCTACTTAGTTTCTAGTTATTTAAAATAATGTCCCAGGATTTTTATATATATTTAATTATATTCCAAGTTAAACATGGTGATCATTATAAAAACAACGACTCGCGCTAATAAAGTAGATCTGAGCCTTCAACACGGTTAGCGGTAACTCGTAGACCCATTTAAAAGTTCCCGGTAAGCCGGCTGGTAGCCGGATCAACTCTATTCAGGCGAGTAACACCCCTTACATATTGTTACTACGTGTGTCGCGAATGGAGTTGCTCGTACTCAGTTGTATAGGGTAAAAATATTGGATTTTTCTAGCCTAATAATATGTTTTAATAGGATATATCAGTTATCTCGCCTTAGTTGTTGTCACTGGTCGATTTTTGTTTTTTTGAAATGAACCTTCTTATTGAAAGGCTTTGAAATTCTGATCCGCAATCTTTTTGTGTGACGAAAAATAAATCTAAAAATAAATATAAGTAGGGCTCCTTTGACGCACCATCACCTCAAAACTTCTGAACGTTTTGGAATGGGACTGCTACCATTCGACGCGGAATTCTTCGTAGATGGTTATAGGCTATATATATATGATATCGATAAACGCGGGTGAAACCGCGGGGGACAGCTAGTGAATGATAAAGATAATCTATGGTATTCAAAGTGATTGATGAATAATTAAACTGTTTCCCTGTAATACAAATATTCACTTCCATTATGTGTCTTTACGACACGATATTTTATTAATTATATTCTATGCAATCTCTTTTTAGCAAATCAGACATGTAACAGATCTAATTTGATTTCCAGTTAATGAAGTTGTTAGATAGGGGTCATTTGAAAGCAATCTACCAACAGAATTTTAAATGGGGTCTTATAGGTTTGAAATGTTCCATAATGGACTATCCTAGTAATGAGACCATTAATTTATAATAATTTAAGTACTGTTACAGGCACATGCAACTTAACAGCTATGTCTCAGGGTCGACAATGGATTGGCAATGCCCTTGGTGTTGCAAAAATAGGTGGCGGTGACCACATCAGATGAGCCTGTTTATCGACCCAAGTGGTATAAAGGAAAAAAAATACAGTTGATATTAGTTCGAAAAAAATTATAGAGCGCAAAATAAACTTCGTGGTGGATTGGTGTCGCCATGTTTGATAAAAACTACTTCATTAAAATATTGATTGGGTTTAGGTGTGGGTTATGGGGTCATCCCAGCTGACCCTTGACTAGTTCGTTTATTTAACGATATACAATTTTAATATGGTATTGATGATGATGGTGTTTGATTGAATATGATAGTAGGTACATAAATATATAGTAACAATAGTATACATAGCATAATAGTAACACATGATTTTGCTGGATAAGTCTACCAAAGAGATAATTTTTGTGTAGGAATTAATCTTCAGGACGTTAAGACGGGAAGGACATCATGGTTCACAAATGTAAGTCATCAAGAGCCTCAAATAAATAAATATCATGGGACATTCCTTAAATCTAAAATAAATGAAAATATGTCAGTGTAAAACGACAAAAACAAAAATACTCGAGAATAAAAATATATATTCATGCAAGAGAGGAAATAATAAAAAAAAACTAATCAGCATTAAATGTACCAGAGAAGTCCAAGTTAGCAATTTGTTAAAGTTGCAAGCCTGTCTTCGGCTACGAGAGTATACTGTATTCCACGACAAAGAATATTTTAACTATATTGTGGATTCACTTATCTTAAACGAAATAGGTAACATGAGTAAATCCCTAAGTAAGTACCTCCTCTATGTATAGCCCGTGGATTTCCTTGTGAAGGAGCTAAAAGTTCAGTCTTAAAGGCATCTTCAGTGAACTCTATCTAAAGCTAAAGCTATCGACGGATTTATTTAGAGCACATAAATTCAGGTTTCCGTAAATATAGGGATGCGCATTCTTTGAACTATTTTAAACTTGTTTAATACTAAACTATGACACTATAGGGTTCTAATTCTAATGATTATTCACATTAATTTTTTATTCTTACAATTTGAACTCAAATAATTTGTTACTTTCTTGAATAAATAGAGGAAAGGCATAGATTATATGTTAGTTTATCTCTATAATTTATTCCATCACTAAGTATAGATAGACAATCTATGAGTAGATATGTTCGAAAGATCTCTAAAGTTACAATTTAAATCATTTTTTCCATAAAAGTCTCGGACTGGGGGATATAGGAAGAATCAGTTATATAATATTTAACTTAATATTTTTCTATTAAAAATATAAATTTTATAATCTATATGATACCTTACTTATTTATCCATGAAAGATGTATAAAATAAATGGCGTGTACCCATGTAGTTAACGCATACAAAATACAACAATAAATATTCACCGCAACAATATAAAAGCGTGTTAGAACTCATTATAACGAGTTATTATCGCGAATCATTGTACAGCATTTCATGCACACAGTTTGAGCAATTTGTTATTCATTCCCGTGCATGCCCGTATATGTCGCGGGAATATTTTCTATGCAAAATCCCGGTATTCACGCTTCGCTCGTTCAACAAACTCAACATTTACGTAAAGTTTACATCCAACTTTGTTGATGCGACGCGCGACGGCCGCGAAGTTTCACACCCCGTACTGTGCCACTGCCACGAGCTAAATTTCCCTCACACTCATTTGGCGAAACTATACCTAGTTAGTATTGTGTTTAATTTATTTCCGAATTGACGTAATACAGCTAGTACAGAAGCTGTATTATTATCCAAAGTATTGTTTCCTCGAAGTATATCTTTTACTTGACTTTAAGATCTACATGTTGTATAATGTTTTGTTAACAGTGTATTGTGGGTTTTAGTCAATTTAGACTCAATATGTGTAGTATTGTCACAAACCTTTGTGGTTTTTAAATGCTACTATGTAATCATTATTTTATTGTCATTTTGAGCCTGTAATAAAAGAAAAAAAATATTAAATTAAAATTTTAATTCTGTACTGTTTTCGAGTGGAACGATTGAAATGAAATTGAAGAAGATTTATTAGTAGATTTCTCATGTATCTATATATATAAAAATTAATGTTTGTCTGTATGTCCTTTATAGAATCGTAAACTATGCAACGGATGTTGTAGTTAATGCAGTTTTGAACAATAGATAGAGTAATTCAAGGGGAAGGGGTATAACCAGGATTGAAAGCGTGCAAAGCCGCAGGACGCAGCTAGTTTTTCATAAAAATAAACCTACAAATTACGTTGTTTCTAGCCCCATGCTGCTGTGAGAATTTAAATTTAGAATTTAATATTCATATTATATTTAAGACCTTCAAACTAGGGAACATGCCTGTATCGTGAGGACCTTTCAACGATTAACATTTAGCTAATTGACTCAGCCGTGACTTTGCGGAAATCCATTTGTAAGATTATACAAAAACAAATATCTAGTAACTTGACAAAGAAGGAGATTCAGCGGAATTACTTACTAGATATTTGTTGTTGTATAATCTTTTAACGTTTATATAAATTGTCATTGTTGTTTATTAATTAATCAATTCATTCTGATAGATATTTTGGGCTCTTTAGTCTTTATTTTTATTTCCCGTTAAAATGAATTTTTTTCGCATCTTTTACTGGTTTTACTGACTTAATAACGAAAACCAAGTTATTATTATATTTGCTACCAAAATTGGACATAAGATAAGACAGGGCGTACACAACACTATTATGTTAGTTACCCTCATTTCCATTTCTTATGAAGCTGGAATAGCGAAGGCTATTTTGTTAGATGTTAAATTGTAGCGGCCATTAAGCTCGTAGCACTTGATGAAACATTCTGTTTGTAGGAAGTCTTATTGTCTTTATGTTTGTAAGAATTATTTAATTTCTGAATAAGTTAGTGAACAAAGTTTTGTGTTCAAATACCGTCTTACCTTTCACTGATAGAAAGGCTAGTATAGATCCTAAACAGGGGTGCTAGGTAGAATAATTCTGAAAACTATTTAGTTAAGTGATTCGTTAGATGATAAATTTATGAGAATTCTATTTTGAAAGATCAGATATTTTATTCCTATGATTGCTGTGTGGAGATGCGATGGCGGTGCAATGTGGTATTAATTAATAATAATAAATAAATATCCTGGAACATTCTTTACACACGACACAGATGGTCCCAAACAAAGCACAGCTTGTACTATGGAAACCAGATAACTGATATACTAATGTTTTTTTGTCTTAATACATACTTATATAGATATTTTCACCCAAATACAGTACAAACAGTCATCTTCATGCACACAAATGTTTGTCGTGGGAATCGAACCCGCGACCTTCGGCTTGGCAGTCAGAGTCGCTAACCACCAAACCAACTGGCCTGTCAAATAATTGGCGACAAAATAACCCCCCCAAGTCATTTTAGAGTGTCGTCAGAGTCAACTAAAGAGTATACCGATGACCATGCAGTTACACAGTGGTCAACCAAAGCATTCCCAAAGAGGGCTAGTGTCAGTTAGGCTGGACGTAGAAAAGCTGTCAAATATCATGTAATACGTAATACACCGTATGGGTAAAAAGCATACGTATTACGGCTATCGACTGGGAAAGAGACAGGCAGATGACAATGATTCTAATATGTGTAGTGTCTATTTTGTATTATTTTCTTAAAAATACAGTTCCCATTTCAAAGCCTTCGAAGAGAAGCTGACCTTGGCCTTATGAAAATAATCGTAACTATCAATATTATTGTTTCCAGATAGCGACTTTGTTTTACATCTGTTTCTCTTTATTTTCGTGGGACCTCTATTCTGTTGTTTCTAATTAATTAAAATCAGCATACCATTATTTATTCAAATTGTGAAATATAAATGTTACTTGTGTTAATATCGAATTATTAATATCAATATCAAAGTTAGACACATCATCAATCTAACAAAGTAAACGTTAATCAATAACCATTGAAACTTATCAATTGTAATGGATTTTGTAAGTTTACGACAGTCGCTTGTCTACCTCTGAGCAAAGTTACAAGGCGAGGAACTAAGTTCATCTCTGAATTATAAGCTTATAACCTACATCTACAACGCTACATTTCCGTTGTTTCGATATGTGTCATATAGTATGACGTCAGACTTTAACAATAGTTCAAGTTCGGGGAATTCGGAATGGTGCGATTAGTTTCAGTGCCGGATTAAGCAAACGCGGGGCCCGGAGCAAATTCTGTCGAGGGGCCTTTGGTCTGTTATGGGTTCTTAAGTATAAAGTGGTAAAAAGAACAAACGGAGGTGGGCGGCCTTAGACACGCGGGGCCCGTAGCAATTGCTACTACGTGGTTAATCCGGCACTGATTAGTTAGTTTCCATTTGGTGACGCCTTGTGTGCAATGTTTACATAGTAGGTATATTGATTTGATAGTTCGGTAGATTAAGTCCAATCTTCGATGGTATTTATTGAAAGCTTTAGCCACTTAGTTTCATCCGTATGCTCATGATAAACTGTTACCTGAATAATAATATGTTCTACCCAACAGTGTGATAAGTCTAATTCTTTAGTTTAGACTAGCTGTCCCCCGCGGTTTTACCCGCGTTCCCGTGGGATGACATATGTATTATACATAAAAACCTTCCTATTTAATCACTCTATCTATTAAAAACACCGCATCAAAATCCGTTGCGTAGTTTTAAAGATTTAAGCATACATAGGGATATAGGGACAGTGAAAGCGACTTTGTTCTATACTATGTAGTGATTTTTTTTTAGTTATTCATAATATTATTATTTAATAATTCTTCACTTCTGCGATAACACACAGATATGTCAGTGAGACTAAATAAATCTAAGTTCGTTAGTTAAATAGAGTAATTGCTGAGTTTATTGCCGGTTCTTCTTACTAAACAACCTTCCCGTATTAGAGTCAGACTATTCATAACTGATAGTAGATGCTTATTTGAAAAAAAAATCTAATTAGAAAATAAAGTCCATTGCTGGGTTGCGATGGGAAGGAAGGTCAGACAAACAAACAGTATATTAGTAGGTTTAGTTATATTGGTAACAGATTCAATCATAACAGCATTTTAGGCGTCCGTGTACCTATATTGAGTTTCAACTCAACTCAACTGTTTGTTTTAATGATTAAAAATGGATCGAAAGAATATTAGCTGGAAATTAATCCGAGAATGAGAGCTTCGATATTAAGATATTATTATGCCTATATATATTATTATGCCTATATATATTATATAATACAATCATGTAATATATTTTTATAACCAGAATCAAACACTGCTTACATATTAACAGATGATGGTGTTTTAGTAAAAATCCAAAGCAATATCTTATACAATATTGTATAGAAAACTCAATTTCCGCAATCTCAAAATCTCTGTCCAAACAGGGCTGTCATCCTCAGATTGCTACATAAACAAAACTGAAAACCCTTATCAGAAAAAATCAAAAACCACCCCAATTCCATTACAATATCCCGAACAAAACCGCATCATGAAACTCATGAGTCATCATAGGAAAATCCTCGTATTGGGCTCAACAAACTGCACTAATAGGCGAGCGGGTCGAGTGTGGTAGCCAAAAACGTTACCGTATTATCCGTGACAAGGCAACGGTGAAATTGAAACCAATAAAATGCTGGTACAAGTAAAACGTTTTCTGTGTAGCTGGGGAGTGACAGGGCTATGCCCTACTATTTGACAAGGGTTGTCATAAGTCTTCTTTCCGCAACGCAACGCACAACTTAGCCACCCCTGACTATTCGTGTGTGGAACATTCGACGTGACAAGAGACTGAGCTGTGACAGATATTGGCATCAACCGTTACTTATTGTGATTGACATTTCTTTATAATAAACTAGCTGCCCACCGCGGTTTCACGTGGGTTTCCATAATATTTGACATTTTCACGGGGAAAAAGTAACCTATGTGTTAATCCGAGTTATAATTTATCGACGTACTCAGTTTCATCCAAATTCTTTCCCCATAAACTTTCGCATTTATAATATTAGTAAAATATATTATAAAAACGACTCACCACAGGCAGAAAGGTGCTGTATAATTATAGGAATATCCATAAAAATTATAGAATTATTAAAAGTAAAATCTATTTAATGAAATCAGATTTCCAATAAAACAACTACGTAGCACCAAATAAAATTGAAATAAGTAATAGGTAAATTATAGCCAGCACAATAAAAATTCCAGGTAAATATTTCGAAATTCATAATTCAAAACATAATGATACTTCAAAGAATACCACGACACTGCCTACAAAGCTTGGTGTAATTATAATATTGTGGTAAATAATTATGGTATCTTATAATAGACAGAGGGGAAGGTAGCCGGAGGTTGCATGGCCGAGTGCTTCAAGTTTGTAATTACACTTTGTTATTGAATGTAGACTTCAGAAAAGGCTTTTATAATAAAGGTTGTAGAGTCTTTAATTAAAACGTAAGTAGTATTAAGAAGATATTAACAAAGTTATAAGGGCCGTGTTACCCACCGACGCCACCCATGTAAAGGGAAGCTAAATGTATTTCAACCAAGCTTACGTTCCGTCTTCATAAACATTGGTGGGATCTTAAAGCTTAAGAAAATTATGTTACAAAGAAAGATTTGTTGAGGTTAAGTTTTTACGGAATTTAATAATAACTTTCCGCTGGTTTTATAAATAACTCAGATTAATTTCTAGACGATATTATAATTGAAATTTTTCATTAATTTCAAGTAAGTGCCGTACGTAATATCTTTTTTTGCGAACAGCAGACGGCCATTTATTAAAAGTGCACATTTTTAATAAGAAAGCACTACAGACTTGTCAATAAAAGTCTTTGCAATTTAATTTGAGCTTAATAACGAAAATAAGCGGCGAGGATTGGATGCTAACAAGATACGATGAGAGTCTGAACAATCTCCTTAAGAGGCTCTTGCAGTCCTGCCGTGATTGAGTCGAGAGTCGAGATATCGAACGGTTTATTATGTGATGTTACTTTATCGCAGAGGATTTCATATTTACACTGTATGATTTAATAACAGTACTCACAGTTGAAAATTAACTTTATAAATTATTTATTTGTTACATTGTTTTTTAATTATATAATTGTTTCGAGGGTTTAAACTATTGCTACTATCTACCTACCTGCAATTCATGACTCATAAAATTTCTGGGTAGGTATATATAGTATATCAGTTATCTGGTTTCCATAGAACAAGCTCTAATTAGTTTGGGATCAGATGACCGTGTGTAAGGAATATCCTAGGATATTTGTTTATTTCATGTTTAAAGAGAAATATAGTCATTAATTATATCCTCCGATTACATAATAATGTGATAGATAATCCGTGATCTGATATTCAATACATAATTAAATTTTATTGATCAAATCTTAATTTCTGTAATATACAATCAGTGGCTTCTTATCTAATCTTATAAATGGCTAGCTGTACCCCGTGGTTTTTCCCGCGTTCCCGAGGGATATCTTATTTTCCCGGGATAAAAAGTATCCTATATGTTATTCCATGATCTATCTATGTGCCAAGTTTCATCCATATCCGTTTAGTAGGTTTTGCGTGAATGAGTAACAAACATATTTACATACAAATCTTTCCTCTTTATAATATTAGTATAGATATAGAAAACAAGAGTGAGCAAGTAAATTATATTTGTTTACAAGTCAGTAGGAGTTTAAAGTGAACGCGACATAAATCCCTTGTTCAGGGAAGTGTTTACAGGGCGAAGTTATGGTTCAGGAGACGTCGGAAGTGCGTGGCAGTAGGCACACATGACTTGGTGCTCAGTGACATGAAGTCGAATACATGATAAACAATATGTTTAAGCCTATTTGTTTTGTCAGTATGTTGGAAAATAGGTGAGGGATGCTGAAGGTAAATTAATGTTTTAATAAGTAATTTATAACGTACCAATTTTAGCTGTATTCATGTCATAAATCTGACTAATATTATATATGCGTAAGTTTGTGAAAATGGATGTTTGTTACTCTTTCACGCTGAAACTACTAATTAGATTATTATGGATATATTTTTTTACATCATAATAGGCATTAGGATTGCTTATTTTTTTTATAATACAGTAATTTAAAATATTCTAATGTTGTCTTAAATTACAATCATTATTAATCACATTCAGGTAGAAAAGTAATTAAGTACATAAAAATTAATTTACAGATAAAACGTATACCTAAAAATAGCTGCTCTGAAAAGTGTGTATTTTAGACTTATCAACCTATTCACGTCTGGTACGGATAAAATCCATTTTCATACTTGCAAAAATTTTTGATTAAAAAATTTAATTTGGGCAATGCTCCATTATTTTTGGTACGTTATAGGTAATATATAATTGTTAAAGGCAGCTTATTTAACATTATATAATATATATCTAAACCTAACTAACTTATGTGCGAACTAGATTGAACTTTTGATACCTAGGCATACAAAATATCATCAATCAGCGACTGTCAGATCCATAACATTAATTCATGTATTAGATATTTATTATTGGTGAAAACTTACAGTGTTAGTGGTTAAATCTTGGTAATACGAATTTAGTTCAGATTCTCGATAAATTTTGATGTTATTTATTAATCCACCTAATATTATAAATGCGAAAGTTTTGATGTATGGATATTTGTTTCTCTTTCACACAAAATTTATTAAACGGATTTGTATGAAACATAGCACATATATAGAAAATGCCCGAGAATAATATATAGAATACTATTTGTGCCGGGAAAATTTAAAACCACCAAACGGATTTGGATGAAACTTGGCACATATATTGAAAATGCTCAGGAATAACACATATGATACTTTTTGTGCCGGGAAAATATTACATCCCTCGGGAACGTGGTTGAAACAGGGGTAAAACAGGGGCAGCTAGTACGTAATAATACAACAATCTCAAATCTTCTCGCAAAGTTATAACACTAAATATTAACAACTTCACCCGCACGTCACAGTGTACCTTTATACCCACTGACGTGGGTTTTGTTGCTCTAATTTTCAGTGTCTAGTTAATAATTATATCGTGGGCTCACGTAGGCCACTGAGGGAATACCGAACAAGGCGTCGGATGTCTTGCCTTTATGGGGGTAAGATAATTTGGTGTTTTCGTTACACGCAACTCGTGAAATGTTTGTCGTAAAACTAACTGGTGTAGGTTCCAGCTGCACTAAGTTTTGGGTTTCTGGTTTTAGGACATTATTTATAATATTAGCAATAATTTACATTTGGAAGTAAATTAAATAGTTTGACTCTATAATATATTAATTAATAAGGGTGAAGTGGGACCCAAATAATGTGTTTAGACGTCTTCCAAAAGAAAATTCTTTCTTTTTACTATAAACATTGTAGATTCATATTTATTGATTGTTTTAGTAGTAGAGCTCTTAGTGCAGAGTTCGCCCGGGGAAGTACTACCCATTTCTGCCCTGAAGTAGCAGTGCACTTGTATTACTGTGTTTCGGTTAGAAAGGTAATGGAGCCGGTGAAATTACAGGCGCATGAGACTTAACATCAAACTTCATGTATCAGGGTCGACAACACATTGGCGATGTCCGGGTGTTGCAAATGTCCATAAGCGGCGGTGACCATTTACCATCAGGTGGACCGTAGTATATGTCGGCCCATGCGGTATAAAAAAAAACAATATTATTGATACATACATTTAATATAGGTACCAGTTACTGAATTATGGGGCCCGAAATACTATTGATTAATGTTGCATCGATAAAAAATATGAAATTAAATTAAGATTAACTTAAATATTACAGCAATGTCCTATAGGTAATTGCTGGTATTAAGACTTCCGTAGCCTTAGAAATACAGCCTTTGACTGAGTCTACATACCACTACAAATGTCTGAGAATTCCAATTGTATGGGTACTAAATTGTTGTACATTCGCCAACTATGCTTGTTACAATTATAGTACAAGTTACTCGGTACAATCGGTCTAATTCATCGGGGAGTGAAGTTAGTTATTTAGTAGGATATTTACATAAGAGTGAAAGTCGTTTACCAGTAATCTTTGTTTTGAGACCATTTCTGTATGAATTTGTAAAGTGAAATTGAACTTAGTACGCATTTAAATATAACCAGATTTTTTCTTAACATCACATAAATGTGTAGTGTTATAAAGTAGGAAAGAGAAATAGAGTTGTATTTTAATCAGAAATTCATCAAAGACAGTATTTCAAAGCATTGTATTAAGTCTAGGTCCGAGGAAGGGACTTAGGTAAGTCCACCGATTCGAAAGTCAGGCTCCAACGGAAAAGAACCGGCAAGAAGCTCAGGAGTTCCATGAGCCTCCTCATGAAAATATGAGGTAGTTATATGTATTATTATTTTATATACAATATTTTATTATATTATCTTTACCCTTATAAATATGTAGTGCTTGAACTGTTGACCATACAAACAATACCTTACTTAGTTTACTGACTCCATATTTTAGGTATTAGAAACACAATTGCAAAATCGCATGTCCAAAATTTTCACTTCAGACAATTTTATTGCGAGCATTAAATAGTTGATAAGTTTATCTTTTCTGCAATACCTTTATATATTTATAATATAATACTGAAGTAGCAATGGGCCGGTTGTATCTGCATACTAGACAACTATTTGCATTGGGGAAAATGGACTCTTGACTTGATTGTACTGGAAGGGCTTTAATAACTAACGTCCAAAATATTGATTCATCTTAAATTACGAATTAATTTTTGACTTGGTTTGAAATTTCTGTCATAAGCGATATATATTCATTTATTTTGATATTGGCCGATTATTAATTTTGGCGTTAGACAGTCTCTTACATCTCACAAAATAAGCCTTCTAGATAAATTTGTTCAATACTTCAATACAGTTTGTAAATTAGGGTTTATTTGTCGCAAGAGTTAAAACCTTTCTCTGAAAAAATTAGATAAAAAATGTGTATCCTAAGTTTGAAAATTTGTATGTCTTATCTATGCTCCGATTTTCGCGGTTTCAATATAGCCTGTCTAAGAAATAAGCGTAAAGTAACTCATCTAGAAAAGTTATATCTTACGCATTTTCTACTTTACTACGTTTCTATTATACTCATTCGTTTGCAATCTAAGCGCCTAACAAAGGCATGTTGTGGCCAGTTCGGAACAAGAAAGTCGTAAATAAAGGTAATTTGATAGCACAGTAACAAGGCATCGGCTTGTTTATTTTATTGGGTGTAACAACGCGGAATAATCTCGTTTTGTTCCTAATCTGATACCGATAGATATAACAAGCTAAGTCGATAATAAGACGAAAGTGAACTTTCGCGTATATTTATTTGATTAGACAACAGAAAGATCCAGATTTATTGGATTGTGTGAGTGAGGCATTCTTTAACTGGGGTACTCAAATTAAGACTTGTCGTGAGGAATAGATGAAAACTTATATTTGAGTAGTAGAGCTCTTAGTGCAGAGTTCGTCCGGGGAAGTACTACCACCTTACCCATTTATTTCTACCGTGAAGCAGTAGTGCTGTATGTAGTATTACAGTGTTTCGGTTGCAAAGGTAAGGGGGCCGGTGAAATTACAGGTACATGAGACTTAACAACTTCATGTCTCAGGGCGACAACGCATTGGCGATGCCCAGTGTTGCAAATGTCCATAGGTGACCACTTACCATCAGGAGGACCGTCCACTTGTTTGTCGGTCGATGTGGAATAAAAAAAAAACTTTGTTACTAAAATAGCCAGTGGGTAGGAAATAAGCAGATGATTTAATGTCAGATAGCAATAGAAATGAGGGCCATTTAAGCATTATTACGGGTTTCCCTCAGCGAATAACAATTTTATTAAATTATGGTTAATTTTCAAACCATTATTGTTGTCTGAGTTAAATGTGGTTCATCGCAACTTTCGCCGTGTGAAAAGGTACAACCGCACTCGTTAAACATGTGTGCATGAACGCAGAGATTCCGCTAGCGAATTTATTGTATTTTTCCATAGTTAGTGGTTGGATTGTGTTAATATTTTCACCGGTACAAAAAAGAACAAAAATCTCCTTTAAAGATGACTACATTGATTATAACAGACACATTTCCCATAACAATAACGATAACAAACGATTACTTGTAAACAACAGTAACCAATCGCCGGCAATAAATCAACAATTAAGCGAGGCAATTTCCATAATTCACACAATATCAAGTTACCAGCGCGAGAATAAAGAAAAATCCAATTTCCTTAGCTTGCATTACGGAGGGCCGAAGGAGGTTGCTTCCTAACGTCAACTTCACACTGGGACCCTTCTAGAAATTAATACTGAGGGAGTTTGAGAAAGCGCACGTGAAATTTGTGTGTGTGATAGTAACTCTCGCACTCCCGTCATTTGTTTTCGTTTGATGGTACGATGAGTGCGAGAGAGATAGATATACATACTCCATTACATACAAAGTTCACGTGCTTTAGAAGAACAGTATCAGTGTATGTACATGTTATCACAGTCTCAGCGTCCCGGATAATTTCTCGCATGTACGCTTTATGTCGCCATGAAACAGAATATGAGGGGTGATAAGACTAAAAGTTTGTGCGTTTACAGCCAAGTTGTCAAATCTGTACTTTATTGTTATGCTAAATAGGTACCTACTTTAATCGTCAAGTTGATATGCGAGTTGTCTTGTGATCTTCTTTATTGTTCCTATTCTTGTATGAAGCTATAGTTCCGGACAAATAACTCAAGGATAGGAAAAAAAGTTATAGCAAGGAATATTGGTATTTAAATAAATTTAAATATATGTACGGTTTGTGTAAACCCAACTTATCGTCTGAAATAAAGACCAAAATCTCTTTTAGATCCAACATAAATTAGGCGTGACATTTTGAAATTGTGCCAAGAAATTTGTTGAATTCTGCAGAACTCTCATGAGCACCAAACCTTAAGTGGCAATGGAAAAGTAACTCAATTCCGTTTAACAGAAACTAAAATCCAATGATCGTACACTTCCGTGCGGAATTATCCGGAGGACAGCAGCCGCTCATCAATAACTAACTTAATTAACTTAAAAGCTCCTTCAAAGTGTGTCGTTCACAGCTTAAAATGGCAAATGTAAGCAAAGTTTGTCGAAAGAAAAACTAAGGACCCTTCAAAAGGTCTACTAGGTATTTTTGTTGTTGAAGACTTTTTCGGCGACAGATTTGGGAGGAATTTACATAAACTTCGCAGGCTGGTTGGATTCTTCCGTATTCTTTGTTCTAAAGTTTAAGGGTGCATGTTTTTAAAAAGTATTTTTTCTATAGATATAAAGTTATTAAGTTTAAACAAGATTTTAGGAATATTTCTCCTGAAAAACAAAGCTCATATCAAAACAAAAATATTCAAATGCGTATCTAAGGATATTTATTTCGGGTCCCAGTGTGGCCACAACCCACGAAGGTGTTTCGGATATGAGCGATTATTCAGGGACCCGATAACAATGGGGGTAATAAATTATGATTGATGAACTACCCCCGGGAACATAGCGAACACCTCTTTAGTTGAACATAAAATTAATGCGTAACTATTATTTAATAAAATGTCTATTATTACAATCTTAATTAGAGTAACCTAGCCAAACCATATTTTGGATTACCCATTTGCCTTCCTAGTATTTTATACAGTCGCATTGTAGTTTTTACTTTTCTTTCTCATTTCAATTGAGAACTCCTTTTTTAGAATTCGGTTAAATACTTTTAATTTTCACATAAGCATGGCTATAAAGGCTACCTATCGTATACCTGCCCCCTTCTAAAGTGTAAACTGTAAAACATTTTGTACGTAAATAGTTGCTATTAATCATAGTCTATTGAAAGTAAACAATAAAGCGGGCCTCGGACCCTGAACCATTCCGGCTTCAGCAAACAACATTAGTCATCTGTCACACGGAACCCCTTCCGACATAGACAAACATTTTATGGACGCAGTCTTATCTCGAAATATTACTTTCCGAGCACATGCGGATTGTTTTCGAAACACACAGAATATTTACATAACAGATAAAATTGTTGAAGTTTTTGTTTGGATTTAGGTTAAATTATAAAAGATGTTTATTTATAGTAAAATTATGTTTTAAACTGTCCTTAGTGCAGAGTTCATCCGGGGAAGTACTATCACCTTACCCATTTGTCGAGTAGCAGTAGTGCACTTGTATAATTATGATTCGGTTAGGGTAAGGATTGACAACGCATTGGCGATGCGCCTGGTGTTGTAAATGTGGCAACTTACCATGAAGGTGGACTGTGTACCTGTGAGTCGGCCCATGTGGTACAGAAAGTTGTACATATACGTACAAATATATATCCTCCACAGATTTGTCTTTCGTTATTGAGGAAGTTAAGTTATGTTGGAAAGTGGTGATGAATTATTTGGGGCTGATGATCTAGGCCAGTAAGGAACTGCCTACGCCTTTTTAACCGACTACCAAAAAAGGAGGAGGTTCTCAATTCGACTGTACCTTTTTATTTTGTTACAAGTTTCACTTTAAGTTGTTAGTTTTCTTTTCTTTTATATAGGCTTATAAAGGCTTTTGAAGAAAAGTCATATCATATTATAAGGTTACCTTATGAATGAAATTGAATATGTTTTGGACCTTGTGAGCGATACTCACTAAATATACTAAGAAAAATGTGTGAGTTTTGCGAATTAGATTAAGTTAAAAGGCTTAGCATGGCTTAATACAGTCAGCTATTAGTTTAGTTTGTTAGTTATTAATTCTTGCAACTAGTTGTTGAAAACAGTTCTCCCCAAACTGAGCTGAAGTTTTGCACTCATTATCACTACAATCTTATATTCAGTAAAGTCCCACTGCAGGGCAAGGGCCTCCCTTTCTTTTCCCTACTCCTCTTGATTCAGAATTACTGTACCAAACTTTTAGGAAGTGGTCTAATTTGTCCCACCATCTTCGCCAGTGTCTGCTCCGATATCTCCTAACATTTTGTTGATTCCAGTTCGTATTTGATAATAATGTACGGTTCGTTAGTAACGTCATTTTAATCCAATATGATGGACGTGACAAAATTATAATTTATTATTTTCTTAACCACCTCCTTGTCATGACAGGGTTTACGATTATTATACGTGATGTATATCTTTAGCTTTAATTTTTTTTATAATGTTCTTACACATTAGTCAATATTGTAAGATTTTATGAAATATATAGGTACTTGGTTCCTTCTATTATATTCTGTAAGCATAAATGTAGGTTCAAATAAACTGGGTCACGTTAGGGCAATTAAAAAACAGACTATGAAACTTCGAAGCTCGCCCCTACACGACTAGAGTATTTCATCCTAATGCGTCGTATTAAACTTAAGTTTTAACGTGAGCTGGAATGCTACAATGAGCTGTGGGTGCAGGAAATCGTGAGGAAACTAGACGGTGTAGTAGGATACTGTGTAAGAAGGTAGTACCCTTCTGTAAGGCTATTACCCTCACTTACCTACTACCTATATATAAATATATACCTAAGTATAACATACCGGTGAATTTCATTTCAGCCTCAGTTCATCTAGGCATTCTATGCATTCGGTTTTTGGTATTAATATAACTTATCATAGATAAAATATATTTTATTATTCAGTTTAGCCCCGCGGAGGTTTATCAAGGTTAAATTTACTGTTGCTACCGTCAGTTCGGAAGTCATAAATAGAGAATACGTAAAAGTAAAATAATGGAATAAAGATACAGATTTCTTGGCGAATACTGTCATTTGTTTTTGTTGCCATGTACACATGAACAAAAAATAATAAAGACATGATATAACCGATTACTTTAGATTCTCGCTTGAGTCAGTTCTGTCGTCATGCACACAAATGCAACTGTCGCCGAAAGTGGCTTGACATTTATAATAATAAATATTACTTCCACTTACTGAAGAATGTCTCTTCACGCAATGAATTCCTTTGGAAGGAATTCTTGATCCCAAAGTAAGCAAAGTGTACGGCTTGTACAATGGGTACCAGATAGCTGATATACTACATATACAAATTTTTTTTAATACATTCTTATTTATATTTATGTAGTTTCGCACTTTCTTCACGACCGTTATTTACAATTATTGCAATAAATATTTTATTCCATTATATGTATTATTTTCATATTTTTAGAGTAGTAGAGCTTTTAGTGCAGAGTTCGTCTGGGGAAGTACTAGAACCTTATATTCCATTCCACCGCGAAGCAGTAGTGCACTTTTATTACTGTGTTTCGGTTAAAGGTAAGGTTTGACAACGTGGTGTAGATTTTTTTAATTTAATTTGTCGAGATCCGAAAGGTCCGTTTTGAGAGCTATTAATGCCATACAAAAATCATCTTTATTGACTTTACGATAAGGTTCATCTATTAATCTAGTGGTTACTTGTATAAAATAGCAGATGAATCTTATCATAATGTAATAGGGTTTATTTTTCTATAACACTAGTAGCTGTCAAAAAGTGTCTAAAAAAACACAAGAATTTGGGATTTGACATTGACATTTATAAGGTTGATTAGAAGGTTGCCAACGATAAATCGATGATCACTCTAGCCATAGTGCTAGTTATTATATGTTTAATAAGTCTAAAGCTTAAAATTTCATGAGAACAAATATTCCGTTATAAAAACACAATGGTTATCGCTATTGAGGTATCAAATATTAACGCAGGCTTTAGCGGCACAAATTGGTTGAAACTGTTTCCCAAATAGACATAGAATTACTAATTTAATCTAGTTTGCATAACTAACTAAATAAAGCTGACAGCTAGAAAAATAATTGAATGGAAATTTGATTTCATCGCGTCAAAATAATATTAGCAAAGTAATTTGATGAAGATGTAACCACAATTGCAATTACAAACAAATAGAATTCAAATAAATGTTTGACTTAATCGAGTAGGTTTTTCTTTTCTCAGTAACTTTAAATTTGACCTTCATAAGTGCCTTCCAAAGGCCTAATCTGAATAAATGGTTTCGAATTTTTTTGATATACCACTTGGGCCGACAAAAAAGCAGACGGTCTACCTGATGGTAAGTGGTCACCGCCGCCTATGGACATTTGCAACACTAAGGGCATCGCCAATGCGTTGTCGACTCTAAGACGTGAAGTTGTTAAGTCTCATGTCCCTGTAATTTCACCGGCCCCTTACCTTTCTAACCGAAACAGTGATACAAGTGCACTACTGCTTCACGGTGGAAATGGGTAAGGTGGTAGTACTTCCCCAGACGAACTCTGCACTAAGAGCTCTACTACTCTAATAAAGGTAAAGAAACTTTGAATAATAAAGTTGAAAACTTTGCTGAACTATGATGAATGAAAGATGAAAAGTTACGACAGTTACACAATTTCTTCTAAGTTCAGACATAATCTGGAAAGTTGATACAGCGAGTCTCCATACTTACCTATTTACAAATATTCCTTTATCACAGGTACCTTAACTTATTGATTGGTCAAATGCCTATACTATAACTATATTAGCTTCGTTCTGCTCGCTTAATTCTGTCACTAAATAATTTTTATCATATATTCGTAGTCATACGTATTAATATTTCGTATTATTTATGTATTGTATTGTGTAGGTTTATCTATATTGAGATAAAATAAAAAATAAAAAGATAAAAGATATTTTTTTGCACAATGTATGGTACAGGTGGTGGTAAATTTTTTATGAAATGGAACATACATACTTTGCCATATTACTTGGCATGCAAAATATTAAATTCATTACAAATAAACATTTAAAATCAAAATTATTAGACACATTCGATTACACTAGTTCAAAACAAAATAAGTTGTAGTACACATGACACATTTCAGTAAATAATAACAATAATTTCAAACACAAACGAATAAAAAATTCAAATGAAGCAAAAAACAAGAATTATAATTTTGGATACAGAAAATACATTACAAAAAATCATTAATATTATAAAAACTCTTAACCATGAGCCACGTATATAATTTCATTTTGAATTGCTTGTTTGGCAATTCCCTAATATTCCTTGGAATGTTGTTTAATATTTTAACTGGAATTATTTTTATACAGAGAAGTTTTACATTTTGGTAACATTATTTTAGTTAACATTACATTAGTTAGTTTGTCTTTAAATAATTTGTTAGCTTTTTATCTTATATGTGGTGTTTACCTATAAGTGATTGTTATATGGTGCATTTTATGTAAACAATTGTTGGTAAACCTTACATAAATATTTTAGACCTATATTGGTCTATTGGTATATACCCAAAGGTATAGGTGATTCCATACATAATGTTTTATGTATGTAGGTGAAACACGGTCTCACTGAAAGCATTTCAGTATTTCACTCGGCCGAGGCCTTGCGGCGGAACTTTAGTGAAACTTCTTCGGGCATTTCTCCCAGATTTTTTCAAAACTAATTGAAATTATGTCGGGCGTACATAAAATTGCTTGCTAAACTTTGAGCGAGTTCCAGAGTGCTGCAGTTCGGAAGGAGTTTTATTATCTTAATAAAAAGCAAACGGCTAAGGATCTGGGGGTTATTTTTAACGGTGATATTTCTCGATGGTGTTTCCTGAGTGTCTCCAAGCGAGCTTAAGTTTGGTAATTAAAAGTTGCGGCTCGTTAGAGTCTCGCGCTAACACTTGTTTTGGAGCGGGCCAATTTGCTGGCGTGAATGTGCGCACGGTTTAGCTTTCATGGTTATTACATATTTCATCTCAAAATGTGAACTACATTTATATACTCATGATATACACGATTTTAATAGGATCTTATTAAAAATTATAATGAAGATAGAAATATAAAAAAAAATGTTTATTTTGTAGTAGAGCTCATAGCGCAAAGTTCGTCCGGGGAAGTACTACCACCTTACCCATTTCTGCCGCGAAGTAGTATTGCACTCGTATTACTGTGTTTCGTTTAGAAAGGGGGCCGGTGACATTACAGGCATATGAGACTTAACAACTTCACGTCTCAGGGTCGGCAACGCATTGGCGATGCCCCTAGTGTTGCATATGTCCATAGGTGACCACTTACGATCAGGTGGACCGTCCGCTTGATTGTCGGCCCGTGTAGTAAAAAAAAATTGTGTTAAATGTTTAGTCACGCAAAATTATAAAGTTTTTTTAATCTGGAAATCAAAATATTGTTAAGATTGTAGAAATATACTGAAACAAGCGCGACACAGCGAGGGATCAGACAATGAGGACCTTCGGAAACTTTCGAACATTTCGCCAAGTCACATAGGCTAAAATAGCACTTAACCTTAATGGGCCACGCCATTAATTTCCCGCGAGATGCCTTAATGCTTTTGTCGTTGAAAAAATTGCGAGTGAATAGGTGAAGGGCGACTGCGGTCAGGGGTTTTTCACTAATTTCTCTCAAAAAGCCGTAGCGATCGCGACGCGGGGATGAATGATTAAGCGGATTCCGTGGGTCATTGTATAATAAATATTGTGTGGGTTCAAGAACGTTTCAATTAGCTTTAGAATTGGGGAGCATTCAGCAGGGGTATATTTAGCATATAGCATAGCAGCTATTCGGTGTATACAACATGGCATATTTAACTAATTTAATAAATATATCATCAGTCATTTTTTGTCTATTATTATTTACCTCATAAGTATATATACTATATAGTCAAAGGCGGCCTTAGGGGGTGGCGAACGGGGCAATCGCCCGGGGCCTCGCTCGTGCAGAGGCCTCGCGCAATCCAAGCAAATTAAAAAACATATGGATTTAAAATTTTACCTTGTCAAACATGACAATTACCTGAACCAAACAACCAGACTTACTTTCGCATCACATACTTTTCACGAAGGACAAAGGGCCTCGCGATAACCTGCCGCCCGGAGCTTCGCAATGGGTAGGGGTGCCGTTGTATATGTTATATACTACTTATTAAATACCTGCTAATATAGATAGTTACCTATACCCAGACACAATCATCAATCACGTTCATGTAAAGAAATCTTTGTCCCAGGTGGGAATCGAACCATGCAGTCATGGTCTCTAACCACCAAGCCATTTGGCCAGTATTTGTATTATTATGTGCCTATTAAGCGTGTCAAAGTTTCTTACAACATTAAAAAAAAAAATTAAATTGTTAATATAAATTGGAGTGTCTTCCACACTGAGAAGAAGTAATAATTCCGCCGCAAACAGATTCTTCTAACAACGCAACAACAATGGAATGAAGCGAATAAAGTATCGCATGTCTTTTATCGACATTAGAGATAATCCAAGGCCAGTCTGAATGCGTAAGATTTATTTCCACCGTAGCGTCTCTTCATTCGAGTCTCTTCAATTGGAAAATTATTCATCAAATCAATTCGACAGGCTCCGCGCTAGGGATGCTTTCAAGATAAAAACTCCGTAATTGGCCCCTCTTGTAAAGAAATACAGATACTGGTTTGAGGCGGATTCAATTTTTCCTGTTTTCTTATTTGGTGTTTTCTTTCGACACTTTTACCCGCATGGTTGTTACTATTTATGGTAATCAGGGTATCCCTACTAATGATATAAATGTGAATGTAAGTTTGTTTGTTACGCTTTCACGGTTATCGCATACCAAATTAAGCGGATATACTACATCTTAAAGACATGCTTATATAGATAGTTACCTACACCCAGTCACAATCATCAATCACGATCATGTACACAAATCTTTGTCCTGGGTGGGAATCGAACCCATGACCTATGACGTGCAGTCATGGCCTTCTAATTTCTAACCACCAAGCCAAGTGGCCAGTATTTGTATTATTATGTGCCTATTAAGCGTGTAAAAGTTTTTTACAACATTAATATTATGTAGGTACGTATTTCGCGAATACTACCTTACTGATCATCATGAAACTTATTACACATATTCTTGGAGGTATTAGAAGTAACATAGGAAACTTTTACTGTTACATCCCTCGGGGACGCGGGCGAAACCGCGGGAGACAGCTAGTATTTATATATACTTAGCCCTGGCTTAAAAAAAAACTTTCTGATTTGCCGTATTTGGATGATCAAATTATGGATAGTGGCTTAGCAGTTATCTAATGAATGCAGCATTTGTGTTTTATGAATAGAAAAAGTTTAAATTACATATTATGTTCAAAAGTAGAAATAGGAATTCAGAATTTAGATTGTCGAGTTCACATAACTTAGTATACAATTTACTAAGTGATAAAAAAAAACTGCATTAGAAACTAAGCTTTTCTACCAACTAAATAAGCTTTTTCCCAATAATAGGTATGAAGCCTAAATATACAAGAATGCACTTCAATATGACTGCAATAATCAGTCAGTTTTGAAGGTAATGATAAAAAAGATCGGTACAGATTTATTACCCGCTATTATCGATATCATATACCACGAATATATCCCATTATAGTCCCATTCCGATATGTTCCTAATGAATGAAAAATAGAAAAACTATTTAAGTAGACAATTCTTGGGTAAAATAGGTATGTAGGCCTTTCTGTAAATAATCTGGTTCCCTGACATGACAGCTTACTAGAGTTGTGGGCTTTGATAAATTAATTATATTTTTACGGGGTATATTGTAACACGTTGTATATATAGATATAATAACATACCCATTATATAAATATGAGTTATCCTCAAATTTTAAGTCTATTAAAAACATATTAACGAGGCCGTGTTTAAATATAACGAGGTAATTGCTGGAGTAGTTGTCAAGCCCGCATGCCTATATAGAGACATAATTCAAAACACGTTGTTGAGTGGTAGTAAATTGGGTTATGTCTTCCTAATTCGGTTAGATTATTAATGTTAGTTACTGTTAATAATGTTATAAGAGAATGTCTGTTACATATCATATGGAGTTCATACGAAACAGGAATACCCAACGCATTTCTGAATGTCATCGAGGGTGGCGTGTATGTCTTGGCTTCTTGCTAATGAAATAAGTAATGTACAAATACGTCACAAGTGCCTAAATGGCTAAGTGTCTGAAATTCAGAGTAAAAGAAAATGTATTGTCATTGAAATTTTATAAAAAAAATCTCGGATATATAACCAATCTTGTTTATTGCAGGGTCGCCAGTGATACCCACGGTGTTGCCTCAATAGGCCGCGGTGACCGTTTACCAAAAGACGGGCCTCTAGCTTATTTGGTACCTTAGTAGTATAAAAAAATCGGGTGGTACACTTATCCCTACCAAGCTATACCTACTGGTAGGTGAAAAAAAATTTTCAATAATACTATTTTAGTTTTTTAAAAAAAAATACAAATAAGTAAATAAAAAAAAATCATTTTTTTTAAATTATATATCTTTTATCTATAAAATCTCTTTTTTTGTTAGTAATAAATGAAATGGAAGAATATAAAATGTATATTTGTCTCATGTGCGTGCACTTATCCGTACCAGTAGGGATAACTCGGTAGGGCTATGTGTACCACTCGGTAATGGGCAGTGCACCTATCCCTACCGGTAGATATAAATCAACAAAAGTGCACTTATCCCTACCAGTAGGGATAGCTTGGTAGGGATAAGTGTACCACCCGGAAAAAATAACCAATCCCAAGCTAAAGATAACAACTAAAACACGAAATAAAATGAAAAACGAAACAAAATCTATTTAATATCTATCTTTATTATTGCTTTGGTGAATGTACCTAGTTCGGATATATTACTCGTATATAATATTAGATAGTTGCTTCTTGCACTGTTCGCCCGACAGTCAGTCAATTTATTTTCTTCAGGCTGTCATATAAATGTGTGCGCGTGCAACGGGGATGGATATTCGATGTAGTAAAGGAGTTTGACAAGTGACAAGTTCAAGTGAGTGATTTACTTTAGAGTCCTACGATACCAATTCATTCATTCAAATATAAGGAAACATCAGTGCTTTACGTAAAAAAAATATTTTTAAAACTCTCTCTAAACATATTCATATGTTTTGACTTTGTGAGCGTGATTATACAACATGTTACAAAATACTCCGTAAAAATAAAATTAATTATCAAAGTCAACAACCCTAGTAAGCTGTCATGTCAGGGAACCAGATAAATTAAAACAGAAAACAGAAAGGCCTACGTACCCTATTTTACCTAATAATTGTCTACTTTAATACTTTTTCTAGTTTTCATTCATATACAATTTCAATAGGGTAAATATTGTGAATGGACTCGTTATAAGGCCCCATTTAACCTCATTTCGGCTTTACGGGTAGTTTTGTAATAACCTGTATTTATAGCCATGTCAAATTACAGTTTTTTAGTAGTAAGATGAGGAGTCTGAATAAAACCGCGGACAGACGGACAATTCACAATAATCCACATTCAATGACATACATCGTATTACATAAACTTAAACTTGTATTGACTTAAATTTAATTTTTGTTTTATTTTTATATACTTTTTTTTTACTGATTTACAAACTAATTATATTTGCTTCTTGTACTAATATCTTGTATCGTTTATGTTACCATTTAAGCACATGGTGTGACGCCTTAAAAGGTTGTGCATTTAATTTTTTTTTTTTTGTAATCTAGTTTTAAGTTTTAGTTTATGTAATAACCACTCTGGCTGTACATGAATAAATAAATAAATAAATAAATATTGGTTATTAGTTCCCAAACGAAGCTTCAGGAAAGGTCTATGTATTACTAAGCAGTTAAAAACTTTTCCATTTACGAAATTAGAACGAGAGTATTTTAAATTTGCGTTTAAAAATGCTGCAGTTTCCAAAATTATGCTCAACAAAACAGCATAAAAACCATGCAAAAAGTTCGTTTACAATCGTCGGTTGGTCTAATTAAGAAGTTGGGGCATCGCATCGTTACTATCTAGTTAAGTTGAGTTCGTTAACGAAACTCGGTTACCGGCAGTTACTCGCTGATTGTCGGCGAAAGTGAGAACGTTCCTGAGAATGTTGCCTGTAACTCACTTATGTATGGAGGAGACGGGTGTCTAATTGTCTATTACAGCTAGACGGGTTATTTGTGACACATCTCAGATGAAAGCTTGTGTAATACATCCGCAGTCATTTATGAATACATTGCATGAGATAGGTATTTTTAATTTTGTTGGGTTTTATGTGTCGATGTAAGTGTAGGGGATGTGAGGTAGTAAGTTTTAAAATATATATAGAAAAGTATGGGGGCCGGTGAAATGACTGGCACATGAGACTTAAGAACTTCACGACGCAGGAATCACGCATTGACGATGCCCCTAGTGTTGCATATGTCCATAGGCGGCGGACTACTAACCATCAGGTGGACCGTCGTATCGTAGGATCGCCTATATGAAATGTCGAATCGATTATTTGTTTTTTTCTTAAATTCTTAAATACAATTCGATTATCCCTTTTAAATGAAAGAGTAAAGAATACTGTCGAATTAACGTGTCGGTTCATCCAAACATGTGTGCATATTTATAAAGAGAAAATATTTGAATTTTTGTATGTATGTTTGAATTTTTATTTGTATTGTATAAACTCTAAAATTACTGCACCGATTTCAATAATCCTTTCACTATTAGAAAGATATATTTTATATAAGATAATTCGGGACCAGGAATAAAACTGTGGGACGGAATCAATTTAAATATATTTACAGCAAAAATAAATGAAATTATTTTTATCTGCTTGCTTGTCCGTTTTAACCCGCTTCTCTCTGAAACTACTAAACGAATTTTAATCGACTTAATGTCTTAACTAAATTCATCACAAGTGAATTAAACTAGAGTTGAAGCAAAATTGAGGCAATAAAGATATCCTAATTTAATTAAAGGGTAACATCATAGCAACAATCAGAGACCAGTGTCTTCTCTTGCCTTTCGACAACTTTACTCGGACGGGTTAGATCACGGACATAAACTTTTGATCCCATTGAGGCGGGAGAAACCGCAGGAGACAGCTTGTTATCACAAATAGATCCTAAATTATAAGGTTAACCATTAAACAGTTTGGTATATGGTTACCATCGATCCTTCTAATTACCTTACCACTAATTAACAATCTCGAAAATGATCATATAAATTATAAAGTGAACGAGCAATATTCAATATCTTCTGTTAATTTTAAAGACGTCCTAGTAACGTCAAATTACATCCCTACCTGCTTTAAGGTGTATAAGATTATTTCAACGCACATACAACATTGCGCAATCCATGCTAATTACCCAGCTCGTTTTAAATGTAACTACTGGCACTTACTCTAGTACGGGAGTGGCATACAAATGAATCTGGTCGGGTTATCGACGCTAAAACCGCAGGTGATATCGAGAGAGGGCTATATCGTTAAATGGAGAGGTGGGGCTCGATTCGTATAATCGGTATTTATTTTATGGTATTTGAATAATAAAGTAATTGCCAGTGTTTTTATTGTATTTTTTTGTTCATGCGTTAAATAGGATTGGAGATATAATTTGTTTTTATTTATTATACTCTATATATCACTACATAGTATAAAACAAAGTCGGTTTCTCTGTCCCTATATCCCTATGTATGCTTAAATCTTTAAAACTACGCAACGGATTTTGATGCGTTTTTTTTAATAGATAGAGTGATTGAAGAGTGAAGTTTTTGTGTATAACACATTTGACATTCCTCGGGAACGCGGGTAAAACCGCGGGGGACAACTAGTAATGTTATAAATGGGAAAGTTTGTAGGTATTTAGGTATTGATGTTTGCTACACTTTCACGTAAAAACTACCAAAGGGATTTGGATGCAACTTGGCACATATATAGAAAATGCCTAGGAATAACACATGGGATACTTTTTGTGCCGGGAAAATGTTACATCCCTCGGGAGCGTGGGTGAAACCGCGGCGAACAGCTAGTCTTTCATATAATATAATAGGATAATATATTTAATATTACATTGAGTGTGATTAATTAAATAAAACAAGTAACTTGTAGTGGATACTGCTTTCGTTTTTACTCGTAATAATAATAATAAATATCCCAAGACATTCTTCACCTGATCCCAAGTTAAACAGAGTGTACTGCTTGTAGTATGGCTACCAGGTAACTGATATACTACATTTTAAATACATACTTATATAGATATTTACACCCAGACACAGAACAAACAGACATGTTCATGCACACAAATGTTTGTCCTGGGTGGGAATCGAACCCGCGACCTTCGGTTTGGCAGTCAGGGTCCCTAATCACCAAGCCAACTGGCCCTAATATATGTAATGTATGTATAAAAATATTGAAGATTGACGTAAATAGTTGATGTTCGTTGATGTTTGAATAATAAAGAAAATATTAAGTTGAGATAGCAAAAATGGAATGGCACATCGAATTTTTATTCGAATTCTTTTAGTCATTTTATAGCAATTAGATTATACAGCCTCGTTAAGAAATTGTAAAATGTAGATTTACCTCAAAATCTCCGTTTTACACAAATTCTAGTGGGATCCCTTTACTCAATTAAGATTTTAGTGTTCTGAAAGTGGTTACGTAGTCTCTAACAGAACTAGTCTCCGGGGGTTTTATGTCACTTTTGTATAATTTGATTAAATAAAATGGAAAATGGATTCTCAATTTCTTTGTTCAAAGTTTGATTAAGAAAATAAGTAAAAGATTCATCATTACAATTAATGAATAGCTTTTATGATAAACTTGCTGTCTCCCGTGGAGTAACTCGGGTTACAAAGTGATGTAAAATTTTCTCGAGATAAAAGGTTTTGATTGGTGATACTATGTGTTAATTCAGGTTATATATCACACACAATGTAACATTACGAGTATATGAAGGACTAGCTGTTCCTTGCGGTTTTACCCACGTTCCAGAGGGATGTAACATTTTCCCGGCACAAAAAGTGTGTTATTCCATGGCATTTTCTATATTTGTGCCAAGTTACATCCAAAGCGGTTTTGTAGTTTTAGCGTGAAAGAGTAACAAACATTAATCCATTCATACTCACAAATAGTCACATTTATAATATTTGTAGGAGAGGATAAAAGAAAAAAAAGTAACCTTTAATGGAACATCATCATCATCATCGGCCTATCTCCGTCCACTGCTGGACATAGGCCTCACCTATGGCACGCCACTGAGCTCGATCTTCAGCTCTTTGTTTCCAAACGCTGCCAGCCAGCTTGCGTATATCATCGCACCATCTAGCTGGAGGGCGCCGAATGGAACAACCAATCACAAAACAGTAAATCAGCGTGCAGATGCGCCATAGAATGTGTATAAATAAATGAAATGAAAGAAAAAAATAAACAGCAATTTTTTGTCGAATTTTTAATCGAATTTTAGATAACGATTTGCAAATCAAAAATCCAATTAAATACCTCTTAGGAAGATCGTTTTAGAAGCCTTTAAATTAATAGAGTAAAAGAAACTGGTAGTAAGATGGTACACAAGTATTGTTGAAAATATCTACCTCTGCCGTTTCAGCCGCGTTCCCTTGAGATAAAATATATCTAGAATTGTAACATAGCCTCTATCTGAAATAAATGACCTATCAAATTGTGTAACAATTTTTCAAAGAGGTGGAGTGGTTCCAGCGAATCAATACAAATAAATAAACCTACAAAATCTGCTATCTCTCCTTATAACGTTAATAGTATAGATAGTGCACACTGATGTATTATATATACAAACCTATAGCGTATAAGAAATAATATGGTTTTAATTTAAAATTATTATGTACAAATACAATTCATGCTGCTTAGAATATAGGCTTGTCCTAGGTTAGGTTAGGTTATGTAGTTGGTATGTAGTAGGTTAGTAGTTTATGCTAAAAAGAGTTGATATCAATGTTTTTATTTTCTTTTTACATTTTCTACGGACTCTTAGTCCGTACTCTTTGAAGATTCTATGATAAATTATTGTAAGATTAATTGTATTGTGTTTTTATAAATTAACATCTTTCCGCGCTTGTTCAGCTCGTTGTTTTGAACTGAGTCTTGTGATTCCTTAAAATATAATATTACATTTAATTTTTCTATTGAATGCATGGATTATAAATAAATAACTTAAGATATTAATGTCACAACTGTATTGTCTTTTAGTGCAAAAATATTATTATTATTATTATCAACGATAAAGAAACTATCAGTGATGTTGACGATTAAACAAACGACGAAAATGATCATAACATGTCCCGACGTGACTAGAAAAATAACTTGAGTGGAATGTGGATCTCATTGTTGAGACATCTGCTTACCCTTTCAGGGATAATGGTCATGAATATATGTTATGTAAATATATGTATGCTCTAACACATGGAGTGTTTATTGCGCATTTTAGACAAATTACAAAGGCCGTTCTTTTTAAAGGGACGAAGGTGTTAGCCTCACACGGACAATACAAATGCCGTTATAGTCGATAAGAACTTATAATATGTCCCATCCGAGTACACTCTCTACAGAAGATCTAAATTTAAAATTCCCCCGATACTCGATTGAAATTTTAATATAATTAAGAGTTAAGTTCCATGACATAAAAGCTGTCATTACCGACTCGAGGTTCTTTCTCATCTCATTAAGTGCTATAAATTAAATTGCTTTGGAAATTCGCAGTTCAGAGCGGTACCTTATTACCCGTATATTTCACAGGAAGATGATATTTCATTACGATAACGTCATGATAAATACCTAGTGGCTGTGTACCCATATACGAGTATGAACTCATTTTGTTTTCACCTTGTGATTTTTTTTATTTCCTAAATTCAGGAGTAATTTCAAATTTTAAAAGTATCCCCTAACCTTTAACATACAATACCATATACTTTATATGTACAACATAACATGAGATGCATTAAAATGAAAAAGTAGATAACAGTAGAACTGTTTTTAAAGTAGGCGGTCTTATCGTTAAATAATTAATAGAATATGTTCTGTTTTATATTTATGTCGCATATTTAATTTAAATTTGTTCTGTTGTCCTGAAGCTGAACCAGTTTAACAACCAAGGAGACACACACAAATACATTATTAATAATAGTAATAGAAGAAACTTGCTTGAATACTCTTTTTATCCACTATATTTGTGGAAGAAATCGCTCTAGCGATAACACAGCCTACTTTGTAAACGCTTGTTCTATTATCGACTTCTTTATTTTTCTTCTTCTCATGTACTTCTCAAGTACTAGCTGCCCCCACGGTTTCACTCGCGTTTCTAAGGAATGCTTTATTTCCCCGAGTTGAATAGTATCTCATATATTATTCCAGAGTAAGTTCTATCTATGTGCCATGTTTCATTATAATCCGTTCGATGGTTTTTGCGTGAAATCCATAAATCGTCACAAACTTTCGCATTTATAATATTAGAAGGATATTGTATTGTATTGTATATAAATCAAAATAAAGATACTTTCAATTTAATCAGAATTGAATCAGTTACCTATGAAAAAATAAATAATTTTAATTAGCAACGTATGGTGGTTTTAATCAAAAGAAAACCGATCGCGTTTTGAAACCTTAGTAGCGTCTCGATCGAGCCTTTTGGCGCCTCATGCATAGATGTATGAAGCTAACCGTTAACATTAGAAAAGAGGAAAGTAATTAAGATTACAAAAAGAAATAGGTGCTTTATTTTATTTTTTATTATCTTTTATTTGCGCTACAATTTTGGAAGTGTTTTGAAGATAAATATCAAACTAGGGTCCGTCTGGCGGTTTCTCCCGTATTCTTGTAGAAATGTATCTTGGGATTCTGTCATTCCCTTTATTTTTTCTGGATAAAGTATGTTTCTAATTGTGAGAGACTTATTAAAATCGGTCCAGTAGTTTTGAGTTTATTCATTACAATAACATACAAAAATTCGTTTCTCTTTATGATATTAGGGTGAATGTAGATGAAGCTCTCGCTTAAAAAAAATAATGGACAAATAAATGTCTTTAAGGGGTTTTTTAATTCATCTTTTGGAAGCAATGCTAGTAATGCAAATTTAACTAGACAAAAGATTTAACTTGAATACGGAGCTGGCAGTCATATCCCAACATCCGACAAGAAAAAGGCCTTTAGCTTTGTAAGTTGAGGCTTAATAATAATAAACAAATTTCCAGGGATATTTTACACTATTTAGTTTTCTAGGATCATTTCTCTTATTTTCTTATATTTTTTGCAAACAAGCAGACGGTCCACCTGTTTCCATCCGGACCCATTTGGTCACCACTGCCTATGGACATTTGCAACACCTGGGGCATCGCTGTGTAGTCCTGGGTCGTTGCTAAGATATGTTCATTTAATTTCACCGGCCCCCTTAATTTCCAGTCGAAACACAGTAATACAAGTGTGTACTTGTAGTACTGCGTTTCAGCGTACTGTTTCGCGGTGAAATTGGGTGGTGGTAGTACTTCCCTGAGCTCAACACTAAGAGCTATACTACTCTAGGAATCAAATTTATAAATAAGATGTTTTATTTAACAAAAATAGTATCTTTTTGTTATTGCAATGAATATTTTCGATGAAGTTCAATAAAAGTATCTGTAACGTCCGGGAAATTCATTTCCGGTCACGTACCGACTTCCGGGGGCGGCTAAGCTGATGGAATTTGCACAAGCAAGCCCCTATTTTATTACTTAAGAAATATTGTGTGCAGTCAAATCAAAGGCATTTACAAATTGACTTACTTGTGTATTTACGATTTGAATAGATTTTTGGAAATTATACTTTGTTGTAGTGGAAAGTAGTTCTATTTTTGATCTACACGAACTCATTCTATTGTTCATGGTTAAATAAAAATGGATCCGTTCAAATTAACTGGCTGCGGATATCGGAAACATTTTTTATTCATAACAAGAAAGAAGAAGAAGACTGACAAACAGTTAGACGAGCCACCTGATTGTAAGTGGTCACCACCGACTATGGATCTAGGAACTTCGCCAATATGTTGTGGACCCTGAGACGTGAAGTTGTTATGTCCGATGTGTCTATAATTTCGCCGGCCCTTTACCTTTCTAATTGTACAAGTGCACTACTGCTTCAAATGAAAGGGAAATGGCTACGGTGGTGGTTCCTTCCCGGTCACACACTGCACAAAAAGCTCGACTACGAGTTCGATTATCACCCAGTATTAACATCTATAGGACTAAGCAAGGATGAAATTTTGTTCTATGTGTGGGTTATATATTTATACTAGCTGTCTCCTGCGGTTTCACCCGCGTTTACAGATATTATTTTTCCTAGAAATGAAAAATTCCACGTCGAATGGTATCAGTCCCATCCCAATATGCTCAGTAGTTTTGAGGTGATGGTGCGTCAAAGGAGCCCCATTTTCCTATAGAATATAAAAAGTTTAATTTAAAAGGAGTATGATATTAAATCATTTATTCGACTTTTATTGTAAGCTCTGCTTTCTTTAAAAACCGTGAAAAATGAATGAAAACTTATGAAACTGCATTAAAGCAAGTCACTATTTGTTTGTGCTATTGTGCGCTTAGTTCATTTAAACAACAAAATACAATAGAACTGTGTAGTAATGAAGAATTCTCATGACATTTACATGACACAACATTTTTTATGCTTTGTACACAAAATTATAACATTTGTCTCATACCAACGTATAAAAATACCATCTTTACTAAATAATTCAAGGGCTCGATTTTGTAAAGGAAAATGACACTAGTTCGAGGATATTTCGTCGCAGCCGCTATGCTCTGTCTCTGTCGCTTACTATTCTAATACTACTAATCACGTGAGAGGTAAGCTCTCTGAAGCCTCCGTGAAGCGGCTCGCCGACGAAGTTTGTATTAGCTGAATAAGGGGGCAGCTAGTTATTAATGTCATGGGGGTGCATGCTCTTACTCCTCGCTATGCAACGCTGCTATTTCATATGAATACGTAGTAATGTGATTTACTAGCATGTTATACGAACAGCTAATATTATTATTTATTAGCTCTGAGTCGAATGCAAACATTAGTCTCCTGACGACGTAGTTTGACTCGAAGTAACTATTAATTCATGCTTTTCTTGTTTTCTATTGCTCGCAATATTAAATACTAGCTGTCCCCCGCTGTTTTACCCGCGTTCCCGTAGGATATCACAATTTTCCGGGATAAAAAGTAGCCTATAGGTTATTCCAGGATATGCTCTATCTATCTTTGACAGGCCAGTTGGCTTGGTGGTTAACGCTCTGACTGCCAAACCCAAGGCCGCGGGTTCGATTCCCACCCAGGACAGACATTTGTGTGCATGAACATGTCTGTTTGTTCTGTGTCTGGGTGTAAATATCTATATAAGTATGTATTTAGAAAAAAAAAAAGTAGTATATGTAGTATATCAGTTATCTGGTTTCCATAGTACAAGCTCTGCTTAGTTTGGGATCAGATGGCCGTGTGTAAAAGAATGTCCCAGGATATTTATTTATTTATTTATTTATCTGCCAAGTTTCATCCATAACCGTTTAGTAGTTCTTGCGTGAAAGAGTAACAAACGTACTTACATACAAATCTTTCCTCTTTATAATTTTATTAGTATAGATAAAGCTACGAAGCTGTTTAGCTTAGCAAAAAAACATAATCCTTGAGCTATTTGCATGATAAAAGGAAATATATCATGATGGAAAATACTTGAATATTTCGTAAATATAAATTAGATTCAGGTTTCAGTTTTTTCGTATTGTCTCTTAAACTTGAGGTAACATTTAGACGGTAACTTATGACCTCATAGTTTTCGAATATATAACATATACGAATAATAACAATATTGAATAAGAATATATTTCACGCTAAAAAATTATCACCCTATCGCTTCAAAGCACCCCTATGGATCCCTTAGAACAAAAAGGGCTCCAACTTTCGATCTTGATTTTTACGCCGTGCGTAATAAAAATATGAGAAATGCCCTATACTTGAGCGATATATAACTGCTTGCGGAAACATAAAAAGTACGTAGGGGCTCATTCTGGAACCACTCGCTACGAGTCGTACGGTTTGCGCTCAGGATGTTTACTTTCCGGTATCAGTAGATAAATGTTTAAGGGCCGAGGTAAGAGGGATGCGGTAGAGTTTCGTTTTCCTTTGATAACATTACGAAATTCGTATACATTATCGTACTCAATTTCACCATTAGACTAAAACGTATTCGGTGACAATATAAATGATAGAATGGCAATTTATTCGTTTTCCTTTATATACTGTATTCTTGTTTGTTTCAATTTTATTTTTTTCAATATAACTTATATATTATATTAGGATTATCACTATTTAATATGTATCTAACAACTAATTGTTTTTTTAGTTCGTATTACATAGAATCAGTATTACATTTGACACACTTTTTTTTTTTACCACTTGGGCCCACAAACAAGCAGACGGTCCACCTGATGGTAAGTGGTCACCGCCGCCTATGGACATTTGCAGCACTAGGGGCATCACCAATGCGTTGTCGACCCTGAGACATGAAGTTGTTAAGTCTCATGTGCCTGTAATTTCATCGGCCCCCTTACCTTTCTAACCGAAACACAGTAATACAAGTGCACTACTGCTTCATGGCAGAAATGGGTAAGGTGGTAGTACTTCCTCGGACGAACTCTGTACTAAGAGCTCTACTACTCAAAAAAGGAATTTATTCTGGAAGCCTCCTTATTTTTTATTGAACTTTTTTGAACAAACCTCGATGTTCTATTTTCGTTTGCCGTGGGATTAATTTACAGGAAAGTCTAAATAACAAGCATGTTCACAAAAAAATACCTTTTTCATCAGAGTTATTCCTAGAAGCCACATTATTGAAAAAAAATCATTTATGAGATAATATTTTTGTGTACTCTTTTCTATTATACTTCTCTTCTATTTATAACCGGTAACTTTATTTTACCCTATTTCCAAGCGTTGGGGTTGGCGCAATATGTATTGTTGGTCCATCGCTATTTGGTACATCTATATCTATACTAATATTATAAAGAGGAAAGATTTGTATTTAAGTATGTTTGTTACTCATTCACGCAAAAACTACTAAACGGATATGGATGAAACTTGGCACGTAGATAGAGCATATCCTGGAATAACATATATGCTACTTTTTATTGCGGGAAAATGAGATATCACTCAGGAACGCGGGTAAAACTGCGGGGGACAGCTATTACATGTAACACATTTTAATAATATTTAACATTTTTTTAATTATTATTTTTGTAATACTTATTTTTTCTTATAAGTTTTTATTTTATTTCTTTCTTTGTTTTGCATGGTGGCTGCTGTTATAAATGTATAAACCAGTGCCGTTGGTATAGCTTTTAAAATAAATTAAAAAACAAAAGATTAGGCATATTTTTTTTTGGCCGGCTGCTAGCTTGACGCCAATATATCATTTAAAATTTTGTTGATCACTTAGTAAGGTGTAAAGGTTGTCGCTATACTTTTTAGTAGTCACTTAAGACACTTTAGTAGTTTAAATATGATTTCGAATGCATTTTATATCGAGTGATTCTAAAGATACCACCTTATTCTGTTTTTACAACTCTTTCTTTTGTTCATGGTTAAACAAAAATTGCTCCATTCCACTTACGGCTGCGGCAATCGTAAAGATTTCTTATACATTGCCATGATAATATTGTTTTATTTCACGAAAATTTACGATCTTGTCTCGTTTGATTGTATGGAAACTTTGGTATAAAAATTGTTTTCATTGTTACAAATATGACTTTGTGTCCTTGAAACTACACCTATAAAATATCAACAATTCTATTTCTATTTGGTATTTTCACTGTAGATATTTGGGTTAAAAAGCTATTTTACTATATATACTTTAACATTTTTGTTTGTAGTAAAACAGTATACGCCCTAGTGGTGGGGGGGCCTGGTAACCTGTAAAACAGGGTTTCCTAGTACGGGTACCAGTTTCTCATAAAAGTTTATAGAAATATAGCAACTCTACAATGTAAACTAAGTTTTAAGAACTTTTGTGAAAGAAAATAAACATATTTATTTAAAAAAAAAATATTATAAAAAAAAATGTTGTAATAAGGTATTATTTCATCAATATTACTACTATGTTAAGTGAGAATTTTTTTATAGGATTTATTGGCGTGATTAAGTAAAATACATCCAACAGGCCGGCTGAACGAAACCCTGAAAATATCGATGAAACTTGCCAGAGAGACAGATTATAGTCTGGAATAGCAAATAGGCTATTTTTATCATGGAAAAATGTAATATCTTTATAGAACGCGGGTGAAACCTAGAGGGACAGCCAGTCTTATATATATGGTATCAAATATGTTTGTTCGTCATGTATATTTTCCATATCCTAATCTTGCTAAAATATGCGAAAATGAGCTTATTTGCTTATTAGGCTTTCACGGCTAAACGAATGAACCGATCTTGCTGAAAATTGGTACACACGTACAGACATGGGTTCATCCGCTTTATCTAGAAAAAGCCCAAATAAATGCCAGCTCTATATAGTCCCCATAAACATAAAATTTTGACAATTATACGGAAACAATAAACAAGTTGCGTTGTGATTTTTTACAAGTGAATTTACTGTCACCCGAGATAGAGCAGTCTACACCCTTCCAAAATGAAATACTAGACATTTATTACTTGTTTACGAGCCAACTCTTTACCGAACACGGACTGTAGTTCTTGTTTTTTACTCTATACTTCCGCATCATAAAGTATTTGGTTCGTTTTATTTAGATTATTGTTATGTTACCGATGACAAAACCTTTCCAGACTCTGAGTATTCTATCTTCTCATATTGATAAATATTAGAGTCTAGTTTACGTAACAATATAAGTTACAGGTACGAAACATTTAGTTAATATAAAATCATTTAAAAACAGTGTTTATTTCACGAAATTATTTATAACCTACAAAGTTTCCTCGATAGAAACAAATAATTAAAAACAGAAGGACATTACATACACAGTATCCTTGTTTCCAGCCAGTATCAAATTCGCGTTGTCATAAAAATTCTAGAGACCGTGGGTAACTTATAAATATTCAAATTTATACAAGCACTGGGCCAGGTGGGCTGGTGGGTTTGCATAAGTAAACTTACGGAGGGCGCCAACACAATAATCCGACTTCGGTTCGATAGAAAAAGCAAAATCAAAATTCATTCCGTTGACCCGGGGTCCGCCCGTAATTCCTCCGCAGCGGAAACTATTTCTATTCCGAGGGGATCCCGACCCCAAGGCGCCCAACCTTCTTGTTTCCAAATATACAGAAATACTTTCCACGGCACAGCCTTTAATGCAACACAATCGTTATTTAAAACGTGCACCCTCGCTTCGCTTTAAATTAACGCTCTGTTTGAGTTTCCAGATTTGTGGACAGAATGTGTTAATTTCGTTTCATACCCATCCGTTGTGGTCGCGAAACAATGATACGCTCTCGCTTGACCGTGTAGTGGTGTGAGCGGATACAATTTTAAATGAACGTTTTACCGAATATAAGGAGTTGGCTGAAATAAAAGTTGGAAGTAATAGAGTTGTAGCAATCTCGGTCTCGATACATAGCGTCGAGGGCGCGTTATCGTCGTCAGAACGGTAAAGACGGAGCGATAAGATCAGGCGTCGGGGAAGCGGGGGCGAATCGACTGATCTCAGACTGCGGCCAGATTAAATCTCTGTAGGAACTGCCCGCAACATTAACTAATGACACTCCGGAGATGGGTCGAGGGCAGATAGGCGATCCACTCGACACCGACTCGTTTCAGTTCATTTGAGGGAGGGTCGGGTAATCAGCATCCGAGAGCTCGTCGCGGCCGATAACACGAGTTCAAGACGACTGTTTGGTAGTTCAATTGACTCGCCTCGATTATCATATGACTGGTCGTTTGATGAGCTGATAAATATTGGTATTAATGAACTTGTATATCAGAGATATAGAAGGTATAATTGAATCAGTGGAGGGTTATGATCCTATTTTAAGTTATATAAAAAATATACGTAGGTATCTACATTTGGGGCGGAAAAGGAACTTTTCTGCTTCCAATATTCCGTCGAATTGTTATAAATAGCTATTGCAAATTGGAAATAAATGAGGTACAAAAAATGGCCGATCTCCAGTAAGGGCTCCCTTGTCAAACAACAATAGGGAAATGCGTAGATACATTCGTATGGAAGAACCCCATTAAGTACTTTCGCGGACCGAGCTCGAGTCTCGAGATTGTGATATGTATATTTTATGGTTATCTGAGGACTTTACGGCTTGTTGAGATTGAAAGTGGAAGCCGTCACGGCCGACTACCGGGATTTGAACTGAATGCTGTATAAAGTAATGCACGAGTGTAGGATCCTATCCACTCTCCAAATTGTAGAAATTTGTATTTTAAAATACTTAGTTGTGTTGCCAGTAACCCAAAATATTTTCGGAAAATACACTTGAAAATGTTTTAGAGTACGGCAAGGCTACTTGTTTTAGAAATCATGGTTTTATTTATAATTAAGATTGATTTGATGTTTAATTTGCGAAAAATATTGAATAAGAACAACAAAATAGAAACAATACTTATTTTTTATTTTTTAACAGAGTATTCTAAAGAAATAGGTAACTATCAAATACTATAGAGGTTTACTATCAAATGAAAACATTTACTGACTATTAACAAATTGCCGTAAAAGCAAATAGTCGTTTTTTAGCACCCATTTTGAACGATATTGTCTCATAAAATTGTCATAAAAACTGACCGTACCAAAGGATTGATTTAGCAAAGTATTGAATCAAAAATTTTTTTTTATATGAATTTAATAATAAATATTTCTTTTTCATCATCACAGATGGGCTACAATGATTTTATTTGAGAATTCAGATAAATCAAATAAACCTTAAGATGAATGCAGTTTTTACAAAGTATCAAATGGTTTTCAGTAACCGAATCCCATTTCTAGAGATCAATTTATCTATATCAAACTTATTCTCTTAAGTATCAGGTATCACGTTTATTACACGAACATCAATCTGTAACAAAAACGAAGTTATTTTAAATTATTTATTATCTACCAGTTACCTTAATCTTCTTTCAATATCAGATAAACCCTCTGACACACTTCCACGCACACCGGAGCGTCATCGTGCGGAAAAGCGTTGTATGTAGGCATCGCAGTATATAAACGTGCGTAGAATAATACGCACAATGACAACGCATCTAGGAATATACACAACAAAAAAGGTTTTGCCGTCACTTGGAAAAGTAAGTTAGTTCTTTGGTTTTACCCGCGTTCCCGACGGATGTCACGTTTTCCCGGGATAAAAAGTACTCTATATGTTATTCCAGGATATGCTCTATCTATGTGCCAAGTTGCATCTAAATCCCTTTAGTAGCTTTTGCGTGAGAGAGTAACAAACATCCATACATTCAAACTTTCGCATTTACACTATGAGTAGGATTCTGTAGCTTAACAGCATAAAACGAAGTCGTTACCGGCATACGCATAGATTTTTTAAACTATGCAACGTACAGATTTTGATGCCGGTTTCATCAATATATAGAATGGTTCAAGAGGAAGGTTCTACATTGCAGCCCTGCGAAGCCGTGGTGGGTCGCTAGCAGCATTATAAAAAAGCTTTTTAAAGTGAAATCTAATTCGCAACCTTTTTGTTTGACAAAAAATAAACGAGTGATAAGCACATGTGAATAACCACTGTGCCATTCAAAAGCGATTGATAAATAAATTAAAATGTTTCCCTGTAATACAAAAAAAACACTTCTATCGTGTGTCATTACGACTCACCCTGTTTTTTTAAATATATTTTATAATAACCATGAAATATCATAAGTTTTCCAAGTGATAGCAAACCTTTTTTGTTGTGTATGTGTATACTTCTTGTTGAGTATATTCCTTCATCGCCACGCAAACGGATGCATGATACTTATTTATGATACCGGGCATTGCTAGAACTTTAAACCAAACTAAAAGCTGCCTAAGTTGTACCGCTAGGCTTGTACAGTCCGCCTAATTCATGTTGGCAACGTATTGTTCGTAAACCTTCATCTGTCATCAGAACTTTCGCCTGAAACGGGGTATTGTCCTGAACAAAACATATTGCTTACGCATTTGTTGGATAATAATAGGAAAACTTGAAGAAGTTGAACTTGAATTTTAACGTAACAAATCATGTAGTCTTAGATTTTATAAATAAACTAACATTCCGCCTTGCGGTTTCACCCGCATCCCTAGAATAGAAGTAGCTGTTTTCCACCCAGTCAGCTATTTCCAGGAAAATAAAACGAATGAAAGCAAATATTGAAAAAAAAAATCTGGTCGATCCGATCGCTATCAAACTTCACAGGATTATCCGCTAGTCCAATCTGATGATTTCCGGAATCTTCATCAATCTACCCGTTTCAGAGTCTATAGGGAACATACATATACACATCGACTTTTACATATAAACGTTGCAGACTACAAACACGATATTCAGGAATTTACTGCCACTCCCTTGGTGTGCTTTTAGCTTAATACTATGATAAGTAATTCAATAGTAAAAACATTACCTAAATAATGGTATTTATTCTGTCGTATACTCGTATTTTTTGCAAAAGGAATATTCGGCTCAGTACACACTAAACCAATTTGGTTCCACTAATTATCTCACAAGTATACTAAGCGTCCTAATTAAAAACACTAGGTACGATGTAATTGCTAGACATAATTACAGCTTTTTGACTTCAAATTGTTGTTTAATTAAATGTAAAATTTTGATTACTTCACAAAGTTTGTTGATAAACACAACTTTTTCGTTTAACCTGAAAACGTTTAGCAGTTAATTTACTGACTTTATTACGGTAAAGAATACAAATACTTTCTTTAATTTTTTTATTCTTTTAGAAATAAACATACAGTTACAGAGTTGGAAGAAAATAAGTCTGTGGAGCCCGAGGAGGTTGTAGAAAGGTTACTTATAGAAACATAAAGTGACCTACAATTTCATTCTAGTATACATAGAAGCCCCAGGTGAGTACCTCCTGAGGCTAGATGGGCTAGAGATGTAAATTAGGTAGCAGTAGGGTTTAATAAATACCTACTAAAATTTAAACCTAAATCGTCCAAACCTAAGTTTAAGTACTTTTTAAAATTATTTAAATAAAAGGTAACACGCAAGGGATTCAGCATTTATGGCACTTACTGTGGAGTACAATTTCATTGATATATATTTGAATTTTTGTAAATTTGTTATTTTAATTTTTTTCAGAACTTTTAATAATATAGGTCGGATTTTGATGCAACATGGCATATAATATAGATAGTTATAACCTGCTTTACATAGGATACTTCTTAGTATATGAAAATGTAACATTACTTGGAAAAGCAGGTGAAACCACAGAGAATACCTAGTTCAAAACCCATTGTTACTAAATAAGTTTTCCCAATTTAGTGGCCAGCGTACAACGAGTGCCAATCCTAAGGTGACGGTCAAATCTTGGGTCGTACAGTAAATGAAGGGCGAATCGTGTGAATTAATTAATCCGTTCGATGGTGAGGCTCGCTAATGGACTTTTGTTGTGATTCAGACAGGCTGTTACCGAACCTTTCACCATTATATTTGTAGTTACACGCAGTTTGGATAATAGGGACATCTTGGGCTATCTTGTGGAACTTTATTCTTGAGGACAAGATTATTTTTTTAACATAAAATTATTTCCCATATTGTATCGGTAATTTACTAACTGTCAGTATGAAGTTTAGTTATTACAACTAAGAACTAAGACATTTTTTTTACTTAATAAAACGTGACATACAAAGCGTTACATAAGCTTCAGAAGGTAGCCATACCATATTAGGTCCTCGGAAGGCACTAATGAAAGTCAAATTTAAAGTTTAAAGTTACTGAAGCTACTACCGGTTCGGAAAAAATATGGTCAACACAAAGTGATACCTACGCTGTTGCAAGCTTCAATAGGCTACAGTGACAGTTTACCATCAGACTGGCCGTCAGCCTTTTTGCCATCTAGATCGAATAAAAAAACTAGAAGCATTCACCCTGTATGTAACACAGAGCTACCTAACCATAAATCTCCGATAGGTACCTCACAAATGACACACGGGACGAAATACGAAAGCTGCCGAGAATGTAGCGATGGTCATTACTCATCGCTAATGACTGCGAAACCTGTCAACACTGAATTGTTTTGACGGCAAGTGATGACTTCAGTGTGACTGTTTATTTATTTAATTACTTACTCCAGCATCTGGAGGTTTTTGTCTGGCTTAAATTGGTCATGGTATGCTTGAAAGTACCTAAATAAAGCTCAAGGTGGCACTAAGATTATTAATAACAAGAAAATTAACGAAAATGATTTTTTTTAATCATATAAGGAAACTAGCTGTCCCCCGCGGTTTTACCCGCGCCTCGGACGTCTCTAATACGCGAACTGTCAAACGCGCGCAGTTAAAGTAGTTCTAATTCTTTAAAGTTCTCGCATTTTCTCAATTGTCTCTCTATTAAAAAAACCGAATCAATATCCATTGCGTAGTTTTAAAGATTTAAGCTTACATAGGGATATAGGGACAGAGAAAGCGACTTTGTTTTATACTATGTAGTGATGAAGTTCTTTAACCGTGAATGTTTTAATGTTTGGATATAGGATTTCCGAAGCTAGTCATTCGATTTAAATAATTATTTCACTGAAAGAAAGCTGGAGAACTCACGAGTAACATAGGTTGGTATAATACTGGGATACATAAGATCGCACGGGAATGCAGGTGAAACTGCGAGACGGTAGCTAGTTAAGAATAAGTTTTTACAGATTTATGAATGTTTTGAGAAAGAAATTTAAAGCACAATTCTTCACACATTACACTGATTATTATTATTATATTACAAACTGAGCAGCCTAGCTTTCACATAGGCTTTGTTATAACAGGGATACATTATATCCCTGAGGAATGAAAGTGAAGCCATGATACGGTAGCTATCGTTAGCAAAAGGAAACTGTTTAACTTAATACGATAGAAAAGTGTAATATTAATTGGACTCTAAGCCTTGGACCACTTAAACAAAGTACTCGATAAAAATGATTATTTCCATGACCTAAGCTTACAATGCAAATCTAGTAGAGAAGTAAACAGGTGAGAAAGTTGTATGTAATAGGTACTCGGATAAACTTGTTATTTAAAAACTGTAAGTTGTTATGCAGTGTCTGCACGATAGGATGTCAGATTTATAAAATACCTTTTAGTTTCATATTTAAATTGCAATGATCAAACCAGTGTACCATTTTTGCGAATGGATTTCCAAAGTATGTCTTTGTCCTCTATAAAAATGGATTCTTTTAATTTATAAAATAATAAACTCTATTAAACAATCACTGTTACTCATGAAACGTGTTTTTGAAGTGAAACTTCTTATGGGAGAGCTTTGAAATTGTGATCCACAACCTTTTTGTGTGACGATGAATAAATTAGTGTCAAACACAATCTATGATATTCAATACTGATTTATGAATAATTAAAATGTTTCCATGTAATACAAAAGTTTTGTGTCTTTACGACACACCTGTTTTTTTTATAGATAGACTTAGGTTTGAGCACAGTAACTAGTTACCAAGATAAGTGATGATGTGACCAAAGTCATACAAAGGAAGGGAACTGGCGATTAAATGCAGGCGTCGGGACCATACCTATTTACCTGCTTGAAGACAGAGGTACAACTCAAGGTAGTAGGGTAATCAACCAAGATACCACCAATAAAGCATACCTTTGTCGTATGTGACGTCATTACTACTAAACTCAACACTTTCATTTCCAGCTCCATTCCTTTCTTCCCATCTATTTAATCTTCATCTGTAGGTACATATTATGGGTTTGCCAGTTGATATCATACCTTCCAGATCATTTACAGGCCCCGAGGCTCTCATTAGGTATACACGCATATCATTTGCGGATTGATTTATGGGATATCATTGCGGCATCAACACGAAGCGAACCGACCCCATGGTGGTGTGTATCTTCATTAATATGCGTGAGTGGGATGATTTGAACGATAAATGAGTATTGTATCCGATTTTGTTGCAGGGTTGTGGGCTCATTTTTTTTTCACTTTACAGTTTCGTACTTAAAAGTCATTTGTTCCATCTTTTTTAAAGTTAATTGTTTAATTTTTAAATTTAATGGTTTTTGGTTTCTATTATTATATAGGTTAACTACAAAGTGTGAAGATTTCTCGCTCAGTTTTATTGTTTTTTTTTCACCTTACAGTTTCGTGCTTAAAACAAATTTGTTCCATCTTTTTTTTATATTAATTGTTTCATTTTTTATTTAATGGTTTTTGGTTTCTATTATTATATCGGTTAACTACAAAGTGTGAAGATTTCTCGCTTAGTTTTATTGTTTTTTTTCACCTTACAGTTTCGTGCTTAAAACAAATTTGTTCCATCTTTTTTTTATATTAATTGTTTCATTTTTTATTTAATGGTTTTTGGTTTCTATTATTATTTAGGTCAACTACAAAGTGTGAAGATTTCTCGCTCAGTTTTATTGTTTTTTTTTTAATTGCGTCTGTTTATTTTATAGTAAATATGTACTTCATAATATTCCAACAAAGAGTAGAAAATATATTTTTTGTATGGCCCAGCCCTATTTGGCATTATTGAATACAAATTTGCTATTCGTTCGAGGACATGTAGACGTAAATGTAAGGTTTATGAAGAGTTGAATCCATCTGTAACAAGCTTATGGTAGGTAATTGCAATTAATGTGAGGACGATATTTTAGCAGATACCATCGCAATTATGTATGTTAATATTAGAAATATTGTTTTTCTTCATCATAGCTCAGACATTGTCCGGTAATATTATGTACATTGAAATTCATAAATGTACATACACTTCAACTCAAAAACAAAATAATTGACTCTTAACATGAAGGTAAAGAACTTATGTTAATTTTGGGGTCTATAATTACTATAATTAGGTACCTATAGGATCACTTTCAGCCCCCTTATTCAGCTAATATAAACTTCATCGGCGAGCCGCTTCACGGAGGCCTCGGAGAGCTTTCCTCTCTCGTGATTAGCAGTATTAGCGTAGTAAGCGACAGAGACCAAGCATAGAGGGCGCGACAAAATATCCTCGAGTTAGTATCATTTTCCTTACAGAATCGAGCCCCAGAAGATACTAAATCAAAATATATAAGAGTTTTGGTTTTGAGTGGAATTTTCCGTGAAAACCTCCACATTGTTATTTAATCTAAGATTTGAATCTCTCAAACAAATAACCAATTTATTTCCAAATAAATATACCAACCAAAAATAAATTTTATTAATCCCTAAATTCGAGCGTAAAATTAAACTATAATCAAAACAAATAGTGCTAAAATTCATTAACTACGTTTATCTTTAGGGTGTGTCGGGCAACGTGGCGGGCGATTAAAATTGTTTACACGGCTAATGAAAACGCTATGACATGGCGACGCAATGTACAGCGTGTCCGGTGACGGCGTAATTAAAATTCTGGTAAAACCGAGTATGGGAGCGGTCGTATGCACGTGTCAGTGCTAACTAAAAAAGATTTTTTATTAATTAAATACGAAAAGCATGGTGAAATGATTTTGATTAATTGTCACAAACATTTCTAATGAACACAGAATTTATTTGGTTCTCTTTCAGTATCAAGGTATTATTTGCACTTTGAAAGGTTGGGTTGATAGTCTGCGAATGATAAGAAGAGTCCTTTTCATGTTTATTATTGCTGCTCCCTAAGGTAAAATTCGCATATCAGGATAAAAGGATTCCTATATCTATCTAAATTTAAAAAATTAAATTAAAAAATTAAAATAGTTTATTTGCACCTTGAAGTTATAAATATGGATTTACAATTTAAATTATCCTTAAGGTAAATAAAGTTGTATGATGCAGTTGCAGCCAAACCCCAAACTAAGATAACTTAATATCTTGTAATATAGGTATCTAACTAACTACTCTTTAGATATTGTTTATTAAAACGTTCATGTAGCTTAGTAAAACGTAAACCAAACCTCCACAAACTTTGGCAGTTATTACTGAGTTGTACATATCCAAAAAGTTGTTAGGAATAAGAAAGATAGTGATGAAGATGTTAATACAATTTATTATCATCTTGATTAGCAATGTCATTACCCTCCTTTTTCCTCACAATGTCCCAAACATATCAGAATGTCTATCGACGAATACATCTGTTGAAATATGGTTACAGCCATCAATATAAAAAAGTTTAGATGCACGACGATAAACCGAAAGAAAAATAATATTTTACTAAATGTTTATTGAATGTATTTCATATAATACAAAATTTATTAATAATTTCAAAATATTTCGTTGCTCATTATTGTCACACTTTTTCACATAGTAATAAAATAAATAAAATAAAATAAAAATTCTTTATTTCAGGCAAGACGCAAAATTAAGATTATTACATTAATTTATTACACACATACTCATATCAAATTATAGAATTGAATTGAATTGGTTGATAATTATTTAAGAATATTAATTTATGTAGTTATTAGCCAAAAAAATCATGTCGTTTCAAAATTATTAGTATTAAATTTAGTAATTAAATAATGTTTTAATTTTCACATTGGAAGGTCGTCAAAAAATGTGCAGCTCCTGTGATTGAAATAGTGTATCATTAAGTATTAATGAAATTAAATGGGTTAATGAGTTAGAACATTATGGAGTATTTTTTATGTTTGACTATTTTTATAAAAAGAGTATGCATTTAATTTTGGTAAATCGATTTGTATTGCCAATGGCCAATCTATTGGTTTCTATATCGATGTTTGAATCTCTTATTTTCCGCGAGCAAGAAGGGGAACGCAAGGAGAACTGGAAGGAATGATAATAGCCTGATTAAGAAAGGTCACGTCTGCTATGTACTTTTGTTTTGTCTTCGCCGAAGAAAAAAATAAAAACAAAGTGAAACATTCGTAGTTGGCTGATTTGCTGAATGTTTTACTTGTTTTTTTTTGAGGTAGGTATAGTGTAAACAAAGGCTTTATGTTCTTTTAATTTCGAATGTCAAACAAATTATGTACCTAATTTAAAATACATTCATAACCTATCATTGGAAGCTACGGCATATGTACTATGCTGTTAAAATTCTCAGATGTATATTATGTACCAAACTTTACTTTGTAAATTAAGTGAGGTATTCATCATTGCCTGAAGTTTGGTTCGAGTATTATTATTACCACCAGAATAACGCTGAGCAGTTTCATAAAGTGTCAATTAAACTGATACCTCTGTACAAAATGTTACAAGTTTACTCAAATATTCCAGGGCTGGCACTTTGGTTAAAGATTAATTGGTAATTAAAGGTGGCAACCGACAAAATAGAGTTTACATAGGACAGCCATATGAATACGGTTAAATTGACGGACCAGCCCCCTTATTCAACTAATACACACTTTGTCGGCGAGCCGCTTCACGGAGGCCTCGGAGAGCTTATCTCTATTAGTAGTATTAGCGTAGTAAGCGACAGAGACAGAGCATAGTGGCCGCGACGAAACATCCTCGAGCTCGTGTTATTTTCCTTACAGAATCGAGCCCCAGCCTGCTTGGTGGTTCCAGAACGACTGCCACGCTTCGAGTTCTATCTAAAAGAAAAAATGGTATGCATGGACATGTTTGTTCTGTGTCTGGGTGTAAATATATATTAGTATGTATTTTGATAAAGAATTAGTATATGTAGTCTAACAGTTTTCATTTTACAAGCTCTGCTTGGTTTGGGATCAAATGGCCGTGTGGTATTTATTTATTTAATACAAAAAAAATCATGATACATAAATTCGGCAGGTTGTACGAAATTGTGGATATGTTTCCAAGCATTTTATAGTCAAGTCATGATGCTTAAAGATATGAGGTACGCATCTTTAAAGGGATGTTTGATAATAATATGAAATAATTATAAAGCTGTTAGTAATGAGTACTGCTGGGTAAACCTGTATTTTTCTATGTTTTTTTTGATAGGTCAAAGTTGTTACTAACATTGCTCATAATATTATTTGTAACTGGTAACACCACTATGGACCTTGTTGCCTGATAATAAAATATTTTTATTAATTACTAGCTATCCCCCGTGGTTTCACCCGTATTTATCGATATAATATACAGCCTATAACCATCTAGGTTAACAATCAACCATCCAAAAATTCCACGTCGAATGATAGCAGTTCCATCTTGATAAGTTCAGTAGTTTTGAGGTGATGGTGTGTCAAAGGAACACTATTTTGCTTATAAATAGATATATATAGATGACATAATGATGTAGATGTAGATAATTCTGAGATAGTAGACATATAACTTCTGCTTATGAAGTAAATATACTGTCCTACTCTTACGTTGGTGTTTATCATCATTTAGCTAACGGCTGACATTTACACATATGACATAAACGACTGTTGTTAGATAAATGGCAGATTAAATGTTCAAACTGACAATCATAATTTTATCTATAGATATTTTTCATAATTTCTTTTGTTTTTTTTATTATCTATCTATACCTATATAAATAAGCAAAATAGGGCTTCTTTGATGCAACATCACCTAAAATCTACTGAAGATATCGGGATGGGACTGCTAACAACGACGCGAAATTTTTCGAAGATTTTTATACACTATGCATGATATCGATAAACGCGAGGGAAACCGCGGGTGACAGCTAGTTATTTATGTAATGGTTAATCATTATACTGCGATATTTTGGCTATTTTGCTCGTAGGGATGACAATAATTTGGAACGACTGATAGTGACTGGAAGGGTGGAAGGAAAGAGACCGAGAGGCCGGAGCCCCAGGCGGTGGGCAGACCAGATAGCGCAGGAGCTAGAGTTGCTGGTTAGTGCTGCAGTGCACCAAGCAACGGATCGAAACCGATGGAGACAGCTGTTTAACAAAGTCAGAAGGAGTCACGATCCTCAGCAGTGAGGGTTACGACTAGAGAGAGAGAGAGAATCATTATAACGATGGCTCCTGAGTATACTGAGTTAACTAACACATTTCGACTATTTTTTTTTTATTTATTAACAACAATTAAAACATTTTCTATTGACCTGTGTAAAAGAAAATCATATCGTGAGTATACAATTGACTCAATATACTTGGGAGCCATCAATAAAATAAATAATTGACTCAGGCGTGGTCTTGCGGTAGACCATTGTAAGATACTACTAACTACAGTTACTAGATATTTGTTTTTTGTATAATCAGCCATCAATAATATATCTAAGTTATTCTTTATACCTAAAATGTTAACGGAATGGCTACGGAAGAGTAGAATCTCCTAACATATGCAAATCATTGCGTAAAAGGTTACCCCTAAACCTATGTGTACTGTAGTTTGAGTTCTTGAAATAAATTTATTATTATAACTTGAATTAAAGAAAATAATTGGCAACCCTATGTTAACTGTATACTCAAATAAAGTCAATATTGTCAAAGCACTTTAAACATTTTACAAAAATTATTAATTTATTATTTTTAGCTTTCATATTTACACTAAGTGCATTGTTTCATGCACGATGAATATGTTCTAGTTATACTGACATAAAGGCTTTTAAATATAATAATTTTTAATAATAAAGCTAAAATTACGCGTATTTCCTCAAAGAAAGGCTTCTAGCTACTTTACATCGAATGGATCTCGAGTAAGTCCACCATTCATGCAATTGTAGTATTTGTGCGCTGGTGACTTGTATTACAGGTTTTTAACCTACCACAAGCACCAGGTCTCTCACAAAGCAGGTCTGCATTGTACTGTATTCCAACTTAGCTTTTAATTGCATTGTGAAGACTTTTGTGAGAGAAAAATAAAATAAAGTTTTATTATTATTATTATTATAATTGAAGTATCTAAACACTCAACAAAACAGGATCAAACCACTCACGTAAGTTCTGAGTTTCCCGCGAAATTATCATTTATGTTGTATCTGCGCTCGAATAGTAAATTCTTACTTATTTAAGTTTAAAGTAAGCCTTTGTTGCAAGTTTCCAGCTTGTAAATAGAACTTGCGAATGCACCGCACTGGGAACAAAGGGGATAACTACTTATGAACTCGTGAAATCTTATGAAACAAAACAAGATTGTTTGTATGGAGGAAGAAAAATCATCACAGATAAAGTGCACTGGTGAAAATGTTAGTAAGATTACAAATCTGAGTACTTTACATTTTAATATTATATAATACAAATTACAATGTAGTATACAATATAATTCGAGTAATTTACCTAAACATATGAGAAAATGTACAAAGATGAGTTGTAATTTTATTCTTTTTGTAATAACTTGAGCGCATTTTTTTTTTTTTTTTTTTTTTTTTTATGCTACTTGGGCCGACAAACAAGCAGACGGTCCACCTGATGGTAAGTGGTCACCGCCGCCTATGGACATTTGCAACACTAGGAGCATCGCCAATGCGTTGTCGACCCTGAGACGTGAAGTTGTTAAGTCTCATGTGCCTGTAATTTCACCGGCCCCCTTACCTTTCTAACCGAAACACAGTAATACAATAGCACTACTGCTTCACGGCGGAAATGGGTAAGGTGGTAGTACTTCCCCGGACGAACTCTGCACTAAGAGCTCTACTACTCTTTTTTTCTCACCTGATGGAAAGTGACGATGCAGTCGAGGATGGTACACGCGGACTTATTTGTCACGTTGTGTATTAATTCTACACATTGTCATTTTACCAAACTAGGAGTCAGTTTTCAATTGTTTTAAGTAAAAATACATCAAATGCTTATATTGTGATTTTTCAAAATGGAGTTGGAATATATCGTAAATAAATCATAATTTTACAAAACTGAATTGTTTTTTTACTATATTGTTTTGCGTAAAAACTTCCAGCGCATTTTGTAAAATTACAATAGATTTTTTTTACAGTGTGGCACAAAAAGATTGTTACGAAACATCCTGAAGAACTGTACAAGCGAACGTGTCGATTTTGTGTTGAGTTTTCTTGTTTGAGACTTGATAGAGAAGGAGATCCAGTGGAATTAGTTACTAAATATTTGTTTTTTTGTATAATCTTATAATGGATTTCCACAAGGCCACGCGTCGTTCAATTTATTTATGTGTAGAAGATAGTTAAAATTCCTTTGCCAAGCATCCTACTCTTGTGTTCTCTATCTTGACAGTTCCATTAAACCACATGTTATCACTGTTGGCCACTTGGACTGTAGTCAAATCAATCCAATGTAAAATTCTTAGACGATGAAAAGTAAAATCTTCGCCAGTTAATATTCGTAACGAACTGACCTTCATCTTATGATCTGATTCTCTTATGAACGAGTGTCCTAGAGATATATTTTATCAAATATGTTAATCCAAAATATATCCAATCAGTGTCTCACATATATTTATGCGCTATTAAGTCACAAACATCCAACATTCCACCAACGTAAGCCATTATTGAATATAGGTATGGAAAGTATAGTATGGGAAATCGTATCCAATATTATATTTTACCCAATTTTTCTGGGATTTTTTTTAGAAATGAAACCTAAATTATAAAGAGTAGGGTATAATATTTAAAAACCTTTTAGCAGGAATTGTAACAAAGGTATAAATTGTAATTGAAACGAATTTTCAAAGCTCCGAATAAAATTCTAAAACCCGATGAATGGCTTCCTTCAGATCATCTCTATAGGATTAATTGCTAATGGAAAGAGACTTTTGGTGTTATCTTTCTTATAACTTTCAGGCATTTTATTATGTCGGAAGTAAGTCATTATTCATTTGATAAAATATATTTACTGAAGAAAAAAAACTGTATTCATCATTCTAATTATAAAAAAAAGAACCTTACTTTTATAAATCTATACTTCTATACTAATATTATAAAGCTGAAGATTTTGTTTGTTTGAACGCGCTAATCTCAGGAACCGCTGGTCCGATTTTAAAAATTCATTGTTGGATAGTGCTTTTATCGAGAAAGACTGTAGGCTATATATCATTACGCTAAAACCAATAGGAGCGGAGCATCAATGAAAAATGTAGCAAAAACGGGAGAAAATATTCCTTTTGAGAGCTTCCGTTGGGTGCGCTGCGTAAACGATTAATATATTATATATAGATAGAGATCTGGAATAGCACATTGCTTTTTTTTATCCCGGGAATATATAACATCACCCGGGAATGCAGGTGGACCGCGGGGGACAGCTATGTTAGCATAAAGATCAAAATTTCACTAACAAAATTACCTAAATGTAATTCCATCTTCAATGTTTGAGAGTCAATTATAATATCTAAAAACAATATGAATAAGTGCATTGTTCAATTACCAACTATTTCATAAAATAGAGATATCATGAAACTGCATCAGAATACATACAAAACAAAACAGACTATTTGTGTTTTTGCTCATGTCAGCGTATTAAACTGAGTTGTGCTTCAAAAATATTTCGCTATTCCTGTTTGGAGAAATGCCCGCTGGCCTTTTGAGAATACAATTGTTTTAGTTCTCTTTTTACGATAGATAATCAAATAAAGACTAGAAAGGTATCTCTGATTCAATCCGCTTCAACCGAAATAATAAGTTTATGAAGATAAAAGCATCCTTGTCAATTTTGGAGAAGTCAAAGGTATATAAATAAAAAAGGCAAATTTTTTAACGAAAAATAATATTCAAATGAGATACTATGAGTCAAAACGAAAAAAGTTACCTAGCGTAATTGACTCGTTTTATTAATAACCGCTATCCATTTCAATCACTACATAGTATAAAACAGAGTCGCTTCCCGCTGTCTGTCTGTCCCTATGTATGGTTGGATCTTTAAAACTACGCAACGGATTTTGATGCAGTTTTTTTAATAGATAGAGTGATTTAAGAGAAAGGTTTATATGTATAATACATGTGAAATCCCACGGGAACGCGGGTAAAACCACGGGGAAGAGCTAGTAAATAAATAAGGTGAAATTCTTCAACTTATTTTTCTAATTATATGCAATACGATTTCAAGCTAAGTTTTTTTTATTTATATGTTATTGCAATCTGTCATCATAAGGACATTCAGCAATATGTTTATTATTAAAAAACTAAAAAGCTAAGTTTAACATAAAGTTTATTATGTAAAAAAGTGATTAGTGATGTATTATTATAAAATACTAAATCCTTGACCCAAAACAGAATCGAACTCACGATGGGGATTATGGAACATACTTCTGTGTAAAAACGAAATATTCCGATCGATGATGGGATGCATCACCAACAAAGAAGATCCCTTTCTGTACGCGACCCGACTAATCCTCGCAAGGCCCTACCACAGATACTCATTGCGATTGAACTCAGATTGCGCCTTTTTTGCGCAAAGGACGATATAATAAATTGAAAGAAGTGACATTTGAGTTGTAAAGTCGAGTAGAATAAAAGCTGTGGGGTTTTAGGTGCAAGTAAAACAACTTATTTTATTTTATTTATTCTAAATTATAACACCATTACAACCTAAACTACTAATTCGATGCTTTAACTAAAGTAGGTACATGGACAAAATACATTTTTAATAAACATTATATAAAAACACGCATAAACTGTTGACCCAAATATCTACCAAACACCCAACTTCCCAACACAATAAATCCGGAAGATTTATAATTAACATATTGCGATAATCCACAGGAGTAACATGTAAAATATTAATTATATACAGTGCATGCGGGCTGAAAAACCTTTCTTCCAATATGATAGGTACAGCTTAATGATAATGGGTAGGACCCTTAAAAGGATTAAAAGTATATAAGGACCGACCCAAATACAAATAGGGGTAGCAAAGCGTTGGACTTAATATGAAAATAAACAATGTAAAAGATTCAAAACAATAGCGTATCTGCGACCGTGCGCACTGTAAACATGTACGAATGTACGAAGTTTAATGAAGCAACCATTCTCGTATCAAATTCTACGTTTAATTGGGTAGGTGTGTGCTATAGTAATTTATGAAACCAAACGAATTCCTTTTTAACACGGAATATATGGGAATTGTGGTAAAATTGGTAGCTGCGTTGTGGAGGATTTTTCAGATAATGGTAGTATTAATTAATACATTTTGGGTAAAAGTAGTGATTAATTATTGGAAATAAAATGTTATACTCTAGGTACTAATATAATTAAGAAAAATGGTTTCAATTTTTGTTTGTAATGAGTAAACTCAAATACCGATTTTAATAATTCCAAAGACAAAAGATACTTTATCTAATCCTAAGAAAGCTATTTTATAATCCAGGGATACACAAAATCCTTCAAAAAAGCAGGTAAAACCACGGAACCGTAACTAGTCTATTCTGTAATATTATAAAGAGGAAAGTTTTGTATGTAAGTCGTTTGTTACTATGTTTATTACTCTTTCACGCAAAAACTACTTAACGGATATAGATGAAACTTGGCACATAGATAGAGCATACCCTGGAATAACATATAGGTTACTTTTTATCCCGGAAAAATGTGACATCCCTCGGGAACACGGGTAAAACCGCAGGGGACAGCTAGTTAATTATAAATTAAAACGTCGTTACCATGTAAAAAATTATATCCTGAGTTACATATACAGGTTTGTAAAATTGTTGACCCTTTTTAAAAATTGCCTAATTTGTAAGTTCTTTATTTAAAATTATTATACCATTGATTGAAAAACATTTCCCAGCAGACAGTATCTTTAGTTTAGAATATAAATCACACTAGTTTCAGCACATCCATAGTTAGACCATCCATCGTTTCACTCGATATAGCACCGACCATGGGATAACTTTGCCCATTCGGTGCCGATAGGAACTGAGTTGACAAAATATGTTTTTCTCGTGGACAGACTTATTCTCTTTGAGTCACAGTGAACTGAAGGAATGTTAAAAAGGCAAATGTACCTAGTACCTACTTATATATCGATATCGGTGTAATGCACCGCTGTAAGCTGAACATAAATAAATTATGTAAAACCTCTTTAGTGCATTCTGATCTAACTAACAATAGTGTTGTTGGGAATTTTTAAAAGCTGTATAGGTTTTTACACAAAAATATAATTCCTTATTACCAACTAAATGTAAAAACTATATGTATAAGACTTGTCAAAATGGAACAAATGATCCCAAATTTGGGTATTAACTAGTAGCCATTGAAGAGTACAAGTATATCTTATAAATAATAAATAAATAAATATCCTGGGACATTCTTTACACACGGCCATCTGGTCCCAAACTAAGCAGAGCTTGTACTATGGAAACCAGATAACTGATATACTACATATACTACTTTTTTATTTTTTTCTAAATACATACTTATAAAGATATTTACACCCAGACACAGAACAAACAGACATGTTCATGCACACAAATGTTTGTCCTGGGTGGGAATCGAACCCGCGACCTTCGGTTTGGCAGTCAGAGCGTTAACCACCAAGCCAACTGGCCTGTCAAATAATATAAATGTGATTGTTACGAACCGAACTCATTTACATACTTTTTGGATTTTATTTTGTCTTCTAAATTCAAAAGTACTGACAGTTAGTTACACTAGAGAAGTTCCCTGGTTTTTTTTTGGTCTTGTAAATTAATTTAAAATATAAACTGTGGCTTCAATCCAGCGCCCTCTTTCATTTCATATAGTTACGATCAGTAACAGTGATTATACAGGTTAAGTTTTAACAAAACATTCGTAATAGAGTCAATGATCACCAACTGTTGACCAAACATTCTTTCAACTCGCATTTTACCTCGCATTACAATTTTTATTCACATTGACCACATGCATTATCAAAACATGTCCAACATAAAAGGTATCAAAACGTAGATACCTATGGAATACCAGTTTCCTAAGGAAAAATATCAATGTCCTCTTGTCTTCCCACTGACAAGCTCTTAGTGGTGGAAATTTATAATGGTAGTTTCCATTACCCGAAGTGCTCCCGTCTGAGAGCTGATGCATGACGCACTTGTGAGAAAATATTAATATAGAATAGTATATGTGGTTAAAAGATCTAGCTTCTGTTTATAGCTGAGGAAGATGGGTTTAGAGGCTATTCGCATGTCTACACCTTTATTTTATGAGAATTATTCATTGCTATTGGCTTTTATCATGAAATTTAAAAAACATAATAAAAAAATGTTTAGAAAACAGTAACAAGACTCGAGAATTCGAATCGAGATATTATAAATTGGTTGACAATTTACGAAAATATCGGTGAATATCCAAAAAAATACATAATTCTAATGGAAAAACATAGAATCTCGTCCTCTTGTCAGGAAATATATAACATAAACTAAAGACAATGAAACAAGTTACTGATTGCTACATCGTCTTATTGTATAAGACAATTCTTTTAGTATGTTGAATGTTACTGTTTATTTTGTTACTAGCTGTCCCCGCGGTTTTACCCGCGTTCCCGTGGGATATCTCATGTGTTATACATATAAACCTTCCTCTTTAATCACTCTATCTATTAAAAAAACCGCATCAAAATCCGTTGCGTAGTGTTAAAGATTTAAGCATACATAGGGATATAGGGACAGAGAAAGCGACTTTGTTTTATACTCTGTAGTGATATTAAAGTCTTCTGACAGTTTAAATTAATAACGTCGATGTTAATTTAAAGACGTATGTGCGTAATGTGTATTCTTGATTGAAGGCATCTTCATTGGTTTTTTGATAGCGCACTACATTTTAATTTCAAAACAACGTTATTCTTGCAATACTGCCAGAACATAGCTAAAAACAAATGCCTTCATAACACCACTCCTTCCAACTCCTTCGTTACTTTTCTCATTATGAGATCATCAATCATCTCCATAGAACTAATTAGGGAACTATTTGCAATGCCATGATACTACACATATTTTGCTCCTCAAAGTAGTATACCTATAGTACATAATATAAAGTGTAGTGTATAATAGACTATGTTCAGTCTCTCGTTTACTCTCCACAAACGCTTTGAGATTAACACCGTTCAGTGCAGTGTAAACCCGGCTTAACGATTGTAAACTAACAATGATTAAAGTTTCCATTCGTCCATACACCATATCCAATAGTATCATGTAAACAGACTGTGGTGCTCAACATTCGATAGCGCTTAGCGATCTCAAATGTTCGACAGAGTGGGATTAAATACAAATCAGCAATATCGAAACTGGTGGAACATTGGTGTGTTCGCATTGGCTCCTAATGACTTGCACCGTTTTAGAAATACAAGGTTTTTGTGCTGTTATGGATGAAAATTATCATTGGTAAACAATTTGCAAGAATCAAGCAAAAACATTTTGGACGTAATAATATTTTTTAACATATTTTACATTTAAATAGAGTACGTAATTAGACACACGACACTATATATAACATAATATAGAAATATGATAAGACAAAACATAAGATAAAACTTTCCTATTTGTAGATTGACTGTATGCTGTAAATGAGGTCTTTATTATAGCAGATTGACAAGAAAGTTGACGGGAAACTTGATGGGAAGACGTTGCTGTTGCCTGGCCGCTGGTTCTCAAACGCAACTTCTAAAGTACAACGTATTAATTTCATCAATAGATAGGTTTTCCACATGTTTCCGGACAATGTTAACTGATTGTTATAATTGAACCTTTCCACCATTACGCCTTTGTCAACTTTTGTCGACGATACTACCGCTACGTTACCTATCATCGTATGAAACTTAGAATAGATTTGACCGTCAATTGAAAAATATACCTACACCTACAACAAAGCCGGGCAGTAAAGAAAAAGATAATTAAAAATAGTCATTAAAAACAAGTTCCCCACCTTCGAAGGACCGACCAGCTGGCGACAAGTAGAAATAACCAGATCTCTATAAAGTGCAGTTCCAGTAGATATGCGTATACTATAATATACAACGGTGTACTTGATAATGCAAACTGATATTATCAATTTGAATAATCTCGCCTGATTTATTGCAAGCTTTGAATCATTTGACATAGCTACTTATGTGTTTAAGCCTATGTCTAATTAAAGCGATTGGGGTAATTCATGCTTATACGATGACATGTTTATGTTAATGGGAGACATAATTACAGAGTAGTTGTAGTTTCACCTGTTCATTTTAGGGTCTATTTTTACAAAGCAAGGAATCAAAATACAAAATATAAGGGAGTTTCAATCATTTATTTGTGATGCTTTCTGTTTTAATAAATTTACGATTGTTTATTTTTTTAACGGATAATAAGGTCTTGTGACTAAATATTAATATATTTTCTTTCCATTAATTAAATAGCTCGGCCATCTGATATACTCGTATAACGATATAAACAGAAACGTAACTCTTTCCTATGATAACAAAGTAGGTTTTTTATTCTCAGGCAAATCCAGAACTATAATTAGTTTTTTAGTAAAGATAACTTAGATTTTTGCCTGCAGAATCGAAATCAGTCTTTCTCTCTACCATTATCTTTATGAACCACCATGTATTCTCAGGTAGGAAGCGAGTCTGGTCTCAATATGTTGGCTGTTGCAAGCGAAACATCCATCACTGTACGCTCAACCCTTTCAGTTGAGCGTTCTGCGTGGATATTTATTATTTACCCTCTGACCAAAAGTACCCCAACTCTCCTTTATTTGAAGAGTTACGTCTTTGTACTTGACGTTTGACTACCTACATGTTTCTATGTATTCATTACTATTTACCTACTTACCAGAAGGGTTGTTTATTCAGAGAATAAGGGCTATCTACAAATTAGGCTTTTTTACATCTACACTAATATTATAATGAGAAAAAGATTTGTATTTTTGTTTATAATTAATAAACCTAAACTACTGGACCGATTTTAATAGTTCTTTCACTGTTAGAAAGCTACTTTATCTAGAAATAACATACGCTATGTTGTAATTCCAGAATGCATTAGATCCTGCGGGAACACGGGTGTAACCCCGAGAAGCTAGTTATAAAGTAAAGTTGTTATTTATAGTATAAATAGTTTAACTTTTGAATTATAAGAAGGTATCAATTATTATTTTTTATTGTTTTCTATTTCATAGGCATATACAACAGATCACAATCGAATATAAATGTAAAATTGAAACAAAAACATTTAGTCTAGATTGAGACCCAAGAGCGTATACACACAGCATGATAAGCTTTTAATTAAAGGACTTTTATGTAGTATTAGTATATGTTTGAATATTTACGTATCACGAGAAAGATGTGTGATAATCTATACTAATATAATAAAAATGAAAGTATCTCGGTTTATCTGTTTGTAATATTTTCACGGCTTTACTACTGTATCGATTTAGATAAAAAATGGATAGTGGTTGCTTGGACCACAGAGATCCTCAAGTTCATTACATTTCAAATAAGGAAATATTGTTTAACTAAAGATTTATGGGGTGAAGAAATAAAGTGATCTGCACTCTTATTCAGCTAATACAAAATTCTTCGGCGAGCCGGCGCACGGAGGCCTCGGGAGCTTACTTCTCACGTAATTGCATAGTTAACGAAAGAAACAGAGCACGGAGGCCACGACAAAACATCCTCGAGCTAGTGTACTTTTCCTTACAGAATCGAAGCCTTCTATGTAAACCGCCAGTCAATAGATCTGACAACTTTTTAAGCATCGCTGACGTGAAATGTTTTTGATGTTATAAGAAAATATAGTTCACCAGTATCGAGATAAAAAAGGTTGATTCGGAAAGTATGTTAGTCGATGTATCTAATTTGTATGCAAGCTACAATATGTTTTAGTTAGTAAACTTAACGAAATTAACACACAAGAGCACGTGACCTGAATTTTCTTTCTCAGGGCAGGCAGAACTTTTACGCAGACTGTAACACTGAAGTTACCAGACAAGATATGAACCACCTTCTTGAATGACAATCTAATTAGACTTGGAAAATTAGTAAGTTATTCTATTGTTGAGTTTGTGACTTTAGAAGGTAAGTGAATACTTTTAGTTTTTGGCAGAAACCTTGTCTTCCAATCACAAACTTTTTATAATTTGAATTTCATTAATGACATTTGTAGCTATTAAAATTATAAATCTCTTTTTATGTTCGTTTTGACGTGAGGCTTTTTGACCAATTAAGAAAACTAAATCATAATTTCAGCAACATTGAATTCCTAAATAAACGCTTGCGAGGCATTCAAAAGCATATGGACTTTTATAATCTGTTCTAAAACGTAAGATTTTCAATTGAGCAAGCATATTCCTAATTAGATACTAAATAGAAAGAAAAGTTGTATAGTATAGTCCTGTATAAACTTTTAATAACCTTATTATTAAAACTAGTTTATACAGGACGAGACAAATATTCAAATACCTACACTATTCATTAGCCATCACATGTATAAACCGTCAAAGGCCATACAATATCAAGTGGAACATCATAACCTGTGGTTAGTATCCATTATTCCTGAGAACAAAGTTGTAAGTGGCCGGCACCGCGTCCTTTGCGCCAGAGACGTGATTCAATTCACCTGTTAGTGGACCCCTTTGACTGTCAGCTGCACAAATGGACCATATTGCTAGGTTATGGTTGCGGTTTGGGGTTCCTTAGGTATGTACATAAATGGTTACATGGGCGCTGTGTGTTTCGCTTTAGGTAGGCGCCGTATAGTTTAGTGTATATGTACAAGCTTAAAATGTCCTAATGAAGAACTATTAAGTCGTTTGTTAATAAATTTCAAGCAATTTGGTATACTTTGGTATACCACATAGTCGAACACTGTCTCTTAAGATACAGGTTACCCTAGTTAAAGAGGCAGGGTTGTCATTTTCTGTGTACAGATTTCTGCATCATAATGTTATTTGACAGGCCAGTTGGCTTGGTGGTTAACGCTCTGACTGCCAAACCGAAGGCCGCGGGTTCGATTCCCACCCAGGACAGACATTTGTGTGCATGAACATGTCTGTTTGTTCTGTGTCTGGGTGTAAATATCTATATAAGTATGTATTTAGAAAAAAAATATGAGGACCAGATGGCCGTGTGTAAAGAATGTCCCAGGATATTTATATTATATTTATAGGTAATACAACATTCTATAAATAATAATAATAAATAATAAAAATCTGTAACCTTGTTTGTTAATCAATAAATTATTATTAATCTGATTAAAAAAAATGTTGTAATTAGACTCAACTGAACAAGAATAAGTGAATTAAATGGTCAGGAAATTTAATGTCACGAAATTATAAATAAATAAATTTGTAATAACATATTATTTATCATAATATAATACATTCAAATTCATGTCACCAAAATTACCTGTGTAAAAATAATAATACAATTTCTCCTTTATAATTTTCTCTTTTAGTACGAATACTTACATTGATTCTTTGTGGTACTTAAAGCAATAAGGCATAGGTACAAACAATATCCCACTATTCACGTTTTCCGATAGGTGCCCGCATTGTTTTGAGCCCCGTCGATAAGTTAAATGAAAAGTAACTTTTGATTGTACCGGCAACCAAACAATGTTGGAGCGAAACCATCGTTTTTTTGTCAAAAAAATGAAACGCAGTCAAAACTGTAGTACCAATTTTTGAAGCTTTCACAAAAGCAAACAAGCTACAATATAGTTTCGAGGACGCGGTATTGTAATTATGTTTTTCTAGTTCTGTAGATGTTTGTGTGAGTAAATTGTTTTATTGTGACGTTTGGGGACAATTGCGGAAGTTTTAAGTCTATCGTACCGAAAATTATCACACCATAAATTCAGTCCTAAAACAGACTAATTAAAGCTAATTATTCCGTGTGACCATATTCGATTGGCATAATAAATTAAAAATAAATATCATCTATGAAAATGTGAGAAAATTCGATATATTTTTTCATTTCATACTTAAGGTACTTATTTGTTCAGCAAACTCAACTTAACGTTGTAAAGACTACAGCAGACAAAAGCTCTGCTAACATTATTTACAGTTTGAAGAATGTATTTAAACACCTCGGTTAGTCAAATGTACCAAGAAACACTGGCTGTACGTAAATGCAAACCAACACGACAAATAAATATTTAAGCGAAATGCGGTTAGAACATCTGCTTTTGTTATAGTGACTGAAAGCCATTTCAAGATTTTAGTAGGTACATATTCACCATAAAAAAGCTTTATGTTAAAGAAAAACAAGCACTCAAGTTAAAAGTAGTTTAAACAACAGTTTTCCACCCATATTTTTATCCTTAACAATGCATAATACCGTTAAAACTGTCGGGATTATAATATCAAACTTCAGTTTAATGTTAAAAGTTAACAACGATACCAGAATATTTAACTAAAAACGTTGAAGTTACGTTGGACTAACATTATCTTGTCATTTGAAAATCTGTAACGCCCAGTAGTAAATGTTTTATAAATACTTCCACGAATACGACTGCTTACTAGAATTTATAAAGGTGAGGAAAAAGAAGGTCGGTAGCTTAGAAAACAAGGTTGTCTGTATAAAAGACGATCAATACCGAAATCTAGGTACACAATATGAAAATTACATTTGTGTAACTTGACGGGACATTTGGCTTGGTGGTTAGAGACCGTGGTCATAGGTTCGATTTCCACCTAGGACAAAAAAAAATGTTTTTCAATCAAAAATATTTATTTAGATATTTACTACTTTTCAAATACATATTTGAAATTGAAAAGTAGTATATGTGGTATATCAGTTACCTGGTAGCCAGAGTCAGCAAGGACTGCTTAACTTGGAATCAGATAACAATGTGTGAAGAATGTCCTGGGATATTTTATGTATAGATGTCTAACATTCAAAATTCAACAATTTAAGCGTTTATCCAGTTTAGGCTAAATGAAGGTAAAAGCTACTGAAGTAAAACCTTTGGAAGTCTTAATGAAAAAAAAAGCACTAAAATAAAGAACAACTAATTTATAGTTCCTTAAAACGCAACAGTAAATTTTACGACGAACTCCATGACCTGAACGAATGCTGTTTTTAAAACATAACCGCAAAACTATCTGTAATTAAAGAAATCCTTAAAATGTTAAGTACTATAAGGAATTGCGAAACTTTCAACCATGGTGTCTAGCCAGCATTAAAGAAATAAAATACTGCAGTGTCTTTGGAAATGTAATTATGTCCAACAATGCGCCGCTATTAGCCAGCGGAACTATAAAAATTTAATTCAACGGTACCGCCACCGCTGTGATTTCAACTTTTGTTGTAGCAATAAAATTTTATCTCATTTAAACTAATTGGACGATAGTAGGTTCACATTTCCTTCTAAATTCCTTTATAGTAGTTTTAAACATTTTATTTTAAAATTTAATACCCATAAGCAAGCAAAAGTGGCAGTTGGGACCGCATTAATTTGTCACAGAACCTGATAAAATATATAAGATTTTGAATAGAGATCTAAGACTAAGGTGGCAGTCCACCTTAGAAAGGAATTTAGGGGGAAATTGAAACTTACTATCTTCCATTTAACTAATTGACTCAGGCGTGGTGTGCGGAAATTCATTATAAGATTTTAAAATTCTTATATGTCAGATTATTATAATTACTAATTAAATTGGAACACTATACATATTAACATGAACAAGTACATATATACATTGAAGAATACATAGTTACTATATTATACTTTACCATTATAAGATTATACAAAAAACAAATATCTAGTAACTAATTCCGCTGGAATTTGCGAATCAGCGGAATAAGTTACTACACATTTGTTTTTTTTATAACCATCTTCCATTTAGTTTAAATAAGTTTATTATTTATTTTATTGCTATTAGGAAAGTGGTTTAGCTGAAGGATTCTGAACTCAGAGGCTTTGAACGTAAGCGCTGTATTACTCTAAAACATGCATTCATATTCGCCTTATTTAATAATGATTATGGTTCAATTTCAAACAGTAGGCGAACACTAGTTAGTTCATATCAGCGCTGACACGCAAATTTGTCTTTAGCTGCTATTTTACAGTGTCCTTGAGAAAAACTATGAAATACAAACTTATTTGTTATGCCGATTATATAAAATTGTGAATAGATAAGTGCATAAATGTTTTTTTTATTAACATATATCTACATTTACAATTGTGACAGTTCGTTGACCCCAGCTACGGAACTTCGCAGTACGACAAAACACGCACAAGACCGCGTTTCAATTTCAATTTTACTGTTCATAAATATAAAGTCGAAGTTTGACTCAAACTTTCTAAGGTAGGTATTTAGACAATATTTTGGTTATAATAATCAAAACCGCCAACAAATAATAAACTGCCTTCAAAATCAGTAATCGCTTTGAAAACTTTTGCTAAATTAATTAAAAGCGCGACCTAAAGTCACACGACTGTTTTAACTTTAAACTGATTTTCGAGTTCAATGTTTGGTAAATTAGGAGTTATCCTGTTTTTATCATTAAATGCGGCTTATACCCAGATACTTAAATCTAGATTTAGTAACCTAACGTTTATTTTATTCATAGATAGCTGTCCCCCGCGGTTTTACCCGCGTTCCCGAGCGATATCATATTTTCTCGGGATAAAAAGTAGCCTATATGCTATTACAGAGTATGCTCTATCTATATGCCAAGTTTCATCCATATCCGTTAAGTAGTTTTTGTGTGAAAGAGTAACAAACATACTTAAATACAAATCTTTCCTCTTTATAATATTAGTTTAGATTAGTATAGTATTAGTATAGATATCAAAATTATAAAGGAAACATTCAAGTATGTATTTACAAGTATTCTATGTTATTCTAGGGCATATTCTATGTGCCAAGATTCTTCTTTTTATTTTTCTTTATTTAGGGCAGCAACAGTCTTAAACTATAAATATTACATGGTTTGAACTTATAATTATGAGACCAATTACAGCTATCCAGGTACTAAAATGGAATTTTTACACAAGTTTGAAGAAAACAACAAATATAAGTATGAGTATTATACAAAAAGAAAGAAAAAATACAGTAATAACAACAATATGCTACATATTTTCTGTAGATTTTGCGTGGAAGAGTAACAAACATCGATACATACTCACAAGCTTTCGTATTTACAATATTAGTAGGATAATTAGTAGGGTAGGATAGGATAAGTAGGGTAGTATAGTAGAATAGGATAGTAGGATAGGATAGTAGAATATGATAGTAGTACAGGATTGTGGCGACATCTATGTAAACGCCTACAATCCTTCACCGCCCCCACCACATTGATGCGGTGACATCTATCAACGAGTAGAAACACGCGAGAATCCTACATCGCGATATCAAGATTCTCTCAGGATTTGATATATATACAAGCATCCAACATCAAAAGTTTGATCGCGGTCCACAGGCATGATCACCTAGCCTGGCGGACGATCTTCTCTTTTAAATAGAGGATCTCAGACCTCGCTCCATCTTAGGATAGAAGGGTAATATACTAGGATATGATCATGGTACAGTAAGGTAGTATAGTAGAAAAATAGAAAACGTTTATTTTGGAGTCACACAGCATCATCATAGACAATTTCATTGACATCACAAATTACTCACAAATACAATATAGCAATAACTACACAATCATACAGTATATACACTGTGTGAGGCCAAGAAGACACCTATCTCAGCATAATCTATGGCCGTAGTCAGTAGGATAGAATAATTGGAGACTTGGATAGGATAGGATTACTTTCATTAAAAACTTAACATGAAAACAAATACGTACTATTATTGCAGACGATTTATCTCCAAAATTTCTGAATACAACCACCAAAACTACGAGAATATATCTAGCACAGTCCAAAACCTATTCAAAGTATTTTCCAATTTCACAAACACATTTCCACGTTTTCATTTCAACGGTCACAGTAACCGTTCAACTGCCAATACAGTCTACCAACATAAACATAAGTATATCACGTCCCGGACATCCGTCTCAGACGGACGTCTAACTGCACAGAGCATTTTGAATGTGGCACTTTTTAAAAGTCGAACGTAAACAACAAAGTTACGACAAAGTGTTAAGATGTGTCGTTTGCTGTGTAGTGTTAAGACTGCTTCGTTGGGTTTAGTTTATTTTTATCGTAGACTAGCTTCCGTCTTGTGGTTTTACCCACGTTCAATTCAATTAAAAAAAATATTTCCAATTTTTTCAGTTTAGGGCCGCGGAGGACACTTATGACGGTCAAATTTAAAGTTTCTGGAGCTACTACCAATCATTAAGGGATCTAATGTTTACCGGGATTAATATAGCCACTATGATATGGGAATCGTGTGGGTCTCTATCAGTGAAAGACTAAATTGGATGAATAATTTCAGAGGTTACTTCCTACACCAAACTTATACATTTTAAAACTTAAAAATTAAATCATTTGGTCTCTTTGACTGCAAATTCAAGTAAATATAATTGTCTATATAATTGTCTTTATCAAGTATAAATAATAAAATTAGCATAAAAAATATTTTCCAATTTTTTTTAAATTAGCTAAACTATCACTAATTTACTAAGAAATTTTCTTTTACCCATATGCCTGTTACAGGAATGCTTGTATCATCTACGAGCATTGATTCTGAGATCGTGAGTTGGGGTTTCTAACATAGCTTGAAAGTTCCTATTACTTCTTTATTACAGGCACATAAGACTTAACAACTTCACTTCTCCGGGGCGACAACGCATTGGCAATGCCCCTAGTGTTGCAAATATCCACAGGCAGCGGTTACCACCTACCTACCATCAGGTGGAACGTCTGTTTGTTTGTCGACTCATGGGGTATAAAAAAAAACACTTCAATATTATGGTTACTCAAACCTAATCTGAATTTTATTTAGCAAATTAAAGGTTCGTCTGTTGATTTAATGGTCAATTGTATGATGATATAAATGGACCTTATTACAAAGTGTTAAGATTAATTATTCAATAACATTCTTAAAAGTCAAATAGAGTTTATATATTCTACAAACTATAGTCTGAAATAAATAAATATCCCGGGACATTCTTTACACACGTCCATCCCAAACGAAGGAGAGCTTGTACTATGGAAGCCAGATAAGTGATATGTACCAAATATGTATATCACTTTTTTGAAGTTATACTTCTTAGGCGCGTTATGGAAAAATAATGTGAGTGAAATTTAACACTAAACATACCATAACCGGGTCAAATGACCCATTTTAAAATTTGCATTGAAAATGCACGTATTATCTTATTGATTCTGCACATTTGACTTCATGACTTTTTCTTACTCATTAATATACAGTTATACTATTTATTTCCCTTCCTAACAACCATATTTCATACATTCAAGCAGGAAACATAAAGTCAGATTTAACCCGCTATGGTAGAAATAGGTACATAGTAAGTGTTGGTATGATTAGTGTTAAAGATGCGCGCGCATCACTGTAACACAATAGTATACAGGTTGAAGTTAGCTGATAACGGTCTCTCCAGAACATCGTACAAATCGCAACTGTCAGTGTCAATGAGTGAGTAATTATGTTATTGACAATAATAACCTAACAACGTCAAAAATTGGTATTCATTGCTACAGACAGGTGTAAAGAGTTTGGATACAATTTCACAACTGAATAGTAAAGACAAATGCTTTTAGTGCCGTTTTTCTCACCAATAATTTCGGGTGTAACTTCTTACGTGCGCACATAAGTACACACACACGTTTTTATTTAAAACATACTTATGTATATATTAACACCCATATTAAGGTATTATTATTAGAAATATCCATGTACTGACTATAAACTACCTGAAGTTGAAAACGCTACTACTGCCATTTAGAAACGGAAACTGGATATCGGACAAAACTTAAACTACGAATTCGTACTGAACCGATTGGATACGATCCCAAAATCGTCCATTCTATTCTAAACTTTACTTTAAAATAATATGTGATTATGGTTCGGTTGCTGTAGATAAACTTCTGCGCCACAGGTCGTGGGTTCTTTTACTACTCGGGACGCAAATTTGTGAGCTAAATCTTCTAAAATATTAAAATTGAGACAGTTTGTGAGTACGGATGTTTTTTACTCTTTCGCGCAAAAACGACCAAACAGATTTGAATAAAACTTGGCATATAGATAGTACATAACTTGGATTAACACAGAGAATACTTTTTATTCCGGGAAAATTTAACATTCCATGAGAATGCGAGTGAAACCGCTGGGGACAACTAGTATAAATCCCAAGACATTCCTCAAACATGGTTACCTGATCCCAAGTTAAGCAGAGTGTACTACTTGTAGTATGACCAGATAACTGATATAAATATTACAGAAACTACTTTTTAAATACATACTTACATAGATATTTACACCCAGACACAGAACAAACAGACATGTTCATGCACACAAATGTCTGTCCTGGGTGGGAATCGAACCCGCGGCCTTCGGTTTGGCAGTCAGAGCGTTAACCACCAAGCCAACTGGCCTGTCAAATATTATCAGTATATTATATGTATAGTTATTTGTGGTGGTTTGAAACCCTACTTGCCACATCAGAAGACAAACATTTATCAGCATGAATATGTCTGTTAATTATTTGTCTAGGTATAAATATCTATAAAAGTCAGAATGTATTTAGAAAAATAAGTATCAGATTTAGTTTCATTTATCTGATTTTTATAGTACAAATTCTGTTTAGTTTGATCAAGTGATAGCGTGTTGAGAATGTCACATGATAGTATTTGTCTATTTAAAAGTAGTACTTATTATTCAGTTATATGGTTTACAATAGTACAAACTCTGTACGGGGCGCGGTTAACGAGAGGTTGATCAAGGATCAGGGGCTCGATTCTGTAAGGAAAATGACACTACCTCGAGGATGTTTCTTCGCGGCCTCCGTGCTCTGTCTCTTTCGCTAACTACGCTAATACTACTAATCACGTGAGAGGTAAGCTCTCCGAGGCCTCCGTGAAGCGGCTCGCCGACGAAGTTTGTAATAGCTGAATAAGGGGGCAGTTAATTAGTAATTATTTCGTTATTTATCAAGACTAGGTGGTTTTATAATAATAAGGTTCTACTTATAATCGTAATTTACAGAAACAATTGTTAGGCGTAAAACATATTTCTGTAAAAGTCAATCAAATAATAATAAAACTTTAAGTTCGGTTTTAGATAATCTTGTATACTGTAGAATTCTTGGTGATAAGGTTTTCTGTAAACAAGTTTGAAAATGGAAATTAAAAATATATTACAACGTAAAGCAAAATTTCCAGAATTCTTTACGAGATGTATTTAAAGTATTATCGATGGACCGGCAAGAAAAAAAATACAACCATATACTTTTCAAACTCCGTTAGCTGCAAAGAATAGAAGCTCATTCTAATATATTAAAGACGACGTGAAAGTTCTGAGCCCGAACCCATAATATTACCCAAACTAACGCTTACAGGAAGATCAAGAAGTTACAGTTCTGATATAGCTTCCGAAGACAACGGATGTGCGGGCAGTTATGTCAAACAACTTTGATTTTAATGTTTAAACTTCCGAATTTTCTATTAGTTTCGCAGAGATTATGGCAACAATCCAAGTATTGTAAGTTTATGTTAATCGATTGAATTTTAATCGACTTCGATGGAAGTTCTCGTGGTTTTTTTGTACTTAACAGGGTAGTAATACTGTGTCTTAAATATGTCTTTCATCGTATATATTTATCAAAAACATGTCACTGTGTAGTTATATTTATGAAGATAAGTCTGGATCTAATAAAGATATATAGTTATTTATTTATATTTAACTAGCTGTCTCCCGCGGTTTTACCCGCGTTCCCGAAGGATATCACATTTTCTCGGGACAAAAAGTAGCCTATATGTTATTCATGGATATACTCTATTTCATATGCCAAGTTTCATCCATATCCGATTAGTATTTTTTAGTGATATACAAATCTTTCCTCTTTATAATATTAGTATAGACTAGTATAGATATAGTTTTAAAGAAAATTATTGTATTATTTGTCTATCATTTTTATTATTAATAAATCTATTATTTATAAAAATATCGGTAAACTATAGACCAAGGGAGCCACCGCAATTCACCGTACCTTATAACAAGCTGTTGTTACTAGCCGTCAATATTTCTCAAAACCCACCGCCGGCAGTGAGACGTCGTATTTAATCGTCGCCATACGTTTCCTAGAAAACCTATAAATTTCAGCGCTAAACCGTTCGGAAAAGCTATCAAGTTGCAATTTCCTTTCTACCCGTTGATAGTTTGGTAGTATCTTTTAATTAGGTAGCAAAATAAATTGTTTTATTAAAAAATTCAATTATTATGTGGATTCCTATTAGCTGTATTAATTTAAAGATTTTTTTAACTGGTATCACAGTGACTTCATCAGTTCGATGTACACATAAATAAAGAACTGTGTTTAATATCAGAAAGAAATCTATTAAGAATATAAAAATCTGGGTATTTCTTTACGAAAGGTCATCTCATACTAATCTATGCAGAGCTTGTACAACTCTAATCCAAATAACTGATACAGGGAATAAGGGCTCTGAAAAGTGTGTCATTTTTAACACCTACTACCCCGCCTGGTACGGATATAGTCATACAAACCTACTTTAAAATATATTATACCCATCGGTCAATCAAATGTTTTTTTTTACTTTATTTTAGGTTAATATAAAGCATTATAGGTTTATATATGAAAACTTGTAGCTACATTAAATAATGTACTTGGACACCTGCATATTAATGAAAAAAATATTGTTGACCATAAGTCCAAAAAAATCCGAGCTAAAAATAAAACCTCATACTCATTTCGGATTATGATAGCAAAGGATTCCTCAGCGCAATATTACGTAATTCCCTATAACTGCAAAGCGCTTAAAGCAGTTAACAAGCGTGGAAATGGGATAAACTGGGTTTGCTGACTTCTATTGCAATAGTTACACTTTGGTTTTCAACTAGTTCAGAAACAACAATAAGAACGGGTTTTGCAAACAGATTGTACTGAAATACAGCAGATTGTAAGCCGTGTGTGAACGAAGAAATCAGAACAATTGGTCGAGGGATAAGGAACTTTAACCTGCAGTCATAAAGGCTACATTTTTATGAAACAATTGCTTTTGAATTGTATTAAGAAGACATTAAAAAATTTCACTGCAAAAAGTGATATTAATTTTATCGACCAACCTTCACGAAACATTTAATCCTTTGCTTTACGAAAAAAAATATATCGAATTAGTACATATTGTATAACATAATTTTGTAAATATAATATGTATTTTCGTATACTTACAATAACTTAAATCAGTTCTCTTCGAAAACGTATTTATTTTATTCGAGTAAATAAGTTATTTTCTGCTTAATTTAACAGGAATAAAGTCACAACAATATACATTAATGCACTTGTATTCCATACATTTGTCACACACACATAAAATGTTAATTATGAGACCGGACCAGCTTTTATGACGGAACGCTTTTACGCTAAATTGAAAACAACTCATGGTTTATTCACAACACGCGGACTGTGGCTGACCAATATGTGGAGAACCATTTGACATCTCCATTGCATGTGAAAATACGGATCACCTTTCAAAGTGTACGGCTCATGTTACAATAGCCGTTATTCTATAAACCAGTCCAATGACTTTGGGTATAGCATTTAATTCTGACATAGTGTTTTTAATTCATTAGCCGCGATCATTGACAGTAAATGTAAAATTATAGTTTTGTGAGGTTCAACGTTTGTATCACATCACAGTCTTTGCTGAAAGCATTGTAAATCTGTGAATGCAAACCTTTTCAGCGAATGTGAATTGAAAAAAAGAACGTGTGGTCTGGAAACAATAAGCGTGCAGGAGTTAACCCTGTAAAGTGCTCGGGTATTTCGGTGTAAAACATTGCGATACCGGGGGTTTAGGCGGTCAGAATAGAAAATTTATCGTTTTGCAACAATGGAACAGCTTAATCCAATTCCGCTGTGGCTCTGGTGATTTCATTCTGTTGGCTCACATATGAGATTTTGGATACACAAAAGTAAGGTTACTTTTTGACTTCTAAAGAGCTCTTCAATTGTGTACTTGGTTACAATGTAATTGTGTCTGACAGTCCAGTAGTTCATAATTTGAGTAAGAACCTATTTTGTTTTTATTTGTTTAGTTAACGTGGAATCTAATATAAATACGAAGCGAAAACTTTTGACCCCTTTTTAGGCATATTGCGCACACGGGCAGAGTGAGATTTGGCATAGTTAAGGTTTATATATTCTCCATATTAACTGCGGAGTGCAGAACATATATAATATAATGCAGCAAACATATATAATGCAGAATATAACACACACGTTTGACATAAACACATCGTTTACAATATAAATAGCCTACGCTCATAGACAGGCCAGTTGGCTTGGTGGTTAACGCTCTGACTGCCAAACCGAAGGTCGCGGGTTCGATTCCCACCCAGGACAAACATTTGTGTGCATGAACATGTCTGTTTGTTCTGTGTCTGGGTGTAAATATCTATATAAGTATGTATTTAGAAAAAAAAAGTAGTATATGTAGTATATCAGTTATCTGGTTTCCATGGTACAAGCTCTGCTTAGTTTGGGACCAGATGGCCGTGTGTAAAGAATGTCCCAGGATATTTATTTATTTATACAGTCAATGTTAAAAAGAAAATTCAAAAAAGTTCTATGCACTATCAATATGACTTTGATACAATAGACGCCTAATTAGCCTTGAAAGAAACTTATGACCTAAGACGGGACGTAGTAGTATATAGATTATCTAAAGGCTTTATATGTTGATTGAGCAAATAAAATTATTTACTTCAGTTCCAAAGTGAAACATCAAAATTGACAGCCGCTGAAAAATTAGATTGTCACAACAATGGAGGGTTTGTTACAGAACAGGACATTTCAATAAAGTTGGGTTTGTTTATTGGCTTTTGATCAAACTTGTTCAAAGCATCCCAGACATTTGAACAGTAATTGGGATGGATAGTATTACCGACTCGGGCTTGAAACAACGATACCATTAAAAGGTTTAGAGGAAACTCATATCGAATAGTATAGGAATACTAGTAATATATACAACGTGTTACGAAATACCCCGTAAAAATATAATTAATTAACAACCCTAGCAAGCTGTCATGTCAGGGAACCAGATTATTTAACAGAAAGGCGCGTACCAACTTTACCTAATAATTGTCTACTTTAATAGTTTTTCTATTTTTCATTCATATAAATCAGTTTTTATTTTTTTTGAGGTATGTTATACAGCGTTACTACAGTCCTCGTTGTGAACGGACTCGTTATAAGGCCCCATTAAACCTCCTTTTGGCTTTTGCTAAATTCATACTTATATAGCTATTTACACCCTTAGTTATTCAATATAAAGTAGATAATAGGAGAAAACATATGTGTGATAAGTATGATGCAGAAAAAAATACTAAAACACTGCAGGACTAAAAGCTTTATTGCACAGTGTTTTGTTTTCTGTAAAACGGTTTGAGTTTCACCACACTCTAACCATATAGGTAATGATGTGGCTGCATTTGATCCTGTGTTACTTAAACTACTTTAAAAGCTTTTTATCACTACATAGTATAAAACAAAGTCGCTTTCTCTGTCCCTATGTCCCTATATCCCTATGTATGCTTAAATCTTTAAAACTACGCAACGGAGTTTTTGTTTTTTTAATAGATAGAGTGATTGAAGAGGAAGGTTTTTATGTATAATACATGTGACATCCCACGGGAACGCGGGTAAAACCGCGGGGGACAGCTAGTGAAAAATAAACTAGATTATCTACTATTTTACAAGTTATCTATCTATAAAGAATATAGGGTTCCTTCGACGCACTAAACGATTTTTCCTAGATGGTTTTAGGTTCTATATGATATCGATAAACGGAGGTGAAACCGCGAGGGAATGCTAGTATATTATAAAGTTGTCGCAATTGATTGCTGCAGTAGGACGATTAGGTAAAGGTTACAATAACTTATGAGATTGTATTACATCGTTACAAGTGATGCTAATAAGCTTGTTAGAAATAAACCCTCTTTATGTTGGGAAAGCCGATTTCTAACTAATCCACTAATATTGGAGTCTGCTCGAAATGGCTCGTTATCCTAACCAAAGCCCATAGTAAATCCGCAGGTAATTTCCACTTCATAATATTTCAGCATCCACAAAAGCGATAGTCATGGATTAATTTAGCATATATGCAAAATTAAATCCTATTACAATAACCTATTTTTGGAAAAGCTTTTGTACTGGCTTGGCTAAAATGATATAATATAATAATGTACAGCGTATTACACGATGATTGCAATGCACAGTGCTGTGAATTCACTTTGTATATTCTATATTATTATCACTCCATAAATTTCCCTTTTGTTGTTCTCTTAACCGAGTTGCAGGCAAATGTACAAGGCGACTGTTCCATAGATTAATTAAATAAAACATTGATTCAATTAACAACCCTAACAAGCAATGTCTCGATAATATTTATCGAAACCAACTCAACGTTGACACGATCCAGAACTTTTAACGACTCGCTATCGATATCTCGAATATATTTGCAATAAATTAATCGAGTAAAAGAATCGATAGGTTAACAGCCTATCAATGTGGCGTCAGTTTGTCTGTCAATTAGCTATCCGGTTTCGATCGACAAAGCTAATTGAATAAGCTGTAGATATCTCGGTCTTTATTTGGATTAATATCTAGTTTTCTGAATTTATTCTGGAAATATTTGCAGTGATGTTATTATTTTGGCTTTTAACACGTTCAAAGCCATCGAATCGCCCTGCGACTCCACGTAAATTTTATTCCAGTGCCGGCGACTTGGTTGGCGAGTTCAATGTATTTCGGTAATGTATCCAAAACGCATGAGTATTTAATGCTCAAAATTACAGCGTAGACTAAATATGCGCTAACCTATACATTTACGTGGTGGCCTTTATGCAAACACAATTTTATATTTGAAAAAATAAATTACATTATGGAGTGCCATTATGTACATGTAGGCATTGGACGTGTTAACCTATTCAAATAATATTTGAATTGACATAGCGAAAATTCATGATATCCATATTTTTTATAATTGGATTTTGTAACTAAAACTAGCAATCAGAAAATGTCTATTATGAACCCTTCGAAACCGACACAAGGAATTTCATAAAAAAATGTTGTTTGATTACAATCAATCGCGCAAATATTCCCAACTACTGTACCTTTTTCAAATCAAACAATATACCGCAGAGTGGTCCCTACAGGGAGCGAGCCACTAAAAATACACGTTGATTTACCAAAAGTCAACATAAAAGCTATTGTGTTCCCCTGAAATGTGGGCTCAGTCAGAGTGTCCCGTCATTGTAGCCAATCAATCAATGTTGAGTGAATACCAGTCAATACTTACTGACCAGTCATCAACTGTGATGTTCGAGCTCTAGCGTACAACTATTGTCGGTAGTATGAGCATTATTTTATTTACCGATTTTAGAGCCTTATAATAGGTACCTTAGTAGCTTAATGTGTTTGGTTTCTTTCAATCAAAGATTATGAATTAACCACGCCTTATGTCAGTGTTTAAGAAGATAATGAAAACTTAAAGACTGCAAGGAAATACATTATTTCTAATATTTTAAATTGAAATATTAAAATAGCTAAAAACCGAGATTAGATAAAATTAACATAAAAAAAAAAACAAAAAACAAAACGTTACTTTATTGAGTTTCTTGCCGCTTATTTTTAGTTTAAAGCTGACTTCCGGACCGATGGTAGTCCATTAACTTTGACCTTCATAACCGCCTTCCGCGGGCTTAAACTGAATTTTATTTGCTGTTTATATTGAACAACAACTAATGAAGACATATTCAACAAAGTATAATAGTATACAAACTCTAATTGCACTCACAGTGCTCTTTATAAAGCTATATCGACATCTTGGTTTGTTTTACACGGCAAGTTAAATTAATTTTATCTTAGAAATTCAGCGATAAATCTTCGATGGACAGATTTATCTACAAAAGTGCCTCACAAAACCCGTTGATTACTCTGTGGGCGCACGCGCTCCCGTTTGATAAGGCCTACCAATTGCCAGAGTGCACTCCACTCGACCATAGTAAGAAAATAATAGTAACTCAATTTTACGTAAACGCATTGACATGAGGCATTTGTGAAAATGATAAAAATAAGGGTGTGTGTAATAGTGTACACGTAAAAAATGAAACTTCTTTATGACATATAATTTTTATATGTTAAGTAAGGTTTTAGCAAAAAAAATGTTTATATGTATATATTTTATAAATTTTATAAAACATACGACAACATACAGTCCAGCGTAGCAGAAAAAGGTGTCGATATTTTAATTTCTCCCCTACGTCGATAAAGAAGTTTTACTTCAATTAATAAATACGCTATTTTTAACTACCCTTACTTAAGATTATACAAAAAACAAATATCAAATAACTAATTCCGCTGGAACTGCTTCTATCGGGTTCACTTGGTCGACCACCGGACAGAAAGTGGTCGGCGAGGTAACACATCTGTGGTGCTCGTGCGTCGAGTCAGTGGCAGTGGGTCTAATACGTCCTGAAGATGCTTCGTGTAGTAGCGAAACACGTGTCGGTTTCCTGTTGAGTTTCCTTGTTTGGGACTTGACAGAGATGGAGATCCAGCGGAATTAGTTACTAGATATTTGTTTTTTTATAATCTTACAATGGATTTCCGCATCCCTGAGTCAATTAGTTACAAAAATTTAATAAACCAGCAAAATTTATAAAATGTACAATGTCACCCTGTACCTTAGATGATCACAGAGAAACAACCAGACCACTCTTATTTTTATAATAATAATATGGATCCTTCTACATATATATAACCAAAGATATTAGTCGACAACGTCTGATTCTATTCTGAAAATACTTTCAATAGAAAGCTACTCTATTCCTGAGTGACGTAAGCTTTGTTTTTATTCCAAGAAAACATAAGACCCCTATTTATTTTAGCTTTGAAGACTGGGAAAAACATATGTATATTGTCAATAGTCTCAACGGTAGTTTTATCATGCCTTGACAACTTATACTATTGACTTATAATAAAATTCATATAATATTTTTTTTATTAGTATTACTCACAATACTAATAGAAAAATCACACGCGGCGCACGAGAAACCTTCAGAAAAGCCTGTCTTCTTATCTCATTCTCTTGCAGACTAAGTCTTATAGAATAGATGTATAGTTTTGTCTCTTTTTAGTATCGCTTATTCGTTTCATTAAGCTTTAATTCACAACGTTGGTACAAGCTATATAGTTTGGCAAGAAAAATTGTATGTGTAATTTGTTATTTTTTAACTTTGAAATAAATAATTTAAAAAGTAAAATTAAAAGTTTCACTTTAAAATATACATATAGAGGGGAATCTCGAAAGCACCAACAAGTTGCCTTACTATTTTAAATATATTCTATACTGTGTCTGACGGATTAAAATGAATTTTGTCCGGAGCAGCGAAACACAAAAATAGGCGGAGGGCCGAGTGATTGAAATCGCCATCACGTACAGTGGACATATAGTCGTATATATATATATATATAGTCGTACATGTTGGAATAATTCACAAATTTCATGGCTCTGCGATTTTTTTCAGCAAATATCACCATCCAAGTGTATGCTCCATTGAAATTTGACGGGCAAGTTGGCTGGGTTAGAGACCCTGACTGCCACGCCGCAGGTCGTGGGTTCGATTCTCACCCTGTCAACATGTTTGTTTGTTCTGTGTTTGGCTGTAAATATATCTAAGTTTGTACATGTTCAAAACAGTAGTATATCAGTTATCTTGTTTCCATAGAACAAGCTACCGTTTGCACGCTATTATCGCAAAGCATGAAGGACTTTGACTAAAATTTAACATCTATGTATATAACCATGTTTCTGGCAAATAAATAAATCTATCTATCTATCTACCCGGGTAATTCTCCTGTCATTATTTCGGAAACGCCAACATCAAGCTTTTACTAGCAATAAATAACTTTGGACAAACGTCAAACAGTTGTAGGAAATAAATACCGGATTTCAAACTATCTAATTTCTTTATGAACAGTATCGAACACGAAAATTCCATTTGCCATTGACAGGTTCCATTTAGGTGCGGTATCTTACTTGATTAAGTATTCTGTCTGTTAAAATTAAGTCCACTAATTACTTTACTGGACGTTGATATTGCAAAATATAGCTAGGTAGGTAGGTGTGGCGGGAAAGTGTGAGACGGCGAAGAAATTGTATATTTATAGCGCAATGCTGTAATTGTATTTAGTTAGAATAGCTGCGAGTAATGGACGAAATGAATTCTGAATATAGAGTGAAATACCGGCGTGTGAGCTTACTTCTAAATATATAAAAATGAATGTTTGTCTGTATGTCCTATATAACGTGTTACAAAAAGTCAACAACAGCTGTCATGTCAGGGAACCAGATTGTTTAACAGAAAGGCCTACGTACCTATTTTACCTAATACTTGTCTACTTTAATAGTTTTTATTCTTTTTGGGTATGTTATACAGCGTTACTACGGTTCTTAAATATTGTGAATTGACTCGTTATAAGGCCCTTTAAACCTCCTTCCGGCTTTACGGGTAGTTTTATAGCCACTGTATAGAATTGTAAACTATGCATCGGATTTTAATGCAGTTTTCAGCAATAGATAGAGTAATTCAAGAGGAAGGTTTATAACCAGGATTGAAAGCGGGTAAAACCGCAGGTCGCAGCTAGTACTCTATAAATGTGAATGTTCGGATGAATGGATGCTTATTACCTAATCACGGCTGAACGAATCTGGGTGAAATTTGGCACAGAGACACATTTTATTCTAGAATAGAGAAAGGCAACTTTTTATCCCGGGAATATGTAACATCCCTGGGGAATGAAGGTGGAACCGCGAGGCGCTAGTAGTATAATATTTATTTCAATTCAATTTAGATCTTTTATATGACTTATCCGCGAAATGTCTCATAAAAGTAATAACATCAGTAAAGATCTTGATATGAACCCTCTACGGGCCTGATATAAAAAAAAAGATTTGAATTTGAAAATAGAACAAAAATGACAGTTAAAAATTATACTCCAAAAGTTACTCAAAACATTTGAATGATCTTCAAAACACTTTATAATGAAAAGCCAATATGTCAACAGTAGGCAATATCGAAGCCATGCACGTGACAATGGCCTCAGTGAAAAATGTTTTCACTCTTTCCTGCAACACAGTGTACGGCAAAAACTACGTGAAAAACTCGTCGTACACATCTGGCACCGAAATTAAGCTAGACACGTCCGTGACACACTGTGTATAAGGAATATTTTCGCAAAATTATGCGTTTACAAGTACGAGATCACGTTTTTATAGATTTTCAGAGGAATATTAGCTATGATAAGGTATCTAATACTTTAGCATTACCCAATCTCATTTAATTGGTATATATCTCACATATTTATTAAAATCTTGTGTTACTTACACTTGTTCACTTGGTTATTACACCTAGTTTCCTTTATAAATATTTTTTCTTTGCTTCTTGACGTATAATACTAGTATTAGTACATATAACTGGCCACTTATTTCTACTATTTTTTAATTCCGAATAAAATATGATTGTCGTTTAATATTAAACCAAAGAATTATTCTTTAAAGTATTTAATGTAATAATGCCGTAATAAATAATTATGACAGAAAGCTGACAATAACACACATAGTCCACCTAATGGGATTTCACCGTAAAAATTCAAAACCATTTATTCAGTTTAGGCTCGCAATTATGAAGGTCAAATTTACTGAAGCTACCATTGGTTCGTTAGTCACCCTTCAACTGAGAAGAACCGGTAAGAAACACAGCAAGGTAATTATAGAGATAAGAAACACCAAGTATTGGCAATGTATTTCCGTATACAAAGCATTGGCAACTGGTTCTTAAGTCACAACTATTGGAACACAGCGGGAGGTTTCGGAGGCATTTGGTTATAGACTTCCAACTTGAGGGGGAAGCCAGCCAGGTGGAACTATCATGTGACTACTAGCGTACTGTAGTACCCTCAAGAAAGGACAATTAGCAACATAAGTAGCTTGGTAGGTCCAAATTAATATAGCCTTATAGGCGCACAAAGTAATCCATACCTACTATAGAACTGTAAAAAAAGTAGGTTTTTGATAAAGTGGTTTAAAACATTTGCACTTGTTTGCTTTTTTTATAATAAAAATAAATCTACATATATTTATTATCACAAACCAAAATACATCTAAAAATGATTACATTTGCAATGTATTACAATTTCCATATTATATTATAGATAGGTAGTTATTGTATCAATTTGGATCACTTTAGTTACTATGTTGCTGACTATAAAGTCTATTTTATAGGAGACTGCGTTTGATCACAGAGTTCATGTTTGAATAGGCCAATATTCGTTCATGTTACGTTTTAACAAAATTCTATCCTATAGTGTCCTATCCTATTAGTATACAATTTTGTTGAAATACATTGGAACTTTCGCATTTCACTAAAAGTGAGCATGGATGACATGGCTGTGTTAAAAACTGCTCCATGGATTTGGATGAAACTTAACACATAGCGCAAGCCCTGAAAAATTTACTTTCCTTGAGAACGTGGGTTAGGTTAGGTTAGCCGCAGGGGACAGATTTTGGTTATAAGTAAGATAAAGTTATTGAGAATCAATTACAAACCTACCTTTTTTTATACGCTGAATTGGCCTCGCCTCTATTTTTAAATGAACGGAACCCACTATTTAAAACAGATCTTAGGTACCAAATAAACGAAGACAAATCATTTTTCTTCTTGGTTTATAAATACGATAAACTTACTTAAGATCAATTACAAAACTCATCATATCAGCCCAAGGATGTCCACTGCTGAACATAGCTCTCCCCCTTGGATTTCCACCTCGAACGGTCTTGAGCCTCCTGCATCCAGCGCCTTCCAGCGACTCTGACCGTCAACGGTCAGAGTTTGTTTAATAAACTTCGTTCTTTTTTTAAGGACGGCTTTTCAATCCAAATTTGAGTGTTGTACGAGTATGTCCATTAGTATGTTAATTTTAATGTATACTTCTTTCACGGGGTCGACATAGTCAAAATTGACAAAGTTCCTTAAAAAAAAAAGGTTAAAAAAAAGTACGGCCTTTCCCACTCTTTTAAAAACAGATTATACTTACCGAGTAAAAAGAGAATACCTATTTTATTGCATTATTTATAGAACACATTATATACACACTACGCGTGGCTAATCACAGCATGCATGCTGCACTAACTCGTACTTACCACAAATGTTGTGCTAATTTGACCACAGTGTGAGCTAATTGTTGTTACACTGCTACCAATGCCAGTAGGTACATATTACCTCCTAATTTAACAAAGATCTTTGATCAAAGGTAATTACAGGCCGGTGTCCTATACATATATATGTACATATCTTTTAATATTATATATTATATATATAATAAAATATATATATAAGGAAAATAGGGTGGGTGCCTATGTCGCACCATTACCTCAAAATAACTGAACATATCGTGATGGGACTGCTACCATTCGACGCGGAATTTTTCGTAGATGGTTATAGACCATATATATAAAATGACAGCTTGTGTGTTTGTACCCTATGCTTTGGGTATTTATGCAATAGCGATGAAACTTTTTTTATTGTTCTACGTACCCTGAGAAGGTTACTGACTGAAGAAATGGTCGTAATGTAACGCAGGTCGGGAACAGCTGGTTTGTAATATACGTGTGAGTTTTCCAAGGTCAAAGCTTGGCTTCAAGTAAAATGATACTACCTCAACGATGTTTCATCGCGGCCTCTATGCTCTGTCTCTTTCGGTAACTACTCAGTCACGTGAAAGGTAAGCCCACGCTGACGAAATTTGTATTAGCTGAATAGGGGTTTATGAAGTTTTAGTCATAAAAGGGCACTTAAGAAGGGAAGTTACCGGGACGGTAGTTAGGTTTCGATTGATAACTTTGTTCGTAATTTTCATTATAAACCATCCAATTAAATAGGTTATATATCGAAAAAAATATATTAAAAAGATATTGGTACCTACTAGACAAAGTCCTAACTTTATCCAACGCAATAGTACCTATACTATTGCGTTGATTCACTTTGAGATTAGAACCATAAGCGTTGGAACTTTTACAAGTATCTAATAGCATGTGTTGCTATCATAGCTGTTGTTTATGAAAGTAGTATATATTTAAAAAAAAAAAAAAAAAAAAAAATTATTAATACATTGTTATTCCCGGTAAGATGATGATGAAAGATATCCTATGTGCTAATCCATGGTCCCTCAAATGAAGGATAAAAGTTTTGCAATTCCACTTAAATATTATAAATGCAAAAGTTTGTGAGAATGTATGGATGATTCGGCGGATCTCTTTCACAAAATCTACTAAACGCTTTGGGTGAAAATTGGCACATAGATAGCTTATAACCTGTATTAAAAAATAAACATATTACCTTGGAATAACACATAGTATACTTTTCCCCGGGATGTAACGTCCTTCGGGAACACGGGCGATCCTGCAGGGAACTGCATTTTTTTTATATAAAAGTGAGATCTGCGGATGAGAAAATGTTTAAAATTTTAAAATATTAACGCTGAACAATGAGGTTAGCAGTTCATCGAGAGTTATGTAATGGAACATCAATTCATTAATCAATGAGTCCGCGTAATGGACTCGGTCTGTATGCGTCAATCAAACCGCAGCAAGACGCTTTTCTGTACGATAAGCATTTACAAACACAGTTGAGCTTTGTCGAGGATTGTACGTTAGCAGGAGCTGGAAAATTAGGGTCCTATTGAATTTCCCCCTTTAGGATTTTGGAACTTGGCTCGGAACAATCCAGTTTGCTAATACGGTCACATTTGTGTCCCACACTACCGCAGCAATACGGGACACTGCGATATCTGGATGAAGGCGGATATTACCGGATATACGGGTAGTGTTGAGCGGAGATTGTTTGGATATGGTTTTGTATGAAGCCACATATAGAACTACTGTTATTACACATTATAATACTCGGATACTAGAATCTGGTATCAAAATGTATAATATTAAAAAATATATATAGTAACAATATATACGGACCAATCATAGCACCAAATTTTTAACAACTATTTGGGATCAGATTCCACCCTTAAGTCCGTTTACAATAGACTGTTCTGTTCCATAGAGGATTCTCTTGCCAGAAAATGTGAAAATAAACCTTATTAAAATGATCCAAAACTTTATTTCAATTGCGATTCAAATTTACACATACCCAATGCGGTCTATGTGAACGGACCCTAAATCTTATCCGCTACTATTATTAATATAAAACAAATCGACAGTCAAAAGTAAGAGTTTCGAGGTCGAACATGCACTTTGACTGCTCCAATATTACAAATGGGCCAACTCTAAGGTTATTTGACGCAGTTCAATCCAGTGATATCTCGAAGAGAAAGTAACCGAGCACTTAAGTACAGTACAGCGTATGTAAAGTAGCGAGATTTGACGCCTACACGTATCTTTCCCTATAGTAGAGCTACTGTCACATCCGAGATATTAGCTTGTACTTACGGTCTATTTACATGATGAACGGGGTAATCTTTTAAGCTGGTTTTCTAAGAGCGTTAATAATTGATAAATTGCGATCAATTACTTGTGCTGTAAGTTTGTATGTATAGCATGGGTTTCGATAACGGTAACGATTTCGATGAACTACTTGGATCACGTCATTTCATAGTGATAAGATGTACAATTCTCTTCGCAAATTATTTCAGACACTAAATCTTTAAATATATAATTCTTCTGTACGTGTGTTGACAGTGAACACCTCCTAAACGGCTGGACCGATTTGAATGATTTTTTTTGTATGCGTTTGAGTGACGCCCTGGATAGTTTAGATTCACAATTGGACCCAGTAGGTGGCGCTGCGAGGAAATTCCTGCATTTTTGTATGGACTTATTTCGACAGAACGACATCTGTCTGGACAGCTAGTAATATATAAATACTTTAATATAACCTTAATGAGTTTTATTCCAAAAACAACATAGCTTGATTGATGAAGTGATAATGATTCTAAATAATATACTTCGATTCTAGGAAAACATAATGTTGATATTTTAATTTAAGAGCCGGGCTCTGCTTTTAACATGAACAAATAAAAGCTATTGTAATTTCGTCTTAATAGATAAATAGTTAAGCTTATTTGTTGTATAATCTCGACAGGCAAATTAAAAAATGTTGTTTGTTAGGTAGTGATGATGTGCAGAGGTCATGATCTTTTTCGATTCGATTCTTCCGATCGATTTCGACGAGCAACTCGGATCGGGTTGTTTGGGGGGAAATAAGTCAAATTCTCATAGCATACTAATCGTTTCAGGCAGTATAAAAAAATATTTGAAATGGCAGCACATAATTACTAAAAAATATATTTTATGACTAATATTTCCAAAAACAACCTTTCGATTCCTCTAGCCAAACATAATTTTGTAATTTGTAATTATTCTATTCTTACGAGCCGGGCTTTTTCTTTAACATGAACTATCCCTACTAATATTTTAGATGTGAATGTAAGTTTGTTTGTTATGCTTTCAGAAGAAAACTACTTAACCGATCATCATGAGACTTTGTACACATATTCTTGGAGGTATTAGAAGTAACATAGGATACTTTTTGTGCCGTGAAAATGTTACATCCCTCGATAACGCGGGTGAAATCGTGGGGGACAGCTAGTAACAAATAAAAGCTTTTGCAATTTCGAAGCAAAATAAAAATGAGCGTACTTGAGTTGTATCTACTTGACGGCCAAAATTCAAAGCGTAGGTAGTTAGGAAGCAAGAGTTCATAATCTCTCCCCCTAGCACATTTATATTGCAGTCTTAATAAATCCGTTCATAGTACAAAGAAGAATTTGCAGACATATAATACGCAAAGATCCCCCTTAACCAATCCTTCAACCAAGGCTTTCATGAAGTAGTCGGGACATTTTCATGATTCTTTTCCACGACGCGGTTTTATTAGTCCATATTGATCTAGTCTGCGATTTATCTCTGTTCAATTTCTGAATGCTATTTGAAGCAGACTAATTTGATTTTAATCTGAATGGGAAGTTTATTGATATTATTGATTTTTTTTCTCGTATCTTATGAAATGGCCTTTACCCGTAGAGGGTTTTTTGCAAATAATAAAAATATAAAAACTAATTTTAAATTTTATACTACTTAGGTACTAACCCGACATCATCTTGTAATTAAAATTTAAACTACTAACCCTAGAATAAGCTTTCAGAAACCAGAAATAAAAGGCGTTTTTTATTTTATTTTTATTTATTTAATAGATACCATAATTATATGAGAAAATTCTAAAAAAAGACTTGTTTTATCAAAGCATTTTTACTTAACCATACATTAAGTAAATGCATTTTTAGTTCTGAGCAAAAACATTAGTATTCGACTGATATTTAGGAATATAATCATTAAACGTAAACCACTTAATAGTTGTTAGTTCACGAACGAAAAACGAAAATGAAATATTATAAGCAAAAATAGATTAATTCAACAATATTCCTGAGAAAATCTACTAAAGGAATTGCGAGATACTCCATATTTTTTCACGATCCGTCTACAGTCATCACGGCAGACGAATAACCGTGTTACAGAAAAAAACAGCTAAAGTTTGTCTGAAAAATACTGTACAGAATCCAAATGGATGCCAGTAGGAGCAGCCAAAATGCAAATAACACAAGAGTACTGCAATATTACAGAACAGACTCATGAATACGTTCTCTTGGAAAGATTTTTCCAGTAACTGTATTCTTCTTATCAATTTTCTCAACAGGGAGAGGATACAGTGACAAACTGCTTAAATAACAAAACATGCAATTTTAGAATAAGCTATCTGGATATCTCTATATCTAAATATTTCTATCACTGCTTTAGAGTTCAATGAATAAAATTAATATCTGTATGTCTGTATGAAGATCAAGTATTAAGTTCCTGGAAAATGGTTACCAAGACTTGGCAAGTATATTATTAAAGTGCATAAACCAGATTGTGGTTTTCTTTGCATCTGAAGGTAAGTTACACCATTACCCATAATGTAGGCATGTAATTTATTTTATTTGTTTACAAATTACAAATATCATTACAGGTAATATCCCAATTCAATAGTGTAAGTCTACAAGACAAACAAAATCTAAATTGAAACGATTTTTTGGTAATTTGATAATATTAATCTTAGGTTATTATTTTAAAACACTATTATCGGTGAAACTGGTTACCACCCCCTGTTTTAACTCAAGTTCTTAGGGGTAAAAAGAATCCTTTGGTATATTTCAAAACGGAACAGAATTATCTTTTACAGTAGCAAATTTCATCCAACTCCATTCAGTCTTTAATATATATATATATTTTATTTTATTATAAAGAAATAAATATTCACACCAGAAGTAAGCATCTAACATAATTAAACATAAATGCTAACCAACGCAGCAAATATAGCGTAAAATGAACCAAATATAATTTACGCCGGTGATATATACAGTTGACCAGAAATAATTTGATCTTACCTTAAAATTTTATAGAAAACAAAAGAATGTCAACAATTTCTTCCCAAGTGTTATATATTTAAACGCGCCAACACAATTACAAGCGGAATTGTCAAGATGTTTTGTTTGTGTCGACGTCCTTGGCCTGACTTGAAGTACTACATCTTAATCTTAACACTTCACTGTAAGAATTAACTACGCCTTCTCAAATTTTGGGTGTTAACTTTTAAGGACCATTTGTGTGAAACGGCAACACTACAGCTTTTGTATGAAACAGAAGATTCAATACCTCGTATAGTATAAAGTATATTTGGCCGAAATACAGGAATTTCAGCAGAGGCTTTTAAATACAGTAACTTTTGTTAATCTAGCTTAGAAGATAAGTAAGAATTGTAAAATTTGGAAAGAAATTATAATAATTAGATATAAATAATTTTATTGAATTATAATTCACACTACTACTAATACTATCAAACGTACGAAGCATGTAACTATTTTCTAAGTAGTAGAGCTCATAGTGTCGAGTTCGTCCGAGCAAGTACTGTTGTTACCTTACCCATTTCCGCCTAGAGGCATTAGTGCACTTGTGTATTTGCCGGTGAAATTACAAGCACATGAGACTTAACAACTTCACGTCTCAGGGTCGACAAGACATTGGCAATATCCCTGGTGTTTTGTGTCCATAGGCGGCGGTGACCACTTATCATCAGGTGAACTCCCTGTTTGTTGATCCTGTTCCCTACTATAATAAAAATCAATGTAACTTAATATTCAATTTAAATAAGTTATTGCACGAATCATAAAAAAATGGTCGTCAATTTAGACTTATTTTACCATTTTTATTTGCAATTTATCAACAATACGAAGCCTGAATCTTATAAATGTCCCCTTTATGTTAGAATTACACGAACAATGCGTGCTTTGTCCCCCTGTTACGAGTCATTATATAAGTCAATAAGTACTAGAGTTAATACAGAAGCCCATTACCCTCACGTGCTTCATATAATAATCATAAAGAATACTTCCAGCTCTATAATTATCGGTCAATAACCGGAAAGCATTGTGTGGCATTAAGTAATAATTTTCATAAATTGAATTCGAGCTAATGCTAGCAATCTGCATAATAATCAACGCTCGTGATACGATTAAAGTTTTCGCCGCTACCCAACTCGATCCAAATTCAGTTTTTGCGTTTAAAGTGGAGATTATAACATAAAGATTGGGTTGGAGCTACAAAAAATGGCATTATGTGCATTTAGAATTTTATATTTAAAAGCTACCGCGAGTTCTCACGTATCCCAGAATTATAACAAAGTCGACAGGTAGTTATTCAACCGTGTAAGAAGTTTTGAAATCGTCACAAGTTAATTAATATAAACTTAGGTACCTATATTAAATCATTTGAATTCCAAATCCAAAAAGGTAGGTATTTAAACAAGTGTTTAAATAAAAAAGACGCAAAATAACAAGATGTTACCATTTATCCTCTAAGGTACCTATCGAGGTATTTTCTTTCAAGTAAGTAGGTATTATTTGGTGTATTTTTACAAAGGAGATCAATTTCGAACATCATTTAAATAATAGACCCATTTACGTGTAAACAACTTTTAGTCAGTACAATGGCGCTCAAAATTTATTATTAGCTCTTAACTTGGAGTTAAGATACTACTGTTACAGGAGTTTTAGATAGATCAGCAATACAGATCAAGTAAGAGATTCAGTTCCAAAAGATTCAGAGATACACAGTGAAAGACATGAACTTACATTCACATTTATAAAATAATTCTAATAATTTGCTATCGACATGAACTAGGCTATAATAAAAATACCTTGAACACGTCGATACCACCTGCCTTCGTATAATTATAAAGTGAGGCTAATAATAAGTTTGAGAACCCGTGACGTAGCCGAAGGAATCCGATTTCAAACAATATTGCTTGAGGGCTGACAATGGCGGGAGTAATACTCACTATCTGTCGTGCCGCCTCTACCTCTACCTATTATGAAAGCCTTTTAATTACCGTTTCTTCAGTGCACTGCAACCGAAGCTATTAGACAACAAAGGGGTTCGATTATTTGCACGAACGTGAGTCATTGTTCTCTAATAATTAATATTATGGACGTACGTAGGTATGATAGGGGTGTCGGTCCGTCTAGGTGATTTATCAGTCTACTATCTTAAATTGGTAGTTTTCATGGCTCTCGAATATCTGGAAACGTTTTTTGTAACGAGTTCGTGTGATAAAGGATTCTATTTGAGATCGTTTTCTGTACTCATTTCGTTTGTGTTTGAAAAATACGTCTGCATTTGAAGCTATTTTTCAGCACTCCGGAAATTACATAGAATTTTCGAAACTTTGTAACTTTTAATTTTAAGGAAAGCAACTTTTTGTCAATATTTAAATGACATACATGTTAACGTATTTTTCTATATAAATGGAATAAGGGAATTGCAAAAGCAGTAAACTAAAACTTAATAAATCTGCTTCAAAAAAAGCGATGTTTATTCTGTTCAGAACAAGAACATAGACAATGCTAATATAGAAGCTATTTTATAAACTCAAGTAGCATTTCAGTAGTATTTCTTTTTGGGAACAAGACAAATTCTTGATTTGTAACGATTGAAATCTACGTGACAGAATTCTTAATATGGAATATTGAGTCAGTTTCTTTTTTGTCTCTCTTAAGTAAACTGATTTATTTTGCGAATCAACTCTTAGTATAAGAATAAAGCCTTTATTAAAATAAATTAAAAATATTGTTTTAATAAAGACTATTTTACTATAGGTATAATAGATGGATCGTTACTCCCCTTGTGTCTGAAGTTAATCTGTACGCATAGCCTAGAACTGCTGGCACAAAGCATCATCAGCTGAAATATAAAGAGAGGTGCTTAGAGGAATCCTGCCAGGAGGTTGATGCTATCAAGTACCCTGTATAAACAAACCTATTGTGGTTACCTTCACTACAGCTCGAAGGATTTAATCCCACGAACATCGTAACGGCATGTGACGTCACCACTTCTTATAATAACTACCCCATTATGAGACATTCATTTAACTGTAAAACAAATTGGACCAAAAACAAAGCCAATAAAACGTATTATTCTTTGCCGATAAACCAATAAATTTATAACGTATTCAAATAAAACATTTATATCAATATGTCTCCATTTAGGTACATAGGTTTTTATAGCAAACAAAAAGCTTTCAGGATTTTTTCGGGCGTGTTTATTTATGTTTAATATAAGGCTCTTAATACACTGTGGAAGTGTAAGTAAGCGGATTATACGGAGTGAACATTGACTGGGATAATTAACGAAGTTTATTTTTATTTTTCAGTAACATTAATAATAAATATTCTGAAACATTCTTTACACATAGCCATCTGATTCCAAACTAAACAGAGCTTGTGCTATGGAAACCAGATAACTGATTAACAAAATATGACACTTTTTGAAATACATATTATGTAGTTATTTACATGTAGACACAGAAAAAAACAAAAATGTTCATGCACATAAACATTTGTCTTGGGTGAGAATCGATACCACGATCTGTGGCATGCCGGTCAGGGTCTCTAACCGCCAAGCCTACTGGCCCATCAGTGTTCAGTCAGCGACACGCATGTACATATTAGTACTCATGAACTAATTTATAAAGTAAAACAATATAGTATAAAGGTTTATGTGACACATTGATTAAACAGCTGCAGGGCGATTGTGTAATGCTCTTGGAATCGTCCTTGCAATCAATTTAGTAGTACATTGAGGGCGCTGCGACGGTTGTGCCACACTACTCGTGCGCCAAACCATCAATCTATAATAAAATAGGCTTCCACATTGAATCCGAGAGAGTAACACAACTCGGGTGTCGAGTTTATTTTGTCCACCATAATCGGGAACAGTTGTTTTGTACGCGTATCTTATTATTATTTTTTTATAATTTGGGATCTATTGTATGACATCCTTATTTTTTCTTTCTTGCCAGCCAGTTTCTTTTTTACATAAACGTATATAATTTTAGACATGAAAACATGAATTTTAAAATAATTCATGCCGCACACCCTCAACTCAAATAAGTTATTAGGGCAAGTGTCTCGCCTCTCGGTGAACATTGCCAAATCGAGATTTTTATACAAACTTCGCGTTGATAAAGGAAAACACTAAAAATGTTGCAACGACGTCTTTGGGCTTTAAATTATTGTTATTAACTTATTTTTATGCAATAATTTTTTTATACATTTGCCTATCCATACTAATAATCCTAAGTAATATTATAAATGGGAAAGTATGTTTGTTTATTATAATTTCTTGGCTAAAAAGTAGCTTGTGTCCCTCTACACGGGTGAAACCTCCGGGCAAAGCTAGCAAATAAATTCAAAAATGCATCTGTCTTTGAGTATGTTTGTTACGTTTTCACGGTTGAAAGGCTTAACAGACCTTGGTAAAGATTGGCAGTGTTCTTTAAACGTGTAGTATTCTCAGTATTTTAAACCAGTAAGAAAACATCTTACATGTTCTTTTCTTATACAGTAGATTAGAGTCTCAATCATACGCATTAAAACTTCACATTGCACTCTCGCTTGCATTTTCTTGGATGTGTGATACCTATCATATAATTTTTTATCATTTTTATATATAAGCAAAATAGGTTTCCTTTGACGCATCATCACCGCAAAACAACTGAACATATCGCGATGGGACTGCTACCATTCGACGCGGATTTTTTTGTAGACAAATATAAACTATATATGACATCGATAAACGCGAGTGACTCCGCGGGAGACAGCTAGTTTATACCTATTTGGATTTCCGTAAAATTACACGCGACGTCGTCTTATTTACGCAACTCGTATGTACAAATTACATTATATACTTAAAGTCGTTAATTGCAGACGTGTTGGAACAAGCTTTGATCGTGATGTGATCGAATCTCTAAAACTCTCTAAAGGCCAAAGTTAAAAGCACGTGTACCGTCTTCACTAAATTTTTTTATTGGTTTTGTGAAATTCTGGAAAATTTGAGTGTAATGTTAGTCCGGTCAGTTTTTTTTTATAGAATTGTTTAAAATGTTTTTTTATTGCTAGTTTAGTTACAACCTTGAACTTATTGTGGTGAAATAAAAGGCGGCAAGAGAGGCGGTGGGATTGCAGTTTGGAGCAAGCGTAGGTATATCTTTCATCAATAACAAAATTTTTGTCTTAGAATTAAAGTTTGGGACTGTTTTATAGGAAAAGAGGTAAAAATATTAATAAGTACAACTACCGTCATTTTTTTTAATACGCTCCAAAAATTGTGGTTTTAAATAGGTAAACAGTAACATTTTTCTCAAAACCAAAAAAGGTTAAAACCTACTTGCTGAAAACTTTTCTATCGAGTCCATAATCACTTGTTAAAAGTTGCACGATTTCAATTTAGCACTCTGTAGTGTGAAGAAATGAGCTGCCGAAGGCATAATGACCTACATAAATCTTTGCTCACATAAAATATTCAACATTAGTCGCTATGAATGTTTTATATGTACTACGAGAACTAGACTAATAGTCTAGCTAGTCTAGTCTTAATAAAACTTCCTACTCATAAAGCATAGTGAACATATTATCCTTCTAGTTTTAACATCCGCTCTCTCTCAACTCCTCTATCCTACTAATCTTTATTCTTACTAATTGTATGCGAAAGTTTGTCTGTTATCTCTTGATGGCACAACGTACCTTGGAGTGGAAGATATTTTATATGATGATTTCTTATGATATCCGAGGAGAGCATAAGATACTTCGGGAAAGCGGGTAAAACTACGAGACGAAAGCTAGTTTTATATTTGAGAATGGGAGTTAGCTTGTTAGTTATCCATAAACGGCGCAGTGGATCAATTTAATATTTTTTTAAATTTAGAATTGGCTTGCGTTTGGCCTTCGACTGACCCCAGAAGGAGTTATGACGAGGCCGAGGATGTAGCACGCTTACCCAGAAAATGCCTATTCACTCTGGCCTTGAGTTTATCCAGGTTATAGGTGTCGGTAAACACTGACCCCGGAAGAAGATTCCACTCCTTCGCTGTTCGTATAAGGAACGAGGAAGCGAAACGATTTTGCACCGGGATGCTACAGTTTATTTAGTGAACGCGAGAGAGCACCCGGTGCAGAAACTAGTATTCAATTATACTCTGACTGATCCATTAACTTAATACTCAACTCTTGGTCTAGAAACTTGAAATCATAACTGAAACTAAATATTCACCGAAAAGCCGTCCAAAATTCAGACCGGCCTGGTATTAAATTTGAAACAGCCATCAACAAAACCCATGTTGCAGAACGGGTATATATAGCATTGATTTTAGCTGGGCAGAAATATTACATCAAACCGTCAAGTAATAAGTAAGTAATGGAAAAGAATTAAAGACCAAGGGCACCAGTCGCTCGTAACGATCACCTATTCTGTAACGTGTTAGGTATATAGAAAAATCTCTCATAAATTATTTAGTACAGGTACCGACTGAAATATCTGAAGTGTAAGTAATAAAAATCAAACCATTTTATCAGAACGCTTTCTCGGTAGCCGAAATAATATTTGCGATTGTGAATGCTATTGAAAATGATATATTGATATGTAGTCGAAAAATATATTTCAAATGTTTCTATGTACTTAAAAATAATTGAAGTGTCTATCTTTGATTTAAAAGTTTTCATGTGTAATAAATAACTGAGTTATTGCAGTGTTGTTTTAATATCGTTGCTTGAAGTTTAAAGATATACATACAGTTAAAAAAGGAACCCATTTTGTTTCTTTAGGTTGGAAGGCCCGTTTTTGAAGATCTCGCGGGTTATAGCGCCCAATGAATAAAATATTTTATATTTATTTCAATGGCCCGCTGTCAAATCGAACGAAAAACGATAGTTATTTACAGTTTTGGTACAGCCCCCTTATTCAGCTAATACAAACTTCTTCGGCGGGCCACTTCACGGAGGCCTCGGAGAGCTTATCTCTCACGTGATTATTAGTATTAGTACAGTTAGCGAAAGAGACAGAGCACGGAGCCCGCGATGAAACATCCTCGAGTTAGTGTAATTTTCCTTCTAGAATGGAGCCCTTGATGGCCTACAATTAATATTGACAAGTTGTCTCAAAGTCTTTTAAGGTAACCTATAAATAATTGAATGTTAAACTTCCAGTATAACAATCATAGTCATGAATATATATTCTCCCAGATACATGCCTCAGCTGACTCCCATTCCCTCATTTCATTGATGCCTTAATCAGAAAACATAAATTGGAAGAAAGAAAATTTCTTTTGGCGGGGAAAATTTCTTTTTCCCCGCCAAGAGTGCCTATATTCGCCTCCAATTCGTATAAATCTTCCCTTGGGTTGGGCAATTTGCAAATCGTTAACGCACAAATTAGAAGCATCCTATTAGCTTTGGTTGAAATTCCAATACTCATTGACATTTTATTGTTGTGTCGCTTTTATTGTGATTGATTGTGTCACGTTGTCGTAATGCTGTATTTGAAGCTGAATCAATATAATAATAATAACATTTATTTTTATTTACGTTCATTACGTTTATTTATAGTCTTCCTAGAAGTGTATCAACTATCTATCCCATAGTCAAAACGATAACCTACCTCTACTTTTCCCATTCAATATAGCGCTTTTAAGGTAGCCGAACTTATTCCTTACGGTAGTAATCTATTAACAGTCTTTCGTTATATACGACCTATACATAGTATAATAATAACTCAGTGCGGCCACCAACTCGTTTGTCATGCTAACTAGCCTACCGCTTAATTATACCCCATCTGTGGCTTGATTGGCGTTTCATTCGGATAATTGTTATCCAATTTTAACTTAATAACGATGTACAGTAATTTGTATAATGTCGGCTATTTTATAGAACACGTGTTTTAATTGCGGAGTGAATATTATATTTTTAGATGAAAATTATTTTGTTAGCAATTATTATTTACCTGAGTTGCAATTATGATAGTAATTAGTGGCAGAAACACACAACTTCTATAATATTATTCGGTTTACTAATTCAATTTGTTTTAAGGCATATTTAGAATAATGAAAACTTTATCAGGATGAAACAATGACTGGAAATAAATTAATTAAAGTATGAAAATCTGAAACTGTCAATTATCAAGACACGACTGATTTGCATACGGTCGTCGAGCAAGCGGTAAGTGATCATTTTAGCGCTGGTTATGCTTATGAATATAGTTTGGAAATAAACTCACCGAACTAACATTGAAATTGGCCCATTGTTATGAGATCGATCAAGGGCTCGTTTACTAACAAAAGGGATAGGCCGAGTTACTCAGCTGAGGGCCATTTCAGAACCTTAACGAGACCTATTGAAAACTAACAATGGTTGGGAATCTCGATGAAATCTCAGCTTTCACGGAATGAATGCGTTTTCAATAAACCGTTTCGTTCTTAAACTGGACTAGTTTGTTTTGCTATCATTAAAAGCTAATTAGGCTTTAGCACGAATCTCGGATTGAAGTGACTTAATGCTGTTTATATTTTTTTTAAATGAGGCGTTTTTATCCACAACCACCAAGTGTTTTAAAGTGTTCATGCTTTACATATTTTGCGGATTTCTTTTTACTTTAAGTTTGTTACACTTCTCGTAACTTTCTCTACCGTTTAGTAACTGAACAGATTCTTAGTGATAAAAGTTGCGAAGAAAATCTTTGTTTTACAATAATTTGGTGTGTTTTGTTTTTTTTTTCTGATGCGTGTTTTATTTTTTTTATTTTAGAGCTTTGTTATTCTAGCGTAAATAAGTTTTTCTTTTAAATAATAAAGTATAGAATTGATGGAAGATTTTTATTAATTATTGATCGTATTTTATTGGAATGTTTTAACTTATATTTAGGTACTTTGATATTGTTAAACACTTGAAGAAATATAATATCAAGATAGTTAACGTAAAATTCCGTCAGTGTACAAAAAAAATATTACTTTGTTGAGTATATTGCCAATTCTCAGTAGAAGACTGATTTCCAAACCGGTGATAACATCAATAGATTTGACCTGCGTAAGTGCCGTTCTAGGGCCTAAACTGATAAATGACTTTGAATATAAATGTATTTTTTTTTTATTCCACTTGGGCCGACAAACAAGCAGACCGTCCACCTGATGGTAAGTGGTCACCGCCGCCAATGGACATTTGCAACACTAGGGGCATCGCCAATGCGTTGTCGACCCTGAGACGTGAAGTTGTTAAGTCTCATGTGCCTGTAATTCCAATGTCAAGGTCAAAAGGTCAAAATGAAAGAATTTGATAGCTGTTGTTGTTCAAAATCATAGTACAAACTTATTTGTCTACATCTTCCAGTAAACATCTGTACATCTCATTTATAAATAAATAGAGAGAGATGTCATCCTTATTATATTTCCATATTGTGCCAGTCTGAAGCGTTAAGGCTCGACGTAACAGTATTATGGTTTGTCGGTAACAATATTGATGCTCGATGTAGCGATCGCCTGGCCTTTGTACTCGCCATATTAAAGTCTACGAGCTCTCCTGTCTAGACTGAAATTCGAGTTGCTGGAACTGTACAATGATTTTCTCATAATTCACGTGCTCTTTGATCTTTTGCAGGCAAGTCGTATTTTGAAACACATCTGTTTGAATCGTTGTTTCCGCATTTAATTCTGCAGGAACAGAGTGAAATTTGGCTCTAATGAGTCATTTAAGTACAAAGTTTAAGAGCACTGGACGTTTTAATTTACATCGATGTTCATTATTTTTGATATTATCAAATTAAATTAAATGAATGATGACTCTAACGCCGGTTCGGAAGGTTGCTTTTACTTTTTATTAAAAACCTACTTCTAGCTTAATTTTAGGCATATTTTAGTAAAATAATATAAGGTTTAGGTTATATTTGAAATGGCTTTTACAAATCATATTACATCCCTTTTATTTGACATTTGACAATAATGTATGTTTGTCGGTTTCTTCCCTTTTAAAAAAAAAAAAATATTTTCTGTTTTTTCACGTGAATAAGAATATATTACTCAATTGTAACTTCTTCTTACCAAGAATGGAAGCCAGGAAGCTCATAGCACAGGGTAACCTAGTTTGGGCTCCTGTCTCCCACAACTAAATGCACTTACCTGTTTAAGACAAAAAAAAAATGTATTTTTTTATGTGTGGGAGAAATATTAACAATTTTTTTTATTATTTAAGAAAATTGATTGTATCAAGAATAGATTTCAACCGTACGTTTGGCCATTTTGTTTATATCTCCAACCCTGGCGTTAAAGCCTCGCACTTAAACAACATCTTCATATTAAGTAATATTACGGTAGTAGAGCTCTTAGTGCAGAGTTCGTCTGGGGAAGTACTACCACCTTACCCATTTCCGCCGTGAAGCAGTAGTGCAATTGTACTACTGTGTTTCGGTTAGAAAGGTAAGGGGGCCGGTGAAATTACAGGCACATGAAACTTAACAACTTCACGTTTCAGGGTCGACAATGCATTGGCGATGCCCCTAGTGTAGCAAATGTCCATAGGCGGCGGTGACCACTTACCATTTATTTATTTATTTATTTATTTATTTATTTATTTATTTATTTATTTATTTATTTATTTATTTATTTATTTATTTATTTATTTATTTATTTATTTATTTATTTATTTATTTATTTATTTATTTATTTATTTATTTATTTATTTATTTATTTATTTATTTATTTATTTATTTATTTATTTATTTATTTATTTATTTATTTATTTATTTATTTATTTATTTATTTATTTATTTATTTATTTATTTATTTATTTATTTATTTATTTATTTATTTATTTATTTATTTATTTATTTATTTATTTATTTATTTATTTATTTATTTATTTATTTATTTATTTATTTATTTATTTATTTATTTATTTATTTATTTATTTATTTATTTATTTATTTATTTATTTATTTATTTATTTATTTATTTATTTATTTATTTATTTATTTATTTATTTATTTATTTATTTATTTATTTATTTATTTATTTATTTATTTATTTATTTATTTATTTATTTATTTATTTATTTATTTATTTATTTATTTATTTATTTATTTATTTATTTATTTATTTATTTATTTATTTATTTATTTATTTATTTATTTATTTATTTATTTATTTATTTATTTATTTATTTATTTATTTATTTATTTATTTATTTATTTATTTATTTATTTATTTATTTATTTATTTATTTATTTATTTATTTATTTATTTATTTATTTATTTATTTATTTATTTATTTATTTATTTATTTATTTATTTATTTATTTATTTATTTATTTATTTATTTATTTATTTATTTATTTATTTATTTATTTATTTATTTATTTATTTATTTATTTATTTATTTATTTATTTATTTATTTATTTATTTATTTATTTATTTATTTATTTATTTATTTATTTATTTATTTATTTATTTATTTATTTATTTATTTATTTATTTATTTATTTATTTATTTATTTATTTATTTATTTATTTATTTATTTATTTATTTATTTATTTATTTATTTATTTTAGTTCATCACCAACAAGACACATCAATACATTTAAAAATACAAAAAAAATTGAAAACCACTAGATTCGCGGTCGCGCCTATAAACAATATAGCGATTGTCGAAAAGTTCTGAGTAAAAAATACTGCTGTTCAACCAAGTTTCACAAAAAAATATTTTATCGTAATTGTTACATATAATATTGCTAAATACATCAAACGTTTTTGTTCTCAGCCCTCTTACATTTTGAAAGTATACCTTTAAATTATACATTGTAATATAGAAAACCAAACCATTTGCAAAATAAAAATAATAAAACTAGGTACAACAAAATAATTATAGGGATAAAATAACAATAATTATTTAAACAAGGATTATTTTTATGGTTTTGAAGCAAAAAGAAAAAACATTTATTTACACTTAAGTATTTTGTATTTGTGTTGTCAACCCATGAATTATTTTTGATGACCATTTAGTTACATAATTTTTTTTTTATTGTAAGCATATAATGTTTCATTTAAGATAAAGGACTAAAATTTTGTTACTTTTTTAATCACCATTCTACAATATATTGTCTTTTTAGGGAATAATAATTTGGGAAAATTGATAAACAAATTAATTCATCGCAGATATTAAACAAATGTGATTTCTCCAAGGATATAAGTTTCAGCACTTTCAAGTTAAAGTAGGAAATGAGGTGAAACAAAATGATTAATAAAATGGACCACAAGTTAAACTTTTCCAGCAGCTGCGGAACAATTTCAAGATGTTGCTTAATTATTCCTTCCGAACCACTCATGTTCGGAGCTGTTCAATTAAATTAATAATTTATATATTTATGTAAGTTCTTAATCTCATAATATATATTTTTCAAAAAATGATTTTCTCAATTTGACGAATCAAATGAATTATTTATATGCAACGAGTATTTAGTTAAATCAAAACATGTTATTGATATTTTAAATTTTTTTTTAAAAAAAATCAGGTTTATAAATATAAAAAAAAAATCATTTTTTTTAATTAATTTATATGAAATCTTACCACAAAAGATACCATATAAAGTTGTATACTAAAATAAATTCAAAATGGGACGTGCATTGTACCGAGATATCGTTGGTGATAAATCAATACCGCGTAAGTGACAAAGTGAACAAAAAGAAGGCAAATTGAGATGATGCGCTAGTGAATATCAGATGATTCTTATGATCTTTTTCTAACCATTATACAATGAAAAAGACTACTTGTTACTAAAGCAGTATAAAGCGAAATATGGCCATTATCGTAAACGGATAGATATTTTTAGTTTATCTGTAAGACAATTTTATAACGAAAAAATATTTCTCATAGAATATAGGTTTGCCAAATTATGTTAACAGCCTCCCCACGTGTAATAATGCGAGATATCACAAAAGCCCCGCCACGAGGAAACGATGTCTTTTATAATACAAAACATATTTGTATGGTTTCACCCCCAATTTATTGAGTGGGAATGGATAATAGCTACAATTGTTCGAATAACATAAATAATATTCGCACGAAGCGTAGACTGAACACGGAAATTCCATTTCTGTGAAACGAGAAGTGATTTTTAACAATATTTATAGCACTTAGCACTTTATTGTAGGACTAAGTGATATTTTTAAATTTAGTATTAGATACTTTTTGCTGTTGGGATTATTTAAGTCGAAGCTTTTATTTTTATAAACGAATCAATTCGTCATGATCCAAATAGTAGGTACCTATTAAAATATGAGGAACTGGATTACATGGATGGATACATTTTCACTAATTTCCTGACCGTGTCTTCACGCATGTGCCCAAGTGATCTAACATTTTCTCGGGATCAAAAGCTCTAACTAAGTGCTATGTTTTATCCGCTCAGTAGTTGTTGCGTGAAGTCACACCCTCACAAAGCTCCGCATTGTTTTAAGTTATATGTAGTAGATACTTTGATGTTGTTAAACATTTGAAGAAATATAATATCAATAAAGTTAACTTAAAATGACGTCAGTGTACAAAAAAAATTACTTTGCTGAGTATATTGCCAATTCTTCTCGTAGAAGACTGATTTCCAAACCGTTGATAACATCAATAGATTTGACCTGCGTAAGTGCCGTTCTAGGGCTTAAACTGATAAATGACTATTTTGAGGATGAATATAAATGAGGATTTTTATTATTAGAAGGATTACCTACCTACATAAAACGCTTAAAACTAATATATTTTAGGAATTGTTTGTAAGTACAAATATGCTCGTGAACCCTTAACTCTGCTCATTTTCCCGGAAACAATTTAAATTGTATAAAAGGACTAATTTGTTCGGCACCCGTCGAGCATCGAGGATGTTTGTTACCATGTTTATTCGAGTTGAAACTCCAGGGGAGCAAAAACTCGTAAACATTGAGAGGTCAAGCTCGTATTTCGTAGAAAGGTGGCCGTCCCTCTAACTGATCGATGGCACCCAAACTAACGTGGAATTAGTGGGTGTATAGAGTAAACCGTGAACTAGGGTTACATGCGATGCTGGCAGCTCTACACGATATTTTGTCACTATCTGTTCCTGCCAGTGGTTATCAATACTAAATACATAACGGAATGCAACACTATTTTCTAAAAACTTCAGTAAAGTCCTGCTTTAATTTATATTCAGAGAGCTATTAATTATACATTAATACTTCCAACATGAAAGCAATCAATAGTTGAACTGGCTTGAACTTTTTATGCATTCCTCTTACTGTACCTATTTAATTAAGTACTTTGGAGCCGTTTTATTTGTTCAACTGCTAGTGGCGTAAGGTTTATTTTTATTTATTCGTATATTTCTTATTTTATACTTTTAACCATAAGTGATTAAATTCTCCATTCACATTTTACTACAAGTATTCTCGAGCCTATTGCTATTATTCATACCTATATAATAGTTTAAGTTTAGAGTAGTAGAGCTCATAGTGCAGAGTTCGTCCAAGGAAGTACTACCACCTTACCCATTTCCGCCGTGAAGTAGTAGTGCACTTGTATTACTTTTTTTTTTATTAGGAATGGGCTTGCGTTAGGCCTTCGACTGACTCCAGAAGGAGTCACGACGAGGCCGAGGATGTAGCACGCTTACCCAGAAAATGCCTATTCACTCTGGCCTTGAATAAATCCAGGTTATAGCTGTCGGGAAACACTGAGCCCGGAAGAGAGTTCCACTCCTTTGCTGTTCGTATAAAATCAATTACTGTGTTTCGATTAGAAAGGTAAGGGGGCCTGTGAAATTACAGGCACATGAGACTTAATAACTTTAAGTCTCAGGGAGGGCAACGCATTGGCGATGCCTCTGATGTTGCAAAAATCAGGTGGACCGCTTGCTTATTTGTCGGACCATGTAGTATATAAAAAAAACCTATAATTGGGAGTTTTATACATATTCAGTTTAGGCCTGCATAAGGCACTTCTGAGTGTAAATGCTACTGAAGTTACTACCGGTTCGGAAGTCAGCATTTAACTAAGAAGTACGAAAGAAACTCAGCAAGGTAATAATTTAAATTTCTTTCGCCCGACATCTTTAAAGAGCCAAAATTCAAATAACACTAACCTGAGAATTGTTTCTAGCCATCAAAGCTAAAGAGTTACACCAGACAGAGCGTTATAAATAATGCACACGGCTAAAGTGTCGCCTGCAACCTTTATTGATTCCAATTGGATACCTATCGGACACAAATGCACCATACAATATTCAATACAGTCGCTTTTCGACTCATACACATATTGTCACTTTGTTTCATAAATATTTAACCGCGCTGTACTGAACGGTCGAATATTCCAGATTTAATATTCAACTAAACGGTTCAGCGCTGGTCCGTGTTATTTGTGTAACGGTCTTTAGGAACACGGTTATTTGGTTATAACTATTGTCATATTCACTTATATTAAGATTGTTTGCGTGTGTGTGTGTGTATATGTTTCTTACTTATTCACATCGGTTACGACAGAGAGATTCGAATGAAAATTGTTACACAGATACAATATGTACTTAATGAATACATAGGATACTTTGTATCACGGGGAAAAACAAGATTCCGCGGGAACGAGATAAATATCGCGGGGCGAAAGCTAGGAAATTCAAATGAACGCTAAATGTATAGCATATTTTGGTGGGTGAATTTTATTTTTTGTAATAAATATCAACAGTATTATTGGAATAATTATGCTGTATTTTTTAAAGTACTTCAGTTGGATGCAATCTTATTTTTCTAGCAATTTATCTATACTAATATAATATTATAAAGAGGCTGATTTGTATGTAAGTATGTTTGTTACTCTTTCACGCAAAAACTACTAAACGGATATAAATAAATATCCTGGGACATTCTTTACATACGGCCATCTGGTCCCAAACTAAGCAGAGCTTGTACTATGGAAACCAGATAACTGATATACTACATATACTACTTTTTTTTTTATTAATACATACTTATATAGATATTTACACCCAGACACAGAAGAAACAGACATGTTCATGCACACAAATGTCTGTCCTGGGTGGGAATCGAACCCGCGGCCTTCGGTTTGGCAGTCAGAGCGTTAACCACCAAGCCAACTGGCCTGTCGACTGGCTGTCAACTGGATATGGATGATACTTGGCACATAGTTAGAGCATATCCTGGAATAACATATAGAGAACATGTGATATCCCTCGGGGACGCGGGTAAAACCGCGGGGGACAGCTAGTAATGAATAAAATAAACAATAAAATATTGTTCGATATTCATTCATCAATACGTGTCCAAAACATTTATTCATTAAGTTCAATTAAGTCACATTAAGCAGAAATAATAATAAACTCCGAAACGATAATGGCGAAATTCCAATATGATAAATGATGCCCACTCCACTGTCTGGTCTGATATTTTGTTTTTGAGTTGTCTCCTCTATCCATCTTGGGAGACGTTCCACCCACGTTCAAGCAATTAATTAACCCCAAACTTGCCTTCTCATCCCCGCCTAAGTATATTGTTAGAAACTGGACGAGTCTTACCATTACAAATAAGAATGAGAGTAAAACCAAATTAGAACGCAAAATTTATGTTACGTTCTTAACAAGTTGTTAGTTTTGAAATTAGGACTAGAAATAAATTTCAAGTTAAAAAACAAGTAAACTTTTAGGGTAGTAAAGCTATGCCTAGTTGTTTTAGTATTAGTATAATTAATAGTTCAACGACCTTAACAACCAATATTGATTTATGAATGTTAGAAATTATAAACACGTATTTTGACCGTCTAAAAATACAGGGCCGGATTTAGTTTTAGCGCCGCGCCGCCCCTGGGCACTAGAAAATGTCGCCCCATCACTGATATTTTACGTAAAATTATAGTTTCCATATAATTTAATTTAATTATCTTAATATTTAATGCGAGATTAAAAAAAAAATAGTACACAAAACGTCCCGTTTGGATAGAAACTCGATACCCGAAAAACGGACGAAAATCAATATATTTCCGACACCTGAAAATTTTCAACTTACATATCGTAAGTTAAAAATTATTAATTATAATTTTCTGGATCATTGAAGCACTTTCGATAATGCAAAGAATATTTTTTTCACTTTCGAATTTCGCCACCCCAGAAAATTTCCTCCTCCTGGGCACTAGACCCTACTATAAATCCAGCGCTGTAAAAATAAATAAATAAATATCCCGAGACATTCTTTTACACACGGCCATCTGATTCCAAACTAAGCAGAGCTTGTACTATGGAAACCAGATAACTGATATACTACTTTATTTTGTCTAAATACATACCTATATAGATATTGACACCCAGACACAGAACAAACAGACATGTTGCACATAAATGTTTGTCCTGGGTGGGAATCGAACTCGCGACCTTCGGTTTGGCAGTCAGAGTCGCTAACCACCAAACCAACTGGCATGTCTAATAAGATAAAAATATAATTTAGAGAAAACATAAATTAGTTTCATTACAACTCAAGCAAAATTCGTTGACAAATATTCTACTTAGTAATATTGCCATGAGATTAAAATCACACCACACCTTGATGTGATAATTCGAATCTTGATTACTTCTCTCACAGTTCACAGATAGCTGAGCAAATCCAAATTTGACATTTGCCAAGTTTAATGCTGAATAAACCATACCTACTATCTACTAATAATTGTATAATAATTCTGTATTTTTTTTTTAATAATTGTTAATACTTTTTACGCTAGCTTACAATTTTATAATAATGTTTTCTTGTTGTAAATTATAGTGAATGATGTGCATGCCTGTAAGAGACCTATTTACACTGAATAATTTTTAAGAACCCTTTTTATATATATGGAATTGTAAATAAGTTGTTGGTATGCCTTATGAATAAATAAAATAAAAAATAATAAAAATACGAAAGTGTTGTTTGCTATAATGCTTTCACCCTATAAATTCCCTATAGATTGGTATACTAAAAAAATTACCCGTAGATTATCGGAAGATAGCAGAAGATTTTTTGTATGTTAAATGTAAATCTATACCTTCCATTAGAAACCCAAGAGAAACCGCAGGGCAAAATAAACCATAAACATACTGGAAAGAGAGCAATTCCCTGAATCAAGGCTCTCGTTATTTACTCATTAAAACTTGGAATTGAAGGCGTTGCCAATCGAGGGAAAAGTAAAATAAACTTTTCAATGATATAGCAGCAGGAAATGTTTACTTTTACATTTCGTATTTTTCAAGCGGATTTTCCTACCTTTTTTTTATTACATAATTGGACGCTGCATTTCATTTTACTGAAGTTAAATTATTATAAAAATGTCTCCAATTAAGATTATAATTATAGTTATAACGGGCCATTGTTTGATAGTTAGGTTAGCTTAATTTGACTCCTACGCCACAGGTCTTGGGTTCAATTTCCACCAACGACAAACATTTGTGTGCATGATAAAGTATATTTATTCTCTGTCTAGATGTAAACATACATACATGTATGGTTGTAAGTATACAATTATATAATATATGCAGCTATCTAGTTTCTATAGGACAAGCTCTGCTTCATTTGTGATCAAATAGCCGTGTAAAAAGAATGTCCTGGATATAATTAATTTAACACTAAACATACCATAACCGGGTCAAATGACCCATTTTGAACTTTGCATTGAAAATGCACGTATCGTCTTATTGCTTTTGCACATTTGACTTCATCACTTTTTCTTACTAATTAATATACAGTTATATTATTTATTTCCCTTCCTAACAACCATTTTTCATACATACAAGCAGGAAATATAAATTCACATTTTACCCGCTACGGTAGAAATTGGTACCTAGTAAGTGTTGGTATGATTAGTGTTAATTTATTTTGTCATACGAGATTTTATTTTCAGTATCATATTAATTACGATAAAAAGTTTAGAAAACAACTAGCAGCTAAGACAGGCGGTCCACCTGATGGTTAGTGATCATCGCCTACCATAGGCATACGTAATACTGTTGTATTGCAGCCTTTACAAAGCCTAGTAATTCACTGGCGCTCAATTGTAACTGTGTTTAGTGACAGATTTTCAACATATAGGTGGTAGTCAGCCAGGCGGTTCGTATATCGCTCTTCCACCGTGCAAACAGTTATAATGTATTTATATACATACTTGCTGTCACTCGCGGTTTTACTTGCGTTTATCGATATCATATATAAGTTATAACCATCTACGAAACATTCCCCGTCGAATGGTAGCAGTCCCATCCCGATATGTTCAGTAGTTTTGAGGTGATGGTGCGTCAAAGGAACCCTATTTTGCTTATATACGGTTTTGGGTGCCAACTCTCCATTTTCAATGTTATGTAAAGTTATTAATATGTATAGCGATAGAATAGACTTACACCACGATTCCTTTGCCAGACTTTAAAAAATATATATTAAGCTGCTTGTCCGATTAAATTTCAAATTACCAATATTTATTTTTAATGTAACTGTTTTCCTTACATACATACTAAGTAAGTTTTGCTAATTAATAATTGTAATAATAGTATATATTTAGACTAACTGTTTTCTTTAATTGTTATGTTACATGCGGTGCTTACCTTTAAGTAATTGTAACACTGTTATTCCTATTTATCATATAATGTATCTTTATTTTTATGTATGTGGAAACAATTGTTGGTAAGCCTGAAAATAAATAAATAAATTTGTTGAACAAAATAAAACTAAACAAAATTGGATTAACAGCTTACTCACATAATCGATGAAGATCTTATAAAGATATATTATTATGTACGTTTTTACTTTTATTACGATACAGAAACGTATAAAGCCATTCAAAATGAAAGCGAAGCTACGGGTAAAAGTCAATCCTAAACCATAAAAGCCTCGATGTTCATAGTTATTCCGCGAGCATCGCAGCCGCATCGCAATCGCTCTCAAATAAAAATATCGATTTCATTTTCCTTTGTGTGTTTGCGCTTAAAGTGGGCAAATAATAAAATAAGGCGCGGTTTCCAAATCCAATAATATCGGAGTCCGTACAAAGGGCCCCGTCTCGATTGTGACGGATGTCGCGTTCGGAATTTAATATTTTATCGCCAGTAGGAATCTAGCTTGGTTATTTAAAATTACGGCAAAGTTTGAGGACGTGAGTGACGTAGTAATGATAACTGAATGACGTAAATGAATGAATATAGACGTCAGAGTTAGTGCGAAGCCACGGTCTGTGTGAAAATGTCTGAAACTTTTCTTATTTTGTGCTACATTGACCTTGGTCGCCAAGCATAAATTGGTTTTGAACGAATTATTACCCTATTCTTCAAAATCTTTATAAAAAAATATAATGGCCGAGAAAAAGATCTTTTAATGTTATAAAGTTTTGAATCGCCGTTTAACAATTACAAAGCACCCTAATAAACAATAGGTACGCAATCATGCCCCTTATAAAATTCCTGAAAGGGGGAAAAAATCACAGTCACGACTTGGCTGCAAGAAATTTACGGTCCCCTTAAACGAGGGCCTCGAGGGACCCCTAGGGCTCGCTCTATATTAAACAGGGGTCCGTTCTTATTAAAAGTGAAAGTGCAGCTAGCTCAAACACCTCCAGGCTTTGGTTCTTGGTCCCCTGATCCCCCTGGTTGGTCACCGGCTGTGATTAAATGTGCCTATTTATTGACGTTACGATGTGGTGGAGGTAATTATTAGGTGGTTTATTACTTTATTTATAACCTCTTTTTACGACGAACAAAGTACACTATCTTTGATTAAATATTATTGTATTTGCCACTTTTTGAAAAACAATATTATTTATAACCTGGTTAAGACACCGCTATCATTAGTAGAAACATAGGAATGTTTGAGTCAAAATTAGATATTCATAGTATAAATACAAGACAAAGGGAGAAGTTAGTTGTTCCATACTTTAGACTAACTAAAGTTAACAAGTCATTTCTTGGTAATTGTGTTCGATTTTATAATAAGATACCGCTTTCAATAACCAAAATGTCTGATCATAAATTTAAAAATTATATTAGGAAAGTTTTGAAAGAAAAAGCGTATTACAAGGTAGTTCATTATATTGAAGATAAAAATGTATGGAAATAGCTGCTCTCTGCACAGTGCACCTCTAAATCTCTTGTTTAAGTTGTAAGTACCTAATTATTGTTATTTTCGATTTTGTAGTCTTGTCATATGTCTTTTTTTTTTTTTTTTTGTTTTGTTTTTATTAATTTTCCCATAATAAGTATTTTGTAATTGTTAAATATAAAATTATGTAAAATTGAAATTATAAAATAGCCAAAAAGTCAGAATAGATAAAAAATTATATAACAAATAAAAAAGAATGTAACCTTGCTGAGTTTCTTGCCGGTTCTTCTCAGTTGAAGGCTGACTTCCGAACCGGTTGTAGCTTCAGTAACTTTAAATTTGACCTTCATAAGTGCCCTCCGAAGGCCTAAACTGAATAAATGGCTTTGAATTTTGAATTTTGAAAAATTTTTTGAATTTTGAATTTTGAATTACATTGTACAAACGTTCAAGTATAATAGCACTACAAAATCTTTAAATTGAAGACTGACAGCTAGTTTACAAATTGTTTACGTTACCAAATATATTTTAAGCATTTTTGTTTATTCAAAAAGCTTAAGACTAATGACGTCGGAATTAAAAGGCATTGTTCTCCACAAAAAAAAGTTTTATTTCAGCCTTAAGTATTAGAAAGTTCCTGTTGAATTTGTTCGCGCACCCTCTTTTAAATGAATTATTCAAAGCAGTAAAATACAGGGTAAAAAGTTTTAAGGCAGTTGTCTGTCTTGCTGTCAATGATGTACTTTAATTTGTTTTGTATTGCATTATATTATTACATACGTTATGTGTTATTAAAAATAGAACTTTATGTTGTCGAAGAGTTATTGACATTTTATTATATTATACAAACTTCTATCATAAAAGTATGTACGATTGGCCTATGAAAAAAAGGAACAAATAATAATGAATAGGGACGATATTTTCGCAAATCTTGCCAAACGAAAAATACTACCAAATATATATGCATAACTATTCATCTCCAAATAAAAGACAGACTACTACTGCCCATTTAAATATTTTTCGGAGATATCTTCCTTATTTCTATATCATTCTTTGCACGTCATCGTAATCTGCGCCATACTTCTCATATTTACTGCCACAAGCTGTCAGAGTCAGCTCAGAATATATTTTTGTCGCGTTTTAATAAAATTTACTCCTCCTTTGCGAGGGCCCTCGGCATGGTTTGACAAGCCGCGTGCAGTTTATTGTCCATTCGAATAAAGGAGTACCTTCCTATCCTTAGAAATTCCCCAACAAAAAAGTAATTTTGTCGTTGTCGAATTTCTGGTTGAGTTCCAATACATACGGCTATTAGTAACATGCCTACAGCCACCGAAATACTTCGGATAAATGTCATTGAGTAACTTTATATCTAGTCTACCCATAGGCTATATTTATAAATATATATAAATACAAAAGAAATGCTGTTCCTTGATAAGGCTACATGGGAGCTGCCGAACCGATTAGGCAAATTTTGTTAAACTAATGTTTGTAATAGTCTGAGTCAGGTTCACATGGAAAGAATAATTTTAAAAAGTAGCTTATGGGATTTTGAATAAAACCATCCAAACTTTAAAACTCACGACTCGTAATTGTATTTTTAAATCATTTGTTGATCTTTTTTAAGTGTGCGTATGTCTGTTTTTATCTTTTTAAATAAGCGTGAAGTTATATTTCTTTAACACTAATCATACCAACAAAGTACCTTATTAGGTACCAATTTCTACCATAGCGGGTCAAATGTGACTTTAAGTTTCATGCTTGAATGTATGAAATATGATTGTTAGGAAGGAAAATAAATAGTATAATAATTGTATATTAATTAGTAAGAAAAATTCATGAAGTCAAATGTGCAAAAGCAATAAGATGATACGTGAATTTTCAATGCAAAGTTCAGAATGGGTCATTTGACCCGTTTATGGTATGTTTAGTGTTAAATCTTTTTTTTACTTTGTTGGGATCCAAACCTTTTGATTTATCAGATCCCAAAGCTATCAATTTCATTGGATTAGGTGTTGTTTAAATATTCTTATTGTTAGTGAGCTGATGAATGAGTAGATATTACAGTTCGATAATCATAAATTCAATTGTAACTCAGATTTGGAACTTATTTTGTTCCAAATAAGTTCAAGAACACGATCGAACATGGTTCAAGGTCGATCACATTCACACATGTACCTACTTAAGGTGACCTAAGTAAGAAAATTAACACATCAGCAAAATTATTCAGAAACTGTTGCCATGTCTTAAAAAAAGAACACAAGGTCTTTGAACAGATATAAACCACAGTATTTCGCAAACTTATATAAACATTAGATCCGGAAAAATTAATAAGGGTGTGTCGACATCAAGAGGCGAACACGTCGTAAAAAGTTCGTAAAATTTATACGAACCTATAAAAGTGAGTGATATTAATGTTATAGCGTATCTTTCTGAATTTGTTTTATAGTATCTACGTACTTAATATATACATACTATAGGATAGAAAATAGGTTACTGTTACCTATTCTATGATTGATTACCTCAAGAATGTAAGGTTTCTGTCTCTTTTTTCATTTGTTTGAGAGCTTACTTCCGTCGTAGTAATATTATCAAGTAGCAGTTCTATTGTATATATTTTGTTAAAATATGTTATCGAGCTTTTAGACTATTAAATAAATTACACACAAAATTTAAAAAGCTGTTGTCATTATCTGCTTAACACTTCACATTAAAATATCCGCAAAAATGGGTTGCAGCGACATTAAGCAAATGAAGCGTTTTTTGTCACTTTTTTTAATATAAACCCGTTCACGCCATGCGCCGCAGCAAAAACGAAATGAAACGATTGTTTGATCACCATTAAAAGTTTTCGAAACATTTCATTGTTTGTCGAGGGTCTGGAAACGTAAACAGAAAACGCGAATTGTTAAAAGCGCCACCGAAAATCGTGTGCTCGGATGTTTCCAACAATAAAATAAATCGTAAATTATTTCATCAACAGACAAAACACTCTTCGTCTAATGAATATTAAAGTTCGGGAGTCCTTTGACATAACGTTTCGAATGACTACTTTGTAGGTGTACTTATCTCGTGACAGGTAAAATACTATTCTTTGGAAGACTCCTCTAGTTTCTTAGGCGGAAATTTCTGAAACTTCACGCCATCAATTTTTGTGGCATTGTGTATGTTAGGGTAAGGAATGAGTGGTCACGGATAGGTCCTTCTTCTGGGAGTAAATATAATGTCATTTAATGATGCAAAGGTTTTGACAATTGTGTTACTGGATTCTTAAGGCCAAATATATATATATATATACTAAGTATCAATGATAGCTAGTCATCTTATCTTTTCCTTTGCCCATGGGGCGTGCCATAAATTATAAGTGTACGAAAATTGTGAAGTCACAGTAAAAGGAAGGCCGAATGAAATCATCAGAATGAGCTCAAGTTCTGAACCCAAAACCATCCTGCTGAAAATGTGAACTGCATTCTAATCAAACTGATTGAAGTAACATTTTGGGCTGTTACTTCACATACTTTTAAATTTATTCGTAGTTCTTATCTCTATTTTGTTTTAGTACGGGTACTAACACGCTTTATTTGCTTCACTTGTAAGCAGCAATGGAGTAAAATCTTGAAGGAAGATTTTAACCTACTTCTAATGGTCTTATCGATTTGCAACTTTTCTTATTTGTAGGGAATGTATGATGCTACAATAATATGACACCATCGAGCTTGTTTGATGATGGAGCCAGGAGATAGTTAGTAAAACTGGCTACTAGTTGAGCTCACAAGTTTGGCCTCATATGTGTTGTTTTGACAAGTCCATTACATTAAATTTGGTAACGAGGCTCTTTATGTGTTTTTCACTGTAATTATCAGAAGGTATGCATGATTGTAATAAAAAACTATTGGTACCATAACTACTGAATACACGTAAGGTCTTACTCTTAACAAGGTAACCATAATACTAACTTTTACTTACTTAAAATAAAGGTGCAAATTGCTTGCAGAAATTTGGTGTTGAAAAAATGAAGGGTAATATAATACTTATACCAGTAGAATTATGTTCTATTATATTTATAAAACATATCAAAACAATTATGACCATAACGAGTGGGATTAACTTCCTTACGTGTCAAAATGCGTCCGCTTGTACTCAATACGTACCCTTAACTTGAATATGAATTTAGGTGAGCGAGGTAACAGCAAAAAAATACTCGAGCGAGTGAATAATTCAGTGAATTGAGAAAGTAAAAGCACTCCTCTCTCTGTTGGAAGGCATGCCTGTCCGTCCGCTTGTCACTTACTTATGACATTACTGTTGCCTTCCTAAAAATTACGCACAAACAAATGTAAACGAAAATATGATTATATGTGTATTTTGGGATGGTAGTAATTTGATATCCTGAACTGCTTGAATTGTCTCGGAGGTGATCACATAAGCTCTGAATTGACCTAGTTGAAGTGGAAATCTGAATTTGAAATTATATATTTAAACTTGACTAAACTTGCTACAAAGCTAATTATGATGTTTGTTACTAACAAATAATTATTTCTCTTTTTAAATGTATTTCTTTTTTTTAAGCTTCAGCAATTACGATTTACAATATATACGAAAATGTTAATTTTTAGTAAGCTCCTTGACTGAACAAATGTCAAAACAGCCATCTGAGAAATATAATAGGTAATAACCTAAATAATAGGTAAATACGCTTGATACATTTTTTATACTAATTTATTTGTTAAAGGCGGAATGAAAAATTTATACCTAAAGTTGAAAAAATGAAGGAATTAATTGCCAGTACCTACTTAAATCAATTTTAAAACAAAATATATTATAATAATTTTATGCAATCAGGATAAATTAAGACACAGCGGGGAAGTACTACATCTCCACCGTGAAGCAATAGTGCACTTGTATTACTGTTTCGGTTACAAAGGTAATTATGATGTTTGTTACTAACAAATAATTATTTCTCTTTTTAAATGTATTTCTTTTTTTTAAGCTTCAGCAATTACGATTTACAATATATACGAAAATGTTAATTTTTAGTAAGCTCCTTGACTGAACAAATGTCAAAACAGCCATCTGAGAAATATAATAGGTAATAACCTAAATAATAGGTAAATACGCTTGATACATTTTTTATACTAATTTATTTGTTAAAGGCGGAATGAAAAATATATACCTAAAGTTGAAAAAATGAAGGAATTAATTGCCAGTACCTACTTAAATCAATTTTAAAACAAAATATATTATAATAATTTTATGCAATCAGGATAAATTAAGACACAGCGGGGAAGTACTACATCTCCACCGTGAAGCAATAGTGCACTTGTATTACTGTTTCGGTTACAAAGGTAAGGGGGCCGGTGAAATTACAGGCACATGAGACTTAACAACATCACGTCTCAGGGTCGACAACGCATTGGCGATGCCCCTAGTGTTGCAAATGTCCATAGGCGGCGGTGACCACTTACCATCAGGTGGACCGTCTGCTTGTTTGTCGGCCTAAGTGGTATAAAAAAAAATCAAAAACAGCGAGAAAAAAAAATTGTATAGAGATAGAACGTAGTTTTCTTCGCGATTGCCAGATTTTTATTACGTGCTTGTGATAAAACCTTATTTTTGATGTTAACAAAGTTTTCATAGATAAACCTGTTACTAAAATTTATATGGTCTTATTGAAAGGAAACCAAAACACTTAAATTTTCAAATCTCATGGCAGTATTGACCGTTCGACATTCCGATCATTCTCCCCGCCCCTTCCATGTCGGTCCACCTAATGGGATATCTAAAACTCATCCCTTATCCAATGTAGAATAGAAATTTGCTAATATATGTAGATATAGATAGGTATGTTAACTATTTATCCATGCAGTTTTGCCTGAGGCCCGGAAATAACTTTCCCTTCCTACTCGAATCTGTAGTGTATGTGTATTGTGTGTGTTTGTTTGCTTTCCTCTGGATACCAATACTTTATTAATATCTGTTTCATAATATTTTATTTTCTTCTATATATCTGTGGCCTGGTGCTAAAAGGGCATACGTTTTAATGAAACGAGGTTGTAATGCCAGTTTATTGTAAAAGTATGATATATTTATTATATATAATAGACACATTTCATGGTCACTAGCCGATGGAAAGGATAATAAATATCTATATAAGTACATTTGTATTTAGAAAAAGAAAGTAGTATATCTGTTATCTGGTTTCCATAGTACAAGCTCTGCTTAGTTTGGGATCAGATGGCCGTATGTAAAGAATGTCCCAGGATATTTATTTTTATATGTTCTTAATAGTCCGAATAAATAGAATGAGTAAAAACATTATTTTATAACATTACAGCATATATTAACAATACTATTGAGATATTAAAAAGCAGGTCTGCAGTCTATAAACTCACGAAAAGAAAAACGTGAATTAAAGGTGTAATTGATTTAGTTCGAAATGAAGCGATGCAGATTGTTCGGTATCGCACAGCGAAGTGTTCGCTGTTACAGCATTTCTCAGTTGAATTGAGAGTACATGGTCGGAATTTATTTTATTTGCCAATACGGTACGCTTATGACCATTAAGTGCTCGCTCTAATAAAAACCATAGCAACAAGTAAATAAAGCTGCATTTAGCAAAAAATAGAACATGTTACAAAATACCCCATAAAAATATAATTAATTATCAAAGCCTACAACCCTAGTAAACTGTCATGTCAGGGAACCCGATTATTTAACAGAAAGGCCTACGTACCTGTTTTACCTAATAATTGTTTTTCTATTTTGCATTCATGAAAATCAGCTTTTTTTTGGGGATGTTATACAGCGTTACTGCGGTTCTTAAATATTGTGAATGGATTCGTTATAAGGCCCCTTTTAACCTCCTTTCGGCTTTACGGGTAGTATTGTATTATCCTGTATAGAAGTTAGCTTGCGATTTAAAATACCGATTTTCAAAACATACTTTCAGTGGCTACTGAGGCCCACATTCCGCCGAAGGTATTTGAGCCCCGATGTGACATGTGGTGAGCATTTTCGCCGTCCCTCAGTCACATTACCAAACCTGGGCTACTATACTACCGACACGCTATGATGGCCGTTTTGACGTTTCAGATTGTCATAGGAAAATAAACTGTATTGCTTTGGAATAAGGTTGATTTCCATTATCATACAATTAGCTGTTGGATCAATAAGTGCACCTTATAACTGAAGGAGTAAAGGTTATTTTTCTTTGTCATTGTTAAACGTCAAAACGGCCGTCATAGCGTGCAGCAAGTTTAGCAATAATTTCTATTAATTTAAACTTTATTACAAAAGTGATCTCTACCTTTTTACTTTGCCTGACCCGGGGTTCAAACTCAAGACTGGTCTCTAGACGAACTTTATACCACTCGACCATACCAGCGAAGTTATAAAATCCTAGCTGTCCCCCGTGGTTTCACCCGCGTTCCCAAGGGATGTAATATTATCCCAGAATAAAATGTAGCCTATATGTTATTACAATATATGTTCTATCTATGTGCCAAGTTTCATAGAAATCCGTTGGGTAGTTTTTGCGTGAAAGAGAAACAAACATCCATACATAAATACATCCATACAAAAAAACTTTCGCGTTTATAATATTATAGTAGGAAGTAACAAGTATACGCTTTCAACTGATTTATGTCAACATAGAGAAATGTTTGAAATAAATAAATTTACATGAAACCACCACTTCAATTTCTACTGAACTGGAAGAAAAACTTGGGTCCTCTTAGAAAGGAAAATAAACAAGTGTGTATACTTCCCTCGACTAAGTTTTGGTAGAAGGAACAAAGCACAGATTGTGTACTGTACACAAACTGTACCAAACTGCATTTATTGAAACGGAAAATTGAGCTAGTGCCAATTTTATTTTTCAATTCCAATCCTATGGTGAAACGCCCGCATATTAAGCTGTGCACACATTTCAATAAAGAGCTGTTGAATGAGTGAAAGTTAGACACCGAGAATAACGAAGATGAAAATGTATTTTTGCAAATGAAATTCCTTATTTTCTTTTACACAAGCATAAAAGTATATGTAAATTAAAATTGGTTTTTGTACCAATTACTTGTGGGCTTTTATGTTCATTATTAGTGTAAATGTTTTTGAGTATGTCTGTGTGTTTGTTTGCGTGGAAGTTTGTTAAAATACTAGATAAGATTAGGATACCTTTTTCCCATAAAACCTTGAAACGTTTTAGATCGGAATAGATCCTTCGCGTTGTAAAGCCCGCAGTCAACTTTACGAAAATTGAAGAATAAAATAGCTGTTAACTAATTGACTGAGGCGTGACCTTGTGAAAATCTATTGTAAGATTATACAAAAACAAATATCTAGTAACTGATTCCGCTGGATCTCCTTCTGATGGCTCAGTTTCCAATTTTTATTTAATAAAAACACAACAAATATATTCTATTTTTTCTAATTGGAGACGAAATACAACGTAAATAAATCATACATTGACAAAACTGAATTGTATTTTTAATATATTGTTGTGCGTAAAAACTTCCAACGCTTTTTTTTAAATTACAATAGATTTTTTTTACAGTGTGGTACAAAAGATTATCACGAAACATCCTGAAGATGGTTAGCGTAGAAGTGAAACACGTGTCGATTTCCTGTTGAGTTCCCTTATGTGGGACTTGACAGAGAAAGAGTTCCAGCGGAATTAGTTACTAGATATTTGTTTTTGTATCATCTTAAAATAGCTGTTAATACAGCTACATATATATAAAGAAAAAAAGGGTTCCTTGACGCACCATCACCTCAAAACTACTGAATATATTGGGTTGGGACTGCTACACTTGCTTTTTGCTACTGCTGCTGTTATAGGCTATATATGATATCGATAAACGCGGGTGAAATCGCAGGGGACAACTAGTTAACGTACAAGCAACTTTTTGGAGTCGATGATGATATTATATATTTAATTAAAATATTTTAAATAACCTGACGAAGTGCTCTTTCTAAGTTAATAATTAAAAATACCTTGAAGGCAAAATTACAACCGACTTAAACTGTATTTTATTTTTCATATTGATGCTGAGTGTAAACTCAGCTTTATGAGTAGGTAGATGAGGACAATGAATGCTCATTATTGGTCGATTCCAATATTTATTGCGGTATTTATCATAACCAGTGGGTGCGCGTTACATTGTCACGTGTAAAGTGGGATTATTTGCACTCAGCTACAAACATTTTTTATATCTGTGGTTTATTTGTGGGTTGTGAATGGCTCTTGACTGCAAAATATAAATAACGCCACTTTTTATATTGGTTTGACCTATCTTCCAACTAAAATAAAAGCGAAAATTTGGACGGATGTATTGCACCCTCAGTACGATAAGGGCTTAACTCAAAATTTTGCGAAAGGGAGTTACGATCATACAGAGTCTAAACAATGTACGCTCTATCCGATGAATAGAAAAACATAGTCAATTTAATGATAGAATAAGCATACCGATACCTGAGCCTCTTTAACACCGGGATCCACCCTCCCCGCTCAGTGCAAAAGTGACCCAATCAGAGATGTGCCAAAAGTGATTTTATGAGTTAAGCCACTATCGTTCTGAGGGTGCGGTTTATTTGTTACTCAATCAGGCCAGAACGGCTAAACGAATCTGGTTTAAACTTAGCACAGATATGGATTAAAGTCTGGAATAGCACATTTTTATCCTGGGAAATTTTAATATCATTCGGAAGCGCGGGCGAAACCGTGGAGAACAGTTAAGTAGCGTTCTATGAAGCAACCTATATATGTAAGGGGCTCCATTACTATCCTTGATGATTTCTCGTTTTATTTTCGATTGCATCCCTCTAGGCTAGTTTGTTTCTATAGTGCAAAAGTGTAAAAAAGCTTTTCTTCGACTGGACACTTTGACATATAATATGCTAGCTGTCCCCCGCGGTTTCACCCTCTGTCCCGCAACAAAAAGGCTTCCCCTTCACACCATAGCCTTTATGTGCCAAATTTCAGCAAGATTTAGGTCTAGAGTCAACTCACTTTCGCATTTATTAAAAAAACTAGGATTAAGATATTTAGCCTGTCTAAGTATTCATGATTTCATGTATTTACAAAATCATCATCCTATAAATTTACAAGCTAACACCTTCCGCATTGTTATTCAATGCCCCACAATTCAATTTGAAGCAGTAACTAAATTATTTCCTCGTCTCCGCCCTCCACCATCTGTCTATGATCAGCTAAGAATAGCCAAGTGTCGCGAGTCACCAACATGAGGGTAATCAATCATAAGCTGGGCGACAACTGAGTGGCTGTTTTTGCCCCTTCCATGTCCCGAACAGGCGAGGCTTAAGCAAATAGCCCATCCAGACAAATGATAGACAAGACAAATTGTTTGATGTGCCAAAATGCGGTATCCCTGATTATTTTAATTAGGGTAATAATTATGAAATGAAGAGGTCGATGTTACGGTTTTGGGTGATCAATGTTATGTATAAATAAAAATAATACCTATATCCTAGTATTTTATTCATTTATATACGGCCGTGAAGTAAAATAAAAGTTGGTTTTTTGGTGACCGGATTATTTATATTATTTTTACCTAGACATGCACACAAATGTTTGTTCCGGGTGGGAATCGAACCCACGACCTATACTTTGGCAGTCAGGATACTAACCTTCATGCCAAATCGCCCGTTAATATGTTAAATCGATTGTTTTTTTCATTAAATATTGACCAAGCGTCTAAATTAATACCGGTTGATAATAATATTCATATGTACGAGACCACTTCAGAATATCGATATTTTATATCCATAAAATAAAAAATAATAGGTATAATCAAAATACAATAGCCATTGGTTAAATAATAAATAAATGTGTATCATGTTAACGCATAATAATTTATATGACATGCAGTTATAAAAATAAATTTTAGCGTATGCGAGCATCCAGGGTCCCACATAAATGAATAATGCATACCGTTTGGCTTTTCATCGTATTCAAATGGGATGAAGTTGTTATTTTCGGTTGGAATCTTGCCCCAAAACTGGACATTTCATATATTACAGCATGCATTATCTATGACTTGCGTAGTGCGTGCTAGTAGTGCGGATATCCATATATTTACCAAAAACTTCATCTAATATTTCCGAAACTTTACGCCATCTTTAAATGTTCATTATGAAAACTACATGATGTTTTGGTGACCCTATTTGGGACTCATCCAATGATAAATGATTATTATTAATAACAAGCACCTCCGTGCGGTTTAACCCGTATTCCCGATGGATTTTCCATGTTACCGGGGAAAAAAACATATTTTTTAATCCAGGTTAAAAACTATCTATGTGCCACGTTTCATCCAAATCCAGTAAGTAGATTTTGCGGGAAAGAGTAACAAGCATCGATCCGTCCATCCTTACAAACTTTCGCATTTATAATATAGTTTGATGAAAACTTCATTTATTGATTCCGAAACTTTATGCCATCTTCCATTATGAACACCAACATCGAGCGACGCTCAGTCGCCCAGGTACTTAATTATAAATGATATTGGAAAATTATTAACTAACTTATTCATTAAAAATGTCTCCTAAGGTTTCTCTGTCTAAAATCAAAGAGTTTTAAGCAGCAAAATCATAAAGCAACCACTCTAAATTAAAAATTCTAATTTAGATTCAAATATCTAAAGTGCTCAGCATAAACTATTCTGTAAAAACTGTTTCCCGTCGCCTTTGACCCCGAGTCGGGATTTTTTACTCAAACAAGAGGTAGGTCACTCAAGCTTTGACGGACAGACCCAAAGATTTATAAAATATGTGACAAAGTAACCACCGAGTCGGAACTCGTTGCGTGATAAACTGAAATCATTTCGGACCGCTGAACTGGAATCGGCGATAGTGCTTAAAAACGTGGCCCGCTTCATAAAAATATATAGTTCCGAATTCGTTCCATTGCGCATCGGTACTTGAAACGCTCGATAATGCAATTGAAATGGGCGTAAAAAGGATCACTCGCTACAAATATCAGTACATTTAAAAAGGTAATACTTCTTCCGGTGATTGGATAATTTCCAGTCATTTAGGATAAGTGGAAGCCTCTTAAATAGTTTTTGTATCTGAGAGATTGTTGGGTATTTAACATACTGCAACCTGATAACTTCCGCCCTAAGGTTTTACCAGCATTCTTGAGGGGCTTTCCGCAACAAAAAGTAACTATATTTATATACATTGGTATGATTGTTGTACTGTTGTACGAAGCGACATAGATAAATAAACACAGAGAGACATCCACACAAACTTTCCCAATATTAACTCGAATGGTTTGTGCTATTTAAAAATACCTACCAGTCTCAAACAAACGTCTCTGTAGGTAGTTTTAACAAAAGCTCTAACATCATATTTCCAGTTAGCAAGACATCCCACAAAGAGCTCTTACGCAATAAATAACTCGAGATAACGGAGGCTCTAACATTATCCATGTAATAGGACTCTTTGTTTATCTAATTTAGAATGCTAGTGCCGTAAAGTTGGCAACAAGTCCTAAGCAACTTGGCAGAATCGGGCTGACCATTCAAACTAATGAACTGCTTGTGAGAATCTAGTCTTATGCAGCGAGGTCTTGGACCTGAATAATATTATTGGGCTATTGTGTTCGACGGAGACATAAAATTTAATAAGAAAGCTGTGTGCTACAATCGGCGTTTACCGGTATAAACAGTCCGTCGAAAAAGTTGTACAACAACATGCTTTTCAAGAGAAAAAGCTGTTCAAGATCAGTAACGCAATTGCGATTCCCCTGGTCTTACCATTAAGTAAATATTCCACGAAACTCTTCACACATGGTTACCTGATCCCAAATTAAGCAACCAGCAAAATTTGCCTACCAAGTACCTGATATACCACATATACTACCTTTTAAATACATACCTATATTGATATTTACACCCAGAAATAGAACCAACAGATATGTTCATGCACACAAATGTTTGTCCTGTGTGGGAATCGAATTCACGACCTGCGGCTTGGCAGTCCGGGTCTCTAACCACCAAGCCAACTGGCCTGCCCAGTGATTTGTACTATTGTAAAAAAAATAGAACCATTTCATTGTTTAGTACATTACCTCCTTTTAATTTTGAACAGTATTGCCATTATGCAATTAGTGTCAACCGTAAAGCTTACTATACCTGCGAAACTGCGATGAAATAATAATGAAGCGAGCTTAGCTAATCGGCTAGACTAATGATCAAACTAACACTGTGGATAATGCTATTATAATGAGGTGAGCTATATCAAAGTGATCAGTAGAAGCTTTTATTAGCCAACTTTGTTTAATTAGAAATCAAAAAATACAAGAATTAATAAAAAAAAACAGCCATAATGAGAGCCAGCAATAAACGCAGCAATGATTTTTAAAATAAGATTTTGTTCATAGAGATGTGTCCTGCAGGAGCGAGCGCTACACCCAAGCATGGTCGTCACAAAAAATCGTTTATATTGTAGAAAGTTTTCTGTACTATACATAAACATACTATACCAGCTGGTAATTAGTAAAATACTACCGAGCAAGAACACTCGAGGAAACAAGCGCCTAGGTCAGTGGTTCACTCAAACACAGAGTACGTACTCATTTCTTTTGCAATTTTCTCCTTTTACAATAATCCATGCGTTAACACCAAGAGTAAATAAAAAATAATGTGCACATACAGTGCACTGTGCTCTGTCTTTCTGGTAGTTCTTGTGTTTTCAATCGCGTTGCTGTTCTGTAGTATTCGTTTTGTGATAAAGTACATAAGCAGATTTTTGGTTAATCGTCGTTCTAATAATTTTTCTATGGTTTTGTAAACGTTTTATTTTACAAAAATAAATGGCCCAACGTTTTATCATTATAAAAGCAGGCATGTTACTCCTTAAAAGTTTCGATAGAAACATAAACATTTATTTAAGACTAGCTTTCCGCTGTGGTTTCACCGCCTTCTCGAGGCATGTTATATTTTTCCGGGACATAAAATCTTATTTATTAATCACATTTATAAACTAAACCTATATATTCCAAGTAACATTAGAATAAGAGCCACATCAATCAATCGTCCCAAACTTTTGCATTTATAATATTACTACTGGAACGCATTGGCAGCTAATTGGCGACGGATTTTCAACTTGAAGGTGACCAACCTTGCGAAAAGCGAGTACATCAAAGATATTTAGATCGATATAATAAATTAACTAGACTTACTAAAGTAAACAAATAATTTCTTGGTATTTGTGATTTTATAATAAGATACCACTGTCAGTAACCAAAATGTCTGATCATAAATTTAAAAATTATATTAGGAAAGTTTTGAAAGCAAAAGCATATTATGTACAAGGTAATTCATTATATTGAAGATAAAAATGTATGGAATTAGCTACTCTCTGCACAGTGCACCTCTTATTTTGCTTGTTTAAGTTGTAAGTAATATTGTTATTTTATATTTTGTAGTCTTGTTAACTCTTTTCTTTGTGTTACCTATGTTAAGTATATTGTAATTGTTAAAAATATAAAATTATGTAAAATCGATATTATAAAATAGCCAAAAAGTTGGAACAGATAAAACTTATACAAAATTATTTACTAAAAAGTAAAAAAGAATGTAACCTTGCTGAGTTTCTTGCCGGTTCTTCTCAGTTGAAGGCTGACTTCCGAACCGGTTGTAGCTTCAGTAACTTTAAATTTGACCTTCATAAGTGCCCTCCGAGGGCCTAAACTGAATAAATGGTTTTGAATTTGTTTTTACTAAATTTAAAAGCACTAAATATCGCCCACGGTTTCACCCGCGAACCATTACATACATTACATTTTCTCGGAATAAAAAGGATCCTATATGTTATTCCAGGGCATACTCTATGTGCCAAGTTTCATTTATATCCGATGGTAGATTTTGCGTAAAAAAGTAACAAATACATCTCCATACAATCTCCTCTCAAACTTTCGTATTTATAATATTAGTATGACTAGCTGTCCCCCGCGGTTTCACCCGCGGTCTCGATGTATGTTAAAATTCCCGGGATAAGAAGCAGCCTATATGTTATTCCATGCCTGCTCTATCTTCATGCCAAGTTTTATCCAAATCCATACATCCTTCGTCACAAACTTTTACAACTACAATATTATAATAGGACTAGCTGTCCCTGCGGTTTCACCCACGATTTCGATGTACTCGTATGTTAATTGTCCCGGGTTAAAAAGTATCCTTATAAACTATCTACGAGAGCGTACTATGTTTCATCCAAATCTGTTTAGTATTTTGGGTAAAGAAGTAATAAATCGTCCCAAACAAGGATAGCAAGAAAGTAGAAAAGGATAACAGGATTATCAAACAGATAGTCCTAAGTCGAAAACCATATTCATGCGATAACATCTGAAATCTGAATACACGTTATAACATGGGTCATTCCCACTTCAATTTGAATGTTTGGCGAGTGGCCAGCTTTGTCGCGCTCAATAACCGGTTAAACGGTCCACCGTGACACTGTGCTCGGATGCTTTAGTGGTTGTAACTAATATACGTTATGGCTGAACATCTTTGTTAGGGATGTCAGGTTGGATATAGAATAGGCTTTTTTATTACCTTGCTAAGGTTGTTATTCAAAAATCAATAGCTAATAATAATATGTTATATTTAAATAGGCCTTCGCCAACGTTATGGATATGCTCAATTACTAGATATATACAAACGAGTATTGATGTTAATGTTGTTGCAATTGCATAGGCTGCTCGTAATTTGTTTTTAATAGTATTTAAATAAATATCTTGGGACATTCTTCATCCACGGTTCCACGGCAACCAGATAACTGATATACTGCATAAACTAGTTTATAATACATATTTAAATAGATATTTACACAGACACAGAACAAACAGACATGTTCGTTCATGCTCACAAAAAAATGTCGTGGATGGGAATCGACCGCACGACCTGTGGTGTATCAGTAAGGGTATTACCACCAAGCCAACTGGCTGATTATTAATCTTCGAAATGTTGTAATACATTTAGGTCTACTTCATTAAGCATATTAGCATATCTCTGCCAATTGATCTAACTTTTGGGTCAACACTTGTAACAAAACAATATGTCTAAAATCAGTAGAACAAAAGTAAATATAGGCTAAGTTCCAGCAAAATTACTTTAAAAAAATCTTTACTGTACCCTTTGTACACCTATCTAAGAGCCATTTAACAATATGATTTATTCAAAAATGTACTTGTCTATACTTAGATACAAAACCCAATTTATTTAAGATAGCCGACCCCGCGGTTTTACCCGCGTTCCTGAGGGATATCACATTTTCTCGGGATAAAAAGTAGCCTATATGTTATTCCAGGATATACTCTATCTATTTGCCAAGTTTCATCCATGTCCGTTTAGTAGTTTTTGCGCGAAAGAGTAACAAACATACTTAAATACAAATCTTTCCTCTTTATAGTATTAGTATAGACTAGTTATCCTCCGCAATTTCACCCGCATTCCCGAGGGATATAACACTTTCCCACGATAAAAAGAAGCCTATATTTTTTCCATCTTTTATCTATGTACCACGTTTCATCCAAATCCATTCAAAGATCCATACATCCATCCAGCAAATGCATTAAATATTAGTGGAAATGTCTCAATATTCCGTACCGTATGAGCTTAGAGTTTCCATTTAAAATGACTGAGTTAGTTACTCCAACCAGTAGGTACGTCCCAAACGTTGACAATCGAGACTGTACGCCAGTTGAGATCGTTTTCGACTGAAAATTGGTTTCGTGTCACGTCTATCGAATATTTCGATTGGTTTTAACCTCAGTATGAAATAACTTTCCATATTGAGCGTTTTTCCTGTTATTGGCACAACGCCGCCGGAAGAGATTTTCTATCCATTCATTTTTACTCGCATGCAAATTTAGTAATGGTAGATGAAGCTTATAATTTTTTTAAATAAACCTGTCAGTAGATATATAGAACATAGTATATACATACATGTATAATAATAATAATGGATCCCGAGACATTCTTTACACACGGCCATCTGGTCCCAAACTAAGCATTTTTTCTAAATACATATCCAGGAAACACATATCGTAAATACTGGGTGTAACTGTATATAATATATAAGTATGTATTTAGAAAAAAAAATAGTATATATAGTATATCAGTTGTCTGGTTTCCATAGTACAAGCTCTGCTTAGTTTGGGACCAGATGACCGTGTGTAAAGAATCCTACATCGCACTATCAAGATTCTCTCAGGATTTGATATATATACAAGCATCCTACATCAACAGTTGGACCGCGGTCCCCAGGCATGATCACCTAGCCTGGCGGATGATCTTCCCTTTTAAATGGAGGAGTCTCAAACCTCACTCCTCCATAATTCCAATAATATATTAAATAAATAAACCCGCTTATTAAATAACAGCCATTAATTTTGCGAGCTGAAACACGGAAAATTAAAATATTATTAAATGTTAATAATTCATTATTCTGGCCACTATTGTACGGTCACACAATGGAATGTCACATTGAAAGCCCATAATTTATACTGCACCGGTGTTCATGAATGTACAATCAACTTAGCGTAAGTTATTATATAAAATTGTTATTCATTGTAAAACTAACGCGAAATATGCAAATGCGGTCGGAGTTAATTCGATTGTGACTATTATTTTCAGGTGGTTTAAGAGCCTTATTTATAAGTTATTTTATAAAGTAAATGTATACCATTTTTTGCGATAGGATTAGTTTTATTTTTGCTTGAGTAAAATAGCAAGTCATAATTAATAACTTTGAAAGCCTCCATAATTTATTTGATTATGACGCACCACTTTATTAGATTCAAATAACAAACACAGTAAGTCTTTTCGGATAAGTACCTATTCACTGAAAAATAGTCACAGTATAGAAACGCTACGGAATTTCGAGAATAACGAATTAATACCTTTTAAATATGCATGACGTGCTCGCCTGGCCGCTTCCTGATACGTAATGCGACACAAATGCGATTTCCAAACGCAATTAGCCTAATTCATTCCAACCCCTCTCAGATTTAGGTGTGAATTAGAAATTTGTATGGCAGTTTTTTTTCTTTTTGTATACTCTTTTGCGAGACCATAAGCCACCGTGAAATGTGATGCTGTTACCCAAGGGTAGAATAGAACTAGTTCAGTAGTAGAATTGTCAGATAACATGCGCCAACGAAGACCCATACGATCCACGTGATGGTAAGCGGCCACCGCCGCCTACGGATATTTGCAACATCGCCAATGCGTTGTCGGCCCTGAGACGTGAAGTTGTTAAGTCTCATGTGCCTGTAATTTCCCCAGCTCTCTTACCTTTCTAACCGAAACACAGTAATACAAGTGCACTACTGCTTCACGGCAGAAATGGGTAAGGTCCAGTGGGTACAATAATATTGGCAGGGTACAGTTGCATTGAGCTATCATAAATTATATAAATATTATAAATAGGTCACCTATACATACCTATTTCTATTTTACCTTCTACAGAATGTTTTGAAATGCAACTATATCTATGAATAAATAGAAATGATTACACCTAATTATCTTACAACCGTTTATCTAATCATCGAATCGAGGCAATCCAAATGGCAGTTACAAGAGGATTGCTTTATAACTCTTCACTTTAATGTTAAATAGTTTTTTTAAAACTTCAAAAATTAGAACTAAAAAGAATTTGCCATGCTGTTATATGCTTTAATTACTCTACATATCAAGTTGGCTGTCGGAAAAACCTAAGCCATAAATAGAAGAGTAACACTGCTGAAGTATTAGCCTCTGCGGTAGTCGCGGTGAACCTAAAAATATGCTGCACTGAGCTGTACAGTGCTTAGTTATTTTCAGTAGAGCAGTTTAATTTTCAAACAAAAGCTTTATACGTAATTTACTAGTATCTTTTAGTACGGATATAAATATTATAATAAAAAAATATTGTTACCTTTTACCAATTATACGCTCGAATTGTAATGCTACTGTGTTTGTTTATTATGGCTGTATTTTTTAGAAATTCTGTAGTCATCAAAAAATACAAGTAATTGTCGGATCTTGGACTCGATTCCAGGACAGACATGAACATGTATGTTTGTTCCGTGTTCAGGAGTTAATATTTATTTAAGTGTATAAGTAGTTACTTTGAAAAAAGTATTTTATGAAGTATCAGTTATCTGGTTTCCATAGGATATGCTTTGTTTAGTTTGGGATTAGATGGCTGTATGTAAAGAATGTCCCAGGATATTTATTTATCGATTTCATTTTGTTATTGGAATTGACGAGTCCGTTATGTAAACGTCACGTAAAGACACGATAGAAGTTAAACTTTTGTAGTACAGGGAAACATTTCAATTATTAATCACTGTTGAGAAGCATCAATTGTGTCATCATTCATTTATTTTTCCTCACACAAAAAGGTTGCGGATTAGAATTTCAAAATCCATAAGAAATTTCACTTCAAAAAAATATGCTCATTATTTCTGAGTCTGAGTTTCCTGTTGAACCCACATAACACATATATCGTTGCTGATACAAGTCTCGTTGCCAAACAGTCTCGTTTCCATCCCGCCAAATACAATTAAGCCGCCTTTCCCCGATCTCCTCTCATCCCTCTTGATTGAGGGAAAAATCAAGATGTGACATCGTTAACTCAACGCTTCAGCCCAGTAAACTACTTTTAGCCTCACGTTTTTACAATTGTATGAATAGAACTAGAACTAGGGCACGCAATATTTCTATAGAACGTGCGTGAAGTACACTCTACCCTCTACCTTGTAGTAACGATCCACTATTAACGGCGAAGTCGAGTGCTCTTCAAAGAGGAATGTTTTTCTGTTGTAAGCGATGCTGGTTTTCTTAGAATTATTCAGGTACTTTTTTTTTTCAGGAGGATAATCATTTCGTTGACAATAGTGTTCTTGACGATTTCTTTTCTTGGTATAAGGGCCTGTTTGACAATTCCTACCTACCACTAAGAGTTGCTCTACAACATATCTATTCATAAAATATGTCAAGCGATTTCTCAAGCAGTCCCTTGGTAAAATATGTAAGGAATTAGACTGTTAGAATTGTTCAGAGAAGTCCGAATATAATATTTGTATTATACGATTTCACTATGATGATATACATTTTAAACTTATGTTACTTCATAATAAAGAAATAATAATAATGAGGCTAGATCGAATAAAATTCGCGCGAACCGCTTTGCAGCTTCCTTCCTCATGCCCACAGCTAAAGATTGGAATTCTCTCCCCTCGTCTGTGTTTCTAAAAACATACAACTTAGGGTTCTTTAAGAAAAGAGTGAATAGGCTACTAACGAGAAAGCGAGCTCCATCTTCAGCCCCATCTTCACTTACATCAGGTGAATTTGAGGTCAATCACAATCCCGTCGGAAAAAAAAAACTACAATTACTGGTGGAATAACACAGCAAAAGAAAATCGTCTTTATCATAAGGAATAATTAAATTCTACATAATCCTTATATTTTTTTACATAGATGAGGATTTCTCAGCTAAACATACATATCTTTATCAAAACCAACAGAATTGTTCAGTATTATATTTATTGTTTTTTATTCGATAAGTCTGTAAAGAGAGAGAGCGTAAAATTGTTTGGCCCTTGTCAAATGCGCGCGACGCGTAAATATTTGACACAATGTACATTGGAAATGCTGGGGCATGGAAAAAGTCTGTCCTGAATAATAAACTAACACAAAAAAACAATGTAAACAAATGATAAACGTATGCACATAAATGTTATAAATTTTTCATACCGATATTTACAATTTTATGCGTCGTTGTCCACTCCAGTCGTGGGTGCTGGATACACTCGCCTCGCGAGGGTGAAATGCAGGCAAGTCACTGGAGTAATTTGAAATACTTTTTAATGAATTGACAATTTTTTTGATTAATTATTTTTTACGGTCTTCTTTATAGCGCAACTGCTATACATACAGTTGGTTTATCTCTTGAAGTTCTAAAACGCAGACTATTATTTAGCGAGTTTCGGAGTTGATTTCATAGTAACAGTTGCTAATGCAGATAAGTAGTAACTTCAACCCCTTAAAGGGTTAAGAGAAAACTTCATATGATCAAGATATACAAACGAGAATCGAAAATTACTTGTAACAAGTTGTTGTTAGTATAATGATGAAAGCCTGAACTATTTTTGTGCATCATAGGCAAAAGAAAACTTTAATTTAAGGATCTTCAATAGATCGTTTAGCATACTGCCATCCCAGTAATATAATTATATTTGTTTAACAACTATAAACTGATTGGCCCATTTGGGAGATTTCTAACTTATAAAATTATATTAAGATATAAAGAATAATATAAAATGACTAGCTATCCCTGCGGTGTCACTCGCTTTTATCGATATCATATATTATTATACCTTATAACCATCTACGAAAAATTCCGCGTCGAATGCTAGCAGTCCCATCCCAGTTTTGAGGTGATGATGCGTCAAAGGAACCCTACTTTAATTATATATAAAAAGATATATAGAAAGATTAAATAATACTTCGATAGCATCACGATGATACATATAAAAACACTTATTAAATTATAATTATGAAAAATCAGGATTATTATTACTTTCTAAGGCTTTGTAGAGAGTCAACTCTGTCATTGTTATTTTCGCGCTGCGTGCGATAAAGATTCTGAATGCAAAGTTCACCCGAGCAAGTACCACCACCATACCTATTTCGCAGCAAAGCTGTAGTGCACTTGTATTACTGTGTTTCGGTTGAAATTAAATGAAATGAAATTTGAAATGAAATGAAATTTTATTGCCAGAAACAAGGTACATAAAGATGTCGACGATTAATTGAGAGCTACATGTTTCGCCTTCACTACTGTAGGCATGCAAATACATATAACATTAATATTAATTTTAAGTCAGTTCAGTTATATAATAGTTTTGAATAAAATTTAATTACAATAATACCGTTAAACCTCAGCGCGTCAAAATAAAATTAATAAAGAGAAAGAAAAAAAAAAGTAATAATAATACCAGAAAGAAACCACCATGTCAATTACTTATAAAATATATTCATTGAGGCTATAGAAACACTTCTCACTTAACAGTGTTGTTTTAAAGTTTGTTAATTTTAATTCTCTTATGTCTTTAGGTAGCTTATTAAATATTTTTATACACATAATGTAGCAATTTTTTTGGTATGACGTAGTTTTACAGATAGGTAACACAAGTCTGGTTGGGTCTCTTTTTCTTAGCATAGAGTGCTTGAAAGATGTAAGAACAGTCGAATGTGAGTAGATTTAGTCTTTTGAATAGTGGCTTGCACGATTCCAAAGGACCCACTCCACATATGGCACGGATACATTTTTTTTGTACAATAAAAGTCTTGCAAACATTTGTGGAGTTGCCCCAAAGCAACAGTCCATATCGAAGAAGTGACATTACATAACCATGGTTAGAAAGGTAAGGGAGCAATTACAGGCACATGAAAGATTTCTCTGACAAAACACACAATTCAACAGTCAGGTAAAGAAGGAACACTCAACATCATATCTCCCCCAAATATACACTCCAGGAAAAGATCAAATTCATAAACCGGAAGAGAACCTCAAAAAAATATTTTCCTTACAAAGTGTGAACCGTCATTATTTTTAGGGTGAGAACAGATGATCAGAAGGGTGACTCGGGTAGAAGATTACTGTCATATTTTTAAACTCCATCCAACCTAGATAATTAGGTGGATACGCCAGCCCTAAATTACAGTCATGCGAATAATATTTTTTGTTTTTTTTTTTTCAGGATTAATAACTGTGTGCCCTTTGTATGAAAGCTTACAATAATCCCGTGTAAAACAAAAAAGCGGCTCAGCTAAAAATAATACTTTTGAAATTTTGTTGAAGTGTTAATATGATGCACTAGGATCTTAATTTTACAACTATTATAACTGTGAAAGTTTTGATTGATATTCGTTAATTACGCCAGAACGGCTGAACGGATTTGAATGAAATTTGGCACAAAGATAGATTATAGTCTGGAATAGCATATACTTTAATCCCGAGAATAAGCAAAATCTGGCGAGAATGCGAGGGTCAGCTAGTATTTTATTAATAGGTTTCGTAGGATTCGGATTATCGGATAGATCTTGGATTAGTGTATTCGTAAATTATAATAGCTAAAACTCTGTAGTATTTATCTGTCTGTCTGTCCAATAATAACAAGACAATCAAGACTGGATAGCGAGCTGATTGTACTAATCCAGCTACTATGTCCGGATTTTCTCTCGCTGCAGTAACTTTCAATTTGACCTTCATAAGTGCCCTCCGTGGGCCTAGACTTAATAAATGGCTTTGTATTTCGAATTCAATCACAGGACCTTTGTCGTGACATCGAAGACAAAATCACTGAGTTTCATCGGCATAAAAGTTTATAAAATTATCATCTATTAACGTACGACTCAATATAATAACTCCAAAACATTTTATAGAACAAGAAAAACATCAGAGAAGGGTTGAACAATTAGTTTCGCGTCACTCCGTTTTGTGTTTAATTATTACACACATTTATTTACACATTAGGGTAATGGGTAAAACAAGTCCCTCATTCGGAATAAATTGTCTGTACTGTAGGCTGGACTCAGGATTAGGGTGGCAATGTGAGAATAGGTGCATGGATTTTCTATTGCATGATATTATTATAAATTTGTCATTGCACTTTTTAATTTGCGTGTCAAATATTTACCTTTATTAATGTTTATAGAATTTTGATAACAATATGGTCAGATAGCCGTAAATAATCTATTAATATGAGGAATTAGAAGTCAATAATAGGATGGTTTGATTTAAAAAGCCACCTTCTATGTTTGAAAACAAAAGCTGCAGCATTTAACCATGCAACATCTGAGATAGAAACCATTTTTGGACTTACACAGCTTTCTCTTTTTATGGTATTTTGCTTTTCTTATTTTCTAGTATGTTTTATTGTTATATATGTGAGTCCTTAATTAATAGTCTTTCTTTCATTCATAAGAAAATTATCTTATTAAATTATATTATCTATTTTAATAGTCAGTCACTTTTTTTTTCACCAAACTGATATGTTTATATAACCTACGTTTTACAATATATTTTTCATAATAAGAAAAACCAAGAATTTTTATAATTAGTTGTAATTATGGTTACATTACTGGGGACTCAGAGCGCGGTCATTTGTTACATGTATCGCTACTTTCGACCATATATTCACTGAGAACAAAGAATTTGAGCCCATTGTACAAATGCTTATCTGTAAAAGTAGTAGGTAATCTGGAAAGGAAAAGTCAATGGAAAAAATATTAAAAGGAAAATATCACCAAGTTAACTTACTAAGGGGCTTATTTTGGATAAGTCTGCTATATAAATAGATAATTTTATAAAAGCTGTTTAAAGGTAATAATACCATAGAAATATCATTTTTGTAATATCCCGGGTTTTTTCTTTTATAAACAACCCAAACAGCTTACGCTATGGTAACCAGATAACTCATACAATATTTCTTAAAAATCATGTACATCTTATCTCAGACATTTGCACCCTGATACAGAACAAAATACATGTTTAGGTTAGTCCCGGAATGGAATCAAACTCACGACTTATGGCGTGGAACAGTTAGTATTGACGTCGAATGCCGTGACGAGATTTAAAGGTTCCAATCTTTCAATGAGCTAAAACATCAAAATCATTTATTCATTTTAGGCCCTCGGAAGGCGCTTATGATGGTCAAATTTAAAGTTACTGAAGCTACAACTGATTTGGAAGTCAGCCTTCAACTGAGAAGGACCGGCAAGGAACTCAGCACGGTTACATTCTTTTTTATTTTTTTAACAAATAATTTTTTATATTAATTTTATCTATTCTGATTTTGGCTATTTTATAATATCAATTTTGTATTTAATAATTACAAAACTTTTAATATAGGTAACATTCAAAAACAAAACAAAAAAAAAGGAAATTACAATAATTCGTGATAAAACCACAGCTGGTGGTAGGGTAATATTGAGAGCCAGGTCTCTTCTAGGCTTACCATCTTCGGTCATATCGTCACTAGAGATTGTAGTCAGAAAAAAGTTTGTATATTAGTGTAACTAAGTATTGTGTTGTAAAATAGATAATAATAGCTTCAGTAACTTTAAATTTGACCTTCATAAGTGCCTTCCGAGGGCCTAAACTGAATATATGGTTTTAAATTTTGATTTTATTTTGAATAGAATACACAGTAAGATAATGTAAGAGCGTAAGTACATCGTAAAATTGGTGGTTCGTCATTTTATTGCAAAGAGTAGCACTCGAATCTCAAACTATCAAAACCTACGGCCTTCAAATCTTAAGCCGAGCCGACAATGAGGACCATAAAAAGTATAACATGGACTCTCACTCTAGTGCTCCATACTTCTTTAACAACATCACAAGATCATTACGAAATCGTAAACGAGCTAGCTAACAACCTCAATTCCTTTATAGGTAAGTCTATAACACACATATTTTTCATAAATTTCCACCATTAGGTAGATTCTCTAACTTATCCCTACTAACATTATAAATGTGAATGTAACTTTGTTTGTTATGCTTTCACGCAAGAACTACTTTACCGATCATCATGAAACTTTGAACATATATTCTAAGAGGTATTAGAAGTAACATAGGATACTTTTTGTGCCGGGAAAATGTTAGATCCCTCGGGAACGCGGGTAAAGCCGCGAGGGACAGCTACAGTTACAGTACATAATAAATTGAATTTCTAAAAATAATTGAGTACTCCACTTTTAAATTGTACTGGAGCCATCATTTAATTTCCGTAAAAATGAAATGATTCCTCGAACCACAACTTTTTGAAATCACATTTTTATTTTCAGCACGGACAGCAAACATTTTGAAAAATGATTTGTTTTCGTATGTAGGTGTAATTGTTCCACGCCATGTTATTCCCGACTAGATTGTTTTTGAGGTGTGATTCTATAAAGTAAATTACACTAGCTCGACGATGTTTCGCGGGCTCCATGCTCTGTCTCTTTCGTTGACTCCGTAATTACGTGAGAGGACGCCTATCGAGGCCTGGTAACGCAGGTTCGCCGACAATATTTGTATCAGTTGAATAAGTGGGCTGGTCCCAATCCGGTGTTGAGTGTTATAATTAATCGTCCCGACGTACACACCCACGTGACCTTCTCGTTGTTCATTTAAAATTTTGATTTTGACAGAAAAAATAAATATTTGTTTTGTGAAAACAAATCCGCTGGGAACCATAAAATATTGTACGCTCAATCATCGTTATTACTTTTCCCTGACCAATTTTGAAACAGGGCACAGATAAGTATTGCGCGTTGTTCTCTTAAATCTTATGCTATTGTATTATGAAACGTTTTCCAACAATTTCAAACAAATATGTTTCAGGAACTAAATATCATCACGGAGGAAGTTTTGTCTTACGTGTTTTCCACAATGGATGCTCTCCCCGAAGCTAAAAAAGAATAGAATGAAGAAAAACACACATTTAAAATAAGAACCAACGTGTTTTTCGATTTATTCAGTAAGTACATTTAAGGTTTCATTTAGAAAGCCGCAAAGCACTAAAAGTAAACAGAGACAGAGATAGTTTGTAAGCAAAAGTATCGTCCCCTCACGGATCGAAGTTTCCGATGAAATTATAGTCTCTAATCGATATAAACTTTACGACATTTGAGGACGGCTGTAACTCGGTGGAATTTAATCAACCTGACTTAGATATTGGGGACCCTAAATTAATCACTTTGCTATTTGCTAGGTTGACTTTAAGGTGAGCACTGATTAAAGTGATAGCGTAGTTATTATATATTATAGTAAGAATTATATTAATTTTAACAAGGCATTTCTGTCATTTATTGACAGATATAAAAAAATACTTTAAATGTTAAAGATACTAAATACTAATACTTTGTCCCTTGCTTTTTTTAGTTTTGTGTTTTTTTGTGTAAATCAATGTTTTTTTTTTTCATATTTAATTTTCACTTATTTAATACTTCAAAGATTAAGTGTGTATAAACCTTAACAATGATAAGTTTAGATACTTTGGTTCACATATGTTTATTATGGTTTCAATAATAGTTTGGGAAGGCATTTATGTTTCTAAGTTCCTGCCTTTGTTCGTAGTGCGTGAATTATTATATTAACTGTTTAGAACCTAGCATACAGTTTAGGAGGCTCAAAATTATCAAATATTGCTTTGCTAATTACACACATAAGCACAATCAATACATATATAAATAGACTTTAAAAAAAAGAAGAGAGCAGTTTCAGTATTTACACTTATCAACCAATTTTTGAGTTAAGCCCCTTAACTCAAACTTCACTTTTGGCATCATTCTGAGGGTGCGATATATTAAGACCCAACGTGATGTTGATGACCATTGTCGTCGTATCAGGCGTGATTCATAACCCGGACATCAAAATGTTAATTGTTTCTTAACAAACCTGGGAATTCAAGTCAAGATCTCCAGCCTCTATCCGGTCTTTAAACCGTTCGATCACAGAAGCGATACAGCATCTAGTGTTTAAAATATTTGTGGTCTTTAAAGAGAAGACTGCAATAGTTCAAACCGAGTCGATTCCTTCGACTAAATACGTAGGTAGATAGTTTTTAGTTAGTAAAGCCGTTGAATATATTTTATAGTAATCTACTATGCTTTACTAACAAGTTACAGACTCTATTCAGAATAATAATTATAATAAATTCAAATTATAAATGAGGTTCCATCAGGTGCTCGGTAATTGCGATCATTCAGAGAACCATGTCAACATCATTAGGACGGTTCATTTACCTCCATGATTGCTGTTTTTCATTTTAAGTTGACTCATTAAGAATTAATAATATTTATAATGTGAATGATTCTATGACGTTTTGATGCCACATAAATATGATAAAATAAAATGAATAAATAAATATCCAGGGGCATTCTTTACACACCGCCATCTGATCCCAAACTAAGCATAGCTTTTACTATGGAAACAAAATAATAGATATACCTACTACATATATTAATTGTTTTTTATTTGATTTTTTTTTTATTGAACGAAAGGCATATTATTTATTACAACCGCATCAACATTTCTCCGTAGAAGAGAAATATCTGTCAACCTGGCTCATCATCACATCATAACGTGAACACTTATATAGATATTTACATCCAGGCATAGAACAAACTGCCATGTTCATACAAATGTTTGTTCTGGGTGAGAATTGAGTCCACTACCTGCGGCGTGGCAGTCAGGGTCAGAGTCAGGGTTAGTGGCTACCTGAACATACTTAAATGTGACACTTTTGTCTTCTCTTGGCCCTTCGTCTTTGTCTTCCTTTCATTCCTTCTATCTTCTCTACTGTGATGTTTTTGGAACGAAGTTCCTTATCGCGCGTATTGTGAAAGGGGGCTGAAAAAATTCATACGAAAAGTTATAACGACACTTTTTTTCGAAATTTAAATGATATGGTTTATTATTGAGTTTGTTTTTTCATAATTTATTTAAAGGCTACATATAACATGTTTATAATTCTGTTCCATTTATAAATTTGTATAATTAGTAATTATTAGCACAGTCTTGATCTTTTACTGAAGACTTAATACTAAAGACGAGAGATTGCAAGTTTTTCTCAACACTGGACCTAAACTCAGCGTTTTGGTCAATTCCAATGCGTATCTTTGTTCTATCCGGGTGTCCCTTGACACCTCTCAAGTATTTCTTTTATAAATTTGTCGTTTTGAAAAATTTTCAAATCAAATATTTTTCTAATAATAATAGTATGGTTTCCTTCATATATTTTTTCTCTTTAACAAACATGTACCTATGAACCATTAAAAATAAAGACACTGTAGAAGTGAATCTTTTGTATTACAGGGTAACCTTTTAATTATCCATCAATCACTTTCGAATAGCATAGATTGTGTTTATCATTAATTTATGTTTCCTTACACAAAAAGGTTGCGTATCAGAATTTTAAAGACCTATTCCATAAGAAGTTACACTACAAAAGTGTTGTAGTTGAAAATCACCACAAACAAATCACTATCATAACTTATTTATATCGATAGTCCAAAAACATATCCAAAATAAATACTTCCAGTTTGTTACCGACCGAAATGTTTATGAAGAAATGTAGCGTGACGACCACCCTGTGTGACAGGCGGAAACGTAACATTTCCCGGCGTTGGTTGTTCCAACCAAAGTTATCCATGAGATACACACGAAATACGGCTTTTCTTTATCAGGAATAATTTAAGCAGAAATAATCTGACTTAGCTTTTGATACTTGAATGTTTAGATCTCATAAGTCTTAAGGTGATTGATGAAGCGTTGATTGGGATACACAATGGATTAAAATAGCTGAATTAATTAAGTGATATCGATAACTTTCTGCATTTGAGAGTCTGGTCTCTTTGATGCTTAGGAGACTGACTACTTTTGTAGGATTAATATTATAATTATTCTATATTATATTAAATTATATATAATATTACTGTTCGCGACAATGTTACAAGGATTTGTGATAACGTTCATGTTAATAGATATTTGAGATAACACCTTGTTACTGTTCAGATAAGAGATATTGACTAATTGTAGTAGTGACCAAATGTTATTATGAGTAAACTCTAAGTTATATTTAAGTTAGAAATATGCAAGTTCTAATAAACGTTAAATATTTGTTGTTTTGATTCCCAGTAAATGTAAGGTGATAAAAATGTAATCACAGGTTATCAAAACCCGGTTCTAGACATGCCCTTTGCCTATCACCTCGTTCTTTAACTCAGAGTAAAGTAAATCAATAAATAATATTTTAATAAAAATCCATTACAATGTAACATAAGAAAGTAGGACACACCTATGTGCTAACACAGAATAGAGCATGATAAAAAGGGATAAGCACATAAGTAAAAAAGGGACTTTTTTAAACTGAGGATAAAAGTAGTTGACGACACTTTAGAAATATATAAAAACCGAAAATAAATAGGGATATGGTAAGAGGACTACACTTTGAAAACAAGGCCAAAAAGAGACAAGGCCCTAAGAGTAAAAAGAACAGAACGAAGTGATAGACAGGGATAGTAAAAATTAGAGTAAGAAAGGAAATAATTAGACAAGGATAGCACGACGATTGTACAAGGGAGATATACCTTTAGCGCGTGCTATTCGTTGACTAATTCACGACTTAGAAAAAGGCATATATATTTTGTAAACAATTTTATTGGCACGACGCCACAACAACACGGAGACTTCTACTTGTAATAAGTTTACTTGTTTTAATATAACGAATAAAGGGGCGTAATACGGTGTTTCAAAGTACTGGTGTTTTACTTCTCCGAAAAGTCATTCGCTAGCGTTTTCAACGAAATATTCCCGAAGCGGACAAACGAAGGTGTCCGTTTCATCCTGGTCCTTCAGCAGCCGGATTACCTGGATTTCCGGTCCATTCTGCAGCCGAAAAAGTTGTATTGTCGGCCGCACATCACATCTTCACCAACCACCTGTGAAACTACGTTCGTGATACCTCAAGTGGAACGTACGGAAAAATGGTGAAGACAAGAAACGAAACCGCCAGCGAAGAGAGGGTAAGTGCCGCGACCAGTGCTCACGCCCCAGTGGACGCCGTTACCGAGGGAACTACCATGGATAGCACCGCAGCTGTCGGAACATCCACAGCCCGCACCACTACCATCAACGCTACCACAACCGGCGCCACCATCGCCACCACCACCGCCAGTACCACCGCAGCCGGTACTGCCGCTGGTACCCGCATCGCCGACTACGGATCATATTCAACCGCAACGCGCTCGAATAACACCACCGCGACGGAACCTGGCACCAGCGCCGATTCTGATGAGTCCCCCAACACGGAACCCACATTGAAAGAAAAAACTGAAACGAGTAAACCGACCAGACCGCTTTCAACAGCAACAAACAGAAGTCGGCGTCGTCAAATACTGAAAGCCAAGGAGGAGCTCCTAACACAACAGGCTGATCTGGCCGCTCGCCAGACAGAGTTGGCGGCGCTAAGACTGTCACTTCTAGAGGAAAAAGAAGACACTGACCACGATGACGAAGATAGTATCGCATCGGTACAAGTCGCAAGGACGAAATCATGGGTAAACGGGCACACCAATACCTTGGCCGTCACGACAGGAACTAAGGAGACCTGTCAAACGCAGAAGCCGTGCAATATGCCGACGAGGGGAGATATACTGGCAACGGGGAGGAGTGATGCGCATGGCGCACGCGAATGTCAAAAGGCAACCTGGAAGCCGACTCACGCCGAGCAAAAGGGATCGAAATTGATGCACACTTCTGCACAGGAGGAAAAGGACCAAGACGCATGGAAGCCTGCAGCGACGACATCAGTGAATAAAAGTGACCACAAGTCAGAACATGCGGACCTCGCGACTGCCATCGCAGAAGCAGCCCGGGCCCTGCAGCCGATAACGCAACGCCATAATGTGGAGCTACCTACATTCAATGGGTCATCAGGTGATTGGCTACCGTTCAAGGCAGCCTTTGAGCAGACACAAAATCACCTTACTGAATATGAAAACTTGGCGAGGCTTAGGAAAAGCCTGAAAGGAGCCGCAAAGGAAGCGGTACAATGCCTGTTCATAGGCACAACCAGTCCGGAAGCAGTGATGAAGCTATTAGCTACAAGATTCGGCCGCCCCGATGCCCTAGTTATGACAGAGTTGAATAAACTAAAAATGCTGCCGAAACTCAACGAAATGCCACGAGATATTTGCAACTTTGCATCGCAAGTAACAAACATCACTGCAACCATCAAAGCTTTGAAGAAAGAACATTACTTATACAATCCTGAAGTTGTTCGAGTAGTAATTGATAAGTTACCATCGACGCTGCGTTTCCGGTACTACGATTTTGTGATAGAATGCCCTGAAGAGGAACCGGATCTGTTGAAGCTGTCGAACTTCCTCGAACGCACCGCCGAGAGGTGTGGAAACTTCGCACCAGCAGAAACTTCAGCGACAGAACGACCCGCCAACCCCAGGCGTCAGGCTCGTACATACCATGCCGGAGAGCGTCGACACATAACTTCAGAAAAGAGTAAAACATGCCTCGTCTGCAACATGAAAGACCACAACAGCAACGCTTGCCCAAGCATAAAGGAAGCAGACGACGCAAAGCGATGGGACATCGCTATTAAACACAGGCTGTGTTTCCGCTGTCTACAACTACGACGGTTTGGTCACATATGTAAACCAAAGAGATGTGACAACAATGGATGTACATATTTTCACCATCCATGGCTGCATGGCGCCATGATGGCACGAACGCGAGCAAGAAACATCCATACCACAGAAGAAAAACCGATTACCGCCACGATCACGTCCACAAAAGAAAAAAGGTGCACAACCGCATTTTTAAAAGTACTACCGGTACAAGTAACCGGACCAAGAGGCATGTACGATACGTACGCCCTACTAGACGACGGATCCACTTGCACGCTTATAGAAGAAGCAACGGCGAATCAGATCGGTGTAACAGGAACGCCGGAACCATTCTTCATCGAGGGCGTAGCTGGCACACGCATCGATGCCTGCCAGTCGCGTCAAGTCCAACTTGACATAAGGGGCCAGAACTCTAAGAACTTCAAGATCCGCGCACGAACAATACAAAAACTAGACCTTTCTCCACAAACAGTCGATAGGGAGACTGTTCGCCGTTTCGCACACCTACAAGATTTAGAAGATCAAGTAACGTACGAAGACTGCGTACCCACCGTCCTGATCGGGCAGGACAACTGGCATCTTCTGTTAACCCACGACGTGCGCCGCAGCGGAAAAGGAGATCCCGTGGCTTCACGCACAGACCTTGGATGGGTCCTCCATGGTACCCAAGATAACTACAGATCTAGTCAACGCGTGATGCGAGCCCACGCTACACCCGCGGTTCCTGAAGAAGAGGACAATGAAGAAATGAACATGGAACGTCTAATGAAAGAACATTTCTCATTAGAATCACTGGGAGTGACACCAAAACGCTCGTACACAGAGGAAGAACAGCGAGCGCTTCTCCTACTAGAGACCAATACTAAGCGCCTACCGGCGGGAGGATTCGAGACGTGTCTACTGTGGAAAAATGATAACCCCAGAATCCCCAGGAACTACGACAACGCCGTCAGACGTTTACAAAACATTGAGAAAAAACTAGATCGTGACCCAGGAATGAAAATAAGATATCAACGACAATTAGAAGTGCTCCTGGAAAATGGTTATGCCGAAAGGGCACCTGAAACAAGAGAAGAGAGACTATGGTACCTGCCACACTTTGCAGTAATAAACCCAATGAAGCCGGAAAAGCTACGTATTGTCCACGACGCGGCCGCAGCGACGATGGGCACGTCACTAAACGACCTCCTGCTTTCCGGCCCAGACCTCCTACGGTCGTTGCCGGGAGTACTCATGCGCTTTCGACAACGACCAATAGCCGTTACCGCAGACATAAAGGACATGTTCTTGCGTATAAACATAGACAAAAAGGAACGAGACATGCAGCGTTTCCTATGGCGAGGTCACCGACGGGAAGGCACACCAGAAGAATACAGAATGAAATGTGTGATCTTCGGCGCAACGTCATCTCCGTGTACGGCAATCTACGTGAAAAATAAAAATGCGGAAGACTTCAAAGAACGTTATCCGGAAGCCTCATCGGCGGTAGTGAGAAGTCACTACATGGACGATTACATCACCAGTTTCAACACAGAAGAGGACGCCATAAGGATATCACAGGAAGTAGCCTTCATCCACAGTCGGGCAAACTTCACCCTACAAAGATGGGCGTCCAATTCAAAACACGTAATCGACAACATTTCACCGGAAAAGAGGCGAGAGGTTGTCAGCCTAGATTCAGAAAAAATCTTGGGAATGGTGTGGAACCCCAACCCAGACACACTATCATTCAGTGTGAGCCGACATAAGATCCCAGCGGATATATTACAAGGGGAAAGAACACCCACCAAAAGAGAGGCTCTACGCACAGTGATGTCTCTATTCGACCCTTTGGGACTCGCCGCACCGGTCACCATCCAAGCAAAGCGAATTCTACAAGAAACCTGGCGCAGTGGGATCGGCTGGGACGAGCCACTGCGGGACAACGAGGCGGAAACATGGAGACAGTGGATGTGCCATGTACAAGAGTTACCCCTACTAGCCGTACCACGGTGCTATCTGACACCCACTTACGAGCGATCACTCGAACTGCACACTTTCGTAGACGCGAGCACTTCTACCTACGCAGCCGCCGTCTATTGGCGTGTTACCAATAAAGAGGGACACACCCAAGTAAGTCTCGTGATGGCAAAGGCACGAGTCGCCCCCATCAATAAAGTCACCTCTATCCCGCGACTAGAACTTCAAGCGGCGGTATTGGGATGCCGCCTCGCCCGCACCACGGTGGAAGAGCACGATATGAAACCCACGCGGCGAGTTTACTGGTCCGATTCGAGAACAGTACTCGCGTGGCTACGTACCGGACCGCGAGCATATAAGCCGTTCGTCGCACACAGAGTCGCCGAAATCTCCGAAGAAACGAAAACAGCCGAGTGGAGATGGGTGCCGACCAAACAAAACGTCGCGGATGATGCCACTCGCGACTCGCCAACTAATTTCACGTCGGAACACCGCTGGTTTCATGGCCCCGAGTTCCTACGTCGACCAGAGGACGAATGGCCACACGAGGAAGAAAGTCCCACAGGAATCGAGCCCACTGGAGAGGAGCGGGTGAACCTGACTAGAGAAACCGCAGCGCGCCTATCAGAGGCACTACCAGACATCACACGCTTCTCCAGCTACACGCGCGTAATACGCTCCACAGCGCGCGTGTTACAATTCATCGACAAGCTCCGCCCGAAGCAGCAGTGTGCGGCAACCTTCAAGCGCACCCTGAAGAATAGAGAAACAGATCCGACTTGGAAATTGAATCATAAGGTGAAACCCAAGGCGTCTCCACGATCAGGAGACGAACACAACGCCCTCAAGTACGTGACAATCGACGCGCACTATTTACACCGCGCCGAACATCTATGGGTGCGAGCACAACAGCAACAGGTGTTCGCCGAAGAGGTCGTTGCCCTGAAAAATAACAGATCACTGACCGCGGTCAGTCGACTCAAGCCCTTCGCCGTGACCTTACATGGCGACGGTGTGATTCGTCTCAAGTCCCGAATCGCTGTCACAACCGACATCAGCGACACACAGCGAGAACCAGCGGTGATTGACGGAAATCATCGGTGGACACGCCTATACATAAGTTGGGTCCACACTCGCCTGCATCATGGTGGTTTCAATATTACCACCAACGAAGTTCGCCAACAATACTGGGTGTTGCGTCTACGCTACGCCGTCCGTACTGAACTTAAACAATGCCAGTCCTGTCGACTGAGAAAGGCATCGCCGGCCCAGCCTTCGACCGGCAATCACCCGCCGAGTCGAGTGGCTCATCACAAAAGACCCTTTACATACACGGGTCTCGACTACTTCGGCCCGATGACTGTCACCATCGGACGATCACATCAGAAAAGGTACGGCGCGCTATTCACATGCCTGACCACACGAGCAGTTCACATCGAACTGGCCGGCAGCCTGAACATCGACTCGGCAGTGATGGCACTGCGCCGCTTCATTGCACGACGCGGGTGTCCTACGGAGATATGCTCAGACCAGGGCACCAACCTCAAAGGTGCCGACCAAGAACTGCAGCGAGCTGCCGACGAAGCAATGCAAGAAGAAGCTTCAGTTCGCGCCATCCAGTGGCGCTACATACCCCCAAGCGCCCCCTTCATGGGAGGCGCGTGGGAAAGGCTCGTCAGAAGCGTCAAGACCGCGCTCCAGGTGACCCTCAACGAGCGCGCACCAAAAGAAGAGGTGCTCGCCACCCTACTTGTCGAGGCGGAACACACTATCAACAGCCGACCACTGACGCACGTGTCTTCATCACCGGACGATGATCTCGCGTTGACACCTAACCATTTCCTGTTGGGTGGGCCGTCACGCGTACCGCAGCCGGGAGCCTTCACCGAAGACGATGTCGCCGGCCGCAGGGAATGGAGATCCAGCCAGCGCCTCGCGGACACATTCTGGTCTCGCTGGGTGCGGGAATATCTACCCGAGCTTCAACACCGGCGGGAGCCCCAAGCGTCGCACGGGTCACTTAAGGTCAATGACCTTGTCCTGATCGCAGACGGTAACTTGCCCCGTAACGTATGGCCACGAGGGGTGGTCGTGGCAACTTACCCTGGACCCGACGGCGAAGTACGAGCAGTGGACGTGCGGACCAGCAGAGGAATCCTGAGACGACCCACCAAGAAGTTGGCAATACTGGACGTTACCCCGAGAACAGATGAAACACCGGCCCCTGCCGCGAACGCGACCCAAGAATCCAGCTGAAAAAGCTGCGGCGGGAGAGATGTTCGCGACAATGTTACAAGGATTTGTGATAACGTTCATGTTAATAGATATTTGAGATAACACCTTGTTACTGTTCAGATAAGAGATATTGACTAATTGTAGTAGTGACCAAATGTTATTATGAGTAAACTCTAAGTTATATTTAAGTTAGAAATATGCAAGTTCTAATAAACGTTAAATATTTGTTGTTTTGATTCCCAGTAAATGTAAGGTGATAAAAATGTAATCACAGGTTATCAAAACCCGGTTCTAGACATGCCCTTTGCCTATCACCTCGTTCTTTAACTCAGAGTAAAGTAAATCAATAAATAATATTTTAATAAAAATCCATTACAATGTAACATAAGAAAGTAGGACACACCTATGTGCTAACACAGAATAGAGCATGATAAAAAGGGATAAGCACATAAGTAAAAAAGGGACTTTTTTAAACTGAGGATAAAAGTAGTTGACGACACTTTAGAAATATATAAAAACCGAAAATAAATAGGGATATGGTAAGAGGACTACACTTTGAAAACAAGGCCAAAAAGAGACAAGGCCCTAAGAGTAAAAAGAACAGAACGAAGTGATAGACAGGGATAGTAAAAATTAGAGTAAGAAAGGAAATAATTAGACAAGGATAGCACGACGATTGTACAAGGGAGATATACCTTTAGCGCGTGCTATTCGTTGACTAATTCACGACTTAGAAAAAGGCATATATATTTTGTAAACAATTTTATTGGCACGACGCCACAACAACACGGAGACTTCTACTTGTAATAAGTTTACTTGTTTTAATATAACGAATAAAGGGGCGTAATACGGTGTTTCAAAGTACTGGTGTTTTACTTCTCCGAAAAGTCATTCGCTAGCGTTTTCAACGAAATATTCCCGAAGCGGACAAACGAAGGTGTCCGCTTCAATTACCATTAGTTTATATTAAAATCTACCGTTTTACGCTGGTTTATTTTAATTTCAACATATGTTTAAATCCTTTCATTTGTCATGGATTCTGTAATATATGGAGTGTTTTATGTAGTTGAATAATGCGCAAAGTCCAATCTGATCATATATTTTGTTTTTACCATTAACCATGCAACCGCATTTAAAAAAATCCTTCTACACTAAAGATATCCTTACTATACATAACACGAATTGATTCGAAAAATCCTACTAATATTATAAATGCGAAAACTGTTTTGAATATTTGGATATTTCTCACTCTTTCACGCAAAAATGTCTTAAAGGTTTTTAATGAAACTTGGCACATATACATAGAGTATGCTTTTTTTTAAGGGACTGATGGCTTACCCTTACACGGACAATGGTGGAGTATGCTCTGGTATTTTGTAATTCCAAGAAAGTTTTAGATCTCTAAGAAATACGAGTGACACCGTAAGGAAACTAGTCGTGAATAAGCAGTAAAATAATGTTGGAAACAATGGTCTCTAAAATATGTTCTGTACAGCGCTAAGTCCGAGCTAATTATGGCGTACGGAACTCCGGACATCGTTGTCCGCCGGAACATTCAAATACATTACAAGCTCTGGAAATGTAGTGTAATGTTTTACATTACGTGAATTATTAAGACGGAGAACTTGTTCTATTCTTTCTTTTTTATTTAATTTGTGGTGAAGGCAGCCTTGTTAGATCTTTTGTTTAATAACACTTATGTTTAGATATTACGTTAACTTGATTAGTTTATGTAAAACTATCGTGCAGAAAAGTGATAAGTTTATTACGTCAGACTATTCATAAGTGCTTGTAAAGGCCTATTTGAATAAGAATATTGTAACGAAGTTCCTTATCGCGTGTTGTGAAAGGGGGTAAACGTGGTGAAAAGTTGTAACGACACTTTTTTTCATATTGTTACGTTCGAAATTTAAATGATATGGTTCATTATTGGGTTTGTTTTTTTCATAATTTATTTAAAGGCTACATACAACATGTTTAAATTTGTTTTTACAAATAGAATTAATTGAATTCGAAACATATTTGTAGAATAAGCAGACGGTCCACCCGATGGACCTGCAAGACCATGAACATCGCCAAGCTTAAAAGCTTCCCGGCAATACCAATTTATTCTCAAAAACATAACGGACACAACAAAAGTAGCAGCTACATTCAAAATGGAAATGAATCCACACCTAACCCCATCGGGGCTGTCTCAAAGATAACGACTTCCGAGGTTATATTAAATCCCGAAAGAAACTTTTTAAAAGATAGCGAAGGGACATAATTTCATTTACGGCATTTAAAACTTTATCTTCCGTACGACCAATTATATTTTTTTTTTGTTACAATACCGTTAAGTTATTGTGAAACTTTTCTTTTGTTTCCTCACATAAATCTGAGTGAGTAATAAATTTACCACTAAAGTACATAATCCCCAAAAAAATGACCATCTATGGATATTAATACTAATTAATGGGTGTGTTTTGTGTAAAAATTCGATCAAAGACACCGTGATGTCTTACAGCCTTAATGAATATTCAAGCTTGATCCAAAATCACTATTTTTTATAAAATCTTTTTTTTTGCATTTGGAACAGTTCTCCTTGGGTTTTAGATAGGGATTTTGTATCAATTTTGGCTATTAGTGGATTTAGATAAAACAACCTAGCCTTATGAACTTTAGATATATATATAAGATTCCTCTGAAATATAGCTAAAACTAAGAGCCTCGGAATACAAATACATTGTAAAACAATTTCTCAAAACATACTAAACCCTTTTATTTAAATTCGCAACCACCTCACATCTCAAGTTTTAATAATTTTAATGCTTCGGAAGCGTGAAGCGTACAGGACCCCATACGGAGTCGGCCGGCCATTTAGGGGTCCGTTGAAAAGCCGGAAAAGCGCTAATCCATCACAGAGAGTTACGACGTCCTCCATGTTATATACGGTTGGGAGACCCCACGCCATGGTTTGTTCATATTGTGCCTGTTGAATTGAGCCGCTTAAAGTTTGACAGGCTAGTCAGGCCAGGCTTAGTTGTTACTGGCCCCGACTGTCACGCCACAGGTCTGAGATCGATTCCCATTCTGGACAAAAATGTATATGAATGAACATGTACGTTTTTTTGTCCGGGTGTAAATAAATATATAACGTTCATAAAAAAAAAACAAAGAACAACAATTTTGGATACTTGTGGGTATAGCTTCAGTTATCTGCTAAGTATAAGCTTAGCCTAATTTGAGATCAGATCTTGTGTGGATAAAGTTTGAGAGTTAAAAATAAAAGTGGATATGCCTATCTTGAAATTACAAATTTTTACAGTGATAGACGTGAAAAATATTAAATTAGCACTGTATTACGCCAGGTACACAACAGAGCGATTTCTTAATTTTATAAAGGCTTTGAATCCGTGCTTTATTAATTTTGGTAACGTCTTCTTTGTGACGCTAAGATTTAGGGTTAATGCCGGGGAACTTGGTTGACCGCAGCTATCTAAATTAAAAAATATTTGAAAAAAACGTTAATAAAATAATGCTAAATGTTACCGTATACAGTGTTTGTGAGCTGGATATTCTATAGTTATTTAGTCAAAAATATTCTTTAACATTTTACCGGAAAAAAAGTAAATTAAGTTCCTATTGCTCAAAATAAAACAAGTAGGACTTTATTAGTACGGAACCCTTTAGGTACGATTACAGCTCACATTTGAATGGTTTTATATTTTATTTGAAAAGGATTTTTTTAAGAAAATAACAAACTTAAAAATAATTCCTTCAATAGGCTAGTGCCCCCGCAATTCCGGCTAGCATTATAAATTTTATTGGATCTAAAAAAGCATTTCATAAAAGATATTTTCTCATGAACAAAAATAACTGGAAGCATTTACGATTCCAAGTCACAAAGCGGAACAAATCACAAAGTCACGCTCGCGTTGTTTACTCAAAGCGTAGGAAAGAAACAAGTTGCGATTAGGTGGAACTGAAATGGGACAAAAGTTTACTGTCTTGTGTCTTAGTTCAACCACTAGACTGCTGCGGTAAACAATCAACTAATCCAATTACGGTAATATCTTTTCTTGAAACTTTTTTGACTATATAAAATTCTACACTTTTTAACCAAAACACTTTAATTTTTTAAAACACGCAGTATAAACTCAAGCTGATATTATTTTAGATTTTTCAGTGATGTTGCTTTACAGACAGGAATTTGATAAAGGTTTAAAAATAAAATACGTGATTATTATTAGTTGATTATGTTAGTAAAAATATTTAGATTTAAATATTATAGTAGTTGTTCCTAGGTATGGTTTATGTACCGACCGTCCAGCTGAGATCATAGGCAGGATACTGTGAGCCCGCACTCGGCGCACCAAAGATGTGCATTTTTTTCTAACGATATTGCTTATTATATTTGAAAAGAGAATCTCCTTATCTCCCTAGAAGAGCTAACTCCACGAGCTTTTTATTTAAGTCCAGTTCCACATCAATAGCTATGCTAGAGTTTTATTGTGCAAAAACGTAGGTCGAAAATATTTATTAGTGAAAGATAATCTGAGTAAGTTAAATATCAATTATGAGCCTCTAAATTTTCAACCATATTAGAAGTTTAATGCATAAACATAGCTTAGTGTCACGCCAGTCTAAATCTGTAAGTTAACATGGGTCATACAAGTTTCAGGACTTTATAGAACACTGTTCGTGTTCTGTAAAGTCCTCCATCTCTCTTAGGGGAGTAGTGCTAAAACTGCCAAGTAAACTTCTGACTACCTGAGTTAAGTTTAAAATTAATTATTCTGTACCTTCCTTCTCAGTTTTCATTCAGATTGCTTTCTGATATGAAATTAAATGAAATATTTTCAAATAGGCCTTCACAGACACTTATGAATAGTCAGACTCTAACACCGGTTCGGGCGGTTGCTTTTACTGAGAAGAGACGGCAATAAACTCGGCAATTACTCTTTTCAAAATAAGATTTTGTACATAAAGATGTCAGAGTCGCTGGAAGCCGCTGGATGCAGGCGGCTCAAGACCGTTTGAGATGGAAATCCAAGGGGGGGCCTATGTTCAGCAGTGGATATCCCTGGGCTGATATGACAACATAAAGATGTGTCCTGCTGGAGCGAGCGCTACACCCAATCATTGTCGGCATTAAACTAATCGTTGGTGTTGTACGAAAGGTACTAAAACAATCTTAATTGATCAGTATGATTGTTGATATAATGAAATGAAAATGAAAATATTTTTATTCAAATAGGCCTTTACAAGCACTTATGAATAGTCTGCCTCTAATACCGGTTCGGAAGGTTGTTTTTTACTGAGAAGAGCCGGCAATAAACTCAGCAATTACTCTTTTAAAAATATAATTATAAGTCTTCTACTACCTTAGATCTCTATTATAACCCTTACGAGGGTGATCTGTGATTTAACTTCATAGGATAGACTATCCCTTGTGGTTTTATCCGCGTTTATGAGGGATTTTAATCCAAGTTATAGACCATCTATTTGCCAAGTTTCATCCAAATCCGCGTGAAAAAGTAACTCCTTACATCTATTTGTACATACATCGACACAAACTCTCGCATTTATAATTTTAGTGGAATAGGATAAAAATAACCTATACTAAATACCGCTTAAAGAGATGTGTATTATTTATCAATTGGGGATATATAAAAATAGCATAACCCAATAGAATCATTATTATGGAATTCGGCCTTCAAAATCTATAGTGCCAATAAACTAAGTTTCACGATATTTCAAGATATCACCATTCAATACACGTTTCCCAAACAGGATAATTTTATCTTTTCATTTTTTCCCTTTTTAAAATTAAACGCTTTCTAAGAAATTGCGACGAAAGTTTGCTATTCTCCTAGCGTGTTTCCGGGGACTTTTTTTGTTTACTTGTTAACTTTTTATTGTGTTTCGTGAAAGGCGATCTTTGACTTAAAATCTTTGCAACATAGGGCAGTGAAAAAATATTTTCCTTGTTTCAGTGTTGTGTAACATTTATATTTTATTGGAAATCTTATTATTGTGGGCAATAAAATGAAGCCTGTAAATAATAAATCCGAAAACAATAATATTCTGAATCAAATTGTAGAAATAAAACCTTAAGAGCTAAAATAAGTTCTGATAGGTGTAATATTATAATATTGGATATCGGGAATGGAATAAACATGTCTATTTTCCAGCTTCATTTCTCTGATTTGATATAGTTTTTTTTCTACCACAAAGTAAACGAAGACAATGCTAGATGACAAGGATGCTATTGTAAGCCGATTAGATGGAATAATATGATACAATTGTTTGGTATCCATTGGCTATTAAGTCAATTAAGTTATTTCAAATGCATTTTTAAATTCTAATTTATAAACTTTTACACCAATACATGAAAATAATTATAAAGGTAAATATTATTTAATTATCTAATAATTTTAAATGTTCAATAATAACAATTATTTACACATGGAGTAAAGAAAGAAAAAAGAAAAGAAACAGCTTTTATCGTAATATACTTAAAAAAGAGCGAAAATTGTGTGCAATTCACGAGTAGTAGAAGTGAAACCATCAGACAACTACCTATCTTATTCTTTCGCAGGCTAAATCCTATACACGTAAATTTATGACTACGAGGTCAAAAGCTTTTACTTCAAAAAAAAATAATATGACATTCGCGAAAGTCTCAAAGGCATTAACAAAAAAATATCCCAATAAATTGATTCATAACCTGTAATGACACATAGTAGTAATCAAAAAGTTCGTCGTAAATTTCAGGTAGCCACACAACAGTTAGCAAAGTATGTAAGTGTCAAAACTATCGCACAAATTGTTTTGCGACATTGTCCCGACGGAGCGTTGCTTCATAATGTCCCATAAACTTGAACGTAAAAGCTGAAAATACTTTCAGCGACAAGCGGCAAGCGAAACGTGAAGCGGATTTGAATTCACATAAAAGGCAACGGGCCTTTACTTTGTTTGAATAAAAAAAGAACATCGAGAGGACCTATTTAAAGAGCACTATCCAGTTAAGTGGAATATATATCCCAGCTCCAAGTAGTTATTTTAGTAGTCCACAGTTAAAAGCTAAATTTAGAATATACTGAATTTGTTCAAGACACGGCCATAGTGATTTCTGCTTCAGCTTTGAGTATACATGCATATGGATAAAGAAACCAGTCATAGCCAGATTGGCACCAACGTTTGCCAAACCATTTGCAGCTTTAAGACCAACTATTTGCGAGTGTAAACCAATATAATCCGCTAATCTTAACACCATGTGAGGAGTGTTTCCAACCCGTCACGTGCGCGCGGAAGTGTCGCCAGCAGAGCATGCAATTAGGCGACGTTTTGTGCAAATAATTATGCCGACGACGGAATTTGGTCCCAACTCGGGGTTTGCACCTCTTATTTCACAACAAACAGGTGCCGTGTGAATTTCTACGTACGTATACCCTTGTAACTGGCTGTCGGGGTAGATTAAGCCGTCTGGGAATTTCGGGTTGATTGGACGCGTCTGAATAAATTTTCCTTTTTTTCGATCACCTATTTTTACTTGGAATTTTATTGTTGGTAATGCGCAGTTTATTGGTAGGAATTTAACACTTTTAAGTAATCAATTTTTTACTGTGATTTTCCGTGTAAAAATTTACTTAATTAAGTGGTAAGAACGAACTGGGGTCACTATCCCAACTATTTTAACGGTCAATGACACACCTAAAGAAAAAGGAAGCTATACAAAAACAGTTACATCGTCACGACACTCGCGTGATCCTTTATGCTTGGCACATTGACGTAGCATTAAAGGGTTCCGCAGAAACGGTTCGCTTTGTGAATGATCGATGCCAAAGATTACTTTGTGCGGCCCCTTCTTTGACTTAAGCAAGTTAGCCTCAGGCTAAAGTGTCACATTACAGAGAGATATTCTACGGAACACGCAAAGGACACGCTATATCGCTGGAAGTACGCAATAAAATGTACATTTTTAAGTTTGAAGGGGTTGTAAAAGGCTTGTAACTGCGGCGTTTAAGTCGGAAATGTTGGTTGGCAAAGATAGGAAGGATATTAAAGTATATACTTTAACTTAACGACAAGAACATTACATAAAATAATTATACTCAGAGAAAGTAATTAAGCTGCAACTAATGAGTCAATTGTAGAAGATTGGTAAAGAACTTTGGTTACTTGGACTATTTTCGGCCCTAATTTGATTGATCTCACGGCTTTACACATCAATTGATTATTACTCAAATTTAGAGGTATAAAGAAACAAAATCAGTGCGGAATTTAGTAAATGTTTCCGAGCACTGTGAAACTTTTCATCGCGATCATTGGTGAAAACGTAGCATTTCGTTGTCTAGACATATTGCGGACGTAACGTTGATGGTTATTCATGCTAACGATTTTATACCGATTTGAACCGACGGGCCAGCTGGCTTGGTGGTTAGAGACCCTGACTGCCGTAGGTAGCGGGTTCATCATCGTGGGATGAGCATGTCTGTTTGTTCTGTGTCTGGATGAAAATAACTAGATAATAGATTAAGAAAGATAAGATTGAAAAGTAGTATATGGAGTACATCAGTTATCTTGTTTCCATAGTAAAAGCTCTGCATAGTTTGAAATCAGATGGCCGTGTGCAAATAAAGTTAATGGATATATATTTATTTAATCATATCTCAAAATAATAGACATTTTATAAATTAATCGTAGCTATATTGAATAAGAAATAGCTATTCCTTTATGAGATTTTTGATCTACTCATTACAACTACTCATCTGATTACTAGGTTGGAGAGACTAGAGGTACTAATGTTTGAATATGTCCGGTTTTTTTTATAAAATAATGTTGCTAGTATTCCTGTAAAATAAATTATATTTTACGAGGAAGAAGTGGCAAGTTTTAAATTTAAGCTTTACCGTGGCGCCTTACAGTAATATAATAAAATCGTTTTTGAATCGTCAGTTCAGATAGCATCAATACTTGCCTGCAGTCGGGCAGTGGGCGTGTCGCTGATAGCGTTGCTGTTTACTTTGTTCAGAACGCGGGCCGCCTGTTATCTCTGTGCTGCAGTTCAGTCGGTGTACGGTTAGACAATTGTCGACCTTCTAAAAAAATTATTAGGGTTAAATTTGCTTTATTGCGGTGAGATTCCCCAAAAAATAATGTTCATTATATTAATAAAATTCAACCTGATGAAAAAATATTGAAAACAGATTTTGAAGTACAGATGGTCTTAATTTTATATTAATACTAGTTGTCCCGCGCGTTTTCACCCACGTTTATGGATATCATATACAGGGTGACTGGTGAGATACCTTCAATATTTGAGGATGTGAAAGTTGGCGATCATTTATGATGAAAAAAAATAACATTAAAAATAAATATTAAATTACTTCTTAGTAAACAGTACACCGAGAGTCCCGTATTTCCTTGCGCAAGGTTTGGATCCGCGCAGCGCACTATCAACACAGATTACATAGGAACGTACACTGTACAGCTGTTGTCTACCTACATCAAGACTGTATGATCCCCATGAGCATGATCCGTTTTCCCTTCATACTTTAATCCGGGCTTAGGACAGGCAAAAATACCTAGGTAATCACTAATTTGTTGACTCAATAAAGTGTAGAATGTAGGCAATAGAATTTGAGACAAGGTAAAATCTACAAAGCCACTGAAAAGTTAAAGAACCTTGGTATTTTCGGCGTATTTAAAAAATGGAATCATACCTATGTACAACGATTGAATTTAATTAAACTACCTACCTACCCTCAAGTTGTTCAAAATGTGTACCGCCTCGTGTGATGCATAGTTTGGCACGTTTACACATATTGTCTTTAACGCGATTTAATACGAACGGATCACCTTGCAAACTATCATTAGCACGCGTATACGCACAAACCATGTCCAGGTACTCTGCGTTTTTGTCATACTCAACTACCTAGCCTAGATACTTATCACGGGTCACGGGTCACAGGTGTCACACACACACACACACACACACACACACACACACACACACACACACACACTAGCATGTACCGCACGTCACTAGATCAACTTAAACACACCGCGGCGTGTTTAGAGAGTGTAATATCCACATTTCGCTTATTTTTACACAAATATGGAGGAGCGAGGTATGAGACCCCTCCATTTAAAAGGGAAGATCTTCCGCCAGGCTAGGTGATCATGCCTGGGCACCGCGGTCCAACTGTTGATGTTGGATGCTTGTATTGATGTCAAATCCTGAGAGAATTTTGATAGTGCGATGCAGGATTCTCGCATGTTTCTACTCGTTGATAGATGGCGCCACATCACTGTAGTGTGGGCGTTGAAGTATTTTGTAGGCGCGTTCATAGATGTCGCCACACAAATATTCGTCAAAAATTAAGCACCTAATTTTATTACATCATTTTAACGACAATCGAGTACCGAGTACTCTCCATAAGTATCGAAGGTATCTCACCAGTCAACCCGTATAGCGTATAATAATCTAGGGAAAATTCCGCTTCGAATGGTAGCGATCGAGATGGTGCGACAACTCCTTTGTCGAACCATCTTTCCTAAATCGTATCTTTAATATTTTCTAGAATAAGTAAAATAATAATAGAAGGCTTTTGCCCAGCAGTGTATTTAGTAGAAAAGCTCTTAGTGCAGAGTTCATCCAGGGAAGAACTAACACCTTACCCATTTCTACAGTGAAGCAGTAGTACACTTGTATTACTGTGCGTCGGTTAGAAAGTTAAGGGGCCGGTGAAATTACAGGCATTGTCATAAGAAATACCCTGTTGTTACGAATGTTCATGTCGATGACTATCAGGTGGACCGTCTGCTTGTTTGTCGACCAATGTGGTATAAAAATATGTTAATTGTAAATAGAATAATAAAGCTTTAATGACATAGAGTCGACCTTAACACCGAAATGAACGCTTTTAAATCCAGCCCGAATAAGAAATTGAAATCAGTTAGAAAACACCGGATTTTATTAGATTTTCCATTAGACTAAACGAGAAACACCGAAACTTCAATACACTTTAGTTGAAATCGAAATGTTTCGCAAGTAACATTAGGTAAAAAGTAATTCCCTAGAAACCGCCTTTTGGGTACAGTGCAGACGTCTAGACTCTAGCCGGTGTACCAATATTGCTTAAAGGTTGTAACTAGAATGATGCATGTACAAAGACTCCCCGTGGAGAAATAAAATATAAAATAAATAGCTAAAGCTAGAGGTCTATTTGGAATAAACAACAATTGACGGGCCAGGTGGCTTCTTGGTTAGTTACTGCTAAGTCCATCTGGGACAAATATTTGCGAGCATCAGTATGTTTGTTTGTTTCGTGTCTATGTGTAGAACATCAATACAACGTGTTACAAAATACCCTGTAAAAATATAATGAATTATCAAAGCCAACAACCCTAGTAAGCTGTCATGTCAGAGAATCAGATTATTTAACAGAAAGGCATACCTACCTATTTTACCTAATAATTGTCTACTTTAATAGTTTTTCTATTTTTCATTCATAAAAAAACAGTTTTTTTTTATTATTTTAGGGTATGTTATACAGCGTTACTAGTTTTGTAACAGACTGTAAGAGCAGGTGTGTATTTTAAAAATCTGTATATATGTTACCGGCCAAACCCGATTTCAGGACAAACCAGTTTTTCCTAGGCCATACTAGTTCTTCCTATACGCGATAGGATTAACTAGTATAGCCTAGTCCAAACTGGTTCATCCTAAGCCCGATAGGATAAACCAGTTTAGGCTAGGCCAAACTAATTCTGATCCTGATATAAATACGCACACCCCAGGATAAACTGGTACGGCCTAGTCTAAACCAATTTTTAACAGAGTCGAAAGTAATTGAGCAAACATGTCAGGATATGTACATGCGGGAGTTGAAAACATCCAACACTAGTCCCTCTGTGATGCTTCTTAGAGCCCATACCTGCTCTGGTGATGTCCGGAATCACTCATGTCCATGCCGTTACATCGAACGCACAACTTCACTGAAATATTTAGGCATCATTATCGACGAACACCTGACATTTAATGCACACACAGCTTCTTTGTGCGGTCGAGTGAGAAAATATATCTACGTAATGAAGAACGCCTTATGTTTGTCTGTTTTACAGTACTTCATCACTATGTGGGGAAGCGCTAGAAAGAGTTACTTCATCTTCTTAGAAAGAGCCCCACGTGCGCTGATAAACGTCATCCTGAGGAAAACCCTTCCGGTACCCCACTGATAGGCTGTACACAGACGAGAGTCCTCCGCGTAAGGCAACTATTTCTCTCAGCGTAACCATAAACACACACAAGAGTCTTAGAGACATACCTATTACCTCTTGTGTTGTTTTAATTAATTTTTCTGGCAATAAAAATTATTATTATTATTCATTATTACTGTTTTGGCTTTTTGGGTATACTTTATTGTTAGGCTAGGCCGTACCAGTTTATCCTGGGGTGTGCGTATTTATATCAGGATCAACTAGTTTGGCCTAGCCTAAACTGGTTTATCCTATCGGGCTTAGGATGAACCAGTTTGGACTAAGCTATACTAGTTAATCCTATCGCGTATAGGAAGAACTAGTTTAGCCTAGGCAAAACTAGTTTGTCCTGAAATCGGGTTTGGCCGGTAACATATATAATATTTCAACGATCTGGTTCAAAAATTCAAAATTCAAATTCAAAATTTCTTTATTACATTACAAGTACAGTAATTACATGGGTTGGGGCTCCTCTTTTAAGTTTTTTAAAAAACCTGTATTAGGAGAGACCCGCTCTTCCGATTTTTATGATTAAACTTACCATAGCACAAGCTTCTCTTAGTTAAGAATCAAACGGTCGTGAGTAAAAATATGTCCCATCGTATCGATTATTTATTTGATTGCTAGTTTTCTCCGGCGTGCGTTGATATGCGACATTTTGTTTTATTTTTATCTCAGTAGTCATCCCGAGCGTAAGGACATCTCACTAAAGTTTCATCGCTATCGGATAAATTTTATAACAAGGCATCGGGTACAAACATACAATAATTGGTTTTTATAGATAAAACAAGAGAGAGTAGAGCCGAAACTATGTCACAAAAGATGATTTTTTATATTTTTTTTATTTTAGGATACACAATAAAGTATTATATCGCCTAATTATACTACAATCTAGCCTAGGTAGGCTAATAAGTAATTTAAATCTATCATAAACTTATTAATTCAATTAAACAAAGAATTTGCCCATCGGCACTTTTCTTATTATCTCTATTATGAAGGTGAAGACACATTGTTATCGTGTTCTTTATAGACAATCAACATATACAAAAGATGAAAAGGTCCGCTTATTTTCAGTCAGTTGTCCGGCACACGACCGCACATGAAAAATATTTGCGATTACAGCTTCACCATTCATTTTATGCAATAATAATGATACCAATTAATAATGAGCTTAGCACTTCATCAATGCTAAGCCTGCGTTAACACTTGTTGGTATTGTCTATCAATCTTTACTAATATTATAAAGTGGTAAAGTTTGTTGATTTGATAATTATAAATATCCTGAGACATTCTCTTCAAACGACTATCTGTACCCCAAACTAAGCAGAGCTTGTACTATGGACACCATACGTTTTTTTCTAAATACATACTTTTACATATTCACACCCAAACACAGACCAAATAGACATGTTCGTTCATGGACATAAATGATTATCCTGGGTGGGAATTGAACCCACGACTTGCGACTTGACAGCCGTGGTCGCTAACCACAAAGTCAACTGGCCATTATTATGTATTACTAGCTGCCCCCCGCGATTTCACCCGCGCTCCCGAGGGATGCAACATTTTCCCGGCACAAAAAGTATCTTTTGTTGCTTCTAATACCTCCAAGAATATGTGTACAAAGTTTCATGATCATCGGTTAAGTAGTTTGTGCGTGAAAGCGTAACAAACAAACTAACATTCACATTTATAATATTAGTAGGGATAGCCGTCCCCCGCGATTTTACCCGCGTTCCCGAGGGATATCACATTTTCTCGGAATAAAAAGTAGCCTATATATTATTCCAGGATATGCTCTATCTATGACCTAAGTTACATCCTTATCCGTTAATTAGTTTTTGCGTGAAAGAGTAACAAACATACATACTTACATTCTAATTATTATAGACGACGGGTCTAAATCGTGTAATAATTTGAGGTATAAATACCTTTTTCAACCCGACGACGTCGATGACAGTCTTCCCTTTACCACGGCTTGATGTAAGTCAGCCGAAACGTCGGGTTAAAAAAGGTATTTAAACCTCAAATTATTACACGATATAGACCCGTTGTTTATAATAATTAGAATGTATACGAATCGTGAAACCTTAAAAACATACATACCAACAAATCTTTCCTCTTCTGTTCTCCTGTTCATCCAATTTCAATCTTTCTTTTACTGATAGAAAGTTAAACTATTACCGAGTCCAGCTCTGTAATTATCCAAGGATACATTTGATCTCTCTGGAACACAGGTCAAACCATGGACAGAAGCTGGTTACTTAAAAAACAACAACAACTTCCTTGCGTGAAGAAAAAAGAAATAACATTTACATAATTTAGACCTAAACATGTTACAAATTGGAAACCTTTAGAATCTGTTGTTTTGGGCAAGTGTGCCACATTACTTTGTTTCATCATGAGTTGGTGGCGAAAAAAAGGAAAAAAGCAGTTAGAACTGAAATAAATTGCTATTATATAATTATTGTTGTTTTCTATTTTGTAGTGTTGTTATTTCTTTTTTGTTTTTGAACGTTACCTATAAAATATTTTGTAATTGTTTAATATAAAAACAATTTTGAATTTGACCTTCATAAGACCCTCCGCGGGCCTAAACTGAATAAATGGTTTTGAATTTTGAAAATTGAATTTTGTTGACCCACATGGCGGAATTTAACAAAATTAAATGTCCTTCAATATTTTATATGAAGACTACGCTAATATATCTATGTTTCCACTTTGTTCACCACATTAGTTCAAAAACGGCCTCATTATTTTTAATTGAAGTTTCACATGTACAATTAAATTAACCAAATTACCAGCGTTCCATACCCACAACATAATCCTATTAACGTATTAATAATACCTATTCAAAGTTTCTTTGAAAATACGTTGGTAACCATTTCATATTAATAATGGTATTACGTTGATGGTAAAGTATATATATTTATTGATTGTTTCCAAGTTTGACTGCCACTGAACATACTTAAAGGGTCGAATCAAGTCACAGCCACCTTTGCCAATGACCTTTATCACTTACCTTTAAAATCTGTCTTCTTTTATATTCTATATATCCTACTTATACTAGAAATACCATGTTTTTTGTTTTAATAATCATAGCAGTTCGAATTCAATATTCATATAAAACAGGACAACGACTGTCCGGTCAGCTACCGAATATAATAATTGTAGTGCGATAAATTTTCATGTATGGTTTTTATAAAGCAAAATATGGCAAAACAACGTTTGCCTGGTCCGCTAGTCTTCTATACATCCTACTGATACTATAAATGCAAATGTTTGTATGTATTTATGTTTGTTACTCTTTCACGCAAAAACTACCGGACAGATTTGGATGAAACTTGGCACATAGATATAGCATATCCTAGGATAACATAAATGCTACTTATTATACCGAGAAATGTGACATCCCTTGGGAACGCGGGTAAAACCGCCGGGGAAAGCTAGTTCAAAATATTTGCCAAACACCGCTTGCGGTTGATGTAGGTAGTGTGTCAAAATACTATACGATCATTATGTTTCAACATGCTAATCTCTTATCGAAAAACCGAGAGTCGTCGTTGGGGAAAATCCTTAACTTAAAGTTATTACAGAAACGAAAGTTATAATTTTATTCCTGTTCATAACTTCTGATGTGATACTTTAAAAAAATATAAAACTGCTACATCATCAGGAGCTTCTGTATCTATCTTAAGACATTAACTCGAGGTCACTGTTAGTGGGAGAGATACGTGAGAGCTACGGGCGAGAACGGACGTCTGCCTGCCTACTGTTGTGTAACCGAGCAAACAATAAAATTAATACCCGTGGTTACTAGAAGTACTACAAGCAGTATCGCCTTTTTTCGGGTATATAATAAATTCCAGGCTACAAATCAGTTTGAAACAAAGATATTTATTACGTCAGGGCCTAATTCAACTCAGTACTTACAGGTTTTCTTCTGCTCCTTCGACCACGAAGAAGATGAGTAGCCTTTAGAAAAAGGAGCGCAATTTCTGTATAATATGAGACACTACTATCCGCTTGGTTATTAAATTCGCGTCATCTTCAGCCTGGACCTTCTCATTCAGGACATCTCAGATTTATCTTTTCAAAACATAGTAGAGTCTTTAAAGTTTGAAATATTAATATGTTCACCTACTCGACTTCTCCAACAGGATTTAGAGACAGAGTAATCTGCGAGACGCGCGACACTCGCCACTCGACACGACATCTCATGCGACTTCGTTCCTATCCATTTCATTTCACTTGTCTGAAGCAGGCTGTTTGTTTGGTACCATGAGACACACAGCTTGCACGTTAGCCAACTTTTATTACAACATATTCATAGCTCTGTTAATTTACCCATTTTCAATAAACATAACACTATGTAGTCTAAAATGTTAGCTTTGTCAACTTTTCTTGTGGTTTTCAATAAAAACGATAATATTTTAGCTCCTACGGGGCTTTGTAATTGCCTTTTAATTAATGCGGATTCGTATATTGAAATCATATTTTTATACTGTAAATTTGATAGGAGATTTTTATACAATTTGACGCACAAAACACTCTCACTTAGGCATGCATTACAAGTTTCATAAGCGTAGGTAATCTCTTCATTCGTTAAAAACCGCAATCAATCAGTTACACTATATACATATAATAATCAAAACAGAAAGTGCTTCAAATAATTTCCAGCTCAATTCATAAATATTTGGCAACACAATAATCAAGTGGTTATTACTAGTTACAATAAATGTTCAAAAGATTGTGAGATAGCCTTAAAGCCTGTGTGTATAATGTGTAACGTTTAATTACGCGTCGCTACTCGACCGGCCTCTGATAAACGACTCTCCAGCGCCAGCGCTCTACTCCATGACATGTTCAGGGTTTTAAGCGTCCGACTCCGCTAACAATGCCTCTTATTTCCATTATTGGATTTAGGACACGGGGAATTATCATCGGGCGTTCAAAGCTCTAATATAATCAGCCGCAATTACGAGAGAACGTATTTCGAGAATTTTGCATCGGACCAGTTAATTGGCTGATGTTATGATGATGATGAAGCTTATTATCGCATCTGGTAACTGAAATTACCAAACCAGCTATTTTCGCTGTTAGATACGGACAAATTAAGTTATAGATAAATTGAAAATTATTGTAGAGAATATGAGGAACACCTTCTTAATTTACAAGAAGTACATAATCTTTGTTAAAATGCTAGTCAACATAAATATAACTTCTAATCCCGGTGATAAAAATACCTTCCCAGTAATTTTACATCGATTTCGTAGACTTTATTTAATGTCGTTTGTATTTAATAATAGAATGAAACCAACATGAGTATAACGAGAAAACCACTTCGACCTCATTTACAAACCCAGTTCTGTTAATAAAGGCTATATCCAAATAATCATTTTCTATTTATATTTATAATCACACAAATAAGGTTTTGATAAAATTACTATTAATTTGAAGAGTAAATTATATAGAATCGGGACTGTCATATAATTTACTGAACTATAAAAGATAAGCAGCATATTGTTTTTACATATACCTAATATTAGTTTATTGTTACTGGCATTAAATAGAACTTCGTTTTTAATTATGTATCATGAAGGTTTTAGTCGATAAATGGTCAGTAAATTATTCATTTGAAAAATATCACGTTATGGTCATTATAATATTATAAAAATATAGGCATGAGTTACTTGGCTATACTGTTATTGACCTTTAATCTCAAAAATCTAACTACCACGTTTTCACGTGAGGAGATTTTGTCGAAGGTACACGAAAGCGTCGGATCTTGTCATCGTCTCTCGGTTACAATACCAATACTGGACTTCATAAACTTTGTCCAAAATAAGTTAAACCTTTGAACCCACAGCTATTTAACTTGAGCTATATTGCTTGAAGTATGTTTATTGAGCTATGTTACTTTAGCTATTTTACTTCAGCTATCTTGATTGAGCTATGTTACTTGAGCTGCTATTTGAGGTATATTATTTAAGCTGTTTAAACAGACCTATTTTACTTGACCTATGTTGATAGAGTTATGTTCTACGAATTAACTGTAAATAGAAATACATTTTTAGTAATATTATGATGAAATCAAAGGGGAAGGCCATCCAAGCTTGGGTTTTACGCAGCAGCCAACACCATTAGGGGACTCAGTCAGTGGAACGATTTAATTGATTTATTAATCCCTATATCCAATCAACATGCTCCTAAATATCGCTTATTGAGAGTACATTGGAGCTTTTCGTAATAAGTTGATTATAGTTAAGTTAAGATAACGTTTGAATTCGTTTTTTTTTAACAAAAATAAAACACTTTGACTACAAAAAATACCATTATTGACTTTCATTCCAATTCTTTATAAGCGAAGGCTGCCTTTCGAATCAGTGGTAACTTAAGATGACTTTGACCTTCAATAGTGCGCTTCGAGGTCTAAATCGAATAATCTTGTTGATTTTACTTATTATAATGGTATTTAATAAAAGGTCGCACTCTGGAAATACAATAACGGTTATGAAGATATATGACAGATTACCGATTTGCTAATGAATCCATAATCCAAATTAAAAAAGGTCGTGACGTTTCAGTTAAGAAATATCCAAAGAGAATGACCGAGACATAACCATAATTCCTAACGTGGTTAACTCAGTTGTTGGTGTCCATTATTTATAGCGAGAACAAAAAATATACCAACTAAATGTCTTCCAATCGGTGTATACGAGCGTGATTAAGTAAATATACTTTTCACTCCCATATACTTAAAGTTGAAAATCGATTAGGAATTCAATAATATATTCTATCGAGCATTTCAAGTTGAGCAAAGTTTCGTAACGACTATATTTATATGATTAGAACAAACTTGAATTAAAGCCGACAAGTAACCTTCAAACTTTGGTTGAACTAATTTCGTCCGAGAACCCGATAAACTGCCCAAAGGAAACCACTTGTTTACATACTCAAATACGTTCTTATATTACACATCCATTACATAAGTATCTTAGATCAATACTTACGTGTGTTTAGGAATTCCATCGATTTCTGCACTACTAGCTGTCCCCTGTGGTTTTACCCGCGTTCCCGAGGGATTTCAAATTTTCCCGGGATAAAAAGCTTATATGTTATTCCAGTATACTATCTATCTTTGTGCCAAGTTTTATCCAAGTCTGTCCGGTAGTTTTTACGTGAAAGAGTAAGAGACATCCATACATACAAACATTAGCGATTATAATATTTGTAGGATTATAGAGTGATATAATTAACAACTTTTGTAGGTTTAAGAAATGAATCCTTGTTGTCTTATTACTAACATAAACAAATATATACATAGAAAAATACAAAAGCACTTAAAATTACATTAGTTACTATATTATGTACACTAATAAAACAAAACCGAAAATTTTGCTAAAATAAAAGGTCCTCTAAATGCTCCATGGTACCCATGATACTAGCGGCGTTGCCCCGTTGGATGGTTAAGCTTAGTCTCTGGGCAAAAAAGTCCCTGGCTCTCAAGTCCCCAGAGGCTAAGACCAAACGCTTGCCTATATCCTCAAAGGCACATTTTGTGTCAGATGACCATGGGCCCATGGTTTCCATCGCAAGAGCCGCAAATTCATAGTCGTCCGATAGACATGAGTATTTGATATTGTAGTTTATGTTATATACCTTATCACCAACACATTGCGGTACATTTTAGCATAATTCTTTACTTGATGTTTGTCGGTCTATAATATTTTCTAAGCAAATAATTTCTTCGTGTCCAAAAGTCGCCTCCCAAGATAATGGACATTATCATTAGATTCAAGAACCTATTCCATTAATGCGACTTATGAAATGTTCTCTCTTGGCTTAATACGTCTTGGAGAGTTTAGACTATCTGCCCCTTTAATGAACTTACTCTCCATTAGATTTCGTATATTTGCATTTTGAATATAATTCCGGATTCTGAAATAATTTGTAATTGTAGTTATTGCTCTATTATTTTTAGTAGTGTGAAAGAGATTTCTAGTTGATTGATATCTTAAATATAATTGGTTATTATTAAAACCTATTTTGAGTTCAAGGTGAGACCATGCTCTTATAGTCTGTCCAATATAAGTGACCTCTTTTGGTGTTAAAAAATGGCATAGAAAAGACTACTTTATTGTTTTTGAAATAAGATAAATAAATCTTGTCATATACCAAAGAGGTTATTTTGTCTATAATATTCTTATTGAACATAAAAATAAAAAAGGTTGCTAACTGCTAGACGTATGCAAAATTGATAAAATACAGTTACTTATAACTCTGCTTATGTGCTTTTAGTTTCCTTTTTAAAAACAGAACAAGCAGAAAGTGTATAATTAACATCCCAGAGGATAAGTGAGCATTTCAAGTGTTAAGGAAGTTGTTTATTTTAACTCCAAGATGAAATGTCACGTACCTCATTAAGGGTTAAGAGCCGAGTTAAAATTGTCAGCCACTTAATTTTCGGAACATTCGCTTTCACTTTTGCTAATTGAGGTTTCTTAAAGCGTTGAATGTTTGTGAACATTTAGGTATTAGTGTTGCGAGTATATTTGCTATTTTAGGATTCGAGTTTTAATATTACTTTTTTAAATTTTATGAGAATACACGTTGATTTGGGGACAATGATTTAAACTTTTAACAAAAAAAAATTACTTGACTTCTAACATGGTTTGCACTGAAAGGTGTGGCCATTACGCTATGTATAGAATATTACTGACAAAACATAAAATATGTAAAAAAAAAAGCTAATTAATAAAACAAATCTCGTAATCCCTATTAAGTAACCTACAACTCATTTATAACAACGATTCGAAAGACATGGAAATTTTAATAAAACTGAACTAATTATGTATTTTTTAAATTGTGATTAAATCTGCAGAAAAATTATTTTAATAAAGGTTGTGAAATCCTACATGAACATGGAAAAATATTCCAGGGCTGTACTTGTCTGGGCAACTAGCTGTAAATAAATAGTGCCAGGGCCGCCCCCTCGCGGCGGGGCGTCGCATCCCTCCACTATTACACAGCTTACGTCGGAAAATTGAAAAGTTAACGAGCCTATTCCACCATACCCGCGTTTTGCCCCGACCACCTTTTGTTTCGCTTTCGCCTGCCGGAACTTGTCTTATTAGGGGAAATTGCTCGATGTTCCACGAACGCTATAGGTTACCGATGACCTAATTCCACCTTTGAGATCAAAATTTTGTTTGCGCATTATGATTTCTGTTAAATTTTATTTTGGGTGTTATTTTTTGGGCAATTAAATTTTTATTTTAAAATAAATTTTTGATAAAGAAACTCAACATAAGATATACCTATTGTATTTTTTTTATTACTATATTATCAGTAGAATTTAGATTATGTAACACTACATATAGTTCGCACATTTCGCTATCATATATTTTCATCTCACCAAAATTAGTAGCTAAGGCACCTAATAAATAAAAGTTAAAATAAATATAAAGCATATAATCGTACACTACATTTATAGTGTATGGCAAAATGTTAGTGCATGGCATGAAAATGCAGTGCGGACGTTACGGTCGGCGTCATTACACGCGTTATTTGATAAAGCTCTGGATAATGAAATTTCCTACGTTAAAATTTTGTACCGACTCATGAAAATAAGAGACGCAGCGCACGTGTTGCAGTCCAATTGTATTAATAGCCACGTAAAAAAATGGCCTAAATAAAAACAATATAAATAAAAAAAATATTGTTACGCAATTTTAAATAAAATTGTATTGTTTTTCATTTGAATGTACAATTCTCATTATATTCCATTTTTTTCTAAGACAAATATCGTACCTTTACAGTACTGGTTGCGAAGATATTGTACTGGGGCTCGATTCTGTAAGGAAAATGACACTAACTCGAGAATGTTTCTTCGCGGCATCTATGCTCTGTATATGTCGCTTACTACGCTAATACTACTAATCACGTGAGAGATAAGCTCTCCGAGGCCTCCGTGAAGCGGTTCGTCGACGAAGTTTGAATTACCTGAATAAGGGGGCTGATGCTTGCTTAAAAATGAATCTTAAATCAATTTTGGATTTAAAGCAAAATAATGCACCCCAGATCTTCATTAGGTCAAATTCAAATCGAGTTTCTCTGAAATAAAAAACGATATGTTCCCAATTCAATTTCTCACATTTAGCATGATAACTTCATCGTCCATTCTTTTGAAAAATACCTGAAAGTTTAACTGAATTTCATAAAACAAAGGCTTTTTAAAACTGGCAACGCTTTATGATCCTGTTACTCTACAAACTGGCTAGATTTATAGGCTAACTGTAGCTTGGATACGCAGTTTAATACTTCCATGAACTTTAATGCTATGGGCATAAAAGCTATAATGGATAATGGAAGGTTTATAAATAATGTAATACATATGTAAGTACGGTAGGATAAGGTATTATAATACAAATAACAATGTGAATGCAATGGGTACGGCATGGTGAATATCCTGGGACATACATTATACATTGACACATCCAATCCCAAACTAAGCGTGGCTTGTTCAATAAAAACTGATATACTACCTATACTATATAGAACCCTAGACCTGTGACGTAGCAGTCACCATCTCTAACCAACAAGCCATCTGGCAAATCAATAGAATATGCCCAACAATTGGCAAAATCGTCCATAGTCCTTACCCTGTTCCATAAATATTATTAATTGCCTGTATTTAATCACAATATTGCCGTGGTAAGTGATAATAATGTCGAAGAGAGCCTCCAGCGCGCCACATCCATCAGCAGATCTATCGGGATAATTGACCTTTACGTCGTCAAGTTTTACTATTATTGAAACCCAAAATTCACAATTGAAACTGGGATTTATCGTCTCTGTAGGATAATGATTTGAGTAGTAAAGCTCTTACTCCAGATTTCGTCTTCGGAAGTACTACAATAATATCCATTTCCGCCGAGAAGCTCTTCCTACTAATATTATAAATGCGAAATTTGTATGTATTGATGTTTGTTACTCTTTCACGAAAAATCTTCCTAACGGATTTGGATGAAACTTGGAACAAATATAGAGCATATCCTGGAATGACATGTAGGCTGCTTTTAATTTCGGGAAAATCTGACATCCCACGAGAATGCGGGTAAAACCGCGGGGGACAGCTAGTATTGCTAGAAACGTTGACAGTACAGGCACATTAGACATAACAAAGTCACGTCTCAGGGTCGTCAATGGATTGGCGATGCCCCTGGAGTTGTAAATGTCCATAGGTGGCGATGACCACATACCACCAGGAGGAGCGCCTACCTATTTGTCGGTCCAGGTGGTATAAAAAGCAAGTTTTTCTTGATAGGGTGTCACATTATTATATTAAAGTTATATCAGGTTTTATGAACCAATAAATTAAGTATAACTGACCATAAAACCCAAGTCCCGAAATAAGATACAGGTAACTTAATAAAACACTAAAGCGGAATCGCACCTGCAAAAGCCAAACACACAAGCGCCTGGAATAAAGCTTTTCAGATAAAATCCAGGGCTATGTAGCACACAATGCGCCCCGGTGCAATTATAAATCATTCGAGCCACGTCCAGAGTTAAACAGCTTACTAAATTTAAATTTTATTATAATCTCCGCTTTTGAATTGTCCCAGGTTTAAGCCCACGGCTTTTTAGTGACTTGTTGTAAGCTACGAGTGTGTGGAACAATATTAGAAATTCTTTTGGGTAATTTTTGGGGTTAAATTGTTTTAAACTCGGTCGGGAAAGGTATATTAATATTTATTCTCATGTCTAAAATTAACATGTGGAATAAAGTTGGATCCTGCACCACAATTTCAACAGAATTCAGGCAACTAATACCATTAGTCTACATATTTCATTCTAGTCTATATTTTTTTTAAGAATTACGAACATTCCACTGATTAATTGGAACTTTCGTGTAAAAGCACTATACATTTTAACTAAATAGTTTATAAATGTATGTATAAGTAAGTTATGAATATTTAAGTAAGAACATAAAGTTAGAAATAAGTATTCTAAATAAAAAGTTCTCATATAGCTCCCCTTAGACTGAAAAAGAGACAATTATTAATTTACTGCCAGGCACTTACTACCAACTTTAAAAAAATAGCTGTCAAATTTAATAATGCCTACTCAAATAAATTAGAATAGACTATAAAAGGTCGAATGGGGAAGTGAAAAATAAAGAAATTTCATCTGGTTCAGGAGTCTTCCGCTAATCGCGCACAGACTTTCGTTTTGGGACACCCCACTGTAAATTAGGGTTGTATACTTAAGTTTATAAAGTATCCGCAAATTTTAAAAAGTTTAGCTACATTTTCCGATGACATGATATTATATTCAGATCCTAAAAAAAAAAACTAAACAACCGGTACTGTTGCGGCTATCCAACCTCCATACAGACACTTACATGACTGGCCGACAAGACAGACATAAACGGACAGACGACTAAATGCCTTGACAGGACAGAACAAAATGGAACAGAATCTAGTGAAAAAAAGGTTTGAGATTTTTTCACTAAATAAAGGTATTACATATTATTATTGTTCTACAAAGACAAGACCGAACAGGTACAGAAAGAAAAATATGTTTTTCGCTATTACCTAATCCTATCATATAGATACATAGGTATGCGACAGAAGTGTTTAATTAACCTAATTACGTTTTTTTATAAAAAGCAAAGCGAGATACTTCACCAGATTATAATAATAATAATAAATAATAAAAATCCTTAAAAACGTTCTTAACACATTGTCATAATTATGATGTACTATAAAAAAACTAGTCAATTATTATAATATACTACATAGACTTAAGATCTAAATGTGTTTGCGGAAATATCCGCAAATGAAAACGCATCACATCCCTAAAATAAACGCCTGTGATGTAGGCAGGGGGGTGAAATTAATGAAGTTGTTCATTAAGCTTAAGTGGGATTGTCGCTAATGTCTGACCAGAATAAAAAATTATGTAACAGCCAGGGAACTGAAAGGAGAGGGAATTAATTGACAAAATTAACGCATTGTGACAGTTCGGCCGAAGGAGACCGTCGCTCGTTCTTCGTCTCTCTTCGTTTATAAGAAAGTATCTTGACAATGGTTCATATAGTTTCATTAAAGATATTTTGAAAAACATGAAATCCTCTATTTTCTGATCTTATATCTTCTATATACGGAAAATAGAGTACTTTTGACGCAACATCACTTCTTAAAAATACTTAACATAACGGGATGGGACTATCGATAAACGCGTGTCCTAAAACAATAATGTCATTTTATAAAAATGTTAGCAACAAAACCTTTTTAGGTGTCTATAATAAAAACAACCAAATATCAATGTAATAATAAAATTGTTGTCGGTTTACAGATTTCAATCATAATCGGATTTATTCCACGGCCAAATAAATTATTTTCTCGTTAATGCCGCCTGCGGGTGAGATCAAAGGAGCGAATTAATTAAATTAACTTTTGTGTCTATCGCTTGATGCCTGTTTATAAACAATCCCCTGATTGCCTGAATGTTCGACATAATAATGTTTAAATAGACGTTAATACTTTTTGAGCGAAATTGCTATAGAATATTAACTACATTATGTTTTTCCTATAGGTACTCTATTATAAAGTTATAATGTTTGTGTTTGGGTGTTGAAGACAATCTACGAAATTATCTATTCTCAAAAATGATTTCACTGACTGACACTATACCAAGATCAAATCCCTAGACCTACATAAATTCGATTCCTCGGGAACGCGGGTGAACCCGCGGGACGGTAACTAGTTGTATATAAATAGGTCTTATACATATAGGTATCATGGTATTCATAGTTATAATACCGAAAAAATTGCCGAGAATTGCCAATTTGGAGAAATGTGTCTATGTACTCGGAAATAGAGTTAAAATCAAAAGTAAAAAAACTTGATAATTCTTAAGATCAGTAATGTCTGCTAATACAGTGTTCAATTTTAGACAACTCTTCTTCAGCAGTGATTCTCTATACCCTCTTTTATTAGTTGTTTTATTTTCATTATCTTTTTTATTACAAACTTTGTAAGGTATCTATAAGTACAAAGGTTCATAGTACGTTGGATATTACATCTCTATGGACAAAAATAGAAAATATCTGTTTTGAAAAGTACCTAAAGATGTGCGGCAGTAGCGACCAAATCGCCACAAAAACAATGCAAACAGAGTAATAAGTATTAAATGGAGCCCAGAATATGGATTTCATTAACAAAGTAATATCCACAATTACATTATTGAAGTAACAGGAAGCCACTGGCAAGTTCATTGGCAAGGAGAATCACTTAATTGTACAATAAGAGGAAAATGATTCAAATAATAATGGCGTGATACAGAAAATTGATATCGTAACAGATAGCGATATAATCCAGTTTCGAATCCTAATCAAATCGATACTTCAGAAGTTTCCGTGGGGAGACATCGAAACGCCCATTTCCGTCAAAATAACATCTCTATGTATATAGATCGCAGTATCTAGAAGTGACGATACTGCTTGTATTGATCAACAACTCTTTGAATAATCGGGTCTTTACACCTATAGTGTAAAATGTAACAGATTATTTTATCTTTTTTATCGTCTTACTGTCTAAATACAACACTATGTATATGTGTCGCAGTATCTAGTAGTGTCGATACTTCTAGCTAGTTTATTTTTTATTTTTTTTTATACCACATGGGCCGACAAACAAGCGGAAGGTCCACCTGATGGTAAGTGGTCACCGCCGCCTATAGACATTTGCAACACTAGGGGCATCGCCAATGCGTTGTCGACCCTGAGACGTGAAGTTGTTAAGTCTCATGTGCCTGTAATCTAATATATAAAATTCTCGTGTCACAGTGTTAGATACCGTACTCCTCCGCAACGGCGGTGACCGATTCTCATGAAATTTTGGGTGCATATTGGGTAGGTCTGAAAATAGGCCAACGTCAATTTTGTATCCCCCTAAATGTAAAGGATAGTCCACACCAATTTTTATTTTTTTATATTTTTATGATACAGCATAGAAAAATAAATACAACCCTGAATTTTCAACCCTCTACAATCAACCCCTATTTTTTATTTGTAAATTAAGCAAACATCACTACTGTCTGACTGACGGACTGCCTGACTGATGGACTGATGGACTGACTGACTGATGGACTGATGGACTGACGTGCTGATGGACTGACGGACTGACGGACTGACGGACTGACGGACTGACGGACTGACGGACTGACAGACTGACGGACTGACGGACTGACGGACTGACGGACTGACGGACTGACGGACTGACGGACTGACGGACTGACGGACTGACGGACTGACGGACTGACGGACTGACGGACTGACGGACTGACGGACTGACGGACTGACGGACTGACGGACTGACGGACTGACGGACTGACGGACTGACGGACTGACGGACTGACGGACTGACGGACTGACGGACTGACGGACTGACGGACTGACGGACTGACGGACTGACGGACTGATGGACTGACGGACTGACGGACTGACGGACTGACGGACTGACGGTCTGACTGCTTCAAATTCAACTTCAAATTTTTACCCTTCTTAGGATCAACCTCTGTTTTTTAATCGCGATTTTTATATTATTCTGTTTCATCCACAGATTCGCAATAGGGCTAGATGGCAATCGAATATAATAATTGTAGTACGATAAATTTTCATGTATAGGTAGTTTATAATAAAGTAAATCTGGCAAAACAACGTTTGCCGGGTCAGCTAGTATTATTATATTATATTGATCAACAACTCTGTGAATAACAGAATACTTATTTTATAGTTCACGTAAATACGGCGAATTAATCAGTTATTGTAATTTTCTCAATAAAACGGTAAACTCAAAATAGTATTCGTAATCTACAGTTTCTCACCAATTATCGACACACCCAGCCAATATCGAATATTGATTCCCATAACTAATCGAGCATCACATCGCATGTAATAAAAAAGCCTGACGACCACCATATTAATAGTAATAACTTATCAGAATCGACCTGAACTTTCGAGGTGATTCCCCATTAAAGGTCGTCCCAATAATAGCAATATGTTCCGAAGGGATAATAGGGCCCGACATAAATGGGTCTTAGTGACCTTTCCATGAGTTTTCGCGGGACCTCCAAACCATAACTATAATAAGGATTTGCCTCCTGATGTCGTTATTAAGGGGCAAAACTTTTAATAACCACGAACAATTTTATAGGGTAAATGATGTGGAATTATTTTTGATTAACACACATAAGTTTGTGATTAGTTATATTGGGTTGTGCTTTTAATTTATTTTGGCGTGCTGATTCGGGAATGATTTATGTTTTGTTGTAATTATATAAAATATATCGGCAAAATATATGGCAGATATAAATAACATTATTTATTTATAATATTACTAGTTGTTCCCCGCGGTTTTACCTCCGTTTATCGATATCATCAGCCTATATCTACGAAAAATTCCGCGTCGAATGGTAGCAGTCCCATCCCGATATAGTCAGCAGTTTTGATGTGATGGTGTGTCAAAGGAACCCTATTTTTCTTATACATATAATATTAAGTCAGTGGTAGATTGGATTTGATTTCCAGGTCGAATAAGTTACAGTTTATGTTTTTTGTTAACCCGTAACCCAAAATTGGTATTTTGACCGTGAGATGGCGAAACTGCCGCGCATCGTTTTGTAATGATTTTTTTTTTATTTCTGACGTCTTGCCCTACATTGTCGCGCGCAAGGGCTCGTTATAGTTTAACTATTCAGCGAGGCAGTTCAGTAATGTGATAAGACCGTCAACAAGTTTGCTGACGGGTGAGAGCACATTGAATTAATATTAAGTGTTCAACTAATGCCTGAGTTGAATGTGGAGTCACGCACCTCCCTACTTGACATTCTCTAACTTTTAATAAAGACGCGACGCGGATTAAGTGTACCTTGTCTATGATATTTGTGATTAGGATTAAATATACACTGAAACATAATTGACCTTTACAAATTAAAGGTTTGAGCATTTGAAGTTGCGATCATTTGTGTATATTTTTTTTTTATTTTAGTATACAGCTTGATTTTGATGTTGATTTTCGTGATTAAATGAATAAATACTCCTTGGTTGAATTTATTAGAAAAACAGTACTAAGAACATTAACAGAATACATTATAAAGTTTAAGAGCAAATGCATAACTTCACTTGAATTGCAACGCAAATTGTTTTTCTGCTATAATTAAATTATATATTATTTCACATTAAGTAAGAAATTATAGCAATGTCATGTCAAGCCTTGCGCAACAACTATAGTGGGTTGCAATGCATATTTAGAATGTAGAATTTTAAAGAAATATTATATCCACCATAAATTCACATTTTTATAAAAATCGGCCAAGTGCGAGTCGGACTTGCGCACCGAGGGTTCTGTACAAAGTTGTAGGTATATTAGTAAAAGTATGGCATTTTTATTGCTAAATGAGATCCATAGCATTACAATGTGGAAAGCTGCAGAAGCTTATATGATGTGACAATTTTTTCATTATCTGTTCTATAAGACGTTGCTTCGTACCAAATTTCAGGATATTTAATGTTTTTTTTTATTTGTTTATTTAAGTGTATTTATATACTGTACAAAGCACTAAATCGTACATGTAGCCTTATAACGCAAACCTCAAGGGGTTTATCTGTAAGAGGCAAGTCGTATGGATACAAAATTAAAAAAAAAATTGCAATGCCATTTATTGAGGCCCAGAACAAATAAATATTATTTTGTATATTCAAACCTTTGTTTCTTTAACATATGATTAAAAACTAAATTTAAAAATGATTGTTTTTCCAATTCAACGCAAACTTTATAGTGTAAATATAACGCGATTTAACGTCACAACAATTGATCTACTATTACCAAAAAAAATCAGATTAAACAGAATTTCGTTTATACAATTAAACATAGTCGGAATACCTGTTTGTTTACCTAGTACAGTAATACCGAGCGTCAGTCGCAATACGACTAATTGGGTCACATCACATCACATCGTTGAGATTGAAATTAAACAGAGCTTGAAATGGAGTGGTGAAATACAATTTGTTTCTATCCAATGCCTTTGAGAACTTAATGAATCGACACTTTAAGGAGAACGCGGTACTGTCACTAAGCAAAATAAAACACAGAGTAGTGTAGAAATTTTAAAATATGACCATCTTCGATAAATAGAAAGTTCTAGCCTAATCTGCTGAAAGTATAAAATATGGACCGACTTTTTTTTATTTACTTTTTATTTTCATATATAGAAAATATACTGTTCGCTAGGTGTTACCATACAATATATAGCTAGATAGAATGCTTTAGTATACCAAGTTATTATATATATTTTTTAAAACAAATATGTGTAAAAGAGATTTTATATGGATCCATAATAGAAACGATTTTTAAATCATCCATTACCCAGACTGATTACTTCCCTTTAAATATAGTGAAACTAGGTCAAATGTGATTTTATGAAAGTTTGATAAAAATAATCTTCGATAGAGTTCCCATAGATTGCTAACCTTAATATGTTACAGAAAATATTTATGAGTCAAAAAAATATTTAAAAAAAAAATAGCTACATGTAGAAGTAAACTAATAATGACGGAGCTGGATAAAACTAACGTAAACTACCCACAAACAACCAACCCACAACGAGGTAACAACAATAAACACAACTTTTAACAAAACAAAGTTAAAATTTCGAGCGTTGTTTTTTACGCGGACCTGACGTAATGAGGTGTCCCGGCGAGTTGATAATTAAGCAGTATTTTGGGACTACACAAAGCGCCGGTCGGACCAAGTTTGCCTATTACCAGACACCTCCGGGAGTTGACATGAATTCTAGCAGCTTTTGTAGCTATCGCCACTAAGCTAGTTACACGAACAATGTTTGATTGTAATACCTACCTGATAAAATACATTTTCATGTGAACTAGCCAGTAAGTTGGACAGTAAACTGTCCTTGACTGTCCACTAGCAACCAGAGAAACCAGGCTAATCTGATAGTAACTGGCGCTTCGCTGTTCTCACGGGGCCAATAGCCAATAGCTTTCGGACAGTAACAGCCATTTAGGATCCGCCGGCTACGGGTCGTGAAATACAGGGTGGAGAGCGATAGTCAATCTGATGGGTACTACTCCATATTTTTTTGACGTACGTTTATCCACGAGCAAACATTAATGAAATATCCGTGGAAGCAAGTATAATTTTTTTTCTTAAGTAAAAGTTATTACTTAATTATTCTTCTGTACTAATAATGAGGTAAAGTTTATATGTTGTGGATTTAGGAGGTAGTCTTCAAAACTACTGATCTTGATAAAATAAAACACTAACAGATAGCTAAATTGTTTTCGAGTGACTTAGGCTATGTTATAATTCAGGGATGCATTGGCTCCCTCGGGAATTCTGATATCTCCGCAAACTTAAGCAGAAAGCATAAGATATAGCTAGAGATAAGAGATAACAGCATAAAATAATCATTGATTTACCTTTAACAGGTTGTTCTAGAAAATAGGTCTTGTATTCTATTTAATAATTTGACTATTTTATACATCACATGGTAATAGTTGATTTGCTTCTTACTGCACATAAGTCAACGATAGACTAAATAACTCAAAAAACCATTTTTTTTACCCCTTTATCAATTCTAATAGGCAAGATTATACAAAAACAAATATTTAGTAACTAATTCCGCTGGATCTCCTTCTCTGTCGAGTCGCAAACAAGGAAACTCGACAGGAAATCGACTCAAAAGACAGACAGCCCAGCGGTCGGCGAAGTAAGACATATGTGGTACTAGTGTTCTGACTCAGTGACAACGGGTCTAATACGTCCAAAAGATGCTTCGAGTAAAAACGAAACACGTGTCAATTTCCTGTTAAGTTTCCTTGTTTGGTACTTCACAGAGAAGGAGATGCATTACTAAATATGTATTTATTTATGATAACATTCTCTTGCATTATCTCAGAACAAATATCAACGTTTGGGACTTGATAGAGAGTCCAGCGGAATTAGTTACTAGATATTTGTTTTTGTATAATCTTACAACGGACTTCCGCAAGGTCACGTCTGAGTTACTTATTAATAGACAATGAATATATATAATGCTATTAACTATACTCAAGGGTATTGAATACCTGTAACCACTCTCAAATATCAGACGACTTCACGCAAATACATGATATATATCATAAAATGTAATTGAAAGTAATCCTCTTATATGACATGATAAATTGCCTCCGATTCGCAATTTATTTTGGTTGCTTGTAACATTCTCGTAGCACCATCTACGACGTAGCAAAAAATGTAGCAGATATGTAAATGTATTTCACAATGCTTCCTCGAGTGTAGGCGCATTAAAAAACTATTACCGAGGAGATAAAAATAATATTCGACCATTGATTTTTCAAGTTCCATATAACCGAGTTAAACTGAACTCTACATACAAAATACACAGGATCTTTATAATGATTTCCTTTAGTCTGATCTATCAGTTATTAGGAAGTAGTTGGAAATGAACTAATACATGACAAAGGGCATATGAATAGCAAGCTTTATCCCAACTTGTTTACAAAAATATTTTATACGACGTAAGCTAAATAGTTGAGGGAGATTATCTATATCAGCTCAAACTTATTTCCAATATAAAAAAAACAAGTCTCGTGTATCATGAAACAATCATAAAACCGCTTTTAGTTAGTGTTGCTACAATACATATATTTAATTAATAATTATCATTAGCACAAAAAAAAATTGTATAATATTATTTTTAATATGGCAACAACGTTATGTAATAATAGGTAATACCGGTAATCAAATTTGTTTTTGTTCGGATGGATTACCGAGTACATAAAAAAACAGGCTGTGTCGTAAAGACACATGATAAACTGTAAGCTGATATATAAGAATTTAAATTTTATGTTACTGGGAACAATTTAATTATTCATCAATCACTTTTGAATAGCATAGTTTGTGTTTATCATTCATTTATTTGTCGTCACACAAAAAGGGTGCTGATAAGAATTTCAAAGCCCTATCATAAAAAGATTCACTTTAATTACTTTTACTAGTAATACATAGAAATAAAACTACTTACAGCCTATATTCTAAGTAGCTGTAATATTATATTATAAAATAAAATAATAACTAACAGTATCTTGGCAACCCTATCCAAAACAGCTAAAGCCGAAACTATCCGATATCTACGAAAACGCTCGAGACACCAAAGGGACATATCAGCTTATCGTCTGACGACTGAAACTGCACTTCAAGCTATTTGTCAAACTTTCGCTGCAAACGTAAACATAAGCCCCTACGACCAGGATAACCAGACCTTCTATTACATAAACACATTCTTCATTGATTCATAGTTCCACTTCATAATTAATTACACGGGCTAGTTGCCTTGGTGGTTCGCGACCCTGACTGCCAAACCGAAGGTCGTGGGTTCCATTCCCACCCAGGACAAACATTTTGTGTGCGTGAACATGTTTGTTTCTGAGTTTGGGTGTATATAAGTATGTATTTAGAAAGAATAAATAAATAGTATATCAGTTATCTGGTTTCCATAGTACAAGCTCTGATTAGTTTGGGATCAAATGGCCGTGTGTAAAGAATGTCCCTGGTAGTTTATTTATAAAAGAAATTATTCAGAAAAAAGACGATCCATGGATCAGGTGCTATATGATACATCCCCGAACCAATGATCCCATTTTGGTACGTAACAAGGTGGTCGGAGGCACTAACAACATGATAGTGGTAGACAGCCAGGCAGATAGCCAAAGTACCATACCATCCTAATCTTTCCTCATGCTATTTGCCATCACAGTAGGATTTATGACATTTAGACCATTGACATAAAAAAATTGCTATACAGGGCTGGATGGTGTGTCAAACGAATTGGTGTACTTTGCAAGATACTTCTAGAACTGTAGGCTCTTAGACTGCGAAATATATGTAGATAATTCTACCAATTTCTTGATATAGGTACTGGTTTATTCAGTATCCAATTTGAAGGCAGAATATAGTATGAATAATCGAGTCCACGTGGGAGTTGCTGAGGGATTCTGAACCAAAGCTGAAAGCAAAACTGAAGCTTGCGGCACACTGACTATTTTAATTGTTACTTATCTTAATTAGTTCAATAGCTTTATCCCGGCGTTAATCAGATTTCGATACGTCAAAACTTCAGTTTGCAAGGGGCTCAACAATGTGAATTGACCCTTACCCAATAACTCGCCCGGCGGCTCGTACTAAAGTGGCCGTTATAGGCGACAGATTGAGAGTATCATCTCATGTATAATTCACAAACGACGAGTTGGAATCGAGATCGCAACTTAGAACATAATGCATTTCACTGCGTCCCATATGAAATGAAAGATTGCACGGAATAAATGAATATTTGTTCGGTATAACGCGTCGTTGTTTGCGACTGAGCTTGTTTTCGTATGCACAGCAGTGTAAGTTTACTTGATATCCCACTGTTATCTAATAGTAAAATAAATGGGTTCTGTCGTAAACTTGTAGCTATTATGACACCTACGGAATATACGAGGTAATATTTAAATCCGTCGATGTAAAAGATGCTAGTGCTTTTATGGGCATGTTACTAAGCATGTACGCTTAAAGTTGCGGAAATCTAAATCGAAAACCATATTTAGTTAATCAAAAGTAGATTTTTGAAATACCATTCACAATTTTTCTTTACTGGAAATTGCAAGCTGAACATACCGAGTCTGTAAAAATAAAAGTGACATAACGATTACAGTAAAGCTAAACTTTTAGAGAGTCGCCCTTTGACTTTTTACTCAACCATGCATTCAAAGGGTAAACTTTGAGTTTTCTAATTATTTGTGATTCACCCATAGTGAATGAAGAGGACAGTAAATTTTAATTCGTGGTTTCCACCAGGACTTTAGGGGTCTCAATGAATATAGAATGCGCAGAAGGGACAACTAGGTCAGTGTAAAGTTTTAATAATAACTGACACATTAACATTTACGTATTTATTAACGTTTTAAGTTAACGTTTTAGATAAACGAAATAGAGTACAAGATAAGACAATTTGTCGTACTTTCAAGGTTTCAGTGAAGATATTTTTGAATGTGCGTTTTCAGAATTTGGGTTAATATTTAAAAAATAACTATTATTGACGTTTAGAAAAAATATATTTGAAAACTCCATACGGATAATTACTCTGCAGTATTGGTGTACTTCTGCAAGTCTATACTATTTGGATAGTAATGTAAGTGGGCTATAACCATAAGTAGGTAAAATTCTGGTGCGGAAATAGAGCATTTCCTACCCAAGTCCACGTCTGTTCTAGACCACCAAATAACAAATTGTGCCTACCAGTCTGGCCACCGTCCAAAACTCACTAATGGAATTTTGTACGTCTCTGACCGACCACTTCACTGTCATCGACAGTAGGGCTCTTGAATGTAAAAATTATTCACCAATTCACTGAAAATGTCCTTTTACTAAGAAGCTCCTTTGAACGCATATGTTGACTGCCAATATTGGCGGTATTTGTTGAGAAATTATTAATTTGCTTGAGTAGCTGGGAAATATGAGTTACTTTTTTTGATATAGGTACTAATTTCTAATAATACTATTTCTGTAAATGTTACTTTGCGGTGTTTCATGCCAGTAGTTCCCACTTGATCTGATCTTTGATGGTACCATCATATGTCCTTTTTAAAGCAATAAATGCCTTTGATTTTGAATTATAAGAAATTACGATATTCGTTGCAAATAATATTTGTCTTTTAAATAATTAATAGCCTTTAAAATTATTAAAGTAATTAATTAAATATAACTTACTGTTATTATTAAACATTGGTAACTAAGTGGCTTAAAAAATATAGAGCAGATTATTTACATATAAGGGGAAAAGAAAATGGTTTTAACTTTACTTAGATACTTCTTGCAAGCACCACATTTAAAAGTAAAATGCCAGCACGTAACAAATCCACCAAGATTGACATAGCACGTTGTGAAATTGTAAAAATAAACGTCACAAAATAGCTCGTACATACGTTGGGACGTTCGCAGCGTAGTATCAAGAAAATGATGCTCGTTAAATTTTCAATCTTCCTCGGGGAGCGGGGCTAATGACAGCATGAGTCATTACACGTGGCCTCCATCCGTCGTCTAGTCGGCTAGATTATAAAAAAGTCGCTTTTTAATTTCCAGCGGAGGACATGAACGGTAACTTTGTTTATGGCCTTCCTGTGGTATTTATTACGTAGTTTGTTTATTATTTTGAAGGTACATATTAAACCTGTTTAATAATAGAATTTGATATAGTCAAATTGGTTTTTGCATTGTAATACAAATAGTATAATACATTATGATATGAAGTGAAATGAAAGAAATGAAGTCATCCGTCAGAGAACCAAAGTTATCGACATAGCTCAAAGGATTAGCAAGCTGAAGTGGCAGTGGGCTGGTCACATAGAATTAATTTACACAGAAGAAATTCTGGTGCCGTAGTACCGATAACCGTTGGGGTAGACGTGTGTAAGAGTGGAGACCACGGCTCGGTAAACATAGTGTAGGGCGCCCTCCAGCTAGATGGAGCAATGATATACGCAAGCTGGCTGGCAGCGGTTGAAAACAAAGAGCTGAAGATCGAGCTCAGTGGCGTGCCATAGGTGAGACCTATGTCCAGCAGTTGACGGAGATAGGTTGATGATGATAATGACGATTATTATAAAAGTGAGCTAAATTGTCATCGACTGGATTACAGCCCGAGCCGAGGCCGTAATGGAGCCTCGAGTGTGATGGTCACGTGTTTTTCAATACACCTGCAAGGACAGACCAAAAAGTTGTTATTTGAAATTGAATTGGAATATGCTTACTACTACTGCAAGTATTACTGGCGGCGTTTGATCTATAGATATAGCTTGCTTTTTTGTCATTCTTGAAAAATAATCTAATCACAAAACGGAAATATTTGTCAAAATGGCGCGCGGTTGTTTTCCATGGGCTGTGCCTGTTACTAAGCACGCAAAGAAGAAAGACAAAGCACTGAAAAGTAACTAATCAAAACTTAAAAATAATGCAAACGGAATCGTTTGGTGTTTATATTTAACAAGTTTATATGTTGACATTGACACTTATAAATAGATATATAATGAAATTAAATGTTAATTTCACATATTGTAACCAACACAGGTTCACGAAAATAAATTCAACTTTTCAGACACAATATAAATAAGCTATATTATGGACCTAAATCCGTTGCAATTAGAACTACTTTACGAGCAAGTACTTGAAAAACATTTTCGTTATATTGAATATAATTTTTCATCACCAAATGAGAGTACAAGTTTATCATATATACAGTATTTCAAACACCTAACTACTAATGGAGGTAGGATTAAAATAGAAGTATGGAAAGTTACTGTTCAATAATAAGTATAAAAGGCTCTGTTTCTTTATTTAATCAACAGAAGCTTTAGAAAAATATCAGTGGAAATTGTATTTCACATTCAAATATTCTAAGTTAAAATAAAACTGCGAAGATGGTTTCCTTTGAAGGCACAAACACTGAAACATCACATACTGAAGCAACTGTAACATAAGGCAAAGTTTCCTCAGCGAATACTTTAAATTAAAACCTCGACTGGTTTTTCGAGCTGAAGTAAACAAGTTCCATACATGAGAATATTTTGAGGTTTAGAAGATCGAATCACGTCTGTAAAATTAAGTATATACTGTTCTTAGTTGTACTAAAAGTATTATTTAATATATGATTTGTTATTTTTACAAAAGAACACGGTTTGGGCAAAGTTAAAATCTATCAAACAAATGCCGTTCCTACCAATTATACTGACTTTGTTATTATATACTTTTTTTATACAGATACTAGCTGTCCCCCGCGGTTTTACCCGCGTTCCCGTGGGAGGTCACATGTATTATACATAAAAACCTTCCTCTTCAATCACTCTATCTATTTAAAAAAACCGCATCAAAATCCGTTGCGTAGTTTTAAAGATTTAAGCATACATAGGGATATAGGGACATAGGGACAGAGAAAGCGACTTTGTTTTATACTATGTAGTGATTTAGAGGTTTAGGAGATCGAATTACGTCTGTGAAATTAAGTATATACTGTACTTATATGTTCTAAAAGTATTATTGAAAAGAACACGGTTTGGGCAACGTTCAGCTACAAAGCTTCAGTAACTTTAAATTTGACCTTCATAAGTGCCCTCCGAGGGCCTAAACTGAATAAATGGTTTTGAATTTTGAATTATCAAACAAGTGCCGTTTCTACCAAGTATTCTGACTTTGTTATTATAAACCTTTTTTATCCAGATAAGCACATGTCGAAAAAGTAAATCTGAAGAGTAACTTCCACAGAACTACTGAACATCAAATTTAACGATATTACTGTTCTTTATTGTTATTACAATACTATTCAATAAAAATCATATCGGAGAGTATTTGAGGTGGAATCAATTCGTTATAGTGCTACCAAGAAAAGTGTCGCCAACTACGATCATTTTCCGAGTAAGTACTTCTCTTGACCTCTTGGGAGCTATACACACTAGCAATAATATAACTGAAATGAAAAAAAATAAATTCAAATATTTGGGACTTTACAAGCATTTATTAACTCACTCTAATATAGTTAAATAAGTTCGGAAGGTTGTTTTTACGGAAAAGAGTCGGCAAAAAACTCAGCAACTTATAAAATCATATACGAGAATAAGATATTGTTTAACAATATACTGACTCAAATATATCGTAATGTATTCTTTGGCTACGTGTTGTAAAAATAAAAATAAAACTACATTTTATTAAAAAAAATTATGAAACAAAATTGTGAACTTTGAATAATATAGTTTTTACACAAATATTTATTTTAACTTGATATTTCAAGGTCTGTGGAGTCTTCACTAGTTCTTCGGCCGTGATGATAATGATGTAATATTTTTTTATATTTTCCATTTCAAACTCTTTTCTGACAAAGATTTCAGAGATCAAAAAATTATCAAAGAAAACCGAGCTTTTATAAACACAGCCTTACTTCGGAAACCTAACAACACCTTAATGTTAGTTCGGAACTGTTATGTCAAGTTGGAATAACGTTTTTATATCAAAGAATTAAATTGAATATCATCACCACATAACACATCGGGGGACACTGGGGGCCAAAGAATAGAAGTATTGAATTGCTTTCTCAGAAACCGTTTCGTAAATTAAATTTCTGGTCTAGAATTGGATTTTTATATAGTTATACACAAGCACGAAAATTACAAATGTTGTCCTTATTTTGTATACTAACCGAAACAGACAAAAACCGTAGTTTTTGCTAAAACTTTATATGCTTAAATTGTAAACGTTAACTTAACTCTTGCTACTTAACAAAATCCCTAAGACTTAAGTTAAATAGCAGCCTTTGCTTGTTTATTGCGAAACACTGCTTTACTTAAGTTCTTACTAAATATCTCAGCTAATGGACAAATAAGGAAAGAACGCGTCATTATAACGATCATCATTAAAGTACAAACAATTTAACATTAATTACAGGTTGAATCAGACCAAATAAATATCCTCTCTCATTTTTTTTTGGTTCAAATTTTCAATCAAAACTGGTGCCCCTATTTGAACGTTTGCAAAGTAAGCTCTTGTTTGACGTGATATACCCGGTCTATTCGCGCAAAAATTAGTATCAAAATATTAATTTCAACTCCTCAACAACCTCAACGTTTCGATCATAATTTGAGCATAAAGACAAATTTATAATGAAGAACATCATCCATCATCCGTTATAACCGTGGGTTAATTTAACAGTTTATACAATTTTTAATCAAGATATAAAGTGTTCCCACTTTTGGGCCATACTTTTTAAGTTGAACTTAGCAATGGTCGGCGGAATGTGGGTAAAAATAGGTACCCAACAGTACAATAAATTCACCGTCTCCCGCCGTCACATTATCACGAAGCGGACATAGAACCTGCACCCTTTGTGTCGGAATGCACATCATTCCAATCTACCCAATATCCCGCGACGTGAACTACGTGGTACGTGGTCCTGTCCCCTACCCTCAGTGTTGTGTATTGGACATAGTGAACGAATGGGCATTATTACAGAAGAAAAAAATCGCCGAAATGTTCGACGAAAAATGAAATCTTATATTTGCCACAAAAACTCCTCCCATTTTTTTATATAAGCAATGTACTTCACCCACTTTCTGTAAATGAAAATACATAAATATAATACAAGAAATAGCCATCGAGACTAAAATAAAACGCTTTTTTTTTCTCTTACGATCTCATTGTGATTCCGACTTTATAAGACAACATGACTGTTATTTTCAGTGCGATGCCCTTAAGGGGTGATTGACCCCCGAATGACCCTACATTTAGTAACCGTGTGCACTTCTATTTTTCTTAAAGACAATCTGAGGTTTTTTATGAGCTGTCGTTTTTATTACAAAAAGCATTTTAGTTTATATCACTTAAGCTATTGTTTAGAATGCTATATTGAGAAATTGGATTTTATTTTAAAAATAATACTAAACTCCGCTGGAGCGTGGATTTATTTATATCTATACTTAGATAGGAATAAAATAGCCCGGAAATAATAAATGTGCGACAATGCGCCTGAATTCCGAAGTTAAGAAGTTAGAAAATACAAAAATAAAGCGTCCCGTTTTATCCAGAAATGGTGCAATTACACAAAGCTAATGGGGCGTTAGTACTCGTATTATACAAGCGACTAGACTTCCTCTGCCAAACAAACCGAATTAACCTGTAGGGAGGTTTTATTTTCATTCAAAATTTATAGGGCTAATGTAGGTGTTTATTGATGATGTCTGAAGATCTGTTGAAATCTTAAAATAAAATAATAGCGGTGCCACAAGATAATTGTTTGTCGAGTAGGTAGGTTTAGGAACCCCTAACCACAATACAACAGAGTGAGTATTATACTCGAATTTTTATTATTTTTTGATGACTATTTCTATTGTCATTTATAATCATATTGTTTTGCATCATCTCACAAAGAGTTGTAATGAATTGTCCTTGTTGTCATTGTTGAATGTCTGAACACTGTCTCAACATGGTAAGTGATGATGTCGCCGAATGTGTTAAGCACTCGAAGCTAAGGTGGGAAATGGCTGTCAAGTGTAGCTGCCAGAACTGTCCAGTAGGTGCTTGAACAGTTTAACTGGGTGTTTGGGAACCAGCTAGGCGGCCACAAAGTTCCCTAGCAAAAATATTTCCGCAGGTAGTCATAATACCTGTACCTAATAATATAAATAAGGTTTCCTCCTAATTCTCTGGCTGAAAAGGTTACCCTACATTCCCATAGTGCTTTTTGACTCGTATTTCGCTAAAAACCAATCCGGGTCTGTCGTCGTAAGCTAAATTAGAACTCATTGTGAGCCAGGAAAATTCTTTGATGAATAAAATAACAGTAACTCTTGTTCGAGCCAATTTACCCGGGAACAACTTTCAAATTCATTATCTTGTAAATTGTTTGTAATTTAATGTGATAATTTAGGTGATGTGAAAAAGTATGATTAAATCTATTTTTGTTTTGATGACATGAAATTAGGGTGAGAATGTGTTTTTCTCTAAATAAAAAATTTTAAGCGTATATTTATATTCACCTTGGGCCTTAAAACAAACTTAAGGCAGTCAAAACCACTGAACCCCAGTACCACCGGATCAAATGTGAGCCTTCAACTGAGAAGAAGAGTATGCATCTTTTTATGATATCTTAATTATGGTATGTTTTTCTTTTTGTTATGTATAAATATTCTAGAAATGACTCTCGAACGTAGTTTCAAAACACATCGATAGAAGCTTAGCGGCAGTTTCGTATATTTACTAGAAACTTTAACATTTCTTCATACATTAAGCATCAGCAAAGGCGTGAAACTTATTTCCAAGGCGATTTTATAGCGAAAGGAGGAAACGCAATATATATACAACTTCCTCATCACCCTGGCAACACTACAACTTATCTGTTTTATATTTAAGTACTAAATACTAAAAACACGCTCTGCTCTACACACATCTAAGTTTATTACATTATAGGCTACATCTAATTAAGCACAGCCACATTACCACCCCATCTCACCCTTAGTTGGCCATATGTAGGTACTAATTACATCATTTATTGTCTACCACCCCATATGCAGCAGTAACATAGGTTACTCCGGAAAATTAGGGTCTTATTGAATCTGTGGCGACGCGATGGTGGAACAATAGTGTGCCTTCATTTAACATTCTAGCTGTAAATGCATTCTGTTTTTGGTTAGAGTTGTGTATTAACTAGATTAGTTAATGTTTATTTTTTTATTTTATTCTAGTTTTATCATTTACTATGAATTAAAGTCAGAATATAATATAAAGCAATGTAATTCTAGTCCTTTAAGCGCTGAGTACCTAAAACGCAGTCTGTTTATTTCGCGTTATGCCAAAATGTCATTCGAAATAAGCGTTGCGACTAAGTATGTTTTAGTCTATGTCGCAATAGGTCTACTTCTCATATTGCCCATTTAGCGATATGACTATGTCACAATAAACCTATTTCTCAATATGGGCATATAGCGCTAAGACAATGTCGACATTCATTTAAACTCATTATTATTTTGTGTAAATAAGTATTAAATATACTTGTTTAGTTTTATTCTCCCACACTAGCGAGAAAATCACAAGGAAAAGTTACCATCATCACATTTTAAGGATAGATAGTCACATCCCACCGCTTTCGTGTACGAGAGAAAACATGAATATGTCTTTAACACTAAACATACCATAACCGGGTCAAATGACCCATTTTGAACTTTGCATTGAAAATGCACGTATCATCTTATTGCTTTTGCACATTTGACTTCATGACTTTTTCTTACTAATTAATATACAATTATACTATTTATTTCCCTTCCTTACAACCATATTCCATACACTCAAGCGGGAAACATAAAGTCACATTTGACCCGCTCTGGTAGAAATAGGTACCTATTAAGTGTTGGTATGATTAGTGTTAACTGAATGGTCTGTCTGTCTGCTACCTTTTCATGCTTAAAATACTAAACTGATTTGGATGTTTGATAAGGAGATAAATAGTTTTAATATCTTCCTCGCCCTTGAGCACTAAACGCAATAAACCTACAATACAATACGATACAAATATCCTTTATTGTTCACACCACATACAAATATAATAAAAGAATATAACAAACATTTAAAGTGAAAAAAAAATTAGGCCTATATCTTAATTCACCTAGTTCGCTCATGAACCAAAGCTCAATATACCTACCTCGCCCTTGAGCTAATACGCACTGAACTAAAATCTCGATTCGCCTGCTTCGCTCATATACTAATTCGCAATAGGTCTAAATATCAATATGCCAATCTCTTGTTAGGTCTAGGCATTACGCGAAATTGGGAGATTGCGTTTTAGGTACTCAGCGACTAAAGGATTCTAGTTAGGGTAAACCAAATCCAATCAAAATGACGCAGTTTAAATGTTGCCTATTGTCATCTTTAGAAAAGTTATGGTTGATTGAAAATCCAAGTAAAGAAGTATACTATGTACGGACGAAGCTTGTAAAATAATAACGAGGGAGAAAATTGTGGGGCTTATACGGATAAGCTCTCAGATAGGTACAGACCTACGAAAATAATTACCCGATCCTTGCACATTGTTGGCATTGAGAAACAGCTGACTACTCCACATTACTCTACGATACAAGCCAAAAATAACTCCATCTCTATTACCAATAAAAAATTTAATGCTACCTCGTTCAGCGATAGTTAAAAATATTCCCCGGAAATTCGGAACTAAAACGCTGGCTTCGAGGCAATATCTCATCTCAGTGGCCAATGAAAAAGTTTTAACGTCCAAATATGATATGACTGAATTGAGTATTTGCCGATATCTCGCACAGCAGTGCTCATAAAGTTTGGAACACTAGAGTTATGAGCGCAGTCCGATATCTTCATTGGAGTTCAGAAATCAGCTTTTGAATTTATGGTATCTTGTGTGTGGTCAGCAATACGAATGGTTTTAACTTTACAACTATTGTTGAATAGTATATTTTTATTTATTGAAGATGTGAAGTTTTGAGAGTATATTTTTAAGTTCAATCTGAAAATATAATAAAACTGTATAACCGGCTAGTCTCTAGGTACATTGAATATTCCTTTGATTAACTGATTGGAGGTAGGACGAGGAAACTATTTTTATGTCTGCCTATCTGTTTGTCTGTAGAACACGGAATCTCCAAAATTACTTAACGAATTTTCATGCAGTTTCTATAAATAAATTTGGCTTAATTTGGAGATATATTTGAGCATCATCATTTATCAAAAGTGTCTGTCGGAATAACAATTATTTATAAATTTATTTAATGGAAATCGCACATAAAAAGGAAACAATATCACCCTCAAATTAGGCACAAGTTAGATAAGTCTGTCTTGTGGCGTTTACCCAGCTAAACTACCGAACTGATTATTTGAAATGAGTAGGGTACAAACAAACAAACAAAAACTCCTATTGATGATTGTAACGCAGGTGCGATTGCAAAGGATAGCTAGTTCACCAATAATCATATTTTTATTTTTACTCGAGCGAGATGTAAGACTGCATTGGCATTTAAGACATGGCTACTCAGGAAAAAAATGTTTTTCAAGACACAATGTCCTCTTGTACCACAAGGCCACCACCGAATCTTCACTTCGCCTTACAATATCATTCAAACAGCCAAACAAATTGCTGTAAAATTGATACATTACTTACATAAGGTAAAAATTCTACCTATCTAGGTGACCTAAGAAAGTAACTAACAACAAAAGAATTCCCTATAAAATGATTACTCCGATGTCTACTCAAGAATACCCTCTTATCTGAAGGGGCCTATCCATTAGGCGATCGAATGGAAAACATAAAAGATATTATTTTCAATAATACATACACTCAGCTTCGAGTATGGTATCGTCAAATTACGTGGAATGAAAAAAATCATTCTTATTATTATTGTACCTATTTGATATCTTGCCAATTTTCCTTTGTAGGTATATTTACCTACGTACTTAGGTAACATCATCAAATGTATTGAAAGTAATACTTTACGTGAATTGGATCTAACGTAAACGTAAGCTCACGTTAGTTGATATCTGATCCGATATTATCATTGTGAATCGCACAAAGGGGAAACTAGTTCGGTACACGTGCCTAGCTTAGAAGTACCTACCTACCTACCTAACTTCTATAGGTATATTTATAATAATTCACCCCAAATATTGTGCCTACCTTACTGTCTTAAAAACAAGTGACTCATAGTTCGACAATAGTGCCTAGGCCTATCTAGCTAATCCGGAATTACCCGGTGCAGTCGCGTACATTTCGCTCACGGTCACGCTTATCCGTTATTTTTCTTTCATTTGCCTTCGCTCTCTTAGCCTGTACCCGGTATACCTATGTGCAGCCGCTCGGACCGTTCATTGGAAGCAAAACAAAAAATAATAGTCACGTTTTAATTGAAACCTCATTCACCTGTGAACACAAAATGTATAGATAGACAAATGCCCTTATTTCGTAACCCACTTTATTTTTAATAGTCTACCAACGTAGCTCCAATGTTTCTTTTCGATCAAAGTAGTCAAGCATAGGAAAACCGTAGGCGTTTACTTTAATTATAACGTACCTAAGTAAACGATACCCATTCATTGTTCAAGTGAAAACAACGCCAAATATTTATCTAAGTTTATTTTCAACTTCATCCCTTCATTGGGTTGTAAACAAAACTTACCTACCTTATCAACTGCTCGTCTGTGGTAGGAGTTTACCGATTAGGCACATGCAAATTAAGAACCTAAAACAACAGAGCTAAAAGCACTAATTAGGGATGTAGTATAAGAATAATCTTCTAGAGTTGAATACTGCTCTGCTCGTAGGATTTTTTTTTAAATTTATTTATAAGATTTACCAACTAATGTGTGTTACGTACAAAATTTATAGAGAAAGAAAATTATAATAAGACTGACTACATAGTCATACAGTTTACAGGTAAACACCGCATGCAATTTTAGGACATCGTGTAAATTAGGGTTTGCTTTTTGTACACCGAGTACAAAATCTCTTTAGGTATTTTTATCCATTTATCCTACTCAGAATTGTTATAATGATAATAGGAAATATAATACATATAAATATATTATATTAGAATAAATATAGTAGTACCTACTCACCACAAACCAGATTATGAAATTTTATCAAGGAAGACCCTGATGGCCATGTAGCGTATGGTAGGAATAAACTGGTGGAGATAAGTAAATAAATATATCTTAGGTCATTCTTTCATTCATTCCCAAATTAAACTTGTACCTAATATGGAAACCTGATAGATAACTGTACATTATGTATCCTACAAGTTTTTTTTTATATAAATACTTATTTAGATATTTTCCCAGACACAAAATAAACAGACAAATTCATGCACACAAATGTTAGTCCTGGGTGGTACCTAATCGAACCCACGACGGGTCTAACCACCAAACCATTAGCCCGTCATTTTAGAACATAATTATGTGAACATTGGCCCCTATATTCTTTACTGCCAGAATAATCAAAATCAATATTATCTCACTAAATCGACTAAATTAATGAATACCAAACTCGTTAAAGCAACGCTACCTAGCATATCACCCAACTTTATCATAATCCTTTAACACATACGCATGATCTGTGTGGAGAGTGATGCAAATATTTGTGTTTCATTTTGGCAGTTAACGATGTTTTTAATCCTCCATGTGGGGCGCCCATTATCGAGGGATAGGTGAGGGGATGATGAGAGCGAAAAAGCAAAGCATGCAGATTGTTTGAGGCGATGATTTTGATGATTATAGGGCCGAATGGTTTTGGTACGTAAAGGAAACATACCTAGTAAGGTAACTTTAGTAGGATGGTATCTTCAAATAAAAAAAATATGTTACCAACCTACCGGTGTAGGTATTTTGTTTGGCTGCGCTTTAGAGCCATTTCCCGTGTTAGCTATTTGTGTCATTGCGTCGTCACTTTCTCAGTAATTTTTTTATTAGCAAGAAACAGTGTAAAATTGCTAGAAGAGGGTTGTACCTACTTATATGTATAGTAGTAATATTTTTTCACATCTAAATCTAAATCGTATACTTATGATAATATCAAAGAGCAAAATCTCATGACATCTCACCAGGAGGAGTGGGGGGGTTGAAATATCGCCAAAATCACCTCACGCTGAAGCCCCAGGCAAGAGTATTGTGCCGTTAATTTCGCTAATTTTGCATAATCAATGCAAACGTTATATTAAGAATTTCATCTTTCCTTTAGCGTTACCTAAGGGTAAACTCGTGGATGTGTTAAGTTTTGTAGTCTTCTTTTTTACTCTAACGTTTTGCGTAGATCACAGTATTGAGGCAGGAGACCCCATACTTCGGCGCCCCACCTCGCCCACCCCTAACGACGGTACTGATCACAAGCTAATACAACATACAATAACCATGTTTTCTCGTGGAATTATTATACTTATGAAAGACCTTATAATACCTATTTAACAAAGAATTACATGACAAAACACGTCTCATTCAGCGGGACTATTACGGATTTTTACTATGGGTTTATCTCATCTAACCCCCTTTGTTGGAAAATGAAAAAATACAAAAGGATAAATCTACGTATAAGCTAGGAATACGAAATACGAACCTATATACTTTAACTCAATAGGTATCTATCGCATGTGGCGGTTGAGTCAAATAGCCTTTTTACCGTCTATATCTATATAGTTCTTCCTAAGTTTATATTTTAATCCAGCTTATATTATTCGAGATGCAGTTGAAACAAAAATAAATCACAATCCAATTATTGCGCCCTTTGCAAGAAACCTCAGCGGAGACAATATAAATGCAACTCGAATAAAAATGTTCCAATTTTAAAATTGTTGTTTCTTTTTCTTTTTCCATAAAAGCTCCTACGTCCAGTTTGTCGTACAGACGAACGGGTCCAATAAGAGAATGTCACGATCATACTCGTATGCATCCCGTATGCGATATTTTTGCTATTACCGGTCCGTTCCGCCGGCGATATTTCCGCCGCCAAATGAAGCTATTCAGTTGAATAAATAATGTATTTCTGGTGAACAAGTCGGTGATTTCTTTTTCCATGGATGTGTTTTGCATTTATTTTTGTGACTTTACATATTATGCAGTATTAATATTGTACAAGTGGTTAACTTCTGCGAGGACCGATAGAATTGGCGGGATGATTATGGAAAATGTTCCATCGGTTAGGTAAGAAATCGATTACATTTTCCGCGAGTACTTGGGTCTCCTTTCGCCTCTACTATACTTAAAATGGTTTTTTCCCAACTAATGAATTTTTCGTTTTGTGCACATGTATAGAAACAATACAATCCAAAGTTCATTTTCAAATAGGAAGGTATGTAATAAAAATAGCAAATTATTAAAAATACAATATAATCACTTAATTACACTTAATAATTATAATTTGGTTCAGGCGGGTGGTGCGGGTATTGTGGATGACCGAACGGCGGACCACGCGGTGGAAACTGCGGCCTGAAGGACGGAGGCGGGGGCCTCCATGGTGGGGGAGGCCTTGCGCCTGGTGGAGGTGGGGGCCCAAAGCCTGGAGGTCCGAATGGTGGAGGGGGGAAGTGGTGGAATGGTGGCGGGGGTGGTGGAGGCCCTGGTGGCGGCGGAGGCCCAGGCGGTGGCATGGACGAGGGCGGCGGTGGTGGAGCGGACATCGGCAAAGGAGGGGGTGGTCTCGCGTTCATTGGCGGTCCTTGTGGCGGCATCGGTGACGGAGCCGGCGGTGGTGGCGGCGCCATCATCACTGGACCCATCATGGTCGGTGGCGCGTCCGCGAACAGTTGATGCGGACGGTCCGCATGTGATAGCGGATTTTGGGCAGCGAGTAACCTGGAAGTTTTCAATATTTTAAGATATATGGTCAAAAATAGGTCCTGTTGAAAACTAAAAGGAAATTTCAGAACTCTTAAGTTAGACATTACTGATTTAAAAAAATAAGCTTAAAATATATGGTGTCTAGAAGATGTTTATACATATAGATTTTCTAATATTGTACCTTATATGTATATTATTTAAAAAAATTATCTTTGTTTAGATAATACCAATAATATAATAAACATTATCAATATAAAAATTCTAAACATTTTCCATAAATAAAAATATTTTGGGACATACATCACAAATAGCTGTCTGATCTCCGACTAAGCAGAGCTTGTATTATGGCAACCAGACAACTGATATACTGCTTCAACTACTGTTAAATATGTTAAACAGAACAAACACATATATGTTCATGCACACAAATGTTTGTCCTTGTTGGGAATAAAAACTAGTCATATAATTACGTTTACGACATTAACTAAGTAAACAAATTTACGTCCCTATTGCTGGAGCATGAGTAGTTTAGGCATACAATGAGAATTAGCTCCATTGACTACCATAGGGGTAAAACTATTAGCTTACCTCTCAGCAGCAGAACCGTGCCTCTCTCCTTTGACATCCTTTTTAAATGCATAAGACACAGAAATAGGTCTATTACAAAGATACTGGTTGTTCATAGCTTCTATCGCCGCATCGGAAGCTTCAAAGGATGCGAAGTTTATGAATGCAAATGCTTTGGAATTTCCAGTTTCTGGATCTCTCATCACCTGTGAATAGAAAAAATTTTAGGTTTAATATGTTTTTCATACATTATTATGTTATATATATATATATTTATTTTTTATACCACTTGGGCCGACAAACAAGCAGTGGTCCACCTGATGGTAAGTGGTCACCGCCGCCTATGGATATTGGCAACACCAGGGGCATCGCCAATGCGTTGTCGACCCTGAGACGTGAAGTTGTTAAGCCTCATGTGCCTGTAATTTCACTGGCCCCCTTACCTTTCTAACCGAAACACAGTAATACAAGTGCACTACTGCTTCACGGCAGAAATGGGTAAGGTGGTAGTACTTCCCCAGACAAACTCTGCACTAAGAGCTCTACTACTCTAAACTATACTAATTGCTAGTTACTGAAATCGTCAAATTATATGGTAAAGTGACCTCTCTAACTGTAATCATTTACCTTGGCACTTTCTTTTACATAATATGTCCATCTTTTGAAGGAGAAATAGTTTATTTTTCTATTTACCTTATCTCAACCCAAGTTCAGCTTGTACCATATTATACTATAGTAACCAGGAAACTGATACAATACATACTACATTTACTACTCTATAAACATTTACATATAGGTGTATTCTGTTCTCTCAGACACAGAATGAATAGACATGACATATTCATGGACACAAATGTTTATGCTGGGTTGAAATTGGACACAGACGTCAGTGTTTGCTACCTTAGTAGGACAAAAAAAATATTGTATTATTTTACCTTTGGAGTTTGTAAAATAACACCAAATGCAGAGAAGGTATCATATAGCAATTTCTCATCCACTTCTGGATCCAAGTTTCCAATGAAAACATTGGCTCCAACGTCAAGATTCTTCTGGTGAGCTGATGCTTTATTAACTCTTACAGGTTTACCATAGAGTTTTATCATGTTCATCACCTGGAAAAGTCAATTTTAAGTTATAATTTTATCACAACTCATTCTGCACTCCAGAATGAAGCCCATGAAAAAGTTATTTATGTGTGTGTGTGGGTTGCAAATCCAGTTATTCATAATTAAGATTTAAAAGTAGCATGTTTACAAAGATACATTCGCTGTCTTCTGAATACTCTAAAATCATTTTATGAATTTGTGTATGTTTTATTAATCAGTCTAGATTTAAAAATAAATAAAAAATTCTGAATTCAAAACGATTTATTCAGTTTAGGCCCTCGGAGGGCACTTATGAAGGTCAAATATAAAGTTACTGAAGCTACAACCGGTACGGAAGTCAGCCTTCAACTGAGAAGAACCGGCAAGAAACTCAGCAAGGTTACATTCTTGTTAATTTTTTATATAAATTTTATCTATTCTGACTTTTAGGCTATTTTATAATTTCAATTTTACAAAAATTTTTTACATTAAAAAAACAAAACAAAAAAAAAAATAACAATAATTAGGTACTTACAACTACAAGAAAATTAGAGGTGCACTGTGTAGAGAGTAGCTATTTCCATACATTTTTATCTTCAATATAATGAACTACCTTGTAACACGCTTTTTCTTTCAAAACTTTCCTAATATAATTTTAAAATTTATGATCAGACATTTTGGTTACTGAGAGTGGTATCTTATTATAAAATCGAACACAATTACCAAGAAATGACTTGTTAACTTTAGTTAGTCTAAAGTATGGAACAACTAACTTCTCCCTTTGTCTTGTATTTATACTATGAATATCCAATTTTGACTCAAACATTCCTATGTTTCTACGTATAAACATTATATTTTTATAAATATATAGTTAAGGTAATGTCATTATATTTATTTCCCTAAATAAATCTCTTAATGATTCATGGGGACCCTGTAATGGATACTGTAAATTGCACGAATTGCTCTTTTTTGTATAATAAATATTGATTCTATATCTGCTGCTGCTCCCCAAGATTTAAATTTGCAAGCCAAGAAGACTGTCAACATTCCTATCATATGAATTATCTTTTTATAGTAGAATTTATTAACTTACCTTGATAGCATAATCAGCATCCTCTTCACCCATAAATTCAACAAATCCATAACCCTGATGTGTTTGTGTCACACGGTCTTTGGGCATGTGAACATTGACTGTAATAGAAAAAAATACAATTATTAAAGTACATTTTTTTTTCTAAGTTATAAGTTACATTTTGTAAGGCTTTAAAAGATTTGTAGATGTATCAAATACCAATAAAATTATTTACCACTAGTGCCAGTTTTGCAGTTTCACTCAAATTCTCTAGATCAGTGTTTTTCAATCTTATTATTATCTACATTGTTATTTTATTTTATTGTTTTTATAATACTTTATATTAAAAAAAACATTATTTTATTGTTAAGGTGAAAGAGACTAGTCTCCACGGCACAGGGAATGCTAGTGAAGTACCTTTGTAAACAACATTTATTTTTGAACAATACCATATTATTATTATTATTGATTTTGCGACCTCATTACGGGTTGAAAAATCCCATTCTCAGACAGGTGAAGAATTTATAATTTTAAAGTTAATGAAAAGAGCCGAAAACGAAGAAACGAAAAGATAATGTTTGTGATTTTAATACCTTTATTTAATAGTCAGCAAGAAACCGCTGCTAAAAATTAAACAAGGCCATCCTTCTCACTAAAATTGTGTTTTTATGGTAGTCTACCTTGCCATTTCCCTTCTGCTGGCGACCCCCAGACTAAGGCTTTCAATCTGAGAGATGCGACACGCTTGGGGGGTCAAATTGAAAGACACTGCTCTAGATGAAAAGTAGCCTATGTCCTAATCCATACATTTAATAAAAATATGTTCCTCCATTACAGAGATAAACTTGCCAAGTGCATTTATAATATTATATATAGTAATAGCTGTTAACTTAAGAGTGCATATTACATAATTATGACAAATATAACAAATTTTGGTAGAAAAATGAAAGAAAAGGAAATAGTTGTAATCAATTCTACACTTACATAATTAAAACTACTAAGTATCAGATATTATTAGAATTATAATAACATGACAATTAGTAACTTACCTACGGGTCCAGATTGTACAAAGAGCTCCCAGAGCAAGCTCTCTGAGACTCTGTCGTCCAGACCTCCCACATATATAGTGGCATCTGTAATTTAGAAATATAATTGATTTAAGGGGATATTAGATCTAGGCTCCCGGAGACTGATGGCAAATAGGTGTACTTTTATGCTCATCATCAAATAAAATTAGGGTTGCATTAATTAAAACATTAATTAATATCTACAAACACATCACTCTTATATTATAATAATAAATGTTAAAAGGTTTATTATAGAGTTTTATGCTCGATAATGTAGTTAAACAAATAAAAGCTTCAACATAACCTCAAAACACAAACAAAACAAATACAACATAAATATATACTAGGTTTGAAAGTTACTTTTACATAAACTTAGTTAGTAGCACATGAATGTTTTAAAAATGCAGGTGCGAATGCATTGAAATATTTGTAAATACCTTGATTTCTTTCAGCAATAGGTCCCGCTGCCATTTTGAAATGACACTGACAGTCATCACCTATATAGAAGTAGTCTGTGGGTGATCACTCAATCAAAGAGAAGAGAATTTAATGGAGGCAGACACTATAATTCGTACTTGGATTCTCTGTCTAGGCTAATATTAAAAGACTTCTTGAATGTGCAGACACGACCGATATAATAAATAGTCACCCACTCCGCGATTCGTTTGTGTTTGATTGAGCTAATCTTAGTAACAACAAAACAGATTATAAATGGATTTAATAATATTATTAATATCGGTAACCGACCGAGCTTTTCTCAGGCTTTTTGCACAAGCTGAAATATCACAATACCTTACACTTCACTTGTGTTCTTGAATTGAAGGAAAAAATTAAATATACCTATCTCAAAATTTATTTGTAACGTTTCGTCACAATGTTTATTTCTCACTCCATAAAAAATATAGTTTTTCGATAGAATTATTTTACACCATGCAATAACAATATTAAGTATTTCCGTTTTAAGTGCCCCCTACCCTCAGGTTAATTATATTTCTAGTCATGCTTTATTTGCGATTTAGCTCTATGATACATTTTATCATCTAGAACACCAGATACGGAGTAGGCAAGACTGCGCAGTGCGCGCCGTCCGTCAGTCAGTCAGTCTTGTTCTATGGTCAGTCTGTCGAAAAAGTTTTAGTTAGTGGACGTTAGTGTGGTAAATTCTTGACTTGTGTTTGTGTAGAAAGTTGGATGTATCACTCTTCTCTTTAATTAAATAAAAATGCAAAGCGCCGCTGACATAATATCTTCATTGTTCTGGTTTAAAGAAGACGGTGAAGTTAACAAAGATGAAGAAATGGGACCCGCAGTGATAGAACAGTTTGTGGAAAGTGTTGAGGATTTCAGTTCGCAGTATGGGAGTGAAATAAGTGTTTCATATACGGCATTCAATCTTCGTGGTCCTCCATCAAATTTCCCTGCTTATGGGGATTATCCGCAAGCTTTTGTGATGGTAAAACCACAATCAGAATATTTATTTTCAAAAGAATTTGATAGAAATGTCAGATTATCTCGGTCATTGTTTGTATTTTTTGTTTGTTTTGATGCTACGAAATGGTTTATTTTTGTTTTGACTGAAATAAAGTACTTCGCTGCTCATTATCTATTAAGAGTCATTGCATTTTGTATCATGCATGTAAATATCAGTCATCTCTATAATTCGTCGCGAAATTTCTTTACTTTTATTACGAAGTTAGGGATATCTATTATTTATAATGTAAATTAGTATGGAAAAATTTAACTGCCTTCAAAATAAAGAATTTTGGGTTCACAACCCACAATCAACATTTGATTGTGTGGTATTAAGAAATTCATTATATAGTATTTGACAACGAGATTATTTGTCAAAAATTTGGGCACCAAAATAAGTCAAAATACCTATTGTAATACCTAACCAATATTTATTTATTATAGAGAACCTATGGAACTTGGTGGGATGAAGCACCATCAGCTCATGAAGACTATATGCCTCAGAACAGTAATGCTATTGCCAGTCAAGATTTTGTGGGTTAGTGTTATAATTGTGTCTTTTGAAGTTTTTAGTTCTTTTGATAGAAAAAAAATATCAATAAAGTAAATTCTTTAATATTATAATGTACCTTATATTATAGCCTATGTTACTGGTAAGTTGGTGGTAAGTAAAGGAACTTAAAACTGTAGAAGCTCAGCTTACTTATTGCAGCTTTATTAGCAAAAAAATATTCAATACAATAATAATAATAATAATAAATATCCTGGGACATTCTTTGCACACAGCCATCTGGTCCCAAACTAAGCAGAGCTTGTACTATGGAAACCAGATAACTGATATACTACTTATACTACTTTTTTTTCTAAATACATACTTATATAGATATTTACACCCATACACAGAACAAACAGACATGATCACGCACACAAATAAAGTTATCATATTAAAGTGATAATTTAAGCATATTTACAATACTGCACACCAAAACTTATAATAATTTCGAAGCTAATTCAAATTAACATCAAAATTGCCTCTTCTGTAAAATTTTAAATAGCAGTGCCCATAATGAGGTTTTACCATCAGAAACTTTTATTCCATACTATTCTCCCATAATTCATCATTGTGAAGTATTGGAACCTGTGTGAACATACTGTTTTCTTGATTATCAGTTCACAAAAAGAACTGTATTTTGAATTGTGCCAATTTCCAAACAACATAACTTTTGGCAGAAGTATCGTTTGAGAGGACTGTCTACCCACTGGAGGTCTCCTTATTTGAGACGTACAACCCTGGTGCTCTTGTACGTATTTGGGCCAAAGGACCAACATCATGGAAGCTGCTGTGGGAAGGAGAGCCAGAGTATGTTGGGGATAAGCCAAGGATCTTCAGCCCACCAATTAGGCAACTAAACATTGCCACAAGGTAAGCAACCTTTGAAAATAATTATTACCAAAAATTTATGTAATGGAATCAGTGCCCTCAGCACGAACATCTATCGTGAGCGCGTGCGTCGAGTGCGCCCAAAAACGAATGCAGTGGGAGATTGAACATCGCACAACAACACGGTAGGCGCGATGTACATTTTTTCTTACAAACCAGCTTTTGGGTGCACTGGACATGATGACGCTACGCTTGCTTAGAAGTTCGTGCTTAGGATCAGGGCAATATTGAGTGATGATCTTAATATTATTATTATAACAACAACAGCATACAAATTACATAGCAGAGGTACCATAAAAAATCCTTTTGTACACAGAGTTTTGAGACTAGAATTCAACCATAAACTGCTACCATACTACACAGAACTAGATGCAGTGCTACTTAAAGGAAGAGATGTGACAAATGTTGGTAGGATTAAGAACAACTTTTCTTATTTGTACTGCAATACACAGCCCGGTGGACAAGGAGGTATGTTATTTACAATGCACTTTTCCCTGATTATTGATAAAAAACATTAGTAAAACAATTGTTTGTTTTGAGTTACTACTAACTGATTATTGTTAACAGTGGCTCATGAGAACTATGGAAATATGTTATATTTATTAAAACTTTTATAACATTTAATAGATTTTTGCTTGACTACATTCTCACCGCTAGTGATAAGTTAAAAAAATCTAGAAGTGAATTAGCCAGCTGCTTAAACGACAGGTGTTGTACTTGATTGGTGGTTACGACCATCGCAGGTGGGTAACACAACACAGCTGTTCATTAAATACAAATCTTCGCGATTGTATCAACATATGGTTGTGACATACAGATAACTAGGATAATCAAAGTGCTATTGGGTGAAGCAGTAGTGCACTTGTATGACTGTGTTTCGGTTAGAAAGGTAAGGGAGCCTGTGAAATTACAGGCACATGAGACTTAACAACTTCACGTCTCAGGGTCGACAACGCATTGGCGATGCCCCTAGTGTTGCTAATGTCCATAGGCGGCGTCGACCACTTACCATAAGGTGGACGCGTATAAAAAAAAAAACTATTAGAGAAAAAAGTCATAGATAAGAACTTATATAACCATTTATTAAATATTTACATCGCACCGCGTCCAATAGGCATTTTAGAATTTGTTCGAAATATCACGAGCTATGACGAAACATCCCGACTACTCCCGAGAACCGATTACCCCCAGTCTTGTTTCTTGTGTCATTCAAATAATAAGTAAGTTTAGGCGTGTAAATATGCTACTTGTTGGGAGATACCACTACAAATAACTGTACCGTGGGCAATGGTTTCAAAATATCGAACTCTTTGAGAGACCTTCGCCGTGACATCGAATGATATTATTGACTGGAAAATCAGCATATTTCAATTATATTTATGTTTAATATAAATAACTACTTTTCAAAATTGTTTAACTGTACTGGGCCTGTAATATAATAATGATGATGTATAATGTGATACCATCATATTAAGCTACCCTCAGACATCCGGAATGCCTCTCTATTGTCTCAAACTTATCTTACAAATTCTGCTTGATCTCTCAGTCTCAAGTATCAGTCATCACACTACTTTTTATCATCATCATATCAACCCAAGAATGTCAACACAACACAACCCTCCCCCACGGTTTTCCACAGCGTACGGTCCTGGGCTGGTCGGGGCACACTACTTTTAGCTTCATTTAATTAAAAAAACATGCTAAAGGGTAAATATCGATTTATTTCAACGTTCATTTCCCCTTAACGTAAATATTACATACTTACATTCATAAATATATTACAAGATGTAAGTAGAATCATTTGATGAATTACCGTGTTTGTTGGGGGTTAAATTTTGAAAAAGTGACACATGTGATAAGAGTAATTTCCAATTGCAGTGTCCATCTATGCATGTTCTATTTAAATGTATAAAAAATACGCGACAGATCGATTTGAAAAGTTCATAAAATTAAAGAATTAGAATCTGTGTGGAGCAATTTAATTGTATGCATTTCTGGGCTTTCTGAATTGATAAGTTGAATTCAGAAAGGTATTCCGGGTGTATGAGGCCACCCTTAATATCTTCTGATGCCCCTTAAGTAAGAAGATGGTAATTAAATTGTAGGTAGGCTGGTAGGTAAGTGGTACGTGATGAAATCTTAGTCTCAACTCAATCTAATGTATGAGGTTACAATATAATGAGTTTGCACTGCCTTGAAATATATATCGTTAATTAGTTCCATTGTTGTTTTTCTATTAATCAGACAGGATGTTTTCATCTGAATGCGTTGGATTTTCCTCACCTATTTATCAATGCTATTGTCATAAAATGACCCTTATCATTTGGCTATAAAAAATACTTAAGTCGATGATGGTTCGGTGGTAGTGAGGTCGAAACTGTGCGGGCGCAGAAACCAGATATCGTACTTCTTAGTTATCTATTCTATATAAATAAGGAAAATGTGGTACCTTTGACGCACCATCACCTCAAAACAACTGAACATATCGGGATGGGATTGCTACCATTAAACGCGGAATTTTCATAGATGATTTCTATAGGCTATATATGATATCGATAAACGCGGGTGAAATCGCGGGTGACAGCTAGTAATATTACTACTATTATAATGGAAAAAATTGTGAGGATCAAAATATGGGTGTATAGATATTTGTTACTCTTTCACGTAACGTACTAACGGATTTCAATAAAACTTGGCGCATAAATAGACTGAGCCCTGGGATAATATAGAGGCTACTTTTGATACCGGAAAAATATTAAATCCCTTGGGAACACGGGTGAAACCACGGGGGACACTTAGTGGTTTTATATATTTATTATATCGATCTAAATATCTTTGATGTACTCGCTTTTCGCATGATCACCTTCAAGTTGAAAATCTGCCAGTTAGCTACCAATGGTAGTAGCTCAGTAACTTTAAATGTGACCTTCATAAGTCTTCCAAGGGCCTAAATGGCGAAATAATGGAATTATTATTATTTTTTAATTTTGAGTTCCAGCAGCTGGTGACAATTCACTTGTATCTCTTGCTTACCACAAGCGACCATACCGGTGAGATCACAGTATTATCCACATGGTGTGGCGAAAATGTGGTTAGTTTGTGGTCAAACGTTAACCTATCCAATATCGGCAATAATAGGTATAATCGGCAAATAATAGGAATTATTGTTACAATAATTTATAATGGTGACCACAATTAAATTCAATGTATAGTTGGTAATTATTTGAATGCAGGTTCCTTATGTTTTTATTTTCTGATATTTGCGTGTTGAGTAACTGTTTAAACTGAATTAATTTTAGAGGTCAATGTCCCGCGGCCGCATTGAAGTTTACTCAAAACTTAAAGGCTAAAGTTAGCTGCTATGGTTTATATTTATTGCTTCCCTGTTCATTTATAATGTTTATATAATTAAACACGCAACTTTTTAATATTATTATTAATTATCTCAGTTTTATATATTAGTGTGCATGCGGAGATGCCTGGTAATTTTGTATTCGCACTTACTCTAGGCAAAACCCATTTTATCTTTATTTCGTGATCGCTTAAATTTTATTATTAACCTATTTTGAATGATTATAACAAGCTTGTGAGTTTATGCTTCATAAACTTCCCTGTGTCCTTTACAGCATTTTTTTATTTAATTTGAAATGGAAAACCTAGATTGTATGTGGTGACAGCTATCTATATGTTATGATATTTTACAGGACCACTTTTAAGTAGAATAATGTCATCAAATCTTCATGAAACAATCGTGCCGCCTTCTTCAACAGCATGGAAACAAAAGCAAATAGATACTGGACCGCCACTAGGCGACTTTCATAGATTACCAGTGAGTATTTACCTACTTACTAATATTATAAAAATATAATTATATTTGGGAAAGTTTGTGAGTATATTTTATGAGTGTGAGTATGAATGTACGTTTGTTACTCTTTCACGCTAAAACTACTACAGATTTGGATGCAAATTTTCATATATGTATTTACGAATGTATATACTGGATTTACGAATAAGATACTTTTTATCTCGGGGAAAATGTAACATCCCTCAGGAACGCGGAGAACCGCGGGGACAGCTAGTAATATTGTAAAAGGGAAGGTTTGGTTGTTGGTAACTCAATCATGCATAAACCACTAAGCGTATTTAGATGGAACTTCCTACAGAGAGAATTTGTTCTAGGTTAACATATAGGATACTTTTTATCAATACCATTTTGACAGGCCAATTGGCTTGGTGGTTAGCGACCCTGACTGCCAGGTCGAAGGTCGTGGGTTCGATTCCCACCAAGAACAAACTTTTGTTTGCATGAAAATGTTCGTTTCGAAACGTTACGTTTGTTCTGTGTCTGAGTGTAAATATCTATATATGTATGTATTTAGAAAAATAAAAAAGTAATATATGGTAGTATATCAATTATCTGGTTTCAAAAGTACAAGCTCTGCTTAGCTTGGGATCAGATGACCGTGTGTAAAATAATGTCTCAGGATATTTATCTATTTAATATCCTGGAAAAGCTTAGACTCCCTTGGGAACGCGGTAAAACTGCGATGCGGATGTTAGTTTTGGTACCCATTTGGGTAGGTAATAATGAACAGATTTGCATTTAGGTACTCCATACGGACCTGATGCACTAACCTTGTTTAATTACGTCGGTTTCATTTAAATCTTACAGTTGGAATGTATGCCGAAGAGACTATCATTGACATTTATTGAAGCATAAAAATATTGTATTGTATTACCGTCTGTCGAACTAACAATAGCGTATATGAATACGCGGCTTTATCAATAAAGTAACAAATATCAAAAACTGAAGAATGACCTATAAGTACAGCCATGACTCAGACGATAGCGTATCTTCGAGTGTTTCTATAAATGCAACAATTTGTAATAATTAACAGTTTGATTGTATTCTGACAATATTGTTTTTGATTTACTAATGTAAATTACATTAGTATTTCATGCAACTGATGTGATAGAATTAGTTGTTCCTCACTTCATGAACCTTCAGGGCCCCCATCTTCATGCATTAGTGTAAAAATATTAACAAATAAATTAAAATAATAATAAAAAATATTAAAGAGTACATAATAATTGTGGTAGGTATATAAAATGAAGCCTCTTAAATATAGCATTATAAATTCCTCACCTACCTATAAAATTGTATTGTTTTATATTTCATTCTCATAATTATTTGAGGAATCTAATGTATTTATTTGAAATGTTATTAATGCAAAGAGTGTTCCGCGCTGAATAGTGCCAGCTGAATATACGATCGTTATCTTTATCCAGCAATGCGAGTAAGGATGGTCAATATCGAAGTATAAAATATCGATAGAGATGGCTATAATTATTCAAAACTTAATGCCATTTTTATAGATGAGAATTATTTCAGATTTGTAGACAAATGTTATGAATTTGTTTATCGACCGATCCAACCTCGCAGGACTAATGTCTGAGGCGTCGTCCTAATTGGCGACGATCGTACGAGCGAACGATGCGTTTTCGTCGCACGACGAGATTAAACACACACATTTATTTAGAATGTCTTAATGATTTGTAGTTATCGCACGATCACAGAAAATGCGTAATATCGATCGTACGATGGGTTTGATCGTGCGATAGTGCAATCAAAGCTACCAAATCTCGTTTTTTTGTGGTCTACGTCTTATTTTATCAACGTCACTTGCAATTTTCAATGCAATATTGCTCGACAGTAAAGACTGTGTATCTCTGTAGTCATTGATGAAATGACGCCGTTGCGGTTGCGACGCGCGACCAATTAGGGCACCTTTTGATCCATCTCACGATTATTTTCATCGTGCGATGAAATCGCATCGTTTGGTCGTACGATCGTTAGCCAATTAGGACCTAAGGGAGAGGAGAGTTCGGGCAACCTGTCCTCGATTGATGGCCCACCAGTCCTATGCTCTTTTATTAAAAACTTATTTTGGTGATATAAAATCACGTGTAACAATAATGCATATGAGTCACCTAATTGTATCCATGTTATGGGTATATGAACAAACAATAAAAATATTTGGCGTGTTCCCGAACATCCGCTGACATCGAGCATTCCAAATAATATATAAATGAACAATACTACTATCATTTAATTTACATAGTCTTTTTTTAATGGTCGTTCTATATTTTATTATATAGTTGATTATTAAATGGACTAATGAGTATAATTCTATTTATTTATCCTCACTTACTACTACTTTTACAGGATACTTACCTAATACAGTAGTGTCGACAACTTATTTTCTATATTTTCAATATATTATATATTTCTGTAGCATATAATAATTTTTGTAGCTACTTATAATATGTACTTCAATTCCCATGAGTATACTTTCATCATTATGTGATATAAAAATGGTTCAAATAAAAAACGAAAATGCCTAAAATCTATTTAAGGTCGTTCCAAAATGTAAACCCATCTAAACAAACTAAATGATTTGATAACAGGTTTGTAAATAAAGGTGGCCAGTATTTTTCAACACCTGTAGTCTCATAATTTTGCATAATATTATTTTTTTTCCGAACTCAGTACTCACCTATACGAGAAATAGGGATAAAATTATAGCGAAAACTCTTTAGAATAGCAACAGCATTGCTGGGGAACACGGATATATCGCCTTATTCGGTCAGTGTCAGAGGAATGAGTCAGCAAAAACGTGTGTGTGTACTTATGTAGGCACGTAAGAAGTTATACCCGAAATAATAGGTGAGAGAAACTGCACTAAAAGCATTTTTTACTATTCAGTCGCGAAATTGTAGTGTTCAAACTCTTTGCACCTGTCTGTAGCAACGAACAACAATTTTCGACGTTGTTAGGTTATCATTGACAATCGCATCATTACTCACTCATTGACACTGACATTTGCGATTTGTGCGATGTTCAGAAGAGACCGTTATCAGCTTACTTCATCCGTGAGAATTTTGTGTTACACAAGTGCGCGAGCATCTTAAAATTTCGCTCTCGTAATTTTTTTATAACGCGCCTAAAGAAGTATAACTTCAATAAATAATTTAATTAATGATTTGTTTACAGGACGAAACAATATTATGCGTTATGAAATATTTGGACATGCAATCTCTGTGCCGGTGCGCGCAGGTCAACAGACACTTCTACTGGCTAGCATCTGATTCTATATTATATAGGAGTATAGACCTTAGACCTTATTGGCATTGTGTTCAAACTCAGGTGGGAATTGGATACTTTTATCTATTTATTATAAAAGAAAATTATAATGTTTTCTTTCATTATGTTATTCGGATTTTTTATGTAGCTTAAAACTTTTTCTTGAATTATTCGGTCATGTACAGAATAGGGATGGCTAGTAAACACAGTGGGCAAGACGGTAAGATCACAAATATGCCCACCGTTGGAGAAGGGACTTAGAATTTTTTACAGTATTTTATTGTATATTATTAACTATACGTTGAACATCTGTCTATCTTTACAAAGTGTTACAAAATACCCCGTAAAAATATTATTAATTATCAAAGGGAACAACCCTAGTAAGCTGTCATGTCAGGAGACCAGTTAATAATTGTCTCCATTAATAGATTTTCTATTTTTCATTAATAAAAATCAGTTTTTTTAATTTTTTGGGGTATGTTATACAGCGTTGCTACGTTTCTTAAATATTTAGAATGGACTCGTTATAAGGCCCCATTTATTATAAGACCCTTTCGGCTTTACGGGTAGTTTTGTAACATCCTGTATATGTGGTATATATATTTATTTTCTTTTCAGGCTCTAGTATCACTATCAATGCGCTGCAAGTTCCTACAGAAGCTAGACTTATCGTGGTGTGGCAGTCATCGTATGATACAATCTAACTATGTAGTCAAGTGAGTAAATTTTTTGCCCAATCTTTATTTTGGGTTTTTGAAAAGTTTGGGGCTATAGTAATTCTAATTCGTCGGTTTCATCCACTTTTCAGGTTTGCTAGCTTTTTCTTGAACAACCATATTTAACATGCATGATATTTAAAAATATAACTGATCGTATCAACAAATTAACATGCCTATAATTAAATTTGTTGCCTCCTTGCGTAGTTGTCATGTAATGAGCTGATACAAAACAAAGGAATTTCATCCATCCGATATAACATAATATGTGAAAATAAATGAGAATGTGGGTTTATTTGTATCTCCTTTACGTAGTATCGAAGAAACGGATCAATTTGATTATTTACACAGGAGAAGTAAAAAAAAAACGAATAAAGCGCTAAGTTAAATATATTTTTTGGCATTTATCGGTACCAGTTACGATCATAACACGAACCGGTAAAGTGGGCAAAGTATCCTTGAGTAATTGTAGTAGATTGACAATAACGTTGCATTCAAAAGTGTTATTGCAATATAACACGTTTTACAGAATAAAACATAAGGAAGTAGATTGTAACAAAAGATTGCATCTACTAACCCGGATGATTGATATCATGGCCATTGTAAGATTTATCACAAAGATTTTTATATATTCGCACCCTCAGAACGGGGCTTCACTCAAAAAATCACTTTTGGGACATCTCTGATTGGGTCACTTTCGCACTGAGCGGGGAGAGTGGGTCCCGGTGTTAAAGGCTGAAGTAGCGGTATGCTTGTTCTATCAGTAAATTGACTATGTTTTACTATTAATCGGATAGAGCGTACTTTGTTTAGTCTCTCTATGATCGCAACTCCATTTTGCAAAATTTTGAGTTCAGCCCTTATGGTATTGAGGGTGCGCAATTCCCATGATTTGATGCAATAGGGTTTTTTAATTAATCTTTTTCAACCGCGCTGAAACTACCAAACAAACAACTTTAATATTTAAGGTAAATCAAAAAAAAATCACTACCAACTAAGGACACTTATTTCTCAATACAATTTCCTTACAATGAGAAATACAAGTTAACGAGATGATAAGTTGATTAAATTTAAGAGTACAATATCCTATTATGTATGTTAATTACTGCGGAAACGCTGATAGATCTGTGCCCTGAGCACGAACATCTATAGCAAGAGTAGCGTCATCTTATATAGTTCTTTATGGAAAATAAAAAAAAAATGAAAAGTTATTCTGGTTTTTTTTTCGTGCATATCGTGACGTTGCGTGATGTTAAATTTTCCATTGTATTAGTTTTTGGCGCACTTGACACGACAACATTACGCTTACCATAGATGTTCAGGCTACCTCTAGAAGGATTTGGAATACATTTCAATCTAGAGTAGATAGTAAAGCTCGTACAGTGTTTGTCTGGGGAAGTATTATACCACCATAAATATTTTCGGCGTGAAGCAGTAGTGTACTGGCCAGGCAAGGACACCGGTGATATTACAGGCACATGAGACTTTACAACTTCACGTCTCAGGGTCGACAACGCATAGGCGATACCCCTAGTGATGCAAATGCGGAGGTGACCAATTACCATCAGGTGGACCGTCAGATAATTCCTCGGCCCATGTGGTATTAACGAAATCACCAGATCATACATAAGTCCTTTATACTTAGAGTAAGACGCTCGGGTGCAGTGGTGTCTGCACTATTACACTTTGTCATTTAATTTCTAGAAAGCACCCTTAGTTCCCTGTGTTACGCGAGTAAATATTATAGTCTATCTATATTTTCATCTCAAAGGTCAATTTTGCTTAAACAAATATTTTAACTCTATTTACAGTTTCATCGAAGACAGTGGCTCTGAGTTGACGCATTTACGAATGAACTGCTGTCGATTTGTTGACAATTGGGTGTTGAAAGCTGTTGTCGACACATCTGTTCATTTACAAGGTATTTATCATTTGTTTTTAATATTTCCATTCGAATACGTAGCGCGATGTGATAAAAAACCGATAATAAATAAAAATTGTATATTTGCAACGAAAAAATATCTTAGCTTTTACATTAATATAAATGCAGATACATAGGTTCCTTGTTATAAACTTTAAACATCTTAATATAAGTAATGGAATTTATATACAATACATTATCAAAGCAATGCTTATTGCTTATGTCAGCTATAAGGCTTATGTAACTAATAAGTCTGCTAATTTTACACAGATGGCATAGTAAAGCTTCTTATTTAAAAAAAAAGTACTAAACTGTGTAAAAGAAAAAATATTTATCAGCACAAATCCGTTTTCGAATCAGACTAAAGTTTATTTACTTATATATTTCACATTGATAAGTACAACATCTTACAGTTTCCCAAGATGATGTTGTACCCTATTTTTAAACTAGTCTTATTAACTATACTTAGACATAACAAAAAATAAAATAATAATTAAAAATTAACAATCATATTAAAACTAAAATAATACAAATTATACAATATATTTTTTTTTGATTTGATGATGATAATTTCTCAATGTAACGTGAAAATTTTCCTTAGTCATCCCGACACACCCATATAACATTACGTAACTGTTTATCACTTTAAAAACAATGTCTACACGATAATACAAGGTCAAATCTTTTATCAGTAACTGACATTGACTCGTTAATCGTATGGAATCATACCTTATGAAGCCATGAAGGTTACGATGACACAGTTTACATTTATTAAATTTTTCAGGAAAAATGGGTTATTATTTTCATTTTTTTATTATCATGTACTACATGTATTTACATTGTGTTCCTATAACTGTAGGCAAGTGTGCTTGCTTACTATTCAGTTTTGTTTACGCCCTTTTTGGAGATCCAGTGCTCTTATTCCGGGTAGTACACTTATCCCTACTGAGCTATCCCTACTGGTAGGGATAAGTGCACGTTTACAGGGACATGAGACAAATATACATGTATATTTTTTCAATTAATTTATTATAATAGTAATAAACAAAAAATATTTTATTGATAAAAATATACAACAAAAATGTTTTTTTATTTTTATTTATATTTATTAAAAATAACTAAAATAGTATTATAATTTTTTTTCCCTACCAATAGGGATAGCTCGATAGGGATAAGTGTACCACCCGCCTTATTCAGATGATACAAACTTACTCAGCAAGCCGGCACAACGAGACCTCAGAGAGTGGACATCTAATGTGATTGCGTAGTTAGCAGTAATGAGAGCATAAAGGCTGCAACGGAATATAGTCAAGCTTGTGTCTCCTTATGGAATCAAACCCCTATAACTAAACGCAATGTTGAAAAAAGCATAATATTTTCCATTATCTTCCAGAGTTATGTCTACGGTCTGTGGTGAGCTGCTCGGACTGGATGTGTCTAGCCTCACTTAAAAGACTGAAACGATTGGACTTATATAGAACCAACATTACTACCGTTGCAACTGTCGCCATTGTCCGATCAAATCCTGATTTGCAACATCTGAATGTTGGTACGCGTTTTTTTTAATCTATATTTTTAATATAATTATAAGGCTGAAGAGTTTGTTTGCTTGAACGCGCTAATCTCAGGAAATACTGGTTCCGATTGTAAAATTATGTGGGTATATTTGGAATAGTCCATTTATCGAGGAAGGCTACAGGTTATATAACATCACGCTACGACCAATAGGAGCGAAGCATCAATGAAAAATATGGCAAAAACGAGATAAAAATATTCGTTTTGAGCATAAGGTATTGCATGGTCATCAGTTCGGTTTCACGAAGGGAAGATCTACATCCGATGCGGCAGCAACATTGCTGAGACACATTTATGGCGCATGGGAGGATTCTCAGGATGCGATTGGCATTTTTTGTGATGTATCCAAGGCTTTCGATTGCGTTGACCACCGTACACTACTTCTAAAACTTGACTACTACGGAATTCGTGGAACTGCTCATGATCTTGTTTTATCTTATTTATCAAATCGCCAACAAAAGGTAGGGATTACTGGCACAACATCCAAGGGCTCTTTAGTCGAAATGGGGGTACCCCAGGGTTCAATTTTAGGTCCATTTTTGTTTTTAGTCTATATAAATGACTTGCCATATGTTGTAAATGATCTCACAGATATTGTCTTGTTTGCTGATGATACATCATAAATTTTTAAAGTTGATAGAAAAGACAAAGATCTAGCTAAAGTTAATCATACTATGTCAATTGTCTGTGGGTGGTTTGCTACAAATAATCTATTACTAAATTCAAAGAAAACTAAATGCTTAAGGTTTTCTTTACCGAATGTAGCACAAGTAGATAGCCAAATAATAATAGATGGGAGCTATATTGATCTTGTTAATAAAACGGTATTTTTGGGTCTTACATTAGACAATAAATTGCAATGGGGACCTCAGGTTGATACTCTAGCTGCTAAGTTGAGTTCGGCTGCATTTGCTGTTAGGAAAATTAAACAATTGACGAATGTTGAGACGGCCAAATTAGTTTATTTTGGATATTTTCATAGCCTCTTGTCCTATGGCATTTTGTTTTGGGGAGCAGCAGCGGATATAGAATCAATATTTATTATACAAAAAAGAGCAATTCGTGCAATTTACAGTATGGGTCCCCGTGAATCATTAAGAGATTTATTTAGGGAAATAAATATAATGACATTACCTTCACTATATATTTATGAAAATATAATGTTTATACGTAGAAACATAGGAATCTTTGAGTCAAAATTAGATACTCATAGTATAAATACAAGACAAAGGGAGAAGTTAGTTGTTCCATACTTTAGATTAACTAAAGTAAACAAGTCATTTCTTGGTAATTGTGTTAGATTTTATAATAAGATACCGCTGTCAGTAACCAAAATGTCTGATCATAAATTTAAAAATTATATTAGGAAAGTTTTGAAAGAGAAAGCGTATTACAAGGTAGTTCATTATATTGAAGATAAAAATGTATGGAAATAGCTGCTCTCTGCACAGTGCACCTCTAAATCTCTTTTTTAAGTTGTAAGTACCTAATTATTGTTATTTTCTATTTTGTAGTCTTGTCATATTTTTTTTTTGTTTTGTTTTTTAATGTTACCTATAACAAGTATTTTGTAATTGTTAAATATAAAATTATGTAAAATTGAAATTATAAAATAGCCAAAAAGTCAGAATAGATAAAATATTATATAACAAATAAAAAAGAATGTAACCTTGCTGAGTTTCTTGCCGGTTCTTCTCAGGGGGGGGGGACACCTAGTTATTTTATAATCCCGTAATTGATGTTCTATTTCATTGGAGTTACAACTTTACCACAGTAGGAGTAGAGTTTAATAATATATAACAAAGTGTTAAAAGCGTGATCATGGTTTATCTCTAGTTAAAGTAAACCTGTCATTATCAATGGCTTTTTATATGTATGACTAATACTGTTTATACTATCGGAGACTGGTGGTAACAATATTACATGACACTCATAAAAAATATTATATTATATAATTTTATTATAGAGATTAATTCGTTTATTTTTTTAATTAAAAGTATCTACGTGGACTAAGTAAAATGTTCTAATTTCGACTCATTTGGAAGTTTAATTTCGAAAAACAAAAACCATACTTTCAAATTGTAATCCTCCTTCTTTGGAAGTCGGTTAAGAAAACCTTTAAATCGAAAGAAATATGATTTGCGTTCAACCATTGTTTTCAAAGTAATAACACATCTGCAAAACCTTTAAGATTTACCATTTACAAATGGTATCTGATAACAAACAACCTTATGTAATATACCCTCAAGTATTACAACACCATCATATCAATTTGCATGTTTTTCTTGTTGTTTATGCCACTTAAGTGACAAACAAATCTAAACCGCCTGATGGTAAACGGTCACCGCAGCCTATTGACGTTTGCAATTGCTTGCTAGTTGCTTATGCGTTAGAGAAATGTGATAAATAAATCTAATTCAATCTTTTACAGGGTCATGCAAAATGATATCATCGATGGACGAAGTGGCGATCGCATTAGGCACAAACTGCCCGGATTTGGTATCAGTTGACTTCTGGAAGTCTTATTCGTTAACTCCGAATGGTATTAGAGCACTGGGTAATTGCAAGAACTTGCAAGAGCTGGACGTCGGGTGGTGGTAAGTTCTATTTTTTGCTTTCTTTTATTTTTACTTTAGGTCGCTTTATTAAGTTACTGTGATTTGATCTCAAATAATTAAATCATATGGAAGCCATTTTATAGTTATTTTTATTCATTGACACTGATTTAAACAGTGAATTGGGTTAGGCGATAAATAATAATCCATACTGCGACTTCTTTGACCAAAACGTTGCTCATATTATTCAGCACTTCCACTCCTTGAAGAACAGTCAGTTAACTATATGTAAACCTGTATAGTCACCATAATGCATTAAAAAAAAAACATACCGTACACCTGGGCAATCATAACCCAAACTTGCGGCACGCTATGATGACCGTTTTGACGTTTAACAATGACAAAGAAAAATAACCTCTATTCCTTTAGACATAAGGTGCATCTGTTGATCCAACAGCTAATAGTATGATGATGGAAATCAACCTTATTCCAAAGCAATACAGTTTCTTTTCCTATGACAATGAAACGTTAAAACGCCATCATAGCGTGCCTGTAGTATAGTATAAACTAATAATAAAGACAAAATATAACAAGTGGATTCTGTTAGTTACATTATTGCTGCAAAACCTACACAAATTTGCAGAATAAAAACACATATTCGGACACAATAATGTTTGTCCTGGTTGGGAATCGATCGGGAAATATTTTTTATTTTATTATCACAATGTTTTTGTATCAACAGTTTACAAGCGGGCGGTTCAGGCGAATGGCTAGCATGGCTCCCCGGTACAGAACTTCGCAAACTATTTCTTGGTGCGTTACGAGGTGTATGTGATCGAGATTTGCGGACATTGATACCGAGAGCACCGAAACTTGCGCAGCTGGACTTGCTCGGAGTTAGGGCTGTCACACCTGATATTTGTGATACGTAAGTATATTTAAACTTCATGGGGGTATGAAAACTCCATTCGTATTATTGACTAGCTGTCCCCCGCGTTTAGTTTGATGTTGATCAGACCAAGAAAACACATTGTTTCATACAAATTTTGCACCCCGTTTTACCCCTTTAGGGGGTGAATTTTCAAAATCCTTTATTAGTGCTCCCCTACGTTTTAAAATTTCGAGTTATTCGAGTTATATCGAGTTAAGTTTTAACTAGTTTTTAGTTTCAACTTTTAATTTAGGCCCTCGTTGATATGTCTATATGTATATATGATACGTCTGTCCGGACAGACGTTGTCCTGTCGAAATAAGTCCCTACAAAAATGCAGGAATTCGATCACAGCCCCACATACCGGGTCCAATTATGAATCTAAACCATTCTCGAATCCACTGGAACACACACAAGAAATTTCATCAAAATCTATACCGCCGTTTAGGAGGAATTTAGTGACATACACACGTACAGGAGAATTATATATATAAATATATATATATATATAGATATGCTTTGTCTTCTCTGTCAACACGTTTAATGGGGGTTTTTATCGGGGAACATCGTATTTATTCTATTATCAATATTATAACACAATCCATGAACATCGTAAAATGTATTTTTACTATCCCGCGACTTCACCGGCGCAAATTTATAAATAAATATCATGGGACATTCTTTACACATGACCATCCGATCCAAAACTAGGTAGAGCTTACTATATATACTACTTTTATTATTGCATCCTAAGATAAACATTTACAGCCGTATTAGTATTTTGTTTACATTTCATTCATTGTTATTTATTTAGATTTTGTTCATCCGAACCGTTTTTGGATTTGTACTTGTAATAATATTATTTTTGCTCTTTTTTGCGCGTTGTTAATCCATAGTTATATGACACAAGTGCACAGAATTACTGTCTCTGACTAAGATCATTTTTTCAGGATTTTGGCAGACTGTCGAGAATTGAGGCTATTGGACGTCAGTTTTTGTGATCAAATTCAAGAATCTCAGGTAATATTGCAGAATATTTAATTCCTCCTCTTCCCCTTCCTGGATGTTTGATGTTGTTACAATAATAGAATTATCTGGATATAGTAATCTCTCTGCCCAAAAAACATGCAATAATCTACACTAATATTTAAGATTTCACAAATTCTTTTAAAAGTTTGTGCTTTAATCCCGAAATTCATTAGAGCCTTCGATAACGCCAGCTATTTTAGTCATAAAATAAAAGAGAAGCTTAGGCTGTGATCTTTGTAATTTGATAATTACGTAATAGTTCATATAATTACTCAAAAATGATTGTAAAAACGAGCATAATAATTTGAGGTTACAATATATCTTTCTTTTCCTTACACAGGTATTAGAATGGCGAAAACAATATCCACTTGTCAGCATCAAGAGATCATTTCAGTCTACAAACTTGAATGCTGCTCCTAACCCGTTATTTTTAGCACCGATTTTAGAGTAAATACTTTCTTCCTGATACATCCTATTCCTTTTCTAAACTCAAACCTTTATGCTGTAAGTTATATTCTATTATTGCTTCCAATTTTAAGACACTATTGTTTTTTTTTTTTTTTTGTAAAAAATATATCAATTAGAATTCTCATGTAACAAAATTTTTATAATTCTGATATTTGGCTTTAAATGGTAAGATTTACCACAATTACGTGAAGACTGATCCTTCATCTTACTGGCCCTATTCTCATTTAGGGGCAGCATTACTTGAGAGACTGATTAAACTAAAGGAAAAAATAAAACATCATAATAAATACTAACATGCATTTACATGATACTTAACTTTTAACATTGTAGATGAATTCGGAACTTAACAATAATAAATTAACATGAAATTTATAAAACTCTGGCTGTTCCCTGCATGCGTTGCTATGAGTAACTTTTGTTTTGTCAGTAGTGTTAGGACTGACGTGAAGACTAGTGAACGATTGTGAAATGAAATACTGATTTGGTTCTTCGTTATATATTCGGGCAGAGTTTCGGCCTTGTACAATTTCTGATACTTGAATGAATAATATAAGCACACTGTAATCGCTTTTATACGACCAAGAACAGTTTACAATTTTTAAAAGAATCCACAATCAAATCACATACTCTTAAATTATACTCCCGGTGAAGACAAACATTAAGACACTAGATCACATTAAGTATATCAGTTAATACAGTTTAAATAATGTAGGTATAGTCGGGATGTGACGTAGTTAGGTTGTTAACGGATGTCATTCGCTAACAGTAGCCTTCGCGTACTAAGAATAATTCACTAAAGTTTCATGGCTATCAGATAAATGAAAACATTATTTATTTCAGAAAAATGCACATCAATACAGATTAAAAACATAGAAAATAATATGCATAATGCTGGAGGATTAGTGCTTAGTGTGAGTTTATGACCTTCACACTAGGCAAAGCCTGTAACGAGAAGGCTTTAGGTACAATCATACAGACATTTATCATACTAATATTATAAATGCGAATGTTTGTATGTATGGATGTTTGTTACTCTTTCATGCAAAAACTACCAATCAGATTTATATGAAACTTGCCACATAGAGAGTATATAACCTGGGTTAAACAGGATACTTTTTATCCCGCGAAAATGTAACATCCCATGGGATTGCGAGTGAAACCGCGGGGGACAGCCAGTTTATAGATTACCGGGAACACATATAGGAGAGAAAATTTCAAACTAAATAAATATCCTGGGACATTCTCTTACACACGGTCATCTGATCCCAAACTAAGCAGAGATTGTACTATGGAAACCAGATAACTGTTATACTACATATACAATTATTTTTTCTAAAAACATACTTATATAGATATTTACACCCAGACACAGAACAAATAGACATGTTCAATGCACACAAATGTTCCTCCTGGGTGGGAATCGAACCCACGACCTTCGGCTTGGCAGTCAGAGACGCTAATCACCAAGCCAACTGGCCTGTATTTATTAATGTGAAAGTGATGGATGACTTGTGACGACTTGACGCCTCAATGGTATCTACCGTGATAAATTAGGACGCATGCAGTATATGTCATGCAGAAGGACTTTCAATGCATTCATTGATTTTTTGTTAGAACAACACCGTAAAGTCAAAACGGATATTCTGAAAGTTTGCTATATAGTTACTTAAGCTATTGAATAGGATATAGGGTAGTTGTACCCAGGAATATGGATAAATCCACGTCGTGGAAGCTAGTCTTAAATATTCCATAATATACTTACCATTGTCATACATACGATAAAAAAAAATATTATATAAATTCTAGATAGGTTTACAATAAACCACTTACTCATTCTGGCACGTGATGATCTGCTGCATACGAAGCTTAGAAGATAACTGAATCTCAAATGGTATTTGGTAATGATAATGTAGTTGTAAAACCAATTACTGCAATTTATTTATTTTATATTCAATATATTATTATTATAGCCAATAAGTTCCTTAATGTTATGTACCTCGTGATTTTATATAACAAGACATTTTAAAATTACTATAAAATTATTGTAAACTGATATTTATGCAGATGTATTTAAGGTTCAATTGCTTGCTGTTTTGCTGTGGTACTTGCCCCATGTTTATATTTGGTCAGTGTGTAATTTGTATGATTAGTTTTTGTATATTCAATTATTAAATGTATTTTGAATAGATTTTAGTACTTAGGGTACATAGTGGTCTGAGCATAATATGTCTACTGGGTCTGGAAAAATAATATTTTTCTATGTATATCTAAATGTAAATGTAATTTATGTAGTATTAATGTAACTAGGAGACTAAATATGAATGTATAGTATTATTTTCAAAGAATAGCTTTCTCCCTTTATTAATTTATGTTGGAGTTTTCTTAAAACACCTGATAGTCAATTATATTAAATCGATACATTACGTATCGATACATTTAGTATCGATATAAATAGTTATCGATTTGTTTTCTAATGTCAAATGATTATGAGGCTATGTGAATTTTGTTATGATTTTGAAAACCGGTTGAATTGGGAAGTCATACTTAGATAGCAAAAAAGGCTTGAGTCGAGGCACTTTATAATGTGTCTAATACTATTGTCGAAAAAACTCTGGCGTCTTTTGTTTTCTTCTATATTATGGGAGCCAGTGCAATTTCCCTAAGTCCAAAATTTCAGTCATAGTTTCTAAACCTGATTTTGTGCCTGTAGTTTTTTATGTAATTTAAGTAATAGTATGATATAATAATAAAATTTATTACTACTTATTTATGTATTTGACTTTTTTTTAATTCAAACCTTTTTAATTGCCGAATTGCGTCATTGCAAATGATAATACAAAACTAAATTTTGATGAAATACCTTATTTTTATATAATTTCTCCGAATAGTAAACCAATGTAGGTATAGGTTGTCGTCACTAAATCTATTGATGCTATTTCTATAATTGTAATAATAAAATAATGTAGCTCGTAATCATTATTATTAGAAGACTTTAAATCAAAATGTAAACCGTTTTTTTAAAGTTAGGACCTAAAAGAGCACTTATGAAGCTCAAAGTTGAGAAGAACTGTGAAAGCCAACAATGAATAGTTAAATTCCTTTAATTTTACGTTCGATACTCTCTTTTTGTTTATTTTATAGTTGAAGCAGTTTAAATTTATAATTGTATTCAGTTGCACCAAAGAAGGTATGTTCATTTGGAAACGATGATATCGACAATAATACAAATGTTTTTCAAAATTCAATTTATATTCTCCATTTACCTACGCGTTTATTCACACTATTTACAGAATAAAGATGTGTGAGATAAAGTTTACATCTCTCATTAATTTTCCAAAGACTTAATTTGTGTTCTATAGGTAGGTAAGTAAAGTATAATTTTATATACGCACAACATCAGAGATCACGGCCGACCGTGACCTTAGGCAGTGATTTATTTGTTCAAGGTAAGTTATTATTGGCAGTACCTATTAATTGTCAATTGTGATATGGATTTCCAGTTTACAATTTATTGTAACGCCTGTCGTTTAAAACAATTTAATTGACATGTCATATTTAAAATGGAAAAATGATTCACATAAAAGTGAATCAGTTGGAATTTGGAATTTGTGTTGAATAAGTAATTTACTCATTTAGTTTGTGAAAGTGTCGAGTGTATGTCAAGAGAATATACTTGAATATCGAAGAGATCATAAAGTGATATCTAGAGCATAGCCTCTAGTATATTTCATAGTTAGTATTGAAATAAGTGACGTGAAATCAACAAGAAATCTCAACAATTGTAAGTACAACTATAGTATTGTTATATTATGCTAATTGTTATTATAACTGCATTTATTCATGACAGTTGTAACATTTTCAATGCATATGTTTGTAATTTCATATAAAACTATGATTTACACGTGGTTTCCCTCGTCGTTGAAATCAAAACATGACCTGTATGGTGGTAGAAGCCAAATCAGAGGACGCGAAGCACTTTGCCTGTTGCTCGGTTTTTATACTTAAGCAAATTGCTCATCAATTGTTTCATGAAACCCTTTTAAGTGTTTATCTGGAACAGGGCTCAACATCGATAATTAATATTAATGTATGGCTGGGGCTCAAACTTTGCCTAAGACGAGGGGGGTTATACTCAGTGCCGGATTAAGCAAGCGCGGGGCCCGTAGCAAATTCTGTCGAGGGGCCTTTGGTCTGCTATGGGTTCTTAGGTATAAAGCTGTAAAAAAACAAATGGTGGTGGGCGGCCTTAGAGACACGGGGCCCCCTTTTTGCGCGGGGCCCGTAGCAATTGCTACTCTTTCTACGTGGTTAATCCGGCACTGGTTATACTTATAGCCCACTCCGAGGGATTAGCAGAATTGGCTTTTAATTTTTGGGGATAATTATATGGATAGGCGAAAGTATATAGTCCAAAGCAATCCAATCTGAAAATTTGTCTTAAGTTGAAGTATAAGCATTGTTTGCGTTAACCTTTTGGAATTTTGCGAGCCAAGTAGGCTGACAGACAGACAGACGGTCTACCTGATGGTAAGTGCAGTCCGCCGTCCCTAAACACTTGCAATACCAGGGGTATCTTCAATGCATTGTCGATCCTGAGATATGAAGTTGTTAACTCTCATATGTCTGTAATTCCATCAGTCTCCTTACAATTCTAACTAGCAAAGGGGAATGGTAGTATTAGTAACTACAGTGGACGAATTCTGCACTGATATCTCAAGGTGTTAGGTACTTCTTAAAAGTAACAAATATACAGACACACAAATACATTATTTATATTATTATATTGGAAGATATTGTTCTCCTATTTTATCCTTCAAATAAAAGGCAGAGCAGTTTCTTCGAAGGTAGTACATATATCGTAACATTGCAACTAGAATGCGGTTAGTTTAGTGATTCGGGTAATCCCTACTAAATTATAAATGTTAATGTAAGTTTTTTTGTTTCGCTTTCATGCGAATATTCATGAAACTTTGTACACATATTCTTGGAGGTATTAGAAGTAACATAGGATACTTTTTGTGCCGGGATAATGATACATGCCTCGGGAACGCGGGTGAAACCACGGGGGACAGCTAGTATTAAATAAAATTAAATATTTAGTTTCCACTGTCATTCAAATGTTTACCAGTGGGAAACTATTTAATATTATAACACTCTTCTACTTATAAAAGTCATTTATGTAAAACACTGTGCCGTCGCGTATTTACCGGCCAACTTCCTGTCATTGTTGAAAAATATGACGGTTGTTTATGTAACCATTTAAAGAGTTGGTTAATTAGCTTTTCGTGAGTAGGTTTCATGGACAGATAATTATTTTCTAAATCTAGTAGGTTTGCTTGCGTTTCACCACAATCTCACCATGCTAGGATTGTGGTGAGAACACAAAACTCAAAATGGATCTGAGTCCAAAATGAGGACTAGATTGTTATCCCTTATTTATGATTAAACAGAGCTGTAATAAAAAAAAAATAACCTTAAATTATAACCCATAAGATACCTGACAAATGTGAGTGTTTTTTTTTACAGAAGATGTACCTTAAGCTCATGTTGTTATGCCTTGGGGCGGTTTATTGTGATCATCATATAAGAACAAATCAGCTACCAGATAGATCTACCATAGTTCATTTATTTGAATGGAAATACAAGGACATTGCTGATGAATGCGAAAGATTCCTCGCACCTAAAGGTTTTGGAGGAGTTCAGGTAATCTGCATTTATTTCAACAAAAAAAAATTCTAATGCTACTCATTGTTATGGTGTCCCAAAAGGCGCCTAAAGAGTATACCGAAGAGCCAGTGAGTAATTTCTATTGAGCACCAAGTGGTCTACAAAAGCATTCCCAAAGTGGTTTGCCGTCAGATAGAGCAATCGTAATTTTTTTGATAAATCTAATCATATAGATCTCGTTTATTATATTGCTACGACCCCAATGATTGGGCAGGCTGTGGAAAAATAGCACACATCTTGTTCTTCACGTCACTCAAACTTTTATGGCATCACGTCTATAACACTTACGATGCCATCTAGCTATGGAAGCCCTGATCGTGCAAATGATATACAGATGTAGGTTTTTTAGAAATTTGCGCTAAAATTATTCCCAATTATTTTTTCAAAAATTTTACTCTCTATTTCATCTCTTCTGGACTTAATCAAAGTCCTTGCAGTCCGAGACAATTTATTATGAAACGTCAAATATCAAAGTTCATGAATACTATTAATCAATACAATTTTATTCATTGTTGTATCCAGATATCACCGCCTTCAGAAAACCTGATCTTCCACTTGGATGATGGTTCTAGGACTTGGTATGAACGCTACCAAGTGATGTCTTACAAGTTGGTCACTCGTTCGGGTAATAAGGATGATTTCTTGAACATGACTAGAAGGTGTAACAAAGTCGGTGTGAGGTAAGACTTACTTTCGAATGATTCAAGACTCAATCCCGATTCAAAATCGTTCGATTGATGTTCTCTTTGACAGTAATTTAAATGTCAAAAAACTATATCGATTTAGGGATTCTTTTACGTTTAACTTTTTGTTTATTCGCTAGTTTTTTTTAAACTATACAACTAGTGATGTAATGGTTATGAACATCTAAAATATATAATAACTTTCTAAATCATCATGAGATACAGAGTTACCTGCTTAATAGTATATCATTCAAATGAAACTTGACGTCATAATTGCATAGAATACAACAACGTGGTTCTTGCAGTATGTCGCAACGTTATAATTATCGAGCTGGTATTTATAGATAGGTTATTTGTAGCTGGTACTTAAATGGTGATATTATTAGATAGTTCTACGCTTTTTCTAAGTTTATTAGCCTTAGGTGACCTTCCATCCATATGATATTTTATACCCATCGACAGTTTAAAAAAAAATTAAGATGTAAAATCTTTCAAAGAAACGTTTACTACTGGATAGATATGACATTACCCCACTGTTTGACATATGTTCCAAGAATATAATCTTTTCGAGATATTCAGCTTCCATTTGACAGTTCTTATGAAAATGAATGCTATAGGTTTCCTATTAAAATGTAGCACATGATAGTTTAGAAATGTGTATCAGAAGTAGAAGAAAGAAGTGTAGAAGTAAGGTAATTACTTTATATGGTTAATATATTTTGCTAAAGCATTTAAAAGAAATCCTAATAGGGTCATAATTTTCAGATAAAAAAAACATAAAACATTATACATTACTGAGTTTCTTGTTGGTTCTTCTTAGTTTCACATTCATAAGTGCTCGTCAGCTTCAACTGAATAGCAAATAATTCTGAACTATTTGAACTCGATTCGCAGGATCTATGCAGATGTAGTAGTAAACCACATGACTGCTGACAATTCGAACAATATCGGCACTGGAGGTAGTACTGCTGACTTCAAGGCCTACAGCTACCCCGCCGTTCCTTACACACAGGAGCACTTTCACCACCCTTACTGCGCTATCAACAATTATAATAATGCTACTGAGGTACATGATCGTTCCACTAATATTATAAATGCGAAAGTTTGTATGCATAGATATTTGTTACTCTTTCACGCAAAAACTACCGAACGGATTTGGATGAAACTTACCCTAGAATAACATATAGGGTACTTTTAATCTCGGTAAAAAGGAAAATCAGCTAGCAGGGAACAGCTAGTATGTATTAAAAATTATAGTTACCATTGGGTTAGAATCATAAGGTAAAGGAAAACAATAAAGAATCTTATCGCCTCACACATACACGAACCGGAATTGTTCCACTCTCTCGGATTCATCGTTGAAACTGATGGCATTAGTGGCCTTACGGTGCAGAGAGACAGCAGTCTGTGTAAAAAAAATCAGCTGATCTTCGATTTCTCGAGCAGGATATGATCGTTCTGTCTGTATTCTCCAGCAACTCCACTTAGAAACCATTTTCCTATAACTCGTTGCTCTCAAGCTAGGTCACGTCATCACTTACCATGGAAGATTATAATCAATTGAGCTTTTTAATTAATGGACAGATTTTTAGGCTTTGCATAAGCTATGGTGATTCAGTTGTGAACAAATACTACTATTGTATACAGGTGGGGAGCGCATCTTTACCCTGTTTCATATAAGAAACCCTATTTGACGTTTAATCCTGTCATAGAAAAAATATACCCTATCGCTTCGGTATAAGGCACATCTATGGCATTTTACAATTAACCATTGAATCAATAGATGGACCTTATTTCGATATCTGTAAGGCATATTTTTCTATAATTTTCTCAAACGCCATTAAGGACTCCTTTAAGGAACTGATAATATCTACCAACGTTTCTAAATCTAAATTACTGTTTAAAATGACCACATCTGATGAATTTTAACTATTTTAGTCTTGGTGTAACCACCTTTTCTAGATGTTTTTAATTAAAAACAGCACTTTCTTTCCGCACATCGGCATAAAGCCATTACCAAAATATTAGTATTATTATGCACGTAAACGTGTGATTGAAAGAGTTAAACTAGAGTTAAGCCAGCCATAATCTCTGTTATGTTCAAATTTAATATTTAATTAAAAATAATTATTGAAATCCAGTCCCAAAGTGTTTTCAACCATTTCTTAATCAATATAAAATTCGTAATCAGGTTCGCGACTGTCAACTATTAGGGCTTAAAGATTTAAATCAGACAGTTGAATACGTTCGTACGAAGATTATCTCCTACTTCAATAAATTGATTCGGCTTGGTGTTGCTGGCATCAGGTATCTGTGAATGTTAAATTTACTTACTGTATTTTTGTACTAAACTGGTTTGTAATTTCATGTACCTCTCATGTTATGTATGTAACTCTAAATTTTTTATTTTACTGTATACTCAGACTTCTGTGCATGACAGCATATGTGCTTAAAAATACGTATTTTTTATTTAAAATCTTACCTGTTTGAAGACCACACAATCAAAAAGGTTCATTAAGCCGTTCCGAAAGGGTTTTAAATAGACATGGGTAACTCAACCAAAATCGTGAGCTGCGAACCGGTTCACAAATCAGCTCAAATATTACCGACCGATCATAGAATCTCTACGCCGCTGCCGCGCCGCAGTTCGACAACGACTCAATATGACAGAATAGATCACAGTTTGTATACAGACCTTAAAATAATAAGTGAGCCGTGAGCTGTTCAGTTTGCTCTTGAATCGCAGCTCGAAGGTTTAAGTAGGTGTGATTTGATCTGTTGAACCGGTTCAGAGCTGAGTTACAGATGCCTAGTTTTAAAGCCGTTGGACATATGAACACGAAACTGTAATCATTATTACTATAGCGCTAGAGTACATTTTATTATATATTGGCGGACATGCGAACATATCGTATAGCTACTACGGCAATAAGAACTAGCAATGGTGCAGGGTCCCCCGTAAACCTAGACAGCAAAATTAATAGGTAACCCATTCAAGTTTTGGAGCTAATTACAAAGTAATTAGCTCCAAAAGTAACTAATTACTTTGGTAAGCGCACAAGAAGGTACTTGGTGCCAACGCTGATGAATGAATTGCCCGAAGAATTGACACAGGTAAAGTCTGGAGACCGACTTGGAAGACTTCTGCACAAACACTATCTGTCATTGTGTCCATAGACACTGAAATTTTAGTTTTAATCTGGAAGTTAAAGTAGCATAATAATTATTATTAAATTTACACAACTTAGTATACTTAGTAACTTAAATTAACTATAACTTAACTTAGCATAAGTACTTATTAATAAGCACAATAAAAATATCAAAATTTGTAAATAGTGTTGGACGAGAACAATTGCCGACAAACTGCTATGCAGTTTGGCAGATTTCATGTATAATTTTAGTGTTTAACAAATTTTGGACAAATAAAAAAAAAAAAAAAAAAAAGTGGTAACGCTATGACAAAGAGAGGTATCACATAATGAACTGACCCAGAGGGGTTCTAAAAGACTTAACTGCTTTTAACAAATGGGCATAAGACCATAAGCTTTGTGTGTTTTTAGTTGTTGTGTTTGTGGTAATGTGCTTTTCTTGTGTTGTTTTTGTTGTGACTGTGTTTTTGTTACTAATAATCCACAGGTTAGAAGATGTGACTTAGTTGGCTTGAAGGATTTGAAACAGGACCTACCTTATGTGCGTAATAAAATTGCCCAATTCTTAAACCAACTTATTTCCTTTGGGGTTGCAGGTTTAAGGTAAATTTCGCGTCAAACGTTATCTGAAATAGATGAAATGCTTTTTGAATGAATTGGAGTTCAAATCTAAGCCTTACCCTATATTTAATAAAGTGCTTTTTGCATTATTTTTCTATCCAAATCACTCTTCAACTAAGTGATTAATAGTTTCCAACCAGGTTACTAAATTAGCCTCGTTAGTAGGTACCTACTTTCGATAAATACCCCAATTTTATTAACATTATATTCGACTTTTATTTTTTTCATTGTGCTCCGGAATCTTTTGGTAAATTTTCCATAGAGCGGATTATGTACTTAAAGTTTTGGATAAAGGGACGAAAATTAAAAGGCATTCGTTACATATAGTTATTATCTCACTTTAATTTATGTACTTATATACCACTATATATATTATACAATTTTAAGATCCTGGAGACTATTTGATTGTACTTCTAATATTGTTTCATCCACAGTCAATAATGAGTAAAAAAGACAATATAGTGACCAGGATTTCATTTCTCGTTTTAGGGTAGACGCAGCAAAACACATGTGGCCAAATGATCTTAAAGCTATTTACAGCAAATTAAACAATTTAAATACTGATTTTGGATTCTCACCAAACTCTAGACCTTACATTTACCAAGAGGTTATCTATGGATATAATGAAGCTGTACAACCTTCAGAGTACACGTCCCTTGGAGATGTCACAGAGTTTAGGGTAAGTTTGTGTTTGGCCTCCTTACCATTACCAAATTCCATACATAGAATGACCATATTACGGAGCTGCCCCCTTATTCAGCTAATACAAACTTCGTCGGCGAGCCGGAGGCCTCGGAGAGCTTATCTCTCACGTGATAAGTGGTATTAGAGTAGTAAGCGAAAGAGACAGAGCGCGAGGCCGCGTCGAAACATCCTTGAGTTAGTGTCATTATCCTTACAGAATAATGCCCCTGGTATCTGAATAAAAAAAAACCATTCCTTTCTGGAGAAACATTTATGGGAATGAACATGTCTGCATGTTTTTGTGTCTTGATCTGTAGCTTTTATATTGAAAGGAATACATGTACCTAATAAATCAGTTGTCTCTTCAGACAATAATCAGTTGTTTCTTCAAAGTCAAGCAAAATGTCCCAGTATATTTCTTTATTAAATACATCTGGTCGTTTTTATTATGCATAATTTGTGGGGATTAACAATTAATAGGTCTGTCTGTTTTTGTGTCTGGATAGTATTATCTTTATAAGCTATTATATCAAAAGTAATAAATGTTAATAAAACCGTTGTCGGGTTTCGTAGCACAAGTTTGTGTGTGTGATGTAAAATCCTGAGAGATTTTACATATATTTTTTATTAATTAAAGGTTTCACTCTAATGTAATCTCTTCATCGGAAATAACAAGGTCTATTTACCTTTGTCACTTCATTCATACTAAACTGTATAATTCGCCAATAGGTAAGCTTGTAAAAAGGATCCCTATAATGACCCAGCAAGTTTGCTTACTGTTGAATCACGTTCAAATTAATTTCCCTTAACAGTTAAGACGTGACGAGCCATTGTTGCTCGTAAAGAAACCCTTTGTGATACGTCTTCATTAAATTTCTTGTTGGACGAAGATTCTTGTGGATTAAATTTACAGCAACTCTGTCTGTTATTAATGTAGGCATGATAGTACTTTGCATAATTTAGGTATATTGTAAATCAAAACATCAATCTGAAAATCTTTAAGAAATAAATGATCCAGTGATTAATTAGTATTGGAATAACCGATTTCGTAAATGATATTGTATGGTAACCGATAATGACATCGATTAACGACAAAAAGTGCATTCAGACAATGATAATAAAGATAAACGTACCCCATTTTGATACCATAATAGATAAGTAATTCAGTAACATATTCATGTTGATTTTTTAAATACCAGTTATTTTATATGGGTTACAAATAAATACCCTGCATAAAACCTTCTTTTATTTTAATGCATATTATATAAATATGTCAAGAAGTCATAATGTTAACCCTGATAAGGTAAATAGTAGGACATTTTTATTAAACAGGACTGTACGTGTAAAACCGCAGATTGCTTAGCAGCATTACATATTTCCATTTAATTTATTCCTACAGTTCTACATTTTCCTTGCAATTCTGTTGAGCATAAAAGTATATGTACTTATTATTTTTTGTTCTTATTAACGTACCTCTCTTGCTTTCATAAGGACTCACAATATAGCCGGTGCCATAAGGGGGTCAAGATGAAAGACGAAAGAAATCTGGTGGATTTCTCATAACATATTTCCAGCTCATTATTGCCTGATTTTTCAATGGCCAGATATGCGGTATCCATTACTGTTTTATGTTCCCATCTGTTTATTTCTATTCAACATTTTACAAAAACATATCGACCCAATCGATAAATTAGGTATATTTTCTTTATGTTCCTTTGTTTGTCCTGGATGGGAATCGAACCCTCGACCTGCGGCATGGCAGTCAGGGTCTATAACCACCAAACCAACTTCGTCTACATCTTTATGGTACTTCTTTAAGGTTGGAACAGAACTGAGGAACGTTTTCCGTGGTCAAAATGCTTTGAAGTGGCTGGTATCATGGGGTGAAGCTTGGGGCTTGACATCCAGTGAAAGAGCTTTGGTTTTCATCGATAATCATGATACCCAGCGGTCGAGCGATGTTTTAACGTATAAGGAATCAAGAGCTTATAAGGTTTGGTATACTAAATAGTATTATTAATTTAACACATTGTTATTGATAACTAGTTGTTAACTCGCGGTTTCGATTGACGGGAGTAATTTGATGGTATATGAAATTACTGGCCCATTACTCCCACTAGAAATTCATGACGAATGTCGGGTGTTCTGATCCTAAAATTACCTTGACGTTTAGGTAAAGAAAACCAGAGGAAACGTCTTGAGCAACCAACCTGGTTGGCTTTTACCATCTACCTAAAATTCGTTTGCCAAACACACACCAGTTTATGTCGCATTTTTGAAATTTATGAACCAAAATAGTATAAAAATCGCAATTTTACAATGACAGTCCGCAAAAACTATATAAGTTTATCCACGACCCGACCAGATCGCTGGCTCGATACAAATATTACTTAATATTATAATATTTATACATTTTATGGCTCTACAGGCAGCGATAGCATTTATGCTGGCACACCCATATGGAGAACCTCGTGTGATGAGCAGTTACATCTTTGATACCAGTAATCAAGGACCGCCTCATGATAACAACGAAAATATCCTGTCTCCTTCTATTAATAAGGTAAATTTGTAGAGTTGAAAAGTTTTAAAAGAAAGTAATGGTTTGTACCATTCTGTTCATATATTACATAGGCTGTTGGTTATGGTTAGATGCCTTGATTACCAAGCAGCAGGTCATGAGTTCGAATCACACCTAGCATAAAACATTTATGTGCATGGACACAATAATATGTATGTTTGTTTGTCTGGGAGCAAAATATATATTGTATTTATTTGAGTAGTAGAGCTCTTAGTGCAGAGGTCGTCCGGGGAAGTACTACCACCTTACCCATTTCCGCTGTGAAGCAGTAGTGCAATTGTATTACTGTGTTTCGGTTAGAAAGGTAAGGGGGACGGTGAAATTACAGGCACCTGAGACTTAACAACTTCACGTCTCAGGCGTCGACCCTGACGCATTATTCTCACGCATTGACGATGCCCCTAGTGTTAGGATGCGGTGACCACTTACCATCAGGTGGACCGTCCGCTTGTTTGTCGGCCCATGTGGTATAAAAAAAAAGGAATATATTTAAAAGTAGTATGTATTATATCAGTTATTCGTTTGGGATCAGATGGCTGAGTGTAAAAGAAATGAATAAGGTTTTTGTTAAATATACATTTCAATATTCACCCTACGGTTATACAGGCTGTTACAAAACTACCCGTAAAGCCGCAAGGGGGTTAAATGGGGCCTAATAACGAGTCCATTCACAATATTTAAGAACCGTACGCTGTATAACATACCCAAAAAAAAACTGATTTTTATGAAAGAAAACTATTAAAGTAGACAATTATTAGGTAAAATAAGTACGTAGGCCTTTCTGTTAAATAATCTGGTTCCCTGACATGACAGTTTACTAGGGTTTTTGGCTTTGATAAATTAATTATATTTTTACCGGGTATTTTGTAACACGTTGTATAACCGCGCCGTATTTCAAAGGTGATTTACGATTTCATCAGGATAAAAAGCTAATGTAATAAATCTGTTCTCCAGGTTATAGCCTCGATTTTAATTGTAATTTATCCAGCCATTTAAGCGGGATCAAAGCAAAAGAGTTCGTTAGCATTTTGCATTTAAATTAGACACAAATGACTTGTATAGTTGAGCTCTTTGAATGTTGAAGTCAACTTATGATATTGTATACACCTACTAGTTTCCGCATGGTTTCATGTTATAAATATCCCAGGATATTCTTTACACATGGTTACCTGATCCCAAATTACGCAGAGTGTACTGCTTGTACTTTTTTAAAATACATGTTTATATAGATATTTACGCCCAGACACAGAACAAACAGACATGTCCATGCCCACAAAGGTTTGTCCTGGGAATCGAACTCACGACCTGCAGCGTGGCAGTCAGAGTATCTAACCCCCGAACCAACTGGCCCGTCGAAATATAAAGGATAAATATAATTTTGTTCTTCTATCACCTCTGTGGTGAGATTGTGAAGTGAAATGAAATAAAAATATTTTTAATCAAATAGGCCTTTACAAGCACTTATGAAATCTGACTCTAATACCGTAATATAGTCCATAATAATAATAGAAAAATAATATGTTTCCATAAATCTACTATGATACAACTGTAAGTATCCTTTTTTCTTCAAAGTTGACTCTGAAGGAAGTGAGTGTCGTCGACACAACCAATTAAGTATTATAAAAAAGATTAATATATCTTCTATTTTCCATCAGGACGATACTTGTGGTAACGGATGGGTGTGCGAGCATCGTTGGCGACAGATTTATCAGATGGTCGCCTTCAGAAATTCCGTAAGGAACACTACGGTACAAAACTGGTGGGACAACGGAAATAACCAGATCGCTTTCAGTAGAGGCAACAACGGATTTATTGTTTTTAATCTTGAGGGAACTAATTTGGATAAGACGCTGCAGGTAAGGATAATGAGGCAATTTGGTAAAAAAGTTAGATGAAAATATAGTGATTATTAAAAAAAAAATCATTTACACAATTTAGGCCGGAGGGCACCCATGAAGGGCAAAGATAACTAAAGTGATCACTGGTTCGGAAGTCCGCCAATCAGTCATGAAATAATAAAAAAAACCTAGGTCAAAAAGTTTGTAGGTTTTATCTCAAACTTAAAGAACCTATGAACAATAACTAATAGAAAATCCACAGACAACTAAAAATATTTCAATCAATTTTTTTTTATAGAGTGGTCTACCACGTGGTGAATACTGTGACGTAATAACCGGTAAGAGACAAGGTGACACTTGCACTGGGAATAAAATTACTGTCGACTCAGCTGGTCAAGCTAGCATTAAATTGGCTGGAAATGTAGAAGATATTCATTTGGCTATACATATTGGAAAGGAGGTACGTGATTTAATAAAGTTGTTGTTAACAGCTTAGACCTCCCCTAACACGATCTCGTCATGATAAAACTATATGTACTATAAAGATACAGGTGCGATAGTAGAATTTTCGTTTTTTTTGGGTTCCGTAACAAATTGGTATAATGGAACCCCTAATGGCGTGATTTCGTATGACCGATTGTCTCAGGTGCTTATTTATGTATATTAATTTTTCTGTGTTAAAATTTTGTGCAGTTTAGAACACATGAGTAATTTTTTTTTAAATAGGGTATCACTTATAAGAGCATTGATTGTACATTAAAAATATGTATTTAAACAAAAATTTAACTAAAAAAAAAATTTTAAATAAGTAAAGTATATATTATTTTTAGAACCAAAAGCACGGCCTATAATTTAAAACCACTAATTATCTGCATGTGGTACATACATAAGTTGATATGATATTATCGGACCATCCTACCCAAGTATTAATTTGATATTGTTTTGATTGTACCTGACGATTACGAAATTAATTATTATAAAATTAAGGTGATCACATCGTTTTAAATAATTAAAGAGACTGCTATGCGAGAATGTTATTACTGTTCTTCAGTTTAAGTCTTAAAACCGTATGATTACAAAATATATGCCTAATGTATAAAACGTTAAAGTTCGAAACACACTTATTGTACAATGCGTTCTTAGTGATATTATTGAAATATTCAAACGGAAAAAAAATGCTTTATTTGTTTTGCTATAGACTAAAATCTGACAGGCACTTGAGACTTACCAACTTCGCGTCTCAGGGTCGGCAAAGCATTGGCGATGCCCTTAGTGTTGCAAATGTCTATGGGCTGCGGTGACCAGTTCCCATCAGGTAGACCGTCTGCTTGTTCGTCGGCCCATGTGGTATATAAAAAAAAATTATGACATGGCCTAAGGCAGTAAGCATAACATAGTCTAGGAGCAAGTTGTTTGGTAGCCTGGGTTCTACAAGGTACTCAATTAAATCATCAAGCGTTCCTTAACTTGAAGCATATTTTAATATAACACCCATTCCAAGCTCTTTGTACTATCCGAAGCCATGACCTACGTTTCAGCATTTGATGTACTACCGTGTTATTATCGCCTTAAAATAAATATCATACAGTTATAATTATTTTGTCTAACACGACAATTATTATCAAATTTACTGACGCATTATGTATTGATAACATATTTTTGTTCACAGTCATCGTTGCAGAGTCCGTAAGCAGTTGAAGACTTGAATTTGCAATTTAAGGTCTACCATAATTATCAACGATTGAAAATGTCTACATTGTTCCAGCAATTTTAATAACGTTCCAGTTAAAATTTAAATAATATACTAATTTTGAATTGATATACGAGTATGTATTAAAAATGTTTTTCATTTCACCTTTAATTGCATAACGATCCCATAATTATACAGACAAATTATCGTTATCGAAAAGCAATTTTCGATAGACCTATCTCGGATTATGCCAATTACATCGATTATTTACGAAAACAAAAACTGTGGTTTCACAGAATACTATATAAGTCATCGTAGTGGGTGGCCGTTATCAGATTGATTGGAAACCGGCGTTTTGCAGGGGAGCCAGAAATAAATAGCCGGAAAGTGAGTTATTCCTCTATTATTAAATACCAGCTGATCCGACAGGCGTAGTCTATTTATACTTTTATAATTTCCCGCATTTTTAAAATTTCGCTCATTTTAAATCGGACATTTTCAAACATTTCTATCCCCAAAATCATAATATTTAGACTTTTAAAAACATAAAAAAAAGACAATCGGTCCATCTGTTTTCAAGTGATGCACTAACCAAACGTTTGGCATTTCATTTTAGTTACTATCCAAGGTCTGTACTTAATTAGAATCAAGTGAGGGATTGTGTTTATCGAAGATAAACCCCATCTCGTAGTTACAGGGTTTAAATTGAATTATTGCACTCAACTGAAGTCTTGACATGCTGTGATTCGCGGGTAGATTGCTATATATCTTGTTTTTATAAGCAAGAGCTGTCCTTGTTCTCATTCGGATTAATCAAGGGTGATATTATGTTTGCATCTCAATGACGTATAATGGAGTCGGTCGTATCGCTTATTGCTTTTATTTAATAAAATGCCGGAATAAAATTCAAATAATCAAAGGATTTTACATATGTATTTATAGTAGCTTGATATTTTCGTGAAACATTTTAAAAATATTTCTAGTTTCAATAGAACCTCTTATTCAGAACATTTTTAGGAATTTTATTTGGTTACCTACTATGTACTGGCTATAAGGTACTGGAACTTTCGTGGATAGTGTAAGAGCTCTTGGGAAATAAGCAGAAAACTTTATTGCTACTAGACTACGTTAAAACTTTGGAGAAACATATTACACAAAATAAAACTAAATTGAGCAAAATTTGTCTAAGAAATAAATATACAGATTACAACTTTTACTTTGATTCTTGCTAAAAAGCTTTCAAATTAAAGTTTACTAAACAAAATGCTATTGAGTAGTAGTCAGTAGTACTTCGTACCTACATGTAACAATCTTCACCGTAAAGCAATCTGCAGTACAGTAGTATTAAGCTATTGTAAGCTGACCTCTCAACGGCCGGTGAAATAACAGGCACATGAGACTTACATCTTCACGTCTTTACAACCATCTTGTCAACTCTTACCATAAGGTGGACCCTCGGTTTGCTTTTCGTTTTTCGGCCTAATTGATAGAAAAATGTTCTTAATGCGATTCTGGTTTTATTTTTATTGGATTAGTTTAGTAATACTTTTACATATTTTAATATTTCTTAGTAGCTGTTCAGTTAGTATTTTTAATAATGGGTAATTAGTTTGATAACTAGGTAAGTATCGACACCATTTCTTGAATTTCTCAAGCGCTGTTACAAATATATAAAAACATTGTTCAAGGTAATTTAAATATTCTATTACAGTATTTTTTTGTATTCACTTTAGGATGTTCCGGTTTATTCTCTTGATTTCGGCCGCGACATTGGCGCTGGCCTACAGGAACCCTCACTATGCCTCCGGACGGTCAACAATGGTGCACCTCTTCGAATGGAAGTGGGACGATATTGCTGCTGAATGCGAGAGGTTCTTAGGACCTAGAGGATTTGGTGGCATTCAAGTATGTAAACTTAGTACATAAACTATTATCGTTTCGCATACTATAACTTTTTTTATTAAACTCTAACTTCTTGTATGAAGAGATACTTGGCTTCGATCGCTTTTGTTATTAGTTTCAACTTCATAAGCCTTCTTAGACCAGTGAAAGATCAAACAATTATTTTCTAACAAGTGTATATTTACTTTTCAAAATATATATCCCTTACAATAGCCCTGGCGTTCTGTAAAATATATTCTGTACCTAACCACTGTCCTAATATTTGAGCGAAAATAAAATTAGTAAAAGTTGTAATATCAGTTATCTGGTAACCACTGCTTGGTTTGGGATCAAATCGGCGTTCGCAAAGAATTTTCAAGGAAATTTATTTATTTAATTAGATATAGATGCTATTTTAATTTATTTCATTCAGATTTCCCCACCAAACGAAAACTTGGTGATCTGGTCTCGCAACCGTCCCTGGTGGGAGCGCTACCAGCCCATATCATATCGTCTTATTACGCGGTCTGGGAATGAGCAGCAATTCACCAACATGGTTCGACGATGCAACAATGTTGGTGTCAGGTCAGTATCCCTCTATTTTTTATCTATACGAGTTATAAGTATGTATTTATAGCAAGTATGCTTTGCTTTTGTGCTCAAACAATGTCACTATTTTAAATTACTTAAATTATTTAATTTTTACAGCTGTTTATATCGCTGATCATGTCTACATACATCATTGACCATTATTTTTGTTGCCTCAGGATCTATGTGGACGCAATCATCAACCACATGACAGGAACTTGGAATGAAAATGTAGGAACCGGAGGCAGCACAGCCAACTTCGGTAACTGGCACTACCCGGCCGTGCCTTACGGCAGAAACGACTTCAACTCGCCTCACTGCGTCATTTCTGGCAACGATTATGCTTGCTGCGCCGATAGAGTAAGTAGCTTTTGGTTCTGTTTCTTGTGGTTAATTACCCAACAAATTTTGGCTTCGATTACTAGCCTGGATTTCGATTCCAGGATTCGAGGCTTAGATTTCATGAACATGTTTGTTTTTGTTGTCTGTTTGTAAATATCGACTTAGTTATCGAGATCACATATCAGGTGTTCAATGACTAAGTTCCGCTTAGCTTGGAATGTATTAAGAATTCCTAGAATATCTATTTATCACTTAATTTGTTTAATAATATTTTTTTTAGGTCCGCAACTGCGAGCTCTCTGGTCTCAAGGACTTGAACCAAGGCACAGAATACGTGCGTCAAATGTTGGTCAACTACATGAATCATCTCATTAGCTTGGGAGTTGCTGGTTTCAGGTAAGATTTTAACTCTCTTGATAAAACTAATATTTGATGGTCATAGGTTATTTTTATCATCATGCTATTCTGTAATTTCCTTAGGTTACGCTCTAATTTCAAATTAATTATGTGTTACAAATATCATCATCAGTATCAGTATTATTATCATGATCAAAAACTTTCTATTCAGAATTGACGCCGCGAAGCACATGTGGCCATCTGACCTCCGCGTTCTCTACGACCGCCTACAAAACTTGAACACTGACCACGGTTTCCCCTCTGGCGCTCGGCCATACATCTACCAAGAGGTTATTGACTTGGGTGGCGAAGCTATCAGCCGAGATGAATACACCCCTCTTGCTCCAGTAACAGAGTTCAGATTTGGTATGGAGCTTAGTAGGGCGTTCCTACGTAACAATCAATTGAGATGGCTGGTCAATTGGGGACCTGCTTGGGGTCTTCTGGCTTCAGATGTTTCTCTAACTTTCATCGATAACCATGACAACCAAAGAGGTCACGGTGCTGGAGGAAATATCTTAACATACAAGACGTCGAAACAGTACAAGGGTGCTATTGCTTTCATGTTGGCACATCCGTACGGAGAGCCTCAGTTGATGAGCAGTTTTGACTTCCAAGATACTGAAGCTGGTCCACCTATGGATAGCAGTGGAAATATTATTTCTCCTTCAATTAATTCCGTAAGTATATATTATGTTGCATTATATTGTATTGGCGTCTGACATAGATCTTCATCACGAATTGGTCTCAAAGTAATTTATGAGCCAGCATCTATCTTATAATGGAGACCCAGTCATTTCGTTACGAGATATCTAACCCGACTTTACACTATCAAAACATAAATTTTCAGGACAATTCTTGCGGCAACGGCTGGATCTGCGAGCACCGTTGGCGCCAAATCTTCCAAATGGTCGGCTTCAGGAATGTGGCTGGAACAACCACCCTCAATGATTGGTGGGACAATGGCAGCAACCAGATCGCTTTCTGCCGAGGTGGTCAAGCATTTATCGCTTTCAACAACGATATTTGGGATCTGAATCAGAACCTTCAGGTATGTTTTACTACGTATATATGTTGATGTGTCTTATGGGATTAATATAATTCCACTTAGTGCCATTATCATCGGTAAGATAATCAGTCAATTTCCGACTAATGTTAAGCGGATGCCATTAAAAGGTAATAAAAAGACAAGTAGCCTCATAAACAGGTAGACTGGCCATCTGATGGTAAGTGGTCACCACCGCCTATGGATATTTTCAAGACCAGAATTTCCATTGCGTTGGCGACCCTCGACTCTCATGTGCCTGTAATGTCATCACTCACCTAACCTTACTTTTTCTGACCGAAACACAGCAATAAAAGTACGCTAGTGGTAGTAGTTCTCCGGACGACTGAACTAAACACTCTACTACTTCTAAATAAAATACAAGAATATTCTTCTATTTGACCATATTCATAACTCTGAACTTATTTTCCAGACCTGCTTACCAGCCGGTTCATACTGCGACATCATCTCCGGTTCAAAGAGCGGCAATAGCTGTACTGGTAAGACGGTCACCGTTGGAAACGATGGACGCGCCAACATCAACCTTGGCGCCAATGAATATGACATGGTTCTCGCAATCCACAGAGGCGATGATGTGAGTATTTTGACACATATTTTACTTATTTAAGAAGTTAAACATGAAAATCATGGTAGAACTATCTCACTTTCTGTATTGCAATGATATCCCTTAGAATTTAGATTCCTGAACCTGGATTTGCCAATGACTGTGGCTTGGCTGTTAGTAATTTCGTTGGGATAAACCTATTCCTTAAATATTCAGTATAAACTACCTTAGTTACGGAGGTACATTAGTATACTTTTCAAATTCTTACGAATTGGCTCAGGCCTGAGTGTTATACCAGTTCAGAATGTTTCCCTCCGATAAGATCTCCACTTGACAAATTGTCAGACCCTGTTAATATCTTATCTGATGAATGAGGTGCAATATGACTTAAACCAGCAGAAGTTAAACCATTTCTCTTGTTACAGTCACGCCTATGAAGAAACTACCCTTGGCAAATTATATAGAGATGAAGACTAATTTCGAAAAAAAAATGAAAATGATTATTTGAGCTTTTTAAATTTTTATACCAAATAAAAAGTATGACTAAGCTTTCAAAAGCTTTTTTTTCTTTACCCAGTGCTTATATAAAACATATGTACCTGTCGGCGTGGCTTCACGAAATCGCCGGTCAGGGTTTATGTTGTAGGAAAAATCCAATAGAGTAACACACCAGAATTACAAATAATCACTTTATTACTTTCACTAGAGATGCTAGCTCAACAAAAGATATAGAAGAACTCTACCAAGAATGTAAATAAATTAACGACTTTTCGTCACAAAAATGCATTAAGTATGTTTTTAAATCACAAAATATTTATATATAATATGAATAAACAGATCAATATTTTAGGATATGGATTTAACTGTTAAAATAACGGTACTGGAAGTTGTCAAGAAGGTAATGATATTACAATTAACTTCAAACAAAAATTACATGTATTAAAATATTAGGTTAGGGAAAAAGTCTTTTCGCATTATAGTATGTATGAACTTGTATTAAAATCTCTTTGGCTATACTATTTGTATCTGGCTGGTTTTGGTATCATTGAAAGTTTAAATTTTAAAGAACATAAATTCAAATTAGGAAAATGTGTGATTTTTAATTGTTTTTCGTACCGTCAATATGAATGAATCTAATGAAGAAACTCGATACATTTTAAATTTTACTACAAAAAGGTAAAAATGCAACACAAGCCGCGAAAAAAATTTGCGATGTTTATGGGCCTAGTGCAGTGTCTGTGAGAGTAGCACGAATTTGGTTTAAGCGTTTTCAATCCGGTAATTTTGATGGCAAAGATGCACGTCGCTCTGGTTGCCCTATTACGGATAAAATGGATGCCATTTTTAAAAAAGTGGAGCAAGATCGGCATATCAGTAGTTACGACGTAGCTGAAGAACTGGGAATTGACCACAAAACAGTTTTGGCGCATTTGAAATAAACTGGGTACACAAAAAAGGTCAACAAAAAAAGATATTTGGGTACCTTACGAGCTCACTGAAAGAAACCTAATGAACAGTGTACTCATTTGTGATTCTTTATTACGAAGCTATGAAATCGAACCATTTTTGAAGAAGCTGATAACTGGTGATGAAAAGTGGATCACGTACGACAAGAACGTGCAAAAAAGGTCGTGGTCAAAGGCCGGTCAGGCTTTACAGACTGTGGCGAAACCCGGGTTAACTCGCAACAAGGTGATGCTGTGTGTGTGGTGGGATTGGAAGGGCATTATTCATTATGAGCTTTTACCACCAGGCAGAACCATCGATTCTGAACTCTACTGCGAACAACTGATAAGATTAAAGCAAGAAGTTGAGAGAAAGCGGCCGGAATTAATCAACAGAAGGGGTGTGGTTTTTCATCATGATAACGCTAGACCTCATACATTTTTAGCCACTCAGTAAAAATTAAGAGAGTTTGGCTGGGAGGTATTAATGCATCCGCCGTATAGTCCTGACTTTGAACCTTCAGATTTCCACCTGTTTCGGTCTCTTCAGAATTCTTTAGACAGTGTTAGGTTAACATCACGAGAGGACTGCCAAAACCACTTGTCGCGGTATTTTGATCAGAAGTCCCAAAATTTCTATAGCAATGGGATCATGTCCCTACCTACAAGATGGCAAAAATTTATCGAACAAAATGGTACCTACATACTTTAGTTAAATGTAAAAAAACTATATTAAAAAATGTTTTGAATTTTCTTAAAAAATGCGAAGAAACTTTTTCCCCAACCTATTATAAACTATTAATATAATTATAATTCTAAATTCGCTTATAAATAAAATCAGCGCCCATATACCTGTTGATAAGATACAAATTGGAAGTGTTTTACAAAATTACAGTCATATAGTCCACGAGACTGCTGTAAACACTTGTCCACTAAATCCATTTGAATTATTAACAATTCCTCAAAATATGTATTACGATAATAAACGAGGTCACCGTACGGTTATAAATTGGATATTATCACAAACAAACTGACATTTGTGTTCTTGCTAACCCGCACGGTGCCAATGTAAATATTTTGCCTACATGTTTAACATTTCTGTACGATTTCTTTCAAATGCATTGAAACGTTGATAATTGACAGTATTTAATTATTACATTGGTTCAGAATCAGAAATAAACAATAAACAAATACTGTGATTCGCCAAGTCAATAATACTGTGTCCAATATAAGAGACCTCTTTTGACATTCATGATTGTTACAGAAAAAATAACATTGTTGCTTTTGAAATAAGGTTAGTTATTCAATGGTTATTTATATGACAATGTAAATGAAACCTTATAATGAAGGAAAAGGGTTAATTTTTCGATAACATTCTTATATTTGAGAAACTATAGTGCCTACGCTTTAGCTGGAGTGAAGGATTAATTAGGTGTTAATCGGGGCTATTCAGACCTGCTCGTGTGTACCCTTGACTCTGGTGACGTAAAAGGATCGAATGGCTTCTATTTTATTAACCGACGAAAATACAAAGGTTCTCAAGTCCACCCTATGTGATGTTTTTTTTAATGTATGGACACATAACATTTATAATTTATAATTTATAGCTGACCCGACTGACGTTGTCCTGTCTTAACTATGAATATTGAATTCGATTCTTACTATTGAATCGACTGTGAAATGTGTACTTAATTATATAGAAATTATTAATTTATTATTTTATCACTATAATTACGACCCATGCCTCTCTTTTAAACGAAATTTGCAGCGCGCATTCAGTCAATCTTGCAACTGTCAAACGACTGACAGTTAAGTTAAACGCCATATACATTAGAAAAGTTAATATGGTCATTATGTTTTCTTAAATTTTCTAATTTTCCACGCAACTTTCTTAATTTTTTCTTTCATAAGAACCTTCTCCTGACAATAACCAACACAACAAAAAAGGAATTAGCGAAATCGGTCCAGCCGTCCATGCGTGATGCCGTGTCCAAGGGAAATGAGGCAATTGAAGGTATCGAGGCAGCTTAAAATAAATCTGTAGAATAGTCGTGTCTGTAATTTCAACATTTTTGGGAATTAATAAGTGGAGGAGAATAATTGAGCGATACTGAAGTCAATACCTGTATGTCCACATAAAACACAGATCTACTGGTCGGATTTCTATGAAATTTAATGTGCAGATAGTTTAGGGTTCCGACTACGGAAGCGCATGAAAATATTGTTGTATTTATTTACAGTTTTCAAACAATTTCAGCAAAGTAATGTTGTGAAATGTTTCATCACTCTGTTTTCTTCATAACACCGTTATCGTAGTATGGAATTTATAATAGATTAGGGATATAAATTGTTTTAAGCATTATTTTTAGTATTAACATATGCCGATAGATGGCGCTGTTCCCTTCGCTGACCACCGCACCGTTATGACTTTCATAAATAAAACTTGAGGTAGGAAACTTAGGTATAAATTATATAGTAAAAGGGACATTTGTGATTGAAATTATGGTTAGCTATTTCTGTCTATCTATACATATCTAAGAATCTGTTTCTCGCATGGGCAGCTCTGCGTCATAGGTACTGTCCTGTGTTAGCGATACCGCGGATGTATTTGTTTAGGCACCGGACTTTAAAGCATGCACGCGAACATTATAAAGAGCTTTCAAGAGTAGTAAAGCTCTTCGGAGCAGAGTTCGTTGGCGGCGTTTTTTTTTTTTTTTTTTTTTTTTTTTTTTTATATAAAAACTTGAGCGCATTTGACTAGATCTCACCTGATGGAAAGTGACGATGTGGTCGAGGATGGTACACGCGAACTCAAGTAATGCCTATTCACTCTTGCCTTAAAGACTCCGAGATTGTATGAATCGGGAAAAATTGACGCCGGCAATGAGTTCCACTCCTTTGCTGTCCGCATAATGAAAGAAGAAGCAAAACGCTTCGTGCGGATAAACGGAATATCAACAACAAAAGGATGGAACCCCAGCCGGCGCCTAGTCGCCCGCATGTGGAACGGAGCAGGGGGTATGAGGTCGTGTAACTCCTGCGCACACTCTCCGAAATGAATCCGGTAAAACACCGATAGGCAGGCAACTTTGCGGCGATGCTCAAGATTTTGGAGCTTACTCGAGACTAACTCGACGTCGCCTATGAGTCTCCTTGCTCGGCGATCTATAGCATCCAGGGCTTCTAGCTGGTAGCGGGCTGATCCATCCCAAAGATGAGAACAGTACTCCACACAGGAGCGGACCTGAGCCTGGTATAAAGTAAGAAGCTGTCCAGGTGGGAAGTACTTTCTCACCTTAGAGAGGATGCCTAGCTTCATTGCAGCGACTTTTGCCCTAGATTCAATATATCGGCCGAAATTTAAATTTGATGTAATATTAACACCAAGGAGCTCAAGGTGGTCGGATATTTTAATGGACTCACTTCGGAGAGTGGGAGTCAAGGTGAAGGGACTCCTTTTGGCGGAAAAAAGACAAGCCTGTGTTTTAGAGGCATTGAACCTTACGAGGTTGTTGTCACCCCATTCAGACACTGCCTGAAGTGAAAGGTTCATGCGCTCTACCATGGCCCCTCTCAGGGACTGCGTCTCGGCGCTGGTGGCCCGTGCACTGGATAAATATCTTTCCACAACTGTGCTGTCGTCTGCATACCCAATTATACCGGGCTTCAGCAGGTCATTAATATGCAGCAGAAATAGAGTTGCGGAAAGAACCGAACCCTGAGGTACCCCGGCGTCGATAGCCATTAGGTCAGACGAGCAGCCATCGATGACCACTCGGATCGACCGTTCCCTCAGAAAATCAGATACCCAGTTGCACAGGCTTGCAGGGAGCCCATATGAAGGAAGCTTGCCTATAAGGCTAGCGTGCCAAACCCTGTCAAAAGCCTTCGAGATGTCGAGAGACACGGCTAGAGCTTCTCCATGTTTCTCAATGGCTTCGCCCCATACATGCGTAGCGTACACTAGAAGATCCCCAGTAGATCTGCCACGGCGAAATCCGTATTGACAATCACTGAGGATGTCATTATCTTCTAGGTACGCCAGGATGCGGGTGTTCAATACACGCTCCATAATCTTACAGATTATAGAGGTGATTGCAATGGGGCGGTAATTGGCAGGGTCAGCCCGGCTGCCTTTTTTGGGCACAGGTTGCACGTTGGCAAGCTTCCAAGACTTAGGTACTAATCCTGTTTTGAGCGAGAGGCGGTACAGGCGTGTCAGAACAGGAGACAACTCAGGAGCGCAGTTCTTCAGAATAACGGCTGGTATACCGTCAGGCCCACTGGCCTTATTCACGTCTAGATTGTTGATTGTTTTGAGTACCTCCTTTTGACGGATACAAATAGGTGACATTGTGGTACCGCAAGGAGGCAACTTGGGTGGCATTTTGTTTACAGTGTCTAGACGCGAATTCTCAGCAAACCGACAAGCAAATAAGTTTGCCTTATCAGTAGCTGTGTGAGCCAGTGTTCCATCCGGCTTCAGCAGAGGAGGCAGGGACGGGCGACAGAAATTCGCCTCGACCGATTTAGCCAAGGACCAAAACGCCTTACTCCCCGAGGGATAGGAGGCCAGTTTAGATCTGATTCGGCTTATATGGTCAAGGCGTGCTCTGCGCAGGGTCCTCTTGCAGGACTTGGCGGCTCTGTTAAAGGCTTTCTTCTTGTCTCGCGTATCCGGAGCTTTTCGACTTCGAGCATCAGCCCAAGCTTGGTAAGCCGAGTGTTTTAGTGCTTCAGCAACTGTGCACTCAGCATTGAACCATGGGCGAGCTTTACTCTCAAGAGGGATGTCAGAGAAAGGAATGAAATATTCCATCCCCTGACAAATCACCTCTGAAATTGCAGTCGCACAGCTCGACGGATCGCCAGAAGAAAAGCACGTTTGCCGCCAAGGATACGATGCAAAGAAATGACGCATCTCATCCCAGTCTGCTGACTTGTACCGCCAAACCCGTCTAGTGCCCTTGGGGCTGAGATCGGGTGGTGAACAGGACAGTACGGATTTCACCAGACAATGGTCAGAAGTTCCCAGGGGGGACGAAACTGACACACTGTATCGGTCCGGTTCTGTAGTCAGCAGAAGGTCCAGGCAATTTGCCGAGTGGTCATCAACGTCAGGTACACGCGTTGCTTGTTCTACCAGCTGGGACAGATTCAGCGACAAGGCGAGCTTGTACGCCTCTCTGCCAGCATGGTCAGTCCTCTGGTATGGGAACAGCCACTGCTGGTGATGGGCATTGAAATCCCCCAGAAAGACAAGTTGAGCAGACGGGTACCTGAGTTGAGCCTCGTCGGCGGCCACACTCAGATGTTCGAACAGCCCGGTTGTCTCCTGATCACCGCTATGTGAACGGTACACACAGGCATAAACTATTTTGTCCACACCTGTGTCGACCAGTACCCACAGCGTTGAAAAGGCGGAGTCCTCAAGGTTACGGAGACGCTGGCAGCAGATATTGTCGCTGACAAAGACGCAGACACCAGCGCGGGCCTTGAAGTTGTGCTCCAGGGAATACCCCGGGTACTGCAAATAAGACGCGTCAGCTGGTCGTCTGATTTGCGTCTCCGTAAGGAAGAGCAGCTGCGGCTTGTCAGTCTCAAGGTGGTGGTGGACTGAAAAGAGATTTGAGTGCAAGCCTCTGATGTTCGTGAGGTGCACTTTAAGTGGGAGGAAGTGCCGCCGCTGTGGAACTCTATACCTTTTAGTTTTCCTTTTCATTTTCATTGTTTATTTTTTATGGAGTGAATAGGCAGGGAAGACGGAAGTTGTACGAGGCGCTGCGCAGAATCCTGTGGTGAACACAGAGACGCTGCACTGAAGGATAGGCTAGTCTGGAGACCGCGGGGACGCCCGAACCCCCCCGGAGATCGCCATCGGGTCCTCCCACCCAATCGCCAATTGGCACGATGGAGCAATTCCGGGATTATGCGTAAGGTGGCGGGGCAGCCTTTCGTAGGTGGCTGGCCTACTACTTGGGCCCCCTACTGCCTACGGTCGGCCAGCGGTGCACCGTGCTTCGGATCCCGCTGCCCTCCATGACTAGCCGCCAAGTGCAGCGACACTGTGACACCGAATCGGCATACTACATCAGCGCGACTGTACAGACCCGCCTTCCCAATTAGCTTCTCCAGGCAACACACCGGAACACGTCCGAGGACGCTTGGCAGCATGACTCTGCCTGGAGGGTGGTGACAAGCCACGGCCGGAGCCTACCACCTGAAGAAACGCCATTGCCTCGTCTGTTGTACAGCAGGGTGCACCGCGAGCAGGTGAGGTTGGCTTGGGTCGCTAAGATGTTAACGGACCCCTTACACCCACAAGTGGACCGTCTTCATGTTTGTCGGCCCATGTGGCATAAAAAAACGCCTTCCACTATCATTATTTAAAGACATCAACCTAACAAGTAAAAAACTGAATAAAAATCTGGAGTACTGAACCTGTTAATTAATAAATATCCTGGGACATTCTTTACACACGGGCCATCTGATCCCAAACTAAGCAGAGCTTGTACTTTGGAAACCAGATGACTGATATACTACATATACTACTTTTTATTTTTCTAAATACATACATCTATAGATATTTACAGCCAGACACAGAACAAACAGGCATGTTCATGCACACAAATGTTTGACCTGGGTGGGAATCGAACCCGCGACCTTCGACTTGGCAGTCAGGGTCGCTAACCACCAAGCCAATTGGCCTATCATTAATTACTTACTGTTATAAAATATTTTATGAAAACGAAGTCGTCAGCTCAGCTAGTGTACAATAAAGTTGTTACTCGATCAGAATTGTAATCAAGTAGATCAGAATTACGAGGGGAATTGTCTGTATCGAGTCATCTTAAATCCGATCAACGATCTCACCTCAAACGAAGTCCTCTAGTCGGTGCCCTTTGAATATACAGTGAGCTCAAATAAATTAAGTATGTAATAATTCCCTGTAATACAAAAGTTTGACTTCTATCGTGTGTTTTTACAACGACACACCCTGTTTTTTTATACGTTATTCAAACTTGTCACGTGCCAATAAAATGTGAAGTTAACTGAATAATTTTTAAGGGTTTGAAAATGGAAATTCCTCAGTTTAGGTACATAATGTCTGCGCTATCTAAAATCCCCTTTTGGCCTGGTTATGCCTAAATTCTCTTAGGCCAGGGTTCGTCACGTACCGAAAATCACCTTTTTGCACGTTTCAATAAAGAGAAGCATAAATATTTGATGATAACATTGAATATTTTGAGATAATATTTTTTTTATTCTGATGGATTTTAGATTGTAATCTCTTTGGTTGTTAGTTAAGAAAATTATTTAATTAAACGACAAGACGTGAAACGGAAAATTCGATTTAACCTTAGAATCGATATTCCCGATAATAGGCGATAGCGGATATCAATGACTATTAATGTAATTTCATTAATACCTAATGTAATACCTAAGGTACTTAAAAGAATTATAAAATTACTGCGTTAAAGATACCAATTTGTTTTTTAAATTATTATATTTATTCTATAAAGCTGTACCCCGCGGCTTCACACGCATTCCCGAGGGATACTCCATTTTTTCCGGGATAAAAGTATCCTATATGTTATTCTACGCCATGCTCTACATATGTGCTAAGTTTAATCCAAATCCGTTTAGTAGTTTTTCCGGGAACGAGTAACAAACAACCATACTCACAAACTTTCGCATTTATAATATTAGAAGGATTTGTTTATGTTAAGAAGGGCTTGACCACATCGGTCAGTAGTTCCTACCTGAGCCATGAAGTTGTAAGTCATGTGCCTGTAATTTCACAGACCCTTTTACCTTTATAATCGAAACACAATAATACAGGAAATGGATGTAGAGGTAGTTAGTATTAACCGGGATAAACTCTGTGCTAAGCTCTACTACTTCAAAGCTCTGGTTGCATTTACTCATATCGACCTATAGTTTATTAGTTCAGTAAAACAAATTCTCTTAAAACTTTGAATAGATAGCTTTCAACAATAAAGACTCATGAATAAATAATCAACGTAGATAACTTTGTAATTTACCTATCGAAACACTACGAACTTCGCGCCATTTTCAATAATTAACCTTTGAAACAAAATTTTAACCTTTCAAGCTCATTTTCTTAAACTAAAATGATGGTCAAAAGAGTTTGCCAGAAACTTTGCCCAATAAAGCAGGCAACAGGAACATTCGAGTCTTGAAACGCTTCGAGCAATATTTGAAACCACTACTGGCTGTACAAGTTGTGAAATACGAGCGCTTATGGTTTTAAAGCGGTTGTGCTTTGGGAAATGTTTGGCAGATCCGGAATTCTGGATACAGTTTTGTATTGTATCAATTTTTCAACACGTCCCATGTTGCGCGGATTTGTTTTATCGAATCCGATGTTGACATGAAGTTTTTGCTTTAGTTTTAATATCATCAAGTTTGTTCTCTATTATTAGTTAGTAATATCACAAAAAAATCATTTTTTTTATTGTTTCTTTTTACATTTTCTACGGACTCTTAATCCGTACTCTTTAAAGTTTCTATGATAAATTATTGTAAGATATATTGTATTGCATTTTTATTGATTAAAATCTTTCTGCGCTTGCTCAGCTCGATGTTTTTAGCTGAGTCTTGTCATTGCTTAATATTTTATATAAAAATTTACTGAAATTTTGCCACAATTGTATTAATCAAAATTTATAATTTATGCATTTAGTTTAAAACATTTTGGCCTAATACTAAATAATATTTTGAAGCCTTTGTTAAGACGTATTATAAATTATTTTTCTATTGTTAAATTGCATAAATTATAAAATGAATCACTTAAAAATTTACTTAAATTTAGTTACACTTATAATAATCTAAATGTATACATTATGCATATAGTTTAAAACATTTCTGCCTAAGTAATACAAAAAAAATTGAAATTTTGAAGCTTTTGGAACGACGAATTTTCTCTAATAAGAGTAATAAGGTGAAATATATTCTTTTTTGTTCCATAATAATTGAATGTGCCGAGTGTTAACCTACAGCCAAAACTAACATGACATGAAGCAATCATTCAAAAATGTTTAAACAGAAAAAGAACACGGGTATTCGTTGTACAATCGAACCCAATCCTTGACCCAGTAACCCTCTAGGTACCACACCATCCTACCCCATGTTTTTCTCAGAAGGAACTAATTACGACTATTGATTCCAACCAATACTCAAGTTGTTGATGTTAATTTATATATCGACTCATTGAAATTCCAAAGTTTTGTGTTTGCTTCGAATTTTATAAAAATGTAACCGTCCCGTGGTCTCTTGAGGGATTTAAAGTATCCCCAAGTTATAATATAATAAATAATAAAATGTTTATTTCTGTATCCAAGGTCAACATTTTAAAATGAAGGTTGGGACCTTCTTTGAAGTACAGAAATACTTGTATCAGAAGACCCTGGTCTTCAATAGCCATAATATAAGGTTAACACATGGTACAGTTAAGTAAAATAACATACAAAAATGTTCCTTATAAAATAATAAACTATTAAAACTATAATATAGCTTATGTGACTTGGGAATAGTGTAGTTTCCTAACAGTAAAACATTTTTTTAAATAAGGGCAGTAGTTCTGGAGATTACCTTTCTTGTCTATCCATTTTTGTCATCAAGAGACTTACTCTAAAATTAAATAAATTGACATTTAGTTTTTTTTAACAGGCCGGTTGGCGGAACGCTTAGACAACTCAGGTTGCTGATTGGTGATCTCGACATTATATATTATAGCTCTGAAACGATTCTGCTTTTATATATGTGGTCACTCACACTTTTATAGAAATTAATTATTTGTGTCTATCAGCGTATTTTTGAACACAATCTAATCATGGTAAGTGATGATCTGACCGAAGATTGTGGGTTAGGACAATGAGCATAACTATATATATCCTTAGCACCATGTTTTGTCATCATTCAGTACATACGATCGATATTGGGCAGTTAGATACGAACAAAGCTGTATATATGCAGTAATATAGTAAAGATATTCAAATTTGACATGGAAAGTTCCGCGACACATAGGTTTTTGGTTATACCAGGCTTTTCCCATAGATTGTATTAAGGCGCGGCCTGAAGGGGAGGATCACAGGGGACATGACCCTCCCCCCAAAACTGTACACGTCAAATTAAAACTTCAAAAAATTTACAAAATAATTGAATTCTGGCAACTCTTCCTATAAGCGGAGCGACATCAGAGAGATCATTTTCTACGCTAAGGCGTGTAAAAACTTGGTTGCGAACAAACATATTAGAAAAGGAATAAAGTCTAATTTACTTATTGTATTATTATTACTGACCCCTGCTGCGACGGCGCCTGTTTGTACTTTAACCTTTTATAAACAAAGGAGGTAGGTTAGGTTCCTCAGTGATGTATCAGTGCGGTTACTATCCTTTGTCTCTTTCATCAACTGCATAATCGAGAAGGAGGTCTGCTCTTTAAGGCCTCGTTGCACCGCGCTTTGTGCACCGTCGAGTGTACTAGTTCAAGAATGCACGGACTTAACAGGCTTCTTATATATAACATTTTAAATATGGAATGATTTTTATTTATATATATAAAAACGAATTTAAATATGAATGTACTATATCTTCTTAAACTATTTATCTGATGGCGATGAAATTTTTGTGAATAGTGCTACGTTATTTTTTTTTTACCTTCGTTGACTAACCACTAATTGAAAAAGTATGTATTTGCTTCGAATCTCCACTTGAACTTTGTTAAAAAAATGAACTTTATTGGATAAAAATAAAGTCTATTTAACTTCTCATCTGTTCCTAAAACAGTCACCCGCTTGTGATTAAACTTTAAGGAGTTGTTATTTGCGCGCTAAATAAGGATTATAAAACAAAAAGAAACGCATTGCAACACACGCCGAACAGCTCATAGCTAGTTATTTTAGTACCCTGTAGGTAGGCCAGCTATTTGCAATGGGTTTGCATGTAAGATAGCCCTAATCCTTTGTTGTAAGGGCTTTGTTGAGTATCCCCTATCAGTGGGGATATCTAAGGCTATGTTGTATTGGTACCTACTCACTATGTACGTAAATGTGTTCGTCGGTACCTACTTGTCTGTCACGTTTGGGTAAGTCCCAAAATAAACTTTATTTGCTTTAAAAATTTGTCAGCTTCTCTTAGTATCCAAAAAATTGTGTGGCTATTGTTAGGTTTATGGTACTTAGGGCTGCCTATATCTACGATGAATTTGCATATTCCTTGAATATAACAGAGTATATGATTTGATTTCTTAATTTAAATACTACAGGTAATAAATTAGAAGTACTGTTTAAATATATCTAAATAATTTAAAGAAATAAATGATATTCTAGTGCATCAACTAATTTTAAGTTAAACATAGTGTAATATCTAAAAAATATTTAATGTTTTTGGAGTGGACAAAAGCCATCAAATATTACCTACTTTTATCGATATTAAGCAAAGACATCACTTTATATTGACACTTACAAAAATGAAACTCGTCAACTTACTCGTCATAGCAAATAAACGTCACAGCCTGACCACTTCAATAAAACAGTACATTACGCTTTCTACGAAATCTCCAGTTCACATTGTCAGAGAGACAATTTCAGTACTGAAACCGCCCTAGTCTACGGCGATCCGCCCATCGGCCCCTGCTCAGTCGGAGTACGCTCACGAAGACGCACGAACGTCATCGCGGTAACGCTCTGAGCGACGTAAATTTTTAATACCCGAACGAAAGCCGAATACGTTCGTAATAAAAAATAAAAACTCATACAAAGTTTTAATTTCCTTAATTATTTTAAGTGTTGTGACAGTGTAATTTAAAAAAATCTAACATATCGATGATTTATAATTGTATCGGTGCTGTGAACTATATCGTACAATTCGCTTGTAAAGTGTGTTATTTGTAAGTTTTTTTCAAGTAAACGCGTGTGTTGCTCTTTGGGCGGGCGTCCTGAAATTTATTCTTCGGAAAGGTGAGGAATTTTATGTAAATAACGATCTTTGCATGTTTTACAAAGGGTTACGTTTGATGAAAGGACTGTTGGGTTAAGGGAATACCTTTATTTTTTTATACATTTATTTTTCAGTAAGCCATAGGTAAGTAGAATTAGTGGATATATTATGGAAATTGTTTGCTGTCGATATTGTCAATCATGAAATTACGGCTGTGGGTGTAAGATTCTTCAAATTATACCCAGTCATGTATAATTGGAAAAGATAAGCGTGTGGGTAGATATAATTTATTCATTATAATGTCAATAATGTGACATTTTTTCAAAGGTTAATTCATGTTTGTATAAGTTTCTTTACCGACACAGAAAATAAACCGAATTTTATAGTATATATGAGAACTTATGCTATTTAAAAAAAAATACTATAAATTGTTCTATACTTAAAGTTTATATTTTTTTATTATTATTCTGCTATATATTTATTTATTTAAGCAGACTATAGGATGGACCTGTTTCTAATTTACACATTATATATTTATTATATTATTGTTTTCATAATATTATCTTCAGAAGCAGCATTTCAATTCTATTGTACAATAATACCATTGTTCTCACTATCAAGTACCATCTTGCCGGATGTCCTATTTACGCTTTCAATCGAACTGAAGGCGCTATTTACCTTTCCATGGCGAGATATTATCTTTTTGTCCCATTTAATAAGTTTAATTACTCCAATAATGAGCAAATTAGAATCTTTGTAAGGGCAATCAAATATGGTAAGGCGGCGCTGTACAAAACACGGGGTATTGTGTAGCTCGGTTGTCCTTAAAAGCCTGTCTGAGGCTTTGTTTGCCTAATCACGCTCGATATTTCGTGCAAATAATAATGGAGGTAATAATTGAGTTTAAAAACTCTTACACAAAAATTTTAGTTCAAAAGTAATAAATAATTTTATTTTCAACTTAATATAAATATATAATTAAAGTGCGTCAGTTACTGTATGTCATGGTATTTTTAGTACTCACCTGACTGGCTACCAGCCTCATGTTCTAAAATCCATAGCGATTCGTTCTGGCAGAGGTTCTTGGGGACCTTCCCATACAAGCTTCGCGTTCTACTTTAGCTGAAACAAGAGGCTGAGATCCATACACGTACTCAGGCGCGGTTCGAATGGGAGGGTCATAGGGGACATAACCCCCCAAAATAGTACATGTCAAATTGAAAAATCTTCCAAAAATTTACAAAATAAAAAAGGCATATTGTATTATTGTTAGTGACCCCCTCCAAAATTTGAGACTGCGACTGCGCCTGCACGTACTTTGCTTCTATCTAAATATCTGTACCAATCTGATTATTGCAAATAAGCTAAAAACCTTTCCAACAAAGCCAACCTTCAAATAACATAAATGGATTAAAATCGGTTCATCCGTTTGGAAACTTATAACACCTCTCTTTTTGACATGATGGACCTTAATCCCTATTGTTGAGGGAGGTTTTGTCCCTCGAGTGAAGATTTGAATGAGGTTCTAATGTCTGAATGTAGTAGGACAGTATTTTTATTAAAACATTTTTTTAAATTTTAAAAATGTCAAATTTATCACTTTTTTCGAAATATTTGGCAAGTTGTTTTTATTTTTGTACCTACTAATGTTTTATATCAGGAGGATCGTGTTAAAACAGAATATTCCTACTTAATTGTTTGTAAGCACGCTTGCAAACTTTTAACTACACTAAATATCCAATATCAAAGAGGACTCATTAAACTCAACGTACAAATAAATTTTATGATTAAAAATATCAATTTTAAATGTCAGCCTCTACGTTCACAAATTACATAATTTTGTTAAATAACTTTAAGCTTTAACTTTAAAGTTATTCGACAGAATTACGGAAATTCGAAATTATAACTGAATCTTTACGAAATAATTGAGCATTGTTATTTCGATTTAGTGAACTGATTCTTATACAATTTACGTGAAATTGTAGGTTGTAATCAGATTTCTGACAAAATCAAAAGTTGTACATGTAAGTTGTTAAGTGAGAGAATAAATCCTATTATATTTTTAACTAAATACCGCCATATACTAATATATTAGCGGGTGTTAGGTATTGGAGTGAATTTCAAAGCATGTTTGTTATAAACATCAGGTTTGTGGAAAACGGACAGGAAGGCAAATGTTTACTTACGCGCATATTTATACACGCAATGATGAATTGCTAGAATTATAATAGGGCGCAAATACGCCTTAAGCGAAGGTTCGATATTTATGAGGTCCCGCTTCCAAGATGTCATGATGTAAATTTGAAATAAAATTTTACATTGATTTTCAAGTGATTTTGTTCTCTGCGAAGAAAGTTTTGGGCTAATTAAGATTTTTGTTGTCTCTACTAATTGTATTTGTATCTAGGTAAACCGTTATCGTTGGCGTTGAACGATAAAAAAAATAGGAGGTAGGTTGCATAATAGAGTGAATTTAGTAAGAAAGCAAGTTAGGAATAAATGAGGTTTCCATTTTACGCAAGTGAAATTTAACTATGGAACACTAATTTTACTTTTCTTCCAACTGCAACCTTTTTGCGTTTAAGACAAGGGTACTATTGATATTTTATCAGTGGTTCTGAAGTAAATTTGCCCATCGTGTTTGCCAGATTAAAAAACCAATATTTATGTCCAACATTTTTAAATTTCGGAATAATTATTACCCTCCGGTCTAAGGGTAAAGCATCAGTTTTAATTTCAGACATCACTGTCATTTTATACTCCAATTATAATTTTTAAAGCGTTTTTATACTGGTTCCAAAGTCCCAAACGCATCGCTATCATTTCAAAATAATTTGCGTAGAAACGAACCTTTGTCATGATAATGGTTGAAACTCACTTAGGTTATCGTCCCTTTCGAACATAGTATTAGACGTCTGAACATAGTTATGTTAATCCAATGTTATGAGAGTAACTACGAATACGTTTAGTTACGCGGTTTTGCTCGCGTTCGCGGGGTAAAGTGACTACTTTTGCGCCAAATTTTGTCCAAATCCATCATGGCGAGATTGTGTAATAATGACATAATATATAAAAAATGACATTTAGGTAGTAGGTAGGTAAGCAGAAAGTTTTTTTAATTTATTCACTGATAGGTATACACAATCTGGCTTTCAGATCGCTAGTTGCGTCATCCTGGGTGGGTCGAAGTTTTCTTGTAACCTAGTTTTTATGTTTTATGGAGTTACCTGAAAATATCAGCAAGTCCAGTGTTGTTCAAAGGAATGAAAAGGTACATTAACAATTCGAAACTATCACGTGTAAAGAAAATAAATACTAGGTGATTTCTCGGACGAGAATATAGAAGTTATTATGTTGGTAGTTTGGACCTTCCAAAAAATACAATTTTACACTACAATAAATACTGTCGTGCGTGTCCTTTCAAATGGCTAATATTTTGCGTGTTACTGATCTTTTTGTATGGCTGAAAGCTTTGGTATTGTAAATATATAAAAACGATTTTATTCACTACGAAATGTTTCTTTATTTCAGTTGTTCTGAAGTCTTATATTATAGCTTACTATGAAGATTGCTAAAACCTCACCTTAGACTTAGAAAATATTGACTGATTGACTTTAACAAAAGTAAAGTGTTTCTAGTGAAGTTGAAAATGAATACCTCAAGTATGCTGTGGCTTAAGTAATGCCTATTTAAGTGGAATAAAAGGTAACTACTTGTAACAAATCTGCTTATTGACTGGAAAACTCAATTGAGCTCATCATTGTTAAGAGTTGGGTTATGAGCAAAACCTTGTCCAAGACTTTACATATCGTGTTTAGAATTAAAAAAATTGCTGGAAAACAAAATACTGGTTAATTAACTTGACAAATAATAAATTTTTATTTTAAAAAAATGTTTGCATTAAGAGTCAATTGCCAATCTGTCAATTTGGAATTCCTTTTAAATGTAAGTCTCTAAATTATCGATATGAATTACTAAATATGAAATCCGTAGGAATAACATAAGATTTCTCTTTTTTTATCTTGTAATACTGTTCACACAACGTTCTTAAAATAACGATTGGTGTAAAGAATCCCTTCGTGCCGAACCACGCGGTTACTCAATAATTTGAAAGCCCTATTTCATTCTAGTACCTACTTTCACTTAATTACTCATCCGACCTTGCCCAATCGATGGCACTAGATTGAAACAGAGCGATATCACTGAGCACTCAATATGTAAGTACCCTTAGGGTTCCGAATATTAAAATAAATATTTTAAAATAACGAGCATTACAATATCAGGGGCTGAATTTTCTAATTCAAATCTCGGCGCGAGTCGACTCAACGAAGCCTCAGATCGGTCCTCTCGCGTGACTGCGTAGTTAATGACAGATACGGAGCATAGATACTGCGGTGATACATTGTCAAGCTATTATTTACCTTACCGAATCATATCTCTCCTCGTTACTAATGAAGCGCCACATTTTTTTTATGTTTTACTAGAAATCCACTTCATACTCTTATGGTAAGTATTATTGTCTGGTGTAATGTGTGTATGAGCGTCAGATGTGTGCCAAAGCGATATGTTTATTTTGGAAATAGGTAAATCCAGAAAAAGCTGCCCCCACTAACAGGCCAAATCGTAAATCCAGAATTCTAACGGCACCAGAAATAATGTACTTACCTATCATTCTTATTTAATTCCAAACGTGACAGTTTCATGGGAAACTCTTCTGTTTACTTCGAGAAAATTAAAAAAGGATCTGTAAAAGATCCCCATAGGTTAGCGCAATAACCTGCATGTGAAACAAAACACAGTATCTCTATCGGACCCCACCCTGCATAGGTGTGTGCGGTTTATTATTTATTTAAACTGCGGAACCGTCAAAGTGTCGGCACGACTCAACCCACTTAGCTTTTTGTCGATAAAATTGTCCAATTTTTGTCGCAACGTGGCCTGGTGAATGTAGGCCACATCACTTCTTTTAGGGTCTGCGTAATTTTTTGGACTTTTGGACATTTGGGAAGACCAATCTTCGATCCTAGAATAATATAATTTATCTTATTTAAATTCAGTTCATTAATTTAAATTATATATATTTTATATAATTTTTAAATATATTTAATTATATTATATATATTTAATTTTATATTCTATAGTGTCCAAAAAGATTATGATTGGAAGGGGAGAAAGGGATAGGAACAAGAATTCTAAATCTGTTACTTTTGGCTTTGACTTCCATATCACAAACTAATTTCGTTCAACAGTTCTATCATTCTTCCAGCATTAATAGTTTATTAATATTTATATTATTTATAATAGTAAATTATTAGTAATTTTTTGGACTTTTGGACATTTGGGAAGACCAATCTTCGATCCTAGAATAATATAATTTATCTTATTTAAATTCAGTTCATTAATTTAAATTATATATATTTTATATAATTTTTAAATATATTTAATTATATTATATATATTTAATTTTATATTCTATAGTGTCCAAAAAGATTATGATTGGAAGGGGAGAAAGGGATAGGAACAAGAATTCTAAATCTGTTACTTTTGGCTTTGACTTCCATATCACAAACTAATTTCGTTCAACAGTTCTATCATTCTTCCAGCATTACCAGTTTAGCTAAAGTAGTGAAAATAAATAAATTGATAAAAATCGTGTTACCCCAAATGATGGATACTCGTTCAATTAACTTTGGTAGAGCACTTTTATCATTATAGTTCTTTTTATTCAATATCGATTTTATCATTTCAATAAATCTTGTGAACTATTGTATACTGGCTATCCCCCACGGTTTCATCCACGTTCCCGAGGGATTTAACATTTTCCCGGCACAAAAGTCCTATGTTACTTCTAATACCTCCATGAATATGTGTACAAAGTTTCATAATGATCGGTTAAGTAGTTTTCGCGTGAAAGCGTAAGAAATAAACTTACATTCACATTTATAATATTAATAGGATTTACTACTGATTTATTGAATTAATCTTCTATGAATAAAACGGATTCTTGCTAATCGTGCCTCGATAATCAATATTTCTATTCATAGGGTGTTTGTTTTAGACGTTGAATTATTACCGGATGCGGATCAAATGTTCAAATTTTCTCATTGTTTGGTGTGGGCTGCCTTGTAGCTATGACTTATAATCAATAGTTGTGTATTGGAATTAAGCCTGAATATTTTATATTCAGTTGTGATTGATCAGATTTCGTATTAAGTATTTTAATGTATTTGCTTTCGCTCAACGGATGAGCCAGTGTGCTGAAGAGATTTTGGAGAAAAAAGAAAGTCAAAATAAATGTATCTATATGCAGTTTCTTTAGTAAAAGCTCTTCTTGGTTTAGGTTAGGTATTAGATGGCCGCGTATAAAGAATATCCCTGGATATTTAGTTTTATGGGATAAAAAAAGCAAAAGAAGCCTGTGTACTCTACCATATATTTAATCTATGTCAAATTGTATTTATAACTACATATACAGCTTATTACGGATAATTGAAACATTAACATTTGTAAGTTATAAGTTGAATTCTGCAATATTCCAAGACATTCCAAGACATTTTTCACACATGGTTACCTGATCCCAAGTTAAGCAGAGTGTACTGCTTGTAGTATGGCTACCAGGTAACTGATATACTACATATACTACGTTTAAATACATACTTATATAGATATTTACACCCAGACACAGAACAAACAGACATGTTCATGCACACAAATGTTTGTCCTGGGTGGGAATCGAACCCGCGACCTTCGGTTTGGCAGTCATGGTCTCTAATCACCAAGCCAACTGGCAATAATTTATGTATAATTTATATTTAAATTTAACAAATAGTAAATAAAAAATAATCATATTGCATAAGTTCTAGAACAAAAAAGTATCTAACACATAGCTTAATCAAGGGCAACGGTTGGTAAATGCATGCCAAATAATACATTCATGTTTCGAGTCATTTATCCGTCGCGCAATCTCCATGACCTATGTTTCTTATTCAGTTCTTACGTCGCGGTATTTATGGAGTTTTTTTTCATTGTGTGCATGTCTCAATTAGCTTCATTTATTCCGAGTGCACAAGTTAGTAATTAATGAACGAACGAACGATTCCTGGAAAAATAATTGTTCATGGTACAGTACAGGGGCTCGATTCTGTAAAGAAAATTACACTAACTCGAGGATGTTTTGTCGCGGCCTTTATGCTCTGTCTCTGTCGCTTACTACGCTTATACTACTAATCACGAGAGAGATAAGCTCTCCGAGGCCTCCGTGAATTGGCTTGCCGACGAATTTTGTATTAGCTGAATAAGGGGGCTGAGCATAAATTTATAACATGGACAGTTCATAAATATTATCTGACACCTTTCACATATTTCGGCACTGTTTACTTACAGCGACAGGGTTGTTGTAATAGTTGAGACGTCGACAAATGAAAGGAGAGAAGTTAATTAATGAATCGTGAAATGTGATATTATTGCAGAACTCTCTGTGGTTATATGTATGCTCATGACTGTACTCGCAATATCTGTAATCAATGGAAAAGGATATGACGTCATCAGATATTTAATATAGCATGGTGCGTGACAATGTGTGGTTTATCATGACACCATATAAATTTCTACGTCAGAGCCGGTTGTACATAATTATAATACAGAAATACATAAACGCATAATGGCAATAATTATCTTTATTTAAATCAGACTGCAGGTTTAAAAAAATCATTTTATCAAAAATGTTTCTTTGCCGAACTACTTGCATGATATTTTTACAACTACTTGATCTGAGACGTTGTCTTGTCCAAATTTGTTACTACAAATATCCCAGAGCAAAGAGCAGAAAAAAAATTCCCAAAAAATTCCAAATTTTCGAGTAAATGTTCTATTTTTTCTTTTAAACAAAAAGGTTTTTCGTCTCATAAAAATGTTACACTTGTTAAATCGGTCCAGTCGTTCTAAAGTGATGCACTTTCCAGCGAAAATTATTTTAATTTTATTTATAGATCATTTAATATTCTACTAGGAATGCAAAAGTAAACTTTAATATTGGTACACATTAGGGTCAATACACAATCATTTCAAAACGTCTACAAAATTATTCTCACGTTTTTGATCTAATTAAGAAGACGTTAGCTTAGCGTTAAATAATACCGGCTTCCCACGCACTGATTGAATTGGACAGTCCATTTGCATTTTCTTAGATTAATTTATGTTTCTATCATCAGGTTTCAGTTTCATCTATCCACTGCCAATAGTCCAAGAACCCCGTTTGCTTGCATTCAGCTGTGAGCAGGTCATTTTGCCACGTTTACAGTTCATGTATTAGACTAGCTTCCATAGCGCGATTACAGCCATTTTCTCGAGGTAAGTAATGTTCATCAAAACATCATTTGGAAAAACTGTAGATTTCTATCAGTAAAACCATTTTTTCAGTCAAATCAGTACGTCTCGAGTTAGTACATACAAAAAACATACTCAATGCGTTGTTTTATGTACAGTTTATAGATTATTTCAAAACGTAAATTTATATTCATGATTTAGTACGATTGTAACGATATTGATAATAATTATTACTTAACTACTGGGAGGCGTATTACGCTTCTTGTAATCAATCATTTTTTAAATTAATAAATGGATCTAAAAAGGCTGAAGCAATATTGCTGTAAGTTAGGAAAATTAATTAAATTCAACAGTATTGCTCTAAAATAAAGCCATGTTGACATTTACTTACACTTTAATTAAAGTTTCCGTAAATTCTCTTGGTCTTTTTAGAACGCTTAGAAAACGTAGGTGATTTGTAAAATAAATTACATACCTAAGCCTTAAACATGAAAATGTCCAGAGTTCATGGACGGACATACCACAAGTCACTAGCACAATTTTCGTAACAAAACGTAACGTTACATTTTGCATACGCATTAATTTAATCAATTTTGTTGTAGAATAGCATTTTACCACTGTGGACAGTTAATTCACTCGAAAGCAATTTGTGAAGCAACCAATTAAAAAAAAAAGGTGAATTACTGTCACGCATGGTTCTTGTCAAGGGTACAATAAAGAACGCACCGTTAATAATATTTCGTTTATCGAGCGAGCTTTTAACAAAAGCAAATAAATTTCCATTTGGTTACTCGACGAGTGTTATTATTTTGTTTCAAAGAAAATAATAATTTTTTACGTGAAATAATTTACATACGATAATGTTAACGCATTGTGGAATAACAAAATGTTTGTTTGTCGTAATATTTGTGGATGGTACAGAATGAAAGAGTTGTGTTCAAAAACTTTTATTCAGTTTAGGCCCTCGGAAGGCACTTATGAAGGTCAAGTTTAAAGTTACTGAAGCTACTACCGGTTCGGAAGTTCAACTGAAAAGAACCGGCAAGAAACAACAAGAGTATATGTACTTGGATGAAAATATTGTTATGAAACAAAAACATAAATTCACTTACACATTCACATAGACGAGTTCATCGTTGAAACATCTTCAGTGTGATATTATTTATGTAATATGAAGCAATACCCCCCCCCCCCCCCCATTGATTTCAAATTCAATGGAGGCGTACCAACTTTCCTGTATAATACAAGGATGATGGAGTGGATACACACATCTGATATACCTAGAACATTGAAAACGTGTTTTCTTTTTTTTATTGCATTCCTCTAAATTTTTATAGCAAATCTGACCTTATAACTGAAAAACCACATTGTAGTATTTTGTATTATTATAATATTTTGTAAACCAAGTTATTGGATTATTACATGGTAAAAAGTATCGCATGTTTGTGTGTAGCTATTTTAATGGCGTATTTTCCGTAGAGAACCATTTCAGATTAAAACATGGTATATAATAATTTATTAAAATACTCGGCGTATATACTCGGTCACTAATTAGGTATTATTTATTGCGTGACAGTGGAATACGTGACTAGTGTTTTAGCTTGATCAATTATTTAAAAGTAATGTTGGTACAATTCGATTTTAGTAATTTACATTACTAAATGAAGATTATTTAAATATAATTGCACTTAATTGTAATCAATGGAATATTGTCAGTTGGAATAAAAAGCAAAGTAAAGTAACAAGTACTTACTTCCCTTACTCTGGTCAGAAGTAGTGGTCGTTGCTGTTGACCCGGCTCAAAGAAGTTACTGGAGTGGACTGGAATAACTTGCCTGCTGCGGTCTTCCCGTGCAATTATAATTTGGGTGTCTTCAAGGCTAGAGTGAATAGGCTCTTAATAAACTAGTGCGCCTCAACATCAAAGATTGCATCACTGCTTACCATCAGGTGGGATCGCAGCCAAGCACTAGGTTATATTATTTTAAAAAAATGTGGTATGTCAAAAAAGGTGGTGATTACCTATGATTACTTTCTCAATACAGTGCTCAGAACCACCCAACGTGACAATAGAAGATCATTATCAACATCTGTGGGGCACATTACCATATACTGGCTACATGTAATCCATACATGTAAAACTAAGTCCGGTTAGCTACACTAGTTATAACTCAAACGGCTGCACAGATTTCAATGATCTTATATTTTTCGTTATCAACGCTATCTCTGAGGACAGAAACAACAATTTTCGGAATGCAGGTGAAACTGCGTCATGCTCGAGCATCTATGAAAGCTAGTCATATCTAAATAAATAAACGCTATATAAATATGCCATAGGTGAGAGGCCTATGTCCAGCAGTGGACCTCCGTCCACGTTGTAAGGTCAGATAGGCTGATAATGATGATGAACTGTGCATCTGTAGTCCAAATCAGACCGTCTGGTCAAAAATCCAAGCTTTATACTAAGGGACTATTGATCAAAACTATGTCTGGTAATATTTTAGGTATGTAGCTAATACTATATTATAAGTACTTTTTGTGAACTTGATTGGTCAAATATAATTTGGGGGTGAATGCTTCGGTAATGTATATTTTTGGGAGCAGGAATTCGGTTAAATTTGGTAGCATGTTAGTGTGAGTTTTATAGCTCACATCAAACCATTACAGTAAACGAGAACAAGGGTGAGATTGTTACAAGTTAGAACGCCGCTTTGGGAGTGGCTCAAACTGAGTATATTATATAGGCCTTTTTATTTGTATGGGGTCACATTTTCGCAAATAGACAAGTGCAAGTCGGACTCGCGCACGAAGGGTTCAGTAACATTGTCTATAAAAAAGGCAAAAAACTCATGTCAATTGTATGGGAGTCCACTTAAATATTATTTTTATTCTGTTTTAGTATTTGTTGTTATAGCGGCATCAAAAATACATCATCAAAATTTCAACTGTCTAACTATCGCGGTACATGAGATACAGCCTGGCGACAGGCGGACAGACAGACAGTGGAATCTTAGTAATAGGGTCCCATTTTACTCTTTGGGTTACGGAATCCTAAAAAGGGCTATGTCATTGCTAAACTTCAGCAATATCGGTAACAATTTCAATTTTACTAACAGTAAAAGTTAGTTGTGCATATTTTCTTGTCTCATCTGATATTCTGTACCCGAGGGAAATTCTGTTGTACTCATACTGACATGTTACTCAAGAACTTGTCCCAAGCTTAACTTTAGTTATGGATTATCTTGATTTAACGATGGTTTTAGGAGTTGAGCGCTCCTTTTGTTTACTGTGAGTAAACAAAGGTATATAAGATTCATTTTACGTTGATGCTGTCGTAGTGCTTGGTGAATGTTTGTAAGATACCAAAATAGAGCAAATTTTGCGATTAAGTTCACGTTTATGCATAATAAATTGCAATCTTATATTTAAACTCGTAAGTACAAAACCAGCTGAAATATGAATTCAAACCAAAATCTTTTAGATAATTTCAAGATGCTTTTTTTTTCAATCCCGGGACGTTCTTTACACACGGCCATCTGGTTCCAAACTAAGCAGAGCTTGTAATATTTAAACCAGATAACTGAAATACTACATAAAATTATACTAAATTTTTTTCTAAATGCATACTTATATAAATATTTACACCCAGACACAGAACAAACAGACATGTTCAAGCACACAAATGTTTGTCCTGTGTAGGAACCGAAATTTCTATCGGGATTGCGATTGACCTCAATCTCACCTGATGGTAAGTATAGACGAGGCCGATGATGGAGCTCGCTTTCCCGTTAGTAGTCTATTCACTCTTTTCTTAAAGAGGCCCAAGTTGTAAGTTTCTGGGAACACAGATGAGGGGAAAGAATTCCAATATTTTTTACATTCAGACAAAAAATTGTTAATATTGGCAACTTAAAACGACGCTCAAGATTCTGATCATAACAAACCGTTTCCGAGTAGTAGAGCTCTTAGTGCAGAGTTCGTCCGGGAAAGTACAACCACGTTACCGATTTCAGCCGTGAAAAAAATTAAATAAAATCATGCATTGGGACGATAATGCAAGCGAAACAATATCTAAAACCTCGCAAATAATACGTCAGCTCCGGTTATTCACTCACTACTCTCGTAGGTGAAACTGGAGTATTTGTGAATGTCAATCGTGTGATATTTCAAGTTTATTTTATTTCACACACGTTTTATTGCCCGAACGGCTGGCATCTCTTTTATGTGGTAACAACGTTTGAATGTACATCATACTTAAGCTTTGAAAGAAAATACGTGTCGTGTTTTAAATCCTCTCTCAACACTGGAAGGTCTATTTTACAACTAACTCTATTCTTGACATGATCAGAAATGTCCATGTCAAGAATAGTTTTCGGCAGTTCGCATCTATAGCACGTTGATCTATCATGTCAATGACGATCCTCTAAACCTATAACTGGTAAGCCAGAAACTATCCATGACTTTCTTCCTGACCTTTTTTTAAACTAAAATGAGTTAGAGCTCATTTTAGTTTAAAAAAATGACATTCTGGAGCATCGTCATCAGCCTGAATTTTTTGTCCTTGTAACACTCTAAATCATTCAAATGCAAATTAGTAAACATAACCCTTAAAAAATTTAAAAATCTAATCCATTAGTTCAGTTAACCAGTTCATTAGTCAAAGTTATTGAAGCATCCAGTGGTTCGGAAGTCAGCCTTAAAATATATGATTACTAGCTGTCCCCCGCGGTTTTACCCGCGTTCCCGTGGAATGTCACATGTATAATACATAAAAACCTTCCTCTTTAATCTCTCTATCTATTTAAAAAAAACCGCATCAAAATCCGTTGCGTAGTTTTAAAGATTTAAGCATACATAGGGATATAGGTACAGAAAAAGCGCCTTTGTTAAATACTTTGTAGTGATAAACACAAACAGTGATATTTACGAAAACTTACCTTTGCAGTTGATTTTCCTTTACGAAGCGAAAAGTCAATATTCCCCAAGTTTCATACAGATAAAGCTAGCCCTTCCCGAAGGGGCAGTATAGGATGACTCCAAAAGAAATTTGTTACGTTACAGAACTTATAGCCTATCACGCATGCCCTCGTTATGTTTGACACGTTTTTAGATATATCAATGTGATGTATTCGTCTCGAGGGAAAGTGTTTTTATTTTCGGATAAAGTATATAATGATAGGTATTTGTATCCTAGATTTTAGTCATTACTACCTTCAACATGAACTTAAAGGTTTAATTCAAGTTATCCACGATATTTAGAGGTGCTCTTTTAACAAACAGTGCCTGATCTTCGATTGACCGACTACGACGATGTTTTCTTGCGGCCTCATCGCTCTTTCGCTTTCACCAACAAAGCGATTTGCATCTTCTTTTGTGATACGGACAGCAAAGGAGTGAAACTTGCTATCGGCATCTATGTTCCCCGATTCCTATAAACTGGAGACTTTCAAGACTAGAGTGAATAGGGTTCTTTGGGCTAGCTTGCTCCATGCTCTGCTTCGACTTGCTTCAAGGATGACCCACGCTCATTTCTAAACACATAAAGAAAAATAAAACTACACAACGTCCGCTCGCCGACGAAGTTTCTAACTTTGTAATAACTGAATAAGGGTGCTGGGTAACATGTTTCTTACGGAACTTACTTGAATATATCAGCTCGGGAATTTTAAAGGAAACAGAATTTAGTAGGTAGCTTCAATTACAAATGTGATATGGTGTAAAACAAGAGATTGTCAGTTAATAAGTAGATAGGTGATTATTTATGAATATATTTAGGTCTGAGCTATAATAAAAAATAAAAGTTATCGTTGCATATTACTTACTAAGTAAAATTTAGAACATCCAGGCTATGGTTCTGAAATAAAATTAAATTTCATTGATTTTTTTGTTAAGGTGAAAAGCTGACTTAAAAGCTAGTTCCCTTAGGGGCTTTATCTGCCTCGAATCTAGCTCTCAAGTGTCGGAACACACTGACAGGATCTTGCAATTTAGTAGTTCCCAAATATCATTTTACATGACATAATAATGAATGAAAATGTGCAAATAATCACAGACTATAATACTCCTAAACAATATAATATTAAGAATTGCTCCATTTACTTCTTATCCTTCTTTGCGAGCTATAATATCGTTAAGTATTTCCGATAAGCCATCGATGGAGCAGTAATACTTCTTGATTCAATAAACCCGGTACAGAAAGATTTGAAGTATTCACAGCCAATGTAGACACGCTTCGCCTATCTCTTATTTTCTTTTCGTAGGGCAAAATATTCTTGTAGTAATTTCATTTAGGCCAATTCAATGGTCAGATAAGCGGTAGCTAAATGATTATTTGAATTAAGAACAGTTTTTAAAAGAAAACTTATCTGAGGTATATCTATTGATTGATTATTCGTCCGAGTAGAATTACTAAAAAGTTTGTATATGTAGTTCATGCTTATTTGAATTAAGAACAGTTTTTAAAAGAAAACGTATCTGAGGTATATCTATTGATTGATTATTCGTCCGAGTAGAATTACTAAAAAGTTTGTATATGTAGTTCATGCTTATTTGAATTAAGAACAGTTTTTAAAAGAAAGCGTTCCCGATGTATATCTATCGCTTGATAATTCGGCCGAGTGAAATTACTAAAAAGTTCCTATACCTATGTAGTTTTTACTTATTCCAGTCAAACTATTAGTAACGTAGTTAAAGGGTAATAAAACCTTTTTGTTACCTAAATATGTAGGTACAACAGAAAATACTTTTAAAGGAGAACGGGTTGACGCTGCAAATAGAACCAATTCATTATGGATCTAATAGTCGATACCAAAATTAATTAATTTTTATTTTAAATTAGTACATACCACAACATAAAAGAAAAAAAGAACTTGTTTGTGGAAATCAAATATTTTTCAATGCGTTCAATATTTTACTGCTATTAAAGCATTTATTATTTAATAAAATGTATAAATGTTACAGGTGCCATTTTGTGGATATTAATTAGTACGATTTTGGTGGGATTCATTTATTTGTTCTAAAATTTAGTAGAGGACAATTATGTCGGCTTAGACTTGAATCTTTTTGAAATATTAGCCGTTGTTAGTCTCACAACAGTGATGTATTTTTGTAATTAATTTTCCTAGCAGCGTAAATAATTGTATTAAGTAAATGAATCTACGTAACCTATTATAGAGTAATATTAATTAATATATACAATAAATAATGATATCACACTGATTGATCACTTTTTTTTTATATTAAATTATTCAAAATTCTCAAACAAGTCCTAATATTATAAATGTAATAGATTGTATGTATGGACGTTTGTTACTCTTTCACGCAAATACTACCTAACGGATTTGGATGAAACTTGGCACATATATAGAAAATGCTCTGGAATAACACATAGGATACTTTTCGTACCGGGAAAATGTTACATCCTCTGGGACCGCGAATGAAACCGCGGGGGAGAGCTAGTAATACATAAGATTATTACAATGATTAGACAGACAGTATAGAAGAAAAATTTCAGACATTTCTTATATTTTTCTGCATCGGGATTTAAAATTCTTTATTTATCACCTTATTACAGCGTGTTTTGTTGGAATAGTCGTAATGAAGGTATAGCATTTGCTTTTACGATGACTTTGCTCTTGCAATGTCAGTTGTTTGTTTTTCCACCTGGTTGCTGAAATTGGCCGGCAGGTTATTGACCCCTGGGAGTGCAAACGACGGAATTTTATTATCACGCCCGCATGTATTTGAATAAAACTCATAAATTGAGCACACATCTAATTTCGCGGCGTTGTTTTGTATCGGTTTATTTCTGCCATTGATATTTCGCGGCTTAGAGATTTTTCACTTGATCGGGCTTATACTATAGAGATGAAAGTACGGTACTAATATAATCATCATCATCATCATCATCAGCCTATCTCCGTCCACTGCTGGACATAGGCCTCACCTATGGCACGCCACTGAGCTCGATCTTCAGCTCTTTGTTTCCAACCGCTGCCAGCCAGCTTGCGTATATCATCGCTCCATCTAGCTGGAGGGCGCCCTACACTACGTTTACCGAGCCGTAAATAATATAATACCCAATACAAATATCATTTTGATATGATTTTGTACTTTAAAAGTGCTATTAACGGAAGAGTTGAGGTAATTCACGGGTTATTATAGAAGGTATGGTATGTATCTTTTATGAGGAATTTTATGATGAGGAGATGTGAACTAAATATTCAGATCCTTTTACTTAAGTTACATAGTTATTCATTTTATAATTTATGTAATTTAAAAATTGAAATAAAAAAATAAATTTAATACTATATATTAAGGTAGCACAAGTTTCAACTTAAAACATCGAGCTGAGCAAGCGCCGAAAGATGTCAATCTATAAAAATGCAATACAATGTATCTTATAATAATTTTGCATTAATTCTTCAAAGAATACGGACTAAGAGTCCGTAGAAAATATAAAAAAAAAAAACAAAAAAAAAAATATATCTACGTTACTTCAATACTGTCTCTTGTACGTACAAAACTAACTACTATACACACCAGCAGTTACATCATTAAATTTTATATTTCTCTGTATTTGAATTTGTAATTGTTTTTTTTTTTTAAATCTTTATCTGGAACCTGACTAGTGTAGCCGATATCTGGCTGGAAGCTGTCGGAAGAAAAATAGACAACTAACCTTTTTAAAGGGTAGGCAAATGAAAACTAAAACCACAAATAAAATATCATGAACAGATTATTAAGTTGTTTACTCAAACAACTATAAAATACAAAAGCACTTTCCTACATTCCAACGTATTCTATCAAACATATCTAAGTATATGTTATTATGTAATTATTTCTGAGCCGTAGCCTTTAATTATTTATTCGTTGAATCGATACGTATGAATTATTCTGTACAAGTTTTTTGTTTCATACTATAGACACTGTTTCTACACATATTTCTACATAGTATTTGAGAATTTAATGCGTAAAGATATCAATTTCCTTATCAAATTCCTTTATCACATACAAATGTCAAATTTACTAACATCTTAAATTTGTGGGATACCTAAGTTAATAAGACTATTGTAGCCTATACTAGTAATGAACTAGTTACTATTTTGGTCCTCAATCTCACCCGAGGCTGGTAAGTGAAGATGGAGCTCGCTTTCCCGTTAGTAGTCTATTCACTGTTTTCTTAAACGGGCCCAAGTTGTAAGTTTCAGGGAACATACACTATATTGCAACATAGCTAAGTCCTACTTTCGAATGTTTTCAAAAAAGCTTCCAGGATTCTAAATTGTATCTACATTGGATTACGTATAAGAATAGCTGTTTTTTTTTTATACCACTTGGGCCGACAAACAAGCAGACGGTCCACCTGATGGTAACTGGTCACCGCCGCCTATGGACATTTCCAGCACTAGGGGCATCGCCAATGCGTTGTCGACCCTGAGACGTGAAGTTGTTAAGTCTCATGTGCCTGTAATTTCACCGGCCCCCTTACCTTTGTAACCGAAACACAGTAATACAAGTGCACTACTGCTTAACGGCAGAAATAGGTAAGGTAGTACTTCCCCGGACGAACTCTGCACTAAGAGCTCTACTACTCTAAATGCTGATGCTAGACATTCCTTTTTTATTCAGATAGACAAACGGGATGATGTAAAGTATCTATCTATCTGACAGTTCAAGTATTAAATATTCCACAATCTAATCAGACCCACGTTGTATCATGTATTTACATACTGTCTGTAATGGATTATTTTCTAGCTACACTAAGCAGGTCAACGTATTACAATGTGATTTCTGGCTTGATTACTATTGATCGTCTGAGGTGACTTGTTTATATATCTAAATACTACTTACTCGAATGTCTGGTGTGACACACCGACAGGTTACTCACGTAAAATCGATCACATTTTGTCAAGTCGCTTACTAGTAATTTGAATAGGTATGTGAGTGGGCGATTTCGGGTGGAATTGTGATGTTACATTTTTTATTTAAGTAAATGGTTTTTTTTGACAATTAGGTCGATAACCGGCCATAAGGTTTACCTTATGGTAAGATATCATCGTCGCCAATAAACATTAGCAATAAACAGAATCTCCAATGGATTGTCGACGCTAAAATGTGAATTTGTTTTGAAGTCTCATGTATCACCTTTCTAACCGGGACACAGTAATACAAGTGAACTACTGCTTCACGGCCGAAATGGGTAAGGTAGTAGTATATCCCCGGACGAACTCTGCACTGAGAGCTCTAGTACCTGTGTTATTCTTTTATTTATTATTAAATGCCACAGTGTAATGGTTCTTCTAAGACATCTCGGTATGCTCTGTGGATGCGGCAATGAAAACTAGCACTACAATGCATCTCAAGGGTGTCGTAAGAAGCGATTATGTATTATTCAGAACACGTGTACTTAACACCTAGTACAAGTGGTCAACAAACGCATTCCCCAAGCGGCAGCTGGCTGTAATAATCTGCCAAATCTCTATAACCTAAAATGGAGGTAAGCGACCGAATGGCGCAGGACAGAGAGTAGATATTGCGTCAACACTAAACGGTAACTCAACATTGGCATTAACATTTTAACTGGATTAAAGACCTTCTGGTCTTCAGTCTGATGACCATCGGGAATTAAATCTAATCAAGGTATCCAGATACTCTGGTTTTCAGGTAGGTTAATTGATGCAACTGGAAGATAAGTCGATTTGAATTGGAGAGCTGCCAGTCGGGTACCAAATTTGGGTTTCCATCCAGTTATATGGATTCCTGCTGATGACCATAGTAATCAATTTATAATAAAGTAGATACAATGAAATATGACGCTTGCTCTATGTTTACCTAAAGTGATTAGACGTGAGTATAATTAGAAGATAGTGGAGGTAGCTTCAGTAACTTTGACCTTCATAAGTGTCCTCTGCGGGCATAAACCGAATAAAAGGTTGAAATGTTTTTTTTTTATATTTACCTTAAATACATATTTTAAAGCAGAAGTTTGCAACAGAAGATACTTATATAACTTACATGACAGTAGTAATTTTAATTTAAATATGCATATATTACTCGTATAGTTTGCTTATATAATTAATATCGAACATTAAACAATTATTAATGCTCACGTTAACATCAAATTTTAAAGATAGATGTCATTTTAATCAGGTATAATATATTACTAGCTGTCCCCCGCGGTTTCATCCGCGTTCCCGAGGGATGTAATATTTTCCCGTCACAAAAAGTATCATATGTTACTTCTAATACCTCCAAGAATATGTGTACAAAGTTTCATGAATCATCATGAAGTTTAGTAGTTTTCCCGTGAAAGCGCAACAAACAAACTTACATTCACATTTATAATATTAGTGGATATATAGAGTACCTATATTAAAACAATATTCGTTCTATATTATCGGAACACCGAATTAATTTTGCTCGAACTAATTGATAATTGTCAAAGTACATGTGCAGTCAATTGTACTCCATTGAAGTCAAACGAAAGATTTTCTTTAGTACAAAAGGTCTGAAAATATAAATTCATCTAAACGGCCCGCTATTTTTACTTACTGACCTATATTATAAATAAGGTAGTAACGATGTAATTTTGTAATACTACATACTTTTAAAATTGTTTGCAAGAAATATCTCAATTTGTCGAATCTTATGTTTATTAATTTTTTTTTCTAATAATAAATCTAATACTTATAATCGGAAAGTCTTGTATTAAATCAAATTTATACATACATCTTGGAATCGGCTCTAGCAATTTGAAATAAAGTTTTTACTTTGATAGCGTCTTGCTTTTCAAGTTTCTTACTTGGAAGGACCATTTTACAAAAAAAATGTAACGCCGAACGAAGCACGGTCCGCCCAGGTACTTAAAGTATTATTTGAAGAAAAAAATGATGAAAGCAATAAGCAAACTTTAGAAAGGACCGGCATTTGAATGTTCCAGTCTACCATCATTGTCTTGCAGCTTAACTCCTAAGAGTTCATGACATTACAAAGGTAAACTTAAGATTGGACGCCAGTTTCCAGCCAGCACTTTTATCATAACTTTCTCAAAGACAAGGCTGTATAGATTTTAATTGTTCGTTGTAATAGTAAGGATTCATTGTGTAAAACATTGTCCTTCTTTGAGATTCGGACAATAGTCTTAATCGGCAGCTAAGAAAAAAACAACGAATTCCATTTATTAATTTTTTTTAAGGTAAAGGCTATTTTAAATTTAGAAGCGTAGTAGCTGGCAGCTTCACGGCGAAATTAACAAATAAAAATAATTTGCTAATGTTTAGCAATCCTCAATTCGAAATTCGTATAAATAAATACTGGTTATTAAACAGGAACAATTTTATGAACATATTTTCAAAAGGAGGTTACGGTTATTTGTTTATTTCCTTAATTAATTATTTAGCGAGTTCGTCAATCGTTTCTTTTTCAAAAAAAATCTGTTGTTGACTGCTTAATGAACTGGTTTTTCAGCGTCCACATCAAACCATGGTTGTTCATTTTCGTTTACAGTTCCCTGACAGCGAGACGAAATTACCACAGTCTGTGGACAGTCTGACGACAGGACTAAGTGCTACAGCTTGACAGCGATTGCAGAATTCCGAATTTACCGATATATTTCAAGGCCTTTACCGATTTAGATCCCTTTGAAAATGTTAATTATGATTCTGCATATAATAATAAAATGACGGATTTTTTTATCAAAATAATGATGAAAATTTATTGCGTCGTGTAAAAGTTATAAGCGGACAAAATATAGACAGAAATTGTTATATTGCTTTATACTATTAATACATGATGCTCAATATGACGAACTTAACATAAATTGAAAATTTATCTGAAAATATTTATACAGGACATGGCTATTGTATATAATAATAGTACATATTATTAGAGTTAGTAGTAAATACCTATTTACTACTTTATACCTAGAAGAGATCTATTTGTATAATTATTTTTGAATGGCTTATCATTATAAAAATTTACCTATTTGATTTTAATTGTTATTTTCAAATTAACGTTAACATTTCTGCATTTATGAACCCTATCGATTCCCTTCAGCAAAAAATTATCAACATTGTATGTAATGCGGTAGTACTATTAGTTATAATTAAGTTGCCAATGTTCATGGCTGGTACAGTCAGCAACATAAGTAGGTTAACAAATACTAAATTACCGAACAAAAATTAAAAATCATTATCTTTACATATTGAGAATAGTTGTAGAGTGCCGGGGATTTGTAAATTTTGATCTGTTGATCTACTTTTGTTACTGACTGTACAAGAAGTAAAGTTATCGAGACTTCACTGTAACGTACGAAGCAGAACAACGCTTCAATGTGGGTGTTCAACGAACCTTGAAGCCTGCCTATTTAATTCCTGTAAAATAATGTTATATTTAATTCTCCTTAACATTGAAACTTTGTTTTATACTAAAAATAGAAATGCCTTTTAATGCCGAGAGACACGCGAACTATAAATAAATAGATTTCAATCCCCAACACAAAACCTTGAACTTAAAAAAACGAAGAAATAAATAATTATGTTAATTTATGCAAAAAAAAAAGAGAGCCAGAGATTGCTAAGATATGAATATATCTAATATTTTATTTGCCTTTTGAAAAAGCGGACTACAAATAAAAACACAAATAAAATTGTGATGATACAAATGAAATTATAGACAGACAAACAAAGCCTAAGTCCTTATTATTTTGTAGCTATAAAAGATAACAACTAACCTTTGGAGATACTTTGCAGATCAATTTATTGTTTGAAGATAATTTAATTGTTTTTATTTATGATAGTCAGTTACCTTCTGAATATGTGTGCTGACCGCCACCAAATAGATTACCGATATATAATATTACAGATAATAGATTACTAGATAATAAGTGGACAAGCCTTTACTTCCAAAGTGAAAGAATACTTCTTATATGTAGCGGGTTGTCAGAACGGTCAGCGGTCTTGGTAATTGTCATCCATCCAGTGCCGGATTAACCACGTACCAAGTGTAGCAATTGCTACGGGCCCCGCACAAAAGGGCGCCCCGCGTATCTAAGGCCGCCCACCACCGTTAGTTTCTTTTACTACTTTATAGGTAACAACCCATAACAGACCAAAGGCCCTCGATAGAGTTTGCTACGGGCCCCGCGCTTGCTTAATCCGGCACTGCATCCATCGTAGGCGTTTTGTAGCAGGAACGTTTAAATAATACCACGTGTGCAATTAATAACAATCTCATATTCTATTCCAATACTTACACACAAAATATAGCGCAAAACACAAGATGCAACTGGATTATAAGCCAATAGGTACGCGTGCTCCTCTTGCGCTGTCTGTCTAACGATCGGCAGCCGTCACCGCGTAGGCGCAGACTTGCCACTCTAGTCGGGGTTACTCGCTCATATTTTATTGGTCGTGAGATTCAAACATTAAACCGATTTACATAAATCAGTTTTTTCTAATAACAAATTCAACACCAAAAAATAAACGAAATAAAAATCAGTTTTAATTTAGCATGCAGAGGGTTTCGGGGGCGTTAAATCGATCTAGATAGGTTTCATTTTCAGAAAACGTTGTTTTATTCGTGTTTTCAGGCAATGAAAACTGCTACAATATCATTAGAATACGAAGGTTAAAGGTTTTCAAATTCCTTCTTCTGTGAGAAAACCTATTATTGGGAGCCCTTAATCAACGCATATAATTCGAATTTAGGTATACTATATGACAGAGCTTTAAAGAAAAGAATACGGTAGTAGTTACATTAGTAAAGAAACCCCTGGTACTTAATATTATATTCTAAAACAGTGTTCATAATCTTTCCCTACGATATAATTTTACCACGAACTTCTCACTCTTCCTAGAATATCGATACACTACCCTTCCCACGGTCCAATGGTTCTCAAATTGAACGCGATTACTAGAGATTACGCGGGGACTCGTCCCATTCGGTTCGATAGAAAATTCATGGGGTTAGAAATCTTAGGAAAGTTCAAGTGATTTGCGGTTTGACAAGTAAATCAAAGTTGGGAATAGTTGGATGATATTGAGTGCTAAACATTGTTAATTAGTTTGGGATTATTGGGAAAGGTACCGTAGTTTCTCATGCGGTTTATAATAATAAATAATGCTTGCATTACCAGCTTTTCAATTTAATCGAAGTTTCCTTGAGGGTTTACGAAAAACAAACTTAATTCTGTTGACAGTAGATTGTTTTTCGGTAATTATTAAAAATTGGTTGCTGCATAGTTTTTATAAAGGGCTATGAACTGCTAGCTAGATAATTGCTGAGCATGTTGTTTTTTCATTTGCTTATCATTTCAAACCAAAACTTTAAAATTTCGTATATAACCAATTGTAATGGGATAACAATTTTTAAACCGATTGGGAAAAATTATCAGTTTTCTTTATGACCGTATAACATTACTTAAATATGTTGTAGGTTTTAATGATTTCTAAATAGTCAGTAAGGAAAAGTGAACGCCAAAGTTTTTGAGGATAGATGGATAAATAAACGTTTGTTACTCTATCACGCAGAAAAATATCAAACGGATGGATGACACTGTGCACATTAGATAGTTATTAAACTGGATTAACACATAAATATTTTGTCCCGGGAAAAATTTTACATCCTTCGGGAACGCGAATGCAACCACGGGGGACAGCGATATATGATTAAATAATAAATATATATCCCCATGACATTCTTCACACATGGCCACCTGATGACAAATTAAGCAGAGAGTACTGTTTGTACTATGGCTACCATGTAACTGATATACTACATATATGAACTTCTATTTAAATACATACTTATATAGATATTAGCACCCAGATACAGAATAAATAGACATATTTATGTACACAAATGTTTGTCTTGGGTGGGAATCGAACCCACCTGCGGCTTGGCAGTCAAGGTCTCTAACCACCAAGTCAACTGGCCCGTCGTAATTATATAATTGCTTTATTTTATTTAAATGTAAACTCATTACCATTAAAAATCGATTGGCATACCATTTCGCTGAAAGATCTGCGGTGCTATAATTCTTTATTTACTTCATAAATATATCTTTTCGCAAAAGCCAACAAATGTCAGCAAATTGAAATATATGGCAGTAAATGTGCCTGTCCCAATTAGTCCGGGAGCTCGGCCGGCCTGTGTATTTTTACCCAATGTAGACCCATTACGGATTTGGTCTGAATCAAGAGAAAAATTGGTCACTATTTACGTCCATTCGACCCAGTTCAGCGAATCTAATTATTACTGCTATTTGAACTGCAATAGGATTCTGTTTGCATCCATTGGAGGATTTGTCGATGTGAGTATCAATAATCTGATCGGGTAGGTGTATTTTTAAAATGATCTCTGTTGCATTCTTTATTAGATTTGTTATTCTTTGCTAAAGATTATATTATCAGCATTGAATTAATTTACTAAGCTTTTAAACGCGTATAGTCCTATAGTACGAGCCTTCAACGTAGGTCTATAGTACACCCAAAATACTATATTTGATCAAAAATAGTACTGGTTATTTAAAATTAAATAATCAATCTTATTTAAAAAAAAAAAAATTATTAATCATAACTGAAAAATTCACAGCTTTTAACGATAGTGTTTTTGTCATATTATCGTATTATTAAATAGTCAGGACGTGTAATTCGATATTTAGGTATTGATATGGTATATATCAAAATATAATTATACATAATAATACATATGTATATAGGTATAGTATATACCCACACATAGTGGGAGTCGTCCCGATGGGGCGAGTAATTATAATGAATTACTTTTTGGCATGGCTGTGAAAAATAATTATTAGTTGCCTTTGTTAATTTCACGTGTCATGTTCATTAATTACCGAAGTGTTTATACCAATCAGCCAAAGAAAAAAGTTTTTTTTTAATACCTAGTAACGTGTTTTTTTTAATTAGAAACCTACCTACGTATTGAAGCGTATCAATTATTTGTAATTTTAAAATCAAGGATCATTAGCACTGCACCGCCATTTGACTACTGTTGTTCGGGATAAAAATATCCTATGTCCTTCTCTATGCCAAAAACATATGTCTAACTAGCTGCCTTTCGTGGTTTCAACCGCATTCCCGGGGGATGTAACATTTTCCTGGAATAAAGATTTATATCTCTTAAAATTTTTGTCGAAGCTTTAATATTGAATTTACGCATAGCCGATAAAACTTTCAACCCCATTCACCCTCTTAGGGGTAAAATTTAGGAAAATGCCAATTTACGTGTACGTTTATCTCTAACCAGAAGCAGGTATACGACATTTCGTGCTTCTTACTTTGAAAATAAATTACACTGACTTACTAACTTAAGAATTCCATTCAACCGTTCATTTTTTATTTTATCCACTTAGGGGTGAAATTAAAAAAACAATCCTTCTTATGGCGCACGTCATTTAAGGAACCTTTATAAAGGCTAGATTACCACACGACTAAAGAAACAAATTCTGTATCGCATTTATAATATTAGTAAGCTTTTGCTTAAAAGCCTCAATTAGAAAATTTACAAAGGATAACCCAAATGAAAATGGTTTTTGCTAATAACAACACTTTTTGTTGATCCTATCTTATGTTCCCTATTTATTTATTAGGTGTGAAATGGTATCTGTTTTCTTTCGTTTTACCCTTTCGTGCCTTTTGTTAGAGCTCTTAATGAGTTACCACGGGATAATTATCACTCTTACTTGGGTTCCGTACCAAAGGGTGTATGTCTGTATGTCGCGGCTTTTTTTATGATTATTTTCTTTTTTTAATTTTCATCAGACAATGTCCATATTATATCTATAAATATATATATATAGATATAATAGGAAGAGGATTCAGACCACCTGGTTGACGAATGTCCAGAGGGACATGAAGGAATTGGGATGCGTCCTGTATTAAAGATAAATGATCAAACACTAACCAGTGTATTGAACATCCAAAAATATACGAAAACATTAAATATGATCAAAATTAAATCATTAATCTGATATTTCAGTACCGATCTAATCATAAAGAGTATGTTATTTGATGCTGTAAAATTATGACGTCACAAATTGCTATTTCATAAAAAACTCCATAGATTCGATCGTTTTGACATTCCATAAAGAATTGCAGATTTGACATGTCAGGACACATCCCTATTGGGTCTGAGGGAAGAGGACGCACAGCGACAGACCACGTGGCGTTGCATGATTGGAAAAGCCGACCCCATGTAGCAGGAAAAAGCGAAGCCAAAGATGAAAGAATGTCCATATTTGTTAGTTTATAATGTATCTTAATCCTAAAGTTACTAAAGTACAAAAACAATTATTTATTTTTTTGTGGTGCGGATATGCATCCCTACGCCTATCATTATTTACTACAACTGCTCAGAGACCGCATCTTTCTAATCTATGTAATGTGGTCTGAAAGGTTCGAAATTAGAGCTAACTAATGCCAGGTTTTGTTTGTACATTCTAAAGCGTTTTTACGCTTTTGAACCGATTTGCATATGTACATAATAAACAATATAAGTTGGCTCTATTATTATACGTGACCTCAATTCGCAATTCCAACTGGTGCACTGGTCAAGTTATATCAGCTGTTCAGGTGCTAGATAGCCACAAGATTTTAAACTAAATTTTAATCTAATAATTGCGAATTTTTCGTTCGCGAAGTGTAATGTAAGATTGACTATTAATATTATTTTGCTTTTGCACTAAGATGCAGGGGTTTGTCCTAAATAGAACCTCTAGTGTATAGCGTCGGTTTTCTATATAAAAAATGAGATGTATCGGATCCTTTGGGGACTCTGGTAAAAGGACGGGACGGTAGGTAGTAATATACAACGTGTTACAAAATACCCTAGTAAACTGTCATGTCAGGGAACCAGATTATTTAACAGAAAGTACGTACAAATTTTACCTAATAATTGTCTACTTTAATAGTTTATCTATTTTTCATTCATAAAAGTCATCAGTTCTTTTATTTTTTTAGGGTATGTTATACAGCATTATTAAGGTTCTTAAATATTCCTCCTTTCGACTTTACGGGTAGTTTTGTAACATCCTATATATACACCCAATATATATACGAGTATATATATGAAAAATGCTAGTGTATCCTTCCTTCATGTCGGCTTTAAGTTTGGGGATAGCTATGAATGTGGAAAACGTATAGGAACATAGGCTGTTATCAGTAATGCGTGAACTGAAAAGAAAAAAGCACGAATGAACGACAGAGAAAGCGCTCTACAATACTAGAGCTAAGCAATCAGAGTTTCTCTTTCTAAAACTCAATGTGTATATACGTCCTAATCAAAAAGTTTTAAAGCTAGTAGTATTTCGACACAAAATCGAATTCAATTACCCACCATAATTGAACATAAGATATACATATACGTATATAGACTTGCACTAACACGTGAAGCGCATTTGGCTATTGAACTAGCCAGACTAATTCAATTATTCTGCCCACCGCTCACGATTTATTAATACCTAGGTCAAGTTTAAAATGGAAACTTATACTGTGCGCTTTAAACCACTTAAACAAATATTTTGATTACTTATTATTGGAGCTGCACAATGTTTAAATAAATAATGTAGTTAAAAGTACTAAACGTATTTCTAGTATAGAGTAGTATTAGAGGTATTAGAGTAGTAGAGCTCTTAGTGCAGAGTTCGTCCGGGGAAGTACTACCACCTTACCCATTTCCGCCGTGAAGCAGTAGTGCACTTGTATTACTGTGTTTCGGTTAGAAAGGTAAGGGGGCCGGTGAAATTACAGGCACATGAGACTTAACAACTTCACGTCTCAGGGTGGACAACGCATTGGCGATGCCCGATGCTAGTGTTGCAAATGTCCATAGGCGGCGGTGACCACTTACCAGCAGGTGGACCGTCTGATTGTTTGTCGGCTCAAGTAGTATAAAAAAAATACACAATAGAATATTGATGAAAGTAAGGGACAAAAAATGTATCTTTGTATGAATGATGCTTATTTTTCTCACTAATTTCATAATGTGAATTTTTGTGTTTCAGTCACACATAAATAGCTGAAATAATGGAATTAATTTTGTTTCTGGTCTAAGAAATAAGATACTTTTTATTATAAGATCTCTCGGGAACGCGAGCTAAGCTCGTCATATAGATAAAGCTAAATGACAGCTAGATAGGACTAGTTAGATTATAATACTGGAACTGCTGCGACTGCTGCTGTAATCCGCCAAAACATTTTTAAGCGACGAAAATTTGGAAGCAGGTTCTGCAATCGACGAGTAGGTACCATTTATCATATATTTTTTTTATATGAATATCTTTTTTTGTAAGTTTTGAAGGGCTCTTTGTAAATTGTGAAATAATTATACATTGTAAATGAATCTAGTAATGTATTATACTCGATTTTGGAATTAAAGTAATCTTGGATACAGCGCCAAGCCCCAAAAGATGCTAAGAGGGAAATTATATGCATAATTTATAACAGGGTAGTCCGATTTAGATGGTTTTTTTCCTGCGGTTTCACCCGCGTTTAATTTGAAGTTGCTCAGACCGACAAAACACGTTGTTCCATACAAACTTTGCACGCATATTCAAATTTACCCCCTACAAAAATCCTTACTTAGTGCCCCCTATGTTATAAAAGGAACTCCTGTGCAAATTTCAAGTTTCTTACCTTTATAGTTTAGGCCCTCTGCTGATATGTCAGTCAGCTTCTCCTTTTATATATATCGATTCTTTGAGTGTTATTTGAGTATTAACCACAACATTCCGAAACAGATTTAATTCATATGCATAAATAGGTTACAATATTCATATACTGCTATCAACCGCACAGCAAATTCATTTAGGACGTATTCTATACCTTCTAGGCATGTATGCACTAGGTCTAGACCTAGTATAGGTAGTATTTATCCTGTACGTCACCACTAAGCAAATTACTTTGACCGCTCCGAGTCCTAAATTTAATCGGATTTGCGCTTGTAATTGAAAGCAGCGTGGAACCTGGAGTGGACAACATCAGTTGGAATGTTGTAATCATATACTTTTCCTGCTGAAATACTATACTACCTTGCGGATTATCATAACCTTCGGACGCGAAGAAAATGAGTCTACATAATCGGCCTTCGTGGGCGTTAAAACACTTCATGTATCATAGAATTCACATCAATAATTGATTTCAATGTGTATTCTGTTTTATTACAGTGTTTGGATAGCGATAGGTAACATTAGTGTTATTGAAGGTCTATTCAGTAATATCCTCGTGTCTATATATCCTCCTTGACAAAGCCAGATGGCTGAAGATTTATTAATTAAAACTCCTGATGTTAATTTATGCTAAATCAGGAACTCAATTATAGAGTTTTCGATATAATATCACTCTCAATATCTAGTGGAAACAACTGACATTTATACATTTCAATCAGTACATTCTTTATACGGCCACCTGATTTCAAATCAAGCAGTGCTTGTGCTATGGACATAGAATAGATAACTGATATACTACAATTAGCACTTTTTTAATACATCATTATATAGATATTTACATCCAGACACAAAACAACCAGACATGTTCATGCATACAAATGTTTGTCCTGGGTGGCGACCCCACAACCTGCGGCGTGTCAGTCAGGGCCTCTAACCACCAAGTCAACTGGCTGTCTATTAGCTATTAGTACCAACCTCTGATTTCATAATATCAATCGGTCTACCTTGATATATTTCGGAATGTAGTTACCACGCCACTATTATTATTGGTATAATATGTAGCCTGATTGTTGTCACATCAACTAACTGGCTCCTTAGTAACTACATCCTTATCTCAGCCTCGTTCTTATAACTAAATTAGTTTTTTTACTCTGTTTTTCCGTTTATATCTTTTAGACTACGCAAAAGATTCTGATTCGGTTTTTACCGTAAATCCGAGAATTTATTCAGGAAAGTTTATTTCTCTATAAATATGTAGTATCTATGAAACAAAGTCACTAATTAAGTCTGTATGTCCCTTTTTATCCTATAAATACGTAAATGTTTTTAATTCGTATATATATTCGATATTTTTTCTGAAAATTTTATTGGATTTTACACATAAAGGTATAAAATATATATAGGTGAAGCAAGGGCAGGTCACTAGTTGTTTAAATAGAGAATATAGTTACAGCTCTAGCGTGCCGTACCTATAGGTAAGTAATATTGCCTGCCTGTTGGTTGTAAATCACGAACAATGTGTGTACTTAGGCTAAGGTTGTATTGTTACAATCTAGTCACGGATGAATTAAATGAGGCAGACCAAATGTAATAAGGTAAAAGGCAAAGGTAAGAGGTAAAGCTGGGTTTTGGTAAGTTTCTACAATTCTATGTATCTAGGTTGAAATGCCCGGTTCTTTAATCTTCTCTCAAGTTAACCACGGTTTATAGACCCAATGTAGTTAAGGATTTTGGCAGACGCAATTGTCTAACCGGTTTTTTTTTGTCAAAATCTTTTGACTTTATTCGTAATAAGAAGTGAGCATTTCTTATCTTAATATATATATTTCTTGTGTGCGTGTGTATGTGACTGAACTCCTCCTAAACGACTGGACCGATTTTGATGAAATTTTTTGTGTGTGTTCGTGGAGATTCGAGAATGGTTTAGATTTACAATTGGATCCGGTAGGGGGCGCTGCGATCGAAACCCTGAATTTTTGTATGGACTTATTTTGGCAGGACAACGTCTGTCCGGACAGCTAGTATATACATATATAATTAGTATCTCGAAAACGGCTCCAACGATTTTCATGACATTTAGTATGCCGGGGGTTTCGGGGGCGTTAAATCGATCTAGCTAGGATACATTTTTAGAAAATTGTTTTATCCGTGTTTTTAGGCAATGAAAACTGCTACAATGTCATTAGAAGGTACGGTTTTGAAGTTACATCTTTTGTGAGAAATACTGTTATTGGGAGCCCTTTATTATCAGCATCTAATTCGTATCCAGGTATATATGACTTTGCTTTAAAAAAGAGAATACGGCAGAAGTCACGTTAGTAAAGAAATCCCGACCAATGCTCGGCCATCCAGGTACTAATAATAAATAGGCTGGGACATTCTTTACTCACGGCCATTTGATACCAAACAAAGCTAGGCTTGTACTATGGACACCAGTTTGCTAATATACTACACAACTACTTTTTTTCTAAATACATGCCTTTATAGATATATCCAAACTCAGTAAGTAACTCACACCGAGCCACTATAAATGAGTAAGAAATTAATGAGAAAAAAATTAAAAAATTTTAATTCCAAATAATTACAATAATAAATGGTGGAGTGCTACTGTATAATTTTAGAATAAATAATGTCAACTTTATGTACTTCATAAAAAACGCATTTAAAGTCATTGCTAACGTGTTTTAAGTCGTTACTTTCGTATCTGTATAGTTTGCTTTGTGTAATAGCAACGCATTCAAATTGACTATCGTAAAATTTATTACATTTTAAAGTCATGCGCTGTAAATTTGCTCGTATATAACTGTTTATATGGGTTATTTTAGCGTATCATGAATATTTTATTAGTCTGGCAATTTTATATTTAACTACTATTTACTGGTGGCATACAAAATTGAAGATACATTGAGACTTTAGAATATTGTGCATGAATAAATAATGATTCTTTGACAACAGATGGGGTTGATGTAGTTTTACATCGCGACATAGCTTTGTGATGTCGTTGAACTTATTATTGCATATCCAGTAATATTTTCTACTCGATAACCCTTGGGATTCTTTAATTAATCGAATACATTATGGCCAGGTACAAGGCAACGAATGAATTGTGGTTGTTTTAAAAAAAATGTCTACAGACAGGATCAAAATTCAAAAAAAATCAAAATTCAAATCTAGGCTTTTAACAATATTATATCTTTAAAACCATAAACAAACGAAATTAATAAAGGTTTAATTTATAGGGTTTCTTTGACGCACCATCACATTAAAACTACTGAACATATCAGGATGGGACTGGTATCATTCGACGCGGAATATTTTGTAGATGGATAAAGGCTATATATGATATCGATAAACGTGAGTGAAACCGCGCGAGACAGCTAGTATTTTATAAACACATTACACGTGTAATTTTATTCATTATTTTTGAACACGAATATGTCAATGATTTCAACATATTTTGCAAAGAGTACAAGGTATTGGTTTAAAAATAATCGAATTCTTTGGATAGCGATTAATTCAATTTAAATGTTGTATTATCTTCTATAATATTAAGAACAAGCCACCTTCCTTTTTTAGATTTGAACTTAATAGGTTGGGGAAAAAGTTCCTTCGCATTTTTTAAGAAAATTCAAAACATTTTTAATATACTTTATTTACATTTAACTAAAGTATGTAGGTACCATTTTGTTCGATAACTTTTTGCCATCTTCAGCCAATGAGATTTTATTACAAGTTCATACATACTATAATGCGAAAAGACTTTTTCCCCAATATATAGCAAATAGATTTTTCTGTTGAAACAAATATGATTAAATTCATTTGTATGAGTAGATTTATTGCTAATTGATATAGGATAAGGCTTTATGGGGAAGTTGATTAGTTAAAGAAAAACTGGACAAAAACTTTTGTTTTTAAATTGTGTAGGTACCTACTTTGTGTACACAAGGAATTGTGTATGCATGGAACATAGTAATTAGTATACGTTTATTTGAACCGTTAACAAAATCTAGAAAACTCCAGCACATGGAAAACAAAATTTTCATAATCTGGAACACGACTAACTAACTTTTAATGAAACTAGAGTAGGCAAATATTCTGAAAATTTCTCTCGCATTAAAATGCAAATTATGTGTGTTTATTTGTTCAAAAGCGTGGAGGTGTAAGTATTTAATATTTATACCTAAAGTTTTAGTACCTGAGAATAGTTTTGTTTTCACTACAATTTTACCAAGGTACTAAGTGTGGGTAATAATGAAAGAAGTGATTATTTTTTAATATTTTAAGACATATGTATTTATTATTTATATGTATCATATTTATGATACACTAGCTGTTCCCCGCGGTTTCACATGCTTTATCAATATCCCATATAGCCTATAACCAGCTAGGAAAAATTACGCGTCGAATAGTAGTAGTCCTATCCCGATATGCTCAGTAGTTTTGAGGTGATGGTGCGTCAAAGGAACCCTATTTTCCTTATATATAGATAGGAGTAGGTATTATTCTGTACATGGCCACCTGACCCTAAACTTAGCTGAAACTGAGACAACACCTTATATCTATGACCTGTGGCTTGCCAGTCAGGGCATTGGCCCGTCAATAAATAAAAAGAAAAGTTGTAAAAAAATCCAATTATTCATGAAACTGGAAACCAGACACGTTTAATCGGCCCCTACCATTTTACAATGGTTTCCACGTGATTATTCTTTCATAATCAAACAACAGAATCAAACGACAGCAAACACGGCAATCGACTTTCATAGCGCAGTCATAACCATTTCATATATAAGTGAATCGCATTTACCTGACCTTTTGTTTTAAAACGTGCATAAACGATTGTGATCGTAAAATACTACGTAACTAGTTTCTGGTGTAAACTGCTGCAAACTGGGTTTTTTTACCAACTCATTTTGTAAATGGAAAAGTGAGTTAGTTTGCTACGCCGGCGTTATCTTAAGATCATTCCATTGCTGGGCATTTTTTTTTGCTTAAATATTTTTTTAAATAGAGCTTTGTTTTTTCAAACAACGCTTTTGCGAGAGAAGACCAGAAGATTACGAAGAAACAAGCTTACTCGGAAAATACCTTTACACAAAAATAGTTCAGAAGACTTGAATAATAAAATTCAAAATTCAAAACCATTTATTCAGTTTAGGCCCTCAGAAGGCACTTATGAAGGTCAAATTTAAAGTTACTGAAGCTACTAATAAAGAGGGCTTTCGCATAATCATGACTCCATCCAAAAAATTGTAATACGAATTTTTATCACAAGAAATTCGCATTGGTTCCAATGTTCGTGATGTATATATAATTTATGTTTGCACTATTATGTTGTTAAGCTTTAAAAAGACAATCATTCATGAATGTTCAAACAAATAGTAAGAGTCATTTCATGGCGTAAAGGCTACTGAAGCGCTCATTGTGTCAATAAACTTTGATGAGCATACATGGATGGCATAAAATGTGAATTATAATATCAAACTTAAATACTGGTACATTGGGTTGGTTCTTGCTTAATCTTAGTATTTTCGTATTCTGTATCAAAATGCTAAGAAAGAAGCCTTCTAGTGAACATTATCAACATAAAAGTTAACCTGTTTTAAGTAAAATTTATGAAAAATAATTTTACTATTTTTGGAAATTGAGAGGTTTCCAAATTCCAATTAAATGTTGACTAGTCAAACAGCAATGCATATCAAATTAAATTGGTTCTATTATTGTACAAAACCATCCCCGCGCGAGACCTTTGAAACTCACACTTGCACGGATTTTTCTCTACAAATTGCCCGTCATTCTTTAATAATTCAACTTCACTTCTTGAAATAATGGTGCCGCCGACAGCATAAAAACCTGCAACTATGTTACAACACAGATTTTTCCACTGAAATAGTGTATTTCACAAAACCGTCGCTTTAATTGGATTTTTCTCTGAAATGTTACGTATTACCTTCGCCATACCAATGGCCAGTTTCTTAGAAATACTTACGATACTCTGTATTTGAAATCGTCTATTTATGGCGTATAAATGGAATTATTAATTAAAAAGCACGGTCTTACATAACTTCACCTTGGGATATCTTTTACTAGGTAGCTAATCGATAATTCTTTTTTAAATTATGAGCTAAATAAAGATTTTGAAATTATGATGATAAAATTGTGATTTACTAGATAATATCCAGTTCAAACCTTTTTGGATTATATTGACATTAATAAAAAAAGCGGTGGAAGCTGTTAGCGTTTTTTTTCTTATAAAGTTCTATTGCGGATGGATGGCCATTAACAATTGCCATATTACTTTTTATATTATATATTAATAACGAAGCCTGAAATTTTAACATTTATTTTTATTTATTTATTATTTAGAACTCAGTAATGCAAACATTTTCATACTTAATTTTAAACCTTTACCTACACTAGGTAAACCTATTTAAAAATATTTTTATTTTATAAATGTTTGTGCGTGTGGCAATTTGCGTAGGTGTGTGTGTGTGTGGGTGTGTTAATCCTACAACTTTTAAGAGAATCCTTAATAAACAAAAAATAGGACGTTAACTTTGTTTTCATGAAAATAATTTACTTCAGTCTAATAACAAAAATAAGCTAAGCTAAAACATAGTACACCGAAACCACTTTCTTGAGTAAAGTGAAAGCCTTGCATTACACTTAATTAATTACAACTGTGCTTAGTTGTAAAACTCTTGAGCTCCTACAAAAGTAACTTAACTTAGTACAACAAGCAAGAATGTTAATTATTCTTTAAAAGCTTTTGTACCGGTTTCACCCGTGTTCAGGGAACTAATGAAGTTTTTCAGTAACCGACCTAAGTAGCAAATGTTTTAGGGCAATGTTCGCTTGGAATAAAAAGCTCTTGGAAAATATAACACAAAATAATCCTCTGGCCATCTGATCCCAAACTAAGCACAGCTTGTACTATGGAAACCAGATAACTCATATACAATTTTTTTTTCTAAATACACTTTAATAGATATTTACACCTAGACACAGAACAAACAGATATGTTCATCCACACAAATATTCCTTGGTTGGAATCGGACCCTCGACTTATGGAGTGGCCGTCAGGACGCTTACCACCATGCTAACTGGACCATCAGTAAATATATAAGAAAGATCGTGAATCTGAATCTTAAAATATGACCGTGAAGAAAATAGCATGAGGCATCCATGGCAGCATTTTTGCCGCAAAGTACCAATTGATAAGTTTCAGCGTCAGTACTTGAGAGCGGGTTAGTTCTCCTCTAGGTTTTTGTACTTAGCACCTTTGGCCACTTATGACGGTGAGATTGTGTTTTTATCCAATAATTCCAGTCCCCATGTTTGTTACTCTTTCACGCAAGAACTACTTAACGGATTTGGATGAAACTTGGCACATGTATAGGGAATTCCCTGTAATAATACATAGGATACTTTTTGTGTCGGGAAAACGTGACATCCCTCGGGAACGCGGGTAAAACCGCGGGGGATAGCTAGTGATAATTATACAAAAGCTACTTAAATAGCATAATATCGATTTAATTTGACCGATTAGTGTTGTATAAATAAATAATCGATTGTTGAAAAGTTACGGTGGAAAATTCAAACCATTCATATAGTAGTTACTTATTTGTTGGTAATACAATAGTGATGTGTCATCACAATGAATAGTGCTTTATCATAGTTAGTACATTTGTAGCTATTATTTTTTAAACGATTAATCATTATTTCTCATATTTAAGTGTTTACATGTAGCTTCTATAGTCAATGAAGTTTCTAAATGTGTACTTTCTTTTTATTCAAATATTTTAATTGTGGATTTCAGTTAAGATTACTCCTAATAACATTTTTTTAAGCCATCTGAACTAAGTTAGAAAAATAATGAAGCCAAAAAGGTTCTCTGTCAAAACCAGAACAGTAAAAAAACATCAGTGGCACACCGGGAGTGCCAACAGAAGTGACATATTTTTGTTGGTATATGGTATACATAATATATAAAATAAAAAGCCTTTTTATTTCTTGCAAATAAACAAAGTGGATTGAAATTAACTTAATCCTAATTTTAGTACAAATACGTCATGAATTTGCAAAAACCCTCCGCAGGTGAAGGCTTGTTAGTATACGAGTATACACAATATATGTGTATATTATTTGTAGTTATATTAATATATTTCAACCCAAAATCATATCTCGTGTAAACGGGGTCAATATAACAGTGGTGACGGTAATAGTGTTGCGAGTTCAATTGTTTTTTCCCATCTCAAAAAGTCCCTAAAGTGCCCAAATAAAAGAAGATTTCACTTCAAAAAACCTTTGATCAAGTTACCACAAGGTTTTGCATCAGGCTAGACATCGAAGGTACTATTATGTAAATGGCCGTTAAATAATACATGTCACAATACACTACATACAGAAAAAGAGTAATAAATACATTTACCGTGAAGTGGAACAGTATAATTAAATATTCCACAGCCTTCCCCACGTTACTGTAGTTATGAAGCTACACTATACATGTCGCCACATGTCACATATTTGCATAGAAAGACCATGAACATCGACCACGTGTGACTTTATAAGGTCACAGTCATAGAAAGCTAAATCTAGATCTATACTTGATATACCCAGGCCTTTTAGGGTTCCATTCACAATGGGTACCAACCAATGATTTTACCAAAAGAGACGTCATACTCACTACATAGTATAAAACAAAGTCGCTTTCTCTGTCCCTATATCCCCATGTATGCTTAAATCTTTAAAACTACCCAACGGATTTTGATACGGTTTTTTTAATAGATAGAGTGATTGAAGAGGAAGATTTATATGTATTAGTATCTACATTGCACCAGAGCGAAGCCGGGGCGGGTCGCTAGTAAAGAAATAAAAATATGGAGATATTTTAGTATGTATAGCTACATATAACCTAAGCAACTTCATTTCCATCACTGAATCGATTCGAAGATGGCATAGATATGTAGCGTCGCGGCCAGACGGAGGACTGAGTTCACTCAAGCTGATCAGCTTGTGTTTGTATTGCCGCGTAAACGTCCGTAAAACGTATCTACCTCAGTATTATACGAGTATATAATATAAGATGTACCAACCCTATTACTAAGGCTCCTGTCCGTTCGTCCGTCTATCTAACAACAAACTGAATTTTATGTGCCTGTTGTAGACTGTTGAAAATTTCACAAAGGTGTACTACTATGCAAAAAATGATAAAAATAAAATGAAAGTTCTCATGTAAGAAACATGTTTTTTTGTCGATTTGTTAAGTATTGTATTGTGATACGGAATCCTCCGTATGCTAGTCTAACTCGAACTAGGCTGTTTTGTATAGATCGGCTATACAATGAAAGACCCCAGATATGGCTAATGTCTAATGAGGGATGTTGACCACTTATGTTCAGGTAGCTAAATATCATTAAGAAATTATTTGCTCAGCCACTCAAAATTTTCTCTTATCTTGTGCACGAAAAGAGCTATTCAGCTGTGTATATTTTCACGCCGGTCAAACAGAGTTCAAGTCCCTTTTTCGGACGTATCTTTATCATTCTTTACTTTGGGGAGATTATATCAATGCTAGTTTTATAGTATTTAATTTAAAGCTCTGAGGTTTGTATGTATGAAACTTGGCACATATATAGAAAATGCCCTGGAATAACACATAAGATACTTTTTGTACCAGGAAAATGTTACATCCCTCGGGAACGGGAGTGAATCCGCGGGGGACCGCTAATATGAGTTTAACCTCATGCAAACTCTTTAACATGTCTTGTTAGTCAAACAAAAAGTTGTCGGCATACTCTATTTTTTCAGAAGCATTTAATAGTTTGTTTGTTTTTTAAACATATTTGTTTTGTTTATGTATAGTAGGCCGAAAAACGGGCACACCGTTCACCTGATGGTAAAGTGGTCACCTATGTACAAAACTTCACATATTTACTTAGGTACCTAACTCGAATGTTTTTAGTATAAAGTGTACTGGGTATTACTTAACTGTATGTTAATTGCTCTTATAATGTCCTGCTTAGCCTCGAGCGTCTAACAGCGTGAAGTATTAAGTCAATATTCCGCCATTCGGGTCCAGTACGGATTGGTCTACTTCACACGCCTTTGAATTTAACTTTTCAAGCATGAAAATTATTTATTCATTACTTTATTCTACGTACACGTCAAACTAAAAAGTGTAAATAATATTTATCTAGATGTAAAGTATAAGTATGTATTCAAATTTAAAAAACTAAAAAACACGCTTTTATAGAAAATCCAACTAAAAATACGAAATAAATTAAAATTAAGAATAGCGTAAATAAGAAAAAAACGTATTTTATTGTAAGCGTGGGGTGCATGGTGTCAATTGTTATAAATATTTTATTGACAGATATGAGTAGAAGGATTATCATTTTGATAGTATCTTAAAAAGCACCCACGCTTTTTAACAATAATTTTTTTTCTTATTTACGCTATTCTTAATTTAACTTAATTTCTATTTTTTTGTTGGATTTTCTATAAAAGCGTGTTTTTTAGTTGTTTTAAACTATTACTTATTTTTATTTTTTTACTTAAACCGCTAATCCTGGTAAAGATAACGGGTCAAACTATTTAAAATATCGAATTGTCATCGGTCCTCCATAAGTATGCCAAATTTCGAGTTAATCCGACCTCTTAAAGGGTCTCAAAATCATGTTCAAAGATTCCGTTACATACTAACATACTTACGTATGATGCTAATAAAGCGTGATAAAAAGTAGTTTAAGTAGTGTATCTGTTATCTGGTTACCATAGTACAAGTACTAGTTCGTTTGAGATCAGATGGCCGTGTGTGAGGAAAGTCGGGGGATATTTATTATAACTGAAAATATAAAAGTACCTAATTCAAAGTTTCATAAATGTTTTATTTTTAAATCTCTATTCTGATTTGTACGTTTCTCGGGCACATTCCGCGTGATAACTCATGCATGTTAGATGTACGGCCGCGCCAACAGTGCCTTCGAATGTTTTATTATTTTTAGGCCGGCTTATAAAAGTCACATGGCATTTAGTGCAATAGGTCGATGTCAATCGATTACCGCGGAAATAGAGCGTCCTCTACACGGTGGGTTTTATTGTTGACCTAATTCTGTTTTTTTATCTAATGATTAAATGCGTGGTACGATGTTATTGGGTCAGGTGTGTTTGTCTACACATACTTTTTTCCGTTAGGAATACTAATTCTTGTTTTTGTTACAAAAAAAAACATTAATTAGTAATAAGTACTAAGTTCGTCCCAGATATCTTTAGTCCATGATCCCGTAAAAAAGTTAGTTACAAACTAGAATCAAATGAGTACGTAAGTGTGACAGAATCGCCAAATAACACAATTTCTTTTTAGTCCCGAATTTACGTGCACTCAAAGCCAAATTGAGGCATATAGCATCGATTTTTGTACGCCTCAAAGGCTGCGCAATATTTTGGTCTGAAATCCCTGTTTGGTTAGAAATACGGAACAGCAAGGAAGTCGGAATGTCGTTCGCATCTACCTATTTGAAACATAGAGTCGTCAGTTTCCCGAATCACACAAACAGAATGTACGAGCATTGAAGCCTTGTTCATTGAATACGAAAATCTAAGGTATTTTTTCTGTACTTTCTGTTCGTGTCAGTGCAATGGAAAGCTGTCTAGCGAATGTGAATACTGACTAAAGTGATTTGTATTAAGGACGTTATCTATAATGATAATTCATTGTTTTTAAGTGTCCTTTATTAATAATATATTATGATGGACTGTTCAAAATTCAAATGTATTTATTAAGCTTCGACTTTTATGAGTGCCTGACCTAACCTGACACCGGTAAAGCCCTTACTGCTGAAAGCTACTGAAGTACCCAAAGTGTGTTTTAACATATTGTTTTAAATAATCTAGGCGAACAAACAACCAATCCTTATTTCTTATGTACCTACTACTGTAATTTTATGATATAATTCTGCAGAATTAAAATATTTCTATTTGATTGAAGACTTTACGCCTCGATTAACAGATTTATTTTACATTACCGTATTTGATTTACTACGAAATGTCTCTAGACGTCTCGCAAAACGTGCTGTTTGTATTTCTAGGCTAAGTAAATTGCTATTCTCAGAATTAATATATACAAGCGAATACTGAACTCAGTGGGCGAAAATTGTAAGCAGGGTAGACCTAATTGATAGATATTGTCTCGATCAATCAGGCCAGCCCATATCATTTCTTCTGCTATCAAACAGACCATATCAGCGTATCATTATGGCTGAACTGAAACAACCGGAGTGAACGTTGTTGAATGAATTCCGAAGATCTCCAGTTCCGTTGACGCAGATATCAGCACAAATACTGCGTTGTATTCAGGGAAATAATGCGTCGTATCGAGCTTGGCTTGTCATTCTCACAGCAAAGCTTAAAGGCCTGTTCAGATACGTACGATAGAACGTAGCGATAAATTCCAAGCTTTATTTCGCCGCTGTGGGTTGCGAATACCAAGTGGGTATGCGGTAAAACTATACGGACTTAAGCATGTATCGCTAGATTGGATTTTTGTATCACAGGTCAGTGAAATATATATTGAGGGGTGATAGTTTATAAGCTTTACAGGAAAACCAGTGGTAGATTTGAAGTTTCGAAAAGTTTTAAAACCACCTCTTATATTTTTAAGCTTAAATTGTTGCCTAAAAATCCCTTTATATTTTATTTGGGTGTATGTAGCTGTAGCTTTCATGGAAAACAGCTTCGAGCAAATTGTCATTCACCCCTCGATATGATGTTCCTTACCTTGGTGCGGTATTTTGGTTTCGCTCTAGCCACGCGCTATTTATCGTTACCCACATTGGTAGCAAGCACGCATGTATCTGTACAGGCCTTTAAGTCGGCTCGTGCGTCAAGATTTGTACAACTTCATTGTTCTGTGCCAGGAAGTTAGGGTAAAATTAAACTAGCCGCATAGTATGATGGCTATTTTCATTTTTTATAATTTCATAAAAATAGTGAGTTTTATGTTTTTGGGATAAGGTTCATTTATTGATCCAAAAGTTAATTGTGCGATGATTCAAATAAACCGTATCACATAGGAATAGGGTACATAGTTCTTAGACATTATTAAATGACAAGCGGTCATCAAAGGCTGCCGCTTTGTATCTATTTCATGTGACTTAACAATTATTGTTAATAATGGATGGATTAATTATCTAACTTCAGAAGCAATTGGCATTTATAGTGAAACTAACTTTTGCCAGCGGTTTCACCTTATACCCGTGGGATTTAATGTATCTGGGGACTATTTCTCATAGATGTATCTTTCAATTACAGAAATATTTTTTCCAATAGGTGTTTCGGAGATACCTTACATATAAACAAAAATCTCTATTCTGTTTATAATATGTATTAATATAGATTATGTTAAAATTGAAGTTAATTATCTGTTCCTATAAAGAGTACTATAATGAGGTTGAAGTTATTCTCTTTGCAACACCAAAGCCTTCGTTGTCACTTTACAGTTAATAAAGAAAAATATTATGCATAAAGTAGATACCTAATAAAAAACCAAATTAAAAAAAAAAAACTAAAAAAGAGCGACAAAATTTTTGACTAGTAAAAACATATCTTTTAAATCAACATAAATATTATTCAAGAAGGGTGTTCTTGACGACGCTCTAGTGGGCATAAGAGCAAGATGTCCCAAACCCATATTGGGTATTAAAATGTCGGGTTAAGAGGAGTAGGTTGACTTGGAAAGTGGCCTGAATACTATCAGAAGGAAAGAATAAAGACCCCTGTCAAGACGTAAAATTGAACCTCTTTGATACTTAAACTTTTTGCTCCCATCTTACTTGATAAGAAAAACCTACCAAATCCTGCAAATATTATAAATAGTTGTATGATGGAAAATTTGTATGTATATATATGTTTGTTACTCTTTCACGCAATAACTACCAAACGGATTTACATGCAACTTAGCAAATAGATAAAGCATATCCTGGAATAACTTACAGGCTACTTTTTATTCCAGCAAAACGTGACATCCCTTGGGAACGTGGGTGAAACCGCGGGGGACAGCTAGTAATAAATAAAACAGTTTACTCAATGACCTATAAACACGATTGAAATACGGGTCTAATCCTCATTACACCTAAAGAACATGCAAACTGAGTGCCTCCTTATAATAACTTGGAGCATGAAAATTCCTTTACCAAAGATGTTTTGTACAAAGGACGTAACGCTTAACTGAGTACAAATAAGACTGTAATTCCAATGACATTTTTTTATGGAAATACAGTCAGACCATATAAATTACTGAGCTTCGTCGACCCACCTGCTATTTGTAGTGAAGGCTTTCATTGAATATTCTATTGGAAACAACCGTAAAGTAGCTCGCGTTTACACATTCAAGGGTTGTGTTTTTTCTGTTCAATGGATGTAGTATACTATATCTTGACTTCATTATCTACCTAGTGATATATTTATACGTTTGTAAATTATTTTTTTAAATCTTTAGAAGCCTGCTCCAATTTTCTAAATACACAATTATGGCTTTATACAATTTTAAAGAAAATATAATTTACTTTTCAAATTTTCTTCAATCAAAGATTTGTTATTAAATCAAAAGGTGTTTATAGCATTGAATTTCAGTATCCTTTAAAAGTTGATTACTTTCTTTTACCTACAACTCAAACTAAATTTCTAAGGTGTTTTCTTAATGTGAAAGGTGAAAGGTCGAGTTTTATTTTTATACATACACTAAGATCTACCAAACAACTTATTGCGTGTATTGGCGTGTTGCGTCACTAGCTTCACATACTGCAATTTGCGGCTTAAATCGTTGGGTTAAGACTTAAATATCTTTGGCTAAATATAGGTATGCTAAGCGTGTTAAAAATATCTGTCTGCTTCTTCAGTGACTTTGCATATATTACGCTTATCGGCAATTTTCTTACGTTTTATGTTTATAAAAAAAATAAATCGTAATTGAAGTGCAAATTATTGATTTATATTAAAAGTAAAAAAATAGTACATTTAAAAATATATAAAAAAACGTTCCCCACCGGCATCGGGGACAGGGTCCAAGTTGCCAGTGATCATTATTATTAATTATAATAAATAAAAAGTTAATATCCTGGGACATTCTTTACACACGGCCATCTGATCTCAAACTAAGCAGAGCTTATACTATGGAAACCAGATATGTGATATACTTCTAAATACATACTTATTTTTATAGATACAGAACAAACAGACATGTTCATGCACACAAATGTTTGTCCTGGGTGGGAATCGAACCCGCGACCTTCCACTTGGCAGTCAGATTCGCTAACCGCCAAGCCAACTGGCCCGTATAAAATTCAACATCTTTGATTTACTTTTTTCCGCGACATTCAATACAGTTCCTTTAAGATTATCTACCAAAGATCTTTTAAGTAAGGCAAGAGCGATTTATTATTTACCGCCAACTCAGCGTTCCAGAGTGGATCTTGACATCCGATACCTTCTCAAAGAGCGTTGCTCTCTATTTTATGCAGCGTCAAGTCAATTAGTTACTTCAAACATCGTCGATAAGTAGTCGTTGCGTCACTTGCCTTACATATCAGTTTTTAAACAAATCTCTACCCTAAAGTACTCTAACATAAACTGAAATAATTTGAATTTGGAATTGACAGGCTTGGTGGTTAGCGACTCTGACTGCCAAACCGAAGGTTCGATTCCCACCCAGGACAAACATTTGTGTGTATGAACATATTGAACATGTCTGTTTGTTTTGTGTCTGGATGTAAATATGTACATATATGTATGAATTTAGAAAAAAAAAGTAGTATATCAATTATCTGGTTTCCATAGTACAAGCTCTGCTTAGTTTGGGATCAGATGGCCGTGTGTAAAGAATGTCCCAGGATATTTATTTATTTATATTAATCTTCTATCGATTTAAAAGCTAGCTACAGTTAGATATGTAAAATAAACCATTAGCGAATGTAATAAAGTTTATTAATAAATCTCAGGATGTTAGGACTCAAACCAAATTAGTTATATAGAAGGTTTGTAAAACCCTCAGCGGGAACAAATTGCTACCAGAAATTGCGTCCTGCACTAGACATGGAATTAATTGAAAAACTGTATAAATGGAACAAAACATGAACTTTTAAATGGAAATGTTGAGAGTTAACTTTGGCGTCCATGTTTGTTTGCCGACATGTATGTAATTTGGTTGTTCAGCTTTTGACAGTGTATGTAAAATTTTGTTTGAGTCGTCGTTGATCTTAATGTTTTCGTTCTATGCCATGACGTCAAAGTTTCGCAAGTTTATTATACTTGTATTTATATAATCTTTTACAGTCAGGATGAGTAAACAAACTGTTTAGACAATATCAACAGCTGTTAAATAATCATGATATTTTATTAAAATGCAACAAGTATTGAGAAAGGTAGAGTGCTATATAACTATTGCAACTTTATTTGAGAGAGCTGTACTATAAAGTGTTGTTTATTGAATTTGATTACAATTGATGTTTGTGTAAATTCATCAGTAAGGGGGGACATATTATACACTTATACTAATATTATACATACTAAGTTTGTATGTATGGATGTTTGTTACTCCTTCACGTAAAAACTACCAAACAGATTTGCATGAAATTTAGCACAATTAGAAAATGCCCTGGAATAATACATTATATACCGTTTGTGCCGGAAAAATATTACATGAAACCACGGGGGACAGCTAGTATCCCAAGCGAGTATTGTATAATATACTTAAAAGACTTAAAATGACAGAAATGTCAACTAGCTGACACCGCGTTCCCGTTATGGGTAAAAAAATATTTAAATATTTCTATGCAAATATCCCATGTATCTCTTGTACAGTTGATGCGAGAAAGAAGGATAAACAAACAAACCGTTTACCACATTTTTTATTATTAATATACCTAGTTAAATATAGTGTTGTTTTCTGATGAACGTGATAAAATATTTAACTACTTTACTTCACTCTAGGTAATTGTGTATTTACCATCAAATTTCACAGAAATCTATCCAGTAGATCTTTAGCTATAACCTGACGTAAAGACAAATAAAAATACTCTGAAAAAAAAATGCAATTACAGACACGAATTTTCTTCAGACGTATAACTTATATGTATAGATTCAAATGAAAATAAATGATTTTAAGTAGGTATATAAGTATCACCCATGTTGTAGATACTTAAAAAATATATTTATACCTACCATACAAAACCATTGAATTCATTTCAAATAAAAAGAAACACCCAATCTCGCTAAAGCATAAATACGGTTTAAAAAAGATTTATTTGAATGATAAATGTTATACCTTCAATCTATGCAAGAGAGGTAATCAACTACCTGAAGAATATCAAAGAAAGAGGGAATTTCAGATAAAAATGAGCATACAATTTCTTACGTATATTTGTTTCCATTTTTGCTCATTTCAAAGCTCTCCTTAGTAAACATCGCAAACAAGATATGACGAAGAAAGTTTTACAGAAAAATGTTACAACATTCAAGGAATTTTATATTCTCACTGATAAATGAAAAATATTTCATATTCTAGAAATTCATACAAACGACAAAGAGTTTTGCTTCATTTTTATTTTGATATCATTAGTATAATAGATTCGTAGTTTTGAAAAGGTTTTGCAAGGAAATCTCATCAATTTATAACAGTCAGTGCACGGATACAAACTTACAAGACACATGTGGGTACATCACAAATATCCATATAGAAAAATTTGCTTAATACTAAAGTACTAACTATTCTTAAATAACCTAAGTGCCAAGTATTCTCTTAATATGTGTCTACAATAGTCTACAGTATTGAAATTCTACAGTTTCAAATAGCACACTAATTAAATGTTGTCACACTTAGTAATAATTTGGCCGATATAAAAACTGGAGGAGGTTTTAAATTTGACGAGTGCATTTTTGTCATGCAACAAATCTATTTATATATATTTACTAGCTGTCCCCCGCGGTTTTACACGCGTTCCCGTGGGATGTCACATGCATTATACACAAAAACCTTCCTCTTCAATCACTCTATCTATTAAAAAAACCGCATCAAAATCCGTTAAGTAGTTTTAAAGATTTAAGCATACATAGGGATATAGGGACAGAGAAAGCGACTTTGTTTTATACTATGTGATATAAAACCTGTGTTAGTTAAAAAATGTGTTAGTTATACCATTTATAACTCAAAAGCGGCAGCACAGATTTCAATAATCTTTGTTTGATTTATCTCCGTCATGAATAGAGCAGAATAAGTGTTTTTAAAAAAAATATTTTCAAAAATATGTTTTCATAAAAATTGGTTTTCTCAAATATTTTTTGTAATCAACGCTATCTCTGACGACAGAAACTATAATCGTCGAGACCGCGAGTGAAATTACAGGGCACAGCTAGTAGAAATAAAACTAAGCATGTACTTTAACAAACGTAGTAAATTGCAATTGTCTTCACCATAAAGCAGAAAATGCTAGTTCACATTATATCGTTCCATTACTCTTATTGAAATTCATGACGTCATCAGAATCAATTACCCACCCTAAAGGCCATTTCACGGAGCGTAATTTTAGATTATTACAAATAAGGGTACGTGTACCTAAATATATTCCAATTGTCGCCTTTTGGCTGGGGGACTAACAACTCAATTTTCCCTTTGGGTCCGTTTTGCCCTTCCCGGGTATTGAAAAGAGCGATTGTCATTATGCCCCAGTCGAAAACGGCAGTTTCCAGTTTTAGGTCACGCGTTCTTTTGATTGGTCTCGAAGGACCTATTGTTGGGAAGTTTGTAATTTAGCTACGCAACGGGAAAAAATACAAACGTGTTTATTGATACATTGCTGTTTATTGCGCATATTTAGCGGTACAGCTGGGAATTCTATGAATATTTCAGACTACTATATTATTTTTTCCAAAGAAAGTGGTAATAATCTAGTCAAAGATGATAAACACACAGGTTTGAAGTGAAAATTATATTTAATACAAATGAAACAAATGTCATTTTGATATTAAATATTAAACAATTTACAAGGCATTTTATTGAAACAAAATTAAATATACATGAAATATTATGATGAACATTTTATTTGGCATCTCAACGTTCACAATTACGATTCCAAAGCCGCTTAAGTGATCTTGATGTCTTTGTATCAAAAATAAGAGGATTAATGAAATTACTTATGTTCTTTACAGAAAGTACTCGAAATTCACAAATGTTTTTTTTGGTTATAAAAATTGATATTTAAACTAATATAAATAGGTCGGGGAAAAAGTTTCTTCACATTTTTTTAGAAAATTAAAAACATTTGGCTTGGTGGTTAACGCTCTGACCGAAGGTCGCGGGTTCGATTCCCACCCAGGACAAACATTTTTGTGCATGAACATGTCTGTTTATTCTGTGTCTGGGTGTAAATAACTATATAAGTATGTATTTAGAAAAAAAAAAGTAGTATATGTAGTATATGAGTTATCTGGTTTCCATAGTACAAGCTCTGCTTAGTTTGGGACCAGATGGCCGAGTGTAAAGAATGTCCCAGGATATTTATTTATTATAGTTTATTTACATTTAAACTAAAGTATGTAGGTACCATTTTGTTCGATAACGTTTTTGCCATCTGGTAACATGATGGACATTGCTATAGAAATGTTGGGACTTCTGATCAAAATACCGCGAACAAGTGGTTTTGGCAGTCCTCTCGTGATGTTAACCTGACAGTGCCTAAAGAATTCTGAAGAGACTGAAACAGGTGGAAATCTGAAGGTTTTATTACAAGTTCATACATACTATAATGTGAAAAGACTTTTTCCCTAACCTAATATTTTGTTTATCCTTTTGCCAAAAAGGTTTCATTACCTTTATGTACCAGTTGGCTTGGTGGTTATTGTCTCTTCTGTGCTCAAGCTTTGCTTAGCTTTGATTCAGATGGCCGTGTGTAAAGTCCCAGGATATTTATTAATTTACTTCAATGTTGGCATCACATTGTCATACTTCTTGCTAACTTTTGTGGTAGATTCGTTAACTAAAATATTCAGAAGTGCCGCAGGTTTAAACTAAATATATAGTTTACAAAAAGTCTGAAACTGTATCTATATTAATTGTATAAAATCGATAGCCTCTGTCTATCTGGTTATTACGTATTACGGCCGTGTTACGGCTAAGCTTGTGAACCGATCTTGCTGACATTTGACACATATATAAAATATTCTAACATTCTCAAGGAACACGAGTAAAATCAAGAGGCAGAAGTTAGTTACGAAATATAACTTCAGACTTTCGTAAATATTTCAAAATTTATTAACAATCATAACATAATAAACAAATATTAAATGTTATTGAGATAAATAACTTCACAAATGTATTTAATATAACATAAGCTTGCAGAAGTAAGAATAAATCCATTTTCAGCGTACGTGCTTATAAAAGCTCAGGAAATTATGATTCATCTAAAGACTTCGAAGGAAAACATTCGCTTGGGAGGATTTTTACATATTTATTACTTATTCATACTTACATTGTTACGTGAAATGTGAATAAGACTTTTGTGCAAATCTTAATTAATGATTGGACTATGTTAAGCGATAATACTTTGCTGTTGATATCAGTTGCTTTAAATTGAATTAAATAAGTTTTTAATTCTAATCTTTAGTAGTAGAGCTCATAGTGCAGAGTTCGTCCAGAGAGGTCATTGCCCATTTCCGCCGTGAAGCAGTAATGCACTTGTATTATTGTGTTTCGGTTAGAAAGGTGAGGCAGCCGGTGAACTTGCAGGCATATGAGACTTAACAAATTGTCATCTCAGGGTCGACAACGCATGGTCAATGCCACTGGTGTTGCAAATTACATTGGGGACGGTGACCACTTACCATTATGTCTGTTACCGTCTGACTGTTAGTCGACTTTAAAAAAAAAATATGTAAATAGCTTGTACATATTTATCTCAATGTAAATAGTTTCTATGATTCAAAATTTAAAAAATTCAAAATTCAAAACCATTTATTCAGTTTAGACCCTCAGAAGGCACTTATGAAGGTCAAATTTAAAGTTACTGAAGCTACTGGTTCGTAGAAACATAGGAATGTTTGAGTCAAAATTAGATACTCATAGTATAAATACAAGACAAAGGGAGAAGTTAGTTGTTCCATACTTTAGATTAACTAAAGTAAACAAGTCATTTCTTGGTAATTGTGTTAGATTTTATAATAAGATACCGCTGTCAGTAACCAAAATGTCTGATCATAAATTTAAAAATTATATTAGGAAAGTTTTGAAAGAGAAAGCGTATTACAAGGTAGTTCATTATATTGAAGATAAAAATGTATGGAAATAGCTGCTCTCTGCACAGTGCACCTCTAAATCTCTTTTTTAAGTTGTAAGTACCTAATTATTGTTATTTTCTATTTTGTAGTCTTGTCATATTTTTTTTGTTTTGTTTTTTAATGTTACCTATAATAAGTATTTTGTAATTGTTAAATATAAAATTATGTAAAATTGAAATTATAAAATAGCCAAAAAGTCAGAATAGTTAAAAATTTATATAACAAATAAAAAAGAATGTAACCTTGCTGAGTTTCTTGCCGGTTCTTCTCAGTTGAAGGCTGACTTCTGAACCATAAATAAATAATAATAAAATAAAAACTTTATAAGTTATACAGATACTAGTTGTCCGGACAGACGTAGTCCTGTCGAAATAAGTCAATACAAAAATACAGAAATTCGATTGCAGCGCTGCCTACCGGGTCCAATTATAAATCTAAATCATTCTCTAATCCACTTGAACACTCACAAAAAAAAACATTCAAATCGGTCCAGCCGTTTAGGAGGAGTTTACTGTCAAAACACGTACAGATGAATTATGTATATATATAATGATTATTATGAACGTGTAAGTATCAAATAATAAAATATATTACTTAATATTATATGATCAAGACAAGAAGCCATAATCTAACGCATGGTATATCTTCATTCTTCATGTTTACTCATAGGTTACATAGGTAATATCTAACGTGCTACGATTAAAAGACCGATTTTTTATTATTTAAGAGGCATCTAATACTGGAGATACAAATTGACCAGGTAATTTATAGGGGTTCGACCCCTCTAGCCTTATTTATTACCCACAGACTTAACCTGTAGGGGTCGAGACTCTCATTTAAAGATTTGCGGTACCGCAAATCGGTGTAAAGTGGCATGAGGGTTCCTGAATTAGAGTGTTTTAACAAAATTACAAGCAAATCGGACTTACAACTTCAGGTCTTTGGGTTGACAACGCATTGGCGATGCCCCTGATGTTGCAAATGTTCATAACCGGCGGTGACCACTTACTATCATGTGGACTATTAGCCTGCTTGTTGGCCTACTGTATATAAAAATAAATAAAACTTCACAATTGAGTAATATATGCGAAATAACTGCATTCTGTTATTGCATTCTCAAAAACAAACGAACGTGGACAACAGGCTTCTCATGTAATTGCTTAGTAAACAAAAGAGAGAGAGAATATATAGCAAAGAGAATTCATCGCTGAGCTAGCGATATTAACCTTACCAAATTTCCCTGGAGTGTGATTATGCAGGTTTTAAACCGTTCATTTTTTGTACTAACAGGGTCATTCCGTAAGATAATTGTCAAAAATTTTACAATAAATACACGCTGCCACAATGTTCATCATCATCATATCAGCCCAGGGATGTCCACTGGTGAACATAGGCCTCCCCCTTGGATTTCCACCTCAAACGGTCTTGAGCGCCTGCATCCGGCGGCTTCCAGCAACACTGACCAGGTCGTCCCATTCGGCGTTTTCCTGTACGTGGTCGCCACTCGAGAACCTTTCTTCCTCATCGGTTATCAGTTTTTCGAGCGATGTGACGTGCCCATTGCACAATGTTCTGTCCCTCATATTGACTAAGCTATCACGTAAATAAGAATAGGTCTAATCAAGGTAGGATGTACATTTATAGTAGGTACTTACCTTGCTGGCTGCCGATAAGGTATCCCAGCTTCCTTATAAGATTCCAATACTTGCTTGGTTTGCAAACATTTCACTATTGTAAATCTGATAGAATTATTCCAAGAGAACATATACCAACCCAACCTATTTAATCATTCGACCATTGGACTCACTGTTCGTATAAAATAAAAGGGCAAAAAATAATCTCGAAAATCCGGCAAAAGTCAGATTAAACTCGTTTCTAATACCGCTTTCACTCAATTCTTTTTTATGCTATTTTCCTGATTGCCAATTTGTTTTATTGAACTTCTTCATTTTTTTTAGAATGTTTGCAAAGTTGGTAGATAAAAACCGTTTGAGGATTAGTTGATTTAATTCTAATAATCATTTAAATCAATGTATAAATTCACTCATTTATTATATTGATTGAGGTAAAAAGGCGTTGTTTATTTATCCGTCAGGATCTGTATAAATGTGGTATAATGTTTGACTTCTTTATACATATTATTATTGTAAGATGTTTATTTGGTTAATAAATATAGCATTATAAAATAAGTTCTAATTCGATGATCTTTTGGTAGAGTTCCAATTGAGTGAAAGACATCCAAACTTTCATCATACTAATATTATAAACGCGAATGTTTGTATGTATGGATGTTTGTTCCTCTTTTACGCAAAAACTACCCTACGGCTTTGGATGAAAGTTAACACATTGATAGAGCATATATTGGGGTAACATAGAGGCTATTTTTTATCCCGGAAAAATATTACATCCCTCGGGAACGTGAGTGAAACCGCGGGAGACAGCCAGCTTCCAGCTTGATTATAAATAAGACTTACCTACCTATTAAATTAAAAAAAGTGTGTAGGTAATTTTTTAAGTATGTACATACATTGACAAGAATTATATTTCCAAGCAGAAAATATAGCTCTCTGACATAGCTTTCCTTCCCGAGCCTAATGGAATTATAATTATCCATGATCAATTTACCCTGGCCTACGTAAACCTTTTTCTGAACAAACATTAGCCTTTGAGAATCTATCCTATGTAAAATATCAGGAAAGATTACCGAAATGCGCTTAGGGGTGAATTAGAACTCCCTAGTGGATAATATAATGACATGTACTTGTGGGTATAATTGATGGCAGTATAATTACTGTACAAAATGGAAAAACGAAGGGCAGGGGTAAAGAGTTGGGAACAGACAGGGGAAACGACAGGGGAAACCTGATACGAAAAAAAGATACTTAAGAAAATAATAATATCACCCGATTCGAATCGGGTGAATCGGGTGAACATGGCCTCGAGGCCAGTTTCAGACCTGTAACGTTTGATGAGCTCTATGTTGTTTCTCGAACGCCCCTTTTAGAACTCGTATTCCGAAACAGAATTCCATCATTTTGACACTGAAATATTTCTAATTTTTGAATTTTAATGAACCAATCATTGCATAAAAAAATTAGAAATATTTCAGTGTCAATTTTAAAAACCTATTTTGTTATTTTTGGAAAAAAAAACGGTATAATATGTTATTATAGGTACCTAACCTATTTCTGTTCATATTAATTTATACCTTAACTAGCTGTCCCCCGCGGTTTCCGGAGGTCTTTAATACGCGAACTGTCAAACGCGCGCAGTTAAAATATTTGTAAATGTTTAAAATTCTTGCATTTTCTCAATTATAATATGCATCTATAATACATAATAGCCTTCCTCTTAAATCACTCTATCTATTAAAAAAAACACATCAAAATCCGTTGCGTAGTTTTAAACATTAAGGCAGATATAGGGACAGACAGACAGCGGGAAACGACTCTATTTTATGCTATGTAGTGATACCAACCATGAATTAAAAAATAAAACCTTACACATATCCATGAGGAAAACGAATAAAAAATCATAAAAATATCAGCTGAACATCCAAAGGTAGGGCACAAATAAGGAAAATCAAAGCAATCGTTTCAAGTGTACCTGCCGTTGGGGACATACAAGGGATTATTGTGTAAACACGCTCAGGGCATTAGGAAACCTTACGTTTGCACAAACAAGTGGATGAATCGATTTCCCTAATGAGTGGCCGTAGTTAAGAAATAAAATTAAGTCACTATGAGCCCCTATGTTATAATTATCTACGAAAGACAAACTCCTCTTTAAAAAAACTAAATTTAAAATAAGTTTTTTTTTTATGCCACTTGGGCTGACAAACAAGCAGACGGTCCACCTGATGGTAAGTGGTCACCGCCGCCTATGGACATTTGCAACACTAGGAGCATCGCCAATGCGTTGTCGACCCTGAGACGTGAAGTTGTTAAGTCTCATGTGCCTGTAATTTCACCGGCCCCCTTACCTTTCTAACCGAAACAAAGTAATACAATTGCACTACTGCTTCACGGCGGAAATGGGTAAGGTGGTAGTACTTCCCCGGACGAACTCTGCACTAAGAGCCCTACTACTCTAAAATAAGTCCCATAATTAAAAAAAAAAATTATAATCCTTAGACAACCTTTAGACACGACCAGATCTAGATCTGGTCCCTAAGCAGAGATTGTACTATTAAACCATATAATAGATATTCTACATAAACTATTTTATATCTTAATCCATACTTAAATAGATTTACACCCAGCCATGGAACAAATAGGCATGTGCACACATTTTTTTCTGGGTGGGGATCGAATCCGTGACCTGCGGCTTGGCAGTCGGAGACGCTAATCAGTAAACCAACTGGTCTGATGATTGAACTAATGATTGACCTGAAGATATTCTTAGAAAAGGTGTCTTAGAGGATAAGTAACGATCACCTCCAAAGCGTTTAATTGTAAAGAGTAGCAGAAGTGAAGGTAGGGTTAAACAGGGAATTTCATGTTGCTTTATTCTGTTAGGTTTACCTTTGGCCTATTGGCTCAGTATCTCTATTGGCATACTTTGGCATGGAACCCAAAATAAGATACTTATAAAAACAATAACCTAGCACTTGAATGTGTCTGGAATAGCAGGGTATAAGCTGGTTTTATAAGTCAGGATGTGAAATAAGAAACATCAGCATCATAAGCTTTTATGTCCCTTTCTTGACATACCTTTTTCATTGCTTAGGCCATTCAATCTCCGGCTTAGAAAAGCCACTACAGTTTTTATAGGTCACGGGGTCAAAGTCCTTACACTTCGGAGAGATGTGCTAGAATTTAGGTACATGTATATAACCTTATTATAAAATGAAATAAAAAAAGGTGGGCGAAAGAAAGTTAATGAAATTACATCAGTACAACTTATACAGCCGTCTGCCTTCCATTTTTAGAATAACGAGCGTAAAGATATTTATTTATTTTTATTATTATATTTCTATCAATATATGCATCAGTTAATTTTTTGGTAACAAACGTATTATTAAGTATTATTATTAAAACTAAGTAAGGATTTTGCTGAGTTACAGTTTCATTATCGCGTTAAGAAAACCGTCGAGCTATTCATGATGATTATGTAAATAAAATCTTAATTCTTGCATTACATTTTAAACGCAAAAAAAAATGTTTAAGCTGCATAAAGCTGTGGCAGGAGTGGAAAAATAATTCAATTTCCCAACGACGACGTATTAAGATAGTACTGAGTATACAGTATACTTATGTGGAATATTATAATTTGATTTACTTCGTGATTTATTTACGCAACAATCCTTCCTTCAATTGTGTACCTAATGGTTATGGCAAAAAGGTGTATTATTTATTAAGCTACAGATATAACCGTAGAGTTCATTTTCGGTATTTTAAAAGTAAGTGTTTCCTTTTAGAACCGCTGCCAGTTAAGCGGACAGAACTGAATAAATAACTGTGACTTCGGCAGGTATAACGATAGGAAGTGCAAATACAATATGCACTTTGCCCGATTAAATTTCAGTTACGACGATGCTTCAACAAATATCATTTAAATTTATTGTTTTCTTTGCTGTTTCAGATTTAAATTTGTGCAAAATTAGTTTCGGATTACCGGAGAAGTATTGGTGAATAACTAAGTAATAACATTTTGTTTATTTTTTTATTTTAACTAGCTGCGCCCTGCCGCTTTACCCGCTTTCAATCCTGGTTATAAATCTTCCTCTTCTATTGCTGAAAACTGCATTAAAATAGGTTGCATAGTTTACGATTATATAATGGACATACAGACAAACATTCATTTTTATATATTTAGATAAATTGATTGGTATAAAAATTAGCTAATATTAATGAAAACTAGTATCATACACATTTATTTGGATAAAATATTAGCCATACTCACAGATTTTAAGCGCGTTTAATGTTTTCTCTTTCATTATAGTAAGATTGTGGTTAAAACTAAGACAGTCAAAAATATGTTGGCGTCGTCACACTCATCATACCTTACAACTTAATTTCTTAGTTTAGTTACTTAGGAATTTTACTTAATAGTTCAATACATCTTTATAGTATGTTTAAGACCTAAGAAGGTCGAAGCTACCTGAAGTTCCAAACTCAGCATTTTACTGAGAAGTACTGGCAAATATATCTTCATAGACCTGACTTATTCTGAAGTCGAAAAATTTGAAGATGTTTACGAACAAATTTTCTTAGAATCTCGAAGTAACGTAAAGAATATTAATATTTCATGAACGGTTAATATTTTTTAGGTATTCATAGAGATACGAGGATTTAAGGCATTTATTCGTAAGTTCTTCATTTACTTATGTATGAAACGGTTTGTATTAAAGTACTTTTTTTTTTTTTTATATATAAAAACTTGAGCACATTTGACTAGATCTCACTCTATTGAAACGAATTGAAGGTTTATTTTTAATTAAGATTTACGCGTGTTTTTGAGTCACTAAAAATATTTAGGAAGATTATGTTTAAAACCAACAAAAATATGTTCCACAAGAAAGTAACTTTTAACTTTGTTTAAAGGGATATTACATCCATTAAATTCGTCAAGTTGACAGTTTTTAAAGTATCTACTGAATATTTACAAGGTAATATAATAATACATATTAAACTTCCAAAAAGATTTTCGTCTATGATAATAAAAAAATATTTAAACAACCAAGATATTTTTTGTTGGAAATTATTATTTTAGACTAAAATTATACCGAGAGGATAAATGTCGCTGGTCATAAGAATATGAAATAAGGGTAGTCTTGTTAAAGCGTAGGGGTGGAAGCAGAGCTTACCTAGTTAAAAGTTTGAAGCGATGTTAGAAGAAATCCAAAGTCAAGACGTAGGTCGTGGGATCGGTGAATGAACATTTTGAGGATCATAGCTGCGTGGCGGGGTACTCTGTAGTACCCGTTAGGCTAGCTCATGTCAAATGCCTTAACCTTGCACTTATCAGCTTAGGCCTCTTTATCACTTACCATGTCGAGATTGTTAAACACAAGCCTAACATCAAAATCATAATATTCAACCCAAAGTCAAAGTCTTCATTAAATATAACTATCAACTACTTGTTCGCACCCTGCGGATTCAACCGCATTTTCGAGGGATCTAATGTATAAAATATAGCCTTTGTCAGTCGAGAATAGTCCTGCTTTCTATTAGTGAAATATTTTTTTAAATCGGATGGGTGGCTAGAGTAGTAGAGTGCAGAGAGTTCGTCCGGGGAAATATTACTATGTTTTAGTTAGAAAGGTAAGAAATTACAGGCACTTGAGACTTAACAACTACAAACAACAAGAAAAAAAAAATGAAGTTTATCTTCTTAATTCAAACATACAAACTCACCAACTTATAAGGTATTTATTCTAAACCTACCACAAAATGTACCTAAACAAAATTGCGGGCAAAATGTAGTTACGTAAAAGAGCAGTAGCTATCGTAGGTTGCCTAAGTATTTTCCAAGTTCGTAACCTCAGGCCGGTGACCGCCTCGCCGGTATGTGTGACCCATGTTCCCTCAGTTACCTCAACTTCCCACTTTCGCTACTAACTTTATTATCTGACATACGCTTGAATCCGAGGGAACCTTTAGTCAGTAATTTGTTTACAAAAAATCTATTGGTACCTGTGTGTGTATATTAGAAGTATGTAGTTTAGATAACATGGAGGCTTTCTGTGTCTTATTAGACTGCTATGGCGATGTAAGGTGATGATAACTCAGTTGGTTAGTGATGTAAAATGCCGTGACTTATCATGGGGTCGAACCTACAATGTGCTCGAGATTTTGGTGAAGGTAAACATCGTAAAGAACCCGTATCTTGGTGGTAGGGTAGTGTATAGTACCCACCTGCTGGCTACCATCAAGTTGAAACCAGTCGCCAAAATACCAACGAGTGTGTTCCGACACCACCAGTTCCTTTATAAGCTTTGTGTGCTACCTTTGGCTGGATCCTCACATACCATGGTGAAATTGTAATGCCTTTACATAGTTAAAAACAGAATATTGCTTCAAGACACATTATAGAAGTGAAAGTTTTGTATTACAGGGAAACATTTTAATGATTCATCAATCACTTTTGAATAGCATGGAACAATCTATCAGTTTCAAAATTTTTCATCACACAAAAAGGTTGCATGTAAGAATTTCAAAGGTCTCCCATAATAAGTGTTGCTTCAAAAATGAGTTTTAGTTAACTATGTGTTGGTTTTATTTTGACAAGACATTTCTATCCTAACCTAACTGTACAAATTACACATCCCACAGAAATAAAACAGGACCAGCCTTGATTAAATACCATTGTACTATAATCAAGAGTTTTCATCACATCTTTTTTAGTACAATCAATCTCCATGCCTTTTGTGTGCGTACAATAAAAACAAAAGACAGTCGTCACAAAGGCACACCAACACGTGTCACACTCTCACTGTTATCTCTCACTATTGAATTCATAATGCCACAGACATTTTTGGAAAGTTCCACATTTAAATTAACCTTCTAGGTATTGCGCGCTTATTATCCTCTAGCGTAATTTTTTAAATTTGTGTATACAGATAGATATTATACACCTACCTATTTGACATCAGATCGACATCTATCATTTGTATATATTATGTGGTATTTTTTTTTATTTTGGAATAATAAATATAATATTATTAATTGCTTACATTATGCCACAGATATTTTGGAAAGTACCACATTAAAGTAACCTCTCCCGTATTTTCTATAAAAAGAAATGTATTCTATAATAATATTTATTTGGAAAGAACTGTGTTACTATTATAATATTTCTATATTTTTTTTAATTAATGCACACATTATGTATATATATGTATATATTACGAAGTCATTTTATTTAATTGTTTTTGCAATAGTCTATGAAATATTATTATTTGCTTAAAATAATTTATTTTACACCGGTTTTATCTGCATTCTCAGGGTGTTACAATAAAAAGTCTCCAGCGAGTGGCCGAAGCTATCACTGCCCAAATAAATACAATCTATCAATCGTTAAGGTGTGATGAAAGGGCAAAACAAATAGACACGCGAACAAATAAATAAACTCACTATAATATTTTTATTATAAAATAAATATCTTGGGACATACCACACGTCTATCTAATCCCGAACTCTGCAGAGCTCTACTATGGAATACCAGATAACTGATATATACTACATATTCTACTATTTTGGATAGCCAATTTGTGCGGTAGTAATCTAAAAAAAAAAAAAAAATACACCTAGATATTGAACAAACAGAATTAATGTTGGTCTTAAATGGAAATTTAACCAGCGACCTGTAGCATAGCAATCAGGGTCTCTAAACACCATGTCAACTGGTCCATCCAATACGAAACGGATAGTCAGTCTCTCTAATTGGGTTATCATTGCATAGTATGAACTAAAAACTAAGTTTATTTTAGTCTTTACCATCAATGACAGATATAAAATAATGACTACAACATGTCAACCACAGGTGTCTTCGACATAGTCATAGTCAGATGTAAAGTGTCCCATTGAAATGAATGAATAATAAAAACCCCTGTCCTTCACTACGCAATGGGTGTACCTACTTTACAAATAATTTATTGTAAAGGTATGTATAGATTATGGTACGGCTTATTATGTACAAGGTTTTGTACTGAACTTGGGTCGGAAGTTTTCGGTCTTATTCGGGCCTTATCGTTTCTCTGTCATTGCGGCCTGAAACATTCATATTATGGACATTATGATTCATTTACGGATAGCCATAATAAATTAAACTAATTCAGCTGTTTTCAGTTACTTGGATCACCTTATCAGTTAACCTGAGGATTTGTATTGTTCGGTATTTCCCGTTTGGTGCTTATTTTAGAAAAATCGTTATTGTGTTTTAAACATATATTCTTGGACATTATTTACACACGGTCATCTGATCGCAAACTAAGAAGAGCTTGTCTGATGGAAATCAAATTACTCATATATACTACTTTTTATTCTAACTAGCTGCGCCCTGCGGCTTTGCCCGCTTTCAATACACCTTCCTCTTAAATTACTCTAACTATTTCTGAAAGCTGTATTATAATCCGTTGCATAATTTACGATTCTATGAAGGACATACAGACAAACATTCATTTTAATATACATATAAAGATATACACGCAAACGCAGAAAAAATTACAGATTTGTCGAAGGTGGCAATTGAACCCACGACCTATGGCGTGGCAGTCACGATCTCCAACCACCAAGCTAACTGTTTTAACCCTTCGACCCGACTTTTCTAGAGATATTATTTTCCATTATTCTTTTTGGTCATATAAAATCTATACCGATGTGGAATGCCTATTTTATGAAGTGGAGTCAAGTGCAAAAGTATGTATATTGTCATAGGAATGCGCGAAAAACGGGAAGTACAATAAATCCTTTGGGATATCGCAGCATCACGAATGATATCGAATTCCGATATTTATTTGTGAGAAAATTTTACTACCATATTTTTATAGCTAAATATTAAAATTTGAACGAATTGTTGGGAAACATGATAATGAAAAACAGTGGGATCTCTCGGAGTATTAGGTATAACATTTATTTACTTATGTTTATTCCATTTCCATATCTAATTTTAGGTACAGACCTGATGTATAATTTTGTTTTTATATTTGTTTTTTGTTTCTAATAAATATTTTGTGACAGTAAAATAAAAAAAAATATTAAATAGGCAAAAAGTCAGGTTGGATTACATTTATTCGTAAAATGTTTAAAATAAATAGAACCTTGCTGAGTTTAATGCTGGTTCTTCTCAGCTAAGAGATGACTTCCGAACCGGTAGCTTCAGTAGATTTGACCTTCATAATTGCTCCTGCGATCTAAATTATTAATAAAAAATAATGGCAATATTTAAATTTTATAAAATAGTAGCTGTCCCCCGCGGTTTCACCCGCGTTCCCGAGGGATGTAACATTTTCCCGGCACAAAGTGTATCCTATGTTACTTCTAATACCTCCAAGAATATGTGTACAAAGATTCATAATGATCGGTTAAGTGGTTTTCGCGTGAAAGCGTAACAGACAAACATTCGAATTTATAATATTAGTAGGAATTAGTGTAAAAAAATTACAAGAATTTAAGAGATTGTTATTAGGATTGTTTTTCATTAGTTAGCGTATGATATATGATAATTCTATTAAAAAAATAGCAAAGAAATGTTCCTTTCATTAAACAAATAGGCATAACGTCTATTATTACCAAGCTGGTATTTAGAAAACCAATCCACTAGAATCAAATATCAAAATCCAACAATCCACAAATACTTATCTACCCTATGATCAATATCGTTGCCTTGACTAAGTTATTGATACTATTCCTACATAAAATTTTTACTCAAGTGAATGTTTAATAAGTTCTGTCTAGATCTGTATTTTCTTATAATTAAATTCTTTGCGAACGCATTCAGTTGTCTGTGGGCGTCTCATGAACGTCTTTAGCCGAGTGGCAATGTTTTTTCCTCAGCAATTTGTGGACAATATAAATCCTTTATTAAGACGAAACTGGGCTAAATATTGTGACAATATTAAGGGCTATAATGTCTATGTAGTTTTAGTACTGGGTGTAAATATATATATAAGAGTTTATTAAAAAAAAAAAAGTAGTATATCAGTTATCTGGTTTCCATAGTACAAGCTCTGCTTAGTTTGGGACCAGATGGCCGTGTGTAAAAGAATGTCCCACGATATAAAAAACAAAAAAAAAAAGCGTAATTCTCTATTCTCTTTTTGAAAAAAAAAAATGCGGTATGGTTTATTAGCGGACAAATTATGTGTGTTTTGGCAGTTAACTGCAAAATTTTACCTTAGGAACATATCACACTTTATTATACGACTAGATTTAGCTTGCTTTTTTATAAAATGACAGTGTCATTTCATGAAAATTTGCGATTCGTCGCAATATTTTCATGAAACAGAAAGTTTCCAGTATAACCTAAAATTTACCAAGTAATAGTGGTATCAGACATCATAAATATAGCAATTACTACATCTTACTAATAATATCAATGCGACTGTTTGTTTGTATGTATTCTTCTTACTCTTGCAACACTACCGGACAGATTTGGGTGAAACTTGGCACATAGAGAGAGCATATCCCGGAATAACATATAGGCTACGTTATCTCGGGAAAATATGACATCCCTCGGGAGCCCGGGTAAAACCGCGGGGGACAGCTAGCTCAAAATAAGCATAACTTAATTCATGCAAGAGCGAGCGCTGCTACTAACACGTCAATGAAATTGCTTGAAATTATAAAAAGCTCCAAAATTTTATAAAAAATCTGGTTAATGATGTAATCAATCAAAATATCGTTCAGCGAACTGTTTATGTAAGTTTATCAATTAAGGCTTTTCAGCTAAGCCGCAGTTAGTGACGTAGGGGTGACGTCACAACCTGTCCAATGCAGAGGATGGCTAATTATACTCAATAACAAACTATACTAATAGAACTTGACAGACTGTCAACGATAGGTTCGTGGTAGAGAAATTAGAACCCTATAATTAGGTACTTATATTAGGTGTTCGGGCTATAATGAGACAAGTGAAATGAAATGAAATATTTATTCAAATAGGCCTTCACAGGCACTTATGAATAGTCAGGCTCTAACCCCGGTTCGTGTGGTTGCTTTTACTGAGAAGAGCCGGTAATAAACTAAGCAATTACTCTTCTAAAAATAAGATTTTGTACATAAAGATGTGTCCTGCTGGAGTAGTATTTGATCGTTATGAGAGCACAATTTTGCTAAAAACTGTTATAGTATGAATATGAAAAAGAGATTTAGAAAAGAGAAATATAGGTACGATAAAAACAAATCTACTTTATTAGATAACTTTGGATTTGTATTCTTATATTGTTTCTAGAATATTATTTTATCAGTAAAAAGCTACTATTAACTAAGCTTTTAAGTATCTAATGGTTATTCTAACTGCTTAACTAAACCAGTACTGTATAATCGTTTATTTTACAACCGTTAGTTACAGTTATAAAGGTAAGGTAAGGTCAAATTAAAACATTAAATGAAATAAAATATTTTAATTATGTACGTTTTCCCCTTCATACTAACCTACCCAAATGGCTTTGAGTGAATTTCCATAGCACATAAATACAAGTATTCTCCATACGTCCAATGGAATCTCTACCCCAAATTGGTCACGGTGACTAATAGATTACGTTGTGAAACCACATCAAACTCTCCAATTAATCACTTGACACCCACAACTGAGCTGAGGGCACGTCTTATCATGGCAACTTTGCTAATCAAAGTTGAGTCATTAGACTGTTTTCCAGTTACCGTGTAGCGACGCACTGTGTCACCTATAATAATTATTGAACGGTGCGTAAGGCTGTGTTATGTTTTAAAGTGATTTTTTTTGAAAAATATAATGAAACAGTGTAAAAAATCTGTTTTTCTTAAAGCGAAGTAGCTTTATTCTACGCTATCTACCTGGTATGACCAGAGTCACTAAGCGCAGAAAAAACTGGTTCCAGATAAAGGAAAACTATAAATAGTTCAAATAAAAAAATTGCAGCCTTATTTATGATCTTTTTAGTATGTGGAGTAGTTAGGTAACTCTTGCGCCAAGAGTTGAGTTCCTCCAGAGAAGTACCCATTATACCCATTTTGCCGCAAAGATTATTATTTTTCATTTAGAAAAGGTAAAAGGCCCGGGCCGGAAATATTACAGACACTGATAAACTTCATAGGGAGCAGTGGCCAGTTACCATAAGGTTGAAACGTTTGCCTGTTCGTCAGTCAACTTGACATAAAAATAACAGTTCAAAATCAATTTCATAATGGTCACCTTAAATTAAGTATGCGTTATAGTTTTCCTACATACACTCTCTGACAGAATTAGTTTTACACTAACTGTGATTTTGATAAGCTCGCTTTTAGCGTTCATCGTGACTCCAGCTTTACTACTACAACTATTCATTATGTCACTAGGTCACGCAGGGGTTTCGATAATAATATATTAAATGGGGAATTGTCCTTGGATTTTAGTATAATGATAAACTGTTATCACATACAACGTATGCTCATAAAATATGTTATTAGGAAATACAATATTTCAATCATTTAACGATAATATAACGCTTGGTTTTTATAAAAGGAAGTGCACGTTTGGTAACGTAGTTCTAGAAATGATTTTTATTTTGCAATTTATTTTCCATTTACACTAACATTTATTAATACCCTATATTTAAGGGTCATCTAAGGGTGCAAAAGCGTTACTCCTAGCACTAAAAATATCCATCCTTGACCCTTACGTGTAGTTATGGCTACATCCAATGTATTGTATTTTATTGCCAATTTGCCACTCGGCGCTCGCCAGTTAGTACTAAGCCTACTTCATACAATAGAGTAGAAACAACGCGGCTAAAGTTGGCAATCAAATTAGGTAAGCTTGGTTCTGTCAACGCAGCTCATTTAGTTACAAAATGTAAATTAGTTTGTTTTGAATTGTGTGTTAGAGCCTAGGATAAGCATAAATAACTTTGTATGGATTTAATTACTAAGATTAATTTTAATGCCATTTTGATTTTAGTCCTTTGGTTTTATAATTATGTTAGGTTATATCAGTTCTGTAAATACCTTTACATGAGAACTTTGGTTCCATGCTACGAAACGGTGATGTTTTAGGTAACATGTATTTTTTTATGCTAATAGTGATTTTCTTTCCAGAAGCAACATGGCATGAGCGGTCGGGTGGGCGCGACATGCGGCGCGCGCCGCCCGCGCAACCCGCCGCCGTCGCACTCGCGCTCTCGCTGCTGCTGCGTCTCGCCAACGCCGGTATGAACACCTCTTTACAAATCCGATTACCCTTCAAACCCTCTGACCGCTGAGCTCTCTCACATAGATTCGGTCAATTGCGAACGAATAATAGTTTGATTAATTCTTTCGTAATGTCACATCATAGGAAGACGTTATAACAAAGATTTATTAGATTGAATTTCATAGTATATTTGGTCTTAGCCTGCTGTAACTACAATTTACTATAAACTTATCGTTGTCGAGTGCAAATTATTTTATCTTAATAATACAAGCTGACTAGCAGCTGGTTGCTTAAGTTAAATAATAATCTTAAAGCCAGAATGAGCAAAGTGTTTACCTAACTGAAGTGTCGAGTTTGCGGCTGCTCGTAGCTTAATAAATCAGAATTTACCGATGCGAAAGCGGGTGTAAGTAAATCCTTATTTTAAATTAATACACAAAGTCAAATCTATCGACAGGTTGTTGACCCGTCTTATTTAAAATACAAACTAATGTGTGGTTTTTCTGGGGTGATTCTCCTCCATACTTGCTAAGCCTATGAGCGGGGAACGGAAAAACTTATTAAAAAGGTTGTAATTCTGTGCCGTGTGTACTTACTGTATTATTGTATCTACATTTGGTTTGTAAAGTTACTTTTTAAGTTTAAAAAATAAAAAAAAACAAATGCAAGGCCATTAATTTAATTCAGGCCCGGAAGACCCAGGAAGGGCACATATCTGATGAACTGGCGGGAAATTTATTTTTTTCGAAGTACCAATATCAAAGTACTAAATATACAATACTACACATAAAAAAGCTACTGTAAATATTACTACTTATTTATTACAATTTCTGCTAACACTCTTCAGTGATAAAAATCAATTTCATGAGAAGCGCTTATCTATTAATATCTTCAAGCTACTTGACCCAGCATGATCAGATTTCCTTTGTTGTAAAGTTTGTTTAGAGCGAGTAAAAACAAAATTGACAAAGCTTGTAACATCTTGTTAAACTTTCTTGGATGTGTCTTCTAACAATTTATTTGTATTTAATTTGTTAAGGCTAAGGTTTTAAATACAGAGTATCTCATACTTAATGTAAATTGATTTTGAGATTTGAGAATACTTCTTGGGATTTTAATTAAAACCTTCATGTTTGCTTTTTATTAATCTAATAATAATTTCATCGTTATAGTCTTCACTTGAAACAAGGTTTTTACAAGAAGTTATTGAATAGGTAAACTGGTATTATAACAATTCATGCATGTCCCCTGCGGATTCACCCGCGTTCCCGAGGTATATCACATGATAAAAAATTGTCTATATGTTATTCCAGGATATGTTCTATCTATGTGCCAAGTTTCATCCATATCCGTTTAGTAGTTTTTGCGTGAAAGAGTAACAAACATACTTACCTACAAATCTTTCCTCTTTATAATATTAGTATAGATATAGATAAGGATAAGTACAGATTATAATGAGGAAGATGAAAAACAACTGTCTATAGATAATAATCCGCCCCAAAGTTCCCACTGTGAGCACAGTATTAATAAATCTATGTAGGTAGGTGATTTATAACATCTTAGATACGCCCAGATAGCCACAATATCTAAATCAAGTCTTGTAAATAATTGAGTAGCGTTCAGTGCAATAGCCGTTCTGGTTTCTCAAATTAAATTTTCAAGTAGTTACTCCATCTTTGAAACCATTAACTTACCTGGCAGCGGCATTCACTTCTGCACTTTTACTCCTTTTACAACTTTCATTAAGCTTCTCGTTACGTTTTTGAATGGAGCTTTTAATTACCTCTTAAGGTACTTAGTTTTCTACAGTATTCGGTCGAGATGGTATGAAATTGTATGTATCAGGTTTTATCGCAAAAGTAGTTCATAACGATGAGTAACTTCTTACTATAATTTTGTTGGGTTTACGCTTTAAACCAAATTGTTTGGGATTATAGGGAGGATAATTTGTAATCTGGCGTTGCAGAAATTAAGTTATCTAATATTTATAAGTTTTGGCCTCTTATATAATTTTTTATGTGATTCAGTGCAGTAGTAAGGTTTTGTGGCGACATCTATGAACACGCACTTGAGAAGAACTATTGAAGTTTTCTCAGGATGTGACCATTTATAAAAGCTTCCAACATCAACAGTTAGATCGCGGTCCCCAGGCACGATTACCTAGCCTGGCGGAAGATCGTCTTTTTTAACTGGAGGAGTCTCATACCTCCATAGTTTTAATTAAAAACCACCATTTTTTGCGATTATTTATTTTATTAATTTTCATTCTTAAGTTCATTAAATTGTATTCATCAACAGGATCAATGGGCCCAGGTGTACCAGAGAACATCACTGTGACGTTCCTGAATCCAACAACGGTGAGGGTGTCGTGGTCCACCACGGCGGAGCTGGTCGAGAAGTATGACGTCACGTACAAGCCATCTGACGCAAGGTAAGCTATGGTTACCAATGACGGCATTTTATGCTTTCTACTCTATGTCAGCTTTCTTTATGTTTACACACTATGTGATTTCTATGTTAGATATTACAATCGTTGGGATCTCGGTATAGAGATTGATCAATATTTTACGTCAAAGCTGGACCTGTATGGTTAATTGGTCACGTGGCTTTTATGTGCCTGCAGTAATCACCTTCTGTACACTGAATATAACAATAATTTAGAATGAATTCAATGCAATGTTAATGCTTATGCTTCATGTGCTGTGCCTAAAATTATGGATTCTGGCACGTTTAGAGCTTTTTAGTCAGATCGAAGCTTGAACAAGGTTTGAGACAGTCACCAAGAACTACTTTCATCTGTAGATATTTTCGAACATAAGATATGTTACATACATCCGCACCTATTTCCGCCGTGAGGCAGTAATGTACTTGTATTAACTGTGTTTTGGTTGGCCAGGTAAAGGGGTCGGTGAAATCATGGTCACATGAGAACTAACAACTTGGTCGGGTCGACAAGGCATTAGCGATGTCCCTGGTGTTTTTTAAATATTTTGACCACTTTATAATACTAACTAAAATTTATAATTAATTCACCGACCATACGATGTCCTGTCAAATTAGCACAAAAAAAAATATTTTTGCCTAAAATTTTTGCCGGACTATCAATCGGCTTTGAAATCTTCGTGATACTAAGAAATCGAACCAGCTGTTCCCAAATGATGCGCTAACCGACGAACAGCATTTAATCCTTTATCATTAATAGAATTGAGCATAAAGTGTGCTTATTTCGATTTATTTTTATAATTTTAATCAATGTGTACCAAAGATATGATAGAAAGATAGATAGAAAACTATTAATTGTACACCAAACAAGAAAAAGAGGAAAAAGAATGAAATATCAAAAACCTTAAAATTATGTAAAAATTGACAAACATATTTTATTGTTCGTGGAAATACAGTGATTCGTATATTAACTGGCAAAATAATTAACGCTTGTAACCTCAATTTTCAATTAGGCAAATATTAATATCGAATTATTTGCGGCTACTCGCTGCATAGTAATTAAATTGGTGTAACATTTCCGATAGCTTCATTAGTCGAGTTTACTTTACACTGCACTACACAGCAATTTGATATTCGATATAAAGTTTAAAGTTTACACGTGAAGTTATTTAACAGTGTATGTAGTTGTTTTACAGTATCTATATATTAATACGTGAAGCAAAAACATTAGACCCCTGAAAAAAAATTGCGCAAACGAACGATCGGGAATTTTGATACAGTAAAAGTTTATAGAAGTGCAGAAAGCGAATTAGTTAATACCAGTTAAAACCATTCGTTTGACATATACACGCAAAGTTTACAATATATAATAGTTTACGTTCATTCTACCAATGTCAATCACATAATGTCGTATTTGTGGTTTACTCCAAGCTGACGTAATAGAACAAAATTCGGAATTTTGTGCAAATGCAAAATGCGAGTTCTGTGCAATGATTAAAGACTCTCTGACAACAAAATTCAGTAACGTTCCAACCTAAAATGTAAAGACTTACGGCTGAATTTCGATTGCAAGACGACCACTAGTATATTGTCTATGAGTTACAATAATTGATGATACTTAAACATACGGCTATGTTTATTATGCAAAATACATGAGTCTTGATTTTGATCTTCATAATTTTCATTTTACTTATAGCTCGTGACTATGCTATGAGAAATGATTGACTGTATAATGTCAAATTGGGGTCTAAAATGTATGGAAAAGTAAGGTTGGTTGGTTTGGTACAACGATTGTTGCGGTTTTTCAAGAAACATCGCAAATTTGCAAAGCAAAATTTATGTTTCTTAATTTAGTTATCTTAAACCTTTACTCGTTTTTTTTAAATATGACATTTTAATTTACTTTGTATCACTTTGTGTAAATATTGCTTTCGATAACGTCTATTACAAAATGCTTCTTAAAAATATAATACGACATATTTAATTTATGATCTATCTGTTGCTTGTTCTAATATTTAACATGAAAGTCAAAGAAGTACACATATTTATTTAAATTTATTTATTAAATTCCAATATAACACGTAAATTTACGTAAATGAGATTAAATAAATTGCATGCAATCAATCTAAGTTCTCTCTCAGGCTCTTAGTAATAACTACCTTCCGAGCCGGTATAAGAGTCAGGCTATTCATAAGTGCTTGTAAAGGCCTATTTGAATAAAATATTTTTATTAAATTTCATTATACTGTTGGTATATTGATGGGAATATATCCCATATATAAGTTAAATTTACGATTAAACTAGCTTCCCGAGGTTTCATTCTTATTCCCTAATTATGCATTTTCCCGGTACAAAAATATGTTATATCGTAGACTATAATGCATCTCTGTGCGAAGTTTCATCCAAATCCGACAAATAAGCACACGGTCCATCTGATGGTAAGTAGTCACCGCCACCTATAGACATTTGCATCACCAATGCGTTGTCGACCCTTAAGTCTCATGTGCCTGTAAATTCACCGGCTCCCTTACCTTTCTAACCAAAACACTATTCATTTACGTATTACTATACAAGTGCACTACTGCTTCACTGCGAAAATGGGTAAGGTGGTAGTACTTCCCAGACGAACTCTGCACTAAGAGGTCTACTACTCAAATAAAATCAAACTTTCCGTTCAGCCGTCCTGGCGTGATTAAGTAACAAATACCCATTCATCCAAATTTTCGCATTTATAAGTAGTAAGATAAACAATGGTCAGATGAAGTGAGCCGAGAAAGTATCCAAGTGTAATCTTATACAAAAACTTATTAAACTTTGCCACTCTTTAGAATTGGAAACAACTCAATATTAAATTTAAAGCCAAATTACTAAAGCTCCGGAAAGTTCAAATTGTGACGTCTTAATACCTCCTTGAATATATACAGATTAATTAAAACGAAAGTTTCTTTGTACCAAATTACATGGTATGACACTAATTAATTTTAAGCTTTATGCCTTGACAGAAAAGCTTAAGTTTAAATAACGTGACAAAATGTAAAGTGGTTTAATGAAGTATCGAATATCATTGGACTATATAAGTAACTTTACATAAATCTGCAAAATTACTAAAGTGGGATCAACTTTTTTTAAATTAATGATTTATTTTATACTTGCTGTCCCATGTGGTATCACCCACGTTCCAGAGGGATGTAACATTTTTCTAGGATAAAAAGTAGTATTAATTACTCCTTACAACGGCAGCTATCTGTCAGTGAAAGTCTCGTCAAAATCCGCCCAGCCGCTTTGGAGTCAATAATAAACATACACATCGATTTTTATATCAAAAACTATACAATAACAAAAAGTCATCCAAAATCAATACGATACCAATAGAATATTATTCCAGCATTTGAATTGTCCGTTATTATGTTATTTTCTAGTAACTTAAATATGCCACTTACTTACCTACAGTGAATACTAGGAAATAATAAAGAAACATTCGATTTGAGTTGGTGTTAGGTTATAAAATTTCACATCTCAGGGTCGACAACCTGGTGTTGCAAATGTCCATAGGCAGATGTGACCACTTACCATTTGGACGACCGACTATATGTCAGCCAATTCGACTTAAAATAATGATAATTTCTATTATCATCTTCTGTGACAATCTTGACGATTATTATTTCAATAAATGTTTTATATACCAAAATCATTGAATTACAAAGGTCTTCGTCATAAGCTCTAATGGCTATAGAACATAATCAAGCTTTGAACATTTAGCGAATTGGCATATTATGTTAATAAGCAACGCAGGGGTGGTGTTTGAATTCCAAACTGTACAATTAGAGGCGTGACTCCATTACCTATTCCAACGGATTTGTGCTGAAATTAATTAGAAATTTGAAGAGAAATATGACCCGTTCCCTAAAATAAATTATTTTCATATAATTTATGTGAATACGTTATGATAAATTGAAAACTACGGAAGAAGTTTAGTATTCAAAAAATAAAGTGGATAAGTGCGAGTTGGACTCGCACACGAAGGGTTCCATTACAACATACAATATTTAAAACAAATTTTAAATGTTGACTTTATTTTTATTTGTTCTTATAGTGGCCCACACACTCTGTGTAATTTTAACAATCTACCTATTATGGTTCATGATATACAGCCCGCTGACAGACAGACGTACGGACGCACTGACCGTGGCGCCATAGTATTGGCTACGGAACGCTTACGAGAAATTAATTAAAATACGTTTATTTTTTAATCATAAAAATATTATAAACCGTTGATTGGAAATAACAATGTCTTCAATAGAAATTAAAACATTTCCACCTTTAAGCCTGATTTTTAGTTTACGTTCAAAAGAAAATGTACCTTATATATATGAGAGACATGAGTTATGATATCCTGAGGGAATGTACACGGAAAATGTTTTGCATTCACGGCATTGGACATTGAAATTTAAAAGTTAGAAATACCTGAAATACCTGGAATAGCTGGAATTTACAAACGAATTTCGAAAGGTATTAAAGAAACTGAAGTATACTGGGTAAAAGGGCGGCGGGAGCCATTTTGCTATATGATTTTTGACAGGAACTATATAATAATATATAATATTATAAGATTTAGTTTTGAATGATTGCGTACGCGTTGTTGTTTTTGCATGTTATCAATGTAAACGGGCAGGTTGACTTGGAGGTAAGAGACCCTGACAGTCGTGCGTTCGATTCCCACCCAGGCCAAACATTTGTGTGCATGAACATGTGTGTTCTGTGTCTGGATTTAAATCTATTTAATTGTTTGTATTGCTCTAGAAAAAAAGGACTAAATTCTATATGTAGTAATATTATTTATCTGGTTCCACACTCTGTTTAGTTTGGGATCACCACCCGAATTATCTAACTCACTCGGATTCAATGTGGACCGATTTGATAATAGATTGATGGTTCGGCGCGTGAGCCTGTGACAACGAGTATGGGACAACAGTTCTAGCGCCGTCAATGAAATACGAAATTGACTGCAATGACGATTCCGAGAGCATTACACGATCTCCCTGCTGAAAACCTTGTGTAAAGAATTTCCCAGGATATTTATTATTATACTACCCACTTCTATCCCTTTATTTTTCCATGTCGTGCTACCACGATACAGATTTATCACACGTCACTGAGCACATTCACAGTGAATCACAATTTCTCAACAGTACAAAAGATTGTATTTGGCAACTGAAAATGCACTTTAGAAGTTTTAAGTGACGTACTTTATGTTCCGTATTTACTCTTTTAAAATTCATGTAGATTGTTGAAAATAGAAGCACAATTTAGCAGGATGGTGTTTTGTTTTTAGAATGTTTACACATATTAAACGCATGTAGTTGGGTTTTTTTGTATGTCCTTTTTGTTAAGTTATAATAGGCGTGGAGCGTTTATATGATAGACTTGCTGTCCCTGCGGTTTTACCTGCATTCCCGAGGTATGTTTAATTTTCCCGGGAGAAATAGTATCCTATATATTAATTCAGGTTATAAACTATTTATTTGCCTTGTTTCATCTTAATCTGTTTATTAGTTTTGGCGTTGAAATAGTAACAATTATCCATTATTACTTTCAGCCTTAACCTTGTCTTCTGGTGTGACCCCAAACGAATATTTTTATGTTAAACTAGCGGTTTCACCCGCATTTACCGATATCAAATAAATTCGCGTAATAATACTTCATCAAGATCGGTCAGATCGTTCTTGAGTTATAAAAGGACATACATACAGTATATATCTGAGTAGTAGAGCTCTTAGTGCACAGTTCGTCCGGGGAAGTACTACCACAGTGGTGCACTTGTATTACTGTTTCTGTTAGAAAGGTAAGGGGGCCGGTGAAATTAGAGGCTCATAAGGCTTATCATCTTCATGTCTCGGGGTCGACAACGCATTGGTTGATGTTACAAACGATCATAGGCAGCGGTAACCACTTACCATCAGGTGGACCATGTGCTTCTTTGTTGCCCCTGTGGTATTAAAAAAACATTTTTTTTTACAATAGTAGAATTGATATCAGTGAGTCATAAAACGAATATTTATCACAAAATTATATTATTATATTTGACAAAAATTTTATGTAGGTACAGACAGATCCAATAGATCTATATAGTAGTAGATAAAGTCGGTTTTCCCAAATCAAAGTTGAGAACACATCACGAGCTGCACTTGTGTACTACTTCACTTAAAAATTCCATTCACCTCTTTCCACTTCGCGTTGAGGTTTCATTGTACAGAAGTGATGCTCGACCTGTTGTGAGATAGGGTAACCCTTTTCAACTTGATGTCACACTCGAAATAACTACGATATGTACCTATGCAATAAAAAAGTATAAAATTATAGCCCGCAGTGATCTTAATCATAGGGATAGGAATGGGTCTTTCACCATTCTGTGCCACACTAATTTCATTTTGTTTTTTTATTTGCAGCCAGTTACTTATCCGACATCAAAACTCTTTGGTAAAACTTATGTTGAACACGCGGGGAAGCGTATAGAGGGCATGTGGTTATTGGTATAATTAATAATAGTAATAATAACAATAAATATTCAAGGAAATTCTTTACCCACGGCCTGATCTCAAACTAAACAGAGCTTAGGATATTTACTACTTTTTTAAACACATATATAAATAGATATTAACATCCAGACACAGAACAAACAGGCATGTTTTTCACTAAGAACGTCCCAGTTGTGGAAGAACTCAACTATTCCAACAACTTGTTTATTGTAAGTAGCAACAGGCTGAATTATATGTAGGATGCGAGGTATTATTGCCGAATTGTCTATCGTATATTTCTCGTGCCTGTATTTAATATAATAAATGGATAGATACCATTTTAAAGCCAATCGTGACTCTACATAATGGCGGAAATTAACATCTTATCTATCTCACGCTTCTATAAAGGTTTGCTTTCATTAATCAACATAAATTAATAATTATTAGATTATACAAAAACAAATATCTAGGAAAAAAATCCCAAACAAGGAAATTTCAACAGGAAATCGGCTCACTTTTGTCCGGCGGTCGGCGTGGTAACACGTCTGTGGTGCTAGTGCGTCGACTCAGTGACGGCGAGTCTAATACGTCCTGAAGATGCTTGCAAAACACGTGTCGATTTCCTGTTGAGTTACCTCGTTTGGGACTTGGCAGAGAAGGAGATCCAGCGGAATTAGTTACTAGATATTTGTTTTTGTATAATCTTACAATGGATTTTCGCAATCATAAAAGAATGAGACGTCATATTTGTACATTACTGAAACACAATTGAGGAGTACCTACTTACCCCATTGGGTGTTAACTTATGTTTATGTATGACGTACTCAACGAATTCTCAGCTCAGTCTCCGCATATGTAATCTAAATGTTAAGTAATATTCCATTCTGTTACTTATGTAACGCTAAAACTTCAGCTGCCTTCAGCTTTGTTTCCGGATGGTGACTACGACTTGTTTGGCTGGGTTTACACGCTTCGGTGGTTTAACGAAATAATGTCCTCGAAAGCGGACACACCTGTTACGTGGGTTTATTTGCTTAAATAATTGTTATTAGGCTTAGAAGATTACGGCTGAAAACTTTTTAATACGTAAATGTGTTTTTGTTTTGCTTTTCTGTTCAATGTTTTTATTATTTCGTTTATCTATTTGGATTAACGTACAACCTACTTGCTAAAATAATATTTTTAACATTTTTCTTTTTTACTTTTATGTGTTAGAGTCTGACCATTCGTAAGTGCCTATCAAGACAAATTTGAATAAATATATCTCATTTCATTTTAATGACTCAACGAAATACGTAATTAATTAGTTATTATTTACTAAAATTATAAATTCGATTTTTTTGTGAGGATAAGCCGTTAAACGTCTGTGGACGAAACATGGAAAATAGATAGAGCGTGCTAGAATAATATATAGCATAACTTTTTACCCCAAAAGAATGTAAGATACCTTTGGGACCACGGGTAAAACTGCGGGCGGAAACTAGTCTTAAATGTAAGACCAAATCGGATAAAGGATTTGATCCTAATTTGGTACAAAGCTTTGTAAGAGTAGAGTCAGAAGTAGAAACTAGTAATTGTGTTTATTTTCACAATAAAAACTAATATTGCGTGATTTACTATTAATGTAAGAATTAAGCTATTATCAGAGAAACAGTGGGAAGTTACTTCATTATGTTGAAGGCTGTCTGTAGCACTTAACCGACTTAAAAAAGGGGGTAGTTTTCTAATTCTTATTTAGGGTTCTGTAATCAACACGTTCGTCTTTCCGCGGTATAAATCAAGATAAATTAGACTCTCGGTACAAAAAAGCTATAATTTGGCATGATCACACTTATTAATCACGCTTATTTACTTTTATTCGTTTGTATAGAGAATGTCGTTGGATAGGCTTACACGCTAAACGGTCGTTTTGGATGTATCAAAAATTTTATGAATGGGACCTAATACAGCTATATAGGCTTTACAAGTTAACCAACTACGCGTTATCTGATACGTACTTGTACAGTATTTTTTTTGTATCAAAGACAATGAATATTATTTTAATTACAATATTTCTTGCGTTGACTTAAAAAAAAAAATTTGCTATTTTGATTTGTTGTAATGTATTATGTGTCTCATACTTTTATATTTCATATATATGAATTTTTCAATTATCTACACTTGAAAAGGCTCGCAGAATCTATTTCTAATTCACGTTGTATGTAAACTGATTACTTTGACAAGGTTACTCAAACGCTATCCTTTGAAATCCATTTTAGCAGTGTCTAGTAATGGGAGTGGCATGTTCGCTCATGTTGTGGCGTTATGCAAATTTTACACGTACGACTATTCTGAGAGCAAAAGCAGTTGTAATATTATTATCATAGACGTATATTATTAACCAGCTAAAAGCTATTTTACGTTCTCTTAGAAGTTATTTTAACATTGAACTTAGATCTAAGGGTTGTTTTTCACGGTGATAGTCAATATATAACATAATATAACATATACACACTCTATATTTATATTTGTCCGTTTATAGAGAACTAGCTGTCCCCCGCGGTATTACCCGCGTTCCCGTGGGATGTCACATGTATTATACATAAAAACCTTCCTCGTCAATCACTCAATCTCTCTCACTCAATCACTCTATCAAAAAAAATGGATCAAAATCCGTTGCGTAGTTTTAGAGATTTAAGCATACATAGGGATATAGGGACAGAGAAAGCGACTTTGTTTTATACTATGTAGTGTATATACGCAAGTAGAAATATAAAAATATATATTTAAAAAAAAATAATTGAAAGGACAACTAGGTATGTCGCGGCATTACCTATGTGTGCATTGTAGAAAGGTCCAGTGGATTTCTGTAAAGAAAGAAGTAATCAAAATGTTTCTCAACGGTTTAAATTTTAAATAGAATTTAATATAGACTACCCAAATTGGTTCTTATTTCGCTTTGTTTAAGGTATCCTTGTGGACTAAAACATCGTATAATAAAGCTCAATTGTTCAGTTTTATCTTAACTTTTTTTACGGACAAGTACTTTAATCGTCTTAAGGGAAACGACTAATGGATTCAGCGTACTATATTAATTTCAGTTATATTTGACAGTTTAGCTACTTACCCATATTTTTTATTACGAGAGCTAAAATAACATGTAAATAGTATCTGAATCCTATAAGAATATAACTTATATTTTCATATATATATATATCTCCGTAGTTGTATATGTATTGGTATATTATTGCGAGTGAAAACGTACATGAGTGTATTTGAAATGTCAAGTTGCACGTAGAGATAACATAATAGTACTTATACTCAAAGAATTCAATTTAAACCTGAAGCTAGACTTGAACCTACCGTACTTGACTAATAGTGTACAAATATATTTTATTTTTAAATGGATATAGTAACCCATAAGATAGGGTCTCTGGTCTCTACTATAAGGAGGTCTGTGGTCAACCGCAAGCGTATATATAAAAAAATATCATACTAAACCTCTTTTGCTCAGACTTTTTACCCAAAACAGCTTAAGTGTTGAGTCATTATAAAGTGAAGGCCAAATACTTTATTCGCGGAAATCTAAAAGTCAACAAAATAAAACAAAATGCCTGTTGAAAGAAGAGCTACGATTTAATCTTTCATAAATTAAGAATAGCAATTTTAAAAGTCAATGTCTAGAATAAAACTAAATATTCAACATTTAAATCGGAACACCCCACTCTGTTAAATATTCAACAGGGAATCGATAGTGTAAAACTAAAAGTGGGAAGTTCACAGACTAAAAAGGGATATGATAATGAGGGTAAACCTGTGGATAGCTGACAGGAGGAAATTGGATCTTGACATCGATTTGGTTGTCTCGGGAAGGAAATTAGATTTTTATAGGAATGTAGTTACATTTAATTTATTATCTTATAACTGTGCCCCGCAGATTCACCCGCGTTTCCGAAAGATTTTGTTAATCCAAGTTTAAAACTATATTCGTGCCAAGTTTAGTTATAGGGTAGTTTTTGCGTAAAAGAGACTAACATCCATTGAGTAGTAGAGCTCTTTGTGCAGAGTTCATCCGGGGACGTACCTTACCCGTTTCTGCCGTGAAGCAATAGTGCACTTGTATTACTGTGTTTCAGTTAGAAAGGTAAGGGGGCCGGTGAAATTACAGGCACATGAGACTTAACAACTTTACGTCTCTGGGTCGATAACGCCTTAGCGATGCCCCTAGTGTTGCAAATATCCATAGGCGGCGGTGACCACTTACCATCTGGTGGACCATCTGCTTGTCTGTCGGCCCATGTGGTATTAAAAAAACATTCTCACAAAATGTTTATAATATTAGTAAAATCTTTCTTACTCATAGCAAATGTCGCATTTTTATTCCAACCACATCATTTCGTCCTTAACTAAATCATTCTGTACTTTTTGGCCTACCTTTTAGCGATTGCCTTTATTACTTACATTTAGCAACATAACTAATCCTTCTTTCTTCTCATCATATGTCCGGGGTCTGTGGCTTTTTATATTTTCCTTAATAACCGCCACTGACATACTTCTTATAATAATAATGGATCATTGAATTCATCTATTAATACTTAAAGTTTAAATTAAGTGATAAACCTATGAAATCTTATGACATCTTAGGGTCACAGGTAAAACCACAAGTTGGAAGCTAGTTCATTCATCATAAATGATCCAAACAAAATATATGTAGCGAGTTATTTAAAAATAGTCATTGCCACTTCCCTTATAAGGTTCATATTATTTTTTTACCTTGTATTTACATTGCAGTATTAAGATAAAAGTGATGAACTACAATTAAATTACTGTTTTAAGTTTGTATCTATTTATTTAGTATTTTAAAAATAATGAATACTAAATAAAGTGTAACCAATATCTACCTTCCGGTGGTCGTTCCTTCTCTCAGTTTGCTAGTGGTTAGCTGATTCTAAATTATTTCCTTAGAAAATCACATAACAATTTTATTGAAATCATATTTGAATACCTGTTCAGAAATTTGTAATAGAAATATCTCGATATATTAGTTACCTAGTACGAGGAATGGAACTATACAGGTAGCATGGGTAAATAATCATATTTTGTTTTCGAACAAAAGCATTCGCTTTATTTACTTAAATAAATTGAATTTCCATCGGATGGCCATTTTGCATTTCTCTTTGTAGTACCTTTACAATTGGAGAGGGAATATTTTTACGCATTTACTTTGTACGTAGAATTTCGATACATATAACGTTCTGTTACATATACCAACATTAACAATGAACCTTCGAAAAGTATTTTATTCGAGTTGAAAAGTGCTATGTACTAACTTTTGTTGATTTACATATCCTTACATAGTATAATATAAAACAAAGACGCTTCCACCGTGTGTTCGCTTATGTGTTTTAAACTCCGCAACGGATTTTGCTACGGTTTTCATTGATAGACAGAATAATTCAGGAGGAAGGTGAATATGTATGCTTAAATATCTCGGGAATGCGGGAGAAACTGCGGGGAAGAGCTAGTTAAATATATAATACTTTTAAGTCATTGGTAGGTTTGTAGCATCACTTTGATAACTACTTCATTGGTAAAGTTGTCGAAAGCTGATTGGCCCCTTTTGGTAGCTAAGACAGTTAAAGAAAAAATAACCCTATGTGGTCATGATTAGGTTCATAATTTTTCCACAATTGAGGATAATATGAAGATATATTTTTATCGAACTCAAGACATACCTTTATAACATTTAAGTACGAATAGAAGTATTTTATAAGATACTTTTTGTTCTAAGATAAAGTTAATACTCTGAAAGACATAAACAAAATTTATTTTATAGTCGTTTGATCTCATCGTAGAGCCAGTGGTTTAAAAACGGCGCATTTAATGTATCTATTGGTGCACATAAAATGCTTATCCATCGGTGTTCCCCGGGGTGCACCCTGAAAGCGGAAAAGGAAACTATAAAATATGTAGGGCGCCTAAATGATCAGCTTTAGTGCTATATATGGAGCAATGAAAAACATTAGCTGGAGATTTTATTTCATTACTTTGATTTACCAGTTAGTGAATATATAAGTCTTATTAATATTTATAAGGTTTCCAAAGGATCTTATGTGTGCTTTTTTATACAAAAGGGGATTAATGTACATTCAAAGTAATGTACTTTTTATATGGCGAAAGAAACTTTCATGCGGTAACATATAAACTTATTACAAAAATAGTACATTGCCTTTTTTATACTCCTTGGGCTAATGCGTTGTCAACCCTGAGACGTGAAGTTGCTAAGTCTCATGTGCCTGTAATTTCACCGGCTTCCTTACTTTTTTTATACGACTTGGGCCGACAAACAAGCACACGGTCCACCTGATGGTAAGTGGTCATCGCCGCCATGGACATTTGCAACACTAGGGGCATCATCAATGCGTTGTCGACCCTGAGACGTGAAGTTGTTAAGTCTCATGTGCCTGTAATTTCACCGGCCCCTTACCTTTCTAACCGAAACATAGTAATACAAGTGCACTACTGCTTCACGGCAGAAATGGGTAAGGTGGTAGTACTTCCCCGGACGAACTCTGCACTAAGAGCTCTACTACTCTAAAAATATTATATATACTATACATTAAAGAATGGACGTTTTCAATGATTGATGAGGACCCAGAAACAAAAACTTGTTATTATTTGTCTATGCTCTATATCTTATTACTTATCATAAAATCTTCATGCCTACAATCCCCGAAGACATAGGTAATGATTTCTTTATTTATGAATTAACAATTTTAAGTGCTGACTAAATATAGAAATGGGTTCCGCGCCATGGTTTAATCCACATTAAAATTGATGAAATTTAAGCCTATGTCCTTCTCTGTACCATGGGCTACGGGTGTGCTAATTTTAGCTTAAGTAGTTCATTCGCTTATCTGTCAGAACGTAACACATAGACAGACAAGCAGACTGACGCTTTCGCTAATTATAATATTAGTTTGAATAAGCGACCACTCGATACGAGGCAGATAAGTAATGTTCCAAAATAAAAGAGTTTTACGGTTCGTTGTTACTATTTTATGACGTAATATCGGTTTGAAGTACATCAATATCATGATAATCTCAAATTAACATTATATGAAAAGCTTTTCTTTGTTATTCAAGTGCATACATTTCACCAACATCATATATTTTGATAAAGGTAGATTTGCTAGGTCGTAGATTGGGTTAGAAATTAAGGGACATAAAAAGTTCTTTTTTTTTTGGAAAATTAAATCTTTGTGTATTTTCCTTATCTTATCCAAGGCTTAATTGACTTTTTGTTTTTTTTTCCAATTTTCGAAATATTAAAAAAAAAAAAAAACGGAAATATAAGAAAGTTAAAATCAAAGCACGCAATTTCATAAAACTTTTCTAAGTTTTAAATCCAACGAACAAACTTTCTCCAATGTACTCAGAAACAAATTTTCCTTTTTGTTATATTTTAAATTTTGTCTTAATCATGACAAAATATTTATTGTTTTAAATATTCCTGTAACGTTAAATCACAAACTAACACCATACATCAAAATTCATTAATAATATTTGCTCGTCTTGATACATAACATATTACTATCCTAGAGCTTTTTACCCACATACGTATCTAATAATAAAGATAGATAGATCACACGTTATTGTTAAACCACATGCGAATGGAAGAGCTACCATAGGCCGACTTAGTGTCCCTTTTAGTGACCTCTGCCAGGCAACCTTTGTTAAAAATAATAATACAGGTTTCAAGTAATTTTGAAACACAAATACTGTCGATGTTGCTCAAAACAAAATCTCCCAATATTCCATTCAGCAACCCCACCTTTTTTCACAACATAAAACTCGGTTAACAAAAATCCATACCGTTGTAAAAATACCGGGACTGTAACAATAAAAACAACCATTTTGTTTACCAACCAAAACATTGCTTCATCAAAACTAGACATTTGGTCATAAAAAAACGAACAATACAAAGGGAACACAAAATCAAATGTCAGCTCGGAATAGGTGGGGTAAAACGGAAGTGATATTACCGATGAATTTCCTGAAGGAAAACGCGACCGCTTTGTCTGCCAAACCACGGAACCCTAATTTGTTGTGATGGAGTTTCACACAACATCGATAATAGATATTGAGCACGATATCGTATACTGAAATCTATTCGCATATTGAGGCAACAATGAACTCATTTACTATAACTATGATTGGAATGATTTCAAAGAGTTAGTTTTGATATTTGAATCCCTTTTCTATTTATGGAGTTAATTTATTACTCTATGTCAATATGAAGATCCTTATTATGTAAGCTTGTACAAAATACCTTCTCGTTGCTTTTTTAAATTGAACAAATAATCCGGCAATTTTAAGTAGGCACTAAACAGCACCACGTTTCAGCGGTATAGTAAAAGTTTTATGGATGAAACGATTAAATGAAAGGACCGATCAAAATGACGGTCATTCAAAGAAAGAATATCTAGTTCTATCTTATTTTTTTATTTATTCCATTCTTCTACCCGTCCTCTTTCTTCTTCGCTTTTCCATTCACTCCCTCATCGCTACAGAAAACGACGAAATTGACTGATGGCTCGTTAGTTACAGAGTGGTGCTGGAGGTTGCAGGCAACTCGGATGCTGTAATACTGAGTGGACTTGAGGCTGATACGCAGTACCAGGTGACTGTAGCCGCGCTTTGGGGCGGGCACAAGTACAGAAGTAGGCCTATTGTCTTCCGCACACTGGGTGAGTAATATGGCTCTAATTTCCGCGCTTGATATAAACAACTGTCACTTTTGACATTCATAAAAAACATGGCGGATAACTGTCAAAAGTTCAAAGATTCTTAGAAGTCGGCCGTGTTTTTCTGCCAATATGTAGTTGGATTCTGAATCTAACTCTTTGATTTGATTAAACTAACTTCCGCCACATGAATTTACCCGTATAATAATATTTCGCGAATATAATATTTCTAGGGATAAAACGTACTTACTTACACATACTTAATCTAGGTTGCCTGGAAGAAATTGCTTCTACAATAAAGCCGTCTAAATTGTTTTCGCTATTTATGTTTGCATCTGTTAGTAAGTATTGTTTGCAATTTGCATGTGGTGTGAACAGTAAAGCATATTAGTATTATATGGTATTCTATCTAAATACCCAATTTCACCTAATGTCGTGCAGTTCGTGAGTGAATCAGTAACAAACAAACTTTTAAATTTACATTATTGTTGGTATTTGTCTTTATCAATTAACAGTAAACGTTTATTTCGTTTGTGAATTGTATAAATAAATAAATAATTTGACATTATAAAAATAGAGCTTTAATTGTTTTAAAGCAATTTCTATTCGATAAAAATATGTCATATTTGAATATATTTCAGCATTTTGAATTTAGGACACAAAGAAAACCACACACATTTAATTGTGACACAGATAAACAAAAAACTTTCTAACCAACGGTTTTATGGTTCCCTCTTCAAAATAAGCGACAGGTAAAACTGTCATGAATCTCTCGTTACCCTAATTTGGTTGAGTACCCTAAAACTTTTTAATATAAAATAATTAGCGTTGATTAAATATGTATGTATGCATGCGTACAAAACTGGAACAAATTGAAAGCTAAGTTGGCTTACTGTTTTACTGACGTATTCAGAGAAGCACATTATGTATTGTCATTGATTATAATTATCTCTAGCCCCATCCCTTTCTAATGTTATTTGATAAACAAAGATGGAGATAGTTTTTAAAAAGTCATTCAATTTCAAAAGTAATTGATGCCTTTGCTTTGCTTTGTAAGACGTAAGAATTTATTTTCAAAACCATTAGTTGCTGTACTAAGAAATCAACATCTGTAACCAGAGCTGTGTAGAGCTGGCAATGTGCCATAGGGATTGCTCGAAAATTTATCATCTATTGATCACAATAATAAAATTAGGGATACTATAAGAAATCCATGTTTACCTGATATAAGGTAACGGGTGAGAATAACTTTACACGAATAATATTAATTTCTATCTCTTCGGTATTAGACTGTGTGAATGAACTTTGGGCTCTCACGAAATTTTTAGGCATTATTTCGCGTGCCAAGAATAAATGTGATAGCTGAAGCATGCAAGGGACACATTAGCATTAGTGGGATGGGGTCGGACAATGGTTAAGTAGGTACCATATTTGGTGCTTTATTTCTGAGCATAATTTGACATATGTATTTCAAAAAGTTGATGGTTTTTATTTCTCATATGACCTAAATATTTTTAAAGTTCCATTAACTAACAACTAAGTCTTAGTCTTTAGCCTTTTAATAAAATCTTAAACAAACTAAACTTATTGTGGGAAAAAATTTAACATAAGATTTTTGGCAGCAATATTTAGCTCTGTACTTTGTGTTTACTCAGTGTTATTTTTTCTTCTACAAATACCTTACGCTTTAATGAGGTGTAATATACATAATGTTTTCTTGTCACATATTCCAAAAAGTTGATGATTTATAATTTTTATTTCACACATGATCTGAATATCTATATTAGTATGTAATACACGTATAGACGTTTGTAATATATCTATAATAGTTATATTACATACGACATTACTAAAAGAAAACTTCAAACAAACTTAACTGATTATGGGACAAAATTAAATAACATTGGATTTTTGGCAGCGATATTTAGCTCAGTTCTTTTGTTATATTTTCTTCCACAAATACCTCATGCTTTAACTAAATGTAGTAAAATGTTTTGTCGTCACATTAATCATTTACGTTGACATATCACTTTGACACCGTTTGCGCACAAAGAGAATGAGCACAATAAGTTTCGAGTTGTTTTCCTACAGAATTAATGATTAGCTTAAGGATGCTTAAGGTATTTATGTTTATTTATTGGGTGCTTTATTCCATCACCTTGTTTTGCTTGGTTGCTTTTGGGATATACCCTCAAACATTTTGCCGTTCTAAATTTTGGCAGGCTGCTAAAGGGGTACAATCTGAGGTAAATAAGCTGACAACAATCCCTTTTAATTCAGGTTTGAGACAACTTTATTTCTCATAAAAATTAAATTCACTTACATGATAAAATAATATTAAAATTACTTATTTTAATGTAAAACTACATAGTTACCGCCATCACGTTTTAATGTTTAAACCAATATTGTATACAAAGGTATTTAATATATTAATTAGGAGCATAAATATATCCCAAACTCTAATGAATTCAGTCGTAGTCAAACATGAATATTACAAAACAAACATTACAATATCAAATCAAATATGAAGCTGTGAATGCGGTAGAAATAACATGCTTAATTTTTAATATCTAAAATTGACATATAGCTAATATTATCATTAAGAGATTTATTTAGGGAAATAAATATAATGACATTACCTTCACTATATATTTATGAAAATATAATGTTTATACGTAGAAACATAGGAATGTTTGAGTCAAAATTAGATATTCATAGTATAAATACAAGACAAAGGGAGAAGTTAGTTGTTCCATACTTTAGACTAACTAAAGTTAACAAGTCATTTCTTGGTAATTGTGTTCGATTTTATAATAAGATACCGCTTTCAATAACCAAAATGTCTGATCATAAATTTAAAAATTATATTAGGAAAGTTTTGAAAGAAAAAGCGTATTACAAGGTAGTTCATTATATTGAAGATAAAAATGTATGGAAATAGCTGCTCTCTGCACAGTGCACCTCTAAATCTCTTGTTTAAGTTGTAAGTACCTAATTATTGTTATTTTCTATTTTGTAGTCTTGTCATATTTTTTTTTTGTTTTGTTTTTATTAATGTTACCTATAATAAGTATTTTGTAATTGTTAAATATAAAATTATGTAAAATTGAAATTATAAAATAGCCAAAAAGTCAGAATAGATAAAAATGTATATAACAAATAAAAAAGAATGTAACCTTGCTGAGTTTCTTGCCGGTTCTTCTCAGTTGAAGGCTGACTTCCGAACCGGTTGTAGCTTCAGTAACTTTAAATTTGACCTTCATAAGTGCCCTCCGAAGGCCTAAACTGAATAAATGGTTTTGAATTTTGAATTTTGAATTATAAATTCGAATATGATTTTTATTTTGTATATTTATTTGTTCACATCGAGGCGGATGGATTGTCTTTACATACATAAATAAAAAAGGGTTCCTATGACATACCATCACCTTAAAACTACTGAACATATCGGGATGGGATTGCTACCATTCGAGGTGGAATTTTTCGTAGATGGTTTGGTTATAGGCTATATATGATATCGATATACGCGAGTGAAAGCGTGGTGGGGCGCTAGTTCTGTATATAGGCATATGTCATTTGTGTTTTGTAAGCAATTTTCGCTTGTATTTTTCCTCGGAGTGTCACAACTAGGCCAATATTTTTTTTTCACACGGAGAGTCTGGGTTCAGGCTGTAGTACTGTGTTAGAGGTTTTATTACTAACGTATGGAAATCTATAAAAAAAATCATGCAGATTGACTCACAAAGGCCAGAATGCCTAAGCATGAAGATGCCGTTTGCTAAGACCATTTAATAAGAAACAATATATAGTTAGTTACTTACTTGTTGCGTGTCATGAATAAAAGCAACAAAACTTTGTTTGAAGATAAGAGGAATGTTAATGGAATGTGTTTTGTTTCTTTCTTCTATATACAATTTCTGTTTTTCTACCTTTTTCGTTGTTTATAAAGTAACCTTGAGCCAATTGGAATTGAATTTCTTCAGTTTGTCTGCAGGTCAGTTGTTGAATGAACATGTCTGAGTGTAAATATCTCTTTACGTACATGTCTTTAGAAAAAAAATGAATGTGTAGCGTATCAATTACCTAATTTCCATTTTACAAGCTCTGTATAATTTTAGATTGAGATGGCTGTGTGTAAAGAATGTTTCAGGAAATTTCTTTTTTAAATAGCTATTCAGAAAATCTATCATGTTTTCAGGTAAGTTGCTTTAATACAGATAAAACATTTGCATAAAACACTATTAAAATGGAAATAATGGTTCTAGCTTACCAAACTGAATATATTGTTAAAAATATATTTCAAAATTAAATTATCTTTAATATAATAGTTTTTTTTCACCGAATAATATCTTGAACATCGAGTAGTACAAAAGGTTTTCTCACTTTACTATCATCATCAATGTGATAATAAATTACCCGCATGTGAACTAACCTTTATAACCTCTATATTCTAGTGTATAATGTATAGCTAGCCTTAAATACTCAAGTACATTATACGTCTATTTACCTGTTGCGTGTTGGCAACGTGCGTGCACAGAGTGTCCCAGTGGGGAGGTAGTAGATATAGAGTACACAGTAAACGGATATGACATGTTTGTGGGTATACTGTTTAAATTTTATAGCAGTCTGTATCCCATTAGGACTGTAGAGTTATGTAGAGTTGTTGATCTCTGAAGTATTTATGTTCTGTGTTGAATAAGGTTGTAATGTGTTTCTTTTTGTTTTGTTTTTAGCTGTAACTACGTGAGCATAATGAAAGAATTAACAAGATTAGTTTTTGCTACAGTAGTCATGATACTTGCTTAATCATTATAACGAAGAGAATATTGTTTAAGAGAAGTTTTCTTATAATTACGAAGAGTCTACGTTAAAAAAACTGCAGATCGAAAATTATTTCATCATTGATATTATTTTCCAGTGATTTGCAATAAATGATGAGCGTTAAGCATCTGATATGTGACGCCATATGTGTGTACTTGTGTCGACTTTATTTTCACATCTATTTCGATCTAATTTGGTGATAGTTAAAGTCATACCCCACTAATAAATCTTCAGTTGAGAAACAATTCGTTTCGTAAAACGGTAATCACGTTTAGCTACGATACCATTTCTGCGCACAATATGGCGGAGTGCCAGCTGGTTCATTTACCCGTATCCAGTCTTCCGGATGCATGAACGCACGCGCATCTTATGACGTAATGCGTAGAGTTATTCTGATTGATATAGTGCACAAACTAGACTGATTTATAAATAAACAGCTCCTCGGTTTCGTCTATGTTACTTTCTTCATACGCATGTAGTTCAGAATTTATAATGCAGAGTTCGTCTAGGGAAGTACTACCGCCATACACATTTCCGCCGTGAAGCAGTAGTTTTGCGATTGCCTGGTGTTGCAAATAAACTTAGACGGCGGTGAGGATTCACCATCAGGTGGACCGTCTGCCTGTTAGTCGACCCATGTACATGGTACAGAAAAGGGATTTTTTGTAAACATTTTACGAACTCACATACATAATGTACTTTTCCCCATTTTTATTAACCAATGTTCAACTTAGGAGAACGATAAATAACATCAAATGATCTTTGTACGAAATATTGAAATTTTACCACGCGTTCAACTAACAGGTTAGTAGAAAATATAATTTGACTGCTAGCGTACAAAAACTGAAACCTTTGTAGTTGCGGTGAGGGCGCACCTCGAGTACAAGCTTTCATGTAAAATATACATGCGATGTCCAGATGTTCTTTTGTTAATAGTGTCCAGTGAATTTTTTTGGTGGAGGCTTAGGCTGGTTTTTACAGTCGCTGAAATGTCAGTCGGTTTGTAAAAACCAGAGTAAACTGACCAACTGTAATATTATTTAGGTGAACAGCAACTACATTTCACTGTCAACCAGCTACTGGGTACTTTATTTTCATTCAAAGCTACTCTACTGTACATGTTGTGTGGATTGTAGTATCTTAGAAGAAGTTATTCATTTTAATTATTATGATATTAGCATATTATAAATAACTAGCTGCGCCCTACGGCTTTGCCGCTTTCAATCCTAGTTATAAATGTTCCTTTTGAATTACTCTATCTATTGCTAAATACTGCATTAAAATCCGTTGCATAGTTTTCGATTCTATAAAGGCAATACAGACAAACATTCATTTTTATATACATAGATAGGTAGATTGGATATTTACGAACTGTACAATTACTGGGGTCTTATTTCAGAAGTAGTACAGCTCTTAGTTCAGAGTACGTACAAGGAAGTACTATACTGTACCAATTTTCGCCACGAGGCATAATTAAACTTGTATAATTGTGTTTTGATTAGAAAGGTAAGGGGCAGGTGAAATTACAAGCATATGAGATTTAACAATATTACGACTCAGAGTCGACAACGCACTGCCCCTGGTGTTACAAATATCTAGCTATTATATTTTATGTATGGTATGACTGTAAATATGAAATAAATAATATGTTTCTCCTTGGACATTCCATACAGACGGGCAACTGACTTTAAACTAAGCAGAACTTGTGCCATCGGGCTCAAATAACTGCCGTATAGTAGTGTTCTACTAGTATTTTTCTTTTTCATTTTTTTATTGATTACTCCTAATTATTATAAGTTTAAAATAAAGTCTGGATATAGAGGGTTTACATATTAAATTAAACTATTACAAATTCAATCAAGCATTCCAGTCCATTGCAAATATTTTGTCGTCTAACTTTCATGTTATCTTTTCAAATATTAGGATTTCATTTAACTGGTATAATAGAGTTATTATTCCAGAGCTATTAACATCGTTTGTAGCTTTCTTTGTTTTGCTCCGTTAGCGACTACGGAAAATTTACTTGTAATATTCCGTATTAAGAATTAATTATGTATTTTTCATTACAATGTTGTATTGTTTGTTTTCTTTTTGTGTCGCTTTTTAAATTTACGTGGAAAGAAAGTATTTTAAGGAAAATATATTTTTTATACAATCTACGTAGATATTATTAAACTTGAATATAAATTGATTTTTTTAATGAAGCCCGTATGTATTAGATCTAATAAATGAAAGAATGTAGTATAAAAGTAATGAAAAAAACAAGAATTAAAAAAAAATTTTTTATTACACTTTTATACGAGACAAAAGAACAATACTATTTTTTTCTTTTTTATGACACTTTTTAAAATAGCAAATTGTGGAAAACAAATATGTTAAGGTAAAAAACATTTTTACACAATCTACATAGATATTAAATACGATAGTTTCTTTCTTGAAGCCGTAGGTATAACAGCTAATAAATGAAATAAATATTACAAATAATGTAATTCAAAAAATATTTCATACATAATTTTATATCCTTGCCTAACCATATTCGCCCATGGATGTAAAACTCAGGCGCGTTTACGCTACGCTGCGCGATGTGGCATGTAAATTCGATTACGCGCTTAAGCGAAATGCAGTGCATAAATTCATACAATAAAAGAAAAATATCGCGTAGTGTAGCTCGACGTCGAGCCTCGTAACTGCGTTAATATCTCGTTCATTCGAGCGAATTTACGCTGGAAATCTAGAATACTGTCTTTGTTAATACCAGCAATTTTAATCAGTATGCGGTGGATATAAAGCTCAGTTTTCAAGCACATATGTACGCTGTTGTTCGCTTTGCCTTTGTTCGTTGGTGTGATATAAGCATAAGGTTGAATGTCCTAGCGTAGTTAAAAGTGGAGTATTATTCCTATTACGAAAGGTTTTATGCACCACAGGCTTTATTGAACCTCCATTATTATTAAAACGGTTCATTGTGGTAATAAAATTTATTAAAAACATTTAAGTAATCAAATTAATTTATTAAATTTCCATATACACCTAAATGATAAATGAAATTAACAATACTTCTACAGGTCCTTACAACTTTGATTTTATCAAAGTTTATATAAAACTTTTTAATTAATCGATTAACCCTGACAATTTGATTAATCTCCTAGCTTATCAATGCGAATTAAATAAAATTACATCTACTTTCTCTCTCGGGTCCAATCTCGATCAGTAATCGAATCTCGAAAGACGGTAATCATTCGAATAGCCACGTCGAGTACAAAGTACGAATGTCGAGTGCGCTGACCGACTTCTAAAATTGGCATCGACATTTAGTTTACTGGGCCTTTGTAGACGACGTTTTATGAAGGCATTTCAGTCTGTCGATGGTCACTATTGGAGTTTGGGATAAGCTTTATGTATTGTGTGCTCTTTATTGATACAAATACCTACAGTTATTGAGCTCTGCCTTTATTTGTTTGTGTAGAAGGTATTAATACGTAGTATTTTGTTCTTGCATTTCTATTTTAATAGCAAAGTGATAAAATGAAAATGTCTCATAATATTTTTTATTGTTTGTGTTGCATTTGTATATTTGGGTTCCAATGAAAAAATCATAATTAATTATTACTGAATCTGATTAAATAATTTAATTTATAAATATCGATACATTAATATTTATAATATGTCGTTAAGGTATATTAGTAGGTACTTCATTTGGTATATCAGATTCTGATAAATGACACGACCAATTCTATCAAGAATATCATTTATAGAATACTAGCTGTCCCCCGCGGTTTCACCCCCGTTCCCGAGGGATGTAACATTTTTCTGGCATAAAAAGTATCTTATGTGTTATTCCAGGGTGTTTTCTATATATATGCCAAGTTTCATTGAAATCCGTTTGATAGTTTAGTAGTGAAATAGGAACAAACATCCTTACATACAAACTTTCATATTTATATTATTAGTAGGATATTAAAATTATTACTTTCGACAACTAAGAGACGATGGTGATTTTCATGATATCCCATTATTGATTTTCTAATTATTACTTACACTTAATACACTTAAGGTCCATAATTAGTTCGTCTCAATTATTAAAACTCATTTGAAAGTTTCAGAGTTTCATTCAAAATGAAAAGGGAAGTGTATATTACTTTAAACCCAACGACAAACTTCTGAAACTACTACTCTAGTAAAGACGTTTAAATGTGTCAGCTGTAGAAACCGGCTGTTTATGAAGCAAGCTTCAGATTAGTTCATAATATAATTAACTATGTACTATTGTTGTTTAAGTTGTGTACCTAATTTGTGCTATATGAATAGCATTGTTTGAAATGTTCAACATTATTATGATTAAGTTATTAGTAATATTTCTACAAAAAGATATTGTATATGATTTAATATAAATTTTGACAGTTACATGTTAGTTTAATTAATGATTCTAAAGGTGCTTTATGTCTCTGCTGAAAGAACATCAATGTAGTGAAAATAAGGTTGCTTTTGCAATACAAATTAATACATCAAGATTATTCTAATAAATGCGGATAAATGGTTATCACTCAGTCTGCCAATTTCGGTAAAACAAAGTTACTAAAGATAATCTTTTAAATATCATCCAATAAACCTATGGTTATTGATAACTACAAAGCAATCTCTATATCCAACTGAAATGCCAACTTGATATTTCGGTAACCTACTATTGTATAAGTACATAACATTAGTGAATATGTAGACTGTACTTTAACCATAAGTAATTATCTCCAAGGTAATGAGAACCATCCAAGCGATAAGCCAGAAATAGTCACAAGCTCGTCACCGTCACTACTAATGCTGGTATCATGTTTGCACAGAGCCCCCACGGACGTCGCCGCAGCAAGACGGGGGGCTGGTGGGCGCTACGCCCCGCTCGTCTGTCGCCCCACCCGATCCATCGCCCACCTTTCCAACGGTAATGTCTAGTAAAGTAGAAAACAATATCTATTTACCATATTTTATAGATCAACAATCAGGATTTTATAGTTCTCACAAATATATATGCATGCTAGCTGCCCGGACAGACGTCATTCTGTCGAAATAAGTCCATACAAAAATGCAGGAATTCGCTCGCAGCGCCACCTACCGGGTCCAATTGTGAATCTAATCTATTCAGGGCGCCACCCAAACGCATACCAAAAATTCATTTAAATCGGTCCAGCCCTTTAGGACGAGTTCACTGTCAACACACGCACAGAAGAATTATGTATATAAAGATAATAAAAGTAAGAAACGATGATTAGAGACATTTTGACAGATGAAAATGTCAAACGCGATAATCTACCCCAGTTCTACCTTACATGTACATTCTAGGTGAGATAGAGTACTCACAAAATCAACTAAGTGCTTACAAAGCACGTTTTAGCTCATATGAGAAATAATATCGGTTAATAAAATCATAAAATAATTTGACGATGAATATGACGCTACAAATATTACTGTTTTGATTTTTTGGCTCAAATAGAGCGAGTTAGACGATCTGGCTATTTTATTCATCTAATCATATAGAGTAATGGCGTGTTTATTTGTAACAATATCAACACAAGTAATCCGTGAGGCGTAGCATATGTAGGCGCCCTCCGACTATTTGTTCTTACAATGGATGGAAATAATAGACAAGATAAAAAAGCAGTCCAATGTTATGTAATTTTTTTAATGCTTTTCATCACAAACAAAATCGAAACAATACCTTAATAGAAATGACGTCACCAAGAATTTAATATTTGTTTCATCTTGTTAATACAAAGCTAAGCCATATCTATTTATTCATCTGTAAAATAGGGCTTTCATATTTGACTGTAATTTAGAAATTATATTGGATACAAATTCTATTGAATACAGTTAAATTTGTATTTTTCATTTATTTTCGTATATTGAAGAAGAGATAAATGAGAGAAGTACTCCCAATTTTTTGACCTAGTTTCATTTAAATTACAAATTAATCTTTAAAAGATGCGGAAGGTTACCTTTTGCTTAGGGAACTTTAAGAACAGCAACAAAATATACTAATTAACAATTCAGGAACAACAACATTCTAAAGGGGCAACTAAAAACCTAATGTGGTAACCCAAATCTACTATATGTATGTATGCAAAATTCCTTTGACGCACCATCACAAAACAACAATACAAAACTACTGAACATATTGGGATGGAACTGTTACCATTCTACAGGAAATTTTTCGTAGATAGTTATAAGGTAAATATTATATCGATAAACGCGGGTGAAACCGCGGGGGACAGCTAGTATTGGATAAATACAAATGTTTGTGAAACCAATCTTTGTGAAACAGGTGTACTGATCGAAGTTACTGTAAAACGCAATATCCTTTCCAATGAGAATATTATGTTCGTTGCAAATATTGAACTTATATGAGATCGTTTCAATGCAGATACGAGGGGTGGAGATTGGTATTGTAGTATTGGTCCTGATTGTGTGGATCGGTGCGATAGCTCTGTTCTTTAACCGATGGGGGAAAATAAGGATGCTGCTGCCATACCAACCAGATTACAAGCAAGAACAGCTGAAGGTATGTTTTGTTTAGTTATAAATTTTGTTTGAACTGATACGTGTTAAAATTTCTGAAACAAAAGCAAATTTTATTAAAATAACATTTTGTAAAGAAAGAGTAAAAACTTATGTGTTCGATTGAAATTACGTCAGATAATAAAAAGGAATCCAAAACACTCGTACAATTTTGACAGGTACATCAGTGTCCTTCTCACGAACCAACAACGCTATAGGATAACAAATAATATGGTGTGTTGTATTTACGGAACAAATTGCTATGACCCAATTTCGTACCCCTATTTCATTCACATCGAATTGCTCTACATAAGTATTGTATCTTACAATAGAACATTGTGTAGAATTACCTAGATTAAAAAGAAAAGAGGTCCATCGTTTAGATTTACTTCTAGATCTCATCTCATAAGTCCTATATACTTTATCCAAGTAGCAAGTAGAGTTATGGGCTTGAAACTGTACCCAATGGTTACTTCGAAAACTATTTCTGGTGTATTTAGTTTATTGTTTGTATCTTAAACCGTCGTAGTTACGTCACAGTTTTGATTGTAATGTTTTCTTCAATAGGTGCCAGGCAGCAGTGCTTTAGCAGCAGCAACAGCAGGTGGAACTTGCGGGGCGCATTCGGCGCCCTCAGCGTGTTCGGTAATTATCGCTTTGGCAATGTTAAAATTGATGTTTCTTAAAAATGAACCTTATGTGTAATTGTATAAAACACTATATTCTAATTTATTGATATTGTCCGCACTCGGAATGCAACTTCGTGTGATTCAGGATCTTCAGGTGATTTCATTATTTTCATTAGTTTCCGATTAGTTTGGATAGATCTGAAAGTTCATTTATTATTAATTTTATTTTTAGGGAATCACACTTGTCACTTAGTGCTTATTAAAATAGGCTTTAAAATTATTCCATTCCATCCATGCAAGCTTCAAAGTGATCATATAATATTAGGTATATTTTATTTGTGTTGTTTTATAGGTATCTACCAATATCGCGCATGATAGATATGTAATATTAATTGAGACAGTTAGCGTGTTGTATGAACATACACTGCATTTGGAAAATGCAATTAATACATTGAATACACACTGAAAACTATTGTGTGATAAAAAACATGATCATTGTTCTATGATTATTTACTTTGAGCTTTGGATAAGTGTCTTAATGAAACTTTATCGCTTTAGATTTTTTTTCAATTTTTTTTTAAAGAAACACTAATCACGGTTTGGAGATGAGCTGAAGTGATCACGATCACCGTGGCTTCAGTCGTCGGTTTGAATCCTACTCGTAATCCTACGGCAGGGTACTTTGTAGTACCTACCTGGATTGCTCTCAAGTTGAAAATCAGTGATTGTACTTCAGAGCCACTAGTTCTTTTTTTTTTATTTATTTCTTTTTACATTTTCTACGTACTCTTAGTCCGTACTCTTTGAAGATTCTACGATAAATTATTTTAAGATTAATTGTATTGTGTTTTTAAAAATTAACATCTTTCAGCGCTTGCTCAGCTCGTTGTTTTGAACTGAGGCTTGTGGTTCCTTAATATATAGTCTTACATTGATTTTTTCTATTGCCGAATACATGGATTATAAATAAATAACTTAAGATTTACTTAAATTTACACTTATACTTATTCATCAAAATTTATAATACTAAATATTAAAGTTTAAACTATTTCGGCCTCGGATGGTTTCGCTTCCAAAAGACTCTCCATGACAACTGCTTCTCGATGAGAGCCACAAGTTAATAGGCAGTACTTTGGCAAACTCATATCTAAATATTGCTAATGTCAATAGGCGACAGTCCCGGGTGGTCCCTATGCATACTTATCAGTTTTCATGTAAGTCGTTGTGCAAAAAACTGACATCCAAACGTCAAATTATTTACCCGCCAATATTATCGCGAAACTTTCTCGAACGTCACAAGGGAACTAATAAAAGTAAAGCGCGATCAGATATGATGTATATGTCTTATCCGATTAACTCAAGTGAAGGTTACTTGAGACGTGAATTTACTGGGAAATGCAGTTAGCGTGATTTCTACCAGACCGCATTGCACCATTATGTCGTGAAGGCCAGAGAAAATCCTGCAGAATAATGGGCAGTGTATTTAGAAGTTACTTTTTGCTGGAAAATTTGCTCGCGGCTGAGTGGGGTGCAATTTAGGAGAATTCATGCATGTATTTTTCGGTCTATTTTCGTTTCTTTGACATTATTTCGGTTTAGGTACATTATTTTAACAACATAATTTTATTTTAATAGAAAAAATGTTAGGTAGAAATCTAAAAACCTTGCTAATATATTGGTGATTTTTAAATATGTAAATCAAAATAAATGGCGGGGTATATTAAGCACTTCAAAATTTAGATAGGTAACCTTAAGTCTTAATTTTATTACATTCAACAACATAACAACAAGCTGTTACCCTTACTCGTAACTTATATTTCAGAACGCGTCTATCCAGACCCACCTTATACTAGGCAATATAGCGTCTAAGTGGAACTGACTAAAAGCTTTGTGTGTACATCAAAGTTGAAGATATTACTATATAGGATGCTAACTGCTTGAATACACTCGAAATCGTTGATGGAATATTATTCAGTTCTAATGTTTTAGACTTATGTACAATATAACTATTTGATATTTGTACTGATTCTGTTATGCTCTAATGATATCTGTAAAAAGAGTAATCTTAGTTTTGAAATTCTTATTTGTAGACCCAGGTATATGGTAGGTCAGCTAAATAATCAAATTTAATAGGTCTTAAATTTGGGTTCGCTCAGTCTAACTAACTTTTATCATTGTGTGTTTAAAAGTAAGAGAACTTTATAAATTTATGTTTAGTGAACTGCACACCAAAATTAGGTCCATTGACTATTACATTTACACCAAATCTTCTAGCATCATTTAGTCTTTAATAAAACTGTAGAACCGTCGTGTCTGTAGATTGAAAATGAATATTTGGGAGCTACTAATGCCCAAAACTTATTACGGTGGAGGTACTTATGTTTAAAATGATACAATAAGACCATTAAATAAATAATAAACATTCTTTACACACGGCCATCTGGTCCCAAACTAAGCAGAGCTTGTACTATGGGAACGAGATAACTGATAAAATATACTACTTTTTTTTTCTAAATAAATACTTATATAGATATCTACACCCAGACACAGAATAAACAGACATATTCATGCAAACAAATGTTTGTCCTGGGTGGGAATCGAACCCGCGCCCTTCGACTTGGCAGTCAGAATCGCTAAGCACCAAGCCAACTGAAAAATCTTTGACTGTCTGACCAGCTGTCTGTTGAACAAGCTAATCTCAGAAACTAGAGGATTTATGGACTTTTCATCGCCTTTATTACATCAACTCAGCTTCAGAAAAAAAATACCCTAAAGAAATCTCACCTACAAAGTTGTGGGCACAGCTAAATGTATAATTCTAAAAATAAAATCATTACATATTAATTAAATAAATTAATTAAAGACACAAACACAGACACACTTTTGTACAAACATTTTAATTAAACAAAAAACATATGCAGATAAGTGTCTCGGTAAAATTTTGAGAACTCCGTCTCCACAAAAGAATATATTATCACTCAGTCCAATAAATCCTGAAACCTTTTTCATTTCGTCTATAAAGAAGGTAGGTACACAGTTTACGACATCTGATACCTATGTGCCGTTTTACTGGTCGTAAGTAGGAGACTTTAACACAATCACAGTGATCACTGAAAGGCATGTATCCGACCGAATGCTATAAAATTCGTTGTAAAACATGTTTTATTCTATGACAATCTTGTGAAATTTGATTTCGCAAAGTAATATCTAAGTAACAGAAAAAATAAAATACTCATGCAGGGATATACAACAATATAATTGGCTGAAATGTTTTAAATTTATTAATTCAATTACAATGTGTTACGAACAAATTTATTACTAGCTGTCCCACGCGCTTCCCACGTTCCCGAGGGATGTTCGATTTTCCCGGAATAAAAGTATCCTATGTTACTTCTAATACCTCCAAAAATATGTGTACAAAGTTTCATGATGATCGGTTAAGTAGTTATGGCGTGAAAGCGTAACAAACATACTTACATTCACATTTATAATATTAGTGGGGATAGTCAGATTTTGTAATTCATAAAGTTCGCTTATTTAAAAAAAACAAGATAGTTTTAAAATCCACATCCACCGAAAAAACTTCCCTTGATTTTTTGTTCTATAGCTCTATTCCGTCCATAAACAATGATTCTCGAAATGATAAATAAATATCCTGGGACATTCTTTTACACACGGCCATCTGATTCCAAACTAAGCAGAGCTCGTAATATGCAAACCAGATAACTGATACTACATACTCGTATACATTTTTTTAAAATATATAATTATATATATATTTACATCCAGATACAGAACAAACATACATTCATGCACACAAATGTTTGTCCTGGTTGGGAATCGAACCCGAGACCTGCGGCGTAGCAGTCAGGGTCTCTAACCACCAAGCCAACTGGTCTGTCAAAGGCCTGTTAAAGCAACATTTATATTACCCAGACGTCTAAGCACTTAAAGGATGACCCCAACAGTTTTTGGACGTAATAAAAACCGTAACATAAATGTTTGTAAAGAAGTTATATTTTCTTTTTTAGAGGCACGACGAGAGTTTGCCCATTTTATTTTTCAGTCGTAAAGATTTCTTTGCTCAGTTTTCCCCTAAGGGAGATAGGACGGGGATGCATTCAAACCGAAAAAGCGTAAAAAACACTGTATGGGGTGTGTTTTAAAGTTGTATTATTAACGACCAAATTAATTCAACAGTAGGGTTTATGCAATAGATATACAAAATCTTGAAAAATATATATTTGGAAAATAAAGAACTAATGGAATTATAATGGCTTATAAATGCAAAATTGTCATGCCTGTAAAAAGGATTGAGGTATTAATAAATCGCCAAAATGTAAGATTGCAATACTTATAAAACTAAGTCTTTAATTCAATTAATATAAAACCGCCATGCTTATAAAAGGGCAATAAGGTATTTAATAAATAATAATAAATATCCTGGGACATTCTTTACACACGGTCATCTGATCCCAAACTAAGCAGAGCTTGTACTATGGAAACTAGATAACTGATATACTACTTTTTTTTTCTAAATACATACTTATATAAATATTTACACCCAGACAGAATAAACAGACGTATTCATGCACACAAATGTTTGTCCTGGGTGGGAATCCAACTCGCGAACTTCGATTTGGCAGTCAGAGACGCAAACCACCAAGCCAACTGGCCTGTAAATCGTCAATCTGATTATGACAATACTATTAAAACTGATTAAACAATTAATTATGTTTATTTAAATAAAAGTAGTTTTTATTCGCAGAACCCTAATCGAGGATTGTACAAGCAAGATCTATCTGTCGTAAACAAAGTTCAACTAACTAAGGTTACTTACTACAACAAAGTCCTCGCTACCCATAATGAGTTCACCAATTAGAACTTTTCCTAATTTATTATGTCGAAGGGCAGTTGAGTTCCCACGATATAATTATAACTTGCCTTGTATTTAGTGTCATTCATCAATCAGTAAGGATAAATTAATTACTTTAGCTGCAAAGTCTACTTATAAAAAGAGCTGCTGAAATGGACAGTTGCTTTAAATAATTATATTGATAACTCCCCTGGTTTCACTAATTAGTGTTTGTTAGCCTTCTGACATAAAAAAGAAATGAGAAAGATCAAAATTGTTCCTTAAAAAAAATAATTAAAAAAATTTTCAAAGAACTAAGAATAAAACACAATCTTGTATAAAGTCTTAATCACGATGTTCGTTTTCATATAACTACGAGTACTATGATGTTTATTGGAGTGAGAGATATCATCTGATGTAGAAGAATTTCATATCCTCGCAGTAAATATCTAGTTAAAAATGTAGGTCGATTAAATTCTAGGACGAAGGTTTATTTTTAATCTTGATCTTGCACCACAATAACATTATTATCTTTTTTCTTAAAGTAAGTCAGCAGAAATATGTTTCTATTGTTACTACTACGTTTATAAAAATACTTATGCACGCATAAGAAGTTATACCCGAAATTATAGATGAGAAAACCTGAACTAAAAGCATTTTTTACAATTCAGTCGTGAAATTGTAGTGTCCAAACTCTTTGCACCTGTCTGTAGCAACGAATAACAATTTTTGACGTCGTAAAATTATTATTGACAATAACATTATCACTCATTGACACTGACATTTGCGATTTGTGCGATGTTCCGGAGAGACCGTTATCAGCCAACTTCACCCGTGAGAACTTTTGTTACACTGATGCGCGCAACTTAAAATTTCACTCTCATCATTTTTTCATAACGCGCCTAAAGAAGTATAACTTCAAAAAACGTGTATGTGTACTTATATACATACGTAAGAGGTTATACTCGAAATGATTGGTGAGAAAAACTGCATTAAAAGCATTTGTCCTTGTAGAGACCGTTACCAGCTAACTTCAAGGTGTCGGTTTTTCGTGACGGTGTGGCTCATAATTGTCCCTACCGCGCCAAAAGAAGTAGATATAACTTTAAAATTGGAACACGTATTATTTACTGTTCTAGTAAGTACTTCAATACAGAGAATACGTAAATAGAAAGTTAGAAGACTAATTTATCGTATACACTGTTAGCTGAAAAGAATCTAAGTAAAAACCATTACCATTGTACACAGAACTTCAAAAGCTATCTAAAGGAATAAATAATTCTCTCCATTTAGTTATTCTTCTTTAGTAGATTTAGCTACGAAACTTGTTAGACAACTAAAAGTGACTACACAAATACCTGTATGTGTCCTTGGACGGTCACTTTAATCAGTCGAGATAAAAGTCTTTAAACTAAGACAAAGCAATAATCCCTTCATTAATATTCTGCTTCATCATTATCGGCTTCGAACACTCCGCTAATTGATGTGTCAATCTCTCTTGATGATAATGGGTTTAATTTAGAGCCAAGCGTGTCTGTAACACACTACTGCGCGTTTTATATGCTGTGAAACCTCTTTTGATTATAATACGAGCAAAGTCGGTTTGCTGAAAAACAGCGTAGTGTTAAAGTTGCTATTGTAGAGCTTACCTCTTCTGCCATTATAATGGTTAGTTTGTGCTTAATTGGTACAAGCCTTGCTCCTTTCTTGTGGCAGTAAATATTTATAGATTTTTTCCCTTTCTTAACGGTGTAAAATATTAGCATATTCATACATTCGTAATTTAATGGTAATTATAAACCTAGAATTCTTAAATACGTGCTGGTTATTTTTTTAAACCTATATTTTAAAACATAATATTTGTTTTTTGTTTATTTCTTTTTACATTTTCTACGGACTCTTAGTCCGTACTCTTTGAAGATTCTACGATAAATTATTTGAAGATTAATTGTATTGTTTTTTTATAAATTAATATCTTTCCACGCTTGCTCAGCTCGTTGTTTTGAACTGAGGCTTGTGATTCCTTAATATATAGTATTACATTTAATTTTTCTAGTGCTGAATTTAGTTGTACTTATTCATCAAAATGTATACTTTCTCAATATTAAATTTGTTTAAGTTAACATAACAACTGTATCTCGATGGCTATTTTTAGGTTATATAAAAAATAAGAAAAATATAATATCTCTTCATACATATATTTTCCTATTGTTAGGTCATATTATATAATATATTAGAGTAGTAGAACTCTTGGTGCAGAGTTCGTGCGGGGAAGTACTACCATCTTACCCACTTTCCACCGTGAAGCTGGCACATGAGACTTCACGTCTCATGGTCGACAATGTATTGCCGATGCTCCTAGTGTTGCAAATTTCCATAGGCGGCGATGACCACTTACCATCAGGTGGATCGTCCGAAACAAGGGGTTGGTTAAAATAATATTATATTTATTTATGTTATTATAGTACCAGTAATCTTGTCATTATAATTGGTTACTTATACATCTGAATAAAAGGAAGAATAATAAAGGCCTGCGTTTCTGCTTCATAAAATTGCACAGAAGTGTGCTATCGGCATACTATCAGATATTCGCACATTGAATTATTCACTTTATCTTACTACGTCATTACCACTAGTCAAACTAATTTTTGATGGACATTTGAGCCTGGGATTGGTAAAGTGAAAAGTTTCTACGATGTGGCTATTTCTATTTGTTGGCGCATTACCGACTTGCTATTTTGGATTGTCTGATGAACAATTTATTTATTCAATTCAATTTGTACGAGTTATTTCTGGGAATGCATGTTGGATGTAAACAATATCGTCTGTATTTCGAAGATTTCTATTGAGATTTGAGTTTTTTTCATCTATAATTTATCCGTTGTTTTTGTGACAAAAAGTGGTAGAATTTCAAATTTTTGACAGTGAAAACTACTTTTCATGAAAATATTATTAAGAGGTATTAGATATAGATTAGGTATACATTGTAAATGCGAGTAAATCCGCAAGACGGTAGCTAGTATATCTAATAACTACTAGCTAGTCTAAATAATTAACTTCACACAATTTCAAAAACGTTAACTGTTGTTACTTTTACTCGTAAATGAGTCATAAAATATTAAAAATGTTTATCTGATAAATATTTTTTGTTAATAGCTTGTGGTTAAATTTCACAGCGAAATGGTTTCCAAATCGTAACCGATCAACAAAACAATACTGAAAAACCCGTAAATAAAACAAAAAATACACATAAAGTACACGGTGCGGTAAGCGAAATCCGATGTCTATCGATTTGATTTGTTGATGGGCAGAATCGATTCCACAAATTGTTTTCAGAATTAGGGTGACGTTTTTTATTTATTCAGAGCTCTGTTAATACAATTTAGCTTTCAGTTGAATTTTTAAAAGTTTTTACATTTGCTTTTAAACAGTTAAAGGTTTTCACTATTAAATAAATATTATGAATGGAATTAACCTATTTTAATTCTTATTTGATTTCATTTATGATCTATATTTTAATCTTGTGACGAAATCTCCGAACGATAATTGACAATAAGTTATGCAAAGAATAAGAGTATTTTAAAAAAGACCCTCTAATACTACGCGTATAGACCTAATAAGTACATAAGGATGTTAATTAAACAAAGCATAAAAAAATTATAAAAATTTGTTCATAATTTTTTTTTACAAAATCTACGATAAGATTATATCATTACAGTAAGATTATACAAATAACAAATATCTAGTAACTAATTCCGCTGGGTCTCCTTCATTGTCAAATTTCGAACAAGGAAACTCAACAGGAAATCGACACGTGTTTTCTACGCGTAGCTTCTTCACGCCTGAGTCAATTAGTTATCATTGCAGTACAAAGAAAAATAGAATATTAGTGGAATCTAGTCGAAACAATTACTTCAAACATAATGTCAAAATCACGAATAAAAACATTTAAACAAAACAATAAAAATGTTATGATGATGAAATGAAACTCTCACGTACTCGAAAGTGAAGAATTGAAAATTTAACGAGCTATAATTCTGAGAGATTGCAAAGCTCTGGTCAGACAATGATTCAACTGAACTAAAATGAAAACATTCGCTTTTTTATCATGGTTCCTTAAAAACTTTTCATAATTTATATTGCTTTATGAACGTGTTAGTAACATATTTTAATTTTACGTGTAAAATTCACCTTTTAGGTTTCTTTTCAAACTTGGTTAGTTACTAACTATATTTATGAAACTCGAAACTGTTTCTCATTTTACTGTTTTATTGAAAATCTAAAAATAATAACAATTATGGAAAGGTTTAAAAATCTTACTAAATAAAATTGCAAATAAGTGTCACAGCTTTCACACTTCCGAATACCCCTTTCTTTCTTTAAAACACATTAGTGCAATTTATTTTGCCTTGTACATTTTGTCTTGTTAATCTTTTGTTAAGGGTTCCTCACTTAAGACGGCTATTAAACCATTTTCGTACAACGAGCTAAGCTTAAGTCACGAATTTCTTTAGGGGCAGATTAATTTTGAGGCGCCCTTTAACTTGACCCATAATGTTAACGCCTTGAATATAATGATTACATTTAATCTCCTTTGTGAATTTCTCTGTGGATTTAACAATGGACTATGACATCATTTATTTATCTTTTGTTTACAGCACTGAGGCGTATTAACATTCTGTTATTTTAAGTTTAAATTTTTGTGTTAAAACCTATCATAGATATTGTGTTGTTTTGAATAGGGAAGTAATCTCAAAAGCGTAATTTAAGATCAGACAGTAATGATAAATCAGATTGGTAAAAAAAAAACAACCAGAAACGACTTCAATAAAAACTTTTAAATAAATCTACATTACTTACTTTTCCACGCTATATTCAGAATCTTTAAAACTAACATGAAAAATAATAAATGTACATAAATCAGAATCGGTTCAACCGAGCGATAAGTAGAATCAAAAATGCAAACATACGAATATTTTATGTTAAGCAAAACCTCGTGGCAAGGAATTTCACGCTCGATATAACATCAGTTTATTCTCAAGAGTGTATTATAGTTATGAACTTTGAACTGCTTTATTTACCATCCAGACGACTCAAGTCGTTTAATGTCCATCAAAGCTTAGATTCACGGTCTATATTCATGTTCTGGGTCTGAAAGCCTCATATAACTCATAGAGCTAACAAAATGTGTACTAACTTAATTTAAAGTATCATGTTTTCTTTCTTCAGAAGGATTCTATTCTCTGAATATTTTAATAAAAGTATGTCTAAAGTATATATATGTTACTATTCAGAAGTTGAACAGTTCAGTGACTACTTTCTTTTGTTTACACCCAAATACCGTGTGATGAAAGTAGCTTAGAACCTTTTGCGAAATTGCGTATAATTGTCTACCATTGAAACATTAAAAGTTCATAATTACCTTGGGTGCTTTTGACAAATGTAAAACTAATTTTTTACACAGTATTTTTTAAATTTTGCTGCTTTTTCAGACGAGTGAGTTTTATAAATAAATATCCTGGGACATTCTCATACACACGGCTATCTGATCCCAAACTAAGGAGAGCTTGTACTATGGAAACCAGATAGATGGTATAATACATATACTATTTTTTTTGCAAATATATACTTATCTAGATATTTACACCCAGACACAGAACAAACAAACATGTTCATGCACACAAATGTTTGTCCTGGGCGGGAATCGAACCCGCGACCTTCGGCTTGGCAGTCAGAGTCGCTAACCACCAAGCAAACTAGCCTGTCTTACCTGTTTTACCTTTGGCAATATTGCCGTAAAAATTAAAAACTTAAATAGGTACCTGGTGCTTCTGACAAACGAAAAGTTAATTTGTAAACTGTATATTTTTTAAGCTGTGGTGCATTTTTAGTCTCAACTATGAACCTTAAACGATATTGCCGTAATAATAGGCTATTAGTGGCGTGGTAGAAATTTCCGAGGAATTCCTGAGGCTTTCCTGCAGTAATCGAGTTGCCTGCAAATTGCCCATAAACAATGTTGTTTTTAATTCCTTATTTACCTTCAGGGTTAAACCATTTACCAAATAAAGGACTTCTAAAATAATATGAGTTTTTTATCACTAAAATAGATAAATGCAAAAAGTATACTGAGACATTAATTAACACTACTCTATCTGATTTCTAATTAAACAGAACTTGTACTTATAGAGACAAGATAAGTAACATAATAAAGAAGGAAAAAAAATACTACCATGACATCATTAAGCTTTTGGAAATATCATGAGGTAAGGTGGTAAGTTATAGTTACAGGTAACTAGCTGAAGACATGACTTCTAAAACCTACCTAGGTTTTTTTACCATCTGCTAGGTTTTGTATAGGTAAACCACACATTAGCGATCCCATAAGTATTGCTAGTAGATGATGGTGATCACCTTTCAGCCTTCAGAAATAAAAAACATCACATATATTCACGCCCATTATAGGTATATTAGGGCTTACGGTATATTAAGCTTCAGGAAGTATTAGACCCGCTGTCACTGAGTTGACGCACTAGCACCATAGACGTGGTGCGTCCGGCGGTCGGCGAGGTAACAGCGAGTCTAATACGTCCTGAAGATGCTTCGTGTAGAAGCGAAACACGTGTCGATTTCCTGTTTAGTTTCCTGGTTTAGGACTTGACAGAGATCTAGCAGAATTAGTTACTATATATTTGTTTGTGTACACTCTTACAGTGGATTTTCGCAAGGTCACCCTAAGTCAATTAGTTAACAATTTCTATACCAAGAAACATAAATTTTGCTTTGCCCGACTGGATATTTTAAATCTCTCTTATCTTGAAACTACATATTACTATTGTTTTATGGAAATCTCCTCAGCTTGAAGGACATTTCATTTGCGTAATCCTATTTCAAGTATGCAAGGACGGACTGAAGTTGCAAGAAACGATTGTAAAATTGATTAGAACGCCAAGAAAGTGGAAAAGAGGAAAGTCTGTAATGACATCAGTAGTATTTATTAAAAAGATTTGGGAATTAAGGTCAGGTAAGGAAAAATGCATGTTCCGGTGCTGGTCTCGTAAACATCGTAGTGTTGTTGCTCCGAAAATAACCACAAAATTGGATATAAAGAACCTAATTTTTCACAATCACATCGTTTCTAAGTGTTAAACTGAGTGACACGGAGTGTTGGAAGTCGTCTTCGCGGTCTAAATACTGGAATTCACATCATTTTGAGAAGAAAACCGAAGTAATTTTGAGGTTGGAATTTGATCTCAAGAAATTCATTCGATTACAATGTTGGCACTTTGATCTGTCAAACAAAGTGACGTGACAACTGACATTGACGTCTACCAGTAAAGTTTAGTGTTGCCATCGTGAATATCCTAATCCCTACCAATTACTACTAAATTACGTTCTATCATACGCAGAAAAATGGATGAACAATTTCAACTTCTTTTTGAAAAAATGAAAATCGAAATGCAGAACCAAGCCGTTTCTATATCCAATACAATAATGGATAGAATAGACGAAAAACTAAAACCCGTCTTAGAGGAAAACAAAAAGTTAATATTTAAAGTTGAAAACTTGGAAAAGAAGATAGAGTTTTTAGAAAGAGACAAGAAAGGCAACAACATTATAATATATGGTTTGAAAGAAGGGGAAAATCTACAAGAGAACTTATAGAAAATGCGAAAAATAAATTCCAAAAGGAATTAAATTTAGTCTTAGAGGATTACGATATAAATAAAATCTATCGCATTGGAAAACCAAACAAAGGCGACAAACCGAGACCTGTACTTTTGTCCTTCACTTGTGGATGGAAAAAGAACGAAGTTTTGAAAAATAGAAAAAAATCTAAGGAACTATTTGTCGCGGAGGACTTCTCTAAAGAAATTCTAGAAAAGAGGAAGGCATTATTACCACAACTGATAGAAGAACGAAACAAAGGGAATATCGCCTACTTAAAATTCGATAAACTCATAGTCAAGGAAGGTACAAAAGACAAGGAAAATAGAAAAAGGGAACTTTCAGTTTCTCCGCTAACTAATGTACAGCCAAAGAAACAACAAACTGCCTCCTTTTCGAGGAACAACCGAACGAATGCATTTGACTTGATGAGGAATCGGTCCAACTCCCTTACAACCTACCTAACAGATAAAAAATAGCAGTCAGTTATCGGCGAACGGAAACTAAAACAAACACTGAACAAAAAAAACAAATTAACAAATATAAAACACTCTCCCCCAAGCCGACTGGTCCTCGTGGGGGATAATGACCAAGACCCTCTAAAGATGGATAAAAATACCTCAAACGACTCAGATATGAATATCATAGATACGGAAAAGAGAAGAGAAATAAAGGCAAAACATATTCACATAGCAACCATCAACTGTCGATCACTAAGAACATCAGAAAAACTTAAAGAATTTGAACTGGCAGTAAAAGAAATAAAATGGGATATTATTGGGATTAGTGAAATGAGACGGTTTGGTGAGGGCATACAAGATCGAGGAAACTACATATTGCACTATATAGGCGAGACGCCTGGACTCTATGGAGTTGGATTCATGGTCAGGAAAAATCTTGCAGACAATATAGAAGAGCTCAGAGGAATCTCAGAACGTATTGCAATCCTTAATATCAAACTATCTATAAAAGGAAAAGATGAAGAATGGTCGATTAGTCAGGCATATTCTCCAACTGAAACGGACAAAAAGGAAGATGTAATAAAAATAGAAAACTTCTATAATGATCTTCAAAATACTATGGAAAGTGCTCACAAAAATAAAATTGTCATGGGCGACTTCAATGGTCAGATAGGAACACAGAAAAATGGAGAAGAATACATCATAGGAAGATATGGATTTGGCTTCAGAAGTAAAAACGGCACAAGATTAGTAAACTTTGCAACTGAAAACAAATTAAGCATTCTGAATAGCTTTTATATAAAAAAACCGCAGAAAAAATGGACGTGGATCTCGCCTAGTGGGCTTTATAAGAACGAAATCGACTACATTTTATCTAACAATCAAAAACTTTTCCAAAACATAACTATAATAAACAACCTGAATTTCAACACAGACCATAGAATGGTTCGGGTAACACTGACAGGAAGACGTCCCAAGAAACTAAGAAAATTTCACAATAAGTGTACCACTATTGAATATACAGGCAATACAGATTTACTTCTTGAAAACCTCCAAACATCACTAAAGAAAGACAGACATGGGAAAAAAGAACTTACATCAACTGAAGAAAAATACAACGGACTAATCAACCAACTAAAAACTGTAACAAGAAAAACCAACACAAACAATAAGAAAGAAATATCACTCATAACTAAACATTTGCTGCAAGAACGTAAAGAACTTATACAACAGAAGAAAAGTAAAGAAATCCGCCAAAAAATTACAGAAATAAGCAAAAAGATAAGTGAACAACTTAGAAAAGAAAGGAAAACAAAAAGACTATCTACAATAGAAAAATTTATAGAAAGAACAGGAGGAATAAAAAAGGCAAGGAAGGAACTAAACTACAAGAAAGAGTGGATACCAAGGATGAAGAAGAAGGATGGTATAACGACAGGTAACAGACTCGATATACTAAAGATTGCTACGGATTATTACCGCCATTTGTACACAAGCCAAAGATTTGAACAAACTCAAAAAGAATACAACATACCAACAGATGCAGAGCAGACACCGAAAATACTAACTATTGAAACAATGCAAGCAATTAAAACACAAAAACTTGATAAAGCACCTGGAGCAGATCTCATCACAAACGAGCTTCTAAAAACTACATTACCAGTGATTGCTCCAAAGCTTACGGATATATTTAATGAAATACTTAACACGGAAAACATCCCCGATGATTGGACTAAATCAACAATTATATTGCTCCATAAAAAAGGCGACAAAGGAGACATAGGAAATTATAGGCCCATTAGCCTGATGTCGAATATTTACAAGGTTTTTTCAAAAATTATACTTTCTAGAATTACAAATATCCTTGAAGAAAATCAGCCCAAAGAACAAGCTGGATTCCGTAGACATTTTTCAACTATAGATCACATTCACGCTTTGAGACAGATACTACAAAAATTTAAAGAATACAACAAAACTTACTACCTGGGGTTCATTGACTTTAACAAAGCATTCGACACATTAGAACACAGTTTTATTTGGAACGCACTTGAAGCACAAGGCGTCGAAACAAAATACATTAGAATACTTAAAAATATCTACACAAAAAGCACTGCTCGAGTGAAGCTAGAATCGACAGGAGACGAATTCCCTATTAAAAGAGGTGTACGCCAAGGAGACCCTATATCACCAAAATTATTTTCAGCCGTTCTTGAAATGATATTTAGGAACCTAAAATGGACAAAGGGACCAAATATAAATGGTGAAAATCTAAGTCATCTTCGCTTTGCAGACGACATTATTTTGTTTTCGGATTGCCCAAAAACTCTGGAAAGCATGTTGAAACAGCTATCGAATGAAAGTATTACAGCAGGCCTGTCAATGAACTTAACAAAAACTAAAATAATGTCAAATTCTACAAATATAGAAATAAAAATAAATGACGAGGTAATAGAATATGTACAAGAATATATATATCTTGGACAACTTATATCTCAAGAAGACTGCATGCAAAAGGAAATAGAAAGAAGAATTGCTAATACCTGGAAACGGTTCTGGTCGCTAAGCGAAGTGATGAAAAATAAAGACATGCCTATAAAACAAAAGAGAAAAGTATTTAATATGTGTATTCTTCCATGCTTACTGTACGGGTGTCAAACTTGGGCGTTGACAGAAGAACTATCAAACAAATTAAAAATTTGTCAAAACGGAATAGAGAGAAGTACAATAGGTGTAAAAAGAAAAGACCGAATAAAACTAAAAGACATAAAGAGCAAGACAAACTTTAAGAACGCATACACAACTTACAAACAACTAAAATGGCGATGGTCTGGACATATGATCAGAGAGGAAAAGGAGAAATGGACCAGTTTAATAACTGAATGGTATCCACGAGATGGTAAAAGGAATAGAGGTAGACAGACTAAAAGATGGGAGGACGACATTATAAAAATAGCTGGTACTACATGGACGCGTACAGCAAAGGACAGGACACAGTGGAAATCTTTAGAGGAGGCCTTTGTCGAAGGACAAGCTGCGATACCACAACCACCGTTTGCCGATATTTAATTTAATTCCATAAGGAACTTAGTATTTAAGTTTTGGCATGTTTAAGTAATTTGATTTTGTAAAACTAAGAACAGCAATAAAGGCTTTTTATTTTTATTTTATTTATTTATTTTAAGGAAATATGCTTCAGATTTGCTTATGTAGTAATTATAATTAAATAATCAAAACCACAAATGTATTTTACGTCTTTTGAGATGTTTTACAAACCAAAATGTTAAAAGAAGATAACACAAATTGGCCATTTTGTTTTAATAAAGTCTATTATAATATCAGTGTTTTATTTTTTATATTTTAGGTTGGTTTCCTAAAAATATTGCAATTAATTGAAACAGTGTAAGCATACAAGTAAAAAAAAATATGGTTATACTACATTAAAGAAAATATAACATATGCAACAATTGTAAAATATTTTTACAAGAGAATAAACATTTTTCACCTAAATCCGATTCATATTTCGAATTTTGACATAAGTCTGACAGCTCTGCTGATGTCACTTGCTTTCACAATAAATAAATACATTTGCATGAAAATATCACTCAGCTTGTGTTCTCCATACAAACATTGCATTGGATTAAATCCAAATCGTCTCTCTGATGCCAGATTTAAATGTTGACGACAGTTGTTAAACAGTATGTTTATGATTTGAACATGAATAGAATTGTTACAATGCCATTCTATGGTGCAAATTGTTATGTCTTATTTTAGTATGCATAAAGTTAAAGTATTTGTTATGCGAAGCGATGATTTACATCTTTGCACGATATATATTTATGTGCTGTATGTTTTATTGGATTTCAAGTGGTTTAGTTTTAATTGCGTCGACAGAAGTGGGAATGTAAAATAAAATAAAAAATTATATTATTCCGTCATTGGAACTACTAACAGATAAATATTAATATGATACAGCAATAATAGTAATTTATTTATTTCCACAAAGTTTACAATTGTTACTTATATAAACTAGGCTAGATTAAAAGTAACTATATTAAAAAGCATCTGCTGCCGAACTAGGAACTAAATTCCTGTATTCCGGCATACAGCGCCGAATCCCCTCACAGGTTGAAAACATGTACATATGTATAGCTGGCTTACAAATAATATTAGTTAATCGTATATGTGGGTTTTATTAAAAAATGGTGTTAATATTGATGGTATCACCATATTTTTCATATAATTAATATTATGTACTTTTTGGTGTTAACTTGCGATGTGACATTGCCCTTTTTTTTTCATAAAAATTTTTCGTATGATTTTCTTTTAGTAAAGTTGGTGTGTTATACAACAAAGATCAAGCCAAGTACATCAATAGTTAGAAATATATTCACGCTGTCATATTGTAACTAAAAGTTTAAAATGCGGCCGGTGATTGAGTAGCTTTTGCAAAAATAGGTAAAAAATAAATCACGTGCAAGGTATAACAGCTTGCATCAACTGATCATTAAAACCATTCACTAAAAGAGTTGGCGTCAGGTGTCCGCCGTCCCAAGCGTACATATAAAGCCAACCCCAAATAATAGGAAACATGCAGGCGATGGTTCCCTTTTTATTGTTTCATCCTGAAAAGTTATTTTAAACTATTTAAAAGTGAAAATGTAACATTGCTTATTTAAATTACTTTTTCAATGTAAATCAATCGATTCATACTTTGATCGATGTTGGCTCCCCAATAAAGTTTGACGTCGGAGATTGACCACATTTTAAATTCTTTATCCTGAGACCATAGAGACATAAATAAAGCACTATCTATTTCAATTATCATTTCACTTGTAAAGTATTGTGTTCCCAAATGCAAATCTAGATTTTAACCAGATAAACCTAAGATGGATGCCCAAAGCGGTGAGAGGACGTGAGAAAATGTAAAGCTCATGGAGCCAATCGAGTTTCTTTAGTATTTGAGAATAATCCACAAAGTGAAATGCTTTCGTTGATAGAATGATACTTTTTAGACTTGTAGAGCTAGTAGGTATCTCTATAATGCAACATATAATGCAACTACAGTGGACCCCCGCTAATACGGCCCCTGTCTAATCCGGCACCCCCTGTAATCCGACATGCCTATCACTGTTGAATTTGTTGGAGGCCATATGCATTTGGGTATATACTGGCACAGTATAAATGCAAAGTGTTTGTAATCTATTCGATATTTGAGTGTTGTTCTTTGAGTGTTCAAGTGTCTTTGACACAAGCAATAAATGTTCCTGGTAAATAACCACTGTTTAATTCAATATTTCCATTTGAATTTAGGTACACAAATATTATTTAGGCAAATCTTTAGATAGTATCTAATCATTTTTATCTGTAATTTTAAATAAATAAATTTCGGGACTCTTAAGCAGTACTCTATAGTCCGACAAATTCGATAGTCCGACACTGCCCTGCAAAACGTTTGTCGGATTACCGCGGGTTCACTGTATACTTAACTATACTTTTATATAGGTAAATACCTATGTAAAACTGTTTAAAAACTTTTTTTTAAATGTAAATATTTTTTTAAGAAGACATACGTTATATTGTCATAAGAAATTAATTTTAACCGAATATTTTAATTTTTCATCATGTTTTAAAATTTGTATTATTATCAATATGAATATCCATTTTATAAATAAACAACTTCGTGGTTCTTGACTTCAAGTTTTCTTGAGAAAAATATCTATGTAAAACTGTTAATTTTTTTTAAGAAGACATACGTTAATTTTCATTTGAAATAAATATAAAAAAAATTGAAAGCATTAATTTTAACCGAATATTAAAATTTTTCATCATGCTAAATATATATTTTTTTATTATTATCAATATGATCGTTACTAAAATGAATATCCATTTTATAAATAAACAACTTCGTGGTTTTAAGTGTTCGCATTATTGAATAGCGAGGATTAATTTTTTTCGAACCTAAAAAAGAAATTAGGTAGATACTCTAAGAACAAGAGTCACTCCTCTTATTACTATGAGATTTGTACGTTTTGACCCCCTCATCTTATTAATAGAATATTTTTCTCTGACAAAGATTCACATTCCTCTTTTCCATTTTAAGGTTTATTGCTTGCAAGATTGGTGATATAACCTCTTTTTTCAGGCAAGAGGATTTTAGGTTATCTTGACACTTGAGGAAATCCAGGCTTTCGTATGTCTCTTTGTCTTTTTTTAGTGAGATAATTTGTAATAACGTTCAACCAGGATAGACCATGTGACCTCTTTTGAAAGCCTAAGTTGGATTTGACGTGCTAAATATTTTATTTTCTCCTCCATTTATCCAACGAAGAAATATACCTAATAAATACCTAAAATTAGATTTCTTTTGACACACCATCACCTCAAAACTACTGAACATATCGGGATGGGCATGCTACCATTCGATGCGGTATTTTTCGTTGATAGTTATAGGCTATATTTGATATTGATAGACACGGGTGAAACCGCGGGGAACAGCAAGTATTGATAAGAGTTTGTGTTATAGTGTGAATAAGCAAAATTAATAAATATTTGCTGCGGTGAAACTTAATCAGAAAATTTTAATGGGTTCAATATTTAAAAAAATATATTCAACAAAAGTAACATCTCATTTATTTTAAAGGCTTCTAGTTGACTTTTCTGAGCCAGGTTCCTGAAGTAATAACTCTGTCACGCGTTATAAATGACCTTTTATTTTTATATTATTTTGCTGCGCGTTATATCAACCTGAATATTTCTAGCTCTAAATTGTTTTGATTGAATTCATAATAGGATTTATATTTGAGTGTAAATCTATTAATAATTCCCGAACTGCAATCAAATGATAATTCCATTGTGTCCTAGTTCTGAAGATAATTCCAGTATTTGTGCATCAAAACACGCTATTTGTTCATTAATATAATATTCAAACTTTTGTCCATTATCGATAGTGTTCGTTGTACCAATTTTAATTGAGATTTCACCGAATTTTGGGCTCAAAACAGTGTTTACTTTCAGAATGTGTTTTTTAGTAAAACGTAGAATCAGTAATCGCTACTACTACTTCGAAATCGAGTAAATTATGATAAAATCATAATATCTTATCATCCACACTATTTTTTGTTGAAAGGCAATATTTTATGTATCAAATGAGAATTCGTTAAGATGAGAGACCTGGGTTGGAGGTTGTTGGTTTGAATCCCAAGTCAGATAAAATACAATTGACAATTCTTTATGAGACATGATTATCTGTAGCATCGACATATGTGACATGGGACTGTTATTAGGCACACCACATGTCACGTTTGGACTAAAATATCTTCAGTAGAATATAGGTATCTATTCTGAGACTTATGTCTAACTTTTCGGGGATAAAGAGCATAATTTTTATTATCAAACTGAGAAACCCATTAAGCTGGTGGTATCGGTAGGTAACAAATATATATAGATCATTGATCTTGTTAATGATGCCTTTTATCCAATTTATCACTTTTTTTGCAAATATCATACACGGGCATAAAAATCAAAGTCATCTTTAATAAGCTTAAAAAATAGCACTCACTTATTTACTCAATAATTAACGAGCTTTTATATCTGATGGAAATGGAAAACGGACCATTATTGTTACATAATAAATATTTTATAAAGAACAATATATTGGCTTTTGGGACGGATTTTATAATGAAATCCTTTGGTGCTTTTGTTATTAATGTGGCTATAAATTTAGTAAATTAAAATATTAATAATTAATTAAAGTAATATTTAAAGTTGTGTACGGAAACTTTATTTTAACTTTGAACAAATCAACAGCCAAAACGATTTTTATATGGTTACTATTAAAACCTAAATAAGTTATTCAGCTTGCCATATCAACTGTAGAATACGATATTTAATTTCAAACTTTCGATTGTTACAAATGAAGGAAGGGCACGTCTCCACGCAATGGGCCATAAGTCTTCTTTATAGCGAAGTAAGTAGGTCTCAAGATACCAAGCGCTTCTCAAACTTTGACAAGCCCCTTCATTAGGATTCCACCTGAATGACGATCACCTCTCATTCAAGCTCTCCCTCAAAATTATTATTTTAGTATGTACGGTCACGTTGCACTGTTCTTTAATAGTATTTTCAGGGTTCCGTTCTAAAATGGTAAGCGTTTCGTGGACAAAACTTTGTTTATCTGTCTGTTACTACAAAAAGTTGCTATAGTTCGTGCTTGCTTGCTCTCAGTCATCTAATGTAGATAGTTTATAAAAAAATAATTATCAACCACAATTGACGGATCAATCGGTGAACATCGTAAATAAATTATATATACAGTCGAATAAAGAAACGTCTCCTTTTTTAAAGTCAGTTAAACAAGGAGTTTGAAATCTGGGGTTCGATTCTGTAAGGATGATGACACTAACTTGAGGATGTTTCGTCGCGGCCTCCGTGGTCTGTCTCTTTCGCTAACTACGCTAATACTACTAATCACGTGAGAGATAACCTCTCCGAGGCCTCCGTGAAGCGGTTCGCCGACGAAGTTTGTATTAGCTGAGTATGGGGGCTGAAGGTAGATACTATTCCGAAAATTGGGTGTATTATCAAAAGTATTTGTTTGCAAGTTTTTTGTGACGGGTGTGAAGAAATGCTTTTTTAGTATTATCGTATACTTATTTTAAAAATCAACGAAGTATATAGTAGTTACTTTAAGGTAAGGCTTGAGATACAATTTCTAAGGGAAACCTCTTAGATTATACTACGAGAGGTACAAATACCTGAGACGACGAAGGATTTAAAAGCATTACGCATGTTAGACTATGCGGTTATTCCTTTTTCCGAGAGTACCTATGTATGCGTAACTAGATTTAAAGTCTTTCAGAATAGAAACTGAGCCGGCTAAGTTAAGAAGATTTGGAATACATATAGCTCTTTTACAGACATGTTAAATTATTCCTCGTAAAGGATATATTGTATCATTTTTTTAAATTCTTTATTTTATTATTATCTACCTGCTTAATTAGTGTGAGTTAATTAGATATTTCCTTAAGTAAAAACAAATTGTGTCCACAATTACTATAGAATTCGTCTATTTTGTAGTAAATCAGTTAACTAAAATTTTATTCAATAAAAAAAAACTCTTTTAAATATACATTATATCATTTGAAATGTCTGATAGATAACGTTGTAAAAAAAGGTTTTATCTGTTTTAAAGTAGTTATAAGCTAATAATAACGTCAGAACCCCCTCTGGGGTCAGTCGGAGGCCATGCGCAAGCCCATTCCAAATAAAAAAGCGGTGTAACGTAAAACTGTCATAATGTTGGGAATATTTGGTAAATTTTCAATTAAAGTAGTTAATTAAATAACGCAAAAGTTCTATTTTGTATTTTGATTAACTCATAAATATTAACAATGAAATACTCTAGAATAGAAAAAATAACATACTAAATATATGTTCTAGGACAACATTTTACATACGGCATTTTTTTCTAATTACGTGCTTCATTATACCCAGATCTTCCGATCCATTAAAAACAAATTAAATAATTTAGCAGAATATTCTTTCCTTACAGGATATACCTTTTAATTCTATTAGAACCCGAGTTTATTCAACAATGTTATTATAATGATACGAAGCTAAACATAATAATGGAGTAGAATAATTTAAGGAATCTACAAAAAAATATGATCTGATTAACTTGAGTCGTCGTGTATTAATTTCTACTCGACTGTACACTAACATGCTTTCTGTTATATAATTATTACCCCAACTGTACAAATGTCAAACCTTTATTGGGCAAGCTTATCATGTAACAACAAACTGATGAAAATATTAATATACTTAGAATAATTTAAAGCACTCAGTCCATAGATTGTTTTTCCCTGAATAATTGTTTGTTAAAATATCAGTTCCAGTTACATGGTAAGAGAAATGTTAAATATAGCAATAGTTTTATATTTTATAGTAACTTTTATTATGATATAAAAATAACACTAACATGACGCTTATGTAACCGTACTAACACCTTTATGTCGCGTTTAGTCGCATGTTGCGTAGATAACTGCTATTAGATCTTATATACAAGATACTTTACATAACAGCAGTCCTGTAGTTAACCGGAGGCTTAACTGATAAACGCTTATGTGGAAAAGTCTAAAATAATCAATATTCGACGCGACTTGAGGTCACAATACTGACAAAACAATTCCATAAATTGGTAATTCATTATTAATTAAATGATTTTTGTCAAAATTACCTAAACTATAGAACTGAAGAATCACCAGCTGTTTGAACATATACCTTGGGAGTCTTTTACGTAATTTGTTACGCTTTTTTGGTAGCCATTTTTGAGAAAATACACGTTAAAACTAAAGGAAATTACATCAAAGATACTGAATATAAACTTATTAATTATGAATTAACATTTCAGTCCATTTGCATTGTATAAACATTTCGAGACTGTGTTAAAGCACCACATTATCGTAGTTAACATTTCCCTTCATCATAGTAGTGTAGTGGAACTTTTCAATTCTCTTTACAATAATTGTTTGGGACGTTTCATAATTTTATTACCTTCATAAAAAGATTTTATCAAATTTCCATGCTACCAAATACAACCAAATTATAACTTACGGTTGATATAAAGTTATTGCAAGCTCAATTATATGACTAAAAAGCGTTACAAAATATGTGAAAGATACCTTAACTGGTGTGGTGCGCAGGACGTATGCTGCCTCCTGGACCGTTGCTTCCAATACCCGCGGCGGAGCGCCCGCGACTGTGGCTGTCAGTTCGCATTGCTGCATGCCGCGCCTGATGATCAAACGCAGGCTAGCTAGCGGAGCCCTGCCCGCGCCGGTCCGCGGGCTTGCTCCCACTGCCAGTGCAGATGTGCCGGTTGCGACCACCAAGTAAGCTGTAGCACGCTTACTAGTGTGTTACATACCCTGTATCAAGTCGCGTCACGTCACTTATTTGTTACTTTCGCACGCTACATCGGTTTGCACAAATATTGAACTGCAAAAAAAACACGTTTATCGAGTATATTCCGCGTCGAAGAAGCAGTACTCCCTATAAGGATGTGCTGGTGGCCGCTATGTAAGCTGTATCACGCTTCCTAGGGCGTTACCATATACGTGTTGATACAGTTTCGTCACATCACACTTTTGCTATTTTCGCACGTAACGTGGTTTGCACAAATATTGGAAGCAGGGTGTTTACTACAACATAAGATTGGAATAATTGCACTTGTTTCGCTATAAGCAAAAAGCACTCTCGATATGAGATACCAAGTAAGCCGTAGCATGCTTACTATGGTGTTTCCAAGTAACACGTGTTAAAACAGTTGCGTCACATCACACTTTTGCTATTTTCGCACGTAACATTTGCACAAATATTGGAAGCAGGATTACAACGAGTTAGTATAGAAAAAATGCCACCTGTGTCGCTGAAAGCAAAAACGTCTCAGTGTAATGAGATACCCACTAAGCTGTAGTTTTTGCTCCCTACGCACGCTACGTCGACTTGCACAAATATTGGATTTCAGATAAAATTTAAAAAGATGAAATCAAGACCATGGCTTCACACAAAGGTACCAGTTGCAATCACTGAGTAAAACCAAAATTAAAAGTTACATTAAAGCTAAAAAAAAACATTGGTTTGAATTGGTCTTAATTATGAATAATCTGGACCTTAATGATGTTGTAATTAAGTACTTATTTCCATATTAAAATTACGTCATTTTATTGGTATAAGTACATATGTCCACAAAACAAATGCACTTTCATTTTTTTCATCAATTGTTTTATGCTGTCTTTAAAATTATAATCAATACTTATACAATTTGACTGTCATGGCACATGAGACATGAGTTCTACCTCATGTAAGTAAATATAAAAGAATTCCAGCAAACTCTATACCTATAAAAGCAATTAAAAAAGGCTTAGTCATCTGGCTACCTACTCATGTGGTTAAAAAGCCCCTACATCATGCCTACATTCACCCTAGAGAGGCTATTTCAGGCTTAGATATGAGGTCACATTGACAACTTTGTTTTTTATTCGTTTGGGGCGTGACGTGGATTATTTATAAGCTTCAAAACAAAAAAGGTGTAAAAACAAGCTGTAAATACACTACGATATAGAGGTAAAGGAAAAACACCCTTTTGTGTTACAGTCTCCACAACAAACAGTTAAAACAATATAATTCGCAGTAAGGTTAGAATTGCAATAACAAATGATACCTACCTAATGAAAATACCCGTTTCAAGGATTTAGATACCCCCAGGAAAACATGACTGTATACTTTTGAATAATTTAAATGTAATCTACTAAATGTAATTAATATATTATTAATGTTAAATACTACTATTGTAAATGCTAGTTTGTATGGGTTGATGTTTTATGCTTATTATAATGGCTGAACGGATCTGTTCGGATTTTGGCATAGAGATATATTAGAGTTTTTAATAGGAAAAAGCAATATTTATGGGGAATATGTAAAATCCCCCTGAAACCCGCGTGAAACCGCGGGGGACAGCAAGTGTATGAATAAATAAATAATAATAAATATCCCGGGACGTTCTCTAACACACGACCATCTGGTCCCAAACTACTACAGCAGAGCTTGTACTATTCCATATACCAGATAACTGATATACTACCTTTTCTAAATGCATACTTATACACATATTTACATCCAGACACAGAACAAACAGACATGTTCATGCACACAAATGTTTGTCCTGGGTGGGAATCGCACCCGCGACCTTCGGCTTGACAGTCAGAGTCGCTAACCACAAAGCCAACTGGCCAATGAATGCACAATTAGATTAGATTGGAGCAAATAACAAATCTAATTAATAATAATAAATAATAAATTTTATTTAATAATAAATTTGCATAGACACTTAAACAGTCAATATTCAAAGCAAATAATTAGGATGGTTAAGTTAGGGAGTTTAGTGTTTATTGAGCTCTGGAATTCGCGGTAAGACAGGTAAATACAGGTGATACTTGTTTTTTGCTTTATATGTAGAGGTAATCTCTGGAACTGCTGATCTTATTCTGAATATTGATTTCAATATTCCTGAGTGATTTTTATTCCATTTGTTCGTATACTAGGAAAGCTTTAGATCCGCGTTTCCGAGAATGGTGCTAGTGCTATATAAATCAATTTTTTATTCAATTTGATCAAAGGCAAATCATTTTTTTCTAATACTCATTTTTAGAACCAAATAGGTAATTTCTCTTTATAGTTTTTATAGATCCTTTCTTTATTAGTTATAATATTAAAATGTGAAGCGATAACTTTTGACCCCTTTTAATGAACATTGTGCGAACGGATGAACGTGAAATTTCACACAGTTAAAGTTTGAATGGAGAAGTGCATAAAGCAATATGTTAATATATATAGCAATATATAATAATGTTTTACATATAAATTGCTTTAGACCAACATTAAATTAATAAAAATAAACATTACATAATACTACTGCCAGAATTACATACACACATATAAATAATATATCGTTGATACTGTCAATGTCAAACACGTAATGGTGTATTTTTAAATGCTCGCAGCTGACTTAATAGAAAAAGACCAAAAAGGTTTTATACAAAGTTTAAAATGGTTATTTTCAGAAAAAAATCTCAATAAAGTTCAGACTTGAAATGTAAGACTTACGGTCGAATTTCGATCGCTAGGCACCACTAGTATTTATGACATGTATTACTCAGATACAATATTCATACAACGTTAGTTTCAATTAAGCACTTCAATGCATCAAGATGATAAACCCAGAATCACTTGCTTTGTTCTACCGTCGAACGCATATTACAGCGTAGGTCCTTCGCAAGGCTGTCGGTAACCATTGTGCAACCATTACACAGAGTGCAACTAACCAAGGTATAAGCCAGTCATTGTTAACACCGTAATGCAGGCCAAATTGATATGAATTGAATTTCTGTCGAAAACTGTGCCACAATTCCGCATCATATATTTAATACCTATACACAAAGCTCGCCTCACTGGCTGTCCATTTAAGTTTTTTTTTTTTTTGTGAAATTATTAGTTTTGAATATCATGGTTTGTAATATTTCAAAAAAACTTGTAAAGACAATTTATTAGCCAGTGAAGTATTAAAAAACAATATTTCTATTTAAATTTTAAAGTAATAAAGAAATAAAGAATTTTATAAAACTGCCTACCGAAAGTATTAATCGATTCAAAAGCTATCCGAAACGTGGTTATTTTTTGTATAAATGAGTCCAGCTATGCATGATTGATGTAAGTTTGTCCTGACTGTGACAGGAACCTACAAGGCCAAGCATTGGAAAAAAGTAATTATTGAAACAAAGAAACTATTCCTTTTTTAAATCAACAAGAAATTTGTACGCTTATTAAGATTATAATATATTTTCAATAATGATCAATGTATCTTAACAGGAGCTAGCAGGCATTGAGAAATTTAATTTTATGCACAAAAAGCAAAGTTAAAATTGTAAAATGATTATGCAATTAGTTGCATGCACCAGGTATTTTAATTTCAAAGCCTGATATAACTCAAATTTAACCCTTTAGTGTCAGTTTTTAGGCTCACTTTTAATAAATAATAAAAACAAGTCTGATCCACATTTTGAAGTCTAGTGTTAAACACGCGATGTGAGCAATAATAAAAGTTTTAAACATTAAACAGCTCGGTGTTTCGCGTGAAATGAGGTTCCGTAACAAGAATTTTTAGTTTGAAATAGAATTAATAATTCATTATAAAGAATGGGTCAAGAAATCAGTCAATGAAGGTCGTGATGAGCATGGAAAATAACAGACATTACCTATAACCATAATATACAGCTTTTAAAAATGATAAAAAATGGAAAATACTAACAAAAAAAAATATTTTAGGTACACCGATCGCATTTCAAACAGTAAATATTTGCAAATCATCGCCCCATATTTCTTGTATAAAATTATTTAGGTAACAAAGGAAACAAGCAAAACTATGCAGTATTATCATTTCCTGTTTGTTTTATGCTAACACACATTTTTATAAAAAACAAAACTTTGCCCTACCAAAACATAATACGAATATCGCGTGTATTGTGACAGTCCTATCATTGTTCGAGCATCTTTTCGAGTAGGACACATGCGAAAATGAACTTTATGTTACAGGGTTAAGGTATGTAAATTAATTTGAAAACAGTCTTAAAACTTATTCGAATTTTCAAGTACGCAACTTGGTCTTGGGAATTGTGAATTCGTCACAAAACAGTCGCTAGCATGCATGTCTGTCACGAATGTCACGGTGACGTCGTTCTGTCACGCGAAATGAAAATATACAAATAAGTAGGTAGGTAGGAACGCCTGGAAACATTATTCTATCACAAGCGACAAAAATGTGGCCCCTCTGCCACGACTTCACATGTCTCACATTTTTACTGAATTTCTGAAATTTTCTCTATTGAATATTAAATGAATAATTTTAATAATTAAGTAAAATTTTAATGATATTAACTGAGTCGGTAAGTGCTATTAGTTAAAGTGAGCATTAATTTTGCTCGTACCTACATAGTTAATGTACAAAACATAATTAATAATGCCATTCAGCTTAAGCACTTAACGCTTACGGGCATTACAAGCCTCCCCCCCATTCGGTGACATTGCGGTTAACTTCAATTTACAACAAAAGCTGAAAATAATATTCATGATGTCAAATTAGAAATGTTATTAATATAAATTAGATCGACACGTGTTCATCCAAATATACAAGCAATTATATAGTATTGTTTGCTTGTCTTTCTTGTCATATCATAAACAACAGAGTCCCTTAATTTTGAAAAGAGCTATTGTTAATATATAAGCCTATAAGAATATAGGGGTGGATGTTCCAATTCATAAAAATAAATCAACATATTTTTTTTGCCAATTCTTAGTTGGCTCCATAGTAAGAGTTGATACGCATAATCAATTTCAAAATTGACTAGTAGATATTTCAAAATCAAAATTTATTGAATGAATGAAAATTTGAATTAGTGATGAATTACCAAAAAAAATATTGTCTTATTTAGAGGGAAAAACAAAGATACACATTATTAAACAATAAAATAACTAATTTAATTAAGAAAATTTCTTATATCAATTAGCTTGTCTTCACGAATATTCCTTTCTAGCTTGTATGAAGTAAAATATGAGGTTCAAGATGTAAAATTATTTAATTTATTTTAAATTAAATACACTATATAACAATTTCTAAATCTCATCGATTACGCTACAGTTATAGAAAGTCCTATGATTTGAACTCAATCTATATAAATTTTATACAATCTCAAAAGCCAGTTTAAACAATTTAGTATAGAACTGAACTATCTTATTATTGAATAGGATTACCTGAGAACAATACGAAGATTATGGTGGTTTAAGACTAAGCATATGCGGGCTTGAAACTACCTTTTGTCAAACTAAGTTTTCAAGTTGGTTATCTTCTAAAGAAGGATTAATGTTTATTTTCACTTTCGTTTGTAGCTAGAATTGTCTAACTATATTGTACTATTGTTTTTCTTTCTGCTCTAGACGTTTCCTAGAGGTAAGTTCAGGTAATGGTATTCAAGGCATATTACTAAAGTATTTAAATAGATTCTTGTGTAAGCTTTCGGGTTGTATAATGACGCTAGCTATATGGTTTTATCACCTTTTGATTTAAAAATGTATTTCTTATCATCATCAGCCAATGGAACAGATAATTGTGGGGTAGAGGCGTAATAATGTATTATTAAAAATTAAAAAAAAAACCCTTATCTTGGTAGTTCTTGAGGGAATAAAAAACAGCATTATCTTCATAATGCTTTTGAGGAAAAGAAATATTATTGCCTTTGTTACACACGTTTTGCTACTCCATAATAATTGTATCACCAGATTGGACAGCGTTAGCACCACAAAACAGGTCCTTGTTTGTTTTTTTAAGCAAGAACCAATATACTCTTTTGAGATCCAAACTAGAACGTATTTTGTTGTTCCAGCACCTGAGGTGGTCACACACGCACACACAGAGCTTGGAGTGCGAGGAGCGTCTTTTAGCGCGGTGCAGCAGGCCGCGTGTCAACTCCGCCATCTTTGTATCTGCCGAGCCGACTGGGTTCGCTGGCTTTGATGCCGGCGAGTTCTTGAGGCGACACGGCTCTCAGTCCAAACTGTGTCGAAAGGCTAGGTAAGTTAAGGACCGGATAAAATATCAAAGCCAACAACCCCACCAAGTGTTCTACTCCAAAATGTATCTAGATCCATTTCATAAGTCTGTAGTGTCTAGTTTTCTTCTAATGAATATCATAATGATTCCAGATCTGCTGACAACATACCTCTTACGACAATGAGTGACTCATCAGAGCGTCTTTGCAAATCCAAACATAGAGAGGAAACAATTAATGAAGAAGCTAAGTCTGATGATAGTGGTAGCGTAGAAACTGTTAAGCATTTCGGGTTACCTATCCTCTCGGTGTCAGGTCCATCACCTCCAGATGAAGACTACGACCAGATAGATGAGTATCTGTAGCATTTTCACACCAGTTTCCAGCTCAAATATGTGCTGGAAAAAATGAGGCCACCCTGGCCTAGCCCTGCACAAAGTCCCATCTGAGGACTCGACTTCAGCATCGTTGCACGGGACTTTAACTAAAACTATTTCGTTTTGTGATACTATATTGTGTCCATTTGCAAGTGTAGGAAGGATCGTGCTTGAAGAACTTTTCGGCTTTGCGTCACAACGAATTTCGAAGACTATCAGCTGAAATTCTTGTATTTCTAAAAGTGTGTCTTGTTAAGGGACCATAGTCTTAGTGTGGTGTGGATTTGTCAATGACCCTAGCGTTTAATATTTTTGTATCTATACTTTCCTGTCTATCGAGTGTAAGTAAGATGATTAGACTTTTAAATTTCACTATAATAGTATTTAAGGACTGCACAATAACTTTATGACTAATCGATAATATTTAAACTGTGCCACTTTTAACTTTATTGGATACGTGAAAAGTGTTTCTGGTCTTTTGAGCAATTTTGGTGTAAGTATTGTTTGAATTTATGATGTATAAATAATAATCTGCAGTGTCTTAGAAGTTTATTTTTTCTTTAGTTGCTAGTTCACCGTGATTGTAAAAGCATAAAATCTTATATCGCATGTAGGTATGTTTGCAGTAAATTTGTAGTAAACTATAACGTAGTATAGGTAATAGAATAGAAATATGAAATGATATGAAGGTTGAATTTTGGTCCAATGAAATGTATTAACTGCACATGGTGTTTTAGGAAGTAAGGTACTGAAACTGTCGGTAATATCAAAAGTAGCGAGGGTTGTATGTAGTATTGGAAAGTTCAGTATGTAATTACACGTAAAGTATAATCTTATCATATTAGTAGTGTTTCGTAAATGAACCAGTCCTTTTTCTCCGCCCAGATATTGTGTATTGTATCTGATTTAAAAATAACAATCTATTCCATAAACTCCGATATTTTTTTTTATAAACCGTATTAACTATTTTCCAATCGTCAATTAGAACCACTACTCCAATTAATATTAAAAATATATTCAAATATTTAAAGGCACTAATAATGATTACATACATTTAAGGTAGGAACTGATACTTTTCTTAAAGTACTAATACTGGCGATTAGGGACCAGACGAACAGATCATGTCAATGTAGGCTTAATATCCAAATCACGGAGTATTTCCATAATCATTGAAACCTCTATAACAAAGACTACGTCATTCCCTCCACTATTTATAGATTTCCTTCATCTAGATAATTGCACGTAGCACATACATTAAAATAATTGTTCAAGTGAAATTGAATGTAAAACCCATTTGATTTATTCATGACCCACCTAACAATACCACTCTTTGATAATGAAAAGGTAAATCGAAAACCATTTGCCGTACCGTAAATGTAGGTAAAAATCCTTTTCAGAAAAATCCAAATAAATTTGTTACGGTATCAGTTTTTATTATTTATAAAATTAATAATATTTTTTTAGTACGAAAATAATCTGGACTTTTTATTATACTATTAATGAGTGAATAAGTCCTTCATAAAAGCATACCTAGTTACAGTATCCTCAAAGTATTCGATAAATAAATATACAAAAGAAACTTCCTTTCTATCCTATTATAGATACATCATTATATTTATTAGCTTTAAAGTAAGAATATCACAACTGTAGTACCATCTTGGTCATATTTGAAAACGGTACCAATATCATTCGATGGTTAAAAGGCAACATGATTCAAGCGCCATTTTGAAAACTTGACAGGAGAGCTATTTGAAAATGTTAAAACCCAAGAACTGATACTGCATCTAAACTTAAGATTCCACATCGAAGCTGTTGAATATAAACTAAATGCAAGCTTCAACGGATTTGTGCATGGGCCATCATCATAGTAGTATAATTAATTGAGAATAATTTTACTTTCGTCAAAAATAGCGGTTGAGTCAAGTCGCCTTTTACCCGTTTTATGACGTTTCTTAAAATCCAAATTTTCGAGAAAATATATGTAGTTTCTCGAGAAATATCAAGATATATCGTATTAAAAGGCCTTAGCAAAAATATATCATCGGTATTTATGACCCTACAGAGTTAAATAAAATATGTAATAATAGAAATTTCATAATGATTCTCGACAAGATATACCGAGATTTCCCAAACTGAGTGTTTGAAGAAAAAACAGACTTCGGAATCTTTCGTCGATATTATATTAAATATATCATTACATGTATCATAGTCGCGATATAACAATTATTAAAATATCTAATTAATAGTAGATTTCTGTAGAATATAATGTAACCTAATCAAATCCTTTCTTAGGGTTTAAAACAATAGCCTAGTATAACATTATAATACATATATTTAAGTTAATTTCTTTCCCTGTTACTATAAAAGTGGATAGACAATTTTTTTCGTCTTTATGAGATGTAGATATTATATATATATATATATTTTTTTTTTATGCCACTTAGGCCGACAAACAAGCAGGCGGTCCACCTGATGGTAAGTGGTCTCCGCCGCCTATGGACATTTGCAACACTAGGAGCATCGCCAATGCGTTGTCGACCCTGAGACGTGAAGTTGTTAAGTATCATGTGCCTGTAATTTCACCGGCCCCCTTACCTTTCTAACCGAAACACAGTAATACAATTGCACTACTGCTTCACGGCGGAAATGGGTAAGGTGGTAGTACTTCCCCGGACGAACTCTGCACTAAGAGCTCTACTATTCTAATATTTTATCATTGTATGGTTAAAATTGTCTTGTGCCAACATTAACACGGTATCACTTTACTTAAGTTTCCAGGCCTTATGTTATCATATTTTTTGCATGTAACTTTAGATTTTTACTATAGATTTAAAGGTTTATTAGTATTTGAAAATATGCTTATGGATAGAACTAGCTTGTGTTGATTGGCTCAAGGAGCTCGTGACAGACACAAACAGATTCCGTTATGAGGTTATATAACATATTTAATACGGAATCCTAAATGATTATCTATAGTCTAAAGCAAAACCAATCTTAATGACATGTATTTAATGTTTAATTTATTTCATTGTAATATACATATATAGGGGTGTAATATATAAAGTCAGTGTGGACTTCTTAAAAATATTTTATGTATTTAGTTTAATAGTAATTGAAAAACGAGCAAATGAAAATGTGTTTTAGAGCAATACTATGCTTAATTTTATTTGTATGCACTTAAATAGCTAATTGGTAATTAAAGTAAATAAAAAGTCTTACCTTTATTTTAACAGTAGGTTATAGTAATTTTTCTCATAACTATGTAAGTGTGAATGATTTATGAATAGCATATTTCGAGTGTATTATCTACATCTAATTAATAAATTTAAACAAACTAAAATTAATTTTATGATTAAAACATTAGGGTAGCTTTTACATGATACTAGAATGTGAGTACCTATAGAAGCATACTTATTAAAGGTGTACATATCTATAAAAAAAAATCACGTTTATTATTATTATAAATATGCTCATAATTTAATGTAAATTATAAAAAAAGTCTATTAAGTATACTGTACAATTACTATTTACATCCTTACGTCTATTTACTATCACGATGAAATAAAAAGTTTAAAATCTATTATTGTTGTTTCAGTTTTTATTTATTTTAAAATCCCAAAAATAAATATAATCTGTTTAAGTGTATGTGTGTTATTCAATTACGCTGTAACGGCTAATCGATTTATAGATTGCTCGTAACCTAATATAATACATATACTATATAGTTACTATATATAAATTGATATTATTATGAGCCGATAAACATCAGACGGTCCACCTGATGGTAAGTGGTCACCGCCGCCTATGGACATTTGCAACTACTAGAGGTATCGCCAATAAGTTGTCGACACTGAGACGTGAAGTTGTTAAATCTCATGTGCCTGTAATTTCACCGCCCCCCTTACCTTTCTAACCGAAACACAGCAATACAAGTGCACTACTGCTTCACGGCGGAATTGGGTAAGGTGGTAATACTTCCCCGTACGAACTCTGCAATAAGAGCCCTACTACTCATGATCCAACATCCGAAAGGGGACATAATCTGCGGGGTAAAAGTTAGTAAATATCCATTAGTCTTACAAAGTCACTTATAATCCTACTAATCACTACGTCGTATAAAACAAAGTTGCTTTGTATGTCCCTATATCCCTATGTATGCTTAAATCTTTAAAACTACGCAACGGATTTTGATGCGGTTTTTTTAATAGATAGAGTGATTAAAGAGGAAGGTTTTTATGTATAATACATGTGACATCTCACGGGAACGCGGGTACAACCGCGGGGGACAGCTAGTCTTTTATATATAATTCTTCTGTACGTGTGTTGACAGTGAACTCCTCCTAAGCGGATGCACTGATTTGAATTATTTTTTTTTGTATTCGTTTGGGTGGCGCCCTGGATAGTTTAGATTCACAATTGGACCCGGACGCTCCGGGCGAATTCCTGCATTTTTGTATGGACTTATTTCGACAGAACGACGTCTGTCCGGGCAGTTAGTATTATATATATTTTTAGTACTTGTATGTTAGTGCTAAATGTATAAGATACATTATGTTCTATATGTTCTATAGGATACATTTAACCCCGAACAAACATTGTATCCCTCGGGATTGTTGGTAAAACCACGGGACGGAAGCTAGTAACTAAATTAATAGTAATGAGGAAGGATAAACCGCTCATTAAGAAGTACTATGCCTAAAACTATAAGTTATGGTTGAGTAGGTACGTAACACAATCTAAATTTGATCCGGTTAAAATAAATAAATAAAAATATCCCGGGACATTCTTTATACACGGTCATCTGTTCCCAAACTAAGCAGAGCTTGTACTATGGAAACCAGATAACTGATATACTTCACATACTAGTATTTTTTTTCTAAGTACATATTTATAAGATATTTACACCCAGACACAGAACAAACAGACATGTTCATGCACACAATTTTTTGTCCTGGGTGGGAATCGAACCCGCGACCTTCGACTTGGCAGTCAGGGTCGCTAACCACCAAGCTAATTTGCCTGTCAAAATGTTTAATCTATAAACCCGTATATTTAAAAATAACTTATTACACTATTCTTTTGGACCATAAGACAACCAGAAGGAAGTATAATTAATATATCGTTTGTTTCTACAACCCAAAAAGTTTTCCTGGTTTTCAAGGTTTTGTGAGCTTCCATCTTCGGCTCTATAACGCATATTTTTCGTTATATAATTGAAGGCTAGAGGAAATAATAACAACTTTTAATCAACTAGTTGATAGGTTAAATACAATATTAACCGAATCATATTTTTTGTGTTAGGTACCTACAGTAGGTATACATGTAAATATATGATAAATTTAATACTAAAGAGACTTTAAGAGAATTTAAAAAAATTAAAATTCAAGGACAAAATATAGTATCTGACCCGAAGCTACAGCAAGGGGAATAATATTATGTTGACACAAAATATGAGTACCCTCCGAAACGCGAGTGAAACAAAGTGGATGTTAGTAAAAAAATTAAACCACAATAACCACACCTGTACACACCGCAGCCTTTTACAAAGTGAAATGTCGAAACATTATATTTGGACCGCCCGAAAATAGTTTCGACATTTTCTGCCCATTAGCTGAGTAGGAAGTTGGATTAGATTCCACCTCGCTATGAAACATTCAGTGGCCATCGCTTCTATTATTTGCTCGAGTAATTTAGGACAGACCTTATGTACTTTTTCTAGTGGTGTGTGGGTATTCCATGCGTGTTTTATTACTGGTTAAATAGTTTATTAGGTATTGATCGTGTTATGTGAAGGTGTTGACGGTTTGATGAAGTTCTTGAAGGCTTTTCGATTGGTACTTTAGTACAAACATTATGTTGGAATATCATTTTTGGGAAATAGGTAATGGCTAATATTAAATTGATATTTAAAGATTAGAAATGGAATGAGTGTTGTTTGGTAAAATGTACTAAGCTATAATCGTGGTTATTTTTTAATTTATTATTCTCGAATGACGCTGTAATAAACTCATTTATATACTTATGGAGGAGCGAGGTATGAGACTCCTCCATTTAAAAGGGAAGATCTTCCGCCAAGCTAGGTGATCATGCCTGGGGACCGCGGTCCGACTGTTGATGTTGGATCCTTGTATATATGTCAAATCCTGAGAGAATCTTGATAGTGCGATGTAGGATTCTCGTGTGTTTCTACTCTTCAAAGATGTCACCACTGTAGTGCGGGCGGTGAAGTATTTGTAGGCGCGTTCATAGATGTCGCCACATACTATATTGAATTGTGCGAATATTGTAGGTAAATATATAATTAAAATAATTATAAATTGAGTTGGATTTTCTACGAAGGGTTTAGTAACACAGTACAATATTTAACAAAATGTAGATATTAATACGATTCTTCTACGGAAACTTTATCTAATTTGTTGCGATAGCGGGTTTCTGTGAAAATTTCAAGTCTCTACCTAACGCGGTTCGAGAGATACACCCCTGTGACAGGTGGACGGACAGACGGACAAAAGAGCCTTAAAAGGCACCCTTTGGGTTCGGAACCCTAAAAATTTCTTCGTTGGTTGAGTTCTGTTCATTTCGACCAGAGACCGGAGATCCTGGATTCTATTCTCAAATTGTGTATGGTAATATAAACATTTTTGTTTAAAAATGATCACATGTCGCTCGAGATTAGTAATGCAGACGATAGACGGCAACAATACTCACCACATGTCACGTTGGTGGAATTTAATTGACATTTCATAGAATTACCAAAATCCATTTGACTGTCAAATCATTGTTACAACAAAATCCGGATTCGATTGTAAATTTTACATCACGATTACAATGCCCTATATGGAAATAACAATACAGTAAAATAACCATAATAACCTCATAAAAGTCGATCGTATAAAACAGGAACTGCGAACAAGTGAATTTATTATATAGTTCTATCACGAACTACCGTTTATTCATAGCGATTATGTCGTTATAAGAACCACCATTTTAACAAATTAGTCTGCATTGCAGAGCAAGTGTTTCTTTTGAAATATCATGATAATTAGTCAAGTTGTGCTGAAAATTCTGACGTGACTTATTTCTTGATAAGTCAGTCGTTTCTAGTATCATATTTAGTATTTTATAGCTCTTGTATTGTTTAAACAAGAAACACATATCTAGTAACTAATTCCGCTGGATCTTCTTCTCTATCAAGTCCCAAGCAAGGAAACTCAACAGAAATGAACTGAAATGAACAGAAAGTGGATTGCTCACTTTTTATCTAGCAGTCACCGAGGTAAGACGTCTGTGGTGCTAGCCGTCGAGGCAGTGACAGCAGATCCAATACGTCCTGAGGATGCTTCGTGTAGCGAAACACGTGTCGATTTCCTGTTGAGTTTCCTCGTTTGGGACTTCATAGAGAAGGAGATTCAGTGGAATTCGTTAATTGATATTTGTTTCATGTATATTCTCTATAATGGATTTCAGCAAGGTCACGCTTGAGTCAATTAGTTAACTCAAGGTTTGTTATACGCCACATCTTTATATTAATTAATGTTAAGTTGGTTTGTGCTTCAAAATCTTAAAAAAATCTGCACTGCTTCAAATGATGACAATATGTACGACCCGCTTCAATTCATCAGTGTTTTATATATTTACTAGCTGTCCGGACAGACGTCCTGTCAAAATAAGCCCAAACAAAAATTCTGGGTTTCGATCATATCGCCACTTGTCCACCGGGTCCAATTATGAATCTAAACCATCCTCGAATCTACTTGAACACACACAAAAAAAATCATTCATATAGGTCCAGCCGTTTAGGAGGAGTTCACTGTCAACACACGTACAGAAGAATTATGTATTATATATAAAGATATAAATCGGTTTATCTGGTTATGTTTCCATAATTGCTATGATTTTGACGGGACCTTTACTTGAAAATAACTGATTTTATATGAAGTAACTTAAGTTATTTTTATCCCGCGATAATGTTACATCCCTCGAAAACGTGGGTGAATTCGTTGGAGGGTAGTTACTTTTATTATATAAAGAAAGAAAGAGATTTATTTCCAACTACCTACTGAAGCACTCATTTTCGAGCATTACTGTTGTTATTGCTACGTTGATTACCAATATATCAGGGTGAACTGTTTTCTGTTCGTTACGTCAATAAGTATTTTATTTATTTTGTAAAACTTGTAGACTAGCTCAGCTTAGAACTAATAGTACCTATATTGGTATTTTGGTAAAAATAGTCTAGTTGTAGTATCATAAACACAAAATGTAAGATATTATTGAAAAGGGGAGTGCTTTGAAATTCCGAAACTTTTTTGTGTGTCGAAAAATATATCACTACATAGTATAAAACAAAGTCGCTTTCTCTGTCCCTATATCCCTATGTATGCTTAAATCTTTAAAACTACGCAACGGATTTTGATGCGGTTTTTTTAATAGATAGAGTGATTAACAGAGAAACATAAGAATAATTCATCAATCACTTTTGAATGGCATAGATTGTGTTTATCTTCCATTGCTGTCCCCCGCGGTTTTACCTGCGTTTCCGTGGGATGTCACATGTATTATACATAAAAACTTTTCTCTTTAAACAAAAGTTTCACTTGTATCGTGTGTCTTTATGACTGTTTATTTGTAACTTTGCTAAACACCCCTAAGTTAAACCATACAGATGTACCTAAAGATATATTAATTATATTATTTATCACCAATAACTGCTAATCGTTCGTTTAATTTATTAATTACTAGTTTATACCCCACTGTTTCATTCGCCGAGGGACGCGCAGTTTGTAAGGGATATTATCTCGGAATAAAAGTATGTTAGATGTTATTCCAGGGCATGTGCTATCTATGTGCTAAGTTTCATTGAAATCCCTTGAGTAGTTTTTGCGTGAATGTGTAATAAACATCCATACTTCCTCACATGCCCCTCACATGCCATCGCATTTCTAAACTAATATTATAAAGAGGAAAAATTTGTATGTAAGTATGTTTGTTACCCTTTCACGCAAAAACTACTAAATAGATATGGGTGAAACTTGGCACATAGATAGAGCATATCCTGGAATAACATATAGGTTACTTTTTATCACGGGAAAATGTGACATGCCTCGGGAACGCGGGTAAAACCGCGGAGGACAGCTAGTATAATATTAAGGTAGAATTCTTCATCTCTTTATTAAACAGTTATTTAGTGTCGATTTTCAACTCCAATTGGTAACGTTCTGAATACAGAAATGAAAATGAAAAATGAAAATGAAAAATGAAAATATGTTTATTCCAAGAAATAAGAACATTAATAATTTTGGCTGCGCTCCCACATTAGGTTACCCTGTGTTGTGGGAGACACGCTCTTCCTATAACTAGTTACAATAATGGAATTGTTAGTAAAAAAAGAACTTGCAAAAAAATATTATTGTGAAAGTGTGTGTATGGGTGTGTGTGAGGTGTATGTGGTGTGGGTGGGGTTTGCCTTAACGGTTGAATAATGTACTTGTTATATATGTATATTTGCTTCATGTATTTATAATTATATACATATATCTATATATTCTACATAATAGTTACATATAGTATATTATAGTGATGATTCTATATACATATTAATACAAATTAAGTGACAGCCGTAAATAACTCTTCGGTTGAATTATAGTCAAATGAGGTAAGCCAATCGAGTACAGTTTTTTTAAAGACTGTACGATTATATTTCATAAGTTCGTTATCCTTACGTAGAATGATGTTATAAAGTCGTGGGGATATATAGTCTTGGTGTCTTTTGGCAAACGTCGATTTAACAAATGGAGTTGGGTAACGTATTTCTTCTAATAGTGGGGGGCAAATCAGGCACAACATTACAGTGAAATTTCCATAGAATATGTAGTATAAAGAGTTTCCGAATGGGTAAAACGTTAGTGACATTATAAAGAGAAGTAGTGGGAACCTATAGGGAAGGCCAAAAGTTACCTTAAGGACTGCTCGTTGCGCGCGTTCCAGTTCAATGAGACAGGTCTTAGTTGCAACACCCCAAGAAAGGCAAGGTGGATGCCGTCATACATCTCATTCTACTAATGTCATAAATATGATTGTTTTAATGTTTGTATGTCTCTGACATATTCACTACATAGTATAAAACAAAGTCGCTTTCTCTGTCCCTATATCCCTATGTACGCTTCTTTTATGTACCCTTAAATCTTTAAAACTACGCAACGGATTTTGATGGGGTTTTTTTAATAGATAGAGTGATTGAAAAGGAAGGTTTTTATGTATTATACATGTGACATTCCACGGGAACGCGGGTAAAACCGCGGGGGACAGCTAGTCACACATAAACAGCTGGGCTTAGATGAAACTTTATACACAAATATGTTCTTATCATGATTAATATATACGATACTGTTAATTTCGGGATGATTTTGAGACTTCTGACCCGTGGCATGAAAACTTGTACATTGATTAATATGTTTATGTTATCATTTATAAGAGGTAATTTATTTACTAGTATATAAATGCATTATGTGTTTATATTATATCAAACGGAAATATGAGTTTTCTTCTGTTTCTGACACCAAAAACCTTTATTCTTATGACCAGGCGTTCAATATTCAGCCAATATTAGGATCCTCTTCTGACCTATATTAAGAACGTGATATGAATAGAGTATTATGTCTTTTAGCCCAATAAATTGTAATACTATTTTCGATAAAAAGTAAATTTTCGTTTTCAAGAAATTCTGATATATTTGGACGTTTCTCATATATACCATTTTCACGCATCAAGTTAAGTTTAATTTCACAATATTTATATTGAATTTCGTGGAAGTTAATACGGACTGTTGGACATTTATTACATGTCCATAATTTCCATCTGTATTCTCTATAACAAAACTCGTTGACGTCCTCGTCTGACGCAGTACACAGTAGTACTTATTATATAAAGAATGCCACGAAATTTCTTCCTTCAATACAGTCATCATTAAATACTTAATAATTCTTTGACGGTTATCAAAACGCTATGAATGTGATTTAACGTCCGCAACAGATGTTCGTTAACGAGTGAAAATCGACAAACAAACGATGGAATTAGGTGAAATTGTAATTAATTATGTTTTCAAATGGGGACTCTAATTGATATGCTTTGCAGGTGGGCTATTACCACAGTTATTACGTCGAGCTCGATGCCTAATTAATCTGTTAGATGTGATATTCTATATGGTTATTCTAACGTTATTATTCGCTTTGTATAAACTGCTTTAAAGTTTTTGCTACGGATTAAAAACATATTGAAGTAAATTGCATGCATCACCATTAAAATTTGCATCTATAAATGCGTCATCGTCGATTCCACGCTTGAAGGAACAGTTCTATGTATTATGGTCAATGCACACTGAGTACTGATGTTATTATACTATGTGATCGAACTAATAAAAACTTCTTTGGCGAACCAGTGGAATGAGACCTCGGAGAATGGACCCTTCGTGTGATTGCATAGTTAGCGACAGAGACCGAGTATAGAGACTGTAAGGAAACATCGTCGAGCTAGTCTCATTTACCTCACAGACACCCAACTCCCCACATAATATTATATTTTAAATCCAAGCGTATCATAATTAGAAGAAATGCCACGTAATAATTTCTAACAAAGAAACGTCAATTACACCTTGCCCAACCTAAGTATTTAAACCACGAACTTCGATCTCATAGTTGAGATTTATTTCGACTACCGAGAAAACCTGCTTGGATGTGAAATTCTAGCAGTTTGATTGATTTATTTAATCACTAGTTCATCATCTAGGTTCACATCGGCTCATAAAAATATTAAATAGAAATTTCAGAAAATCTCTTTCAGTACTTATTTTTTCCCGTTGCCTGCAGGCTATTTATCAAGCCTCATCGACACATCCCGCAATGTTGTTTCTTATGAAATATCCGAAGTAGATAAGAAATTCAGACTATATATTTTAACCGTATACATAAATCATCACCACGTAACGCGATGACTGCTGCCAGTAAATGGACTGCGTTGTTTCGCGTGAACTCAAGAAAGATTTTTACTTTTTTATTCGCTGTTTCGATAAATAAAATTATGGGACCTCTTACGTTTTGATACAACGTGAGATTAAATTCTAGGAGCTCAATGGCATTACCTATTTCTGGATATTTTCCTCCGTATCGTATCTCCAGCAAATTGATATGATATTCTATACCTTATCTTCAAATATTCTCTAAGGCAAAGCTCCTTTACTGATCCACAAGACTAGATAATCTTAAAAATATACTTGCAATATTTCGGCGCAGCGCATCCACCGTCGAGATATTTACAAAACTTATTTAAACGAAACTTTTGATTATGACATTTACCTTTTTCCTAGAAGTAAAACATTAGAATTAAAATCTGCAATTACGGTTTTTGAAAGCAACAAAACTTTACGAAATTAGATAAGTTATTTGTAGTTTTTTTTTCTAGCAAAGTATATGGACTTTCATTCCAGCATCAATCGATATAGGGGGAAATATTACATCTTTCAGATTTTCAGTTCAGTGGTACATATATAAAAACCTGTGCGTATTTCAACTAATACATCAAAACACTTTACGAGCCATCAAGCTTTATGCGTTGGCAATTAACCAACGCGGTCAGACCATTTCCCGTATCACTTAAACTTTACAGTTTCCTTGTGCTCGTTTAAAAGTGGGAAAAGCTGATTTTATAATGTCAACGCTTTTGTTTCTGTGCGTATAGTGTTTTTATGGCCACTCAGGTTACTTTATTGCTTCCATTTTATAACATAACAAAATAAATGTGATTGAGGCATTGTGGCTGTAAAATAAATTATATTTAAAGGTTCTGATGGTTGCATCCTCAAATAGGTGTCGAACTAATTGCTTTTCACGAGAAATTTATTGCAGAAATAGCATCAATTTTATTCTCTGTTCTTAACAATTATGCCTGAGTCTTCACGAAACAGTTTTATCTAAAAAAGAATAGCTACTAAGCTGCATTTTAATATATATAACTATTGTTAAATCAGTAACTGACGGCTTTTCACCTCATTACATAAATGCATTAGCCCTGATCTGAAATGGATGCCGAAACTGACGGTCTAAAATTAGTTGTCCACTGAGAGTCAGACTGAGAATAATTGAGTGCTTCAGAGTAGCAAAACGAACAGAAATACATTTACAGGCGTTTGTTAAATGCCTTAGACAGACAGCCTTTATGCCCGATGTTATTAATAAAAATATAAAGATAAAATGGGTACGTCTATATACATTTAATTACTCTTCAAATAAAGTAAATATCCTGAGAAATTCTTTGCACACGATACCAAGCTAAGTTGTACTATGGCAACACGACAAATGAACATAGATATTACGACTTTTTTTTTTCTAAATACATACTTTTTTTAGAAACTCTTACACAAACAGCCTGAAATTTTTGGATACTATTTCGATTCATAATTAAAGTTCAATATTTATATGAAAATATCTGAGAGCTCCGAAATTCTTTTCAGGTTTTTTATTCAACTAGCTAATTTACAATTATTTAGTATAATTAATTATGAAAAGCTTTTATGTATTTTTGTTAACAATAGTGCTGTCTCAAAAGATACATATTATGATTAGCAATAATTTACTTCTATCAGAGCTCTTCATGATGATCCGTGTATAATTGTTGGACAAAAAATTACTAAAATTCTTATTTTGAAAATCTTCTAGCACCAGCAATCGATGTGTTCCGGGGGCTGTATTTAAGTAGCAATACTCTTCAAGACTTTTGTCTGCTTGCCACTTTTGACCCAAATCATAATTTGCCATGGTGAGAGACAAACACAAAACAGCCCCCTTATTCAGCTAATGCAAACTTCGTCGGCGAGCCACTTCACGGAGGCCTTGGAGAGCTTATCTCTCACGTGATTAGTAGTATAAGCGTAGTAAGCCACAGAGACAGAGCACGGAGGCCGCGAAGAAACATCCTCGAGTAAGTGTCATTTTCCTTACAGAATCGAAACCCAGATTTCAAACTCCTTGTTTAACTGACTTCAAAAAATGAGAGATCTTTATCTTTATTTTTCGACTCGAGCTCCAGAGTCAAAATAACACGATATTTCCACCTTCGCACAACTATCCACCTGCTTTGTGTAACGCAAACTATTTTGTATCACGTCTTAAAAACTTATTCATATTGATCGTGATCGATATATTAAATGCTTGAGAAACCTTAAAGGAGTGAATTCTTGAACCCATTGTGCGTCAGGAGAATGTAGCTTGTTCCAATCCAAAGCGCACAACTATTGTGCAATTTTCACAGGAATTGCGTTGAGTGAATCTTGGTGACTAGAAAATTCCTTGATTTCAAAGCATGTAGTGTACTGTATACATAATACTTATACCTAAGTATTTGTATTTGATTTAGAATTAGAATTAAATTCGATTTTAATTTGTTGTTATATTCATGACGATCGAGCTCAGTGGCCCGCCATAGTTGAGCCCTATGTCCAGCAGTGGACAGATATAGGCTGATGATGATGATGATGATTCATTTATAAAAATATGTCCCAGGATAGTTATTTATTAACGTTTTTTTTTCACTTTAGACTATAGTAGAGCACATATGATGATCATAGCTACTACCCTAACACTGGCTTTAAAGAAAGCCTTAAACTAAAAAAACTGACAAACAAACTAAAATGAAGATATAAAGGCAGACATATCTCGAATAGCAGATTTTTTTATCTAGAAGTTAGGGTATTCTAATTAAATATGTTTACCCCATTAAGAGATGAATTTAAATTAAAACATTAAATATTATTATGTCTTATACAGGAAATTTTCTATCAAGGTTTAGTAATAAACGTCTTTGCATTAATACTTTTACAATTAAAGTACCACGTCAAAGTACAAAATGAACAGCTTCTGTGAGCGAACACGTTTAACAATCAAAAAGCTATCACGACGCCTCGTGTAACTTATAGCACTTCGTTGCTTCGACGTGGCGTAGCTTTGAAGCCTATACAAGCCTTCGTGCAATTTAACGAAGATATTAATGTACTGGAAGATTTACTACCCTTTATTTATTTCATAAAAATATCAGTGTGTTTTGTTTTAGGCCATTATTGAGGTGAAACTCCTTATGGGAGCCCTCTGAAATCCGCAAATTATTTGTGTTACGAAAAATAAATGAATGACAAACACAATCTATGCTAATCAAAGGTGATTGATGAATACTTAAAATGTTTCCCTGTCATACAAAAGCTTCATTTTTATCATGTGTCTTTACGACACACCGTGTTATTTTTCCGGAGATCTTTTTTTGAAGTTAAACAAAGTGAGGTGCAAAGATAAACTGAACATAACCTCATGTTCAGTTAATTTAGAATACAATCAGAGCCACATTCAACTTAGTTATCTTTCGACAAGCAAGCAGCATCCAGGTGTTGTCTAAGTTCCCGAAACTATTACTACTAGTACATCAATTTTGCAAAAATGCTCTATCAGAAATAATAGGTTGGGGAAAAAGTTCCTTCGCATTTTTTAAGAAAATTCTAAACATGTTTAATATAGTTTATTTACATTTAACTAAAGTATGTAGATACCATTTTGTTCGATAACTTTTTGCCATTTTGTAGGTAGGGACATGATCCCATTGCTATAAAAGTTTTGGGACTTCTGATCAAAATACTGCGATAAGCGGTTTGTCAAAACCAGTCCTCTCGTGATGTTAGCCTGACACTGCCTAAAGAATTCTGAAGAGACCGAAACAGGTTGGGAAATCTGAAGGTGCAAGGTCAGGACTATACGGCGGATGCATTAATACCTCCCAGCCAAACTCTCTTAATTTTTGCTGAGTGGCTAAAGATGTGTGAGGTCTAGCGTTATCATGATGAAAAACCACACCCCTTCTGTTGATTAATTCCGGCCGCTTTCTCTCAACTTCTTGCTTTAATCTCATCAGTTGTTCGCAGTAGAGTTCAGAATCGATGGTCCTGCCTGGTGGTAATAGCTCATAATGAATAATGCCCTTCCAATCCCACCACACACACAGCATCACCTTGTTGCGAGCTAACCCGGGTTTCGCCACAGTCTGTGAAGCCTGACCGGCCTTTGACCACGACCTTTTTCGCACGTTCTTGTCGTACGTGATCCACTTTTCATCACCAGTTATGAGCTTCTTCAAAAATGGTTCGGTTTCATGACGTCGTAATAAAGAATCACAAATGAGTACACGGTTCATTAGGTTTCTTTCAGTGAGCTCGTGAGGTACCCAAATATCTAGCTTTTTTGTGTAGCCAGTTTTTTTCAAATGCGCCAAAACTGTTTTGTGGTCAATTCCCAGTTCTTCAGCTACGTCGTAACTACTGATATGCCGATCTTGCTCCACTTTTTCAAAAATGGCATCCATTTTATCCGTAATGGGGCGACCAGAGCGACGTGCATCTTTGACATCAAAATTTCCGGATTGAAAACGCTTAAACCAAATTTGTGCTACTCTCACAGACACTACACTAGGTCCATAAACATCGCAAATTTTTTTCGCGGCTTGCGTTGCATTTTTGCCTTTTTTGTATTAAAATTTTAAAATGAATCGAATTGCTTCATTAGATTCACTCATCTTGGCGGTACGAAAAACAAATGCAAATCACACATTTTCCTAATTTGAATTTGGAATGATGTTCTTTAAAATTTAAACTTTCAATCATACCAAAACCAGCCAGATACAAATAGTATAGCCAAAGGGGTTTTTATTACAAGTTCATACATACTATAATGCGAGAAGACTTTTTCCCCAACCTAATATAATACCTTCTATATACATATATATGTATATGCAAATAAGGGTTCCTTTGACGCACCATCACCTGAAAACTAGTGAACATTCCTCGTCGTATGGTAGTAGTCCTATACTACTACCATACGACGCGGAATTTTCCTAGATGGTCATAGGTTATATATATATATATGATATTGATAATCGTGGGTGAAACCGCGGGGGCAGCTAGTTTCTATATATAATTATCACAATGTTTCAGTCATATTATTATTATTATTACATAACTAGCTTTATCAATTTCTTGTAATCTTGCTTTCACAGAATAAATTACCATTTAATGTCACTTCCAAACGCTTTAGCATTTTGACATGCATTTCCTAGTGAATACTTGTGACAAGTTTCAGCGCACTATTACACGTTTCTAGCATCTAGGAATGTTTTCATGCTGATGGAATTATATTGTCAAGGAAGTATTTGTCACTCAATGCAGGATTGTAATTTAGACTGGTATTTCGATACATTTCAATTGAAATAACGTTTACTTGTACCTACCGCATTTACCGTAACTACCGAAACTACCATACCTACCGTACACCTACTGTACGTACCGTACATACCGTACTGTGTAGTTGTACCTACATTAAGGTTTTTTTTTTTTAAACAAACATGAGCACAGTCGGGGCGGGTCGCTAGTCTTTATATATATAATTCTTCTGTACGTGTGTTGACTGACAACTTGTCCTAAACGACTGGACCAATTTGAATAAATTTTTTTGTATGCGTTTGGGTGGCGCCCTGGGAGGTTTAGATTCACAATTGGACTCGGTAGGTGGCGCTGCGAGCGAATTCCTGCATTTTTTTATGGACTTACTTCGACAGAACGACGTCTGTCCGGCAGCTAGTCTATTAGGTATACATATCTTTCTATCTATTTTGGCCCCCTTTAGATAAGAGCCAATTTTTTTCAGCGAGAACGGCTTTGGATTTTTTAATATAGGAAATTATATTTAGGAAAAATATCCGTAGTTATTTCATAACAAAAATCTTTCCGCAGGCTTTCTAGGTGACCGACATCGGCTGGACCTACAGCTATATTGGGTTGATTGGGTAACAATTATACACCACACAAATATTATATTTAATTAGCATGTCAATTTTCTTATTTCCATAATACAACATTGTACTTAGTTTGAGATCAGATGACCGTGAGAAAAAATCTCCCAGAATAAAGAAAAAATGTTCAGTGCCATTTTTGGGTCTTTATTTTTATGCCAGTCATTTTCAGTTGAAGGGCGGTTATCGAACTCTTCTTGACCAAAAGTGAATGAATGGATTAAAATCATAAACATTATTGATAACTAAATTTTAGAAAAAATAGTTTTTTTTTCATGACTGCTGTATTCATACCGAATGTCATCAGTATATGATAAGGCATAGTAAATAAGTAAGTTAATACAGAATGTTATTTTGAAAAGCATTTTAGCATGTTCCAGACTATGAGGTTTCAATGAAATTATGGATGTCAAACAATTTGTTACGTACTAATTGACCACTAATCTTGATTGGATATTGATTGAAATTAAAATGACAAATACCACAGTAGGCATTTTCAAATTAATAATTATAATCAACAAATTAATTATCTTCATCATTATCGTGCTAATTATCAATACATTAGATATAAGGATGTGTTTTACCACAATCTCACTATGGTAAGAGATGATGTGGTCGTAGGTGGTAGACACTTTCAAGAGAAGCAACGTAAAGGCTTACTTGACGCCAGATTTTCAACTTGTGAGTAGCCTACTAAATGGGTAGGTCATCATCATCATTATCATATCAGTCCACGGATGTCCACTGCTGAGCATAGGTCTCCCCTTTTAATTTCCACCTCGAACGGTCTTGAGTCGCCTGCATCCAGCAGCTTCCAGCGATTCTGATCAGGGCGTTGGTCCACCTGATGTGTAGTTACTACATAAGGGGTACCGGGTACCCATTATGGTACTTACTACAAATTATTCTATCGCCGAGCTATGATATTCTAATCCTAAATCCTAAATAATATTATAAATGCGAAAGTAAATCTGTCTGTCTCGCTTTCACGCCAAAACTACTGAACCGATTTCAATTAAATTTGGTATACAGATAGTCTAGAGCTTGGGTATGACATAGACTACTTTTTAATGCGAAAAAAGGGTTGTAAAGGGTTAAAAAGGGGATGAAAAGTTCTATGAAACTATCTTTTTAAACTTATTTTTAAAGCTGTTGATTCAGTATAAATAAATAAGACATTCGAAGTTTGTAATACGTATATTAATTAGAAAAATGTCAAATTTCTCACTTCTCCGTGCACGCAATATGCTTTGAAGGTACATTCTTATCACGAAGTAATTAAATATGCTTCCCTACTAATAATAATATTTTAAATGTGATTTTAATGTAATTTTGGTGTCATGGTTTCACGCGAAATCTACTGAACCGATCATCACGAAACTTTTTACACATATTCTTGGAGGTATTAGAACTAACATAGGATACTTTTTGTACCGGGATAATGTTATATTCCTCGGGAACGCTGGTGAAACCGCGGGGGACAGCTAGTCTTCAGTATATGTTTCTTCTCGGGGTCCTTTTATAGCAGGATTCGCATCATTTCTCGTGAGACCAACAGCCTTCGTAAGGCTCTGAGCCGAGGTTCTAACCCCACAGGGGGAACCTTCAGCGCAGATACAAAATTTTACCCTCAGTTGGAAGCCCTCAGCGCTTGCCGAATTGTCCGCGTAAGGGTGTAAAAACTTTCAGAGTGCTAACACCGTATAGTCCATAAAAAATCATAGGTTTGAAATCCACGGCTTTCATCTCGATTTTTTTTTATTTTACTTGTACATTCGATATTTTTGTAAGGTTTTATGATAAATTATTGAATGATTATTGTATTGCATTTTTATAGAATAACATATTTCCTCTTGTCACGATACCTACCGTTACTACCAACCAAATATGCTATCATCTCCTCAAAATCATCATGCAGCATCAAATAAAACAAACATTCTTCAACAATATCATAGAGACGCCCATATTCATGAAGAGTTTTATTCAAATCCCATTCCGTTTGCTATTATTCCCGTCACGTCACTTATGCAACGGTCCGGAAGGTAGCGACCTGAATAATTCATGATCGGACACACAATGTTGTTTTAAAATCGTCACAATTTCATGATATTGAAAATTGATTGCGCGTTTGCAAACCGATATAGGTTTTCTTGACTACATTGTACAGTCAGAAACATAACCAGCTATATTATAAACAGGTACTCTTATTAACAGAAACCTTCTTTATTACATTACTACATTATGGAATAATTTCAGTAAACAGACGCTGCGAAATTGCATCTGTTAATCATCTTATGTTACAACACAGTACAATACAGTACCACATCCCACCCATTGATTATTAACTAAGTAAAGCGTGTATTATCTGATCTACGTGTATTGTTGTGAATTAAATGAAGTTTGACTGACGGTCCATCTGATGGTATGGGGTCACCAGGCGAGTGAATATTTACCAAACCAACCTCAAGAGCTCCCAACATTTTGTAAGACAAACACAGATCGGTGGAGATCAAAACCACGACATGTGATGTGGCAGGGTATCGAACTCTCCCATAGCTATCGATTGGATAATGATCCCTCAATACATTAACTTTGGTTTCAAATTCAATTAGCAGCTATCAGTTTCATACAGAAACTATTTTGTGGCTGAATTACTTATTAGCGATTGTTGTGCAATATCGGAGTTCAGATATAATTAAATTGCAATGGAATTCGAAAACTTTGTTCATTTGTTTCGAACTTTTGGTTCGTAAGTAATATTTTTGTTAAATATCTAACAATATTCTGGGAACTCAGTATATAGAAACAAAATAAGGACATATTGTTTACTCGAAGAGCGTTCGCAGAAATCTTTGATCTTCATATCGTTATCATCTTGTTATCAGAAAGAAAATAATATTATACTATCACGTTACATTCATTACACAAAGACCTTCTATGTTTCTTCGATAGAAATTCGTATTAGACACTATTTACGAATTCAATACTATTCAACAGTATTTGATTCGTAAATGTATACTTACTAACTTATTTAGTACTTTTATTTATCAACTATTCATAGAATACATAAAGCAGTAATTTCCAGGTGGTTTCAAGGACAATTTAATTATACAATAATCGATATCATCGTATTAATCTTTTACTAGTGCGTACAAACAATCGGGTATTATAAACAACCGGGTTTTAATACTACTTTGGGGATACCACTAGGAATACAAGAAAAGCTCTTAAAAAAGTGGTAAACACCATTTATTTAGGATCACACGAGTCTGTAACGTTCCGTCATGAGTGACATCTCTCTAGAACGGTGGCAGTCTTGCCAAACAGTGTTATCAAAAGGTGCGACCATAGAGGCCCCAAACCACGTTTACTATACTACCAGCACGCTATGATGGCCGTTTTGACGTTTCAGATTGTCATAGGAAAATAAATAAGAAGGAATTGCTTTGGAATAAGGTTGATTTCCATCATCATACAATTAGCTGTTGGATCTATAGATGCATCTTATGTCTGAAGGAATAAAGGTTATTTTTCTTTGTCATTGTTAAACGTCAAAACGGCCATCATAGCGTGCAAGTTTAGCAGCTACCATCCCGGGGTATCTAATGATTCCCGGGGTCGAAACATAGTATATAATTCGGGATGGTGTAGCGTTCTATCTGTGAAGAATTTTTAAAATCCAGTCGATCCAGAAATTGCACTACTCTTCACATTCACACAAATTCACAAAATTGCATTATCTTTTTATAATATTGGTTAAAATAAGATAGTCGCATCCTACTTTTAAAAAATAGAGCCAATAGTTATGGAGTTATAAGGCAGTGATAGATGGAGAGAGGACAGGATCAATAAGCATTATTTAGGAAAAATTAAAGTATTTGACCAGTGTAGTACTTTATCCAGAAACAAAATAAAGAGATATTTTACATTAAATAATTACTGTTTTAATTAATATCGTCTTTAAAAGATAAGATCCTTTATTAAATCCTTTAATATTAACAATTTATATTAACTACTAGTATCAAAGATTATATTGCCAGTTTATTATAAATGAGAGACACAGATAAAATACAGTTGACAGGCCAGTTGGCTTGGTGGTAAGCGACTTTGACTGCCAATCCGAAGGTCACGGGTTCGATTCCCACCTAGGACATTTGTGTGCGTGAACATGTCTGTGTGTTCTGTGTTTGGGTGTATATAGTATTAGTAATAATTATGTATTTAGAAGAAAGTAGTATAAGTAGTATATCAGTTATCTGGTTCCATATTACAATATCTGCTTAGTTTGGGATCAGATGACCGTGTGTAAAGAATGTCCCAAGAAATTTAAAAAAACAAAAAGACATGAAATTCATGGATCCGCCCAAGGACTACGGAATATGTGATATACGAGTATTATTATGGAACAAATGCAGGATGGGAAATCTCTCTCTTGATTCCGACTCAGCCGCTCGGATCCATAGTCTAGTTTTTGACAATAACCGTACGTAAACACCTGTCTACGATTCTCTACGAGAGCATCTGCTACAGCGCAACAGCTACGAATAGAATACTACGATTACGTAGACGATATGTTATTATTTTACAAGCTCATGATCCAGTCAATCATGATGAATATTTGTCATAATTGAACTTTATTAAATAACTTACAAACACAATACCTATAAAACGAGTAATGAACCTGGATTTAGAAATGAAAATTAAACATAAGAAATATCCTGGCATTCTTCATACACGATTATCAGATCCCAAATTAAGTAGAGATCGCAGTAAAACAACTCTCACATAGCTGAAATACTGCATATTTTTAGATATATACATCCATAGACATACATCTATGTCTTGGGTGGAAATCGAACCCTCGACCTTCGTAATAATCAAGATATTTAACCACTACGCCAAATGGCCAATAAATAAAAGCACATAGTATCTCGAAGGATTTATTAAACCAGTTACAGTCTATAAAAGCGAGTACATAGTGTTGAAATTGAGAGGTCACTGCACGCCACAGCTTTTCCAGCATGTCAAGAAAAATAGCATTTGTTTACACAACATCATCCCAAAAATTTTAAGTACTTTTTATATTTAATGTACTTTCAACAGTGTCTAGTTCACTTCATAATTCATTAAAAGCACAAGTTTGTGGGAAGCAAATAGCAGTTACGCTCCAAAGTGAATAATTTAGGGAGTAGCGTAGCTCCTAGTTGTAGCAGGTTGTTGAAGGCTGTATGAATGTAAGTCAATGCCCCGACTCAATTTATGACTGTTGGCGTAGCGAGCATTAACTTTTTGTTTGGTCTTTATGTTGATTTGAAAAAAGAAGCTTCGGGGAATCAAATATTTTTACCTTTTTAAAAAAGGAATGTACATATATATTATATTCTTCTTTGTGGAAACTTGCAAACTGACGTTATTGACGTTGTTGATTAAAGTCGGTGGCATTTTACTGAACCAACATCATATATACAGTTTTGGGGAAAGATATGTAAATCGAGACATTTCAAGTAAAGTCGAAGTATCAGTGAATTTATTTACATGTGACTTTTGTGTGGACATATACTTGACTTTGTGATGAATACTAAACTAAGATAGAAGAGCTGGTATGTTGGTGTCAGTAAAATGGTGCAGTGAGCTCTTAGTATTATTAGGAAAGGCGTCATTCCTTGCCCTGAGTCCACTTTTACGATACTCACTATACGAGATGGAACCTATATATGTAAAGAATAAACTAGTATGTATAGAGACCTCGGCGACCTGGCGGTTGCTGTCTGACTTGGCCTACATGAGAGCTATGTCACTTGTATTATGGAGTAATCATACTTTATCATAACTGTCCAAGATCAACCGTGTTGCCATTAGGTAAGTTTGCCGTCAAATAATATAGCGGAATCTAACAATTGAACCATCCCGGTAACTTAAATTATTATAGCAACATATATTTATGTTTTATAACTTACATAAGGGTTTTTATTTATTTTATGAAATTGAATAACATTCAAAGTTAATAAGTTTGAACCCTAAGAGGGCGGTGAAGAAGATGGAAACCACTGAAATGACTAAAAGTTCAGAAGACAGTCTTCAGCTGAAAAGAAGAAACTCAACAAGGTCACATTTTTTATTCTATTTTTAATTTTAAAAGTAATTATTATTATTTTTAGTACAAAACAAAAAAAAGACATAACGTTTTTGAAAACACTAATCTAACAAAGCATTTTCTCGAAACTATTGCCATAGATTTCTATTTGTGATACTGAACCAACTTTTTGGGTTTAGTTTACTCTATAAATAACGTTTTATCCTTCTTACTCCAACACAACACAATAAAACAACAATAAGTTCCGATAGCCATACCCAGATGCGTATCGTCATTCCGATTAGAGTGTTCTGTCTGTCTGTCAAGTGAAGGGTCTATCTACACTTCCACAGAGTATTTGCTTTATGGGTCACGGAACCCCGAGTTCAAAGGCTGCGTCCGTAACCTGTTAAGGGATTCTTGGGGATGAAAGTTTATACTAGTACCTACTGTTGTTATGTAAAGATGATAACGTTTATGTTAGTTTTTATCATTTAAAAGTTTCATCTGCCCATTATGTCCAAATGATTTTAAAAAATACACACGTAAGAGGTCCTGTGTCAAATCAGCAATTCTTTATGAAATGTCAACGTCAAATGGTAACGACACTTTTTGCTATTTATTAGACTTATACCAACTATAACACTTCACACTATTTTCAATAAGTTTCTTTTTACGAATTAACGAACTGACGGACTGACGGACTGACGGACTGACGGACTGACGGACTGACGGACTAAGCGAGAGACGGCAAGGATGATGATTTTTTGTTTTTAATACAATGATATATAAAAATGATCTGCATGCATTGCAATGCGTCTTTTATTTTCTTTAGCTACCATCCTGGCCATGAGGCCATGCACCACAAGTTTCATAGTAATGGGATGGGTACAAAAACGCATAGGATACCAACAAATACAATATAAAATAAACATATTTTTCTTTAAATAGATTTGTATACTACATTTTTAATTCTATTTAAAATGAAATGGGACAGAATATAAGAGAAAATCGAGTAAAACAAACAAAAAATCTTTCAAGTCACTTTTATTTTTACAAGGATGGAAATTAATGGTGCAAAGTATGAAAGTACATTGAAGAGACGAAGCAGAGTAAGTAAATACTAATATAAAAATATTACACAAGAGACTTATTATTCTTACACGTATATATTATATAATGTATATAATATTTGTGCGCTTTACTCAGTTATATTGCTCATGAAATGGTGCGATGTTCTCAGAACGGTGTCATCTTAAAAGAAATCCTCCATTCACTCGAATACTTAAGGCACTACGTATATTTTTGTACGGTTAGTTATACTAAGTAGGTAGATGTATAATTTGTGTAATTTTAGCTTATATTGCATGTCAAAGATTTTTCTTTGTTTTATATTTTGACTAGAGGTTTTTGCTGCGTAATTCTATATAATAGGGTATGGCCAAGGTATTTATGGATCAGAGATATTTATTTTGCTTCTCATTATGTTTAAAGCATGACTAAAAGTTTAACGTCGACGGTCAAGTAGTGGAAGTTTTTTTTTTATATTTATTGACCATAAATCAAAAGTTATGTTTCTTGTAGGCATCTCGTAGCATTAATAAAATATATATTTTATTATCCTGTGACATTCTTTAGATATTTATTTGCTTCTAATCATGTTTAAATTATGACTAAAAGTTCAACGGCAACGCTCAAGTAGTGCAAGACGAAATTTTTATATTTTTGACAATAAATAGAAAGTTATGATTCTTGTACGCATCTCGTAGCATTATTAAAATATAAATATTAAATATTATAATATCCTGTGACATTCTTTACACACTGCCATCTGGTCTTAAAATAAGCTGAGCTTGTTGTACTATGGAAATCTCCTATAAAAAAGAATATAGTAATATAGATATTAATGCTCAGACAAACAACATTTTATGCAGAGTGTACTGCGTGTACTATGGCTACTAGGTAACTGATATACCTACCAAAATACTACGTTTTAAATATATACTCAGGATATCGATATTTACACCCAGATATTAAACAAATAGACTTGTTCATTCACACAAATTTTCGAGGCAGTCAAGGTCTCCAACCATAAAAGCAACTAGCCCCTTAAAATTCAAAATTCAAAATTCAAAATTCAAAACCATTTATTCAGTTTAGGCCTTCGGAGGGCACTTATGAAGGTGAAATTTAAAGTTACTGAAGCTACAACCGGTTCGGAAGTCAGCCTTCAACTGAGAAGAACCGGCAAGAAACTCAGCAAGGTTACATTCTTTTTTATTTGTTATATAAATTTTTATCTATTCTGACTTTTTGGCTATTTTATAATTTCAATTTTACATAATTTTATATTTAACAATTACAAAATACTTATTATAGGTAACATTAATAAAAACAAAACAAAAAAAAATATGACAAGACTACAAAATAGAAAATAACAATAATTAGGTACTTACAATAAAATAATTAGGGTATGCGATTATTCCTGCGTTCTCGGAAACTCTTGGTTAAAGAGTACTACTGTATGTTTTATGCCAGGGCTTGATGTATCGAAATGTATTTATAATATCGGCTTTATTGAAAATTTTCATTCCAATCCGGTCAGCCATAAATACATGATTGCGTAACATCTATTTAAATTATTATTCATAAAATAAACATACACGTACTTGTTTTGTGCAATATTTATTTATTCGTAGACACACCAACAGTATACACATTAAAACTTATAAGTAGGCTAGACCTATAATAGGAGTACTAGTAATAACACTTACATTTTTGACATTCAAAAATATTTTTAATATTACAAGGATATGGTTATTATCAATGGTGTTTTATTAACTAGAAACTTTAGTCAGCAAAATTTTGGTGCAATGTACATGCATAGTCGCTGCCTTAACGAATCGTTTCGGGTAACGAAATTGTCTGCCAATAATTGCAGTTCGTGCTAAGAATAAAATAGAACATTCAAGATTTTCTATGAAAAATGTTACCTGCAGTGCAAATGCGCAGTTACCTTGACTTTTTTATTACTGCGAAGCAAAATTTTAAAGGCCTTCTTGTACCCTGCAAGCTAGAATATTTTACAGCTGAAAAGCGCTTTAAGTGATTTGTAGGTACCAGTTATGGCTTTTAAACGAGCTACATAGAGGCTTTGGCGGCTTCAAAGCAAATTCATAAAATTGACTTGTTATTGGTAGGCTTTTAGGTTCCGTTGTAGCTGGTAAAATACATTGTTATACATCTTTCAAACCAAGAAGTGCTTAGCTGTAAAAAAATATAGCAATTACGGTTAAGTATACAAACAGAATAATGTAAAAATCGTCATAATCTTCTTGGAGTACTTAATATGAGCAAGTTAGTTTCGGTATCTAACACACATTTTATGATTCTATAAGAAAGTATTATATCAGGTGACCCATTTTATTTAATTTTACCTACAAATGACCGCGATGCAAAGTAAACAAATTATACAATTTTCATAAGAAAATGTTAAAATTTACTTAATTGACCGAAATGAAAATAAAAGAGGTCGAGGTCGTATTTCATAACAAAATTTAATGATAGACAAAGTGAGAAGCATTATGGAAACTTTTTGTTTAGATTCTTTTTTATTTTCACCGACATAATTTTATAAATTAGCGGGTCAATTGGTGGTTAGGAACTCCGACTGTCACGCCACAGGTCGTAGGTTTTATTCCCACCGCAATCATTTCTGTGCATAAACATATTTGTTTGTCTAGTTGTCAATATCTAGTTATGTTATCAACATCACCAAGTCATCAGATATTTCTAGCACCATAAGTAACCGTTAAAAACATCCGATGACTTTCTTAGAATTGTTATTCGCACCAGGTGCTTATCAATGCACCCACGCGGCCTGACGCGACGTCGCGCCATCCGGCGGGTCGTTTTGCTGATGTAGCATCACCGAGCCCTGGGACTCGAAGCTTTAGAATAAGTCAGTCTGTAATTAGTCGTTAGTCAGTTCACACATTAAATTCAATTCAACTTTAATTGTTTTTATTGTTTTTAAAAACGTCTTCACGGGTTTCCCAAGTTTGACTGGCGCAGCCTTGTGGATATTTCGCGAAATATCGTAAAGCTATTCTTCGTTAACCCTAAAATCGGTTTCACGAATAGTACTTCGACTGATATCGCGAAATTACCGAACCAAATAAATACGTCTCCGCGGAAACTTCGTGTGGCGTGGCGACTGATCCAGCTCAGGAGGACATGGGATCGAGCAGCTTGTGAGTAAAAATTTTCACTTCCTGTCTTTCATATTCCCAGTCTTTTCCACATTTTATCCTCGAACATAAATCGAGTTAGTATCTGATTTTGTTTGCACTTACATTGGCAACTTTATCATTAGTGTTAGTATCTGATTTTGTTTGCACTTACATTGGCAACTTTATCATTAGTGTTAGTATCTGATTTAGTTTGCACTTACATTGGTAACTTTATCATTAGTGTTAATATCTGATTTTGTTTGCACTTACATTGGCAACTTTATCATTATTTTAATTATTTTGTGTTAGTATAAGTAAACGTAAATTTATTTAAGTAAGATGGAAGGAATACGACAAGTTCCGAAAGAAATCTTAGCGCTTGTCCCTAAATATGACGGCGATGAGAACTTATTAAACCTATTTGTGTCTAAATGTGAATATGTACTTAGCGGATCTAGGATTGCAGGAAATGTAGTACAGGAATTGTATTTATTCCATGCCTTAAGCAGCCGACTTATTGGTAGAGCAGCGTCACTTATTAGCGACCACCCAAATATAACGTCATGGGATAGTTTGAAGGAAATCCTTACGCAACATTTCGGCGACCCTCGATCGGAGGAATGTATAGCGATTGAACTCGAGTCTATGAAAATGAAACAAGGAGAAACGTACATTAAATTTTGTCATAGAATTCAGAACACTAAAAGTTCCTTAGTTGCGAAAGTAAATAGGCTTACCGATGAAGGAATCAAAGCGGCAAAATTAATTATTTACAACAATACAGCTATGAACGTATTTCTGTTTAACTTACCTGAAGATCTTATTCGTATTGTACGGTTGAAATCTTGCACCAATCTTGAAGATGCCTTAAGCATTGTAACTGAAGAAGTTAATTTTCAATTCCAATATAATGCAAAAAATAAATTAACTAAACAAAATTCAGCGCAACCATCAACATTACAAAATTCATTTAAGTCAATGCCCGTAGCCCAAGGTATAAAGCCCATATTTAATTTGCAACCATCTAATAATAATTTTAAATTTGGTAACCCACAACATACAGGTTTTAAACCAAATTTTGTGCCATCTAATAAATGTACACCTCCTCAAGGTTACAGATTTGGAGTAAACCCAAATCAGCCTCAACGAAATTTTAATCAGCTACCTTTCCAACAAGCTCGCGTGCCTTTCCAACAAGCTCGCGCACCGTTTCAACACAACGGACATAAGTTTGGTATCCCTCAACAACAAGGTTTTAAGTTCGGTATTCAGAACCAACCCCAAACAACCCCTAATCAACAACAAGCTCCTAGACTTGTAGATTCTGACGTGTCAATGCGCACAGCCCCTGTTAGGCAAAACATGATTGCAAACGATTTATACTATATCGAAGAACCACCCTCTTGTCAAGAATATATCTCAGATAATAACTATTATTATTACTATGACCATAATACTAATAAACAATATAACGAGTATGTAGAACAACCATCTACTGATTGTAATTATCTAGAATATTACAATCAGAGTGACTCCACGCAGCATGAGACTATAAATCCTGATAGTGAAATAATTAACTTAAATTATTGCGACAGTATTCTAAAATTACCCCATATTGAGATCCCTGAAATCAATTCAAAGTTTTTGATCGACACTGGCAGCAGTCGTTCCTTTATTAGTCCTACTAAAGCCAACGAATTTTTTAATGAACATAAATACTACGAACCTTTTACAGTCGTTAGTACCCATGCTCAGAGTATGCACAATGAAGTGATACATATACCATTATTAAAAACATTTAGAAGCACACTTTCTCATAAATTTTATGTTTATAATGTTGACGGAAGATATGACGGACTCATAGGATCTGACCTTCTTAAAAAATTAAGAGCAAACATTGATATGAATAATCAAGTGTTACAAACACATAATGCAATTATTCCAATAATTTATAACCCTCCTTATGAGATAAGTGTCATGCCTAGATCTGAGACGCGAGTAAGAATTCCAACAAACTTACAATATGGTGACGCTATTTTAGATTTTATGCAATTTAAAGAAGATGTACGTATGCCTACTGCTCTTGTGAAATGTAACGATTTCTTTGCAGAAACAGTGATTCAAAATGTTTCTGAAAACAAAGCTACCATAACATTTAATAAACCATTTGAGGTCACATTGTTCAATAATGATGAATGTGAAGTTAATTTTATAAAAAATGATTTTGATATAGATAAAGTATTAAAAGAAAATTTGAGTAAACTACGAATGGATCATATGAATAAGGAAGAGCGTAATGTTATCGAACAACTGTGTCACGAATATCGCGATATATTTTATTCCGATAAAATACCATTATCTTTCACGAACCAAGTTAAACATAATATTAGAACAACAAATGAAGATCCAATTTATATACGACCTTATAGGCACCCACCTTGTCTTAATTTAGAGATACAGAATCAAGTAGATAAACTTTTGGACGATAACGTCATACAAAATTCTCACTCACCTTGGAGTGCACCCGTACACATAGTTCCAAAAAAAATGGATGCGACCGGTGAAAAGAAATTTAGAATGGTAATCGACTATAGGCGTCTTAATGAAATCACAGTCGATGATAAATATCCCTTGCCTAATATAACAGACCTTTTTGATAAACTGGGCAAATCCCAATATTTTAGTACACTTGACCTTGCAAGTGGATTCCATCAAATAGAGGTCAATGGAACAGATAGATCGAAAATCGCATTCACAACTCAATCAGGACATTATGAGTTTAATAGGATGCCGTTCGGCTTAAAAACGGCACCCGCGACGTTTCAACGTGCCATGGATAATGTACTGCGAGGCCTTCAGGGTATACACTGCTTAGTATACCTTGATGATATTATAGTATACTCTTCAAGTCTCCAAGAACACGTCGATAAACTCCGTATAATTTTTAACCGACTTAGGGAAATTAACTTAAAAGTCACATTGGAGAAATGTGAATTTTTAAGGAAAGAAGTCCTTTATCTGGGTCACACTATCACCAAAAATGGCCTTATGCCCAATAGTGATAAAATACGTGCAGTTTTAAATTTCCCACTACCACGAACAACTACAGAAATCAAGAGTTTTCTCGGGTTAGTAGGATATTACCGCAAATTTATCAAAGACTTTGCAAAATTAACACAGCCACTTACATCGTGTTTAAAAAAGAAGAATAATATAGATGTTACTAAACAGGATTACATAGACGCGTTTGAAAAGTGTAAAGAGCTTTTAACTAACGCCCCCGTTTTACAATTCCCCGATTTTTCAAAACCATTTGTCCTCACGACGGATGCATCAAATTATGCATTAGGCGCTGTCCTTTCTCAAGGTCCCGTCGGCAGCGACAAACCCATAGCATATGCGAGTCGTACTCTAAACGATGCTGAAACTCGATACAGTACGATCGAAAAATAACTTTTAGCCATCGTTTGGGCCACCAAGTATTTTCGACCTTATTTGTACGGCAAGAAATTCACTATATATACAGATCATAGACCACTAGCTTGGATAAATTCGATTAAAGAACCGAATAGTAAACTAACTAGATGGAAGTTACGTTTGGAAGAATTTGATTATAACATTATATACAAAAACAAAATTGTAACGCAGATGCATTATCACGTATCAGGATTAATGCTTTAGGTGAAAACGATGATATTTCAATGAAGGTAAATTTAGATAAAAAGGAACAAAAACTTCGACTTCAAAATAAAAATACACCATCTCCAATGGTAATCTCATCAGATTCAGAAAGAACCTTAAGTATTCCATCAATTGACGGACGACAATCTCCGTGTTCATTTAATAGTAGTACCATAACCGCATCGGAAAAATCAAATAGTGATAGTATAGGCACTATACATTCTGCCCGTGACTTAGATACGGATGGCATACCTATTTTACAAGAAGCTATAGATGCTAAACCAAATCAAATTCTTGTATATACATGGAACAGAAACGAATTAACCGTTAAAGATTTATCTACAGCAAAACAAAAGATACTAGAAGTTCACTTGCCTATAGACAATCTAGATCTCGTAAAAAGATTTTTGAAAGAACATATTAGACCTAAAATCAAACATTTCTTTTATTTTGAAGATAAATTACACCGTAAACTAAGATGAGAAAGAACAACGTGACGTCGTTAGTAAATATCACCTAGGTAAAAATTGTCACAGAGGAATTAAAGAAACATTAGTACACCTTAGGCGAAACTATTTTTGGCACAATATGGATACAATAGTAGCTAGTATTATAAATGCGTGTGAGATATGTAAAAAGATGAAATATGACCGCAAGCCTTTGAAGCCCCAATTACAATTATCTCAAATACAAACGAAACCTTTCCAAGACCTATTTATTGATACATTTTCAATAGAAGGTAAAAATTATCTAACAATAGTCGATGCCTTCAGCAAATTAGGTCAAGCTATTAAAGTTAATACTAAATCCACTCCGGAAGCAGTACGAGCACTTATAAAGTACTTCTCTATGTATGGTACTCCCATTACAATTAATTCAGACCCCGGTATGGAATTTAACAATACACTCATGAAAGAAATGCTATCATTTTATAAGATTGATCTACACATTGGAACCCCACACAACCCTAACTCTATGGGAATAGTTGAAAGGTTCCACTCCACCATAATAGAAATTTATCGAATAGCTAAATACGAGCGTAAAATAACGGACGCAGCGTCTGTTATGAGTTATGCAGTTATGTCATATAACCATACCATCAATTCCATCACAAATCTTACTCCATTTGAAGTAGTCTTCGGTCATACCGAATCCAATAGTGCATTTAATGTAGATTTTGATAAGCAGTTCACTCAACAATTAGTTAGGGAACACGCAAGGAAGACAAAATATCTGTACCAGTACTTGACAGATAAAATTATTAATAAAAAGACAGGAATAATTGGTAAACGTGGAGGAGAAACCGAATTTGACATAAATATAGTAGACACGGTATTTATAAAAGGAGTAAATACTAGACGTAGCAAGGATAAACCGCGCTACCAAAAAGCTCAGGTCACTGGAACAATACATAGAAACATTGTACCAGTCACAACACAAAATAGAAAAACTAAAGTTCCCATTAAAGACATGAAGCGTCCTCCATTAATATTCATGGCGGTCCAAGTGATCCTCAGCCAGGCCCTTCATCTGCAGCTGATTGACAAGAACCCAGGTCTACTACCTGTAAAGGAAGGTCAAGCTATCGTCAGCCATGATAAATGGACTTTTATTAAGATTCTAGATTTAAAGGGAATCTACGATCAATTAGAGTTAAATATAGATTATGTTATGTAAAACTTAAACAGTATATTCTAGACTGTTATACCAACGCGTTTGACTCAGATTTTATAGGAGTTGAATTACAATCCGAATATGCTATGAATATAACAATAGAAAAGTATAGGCAATTGGTTCCATCATTAGTAAGATCTAAACGTGGTTTACTTAATCCCCTTGGTTCTCTGGTCAAAATAGTTACTGGTAATCTTGATCACGACGACGCTATCAAGTACGAACTATTAATTAATAATTTGAAATCTAAGCAAGACGCGATAGCTAAGAAAATGATAATAGTCGCTGAAATGGTGGGTACCTTCTCAAACATAGCTAACTCTACTAAGAATAATTTCATTCATATTAAGGAAAGTATTGAAGATATTAATCGTAGCTTAAACGAATCAAGGTTATTTCAAACTAGTAATAAATTAATCCATATCTATAATATTATAACAAATAATTTTCAAACAATTTACATTCGTCTGAATGAAATTGAAACAGCTATTGCTTTCGCTAAGATTAAAGTATTGCATCAATCAATTGTAGATACAGATGAATTATTACTATTGTTAAAGGATATTGAGAAAACAGAAAAATTAGTGTATCCAGCTAAAATTCAGAATATTGTACAAATAGAGCAATGTATACAGATAAAAGCATACGTGAAACAAAATCAGATAAAAATCATTATGCACATTCCATTAATTAGAAACGAAATGTTTAATTATTATAAATTGATTCCTTTGCCTATGTATAATAGTAGCACTGCCCTTACCACTCTTATCCTACCCAAATACCCTTACATCCTTGTGAAAGGTTTGAAAACAAAGTTGCTCTCCCAGTCATGCAGCGAAATAGATGAAGCCCGTTTCCTTTGTTTTGAAAACGACGTTTTACCTCTGATGGAAGATGTCTGTATTACTGAACTTATAAAGTTTTCTACAAACATCTCGAGTTGTCATCCCGTTCCTGTAACGATTGATGACGTAAAAACTGACCTTATACAACCCAATAGTTGGATAGTTTACGCGAAAAGTGAAATATTACTCACCAAATATTGTGAAAATGAGATCTCGCAAGAATCTATCTGCGGAACTTACATATTGTCAATGGATGATGATTGTCTAGTTAAAATTAAAGAATTCTCGATCAAAAGACACCAAAATCAAGGCAAAGATATAACTTATGCTAAGATTCCAGTTATGAACCTGCCTAAAATACTGACCAGACCATCGGACATGCAGAGAAAACCTGTCAACCTCAATGGAATTGATCTCGACGACATTCAGTTCCTGAACTACTTACTACAGAAAAGTGAAAGTGAAGTTAGCGATAATCATTCAAGTGTTTTAGATAATAACAGTGTTAATATAGGACATATAGTTTTTTACATTTTAGTTATAATTTGCCTAGTATTGTTAGCATGTAAACGTAGAATTATAAAATTATGTAACTTATGGAATATTAGAGATAATCCTCAATCCTCGGGTGATCTCGAACTTACGGAGGGAGGAGTTATGTTATCAACATCACCAAGTCATCAGATATTTCTAGCACCATAAGTAACCGTTAAAAACATCCGATGACTTTCTTAGAATTGTTATTCGCACCAGGTGCTTATCAATGCACCCACGCGGCCTGGCGCGACGTCGCGCCATCCGGCGGGTCGTTTTGCTGATGTAGCATCACCGAGCCCTGGGACTCGAAGCTTTAGAATAAGTCAGTCTGTAATTAGTCGTTAGTCAGTTCACACAAAATAAATTCAATTCAACTTTAATTGTTTTTATTGTTTTTAAAAACGTCTTCACGGGTTTCCCAAGTTTGACTATCTATTATATATTATGTAGGTATTTAGAAGAATACAAATTTATCTGTTTCATGCTTATAGTTTTTACCAAATTTTGCATTCTGATTTTCTTTTATATTTACGGGATGGGCTCTTGTCGGTCTAGCTTTCTCCACTCACTCTGTTCTCTTTTAAGTGGCTTTTTGGACCACCTTATAAGTACGACACGAAGTCTACTTTTGCCTTCACTTGGACAATGTAGTATTTTCTTTTTAATTAAATTTTTATATATAAGGTTGGTTGAAAACTTAGCAGACGGTCCACCACGTGGTATCAAAATGATAGCTACGTTAAGGAAATAAGCTATTTTGACTTTGGGTTGCCCCTTATGTCACACCGTGACATGACAGCCTTAAAGATAGTTCAGAACTAGAAAGATTATATCTATATATATAAAAGGTGGAGCTGACCGACAGACATATCAACACAGGGCCTAAACTATAAGGGTTAGAAACTTGAAATTTTGTATAGTGGTTCCTTTTATAACGTTGGGGAGCACTAAGAAAGGATTTTTGAAAATTCACCCCCTAATGGTAAGACAGGTAAGTTTGTATGGAACAACGTGTTTTGTTGGTCTAAGAAACACTTCAAACCAAACGCGGTTGAAATATAAAATAAAGGTAATAATTGTATTTAGTGCGTAAAAAAGCAACTTTTTTTAACAAAATGTTATTCAAAACTATTTTACTAAAATAAAATCCTTCAGAAAAACCAACTTCAACCCTTATTCAACGAATTTTTTTCACATTTAAAAACTTTTTCCAATGAAAAACCTTTTCAGCTTTCTACAAATCACATGCCTGTAGACAACGTGATATCAAATTATTTTGAATAACGCTGTCGTTTTCATAGTCGAGGTAAATTTTCCTTGTCTGTTGACTTTGGTAACCAAATATAGGTTACATACAAACGTTTTATTTCAGTTCGTTTAACCATATTTGCTTTGTTCTTTAGATGCGTATCAAATTTTGTTGAATAAGTCTTTTTCACAGGCTTAAAAACCGAGGAACTAAATAAACATTGGTGGTCTGCAGAGTAGAAAAAAAACCACTGCAACTCTTGTAAGCTCTTGTAATTTAGAAAATATAAAAGCGCTAGAAGGTGAACTCGGCTTTGTGTACTGACTGTGGGATAGAATACCTAAATCAGGCAGCTTATAGAGAACTTCTAGGAATATCACATTTTACAGGTTAAAGCCCAGCAGTGGACTACAGAAGCCTGCAAGTTTGATGACGTTATTATCATTAAGTTTATGCTAAGTTTACGTAGGGCCTTTACCTATTAGTTTTTTTAATATAAACTCAAAAATATCTGAATCATTTCTCACCACCCTCAGCTATGTTTCCAAACTAAGGAGAGTATAATGGTACTTAGGTATAGATATTTAATTCCATCGAGTCTCATAAATCCAATGATAATATACAATATATATATATATATAGATATATATAATAAATATATACAATATAAGGTTTTAATGTAATTACTTTACATCGGATATTCAAATTCAACTTCTATTTCTCTTCTATTATGGTATGATTTAGGAAGAAAACTAAATAGTTACTCGAAACCAGTAAGATAATAATAAGTCTATGGGGGAATAATTTACCTTTCGAATTCAAATAATTCGCACTCTTTTTTTAAATGATTAGTATAGACTATAATAGTCTGCTTATTTTATTAGGTACCTACCTACATCATGCATAGTTTCAAGATAGCTTTAAGCTGCTATCTCAGTAGGATTCATTGTTACGATCATTTGAAATTCATGAAGATATAAGCGTATTCTTTATGATCCCGCCCATCAAGTCCATATGAATAAACATAAAGAACTCCCCACTTTTTATCCAGTTACAAGCGGAGTGGCGAAGGTTGTAGGTGTCATTTCCGCACCCCCTTGACACAGAAACAAATGCTCGTTGACAGTTCCGCTCTTTTCGTAAGCTTATTATGGAATCGCTCGATATATGTGTAGTATTGTCACAAACCTTTGTGGTTTTTAAATGCTACTATGTAATCATTATTTTATTGTTATTTTTGAGCCTGTAATAAAGGAATAAAAAAAAAAAAACAATGTCACTTTACTTTATATCATAATCGCATTGCGTTAAAAATACTTATTAAGATGTTTTGTTGCTGTCTAAATCTGATAAATAAATAGTATTGCCTAGCAAGTATAAAAGACTTTCTTGTATGTAGCAGTAGTTAAATATTTTAATAAATTACAAATGTAACATACAAAATATAGAATAGGAAGTAGTAGGAAGTCGGATAATATTTTTTTTATTCAAACGCAGCTTCAGATTTACTTCAGACACCCGTTTGTGGAAATAATATTATTTATATAAAGGGGTGACAAATTATCGAAAATATACATTTTAAATTGTGTAGTTTAAGAATACGTGACATACATGAATGTGGCCCTTCAGACCTCCCTTCTTGGCGACTGGCCAAGATAAATGTAGGGTAGATTCACTTCATAATGTCAACATCTGTTTTCATTGCTCTTCAGTATGGATATTTCCTTTGCCATTTAAATTTAATTTTTATTACTAAGATAAGGTACTTATAAAAAACAATTTAAAGGAGCCGTATATTACCTTTTAACATTAGGAAAGTAACGCTTGAGCACAGTGAACACTTGCACTTGTTATTGCTAACTCTACGACAATTACTGAACGGGCATCGATAAAACATCTGTAATATTTCAGCTTCTTTCCTCCTTTCAGAGTGAGTCTGAGGTCAAAGCTCAATTTAATCAAAATAAGAAGCATTGGAAAATTAGAATAGGGAAATCAGAAAATAAAAAAATATATTTCAAATCATTAAGAAAAACAAATAGGTATTGAAAAACCACAGGCGCATTTTATAAAAAAAAGGCACTGTAAGCTAAACCCTATTGGTAACCAATGTTTATTGAAAATGAAATTATTTCAATGACATATTTTAATTTAAAAAACTCAGAACATATAAATTTGAAACGCTTTGAGCTTTTTGCGAAGGATAAAACTTAATTTAAAAAGGCAAAATACGCGGAAAGGAAAAATGAAACTTGGACAAAGAATTCCTTTAGCGTCATTTACTTTTTGTTCTGTGTGCCTAAGTTTGTGTCTGACAAATTAACTTCGCGTACAGTCTGTTTCTTTGTGCGAAATATTTTTTGCATTTGAATACGGGAGAAATAACTCCATGAATAATATTATATTTGATGAAGATGTAAAATTTAAAAGCGTTAACAATCCTATGGACATATTCGAATATAATAATATAGTATCGGTACTGTAATCAATCAATTGATAAAAGTAACTGTTACGAACTGAACTCATTTACATCACCTTTTTGGATTTTATTTTGTCTTCTAAATTCAAAAAGTACTGACAGTTAGTTACACAAGAGAAGTTCCCTGGTTTTCTAATTTGTCTTGTAAATTTTAAATATAAACTGTGGCTTCACTCCAGCGCCCTCTTTCATTTCACATAGTTACGATCAGTAATAGTAAATTTTAAATACATATAGCTATATATTCTTAAGGTCTATTTTCTTTTAAATAAAAACACATGAATTAAAATATAAAACAGGTAAATTATAATCCGGAAAAATTTATATAATAACTCGAATACCTTCTATGTTATAATGGAAAATATGGCCAAATATCAAAAAGATTTTCATCCTCAATCAAAATAGCTTACCCTAATTGACACTATTAATGTCACTCGGTAAGAGACATTTTAAAAAGGTTTTTCATTAACTCAAGCAATAGCGATTCACTGATTTATATATTACCTAGCGACCCGGTCGACTTCACCCGGGATAATATTAATCGCTGTCCCTCGTGAATTGTGTTAATGTACTATTACGGTATAGTTATTTTACAATGCTTTCTATGAATCTCTTACAAGCAGCGAGGCAGTCGTTATATTGCTTTGCGTTGTAAACTTGTGTTTTTTTTTTGCTGGTAATCATATTTTTTTTTTACTTAATTTAAAAAAAAGTAACATATTTAAGAATAATATACAGTCATTAAATAATTAATGACCTTTCATCTGGCATTTAAATAATCCCGATATCTAAGTATCATCGTTTTTGAGATATTGTTATAAAATATTTTTTATTTTTTCTTGTAAAGTTTGTTTGTAAGATTACCATATTAATTGTAGATGGCAGCGGAATGTATTAAACACATAAACCTTCCCGAAAAAATTCCTCAAAATGATAAAAACGACATCAAAATCTACTGTGCAGTTTAAAAGATATAAGCGGAAAACAGATATTCCGAAATATTGAATGAATGAATGAATGAAAATATTTTTATTCAAACAGACCTTTACAAGCACTTATGAATAGTCTGGACCCTAATACCAGTATTGTCTTTGTTTACCATTTAGAGAGGTCTAATCTTCTTATTCGTTTCCTTATTTGGATTTATTTCGTCCTAAACAAACCATTAGCAGCAACTACATTCTAAATGAAATTTTCAATTACAGTATTAAAGGTTTTTATTTATGTCCAATTCCACGACGTTCAAGCTTCAGGTTACACCGCAGATTTACGAGTCTTCCGTCCTTGCGAGGATTTAATTTACTCGCACAAAGAACAAGCTTTTCGTCTTATGTTTTTCACAACACGGCCGTCTTATACGTAGTGTGATATTAATTAAATGAAAATGTTTTATGTTTGTATAAATTGGATAGGTATAATAAACACGTTATGTAGAAAACAAAATAAATACCATGACATGAAATGTATATAATTGTGTAATAATTCAAATATGCCTTCACAGGCACTTATTAATGGTCAGCCTCCAACGCCAGTTCGGAAGGTTGCTTCTGCTGAGAAGAGCTTAAATGATTTCCAAAAGTTCGTATAAATATCTCTACCGATTGATTTAAGACTGTATTGAATGTGAAGTCATTTGAGTTCCGATGTATTGGATCTTTAGCTTGTGAAACACTTAATGTAAGTACTGTAAGGAAGGTCTATGCCAGCGCACTGGTCGTTATTACTGTTGTAACTGGCTGACGATAATTTGAATAAATAAGTTAATATTCGTTTTCTTAAAAAAGAAAATATAGAATGACAGTGTGCGAGCACGGAAAAAAGACGTTTTTTTATATAAAAATCCAATGGACAAAAATATTAAAATAAATAATTAATATTTGATTAAGTTTCTTTGTAATTACGCCCCCGTTCACTACAATAGGGGTATAGGGGTCAGTTACCTCAAAGATCGGTCTTCATCAAGTTAGTCTAAGTTGGTGGTCTTGGAAAACGAACACAGTTTAGTTTTATTTATCATACAAGATTCACAGCAGAGCTAACAAAAATCACACTGTATAATCAAAAATTCTAATTATTAAAACCATATTAATATAAGTCGTAAATATATAAACGCTGGCTTTTTCATTTAGCGCACTAATGTACATTTTCCTTAGGTCTTCCATCAAATGTTACATTTCCCTTTACTAAAAGAGGGAAACATTTTTAAAAGCACATCATTTGACGAAACAAATTTACATTTAAAACCGGGAAGCTCAGTGAATACATCTTTTATAGCGGTGTCATGACATGCTGAAATATGACTTTGCTTGGCATTAACCTTGTTTTGAAGTACGGATTGTAGAATAAAATAATGTTGGTAATACTGCATTATGCAAAATTTACTAGATGTAGGCAAGTATGCGGACAGAGTTGAACAGCATTGTTTTACCAAACACAAATACATTTATTGTAACCACTGCTTTTCCTAAACTTATTTAAGCAAGCCCTGATAAACAGGTCAAATAATGTTATTAAGTCATTCTGACTTAGATAAGGACGTCGTATGTTTCACAAACTTGAATAAATCGACCACAATTATAATGTCCGAAAAAAGAGATTCCCACTTCGGATTTAAAACGAGGCCAAATCTGTAGACGCAAATCTAAATATTTGAATATAAAAATGGTAAATTTATTTTCCCTTTCTTCAAGTACGGAAATTGAAACATGAATAATAATTACTTATAAATGTCCAAAAGTGAAATAAAAGCGAAAGCTCATAATGTTTCTAGAAGTGTGATTAAATGATATTTTATTGACTTTCATTTTCATTGATAAAATATTAAGGAAACGCAGATGGTACCATAATTTTAAACACTCCATATTTTAACGTCAGTTGAGAGGGCAATTTGATACTTCAAAAGTTTTATTTATGTATGTAATTTTCAGAGGTTTGCTTGCCAGTTACTGATTCGTCAGGGATTACAATATGTATAGTCAGATACAATAAATTTATATTGTGTTTCATATATGAATAAATTAGTAGGTACTTATCATCTCTGATTCAACTAGCACCTAGCCATGCCAAATTTATCAAATACTATCTTCCAATCGATGGAACCATTTTAACTATTATCACGAAAGATAGAATAACATTTACTTATTTTCCACTTACTTCTTTAATAGGTCGGATATGGCGAAGAATATCTTCTTAGATTTGAAAGTGTACCTCTAATTTTCTTGTTTAAGTTGTAAGTAATTATTGTCATTTTCTATTTTGTAGTCTTGTTATTTCTTTTTTTTGGTTTTTTTTTTTTTTTGTTTTTGAATGTTAGCTTCATTAAGTATTTTGTAATCGTTAAATATAAAAATATGTAAAATTGATATTATAAAATAGCCAAAAAGTCAGAATAGATAAAAAAGAATTTAATAAAATAAAAAAGAATGTAACCTTGCTGAGTTTCTTGCCGGTTCTTCTCAGTTGAAGGCTGACTTCCGAACCGGTAGCAGCTTCAGTAACTTTAAATTTGACCTTCATAAGTGCCTCCTGAGGGCCTAAACTGAATAAATGGTTTTGAATTTTGAATTGAATTTGAAAGTTTGTTCCTAGGTAAACATAACATTACGGTTTCAGAATATAATATTAAATTTATATCTATGTTAAATGATGTGAGCTGCAATATGAGAAAATATCTAATTAAATCGCAGTAGATCATAACTTTTATAACCCAGCGGTACAACTCAATAAAACCTCCTATAAACATAACGGTTTGTGAATGAAATTGGCAGTCGTTTGAGAGTGTTTTATTACTCGTATAATCTAGCTACATGTGAGGTTCACGCGTATGGTTTCAGATGATTTATTGGATGTTTAATCTTTTTTTTCAAATATTGACTTATGTGATAGACTTTTTGCAATAGGTTATTGTGTAACAAATATTATCGTCTTGAGGCATATAGTTAATAAATTTAAAAAGGCATAATATGGGTAATCCAGATTGACAGGCGAGTTAGTTTGGTGGTTAGCGGCTCTGACTGCCAAGCCGAAGGTCGCGGGTTGGATTCCCACCTAGGACAAACATTTGTGTGTATGAACATGTCTGTTTGTTCAGTGTGTCTGGTTGTAAATATCTATATAATAATATATTTAGAAAAAAAAAAGTAGTACATCAGTTATCTGGTTTCCATAGTACAAGCTCTGCTTAGTTTGGGATTAGATGGCCGTGTGTAAAGAATGTCCTTGGAAAAAAAAACATTTCTTTTCTTGAAAATGTATGTTTAACATATAATATTTTTTTTTATTTCATGTTAGGAAATAAACAGGCAGACCGTCCAGATGGCAAGTGGTCCGCCAAATGTGGACCCAAGAGCATTGTCGATGCGTTGTTGGCATTAAGACGTCAAGATGTTTGGACTCGTGTACCTATAATTTCAAGTATGACTTATCTAGTGTACTTTTTTTGTGGTAGGACGACAAACTGGTACTCTGTCTACCTGATAGTAAATTGTTTCTGCTACCTTTGGATATTTACAAAACTAGGTTAAAGCGAGCACGTCTACATCTCAAGGGTTGAACTAATGTCAAGGGTTTATTATTTCGTTCTCTGGCAATATTGGAAATAGTCTCGCCACAGCAGTCAAACTATATAAATGCATCGCAAGCAATATACTAACTTATGTTGACTTATTCTTAAACAATCACACTATTGGTTCCAAAAAAGATTCAGTGATTTTTTTTCTAAGTGAAATTCATTGTCTACACGAAACCAATTTTTTTTTAAGAATAATGCAATTATATTTACTAGTAGGTAACAGTATGCTTGCTGCCTACTTCCTACTTTACATTTCACCTACGAACCGCTTATTTATTTCAAAATTTTCGCTGAAATCTTACTTTACATTAAAAAAAATACAACTTTCTTTATGAAACAGTGAATCAGAGCTAAAATAGGAACAAGTTGTTGTCTCCGAGTAGAAGTGGATTTTCATTTGGTTTCGTTTCTCGTTAGCACTTACAAGAGGCTCCACTCGACCATTGCTGTTTCACGAACAAAGTAACCGGCCTGAAATTTACGGTCCCCATTTAAAAAAAAATATGTGCTTGAATAATCAAATTGTTGTCTTGCTTTAAAAATATTATTTGAAGAAAACAGTTTTATATGTAGACATAATCATCTGGTGGCTTGCTTATAAGACAGCTACTTCACAATTTTATATTATTAATTATAAGAGAGATCAGATTTTGTAAGTTTGTTTATATGTGGAGGATTTTTTCGAAAATAATGCATCTATTGAAAAAAATCATTCGCTATTTTGAATTCCCTTGGGAATGCGAGTAAAACCGCGGGACGGAAGCTAGTTTTAATATCAAACCAGTAGCCTCGAGCGGTAAGTATTCTAGTCTAAATATTTTCGGCTTTTGGTTTTCAGTCTCTAGGGCACTAGAGACCGGGCTCATCGGTTGTTTAAAGAGGTCTCTAATCGTCAAATTAGTATGCCTCTCATGACAAAAGGGATGGCATGTGTTTTGTCCAGATAAATAAATATTTCCATTCAGGGTACCAAAGCTCCCAAATTTCTTGGCACTCGAATTAAGGGTAATTATTTTACTAAAAGCAGTTTAGTTTTGGGGTTTAATTCTCATGACAAGTGGAATGGCATGTATTTTATCCAGAGAGTTTTCATTCAGAACAGCTGCTAATGCTGCCAACATTCTTGTCATTTGAATTTAAAGGTGATTATTTTATTTATAAGCAGTTTTATTTTGCAATTGAATTTTATTCGTGGTTATACAAGGTGTAACAAATCTACTTAAACGAGTCCTTATAACGAGTCCATTCGCAATATTTAAGAACCGTAGTAACGCTGTATAACATGCCCCAAAAAAATAAAATAAACTGATTTTTATGAAAGAAAAATAGAAAAATAAGTAGACAATTATTAGGTAAAATAAGTATGTAGGCCTTTCTGTTAAATAATCTGGTTCCCTGACATGACAGCTTACTAGGGTTGTTGGCTTTGATAAATTAATTATATTTTTACGGGGTATTTTGTAACGCGTTGTATAAGCTAAATAATAAGGTATTATTGCGTTTTTTTTTATTGTTCCGTGTTAAACTTGGCACAGATAATTTATAATCTATATCAACACATATAATAATAACCCCTCAAAAATGTGAGTGAAAAAACGCGGGGACATAAAGTAAATACAAGCTTTATCGCGTCCACCGTCAGCGTCACAGCGACATATTTCACTAATTAAAGTTTGCATCAAAGGTGAAAGAGCCGATATTGCAAATTGCGGCTTTAACTAATAATTATTAAAGCCGGCCGTATCGTTTGGAAATGTAAATATTGAATTTTAACGTTGATTGTGGCTTTTTGGGGTGGCGGTCAATATGCACATCATTGATATTTCTGCTCGTTTGTGTACATAACCGAATGAAATGTGTCATTATGAATAAATTAATTTCTGTATATTAAATAATCATATATTTTTAATAATAATAAATGTATATCCTAGAACATACTTTGCACGGCCATATATTCCCAAACTAAGCAGACTTATTCTATGAAAACCAGATAACTAACATACTACATATACACTTATTCAGATATTTATACTTAGGCAGAGAACAAGCAGAGATGTTTGTTATGCACATGTTTGGCCTGGGTGAGAATTGAATCCACGAACTATGGCGTTGCAGTCTCAGTATCAGAGTCTTTAACAACCAAGTCAACGTGCCCGGCTATAGTGGGAGTTCTTTCATGTTTTAATGATTTGTTAATTGTCAATAATAAAATTTTGGAATAAATACAACTCCAATCACTTTTAATGCACTGTGACATAAAGCTCGTAATAAAAAAAGCTGTTTATTTTTTTTATTTGAAATTCGGTATGAAGCAACGAAATGTGTATCTAATAGTATACTTTAATATTCATAGATTATTTAAAATTTTTAATCAACATATAGATACAATAATATTTTTGGCTTAGAAGATACAGGATTTTAAATTGACGCTATAGGAAGAATGATAAAATCGAGTAAATTATAAAAGAGATATTGCGAAACTTCTAGGTCTACGTCGATCAAGGGTAGCCCCAGCTGCTTACAACTCACTTTCATGTTTAAGATAGAAAATAAATCAATATTAAAAGACCAAATATTAATTTTAAAATTGAGTAAAACCTTTTGTAATATCAATTGTCGTTATAGCTTAAGAACTAACTAGCTGTCAACCCGCGGTTTTACCGTGTACCCAGGATACTATATTATATAGGATAAAGGATAAATCTGCCAGCAAAAAATTAAAAGAGATTGTTGGCGAATTAGGAATTATGTAAGATAGGACTAGTTATTTTTTTAAGGTATATTTAACCTGACTTTCAAGTTAAATCTCCAAATACCTTTTCTCCAAACATACTTCACTACCCTAGGGATAGACAATAGAACATTATGGCAAGGTACTTTACAATCCATTATTTGCATAAAAAAGCATGTGTAAAGTTTAGTATAACCTTGGAAAAACGTTTGCAATATAGACACAAAAAAACAATGTAACCATGCTGAGTTTATTGCCGGTTCTTCTCAGTTGAAGGCTGACTTCCGAACCGGTAGTAGCTTCAGTAACTTTAAATTTGACCTTCATAAGTGCCTTCCGAGGGCCTTAACTGAATTTTTGAAATTTTGAAGTTTTGAAATTTTTCAATTCTGTAATATTACTTTTAATCTCCTTTGCATTGAATGATAATTTAAAAAAATCGCATTTATTTAATTGTTTGAAAGATATAGTGGGGCTCGCTACTGGGACGACAAGTGATACACAAGAGAGTCTAATGCCAACTATCGCACATAGAATCTGTAGAATGCACTTCGAACGTTGTTAATTACGAACAGCTAGCTATAGAGCAAGACAATGATTTAGAACTCAAAGGTTTTTTAAATGATTCTAGATACCAGTTTAGAAAATTTTTAGTTCCAGGCCATACACAACCTTAGCCATCCAGATGTACGTACGTCACGCCAGATGATTAAAGAAAAATTTTGGTGGCCAAATATGAATAGAGACATTGGCACATGGTCAAAAACATGTATTAGTTGTCAGAAATCTAAAGTAAACAGGCATACTACTTCTACCTATGGTCAATATTCACCGGCTGATAGATTTGATCACATGCATATCGATATAATAGGACCACTTCCAATAACAGAAAATGATTATAGATATTGTCTTACAATTATGGACAGAGGGTTCAGGTTGGCCAGAGGTTTATCCTCTGAAGGATATTTCAGCTGAAACGGTAGCAAAAACTATGTATAATGAATGGATATGCAGATTTGGTTGCCCCGTTAAACTCACTAGTGACCAGGGCAGGCAATTCGAGAGTAGACTATTCGCAATTTTAATGTCATATCTTGGTGTACAAAAGATAAGGACAACCCCATACCATCCCCAAAGCAACGGCGCGGTTGAACGATGGCATAGGTGTATTAAGGCATCTTTAATGGCAAGGTTAAATGATAATAAAAATTGGACGCATGAACTACCTAGTGTAATGTTAGGACTTCGTGTGGCCATCAAACATGAAACTGGGGTAAGTGCCGCGCAAATGGTTTATGGACGATCCCTACGACTGCCAGGAGATTTTTTTGTAGATGTAAGCAATGACTATGATCCTTATAGTGTGGTACAGAATATTAATAATAACATAAAGACATTCAAACCGATTACTACGAAATCTAAGCATTCTAAAGCATTTTTCGTTCATCCAGACCTTAAGGATTGTACACACGTATTTTTAAGAATTGATAGGATAAAGAAATCATTAACGTGTCCCTATGAAGGTCCTTATCAAGTTTTAGTTGGTATAGTGAAAATTGTGATGTGTTACGAAAGTGTAAGTGATAACGTACATTTAAATGTCAGGTACCAGCGATGTATTTTTATAAAATGTTATGTTCTTCTGTTCTTATCTGTGTTCTATGTTTATTTCAATTGGTTTTAATGGAAATTAGGCAAAGTAAATTCATTAGGATAATTATGAACTAAACTTTTACTATGCAACAATGTATATAAATCTATTATCATCAAAAATATTGTACTTTATACTTTGTACAGTATATTTGCAAGTGTTAATAAATTAACCTTTAATATTGTTTTAAAATATTTTTGTTTTTAAAAAAGGGGGGAGTACTGTGGGAACACGCACGCACACATAAGTGCAGATTGTACTTTTATATAATACGGTGACACCATTCAATAAATCAGTTGGCATTAGACTTTCTTGTGTATCACTTGTCGTCCCAGTAGCCCCCAACAAAAGACATTAACACAGGTTTCAAGTAATTATGATCATAAACATCTTTTTCCAATATAAATTTAGCCATCCCATTTTGGATGAAATTTGAATTTGTTTTCTAAACCTATATGGGACATTCCGTGTATTTAAAATTTAAACTGATAAGAGTTTTATACAAACTTGAACCCCTATTGAAGCCCGTTAGGGGCTGATTTTTGAATTTTCATTTCATTGTAGTGAAAAGCATTAATACTAAATTTTAAACTAATTCTGATTTTTTTTTTCCAATTAAAGATTACCAACTTGTGCTTTCCTTTTTAGAAACGAAATTTGAAAAATTCTAACGCTTGTGTGCATTTAAATGCCTTGTTCGGCATTATTACTAATTTTTAAGTAATAATTAATTTAATAAGTATGAATATCGATAAATTTCAAATTTCTTTTATCATATGTTTAGGCTACGCGTTAACGAGTCAGACGCGTCATTGCCCTTTATATGAATAGATGAGTGATTTCAGACTCAAAACACAGATTAAAGCAACAACGTACTCTAATTAAGTAGGTATTACAACCAAATCCGAAACATAATGCGGTATTACATAATTGATATTTACGCCTATTGCATGCTTATCTACTCAAATTCAATAGAATTAATGATGTTTGACGGGCCAGTTGGCTTGGTGGTTAGAGACCCTGACTGTCAAGCCGCAGGTCTTGGGTTCGATTCCCACCCAGGAAAAAAAATGGTGTGCATGAACATGTCTGTTTGAACTGTGTCTGGATGTAAATATCTGTTTAAGTATCTATTTAAAAAGTTATATATGTTATATTTAAGTTGTCTGGTTTCCATAGTACTGCACTGCTTAGTTAAGGATCAAATGGCCGTGTGTAAAGAATGTCCCAGGACACTACTACTTTCATCATAAATAATGTACATTTGAATAATAATATCAAGCGTTGAAAGTATACATTGAGCATTGTTTGTTATCAGTCAGTCCCAAAACGTAATGCTGTAATTTCGAAGAGAGCACAGTTTTGCAATACGCAACGCGATATAAAATGGTTATTTTTTATATAAGGTGTTTCAATATTCTGCCAATGTTTGTACCTACGTTTGTTTAAACACAGTTTATCGACATACTCATATACTCCGAAAAAAAACACACATTCATAATGTTTTAACTAAGCTTTATTTGATGGCATTTATAAAATTGCCGCTGTTCAAAGAGTAGCCCTGAAGGGAGAATTTATTGTTTGCCCACTTCCGAGTCCATTAAATGGGGCTTGACCGACGTCTCCCTACAAAATGAGACCCATACCTTAGTACATAGGTACGATGTTTCGTGTCGCGTATTTTGAAACAATTGCGTTTATTGGGTCTGAATACCGGTACGTTTTATTTGTTTTCATTAATTTTCAATAAACTTATTTCATTTCAATAGACTTTGAAAGTCTATAATATATACATGAAACAAAAAAAAGCTGCGTAAGTTGGAAATTTGGCTGAGTGCTTAAAATATCTTATTTATTAAATTTCAGTAGTTAAGTTATTAAATATGTCTTTATTTCTCTTTAAATATACATAATAATAATAATTACATTAATAGTGAAAAATATTAAATAATGGGATTTCATTATCACTTACTTTATACTGTATAGCTATAATTAAAAAAACCCTTTTATAAAGTTATCGTTCTCAATAACAAAACCGAATGCTTCGCGCGATAAAAAATAAGTCTGAATATGAAGAATATCATATTTTGGAAAAATATATATCATATATCAATATTCATAAGTGCCTGTGAAGGCCTATTTGAATAAATATTTAATTTCATTATCACCGTAAATCACCTTAAAATGGAACGTGTACATATTATAAACGTGTTTGTAACTATGCATTCAATCACAATACACACATATTGGCCGGGCCTCGGCCGGAACGTGAGACATGTCAGCGGATATTGCCCCGAGGCAAGTCACCTCTATAATGGACGTAACAATTTAGATTGTTTACACACAGTCCCTCGAAAAAACTCCAAAGAATTTCAATTGAGACGTTAACGTGTTTATTTTGGGTAAAAGATTTAGCACCAATATTTCAAGTCTTATATTCTCAGAATTACAAATGAATTAAAGTATTTCTTGATCATTTGAATGTTTTATTTGATTTCAGTTTGGTTTTACAATTTTTAATGATCTTTATATATTTATGTGACGGCTCAAACATGTTTGTCTGTAGTTTTCGAATTATTTGAATTGAATAAGTATTTCTCGAGTGCTGTTTACTATTCATTGCCATGGTAAACATTAATAAAATTAAGGTAACACGCACTTTTGTGTTTTGATTTACCTTCAAATTGTGTTAGCTTTAAGGTGCTATAAATTTCCAAGAACTGCCTTATTTTCTCAAGTAACTTCTAAACAACTTCTTCTGCATGGTCTTTCCATGAAAAGGTTCACACAAAACGCTAGTCCAACTGAATTCTTAATACTTGAAGCCTCCACCGTAACATTAAGACTGATTTTATTTGATTACCCGCCCAGACGGCGGTGAAATGAGAAGTTCTGCTGGTATTACCAGGGAAATGGCCAATAATACTGTTCTAAGTATTATTAGGAATGAGAATTTTATATGGGAATAGGCGAACGGTTTATTGCTGTCTCATTTTCATTCCATAGCCTGGTTTATTGGTCTTTCATAAAATAGGCATCCTGTATATATTACTTCTTTTTCTCGGGAATATGTATTCGAGAACGAAAAATAAATGTCTAAATAAACAAAGTAAGTTAATCCTTTCGCGGACAATACTAATTACACCTCCTTGATTTTATTTATTCAAAATATTGTGAAATAACATTTTTAAAACAATTCTAATCTATTTCCCCTCCTTGCTTACGCCCCCCCCTTTTTTATGGGCTACGGCAATATATCTGCCAATGCCCGTTTGTGACTTCTTATTTGGCAAAGTAATTGCCAATGCCCAGTTTGAATTACATATTATAATATGATTACAATCTCAGATCATAAACTATATCTAAAAGGAATCTAAAAGTGGTTTGGCAATTATTTTGCCAATACTCGCGAAAGGGTTAAAATAATATTAAAAATTCAAAAGTTTCCAAAGATGGATGTAAAAATCTTTGTTTCCTTCACTCAAATACTACCTACAGAATTTGGATGCAACTTTGCACATAGATATCTGTGCCATGAAATGACATAAATAGGTATGGGATAATTTTAACCCGGGAAACATACACCCATCGGGAATGCGGGTGAAACTGCGGGGTACAGCTACTAATATATATTCACAAATTAATAATTGTAGGTTTGGCCCTTATACGGCCATTATATGGCTTCTTATACAGTTTATCCGATCACGATGGTTTATTCTATAAACAACCGCGATGGTTCCTGACAAAAAAACAGTCGCCTAGCAACGCAAGCTGGGAACAGCTTATTTTAATCTATATTAATATCCTATAAAAAGGTTTGTAGATAAGTATGTTTGTTACTCTTTCACGCAAAAACTACTTTACGGATATAGATGAAACTTGGCACATAGATAGAACATTTCCTGGAATAATATATAGGCTACTTTTTATCCCGGGAAAATGTGATATCCCTCGGGAACGCGGGTAAAATCGCGGGGGACAGCTAGTACTATAATGCGAATGTTTGGATGGATGGCTGTTTGTTACTCAATCACGTCAGAAGGGCTGAACGGATTTGGATGAAATTTGGCACAGAGAATTATAGTTTGGAATAGCACATACTTTTTATATATATTAAAAAGATAATTTTAATAATCCATAATTTTCCTAATAAAATAGTTTTTTCTTGAAAATATTATATATCCCCTATGCTTAATTTCCAATCCAATCTTGCTAGAATCATGGTCATGACCATAGTTTTTTTTTATGTGATCTTCTTCGATAAAAAAATCATAGTCATCATCTTTATCTCACAATGCTTCTACAGACTATCTCCTTATTAAGTTTACAAATGTCTGAGCCATTTAGGCAATAAGATTATATTTTTATGAAAGCACCATCTAGTGGTGAAACCTGGTATTAACATAGCAAGTTGAATGAATACAAAAAGGAGCAAATTCGACAGTTTTCTCTTAATTCACTATAATCCAATGTTTTGTGCTTTTTAAGCATAATTCCTTATATTTCATTGTTTATTTCAATCGATCAACATAGACGAAAGAAGTAAAATTCATTGATATGATCTATCAATCATACTAGGCCCATATTGGGGAAAATTTGCGATCAGTCGCGTGGATATTGAAAGCTTTATTTATTAGTAGACAGGCCAGTTGGCTTGGTGGTTAGCGACTCTGACTGCCAAACCTAAGGTCGCGGGTTCGATTCCCACCCAGGTCAAACATTTGTGTGCATGACTCCACTGCCAACTACATGAGGACTAATAACGATAAATTTGTGGCTTAAGACAGTTTTGACAAAAACCACAACAAATGCAATTTTTTTAATCAAATTTTAAAATAGTACTTTTCCAGATTCCATGTGCTCTCATCCAACCATGCTAGCCAGCGAGCCAGCTACACCGCTGCCCGCTTCGAAAGGAAATGCTTCACCATTTACAAATTCTAATTCTGGAACCTACTTAAAAATTGATATTCGGAAAATAGCAAAATATTTGTTTTCTCAACAATACTTTACTGCCTTTACCGTTTTACCCAAATTCTCAGGATAAAAATCATTATATCTCCTGGACGAATCAACCCCCTGGCTCATTATCATCAATACTGGTTTTGTTAGTTAAGAAACTGTAGTGACTGTTATTATATGAAATTTCGTTTAGGCGGATAGATAAATACATGAACTAACTAAGTATATAAGATTTATATTTGTTGAGGATTATTATAAATTATTGTTCCTTGTGAAATTTAGGTAATATGTTAAAAAATCCTGTCCTATTCAAAAGATGAATATAAAGATACCTCCACTACATTACCGAATATGATAAAAAACAAAATATACGTAAAAGTGAAGATATTACATCAATGAATATAGATAAATATCTATAAAATTAAATGCTAATTTCCCCAAAGTTAAAGTTTTTTTGATGTGAAATCTTATTTAGCGGAGTTGAGCATTTTTCTTGGGATGGGTATACAATGTTACTCTCGCGTCAGGACACGTGACCTGATCGTAAATTCGTAAGACGGTAAAAATGCACAACGTTAATGTTCAATATTTCACTTCTGCCGGCACTCCGGGGTGCATCCCGTTGTTGTTTCAAATGAGGTTCCATCATCGGTGTAGTAGTAGGGTAGTAAAGAAGAGACGTGCACTACTACCCGAGCCCTCTGTATTGTCATATTTTTTTCCGGGTGAAATTTTTAAATTTGTTAAAAAAAGGATTACATAAACGTAATAACATTTTGATGCCTAATTGATGGATCGGACAGGATTTTCATAACGTATTGATCTAATAGAGTGGAAAGTAATTGTTAAAAATAATACACAAGAACTATACCAAGAACACAGATTTATCATTTCTTTGACCACATTTCCTTAATTTACATAATATTTATTTATTAAAAACACAATATTTCATACAACAAACATTTGATACAGTCCATTTAAGATAATAAATAACTCAGTTTCATATAGGTAGATATAAAGTATTCCACACTCATACTATATACTGATTTAGAATTTTCAAATATTTATAAAAACCTAACTACTAAAATAATGTATAAAATATAACACAATAAAATACGGAGCTGTTATACAACAAAATAAATTAATAGGGTATCCGAATACCGCGATAAACTAAAAATAAATTCTTTGGTATTAACTTCATGAAATAGTCGAAAAATATATATAAAACACATACAAATTATTCTGACTAATACTGAAAAAAAAAACTTTTTAAACCAAAAATACATTATATAAAATCTTAAAAAAGGTAGTCCACTATAAAAGAACTTACATGAGAGAATAAGATGTAGTTGATAATTATAATTTACTTATAAGTTAAACAACATCAGAACAAACGCATCATCACTCCAAAAATCACAACAGCAATAGTGGCTTAGGTTTTTGAAGATGTCTGCTATACCAATTCAGGGTAAGTAATAATAAATGACGAATACGTAGTAAAAAAAATGATAAGAGCAGAATACATTTAAAAATCTAGAATATTCTTAAAATCAAATTCAGTTTTAATAAAATATTTATCATTAATAAATGAAGTACTTGGAAGAAATAGTTTAAACAAATTATTATTATTGAAGTACCAACAAACATCTTCATCTATTATATTACTATACAACATTACAAAAATACTTTCACGCTAGACAATTTTGTATAACATCGAAAATACATTAATTAGATAAACAGTCCATTTCCATGCAGTGATCGTATAAAAGTACATAGCTTAAGTACATATATTAAGAGTAAAAGTTGAAGATTCCTATAAAAAGGATAACATTTTACAGTGGAAAGATTATGTTGAATACAGGCACATTTAAAAACAATTTTAAAATATGATATCGATGGTTATTCATCAAACGCACACAATATTTTGACATAGAAACATAGACACTTATAAGGATTCGGTTGGTCCGAACATTTATACTATTTCATTGGAATAACGTCACAAAATATATTTATAACTACAAATATTATTCAATTACACTTACATCCCACATCGTGGACATAGCAACAAGTTATATGAATCATTTTCATTAACATCATTTAAGCATTAGCTTAGTGTACATAATATACGAGTATTAACTCCACACAATGTCGTTATACGTTTCACAGAGGTCCAGCCCCTGAATTCATAAGAATACGGAAATGTTCTGAAGCGTCGTGATAGAAAGTACAAAATTCTTTGTCAAACCTTCATTTATTTTGTCGCTAACTAATCTATGCTAGCTTTTTCTAGAAAACAGAGAAAAGCGCGTCATTTACCTCGAGTACTCCACCGTGCAACGACGGCCGCGCTTAGAGGAGGTACTCTCATTGGTCCGGTCGATCAAATGAGGTGTTAGGTGTGCTCTCTACTTTCTTGAGCACAATTTTAAATGCAAATGTATGTTTAGGTGAGACAGACGCAGGGCGCGGAGTTTGAGGAGAGCGAGGAGGAGGATCAGGGGGCATTTCTGAACGTGTTCTCGACCTTTTTGGTGGGTTACGTATAATTGGCGCAGAAGACGGCTCCATTGGCCTTTGTGGAGAAAGTCGATTAGGAGACAATCGACCCGGTGATGGCTCAGGTGTAGGTGGGGGTAACATCAATGGTGGAAGATTTGCACATGGCGAACCTCGAGAACCTCGACGTTCTTTCAAGCCCATCGGTGGCGGCGGAGACGCCGGTGGATCATCTTCAGCTGCCGCTACTACTACAACAGGCTCAGTTATCAGTAAAGGAGGTTTTAACTCACCAGCATCAGACGCAATTGATCTTCTAAAGTAATTCAATCCATTTTCTATTTCAGCCAGTGCTCGTCTAACAAAGGGGAAACTCTCAGAGATTTCAGATGTGGATTTTCGTACTGGAAACTCAGTTTCGCTGTCGCGCTTCCTAGGTCTACAGCGCTCAAAAGTAGTATCTCCGGAAGCTGCCACTGTTTCCGAGACTTGTCTTGTTAGAGCTGCGTGTTTTATGGAATCAGATTTAGATCGGGGCTCTCTTGTTATTTTTGGTGTCGGTGAACGTCGCTCACCGAACTTTTTACTGGCTGCACGTTTGATAGATGAGAATAGTCCGAGTTTTTCTGGAGGCTTGTCTGATGCTGGCATTGGGGCGACGGGAGCTGAGGAGGGTCCGGGGATGGGATCGGGCGCGGGACGGGGGAGGTTCCCCTCGCGTTAGTTGTGCCGCGAGTCTGACGACGGAACGTCGCTCGAGCCGGTCGAGGAGAGGGTGGTGTTGGAGCCGTAGGGGTCAAGAGAGGACTGTACAGACATAGAGCGACCGGCACGTCGGACTCGCGCTGGGGAAAGCTTTCCTGGATCTATGCTGGCCGGGTCTGCCTGCAACAAGAACGTTTTCAGCACTCCACTCAGTGTTCTACTTTCTAATAGAGAAGAATAAAGAAGACGACAGATGTAATTCTGAAATATAAATAAATTCTCGGCGATTTTTTCTTAACTAAAGAAGATTATAGAAATTAGAAAATAATTTAAATCCAAAACGTGCAAAGAATCACGCACCTGATATGCCAACGCGTTCATGATGATGGAGTAAGGGACGAGGCCCAATGGGTGAACTTCCCTCATCAACACATTTGCTGGTATCTTATGAAACTGGATATATTCCAGGAAGTTTCCAATTACATCCTTCAGTGACATGTTAGGGTTAGTATCGCAGTACTTCTTACTCCACATTAGGGCAGCCTGAAAAATATCCATAAAAAATATTTCAGCATTTTGAATTATTATAATTTTTACGCCCCATTACTTTCTGTAAAAACGAGTACGAAAGCCTATTTTTGTTCTATTCCTTTCTTTCGTAGCAATTATTATCAGCACATTATAAATGTATATACTCAAAAGTACCAAACCATTCGAATTAGTGAAGTGTTAGTGTATAGTGTACCTTAGTGGAATATAGTGTTAGTGGTATGTATAAAGATCACGATAACAATGTGTCTTCACCTTTATAATAGAGACAATAAGAAAAGTGCCGATGGCCACATTCTTTGTTTAATTGAATTTATAAGTTTATGATAGATTTAAATTACTTATTAGCATACCTAGGCTAGATTGTAGTAAAATTTGTATAAATAAAAAGCATTACAAATTTAGAAACAATAAATTGATTATTTTACTTAAAGACCTAACTCGGAAATTAAATAAAAAAAGTGAGCAAAATCTTTCGTCTCATGCAAAGTAAAGTTTCGACCACAAAGGAAGAACAGTATATATAAATAAAAGTATTACCTGAAACTTTGTGAACTCATCAGCTCGCAGTTCATCTCTCGCAAGTATTAGTCGAACGACATGTTGCGGTAGTAAAGTGAAGGAACCCAGGTTTAATACCTCGTTGCCATGCTCATCGACAAATTCCAACACCTGGAATTTAATGACACTTGAGTAATAACTTATAATGTATTAAAGCCTTAACAAAACACCTACTAAATACAATTTAAGAGTCATAAAGGGATAGAAAGAAGTTGGGTTTAATAGTACAGAAGACAGTAAAATAGATGGTCGTTAAATAGTTTAACGGCGATTACAAATATAGAGACAGATTTTGAAGAACGGCAACTGTAGAAAGAGTAATAAACTAAATTAATAATAAAATAGCTCTCAAGATATAGTCAAATAATGAGAGGTATCAGAAAATTAAAAGCTTGATGTAAAAAGAGTAACGTGGATAGCATACAGTTTAGTTTTAAGTTTAGGAGAGTACCTAATAATAATTCAAAAAGCTTAATTCATAATGCAGATACCAAATGAAATAAACATAGCTGCTGATGATGAATAGATAGAAAGAGTTTCTGATGAGCAAAATACATAAATAATCGCATCATAAATGACTTAAGAGAAGTAAAAAAAACAAATATTTCAAAATGTTTTTACTCTTAAAATAGAAAAGATCCCTTTCATTTATTAAGAAACTATGTACGTAGGAGACGTCACATCTGCCGTAGAACCGATAACCGCTGAAGTAGACGTGTTTGAGAGTGGAGACCACGGCTTGGTAGACGTAGTGTAGCGCGCCCTCCAGCTAGATGAAGCGATGATATACGCAAGCTGGCTGGCAGCGGTTGGAAGCAATGAGCTGAAGATCGAGCTCAGTGGCGTGCCATAGGTGAGGCCTATGTCCAGTAGTAGACGGAGTAGGCTGATGATGATGATGACGTAGGAGAATTATTGCAGAGGCCTAAGCACATTTATCACAAACGTAGCATCATCGTACGTGATCTAAGCCAGCCCTAGCTCGTATAATTATTTCATCTTTCTCTATCTATATTTTTTTTAGAATATTTACCTTTTGCACCAAAGACTTGGTGCATTTATACTGGATGTAGCGTTCAGCTGAGGCGAGGAGAGCACAGACTGTGTCGACAGTGATGCAGCATTGTACAAAGCCTGCACACGCGCGTCGGAGTTCGTCAAGACCGTAGTAATCAGCTGCATTCATTACTCCTGAAATTTTTTTTTTCAGATATCAAATTATTATGGCGAGCTCTTGTTACAACTTGGACCATCATGTTTACTGCCAATTTAATGCACAAAATGTGAAATGGGTGGCTAATGAAACAATCCCTTATTTACTGCAAATTTTCGGAACTCTGAATTACTGAGTGAGTAATTACCACGCTTCCATTTCTAAGTATTTGTCTGCTATAGCATTTTTTTTAACGTTACTAAATAAATATGTTTTCAATATACGATCCTATTGTATGAGAGTGTAGGACGTATATTTACCTACCTATTGTTAAATAATTGAACATTATTAATAGCTTCTTCGCCTACGAGGATATTAAAGTTAGGTATACACCTACAAGCTTTTATTTGAATTTTAAAGATTGGCATTATAATATCGATTCCAATCCTACATAGTGTCGTGACCTTTGATAATTAATACTAGCTATATTGTCTACGGTAAGTCATAAATGCTTTGTCTTGTGAGTGCACTTTAAAGATTTCTGAGAAAATTACAAATAATAATAAGATAAGGTAACTTTAATAGAATTGACCTTCAGTGTTCCCTTTTGGCCTTTGGATTTTGGATTTGAATATAAAAACAAGCGGCTCAAATATGAAATCTATACTTATTAATCTCTAGGCAGAATAAATAAATGTAGATCAGATATTTTAAATGAAAGACATTTCGATTTCATATAAACTCGACGTATAAGTAAGTTGTTCGCGTATACACCCCTGTATTACAAAGTAAAATACTGGTTGGCTTGAAAGAAAAGTTTGCAACTTCTATAATTAAAGCAAAGCTTCTTGTTCACGGCATGAAGAGAATTTTCATAAACTCACGTTGAGAATTTTAACAATATTCTGTTAAAAAAATTCTCTCAGTTTTTGCCAGTATTTGGCTAGGAATCTGTTAATTAATAAGATGTATGAGATACGTGTATTTTATATTCAAAATTCACTAATTGGATCTCAAATTAATTTAGACCTCCCCATCTACGTAAAGCTAATCAAAAGGGAAACTTAATTATAAGTATTTCTTAAATATCCTTTGAAATATAATGTTTAATAATTCAATAAATTTTACGAAATTATTGATTATTTGGTTCAGATCAATATTTTTAACAAACAATTATAATTATCAAAGAAGGATGTTTTTCAATTCGCTTATGTTTGCATCTTTATTATATGCTTATGTATGTGTATTTAGGTATGTGATATTAATAGTTAATAATGCCGTTTAGTGTTAGATATGGCATTTGTTTTTTCATCTGTGTCATTCGCACTATTATTTGATTCCAAATAAGCAATCACATTGCCGATTTTCTGGCAACATACATTACTTTTCAAATGCAATAATAATTAAATAAACACAAACTTCGACAATGGAACAAATAAATATGTTCATGCACACAAATCATTTTGTGGAGAGTATATATTAATTACTTATTTAGAAAATCCCTGGATATAGCGACTACGTATTTATGTATTATTTCCTATACTCAACTACAATCAATATTGTATTGTCTAAAACTAATATCACCACAAAGATTGCACGTAACAATTTTCGCTTCCAATAATATCTTTCGTACGGAGATTAATATCGGTATCGGACACCGTTATTGTTATTAAAAAGATAATAGATAATACAGAAAATAAGTGATGGGAGATGGTATATCAAAGATATTATCATGACTGATTTCTATATTTGTTTCCACAGGAATAGAGATTTTATGCCGGTTAAAGATATTTATTCCTTTTCGTGATGTAACGTAGCTCCAAAAAAAATGTATTGTTCGGTCCTGCCTTCATACAATATTTTTTGAATTAAATACATATTAATAAAATGTAATAATAATAAATTTAAAAAAATATATATTTATACTTTTATTTACGTTTTGTTGGCTAAATTTTCGGCACGCTATTATGGCCGTCCTGACGTTTAACAATGACAAAGAAAAATAACCTTTATTCCTTCCTATTGATCCAACAGCTAATTGTATTATGATGGAAATCAACCTTATTCCAAAGCAATACAGTTTCTTTTCCTATGACAATCTGAAACGTCAAAACGGCCATCATAGCGTGCCGGTAGTATAGTCATGTGAGTATACAATTTGTAAAATGCCCCAAAAGTCGTATTAAGACCAAAGTTACAGCTGATTATTTTTAAGCTTTATTTATCTATTACACAGCCTACCGCTAATGTTAGATATTGGTTAAAAGGTTTTAAAACTTTTTGTAGTATATTTGTTTCACCGTCTGAAGATCACAATTTTCCTTATTCTCTCCTTCCTTTGAGAAGGAAAAAATGGATGTGGCTTAATCAATGTCCGTATATTTCGCAAAAATGGCAGACATATACGTTAGTAAGATCGATCTTTCTATGTTGAAAAGTGTAAATAAATAAAAATATTCTTAATTCCCAATGATTCAAATATATTTTTGGTAACATTCATGATATAAAAAGCTCAAAACATATCACGCCCCGATACAAAATTATTGGTAGCTATCAAATAAAATTGATTTGAAAACGAGTACCCACACTATTTTATATCTTAATAATGTGTAGTTGCAGCCCTCAGGAATATCGGTTTATGTAAACTACAGCAAATGCATTAGCGTCTAACCTAATTCCATGATCGATCGCTTCTTGCAACCCTAGTAAAGTACTACCCTCTACACAAACATCACTTTCGTCTATTTACACCATCTTTACCTATATGCATCTGTAATATAACTTCTAATGGAGTTTGCGAACTAAGCAATTTCCATTTCGGCTATATTGTTTACTGTTCCATTTACTTTAGTTTTGTTTGGTAATAGAGTTTTGATAGGAATACTATTATATTCATGTTATGTTTTTAGAGTAGTAGAGCTCTTAGTGCAGAGTTCGTCCGGGGAAGTACTACCACCTAACCCATTTCCGCCGCGAAGCGGTAGTGCAATTGTATTACTGTGTTTCGGTTAGAAAGGTAAGGGGGCCGGTGAAATTACAGGCACATGAGACTTAACAACTTCACGTCTCAGGGTCGACAACGCATTGGCGATGCCCCTAGTGTTGCAAATGTTCATAGGCGGCGGTGACCACTTACCATCAGGTGGACCGTCCGCTTGTTTGTCGGCCCACGTGGTATAAAAAAAATGTTTAGCTTTATATTATACCGTTGTGGTATTATCTAGAATTTTGGTAAGTTATTGAACAGATATACTACTTTTTACGTAAATATATTAATTGAATAACTAACAAAACAAAAATAAGAATATCTACTAATATTAATATTGATAAGAATCTTTCCTTTTATAAAAAATACTTGAAATAGTCAGGTTTTTCTTTAAATTACATAAACTAAATAGATATATATATATATGGAAACTATGAGAAATAAAAGGTTTTTTATTTTTTTATACAAAATAATATTTATGGGTTATATTCACACACGGCTTCATAAATAAATGTTACTATTTTAGTCGGCTTACTGTTTCATAAATCTCGAAAGAAAGTAGTTAAATGTTGATTTTTAATGTTGGTAACAAAATTGCTACAATATTCTAGTTTAATTTCAGTCTCCATCAAAAGCAAACTAATGTAATCTAGCTCTCAGAAAATGAAACTGCACTTTATAAACTTAGAGGAGAATCTTGTAAAGAAGTTTTATTTGTTTATCTACGTCGGTGTAGTTTTAACAGACTTTCTTTGCCTTTGATCTTCAAAATAGCTTTGCCAAAAGACTCAATTTTAATTCATTAATTAAGAACAAAGTAGATAGATTTTTTTTTCATGAAATTTGCGTTTCATTAAAATAAGGCAATTTCCTTTTAATTGCGTACAAAATTAAACAAAAATGTTACCATTTTGGAACTCCGCTAATTGACTCGGATAAAAAGTTATAAATCAGCTGGGTACAACTGTTAGGCTGAAACATACATCTGATGTTTGCAGATAATTATATTGGAACCCTTTTCAAAACAGCAGACGTCTTTGACAATCCCAATTATGGTTTCTACTGTAGAAATAAGGGAGGTGTTAAAAAATGAGAAAAATCAATGTAGTTACATTAGACACAGAGAAAGATAAAATATCTTAACGGTAGTGAAAGTTAAGGCAACGGTTAAGGCATTGATTTTTCCAAATCGTAATAAATTCTCTATAGCCACGCTCTACTTCATTCATTGTCGTTATATCGGAAATTGAGACCTGGTCTCTTTTAGGGTTTCTTACATGAAAAAAAAGAACCCTTATAGGATAATTTCGTTGTCTGGCTGTCTGTCAATATGCTATCTCTCAAGAGCGTGAGAAAGTATCTTGTTGTTGTATCCAATACTTAACTCTACGGGCTAGAGCAGTAAAAAGTCATTAAAATTAATTTAAAACCTATATAGTTAATATTTAGGTTTATAACAAATCTATAACCATTTACCAAGTAGCAAGGTATCACGGCAGAAGTAAAGGAATAAATCCTATAATTTTTTATTTATTGTAATATAAAATATTTTTTGTCAATACAAACTTACATTATATGGGAAAACATTGTAGTGATGTTTGTCTTTTGATTCCGAGATAACATAATAAAATCAATCTACATAACAGTTTTGTACGGGAAGCGTGCCTCAGTCTCGGACTTGACTGTTTTTTTTTTATTTCACTCCGGTGACCGAACAAATTCTATTTGGGCCGCCAAAGGTCTGGTAAAAACTAAACGTAATTTGATTTTATGGGCTCTATTATTTGAAATAAATCAGAAGTAAACTAAACTTTAATATTATTGCCAATATTCCTATCACAACTTATATACCAATTTCTTTGTCACATTGAATCAAACAACGGAAAATATTTGTTCCAATTTTATTTGAAACATGTTGACTTTTTCATTTCTTTTCTGTTTGTGTTACGGAAAATGATTCGTTTCTGCTTTCAGAAGCTTTGATCTCAGTTCAAATACGTTTTTGCCTCTATTCAGTTTATTTGTTCCAGCAGCTTTCTATAAAAGTAGTAGTTTTGCACTTACCTAGCAATGTTCTTGGTTGTAGAGTAACACACCCTGTATGTATGTATTCAATCAGTTGACGAAAGACGTCTGGTTCAAATTCTTCGATGATCAGGGTCTGATGTTGCTGTGAAGATGGCTGTCATAAAATATAACTAATGTTAGAATATATTTCTACTATTATTAATTTAGTTAAAATTTATGATTTTCAATGTGACGTAATACCTGATTTAAATACAGATGACAAGTCTGACAAAGTGTTTATTAACAAAGGCACAGATATTTTGCATAATTGAATATAAATGTGGAGTGTTCTATAGAGTCGTTTTTAATGTGCCAGAGGGGATAATGAAAGAAACAAGGGTTAATTTATATGGTGATGTAATAAATAAAACAGAAAAAAAAAAAGTTGTGTTTCAAATTAAAAACAAACAAGGCCAATTACAAAGAACAATAACATGCGGAACAGTGCTAAATTTGTATATTGAGTTACCAAATAACAATTTCCAAATGTCAAAGGTATATAAAATAAAATAACATCAATATTATACATTATACTTACTGTTTCTGTAAAAAATAAACCAATAGTCATGCAACATATAATATGTGACGAAGATAGCCTAAAGAGACTCGTTTAAAAAAATACTTCAATTGACAGAGACTCAACAAATCTTATCTACAAACGTTAAGTGTACCGAAAAGTGAATAAACTGTACAATATTTATGAATACATCGAATACCGATGAAGTGAGTGCTCCCTAAAACACCGTTAATTTTGTTTTTACCTCTTGAATTGGTGCCAATTGCTGCGCGAAAGTCGATCTCTGTAGTGAACATAGTAAAAATATGTCAAGTTAATATTTTACGGTAGTTCCTTTAACTATTTTGTTTGACTTATTAAAAATAAACATAAAATCGTTCATGTTTTCGATTGAAAAGCTTCTCCGATAAAATCTCTTTTGCGTTTGTGAATAGTTATGAGCGGAGTCAGTAATGAGGACAAGATCCTTTGAAAGGAACAAGCTTGCAGTATCTCAGCTAGGTATTGAAAAACTCTTCAGAAAGAGGGATGAACTAATAAAGTCGACGGAACTCACGATGGATATGGAAATGGCTCGTTATTTTGCAATGACGTCATCTCGATGAAAAGATGTACCTATGAAAATTATGGATAAAAGCGTGGGACTTTTAAATTGCACAAATCAAAATCAGAATTATTATTTCCCAAATAGAGACAATTCAATTGGTTTGGCCTGAAATTTTCAATAATGAGCCATTTATTTGCATCTGCTTTCAATTTTCGTGCAATTTATTCGTGATTTATTTCGAATATTGATGTCTACGTGTACAAAGGGAAATTCCATTTTCACTAGCGTTTTAATCCTCATTCATAATGAGGCATGTAGGCATGAATCCATTCAATATGATGGTTCGACATTGAGCATTCTCGACTTGCATGATTTAATTTTTATTAATCAAATTTACCTGTTGTGCAGCATTTTGGAGGTTTAACAGGGGCTCAGAGGATCTTTTTAAGAATAATCTGAGCTTATTCTCTCGAGGAGCTGGTTCCTTCTTCCTTTGAGGACTAGGAGCTTGGTAAAGCATCTTTTGAAACACCCTGCAAATAATAAATAAAAAATGGTGATTTAGAATTGAAAATTGGTAGTGTCGCCAGTGTTGTAGTGACGTACTTTATTTTACGTTATCGTTTTTCACTTTGTGAATAAACGCGTAGTGTAGGGGCAGTAGTACCTAGGTATTTGAATGTATAACGGTAAGGTAGTTTCATCTGAATGTGAAAAAAGCTTTCCTATCCAATAAAGAAATACCTACAAAACCAATGCCGAGTAACAAAGTATACATCAAAGGGATACTTTACAGTAAATTACTATACTGTCATTTGCAATGGTCAGTAATATTTGGAATTCCTTGTTTCCTGTTCTTTCTGAATGAAATTCTTGCCATCGTGTGGTAATGTGGTTGTTCTAAAACTTTGCTAATGAGCAAGGTACTTACATGACGCTGTTTCAGAGAGTTTATGTATGTAATTACTTGTTTTGGTTTAACTACTGAAGGGTTTACAAAGCACTGGAATGTGAAATAGCTCTAGAGTTATATGAGCGATACGCTCAATTTTAATCTTTACATTAAGTATAATCTTATAGTTTTTATAAAATTGTATCTGTCTGGTAATCCCAATGAAATGCTAGTAATAATAGGATAAAATTAAATAAATAAATAAATATACTGGGACATTCTTTACACACGGCCATCTGGTCCCAAACTAAACAGAGCTTGTACTATGGAAACCAGACAGCTGATATACTACATATACTACTTTTTTTTTTTTTTTCTAAATGCATACTTATATACATATTTACACCCAGACACAGAACAAACAGACATGTTCATGCATACAAATGTTTGTCCTGGGTGGGAATCGAACCCGTGACCTTCGGCTTGGCAGTCGGAGTCGCTAACCACCAAGCCAACTGGCCTGTCAAATCCTCGGTCGATAGGGATTTAGAGTACCTACGGACAAAATATGGTAATTGAAAGGCTGGGGTATAATAAAATAATCACAATAAGTCGTGATTGAGCACGATCCTACGGCTTATTGGAAACTACGAACGGATTATTGATATTTTGAAGGGGTAATAAATGTTTCACCTTGGATTGTAGATAGTGAGAATATAGTGAGAAGTGGAGAATATCGAGTTCTTAGCTGTTTAAAACAACTATTTAAACAACGATGTTAAAGATTTAGGTCAAATAACTTTAGTTTTTTATTTTGTTGGTAGACCTTTTGATTTTATCTTCAAGAGTATTTCCGTTTCCTTTCTCTTCATTATTTTTTACTTCCATCTGATTTATTGAGTAGTAGACAGTTCGTCCGAGGAAGTATTACCTTACCCATTTCCGCCGTGAAGCAGTAGTGCACTTATATTACTGTGTTTCGCTTAGAAAGGTAAGGGAGTCGGTGAAATTACAAGCACATAAGACTTAACAACATCACGTCTCAGGGTCAACAACGCATTGGCGATGCTCAGGTGTTGGAAATGTCTTTAGGCGGCGGTGAGCACTTACCATTATGTATATGAATTTGTCTCTTAATAATATTATATTGTTACCTGCTCCTAGCAGCCAGCACGGCCTTGACAGCACAAACTGGCTCTCTGGTGTCTCCAACCAAGAACGTGACATCACACAATTCGGGCATGGAGGCGAGGAACTTCATGTCCTCAGCCAGCCCGGACTTGTTCTCGAAGGTGCTGAGGTCAGGCTCTGCCTCCATCGCCGCTAGCGCCCCGCTTCGCATTGACGACTATTATAAAAAACCCATTAATAAAAAAATCTATAGCAAATGTTATTTTAGTAAACTAAGTGAAATTGCTACCCCATTATTGAATATCAGAGCAACCAGTATTGATTCAAGCCTTATAAATAAAATTCACAGAATGGAAAATTTATTGATGCGAATAGGGTAATGATGCATACAGAGTCCTTGAATACCCACGCATGTAAATTCATGCCCACTTTGAATTGTATAGTTGTATATATGAATATGTACTACAATTCATATACTGTAAGATATTTAATTTACAGTCAATGGTTGTCCTTGTGATGTCAATCAAAAATACGTTGTCACTAACATTCTGAAAACTCAATTAAGCATAAACTTATAAACGAATTTTAATCACACACATCAATACTTTGATCATGCGAAAACATACGAGCGCTTATAAATGTTAGTTCTATTATAAAATGACAGAGTTCTAGTGTATACACAATTCCCATTAGCAGACGTTGTTAAAGCTAACATTTAATCGTTTACAAATTCTAATTGATTCTCTCAAATAGCTCGCAGACTATTTTCCAGTTCTACTTCTTCTTGGAAATTATTACCATCGCTCAATTTATACTGCATAATGAGTTGAGAAACAAATTACGGAGCAATTTTATCCTATTCCTGTTTTTTTTTGCGTTCTGTACGTTTCGCATTCAAATTCAAAACCATTTATTCAGTTTAGGCCCTCGGAGGGCACTTATGAAGGTCAAATTTAAAGTTAATGAAGCTACCACCGGTTCGGAAGTCAGCCTTCAACTGAGAAGAACCGGCAAGAAACTCAGCAAGGTTACATTCTTTTTCATTTTTTTATATACATTTTATCAATTCTGACTTTTTGGCTATTTTATAATATCAATTTTATATTTAACATTTACAAAATACTTATATAATAAATAGGTAACATTCAAAAACAAAACAAAAAAAAATGAATTAACAAGACTACAGAATAGAAAACAACAATATCACTTACAAGTTAAACAAGAAAATAAGAGGTGCACTGTGCAGAGAGTAGCTAATTCCATACATTTTTATTTTCAATATAATGAATTACCTTGTAATACGCTTTTTCTTTCAAAACTTTCCTGATATAATTTTTAAATTTATGATCAGACATTTTGGTTACTGACAGCGGTATCTTATTATAAAATCTAACACAATTACCAAGAAATGACTTGTTTACTTTAGTTAGTCTAAAATATGAAACAACTAACTTCTCCCTTTGTCTTGTATTAATATTATGGATATCCAATTTTGACTCAAACATTCCCATGTTTCTACGTATAAACATTATATTTTCATAAATATATAATGAAGGTAATGTCATTATATTTATTTCCCTAAATAAATCTCTTAATGATTCACGGGGACCCACCCATACTGTAAATTGCACGAATTGCTCTTTTTTGTATAATAAATATTGATTCTATATCCGCTGCTGCTCCCCAAAACAAAATACCATAGGACAAGAGGCTATGAAAATATGCAAAATAAACTAATTTGGCCGTCTCAACATTCGTCAATTTTTTAATTTTCCTAACAGCAAATGCAGCCGAACTTAATCGTCATTTTATAATAGAACTAACATTTATAAGCGCTCGTATGTTTTCGCGTGATCAAAGAATTGATGTGTGTGATTAAAATTCGTTTATAAGTTTATGCTTAATTGAGTTTTCAGAATGTTAAGTATGCATTTAGAAAAAAAATATAAAAAAAGTAGTATATGTAGTATATCAGCTGTCTGGTTTCCATAGTACAAGCTCTGCTTAGTTTGGGATCAGATGGCCGTGTGTAAAGATCAATATGGCTCCCATCTATTATTATTTGGCTATCTACTTGTGCTGCATTTGGTAAAGAAAACCTTAAGCATTTATTGAAAAAAAGCAGTATTATCTGTGACTGCATTCTTCTTGAAAACGTTTTCAATTTTCCAGTCACGTTCAATGCAACGTCAATGAAAAGAATCAATTTCTATGCAATTTTATTTAAACTTTTCTGTTTTAAAAACGAAAGCAAAAATGTTGTCAATGAAATTAAAAAGCTCAGCTTTACCAACATTGACTTGGCTATGAAAAACAATTTCAAAAATGTTTCTGGTCAAATAAACATAGCAGTGAATACATGAAACTTTTAGTTTGGAAAAATTTTCACATATTTCAATATAGCAATTTCAAATAAGCCTATTTTCAGCTTTAATTGCTTCTTAGTACCTAATTAAAGGGGATTCCACAACATCTGAAGTAAGATCAAAGACACCACTTGGCAAAGTAAATAGATGGAAGTAAGCTTAACGTAAGCTTCAGACGTCGGATTAATGTGTATTTTTTTCACTAGTTTCCGCCCCGTGTATTTATCCGCGTTCTCTAGGGATCAGGACGTTTTCAAAAGATTATGTATCCTTAATTTAATCCGGTAAGGAGTTGAGTAGTAACAAATATAGAAACTCACGATCAATTGCATTTATTATAAAATCAAGGGGTAAGATGATGTAAAAATGCTAGTAAATTTTAACATTGTAAGGCTCGAAAGCAGTGAATACTGTTTTCATTTTAAATATATAAATAAACATTTAAACATATATTATTAACAAATATACAAACAAATATTTTACTACCCGTTACCCGTTACGTTTACTCTGCTAAGCGACTGATCGATTTTGCTAAAATTTGGCACACACATAGCATATGGTATGGAGAGAGAAATAGGCTACTTTTCATCCCTAGCACGTGGGTGATACCGTGGAGGATAAGATTAGTTTAAGGTCAACAAAGCATTTCACTAACGCACAAAGAATAGAATTGCCCCCACAATTTTGTAATAACCAGCAGCTGCTACAAATTTTCCTACCCAGATTCTTCAAGCTTTGACGACATGGTCCTAACTTTGTGTTTTAAATTTGGGTATGGTGAATATTTTACTGCCGATCATTCCTGGTCCACAGCATTGGACTCATCACCTAAAAATGGGTAGTTCTAAATTAAATACCCTGCTACAATAGCATAAGCATCATTTTCATCTTGCATCCGACTTTACAATAAATAATAATAAATTGACGGAAAATGTTCAGGTATTTATAAAAAAGCAAAACGACAACACCTTTTAGCGGTAAAATAATACAAAATCCCCTTAACAACATTTATACAAAGGGGAAAAGCTGACGTTTTACGGACAAGTAATACACCCTGTTATAGCCGTTTTAGCTTTGGCAAAAAAAGATGGATCACGTTTCTTGATGTTTCTTTAAAAAAAACTAGTTTTGTAAGAAAGTATTAAGACTAAATCTAAGTCTTTCCTTAAATTGTTAGTAAAAGACCGCAAAATTTAAACTATCAGCAAACAAATATTAAGCTGACTTTGCGAAAAGTTAATTAGCTTTTTTTTCTGAAATAAAATCCATAGATATTAAGTTCTGAAAAAATTGCCGTTGAGGGCACTTAAATACACGCAAAAAGATTTAGTGCACCAATTATTTTGTGTGTTTAAAGTCAAAGCTTGTAAATTTAAGTCAGTCCTCAAAAAATAATAATACATTTAATATCGACTGTCAAAAACATTTCCCTGTTAATAACTCCGCATAACATATTATAATGACGTGATGTGAAAATATGATGTAATCGGAGAGAGCTATGGTCCCATCCATAATAAGTGAAAAGGTCGATTTTCTAATCCATCACACTCTGTGACTTTATTGGTCCTTAAATTATATGACTTTCAGATGTTATCACCATAGCCTATTACGCGTAGAAGCGATCTTTAATCATTTTTAATGGTGTTTTCCTAATGCCAAAGTCATTATTATTTTGGAGTATGTTTTTAAGAAATATTTTCCGAAATCTATATAAGTTACATTAATTATCATTTTTTTACACAATAAACACTGCAGTAATAAGTATTTTTTTATTTTTTTGACGGTATTGCAACTGACCTCAATCTCACCTGATGGTAAGTGAAGATGAGGCCGAAGATGGAGCTCGCTTTCCCGTTAGTAAATCACTCTTTTCTTAAAGAGCCCCAGGTTGTAAGTTTAAAAAGTAACCAAATTAAAAGAACACTTTCCTTTTTTATAAGATTTTCTGAATTAAATAAGTCGACTAAGTAGGAGAACATTTATTTCTACTGCCTGCTTGTTGGGTAACGGTAACATAATATAATCTATTTTGGTTGTGATTGGAAATTTAACAATGCCTTTAATAAAATGTTTGCTAGCATTTCTATCTTACTAACTACCTAGCTAACTTAATACTATCTAAGATTTGCTTAAATTAAATTAGGGTTGTTCATTGATCCTGCGTAGGTACGCAAAATAAGCATCAATATCATGTAAACTCAGTGAAACCTACATTTCATGTCGGGTTTCTGTGTGTTTGATCTTAATCTTAAATTACTTCAAAGACTCGTTTTCAAATTAATGCTTAAAATATTTGAGAAGATTTCAAATGCCTAAGTTTGGTTTGCTGAGAAATACAATCTAACTCTTGTTCAATTCAATTATTTGTGGAATGTTGAGAAATGGTTTGAATTATTTAGCTTCTAAAATTATATTATATATCTTTATCTTAACAAATCTACTCTGCTATAGAGATGTCATGCTGGACTTAAATACATATATGATGGAACGTGGCCTTAATCATTATGACCCTTGCTTACCTCTTTGGGGATAGAGGTCGTGAAAATATGTTATGTTGATATTACCAATAATTTATAAATTTATGGTTAACTGTTACAATAATAACTTCTCTTAGTGTAAAATGGGTAAGAAAAAAAATTTATAATAAATTCTAATTTATTAACCCAATAATTAATAAAACTTTATTTCATATTTTTGATGTTAGTGAAATCATTTTCAATAGTAATTATTATGTTTTTTTTGTTAGAAACACTCAAAATTGTATCGAAAACCTAATGAAAAAGAAAAATAGCTTTTTAACAACACAAAGATTCTTACCTCATCCAAACTAAAGTGTCTCGTAATTGTAATATCCATTTTATCGAGCAACTCGAACCGTACAATTAATATATTTGGTCGGGATAAAGACACGACCTTACGCGGCGACGCTTTTGCGACGACTGACAGAAGTAGGAAATTGATGTGACGCGTGACTTCAAGCAATCTGTGCTGTGGGACAAGTGAAAAACGGACGCGATGGCTATTTTTGACCTCTGAGATAGTATTGACATAGAGATACAACCCCCTTATTCAGCAAATACAAACTTCGTCAACGAGTCGCTTCACGTAGTCCTCGGAGAGCTTATCTCTCACGTGATAGATAAGCTCACGTATTAGCGTAGTTAGCAAAAGAGACAGAGCATGGAGGCCGTGACGAAACATCCTCGAGTTGTGTCATTTTCCTTACAGAATCGAGCCCCAGAACTTTGCTAATCAATTAGGTTATATCAACGAAATAAATAGCAAAACCCATTTGCATATAATAGGTGTCTTTATCTTTTCTATGGGTGGCCACTTTTATAAATGCGAATGTTTTTATGGTATTTGTTACTTAACCACAAAACCCACAAAACGGCTGAACGGATCTGGGTGAAATTGGCCACAGGGATGAATTATAGTCTGGAACATCACATAGGCTATTTTTATCCAGGAAAAATGTAATATCTCTACATGTTACGGCGGGAAATAGCTAGTATCTTAGCATGGTATATGCTCTGTCGGAGCAGCGATTCACATTATATGAAGATACCATACTGTGGTTAATTCGTGGATAGCCTGAAATGACAAGGAGTTCTTCAGACGTGGAATCCCAACTCTGCCTGAGAGATGGGCAAAAGTAGTTGCTAGTGATGGAAAATATTTCTATTAAATTTATATTACCGTTCTTCACTTTTTATTTTCGACAAAAAGGGCGGAAACTTATTTGTACTCCTAATACTACATAAATAAGACTGGTCAATTGTTTCTATGATTATTATTAAATTGAAACTTCTCACGAGAGAGCTTTAAAATTCTGATCCTCCTTATAATGCTTTTGTGTGATGAAAAATAAATGAATGATAAACACAAACTATACTATTCACAAGTATTGCTGAATACAATGTTTCCCTGTGATACTGAAACTTTAACTTTAATCGTGTGTCTTTGCGAGACACTCTGCTTTTATTTTTTTTACTTTTTATATATAATATTTATTATCTATTATTATTTGTAAGATTTGTTCTATTAGTCTTCTGAATAAAATAAAATGAAAAAAAACTTATCATATTTTTGGCGGGCCAGTTAGCTTGGTGTTTAGAGACCCTGGCTGCCATGCCCCAGTTTGAAAGTTCGATTCCCACCCAGGACAAACATTATGTATTTGGCAATTAAAAATAATATTTGTAGCATATCAATTTGGAGTAATTCAAGCTCTGCTGGGTTTGGGGACGTGTTTAAAGACGGACCCAGGATATGTATTTTCATTGACTCACTCATCATTTTTAAAATATTAAATATTGCGAGGAGAATGTTTGTGTGGGTGATTTATAAACAATTTCGCTGTTGGTAATTTGAATGTACGAATATTAAGACCCAGGCTTTTTTTCTCAAAACATCATTTCGAATCCCTCTGGAAAATGCCAGATGAATTATATAGTATTATTATAATAAAAATAATTTGCATTCAATTTCACTTCCTACTCATATTATAAATGCACAAGTTTGTGTGGATGTTTTTTACTCTCTCACGTAAAAACGACTAAACAGACTTGGATCAAACTTGTCACATTGATAGTTTATAACCTGGATTGACATGGAATACGTTTTATCCCAGGAAAATGAAACATCTCTCGAAAATGAGAGTGAAACCGTAGGGAACAGCTAGTGATAAATGGTATTACATATGTAATACCATTAGGATATCACAGTCCAAGGAGATTCCCATTAATCTTTACTCTATTGCAATTTTACTTGACTTTCACAAGACTTTTAATAAAAATCAGTATTAAATGTTTCCTAACTACCCCCTCTATATAGCGATATATAGTGACGTATGTTATGCGAATATATCGCACGTCACTTTTACGTAATTTAAACGGGTTGAAAACCCGTACTTACGACTTCTTGATCATTGACTAAACCAACGATGGAACTATCAAGACAAAATAATGCCGGAATAAAACGGACTGTAATTAATAATTCAAAAGATGACGTCATCAAAAGAAAAAATAAATGTGATGAGTTCTTCTTGTTCCATACCCTGTATTACGTAAAAGTGACGTACGTTATACGATATATGTATATAGAGGGGGTAGTTAGGAAACATTTAATACTGATTGGCAATAAAGTCTCGTGAAAGTGAAGTAAAATTGCTAGAGAGTAAAGATTAATGGGAATCTCTTGGATTGTCATATATTTTGATTTCAAGACAGTGGCGATAGCGCAAAGCACCAACAAGGAAAATTGTATCAACACCTTACAAAAATATATTTTTACTAGCTGTCCTCCGCAGTTTCACCCGCGTTCCCGGGGGATGTAACATTTTCCCGACACAAAAAGTATCTTATGTCACTTCTAATACCTCCAAGAATATGTGTACTAAGTTTAAAAATTATCGTTTGACTAGTTTTCGCGTGAAAGAGTAACAAAATAGCTTACATTCGTATTTATAATATTTAGGGATATTTGCATTTACTATTTTTAAAACTACTCTAAAATTGCGTAGTATTAGAAAAGTTTACTCTACAGCCAAGTATGCGTGTTGAATTAACAGAAACTCCATTGGCAAGTGCAATCTTAAATTGATACCATAAGTACCTAATTGAGAAATTTAAACATTTATACATATTGCAAGAATTGCAAAATATTAATTAACTAAATCAAAATCCAATGTGACTCGTCCGCCTCACAAAGTGATTAAACAATAATTGACTTTACATCTTGTACATGTTGTTCGCCGGACGTTTGTGCCTCTCCGTGTTAATTTATTTTCCTCCGTTACCCGTATATAGGACACGAGCTGCGACCCGTAAGGGGCCGCTCAACCAATAACCAATATTGATTTTAAGCGAATATCTGACACCAATTAACATGCATACTGAAAATTGAAATGCATTCAGTTAACGTACAAACGGAAGATGAAATACATTTTCAATAGAAATGAGAGCATCAGATGTAACAAAGTTGATTTGTTGTTATTTAAATAGAATGAGTTTTAGGATATTATACACATTATTATTTTAAATTTTCGATACTGTGAGATTTTTAGTACATTATTATTGTGGGCCTATATACTCGTATACCTATTTTTATCAAATTTTTAAGTTAAACTTGGCGAAGTATCCACTAATTGTTAAATAGAATTCCCATGCCTTTGTTACACATACTAAGTATAGGTACTTGGCCAATTAGTATGGTACAGTAAAAAAATCATTTTTAAATAAGTACAGGGTTCATAATTAACAATTCAAGTCATGGAAGGAATTTAAATACTTTTGGTGGAGTGAATTTATTTACTGACGTTTAGTCTACGAGGAGTCAGATGTTCCGCCCACGCAGCCCGTCTGGAGTAACGCCCACATTGCGTCCCATGTACATCTATACGTTTGTCATCAGATAACTATAAGCAAACACAAAACCTACCTGTTGATGTATCACTTTTTACACTTCAATGAAACAGCTCCAAAATTGTTATCACACGACTAATTCACACAAAATGGTCAGTTGATTCAGTTCTGTTCAATTCATCTAATGTTCACACAGTATCGGCCAAGATCACAATAGTCACAGAAAAGTTGTTAAAATGAAAACTACACTACTCTAATGGTTTAATTTTAGTTATAAAACCATAGTAAAGTAATGCAAGCTTATTATTGAAGCTTGACAGATTTCTTTACACGTATAGACACAGTGTACACAACACTGAGTATCCATTGATACGCATGCGCCAAGTTTACTGCGCATGCCCGTGTATGATATCAATATGACAACGTCGAGGAAGGTTGCTGTTCAATGAGTGAAGGTGACATTCATGACATGAATGAAACGATACTGAAGCATTATTTCAATTCAGTAAATTAAACCGCAGCTTTTCATGAATGACTAAATGTTATCACGTTATACATTACTAAATACATATCCTGGGATATTCGTGACACATTGCCCATTGATCCCAAATAAAGCGAAGCTCTTGTACTATAGTAATTGGTTAACTGATATAGAAATAGAGAACAAATACTATTTTTTAGATATTAACTTATAATAAACAGACTTATGTAAATAAAATTGTTTTGGTTTAATTGTTGATTATTGAATTGTTTATCTGAAAACCATCCCTTAATTATCATCATTTAATTCTGAAATATTTGTCAATATGTGCCATTTGGGCAATACAGCTATGTAGCTTGATGTGTTCTTGTACTATTACCAACTGCTTTTTTGTGTGTTCGAGATAAACATAACCTTCTGCTAAATTGCTGGGCTAGTTGGCTCGTTAACTACCCTGAATGGCACGCCACAAGTCGTGGGTTCGTTTCCCACCTAGGACAAATATGTATGTGAATGAACATGTCTGTTTGTTCTGTGTCTGGGTATAAATATACTTTCAAACATGAATTTTTAAAAAAATATGTAATAAGTATATAACAGTGTATTATATAAAAGTAATTTAGTTTATTAGAAAATAGGAAATTAATATAACAAGAAAAACTCTGTTGTTGCGTAGCATGGACGTGACAGGCGCTGCACGAATGTGTGATGAGGTTAAACTTATCAACATCTTCAATTAATATTATAAGTTCGAAAGTGTATTTGTTGGTTTGTCCTTCCTTTACCCTTGTCAGTAACCTGGGTAAATCATTTAGTACTTATTGTAAATTAAGTAATAAAAAACGAATTTAAATTTTATGAAAGTATTGTTTATCGTGATAAAATGAATAAAGACATCTATACAACTAAACTTGAACTATCACATGAGTGAATTTAATAACGTTTGTTAAAGTTATTAGAAACCATGAACCTTCCGCCCGACGTTACGGCAACCGTTTATAGGCGGGCGGGAACAACCCAAGTGGCGCAGCGTAGTACCATATTGGTTACATAGATGGCACTGAAACGAGTGTTTTTAAATGTACTTCATTTTATAGACGCAATTTTCTTTTTTTAATAGACATTTTTTTTTACATTCACATGTGCGTATATTTAATTTTATTTACTAATATAAATCTAAATATTACAGTAACAAAATAGTAAATATACAAACAAATTGTGTGTCCAAAAAAGTGCTTTGTCAAAGCTGGTACGTTTTTATGTTAGTGGTACCTAATGTGTGAAATGTGAAAATCCTAATAAAATTTAAGCATTAGTATTATCAGTAATAATATTTCAGTTTGTATATAATATGAATGTCGTTTATCGCATTATGTTGCAAAACATGAACAGTTCAATTTATTTTATTTTTAAATGTGTTTTATTAAACTTCTTGTGCTGTGCACAAACTTAAAAATTAGCTGAAAAGAGCAATTGCAGTTAAAAAATGCCTAAATTTTATAATAAATTGCAGAAGAAAATTAACCATTGCTTTTGAGTATGTCGCAATCCTATAAATATTAATACAAAAGTTGCTCCACGTATTTACCTAGAGACAATTCTTTACATAGAAACAGTAAACAGGAATCTAAAAAAATCGAAACCATTTATTCAGATTAGAACCCGTGAAAGGCACTTATAAAGCTCAATCTTACCTGAAGCTACCACCATAGTGGAAGGACATAGGACAAGTTTTATCCTGGGAACGCTTCTGAGATCACAGAAGTAGGATGTCGTTTTTAAAGTTGATTCCGATTGAGTACTACCACCATACCCATTTCCACCGTGAAGTAGTAGTGTACTTATTGACAACGTATTGGCCCTGATGTGTGGCGGCGGGGAACACTTATCATCTGGTGGATATTGCCTGTATTTCGTTAATTGAAATTTAAAAAAAGGATTTAAATAAATCGTTCTTAAATTAAATAAACCATAACTTATCCATGATCACATAACTTTGGATGAAGGACTCTGAATTTAATACCCAGTACCATCTCAGACAGTCTTGTAGGGACGTGGGGCGGTACGTAAGCTATTAATTAGAAGCATCAGCCTGGAATCTCATACGATTAGTAGTGTAATGGAGCAAGGAGACGGGTAAGACGTTGATGTATGTACGTACGTGATACGGAGACGAAATGGAACAAAGGGTCTCGGGAACAATATAATTCTTATGGAGTTTAATGGATTAGGGTAATTGTGTTTGGAGATCATAGAAAATAATGTGGTAAATACTTTAAGCGCTGTTTAAGTAGTTTTCTATTTAGCATTTATTATAATATTCAGTTGTACTTTTATTATTATCATCAATTCCTACTAATATTATAAATGTGAATTAAAGTTTGTTTGTTACGCTTTCATGCGAAAACTACTTAACCGATATTCTTAAAACTTTGTACACATATTCTTGGAAGTATAAGAAGTAGCACAGGATACTTTTTATCCCGAAAAAATGTAACATCCCTCGGTAACGCGGGTGAAACGGCGGGGGATAGCTAGTAGTAGAATATAATTTTGATAGTCCGTAAAATAATACTTAACAAAGAATAAATTATCTAAATCGGTTAAGATTTGACATAATATTATATGACACACCAAAAATAGTATATGACTGCATTTTAATGGCCGATAAAAAAGACACATGGTGTAATACTTTCTCACTCCGTAATATATTTTCATCCCAAAAAAAAAATGTGAAATAAGAAATATATTTTCGTATCAGTGAAAATGTTCTCCCTTATAATTCCAATTCAATATAACTTGGTCCTATCATTACAAGATAACTGCTTTGCAAATATATTAATTCCATCCCGTGGGAGTTTCCCGATCCGGGTATACTTCAATGTCTCACCGTGATGTGACGTGACCCCATTTCACGCTTAATTGCTTAGGACGACGTCGTTTTTATATCATTTAGGTAGACTTCTTAGCTTGCAATATTTACTTTGTTATATCGAAAATAATATTAGGAAATAATCATTACACACTTTCAGGCGCTGGGGTTGAATTTGAAAAATATTCATAGCAGTCAAAATTATACTCACAATACGAGAGTGCTGCCAGCCTCAACAAGAAATTCTAGAAACAACAATTTCCAACTTAAATTTCAGTCTTCAACAAAGTTGCATTAAAAAAATACTCAGTGGAAGCATTCTTTGTTTGAATTGGCTGATGAGTTGTTTGCCTTGTAAACGGGACCCGTATTTATTAAATATATTCCTTCCTTTTACATCGCGGGATACGGGTTGCCTAGGCGGGCTCTGCAAGTTTTGAACGGCTATTGTTTTTTGTTCAAATATTTCCTGAACAACATTTTGTAGTGAAATGAGCAACCCTTCCAACTGGGATGCTCCTTTAAATATTTACTGAATATAAATAGTTATCTTTCGAAGTGGTTTATTATAAGGTTGGTAGCCTTTATAGCCATATTTTGGGTTTCGTACAACAATGGTGAAAAAGGGAGAAAGGTCCAAAAAAACCAGAAAATTTCATGAATATTCAGTAATTTTTTCTATAAGATAATAATATTCCTTATAAAGCTTTCCCCTTACTCTCCTTCTAACTGCTAATTCTTTAAAATCGAAACAGTGCTTCGTGTAAACTTAGAGACGATAAATTGGTTCAAGACGATTTAGAAGACTCATTTAGAAAACCTAATAGAAAAATAGTGTTTTATCCTTTGCCCAGATAGTGATCATTACATTATAATGAGGAGACACTAATTCCGGGTCACCATACGACGGGAGATAAATTTAGGGACGCGATAGATGAATGGTCTCGCCTTTGTTCCACTATCGGCTTCCACTAAAAGACGGATTACCGGCCAAACTGAGATTAATTACTTTGGTTTCTATATAGGCAGCGACATGTATGTACGTCTTTTTCTATAAATCGTGTATGTATATATCAACCAAAAATCTAACTCATAAACATTTTTAGGGACTTAACATACGTCTTCTCCACCCCACTCTACCCAGAGAGCCGAGTCCAGCCTTTGAATTTGACTTGGTATCAGGTTTCTTCTCAATTTCTTTACCAAAAAGCCTCGCGTATTAGAAGTCGAAATTGGTTTTGCAGAAGATTTATGCTTCAGTGATTGCTATTTAATTCCCTCACGGCCTTAGAAAGTAGGTAGGCAGTAGTTAAACCATCCATCTACTTGGTAAGACTTAGGATCAAGTATTACCACGTCTATCAGATTTGATAATGAATATTTTATTCTGCAAAGTACTTTACACCTACGCGCTTCTACATAAAGTCTATCTTACCTTAATTCACTATCATGTATAATTTGTAATAATTAGTACTTATAATTTTTTATATTTTAGCCTGTATTACTGTTACTCTTTACAATCTTATTCTTACATTATCATCTATTTAGATTGATACTTGTTACACCTAATTATAGTCTTTATAGTATATCGGTAATCGGTTTAGTTTTCTGTAGCAGCTTGTCTCTCGACAAAAGCCTCCTCCAAGGACTTCCATGCAGTTCGAACTCTGGCTATTTGGGTCCACTTAGGGCCCGCCATTTGTCTGAAGTCGTCTTCCCAACGTTTACACTGTCTTCCTTTATATCTTTTGTCGCCCCTAGGGTACCACGCGGTTATTATTTAATTAGTACTACACAGTATTTAAAATCCGTAAGTTTAAACGAGATTTCATTTGTGAGAACAATAAGACGTATTAAATAATATGTAAAGAGGTACAAACACAATTGGGTAGGATAGTACTACAGAGTGGAATTATTTCCTAGATAATGCCTTACATATACGGGCAGAGACATCTATTGTTCTAGTGCACAACACGTACGTTGTGCATGCTGCTGTCACATGTTGAAACTGGGAATCAATCAAACGGTCCAATATTTTGTAGGAAAACCAACTAAGATTTTTCTTACAGCACTGAAAACTGGTCTTGTCGTCTTTGTCTTATAAAATGATCAGCAAAGTAAATATATAAAAAAATTACAACTTAACTACTTCCTGAATAATATAATATTACCGTTCTTATTCCTTTCTATTTACGTCTAATATTCTGATTAATCATTGAACGTGGCATGTATGTACCATAGCATATTCTGGATTACAAAATTCTTGACCATAAAATTTTCATCAAATTTAGGAAAATCTTTTAAATTCGTTTTTTGTATATTACTCTAACATGCTGAAACGCCTGTTTAAAATATGGTAGGTATTGTTCTCACACGCATTCATTACAACATCATGTTTAGTGCCAAGTTCGGTGAAGATATAGTTCATAACTAAGGACGTGTGACTTAATGGGTGTACAGAATGCTTATGCTATTTTGAGCCTCATCTCGAACGTATTATGATTTAGTTTTCTTTTTAACCCCGGATTACACCCATGGTCCCTTGATGATTAGTACTTTCTATAACCTGACCTACAACTATACACCAAATTTAATTCATGGAAAAAAAAATCACTATCATCACCAGGTTTAAGATGGCGAGAACATTCACAAATAAAGCGTCGAGGCTTCCGTGATAGCTATAAACACTTTACTCTCTTAATAATATTTTTTCTATCCGTACGTATGATAGTGAATTCCTAAACGGCTGGATAGATTTTGATGAAATTGTTTGTGTGTTCCAGTGGATTCAATATTGGATTTAAATTAACAATTGGACATACCGGAGGTGGCATTGCGATCGAATTCCTGCATTTCTATACGGACTTACTTCGATAGGAAAATGTCTGCTCGGCAGCTAGTGTATACATAAAATAGATCTAGATTTCGATCTGAGAACAAACAAAGACAGTTACATTCACATTTACACAGGATTCAGTAAAATACACCCACTTTACAAAAGCTAATATTATAGTATAAGTCCCAACAGAACACTAAAGTAATATTACAGAGGTATTTTATAGTCAGGAAGAGTAATGGCAGACTTCCGCCCTCAAGTTGACAATCAGTTGCCAAGAACTGGCCGGTGTGTTGCGGCAGGTGCATTTAATAGCCAGCTTTCTTCTAAGCTATAGGGTATGGGGTACCACTTACGAGAATTACTGACCATTGTGAGATTTTGGTCAAATATAAGTAAAGATTACTTAAAACTTCAGCTTAGCGATCCCAAATCACACATGTTAAATAACCCTATATTTTGAAGTTGGTTAAAAAAGGATACTTTGCAGTTCGAATAATATACATAATATAATATATACAACGTGTTAGAAAATACCCCGTAAAAATATAATTAATTTATCAAAGCCAAAAGCCCTAGTATGCTGTCATGTCAGGGAACCAGATTAATTAACAGAAAGACCTATTTTACCTAATAATTGTCAACTTTAATAGTTTTTCTATTTTTCATTCATAAAAATCCGTTTTTTTTTGGGCATGTTATACAGCGTTACTACCCTGCTTTAATATTGTGAATGGACACGTTATAAGGCCCCATTTAACCTCTTTTTGGCTTTACGAGTAATTTTGTAACAGCCAGTATAATGAAATGGAAAGTTTGGATCGAGCAATGTTTGTCATTCAATCATGACAGAATGGCTGAACGGATCTGTATGCAATTTGGCTCAGAGATATATTAGTTTGGATTTTTTTATTGGTATGATAAAATTGAGTCTGCAATATTAGTGTGCATGTTGTGTTCGCACCTAGAAGCGATTGGCGTTCATGCATGCATGTTTGTACACAGGATAAATGGTTTTTATTGAAGTTATTGCTGTAACGACCAGTTCTTTTTTTATTTATTAGGCACACACAACAGAACACAATCAAATTAGGACAATAACGTTACAGAAACAAAGGCTTTGGTACAGGGGCTCGATTCTGTAAGAAAAAACACTAACTCGAGGATGTTTCGTCGCGGCCTCTATGATCTGTCTCTGTCGCTTACTACGTTAATACTACTAATCACGTGAGAGGTAAGCTCTCCGAGGCCTCCGAGAACGGGTCACCGACGAAGATTGTAGTAGCTGAATAAGGGGGCTGGACTGCATTCCCAAGCATGTGTACACAACATGACTCATAACTATACAATAAGACAGTGGGCATGTTAGTAACAAGTTAGTAAGTTGTGCATAAAACATAATTTATTACAAATAATATGTAAACATGACATTTAAAAAAAAAACAGAAAAAAGCAAGATTATTGTGTTAGTATAATTTCTACTACAATTTTTTTAGCAAATTTGCAGCTTTTTATCCCAAGAATATGTACCATACCCCGAGAACCGGTCAAAACCTCAGGAGGCAACTAGTATCACAATAATAATGAAACAAAAGTGTGCAAAATCTGTTTAATAGCATAGAAAAGCTTTCTAGTTATAGACGTTATCTTTCAGTGTTTCGTACTATGCACCTGTCGGGATCCATTTATGCTGCATAATTGCAGTTTCACTACTTTATTTCAACCTTTAGTACACCTCCAGTTTCCAGGGTATGCTTATAACTTTCGCTACTGTCACAGAGTTAAAACATTTAAAAGTTTTTCTAAATATGAGTAACTTTTTATATGTTCAGATAATTCCCTTTATTTATTGTCATTCTTTAGAGAGAATTTTAACAGTTGATGCAGTATTTTATATCCACGACTAGCTGATCCGGCAAACGTTATTTTGCCATATTTACTTTACATATAAACTTATAGATAAAAATTTGTCGTTGTACAATTATTATATTCGATTGCCATCGTGCAACCCTTTTGCCGATCGGCGGATGGAACAGAATAATATAAAAATCTCGATAAAAAACAGAGGTTGTTGTAGAAGGGTGAAAATTTAAAGATGTATGTAGATATTTTTCAATAATAAATCATAACAAAATAAAAATTAAAAAATTATGTTATGAATGCTTTAAGATGCACAAAAAAATTACTTGTAATATTAGGCGTTATTTGCTCTAAACTAACTGTGATGAACACACACTTAAGTGTTAATAAAAGTGAAGTGTTAAAATTTTCATAAATATTGCGATTGAATCGAATGTGCACTAAATAATGATAAATTAATTGTTTTATAAATATAATTCCAACGCATGCTTCTGTTTTAAACGATATCGTCAAACGACTGACATTAATATCAAATACCATAAGGTTACATTATAAGAGTTTATATTGTCAAAAGCGGTAAGGTTACATTCGAAAAGTTAATATGGTCGCTATGTTTTCTTAAATTTTCTAATTTTCCGCGCAACTTTCTTAATTTTTTCGTTCATAAGAACCATCTCCTGATAATAACAAACACAACAAAAAAAGAATTAGCGTGATGCCGTGACCAAGGGAAATAAGGATTCATTTTTTATATATATAGATATACTTTTCAACTGCTGTATATGCCAATAGGTTCAAGAAGTGGTTTTTGTGAAATCCTCAATATGTTATTCTTTTTTACACAAATATTTCTGAAACCTATTCCATTTTTTTTATTATTCTGTATTTTTATTTCCTCTCTTCAACTTCCCTCTACAAAACTACCTGAGAAACTATGTTGGTTCGAGACTTTTAATGAAGTTCTTTGTTGTATATTATAATATTCAAGAGTCCTAGACAGCATAAATTTGAAATCAAAAAGTTAATTTTATTAAAAATGTATTGAGGTTATGAAAAACCTGTTGACAAAAGTCATGGGTACGAATCTCTACATAACTTGAGCATTAAGTAAACATCGGTCGGACATCACAGGATAGTGTAAGGGTACTTAGAAGTACCCACATGGCTGGCCATCCTCGAGTTAAATTGTAATGTAATGTTAATCACCTATTTGTGTCTACTAGCAGTTGTACCTACTTGAGGTCAATTGATCTTTTCGAAGGTTTTGTGGTGACCACCATCGACTACAGCATAATTGACTACTTTGATTTTTTAATAAAACATTCGCGTAATGATAAATAAGAAAACATATATTGATTATTCTATAATCATTATAAACGAAGTGTGTCAGTTGTATCTTTAGTTACAAACGAAAAAAGAAAACGAAACGAAATAAATAATAACTTCAATGAAACTTCGTTAAACAATTCTTAAACGGCATGAAAAATGCTTTAATGACTTCCAAATGGTTTCACTAATCAAACTGAAGAACATTCATCCCGAAAAACCAAGATACTAACACGTTTCAAGCGAAATTAAAACCACCAGTTACGTTTAAATGGATACTTTGTTACCGCGGAACATTAATTACTCTATCCAGGGAACTATTTAGTATTTTGGATAAGATTTTTTGAACCAATAATTTTATCTTTTTTATAAGTCATTACTTACCTCCTTCTTATAATTATTGAAATTGAATAAAATATGACTACGATTTATTCGGTTGTCACTTTGGTATGCTAAATGATCTGTCATTAACTTGCCTATTATTATTATTATGCATTACCGTCTAATCGCCATTTTGATTTATTACTTACCAATCAGTACTTAGTTATTCTTAGGTAGTGGCCCCATTGCCACTTCTATTGAATAGTTGTAAATACTTTCTTCTCTTACTAATATCTTCTTTCCGGACACTATAACGTATATACACACAAACGCTGGTAAGTTAAGAACATCACCTTCATATCCGTCCTTTCCAACATCTATGTAGTCCAGTGGCGAAGAGAAATTATTTTTAATTAAAGTTGAAATTAACAACTCCTAGACTGGACCGTCGTAATGGCTTTAGCTTTTCACACACAGTTTTACTTGTAATTATTATTTAAGTAAAACTGATATTTTATGGACGTGGTTTCGTTACATTATCATTGTTATTTTTCATAATTATCTTCCGGCCCTTATCTCGCTCCCTACAACAAGTTTGACAACCGCAGGATATCATTAAAAGTTATTAAAAAAAACCTGAACAACCGGACTAACAATGGAAGTTTATGATAATCAAAAATTCTAAAAAGAAGTAATGTCAGTTTTACAAAGATTTTCTAAGAGACGTTTATTCTCAGATATGTTTATTGGCTTCAAATTTACAAATAACTCAACCATAATAACATTAACAAATTCAACACGCGTCACTGTCTCCATATGTATTTTGTCTCCACGAAAATTGAAACTCATTTGCGACTCCGTTTTTTTCATTTGCACGTGTAATAACAAAAGGGGTCACTTAAAATTCCGGGGCGCGTTTGCCATTACCCTATCACCCATGTGACAGACAGACGGTAGATAACCGAGACGTGACGAATGTATTATAAGATGTTACCATGCGTTTGGTTATTGGAAAGGAATTTCGATGACTTTTTACTCTTTTGGAACGAAGTTCCTTATCGTGAGTTGTGAAAGGGGGCTAGACGGATAAAAATCATACGAAAAGTTGTAACGACACTTTTTTTCATATTGTTACGTTCAAAATTTAAATGATATGGTTTATTATTTGGTTTGTTTTTTTCATAATTTATTTAAAATTTATTCATGTTTAAAATTCTGTTCCATTTATAAATAAGTATAATTACTAATTATTATAAGAAAAGGAATAAGTTAAAGTAAATTTTGAATCGCACTAAATTGAAAGAAGCATGTATTATGTCAATGAAAACTTCGTTACTCTCTGATGTCCCACGGCACCATTTTTTTGTATATAATTTTTGGATGAATTTACCTCTATAGGAGATACGTAGTAAATTTATAGTCCACTAGTTGGTTCCTTAATGGTAAAATTCCGCAGTGATAATAGAGATGGTATTAAGGTTTTAGTCCTTTCTTCATTTCTGGTCTACTTATTTTTGTAGTGATAACTTCTGTAGCGGTATTGAGCACTTTTCTTGGGGTGGGTATAAAATGCTAAACTCGCGTCAGGACACGTGACTTGATCGAAACTTCGTAAGACGGTAAAAATGCACAACGTTAATGTTCAAGTTTTCACTTCTGCCGGCACTCCCGGAGTGCAACTCGTTGTTTTTTTTTCTAAGTTGCGTCGGTAACCATTTTACAATAATACCATAAAAATAATGTTAGCTTGTAAATAAAAAGAAAGGAAAGTATATTGTTTAGTTAGGTAGGAGATGTTCCTATTTTCTCATCATGTATTTTCATGTAAACATGTTTTTTTTTATTCCTAAAAACTATTGGTAACCCTAATTAAAGTTAAATATTCCAATTCTACAAGCGTACGTTTCTCAAATGAACGTAACGCGTAAAGCGGTTAAATAAGGCTCTCACATTCGCCGAGAAAATCGTGTAATAAAATGTATTTTGGATCATACTAAAAATTTATAGAGGCGACATAGTAAAACGGTTTTTATATTTATGTAAGTACTTTTATATCGGTCCGTATAGAAAGATATGTTTTATTTATTAGATGTCGTTTTTTGTCTGAAGAATATGGATTTGAAACAATTTTATCAGGTTTTATTTTAGCTTACTTAATGGCGATCTAAAATAATAGAAGTGAATATCCTCGATCAATCTTTACAGGCCATCTGATCCCAAACTACGCACAGCTTTTACTCTGAAAACCTGATATTATTTATGACGACGTTATTTTTCTAAATACAGAAGATAGCTATAGTTATTTACACCCACTGAACAGCCAGATATGTTCATGCACATAAATGGTTGTTCTGGGTGGGAATCGAACCTAAAATCTGTGGCGTGGCGGTCTGGGTTTCTAATCACCAAACCAAATGGCCCGTGAAACAAATATCCTAGGACTTTTCATTACTCACGGCCATTTGATCCCAAACTAAGCCGAGATGATATACTATAGCAACCAGATAGCTGGTATGATGCATATACCTCCTACTTCTTATTTAAACACTTACATATTTTACTCGTAGACAGAATGGGAACAACATTTGAACGGTGTCTTAATTTTTCTTGAAGTTCGATACCAGTGCTGGTATCAGATCTCACCAGCCACAAGATTAGCTTAAATCTCGTTTAAATTCAGGTGCGGTTTAAATGGAGCTTCCTACCACGGACGCTCCGGTTGTGGAATGAGCTCCCCGCCGTGGTTTTCCCAGGGTCGTGATGAGGTTTGTGGCGACATCTATGAACACGTCTACAATCCATCACCGCCCGCACTCCAGTGATGCGGCGACATCTATGAACGAGTAGAAACACGCGAGAATCGTACATCGCACTATCAAGATTCTCTCAGGATTTGACATATATACAAGCATTCAACATCAACAGTTGGACCGCGGTCCCCAGGCATGATCACCTAGCCCGGCGGAAGATCTTTCCTTTTAAATGGAGGAGTCTCATACCTCGCTCCTCTATAGGTTCTTCAAGAAAGGAGAGAGAAGAGAATGACTGATTACCATCAGACGGGCCGTTAGCTTGTTTGCTACATTAGTAGTAAAAAAAATTAAAAAACTGTCTCCGCCACGTCACACTTAGCTGTAGATCGCCTAACCAGAAGTCGACTATTGTCGCGGTTCAAAAGGTTCTTTTTATATTTGAAACTTTTATCGAAGCCTGAGCTCCTGAATAAACTTCGGTCTAAACAAAAACAATAAAAAAAACCTCTCCAATCGAAAACTTAAAGTGTTTTCGTCCTAAACAAATCTGATTACCGAATAAAAATATTGTAAAGCAAATAGTCTGTTCAGACACGCCACTTTTATTTATACTCGGGCTACAAAAAGTCGCTTCAAAATTAGCTCATCAGTTGATCATGAAGCACCATTATCTTTCACACGCAACTACAAATCAAATATTTAAACGAATTCCGTTACTCGTAATAGTTAATAAAAGAACTTATAGATTTATTTATTTATACATATATCATTTATAATTTTATAACACCCTTAGTAAAAGCGACACTTTTGTAACATTGTTTCTTTCTTCTTCTTCTTTCTTGCAGCTTTTCGTATTCTTATATATCATATGAAAATTCAGGCATTCTTCCGACAGCTTGGAAAACTGCTAATATCGTCCCGCTTTCTAAAACATGGATTCTTTGGATATCCGTCATTGCTACCCATTTTAAAAGCTCAAATTCATCTTTATCGTTAGGTCAATACTGTTTAAAGACTTTTGGTTAGATTGTTAATCAAACCTTCTGTTCTTGTATTTTTTTTTTACTTTCTATCCTAAACCGCCTTTAATGGCCGTACTTATGTATCGGAAACCTATACAACAAAACACATAAATAGGATTATGAGCATTCAAAAGACATATTTTTTTCCTCATAGATCATCAAAAGAAACAGCTCGAGCTAACATCACACGAGGATAGGCTAAAGTATTTCAAATGACACTCCAGAGGACCGTCACGGGTAATCGATCAAGTTTTATTGTCAAGATTGTGAGGCTTTGTCGATTGTCCTGTCTGGTGATATAAATTTTACCACTTCTCTTCAAATCTAGGATCATATATTAAACCATTTACTGTCAGAGACTCTGAAATTATTTTCGGTGGCAATATTGTAAGCAGATTTTTTAACAAGCACTACTGGTTTGACAAGAAAATTGGTACCTATATAGAATGGATTTATATCATCTTGTTCCCATAAAATATTTTAATTGATGTCTTAACCACTTTTTATACTGAATGATTTCATGTAATAAGTCGCGTGCATATCTCGTATACTCGTAGCCCTAATCAATGTTTTTCATCAATGTTTAAAATTTGTAAATCAATGTCCATAATGATTTCAAAGTCGTAGCCGTTCTTTTGGAATAGTATCCAAACATAACTTTTGTGGCTGTCGCATGGCTCAATGGTGGTCCGTCTGTTTAGCCACAAATAAAATTTGCCAAACAAACTGGTTGGCACCTCGGCTCCTGGGTTCGAGTTAAACGAATCGACACAACTTGGATTTGTTCCCGCGAAGTTTTGACGAGATTCAGACAAGTTAGCGGAAAATTTTGACGTCTTGACGAAGCGACCACGGAATAATGTTTACGAGTTCTTAGCATTCTCGCTAGATTGGGTGTTTTAAATTTATTTTATTAGAAGTAAAAACTTTATCCTTAAATTATAACTCTACCCTCTGTCGAATCGAAAGAATCAATTCTCTTTTCAGTCCACCTATTAAACAGAGAATACAGTCTTAAATGAGGTAAAAATAATAACATTTGTTTTATTGCAATAAGAAAAACCTTCATTAAATTTCAACATAATTTAATAGTTTGAAACATCTTGATATTAGAAAATATTATTATCCCTATGTAGTACGAAATGATGTTCATCGATAAGTCCCTACCTAAGACAGATCAGCAGCCCCCTTATTCAGCTATTACAAACTTCGTCAGCGAGCGACATCACGGAGGCCTCGGAGAACTGCGTCTCACGTGATTTATTAGCGTAGTAAGCGACAGAGACCGAGCATAGAGGCAGCGACGAAACATCCTCGAATTAGTGTCATTTTCCTTACAGAATCGAGCCCCTGAACCACGCTTCACCACAAGCACCAAATGAACTACTAAGACTATTTACAATACAAGAGCACTGGTATCTATCACACCGAAGGTTCGAATTGTTTAAATATATTTACCGGTAGAATAGTGTTATTTATTAGTTAAAAAAAGCACGGTGCTAATATTGTTTCTTTATATGATTACCTTTCGCTCGGGATTGGTAAAGTGCCTGAGAGACGGTGACATCCATCTTAACATGTCACGTTTGGCCTAAAATATCATCGGTGGAATATGGGTTTCATTACTCTATCTTCCTCTTCGGAGATAAAAGGCGTGACGATACTGTTTTATCTATATTTGTTACTATGTTTCTTACTTTGATCATTAACATATCAGTCGATTAAATGGCTTTACCCAAGTAATCTATATAATAAGGAAAATAGAGTTCCTTTGACGCACCATCACCTCAACACTACTTAACATCGGGTTGGGACTGCTACCATTCGATGCGGAATTTTTCCTAGATGGCTAAATATGATATAGGTAAACGCAACCACGGGGACAGCTAGTTTCAATATAAAACTATTGTAATATACATAATTTACATGATTGATTGATTTACTTGTTTATAATATAAATACATAACAGCCAACGGTGTAAGTAGCATCCCATACTGTCAGTACAGACACATACAAAATTGTTTTCCCGGTTGTAAGGTGAGATCGTGACAGGAATGTCGGATCACACATCTTAGTTCCTCTTACTCTTGTCACTACTCGTATATTTTCCTTCTTGTCCCAGCTAGCGTATATCATTAATAATTCAAAGCAATATATTTAGTTCTGTGTTTAGATAACATCCTAATGTATATATTTTTTTGGGTTTCAGGGTATTCCGTAGGGAAATGAGTAAGGATAGGTAACATCTTTTAACCATTACATAAAGTAAGACATGATAAAAGACTAACTAATCTATCATGATCTATGATATCTATGATAATCTAGCATAACACACACTTCGCTGTAGCTCAGTCGGATTCTAATAATTTCCCAGTCCCATTGGTACTTCGGGATCAGAAGTATTTATATACTTATCTTATGATCACTTATATAGGTACAAACGCAATGTTTTGTAACAGCATTTAAGCCAATCCATCGACTACTTCTTGAGTTTTGAGTATACAAACTGAAGAAGATTTTTTGTATGTATGTAAAATGTAATAAAGCTGAAGCATTTGTTAGAATGCGCTAATCTCTAGAGCTTAATTTGTAAGCAAAATTTTTGGTTTATGGACTATTTAACATTACACTACAAACCTTAAGAGCTGAGGGAGAACGCTATGCGAAACGCTCTAACATGGGCGACGCGACGCGGTGGGTCGAGGCATCGAGGATGGCCACAAAAGAAGAAATTAACTGACTATGCATGGAATCTCTGTGTACAAATCCTGATATTTTTGCGAGTGGAACTACAGATTCAAAAGCTAGATATGAATTTTTACGCGGACCTAGTGTGATTTATTACTGTATCTGAGAACCACTGCTGCAGGCGGCTCAAGATGTTCATTGTAGCCAGCATGGTCAAAGCCATTGATTAGACCCTAGGAAAGACGATCTTGACGATTTTTAGAGTAGTAGAGCTCATAGTGCAGAGTTCGTCCGGGGAAGTACTATCACTTTACCCATTTCTGCCAGGAAGCAGTAGTGCATTTGTATTACTGTGTTCCGGTTAGAAAGGTAAGGGGGCCGGTGAAATTACAGGCACATGAGACTTAACAACTTCACGTCTCAGGGTCGACAACGCAATAGCGATGCCCCTAGGTTGCAAATGTCCATAGGTGGCGGTGATCACTTACCATCAGGTGGACCGTCTGCTTTTTTGTCGGTCCAAGTGGTATAAAAATTTAAAAAAAAGATTAAAAGACCAAGCCACCATCGGATTAGATGTCGCAGAAAATTTGAGATGAACCGACAGCAAACTTAGCTCAGCTCCAATAAATATAGAAAGTTCGCCGATCAATAATTGACATGTCTACATGTCTTTTATATGATGATTACGCTCTCTAAAGAACAACAAATACTGAAATTGTTTTAGCAATGAATCCCGAAGTTTTGCTGTTTCCGTCAAATAATATCAAAGCTTGATTCAATGAATAAATTAGAAGACAAAAAGATACAATTATTGAACTGAAATGTGAAAAGATTTATCAATGTTTTTCGACATGAAACAGATGTTGATGGCATAATCAGTGACAATACAAAGGTGATTACAGTGAAAAAGTCCTCCAACCACAACGCACCAATTTTGGTTTAACCAATCCGAACGTAACGAACCAATGACTATTTACGCATATTGATTAATTGCAAAAACGTGAGAATCATAAAAAGAAATCCAGTAAAGATTTTGATATTATTAATTTAAATGAAGCCATTTACTTATAAAAGCATTTCAAACTTACAGTACTGCTATTGATTCGTCAGCTCTTGAAATCCAGTTTTCTATTATTTTTCGCAATAATATAAATTATATTTAAACAGCAGTAGTCAAAATACTAAAACATTAAAATGACTAAAAAGCCCATTTTAAAAAAGTTTTTCTATATTACTTTTTTGAACAAATCTAATTGCCGTTACGTATTCTGCTTGAAAATCTCATTCATTAGATACCCATGACATGGAGTTGGTTTATGAATTAATAAATTACAATCTTGCCACGTCTGTCTTATTGGATTTCATGCGTAGTCACCAAAACCAAATGTAATTTATGTAAACGTAATTTGTTGTTTTGCTATGCCATGAAACTTAGGTATCTGCCAGTTACCATTTTTATTCCACGCTGATAATCCAAATGTCATATTTTAATTAGTTCATTGATACGACACAAATCAAATTCATATCGAGTCGCAGAATATTAAAATAAGTCTCGTGGAAACAGAATATTTCATTCGCACAGTATCTTTGAAGATGAAAACTTCAATTACAATTTTTCCGCCAACGACTTTCTGGTTACGCAATTACGTATAATATAAATTCAGGTTTGCTACGTATGAAAAATAAAATGAATATTATATTTTCTTGCCTTGTTTTCGAATAATGTTATTCTGAGACACAAATTGGTTTTTTAAGCCGATAAATCTTATGTACAGTTGTTTTGAACAGGCTATAACTAAAGTTTATACCTATTAATAATCGGTGGCCGAGAGCCACATATAAAGCCACAAAGCTCGCCATAAAGGCTGAAAGTGCTGGGTTCGATTCCTAGGTTGGGCACGGTACAGTTTTTTTTTATATACCACATGCGCCGACACACAAGCGGACGGTCCAACTGATGGTAAGTACTCACCGCCGCCTATAGAAATTTGCAACACTAAGGGTATCGCCAATGCGTTGTCGACCCTGAGGCATGAAGTTGTTAAGTCTCATGTACCTGTAATTTCACCGGCCCCCTTACCTTTCTAACCGAAACACAGTAATACATGTGCACTACCGCTTCACGGCAGAAATGTGTAAGGTGGTAGTACTTCCCCGGACAAACTCTGCACTAAGAGCTCTACTACTCTAAGAACGTTGACGTTTTTTTGTCAGGAATGATTATCCGATCCGAAGCCCGAGATTGGTAAAGTACCCCGAGAGAGTCGGTGACAATGCTCGCTACATGGCTCGTTGGGTGAGGTTGCAGGTGATTTCAACAATAATGACGAGTCAGGTGGCTTGGTGGTTAGAGACCCTGACCGCCCACCAGTCGTGAGCTTAATTCCCACCCAGGATAAATATTTGTGACCATGAACATATCTGTTTGTTATGTGTCTAGGTGTAAATATCTATATAATGTATGTCTAAAGAAAAAAAATTATACTAATATTATAAAAAGGAAAGATTTGTATGTAAATATGTTTGTTACTCTTTCACGCAAAAACTACTAAAGGGATATGGATGAAACTTGGCACGTAGATAGAGCATATCCAAAAATAACATATAGGCGACTTCCCCGCGATACAACTTTTTATCGCGGGAAAATGTGATATCCCTCGGGAACGCGGGTGAAACCGCGGGGGACAGCTAGTATAGTATATGTATAATAGTATATTAGTTATCTGGTTTCCATTACAAGCTCTGCTAATTTTGGGATGAGATGGCTGTGTGTAAAATAATGTCCCAGGATATTTATTTATTAAAAGACGTCTGCACACCTCTTCAAATAAGTTAAGTTATAATTATATTTTTGCATTCCCACATATTAATCTTGCTATTCTAATACTACAAATGGTTTAATTTTGTTTGTCGTTACTTCATATAAATCGGTAGAGCAACGAAATAACTAGATTTTTTACGAAAATAGTTTACAGAGTTGAAAAAGATATTATACACTTTTTCTTATGCCGGTAACCCGGGCAAAACCTTAAGGTGGAAACTAGTTTTATGATAGACATTACATCTATTATAGAAATTATACTTTCCTGGACGAACAAGGCACTAAGAGCACTACAACTTCTAAACAAACATGTGTTTTAATACCTACAATTGATATTGTAATACGATTTGACTAGGGTAGATTATTTAGGGCTTTCACTCAAGCTGTAGAACTGAAGTTTAGAAATAGTCTTTGCATTCTGTAACGGTTCTCTGTGTAGGCGTCGATTGATCGTATTAGAGCCGTAAAAAAGTAATAGAAAGGTCCCAGAATGATTTGTATAAATGTCCTAAAGGTTGAGCTACAATATATTTCACTGTCACCAAAACCATTTTGGTCAGTCTCCGAGCGGTACGTGAGTGAAATTATGTATGTTACCCAAGATTACGTGTTGTACTTAAACTTTTGACTTGTACTTATTTTAGAAACAATTTTTTTTTATATACTATAACTTATGTTAGGCTAAAATGTGGTAAGCACCCTAAGCGATGAAGGAAACTGGCTCTGAAGTGCAGCAGCCGAGACAAACTGGTAGATACTCTTGGCAGATTTTTATCTTGAGGATGGTAATCAGCCAGACAGGGCAGAGTATCCTACCACCAGGCTACGATTTTCTTTCAACGCATTCCTCGAAAGCTTAAGTTTCTTGTTGGATTCGAACCACGTCATGAAGAATTGATCATTAACTTTCATCAAAATAAAAATATTATGACTTAAGAATTACCTCCTGACACCTAATTGTTTTCAAGGCAAGCGCGTTTAACTCTAGAATTACAGACTAACAGAAGGTCAGCCTCGTCTTAACTCCTACTAGTAGTAAGTCAGTTTGACTTAATGAAAAATAATGATAAATATCAATAATAATAATAATCAGAGCCCTTGCTAATTTCTCGATTTATTTAAATTTTCAAATAAAAACGTGATAAATCTTTAAACATAAAAGGATTTATGTTCATCGTCTTCGTGGTACATCCGAAATGCTATTTATTTCTCGTCACAGATGGAGGTCACCAAATTGTTTTCATTAGATTAAATTGTTATTATTACTTTAGCCCTTTCCATTAAGTAGTCTATAAATTATTAAACACTCGCATAGCATTCAACTAAGAATCAGATGTTATTAGATGCTATACACTGGTTTCGTGTATTCTAAGTTTCCTCAAAACACAATACTAATTTACCAATTACGTTTTTACGGTAACTCAGATTTCCGTCATAATGAATAACCAAGTATTTATTTTTTATAATACTATTTCCAATGGATTTGATAAAACATTAAAAATGAGATAGTAAATTTACACCAATAATAGAGTTTAGGTTGCCAGTATTTTATGTTATCATACATTGCCGTTGAATAAATAAAAAAAAATCCTCGAAACAACTATTTTGACAATTTTATGAAAACTATAATTTTTATCTTTTTAATTTATCCCGGTCAGTGTTTATATTATCAAACATGTTTTAATTATTGAATAAATAAAAAAAAATCCTAGAAACAATTATTTAATCCATTTTATGAACAGTATTTTTTATTTTATCCCGATCTGTATTTTCATTTATGACATATTATAGTGCAATATATTCCTATACTAACCACAAAAAAGTACATTATCATCTAATGCATAAATCTATCTATGATTAATAACATGGGCATAAAAAAGATTATTCAAGTCGAATTTCATAGGGAATCTAATGGAAGGGTTAGGGGAAAACTAAATTAGGCTGTATTCACGAGGAGTGATTGATCGAAAGCCGGCTTACCTCGGCCTCAGGAGGCCATAATCTATATATTTTTTTGAGGTCATTCAATAAAACCTCTGGAAGAGATTTATAACTTTTTCCCTCTGTGTAAGATAAAACATTTTCGGTCCTTTCATTGATAACATAATTTGTTTAAATTTGTGAAGATTGTGACTTGGTCTAGGATGGTGACTTAAAAAGGAATGTCAAATGTTTTAAGATCGGCTATAAAAAATATATTAAGCAAGGTACCTACACCAGAGGCCATAGGATTGCGGGGATCTGATTAAGGGTATTCTGACATATGCGATTGCCATTCTATATGACTATTTTGATTATTGTATGAAGAAAGCATATGTCAATAAAGATTTTAATCATATTAATAATAAATTTGTGAGACATTCTTCACACACGGACATCTGATCCCAAACTAACACAAACACAGAAGAAACAGACATGTTCATGCACAAAAATGTATGTCCTGGATGGGAATCAGGGTCGCTAATCACCAAGACACCTGGCCCGTCATTATTATAATGTTTTTATTATAGAATGCATGCTAGTGTCGTAATAGTATTTTTGGACGGACAGTATACCTATTGACTGCCTCAGTCTAAATGAAAATAACAGAAAAGAAGCAGTTGGGTTGCGTTGACCCGGTTAGTCACCCTAATCAGCCCCCTTATTCAGCTAAAACAAACTTCGTCGGCGAGCCGCTTCACGGAGGCCTCGGAGAGCTTACCTCTCTCGTGATTAGTAGTATTAGCATAGTAAGCGACAGAGACAGAGCACAGAGGCCGCGACGAAACATCCTCGAGTTAGGGTAATTTTTCTGACAGAATCGAGCCCCACGTGCTCGCTCGAGCGGTATTTAAAAGTTTCATTTAAATTAATTTTGCCAATACAGCGTGATGAGTAGCAAAAAGGTTTACGGTTATTATTAGTAGAATAGGATATAGAAAAAACTCATAACTGAGCATTCAATTCAGTTTAGGCCCTCGGAAGGCACTTATGAAGGTCAAAGTTACTGAAGTTATCTCCGGTTCGGATGTCAGCCTTCAATTGAGAAAAATATACTTCAGAATAAGTTATCTTTATTATAAACTAGCTGACCCAACAGACGTTGTCCTGTCTTAACTATAAATATTGAATTCGAATCATCCGATTGAATCAACCTTGAAATGTGCACTATGACATTATAAATTAATATTTTTATCAATATAATTCCGACCCAAGCATCTGTTTTAAACTATATTGTCAAACGGCTGACATTTATGTCAAACACCATAGGGTTACATTAATGAGTTTATATTGTCAAAAGCGGTAAGGTTACATTAGAAAAGTTAATATGGTTATTATGTTTTCTTCAATTTTCTAATTTTCCACGCAAATTTCATAATTTTTTCGAACCTTCTCCTTACAATAACAAACACAACAAAAAAAGAATTTGCGAAATCGGTCCAGCGGTCCATGCGTGATGCCGTGACCAAGGGAAATAGGGATTCATTTTTATATACGAGTATATAGATTGTATATATAAATGAGCATTTATATACTTTAACTTTATGATAATAACCTATATTTCAAATTTTAAGTATATGTATTAAGTTGCAACTTATGAGTCGTACTTAATTAAGTTTGTTAAGTACCTATGTTGTATATTAATCACGATTTTACATTAGTATAAGTATATACTGCTAACTATAGCAGTAGAAATACTAACAGTCAGTTTGTGTGATTAATCAAATACATATACTCGTATATAAAAAAATACTCCAAAAGTGACCTAAGGGATTGACGTATTTAATACTAGCTGTCCCCCGCGATTTCACTCGCGTTTCCGAGGGATGTAAAATTTTCCCGAGATAAAATGTCTATATATTATTCTAATATATGTTCTATCTATGTGTTAATTTTCATACAAATCCGTTGAGTAGTTTTTGCGTAAAAGAGGAACAAACATCCATACATCTATACATACAAACATTCGCATTTATAATATTAGTAGGATGTATTGTCGGTTTCTAAAGCAAATTTCCAATAGCTAAAATCAATTCAAAGTTAATCTAAATTCGTAGCCATTTATCATTTATCGGCTTTGTCTTAAACCTACAGAGTCTAAGTAAGCCTTTAACTGAGAAGAACCGGCAAAAGTTAATTAAAAAAACTTTTCTATTCTGCCATAGATGATTATTTTTTCCCCCGGGTCTCACAGAAAACTTCCTAAATAAATAATGCAAGCGAAGCCGCAGGCTCAAAACACTGTCGCTTTAAATAAAGTTCACCTCGATTAACCCTCCGCAGCTCACGTCTGTTGGCAACTTTTTTACGAGCGTCCAACTTCTAGCAACACTTATTAGGGTGTGGTTGTGATGGAAGCGGCAGCGGAATCTTTTATGACGATGTTTAACACATGGAAATAGTGCAATGGTGCTTTGATAGATACACAAAAATCTCTACTATTATAATATTTTACAGCAAAAACTTGGTTAATCGTCAACCAGGTAACCATCCTCTTCGCTTTGGTTTTGGTGATGGTCTATCCAAAGGTGTCTTTCCCCATTAGTTATCGCAATATTACTTGATGTTGGTACTGGTGAAAATTACTAATTATAATCTTCTATTACCTATACTAAATTTGGACTGTAGAAGCGTCGTATCAGCCCCCTTATTCAGCTAATACAAACTTCGTCGGCGAGCCGCTTCACGGAGGCCTCGGAGAGCTTACCTCTCACGTGATTAGTAGTATCAGCGTAGTTAGGGAAAGAGAAAGAGCACGGAGGCCGTGACGAAACATCCTCGAGTTAGTGTCATTTTCTTTACAGAATCGAGCCCCTGTGCATTGAAATTATTTGTCAAGAACTGATTGCGGTTGTACGTGTAAGAGAATACAATCAAGACCATTTTTTAAAACTTTGTCCTTCTGCCTGTTTGAACAAGCTAATCTCCGAAACTAATAGACGAATGTTAATGGATTTTTACAGAAAACTTAGCTTAAGGCAACATATAATTCCAGGCTTTATTCTATCAATATCACCTCACAAAAAGATACCTTAATTTAAAATTCCCACGCGTAGGAAGTCGCAGGCATAGCTAGTATTGCATATTAGTTTAGTTTTAAATATTGTTTTTCTTTCATTTTGCCTACTACTTTTATTTACATCGTAGCCAGAGCCTTATTATAGCCAGATACTGCCCAAAGGGCATGCATAAAGTAAAGCCTACAAAAACTTTTCCATTTAACTTAGCTCGTGACATCCTGATTATATCTACCTATCTTAAATTTCAGAGGGTAAATGGTAAAAGTTAATAAGGCGACACAAACTAAAATGAAGTAGGTTACACGCGCTTGTATTAGAGATTATTATTATTGGACCACACTATCCCACTACGTATACGGTATTGGTAATATGGGCTATATTAAAAGTCCAGCTCATCACGCCATACCTGCAACATCGTTAAATATTTTGTGGGTTCCACTCTGTACACTATTACCCACAAAACATGTCGCATTTGCCAACCCAACTCCACTTCAGGGGCTTGATTATGAAAAGGGAAATGGCTGAATGATATATCATCGCGTCTTCTATGCTCTGTCCTTTTCGCGAACTACGCTGTCTCGAGAAAGGTCCGCACGCTGCGAGGGCTCGCCAGCAAAATATTGTATTAGCTAAATAAGGAAGCCCTTAAAAGATTTGCGATTTGCGTTTGTATCACAATAGTGCTAGTGCTTTTAATATAGTCTGTAGGCTTCTAATATACTAAACTCCATGCCTCTCTGGTATACACCTTTGAGCTGCGAAAAATGTGAGAATGAGTTTGGAAAAACGAATGCCCACGGATTTGTATTATGGCCAGACTTAAACTGAAAATCACGACAAAAGTGTCGGTCTGAATCCTACAATTATTTTGCACTTTTGTGAAGGTGAGCATCGGACACCACGGTACCGTGTAGTTAATCGTAGTACCCGTTTGGCTTTCTGTCGGTGTTTTCCGGCAGCTGCAATTGAGATAAAGTTCCTTATAGGCGTGTAGTGCCTAACTAGTGTGTTTGATCTAATGCATCAAGCATTTGACCTAATGATTCCAAACTGCTCATAAAAAGTCTAACAATATTGTACATCCCTAAATCCTTACGACATTATTAAATTCTTAAAATATTATTAAAATCAAATATCACTTCTAACCCTTTGTCAAAGTATAAATCCTCCAGGCTGTTGTTTTTCCTGCTTTACAAATTACATGATTGATAAAATATAAAGTTATATACAAAATTGATCGTTACTGCTATGGAATTAGAAGTGATGATGGTGTGACAGGTGATGTGTGTTTGTAGCACCTATGGGATCGATCTCGCAGCTTATTAATTTTCAGGAGGGGAGTTACAGGAAGTACGTAGAAGCTTTGAAGTGGAGTGTACTCAAACAAAATTGTTAACATCGTGTCGATTATTGTTCGAACAATATTATGTTTTAATCAGCTTAAAATATTAATTTGTTTTGTTATGAACCAGAGGGAGGCTTAATTTTGATGGAACAACACTTCTATTGTTATTGCAACCACCATTAGGAAACAATTTGTTTAACAAATAATTCAATGGCGGCTGTTATTAAGTATATACTTACGTTATTTATTATTTGTTGAAGAGGACCCTTGGACTTAATAAGGTGAGACAATGAAGCAAGCTTTTAAAATTTTAATTACTCACCTAGTATATTTCTCTCCATCTTCTATTCATAGAGCCTTATGGCGTGGGGGGTGACATGGCACTTGCGCAGCTTCATTTAAGGTTCATATTTGAAAATTAAAAATAATAAACTATGAGTAAATTATAGTAATCACATTTGTGAGGCACAAAAATAATTGAATTAATTTCAGATATATTATGAAGCTGCGATTATGCCAGTATTAGTCCCCAGATATCAAATTGTAGAGACCATATTCTATGGAACCGACGGACCAAAAAGGTTCTAAAAGAAAAGCTGTTAAGCTTCATAATAACTTGACAAAAAAAAACAACTTAGCCAGTATTTACTGTTCAAGAAATCCAAACACCTTCCATAAGTTAAATTTCCTATCATCCCGCGTAAACCAGAAAAACATAAATAACAATACATTATTTGATCCAGTTTAGCCCAGTCTTGGAGTGGTGTTACAATTTATTATAACAAATGATACGGGTTGCGTTCTGCGGAAGAAGGATCAAGCAGATCTCATCGTTTATCATGTTAGATGTACCGAGCTACGAATTTATAAATAGATGTAGAATGGACTCTGTGTTTTACAAACTATTTGTCAAATTTAAGAAATCTCTTTTAACGTTAAGAATGTAAGATAAAACTGTACTTTATGGTATTTAAAATAGGGTTCATCTATTGATCTAAAGGTTAATTGTCTCAACTTTATCTAAAGCAAAGAGGTTAATTTATCCATAATCCCTACTTTTGTAAATGTGAATGTAAGTTCGTTTGTTACGCGTTCACGTGAAAACTACCTAACGGATTTGGATGAAACTTGCCACATGTATAAATGCCATAAAATAACATAGGATTCTTTTTGTGGCGGCAAATTGTTACATCCCTCGGGAACGCGGGTGAAATCACGGGGACAGCTAGTTTATTCATAAAATAAAGTCTTTGGTATAAATAAAAAGGAGTTTTGAAATAAGGCATGGAAAAATTCACACTATAACAATTTTAGTTTACGTGTATGATGAGCACTAAACACTCATATTTATATTTTCAAAGGTTTCATATTTTGGTAGTTTATCTACGTACTCGGAGGAAACATAGAAGAGTAAGCGTGCCTTTCAAACATGCATATTTAACCAAAATTCGTGAAGCGGAGGGATATATCTAAATTCAAAACAAATTCTATGCTTGCATAATTTCCAATTTGCAAAACTACCGAACTATAAAACCACGAATACATGAACGCAAATCATTTCTTTAGACACTTAAAATACATGGAGTTAATAGTGACATTGAGTTCGGCGGGCTAAATGCAACGGTAATACCCACTAAAGCCATTCCAGTACTCAAATATTTTTTTCTGATTGTGCACATCGCGTGCACTCTTCACATTTCCTCTGAAAAGAATAAACATAGTTTTGGCTACTTTTATTTTTCTGGGTGGAAAATATGTTTTAAAATCCTATAAACCCTACATACATCGTAATTCAGATAGAATATTATGTTAATGTAATATTATTATTCAATATTTTTATAATATTATACTAGTGCAATATTCGAATTGTTTTGTAGTTCCACGTACAAACCCTGAGATTTACAAACTTGAGTGGCCTTCAGAAGTATCTAAGGATAAGGATATGGATCAAAATGGAACGGACGGATCGCCCGGACCTCCGTAGGGCACCCGGAACTCCTGTCACATTTGTATAGGGATGCTCCATTGGGTAATTTTAACTATGAATGGAATGATGTGAGTACCTAGTTTGCCTTTATTTTGAATTCTTAGCGTAGTATTGTTTAATAAGTCTTTTGTTTTATAATCTATTTTTGAAGTTATCCTTCTTTATGCGCGTTATGAAAAAATTATAAGAGTGACATTTTAAGATGCACGCGCATCACTGTAACACAAAATTCTCACGGATGAAGTTATCTGATAACTGTCAGTGCCAATCAGTGAGTAATGAGTAGTTATTGTCAATAATAACCTAACAACGTCAAAAATTGTTATTCGTTGCTACAGACAGGTGCAAAAAGATTGGACACTACAATATGACGACTGAATATCGTTAGCTTATTTCTGTTATTTATCCAAATAAATCAATAAATATTAGGTTAAGCACATTAAAATCTCACTGCATAAAGCAACAATACAAGTAGATAAAATAAAATAACACAGCATTTATTTATTTAACTGCAACATTTACAATTTTACTGAAAAGCAAATGACGTTATCTTTAAACTGGTTTCAAGCGTCAGAATTTAATTTGTGGGACTCAGATACAAAAACAAAAAGAGATTTAATTTATTGTTTGGTTTACTCATAAAGTACGGAATTGATATGTCGTTATAAATTAAAGTATTTTTAAAATATTTCCTTTTTGTTATTATTATATATATATTATATATTAGCATTGTATTGGAATGGTGAAATCATTTCGGAGATTACCTCATAAGTCCTACAAATATACAAACTCTTTATAATTTTAGTATAGAAGTACACATATATCGCGGAGTGAGATCACATGAATTTATGATCTGGTTTCCGTAGGACTAGCTTTACATGGTTTGGACCATGTGTAAAGAATGCCCCAGGTTTTTGGTCAAAACGATGGTGAAAACCACATAAAAGTCTATTGCGCAGTTTAAAAGACCTAAGCGCACAGAAACTGTGACTAGTTTCATACTATTTAGAATTGAGTCATAAAATATAAATTTCGTAATTTTTTTGTGTGGCGTCTCAAAATTACCGCAGGTATTTTGTTTGAGTAACAATATTATTCCTTTTCTAAAGGATATTCTAAATCACGGTAACGAACCTATTCGTTCTGGGAACACCGCGTATTTTCTTTGTTACCTACCAAATAATCTTTATAATACTTCTTCTCGTTTTACAATAATATTGTAAACAATTTTACTTGATTTGTCATCCATTGAACACCGCCTAAGCAAAATATTTCCATCCGTAAGATTCAGAAATCCAGAAGTCCGAAAAAATAAAGTGATTTCCTGTCAGACTTAGAAGTTGTGGAATGAGCTTGCCTAAACCTTTTCTTCTGTCAAAAGTGTGTTGAGGCTGAAATGTGGCATCTATACTTTTTTTTATTAAGTAGCCTCACGAACTGACAGATAGTCCAGATGGTAAGTGGTCACCGTCGCCTAAGGACATTTGCAACACTAGGGGCATCGCCAATGCGTTGTCGACCCTGAGACGTGAAGTTGTTAAGTCTCATGTGCCTGGAATTTCACCGGCCCCCGGCAGAAAATGGATCATCCAGGTTCTGGCTTGGCTGCAGATTTCATTTTAAGGGTACGGACACTCATACGCATGAATACCTATGTAACCACAGAGAGCTCTGCAATAAATAAATAAATATCCTGGGACATTCTTTACACACGGCCATCTGACCCCAAACTCAGAACAGCTTGTACTATAACAACCAGATATAACTATAGATAAAGCTGATATACGACATATACAACTTTTTTAGAAAATACATATTTAAACAGATAATTACATTCAGACACAGAAAAAACAGAGATGTTCATGCACACAAATGTTTGTCCTGGGTGGAAATCGAACCCACGACCTGCGGGTTAGCGGACAGGGTCTCTAACCACCAAGTTAACTGGCCCATTGAATAATAATAATATCCAACTTCATTAATTTCTCTTCTTTCATTTGTAGACGGCTCAACTCTAACAATAACTCTATGGCTGTAAATAGTAACAGTGCTGTAGAATTATATATAGGATTTAAGATCTATATTAATTCCGAACTCTCCATGGTTAGTTTATGCTCGTAACTGTACCTTTTTTTTCTTCACTTACAGTATCGGAAAAATCTAAATCCCCACTAATATTATAAATGTGAATGTAAGTTTGTTTGTTGCGCTTTCTCTTTGTACACATATTCTTGGAGGTATTAGAAGTATAACATTAACATAGGATACTTTTTGTGCCGGGACAATGTTACATACCTCGGGAACGCGGGTGAAACCGCGGGGGACAGGTATAAAAAAATCGTTTATAAAAAAAAGTGTCTTTTAACGTATTTTTCATACTGCGACACGAAAACCTAACAAATCTCTCGAAAATATTTCCAAAATCGCAGTTCATGTGTCAAATGTGATATTTTTTGGTTTATTTAAAAAATAGCCGTGCGTGGCACAGTTGTTACATGATAAATTAACCTTGTCGATGTAGCGATCGGTCTCTGACTACGATACCAGTGAAAAACGACACGTTATAGTTGACGTATGGCCGGGGATAGAGCTGTTCGTGTTTTCCATTCTTTTTTGTAATGAAAACATAGTTTTTATTGTTAAAAACTTGGTGATTATTATTTGAAAAAATACACTCTGAAAGATTGCTTTTACAATCTTCTTTAACCTGAGGCTCGATTCTGTAAGGAAAATGACACTAACTCGAGGATGTTTCGTCGCAGCCTCCGTGCTCTGTCTCTTTCGCTAACCACGCTAATACTACTAATCACGTGAAAGGTAAGCCCTCCGAGGCCTCCGTGAAGCGGCTCGCCGACGGAGTTCGTATTAGCTGAATAAGGGGGCTGCTTAGTGTATCTACGTTATACGTTTATTATTCGCTATATCAAATTTTCTTTTTGATGAGAAAAAGCTTTAAAATATCAGTAGTTATAATAAGAATTTGATTGAGTAATGTAATATTTTACCTTACCCCTAAAGCCTTATTAATGTTTCAAGGCTTTAGTTACAATTTGTGTATATTAAATGTCACTATGATATTAATCGAAATTTTAATAGAAAACCCATTTCATAAGCAACGTAACAAGTCATCCAGTAAGGAGGGAAAGGTTAGTCAAAGTTCATGAAACTTAACTCGAAGTTAAGGGATTATGGGCCTTATGATGGCAAGTTTACGGGTTGACGAGCTAGAAATAGGGTTCAAAGGGGAAGTCGTTAGATGACAGATGTGGCACTAAAGGCTATACAAGTGGCCCATTTATATTAAAACTGTCTCGAACTTTGGTTATTAAACTATGCTATAATTTTGTAACTGTGGATGAGAAAATATTGTTTTCTATTTAGAATACTTGGAACTTTTGGCAAGTATGCTGTAGAATGGTACTATTACTGACTGATTAACAATAACATTGAAAGAATAAAAGAAAATCAATTTATTTATGGCAAATGTAATAAATGTAATGTACCATAAACAAAAAAAAAATTCCAGAAAATAACCGTAAAATAAAAATTTGTGATTTTAAATTAAGACTGGTGAAATAAATCTAAATAGAAATCAAATGTGCTTCCTTCATTTATGTTATGTGAAGCGATGAAATGTATCCTGTTGTATTAATTACTTAAGTAACTTAAGAAATATTCAGAACTTCAAGAAAATCGTTTGGTCATTACATAGCGGTTTGTGAAAAAGCCACACATACTTTTACATTTCTAATTTTAGTAACACTATATTTTTAATCAGTATTATAATTATATTAGATCTACTAAACTCTAATTTATTTAAACCAATTATATTCATCAGTTAGTTCTTTAACAATTTCATGCTATTACATATTATTAAAAAGAACTTCAATATTTTTTGCATGAACCAAAAGAACCAAGATATTTTTCATTACTTACAAAAACTCAACTAAATAAGTTGGTATCATTAAACCTAAATGACAGGCTCCTTACAGTTCAAAGGCGGGTAATTAACAGTGTCCATTTAAAAGAAATCTTTCTACAAATTTATTTTACTGAAAGTGTTTTTTTTATAAGAATTGCCCGTTACACCGAGGTCATTACTGCTTAGAGGGCACTTGCTATAGTCTTAATTAAAGAATAATATTTAAATACGTATACTGTCCTTGGAAAATTTCAAGTGTTATGATTTTCGGATCTAGTTCAGAACAATCATTGGTGTAGATAAACCCATTTAATTTCTGATTATTATGATTTTTTTATTCATATACTCGTATATGCCATTGTTTGATAATTTTTATGGTTTGTAATGATAGAGTCAAAAGTCAATAAGCATACGGATCCTAGATAGCATCGAGTTGTTGGAATAAGATATATTATTTACCTTTACAAAATAACCTAAAAATAATATATTGTTTACGTTTAGTTTGACTTAATTAAATAAAGGTGTCTGTAGATGTTAAAGCTACAAAAATATAAAAGTTTTTATAGTATTTGAAATAAAACTATTTCCTCTCTCATCAGCAGTCAAGCCTTAATACTTTAGTTAAAAAGATCTAGAACTTTATATTGGTTGTCATAATCCTGTTATCACAGAAATAAGTCGTCATATTTTCTTTTATCAAATTCCAATCTCGACGGAGACCTCATACCTGGCGTACGTTCTACGTCAAAACTTTTGCCAAAGAGCTAAGGAACAAACTTTGCAGGATTGCTTTTTTATTTATCTTCTAAGTCTAGTTTTGTTGACGCATTCAATAAAATATAGTGTATAAATGATGCTATTATCATTAAAATATTATTTCTTTAGTCCAAAAATTAAGATATTAACCAATACGATTTTATATTTAAAATTTGGGCACGTAGCTGTCCCTCGCCCTTACGCTTTCGCAGGGGCTGTGGCATTTTCCCCGGATTAAAAGAAGCCTAAATTACTCCTTAAAACATCAGCTCCCTGCCAGAGAAAGTCCTAAATAGTAAACAAAAATAAACAAACCAATCCGAAATCGAAATTACTAGGTCATCTGTCAATGGGCAACGTCCCCAGAATGCTGGCGGCATTGCCACGTTGGATGGCGATTCTAATTCGTTGACCGAGGTATACATCAGCATTCCAGTCAAGCTTCGACCAGCCCCCTTATTCAGCTAATACAAACTTCATCGGCGAGCCGCTTCACGGAGGCCTCGGAGAGCTTATCTCTCACGTGATTAGTAGTATTAGCGTGGTTAGCGAAAGAGACAGAGCACGAAGGCTGCGACGAAACATCCTCGAGATAGTGTCATTTTCCTTAAAGAATCAAGCCCCAGACGCATATATGTAATGGGCTCTAATATATCATTTCTGTAAAAGTATTTTACAGTTTTCTACAGTTTACAGTTACAATAAAAACTTTTGCCTTTTTTTCCTTTGGCCTAGGTATGGCTATCAAAACCGGAAAAATGCTACTGTAAATCCTTCTTTAAATCTAAGGTTGGGATTAAATCTGACAATCAACAAAATTAATACTGTGTTGAGGACTGGTTTATAATAATCTACTTCTTCTTCATAAACATTCACATAATGAAACTTTAGAATAGTCGTAACATTGAAAATATTAGCGAAAAACTTAACATATTGCCGTTGATGTGGGATGGCACATAATAAAACTTATAAATCCTGTAAATGTTTGTGTGTATGTTTGTTTGTGCCACGCCGTAACAGATGACTGGATTTTATGTAGGTATATCCTTCAGGCGATCACATCCTACATTGAAGCTTTTTATCCGGAAAACATATAAATTTCTGGGAAAGGCGGGCTAGCAAGAAAAGTAAACAGTATACTGGTGGTAAAATTCCGATGAAATTCACTAGTAACCAAAGTTACCAATTCCCAATTAAACATCGATTCGATGAGCTTGGAATTTTTTTTTTTTTTTTATTTATTTATTTATAGTTTACAATAAAATTTTAGTTTGCCTTAGTGCCTAAAAACCTGAGGGGTTTGTCCAGGCACTGCACAATCGTCTCCGTCACTAATTTAATAGATACTTTTATTTAGTTAATTCTATGCTTATTAAAACACTACTTACAAATAATTCATATATCATGTACCTGCAGAAAGCTAGATAATTATTTAAACCCACTAGTCACTACACAAGCCTACACAATGGGCTTATGGTATTCTGTAGCAATTTCAGTAGCTGATATACAAATTATGTGGTAGTTACGCTACTAACAACCAGGGGCTCGATTCTGTAAGGAAAATGACACTAGCTCGAGGATGCTATGTCGTGGCCTCCGTGCTCTGTCTCTTTCGCTAACTACGCTTTTACGTGAGAGGGTCTGCAAGGACACTGTGATGTGACCGGAAGAAGTTTGTATTAGCTGAATAAGGGAGCTGGTGATGATTTATATCTTAATTAGCTGATTAAAGTAATCAACAAAAATATCTCTTCACTTGATCCACAACAATTTTCTCAAGACGAAAAGTTTTCAACATCACGTAAAATAACATTTCTACCAAGACATTGATTATGAGCGAAGGAGAGTACATTTCCAGTTTCTCACCTCGAAATGTATAGGTTGATCAAAGTTTGATGACCTTAACTTTATTTCTAACTCAATTCCAGTTTGGAAAGTTCGATACTAGATTCCTCGGATACCTATATGGAATCCATAAATAGTGTATTGGATTTCTGTGGCCATCTTGACGCTTGGATAGATACAACTTAGACTTGGCAGATAAATAAACACGACTGGAAGGTAACGAAAACACAGTCGATAAAATATATATTGGGCGATCATCTTGAGAAAATCGGCTTGCCCAAGAGGAAAATTCAAATATATGGTATGTATAATAAACAAATATCTTCACGCCCACTATCCCCGAAATGGATAACAAAGGTCTCACTGCTAAAACATACATTGCACAAAAGAAATTTGGAAGTCCAATCCTGAGTATTATTGCCGTCTTACGAGCTCGTTATCAATCTCAGGCTACTGGAAATCAGTTCCAAACAAAGAAACTTTAATATTACCTTGAATCGAACACAGAACCTTTGGTCTTTAAGTCGAGCATTTTACCGCTCGACCGTCGACGGGTGTGTAATGGTAGAATCTGCGAAATGGTAGGGGAAGACTAACCTATTTAGGATTTGAATGTCTTTAAGACGTACACTTTAATTTAAATTGTTTTTACAATATTTATGCAAACTGACTTTTTATTTATTTATTTATTAGGGTTGCCAACAGATGATACACATGCACATATTTCAAATAAAAAGAGTAGACTTGGTGGACATCCACTTACAGGCAAACACATATTTTTACTTTAGTCCTCAAAAATCATATAGTCTAACCTAATAAAAATGAAATGGAATTTGGATAGCATTTGTGTTGGATTTTGTCCTATGTAATGTATAATAATATTTATTTCTATAATAAATATTCAAAGGATTTTAGTCTCTATGTTAAGTAGATCTAAGCATTAAATGTTCGAAGTTCTCCGCCATCAGTGATTAATCTGAGCTTAAACTTCGGAAGAGCTTTAAGCATACATTTACGTGAAATTAATTAGTCAGTCTTTATGTAGCGTTAGGCTATGAAGTGCCGTATTTATTATAAAATAATAACAAAAGTATTATGGCGTAAGTAAGATTATAGTAAGCTTCTTTTTTAATTAAGATTAAACAAATATCTAGCTCTATCAAGTCCCAAACAAGGTAACTCAATAAGAAATCGACACGTGTTTTGCTTCTACACCAAGCATCTTCAGGACGTATTAGACCCGCTGTCGCTTTGAGTCGACGCACTAAAACTACAGATGTGTTACCTCGCCGATCGCCGGACAGAAAGTGAGTTCTTACCATGAATTTTCGAAAGGTACGCCTTTTTTAATTTTCTTTGTTTAAATACAACAGCTTTGCCTATCAAACTTTTACTTAAGAAGCTATAGTAATATTGTTTATTGAGTTTTCTTATAGGAAACATCGTAATAAAACCGTAACGAGGTAGTAGGTACATAGTTTGTATCTATCAGGCTGGCTAATTGGAAATATGTCCCTTAGCACAATAGGTGTTTCCGGCAGCTACTTATAGCTTCAGTACTTGATAGCTAGGCTTTGTGTAGTAAATTCATCCGCATCATTAACAATAACGAGATTATATATTACTAGCTTCTGTCTCGCGGTTTCATCCGCGCTTTCAATGGATTTAATGTATCTCCTGATAACAACATAGCCTAGAATCACTTTTCAGATAGTGAAATATTTTTCAAATAGGCAGTGGTTCTGGAGATTAACTAACACATTAACCAACTAATAAAATTCATAGGCCAAAGAATAGGGAGTCGGTCTACCTGATGGCAGGTGGTCATCCCCGCTTATGGACATTAGCAACACCAGGCACACACATTGTCAATGCGTTGTCGACCCTAGACGTCAATATGTTAAGTCTCTTGTGATTAGAGGCGGCCTTAGGGGGTGGTGAACGGGGCAATCCCCCGGGGCCTCGCGCAACCCAAGCAAATAAAAAAATGTATGGATTTCAAATTTTATTTATTTGAATAACTTTAGCATTTCTTGTCAAACATGACAATTACCTAAACCAAACAATCAGACTTACTTTCGCATCACATACTTTTAACGAAGGACACAGGGCCTCGCAATGACCTGCCGCCCGGAGCCTCGCACTGGGTAAGGCCACCGCTGCCTGTGATTTTACCAGCCCCTTCATCTTTCTAACTAAAACACAGTAATACAGCATTTCTGCTTCAAAGCGGAAATGCGTTAGGTGGTAGTTCTTGCACTAAGAGCTCTTCTATTTCTAAAATTAATATTACCTAATATCAGTAGATATAGATGTAGCACAAGTCAATCCATATTAACCCATAAAAGTGTTTGTAGTGACCGTTCAAATGAAACATTTCTAAAATAATTTTGAAATTTGTCCCTGTAGTACAATATTCATAAAAATATATTAAATACGGTGTAAAAGATGCGGTCCATTAAATTACGATACGGTTGATAATATTTCGTTGACATTTCCCCTCCGGGAATGAGAGGAGCGTTTTTATGTTGTTTTTATGTTCATGTTTGATGTTGTAGTAGCTAATGGTCAACTTTTATTATAAAGGAATATAAAATTGTATTGGCTGTACTAAAATTCTGGCGTATTTTCGACAGCAAAGAAAAACAAACAATTTAAGAAAAAGTATCAAGTAGTAGATGAAAATCGTCTTATTTTTCGTACTTTGATTATCAGAAACCTTTAACTTCATTATATACTATATGTATATATGAATTATATACTTAGTCAATCTTTTTACACTAATAATAGCACTAGGCGCACAAACCTTTGTGGTTTTTATTAGAGCTATTTAATTAAAGGAAACCGATAAATCTATATATATAAAAATGTTATGTTGGTTTGTGTACGCTTCAAAAACTCAAAAAGTTAAGCACCGATCGAGCTGAAATTTTAGCATGACATATAATCCGCATCAAGGATTGTTTTTATCTATTTTTTGCATCAGTCATATGTCCGCGACCGTCTTTGTTTTGTTTCATATTTCTCAACCATTCAATCACAATGTGCCACAGCGAAGCGTGGCGTGACAGCTAGTAGTAAATAAAATAAAACTTTATTCGGTTATTCCAAGGTGTGAGTTCTTACTAAGTGCCAATTTAAAATCCGTTGAGTTGAGTCACAACATAAAATATAGATTGGCATTTATTTATGATATTAATAAGTAGGTATCAGTAAATAGTTATCAATAGCAGAATAAGACGTGGACACAGCTATCTCAGTAAATACTTCGTCATCCTATCTTTGACGTGCTTAAAGTAATATTTATAAAGGCGAGAAACCCATGTACTTTTTATCTTACGGAAATAAATCCAACATAAAATTATTAATCCTTCGTAATTATTTTTGATTCAATCAAAGCAAAAGTAAAAAATTGATATGTGCATCTTGTCCCTTCCTATTTTTAATTTAATTTTAACTTTGAAGTAGCTGTGGATGTGGTAGCGGCAATAAAAATAATCACACAAATCATCTTTATGGTGTCGTAAGAAGCTACTAAAGAGTATGCCAATGCCCATGTGAACTAACATCTTGCACCAAGTCATACAAAAAACCATTAGCCGTAAAAAAAACTGTCAAATTTAATGTCTTGTAATTCGTAATTCAGAACTGATATGTATTGCACCACAAGTGATTGGAAATAGTGCAGTCAGATAGATGATGATGATACAAAGATGGACATAGTTTTTTATATAGCTATAGGATAAGATAAACAATATATTCTAAAAAGAACTAAGTGTTGATTTATTTCTAAATTTTCCAAACTCCAAAAAATCTATTTCAATATTTCAAGATTTTCCTTAGCGAATGGTAAGGAATAAGCAGTATTTATAGAACAAGCAACTCATAAAGCAGGACTCTCACATCACTTCACATAAAAATGCGAGTTTGGGTCGAACATACCGGGATTTACGATCGAAACTGGTGAAATCCATCTTCTATTTGCCGTCTGAGTAGAAATTGCGTTTCTAAATGGAATATCTTCGAATGGAACATCAGTTTGTACTTAAGTAGAATCTAAGTTTTTTTTGTATTTATTGATAAGATCTTTAGAAGTAGGTGTTAAGGCTCATAATTCACTAATAACAATTTGAAGCGTATAGTTCTCTAGCAACCAGGTCCACGTGAAAATAAAATTTAAAATTTTATCCATACGGTTCATAATTTATCAATTATTGTGTAACTGTAAGTGTTAACGAAAAATATATTGACTAATGAATACCTAGAAAATGTGAAAACAACCATGAAGAAAAGGTAAAAAAAAACAAAGAATACCTTATAATTTCAAAACTCCCTAAAGTTTTTACTACAAACAATCTTGTGAAAATGAATCTTGAAACTAAGGAATAAATCTGTAAGTTTACATTTTTTGTGTCATATTTGGCTGACAAATAGGTTCACCTGACGGTAGTGGTCACCGCCGTCTACCCTAAAAAGTGAAGTTGTTAAATCATACTACTGCTTCACGGTGGACATGAGTAAGGTAGTACTTCTCTGGACAAATCTGCACTAAGATTACTTTAATATAAATTACATAAATATCACGATTTCAACATTGAAACCGCACTTTAATGTTGTTTTTTATTTCTCATCATCATGTCAGAAATCTGATAGCCACGATATCGCTGACAAGACAAGAACAAGAATAATTTTAAAGCACCCTGAGAAAAATATACATATAAATTTTCTCGATTAGTCTAATATAAGGTAAAGTACAAAGTAAGAATTCCATGAATGAAAGAAACCATGAAAATACATTTCTATGAACTTTACAAATTAAATTAATTGAACATCGGCTTCTACAAAAGCTATAATTGAATAAGTTGTTTCTGTAGAAAACAAGTATTTTTAAATTTCCAATACCAATCGGTAATAGTCCAACAGTAAAAAATCGTCCTTTGACAAAAATATTGAAACCTGTATGTCTATCAATATAATATATACAAAATAAACTGAAGGCACTGTCAATTTATTGAAGTGTAACATTTACAAAATCGACAGTTATCAACAATCAATCAATCGTACAATTACATAGAGTTGAAATTCCAACTTGAACGTGGAAAGTGGTAGTGTTATAAAAAAACGATAGTTAAGATCAATTTCACAAGACGTTCCATTACTTGTAATGAGGGTCTTTAGTTTCAGGTTAATTACAAAGTAACTGCTGAGATAAGAACAACGATTAGTTGGTAGAGATTGGGTGACACCGTTTCGTTCTATTCACAGAGATTTGAAAAAAAGGAGGATCAAAAATGGAGAAAAATTGAACTTAACACACTATTATCAAGGCGCATATTGGCATAATGTACACAACATAATAAGTACATTAGTCAGTATAAGGATCATGAGCTTCGTAACATTTCGTATGAGATTCGTATTATTGATTTATTTCATTAATATTAATTTCCGTTCCTTTAATGATATTCAGCAATTTGCATTCACCCCCCAATTTTATCAATTGTCCAGGAAGATTTAATGTTTTCCCATCATAAAAAGTATTCACTATGACTATGTATAATGTTTGGGATACTATTCAAATATAAATAAAGATAACTAAATGAATTATATAAACAAAAAGTATTCGAAATAAATGGGAACAATTCTTCTTGGCAGCTAACAGCTCAATTAACAAACAACAACGTACAGTACAGGTGGCTGAAAAGGCAAAACCAATAACCCGAAACGTAGACGGTGAAAAATGCTAGCACGATCATAAATTCCGTATGCTCTTAACATATTTGTTAACCCTCATCCAATTCACGCTCGGTAGTCTTCAGTTAAGCCCTATATAACAAACAAATTTCACTCTTAAGTGCTCGTAATAAGAGCTTCCACGAAACATTGATGTAAATTAAAGGTTCCAGTTTTCAGGGTGCGATGTCGAAGCAATTTTTCTTCATCCCTTCAATATGTTGCGGGGTGGTGGAATACGCTATCTATCTTCTATGCGGGCCATTATGCAAATCAGTTCAGTAATACCAGGCAAGTGGAACGAGGTCTGGACATATCTTTATAGATCCTATGGCAGATAGATGTTTCCACCTTTTGGTTATTTTATGTTCACGAGGAACTAAACTGCTAGTAAAAGACAAATATATTTTTGATCAAATGATAGCAACCGCTAAACCAGTACTTTTGGCAATAAAATAAATATCCTGGGATATTCTTTACGTAAATTTGGTATGAATATTTCCAGTGGGTAGGAAATAAAATTAATCACTGAGATATCCAAACTATTTCTTCACTCATCTAAGCTTAAGGTTTATAACACCTCTTTAAGGCAGTGAAAGCCTAAAATAACAGCTCTACATGCTCTTAGAATAAAGGATTTGAGTGAAAATATTGATTCAGGCGAGCTTGAGTACCACTTCACTATAACATAGACTTGGCAAATGAAGAGCTGGAATATAGTCCTGCGAAATTAAATACACGCTAATATAATCAAACACACAATGAATTACCGACATCACAATTTATTTCATTAACGTATAAACTTCGAACAAACAAAGTTTATTGTATATTTACCTGTATCAAACCACATTACCTCGTGTACTCATTCACTTTGCGGTTATCGGAAAGCTGGCTAGCTATCGGCTATCCGTTTTCATTTAATGGAAAACACCGTTGTGTTTAGCCTGGTAGTCTTTCATTGGAATGAAAAAGGCACCATTTGTTAGATTAACTAACCTGTATAAAAGAAACCTGGAAACTACGATCCTACAAGTGCAAAAGGAAATTCTTTTCAATGCAATGCAATGAGCTTCGGTTTTTCACTACATTCAAAGCAAGTGAAAACAGCTGTGTTTGGTAAATTTTTGTTCTTATTGATATTTTGTTAGTATTATAATGAAATGCTTTTTTACCATTATTGGCGGAAGTTGACCATATTAATACAAAGCAAATTTTTCTCGAAGGTAGCTGAAGTACCAGAACACATCGGAAGGTGCTCGGTAACAGATTTTCAATAAAAGGGTGATGGCCGGTCGAATTGAAATAGGTACTCCACTTCAAGACAGTGAACAGTGTGATAAAAATTATCATCATTGTCATCACACTATCAGCTTACACTTGTCTTAAATGCAGGGACACATCATACCCATAAATAAAAAAAGAAAGATACAGCTTTAATAACCACCTACGAAGAAACGTTGTGCCAGTATTCCATAATTAAAAAAGAAGATTAGAGTAATATGTATTTTGTTGAATTAAAGCACAAGTTTTTGAACATACCCCAAAAATACGGTTAACGTTTAGTTTACCATATAATCCTTTTTGTAGCCTTTTAGGTATTTTAAAGTGGTTTTCTCCTCATCTCTACTTAGTCGGTTAATCTGGGGTCCTGACCGCGTTTGGGTAAATCTGTATAAGTTACTTTAAAATACATTATACTTAACTATTTTATAGTTTTAGTACCATTAAATCTGGACCGTTATTTATCTGACTTACTGTAGTTATAGGCATTATTATGCCTGACTCCATAGTTACATATGTACTGGCGGGCCAGTTGGCTTGGTGTTTAAATATACAGGGATATTTATGAATAAAAAAAAGAAAAACTATTATATATACTTTTTTTTTTATTGCTACCGGCCAAATTGACTCCATGCTGCCTGATGTTAAGCAGTCAATGAAGTCCCCTAGTGATGGCCATCATCCCAGCAGCCAGCATAGCATTGTGGCATGATGGCCCTCACCTTGACGGCCCTGAGAGAAGCTTTTTCACGCCCCGCTTAAACTACTATATACTCCTATATAAAGTAGATAATTATTAGGTAAAAAAGGTACGTAGACCTTTCTATTAAATAATCTCGTTCCCTGACATGACAGCTTACTAAGGTTGTTAATGGATTTGACTAAGGGCTTTGATAATTAATTATATTTTTACGGGGTATTTTGTAACACGTATTAAAACCGATATCTAGGATAAACATTTGTATGTTTGAACATGTATGTTCTGTGACTAGGTGTTAATATAATAATAATATATATATGATAATATATACATGTGTTTAGAAAAAAATTGGTTAAGGTTATAGCGTTGAAAAATCTATAATCAATATAATAACAGAAATTATATTATTTTTTTAATAGATTTTATTATAAAAAATTTGTCAGTTCTATTTACCAAATGCCTATAAAACTTACCACACCAAACTGATACTTTATATAAAATAAATATTCGACATCAATCCAAAACCTTTCGATCGATGTACGTATTAATCCAATAATTCTGTATCGCAAGCGATTATTAATTTTAGGCCACAGAAAGTTTGTGCCAAGTTGACACTGCCGGCTAGGCAATTGTATAATGCTCTCGGAATCGAAATTGATTGGATTTGCTACTAGAATGACTGCGGTGTGTTGCTATCTGACTCACACACCTCAGCGCGAACGAGACAACAATAGTAGGACCGTCATTGTATCGGCAAATCGGCTTCGATTGCGATAGCAAGAGCATAGCACAATCGCCCTGCATGCCGGTCCGCTACTCCCACTGTGTGCTCATTTTACACATCCTGAGAATTTAGTCCGTAATGCTAATTATAAGAGACAAATCAAAGCGATTCATTATAATACGGCCATCAGCAATTTACGTCATTCGCACAATTAAATTAACTTTTATTATATTCAACAAAATATACATACTTAATAAAATCCTAGCTTAGAATTTAATACAGATAAATCGACACTATTCCTCAAGTCTATTTAGTTGTATTTTATTTATTTTTGAATATCTTAATGACTGTTTCAAAACGACATGATTCCAATCGAAGCTAAATATGTAGCACAAGAAGGTATAATAGCAGCTATTGTACCTTTTTATTATAATTTTAGTGCAGCCACTAAAATAGGAATTGGTAAAAAATAAAATGACCCCTCATTAGGAGATCTTTGTTAGGGCCACCGAGACATTTGGGATATAGGATATACAATTATAATAGGCGTAATTTTATTTTAATAAGCATTTAAGAGTGTTCTTAATGTTATAAATGTAATAAAATATTGTACAGCTATTGTGTACAAACCCTTAAACATGAATAAGGGTAGGTACGTAATTGCCATATTTATCATTATAACAAACTGCTTTTATGACGCTGAGTAAAATTAATTCGTGTTTGTTTAAGAGATAATAACGTTTAATTAATGAATTTACCTAAACAAGTCAAATTAGATGTGAAATAGGAACAGTGGTGTGTTGTTAAATGAGTCGGTACATCATATCAAATAAATATAAAGCTACGAATGTTAATGAAGCGGAACTTCTTCTGATGCCATTCATAGAAGCATCACAGGGAAGAGAAGAAAAGAGTGAATCGGCTACTAGAAGGAAAGCGAGCTCCATCTTCGGCCTCATCTTTACTTACCATCAGGTGAAATTGAGGTCGATCACAATCCCGTCAGAAATAAAAAAAAATCACAATTGGTAAATTAGAGGTCACTGATAGGTCACTAAGAATTTTAAACTGTGGTTGTCTATCTACACTCATGTCAAATTTCATCATAGCCCCTAATGTAGTGTTCTAGCAGCTACAATCGAGAATTACGGCTACGATTCTGTTTGAAAAACTGCGCTAGCTCAACGACGTTTCGTCGCGGCCTCTATACTCTGTCTCTATCGCTAACTACGCAATCACGTGAGAGATAAGCTCACAGAGGCTTCGTTGGACTGGCTTGCCGACAAAATCTGTATTAGGTGATTATGAAGGTTAAATCTACATAGACAAACTTCGCAGACATTATGTATACCTAGTACGTAACTTTGCTTCAACCAAGCTTATGGCCAAACTTTGCTCAAAATAATCATCATTGAGCAACGTCATTCAACGTCAAATACATTACCATACATGTTTTTTTAAGTTAAAGTATATTTAAGTACTTGTTAAATGCATTCCAAAAATTGAGGCATATTAAATGTAATGTTTCAGATGTTAAAATACAATTTCAACATTCATCATTTACATAAAACAAAATACCCTCTTTTGTGCCCGCTTTTTCCTTGTAACCGCAATAATGTCAGCGGAGTCAAACGCGGTTGTCCCTTTTACTGTGGTCAGAGCATAATATGAACAGGCTTGAAGAATATGTACACACATTGTGTAAAACCGTACATACTGTCTATCAATTTATGCATATTTTGAAAAACAACCTCCCTTTGTGAATACTGTGGTACCTACCTAGGTTATTTTGTTATGAAATTTTGGCAATTTTCTTACTCGGAAAATACAGTATAGTACCTACCTAAACCTGTTAATAATATAGATGAGAATACTAATGAGAAGAGTTGGAAAGTAAATAGAACCTCATATTTTGTTATTAGGATTTCCACGAACTATAGGTACTAACTCATCATTTAAACACTACCACTTATAAAATATTTTAAACCACTAAATCATTCAGGAACTTTCTTTGTTTTTTTTTATATCTGAAGATATCATATCATATAATGGATCCCAGGTTCAATTGATTGTTGAAGTGTTGAATTTTAAATAGACTTACGATATAGGCATGTAACTTCCTGGTAAAGAACAAAATGTAACGTCTCTTGAAATAAGTGTTTAAGCCCTGAACTTTATTGGAAAAGGACCAACGGTTTGTCGAAAAAGTAAATAACAAAAGGTATTGCTATGTAAGAGGACTTCTAAATTGAACGAAGTCGACAAACAAAAATAAGGATGTTGCGAATTTACCAGAAGAGGTCAATTTTGTATTTTTATTCGTTGGGAAATAAATGTAGGATAAGAGCCGTATTGTTCACGTTTTAGCCTTATTTCACTCCTACCTTGTAGCCACACTTTTAAGCTAAGGATTTTTGACTCCAAAAAAAACATCTGCACAGGTAGTAGTTAAAGTGCAATTTGCACTGTCTTATCTTCGCTCTTCGCTGCAGCATCTTAAGAGTAGAGATATAAGTTATAAGATTTATAGGACACGATCGTGATGAACCAAAAAAAAAAACCTTCCATTGTAATATATAGGTACTCGGGATTTATAAACAAAACAATATACGAGTACATAGTCAGTTTTGTCGTTTCATGAAACGAAAAGAAAAGATGATAAGACGTTAACGGAACATCCGTTAACGTCTTATCATCTTTTCTTCCTCCAATTTCCTCAAAAGGCTTTTTCAGGTCAGTTAGTTCAAATATACATACATGGTCAGAATGTGACCTGATAAAATGGTCATGCTTAATTTTTTTTTTGATAATGCAGGTTTCATCTTTAATTAATGTTTTAGCCTTCGATAAGGTTTTCCTTGTTTCTATTTGGCTGGTGATAAACATATTATTGCCTATATTTTAAATTTTTTCTTATTATTTTTCGTGCTTTTTTATATTATACTAGCGCTCTACGGTTTTACCCGCATTCAAAAATATCAAAAGTACCATATTTCCCTCTCCGGATTTGGTGTTACGAGAGTGGAAAATTTCGTAGACTGGCTCACGGGTTAAGGCATGATAAGGTTACAAAGCAAACATAGTTACTTTCACATTTATAATATTCTAAATTATTTCTTAATTGCATTGTGCTTTTATTGAGAAGGTTCACTAATAAAAAAATTACATATAACTTATTCAATTTTATGTTCTACCCCTTGCCTTTTGGCATACATTTGTAGTTCAGGTGATAATCGATCAACCAAATAATTCTGCATTACCCATTTCTGGCTAGGAAGTGATGTCAGACACTCTACTAAAACCAATCTATACCCAGTTGGTTGCTTTACTAGTTGCAAACATTTTTGGGTATGCATATGTCTTATGTTTTTTGTCTGAAAATATAAACAAAAAATATATTTTAATGATCAGAAGCTGGTGTAAAATTGATGATCATACAATGAAGAAAATAATTAATAAAAGTGTATGTCAACGATGTCAGAGATAAACCTAAAAATAACCTTGGACATTCCCTACACGGCCATCTGATCCCAAGCTAGGCAGAACTTGTTCTTTGGAAACGTGATATCTGCACACAACAAACAGATGTGTTCATATATATAAATCTTTGTCCTGCTTAGAAATCGAACATACCAGTCGACCTTTAGTATGGCGTATCTAATCACCAAGCCATGGTGGCGTTGGTATTGTACTTACATCTGAATCGTACAGCCAGGTTTGTGACCCCATGCGTCCTCGACACAGAAATATTGTTACAGTGTTAAACAGGTGGTCTAAGCACATTTCATCTCGTTTTATTTCACCGTCTTTCGTGTATATCCAATACTGAAAAAAGAGGTTACTGGATTTTTATTTATATAACTAAATTCTGCTTAAATAATTTATCGTATAATATCCCTAATCTCGGCCTAAGAAGATAGCACGGATGTTTAAAGCTTAATGTAATGGTAAACCGATAAACAGAAAGAGAATTACCAATAATTAATCTTTTAATTAAAAAATATGTGTTGATCTATGGGCTAGAGAGTGCCCGCGCCAAGACGAGCTAGAAACCAGGGGGATACTATTAAACACATATTATTAAGGTTTGACCTGGATAATGCTAGAGAGGTTGCAGTTCTCAGGATAAGAAGAAGTTTTATTTACCTGATTTCCACCTTGGAAATGACAAGTAATAACTGTTACACGGTCTTGAGCATTCGAAAATGTAATCGCCGCATCCAGACACATGCCGTAGTTACTTAGGCTGTAGATCTAAAAAAAACAAACGAACTGAATAAAGCAGTGTAAATGCGACGGAATTAATACACAATAACTTGTCAACAACTTTTTCTGAGGCGCAAAGTCAGTTCTCCCATTGCGCTATGGCATGAGGTACTTCAAAGTGGGATAACAGCTCTTGAAGGTTGGCAATAAATTTTCAATCGGTGGTGACTACTTTGCACTAGGTTGCCTGGATGCTCGTTATTTTTTTGCCAATAATAATGTTCCTTGCCTAAATGCAGACGATGCTACCTATATAGTCCAGTAGGTATACAATAGAGTAATAAGAACTTACTTGACCACTAGCAACGTAGTTCCCAGGTATTTCCAACTCAGGGTAAACATTCTCAAGATACCATTGAAAACATTTACAATTCAATTTCCTACGAAGTTCTTTTCTTTTTGAAACATCTCCGAAGTCGCCTTTGTCGTTACCGATCCTCATGTAGAAATATTTTGCGTATTCATCAAGCCAAACCTGACAAAAATTAAACTTTAAATCAGTTTCAATAGAAAGCAGATTTCATTTTGGCGGTATAAATATCATGACATGGGATATGTCTGAAATTTACAGTGTTGCTAGAAACAAGTAAATGTTTACTTTTAGTACTCTTTTTAATTCTGTTCGGCAGACCTATTCAAAATAAAACCTTTGCCGCGACAGATTAGTAAACTGCTACCAAAGCGGTGAGATAAAACGTATAAACGGACATTCAATTGCCATCTGCTATGTAATACCGAATTCACAAAATTATCATATTTTGTATAAAGCTGCTAAAATACAGTTTCATTTTACGGCACCTGTTACACTTTATGAGTAAGCAAAATTAAAAAAAATGCTAGAATACCTCAGCTAACCGCATGGAATTCCTTTTCAAAGAACCTTTTTGTCCTTTATACGGTATCCGCTTTCTAAAAACATGTCCAACATGAGAGCACGGTACCATTTCCAAAGAGCCACCGCACATCCACGCTTTGAAAGACAATTCCAGGTTTTCGGCTCCCCAAATATCGAAACCGTCGTCATAATACCCTAATTTTTCAAAAAAATGTTTGTCTATTGCAAACAACCCTCCTGGTATTGTTGACGTTTCAATTGGTGCTGATGGATTATTTCTTTTGAGCAAAACATCTCGGGCTACGGCTTTCCATTTAAATTTGAGATCCCAGTTGAATCCACCAATTCGAAGATTAACCATGTCTTGTGCTATGTATTCAAACGTGGAATCATGGATATGGTCAATAATTGGACTTACCACCCTAGTTGGGTTTTCGACTATGCGTTCAACTAGAGGCTCTAACCATCCTGAAATAATATTAAAAATACCTTTGATATAATTAAGATCATCTATTTTAATAAGTACTCCTCTGCGCTAGTTTTATATTTGTAGTTAAGAATTGGTATTTTAAGGATAAAATTAGACAGAATAAATATTATTTATGTTATAGATTGTATAATATTATTAACATCCGTAGTCATAACAAGTATTGGTTTGTTCTCTACTAACAAATATCATAACGGTAAGCATATCGCTATTATCTGGCTTTATACTTTTTTTAAACCCACGGATGGCAGTTCGAAGACAAGTCAGAACCTAATATTACACGTTCCCGTGGGTTCGTATATTTCGCCGAGATAGGATCCAGAGTAGATCAAAATCCATTATTAAATCCGATTACCCGCTACGGGTATTAGTGGTACCAAACATACACACATAAGAGGGCCCGTGAAATTACAGGCACATGAGTTGCAAATGTCTATAGGCGGCGGTGACCATTTACTATCACTTACTATTACTTGAGTAGGATAATATAAATATTATACACATCATCTTTTGAAAAGATTTTTTGATTGTGTTAAAAACCATATTACGTAACTAAGTAATTATTGGGTAGTTAAAGAGAAGTATGCGCACAAAGAGATAGATATATGACTTTTTTATACCATTTTGAGAAGTAAGATAAGAGAACTTCATTATCCAACATTCTGAGCATCGACTACTGAAAGTATTTTCGCCGTGTCATATAAACTCATGCCTAGTTAGTGCCTCGTCATGTTCTCTTGAAAAAACATCTTACCATAATTACATTCACAGTGACTATCAAGAAACACAACGACGGGAGCTGTCACGTACTTAGCTCCCATTATTCTAGATCTGATTAATCCTTCACGATGATTGGCTCGTAGTAAAGTCAGCTTCGGTATTGAATGTACGTATTCGTCGAGGGGATTCTTGAGGTGGTCTGAGAATTGTGATTATCTAGATTAAGATAGATTTCCCTACTTTCTCATTCAGGTAATGTACAGACTGGAATATATTTTAATCAACTTCCATGTCACGTCTTAAAACAAGTTATATACCTATATAACGTCTATTGAGAGGGTACCAAATTCGTTTTTGATGTTTCGAGATTTAAGTATAATTATTTTTTCATCTTAAATTTGCCAAAAAGCCAAAAACCGTCATGTGATTTATGGACAGTATTTCTAGTGTAGATAATATTACAAATCCTATGTTACTGGACTTAGTAATTTTAAATCGATAAATATATGATTGGTTTTTTGTTTTGGCGCTTCTTTTTTTGGTATTTTTCCACAAAGATTGGCAATCGATGGTTTTGGTGCTGTAAAATATAATATTAATAATAGTTATCATTTATTCTAGTATGGTTTATTTGTTAAGATACCATACTAAGCATTGATAGTCCAAAAATATATTTAATTAATATATATTGTATTAATTTATATATGTAAACGTAGTGTAGGGCGCCCTCCAGCTATGCGATGATATACGCGAGCTAGCTGGCAGCGGTTGGAAACAAAGAGCTCAAGATCGAGCTCAGTGGCGTGCCATAGGTGAGGCCTATGTCCAACAGTGGACGGAGATAGGCTGATGATGATGATATATTTTTTATTATTGAACACTCACCCATCGTTGAAAAGTCGTCAATAAGTATAATTTCCTTCAGCATATAATTTGGTGATCTATTTAGCACGGAGTTCACAGTCCTCAGGAGCGTAGACCATGCTTCGTTGTGGAAGCATATCACAACGGATACTTTTGGCAAGTTCTTAGGATATTTTTTTTGCTTACACCTGTGATTAAAAATAATACTTACACTGTTGAGGTAATTTTTCAATCAATATTTTTTTTAGAAGAATGTTACCTAAGGTTTGATAGGGAAATAAGAATTACTGAAATTCAATTTCGAGCATAGATGATTGACATGTAAATTGTGCTGTGAAGTTATCAAATGTGAGCTACCAATTCTGATTGCAAGTCCCTTTCTCAATTAAGGATCAATGATGATGTACTCATATTATTGAGGTTTAAAGTCATTCACTTGGCCAAAAGTGGTAAATACCCACGTCATATCGGTATTTGCACTTTCTAATACCGTTAGTAAACTAAGTATAAGTTAAATTTGCTATCATCTTACCAGTCATCTCTCGCATCTGTTAAGGACCGATTTATCGGTATAAGGTCACTGACAAACTGGTTGAAGGCGTGGTCTTCCCAGCCCTGATGTACCAATTGCTTTATATACCTTCGTAGATTATCGTCTAGAACCACTGGTCTGCCTTGTGTACCTGGCATACATTTATTGTTTTATTATTACAAGTTTTCGTGTCGCGGTTTTAACCACCTACCCAATATTTTCTAGAAAAAGAAAATGCTATGTATGTAATCGTGTGATGTATTATGCTATTTCGTAAATATTGAGCTAATTTAAACTTTTCCGTAGAGCAGGCATAACAACGCCTCGGATAATGAACCTCTCACGTGACTGCTTTGTCAGCGAAAAAAAGAACATAGAGATCGAGACAATACATCGTCGACCACATCTTACAGAATCCAACCTCAGGTCATCAGTTCACCTGGAAGATAATTTAATATGTGGTCGTCACTTAAAGCCCTTAATTCTTCACAAGGTATTGGTTCTTTAAGTAATATCGCATGCTGCGCTTGCGCATTACCACCTTATTCAATTTGACTGTTATTTAAAACTACCATCAATCAATCAATCTTCATATTCTTCGAATAGGGTCAACAAATATTAGTGGTGTATATATTATGCTGTTAGATTACCTGGTGGAATATCCACATTTCTTATAATTGAAAGCTTTTCATCACTCGATATGCTTAAATTTATTTCTGGAAGCTCTTGCCACGCTGGAAAAAACACATTTTGATGAACAATGAAAATTTAATTTAGATATTTCTTTTCTGCCAAGGGGTTTGACCGTTGAAAAAAACAAATTTTTGGTGGTACCCCATATAATTCAAATAATTCTGTTAACGTACTTTTAGAAATAGTGCAATAAATAGAAACAAAATATCTACTATTTTTCTTCTTTCATCCAAATTGGTTTAAATAAAGAAAGTTTATTCTCACTCAATATTAATCAAAAAAGTTAAATGTTTAAGCGATTACAGAACTGATCCCTAAGTATAACTAAGTTATAGAAAAATTAATCCCCTTTATACTAGTTTTGTATGTTTTGCATGGGAATACTGAATAGGCTTTTTTACACACATAAAATAAATAAAGAAATACCGTCAAAGCCCGATGTTACATCATCATTTTTCAATTGATCCAAAGCCTCTTTGTAAGAATCTTTGTCACTAAGTTTTATTTTATTTCCTGATCTAAACTCACGAACGATCGTCACTAACGATACAAGCCACATAACTGTAACGACAAAGAGAAATTTCAGCAGTTTTTTTAACATTTCTTATTGATTTTACGTATAAATCGTTCAATGTCTATCAGCATACTGGGCAGTTCAAAGCCATTGCAGTAATGATTGTTAATTCTATTGTTCTGGCATTGTTTTCAAAAGTGGTTTCCATTTCTGTTTCTAGAGAACTATCTTCATTCTTGATTTTTTCCCATAACACTAATTACAAAAAAGACAGAGACAGTGGTGATGACACGATAATAAATGGGATGAGTAACTATTAATTTTTAAGATTAATTATATACCTTTTGGCACAATAAAAAATATTTTTTATAGGTGAACAACCAAGATCTCTTTAGACACTGACGAAAGATAATGCTTTGAAGCTACTATTAGTAATGCCGAATTATTTTTAATAAATCCGCATAATATATTAAAAGCCTACCTAAATTTATCTTATTTTAATACTATATTTCGCCCTCGGGATAAAAAGTATGCCTTCTGTTATTCCAGGACATGTTCTATCTATATGCCAAGTTTTGCGTGACTAAAAGTAAAGAATATCTATATGTATTCCTGTATATAAAAACCTGTGTATAAAAATGATTAATAAATCAATATATACACAGTGAATACTCACAATGAAGTCAATCAGACAAATTAAACATAAAGCCAAACATTTGCATTCACACAATGAATAACCATTCTAATATTGATTATGGAACTTCAGACGGTTGTCTTGGAAATTGATGAATACCTAATCCACGAGTTTTGTTTGTTCCATCATTTATGTGACTATTGACATTATAATAATCAACGTCATACCTAATTTCATTGGTTTATTGCCTATTTCATACTTGTAATGCGTCTTACTTTGATAATTATGTATAGGTATATAAATTCTTATTTTCGCCCCGCTTTTCCGAGGGATCTACAGATTTTCCTAGAATAAAAAAAAATATGTCTTTCTCCATATTATTACCTACGTACCTGCCAAACTTCATCACGGTTAGTTTTACCGTTGTGACTTCAAAGGTAAGAAATAATAAAGATTCGCATTTATTATTTATATTTTAGAATTCTTTTTTTTTGGGCTTCAGTATTTTTTACATAAATTTTATTAAAAATATGTTGGTTTTTTCCACTGCACTTGTTTGAGGGTGATATGAATTTATAAAACCAATAATTTACTGGACGATTGTAATTCTCGATGTATATATAACAGTTTTGTATCGGGAATATAAATAAATATTATTTTTCAGAAGTTATTGAATTCCTATAATTTCTTAAATGTGTCCGTAAACTGAAATGTTCGAGACGTTGAGTTGATTTATTGTATCTGTAATTAGCTGTGTTCATTACGACCACGTTCCAGTATATTCAAAGAAAATTAACTGAAAGGCTTGTCCCGTCTTAATTAAATGCTGCTATGCAAACCGTACCCTTTTGAAAAACCTTCATTAGACTCATTACCGACATGTCCACCGATACAGACGTAAAATAATTTCGCCAATTGATTTTCGAACTTAAGTACACGCAATAAGGTTTTTGCATGGATATTTTTTATTCATTTAACGTCAGATATAAAATTGTCACGTAGTACAAGTCGACGACAAAAAAGAATGGTCTCTTTAGATTTATTTTAGAAGGGCATCGTTAAAGTAAATTGAGGTTGAGGTGGGCAAATACTAAAGTTAACGAGGTACACCGAAAAAGTAAATCTCGTTGAAGTAAATTAGTTAAATTGATTGCATTTATAAATCACAGAATTCCCTCTCGCGGTATTTTGGATTCCCTCAAGCTTAACGTCACCAGCTTAATTGATGTAATTAGGCCAAGCCCTAAAGTTGTACAGTTTCATTGTCATTTTGTCCCATTTCCCTTTTTCAAAACAAAATGAAAACAGGAAAAGTGTTTCGTTATTTAACGTTACTGTTTCTTTTATTACAAAAACAAAGTGTATTGAATGAAATTGCTGACAATTTATTAAAAGAAAAAAAAAACTTATTTTCGTTAGTTTTTGATGCGATTACGCTCCAAAGTTTAAAGGTGTTATTGCGACTGAACTAATCATTTTTAATTTGTGCCTAGGTCCATTATAAGCTATATACTACTAGCTGTCCCCCGCGGTTTTACCTGCTTTCCCTAGAGATGTAACATTTTTCTGCGATCTATGTTACTTCTAATACCTCCAAGAATATGTGTACAAAGTTTCATGATGATCGGTTAAGTAGTTTTCGCGAGAAAGCGTAACAAACAAACTTACATTCACATTTATAATATTAGTAGGGAGTAACTGTACTCAATTACCTTAAAATCTCTCAAAATCTAAATATCATCTACTACCAAACTTCTACCAAATTGAATAAAAAAAAATTGTCTCCTCCCAGACAATTTCCCTCAGTGGTACCCCACTAATGATCTCCATTGTGTGGTTCCGTAGTTTTTCCATTAGCACTCTTTAATTGAAAGTAAAATTCAGGAAGGAATTTTCTATGCGAAGTGCAGTTAAATTAACTGACACCGAGACTTTCCTCTTGGCATAATGGTTTTTTCTCCAGAATGTTATTAAAAAGAAAACAGGGTGCTGTTATCGTAGTAATAAATTTGCATCACACTAATTTTCAGTTGCTCGTGGAGTTTCTTAGGGTATTTTATTCGGTTCTTTTGTAAGTTGTGCTCATGTTTTATTGAAATGGATGTGTTTCTCTATTATGAAACAAGCAATAAAGTTGATAATTATTATCTCTTCTAAGGTATGCTAATTATGTATGTATGCTATTTATGAATATGTAAAGTAATATAATTATGTTCCCCGCGGTTTGACCCGTGTTCCTGGATATATGTTAGTTCACGTTAGAAACTCTATATCTACCAAGTTTCAATTAAATCCGTTCAGTAGTATTTGCGTGAAAGAGTAACAAACGTCCATCCATCTTCACAAACTTTCAAATTTATAATATTAGTAGGATTAAATTGCCAATCATGTTGTCAGATTTTTTATTAAACAACTTTAATAATTAACCATCGTTAAATATTGACAGTAATGTGCGGATCCCTAATTGTAATTCTTTCAAAGGCTGTAATGAAGGCCAAAAAAGTTAATCTTTAAATAACAATTAACGGTAAAACAAGAACTGTAAAAGTTATTAATTTAAACTAAGAAAGAAGCTATTCATAGTAGCAAGTTGAGATCTGGATTTAGTGATTATCCAAAGGGAATTGTTTAATTAAAAGGGTAATAAATATTTAAGTAAAGCACCTATATAGTTACTGACTCATAATATTATGTGTTCTGAAGACTCTTCATCCTTCAAAAAGCACTTAGATCTGTCAGTATTGCTTCTAACATGAAGCTACTATTGGTTCTGGACGAGATTGTGCAGTGGTTTCCTTGCCTTTTCCACCGAGGATTTCCAGCTGATGCTTTGCCCGAAGATACCTAGTCAGGAGCCCTCGTTGGCTTTTAAGTTTTGGCCTTCTAGTGGTCCTGGTTTCGCATCTGTCCAGGACCAGGAAAATACTTATAGACTAGGAGCGTATTCCCGCCATGTCACGCTTCATTAGGGTTTTATAATGTTTGCCTTCTCGCAGGCTACTCACAGCTTCTGATTGGATCGTGCTCTTATTCTAATATTTACAGCTAACTACCATATCTGATGGGTTATTATCTGTCACGTACGAACTTCATTAGTAGTCTGCAGCTAAGCCCTAACAATTAGGACGATTTGTAATATTATATGTATCCTGTTTTCATTTGTTTTAGGCAAAAACTGATAATTAGAATTATAAACATAAAGAGTTACCAAACTACACAATACAGTTTGTTGGTCAAAGTGGCACTCGGTTTTTATTCACGTTATTCAATTAAACATAAATATATAGCACAGAAGGATTACTTATTAATAATCGAAACCATATGTATGGAATAAACAAACAAGGAAATTTCATAGCGAGGTTGATACCTACATTAGTTCTTGCGCTGTCTTTAAGTTTCATAAGAAATACTATTATAGATTACAGGGGTGAAGTACTGTCTAGTTCCTACCTAAAATCATTATTTACTTGCAGTATAACGAATATTCCTTGCCTTGTCCTATATACTATAAATGTAGGTATATGTTATAGTCAACACTGATAATGTTCAAAACCACTTATGAGGCAAAAGTGGACCTATATACTTTTAGACTTTGCCTAAAAGCAGAACATTAATCAACCAAAATTGCTGACAACCTTGATAAAAATTTGAACCCCGAAGTAAATTTAGTGAACTCATCCCGTCGACTATACGCCTAATAAAATGACAAATTGACTACCTCAGCGTAAAAAGCGCTGAATAGACACAGGCACAGCGCTCCCCTTATTCTATGATGTCACCCAGATTTGAGTCAAATGTAGGAGAAAAGATGAACGCATTTAGCACAAAATAAAGACGCCACTCTGTTGCCATTTGCAGTCCCGCCAGCTAACGACCGCGTCATTAATCATACAAAACAGAGGCTGTCGAGCGCTTGAGTTGCTTCCTAAGTTATTGTACAGTATAAGGTACTGGGATGCTGCAATTGCTTATTATTTATTGCAATATATAGGATGCCACACAGTTTACAGGTGACAAAAGTATCAGGACAAAAGGAATTCTCGGCTGCAAATATATTTATCATGCAACAAAATTGCTATGCTCTGTGTTGGCATCAGATTTCAGTTCTTTTTAAGATACGTAGAATTATTATTGATATTTTCGATTGATTGCAGTAGAACTTCACGAGTCTCATCCAGAACCAGTTTTCATTAACAGTAATGATCTGATTTAAAAAAAAAACGCTTGGCTAAAAGTAAAACCAAATAAAAAAGGATAAACTGCATTTAAAATATGTACGCACACACAAATAAACGCGGTAGCATCTCTATTGAAATTGACGAAGTCGAGCTCATTCTCGTCATTGTCTACGCAAAACACGTTGGGTATAAAACTCTTCTTTGAAGCGACGTTTATGACTCCAATGGAATAATGTATTACGGAATTCTTAACACTAATTATATTGATGGGCTAATTGGCTTTATGGTTAGATCTTGACTGCCATTGGTTGTGGGTTCAATACCTATATTTTATTGCAGGACAAGCCAGTGTTTGTGAGTGTCCTGTATGTTTGTTCTGTGTCTGAGTTTAAATGTTTGGTATCAGATGGCCGTATCAACAAAGGTTCTGGATTATTTGTTTTCTTTATTTGTAACTTTAAGTGGCAATGGGCATATATTGCGCAAAGAGCCAAGTGCAACAACATCTAACCGGATGGTCAAAGTCGCCGAGGCGCACGGCGGAGAACTTTTTTGATTAGGTAAAACCATCAACCTAAGCAATTTGGTACCTGGTAAGCACAGTTCACGTCTGAGGGTCAACTACGCTTTGGTGATGCCCCTGGTTGGATGCAAATGTCCTCTTTACCTCTTTGCCTCTTTTTCGACATACTTGACATACCAAAAAAAAAATACAAGTTTGCAGGTAAGCATCAGATGTATCTATTGGAAATGAACAAAAATACTTTCAATGTAACTTACTCTTACTTATAAATATTAGTATTTTCAACCCCTATTTCGAAAATCATCTAGATACGATACTTTTGAATAATATGCGATGCGGACTATCAACTGAATAGACTTTGTACAAGTCTACGTACTTACGTCAAACGTACAAGCTCTTAATACCCCGTACGACACACAATTGAGTTCTATTACTTAGGAATAGTTGACAATAGTGAACATTAAATTAGGACCAAACAAGTACTAAGACTACATATATACTAATCAATAGATAAACAAAACATAGACTTTTTATTTAATTTTGAACAAAAAATTATGGACATAAAATTATACAAATTGGAATGAAATTAAAAATGAACTACCTAATCAATAAAAATTGGTGCCTAGAAGAAGCGTACCAAGAAGGCTGGCAACATTGCCAGGTTGAATGGCATGCTTACACTACAGACAATAAACAAACAATAATATTGTAACTATATATTCTATTAATCACTACATAGTATAAAACAAAGTCGTTTTCTCTATCCCTATGTATGCTTAAATCTTTAAAACTACGCAACGGATTTTGATACGGGTTTTTAATACATAGAGTGATTGAAGAGGAAAATGTGACATCCCTCCGGAACGCGGGTAAAATTGCGGAGGACAGCTAGTTTATAATAATAATATTAATTATAGTAAAAATATTTAAAATAATTAATAATAATTAAAATTTAACTTACTTGCTGTAGTATCATAATCATCAACGGATTTAAATTTCATGAACTGTAATAGTATTCAAAACCTGACTCAGGTCAGGCGTACTAAAGCTACGTAATGAGTGTTGTGGTAACGCCATTATCAGTCTGTGTGACCATTATTGCTGTCATTAACAAGGCTTTCAGGGTCCAAAATCTGCAGTACAATTCCATTAATGTGCTTAAATTTCAGCCAGTTGGCAAACAAAAGGCTACTTTTGAACTGGCTAAAATAATGTTTATTTAACAGGATTTTTGCTTCTACGTTTTTTCTTCTGAATTTAGTGGTCAGCTTATCTTCTCTTTGATGCTTGCTTATGCAGTTTAAAAACTATCTTTATTTTTGTAGAAACAGCTTTTATTTTTATGCAATAGGATTGGCATGTTTCAACGTTTGTAGTTTAACTGGAATGTTGTATTTGAACGTTACTTTACTAACATTCCTTACGTGGTATGCGTTCTATGCCGTAATTTGATAAAGACGTGGTACTAACTAATGAAAATAATGTGCCTCTATTAAGCGAGTAAAACCGTAGACTTAAATGTAAACATTCACAAAGAACGTAATTTTCGGTATTACACAAAGCTTAAAATAAATGTAGATTCATTATCTTGTACGACAATAAGCTACAGGATTTTGGGAATTAAAACTCCCACGATTTTTAAACAACGTAAGGGTATTATTCTTGCTAAGGGTTCTAGGATACTGCATACCACGCCCGTATCCCGGAGTGAAGTGTAGATAAGTGTACTTCCAGATATCACACGTATGAAAGCAAATGAGTTCACTATACCACACTATCAAATTCTTCGCACGGAAATTATTGTTTATATGGTTGGTACACCAATCTCTACACGACGATTATGCGAAATAAGTTTTGGAGGAGCGAGTTGTGAGACTCCTTCATTTAAAAGGGAAACTCTTTCGCCAGGCTATCTGAGAGAATCTTGATAGCGCGATGTAGGATTCTCGCATCTTTCTACTCGTTCATAGATGTCGCTGCATGACTGTGGTGCGGGTGATGAAGGATTGTAGGCGTGTTCATAGATGTCGCCACAAAGTAAAAAATATCTTAAAGTTGGAACTAGAAAACAAAAAATCGAGAAAGAAAACATGATAAAATAAATTAATTTACTAGAGATAGGAGCGTCTTCAAGGCTGTTTTTCAGAGCATATATGCTATCAAAGAAGTTAACCATTATGGTATGGATGAATGTATGGTCCATATAATAGACACCAAAAATCAATCAGAACTGCGTACCGATGAATGCATACTGCGAGCAGGTAAGATTCTGATAGGCGGTAAAATTTTGGTGTTGCTATTTGTCAACTAAGGATGGACCGAAGTAAATACTCGAATATTGTAAAGGTCTCAAAGTCACGGCGTCAACAAAAACGCTCATACATTATCATCTGTTTAAAACTATTTAATTTAACGCATGTAGCTTTAAATTATTTAATTTAATACGCATGCGAAGCCGTGGGCAAAAGCTAGTCCCACATATGAATACTTATGTTCATTCTTCTGTATTTATTTCATAATAAAGCAGGGTTCTAACCACTTCCCACACTTAAGGATAAAGTCCATAGTTTCCAGTGTTCAGCGACATTACATCAAACGAATGCCAGACGTGAATCAACCGAGCTATTGTTCACGACAATAGCACTGAAATAAGTTTCAGGAAGCAAGTTTTCCTTCAGGAAATTACTACCTACAAACTTACCTCTTCAGTGCAAAAGCACTTTTACATTTGAACTGAATGGTGACTTAGTTCTAAGAGTTTCATTATTTTGTTTGAATACCTTTAAGACTTTTTGGAAATTGTGATCCTAAAATATATATTTTTAGATTATTTAAAATCTGTAGATTTGTTATTTTTTATGGAAAAATCACATCTACTAATGACATGTGAATATGATTCAAGTTACAACAGTAAATTTGAATTAACCAAACATCGAAAATTAAACAAGCCCTCAATTTAATCACCCAAAGACAAACCTGAACAAACTAAACTGTCGATATTACAAAAAGATGGCCACAAATTCAAACTATCGTGAATCGTGATTAAGCTATAATTAAACTTGGTCGATGTTGCCAAAGTTTCGGGATCACCTAATCCGGTGTGACCCAACGCAAGCCCGTTTAATATTCACTGTCACACTTGAACTCATCCCCGGATTATGGGGTAATGCATGCCCCGGGAAGACGTCTATATCACACCCCTATTCGTTACTCTTACACTTAATATCAAGATTATCGTTGCTTATAGGTTACAGCTTGGTTTTGATGTATTTTAAAATATCATATTATATGCCATTGTCTGAAAAAAATATTGTTTTATTAGATTTAAACTTTACGATTTAATTGTTGATATCAATTGTTACTTTGGACGCTGGCGCAGATTGTATGGCAAATCTACTTCAATGTGTATTTTTTTAATGCGAAAATTAAACAACGTGCTCGCTTTTCAATGTATAGTTTATGTGTGTGTTTTCCCCCCAAAAGTGACATGAATAAAAAGAAACAATAAAAATGTTATGTGCCAGGATTAAATATTACATCTATCTAATAGTCATGGAATAAACCCTTTTTGGAGTTTTAAATAGCGCCAACACAATACTTTTTAAAGAATCATTTGCTTGTGACATCATTTCTAGGATATAATACTAATTTAATATAAGGCAAATTTGGGACTAAGTTTGTTAAAGCTGTTAGAGACTTAGCGCCATTAGCCTCAGAATAAGGCAGTCTAGAAAACGGGGCGACATATAGGTAAGATAGAGCTCCCTATATACATATATACATATATCTACGACGTAGTTTGCATGAAGATCATGATTTGCCTGTATATTAGGTACAGTGGAACTAATAATACATTTTCGTGTAACCTCAATTAAGTATTATAATTTATATTAGGTATTTAAAAATATACATAGTAAATGTATTTTTTCAAAGTTCGAATTAAGACATAAATAGAAATACAGAAAATATTAAACCTGTTTTGTGAACAAATTTGAGCTAATGTTTTTTTGAGTGGAGGTTGCTTCAGTAACTTAAAATTTGACCTTCATAAGTGCACTTTTTTTTTAAATACTGAGCGTATTTTTTTTTAAATATAATTAAAAGATAAAATATATAAAAGATTAAAGTTTAATTAACTTCTGGGTAATTCAAGATTCCGAAAATTATAGGTTCTCGCCTGTCAAAATGTAAGCCAAAGTTTAAGAAGTTATGCGTCTACGAAGTTCCTAGCCTAGTAAATTTAAGAGCAAGAACTAATTCGTAACAACTAATTATCTTTAACTATAATTCTAATAATTCACCATAATAAATTAGCTTAAGGCGACGATAGCTCTGTGGTAGCTGTTAAAGTCGAATGCCGTGCTGATGGTCGTGTATTCAAATCCTAAATTACGGTTCGAAGTGATGGAAAAAATTAAGAGGAAATGAATGCACCTATTCCTTCCATCCAATATACTTATTTAATAGTGAAGACATTACAAAGTACTCTTCAAGTGACGTATATGTGTACGTGAAAATTGTATTTAATTAATTTGAAATATGCAATTAAGCGAAAATTTAACGTTTTACAGGGCGGTAAGGCGGATTTTGCTCTACGCGCAAAACTTCTATAAATACCCGATAGTTTTCGGAGTGGAATTTTCGATACCCAAATTGGGGGCGAATATCACTTAAATCTGACCAGGCCATTACAATATACGTCATTTAGTTCAAGCCAATGTTTCAATAACACCTGTCCGAAATGACAGACCATTCTATTCCATTAATAGCAACGGAATAATCAATTCCGTCCATCCATGTGTCAATATACCACTTGCGAAACGTAGCTGAAGATAGAAATATCCTATTCTATCTAAAATTCCTTTAACTCACTAATTCGCTAACAATATTCGAAGTTTCCATTTACATTACCTAGTTGTTACTTGGATATTTGGTCTCTTTTTCGTTTTTTTTCTCTCGGTCTATGAATTTATTGTTTATATCGTTTTGAATGTATTAGTCAATTCTATATATGAAATGACGTATCATCAGGACCAGTATTTCATAGTCCATTGCTGGCACAGGTCTCCTCCAAAGCACAAAGTACACATTTCGGCTCTTTACCGTCTACTTGCATCCAGCCAAATTTGACTACCTTTTTCTAGCCTCCGATCTCATTAGTAAATGTGCGCTGAAATAAAAACGGATTAAAAAAAGTCTTCATTATTTACGAGTACCAAGACGACAAACTAAATTAAAATTTATTGTAGTTATTGTTCCTGATTGACTTTTACCTTACAGAAAAATGTAACAGAAAAAAATTATACAATTATTGTTTTTCGGGAAATACATGTCCCGAAAAATAAACAATGTTATCGAAAAATGAAGATAGTACCAACATACCTGCTCAAAAATATTTTCGTCTGTTTATTTCACAGATTCTCCAACGTCATATCAAATTATCCCCTGTCAGATATCGTAAAATGGATTTTCGGTTGTCAGATGTTTCTGAAACATTCCATGGATGTGTACCGTTTATTTTTGTGTACGGGAACAGATAGCTTCGGGAGCTTTCAATCCATTACCTATATTGATAAATTCACTTACCTTATCGGAACCGATATAAAAATTATGTCCGTATTCATTATAATTTATGTCTAACATTTTGTAACAATTATCTGCTATGAGGAAATTTCACGAAATTTGAGTAAATCAACTCGTTAAAACGTGAAAGTTTGCATATGTGGCGATTAATACTACCTCAACTCATCCCTAGGTAGTGTAAGATGTGATTAAAGAGTACACAAATAACGACTTACACTTAACAACTTCCACCAAGTCGTTAACAAAAGCATTTCCCATGAGTGTCGGGGTCCGATTCAGGCAGGCGGAAGGTGTTTTTTTTTTCTGCCAAAGCTCCATGAGAGAGCTCCATTTAAGTATTAGGGATGCACCTAAATGGATAGACATTGCAATATGTATTTTGTGTCACCAAGTATTTTTTTCTCTAATAAACCGTAATTAGGAACAGAATGACGCTGATGATTAATAATTCGATGCAACAGTTGGCTTAATGGTTAGATACCCTGACTGCTAAACCACAGGTCGTGGGTTCTACTCCCAATCAGGACAAATAATTGTGTCCATGAACATATCTGATTGTTTTTTGTCTGGGCATAAGAACCCATTTAGTATATCAGATATCTTGTTTCCATAGTTCAATCTGAGCTTAGATGGCCGTATGTAAAAAATTACCCTGAATATTAAATGCTAAAATTGTCGCTTGGAATAGCAACAGCTTTTAAGCCTGTGCATTACGTGGCGCTTGATGTATAGAAGAGCGAGATGCCGCGCTCTTAATGATTTGCTATCAAATAGATTTGCACTTTATCAAATTCTTGTTAATATTTCTCACAAGACTGTTTTTTCTTTCGTTTCTCCCTATTTTCATTAGTTGGCATATAGAACCTACACATACTTTCATAAGTAGACAAAGACCTTTTTTTTACCTTCCAATATGAAGAACCACCTTCGTTATTTAATACTTGTATACCTCTTTTTTTGTCTTGTGCGCCAACAAACAGGCAAATGGTCCACTTGATGGTAAGTCGTCAACGTCACCGTTACTGACATTAAAATACCAGGGCACTGCCAATGCATTGTCGACCCTAAGGCGTGAAGTTGTTAGGTCTCATGTGTCTGTAATTTCACCTGAAGTTACTCTAGCAGAAACAGATTAATATGAGTACACTTATGTTTCACGGCGGAAATCGGTATGGTGGTAGGACTTCCTCATAGCATGTCTTTAACTGGAAGATAATTTTTCAGTTACTACTTCTTTCAAAAATCCATCTTACTTACTTGCATCTCTTCTCTATTGCATACTACTCTACTTTTATTCTTTCCTTTTAATGGCCTTCCGCCATAAACACAACGATCCATTCCTAAGTAAGACAGGTTTATGATCGTTATTTTAAATGGTGTTTATAAAATTGCAAAATATTTATTTTAATCATAATAATTATTTTACTCTAACAATAATTTTTCCTTTGAGTCTGTAACTGTCAAAACTTTTAAAGGCTTTAAATAAAACGTTCTAAACCTCGTTAACTATCAGAATAATTATGCGGAGTGTACCCCGTTTTCAAATCATACTAGTCAACGAAAACCAAAGCGACAGTATAACTAAAGGGTGCCACTAGTGTTTCCAACAATAATTGGTTTTCTTACCGCAGTCGGACAGAAATTCAAAATAGCAGGTGCAGGCGTTTGTATTAGTTATTTGTTGTTAATTTTGCTTACAGTCTTTAATAAAAACATAACTTCAATAGAAAATAAAAAAGATTTTGTTTCTTTATCATATTGACAAAAGAGTTATACTTCAATTTAAACTCATTACTTTCTTATGTAGCAGAATTAATAAAAAAAAATAAGGTACAGCGTATGTGCGTTAAAAAATGTGCACCTTTTTAATCCATCCAATTTTGTTTAATTTTCTGGGATAACCTGTAATTCCAAACCATTTTACTAAAACGAAATTGTAGCCTTTTCTTTAAAATCCATCCAGTATTTTTTACGATAAAAGCATTGAGGGATTGAAATCGAAATAGCGACTACGATTCAAGGAAAATCCGGAACACACACACCAATATTGATTTGCAGTGAAGAAATCATGGAAATTATTTTTTGTAATATTATAAATGCGATAGTTTGTGGGGATGGATGTATGGAGGTATGTTTAAATATATATTATATTCATGGAGATTTATTACTCTTTGACCCAAAAGTTAGCAAACTTTAGGATTTGAATGAAACTGGACTCATAGATAGAGGATGCCCTAAAATAACAAAAAGGCTTTTTATCGTGGAAAATTGCACCATTCCTCGAGATCGCGAGTGACACCCCGGGGACAGCTGCTGTTATCTAGTTTTAGAAATAATTTCTTTATTGTATTTTTTCGAATTAATCTTCATAGTCATAAGTTAAATTTTAGTAGCCTACAAAAACGTACAAAAGTTCCGCAATTGAGTAAATTTATAAAACTACAGCAATTTCAAACGACCATTGATTTTGTACCTTAAACACAACTCAACGCTAACGTGGCTGAAAATAAAGACACCAATCACAAAGTCAATCGGAACTAAAAAAATCCCCGAATTAATTTTGATACCCCAAGAATTTAATACAAAATCCGGAAGCATCCCCCCGGTAATAATTACGTCGTCCCAGATGAAATTTATGAAGTGAAATTTCTGCTACGACCCAGTTCTTGGGAGACAAAGCCTGTGAGTCCAATGGCAACAAATTGAATTCCGCGACTGCATCGCGCTTCAGAAAATCTCGATGTTGTTATCTAATCTTCAGGTTGATAAAATGAAAATTAATTTTCTGTTTCTAATATTTTGATAAATTCATAAAAATATAGGTGAGGTCTATGTCCAGCAGTGGACGGAGATAGGCTGATGATGATGATGATGATGATAAAAATATTTGTAAACGTCATGTTTTTTCTAACGGGCTTAGATAGTTATAACCTCTGATGGTTCTTCCACCCTCATGTAGACCATTTGTGATTGTGGCTTATTATTCAATTCGAGTAATTCAAATGGATATTAATATCAGCTCGAGGGAATATTTATAGGCCTTCTAGCATCTCCATCTCTTGTATATTAGTCTGGTTGAGTCATAATGGGCTTTTGACAATCTAAATATTCTCGTTTATTTTGACTGTAAAAAGACTATTGTGCTTAAAAACAGCTTCACGTCACTAACGAATTAAGTTAAACTGTGGAATATTCAAACTTAATGAAAATTCTCAAATAACATCTTCCGGCTGGCGGTGCCTGTGCCACTATCTAAATTGAATAGTCTCCATAGTCTTGTGGACTAAGAGCTAGTATTCCACTTTATAAAGTTTACTTTACCGGGCTAGCTTCTTGTAAAACTACAGCTAGCTAAAACCTGTTAAGGACCAAAACATAGCTGTTATGCTCTATTATTATTTAGCTAGAGAGTACAGAGTTTGCTATAATTATTTACGAAGAAATATTTTTAAAAGAATCCATTCTAATTCTTTATACCTTTTGCGTTATTTATTAAATAAAATATTTTCCATCCCACAGTGTCACACGCATTCCCGAAGGATCTCATATTATCTACGATATGATATATAACAGTTTTGTATGTATTAATCCCGAAAACATATTATTTATGTGCCTAATTTAATTTGATAAATTCGATCAGCCGTTTCGTAGACTATTCTAGACAATTTTTTGACAGATAAACTAGAGCTTTCACTTACATCTTGGCATTTATTTTAAAATCACGGATGGACATTTTAATTTAATTAATTTATGTCTAGATTACGAGGAAACAGAAAAAATGGTTAATGTCGTAAAGTAGATTCCACATTCAATGTATGTATTAAATAATTAACTGTAAATGTTAAAATGAAGTGGTAGAATTAAAAAAAAACATTTTCTCAACAATTTGTCATGCTAAATTAAGTTTATAGGTAAATTTATAATCTCACACTTATTTATAGGAATTAAGATACTCTCACATTATTAGCATATTATATTTACCAACTAGTTAAGTTTAGGGGGGACCTGGTGTCCTAAAAGACAGGCTCCGGCTTAGTTTAGGCTCCAGATCTCCCACAAATTACACTATTGTATCTTCATAACCATTGTATGCTACCAAGACTTGTAATTTGTGGAGATGAATAAATATTTTATTATTATTATTATTATTATTAATTTATTCAATCACTCTATCGATTAAAAAAAACCACATCAAAATTTGCTGCGTGGTTTTAAAGATTTAAGCATACATAGTGATATAGGCACAGAGAAAGCGACTTTGTTTTATACTATGTAGTGATGTAGAATCACACCCCTAGTTGCTAAACTAAGGAACGAATGGAAAAACCTATTTAATGTTATCCTTTATTAAAATGTATGTAAAAAAAGCAGATTATAGCATATTCCATTGCTTAACCTACATATTTCAAAGTTAGTTGGTACTTATATCACATAACATTAAACAACTGCGCCAAGACAGTGGCTTCCTTAACGGCTCTTTGCCTATTTAATATAATTCAGTAACATTTACGTCGTTCTAATTGTCTAGAACGAAAATAATTAACTCCCCCATAAATACTGCCTAATGAACGCCATAGAGCGGGAACCGAAGTTAAACTTGGATTAGAGTTTGCAGAAATCGGAGTTCCAAAGTCACTGCAAACAGAACTTAGCACCAATTAATACTGAATGACTTTTAAGCTTAGTAAAATTTGAAAATGATGATGCAAGTTCATATTTTTATTTATCGAAATATATACGCGATTTACAAAATTTTACACTTCAGCCCATCAAGTTTGACATTCATATATCATTACTCAGGCTTCATAACTGAATTGAATTATACAATATTAAGATGTTTGATAAGAATTTCTTGACGTAAATTTTAAAACTGCTTGTTTTAATCTATTTCGGATGTGATGCATAAAGTTGAAAATGTGGTGTTAATAATATACTGTTTCATAACAGTCATTGCTTTATCATTTTTAATTAAATTTAAATTTCGATTGTCGACAAAATTATACCGAAAATTACTTAGCTTCATAAATTGTAAAAATAATGAGGATTTTTTCGTTTCTTCACTATCATCATTATCAGTCCAGGGATGTCCACTGCTCAACATAGACCTCCCCCTTGGACGGAATTTCAAAGTCTTAGTTCAAAATCCAAGTTTTTTCATTACTTAATTAAAAAAACAAATCCTATATGATTGATACCTATGTAGATGACCCATATAGAATGATAAACAATGCTATTTGCAGTACCAGGGCCATTGCCATTGTGTTGACAGCAGCCCCTACCTAAAATTAAAGGGGGTTTCTAGTCAGCGTAGCTCACTACAGTACAGGGAGGGTACAGCTTGTGTGGAATTGCAGAATTCCATAATAATATAACATTATTAAATAATATATAATAATATATAAATAATATTATTATTTTTAATTTAAATACCAAATCCAATTACCATCAATTAATAAGTAATTGACGTCGGAATTAACACATAAATATTTCATCACATACTTGGGCAGCAGCCATGAGTCACATCTCAGACCGCACAAAAGGACTGTTTACTCAAGTAAAGAGCTTTTGCATTTTTAACCCTCTCGCCGCCGTCAGACGCAGAGACCGGCTTTCATGTGGAGTGGGTACCTTTTATCCTTCCAGATATTTTTTTTACACTTCTTCCTGACTTTAATGAATTCGCTAGTGGACTCTTACTGAAATTTTAATGAATGTTTTTTTTAAGAATTCCGGTAGTGTTCTGTTTCATTCTTTGTTTCTATTTATGTATCTATGTACATTAATAAAAATTACCTTCCTTTATTTATCTCTATATATCTCTTAACTGTTTGATAACATAAACAAATATATACATAGAAAAATACAAAAGCACTTAAAATTACATTAGTTACTATATTATGTACACTAATAAAACAAAACCGAAAATTTTGCTAAAATAAAAGGTCCTCTAAATGCTCCATGGTACCCATGATACTAGCGGCGTTGCCCCGTTGGATGGTTAAGCTTAGTCTCTGGGCAAAAAAGTCCCTGGCTCTCAAGTCCCCAGAGGCTAAGACCAAACGCTTGCCTATATCCTCAAAGGCACATTTTGTGTCAGATGACCATGGTCCCATGGGCCCATGGTTTCCATCGCAAGAGCCGCAAATTCATAGTCGTCCGATAGACATGAGTATTTGCGACGCTTGAGGATCTGTGCATTTTCCGCAGCTGCTCCTGCCCCGTGACGCGTGCTTGAGATGTGGGAGGGTGCCAGTGTATCTACACAAGTAACGTCCCACACCAGGGCACGACCTAGTCGCCACGGCACTAATGTCATACCATCCGGTCTCTTGCCATCATCTCTGGAGAGGCCACAAGGCTCCAGTTTTGCTGGAACAGCGGCGGTGACAAGAGCCCGGCGGATCGTTAAGTGTGGCATGGCGGTATATGCGGCCTGCACTTTTTGCACAAGATAGACCATGGCGCCCTAGCTCATCGACATGGTATCCACAACCGCGGCAGGTGTGGCGCTCGCAAATTTTAGTGCCTAAGCGAAGACATATAGCGATACGGAGCACCGTCGCGTCTAAAAGGGTACCTATGTTGAGTGACGGAAGCGAGTGCAACCAGTGACCTGATTCCTTTTCCGAAACTGCAAGTAGTCTGGCTTTATCCACGTCATTAGAATGCTCAAGAAGATAAGCAAACGTTAATTTTAGCTGAGGCAAATCCCACCCTCTCTGTGACTCTCGGTTTACTGGAAGGTTTTCCCCCGGATATGAAGAAATCCATTGAGCCACTGCATCCGCTTGACCACTGACACGAACATCAGCTATGGATAAAATTAGGATCTTGCTGATGAGTGTCAGAGTGCTGTGGGTGGATGAAATAAATGCTGGAAGTGCTACGCTAGATGCAGTGCGAATACCGAGGCCACCTAACCTAATAGGAAGCGTTGCTTGTCTCCATGAACGATCGTCAAACTGTAAATTTAGAATTTTGGTTAGTGATTTTTTTAAAACATTGTCAATGGGTTCAATTAAAGTTCGTAAATGCCAGATGCTACATCTACGTAGGAGGTACAGGAATTTTGGTGTGAAAAGGCACAGTCTTAGAATGAAGAGCGCCATGTGTGGTTTTATTTTGTATAATAGGTCAGAAGACAGATGGAATTTTTTCTATTTTAGAATTTATATGGCTTGGAAACGCATCGTTGTAAATAGGTGCACCAAGGAGAGAGAGGCTGTGCTTGTCAGATACACAAATGTTTGGTATTAAATTATGAAACTCACTCATGAGCTCAAATTTTTTAGCATCGCAAATGTGTTCTGAAAAATATATTTCGCATTTGTTAAAATTTAGCTTGAGACCAATGCTGTCGAAGCTGCTCGTAATCGTTTTCAGGTCTCGGAGTACTGAAGATGTGTCTCCTGCCAGTGTTCCATCATCAAGGTACCAAAGGTTAAATTTGGAGGTTAAATTTTGAATGATAGGATTGATAGCCAAACTGAAGATTACTGGTCCAAGGGGATCTCCTTGCTGGCAGCCAACACAAGACTCAATTTCGTTGTCTCGAAAAAATAATTTGGAAGGGGCCCCATATGCTTGGAAAAGGTATTTGGAGATTTCTGGAAGTTCTCTTTCTACCTCTATTAAAAAAGAAGCTCTGTCAACTGAATTAAATGCATTTTGCACGTCAATTTTAACTAAAACATCAAAACCAGAAGATTGAAGAAATATGCGGGCTGCGTGAACAGCTGCTTCGCAGCCACCTCTGGCTCCGAAGCCTAACTGTTTTGGCTGAAAAAGGGAAATCAATCTGGAGTGGAACTCCCGGCAGCATACTTTTGAGACCAGTCGCCTTATTGTATTTCCAACGGCGACTGGGCGGATACCTCCATCTTTCTTCTTTAGTGCAACTAAATTTGCTCCAAATAGAATGGGAGTAATGTCGGTGGGGACTGAACCTGAGATAATTAGGTTAAGTAGATCCGTAAGGTCTTTAAGTAGATTTTTTCCAGGGTCCCCTAAAAAGGGGTCGGTTAGATCTTTAAGATGCTGTGGGGTGATTCCATCCAGGCCACCAGCTGAGCCATTGGGAAATGACCGAATGGCATTCAAAACAGTATCAGCATCAACAGTTAGGATCCGGTCTGAGGAGTGAGAAGGGATGTGGGCTGTGGGTGAAGAGGGGTGTTTATCACGGAGGGTTGATATTGTATATTGTGTGATATTGCAATTGTGTCTGAAGAAAACAGGAGCTTGGCGGCTCCTTTAATATTTCCATCTGAAATTTTATTCTCAATGAGTTTAATCTTATTGAAATGGTGACTGCTCCTTGAGTCAACAGCGGGCAATGAAGAAATGGATTGTGACAGATTATGTTTAATGATAGATGATAAGGAGCGGTTGTTACAGTTACCGACTATGTGAAACGATCGATATGTGAATGTTAGAAGGTATTTCCAGGCCTGAGATGAATTTTGGGAGACCACCTTGGCCACACATGCACTGAAACTACGGGCTGCTGTTGCACGGGCTCCCTTAGGTAAGTACTCGTTTAAAAATTCAATTATTCTTTAGAAAGGCCAATTTTGCAGGGAAATTATCAATACTTGGAGTCCCACCCGGACGGGTCAAATTGGGATCATTTAGGACCGCTGATGAGCATGAAAGACCTGTACGGGAAACATGTTGACGACTGCAATGTATTTGCAATCCTCGTTGCCCCTTGAAAAGCTTTTTGTTGTCACAGATGGGACACTCAAGCAATGTGGGCGGGTTGACGACATTTGACATAATATTTTTGATACTATACACAATAAAAGAGGGCTAAAAATCATAAAATATTGAGACAAAAATAACTTAAAATTAAAATAAGATTTCACTTGACACGCACACGGCAAAGCCAAAACGTCAGTGAACTATGGTCTCCAAGGTGATGAAGTACATAGTTGCCATGGTAGTCAGGTTACCATAGTAATCGAATAAAAAGCATCATGTCACTATTATAAATTATCAAACACAGCTGATTTTGATTTTTTGTTATATGTGTGGTACATATAACATATTTATAAATAACAACATCATAGTAATAAGGCAATATACAGAAGACAATTCTTTTTTAAACACTTTTTGAACTCTTGGATCACTCACATTCTTGACACTGTAATTTTATGTTTAACTTTTTATCAGAATTGTAGGTAGTTATGCAATCCGGTCTACGGCAAGACATTGTTACCATACAACCGTAGGCGTCTATTTCTGCTGACTAGCGTCTGCATTACCGGTGGTCGACCGGAATGCATCACAGATAAGAGGGCATCATTGATGATTGTATTTAAGTTTAAGTTAGTTATAATTAAGCTACCAAATGTATCGGACATTACTATTAACTCAATTAAATAATTAATTTTATTTTATGTTTTTAAAAAGGCTATCCCGCGATCCCCAAACTTGACTGGCGCAGCCGGTAGGATTGCTGGGTTACGTTCGTGGAAGTCGCGTTCTGAGTGAAAAGTCGATATAACGCGAGTGTTAACCAATTTGTCACCTATTACCTAAAAATCAGGGATAACGTGGCTAACGGCAATCTGCGAACCATACAATAAATTTGTCATATTGGTGTGGGATCTTTTGAAGACAACCTAACTACAACGGAAGGATGAGAGCGAGTGTACTGTGAGTAAACCTTTTCGCATATCCATCTCAGTTCCCATCTATTTCTGTTTGTTAGAACAAATAATCGTTATTTGATTTTTCTTTATAACGCACCTACTTCGTCGTTATAATTTTATTAGTATAAAGTAAAACTGTGTATAATTAAGAATCTTCTTCATTTTATAATATAAGCGAAAGTCAATTCAACTTAACAATGGAACACATAAGGCTAGTACCGAAAGATTTATTATATATTATTCCGAAGTTTGAAGGTGATGAGGGTATATTGAACTTATTTATTAAAAAAGCCCAATATATTTATAATGCATTTGCAGGCGGTAATAACGCTGTACAATCGACTTATGTATTTCACGCAGTTACTAGTAGACTCACCGGAAGAGCTGCGACTCTTTTAAGTGAACGTGAGGATATTAATACTTGGAATGAACTTAAAGCTATACTAATTCAACATTTTGGCGACCCACGATCGGAAGACTGTATCGCTATAGAACTAGAGCAAATGAAAATTAAATCTGGCGAGTCTTACATTGATTTCTGTCATAGGATTCAACACATGCGTAGTACACTATTTGCTAAAGTCAACTTGCTTACTGACGAGGGTGTGAAAGCAGCGAAGATGATAGTATATAATAATTCGGCACTAAACGTATTTTTGTACAATTTAACTGAGAATTTAATTCGAATTGTAAGATTAAAAGGATGCACTGATTTAGAAAGTGCGCTTAAAATTGTAACAGAAGAAGTGAATTTCTTAAACCAGTTTAACGCTAAGAATAAATTACGTCATAATTCACAACATTTTAAATCAATGTTAACACCTACCCCTGCCGCAGTGTCTAATATAATTCCTAATTCTAGATTTGGGAACCCCCAGTTTGGCCAACAGAATAAATTTCATATGGCTAACCAAAATTTTAAACATGGCATTTCTCAACAACAGCCTCAAGGTTACAAATTCGGTTTGCAGAACCAACTGAATCCTAATGGATTTAGATATAATCAGAACACCGGTCCCCAAAATTTTAAATTTGGCATCCCGAGTCAGCAACCCAATTTTAGATTTGGTGTTCTTCAACAAGGCTCAGGATTTAGGCCCCCGATGAATAATAATTTCGCAAGACCATCACCAGGCTATGGGCAACCTCAGCATAATTTTAAATTCGGCATCCCAAATCAAAATTTCCAAGGTCATAAACCAATTGAGAATACAGATGTCTCTATGCGCACAGCTCGCCCCTTGAGACAAAATATGTTGAATGCATCGGTAGATAATGATAATCTGTTTTATAATAATGAACTTGTTGAGTCACTACCCGATCAATATGATAGCCAATATGCAACTAATTACGACGAGAATTATACGTACGTTTTAGAAACGCCAGAATCTGAAGCTTATGAGGTAGGCGAAGATTATAACAACCAAATTAATCAGGCGGCAAATAATATCGAGAATTTTCAGGTACAAGCCTCCACTTCCCGTCCGAAGTGATACAAATTAATTGCGATTCGTTGTTAAAACTCCCACATATTGAGATCCCAGAAATAAATGCTTGTTTTATGATTGACACCGGAAGTACGCGTTCCTTTATAAGTCCCGCCAAGACTAATGAATTCTTTTCAAATTATAAACTTTATGAACCTTTCGAAGTTATCAGTACACACGCTCGTAGTAACATAACGAAGCTATTTATATACCATTGTTAAAGACTTTTAAAAGTGTAGGTAAACATAAGTTTTACGTTTATGACGTGGATAAACGCTACGACGGTTTAATTGGTTCGGACCTTTTAAAACAATTAGAAGCTAAAATTGACATGAAAAACCAAATACTGGAAACACGTACTGCGAGTATACCAATCATATATAATCCACCATACGAAATTATAATAGAACCTAGAACTGAAACGCGAGTTAAAGTCCCTACCGATTTACAAGATGGAGAGGCTATTATTGATTACATCGATTTTGTCAAGGAGTTAGAATGCCGAGTGCTATTGTAACATGCGTGGGTTCCTTCGCGCATACTATTATACAAAATGTTTCTGAAGATAGAATTACTATTACATTTTCCAAACCCTTAAAAGTAACCAAGCATGAAAGAGAGGAATGTCCCGTTAACGTGATGATGGATGACTGTGAGATTGATGAGATACTGAAACAAAATTTAAAAAAGCTGCGATTAGATCACGCTAATGCGGAAGAGCGAGAATGTATTAAAGCACTTTGCATTGAGTATCGCGATATATTTCACTGTGATGATATCCCACTTACATTCGCAAATCGTGTTAAACACGAGATTAGGACTAAGCACGAAGATCCCATCTGGCTTCCGTCCTGGGCATAGCACCGTTACAACACTAGTAAAGATTACTGATGACATTCGTTTGGGTATGGATAAAAAGCATCTCACTATTCTTACATTATTAGATTTTAGTAATGCCTTTAATACAGTGGATTTTGACATCCTGCTTGCTATATTGTGCTCTCTTAACATATCTCCAACGGTAATTGACTGGTTTCGTAGTTACTTGTATGGGCGCCAGCAACGTATTTGCATCGATGAGACCTTCTCTTCATGGTGTGGAACTACTGCTGGTGTACCGCAAGGTGGCGTCTTGTCTCCGCTTCTTTTCTCAATATTTATATCTCAAATAACTCAAAAAATTTCCTCTCTCTACCACCTTTATGCAGATGATCTCAAAATTTACAGACAAACATCGTTTGATATGCTTCCTATTGCAATCCAATGCGTTAATGAAGATCTGGATCACATTTCTGATTGGAGTAGGCGTTTTGGTCTCATAATAAATCCCTCAAAAACTAAAGCTATTATTATAGCCAGCAAATATTTTATCGCGAGGATATGTTGGGACCAGTTACCTGCTGTTGTTTTTGATGGAGTAAAAATTTCCTATAGCGATACTGTAAAAAATCTAGGAATTATTTTTGATCGCACTTTGTCCTGGGCCCCGCAAGTTGCGGAGGTCAGTAGGAAGGTGTTTGCTTCTGCTGGGTCCTTAAGACGCTTACGTAATTTCCTTCCCTTTGACACCAAAGTTGCTCTTGCCAAGTCTCTTCTTCTTCCTATCCTTGACTACGCTGATACCTGCTACCTTGATCTCACCGAAGAGCTATTGAACAAACTTGAGCGCCTCCAGAATTTCTGTATACGGTTTATATTTGGTTTGCGCAAGTATGACCACGTCTCTCAATTTCGCAATCAACTCAAGTGGCTCCCTATCCGCCTTCGCCGGAATACTCACATACTGTCACTACTGTACACTGTACTCTTCAACCCTAAATCCCCAAATTACCTAAAGGAACGCTTCGAGTACTGCACTTCACAGCACCATCTTCTTCGTAGTTCCACAGTACTTAGCCTTCAAACTCCCCCTCACACTTCTCACACTTATTCTCAATCTTTCACTGTCCAAGCTGTCCGCCTTTGGAATTCTCTGCCTCAGACTATTAGACGAGCCCAGACATTAGATTCCTTTAAGTCTCTTCTTATCTCCCACTATCTCTCGTTATAAACTCCGTCATTATTTGATTTTTCCTGTTATTTTTTTTTATGTAATCTCTTTTATTTATTTTAATACAAATAATATATATTATATATGTATTACTGTAATTAGTGTATATATTAGTATATTTACCTTATTATTATTAATTTATAAGTATTTATTAACATAGATGTAGGTTTTCGTTATTTATTTTAAATGTCTGAACGTGCAACACCTGCTATCCTCTTCTGTATCCTGCTACCCCTAGGTTGTCTGGAAGAAATCGCTTTAGCGATAAGACCGCCTATTTTTGTAAACACTTGTTCTGTAATCCACTTGCTTATGTTACCTCTTCTCCTGTTATGTGTTGTACAAATAAAGTATATTGTATTGTATATTGTATTGTATCCCATATTTATTAGGCCATATAGACAACCACCTGTTTATAACGCGGAAATAAAAAAGCAAGTAGAAAAACTTCTGGATAACGATGTAATTAGAGAATCACATTCTCCATGGAGTGCGCCGGTTCACCTAGTTCCTAAAAAACCCGATGCCTCTGGCGAACATAAATTCAGAATGGTGATAGATTACAGGCGTTTAAATGAAATCACCACCGACGATAAATACCCGTTGCCTATCATTACGGATTTGTTTGATCAATTGGGCAAGTCCGTATACTTTAGCACCATAGATTTGGCAAGCGGCTACCACCAAATAGAGGTTAGGGAAGAGGATAGGCTTACCACTGCGTCCATTGCCGGGAGGACACGGCGCGGCACACGCTGGCAGAGTGTGCCGCTTGGGAGGAGCCGCGTCGTGCCCTTATTGCCGTAGTAGGCCCGGACCTCTCGCTGCCGGCCGTGGTCGAGTCGATGGTCGGCGGCGAGGGGGCCTGGGACGCAGTGGTCACCTTCTGCGAAACTGTTATCGCGCAGAAGGAGGCTGCGGAAAGGGAGAGGGAGATCTCAACCCCTCACCCTATCCGCAGCAGACGCACCGGGCGTCGGCGGAGGGCGGACAACGCCCTCTTCCAGCCCCCCTAAATGGGTCCAGGGGCGACTGACTCGGGGACGTCCGTCGCCCCCCTACAACATCAGGACCCGAGGTGGCGGCGCGTGTGGTGTTCCACGCGCGCCCCTCAGAGAAGTCGGGGGGGGGAGGAGTTAACACCTCACTCCCCCCCCTCGACCAGGTGGGGCCCGCGATGGCGGGCCAGCACCAGCCGGAGGTTGCGGAAGCTGAATTCGTGCCCGCGACCCCCGGCGCTTAGGTGTGTGAAGGAACACCGGAGGGGTTTTAGTGGGTATACCTCTCGGGCCCCTTCTCATTTTAATTGAGAAGGGGAGTTTGCGAGAGGGAGTCCCACATAACCACCGCGTCTCCCCGGGCGCGGTGGTATGCGCAAAGCATTTCCCCTCCAAAAAAAAAAAAAAAAAAAAAAAAAAAAAAGAGGATAGGCTTAAAACAGCGTTCTCTACGCAGTCCGGACACTATGAATTTAAACGCATGCCATTTGGGCTGAAAACCGCACCTGCCACGTTCCAGCGAGCCATGGACAATGTCCTACGAGGTCTTCAAGGTTTACATTGCCTCGTTTACCTTGATGACATTATTGTTTATTCCACCAGCTTGCAAGACCATATTAATAAGTTGCGCATGGTTTTTGATAGGCTTAGAGCAACTAACTTAAAAGTTACGTTAGACAAGTGTGCGTTTTTCCAAAAGGAAGTTCTCTATCTTGGTCACTTAATTACTAAAGAAGGCCTTAAGCCGAACAACGATAAAATTCAAGCTATTCTTAGCTTCCCCGTTCCAAAGACCACAACCCAAATTAAAAGTTTTTTGGGGTTAGTGGGTTATTATCGTAAATTCATTAAGGATTTTGCCAAAATAACCCGGCCTCTTACTAGTTGCTTAAAGAAACGAAATAAGATTGAATTAACTGACAATTATATAGCAGCCTTCGAAATGTGTAAAGAATTACTAATCAATGCTCCAATTTTGCAATTCCCAGACTTCACTAAACCTTTTGTACTTACTACGGACGCATCAGACTATGCCGTGGGTGCAGTACTTTCGCAGGGACCAATAGGATCTGACAAACCTATAGCATTTGCTAGTCGTACCTTAAATGATACGGAAGTACGGTATAGTACAATCGAAAAAGAATTGTTGGCAATAGTTTGGGCGGTCAAACATTTTAGGCCCTACCTTTATGGTCGAAGGTTTACCATATTCACAGACCATAGGCCACTTGCATGGCTTAATAATATTAAGGAACATAACAGCAAGCTTACTCGATGGAAGCTGCGCCTTGCAGAATTTGACTATGATATTATATATAAAAATGGTAAGCAAAATTATGTAGCAGATGCCCTGTCTCGTATTAAAGTTAACGCAGTAGGAAATGATGATCAATCCATGAAGGCTAATGTAGATGATGATGAAAGGTTAAACGAGCAGATAAATGAGGTAATGAGAGATATCGAATGGATGCAAGGAAGAATAAATATAGAAACAAATGATAACGTTGAGAATGCTTCGGGTATACCACTAGATTCTGAAAAAACAATGTCAATTCCATCACGTGACCCTCCATCAAGTCATCCATTTCTATTCCGTCACCAACTAGTAGCACTATTTCAGTACCTGAAACCACTCCAACATTTACAGAAATTCAGTATATGAAACTGATTCATCAGGAATTCCTATCTTGGATGAGGCAATCGATACGAAGCCCAACCAAATATTAATACATACATGGTATAGAGAAGAGCTATCCGTTAAAGATTTATCAAGGCCTAAGCAAAAGATTATAGAGGTTCATTTGCCCTTAAATAGGTTAGACCTAGTAAAACAATTTCTGAAAGCGTATATAAAACCAAAAGTAAAACATTTCATTTATTTTGAACATGAAACCCACCGAAAACAGTTTTTAGAAGCAACTATTGCACTTTTTAAGAAAGATACTGTAAGGATTATGGAATGCAAGCGAAGAGTAGTGTATGTAGATGAAGAAAGTGAGCAAAGAGAGATAGTTAAGAAATATCATAAAGGGAAATCATGCCACCGAGGAATTAAAGAAACACTTATGCACCTGAAACGGACTTATTATTGGATAAATATGGATGTAACAGTAGCAACCGTAATCAATTCATGCGAAGGGTGCAAAATAATGAAATACGATAGGAAACCGTTATCACCAAAACTACAACTAACCCAGACTCAAACAAAACCATTCCAAGAGATATTCATTGATGTCTTTAGTATAGAAGGAAAATCTTACCTTACCATAATTGATGCTTTTAGTAAACTTGGGCAAGCGCTAGAAATAAATAATAAATCAACTCCCGAAATTATAAGAGCACTTATAAAGTATTTTTCCATGTATGGAGTCCCGCGCAGAGTCAGTGCAGACTCTGGTACGGAATTCAATAACGTTTTGATGAAAGAAACCTTAAGCTTTTACAAAATAGATTTACATATTGGAACCCCGCATAACCCAAACTCTATGGGTCTCATCGAGCGTTTACATTCTACTCTCATAGAGATTTATCGTTTGGCAAAATACGAACACAAGTTCACAGATGCGGCGTCAGTAATGTCTTATGCCCTTATGTGTTATAACCAAACAATACACTCTACAACGGGCCTTACCCCTTTCGAGGTTGTATTTGGTCACACGGATTCAACAAGTTCGTTCGATGTTGAGTTTAATAAAGAATATATACAAAAACTATTACAAGATCATAAAAAGCGTACAAAATACTTATATGAGTATATAACAAATAAAGTGATAGGAAAGAAAGAAAAAATCAAGGAAAAGCATGGAGGTGAAGACGATTTTAACATTAAAGAAGGAGATACAGTATTTATAAAAGGTGTGAATGAAAGGAGAAGTAAGGACAAGCCACGTTATAAAAAGGCGGAAGTGGTAGGAGATTTAGTTAGGAATATAGTACCAGTTAGAATGAAAGGTCGTAATACTAAAGCACCTATTAAGGATCTAAAACGCCCTTCACAGGTTCGTCCTGATCCTGATGCAAGCATCTACGACCCTGGCCCTTCTACTTCAACGAATCGAACATAATCCTGGGATACTTCCGATAAAGGAAGGTCAAGCCCTAGTTAGTAATGATAAGTGGACTATTGTTAAGATCTTAGATTTAAGTTTAATTCGCGAGGATTTAGAATTTAACATAAACAGATACGCCAACTTAAATAGGCACATAATTAATTACTTTAACAAGAAGCCGTTGAGCTCTGACATTAATGATTTAAAAACTCAGACCAATTACATGAGGAACATTACTGTAGAAAAACTAAGCCAATTATTACCTTTTAAAAGAAGTAAGCGTGGTATTCTAAACCCTCTCGGTTCTCTTATTAAGTTAATATCTGGTAATTTAGACAATGACGATGCGATTAGGTATGATAGAATGATAAATGATGTAAAGATAAGACAGATCTCAGTAGACAAAAGGATCACCGTAGTCGCCAAAATGATGAAATCATTGGTTAATATTAGTAATAATACACAAAACAATTTCATCCAATTAGACAAAGCTATTTGGGATATTAGAAAACAGTTAAATGACACTAATAATACTCTTCATATTCTTCAAATTTCTAATATATATCATTTATTTTTACATAACTTTCAAACGCTTTATACAAGATTGGACGAGATTGAAACAACAGTAGCATTTAGTAAATTAGGAATGTTACATCAAGCAATTGTTGATACCAATGAACTATTATTAATGCTTAAAAACATTGAGCAGCATAGTAAGCTTATATTTCCTGTAAAATTAGAAAACATATTAAAATTAGAACAATGTATAAGTTTAAAAGTATACGCAAAGGAAAATCAAATAACGTTTATTATGGACATATCCTTAGTTGAAACCGATACTTATACATATTATAAAGTCCTTCCTTTGCCTATTACCAACACCCATAACCAAACATACATTATACTTCCTAAATTCCCTTACCTTTTGACGAAAGGGTTGAAAACCGTGTCACTCGTACGCCCATGCAAAGAGATAGAAGAATCTTCATTTCTATGTGAAAAAGATGACTCACCTTTTCTGATGAAAGATGTCTGCGTAGCTAACCTAATCAGTTTTGCTACGAATACAACAGAGTGCCGACCGATTCTAGTGGAATTGGAAGATGTGAAAATAGAGAAGATACAAATTAATAGGTGGATGATTTATACAAAATCCAATCTCATACTTACCCAAAACTGTAACAACGAAATTACTTACCATCATATACAAGGAACTTACATTCTTACCGTTGACGATAACTGCGAAGCTGAAATCAAAGGAGTAATATTAAAAAGAAACCAAAGGAACTTGGAAGAAATAACTTTACCTGTATTGCCGATTATCAATCTTCCTGAAATACCACTTCTAACAGCAACGTCGTCCCCAGAATCTGGACCTGTAAACCTAGATGGCGTGGACTTAACAAATTTGCAACATCTGTCTTATGTGTTAATGAAAAGTGAAAGTGTTAGTGCGAAAGGTAGTGAATACGAGGAAGTCATTAACGTGAAGGACATGAGCATTGGGACATTGATTTTATATATAATTTTAGCGATAGTTATTTTGCTATACATTAAGAAATACTTTTATCGAAATAATCGGGTTATTCGGGAGAATTTACCCAATAATTTCGAAGTTATGGGGGGAGAAGTTATGCAATCCGGTCTACGGCAAGACATTGTTACCATACAACCGTAGGCGTCTATTTCTGCTGACTAGCGTCTGCATTACCGGTGGTCGACCGGAATGCATCACAGATAAGAGGGCATCATTGATGATTGTATTTAAGTTTAAGTTAGTTATAATTAAGCTACCAAATGTATCGGACATTACTATTAACTCAATTAAATAATTAATTTTATTTTATGTTTTTAAAAAGGCTATCCCGCGATCCCCAAACTTGACTAGGTATAGCAAGCCAAGCCAACACTTGTGCAGGAGTATTGGACCTAAAACATTGCCTTTTAGCACTTTTCGCACACCGAGCTCAATGTAAATTATTTACAAATATTTTTCAAATTATTGGGATTACTTTACTTGTGTCATACTCTTCTGTCAAAATATTATTAATGTACATTAATTGTATTTAAAATATTTTTTAAGTATGATATCAGATTAGTGACCGCCGCGGTTCAAAATTTACAATAAAACGTCACAGAGTCGAAAATAACACGAGGTAGCTTGACGTATGAGTATCGGAGCGTAGATACAAAATCGAGCGATGAGCAACAAAATTCGTATTCTGCTAACATGTACTTTCAATACTTTTTATAACAGAACTTCATAAATTTAGAACTTGGTGATTTTTTTACCATGTTAAAGTGTCACTTTACCATCACTCTAGGATCTCAAATGCACAGTTAGACCGAAATAAACTAGCGACAGAAATTCATGGGTACAAAGTACCCTACCAACGTGGTATGGTTTCCTCACCATGTTTTCTGTGACCGAAAGCTCAGATTGAAAGCCAAGACCATATTTGGCAAAAAAAACAGAGGAAAGCAAGCCTTTACAAAATGATGATTTTGTAGAAAAATAGCTAAATAATTTTGAAGCCAAAAAGTAAAGTTGCGTTAGTAAGTATTTTTAGTGGACTCAAAAGTGTAGTAACGACGTGTAACTAACGAGCGGCCGTTTTAGCACGTATCGACTTTAGCACGAGATTACTGGCGACATGGGAGGTCTGCGCCGTGTCTCCCGTCGCGATAGAAAATTCCAGAATTGAAAAATATATCTAGCCTTAAATAATCAATTATGTATAATTATTTCTAGGCGTTATGACCTGGTTGTAATATAAAGTTAATAAGCAATATTTTTTATCAAATTGTTAATAGATGTGTGATAATAATTAGTGGAAAAAAAATGGTTATGGCGAAAAAGACAATTTATGATCGTGAATATGATTATGCGATGGTTTTCTTAATTAAGCTTCTGCTTGGTGAAGATAAACATCATGAAACCTTAGGACGATAACCATTTTAATTACCCACCACCACTTTCAAGCTAAGAGTCTACGTAACACCTAACAGGATGTACAAGGATGTGAATTTCTAAAAGTTTTCGAGTTACGTTGAAGAAGTATCCAAGCAATAAACTTTAATTTTGTACGATTTTAATAACGGCTGTATTTTTTATATCTTAATAGGTAGATATTTTCACCGAGTGAGAATTATAGTCTTGATTAATAATAAAAAAGTTAAGCATTTTGTCACGATTTAATTTTCATAGTCAATTCGCATCTTTATATAGCATATTGTTATAACACCTTTCTTGGTTCTTTTACAAAATTACATAAGTAGGTGCCTGTTTAAACTTGTATGATGGTACGGAACTCTTGGTATGCGAGCCCGCCTCGTACTAGACGGTTTTTGTACTTTCTATAGGTCGGGAACATATTAGCAAAGCTTCTAGTACTGCTCTTGTCTATAGCTATGACCTCTAATCATAATTTAGCTTTATGACATACACGGTGCCATCCCGTGGTTTTACCCGGGTTCCCGAGGAATCTATTTCTCGGGATTATAAGATAGCATAAGTAATAGTGTAGCTTGAAAATCGGATAAGTAGTGTTGGAGATTACAACATCCAATCAGAAAAATTGTACCTCATAAATTAATATAGAAAAAACTATGAGGTAACAAACATAAAAAAATACAGATGAATTGAGAACCTCCTCCTTTTTTGAAGTCGGTTAAATAAGACAGTCATTCAAGTGGTCTTTAGAAGGCTCGTTGGCCGTTTGTCGAAGGCTGTGTCTGAATTTATCTAACACATTTCACATTCATATATCAAACCTAAATGATATGCAATTGAAACTCAAAATATTCCTTATTCTACCTCAACAGCCCGCACAGTTAAAATACTGGGGTAAAACCTGAAAATTGCAATATATCCTTGGACAGGAAACCCCTGTCGTGGCAAGAAACGTTTCCACTGTAAGTAAGGGGCGCTCCAGCTATATCCACTGAGCTGTTTACCAAATGAGCTCGTGTTTTATTCCGAGAGGTGCAGTTTTGTTCGAGCGTTTATTCTGAGACGAATACTACATGGTGACTTGAGGAATTGCCTTTGGTTGATTTTAGAGCGTATCTTTATGTTCAGTGATTTCATTATTCAATTATTGGTTTTCCGCCCCGCAGTTTTAAACGCTGAATTCCCGTAAAAACTTAATTCAACCACTTTGTCTAAGCCTTAAGTTTTGGACTTAATAGTTTCTCTTAAATGTATAAGTAAGTTGGTTGAATAAGTGAATTGGTCGCGAACTCATAAAGAAATTAAAAGAAGTCTCATTTATATTTAGAAAAACAATGTATTAAATATATAATACAGGGGTGTAGTCCATGCTCTTGCAGGACACATCTTATTAAGTTCATAAACAAAATAATGAAACATCTTGAGCCGTTGGCAGACAATTCATAAATGGTATTAAATTTGATACAGAGTTCATCTGTTTCTAAATAATTATAATTACTTTTATTATTGTTAGGCAATGGGGAAAATCACTACTATCTAGTACCTATAGGCACGTACACACGAGCAATTATTTCAATGAACGAATGGTAAAATTCATCCTGAAACCTTAAAAAAAGATAACGGAAAATATCTTTTGTTTTACAACTTAGCAAACTTTTGAAAAAACTTGAAAATAATCATTTAAGGCCATATTTCTGAAAGATCCTTTCCTCAAGAACTTTATTAGAAGCCAAATATTGTTTATTATCAAGCAAAATAAACATTTTAATGACAAGACTTAAAACAAACTATATTTTAAGGTCGGTTTACTTTGCAAAGTCGGTAGCAAAATTTTAGACAAAACAATGTTACAGTTTTACAAAAAGGGATTTCAGATAAGCTCAGTACATAAAACCCTCGCACTAAAATGTTACTCCAGCACTTTATTTGGTCAATTAAAACGTTTCAACCCTAATTCGTTATTAACCCGTCGATTTCTCACGGGTCTAAAGTACCCAGCTTTTATGATGAATTATGTCAACTTTATTAGATAACGTTTATTAGGTCAGCTAACTACGGGTAGGTATATACCTACCGGTCAGTTGTGTTATATAAATTTATTTTATATAATATGGATATATAATTCTTAGTAAGTAACGTAGTCGAACTATTTCAGTATTCACAACAAAATTTAAATTTATTATTATTATTTGTTTTTTTTTATACTACTAAGGTAGCAAACAAGCTGACGGCCCGTCAGATGGCAAACGGTCAACGCAGTCTATGGACGCATGCAACACCGTGGGTATCACCCGCGCGTTGCCGACCCTGCAAAAATCTCTTCACACCCTTCTTGAAGATGCCCATGCTGCACTCCCTTGGCCACGGCGGGGAGCTCATTCCACAGCTTAAGCTTAAAACAAAGTTATCTAAAAGGTTTTAGCTATCATTAGTGATTATTAACCTATAATAGTTTCATTAATGTCTAATGCATTTCGGCACAAACAACCATATGAATAGAAAACGTTTGAAAACATTATCAAGAACTCAATGTAAGTAAGTAAAGTAACACGAGGAAAAATTTCAATGGATCTAAAAAGCGTGAAAGTATACCCGTTTTAGTTCTGCGTTTCCCCACTTAGCTGTGGTCTGGTGTATTTTAAATTAGCTATTTCCCGCCGCTATTCTAGCGTATCTGCTAAAAATGTCACATGAAACCCGCCTGGATGTCCCGCGTACGAATTTACGAAGCCCGTAGTAATTTCTGTTAAGAATTTTACTCTACTCGCAACTCTTTCGCTTTTATGAGAAATAGTAAAAACTACTCCTTAGTTACAATGTTTTGGAATTTTTATATTTTTACTTATTTCAGTTTGTTCAAGTATAAAAATGTTGCGCTGTTTTTTACTTTTGAAATGGAAGTTATAACTTATAGTTCCTTATTATTTTATTCATACACACTGCTCTTTAAATATATACAATATTCTTGGAAATTATAAACGTATAATATATGAAGGTATGAAGATCTAAAGGTAAAGTAAGGTATTTATTTATCAGAAAGGCTGATTTGCTTGATATTAAATATTTTCAATAATATCTAAATTCACCCATAATATCATTAATATATGAATTTGCATGTTAAAAAAACAGGATTTTTTTTTCTGGATAACACTAAACAAAATCGATAGATACAAAAAAAGTTCACAAACAGAAGAGAAAATAGTACTTAACTATTTTGTAATTGCCTATTTATATCTCGATTATTATGCCAGAATGGAATGTTCGGAATTCAAAGAAATAAAAAAATGTAGGTCTGTATATGAACAGCTCATGTAAATATATTTTTCACGCTCATATTCTCCTCATAGGGCTCCCAGTTCTGTAGGTTCTTAGGTCTCAATGTGACATGAGGTAAGTACTGTCGCCGTCTGTTGGGCGCATTTCTAACCTCGGCTTAAGGTAATCATTAATAATAATATAATAAAGCCTTTATTAAAACAATCTTACAAAACATCCTTGTTATATACTTAAATAAAATATAATTGACACCAGTTCCGCGAAGATTGTCTTGCTACTCAGCATTGGCTTCCCCTAAAGCTTGCCATAAAGTGCGGTCTTGTGTCTTCCTTCTCCTGCGCCTGCTATTCTTTTTATGTCGTCTTCCCATCTCCGACGTTGTCTCCTTCTCTTTATGTTGTGTTGTCTTGGACACCATTCGGTCATGGTAATCATTAAATAAATAAATAAAATTTAAAAAGCCTTTTATTTCACAACTAATAATTAACTATTACATTTTTTTTTGAAGTTATAGTATACAAATAATTATAATTAATCAATATATTTACTTAAATGTGGAAATGAAAATAATTATACATTGCATTATACATATTATTAAAAATTCTTAAATTATTTTATTTATAAATTATTATTGTTATTTAATTATATGGTTGATAGCAGGTAACCATTACCAACCATTAATTGTATCTTGCCCACCCTGAAATCGAAACCAAGACCTCTCGCCTCTAGCCAAGCTTTTTAACTAGTCAACATAATTCTTATTTTTTTACAATGATACCAGTGCCTTATTTGCAACAATTCTCTCGCAATATACAGTAAAGAGGCTCCTTAGGTCCAAAGAACCGTTTTAATGCACCGTAACTAATTACCTCTGAAGTTGAGGTCATCAATGTTGCAATGTAACTTCAGTGCAAAATACTAAGTATAGAAAGAAAGAAAATACGTTTATTCGTAGCAACACACAACATTACATTACAATCATAATATTATCTATATTTATGTTTCATTTTATATTGTTATTTTTATTTTTATTATGATTATTTGAGATAATATTTGTAATTAATGGGTGCAAATTACCTGAATAAATGAAATTTATTATTATTACATTAAAAAACAAAATAATATAAGAAAAACAAACAATACACCAAACGTTTTAAAAATGTAGCAATGCTGAGTGATAGGAATAGGTTAGGTAACAATAAAGTAAGTAGGTATATTTATATACGTTCATAACAATGCTTCGAAACAACCGGTTAGAACAACTATTTGATTTACAAGACGACTCACAACTGTTCATAATGAAATAATAAATATTCAGGTATTGTATACATTCTAAATATTTCATACAGTCTAGAAATGTTGAAATAGGTATTTTTAATACGTAAATATGAAAGGTTTTAGTTATTCCATGTTTGTATCTTTCAAAAACATCTGGTGGAACGTTGCCAACCTTCAAAAAGAAATACAGTGACTAAAGGACATCTACCATCATCATGATATGTCAACCCAGGAATGTCCACTGTGGAACGTCTCCCCCTTGGATTTCCACTTCTTGAGCCGCCTGCATCCATCCGTGACATCTAACAGTAAAACCAAAATTTACAGGATTATTTTTATAAAAAGCTTTAACATAATAACAGGCAAGAGGCTGTGTTGTAGCAGCAATATAATACTACCCCAACTCATCCCTAGGGTCTCGTAAGAGGCGACTAAATAGTATATCGATGACCAAGTGCACTTTACAGCAGATGGTCAACAAAACCATTCCCAGAGAAGGTTGAGCAAAACAGATAGACGGGCGTATAAAAACTACCAAATCTCTTGTGTAGATAATAATGCATCAAATGGACAAGAATCATTCGTGACAAAATTATTGTAAACAGAGCAGACAGGTGCGATAATTAATAAAAATACTGGCAGTAGTTTAACGTTTACTTCTTTTACTTAACAAAGCAACTTTAAAGCAAGGTAAAAAGAAGCATTATAAAAGTGATTTTCCCCCAGATTTCTTCCAGTGGGCACCGACTGGCTATGATTAATGGGTGTATCAACAGAGATCGCTAGTAGACTATCCGCTACGATGCTCAAGTGATCTATTACTCTCAAGTTACTGGAGCTATCTTGATTTCAGTCTTTATAAGTGTTTTGATAGTTTCGATATCCTTCTTGAGTAATGGGTAACCTAGTTAACTCATTAAAAAAAAAAACATGAATTCTGACACTCATAAAGGTCAAAGTAAGTGAAGCTACTGCCGGTTCGGAAGTCAGCCTTTGATGAAAAGAAGCAGCAAGCATTTTTATCGTTTTTTTAATTAAGATTGTGTACTTTTGAAAAATATTACTAAAATTATTATTATAAATTAAGCAAGCATGTTCAAAGTGCACTTGTGCAAAGAGCAGTAATTTCCAGACATCTCTACCTTCAATGTAATGAGATAACTTGTAACAAGCTCTTTCTTTCAAAACTTTCTTAAAAAGTTATTAAGTTTAATTAATTTTTTATTCACACATCCCTATATTTCCAGGTGTAAACATAATGGTGGTCATAAGACATATCTGAACCCGCAGCTCTGTATACGGCGAGAGAAGGAACGTAGTGGGGTTTTGGCAACTAAGAGTTGGACATAACCCGGCGGCTCTTCCCAAAGCTCACGAATCACGAATTCATAGTAAGTTGAAGATGGGAAATATATTGTAAGCATTCCATAAGACTTGTATTCGACTATTCCAGCGCTATTTAAGCTGTTCACATCTAGGGACAAAACGTAAAGTTGGTAAATTTACTTTAGAACATAGGATCCATAATTCTTTAGATGCGATACTACGATACTCCATCGAGCTAAGTTAGGATATCAATGACACATACTTTGTCGTCAATATGATAAAATTATTTTATGTAAAAGAAAATAATAAAGCATTCTATACACGTACCTCCGGCGACCGAACGGTAGACAAAAGGATACCAGCTGTCGTTAAGTCGGATGACAAATTGCAGTGTCGCGCGCTGGGCAACTCTCTCTTGTTTTGCCTGTTTCCGTTTGGGCACGTCCTTTATGAAAAGCATTTACGAGTATACTAACTTTACATGCATTTCGAATTCAATTTTGGTATACTGTTTAAAATTCCTTATAAAAATGACAATTCTTCGGTTTAGTATTTTGTGATGTTTTCTTTTCGTAGACTACAATTATTAGTTCTCTGATTTGATTCCACAGAAGTCAAGCGTGTTTTGAATATTGAGACATTCATTGAAGTTTAACCAGATTGCTCGTCAATAAAAAACCTAACGTCACCTTTAAGCTAAAATTTGGCATCAATACTGATTGAAAAGCCCATGAAACCATTCTGGTTAATATTCAAAAGCCAATGTTTACATCTATACTTGCAAAAACAGCCTATAGGCCAACCTCTTTCACATGTAAATCTGGCTTAATACCCTTGTGAGTGGCACCAATGCCCACAGTAAATTGAGCTACGAACTTTCGCCCTCGGCAGAGATTTTTCATTAAGTCTAGAGCTATCGGAGTTCAAGTATATTGGACAGCTTAACTGGCTTGCACGTTATATCAAGGTAATTCATGCTAAGCCAAGCTTTTGATTACTGCTGTTTGGTTGTTGCAATAGAGTCATTACATTGTTGTTATATGCAAATTATAATATTGATCCTGTTTTTTATCATATTTTAGGATCTGGCTGTTAGATGATAAGGGTTATTTTCCTATTTCGCTGGTATATATTAAAACTCGATCCTCAGAGAGGAGCCATACTTTGTTTCCGAGAAGGAAATTTGCTTTCATTTTATCGTACTCTGACACTGATACTAAACTCGTATAAAACGAACATAAACTTTTGCGGTAAATGGAAAATATTTTTGAGAGTTCTTTCAAGCGTCACGAATCAATATTTCATTTACACGTAAAGTAAAGTACATAGTACACACATCTATATCTCCGTTTAATCGAAAAATCATGAATTGCCATTGACTCGCAAAAGTAAAGCTAGTAACCAATAAATACCTAAACGTAAAATCCAATTTAAAATAAAAGAACAATCCCTAGACCCCAATAAAGCTTCCATTTTATGATCTACAGTTTTATTTTAAAATAAAAACTCAATTTCACAAAACAAGCTTGCGAAGATATCAGTACAAATACGGATTGAGAAGAAAATAATGTTGTAACAAAACGGTTATAAGAAAAGCAATTTTATGTTAAAAGCAGCATAATGGTACGAATATACCAATAAGTTCAAAAGTAATGTGTCGAGCGTTAGAACAATGGTTTGAATATATATGTGGAGGGGTGTACGTATATATTAAAGTGTTTACGGTCACATGGTATACAGAGTGCTCTCGAGCAGACCGTATTCCTCTATCGCCGATAGTACTAAAAGCCACTGAACTTTTGATGACTTTACTGCTATTTACACTTTGGGTTATTTGAACGACTAAATTTATTTTTCGTGTAACTTAACATTTTTTACAGTGCTCTTAAATACATAAAGAATACGTTAGATGCAAACCGAAGGTAACGGTTATTTCTTCATTAATTTCTGACATCTATTTGTCTATGACTTAAGGGTGTCCAATAGTGTACATAAAGGTCCATTGCAGTCTTTATTGGTCTCTAATAAAACAAGGCGTATTTATGTAATATTATTATGGGATCATTGGTGGGCAGTTTAATTTAAATAATTAAAATTTTTTGCGATATGTGAATGTTTCAAACGACACGATTAAATAGTCGGATAGACTAAAGGGATGGAATGCGACAATCTGCACCAAGATTTTACCCGTTATTGTTTCAGCGTCTGCCATTGTACGCTGGGGAATTTAAGAACCATACTTTTAAGCACTTTTTCTTTGAATTGTTCACATTTTGAGTACGTGGTCGTCAAAAAACTTACTGGGATGTGATACTCTAGACTTCTAGGAGTCTTGGAGTCTATTTTTCTACACTTTGATACAGAAATCAGTACCTATTACCGTTTTTCCCGGAATAAAAAGTACCCTTTGTATGTCAGTATAAACGAATATTAAAAGTGAGTGTTTTTCTGGTGACGTATCGTGAATGATTTGATGAATTGTCAAAACGTATCTATGTTCTGTCCCTCTAACTATTCGATACAGCGATTCCATCATATGATCATATAGGCGAATACCCGGTTGACGCTCTCTCTCATCTCACTCACTCTGATCTTGAACTTCACGCTAAACACAGAGACTAGTCTTTGCGTGAGATCAACGAGTTTGAGTACACAGCAGCGTAGTACGTAAGAAATCAGCAGCTTATTTGTGCAAGCTCGTCGACGAGGCACATTTAAGATAATGCAGAAATATATACCTATTAGTCGTCGTTATTAAATTTAATACCTATAATGATTATAACTATGTGTATTAGCGTTTAGATACCCCTTGATATTAATGTTACGTAAGGCGAGACCCTCTTTGTCTAGGAAAAAAAATTTTAACGAAGGTGAACCCGCGGTTTTCAACCTATAGTCAAATAATATCTACAATATATTCCTGATATTAGTAATATAATAGCGCCATTTTCAGCTTTGCAAGCTTCGCATACAGTGCATTATCGTTAGATTTTATCCGAATATAACACTAAAGGAAGTGCGAGTGCCTACTGAAACTGATAGCTGATATTGCTCAAAGCATCCATTTCCCCATTACCTTAGTAATGCACTATTAATTCATGTGATACATTGATGTCAATGCCATTAACAAAGCTCGGAGATTAATAGCATTTATAGGTGACATATGGCTTTGTTTAAGTGCTAGTCTAGAATTTAATAGACGTAGTATTAGCTTTTTAGCTATCCTTAATCAAGACTTAAGCTGGTAATAAGGTAAATAAAAAGTTTGTTGAAATCATCCACGAATTTAATAATTTGTTTTAACGTTCATTTTGTACATGTAAGTGTACAAAAACTTATATTGCAGAAAATATATTTTTGTTTGTTTGGAGCATAATCGAACTAAACATTTTTTATGTCGTTTTCATACTTATTTCCAGTTTAACCAACAAAGCCTAAAGTATATAATACCAAATTCTTTGGCTCCAAGATGGACGCCTCGCTGGAAAATAATTAATAAACAAATAAGTGAAACAAGTAATGTTTTACAAATACCCGAAATAAATTAACCCCACTGGACTTAAAAGCACACAAACTTGGCCCAAATATCTTTGGAACATCAACTAAACTACATTATGTTAAAGCAAACTTTTGTTTGAAACTTTTTGGGAGAGTAATTGAAAGGTTGCCTATTCGTCTGAAAAAGCGGTAAAATGTTACAAGATGAATTTTTCGTTGAGCTTCAAAGGCCAGATAATCTTATAAGAGCCGCGTAATCCCCTGCTGCTTGCATGAATAATTTGTTTTTACTTAATATATTATCATAATCTTTCGAAAAGTCGTGTTAGAAGAATATATATTTAGTTTTATCATATAAGTGAAAGTTATTTTTATCACATAGGTAATTTTTTAAAAAGGCTTACCAAGAATTTAAGATTTAGTTTGGTAGCGGATATGAATACTACCCATCAAACTCATCTCCAGGGTGTTGTCAGTGGTGACTATATATTGAACCAATGACCACGTTCACTTTACACCTTGCACCTTCAATCGAAGCATTTCCAAAGCGAGTTGATGTCAGCTAATACGTAATGTACAGAAAGAATACATATTGCACCAACCTCAAATGAAGATGTATTAATTATGAATTGAGAGGCTGATGATACGACCATATAATACATGTACCTATATTCATTTAATACATATTGAAGTGACATTTGATTATTTACCGAAATGGGGTTTAAATAATGTAATGTTGATTTTCGGTGCTTCCTCACTAAACTACGATCTACTCAAATGAAAGGTATAAACCTACTAACATGGTTTGTTTGAGCAAGTTAAAATTATTTCAAAGATAAAACAAGATTTAAAAATATTTTTTTAAATGAATTACATTATAATCGGACAGAAACTGTTTCTAGAATCCACGAAACGAATATCTTCTTGCTCCCAAATTTTTAATTTCCCGTCTAACTGGCGCCATTGTATTGCGTTTGGGCAATCGATTGATTGAAGAAAAACAAACTGTCTTTATCGAATTGAAAAGAACACAGTTAAAAATAAGAAATTTTATTTGTGTATAATAATGTTTTATTTAGGTTTAGCAAGTTCACATTATAAAGTCGCAATGGTTTTGAATTATACGTTCTGCAGCTAGATTTATCAATTTATACATTTGAATACTAGGTCATACTAATGTATATACTGACAAATCTTTTGAAATTGCCGTTTTTTAGTACTCACTGATTCAAATGTAAATTAAACCATACAGGTTTGGCAGGAAATACTAATTTCAAATGATTTCTTTAATAAACATATAATTCTAATTTTGAATTCTGCCATTTATCGATTAGTCTATTGTTTTTATAATATTTAAACCTTTCACCAGACATGACAACTGCTTGACAATATCATGTTTGAAAATCGTAAAAGTACTGCAACGAAAGCCAGATGTTAATGAAACAAAGTGCGGTGTTCCCTTGTCAATAGGTTGAATTTCAAATAAAGCCGCATCCAGAGACAAACTCCCAGATAACAAGGGAAGTATTTTTTTATCTTTTTCAGCTGAGCTGCATTCATCGAAGCAGATTGATTTTCAAACGTCTATAGCTATCAATTTAGAATGACTGCAAAAAGCTGTATTTTCTCGTGTTTTTATTTCATTGGATACCATCGCAATTATTTGTCTTGTTTACCTTGCTTTAGTTGATGTATTTATTTGTTGAATATAGGTCGTAGTAATACTCGACTTTCCTGAGAAGCTCAACTAGAGAACCATAGTTATCTTCATTAATTGAACTAAAATCGACCTATCTAGAGAATTATCTCAGATACTCAATCGATCGGATTTCTAGATAGTATTTGCTTAAAATCGAGAGAATTGCTACGCTTTTGAAACACGTTTAAAATTTGGAACGAGCCGATAGAGTTAGGAAACGCGGGCCAAGTTTACGGAGAAACAATCTGTGACTGACTTCGAATTTCGAACTTCCATGGACTTTCCAACTTGTTCGAACTCTCGCTATGCTCCATGCGGCGTGAACTTTTCATGTCTCCCATTGAACGTGTAAAAATAAATTATATAACATGCTTACGTATTCAGATTCCGACTTTGGAATCAAAGAGTTTTATCAATAAAATAATATGGTATTAGATTTTTCACCAGTAAACAAATTGTAGAACCACAAAGCATCATACTCTTAATATTCCTTGGCTTTCATCTTAAAGCCGTTTAGATGTTTGATTTCTGAAGAGTTATTAAAAAAATAATATATTTATATTCGATTTTTCGAAAGGCTTTTACTTTATTTATTCGATTTTGGAAGCAAACTTAAGATTTCTACTTATGAATTAATAGATACAGTTGATTGATCTCTAAGACAGATTTCATTTCGAGAGATAATTAGGGATACCTACATGGTATGCGAATATCTCGCAAGAAAACAAAAATAATAGACGCAGAACGACACGCACAACAGCTAAAATGGAGATGGGCTGGCCACATCGCCCGCAGTACAGACAAGAGATGGACTAAACGAGTCACTAAATGGAAGGGACCCAGTGGAAAAAGGAACAGAGGAAGACCCAAGGATCGATGGGTCGATGAAATTAAAAACACAGCCGGCGAAGACTGGACGACAAAGGCGGCAAATCGAAAACTATGGAAACAGTTGGAGGAGGCCTATATCCGTAGAGGAGCCATGCCCTAAACACACGTTTTTTTTTTATCTTTTTTATTTAATTTGTAGAAACATGTTGTAGTTTAAACTTAATGTAATGTGCATGGAAATAAAAGGCTTTATTATTATTATTATTACATGGTATGCAAAGTAAAAGAGGGTAAGAAAAAGTCTTTCGTCGGGGTTATTTAGAGCTGTTTGGGTAAGCAGAAGAGAGTCACAATCCAAAATTGAAATATTTATGAAAATGTAAAAATTTACCAAGCTCTCACAAAATTAAAAAGCATTGCAACAATGACTATACCTACAGAACGAATATCGAAACAAAACATGAAACAAAACGGGAGCAACAAAAGCGAATGTGTCGCATAAGTTGGCCATACATCGACTTGTTTCCACAAGAGAGGACGTATTCAGTTTGAAAAACGACACACTGTGCAGTCGACCGTGAGCTGATATGTTCGGATGAAGTCTTCGGTACGTATCTTGTCACTTCCTCTTCGGTGCTGTGTTTACATTCAGCTGGTTTCGCGTTCCAGTCAATTGTAGTTCATTTGATATGTGAAACTCTTCTGTTGCTTTAACTTATTTTGGAATGAAGTTGATATTTTTTTTAAATGAATACTTTGCTTACGTCTGACGTTAAAAAAGGGTTATTATCAAATTAAAGGTTTGTAATTATTTTTCTGCATTCTTTTGGTTTGTTTTTATTGTCCAACTATACAATCATTAATTGTATAGAGAGTCAAACAAATAAAATATAATGGTTCAACGTTTTCCATCTAAACGAATCACCATTCAAAATACATTTCCCTGATCTACCTGTTACCACCGTTGCGGCATAACTCAACTTGACACGTCAATAATAAAAAACCTGCAAAGCGTGAGCAACCCGCATCATGACAAGGGTCTTGCCTATTTTCTCATAATACCTACATTCCATTGTGATGAAAGGTTCATGACAAAGAAGCGTGTTTTTCGATTTATTTCTGGATTTGAAAATGGGACTTAAATATTATAAATTAACCGTATTAGTGACATGAATTTTAAAAGTCTTTGTATTGTTTGAGAAAGGAAAACTTTTCAATTTGTCTCCTTTTCAGACTATTATTTATTAGAACTATATGAAATAGTTTTATAAATTGAGAAGATATTCTAAAAACTCAAAATTAAAAATCATAGCCATTAAAGCACCAACATTAAATTAGTTATAGAACAGTCAATATTTTATACATACAGAAACATTTATTTTAACTACATGGACTAACCTGTCTTGTACTATGTTATTATTTAATATCTATCTACTTTTATTAAAATAGGTACTCTTCGTCTGCAGCCTTGTGAATTCCAGCTCATTTCAGAGTCGCTTTAACTGGGATGAATTTCATAAAAATTTATAGACTATCGTGAAGAGCTCCCACACTAGTCTGGCTGTTAACCGTTTGTAGACAAATTGAAATTGCCTCGCATATCTAAGCATTGTTTAAACAAAATTCTTTATTTTAGAAAGAGGTTACTTAATATGAGATTTTTTTAATAATTAGAAAATTAATTAAACTCTTATAAAAAACATATTCTTTAAATCTATACTGAGACTGTAAAATATCTGGAAGTAAATACTAAAAGAATCAGCATGAAACTAAATCACGCAAATTCTCAGACTATACCTAAAGCTAGATGCAAAATAGTGCATTCGAATGCTACAACTCTAGACAACTCAGAGATACAAGTGTCATTTCAAAAACCATTTCCTGCGGGACCCTGAGCAACAGTCGACGTATTCCGACATGAGCGAACAAGCCGTAATATCCACACTACCTATAAACATGAATAAATTTGATGGTGGAGTAGAATTAAACCCGTTGCATACGGGCCGCCAGAACGAATTTATTTTTAATTAAACTTTTGAAATCAATATGTTTGCATACTGAAGTTTCGACTGTAATAAACTAAACGTAACTGTCAAAATAATCATTGGAACGTGAAAAATAAGCTCTTCTTATGAATGAAAATGAAAATGAAAATATTTTTATTCAAATAGGCCTTTACAAGCACTTATGAATAGTCTGACTCTAATACCGGTTCGGAAGGTAGTTTTTTACTGAGAAGAGTCGGCAATAAACTCAGCAATTACTCTTTTAAAAAAAACAAACTTAGATTTATTACATAAAATATTATTTAGTCTCATTGACAATACCTGTGTGTTATGGCAATATTGCAGAATTATTTAACAATAATATAATATTATAAATATCTAATGAAAAAAAAATACAAACAAACTAAAGCCGACCAGCCCCCACAAGCAGCACCTGTTCACAAGTATGACGCATGTGGCAGCCATCGCCCTCCTCGCCATATTGTAGGGAAGTGAGCGACCCGCCACACGACGCCGCCACAAGCAAAGGCATTAAAGCGAGCATGACTAACTTAAGTTTGAAGCACATCAAAAAAAAAAATTATGAATTTTAGAATACACACAAAGTGTTATCACTGTGACCATAACATGTTCAAAGTTATAGATAAATTTAAATTGCCTTCAAATAAAAAATAAATCATACCATACAACAATACACTTACAACCAGGCACTATTATCATTTAAATATTCATTTATGTTGTAATAAGCCTTTTTTACCAATACAGCTTTAATATGATCCTTAAATTTTTGCAAGGACAAATCTAAATTATCTTATTGATGACAATAATCACCATACAGTTTATATTTTATTTTACAACTGTAATTCGTACCTTTTCGTTCAAACAAAGGATTTGTCTATCATTTTCGTTTAGAGTGCTTCATCTTTTTCATGTTAAGCTGGTTGGCAGCTTAAACTGGTGGTATGTGGTCACCGCTACTTTCCACGGGTTTCCACACGATATTTTTCTTCCCAGAAAGCTGTAACTCCTAATAGTGTCCACCTACGATCCTTCTCTATGAGAATCAATGGCATCAAGTCTTCTTTTAAACAGAAAATCCGGCTTAATCTTATCTCATATTAATGTTCTTTTTACGCGGAACTTCAGCGTACCGTTTCGTTACGTATGCAGTGGCCTAACGTAAGTTGCACTGACGTATTCATTTCCCGCGTGTGTTCGCGCTTACAGGCAAGCGTGTCTCTTTGAATTCTTCCCTTACATAATTCTTTCTTGTAGTTTACTACCGTACTGTAAATTTCTTCATGGCTCAGCTGAAAGTCAAAATGTCAGGTTGGCTGTGCCATAAAGATGCGGAGGTAAAATATTTTTATTTATTTAAAGAAGTCTCATGTAAATGGGTATTCTCAGTCCGCCGTCTTAAATGATAGATGATATAAATCGAAACTTTTCTATCCTTATCTAACTACTATTTTTTGTCACCTTTCACGCCTCAATGGGAAATCTTACCCATTTTTTTGAGAAATGTAATGATTTTCAGGAAATAAATATTTATAATCTATATGTTTAAATATGTTCCTTCAATTCTATCACGATTGCTTTGCATTTTATGCCCTACAAAAACAGACTTTACTTAGCTTTTTAATATTAATTAGAATGAAACGGCTTCAATTAATCTCGTTTGGATACAAAAAAATCCTTTGCTAACTGGCGAGCTCTAATTTTTCCGACACTTCCCCCTAAGCGGGGAGTTAAATTGTCCAACGTTAGGTTCTATGTAACTTCGGATTGTCAACAAAACGAAAAAGTACAACGAATGGGTGCAGAGAAAAAGTTCTGAGCCTGAGGCGAGCTCGGTGGCTACACGTATTTCCTAAGCCGTAAGTTGCCTGTTTCGCCTTTTATATTGAGTTAACGCTTTTTTATACCACCATGTGTTAATTGCGTTTTGTCCATTTGCTTTCTTTGTATTATCTTGCTTGACTTAACAATAATTTGTTGGATGTAATCTTACTGTTAATGAGTTTTTCAATAGAGCCTGGGGTCTGACAATACCAAGTACCTACTTTTAGTTATTTTCATCAAAATACTAGTGCCTTTTCAAGATACCAATCCTCACAGAAAATATGTATATTACAGTATATTTTCGTGAAACATGAAGCGATTCGATTGGCTTTTCCCATACTTGAGCAAAATATTAACCGCTAAGTTACCCTGTTTTTGTGGTGCGACAATTTTGTGGGGCATTGACGAATCTTATCGAAACCCCGCTGGGCCCGGTAGCCTTATCACGCTTCAGTGCGAGCTACTTTGAGAAACAATACCCTGACATAGAGCGATGAAGGGAAATATATATTTCAAATTCTTGGGTTTTAGAAAAAATATATTTATTCTATCAGACGTACTGTGGGCCAATATTACAAAGAACGACGACGAAATCGATGCAGGCAAAGATTGCAGGACAAGAGAGATCATAAAATAGTCGTCCAGTAGAGCTCTATATCGAGAGTGGGAAAGGGGTGGGGGGCCCGAGGAATTCCACTATGGGTTGAAAGTAAAAATAATAATATTATGAACCTCTTGATTTGTTTGTATCTAAGTTACCTGTGCAACCTACGTTAAATTGTTTTATTACGATCAGCGATTCGTGTGACTTTATTAAGTATTCTATATGGTAATCAATTTTAAAAGTTTCCAATAAAATTCCATAAAAAATAAAACACAACACAATATGCTTTGAATACTGTGTCATATTTTATGCAACTGGTGTTTCACGTGTCGAAATTAACTTTGCTTTGTGTTTAGGTTGACTTTAAAAACCGCTTTTGTTTGAAGTGTTTTATGAAATAGAAAATATTTTATATCAAATCCCCTTTCTTTGCTCCCTTAAGTCTATTCCCTGTACCAATTGATTGGTTAACTAGTACTAAGTCTAACGCTACTGAACCGATTTAAATAATGCTTTAATTATTAGAAAGAGATTTTCTTCGGAAGTAACATAGGCTATGGTAAAATTTGCTCTAATATTATTTGGGGGACTTCGGCCATGAAATGTTTGCCTGATCATTTATTTATCTATTACTGTTTGTATTTTTTTTTATATATACGATTTATAAGAGCCTTATCCTTATCCTACATCAATACAGATTTTTTTTATTTCTATTATTTTGGCATACATTAGATCCTTGAGGAACATGGGTGGAGCCGCAGGATGGAAGCTATCATTACGCTTATGCATATTCAATTTCTACCGCATCTTTTATTTCTACAGTCTATGTAGCAAAGATATCGTTGCGTTCCAGTTTACACGGCCGTGTCTGAGATGCGCGTAAAGCCCCTCAGCCCAATGATAAGATGGATGGATACATCTTTCAGTAGCGTAGCTTTTGTGTTTCTGTTTTATGACTTGAGAAATTTGGGACAGGCTTCACGAGTTTTGCCAGTTTCTGCTACACAAGCTAGCTTGTTAATAATGTATACCACCAGAAATATAAAGGGTAAAACTGGCTAGTGTTCACATAAAACATTCTAAGTAACAAAAACTTTGGCTTCAAATTCTGATGACAGTAAGAGGTGCCCTTGGTTTAAATTTTAGATTTATGTTTTCGTCTAATAAATTTCCTGTAACTAATTGACTCAGGCGTATAATTGTATTTCCTGTAGGTAGAGGAATAAAATCTATCGAATCGCATATTTATTTCTGCACTTTACAAACATTATCAATATGTAAAACCCTTTATTCTACAGTACTTATGACAAACATAAATCACTTATAAACAAAATAGTGATAATAGTTTGGAAAAGAAAAATCAATAATTCATACCTATAGGTTTACGTAAAAATTCTGACAGTCATTTTTTCAATATTTCTGTTAATCTCTATAAAAATAAATCACGGACGTGTGCGATTTCTTTTTTCACAGAACAAGTTACGTAATTTAAAATAAGTACTCTTGAGCATTTTTCTACGCAAAAAAGAAGATACGGAAGAATGATAGTATTTCTACCTCTTTGTTAATTTCTATGAAACTTCCATGTACCATAATAGCTTGGTAGGTACAGTTTGGGTACCTAGGTAAACCTTATTTAGCTGGAATAATAATTTTCCCTTATTTTCTTAGAACCCCTTCCGAGCAAGAATTTAACATTAATAATGTTATATTTGAAATAATGACCATAGTTCATTAAGTCTAAGAAGAGAAAAGAGTCTAAACAGAGAATAGACGTTGCGCTGTATTTATAATAGCAGTGTTTATTTAACTGAGCATAGAATTTTTGCTTACCACAATCTCACACTGGTAAGTGATGACATAGTCGAGGGTGATAAGCATATACGAGGTGTGTTCAAAAAATAAGGTGACTTTGTATTTTTAAGAAAAAATATTTATTTATTTATCAATATTTATGTTGTCCCGCCCTGCCAACGGTTTTTTCAATCCTCAAAGCACTTCTCATAAGCACTTTTCGGTATAGCCTTGAGCTCTTCCAGCGATGCAGTCTTTATCTCTTCAACCATTGCAAATCTCCGTCCTTTCATAGGTTTCTTTAGTTTTGGGAACAAGAAAAAGTCACATGGGGCCAAATGACCCTTTTGAGTAAATCTCGGTCGTCGTTGACGTCATTCAACAGTTCTTGAGCGATGCTCATGCGACGGTACTTTTGGTCAAAATTTAGCAATTTCGGAACAAACTTCGCTGACACACGTCTCATGCCCAAAACGTTAGAAAAAAATTCATGGCACGAGCCAAGCGATATATCAACATCCTCAGCAACTTCTCTGATAGTGATTCAACGATTTTCCAAAATAATTTTCTTCACTGCTTGAACGTTTTCATCAGTTGTTGACGTGCTTGGGCGTCCAGAGCGATGCTCGTCATTGGCATCTTCCCGGCCATCTTGGAAGAATTTGTACCACTTGTAAACATTTTTTTTACTCAGAACAGTTTCACCGTATGCCACTGAAAAGTCACCTTACTTTTTGAACACATCGTATATTCTAGAGGGAAACTATCTCTCAAGCTATGCTGCCGGCTGATTTTCAGCTTGAGGGTAGGTAGAGCCTTGTAGTCGGATACTACAAAGTACCGTGCTATGGTTTCCTTACGATGCTTTGCTCAACCAAAAGCTCAAATTCACTACAGTAAACCATAATATTAGCAGGTCTATGTCCAGTCATAAGCATTTATATGTAACCATAGATAGTTCTTTATTATGATCTGCTTTCATGATTCATTCATTCACTTCTCTGCTTCCATTTGTAGACAACTCTGTTGCTGTTAGTACTAACAGTGCAGTTGGATTATGTGAATGTTGTCAGATATCATTTCCGATCTGTCTATGGTTTTATATTTTACTTTGTGACAGTACAAATAAAACATATTTTATGATTTTCCCTGCTTTCTCCATGATAACAGCATAACATCAAAAGCTGCAAATAAAAATCGCGCCTCGCCTCCATTTACCTTGTTTACTCATGTTATGATATAAAATATCTCAAGTAAAAACACTATGAAGCAAAGGAACATAATCATAATTCCAAAATTTTCCTATAAAGCTTTATTTTCTTAAAATATTATCTTGTTTTTGTTTCAGGTAAACAACTGAGAAATCCTAAAATGAATAGGTACGCACAAGAAAAGAAGATACCCACGGGTTTGAATTACAAATTAGTAGTATGATCTTACTTTTAGTTATTCACAGATTGCTCTTAGTGATGGAACCATTGATTTCAATGACTTTCAGAACAATGCGAGACCTAAAAAAGCAATTTTCTTTTTCTGTTAAAATTCAATTCTGTTCGGCCAGGGAGACTTATGTATGTCGAAGCAACTGAACCTGCTAGCGGTTCGGAAGTCAACCTTCTGGCTCAGTCACGTCAGACTCCGACCATTTACATCACAACAAATGTCAATATAACTGTAAGATACCGAAACATAACCGTTACAAAACAAAATAACAGGTGTGTTACGCGTATTTTTTCTAAGAAAAGTAGGGACCGCATTCTGGTCCCTTGTTTGTGATACATCGTTCTTAGACACGCGAAGGGCGTACGTCAATGTCCCAAGTTGACATTTTATAGACGAGATAAAATAGGAGTAATCTTAGAACCACTTTATGTAAAGGACAGCTATTAAATTAGTTGTTTACAGTTTGTTTTTACTTCTTGTGTTAATTGACGGGAACGGCAGATGAGTTTAATTTACAAATGTAAGTCAAGCTTTGTTTGAACATAAAGGTCTGAGGGCTAGTTTTAAGAAAATCCTAATACACATAACATTACGTATCTTGACACCCATTATCTGCAAAGAGGTAGGCACAGGTCTTAGTAATGAGACCACATTCCACTGAAAATATTTTTAATTATTAAGACAACGTGGTGATTATATCGACGTGCTTTATTAAAGGAGGTTTTGCAAAAACTACATAGTATTTTTATCAAATAACGTAAAAAATTGCCACTGACATTTATAAGTTATCTAATTAATTCCATCAAAAACATCAATCAACTGTATCGTACGAAAGCCTAGACTTTAGAAAATTTAATTTAAATATTTAAAAGCAAGACCGAAACTGAAACAAAGAAGTTTTAAAAATAACCAAACAAATGGTGAGCTAGTTAAAAATGTAAACATCTGTTCGGAGAGCTCCGGTGTACCAGGTACTGCTCGTAGCTAGTTCACAAACATAACTTCAGGTAAGTAACGACTGACTCTCCTGTAAAGGTGCCTTCAGATAAAAGGCAATTCGCTGGTATAAATAGCAGATATCGATATTTTAATTGCCTAGAAGTGATTAAGTGAATGTAAGCGTGAAATGATTATTAAAATTCTATTGTAAAATTGAGTATCAAAACTAACTTTTGCATATTTCTATCTGTATCTGTTTTATCTTACTTTCTTCGCTTACATCTATAAGTAACTGCATCTTCAGATGGATTTTGATCTCATTACATTAATTGTTTTAGAATAGTAGAGCTCGTAGTGTAGAGTTTGTCAGGCAAGTACTACCTTACCCATTTCCGCCGTGAAGCAATAGTGCACTTGTATTACTATGTTTCGGATAGAAATTTGGGGGGCATGCAAACTATAAGCAATCGGAAATTATAGGCACAACGCATTGGCCCCTGGTGTTACATATGTCCATAGACGATGGAGCCTCAGTGCACCGACTCCCTCCTCCTAATTGTGGAACTCTCTCGGATTCAATGTGGAACCTTATTTCATAATAGATTAATGGTTCCGCGCGCGAGCAGTGTGGCAAAAGACTCGTAGCACTGTCGATGTACTACAATATTTACTACAATGACGATTCCGAGAGCATTATACCATTACCCTGCCAGTTTGTCGGCCTGTGAGGTAAATAACCCTATAATGTGTATAAGTGTGTAATGTAGGTAGTTTCTTTAATATTAAAATTAATCTTTAAGTTTCCATTATCGCGCTTTCTGGGTTAAACTATTTTATTTTACTTTATTAGCACATTCTACTCATAAGAAAGTGAATTCTCAACAATAAATAGTTACGCTATAATTCTTAAATTTTGTATGAAAGCCCCCTTAACTCGGAACGTAACAGAGTTACCAGAAGCTATGGAACCGAAATAGTTTGGATAGAAAGCTATACTGTCTACACATACTAAAGCTCAATGTTAGACACTCAATCTTACCATGTTTTAAAACAAATTCCAACTTTAACCAAGTTACCAATAAATTGTCAATATGATAGACTATCGAAATTAAGGAGCCAGATCAAGATTTTGATTCTGTGTGAAGACACTGATGTGTTCCGGTAATTGAATACAATGGTCAAAATCGATTCCTCCCTACGGCCTTGTCTTAATTAGATACCAAATATAATTTCCCAATACAAGTAGAAACAAAGTATAAAATGTTACTATGTACTTTGTACTGTTGTGTAATTATACATTGGAAGAATACTAAAAAAAATATTTAAAAAATTACAATGTGCCACGTTAAGTCACACTACAGGTGACACTTAGGTACTAAGACGCTCCTAGGGTGTAATTTAAGTACATCCCACAAAAACAATAATATTTTAAATACTAAATATAAAATTAAGCTATAAGGTTAAGCCAGTTTTTTCGCCCCCACCATGGGGTGGGGTACTTTGTACACTGAGCTGTCAAAAAAGGTATTCCTACTTTGAAGAAAAAATCTGTCAACAGAATAAAACCCGGGTGGGACCTTTGAGAGCCATCCAACACCGGCGGCCAATCGTCGGCAATCCCTGTGCGGTATTGCAAATGTATATACGCGCGGTTGGACGTGTCAACCTATTAAACAGTTTACTCGCTTACCAACCAAACGAATCATACTGGTATCGGCCTCAAACTTACATAAGAAATGAGATAAATGGTAAAATAACGAGGTTTAAACGAAATAAAACATCTAACAAAATTATTCGGAAATAGAAATGAAATCTAGGGAAAGCTTTGTGAATAAAAATCGCCGACAAGTAAGTAAAGCTCTAAAACTGAAAGACTACCGAGAGACCGGAACAGGTCTGTGCAGGTCAAAGTACGTATTAGCCTGGCATTAAAGCTTTGCGGACCAAGTCTGGAAGTTGCCTCGTCGATACTTTGTAAGAACCTCTACGTATTATTGGAAAACGGGGAGCGAACTAGGTGCTTTGTAGGTTCAAGAAAGAAAATGTAGCTCTGAAATTTGGTACATTAAATTAATTGGTCGGGAATAATTTATTATAACAATTGAGTACGCATAACGTCAATCCTTTCCTGAAAGGATTCATGTAAGCTCAATATTTCAAAATATATGTCATATGTCTCGCATATTTACAATAGGTTCCGCCCCTTCATAAAAATTTTTTTTGAGACATCAGCCTCGTCTTGAACGTAACAAAAATAATATTAGTATGGATTTTAATTGTCAGTCTGTTGTCGATAGATAGTTTTATATACCTACTTTTATACTAGTAAAGGCTTTCTTTGTCATTCATAAAAAAACGTGAAAATAGTCGTCATGGTCCCAAACAAATTGGCAATCCCTTTGATATTGTTTTTCGAAGATGGGAGTGGCTTACTTACTATCAGGTAGGTAATATGAATCTATGTAGCTTTTTAATTTTAAGAAATTTGTACCCCATGTTGTTATTCATTTCACGAAAAACAATACACCAATCCACATATCCGCACCGCATCATAAAATTGAGGGTCCGACAACACCGACTTGTCGAAACATAAATTTGGACGTCCCACAGGCCATAAAACCTGCTAGAAACAAAATTGATTAGCCGGAATCTGCTTATCCTGCTATTTGGACCTTCATAAATTATCAGTTAATGTATCTCACGAGTCTCCAGCTATAACTGGGAGCCCAATTTGGTAATGCTGTTATGTTTCAGTAAAATTTATACCTATACTGTATATTACTACAACTGTCTACAACAAGGTTTATACAAGATTTATTATGTACTGGCTGCTTCAGCAGACGTGGCCCCCTTTGTGGTAGGCGGTGGCAAAATCTATATCTTGAAACCAGCGTCATTGGATACACTAGTATCCACTTTTTCTTCATGTTAAGAAGATGGTAAATTAGTATATACATGTAGTACATTTGAAGCGATCAATAAGGTAAATTTTAAAATAGATGGTACGTCTGCTCGTGATCGTGAAATTGAACGATTTTTTCAATTTCATGATTACACTTTTTCTTCATGTTAAGAAGATGGTAAATTAGTATTTACCATTTCATTTTACCATCTATTTTAAAATTTACCTTATTGATCGCTTCAAATGTAACTTATCTATGGTTTGCCGGGAAATTCTAATTTCAAATATTTATTTTAAAATCATGGAATTTAATCTTCGAATTACGATCGTTTATTGATTAGTGTATTGTTTTAATTACACTTCAATCTATTTCATCAACATATCATCAAAGGTGATTGTGGATGCTAATGATACTCAATCTACGGATAATACCACAGTATTCCCTAGGTCTTGTGCTAACATGACTTCGATCATACAGAATTTGGTCATGTTATCGGTAGGAAAAAACTGATACTGAGAGAAAGTACAAAATGCCTTCTTCTCCTTGTCTCTATCCCAGTTGCCTTTTTAAAGAGGGGCATTGATATAGTGCCAATGCGCTGGCAAATCTAGCATGGGTGAATGTTATAATAAATGTTATAACATTTTAAAAACACATATACATTTCAATTTAGTCTATAAATAAATGTATGTATGTTACCTATGAAATTGCCGAAAATTGCCTAGAAAATGGAAAACATTTGGGTAATTTATTTACTTATATTTGTAGACTAAATTGAAATGTACTCGTATATGAGTTATTAAAATGTATTGAAATAATATACTGTAACATCACAATTATTATAAATACAAAAATGAGTATTTTGGTAAATGTGTTTTTTTTGGTTGTCCTATGTTCAGCTCCGTTTCGTAACTGATCAAGTCATTTACATTACTTTTTTTTATGTCAGCAGTTTATTTGCAGACATACAGGGAGTCTACCTGATGGTAAGTAGTTAACGCCGCCTATGGGCATTTGCAACATCAAAGATATCACCAACGGGTTATCGACCCTAAGACGTCAAGTACGTGGGGCATCGCCGACGGCCGCCACTGCTGGCGGTGCCTCATGGGCGCACTAACCTGCTGCAGCGCGCACCGCTCGTGCGGGCGCTGCGTCTGCTCAACACACTGTCTGACCAAATTGATGTGTTCTCATGTTCACTGAACGAACTCACAAAGGCTGCTTATTATTACCTCTGCAGTACCTAAATTTGTTGTATTTGATTGTAGAGGAAAACAATGTAATATTGGGAATAGTATAGATTAGATATAAGATAGATAATAAGATCAACTACTCTGTCGCATTAGGCTTGCCTGTAAAGATAGACGTAAGTTTCATGGTTAATAAATAAATAAAAAAAAAAAAAAAAAAAAAGTTATTAAGTCTCATGTGCCTGTAATGTCAGCGGCATCCTCGCCTTTCTTACCGAAATTCAAGCGCACTGCTACTTCACTGTGGAAATGGTTATGGTAGTAGTACTTCCCCGGATGAACTTTGCACTAAGAGTACTACTTCCCAAAAGCTGACAGTGTGGCATAAATGACCTGAAAACGCGGGTGAAACCACAGAAGTTTAGTAGTTTCTATTATGTTTAAGAGTATTTTTCCATTGCGAGTGTGGACAAATGCTTGAATGGTATTTAATTGTAAACTAATAGGCAGTTTCAGGCAACAGTTGTTCCTTTTTAAAGTCCTAAAGGTACATTTCTTTTAACGAGTTTAAAAGTTGTACGACGGCTAATAGATGGACGAAATAAACAAGGATTAGAACAGATGATAAAATATTTTATTCATTTCTAGCATCCGCCTCGCGTTCTTAAAGGAGCTAATGTTTTTCGTGGATGAAAGCTACAGGAGAATGTTGTATCCAAATCCATTAGACATCACTGCTAGATATAATGACAGATACCCAAAAATACAGATATACTCCAAAACTTTTGTATTTTTAATATTAGCTGGTATTTTGTGTATTATAATATACAAGCGACCCGCCCTAGTTTCGCACGGGAAGCCTTCGTTATCTGCAGCTCTATGACTTCTGGAAGATGAAGGTGATCATGTGAGGAAGTTTTAGCAGATGTATATACAGTGGACATCAGATCAGGCTGTACTTTAGCAGTGTTGGGAATACTTGGCTATCCTGGGGACACGCGTTCGAGGCGCTGCGCTGCATACATATAAATTGCTCCTCCCTCGACTGACTTTGCCGTTGCCGTCGCCAAAGATATTATTTTGTTGCGAGATTTATTTTAACTCCGTGATATTTTGGTTCGGTTTTGGTCTTAATGAAATGATTTTGATGACTTACATATATAAATAATACTATGTCGATAAAGCACTATCGCAAATAATAAAAGCTTTTAGACCATTTTTCAAAGTCTTAAAAATGGTTGCTAGTCAACCTTAAAAGATAGACATAATACTCATATTACCCTCGGAGAAACCTTTTTAGGGCTTTTTAGAGTAACTATTCCATGATACTTTATTTTCGTGAAACTTTAAATATTTACGTAGCCCACACCACGAAAGTTCTTTGGGAATATTTTCGCATAATGTTCATAAAATATAGGATATATAGATAATCCCCCTCCCTTTCCATTGGTAAAAACTGAATGAAATTCCGTGCAGTAATTTCTGAGATTAGCCCGATCAAACACAAACTCAACACGGCATCAAAGGGTAAAACAAGTTAAAAATGATACGTGAAACGTGTTCTTTCCGGCATTTGAATAAAAAATATACGGTGATACGGAACCCATTTTAAATATGAAGTGATGAATGCTACTACAGCTCATACTATCAATATTTTCATTCCTCCACTAAACTCTGTCTAATCCCTTGCCCTTACACTCAATTCATACTAACAATCAATTTCTTTGCCCGTAATAGAAACAGCGAGTACATTACACAAAACTGATCGTTTGGTACATTTCAAACTCCAAACACTCAGATGGAAGACAGAAATCATCCACCAAGCGTGCCGATACTCAAGCCTCTCAGCCTTTAATATCGGCCCAGGTGCCGGGTAATCTCCCGAGGGAAATGATTTTTTTTACACCGTCTCCCTTTATGTCTGGCGCTACATATTCCTTTGTCCGTAACTCTACAAAGGTCTACATATGCCTTATAAGCCTAGACGTGTGGAGCTGTCTAGGTATTATAAATTGGTCATTAGATTTGTTATAGTTTCGTGTGTCATATCCATCAATAGGTTTTCGGGAGTCGAATGTCAAATAATGAGATTCTCTAAACGACTTAATGGGATGAGGTTCACAATTCGATGTTTATGTCGTTACTATATTACTCTATATGTCTGATTTTTGTTAGTATGTATTTTTAGAATGAAAGGTTGATTTTAAATATATATATGATAGAGTTCCGTGATTGATGACGACATAAGGTTCGACATGATATTTGAATATATATTCCCAAAAAAGATAATTGTTTGGTAATTGGTAATTTGGTATACTTAAAACTTAAAAGTCGGCCAAATTATTGCAACAATTCGTTTTTTTTTCTTTTATCTTTTAAAAAGCTCAAGCTCATTGTATTTTTGTTTTCCCAATCTTCACAATGGTACCCCGCGACTTTATATTGAAATAAATCTAATATAAATAAACAGTTCAGACAGGCTAATTGGCTTTGTAGTCAGCGTCTCTGACTGCTAAGCCGAAGGTCGCGGGTTCGATTCCCACCTAGGACAAACATTTGTGTGCATGAACATGTCTGTTTGTTCTGTGTCTGGGTGTAAATATGTATGTAAGTGTGCATTTTGAAAAAAAAAAGTAGTACATATATGTAGTATATCAGTTATCTGGTTTCCATAGTACAAGCTCTGCTTGTTTGGGACCAGATGGCCGTGTGTAAAGAACGTCCCGGGATATTTATAAAAAAGAAAAAAAAAATAGAATTATATAACCATGATATGTCATTTGCATCACGACATTTAACGTCATTGCTTCTAAGACACTTGAAATTTAAATAAGTACTAACTATATAATGAACAAAATATCATGTTCATAGATACAAAAAAATCCAAGGAATTGGGCCTACGACCTGACACATACACCTTCCGGATCGTCAAATCTTACTCCCAGTATAAATTAATTTACGAGATAATATTTCACTTCAAAGAAAAATACCAGCCGTGATTATTTAAATTTTGTAGACAATTCCTGATGAGATTTCATGGAAAAACGCAATGTTCCACACAAATACTTATCTAAAAAGCAATCAGGTGAAATAGAAAATCCTCAAGAAGAATATTCTGTTGAGAAAAAATACAAATACAGCTTACTCAGTAACCTTTCTTTAATTTAAATATATTGCGACATTAAAATGTGATGTCTTAGTTCAAATCAAGGATAAATAAATAAAGTGTGAAAAGTTGGATCACTAATTGATTCTTGGGAAGCTAATGCTAACGTATAAATGCCCTACTGGCTTTCTAGTTAATAAACATATCGTACCAACGCCCTATACCTACACGTCTGAGTGTGAAAATATGTTAAGTCTATATCAATACAGAAATAAATGGTATCTATCAAATATTATAATACAAAAGAGGTCTGAAACAATAAAATAGTATACTTCCAAACGGCTAGACAATCATTGCTCGCGCTCCTATTTTCAAATTCACTCCCATTTCAAGTCGGTCAATATAAAAAGAGCGCTCCTCATGCATTATTCATAGACCAAACGACTGTAACATCAACTTCGAATAAATACTTATAGCTTCATCTTTTTCTTCCGAAATCTATAGCATTACCTTATATTCTGATGGAATTTTGAGCTCATGGCGGAAGTTCTTACGTAGCCCTCTAAATGCATTTTCTTGTGTTGATAGGAAAAAAAATACATAACTGAGTTACCCGGGATATTTTTAACACACGGCTTCCTGATCCCGAACTAAACAGAACAGGTAGCTTATTTACTACATATAGGTATTACGTATTCTAAATACATATCTTTGAATATATTTACACCCAAACACATTCATACATGGAAAAACAGACATGTTCATGTTCGTCAGGGTCTATCTCCACTAACCCAAGAGTGCTTCTTTAGGCTTGTATTCGACCAAAGTGCCAACGTAGGTCACCTTCTCAAGTGAAAATAGAACAGAAATAGATCAGAAAAACTTTGTGACAGATTTTCAGCTTGAAGATAAGTAGGCAGTCAGGCGAGTACAAACAACAAGATGTGGTTTGCATATATCCTTTCAGCAAAAGCGCGAACTCATTATTAGCGAAGTTGCTGGAATAGATATTTACGACATAAACTTTTTGCATTGCTGTCACATATGTGACATTCTTTAAGAACGGTTATCAAACCCCAAAATAAGCGAGGCTTGTACGATGGAAAGTGTAAAACATTGGTGGTAAACTTGGTCATAAACGAATCCACGACCTCCGGCGTTTAGAAATTATAACAGAAAATTAAGGTTTTGACTTTGTTGATGATTGCTATAAAATTTTCATCATTCGGATTAGATGTCGTACCCACAATTTTGATTAACATATCAGTGAGGAGGTGGAGGTGAGGAAACCTTTCGTATAATTAAACAAAATAAGTCGAGAGAGAAAAAAAACGCATTCACAAAACAAAGACAAAGAGTTGTCATAAAATGTTTACAGCAGCGTCATTGAGTTTATGGTTTGAATTATCTCTTTGATTATTATTGTGGTTTTAATTTACTAATGTTTTAGTTTTTTATTACAGAACAAAATGAAAATTACAGTCGTGAAAAGCTATTATTTAATTTAAATAAGACAATCCTAAGTTTTAAAATAACTTGTTCCACGAGTTTATTACAATGTTAATAGTGTACATTATTAATAATTATATACATTTTATTTATTATTTTTTTTTTCTACGGACTCATAGTCCGTACTCTTTATAGATTCTAAGATAAATTGTATTTAATTTTTATAAATTAACATCTTTCTGCACCGGCTCCGCTAGTAACCAAAAAAAACCTGAAAGACTCAAACCACGAAGGTATCTTTCATTTTTTATTTAACTTTTTTTTATTATATTAACACCACACCAACTCAGTTATAATTTTCACATGTGACACCCCGGTTCAATAACACAGTTGATTGAACAAAAATTATTTTAAGAGATCAAGCTGCCGTAAGTCCCCGCAGAGTAAGATGTCATTAATTCAGTTGGAAAGCTTAAAAAATCCTTAAAGCCAAAAGGATTCTCAGAGGCTTCCAAGCCACGCCAACCGTTCATATATTATTCAGTCTGCGTCCAAGAGCGTAAATGAAAAAGTTTTCTGTATTCAATGACTATTGGAACACCACCAAAATACTGGTAAACCCGAAAGTTTTAGAATCGAACCGAAATTACGAGTTGGACAAGTTATTCCGAGCTCGTTGGGTATTCAACTCTTGTCAGTCACTCTGTATGAAGATTACGGGAAATGTAATGTTGATTAATATTTTCTTTCTAGGTATATGGTATTATTGTTGGTCCTTGGTGACAACATGTTATATTGTTTAAAAAAGAAAACGATATCAAAGGACCAAATTTCAAATCTATGCATAATATCATATATGTATCTAATACTTTAAATGAACAATTCTTGTATGTACATATATATATAATAATTAGGATCTCGGAAACGGCACCAACGATTTATGAAATATAGTATGCAGGGGGTTTCGGGAGCGTTAAATCGACCTAGAAGTCACTTTAGTAAATAAATCCCGAGCAATGCTCGGCCATCCAGGTAGGTAATAATATTATAAAGAGAGTAATAACAGGCATATGAGAGTAAACAACTTTGCGTCTTGGAGACCGCATGGGCAATGACCCTTGTGTTGCAAATGTCAATAGGCGCCGGTGACCACTTACCATCTGGTGGACCGTCTGCAGTCGATTTTGTAAGTTTGTTTATGGAGGGTACTCTTCGAGACGACAGCATCAATTTAAAAAATCACCGCGGGACGGAAGTTATATAAATAACAAATTACGACAGTCACTATTAAATTTAATTAAATAGGTACAGCAAGCAACGAACACAAAATAGTATTTGAAATATACGAGTATATTGCACCCTCAGTACGATAAGGGCTTAACTCAACATTTTGCGAATTGGAGTTACGATCATAGAGAGACTAAACAAAGTACGCTCTATCCGATGAAGATTAAAACATAGTCAATTTAATGATAGAATAAGTATACCGAGACTTCAGCCTCTTTAACACCGGGTCCCACCCGCTCCCCGCTCAGTGCAAAAGTCACCCAAAATCGATATGTGCCAAAAGTGATTTTTTGAGTTAATCGTTCTGAGGGTGCGATATGTGAATAAGTCCTTCATACATGGTTTTCACGTTTTCCAACAATTCAAAATTGAATTAATTAAAGTCAAAGCTTCAATATTTTCCGAAAATCGTTAGAATTTAATCAAACTAACAAAATAATCAAATAGCCTGCCGGGAAAGCTCAATTCACCGGGTCAGATTTAATCTTTAAATTCTTGCTACAGTTGTTCCACTTGGAATTTCAGGATAATCCGAATTGTTGTAGGTATTATTTGGTAGTCATAGATATTGCTTTCAACTAGACAAACTTTTTGTTCTGAAAATGGATGAATCTGGATTATAATATTATAATGATTCTCAAATAAAATAATTTAAAATCGATAAGGGTAAAGTTTGCTTTAAAGATGGAACCATAATTTCTTTCATAACGATAAAATATTAAAACAATATCTAATAAGCTTGAAATTTTATTATTTTCCTGCAACCAATATTGACAGTTACACTAGAATTTAGTTTATAGGCATGTTATAAATAAATATCCTGGAAAAATGTTTTGTGTATAAATATAAGTTTGTGTGAAAATAAATAATATAATATATTAAGTAATTCAAAAAGCTTAATTCATAATGCAGATACCAAATGAAATAAACATAGCTGCTGATGATGAATAGATAGAAAGAGTTTCTGATGAGCAAAATACATAAATAATCGCATCATAAATGCCTTAAGAGAAGTAAAAAAAACAAATATTTCAAAATGTTTTTACTCTTAAAATAAAAAAGATCCCTTTCATTTATTAAGAAACTATGTACGTAGGAGACGTCACATCTGCCGTAGAACCGATAACCGCTGAAGTAGACGTGTTTTAGAGTGGAGACCACGGCTCGGTAAACGTAGTGTAGGGCGCCCTCCGATGCCCTCCGCAGCTAGATGGAGCGATGATATACGCAAACTGGCTGGCAGCGGTTGGAAACAAAGAGCTGAAGATCGAGCTCAGTGGCGTGCCATAGGTGAGGCCTATGTCCAGCTGTGGACGGAGATAGGCTGATGATGATGATGATTAAGTAATTTAATTAATAATATAATAATATTATCTTACCGCAAGATACAAATAATGATATATAACTAGATTGGAGAAATCGAATTAAATTAAATCCAACGACGTTCTATTCGATATACGGTCCACTGAATAAAGAGGAATCAGCGGCGGTGCGATTGAAAAGTTTTTCAGACTTGGACTGCTCCGATTATTGCTCGAGAGAGTGAAATCGGAAATTACAAGTAGGTACCTTACGCTATCTTTGTTGCACGCTAAATGTATGGAATTATCAAGGTACTTGAGTAATCTAATTTTAGTTTATATTTGCTATGAAAATGTAATAGATAATTTAGAAAACTAATAATAAATTATAAGTTTAATCCGTATTTTTAGTTACAGTTTATTACGTTAGTCGGCCGACAAACAGGCAAGGTAACTGACATAGTAAATGACCAGCTAGGTGCAGAGCAAAAATAATTACAGCTTGTGATTACAAAATTCTGATGAAAAAGCTAGACATCTTTATTTATGATCATCGCGATTGGCAATGAAATCGCGCCATAATGGTGATTGACAGTTTTTCTATTTTTCACCACTTTGGCCAAACAAGCAGATGTACTACCAAATTGTTAGTGGTTACCGCTACCTATGGACATTTGGAACACCAGAGACATTCACAATTCGCTGTCGACTCTGAGACGTCAAGATGTTAAGACTCATGTGCCTGTAATTTCACCGGCTTCAATACAAGTGCATTACTGTTTCAAGCCAGAAATCGGAAAGATAGTAAGTAGTACTTCCCTGGACGAACTCTGACTAAATACTACAAAAACTAAGAAATTGACAGAGAATTGAATCATAATGTAATTAATATAAAGTTTGTGTAAATTTGTAGTCGATAGCCATTAAATAGACGAACCTATAATTTGTGTGAAGCTACACGTAGTTTATTATGCATAATTTTCCTTCCATGAAAACATTCAATTTCAATCATCCAGCCCGTTAGAGTGTTTGTAACAATAATAAACTGTACTCACGCGACGACCAAAATGCGAGGCCTCTAAGGATTGTTTTCATTAGCCTAAAAGCGCGTGTAGATTGTTTTTAAAAGCCATATCTGTTAGCGACAAATGAACGTTAAGGGGAAGTTCATTTAGACATTGTTTATGAACAATGAGATTGTTTATAAGCGTCGGCTTTTCCGGAATATAAAAAAGATCTTGTTTAAGATATAGGTCTGAGTTTAACAAATATTGCGCTTTGTTGCAGAGTTTGTTGTTTTTCGTGATGAATGTTCAGTTTTAATATCATCCACAATAGGGGGTATTAAAGTAAATTATTGAAAAATGTTTTGTTCACAATTATGGCTTTTCATTATAGGTTTCACCCCATTCCCAAGGAGTGTATGATTTCCCGGGATACATAAATAAATAACTTAATTGTATCTTGTTCTAAAACTGTCTCAACTGGATCCACCTTTATATATTTAAGCGTAAAGAACATTCAGTTAGTCAAAGAATTGATTTATAGTATGTTATATACGCTATAAGAATGGCAGTGTTTGTATTTTTTATTGTGAACATAGCAATAGATTTGATTTTTATTTCTGTTTATTACTTTTATTTTAAACTTCTCAGTACGGAGATTTTCAGGAATGCTTGAAAGCTTACTAGCTTCTATGTCTACCCTCCAAAATATTTTAAAACATTAAATACATGACAGTAGTAAATATTTCATTTAACTTTTAGAGAACTGTCGTTAGTATAACCTGAGCCCACTGACTTCGAGACAAGTATAAAATTATTTTATGAGTAATAACCCAGTTAATGAAGTATGTAGGATTAGAATAACTAGTTACAATATCTATAATACTTACAACCAGTAAAATAACCTACCGTAGAATCCGCACCGTGGTATTCAAAGTAAATATGATTGAGTCCTAAGCATACAAAGTCCAAACTTTATCATTTAGCACATTTTTAATATTAGTGGGATTCATGCTGAAAAACGTTTACTACTTAATTTTTTCAAGAAAAAACAAATATTCATGTTCACCAAAATGTTTTCAAAAGGTTTTTGAAGGCATGTGGTGAAGAAAAGAGAGCTATGGTTATAAAAAAAAACAATCATATTTTTTTGCAAATATCGAAAAGAACGAACCAACTTTTTTTTAAATATCCCATTTAAAATTGTGGAGTGGATAACTAATTGACTCAGGCAAGACCTTGTGGAAAACCTTTGTAAGAAAATTTAAGTTTTTCTCCTAGCGCCGTGCTAGTGCGTCGACTCAGTTACAGCGGGCCTAATACGTCCTGAAGATGCTTCGTGTAGAAGTGAAACACGTGTCGATTTCCTGTTGAGTTTCCTTGTTTGGGACTAGACAAAGAAGGAGATCCAGCGGAATTAGTTACTGGATATTTGTTTTTGTATAAGGAGTGGAAGTCATAACCAATGCGAACGTCTGTCCTTTTGTGACGTGTCATAACAAGCTACTGAAGTCCTTGCAAAATCAATTGGCAGAAGAATCATTTGGATCCCAAAAAAGGATGAGATGTTTACGCTCAGTAGCCTGTATAAAAAGAGTGACCTCCAAAACTGCACCCCCTTAACACATCATCCATTCGCGACGCCCCCGTACCCACCGTCCGAGGCGTGACATTAAAACTTTGTTACAAACAAACGACGCATACGTTTCAACATTATGACTTTTGTTTGGGCACATTATAATTTACGATTGGACTTTCGGAATCGTAAAATAACGTTATAATTGGGTGACTACTGCCACACATCGTAAAGTAAAGTGCTTCTACTACACACGATATTTTGTTGATTAACTCTTTCAGTCACACGTTTACATGCATAATAATACCAATATTTAGGTAATAACTTTGTGACTGATGTGCGCAGAGATGTAGAACTCAGTCTTTGTCAAAGAAGATGGGTATTATCGTGTAAGTGAAACATCTGGATAAGGTGGTTAGTAACACTAGTAACCACTAACGGCGAAAATTAATATGCAATCCCGATCGAAAATCCATGGATTGATGAACCTTTTGACAGTAATTTTAATACACGTAATGTCTAAATTCTACTTCAATCTTGCGATTTTATTGTTTGTTGGTTTTGTCAATGTTATTGTGTTTTGTATTGTGTTAGCCAGGCTCCAACACTCGATAACGGATCAAAATTATTATTCTGTTTTGTACGCAGATCCCCTTCGTATATCGTCAACTAACGTAATATTGGCGGAATTGTGCTACTGTCAACACTCGCCATTTTAATTAAAGAAGAAGAAGATCGGGATATTATATTAATTTTGGCCGTTAGTCTGAAAGAGTAAAATATCAATTGCCGTTTTTGCAATACGGATTACCTTGTATATGTAACGTTGTTAATATTCAAACCCTTTGACGATCGCATTTTCGCTTCAGTTCAAAACCTATGGCAATGTGCACAAAGTTCAGGTGTCAAACGACTATCCTTTCGTTAATCCTGCAAAATACAAAAGTCTAAGCCCCAATTAAAAAACAACAAAAAACTAGACGCCCTGGTAATCCGAACAGCAAAAGCACCTATTGCTTCGTACAGTCAGTAACACAAGTAGCTTTCTAGAAAAAATTACAAAAGACTAGTACACTATAACTGTCACAATATTTGGAATGATAAAATAAAAAGGTGTATTGTAAACAAGTACTAACAAAATTACATTTCTACATTATGTGTTTTGAAAATTTGAAACTGTTCAGCTACTTATGTTGCTGACCGTACAAATAGCCTGCAGTGGCATCGTAAAAAACCGGTAAAAAGTTTGCACGTACATCGTTACACTGTGTATACTCGCTTCAATTTGCACAATTTTCGTGTGCCCACAAAATCAAACATGGAACTACTACCATTTTACTCTTGCTACCTAGGGTTGGAAAGAAGTTTGCGGTTGTTAAATAATCTGCCAATTACTGTATATTAGCATATTCCTTCACTTTAGAGGGGTAGGGTAGATATTAATATGTAATATACTAGCTGTCCCCCGCGGCTTCACCAGCGTTTCTGAGAGATGTAACATTTTCCCGGCACAAATAGTATCATATGTTATTCCAGGGTATATTCTATATATGTGCAAAGTTTCATGCAAATCCGTTTGGTAGTCTTTGCGTGAAAGAGTAACAAACATCCATTCATACAAACATTTGCATTTATAATATTAGTAGGATTTCTTCTAGAAGCTACCGTGCCGCGTTCCCGGGGGATCTAATGTTTCCCTCGATTACATAGCCTATGTCACTCGGGAATAGTGTACCTTTTTATCAGTGAAAGAATCATTGAAATCAGATGAGAAACAAAAACATAAAAACTTTACCTTTTTAATATTGGCGTAGAATAGTCGATACCTATAATATCGACACACTTAAAAAATTGGCAAGTCATTGATTTGAGTTATTGAGGTTTTTGTTTATTAGAATTTTAAACTAGTTATAGTTTTTAGTTAACTTTATCTGTAAATGATCTGAGGCTAAAGCACGAACATCTATCGTAAGCGTATCGTCATCGTATCGCGTGCGCCAAAACGCTGGTCTGTATGGAAAATTGAATATCGCGCATACCGTCACATTGCGCGATGTTCTATTTCCCATTGCATTGGATTTTGGCGCACTCGATACGATGCCGATACGCTAACGACAGATGTGCGTACTTAGGGCACTGTAATATATAGTACTAAAGGATTTTATATAAATGTAGAGTAGTAGAGCTCTTAGTGCAGAGTTCGTCCGGGGAAGTACTACCACCTTACCCATTTCCGCCGTGAAGCAGTAGTGCTATTATATTACTGTGTTTCGGTTAGAAAGGTAAGGGGGCCGGTGAAATTACAGGCACATGAGACTTAACAACTTCACGTCTCAGGGTCGACAACGCATTGGCGATGCTCCTAGTGTTGCAAATGTCCATAGGCGGCGGTGACCACTTACCATCAGGTGGACCGTCTGCTTGTTTGTCGGCCCAAGTGGCATAAAAAAAAAATGAAATTAAATAAAACAAGCAAGGTATACAAATCCAACATAATGCTTTATTTTACAAATACTATTTTATCGCCATCTAAACATTACACTATCATACCTATCTATAATAATATAATACAATTGGAGACACCGCATTTATATACAGAAATTTTCAACATTCAATAATTATAATATAATAATATGTATGTATAGGTATAAGGCACATTTATAACTTCCTAAATCGAGAATATAAACTAGTTATATTTACCTATACAGTTTTGAATGCACGTATTTAAATTAATTACAACAACTGTCATTACTTTACACTAGAACATTATGAAAAATATTTACATTAAAAATGTTTGATTGAACTAACTAAAATAGTATTATCAGAAAATAAAATCACCTGCGAAATATTTTTCATCAAAAATTAAAAGAATGTTTTTATTTCTGTATCTGCTGTTTTTGTGATGCTTTAAAACGAATAAAGGAATGAAATGACTTAATAGGAAAGAAACTTTGAGACAAATATATTATTTACATGGACTTTAACTATTCTCGTTTTTAACTCAAATTAAATAACAAAGAAATATTCAGTCAAATATCCTATACTTAATTAGTGTCAACATAATTATAAATGAAAACCTCAAAACATATTTTATTGCTAGGAAGACTTATCTGGCAGTATTATGAATGTTATCATATTGTTTAAAATATGTATTGAAAGTGCTTTAAAAACAATACTGGCTCATTGTCTGATAGAAGATAAATTTATATTCATACAATATTATTGCGTGTAAAATTTACCTAATGGAATATTTAAAAAAGAACGACTATTTTTTATTCTTCGTAGTCATTTCGAAAAATATTAAAACATATATATTTTTTAATTATTAATAAAATAAGTATAAAGATTAAGAACTCAAAGCCTACGCTATTATTCCTATAGAATAATCTACAAAATAATAATGAATCACAAAAAGGAATGTCCGAGTAATTTTAAATAAACACAAAATCATTAATATGAAAACAAGAAAATCTTTACGATATCGTATTGAATAATCAAATAAAAATTAGTTTTATATTTTGTGACATTTTTTACTTTTAACCACCTGTTCATTGGCAAAATGAGTTTGTTTTAACAAATTAGTACACTAGAATATTAGACTTAAAATAATATTAAATTTTATTCTAAAGTATAATTCAGTCACTTATGATAAAATTTCAAGTTTTCACCAAAATAGCTGTGAAATTAAATTAATTATAAATTCGCTTTATTAAACAGTGTATACAAAAATACATCCAGTAGAATTTGTTTTAATTGCAGTTAAATTGGTAAAAGTTTTGAGAATCTACTTTTTTGGAGTCGGCTATAAATCATAAATTATACCAAAAATATGAAGACAATATTTATTAAAATAAAATCATTTTTAAAAGCTATGTCACTAGCGTGAAATAAGTAGGTGCCTACGTCATATTAATCTAACTTTTTGAAAAAAAAAAAACACGTCAACATTTTTACATTGAAGCTAAAATCTTCATCACTAAATAGCATCAATCACGGCAATGATTGAAAATTTCAATAAATATTATACTTTGCGATCATAATCATATTGTAAAATGTTTATGTACAGTTTTTAGTTTTCACTAAACTCTAGACAGTTACATTAATACTTTTATAATGAATACTATGTATTACGAAGATATACTTTAAAATTCTATAGCTAATGTTACACGAAGCGGTTTTGCATTTAGAAAAGCCATTGATTTTTTACCTAATATTTGTCATTCCATTTATTTAAGATATTTTGAATGAAATGTTTTATTTCATAATTAAATTATTAAATGATTAAATCAAATATTCTTTAGCAGCTCAAAAATACAGGTATGGGTACAAATAGCGCCTGCAAAACCGTTTCACGTGAACTCTCCCTTACAAAAATCGTAGATTAAGAAGTCAAAAATGATTATGTATAGATATGTGTGATTTAGTCGTATCAAATAATTTTAAGATTTTTTTTTACAACTTTATTTCATAAAATACATGTAGCATGTGCTTCTTCAAACGATATCGAATAATAACCCATCTGCTGCCCACCAGAAGTGACTTAATACTCATAATTTTCAATTATAGATTTACAGACCTTTACAAAAATTATTATAGTAAAAAAATGCAATGTACGAATAAATTCCAATAGGCAGTATAGAATCATCGTGAATTTAAATTAGTCCCAGCTAATATTAGGCCAAGTGGGGTTACAAACTGTACAATAGTAATCTTCAATTTGAATTCTAGTAATTATTTGTAGGATTATTTTGAAATACTCCTACCAGTTTTGAATTTACAGCCTTAAATACCATTTACTATACAATTAAAAAAGGTACACTCAATAGTTTCTACAAAGCATACATTGCGTTTGACAACAAGTGATTTTGGATAAACACTAATTTCACAGTCACGTTGAATTGTTTTCGTGAAGTGTTTGTTTTTATATAAACAACACTTCGTCGTAGGCCTCCGGCTACTCGGCAGTCAGCTCTGGAGCCAGTCTGTCTGCATTGAAGTTCTCCATATTCCACATATGACGAGCTTCGGAGTCATCGCACGACTCCATAACAATTTTGTCCTTACTTCGTGAGATCGCCATGCATTTCTCGCTTGATCCGTGCTTCAGGAGCTTCGTCTGTGAAAATAAATATTATATTTAGATTACTTTATTATTTTTATGCATGATTACTATTTTTACCTTTAAATTTGATAAATAACAGAGCTTGCACTAAAAAATATGACAACATATTACAAATATCACCAAATAATATCAGTTTCATTTCAATATACAGACTTCACTACTATAATAGAGTTCCATTAGTTTTATCGGGATTTTGCACTTTGTCTTTAATCTATTGAAGTTACAGTAAAATACAAAGCCCTTTATTTAGCTTAGTTAACTAGTTTGTCTCAGTCTGGAAAGTCGCTCAAGTTAAAAGAACCAGCAATTAATTCAGCCCCTTAATATCGTTTATTCCGACATTTTTTATGACTTCTTTATGGTTTTTCATCTTCATAAATTCGCTAATAATGGTCTTTAAACCTTTGTTTCTCAATCAAAGTAATTAGAAACGTGTTGAAACTTACACTGGGGTCGTACAGCCACAGCTGGTTACCCTTGGCACCGTGACAGGGGTACAACACTACGTCATGTCCTGAGTAATCCAAGCACGTCTCATCACGTCTAATCTCGCCGTTCTTCGAGTACATCCAATACTGAAATCATGTGAAAAGGATGTTAAAATATGTTTCGTTTCCTAATATTACGTTGCATTGTTAAGATGGACAGAATTATTTACTGTATTTTGATTTATTCTAAAAAGATCTTGAATACATATAAGATAAAGTATAACACCCTTTTGAACAGTTTTATTAGATCGTAATAAGATGTTAATGGAACCAAATAGTTGACTTGTGTACGTAAAATTCCGTTCTTAATAAATGCAACGTAAATTCCAATATACAATATAGTTACTTTATTATACAATACAATTTTACATTAATATTCATGACAATTGGTTAAAATTTAATAATATGTTAATATCAATATGGAACCCATACCCCAATTAACTTATGATATATAAAATATTTCCAGACTACTGACAGGAAAAAATATTACAAAAGATCAATACATTGTTAGTAAAATAATTTTTCAAATTGATGTTAAAATAAGATAAAAACTTACACAACTAAATTGAACCTGGCGGCAGTACCAAATTTGGAAGAGTATCTTTAGAAATATAATTACATTGAAATTTAAATAAGGTCTCGTTTTAATTTTACATAATACCTCAAAGGTTCTTAATAAAAGACGAACGCTCGCAAATGTTGCTTATCTCAAAGTAAATCGAGGTTGAATCAACTCAGTTACTGAGAAAGGATATCCACAGTCTCATCTGCTTAGTTCATTTAAATAAGTGAATGAATAGGTACAATGTGTATAATGAATGATATAATCATTGTGAATTTAAATGCATTAGTAGAGCTTAGACTATAAATAGGCATACGCAGAACTTAAACGTACAAATAAATTTATGAAACACGTAAAAGTTTCGCATATAAAATCGTATACAAAATTACACCCACCAAACTTACCACAATAATCATGATGAGAACCAACACCAAACTACTCGATAAAGCAAAAGCATGGGAGGTGAGAGATTTGGCGCCTTTTGACAAACCTGATTTCCATACTCTCCGTGGCAAGGCCAGAGGTTGACTGGCTTCTTCATATCCTCAGGACCGGCAGCGGAGTCGATGCACATATCCGACCGGGGATTCGCGATCTGGTGCCATCGATAAGTTAAAAAGGCGTGCCAAAAGCAAGCGTGCTAGACTCAGCATCATCACTTGATGGGCAAGTAAATACTTCAAGGTAAAGCCTTGATGCTAGGCACGATAGCCCATTTTAATGCACTTGCAATTGCCATACATAAACAATAAAATAAGCAACATACAACTCAAGTGATCATGCCAGACTGTTTTAATAATGAGAAAATGAAAGACAAAACAAAATGTTTCAAAATAATAAAATGAAAGTAACATCATAATATAAAAAACAGTTTGAGGGTGAATCGAAATCCGTCGGTGAAATATCCCAAGATTCAAACATTGTTCACACGGCACACATTTTTGAAATCTTAGGAGATACCTGATTGCCACCACTTGCGTGACATTTGTGGCTCTTAACCGAAACCATATCTTCTGGGTGATCGTCATTGGTGTCACCATCGAGGCAGTAACGACGAAGGAATGCAAGGTTTCGTACCTAACAGTTTTCATAATAAAAGTAAAGAAATGAAAATCGTGTTTTCGTGCTTTTGGTGGAAAATGCCAGTGCAGTTGAACGTGCATCGAAAAGTGCAAATGTGGAGCTGAACATAAGTTATAATAATTTTGAACGAGATCTCCTACAAAGTGGTACTGCCGCAATCGGTCGAATTGTAAACGACAGTAGACCTGATTTCCTCCCTGCCGATGACACGGGTATAGTCCGACTGGCTTATGATGATCTGATTTGCGCGTTGGAGAGTCCAGACATATCTTTTGGAAGGCGATATTTCGGATCTGTGTAAGTAATAATTTTGAAGAACACGTTCATGAAAATAATATGCACTGGTTTCTTTTTAAAACATCATCATTATTATAAATACTTCAAAATATTTTAAATTTTGTATATCCAGAACCGAGGCTAAACGTAAAAATTGTAACAATTCTCCAATCAATGCAACTTTGATAATTATAATTGATTCTTATTGAAAATATACAAACCTCGCCATGAGCAACGGATTCTCCAGGAATAAACAACTCAGGATAGATATTCTTTAAGTACCACTCAAAGGATTTGCAACCCAATTTATCTCTCAGAGCTGTTCGGCTGCTAATATCACCGAAATCACCCTTATCGTTACCTACACGCTGGTAGTAATACTTTGCGTAGTCATCCAGCCACACCTGTAATAAAAGGAAAAGTAAATAAAAATGTAATTCTCAACGATTTCAACTCAGGTAAGAATTTTTATTACGATTATGTTCCTTACCTCAGCTAATCGAACCGAATTCTTTTTCAATACATTAACACCCGTTCGCCATTTGTAAGGCGAACGTTTCCTAAAGATATGGCCCACATGCGAGCAAGGAATTATTTCAAGTGTTCCACCGCACATCCATGTTTTGAATGAAAGTTCCAAGTTTTCTCCTCCCCATATATCAAAACCACTATCATAAGTTCCGAGTCTTTCGAAAAATTCCTTATCGATGGCGAATAGACCACCAGCCATAGTTGGTGACCAGACAGGCTCTGCTGTATGTTGGTGTCTCGCTCGCTCCCTTGATGGTACAGGATGCCAATTGAACTGGAGATTCCAGTCGAATCCGCCAACATTGACTGAAGAAGAGTCTCTGTAGTGGTATTCGAGGGTATTGTCGTCGATAACATCGATGACAGGGCACACTACAGTCGATTTATTACGTGCAATTCTATCTAATAATGGTTCAAGCCAACCTAAAATATAATATAGTTGTATCATTGACTGTACATTAACAAAAATATACTATAAATTGTTGAAAAATAATTTACCTTCTGTACATTCACAATGACTGTCAAGATATGTCAGAACGGGAGCAGTTACATATCGAGCTCCTAAAAGTCTTGCTCTGATGAGGCCTTCACGACGAGTGGCTCTCACTATCCTTACTTTAGGAAGCGAAGACATATAGTCATCTAATTGTTGCATCAAATGCGCTGTAAAGACGTACATGTTAGTATCAAGTCCAATATGAGAATAATTCACAAGCCGGTTCAATACTCACGCATATCAGAGAAATCATCAACAAGGATGATCTCCTTTATCAAATGTGTCGGCGACCTGTCCAATACAGAGTGTACGGTTCTCAGTAAGACGGACCACGCTTCATTATGGAAACATATAACAACAGATGTCTGCGGAAGATCTTCTAAATATCGACCCGGCTGTTTACACCTGTTTTAAAATAATATTTACTGGGTTAAAGTAATTTTTCATCATGAAGTAATGCTTTTAATGAAAACAATATCCGAGATCAAATTGATAAGTCAAGGTTAAATAAGACTGGCTGGAATAAAATGTGCAATAAGTGATCTGAATAATAAGTAGTAATGATTTCCAAAGTCCTTAAAACATTTGGTTTTAAATGCGTATCCAGCAAACTTAGGTATGTGCCAATGTATATTTAATTATAAAACTCGTTAATAACAAGCACTTTCGGTAAACACCTCTTATATTTCCTCATCGTACACAATTTTAACAACCTTTGACTGTTTTCAGAGAAAATCTTGTAGTTCCCAGAGGACGCTTGCTTTGAATCTACCTTTTTATATTTGAAGTAACATTCTCTCAGATCTTAATTCCCTTACCATTCATCCCTGGGGTCTGGTAGTTTCCTCCTTATTGATATAAGGTCGCTAACATACTGATTGAATGCGTTCTTTTTCCATCCTTCAGATACGGCTGTTTTAGTATCATCGCTGATATTCTTTGGTAATACGACCGGTTTGCCTAGTTCACCGGGTGCGTTGTCCGAGCCAGGAGCAGCTATTACACCTAGCCCTATAAAATGTTAGCAATTATTGACCGGACCTTAAGACTTATTTTTTGCAATTTGAATATAATCTTTTGCTTTTAATCCTTTTCAACACATCATTTACCTTTGAGAATCATAAAAAAATTCAAATATCTTGGTTACATTTTGAAAAGAATAATAAAACATTTATTATGTTTGTAGACACTAATAAACATTAACAAGTTACAAACATACGTATTTGAAAGTGTTTGTGTAATTAGATATGTTTTAAAACTTACCGAACCAAAACCAAACACCAAGTTAAGAAGCGTGCATAACGTTTTTTTTATTATACAGAAGCGTTAAAATATTACCTTCTTCTCCCCCAATGCGACCGATCCAATTGATCCGCTTATTTGCTGTGACGGACAAAGGCACATTATCATGCATGAAGTCGAAACAAAACAAGCAACATATAAACTACAATTAAAAGATACGCATGCAGATAGAAATTCGTTATTCACGTGAAATATATTCATGTAACATAGAATATATTAAAGTTTTCGAATTCGAATAGGCCTGCTTAGACAGCCATGAATGTTATAGAAAAATTAATCCTATACCGTTAGAATAGGGTGCTTCATCTTCACCATACAATTTCCATTACCATTGAAACAATAGATGAACCTTATCCCAGGAGCTATAGAGATCATTTTTCCCTGACATTCTTAGCTTTCCAAACTGGCCTTTGGACTCGACAACTTTGGGCGTAATAGTGAAACATTGTTATAACGCTCAAGGGAAAACGCCATTAGGAATTAGTTCTAGGACATGCCTAATGTCTATCTTCATTAACATTTCTATTGTATACATTAACTAAAATACACTTGAAGTTGAATATTTTATTTCTTTAGGATTTCGAAATAAATAAATAACGAAAGTTTTTGATGTACTAAGGTCTGTACCATTGGTCAAGATTCTATTGAGCATCAAACTAAACTTAAATCTACGAACACTCCTTTTCCTAATATTGAAAAGATAAAGCCTTTTTGTTGAACAAAACCATTTATTTTAACGTGATTCACACACCAGCATACGTCGCTCAAACACTACTTATGGCAAAAGTTTTTATGACAAACCTAAATTAAATCTAAGACTATCCTTCTCTTCTCACGTTGGTAAAATAAAAAGAGATGCATGCTGTGTACATACATTTAATTAAGTCTTACAATGCACAAAAGAATCGGCATGTCAAGTTGTCTGCTGTTTAACCATTAATATTAATGAAAACCAACCTCAGAGATCGAGAGACCACAGAAAAATTAAGAAGCCATGTTTCAAACGTCGGCAGTGAAATACGATTGAATATTTTAGGAAGTGGGGCCAGTTTATCTCTACCATTTTATATCCCAAGGGACACGTTTCAATTTGATTTGGCTAGTATGTTATAGATAGGAAGACGGATTTCTTTTTTGGGCCATGTCTAATAGATTTTGTTCCTTGAGATATCTGTATTTCTTCAATTTAAATTATATGTTAAATTCCGACATTTTCACAAAGAGCATTATTAAAATGTTTCAATGTATTAACTCAAAAATATCTAAAACGTGAAATTTTATTTTGAATGTTTAAAAACATAGAATTAGCAAATTGGTTCAATTATGACACCTAGACCACAAAAAGCTCATGCGTTTAAATAAACTTATGAAGTCTTACCATCGGATAAATTGTTGACGTAAGAATCGCTCTTGCGTTTCGTTGACGTGGGTTTTGCCATCTTCAATGGCTTCGCCTCCGCATCTTCATATTCCAGTGGTGGTGCACCGATAGCGTTCCTCGAACCACCATTAGTAGTCAACAATGCAACCATAAACCATAGTGCTGTCAGTATAAGCACTGCTTTTAGTATCAACGTCCGCCTTCTTAGGAAGAACATACTGTATTTCATTTTAAATGTCGTTTCCTTTTGAATACAGGTTGTCACATTCGTCTTTCCTCACGCTTTCATTCAATACATTTTTTTATATATTCGAACAGTAAATCTTCATTAATACTATTCAAATTCTAATTAAATTATATGAGGATTAAAATGAATATATGAATTTATAGAAATTGAGCAATAATTTACACTATCTATAATCACAAAAATGTGACTAGCATAAAAGAGTTAAGATATGTGTTTAGGATAGGTTTCACAATGATTGCAAGATATGCTATAGCGATATGACAGTGTTGTGCTGCTTAATCTCAATGTTACTTCACATGACTTTGGTGGGTGTTTTGGCTATAAAGTCGCCTGACTGAGCAGACTCTTTATAATTTTCTTTCTGGTCTTTTGTTTCATTTCTGATTCTTCCCTAGGTTTAAATTTTCGTCCATGATCGGGGCTTATATTCTGTGAAACAAAAAAAAAACTTGTAAATAGTCAATGTAATGCAAATTAAAAAGAAATACTTATATTCATAAATTTTTTGAGGGCTAAATAAAAAACTAAAATAACCAAATAAAGACTCTAATAGCAAATTTATTTAACAAACGAGTTTCCTTTTTTGTTTATCTACGGAATGATTCTTTAAAATCCTTTTAAAACGAGGAGCAACAACATAATTGCGTTAGGTATTTAATGATCCATTTCAACAATTCCAATGGCATTTTCAATACGCATACTTCCCTTACCATAATTAGCGGAGTTAACCAGAATATACTTTTCCTTTTCCAATGGTTGATATATTAATAATAAGAAACAAGATTAAATTGTTAAATAAATGAAAAATACTGTCTAATATTTTAGTTAACAAAAATATAATTTATAAAAAAAAAAAACAGAATTAAACTCGAATTTAGTATATATACTAATATTTTAATTAATCGTTTAATTCACCTCAGTCAGTTGGACTACATAACTACAAAGGTAAGTAGTTATAGGTACACAAAACTATAGTTACGCAATATTATGCAGGTATATGTGGATAGGTTAGAGCCCTTAGTCGAAGGGAGAAGGGGTGGTATTTCCGCCGCTCGGCTGATGGATTGTTCAGCTTCGTACATTATCGGGGCTGGCTGCCAGCGCTATTTTTCAGCCGAGAACATTGTTATTTGTAGGCTAGCTCTGACTTTTTGGAACATTCTCGGAGTGCAATATGTTTGGTAATTTTTAACATGAACCATCTTAGGTAGGTATTTAATGTGATTGCAGTGTAGCTAACGTTCATTATTATTATTACAAGTTTTTAATTTAACTTCACCTGTTTATTGTTTATTGGTAAGTTATTCAAATATATAATAATATATTTGTTTAGGTAAACATTTATAGTTTTTGATAATTATAGAAGACCTCTTAAATAAATATATATTATTTAAAAAGTAGTGGCAGCTAACGGACTTACTATAGTAAAACGCGGCTTAGTTTAACAGAACGCAGCAGCCTTATGTTACTTAGAATTGTTATTTTTAAGAATAACTCAGATTTCACTATGATAAAAAAACTTGTAATAAAGTACTTTTAAAAAAAGACCCAGGCTATTTATTTGTTTGTTAGTATCTTGATATTATTCTGAAGATCAGCAGAATTATATGTTGAGAACCTAAAGTATCAACTATGTCTTGATAGCAGACATAATTGTATATAAAATATATAAAAAGAGTGAATGGGCTACTAACGGGAAAGCGAGCTCCATCTTTGGCCTCATTTTCACTTACCATCAGGTGAGATTGAGGCCAATCGCAATCCCGTCTGATATAAAAAAAAAAAAAAAAAAAGGGTATTAACTATAATATTTATTTACGATTGCAAATTTGCAGTTTGAATATCAATTTATCTAGCTATTAACGAAAACACAGACCTGTAATGGAATTTAGGCAAGATTTACATTCATCTTAATTTTGTGAAAAAGTATTTTTTTTCTCAAGAACTGAATCCAAGAAGATTAATAGATACGATTCGTGATTAAATCTAAAAAAAAAAGTTTCTTGAGCAGTAGTAAGTTTTCTCATTAGAAGTAGAATCTTAATCGCATGGGAATTACCATTTAACTTATTAGGCATCCACTCGAAGCTTAAGTGTTCAGCTAACCAGTCGAGTTCAATAACGGGTTTATTGTATGGCGTTAAAATAATAAGTGAATTTCAGAGTAAAATTGAATTTTATTTTAATACCACGTGGGCCGACAAACAAGCGGACGGTCCACCTGATGGTAAGTGGTCACCGCCGCCTATGGACATTTGCAACACTAGGGGCATCGCCAATGCGTTGTCGACCCTGAGACGTGAAGTTGTTAAATTTCATGTGCCTGTAATTTCACCGGCCCCCTTACCTTTCTAACCAAAACACAGTAATACAATTGCACTACTGCTTCACGGCGGAAATGGGTAAGGTGGTAGTACTTCCCCAGACGAACTCTGCACTAAGAGCTCTACTACTCTAAATCTTTTAACTGTTGGATAATAGATATTGATTGCATGGATATTTGATATAACTTGTTAACTAGATTGTTAATTTATTATGGCCGCTTACAATAATTCTTTTACAATGGTAAATAATATTTAATAAAATTTAGGAGAGCAATTTTTATAAAATGCTGTTTTGGCTATCATTGGAGAATGCTGTGTGGTAGGAGTGGCGTAACTAAAGAATATGCTAATGACCACACACATTTATTATATTATTATTAAAATCTGCCAAATCAATTGGGCGCTGTAATTAAATTGCAAACATTTGGTGCCTTTACATAATAATCAAATATTAGATAAAAAATATATCGGACAATCTTAGGTTTATGATCCGACGTTGAAGAGACTGCTTATAAATTTTATAGGTGTATTAAATACAGAGCAGAATTCATTTCTTCGGCGATTCTTAGCAGGTTTCTCATAAAGAATTTTTTACCTTAACACTTATTTTAAAATATTTTATTCAGTAGGTAGGAGGAATTTCAATAAAAATTTCAATAGGATAGCAACCACGCAAAGAAATGGAAATGAGAAGGCGGTAAAGTATTATGGGTTCGCTTGTACCTACTTTGACCTCAATTCTTATGATATAAAACTGTACGCACTTAACCTAATTTAAAAAATTCTAACCTCTTTTTCCTTGTCTGTACAAATTTCTTAATTTTTTTACTTGAGCATAAATGTTTAGATTAATAAAGGCCAAAACTTAACTACTATTCCTAACTGTAATATAAAACATTTACTCAATTAATGTTTCAGTTAAATTAATTAAATAAAAAAGGCACTACATAGTATAAAACAAAGTCGCTTTTTCTGTCCCTATGTTCCAATATCCCTTAAATCTTTAAAACTACGCAACGGATTTTGATGCGGTTTTTTAATAAATAGAGTGATTAACGAGGAAGATTTTTATGTATAATACATGTGACATCCCTCGGGAACGCGGGTAAAACCGCGGGGAACAGCTAGTATAATATAATATATAAAATAAAAAAAGTCGTACATACCTTTCAAACTAGGACTTGCTTGTTGCCTTCAAAATAATATCTCGTTACAATCTGAAACAAAAACAAAATCAGTCAATATTTGCTTATTTTCGCACCTAACCGTTAACATTATCACTACCATAAATTAAATCTGTAAAGAGATACGAGCAATCAATTTTATCACATCTTTAGGGTTTCAAATTTTACGAGATAAACATTAAATTGGTATAGACAACCATTTGAGGCGTCTCGAAACGTCCAATAAATACGTAACACCCTTAAGAAGTTAAGGAGGCTTGAAACAAAGAGGATGAACAAACTTAGGACATTCATGAGTTGTCTGTCTGTGGCATTGTTGGTCTTAATCAGACAAACGGATTTTAATCTGGTTGTTTAAAATCTGGAAACCGATTGGATATGCATGGCATTATAATTTTTTTTTTCTTTTTTTTTTGTTGAGTGTTTCAAGATATTTATTATTTATAATAATCAAGAATACATATAGTACAAGTCAATAATGAGGTTCCAAAAAAGCTTTTGGTTACTAGCTTTTAATTATCTTTTATCAAAAATAAATTTAAGATATCTTGATTTATCATAATTATTTAATAGCATCCTAACGAGAAGTGGGCATGTGAAGACAGAGTAGTAAAAATAACACTCCTTAATCCTAGACTGAAGGTAATGCCAATAATAAAATTGATTATCTGCATTCAAACAGATTGCACAAAATAACTAAAGCTAACATGTGCAATAGAAGAGGAATTAAATTGTGAACGAGACAAAAAGTGAACAACCTGTTACTGTGGCATTTGAATGCTTTGAAGCACCTAGCATTTGCAATAGTAATGAAAATTCCTACAAAACTACTTTGTTTTACAATATACTATTCTACTCTTCTGTATATCCAATCGGATCACATATTAAAAAACATACATATATAATATAATATAATTTTAGATATTTTTTAAATTTACAGTCAGACTATTCATAAGTGCTTGTAAAGACCTATTTGAATAAAAATATTTTTAGATATTTTTTTATTGAGTGCCTGTGGCTGTGCATATCATATTTGGCTACATTATAACTTACTAATAGAAGAATTAACATAATTAAGATTAATAAAAAAAACCTTTGATTAAACTAACATAATTTTAGACACCTATAATTTATTATACATGGATCACAATAATAGTCTGTAGTCATTAGGGTAACATACAGCCAGTCGGGCCACCGGATGGTAAGTGTTCATGGCCGCTTGTGGATCTTTGCAATACCAGAGAGCTTGCGAATGTGTTGACTTTGAAGAGATATTTTTGCACCCCTTCTGAAAATCGTAACGGGGAGTTAATTCCATATACATATAGACAATTGTCTAGAGCAGAACGTCCGTATCGTTGTGTAGATAAATTAGTCAAGCAGTTCGAAGAAGTAAGATCTCGCCTAGACTTGCTTCTTCGTCCGCCCTCCAAGGGTTTAAATCAGACTAAATAATGTGGTTGAGTTTAAATATTACTACAAGTTCTTTCATTTCAACAGTCTTCTCAAAGATGCTATAAATCTTAAAGCAGCCACGAGATAAAACAGAAAAATGCATACAGCTTAATCAAGTTTTTCTCAGCTCAAACACGTTAAAATTTGTAATTTAATTTAGCTTGTGATTCCTCTCATCGACGTTGAATCGCTGATGAAATTTTAAAAACCTTGGCAATATTTTCCTAGGATTGCGAACGAGCAATTTTTAATTAAATAGTTACGGCAATGTCACAACATAATGGTGCAGTGTTACCGCTAAGTATTCAGATTATTTTGCAGTGGCTTTCATACTGGTTTTAGTTGGAGCCACAGCTCAAGCGGTAAACAAACAGAAACTGTAAAGTGCAAATATTTGCTCTAAAAATTACTGTGAGGTGAGATCCATCATAGTAATGCATAAGAGCAAAGTTTTTATTCGAAATACTATAACAATAAAACCGTATCACAGGTTTTATTGAGAAAGTGAAATGCTGATAAGAAATAAGCTGTAAAATTATGATCGATAAGCGCTAAAAAATAAAGAAAAGGTGTAAAATATTGATTATAAACTAGTAAATCATATAAACATACAAACCTTATTGTTTTATATTAAAATTTGTATAAGATAGAAAAACCATTTTCATCAAAGCAGTTTTTAATGCCGTCGGTTCACGTACAAATCAATGAATGTGCTTGGTCGTGGATTCTACTATTGAGCTGTCATTGAAAGGGAACATCATGAGCAAACCATAGCACGTGTATAGGTACTTATAATATATAGGATGTTAAATGATACCCAGTGCATCCAGACAGTGCACCAACCTCAAGTTGAAAATCTGTCCCTTTATGGCGCATACATCGCTGTGTTTTGACAGCAGATTATGGGTGCACATTACCAGCGGGCACATAATCTGACCATGGTGAAATTATGGTCAAACTTACTAATTATAGATACTTACCTGACCATTGTATTTCATTGTCTAGTGTGTTTTTTTTTAATAATTATTAATTTAAAAACGTCTGTCCGGTTTTCATGGCCGTACATAAAGATGCGTGAACGCAGCAACCATGACCTAAGCGGGATACAGTGGCACGACGCTATTCCGCCTACTAGTCACGACGGCCCCGGCGTGCAACAGCAGCCTTATATTATTACTTCATCCATTCTAGCAATAAACGTCCCGAACATAACAAGTTTGTTATGATTATTACTTTAACAATCAATTGTTTAATTTGGCAGTACTGTTGTGTGAAAGATTTATATAACAATGCACAATGCAGTCCAATCATCATTTTGAAAATATTTTATATCACCTGTACCTAATTTTATGTAGCAATCTGATCGCTCGACATTTATAATTTTGAATTACCTATAGTGATTATAATAATATATCTTCTTATTTCTAATATATCTTCTTATTTCTCTTTGTTGAAAAGTGATCCTTAAAACCTAGACATTTCGTAAAAGCGGTTTCTCTTATCAATTGATCACAATTATTTTTCAAAAACGTGAATGTTATATTTGAATTTGTTAAGTTGTTTAGAAAAAAAAACTATACAAGCTAAAGAAAAATCAAATAAGATATAGAATTGAGAATCATCACTGGAAACATTTTTCAAATAAAAACGATAAGCGTCTAACAAAAAATGCGTTGAATTTAATCCATGATCGAGATAAAGCGGCCTAATTTGGCAATCCCTCTGGGGGAAGCTTAATTTTCCTCTTTAACGAATCGATAAAGCTTTCTGACGGATTCCGACACAAATGAATGTTACCAAGATTCAAATAATATCGAGAGGAAAAAATATTGTTGCAATTTGCGAACAAACAGCGATGTTTGAATTCTGCCAAGAACGAAAACTTAATTACGCAAAAGAAACTCAACAAAAGTTTTGCTACTCCCGATAATAATGTTTTGCTGGTTCTGTTTTATTTTAAATTAAATTAGGGAAGAACATATTTTTTGTTTGTTCAAAAGTCTTTAGAGAAAGATATTTTACGTAATTAAAATACATGGATTTTCATGGATTATCTACGTGTTAAATAAATCAAATACCACTCAATTACTTATCATTCATAAAAAAATAATGTAAAGCCTCCAACACTTAAAATTTACATAGTAGAAAAAAGTTTTTGATTCCAAATTTCCACAATTTTGTATGAATACATAATCCATTAGAAAAATAACAAAACAAAGCTCACAAAAATATATCGTAAAGCTAACTTTTGTTATATTGTACTCGTGAGACCTCAACGAAATCACTAATTGGTTTAATGGAATAAAATTGTAAAAAGTTGGTATAAAATATTATATTATTTTGTGTTTGGTATAATTCAAATTTCTTTAAGCAGCCAAAATTGCTACGCAGTACACTATAACATGCAAGGATAAAAATAGTGCATTTTTAGTTTTATTTAAGCAATTTTATATAGGCTAAGCCTACCCCTTAGTGTGTAGCATAAGCTGACAATAATAATAATAATGTAGTACCTGTAGTGTACTATTAAATACAAAATTTAATATTATCTAATCAATCCCCTTATTCAGCTAATATAAAGTTACGTGATTAGTATTATCTTAGTAAGCGACAGAGACAGAGCATAGAGGCCGCGTCGAAACATCCTCGAGTTAGTGTCATTTTCCTTACAGAATCGAGTCCCAGGTGTTATTTTTCTATCTCACTTAGTCTGTATTTCATATTGAGATTGATTTAAATAATTAATTTTTTGTTTCGACTGCTTTCGGTTACTCGTATAATTTTTAGGCACCGATTCGCTGGGTCGAAAACATTTACGTCAAATATATATTATATAGATAACGCCTGCCATGTAGTGCAACATAGGGATTGATAGAGTTCCAATTAAAAGCTTACTCAACGATATATAATTTGTTATAAATATATATATTATATAAATACAAGTTTTTTAAACTATTTTAAATATGGAACATCCATCACACTACCTGTATTGTGCCCTTTGTAATAAGCCTAACACAATAGTCTAGAATGTTGAGCCACTGATCGAGGTGAGCAACCTCCGTACACACCGATGCACCCTCGAGACCTGCTGCTAATGACATTTACGAGGTTTTAAAGCTATACACACTAGCGCTCTCTGCATTTCAGTGCTTTATCGTGTTTTGTTTTACTACAGTGTTGCCCTATTCAAGATAATTTTATATATTTATTCTTTCCATATGGCTAATAATAGTTTTGAGGCAGTGTTTTTTAAAGTACTTGGTTACTTGGAGACCATATAAAGAAATATTGTGGAAAAATTATAATTAGCGATTTCTTTTTACTAATTTCGTTTACAAAATCCACAGTCCTTACAAATTACTTATTTCCAACAACAAATTTTCATTGAATATTTAAGATCAAAATTTCAGGAATATCGATTATTTCATTACACTCATGTGTCAAGGATGATACAGAATGCCGAAGAGTGGAAATTATATAAGCTTTTGATAAATAAATTGTGTTATGTAAATTTCTTAAACGTTATCTAATATGATTGTATTTCGAAGTTACCTAGTCATTTTGAATACAAACTTGTCTAGGTAAAGATATAGACTTCAAAGGTTCATTGCAACGCAATTTCATGAGGTATTCTATTAAGTTTGCTATTTTATTAAATTATTCAAAATAAACTATACGATAGTGTAATGTTTGTAAGTTTGTATGTAGTGGCATCTCCGGAACTTCTCATCGGATATCAATCATTCTTTCACTGATAGAAGCCACACTATTCCTGAGTGACATAGGCTATATTATTATTCCGAGTGAATTCGAGTGAAACCATGGGCCGGACTATAGTTATTAATAGACGGGCCAGTTGGCCTGACTGCCAAACCGAAGGTCGCGGGTTCGATCCCCACCCAGGACAAACATTTTGTGTGTATGAACATATCTGTTTGTTCTGTGTCTGGGTGTGAATATCTATATAAGTATGTATTAAAAAAAATTGTATACATACTACATATCAGTTACCTGGTACTACAAGTAGTACACTCTGCTTAACTTGGGATCAGGTAACCATGTGTCAAGAATGTCTTGGGATATTTGGATAATAAATAATTCGAAGTTAAGGAAAAACTAATTACAATCGAAATATTCATGTTATAATGTCCCCCTAGGATAAGCCATTCTAATTTCAATGAAATTGTGCTCTAATAACCCCCACATAGAATACATTTTCAAAACACATTAAGGACTACGCCTATTGATAAACTAATAAAGTAATTAAACAAATTACTAACACTAATCGTGACAAATCAGCGTAATAGCCGTATAATTAGTTTACAAGTATTCTCAGTCGCTGATGTGCGATTGGAATGCAATTTGGATTGCATGCAGCGTTTCATCAAACGCCAATTAATTTACGATGAAAATGGAGCTCTGGATTTCTATAATTCCTGATGATTTCTCATTAAAACACATAATTTATGTTTAAGTGAGTTAGTTTTACCGATCCTTATTTTTTTTATTTATTTCCTCCCAAATTGAAACTAGCTCTAGGCTAATAGGTTTAGTTAGAAAAGATATTTGACCTGTAATTGAATTCATATTCAATTCAATTCATACCACATTCAATTTGTCTCATTTTGAGTAGTAGAGTTCTTAGTGCAGAGTTCGTCCGGGGAAGTACTATCACCTTACCCATTGCCGCCGTGAAGCAGTACCGCGCTTGTATTACTGTGTTTCAGTAAAAAAGGTAAGGGGGCCGGTGAAATTACAGGCACATAAGACTTAACAACTTCACGTCTCAGGGTCGACAACGCATTGGCGATGCTCTGCTGTCGCGCACCTATGGACATTTGCAAATGTCCATAGGCGGCGGTGACCACTTAGTATCAGGTTGACCGTGTGCTAGTAAATCGGCCCTCACAGTAAAAAAAAAATTGTTGACTACTATCTAAATACTAAATAACACCCATAGACAATCACATTCGTTATGACTTGTCATGTAACCTTTATGGTTCCGTAAAAAGTACCACTCCGTCAGAATCCACTTAACCATAGACCTAATAGAGTCTTCAACGTTTACAAGAGTCTCGTTAACAATCGAAACGAAACAGAGAGTAGAACAACTACATTATAACATCAGAAACAGACGGTAAAAAAAGCGAAAAATTATTCCATTCGAACATACAAATCGTGGGAAAAATCGTTTCATAAGTCCCACTTGTAATCGCGGAAAATAATTGTTACTCGAACGTGTTACCAATGTGCATAAAAAAAACATAATTGAAGGTAAGATCTATTTGTACAACGTGTTGGTAACATTGGACGTCAAAAAACATAATCGCTTGCTAATTATACGATTTATTGCTACAGACCGGAATCGAATATTGATTATGACGCTTAGTATGTACATTATACGCTTGTACTATTTCATTGATTACAATTTATTGTAATTATTCTTTTTTTCCTTTTAAAAAGTATAAATTTGTATAATACAATACGCTGTGTGCCTAAAATATCATGTTAAGATAAAAAGTAATTGCTCAACCAACGTCGTTATTAAATAATGCTCATAAATTAGCTTTCCACGGTTTAAACTTAATAACAAATTAATACCATTTAGTAAGAATACCACATTTAATAGAATAAAATTTTAAGAAAACGACATCCAAATCACAAGTAGAGTCACCTATATCCCAACTTATTAAAAACTTTATGATAGATACCTCATTAGTGACAAAAAAGACCTTTGCCGATTACTAAGCTGTCACTTTAGGATTAAAATATATTTAGTTAAATGTAGGATGACATCATTAAATCATTAAAGTACTCCAGTGAATCGTCTATTCTTTCTGAATACAATGAGAGTAAATATAGATATTTTATTTGTTATTATCAAAACCCCTTACCAATCATAGCCCACACAATTAGACAAAAAGAAAGATCATTAAAACTACTAAGTTATATCACTGACTGTTCTAAAAATACATTGCACAAACGTCACGTATGCAAAAGCCGCGTAATATTTTTTTTTTCTATCGCACATAAACTATTCACACTGTAAATGAACTTTAGTGCCGCCGTCACATCGCATTGTCGCCGTCGCGAAAATTTGTCGAGTTTGCAAAAAATAGTAGCGTGTTTAACTACGAGTAGGGTGAAATAACAGTTAACATGCATTTTGCAATTGCTGGATGGAATAATATGTTAGAGGATATACGATGTGTATAAATTGAGGGGATGATACAAAGTTTTTAAGAAGAATTTTGATTTTTTTTTTATTTAATTAAACAATTACTCTCCCATACACACAAAAACAAAAAATTGCGTTCACTTAGAGAACTTAAGATGAAAATGTTTTGTGGTAGTGACAAAATATATAATATAAAAAAATCGTTCTAATATTGCGACCTTATTTAAATACGTGCCATAAATAAATTAATATTATTTAGTGGGTTTAAACAAAATTTGCTTCAAAAATTTCATTAGATTTCAAAATGTTAATTTTAAACTGTCAATACTATACAATAATATATATTACGATGCAAATCAACAAAATTTTGTAATCACAATCTTATTTTTGCTCGGTCATTTACTATGCCAGTTACCCTGCCCATGTACTTTAATGAAGTCTCCATGGAGGTAGCCTAACCTCAGTCATCGGTGACTGCTTGTGACACGACTTAAATTACTTTCTTTGTCTGAACATTGTTCTTTGTCTTTAGACGGTAAAAAATGCAGGTGGAACTAAACTAGGAGCAAGTCCAGTGTGAACGGTAGCAAGTTTTTGTTTTTTTTTCTTTTTCAATATAAACTAGATTTTATACTAGTTTTATACCGACGATATTTCGAAACTCTATATAAATAAAAATGAAATGCTGCTAGTTGGTAAACGCATGACTTGAGAACGGCTGGACCTTATCGGCATTTTTTTATGTTGGTAATTCTGAGTAAGGTTCGTATGAAAAGAAAAGTGGAAAAGGTTGCTTGAAATATATAAAAAATTGTAAAATCTATACGTGCTTACTTATATGGGATGTTTGTTTAAAAGCATAGACTATAACTAACGGGTCGAACGGTCGATGCGTAAATCTTATTTTTCATCAAAGACAATAAAATATTTTTTAAATATACGTTTTTTTATTGTTTGCCACCTTAGCGTCAAATTGTAAATATAGTATTAATAAGCCAAATGGACATAATATTCAAAACATATTTTGACAAAAAATCTCACCAAAACATGAGATAGAGTAATTTAGGACGCAGAACACGAAATGTTTTAAACCAAACAAATTTTCAATCTAATCAAACTGCAGAACAACGCGAAGGAATGAAATCAAATAGGATCGGATATCACTAACACGTTCAGCACACACAGAAGAAGAAAGTAAAAATGCAAACAAAGCTTCTCACAAAACGACCCAATTTTTTTTATTTAGGCAGTCAAATTAGATTTTTTTTTCAAACCACAAAAACTCATTATAAACATTATTTTTAAACTAACAATACTAATTAAAAACCAGCAATCACAATTAGCAGGAGCAACACGCGTCGGTTGACCATACGGAGGCAATATAATTTTTGTACCATTGCAAGTAACGAGGTAATATTTAACGGTTGGTAACACTGGAGCCATTTATGTGGCTTCACTAACAGGCGCTTATAAATTGAAACACTATCCCAGTAATAATGCTGAAAACCGGACGGAGTAACAGGCTAACGGACGCCCTTGGCATTATTTAACGTGTGCTTGGTAAAAATTCATTAATATTATACTAGTATTGCATTTTTTATGTTGAGTTGTCAGGGTGTTTTTTTTTTTGTGTAATGTCAGTTTCAAACAAAATAATTTTACTTTTATCTTCGTAAAATTTAGTGGACAGAGTTTTTTTTTTATTTTTTACTGTTCATGTGTTTGACCAAATCTATCTATGGTAAATGATCATATAACTGATGGTGCACACAAAGCCTAGAAAGTGACTGGATTGTCAGGAACACCCCGACAGGTACTTGGCAACAGATTTTAAGCTGAGCGATTGTGGCCAGCTGAGCGGGTACTTAAAAATACCCTTATGGTGCAAGGGTTTCCTCCCGATGTCTTCCTTCACCAGGAGCTCAAGCTCATTATAAAGTACCCACGACTCGTCACAGCATTTGACGACACTATCAGCTAAGCTATCATCAATTATATCGTCTAAAAATATTTAAATTAAAGACACCATCATAGTATCTTATAAAGTTAATGAACATTAGATATTTGATTCCACATCTAATACTCGTAATTCTCATCAGCGATTCAAGAAATTAAACCATCATTTAGCTCTGTAATTAAACCTATTAATGATCAATTAGACGTATCTATACCCAGCAATACATGTACATACATCTCGCAACATGTTCAAAATGCGCCAATGACGGGAGCGTATCTGAACATTTAATGAGACCACAACTTAGCCGCAACGAATTGCCACCGCCGCGCCAGGGCTGGCAGAACCCTAATTGAGTCGTACTATAGTCTATAGCTCAGACTATACACGCTAGCATGGCGCAGAGTCTGTAAATAGCATTTTTAAACTTTCAGATAAGCCGTTAAAAATAGGGTTGTGCCTAAATACAATTATGGTTGGTAACGAAAATCTGATTAATATTTTCTGATCATAATAGCTAATTGCCGCCGCTTTGCCTGAGTTGGATAATATAAATGCAATATACACATAAACTTCCAAAAAGAAATTTTCTAAATGATGATAATTTATGGCTTAGTTTAAAAGAACTTAGAGCACAAACTGACAGAAGATGAACATATAAATAATGACCTTGTATACTAAATATTTCGATATTTCCATAAAATGAGGCTATTTTAATTTAATGTTTAAGTTGGGTATAGTAGTGTACTCTAAACTGAATACTTCTTGTAGGTATAGTCACTGACATACATAGAGATAACAATAGCCTGCACATGAGAGCCAATTACCCTCTCGGCTTTGTGTGCTTAGCTAACCTTTAGCCTCATCACTCACCAATGCAAGCCTATCCTTAATTAGATCCTTTCGCATAATTGACACATCTTTACAGGGATGTAATAAAGTTAAGTTGGCTTTTAACACTACGCTTTGCACTAAGCTCAAGTCCGGTAAGAAATATTGCTTAGAAAAGCTTTTACGCAACGATATACATTTCAGGAACCTCGACTCTTGGGTTACCAGCATAAAAAGTATTTTATTTATATTTTGATACATTTCGAAAAAGTTAAACATGTCTAGTAAATAAAAGATAATATTAGGCTTTTTATAAGGCTAATGCTACCTAAATTAAAACAATGAGCATCAAAATGAGAACTTTATTTTATATTAAGTCGATCAAAAATACAAACCAAATTTAATTAAAATTAAGTAAATACGGATATTTGAATTTCGAGTAAATCATTAAGGAGATCGTGCTCTAAGACGAAGATAAATCGTGATACGCGCACCCAGAACACCTGAACACATGCCACAACCAAGGTCACGGCTCGTCTGCTCACGAGGCCATCACTTACGGATGTTACTCCACGCAGCCTGTCTGTCTATCCATCAGTTTAATGTAGATAATGGCCTGGAAAAAACGACCTTCTTGTACCATTTACAAAACGTGATTGTTCTAAAACATTTATTAGGTGTTAAGATGTTAGCTAAGATTATTTGAAATGTTACTAAAGTAGAGCTCACTTTGTATGTAGCGAAACTTTGTGCTTAGATGTTTAGACCACAACAGAGTAGTAGTATACAAGCTATTTTACACTTGTGCTGGTGTTATAGAATATTTAACTATGAAACTATGTACAAAAATACCCAAGAAGTTACCTACCTACCTAAAACATAAGCAAATGTATCAAATACCAAATTGCTATATCAATATGCTATATTTACTATACGATATTCTATTGTTAATAACCAATCATCCAGAAACTACCCATCCAGCTTCTAATATAACATTATCTGACAGCGACAAGACCCCAGAGAAATAACAACAATACCAGTTTATATCTTCACCAACAATATATCAGAGAACAATGACGTATCAAGTTAAAAGCTCATGGTAAAATGGACGTAAGCGAGAATCACACGCTTGGGACCAATTTATGGACAAAACTGACGCATTATCGAAACACTGAAAAACATGCAATAAATTAACGAAATCCGCAATCCGAGCCATATCCAATGTGGATATGATTACACAAACACGCGTACGGTTTCGCAATCAATAAATTTCTACAAGGATCTCATTTTAAATTAATTTCATTCGGTGGCTGCGTGATTTTAATACTATTCGAAGTCGCGTCGATTTTAATGGTGTAATAACTTTTAACACCAATTGTAATTATTATTTAATCAATTTAAGTTTTAGACACGAAAAAATACCTATAGGATTCTAGTGAGGACTGCATGTTACATTAACATTAACTATTTTTTTATCAACGTACCAAGTTTCACGTACTGCAGATTTAAGCAAAATTCTGCAAGCATATTCTGGAGCAAAACTGTACGTATGTGTGTAGAATGACTTTTTAACTTTAGCCGCAAAATCTCATAGCGAAAATTGTTGCAATCAGGTTCAGTGGAACATTCTGGCCACAAACGGTCCCATAGCAAACCGTTGCAGTAACTACTGGTCGCTATTGCTCGCAACACGATTAGCAGTTAAACGCGTTTGCAGTAGCGGTGTTTCCAACATGTACAACTTTTATAGAACTCCAAATTATTCTGAACCACCACACCCCTCTATGATGTCTCTTTAAATAGAGAAGTTTGAGGAAAACGAGAGAGCTACGGTGGATCTTCTTCAATTGGTCGTGCCACCACATTAAGATCTTGGGAATCGTTAGACGGCCTTGATGCAATTTTATATTTTGCCGTAACATTTTACCGTATATTCGATGCTAGCGGCACAAATGGAGGTTTTGTAACACTGCATTTTATCTTTCTGGTTTCTATTTCATCTATAAATATTAGATAATACTTCAACTACAGCAGTATCTTTGACTTTTATTTAATATTTATTTTATGCGACACAATGATTACTAGTGGTGTACGTTTGGTTATCAAATTGCTATGACAAAGCAATATTTAAATCTAATCTAGTGTATCTTGATATGGTAATGGAATAAGTGCCAACATCCTGCGCATAGGCCAAGCCTAGGCCGATGACCTTGTTACAAAGCAATATCATTTACTGATCTAATAATATATCGAAGAGTAGCAGAGACCACTCGGTGCACTTAAATGCATGTAGCTGTTTGATAAACAAGCGATTCTTAGGCCAAGTAAGCAACATTTATCGGACTGTAGTATCGTTACACTTGATGGAAAATAACGTCACGTCCATTGATTAGTTTCTGTGATGATTCAAACAACCAGAAGGCCAATTTATCATACAAGCTTTTATTTAACAAATAAATGTTAAAAAAGAAAAATATTATTTTTATGTCTGTTTCAGTAAATGCTTTAATTACCGTATTCATTATCTCCTTTACCTTTGTGTTGTCAAAGTATTGTACCCTTTTCGTCCATTAAAGCTTAATAATAAAGTCTCCCTTGTTAGTCATTATACACTTCATAACACGGGTCAGTTATCGAGAATCTGACATTATTGGAATAGTTCCATTAAAATTATCAGATTTCCATCGAAAGGTCTCTCTCTATCCCTAATAATGCCGGGTGTAATGATTGTAGGGCTTCCACTGTCGGACCCAGGCTTTTCGAACCGACATCGACGTCCGACGGGTCAATTGATTGAATCCATGACCGATCGGAGTACGTCGCTCACAATAGCTGAATTAATGCCAGGGAGAAAATGACATTAACCGGGGCCTTCATTGAAAATGTTTAATGGTATTTTTTTCTCGTAACATTTTTGTTCGCTTCCATTAGGGCTATTTTCTCTTCTCATTTTGTTTATGGGCTACTTTTTTTTAAACGGGAATTTAGCACAGAGACGAAAATACAATGATTATCCTACTTAACAACGAGTGTGATAATTGGCCGGCGTTAGCGTAAATTGTTTGAAGCTTTCCTTTGTCTACTTAAAACACAACTGTTAAACACAGACGTGTAATTTACTGTTGACAACCGAGCTTAACCCGATCTCATCGAGGCCAAAAATCATAGGACACTCAAAGAACGATCCTCATAAGACCCTTGACATACACAACTCGTTTTAGAAGGTACGTAGCATTCGTTCCGAGATCGGTTGGGTCTCGAGAGTACTCATCGTCCCTCGTTACGGCGGGCCCCATTAGACCAGGGGCGCCAACCGCGCTGCGATTTTAGTTTCCGACCCAACGCGCCCAGAAGCACTTATATCCGCACGTATCCGCCTATATCCGCCCTTAATAAGGGACTCGCCGCCTAATTGACTTAACATTGGATTAATAACGGTTTAGGTCTGAAATATGTTTGCCGCTGAATATTTTGGGAGGCTGTGTTTTCATAAACTTATTTTTAGCTTATTAAAATATAACAAAAAGAGAGAAATTGAACAATTGGTTTAACAAAGTACTTGCTTAAATATTCAATGTAGGTCGGTTTCTCAACGTCAGGTTTATTAACACATGATACAATTTCTGTGCTAATAAGAGTAATATATTTAATAAGATCAAAACGTATGCGAATTATTAGATGTACATAACAAGTAGACTTATATAAAATCTGATTCACGTGCGATACTTTCGCAGATCTAGTTAAAAGCAAATTGGCAGCTCAGGGAAACTTTAGCGCAAACCTGGTACGTAGCTCAGGGTTAGTTTTTAATTGATCCACAGTTATTGAATAGTACGGAGCAAGTTTGCGTTGGCGAAGACACGTCGACAAAACTGTAATAAAAGGCTTCAGAGATTCACCTGGAGCAAGGCAGAGTCGTTAAATTGTTCCGTAAAACTTTTCGCTTGGCATAGGGCTGGCGAATTTGTATTCCCTTATCTTGGCGGATTTTTCTGAATATTTTATGTTGTACGGTTTGGATGGTTTGATTCAAAGAAACTCGACACATTGGTCACTTTTTATGGCTTGCTCGTGCTTTTAGGACACAATAAATGGCAGAAATAAACATTTATCATATTTTGGTAGGTAAATCATTAAATTTATTTTTTATAATACAGGTAACAAAAAAAAGACTACAATTTTGTAATCGTCAAAGAGATCAAACATTCAGTTTGAATTCTGCTGCTAAATAAGTTAATACCTTAAAAATACTTATATTATAAATTTTTCATCAAACTTTTAACTTAGTAATTTTATTATATACCTAATTACGATAACAACGTAAAACACGCGAAAGTTGCGTTATTCCAAATATTCATTCAATTTTGAATCCTACATCCATGGTATTAAGAAGCTTTTGAAATGACAGCGTAATAAGCTCGTCACATTCATATAAACTTCAGTCCCCTGCCTAACATACTCTTCAGGATTCATCAATTAAAACTTTCACGTTTTCGGCGAAAATAACTTGAATTTATATTAGGAACGCTTATAACATAATTTATCCAACACCTGATTCTTCATAAATGATTACTTCCCTAATGGAACGAAAAATGTGCAATTGTGCTTTAAAATAATAGCCGAATGTTTTGTATTAAAAAAAAATAAAATGAGTGACATACTGATTTTTTTTTTTAAATCTTTCTCTTAAAAATCTAAATAACTCTTTAAATAGTCACATTTTTGTAATTAATTCGTCAAAGTATAATACATGTTTTCCGATATTCTTTATCTTAATCAAAATTAAATGTAGTCGCATACTATTGTAAAAATAATAGACTGCAATAGGGATGTGTCCTGACATGTCAAATCAGCAATTCTATATGAAATGTCAAAACGATCGAATGTATGGAGTTTTGTAGCAAGTTAATAGTTAGTTGTGACAGTTGTACAGCATCAAATAACATACTCTTTATTGGATGGGTACTGAAAAATCACATAATTGATTTAATTTTGATCATATTTAATGTCTTCGTCTATTTTTGGATGTTCAATACACGGGTTAGAGTTTGATCATTTATCTTTAATACAGGACACATCCCAATTGTGCAACAAAAAATAATCTTAGTTCACTCGGTTTGAGCGAAACCGAGAGCTAGGTAAATTATAATATAAACTAATTGAATTGCAATGTTATTTTAGTACTTCCACGGTCTCTGTTAGAATCCAATAAAACCTAGTGCAGAATGGCAAATGCATTAAATGATAAAGCATTTACGCTGTTTCACTAAATGGACTCAGGTTTGTGTAAATTAATTTGTACATTGATGTTAAATGTTTCTCCAGACTACGGGAAACAATGTAGAAGTCTTTGTTGTACTGTTTTAATTCCTATCAGTATTTTCATAACTATAGAAAAAAATACAATTACAAATTTTAAGGACAATCTGTAAGGGGTTAGGAATCCGTATGGGGTTTTGAACCTTTATGATTCTATAAGAAATGATGTCATAACTTTTTTTTTTTTTTAAATCTCGGTAATTTTAATAATAAATACCTACCTATAACATATTATGCTGTTCTCTATGAAGGTTTGGTTCATAGAGGCTTAAGGATTTATTGGATTCGAACAATAAATGTTAAGTTTGTGTATTGCTCTAAGCATAGACAATTTTAAAAAGCTATTGATTGACAGTAGAGCTAATAAATCATTTTCTTGTGTTCTTTGTCCATCTTTATTTAGTTCACAAAGGAATGTGTATACATAGTGATGATGCAAAGTTATTAGAGTATAGAGTGATTTATTGGTACCCATTAGTCAATATGTGGACACTTAACTACTAACGTCGATTTTAGGTATAAAATCTACAAATAAAGATTTTTTTAAATCTCTTGTGACTTGGGAAGAACAATTCAGAGAACTTTAGAGAGGTCCATAGGAACATTTACTCGTCACAACGGATGGTCTTACTTTATATTATGAACCTACCTTATATCCTAAAACATCGTTAAAAACATAAGTATGGTATTTTTTATTATTTTTTTATTACCGGTGCAATCCCTAAGTCCAGCAGCGCTTTCCATGACGCACCTTTACTGTTAGCCATATTAGTGCAAAAAAAAGTTTGATATAAATCGAAATCTGAGCATTCGAGCTGTGAAATAGTGTCAGTTTTTCAACTAAACCATACCACTGTTTTTTCTTTGATGCGTTTTTGATCTCTAGCTTTGCTAGTCTGAAACAAATACATGTAACATTTTTTTCCTTTGTTAAATTCTTCGTGCTGCCTTACGGCGTTGTTTTTGGCATTGCGTCTCTTTTATTAAATTTTAAGTGGCTTGTATGGTATCCTATCTACTAGGGCGGTACTATCTACTAAATAAAAGATAATTCGTAACCATAATTCTATAATAAGTAATACTTGATTTAGTGAACATGTTTTGAGAAATAGCATAGTTAATTTTTTTAAAGCAGGAACCCTTTAATAATAATATCCCGATTCTAAAACTACATAAATATATATTATTTCTTACACTTGTGCCAAAACCATATTTTATGATGAATTCTTCAAGTTCATCTTCTCATGAATTGATCTTGTTGGTTGTCCCAGTTGAAAACCGACTTTCGAGCCGGTAGAAATCCAGGAGCTTTGATTTTCATAAATGCTCTTCTAAGGCCTGTAAGTTCCACAGTCCCGTCAACAGCGAGAGAAGGAACACAGTGGGGTTTCAGTCAGTAGGAGCTTTGGGATTTTTTCATATTGAATATCAAAATCACCAGTAAATTACGTTGATCACAAATCTATCATCTCATCCCGCTATTTACTGGTAGTCCATTAAATTAAAATCGATTAAACGATCTACGATTCGTGTCATCGTATAATCGAGTATTACTCTACTCAGAGTAGTATTTAGGTCATTGCGAGTATGAGACTCACGTACCATCAGACCGGCGTAATTTAATAAAATAAGAGAAAAATGCTCGTTTTCGCTCCAATTCCCCGTACGTATATTAAGAATTTGTCTGTTGATATGTAATGAGAGAAATTTAATTAAATTTTATTATTTGAAGTTAATGATTTTTTGATAATGGTAGCTTATTAAAAAGATTTACGACTGGTCGCTGCGTAGGTAGAAACGTAATGAAAATATATTCGTATGGATATTTTTTATATCTAATTAGAGTGTAGGTACTTTGGGAAGGAATTGTAAAATTAAATTGAAATTCAACCTAAAAAGTGAAAAAACTCCTAAAGCAGTTTAATTATCAAATTGTACGTACAACATGACTGCGGTTATCCAAACCACTAGGCAAAAGATCAATTGCTAGTCACATTGCTAATTTAGCCAATATTGCGGTTCTATCTAATTGAACAACCGTTTAATAAAAAAAAATATATTTATCAGCATGCATTATCATTAATATTCCCAGACATATTCGTTGGTAGTTCTGTGCAATTCTCATAAAAACTGGGATGAAGGAGTTTTCAGCGGCTGCAAAATCGGGTTCATATTCAATGTCGGGGGTAGAGGGGAAGGGGGAGCAAATAAATCAACCAACGCTGACTAAGCACTTTCAGCTTTTGGCTAGACTGCGACATAAGATTACAATATTTTATCTGGCGCAATGAATAGTTTTTCAACAATTTTCCTGTAAATATGTAGTTAAATAATTATATTATAGGTGACCATAGATAACAAGTAGTGAAATTAAAGTAAAAAAAAAAGGTATGTGCTTAATTAAATTCTTACCGACGGACTACTAATTCAAAAAAATATTTAGTATCATTTTAGCTTTAACATAAAAACGCTTAGCATTTTATGCTACAAATAAAGTTAACATTACTAACGAACTGAGCGCTAAATAAACCTTGTAGCACAGAATTAGGTCTCGTTTCATTTCCGGCTTAAACGTTATACTTGTATTTCTTTAATTCTTTACAAGACACGCGAGTTGCCATGCAAATCCTTATTACTATGTGGAGATTAGATTTAAATATACCTGAAAAAAACGCAAAAATAACTATGTCATGGTAAAATAAAATAATGAACATCATGTAGAAGTTTTATTTGAAAAAAAAAAATGTTCCCATTATTTAATGACAAATACCATAGTATTGATAAAAAAAACTTGCAAATAACTATTAGGAAAAAATAATAATAGATCCCTATCAGTAATGAGTACCCTCTATGGGGTACTATATAATATACTAAGCTTAAACTTTTGGTCTTAAGTTAGTCCATAACTAATTCTATTAAAATTAGATTAGATAGTAGTAAATAAAACTAGTGAAATCCTTAAGGAATAAGCTCAAAATTGGCAAAAGAATATGTATACAGATTGTTTTTATCACCCAGTTAAGCTACAGGTCACAAAATGTTACTGTAGTGTGTAGAGACATAAAACGTCGATACGTCGCTAAAGGTTTCCTCTTAATTTTCTTCACACCAACCATTTATCTTTTATATGTAAGCTAGCGGCAATAAATTTCCTCTATCTATCAATAAATCAGAACGAAACGCTGAGAGAAGCACTAAATCTGTTCACGTTAGAATATTTAGGTACATAACGATTCTTCTGTTGCTATAGCAATATGTAATGTGCTTAGATTCGAACGACCTTCGACAAAAGCTACTGAAAATGCTCTATGAAAAAAATCAAATACTTTTTGTTAATAAACAGACACGTAACATTTACTTAGTATTCAGTTTTTGTACGTCTGCTGAATTTTGTTCATAATTTGGACGTTGGTAGCATAGCCCTATGGATTTCCATCAATAACAGCCGTGGTCCCCTTGTCCACCAGCTACCTGCTTCCAACGACTGTAGTCATTTGTCTTCTTGGAAGTGAGGGACCCTTCTTCTTGATGTACACTGATCGTACATTTTCTGAGCCGTCGTTAAGGTTCGGATTGTGACGACTATTTTATATTAGTTTTATTCATTCATGACTATTTCTATTACTTAAAACTCTCACAGAGAAAATCCTATCATAGTCCCTTTTATAGCTTCAAAATTTATATGTGTTAAATAGTTACTTCATTGCAATATAATATCTACAAAGTTGTAACAACTGTAATTTTATTGTGTTCACGACAATAGCTATTAAAATTTATTTTTATTACCACCCAATATGCCATCACTGGTTCTCGTTAGATTTTAATATAACCAATCAGCGTTTTGCATATTACCCAGAGAGGGGATCGATCAAAATGCAATTGCATCCGTGACATCCCTATTCCGGTTCCAACAACCGATTCCAGAATACTCATCGTCCGGTCGCGCTCGACCTTCTACATAATTTATACAGTTTATCGTATCTTGAAGCCGATTGCTTGCTCTATGTGCATTTCCAGTCACCAGATGTCGTTTGAACCACGGAGGCAGCACCCCATATCGGTCCGCGAGGATTTCAACCGAGATTTATTGGACAAACCGATAGTGTTGTATTAAAAATTCGATTTGGTATCCGTACTACGATTTACGTGTACACCGTTGCGGCCATGTAACGTGCCGAGCGATCCCGAATTGAAATCGGGGACATATTGAATATGGAAGTTGCATTTATCTAACACACCTGACATTCAGCGAAATTGCATTTTGCACATGAATTTTGCAGTTTTTGAGTTTTATTCGACATTTTTCGATTGTTTAATCGCTGCGTGGTTTTCTTTGAGAATCTGTGAATATCATGTTAAGTACCTGACCTGGTAACTTAGCCTAACTTAACCTAGCTGGTGTGGCTTATTTTCTTTCCATTCACAAAGAAACGATAACGACTGGAGATCAATTCGAAATTAAAATATCGTTCGACTTTTTTTCCACTTTAAAACTATGATAATAATATTTTGTATTTAGTGGTCCTTAGGTCGGAAGGCCCGTTTTTCTTCGACAAATATTAAATCAACATAAATTTAACCCACAAATTTTTATATTTTTATATATTCTAGTCAACACAAAGCTATTATGGCCAACAAACATGGCACAAACATTTCAATGGCGATCGATTCCGGTAATCCCACGATACCGGTTGTTAAACTTGTACCAACACGTTATGTATCAAAAGCCTCATAAGAAAAAGTATCACCATTGCCCCAGTTTCACCGTCTTGGCTGCACGTTAGCCTCACATTTTGTTCCGTGATATATCGAGTTCTGACTTATACCAGAAACAAGGTTATTGAACTTTGTTAATGTTTTCCATGAATTAGTTCTGATCTTGAAATATATTATATTACAGAGAAATGAACAAACTTTGCTAACTCAGAATTAGCTTAGGAACATTGCAAAATAAATAATACTTACGCAAGTACCTAAAAGTTTGTTAAACCATAAGCCTTAGGGATTGAGATTAAGACATTATTAACAACCATTTGAATTCTATTTGTTTATTATTATTATGTAAGTAAGCAAAGAAAACTCTTTACGTCCAATTTTCTCTTCTGATCGTGATTTTGTAGCTATTGACAAGCATTAGTGGGATCAATAAGAAATATTTAAATCGGTAAATTTTTTAAACGTGCTTTATATTCCTAAATTTTCACGATTTTGGTCGAATTTCAACCAATAGGCATTCATTATTATCCGTAATATAACAACAAAAGAACCGTTCTAATTCCCGCAATACTATTTAAAATCTTTTGACATTCAAAACACTTAAATAATTAATATCGGCCTATTGCGTAGTGCGGTGACAAATTGATATTTATCTATCGGCAAAAGGTCAAAATAGTTTTTTTTAATTCAAGTAATATTACTATATGAATCTGTAGGTTCTGTCTGTACATTAATATTTTTTGTCAAATTTTGTAATGACTATACGTTTTATGAATTACTGACGCCAATTCAATTTTTTTTTCAATATTTGTCATTTTATTACTCGAGATCTAGGAAATAAATGATATATAGAAAGGAACCTGGTTTTCAAGATACAGGTTTAACTATTTTGAGGACCAGGACACTAATGTCAAGTGAATGTATTAAAATAGTGCCTACTTATACAATTAGTTATATCCTAACTATTGTCATATATCTATATCTTGTATATGATATTTAAAAACGCGGGTGAAACCACGGGGAACAACTAGTAAATCTATAAAACAAAATTAAACAAAGCGTCTTTGAAAATTTGCCATATCTATACATTCTGCAGCAAATTATTATAATGGCGATGATGAGGCCATTTTATGAAGACACAGCCTTGAACTTTAGTAGTAAATAGTAAGTCAAATTGGGTAGTGGGTCACGAAAAATGACATTTACAAGGTTATGTAACAGAGTCTTTATTCGAATAGTTCATCGGACATTCTATTTGCATACGTCGTCACGTAACATTTTTTTTATTTCATGCACAACACAAATGCTTAGAATACCAGTAAAGTAGCAAATATTTATGTTAATTTAACAAACGTTATTATTTCATGCTATCTTACTATCGAATAAAAATCAAATAAAAGATAATATAAAATATGTCCCCCGCGGTTTTATACTTCAGAGAGATGTTGCAAAAAAAACATGTCGGAAAAAAAGTTGACTAAATTAATCCTTATAAAACCAGCCGTTGAAGTCAATAAGAAATATACACACCTCGATTTTAATATAATATACATTTACACTAAATTTTTCAACAAGGAGACAAAGGGGACAAACTTCTTTGATGTAAATAGTTAAACTGTATTAATGCTATGAAAAAATATCAAATGAACACAAGTTTAACATCGAAAAGGGACAGACCTGAATGCATAAAACTACACAACGTAATAACACTTTGACCATAGCATAAATCCCATTACACCATCACCCAAAGCATATATCCGTACGAGCAAATAAAAATAAACTAGCTCAGTAACTGTAGTTTTGTGTCTTGCTAGCCGCCAAAGCTGTTTATATATCGTGGTGATTGCCCAAATTCCAAAGTCACCCTTACTCTGCAAATGGACTAATATCGTAACTTCAAACGAGCGTCCCTTGACATCGTACAGTAAATTGTCATTTGGTTGTAACGCCTGCTTAATGTACCAAGTTTCAATTAAAAACACATCGGCGTACCACACACGACCCGTTATTAACGTATATTAATTATCTTATATGTGGTCGTACCAACGTTTATCTTATAGTAATATAATACTACATTGGAATACAAATATATAAAATGGGTATTAGGTAATTGGCTAATGAATCGGAAGGTTGGTTATTGGTACTGAGGAATGGAGCAACAGACGATTATGTGAGTTAATAGAAGTGACTGAATAAATTTAAGAAAATTAATTACTTAATGGTTATATTACGCATTTTAAGTATCATATAATTTTTACATGAATATAATGAGTCATTGTATGTAAAATATTGCGCGTCCAATAAAATTAGGTTAATAGTGTTACAGATTAAAGTAAATCAAATTTTACAGAGCAACATCTCATTTCCTTTCGCTGCATCTTTGCACATATTAGTAAATAATAAAACAAAGCCTGCTCACGACCTCGTGGTACGGTCGTGAGAGCCAACGTCCGAGCTAGTTCACAAGACCTAGCCGCCACCTCTCTTTTCAATCCCACAAGTTAGAAAGGAAGGCAAACACAGTTGATCATCGATTGCATGGGGGTAACACTTTGTAGATTGCTATCGACGAAAAGCATCGCCTCGATTGTTGCCTGCCAAGTAGTATAGTTCACGAAAGCTCATTATTTAATCCATGCATGGATTGCGCATTTCCATAAAATAAAGGTTTTAATTCGAGTATGAAATATGAAAGTGAGCATGTATCTAGCATAAACAATATTATCTGCAGTACTGGTTATACATATTTATAAGTTTGATAGCGAGATGCGAGTAAAATTCTGAAAGCTTTAGCTCTGTGTCCTGATATAGAGCAAACAGTAAACACAAACGATTTAAAATTAACTGAGATCCTAGCTTTATGTTGATGCATAACCTTATTATAAATTCTATTTGATTTGATGGATATGGCTTAAAATGAATATATGAAATCCTCACGAGTACCCAAATAAACAATGCAAATAGAAAACAGCATATCAAAGGGCATAAAAAACCTTACTTCAAGTCCCTGTTAAGAAACAGTGTACAAGACGACAATATAAACAGAAATAAATACTGCGTGAGCTCATAAATCATTGCAGAACATGTCTCACTCGACGACAAACACAGTTTCGGATATATTTCATTGTTGGCTTAGCGATTACGAAACTCGCAAAAAAGGGGGAAACATGAAACGACTTTTAGTCACCGCAATATGATACAGAATATTACGATACAAGTTAGGATGCTGAACGTATATTTTTCGCTTAGGACGAACTTTGGTGGGAATCACTTTTCTAATACGATACGCTACGAGAAGTTATGAATTTGAAGGTCATAACTTACGGCCAAAATTAATATTCGATTCCGATTTAAAAATCGCTAGATTGATGCAGATTTTATGTCGTCTATCAAGTACGTAAGAATAAGAAAATTTAAATGAGCATAGACAATAAATTTTGGCCGCTAGAGAGTAAAACGCCACAATTGAAATAATTACATATATTATGATGTCTCTTTGCTTCAACGCTATGCCAAAAGCATTTAAATTCTAAGAGTCGTTATAAAGAACTTTAAAACTGTCTTAAACTAGCAGATATACGGGAGTCGGATAGAAATAAAAATCTCGAATAAAGGTAGTGAATGAAATTCAGTCCTAAGAATTATTTAGAAGTCAATGGAAGCGCGTGAGAATAATGAAACTGCGGTGCATGTTTGTGTCCACAGTAGACTTTTATAGTATGTCAGCGTACACTAAAGTAAATTTTATGATAATATTTATACAGTCTATATTTGCAAGGAGGAGGCTTTTGCCAATAAGTGGCATACAGACTGGGTTGTCGTTGCATAATTTAAGCGTAGAATGTAAGAAATAATATAAATAAGTGTAAATATTAATAAGTAAGATATATAACCTCGAAAAGTAATAGGTCTGTCTGAAATAAAGGCTATTATTATTATATTTGCGACCATATTTTATTTAATCCAAAGCTTAAGATAAAATAGTTAAGAATTAGGTGGCTGAATGTATATTGTGTATCAGCAAAATATAAAAATAATTTCAAACCTTCAGTCTGACCATTGATTGATGTAAAAGCATCCTTACCTGAAACAAAATAAGACCAAAATTAAGACAAGCAGTTCCATAAACAATCAAACAACACACGTCAAATATTCGCAATAACTTGGCCAGAACTCCCTAAGACAATTATTGCCGTCTAGCACAATACTGGAGGTATCCAATAACATATATCTAATGAAAGTGGACAAAAACTTAGCAACGTGCCATCTCACGTTACAGTTATGTACACTCGTTGTGCACATCTTCTTATCGCAAGTTGTAAGAAAAATATTCTCATAGCTTTTTTCCTCTTCACTGATGATGTAATGGGGATGATATACGACTAATGTGATGTATGTGCCGTTGGAATTGCTATACTATCTTGTGTGGATCATAATTGCGAAACAGACGTTAAGAATTCATTTGGCGATGAAATAATTAAACAACTTACACGTATTAGGTGTTTAACAAATCAATGAATATCAAACGCTACTTCTTCACAGACAGCTATCTATTAAAAGTGCTACATAACCATTTTTATAGCTTCGTTTGTTCGTGAAACCATGAAAGGCATCCCTTTGAAAAATGTGAATTTAAAAATCATGAGGTGGCAGTTCATAACATGGAACTCTTTCTTTTTCATAGCGTTCTCTAAAAGCAATATTATCAATATAATTTAGAGAAAACAGTCTTTGAGTCAGGCTTCTTTCCACAAAAGTCGATGTAACATAATATAAAAACTGGCATTGCCGCAATAAGCACTCAAAGAAACCGTACGCCAAAAGGCATGTAGGTAATATATCGCTGAAATCCTCATTCAGAATGTCACATGATATTCTCAGTGGGAAATACACACATTTCCTAGATGATTTTGAACGAAATATTGTGATAATAAGATATTTTACTTGAGTTGCGTCAAAAATGATACCCGCATAACAACGTAAGAATAAGAAAAATCAAAAAGAAAGGTACAAATAAACCATGAAAATGTGGTCAATTCTACCATAATCAACTACAACATATATATAAGATTAATTGAAGTATTTATGATAACCTAATTATTTAGTTAAAGGTGAGCCATATAACATTAGAAATAGATCAAACCTTATGGTTCTTTACACGCATTATCAGTATCAGTTCTAATTAAATTCCTGATATTTATTTACTCTGTTTTCACCAGTATTACTATTCAATTTGGCTTTATCGTAGTCGGATGAAACCCTAGTAAGACCCTGTCGAGTACAGCATATTTTCTGTGAAATAGGAGAAAATAACTAGTTCAGAATATAGAATGGATAGCAGAGTACCGAAAATATCAGAAAATCAAACCACTAAGGCTTATCAAACAACAAACATCTAAAGATTAGAAGAACGATGATTTTTAAAGGGAAAAAAGGTTAAATAAAAGTGTATATCGTATTGCATGCTGTAAAGAAGCAAATGGATTTAAAGTTGAGTAACACTTGTTTCTTGAAGAGCTCATAAATAAACGGAAACAACTGAACTTGTGCGAACATTGTCAGGGATCTAGTGGTGTAACCTTTTTGTGTGCTTAGAGCTCCAAAGATGTTCAAAAGAAAAAAAAACGGATCTTGAAATGACGAGAATTTTTAAAGAAATTACTAATTGTTTGCTAAATCCGTACAAAGTCAGTTACATTACGATATCCTATAGTTACTACGGGATTATTAAAATACCATGATATCTTGCATATGCTTAAACTTTAGTCACCAGCTGGCGTTAGAAATAAAGGAAGAAAATGACGTTGACGCGTTGTGTGCAAGCATAATAATAACTTTACAGGCGGTCTGCCCGCAAAAGGTGTTGTAAGAAATGACATCGTGGAAATGAACAAATTTATTGCAGCGTTCCTACCGTATACCGCCAGCCTTTTTACTTCGCTCCATATAATCCTTACTTTCATACTGTTGAACGAGTAACAAATTCTAGTTAAAAGTAATATTTACGGCCACAGACTGTCCTAAATTGCAATGCTTTGACGTGAGAATTTAAAACGCTTACCCACAAAATGCACATTTGACATGACTTTGTAAGTCTCCACATGTAGTACTTATAACGACACATCGTGGCTCCATCATGAGATAAATTTAATGCCATCAAATTATTGTATCGTCTTCCGGAAATCATACTTGAATGTTTCAAATTGATATACAATTGAATAAATAAATATCCTGGGACATTTTTTACACACGGCCATCTGGTCCCAAACTAAGCAGAGCTTGTACTATGGACACCAGATAACTGATATACTACATATCGGTCAGTTAGTTTTTTATACAGATACTGCTTCCGATATGAACAATTGGATCATAAAGTTTTTTATCTTACACCAATATATTTTTTTGCTATGCCACTTGGGCCGACAAACAAGCAGACGGTCCACCTGATAGTAAGTGATCACCACCTCCAATGGACATATGCAACACTAGGAGCATCGCCAATGCGTTGTCGACCCTGAGACGTGAAGTTGTTAAGTCTCAGGTGCCTGTAATTTCACCGGCCCCCTTACCTTTCTAACTGAAACACAGTAATACAATTGCACTACTGCTTCACGGCGGAAATGGGTAAGGTGGTAGTACTTCCCCGGACGAACTCTGCACTAAAAGCTCTAGTACTCTAATATTATTTTAGTTTACTGTTTCGAGGAATCCGTTACTCAATTATTCCATCTTTGGTGTAGCATGCAGCAGGTAGCTACGTAGACTATGCAAATTAACTTTATGTAAGGAGGGACTCCATTTCCATTTCTGGAAACAGTCCAGTTTACTGTTATCATTCTTGTTAGTTATCTGATTTGCCATAAACATTTTCAGACTCATATGAACTATGACTATATTATTTGTATTCGACGGGCCGACTACGAAGCTACAGATGGCATGCTACCCATGATATTTGTAGGTATTCATATACATATAAGTAAGGTCTGCATATAAAAGTACCTATACATTTTTTATTTATTAGTTATCTAATTACCATAACAATGCTTGGTTTGTGATCAAACCACTGCGGGATGTTTATTTATTTATTATTTTATTTTATCATGATTGCACATTAGAATTAGACACTTAGACCCATATTCTAAGACGTTTCCTCGAAAATTTCTCGACTCCACTCAATCTCACTCAAAGATATTAGTATTCTAATTACAAAAATTACAAAAATCTCCTCGACTCGACTTGACATCTCTCACTCGAGGTGAGGAAATAACTGTCAGCTTCAAGGTACGTCGGGATCAACCTTAAGGAAGCTTATTGCTTGTAAATAGTTACTGAAAGTCATTATTTTATTTTATTAATATTTTATCTATAATAGAATGACGTTACTAATGACATGTTACCTTGACTACACTTCGATTCGACATCAGTCGGGATAGCTCGAATTTTGCTCAAGTTATGACTTAGAATACCAATTTTGAGAATTCCTCGAGAAAATGCTTAAGGTATCCTCAGTCGAGTTGGAGTCGAGAGCCGTCTGAGGAAACGTCTTAGAATATGGGTGTTAGTCGACTGTAAGCTGTGTAAATTCAAACGGACTAGCAGTAAAACATAACCCTTAGGGACTTTAACGTCTTCCTGGGGCACGGTGTAGTTTTAATTAATGGGATTATAACATTTTCTTTCATTACAGGTTCCGTAACAAAATGTTGAAAAGAGCCTTATGGTGTTACTTAGTCTGTGTGCATGTCTGTTTGTCAGACTTTTTGTTTAGTGACAGAAGTTTCAACAAATTGATCAAATGTGTGAAAAAGCTTTACTTAGAAAGTCTATTCAGTTCGAGTACTTTGATGCTACTAAAATGCCAGAGAAAGCATTCCTTGCCAAATAAGCGTTAGGTACCACGTTTCACGATTGATGTTCATCTTTGTTGTCATGTTTTCATACAAAATGTGTGATTAGACGATGTCGAAACCATAATATTCATATTTATCGTTATATATTATAACGTTTAATTTTATTTCCCAATAAATTCCATACCCACACTTCTGCGAAAGGCCGTAGGAGCAAATCCTTTCCACGCAGTCACCTTCTTAGTTCATAACGACGCGTCGAAGCGGTGGCTGACGACATTCAGGAAATCTATTCTTTATTTTGAATTAAGGAATAAAGTGGGTATATGAAAAAAAAAACTTTTCTATACACACCTATTGCTTATTATCATTATTTCACATGGGTTTATACAAAGGATAAAATATATATATATTTGTATTTAAAAATAAAATTAATAATTTGATTAATATAAACTAATGATGTTACAAAAAAAAGGAGATATCAACATTGATTGTAAAGATAATTACGGCAAACGGAATTAAGTAAATTACCACAGAAAAAATACTTGAAAATTTTCAATGAAAACAATAGAGCACAAATTACATCGCCAGTTTCTCAAAGCGATAGCTGCAAGAACGTCGTCTAAACGCTGCGGTGGATGTTAATCTCTTCCATCCGATCGCTCTTTTCATGGTTAATGGCGCGCGAGAGTCTACGGTGTGAATTGTGATTACGGAGGACACTCATGTACCGTCCGTACTTTAGTATTTTACGGCGGACAAAAAAAATTTTATAATTAAAAACGAGACTACGTTATTTAGTTTGTGGTAAACAGTGTCTTACAAAAAAAATAGATCACTAGCTTCCACTCCACGAATTATTTCTGAAGGATCTTGTTGCACAGGAATAAAAAGTATTATTTTTGCTAATCTAAAATAAATTCTATATGTATGCTCATTTGATTTAATTTCGCTAATTTACCAACAGCGTTTCGCTCAAATTCAATACCCAGCGTTCTTTGAATATTAGGTGTAGCTTTCAGTAGCTTTGAACTTCATAAGTGCCTGTCTAGGGTCTAACCTGAATAAATCTTATTGACTTTCCAATGTTTTCATTCAAAACGAAATTACCTTAATCACGAATTCCCAACAAGTTTTAAAAGAAAATTCTTTAAAAGCTTAGAACAAATGGAAATGTTCGAATTTGTTTCTGACTGAATTTCAATCTAGTAAAAGTAAAAGTTCTAGAGTGAATTTCCCCCGGGAACCGTCAGAAGTATTGTGCAATTATTAACACGTAACTATTGTAATAATAACTTAAAATATTATATAAGTCTTATACTAAAGAATAAATATGAATGAAGGTGCGACTGTTTTCATTAAATAATTTTCAGATAATTGAAACACTGATTGAAACAATGAAGCAATTATAATATTTCACAATGTACATTGAAAATTATTTTACAACTGTACAATATACAAAAGTATTACCTCTAAGCAAAAAATAGCTTCTTCACCATTCCAAAGTAAGACCATTCAAAAGAAACAAGCAAGAAATCAATAACGAAAGGAAACAGCAAACAAAACCTCTTCAAGAGACTTAATAACGAACGTTGAAGTTAAAACCATAAGAAATACCTATAAAGTTTGCAGCTGAGATATTGTATTCTTAGAACAAGAAGCGCCGCCTCTACACTGACCGCTGCCCATGGCTTGACAAATTAAATAAATTTACAACCCACAACAAAGTTAGACAGCAAAATGTAATAATAGCATTCCAAGAGTTGGGGGAACAAAATTTACTCTTGTGTAATTATGTTGGGGTACCCTATTAAGTCCTAAGGCCTTTTCTTGACTGGCATGTGATGGCCCTTGATGCATACAACTTACCTACCTATGGATAAGCGCATCAGCTGCGTTATGGCAAGTCCATTACAATATAAATATAAATATCCCGGGACATTCTTTTTACACACGGCCATCTGGTCCCAAACTAAGCAGAGCTTGTACTATGGAAACCAGATAATTGATATACTACATATACTACTTTTTTTTTTCTAAATACATACTTATATAGATTTTTACACTCAGACACAGAACAAACAGACATATTCATGCACACAAATGTTTGTCCTAGGTGGGAATCGAACCCGCGACATTAGGTTTGGCAGTCAGAGCATTAACCACCAAGCCAACTGGCCTGTCAAATTATAATATACATATATAGTTTGTTACTCTTTCACGCAAAAATTACCGGACAGATTTGGATGAAAGTTGGCACATAGACCATATTCTGAAATAATATATAGGCTACTTGTCCCGAGAAAATGCGACATCCCTAAGGAACGTGGGTAAAACCACAGGGGACAGCTAGTAAATCTATAATTCATTATATTAGCAATCGTAAAGCAGTTAGAAGATTATGGGGGCAATTAAGAATTTCAATAGAGTATCATGTAACAAACAATGCATTACGACGCTTCATGCAATAAATACTACCCACTGCCTACCAACGATGCATAGAAAATGGAAACCCACATACCTGGGCATATTTCAGTTAGACCGGACATTTTATGGATGTTACCGTACTGTTACACCGGTTGCGATGAAACGGCGACAACACGCTCGCATACTGAGAGAATTGTGAAATTCGGAATTTAAACCTATTGCCGCTCGCTGGCAGGCTGGGGTTTGTTTCAATTTTTCTAGTCATTTTCGTGTGACCTATTTGAAATTTTAAAATGAACATAAAATATCCTGTTATATTTCATAAAACACATATGATCCTTAAATAAATAGAGCTAGGTATTTCATAAACTACGTACATCGACGACCTTTGGCGTAATTCACTATCCACCATACAAATAAATAAATAAATAAATATCTGGGACATTCTATACACACGGCCATCTGGTCCCAAACTAAGCAGAGCTTGTACTATGGAAACCAGATAACTGATATACTACATGTACTACTTTTTTTTTTTTCTAAATACATACTTATATAGATATTTACACCCAGACACAGAACAAACAGACATGTTCATGCACACAAATATTTGTCCTGGGTGGGAATCGAACCCGCCACCTTCGGTTTGGCAGTCAGAGCGCTAACCGCCAAGCCAACTGGCCTGTCAAAGATCAATCGTCATTTTGAATTATTTGACTAGGTCATTAGCCTCCTTAAGTCTTATATTGTATCTTAGTAGTATTTTGTATTGGTATACCTATTTGCAATCGAACTTTTAAAAATGCTCTTGCCCAATCATCGTCGTCAAAAACTGTTAACACCTTACCATTTTCATTGGATTTAATTTGAATAAAAACTCAGCAGGTACCCCCTCATTAAACAAATCTGTATACAAAATCTTTCCATTTTTAAATATAAGCGTAAAAACGAAAAATAGAACGACCTACAATTTCAACGGGCTCCTTGAAATAAAAACCAACAAAGACGATCCTCTCTCTGAAATTCCGTACAAGTTTGAGGTATTTCCTTGCAATTTACGTGGCAAGAGCCAATTAGTGTCTGTTACTAAATAAGGAGTAACTCGGGAGCTGCAAAGATTCTTTACATCTTTGACGAAGATTTCGTTAGCTTTGGAAAGCGAAATACTTTTCTGTACCGCTCATTATCTGATATGAATGAGCAAGAGGGATAATATTGAATGCAATTGTTAATATTGCGAGTAGTTATTAACAACCTTAATAATACACAGACATTTTCTTAGCCTATTGAACGACTCAATTATTCTCCTAGGATATAATTCCACTCAGGCGTTTAAAATCTGATCTTATAATTATTAAACTTTTATGTACCTATACATTTTAATAAGCTCTTTAGAATCGACTTCACAGAAGTAACAAAACAAATTTAAATTTCATCTTACAAACAACCTCGTTATGCTTATTTCCCGCAACGGAGAAAATTATAACGCCCACAGCTCCAAACCGATACGTATTTTGAAAAGCTTTACAATTTCCTCAATTCGATCGTCCAGAACCGGAATATAAATAGGCATTACTGAACTTAAGCGTGGGTTGGGAATACTCCGGGTACCCACCTCAAAATTCGAGATGAGATAAGTCAATTGCCTGGCATAATATAAAGACGTAGTGCCCTCTAATCAAAAGGCAGTGAGGAGCTGAAAAGAGCACCAAGCCGATTAACTATGAAAGGTCTGATTGAACAGATATGATTAAACGTGGAATTAACATTGATAGGGAAATGGTATTTTTTGGTATGAATAGCTTTTTAAATCATCTGATTAAAGATTAGGCGGCCATTTATTTGTTACGGAGCGAGCGGTACTTTAGCATACAAATTCCAAAATTGTGCTGGAATCTGATTATCAAAATAACTTTATGATTAACACTAAACATACCATAACCGGGTCAAATGACCCATTTTGAACTTTGTATTTAAAATGCACGTATCATCCTATTGCTTTTGCACATTTGAATTAATTACTGTTTCTTACTAATTAATATACAGTTATACTATTTATTTCCCTTTCTAACAACCATATTTCATACATATAAGCAGGAAACATAAAGTCACTTTTGACCCGCTATGGCAGAAATTGGTACCTAGTAAGTGTTGGTATGATTAGTGTTAATAATTTCGACAAAATACGCTATCTTGAATCGTAATTGTAGATAATTTTTCAAATGTCTAACTTCTGAGTTACTTACGGATAACTCTAGGTAGTTCCTAACTATCCTTACCTACTTCTCGCATAGTATCTCGAGTCATAAGATTGTGCAATACTGCTTCACGGTGGAAATGGGTAAGGTGTTAGTAGTTCCCCCGCCGAATGCTGCACTAAGAGCTCTACTACTCTGGCTTCTTGCTTTAGCTTTCCACAGACAACACAAATTTTATATTATTACTAGCTCTTCCAGATTAAGAATATCCTTAGCTTAGTTTTTTAAGATTTTCATAGACAGTCGTATAGGACGTAGTGCTGACATAAGAAAGTTTAATGATTAATGAGGTTCAAATGATCCAACAAGTTTTTCTAACTAGAGTATTAAACCCCTAAATATAGGTAGTCATAACATTTTCTATGGCTCTCAAACTAGTGAAACCCATTTTACTCACGAAGCTAAATGTAAGTTTTAATAGTATAAATGGCAGAGTATAAATTGAATCAGCTCGAACATTATTATTTGCGGTTTTGAATAGCAAATAGGTTTCTTTTCCCAGCTTATTTAATCAATAATACTTCTACAGCGTTTCTAGGTAGCTTATGAAATTCTAAAGCGGAAATTAAATTTTCCAGTTCATATTTTCCAATGGATGATGCTATCAATGACTTGCTAGAATGCGTTACCTAGAATATTGTTTCATCATAATCTCATAAAAACGTCGAGCTCCAAAAAATTTCCCGGAAAAATCAACCGTCAGAATTCAATTCACTGACCAAGCGCACAGATCGCCTCTATGATTCACGTTGTGCGTGTGTGAACCAAAAAAAAACAACAAGGCATCTACCCACGCGAACTTCATTGGCAAGCAATTCGACCGTGTAGTCTGAACAATACTGACCCTTGCTCAAAATGAGCCAATATGAGGGTTTTTGCGATGTCTGTAGATGTCTAGAAGAATATTTAGTTGTAATTCTTGTAGAAAATAACTTTTTCATTTAATGTGAACGACTCTTTTTTATTATACATATTCTTTGTTATAAATTTCTAAAAATACCCTATATTCAGTTGATTTTCGAAGGTATTGTTGTGTTCAACCTTTGCTAGTTAATGATTTTTTTTTTCTTTTAATAATACGTCAATAGAAAAATGTGTACCCCTTATCAAACATATTGCGCGTACGGACGAGTGTGAGATTTGACATAATTAATTTAAATATGGAGAAGGAGTGCAGAAACCTCTAACTTATACATATTAAAGTTAATAAAATGAATTGTTTACGCCTATACTGGCAATTGTGACAAACACATAGTGACATATTTTTGCACGCTCGTAGCTGACGTAATATAACAAAATTCTGAAAGTTCTGTGCAATGATTATAGAAGTTATATTCCGACAAAAAACTGAATAACATCCAAACTTAAAATATACAAGAATTACGGTCGAATTTCGATCGCTAGGCGAGTAATATATAAAATTACAAAATAAATGACATACGCTAAAGCTATACGTACCGATGCTGATTCCTGATAAACCAATTACAAAACAGAATAACACCAATACCTTTGAAATAAATACCTATTAAAAAAAAAGGGAAAAAAAATCTGTATTCGCTAGGCACGTTCGGAAAACACGGTTCTTTCTAACAGAGGCTGAATAAAATTGCCGGCCCGTTGTGACATCGAACGCTCAATATCGGATGGTTTTTCACACTACAGTTGAGGACAAATTAACGTAGGTACCGATGACGTTACTAAATAATTGGCCGTACAAAGTTAGCTCGCTATGTGAGCAAGTTGTGACACAACTGTTAGTCTACTTCTAAAACTGTGGCATATAAATTTCAGCAAGAGTATTAGTTGTAAATAATGCATTGTAATTTAAAGTTTCGTAGAATAGCGTACAAATGTATGATGGCAATATATTTCACAAACTTATATATTACATGAATCAACAAAAATGAGAAATTATTAGCCTTTAAATTTGTATTGAAAAGTTTTTTTTGTATTCAGGTCATTCATTTTCCCATTTGAAGTTAACACAAAGCGAAACCCTTGAAATAAAAAAAACAACAAAATAAAACAAACTCGTTTAAAACTTGAGCATATTTAAGTTTTCGACTGTGTTAATTATGCAAACATTTTGCACAAAATGATTTATTATGGGTACTTTGTCTTCATTTCATACTGAGCTCTGGAAAATTATAATTCTCCGCTTTTTTGTGTCCTTGACTGTACAATACATGAGGGTAGCGTACGCTGCGTTTTATAGCACGGCCATGTATCAAAGTTTCGCCAACGTTGTGAATATCCTAACCAAGAGTCGCGCCCTCCGCAACAATACACGGTGAGACTTTACCGTGAAAATTTGAGAACTTTGTTTAAAATTAGTTTGTGTATACCATGCCTTCGGAAACATCGTTACAAATTTGAGACAATTGAAACTTGAATTGTGTTTTAATATTATTATTTTGTACGTACGATTTGTCGCAAGAATACTAGGAAGACTGATCCTAAATAAATTGGAACAATAGCCAGGGAAAGAAGATAAAGAAGAAGGAAAGATTTGATTTAGCCTAGCATCACCACAAACTAAATAGTGCAGAAAAAGATGATAAGCGTAGTGATTCTTAATATGATACACATAAAATGAAAACTTTTCGGATCAAAGAAACTTAAATACTAAACTGAACTAGAAAAGTTAACGATTACTTGAGGTAAAGCATCCCATACTTCATTCACACCTAACGCAGTTTTAACAACTGTTGATGTTGCAAAGTTTTGAAAAGATGATCGTGTTTTAAAAAAAGCTGGTGAGATATATCTAAATAACGAAATTCTGAGAACGTATCTTTATAAAGAAAACACAAAACTTTCAAAGGATAACTATCGCAATAACTTGCATTTACAGTGAATACTCGTAAAGTCGACTAAATTAAAAAGATCTTATATTTAAACTAGAAATATGGACCGAAACAACCGAATCCAAAAACTGGATATTAAGATTTGAGATATATCATCAAGCTATTTTCACTATTATTACAATAGGAATAAGATTCAGCAGAGTTTGAAGACGCTACAGGCATTGTAAGCTGTCACGAACAGGATTACTAAGATCTGGGTAAGCCATAGAGCTCGGCGTAGTTGTAATTTGAGTCATTTCATCAGAATTACCGGAGCTAACTCTAGGTAATCTTTTGAAAACTTAATTTTAGACAAGTGAACGCAAATTGTCTTTCACGTCGATCTTTACTTCTTTTTAGGGTGCCTATTTCACTGTTGATTTTGACGTTTTGTTAACCTTCCTACACTCTGCTTCTTCCTGTGATAATGCGATGGAGTTAATACTTGAAAACCGGGGTGGTTTCGAATTTTACTTGTAACTTTTTAAATTTTATTATATCTATAATATTAAATATATAAAAATGAATACCTATTTCCCTTGGCCACGGCATCACGCGTGGACCGATTTCGCTAGTTCTTTTTTTGTTGTGTTTGTTATTGACAGAAGAAGGTTCTAATGAAATAAAAAAATAAGAAAGTTGCGTGGAAAATTGGAAAATTTAACCACTTTACTATAAACTTTTATTATTGTCAGTCGTTTGACAGCTGGAGCGATTGACAGAAATATCGTTTAAAATAGAGGCATGGGTCGGAATTACATTGATAAAATAATTAATTTATAATTTTTTAATGCGCATTTCACAGTCGATTCAATCGGAAGATTCGAATTCAATATTCATTGTTAAAACAGGACAACGTCGGTCGGGTCAGCTAGTTTGATATAAAATTGGCCAATGGCTTTAAACTTTCATATTTCCAATTTGACATCTAAATTTGAAAAATCATATGAACCAGTTTCAGAGTTCATAATAATATATCACTCTCTCGACGTATTTCTGGTCACTTTTACGATAACGGCTGTAGCACTTAACCCGATACATTATTTCACTACTCGTAAATAACCAGCACACCTTAAGTCATCGCGATAAGAGCGAAACTTGCTCGACAACCGTCACTTTATAGCGATAAAACTTTTACTAGTAAATTCACATATTCATAGAATTGAGCGTAAAAATAAAGAGACCAACCATTGAAATAATTCAGCTTTAAGATGCTACGACTTATGTAATCTTGGCATGTGACAATTTAACAACTGTTTGTCTTATTAACTGCCGAAATCATTACAAAAGTTTAACGTCACTTTTTATTATTCTTATTTTTTATGTCATTAGATTGACAAACAGGCAGGCGGTCCACCTGATGGTAGGTCACTCCCGCCCATGGACATTTGCAATACTAGAGAGATTACAAATGAGTTGCCGACCTTATTACAGAAGTCATAAGTTCTAAAACCATGCAAATAAAACTCTCATACATTCGCCGGAAGTGTAGCGAATTAATTATTTCATATATGCATTAAATTTAATGTAAAATTTTGCGCTAAACATTTCATGACTTACTCTGTTATTAAACTGAACGAATTAAATTACAATTATCCGACATAATTATATTTTATGGGATAAGTAAAGTAACAGAACACTGATTCATTTTTCAGCATCTGTAGGTATAATCATAACATTATAATATTATAAATGCGAATGATTGGATGTGCACAACGGATTTTAATAAATTTGACGCAGATAGATTTTAATCTGGATACTTTTATCCCGACGAATCAAAATATCCCCAAAACCCGGAAAAAACCACCAGGGTGAAAGCTATTGCAAAGTATTAACTGTCCTGAAACAATTCCACGCACGATCTGATCTTAAAGCAGAGCTGGTGCTGTGTAAACCTGTATAGCATACTATATACTATCTACAAACGAAATTCCACATGTATGTTGCTTAGCCTCGTACATAATGAAACTACGGAACTGTGGTTGTGTGTGTTTCTTTGTACTCAAATCAATCCAGTAGGCTCTTTGATCCTCTGTGGCCGGGAGAAGGTCAGTGGCAACAATTTGAACTATTCATTTAATAAAAGGGATTGAAACTAAAAATAGGTGTAGGTAGAGGTACCTTGAACAAAAAAGTGATGCAAAATTTATGCTTCAATCCTCCTTTACTTTAACAGTTTCACGTGCAATCTTACAAATATTATAAATGCAAATTTTGCTGTATTTGTACCATTGTTACGTCCTATGTTCCGTGAGGCTGGTACGCATTTTCATGACATATGTAATCTATTTTAGGTCAAGGAATAGGAGATCCAGTACTCGAAAGTACTAGTAGCAGAAGAAGAAGTAGTAGTAATCGAAATGGAACCTACCATTCGACTCGAACAAAGGATGTAACCGCGGATGAAAGCTACTAATTAATATAGTAATTATTGTTGCTAAGAAATTAATTATGAAACGCTCTTTATAAGAGTACCCACAAGTAACTAATTTGATGGTTAGGTACAAATACTAACTCACAACTTTTTCCAATTAATTAAAACTTCACCAACACTCTACTCTGTGTCGCGATATATAGGTGGTCCACAATTTATAATTTAATGAACATAATCCGCGAAATACCACTAGAAGTAACAACAACTTGAACGATATATTAATAAGAAAGGTTGGTAGAAAGTTAGACGATGCGGAACGTAACTTTGTACGTAGGACTGTGCTAAGGTAAAGTTAATAATTAATATTGTCTCAAGGGATTGAACTACCTTGACACTAAGAAAGTTATACTATAACAATAAGTAATAACTTAGGTTACACTGGCATACAGCAAGCAGGTGTACCCTTAATGGTTTATTCATATCAAATGCAACTATGTTTTCTGTGTAAACTTCATTAATGTGTTTATTCCATTTAGGTTAACAACCTTAAGTGTTCTGTTGTTTGCAAACACTTTAAAATTAGTGAAGTTAAGATTTTTTATTTTAAAACTATTTAACATTTATATCAACAATATATTCAACTTTTAGAGAATATAATTTGACGGGCCAGTTGGCTTGGTGGTTACAGATCCTGACTGCCATTTTGCTGAAAATGTATATGCATGAATCTGATTGATCTGTGTCTAAAGGGTGTAAATACCTGTATGGAGGAGCGAGGTGTGAGACTCCTGAGAAAAGGGAAGATCTTCCGCCAGGCTAGGTGATCATGCCTGGAGACCGCGGTCCAACTGTTGATGTTGGATGCTTGTATATACTGGTATATCAAACCCTGAGAGAATCTTGATAGCGCTAAAGTATGTTTTAAGAAGAAGAAAAAGTAGCATTGTAGTATATCGGTTATCTGGTTGCCATAGTATAAGCAGTAAATTCTACTGAAATTGTGATCAAATAAGCGTTTAAAATGGCCAAATATATTTATTTAATATATTTTTATTTATATCTGAATAATTTTTTTTTGAGTAGTAGAGCTTTTCGTGCCGAGTTCGTCCGGTGAAGTACTACCACCCTACCCATTACCGCCGTAAAGGTGTACTGCACTTATATTAATGTGTTTCGATTAGAGGGTAGGTAGGTAAACAGGTAAAATTACAGGAACAAGATTTTTTAATACTTACAACTTTGATCATCTACGAAGTAATTAATAGAAAACCGATAAAACAAAGAGATAAAATTAAGTTATAATTTATGACATTCAAGAGCTAAGCACCAACAAGGAAGCAAAAAAACCATCATAAACACCAATACTTGGCACAATACTTGGCCAGCTTGAACGTTTTACACTTAGTTGCGGCCACGGGAAATAGAGCGAGACACTTCTAGCCAGACCAAATTTAGCAGCGTGAACTATATCACAGTACTACATTTTCTATAAAACGTTCTTACTTTTATTCCCGTTGGAATAGGAACGGAACTCGTATTAGCGAGGAATTTTAAATCCGAGCAGTAGGTAATACTGGAAATTCTTGACTGGTGAATTTACTTTGGTCCCATGAATTCTGCAATATACGCTCTCTAAATTCATACGTCGTTATTAAATTAAGCAGCGGGCTTTAAATCTCACCTTTACCTTATATTTATATATATTATTATTTGTATATGTACTATACTAGTTACTGGCCCGCGGTTTTTAATCGTTTCCCAAGGTCTGGAATGTATCTCAGAAATTTTGTCACCAGGGAAATCAGACGATCTTACGAACATTACCTCTCTAAAATATCTATTATTAAAGATGTTCAAGTGAATTTATAAGGTTTCATAAAGCTGTCATAATGGCTCATTTAAAATGGGCAACGGCAAATTTTCTTCAATTTTTTTTTATACTACGAAGGTAGCAAACAAGCGGACGGCCCGTCTAATGGTAAGCGGTCACCGCAGCCTATGGCAAAATTTTGTTAATCACTTCTTTTTTATAAATTTGGATTTGCTATGCTACTTATGTTGCTAACTATAGCAATTTTACTAGAGATTGCATATTATTGGTACTACATTACCTTCGTACTCATAAGAAAGTTAAGCAAAATCAAATAACATAAGCTCCGAAGTCTCTATCTGTCACGTCACATTCTGTGTACGTTAGAGCAAGACAGGTTATCGATACACCACTGACTTAGTAAAATCATTCAAGTGGAGAACACGTCTATGAATTTAAGCAAAGTAAATTCAATTCAAATCAATCGTAAAGCCAGAATCCACAAGCTTGTTCACAGAACTAATCCAGTAAACCAAGTGTCGCAGTTACTGCGGCACAAACTTATACCAGACTGAGCATATTTGTTGCCGCAAATTGGTGTTACCCAAAATCTTGTTTAGATACCTCCGCAATTCCGCTTTAATTATTTCCGAGGATTAAATTAATAACATTAATATTACAAAATTATGGACGTTTAGTTTCAACACTGGAAGTTATCGGAGATGTTATCATTGAGTAGCTATTACTATTATAGTTGTTTTAATAACGTTAATATTTCTTATGACAAAAAGTGGAATTAACACAAAGCAACACCACTATTGAATGGGACAAAGTTCAAGACTTCTATTCATGGTAGTACAATACAAATAACTAAAATGATACAAATCTACGAAAAAGACACGCCAGTTGTGCCAAGCAAAAGGGTTCGATTTCCACCCTAGACAAACATTTGTGTGCATCAACATGTCTGTTTATTTTGTGTATTACTGTGTATTATATCAGCTATCTGGTTTTCATAGAACATTGCTTTCCTTACTAGCTGCCCCCTGCGGTTTCACCCACGTTCCCGAGGGATGTAATATTTTCCCGGCACAAAAAGTATCCTATGTGTTATTCCAGGGCATTATCTATATATGCCAAGTTACATCCTAATCCGTTTGGTAGATTTTTCGTAATAGAGTAACAAACATCCATACATACAAACATTCGCATTTCTAATATTAGTAGGATTCTATTGAGTCGAGCTCAAACAATTCTTCAAGTGGAAGTCGATGAAGATACAATGAATACCTTTAAATACATTTAATAACTTTCGATGATTCAGGATACATAAGTGTGGAAACGTGGGCTATTTCATAAATTTTATTTGTTTGCACATAAACAAAAATTAAAAAATATGCATAATACAGTGGTTACGAAATCCTTACATATAAATATTTACGAGTAACAGTATGGTCGATCGTTCCACGTGGGTATACTAAATCGGTAATATCTAAACATGAAGGTATTGAAGGTGAATGTAAAAAAAAAACTTTGTCGCACCTGATCAGCACACATGAAATACAAACGAATGTTGAAATAGTGCTGCGACAATATCGATAAGAGTGGAATTGGATTCGGTTTTAGTACAAGCAATAAAAGAATTTACTTCTATTTTACAAGTTTCTTTATTTTAACCAAACATGCAACTATGTCATTGTACTTTTGTGCTCAGTACATCTAGGTTTATAGCTCCGGTTTTATTATCATTATTATCAATGTATTTTACTATTTTTATTAACCCTAGAAAACACAGCATATACATGGACTATATCGCAGACTACTTTTACATTTACATAAAATTTTAATGTATTTTTGCTTATACTATACGGTTATTTATAGAAAATATTGAAATGCTAGATTTTCCTCGCAACTTCATTCAACAGATATTATCAAACTTTCAGGAACACCTGCTTCAGTAGTTGTAGCGCTTAACTTGGTTGCCGCAGATTCTACCTCGTAGTTTTGTTAACAAATCTATCTATTGAATAGCTCCACTACATCGACATTTATAATTGTATCTTAATCATAGTCTATAGTTTTAAGAATAACTGTTTTGATGTTCTTTTTGATAGAAATTTCTATTGTAGGTAATGTCAAAATCTGCATCAATCCAATTTGAAACCGGACCTCAAATATACAATTTGGTCGAGAGTCTTAAGACTGCAAGCTAACGTTAATATTGTTCTTCGTTCAAAAGTAACACAAACAAAAGCAAATATCATTCGAAAACAAAACGAAATCGTTCAAAACCCCAAAAAACAAAAACAAGAATAGCAATAAGCAAAGTTGCAAAGGGTGCCAGTTGGTGAAACTTCGTACGAGATCCTTGACAAACGGCATATTGACGCAAAAGCCAACACTATTATGCTAAACAGAATAACAGCGAGGTATCGGGCGGTCGTAGAGACGTCCGCAATGCCCGAAGCACCCCGAACTGTGATGAGATGGCGTTCGGTTTACGAGCTAGCGTTGGCAATCCGAGATTCCTAGCGCACACTTTACATTCACCGCGATGATATTTGTTGCTCCATCTGCTGACACTATGTTGCCAGCTATAAAATCTGTTTGTTTTGTTGCATAGCAACTTGTTGAGTTATGGGATTGAGAAAAGGGTCGCTTATTTAATTACGTCCCTGGCTCAGTACAACCAACGTTTATGGTATGTTTACATTTTAATTTTACACACAATGAATGTAAAGAGGGCGGGCGGTGGCCGTGTGTATAAGCCGATTAAAGTCAAACATGTTGTTTTAAGATTTTAAGCGAGTTTTAAAAACCTTGGTATCCAAACCAGCTGTATACATACGTATGATACAATAAAATAATGCGTGTGTGTACTTATGGACGCACGCAAGAAGTTATACCCGAAATTATAGGTGAGAAAAACTGCACTAAAAGAATTTTTTACTCGTGAAATTGTAGTGTCCAAACTCTTTGCACTTGTCTGTAGCTACGAAAAACAATTTTGACGTTGTTTGGTTATTTGGACAATAACATCATTACTCACTCATTGACACTGACAGTTGCGATTTGTGTGATGTTTCGGAGATGTTCGTAATCAGCTAACTTCATCCGTGAGAATTTTGTGTTACACTGATGCACGCCCATCTTAAAATTTCACTCTCATCATGTTTTCATAACGTCTAAAAAAGTATAACTTCAAATATGCTAAGCTTAATATTCATCAAGTACACATAGCGAAGAAAAACACAGGTAGGTTCCGTCCTTCAAAATTATGTTCATAAATTATTCACTCGCATTCGGTAGTGCGGTGCGACCCAAAGCGTAGTTGCTCCCAGCACGGCCGTGTGTTGCTGAAATTCTACGTCACATTTCCGGTCGGACGGCACAATTTAGTTACGGAAGTGTACAGGCCTCATCCGGTAGATTTTACCACTGCACGACCTATGCTCTAATCCTATTTTGACCGATTTCACTTCAAGTCTTCTATTATAGTATGACAAACAAGTTTTCTATATCAAAAATTGCATGAAAATAATTTTATCATAAAGAACGAAATCGCAAAATCTATTCTAATAACAATTGTTTTATCCACCAATAATACTACAATTATCATGAATCGGATCGTAACCGAAATAAAATGTTGTATTTTATCTGATTAGATCGCCGATAAGGAAAAGTTACTCGACTAAAACTGTTTAGTTTCACTATTGAAACAGAGCCATCAATAAACTTCAAATGCTCTCATAAATTCTTCAAAATAATTTCCATTGTGGAACTATAAAGCGACGACTGCACATCCGTCTGTAAATCATAGCTATTATTGTAATAGGGTTGTAAAATGCCAACCACCCTTTGACGCACCCCGTACTACCGTAAAATTACTATTTCTGTCTGGCTGTTTGTCCTTTTATATTTTAAACTACGCAATAGACTTTGATACGTTTTTCACCATAATTTCTTTGAGAAATTTTATCTGTATTAAAGAAATACAAACCAATATTAACCCTTAAATAAACTTAAATAACCATATAAAATTTCTGATTTAATTGTACATCCTTTAAGTTATTATAACTCAAATATTTCAAAATTTCATAAATAAGAACCTTTCAAAATTAATTTACTTCAACACTACTCGGGCAAAAATAAATGTAAATGAAATATTTGAAATCGTATATTTTAATAAGACCCTAATCAAAGCAGAGCGAGCAGAAATTTGAATTAAAACCGTACAGAGACTTGTGATTATCCAAGGTTTAGAGTTTGCTGATTCATATTGAGAATAATAAAAACCATCGCCGAAAATACAAGATAACTGACAAGTTATTCAAGGTACAATTTGCAAATTCAATTTTACATAAAACGCAATTACATATAACACGCATAGATAATCTAACAGCAAGTCATTTGAACAAGCCCACATCAACATGCCGCGAAGGTAAACCGCAACATCTTCCCCGACACTTATATGAGCAAACTTAAGATTCGTATCTGAGGCTACACGTAGTTTACAGTGTATCGAACTGGCTTTATATTTAACTAAACATACGTTGCAAACTTCAGGAACTACGGTAATATGTTAAGAAGATGTTTGGATAAATAATTCTAAGCTTACAAGGTAACGAAGGAAGATTAGGGAATGTGCTACTGAGATATTCAACTTAACATTTTTTTAAAAAAAGACAATAAATTTATTTTTTTTTTTTTTTTTTTTTTTGGAAGGGACGAAGGTGTTAGCCTCAGATGGCTCTTACACCCTTACGCGGACAATTCCGGCGAGCGCTAGGGGCTCTCAGCCGAAAGTACATTTAGATTTTAAGCAACAAGCACACTGAGGGTGCCCCCTGTGGGGCTCGGACCTCGGGCTCAGGGCGTTGCGTGGGGGGTCAAAAGACTTTACATTATCTGATTTATTTATTAGTGGTTCTTTATTTCAATACAAAAAACAACAACAATGAATTTTTAGAGGGAGCGCGGCTAACGTCCACGCCGGCGAGGACGGTATCTAGGCTGATGGCCTTGTGGGTGTGTAGTATCGCGAGCTGAAGATTCGGCTGCAGCTGTTTGAGCTTTGGTGATTTCGTCGTCAGACTCGGCGAGGGCGTGTCTCGGTCTGCGAACGCGACTGATACGGGACGGAGTGTAGGACGCGGCCTTTATTATTAGGGGATTACTGTGGTTTATTGCAGAATCGAAATGGCGGCGAGAAGCCCCTTTGATAAATTGCCTGATGGTCGGCAATCGTAAATCCATGTGGAGTTGGAGATTTCGCATGTACCACGGGGCGCCCGTGGCTCTGCGCATGAATTTATTTTGGAGGACTTGAAGTGAATGGATCCGCTTGGGGGCGGCGTGTGCAAAAGTTACACACGCGTACGTCATGATGGGCCGTATACACGCGGTATACAGTCTAAGCTTGCTTTTTAGGGCGAGTTTAGAACGTGAGTTGATGAGGAAGTGAAGCCTGCCTAACACAAAGTTGGCGCGCTTACGCACCGTGTCTATGTGAGGGCCGAAGGAAAGTCTTTCATCCAGAATGACGCCTAAATATTTGGCTTGCCTCTCCCAAGGGATGGGCACGCCAAACATAGAGATGGATGTGTCGGGGAAAGCTCGGTAAGTTGCGCGAAAAGCTCTAAAAAAGAGAATGGCTTGACTCTTAGTGGGATTGATTTCGATTCTCCATTTGCGGAACCAATCGCCTAGGGCGTTGGCTGCGCATTGGAGACGTTTCAAAATGAGGGGAACGCTTCTACTTGAGGAGTAGATTGCCGTGTCATCCGCAAACAGGGCCAAGTGTGTGTCTCTGGTCCTGGGCATGTCACTCGTGAAGAGCGAGAATAACAGGGGAGACAACACCGAGCCCTGCGGGACTCCGGCGCGAATGGGATGAGGCGATGAGAGTACGCGCCCTTCGACTCGGTAGCGAAAGTAGCGATTCGACAGGTAGTCTCGTAAGATGGCAACGAGCCTCGGTGGCACACCCATAGTGTAAAGCTTATAAATTAAGCCGTCGTGCCACACTTTGTCGAACGCTTTCGCCACGTCGAAGAAGAGCGCGCCCGTCAGTGCACCGGATTGGAAGTTACTAGAGATGTGTTCAACGATTCTATGGACTTGTTGAACACACGAGTGTTTGGTTCGAAAACCAAACTGCTCGTCGGGAATGAGTTTATTAGCATCGGCATATGCTTTTAATCGAATATAAATGAGTCTCTCATAAATCTTACCCATGACATTGAGTAGACTTATGGGACGATAACTGGTGGGCTCGGATCTAGGTTTGCCGGGTTTGAAAATGCCAATGACGTGCGCCTCCTTCCACTGTTGCGGAAAGTAGTTACACGCCAAGGCAGCGTTGTAGATGGCCACCAGAAGGGTGATAAGGGTCGGGGGGAAGAGTTTAACTACTCGATTTGTGATACGATCCGAGCCTGGAGCTTTCCTCGGATGTAGATTCCTGATGATAGACTTTACCTCGTCAGGTGTAACTAGGGGGATGGGGTCTTCCACTTCCTCAGTTGCAGTGGGGCTGGGGGGGGTTGGGGCGATGGAGGGAGGAGAAGATGGTAACGGGAGAGAACTTCTCCGTTCCACTTCGGAAACGACTGCCTCCACGTGACTCGGGTCAACATGAAGGGAGCTGGGTGTACATTGAAGCGCCAGGCTGTCGGCTAGGCATTCGGACTTTTCGCTATCCTCGAAAGCGGGTGGGAGGTTAGGTCTGTTAAGGGGGGGCATGGGAGCTACCGTATCTTTAGTGAATTTACGGGAGAGTTGCCAAAATGCAGTATGAGAGGGTTCGATCTCCTCGATAGTACGTTCCCATTGAGCGTTGCGTGCCTCCTTTACGCGGACCTTAATGGCCCGCTGTAAATAACGCATGCGAGCGCGTATGTGGTCGTATGGTTTTTTGTCGTGATATCGTGTTATGGCGTTCTTCTCCCTGATCAATGCACGTATATCTTCGGGCAATTGCCATTTACGGTCACCCGTATCCGGCACTGTCCGAGAGCAATCGACAACGGTCGATTGTACGTGGTTGGTTAGGGAGTCGATAGCCACAGACACGTCGACCGCGGTGGTTATAGTGTCGGGTATACTATCGAGGTGAACGGAATTGGTGGCAGATTTAAGGCGTTCGCCAAGTCTGTCCCAATTGATAATGTTTTTAGTCGCTGTGCGACTTGGGTCTGTGTGGGGGCCTGTTCGTGAAGCGAATTCTAATATGACTGGTCTGTGATCAGAGGTAAGCTCGTGTAGCACCGATACGCAATGCAAGCGGAGGCTTACGTTCCGTAGCAGCGCCACGTCGAGTATATCCGGGCGGTGAGACACTACGCCCGGGAAGTGGGTCGGCTCTAAGGGCGAGATTAGGTCTAGGTTTAGTGCGTCCAGAAGGGACTCTAATATTTTCCCCCGGGTATTGGTTGTTACGCAATCCCAGAGGGTGTTTTTAGCATTTAGATCCCCTGCCAGGATGACAGAGTGACCCATTTGCATCAGGGATTCTACGTCGCTTTTTAGCAACGTCCTAGGGTTTGTTTCGGTCGAGGTTGGCGAGAGATAGGCTGATATAAGCACTATGGACTCGTGTCCGGTCATGGCGAGCCTACATACCGACGCTTCGATGTACTTGAGGTCGGAAGGCGGATCCAGGGGGGAACAGTGCAGGGACTTGTTGTAATAGATCAGCGTCCCTCCGAGCGCTGAGTTGATCCTATCGTTGCGCACTATGTTGTAGTTTGCAATTCTAGGATCCCTATGAAAGGGTTTGAGGAATGTCTCCTGCACTAGTAGGAGGTCAAGTTGGTGATCACGCAAGAATTTTGCGATCTCATCGCGTTGATCTCTAATGCCGTTGGCATTGAAGTAACCTAACTTGAGAGATCGGGGTTTGATTCTGCATAGCGGCGTGGTAGCCATTTAATTTATTGAGAAGTTTTTAAGGGCGTCGAGTACGTCCTTATATTGGTGGATGATTCCCGCGAGAGCGAAGAGATCACCGATGTTGGCCTCGATTTGGCCTGCGAATTCGTCGACTCGTTCGTAGTCGATTGCTTGCGCGAGCCGGCACACAGTGAGGAGGCCTGAACCAGGGGCTACCTTCTGTGCGGGTTGGATATTGTTTGCGGCGCGGGGCGTCTGCTTGAGGAGCGGACGCTGTGATGACGGCGGCGGCAACGGTGCCGTTTTAGGCCCAGCGGTAGGCTTTGGTACGGTCGCGGTCGCGGTCGCGGTCGCGGCGGCGGGGGTGGCGGTGCTCACGGGAGCGCCTGCTACGGTAGCAGCGAAAGTATTGTTTGGCGCGAACGCCGATCTAGGTAAGGGGGGGCCTGGAGGGGGGGGGGATCGACTGAGGGTCGTGTGGGTTCCTCCAGGGAGTTTGTCTCTGCGGCCGGAGGGCCGTAGTATTGACGGACATAAGGGGGGGGATGGTCCGTGAGCTGTGCCACGGTCGGGCAGTCGGGCGAGGCGCCTTGGGGCAACCTTTGTAATTTGCCGTGTGACCTACGGTCTGACATAGGACGCATCCTGGTGCCTCAGTGGCCAGCGACACGTCTTTGGGCCTGGGGCACGCAGCCGTGCCGTGGTCACCGAGGCACTTGACGCACCTGGGTGTGGCGTAACAGTGACGCGCGGAATGGCCATAGAGCTGGCACCTATGGCATTGTGACGGGAAAGCCGTCCTACGGGGCGGCTCGACATGAATGCCCGACAAGTGGCACACGGTGCGGATTTTGAAAATGGCTTTCGCCGCCTCGCTGTTGTCGAGGACGACGATGACCATATTGAAAGGGACATGGGGGTTGCCTCTGTACATCCGGTGGACGGACTGCACAGGGAGGGATTGGGATTGGAGGGATTCTTTCACCTCGTCAGTGGGAATCTCTTTTGGGACACCTCGGATAACGACGCGTAAGGCGCGTTCCTCGGGGAGAGCGTAGGTGTGGAAGGACACCTTGCGCTCTTGAAGTAGTTTGGTTAGGGCACGGTGGTCGTCTGAGGACGGCACCGTGACCTTGATGCCGGTTTCGGCGGGACGGGCGGATGTAAAATTGATGTGGTGCTCGGTGCACCACTTTGAAATGTTGGTCCACTGACCTTTGTCCTGAACGTACAGGGGGGGCGGGGCCGTGGATTTGCGCTTGCCGGCGGTGGCAGAGGCGGGAGCGGGGATGGACGCGGACACGGGGGCATCGCGGCTCGTTTGCGCGGCGGCGACGGGCTGCGTGACCATCGGGGTTTCAGCGGGGGCGGGCGACGCGGGGGTTACGACAGCGTCGGCGGGGGTGGGGGGAGGGGAAGGGCACGAAGCTTTCGCCGCTTTTGCGGTGACAGCTTTTGCGGCTTTCTTGCCGCTCCTCTTCCTCTTCCCACCCTTCGGCACCAACGTGTATTCCTCCTCGTTCGAAGAGGAGGACGCGGCGGTGGCGAGGTCATCGGAGGGGGAATTCGCGGCGGTGGCGGGGACGGGTTTGTTTTTGGCGGCGGGCACTGAGGGTGCCTCGTCGCTGTCGGAGCCCGACTCGTTGTCGGAGTCAGATTTCGCGGACATCGGGGACGGGGCGCGCGACGCGGGATGGAAAGGAGGCGGATTCGCGGGGGGAGGGACGAAAAATCGCCCGTTGTATCTCTTGACGAGGTAGCTGTGTGCCTCCTTGTCAATGAGAATGTCCTCAAAGGACAAAACTGGTTGTGAGTCGGCCATAGTGGCCGCTCTGCCTTAAGGGCCGCGTATTTTCGGGGGGATTTTGGGAACCTACTCTACCGATAAACTATGTGGTTTCGTACCGGGGCGTTCCAGAGAGAAGAAACCACAAGAAACTTCTGGCAGTCGCCCTACTCTAAGAAAACCCTAACGGGCCCTATCAGCCCCGGTGCAGGGATGTTATTGAGTCCCCACTACCAGAGTGGGGTCTCGCACACCCAAACAAACACCGGAGAATGGGATGATTCGGGAAAGGGTAGGGTGGGAGGGGGGAGATAACTGGGGTCGACTAGGGAAGCCCCCAAGGCCGACTGATCCAGTCCCGTCCGGTGTTGGCTTTTTCCTGAAGGGAAAAAGCGAGCGCCCGGGTCACGCTCGAACTAGCTTCGTTGGCACCGTTAGGTATCCGCTAGTCACCACGTGAAGCGTGGATTTTTCTGTGGGTGCCTGAGGCGGCGGCCGTCAAAGTGACGGAGGGCGACGATATTATTGCGTTCTGAAAAGAACACTATAATACGTCTTTTGTGTCTGAGGCGACAAAGGGCGACTGATTAGCGTCGTTCTGAAAAGAACGAGCTAATCGTCTGGGTGTCTGAAGCGACAAAGGGGTCGACTATTACCGCGTCCTGAAAAGGACACGATAACGTCTCAGCGGCTGATTGACGGTACGCTATGAAAGCGCACCGACAATGCCGGGAGTGTGTGCGGTGCGTGCAGGTGCAGACCGCAGGTAGGCTGGCTTCTCGGAAGAAGCTCGGGCGGGCAGGCAGTGGGCGCAGCACAATGGCAGGCGACCGTGCGGCACGGAGGTTCGGCGTAGAGTCCCGATCACAATAAATTTAAAGGAATTAGGAATATTTATACATTTTCAAGGATATAATACAAATATATATACATATGACAACTACCTGTCCCCCGTGATTTCATACGTGTTTATCGAATGACAACGAGTAACCTCAAAGTTACTACAATTTCATGGGTGACTGAAATTAACTCAAACCATGCTAAGACATTATTACCAGAATCAATATTTGGCACTTTAGGTAGTTAAGACGAATCATAGTTCCCGTCATTCCTGGTTTATTTCGGTTTATTCTCGCTTACGCCCCAAGCAAGGTACCTTACTCGCTGCACGGACGCCCTTATGAAAGGTTGTGTCTGTTTTGTATCAGTGAAATCGTGTTATAAGATTTATAATTTTTGTGTGTCAATATTTTTTTTAATTCTTATTATTATTGTATTATTTATTTGTATTGTATTATATTATATAGTTTTAAATTAAATAATTATTACAGGATATATTACGTTTTTATAGTTTTAATTACCTACTGATAAGATTCATGATACTTAGTCATTTGATTATTAGTATTAAATGTATCTTTAAATCCAATGACATTCTTTAAATCAGTGATTAGTAGATTATTAGGTTGATAAAACTACATAAGTTAGTTAACTTACCTAGAACCAATTATTTTTTAAGGATGTTTTATCTAGTTACTTACTTAAACTTCAAGGTGACTAGGTACCTGCCATTAAATCTACACTATACCTATCTATCTTGGAGTATTAGGTACCACACAGGTACATTTTCCAACAACACAGGTTAATTGTTTAGGCAGTCGGTAAATAGGCACTTAAATGATAATAATAGGTCTTTATTGAAACCTAACTTACCTTTAAATTCTCATAAACTAGGAAAATAAATTATATGGTATGTAAAAAGAAGTATCTCCTATTTATATAATATATAAGTACTCTGCTACCTAACAATTTCTGAGACATTATAACTATAGTAAGTTGATAACTAGATACACCTAGCTATACACCTACGTGATACCTATCTTGTACGGTTAAAACCTAGGACTTCGATTTAAGCTAAATAGATACATGTAGGTTTTATAGTTACAGCGGGCCCTCACAGACGAACAAGCGAACAGCGAACAACAGACGACGATTGTCGTCAGCTGAAGTCCGTTCGTCCGGTTCTCAACTCTCCTCACTACTACGCTACTACACCTTCAGCGTATATTCGATTCCGTCCTCTTTTTGGGGAGAACTCCGAAAGCGTGGAGCAAGAGTGTGGTCTTTATGTTATTTAAAAAAAGGTGACAAAACCCTACTGAAGTACTATCGACCCATTTCACTCTTGAGCCACATCTATAAGCTGTTTTCGAGAGTCATCACAAATCGTCTCGCGCGTAGACTCGACGAATTTCAGCCTCCGGAGCAGGCTAGGTTTCGAGGAGGATACGGCACCATAGACCACATTCACACAGTGCGGCAGTTTATACAGAAGACCGAGGAGTATAACCAGCTCCTGTGCCTTGCATTTGTGGACTTTCAGAAAGCCTTTGACTCCGTTGAAACCTGGTGTGTTCTAGAGTCTTTGCAACGGTGCCAAGTTTATTGGCGATACGTCCAAGTGCTGAGAGGACTGTATGACACCGCGAATATGACCGTCCGAGTACAAAATCAGCAGACTGAACATATCCCCTTACATAGAGGAGTGAGACAAGGGGACGTTATTTCTCCCAAATTGTTCAGTAACACTCTGGATATGTTCAAGTACCTAAATTGGAATGGACGGGGCATAAATATTAACGGCGAGTACCTCTCACACCTTAGATTTGCGGATGATATCGTCGTCATGGCTGAAACCGTGCAAGATCTCCAATTCATGCTGACTACCCTGGCTGATTCTCCTGCACGCATCGGTCTCCGGATGAACTTGGATAAAACCAAGATCATGTTCAACGAGCATGTCATTCCGGAACCGGTTGCCCTTGACGGAGTTCCTCTCGAAGTTGTTCACGAATACGTCTACCTTGGGCAAATCTTGCAATTTGGTAGACACAACTTCGAGAAGGAAGCTCGCAGAAGAGTACAGCTAGGGTGAGCAGCATTTGGAAAACTTCGTCGAGTCTTTTCATCGCCCATACCTATGTCTGAAGACGAAAGTCTTTAACGAGTGCGCCCTACCTGTTGTGACTTACGGAGCCGAGACGTGGACACTTACGGTGCGACTGATTCACCAACTCAAAGTCGCTCAGCGAGCTATGGAGAGAGCTATGCTCGGAGTCTCTCTGAAGGATCGAATTCGAAATGAAGTCATCCGTCAGAGAACCAAAGTTATCGACATAGCTCAAAGAATTAGCAAGCTGAAGTAGCAGTGGGCTGGTCACATCTGCCGTAGAACCGATAACCGTTGGGGTAGACGTTTCTAGAGTGGAGACCACGGCTCAGTAAACGTAGTGCAGGGCGCCCTCCAGCTAGATGGAGTGATGATATACGCAAACTAGCTGGCAGCGGTTGGAAACAAAGAGCTGAAGATCGAGCTCAGAGGCGTATGTCCAGCAGTGGACGGAGATAGGCTGATGATGATGATGATTAACATTTTCTAGACGATTGCTAAAATAATGATATCTCATTCAAACAGATTCTTACTTGGTTGAGCGTATCCCAAAAAGTATCTGTCTATTGAAATCATAATCACATCCATTGACACTGTTGATGTAAGTAACTGCTAAAGTAGAGTTATGGAGTAATTCGTTATTAAGATGTTTGATTACATTGATTTATTATATTGTTCTTTTAAGATAAAAGTTGGCAATGTCTGCCTACTTAATGTATACCCACCTATTGAACCCCGTTTTCAACTGTCTGTGTCATAGGTATTACCGAGCTAAAATACGATTTGCCGCATGAGACTTTTAAAAAAATCAATAAATTTATGTTCAGAAAAGCTAACGACATTTTATTGAGATCATTAAGTTTCTAGAGATTTACATTACACCAACTTTCGTAGTAATTGTATGTATTATGAACGTGCTTACACCCCGTTTCTGACACCAAATTAAAGCAAAATTTAGTTACGACCTTTTTGAGATCAGCGAATTTGTTATAATTTTCTGTTTTACTACTAACATCATCCCAAGATACGACATTTTTGAGGTCTGCAATTTCTGTAAATAATGGTCGTAACTCGAAAAAGACCCATTTCTAGCAATAGGAAATGATTGATTTGTAGACCATTTAATGCAGTTTTGTATTTTATAGATACGGTCTGAATATTAGGTTCATACGACTTACCGTTAAAAAGATATGATTTAATTACCCATTTTTTTTCTGTTTTTTGGCTCTGGTGTAAAGTTGGTTTTATCAGGGTTACGCCCTTATTGTTTTCTTCCGATATATACCAATAACCATCTTATTCCGCGTCGAATTGAAGCAGTCCCATTTCGATATGTTCTGTAGTTTTTAGGTGATGGTGCGTCAAAGGAACACTATATTCCCTAAGACAGGAGGACATAAAGGAAACTCTTTTTATTAAATAAATTACTGAAGATCAATATTCAGCCAATCTTGATTAAAAAATTATGATCAGTATCAATCAACTAAGTAGTTAATCTCTACGGAAAAATTTATATTAGATGTAAAGGAAAACAGAATACCTACCATTTATAATATCTTGATCAAGGATTTGGGTTGTTCTAGTTTAGACCTAATCTAATTTCATATTTTTAATCTATTTATCTATCTATCTATATTTATATCTAGTTATCTATCTATAATCTTAATAATTCGAATGAACGGACTGATAGTACCACTATGGGATTAACATAATTCTTGGGGGTTATATCAGCTCTATAAAGGTTTGTGACTAACCAGGCTAGATTGTCTGAGAGAAAACCAAACATAGAAGAGTAATACGAGTATAGCTCAAGCCTATAGCTTAAATGCTTGGATCAAAAATGTAATATCAAAATTTATTTTTGATCTTCATTTATTTTGAGTTGAATATTAAAATGGTGTGTTGCATTATAGGGGTTCAACTTAAAAAACTAGCTGTCGTCAAAGTCCTACTATTACTATAAATGCGAATGTTTGTATGTATGGATGTTTGTTACTCCTTCACTCAAATACTACCAAACGGATTTGAGTGAAACTTGGCACATATATAGAAAATGCCCTGGAATAACTCATAGAATATTTTTTATGCAGGGAAAATTTTACATCCCTCGGAAATGCGAGTGAAACCGCAGGGAAAGCTAGTAATCAATATTCCAAAAAAACCATGTACTTGCAAAACATAGTTAACTTATGAAACATTCAATTAATTTTATCAAGAATCTTTATTCACGATTCAATCACTAAAAGTATTTGCTTATATTTTCTATGTGGATATAACACAGAGTCATTAGGCGTCCAATGACGTAAGGCATGCATAACCATTAATCTTACACCTATAATTATTTTTTAAGTCACTCCACACTAGGCCAAGGCAAGTGCTTCCTCAATTTATGTTGAATTTCCGCAAAGAACCAACAGCCTAGCAATTTCAGTTCCAATAGCTATCATTATTAAGTTCTTGTCAATGTCGGTTCCAAAATAACTTGACTTTCCAAGAATTTTTCATGTACCTTCTATCATAGCCTGGACTTCTTTCACTGTACCTGTAGTTAGCTTTAAAGTATACTGGAGAATGGATAATTGTGCAAAAATTCTCCCTTAAGGAGTCTGGTAGAAAGACAATACAGATACAGGCTGTATTTGAATATTATCGCCTAATATAGAACAAGTATTAAGAACGCAGGCTTTATTTTACCTATACATTTCAATTACCCTTTGATTTTGTCAATTTTTTCTTTTGCTATTTTATGTGTGGGTAATTGTAATAAAGATTTTATATAACACCCATCTCTAACTTAATATTTTACGGAACCCAATACTTAAAAGCACTGTGCGATTAATCAACTGCCGCTTCATTCTCTTCATAGTAGAGATCTGTCCCCCTCGGTTTTACCCGCGTTCCCGAGGTATATCACATTTTCCCGGGATAAAAAGTAGCCTATATGTTATTCCAGGATATGCTCTATCTATGTGTCAAGTTTCATCCATATCCGTTAAGAAGTTTTTGCATGAAAGTGAAGTAACAAACATACTTACATAGAATTCTTTCCTCTTTATAATATTAGTATAGATGTCTTTACACATGTTTATGTACAATATGCCTATACGTTATTATAACTACACACTTATACATACATACCGGTACTCGGTCTTCAGGTCGTCGGTCGTTAAAACTCCTTGACCCACTAAATTCTTGGACAATAACACGAAACATGGTGCGCATGCCATATCCATTAACGCGACAATATGGCGGATACGTATTATACATAATGTATCCTTCGGAATCCATATTTATTATATTACTAAGGTATCTTTTGGGTAGGTTGGGACCTCTATCATATTAATTCTGTAAGGTCAATAGTGTTTTGAATATATTATTTTGCTTTTCTACATCTATATATGAAAGGAAAAGCCGACTCACTGACAGTGGCAGGGCCTAAACTGTAAGGTTAGAAAATAGAAATTTTGCACATTTAATAACGTACGGGAGCACCAAGAAAGTATTTTTGATAATTCACCCCTAAGGGGGTAAAACGGGGGTGCAAACTTAGTATGGAACATCGTGTTTTCTTGGTCTGAACAACTTCAAACTATACGCGGCTGAAACCGCAGGGGACAGCTAGTTTAACATGGAACTTGGGTCCAGGACAGCCTTCATTAAAAAAAAATTACAATCATTAAAAAAAGATATCTCGCATTTTAAAATCCAATTGTATTGGTAATCGAAAGCTTTAAAATATTTATATAATGTAAAAGTACGAAGGGAATCTTGCAATCGTACATTCTAGTGCACAAACAGTTGCATCGTTGTTTTATGCAATATTTGTATGTGGTCGCTACGCTACGGAATTGCTCGAAGTGGCGCGACATACCGCGTTTAGTTTAAACGTACGTCATTGGTAATAAGTGCGTTCTGTTAAAGTTCGTTCACCATTGTAAACTTTGATATAAAAATTAATGTAAGTATGTATGTGCTCAAAACACTCTTAAACTATTTATCCGATAATGATGAAGCTAGGATGAGTCGTTCGGCATACGACAGCCAAGGTCCCTGGACCAAAAAAAAAATACAAATAGAAGCCGCATAGTAAAACATGACGGCAATAACTAGGAACTTTATAAAATTGAGGTCTCACTTAAATGCTTCAGATGTAGGTATAACATGTCACGTTTTTTTAAATAAACTGCATATTACAAAGGAGACCATATTCTAGCTCCGTACAAATTAGCCGTTATTAACTAAACAAAAAAGTGAACATTATATCGTTCGGAGAGCTAATCCCTAGATTTACTGTGATAATTCATCTCTTTTAATTTCCTAAAAATCACCACTAACTGAGCTGAGTTGGTGTATCTTTCTATCATGCCTTCGGTGAATATACTTTCGTTCAAAATCTAAACGGATTCTTTTTATTACCTAGAACCAGACACGGTAAGAATCCTACATTACTATAATAATTATTCGGAAAAAACTCAAAACAAATCAACACCATCCAATCTTTAACCCCGGACCTAAGCAACGCGAGTGAGCAAGTAGAATGCAGTTACTTAACAATCGACACAATCGCTACAATGCGATATAGAGGCGTGGGAGATCACTCGCGTGAATCATTGTTAATTATGTCTTATTTTGCGTGTAACATCTGTCTTGTGTCGTAATGACTTTCAAATTTCGTCTGTTGGAAGATTTTGTTGGTGCCGTCATTTGTGGTATGGTTTCTAATGTCTGGCTCGCTTCTCTTGCTATTACTATAATTACATGATATATGAATGATATTTAAGTCGCGTTTTAATAAGCATAGAATTAATTAAATATAAGTATCTATGTAATTAGTGACGGAGACGATCGTGCAGTGCCTGGTAAAACTCCTCAGGTTTTTAGGCACTAAGGCAAACTAAAATATTATTGTAAACTAAAAATAAATAAATAATTAATATTTCACATCTCAAAATTGGTTTTTGACCTAACTAATCCATTACCCCAAATGGAAGTATGTGTACCAAATTAAACAATAATTTATTCAACTATCCAATTAACATTTACAGTCCTAACAATCGTGAAGCCCTGGTCACACATGGATAGTTTTTAAGCCAGCGTCCGAATTGTGTTACTCTCGGATTCAATGTTGTAGCCGATTTCAGAATAGATTGACGGTTTTGCACGCGGGCTGTGTCAAACCACAGGCGTAGCGCCGTCAATGAAATACAACATTTACTGTTTGTTTCATACTATATGGGTCGACAAACTGGCAGTCGGTCCACCTGATGCTAAGTAGTCAGCGCCGATGAACGTTTCCAACACTAGGGACATCGCCAATGCGTTTTCAACCCTGAGACGTGGAGTTGTTTAGTCTCAGTAATTAAAAACATTAAAAACGTTCCATAGGGACCACAGCTATGCAAACTTACATGCAAGTACATAGGCGCTGAAACCAGAACTTCCATATTGATTATTAATCGATACTTAAATGTTATGCTACTAAGTGCAAACATTACGACCCTTAGCTTCCGATAAGGGTATAACTTTAACAGTAAATTGCCAATTGCCACATATCCACAATGCCAAATGGCGTATTCCTTACCAAATGGCATTATTATGCCATATGCAGCAGGCAATGTATTGGTCGATAGCCAAACGCCTCGGGAATACTCGTGTATTTCTAAAAGATTTATCGACTACCTAGTTAATGTTTTGGTGTAATGTTACGTTGACATTATTGTCGGTAATGGATACTAGTGGAGCTAATTTAGGTGAGCCATTTGTGACACTGCATCAATAATAATTATGGTGTAACGGATCACCGAACAGAAAGGCCGTTATTAAGTAACAGGTGATATATGCTGCTATGTTCATAACTGATGTCAGTTATCACTGCCACAAATTGCCATTGCCATAGCACTGAAATAAAGTAATTAAAAAAGCTAAATATACGTTATTTAAAAACATTTCGTACATACATACATAAATAATACAAGATTTCAAAATGTTTATATTAAAAACATTGATCTATATGAGAGCTTGGAACTCAATTATATTATTTAAACAGACACATTTATTTTACAATTACATAAACCAAATAAATAACAGCGATCCTGTATACACGAAACTAAAAACAATAACAACTAAATCAACGCAAAATAACATTACACGCTGTGTTTCTGTGCAAACTAAATGAAATAGTCAGCAAAGCCAGACGTAGCAATAAGGCCACTAATTCAAAGCCGCTAACATTTCGACGTAGCTAAGTTAATTTGGTACATATATAGCATTTGTAATGTTTAGGTTAGACAGGCATACAGGACTAATCTCGACTGGGTATTCACTTGGTAGATGGACATGCCATTTAGTCCGCCGAATATTACATTAAAAGCATTAGCTTATGTCAAAGAGCTTCTTGTAGCAGATTGCATGAGCCTTCTATAACTACAAAGGATTGACTTGCCCGTCAATTTAATAGATAAATATTTCCGCAAACATGTTTTGTATGTCTACCAATATATTCCAACCTATTTGATTAGTAACTATCACCGGAAGTAAAAGATGCGATTATACTTAGATTTCACGACATAATTAAGTAAACTTGGCAAAAAAAAGGAAAACTTTTTCAACTTTTAAGCGACCCTAAAAGGCACCCCAGTCTATTGCACCGCGTCCCGATTTTATTCATGGTAAAGAAAAACTCTCTACAAGCTCTAAATTATCTATATCTGTCTACACTTATATTATAAAGAGAGATACTAATTTGTAAAGAGGAAAGATTTGATTGTTTGTTCGTTTGCAATGAATAGGCTCCGAAACTACTGGACCGATTTGAAAAATTCTTACACCGTTGGGAAGCTATACTATCCTCAGGTGACATAGGCTATACTACATCTTTATTTAATTAGGGATCCTTACTAAAGCTCCAATAATGTAACCCACGGTGTAAAACATTACCTAAATTATTCCTTACATCGCGTGCGCTGCGAAAACTTTTGATGATGGAAAGAACAAAATAAAGTAACATCCCTCGGGAACGCGGGTGAAACCACGGGGACAGCTAGTTTAATATATAAAAGTAAATATTAAGTATATAGATACATTTTAAATGTTGGCCTTTAGAAATATTTAGAATTTCAGGAATTTACGGCATGAGTTGAACACGTAATCAACATTTTAATTGCCACTGAATTCGCGATAACAGTTGTGGAGGCATATATAAATAATGTACAAAGATAAGCACTTCCGCTCGTGTCAAAAGTAGTGCTTAGGTAAATAAATTTTAAAGTAAAAATGTAGCTATTGACAATGGCTGATCAATCAGCAAGCAAAAAAGGTGAACATCAATACTCAAAGTTAAAATAATAGGTTGGGGAAAAAGTTCCTTCGCATTTTTTAAGAAAATTCAAAACATTTTTAATATAGTTTATTTACATTTAACTAAAGTATGTAGGTACCATTTTGTTCGATAACTTTTTGTCATCTTGTACATGATCCCATTGCTATAGAAATTTTGGGACTTCTGATCAAAATACTGCGACAAGTGGTTTTGACAGTCCTCTCGTGATGTTAACCTGACACTGCCTAAAGAATTCTGAAGAGACCGAAACAGGTGGAAATCTGAAGGTGCAAGGTCAGGACTATACGGCGGATGCATTAATACCTCCCAGCCAAACTCTCTTAATTTTTGTTGAGTGGCTAAAGATGTGTGAGGTCTAGCGTTATCATGATGAAAAACCACACCCTTTCTGTTGATTAATTCCGGCCGCTTTCTCTCAACTTCTTGTTTTAATCTCATCAGTTGTTCGCAGTAGAGTTCAGAATCAATGGTCCTGTCTGGTGGTAACAGCTCATAATGAATAATGCCCTTCCAATCCCACCACACACACAGCATCACCTTGTTGCGAGTTAACCCGGGTTTCGCCACAGTCTGTGAAGCCTGACTTCACTCATCTTGGCGGTAAGAAAATCAAATGCAAATCACACATTTTCCTAATTTGAATTTGGAATTATGTTCTTTAAAATTTAATCTTTCAAAGATACCAAAACCAGCCAGATAAAAATAGTATAGCCAAAGAGATTTTATTACAAGTTCATACATACTATAATGCGAAAATACTTTTTCCCCAACCTAATATTAAATATAAGATTTTGAAATAAATGCCTGTATAATTGTAATTACCAACGTGTGTACATCAATGTAGTGTCAGAAAAAAGAAAATGGTTCTAAAACTATATCGTGAGAAATCAAGCTACGGGCTGAATCTCATCTAGCACTAAGCAACAACAGAGGTAATAAAAAACACATTTACCATGCAATCAACGGTTCATGAGAATCTAAATATAATCCAATCATAATGTTAGATTCTAGATGATAAGACAAATTTAATTAGACCTCTTCTAAGTAAATTGAACAGCTACCGGAGGCTGCAAATTGGTAGCAGGAATTAGAACAATACTGTCAATTATTCGACGTCTAATTCTGGGAGTACCAATTAAACGAGAGCTCGAAACGCATTTAACAGTTTCTATGCTGAGAATTTGATTTTCACCCGGCTAAATTGTAGACGAAGTATTATTACGAATACTTATTGGCAGGAGTTTGTTACATCAAAGGTTGAAGTGATTCGATTATATCAATTAGTGTTGTCATTATTCGTAATGGATATTGATTATTCGAATAGCAACAATCGTTGAACACTTTCACAACACGAACTGAGTTAATCTAAATATCAGATTTTAAGATTTTATATCTATGTATATCTCTCCATAGCGTAAAAAAGTACCCACCTAAAAATGTTCAATGATAAAGTTATTAATAAAATTTGTGCATTTTACTGTATATTTCAACATTTTAACTGAAAGATCTCTCTCGACACAAGGTTTTCGCTTATGCTACTTCGAATCTATTTTTGGAAATCGGCCAAGTTCGCTCGTTATTACAAACGCAGAAACTGTGTCAAAGTTCGAATGCAGATTAAAAAATTTGTTAAGGCCTATGCGGTGCGAATGCTATTCCAATAAGTCAAGTAAAAGGGAACCAGCACCTCGTCTTTTATGTGATCGTCTTGCAACAAATTAGTCGCACCACTATCATCCAAAGGTGGGACGTGATAATCCGTAAAATCACGCACCACGGGAAGAGTTAACGGACTTACCAATTCTGTAGAAATAGTTGTAAAGTTGTGAGAAGTTCATCAATTTACCTGTAAACAATAAAGATAGGATAAGTAAAATTTAATAATCATACATTCATTTATTTGCATTTCAAAATATATGTTTATAAATGCTAAATCCAGCGTTTTTAATATGTATGTAACTGTGCACAAAGTCAAAGATCAAAAGTTAGAGCGAAAATAAATATGCAATAAAAATTAAAATTGCGACCACCTTTGAAATGATTTACGTCTATGATATCAATTAAAATATTATGATGTTGATTTATGATTTCATTAACAGTCACAAAGCCTGAAGTTTATTAAATTGCTTGAAATTTTCAGCTACCGGCGCAATAAAAAGTACCTAAACTTTATTAAAAAAAGACGATCGGAATAAAAAGAAATATCTCGATAAAAAACCAAAGTTCTGTTTAACAAACCGTGACGGGGACACGTTTATCTGTCTCATTCACGCCCACAAACCGCGATAATTCGTCCGGTTGTGTTACAATCGGTCGTTTTAGTGCCGGTTTTTGTAGAAAAAAATATAATTATTTTCATTAAATAGATGTAATTAATTCAGTTCATTCGCCTATCACCAAATTATTAATAGTAAATAACATTTAATTTTCTTAAGGATTCAAAAGCTCAGATAGTTGTGGACCAAAGATTAGACGTTTAAATACTGAGATGATTTGCGAATTTCAGGATTAAAAAAAAACATTATTTTGAACCATCGCCTGTTAGTGTAATTTGCGGCAGTTGCACTCTAGAACCAGTTTCGTTCTAAACTTTGTGTACCATATTTGGGCAAGTTATCATTTATTACTACCAGATATTATCCGCGTAAGGATGTGAAGCCATCTGTGGCTAAGACCTTCAAGTCAATAAATAAAAACAATGACTCCCATTTTTTTTTTGGATTGGACGAAATTTTTAGCCTCTATAGGCTCTTACACCCTTCAACGAACAAGGACTCTGACGCCTTTATAGCTCTATGTTCCACGTCAATATTTTTATCAGAAAAACTTTTATCAACCTATCAGTTTTAATTAACATGAACGCATTAGTTAGCGTTATCAGTTCGATCGCCTTGATAACAGACTTATAATCTGGAGCACTACAATTTGTGAAATGTCAATATAGTTCCATATCAGTTATATATTCGCATATCTAAATATTACAACTGTTTGTAGAGCCTTGATTTCTTGTTATCTAAACAAGTTAGTCATCAACCTTGCTTCGTAATGAACTTTTACATTACGATGGTTAAAAACATTAATAATAATCTACAAATTAAAAATGAATACATTATTTTTATAAAACAGTATTTAATAGTTGCAATAGAGAGTTGAAATAACATTCAAGGGTTTTAAATAAAAAATCTTCACAAAAATTATAAAAAAGAAGAAAAATAGTGTAAGTATAGCGAAAACTGAAAAGGCAAAAATCTGACTTAGGAAAAATTTGATTCATTCAACTAACATAGATAAATTCCTCGAGACTTAAAAATAAATATTTGACAACCCATATTCAGGTATGAACAAAGAGATGCCTACAATCAATTCTGAATCACTTATATCAGATGAAGAGTTTAGGTATGAAATTGAAAACAAAGCACTACTGAAAAATTCAAATATTGTACAATAAAGCAAATATAAAAAAAACATAAAAATGATTTCACATTTTGTAACGTAATAGATTCTAACTGACATAATCATATACACTGTACTTATATAGTACAAGATGCTTACATCTTGTTTATACCTTGCTTGTTAGGTAGGAATGAGCGTAGCTAAGCAACAGAAAAACATATCAGTTAGTAAATGTTCAATTCAAAGCAGAATCTATGGCATCTTACACATTTTTTTCACCTTGCAATAAATTGAAGGTAGGCTTTAATTGATCATTATAAAGGAATTTATGGCATACATTGAAATAAATACGAGCTATCATTCGTAAACTATTAAAAACAAATTCAATAGCTATTACAATAAGGAGGCTTTACTTTCATAAACCTCTTCAATATTGTTTGTTAAAACTAGATACAATGGAAACTACATCATACAGTAAGAGATAACAATAAAATCCGAAACTTTGTCCTTCAAGTCGGATACTAAAAGCAATAACGGTTCAATAACTAAGTTGGTTTGTTTTTGATCCAGTAGATAGGTCACCTACATCGTACATCTAGTGGTAGGGACAAAATCTAGAACAATCAATGCGACTATCTCAGCTAACTCTACTAGAAACTACTACTGTAGAACTAGAACTAGTTTCACTAGATTTGTTTATTTATACCAATGAGTCAAATAGTATTTTAGGTGACTATTTACGTAAGTCTAAAATCCATTGTTTACTATTTTATATAATTTGACTAATATAAATATAAATAATAAATATCCTGGGACATTCTTTACACACTGCCATCTGGTCCCAAACTAAGCAGAGCTTGTACTATGGAAACCAGATAACTGATATACTACATATTATACTACTTTTCTTTTCTAAATACATACTTATATAGATATTTACACCCAGACACAGAACAAACAGACATGTTCATGCACACAAATGTTTGTCCTGGGTGGGAATCGAACCCGCGACCTTCGGCTTGGCAGTCAGAGTCGCTAACCACCAAGCCAACTGGCCTGTCTATATATACTATAATAGCTAATATTGCCAATGAATTTTCAGTTTCAACATCACTAGAGACTTGGACCAGTATTAAGTGTGCAATGGCGGACTTCACTACATATTTACAAACTTGAGAACGTTTTCATGTTGCTTCACGGAATGAATTCAGCGGTAAAGAAGTTCAAAAATGTTGAGGTACGGAAAGATTATTTTAAACAAGCTGTGACTTTGCTAGCTTCTAAAATTACAAGCATTACATACAATTATACTTTGAGAACTCTAATACTGATGACATAACAACCATTTAGCTGATATTACCATACATATCTAATGCAGTCATGTTACTATAATAGGATACGCTCAAATTAACGTATTTAATATGCATAAATTGTCAATGTCCACAACCTATCAGATTATAATGCAATTGCAGGCAATTCAAGATCGAATGTGAACACCGGATCGTATCGGATTACATCTGAGTAGTCTCAGTAGGAGCTACGTATACATTAATCAAGTTGGAACCAACAATCGACATCTTATCTCGTATATCACTACCATATATGCATATAGGTAGTGATTGTAAGAGATAAAGACGTTATGACCTTTTGTAAGAGAAAAAGAATTGTTTATCTAAACACTTTTGTACCTTGTAGGTAGAACACGAGTCGCAGTGCAAAATAAACTGAGATTGTTATAAGGACAGAGCAAGATGATGATGATGAAATAATATCGACATACTTATGAAAAATAAAGAATACGTAAGTATCACAATTGACCATGCTTGGGAAGTGACAGCCCCAGAACACAGAGAAGCTTCAGAGGGATCTGTAATTTTATATTATAACTAGCTGTCCCCCGCGGTTTCACCTGCATCGATTCATATATAGCCTATATCTACAAAAAAATGCGCGTCGAATGGTCCCATCCCGATATGTTCAGTAGTTTTGACGTGATGGTGCGTCAAAGTAACACTAATATCCTCATTTTTTTTTTTTACCACATGGGCCGACAAATAAGCGGACGGTCCACCTGATGGTGAGTGGTCACCGCCGCCTATGGACATTTGCAACACAACAAGGTTCATCGCCAATGCGTTGTCGACCCTGAGACGTGAAGTTGTTAAGTCTCATGTGCCTGTAATTTCTTATAGAAGAAGAAGATAATGAATACTCGTAAAATATAACTAATTGTACCAGCTAAAGAGAATGTTTTATGAAAAGTAAGCTGCTGCAAATAACAACACTATTAAAGACAAAACACCAAGGGATGTTAATAAACACAAAGGTATCGATAATACATCCGTCAGGTGCGATACTTAGCGATGCATGAAGATTAATACCAGCCTATTCTCCCGCAACCGTATTAGAACCAATCAAGTGTACGTTCATTGAATTCGCTCGATATCTATTGTGGTGAGATGCCTCATAGCCGTAGCCGTACCGATGGAGCAAATCTTTATAATTATAACATGTGCCGACTGCTTACAATATTGCGAGGCGCCTACGAAACGCCTTAATTACATTGACAAGTACAAGGTAACTTGCGCCAGAGTGAGCCACCCCGATGAATATTAATATGAGTTTCGTGCAGTTAAACCGGCAATGTTAAATTTTACATACACGTAAACATTTGAATATGTTGATAGCGCGATTATGAAACGTTATTGCGACATGGATGTTCCATTGCTAATATTAATATCTTAATGTTAGTGCATATGTCAGTAGGTAACGGAACTTCTTAAGTCATTATAATTACAAATCTTTACAAGATTAATGATGTGATTGATTAATGTATGAAGAAATAAGCGTGAGATAATGGTTTCTCTGAGGATTTTTTTGTTTGTTGTTGTACCTACAGTTGCTTATCTTATCTAATCTTAACTAATATGATAAATGCAAAAGTGAGTTTGTTTGTTTGTTAAGCTTTTTTAGCGGCTAAAAGATTAAACTGATCTTGCTGAAATTTGGCACACACATTACAGAGAGTGACATGGGCATAAATGGACATTATATAAATTTTAACGCGAGCGAAACCGCGGGGCTAAAACTTGTCATTAATAACCATAGCTCGAAGATATCAAAGTATTTTTAATATGATTGGATGCAATTGACCCGTAATCAGGACGATTGATGTAAAAAGCCACTCTTCTTTAATGCTGACACCAAATACAAATTTTGCCAGTAATCCCAAATATATATTAAAAAGAAAATTATCATAATGACACAAAGAAAAATATATTAAGGAAACTGATTAGATTAAAGATAGAAGGAATAAGAGAAGATACAGAAACGAAAAATGTTAAAGCAACAAAAGTCTATCAAAGCGAAGCGCTTCAAAAGCCAGCGAGAATATCAATATTGGCGATATCACGACAGATTCGCCGCCAATACCGCGACTGTAACAAGGCGGGTCGCTGACAAAACAAATTTACATAAATCCCGTCGAATCCGTAAAAATGACGCGCGACAGGCGAGCCGATAAGCCTCGGATATCATTAGCCGGGGACAGACTGAAGCGATCACTCACTTGTACGGCCTCCTCTCCCAACCGGGACGGGGAAAAAATCCGAAATATCAATCTTCTTTTCCCCATTCTCCTCACAATCAAATTCTAAATTGAAAATCCCCGGAGATGTGAAATCATTCGAAGGCTCTTATTCTAAGAGGAAGCGCTATTATTTATTTGAATTACGAACAATTTTGGCGTAGGTCCAAAAGTGGTTCTTATCGTACAAAATCATACTTTGAGATATAATGAATTCCAATTTAAGAATTTGTAACGCTTCCTCACGAGCTAACTATACGCTCAAGGAGTTGAAAGTTCAGTAGACATTCAGAAAAAAAAATCGCTACATGAAAGAATTAGTAATAGAGGCGAATGCTTATATACTCGTACATGAACATTACAAGAAATAATGATTCTGTGATTCTCAGAAAGAAACTTGTCACAAATTAGGCAAAAGCAATTAAGAGACGCACAAAGCATAAGTAATATTCCAAGGATTCTACCTAAGGAAAGCTCTGTAACAGTTTAAAATGATTATAGTAAGGAAACTGTCGTTTATTAATTTAATTCGAGTCCTCGATGCAACGGCAGGAAGTTTCATAACGGACGCCGGCTGAACTTCTGAAACTGCGAGACTTTTGCCGTATTCTTTTATTTCAAGAGACACAATCAAACTGGGATCTAATAAAAGATTTTCCAGCAATTTTCATTTGAGCTATAAAACTCAGAATGGCAGTTCAAGTGTATATGGTAAAAAATAGAAAGAAATAAAAAGGCCACATAGCCTTTCAATCGTTATAACATAGTTCGTCACTCATCAATTTAAAAATAAATAAAAAAACCTGATAAATTTTAAAACGTGCATGCATGCATATGAAAATTGTCAACATAAAACTATAACATCACTATCACCATGCACTTTTGACAAGGACTATGGAGAGCATCCACAAGGCTGATCCATTAGGCTTATTATTTTTTTGTTTCGAGGATAAAATTGGTGATATATTTCTACAATATTTTTTTAACCTATTGTTTATTAGTTTCAGTTTAGAATACTAGAACTAGGCACTCATACTATCAGTTTACCTTACCCGCCATTAAAAAACGCAACGACCTTCAACTGTGCTGTTAATATTGCCTAAATGTCTGTAAATCACAGAGTCCCATTTACCTTCTTGAAAAAAACCTGAAGATACGGATTTAATAAAGACATAAAAGAGCAATTCTGCTGAGTTATCGTTAGGTTGCCCTGCGTAAATTGTATTGTGATATAGGTTAAATAACTTCTGTTCGCAGAAACGACTTTTAAGCTGTAGCCATTACCTAACTAATATACAGCACAAACGCCACAATTTAAATTACCCTCCAAATATTATTTTTATATATTTAATATATTTACATAATTTTTTTGAGTAGGCGAGCTCTTTATGCAAAGTTCGTCTGGGGAAGTACTAACCTTACGCACTTCCGCCGTGAAGCAGTAGTACACTTGTGTTACAGTTTTCGGTTAGAAAGGTAAGGGAGCCGGTGAAATTACAAGCACACTTAACAATCATGTCTCAGGGTCGACAACGCATTGGGCTGCCGGGATGCCCTGGAGTTGTAAATGTCCATAGGCAGCGGTGACCACTTACCATCAGGTGAACCGTGTGTTTCTGGTATAAAAAGAAAAAAAAACTATTTTTAAGCTGACGTTAACTAATATTACAGCTCAAAAAACACAATCAAAACATTACTATTCTTTTATTTTCTATTCACGTTCAAACGGAAGTTTCAGGATGTTGAAACAAAAGTCACAATGCAACTGAGAGACGTGTGCTGCCACAGTTCAAAGTCAAAGCCAATGATTCAGTTAAGGCCTTAAAAGGGCACTTACGGAGGTCAAAAGCTATTGAAGTTTTTACCGGTAAGTCAGCTTTCGAACTGGCAATAGGTTGTTTTTCAAGCCAAAACAATGACCAAGGGTCAACACACAAACGTACTTTCAACAGATTCTTATATCAACAGACATACACAATATATGTACATATATTTAAACTCTGTGCGCGCGTTTCGTACCCTTGAACTTAATATGTAATTTTTTTCTACATTTTCAACTTGTTGAAACATGAAATGGTACAGCGGGTACTACAAGTAAATCATTGCTTAAATGGAATTCAGAAGTTAAAGATAGCATTTTATATTTATTTATTTTCAAATGAGTTATTTATTCTTTAATTACCACAGTAAAGGATACGATGAATGAATTTGTCATAATTTTAACTAACGAATTCTAAATTATGTTGATCCATGCAGAAATCGCCTATATCCATTCCCGATGTTATTCATAAATCTTCCACGCCAATAAAACGAAACTTGTTTCCAAGAAAATTGAAATGGCACCATTCAACCATTATTATCATTTATAATACGTGTTTGACCTTTTTAATGAATTCGTTTAAAGTATTGCAAAAGATACATAATTTACATAAAGTTATGCGTTTCTTAAGTTATTCTTTGGAAAGTTTTGCCTTTCACTGGTTGTTTATAATATTGTACATTGAACTTGAAACCAATTTATAAACGAAATCTTTAATTTGTTTAAAGCGTAGTAGATATATTAATCAAAATTATAAAGGATGACTGGAGACTGATTATGGAAAATGTATGTTGCCACATTAAAGTAGTTTGGAACGAAGTTTGATTAGCATATTTAAATAAAAAAAGGGTATTAAATATTTCGTTTGTTTTTTTTCATGTGAACGAACGATCTCGCAACTTACAGATAAACCCCTTGTGGTTTGCATTATGTGGCTACATGTACGTTTTAGTGCTTTGTACAGTATTTTAAATAAACCAATAAAACAAAAATGTATCTACAGTAATATTATAATTAATAAAAATAAAACTAAATTTTATTTTCTTTTTCCTCACAAACTAGGATAACAATAGATAATACACATAATTTTAAAGTGTGTTGGAGAAACTGGTATTCAAACTAAGCCGCAGCCTGTATTATGGACAACCAGCTTCTTCCACCTCGGACTAAAAACTAACAGTTCGTTGAACATATTGAAAATCAAAATCTAACTGGTATTTTCATAGAAGTTTTACCACATTGTTGATTAATGTTACGATTTGAAAGGACGAATGGAAGGTATGTCTCTTTAGTGGTATGTAATGCCACATTATACTAAGTAATTCACAAAGTAATCTCATGAGAATAAGACTTTACATTCATGAGCATCGTCCGCCAACGAGTGGAATTCTCTTTTCACGTCTACACTATAATAAATTTCACTTAACATTTAGAAGGCTAACAAAATTTTATATCACATAGATAACAGTTTCAGTACCATCTCCAACGTTAACGTACCATGAAAAGGTGCATTTGCAAGAATTAACGTTGTGTTTTACATATCCAGCGCCTTATTATGTCTCATTAGATGAACGTTTATTAGTCTAAATAATACTGCCACTGCAGTGTTGAAAGTCAAGATTTGTTTTCATACTTTCGGTTTTAGTTTATGTGGATGATATAATTGTGAAGTCATTTTGTGAGTGTTCAGGTAATACTTTCGTTTGAAATGCATTTAATTATACATAAGCTGTATTTACACAAAAAAATTGTAATGAATAACCGAAGATGAAGAAGGCAGTAAAGGTAAATGAAATTGAAACCATATTTGACTTAAAAAATTTATTGGAGGCTTATTCACAATCCAAACGAATGAAAAAGAAGCCCAAAAAACATACCTCTTGATGTATGTTGCGTTGAGAAGAAATATGGCATTTCTTTATTATTTTGACTCAACGCAATAAATACATAGATCGATAGAATATAATAGACTACTAATTGACTCGAAGAGTTTTTTATTTTAAATGAGACTGGCGACCAGCGTTGCCAACATAAAAAATATCGTATGTTTCTTTCCCTCTCTATCGCCATGATTAAAGCTATCAATCCCAAGAAAATCGTTCCAAATAAACCAGTGATCATGTAACAGCCAAAGAGATACAGAGTTACAGTAAATTATGTTTCGTTTTTCACTGAACACACATGTTTTCTAAATTTACTAAGTACTTTTACCAGAGCATTAAGAAAGAAATTAAGTCTTTACATAACAAAATATGTTTCTATTTTACTGGGGATTGATATATATTTTTTATACCTTATCCCATTATTGTTCAGTGGGCAGCTTACGGCACGTTATCATGACCGTCTTCACTAAGCTAGGTCACCCACATTACAAAAGGTTCTGTACACACAGCTTCATACAACATCAAGTTTGTTTTCGTCGGTTCTTTTATATGTTAAACCTAAGCATAATTATGAAAATTTCCTCTTTACCCTCCTTTTGTACATATACATAATTAATAAGGCCGATGCCTACCGGCCTAACCTTTTTGTTATATATTTATAGTGTAGTATTTTCATTTAAAACTACTGAGATTTTCACGATGAGATGCTCCGTAGCTTCTTCATAGAGCTTGCTTGAAAGTCAATAAATATGAGCAAGTTGTTGTCTAATAAACGCCGTTCAATTCTAAAATGCAATGTAACAGCAAACCTTCTATAGCAAATCGTGACAAACAAAATTATTTAATGGATTTCGAAGGTCATGTCTGATGATTCAAGCATTTTGTAATACAAAACATAATTGAGGCAATTTAGTTGGCTAAAATAGTTGATGCGCACCGAAATGCTGCTATTGAAATTTTAGAAGTCATAAACACTAAAACTTTAAAAATCAACTTTAGCATCGCATGTATAAGATTTAAATCGTTTATGAATTTTTGAGAGCCATACAATGAATCCAAATGGGTTAACCGCCTTACGGTACATGACAGAGAATGACCGTAGTGCGCTGATTCAGGTAGGTCAGAGGTTGCGTATTCAGACATTGTGAGTAATCATCCAAAAAAGGAAGACACACCTTTACGATTCTATAGCTGTATTGTGGGAAGTATACCAGCTTTACTTAGTAATATTAAGAGAAATCGATAGAACGAAAGATAAAATAACGCTACAATGTTACACTAAAATGGTACTGGCCACCAAAGCCATAAACCAACCATATAAAGTGTAGACAAAAAAAATATATAAATTTTAAAATTTATCGAACATTGTTTACGGAAAAGCATGCACATGTCATTTGATATCATCAGTCCAGAAGCTGGTTTACAACATGGCCATGCGTGATTGTATCATACATGTATGAATCTAAATCGATTATTACAGTGAAAACTACTTTCAAACCTACTACAAATACATCTGCAACCGTTGCATCAAAACGGACTGTACCAATGAATTTGAAAGAAATAATTTAAAAAGACAATGCTACCAGAGCTACCAACAAATCGAAAAACCGTTTTTTTCATACCTATGGTCTACTTGGTTAAGGAGGAAGAGAGGAAGAGAATTCTTTATCTACTTTCCTAATAAAACACCTTCTTGTCTATTGAGTGTTAAGTGGTTTCTATTACGTAACGATTTATTTGGCAAAATTTTCAAATTGTTCACGTCAACGATGACCAACAATTCTTCTTTTACATACATATAGGTATAAAAACTTATATAATTCTGAGCAACACACAAACGATGATTGGAAATTTCATCAAACAACCACAAAACGTAATAAGCCTGTCGCAACCAAAGACAATTATTTAATAAGGCCGTCAGAGGTCGTCACATTTATGGTTCACGAAGATCGCATAGCATCGGGCATACCTGTGAAGCAACCGGCTGACCTTTTCCCCCTCTTTGCCCCTCGCGTACCTACTATACTAGCGCTATTATAGAGTACCTATGGAATAAAGCCCGTTCACTATATTCTTAAGTCATAGTTATAATAATTCATTAAAAATAATGATCTCATTGACTTGTACACCGCCACCAAAAAAGAGCAACAAATGAATGTCATTAACAAAAAGGTTATTGACTTTTTGGAAGGAAGGAAACATTTCATATTGCTTGATCATGCACAAATTGATACCTTAAGACACTAAAACTTACAAGGACTTTTTTACATACTATTGTAGATAAAAAATCATAAAGATTAATTTTGTCAATAGCACACGAAAGTTTATATGAAGCCACCAAAATTTTAATAGAATACCACAGCTGCACGAAACTGTGCCACTACGGCCCCTTCTGTAAGCTCCCATCGTGGCTATGCCGTGACGATACTAATACCTTTTACTTCAAAAGCGATCGCATGCATAATAAATAGAAATCAACTTAGAAGTCGTTCATAAATAGATTTCAATACTTTCAATTCTATTCGGTTATTCTTAATTCTTTTACATAGAATTTTTTTAAGTGAAACATCTCATGGGGAATATGAAATGGAGAACCACAAACCTTTAGTGTGACAAAAAACCATGATAATATATACAATCTATGTTATTAAAAAGCGGATGAATAATTAAAATGTTTCCTTGTAATACAAAAGTTTCACTTCTATCGTAGACACACCTGTTTTTTTATTATCATTCAAAAGCGTAGAAGTAATACCTTTACCCATTATCATATGAATGAAAATAAATTACAGATTTGAGATATTTGTCATTGACACAATTGATAATAAATACAACCTCGACAGTTATTTCTTGTATTATTTTGAATACATAATTAATTTTGAGAAGTTCTAACAACATTTTAAATTATCACCTACCTTGCACAAATCAACTTATTAAAATTATGTTGGTACAATTTTATCAATGTGAAAGTTTGGATGGGTGGACGTTTGTAACTCAATCAGGCCAAAACGGCTAAACGGATCTGGGAATTTGGGACAGAGATGGTTTATAGCCTGGAATAGAAAATAGGCTACTTTTTATCCCGGGAAAATGAAACATTCTCCGGGTGTGATCCGCATTCCCGGACATAATACATACTTGAATCAAAGTATTTGAGTTTTAAACAAACAAATTTCATAATAATTTACCTCCTCCTTTAACATTCCATCGTACTCGGAAATCTCAGCGATTTTATGATAATTCTGCATCCCGTACACTAAAGTGGCGGTCTCTGCGAGAGAGTCGGTGAGTCAGACAACATGTAATCCCATAAACCATGGAACATGGCACCCAGTGACCGGATGGTACAAGTGGGTTCATGATAAATTATACTACAACCTGGAATATATTCTGCAATGTGAAAGGTAAAGTAGACGTTTGGATGAAATGGCGTGCCAATTTGAATGTTAGTTCGTATATACTTAGTCAATACTCTGAATGAATGACAATCATTTTAATTTAATGGTATGAAAGGAAAAATAAAGTACTTAACATTACAATAATCAAATGTGTAGACTAATTGAAGAGTTTGAAGATAATTTGCCTTCTAGGCATTGTATAGGATGTCAACATATCAATACTCTTGCTAATGTCTATAAGCGACGGCGACCGCATTTGCCACCGTTAAAACAGAAGAGTAGAGAACTTAAAAAGAAGAGTAGCGTACAAAAGAGGACTACATTAGCAATACCTAAGTTAATTCAAGAAGTTTTAAGTCTTTGCTAAGAGTTGGAGTGGCGGTTAATTAACAGAAGCAATAAAAGTTTAATTTGGTAAAAGTACCTATTTAATAGCTTAAATATACATTGGCCCATATTGTACCTCTTCTACCAACAACTAATGATTATAATACAGAAAAATCCTTGAGTGAAAACTGAGAACTGTTTCAGAATAATTCAAAACAAAAACAGAAGGTTAACACAGATTCAATTACTTATATAACGTATTTATAATACCAATTATCAGCATATTTATTGCCTAACATCATGAGAACCTATTGACATTATCGGCTCAAGATCAGCTGATCAGCTCGCTAACATAATTGATAACTAATGATGCTCTAGTCTACTTCTTATACTCTTACATCAAACTGCTGAAAAAAGCATAAAATATAACCTACGTGAAAGTGGCAAGATCAAAGACAACAATTTTAATAAAGACCCTTAAAAAATATTTTTAATGATTTATCCATAAACCCAAATAAAACATTGGGAAAGTGGTTTACCTATAGAGTTAAGCAATATTATCAATAGCCGGGCATATTTGAGTCAATTTTAAACTCCCGGAGAATGGCCATTGTGTAAGTAATATGAATCACTTTGCCTGTAGCTGCGTCGTCGTAGAATCGTCGCAACGCATTGGCACAGCCTGCGACTTGCGACCTTTAGACGCACCTTCACATCCGGGTCAACTTAGACACGGCGCGAAACTGGCAAGAGAATAAAGATAGGGGTGTGACTGATTCACTTTTATTGTTTTATTTTTTACAGACATTGCTAGTGCATAACATATTTTTTTAAAGGATGAGTGACAAATATTTTCTATATATTATTTATTATTTGACATCGCATATATTTAAACAATAAAAGGCAAGAATGTACTTACAATAAATGAGGTCAAACGACATATTGATTGTAAGAAAATCATATTAACGGTGCACGGAATCTTATCACGCGAGTCAAACTTACTTTTGACCGGGTTTTTCCATTTGAGCGAAGGAAAATAAAACGTGTTCACCCGAGTCATATGCATCGTTGGACTAAAAGTTTTCATTCTCATTTGCATAATTTCATATAAAAAGTCATTCAATATTACTTTACTAAACTCCTTTAATAATTTCATGTAAAAATATACTTTCGACGCTTTCGAGTACATGACTGTTTGTGTACCTATTTCTAAAAGATATTTCGTAATGTAAGTGTCAATGAATAACGCACATGACGGAAAGGCGTGATGAAAGACATCCAATGCTTTAGACATTCAGTAATAAAATGATTGACAGCTCTATTATTGCACTGAACTCAGAAGTGATTGAAATGAAATCTTCTACTATGCGCCTACAGATGGTTATTAACAAATTCAATACAAAACATATCATGACACGTAACTAAGAAATAATAAATAAGTTATTCTATCGCACTCAGAGACTTAAATTAGAAATTCATATTTGGTTAAAAAATATTTCCTTATATGTTTATTAAGTAACTTCACAAAAGGGTAAGGAAAAAATCAATATCAAGCCGTTTTTTAAGAAAATGCACGGTTTTAAAATAATACATATTCAACGTTGCACAATGCTTAAATGCGTAAACTACTGTTGGTCCCATAGTAATACATAGTTGTATTCTTTTTTTTGCATGATGCATTTTCGAGTAGTAGAGCTCTTAGTGCAGAGTTCGTCCGGGGAAGTACTACCACCTTACCCATTTCCGCCGTGAAGCAGTAATGCAATTGTATTACCGTGTTTCGGTTAGAAAGGTAAGGGGGCCGGTGAAATTACAGGCACATGAGACTTAACAACTTCACGTCTCAGGGTCGACAACGCATTGGCGATGCTCCTAGTGTTGCAAATGTCCATAGGCGGCGGTGACCACTTACCACCAGGTGGACTGTCTGCTTGTTTGTCGGCCCAAGTGGCATAAAAAAAAAACAAAAAAAAAAAAAAAACCCTGAGACGTGAAGTTGTTAAGTCTCATGTGCCTGTAATTTCACCGGCCCCTTTACCTTTCTAACCGAAACACAGTAATACAAGTGCACTACTGCTTCACGGCAGAAATGGGTAAGGTGGTAGTACTTCCCCAAACAAACTCTGCACTAAGAGCTCTAATACTTTAATGCGTATACTACTGTTGGTCCCATAGTAATACATAGTTGTATGGTTCTGAAATGGAATTATATATTTTTTTATCTTGCAGAATATTAGTTTTACCAATATGAATAGTCAATATGCATATTTTCAATACATTAAATAACACAATCACCGAGAATGCTACCTGTAAAAAAAATACAGAAAGATAGTATTTTATATATCCAATAATAGCTTTTCTATTTTTACAAAAGGCTGTCAGACTTTAACAAATATTTACTATATATAAATACACATAATGAAAGTAGCACGAAGAGAAACAGTTATTATAAAAAGAAAATCAAAATTCAAAACCATTTATTCAATTTAGACCCACGGAGGGCACTTATGAAGGTCAAATTTAAAGTTACTGAAGCTACTACTTATGTTATGATACCAACAGAAAATATAACTTCATTCAGACTCCAAAACTAAAAAGCCACATGCATAACCACAAAATAATAAGTACTAGAATATGGATAAAAGCAAAGTGACACCTTAAAAGCCCATATGACATGTCATCCAGCTGCGCGAAAGACCAGATTAAATCGACACGACTTTACTTCACCCATCTCTTTCATTCACGTTCTGTTAGCATTCCGTTCAAACACCATTTAAAGCACTTGCAAATTTCCTACCAACAACACTTAATGCGCATCTTAAAGCTTTCTACTTCAATACAAATATAAATAATTAAAATATCTAAAATACATAACGCACGACAAGTGAATCTATGCTGATGACACCAAACATTTGATAAATACATCTAAAAGCTTACCCAACTCTACATATAAAAACACATATTTCACACTCACAGATGTTGCCTGTATTACCGGTCGACATGTGAATGTTTATTTAGAAAGTCACAGAGGTATAGGTGCAAAAATATGTAAACGAACATCTTTGACTGGCTCATGTGCACCCGGTAATGTTATTACACAAGTAGTTGCATAAACCCTTTCACCGAGTGATCTTAGAACATCTAGCTTTGTATCGGTTAGACTAAAAATAGATGAGGCATTTTTTATGGGAAGCATTTAGCTATGGTTGAATAATATAATGTTAGAAGATCTAATGGGTTAATAATTTCGAGAAAGTAAAATTGCCAGTAGTTAGTGCAGATGGATTGTACAGATATCATAAACGCAATCGAAAATTGTAGTTAATCTGTTAGCAATCATTGTCAGTGACCGACGTGAAGCAACATATTACTTGTTTACGAATTTTACGTCCAATATAGATGTTAGTTATTAAATAACGTTAGTTTTAATATGTTTATTTTGGGTGTTGGGTGATGGTGATGTGACCAAACGTTGCTGGCGACAGATTTACAACATCGCATGAAACAGTTCAATTTTGAAACCATTTAAAGGTTCTCATAAGTAAATCGGTAAAATATTATGATTAAAAAATATCACAATAAAAATGATAACACATAAAAATGACAACACATCAAAATGAATTAGGTCAAAGCCCTGACAAATGGTTCTGCTAATCCAATTTGAAAGAACAATAAAATTATATGCAAACATTAAACAAACAATTTAAACTCTATTCGCACATGATAAAGTAACATTCCAGAACCACAACAGCAGCAGCCTGCAGCTGCAGCTCAATGACAGATCGCATCACTTTCAAGAGATATAACGTTTACAGTCAACAAAGTGAATCCTAAACTAGAAAACAAACAGTAGCTTTGCAAGCATCAAACGTCTACAATGTACTAAGAAACAGGTTATTTCAACGTATCTGTTTGTAATTACATTTCTAAGTACTCGTTAGTTATAAGAAACAGTGCTATATCTAAAATCCAATTATATTATTTCAAGAAATAGAAAAATAATAAATACAATAACAAAATTACAAATTACATTAGAGAAGACCCTCCATAAGCTCAGGGTTTGAAGTAAGCAGCCATGAATGATATAAACAAAATGTAAGAGAGTTTATCTTTGGTAATGGAAGAAATACCCGTAGCGTAACTAAACGGAATCAATTTGCTGTCAACGCTGACCCTGGATTACACACAGGATATTTCCGGCTATTAAAGTGGAAGTATTCAGTGGGCCGTACCTAATCGAGAATTCTATTTACCCGTTAAACGAGAATCTGAATTAAATGCAACAAACTAATGAAAAATATACTAAAAGCACTGAAATTACTTTAAAAGAAGTTCTTATTTATTTTATTGATCAACAGAGGCAATACATACACCAATTTGTATACAATTCAAAACACCTGGAGAAACAAATTTAGGTTGTACCTTTGCCAGTTTACGATTTCCCTTGTTTGTTGATTTCTAATTATCTCTCCCCAAACGTAGTCAAAACCGAACAGACATTAACGTACAAAATGTTCCCAATTGTATATACACTCAGTCAGGGTAGTACTTCAAAATAAACTCGAGTTTAATAGCTCAGATTGAAAGTTAATTAGATTTCCGATTCTCTCTGTAGGTGTAGCAAATTGGAAGGAAAATTAATAAACGAACGGAAATTTTGCTTGGAACAAGAACAAAACGTGTTGCCGTTTAATAGAAAATACAAGGGACCTCCTGCTAAACCATATTACCATAAAATGTACAAAATAATTTCACAAAGCATTGTAGACAATTAAAGTTCTTATTCCGACCAACCAACAATCATAAACTTTCCATTTGCTCTCTCAAGACAACCCGCAACATCTTAATGGACGCTAACAAAACTGTTAATCTTCAAATGACTTATTAAGTTAACAAAAATTGCAATGCAGATAAGGAAAAATAATCATTCGGAGTTATAGAGATAGGAATAGAAATTCTATTGGATGGAATGGCTGTTTGAATAAATACATGCGTAATGAGCTATCTACTGCATTAAGTCATGTTTACCTTCTTAACAATACCTGTTCGAGAATATATGTTCACATACCTGATGCACGTGAGTCACGGTGACTTCATCTTGAGGATTAGCAGAATTAAATGCCAATAATAACCAGTCGTGCGTTCATTAGAAATGATTGATTTACAAGGTCGTAATGTTCCTGTTACCTTTATTATTCTTTCAGCCTAAATAGTTTCGATGCAGTCACGATTTCACACATGGCACTTGATTAATTGGTTCACAGTTTGAAGTGTGCAGTAGGCAAATGCATGTGACAGCTTGTTTGAATTCAGTTATTGAATTTAGCTCGATCAATTTCGAATCTAATATAAGATCGTTTCGCACATGAATAGAACTGTAGCAACGAGGACTAAACAACTTAAATGTAGAACTAATAGGGACAGTATATGGGTGGATGGAATTTCTGAGTACTTTGAAGTGACATGGAAATTTTATGTGAGAGGTTTTATTTGACGTATTGGATACTAAGTGCCTTATAAATCTAATATAACAAGATTCCTTGTTAAACCTGCAATTGTAACCTTTCATTTATCAAAATAATTTCTCCACCAGAATCTAGCTGCACGATTAACTGAACAGAAAAATTCAGTCACGTTCGGTACAAAACACTTCAGACATTATGCTTGTCACTTGACTGGTCCTCTATTTAGCACCCATTATAGCAAGTCATGGTGTAAAAACGTATTCACGCCGTAGATAGCTGTTCATCACGACATCGGCTTGCTTTTGATCATTATTTATAACCCGATCAAGACAAAGAGAATGCAGGGGTTTTTATTTCAGCTTGTTTTGTATATCGTACTGCACGTTTGTCGTCAGTTGGAAAGTAGACATCGGTCTCTATTCGTAGAGATATGAAGCACATTTAATTTTGTACCTTAAAAAATATACCAGCTTGTCCCTTAAAGAGGATAAGTTTTAAAATATACAGACTCTTTTTTTATAATATCAGTAAGGATATTTCGGGAGCGTGGCGCAATCTTGTCTAATTTCCTTTGAAAGAAAAAGGAGATGTATATGCAAATGCCACAATATGTCAAGAAACATTCATCATAACCGCTTGTTATAAAAGGTTTAAACGCGTGACTACATGATATAATCAATCAATAATTACCATAACGAATCAAACTGCTTATACCTTTACTAATAAAAAAAACTAAAATCGTCAACATGCACGCAAGCCATTAATCGAAGATGACAAGCGATAACATTGTATCGGCGGCGAACTACATTAAAAAGTTTATTTAAGCTGCCGTTTCACTAAACGAGCGCAGTCTGATGACAGGGATTTAATTGTGATAAACTTTACTTTATTGAATCTTGCGTTATATTTAGTTAAATAAAATGTTTTAGGAGTTACATTGATCAGAATATTTAGCTCCTCTCATTATATTTTCCGATTTTTTTAAGTGAAATTTCTTTTGGAAGATTCTTTAGGCAGTCAAAGAGGCTTTGAAATTCGAATCTGCAACTTTATTGTGTGACAAAAAATAAATAAATTATATATATACAATCTATGCAATTCAAAAGTGATTGACGAATAATTAAAATGTGGTGAACATTTTCATGCAAAATATTCACTTCTATCATGTCTTTATGACACATCCTTAGTTTGTTTGAAATGAACAGAGAGAAATAAAAAATATGTAACTAATATAAAATAGCCCTAGAAAAAAAGTTTGTAAAAAAAACAAGAGATGCCACAAGGCGAAAGGTATTTGAAGTTATAATATGCTTAAATACACAGATATTCGACTTCACATAAAAATGAACCAGATCATTCGCATAACCAAACCATACATTAAACAGCGGTTATACTCATACAATGAACGCTTTAACGAACAAGGGAAGGCATCAAATAACTGGTTCGTGATGGCTACTGTAACCTTTTCTTATAAACGCGTTGTACTGTGAATCTTTGATAAAAGATTAATGTTTAGACATGATGTTTATAATAAACAACGCGAGCTCTTTCATCGAGTCTTATGATTGGCAATTTCAAACATACAAAATGACTGCTCCTTTTCGATTGTGGAAATATAATACACTTGCCGTTTTCTTGAAAATCGAATTATTAGTTATGCGTAGTAGACACTAGACAGATATATTGACTGGCAGACAGATTCACTTTCAGTTTTATAATATCAGTCACGTGTAAGGATAAGGTATGGATAATAAGGTATGATGATATAGATATCTCAAAATTGATATTTTATATACAACTAGCTGTCCCCCGCGGTTTTACCTGCGTTTCCGTGGGATGTCACAAGTATTATAAATAAAAACCTTCCTCTTCAATCACTCTATCTATTAAAAGCCGCATCAAAATCCGTTACGTAGTTTTAAAGATTAAAGCATACATAGGGATACAGGGACAGAGAAAACGACTTTTTGACTTGTTTTATACTATGTAGTAATTATATTTTTATATCGGGACGTTTTGTCTACTATCTGATGTAGCTACAAGTGGTAATAACGTAAGGAAAGTATTGTCCTTTAAGTCCATCTGAGAGTAGCAATGATACACTAGTAGGAGCTTGACGATAGATTTTCAACATGTGATTAGTTAGAGTTACATTAGAAAGAGAAGGAGGATATCCAGTTCAGTATGACAGCAACTACACTAAATAAATACCTACCCGTGTTCTCTGAAGTGCAAAGACCTCAACCTTTATAAGGAAATAAAGAAGACCTAAAATTCTGACGTCACTAACATAAATGTCATCATCATATATTCTTTATTGTTTTATCAAATCCTAAAAAAGGTTTTGCAAAAATATTTAATAATGCTATTCTCAAAGTGAACGTTCACACGACGGATAAAATTTATAAAAATGTATGATATATCGCCATAACGACCTCAGACGACAAAATTATACTAATAGCCGACCCACCATAACCGCTATTTTATTAAGGTTAAGAATTCCCATAGAAAGTTTATAGCTTCACCATAAAGTAAAATAGTATTAGGTAACTAAAGTAGTACCTATAACTCTTTTAAGGTCACGTTAAAAAGCCGTAGATGGTCGTAGCTTCTCGAAAAATCATAAAAACCGAGACGATCTTGTTACGGGGGGAGCAACGCTTAGCCTTAATAAAGCTCGTTCCTTTCAGCGGATATCATCCGGCCTTCGTAATTTTATAGCAGTCTAGCGGAGGCAAGAAAATCAGCTTTCCTTTTGAAATGCCCTTGTGATCCGTTGAAAATATACTGAAAAATATATTTATTAATAATAATTCAATGTTTGTGCCTTTATTAGTACTACCGTACCTTCATTTAGTAAGTTGTTTGTAATTTTAGTTTATTTACTGAAAAAAACACGATTTCACAAACGTAAAATATAATGATAAATAAATATTTCCGGTCCTAGAAAGAATTTAAAACCTTTCCCCAAAACACACGATTTTATTTGCAAAATTGCTTGAAGTCGTAATATTTCTGGAAGTTTCTTTTATGTGAGTTTTCTTGCTCCATTTGTTATTATGAGGTCGAATACCGTCTTTATCACTTGGCGACAGACTTTTGCTTATAAAGAGTCGGTAGCTTGTAATAAAAATAGATTCGGAAACTTACCTATAATGAAGTTAGTAAATAATAATAGCTACAGGTAGGTAATATCAAATGATTTTCAATACCTACCTCAAATGATATTTGCAATAAATTTAAGCTTCAAAAGTACCTATAGGTCTCCAAATTTCAGTAAGTCTTTCAGCCAAAATGGTAACAAACAAATGTTTATAATTTTAGTATTATTATAAAAGGTATCATTATGTAATATTTTCACCTTAGATTTATAAACGTTAAGATCGTTAAAACTATAAATAGAAACCAAAACAATTATTTTACCATTACCTATACGCTAAAATACAGAGTGGTCGACATTGACACCCATAAATTTAAGTTAGAGACGTTAGACTCTTATTACTTTCTACTTAGAAAACAATTAAATCTAAAAAAAATATAATTTTATGTAAATTTAAAATTAATTTAGATCCACTAACGATATTTACTTTATTCTCAGAAAATATAGATTTGAAAGCAAAAATTCCTATAACCCATCTCAATATTTTTATTTTAATAATAATAGGTACGTTAGAACAGTCAATTAATATAAGCCCTAATGAAGACCTTCATAACCTGTTTTTCATAAATTCGAGTAATGTTCACAAATTATAGAAAATGCAATGTGTAGGAATTTTTGAACACCGTTTACTGTTTAAAGAGCCGATTTCCCAAACGATGGGCGAACCTGAAATACGCGATTCCTTGAATACCTAAGCATATATCAAAACTGCTGATAATTCAAATAAAAAGCCAGATACTACCTTGGCCATTGAAAAATAAGACTAAATTAGTGTTTTCAAAGCCTAGTTTAATTCACTAAGACATTCTATAGAAATACACATTTTTTAAAGAAGCCACTAAAACTCTTTATACTGAGGGAGAAATGGTACACCTACTTAAAAAGAAGTGTGTCATAGAGTAAGTTTTCACTAATGCGATTTACCGTCGGTCTGTCGGTATTTAAGGTCAGTACCATAGACAATCTTTTTATCTATTATATTGTCTATTTCATAACCAGTTAAGAATCTTCTAGAGTCATTAACATTTTGAGAAATAACAGGTTACATAGTAAGAATAACTTCTAACGGAACCGCTGTTGCCGAAGTCTTCATGGTCACTTCGTTTTACGATATTTGAGAGATGAAATAGATTTCTTCACCTTTAATATTATATCCAATAGATAGCGGAGCCTAATATAATATAGTTGCGGCAATTGTATCATTTTTATTGAGTTTTTATGGCTATTTATTATCTACAATATTATATTGAAGAGGGATATTTTTTTAGAAACTGTTGAGCTTTTAAATCTTTATTGAATCAGTAATATTCAAACAACTATGATTTAAATGTGACTTGAAGAAGAAGATAGCCAAACACTAAGTTTCTGAGTAGTAGAGCTCAAAGTTCGTCCGAGGAAGTACTCCCACCTTACCCATTTCCACCGTAAAGCAGTAGTACACTTGTATTACTGTGCTTCTGTTAGAAAGGTAAGGGGGCCGGTGAAATTACAGGCACATGAGACTTAACAACTTTACGTCTCAGGATCGACAACGTATTGGCGACGCGCCTGGTGTTGCAAATGTCAATAGGCTGCGGTAACCACTTACCATCAGGTGGACCGTCTACATGTTAGTCGGCCGATGTGGTATAAAAAAAACATAACAAATTGTAATTATTTAATTATGTACAGATGCCATAAATTATAATTTAAAAAGTTGAACCTGTGTTTTACCTGAAGATGTACTATCAAGATAATTCGAAATTCGATATTTAAAAACAACTATTATCATTATCATGTAGTTAGTTTAAAGTATACATTGATAAAACGTTACCCAAGTGAGTCAAATCGAAAGCTTGCTTTGCGGCGTCCGTGACCTCAACCTGCAAATTATTATGCAAAGCGGTTAAGGAACCCAAATTCGTAGGTACCAGATAGAACTGTCATACAATCTACTTTTTGCGAGCCTATTTGAAATTATTGTATAGGCCTATATTGAAACTATTTAAAAAAACACGTATGATGTTGATTTGAAGTAATCTAGTTCATTATTTTATTTAAAAAATAATCAATCTACAACACACATATATCAGTGCTGAAATGCAGTTGGCTCGTGAACATTAAAAATCCACCCATGTCTTGTTCAAAATGGTAGTACAGTAATAAAGTGAATAGAGCCCTAACAAGCAATTATAAAACAAAGTCGCTGTCTCTGTCCCTATATTCCTATGTATGCTTAAATCTTTAAAACTATGCAACGGATTTTGATGCGGTTTTTTTAATAGATAGAGTGATTGAAGGGGAAGGTTTTAATGTATTATACATGTGACATCCCACGGGAACGCGGGTAATTATCTAATAAATCGATTATGATGAAATTTTTTCTAAGGAATAGCTTTAAAACCAGAGATATACGATGAATACCTAAAGCTAACATGTCACAATGAACCCATTAATTTCTCTCAAATATCTGTATTACATTTCATGCCACGTATAATTATTAAAAATATTAATATATGCATTAATTTAAAATGGCTAATAAATATTGAAGAAAAACGTAATTAAAATAACAAAGAACTAGTAATTAAATTTTATTACCAGCGTCCATGTATCATTTGCAAATTAAATTTCAACGTGTTTACAGTGCAATCAAAAACACTGTTCCAGAATATACTGCAATATAAATTAATTTCATAAATCATATTTTACTTTGATCATCAGAACTGTATTACTCTCAGCTTCATATAATATGACTAGCTGCCCCCGCGGTTTCACCCGTGTTTATCGATACCATAGTAATATGGTATAATGGTGTAAACCATTCCGATATGTTCAGTAGTTTTGAGGTGATGATGCGTCAAAGGAACCCTATTTTGCTTATCTTTTAACTTAGCTATTAGCTTTCTAAGTAACTACACATACATCAATTTACAAAATTTTCAAAGTAATAAGTGCCATGGATCTAAATAAGAATACGAAGATTTTTTATGAAACCTGGCATAATGTTTTGGATCCCACGATATCTTTATAAAATATACTTGGATATGATAAGCTCTGACAGATGACACCTTTCGCCATATTGTAATAACAAAATTCGAAACCATTTCTTCAGTTTAACCCCGCGGAGGGCACTTATGAAGGTCAAATTTAAAGTTACTGAAGCTACCACCAAAAATGTATAAAATTATGTTTTTCTAAATTGTTTAGATTATATCATTATTAATTATTTGGTTGGCTTCGAATGGAATGTCTCATAGCTCATTATACAAAAATCTAACTATAAGATCGTGCAGTTCGGGTTCTCCAAAAGACGTCGATGAACAACTATCTCTCTATCTCTATTGCATACAAAATATACATATGACAAATGTTTGATTTCTGAGAAATGAATGCAAACTCGTCAAAAGTGAAATGACCTCATAAGTATCACTGTCGCAATGACACAGGACACTATACTCTCAGGCGTACAAGTGACGTCATTCAGACGACTTCTATTTATTTTGGAGAACGAAAATTGTAAAAACAAAAATATTTTAGAAAGATCTCAATATTGGTATTTCTTAATGTAGTTTTATTTAAGACTAGCTGCGCCCTGCGGCTTTGCCCGCTTTCAATACTGTTTATAAACCTTCCTCTTGAATTACTCTATCTATTGCTGAAAACTGCATTAAAATCCGTTGCATAGTTTACGATTCTATAAAGGACATACAGACAAACATTCATTTTCATATATATAGATATAAGACTATAAGTATAATTCAAGCTGAGGTAGAATCGATTAAGAGTCGCTATACGCTGTATGCAAGCTGCTCAAGAGACCGTCTTATGTATAGATCTACAAAGGAGGTTTTATGATTAGCAGTGGGAATGAAAGGTGAATATATAAAGGATCTTAAAAGTCAATTATTTTAACACCTGGGTTAAAGGTACACATTGTATAGAAATCAATTACATAGCGCTCACTACGCAACAAATTCTACGGCGTATATTAATTTATTAATTTGTTCGGCAAGGCAGCAACACGCGCGCATTATTTATGACAACAAATAAATTTCAAAATTGCTATTGTATCGCCACCATAACTGCCATGTTATTTATAATTAAAACTATAACCTTTGTAATTTATGTTTGCATTTTATTAACTACTAGCTACCGTCGCGGTTCCGTTCGCGTTCCCCAAAATATCGAAATTATCGCAGATTTATAAGATAGGCTATGTCAATTAGAAATATTTAAAGGGTCTATCAGTAAAAAAAAAATTAATTAATACATTGGTTCTGGAGATAACCCTCTACAGACGCAGAGAATCTTCATAATATTACTATTCAGTAAAATTACAAAAAAAAAAAAAACAAAATATTTTGTCTCAGCACAAAAAAAGTCTGACAATGACATTTAAATAATCACATTTGTAATGAAAGTTTAAACAGCTTTATGATGTATGAGGGAACTTGTAAGGTTTATTTTCGTGTGAATACTTAATTATGTTTGGCCTTTCATTAGATATTAATAGATACCTTACTTGAAAAGCCAAAGCATGTTAGGTACAAACATGAAAGTGATAAAGTTACCTGTGAACAGGTGAAAGTGTCAACTTACCGCTCGAGTTATATTCACTAGATGAGAGTGTAACTTGACGCCAGTGCTTGCACAAATACTAACCTGTAACAAGAACAAGAAGTTATAAGAGTTGTGTTACATTTATAAAGGATTAAGAGCATAATTTATAATAAATAGATGAACCTCGAATACGCTATCCTCTGATTAGAAAATATCAAGTTTATTCTTAAATGAAGCGTATCTGATCATTGAAAAAATAGGCCTGAAATGTATTTTATAGGCGAATATAGACAAATAACATAGATAGAGTTGGCTTGGTGATAGGAAATCCTGACTGCCACAGCGCAAGTCGTGGATTAGATTCCCGCCTAGGACAAATATTCTGTGCTCGCCTCGATGAAAATATCTGTTTGTTCTGTGTCTGGCTGGATGTCAATATCTATATAAGAGTGCATATTAAAAAGTATTATATCATTTAACTGGTTTCAATATTACAAGCTCTGCATAATTTGAGATCAGATGGCCGTGTGTGAATAATGTTCTAGGATATATTATTGGAACTGGGCGTGTCACATTGCTCGTCAGGATAAAGAGAGATTGCCTAGAAAAATTACTACATGGGCTGCAAACAAAAGAGTTCGCTGCTTGTGATGATGGGAAAACGAACTTAAAAATATCACAAACGACTGGATGTGAACAGCCCAAGATAATATAAGATTAAAAAGTGGAGTGGGATGGTGGAGGCCTATACTCGTCGAGAGGTTCTAAATTCAAATCATGAAAAACTTTAGTGTCATGGATATTTGCAAGAAGGTACTTAATAACATAATAGAAACTATAAAATGTATGTTCTAACAATAAAAACTGCATGCAAGGCCCCTCCTAAAGTAATAAATATAACTTTATGAGCATCGGCGCCTGTTCAAAATAGGTGCTTTTAAGCCTCGATAGCAAAAATAAATCAATAACCATTTATTTACCGACTCAGACAAAGTTAAAGCTGATGTAAAAAAAGTTATCAAAAAGCTATAAAAGAAAAGTAGGTCAAGTGTAGGGTGAACGGTTAAGTTGACGACCGTTTCGGCGGCATTGGACATATTTCGTCGAGTCAGCGTCGACGAACAGCTCATGCCTTATTGTTAGTCGTGTTACTGATACTGCAAACTATAACTAGATTTGTGTCTTTTTTTTATACGACTTGGGTCGACAAACAAGCATACGGTCCACCTGATGATAAGTGGTCACCGCCGCCTATGGATCCAGCACCAGTGGCATCGCTAGTACATAACTAATTTACGCATCTTATTTAAAGTTTGTTTCATTTTATATTTACATATTTTTAACTTTAAACAATAATAATAATAATAAATATCCTGGGACATTCTTTTACACACGGCCATCTGGTCCCAAACTAAGCAGAGCTTGTACTATGGAAACCAGATAACTGATATACTACATATACTACTTTTTCTAAATACATACTTATATAGATATTTACACCCAGACACAGAACAAACAGACATGTTCATGCACACAAATGTTTGTTCTGGGTGGGAATCGAACCCGCGACCTTACGTTTGGCAGTCAGAGCGTTAACCACCAAGCCAACTGGCCTGTCAAACACTTACTTTGTATACAAGTTTAATCATAAAAATCGGAAGAGCGGGTCTCTCCTAATACAGGTTTTTTAAAAACTTAAAAGGGGAGCCCCAACCCATGTAATTACTGTACTTGTAATGTAATAAAGAAATTTTGAAATTTAAAAAAAAATATTGAAATTTTTAAATTTTATTGTCATTCTTGAAATGTGAAGTTGTAAGTCTCATGTGGCTGTAATTTAACCGGCCCCTAACCTTTCTAACTGAGACACTTTTACTTAAAACTAGTTTCCTGAAGACATTTGTAGAACGAATATTTAGGTAAATAAATATATGTGATTTCAGTTCGAAAACATTTTCCAAGATTCAAGCTTAGAATAAGGTCAACCCTTTTTTGCTTTTGTCGTAAGAATAATCTTGGTGAATCCAAAAAAGGATCAGAATTCCACTGATATGAGTAGGCTATAAGCTTCCTGCTATTATTATACCCGTGCCGATGGAGTGTGTGGGCAAGGAATAATCTATAAAAGCTCTTAAGGGAGTCCCATATAATATGTAATCACAATGCAGACAGATTACAGACTGAGTGACTCATCATATTTTTAAACGTTTAATAGTATTTTTTATTAGGAAATTATCGAATCCCGCATCTTTATTCAATCCACGAGTCGCGACATACTATTCTGCATTACTAGTAAACTGATGATGATGATGATGCATTGCGTGCATTACTAAAAATTTTATGAGTATTTTCTGAGGTTTATACTATATTCCATAGAAAGATAAGAGCTCATGTAGTAAATATTTAAATAAATAAAATAAGTTGGTTAATAAAAATGAAGACATAAAAATAACACTGATTTCATTTTTAACCGACTTTAAAAAAGGAGGAGGTTCTCAATTCGTCTGTATTTATGTTTTTTATGTTTGTTTCCTCATAATTTTCGACTGGGCGAAGCGATTTTAATGATTCTTTTTTTTTCAATGAATTTCCAGATGTTTTAATTAACACTAATTAGTGTTTAAACATTATATTAGGATATTTAATCAATTTTATAATTAATACACCTAACACATATAATATACATATAATGTCGATGTTGAATACATTATATACAACAAAATTATAATAAACATGTCCAAATTTAACGAAATGCCGATGTAAATAAATTGGTACAATGGTTATGCAGCCTTAAGCTGTATATTAATATGAGAACATAAATTAAACAGCAAATAACTCACGTAAACTTCGATATGCGAATGATTTTACATTTTATCATCGATGCATCAACAATTGATTTGCGACACAACAAATGGGGCTACGACGATCGAATAATCGCAGTAATTTATATGTGACCGTATTTTTTTATGAAAATACAAGGAAAATCACGATAAAGAATGGACTATAGTAAACATACCTATTTACTTTTAAAATGAATTTGTATTCTAGAAAATTTATCGCACATCATACGTTAGAAAAACATAAAATAATTAAAAACATTTAAACAATAACACAATCTACATCATTAAAAATCTGTATTTTTGAACTATGTACAAATGAATACTGATAGAGACACCTTGTCAGTCAAGAGTCCTTATTCCCTTTGGTTACGACCTATTTTAGAAAAGCTGATGTGGCATACGCAATAGGGAACAAAACTATAATAAAGATAATTTATCAAACACTAACTAGTGTATTGAACCTCTAAAAGTATACAGATACATCAACAATGATCAAATTTAATAATTATTATGGTTTTTTTTTATGACGAGATAGCGATAGACCTCAATCACACCTGATGGTAAGTGAAGATGAGCGAATATGGAGCTCGCTTTCCCGTTAGTAGCCTATTCACTATTTTCTTAAAGCGCCCCAAGTTGTAAGTTTCTGGGAACATAGACGAGGGGAGAGAATTATAATAATTAATTTCATGTACCGATCTTTAGATATTTTGATGTTGTACAATAATGACGTCACAACTTGCTATTTCATACAAACGTCGTTTGACATTTAATAAAAAGAAACTGATTTGACATGTCAGTCACCATCCCTATTCCAATAACAGTACCATTTTCATGATATCTCGAATAGAAACCCGAACATCACTTTCACCGAGCAAAGCAAAGTTGACCTTTTGACTACTTCCCAACATATAATTTATAAAACTAATAACAGTAAAATACAGAACACACTATCGGCTGACGGGACAAGTTGGACCCTCGGCCACCGGCCGCAGTCAGAGGTCGCAGGTTGCGGTGAAAGTGGCGATGCTTTCGCTAGCCGATACGCTGCGTGATTGTGTCCCAGGCTTAATGTCGCGGAAAGTAAATGCGGCAACAGAAGTGCCAAACATTTATTTATACTTATTTATTTTTATGTGGTGTAGAGCTGTGTTATTTCGTTATCGTTGAAGGTAGATATAGAAGCCGACTTAAATAGAAAAAAACGCTGAATAAAATAAAAGTGATTTTATATATCAATAAAATATTATTATATATATATAATATTTTATTTAACACGTTTTTTTTTTTATTTATATATAATTTTTACAACAATATTACCATAGTATGTAATGATGGTGGTAAGCATACAAAGTAGACATAATATTATGTACTTAAATCATAGTGTAAGTAATGTAGGTTAAACAATGACAATGTTATTTTGTTATCCGCCTTAACTATAGTATGCTATGAATTTAAAATAGGTCTTCACTTTCGTGCCCGTCTGTACAGAATGTAGAGAAACACAAACGGCACGAGAGCATGAATCAACTGGGATGATCGTGTCATGGCTTCCAAGAGAACACAGCTCCGAGCCAACTTTAGCACAAACACTATGTGAGGGGAAGAGCTTAACCCATTTAAATTTAATCGATATGTACACTTAAGGCGCGCTTATATTGAAGCAGTATTATGTTTGGAAAATTAACGAACAAAAATACGAAAAAAAAATTCATGGCTCGTTAATGTCGTATGTAATAAAAGCAATCCAATTAGGTACAAATTGCACTTTTAAACAAGATGGTCAATACACGTTAATTATGTATTTAGGCATGTAATTATAGCATTAAATGTTGATCATTTGACTACATCTCTTATCAAAAAGAGTAGTAAAAAAGTGTTTATATTTTACCCAACACACCTCACCGAATCTCCATGTCTAAAACCACAAAAAACGACCGTGACCGAGGGGCTTAATTTCATTTTTGATCTCAAATATTTAAAAAGAAATTTAATTCAAAGGGTTTATTCTAATAAAAGAATTACGAGCTAAAAGCATTAACATGTAACGTTACATTACACATACAAAAATTACATTACACCTTCCAAAATTACCAAACATTACACGTACCAAAATTACATTACAACACTTTATAAAAACTTTACTACCTTACCTACCACATTGCTGAATCCAAATGTCATTTTAGTGAATGTCACTCCCTCGCAAACATTTCTATATATAATAGGCTTATAAAAGGCATCATGAAATACCAGTATACGGGATATCAGAACTCTAAAATGTAATTGACAGTTACGAAATGGCTACAGGTATGAAACATTACGCGGCAAAACGTAACGATGAAAATGAAATGGCTTATTTTTCACATTCCACTTTTATGTAGTCTCACGCCATTATGTGAAATGTGATGCTTCATAAATCTCTAATACCTTTGTTGTCTAATCATATCTTTAGTAAATATAATTTGAGATATCTTGTGTTATTAAGGGCTGTTTAGTTGGTGTTCAGATGGCCGTGTGTAAAGAATGTCCCAGAATATTTATATGGGCTTATGTATTAGCCATATGACACTGATGCTGTCCTTGGACTAATGGAAATACCAAAACAGGAGAAACCCCAGTAGGTACCTATTTAACCGCATTTAATTAATGTAAAAATAATCTGTTGAACATTTTTCCTTGTTGTACAATATGCTTATCGTGTATTATTTTAATTTATATCATGAATATAATTTTTAGTAATTAAAAGTTAAAACGAAAGTGCGGTAATTTAAGTTCGGCTGGAAAGGTAAGGGGGCCGGTGAAATTACAGGTACATTAGACTTAACAACTTTAGTTCACAGGGTCGACAACGTATTGGCGATGCATTTAGTGTTGCGAATGTCCATAGGCGGCAGTGACCATTTACCATCAGAATAGAATATGAACAGGAAAGTCTATTTTTATATGTTTGACCATAATCTCACCACGGGATGATGTGGCTGAATGTGGTACTTACACAAAGAATGTCTACTAGTTTTACTTTTTTGTTAATTTTATTATCTCATTGGTAAGAATGAAAAGTAGGTAGACAGATCTAACATCAGAAAACAATTACAACAATCCTTTTCATCTTAACGTATACAATCAATCAAAATCAATCGTCAACAGACACTTCGAAAGGATTTCGACATCGTCTGTCGGCTATATATATCGGAATATAACATTTTGAAATAAAACCAAAACATGAGCCACTTAAAACGTGTTATACAGAAGGAACTTCCATAAAAATTCTCCATGTGTGTTCATCCACCATAGCAACAAATAGGAATTTGACGTCACAAAAGTCATGTCATGGTGCGCCTATCAATGAATAATATGTAGGTACTGAAGTGACTGACTCAATAGTATGATGTCTACAAAGTTTAATAATACATACTAACTACATGTGTGTGTTCATGATGTGCGTAGATACAAAGTATTTCAACAGATGGTCTTCTGGTAATATCTATTTTGTACACGGACGCCGACTACCTATCGACAGACAGCGGCGCTTAAACGCTTGGCCTAAAAGTTAGAAAACTAATTTTAACCTCCAATAAGCTTCGTACGCACGAGGAACGATCGATATGGACTGAGGTATTGTCTGTTCTTCCTGCTTCCTTTTTTAATCGTTTTGCTATACGTACTTATCTATATATAGACGGTATCAAAGATTCATGGATGCAAATCACTCTCCAACTTGACTTGGATGTTGGTTAAAAAAGTCGTTCGACATTTTGTATTGCCCTATAACTATACTATACAGTAAATTAACCGAGAAGTACCAACATTGATATGTTTTTTTTTTTCCTCAATGTATTATAACGTATAAACATTACTATTGAAAGTCATAAAAAACAGAATGAGAAAAGAAAGAAAAGATGGAAATACTTTTATCTAGAATAGCTGAAAAATGCACGCCAAGCAAAATGGTTTCAAATAAATTAAACAAAAATGCATCGCCATGAAAATTTATTACCCAAAATTTATGTTCCAAGGAAATAGGTACCTAAAGCGTAATCATTGAAATTGGAATTGGAAATAATTTATTCACCAGCAATATAAATGTTCAGGCCCGTGACAGTAACATGAAAATGTCGTTAATGTTGATTTATGTACGTGTGTTACTTAAGTTGACGTTATTTACTTAATTTCCTTAAAATGTACTCAGAAACGCCATAATTATATGCAAACGAACACTGACAGGGTTTATTTCAGTTACAATGAGATCCCTCAATGTGCTAATCAGATCTATGACGTCACAGGAAGCCGTGGTTTTAATTCTGTAGCTAGAATTTACATTTAGGGCAACGTCTGTAACATAATGATTAAATAGATATTAAAGCTATTTTCGACTCGTACAGATCTGTTTTTGTGATAGATTATAATTAAGTCTCCTGTTATTTATTGCAGTGGTATTTAGTAGCAGTAGTACTAGTTCGTCCGGGGAACCACTACCACCATACCCATTTTATCCGTGAAGCAGTTGTGCACTTGCATTACTGTTTCGGTTAGAAAGGTGAGTATAAGGATAAGGGGGTCTGTGAAAATACAGGCACATGAGACTTCACGTCTCAGGGTCGACAACGCATTGGCTGTTATATATTTTTAGAGCTATGATATCACCATTAATTTACCTACACAGATTTTAAAGTATCACTAATAATAATCACCTATCACTTAGTCGAGAGGAATAAAGACTTGGTAAGAACCTGGATGAGCTTCATCCAGGTTATAAAGCACTGCATTGGACTGTCTTTACAGATATTCATGGAAAATAAACTTTTCAACTAGAGAAACAGTAAATCTATTTTATTATGATTAGCTTTTCATGGCAACAATCTCACGATAGTATGCCACTATGTGGTAGAATGTAGTAAGCAAGTAAATAGGTGGTAGCCGGTGGTAACAGGCGGACATGTACGGACTACACGGTAGCGACGATGTATCTACAGTGCTGTCATTTCTCAGATTGTTTTTAACCGACTTCAAAAAGGAGGAGGTTATCAATTCGTCTGTATTTTTTTTTATGTTTGTTACCTCATAACTTTCGACTGGGCTAAGCGATTTTAATGATTCTGTTTTTATTTGACAGCTGGTGCTTCTTCCACTAATAAGTCATGATCCAAACCCAGGTATTCGACCTCTTATTTTTGTCACTACCAAGTATCACGACTGTTTATTTATTTAAATCTTATAACGGTCCATTATCTTTACAAATATTGCCTTAATGAGAAGTTCTTCCTTTACACATACTTCTGGGAAATCACATAAAGTTCAATTAACATTCTTCAATCTTGCTTCATTAAATACCAACGTCTAAATGTCTAGATTAGTAGTAATTCAACGCCAGTTATTATTCTTAGCCTAGAAAGCTGGAGCGTTAGTCCAAAGGTCAAACGATGAAAGGTCAAAGAGCACATTGCAGATGTTTAGCTGTATTTCTGTAGGTACAGAATTTACGTAGATGAAATCTACTTGAATTTAGCAAATTTAACTCTAAAACATGAAGGTAATTATATCATATTAAATCAAATTCTTTTGTAATTTCAATTACTGAGACTCAGAAAATTTTCAAAAAAAGATTCTTACCTTACTTATCTAACTTACAAGTTCCTTAAAACAAATTTGAGTTCCCTGACTGAATTTTTGAACTACTTGAAGGTTAACAACATTTTAATTCGAAAAACGAAAAAGCAAAAAACATCAAATATTAATTTCTACTAAATCGACACCTAATAAAATATCAGTTGCCGATGACGCAAATATTGTCAAATACAGTGATATACAGCTGTAATCACCTGTAGAAAATACAATAGACAAATCATGAAAAACAATGTTGCCAAATTATTAACATTGATTATTCAAATTCATTAAACATAACTGAAGCAAATTAATTGATACGGTCGTATATCAAGAACCGAAAACAGTAATAATCAGCACCTACACAAACAACAATGGAAAAATAATGCAATACAATAATTTTGTCGAACAAAAGACCGAATGTAATAAGTGCACAGAGTACCCAACAATGCATGCATTCATCATAATTTAACGTCAATGAAAACATCCCGGCTGTTCACTGTTGCGAATACTCAATTGGGTGCGATTGCAAAACTAAATCTATATGATCGCGATGATGATAAAAATGTATTGTAATAAATAATGCATTCCTACCACGTCGCGCGAACTGGAAATTGAAGCCAATTTATTTATTTTGTAATAAAGCACAGTCAAGGCTGGTCATACTGAGGGAATTTTCTCTCGTAGATACAAATTTACGCTACCCACGGTTGCTATATTGCAGAAAATAATAGGTACCAGATGTTGAGGGCGTATGCATTCACCCCTACTAATATTATAAATGCGAAAGTTTGTATGTATGGATTTTGCTAAAACTACCAAACGCATTTAAATGCGGCTTGGCACATGGAGTATAACCTGAAATAACATATTGGCAACTTTTTATCCCGGGAAAATGTGACATCCCTAAAGAACGTGGGTAAAACCGCAGGGGACAGCTACTCAAATATACTTACCGTTTATAAGAAAAACCAAATAGACCGGATGAAACGTCAGTTCCTGCTATCAAACCGTACTTTTTACGCAAATTAAATTTTAATTCTATGGTAATTTTAAAACTATCCATGTAACATGTCACATTCTGGTGTCACTAACCTTTGCGAAGATAATATACCTACTTTATTTCTAAGTTAATATGCTTTTAAAACAGTAGACAGGTAGGCAACAGATAGCGTTACACGAGCAATTAATAAAATAGAAAAGTTTCATTACGTTTTAATGCAAATGGTTTGTAATCAAAAGTAAAGGTTGATATACGTAGCGGCACATTACGTTACCGAACAAGAAATTGATGAGGAACTTATGTCAATGGCCTTAGAGCCTAATCTAATAAAGCTAGAGCCATAGAGATGCCACCGGTTGAAGCGGTCTCATGTAACGGTTCGTATATTTAACAGGTTTCCTAATACGGTCGATAGCAAACCAACGTATAGCAACTTGTTAATTTTGTGATACCAAATGTGGTGAAATATTTGGTAAAGGTGGCACATAACTAAAGAAATAGCATTCGTGATAGAATTTAATTTTTGATTTCACTAATGGTAGCGTATTTTACTTCTGAACATAATTTAGTAGGTACTTTTAGAGTTCAATTTTAAATAAATATGAGTGCTGTGCTTTATCCAGATACCATTAAATTCTTGGTCACTCTGCTAATGGATTACTGAGAAATAACATGCGCCGTCCAGCTGACATATAAAATGCTCCATCTAATTCCATAAACGATGCTCTCACAGCTTTGTACTCACAGAATAAGAAAAAATGAAACACTAATTTGACATTCATAAGGTTAAGAGCGTCTGTACTGGTTCCGGAGTGCCTCAAGGCAATCTGCGGTGACGATGAGCGAACGATGAATTATAACCCTTATTCAGTTCACAATAAGGGTTCTAGAACTGATATTATTTGACGAAGGAATTACCTAATTAAACATTACTTTGTATTGATAGGTATTTGAGGTTACTATGCATCATTGTACACACTATAATGATAATATCTATAGATACTTTTTCTATAATAAAATCTTACCGCTAACGTGATTTTCGTCAAAATTTAGTCTACAAATAATGGTTGTCGTTATTTCATACGTATTTTAGGTCTCTCACAAGACTTATATTTATTATTGTTTGAAATTTGTGAGATCTAAAAATAGAAGAACTATTATCAAACTACCATATTCCATAACCTTACTTTAGTGTCAATTTCAAGACTACGTGATTTTCATCAAAATTTACAGTCAGCAAATGATTGTCGTTATTTCATACCTATTTTAGGTCTCTCACAAGACTTATATTTATTATCGCTCGAAATTTGTGAGATCTAAAAAATAGAACAACTATTATCAAACTACCATATTCCATAACCTTGCCTTAGTGTCAAATTCAAGACTACTTAAGTTCATAACTAGTCTCTGATTTCTAGGGCAAGTTCGCATAATTATGTAATTATGCAGAATATTTAATAAGTTCAGTCAGTCGAGTGCAGACTTGACGGTCAATGACTACGGCCTTGACCATTGCTTCAGGCTAACATTTGTTATTACGGATTACATCAAGATAAGCTATATAATTATGTTATTTGCTATCTGCTTCCACGTCAGTATTAAACCCATTCAATTTCCGTTCTGTAATCGCTCTGTCTCTATCTATCGTTAGTTGGCTTAAATTTATTTGTTTGTTTCGTTCGGTCGTTTGTCTCCACGATTCGATAGATAAATTAACATCATTGACATATTTAATTGTTATTTAGTCTATTGATTTATTTACAGTTTATTGACTGCTATATTTTAACGCTTATAAAATTAGCACCTGTTAACATCTGTTATTAAAATAAAAATATTATTATTGCTCATTCATATAATAAGCTCAGTATAAAATGAAGATTATTGAATCTATAAATTAATTTCATGCTTAAATTAATAGTATAGATTGGATCATATTGCATATTAATATAATAATTAATTATTCAGCTGTTTATACCCGGGTTTCGATTGCTATAATTATAATTAATTTGATATAGAGCAAATGCATTGCTATTTACACAAACATATAAATCGATCAACCACTTTCGATGTAAATAGTGCATACAATTCAACGCTATGATTGTCAATATTTGTAAATGAATTACTCAATATATCGCATTATAAATAGCGTTTATGCTACATGAAGCGCAGAATGGAATAGGGACAACTTAATATTTATTATATAGCCAAAGTTTTTACTATTGGAAATGAAGCAGGATTTACCATTGGTCTATTATTATTAAAGATGAAATCTATAAAAAAAAAGTTTATGAAAAATTATATAACTAAGTTAGTAGTTGAAAATTTGATGTAGATGATGTATGAAGGGACTATTGTGGTGACAATCACTGACATTATCATGAAGGTCGCATATTTAAAAGCGAAGTGTAGATAAATATCGTACTTAATTCATTGCCAGTTATAAAATAAATGTAATGAGTAATTTTCATTAATTTAATTCCTTTGAACACATAATTATGTCTCACATAGGTACTTAATATTTGTGAAGGAAATACGTGATAATTTACCTAACCGCGAATATATAATGAAAATTATGATATGATAATTAAAGAGGGCCTACGAAAATAAAATCAGCATAATTGTTAATTCTAGTCAAGGGTCATATTTATGCAAAAATAATAGGAATGTTTTTTTTACTTTTTTTTATTAGCTGCCTTATATTAAAGGCATATCTTCCAGAAGTAATGCTCCGAATAATGGTTAAAACCAAACCAAATATATTATTCTAGTTTGAAAGATAGAAAGGGATAAAAAAAGAGACAGGAATAGTGATTTTGTTTTATACTATGTAGAGATATTTTAGAGATATATATTATAAATTTGTTTAATTGTAAAATCTATTAAAGCTTAAGATCTTCAAGTTACAAAAAACACCAAAACTGTGCAAGAGGCCGAACTACATCTAACTTCATTAAAATTAAGAAACTAAACCAATTTAAGGTTAAAGAAAGATACAAAACATTTCGACAACTAAACAATGAACATAGATTGGATGAATTCACAGAATTTTATTAACTTAAGCACAGCAATTGACCTATTAATAGTTACAAATAGAATAACTAAACTACATCCGATACCAATATTTACAGAAGCAGCGGTTAAAGCAACATCTGGGCGTGCTTGTAGCTTTATAGGTACTGCTCTTATTTTAAATTGTTATTACAGAATTCGTTAAGCTAAAATAGATTCAGTGCGCTGTAGCTGGAATGCAAATGTACCATTGTTATCTTGTCATGTAGAAGAATATAATATTTGACTGACTGAGAGATCATTACAGAGATTAAGTCGCAGATAATACGAACATGAACACGAAGAGATTCTAGAAGCGTACAGGTGAGCTTAGAAAATAATAATCGACAAGCAACCCTTAAAAGGTTGTAAATAGGGTGTCAAAAATAAGGGATATAAGTATGATTAGCGCGAGTAAAACTGCAGGGTAAAAGGCTAGTAGGTAATAGATAAAGGTGGACGATGTAAAGATTAAATAAAATCAAAATTAATAATCTACGAAGACAATTTTACTTTTAACATAGTAACACAGATAGGAACAGAAACCTAAGTAAATCAATGTTATGCATTGAGTTTATCAAGAAAATAAAAGCACTTCCTTTCTCAATGCTGACTTGTGTTTATAAGCGAAACACATTCACATATTGTGGTTATTTTGGTATAGTCCAAGTAAAGAGTATCATGAAAGTATATGTTACATTGTTTACCAATTTAAGATAATAATACTGATCTTTTGACGGTAAGAACTGTCAAAATAACTATATTATTGAATAGAATGGAAATAAATGACATTAAATAAGTAGTACATACTAAAAACCAATCCAGAAATATACAAATGTTGATACGTCAATGTAAAATAATGATCTAACTTGTGTAAAAATATCACCATCTCAAGTATTGCATATCACATTCAGTAGATAAAATTAACATTTAAATCGCCTCTGCTCAAGCTATAAAACCAATATGTATATAATCCGCTACACGTCAAATCTTTAGACCAAACGATACATGACTATAGAATTCAAGAACAATACAATACGAATGGTCAGGCGCACTAACGGTACGGTGAGCCGCCTCCGCGGTCAAAGTAAAGATTCTACATATTCACTCGACGCCATAACGGTGTAAGCGTTTCTTTTTGTTATTCCTAAAGCAACACTCATATCGCAAATTGTTTTATTCACGGTCAATTTTAAAGAAGCAAACAATCATTATTGCTGTATCGTTTTTTATGATGAATTCACTATAGTTTTTATGGACGCTAAACAAAAAGAGGACATGATTCATGTTGTAATAGTGGAAGTAAGGATTACATTTTCTGATAGTATATCTTGCACAAATAAAATATATTTTCTTGATATGCATTAGCGAAGGAATACACGACACTACTATACAAAACATAACATTTCTGAAAGGAGCCTAATTTAAATACGAAACAGAGAAGTAGCAGCAGCAAACACATTTGAATCAACACTTAATTTTGATAACGAGAGTAAATCTCATCGACTCACGCACAGAAGCGAAGAGGAAGGAGCATTCAATGTCCATTTATCAATTGTAAGCATCGTACCGTTACAATACGATGTAGGCAGACATTGTGTCTCGGGGAATGGCCTGCGTTTCGAAGCTTGCTGTCAAATATAAGGTGTATGAATGTAAGGGCATGAATAGGCACAAAAAGAAAAATGCAATCATCAAAGATTGATGAGAAAATTAAAGCATTTAATGGTGCATGGTTTATTCATGAATCGAGAAAGAATAGATATAAAATAAATAAAACACTGACAAAGGGTACAAAGAACATGCATATTTTTTATACGTACGAGTATAGATTATGATATAAAACACTACAACTTCTAAAGTAAAAGTTAAGACTGACCGATAAAAACAGTAAGCTAAAAAATCCGATTTAAAACATAATACAATCGAATAAATATTACCAATAGCTTCGATAATAAATGTAATTGAAGACTCGTCTATGTTTCGCAATTAATAAAATTGTCAAATTATTTTCAAACACGAACTTTGACAACGCATATGGGAACAATGAAGATGAAGCGTTGAGACATGCTCTAACAATGAATTATAATGACAGGTCCCATCCAGAAGCAAATGAGACCACTGATAGTGTTATACTGTACAATACAAGTGACCTTTTATCTTACGCGTGAGTTAATCACAAAGATATTCGAGAAAGTGACGACATGGTAGACGAAAGTTTTGATGATGGCTTTGATTTTTTCTTTGAATAGATGAATGTTCGTGACAGTGGTGGAATAGAAATTAAGGTCGATTTCGTCATGGTTGAACTTATATTATAGTTAGGTAGGCTCTCATTGATATCGATAAAATACCAATATAAAAAAACGAATTCATAACGCATTCAAAATTAATTAGCTGACAATGTTGTTTTTAAAACGATGTTGTAGCTAGAATCATTAAATCAAAGAAACAGTTGAACAGTTCTGCTAAGATTGAAAGCCATTATTTAACGCATTTGTGTAAATGTGTAAATACAAATTGGCACTTAACGAAACTACAATAACACCTACAATCAATTTTAATTTCTGATAAAAGATTGAGGTAAATAGGTAATTTACCACAATCAATAATCTCAAAGATTTCTTTGGTTACATTAATAGTTAATCTCTTAATAAAATACTTATAAATGGAAATTATTTGGAGCTAATCAAATCAAACACTGTTTGACAATCATAATGAATAAAATTAAAAATATTTTAATCATTAAAACTTTATAATAGAAACTGTACACGGTTACATCATTGTCCATTATTGGTGAACATATTATCGTATCAAACGCGATAATTTTTCTAGATAATTAAACGTACATGGAACGACTGACATAATCACTGAGCTGTACGATTATTGAGATTGCACAATATTACTAGTTCTGCATTTACGCTGCAAGTATTGTGCTCGTAATCCATACATATGGATCAATTGTAAACAGTTACTTAATCTTGAAAACAAAGAATTGTAGTTGCAGTACAAAAACATGGACATAATACCTTAAATATTACGGATTAATTTCGACCAACAGCCCATATAAGCCTCACAGAGAATTTAATTTCTTACCTTTACTTATATACTTTTATGATTCAATCTCGGTAAAAAGGTATTCGACGCAATCCCTACTGATCCGATTTGTTCCAATGTTAATCCCAAAATCCCACTCAGGTACATCTACACTAATAACATTACATATAATATATGATTAGGGCACAATACTTGCTTTGATATCGCACAATCTCTCTCGTCTTAAGCATGCCAATAAAGATTTTGTACCTATACATAATCATCTTTCTACCAAGTCTTCTTCCATTTCATGGCTATTATTATAAGTCACTATTCATTCATACTTTCTTCAGTTTTCCTCAAGTTTTGTGACAATTATGTATCTTCAATATTAACTTCGTCATTATCATCAAATTCTTTGTCAAGTCATTTTTATAAGATGATACCTACACTAGATTTAAGGACTATAATCGAATAAATTTTTACACACGAACAAAATATCCGATAGCGTCACTTAACCCCAATCATCTAAACTGAATAAAGAAAATAATATGAATATGATTGTGAGAAAGTAGACATTCGTAAATCTGAATCGGATTGGTATCTTCACACCCAAACATGGTAATGATGATTTGTATAACTGTCTGTATACTATTTTCTCTTTCATGTAGAGAATATGAACGTAAAATTAACAATGTAACTATCAATTAATTCGCCGTGAATTTTGTAAATTACACCATCGTTACACTCAATCACTTCACCATAGACTTTAACGGTCAGACCATCGAAGGCTTAAATGGGGACACTAATAGGCTTCTAAGGTTAATATTTCAGGAGACGCTGGACCCCTGGTCGTATCGTAATGTCCTTAGTAATTGGTCCCAAATCCCAAACTCCGTGACTCTAGGGTGATATTTGAAACTGTGACATTTGTTTCAGGAGTTTGGCTGTTAAATTTTAGTACTAAGCAACAGTTTGGTTTCGGTACGCACGTACATTACTCTGAGCTTTAATGTCTTAAGCCTTATTTAATTAAGTGTTATTTAAAGGAATTCGTATAGAAGTAAGCATATGGTGTTCTGCTTTGAGTGTGTCCTTGGGTTTTGATTAAAGTACTATATCCACATTGATTTTAAGAGTAACAGTATTGTTACACATTCCTTTGCTTTTAGGCTCGGGTATCACTACTTTCAATGGTATGATGGAACTGGTTGGAATAACCGGTTACAAACTCATGTCATTAGTATTTATGTTAAATTGGGTGCTAGTAAAAATGATGCCACAAACTATACGATATCTATGTATAAGAATTTAAAATAAATTGTACGAAACAGGAATGTTGGGAAAAACATAATAACCATACGTTTATATAATGCTGGAGTATGGGACTTAATCGTCATAATTTACTATCATTAACATACCATAAAGTAACGTTTTCAACAACATTTAACACGATACGTACGTTATACATATTTATAACACAGTATGTTAGTTAGATGACACTAAACCTTCGGAATATAGTTATTAAGAACTCAATTGCAATACAAAATATTTGGTAAAAGCAGAAATCATGATATTCGATATTTATTGATGATTATAATTTAATTATTTCGGAATATGTATTTTCTGTCAATTCCGACATACGATAATTGCAATTGAGTTTTTTATTTTTCTAAATCTTACATACTTTAATATAGATATTTACATCCAGGCACAGAACATACAGACATGTTCACCTACAAATGTTTGTCCTTGATGAGAATCGAACCCACAACAAGTGGCAGTCAGGGTCTCTAGCCACCAAGCCAATGGTACAATGGTTCGATTGAAGTAAAGCTTTCATCAGAATAATATCTTACGGCACCCTAGAGATGAATTGGAAAGGTAGTATTCATAACTACCTCACTACAATATAAGCCAATATCATACAAAACGTGAATTATAACATAGTTACTGTTAGCTTTTTAATTAATCTCGAACATACGAATTTAAAATTGGTTATCTATTTGTTTAATTTAATTTAATTGCACCAGATATTATATTATATTCGCTTACCATCGTGTGAGATTGAGGATAATCGCAATCTCGTAATAAAAAAAATTTAAAAAAAAGTGTTAGTGCTATTTTTTTTTTGTAAGTAAAGATGAGGCCTAAGATGGAGCTCGCTTTCCCTTTAGTACCCAATTCACTCATTTGGTGAATTATGATGGTAATATGGCGCCACTGGTAAAAGAACGTCATTCCCAGGCCTTATCTATTGGCGTCATATTAAGTAGACGTAAAATCAAAATCAGATTGTTCTCACTCAGCCTTGTACTAGTTCTCAAAGCGTCACATATTATTTGAGGAATAAATAAATAAGTGCGCGGTTAAACAGCGTTTCATTTTGGTTTTACAATACCAACATCATAAACGTCATCCCTAAATTGATAAAAAAACAACTACAATGAGATAAAAAAAAGCTTAATATAATAAACACGGTGGCAAGTAAAACATTAACATCATTGAAGTGAGTGTATGACACATCGCTAACTTACGTAATTAAGGCAATTACAACGGCAATTAGAGTCCGATAAGTACCTGCAATGAAGAAAAAAACAATTAATATACATATTGCATGCATTTATAGTCTTGGTAATGGTTATTTTATTGTACATAATGTCAGCGTATGACTTTAATTTAAATAAACTTATAAATACTTTAAAGTTATTATCGAATTCATCGTCTACTTAAAAGTCAACTATCAAGGTACGCAAAACTCAATGTACAGTCACCAACATAAATCGACAGATCTAAATCTACAATGCACTGAGAGGGCGATTGTGCAATGGTCTCGGAATCGTCGATGTAGTCAACTTTGTATTACATTGACGGCGCTTCGATTGTTCCCACACTGCTCGCGAAGAACTATCAATCTAATACCTATGAAATCGGCTTAGATATTGAATACGAGAGAGTTACAAAATAAGGGTGCAGTAAAAAAATGTTATAGTACAGGAAATACCTGGTAGATATGTCTTTCCTAATTACGTACAGTTCAAGTGTTCTGTATGTTTGTAAATACTAAAATATTCTTCATTACTAACTAAGGCGATAGGTAATATCTGTCAAAAAATACAAATTGGTATTCAAAAAATTCAAAATTCAAAACCATTTATTCAGTTTAGGCCCTCGGAAGGCACTTCAGGAGATCAAATTTAAAGGTACTGAAGCTACAAATTATTAAAAGTAAACTCCAATTTATAATCAACGGTGTTTTTACTACAGTAACCCTAAAATAAAAAGAAACAAAAACCTCACAGGGTATCGAAGGTGTATTAAAGATACCTTCACAGACAGTTCACATGCAATGTTTACTGTTATCAAACGTATGTTTGCATAACACTGTGTGACAATATATACGCTTCCCACAAACAATTCGCCACCCGGCTCCATTGTTCTATGTTGTATGAAATTTCAGGACTTCCGAGTCGTAATATTAATAATGTCCAAACGTCTTGCGGTATGGGTAGTTATTTATTGTTTAAAGTTTTTGTTCCAGACCAAACATTCGTGCATATGTGTTTTGTTCTCAGATGCAATATCATCAGACATATTCAGTACTATCTTATGTTAGAAATGTTTATTTACGTAGAACGTTTATTTGTGCAAGCTCTTATAAATTGTTTTCATATTACAGAACATAATAGTCAATACTATACACATAATAAATAATTTTACAATAAAAAATTGCTTCTCAAATATTACGGTTCAAAATTTATTTATTTCTCAAAGATTACATAAATCACTTAAACGAGAAACAAACGTTACAAACTGAATATAAATTAAGTCCAGAGTTGCAAAAGTACAATTAAAATTAAATGTTATAAATCTATAATGCGGGTACGTTTAAAATATTTAGTTTACTCATCGGCCGGTTCGGATCGAAATATACAGCTTGACAGGTGAGCAATTCCTTGCTAAGGTATATTACCCACCAAATAATCCGATATATTATAAAAACCTTTCCACCACTCCTAACTAGCTGTCCCCGCGGTTTCACCCGCGTTCCGGAGGTCTGTAATACGCGAACTGTCAAACGCGCGCAGTTAAAATAGTTGTAATTCTTTAAAATTCTCGCATTTTCTCAATTATAATATGCATGTATTATACATACAACCTTCCTCTTGAATCACTCTTATCTATTAAAGAAAACAACACCAAAATCCGTTGCGTAGTTTTTAAAGTCTAAGCATACATAAGGACAGACAGACAGCGCCAAGCGACTTTTTTAATACTATGTAGTACTGTGTATGAGCTATTTAGTTTTTATTGTAAACCTACTGCATAAACTGCAATATTTCGTCAAAGAGCGCTGACAAATAAGAATTCCATTTGGAAAAAAATATATAATAATTTCGAAAAAAAGAACCTTCAACGAAAAACGTACCTAATCGTAAATACAAAATGTCACATAACAAACACACAAGTGCATAATGAAATAAGGTTAAATATTCCTTGTAGTGCCTTGTCACCGTGACCACAAGCGTGTATGCAAATAAATCAAAGTTACAATACTATCGTGAACTGCAGCTGAACATAACGGTGGAACGATCACACAGAATTGATTATTAAGTGCATAACCAATACGGCATACGCATGTGATTTACATATGAAATAAATTAACTTTACCAATAAATTAAACCACGTATGAAATTGAAAACAAATCATAAACTTATTACGTCATGATTCTGATACATCCTTCATGAGATCATTCATTGTTTTAAAATAAAATTCAACAAAATTAAAAATATAAATATCATTTGACATTCTTTACTTATAACCTGCTCCCAAACTAAACAGATTGTACTATAGAATCCAGAAAACTGATTACTACACAATCTACATTTCTTTTCTAAATACATAGGTACTTACTTATATAGATAGAACAAACAGTTTATGCACACAAATGTTTTTTCTCGGAGGGAATCAAATCCACGACCCGTGGCTTGGCAGTAAGGGTATCGTACTTCCAAGCCAACTGGTTAGATGGATATTTGTAACTCTTTACAACTATAGTGAAGTTAATTATTAGAATTGTTATAGTAAATATATACTTACCCACAACATTTGAACCCAACTAAGTTATATTATAATATAAATGCGAATGTTTAGAATGGATGTTACTCTTTAACGCAAAAACTAGTCAACGGATTTGGATGTAACTTAGCACAAGCAGTTTATGACCTGAACTAACACATTGGATACATTTTATCCCGGGGAAAATAAACGTACCTTAGGAACGCGGGTAAAACCGCAGGGGACAGCAAGTCTATACTAATATTATAAAGAGGAATGATTTTTATGTTTGTTACTCTTTCACGAAAAATCTACTAAGCGGATACTGATAAAACTTGGCACATAGATAAAGCATATCCTGGAATAACATATATGCTACTTCTTATCCCGTGAAAATGTGATATGCCTCGGGAACGCGGGTAAAACCGCGGGGGCAGCTAGTGTAATAATAAATGTGAACACGAATAGGGTCACATTACCAGTAACTATAGTAAGTAGGTATAACTTACCAACAACCTAAGATAATATTAACTGTATTCGCAAAACAATCTATCAATATGTTAAAACTTAGTTTGTAAGCCTATACTATATCTGTACTTTCCAGCATTTATAGATATTTATCTTTAGTACAGTCAGTAACAGGTCAAAATTTACAAAACACCTGTACTAACTAAATAATTAACCATATGGAAAGATAAAGCAAATATGATTCAAAAAACCTACACTGTTACATTACAACATAATGCAATTTAATTTAAGTGCACAAGTGTCTTTTGTAAATTCGGATATACTACTTATGTTGCCGACAGTACATTAAAATTACATAGCAGTTTTACCGATACAAGATATGATATTAAAAGGTTATTATCGCTAATGACCATTTATAGATTGATATTATCTTGATTTACCAATTTATATTGCTTTCTTCTTTATCAGCATAGCTTTTCTTACCTCAAGTTGGCTGTTTTACTACAAAAAGAGATACTCTATTACGTAACTCTCTCGAGTTCAAAGTTGAAGCCGACTTCATAAAAGATTGATGATTCGGCGCGGGCGCAGTGAGAGATAGCAGTCGTTTTGCTGTTAATATATTAAACCAACTGTCCCCCGCGGTTTCACCCGCGTTCCCGAGGGATGTAACATTTACCCAGCACAAAAAGTATCCTATGTGTTATTCCAAGGCTATATATGTCTATCTATATATGTGCCAAGTTTCATCCAAATATGTTCAGTAGTTTTTGCGTGAAAGAGTAAGAAACATCCATACATACATATTATATATATTACATATATTAGTAGGATAATCTACATCAACTTCGATTCCGAGAGCATTACATAATCCACCTGTTTGTTTCATATGTATATAAAAAGGGAAAGAGCTTCTACAATGGAACGGTGGGGCTAGTCGAAGTAAGAAATAACGAGCTACCGTTCGATCTCCTAACCACAGTTTGCAAACTGTAAAGAAACCTAAACCAACAATAAACTAACGATCTCAGATCTGTGTAACGAGTATTCACAGTCAATTTGTATGGCAACAAGGAAATTGCATTCAATATTATCACGTTCACAAAATCACAGTGGGAATGCAATAGAAAAACAAATCGCGGTTGTTTTACTCGGCTCGCATTGAACCATTGAATTAAGTTTGGTGCAGTTGTAATCGAAAACGAATTGTCGAAGCAATTCGATAAGAGTGTTATTGTTGTTGTAAACGCACGCGCATTGGCGGAACGATAACCGAGTGTGGACGGATTGAACGATCTAACGATATGGGGTGATGGTGTAAAATTTAATGATTGTTTTTTATGTTTATAAATAGGTACCTATACAATAACAGGCTGATTGCCGTAGAGCCACAGGTCGTGGGTTCGTCATCATCATCATTGGCCTGCCCAGTTCTGAATCATTTGGGATCGGCGCAATACGTATAGTACGCTTTCTGTTAAAAGTAATTAACGTACTTATCTGGTGTCCATTTCATGTTGTTTGTTTTAAGATGGCAAGAGGAAAGATGGAAGTGTGAACACATATGTCCCACAATATTATTATTTCATACTGGCTATTCCTGGCATGCGTTGCTATGGGTCCTCAAACCGTGAAATATAAAACGTACAAATGTAATTCATATAAAATCCTCTGGAAAAGGACACTCAAAGTTCTCCAAAAAAATTCCTTTTAACTTTTTTTGTTTCATATAAATAAACTTTATTTAGCTTTTAACGCTGGTTTAAAAATAATAATTAGAATATAAAAGCAGATTTTTTTTTGTAATAGAATCTTCGTTTTATTTTCACACTATGTTATTTCGTAATAAATAGTCCTTATGATGATTATTTTTTCTCGTCTAAAGGGTTCGATTTCCAGTTCAACCATGTAAGTATTTAAATATCTATGAATGCAGCTTAAATTGTTATTTAAATTCAAATAATGTCTTCATTCAGTAAAATGTTCCATCTACAATATTCAAGGGAAACTATTCCCTCCATGTGGCATATCCGTGGGACGCCCTGTATAACAGATACAAAATACAAAATAGATATATAGATAATACTTAAGATCGTTTTAATTTTATACATACGTATACAAATTATATAAGGTACATGTATATTTAAGAGTCACTATGCGTATCTTATGATATGTTAATATTCTAGATTATCCTTCACACACGGCAAATTTATTGCAAGTTTAGCTCTTGTACCATGGCAACCAGATGGCTGATATATTTCAAACACAGTCTAGCTAAAAGGTACCTAATCCAATAGGAATAAGGTTAGTTATGTTTATTTTGCACCCGAACATTTTTTGTTTGTTCGTTGTCTGGATGATACGAAAGATATTTTTAAATTCTATAACATGAATATTACTCAGTCGAATAAAACCCACGCTTATAATATTAGCCATTAGGTCGTAAGTATGTAGGTAAAGGCTTTTATATATAAGTAACATTTCCAGATACGTAGTAGCACCTAAGCCTTCTCGCAAAGTGAGAAATATTGCAAACTTACTATCGTACTTTTTTAATATTTCCTTCAAAGTTATATTTCTAAGACGAGGAAGACGACTTGAAGTCACTTTCCAACTCCTATATCATATGAAATTATAGTAGTTTTATAACTGTAACCATTTTATAACTTTACAATTTTATGACATGAAAACTTACATTCGTATCCCTCAGTTTCTTTACAGAGTTTTTGCTGCAGACTAATTTGTTTTATACTTGTTCTAGTATCTTATATATCTATACCTTATGCATGTCTTTACGTCACATTTTTAAAGCACCGTATTCAAAGAATCTTAAAACAGAACTGTTTGTATTTGAAAAACAAATGAAAAGCAAGAAACCGAAATAGAAGAAAATGTCGAATTTTAGAGAACGATACAGAGACATATTTTCCGCATTCTAATACGCCTTGTCTCTTTTGCACAAATCAAGCACACATAGTTGAAACTCTGATCACTCGTTGAAAGCATGATACCAAAAATCAATCTTAAAAAGTCTTAGATAAAGTTGCATTTTATTAGTATGTAATAATTTTCACTAAATTGTGCAACAATGATACTGAGCTACACATAGACATTTATAGAGAGATATATATTTTTGAAGCTCAAGTCAAAATAAGCACTTTATCTAATACATCCAAGTAGGTATGGTAAGTTCTCAGAGCCAGAATTCGCACGCAACCACACATTGACCCGAAGTAATAAAGTTCATTCTGTAGCGGCAAAAGTTATATTGTTGCTACCACTTAGTAAAGCTTAACACAATAATGTGCCGTTAAAATATAGTTCTTGTTGGGGTAGTAATTGCTTTAGCATATTAATATCGTCCAGTAGAGTAATGAGCTCTGAATGTTTATCTACTTTAGCTTCTTATATTTTCTTTCCGTCACGAACAATCACCCTAGAATCTATTCTAGGTGCAGTGATATAGGGTTTGAAATTGAATAAGTTTGAAAGATACCATATAAGTTTTTTACAAACGAGAGAATATGCTGCTGGTTGAAATTGTAAGAGAATAATAAAAATTAAATCAATTATCTGCAGAGAAAATCGTAAAACTCAATAAATCGATATAATCCGCAGTTGAACAAGCATAATGTCACTCCTGTTAATTGACTTTCAACTTTAAAATAAATGGTGGAAATAATAATGACAAAATTGTCATATTGAAAATTATATTTATTCTGTTCAACTTATCATAAAATTCTGGTGACAGTACACTTACCCCCTGGGCTCATCAAGGCTATTATAATGAATCTGCTAACATCAGACAAGATAACTAGCATCAACTATATCGAATATCTTCAAACACATTAATAAAGGTCGTGTTATGATTGAATCAATTGTCTGGCACAGCAATAATGTTGTCATTCAATTGAGTGAACGTACAGCAAGAGCAGGCGATAGTTTCGTTTTCAATACATCCGAAAAACAAACGGTAATACCCTCAAAAGACAGCGTATAGTTTCGTGTAAAGTGATATTATCTTTCACACGGTCATCAGAGCCTGGTATCTATCTGAGGTACGTGAACTGTATCAGAGAAACTAAAGAGTTAAGTCTTTCTCTAGTGCACCTAGCGAGAAGTTTCAATTAGCTCTAGAAGCTGATACAGAAGTTTTTAACTCGGCAAACATTCCAGGTCATTGGCTCAAAAAATTCCATTGATCCTCTCAAGATAGATATAAAAGTTAGAGGTATAAAAAATGTAGAGAACCCGACTCAAATATGCAATAAGCCATCACTGCAAGCTTTATTACCAGCCCACAGCAATCGTTAGCATAGCAAACAGCCTTTTGCGGTTAAACAGGTACCTACACTTGACCGACGAATGGCCTCAGGTGACACCACAGTCCACATCATTACTACACGAGCCCCGCTACCACGTAACGCCTATTGATAAAACAAACGTTCGATCACGAGGTAAAATCACCAATTGCGGAACTGTAGACACCGGACGCGATGACGCGTGGTAACGGCCAATGAAACCTGTTCGAGACGCTCAGCTCTTAGCGAAGTAGTTATTTCTTACCCAGACGGCTAATACCTTGATTATAATCTCCAGTCTATAACTAATACTTGAACATCCTATTCATAATATCATGTTATGAATTCCATAAATATCGAGAACCATAATTGATAGGTTTCTGTTAACAATTAATGAAGATTCGTGACACCAACATTAATGTATGCTTAATAGTTTGCCGATCGTAACAATAAAACTTAACAAGACACACGATCGTAAATTGCATGATCGTCAAGCCATATTCTCACGCTTTTTCTTTCACTGTACCTTATGATTAATTAATTTGTATTTTTTCCTGTAATTATCTGCAAAGGAAACTAGACCGTAACGAGTCTACGCAAGCCCAGCGAGTGTGGTAAATGAAATTAAAATAGCTGGAATGGCAACGCCGTAAAGTATTTTGATGATATGAAATGAAAGTGAATATGTGTACCCGGAAAATTAACATTAAAACTCAACGATGTATGAAGGTAAAAGCGATTCCAAACAGCTTAAAGGTTTTGGAAGTATTCTGTCCAAAATACGAATTAATAAAATGGTTACTAAAATACTAGTGTTTACAAACCACCAATGTTATTTTATAAAGAATTTAAACTATCCCACTGGAGTAGACTCCATTTAAACATACGTTTTACCACCGACATTATGAAGACAATTACGCGTTTCCTAGTACATTTTACGGCTGCTTTTTACAACCAGCAGTTTTGTCTAAACTATCGTAACGTTAACTGGCATTCCTTACAAAATACCCTCGTGTCTAAATTGTTTTTTTAAAACGACTTCGATAAGAATTAAGGGACATCACTATCAAGTCCACCGATATAATTTGAAACTAGCTTTTTAACAGTTACTTGCGTTTACTATAATGGAATTCTTTTGAAAACTAACCATTTATCTGTTTTTATAACAAGACTTTTCAAGTAGATCGGTCAAAGTGGATATTGATAATGAAGTTATAACAATTATATCTTGGTGTATTTATTTATTAGGATATCCAACACAATTTTTATAATCTATCTCATATATCTAAAGCCAATTATGGTATACTAGCTGTCCCCCGCGGTTTCACCCGCCTTCCCGAGGGATGTAACATTTTCCCGGCACAAAAAGTATCCTATGTTACTTCTAATACCTCCAAAATTTGTGTACAAAGTTTAATGATGATCGGTTAAGTAGTTTTCGTGTGAAAGCGTAACGAACAAACATACACATTCACATTTATAATATTAGTAGGGATAACAGTAAAGTTTGAATACAAAAATCGAAAGAAGAAACAGAACTAAGAGCAATAATAATAAAGAAATCAGTATGTGTACATTAAGACAGTGAGTTATGCGTTTTGTATGTATGTTTATTAATAAGGGGATATACGAAATAAATCGATTTAATCTTGTTGATGTCTATAATAATATGTTAAAATTATTCTTTTCTAAAATTTTTCGTTACACTGCACAAAATATCTGCAGATATAACTTCATCGGGACCACATTCTTTTTTCTTTTAAAAATAGCCAACCAGCTACAAGTAAATAAAAAAAACTGTTTAAAACAACTGAAAATCGCGTCCCATCGCGACCCAATTGACTTTCACCATGCTGACACCAAACAAAACTGAAACCGATGAAAACGGCGTACACAGAAATACATGAGGGCAATTTCTCTATCGCAATACCCTGACGTTAATCTACATAGGAAACGTTCGTCGCAATTGCGCTTACATCCGCGTCATCAACGATGTTAAAACAGACTAGATTTACAATACAGTGTCGAATTATATAACCTGTTTGAACCAGTAGTGTGTTTGTTTGTAGGTTCAATTCCATTATGTGTTTGTTCTATATCCAAATATCTACTAAAGTATTTATTCAAAAGATTTATTAATGTAGTTATCTGGTAACCTTAGTAAAACCTCTGCATTTGGAATTAAATGTCCCATTAAAAATATTTTATTGGGATTTTAATTTCTTTTTAATAAATGTTCCAACTATAAAATCACACGGGAAAAACTAAAAAAAATCAACATTCCCAAAGTACTCGGCCTGATTTATTTTATAACAATGCACGCAATGCAATTTAATTCGTCTGACTCCCATTTTATCAGAGTGCATCCAGTATTCTTTATATCGATGTCGCGATACAATGGAGGGCCAACAATCGCGTTTTACCCCACTCTATTAGTCTTCTGTTCCACATTGCGGTTCTACAAAATTAAGTTGAAAAATGCATATTTTCCGTCGCGGTACTGCCATTTGTATAATTGGACGCGCGAGCATTTTGGCAAAACGAAAGTTAAACGCGAACGATAACGTTTACGTTTTTGTATTGTAACTTTTTTCGTACTATTTTAGAAAAGCATTACATATTTATGTAGTCATTATATTCAATGCTTTAGTCTTAAACACATGACTTTGAAGTGATTAGTATTACAATATTCACTTTGGAATCTATTGAATATGCACTGGGCATGTTTATAATTTTAATTGTTGTTTACTTTCAATAAACCGTTCGATTTAGACTAAAAACTTTGCCTGTGATCAAAACAATTTATTTTATGATTATACAGAAACAAATCCTGCGATTAGTTAGAATCCAACGGAATTAGTTACTAGATATTTGTTTTTGTGTAATCTTACAATGGATTTCCGCAAGGTCACGCCTGAGTCAATTAGTTACTTATTTCATATTAATATAACGATGTCATATTTCTTTTTAGATAATGCAATAAAAAGTTTTTATATCGCAAAATAAAAATCACATTAAAACCGAGTTTTACAAAATCAGCCTTCATTACTGGCTGTACAGAGAAAAAAAAAGATTGTAAAGAAAACTTCATGCTTGAGATGTAATACTCAAAAGTGTAGCTAACCAATCTGTCTCCCCTCTCGTGCCAAGATCATACTATGCTCGTGCGTGATTCAGCAGCTGTAATGATTTAATGAGTTGTTGATTCTGATTTGGATGACGTTGTAATGAAAACATTCAAACAAGCAAATGTTGCCATGGATAAAAAATTCACAACGCCATTATCTTGAATATACTCGCTTTTTTATGTATGGTATGGTACCTAATGTATACAAATCTGCACCTCCCATCCCACGTTATTAAATAAACACCTAACAAGATGATCTCACTTAAAGAAGTATAAATAGAAAATGCTTATTATAGCCCGTTAAATTGAGGATGAGGGTGTCTGTCTGTCTGTCGTTAAAACCATGATCGTATCTTTATTGATAAAAAATAAAACAAAACACGAGGTTGAAAGCCCTTTTATGCTATTTCCAAGGGCTCCGGCTTATTAAAGTGACGGGCTGGTATGGTTGTTAAATATCCTGGCTACAACACGGGACGTGGGTTCTATTCGTGTGTACACGGTATTATTGTCATGTACAAGTTTTCTCTACTGCAGATTCTGCTAAATTATAGATTCGAGGCTTTGTTTTTTGTTTCTTATTAAATTTAACAAAACATTATCATGCAGTACAATTTGGTTTGATAAATTATTGTATTACTAGCTGTCCCCCGCGGTTTTACCCGCGTTCCCGTGGGATGCCACATGTATTATACATAAAAACCTTCCTCTTCAATCACTCTATCTATTAAAAAAACCGCATCAAAATCCGTTGCGTAGTTTTAAAGATTTAAGCAAACATGGATATAGGGACAGAGAAAGCGAGAGATTTTAGATGGATTATTAAAAATTAAGAACAATATGTAGTAATATTTCGCTAAAACTAAAGCCATTTAATTAAACGCGGCGGTATGCGAACCATCGTTAAAATTTCTATAAAAATTATAAATACATTCCACGATTTACCTCAATTATTCATACTGTAACCTTTTATTCTTTGAATTTCAAAACCGCGTACTTAGGTACAAATGTGAATAATACTCTGAAGTAAGTCTCGAATCTAAACGCACGTGAATTCAATCAATTTTTCGGATTTAGTCACGCTAAGTTATTTGCTTACCGGTCCTATTTGTACTTGGATAAATACTTTTACTTTTATTTTCACCAAAGAGTTTGTGAGAATGTGGATACTTCTCATATTTAAAATCATTATATATATGTACCTAGTATAATACTTTTATACCTATAGGTATTTCATAAACTCATTCACTTTTTTTTTTATACCACTTTGGCCGACAAACAAGCAGACGGTCCACCTGATGGTAAGTGGTCACCGCCGCCTATGGACGTTTGCAACACTAGGGGTGAAGTTGTTAAGTCTCATGTGCCTGTAATTTCACCGGCCCCCTTACCTTTCTAACCGAAACACAGTAAGACAAGTCCACTACTGCTTCACGGCAGAAATGGGTAAGGTGGTAGTACTTCCCGGACGAACTCTGCACTAAGAGCTCTACCGTCATATCTAATTTATAGAAATGATATATAAGCGTTGGCCAGAAATGTTTAGATTACATAGAATTCTAGATAAAGACCTAAATGTAAACTTCACTGCAGCAAAAGAACCTTTCGTACCGATATAGGACTCAAACCGCTCATAAGCACCAACTTATTGTATATTTAAATTAAAAAAATATATATTATACAATTTGGACAACAAACAACAAAACTACAACATTTTATCACACAGGAAACGCATTGTATATACAAGGAATATATTCCTTATCCATGAAACAAAATTAAATAATAGGATGTAATGAGTTACAGCAAAAATACAAAGTTTAAAAACAAACGTATAACGTCGACTACAAAATTCCATCAAAACCACAAATGTAAAACTGCATCGAAACCATGGCCGGATATTAGTATTAAAATATATTTTTGATAAGAATTTTTATTTAATTACATTATGTACCTTTCAAATCTTCCAATGAATTGACAATAGTTAAACATTTGTAGCAATCTGTTGGAATGTATAAGTAAAGATCTGATCTAACCGGGAAATATGAAATGAGGAAATTCGTTATTTTAGGATTGAACTCTGCACTGTTGTGTAATGATCAGATGATTTAAGGACGCTCACCGAAAAGATCCATTTGATAAGTATTCTTTGGACCTTTAGCAATAAAGCTAGATTCTAGATTTCTCGATATCAATATCGTGGCCTTAGTAAATCATATTATTTTGATGACTTCAAGATCAACAGTCATGGGGTATAGAAAAAACTGCTAGATTGCTGCTCTGCTGCTATCACCGGCTTTTTCGAAAATACTACGTATTTAAAGGCTATTTCAAATGAAAACATGTCTAATATTCCATTCCATTAGTTAAGTACCGTATTAACTAATTCCTTAAGTAAGAAATACTTAGGTATGATCTAAAATTCTAGCAGCTTTAATAACACTTGAAACTTAAGCCTTCAAAACCTGAGTATGCTTTAATTAAGAAAATAGGCACACCTAACATCACCACTGTCGTATTAAATAATAATGAGACGATGTAAATATTTTCATAAATACTCGAATTTTCCAAACAATGTTAGTAGCCTAACCTTTAAATGAAAGTAATTAAATACCAAATCATATTTCAGTATACCATCGTGACGATTATTGCAAAATATCCCTCGCAATAAAACTGTTGACAAAGCCAATACTTATTCAAAACTTCCAACCTAACAACCAAAATCAAGCGAATCTAACAGACATCAAATCTTCTAACATAATGACTATATTTCGTCAGTGTAAGTTAAAATGCCAATCCCCCAGATGTTCCCACGACGCTGTCGCTTGTTCCGCATGGCAGAACGGAAGCCAAGTTAGGTGTAATTACTCATACCAACGTCGCGAGAAAACTCGTCGTTGCGTCACTTGCTTAATTAGAGTCATATTCGCGTAACTGTGATTCCACGTGCGAATATTGTACGTTTACAAATATCTATATCATCAGAAGCTTTACGCCTATAACATTTCACGTCCGCCTACGTATCTCCGTGTATGAATCACAATGGAACTTTGTACAACTGTTATGCGATTGGACTTAATTGGTATAACAGTTTTACTTTTAAACTGATTGATGAAATAATAAATTGAGCTTTGTATACGATGATCGTTGAGTTTATTGAATTCTGTAAAGAAAGTAATTTAAAAGGATACCCACGTCCGTTCATAATGGATTATTTCTAGTTTAACCAGTCTAGACACACATAGCGTTCAGTTAGACCATCTTGTCTGTTAGTCACGAACTTTTCATAACACAATAGGCGGTGTCAGTATGTCGTCTAGTCAACTAATGTTTTGTCCATAGTGTGTCCTCGTAACCTAATAAATTCAACACCTCGACGTTCTCTCACTCTCGAAGTACAATCCACTGAATTACAACTATTGTTTAAAGCAGTCACACAGTTCTTGGTGGTGCTAAAATTGCCGCAGCAGTTGGTCTGAAGTCTCGAATAGGGGAACAAAACTCGTTACCGGTGCCGACTTGACGTTTTAGAAATATGGGAGCCGCCGTGCATAATTTTGATTACCTCTTAAACAAAGCGCTTTGAAATTAAGCCGCACATTGTTCCGCTGGTATAATGCAAGGTGCTCACGAGTATGTAGCTTAGCTTGGTTTTACTCCAGAATGTTATAAACGCTAGCTTAAATTGAAGCAATAGAGAAGCAAGGTGTTTTTATGGAAGTTTTAAAATATCATCAACCGTAAATAAAAATACTTAGGTGACACTCATTACTGATAAATAGATAGGCCGTTATTAAACTAGTATCGAGTTGTCGTCAAGACTTACATCGAAAAATAAATCCTTTGTAAAGCTGGTAACTGTTATCGCGACTCATTTATAACAGAACATCAATAATTTTCGCTAAAACTTCCGCATCCGTTAGTCGTAAAGTCATCGGCACTAATTTGTGCGTCACGAGACGAGATCACCTTCTAAATTAGCTTTCTGTTCAGAAACTCTCCTCCAACTATTCCGTTTAAAATTTTCATTCACACAGGAATTTTCTGCTCACTTCCAGTAAAGACTGGCATTTGTTCTGAAGTATTCAAAAGTTATAAAGTTAAGTGAACTTTTGGAGGTCTTTTGACTATACAACGCAAAGAACTTCTGCCTGCTTGACTTGTAATTTTTTTTCCTTTTGATGAACTTATGACATCTGCATTGCCAAACTCAAATTCCGTTTTCCCCGTAGATCGCATGTGGGTAAAATAAACAACTATTTCTAAGATCTTGTTAAGCATAATGTTGCAATGATAAAAAAGCTTATATAAATAAAGCAGATAATAGAACATTAATACAAAATGAAGAGATGATGAAAATATGACTCCCAATGATGAAACTATTAGAAGAGCCCAATCATCAAGTACAATCAAACTGTGCAAATAGCGTCATTACAATCAACCATGCATTGACTTGGTGGTAACAGTGGTAACCTCATCCCATCATTGTATCGTCAGCCACTTCGGCCGTGTAATGACTGTTGTTATAATACCACTTATGTAATTCATGGATTGAAGGATATGTGATAACAATGAACCATTCTGTATTGTTGATATGTCGGGAAAGGATTCTCAAGGGTCTGATATCTATTAACGTGTAGAGTGGTGCTATTTGGACAGGCAACGATCGATTGTGGATTATTATATTTATGTATTAAAGCTGTGGGAGGTAAATAATATTTTCTTTGTATGAATTGAAGGAAAGAAGATTTTCGTAGATTGCTCATGCTTCTTAAAATGGCAAGGTAATTTGAAGATTATTTTGACTGAGATTAAAGGTTTGGCCAAAATGAAGTGGTATCTTTAGAATGACTGTAAAATCTCTTTTGATGTTATGGTTATTTACCCGTACGAAGAATTAATAATGTCGCCTAACCTAATCCCTTTTAATGGAAGTCGATTAGCTTAACCCATGAATTCATACTAAGATCTAATTAAAAATTAACAAACAAGTTCTTAATAATGATGGCGATGATCATAATTATAATGATTATTACAATAATAAAGTAGGTAGGTTCCATAATAATTTTTGTAAAGAGTAATTAGGCTAAATTATTGGTAGAATACATACAATTGTTGAAATCAATGTGCTTTTTTTTACTGAAATCATATGATAATTGTTTACTGTGCGTTGAGTTGTATCGAAATATACCTATTACATACATATAAAATTAAGGAAATAAAGCGATGTATGTGAATCATCGTCATTAATTTCAACTGTCTGGTTGGCATTTTTTCACAAGCTGTTAATATAATAACAAATATCAGATTAATTAAGTATTGTAGGTATTAATAAGAAGGTCATGTTTGCATAAGTGTTTTTAAATTAGCAATAAATCAGTATCATCGTTTACGTTACAATTAAAGGCAGAGGTTTGAGAAACTGTAATGTAATGTAATGTAATGTTTACTTTTTTTTAATAATCTTCCCTAACATTGGTGCTCGAGTATCATATGAACGCCTTTGAAGTTGTCACCAATACCTGATTGTTTACAGCCGATAGTTGCCGAGGAAAGGTTGTCCGAACGCAGAAACACCTCCCACGCTACGCACCGGTTCAACAACAAAAAATAATTAAAAAAACAACGGGCAAGTCCGACAAGTCAACGAACTCCCTGCAAAGGAACTTTATAAATTTCCCCACTTCAACAATCATTATTGCCAACTTATAATAAATACCGGACAAGTGACATTCCGAATGCATCCAATCTCATTACTATTCGCAAAGCATACAACACACACCGACCTTGAATATGATAATGATGGGTTTCCCCCGGATACAAGATGAGGCCAGCACTAATCCACGACAAATAATCCACAATGTTTTTTAGGGAAAATTTTATAGACACATGTCACTAACAATCCACAGGTAAAATTCGAAAGCTCGCGAGCGTAAAACAGCGCAGTCGGAGCGTACGTCCGTGCGTAGTGACGCGCTGAACAAGACTGAGGGAGAATCGAGGTGTAGAGGTCCGTTTGGTCGGAGGTCGGAGGCGATTGGCGGAGGACGGAGTGAAACGGGATGCGGCAACGAGATGTGCGCATCGCCCTGCTTCCGTTCAGCACGTTAGATAAAATTCGCAATGGAAAAACTTCAGAAATACGGGTCGAGGTGGCTTACCGTCGTTATTTAGCTGCAATCTTATCAACACACGAGCACCTACTTATTTATTCAATGCTATCGTTTGATATAATATTAATTACAGATAACTTGACTAGATTTAGTTGTAATTTCGATAAGTTAATTGATTTGTTTTTATCTTAGAAATTCAAAGTCAAGTCTTGAAAATGTTATACATAGTTACCTACATTATATTATACAATAAATTACTGCCTTCATTCCGACATCATATTCATTGTCATATATCAACAAAGACATGTCTTATCGACTAGGGATAAGTACATACTTCCACATACCAATATCTCGTATACTAGAGTTTTCTTTACTTCATAGCTTTCCGTTATCAAATAATAATAACACATTTCGCTTTGCAACACTTATGCAAACAGTATTACAAATTCCACCAATTAATAACCCCACAACAACACAGCACGAGAATAAAAAAGTCCTGCCCTTTGCAGAAAATTCATTATTGAGTAACAAAACGTAATCGGCTAATGAAGTCTTCTCCATTCGTACAGAGGGGCACGGTACAGCAATGCAATTACGCGCACGCTACGAGCTAGCGTGTGCATTGGACCCGTTATCAAGTGAGCACTTCCCTTATCAGACCGCCGTGGCATCTGACTGGACTGGTTGAGTTTTATTTGTAACGAATATGTTTTGTGTATTAGGTCTGTCTCTCTCGGCTTCACCCGCGCGTTTATTGATATTATAATCGCCTATAACCATGTAGGAAAAAATCCGCATCGAATGGTAGCAGTTCTATCCCGATAGGTTTAGTAGTTTTCGGGTAATGGTGAGTCAATGGAACTCTATTTTGCTTATATATGTATATACCTATAGATAGAAGATAAGAAGTAAACTCCGAAACTACTCATGCTATTTAAACGATTCTTTCACAAATAGAAAGCTGCTTTATTGCCTGAGTAATAAAGGCTGTTTTAGCAAAAATATTAACACTCTCGGGAACGTGGGTGAAACCGCAGGACGAAAGCTAGTGTGGCATAAGAGTTGACATTTCGCCACTTGAAGTTTAGCTTCGTTTTGATTGCGTTGTTCATGAAACTTACATTTACCTTATATTTTGAACCTCTTTTTTTTCTAATTAAAAAGATACTTTGGAATCCTGTCAATTTAAACCATACCATTAATTCTTAAGTAAAATTCTAGATAGACACGACTTATTTAGAATATATACTTTCTCTCTTTTCACCTTTTTTAAACAGAAAGAGACGGTCATAGATTTCATGAAATGTAGTGATGGAGAGCAGAGTATAACGTATCGTATGAAGGATAAACTTGTATCTACATACATTGACATCATCGTCAGTGATGTAGTGACCGAACACACATAGCCGACGAGAAATGGTTCTCAAATACTTAACGCTTTCGGAACATACCTATCAGTGTATAGCGATAGAATTTTACTTGGAAGTTGTAGTCAGTCAGGTGGCTGCAAAAATACATTATACCCTCACATTGCTTCATTTCACCGAATGTTTATGTGTCTTTTTGGATTCGAACCCACGACCTACACACTTCAACACTATATGAGAAATCATCACTTCAAACGTTAGTATAAATAAAAACACTAAAGTACTTTTCATAAATAAAAAGAGAGTAAGTTAGTAATAAATGTAAAAAAAGAGAGTAAGTTAGTAATAAATGTAAAAAAAGAGAGTAAGTTAGTAATAAATGTAAAAAAAAAAGGGAATTGTAAATTATGAATGTAAAAGATTTATTTTATTGCTTTTATAATTCAATTCATAACTTTAAGGACAAAAACGTATGCCATTTCGTAGAAATCTACTCACAAGCTACTAAAATTTAATTTTTAAAATTATTTGTAATAGCTGTACCCTGCCACGCTTCGCTGTGGCACATTGTGATTGAATGGTTGAGAAATGAGAAACAAAACAAAGACGGTCGCGGATATGTGATTAATGCAAAAAATAGATAAAAGCAATCCTTGATGCGGATTATATATAATGCTAAAATTTCAGCTCGATCGGTGCAGAACTTTTTGAGTTTTTGAAGCGTACACAAACCAACATAACATTTTTATATATATAGATTTAGTACAGAAATGATGATTGGTATAAAATGGGGATTCCATTAATGAGTCAGCAGTGGGACATTTCGGGCTAAATATTAAATTATAATAAATAAGGATTTACCGTTTACAGAGTAGATTATCAATTCCCTGGGTACCTAGACTACCAACGCACACATTTTATTGTAATTTGCAGCTGTAACTTCGTTGTAATTACGCATGATTTATTGTAACCTTTTAATAATGAAAAGGGCTCGCAGTAGGATATTGCGATGCTCATAAAAACCCCCGACTTGAAACACGAGAAGGACTTCGAATTTTAAGTATCAACATAATTTCTTGTCATCCAACTGAATTAATAAACAATATTTTTTATCATAAAGAATACCTGATTTAATGAAGACGAATTATCTTCGAGTCTTTATTTAATAAGTAAGTTCTTCAAAGTATAATCTACGAGTATATAAGGAAAAAAAGAGGATCCTTTGACGCACCATCACCTCAAAACTACGGAACATATCGGGATGGGAATGCTACCATTCGACTCGGAATTTTCCGTAGATGGTTATAGGCTATATTATATGATATCGATAAACGCGGATAAAACCGCGGGGGACCGCTAGTCTATATAATATGTTAGAGAAAATAGGGTTCCTTTCGACGCACCATCACCTAAACAATACTGAACATATCGGGATGGGACTGCTACCATTCGACGCGGAATTTTTCGTAGATACTTATAGGCTATAAATGATATCGATAAACGCGGGTGAAGATGCGGGGGACAGCTAGTTTGATATAGTATATTTAAACAGTATAAAATATTGTCACTATTCTCTCTGTTTGTTTATGCGCTTGGTTCTTCTAAAATACCCCATAGTTTTGATGCAGTTTTCACCATAGACAATTTCTTCAGAAATGTTCATGTGCGTAATACATTTCTAATCTAATATCCCACTCAGGCAAAACCGGGATGGGTCGCTAGTTAATAATAATTAAAACATTCCCTAATCAAAATACTAACATGAACCAATTAGGTATCCTTTGATACAATAACATTTAATTAATTCAACTATGATTAAAATAAAATAGACCATTATTGTTGTTGGTTTATCAGTAAAAGTGAAATAATTAAACTGAACAAAATGTGTGAATATTAATTATACAAGTATCAAGACCGGTTAATTTTATCTGTTACTATTACTTCTATAAAGAACAACTCTAATGCTTTACACATAGTTGTATCTAACAAGTCCAACATTTCAAAATATATTTTATTGATATCCCCAAATTTATATTTAAATTAATTCCTATTGAATTACTATCACCATCAATCGCATTGGGTGATAATAAATAAAAATTAATAGATATCATGGGATATTCACACAAGGTTCTGATCCCATTTTGTGCAATTCTACTATAACAACCAGATAACTGACTACTTTTAAAGGACATACTTACATAGATATTAACAGCTATAGACACAGAACAAACAGACATGTTCATGCACACCGATGTTTGTCCTGGGTGGGAATCGAAACCACAAACTGTGCCGAGGAAGTCAGGGTCTCTAATTACTTCCGCTCTTCAGTTCATGGTGCAAATTCTCGCATTCCTCGATTTTGTAGACTGTACGACGAGTATAGTAATCAGATGGATATCCTGAAGGAGCTATTCATCATATAGTATAGAGTATCATAAAAAATAAAAATCACTAAGCAGGTAGTTTTAATGATCTTTTATTTTATTTTGAACTTTATATTGCATAAGTTTTAAGTTTATTATTATTTACCATAATCTATATATATTTTTTTACGTTGGGTGTTTATCATAAATAAGAACTTACGTTTAGTTTTTGAAAAGTTTCGTTTGTAATTAAAATATTGTAAATATTTTTGATGAGATTAATAAATAAAAATAACCAAGCCCACTGGCCCGTGGCCAACTGATACTGAGACCTTTTATCAATGTTTAAGGTTCACTACCATCTCTTATTTAGCCGCGAACGATTGTACAGTTGACTTAGGTCAGCAGTTCGCCGATATATTACTTTTTTACATCGATTGTTTGTTTAGGTCAAGTTAGGTAAGGCCTTTACCTGAACCTGAGGGGGTTTTGACGCTTGGTATGTTGTTATGAAATGTATAATTTATAATTGTTATAGGATCTATTGTATATTTATTAATATTAGAAAGACATAGTGCGTATTTTGTGAGTTACAATGTATGCGGATAGCAATAGCATTCCGGGTCAACGGGATCTTTTTTGAAAAATTCTTAAACGGTTGCAAAAGTACATTATTTGATAGTCCCGGGATTCATTATATCCCTTAAAAATATGGGTGAAACCGCGGCACTTAAAGCTAGTGTTAAAATAAAGCAAATCATAAAAAAATAATTTAACTTCCTTACTTAATATAAAACAAAGTCTCTTCCGCCGTTTGTACTACGACCTTATAAATGACGCAGCGGATTTTAATGCGGTTTTCATCAATAGATAGAATGATTCGATAGGATGATAATACATGTGACATCTCTTCGGAGAGGTGTGTGAAACCGCGGAGGACGCAGTTGTCATGGAGAGTCTTTTTGTAGCAAAACCATCCGAGGCCGAAATGTCTTAAACAAATATAATATTTATAATACATACATTTAGAGGAATATAACTGGAACTAAATTAAATCAAATTTTAAAAAGAAATGTAATAATACTATATATTAAGAAATCACAAGCCTCAGCTCAAAACAACAAGCTTACTCAAAGCGCGGAAAGATGTTAATTTTTAAAAACGCAATACAATTTATCTTAAAATAATTTATCATAGAATCTTTAAAGAGTACGTAGAAAATGTAAAAAGACATAAATAAAAAAATAAAAACCCGCGGAGGACAGCTAGTAATAGATATGTATCTATAGATTAAGAGTCGTAAAACAAGGTATGTCACCTAATGTCAACACATCATTTGACTCACATCAATATAATATGGTCTGCTTAGTTTCAGATCGGATAGTCACTACTATCCGATGAATTGATGTATATCTAAGAATATAAAAAACACATAAAATGAGTTGAGTAAAACTAAGTGATACTTAGTGGTAGTGGCACCACACTACAACATCAGCATACTAATTGATTACTTAAGTTCTTTGTCGGGTGACCTCAATGCGGAACTTATCCTTCTAAGGAACCCAGAGTAATTCTATCCATTGTCCACTGATTTAGGGCAAACAATTATAATCGATCGTTTTTTACATTACCTGCATCGACATTTCTCTAAGAAACGACAAACATCTTTCCAATGATCAGCTAGACGTCTGTGGATTGCTCCCGGAATCAAAATTAATCGATTTGCTACTATCGATGGGGTACGGCTATTTCCTATACAGTCACGTGCAGAGAGAGATGACAGTAGTAGGGCCGTGAATTAATCGGAAATTAGGCATCGATTTTGATTCTGACAGCATACGTAATCGCCCAGCAGGATCGATTAATATCACACTTCTGATATATGTACATAAGCATATATAGTTCGATATTTAACGAAAACCATGGCAATATATTGAGAAAGTTATCTGCCTTTGATAAATATCAAAAAGAGTAATATGCACTCTATCAATACTAGAAATAAGGATAAACTTGTCACTTCTGCATATAGACTGCAAAAAGTGCAAGGCTCATTTTTAGGACTTAGTGCAAGCATCTATAATAAAATCCCTGCTGAAATTCTAAATTTGCCTTTACAAAAATTTAAGGAAAGAATTAAGACTGTTTTAGTACAAAAGGCTTTCTAAAACACAAATGATTATTTTAATGACGACAATGGGTGTAGCGCTCGCTCCAGCAGGACACATCTTTATGTACAAAATCTTATTTTGCTGAGTTTATTGCCGGTTCTTCTCAGTAAAAGCAACCTTCCAAACCGGTTTTAGAGTCTGACCATTCATAAGTGCCTGTGAAGGCATATTTGAATAAATATTTCATATCGTTATATAATAATATCGAAAACCTAAGAATCGGGTTCCATAAGCGACCAGATCTTAAACTCATTCTCCGTATGGTCATGGCAAACAGAATTAATAGCTACAATTAAAATGATTAAACAATAGAATATGCAAGAGTTATCTTAGATAATAACGTTATATAAATGGAGTCAAAGAACTAAAATACGAACAAGGTGAGCGTCACCTAAAGCGTAACCAAACTAACTGGGAACATAACAAAATTACGATTGTCAACACAAACAGACAGACAGAACAGAGTAATACCTTGTTATCTGGTGAAGTTTGTTCGGCAAATGTTTACTGAAGTTACTCCACTTCACTGTTTAATATCATCTTTAATTTTGTACGTATAGTACCTACAAAACTACCCGTAAAGCCGAAAGGAGGTTCAATGGGGGCTTATAATGAGTCCATTTACAATATTTAAGAACCGTAGTAACGCTGTATAACATACCCCAAATAAATAAATAAACTGATTTTTATGAATGAAAAATAGAAAAACTATTAAAGTAGACAATTATTAGGTAACATTGGTATGTAGGCCTTTCCGTTAAATAATCTGGTTCCCTGACATGACAGCTTACTAGGGTTATTGGCTTTGATAATTAATAATATTTTTACGGGGTATTTTGTAACACGCATCAGAACAATATAACAGATATGTATATTGTATCAAAAACAGGGTGTCGTAAAGACACACGATAGAAGTGAAACTTTTGTATTACAGGGAAAAAATTTTATTATTCATCAATCACTTTTGAATAGCATAGATTTTGTTTACCATTCATTTATTTTTCGTCACACAAAAAGGTTGCAGATCAGAATCTCAAAAACTGTACTTTGTTATGTAATTATGTTAGTAGAAACTGTGAATAGTCGATTAGAGTTGATCCAATCCAATCCATAGATCCATAAAGATTTTCTTTTACTAATATTCTAATAAAAAAAATATTGAACTTAATATTGACATAACATGTATTAAAAGGTAAGAATTTGCAAATAGACAAATTAGAGGACTACACCAATCGACATCTTGCTATTCTAAAATAAATGCGTAATTTTGGATGGATGGATGTATATTACGAAACCTATTTGAATAACGACGAAACGGCTGACCGGGTCTTTTTTTTTTTATAAAAACTTGAGCGCATTTGACTGGGTCTGAATGAAAGTTGGCATATAGGTAGATTATAGTCTGGAAGGCATAGGCGCTCTGCTTTGGATCTCGGACAAATGTTATATCAGAAGCACGGGTGAAACCACAGGGGACAGCTAGTAAATATCAAAAAATTAGAAAATATTTCGATTGGAGAAAAGTAATAAATTTTTCATCGTTTTCTTTGGATAAGCTATAAAATTATAATACGAGCAGAGCGAATAGCATTCATTTCATTTTAGAGTTCCTTTTGATATCTGCATATTAAATATAAAAAACAAGTAGCTTATAAATATTGAACGTGTATTAAAATTTTGGATATAAAATGTTGAAAATGAAAAACTGCTCATCGGTTGATTTTAAACGAGCCAGTATCTGACTAACCGGATACGCCGGGTCTGGCTTTATTCAATAACAGTATCTTCATTAATAATATTATATTAAACATAACCTTTCAAAACCATTACCCTTGTTTTGGACAGTGGGCTAAAATCAAAGTATTACAGTGGTACGAGTAAAGTGATAATCCTTAATTCTTTATTAAATTTCCTGTTTCCGGTATATATCTTCGAATGGGGAGTTATGGTCTTGAGTTCATAAAAAGATCCCAAAAAATTATATCTTTTAAAAAAATCCGGATATTTTTTTTTCCGGCCAGTATTTCCAATTGGATAACATTTTATGTGCATATAATAAGAATGTAGGTACCTAAGAATTGAAAAAAAAAATGTATACGTACACGTAGTAAAAGCCCAAAAAATACCCAGGATATATTATTATTATTTTGTGGCTCACTAATAGAAATCACCCTAAGATTAATAAAGATATCGAAATTATGTAATCAAAAATAATAATGAAGCCGTCAGTACAGATGCAACTACTATATGAAGCAGACGTTATTAAAAAAATATTACAGCCCAAATAAAACTACCATACGGAATCGTAAATATGAAAATAAACAATCAAGCTGTCGGTTTAGTATGCCGATAAAACGATTCGAATGAATTTGTTATCGGACCTCGTTCATGTTATGCTCTTAAACTTTTTGAATATTCGATTTTATTATTTTTAATAGTGAAAACGTTATCACGGTTTAATCCAGCGCATATATTTTTAAATGCTGTCATTGCCTGTTTGATAGACGATATCCAATGTATGTATAAAGAACATAATGCTTATACAAACGTCACACAATGGACTTTCCATAGACTATTACAGAGTAATAAAATGTAGACTTTATTTTCGAAAAATAAACGTGGTTTTCAATATGGACAGTATCAGAACTGTGTTGAAAGATTGAAATACCAGTAAGTAAGTAAAAGTAAGATAGATAAATGAACAAATTTTGAATTGAAAGAAAATATAAAGAAGGGAAATTTAAACTATTAGCTTCTGGCTCGTGATCTCCTAGGGATCTTTATGTTTTCTCGAGATTAAAACTTACCTACATATTAATTCAGAATATATACTTCATGTGTGCCAAATTTCTGTACTGAATAATTTACCAATATTCAAAAAATCTACTCGATGAAAATTATTTATTTTTACGCGACGAAAAATTTTTTATATTATTTCCATAACAAAATAAGTAATATAGGATACATTTTATGGGTAAAAAGATTGAGCTGCTAAAGATCAATAATATTATTAGTAGGATAAATATAAATGCGAAAGTATGTGAGGATTGATGTCTATACATACATTGATGTCTATATGCATATGTAGCATGCATAAAGATGTGACAGGCCTGTCGGCTTGGTGGTTAGCGACTCTGACTGCCAAGCCGAAGGTCGCGGGTTTGATTCCCACCCAGGACAAACATTTGTGTGCATGAACATGTCTATTTTTCCTGTATCCGGTGTAAATATCTATATAAGTATGCATTTAGAAAAAGAAACGTAGTATATGTAGTATATCAGCTATCTGGTTACCATAGTACAAGCTCTGCTTAGTTTGGGACCAGATGGCCGTGTGTAAGGAATGTCCCGGGATATTTATTTATTTATGCTACTCTTTCGCGCAAGAACTACAAAACGGATTTGGGTGAAACTTGGCACACAGATAGTTCATAACCTGGATTAACACATATCATACTTTTTAACCCGAAAAAATATAACATCCTTTTGGAACGCGGGTGAAACCGCCCAGGACAGCATTAGCAAAGTATAATTATTTAGCAGGAGGGGGAGCCAAGAAGCTCATAGCACAGGGTAATCTAGTTTGGGCTCCTGTCTCCCACAACTAAATGACTTACCTGTTTATAACAAAAAAAATGTTGTATTTTTTAAGTGTGGGATAAATATACAAGAATTTTATTATTTTATAATAGAAAATGATTTTTAAATAGGAGGTAGCTAATTTGAATCAAAAGGTACTAATGGCAATGCATATTCAATCTAGTAATAACCATAAAGCGTTGTTAATAATAGATTTATTCACATACAACGCACATGACCTATTTGTCGATAGTGAATGTACACACACACTTGCGTATCAGTCGTCGTCTGGCACCGATATAACAGGAAACCCTAGATTGACACTAGATTAGTGTATTGTACGCTTTGTTATGTGATACTATAAGTAGGAAGTTATTATTTACAAACTTTTATCTGGCCTTTTACATGTGGTCTTAAAAACGTCAACTTATCCTTTTTTTTAGTTTTTATATGTTACTAGCTGTCCCCCGCGGTTTTACCCGCGTTCCCGAGGGAGATCAAATTTTCCCGGCATAAAAAGTGGCCTATATGTTATTCCAGTATATGCTCTATTTATGTGCCAAGTTTCATCCATATCTGTTTACTAGTTTTTGCGTGAAAGAGTAACAAACATACTTACATTCCTCTTAATTATATTAGTATAGAAGTGTCACGTTTTTTTTTCTTTTATAATACAAGATTCTTGCTATTTACTACAAATAAACTCATTCATCCTCCTTCAAACAGCCTATATGAAAAAATATATAATATTAAGTACAGAAGCCAGCTTCCTAAAAAGACAAAAATAAAATAGCGTAGTGATATCAATCCAATAAAGGGCAGAGAGGAAGCAACCTCTGAGTAAGCAATAACATGTTAGAGTGAAACGTAAGATAGCAATAGTTGAAGATTGAATAGAACGAAGAAACAATTGTGTCGAGTTTCCAAAGAACGGTGTAAACAATAAAACTTTTGGTGGAAGTTCGCACTTATTCGAAAGGGTTCCAGAGCAATGAATAATACAGATAAATTATTCAGAACGCAATCGCATTATATTCGAGTTGGTTATGAAATTTTATTACGGTATCCGTAAAGAAAAGTTTCCAGTGCCACTCCGCCAATTTATGGACTTTTGTTTCGGCTAAAGGAGTAATTAAAAAATTTGCGTACCAAATATGTTTCGCAGGTACAGTGTTCATAAATCAAAGTCGCTAAATTCAATTACTCGGCTGAAGCAAAAACAAATTAAATACCGTATTCACTTACATGCTGCGTATCTAAATAAAACGGCTATACATACTTTTATGGACAGGATCCTTATAAAACTATTTTAAAATTCATGGCATCTTAGAAAATAAAAAATTTACATCTTATTAAAAAAAATATTTAAATCATGTATCCTCTGACTTTATTTCCTACTCTGCTCAAAGGGCTTTATTATTGTCCGTCGGTTATCGAAATCGACCCTTTAAATCAAGGGCCAATTGTCTTATTGGCACCGAAAGTCATTTAGGGGCGTCTTTGGGTATCTTTACGCTTACCGTTAAAACAAAAAGGATATTACGAAAGGTAAAATTTGAATTTGGAGCTATTTGAAGAGATATTTCCAAAAAAAATACTATGCCAATTTCCTTTTATAATTAACTTGTAGACACAAAACAATATAGGTAACTAATTGAGATAACAAAACCTATTCATTATGTTATAACGGAAAATAAATAGGCCATAAATATTTCCTTTATGTTTTGTTACGAGACAGTAACGACTCTGAAATTGAAGTAACTGGCAAATATTTCTGGAGGAACAAAATGCTTTGACTTATTATCATTGCAAAAGTAAATCAAATTCATAGAAGTGCTAAACATCAGACAATTTTTAGGAGAACAATTTAAAAAAAGACGTTGTTTTTTATTAGTTTATGTAGAATGCAGCACTGATTTTATAATATATCTAGTGTGATTTCATATTAATTCGTCAAACTGTAAGGAGTATGAGGAAGGGAGGGAAGGGTATGTACGCTTTAGAGTTAGTCTCACTGTAAAAAAAAACATAAATCATTGGTAAGAACTTTTACTCAAATCTCTTAAATAAAGATAATAAAGAACCTTCTCATTTTCAATTACTCAATTTGTTAAAATAAAAATCTATTGTTATAACAGGCAAGCATCACAATATTTATTCTAACTATTATTAGACAGAGCTTCCGTTATCCTCGAATTTTGATAAAGCTCTTAAATGTCGGTAACTCCGACGTATTTAAGTTCCCAACTTTAAAAATAGAGGCGGTTGAGTGGACGGGTCTTTTTAATAGGGGCTTAAAGCGGACTTTTTATAGGCTAGATTTGGGACAGGTGTGGAAACTCCTTTGAAATAACCTTTTTCCTAATTTATTTTTAGGAACAAATAGTTACTTGTAGGAGTGGAGATAGTGGCTTTAAACTTTATCTTTCTCACCGTTTTATTACCAAATTTATCGGCACTGGGATTGGTTAGATTGGGTTGGGTAAAGGTAAAAGCTTTTTATTTTCGGCATTAACAATAATATTAAATCTTTCTTTTAAAAACCATTTGAAATAATCTAATTGTGAATAGATTGATTCATGCAGCTGGTAGTAGAGAGATTGCTTTTGAAATTTAAAATTAAATGATGAATATAATCAAGAAATATTCATGATTTATAAAGCTCAAAGCTTAATATATTCAACGAACACATATTTTCCACAAAACTATTCGTTTATTCCAATTATTAATAACTACATTATTCCAATTGTTTGTAGTGAACTAATGAAATGACCGCATTTTATGCAATTTGTATCATTGGTTGAATAAAAGTGGGACAATGACTTTTAATTAATGCCGATTTAGTCTCACGGAATTACTCATTGTTGTATATACAATGCATGTATTTTTTTCATAATTATTTTGAAGTAGCTCTTACTTAATAAATCTATCATTATTATTGGCACAGAATAAAGTGTTATATTATAAATATTTAATATTGTAGAAATATGATTTCGACGTTACAAACGTTATTCACTGTTCAAAGGGTTATAAAAAAATAAATAAATAAATAAATATCCTGGGACATTCTTTACACACGGCCATCTGGTCCCAAACTAAGCAGAGCTTGTACTATGGAAAACAGATAACTGATATACTACATATACTACTTTTTTTTCTAAATACACACTTATATAGATATTTACACCCAGACACAGAACAACAGACATGTTCGTGCACACAAATGTTTGTCCTGGGTGGGAATCGAACCCGCGACCTTCGGTTTGGCATTCAGACCGTTAACCACCAAGCCAATTGGCCTGTCAATATATACATAACATGATTTGTTATAATATAACAAATCTGATATGTGATGAAGTAGGTACTTATGAAACATACCTACCTCAAAGATATTAGTAATTTGGATCTCAAAGACTGAATGTTGAATAAGTAATTCCTCTGTGTTTTTTGTGAATGACATTATGTTTTTTTTTCTCCATGTATTTTCTTGAATAATAAATTTAAAAAAAAGTCATCAGAAAATATTACAAAATGCAAAATTATTTGGATATTGTTCAAACAAGACATTCTTGGGCGAAAAATACTTAACTACCTATTCTCTTACCTAAAAAAAATAAAAAATCATCAGAATCACAGTGACACAAGATTTTTTTATACATATATTAGAAGTAAGTACTTGGAATAAATAATAACAAAGAACAATAGAATTAAATTCCTATGCTTCCTACGCTATTACCCAGTCGTACACTCAGCAACAATTAACATAAAAGACCCAAATTTTCAAAACACAAATAAGCTAAAGATAGGATACTAAAAACTATTTTGCGAATTACATTTCCTCATTATGTATCAGTTTTAGTGTACAGGGAATACCACTGTATGTTTTGAAAATTTTAATCTACTTTGGTCGGTGACTGTACGTAAAACCACAACTGTGTGTCCGGAACAGATGGCATCCAGTTGTCAGTAGTGAGCCTCTGCGGTCAACTCAAGTGCTTGACGTAAGAGCTTTAAATCAGAATTAATTAAGAACATTATAAATGTAATCATTCAGTGGGTGATGGTCTTGTCTACGAATTTTAGGCAGGTCTAGAAATCGAATACATGGGTCCGAGTACCAAATTTAATTATACGTAAGAACCCAGACAAAAAACCTGTAATTTTCTCTGCAGAATGAGTCTAAAACTGAATTACGTTTCATTGATTTTATCACCAACGTGTTTTCTCGTAAAACATAAGTTTCTGGGATAAGTAAAAACCTGCCCAAAAAAAAATCCTGGACCTATTACATGAGGCAAAGATATTAGACGCCATTACAATTTCCTTAGAACGCAAAGTTAAGCTTATTATTAACCTTATTTTATTTGTGGCCCAATTTAATTATTCCGTTTGAAGTTTTCTACTTATTTGAGTATAACCTCAATGACATAGAGGTGGCATTAAGCTAGGTCGTTATTCAAAATTTCCTGAAATCAGGGACTTAACGTTATGATTTACACGAGGTGTCGTCTATCTAGACGGCTGTTGAGTCTTGGGAAGATTAGGAGACATAACCGTGATCGATGTGGACTATGTGGCCGATGTCGGCCATACCTGCAGGGCGGTTTTATAATGCTCTCGGAATCGTCACTGCACTCAATTTTGTATTGTATTGACGATGCCACGACTGTTGTCCCACACTACTCTCACTCCAAACCATATTTTTTTTAAATTTATTCTTAAGGAACATCTACAACACACATATGAAATATATATACACAATACAAATTAATTGTCAGTAAGGTTATAATATGCATGTCTCTTACAGGTGTACACAACCATCAGTCTATTATTAAATCGGCTTCAAAATTGAATCCGAGAGAGTTACAAAATTTTGGTGAATTAGGGTAAACAAACCGAATTCGGCCAAGCTTAAATGCAGCATCATAAAGAAAATGTATCAACCCGTGTAAGGTCATCATAAATAAATTAAAAAACATTTAACACCAAGTGGATATTTACGAATTATATGGTTAATGAAAAGTTTTTAGGAAACATTAAACTTTGCCACAAAATGTCATAAAGTATTCAACTGAGACGCAGTAATGCAAGTGTACTACTACTTCACGGCGGAAATGGGTAAGGTAGTAGTACTTCTCCGGACGAACTGGTTAAACTATAAAAGTTAATTATAAAATAAATATCCTGGGACATTCTTTACACACGGCCATCTGATCCCAAATTAAGCAGAGCTTGTACTATGGAAACCAGATAACTGATATACTACATATACAACTTTTTTTTCTTAATACATAATTATATTTATTTATTTATTTATTTACACCCAGACACAGAACAAAGAGACATGTTCATGCACACAAATGTTTGTCCTGGGTGGGAATCGAACCCGCGACCTTCGGTTTGGCAGTCAGAGCGTTAACCACCAAGCCAATTGGCCTGTCGATTATATGTGATAAAGAAATAACGAATTAAACAATTGTCAAAATAAAAATGTTATGCGCCAATAAGACTTTGAAACCTATGTATGACCTACGGCTACGAATACCGACTTACAGTTGCCAAAATATAATTGGCCAATTTGACAGCTAAGAACTCTATAGAAAAATATCCTTTGTTGCTTTTAAAATAAGTTCTGTTGATCAAATTGTTAATAAGTTTATGATTTTCCAGGTGAACTTTATTACTGCTATTAAAATGAAGTTCTATTGATCCAATTTTAAATAGTTGTATGATAATGCTGTTGAACCTTATCCCAAAGCAATAGAATTAATTTTCTATGACAATTATTAGCTTTTAGAAAGAACCTACGAGATAGCGAGGAATCTAGTAATGTATACTTTTGAAGAAGTCGAGTTTTTCGACAAGAAACAAACGACTGTTGCAAACCAAAACCTTTTTTCAAGCGCACCATTATATTCAAAGTTTTTTTTAAATCGCTACAATTTCGTGAAAAGCGGGAATCATGAATTAATAATTAAACGCATTTTCCTGCTCTCTGTAATCTAAGGTGGGGCACAAAATCATAATAACTGACAAGGAAAATGGGACGCCTCTCCTAGATACCGCGTTTCCGCCGGGAATACGGCACGAGTGGTAGGTATTAGTGAAGCTGGAACTCATGAAGAGCGGAAAGCGATAAGCTGTTTTATTTGATGTCCTTATGACGTTTGAAGCAAACATTATTACATGTTCCCATTACACGAACGACCCTCCTAAAAAAACGAATGAGTGAAGCCCAGAACTGTTTTAAACGATCATTTTCTAAGATGAGTAATCAATAGCGCAGGATGTTTCAGGACATTTTGACGCAATTTATGGAATTACAAACTCATTACATTCACAACAGTATACGAAAATTTGGCAAAAATAATGGTATAGGTAATTATAATTAAAAAGAAACTGTTCTAATCCTCATGTCGAATAGGCCAACAAATGCAGACACTCCACCTGATGGTGTGGTCACCTTCGCCTATAGACATTTGCTACACCAGTGGCGTAACCAATGTATTATCGACTCTGAGACATGAAGTCGATAAGACTCATATGCCTGTAATATCACCGACCCCCTTACCATGCTAACCGAAACACAGTAATACAATTGCACTACTGCTTCACCGTGGAAATGGGTATTGTGGAAGTAGGCTTCCATGGGTGAACTCCGCACTTGAGCTCTACTACTTCGAAATTAATTCAAACTATTTTCTTTAGCTATCCATATTATTGACAGAGTACAGTGTACAGGTTACTTATGTTGCTGTACTATTTCAAATTACAGTAGGAAGCCTAAAAAATGCCTATCAAATAAAACTGCTACTTAGTTAATTAGCACGAATAGCAATACTTATTACATATTTAAAATACAGAACGAATTCTCTATCACGGATCCCCAGATCCCTTATGTAGGAAGCATTTACTGTGCACGTAACATTAATTAATGCAAATTAAAAAGTTTGCTCACGACATCTTGTTTAATCGGTCAGCCGCTATTTGCCCAATATAATTCGACCTTTACACAAAATGACCCCTCACAAAATGGCGGAGCCGCCGCGTTGTCATACGCACCTTTCAAATATTCATATAGAATCGTAATATAATGTCTAGCAAAGGTTAAAAGGTATTAGCTCGACTGTCACATTAAGGAAACGTTATGTAAGAAAAAGGTATTTAAGTTCGTGATGCCGTCAGATGGTATTAGGTAAGTACCTTTTTTCATAGAACTTGGTAAATAACAACCTTATAAATTTTATTATAGTTACTCATTTAATATTTCTCATTTTTCTTTTTATTATTTAGGTTTGATACGCATAATGTTGATATGGTATACACACAATAAAAACACCTTCCGACTATTTGAAAAAAAATGTTTCTTTATTAAGCATTAAAATTTGTTCTTTTTTTAAAATACAAGATAATATTTTTTTGTGCCTCAATTTTTTTTTATATATTTTATTTATCTTAAGTTTTCCTAGTGTACCCAAACTTGTTTCGTTGTTTGTGTTACATACACATTTTATAATTAAAGTTAACTTTTGAACATAAAAGATTACGACTGTTTCTATATTGACAATTAATTATATCAATTACTAGCGACCCCCCCCCCCCCCCCAGGTGCAATATAGATACTTATATATACATAAACCTTTTTCTTGGATCACTCTATCTATTGCTGAAAATTGCATTAAAATCCGTAGAGAAGTTGAAAAGTTCCAAGCGTACAAACAGTGGAAGCGATTTTGTTCTACACTATCTAAAGATAAAATGTAGATATCACAATTCATCCATGAACTACGAATATAAACCTATGTAACATCAACCCCTTCGTAAAAAAAATATTATCCTTACATTAGAATGAAAATCAAAGCATTATAAAATTAAAATAGACCCAAAATATCCAACTGTTGTTTATTCAATTTTTGGAGTAGCTTTAAAAGTATTATTTTCACGTTATAAAATTATTTGTGAGTCTATCTGCAAAATGTTTAACAATTCATGAATTCAAAATATACCGCGCTTTGAGCCTATTCAACAATTCAATCTATCTGCAGACTATTGAATTTCATTTATTTTTATAAACACTATGCTAAAGTGCACAATGCATTATAAATTTGTTGGTTATTTTTAACTTTTCTGAATACTCATTTTATTAATATTATTATTTATGTAACACAATATACATAGCATGGAGTTAGTAGTTAAATGAGCACACACAATGTTTACGGCGCCATTCATTACAAGTTACACTACAGACTTAGCTGAAAGGACCACGTTTTGCTTTCATAGACTGTTACGGGGCAGGCGAGGGATTACATAACATAACTTCATTAAATTCGAACTTGCCCGAGATATGTACGTGTTACACGAAAACTAGGGTTAAGCTAAACCTGGTAAAATATAGTACCAATGTCGACCTTTGTTATGTGATTAATTATTTAATACAAGCTATTTATTGCCTTCGGCTCGATTCTTGGGAAATTGTGTTACAAGACAAAATATAGGAGGATTTCGTAGTAGCGAAATAATTGGCTGTTAAACATTGGGGAGAAGCAATTGTAGTCTATGCTGGACAGAACAGCATCTATATAATAATAGGCCTTTTGCTTTGTTATACACTAGCTTTTAAGCCGCGGTTTTACCTGCGTTTCCGAGCGATCTAACATTGGCAATAGTAAAGGAAACTTACAATTAGATGCTACGGTTCCAGAGGCTACCCTCAGCAACTCCGCATATATACAAAGTCACAAAATTTGGACTCTGTATTTTTATATTAGAATAGATTATTATTGGCGCATTATATTGAGGCCGTGGTATTTTTACTTTTCAACCTTATGTAACCTAACCATAGCCATAGACTTAGTATTGAAAAAATTGCAAGCTATTTAAACAAACTGAAAACTAATATGTCATAAAGCAAGCAAGTAGTCATAGTACAACCTATGTTGTGTCAGAATTTTGTAATGTCATCAAAATCTTGATAAATAAGTCCTATTCATCAACCATTTAAATTAAAACAGTTTAATAGCAACAGCTTAAAAATATTTACACGGATATGGGGATCTTCAAACCAAATCCAGATTTAACGTGCTTGTTGCAAAGTTTCTGCATGGACGGTCGCAGTCTGACCAACTTCGACGAGAGCATGGAGCCACTAGAATATACATATTGAGTTGAATTCTGGGCGCGTATTCTGTGAAATTGGAAAACTTGAAGGAATACGGGAGGAATATTTTTAGAGTAGTAGAGCTCTTAGTGCAGAGTTCGTCCGGGGAAGTACTACCACCTTACCCATTTCCGCCGTGAAGCAGTAGTGCAATTGTACTACTGTGTTTCGGTTAGAAAGGTAAGGGGGCCGGTGAAATTACAGGCACATGAGACTTAACAACTTCACGTCTCAGGGTCGACAACGCATTGGCGATGCTCCTAGTGTTGCAAATGTCCATAGGCGGCGGTGACCACTTACCATCAGGTGGACCGTCTGCTTGGTTGTCGGCCCAAGTGGCATAAAAAAAAAAAAAAAAAAAAAAAAAAGGTATCAGATAAATAGGACGAATCTATAGGTATAGGAAGACCGAAAAGGTCAATAGTAATGAGGAAAATTAAAATTTTATATAAATTCGAATCGATACCGAAGTATAGAAACCAAAATTTATGGATAACCGTTGTTTAATTAAGCATACTGACATGTTTGTCACAGAAATGAAATCATTAGAAAATCATCAATATCTAAATACAACTTACATGATCATAAATACAAAATTGCAAATTAGTCAGTCGTGTAATTTCCAAGAATACAGGAAACTTAGTTTGTCTGTGATACTGTTGTGTACGTGATAGAGTACATGGTACCCCTTATATTTATTCCTACATCATTTTCTCGTTGCATTATTTCTATCAAAATAATATTTATTTTATAGGACGATAATGCTTATTTTCATTAACATTTAGAGAATTTCTATCCCCTGTTTAAAGGCTTATTATATGTCTTTGACCAGAATCTCAACATGGTAAGTGATGATGAAGCCGAAGGTGGGAAGCAAAGCCTAAAAGGAAACTGGCTTTGGCAGCTGTCTGAACATCGACAGGTGCTTGGCGACGGATTTTCAGCTAGGTACATACATAGGTACTATACAGAACCCATCCACCGTACTGTTTGTTACCCTTCCCCGTTACCAAAAAATATTGAGTCATTCATTTGACTCGTCCTCTTGATCTCATAAATAGGCAATGCCTACATCTTTTGATAAACGCGTAAGCAAATTTTAATTCTTTGGAACATTTTTACTAACCTATTGTTTCATCTCTGTACAAAGTACGATACGTGAAAAAAGTATTTGCTACGCTCGGATACGAAGCTCATTCCGACGAATACCGAATACGTATCTATGTGAAACTTTTATCTTTGACGAAGCGAAAATTGATTCATAGAGTTCGAAGGTGTACCTACTAGATGGGAAACTGCTGAACCGAAAAACTAGGGATATTGAAATGAAATTCAAACACCGCTGTAATTACAGAGAGGTAGATCAAAAGCTTTTGCGATTGAATTATTTGCTGTTGCATACTCTTCCATTTGAATAAAGTGCTATTTATTATTTGGAATTAACAATTGGTATTACTGAAAATTTTATAAATATACTTGAGTAGTAGAGCTTTTGAGTGCAAAGTAAGTCCGGGAAAGTACTACCCCCTTCCCCATTTCTGCCGCGAAGCAGTAGTGCACTTGCATTATTGCGTTTCGGTTAGAAAGGTAAGGGGACCGGTGAAATTACAGGCACATGAGACTTAACATCTTCACTCAGGGTCAAAAACGCAAGGCGATGCCACTAGGGTTGCAAATGTCTATAGGCGGCGGTGACCACTTATCATCCGGTGGACCCTCTGCTTGTTTGTCGGCACAAGTGGAATAAACAGATAAAAGGGCCATTATCCCAGTTAAGATGTCGTAGAAAAGTCATCCTTAATGTTTTTAAGGTAAGGTTAACTGTATCATTAGTTGACGTACCTTATCATAACGCTATAGAGTTCACTTTTCTATAACACTGTTAATTAGCCAACCTATAAGATCTCGAGAACGATAGTCGAAATTCAAAATAATGATTTAACTTTTGTCAACCTACTCATATTCCTATAAATAATATAACCTATAAATGCGAAAGTTTGTATGGATGTTTGTTACACTTTCACGCAAAAACTACCAAACGGATTTAGATGCAACTTGTAATATAGATAAATCATATCCTGGAATAACATATAGGCTACTTTTTATCCCGGGTAAACGTGACACCCCTGGGTAACGCGGGTAAAACCGCGAGGAACAGCTAGTAGGGCTATAAATGCCAGACAGAATAATAAATAGAAAGATTGTCAAACAACAATAATGTTAAGCAAACTGTATTATTACAATTTTGCTTACATCACACAATATTGTACATTTGAATTGTATCAAGATTTTGTAAGTTTGTTTTGATATTCAATGCAGCCCATTTCAGTCACTGTTTGTGCCACACATTATTTAACAGGGTCTTTCTTTAGGCTGACACAAGCTCCTCTTTACTTGTACTGTGACACAAGCTACAAAGGAATTCGTCATACGATTCTGTCAGTTGGTACCTACTGTCATGTCTCTGAGTGAACGCACTCACATTAAGGAACGAACCCAAAAGCAGTTCATTGGGATATTCTGGTACGAGATGTTATGACCTTAAATATTGCAAAATAGGGGGTTTACCTAAATTACAAGCACGCATATGAATTAATGACTTCCAATGGTTTTAAACACCATACCACCGTACCAGAATATCCCAATGAACTGCTTTTGGGTTCGTTCCTTAATGCTGCAGCTAGAAATGCCGTTAAATCTGTCCAAAGAGTTTACAAACGGCCATCAGATCCCTAACTAAGCAGAGCTTATACAATTAAAACCAGATAACTGATTACAACATAAACCACTTTTTTACATGTAAATACATTCATAGATATTTAAACCCAAACTGAAATGTTCATGCACACTAATATTTGTCCTAGGAGGAAATCGAACCTACGACCAGTAGCGTGGCAGTCAGGGTTTCTAACCACCAAGCCAACGGCCACGTCAAAAGTAAATCCAATAATATGCTATTTATTATTCAATATTTAGAACAGTCGTTAAAAAATTGTTATAAAACAATAGCCATAGTTATAAACCGTAGAGGTCGGGTAGTAATTTTTTTCTATTCAATTTTGATAACTCATAAAAAATATATTATTCTAATATAGAATACACTTTTTATTCCATCTCATTACAAGCAACTTGAAAAGGAGATCGAAAAATAAATGTAAACGCAATTTTATGCTCTTAGAGCGTTTCTTATCAGTGCGTTATCTAAAAGCTCATTAAGGTAAGCACTTTACGAGCCCCTTAAACAAGGACAGGGAACTGCGTTTTTTGCCATCCAACTGGAGTCGTAAAATTCTAAGTTACGACTTTTATCATTCCGAGATGGGTACGGAATAAAGTAAATGTAAACGCCTGACGTATGACTATGGGCAATAAATTGAAGTTGTGAGCCTTTGCGTATGTAACTCGATGTCGAATGCGTCGTAAAATATCATTTTCCATGAATTGTGTGCTCGAAATGAGATTTGGTGACAAGTTTGATGTTGTTATCATGTGTTCAATGACGATCAGGGGTAGATTACGTAGTATGAATTCATTTGAAATAAAATCCAATTTATGGAAGGTAGGTACCTAGCCGTTTCAAATATACCCTAATATTATAAAGAGGAATGATTTGTATGTAAGTATGTTTGATACTCTTTCACTCAAAAACTACTAAACGGATATGGATGAAACTTGGCACATAGATAGAGCATATCCTGGAATAACATATAGCCTACTTTTTATCCCGTGAAAATGTGATATCCATCGGGAACGCGGGTAAAAGCGCGGGGGAAAGCTAGTCAACTTATTAAAGGTGGATTCATTATCACAATTTTTAAGACTACCTTTCGCCTCGTGGTTTTTCCCACGAACGTGAGATCTAATATTGCATAATGTTTCAGAACATCTTAATCGTAAGTACAGCTAACATACAATCATTCACAATCCCTACTAAATATTATAAATGTGAATGTAAGTTTGTTTGTTGCGCTTTCACGCGAAAACTACTTAACCGATCATCATGAAACTCTGTGCACATATTCTTTGAGGTATTAGAAGTAGCATAGGATACTTTTTGTGCCGGGAAAATGTTACATCTCTCGGGAACGCGGGTGAAACCGCGGGGACAGCTAGTTATAATATAAAACTAGTTTCCATCTCGAACCTTCATCTTCGTTCCCTGGATTGCATAAGATGTTATTCTAAGACCTCTTATTTTTTCCCGTGAAGACTTGCAAGAAGCACTCATTGTTGCAATTATAAAAAAGAAAGATATATAAAGGCCTCACTAGATACATATTACCCTGAACAAGATATGTCATGTAGAACAATGAATTACTTGTTAGGTACAACCTCAATGCTTCAAGTCAGCAACGGTATTTTAGTTATGAAACGTACCTACTCAAGGTTTAGCCTCTGAACTCATTGAATAACTTATGAACAATATAATTATGTGTATACGTAGGAACCTACAGCACTAGGAAAATTTATTTAATTTATTTACTAGGCCAGCTAAAATTTTTTACAAAATTCATTTACTATTTTGGTTATGATTTTGTTTTAGTGTAACAAATTACTGATTGGCTAACACTATATGCAAGGTTAATGGTTTACATAAAATAAAAACAGTAGGCGTGAAAGTTTATCGTTTTATTATTTTTAGCTATCATGTATGTATGAAGGTGTCGATTTCGGTCCCAGAAAAACGAATACGTTCCCGTCTAAATATTAATTTACTAGCTGTCCCCCGCGGTCTCACCCGCGTTCCCGAAGGAATTAACATTTTCCCGACACAAAAAGTATCCTATGTTACTTCTAATACCTCCAAGAATATGTGTACAAATTTTCAGGAGGATCGGTTAATTAGTTTTCGCTTGAAAGCGTAACAAACAAACTAACATTCACATTTATAATATTAGGGATATTTAGAATTTTTCCGTTCTACGTGAAAACTTCTGTTTTCACTAGTAGTGTAGTTTCTGAGCATTTTGTTAAGTTTAGTTTGATGTACAAAAAATGGCGGCTTCATGCTCAGGAAATTCTGAATCAGCGTATAGAGCTTATAGAGCCAAGAATAAATCAATAGGTACATCGTTGAACGGAGACAATCTTTACATCAACTGAACAGTAACAGGAGGGTTATATGAATCAATCATGCGTCTGAGATATTTCTATTCTTAACAATGTACCTAATTTTTCTACTTAGCTGTAGCCACTTACAACTCTTCCGAAATTTACCTAAGGAAGGTATATAGAATCATAGAAGGTAGCTGAAGGTCTATACAAACACGCCATCCCATCTCATACAACTACTAATTAAAGTATGAGTAATTTAGAAGTAGTAGAGCTCTTAGTGCAGAGTTCGTCCAGTTAAGTACTACCACAATATCCGTTTCTGCCGTGAAGCAGTGGCGATACCCCTGGAATTGCAAATGTCCATGGACGGCAGTGACCGCTTACCATCAAGTGGACCGTATGCCTGCTTGTCGGCATATGTGGTAAGTAAAAAAAAATATGCGATAAAATTATAAATAGTCAACCATTTTTCACGAATCAATGTGAAATTTGGTAAAAACCAGTGACATGTCTCAAGTACCTTCATTTAATACGATGTGGTTATTCGGTACCTGTAGTGGGTTCCACATCAATCAGCCCACTGATTCGAACGTAATATCGTCATATATTTACTTCAATAGCTACTTCATCCTGAAGTTACGAATACTAGGATCTAGCTTTGATAAGTCTGTGTCAGTCAGATAAATAAGATAAACCGGTTAATAGATAGATAGACAGATAAATCAGTTAAATTTCTATATAGTTCTCGAGAATGCCCATTTATTTGTGCACGTTTCATTGTCTTGTTGGCTTAGAAACTAATATCTGGTTTGGTATTTCTATGAAATTGGAAGAAGGTTTTACTCTCAAATTGAAGTTTATATATAAGCCAGTATATAGGTTTAGTATATAGGTCATAGGGTTGATTAGAAATAATGTTACTTACTAAAGTATTATTTCAGTTTTCATTTCATAAAATTATCATGTTTAAGTTGCATCTATTATATGTTATTTATTTAAGTATCTTAAAGATACTATAAAATATAACATAAGTACGAATATACAATACCTACACCCATAAATTTACAAAATCTAGAAAATATATTAAATACAACTAGCTATCGAGTAGTAGAGCTCTTAGTGCAGAGTTCGTCCGGGGAAGTACTACCACCTTACCCATTTCTGCCATGAAGCAGTAGTGCACTTGTATTACTGTGCTTCGGTTAGAAATTACAGACACATGAGACTTAATAACTACACGTCTCAGGGTCGACAACGCATTGGCGATGCCCCTAGTGTTGCAAATATCCATAGGCGGCGGTGACCACTTACCATCAGGTGGACCGTCCGCTTGTTAGTGGCACCATGTGGTAAAAAAAAAAAAAAAAAACTCAGTATTGCATGAAACTATATCAATACGGATATGGTAAAAAATAACATTAAGTTAGAACTAAAAAACAAAACACAAAAACAAAAATTAATAAATCATCAATGACATTGTTGAAGCGAAGCTATACTAATCATGATTTCGACGATTATACGTGGACTAATTAGGAGAAATTGGGTCAATAATTATAATGGCAACAGGACAGTTGGCTTGGTGGTCGCGGGTTCGATTCCCACCCAGGACAAACATTTGTGTGCATGAACATGTCTGTTTTTTCTGTCTGGGTATAAGTATATATATAAGTACGTATATAGAAAAAAAACGTAGTATATCAGTTATCTGGTTTCCATAGTACAAGCTCTGCTTTGTTTGGAATCAGATGGCCGCGTGTAAAGAATGTCCCAGGGTATATGTAATTATTATTATTGATTATTACTATATATTTTGGGGATCTGAACAACTAAAACAGGTAGCTTTATTATTGTATGTTTACTAAAGTAAGTCACAGTGGACTGCAACTGAACCGGTGCGTTTACGCAAAACAGATAGATGGTGAGACAAGAACGGAACCTAAAGTAAACTTCAATAAAGTTATTTATTCATCTGTATTATAAACCAGTATTCTGTTTTATCAAAGTCTAAAACTACTAGCTTTAGTATATCATTTTTAACCGACTTCAAAAAAGGAGGAGGTTCTCAATTCATGTGTATTATTATTTTTTTTTTATGTTAATGATAATTTTTTTATTTCAAAGCTAGTGCTTCCCGAATGGTCCCATTTGGTCCAGTTCTGACAATTGCACCCATGAGAAAACCATATAAGTCTAAAATTAGCATTAAGTATGTGTGCAACAAACGAACGAGTAACTCAATATCTCGCCAATCGATTTCGATTTATTCATTTATTTATAAAAGGGTAGACTTCACAGATGGTCCCATCACAACGAGACCTGATGATGGAATTCTGAGAAAATTGAGGAAAATCCTTAAATGTGTAGGCATACATAATTCACCTTAAATAATCACGTTTAGTAGGTCTACCCATATTCAGAAAAAAATGTTAGTGTACTTCAGATTCAATATAAATCAAAAAATAAACATAAAATTTTAACAAAGAAAAAACCGACTTTACAAAAAGAAACTATTCCTAAACAAACTAATAAGCACTAAAAAGAAAAAAATAATTGCATTATTAGACTACTTAAAAGTCAATCAAATTATTAAAATAATATAATGTAGTTACAATTATAGTTATTTTTGGAGGCGGTGTCAGCCAAGGAAACACTACAATATACCTAGCAATAATAATACGAGAATACTTTAATAATTAAACACATTTAACAGCTCCCCTCCCGCCGCGGCCCCGCTCGCGCCTCTCGCCTAGTAAAGTCGCGCGTGCGACACAAGCACATCTCACCTATAACTATGTATGTAGTTACTAGCCTACGTTGGCTGAAACTGACTCCAAAAATAACAATAATTGTAACTACATTATATTATTGTAATAATTTGATTGACTTTTAAGTAGTCTAATAATGCAAGACGGATTGACGGAAGATAGCATAACTCTAAATTAGTAACAGAGTGAAGGCCCGGAAGAGCGAAGAAAACTGGATAGCGGCGTAGACTATTGCTCTGGTCTTCATCGTTAAACTTATTTGATACTACTATGAGCTAGCAAATACATCAATTCTCAGTAGTAGGACAGAAAGAGCTAGAGATAGATGCAAATAATTAAAACAAAAGATGGGCACATTAAAAAAGCACTATTTAGCAATCCAACCAAATAAATTCTTGATATAAATAAAATATATCTTGAATAGGATCCCATATCTATTTTTGAAGCGTAGATATCTAATAAGCTTTCCGCAAGTCATTGAATATCAAATGATTAATCACATTTGAATATTTTACACACAAAAACTTTTCCACTCTAAATCTCGAACTTAACATTCTGCAATCTAGCAAAACAAATCTGCTCACAGATAAATCAGATAAAAAGAAAACTGTACCGTAGACAAGCTTAATAAATGAGGCAGCGGCTATTCCCTTCCCTTGATATAATGGAATCTTTTTAGACACTTTAAGATAGCACTTAGGCTTAATGAAGAGCCATAATTCATTTTGACGCTCCTTATAACTAGAGCAATAGCTTCCTATGGCGTCAGACGTGGGGTAATTAGATCTACAGGGGCTTTATCGATTCTTTGTGTAGCACCGTTTTAACATGAATGTGAAGTGTCGCCCGTTAATGGAGATTTGCAGCACTATGAAGTTATTTTCAATATACTTATCGGGTAATGAAATTTTACAAGCATATTAATCTTTCAGTAGAATAAATGTTTTTATCAAAATTATGGCTTTGAGTTCGGATGGTAGCAAAAGATTTTACAGTATTTTACTGTGTTGGAAACTGTTGGGGGACCTTTGCCCAGCCGTGGGTTCATATAGGTTAAAAAGAACACTGTGGGATTTGAATTGAAGCTCACCACCAAGGTTTAGATCTGTAAATAAATAAATGAATAAATATCCTGGGACATTCATTACACACGGTCATCTGATCGCAAACTATGCAGAGCTTGTACTATGGAAACCAGGTAACTGGTATACTACATATACTATTATACTTTTTTTGTTTTTAGTACACCCAGACACAGAACAAACAGACATTTTCATGAACACAAATGTTTGTCCTGGGTGGGAATCGAACCCGCGACCTTTGGCTTGGCAGTCAGAGTCGTTAACCACCAAGCCAACTGGCCTGTCAATTATATCCTGTATCCAGTATATTGTTATTTTTATTCTATAGCTATTTTCAAAGGACACATTGGTTTGCTGATTGTCTGGTAGCATACCTGATAGATGACGGCCCTTTCCTTAATTATAAATAGTGACAGCATGTACAGTTGTACAGTCAGGGACTTCATCATCCTATGACCTGTAAGACCAAAAGCCTCTCAATCTATATTATAAACAAACAAATAACACCTACCATAAATACCAATTCCAAAATGCTAGCAAACAGGCGGCCATGCCTTTTAAGGAATGTTTGAGCTATATTGAAATTTCTCCGAGTAAATTGGGTAATTCATTGAAGTACCGACCTAAACACTCGACATTGGGTTCGAAATCGAGATTTTCCAAGAAATAAACTAAAGGCAGATCCTTGCTCGAGTGAAAGGGCCCTTAATTTAGAAGGACTTCTTTAGGAGGTTGCCGTCTCGACGAGTGAATAAAATTGGATTTTGTTATTTAATTTAGCCATCGCTGTAGGTAATGCAATTGTGTGAACGATTGTTGTTGATGAGCTAACGGGCTTTCGACTGATAAATCAAAAGTGGAATCAAATTTAATTTTGATCACTTCGCTTTTAATATAAACGAGGAATCTAGAGACAACGACTGAATGCTATTTGAACGACCATCTTAATAAAAAAAATATACGATATAAATCGCAGGATAAATCCAGATACTTTTCTAATTAAGAATTCCAAATATAAAGTAGTACCTACATAAATAAGTCCGTGTTTACAATTAAAAACAAAATATTTATTATTTCGAATAGAATGTGTTTAAGTCAGAAATGAAAAAAATATATTAACTAAATTACGTTTGCGACAGCCAGAAGATTGAAAAAAAACCAAAATGATTTTATTACTTTAATTAAAATAAAAATTAAATTACAATTAAGTGCCTAATGAATAAATCATTCCACTTCGAAGTAGGAATATGGAATGATTATTCTTACAAATAAAATGAAAATGAAACCATCGATTGACGTCAATGCTGAGTCGGCAATCTGCTGTTGGTATCCATCGATGCAACTGCAACGTCGGCGGTCTTCCTATAGTTGCACTACGTAATTCCTCCACCCTTAGAACGGCGACTATTTTAGCACGTTGAGTGAAAATGTTGCCGGAACATTGTCGTCAGGTGTTTCATTCCTTTTCAGGATTGCAGATGTAGATGGTTGATCCTTCTTCAAAGCATTCTTGCATTTGCATAGATATCGCCGGGTCATTATGACGATAGTGAGTATGCCCGCACACAATAGTATAGCATAAAAGGGAATTGTAGTATTATAGAAAGTATCTGATTTCGCATTATGCATTTCTAGAGAAGACTGCATCATCAGCTTATCTTGAATGCTGTGTAATCCTTGAAGATCAACGGAGTTCAGATTTATGTGTGTCGCTGTGATAGATTGTTTCTCAGCGTTATATGGTATCTTCATAAGTTTCAGGGGATGACCATTGATTTCATTATAGTCGTTTGCGATGGTGAATTCTTCCGATTTCAGGCGACATCCAATGGGAATCGTAGCGAGGAAACTTCCTTGGAGCGATGTATAATCCTTCTGGTTACAGGTGAGTTGTACTTTTGTTTGCCTTGGGAAGGATATGACGTAGTGTTGGTCGTCTAGTTTCTCCATGGCTTCTCTCAACAAGTTGACCGTTGTAAACTGGCAGGATTCCTGTATAACTTGGTTGGTAATTAACTCCTGGATGCAGTCAGATTTGGTGCGGATCTGATGGGTGATTCCCTTTTCGCAGAGATACCAGTTTCTTAACTTCGGGCATTCAGCCTCTATGTACACGAATGACATCTCGTTAGTTGCTAGGAAAGGGAAGGATGGGATAAGAGCCTGCCCGTGTTTGTTAGGTACTACTGATAATCTATATAAATCATAATTTGCTTTAGAAAAAATTGGAAATTTAAAAATAAAAACTATCTGTTTATCCACATAGTACGATCCTGGTTCTATAATATCGTAGTATTCTCTGAGCTCTAAATCTAAAATCTGTTCTGTACTATAGATTATTTTTAATTTCTTAACCATTGATTCTAATATTTCTATATCTATCATAGAATGATGCGTACTAGAACTACGAATAAAAGCTAAACTATTTTCTATTCTAAGTAATTCTTGAGTAAGGTCCTCAACATTTTCGCTTATTACTTCTAAAAGTTGTGCAAATTTTGCGTATTTTATCAAGCTATTTTCTTTTAATGCATCACTCTTTAGTATTAATTCTAAAGTACTATTAATTTTACTTTGGTTATCTACTATTTGTGCCAGTACGTTACTATGTTTGAACATCCACTCTTTACTCATACTAATGTGATTGTTGACTTCGGTTACTATTTTATTCTGATTGGTTTCTAACGTTTTAATTGCCTCATTGTATCTTAAGGCATCATTATGATCTAGGTTTCCTGTTAAACTTTTTATAATTGATCCTAGTCCGTCTACAAGACCTCTTTTAACTCTATTGGGTTCCAAAGATTGTAATTGTTTTAGGATATTGCCAAGCTTACCAGTAAGATAATCTATTTGAATTTCGTAAAGAGAGTAAGTGTCATTAGTCATCTGATTTCGACAATTAAGTAATTGAGTCTGTAGTGAATGAACGTTACTTTCGATGTTATTCAGTCGTACGTACTGTAGAAACGTATGATGGTGAGTAGTAAATCTCATGAGTCCAAGTTTGTAAGGTAGAAGTCCTGGTCCGTCATCGAGACTTTCAAGTTTTATCTCCTGAGGTCGCGTCATTGGGAGGATGGTTATTAGTACGATTCTGTAACAAATTGGCAGCTTTAGGAACACGTTTAAGTCTGGATTTTGCTATAGGTCCACGCTTTTTAGATGTATATATATGGATTGGTAGGTCAGCTAAAACTGTGTCTTGCGTATAACGTGGGGCAGTCTTTTGTCTACTAGCAAGAGGGTTCTTTACAAATACTTGCTGTTGAGGTGCATATTCCTTTTCAGGTTCGCGAGTTTTATTTCTATTATCAATTAGCGCTGTACGGTTACTAAGTGTTGAAGAGTTAATTATGTCAAATACTTGTTTCATTCGGTCTCTATGAGCTTGACTGTACTGCTGTAATAGTTGTTGTGTTAAATCGATGTCCTTGCAGTCTCTAGGGTCAAAATGTCCATTCAATAAGTCAAAAGGTCGGCACCTTGTAAAACTATGTATAGAGCTGTTATAGGCTATAATGGCATAGGGCATAAGATTAACTATAGGTTCATCTCTATGCTGTAACTTAAGAATTCTGAGGTGTTCTAGAATAGTTAAGTGAAATCGTTCAATATTACCGTTATCATTTGGCGAGTGAGCTAATATTCTATGATGGTTGATCTTATGGAGACGTGTAAATTCCATGAACAACTGATTAGTAAATTCGGTTCCATTATCTGTAATAATAGTCATAGGGACGCCATGATGGGTACAGTAATGCAAAAGGGCTTGTAATATACTAACAGCCGTTCCATCACGAAGGTGATAAGCTTGACCGTATTTAGTGAATACATCAATGAAAGTAACGTATTTTTCACTATGCACAGTAAATAGATCCATATGGATTATTTCAAATGGTTTGGTGGCTGGGGGTACAACATTAAATTGAGGTCTGACCGGATTTCTATCGTACTTGGCTTGACCGCAGATGGTACATTCATTTATGAACTTCGTTATTTGGTCTTTCATTTTCGGCCAATAATACTTATTAGACAAAGCTAAATAGCACTCATTAATTCCGCGATGGTTAGTCTTACCATTATGATAGTGGCAAATAATTTCTTGTTGCCGCAGATATTCTTTGACATTCTCTAACTCGGATTTGGTTAAAACAAGATTCAAAGATGAGCTTTTGAACTTGTCCTGTATGATGGGAATTATTGAATACATAGCCAATGTAGGACTGATTAAGATAGCTGTCTTAACCTTGGGATTAACGTATTCTTTTATGGCGTTAATCACATCATCCTCCAGGTTATTTTGGGAAAGTTGAATACTGGTCCGTGTGTGAGTGTCAAATGGTTTAGTTACTGTCGGTCGTCTTTTTACGTCATTAACCACTGTAAGATGTATTTGTCGATGGAATTTATTGAGTGGTTCGTCAGTTATGGGAATTTCTAAAATTGGGTTTTCATTACTTGTATGTACCGTTTCAGTAGAGGAAGTTGCTTGCACAGGAATCGTTTCAGATGGGTTGCCCAGTAAAGAATTTAGTTCGTCAATTTCATCAATCAGAGACATAGCTTCTTTAGTATGAATTTCAATACGTGACAGAGCGTCAGCATTGGTGTTTGATTTTCCTTTTTTGTAAATTACTGTAAAGTCATATTCACTGAGTCTGAGTCGCCATCTTGTAAGACGTGAATTTGGTTCTTTTAAATTCATCATCCACTGCAATGGTTTATGGTCAGTCAAGATTTTAAATTTTCGTCCAAATAGATAGGGTCTGAAATATTTTGTGGCCCAAACTATGGCAAGGAGTTCCTTCTCAATAGTACTGTAATTTATCTCGCTTTCATTTAAAGTTCGAGATGCGTAACAGATGGGCTTGTCCGATCCTATTGGACCTTGGGATAGTATAGCTCCAATGGCTACATTTGAAGCGTCAGTTGTTAAATTGAATTCTTTACTAAAATCGGGGTATTGTAAAATGGGGTCGTTAGTTAGAAGAATCTTACATTTCTCAAAACAATTTACATATTCGGTGTCAAGAGTGATCTTCCTACCTTTTTTCAGACATTGAGTAAGTGGTTTGGTGGTACGTGCAAAATCTGGGATAAATTTTCGGTAATAACCGAGAAGGCCAAGGAATTGCTTAATTTCTTTTGGAGTTTTTGGAATAGGGTAGTTTTTGATTGCAGAAATTTTGTCGGGGTTCGGTTTAATACCGTCTTTACTAATGATATGACCGAGATAAGCTGTTTCAAGCTTCAGAAACTCAGATTTGTCCATCTGGATCTTAAAGTTGGACTCTCGAAGTCTTTGAAATACCTTTTCAAGGTTAGTCATATGCTCTTGAAGGGACGTGCTAAATACTATAATGTCATCCAAGTAAACTAAGCAAATGTCATTTTGAAGTCCTCTAAGGACATTATCCATCACACGTTGAAATGTAGATGGAGAATTTTTTAGTCCCATCGGCATTCGAAGAAATTCGAAATGACCATGCTCAACATTAAACGCGGTCTTTTCGATATCCTGGGGATCCATTTCTACTTGATAGAACCCACTTGCCAGGTCGAGGGTTGTAAAATATTGGCATTTCCCTAATTTGTCAAGTACGTCACTAATATTTGGAATGGGATATTTGTCGTCCAATGTCTTTTCATTTAACGTCCGAAAATCTACTACTAATCGCCATTTTTGCTTTCCAGAGGCATCAATTTTTTTTGGTACTACCCAGATGGGGGAGCTCCATGCAGATTCCGACGGTTGTATGATACCTTGATCTAACATTTTTTTTATTTGGTCCCTAACTTCCTGTCGATGAATGAATGGATACCGATAACTTTTAGCGTGCACTGGCACCTCGTCAGTGGTCCTAATACGGTGTTTGATTTTATTAGTGAAAGTTAGTCCCTCTCCTTCAATATAGAATACGTCTGAGTAACGAGAGCAAAGAGTTATGAGGTTAACTTTTTCCTCTTCGTTTAAATGATCAGTCCGTAAACGTGAAACCACATCTTGTACGCGTGTCGATACTTGTTGAGTACGAGCGCACTCGGTATTAAATAATTCCGCGTGTGCCGGACGATCAAGTGAAAATATTACGTCGTTTGGTGTTGGGTTCTCAATTTCTAAATATCCACGGTTATTAGTTACGGCAGTAATGCATTCGTGAACTATACAGTTACAGAGCACTTGTTCGCAAATGAAAGCATCACCGTCGGTAACATCCACAGGGATACGAATAATTTTTGAAGTCCGAGCCGGAATAATATCTTCGTACAGATTTACATTACATGAGTTATACATTCTTATAGGGTTAGACGCAGTTCGGGTCAATAACTGACCTTCTCTTAAATCTATACGGGCTTCCCAACTAGTCAGTAAATCTAAACCTATAAGTCCATCGAAATAGTCATGAAACCGATAAATGAATAACTTCATACTATCAGCGTCATTGAATTCTGTGAAACATGGCAAAGTAATAGAATAGTCATTCTTACTTGTCGCGTGTATGTTTGTCACCTCAAATGGATCGAAATTGAGAGGATATTCAGCAAAGTATTTCGCGACGGCCTCAGGGCTTATAAAAGATTGATTGGCACCCGTGTCTATCAAAAATTTCAAAGGGGGGTCCGCGATTTGAATATAGGGTAGTTGTCTCTGCGTCTGAAGATTTAATTCTATTTTGGTTTTGGTAAAATAGGAACCTCCTGAAAATCCTGTTCAGCATGGTTAGATACTGCCTGTGGCTGAGAATCAACGAAAAGTTGGTTATCCATATTCGTATTATAATAATTTAAATCACAAGTGAAACCGGGGGTAAAGTCAGTATCCGTATAGTCGGTGTTGTAATTGTACTCCGGTTCTAGATAATAGCTGTAATACGAGTCGTCGTAAGCCGCACATTCATTAAGGTTCATTTCGCGAGTTTTGAAATAATTCGCTGGCGGCGGGTTCCCTAGCTTATTCCAATCATGGCCTGTTACCATATTGGTTGGGGGTAAAACCTTGGGAGTAAAGCGTTGCACTCCACTCATAGGCTGAGGGCCTTGTGGTAAATTATTTCGGGGTGGTAATCTAAAAACATTACTACGTGGGTTATAGTTAGGTGGCCGTGCACCGAACATTCTCTGTGTGTTCGTAGGCATGCGATGTTGAGATTGAATCGGTTCATTAAATTTGAAAGGTTGAGGCGGGGGCCTCATGGGGCGTTGTCCTACTGGAACTGGCCAGTTAGGAGCCGGTAACTGAAAGTCATGTGGTCGTGGAGGAGCATAAGCAATTGGTGGTAGTGAGGGGGTGACCTTAGGGGTCGACTGTCCTTTTGGGGGCTCGTTACGTTGCTGCAAATACATAATGTTTAATTCTTCTTGTACATATTCAAGAGCTTTTTCGATAGTGATAGGCCGCATACAACGTATACGGGACCCTAATGGTTCTTTCAAGCCGCGAACATATGCTTGCATGGTGACCTTTTTGTATAACTCGCGTTTTGCTTCTATAGTGGTCGCTATGGTCTCATGTAAAGAAACATATGTCATTATCGTACTAAATAAAGTTTGGCAATGATCATAAAATTCTTGGGGCGTTTTACTACCCTGCATAGCCATAGAAAGGTCATTATATAACGCTGTCTCGTCGCGTTGGTCAGAAAAATTATTTACTAAGGCAGTTCGAATGCCTAACCAACTCTCTGGTATCCCATTAGAGTTAATAGTACTCGCAGCGGTTCCGGTTATCTTATTTAGGATTCCGTTCAACAAACACAAATTCGAGAGTTCACTACCGGGCGTTTTACTAAGGTATTGTGTCACTAGTGAGTCACAAATTTTTATAAAACGTGTGAGTACGTTAGGGTTACCATTGAACTCTGGGACAAGGCGAAGGGCCTTATAAATGACGTCCGGTTCATGGGCCATGGTTACGCTAAATAAATTGTCTAGTTCTAAATTATCTAATTCTAAATCCCTATTACTATCTACTGTTTGTCGACGGGCCTGATGCGATTCAGGTTCCCGCGAACTAAAGGCTCTGGGATGGTAAATCTTAAAGTTTAAGATTTCAATGGGAGCAACACGAGAATGATTCAAGTGTACTTACAAGTATTTCATCTCTGGTTTCTCTCCGTGAATCGATTTCTTGATTCTCCTTCCGGTCTGCAGCAGGTCCGTGAGATTAGGATATCCGAGATGGTGCTTGATAGCCACCCGGGCGACTCGTGACGTGATTATCGATATGAGATAGGTCCCGACGTCTCCCGCGAATATCCTACCGACTGCGCCAATTACGTTTGCGACAGCCAGAAGATTGAAAAAAAACCAAAATGATTTTATTACTTTAATTAAAATAAAAATTAAATTACAATTAAGTGCCTAATGAATAAATCATTCCATATTCCTACTTCGAAGTGGAATGATTTATTCATTAGGCACTTAATTGTAATTTAATTTTTATTTTAATTAAAGTAATAAAATCATTTTGGTTTTTTTTCAATCTTCTGGCTGTCGCAAACGTAATTACTATGTAAACATTTACTTAAATAAAAATAATTTATCCCGCTTTCCGATTTGCGATTCAAATGAGACAATTGAATGGCAGTGCCTAAATTATTAACACGATTGTTATTTTGGAAGCAGATTCGCTGTCTAGTGGTGAAAAGGCAGGAATAGCCAACTAGCTATTTGGAATAACATGACGTTTTGAGGTTTCAGTTATATATTATCATTTATGTTTCAGTTGATCATTAATGATGAACATCTATCGATCGAATGGGTCCCCTTAATTTTTTTAACCAGTATTTTTTATCGATAGAACGTTATACTATAATTCGACATTCATCAACATTATATCAGCCCAGGGATGACCACTGCTGAACATAGACCTCCCCCTTGGATCTTCACCTCAAACGGTCCTGAATCGCCTGCATCCAGTGGTGAGAGGTCGTCTCCTGTACGTGGTCGCCACTCGAGAATCTTCCTTCCCTATCGGTTATCAGTTCTTCAAGCGAATTAGTGTGCCTATGTCACTTACTTAATTTAATATTCAATTGTAGTTTTTTTAGGTTGAAAAATATTACAAACGTATTTTTTATTTTTATAATAAAAAATAATAAATATACATAACGCAAATCTCAAGGGGTGTCACACAACTCATCTGTATGTGGCGAGGTCGTTCGTTCGGACAAGAAAAATACAAGAAAAAAAAATATCATAAAAAATATTTTATACATTTACTTTTTAAATATAATTTAATATATGTATACACCTAAATTTGTTGTTTACAATTTTTACTTTACATTACAAAAAAAAATCATGATCCAGCTACGATATTGCCACTTCTGAACTCATAGTTATCGTTATAGTAAAGCTACCACTGACCGGTATCTCCAGCTCCAGATGCCGGTTAGTGCTGCAATGGACCAAGCAACGGATCGAAATCGATGGGGACAGCTGGTGGACAAAGTCAGAAAGATCCACGATCCTTAGCAGTGAGGGATACGACAAGAGAGAGAGAAAAGCTATATTGCTACATTAAAGCATTTGATACTATAAAATGTCAAAACAATTTAATGGGAGGCATCAAGAAACAGCTTTTTAATAAGCATTATAACTTCCAATAAATCAGTAGCAAAGTAATTTATCGATAGTTGCGCGGCCATTGCTAATCAATACAGTAATCTCTAGTAGTGGTTTCGTTGTAAACATAATTATTATGTTTAGAAATAAATGTCCTAACAACGATGACGACAGATTGAAGCAAATACTGGTACTGTTGGCAGAAATATAAGTTTAAGAGTCTACATAGAACATATTTATCATGTTCTAAAAATCCCCTTTCCAAGGTTACTTCTCGATAGGTAAAACCTAGGTAACATAATGGTTATAATTGAAGATAGTCGAGTGGTAATGATTATGTAAAAGATAATGAAAATTTGAGATTCTTACTAAAACTCCAATAATGTAACCCAAGGTGTTAAAATAATTCCTTACATCACGTGCGATACGAAAACTATTAATGATAGAAAGAACAAAATAACATCCCCCGGGAACACGGTTAAAACCGAGGGGGACAGCTAGTCAAACATAAAACCTTCACCCATTTTATTAGAGAACATTTATATATTCAATAGCACCATACAAAACTAAATAGTCACAGGTTAGAAACATTGATAATATAATCAATATATAGTTCAAACAGCGGTGTATCAACTCCTAATAAAGCCATTAATGTACAACGTCAATATGATTTCCACGTAGCAATTACGCTATGATCGATTTGATTTTGTGTAAGCCTAGCTATTTACGGTTCTATCTATATTCCGGTGGTTATGTTGTTATGCGATACAATTTAGAACGATTTGTGCTGATAATTAGACACAGTATATTATAACGTACCTATAAACAAATTTACTAAGATATTCACCCTATTGGGTGGGTTATTGACTGACATGTCAAATTAGCAACTTTTTATTAAATGTCAAAACCAACGAATGTACGGTTTTTTGTATGAAATAGCAAGTTATGACGTCATAATAGTACAGCATCAAAAGATTTACTCTTTTTGTGTAGATTAGTACTTAAAAATCATATCTTATATCTTAATATATATATTTCTTGTGTGCGTGTGTATGTGACTGAACTCCTCCTAAACGACTGGACCGATTTTGATGAAATTTTTTGTGTGTGTTCGTGGAGATTCGAGAATGGTTTAGATTTACAATTGGACCCGGTAGGAGGCGCTGCGATCGAAACCCTGAATTTTTGTATGGACTTATTTTGGCAGGACAACGTCTGTCCGGACAGCTAGTCTACATATATTATTCTTCTGTACGTGTTGTCGGTCCTCTTAAACGGCTGGACCGATTTGAATGAATTTTTTTGTATGCGTTTAGGTGGCGCAATGGATGGTTTAGATTCATAATTGGACTCGGTAGGTGGCGCTGCGAGCGAATTCCTGCATTTTTGTATGGACTTATTTCGGACGACAACAGGACGACGTCTGTCCGGACAGCTAGTTAATTATACAAATTTTATCACATTCGTATCGGTGTATTTTTGGTTGTTCATTACACTGGCTAGCGTTTGATCACTTTTCTTGAATACAGGATTGTTCCCTATTACAATGAAACACTAGTGAAATATGCGCATTAATGTGAAAGTTTTAGAAAAAGAAAATACAGGATGTGGTTTCGATGCCAACCCAAGTCAAACACCTGTGTGCATGAACATATCTGTTTATTAACTAGGTGTAAATATCTATACAAGTATGTATCAAGATAGAAAGTAGTAATGTAGTATTTCAGTTACCTGGTTTCCATAGTTCAAGCTCTGCTTAGTTTAGATCAGATGGCGGTGTGTAAATATTGTCCCTGGATATTTATTTTTAATAAAATTAATTTACTACATTCCCTTTACGAAATACCAAGTATTTTGAGCTTGCTGTTTCATCCGCGTTTATCGATATCATGTACAAAAAAAATCCACGTCGAATGATAGCAGTCTCATTCCGATATGTTCAGTAGTTTTGAGGTGATGGTGCGTCAAAGGTACCCTATTTTGCTTAGTATATATAGAATACAAAATAAATTCCACTAACTATGTGACGTGTAACGACCATTTTCTCGCATTCATTTTATATGAGAATACGTGCATTTTTAACCTCTCTGTCCCTGCTGTTGGTCCGAGTTACCGTTTTCTGTTAGAGCATTTTATATTTCAAGAATGTACTGAATACTAAAACAGAGTAGGTGACCCTGAAATAATACTTCAACTTTTTTTATTTCTATTCTACCACAAATCATTATAAAATAAAATGATTCGGCGTGACAGTCCACCGCCACTTACGAAAAGGTTTTATACCTTTCTAACCGAAAAACAATAATACGGGAACAATACTGCTTCACGGCGGAAACGGGTAAGGTGATAGTACTTCCCCGGACGAACTCTGCAGTAAGATGTGAACTACATATACAATTATACTAACAAAACCAATAAATTTGTAAACGCTAACTTTCGATCAATTATAAGACAACAGTGGATCGTACCTAAGATTTACCCTCCAGTGCTACCCCATAACTGCGCAAAACTGATTGACCTAAAACAACGAATAATGTTTAAAACATGAAAATCATAGAATAAAAAATAAGCACAGCGTTTGTATACATACCCTGACAACATTAATTCAATTATGGAAAAATTTTAAATTACTCCAAGCCGAGTTTGGGCAGGAGGGAGTTTATACAGAGGCTTTATCGCAAAGTTTACACGCAGCATATAAAATCGACAGATTTTTAATTCAATATCCTCATCGAAATCTATACCCGCGATATATTATTTAAATATTTTTACCTCACGAGTTATTAAAGTTAATATAGGTATTGTCGAGTTTCATATAACATACTAGCTGTCCCCGCGGTGTCACTCGTTCCCGAAGAATGTAACATATTCCCTGGATAAAAAGTCTGTGTGCTATTCCAGACTAGAATCAATCTCTGTGCCAAATTTCATCCAGATCAGTTCAGCTGTTCTAGCGTGATTGTGTTAGAAACATCGATCCATGCTTTCGCATTTATAATAAAGATAAAGTGATTTTAAAGAACACAAGTGACAACTAAACAAACGGACGAGTTCATGTCAAATATAACGTTTCTCTTGGGCTGGAGTTGCCCACGACCTTCTGGGTATCTAAAGAACATGCCAATTACAAAGTTGACATTGGTCTCATCGATTAGGTATTTATATTCTTATTTAATATTACCAATGCTTAGTGGACTTGCCCGCAATCCAGTTAGGGGTAAAAAGTAGTCAATGTATTCCTGAGCGCATACAATGTCTATACAAAAATGGAGTCCGCCTGCGCTATTACTTTGTTTTGGTTAACATTATTTCTGAATATCCTCTTTGTTTGACAGCTAAAGGTTATGTTAAAAAGCCCATAATATGTTGAAGAATTTAAGTATCATACGCATTTATTTTTTGGAATAATTCGTCTAGTCAATTTCACATGATGCGTGCACATACAAATGAAACCGTGACAAACAAACATAAATTCCAAAAATAGTAGATATAGGTTCAATTGGTCATCCTTTAACATTTATCAAAATTAATATGTAAAGATATAGTTAGGATAAAAAAATAATTGCATATTGGGATGGTAGGTTAAAAAAAACTGTAAATATTGGCAAGGTAAATATTATTTTCATTACCGCGCGTTCACCAAAAAATAACTACGGAATGAAATATTTTAACAGATGCACAGGCGTTTCGACCCACGTTACGTTCGCACGCCACGGGGTGAAGTGTTCATGCATTAACGAAACCCCTTTTGTAAACAGATAAACAAACAATGCAATAAATTATAATTTAAAAATAAGACTGACATTTAAATGTAAAGGCTTGCGAGCTGCTCAAACCGTCATTAACCAACGCGCACACCGAATATTTGCTGCCGGCGGGCACCGAGCAAATTTTAAATTTTTAATCGCCCCTTTCGTCGGACTTAATTTCAATTTAAATTCATATTGGCTATTTGAATTGGACCTAGTGACGCGTGCACCATGAAATATTGGTATTTATACTTCGATGACTTTTATTTTTATTGTCAGCATTTTTATTGTGGCATTTTTTTAAAACAGAGATTAAAAAAAATATTTACATTATTACCGAAACTCTAAAAGTTACATTGTAAACTAACGATGGTAAAGTAAAGGTAAAATTTTTGAAGGCTGAACCAATAAAGGAAATGTAGCACTAATACATTAAAGCATGAGCTGTCAGTATTAGCAGTTAGGTTTACGGTAGAGTCTCGCTCATCAAGTGATACTGTACAATTGATTATAAACTTGCTGTGGCTGACATGCGTTGAAATGTTCATTGTTGCGTCATTGTTCTAATGAGTTTATTTTTCCGAATAGATACACACTAACACAGGTGCTAGCGATCCACAAATTTTCAGTATACAATGGGAAAAATCACGGTAGAATAATATATAAAGTTAAAGGGAATATCACAGCTTAGTAGGCTTCACTAGATAAGGTGTGCGTGGACTATTAAGTCGACCGACTTATAAAACTACTGAACCCTACACTGAATCAGGAAAGTTCGCTTGCGTACGTAGAACAACTCTATTATTTAATTCATCGCTAAGGGATAAATAGAAGAAGGAAGATAAGAAGGTTACACAAACAAACATACAATACAAATATATAGGCATACATACATACAAATATTTCTTTTTAAGTATACGAGTATGTACAGACTAGAACCAATAACCGTTGGGGTAGACGTGTTCTAGAGTGGAGACCACGGCTCGGTATACGTAGTGTAGGGCGCACTCCAGCTAGATGGAGCTATGATATACGCAAGCTGGCTGGCACCGATTGGAAACAAAGAGCTGAAGACCGAGCTCAGTGGCGTGTCGTAGGTGAGGCCTGTGGGCAGCAGTGGACAGACATAAGCTGATGATTATGACAGGCTAGTGTTTGGCAACAATCAGTTAGTGATGGGACAAGTAAAGATGTAGTAAGTGTTAAGCAAAGTAAAGATCACCTACTAAGGGAACTAATAAATACTGCAACCAAAAAACACCGTTAAATTATAATCGTATTCATCAAAAAAAATAAAAAGAAAGGTAATGTAATAGTTAAAACTGTAGCCACTGCTCTACTTAAATTCCTAGCGAGTTGCTAACTCGACGCTATGATTTCGTTAATGCTCTTACAAAACTTTATCCATTTCGTTTGTTGACACTACCGCTCCAAGGTTTGTGAAAATTTAATTTTCTAAAACGAAATTTTGTTTTATTACACGGCATTGTCCCTGTTTTATTGTTGGCGCTATCGCTTTAATAAGTGGCAAAGTTAGTGCTGGACTGTTTTGTTTATTGTGTGCACGAGATTGATTGGCATCGCCAGTTTTTATGTTATTACTCTCCTTAATAAAATAACGAGCACGTAAATTATAAAAATCAAAAACGTAGCTGCATTATGTCTGAATGGTATAAAAGTTTGAATATTAACTAATCAATTTATTTTACCATAATTCTGAGAATCTCATTGTGAAGTTACCTACTTATTAATTTATAGAACTTAGGCTGAGCCCTGGAGTTCATTGCTAGTAATCAATAATTACATACGACAGTTTGATTTTTCGTAAAGCCATATTTTTTCATTTTATACCCATTGTCTCACAATTAATATGAATCTAATGACTATTCATCCTGTCCTGGTAATAAAATAATTTTTTGTGAGAATTTACGTATCAATGTTTGTAACTTTTTAACGCTAAAAATTATCTATAAAAAGAGTTTTAAAATAGATAAATACATACCCTGGTTTAACTAATAGAATAATATTTATCCCGGGAAAATGTAACAACGCTGGGGAACGCGGGTGTAACCGCGGCGGACAGCTAGTATCTAGTAATCTGTCAAACCGTAGAGACTATGGAACTTGTTAATAAAATGGAAATACATACATGCGCTCGTAAAACATTTCCAGTCGGGTAAAAAGGCAATGCACCTACGACTTGAAGGCAAAAAAGTGAAAGCCAAAGAATGATACGTCTGTGTAAATAAGGATTTGACAGGAAATCGGAAGAAGAGAGACATGTCATACAAAGCCGGCCGAAATGAGGAAAAAATTATGAAGAAGATGATCTGATTTAGGGTAAAAACAACACAAGGAGGCAAAACAATATAAGGATTTCAGGTAAAACGCATTTTTTTATTTCACATTGCCAGATCTAATAATATAATAAAAGGTGGCAAGATCATAAAATTTTTTAATTCAAAACTATTTATTCAGTTTAATCTGACGGAGGGCACTTATGTATGTCAGAGTAGAACTGATGCTACCTAAAGTCTATAAGTGGACGAAAACTGAAAAAAAACGGTGAAATCAATTTATTTTTAATCATAAATAGTAAGATCATTGCTCTACAGATTGAAGTTGAAATGGTTTCATACAGAAATGAGGTTTTAATTGAATCCAAAATCCAAGATTTTACGTACGAAAATTTAATCCAAATTCTACATCTCGAATCTACTGAATCGATTTCAGTAATTTTAATATTATACTAATTAAATTAAAATTAAAATTATATTCTTCAAGTAACAACATTTTATACGGTCAGTACGTCCCAATAAAATAAGAGAAATATTTGTCTAGGAGATAAGTTTAAAAAAATATAATAATAATAAATAACCTCGGACATTTTTCGCACTCCTCAATTATGTAGAGCTTGTACTGTTCTACTATGGCAACCAGATTACTGTTACTGAAGCCTATACTTCTTTCTTTTCTTAAGAAATAGGTACCTTTATATATTTACATCCAGACACAGAACCAACACAAATGTTTGTCCTGGTTGGGAGTCGAGCCCACGACCTGCAGCTTGATTATCAGGCTCTCTTACCACGTTAACTGATCCGTTAAGAGCAAAATAAAATTTATTTTCTCATCCTAAATGAATATAGAAATATTTCCCATATAATGGGTAATTCTAAATCAACAACCGCAAAACTCTGACATTAAAATAATACCTTGGTTGTGTCAGCATTGGTGCAGAGTGATATTTTAGTTCTAGACGAATAACCAATAACATGTTGTGCGGCGTGGACCCCAGTGGTTATCGGCAACCGTAAATAATTCGATTCCCGATATTATTTATTCAACTGAAGGACGGACGTGTATCATTACGCTAGAGAGCGTTGTGGGATGAACATTAGCCTAAATAATTCAATCGGCGTATTGAGTAATGTGCCCCAACGTTGTTTCCATTCAATTTTGGTGAATGCATTGAATTTAGGAAACCTTTGAATTCGCAAGGATCTACGCGTGTTTCAACTGAAAATCGTATTGTGATAGTGGTTACCGGATAACATTATATTCACTGCTAGTTAATACAACGATAATAAAGCTATTGTCGAGAGGACAAAGCATCATTTATAGATTAGTGATTCCAATTATAGATGTTTACTCTAAAAGTAAGTAGATTTTGTAAGTCTAATCACTGCATAGTATAAAACAAAGTCGCTTTCTCTGTCCCTATATCCCTATGTATGCTTAAATCTTTAAAACTACGCAACGGATTTTAAGGCGGTTTTTTTAATAGATAGAGTGATTGAAGAGGAAGGTTTTTATGTATAATACATGTGACATCCCACGGGAACGCGGGTAATAATATTATTAAAGGTAATTTTGTGAGGATGCATACATATGTTTGTTACTATTTCACGCAACAACAACGGGTGGAATCAGGATGAAACTTGGCACATAGTTAGTATGCCAACAGGCCCGTCTCACACGTTCCCTCTTCATTCAATAAAGCGTTGTTTACTTAAGTTGAAAGTGATATCGGACCTAGTAGCAACAGTAAGGTAAAAAATAACGAAATAGTCGCAAAATTACATGACAATATGTTCCATTTATTATTATTATTTAATAGATGGCAGGCAGTTGATTCAACTGTTCAGTGCCTATATCCTGTTGTTCTCTTTGAGATGGTTGTCAAGTCGGTTTTTGTATTGATTAACATTTTGAGCTGTTACAACGTCTTCTGGGAGCTTGTTCCACACTTTGACTCTATTGTTTAGGGAATATTTGTAAGGGTTGTTGTTTGAGAAACTAGTGCTCAATTTAAGACAGTGGCCCCTTAGACTTTTGAGATTTAATAGTACTCGTATATTTATTTCTAAATTTCATAAACTTGGAAGCTTCAGAAACTTTAAATTTGACCTTCATAAGTGCCCTTCGCAGGCCTAAACTGAATAAGCGGTTTTCAATTTTTTTTAAAACCTTTCTCCTTAACAGAGATCACATCCAAAAAACCTGCCCAAAATGTTTATTAAACCATGTTACTTATTCATCAACTATGCAAATGTAAAGTAAATAAAGATAGAAATGGCCATCCCGAATAATGCTGGCGTTGGTTTTATCTCGAATACGATCAAACATTACGATCCCATTTCACACAGGGCATTTCCATATGCGCTATAAATAATGCTGCTTTACCTTCCATTCAAATAAAGAACGCACAGGTAATGCTCACTGGATACGACAACAAACAAAGAACAAAGTGTTGCGACACGAGCGAATTACTCCAGGGGTGGTTGAAACATAAGTAACATAAAAATTGCTTCCTTTATGTCGTTGTTACTTTATTATAATGTTGTTATTGATTGACAGTTAAATTTGTTTAACGCTACATAAGAATATTTACTATCTTCATTTTTTTGTAAAACAAGCATAGTGTAAAGAAAATACTCTTGCCCGTGGATAATAATGAGGCGCACGCACTATTTGCTTTTCATTACTAGATTACTAGTAGTAAAAGCGTAACAAATAAACAACCAAACTCCCTTTTGCCTTTTTAACATTTAACTATTATTAATTAGTTAATTATTATACAAGAATATGAAGCTAAGTGAATAACAAAACAATTAACTTGAAAAGAAATTAAATTTAATAATTTTTCGTGTTAAATTCTTAATAAAACAGGTCACGTATCTCAGCAAACGTTCTCTGCACCATCCAGTGCTTCCCACTAATCCGGCGTGAACACGAAAAATGTGAGTTTTAGTATAAAAACAGAGAAGCCCCGGGGCGGGACTGAAGCTTTCACGTGCCGCAACCCTGCTGAGATATAGGCGTGAAACGCGTACATAACTATAATTTGAGATCCATTATACCACCAGCCGACCTAACTAGAGAGAATGTTTTTGCCAACTTTTTACCCCACAAAGCGGCCCTAAAAGCTTGAACACCTATATGAGATTTTACGGGGGCGCCCCACACCAGGAGAGTTGTGAGCGGAATTCATAATAACGTAATTAATGACGACCAAAACATAGGCTCCAAACATGTCCGACCTGCATGCAAAAACCCCTTTCGAGTATGGCGCGTACGATTATTTATTACACCTAGCAAGAAGCCAAAATTTTCGACGTAAACAGCCACTTTGAAAATGCTGGTGCGATTAAAATTTGCAGAGAATATATTGTTTGGGGTTTGCTGTAGCAGGGTAGCAGTAAGCTGTGAACAAAAGGCTGGTGCAAAATCTTTTGAAGTTCAACCTTTAGTATTAAAACAGAAATAAATTGTTAGTAAAATTGTGTATTTTAAAATTTTTTTTGACTATAGAACAAAACACATTTTGAATCTTTCATTCATATACATCTATCAATCAGAAATATCTACAAAAGATTTTGTCTTTTTATTCGTTAATATTGCACGTCTATTGAAAAGATTTGAATAATGTTAAGCCGTAGAAACTGTTTTGGCAATGTAAACATTGTAAGTATCTAATTATTGTTATTTTCTATTTTGTAGTCTTGTTATTTTTTTTTTTTTTTGTTTTGTTTTTATTAATGTTACCTATAATAAGTATTTTGTAATTGTTAAATATAAAATTATGTAAAATTGAAATTATAAAATAGCCAAAAAGTCAGAATAGATAAAAATTTATATAACAAATAAAAAAGAATGTAACCTTGCTGAGTTTCTTGCCGGTTCTTCTCAGTTGAAGGCTGACTTCCGAACCGGTTGTAGCTTCAGTAACTTTAAATTTGACCTTCATAAGTGCCCTCCGAAGGCCTAAACTGAATAAATGGTTTTGAATTTTGAATTTTTTGAATTTTTTGAAAAACAATTTTTAAATCTCATATGAAAAAAAATACTGTTTGTGTATTTAATAAACAATATAATAAATAAAAAGAAATAAAATATCTCGTAAAATTAACTAAGTTAGTCACGTTTCAGTTCATCCCTATTTGAACTAAAAGCTTTTCTCCACTGTTAACCTAAGATCCTGTCAGCTGTAACCTTTAAGAAAGTAGGCTTACATTCGCCACAATAGACGCATAGTCTCGCGTTTATTAAAAGGATCTATGTTCCATTATTGAAGACCTTTCTTTTCAACGAAAGTAAATGAAGAGTCTGTGTCATATTATGCTGGTTTTCTTACGATATTAAAATTTTACCTCACTAAAACCCGAAAAGTAATAGTATCGGTTTATACCTTAGTCATTGAATTGTTCCAAAATTTGTCGGGTACACATAGACTCGTATATAACTACTATAACTGTGTAAGCATTTTTGGCATACTTTCTATTCGACAGACACCCTTTCTGTGTTTAAGCATACATATTAATATATCTGCAGTCATTTGTTATTTTATTATAATTTGGGTAAAGCGCACAATGCTGCAGCAGATTCAAACAATAAAAATGCATGAAAATATTACTCTTTCGTTTCAACTCATTCTTGTTTCTTGTTTATCGTTATAGACAACATATTGGCATAAAGTACGAATTCTTAAGAAAAAATTGTCGGAATAATTATATTAAAAATTCATATAATTACTTATATGTATACTTGAGGTACCTACTTAACGTGAAATATAAAATTTAATCAAACACTTCAATATGTATTAATAAAAAAAAGCTTAATTCCATATCGAATGATTGAAATAATAATCAAGCGCCTACGTATTTGTAAAAAGCAATATACTCTTCTGTCAATAAAATGAGTAGTAAGAAATGATTTCAAAGGAGTTTTTAATATAATTCGCAGATACTTTTTACAGAGAATTGTATATGTGATGCCTTTGTAATTCATGTTTAGTTCATGTCTACCTTTATCTTTATTTGACGTAGCTACAACAAAGGTACAAATTTTAATAGTCAATTATGTATCAACGTAAATTTTGCAATAGCACCCTTACAAAGTCAAAGACATGTACATATATCCTATCTTTATTATATCAATGAATATATCTTAAACTTGCTTAAGATCAAGCACAAATAATTGCCTCGGTGATACAGAGGCATAAAGCTTGATTAGATACCCGGAGGTCCTGGGTTCGACCCAGGTCGGGCACCGTATGCTTTCACCACATATCACGTTTGAACTTAAAATGTCTTCGGTGGTGTGGGTCTCATCACCGAAATCTGTATAACTTTTAGGGGATAATGGGCGTGAATATATGTATGTATTCTTAAGCTCGTTGAAAATACAACCCACAGTTTCCACCGCTTTAAACCCGTACGACTGCAACCTCTATGGTAGGCTTCCAGATACCTACAACTCCTAAACACTCGTTCCATCGACCGCTAAGTACTTGTTTTATATTTCCCCTTCAATAGACATGCGTCCAATAGTTATAACATTTATGTAAGCGGAACAAAGGCAATGTATCCGTATGCTGCACACCGGTTGAATATCAACACGACGCGTAATGAAGCGGTCTAATTAGAGCAAATATAAGCGCCAGCTCGTTTGTGGCACGTGCATTGAACCAAACCTGAGATATGCTTGGATATACGCATTGTATACAGGATATCTTTCAACTTTATAACGCTTCATATACGCTAAAAAGTTATGGTTAAAAAGTTTTTTTTTAATGGTATGAAGCTATTTTTTGTTTACGTTGTACACAAAGCTCAAAAGGGAACTGACTGCGAAATGCTGCTCTCGCAACATATGTACCGATAGATCGTCTAATTTGCGACCGATTTTCTACTTTAAGGTGGCTGCCAGATAGGTTGATACTAGGAAGTAATCTATCGTATCTTCACGGTGTTTACCTGTATTACATCATCATTATTTGTTGAAGCAACTCAATAAATTAAAAGAAATATGTAATTTAAACTCCATATCAAAAATGGTAATACATTTTGGAGTGGCGAAATCATAAATAAAAACCAAACTTAAGTCAAGTTACTAGGTATATTAAAAATAATCCCACCGCTTTACCAAAAGCCTTATGTAAAAAGACAATATAAAGATATGTAGGAAGTAGATTGAAACATGCCTAAACGTGGGCCGACTAAACGCGGCACTACCACGCCGCTTCAAAGTTTCAACTAAACGCCCTCGACTATGATTTCATATATTGTATGTCACAGAAGGCTTTTCCCACGACTACAACACCTACTCACACGGACCTGTAGACCTGTTCATTGAAATCAGTCTGTTTTTAACTAATAATTTACCTCAATTATGAATCCAAGGGCTTCTTATGTGTCTTTCTTTCAATGCAGGGCGACCTTCACAGAAGATATTAAACACCAAAGTTCACAATCTAAGTCACACACTGCACAACACCGATGTTTAAAATTATTATTTACATTGTAAAACATAAACACAGGTCTCGAATAACCTAAAAATTACTCACACCAACATAAAGTGAAACCACAATTTTTCGAGAGCGATAATTTTTTTATACTCAATAAGCTTAAGTAGACAGATGAAAAGTATACGAGAAAATTATATGCTAAAGGGAAATAATTTGAAAATGCAGATAGCCCGTCGGGAATGTTGTCAAAACTGTCATTTGTTTGACGCCATGGTTATGACGCATGCGTATTCAGTGTTCGCTATAATGCGCAGGTCATCCATTTAGTTGGCTTGTAGGAGCCGGAATTAAATGAGGTTGTATGTGATCTTATTAAATTATTTTATTCTCGTTTCGCTTCAATATTTTTCCTTTAGCGGAAATATATATGTCAGAGATTCGATCCTATTTTATACCAGTGGCCCAAAAGGTGAGGAAAAATTTATTTTGTGCACAACCTGTGCTTTTCAAGTATACCTAGACCATTTATGTTTCCCTATTTTTTGTAGTTTTTGAACTATGAAGTTTTTGATGATCGGATGAGTTAGACAAAAAAATTTTTTCGACTTCATACTCAGTTATGCAGGGACTTTTTTCTGCACCATAAACCTCATGAGTAGAATTTAGCCGCATAAAATAAGACTATTCTGAATATTGATATAAACGTGTAAATTGATTTAAAATTCAACGTGGGCATTGATTTTATTAAACTAGTGGCACATTAACATGACTATTTTGACATCAAAGAATGTCACAGAAAAGACACCTTTATTTCTTCTGCGATAAGGTCCATCTATAGATCCAATACTTAATTACAATATGATCCTGATAAACCTTATCATAACATAATAGGGTTAAATTTTCTTTGACTTTCATTAAAGTCAAACGGCTATTATACAATTTTGAACTATTACACCACTCAGGACTTTTGACGTACCTCTATGCTGTTCACATTTCCACTGGGTACCGCTTCCACTGTGGGTAGTGAATATGGCTTAGATATCTGAACAGGCTTTTGGGATATTGCATATATGTATATACCAGTCGATACATAAGTACAGTCACAGCAAAAAAATAATCATCAGAAAATCTCTAGTGTCGAAAAGTTCTCAATTTTTTTTGCAAATAAAATTTAATTAAAAAGTACCAAACTACATAAAAAGATAGATCCAAGCCGTTCTTAATCATGCGAGGTGACTTATGATTAAACTTTGTTGAAATTTTGGAACCATTTATGCTTAACCGAGCTTACAGCTCTAAACTTTAATTAAAGTTGCCAAAAAAGCTGATTCATGTTGATGAAGTATTTTGATAATACTTTTTATGCTATTTTAAAACCTTATTTGGAAACCCATCATCTTAATACAGAAACTGGATTAAAAAAACTTCGCATAATAATCTACATTTTTAAGGATCGGTACCAAAACTGACGAATAAGTTTTCTAACAAAAATCAATTGATATTTATGATATTATATTTATTACTAACTGTCCCCCGCGGATTAACCCGCGTTCCCGAGGGATATAACATTTTTCCAAGATTAAAAGCTTATATATTATTCCAAGATATGCTCTATCTTCGTGCCAAGTTTCATCCAAATCTGTCCGGTAGTTATTACGTGAAAGAATAACAAACATCCATACATATAAACATTCGCATTTATAATATTAGAAATATATAAATAAATAAATAGTAGAAAGTCACACGACTGTACTACGGCTTACAGAATTCATAAGAAACGGTTATCTGTGGTAAATACTGTAATGGGTTTATGAACTAATAATTTATTTATTTAATACGCAAAACAATTAAAACGCCTCGCGTTGGTCAATGCCTTTGGAAAACTGGCGTATGCCAAGTTGATTCGTTGGATGATTCTTGGCACGTAGATCAAATATACTCTGGAATAAGATTAAACGGCTTTTTATTCCAATAAAATGTAACATCCCTCGGAAACACGAGTGAAACTCGAGGAAAAGCTAGTCTAACACAAAATGTTTAGAAACCATTCGTGACCAAATAATAGTAACATAAACGAACACAAATTCGAATATATACGACTCTAAAAATATCATAAACGTGAAATTTTGGCGTATCGTGAGCCAAACGGCTCTGTTACTGTCATAAAAGTTGACACACTAGCTAAATAACAACCACCAATAGAACAAGGCCTTTGATAGCGTGTACTACCCCTCAAATACCCCATACATCATTCAGGGTCTTTTAATATGTACCTACTATGGTAAGTGTTGATGTAGGCGAAAGTGGTATGTACACAAAGCCTTTTTTTGTTGTTTTATTAATGTTTTCCGATTGACCTCTTACCTGATGATAAGTGAAGATGAGGCCGAAGATGGTACTCGCTTTCCCGTAAGTAGCCTATTCACTACTTTCTTGAAGTGCCCCAAGTTGTAATTTTCAGGGAACACAGATGAAGCTTTGAAACGAACTGGTTCATAAGTACACTTGTCGATTGGATCACATTGGTTGGTATTGGTGTTTTAATAATAATAAATATCCTGAGACATTATTTAACACACGGCCATCTAATCCCAAACCAAGCAGTACTTGTGCTGACTCGAGGTTTTGCTGGCAGGGCATCTAACTACAAAGCTAACTGGCCCATTAAACTTTCAATTGTTTGGTGAGTTCAGGCGGGTACTACAAATTACCCTACCACTGTTCTATAGTTTCTTCACGACGTTTTTATTCTCCGAAAATTCAAGCTCATAGTAGGATTCAGACACATGACTCACGGCATTTGACGTCACCAACTTGACAATTGACAGGCCAGTTAGCTTGATGGTTAGCGACTCTGACTGCCAAACCGAAGGTCGCCAAACGTTTGTACGGATGAACATGTCTGTTTGTTCTGTGTCTCGGTGTAAATATATATATACATATGTATTTAGAAAAAATATAGTATATGTATATGTATCAGTTAAATGGTTTCCATAGTACAAGCTCTGCTTAGTTTGGGATCAGATGGCCGTTTATAAGAGAATGTCCCAGGATTTATTTAACTGAGCATACCATTACCTTAAATTATGTCAACCACCAGCTGGTAAGTACGCATCGCTATTTTTGGACATTAGCAATACCCGTGGCATTGCGTTATCGACCCTGAGCCATGCAGTTGTTGTCTGTGCCTGTAATTTCACCGGACCACTTTTGTTCAAGTTAATAATGTAGCATGAATGAGAAATTGCTTTGCTCATTGTACATAAAGAAGCCTCATTAAGTTGAAGAAAAGTGTAAATCTTTGTCTATTGTCTGAATTCGTGTGCTTCATATTTTTGCTGGAATACAACTAGTCTGAAGAAGAGTCGTTATTGACTATGTGTACCTAAATCTGAGGCCATCATGAAAGAATGAGTACTGAGCATGTAACAATGGTGTTATTGAGCTTTACTGATCTCGAAAGAAAGAACAATATCTTCTCCTATCGATCTTCTTCTATTTAGACTTTAATAACACTTTAGAACTGTCGCGTCTGTACATGAAAAATATATGTCAAAAACTAATCGTGGTTGATGTAGCGAATGTGACAGAGTCCAAAATGTCCATTTTTCAAAACTTTGTCTGTCTGTCTACACGTGAATATCCGAAGCTGTTAGACTATTTTTATGGAGTATTGCATAGGTAACTGCAACGTAGCTTGGACAACTAATTGTTATAAAAATCTACATACGAAAAAAGCTGCAAATTACATTTATTTAATGGAAAAAAATACGCGTTAAAAATAAACACGGATTTTATGTTTGTATTAAGTTTGAACCGATATGATGCTTTGACATTAAAGTTGTGCCTACTTTAAAATTTAGAAAACTTATATGAAATACTAGCTGTCCCCCGCGGTTTCACCATTTAGGTAAAAATTCCGCGTAGAATGGTAGTAGCCGCATCCCGATATATTCAGTAGTTTTGAGGTGATGATGCGTCAAAGGAACCCTATTTTGATTATATATATGTGAGTTGTAAGAATGCAGATAATCTTCCCTCTACATCTATTAGTTGTCTATACTTTATGGTACGGTAGTAATATTATACCTTTTTTGTCTATAGATACTATGATTTGAATACTGACTCTAAGGTCGTACCTGCATATAACTAGTTTTTGATATAGAATAAATAAAAGAACTTTGACATTGAATCTTAAGGAAGACAATTTATTAACAGTGACACAAAAATATGCTTTTAATTATTATTTATTTAGAGTTTTTAGAACTATGAAATAAATACTAGCGATGGGTAAAAATAATTCAAAACCATTTATTCAGTTTAGGGCCGCGGAGGGCACTTATGACGGTCAAATTTAAAGTTACTAAATGTATGTAATACGTACTAAAAGGAATACCAAAATACCTAGCAATTTGGTTATATAACCCCAATTTTACAAGAAAAAGTTACTACTGCAGCTACATCTGATTGGATTTGGAACACTTTTCTTGAATAGCTATGTTGTCAGCACCTGAATATTTGGTCGACTATAGGTCGAGAATCAAAAGACTAACTGGTCTGATATTACTCCTTGTAATTTTTTACATTTTTACATATTTATTGAATTCTACTTGACGTATTTAAAAAAACAGTTTTGTCTGTAGAGAATATTTTATAATACTGTCACCTTCGTTTTTACCCGTATTCCCGAGGAATGTTAAATTTTCCCGGGATAAAAGGTATCAAATGTGCTTATCTAGATTATAAACTATCTTTGTGCCAAGTTTCATCCAAATCTGAAGTACTATTATAGCGTGAGTAACAAGAGTAACAAACATCTCTCCATCTACCGATTCTCACAAACCATCGTAATAATAGTATTCGTAGAATTATATTCTTATTTCATAAACGTGTCTTTGATATAGTAAAATAAGGTTGCATGTGACCTTAATAACTACAAAATAAGTACTAAATACAAAAGTGTACGCCATTATTAAATAAAAAAAACTAAATTATACAGAACCATTAAAAACAAAACAAAATCAATGGATTGCTAACTGACCTTCACATTTTCTCAAAGTAAAAAGAGAACAAAATGCCAAAGCATGAATCTTGACTGTGCAACAATTATAATGAGATACCAAAGTATAATTACTTACATACGCTTTTTCGCACAATGACAATGATCCAGTACATTGATCTCTTTTGATATTTATGCGACATTTACTATGTTATGTAGGTAGGTAATAATAATTAAAGATCAAGACATTATATAGGTTTAAGAAACTTTCTACTTAGTGTATCCTTTTTGAAAAAAAATAAATTGATTGTTCATGATAGCCACTTGAAATTAGAAATGTATGTATTCAAACGTAGATCCTTTTAAGGTTGTGTCAGTGGTTTTAATCTTAAACAAAGAAGATCCCACTGCTTAACTCATTCCGTCGCACGTAAATTTATACTTATTCCTGTAAAAAACGATTACCGTAAAATAAAAGTAAACCCTTAACGAAAAATTTCTAGGGGTTGTAGGCCATGTTTCATTAATGAACAATACAACCGATAATGTAAATTTTATAGAAAAGCTAACGAGATATTATATTATATATATTGTTTTCCAAGCAATCTAGAATATGGAATGTTTGTTCCGTTAAATACAATCTTCGATTCCACTACGGTACCAAACTATTTTGCTGTATGTTTTTGTATGTATATTTTACGTGTTACATTGCACCGTATCTCTGCATGTATTGCATTAGTTGCCCTTACTATGGAAATGTCATTTAAAAGCGATGATATCTCACTTTGTAGTCGATTATGGTCCTTGAAAGCCGTGTTGGAGCAATTACAGGTCCGTAGGAAAGTGTACTGCTAATGAAAGTTCCACCTTTTAACCACGTGGTTAGACAAACAAGCAGGCAATCTAACCGATGGTAAGTGGTCACCACCACCTATGGACATTTGCAACACTAGCGGCATCACCAATGCGTTGTCGACACTGAGCTCTCTTACCTTTCTAGCCGAAACACAGTAATACAAGTGGACTACTGCTTCACGGTGGAAAAGGATATGGTGGTAGTCCTTCCCCGAACTCTGCACTAAGAGCTCTAGTACTCAGAAACTACAACAGGGTGTGACAAGATCAGACGGTTTTCCTTAAATAATAAATGTATAACAAGATATAAGAATCAATTAAGCTTTTGACTGGAGAAATAGAGAATGCCGCGCAGAATAAGATGCGGTCAAGCTCTTTGTCTTCAGTTTCCTATAACTCAAACTCACACGCCATATCGCCTTTGCTGCATTTTCTCATTTTTTCTCACGAAAAAGCTTTGATGTTAATCGGACTATAGCATGACATCCCTCCCTTTGTTTGATTGATCACTCTCTTTTTTTTTTGACTCGAAGGTTTCCCACAGGTGGCTTTTTCATCCTTGAGCGGATAAAATAAAACGCGTGTGTGTACGCACGTAAGAAGTTATACCCGAAATTATAGGTGAGAAAAACTGCACTAAAAGCAATTTTTACTATTCAGTCGTGAAATTTTAGTTTCCAAACTGTTTGCACCCGTACCAACGAATAACAATTTTTGACGTTGTTAGGTTATTATTGACAATAATATCATTACTCACTCATTGACCCTGACAGTTGCTATTTGTGCGATGTTCCGGAGAGACCGTAATCACCTAACTTCATCCGTGAAAATTTTGTGTAACACTGATGCGCGCGCATCTTAAAATTTCACTCTCATCATTTTTCATAACGCGCCTAAGGAAGTATAACTTCAAAAATACTTGGTAGTAAAATAATACGAGTACTTTCAATTCATATTCGAAAAAGCGTTTATTTGACTAGTTTCCCGTAGTACAGGCATTGTTCATGTAACAGATCTTATCGTGGCTTCGGGACGCTCCCAGGTGTATCCCGTAATAAGGATGCAGATACGCAAGACGACAACTGTGAAATTGCCCGATCGTGATGTATGCAAGTCGACGTTAGCTCCCCCGAATGAGTTTACGCCGATCGGTGCATCAGTCGAATATCGGATAAGTAGGAAAGTCGGGTATTCTCTTTGACAGCTGAGGATGGCATTCACGCGATTTTTCATGTTATAACCACGACGGAAGGAGACAGAGGATGTGATAAACGCATGAGAGGTTGTGTGTATTTGTTGTTTTTTTAAGAAATTGGCTTTGACGATTTAACTACAGTATTTTTTTCAGAGCATCCTTTTTCATAATTTTTATTGCCAGATTGGCAGACCTTTTTAATATACGGATTTATAGGTACTCGAGTGTTTTTAATAAAAATAAAAATAAAATGTTTTTAATAATTTAAAAATTATAAAAAATTAGTAAATTCTTAAGTTGAAATTGTTTGAGAGCATTATTATTGAATTTGTTTTAAATGATGTAATCTCATATTCATATTTGGTTGCGACATTATACGCTAAATATGTGTTTGTGTACATTCGGATTTATAACACGATTTCTTAACGCACGCCTTTCGAAATAGAGGAAATGGATTGAGCGGGCGCGAATAAATTCTCATTTACATACATTTCCCAGCTTCGCCCGTACATGGGGGAGTAACTTCCGGCAATAAAATAAAATTACTTTTTGTTGATCATGAGATAACGTTGGCAGGGGAACATGGAAATCGACTTATTGATAGAAAATAATTGAATTTGGAAATATATTGTCTTATTTTAAGGGTGAAGTCATAAGTAGCTCAATATCAAGAATAAATAACACAACTGTTGGTACACCCTACAGTTTTCTAAGAAAAAAAAAATCGGATCTTTGACGATTTTTCCGGTCCAGAAATAACAGCTAGCCTACAGGCGTCGGCTCTAGTACTAATTGAAGCTTCGAAGGCGTGAATCCATAACTATTTTCGTAGTATCTATTGATAGTTAAATCAATATTTTCACAGATTCTGAAAGAGCGAGATAGGTTGCTACTTTATTAAGATAAAATTATATGTACTAATAAATTCATTGTAAAATGTTTAAAATTGTAGTGTTAATAAAAGAGCGTGTATGACATGCAGCCATTGGATTGTATATCAGGATATTCTACTCTAATTGAACAATTATATCGTTAATTCATACCTACTGTTACAGCTGCATATTTCATCAACACCTACGCCCGATGAATTTCCAATTCCATACGTATTTGGCGCAAACGCCAAATTCGATAAGTCGAGCGCTTTGAGTGGGGACTCGAAATGCAGTTAATGGAATTACGCAACTCGCTCCGCGGTTTTGCGGACAAAATGAGTTTACATGTTTATCAGCGGAACTGTGCTCTGTGTATTTCTGCAAATTAAGAAGAAAGACGTCGCTTTTAAATACTTACTACAGGGTACACAATTCACCAATTTTTTATGTTCATTTATTTCCCTTTTCCCCAACAGCTCTCGTATTTCATTGAAAATTTCTCAGTGTACAAACAAGATGTGAAAATTTCATCTCCTTCATTGTCAATCGCCCTGTTTTTGCATGTTGGATATGACAAGGATAAATGTTACCCTATCGAGATCGACACAATTCAAATTTTCCGAACAGTGAAATTAATTACATCACTCGTTGCTAATGAAGCCTGTTGGTTGGGCGGGAGACAATATTTGTTTACCCTCTCGCCCTCTCTCCTTTCCTCATGCCCCACTCAGGCCCCTCATCCGCCTGTGAGCCACCATCGAGCATTGTTCTGGTTTCAGTGGAGCCATAATGAAGCAGGAGTGTTTATCCATTCATTATGTTTGTGTATCAGTACCTATTATTACTAATTCTTGTATGTGATTTGTTTGTTATTTACGTCAGAGTGGCTTGATTATCTATCGATCTATATAAATAAAGATCAATTCCCGATCAGATGGAACGATGATATACGCAAACTGGCTGGTAGCGGTTGGAAACAAAGAGCTGATGATCGAGCTCAGTGGCGTGCCATAGGTGAGGCCTATGTCCAGCAGTGGACGGAGATAGGCTGATGATGATGATGAATTCCCACATGTATTTGGCTCGTTTTATATATCTATTTAATGAATTGGTTTTTTTACTGGACTCCTGCGTTCTCCGATCTTCTCCTCAAAGTTGGCAACAAATAATATCCGGAAACTAAGGACAAGATTTATATTCCACCAGATCTTGCCTGATTTGTATCCACCCTTGATGACCTAATAGCCCCTATATCCAAATGTTCACAACACACTCAGCGAATTCACGGCGATGTGCGAACATGCAATTCTGACACTTAAGAACCATCAGACTCCCGTAATTAATAACACTTTGTTGAAGTCGTTCGAAGGTGCAGAATTCCAGTGAACGTCTGTGGACACTCAGCATGCAGATGAAGAACTATCCGGCTGATACACTAGTATAGTTTATCATAGTGTATGATAGTTCCTGTGGAGTCTATAAATACACTCGACCCACCTGGTCTACTGTCTCACAGTCACCTCAAAGTAGGACCTCCATTAATACTACTGAGAAATCTACGGCCATGTTTGGGATCAGGTCGCATGTGAGAGTCTTACATAAAGACATGGTACAGTCTTTACAGGCTGTGCTCTTGTGTTTTTGTGAATCTCTCTCCAAATCGTGAGTATTCTGCAAGCAAAGCCACAGGCAAAAGTTTGTAGTTTAAAAAAAAATTGTTACTTGTCTATTGATGCATTGATCTTATTATTTCTGTGATACCTATACTTAAGAGACAGCTTAAGATGTACCAATAGACCATTCTTTTTCTGCTTTACAAAGTCAGGGCGTAAATCCCTAAGGACCAGTAAATCTCATCCTACTATGAATAGCCTCTTAAAATAATAAATTATTTGCACTAAGTCGAAATTCAAAACTTTACCTAAGTGTCAAAGTGTAGCACACAAGTACCTAAGTGTAAGTTCTCTATTGCGCAATTGATTCCATTCATCTTCTATATATTCTCATTATGAATCACTGCACCAGTTTCGGCTGGAACGATATCCCGGAGACGGGGTTGTAATAATTCATTTTATAATTGTTCAATCAACTAATATACTTTTTATGTCATTACTAACAAAATACGAGTTCATAAAACTTGAAATAAATTTATTATTATTCCATTTATTCTTTTTTGTTACTTTTTTTTGGATATTTTTAAGTATATAATTATTATTAATAATTTGAAAACGAAAATTTAACATTTTTCAGCACTAGAAGGCCACTTATGAAGATCAAAACTTTACGTTTTCTCTATACAGACTCCTAGTGAAGAAGCCAAAACATATTACTTCTGATAGTTTAGATCTGCAAAGCTCGTAATTAACTTTATATCACTGTTTAAATTTTGTTATAACTGTCTATTGAAATATTATTATTATTCCATTTATTTTTTACTCTTTTAGATATTTCTGAATATAATATCTTTATATATGTTTTTTTTATACCACATGGTCCGACAAACAAGCGGACGGTCCACCTGATGGTAAGTGGTCACCGCCGCCTATAGACATTTGCAACACAAGGGGCATCGCCAATGCGTTGTCGACCCTGAGACGTGAAGTTGTTAAGTCTCATGTGCCTGTTTCATATATAATTCTTCTGTACGTGTTGACAGTGAACTCCTCCTAAATGGCTGGACCGATTTGAATAAATTTTGTATGCGTTTGGGTGGCGCCTTGGATGGTTTAGATTTACAATTGGACCCGGTAGGTGGCACTGCGATCGAATTCCTGGATTTTTTTATAGTTATGTTATATAATTATAAAAAATAATACAATTAAATATCTATTCTGATAACTAGACGTGGCTATCTCATCTCTTAATTAATTACAATATCTAAACAGTACTCAAATTTGATGTGTACTAAATGTTACTTAAATATGACTCTATTTTAGTATTTCTTTGCCCCAAAGCACAAATAAATTGTGTAAATTATAAATATAGTATTTATTATTATTATGGTGCTGTGGTTTAACTGTATATTATTTTATTGACGCCGCTACAGTGAAACAATTAACTCCAATAAACAGCAGCAACTACACATTTTTTTACTAATTTAGCCCACACTGGTTGATGAAGGTATTGCGTGACCGCTACACTTATCGTTGTATGAAAATATGCATAATATGTAATAAAATATGTGTAAGTGAAAATAAAATCAGTTTGTTATTTAAGGGTAGATTCTAGAGAATACTTCATCAAAATGCAGTGTGTGTATACCAACGGAGGTTTATCTTCAAATAACAAAAAAAAAACAATGTAACCCAGTTTAGGCCCGCAGAGGGCACTTATGAAGGTCAATTTTAAAGTTACTACCGGTTTGGAAGTCAGCCTCCAATAAATATAAATAAAAAAATACCCTAGGACGTTACACGCGGCCATCTAATCCCAAACTAAGTAGAGCTTGTACTATGGAAACCATAAAACTGACTTACATATACTGCTTTTTTTTGTGAATACATACTTAAATAGATACTTCCATACAGAACAATCAGACATGTTTATGCACTCAATTGTTTGTCCTAGGAGGGAATCGTAACCGCGACCTTCGGCTTTGCAGTCCAACCAACAACCCAACCACCAAGCCAACTGAATTTGATCTATTCTGACGTTTTGGCTATTTTATAATCTAAATTTTATATGTTTTTATATTCAACATTTACAAAATACATAGGTAATATAGGTAACATTAAAAACAAAAAGAACAACAAGAATACAAAACGGAAAATAACAATAATTACTTACAACCCAAACCAAGCAAATTAAAGGTGCACTGTGCTAAGAGTAGCTATTTCCATACATTTCTATCATCAATACGAGTACAAGGGGGAGGCCTATGTTTAGCAGTGGACATCCCTGGGCTGATATGATGATGATGAGTAATTAGTTCTAGTAGGGCTTGGAGTGCCAAGTTGCAGGTCGCGGGTTCGATTCCCACCCAGAACAAACATTTGTGTGCATGAACATGTCTGTTTGTTCTGTGTCTGGGTGTAAATATCTATATAAGTATATATTTTTAAAAAAAGTAGTATATGTAGTATAACAGTTATCTGGTTTCCATAGTACAAGCTCTACTTAGTTTGGGATCAGGTGGCCGTGTGTAAAGAATGTCCCTGGATATTTATTATTATTATTATTAATGGAGTGGATCTCCATTAATACGAATCAACGGATCAATTAAGTGATCACTAGAAGTCGTAGCTGACACCGCAAACATATATTTAAATTATAAGTCTATATATGTATTACACATTTTGGTTGCTGAAAGCGGTATCGGGATGGGACTGCTACCATTCGACGCGGAATTTTTCGTAGATAATTATAGGCTATATATGATATCAATAAACGCGGCTGAAACCGCGGGGGACAGCTAGTCTATTATAAATGTAAGATTGCTTGTTTGTTACTTAATGACGTTTCAACACCCATAACAATCGTGATGAAATTTGGCTACTTTGGTACGTATTAAATTAAATAGTTGTAACCAAGCATTTCAATTTATATATTTATTAAATTATCTTTACAGTCTATTTTTAACTGGCAAATTGGATAAAAAATACTTTTATTTTGCCAGTAACTTTGACCTTCATACGCCCGCGAGCCTAAACTAAATAAGTTGTATTAAATTTAGCATTTTTTTATATTGAGTTTGTCTGGGTAAAATCTTGCAACTGATTTTTAAGACAGTTCCCCCAACAGATTGAGTTCAAACTTTGCACACACGTTTAGTTTTGGTGACAATGCACGATCAGCTGAGTGGCGACATTCTGAGTCCAAGGTGGCGAACGAAATAAAATGTTAATTTATTTCCTCATTAACCCACATGTTATAAATACGTCACATCAGTTTTATTGGTTATCGTACGCGGCTTAAAAAAACTTGAATATAATTTTTTTTAAATATGATTACGGTACTGTTAAAATTTTACAAATAAACTTTCCACAAAAATCTAATTAAATTCAAATAAAAGCTGCAAAGGGTATTAATCCCTTTGCTAATGTAATTAATATTACTAAGAACTTTTATTTTTTTAACTTTTTAATCAAGAATATGTAGCCTAAAGCATCAATGGGATTCTGCGAATGTCCTTTTGACAAGACGAAATACGGTTTACAAAAGAGGATTGTTATTTAATATGTCTTAATACTACCAGAGTAAGCCTATAAACAAAAACTTCGTGGACTTTGTATTAATGTACGTCAAAGACAGCTTGTCTTTCCTGGGAACCCAGCACCTGAATAGGGATGTTGACTGACATGTCAAATCAGCAACTTTTTATTAAATGTCAAAACGATCAAATGTACGGAATTTTGTATGAAATAGCAAGTTGTGACGACATAATTGTACAGCATCAAAAGAGCTAGTCTTTGTGGTTAGATCTGTACTTAAAAATCATATTAATTAAGGAATTTAGATCACATTTGATGTATCCATGTATTTTTGCATGCAAACACTAGTCAGTGTTTGATCATTTATCTTTAATACAAGATATTTCCCTATTGTGTAACTCTCTCGGATTAAATGTTGATGCCGATTTCATAATAGATTGATGACGTGCGAGTGGTGTGGAACAACAGTCGTTCCGCCTTCAATGTAATATTAAGTGACTGTGACGGCGATTCCGAGAGCATTACACAATCGCCCTGTCCTCCGGTCACTAAGCCGACCTGTAGATCTGCTTGTCTATGCCTCATGTCTGCCTGAGTATAGCCCGTATACAACTTAAAACGGATTCTAAATAACAGCTTTGGGGCCGTTCATAAAATACGTTCGCATACAAGGGGAGGGGAGGGATCTGGCTGAGTGTGACAAGATGTGACAAGGGGGGACGGGGGGTATACGGCAACGTGACGTTCGCCGTTTTTTTTTTATATTCCTTGCTGGTGTAGTCCAGCTGGCCTCTATGAATATCATGTACAGCCAATGTTTGTTCGGCAATGAGCCGAGTCCTCACAGTCGAAGATAATTAACCTGGCGCATAGCGAAAATTATCCGACCATTAGTTTTTGTGACGAAATATTTCTAGGGGGGGTCACAAAAAGTGTGACACAGCGACACAATGGGGGGGGAAGGGGTCAAAAAAAGCTGAATTTAGTGTGACGTATTTTATGAACGGCCCCTTTTTTCTAAACGAATATAAAAGTATTAATGGAACTTTTAACAAGAAAACTACAAAAAAAACTGTATATAAAAAAACCGGCTAATCTCCGAAGTTCTGGCCCATTTTGACGCGATTTTCCATGGCAGGTAGCTGATGTTATAATGAGTAATTTTATCATCGAGACAAAACCTGTCATAATTCTCTGTAATGTAAAAAAATACCTAAATGTTTAAGACCAAAAAATACGTGTCTAGTCCAGTAATAAAATTACTCATTATAACATCAGCTACCTGCCATGGATAGAATATTAGGTAATATTCTATGATGACTTATATATATATGACTATACCATATATTTCCTGTAACCTCAACATATCTTAAAACAATAAGGTAATAATTGAAAAGTAAAACAAATGAATATACTGTAATCTTTTCTATTTATACAAATTTACAAAGTGCGACTAGAGGTAACAATATAGACAGTGTTATCAGGTATTTGTTGTTTGATAGTATAATTAAAGACTATTTATAACTTAAAGCCTCTGGGCAGACTCGGGCTTGGGGGGGTGGGCTTGGATGTATTCGAGAGCCCTGATGATGTATTCTGGGATGGGTTCGGGGGCAGGAGGAGTGGGGAGATGAGCACCCTGTAACAAAAAAAAAGTAAGTAAACATTTGACCATAAAACAATATTACAATTTTATGAAGGAAACAATTGTAATGCTATCAGATATGGTATAAAAAATCTCGTGACTGTAAAAAAAATTTTTGTGGTTCGTATAAGTTCCAATTAAGTTTTTAAAAAAGTGGCTCCTTAGCTCAATTGACCCGTTTTCTAATACCCCGCGGGGCCTATCGTCCAAGGAATTTAATTATATTTTAAGTAATGGCACGGTATGCCCCGTTCTAAAACAAACGGTCGACAGGACATTAAAACATAAAAGTTGTACGTTTATAAACCTCCAACGGTACTAAAAAGGTAATAATTATATTTTCGATAAAACCAACATGACTATGACATGCTTACCATAGACAATTGTTATTAGTCCATGGCAAATCATTTTTTTTAAAACCTCTCGGCCTTCCACCTTTGTAATAGATAAAAACTGTTGACGCAAGATGACAAGCTTCACTCATTTTAGCCACATTTGAAATGTAACAATCAAAGGATAAGCTGTAGATACTATGGCAGTTTTATGTTAAAATTATTGATGTACTAAGAATGACCGGAAGCTAATAAAGGGGGCAATTATAACGCACTGCGCAACATTCGAGCTGTTAGTTCAGCATTGTTGCGAGTTACACAAATTACTGATAAAGAAATAAATCAATATCCTGGGACATACTTTTACACACGGCCATCTGATCCCAAACTAAGCAGAGCTTGTACTATGGAAACCAGATAACTGATGTACTTTGAATTTTTCTAAATACATACATTTATAGATATTTACACCCAGACACAGAACAAACAGACATGTTCATGCACACAAATGTTTGTCCTGGGTGGGAATCGAACCCGCGACCTTCGATTTGGTAGTCAGGGTCGCTAACCACCAAGCCAATTGGCCTGTCGATACTTGAGATAAGTAATATTTGGATTGATAAATTATTGGTTTTAATAAAAAAGCTTTTGCTTATTATCTACCATTCAACTATTGATGTATACTTTAGTAACTTTTGGCAATAGAGAATCATCAATATCAATAATCATGATGATTTTTACCTGGGGTTGGTATCCGTTCTCGTTGGCGACAAAGGTCAGACTGATGACTTGGCCATCAGGGGCAGTGTATTTGTTGGCACCCTGGACTTCAAGAGCCTCGTCCTCCTGGAAAGAATAAAAAAATATTTAATACAACATGACGGTAGAAATCTGTAGCTGCCTCGTATGAAAGGAATATCAAATGCATCTCGATCGTCATGGATATCGAATTTTAACCGTGAGCACTAAATATTTTCGTTATTAAACCGATATAGAACAATCATCACATAAGTATCTAACTATTATAAAATATTGGGTAAGAAGCGTAGGCTACATATTTTGTACCACTTCTAAGATAAATATTTTTTCATTAAAATCTTAAAATAAAAATTCACGGTCATAATCGATGTCATTAAATAAATTGATGATGAAATAATATTAACAGTATTGCGTAAATCTACGACCTTAACCAAAATACCAACGATATATATATAAAAAACATTAATAAACGATAATGTCATTTGGTGGCCTTGATTCTTGTAATGTATAATTTATAGGCTGGTGATCCATCCTTTGATTGTATTCAGTGCATGTTATCCTTGACTGATTTGCTTATAATGTTGATCATATTGATTCAAAGCTGGATGGATTTTTTATGCTTGTTTTATTAGTTTTACATTCATATTTACACAAAGCATCTTTGGAATTATTAGATTTACCAAGTTTTGAACAATTTACTCAACAAACTTGTATTCATTTATGGCATTTTAATTGGATTGCACTCTCAGCTTTGTATTTACAATATTATTATTGGTTTATATCTCACGGTACCGTTTCTTCAATACGTATTACATTTACTAGAATTATTAGGAGAGATACTTACGCGGCCAATGTTCTTCACTTGTCCGGATTCTTGGGCAGAGATTCCATTGCTGGTTTCGTAGGATGAACTGAAACCATCGGGTGCGACATCAACGTCCTGTCTCAGGACGGTGGCGTCAGCCTCAGGGTTACGCGCCAAGTGAGAGACATCGGCGGCGGCCACGGCGACCAGGGCGAGGATTGCGACGAAGGATTTCTAGAAAATTGAATTGAATTTTATGGATGGTAAAGCTTTTTTGACAATTAAATAATTACTGTACACTTTGAAAATAATTCCTTTAAGGAACAAACAGAAACTCTATTGCTTTTAACGAGAAAAAATAACAAATATATATATTATTGTGTTACACTCCAATCGCTAACGATCTGATGTTATTGCAAAAGTATTTTTTAATTTGCAAAGCAGATGAATTAGAACGTACACAAAGGCGTTCTTAAATATCACGTGGTGATGATGCAAGCTTATCTCACTCACCATCTTGAGTGTGTCAAAGTTAACGGACGATGTGTAACTGTGATTATAAAATAAACGACCTGCGGTTTTATACTCGTCCAGGCTCCATCGAATATGGTTCCATGTATCGGCATTTGCATTATTTTGCAACAAAGAAGCTCTGATATTTAATATGATTTGTTCGTTTACAAGGTGAACGCGATTTTTGGGGCATTTTTCTGTAGCTCGTCGCATTGACCACATCCGTGTTTGATTGGCATTTGTTTTTTAATAGTTTTAACATATTTTTGTTACTTTGATATATCAAACCTTTGAGCACTTGTTTCGTAAGTACTGTCTATGGCATTAAGCTTTTTAGCGCGTCATTCATGTACAAATACAAAGTGGTGCCATCAAATGAGGTTAATTAAATCGAGGATATTGGAATAAATTACATGTATAAAGTCTTAAGTATAGGAAAATTTTGTATAACCTGTGACTACTATGATTCCAAGACATTGTTAATTTGTGAAACTATTCGGAAATGGATTATCAGTAAAAGTTAATGTAGTTAAACCATCATTGATAAACTATTAATTTTGAAACTACGTAGGTATGGAGTACTTTTATCCTTTGTATTTTAGTTTAGCTTTTTTTAATTTTAGAAATCTATTCATTGTAATTTATGTTAGTATCCTAAACATATGTAATTTTATTTTAATGTCATTTGGGCCGTCGACAGTCTACCTGGTGGTAAACGGTCACCACCGTCCTTGAACATTTGCAACACCAAGGGCATCGCCAATGCATTATGGACCCTAAGTCGTGAAGTTGTTAAGTCATATTTGCCTGTAATTTCACCGGCGCTAATTACTAAATCGTTTCAAATCAACTCTATTTGTATAAGTTTGTTTTTTTATTTGTAAAGCCTAATGGGTTGATTGTGGATTTCAAAAGATTTATTTAAGTGCATTTTATAAACAAATATTATCATTAGCTTTCGTCTTGCGGTTTTATTTATATATATCTTCTATCTATATATCTATTTTCTATATATATATTAGAAAAATAGGGTTCCCTTGACGCACCATCACCCCAAAACTATTGAACATATCGGGATATGGGACTACTAACATTCGACGTGGAATTTTTCGTAGCCCATGCTAAATATGATATCGATAAACGCGGGTGAAACCGCGTGGGTCAGCTAGTATCATATACTATTATTAGTATATTTCCTTTGGATCTATCGGCCCTCTCGTCTTTATGGAAGGTGTGCCTGGGTATACAGATCTAGCAAGAAGAAGCCCTTTTGATTGGTAGGTGAATATAAGTAAATAGGTAGGAAGATAGGTTGATGTTTTGAGATATTCTAACTTATGTACACCTAGCGGATACTACTTTGTTTGCACTACTGAAGAGATACAACCAAAAACAGTACCCGTTCTGAGCCAGGACTGTCTCAGAAAGAAAGAAACTATATTTGGTCTATTGGGAGGAACTTACTGGGCAGGTTCCTGGAGTATAAATTAAGACGACGGGACATCTGCAAAATCAAATGTCACAATCGTGATTAGCTCGTCAGATGGTGATTCTCCACTGACCTAATGGACTCCCAGAAGCAGTCACCAAAAGGTAACAACGGACGCAATATTGGTGTTAAGAGGTATGCTGTAGTTTCTATGACGTTTCTCCTGGCTTTATGTCTTCAACACTTCCACCCTTCGAGGATGTAGCTCTCGCGCTCAACTCCGCCGGCTAAAGAAGCTATGCTGGAGGAAATACGGGAGGCCTTATTATTATTATTACAAGTATGGATTACAAGACAAGTATCGATTACATACATTATTAATTATAAACCGAAGGGCGTGTACCACACAATGGCAGAATGCAATGCTGAACCGTAGTTGTACGGATTTTGTCCTCGACTACAAAGGTCATAATCGCGGGTTCGATTCTGCTCAGGCTAAACATTTATGAGCATTTTGTTTGCATTGAGTAGTAGAGCTCTTAGTGCGGAGTTCGTCCGGGGAACTACTAGCGCCTTACCCATTTCTGCCGTGTAACAGTAGTGAACTGGTATTACTGTGTTTGGGTTAGAAAGGTAAGGGAGCCGGTGAAACTACAGGTACACGATAACTTAACAACTTCACGTCTCAGGGTCGACAAAGCGTTGGCGATGCAAATGTCCAGGTGGACCCATTATGCTTGTTTGTCGGCCACTGTGGTATAAAAAAAAATGTGATCTGGATGTCTGAGTATGCTTCCTAGATAGGTTTATTAACTACCGACTAGCTGTTTATGTCCTAGATATATAATCAGTCATCCAGAAGGTACCCATCTAGGTATATAGGACTTTTTTGGGCTTTCTTTACCTATATACCAACAGGTTCTTACACGCCAACTTAGGCAGACTTATGTCGATCAAATAATTATTACTATTACACCTCACTGTACACATAAGTCTGCAAATAAATGAATTTGAATTTGTATTCTTTTTTATTTGGTATGTGCGGTCAGCCACTCATCAATTAATAAATAATTAATATTTATCAGTAATGATTCTTATTCCAACGGCTTATAGTTGATTTTATTTAGAGTGTAGTTTTTTAAAGATATCCATTACCTAGATAGGGACTCACCTATACAGTATACGATCGCAAAGTTATTACACAGATCGTAAACATGCCAAGTTTTACAGTATAGACTTGGTAAAGAGACTTGAGATTCTATGGAGTTTGGTATGAAATACAGGCTTCTGTTATCATGATAGAAACCAATCAACTCAAGTATGTGTTTAGATTGGTAAAAAGCATAGATACATACTTACAAACATACTAGTTAATACGGCTTGATGGTCAGTGACCCTGAATGACCCCGGCTGACCATGGGTTCGATTCCCACTCAGGTCAATAATTTGTTTGCATGAACATGTCGGTTTGTTATATATCTACGATTGTATTTAGAAAAGAAAACGTAGAATATCGGTTATCTGGTTTCCATGGTACAATGTCTGCTTCGTTTGGGTATAGATGGACGTTTATATTGAACGTCCCAGGATATTAAATTATAATGATTATTGAATAAGGCATATGTTTATAACAATACTGACTGCCGTTATCCAGTTTTACCAGCACTCGTGAGAAATTTAAAGTTGTTCTGGGAGAACTATATATGTCAAATCAAATCAAAAACATAATCTACCAGTGGGTCAATTTTTATCTAAATACGTTAAGCCATTTTTGCGTGATTAAGTCACAAACATACAAGCCAAGATTTTATGTAATGTTTTTGTAACTTTTCTAGGTTACGTAAACTGCAGATAAAATTATTATATACCTACTGATTGAGATTGATTGCATGCAGTAACAAGAAGCTACAAAAGTTCGTATATGTATTTTATTTTGTCAAGAAATATATAATATAATATGCAGATATGTCCATATGTCCTGTCCATTCTGAAATTTTACCGATATTCATAATATTTCTTAATTTAAGACAAGCATTCTATATTATTTTAATCTACGAATTAATTATTGAAACACCAATTTTATAATAAAATTGTGAATGAATTGGTTAATATAATTAAGCAATTAAATATTAAAATTACTAAATTTATAGCAAAAAACCCTGTATCTTAGTTCTACAACTATATATAATAACTATATGTAGTAAGGTATGATGAACTACTTCAACAATATTTTTCTATACTGCCTTTTCATTGCCTTAATTTGCCTTTTAAAATTAATTAGATACTTTCTTCAAATTGATGAAGTCCTTGTTCTAAATCTTTTGTCAAAATTATCACACTCAATCGATGAGAAAAATCTTGGACGAGAAAAGGTTTTGGACGATAAACTGTTACATGTTACAGAATAATTTAAGATTTGACGTGATGAAATTATTTTAACGAAAAATCCCAATTTTAACTCTAATAATAAATTCAGCCTTATGACCTTGAAACGCTCTGTCTGATGATATTTAAATATTATTATCTATAAATCAATATCAAATTTGATCGATAGATATTTATACGGTTTATAGAATATGCAGCACTTGACATTTAAAATTCTGACGAATTTACATAGCTATTGGTATTTTTAAATATGTTTCTATAAAACTTTATGTGCCATTGCAATGTCGTTCTTGTTTTAAGAACAATAAAGTTCTATAATTTATGTAATAATAGCAATATCCGACTTCCATTGAGTCCGTCAGCTATTTATTTGCGGTCATTCTTTCTTAGTATCATTTTGTTATAAATTCCTTCCTTTTAGATTAGAGGTAGTTACGTCGAATGCCGTTGCGAAGGTCATGGGGTCGTAACTTACCATCTACTGGAACTTTGGGTGATAGCTATATAGTAGGGTACTTGTCAGTACCCAGCTGTCTGACTACCAGCCTCATGTTTAAATCTGAGTATTTGTCACTATGGTCCAGTAGTTGTCATCTTCTAGACTAGTTATTTTTATCACCAATCTTCCTGTTCAAAGGTCGAGGCTGCTGAAATAACTACCGGTTAGGAAATCAACTGTAGCTAAACAGCCATTTTGAAAAACTAAAAGCTATACCATACCTACCTCTCGAAGTTAAACAGTTTAGACACGAAAAACTGTAATAGTAACAACTTTTTTTTCAAATGCAGCAACAACTATTAGTTACTTATAAATCGTTGTATTTAAAAAAATGGAATAAAAAAAATTAAAATAAATATTTTAAACTAATTAAATTATCACACTGTACCTAACTTTATAATCAATATTATTAAAGAGCAAACATGTTATAAGTGCTTTTACCCTACATTTTAATCGCAAGCACTTTAAACACCAAGTAATGTTAATAAATAATAATAATAATTATTATAATAATCATAATTTCATAATACGAGGAAGAAGTATTCATTACTATTAGACCCCAAGTTTTCTAATACTATCTGTTCACAAACAAAGCTGAGCATTTACTATGGAACCAAATAACTTTTTTTTATACCACATGGGCCGACAAACAAGCTGACGGTCCACCTGATGGTAAGTGGTCACCGCCGCCTATGGACATTTACAACACTAGGGGCATCGCCAATGCGTTGTCGACCCTGAGACGTGAAGTTATTAAGTCTCACGTGTCTGTAATTTCACCGGCCCCCTTACCTTTCTAACCGAAACACAGTAACACAAGTGCACTACTGCTTCACGGCAAAAATGGGTGGTAGTACTTCCCCGGACGAACTCTGCACTAAGAGCTCTACTACTCGAAAATAGCTGTTATACTACATATAGGTATGATATTTTATTCAATATACATATGTGTATGCCTATCTATATATTATCTTTACACCCAGACCAGAACAAACAGACTTATTCGTGCACACAAATGTCCTGGGAATAGAATCCAAAGATTAATCTATACTAATATAGGACTATATATAATATTATATAAAGGAAAGATTTGTATGTAAGTAGGTATGTTTGTTACTCTTTCACGCAAAAACTACTAAGCGTAGGACGAAACCTTGCACATAAAACATATCCTGGAATAACATATAGGCTACTTTTTTATCCCGGGAATATGTGATATCCCTCGGGAACGCCGGTAAAATATTATACATATATTATCTTTAGCAGTCAGGCTCTAAGAAAATATTTCTCAATGACGTTTATTTCAAGCCGTAAAATGTGTGTCCACTTAGATTATTAACTATTACAAACATAGCCTGTAGAATTAAAATTGTAAATATTAACTTGCTAAAGAAACTGAACCCAATCACTGTGCTAAGTCCGACACACAGCATGGTCGATTAATGTTCAGAGTTCTTTAGTCAACAAGAAACCCTCTTAGTTTCGACGTATCCATCTGTCGGTCTGTCCGCGGTTTAAAGCCCGTCACACACGATGAAGATACCATAATATTTTGTGTTAGATCAATGAGGCAGCTATAAACTCTAAAAAGAGAAGAATCTATATCTATTTAATTTCTTTCTCTTTCACTTGTATGACGTTGTCTCATTAATCTTAACCTACACTAATAATATTATTAAGAGGAAAGATTTGTATTTTTGTATGTAACGAATAAACTTACTAGAATCTTCACTACTTTCCGAGTGACATAGGCTTTTTTTTTTAAATTGCTATCTTTACTAAAATTCCAATAATGTGTACACCCAAGGTGTAAAAAAACAGGTGACAGCTATATAAATTTTATGGTATCTATATCGTGCGTGACGCGCTTAAATCAGAGGTTTGAAGTACTAAAACGCTGTAGTTCGCCTTTTGCTTTACGTGAATTAAATGATTTTTTATTTATTTTGTTAGAGTCAAGTTCCTTGTAGGACATTGTTGACTTGTCCCCCCCGGACAAGTACAACCGTTGTTTTTGGATATGTGAAATCACGTAATTACATAACGAACTCTAAAGGGAATTTATCACAGCTAAGTAGGCTTTAAAAGTTAACCTTATTACTATAAATGCGACAGATTCGATGGATGGATATTTATTAAGAAATGAAGCTGTATCGCCAGTACTGAATACATCTGGATGAAATTTGGCACACAACTAGTAGACTGGAATAGTATATAGGCTACTTTTTATCCCGGGAAAATATAACGTTCCTCGGGAACGCGGGTGAAACCACAGGGGAAAGCTAGTACCTTAGAAGACGAACTTATAAAACTACGGAACCGTACACTACAGAAATAGTTGTCAAAATCAATAAATATTATAATTATATTCTATACATACTGCATGTAACCTACCTCATATATGTATAAGCGAAACAAATACATAATTGGCAAATAATTAAGTACCTAATAAAGATACTTGATGACATAATAACTATTTTGAGATGTGGATTTTTTTTTATATTTTAGTAGGAAATTTTTATATTCTAATATGTAAATAGGCCTGAAAACGGAAATTTGTAACACCAGAAAATTGTGATATATTAAATTAATATTATATATTGCAATCAATTTAGTATTATAAAGTCCGCTTATTAGATATCTATATGGTATTTTGATTAAATCAATCACTACATAGTATAAAACAAAGTCGCTTCCCGCTGTCTGTCTGTCCCTATGTATTCTTAGATATTTACAACTACGCAACGGATTTTGATGCGATTTGGGTAATGGCATTAATACATATTTAACCTAATATTATGTATTTTAGTTGAAATAATCTAGTTAATATTTTTTGTGAAATGAAATAATTTGTAAAAAAGTTCTTTTAAGCGAAGTTTTTATTAAAGTAATGTGATAAATTTAGATCAATTGAAAGATCGGATTGGAATCGAATATTACTTAGGAAAGTAAATGTATACAAAAACCAACTTACACTAGCCTATATAAACCAGGAATAGGTCAGATTTCTAAAGGTAAAAGATTTGTTGTAAATAAGAGCAGCAGTTCCGAGTATCCTCCACATACACAAAATTTGCATACGGTGTCAACTTTAGTTAGGATGTGAAAACAAAAGAAAATATTTTCAAATATCCAACAATTTATTTATTGACTACATAAATGGCAGTATTATTTTGTACTAGCTGGGTCTGGTCTCGATGGGGCGATTAACCGAGGAGTTTGGCGATGGATTCCACTGGTGGGGGGTGGGCAGCGATGTACGCAAGGCTGCGACGAATAGCTTCAGGGATTTCAGGTCCGACGGGGAGGTGGCTTCCCTGTTGACAATGACATGATTAAATAATAAACACACCGACCAATCCAAATCAACGAAATACTTTAATCTAGTGCAGTCGTCCGATAGATGACCTTGTGAATAAAAAATCTTTTGAAAAACGAATTAAATATTCTGGGACATGATTTTTACACACGGCCATCTGATTCCAAACTAAGCAGAGCTTGTGCTATGGAAACCAGATAACTGATATACTACATATACTACTTTTTATTTTTCTAAATACATACATATATAGATATTTACACCCAGACACAGAACAAACAGACATGTTCATGCACACAAATGTTTGTCCTGGGTGGGAATCGAATCCCGCGACCGTTCACTTGGCAGTCAGGGTCGCTAACCACCAAGCTAATTGGCCTGTCAAATGAATTATTAAAGCCATACTCTCCAATTCTGCAGAGAGCGTTCGGCTTAACTTATTCTCTTCGTCACATAGCAAAAATACTCTGGTCATAGGTATTTTGCAATTATCGTTTTATTATATACACTAGAAATGTTGGAGCCTTTTTATCATTTCTACGAGAGCATCAATTATTTAGCTGGTGATGAGGCCAATTAATAAATTGGGACTAACCTGGGGTTGGTAACCATTCTCGTTAGCGACGTAAGTCACCTCGACGGGGGTTCCGTCAGGGGAAGTGTATTTGTAACCACCCTTAACATCCAGAGTAGGCGCCTGGAATACAGAAAAAAGACAATCAGTTAAAAAGTAGATGTCTAATTAATATAACCTTACTAAAAAGAATATAAATGTAAATATCGATCATTTGAAGAAAATACTGTATTTTGCACCAATAAATACTTAGCAATATTTTTTTCTTATCTGACTTTTTGGCTGTTTTATTACTTATAATGTTTTATTCAGTTTTCAAATTCTTAATATGAAATATTTAAGTAATCAAAACTAAAAGTACCTATAAATAACTAGAAAATTTATAAAATTATAATAATAAAACATAAACATGCATGAGCATTGGCATTGTGCAGAGTACAGCTATTTCCCGATATCACTGTCTGCAATTAAATGAGCTTTTCCTTAATAATGGTTCTTAAATTAAAAATCGGACAACTTGATTTAAAAAAAGTATTTTTTTTTAACTCAAATAGATTGCGGAAATATTTAATTACTTGTACACATTATTGTCACCTAAATCATATCTATAAATATAAAAAGCACGTGGTACCGGCGTGATCGAAAACGAGTTTACATCCGTCGTTTATGTAAGGTCTTCCAAGTATTTTTTAATAATCAGCATAAATAAATAAATTTTTATGAGATTTATAACACATGTTTTACGTTCATTCTGTCCTTGACGTATTTAAAAAACAATAATGTCTAGACAGAAAATGTATCTAGAATTTATTAGTTAGTAAAAAAATAACCTTTCACCTTGCAATGTTGGAGCTAGACCATATCATATATTAGTAAGGAAATGCATCTATATAGTGATGGGGATACATCAGAGCAAATTCTGTCCATGATGGTTATTTGGTAGTCCTGATACAAAGTACTAAATGACTATTATATTGAAAGAAAAAACAAGTTGATGAATATCCCGAGAGTCGCATACAAATCATGAATTCGATTGAACTCATAAATAATTAATGTACAGGAAAATGTTTCAATGGCTGTTAAAAGAATTGCAATAGTGAAATAATCGTATTGAAATGTCAAATGTTTTTTTGTTTTAATTTATTAATCCCGGTAGTCTCAAATTACTTTTAATAATGGATTCCTCGACATCTACTTCAATGATGAATATTTAAAAAAGAAATAATATTATATTGGCTAGGTATCATTTTTTTTTATAATTATACCTTTTGTTTTTTCTTAGGTTACTTACATTTCTCTTCCAATGCAATACTCTAGGTGAAGTTTTATGAGTAAATTATTCCTGCCTTATTAATTTTGACTCATAATTATTAATTCACATTATTTTACTGACATACACATCTATTCAACAAACGATTAACATTTCACTTTTTCTACGATTGTTCAAATTACGTCTCAAATACTCGGAGAACAATGCTAAGAATACTATTAACACATGAAAATCAACCACCACGTCTTTTCTATGTATGGTTAGGTTAAACTCAAAAAGTATTTTCTTTTCGTTTTCACCAAATAATATACTGATTCATCAGGAAGCTTTGGGAGTATGATTTGTTAAATATTGGTGAGCTATGATGATATAACAAAAAATCGGTTGAAAATCAGTATTTGAAAAAGGAACAAGAAAATCTTATCAGCCGGAAGCATCCCGGTCGATTGGACATAATCATTATTAACTATTGTGTTTTTGCACAAAAAAGGACAAAATGGAGATATAAGCAATTACAGATCAATAATTCTAATGCCAAACATCTACAAGATATTCCCAAAGATAATATAATCACGAATTGCTGTCACACTTGATGAAAACCAACTCCACGAGCAGGCGACTTCTGAAGTAGGATGTCTTCAACGACACATCACGTTCACGTTATAGAACAGTCTCGACTAAATACTTTCGGTTTTGATAAAGCATTTGACTCCAAACACCACGATTGCATCTGAAGGACACTAGAAGGTTGGGGAGTTGAGGCCAAATATATACGAATGCTGAATGCTGGACATCTATGCAAGGACTATATATAATATCTGCAAACGCCTGAAATGGAGATGGACAGGACTCGTTTAGTTGAAGGAAACAAGGAGTCGAGACCAGTAACGGAGTGCCCGCGACAAAAGAAAAGCGTAAAAGAAAAAAAGGTAGACAAACTAAACGTTGGAAACGTCATGAAATAGATATCTGATGCAGAAATTATAGGCACTGCAGAGGACAGTGAAAGGTGGAATTTCTTAGAGGAGGCTTTACCTGTAGGACAAGCTGTAAAAGAGAAACCGGTTCCCGATTTAAAAGTTAAATGTTTAAAAATGTTATATCGAAGTATGTAAAAATGTTAAGCTATGCACGTTGTTAGGTTAAAGCAATAAAGTCTAATTTTATTTTATTATATTTTAAGAACTAACATCTTTAGCGTTCTTGACGACACCCTCGGCTTGAGCGTAGATTCCGTTGCCGGTCTCCACCACGTACTGGAAAGATCCTTCGGGGGTGATGTCGTAGGAGGATTTCAGGATAGGTGCACTGTACTCATCCTTGACGTGTGATACGTCAGCGCTTGCGCAAGCGACTGCTACTGCAAGAACTACTAGGAATTTCTGGAAAAAAAAATTATGATTGAATCCCAAATACTTCGATATTCAAATAGTGTAGACTTAAGATTTCGACCCTTTGTCAGTTTTATAAAAAACTCAATTTCTATTTGAAGGAAAAATATGTTTGTAAATTATAAAAGTAATGTAGGAGAAACCCTAACTGCTTGTATTTAATTTAAGATAATCCCTTAAGTACTTCACATTGGCACTTAAAATTACATTAGTTACTATATTATGTACACTAATAAAACAAAACCGAAAATTTTGCTACTCTATGGTACACGAACAAACAAATTGATGTTTTCACTTAATATTATTTTCGAAAAATATTGATATAAGTGTACTCACCATTTTGTTTGTTGGATGTGGAACTGTCGTGACAATCTGATTGAAACAAATTATTGGCTCCTTTATATACTACATGTCCTGAATCAAGATGAGTTAGTTTTATTTTTCTTTTTATTGCTTCGCCTCGTCTAGTTGTCAAAGATTATGCAAAATATATTCATATTTATTCCCCTGTAGCTTTTTTTTGTTATTACATGAAGGTTAAAGTTGATTAAAATTTCGATTACCTATCAATTTGTCGTAGAATAAAGAGTTAATTTAAAAATAATTGTTTAACGTTCAACAAGACATTTTTGATAGTTGGGTGATTGCTATCTCTTTCACACGTCGATGTGTTGGTACCTATACCAATATTATAACTAATAAATGACTATAGCCAATAAAATTTGCTGAGTTTCATAAAATACCCCTTACAGTTTTTACTGTAAGCAGCTGATCTAATTATCTTACCATTCTGTTTTTATTGTAATGAAATGAAATGAAAATATTTTTATTCAAATAGGCCTTTACAAGCACTTATGAATAGTCTGACTCTAATACCGTATATATTTTTATGTAATTTTTGTTGTGCTTACTTTTAATTAGTATAGATATAGATAATTAAATAAATATAGGCATTAATTAAATTTCAATAACGCTACTTAAATATAAAAATTAGTTGTAAGTTTAATTGTTAACATGTTCTAAAAAAAGATGTTATATTTATTAAAAAAAAATTATCCCCTTAAAGGCATTAAACCTATAGAATCCCATATTTTTTTCATACCACATTAACGAACAAACAAACTCGCGGTTCACCTGATGGCAAGTGGTCACCGCCGTCTATGGACATTTGCAACACCAGAGCATCGCCAATGCGTACTGACCCTGAGACTTGAAAATGTTAAGTCTCATGTGCCAGTAATTTCACCGGCCCCCTTACCTTTATAACCGAAATACAGCAATACAAGTGCACTACTGCATCACGGCGGAAATGGGCAAGGTGGTAGTACTTCCCCTGCTCTACTAGTTAAAAAAACCGTTATTTTCATCATTATCATAAAAATGTATTATTATAATATTAATAGATGCCTACGTCTTGAACTTATTCTATGACCGCACACAAAACCAATATTACGAACCTATGTAATATTAACTTAAAATGCTATGCGAGTAGGAGAACGTAAACCTGGGATCTTTTTAAAATTCCAAGGTCGAATCATCGGAGTCTCAGCAGGTTTTATTTATTATCTGTCACCAGGTGCAATAATGTGAAAAAGCTATTAATATCGATCACAAATATCATCTTCAACGCCCACTACATTTTAGATAAAATATCAGATTCGTTGATGAATTTTGATACATATTACATAATACAAGTATAGTATATGTATTATCTGTCGATATTATTGTCTACTAGCTGTTCTACCGGTTTACCCGTGACTCTGAGGGATGTTACGTTTTTCCGGGATAAAAAGTAGCCTATATGCTATTCCAGGATATGCTCTATCTATGTGCCAAGTTACATCTAAATGCATCAGGGAAAGAGTAGTAAACATTCAAACATTCGCATTTATAATATTAGTAGGGGAGTGGTATGGTAAAACCATCAAGAAAGTAGTGGCATAAGCATTACTGATAGCAGTAAATATCGTTTTTAATATTATGCATAGGTTAATAAGATTCGAACCTACTTATTAATATAAAAATCTTATGTGGTATCATATTTTTTTTTTAATCAAAGCCTCATTCATTTTGGGGATACTTATGAATTAAATTAATGTAGATTCCGTCGATTTAAAAAAAAATGCCAGTTTAGGCTCTAGAAGGGCACTTATAGTAGCTACTGAAGTTACCACCGGTAACCGATTGTAGCTTCAGTAACTTTAAATTTGACCTTCATAAGTGCCCTCCGAATTTTTTGAATTTGTTCGGAATCGGCCTGCAACTGAGAAGAACCGGAAAGAAACTGATTAATATGTTATTTCACTTTTACAAATGTTTTACAATATTAATGTACTAAATATAGACACTTAAAACAAAATAACAAGAAAATACCAATCGGCATAGATGTATGGAGGAGCGAGGAATGAGGCTCCTCCATTTATAGGGGAAGATGTTTTACCAGGCTAGGTGATCATGCCTGGAGACCGCGGTTGATGAACTGTTGTATATATATATATATATATATATATATTTATGGGACGAATGTCTCAGATGGCTCTTACACCCTTACGCGCACAATTTCGGCGAGCGCTGGGGGCACTCAGCCGAAAATATATTTAGATTTTAAGCAACAAGCACACTGAGGGTGCCCCCTGTGAGGCTCGGTCCTCGGGTCCAGGGCGTTGCGTGGGGGGGTCAAAAGACTTTACATTATCTGATTTAACTCATTAGTGGTTCTTTATTTCAAAACCAAAAATCAACAACAATGAATTATTATAGAGAGCGTGGCTAACGTCCACGCTGGCAATGGACGGTATCTAGGCTGATGGCCTTGTGAGTGTGTAGTATGGCTGAAGATTCGGCTTCAGCTGTCTGAGCTTTGGTGATTTCGTCGTCAGACTCGACGAGGGCGTGCCTCGGTATGCGAGGCTGTATTATGAAGGGATTTTTATGATTCATTGCAGAATCGAAATGGCGGCGAGATGTTGGATGCTTGTATATATGTCAAATCCTGAGAGAACCTCAATATCGCGATGTAGGTTTCTTGTGTGTTTCTACTCGTTCATAGATGTCGCATCACTGTGGTGCGGGTGGTGAAGGATTGTAGGCGTGTTCATAGATGTCGCCACAGATGAAAACTCATCAAGCGCCTATCGCTGTGTTTGTTTTAAAATATACAATTATACACTTTAATGCTTTATATAGTGTTAGTCATCTATACTTTAGCGACTCGCCCCAGTGCAATGCTGATACTAAATACATTACAGAATATTTGAATGCTGACTCTTTTGTAGATCTTTTTAAGGTGTCAAATACTACATTATTTTGCTCTATTTCGTAGGGTTGAGTGAGCGTTTGCAAAGTAAGCGCAATAAAATGTGATTATTTACGACATCACATTAGACACCTAAAATTATCAGTGGTTCTCTACTATATTATGCACGTATTATACATATAAACCTTTCTCTTGAATCACTCTAACCATTAAAAAAAACCAAATCGAAATCTTTCAATTTGACCTTCATAAGTGCCTTCCGAGGGCCTAAACTGAATAAATGGTTTTGAATTTAGATTTTTTTTTAATAGAGGAAAGATTTGATTGTTGTTTGTTTGCATTGAATAGGCTCCGAAACTACTTGAAAAATTATTTCACTATCCCCGGGTGACATAGACTATATTATGTTTTCAAAAAAAATTGGGATCCTTACTAAGACTCTAATAATGTAACCCAAGGTGTAACAACATGACCTAAAATATTCCTTACATCTCGTGCGCTGCGAAAACTATTGAGGGAATGCGGGTGAAACCGCAGGGAACAGCTAGTTTAAATAAACATGATTTCAGGCATTTTTACCCACACTAAGCATAACCACGCAACGGGGCAGCCCCGGTAGTATTATGGGAAACGTGGTACATTTATAGGATCTTTTAATTCAGAAACTTTTTCGGTTTTCTTATATAGTAAATGTTAATATTTTGGTTGCGGTTGGAAACAAAGAGTTGAAGATCGAGCTCAGTGGCGTGCCATAGGTGAGGCCTATTTCCAGCAGTGGACGGAGATAGTGCTGATGATGATGATGATGAATATTTTGGTCAATTAATTGATGTAAAAAGCTTCTGAATTATATTGTAAATCTTTTACAACGACTACATTAGTTATCTGCTATAAGTTCAAATAAACAGCTAATAATCAGATTTCGATGAATTAAGACGTTATAATAATGATAATAAATATCCTGCGACATTCTTTTACACGTGGCCGACTGATCCCAAACTAAGCAGAGCTTGTACTATGGAAACAAGGCAACTGATATACTACATATACTACTTTTTAAACACATACTTATATAGGCATTTACACCCAGACAGTGAACAAACAGACATGTTCATGCACACAAATGTTTGTTCTGGGTGGGAATCGAACCTACGACCTGCAGCGTGGTAGTCAGGCTCTCTAACTCCACCAAACCACCACATTGAAGATGTTGTACATAATACATGTTTTCATTCTAAGAATACAGAATAGTTAATGGTATAGGTGGTTATAAAAACCACTATAAAATTTGTAATACGCCCCGAGCAAATTGACCTTTACCATCGGGATGAAGTTCGCTCTTTTATTTTAACATATTTGAAACTTGTGAGGCAAAAAACCTTGAATAATTAAATGTAGAGTAGAATAAATAAATTACAGTTTCATATGTGTTCAGATAAAAAATAAACAATAAAAATATATTCACGGCTATTATTCCCGAAGAGGTAGCCTGATGTCTTACTGATAGCCACATTTCACCAAAGATATTTTAAGTTCCAAAGTGACTTATGTCAAGGATTGTCGCCTTATCTCAGATTTGGGTTTGTACAAAGGAACATCAACAGTATGTAAGTACTACCTTGCTCCATCTGGGAATCAAACGCAGGACCTCTGGTCACAAAGCCGACCATTTTATTAAATATTAAAAAATTATTGCGATTATGAGTTATTTTACGCATTTTATTTTTTAATGCTCGAAAGATACAATCAAAAATAAAATATATTTTTTTTTACTTCGTTTACTTCACTATGGCCTCACGCCACACCGACATCACAATAATAATTAATTAGAAGGGTTCATTAACTAACTACTAGGACCTATCTAAGTATATACTTATTTACTTAGCTTACTGACACAGAATAACATACTTTATTTTACTTTATTATCTATCTATAATACTATTTTTACATGATTGCATAGCTTGTAGTAAAAATAAACTAGTCGGGTGATCCGAGCATTAGAAAAGTGTCTGGGTACTAGTTGAGTATTTATTATATTATCTACGGTGGCAGGTATATTGTGGTGCTCAGCTGGTTGGCTACCATTATGGTTATTTTAATAATTTTATTTTTGTACAAATGCTTGGTTTTTTTATTAATTACCTAGTTTTTTTACTTATTGTGATTGACCTCAATCTCACCTGATGGTAAGTGAAGATGAGGCTAAAGATGGAGCTTGCTACAATTATATCGAGAAATCTAAACAAAATTTAGTACAATGCAAAATGTAGAAATATCAAAATGATAATAATTTTCTTGTATATTGCATTACTGAACCCTATTTATGCATTTGTAACCTTGCAATTTTTTACTACACAAAAATGTTGATTGCCTTAATCTTCGGATGATCAGCCCCGTTATTCAGCTAATAGAAGCTTCGACGGCAAAACAGCGCAACGGGACCTAGGAGAGCGGACTTCTCAAATGATTGCGTTGTTAGCGAAAGAGACAGAACTTAGAGGCCAACTTTGAGGCCTTACAGAATCAAACCTCCATATAAAATAGGTTATGCAAATTTATCTTAAAAGTACAGTCTTATTTATTTGTTTTTTATTTTCTACAGATTTGATATTTTAATGACTTTGCCGGAGTTCATATGTAATTTAGAATTAAACCTACTTAGCATGGATTCATAACATTAAGAACATCTTTAGAATACATTATCAATTCCAAATTCGATAACATAATAGGCTAATTAGCGTGTATTATCATCTAATTGAGGTATATTTTAGCACTTAGTTTGGGATAAAATAACCGTGTGTCTAAAATATCTAAGATTTATTTTGATTGTAAAAAGAGTAGGGGAAAGAAGATTATTCACTACATAAACTTTTTTTTTACATGATTATTCCAATAAGAACTTTTTAAATTTAAAATCTTAATACGGAGTAATTATACTTAATATTAATTAAGGAATTTTAATGATTATCTACCTGTATTATATTAAGTAGGTACGTATCTGTCCGGGATATTTTTGTAGATATATAATTGAAATATAAACCAAGGAAGATGAGCAAAACGAATATGTTACCATGGTGAAAAAATTACCAATTAATTATTATAGAAGTACCTAAATCAAATAGACCTACAAATAACCCTGCGGGGACATACTTGCACTAAGTACTTAATTTTAAATTGAAAGATATCTTATAACGAAATATTAACCGGCAACATAGGTTTACTTTGGAGTAAGTACATTTTAAATCTCTGATCCAAAGTTCCCTTAAAAAAATAATCTTAAATAATTTCATATCAAAAAATTATACAGTTTATTCTAGTATTTTTCCAATAACCATAATCAAGTGCTTTAAAACCATTAAACTAGGTGTTTCTCTGTAGACGTGAGAAACATTTGTATATTCAAAAGATGTCCGATGAATTTATAATGATGGGTCTGTACTGTTTATTTTTAAAGAAGAGTCTATATTTATATGGAATTTATCCTTGAATTGTCTAGATGTGACCTTTTTGCTATAAAAAAGATAGTGTCGAATGCTGGATTGGTAAGGCCTTGTGTATACTACTATTTTAACATAAAGTTAATATGACTATGATTTTTTTTTGTAAATGAGAATTAATTAGTTATCCGACGATATGTGCAATTACTATACAATGTCATGATAAACGGAGAATATACTGTGGCTCCATAATCAGCTTAAACAGCAATTCCTGACGGGCCAGTTGGCTTGGTGGTTAGAGACCCTGACTGCCAAGCCGCAAGTTGTGAGTCGATTCCCACCCAGGACAAACATTTGTGTGCATGAACATGTCTGATTGTTCTGTGTCTGGGTGAAAATATCTATGGCTGTTACAAAATACACTCACTCCATTCACATTATTTAAGAACCGTAATAACGTTGTATAACATACCCCAAAAAAACTTTATAAAAACAGATTTTTATGAATAAAAAAATAGAAAAAATATTAAAGTAGACAATTATTAGGTAAAATAGGTACGTAGGCCTTTCTGTTACATGACAGCTTACTAGGGTTGTTGGCTTTGATAATGAATTGTATTTTTACGGGATATTTTGAAACACGTTGCAAATAAGTGAGCATTTAAAAAAAATGCTTAAGTAGTATATCAGTTACCTGGTAGTCTGGTAGTCATAGTACAAGCAGTACACTCTGCTTAATTTGGGATCAGGTAACCATGTGTGAAGAATATCTTGGGATCTTTGTACCATATTATAATAAACTAGCTTTCTGCACTGCGGTTTTCCCCGCGTTCCCAGAATAAACGTTTCGTGCAAAGAGAGAGTAAGTAAAATTAAATAATTAGGAATTCTATATCACAGTTACTTATCTAGTTTTTGTATTAAGCAATATTTATACCGACTTTTGGTTTAATCCTCCAAAGTACCAACAATATTTTCTCCAAACAAACTTCACCACCCTTTACTTACTTTACATTTTACTATTTGTATCAAAAAGTGAGTGTTTAAAGCTATGTCAACATGACAATGGAATAAGATTTTCAAAACATTAATGCCCCTTATGAATAAATGAGTAAATCCATCCTGCCATTCAAAAGTTTTTCCTTAGATTATTTGTAACTGAGTGCGGAAACACCAATTTTCATGATCCTTATAAAAAACGACCAGCATTTTCTATACAAGCTTTCCACCTCCATTTTACCCCCCATAGGATTTAATCTTCAAAATTCCTGTGTATTTTATGGGCATTGTGTTTTGATTCTTACTTCAACCCAATACAAAATACATAAATGTTTATTTCGAATCAAGAGACCAAGTACTGGACATATTTTTATATATTTCTTTTAACCCTTTTTTTAAAATTGTAAGTTAAGTCTATACTTATGTAAAAATTATATATTTACTTTCCAACTTTACCACCCCTTCTTACCCCTTTTAGGCTGAATTTGAAAAATATCTAAATAAATAGCTACAGCTCGTGTTAATTTAATTCATGGAACAGAAAAAGAAGTGGTTGCTAAAGATAGATACTAAATTTCAATCATATTTATTCGATATTAACTATAGCATTCCCTCTTATCCATTTAAGGGTTAAAATAAGGGTAAAATAGATTTTTTTTTATTTCAAGAATCGCTTGAAAAACTATTGAAAAATATAGATTCAAAATTTCAAGTCGAAATTCTTATTCGTTCAAAAATTATAAGCGATTTATTAAGTGTTCTTCAGTACACCGTACGAGAATGTGACTTTTTTCAAACTCATTTTTCTCGAAACGAGTTTTTTCAAAACGGTGTACACTATAGCTTAAAAAGTTTTAAAACAATTATCTTGCAATTTGGTTTATATTTTCTTTATATAATTACCCTGTATATGAACCTCAATCATAAGCGATATTTTTATTTAAACTATTTTTTGTACAGTCCTCTAAAAAATGCAAATAAATTTTTTCTTTGGAATTGAGGTTCATATAGATGATACACATATAAAAGAAGTAATTTTTATGTTCCATTGATTTTAGATAAAAATTGTGGTTTCCATCGTGTACACCAACTGCTAAATTGGATGAGAACCTACGTTGTGTATCAGCTAATACCTCCGCTACTTTTTAAGTAATATTGTTGTAAAATATGAAAAATTACTCATAAATATATGTGTAAAATAGCCTATAAATATGTGTATATAAAATTAAAATCAGCATGAAATCGTCTCTCTACACGTATTTCCCCCCTTAAGCGATGAATGTTGTAATGTCCTGAAATATTTTTAAGGGAATTTCGTCAAAGACTTCTCTAAGTTTGAGACTTTAGTGATTGTCGCTTATCTCCCTAGCGTAATTGTTATAACTAGAGAACTATGGACTTTTGCCGATTAAACTCGAATCGACTTAAACCTACTAAGAACTACGTAACGTCAATGTCATCAATGTCCAGAGGTGTCAAAAAATAATATCAGAAAATTCACAAAATACCCTAGAACTCGATTACAGCACCACCAAACGGTTACAATTATAAACCATCCAGAGACACACCACATAAAGAATAAATTACACGTAGAAAGAATTATAAATATAAAGTCATGTGACTAATGTTGTAAATACTAAAGCTTGCGTTCATATAAATGTTTGTCACCACAGAGTATTTCACGAGCACGATAGTTCATTAAGACTTCTGAAGCTCGCTGACCTTAGACATTTAACATCTAAGATGTTGGATAACTTACAGGTTTTACATTATCAATAAATCTGTTGACGAGGTGAAGAGAGATATGAATCCTGTATGTACATCGTCATACATCCTGCTTTTTAGCAACATTTAAATAAATATCCCGGGACATTCTTTTACACACGGCCATCTGATCCCAAACTAAGCAGAGCTTGTACTATGGAAACCAGATAACTGATATACTACATATACTACTTTCTTTTTCTATATACATACATATATAGATAATTACACCCAGACACAGAACAAACAGACATGTTCATGCACACAAATGTTTGTCCTGGGTGGGAATCGAACCCGCGACCTTTAGTTTGGCAGTCAGAGCGTTAACCGCCAAGCCAACTGGCCTGTCAATGTTTATGAGCATTAGTAGAAGCTTTTAAATATTTTTTAGATTCTTTCTTAAGTTTTCTGTGTAAATGCAAACTGTTTTTGTTTTTTGAAACAAAATCCTCATTGGAAGGATCCCATAAAAGCCTTGGGTTACAAAACTGCAGTAAAATTTGATAAATAGAGTTGGAAATCGAATTCTAAGATATTTTTACTAAAATAAAACTATTCGTTTAGTGAAGTTAGCTGAATGCGGCCAGAGTTGGTTCGAGAATGGGGTACTCGGCTTTGCTTGGTCCACTTGCCCCCGAATATAAGCATTTATTATTGATTAAAAAGTTATAGTGATATGTTCGATATTCTAGTCGTTTATTTATAGCGTGTAGTTCGTTACACACAAATGAGTACAATAAATGAGAATAAAACCTAATCTATAAAACTGCTGTGAAGAAATAAAAAAAAAAGTTTATATTAGTCTGTCAATTAAACCCTGTACTATAAATTAAATGGCGAAGGAATCCGATAGGTATTGTTAATTTTTTAGTTTTCTGAAAGTGCCATATTAAAACAACCACGTTAACGTTTTCACATTATTTATTGTGCTAAAAAATCAACAAAACTTAAAGCAATGTTACAGAACTAAAAAAAAACAAATCATAGTTTGGCGGTTTGGTTAACGTCTAGGTAAAGGGGTATTTACAATTTCTTCTCTGTGTAAGGGTGGGCGGCGATGTACGCGAGAGAACGAAGGATGTAGTCAGGGATTGGCTCGGGAGCTGGTGGTGTGGGAAGATGAGAACCCTGTGGACAAAATTAAACATTATTAATACACATACATTGGCCCGAACAACTATGAACCGGGAGAATTACAACGCCCCATTCAGCGAAATTTGATTTTTCTGTTTCAAATTTAATTGTAGTCATGTTGATCCCATAATGCTTTATCATTATATAACAATCATTTTATAAATAAACCAATTTCAAGAAATAATAAATCTCCTAGGATATTTAAATTCCATAAGTTCCCGAGAAACTGATATATTTGACAGTGAGATGTAATACTAATATTTTGACAATATTAGATGAACCTCGACTAACCTGTTTGTTCCTAACTAGGTACCTATCACAAATGCAAACGTGAATAGTTTGTTATTACGGTTAACTACTTGACCAATTTTAATTAAAATAGACAGGGTGGTAGCTTAAAACGTGAATATGGTAATTAAATTATATTGTATATTTGGACGGATACTAATAGGTAAATTCAACTACACAAACCTGGGGCTGGTATCCGAACTCGTTGGCGACGTATGTGACGGAGATGGCTTGACCTTCGGGAGATGTGTATGAGTTGGAGCCGGTGACTTCAATGGCTTGTTCGTCCTGAAACAAGATTACATTTATGAGCATTAGTAGATTCTTTCTTAAGTTTTCTGAGTAAATGCAAACTTTTTTGTTTTTTGGAACAAAATCCTCATTGGAAGGATCCCATAAAAGACTTGGGTTACAAAACTGCAGTAAAATTTGATAAATAGAGTTGGAAATCGAATTCTAAGATATTTTTACTAAAATAAAACTATTCGTTTAGTGAAGTTAGCTGAATGTGGCCAGAGTTGGTTCGAGAATGGGGTACTCGGCTTTGCTTACTGGTGATAATGTCGATAAAATCCCAAGGTCTACTGTTTTTTTATAGCAATCTCACTATGATATCAAACATACGAGTACATCTATTGTGATGATGCGGGATTTCTCATAGTGAGGTTACACAATCAAGTTCAACTGCAACAGAAGTTGCTTGTGGATAGATGTTCAGCTGTAGATTACACGAAACTACAGTTTTATCTCATATTAAAGATGTAATATTTTACCTTGCCGACTTGCTTCACGGCACCGGAGGCCTGTCCGAAGATTCCATTGTCAGTTTCGTAAGCATATTGGAAATTGCCCTCTGGGGTCTGTTCGAAGTCGCTGCGCACGACTTGAGCAAGGGGGTTTGATGGAGCCACGGCGAGCGCGCAGCCAATGAAGCAGAGTACTAAGATTGCGGATTTCTGTATAAGTAAATATTTTATTATTATCAATTACGTATTACTACAAAATATTTTTTATAAGTCACTGAAATCATAAATATTTTCATTATATAGTTAGATAAACCTGACAATTGTTTTTATATGTATTGTATCTAAATGACTTTAAATGGAACACTAGGTACTTTGAAACCAAATAGGTAATAACTAAGCTTTGCAAAAAATGTTTTATGATTGTTATTAGTCTAACCGCGTGTGAGACAACATTTTGTAATCTAAAGTTAATTAATAATACAATTTATCAAATATTGATACTTTACATCATAAATCGTCAAAGAACTGATATTTACTAGAGCTTTATTTAAAATTGTTCAATAATATTATAAAACGAAATAAATTCCTTTTATAATCCGAATTTCAATTTTGTCGAATATGCATGCACAAGAATTTACTGAGAATAAAGTCATTCTAGATTATTATTATTATAACAAGAAGTTTAAGCATGCTATCCATAATCAGACGCACGTGTATTAAGCACACAATCATTATTTTCACATATATATATACTCATAGACAACACGGATTTAATAAGCAGAAAAATTTTGGACTTTCACCAATGTTATAATTTATTTCAATTCAAAATCACTATTTAAAATTATTTTATCGCAAGAATATGTTGCACTGCTATCACTTAATCGTCTAATATTATAATTTTAATAATATTTGCACACTAAGCAGCACACTTACCATCTTGTCTGGTTAGCACGAACTGAGAGTCCAATCTAATGTCGAAACAAAATCTGCGTTCCATTTATATATGCCTAGGAATGTATATGAATATGACATTTTACTTACAAGCGGCCATGTCTATTAGAGAAAAACTGAAATATGTGTATTTATATGATTCAAACTTCAAAACTAATGGAACCCCTACCAGACGTATTTTGATAAAAACTTTCTTCCCCTTTTTTATTTCCACAAACGAATTTTCATGTCTTAAAACATGAAAATTATTAAAAAAAAATGAAAATGAAAAAAGAGAACATAAATTAAAATTCTTTTTTAATTTAAATAGAAAAAAACCAAGGTTTTTGTTTTTGTTCATACCTTTTTTTTTTGTGATACATAGGTACTAAATTTCAAGTATTTCTTTTTTTATATAAACTTTACCTTTGAATTTTACCCTTTTAAGTGTAGAATGTCGTAAATTCCTGATATGTTTTTTAAGGTAATTTCGACATAAACGTATTCAAGTCTCTGTCCGCATATCTCCCTAGTCTAATTAGATAACTATGGATTTCTGCCAATTTTACTCGATTCGACTAACAACTCTGCACCTATGCATTTTTCAATGTCCAGCAGTGCCCTCTATATAGATATTTCTAGCAGTTTAGAATTTATTTCAAGTAAGATAATCTGATATACGCAAAAAGATTTGGCATTCACGATGTTTTCGGACTACAAACAATAAATTAAGGGATTGTGTGCAATGACAAAAGCGGGCATGATGTCAATTATATTTTTTATTTTGACTACGGTACTAGGCATACCGGATAAATTAGGAACCTGTGCATTTATTTTTTCATCTGCTAATTGACACATCATACTATTCATATATTTTATGTAACGTTTGCAGTCTTTTGCCAAATAAGTTTCTTGAATTATTTATATGGTACCTTGTCCACCAATATTTTATATGAAACAAGCTGAGTCGTTGTTCTGCCCAGTAGGTGATGTTAAGCGCTATAAGTAATTTAACCACAGCGCACCCTATCAGATCATATTAGGCACAAATAAAAATACGATGCTATATACGAAAGCTTGTGTTTAAGTGTTCTCGTATTTCAAAAAAATCGAAATTCAAAACCATTTATTCAGTTTAGGCCCTCGGAGGGCACTTTTGAAGGTCAAATTTAAAGTTACTGAGCTACAACCGGTTCAGAAGTCAGCCTTCAACTGAGAAGAACCGGCAAGAAACTCAGCAAGGTTACATTCTTTTTTTATTAAATATTTTTTATATAAATTTTATCTATTCTGACTTTTTGGCTATTTTATTATATAAATTTTACATAATTTTTAACAATTACAAAATACTTAATATAGGTAACATTCAAAAACAAAACAAAAAAAAGAATTAACAAGACTATAAAATAGAAAATAACAATATTTCTTACAACTTAAACAAGAAAATAAGAGGTGCACTGTGCAGACAGTAGCTAATTCCATACATTTTTATTTTCAATATAATGACTTACCTTGTAATACGCTTTTTCTTTCAAAACTTTCCTAATGTTGTTCTTAAATTTATGATCAGTCATTTTGTTTACCGACAGCGGTATCTTATTATAAAATCGAACACAATTACCAAGAAATGACTTGTTTACTGTAGTTAGTCTAATGTATGGAACAACTAACTTCTCCCTTTGTATGTCAGTAGTACTACAGTATTGAGGCTGGAGAACTCAATCCTCGGGGACCCCTAAAGGCGTCCTAGGCCGTCGTTGCTCCAGCTGTCAGAAAATAGGTAAACATTATTCTTTCAACTAAAAGGTCGATTAAACATGTTTCGAGAAATGACAGTGAATCCATGAAAGCATAGTTGATGTACCTACTAATAATAATAGTATTTGACATTTCATGTTTGCTAATGTTACGCCAATATCCATACGCAATCTTGTACCAACACAAAATTATAGTGATATGTTCGATATTATGGGCATCATAGAAATAATATATTATTTAGTATTATGTTTTAATTATGGCGCGTATGTAGTATATTATACACAATTAACTCTGTTGACAGGACAGCTATGCTCAGTGAAATTAAAAAATATACACCTGAAATTTTTAATTATCTATATCAATGCTACAGTACTCCTTCAACCTTAGTTTATAAAAATAATCTCCTCCATTCAGCAGTTGGCTGTCAACAGGGTGATCCCCTTGGACCAGCTATTTTCAGCCTCGCTATTCATCCTATAATTTCATCATTAAAATCTAAATTAAATATTTGGTATTTAGACGATGGTACCCTAGGAGGCGACGTCGCCTCGGTGCTACGGGACGTTGATACACTCATCTCTCACTTCAACACCATTGGCCTTCAATTAAATTTTTCGAAATGTGAATTATTCATTTCAGACACCATACCAAACAACACTACACATTCCATTGTCAATGATTTCAATATGATCTGCCCAAACATTAAAATCCTGGGCAAAGAGAGTCTTCGCCTCCTAGGAGCACCCATTTTAGATGAGTCCATCCCACCATTTTTAAATGAACAAACTTTAAAATTTAACGAAATTACCGATCGTCTTTTAAAAATCAATTCTCATATAGCCTTCACCATAATTCGCTTTTGTGTGTTCGTTCCAAAATTCACATATGTCATTAGATGTAGTCCTCTATGGAAATTTGATAACCTTTTAACCCCCATTGATAATTTCATTCAGAAAACCATGATCCAAATTCTAAATTGTCCATTAAATGACAGAACTTGGTGCCAGGCATCATTACCCATACGGTTCGGCGGCCTGGGCATCAGAAAAATTTCCAGTGTTTCCCTTCCGGCATTTTTGTCCTCGACTTACAGTATTTCAGACCTATTTAGCAAAACTATCTCTCCGTCACTTAAAGACGCTGAGATATCTTGTTCAGTCGAGGCTAAAAATGTCTGGATCACAGCTTGTTCAGGGGAAAGCATTCCCCTATATCCAAAAGTCCAAAGACAGTGGGTCGAGCCGCTTTGCAAGGCAGTACAGCAAGATTTACTTAACACGAGTTCTAACCTTTCAGAACGCGCTCGTCTCCTTGCAGTTTCAGAGCGGGAGTCAGGGTACTGGCTACAAGCTTTACCATCCACCAACATCGGTACCTTACTAGACAATACCTCATTCTCTCTAGCCATCTGTCTACGCCTGGGTACCTATACGAATGAGCCCCATCGCTGTCTATGCGGTAATGACGTGGATCGACTAGGTTACCATGGTCTGTCATGTCGCCGCAGCGCTGGCCGCCTATCGAGACACGCTGCAATCAATGACGTCATCCGCAGGGCCTTTGCCACTGTTCACGTGCCGGCCATCTTAGAGCCGAACGGAATAGCACGTGATGATGGTAAGAGGCCCGATGGGATGACGTTATTGCCCTGGAGTCGTGGCAAACCTCTAGTGTGGGATGCAACATGTGTAGATACCGTTGCACAATCCCACCTAGAGTCAACTTCCAAGGCGGCGGGTGCGGCAGCGACTGCCGCTGAGAGCTCGAAGCGGCGGAAATATGCGACCATCGGCGATGGTTACATATTTGCACCGTTTGGAGTAGAAACGCTTGGGCCATGGGGACCAGAGGCGCGTAAATTATTCAAAGACCTTTCGACGCGCCTCATCGAGTCATCCGGTGACCAGAGGGCTGGCTCGTATTTTGGTCAGAGAATAAGCTTAGCCATACAAAGAGGAAACGTAGCCAGCCTTCTGGGCACTTTACCCATAGACAGCTCCAATAATTTAAATTCAGTTTTTTATTTATAGGTTATTGCTTTACTTATAAGTTAATTTTAAGTAGTTTAGTATGTACACTTTGTTTTATTAAACTTAATCAAATACAGTAAAAAAAAATAACTACAATAAATGAGAATTACTTCATCCATTCATGTAAGAATAATTTATATCAACGTTACAGGGAAAGTGGCTCTGGCTGTTCTTGCTCCACTTGGCCTTTTACCGCTCCCGTGCCCCCGAATATGAGGACCCATTTATTAATAATTAAAAAGTATTAACCATATTATAGTGATGTGTTCGATATTCTAGTCGTATTTATAGCGTGTAGTTCATTACACGCAAATGAGTACAATAAATGAGAATAAAACCTAATCTTTAAAACTGCTCTGGTCAGATCAAACAAAAATCACTTTCAATTATTACCAAATTTTCCATATTTCCTAGTAACTTTCCAATTTTTCGTTTCCTAAAAACTTTGTTTGGACTATTACGAAGATGTTTATAAAAAGAAATTACAGTACTCAAGCAGCATTGCCCACCAATGAGCACCATTTCATTTTTATGTCTTTTTATATTGTTTTGTGTTTTGAAAATAATTTTTACTCTGATACCATATTAAACAGAAGTAAACATACACTAAAGAATTTTAAATAGATCTTTATATCACTGTAATCATTTATAACGCTGTTCTAGACAAAAAAATATATGAACAAATGCGATAGATATTGTTAATTTTACAATTTCCTGAAAAGGTGCCATATTAAAACAAGAACGTCAACGTTTTCACATTATTTATTCTGCTAAAAAATCAACAAAACATAAAGCCATGTTACAGAACTAAAAAAAAAACAAATCATAGTTTGGCGGTTCGGTTAGCGTCTCAGTAAAGGGGTATTTACAATTTCTTCTCTGTGTAAGGGTGGGCGGCGATGTACGCGAGAGAACGAAGGATGTAGTCGGGGATTGGCTCGGGGGCTGGTGGTGTGGGAAGATGAGAACCCTGTGGACAAAATAAAACATAATTAATCTCCTAGGATATTTAAGTTCCATTAGTTCCGAAAATAATGATATTTTCGTCAGTGAGATGTAAAACTAAAATACTACCTTGACAATATTAGTTGAACCTGAGTTCCTAATTAGGTACCAATCACAAATGTAAACATGAATAGTTCGTTATACCAGCGAACTACTTAACCTATTTTAATTAAACTAGACAGAGTGCTAGCTTTAAATGTGCATATGGTCATAGGATACCTAAGATCATTTAGTTAAATTGTATTTGGACAAAAATATATATGAAAATTCAACTACACAAACCTGGGGCTGGTATCCGAACTCGTTGGCGACGTATGTGACGGAGACGGTTTCGCCTTCGGGAGATTTGTATGAGTTGGAGCCAGTGACTTCAATGGCTTGTTCGTCCTGAAACAAGATTAGTTAATATTATATAAAATCATCATCTTTCATATTTCACGGACTGATGATAATGTCGATAAAATCTCAAGCTCTGCTGTTTTTTTTTTTATAGCCATCTCACTATGATTTCAAACATAATATCTATTATGATGATGCAGGGGCGGTTTCTCATAGGGAGCTTACACAATCAAGCTCAACTGCAACAGACAGTTGCTTGTGGATAGATGTTCAGCTGGAAAGTACACGAAACTATAGTGTTGTGTCATGTTAAAGCTGTATTATTTTACCTTGCCGAGTTGCTTCACGGCACCGGAAGCCTGTCCGAAGATTCCATTGTCGGTTTCGTAAGCATATTGGAAATTGCCCTCTGGGGTCTGTTCGAAGTCGCTGCGGACGACTTGCGCGAGGGGGTCTGATGGAGCCACGGCGAGTGCGCAGCCAATGAAGCCGAGTACTAAGATTGCGGATTTCTTTGAAAAAAAATATTTTATTATAATCTTTATATATACTCGTATATACATATATATCATTTAAATTTACATAAATACTTTTTCTGAATGTTAAATAAAACGTTTTTATAGGTCATTTATTTCCTAAAGATTTACAATATATAGTTAGATAAACCTAAATCTATATATATAAAAATGAATGTTTGTCAGAATGTCATTTATAGAATCCTAAACTATGCGACGGGCATATTGACCTATGAGGAAGGTTTATAACCAGGATTGAAAGTGGACAAAGCCGCAGGGCGCAGCTATTTAACCATTTTTAAATATTCTCTCTAGATGACTCTTAATGGAACACTAGGTACATAATTTGAAACCAAATAGTTTGTAACCAAGGATTGCAAAAAATGTTCCATAATTTTTATTGTGGCGCCCGCCTTCTGCACATTCCTTCTTTAAATTACGAAAAAATCAATAAGGAAATGACAATTGCAATAATAGTATTAGGGTGATAAGTTGTCAATCTTATGTTATTTTTGCAATCTATGCAATTTTTATCGAATTAGAAGAATTTGCGTGCCCCAAGAATAATTTGCGTGCGGTAATTGAACTTATTGCACCCAATTAACCGTTTATTTGTACAAAGGTCATCTTGTAATTATAAAATGAGTAATCAGCTATTTACCGAACCTAAAAACTCGAGCTAAGATAGTACTGTGTAATATAAATACATTTACAGAATCCCTTTTCAAATGATCTTAATAGATAAATGTAACAGATGTAATGGACTTGTAAATATGCAGCTCGACATTTTGATACATTTTATTTAATATTGTTTTTAATTCTATCACCATTCATTATGTGAGAAATACGTTTTTGTAATTTAAGCTACAGTTAAATATACAGAAGATAGAATTTAGAATACTTTTAAACATAAATGGTCATAAATATTTAATTTATTTTTTTAATTTCTGACGGGATTGCGATTGACCTCAATCTCACCTGATGGTAAGTGAAGATGAGGCCGAAGATGGGGGTCGCTTTATATTATTTAATTATATGTATTAAAAACTAAATAATCGCTAAGTTCGTTGGATATTCATGTACAAAAATTCACTGAGAATAAAGTCATTCTACACACATGTGTTAAGTTCACAATTTAAACACTTAAATAAATCATTAATACCATTTTCTCTAAATCCTAGTTACTCGTAGACAACACGTGTTTAGTAAACAGATTTTTTTTGGACTTTCACCAATGTTTTAATTCATTTCAATTTAAAATCACAAATTAAAATTATTTTATCACGAGAATATGTTGCACTGTTTTTACTCATTCATTCGATATTATAAATGTAATAAAATAATATTTGCACACTAAGCTGCTCACTTACCATCTTGTCTGGTTAGCACGAACTGCGAGTCCAATCTAATGTCGTAACAAAATCTACGTTCCGTTTATATATGCCTAGGAATGTATAAGAATGTGACATTATACTTACAAGCGGCCATGTCTATTAGAAAAAACTGAAATATGTGTATTTATGTGATTCAAACATCAAAAGTAATAAAAAAAATTATAAATCTCTTTTTTCAAACAAAAGAGCAAGTACCTACAGACGTATTTTTGTATCTAATTTAAGTTTTATCTATATGTATACTCTGTATCCATACATATAGATGGATTTTTTACTTTCCAACTTTACCACCCCTCCTTACCCCTTTTAAAGATGAATTAGAAAAAATAATACTCGTTTTAGAACGTAAACCAAGTTTTTGTTTCTGTTCTCATCTTGTATACGAGTATATGTTTCAATATTGAAAACCTTTAATACAAACTAAATTTCACTTTAAAAAAAAATACGATATAACCCTTCCCCTTTTACCTCTTTGAGGGATGAATGTCGTAAAATCCTAATACACTTTTTTTCGACAGAGACGTCTTTAAGTCTTTGTCTGGCGCATACATCCCTGGTCTAATTCGATACCTATGGATTTCTGCCGAATCAACTCGATTTGATTAAAAGCTCTTGTACCTTCTAAGGACTACAGAATGGCCATTCTTCAGTGTCTAGCAGTGTCTGTAAATAGAGATTCTTAGCAATTGTCACTGCAAGTGCCAAAGTAGATTTTATATGCGCAAAGAGATTTGACGTTCCAGATGTTCTCAGACTACAAACAATAAGTTAAAGGTTATTGTGTGCATTAACGAAAGTAGGAATGCTGTCATATATTTCTTATTGTAGACGATTACGGTACTTGCTATAGCGTATAAATTGGGAACCTGTGTATATATTTCTTCACCTGCTCATTGACCTATTTTAATTTAAGAAGTAGAAAATCGAGAAAATATTGCCTGAAATGTAGTACAACTTATAGAACATAAATAATTGTGGTTTAGTTCAGCACATTTCACCATAGTATATATGGCAAGCAAAAAAATGATATCGGTTAAACTATTAATATTTGTCATGGAAAATTTGCTGGCAGTATTTTGTCAAAGTTGTTTCTTGATGTAGTCCACCAATATTTTATATGATTAGTAGTATATATGTATTTGTAGTATGTATGAAAAGTAGTCAAAGCAGATACAAAAAAGAAACTGACAATTAAAAAAATCCTAGAACTCGATCGTAACGCCACCTACCGGGTCGAATTAAACCCATCCAGAGACCGTCTTAAACACACACAAAGAAGTTGAGTGACGTATACAAAAATTGTTTTTAATTGTGTAATGATATGAATAGATAGAATATCTTACTAATGTTATAAAAATATGTAAGCTTCTGTTTATGTTTATGCCTGACCACAGAGTATTTCATGAGCACAACATTCCATTATGACTTGCTCGCAGTCCTTCTCAAAATGTTTACATTATTTATAATCTGTTGGCGAGGTGAAGAGAGATACGGACATACATACAGTGTAAACTCTTTATAACGTTATCCTTTATAACGATAAACTCCCTATAACGTTGAAGTGAGTCCAAGTTGGTTGGTTTGTTCACTTTGTTTTGTTTTTTTTTTGTTCACTCCATATAACGATAACTCTCTATAACGACAAAAAATGCTCAGTCCCTTGAGTTTCGTTATAAAGAGTTTACACTGTATATGTATATACATGCTGCAACATTTTTGAGTATTTTTAGAAAGCTTTTTCTATTTATCGACACGGTGGAAAGGAAAAACAATAGAATGCCACTTTGGACGAAAATGAGTTTAATGTACTGTTCAATAGGGTTTCGAATTCACTATCGATGTGTCTAGATTAGAAGCCAATCGGAAGCACTTTTTTGGCGTTTCATTTAAAGTAGAACATATGTCCGTTTTATGAATTTTTTTTTGCACAATGTTATATTAATTAATTGGAAAATATTGTAAGTGCCTCATAAGTTATTGAACAAACATATTTTTCTACGAAGATGGGATATCTTGCAATACACCCTTCCCAATTTATTTTTAAATTTGACCTGACAATAGTTCTTCACTAATAAGTTATGTCTAGACATAACACGTTGTATCATATTATAACACGTTTTGTTCCTCGAAAGTACAGGTCATCGATGGCGTTTCAGTTGTTACTATCCGTACTACTTTTAAATAAATAGGTTATAAATAATTTTGCCAGTAGCAAATAATTTGGGCTTCTCATCTTGATGATGATTATGAGTACGGTAAATAAAGGGTGCGATTGCATTAAGACAAATTCATTACGTAGAATCATTTACAGTGGAGATCATCGCAGGAAAGTTTTGATCGACGATTACGGTCTTGTTCCTTTTATCGTAAAAAAAATAATTAAGTGTACAATGACACAACATTTCCATGATGAAATTGTTGAAGATCTAAATAAATAAGATCAATTAAATCCCTATCCTAAAAATGCATAACATTTCATTTCATTTCAGAACCAAATATGGTCAATAATTTATTTTACCGATCTAAAAAATTACCGGCACGTACATGCTTATTTTAGTCAAAATAAAATATTAAGAAGTGATATGAAGCATTTTTCCTTGTATGTTTTTAATTTCATTTGGTATTTAAAATGATTTTCCCCTAGAATTTAGATGGAGATTTGGTGAATTAATTAATTTATCCTTTCAAGTGAATTTCTAGATTCTTTTTTTTATTTAAACTTTCAACAGCTCTGCTTAACAATTGGTCAAATGGGTCTATATTTGTTTTTCCTTTCCACCGTCGATGTTATCGTAACCATAAAATATCTCAAGTTATCTGAGTGAACGCAAACCTTTTTACTGTAAATTATACATATAACTTACTGTTCTTATTACAAACTTAACAAAATCCACATTATTGGGATCTCATAAAAGCTTTGGATTACAAAACTGAAGTGAAATGTGATAAATAGGGTTAGAAATCGAGTATAAAACCTAATCTATAGAACTTCTGTGGTCACATCAAACAAAAACCTCGTTTAATTATGACCATATTTTCCATTTCCAAAAACCTTGTTGGGACCATTACCAACATTTTAATAAAAGAAATGACAGTTCTCAAGTGATGCGCCGGGCACCAATGAGCCCGTATCATTTAATTTTTATAGATATTTTTTGTAATTATGTTTTGGAACTTTTTTTAACTCCGATACCATATTAAATAGAAGTATACATACACTTAAGAAATTGAAAAGAATGGCTATACTTGTCGCTTAATTAAACTTTTATATAAATAAATGGTGAACGAATAGGTATAGTACATTTTTTATAGAATTATAATAACTTAACAATTTCCTGAAAAAGTGCCATATTAAAACAACAACGTTAACGTTTTCACATTATTTATTGTGCTAACAATCAACAAAACTTAAAGCCATATTACAGAACTAAATTAACAAATCATAGTTTGGCTGTTTGGTTAATGTCTAGGTAAAGGGGTATTTACAATTTCTTCTCTGTGTAAGGGTGGGCGGCGATGTACGCGAGAGAACGAAGAATGTAGTCGGGGATTGGCTCGGGGGCTGGTGGTGTGGGAAGATGAGAACCCTGAGGATAGAATAAAACAATTTTAAAACACATGCATACAGTAAAATGAGATTGTTTTTTTTTATCAATTTTAATTACGGTCATGTTGATCCTACAATGCTTTATCATTAAATACCTATAATTTTATAAATAAAACAATTTAAAAGGCGAAAAATTAGTATATACAAAGAAATAATAAGCCTCCTAGGACATTTAAGTTCCATTACTTCCCGAGAAACTGATATATTAGACAGTGAGACGTAATACTCCAATAATATTAGTTAAACCTCGACTGATCTGTTTGTTCCTAATTAGGTACCTATCACAAATGCAAACGTGAATAGTTTGTTATAACAGTTAACTTCTTTACCTATTTTAATTAAAATAGACCGAGTGATAGCTTAAATATGCTGAATATGGTCATAGGATACCTACGATCATTTAGTTAAATTGTATTTGGACAGAAACTTATCTACTTAGCATAATATATCACAAATGCAAACGTGAATAGTTTGTTATAACAGTTGACTACTTAACCTATTTTAATTAAAATAAACAAAGTGGTTGGTTATAACGGGAATATGGTCATATAGTTAAATTGTATTTGGACGGAAACTTATAGGAGAATACAACTACACAAACCTGGGGCTGGTATCCGAGCTCGTTGGCGACGTATGTGACGGAGACGGTTTCACCTTCGGGAGATTTGTATGAGTTGGAGCCAGTGACTTCAATGGCTTGTTCGTCCTGAAACAAGATTAGTTAATATTATATAAAATCATCATCTCTTTTTGTTTGATAGCAATCTCCCTATGATATCAAACATAACATCAATTGTGATGATGCGGGGCCGATTTCTCACAGTGAGCTTACACAATCAAGTTCAACTGCAGCAGAAGTTGCTTGTGGATAGATGTTCAGGTGGAGATTATATGAAACTACAGTAAGATGTAATATTTTACCTTGCCGAGTTGCTTCACGGCACCGGAGGCCTGTCCGAAGATTCCATTGTCAGTTTCGTAAGCATATTGGAAATTGCCCTCTGGGGTTTGTTCGAAGTCGCTGCGCACGACTTGAGCAAGGGGGTCTGATGGAGCCACGGCGAGCGCGCAGCCAATGAAGCAGAGTACTAAGATTGCGGATTTCTGTGAAAAAAATATATTTTATTATTATCTATATTACCATATAAATTGACATAAATTTCCAGGATATTAAACAAAACATTTTTTTATAGGTCACTTAGATCATAAATATTTCCATTATATAGTTAGATGAACCTGTTTTAATTTTTATAAATATCCTTGATATTTTAATTTAACTTATGGATTTGTGTATATGCAGTGTATGTGCATATATAATGTGTAACTTATAATTTTTTGATATAATATTTCTTTTGTTACCATTAAATGTGTGAAAAAAACATTATTGAATCTAAAATGAATTTACAAGACTTTATCATATTTTCATACTATACATCATAAATCGTTATAGAAGTAATTTTTACTTGGGATATATTTAATATTGTTCAATAATATTAGAAGACGAAGTAATCCCTTTTATAATCTATATTTCAAGATCGTTGACTATTCATATACACAGATTTACTAAGAATAATATCATTCTAGATTATTAAAATAAATATTATTATAAAAAGTTTGAACATGATATCCATAATCAGACGCGCGTTTATTAATTAAGCACACAATTTATTTTTTTAAATACATTAATACCATTTTCACTAAAACCTAGCACCTAAAACTCGTGTTAACAATGGCGACAACACGAGTTAAGAAATCAGAAAAAAATTGGACTTTCACCAATGTTTTAATTTATTTCAATTTAAAATCACTAATCAAAAATATTTTATTACGAGAATATGTTGCACTGTTTTCACTCAATCATTTAATATTATCATTTTAATAAATTAATTTTTGCACACTAAGCTGCTCACTTACCATCTTGTCTGGTTAGCACGAACAGCGAGTCCAATCTAATGTCGAAACAAAATCTACGTTCCATTTATATATGCCTTGGAATGTATATAAGAATATGACATTATACTTACAAGCGAGCGGCCATGCCTATTAGAAAAAAACTGAAATATATGTATTTATATGATAATGGAACCCTAAAGTGCATAATTTTTTATGTCCAAAGAAAAGAAAACAGGTAGGTACCTACCTACCAGACGTATTTTCATAAAAACTTTCTTCTTCATTTTTATTCTCGCCAACGAATTTTCGTGTCTTAAAAGATGACAATTCTTAGTTTAAAGTACAGTATAGTCTGTACATATTATAAATGGACTATTACTTTCCAACTTTACCACGCTATGTTACCCGTTTTGGGGATGACATTGAAAATTTTTTACAAAAAAATAAGTTTTTGTTTCTGTTCTCATCTTGCTTTTTATGATAGATACAAAATTTCAAGTAATTCTGATCATTAACTTTTTTTTATGTAACATAAGTTTTACCGTCCTCTTTTACCCCTGTAAGTGATGAATGTCGTGAAATCCTGATATATTTTTATGGTTATTTCGTCATAGACGTCTTTAACTCTCTGTATGCTGCATCTCTCTATAGTCTAATTAGATAACCATTCAATTTCCGTCGATTTAACTCGACTTGACTTAAAACTCTTGTATCTAGGCATTCTTCAGTGTCCAATAGAGTCCAAAATAGATGTTGATAGCAGTATAAAATAAGTCTCGAAGAAGATCTTATACGCATGGAGATTTTTTTTTGTACCACATGGGCCGACAAACAAGCGGACGGTCTACCTGATGGTAAGCGGTCGCCTATAGGCATATGCAACACTAGGGGCATCGCCAATGCGTTGTCGACCCTGAGACGTGAAGTTGTTAATTCTCATGTGCCTGTAATTTCACCGGCCCCCTTACCTTTCTAACCGAAACACAGTAATACAAGTGCATTACTGCATCACGGCAGAAATGGGTAAGGTGGTAGTATTTCCCCGGACAAACTCTGCACTAAGAGCTCTACTAATCGAAAATTTGAAGATCCCGGTGTTTTTAAACTACAAACAATAAATTATGGGAGATTGCGTGCAATGACAAAAGCGGGCATGCTGTCATTATTTTTTTATTGTAGACTATGGAACTTACTTTACCGCATACATTGGGAACTTGTAGGTATAAAACATACTTGTTTTATTGTATACTACGTTACTCACCATACCGCATAAATAGGGAACTTGTGTAGGTATATATACGAGTATATAAATGAATGAGTTAAAAGTAATTTAACCACAGCGCACCCTATCAGATCCTACTAGGTGCAAATAAAACAAGATACTGTCTTACTAATGTTATAAATCAGAAACCTCGTGTTTAAGTGTATGTCTGTCATCATAAAGTATTTCACGAGGACGACAGTGCAATTTGACTTCTCAAGCTCGCAGGCCTTCTCAAAATGTTTTACATTTTCAATAATAATCTCTCGGCGAGGTGAAGAGAGATACAAGTTGGCTTGGTGGTTAACGCTCTGACTGCCAAACCGAAGGTCGCGGGTTCGATTCCCACACAGGACAAACATTTGTGTGCATGAACATGTCTGTTTGTTCTGTGTCTGGGTGTAAATATCTATATAAGTATGTATTTAGAAAAAAAAGTAGTATTTGTAATATTTCAGTTATCTGGTTTCCATAGTTCAAGCTCTGCTTAGTTTGGGACCAGATGGCCGTGTGTAAAGAATGTCCCAGGATATTTATTTATTAATTATTTATATGTACACCATCAGCTTTTTTCAAAATTTTCGAGCATTATTAAAAAGCTTTCTTTATATTTTTAATATAATCATAAAATTATAGGTGTTATAAGTGAACGCAATCTTTTTTTGTTATAAGTACGATACTGTTCCTAATATTAACTCCAAAAAAGAAACAAATTCACATTGAAGGGATCCCTGGGGAAACTGTAGGTAAGGTTGGCGGTGGATGGATACCTCATATAATAAGCGTGAGCGCAGTGTGGTCGAGAGCCGACTCTAAATATATACGTAGATATCTAGGTATTGAGGGTACGCAGGCACAGTATGGAAGCAGGAGACCCCAGACCTCGGCGACCCACCAATGTTGCCCTGGGCAGTCGCCCCAGCTCGCCCCACCTCGCCCAACCCCCTAACGCCGGCACTTGATTATTGTTAATTCGCTATTCGTTAATTAATCAAGCAGAATAGTTTAATAATTTTAATTCTATTCATGTAAAATAATCCACATCGACGTTACAAGAAGAAGTCGAAAGTGCACCGAGTTGCTTCGGGAATAGGACTGTGCTTGCTCCACTTGGCATTTTACTGCTCCCGTCCCCCCAAATGTAAGCATTTAAAAAGTAATATATGTAGCATATCAGTCATCTGGTTATAATAGTTACAAGCTCCAGTCTGACAATAGGTAAAAATTATTCTTTCAATTAAAAGGTCGATGCTTCGAGAAATGACAGTGAAGTCATGAAAGCATAGTTGATGTACCTACTAATAATAATAGTATTTGACATTTCATGTTTGCCAATGTTACGCCAACATACAAACGCAATCTTGTACCAACACAAAATTATAGTGATGTTCGATATCATAGCCGTCATCGACAAAGCAGCTATATTATTTAGTCTTATGGTTTAATATATGGCGTGTAGTATATTATACACAAATAAGTATAATAAATGAGAATTACTTTATCCTACTGGCCTAAGTTGCTTCGAGAATGGGGTACTCGGCTGTGGTTTTTCTACTTGACCTTTTACCGGTCCCATGCTTCCAAATATGAGCATTTATTAAAAATTAAAAAGTATTAATTAACCGTATTATAGCGGTGTGTTCGATATTCTATATATACACGCAAATGAGTACAATAAATGAGAATAAAACCTAATCTATAGAACTGCTGTGGTCAGATCAAACTAAAATCGTTAATCAGAATATGTCATGTTCGATATTCTAGTCGTATTTATAGCGTGTAGTTCATTACACTCAAATAACTACAATAAATAAAACTTACCTATTTATAAAACTGCTGTGGTTAGATAAAACAAAAACCAATTTCAAATATAACCAAAATTTTGTTTTCTAATCATCCTGATGAGACTATTACTAACATTTGTATAGAAATAAATTACAGTTCTCGAGCAATGCGCCCACCAATGATCACCATTTCATTTTTATTTGTAAAGTAATTTTTTTTGTAATTATGTTTGAATTTTTTTTAACTTAGATGCCATATTAAATAGATGAATGGTAGTAGGTGTAGTAAAAAATGCCTATACCTGTCTGTTAATTAAACTGCTCTATAAAATAAATGGTGAACAAATGGGTATTGTAATTTTCTAATACAATTATAATAACTTAACAATTTCCTGAAAAGGTACCATATTAAAACAAGAACGTTAACGTTTTCACATTATTTATTGTGCTAAAAAATCAACAAAACTTAAAGCCATGTTACAGAACTAAAAAAAACAAATCATAGTTTGGCGGTTTGGTTAAGGTCTAGGTAAAGGGGTATTTACAATTTCTTCTCTGTGTAAGGGTGGGCGGCGATGTACGCGAGAGAACGAAGGATGTAGTCGGGGATTGGCTCGGGGGCTGGTGGTGTGGGAAGATGAGAGCCCTGTGGACAAAATTAAACATTATTACTACACATACATGGCCTCGAACAACTTAGAACCGGGAGTACTACAACGTCACATTCAGCGAAATTAGATTTTTTAGTTTCAATTTAAATTGCGGTCATGTTCATCCCACAATGCTTTATCATTAAATACCAATAATTTTATAAATAACCCAATTTCAAAGACGAAAAATAAATATTTTATATAAAGAAATAATATATCACCTAGGATATTTAAGTTCCATAAGTTCCCCAGAAACTAATATATTAGACAGTGCGATGTAATACTTTGACAATATTAGTTGTACCTGGACTGACTTGTTTGTTCCTAATTAGGTACTAATCACAAATGCAAACGTGAAAAGTTCGTTATAATAGTTAACTACTTAACCTATTTTAATTAAAATAGACAGAGTGGTTGCTTATAGCGGGAATATGGTCATATAGTTAAATTGTATTTGGACGGAAACTTATAGGAGAATTCAACTACACATACCTGGGGTTGGTATCCGAACTCATTGGCGACGTATGTGAGGGAGACGGTTTCACCTTCGGGAGATTTGTATGAGTTGGAGCCAGTGACTTCAATGGCTTGTTCGTCCTGAAACAAGATTAGTTAATATTATATAAAATCATCATCTCTCATATTTTACGGACTGATGATAATGTCGATAAAATCCCAGGCTCTAATGTTTTTTTTTATTTGATAGCAATCTCACTATGATATCAAACATAACATCTATTGTGATGATGCGGGGGCGATTTCTCATAGTGAGCTAACACAATCAAGTTCAACTGCAGCAGAAGTTGCTTGTAGATAGATGTTCAGCTGGAGATTACACGAAACTACAGTTGTATCTCATATTAAAGATGTAATACTTTACCTTGCCGATTTGCTTCACGGCACCGGAGGCCTGTCCGAAGATTCCATTGTCGGTTTCGTAAGCATATTGGAAATTGCCCTCTGGGGTCTGTTCGAAGTCGCTGCGCACGACTTGAGCAAGGGGGTCTGATGGAGCCACGGCGAGCGCGCAGCCAATGAAGCAGAGTACTAAGATTGCGGATTTCTGTAGAAATAAATATTTTATTATTATCTATTACATATTATTACAAAATATTTTTTATAGGTCACTAAAATAATAAATATTTTCATTATATAGTTAGATAAACCTGACAATTGTTTTTATAAGTATTGTATCTAAATGACTTTAAATGGAACACTAGGTACTTTGAAACCAAATAGGTAATAACTAAGCTTTGCAAAAAATGTTTTATGATTGTTATTAGTCTAACCGCGTGTGAGACAACATTTTGTAATCTAAAGTTAATTAATAATACAATTTATCAAATATTGATACTTTACATCATAAATCGTCATAGAAGTAATATTTACTTGGGCTATATTTAATGTTGTTCAATAATATTAGAAAACGAATAATTCCTTTTATAATCCAAATTTCAAGTTCGTTGAATATTCATGTTCAAAAATTTACTGACAATAAATTTATTCTAGATTATTATTATTACAAAAAGTTTAAGCGTGATATTCATAATCAGACGCACGTGTCTTAAGCATACAATATATATTTTTTAATTAATTAATATAATTTTCACTATAACCTAATTGTTCGTAGACAACATCACGTGTTTAGTAAACAGAAAAAAAATCGACTTTCACCAATTTTTTAAATTTATTTTATTAAAATCACTGATTGAAATTATTTTATCACGAAAATATGCTTCACTGTTTTCACTCCATCATTTAACATTATAATATTAATAAATTAGTATTTGCACACTAAGCTGCTCACTTACCATCTTGTCTGGTTAGCACGAACTGCGAGTCCAATCTAATGTCGAAACAAAATCTACGTTACTTTTATATATTCCTAGGAATGTATAAGAATATGATATCATACCTACAAGCGGCCATGCCTATTAGAAAAGGTCAACTTTTTTTTTACACTTTACATAACATCAACTCTGCGCTTGACATTTAATTTTTTTTATTAAACGAGTTTTCATTATAAATGAAAGATAGTGATTTTAATACCAATAGTCTCTAAATGGTTTGCTACAAATAATCTTTTATTAAATTCAAATAAATATGAAGTAGCACAAGTAGATAGCTAATTGATAAAAAAATGGAAATCTTACTTTCGTTAATCAAAATGTATTTTTGGACCTCACAATTAACATTAAAATAGTGTCCTCATAAAACATTATTTTAATGACGACAATGCTTGGATGTAGCGCTCGCTCCAGCAGGACACATCTTTATGTACAAAATCTTATTTTGAAAAGAGTAATTGCTGAGTTTATTGCCGGCTCTTCTCAGTAAAAGCAACCTTCCGAACCGGTGTTAGAGTCTGACCATTCATAAGTGCATGTGAAGGCCTATTTGAATAAATATTTCATTTCATTTCAATCTTTGGTTGCCAAATTGAATTATTCCGCATTTTCTTCAAGACGAATTTTGAGGCGGTCAAAATTATTAATTTTGCATATTTCCATAGCGTCCTATCGTACTTTAATTTATTTAATACGGAGAGCACCAGATATCGAAACTATTATACTTCTATTATTATGCTCTATAATACTAAAAGAGCAATTCGTGCAATTTACAGTGTACTCGCGTATTATATAAAAGGAAGTTTTAAAACAAAGAGTTTTTCACAAGGTAGCTCAGGTACATTGAAGATTTTTGAGTTTCAAATTCAATATCGCTTGCGCCGCATTGGGGTTAAGTAAATTTTAACCGAAATTTTAAGTTTTTGTGACGACGGGCCGGTGCGTGTCCTAAAAATTTTAAATTGGACGTGCCACGCGGTTTCCAAAATCGTACATCGGATCCTTTCTGTGGGGAGTTTGCCCCTCTCATAGGAGTGGTTCCATGTGCTTGGAAGTTGACATTGTCTCCATAAATTGAAAAGCAAGAACATTTTCCTGCTTGGTTAGGGTCTAGCCTTGCTGAGTTAGGGCCCAACATTGCGTAGTTAGGGCCTAGCGTCCCGAGTTGAGGAATACAGCTGTGGCCTGGTCGAGGGAGGCGCTTGGTTGGTGTACTTTTTACCGCTGCTCTTTGCTGTAGATACGTCGAAGGGTGGTATCGTGGCCCCTTAGCGCTTCATCTCTTTCTTCTCCTCACGTCATTGACACTTTATTTAATTACTCAAATTATTACTGTGACCAAATTTAACTAAATCAAAACCAGACCCACGTTCTGAGTATAGCTGGCTCTTTTTAGGGTTCCGTACCCAAAGGGTAAAAGGGGACCATGCTACTAAGACTCCGCTGTCCGTCTGTCTGTCTGTCTACCTGTCCGTCTGTCACCAGGTGCTATCTCATGAACCGTGACGGTTAGATAGTTGAAATTTTCACAGATGATGCATTGCTGTTGCCGCTATAACAACAATTACAAAATTTTTTTTTGCTTGTTTTTTATAAGTATAGGTATATACTTATAGACCACGTTACACAGTTGTTCTGTAATCGATTAATAAGTGCGAGGGTCCTGGTACTCATTACACAAGTTGAATCTTACTTTGAGTACCAGAGTTCAACAACATTTTGCATTTAAAAGTTGTCTTCGGTCTACTGTTTGTGTCCTCCAGTGTGTACGAGTATTTTATAGCAAAAAATATATTATTATTATTATTTATCATTTATATTATTCATCATATTTATTATAAAGATAATAATAATACACTAATAGGTATCAGGACGTAATTTGATATGTATGTAAATAAAAAACTATTTTTTTATTTATAACCTACAAATTTGTACGGAACCCTCGGTGGGCGAGTCCGACTCGCACTTTTACGTTATTTTAAATTTGTGTTACTTTGCCTATTACTTATTTTTTAAATACTCAAACGGAGTTGAAGTGGCTGTCTGTGGATGTCTGGAAGTAGGTGTTTCGCAGGCATGATTCGGTTTTTTTTTTTTTTTTATTACCAATTTTATTATTCTGTTTTGTTTTTTTATTTTGATATTATGTTCAGACATGGGCATAAATATATATCAATGGAGATTCCGGGAATAATATCCTGATACCCTTCACATAATTCAACAGAGCTGTGTCTACTTACAGCGACAGAGTCGTAGTAGTTGAGCAGTTGTGGGCACAAATGAAAGAAGAGAAATGAATCTATTAATCATACAATTAAATCACACAACTCATTGTGGTAACATATTTATGTAGATGATTGTTCGTACCTACCTATATACCTATTTTGTAAAACACCTTCATTATCAATATAAAAAGGTTGATGAATTTCTTGCCAGTTCTTCTCAGTTGAAGGTCGACTTTTGAACCACTGGTGCCCTTTAACTTCATAAATGCCCTCCTCGTAATAAATAGGTTTAAAATTGAATACTTGATTTTTATTATTATTTATTTATTAGAGGCAATTGATTCAACTGTTGCTCTCTACTAGTTCTCTTTGAGGTGCTTGTCGAGTCGGTTTTTGAATTGATTAACATTTTAGGCTGTTACGTCTTCTTGGAGCAAATTCGACGCTCTAACCACTATGTTACTCAGGATATATTTGTAATGGTTGTTGTGTGAGAAACTAGTGCTAAAATTGTATCATGACAATTATGTCTGTTTGTCGGTTTCTTCTTTTTTTATTTTCTCTTTTTTCACGTGTATAAGAATATATTATTCAATTGTAACTTCTTCTTACCAAGGGGGGGAGCCAGGAAGCTCATAGCACAGGGTAACCTAGTTTGGGCTCCTGTCTCCCACAACTAAATGTGCCTACCTGTTTATGACAAAAAAAAATGTCGTATTTTATTATTATTATTAATTTACTCGTGTTTTTTTTTTAATATTCCTTGTATCATTATATTTACTTGAACTAAACTGCATTACCAATTATTTCATGTATCTGTGTTTTCTATTTTAAAAAGTAAATTTTAAATTATAAAGGAAATACTAACATGGTTAAAAAAAAATTCTATTTAATATTTCGTACAGGAGTTTAGTCAATAAGTTTAAGGTAGGTGCATAAAAGCTCTTAAAGGTTATCGATGCGCGTAGCTCGCTCGTGAGAGTATAAATGTTCTATGGTAGCTCCACACGTAGTTAGCCGGTTATTATTTACTGTTCAAAACTTAAACTAATTTAAATATGTTACATTATCGGCTCCAATTACAGGCACATGAGACATGACAACTTCACGTCTCAGGGACAACAAGGCATTGGCCGATGCCTCTGGTGCGAATGTCAAAAGGCGGCGGTGACCACTTAACATCAGGTGGACCGTCTGATTTTATGTCGGCACACGTGGTATAAAAAGACAAAAAAAAATTATATTATCTTTTTTAAACATAGTATCTAACATTTTAAAAACTAGATTTTATATGAACAAGAAAAAAATGAATATGTACCTACTGTTTAACGTTAATAGACCTGTTTGCGCTCATTAAAATAAACGTTGAGATGTAAACTAGTTTTTAAGCAATGTCGTCTTGAAGTATATATGTATTGATTACACAAATACCACTATTAATAGAAGTCCATTCACAATTTTTGTCATATATATCACCATGCGGATCTTTTGACCAAGAAACACTGGAATTGGAGTCACTAGAACTAGGGGTGATACCCATCCCTATATAGGTTTTTAATTATTACAAGGGTTTAATCTACATTTCTTAGGCTAGTTGGCTTGGTGGTTAGAGACCCTGACTGCCACGCCACTGGTCGTGAGTTCGATTCCCACACAGGACAAACATTTTTATGCATGAACATTGATCTGTCTGGGTGTAAATATCTATCGATGTATTTAGAAAAGTAATAGAATCAGTTATCTGTTTCCCATAGCACAAGTTCTGCTTAGTTTGGGATCAGATGGCCGTGTGTTAAGAATATTCCAGGATAATGATGTATAGAAAAAAGTAGGGTCTGTAATAAATACTTCTTCCTCGCATTATGGAATTACGATAAAAATAGCTTTACTTTTTTTAATTGCTTTCTGTTAATATGAAGAGTAAAAGCGCTAATGACATTTGCTCTTTAATTAAATCTTAAATTATTCAAACCATCGTAAAAATATCCGAGCTATTTAAATTTCATGGCCCCACTCCCACTACATTTCGACAAAGTCGTAAATCAGATTTCTTTATAACACTGCTAACTTATCCACTTTGACATCACCAGCATGTAAGGTAAAAAGCGTTGTTTGATGGACTGTCAGTCCTTTGTTAAAGGGCTGTATATAAGCTGTTTCATTCAGCCACCTTAACCTGTTGACCTACTAACACACTTAGTACCTTCATCTTCAACTTTCGTGCGAAATTGGAAGTCGGTGCACAAATCTGTTTTCAAGGTCCAATGAGAGCTTACAATGAATCAAGAATTTGGGATGCAATACAAGCAGACGCATAATAGCAATTACGTTATACGAGAATTAAAGTAATTGTTCACAAATAAAACTACCACTTACCACTTCATAAATCAATCAAAGTCGTTCTTTAACTACAGGATAATTGGTTTATATTAATAAAGGTAATGTTACTGTTGTCCTACTAATATTATAAACGCGAATGTTTGTATGTATGGATGTTTGTTCCCCTTTTACACAAAAGCCACTTAACGGATTTGGATGAAACTTGGCACATAGCTAGAGCATAAATTGGAATAACATATAGGCTATTTTTAATCCCGGGAAAATGTTACATCCCTCGGGAACGCGGGTGAAACAGCGGGAGACAGCTAGTTCAATATAATGGATATATATTGGAATAAATAGAAATGATATTGTATTACTAAGAATTGTTTTGTGGTCAGAGTAAGTACAAAAAGAAATTGATAATTATATATTTTTACATGAATAATACATAATCTATGAATGAATGATTTACCTATTATTCATCTTTTAAAGTATTTATTAGCAAATTTATGATAAAAAATATTTAAATTATTGTCAGAACATGATAATTTACTATTTAAGCTATGGGTAAAGGTCATTTTATCAACCTATAGCCTACCAAGCCACTGGTAGATTTATTTTGTCTTTTCCTTATATCTGTGAATTCATTTTTCTCACTAGCTGTCCCCGTGGTCTCACCCGCATTCCCGGGAAATGTTAAATTCTTCCAGGGATTTTTATATTATTTTATTTATTTATTACACAAAATCCACAGATCTTAAGGCTATTAATTACAATATTATATATGCTACTAGCTGCCCGGACAGACGTCGTTCTGTCGAAATAAGTCCACACTAAAATGCAGGAATTCGCTCGCAGCGCCACCTACCGGGTCCAATTGTGAATCTAAACCATCCAGGGCGCCACCCAAACGCATACAAAAAAAAATATTTAAGTCGGTCCAGCCGTTTAGGAGGAGTTCACTGTCAACACACGTACAGAAGATTTATATTATATATAAAGATTAGTCCTTGCATCTAATTGTGGACATGCCTAATATGTATTTATAAAAATATAATAAATAATAAAATTAAACAACCTATAAAGAGCAGACAAACAAAGAAAAGTTCCCAGATAAAACTAAGCCTTTAAACTTAAAAAAAATTACCTATAGAATTTAGAAACATCAACATTTTTATTTAGGAAACATACACATATTATGTACCGAAATAACACGAATTACACAACCTACATTTATGAATTATGGGATATATAAATATAGAAATTACACGATCATGAGCCTTAAGAACTTCATGTCTCAGGGTCGATAACGCATTGGCGATGCCCTTATTGTTGCAAATGACTATAGGCGGTGATTACTTACCATCAGGTAGACCGTCGGCTTGTTTGTCGGCCAACGTGGTATAACAATTAAAAATAAATTGTTTTATGGGACCAAAAGTGGTATTTATTAATGTAGTTTACAAACCATTTTAGTGCCATCCAACCCATCTACCCTCAGAATTTACCAATCGACCTGGGAATTAAGCGATTGTAATACTTTTTCAAAAATACAGTTGACTTTGACCCTAAAACTTAAGCTTGCTTCAGAGATGCCACAAGCTGCAGTGTTAGGCAATTCTTTGAGGTGTTTTACTCTATATGGAACTGATGACCTTTGCCTATGGCATTCATAAGCTAATTAGCGATATTGTAGTGATACACTATTATTCGAACATCTTGAATACTTCTCACTTCTTATTTGGGGGGAGAAAACAACAAAACCTCAAAAGTGAAAATGCTGTCACCGAAGGTTTTGAAATCTATATTTTTTTATATTTTATAAAATTTTCTTATTAAACTGCATGGGGGCTAAATCCGATGAAATATAAAAACTATTAAAATTATTATTTTTGAAAATCTAACCTAATTAACTAAAGTGTTTGTAAAAAAAAATAATACATATCAGAAACATACAGTCCATTACATACATGACATCAAATTTTGTAACACAGCCCGATTTAAAAAAAAACATAAGTTATATTGTATTATTGACCTCTGACCTCACACAAACGTATGGTCCGAATCATCAGGCGTCCTACGGATGCCGGGTCACCTTGAAAGATTCACTTTCATTAGGACGGCTTTATTCTGTAGGTTAATAACCAGTTTATTAAAAAATTACCTGCTGTTTTTTTTGCTTTATTCGATCGTTGTATAATATGAGGATAACATCGTGTTTCTTTGTAATTAACTTGTTTTAACCAAAAGCTATGTATTTGGCAACAATATTTTTATTTTATTTCCCATTTGTATTCTCTCAATTCTTCTTATTAATATAAAACTAATCCAAATTAAACTAGTGTCTGCGCTAAGAAAGATTCATTTAAAAATATATCTTCACGACTATTAATTCCAAGGAGGTAGATTTTTTTTTTTAAATATAATTAAGCTTATTGCTTGCCTTTATAATAATTATTTATACCTATAATTTTATTCGCTATGAATAAAACAGTTTTCTGAACTAAAATGCATTAAAAATAAACTTAAGTTGCTTGCTTCCTTCACACATAACCCACTCCAAAAATGAGCACATACATACTAATTTATTTACATGACGACATTAAAGAAGATCACATTTTTATTTAATAGTACCTATTATATTCATAAAATTTGCATTTAACTACAAGATTCGACTTCCTTCATCGGATGATCATGACCAAACGTGTATTTTAATTTTATTAAATTTAAAAAAAATAATTCATTATACATAATTTAACGATCATTCTGAGTAGGTATGCTATAATAATCAAGTATTGTCAACAAGTGGCCACCAGATTCTTTTGAATGTCAACTATCTTTTTACTTTTTATGCTATTTTTTAACTATGACATTAAAAAATTTACGGCCAATGTAATTTTTTTAATAATAAATAAAATAAAAAAATATTCCGAGATATTCTTTACACACGGCCTTCTGATTTTAAATTAAATTTGCTTTTACAAAAATTTTAGGAACGAATTAAGACTGTTTTAGTACAAAAGGCTTTCTACAACACAAATGATTATTTTAATGACGACAATACTTGGGTGTAGCGCTCGCTCCAGCAGGTCAGTCCCATCTTTATGTACAAAATCTTATTTTGCAAAGAGTAATTGCTGAGTTTATTGCCGGCACTTCTCAGTAAAAGCACCCTTCCGAACCGGTGTTAGAGTCTGACCATTCATAAGTGCCTGTGGAAGGCCTATTTGAAAAAATATTTCATTTCATTAAACTATGTCAATATACCTACCCCTTTATATTTTCAAATCCATACAAGATATTAACACCCACACACCGATCAAACAGACGTTATCACACAAATATTTGTACGTATTAGGTGGCAATCGAACCAATGACCCGTAGCATGACATACATGTCTAGCCACTAACCCACTGCAACTGGCCCGCTACGCAAACTATAATCTATTCCCTTACATCCTGGAACATCCACGATACAAACTAAAACTCCATAATAAAATACCATTTCGTCACGTTCGGTATTGGAAATGTGTATTTCTTGTCACCTTGGGACTTTCTGTATCTTTGGCGAAGTCCTCAATACTGGCAAATAAATATATATCCTCACGCCTATTATTCTAGAAGTCGGTAGAAGTACCTACGTTCGTGAAATCTATATTCCACAAAAGATATTGTAAGCCTCAACGCGATATGAGGTAAGCATTTTTAGAGTAGTGAGCTCTTAGTGCTGAGTTCGTCCGGGGAAGTACTACCTAATCCATTTCCGTTAAGCAGTAGTGCGTTTGCTACTGCGTGTCGCTTTGAAAGGTAAGGGGGCCGGTGAAATAGCAGCGACATCAGACTTAACAACTTCACGTGTAAGAGACGATTTTACATTGGCGATGATTCGGTGTTGCAAATGTCCATAGGCGGTGCCCACTTACCATCAGGTGGACGGTTAGCTTGTTTGTCGGTCAATGGGATATAAAAAATAAAATATAAATGTCGCCTCTAGGGCACATTACCAATCCCTGTCTATAAGTATTGTATCTTGCCCGACATATTAATCGAAACCAAACACAGATTAAACAATAGTTATGACCAAACTTTAAGCAACTGGGCCAATAAGGGATACTCAATAGCCCTACCCTGTCATCTTTAGTAAAACTAAATTAAGAAATAGTGTAGGAATGTGAAGTCTCAAATTTATTTAGACTAAAATAATAATCAGCTTTTAAAATGCCAAAAATACTAGATACAAACGAGATGTCATATGAGAGCTATAAATATTATATGCTTATTCGATAACGTAAGAAACCTTCGCACTAAAATAGTCAGACATATATATCAATGAATATATCGATTTAAGTATGCATACAATTTAGATAATTTTATGTTGGCAAGTGTAAATTAATTACTTTCGTGTAAGTTATTACGCAAAGTACCTATAAAACATTTAAGTGTAGATAAGCCATATTTATATAAAGAAAATATTAATTTAATAATAAGGCTTCCTTTGACGCACCATCACCTCAAAACTACTGAACATATCGGGATGTGACTGTTACCGTTCGACGCGGAATTTTTCGTAGATGGATATAGGCTATATACGAGTATGATATCGATAAACACTGGTGAAACCGCGGGGACAGCTAGTTATATATATAAAACAGCTGAGTGTCTCAGCTTGACCTGTCTCATGTAGATTTTAAAGTAATATTTAGGATTGTCCACTAACCTAAATCTATTCCAATCTATTAAGATTACAATATGTTAATTAGTACCTCCAGTTGCTATAATTAAATTTCCTCTCATCGTAACTAGCTATTTAAGTATGTACTAGTATTTGTGAGTATATTTAAATAAGAGAACAAGTGTCACATTGGATGGAAATGCTAATACATAGATCGAGGAACACCAGCAATCTGGGGCTCGATTCTGTAAGGAAATTACACTAACTCGAGTTATATAATATGTTATATGTTATATTATATATAGTGATAATATGAATGTATTTCAACCCCAACTCAACTCTCGTGTAAACGGGGCCAATATGTGTAGAAACTTATATATATATATGTATATACGAGGTGTGTTAAAAAAATAAGGTGTCTTTGTATTTTTAAGATTTTTTCTTGAGCGATGCTCATGCGACGGTTCTTTTGGTCAAAATTTAGCAATTTCGGAACAAACTTCGCTGACACACGTCTCATGCCCAAAACGTTAGAAAAAAAATCATGGCACGAGCCAAGCGATATACCAACATCCTCAGCAACTTCTCTAATAGTGATTCGACGATTTTCCAAAACAATTTTCTTCACTGCTTGAACGTTTTCATCAGTTGTTGACGTGCTTGGGCGTCCAGAGCGAGGCTCGTCATTGGCATCTTCCCGGCCATCTTGAAAGAGTTTGTACCACTTGTAAACATTTTTTTACTCAGAACAGTTTCACCGTATGCCACTGTCAACATTTCAAGTGTTTCGGAGCACTTTATTTTATTTTTTACACAAAATTTGATGCAAATCCATTGATCCATATTTTTCGATAGCAAGAAATGGCTGAGCACGCAAAACACTTATAACCTTTACTCCTCTGACAACCAAACAAAAAATGCTATACACTTGAAACTTGGTACAGATATTTGGGAAGAGTGTATCAACATAACAAAACAAAAAAATCGAGAATCGAAAGTACGTTGCCCGCGAAATTTGAAAAGTCACCTTACTTTTTGAACACACCTCGCATACAGAGGTGTCGGTAACAGTAACGGTGTCGCGTGTTCAACTGCGCCTAAAGATGTTTTCACTTTAAAAAAAAAAAAATTATTCACGGGTACATACATCCAATAGAAAATATGCGTAAAACTGTCACTTTACTGTTTGCATCCGCTTTGAAAGTAATTTGGGTAACAACATAAATCATTTTATTTCCACAAAAGGGTCCTGAAGTCGCTCTAACGCCATAAAAATAAAGCATCCACTTTAAGAAAATCGTTTTAATACACAAGCCTGTATTGTGTCTTATGGCGTGGCGATGACATCCGTTTCAAAACAAAGGCTTTTTTTGGAAAAGCCACTTCTTTTGTGTCACGTGATTTATAAGTTCCGCTTTTGAACGCAGCTGGGTTCATACAGTTTTTATTATTGGTTACTTTTATAAATTTTGTTAGATTTGTGTTCCTTTACCTCTCAACGAAATATCTGCTCTGGAAAATTTTCGCTTTAGGCTTTTATTATAAATTTATATGAAGAATTTGTCAATGAAATGTAATAGAAGCAATTAATTTGATATTAAACTATGCAATTAAAAGCCATTCAGGCTTGCTGAAAGGGCAAATTGGACATTGGATTACTTTACTTAAATTTAAAGTCAAGTAAAGAGTACATTTTTTTAAGCAAGATACAGTATTAATAAAATAGGGTAATAATAATTACTGTATTTGATAAAAACAGAATTAAGACCATGCATCCTAAAGTCACGAACTAAACATCTTCATTTTTATGAAAGAAAAAAAAGTCGTATAAGCCCTCTGGGAGACAATTTATGTGCACTCATCTCTACAGGGTGGGTTATTAAGCGAATAATTCATGAACTGCCTGTATTAGTACGATATATTAACCATATTTCATGCCGAACATTTACCCAGGTTTATTAAAAAAATATATTTACCATCTCATATTTGCAGCACTCCTTTATGATGAAGAGATGGCAATTTTCTTTGTAAGACAATATTATTTTGAGAGGTTAAGTAGATAACATCTAATAGGTTTCAAATTTTGGACATGGAGTTTTTTTTTCATTAACTAATGGCAATATTTTCCATTACTGAAAAACTATCGTGGTGTAACTTCCTATAAATGTTAAAAACTTACACACTTTCTGTCGTACGCTAATGCGGAACTAAGTTAACAATAAAAACTTGTTGTCATGTTTTTTCAGTCAAGGAAAATATAGCCATTTGGAAAAATATTAATAATAAATGTAATGGTTAGAAAATTGGATTTTTGTGAGTATGTTTGTGTAATCGATAGACCAATAAATGTATCAAAAAGCAAAACCATTCAATCTTAAGGCATCCGAGTACAACCGCGAGGCGGAAGCAAGTGTAAATGATTTCTGGTGGATAAACTTTCTTCAGTTCCAATAAACGTTTCTAATAGCGCCTATATACCAACAATCAGCATTTAATCCCAGTTTAATCTCAGCAAAAATCTGTCACGTAAAACGAAGGGCGATACGACGGGCGTGACACTGAATTTACAATATAAGACCATTGCCAGACTTAATTGTGGGATTCAGACAGGTCCGTATTCAACATAATGGGCAGAAGCCCAGGGCCCTGGGGTTGAAAGAGGCCCTGAGATGCCAAAAATATAGTAGTACCTACATATATATTTTATACATTAAAAATAAAACACTGGTTTTGCATAGTACGGGCCAGTTGATTAAGTGGTTAAAGACCCTGATTGCCACGCCAAAGGTCGATCCACACCCAGGACAAACATTTGAGTGTATGAACATGTCTGGGTGTAAGTATCTAGGTATGTATTTAGAAAAAAAAGTAGCGCATATCAGTTATCTGGTTTCCAAAGTACAAGTTCTGCTTAGTTTGGAATCAGAAGGCCGCCTGTGGGTCTGTAAAGAATGTCCTAGGATATTTATTTATTTTATTTAGAAATATCCCTTGCTGAAGTTTCCTTTAATTTGACGGCAAATTGGTGCCAATATTCCTTGCAACCATATTACGAGTATCTAATTGAGTCATTAAACATTGATTTATTCTGATATTTTCATTCACCGCTGATAACATTAGTAACTTGTGCATCAAAGGTACCCTTCGTGGGCCTAAAATTTGAATTTTCATAATTTTTATATTCGTTTTCTAAAAGGGCCCTCAATGTTGGGCACCCCGGGCCCCTGTATGACCTAAGGTGGCCCTGAGAGCAGACTAATCCAACTACATAATATTACTAAGCTACTAAGTTCTTCAATAGTTTAGTTAGTTTGTATGAAGCGGAAGATATCCTACTGTATCTTTTTTCCGTGTGGTACTCTTATCCCTACCAAGCTATCCCTACTGGGGATAAGTGCACTTTTTATTGATTTATTATTGATTTATTATTGATTTCTACCAGTAGGTATAGATGCACTGCCCATTACCGAGTGGTACACATATCCCTACCGAGTTATCTCTAGTTTTTAAGACGAGAGATTCCAAGTTTTTCTCAACACTGGACCTAAACTCAGCGTTTTGGTCAATTCCAATGCGTATCTTCGTTCCATTGGGGGTGTCTCTTGACACCTCTCAAGTTTTTTGCTTGCTGAGGCGATAGATCTTATATTCATATTTAAAACTTTGGTATGCGAACAATGTAATGCTGAAATAATCTGCGATCTGTAAATTACAGTAGGTACCTTTAAAAAAAATCCTTAAATTGTACAATATTTTATTATATGTCAAATAAAAAATTACTTTGGCAAGTAACTTATATTATCGGGCAATCACTGTCAAATCAAATTAATTGGTACCTATTTATCAACATTCCACGCGACAAGCATGACATTGCATTACCTTACCAAAAAACCAAAGCGCACTTTATTTGCTTTAGTATTATATTATGGTTTTTATAAAGCTCGTTTTTAAAAAGTTTTTTATTTATGTATTCACGTTACCTAGAATATTGTTTATAACGTGTTTGATATTGCAAAAATGGGATGCGATTTACATGTTTCTATTAAAACCATGTTTTTTCTTATTAAATTCTTAATTTATTCTATAAATGGAATTTTTACCTTTTACACCTTATTATACTAGGGGAGACCCTGTGGAAGTTGGACTTCGACCCAGTGTGTTGCTGGGAACATGATTTTTTTTTATGTCAGTTTGAGAAGTGGCTCTGTCCGCTTTTATTCGACTGGATGCGGCTTTGAACGCGACTGGGTACGGCATCGCCGGGGTCCTTGCCGGCGAACATATTTAATATAGTGTTTGTATAATAACACTTGGAGTCCTATGAGCTACTTCGGCTAGAATCTGCTAGTGAGGGTGATCTCGTCGGCAGACTCGACAAGAAGACGCCTCGGTCTATGTTCGCAAGATATTCAGGAGGGGTGTAGATTAAAGCCTTTAGTAGGTTGGTTGACGGCAGTAGCGGTATTTATTTATTACTAAACGTATAATACGAAACATTTTGATATCTGCAGGGTCGGTGAGAGTGATACCTACGGTGATGCAAGCGTCAATAGGCTGCGGTGACCGTTTACCATCAGACGGGGCGTCAGGTTGTTTGCAAACCTAGTACTTGGATTAAAAAAAGCCTTTTTACTAAACGATGTCATGCGATGGAGAGCTCATTTCATCCATGAGCCTGATGGTCACCAGATCTAAGCCAATGTGGAGATAGACATTTCGCTTTCTTTTAGATACATTTATAAAATGGATAACCGCTCCAAATATCACTAACATTTTTTTTGAATTTCCATTATATTACCGAAGTAAAAGAACATTTTTTTGGTAAATCAGATGAATATTCATAAGATTGTCATAAAAAAAGAATTGAGTAGGATGTTCATTATAAAAAAAAAACAAAAGCCTACCCTTTTTAATTAGCAACCATTTTCCGATGAATGTAATTAAAATTTCGTTTAGGCGTAGTATTAGGCTTACTAAACTTCAATTAAAGACTTGTTAGTAGATATTCATTAAGAAATAATTCGAAGTTTTTAATTAAACTGATTAATGGCATAATATTACCTAGATATTAGCTGGATGGAACAATGATATACGCAAGCTTGCTGGCAGCGGTTGGAAACAAAGAGCTGAAGATCGAGCTCAGTGGCGTGACATTGGTGAGGCGTATATCCAGCAGTGGACGGAGATAGGCTGGTGATGATGATGATACTGTTTGAAAATTTCACACAGGTAGGTAACCTAGATTGCCATAGGTAGGTACTTAAGAGTAGATTCTACAACTGTTTAATAAATAATGACAAAGAAATGGCGTTACTTAATATGTCGTATGTTAATAATTCTATTATATAAGTCGAAATATTTTACCTACCTATCTATCTAACGAAAATAGGGTTCCCACGAAACTATTCGACGTTGAATTTTTCGTAGATGGTTATAAGTTACTAGCTGTACCCTGCCACGCTTCGCTGTGGCACATTGTGATTAAATGGTTGAGAAATAAGAAACAAAACAAAAACGGTCGTGGGTATGTAACTGATGCAAAAAACAGATAAAAACAATCCTTGATGCGGATTATATATCATGCTAAAATTTCAGCTCGATCGGTGCAGAACTTTTTGAGTTTTTGAAGCGTACACAAACCAACATAACATTTTTATATGTATAGATATATGAAATCTATAGACCCGGTCGAAACCGCGGGGGACAGCTAGTAATATATAAGTTTATTGAGTATGATATAATTTAAATAGATACCTATTATGTCTAAATTTTTTTTAGTTAACCTTAAAATCACGGTTTATTGTAAATGTAACGTCAATATAACATATATTACATTTAACAATTATTATATATATTTAAATCACTTGGGCCGACAAACAAGCAGACGGTCCACCTGATGGTAAGTGGTCACCGCCGCCTACGGACATTTGCAACACCAGGAACATCGCCAATGCGCTGTCGACTCTGAGACGTGAAGTTGTTAAGTCTCATATGCCTGTAATTTCACCGGCCCCCTTACCTTTCTAACCAAAGCACAGTAATACAAGTGCACTACTGCTTCACGGCAGAAATGCGTAAGGTGGAAGTACTTCCCCGGACGAACTCTACTACTCAGAAAATCATACAAAAACAACACCGATTGAAATTCTTAAAAAGTATACGGAACTTGATATAAATTCAATAATATTACCAAACGGTGTCTGCAGAAAATTCAATAAGAGTGAAATTGAGACCGATAAAGTAATATCATCAAAACCCAATTCCCTCTCATTAAGAGAGCGTTCAAATTCAAATGGGGAAACGGAAAAAACCCGTCGTCTCCTCCTACCGTGCGATTGGCTATTCAGAACAATTTTCACGTGTAAATGATAGGGAATCTTGGTGTTAGAGATCGTGGGCTTGAATCATACAATGCACTAGAATTGTATAATCAAAAAGAATTCTAATTGAAGGAACACGCCACCTCACATTCACTGTGGGTTATAATAATGTAAAGTTAGCGCGCATCTTTTGTTGGAGATCCATTAAAAGAAATATTGTAAGGAATCTTTGGCTATATACAGAGTTTTACAAAACTACCTTAAATGGGGCCTTATAACGAGTCCATACACAATATCTAAGAACCTGTAACACTGTATAACATACCCCAAAAAAATAAAAAAAAACTGATTTTGATGTATGAAAAATAGAAAAACTATTAAAGTAGACAATTATTAAGTAAAATAGGTACGTAGGCCTTTCTGTTAAATAATCTATTTCCCTGACAGACAGCTTATTAGGATTGTTGGCCTTGATAATTAGATAGATAGATGACTCTTTATTGTACACTAAACAAGAATATGAAGAAATCAAACAACAATAAACCTTAAATCTATGTCTAATTATTAATTAATTATATTTTACGGGGTATTTTGTAACACGTTGTATAATATCAGAACTTCCAGGTCAATATCAGTCACCAAGCCCCGAACACGAACAATATTCTCTACCAACTAGATTTCAGACCAGCCCGTCTTGGTTTTGAGCTGAGTGTGATATTTCACAACTACGTATACAATACATAGAAACAAAAAGATACTAATTCAAATCGATAAATTGATCACGGTAGTTAAAAGGTTACGAAAAAAAAAAACAATACAATCAATAGCCAAGTAGTATCGAATCGTATATTCGAATAATAGGTGTTGAGTAAACGATTTTATATCGATTCTTGTTGAAAATTTGAAGGTGATTAATGTCAGATAGTGGACGGATCAAATAAGGTTTATGGTTATCTAATAGATACACCAATGCGTTATGGATATTAGTTGTCGAATAAATAATATGTTAAGTGTAATAAATTTTTATAGTCATATAACAAAATAGATACATTCGAATATGATGGTTAATATCCATTTTCATAGGAGTTATTTCATTTCGATTTTTGATTGTCATTGTGATGTCATTCAAGATTGTCCCTTAACGCTTGTTAATATAACTGTTATTATACAAAAACAAGCTCAAATGTATAGAAACTTTTTTATGTTAAGCATGGATTTGATTTTTTTTTTATATATTGATGCGTCTTATATGTAGAGGTGTTATAATAATCTTGTATCAGGATATGGATGGATATACGTTCTGTGCGGTATACGCACAGAACGGGGTACAAATATTGAGAAATTAGGTTATTTTACATTATAATTATTATCATTAAATATGAATATGCTTCTTAGGTTTGTAATGATGGGAATCTATAACAAATAATAGCTTTTTACTTGTTATCTATATGTAAATGGGTAAAGACAATATTATATATTTAATTGTAGGTACCATCTTTACTTCTGGGGCTCAATTCTGTAAGGAAAATGACACTAGCTCGAGGATGCTTCGTCGCAGTTTTTGTGCTCTGTCTCTGTCGCTTACTACGCCAATATTACTAATCACGTGAGAGATAAGCTCTCCGAGGCCTCCGAGAAGCGGCTCGTCGACGAAGTTTGTGTTAAGGGGACCCGGTGGTCTAGCGGCCTAAAATTTAGCCTATTTTAAAAATTTTTTTTTGATATGACAGAAATGACTAAGGGTTTTTAATTTTTTTAGGCTTATTTTATTACTTATTAACAATACAAAAATGATGGTAAACACAACAATTTATTTTTTTTTAATTCCAAAAGTGGCGCTGAAGTTCCCCTCTCAAAAAAAAAGGACCTGGCTGCTGAAGGAGGTTTTATCTCTCCCTTTGATCTGAAATTAAAAAATAAGGCGGATTTTTAATCAGTATAAGTATAGTTATGGCGGGGACTAGAATAAAAAAAAAATTGACAAAATGGCGCGTAATTCAAAGTACGAGTCTGAAAACGACTCTTTTTTTGCAATGTTTTTTTAATAAAAAAAATAGAAATACTCAACAGAAAATATTTTTTCTAGTCCCGGCGAGAGCCAGTACTATTTAGAATGACCTGTTAAAATTTCAGACGAATCGGTCGAACCGTTTTTTTTTTAGCTTCAGTAGACCAAAAAAAGTAGTTAGTTTCGAGATAAACGCGTTTAAAGTTTTAAGTAACTATATTCTCAAGAAATTGTATTGAAATATGCACTTACGATTAATCGGCGATCCCAGCACCATAAAGGATTCCCTCTGTTCTCTCATAGTCTTCATTTTCTTGACTCTTGGATTTTTTACGAGCAGTTCTTGCCTCTTTGGAGTCACTTGTGCTTTGACGATCAGCCTTATAGATTCTTCGCTCATCACGATCTCGGGCTAGTTGATCGGCGTATGGGCCGATTTTAATACCCATTACGTCCATCATCTTTAAAATAGCTTTAAAACCTTCGTTAAATGTACAAGCAGCACAACATGCAGCAATGTCCACAATTTTTTTTCCAGAAAATTGATGCTTCGGTGCAAGTTGCCAGACGCAAGAGTTGAAGCTTTCATTGTTATTTTGAGTGTTATTTCCGAGACATCTTTCTAACATGCTTTCATCCGTTAAGCTCTCGTAAACTGGCTTTAAAATAGCTTGAGCATCATCATCCAGAGCAGGGGAATGCTCATAGCTGTCCAAAGTACCCGCAGCTTCACTTTTACGCCATTTACACCAACTCACCGATCGTCTACCTGACATTGTAATGGGTTTTAAATATAGAAATACTCGGAATTTTGTCACCAAATTTTAACAGTATATTTTTGAAATATGTAAAAAAAAAAAACGATTTTTCGAAAATTCTAGACCACCGGGTCCCCTTAACTGAATAAGGGGACTGTTTGTAAATCATACATTTTTATTGTAATTTTGACGACATCAGTGTTAGCAATAAAAAATATTGGGAAACAGTAAGTTATTTTAATATATTATCCTCAAATTTAATGGTCGAATTTCGACTACTGGGCCAATTAATTTAATAGACTATAAACCGAAACCGATCATAAATAACATTGAAGTCCACACGGTTAATGATATTCCGCTTCTATTACGTATGTAATAGAATCTAATATGCAAAGAAGGATGAAAGCTACCATCATATCTCATCACAAAGCCATTCGGGTTCATTAGGCATGAGTTCAGAAGCGCTTTGGAAAAACTCCCTTTTGAAGAGAATTCCAAATTGCCTATTCATACCAAAATCATTGATACAAACGGTTACGGTAAATGCTGGTAAATTCACACAAGCCCCTGATTGGCTGAGATTTTAGAATGCTGGATTGCGGATTTTTATAGCGATTTCAGTGAGATTTCTCATAAAAATTTGATACAAAATTTTATGGGAGGCGAGTTTAGCCGAAGTGTAAAATTCAATACAAAAAACTGGCAATGGAGAATCGGAGAAAATAATGAGACGGACAGATATTTTCGCCAGCTACCACCGAAATAACATCCAGAATGTAGGACTGCTAAAGAGAGAAGTTCTGCGAGAAAAAGATATCCAAATGTAAATGATGAAGCCTATCAAGTCAAATCTTCACATATGAAGATTTTGTTGGTTTCTATATCAGTACCTAGCTACTACAAGTGGTTCCTACAAAAAATATTTTATAATTACTTTCAATAAAATGACGTGTGCTTCCTAGGCGTGTGCTTACTACTTCCTCTCTCTTTATCATTAACTGAGCAGAGATTAATAAAGAATAAATATTCTGGGACATTGTTTACACACGGTCTTCTGATCTCAAACTAAGCAGAGCCCAGATAACTGTTATACTAAATTCCCTTTTAAAAAGAATTCTAAATAGATCTTATATAGATACTTGCTGTACCCCGCGGTTTCACCCACATTTATCGATATCAAATATAGCCTACAAAAAAATCCACGTCAAATGGTATTAGTCCCATCCCCGATATGTTCCGTAGTTTTGAGGTGTTGGTACGTCAAAGGAACCCCATTTGCCTTATATATTTACATCCAGACACAGAACAGACATGTTCATAGACACAAAATGTTTGTCTCCTGGGTGGGGATTGAACCCGCGACCTGCGACTTGGCAGTCAGTGCCTCTAACCACCAAGCCAACTGATTGTTGAACGATAGGTATTTGTCCATTTTTATTTACAGAAGCATCACTACAACATAGTATAAAACAAAGTCGCTTTCTCTGTCCCTATATCACTATGTCCCTATGTATGCTTAAATCTTTAAAACTATGCAACGGATTTTGATGCGGTTTTTTTTAATAGATAGAGTGATTGAAGAGGAAGGTTTTTATGTATAATACATGTGACATCCCACGGGAACGCGGGTAAAATCGCGGGGGACAGCTAGTTTAGTTATATAGCTTAAAAGCTATAATAATATAAGATACGGATTAGATAGCAAAATCTCTATGTAATCTCGTGTCTTGCAATACATACTACCTACATTATAGCGAGACAGGTGCAAACGTCGCAATTTTAGGGGTACTATTCTTAACACACAGCTTTTTACTGAAAAATTATTTAACTTATATTTTTACGTTAGTCGATACTTAAGTGTATCTATTTTAAATAAAAAATTTAAGTCTTTAGTGAGTTGTATCACTGGCTAATTTTATATTATTTTTATTATCCTTATGATCCGAACAAAGTTAGGTAAAGTATATTTTTGGAGGAATCGGGAAATTTTAAGTACAAATTCTGGAAAGACTGGACGAAAGTTGTAGCTTGTAAAACAGTCTATATTATATAGTAGACAGTAGTTAACAGTATATAGTAAATATATTATGGACAACTAATTTGTGAAGGTAACCCGACTTTATTTAGCAATACAGCTGAATGTCGATAATCATTACAAAAAAAAATCGTAGAGATCATATTTTACACGCTGTCAAACTTTGATTAGGCTTACTAATAAGATATATTACAGAGGTAATTAAAATGCTACCTAGTTAAGACAGGCATAAGATTCAAGTTCTAATTGAAACCAACTCTTAAGTCTTAATTAGTGACATAAGGGTTAATACCCTCGTCTACGTCTGAAGGCTTGGAATATTCGTACATTGCCTCCATTATTATAATTACAATTAGCTGTATTTACGTTTTAATTACATTGTCGAGATGAGGAAGATTTCATTAATCATCTCGTTAGATTGGATTAGACGTGGTTTTTATTATAAAAAAAATATCATTATCAAATAAATAAAAAATAAAAAATCTGTAGTTTGTATTTAACCTTAATAAACATAATATTTTTTAAACTAAAATCTTTTATAATGTAATGTTTCTAGACTTAAAAATACACTACTATTTTTTAATAGATGTAGGAATTAAACCCAATTGTGAACAAATATCCCCAGGTAATTTTTTAAAATATATTTTTATTTCTTTAATTTGTAGTTAACCTCAATAAACATAATATTTTTTAAGCTAAAATCTTTTATAATGTAATGTTTCTAGACTTGAAAATAAATTAAAAATACACTTCTATTTTTTTTAATACATATAGGAATAAAAACCCAATTTTGAACAAATATCCCTAGGTCACTTTTTAAAATATCTAATATATCGATTAAGATCGTAATGAAGACAATAAAGGATATGGTCCTCAGAATAGCACCCCAGTTGCATATTTTAATGCGCAGCCAAATGCGACGAAGCGCGAAATGGAAATCTTTCTGGATCGTAACTGGCTGCCTTAACTGCAGTGCAATATCGAAATGGTATTTTTGAAAAAAAAATACCGATCAGAGATACTGCTCTTTTGGAATGCTGTACTTAAAATGGTTCCCTACTTTTATTCCGTCCGCAATTTATGCTTATTAGAGGAAATTAAAAATACTACTAAAACCACCATTGCCCTAGATTCGGAAAAAAATTACCTACAGTATGGTTTTTTGGGAGCATTATCTGTTGTGTAAAATGCACTCTGTGTCGAAGAATCCGTGTTTTTATGGGCTTTGACAATTAAATTTGGCTTTTAAATTTTACTGTAGTCTTAAGGTAAGGAACTTAAATGTTAAATGTGTGCAATAGTGAGGAAAGCTCGAGACAGGATTGATTTATTATGTACTAGCATTCGGTGTCGCGGATTTGCCCAAAATCCGAGTAATCTAATGTGTTCCGGGATTATAATAATTCAAATGGTGAAAGAATTTTACAAATAGGTGCCATAGTTCCGAAATTACCTACCGCATACATACAAATTCACAAAATTTGCAGTCCCTATATAATATTAGTTTATATTGGTGTGCAATAGTTTTGCATTTCTACCGGCAAAATTAAAGAAAATTTATCCATCATTTAGTTCCATTGACACACCGGACAAAGATTTTCGCATATAACTAAGATAAAAATAAGATTTTTTTTTTATAATTAACAGATAAATACTGGCTGTTACAAAACTACCCGTAAAATCGAAAGGAGGTAAAATGGGACTTATAACGAGTCCATTCACAATATTGCAGAATAGTATAACATAATAAGACTGTATAACATACCCCAAAAAATAAAAAAAACTGATTTTTATGAATGAAAAATAGAAAAACTATTAAAATAGACAATTATTAGGTAAAATTGGTACGTAGGCTTTTCTGTTAAATAATCTGGTTCCCTGACATGACAGCTTACTAGGGTTGTTGGTTTTGATAATTAATTATATTTTTACGGGGTATTTTGTAACACGTTGTATACCCAAAATACATGAACATATTCAATACCACGCGATTGCCCTGATATTCGTGTGACAACAGAAAATGGAAAACGAAAACCATTTACCATTTAAACTGTTTTCTGCATTTCAGTTGAATCGTTGAATCATTGAAGCGATGCACGTAAGCCCGATTACCGAATACCATAAATGTAGGTAGATGCACGTCGAATGTTGTCTGCAATTAAAGCTCTTAGAACTTTTTCATTTGACGACACGATTCATGAATCATATTATGGGCACTATGGCTTACTATCGTTTTAGTTATCCGTTTGAGAAACAACATTAATATAAAATTTACATTTGTAAAACTTCTGTGGCTAAGCGATTTTTGTTATGAAACATTTATTATTTGCGTTAGGGTGTAAATGGGACCTGTGGCTAAAATAACATTACCGTTAGTAGCACATTAAATATTTACAGGAAATATTTATCTAAATATAGTTTTGACATGTTTTGAAGTCAGCTAAAAAAACAGTATTCGAAAATTGTTCGACTGTTTGTATAGTAGGATTTTTACGCCACCTTCAAAAATAGCCTCATTCTATTCTTCTAACCTAATATAAGCCAGAGTATCAGACTCTTTAGTTTAAACATTTCAGCGCATTCCTATTATGGATAAAGTATTTAATTCCACTCAGCCTCGTCTTGAAAGTGCGACCCAGCCGCCTCTTAAACCGATCCTCCAATAATAATGACTAGTCCCAAATGTCCCACGCCTAAAGCCGCCCTGAACCGTGGTCCTAACCTAGAAGTGTCGTAAGTCTAGAGTGTCACAGGCTAGCCTAGGCGGCACACCCACCGCAGTTGCTTATATTTACCCTCGAAGAAGAAACCTTAGCGCTATTCAAACTGTACGCGTATAAAGGGGCGTAAAAGCCATTAGAGTCTAAAAAACAATACAAAAGAACCTTCATTCCAATACATTTTAGGCACATTTAACATGTTCCCATATCTGACTTATCGATATCGGTGATGACATATCGGCGTCGTGTCGTGCAATAGAAAAATATTTCTAGCAGATGGCGAGAAAATGCAATACAAATACAAAAGTACTGTGGAGGAATAAATAATCAAACGGTATCGAACGGCCATTTTATTTGGCACGGAAGTTATTTTTAGGAGCTCTTAACAAACATCTGACATCACTTGAACTTTTTAACAATGGAACAAGATATGGATCTTCTTTGATTTTCTTCTAACTTTTGTGCTAGAATAATACCGTAGAACCGTCGTGTCTGTATATTGAAAATATTTGCCAAAACTGATTATGGGATGTCCGGAATGTAGCCGAATACAATACGACTATTGTTGAAAACGTTGTCTGCCTGTCTGTACGTCTATTTCAACATATCTCTTTCACAGATAAATGGAACATGACTTCAAAATTCAGACAAAATGGTTAATAACCAAAACTAAGATAGAAAGGGAGGACAGTATGTAGGTATTTAAAAATAAAAAAAATATAATTAAATAAAATAAATAGATAGTGCTTAGACCCACCTTTTAGGCATGCCTGTATTGGGGAAATACACTCTTCCATAACATTTTAGAATATTTATTATTTATTTATTTGATTACGTAAAAAAACCACTAAAAGAAAATGAGTGTAAATATCATAGTATGATTTAACCACTCTAAAATAGACCTAACACTCGAAAACGCTATTAAAAATCAAACCTATTATGTATTTTTTTACTTCACAGCAATAAATGTTTATTTTCAAGTGTGCTTCTACTCATAAAGTTGATTGTTTTGTAAATCCATCAGCGACTAGTATTATAAATTGTACAGCGCCATTACATTTCAAAGTGTTTCTAAAAATGACTAGATAGTAGATTTTAAGTATTAGTATCTTTTGTACTTTGAAGCTTTCCTGTAGAGAAGGTCAGTGGATTTAGTTGCAATGCAATCCTATTAACATTATGAATGCGAAAGTTTATATGTATGGATGTTAGTTACTCTTTCACGCAAAATGTATGGATTTGGATGAAACTGGGCACATATACAACGTGTTACAAAATACCCATTAAAAATATAATTCATTATCAAAGCCAACAACCCCAGTAAGCTGTCATGTCAGGGAACCAGAATTTTTAACAGAAAGGCTTATGTACCTATTTTACCTAATAATTGTCTACTTTAATAGTTTTTCTTTCATTCATAAAAATCAGTTCTATTTTTTTGTATGTTATACAGCGTTACTACGGTTCTTAAATATTGCGAATGGATTCGTTATAAGGCCCCATTTAACCTCCTTTCGGCTTTACGGGTAGTTTTTTAACACCTTGTATAGAGCATGCCCGGGAATAGCATATAGGAAATGTATCCCAGGAAAATGTAACATCCCTCGGAAACGCGAGTGAAACCGCGGGGGATAGCTAGTACTAAATAAAACTAATCAATGATCGTAACATTAAATCTTCAAAAAACATTCGTAAATCAATTATTTATGTATAGAACTGGAAAGAAAAATGCTTAGTCACCAGATGGCGCGGCGTTCGATAAACATTTATTGTGTGTTTACTTAATATTAAAAGTAAACATATCTTCAATAAGGTACGCTCAAGTGGTCGACTTCTAAAAGGTACGGTATGACAGCCAATAGTGTCATACAAAAATCACCTTTTTTGCTTTTACAATTAGATTCATCTATTGATTCAATTGTTAATTGTATAATCATGCTAATTAGCCTTACTGTAACGCCATAAAGTACATTTAACACTTTGCTGTCAACATGGGCCTATTAGAACTCAACCACTTTAATTCTCAATTAAAACCAATTGATTCTTTATGTAGGGTAGTGTGATAATTTTAACTGACAGAAAGAGTTGAAGATTTATTCGACGGTCAGTGTCATTATATTATATACAGTTTGAAACATAACAAAATATATTAAACCTATATGATAAATTAAAATGGTCATGATAAATACAAGTGGGTTTAAAGGATTTGCTTGCTGTAGTGACGTATCAATCAATAACTCAGCACAATCAATAAGAAGATAAAACTTAATTGAAATACAGTTTGTTATCTCACGATAGATTGCAACCACTCGTCGGTATTAATGCACCAAAATGAGTAAACTGCGAATTGATACAGAATGTAATAGAAGAACTTGTCGCTCCACATATCATCGGATGAGATAGGGATTATCGTGGTATCTCCTGTCAAAAGTTTCAGTATATCTGTCGACGTTACCCGTGTATACGGTAGCCAACACAAGCAAGGCCGACCCCGACGATCGTCGACCCAGTCAGAGGGCCGCACATGCGCAAAGGAGACTACCCACCTCACAAAGCAAAACACGACGTCGTGAACCAGTTCAACAGCGCAAATACCTCTCAAAATACACGAAAATAACCAATAAAGAGAGAAAGATCTTAAATCATTTGAAGTTTTAACGTTTTTAACAATATAGTGCAGTTCGGGAATAGAAACACAACGCACGCGCGTTCCCATGTCAAAACAAACCAGTGCTTTTGCGATGTAAACATGGATGAACGTAAGATTCTACTTTTTATCCTCTCATTGATTGTTTATTGCTTGTATAGCGTTCATATGTGGTATATGAAACAGAATGTCGAAGTAAACTTAAATAATCCAGCTAAATCCATTCCTGATCCGCCCGAAGAAAATCTGGAGAAACCAACTAGGGCGACCGAGCTTGTCAAGTCTAAAATCATTCCATTGTATTTGAAAGACGCATGTAGTGTCCTAGATATATTTAACGAGAAATCGCAAGTCATAAATAAAGATAAAAAACCGGAGGATCTGAATACTGATAATAATACTGTCACGGTTATCGGTATAACTGTATTTTTGGTGATATTGGTGATTAACGCCGTCTTAGACGTGCTCAAGGTTAAAGAAGAAGAAAGAGCTAGAAGGAAACTGAATCCTAATGGAGAAAGGAGACAATCATTGGCAGAATTTGCAAATAAAAAGACATTGAGAAGGGAATCAAGCAAGTTCAGTCTTCATTTGTTTCAAATCGCTGAATCATTCGTGAGTTCTGATGACGATAAAAAGAACCGGCGTCAAAATAGACCGTATACCAGAGGAGAATCGATCAATTCATATCTAAGCGATAGGAAGATCCAAAAAGAAGGATCTGCGCCAGCCTCAGTCAGCGAGACACCTGTCAGTGAACCAAAACTTGTTAAGAGGCAGTCCATTGCCAAACTCATTGGTAAGTTATCTTTTTTTATAAATATTTTCTTGTTTTAACATGTGAAGTCGATAATGTAATATATGGATTCATTGCAAGTCTGCTCTTTTACGTTAAAAAGATGAATGTTAATGTTTTTAATTTGGAACTTTTATAATATCTGTTCTCCTCTATCGTTGTTTCAATTTTAATTCTCTTTTTTACAAACAAGGTCTGTCTGACGACTGAAAAAGACTTTCAGGTAATTAAGTCTATTTACACTTGTAGCTAGATTTTTAAATCACTTTTTCTTTTATTATAAACAAATCTCCTTCTTTGGCATGTGCTTAAATTCGAAATTCATTATATCTCAAATACAATCAATATACATTTTCAACGTGTTCTGTGTGTGTCTTTACAGAGTAATATTCGCTAACCAGATAAAAAAATAAGAAGTAAAAGAAGTTTTAAAAATCGAAGCTTTCCAACTTTTTTTTTTTTTGCTAAAAACAAGCCATCTCAAAATTTTGTCTATGCCTTCGCAATATTATTTATGGGTAATTATGATTTCAAATGCATATAAGTGTGTAAGTATGTAAGCTTGAGAGTTAATGAAATAAAAATAATAAAATTAATTAATAGTGGTATGGAGTATTATTAAATTGTCTATTATACCATACACTCACAAACATCACATGTAAATTTTTTTTATCAATTCAACACTGCACAGCTCGGTCTATTGATCATGATTACATTCCGAATGATTAATCAAAGGCTCAAACATAGCTATCATACAGCTATTATATCATTCTAACTAATGTATAAACTCAGTTCAGTTGTACCTTCATCATATTCCTCTATAGGTTTGTAATCAATACTATTAAAGGCAGTTACTCACCAGCAACTAATTGGATTTAGTTCCAGTAAATTGGTTTACTTGGGATATGATTTCATCCAATTTATAATTATTACCTGTAGCAATATAATTGGCTTGTGTTGACCTAAGAATGCCAGTTTGCAACTAAGTATCTGCTTGCTTATCATAGGCATATATAGGGTTGTGCCCACCCTAGTATGGTCTAGTGCTTCTAGGATACTCGAAATTCTAGGATACCTTACATCGCTATCCTAGAACCTTCATACAAGTTTAACGAAATATTTGTTTTTGACGCATAGTTTGTCGTTACTTCCTAGGTACTTAACAAAAATGTATGTCGACTCTGCTTGATCACATCGGCCACATCTATCGTATCTCAGGGTCAGGGCCTAATGGTAATGTTGCTTATTGTGTGTATTTTTATTCCTTAGGTAGAAGCTCTCAATATGGTAAGTGATTATTTCACATAAGGCAGTAATTAATCAGTTTTTATGTACAACCAATAATGTAACCAGCTGCTGTTATCTTGGTTACATAAGCTACAACCCTTGTTAATTCATACTAGAAAGTACTCTCCATTTTTATTACTTTTCAGCTTAAACTTATTTATGACTTTTTTAGATTTTTGATGAGAAAAACCTGATATTGTTCTCTGATACAATTCTCATAGGTACTTAGATCCTACGTTTATTGACAGTTGTATAATATTAGCTTTTAAAATTATAGTAACAGTGTAATTAGACACCTATACAGTAAAAAATTAGGGCTTTCAAGTAGCTTTCCAATATCCCCAACATAAACAATAGATATTTGCGTAGAAATTTACAGCCTATCGCTAAAGGCTGGTATCTTCAGTAATTAATCTAAATTTATTCCACCAATCTATCTGCTTCGTCCCACAACAACTTTATAACCTTTTTCAACCTCAGGAGCTCGCCCCGTCCCAATGGTGCGGCGCTCATCGTTTCCAGCTCTTCCCCTGAACCCCGAAGTCCAAGCCCTGATGCTGGGACATAAACAGGCATCCTTTGATAGCGACGACGAGAGTGATGGAAAAGGACGCCGAGTTAGAATTATTCGTAGGTATTAAGTGAAGATGAATAGTACCATTTAGTGCAGAGCACTTTTAGTCCACATTTCTATGCAAGATTATATATTTTTATTGCTTACGATTAGTTTATGATCTTCAGAACCGCAAGGCCCCTTTCTGTCGCCGATTACTCAAATAGCGGTACAAATTAAGTAACAATTACTACTATGAAAGGGTACTTAATATAAACTTGGCATATGAAGGTAGGTTGTAAAAACTGGGGCCGTGAGGTTCTGACGCTCACCAGTGTCAACACCTTTATAAAATATAGTTGTTGCAATTATTAATTTCTAAGAATATTCTTTTTTAGGTCAAACTATAAAAATATATTATTTGATTGTTACAGGATGTACCTTACATTAATAATTACCTTTGCTTAAATTACTTTATCTACATAATAGTTATAAAAGGTTTGAAAATGGACCATGAGCTTAAATAGATAAAATTGGAATGAGAAATTATAGCACTTATAATTTTATTATATCTGATAAAATATTAATAGTTAGACACTTTTCAAATGTAAATACATCATAAAATATATGATGTATTAAATTCTAAATTGTGATTAGAAAACATTTCGCAAACGATTTACTACAATGAATTATTAGAAAACAAATAGGTACCTAAGTGTGATTACCCTTTTTGTCGTTATTATGGTAGCCCTAAGAAAAATGGCCGAATTGAGGCTTCATTCTAGTCAATATATAAATACAAATTAGTAAAATTGGAAAATAGGTAATAATAATATTCAGTCGATATCCATAGAAATACGTAATTAAATTATATCAGAAATTAAATGCTTTTTAGATTTAAAATTATTTATTTAATTTAATAATATGTAAATATTTTTTAATACACACATATAGTTAGGAAGCCCTATAACTTAAAACAACCTGAAGTTAAATGTTCAATGATGATTTTTTTTTTTTTTATGTTAATGGAAAAAATAGTGGGTTTGTGTACGAGTGGTAGACTGTTGAATTAAAATGTCTGTGGGGTATGTGTCCTATTTGATAGTTATATACCTACATGTAGACGTTTGATGAAATGCGTAGATTAAGAATTAGACATGGGTAACTCAACCAAAATGCGTGAACTGCGGTTCACCTCACGGCTCACGTTTGTGAAACGGAGCTGCGAACCGATTCACAGATCAGCTCAAATATTGCCGACCGATCACAGAGTTTCTACACGGTCGCGCCGCAGTTCGACAAGACTCAATATGACAGAATAGATCACAAATTGTATACAGACTGAAAAATAATAACTGAGCCGTGAGCTGATTAGTTTGCTCTTGAGCCGCAGCTCGACAGCTCAAGTAGGTGTGATCTGATCTGTTGAACCGGTTCAGAGCTGAGTTACACATGCCTATTAAGAATTGATGAACTGCTAAAAGCTATGAGAAAATGTTGATGAAATCTCCAAATAAGCATGTCGTTTTAATAATGGCATCGGTAAACGTAAAAGGGAGTTTCTTATGTTAAACTTACTTCAAAAGTCTGATTCGATAACCTTTCCTGTACTGAATAGTTGTGATACTAAATGTACTTATTATTTACTTTCTTTATATACTATCCAAAATTTTTGTATAAGCACATTTTATGTATATTAATGTAGATTCCTTAATACATGTTATGTGTAATACAAATGATTTTTTATTTATACCAAATCACTGAAATGTTTATAGGACTTCTAAATTACGAGCGCTTTATTACTGCAACGATCGCTCTCCGACAATACCTTGTAGACTGTAATTGAATGAGCATAAGTTCACCAATCTTCTTCTATATATGTATATAAAAATGAATGCTTGTCTGTATGCCCTTTAAGGGGACCCGGTGGTCTAGAATTTTCGAAAAATCGTATTTTTTTTTTTACATATTTCGAAAGTATAGTATTTCAAAAATATACTGTTAAAATTTGGTGACAAAATTCCGAGTATTTCTATATTTAAAACCCATTACAATGTCAGGTAGACGATCGGTGAGTTGGGCTCCATTGTTCGCTAATTGCAGCTGCTCGGGTCCGTATACCTGACTTAGACTATTGTATGAATTTAACGGGAAATATTTTAGTTTTAAGAGTTGTTCAGTTAGTTTAACGTGTTCCTCAGCGACAGCAACATCGAGTGTAATAATATTACAGAAATAATTTTATAATAACATCAATAATGTTATAGTGATATCGAGTGAAATAATTTTATAAAACCAATGGATCGTAAGCAGGGCCAAACTAGTAGCAGAAGATGATGGACGTAATGGGTATTAAAATCGGCCCATACGCCGATCAACTAGCCCGAGATCGTGATGAGCGAAGAATCTATAAGGCTGATCGTCAAAGCACAAGTGACTCCAAAGAGGCAAGAACTGCTCGTAAAAAATCCAAGAGTCAAGAAAATGAAGACTATGAGAGAACAGAGGGAATCCTTTATGGTGCTGGGATCGCTGATTAATCGTAAGTGCATATTTCAATCGTTTATCTCGAAACTACTTTTTTGGTCTACTGAAGCTAAAAAAAAAAACGGTTCGACCGATTCGTCTGAAATTTTAACAGGTCATTCTAAATAGTACTGGCTTTCGCCGGGACTAGAAAAAATATTTTCTGTTGAGTATTTCTATTTTCTTTATTAAAAAAAACATTGCAAAAAAAGCGTCGTTTTCAGACTCGTACTTTGAATTACGCACCATTTTGTCAATTTTTTTTTTTATTCTAGTCCCCGCCATAACTATACTTATACTGATTAAAAATCCGTCTTATTTTTTAATTTCAGATCAAAGGGAGAGATAAAACCTCCTTCAGCAGCCAGGTCCTTTTTTTTGAGAGGGGAACTGCAGCGCCACTTTTGGAATTTAAAAAAAAAAATTTTTGTGTTTCATTTTTGTATTGTTAATAAGTAATAAAATAAGCCTAAAAAAATTTAAAACCCTTAGTCATTTCTGTCATATCAAAAAAAATTTTTAAAAATAGGCTAAATATTAGGCTGCTAGACCACCGGGTCCCCTTAAAGAATCGCAAAATATGCAACGGATTTTAATGCAGTTTTCAGAAATAGATAGAGTAATTCAAGTGGAAGGTTTATAACCAGAATTGAAACCGGGCTAAGTCGCAGGGCGCAGCTAGTGATATATAAAGTATAGATGCGTTGTCTCAGAAATGGCAACATAAAATACTGGTAATTTACCTAATTCCATATATTCGCACACCAATCACTGTCGCGTCGGTACGCGACGTAAATCTTATTTTATTTAGTAACTAGCTGTCGGCCGGGGTTTTACCCGCGTTCCCTAGGGATATCACATTTTCACGGGATACAAAGTATTGCCTATATGTTATTCCAGGATATGCTCTATCTATGTGCCAAGTTTCATCCATATCCTTTACTTACCCATACTTACATACAAATTTTTCCTCTTTATAATATTAGTATAGATTAAACTATTGATGTAAATTTATCTGTCTCTAACTACAGGTACACCGTACGGTAGTATTTATTTTCTGTCCCTATCTTGGCGCGTACAAGTTGCTATTTAGTATTTACAATGGTTTAAGAGCCGTAATGTTGTTGAATGACGTATCTATATTATAATACGTTATTTATTTATTTATTTAATTGGGAATCAAACAATTATACAATCTAATTACTTTGTAGGTCTTATATCTAAATACAATATATGTACATGTGCTCACTACGTTATCCATATATTTAAAAATCATTGATGTTTATCATTATTTTTCGGAACACAAAGTCGTGCAGATACTTCTGTGATCATATTAATTACCGACACTTCTTTTGAGCTAGTTCTGCCGAAACGAAATACTTATTTAGGAAATCGCCAATTACATTAACATGAAGTAAAATCTGTTATCCCAAATATAGTTATCGGTAGACAGACATTAGAGTTCGTCCGGGGAAGTACTACCACCTTACCCATTTCTGCCCTGAAGTAGTAGTGCACTTGTATTACTGTGTTTCGGTTAGAAAGGTAAGGGGGCCGGTGAAATGACAGGCACATGAGACTTAACAACTTCATGTCTCAGGGTCGACAACGCATTGGCGATGCCCCAAGTATTGTCCAAGTATTGACCACTGACCATCAGGTGAACCGTCTGCTTGTTTGTCGGACCAAGTGGTATAAAAAAAAATAAAAAAGACAGTTACTTACTGAGTTGTGTATAGGTCGTTGAAACTTCGACTAAAGATACACACGTTCTAACAGTGCCCCGAAATATGATCCTTAGTAATGTTTGTTACACTTTTACGGCTAAACAACTGAATTGATGTTGCTAAAATTTGGCACACACATAGCCTATAGTGTGGAGCAGGGCTTCGATTCTGTAAAAAAAATGATACAAGCTTGAAGATGTATCGTCGCGGCCTCAATGCTCTGTCTCTTTCAGTATACGCAATTACATGAGAGGTAAGCTCTCCAAGGCCGTGACTCAGCTCGCCGACGATGTTTGTATTAGCTGAATAAGGGGATAAGACATATGCTTTTTATCCTGGGAAAGTAGGTGAAACCGCCGGGAACAGCTAGTTATAACATAAATTACCAAGAGATTTTTTTTCTTTTTACTTTGAATAGGTTTTTTTAGGTTACAAACTAACAATGGTAAGTGATGATCTAGGTGAAGAACACAAAGCCTAACAACCAGCGAGACGGTTCTAAGCCTATCATGCTTTGGTTTCCAAGCGATGTTTTCCTTCCCTAAAGGCTCATTGTAGGATTCAACCCTTCGTCATGGCATTAAGTGCCAATCTACCCTTCAAACTGACTTTAGGAATTGTCCCGGCATGAAAATTTTAAACACGAATGTAACGTATTCTTTCTAATATAATAAATTATGTTTGTATGGATGTTTGAGAAATAATCACGCGTATGAACGTGATTAAATTATTCCTATGTAACCTATATATACGAGTATAGGGAAATATGGTTCCTGTGACGCAACATCACCTCATAACTACTGAACATATTGGGATGGAACTGCTACCATTCGATGCGGAATTTTTCCTAGATGGTTATGGGCTATATGTGATGTCGTTAAACGTGAGTGAAACCGCGGGGGGCAGCTAGTATATTTATAGAAGAAAAATAAGGTTCCTTTGACGCACCATCGCCTCAAAAGTACTGAACATATCGGGATGGGACTGCTACCATTTGACGCAGAATTTTTCGAATATGGTTATAGGCTATATATGATATGTATATACAAACGCCGGTGAAACCGCGGGGGACAACTAGTATACAATATATAAAATATTAGATCCTAAGCAGATCCTAGAGCAGTGACAAATAAAAAGGTAATACATATTTTTATATATTTATGAGATTATTTTAAAAGTCCAATTCATAGTCTAAACTAGTTTCATAGATAATTTCCATCGGAATAAGAAATTCCCGGCCAACCAATTAGTGATTCAACTGACGTTCTATATTGGAAACGACAGAAATAGCGACAGATATCTATATATCTATAATGCAAGCCGGTAAAATGGATCAAACATTTTTTATGGGCTAAATATGAAATTTTGTTGGATTCCAGCCTAATTATAGGTGAAGTAATGGTTAATAATAACAATTATTGATACATATGGTAGAAACATATTTATTTTACAATTATCGCCATCAGCTGATTTGTCCACAAATATTTGGGATCAACATTGCTGTGGGTGTGCCATCTTAGCATTCACTATCGAGACGATTTGTCAAGGTTAATTATATGTAAGAAGCCTTTCTATTGGTAAGTAGTTAGGTCGTTGAAATAATGTCTTATGAAATTGAGCTTCAGGCTAGGTATGCACACAATTGTTTTTATGATAACAATGCTTGGGTGTGGTGCTCGCTCTTGAAGGACAAGCCTTAATGTAAAAATCTTGTTTTGAAAAGATTTATTGAGGTCATAGCCGGCTCTTCTCAGTAAAAGCAACCTTCCTAACCAGCGTTAGAGTATAAAGTAATAAGTCCCTGTAAAGATCTATTTAAATTAATATGTCATTTCATTTCACAGAAAAAATAAAAATTAAACTGACAACAAATTGAAAACCATTTATTCAGGTTAGGCCCTCGGAAGGCACTTATGAAGGTTAAATTTAAAGATACTGAAGCTACAACCGGAAGTCAGCCTTCAACTAAGAAGAACAAGCAAGAAACTCAGCAAGGTAACAGTATTTTTTATTTTTTATTAAATAATTTTTATTTAAATTTTATTAAATTAAATAAAATTATTAAACATAAAAGAAGGATTGTTTGTTACTTGGAGTGCACTTTACGTGGACGAGTGGACCTAAGGAGAGAATTTATTTATCATCTGAGATGCGCGACTCAGACATGCCGAATACTGGGAATTTTATAGTAGTAGAGCTCTTAGTGCAGAGTTCGTCCGGGGAACTCCGGGCACTGTGTTTCGGTTAGAAAGGTAAGGGGGGCGGTGAAATTACAGGCACAAGAGACTTAACAACTTCACGTCTCAGGGACGACAACGCATTGGCGATGTCCCAAGTGTTGCAAATGTCCATAGGCGGCGGTGACCACTTACCATCAGGTGGACCGTCGGCTTGTTTGTCGGCCTACGTGGTATAAAAAAAAAATAAAAAAAAAAAAATAAAATAATGTTTGTGACATTAAAATAAATATTATATTTTTGACATACTCCAGACTTGCAAACAAAGCTGATGTCTCGAAGGTCTGTCGTGGACGTATTCTTACCCCTAATGTGTGCCCCAAGTTAGGTGAACAATGGTTTCATTCGCACTCTTGTCCCTCAGACACACACTTGTTTGTTAACCTTGGTTCACTCAGTGATTGCCCGGCATTAGACATTCTACTAATATTTTAAGTCCTTCTAATATTATAAATGTGAAAGTTTGTATGTATGGATGTTTGTTACTCTATCACGCAAAAACTACCGAACGGATTTGGATGAAACATGTCCTGGAATCCTATAGAATGGTATCCTATGTGTGAGGATACTTTTTGTGACGGGAAAACGTTTCATCCCTCAGGAAAGCGGGTGAAACCGCGGGGGACAGCTAGTGTTTTATTTATAATTTAATTATTGGCTTACCAACTAAATACACACTTAACTTTATCTTATAATACTATTACAGTTACTTTTCTCGAATACATCATTATGGTTATCCTACTAATATTGCAAATTCGAAAGATTGTGACGATGTTTGTAACTCTTTCACGCAAAAACTACAGCACGGTTTTAAATGAAACTTGGCACATAGATAGTTTATAACCTGGATTAACACATAGGATTTTTGAAAAATGTAACTCCCTTGAAAATGTGAGGGAAACCTCGGAGCACATCTACTACTAACAAATTTAAGAAAAACAGTCAAAAAAAATTATCTATACGGCCTTATCCATGAAATATTCCTCCACTTTCGCTTACAATATTCCCTTTATAATTTATCGCATTCTGAAACAGTATTTGAAACAATAATAAAGTTTATTTATATTGTTTATAAGCAATGTAGCCGTGTCCTCGACCTATCGGCTCACGTGCTGCTTTTTGGCAAATCGCCAGACATTACCATCACTGCGGTGCTATTCTGTAAGCCGTGGCCTTGTTTACGTTGATGCCCTGCGACCGATGACGGTTCCCGAGAGGTTTAATATTTTCCCGGGATAATTTATGTATGTTTTTATTCAGAACATATTTTATCTGTGTGCCAAATTTCATTCAAATTCTACCTTTTATTACGTAATTTAAACATAAAAACTTATAATCATAATGTAGGTATCAGAAAAAATGTTTCAAAATTCAAAAAATTCAAAATTCAAAACCATTTATTCAGTTTAGGCCTTCGGAGGGCACTTATGAAGGTCAAATTTAAAGTTACTGAAGCTACAACCGGTTCGGAAGTCAGCCTTCAACTGAGAAGAACCGGCAAGAAACTCAGCAAGGTTACATTCTTTTTTATTTGTTATATAAATTTTTATCTATTCTGACTTTTTGGCTATTTTATAATTTCAATTTTACATAATTTTATATTTAACAATTACAAAATACTTATTATAGGTAACATTAATAAAAACAAAACAAAAAAAAAAAAATATGACAAGACTACAAAATAGAAAATAACAATAATTAGGTACTTACAACTTAAACAAGAGATTTAGAGGTGCACTGTGCAGAGAGCAGCTATTTCCATACATTTTTATCTTCGCTTTATTATGTACCTATCCCCCGCAGTTTCATTCGCGTTTATCTATATCATATATAGTCTATAACAGGAGTGGCCAACAAGTCGATCGCGATCGACCGGTCGATCGCGCGACCAATTTTGGTCGATCACTCGCAAGTTCCATGAGGGGACGCATTCAATGCCAAATGTTTCTAGTACTTGATACAGGAATGACCTGGAATGAACATGTACGCAGCTCATGGTTCGAGTAGGGAGACATTCGCAGCCGTTGCATGTCCCGTGCGCATATTGTTCATTACCTGCGCTTCTCAAAATAGGTCGATCGCGACTCAATTTTAAAATAAAAAGTAGATCTTATGTGCACAAAAGTTGGCCACACCTGGTCTATAATCATCTACGAAAAAATCCGCGTCGAATGGTAGCGGTCTCGTCCCGATATGTTCAGTAGTTTTGAGGTGATGGTGCGTCAAGGGAACCTTTATTTTGCTTATATATATAACCTTACATTTTAGTACATTGAAAGCAGAATTCAGCTTGTACGGTGACTTCTTTACATTTATTATCCACTCTATTAGTAGATAGATAGATTACTCTTTATTGTACACTAAATAAAAAAGAAAACAAACAACAATAAATCTATGTTCAATGGGCGGTCTTATCGCTAAAATACTAGTAGATACCTTAGTTACTAAAATCATACCTTTGCTTCTCTAAAATAAAGGTATTAATTTTCAATTGAAAAAGGACATTCATTCGCCGTAGCGCAGTATTTCTATTAGTAACGATATACGTTATGTAAAATATTTCGATTTAAATCGAAACATAAACCAGTAATTTCGTTACGACGCGTATTTACGCAAAAAGCATTAAATTCTATATTTTGCTTTTTGCATAGCAAATGGTTTCATTGTCGGCGTATGGCTTTTTTATTTGAAATGTGATTTTATTGGCATATGAAAAATATGAGATGTGCGAAGAAATGACTAAATGATGTTCATATACTAACTACCTATGTGCTTCGGTACTGCAGTATCTAGTTAAGATCTAGATTTATTCTAGGCTTTGTGTGCTTGTCATCTCAAGCCACTTCACCGTTTACAATAGTGAGATTGTTTTGTTAATAAATCTATATATACGAGTATATAAATGTTATGTTGGTTTGTGTACGCTTCAAAAACTCGAAAAGTTCTGCACCGATCGAGCTGAAATTTTAGTATGATATATAATCCGCATCAAGGATTGTTTTTATCTATTTTTTGCATCAGTCACATATCCGCGACCGTCTTTGTTTTGTTTCTCATTTCTCAACCATTCAATCACAATGTGCCACAGCGAAGCGTGGCAGGGTTCAGCTAGTTTTAAATATTTTTGTGATTGTTATGGGGTTTTTTCTGACTGTAGGTTATTTTCATAAAACACCAAAAGCTTTTTTATTTTACAAATGTTTAAAATGGAGGCCAAAGGATAATGTCCTTTATTAATTGTATCTATATATTGATTATATCCTCTATTGAATATACCATTTAGTAAATATATCCCTCAAGAATAACGTGTATTAAAAAATATATTACCGTAGCACCAAGGTCTTACTAAACGATTTTTACTGATCGCCTCATGGTACTATTTTAAGAAAATCTTGTCGCAGCGTGTGAGACTTTGAGAAACGCTTCAACGCTTTGTCTTTTTCTGGCTTAATTCTAAATGAAAACATAATTAAATTAAAAAGCATCGGAACATCATAATAAAAATTGTAATAAACATACTAATAATATTAGAGTGCTCACGGACTTATCTTGACGAAATTTATAGCAAAGAAAGACCTTGTTATAGTTTTAAAAATAATTCACGTACAGTCCAAGCGTCGTGGGATGCAGTCTTCGTGAACCGGGAATAAAGGGAGCTCGTCTCTCTTACAGTAAATATTGACGAAACATTGCAATAAGCAAACCTACAAACCTTATTTAAATTATAATAAGTGTTAAAAAAAATGAAGAGTTAAAAAGAAAAAAATGGATTTTAGAGAAATCATACCAAGTCTAGTCCTCCACTGGAATTACAGAGGCTTCACAGAGTTTCCTATCCGACAACTCCATGGTGAGGAATCAAACATCACAGACATATACTTGAAAGACAACCTGATCTCACGTTTGCCAAATGATATTTGCATGTTGGAGAATTTGCAGAGCTTGTACTTAAGCGGCAACGATATAACTCAGCTGCCTCGAGAGATATCCAAGTTGAGATGCCTCAAGTGTCTCGATGTAAGTGGAAATAGATTGAGATGTATACCTGATGAGATTGGCAAAGTGAGGAGCTTAAAGTTCCTGATATTGGATGAGAACGAACTAACTGCGTTGCCGTTGAGGTTGGCTGAGCTTCGCGGATTACGTTACCTATCGGTTTGTGGTAAATTATGTTCTTTATTTGAGTGTATGTATTCTTATTTGAAACTATGTATCGTTGAGTGTTTTTTGATAACGCGCTTTCGTCTGGCATTTGAATCTATAATGCATCATGGTTTCGTAAGTGGGTCGGTATTTTGTAATACTACAAAGACGGATCGGGATATTATACTCATGTAAGTCAACTCATATGTGAGTCGAACATTGCATAATTTATTATGAATTGATGAGAATACCACTTTAATAAATATTTTTTTGTTTTCTGTCAATATTTAACCATTTTAATAAATGGATAATAATATCGGGTATATGATAATATTTCTATTGGTGATTTAATATAATGAGATTTTAGAATACCTCAGATGTTATTGTCTTAATATTAATTCTGATATTAGCGTTCTACTTTGAGTTCCATTCTGAAAAGGTAATTATTTTTATTTACGTTGCATTGCACTCCAATATATATTCATTTAGATATGCCTAATATGCCAAATGTCAATATTAAAGAAATTATCTAAGTATTTTACTAAGTGTTGTACTATGAATAAACAAATTAGTCGAATTCATTTAAATTACAAAAATTAAATTACTGGTTTTGATAAATAGGAAATGCGGAAATTTCACATGCATTCAAACATAAACTTTAACCATAAAAAATATATAACAAATGAATCATGGAGGTTTATACTCCATACTTTTTGTATTCTAGGAACAGAATAATTATTCCCAAACCGAAATTAAACGTTTAAAAGCGACAGTTAAAACACTGGTTAACGAAACTTCCAGCGGTTTGTTAATACGCTCTAGTTACTGGTTTTAGCTCGACTCGTAAACTTAAGGAAGACAGTAGTTACGTTTGGCGCCTCCGATAACAAACTGAGCGCAGTAAATCAAATTTAACGTTTCCTTATTGATTTGTTTGACCTATTTCACTTTGGAACTTTTTAGAGATCATTATGACGAAATAGAGAAGTAGAAGTCAGTAAGTAGGAAGTTTTTTTTATATAATAATAATAAATATCCCGGGACATTCGTTACACGCGGCTATCTGATCCCAAACTAAGCAGAACTTGTACTATGGAAACCAGATAACTGATATACTACATATTTTACATTTTTCTTTTTTTTTATAAATACATACTTATATATATATTTACACCCAGACACAGAACAAACAGACATGTTCATGCACACAAATGTTTGTCCTGGGTGGGAATCGAACCCGCGACCTTTAGCTTGGCAGTCAGAGTAGCTAACCACCAAGCCAACTGGCCTGTCAAATATATGGATAGACGTGGTAATTTACAGCCGTGTGAAGAGTGTGTAGCGGTGTTATAAGTATTAGTAAACAGTGGTAGCAGTAACTATTATTCAATAGCCGTAAATATTAGGTAGCAGTATGAAGTATTTATTTATTTCAACAACAGAATCCACAGCTGTTAGTCACTTAAATTTTACATATTATACCAATACTTACAGCCACTTATGGATTTAAATTTTGGTTTTATAACCTAGTTTTATTTAATGCAGTCACATCCATACTGTATTCAGTACGTACTTAATTATGTCATATAAAATTATATAAAAACAAGAATATATGTGTGGTATATAGGGAACGGTGTGTGTGTGTGTGTGCCTGTGTATGTTTGTGTGTATTTATAGTCTAAAATCCTTGGGAGCAAGTTCCCAGCTCTTAAGACATGGCTCTTGGTGATAGATATTCATCTTAAAGATGGTAGCCAACTAAGCCGGTACAACAATATGACCTACCACCATGACATGGTTTCCCCCAAGGTCATCCTTGAAGGTATTAAGATTAGTATGATGTATAGAATAATAATAATAAATTTCATTTATTCAGGTAATTTGCACTCATTAATTACAAATATTATCTCAAATAATCATAATAAAAATAAAAATATAAAATGAAACATAAATATAGATAAAATTATAATTTTAAACTAAATTTATATTATATAAGGTATACACTTTACAGTCTTCTCTTCGGCACTGGTACAGCGACATGTCTGCTGGAACAATGCCGAATAAAAGGGCAGTCCAACCATTCCCCAATCATTGCCAACACAGTATTGGTGCTGGCCCGCACTCTATGCACTAAGGACGCTGCACGCTTACGCATTGTCGTGTTAAAGCAGTCTGTGCGTGCCTCTGCGAACATACCTGAGGCACTGCAGTATCGGGGCAGCCCCATCACCGCCTTGAACGCGTTATTAAACTGGACGCGGATGGCGCTGTAACTTCTATTAGTGTAGTGCGCCCACAGGCTGCACGAGTATAGCCTACAACGTCCACTACCACCGAGCTATCTTCGCTATAAAGTGACTGATATATTGCAGACGATAATGAAAGTGCTGATATGATTTTTTGTTCGCACGCAATTGCGTATGAGTGTAGTTTCATAAAATCTTTTAGGGTGTATCTATATATCTGTTAAGGTCTATCCACACATATCAGGGCCTTGTCCGGGACGTGATGGGCCGTGCTCCGTTAGGGGCTCATAAAAAAATCGGTGCCTACATTTCATATGAACTCGTTCACACACGTCCACCGGCGACTACATGAAATACATGGATTTAAAGTATAAAAATAACATTTGTGAACAGAAAGCGCCTGACGGGACGGGGATGCACGGTCTTGGCAAGGCCACGGTCCGCCCACGTCACGGGCGCGGCTCTGTTATGTGTGGGTAGACCTTTAAAGATTATATACATTGTGGAAATAAATATTTTTAAATAACAGATTAACTTACATAATAATTGATAATATGCTCCAAAGTTTTATCCTACTAATATTATGAATGCGAATGTTTATGCGGATGTTTGTTACTATTTCACGCAAAAACTACTCAACGGATTTGAATGAAACTTGCAACTTAGACACATTAAACCGGGATTAACACATATTATAGTTTTATTCCCGGAGAAATGCGGGCACGCAGGAAAACCCCGGAGGACTGCTAGTAGATTACAAACAATCGTCAAATGAACGATCTAAGCTCACCCACGGAGGCGATTAGTTTATATACATACTAGCTGTCCCGCACGGTTTCACCTATGTTTCAGAGGAAAGTTACTCTGTTCCAAGATGAAAAGTATCCTATGTGTTCATCCAGATTATAAACTATCTATTTGCCTAGTTTTGTCCAAATCCTTTTAGTAGTTTTTACGTGCTAGAGTAGTTTGTTACTCTAGCACGTAAGAACTGGATCCATATCCATCTTCACAAATTTTCGCATTTATAATATTATTATAATATAAGTAGAATTAAATAGTATGTTAAGAACTACCTTGACATACCCTTACAAGTATGCTTCTAAGTAAAGCAAAAATCTCGCAAAACAACCCTAGAAATGTCGATAATATTTACAGACAACAAACTAAAATGGTTACCACAGAGGCCTGTGTACAACTACCATCACTGCGAATTCAGGTTCTGGCGGAACCCCAGCTTGAAGACTTTACCGTACTCACTCTGGTATCATATGTTTCGGGATCAACAAACAAGAAGTCTTAATATTGGGTAAGTTATAATGATACTTTGAGTTTGCCAACTATCCTGGGCCAAGTCGGAGATGGTAATAACGTTTTAGTACACGTTACAGTTTGTGTACAAATTGGTATAGATTCTTGGAAGGTTTCTCAATAATGATGGTATTAAAATTGTGGATAAGGTCGATGAAAATTTTATAGCATCAAGGTTGAATAAAAATGTATACTCTCGTGCTATACCTTCAACGGACGACCCCAACTTAATCAAGTAGCAAAGGCAAAAGAGATCAACATTCTGTTGGCAACTTTAGTATATGTGCTTAATTTTTTCACTTGTTTTTTTTATTATTACTTTTTTTAAGGTACTACATTTAATTTGCTATAAATAAAATTATTTTCTTTCTAATTGTATAGATCTAGATGAACATTACCACAAAATAGCAGACAAATTTGTATGCCACTATTTGACGATTTCAATCAGAAAATAAATTTTAAATACTATAATATTTAAATTTCAGATGCTTATCCACACAAACTATCCCAAAGAATCTTAGTAAACAAAGGGGAAATTGCTGTCGATTGAAACTAAATCTGGACACTAAAGAGAAAGACTATGACGTCCATATACCTTCTGCATATACTAATATCTTGGAACCAGAATGTCATTCACCACCAAGTCTATTAGAATTATGCAAAAGAAGATTGTATAAAATTGTTGCTGACACTGCGAAACGTCTTACAACAAAACCATTCAGTATCTATTCATATAATGACTATAATAATGAAACAAATAATAATGTAATAGATCTAGAAACAAATTTTGAAGACATTGATATTAATAATAAAGAAAATTATGCAAGAGGCTTAAACGGTAATAATTGTGTAGAAAGGACGTCTATTGTAAATAAAAGTAAAAAGATACATGAGATAAAGAAGCAAAAAACTCAGTACGAGCCAGCAGATTTGATAGAAGAATATTTTAATTTCTTACCGACATTTATTAAAGAATGTCTTTGCAATGGACCTGTATCACGATGTGAAAATGTCGATTGCAAGAAACCGCTGTTCGATTTCGTACATTATGAATTTTGCTTAGGGTAAGTAATTGATCATTATCCAGCTAAAGATGACTTTATCTGTTCTATTGTTTTCATCTTTTCTATGGATTCAGAAAGAAATTATCCAAAGAATAGCAATAAGTATAGAAAGCTGTGGGAGCAGTAGCAAAATCTTTTAAATAGCTATCGAAATTTCAACCCGAGCCGAGGTTTCACCCACATTTCAGAGGGATCTTTACCGGGATTAAAATCCCTTAATGCAGGGACACGAATTTTCGTTTACAATGGAAAGCATTAAACCAATCATCGAAAATTAGTAGTTCCCAAGCACCCGATCAACTTTTGCACCTTTTACCCAAATTGTGAAATGGAAATTTTCAAAATTTACCAAACTAGTTTCCATTTTATCCGTATTCTACGGGATCTAATGATTTTCCGGGATAGAAAGTATCCTATTTTTATTTCATCTAAATCCGTTTAGCCGTATATACGTAATTAAGTCACAGTCATCCAGGCTTTGACATTTATAATATTAGAAAGATTATGAAATGGGTATTACAGGGCCGGATTAACCATGTCGGAGCCCCTAAGGAATGCATGTCACGGGGGCCCTTTACTAACTTCCTAAAATACATGTTTTCTACAAAAACGCAATTATATTCATAACTAGCTGACCCGCGGTTTCACGCGGATAAAAAGTAGTTTTATAACACTCTTCATTAAATAGTCTAAGTGTGTGTCACATTTAAAAAGAGATATTGTTTGTGTTATTGATGAAGTTTTTATTCAGGGGACGTGGGTAAAACCAAAGAGCGAATGTAACTTATAAATATTTAATTTTCCAGGAAAATTATCCTTATCGATAATACGGAAGATGTTATATTAAGTGCAGCACTCTGTTCCAAAACCTGCGCAGAATCTTGGAGACAAGGCAAAATAAATATCTTACCCTGGACTTTCATAAAGGAATGAAGATAATAAAAGTTAATGATTTAAAACAATGTTATTATTTTTGAATAATTAGAAAAAAAAAGTATAAGCTTTATTTAGTTCATCTGTATTATCATGCAATTCACCATTGGATTAATAGATAAACCTTATTCCAATAGCAATAAAGTGATTTTTTTCTATGATATTTGTCGCTGTCAAAACAGACCCGTCACACAAAACCAATCATTATTACCAGCATTATATTCTCTTTACCAAAACTAATGAGATGTGATTATATTCTCTTTGAATCAAACCATAAATTTTAATGACGGGAACAAAAAAAAAATAAAAAGAAAATATCAAACTTCCTTGGGAGTTTAGATACCCATTATTTTCTTCATCGTGATGACTCAACGCGTGATGAATTAAACAAGTTCACAATATGGACGAAAATAACGATGATAAAGAAAAAACAGCAAAGCCCAAAGATTATTTTACTGGGCATAAATGCCAGGTGCCACCGGAAAAGTTATCCAAATATGAGATTAAGTGCGGTAAATTTCGGAGATTCTGGATAAATATAACTTCAGTTTATGTAAACGATATCAGAGCTATAAAGTTATACAGGTAGGCATATACAAAATTATCTGATACATAAGAATCATTCCTAACTGTTTGCTTATTTCCATGAATATCCGTTTAAACTTCGGCCACAGAAATGCGTGATGACAAGTCATACTGGGTCAAGACGGCATATATTGCCTCTATGACCTAAAAATGCTACAGCCCATTAAACTACGATTTTTTATAGCGACGGAGAAATTATATGGAGTCCTATCTATTACATATTTACATAGCATTCTGCTTGCAGTCTGCTTTGGCAAGTTTTTGTCTGCGTGAGAAGCGAAACAACGAAGAGCTGAAGAATTGCAACCTTATATTTTTAAGCCATCATACATTATAATTTGAGTGCTAGCAATTGATTGCTGTGATTGCAATATTCTGGAGGCGAGTCACCTAGGAAGCTCTTTTTGTTGTGTGTAGATATATTTTTATGCCAAGTAGTTCGACAAGCAGTCAGTCCACCTGATAGTGAGTGGTCACCGACGCCTAAGGACTTTTGCTACACCAGGGCCATTGCCAATGCGATGTCAACCCTGAGACGTGAAGATATTAAGTCTCATTTGCCGATTACTTACCATACCTTTATAATCGAAACATAGTGCACCACTGCTTCACGGCGGAATTGGTGGAAGTACCTACTTCCCCGGATGAACTCTACACGCAGAGCTTCTTCTGAGTATTTTTAGGTGGATCCAATTTTTATTACCTTTTACTTTGGTAATTTTAGGTCCCACGCAGCGTTTAGCGAAGAGAATTACCGTAATTACCAATATTACCCGCTGTCGATTCACCCCTACAGCAAGCTAAGGCATTGGTTGGAAACGACATTCGTTATAGCATTGACTCTGTCCAATGCGCTGGTCGCCATTCACTTTACTGAAAATGATCCAGAACAAGATGTGGGTATTTCAAACTTTTTTTTGTCGTATCTACGTTGAACATTAACATGACTCTTTAATCGAATAAGATTGCAGTTCTGATTTAAAAACATCTTCCTGGGGCTGTAAGGTAACAAATACATTATTTGGAATGTGACTGTAGATTCTTACTATTAGCCTTTTTTACCAGATGGTGTTTATGCACCAAATTGATTCCTGTTTAGGGTGCTTTTAAAGTTTTTGAAAGCGCTAAGTGCAAGGGCCATCTCTAACAATTAAGACTTATGACGAAGATCCACTGAAGATGGGTGGACTTTGTAGATACCATTACATATGGATTTCACTTCACTGAAAAGTGCCTACCTTACATTGGTTTAAAATACAATTGAAGGGGATAGTGAATAAAACCAGCATCCAGTGGCGTAGCTAGATTACCAAAGGCCCTGGGGCCCCTCCTCCAGAGCTTGGGGCCCCAGGGCACGAGGGCTAGATGGAGCAGTCCATCCGGTAGCTACGCCACTGCCTGCATCCTCTTGATCATCAGTCAAAAGCCACTTAACCCTAATATAACTTGCTAAATTGTAAATACATTTTCAGGACAGACACAGAATCATAATGTACTCTATCGACCTAATGTATTTACTCAATGTATTGGCGAACTTCTTCACTGGCTACATAGAAGGGAATACCCAAAAATTTGCTGTCATGGACTTAAAAAAAATATGTTGTAGATATGCCAGAACTTGGCTTGCAATTGATTTGTTATCATCAGCTTGCTGCCTGGGCGGTCTTGTTAAGGCGGAGTTTGTTACTCTACATTTAGTTTTAGTTGCTATGAAAATCCTTAGATTGCCTGTTCTAATTATGTACCTAGACAATGTTTTGACTGTCCGACGAACAGAGGTACGTGAATTCAGTCTCAATTTGAACTGTAACGTCCCTGTATTGCTTAAATAGACACTGACGAGAGACATCAGCATCAACTCACTTTGGCTTTATTTAGGGTCGGCTTTGAAGGTCATTCTACTCATGTTTGATATTTGCCATTTGTTAGGCCAATCAACATTAATAAAATTTCTTCAGATAAAACTTAAAACTATGTTGGAATTGTTTCTACTCATATTATCTTACTTGTCGTGGAATATTTACTTTCAATTTGCCACTGAATACATTGCTGAGGGGACCTACGCACCAGTAAGCCCTAGGAACTGTTCCTGGATATCTATTGGGAAGCTATGGAATCACACGTCTCCAACAAGATTTGCTTACACTTTGGATAGAGCTAGTATGTTGTCATTGCTTCGATATTACCTTTTTATATAATATACAAATTATTTTGAATGCATGATAGCCAAAAAAAGGAAATGGATAGACGATATTTGTATCGTTTTATTATATTAAATAAATTCTCTGTATTATTTATAAAATATCCCAGTACATTCTTCACACATGGTGCATGTTGCATGATCCCAAATTAAGCAGTGAACTACTTTTTAAATAAATACTTTTAAGATATTTACAACCAGACACAGAACAAACAGACATGTGCATGCACAAAAATGTTTGTCCTGGGTGGGAATCGAACCCACGACCTGCGGCTTGGCAGTCAGGGTCTCTAGCCACCAAGCCAACCACCCAGTCGTTAGAGAATAAATATTCCAAATGAACCAAAGGTATACTGGATGGAATCAAAACATACTAGACAACAGATGATTGTAGATATTAGTCATCATGAAACTTTGAATTGAGCAATTGATCTGATTAGGTTGAAGCTTGCAAACAGCTCCTGTAGAATTTTTATAACTAAGTCATTAGAGATTTAGATCATTGTAATAATTTTTAATTTCAGTCGGTATGTTGAGAAAAAACGCAAATATGAACCTTATTAACGAAGGCGGATGTTTCGAAACCTTTTTTATTATATCCTGGCTTATTGCTAAGGTTGGGTTCTAATACTGTGTTTAAATTTAAACTTTATTCTTTAACACAATTACACTCACTGGAAAAAACATTATTTTCTAGCTTCTGGTATACCATTGTGCTCTAAAATACACAATTTCGGCATTCGGTGCGGAATCCGCTCAAGCTAAATACTACATCATGATGAAACAAGTTGAAACATATATGAAACAGAGGAATTTCCCGCCGAGAATCAAACAGAAGGTCCTGAAATTCTATGCCATTAGATTCCAGTCGAATTACTTTATGGTATACATTTTTTATCACACCTTTAAGTGCATCTAACAAAACATCGTCAAAGTAGTGAGCATCAAGTAGCACCTGTATTTAAAAGCCAGATTATTTTCAGGCTATATAGCTTTGGTGATGCTTGTCTTAATTAGTTAGTTACTGGCGCGAAGTTAGGCTTTGAATCTTTCCAATAAAAATCCCAAAGCATGGTTTTGAGGGACCAGAAATCGATATAACAGGTATTCAACTTCGGGAAAATCGTTTTAGGTCCGAACATCTTAGATACTTCATCATTGGAAATCGTTTTGTACCACTAGTCCCAGTATTAGCCTTTCATTCAAAATCCGGAGAAGAACCGGCAAGAAACTCAACAAGGTTATATTATATTAGGTTATGGTTATATGAGGAGGTATTTTATATTAAAAATATTATTATAATAATCAAAATAGATTCAAAAGTTATCATTTTTAAATATCAATATGCATACGTCCAGTATCACATCACATTCCAGGAGTCACGTATGCTAAGCTGCGTTTCTGGTCAGCTCCGTGAGGATATAGTAATGCATACCGGTCGGCAACTAGTAAGGGAGCTGGACTTCCTAAAGCGGTTGCCAAAACCACTACTTTTGCAGATTGCTTTAAAACTGAGGCTCGTTATCTTCATCGCTGGTGACATCATATTCAAAATCCATACAGTTGGTAAGTTAGTCAGTTTAGTTGCTTGGTCTAAGATCCACTTTGGACATTTAATTATAAGTTGCCTGAAAAGGTTTGTTGTAAACAGTTTTATGCTATTGCTTAAATAGATCATAAGGGCGCGTTTCCAATGACGCGGAGCTGGGCGGAGTGGAGAGGAGAAGAGCAGTGAAAAGTGGCAAGTGTTTGTTGAGTCGTGATTTCGAGTACTGTGGCCAACTCATGGTCCGCTCATCTCCTCTCCACCCAGCTCCGCGTCAGTGGAAAGCACTTTCAGTATTAGATTATTGTTTTTCATAAATTAATTCTCCACTAAACTTTAACAGCCTTACTTATAAACGTTACTTAAATTGTAATTTATACTTAACGTACATTTAATCACTAATTAAGGAGTTAAGTAGTAATTAGTTATGTCGTTACTAAGACAACGATTAATTAATTTTTATAAGTAAGGCTGTAAAACTAAAGTTTGGTGCCATGAGGAATACCGTATGCCCAATTCAATAACGTAACATGAACATTAAAAAATCGATAACGTTTGTTTTATTGATTTTTTAGAAATAATATGTCTGAATTTTACCAGGTGACTGTCTTTACTTCGTCGACAAAGGGACTGTAGCAATCTACTCCGAGTCCGGCAAAGAGATATGGCATTTAGACGACGGTGATTATTTCGGTGCAGTGTCTCTAGTTACAGAAAACCGCATGAGGCCCTCGTCAGCTGTCGCCGTTACGAATTGCGAACTCTTCAGGTTGGATAGAGAAGACTTCGACAGTACTATCGCCTTTTACCCGACGGTTTACGAGGATATAAAAAAGGAATCGGCTAATATGTACCAAAAAATAATCGCACTCGATGAACATCATAAAGCAGAGTTGAAAATGGCCGATGAAGATATGCATAGGCAGAATTCGCGTTAATTTTCTTCGATTGAATATTGTCTATCTTTTCACTGATCGACAGATTCAGATTGATTTAAATCCAATTTACAACAGGAAGTTATATTTTGTTCGTACTAGAACTAATTTTAAGTTTAAAAAGTAACTTAATGATAGCAATAAAAGACAATTTTTATTTATTTTTCGTTTATTTAAAACCAGCCACCATAGTATAAGCGTAAGTTCGGAATAATTTAATTCGAAAATACTGATTCTTATGTATTTTTAATGAGTATAAAAGTCTTTAAAATAATAAAGTTTTACCTCCTTGAACATATTGAAATATATATTTTGAATTTAGTACTTATTGGTTTATTATTCTCATATTGTTCTCGGAGGACAGTCTTTAGTTCATTTAAAACGCATAATTATCTCTCACATGTTTCAAAATAATTTATAATATTATTACACAACATCACAAACAAAAATAAAAACTATGAATCTTGCTGTTTGTCATTATAATTTTATATTTCTTATATATTGGCATTATGTCCATGATTTGATATTTATAATTTATCAGTTCCGTTTCTCGAGGTAGACTAAAATATATATTTTAAAAGCCACAAAATATCCAGTGTGTATAAATATAAATTATTTGCCTTGAAAGCCTTTTGGATGCGCGACATGCACAGAAATCACTTTGTATTCGAACGTGTGAGTAGATACCATCTACATGGAATGGGTGTGACATAGAGACCTCTTTCTTCACACTTTACAGGCAAATAATACACTCTTGCATTACGGACGTACCAAAAATTCACATATTCGCAATTTTTCGCCAGCGAATAACAATCTATAACATGATTTTAAAATATTCATCTGTATACATAACTTTGTGCCACAAGGAGCTCCTAGTCGCATCCAATCGACTTTTTACCATCACTCTTTATAAAATTTTAATTACTAAATTGATTTTTTTATTGAAATCTGTTTCATCTAAGGCGCAATTTACACCTTCATTATATCTAATACACGCATACTCAATCGATAGGTCACCATCCAAAACGTCTTAACTAGCTAATTAACTTATGACTGTGTAAAGGTGTTGTCCCTTAGGCCATCGCCAAACATCGCCTAAGGGGGCCTTAATAAAGGATTAATAATTGAGCTGAGAATGCTAATTGGCGTTAGCGAACGAAGTTGCATCTGTCAGAACTTGGTAAAACATACCATTCGTGTTGTATGGGCCCATAGTTCTGAAAACAAAATAATGATAAATATAAACGATAATTCTCGAGCCTTCGCAGGCTTACGTAGAATAACTCACTCAAGTTTCATCGCGATCGGATAAATAGAATATGAAGGCATGGGGTACAAACGTACAAACATACAAACATTCATTTTGACATCATGCACAAAATTTTTGGGTGGGAATCGAACCCAAGATATCAATAATGTTACATCTTTTTACCAACATAAGTAGCTGAATCGATCCAACTTTTTTTTAACTTTTAACTAGTTTTTGTAAAAAAAAATATGTACCCGCGAATACGGATTATTTTATAGATCCCCTAGGACGGATCTCAACTTACGTACTCAATCGGCGTCGGTAGTTGACGCTTTACTTGCACTGAAGTAATTAAATAAATTAAAATAAAACACCCATTAAAGATGTCCGCTTTTTCGAACATCCACGGATAAGGATATCCGGCACATCACTAGTTACGATCTAATACCGTAATGAGACAGTGTGTAGGACACTCACCTGCGACTGTGGCCGCTGGGCCCACACGGCCACGTGTGCTAGGAGGCTGGCTCCCTCTCGGCGCAGCGTCTCAAGCTCGCAGCAGTATAGAACACAACACAAGGAGTTTTCCACCAGGCACCTAATTGTACCACTTCTTCTGAACTCACCGGGGTTATGCTATAAAACAATGTTGCTTTTAAGTTTAATGTTAATGTTGTACATTATGAAAGTTGGTGTGCTACGTTTGATATCTACTTATTCTCAAAAACTACGATTTTTTGTGAAATTTGATTTAAGTAACATGGGTCATGGAATAGGACATGGTATTTTCTTTTTTGATATAAATAGCAAAATAAAATTTATTTCAAATCTAGTACCAAAGATAAAGAGCTTATTTTCGATAAAACCAAGCAATTCTTGACTTTAAGTTATGATTCTCGTTCTGCCATACTTGCCTTAATTAGTATGAGAAATAAAGTGTCATTACATTCATGTGTGTTGACCACAACCAAATCATGGTAAATAAGAAAGATTTAATAATAAGGTATGTTTCTCACCTCAAATCATTGAACATATACCATTGCGGTTCTGAATCCTTTCCGACAGTTGGTGCGTACGCGACCAAGTTCTTAGGATTGTCCTCGACACACACTACTACTCCTGACAATGCATACTCCTCCTCAGACTGAGACGTCACAAGTTTTTTTTTGAGCTTGTTTGGATCCATTCTGTTTGGTTGGTCTGGTGGAGGCTCGGCCTGTAATAATATAAAAAAGAAAAGAGATTTTGGAATAAGAACAAGTTGAAACAGTCAATATAAAAAAAAATGAGTGTATTGCCAATACTTCTCAACAGTATGCTGACCTCTGAAGTGATGGGAACTTCCTTAGCTTTGGCCTACATAGGTGCCTCTAGGGCCTGAACAAAATAAATGGTTTAGAAATTTAATACAGTGTAAACTCTTTATAACGTTATCCTTTATAACGATAAACTCCCTATAACGTTGAAGTGAGCCCAAGTTGGTTGGTTTGTTCACTTTGTTTTGTTTTTTTTTGTTCACTCCATATAACGATAACTCTCTATAACGACAAAAAATGCTCAGTCCCTTGAGTTTCGTTATAAAGAGTTTACACTGTATCCCTATCTAATATTATAAGTGATGACATTTTTGTGTGCATTTTAATATTCAGTACCTGGATGGCTTTCCTCGGGTTTTCTTTACTAATGTGACTACTGCCGTATTCTCTTTTTTAAAGCACTGTCATATATACCTAGATACGAATTAGATGCGATCAAAAAATATATATATATATATAGACATTTAAGTGTAAGTGCTTTTACCTCTAATGGTATTGTAGCAGTTTTCATTGCCTAAAAAAATTGATAAAACGACGTTTTCTAAAAATGAAACCTAGCTAGATCGATTTATTGCCCCCGAAACCCCCTGCATGCAAAATTTTATGAAAATCGTTGGAGCCGTTTCAGAGATCCTAATATAAACTTAATTTAAATTTAAACAAGAATTGCTCGTTTAAAGGTATTAGATAGATAGATAGATAGATATGTCATCTTTGGTTTATACACTTTTAGAATTCAATTGGTTTTCTACAAAGAATCCATTTGTGGAATTTCATTGCTTACTGTACCCAGTCAGGAGGGTACTACAACTGCAAACGAACCTTCTCATTGATAGTGACATCTCCATCAGATTGCAACCTTATAAGGAGCTGAAGCGGCAACACGGAGTGTGTATCCTGGGATGAGTTCCTCGATGAGCCAGCCTGAGAGGAGTTCGGTCTGTAAACACGAAGAGTTATTTTGAGCCCTCGACTTGAAAAGAAAGAGTTCATTTTACTCAGGATATCTTAATAGCTTTATGTAACCTTAAAGGAGAGAGTATGAAATGGGCTGTCCTAGTTTGAACAAAATTCTGACAATAAATTATGGTATACATAAATATTAATCCTGTACATTATTATACAGTGCTATCTGATCCCAAACTAAGCAGAGCGTGTATTACATTTGTGTACATATACAGATATTTACACTCGGACACAGAACAAACTGAGATGTTCAAGTACACAAATGTTTCTCCTGGGTGGAAATCTAACCCATCTTTGGCGTGGCAGTCAGGAACTAAGTAACAAGGACCAGTCATATTTATATTTGCTTTTAAAAACAGAGATTTAATGTTATCTTATATAGTAAGGTATATATATAGATAGGTATATATAACATATATATGGTAGAAACGGTTTCGGCAGAATACCAGCGTCTGCTGTTACACACAGTAGATATATGCCCAGAGTCGAGACCATTTTGTTGCTATAGATCACGTCAAAATTATAATTTTTTTATTAATGTTTCATTTGTATTATTATTGTTTATTTTAAATGATTTATTTTTCTTATAATTATTATTATAATTTTTTTATTATTAAATTTGAAGACGTTGCTTTAATTTGTTATCTATTGTGTGTGTATGTATGTGGCAAATAAATTAATGTCTATATCTAATGAAAATAATATAAATACGATTGAATAGTGAGTCTTCACCTGTCTGGATGCTTAAATCGACACCCAGGTCGAGCGCAATGTAGTCCATAACGGCACGGTTTGCCGCTGCCCCCTCGTTTTGATTCCTGTTGAGATAATTTATTGTATATATTTTACTAATCCTATCTCTAAATAGACTTAAACACAGTCACTATAATCAGTTTCTGCCCTACAACATTACCAGTTTACCGGCATCAACATCTCGGATAATCATTTGAATCATATTAAGCCTGGACAAATTGCCAAGCGGATACTAGTTAGTAATTTTTTTGATGCCACATGGGCCGACATACAAGCGGATGGTCCACCTGATAGTAAGTGGTCACCGACGCCTATGGACATTTGCAACACTAGGGGCATCGCCAATGCGTTGTCGACCCTGAGACGTGAAGTTGTTAATGTGTCTGGTAGTATTTCCCCAGACGAACTCTGCACTAAGAGCTCTACTACTCGAAAAATTATGAAAAGATTTGTTCAATATAATGGATAATTACCATGTCTTTCTGCATTCCTTTAGCCCAATACGCCTTTTCGTGAACGGTCACACCACCACAATTGATCGCCAATATTGGTGGTAGTCTGTGAAATAATTACGAAGAATTACAAAAAGTTTTCAGTACAAATCCTCTCTGACGATTTAGAAAAGGAAGGGTACAAACATAATTTGTTATATACATTGAAGACTAGCTGTCCCCCATGGTTTTAACCGTGTTCCCGAGGGATGTCACCTTTTCCCGGGATAAACAGCCAATATATTATTCCAGGATAAGCTTTATCTATGTGCCAAATTTCATCCAAATCCGTTTTGTAGTTTTTGCGTGAAAGCATAACAAAAATCCATACATACAAACATGCGCATTTATAATATTAGTAGGAATTAGGATACTAGCTTTTCCCGGCTGGCATTTGCAATGCGACAATTTAGTCGGGAACTTTCACAGGCATACGTAGAACAATTCTCAAAATTCCGTCGCTATAATAATAATATAATAGTACAAATATTCATCTATACTAATATTATAAAGCGGAAAGATTTGAATGTTAGTATGTTTTTTACTCTTTCACGCAAAAGCTACTAAACGGATATGGATGAAACTTTGCACATAGATAGAGCATATCCTGGAATAACATATGGGCTACTTTTTATCTCGGGAAAATGTGATATGCCGCGGGAACGCGGGTAAAACCGCGGGGGACAGCTATTTTATATATACGAGTATATATACATAAATTATGTAAAATAAAATAAAAATATACAAAATGAACCTTGCGCCTAACAACATAAAGTATATAATCACCTAACCACCCGCCCCCGCTGCGTCGTAGGCGTGAACCTGGCGCACTGCTCGCACCACGCGTGCGTGCTGCGGCGCGCGGCCAGCGACGCGCGCACCAGCTCCAGGAACCCGCGCGGCTCGCTGCCCTCGCGGAGCGTGGTCGCCGGGTACTGGAGGGCACACGCTAGCACCACGGATTCGCGCTCTTCCTGTAATAAAATGACGATTTTGAACTATTTATCAAACTGAGGTATACTTTACTATTGGAGGTTGAAAATGTAACTGGCTATATTATTATAATCCAATAAAAAAGTTTATATGTCTTGGTGACATGTAGGGCACCGCCGAACGATTACCTCCACGTCCCCTAGAGGGAGTTTGAGAAGACCTCGCAGTAGTGATAGAAGTGTAGTTTTGGTTTTATTAATATTATTCAGATCACTGTGTACAGCAACAACATTTACTTATAATGTATGTTGTGTTGGTCTGTAGGTTGAAGTGCATCAAGCTTGCTTTTTTTGTTTGAAATTGTGTACCTATCATTGTTTTGTTTTATGTGTATCATCTGTTGGCAACCCTAATAAATAAATATCTAGTAACTAATTCCGCTGGATCTCCTTCTCTGTCAAGTCCCGAAAAAGTCACATAAATTCTATCCGGCAGTCGGCGAGGTAGCACGTATGTGGTGCTAGTGCTTCGAGTCAGTGACAGCGAGTCTAATACGTCCTGAAGATGATTCGTGTAGACACGCGTTTCGATTTCCTATTGAGTTTCCTTGTTTTGGACTTGACAGAGAGGAAATCCAACAGAACTAGTTACTAGATATTTGATTTTTGTACTATATAATCTTACAATGGATTTCCCCAAGGTCAAGCCTGGGTCAATTAGTTAGTATTACTTATTATTATTTTTAGCCATTATTTTACAAGTATGTAAGTATTCCTTTACTATTAAACAAAATAAAATTCTTCCCAAAGATAACACAATGTTTCCATTTTCACCAGCTCCTAGAAATCATGTTTGAATAATCTAAAACTTGAAATCGGAAACTGTTGACTTAAAAATAAAATAATCAATACTACACTAACCTCCTTATTACATTTCAAGCATCGATTCAACTGATGTCTGCCGATGGCGAAGAGCTGGGAGATAGCGGACTCCTCTCTCTCTTTTCGATGGTTCAACTCGAGGTTCTCGTGGTTTTCTCCGTCACCCGTACCTTTTGGACGACCAGAATATAATTACATGCAATAGTTTGACCCTATGGTAAGGCTTGACTATCATGATCAAGATATAACAGGCGGTAGCTTCAGTAACTTTAAATTTGACCTTCATAAGTGCCCTCTGCAGGCCTAAACTGAATAAATGGTTTTGAATTTTGATCATTATTATTATATAGATGACTTTTTATTTTTTCAATTTTTAGTTTAGTTACATTATTTATGCCAAATAAATATGTCCAATGAAAATATTCGATTATCGGTATCCAAAATTTGTTAATCTTAAAAAAGCTAACAAACCTTCCTCTCTCCGATGATTTTGCCAGCCATCTACTCTAAGCTCTTCCGGAACATCAAACTCCGTTGAAGGTCCAAGGAATTCCAACTCAGTATAATGAAACTCTTCATTATACTGCCCATTCATGCCCTGCGGCGGTGCCATACTTCTGTTGAACTTAAGCGCGTTGCCGATCCGCGGCTTAGGTGGACTGTGAGCTAGAAAAGCTAGCTCTTTCTCTTTCTTTCGTGTTTCAAGTATTTCGTAGTGGATTTGATGTAGGATGAAGCGGTTCCAACTCTGTAAATATTAATTTTAGTTTGGAGTTACTTGATAAAAATATTTGGGTGCATAGCTTATACAATCCCCAATGCTGGGGCACGAGCTCCCAATAATAGCGAGGGGAATTAATGATTACGAATAGCAAACTTCATATGCTATTGAATCTTACTTATCTGGGACAACCCGGTAAACCTGTTACTGGAGATTTTTTGTCTCAATTTATCATAATATTTTAACGGGAATGGACAAAGAGACCATAGAAAATGTAAAAATAAATAAGTTATACTATTACTGATTATTATTTTATATTTTATTATTTTATACTTTTCACCAAGAAAATTATGCTTCAACAGAAATTCAATTCATTGCACGTTTATTTAATTTTCATTTAAAAACAGTGTTAAACATTATTTCTAAGCAGTAATTGATTGCACACGGATATAATCAAAAGTAACATAAGTATAAGAAATTGGACCATAAGATGCTAGACTTAGATATCAAAATACTATAACACTTACCTGTATGAGTGCAACAAAATCAACCCTTGCATCTGGTCCACGATCAGGCAATATGAGCCCTAAAGCGGCCGCTTCAGGCACCGTCCGAAACGCGCGTAAGAAATTATTGGCCTGACACGGCGCCCCGCCTGACGTGTCTAGCATTCTGAATAGGAAACCTGCAATTGCAATGTTGGTTTTAAATCCAATACACATAAGGGTGAAACTCTGTTGTTCTCCTGGTATTTCAAGGGATTTAAAAAAAATTGCCGATCTTAAGGGAGTAATAGGTAAATTACTCTCAAGATTACACCAGCAGGTAATCGGCGAGATTTAAAACGAGACGTGATTTCTGGCATTTTTTTTTAACTCAAATTACTTCATTATTTATTGTTAGCTCATACATGTCCCACTTAAGAAGATCGTTCTCCTGGAGAAGGCAATATATTCTTTATTGCTTTGGAAATTAGGTTTACCTAACGATTCAATGTTTCCAGGTTAATTGTATAATGATGTAATTTTTTCTATAACATACCTAATTCACAGCTGAGACAAAACTCCTTGGCACACGTGTGAGCTAAAAGTGTTGCTTTCAAAGGCAAAATGTAGTACAGCACCTGAAAATAAAACACAATATTCAGGTCGAAATATACTAAATAATATTATTAGAATATAACATAGCCTATGTCTATCGGAATTAAAATATGTTTCAAATGGTGAAATAATTTTTAAAATAAGTCCAATGTTCCGGCGATTTCCTTCAGCATACATACCTTCTCAAAATTAACATTTTCTCTTTATAATTATTAGAATAAATATAATAAGGTTAGATATGTTCGTAAAAAGGATCCTATGTTCAATTGCTAACAATACTTTCCGATGATACTTGAAAATAAGATTCTCAATTTAAATAATACACAATAATGAAAATAAATCACACCGCTTTGCATATACACATTGGAAAATAACACTACTATAGACACATTAAAGTCTATCTCTATAAACAATGTAAGAGATACGGTTTTTGAAAAGGCAATAACCACAAAGATAGATCATATTTTTTTTATGAGACTATAATATTTACCTGTAACATAGAATTGCAATACGAATTGGGTAGCGTCGCCTCCAGGCCAGGTAGGCCCGTTTTATTCCAAATTTCCAGTTCATCATTCGGACCGTGTTTATTGAACCGCAAATCCATCTGAAATCATATAATATTAGGGGGCGTCCATTAATTACGTGAGGTGATTTTGGCGATTTTTCGACCCCCCCACTCCCCTTGGTGAGATGTCATGAGATTTTGCTCGACCCCCTCTCCTCAACGAGCGTGATGTTATGTTGATATTTACCTTTAAATAAAGCTTGGGTATCGGTTGTAGAGTATATTTGTTATCAGTATGCCTGGCGTTTAAATCTTCTAATGTGTCTGGTATGTAAGGTACCTGTAAACATTTTTGTATGGAAAATTATTATACAAAAACAAATATGTAGTAACTAATTCCATAATTAATTAATTGTTTGGAATTTGACAGAGGAGATCAAGCGGAATTAGTTACTAGATATATGTTTTTGTATAATCTTATAATGGATTTCCGCAAGGTCATGCCTGAGTCAATTAGTTCTTCAATTAATTCTTCTGTTCGTGTGTATGATAATGAACTCCTCTTAACCGGCAGAATAGATTTTGATAAAAAAAATTGTGTGCGTTCCAGTGGATTCTAGAATGGTTTAGATGCGCAATTGGACCCGGTGGACAAGTGACGATGCGATCGAATTCCAGCATTTTTGTATGGACTTATTTCGACAGGACGACTGTCCGGACAGCTAGTTTAGATATTTAGCTGTTATATACAGGTAATCCATAGTTCAATGGAACCGACGTTAGTATTTTTTGGCATACACACAACAAAAAAACATTACTGAATGTAATTAATTCAATTGGAAAAGTTAATATATTTCAAGGGTCTAATAACATTAATAAATAACGGTTTTTAATAATTCTATCTTGTTTAAATACATACCATTTGCGCTACAAACAAAATTATTATTCTGTATTTTTTAGCAAAGAACACTTACTTTTACGTTGATAAATACATAAAATTAAAAAGTAACAGTTTTTCCAGGTGAACGCCAACTTTTTTGTTGTATGTTCCAGCTACAAATTCATTCAATAAGGTATTACGTTATTAAACGAAAAAGAATTTTGCGACCATACTTGGGAACTGACAGTAATTCGACTACAGACGTTGACTTTATAATAAAAATGTAAGACGCATAAAATGTATGTGCACCATTATTGGAGTACCTAATAAAGTTACATAAATTACCTGATTCCTCTTAAACGTTTTAGGATTTGGTGCGTAACCTATGGGACCCTGCAACTTCATAGATTTCAGAACCTCAGGGTCAATAGATTTCGACCTCCTGAAACCAGAGTATATTATAAAACGGTAGCTTTCCATACAATTTGAATTTATTATTAGTGACCTGTTGTATTAGGCTATGAAATAAATAAAATAAAAACGCCTGAACTTAAAGGTGGGTACTGACCGGTGTTACGGGGGCGTAATATATTATTCGCAGCGAGCATGTCACGTTACGCCGTGCGCTAAATTCCGCTCGTTGCTCGCTGCGAGCGCCTTGTTTCCCAGTACTGACTGCACGAACGAACGCTCGCAGTGTAACACGTTACATTACACCTCATAACACTGGTCAGTACCTATCCACCTTAAAGCAACAAATTATCTGGTTTGATTAATCCAAAAAAACATTTGCGTAGGGTAATTAGTCATTAGTATCATAATACCTGAACGTTTTGTTGAAAAACTCCTCGGGTAATACGTTGAACCATTTACTGCCCGTCGCCAATGGCTGCAGTGGCACCGACGAGAATTGGAATGTTGTATCACTAAAGTTAGCGAATGGAAGACCTACCACTGAATCCGCGAACTCCGTGGTCCTATAAACATTAAAGAAACTTATCATAGCTTATAATTATTCTACACTAGCTTCCATTTCGCGGTTTCTGTCGCATTCCCGAAGGATTCAATGTATGTCCTATATATAAACTAGCATTATATTAGAGAAACATAAAAAATAAAAATCGGTGTCGTACTTTTTGAGTTAATTCATTAGAAACACAAATGCATATCTTTTCTCATAATAATATTGTTGTAAATAGAGATAAATGTTTTATATTTCTGTCGCAAACTAAACATATTACAATGTAAATGCTGGGTGTATAATATTTTTAGCTAGCTTCCGCTTTGTGGTTTTCCCTTTAGTCTAGTGTATTGTCGAGATAAAAAATATCCTTTAAGTTACCTATACATGATCTATGTGCTAAATTTGATTAAAACTTGTATTATCATCGATTTTTTTTAAATACCTTGAAAAATTATTAAAAACTGGTTCATGGTTGTGTTGAGGTGAGAACAAATGTAGATGTCCAGCTTGGTCACCGAAGACCAACGCTTGACTTGTGGAAGACACGTCCATCACACTACAGAGAGAACTGTGTGTGTCCACCTGAAAGACAGCAAGTTTATTTTTAAGGGAATTAATTAATTGAATTTGGATGTTATTTAAAATCAGAGTAGGTTGAAAATAGCTCAAGATAATCTAAGGTAAAGGCAACTTTACTGTGATGGTTAATAATTGCTAACTTTATAACCATGACATATTAAGGTAAAGATGCATCTGAGATATATTTCCTCAGTCTAAAAAGTATCATATCTGTTATTCAAAGGTATATATGCGCCACGTTTCAAATTTATAATATAACATACTTGAGGTATTTCATCATTTCCCAAGATAAAAACATTGAACAACTGTGACGATATAACATATTATTACATATTCTATCTTTTTGCCAAATTTCATTGAAATTTGAGCAGCCGCTAGGTAACTGAGTGGCAACAAGCACACACACATACACAAAATTTCTAATTGATAACAGAACATTATATAATATATACCTATATATCTACTTATCTAGTTAGACAGTAAGATTAGCAAGATAAGATATAAGTAGTATAATAAATAAACAACAAAACACAATCCACCTATCGCACAGCTATATAGCAACATCATTGGTGTATTCCGATCCAGGCAAAAACTAGCATTCACCTGAAACACCGACTGTTCAGCAGTATCAGGCGCGTTGACATGCAGCAGCGCAACATGTCCATCTCCGGCGAGGGCCACGGCTCGGCCCGAGAAGGCGGGCAGGAAGTGCAGCAGCAGGGGGGGCGAGGCGGTGGGCAGGGACCACGCGCCCCCCCCAGCCCCGCCCCCACTCCGCAGCATCTTGCCCCGCAGCCGCCTCACGTCCCACACTACCACGTACGGCTCTGCTACCGGAACTGCCACGCCATCTCTGAGAATGCACCTTGATCAATCTTGTGTACTGTATGATATTACAGTAGCTTTGAAACGGATCTAAACTAATGACTTCAATGTTTTTAAAATCCAATAAACTTTGCTTTGTTATTCAAATGGCCAGAACGTTAAGGTTTTATTCCAGTTGTTTATTTATTTAATTTATCAACCCCAGATTATTTTAATTTAAAAATAACTACTATTTTTTCCCTTTATTTTTATATCTGCAACCAGCTTTAGGCCATGATTAGATGTTTTCTGGGCTACAATTAAGAAAAAAATTATCCAACTTGTTACACTCCACTTCCTTTTCTATTTACATAGCTTTCAGATCCACGGGCATAAAAGATTAATTTGAACTTAGGTACGTGGAATTCCTACCAAAAAGGTCATCACCCATACAAAAAACTACTAGACAATGGCAACATTTAAATACTCACGATTGAGTAAACCCGCAAGTAATAAGTAGATCGCCTTGCATGTCCAAATCTGACAGACAAGCAGTGTGAGCTCTGAATGTATGTTCTGCTGACCCAGGTGCCCTTATGTCTCGTAAGGCCACCATTCCACTGGCGCTACCGCATGCAACTAGAGAGCCTCCACCACTTCGGAGTACTGCACATCCTTCTTCTTGAATTGGCTGTTGATTAAAGTGAACTAATAGAAACTATTGTTATTTGGCTAATGCTGTACACGCCTCTTATAGGTTTACGTATCAGAATCAAAATTACTAATGAATAATATAAGAATTTTACAGTTTATTTATTTATTTATAAGACACACCAACAGTTCACATATGTGCCAATATGTGAACTGTTGGTGTGTCTTATAAATAAATAAATAAACTGTAAAATTCTTATATTATGGATTTTCAGGTGTGCAAAAAGTTTATAACACTTTTTCACGTCAAGATATTGGCTGGTGATCATTTCCGGTTGAATATAATATATTTGTCGTGCCAGTTGACTTGGTGGTAATACCCTAACTGCTACGTCGCAGGGTGTAGGTTCTTTTTGCACCCGGGAGACATTTTTATGCATGAATAGTTGTTTCTACTGTGTCTGTAGGGTTCAAATATCTGTAGTTCCTAGTATTCAGAAAAAAGGTAGTAATAATAGCAAAAGCACACTCTGCTTAGTTTGGGATCAGATCAAAGATGGATGTGTGTAAAGAATGTCCCAGGATATTTATTTATTTATTAACATATAACTTTTAATATTAAATTTTTATTTATTCTCAATTAAATCAAGGTCCAAATGATCTTGGAAATATTTATAAATATACTTACAATAACAGTTTCAACCATTTTAGTGAGATCCAAATCAAGTAGCTTATCTTGATGTCCACCCATAAGAAGCTTTGTATTACTGACTTGATACAGACACTGCATGTCCTTCATGTTTTGAGATCTAGTAGATAAAGTTAAATGTTAATGAAACTAGGACTAGGTACTACATTTCATAGAAAACACTTATATTTAGAACTAATTAAAGCTCTAACACACTGCCATACACACACAAATTTTCTTTATGAAGAAACATAACATGTTATTATAGTATCATTCAAAGATATATTACAATATTATTATTTATTACACTAATAAATAACATTATTTTACAAGTTCAGTTTATTTTGATGATAAGTAGAAGTCAACAAAGGGACAGACAAACAGTCCATCTCATTGTAAGTGGTCACTGCCACCAATGGACATCTCCAGCATGAGGGGAATCGCCTACACATTGTCGACCCTGACACATAACAAAGCCCCTGTCCCTTCCCAACTAAAACATAGTAGTACTAGTGCAATACTGCTTCGGGGCAGCACTAGTTATGCTGGCAGATCTTCTCCAGATGAACTCTGCTCTACTAGCTCTACTAGTACAAGATTATAAATGAATTATAACTAGGAAATTTATAGTAGTACATCATAAGCTTACTTAAAGGTATATTTAGGAATGCCTCTTCGTATTTGATGGCGTAGTACTGTTTTTGTGAGCACATAGATGCCCTTTTCAACTGTAACTATATCTCTCACTTCATCAGATTCATGTACTTGGAAGGATGTGTACTTTTGCATTCCTGGTCCATAATAGGATGTTACATGACCCTTAAATAAAATTTATTGTTATGTTAAAACTTATGCCATACATTTTACAAATATCTTGGAAGTAAATGATATATAAAATAGACTGCATAGTCTTATAATATTTATTTTATTTTTAAATAAGTTAATCTGAAGGAAAGAATTTTAGATTAAAATAAATAAAAAATATAAAGTACCTATAATATGTTATACTCTTAACTCATAACTTCAATTTTGTTTTTGCATTTTTAGTAGAATTTTATCTGTAGGAAATTATTTTACTCTAAACTCAAAACTTTATAATGTCTTTGAGTATATTCTTGGAATGTTACTCACACCCTGATTGCCCATCCATATCAGCTCTTCATACTTATCAAACACAACTGCAGATACTCCAAATCGATCACCTCCATCCACCAGTATGCTGCTACGGACTTCATACTCTGCTTCATGGTTTGGCAGTAAATATTGAGGATTATATTCTGTAGCATATTGGCCTATTGTGTAAGAAATTTTGTTTAAAGTTTCAGTTCAACTGACCTTTTCCATATCAAACTGTTCTGATCTGGAAAAGGTGTTCTAAACAAATGAGTAGCAGTACCTAAACAATGTGGTAACATTAGGTATGGCTCTAAATGTTGATAAAATACACTTATGTTGATAGGCTTGATGGGCTTGGGGTTAGACTAACTTCTGAGCAACATTTTGAATACAAGTTACTTTCATCTGCAGTCCAGGTATTTGGGACACATATAGTCAGAAGTAAGATCTTCCCTTACTCACAGCAGTAAATAATATCTCAAGAAATCTGACTATCCATTACATTAAGTTTTAGATAACATTTATTCTTTTTGTTCCTAAGCAATTTTTTGATATTCGCAAAACTCTAGTCAATTTTAAATTGTTTTATTTTTTCGACCTGTTGAAAATTCTAGCAGGACTTTGTAGATGAACCGTTTAATTAGCGCAGTCGGTCAATCAGTCACAATGTAAACATTACCTTTGTGAGCATTCAAACCTTTGAAACAAAACATAATCGAGTTTATTATCAGTTTTCTGTTGATAACATTGACTTAAAATTTGTAGAAAGAATATAATAATACAATTACCATTTAGATGATGATCAGACGGCTTATAAAGATCGGAATAATATTCCATTAGGTATGATTTATTTGAAACGTATCACAGCATTTATAACTGACGGATAAATCAAACAAAATACTAAAATAAATTAAATTGATGTCACTTTTTTCTGAAATAAACAGAAAGTATTCCAAGCATTACAATTTACACCGCAAAACCAAACACCTACACTTTTTATATGTACACACACACACTATTAATATACGTATATTATACAATATAACACAGTGATTCTTTTCTGTGTACGTATACACCAAGCACAAAACACTTCACGACGCGACAGAATCTATTGCTAACTGGGATGTTGCAAAATTAACTTTAAGCTGTTGGCATAAGTTCGAAATGTAAGGTTGTACGAAAATGAAGTGTTTACCAATATTAATGTACCTGTGGGTGTTTAGCTTGCTTGCTTGTCAACTTCATTATTTTATGTATGGCAACCAAAACCTTTGGTAGGACTTAATTCTGGCCAATGTCGAGTTAAGTTTTAATAATAAGCAAATTAAATACCGTACACATAAAAGTCAGGTTTTAGTAAAAATGGTCGAAGTTCTTTAAGACTTTTTTGGACCAACTTAAAATCTCTAGTTATTATGTATCAGCTATGCATAATAATCACGCTCTCGACACGCGCATTTATAACACTTAATTTTACCGGGTGTACCAGTTCAATTTGTTAAATTGTTTGATAGACATTTATTATTGACATCATGAAAATAAATATATTTTAAATTTCAAAATACATTTTTTTTTTGTATTTGAACGAAAACTATAGTTCAATTTGCAAATTTCTGCCGAAAATCCATGTCATGTCAGACTAGTAAAGCCCTCTTATTTAAACCTACTCAGTAGACGTTTAAATCAGTACGAAATAATTATTCAATCCAAATGGAAATAGGTAGATGACTAGTAAATTAAAATGCGTAAATAATAAATAACTTTATTATATTTTGCTGAGATGGGGCAAAAAAAAATTTTCATAATCCTGAGTTTGAACCTAATTTTAATTTATGATCGAAACATATTCTGTAGGTATATACTTACTCATTTAATTATTTTATTGCGAAAGTTTGTGTATGTACCTCCGATACAATAAACTCTATAAAGGTCAAGACCAAACAGGTGATCGGTGTTGGTATGAAATGGTTCATGTATTTCTAGGTAGCAAAAGACAGCAATAGTATACAAACTGGAGGTAGGTAGGGTAATGATAATAAAATAACATTTTCTCTTCACTAATTACTTTTTTATTAAAGTAAATAAAAATAATAAAATAAAATACCTTTTTAATAGTTTAATAAAAAATTAAGCACATAATTAATAATAAGTTTTAATAGAACAGTACATTTACTTTTCAAATATTTATTTGAACAGTTGCCACTTTTTTATGCAAAATGGAATCCTTTATGATTTTTTTATATTAACTTCCTACAGATGTAGGTAGGAAATGTTGATAGTAACTCTTTGTGAACTCTGTCATAAGATCAGGCATAGCTTCAGGAAGGGTTGTGATCAGGCGTGCAGGGCTGCCGGAGTACCTTGCAAATGATGGGACAACAGTTTCTGCTGGAAGTACTGAATTGTCCTCAATCATGCAGCAGTCTTTGAGTACACATCTTCGGCCCTGTTAACAAATTAGAATAATTTATGATATATTACTTCAAACTGAGGAAAAGAACAGAATAATTTCTGTTTGATAATGAAAATACAATTGTCATTATTTTTTCCCATTCTAATACATGGTTGCTTGATTTGCAAGCTACTCACTATGCATTAATTGCAAGCTAAATAGTTACTTTCCTATGTTTGGGGAATGGTTACAGAACATCGGGAAGAAAAACGAAAATAGCTTAGAAAAGTAAGAAAATACTTACAATGACAACATTCTTTCCAATATATACATATGAGCCCACTACAGCTGCATTCACCACTGTGTTCTCACCAACAAACACATGATCCCCCATTTGTAGAGGGAAGAATGCCACTCTGGAATAAATAGATGATTAACCATTAATTTTCAACAAGTACTGCATTTTCTTTATAATAAATAAGCAAAATAGGGTTCATTTGACGCACCATCACCTCAAAATTACTAAATGTATCAGTATGGGACTGCTACCATTCAACACAGAATTTCTCCTAGATGGTTATAGCCAATATATGATATTGATAAACATGAGTGAAACTGCAGGGGACAGCTAGTTTAATATATATATTTTTTATAATTTGTATCAAGAACTTAATGTTATAATAGTAAGTAGTGAATAAGTCATTTCTCAGTGTGTTACAGTAACACACAGTTCCTTGTCTGGTAATACAGCAACTAGTAGCTAAGTAAGTAGTAAGTAAGCTGAAGCTTACCCTTTACTAAATTTCTTGAAAGGAGGCCGAATGACAGATCCTTTACTGATGATGCAAAACCTTCCTGTTTTTACGTTCGCTAAGTCACCTCGTATAATAGCATCGCTTTGTACTATCACTTTACCATGAAGAACAATATTCTGAGAGCCACATAATACTGTCTGTCTGCTGACTTTGTTTCCTGAGGCCTGTAAGAGAGAAAGTCAGATTTCTGGAACACATTTTGGATTACATGAAGTAACGCCCTTTTAGTAACGGAACTCACAGTTTCCACGTATTCGGACTTGTTGTAGTAAGTGTCTTGAAGTTCCATTTTATTTGACCAATCAATTAAATGATGGTATTATCAAAGAAGTTTAAGTTAGCGAAGTTAATAACAATGCTCACTGGAATGATTAATCATACAATATTGACATATTTGACATAAATGCCATGATACGAACATGACACTAGGTTTGAGCAAAAATATCGATGTATTTCATTATCATTATCGATATATATGTTCGACCTTTTTAGTCGCTTTATATCGATATTTATTTTGGAGAATTGGGTTCGTTACAATTTCGATATATTTGTTTAACGCAACTCTGGAATCAAGTTAAATTAGGTTAAAGTCTAGTATTGTCACGCAGGCGGAGGGGCGGAGGAGGGGGGTAAGGGGAGTGGGGAGATACCTCCTCTGACTTAGCACCACTTCCATGAAAAGGTAACGCACCATTCTTGAGAAATACATTTTTTTGTAACCTAACCTCAAAACACTATAAAGTTGCTTCTGCAACGGCTCCGGCGCTGCGGGAAGTGCAATCCCTTAGCACTAACGTAACAAAGGATAGGCACCCATGCTCCCCTCTGCAGCTTCGGCTGCAGCCTCAGCCGCTGCGGCTCGCAAGGGTACCAGTCATTTGTTACGGTGGGCGATGGCTGCTCTCCCGTGTCTCCGAATTTTTATATACACTCTAGGGGTAGTAGCCAAAAGACTGCGTGGAGTCGGGGTGCCCCGATTCGGCTTTGGAACAGATTCGACCAAATTTAGCCATAAATAAGACACATTAATTTCGAATGTTTTTTTTTTTACGTTCCGTTTCATAGAATTTGCAAGACACTTTACACCACAGACAATGTACTTGTACAGATTTGGTTGTCAATCGCCCATTTTAACGTTTCGTTTTTCCTTTTTCCCGGAGCTCTCGTCCTCACCGCCTCGCCTTAAGTAGCGTGCGGGAACACACGCACTACTACCCGAGCCCGATTGTGCTGGGCGGCGGACTCCCCCGAGTCTGCCGCCCATGGGCTCAAGTGGGGGGAAGGTGGCGTAAAAATGCCACCCTCCGGCGCCCGTTTCTCTTGCGGCGGATGGCCAGGGTAGTTGTTTCCTCCCTGTACCTTTCCGCCGCCTCCTTTGCGAGCATTACAGTCTCGCAAAAGGAGTGGAGTGCGCCCCAAGACCTCTCATTATCGACTATAGCGCGGACCACGCACGGCAACGAGAGGTCATTCCCCGCTACGGCGCAGAGCTCGCTGCGCTCGCTAGTCCAGGCCGTGCATGCCTCCAGCGTGTGCTGGGCCTCTTCCTCGAGGCATCCGTCACAGTGGTGGCACTCGGCGGTCGGCTTCCTTCCGGCTATGCGACACAGATACCTCCCGAAACAACCGTGTCCCGAGAGGAAGGTCAGCGTGCCGTGTTTCCGCTCTAGCCACTCCTCCAACACTGGACGCATGGCCTCGACGGTCCTTAGACCCGCATTAATCCAACCCCTACCATTTTTTTTTTTTTTTTTTTTTTTTTTTTTACGCTGGGAAAAATGCGTTCCGCATTCCCCCCCATTGGAGGATGGGGGGGGTATGTGGGACTCCCGGACCCTAGTGGCCCGGTTTACCCACTAAACGACCCAGCGGCGCTCAGGCATCGTCTATGTGGAGAGGGGCTGGGAAACCGGCAGAGCCTTGACGTCCAGCCCCCCCCCGTCGACCGCCCGCCATTTATGGCGGGGCCCGCACGCCCCTCCCCCTGCAAGGAGGGGCCCGGAAACGGCAGCGACTTTACCGTTCCCGCCCAACGGAGATGGTGAACGAGTGCAATGCGGGAGAAGACGCCTCCACGTCTGTCTCCCGCCGTTCACCACCACAAGAGGAGAGAGAAGGCGACTATAATCGCCTTCTCCTACCCCTTCTTCTCCGCCTGCACAGCGGCGCAAGAGGGTCCTCCTCCCGTGCGCGCTCTGCCGCCTCCTTCTGTGACATCACATCCTCACAGAAGGAGGCGACCGCGGCCCAGCCGGCCTCGCCCCCCAGCATGGAGTTGACCACACTGGGAATCCAACCCCTACCAACTGCAACCATTTTTACCCCCATACAACTGCCTGAATATACTAGACCACAACCTTAAATTATACTTGATACTTCTTGTACCCTCCTCGCGTTACGTTTACTTTACAAATTCCCGCTACAATCTTTATGAAATGCAATTAATCTGAAAAAGGATTGGCTGCCTGCACAAAAATTCAAATACGTTTAAACCACCAGTGTGAGACGTATATGAACCTGAAGTACAGACCGTTTTCTGGCAGATCTGAATGTCCCATGTTACCTTGTTTAATTTTAAATTGTTTTTTTTTTGTGTAAGGTACATTTAATTTGCCATAAATAAATTTATTTTCTTTATTTTTTCTTTTCTTCTTCTGAAGTAAATCAGTCAATTAACAATTTTATTATATTACGTTGGTTGTTGGCTTGGTGGTTAGAGACCCTGACTGCCAAACCGAAGGTCGCGGGTTCGATTCCCACCCAGGACAAACATTTGTGTGAACATGTCTGTTTGTTCTGTGGCTGGGTGTAAATATATAATATATATACATAAGTATCTATTTAGAAAAAAAAGTAGTGTATGTAGTATATCAGTTATTTGGTTTCCATAGTACAAGCTCTGCTTAGTTTGGGACCAGATGGCCGTGTGTTAAGAATGTCCCTGGATATTTATTTATTTATTTATTATATTTTCAACAAATCAAGTCAAAAACTAAAAATATGCACTTACAAATATTTGGATGTTTTGGGAATATGAATGAATAATCATGCAAAATCTGACAATATATCGATATAATATTTGTTTTGATGAATATCGATAAGTCGTCATTTTTTTCTCTGCCATTGGGATTATTGTCTATTAAGTATACAATATGTATTTCTGAACACGACCAATCCAACAAGGTTATTTGTATTTTTTTATTTTTGTCGATGTTAATCTATTGAATCGAGTGTGACATTTGTATACCCTATAATTTAATAGTAGTGAAATATCGATAGAAAGATAATCGATACTTTCTTATCACTAAATTTATAAACGTCATTATATTGAATGTCAAAAATGACATAACATAAGCCGCTCTTGCCAACGAGAATAAAAAATATTATCTCTATGGTTCTTGGAAATTCTTCGCATTCATAGTCTTAAATTATGGCCACCAAATGCTTTTCTAGAAATTGAACTTACAAATTTTTGTAATTTTATGATTTATTTATGTCATATATTCATTGCTCATAAAATACTGTTAAGTGCTTATAAAAAACTTCGTTGCCGTATGGTTTGGCGTTCCACTAAAAGGTTTGTGTTTATACTTTATGGTCCGAAGAATAAAGTATTTACAGCTTAATGTCTTTATTGGCGCTTTTCTGTGTTGTTTTGTAGCTATATTACCCTGATTGGTGCTAAATAATATTCAAAGCGTTATAGTAGACTTTGTATTTATGTTGAGAGAGTTTTTACGTATTTATGTTGTCACTTGCAGGGGCACTAGCCCCCTTCTTATGACGAGACCCATGTGTGGTAATATTATTTTTTTACTCTTTCTATTGCACACAAAACTCATTAAGAATCCAACTAAAGATTGGGTGGCGACTGGCGCTCGTGGCAGTATACGGCGTCACCATGCTTTAACTTTGAACTAGGCCTGGCGCCTATACATAGAGCACCCCTCGGGCTCAGTGAAGATGACCAGACTTCACATGGTAGGTACGGATTTGACTTTGCAGCTATGGCAGTTTCTATATGAAGTTTTCCTATACCTATGGAAAAGTTAATGACTATTCCATACATAAGTTTCAAACTCTGAGAAAAGGGGGCAAATCAGCACCTTTATGGTTTAAAGTTGGTGGGTTCTTTTTTATTTTACAGAATATAAAAAAAAAACGGGTAATTTTTATTTCGGAAATGAAAGCTACTTCTTGCTCAGTAAATAACAATGCGAGCGAACCGCAACAGCCAAATCAGCCATTGATTCGGCATACAATTATTGTGGTTGTTATGTTTGTTTTTAATGTTGATTTTGATGAGAAATAATAGAAAAATTCATACATAAAATAGAGTCAAAAATTCATTTTTAAAGTAATGTTTGTTAAAAATAATACGTCAAAAGGTTCGAAAAATAAATTATTGTTGATTATACATATATATTATATTAATGATTGTTATAAGTTGATTGCTCCGAAGACCTCTAATACATACAAACATAATGATTGGATACAACAAATGACGATTGAAATGTGACACTGGCAAACTTGAAAAAGTTCTAAAAACTATGAAGAACCAAAAAAAATATATATATCCAAAATAAAAAAAGCACGTTGGCGCGAACGCTCAAAGCACACAACGTACTTACGAGAGTGTATACTTTGAATTATCTCAAAATGGAGAGATTTGTAGTTAGAGAACCGAGAACTGGGGCTGGTAATTGTTATACTTATTTAATGGAAACTTTAAAACATATTTCGTAAGGTGTAGACACGATATAATAATCTACATTGATCAATATTTGCAGACTATCCACAGGGAAATCAAATGATTGCGTTCTCAGCGAATGCCGGTGGAAATAAAATGATGTGAGTTATGTAAAATTACTAAATATATATCAGGCCTTATTAAACTTTCTTGACCCTCTATGGGCAGTTTCTTCTTACTTTTTGATATCTCTTTATTAAGTACGTCTAGTGCATTAATATAGTTTACATCTTGAGTACAATATTTTTTTATGTCAAATCATTTTTCTTTACAAAGCTTACCGTTTTTGTTTTATTTTAATCTTATAGATAAGGACAGGTGTTATATGAATTGTACACAACATTTACCTCGGTTATTTTCGTGTAAAAATTCTATCACAATAATTATGTCTCGCAATCTAGTACGCGATGCATTCTGCAATAGGTTCGCCTTCTGTGATTAATCAGTCTTCTATTTATTATGTAATCAAAAACATTATTAGGTAGGTACTACTAACAGGACTAGAATACAATTTTTTCAATAAAAGGCTGTAGAGGTATTACCTATATTATTCTATGATTGCACGTTTAATTTATTTATCATTCCTTATCTTACTATAATATTTACCTAATTATGTTTAATTATTATAAATGCGAAAGTTTGTATGGATGTATGTTTCTTACTTAATCACGCCACGGCTGAACGGATATGTATGTTATCGTGAACGCGGGTGAACCCGCGGGGGACAACTAGTATCCAATAATTACATAAAGTACGCTGTTTTTTATTACAATATTATTAGACCACAAGAGACAATGTACTTCGGGGGTTACGCATCTGAGTTCCCGGCCATGCAACAAAGCATCCAGCATGTACCTCATACAGGAATGGGATTTATGCCAGTTCAAATGAGAGGTGCTACCTATGGGCAAAGTAACGTAAGTAACTTAGGTAAACATTGTGTAGGTAAATATTTTAAGTTATTATATCTATATTTAGATTTAATAATCGTACATAATTGCCTAACCCATAAACATGAATCTTTCGACCACTTTATCCATAATCATATATGCAAAAAAAAAAAAAAAATTTTAGGGGTAATGTACCTACTGAAAGGATGCCAAGGGTCCACAATTATTACCTAAACTTAAGCCGTATGTCTATCCATCTGTCACGGTGTTGTACCTTTTTAAATAATAGGTTGTTTTTATCTCTTGTCAAATCCTAAATACCTACTCACTCTCAATCATACCATACATCTGTATTTTAGGTGTTGTTGGGTAACGTAATCCCAAGTAAGAACCTATTTTTACTTAAAGTCTTTGGTCTAAATTTGAAATCTGACCGAAGTTGTTAAACACAAACACTAGAAAGGAAGTGCAGCTACCGGAACACACCGGAAAATGCTTGACGGATTTTAAAGATGCGGATGGTAGACTGCCAGACTGTTAATACTAAGTACCCTGCCACCGTGCTATGGTTTCCTCAAGATGTTCTTCTTCAGCGGAAGCTCAAGCTCATTGCTGGATTCACATTTTTTCTATGAGCTATTATTTTTGATTACATACCTACAGAAAAAGCCGTAGCACTTCCGAAACTAGTATTTTTATTCTACGCTCCAGAAAAGGGCTTCAACATCTCATAGGCAATCAAAGCAATTTTCTAGGGGTTTCTCAGATGCTCGATCTCCCCAAGCCTATTTATTGTTCAAAAGGTTAAACTTTTAGTTTGCTTTACAGGTAGGCCAAGTTCAAGGTCAGATCGTGTCTGGTATTGATCCTAGATATTTAAAGGCTTATAGCGATAATAGCGCCCAATTCATTGTCACAGGTGAGTTTAATAATTATTATTGATCGATATAATTGCCTAAATTCTTTTAGGTTATGAACTAATAATAGATAAGTTTTCCTAATAAATGTTAAGTAGGCCGTCAAATAAGCAGATGGTCAAACTGATGGTAGGTAAGTGGTCACGGCCCCTTGCGGTGATTTGCATCGTTACTGCGATATCAATCCTAAGACGTGAAGTTTTGAAGTCTCATGTGTCTGTAATTTCATAGGCCTCCTTACCTTTCAACTCCTTCGCGGTGGAAATAGGTAAGGTGGTAGCTCTTCCCGCGATGAATTCAGCACAAAGAGCTCTTCCACTTTCTGCAACTCCTTTTTCTGTGCTTTCGTATTGCTAATAAAATAAACTTTTCAAAAATTATGAAACCTGTTTTAGCATAAAAAGTAACTTAGGTGGTTAATTCACTATTGAGGGACTAGTCTGGCCGCAAAAAAAAAACAGGAAGAACTACGCAAAACATGTGTCAAAAATATTAACGCATTACGCATTTCAAATTTATAGTATTCAATAGACTATTTTAATATGACTTCAATCGCAAAATGAGCACTCATACCAGGATTTGCGTAGATCTAACTACCTACCTTTAATTAGTATTTGTACTATACTGATGTCTGTCAAAGCTTTGATATTCGCATCGTTAAGGATTACGAAGGTATTATCAAATGATATGCATAGGTTACAAGCTCTATCACAGCTCAAAGATCATATAGCATTAACATTGAAGACTAGTTAGTATAAATAATAGGGTTTCTCTGTAACCATTGACTTTATGGAGCTTTTCCTATAGAGAACTGTCTGCGTGGTTGGAATCTACTAATTATCGAAATAATAGATCATTAGGCATACTAACATATTCTTATAATTTGAGATGTGTTATGATCCCTATATTATACTTTATGTTTAATCTAAAACTATACGATATTACAGCCCATTCTATTCCACTTATTTCTATGCCTAAATACCTAGTAATTAATACTTGATGGGGATTATAATAATTATATCGTTTAGTCATTTTCTTGAAAATTTATTATCACGCTATTTGTCACGTCAAACAAATTAATTGAATTTGTGATTTCAATTCAAGGAGTGTTTCTTTATATAAGTAAGCAACGCAACCTTAACAGAGAGTCAAGCTATAAAATAAGGCTGGATATAAAACTATTATCCATAATTCTAGTCTTGGATACAAACCTAGCGACACATTATGAGGGTTATTTTGACTTTTAAGAATGCCATATATTATACCAGAATGCAATAGCCTAGTCCTTTATAATAAGGTAATTTACTATTGGATGGATTACATAGATGCATCATATTTCAAAAACAGTTATTTTTTCTATTCCATTCTTGAATGACAAAACGGCCAATTTTAGGCATTTCCTAACCTGGTCCTATTCTTTACTTACATGACTTAACGTAAAAAATAGAACGATTTTCCTCACAAGGGCAACAAATGCAAAGAGAACGAAGTGTGCCCGCCGGTTCCATGTACGGTGGCGACTATCAAAACCGCAATTTCACGGGTGCCGAAAGAAATAAAACTAAAATGTTCACGCCGCAAGTGGTCGCGAGCGGTAAGTTATTTGATATTTTTACAGTATATTTTACATTCTCACAACTGTGCGTACCTACAGCTAAAAGGGGGAAAAATAGACAAATGATTTTAGGTGTTTGTTGTGTAAATCTATAAACAAAATCAATTAAAAGTGACCTAACTAATGTTGATGTTTTACTGCTTAAAGGTTTCGAAAAACATATATTAATTGATAGAAATTAAAGACTATGAAATTTTTCAAATAATGGCTAGAATTTGGATATAGTTGTAATATTGATGTATACAAATATTGTTGCTATAGTTATTATCACTATAAATTAGAACCATCGCAGAAAGAGGAAGCCGCGAAGGGCAAACATCATGCAATATACAACTTTTAAACTGACGCCATAACTTTACAACAAGGGTTTCAGAGAAATTCTAATGGTAAGACAGGAAACGATTATAATTAATTAAACTTATTAGTAAATGATTATATAGCTAACATATACATACCTATTATAATTACGTAAATATTGATCGTAGGCATATATTATTTTTAATGCTATCATTAGTATTGTCATCTTTTTATTTATTTATTTAGGATACACAAAACAAATTACAACCAAAAGGTAACCACTTAATAAGGTATAATACTCGTACATATAGAGCTGGGTTGTAACTCAAAACATATGTATACAGAAAAACAAAACTAGGAATGAATACCAAGACAAATGCGATCAGAGTGCAGGTGAGCACTCCCAAATGACAATATAGATAAAAATCTTATTATTTAACAACTATAAATAAATATTATTTATTTACACTTAATTTATCTGCTGGGTATGAACCGGTTTGATTTGGAGGATATCTTTTATGGGTTTTTTAAAATTGCTAAACTTAGGATCAAAAATATCAACTTTTCAATTATTTTTAGACAATTCGTTATATCATATGTATATCAGTACTATTGTTGTTAATACCGATTTTTAAAGGCTTCTTCAGTCTTGGTCATAGATGCTTCATTGTTTTCGCTAAAACTGCCCGACTCAGCATTAATATTATAGATATAAAAGGAATCCGATAAAACGCGGTTGATGTTATATAAATTTAATATTAAACAAAATAGCAATAAAAAGATAACTTATCTAAATAATTATTTTTAAGACATTCTTATTACATTAGAAGAATGAAAAATAAAACTTACAATCATGTTTTTTATACCTATATAGGTCTGGCCTAGAAACTAAAACATCCCTGTACCGAACCTTTTTGTCAAGCCTCGATTTAATCGTATTGAGTAGTCAATGGTTGAAACACGCTATTGATTTGGACTGTGACTGAGACTTCTTATCAAACTTGAGGTTTGGTTAGCCAACCCAAGGAAGGCCGAAGCTACGATGGTTGACTGTAACATCTATCTATATAAAGAAAATAGGGTTCCTTTGACGCACCATCACCTCAAAACTACTGAACATATCGGTATGGAACTGCTACCATTCGACGCGGAATTTTTCGTAAACGGTTATAGTATATGAAACCGCATGGGGACAGCTAGTATCATACATATAAAAATTCGATCTTCAAAAATCTATTAATCTATTACACAAAATATCTCCTCGTATCTAGAACCTCGTTCGAGCAAATCTTAGCATAACTTGGTAAAACAAGCTCATTACTATGTATTTTCGAGAGTAAGTTCTAAAGGCAAACTTCGTGATACTTGGATGCTCTCAAGTTGCGCCCCCAATGGGTTATGAGCTCAAAAAGTCGCAAAGAGCTATCACCGTTGAAGTACGTGATTTAATTAAGGATGACTTTACGCTAGCTTAAAATCGGAGCGATACGTATAATTAAAAGGTTGGCGTGATGTTTAGATATCCTAACTGCATAGTTTACGATTCTATAAAGGACATACATACAGACAAACATTGATTTTTAGATGTATAGATTATAAAAGTGCAGGGTACGTATATATGACAAAAGTATATCAAATAAGTGTATGTAGTATATAATAGCTGGCTCCGGGGTGTGATTCTGTAAGTTAAATTTCATTCGCTGGCGATATTTTATCGCGGCCTCTATAAAATGTCACTTTTGCTAACTACACAATCACATGAAAGGTTCCCTTTCCGAGGCCTTGTTGCGTCGGCTCGTATTAGCATTCTCTCCGGAGAAATAAATGACGTCACAATCACTTAATCTACATTTTTTTCAGTTCCAACTATTAAGAAGCCAAATGAAGTTGATTTGTTGAAAAGCGAAGTTCAGCATCAAATTATGTCCCGCTCTGATAAACTCAAAGTAAGTAATGAAGTGCCATTAATAAAAACTTTCAACTTCACTAATTATGCCTATTACACAAATAACTTTTAGTTTCTCTTGAAATAAATCTTTTCTACATAATGTACCAGAAATAATACTAACGGAATCTTATTACGGCATCACTATCTCTGGTGTGGACATTAAAGTGCAATGTATTATAGGACACCCTTTTTTTTACGACAGCAGCAGCAAGTGTGCAGTAACCCTTATCGATATTTGAGCAATATTTCACACCCTATGGCAAATTTAGGGTCCGGGAGACAAAAAATTGAAAATGCCCAGTTGGGCAGTAAATAAATAAAATTTACTGTCTGCATTTCAAATACACGTTTAGTGAAAAATCTATTTTAAAATAAATCATGTTTATGAATCTTTAGGTTGCTCATATTCCATAATATACAGGTATAATGTTTGAAGAGGATTTTGGAATATCTTGGTTGTGGGCAAGCTAATTAATATGTTCTGTATACTTATTCCTATTTAAACACAGATTCCAAGAATTAATTAAATTAATCCCACACCTTTCTCAATCACATATCAAAACAACAGACGAACACGGACGTCTGACAAGCCCTTCATCATGTTATACCTAACCTCTTAAATGAAGAAGAATTCTTCGACGACTATTTGTCCCATTTGAACAAGGATCCCTGATTCGCTTTTCATCTTACTTATTGCTTTCGTCCAATTATTGTCACCGGATTAATCTAGTAGATGAGACGGCTTTAGTTGGACTTAGTGCCTGTTAGCGGATGGAATATAGATATTGGGAATTAAATGGCACAGTCATAACAACATTGTTAGTGTGTGGGTTGGCGTGAGGTCAGCTGTTACAAATCTGCCAAATCTCCTGTAATATGACACTGAAAAGCGAATGACTAAGCATTGGTTAATATTTCGCAAATCTACCGATGTGTGGGAAGAGGGCACTCGGATAAAGCTCAAGCTACTGTTTTAAAACAGTGCTGATACTCCATGTTTTCTCTCAATTAATAGACCTCACTTATTTGATATGATCTCTAAATACTCATAACAAAAATCAATATAAAAAATACTCTATTGTTAACTCAAGAAGTGATTTGGTCGGAGACCGGAGTAAATAAAGCGAGTTCATTGCGGAAAGTGTGCCGGTGCGCCCAGTTCGATGCAATATCCGTTGCTTTGTCTTGAAAAAAGATCTACTTCTCAAGAGTTCCTTTAGCCTTGATCGGTTTTAAGTTTGATGTTTATTTAGTAGAAGCTTTTTTCTGTGTTTGTACCCTTGTTAGGTTATTGGCCGATAGATAATTATAAACTACGCCTGCGTTGAAGGGGTAATAGAAAATGCCAATGAATTTCTAAAGGAGCTATACTTCAAAGATTTTAAGATTGATAGTTCTTTAATATTATTTTATAAATTATTATTCTGTGGTGAGTGTGAAGTACAAAGGTCAAAGGTTACTTTTACTTGTAGCCCTTTTAAAGCTTTTGATGTTAAGGACAGCAGGTTAGTTCTACCAAGCTTCAAGCAAAATATTTAATCGGGCGAAATTCTAAAGCGGCTCCTAGTCTTATGGAAGTATTAAGGTTGAAAAGTTTAAATTACATTTCCTGCCCCTGCGGTGACCAATAGACTAAAGCGTGGACGAAGTTCCTTAAACTTGACTTCTGATGAATACATGCGCCATGCAAAATGGGAGACACAACTTGTGGCTTTACTATTAGTTTGAAAATGTATTAATGCTTGTGAGACGGAAGGACTTACTAAGATTGCTTACCGACTGTACCGCATGGAGTATCGGTGGAAAATATTAAACTGGTAAACCAAATATATAATATGTTATATTAGTAATACTTAGGTAATATTAGTATACAAACAATCTCTTGTTTGTATGTATGGATGTTTGTTACTCTTTCACGCAAAATCTACCGGACAGATTTGGGTGAATCTTGGCACATAGATAGAGCATATCCAGGAACTATAGTTGTATGTCAATATAGGCTTGGCTTTTTGTCCCGGGAAAATGTGACAAAATATCTCGAGAACGCGGGTAAAACCGCGGGGGAGAGCCAGTAATATATATTCTGGTAACCACTGCTATAATACTTGCTTAATTTTACATGCATCACGAAACAAGTGAATTTCGATACGGTACCGTCATGCGTTTATATTGACAGGCCAGTTGGCTTGGTGGTTAACGACTCTGACTGCCAAACCGAAGGTCACGGGTTCGATTCCCAGGACAAACATTTGTGTCCATGAACATGTATGTTTCTTCTGTGTCTGGGTGTAAATATCTATATAAGTATGTAATTAGAAAAAAAAACAAGTAGTATATGTAGTTTATCAGTTATCTGGTGTCCATAGTACAAGCTCTGCTTAGTTTGGGACCAGATGGCCGAGTGTAAAGAATGTCCCGGGATATTTATTTATATGTGTCACTACGGAGAGTTCTGCAATAATATTTGATTTCATGATTCATTTGTTGATTTCTATGCTATCATTTGTATATTATGTATTTGTATATGTAAGTAACAGTGCTGTTGAATTATATTAACGTATTATTTGTGAACTCCCTATGATATTTTATTTATGCTTGTGATTTTACATGCCGAGAACCCAGTCCATGGCTTGAAGTTTTTATGGTTGTTAAACTTATTTGCCCCCTGTGGTTGGAGCCGCGTTTATATGAAAAAAAGTAACCTGTGTCGGTCTATCATCGTTAATAAATGAAGTCGATCCGTAAATAAGGTTCAACAATTTATTAAAATGAGTTTCCCATATTTATTAAAACTAGTGTTCAGCCAACGTGAACAATTCGACCATAATCATTATTAACAGTTTCCATCCATAACTAGCAACTAAACAAAAGAAACGATTCACAAACTATACAAGTCACAAAAGTACTTAAATATTTTGTCCATCCTATTTATACATAGATCATTTGCTTGGTTACCTTCATAAAACTTTGGCATTTAGTCTCAAAACTGAAACATAGGTTACATATCCCCTAGAGAATTTGTAGTTTTCCCGAGACGTACATATCCCTTGTTAGAAAAGACCTTGTAGTTCTCTGTACTTGATAACTATAATTAGAAATACTACATATTGGAGTTCAAAACTAACATGGATGATATTACGATCATGTGGGTGGGTTTAAGGTATGCCTATGTAATAAGTTTTGAGCTTTGGTACTTATACATTGAAATGGTATTATTTGCATTAGGTGTGGTTAAATTGACGTTGAAATTGAATTAAAATAGGTTTATTAAAGTAATCTGGGACCTTTTTCATACACGGGTATCTGATCTCAAAATAACCAGAACTTGTACTGTGGAAACCAGCTAAATAATACTACATAATATGCCATTAAAATGTATACATATTAGTATCGAGTCATACCAGAGTTACCATTGTGGCGTCATCTATGAACACGCCTACAATCCTTCACGCCCGCACAACAGTGATGTGGCGACATCTATGAACGAGTAGAGACACGCGAGAATCCTACATCGCACTATCAAGATTCTCTCAGGATTTGACATATATACAAGCATCCAACATCAACAGTTGGATCGCGGTCCCCAGGCATGATCACCTAGCCTGGCGGAAGATCTTTCCTTTTAAATGGAGGAGTCTCATACCTCGCTCCTCCATACCATCTTCATGTACATTAATGTTTATCGAATCGACGACTTATGCAGTAGCAGCCAGGATTGCACTTCACCAACACGCCCGTCAATATTAAAAATAGCAAATATGAAATACATAAACGAAAAATAGGTCAATAATCTACAAAAATAATACCTGAAAAAAAAAAATAACGTTGTTTTGTTAGAAATGATTACAATTTGATGATTTATGTAACCTTCTTGTAGCCCAAGGTTGGTAATGTGTTCAAAATACTGCGAAAAATTCACCATCGCGTCAATGTTCAACACATTTGCCTTCGGAATTGAGACTAAAAACATAATCTTTTGAAAAATAGGAGACTCATTTCCCAAACGATTATGTTATAAGTCCGTAACCAGATTTCTGCCTACCCCTTCGAATGATGAACGTGAATATATTTTGCTGGTCGGAATCTACAATATATATACTGTATCTCTTTGTATATGTAAGAAACAGTGCTGTTTATTATATTAACGTATTATTTCTGAACTCTCTATGATAATTTATTTATGCTTGTGACTTTACATGGCGAGAACCTAGTCATGGACTTGGCTTGAAGTTTTTACGCTTGTAAAACTAATTTGCCCCCCGTGGTAGCAGCCGCGTTTATAGGATAAAAAGTAAGCTGAGTCGATCTTCATGGCGGCATTGTGTATAAATAAATGAAGTCGATCCGTAAAGAAGGTTCAATAATCAAATAAAATGAGTTTCCCATATTTATTAAAACTAGTGTTCAGTAGGTATAAAAACTAAATGACAAATTGCTGCTAAAATTGCAAGTGGCTAAAAATAAACTTATCCCCATAAAAAGTTCTGCGCTCGTTCTCCTATTTTCCTTTCACGCAAGTCACCATTCAGTATCCCCTTTATGACAAAGCATATTTTTTCTTTTTTAGCAACATCATTAAGTTTTCGTGCATGACAAAGATAATATTAAGCCATTGATTGATATGTTAGTATGTAAACAAATAACAATAAATATATTCACACCTTTTATGTCCGTAAAGGTAGGTAGAAATGTCAGTAGTGAAGCCTACCGAAGATTAATTTACGACACAGTGTGGCATGTGGCAACCATTGTCAACGTCTCTCGGGCACACCACCAATCCCTAGCGGTAATCACTTCTAAACACAGAAACGTCGTCTATTGTCTGTTTTATCTCATCCAACCCCGGTATCGAACCTAAGACCTCTGATCTAGACGAGCTTTAACCTTCTATCAAGACAATACCTATTTTAATGGGTAACTTTTAGTTAGAATAGTAATATAGAAAGCCACTAATTTTGTAAATGCGAAAGTTTGTATGCGTTTGTTGTTGAACAGATTTAAAAAAATAAATATTCTGTGAAAATGTGAGTTCCCTCAGGAAATTGGGTAAATCCATGCGGTGGTAGCTAGTCTTATTTCCGTGAAATGATTTTATTGCCTTATACCGGAACATTGGCTTATTGACGTTAGACTAACGGTAACCTACCTTGTATGCATTTTCAAGATTGATCAAAGTGTTCAGTCTTGTAGAAATTCTTACGTCGGTACCGTTCTCTGTAATACGAATATCTTAGAAATAAAGCATTGAAAACGCAGCATGGTATTATTCCTTTGCTCTATCAATAAAGGCTTATATAAGAATGAAATACAATATTTATAAAGGCTAGTAGAGTTGAAGTGGTTTAACAATGTTGAACCATGCAATATAAATTTTAAAATTATTGTTCTGGTTTATTTTTCTTGAAGTTTAATTATCATGAGCCCAAACTTAGTGCGTTAGGTAGATCTTCCACTGGCTACGAAATCCTACTAATATTATAAATGCGAAAGTTTGTATGTATGGATGTTTGTTTCACGCAAAAACTGCCCAACGGATTTGGATAAAACTTGGCACATATATAGAAAATGTCCTGGAATAACTCCAAGGACTCCGAGGATAAGACGATACTGAGCATAACGTCTTACAATGGTCAAAACATGTTTACGTCTACAATTTTAACCAGCCGTTCTTGAAATCTAATAAACTTACTACTATTCCTTTTTCAGAGTAGTAGGGCTCTTAGTGCACATTTCGTCCTTACTTAAGGTACCACCTTACCCATTTCTGCCGTGAAAGCAGTAGTGCACTTGTATAACTGTGTTTCGGTTAGAATGGTAAGGGGTCCGGTGAAATTACAGGCACATGAGACTTAACAACTTCACCTCTCAGGGTCGACAACGCATTGGCGATGCCCATAGTCTTGCAAATGTCCATAGGCGGCGGTAACCACTTACCATCAGGTGGACCGTCTGCTTGTTTGTAGGCCCAAGTGGTACAAACTTACAATGCGGTAACATATACTTTTTCATTTAGTTTCTCACCATCAACAGATTGTATCGCAGAAATTCTAACAATTGTTACAACAAAGTCTCTCATTCAGGCGCTTTATAAAAGCGGTCCACGAGCGTTTTCCGGTCCTGTGGAGAAGGTTCTCAAATGGCACAAAGCGTTGCAGGATGTAGGCGTTTTGGTCCTCTACGAGATTGTAGGTGAGTTTGATTGATTACACGTTTTTTGCTGTATATTTAGGTTGCTAACGATTTTCGTGACTGACTTGTATTTGTCACAACATGTTGGCATCATTGTTGTATTCAGGAAACAGGAAGACCGTATACATTTTCATCCTTAAATGATTTTATAAAGACATTTAAGATGATTGGCTTAGGTATAACTATAGTTGGACTACATTCAATAATTGAATATTAGGCGGTTCTCCACATATATTATTCCTAAATAAAATATGGAATGTTTATAACTCGACCACTGAGCCGAACATTTTTTAATGAAATTAGGTGCACAGATATTCTATATGTTCTAAATTAACACAAAGCACACACCTAACACACTACCCTTAATCTAACCTATCTTGGAACTGACACATGTCACTAACAAATTAAACTAGTTTTTATCCCGGAAATAACCCTCCAAGCATCAAAGGCAGTTAAACGTACCATTTGGATCCTATTTCCGTACCGAACCGAACTTAAAAGAAATCAATTTCAGCCAAATGTGTGAGCATAAGACCTGCGGACTCCTGTGCCAAGAATTTAGTGGTGAGGGACGAGAATGGGCCAGCGATGCAAGTCGTTTACCATGAAATCGACTTTTTATTGCCCGAATTGAAGCCGCCTTGCACTGTCAGGTGGGAAATGCCATTTGCCGTATTTATTTTTCCATTTAAATTGAATTTCTAGGTTGGTATATGTATGTGAAGAACGCCTCTGTTCTCTGAAATTTTATTTATTTTTACAAAGGTTCAGTTTATTTGGATGATAAAGAACAGATTACGTTACTACCGATAAAATTAACAAAAGAAAACACAGCAAAGAAAGAATTGAAACATCAGGAAATAATAAATATTATTTTTTTACCGGCGAGCGTTGCAATGCGTGTTTTTTATAGGAACAAAACAACTCACAAAAGTTTCACCACCATCGGATACAACATTAATTTTGATATTCTTATAAAGAAGATAGATAACTCTAGGTTGTAGTACTAAATCTCATAACTATAACCCTAGAAATGATTTTACAGGATTATCGGTCGAATGATGCCGGGTACTTGTAGGCTTCAAGCGTTCAACGTACGGGTCGCGACGGGCGACGATGTGGCAACGTTGCCGCGACGCGCTGCCGTCGCTGCCCATCACGTCACCAAGCTCTGTAAGGAGTATGGTGTGCAAATTTAAGTTATATGTTCGTTAAGGTTTTGAAATTTAATAAAATTTCTTAGCTATATTTTTCATTGATTTGTTTTTTCATTTTTCATTAGTATTTGCGATTTCTTCACTTGTTGATAAATAAGCGATTTTATAAAAAACTTTGTAAGTAGTGTTTTAATTGATTTGTTATTTTAGGGTTTCATGTTTAATAAAGTAAGCTTATATTATAAATCAAACTTTGATTGGATCTCCATTAGTTTTTTGAGCTGGTTTGATAGGTTTAACTTTATAATAGAATTTACCTAAAATTATTATAAATGTCAAATTTGAAATGTTTATTTCAACGAAATATCACAGACAGGCAATACTCAAACCATAAATTAACGCTACGAATGTTCAAATGTGATTACGTTACTCAAATCCAATAAAGAAGAAAAAAAGTTCTTCAATCCAAAGGTACTGTTCATTTAATAACAAATATGTTGACGTGCCTATTGTTTAGTCAATCTAAAGGCTGTGTGGACGAAATCGAATTTGCGATAAGACCGCCTTTTTCTGTAATTACTTGTATCTTTTACCTACCAATACGTTTTTCTTCTGTAATGTAGTGTACAAACCATGCAATAATTATCTAGATTTTCATAATTCCGGATAATGTTGAAATAACATTGTTCCTTATCATTGCACCAGTAAAGTTTTAAGCTTTATTACCAGCCGTCGTGTGCCGTAAAACGTACCTATACGAATTTGAAGTTAAATCCCTCGACACCATTCATGTTACAGTGATCGTAATTGCAATTTTACAAAGTTTAGTTAAGTTGTAGAGTTTATATTATACTTTGAACTAAAATTAAATTAAATGTCTAAACGCGAAACATGGCTGAGTTGTCATAAACATTTAAAATTAAGTGAAGATCCAGATCTTAAAAAGTACTTAAGTAAAACTTTTTTTTTACGTAAGTATCTAAGTGAGCGTGTACCAAGGGGGGCCCCCTTGGGTACTGGTATATTGCCCAGTAGTGGACCAAAATATAATGATACTAAAGTGTGTAATGGATGTATTCAAAGCCGCAGTAAAGTCTTGCCCACCATATAAGGCAAACCTCAGTTATGCCTTATAACGAAAAACACATTTACTTTTTATATCAGATTTTTTTATATTACTTGGGCCGATAAATAAGCAAATGAAAAATGAGCATTGAAAAAATAAACGTTGCTTATTAAAAAGCTATAGAAAGAGGCAGAAATAAACATCAAAGTAATTATAAGTATATAGTACTTTCATGCATTATATCTGTCATAGATTTATATCTACTCGTCGAAATAGGAGATGTGACAAAACAAAAAGGCAAAAGCAATTTTACGACCTTTCGATATGACTATTTGTCATAAGAACGGCGGTAACAAGCCAAAGCCGATTGGCACCTGAGCTTCTTTGTTTACATTTCGTCTACAAACATTATTCAAATAGTCTGCCAGATATACGGTAACAGTTGAATTTCATATGAGTATGAAAGTAATATTTAGACTGAAATCTTTGGCTAGACTTGCCAGATGAACCTAGCTATAATGTCACCGACCTTTTTATTGGAATTACATTAATAACATACTTAGTTTTTGTTAAAGTAGGTTCTGAAATTAAGTTTTGTTCAAGATTACTTCTCTCATTACAATAATACGGTCAAAGATTTCCAGTCGAATCAAAAAAGATTTCGTTATCTTTCACAGCTGGTCACGGATAACTTGAAAACAATAGCTCTAATTGGGCCTTCGTGAAAAAGGAACTAATTACGCTGGAGATACTGTTTTTATCGTTCCTAATAATCATCATTATTATCTAGATCTATAAAAAGGTATGAACAAATTCTCTAATTAGTAATAAAAGTAGCTTATAAGTTAGTTTCAACTTAATTATACGTATAAGTAGTAGAATTTATTATCAATATTTCTTATCAGAAGTATCTAGGTACAGTATTACAGGTACACGAGTTTTAATAACTCTACGTCTCAGTGTTGCAAATGTCCATAGACGGCTGTGACTACTTACCATCATCTGTGTCGTGTGCAGGTTTTCGGCCTACTTGACTTAAAAAAACATAATATCTAAGTCGTAGACCAATTTTATGAGTAGTGGACTGCACTTAATGAATCTCACTGATTCTAACTAGGGCTTCAGCAGGAGACGCAGTTAACTCCTTTGGTAGTATGCCCCATTTTGTAACACGCTATAGGGTATATTGCCGATGTATAAATTCAAGATTTAATCAAGACACATATCTTGTGTTTGGTCACAACTTTACCATGACATGTATGGCTGATGGTCAGTTTACTAAGCCATTGTTATGCCAAAACTTTTTAAATGGCTGCCAGAATACAGCATGACATTTGGCATACACCTAAGTACCTTCCAATGCTTGATAAACCAATTTATGATGCTTCGATTCCAAAACCAACTATACTCGTAAACAAAAAACCCATTCTACCGCTTCGCAGTGACATTAGGAGACATTTCACGAATATTGTGGGACAAAATTTTGAAATTCTGCCAAGATGCATACGCTTTCGCTTGATTGTAGTATGAAATCCGTTGAATTTGAATATAACAGAGTAACTGATTTCCCAAGTCAATTGGGCTGGCTTCGTTGGTGCATAATATGATAGTGTAATCCATGGAGCTATGATTCAAATTGTGAGGGTTTCACTGTACCGTTACCTTGAAACTGATTTAAAAAAAGGAGGATTGGATAGTTTTTTGATGTCAGCTTTTGTTTTTAAGCTTTGAACACTGTGAAGTTACCAGATTTTGTTTTTTTTTTATTAGTGGACTATCATACTCTAAACTAAACTAAATAACAAAGATTTTTGCCTAAACTTTATATAAATAGCTACACAAAATGATGAACTTATAAAAACCATTGCACCTGCACCATTTTTATTCATGTTCGTCGGTCAGTAAAATAATTAATAAGCATTTATTTAAATGAGAAAATCTTGTTCAATCTAGTAAATACCAGTTGTGAATGAACCTCAACAGTATGTAATTACTAAACAAAACTATTCGACTCACTCGTCAAATTATTCACTTGAACCTATTCATTAGGACCAATTTGAGTCCGTTGGAAATCCATTAACGTCCTAAGAAACTTCATCTTGACGAAAAGATTTTCCTTCGAATAGTCGATTAACATGCAAATTGCATATTAATTCCTGAGAAACGGACGGCTATTAAAAGTTAATATTAAAGGATCAAAGGATCGTTGCTAGCCGTATAATGGGTACCTTAAGGGCTATTAACGTAAGATTAAAACATCCTTTAAATCTTTGAATTAAATTGAGGAAATCTATGGTGTCCTCATATTGAGTCATTTTAAAGAAACAATATAGTAATGATTCTATAGAAATTGCCTTCTCAAATAAACCTTACTAAAGCAGCGAAAGAATTGCATTTTTGTCGTTGCTAGTTTCATTGTAACAAGACAAGGTTTACCAGGAAAGTATAAGGTTTTTGTTGAAATGCCGGAAAATCCGACGCGAAGCAAGATTGTTCCAGAAACTTGGGAAATGCAAGGTAAATTGTGCACTTCCAACAGTGCACCACCCGCGAATGCTTCGGAAAATATACGACGGTTTACTGTGTTTGCTAAGAAAATATTTATCTGCTTCAAACTATAGTCTGATAAATACTTGTGTGGTATATTGTTTTATCTGTGTTATTTTGAGTGCTAAAGTTTGTCTGTAAATTCAATATGGTTACCATTGTTAAAATTGTGAGAAATTTGTTCAATTCTGTAATGAAAAAACTTAAACGTCTAGAAGGTATGAAATAATATTTAGTTCACTGGTTAGCTCACTTAAAAAATGCCGTCAAGCACTAGTTTATATTATTAAAAAAAAGACTTTATAGGATATTTTCAAAGTTTCCCAATAAAGCTAAATCCTCATTAAAAAAAGGTTTTAAGCTACATATCCTGTAGAATTCCTCGTTGAATTCACCAAAACGAGTGCTCATACAGGTTGGTAAATAACTAGTGGTCTTGTTTACAGTGTCCACTAGCACCGTGTAAACACTTCACTGAACCTTGCGCAGGGTGGGCGTGTTGACAACACTGCATTCGGTACTGTTTTCTATACACATTTGTTAGAAATAGGTTAATAATCCATTCACAGTGTAATGATTTATAATTATGCGTACCTATACATTTTTTTAAGCTGTTTATAATTATTAAGTACTTAATTTGTATTGTTTGTAATTATTTGATTGTAATGTTCAAATACCGTCAGAATGAGAAAAGGATAAAAAGGCAGCAACCATTAGCGGTAGGTACATTCAAATCGCAACGATCTAAGTGTTAACACGTTGTTAATTAAATTATACCAAGAATAAACTATTTCGTTTTACTGGGCCATCCGGCATCTATCATCAGAAGTGGGATAAAGAGCCATAAAATGGAACTCAATAAACATAATCGTGAAAAGTGTGACCGCAGATCTCGACCCAAAAAACGGTTATTTGTGCTTGCTCCACCTGTTAGCAGTTCCAGCAGTGATTGTTCTGTTGAACGTGAAGAAACGTCGTCGAAGAAGATACTTCCGAGGCCTCAAAAACCGGTTGCTAAGAAGAAAAAAGTGAGAACACATCGGACTAACAATGGAAATCGACCCAATCAATGGATTGTCGAAGAGGAACGGACACAGTTTGAAAAGGCAAGTTTTATAGAATTCATAGAGATCGTTCTTTTAATTTAACGCAGTTTTTTTTTCTCTCTATTGCTTTGAACGTAGTTTACCAATTTTCTTTTGACTAGCTGTTCCCGGCTTGCTTTGCAATAAGTGATCGAAGTATGAGCCTTGAGTTCGTACAAAACTGCATATTTTTAGAAATGCTTAATGTTTATTCAAATAATTGCCAGTGCGACACGTGTTTGTCACAATCGGATGAACAGTATCGCAACGCATAAAAACAAACAAACATTTGATTTAAGATATTAGATCTTATTATAAAAATACATAGTTCCAAACTCATCATAAAGATAAACCACTATTAAATAAATGCTTTCGATATAAGGAAAATCAGATATATATATATTGGTACTAAATACCTTCTATCATTAGTATAACAAACATAATATAAAAAATGAACCTACACATAAAAAAAAAAAAAAAAAAAAAACAAAGGGTACGGTTGTTATAAAATAGATTATACTCTAATACTGTCTGTGTAATACTGTATGTGTGATACTGTTTACTTTGATACTGTGTAACGGTTAATTCCAGGATGATCGGCAGACAGAATTAAACTTTCAACCACCAGTTACAACTATGAGAGCAGCGCCAGTAACCACAGAGCAGCTACAGCAGACTGTCACAAGTATACTGACTCCAGAGGTAATCCAAGGAAGTTCAAGTAAGAGTAACGATAACAATATGCTAATTAACGTTAGTGATTTTTCACAACTGATTCATTCAATGTTGCGACCAAACGTACACAATATGACTTTTGACAAAAACATGATACCAGTTTTTGATCCTTTACAAAAAAATCAAAAAATCGAGCGTTGGATAGCTAAAGTTAATGAATGTGCTAAGATTTACCACTGGAATGACGAACAAACTATTCATTTTGCATTACCCAAATTAGGAGGACATGCCCAAAAATGGTATGAAGGTCTCCAATCAATCTTACATACGTGGACTGAATGGCAAGACCGTCTTATTAGGGCTTTCCCCTCTGAAAGTAATTATGGAGCTATATTGACTGAAATGTTAGATCGTCGTATGGAAATGGGTGAGCCTATAGATGAGTATTATTATGACAAAACAATGCTTCTTAACGCTTGCGAAATTAAAGGAAAAAAGGCGGTAGATTGCTTAATTTATGGAATAGAAGATCGTATGATTAGGACCGGTGCGTCTTCTGCTAGATTTAATGACCCTGAAGATTTACTTAAATTCCTCAAAGATTTCTGTAAGGAAACCAACTTTAGGGCATTTAAGCCTCGAACGGGTGCAAGTGCTTCCAATGATATTATTGGTCATAAGTGTCATAAACCAGGCCATCGCGCAATATATTGTCGAAGTAGCTTATCTGAGATAATTTGTTACAATTGTAAGGAGAAGGGCCACTTGTCAACAAATTGTACTAAGCCCATTATTAAATGTGAAAGATGCAATCGACTTGGTCACAAGACTGATGATTGTTTTCGCAACAAAAAGCCTAACGATAATAATAAATTATTAGAGAAGAAAACACTATTAACTCAGACTAGTAAATCGGATGCAAAATTTTTCAAAAAAGTTACTATTAATGGAGTTATTGATACTGAGGGTTTTGTGGATTTTGGAAGCGATTGTACACTTATCAGGCAGGATATAGTTGTTGATAATTCGTTGGTAAAATATAATGATAACTTACCTATAATACGCGGGTTTGGTAATGGAACATACACTCCTTTAGGAAAAACTAAAATAGACTTGTGTATAGGCAATGTAAACGCTGAGATCGAGGCATTAATAGTAGACTCTTCACAACTAGCGACGCCCCTATTAATTGGTCAAGATTTTACCGAGAAATCAGACGTTTTAGTCATTAAAACTAGTGACAATCTTGATATTTTAAAACGTGAGTTACCACCGGAATATATATCCTTGCCTTCCGAAATTAGTGAAAATATCGTTCTAATTGTCGCGTCCGACACAATCATTGATAAAATGGATTTTGTAGATTGTACTGATAATGATAAAACTTCGGGAGATATTTTTATTGAAAGTAGCACGCGGAGTCTCATGAAATCTGAATACTGTATAGTGGGGGGAGTCTATAAACTATGCGAGGGATATTGTAAGGTTGCTATTTATAACCCTTCTAAACAGCCAATAACTTTAATCATGGGATCAATTTTAGTACGCGCAAATCTAATTTCAAAACTGAATCCTCTATCCCAAATCAAGCGACTTAATTGCAATAGAACATCTACTCATTTAAATAAACGCCCTATTAGTCAAGGTAGTATAAATATAAACTCTAAACTGTCAAAGAATCAAACTGATAGCATTATTGAACTGATAAATTCGTACCGACATTGCTTTGCTGAAAATTTGTCAGAATTAGGGTGTACTAACGTTACGGAAATGACAATTGAACTCAATGACCAAACTCCAGTAACGTACAGACCTTACCGTTTGAGTTACGTTGAAAGAGAAACTGTCCGTGACATGGTTAAGGAAATGATTGACAATGATATAGCAGAAGAATCGACCTCTTCCTATGCAAGCCCAATTATACTTGTTACAAAGAAAACTGGTGGATATAGGCTATGCGTAGATTTTAGGGTACTGAATAGAAAGACAGTAAAAGATCATTACCCCTTACCTAGAATAGATGATCTTCTTGACATGCTTAATGGTAACAAATTCTACACTAGTTTAGACTTAGCTAGTGGTTACTATCAGATTCCTATTCAAGCTGTTAGCAAGTTATTTTAGAAAATTTATTAAAAACTTTGCTATTATTGCACGACCATTGACAGACTTGACTCAGAAAAATAAGATATGGACTTGGGGACAAGGTCAACAGGACGCTTTTAATGAATTCAAACGGGCGTTAATACAAAGACCTCTGTTAGGATTATATAACCATAAACACGATACTTATTTACATACGGATGCTAGTAAATATGGGCTAGCTGGTATTTTATTGCAAAAAGAAAACGAGGCGGCCCACCTTAGACCTATTGCGTATTTTAGTCGCAAAACCACGCGTGATGAGCAAAACTATCATGCTTATGAGTTAGAAACTTTGGCGGTGATAGCTTCTCTCAAAAGATTTCGTGTATATTTGTTAGGCATACAATTTACATTAGTTACTGATTTTACGTGATACTTTTACAAAACGAGACCTTATCCCACGAATCGCACGATGGTGGATAGCACTCCAAGAATTTAATTTTAAAATTGAATATAAACCAGGTCATCGTATGGCACATGTAGATGCACTCAGTAGAAATCCCTTGCCTTGTGAATCGGTTGATGTACAGGATCCTATGCCATCTATTTTAAAAATAACACAAGAAGATTGGTTATTGACTCTACAGTTAAATGACTCTGAAGTTCAACGTATTCGTAAAATATTAGAGGATAAAGAATACCCTGAAATAAAGAAAAAGTATGTTCTTAAAGATAATAAGCTATTCAGAATTAATGGTGATAGTTTACAATGGGTAGTACCAAAAAGCGCCCGATTCCAGTTATGTAAACTAAATCATGATGACATTGGTCATTTTAGTGTCGAAAAAACGTTGAATAAAATTAGTAAAGATTTTTGGTTTCCGAAAATGAAACGCTTTGTTACCAAATATGTTCGACGTTGTATTGAATGCGCATATAGTAAAGAACCAGGTGGTCCTAAAGAAGGCTATCTATATCCAATTCATAAAGTAAATAAACCTTTCGATACGGTGCATATTGACCACTTAGGGCCCTTTGTCAAAAGTGCTAGAGGTAATTCATACTTACTCGTGATCGTTGATGGATTTACAAAGTTTTGTTTACTCAAACCCCTTCGGAATTTAAAGTCAAGCCCTAGTATCCGCGTTTTAGAAGATACATTTACAACATTTGGCTACCCGAACAGAATTATATCTGATCAAGGAACATCCTTTACATCTATTGAGTTTAAAACATTTTGTAATGATGCCAAGATTAGACATATTCTAAATGCAGTAGCTTCTCCACGAGCTAACTGGCAAGTGGAGAGGTACAATAGAACCGTTTTAGATGCATTAACTTCATATACTAATAAATTAGGCGAAAAATCTTGGGATAAAGTATTAGGAAAATTACAATGGGGTCTCAATAATACATTGAATAAAGGTATAGGTAAAACACCATCTGAGGCATTATTTGGCATTCAGTTAGTAAGTAAAGGTGACAATATTTTCTCTGAAATATTGGACGAAACTAGGCAGCCAAGTTCACTGCAAGAAATTCGAAGTGAAGTAAGTTCACATATACAAAAAAATCAAAGTGCGCAAAAAGCTAGGTATGATAAAAATAAAGTTAAATCTAAAAATTATAAAGTAGGAGATCTAGTTAAAATATTAAAACCTACACCCGGAAATGACGGCAAGAGTAAAAAACTGCTCCCAAAGTTTACAGGTCCGTTTAAAGTTTCGAAAGTCTTAGGAAATGATAGATATGAGGTTTCGAGTATTGAGGGATCCTCAATTACACAAAGGGATTATTGTAATATTTGGGCTGCAGATCGTATTAAGCCGTGGATAACTACATACAGTGATAGTAGCTCCAATAGTAGTGATCATAGTGAAGATGGGAATAGTTCTCATGGGTAATTGTGTTTGAGTCAAAATAATATTGTGTACTTAAGGATGTTGTTGCAACTATGACACATTGGTGACTTAATATTTAAATTATGTGTTTATATGTATTATGGCTCGTATTAGTTGGAAAATGGTGTATTTAGCATAAATGATAGATTCGAATTGGCTTAGACGATTATATTATAATGTTTTTGAGTTTGTTAATAATATGAGTTCTAATTTTGATCAATTGAATGAAAAATATAGATGTTGATCCATCTAAAGTATTTCAAGTTTATAGATGTTGACAGATCCATCTAAATTATTATAAGTTTAAAGATGTTGACAGATCCATCTAAATAAAGTTTATAGATGTTGAAAGATCCATCTATGTGAGCTTTAAAGGTGTTGAGAGATCCACCTATGTGAGATTTAAAGGTGTAGTACCAGATGTTGATAGAACCATCTGCCTACACACATGTTTGATTAGAGATGTTGATAGATCCATCTCATATATTGATATAAATTGTGTTATATTGGGATGTTGATAGATCCATCTCATATATTGATATAAATTGTGTTATATTGTGATGTTGATAGATCCATCTCATATAATGATATAAATTGTGTTATATTGGGATGTTGATAGATCCATCTCATATATTGATATAAATTGTGTTATATTGTGATGTTGATAGATCCATCTCATATATTGATAAATTGTGTTATATTGGGATGTTGATAGATCCATCTCATATATTGATATAAATTGTGTTATATTGGGATGTTAATAGATCCATCTCATATATTGATATAAATTAGGTATGTTATATTGTGATGTTGATAGATCCATCTAAATAGTTCTAAGGAATTAAATAATAATAATAATAATGTTGTTTAGAAAATAAGTTTGAGGACAAACTTAATGTCAGGAAAGGCCGAATGTTAGAAATAGGTTAATAATCCATTCACAGTGTAATGATTTATAATTATGCGTACCTATACATTTTTTTAAGCTGTTTATAATTATTAAGTACTTAATTTGTATTGTTTGTAATTATTTGATTGTAATGTTCAAATACCGTCAGAATGAGAAAAGGATAAAAAGGCAGCAACCATTAGCGGTAGGTACATTCAAATCGCAACGATCTAAGTGTTAACACGTTGTTAATTAAATTATACCAAGAATAAACTATTTCGTTTTACTGGGCCATCCGGCATCTATCACATTCTTGTATAGTGGTATATTTTTTGAGATAATAACTGAAATGGTTGTTGGCAATGTGTTTTTTTAAAGTGGTTTGCTACAGTAAGTGTTACGGCTTGCTACGTCGTAGACTACACATATATTAAGGTCTATGTTATGTTGATTACAATAAAACGTTATGCCCACATTCTTTAAAAGAGCATATTACATATTTTTTTCTTTTAAAACCTATTGTTGTTTGATTAAGCTAGCTACGCCGTAGATAGCGTTTGGATATTCTGAAGCTTCTTGGATATTACCTTTAAATATGTTTTCTTAGTGTGTTTTAACTATCAATAGATATTTAGAATATAATTTCACACCATTCTATCGTAATATTACTCGAAACAATGTATCTAAGGAACGTTACAAAAAATGTTAAAATTAAAAAAAAATATTTAAACTACATATTTTTTATTAAAAACCATTAAACGGACTTTACAATACCTCAGCATCCAAGCAATTTTCCGTAATAGGAATGAGCACACAAAACGCAATTAAACTGGACTATCCAAGTTTTGACCACTCTCCCTTGTGGTGCACGTCCCTTCGCACCGCACAGATAATCAGCGCTAAACTATGTCCATGCAATAACCACAACTTGTGTAATCGTCTCGGCCTACGCTAGTTCCAGACAAGTTTCACTAGAACGACTCTGTAGTTGTCGGAATTCGCCAGTAGATTAAAGTGTCTGGGCAAAATTACACGATCCTGGGTTGATGTGTGGTCAATGTCAGTTTCTGTTAGCTTTTATTAGTTATTTAGGCCCAAGATATTGAATTCTAGCAATGTTAACCTACAATCATCGATATTAACCTCCTTATCCATTTATGAACCATCGATAAGACAAACCGTATCAATATTAAAACATAATATAGATATATTTTTTTACATTAACTCGACAATGGTTCGACCTCTATGCTCTGTCTCTATCTCTTACTATGCAATCATGTGAGAGGTTCGCTCTACCAGGCCAGTTCACCGACGATGTTAGTATTAGCTGGATAAGGAGACTGGTTACGCTACTGTGAATAGACTATCTGTTAATTGGACTGTCTACGAATTGAATGCTTGGACATTTCATGCATTGTATATACAACACCTTAAGGAATTGTAGTAGTTCAATTTACATTTAACTCATACATTACATTTGACGGGCCAGCCTGGTGGTTAGTGACCTGACTGCCAAGTCGCAGATAGCGGGTTCGATTTCCACCCAAGACAAAATGTTTGTTCTGTGTCTGGGTGTAAATATCTATATTAGTATGTATTAATAAAAAAAAAGTAGTATATCTAATATATCAGTTATCTGGTTTCCATAGTACAAGCTCTACTTAGTTTGGGAACAGATGGCCGCGTGTTAAAGAATGTCTCAGGATATTTATCTATTATAATTATTATGTACAATTCATACATCGATAGAAAATAGAAAAAAGTCTCGTTTTAAAATCACATCAAAAATACTATTGCAAATATTTAGAAACAATCGTACAATTTTCACAAATAGTAAATATTCATGCAAATAAATTTCACTGACTCATGTCGAACTGTATTATTTTCTCATAATCCTTCGTCACGAATTCCATTACCAGTTATAATTTAACAATCGACGAAACTATTTGCATCGGATTAATCATAATAATTATCATATAAACCAATGACAATCGCATTACGTTGATTTGTGAGTTTAATTATGCCTGTTGTTTCAAAATGATTAGTGGCTTGTTATAGTCATCGTTACCTAACATAATATCGAACTAGGTAGGTAATTTCATTTGATCGTATTGGTTATGGGCTATAAGCTAGACCGTAATTATGAGGGTGCAGAAATACGCTGAATTGCGCCGTAAATGGAACAATCACAACCTTGCGCAATAGAATTCCAATTTCAAACTTTTATAAAAAAAAACTAAATAAAAGTAAAAAAAGTCCCTAACAGATTAACATAAATGGAATATTTACCCCAAATAGAAGCATCTTCCAAAGTTCAGTGGGGTTATAACAAGGTAGAGAATTACCTCAGGCCTATCGAATTAGCCGGTGTCCCACCGACAAAATGGCCCCCCTAATAAATCCTGAATCTCTTTTGGCTTGCGTACATAACATTACTGTTTATACAACACATATGGTTTAGATAACTTTGTTGGCACAGCTTACTGCAGCTTTGGCAATTGTAGTATTTAGCAAGTTTATCTACATTAGGTAGGGTTATCAAAATCCATACCATCTATTCAGTTTAGGCCCCCGGAGGGAATTTACGAAGGTCAAATTTAAGCTACTGAAGCTGCGGTAGCTTATTTAGGGTTATTTTTGAATACTTCCACTCACATTAGTACTGCAGATTTAAAAATTACGAGACAACTGATTATACGTGCATTTCCACCAACATAATTAACTACCTGATGTTACGCAAACGGTGACGAGAAATAAGCATAATTTATCTCTTGATCTTCTAGTAATTTTTCATAGCTTTTTCATAGATTTTACCAAAGAGATGACAGCTAAAAAAAAAATAGAAAACACAATTTAGCTGTCTCTGACATAATACTATGGTTTGACTTTAGGAATTAGTACCTGTCTATTATTTCATTAAAAACTCAGAGAGCACTAAAAGAATCACGTATCCCAGATAGGTAAAGTATTGGGGACACAACTGGCATATTAGCATGATTATTTCCTTTGTGTGTATGTGATAGAGCTTTATCCGCTATGCTTTGCCAGGGATCGGTGGAATACCGGACAACGGTCGCGACGGGCTGATTTATGATTGCATATATTCGAACATCGTATATTTATGTCCCGACTGGCTTATTCTAATGTAAGCGGTGAAAGAAGGGCGCTCACTTGAATAATGTTTCACGAGAATCGAATAAAGTTTTGTACGGGTGGATTGTTTTGAAAAGTACTCTGGATAATATTGAAGCGCTTAGCTTGAGCTGGCCTGTCTGAAACTAATTGATGGGTCTGATAGAGGGGAATCATTTATTTGCGTGTGTTTGGAACTTTTGATTATTATGATGGTACTTAAAATGCCTTTATTTTTTTTAGGATTTTCTTTAGAATTAATAAACTTGTGTAGAATAGTGAATAATGTCACATACCCAAGAATTTGCCGTAGAAGTACGAAGAACCGAAGAGTACCATTCTCCCGGTTTTAATATTGATATCACGATTATTTAGCGAAAAAAAAACCTCGTACACGAAGGGTTTCCTTACCATATTTCTCGTAGGGACTCCTAAATTTTAAATTAATTTTATTTATATTATTTGCTGTACACACTGTGTGGAAACTGTCTGCTGACAGACAAATGGACATCAGATGCTTAATAACAAGGTTCCGTTGGCTATATTTAATTCACATAGTGATAGTTGTCGTTATAAATCAAGGGTGATATTAATATAGAATACCTGAGATTAGGACTCCTATTAGAAAGCGCGTTCACCACTAAAGCCCCTACCGTTTTTTATCCGGTATTTTTATATTTTAATTATTCAATAAGCTCTTCAATTCGGATTCACAGAAAATGTACAAATAAACGCTCATTCCAAGAAGGTCAAAAACCATTGGTTTGAGTAAACTTGAGACCTTTTTCAATGAAAAACTCCAATTATCATAAAGTAAGGCTTAATTCTAAGGTTAACCCAAGACAGATTTATATCATTCGTTTATAAGCCAAAAATATTGATTATAAGTACCTACTGTAAGGAAGGTCTATGCTAGCGCACTGGCCGTTATTACTGTTGCTGGCTGACGATAATTTGAAGTTAATATTCGTTTTCTTAAAAAAGAAAATAGATAATGACAGTGCGCGGGCACGGACAAAATGAATTAAAAAAAATTATAGTCTAATACTAAACAAATACTAAAATAAATAATTAATATTTGATTACTTTTTTTTGTTATTACGCCCCGGTTCACTACAGTAGATAACTGAATTTCAAATTGCGGAGGTTCACATACAGGTAATTCGACATGTTTTATGTTTGGGTTTAGTTACAAAATGGTAAACAAGGAACCCTTACGATAAGACTTGCGTGTGTAAATATCTGTTCTTCTTTCTCAGTTCCTTTTGATTAGTAGACCTCTTAATACAGAGTTCGTCGGGGGAAGAACTACCACCTTACCCATTTCCACCGTGAAGCAGTAGTGCACTTGTATTATTGTATTTCGGTTAGAAAGGTAAGGGGGCCTTACCGGCCCAGGCACATGCTTTGGTACGAATCTGAATTGGTATGTTTTTCACAAACGGTTTTCATTGTCTTTATTAATGAAGATGCGGTAAGAAAAACGAATGAAAGATTGCTCAAAATATAAACTAATAACTGTCCCCTGCGGTTTTACCCGCGTTTCCGAGGGATATCACATTTTCCCGTGATAAAAAGTCTATATATTATTTCAGGATATGCTCTATCTATGTGCCAAGTTTCATCCATATCCGTTCAGTAGTGTTTGCGTGAAAGAGTAACAAACATACTAACATACAAATCTTTCCTCTTTATAATATTATTAGTATAGATATATTTATACCTCCATATTATTGTTAATGCAACCAAGAGAGAGTTCTTAAATAATAATATAATTTTGTCGAATACCTACTGTATACTAAACCAAACAAGTTTAAGGTCACATAAGCGCATTCGCCTAACTGAGAGGGAAAAGGCGTGACATAAAGTTAGACAGCATGAACTTTCGCCTTTGCACTATAAATCGACAGCTCGGTAGTCCATGGCTCAGTTTAAAGCTAGTTATATATAAGCAATGTGTCAACGAGTTTTCCATCGTCAGTTTACTTAAAAACCCATCGACTACAGCTGTGAGAATGTGACCCCAAAATAAGCCTTCTTCAAATATAAATCTGCCTCATTTCATCATCATCACTACATAGTATAAAACAAAGTCGCTTTGTCTGTCCCTATATCCCTATGTATGCTTAAATCTTTAAAACTACGCAACGGATTTTGATGCGATTTTTTAAATAGATAGAGTGATTGAAGAGGAAGGTTTTTATGTATAATACATGTGACATCCCACGGGAACGCGGGTAAAACCGCGGGGGACAGCTATCCATTATAAAAAAAGACAGTTTAGTTTAGGGCCTATTCAAGGGAATAACACTTTTAATGATCATACTACTGAAGTTATCATCGGTTCGGAAGTCAGCATTCAGCTGAGTAGAACAGACAAGAAACACACTGATCTTGTACTATGGAAAACAGACATATTCATGCTAAGAAATGTATGTTTCGGATGGGAATTGAGCTCACGAACTGTGGCTAGGCAGACAGGGTCTGTTGCCAACTGAGCCGTCAAATAAAGCCAATGTGTGTAAAGAGTTTAGATTACGTTCTGGATAAACAAGTTGCCAATGGCAGATTTGAAACAATTTTTACTAGAAGTTTTAATAATATAGCATTAATGTAAATGAAGGTAAAGGTACTACCTACTCGTGACTCTTCTCAAGGGACTTCTCTGGACCGCACTTATTGCGGCCTCAGTTTATTACTGAATGCGGTTAATTCATCTGCTATTACATTTATGTATATGGTACTTTATACCCTATGAATGGGGTTAAATGCGAAATGTTGAATGCAAGTTGAACGTTTGGGCTCTTTATCATAAATAAGCTCTTGATTAGGATTATTTTAATGGAGGGTTGGTTGCTTTGAATTATATAAGGACGATTTTGATTATAATATTAATAGTGTGAGAAATGAGTTCTATAAGCGTAATTACAACTTTTCAAATCTAATCTATCTATAATATTTAATATATATCTAATACCTTTAAACGAGCAATTCTTGTATATATCTCGGAAACGACTCCAACGATTTTCTTGAAATTTAGTATCCAGAAAATGTCGTTTAATCCGTGTTTATAGGCAATGAAAACTGCTACAATGTCATTAGAAGGTAAGGTTTTCAAGTTACATCTTTTGTGAGAAATACTGTTATTGGGAGCCCTTTATTAGTGCTTCTAATTCGTATCAAGGTATATATGACAGTGCTTTAAAAAAGAGAATACGGTAGAAGTCACATTAGTAAAGAAATCCCGAGCTATGCTCGGTCATCCTGGTACTATGTATTTATGAAAAACAAATTTAATAGTCCGACTTACATGTCCGAGATGTGATTTTCACGGGCCAGTTGGCTGGATGGTTACATACCCCGACTGCCATACAGCTTGGTTCGATTCCCGCTTAGGACCAACATTTATGTACATGAACTTGTTCTGTCTGGTTGTAAATATCAATTTAAGTATGTCTCTAGTTGGAAAAAAGAAGAATATGAAGATATTATTTATCTGGTTGCCATAGTAAAAGCTCGGCTTAGCTTGAGATCAGATGGCCGCGTGTAATGAATGTCCCTGGGTATTTATTTAATTGCTTGCAATGTAGGTACAAGAAACATTTGGGGGACACGCACTTTCACATTCAATTTGTTTTACATTCCAACGAAGTCGAAGTTGTTACATGCTTACTCAGAGCCTATCTAGTTAGTCTCGACTTGAAGATCACTGGTGTTAAGAAAACTTTGCTTTTCGTATTGTAAATGTGTAAGCAAAACGTTGTTCTGAATGTACGGGATATCGATAACGGAAAAGTGGGAAATATTTTGCGGTTTGATGGAAGAATGGGGATTTTGGTCATACTTCACATACAAATACATACAAAACAATCTGAAATCGAGGCATCTCTAGCTCTTGATGACTATAATCATAATATTTATTATTTGACGTCAGCAGATGGTTATCTCAGCATCACTTGAACCACGAAAAACGGAAACAAAAATAAATGATCATATCTTAGATCTTTCAAGACACGTAAAGCCTTCAAATACAATTCCGAACCTTACAAAATCCGATACGAACGACACCATATCACAAATCCGCCATATTTCACAGGCAATCAGCCGTGAGAGATCCACCTATTACTCCCAAGTGCATCTATTCACCGGGTAATACGTTCACACGGTCTATTACCCGTATGACATAATGGATCGACTGATTGGGCGAATTTTCTATGGAGCGAGCAAAAAAATGTCGATAAATCGTGATCAATTTATTTTATGCCGTAGTACCAGATTTACGCTGAAACTCTATTGTAGCGTGAACAATGATGCCAGCTTTTTGTCGTCCCTGTCGATAAGCGTAATTTTTATCTAACGCTTTTGTGTTTAGTATATTTTTATTTTTGTACGACGACGATGATTGAGAATGTTTATCTATTATAAAAATATTCTAAGTACCTTATTGAGATAATTAGCTATGAAATAGCAACTCGTCTCAGGAATACATCTTTTAGATACTATTTTTACTTAACTAAGTAATTAAGTATGATGTCGAAAGTTTTGAAACAGAAAAACTTAATCGGAACACAATGGAACTCTTCCACTTTTTATTAAAAAAAGAATCGGTAAATACCTAAAGCAAACATAAAACTCAAATATCACTAGAGATCAATAGATTAGATCCAATAACCTGTGAGAGAGTAGGCTATTTCCCGCGCTTCCATCCAATGGGCAAATAGATTCACGCTCGTTCCATTACACTAGACGAGATACATTTTCATTTATCATTTACCCGTTAATGTAAATGAGTTATCGATTTTGAAAAATGAGAGAAATACTGCGATAAAATCCACGTTAAATTGCTTCATTAAATGGTCTATGATTATGAAGGTAAGCTTTTTATAAACCTAAGCGGAAAAAAGATACGAAGTGTATTTTGAACGATAAAAACAATAAGATAGTACATCAGTTCAAGTTCTTCAATTACTTGCGAAACGAATGTCAATTTAGTTTCACGCGATAAAGCAATTTTGATGCTATCATAATTACTTCGCTAACACTATTTTAGCAACTTTACATCGCCTCTCATTTAGTCACCAACATTGGCTTGAAATACATCATAACAAATAACTTGCAGGGGAAATGGAGTTTTGGAAAAACAAAGTTGCAATTGTAACTGGTGCTTGTCACGGTATCGGTGCCCAAATTACCGAAGATTTGGTCAAAGCTGGAATGACTGTCATTGGCTTTGAATATACGGAAGAAAGAGTTCATCAAATGTTCGATATTATGGCTGATTGGGGTCCTGTAAATGGACAACTAATACCTTGTAAATGTGATATTTCTAAGGACACTGACCTGAAGAATGCTTTTGATGGAATAGTATCCGCATATGGTGGTGTTGATCTATTGATAAATAATGCTGCTATTGGAAAAGAAGGACTGATAACCACCGGAAATATACAAGACATGAAACATGTTATAGATGTAAATATCTACGGTTTAATGTCGTGCACACGTTTTGCTATCAAATCTATGATTAAGAGAGATAGTCTTTGTCAAATAATTAATATCAATAGTATCTGTGGACATTATATGCCTCCTTTTGCTGAACCGAAAATTAATATGTACATTGCTTCTAAAAGGACCATGACTATTATGAATGCACTTCTCAAAAATGAATTTAAGACGTATAGTCGTAAAATCAAAGTGACCAGTATATCGCCTGGTATTGTTCGAACAGGTATATTCATGACTGCTGGTATAAAATTTTTGAATGAAGAATTTTTTGATCGAAATCCTCATTTGACCACAAAAGACGTATCTAATGTCGTGCTGATGATACTGGCTGCTCCGCGCAGTATTCAAGTAAATGAAGTTATCTTTCACGCTTTACATGAAATGTATTGAGTTATATTTTGTATTTAAATCTTAATTATGGTAATTGTTGCAATAAATAATCAAATAATAAAGTGGTATAATGCCATTTTGTTTTGTTTGCATATAGATTAATTCTCTAAAACTACTGGACATCGATTCTGTTAGGAAATTATAATAGCTCAACGATGCTTCGTCGCGGCTTCTATGCTCTGTCTCTTTCGCTAATTACGCAATCGCGTGAGAGATAAGCACACCAAGTCCTCGTTGCGCTGGCTCGCCGACGAAGTTTGTATTAGTTGAATAGGGAGGCTGATCCGTTTCGGAAAATTCTATCAGTGAATACATTTTGTTTGTTTATAAACGCCCCTGTACCCAAGTCACATTTTTATTTTTATCCCAGTAAAGCATCCTTCGAGAACGTGGGTGGAACCAAAAGGCGAAAGCTATTTATTAAATAAACTAGCCCTGGACCCCGTTTCACTCGCGTTCCAATAATTACAGATTACCGTGATATACGTGAACTGTCAATGGCTTGAAGTTAAAATAGTTCTTTCAGCAACTTTCTTTATTTTATTCGTTCCTTAAAAAAATGTTATGAAATCGGTTAAGTAAGTCGTTATCAAGTTATGGCCTGACCAAGGACGGATTCATTTTGATATATAGGGGTTTTGTGTGATATGGTTTTAGAAATAAAATCAGTACAATAAGATAAATTATAAGTACGGAATGCATTAAAGTACCTACTTGCGTTTTCGACCCCGAGACATGAAGTTGTTAAGTCTCATGTACTTGTAATTTCACTGGATCCCTTACCTTTCTAACCGAAACACAGTAATACATGTGCAGTACCGTTTCACGGCGGAAATGGGTAAGGTGGTACTTCCCCGGACGAACTCTGCACTAAAAGCTCTACTACTCAAAAAACCTTTACTTACTTAGTTTTATTCTATTCCATCACAGACTAGAATAGATTTTATTGATTTATGTGTCGACTGATGCATTTTAAACTACCGATTGCAAAACAAAATATGCACGATTACTTTTTTATTGACCATTTGTTCTAGTTAAATATATCCCATTAGTATAAAGAAAATAAAAGGTTTAACACTGGTATCCTATTCCTTAGAATCGTAAAACATTCAGGCACGGTTTACGTGACGATTGATAGCTTAAAACAATGTATTTTTACAATACCTTGCCACATTGTATTTTATCTAAATGGACAGTTCTTTTAAAGACGTTAAAGTTAAAATAGACAAAGTTTTGACGATTTTATAACCATTAAAATCTCATCATGGTATCTGAAACAATTATCTTATTGAATGAGCACTTACTTTGAAGTAATCGTATAAACCTTGAATCGTCGAGTATTCGAAAATATAAAAGCGCTTTACAGCTTGTTTAGGTCTTCATTTGATGGAAGTAGTAGCTGATAGTCAGTGCTGGAAACCCACATTTAATTATGAAGATCTGGGAGAACAAAGTCGCTCTAATTACTGATTGTAATGACGAAGTAGGAATCAATATTATTGAACAATTAGCTAAAGCAGGGATGCTGGTTATTGGTTTTGCAAAAACTGACGCCATAGTTGACAGTACAACAGAAAAATTTAAACATATAACGCTCAATAAAATCACAGGCAAAATTGTGCTGTGCAAATGTGATATAACGAATGTTAATTATTTAGAAGCGGCCTTTAACAAAGTTATCGAGACCTACAAAGGCGTGGATGTTTTGATAAATAATGCATACTGTAATATCGATTGTCTTATCAGCAATGGAGATTTGGAAATATTCAGAAGAATTATAGATGTGAATATTTACGCTTTAGTGGCCTGTACAAGGTTAGCAGCTGGATCAATGATAGAACGAAAAACAAGAGGGCATATCATTAATATAAATGATTTATGCGCTTATCAGATTCCCGAAGAATCTAAGAAAAACGTTTTTATTGCATCTAAAGCAGCTATAAACTCTGTCAATGAGATATTGAGACACGAGTTCAGATATTTAAAGGCCAATGTTAAAGTCACCAATATAGCATGCGGAAGCATAGAAAGTTCCGAAGAGCCGAATTCTAAAGAGCCAAGATTAAAGATAAAAGATGTTGCAAGATTGGTGAAGTTAATTTTGAATACACCAGAACATTTGCAAGTTCATGAGGTTTTGCTTGACTCTACACTGATGTAAGGTGTCTAAAGAATTTTAAATATGGAAGAGCGGTATGTGGCGCCTCCATGGTCGCACCTTTTTATAACACTGGTTGGTAAGACTGCCACCGTATCTAGTAGAGATGTCACTCATGACGGAACGGTGAAAATATAAAATATATAAAAGATCTGGGTTTTTCCAATTCCAACCAACCACGCCTTACAGACTCGTGTGATCCAAAATAAATGGTGTATACCACTTTTATTAAGAGCTATTCTTTTATTCCTGGTGGTATCACCAAAGGTATATTTAAATAACAAAAGACGGTGATTTTATTTCTTTATAGTTTTATTGATGTGTATTCAACCATAAATGGAATTAATCATAAGTATCGGTGTTAAAAAACAAACAAGTATCTAGTTTACCTTTGGTTAGGATGTTGCCGCCGCCATCAAAAGCCGAGCACGCATTATCTTAATTAAATGGATGGAACATTAATGCTCATTACGGAATGTTCTGGCTGTAAGAGTATTTTGCAAATCACTCTTGGCAACCCGCACCATTTCATCTCGTAATACAAGGCTTTGTTCAGAGGGTTGTTACTAAATAGGTATATTTACTACGTCTGTTCATGTTAAGGCTTATGTACGTAACGCGTCTAATCTGTTATTTATGTTAGTTTCGTTTCAAGTATTAAAGTGGTTAAAACATTTGTTTTAACTTCTGAGAATAAATTTTTAAATCCAACAATCTCTCATCTCTCTCTCTCTCATAATAACTTGGGGTAGGTTTGGTTTAGTGATAATAAATGGCTCATTTTTTATATTAATATTTACGTACAATATAACATTTCTTGAAGTGATGTTCGTGTTTGTGCATGAATGGAGTCGATATATAAAGAATTACAATAAATCAAAAAGGTTTGCACTACTTGGAACAAGACATCTCAGTACCAATGATACCCGAGGAGGTATCATAAAAGATCATTTATGAAATTTTAAATAAATTGTTATTGGTTTTTTCTTCAACTCACAAAATGTAACCATATCTATACAATGCAATATTAGCTGTAAGTATGTTGTATATATTAACTTTATACTCTTACACACATCGTTCTGTATAATTAAATTATTTCATCTAACTACTGTTCAAAATCACGAAAATATGGTGTTGGTGCTATTAAAAATAAAATATGTCTGAGCTGTGTATTGTTTATTTATTTCATTTGCACGAATATGATCACGTACTACATGCTACCTCCTTTCTAGCATTTGAGTTTGAAGTAAAAAATTCTTATTTCAAATATCTGTCAGAATCTTTAGCAATTCTAAGATATAAATATTTATCATGAAATAAAAGTACAATTGCAGGTACTTTTATTATATGATTCTAAGTGAACAATGTCAATACTATCCAATAAATCTAACCAGAAGTATGATAACCAAGAAGAAGATTCGTCCAATGAAGATCCAATTCAATGGAGTAACCTCATTTTCCTGCCATTCAACAATGTCTTTAGCCTTATTGTTTTGTGTAGCGTAATTGTCAAAAGTACTTTGGTAAGGAAACCTGTTCTTAATTAATCATTTTCACTAGAAGATAATGATGAATGCCTTTAACATGGGCCGACAGACAAATAGACGGTCCACTTGATGGTAAGTGGTCACCGCCGCCTATGGACTTTTGCAACACTAGGGGCATCGCCAATGCGTTATCGACCCTGAGATGTGAAGTTGTTAAGTCTCATGTGCCTATAATTTTGTAAGCTGTATGTTTGTAGCTTTATTTTCCAATAATAATATGGAAATAGCAAATAATAAGTACTAGATACCAAATGTACAATCTAAGGCTACTCATTGACCCAAAAAGCTCATTTTTCAAATCATTATTTCCTTTATCAATAACAATAGAAAAGTAAAAGGATATTATTGATTTCCAGGGTCCAATCCAGTCAATTTACCCCATTGTTTATTGTTGGGATGTAATGGACCGTAACTCATATCTGTTGTGTATTAAATATTTTTATTGGTATTGCTGCGATACGATATATGGTATTGATACGTTTCTACATATTGTACACAGGTAGGTCTTTCATAATTTTGTTTGTAGAATGAGAAATTACCTTGGTTTGCTCATTAATACTGTTACTAGCTGTTCGGCCCGGTTTCACTCGCATTTATTGATATCATAAATAGCCTATAACGGTCTATGAAGAATTCCGCGTCGAATGGTAGCAGTCCCATCCCGATATGTTCAGTAGCTTTGAGGTGATGGTGCGTCAAAGATACCCTATTTTCCTTATACATAGAGATTTGTAACCATAACCTCTAATAGCAGTTTTATAAGTAAAACTATCCGAAGAAGGGAGCAAGCTCCAAATAATGCGTGGTTTAAAGACAATAAATTTCATTTATTTCAGACAGGTGACGGATAAAGCTATGAGACGGGAACATTTGCCGAAACCAGCCTTCTTGCTCCTCTTGGACATGATCTCTTTGGTCCCTTTTTTCCGTTTGTTGGCTTCAGATATTTGTCCACCTATTGAACTATGGCCAAATATAATGGCTTTTTCTGAATTTATTATGTAAGTGATTTTTGTTTATTTGTAAAGTCGGCGTAATAAATTTAGGAGAGCACGTCCACGATGACTGTTTGCGGCGGTGCAGTATCGTGTTTCATACACTATTTATTAGAATTATATTAATAATTCCCCTGATTCTGCGATTCACATCCATTCCACCACCATTACATGTCGCGTCTGAATCTTTTACCCACTCCATCACCACATGGTTTGAAGTGTCATTAAAATTGAATGTTTTTGCGCAGTATTTACAGAGTGGGTGGATACTTCTCGTTGCTAACGACACATTCCTTCTGGCACCTTGTGATTGGTTTCACTGTTATGTTGGTCATCTGCATCAACTGTGCTACCTGTTTCTGGTTGCTGCTCACCAAGCATGGTCTCTGTGCAAATTGCAGGACTACTATCTACGATTGGAGAAATTACGTTATGTATAAGGTGCTAAATAATCGAAATGCTTAATATTATTTATTACTCTGGAAAAATATTTATTTTATGAACTTTGTTAATTTTCAGCTTAACGAAACAGATGAGAACTACACTACATACGTTTACGGTGCATTATTAGTTTTTTCATTCACTATTAACGATATTTTAGATGAAACCAAACCGTCAACGTTATTAGAGTTTATAGTAATCACTGCGATGATGTTACTCGGTCATTTGTTCACAATTTTTATAGTTTTACCGAAGTTATTCGCTGAAGGAATCTTAAGGTTCAGAAGAATATTTGGCATGTATCCTCACGTTAATAGAATCGTTGCTGAGACTAAAAGAAGGAACCCATCACCCACAGCTCATGTCAACGTTGAAAATTTTTATAATTTAATGTGGAGAAAACGAAGTGGAATCACTAGCATACCTGAAGTCATCAGCGAATTACCCAGATATCTTAGACTGGCACTTAGACAGGATTTAGTTTGGCCGGTTTTTTACCATAGCCCATCTCTAAGAATGACTTCTACAGCATTTCAGAGATGGCTATGTGAACATATTCGTTTAGATTACAAATTGCCCGGAGAAAAATTCTTCACTGGACCCCATTGTCATTCAAACGTTTATTACCTAAAATCTGGTGTTGCACAACTTATGTCTGCTGATGACGGTATAACTCCAATACTATCTGTTACGAGTGGAACAATTTTTGGGGACATTAGTTATATCATACCTCCTTTAAAGCGAAAAATGTTAGTACGCTGCCTGACATACTGTGAAGTATTTATCGTACCACGACATTCCATTTTGGCTGCTATGCATAAGTATCCAGATGATCGCATTAGTATTTTACGCTCTGTAAACGAGAGACTCAGCCATGCGCGTTCATTATACGCCTGTAAGCAGCATTTAAGGGGTTCAGATAGAGCTGAAGATGAAGGTGTCGCATGGGTCAAAAAGCGTTGGTGGGAAATAGCACATTCTGTCGCTGGCTGGAAAAGAAAGTCTTCTAAAAAAGATAAAATCAGATGTGAATTGCCACCCGAAGAGACTCTTTATCACTGTGCTAAATATATTGGGCAATTAGTTCTGTGTACAGATGAACAGTTGCGAACCGAATCTCTATTTGCTAATATAAAATTTCCATGGATATTATTACCGACCTCCACTTTTGTTATAATATGGAAGCGAATAGTTACATGCAACGTTTTATTCGTTCTATTATTATACCCACCGAATCTCTCAATGGAAAGCGAAGCCGCGTGGTTTCGATTCTTTCAATTTTTAACACAATTCACTTATGGTCTTGATATTTGTATTTCGCTATTGACATCGGTGACATCACAAGAAAATGTGATCGATAGCTTTACTACGGTTATGTTCGCACGCTTTAAAAGTATGTATTTTTTGTTGGATGTCCTTGCTACTATTTGGCTAGAAGAAGTCGTTTTAATAATTGGAAAACCGGAATTGTACTATCTGAGTCAATATAACAGGCTTATTAAAATATACATACTCTTCAATGGTGAATTTGCTGCATGGAATCTTAAAAAGGATCCACTGTTCAATGTCTGTTACAATATTTTACTAGTCCATTTCTGTTTTGTGTATATTTCTGGATATATTTTTTATATGGTTATTCGTTATGTCCCTGATGTAACCACGACTTATTTTTTTGGGGAGAAGCACTGCGTACCTACAGTGACTACAAGTTGTGAAGTGGGCAGCACGGAGATTGTTGCCATCGTTATCACGTGGATGTTCGAATTGATGTTTGCTGAGTACTTACCTCATACCTTAAATGATATCTATTTCGGATCTATTGTAGGCTTTATGGCATTTATAATACGTATGTATTGTCGATCTTTATTCATTGCTGCATTATATTTGAAGTATACAGAAGTGACAAATTATCAGTTTTTCGTATCTAATCTCAAAAAGTACTATAAATATTACAAAATTCATCACGATCTACTCAGAAGATTGGATAGATATTTGGTTTGCCACTGGAAGCATTATCAAGGAGTGGATGTTATTCATCCAAATATGTTGAAAGATGAACCTTATGATATATACTGGAAGGTACACGGTGAAGTGGCTGAAAAGATAATAAGTGAATCTAAAGCATTTTTAAATGCTGATCCTGCGCTGATAAGAGAACTTGGTTATAACGCGAAATTTATGATTTTGCCTAAAAATGCTACATTGTTTCTTTTCGGTGTTCAATGTAAAAATGTCACATGGATTGTACAAGTAAGTATGACAAATTAACCCATCTGTGATTGGAATTTCACTTTTATTCCGTAATAAACTAAGTTGGTACTAGAATTTGTATTATGATACCTGGTAACTGATACGGTTACTGGGGAAATTCTGGGGTCCAAAAAGATACGAAATGCGAAACTAAGCCTAGTTTCTCCTTTTTCAGTCAACCAAACTTTGACCTCACTTTACCAGTTCGGTTTTTGGTTCTCATTTATAAATGTAGGCAAATTGAAGGCAACCTATGTACTAAGTTGCTTTTTTACTACTCAACTTTTTCTTTTAATGAATGGTTACGTAGAAGAAATAGCTTTTGCGATTAAATCATTTTGTTAAAGGTGTCACTTTTTCATTTCTTCGTTACTTCTGAAATGAAAGATATGGGAGTTAATAAAAATATTCGTAAATAAATTAATGTTATAAAGACATGAGATTGGTAATGTTATATGATATACACTATTATGTATACGTAAGCACACAGTATCTATTGTTTCCAAAACAATTAAGAATTCAGAATATTCTTCATTTATAGGGTCATATCAGGTGTGAATACCACAATGAGGCAGGCGAACTTCTGAAAGATATCTACAACCCTGGGCACATGTTATCTGTCAGCTCAGTTTTTCTCGGTCAAGCGTCGCTTAAGACGTACTCTTCTTGCACAGACTGTGAAGTAAGTGAGGTTGTCATTTTAATTATATACGAGTATATCGCCATGTAAATGCCACCTTCTTTAGCTAGCGTACCGGAGTAGTTATTTGAATATCCTATTTTTATTATAAATGCGAAAGTTTGTGAGGATTGATGTATGGATTTTTGACCCGAAAATTTTCAAACGGATTTGGATGAAACATGGGACATATACAATATGTAACAAAAACCCTGTTGTTCCTTCTACCTACGTTTTAAGAATCGGTATACATACGTAATAAAGGAAGTCATTTATAATAAACTGTAAACACAAATAATTAAAATAAATATTTAATTATTAATATTTGTAATGTTATTCTGATATCTTACCTCTGCATGAAGCGATGACCCGAAATCACAAATAATAGGAAGAAGTTCTACCCGACCCGACAAAGAGAGTGGCCTCTCTTTGTCGGTGCCGCCGCGCCGCGCCGCGCCGGTTATCTACCTATTTTTTCTACACAAGTTCACGACTTTGTCAGCTGTTGTTTATAACTTTAACGAATGAATCTTTGAAAATGTTGGTTTACACGATATTTTTATGCACAATTGATAATTGTTATAAGTACATTTAACACTTTTACATAAAAATACACAAAACCTTAAGTACCTACTTGCATTTTAATGTATTAATTTATTATAATGTCTACTAGACGGCCACGGAGATGCTGTTCAATATGACCACCTTGTACCTCGACACATTTGTTGCAACGCCTAATAATATTTTCACGTACGCTTTGTAAAATGATGCAATCGAACTTGATGTGGTCAAATGCTGCTACTATGCGTGAACGCATTTCGACCTGCGTATCACACGGTTTTTTAAACACCTGTTGCTTAACAGTACCCCAGAGGCAAACAATCGAAGGGCGTCAGATCAGGTGATCTTACGTAAACAAAACACAAGTCACTCACTAGGTCAACAATAACAACCGTTCGAAAGTAAGTTGCGCGGGAGACTAAGAAATTCGCTTATGATTCGCAGGGCGGCGGGTGGTGGGGTAAAGGGGTAGGAAGGCACGTGGCAGGGATACGAGGCACGCGCCTACGTTTTAGCGGCATCTTCTGTCGCATCAAAGAAAGCCGCCGAGCTCGTAGGCTATTTAGCGAAATAAAGATGTATTTGTAAAATCAGATAATCTAAACATTTTTTTAATGTGTCGATTTTAATAGTTATTTGTATTTGACCTTTGTACAAGCCAATGTTTATAATTGTTAAATTCTAATATCATTAATGGTGTGCTTGTAGGTAATGTATAACATTCCTAAAAGGAATAACAGGGTTTTTGTTACATACTGTATAGCCTTGGATTGATATATTAGTATTTTTATCCCGGGAAAATGTAATAATATCCTTTGGAAACGCTGGAAAAACCGTAGGGGACAGCTAGTAAATAATAAAACAAAACTCTAGCTCCATGTAGATTTTAAGCCAACGAGAATAGTCACTGTGCTCGATGCTACTATCACCCATAAAATTGCTGCGACAATGCTAAAGTATTCATGCCAAAAGGTTTACTATCTTTAATTTTATTACAGATTCTCTACATAAAAATACAGGACTTTTTTGCCATAATTAAGCGCTATCCTAGCGAATGGGCATACTTTGAGGCATGTATCGAAGAGTTTACACCGATTTTCAAGGACATGTTTCATGCTTATGTTAAGAAATATAGAGATGTATGTATAATTTATAGTGTGTTTTTATGTGTGATTTATCTGGGACAGTAGGACCTTTTATATCTTTGAGTAATTATTTTGGCATTTGTATGCGAAAGAAGTCTGTCTGGTACGTAGCAAATGGAATTTGTTTCTGCCTTTCCCAATTGGAGTAGGGGTGACGATATGTGCCATAACATAAAAAGCACTTTAAAAAAATATTATATACTATGATTTAAATTTATATAGGAATTTAAAAATAAATAACAAGTAAATAGTAATTGCTAAAGTAATTGTTTTTTTTCAGTACCAAAATAAATTACGCGATCGTGTATTTCACGCAAGAAGGTCTATATCGGCAATTAAAAAAGCTGAAATGGAGCAGGCAGCTGAGCCTAATCCAACACTATATGAGTCGGATTTTTGGGGTGATCCCGAGACAAAGTAAGGTTTAGTAAACAGAATGGTTTGGATTGATTGTGGTTTTATCTTCTCATAAAGTATCAATTTAAAGAATCCAGAAGAAACCTGTCAGATCAATAGATAAACCTGATTTCAAAAGCAACATAAACAAAGTTTTTTAAGCCATAATAAAATAAAATTTACTTCACGTATTCTGCTTGGGAAACCCTTTCATTAGATAGCCATGACACAGGTGGTTTAAGGGTTCATAAATTGCCATTTTGCCAAGTCTTCGTCCACGATTGAGAATGAATGCGTATGCAATATTTCAGCTCCATCGGAAACTGGGAAGTGGGTCAAATTTTACTTGCGTCTTTGATGACGGTATAGTAACAGAGATTTTTGTAGTATATTTCTGCAAATATGAAATCAAAGTATAAAAATAAAAATTATTTATTTTCAAAAAACATACTAGTTTTACAAAAATCACAAAATATATCCTAACTAACTGACCCGACAGTCGTTGTCATGTTTTAACAATGAATATTGAATTCGAACAGGTATGATTAATAAAACAAAACCAAAAACATAGTATTTATGAATGTAATGCTAAACACAATTAAACTTTAAATATGAGGCGTGATTGCTCTGAACTAACTGTGATGAACACACACTGAAATGTGCACTAAGTAATGATAAATTAATTATTTTTTCAATAAAATTCCGACCCATGCCTCTGTTTTAAACGATATTGTCAAACGACTGACAGTTAGGTCAAGAACCATATGGTTACATTAGAAAAGTTTATATTGTCAAAAGCGCTAAGGTTATATTAGAAAAGTTAATATGGTTATTAAGATTTCTTAAATTTTCTAATTTTCCGCGCAACTTTTTATTTTTTTCTTTCATAAGAACCTTTTCTTTACAATAAAAACACACACAAAAAAATAATAATTTAATAAAATAATAACGCGTGATGCCGTGACCAAGGGAAATAGAGATTCATTTTTATATACATAGATTAAATACAAACATTGAGCCTTACTTATAGTTACACATTTAATTGATTTATTACACACTATTCAACAGTTTACCAATTATTCTATTCCGCTATATTTATTATAATTAAAAATAACTTTATTTACAGTTTCATGCACTATTGGATGTTGTTCCGAGCAATTATTGTATTTGTATCTATTGCGTGTGCGTCATTGCAAGGTAAGAATAATATAAAAAATAAAATATCTATATATATGGGCGAGCATTGCTCGGGATTTCTTTACTATCGTGACTTCTACCGTATTCTCTTTTTTAAAGTACTGTCATACATACCTAGATACGAATTAGATGCGATAATAAAGGGCTCCCACAGTATTTCTCACAAAAGATGTAACTTGAAAACCTTACCTTCTAATGACATTGTAGCAGTTTTCATTGCCTAAAAACACGGATAAAACGACTGTTTCTGAAACTGAATCCTAGCTAGATCGATTTAACGCCTCCGAAACCCCCTGCATACTAAATTTCTTGAAAATCGTTGGAGCCGTTTCCGAGATCATTATATAATTATAATACAAAAAATGCTCGTTTAAAGGTATTAATTAGATACGGCTGGTCGACCCCAAACCGAGCAGAGTGTATTGCTTGTACTATGACAGTACTTACCGTATTGATATATCAGGTTTGACTGACACACTACATACACGACCTATTACACTTAGACATAATGTTTGTCCTGGGTGGGATAAGGTTGGCGTAATGGTGTAAGGTGTAAAAGCTCATCATTCGTATAATACTTAAATACAATCCCAAATCAACTCCAATCAATTCCGGACAACCAACATGAATTGTTGGTTGTCCGATGTTTGCTTGGACGTGGTAGTCCTTGCTAGATATTTCGGATTACGTAAAATGTTAATACGAGTGTAATGTAAAAAAACGTATTTTTCCAGGTGGAAGTGGAGCATTGGTGAGGTGGCCTTTAATCATGATCGGTGGGTTTTGTGATTGCATTGCGTGGATCGATATTCTCGTCAAAATATTCGTAAGATATTTTATTATTTTAAATACTCGTAGAATAGAAAGACACGAGTCGAGACAGGCAAAGTTCGTAGTAGTAATTCTAGCTAGCGGTAATTGTAACATTAGACTACAATCTTACCGTCATGATGTAGTCAGAAGTTAGTAGGTAGCATATAAAGAGTAGATTCGATAGACGTGTTTGAAGTCAGATTTACTACTAAGTGTCTAACCCGGGGGGTACGTTAAGTACTAAACCACCTTTCTTCAATTTTATGACGTAAGCTTTTAAGTTTAATGTCGCTTCTCTGACCCACCGAAGATCCATCATAACCGTATCACCGTATTGAGTGCGCCAAAAACCCATGCAATGGAGTTGAACATCCAGCAATATCACGGGTATACGCGATATTAAATTTTCTATGAAGGATCATAAAACATGAATTGAAGACCTTATGTAATAACTGTGTTTCGAGTAAAAAAATATCTTCGCTACATAGTATACAACAAAGTCGCTTTCTCTGTATCTCTCCCTATATCCCTATGTATGCTTAAATCTTTAAAACTACGCAACGGATATTGATGCGGTATTTTTTAATAGATAGAGTGATTGAAGAGGAAGGTTTTTATGTATAATACATGTGACATCCCACTGGAACGCGGATAAAACCGCGGGGGACAACTAGTTATCTATAAAAGCCAGCTTTTTGATGCACTCGATACGATACACTTGCCATAGATGTTTGTTTTTGTGCCTTTGATCTTCTTTGGTTACCCTTACTCATCACATTACTTGATACAAAAGATTTTTCTACAATTCCAGCTTTCTTACTACGACCATAGAGGCCTATTAATAACCGATAAACGAATGTGCTTGACACACTATTTGACCCGTGGCTTTATCATGGATTTGATTGGTGCTTTGCCATGGTACGAAGTTATTAGAGCAATCATGACTAAGAGAATTGGAGCTGATCACGCAATGCTTATCAACACCTTTTGCAAATTTGCTCATTTGTATATTCTCAATGGCTACTTCAATTATATTGCTGATGTGCCAAACGTTAACGTTGCTTTCATTATGGTGAGTATTATTCATATATTCTTCTTCAATTATTTTCCTATGACTTTATATAAATATCTTATTTTTTTATTTATTTTTTATTTATTTCTATTCACATATTCTATGGACTCTTAATCCGTACTCTTTGAAGATTCTACTATAAATTATTTTAAGATTAATTGTATTGTGTTCTTATAAATTAACATCTTTCCGCGCTTGCTCAGCTCGTTATTTTTAACTGAGGCTTGTGGTTCCTTAATATATAGTATTACATTAAATTTTTCTATTGCTGAATGCATATTTTATAAATAAATAACTTAAGATGTGCTTAAATTTAGTTACACTTATTCATCAAAATAATATATTTAATATCTTTAAACGAGACTTACTTGACCTTATTTATGTATCAATAGCTGACCCATGCAGTTTCACTCGCGTTTTCAAATGATGTTACATTTTCCCGTAATAATAAGTAATATATGTGTTATTCCAGACTATAATATGTCTCTGTGCCAAATTTCATTTAGATCCGTTAAGCCGTGATCGAGTAACAAACATCCATCTATCCAATCTTTAGCATTTATAATATTATATTATAAATGCAAAAATAAATGCAAAAATAAATGAAAATATAAATACAGGATGGAAACTTTCAGCGGGGAAGTAAGGCGAAGTACCTTATCCGTTGCAACTACACGAAAATGGTCTTAGGAGACTATCTATATCTTTTTATGGAATTTTGATCCCCATATTTTCAAAAAAATGTAAAGTTAGCAAGAAAATAACCAGTGTACATATTTTTTTTATGCCAATCGATCCTGTTTCTAATACTGATCAATAACCATATGGGACCAACCATCATTGGAGTACTCAAACTCTAAACACTAGCTGCCCGGACAGACGTCGTTCTGTCGAAATAAGTCCATACAAAAATGCAGGAATTCGCTAATCTGAACCATCCAGGGTGCCACCCAAACGCATACAAAAAATTCATTCAAATCGGACCAGCTGTTTAGGAGGAGTACATTGTCAACACACGTACAGAAGAATTCTATAAAGAGATAATAGTAGTAGGAATATGACATACATCTGAATAGATTGTCTACCTTCTTGAAATTATACAGGGTTATAATAATCTTCTATCTTTACAATCTTTTAACTATTAGCGTAATAAGTACCGCTTTGTATACTATCTACTTTATATAAAAAAAACTCACTATCAAATACAGTTTTCCGTCTTTGTAATAGAATATCTCCATCTTGTTTAGTCGGTAATTTGAGCAACATTTTTTTTTATACCACATGGGCCGCCTATAGACATTTGCAACGACGTTGCACGTCGTGAGACGTGAAGTTGTTAAGTCTCATGTGCCTGTAATTTCACCGCCCCCTTACCTTTCTAACCGAAACACAGTAATACAAGTGCATTACTGCTTCACGGTAGAAATGGATGGGTAAGGTGGTAGTACTTCCCCGGACGAATTTTGCACTAAGAGCTCTACTACTCGAAAAACTGCTTCTCTAATGACTTTTCTTCTGAATATTTTCGACAGATTTTAAAATGGCAAGTTATTACTGTTTTGATCGTGCTCGGCATTAGTCACTTCTTTATCAGCCACTGTGTGGACTTAACGTTCGACAGGAATATGAACTTGATAACTGTGGAACGATATAATACATGTTGGATGCCAGATTTTATCAAGATGGACCGTTACCTTTCGAACGACCAGTTACATATTGTACGTTTACCGACTTTATTAGTTTCATGCTTACCCTTCTAATCATCGTTACTTGCTTAGTTCCCAGTGGGTAATAACAAAATAAAATAACAGGGTTATCCACTGGCAGTTCGAGCAAGTCTTTTTACAGCTGGTATTGTAGCGATCCAGCTGTGGATACTCTCAAGGCGCAACCTTTTGTTCCAATATTGATGGAAAGTGAGAATTACTAATGTTTGCTCTTACTCAAACTGTGTTGAAAGCACATCCAATTTTTGACGAGGAAATTAGCTTTTCCTGCAATTTATCCTGCTGCTGACCACTCTGTACATTATTACCATAACACTACTATTTTATCAGAAAGGTGCGATATATCTTCACGGTGCTGAATCATTCTCCTTTTTGGTTCCAGATATTTGTGCAAAGCCTAAATTTCGCGCAATGCGGTCTAATGAAATTTAATTTAAGCAGATTTAAAATTGATCGCAATAATCTTGCTGTTGGATTATCACTATTCTTCTTGGGGGTTCTCTATTGGTAATATGTTTATTTAATGTCAAATAGGCAGACTAACAGGCAGATGGTTCATATGAAGGTAGTCACCTTGTTTCTAAAATAATTGCAATACCAGAAGCATCGCCAATGCGACACTTAATAGTACCTACTACAGTGTCACGCCGGAAAAATGTACATATGTTAATTGGGATGTGTCCTGTATTAAAGATAAATGATCAAACACTAACCAGTGTATTGAACATCCAAAAATATACGAAAACATTAAATATGATCAAAATTAAATCATTAATGTGATTTTTCAGTACCGATCTAATAAAGAGTATTTTATTTGATGCTGTACAATTATGACGCCACAACTTGCTATTTCATATAAAACTCTATACATTCGATCGTTTTGACATTTCATAAAGAATTGGTGATTTGACATGTCAGGACACATCCCTATTATACCATCCCGGACAACCGCACTAAAAGCTTTACTATATCATATTACTCCATATTTATATGAAGATTTTTTAGGTACGTTGTGTGCTATTCCGTCACTCTTCTTGTTTTGAATTCAAGAGGAAATACTTTGTTCCAACACGGCGTTAGACAGCTTAGGAAGTTCCTGCAGGCGGAGAGAGTAGATAAAACACTAATTGATAACGCCGTGGCACATTTCAGATACTGGTGGATAAGGTATGTTATGCATTTATTTTTTATTTATTTTGATATCCCTACTAATAATATAAATATGACTGTAAGTTTATTTGTTTCGCTTTCACGCGAAAACTACTGAATCGATCATCATGAAACTTTGTACACATGTTCTTGGAGGCACTAAAAGTAACATAGGATACTTTTTGTGCTGTGAAAATGTTACACCCCTCGGGAACGCGAGTGAAACCGTGTGGGACAGCTAGGCTAAGATCGTATCGTCGCGTATCGTCCCGTAATCGGCCAGGTTAGATGCCATCGACTGTTCTTATAAATTTGCGTATATCGATAGTAATGATTATATTATAAATAAGGTATAAATAATTAGATTAGCTATTGCAGGCATCTTTATGGGGCATGGCACATTAAGTGCCATATACTGTACTATAATTTTTTGACAGGCCAATTGGCTTGGTGGTTAGCGACCCTGACTGCCAAGTCGAAGGTCGCGGGTTCGATTCCCACCCAGGGCAAACATTTATGTGCGTGAACATGTCTGTTTATTCTGTGTCTGGGTGTAAATATCTATATATGTATGTATTTACAAAAATAAAAAGTAGTATATGTAGTATATCAGCTATATGATTTCCATAGTACAAGCTCTGCTTAGTTTGGGATCAGATGGCCGTGTGTAAAAGAATGTCCCAGGATATTTATTATAATAAAACTGTATTCGACAGAACCAAAGGCGTAAATATACATAATTTAACCAACGAGCGAATTGGTGTAGTCTTCAGACAGGATTTGAGCTATTATTTCTTTAAAAAGTTAGTGTCTTTTATTTTTATCGTTAGTAATTTACTTATAAAACTTTTTCTTGATATAAAAATGTTATTCTTTTATCTTTCAGTACTTTTATAGCATTAGATACAATACTCCATGGCGGAGAGTCTTTAGAACGTCAATTGGCAAGTGCAAGTAGCCAAATATATTTTCTACCTGGAGAAGAAATCATTAGAGAAATGGATTTGACAACCTCAGTCTACGTGGTACATCGGGGAAAAGTATTTTTGAATAAGGGCGGGGAAAGAATGGCCACACTAACGAAGGTTTAACTATTTACTCCAGTTGAGCCCTATTATATATAGGTAAGCCGTGAAGCGCTATACCGTGCCTTAGGAAGGGACTGAATCCGGGGAGATGGAAAGTAAATAACCGTAAGAAACATCGGACGTCAACGGCAAAATGAGAGAGAGTGAAGAAGACTATCCCACTCCCTCCCCTTCCTAAGGCACGGTATAGCGGTCGCGGTGACACTGCATCTGTTACCCTTAAACTCACCATAATGTTAACAGGGTGGAATATTTGGCCAGTTAGACGGTATTCAACCACGTCCGGTTCGTGTGTCAGTAATTGCTGATGATTCCGTTGATTTGCTGCAAATCAATATTAAACAATTTCAAGACATCATTAATGATTCGGTACGAACATTTTAATTTTTACTATTGGTGTTATTTAACCGTCAGCAATAATTTTATTAACAGTCAGGAACATAATATCTCTATGATCTCGATTTTTTATATATTGGAGTACAGTATTTAATTTAGTTTTCTCACCTATAGGAGGCCCTGAATTCAACGAATGCATATATTAATAATGCTTGCTTTATAAGTTTATATTCTTCTTTTGTGCTCTTCTCATGACTCCTGTTCAACTCAACTATTTATATAGCTTCATCTGCTTGCCTGGTTGAGTGAAAATCGAATTGAAATCTGTTGTTGCGAGATCACACCGGACCAACAATCTTTAAAACTTCGACCAAAACTGGTTTGGAGATATTGTCACCATAAGTCATAAAAAGTCCTCATAAATACATACATATTGTTCAAATCATATTCTCATAATTGCAAACTTTCAGGTCAGAGAAAATATTAAAATAAATCCACAGTCTAAATTTGATTTCCTTGCTACGAAAAAGCATGTTCCTGAAAATCCTTACAATACAATCCAATACATTTTACGAGGGCGTAAAACAATTCAACTACCAGTAAGTTACTGCTAACTTTACAGAAAAAGATTATGATGACTCGTCAGCTGTTCGTCACAGCATCTTAAGCTATTCACTTTTGACTGTTTATTCGTAATTCCCATAAGCGTTATTATAAAACTAAGAACATATTTCCAGAGGCTAAATGTGCATAAATGAGTTAAATCCTTATTTGTTTGTCCTTACTGTACGCCTTTATTAGAGAAGAGACCTGGGCTTTTGGACCTGGGAATTCTGTAAAGAATATGACACTGGCTCGAGAATGTTTCATTGTGCCCTCTATGCTCTGTCTCTTTCGCTAATCGTACGTAATCACATGAGAGGTAAGGTCTCCAAGGCCTCGTTGTGCTGGCTTGCGTGAATATTTATTTAATTTCTAAGATTTAACATCTCATAACATGTTGTTTTCAGTGGATGCCAACTCCAATGGAAGCTCGCCACGGCACTTGGTACTCTACCTGGCTTTATTTAGTGTGGATAATTGAACCAGTCCTATCGGCCACCATCGGTCTTATTATTATAACCGTTCCACCGGAGTTTATATACATATTGTACTGGTGTCTAATTCTTACCGATATTGTGCACTTTATTCATTGGATAACAGAGTTTTACACGGTAAGCTATAATCAAGCTGTTAATATTTTAACTAGCAAAGTCATTTAAAGATTCTTTTGATGTTTCATAAATTCCTCAGTAATTGCTTTTAAAATTTGCCTTAACATTCCGTCCGACTCCAAAATCTCAGCATAGGGGTTTCTTCTTAACGATTTTGGTACGAAACTAAAAGAGGCGGTGATGCCAATGTCAAAAAATATTTTTATTGCCTCAAATTTTAATAACAATTATGGTCGAATACACTAGTAAAATATATAAAAACAAAACATTAAATGAATACTATTTTATTTTTAAAGAACGTAAGTTGTTTTATTGACACCCTTAGAGATACCATGAAGCTCAGTCAAATATAAAAAAATCATTTCAGATGGAACTGGCTGTGGTTGAAAATCATTGCGTTAAACGTCGACTGGGCTATCATTTGTTGAAGCGATGGACATTTTACATCGATGTCATTACAGTCTTAGTTCCCTTACTGTCTTTCATCTACAATAACATGTTGTTTCAACTCGTCAGGCTGTTGAGACTTCGAACATTTTTTGACTTCAATTATCATTTCTGCAGAAGTTTCAAGGTAGTTCATTAGTTTTATATTACGTGTTATTATGTATTGTAAACTCTTGAATCTTTCATAATTGAAAAATGTAATTTTAGAGGAATACGCCAGGGGTAATTTTGAAAATCTTAATTTGGTGTTTATGCATCCACGCCATGACTTGCGGTTGGATATTTATTGCTTGTAGAGGTAAGTTATATGAGATTCTTATAATAATAATAGGCTAACATTTTTTACTGTGGCTAACTGAGCCCTACTTGTTGGTATTACAATATTTTTTTAATACCTATGTTTATAATTAAGAAACTAAACCGATAATAAAAAATTGAGAGTATAAATATTAAGATTATCTCTTACCATCATCCTCAGCCTGTTCCTAACTCTGTTACCATTCGGGTCATGAGATTTGGCAGATTTTGTATAGCCACTTGTTTGATGACCACTCTATACAAGGTAGAAAGTGGTCATCGGTATACTTATAGGTCTACTCATACGACAATCCAGAGATTCATTGGGAAGGAAGCTTTCATCTTTGAACAAGGTTTTTGTTCTTTATTAAAATTAACCGCCAGATATCGAATTCCTGGCGATTGAAAAATTTGGCCTAAAATTTTTTGTTTTTTTTTTTTTAATTTTACGGTATTATTCATTAATAAGCAGCCATTATAATTTTCCAGATAATGACAACTCAAATTTAGTTGTCGATATCCCGATTTTACCTCCAGATATAAATGTTACCATTGACTATTCTAAATGGGTACATCCAACGCAGAGAAAAGATGGTATTTTAAATTTTATTACCTATAAATCATCATCATCATCATCATCTGCTTCTAATCATTCCCAATTTGTTTTTATACCACTTGGGCTGACAAACAAGCAGACGGTCCACCTGATGGTACGTGGTCACCGCCGCCTATTGACATTTGCAACTCTAGGGGCATCGCCAATGCGTTGTCGACCCTGAGACGTGAAGTTGTTAAGTCTTATGTGCCTGTAATTTCACCGGCCCCCTTACCTTTCTAACCGAAACACAGTAGTACATGTGCACTACTGCTTCACGGCGGAAATGGGTAATCTTTTGGGAGTCGTGATACGTATACGTGTGCTATCTTCCCTTTGGTGCATTACGTATTATAAGAGATTTGGCGGATGCAGACAGGCCGCCTGCCTGTCACCAACCTTCTTTGGGAATGCTTTTAAAGACCTCTTTGTATCCTTTGCTGCTACTACACTGCACCGCCACAACACAAGCCATATTACTTTACCCGACTGACAAACCACTGAACCATAGCGCTCTATCCAATATTCACATAAACTAAACAGACAACCCATGTTCATAAATATTTGTATCTGATAAAATAATCACCAATTACAAGCAACATCAAAGAGATTTTAGTTTAAAATGTACCATAAATCTTTTAGGGTGCATGCGTGTGACAAAGAACCATAAAGAAGGAACTAAATATACTCCGTGTTTTGTGGTGCCGAGGTATTGGCAGGATGACTACATAGTCGCTTTATCCTTCATTGTTGTCATATATACCCACACGGCTATGGATAGTGTAAGTATATCGTGAAGCACCCATGAAATCGAACGTGTTCGATGACGTAATTTCGTCTTTATTGGGCACAGAGTAATTGTAATAAGGATAATTTTATTATATTTATCAAAATGCATATAGTAGTTAGTATAATAAGTTTATGACCATGATGCAAAAGTTCTTTACTCTCTTTTGTGGTCACGTATATGAGATAGATAGACTTATTAATCCTCCAATGTATTAGTCTATTTGATGTTATGAGTCCAATATGACTGTAAGGGGTTAGGGATTACCGTTGTATTGCCGATTTAAAGATTTGATAGCTCTCAATATAACTCCTTTCAACGTAATTTTTTTCATCCAGCTAGCGAGCTACTCCTATAATTTTAAAATTGAATAAACCCTTTCCAGGTTATCCCTCTATCTATAATCCATATGTATTACAAATTCTTTGTAAACTTCTTCATTTACCTCATCGACATTTGGGTGATAAGCGTGGCTATTGGCGCCATATACACAAAGTTTCGGGAACTTTATCAGTACGACTATGATGTGTCCAATTTGGTCAGATATTTGAGCCACAGTGGGCTCTCACCGTCTCTGTTGGATACAGTTGAGGTATATACCAAGCAATTGTGGAGGCGACAAAGAGGTAAGCGTTTGGCACCTTTATAATTTAAAAGGTTACATAATTTTACAATTGTCACAAAATGGGGGACACAAGGAACTAAGCGGAACTACGTACCCTAAACAAGCTTCCTTCTTTATCCAGGTAATTGGCTACCGGAGCTAGCTCATCAAGCCCCATTATGCCTTCGTGAAGACCTGTTTGGTGCTCTGTACATGCATCATCTGCACACTCCACCGCTTTTCCGTCAGCTTCCAGATTATTTTATTCGGCAACTGGCTTCTAGATTACAAAGGATCGTTTTATTTCCAGGTAAGAGTCTTATAAACGCTTGTGAATGTTCAAGCACTATCTTTACTGTTATCATCTTTCTCCTTGGCTTATTCTTCGGATCGGAAGGATAACAAAACGCATTATCTGATATCCCTCTATAGCTTTTGTTAGTAAATTCTTAACGGAACACCTCAAATCCTATACTTAGATGCTCATTTTGAGTACAATTCTTTGATATGCTTTTTGGACGCTTCTTTTTCTGTTTTAGGAAAATATATAGTACAAGAGGGTGATATTTTTTCAAGCATGTTCTTTATACACGAAGGAGAGGTGGAGAAATGGTATGTCGATAGCAGGTAATTTATATCATTTACTAGTCTTGATTATTATCGCGCCACAAATACATAGTTTTTGAGCTTAGGAAATTACTCGGTTTTAGCGCTCTGTTGATTATTATTATATTTATCGACTCTTTATTTTCATAGTGGTGATAGCAAGTTGATGTCTTTGCTGATCACGAATGGATACTTTGGTCTGATTGCTGGAATGTTCCCGAATACAGCGTTCCAATTTTCATACCTTACACGAACGGTATACAATTTTTCACTAAATTAATTTAATGGATATCAATCTATTCGAACGCCAAAGTCCAGTGGCGAATCAAAAGTGTATTAATGTTTTTTCAGGTCGTTGACTTAGTGTTTTTGAGGCTAAAAGATTGGCAAGACCTTTTAGATGGTTATCCGGAAATTAAACGAGTCCTTTATACGGCAGCGAGGCAATACAGGAATCAAAGTAGGGATCCATATAAACTCAATAGTATAGTAATTACCATTCTCTTTAGTCTTTGAATTTCTACAGCGGTATATTTGTGTTCTTAGATATTCACAGGTCCTAAGCTGCCTGCACTTGGCAGCTTCCAGTGGCTTACCAGGACTTCAGTCAACCTGAAGTTAGTGGATCCCATCCATTTGCTCTCAAGGCTTTCTTTAACAGTTATCAGTTTAAGGCATTTCGAACAGATTATAAACTACTGTCACTAAATATTTTATACTAATTGGATTTCCGAGAATTTTTCATAATGTTTTCTGTAGTTATTTAATTTGAATGATACCATACAAAGCCTTGGTATCTTTCTACGCTAAAATACTTTAAAACTGCTTAGTAAATGGAAGGAATTTATGAACAGATGACTGGGCGAGATACTCAATTCGTTTTTTATGAGTTTGTATAAAGTATTTATTTATCGAAAATATTCATGTTAGAAATACTGTGAAGACTAATTTGAATAATTTAATTTTAGGAATAGTATATTGTTAGTAAAGTTAAAGTAGAATGTTTTGTTCGTTTCCAATATTATTTAATCGTAATACTTAGATTTAAAATATAATTTGGTAAAGTATATTTTTGTTTTTTTTTTTCAAATTAAATTTTTTTCCCATATCTGATGTTAAAAATTACTGCTGTAAAGACGACATACGCACTCTTAAAAAAAATCTCTTAATTTAATAACCCCTCCCTCTTTCCGAAGCTACCGTTTCCGTAGGATATCGTAACGCTTCGAGGGTTTTGCAATTTTATGGAATTTAATTCACTGCTTCCACCCTCCGTGGAAGCTAAAACAATTTAAGATAATTCGCCTTTGAATATCTTATCCAAATAATATTGTTCTATTATCGCCTTTTTATTAACGCGGGGAAAAGCGTTTCTTTACAGCTACATTTACATCGCCAATTTGGTCGACCATAATACTTTTTTATTTTGAATTTTACGTACGACGCACCGTTGCAAAAGTGATATAACGGCAGATTGTTGGCTTGAGTTATTTTAGTTATCGTTATCTGCTTTGAAAATTAAAAGAATGTCGAAATTAAGGTTTTAGTACCAATTACCTTGAAATAAATTTAAGAGGCTCAAGAATAATTCCCGATTATACCTACAATTGGTATTTGGATTTCGTAATAAGAATAGAATTAATTGGGCTGCTAATTAACATTAATGCGACTTACGCAATAGAAACATAAAATTACCTGAAAATGATTACTAAAACTATATTTCATTAATTAGTTAAAATTTCTGTGTCCTATTTCTTCTGTGGCACTAAACGGTCATCGATGAAATTTGGCACACAGATAGTTTATTAACTGGTTTAACTAACATTTAGGATATTAGATATACTCGTATATAGACGTAAAATATAATATTCTTCAAAAACGCGGATGAAACTGCTGGGGACAGCTAGTTGCAAATAAAATGTAACAAACGCCTGCCACTCATCAACATGCGCTCAGCCCCCTTATTCAACTAATACAATCTTTGTCGGTGAACCCGCGCACGAAGCCTCCGAGAGCGGACTTCTCACGTCATTGTATAGATAGAGAAAGAGACAGAGAATGGAGACCGCGACGAAACGTCCTCAAGGTAGTGTCATTCTATCTTACGGAATGACACCCTTCTAGATGTTTTGTTTTCCGTTGTTCAGCGCTAAAGATAAAATAGCCTGGGATATTCATTATAGACGGTCATCTGATCCCAAATTAAGCACAGCTTGTATACTTTACTATGGTAACGAGATAGCTGATAAACTACATATAATATTATAGCTTTTTTAATCCATAGTTATAGTCATTCATTCCGACACAGAACTAACTGCGGCGTTATAGCTAGGGTAGCTAACCATCACGGCAGCTGGCCGTTTTTTTATAGTATAATGCCAAAAAAGATACTAAATTTATTTACCAAGCAACGTAGGTGAAAATCAAGTATCATTGTAAGTATAATATAATTAGCCACGCCATGTATGCACAATCTCATACAATATACAATCTTGCAAACTCCAAGAAAGTTATGAACTCCTGGTTTATTAAACTCATTTGTACAAGCTAATCAAGTAGTTAATCGAATTTAGCCATAAATAAATCGTTACAACGGCGGGATCGTCGGGTGCAATCTTCTTTATTAATTCTCCAGCTATGAGATTCAAATTAAGTTCAATGTTGGCGCCGCCGATGTATTTTATATGCGAGTCATAAGCGTCAAGCGATCTAAGAAAATAACTGCCTGCTGAGACAGTACTATAATTAGGTATTGTTCTAAAAATAAGGCTCGATAGCGAAATCTTTGAGCCCATTTAGCGCCTGTTAATACCAAACAAATGATATCTCAAAATAATTCAAGATTGACTTGCGAGGTTTTTCTCAAATCGGAATAAATTTTCTTTTTCATTTCAATTTTTTTTTATGAAATGCTGCTGAAATTTATTTTGCCGAAATGAGCAAACATCATAATTTTTATTTTTATATTTTAGTTAAAATTTTTATTTATTTATATTTAATGTCATCAGGTTTCTATAATTTATTATACTGATGTATACCTGCTTAATTTTAGACTCGATCAGATAGACGCAAGTAAAAAATATCCCAGCCTAGAACATAAAATAAGAACTATATTCATTCAAGTACTAAATTACGGAACAGTCGTTATAAGTTTATGCCTTGCACAGGCTTGTAATGCTTCCTTATTTGCTATTGAATGTATTTCTGTTTAATTAAAGAGTAAAGTAATTTATAAATTATGAAATTTAATTGAAGGAAGGGTAAGATTTGAGGTAATTTGTTAACTGGTTTTGTTTTCGAAATTAAAGTAGAAATATACAACGTTTTAATTAAATAGAACCATGTATACCCACTGCTAGGTTATATTCATATTTATTTAAACAACAGATTCCATGTCGTGCAAATGCAGCGAAAATTCTCTATTTACTGGCTAATGTGGCAGCCACTCACACAGAAATGTAAGGAACATATTAATTATAGTTCGCGAACTAAAAAAGTGATATTATAATTTTAAGTCTATTAAATCTGTATAAATTACGGAGAACATCGGGAATTTACTTCTCATAATAATTGAAAAATAAATATCAATTTACTTACGTAATGCTTTAGCAACAAACCTTAAGGGCCTTGGTAGTACCATATACTCAAGACTGAGGAGGAATAGTGTTCCAACCCTCCAATATCGATTCTCCATAATATACAAAACAATACAATATACTTTATTTGCACTAAACATAACAAGAGAAGAAGTAACATAAATAGTAAAATATAGTGAGTGAGGTCAATGGATTCTCCTCCTAGCCAAATGTCATACCCAGACTCAGGTCAACGACACTAGCAGCTAAATGTGAGAAACAGATCGCTGTGCTGAGCAGTATATAAGAAAAAAAAATTAATATTACTAATTTAATATTATTAATTTACGTTAATGTGTTAAATTGATAAATTGGTATCGTTGAGCCAGCAAAAAGTGTTACTCAAGAAACTTGTCAAGACAAGACGACTAAATAAAAACTGGAAACAAGAGTTTCTCGTTTTGTGCAATAAGTACTTTTTAAAGCGATGTCGTCTTTGAGAACCAAGTGCAATTACTATTTTCATATTTCATGACGGGAAGTTTTTTACAACGCAATGTTGTAAAAGAAAAGTCTTATAAAATTTTATAGGTACTTTTACTTTTAAAAATATACCTAGCTTACTAGATTTTTAGTAAATATACGGCTTCAGACAGACATTCAGGAGATAGAAAACTCTAGATGTTTTTTTAGAATACTACTAAGGTGGCATACATATTTATTTATTTACCTATGGCCCGTGTGATGGTATATAATCACCACAACCAATTGCCGCATCCAACACAAAATACCATAAGTAATGAAAAACCACTTAATGAAAAACGATTTGTGATTATTGCTCTTATGAATATTAGATAATTGGCTAATTACATATCAATACGTTTTTATCCGAGATTAAATGTAAATTCGTGCGATATTGCGACACGGTGTAACATACACCCATCCTTATGTTTTGTCATACTCAGGCCCGTTTGCACACACACACTCCACTAAACAAATTGTGTTCGTTCCCATTTATTTCACGTAACCGTTGTAATGTTACCAGAGCGGGCGTACCGCTGGAGAACAGTCGCGATTTCAACTTCTACCTGTCTTGTTGCTTACAGGATGAGCTGCATACACAATACACGATGCGTTGTTTGGTTAGATTATAGTTGTTGTTAGAATGTTCATTTAGATTAATGTTTTGCTTAATTAAGACACGGTGGGAGAATGTTGTATTTGTGCTTTATGAAAAAGCAAAATATGTATTGTATGAGAAATAAAGTCCATATTTTTCATTAGAAGACTGACATGTGACAATGCGAATTATTTTCAACAGAATGATGCATGAATTTAACAAACTTTACGAGCATGCTGAAAACATTGCTTTTTGTTTTCATGATAACACTAGCTGTACCCCGCGGTTTCACCTGCGTTTATCGATATCATATATAGCCTATAACTATCTACGAAAAATTCCGTGTCGAATGGTAGCAGTCCCATCCCGATATGTTCAGTAGTTTTGAGGTGATGGTGCGTCAAAGGAAACCTATTTTCCTTATATACATATAGATTATATAATGATTATATATCATAGGTTCTTGTAATAAATATGTAAAGAACAGCAAGTCGTTTGCATTAAGCGACTGAAGATAAAATACCTAATGTTCGACGCAAACGATTTTAGTCTTAAATGCTAAGGCACTTTACACCTCAAATAATACGTACAAGCAACAAAAAATGGCGTGATAATTGAAATGGTTCCTTTTATTAGCTCCACAAGCTATAAAGCTGCTATAATAAAATATCCAAGACTTTTATTGCTTCCATAATACGATGAAAAATTCACAGAGTGGAATTGCTTTTAAGAATAAAAATAATCTTCACACTTCGCCCTACCGAGTTGAGACAATTGAGAAATTGTAACACTACCGCTTGATTTATGAGATGATGAAATATCGTGACGTGGTTGGTGGACGTGGATTGAATTCATTTTAAAATAAAGAAATGTAGCAATTTGCAGCTAGTAACATAATTATGTCGTTCCACATTAAGAAATGTTCATTCTGAATTACAGTATTCAATTTAGTGTTATCTGATATTCTTTAATAGAAAATACACTTCGACTTTCATAATGATTAAACAACAGTGTAACATTATAAATTTGAGAATTTGAATATTCAGAAATCCCTACTTCCCTACTAAAATTATAAATGTGAATGTAAGTTTGTTTGTTACGTTTTCACGCGAAAACGAATTAACCGATCATCATGAACCTTTGTACACATATTCTTGGAGGTATTAGAAGTAACATAGGATACTTTTTGTGCCGGGAAAATGTCACATCCCTCGGGAACGCGGATGAAACCGCGGGGGACAGCTAGTAAAAAATAAATGCAACAGGAAAATTCTAGTAAGCCATGAAAACAAAGATGAGAACAAAAAACGCTGAGTTTAGGTCCAGTGTTGAGAAAAACTTGCAATCTCTCGTCTTTAGTATTAGGTCTTCAATAAAAGATCAAGACTGTGCTAATAATTACTAATTATACTAATTTATAAATGGAACAGAATTTTAAAAATGTTGTATGTAGCCTTTAAATAAATTATGAAAAAAACAAACCCAATAATAAACCAATCTAAACAGAAGGCATATCGGGATTGGATCAGGGGCCGCGCTAATCGGGATCCCCGAGTTGATTCACTGAAAGCAGCGTACAATAAAGCTTCCAAGTCCTGTAAGAAGGCTTATATTAGAGCGGATGCACAGCGCGTCGCCCGCATAGGCTTGGAACTCGTTGCGCATCCTACGGGCTCGCATAGCTTCTGGCGCCTAGCCAAGAATGTGCAGGGCAACTTCTGCCAGCCTTCGCTGTTACCGCTTGGGTATCCTGATGGCTCACTAGCCCACAAGCCGCAAGAGAAGGTCGAGCTACTAGCTCGGCTCTTTGCGGCTAACTCCCGAATCGAAGATTGTCATGCACTCCCACCAATTCTTCCTCACTGCGGCTTCTCTATGCCTGATATCAAAATCAGGCAACGTGACGTGCGTATAGAGCTACAATCACTCGATGTTCGGAAAGCTAGTGGACCTGATGGCGTACCTCCGATTGTACTTAAGAAGTGTGCAGCGGAGCTGTCACCCGTACTAACGCGTCTTTTCCAACTTTCCCTTTCCTCGGGTCGTGTACCGGTGGCTTGGAGGGAGGCTAATGTGCAACCGGTGCCCAAAAAAGGGGACCGTTCTGACCCGGCCAACTACAGGCCAATAGCTATCACTTCAGTGTTGTGCAAGGTTATGGAGCGGATCCTAAATAACCAACTGATCCAATACCTAGAAGATCACAGTCTAATAAACGATCGTCAATACGGATTCAGGCCGAACCGATCCGCAGGTGATCTTCTAGCGTACGTAACGCACCTCTGGGGTGAAGCAGTCGACAAGCGTGGCGAATCTCTGGCTATCAGCCTCGATATTGCCAAAGCTTTCGACAGGGTTTGGCACAAAAGTCTCCTCTCCAAGCTCCCGGCTTACGGTCTGCCAGCGCAGCTCTGCACCTGGATCGAAGACTTTCTACACCTGCGAAAAATACGAGTCGTAGCGGACGGTTTCGCTTCTCAGCTGTTAGCCGTCAGCGCAGGTGTACCTCAGGGGTCCGTGCTATCCCCTACACTCTTTCTTCTGCATATCAATGATATGCTTTCCCTTGGGAACATACATTGCTATGCAGATGACAGTACACTTCACGCGGGCTATCACGGACACGCAGCAGCTGGGCGAGTGGAAACCCAGGAGAGCCGAGGTCAACTTGTCATTGGGCTCAATCGGACATTGGACCTCATATCCAAGTGGGGTTCCGGTAATCTGGTTGAATTCAATGCCAAAAAAACGCAAGCGTGCGCGTTTACGGCGAAAAAGTCGCCATTCCTTCCCCTTCCTTCTCTTCTGGGCACTACGCTAGTAATGCAGAATAGTGTTACCCTGCTTGGCACAGAAATACGCTGTGACCTTAATCCAAGGAATAACATCGAGACCGTAATCAAGACAGCCTCTCGGAAACTCGGAGTCCTGAACAAGGTGCGGAGGTTTTTCACGCCGGAACAACTGTACCTGCTGTACAAAACTCAGGTTCGGTCTTGCGTGGAGTATTGTTCGCACCTTTGGGATGGCTCTGCTCAGTACCTGCTCGATGCCCTGGATCGGTTGCAGCGTCGAGCAGTACGCATTATTGCCGACGGGGTAGTCACTAAAAACCTCGAACCCCTTCAACTACGGCGGGATACTGCAGCGCTTAGCGCTTTCTACCGGATGTACCACGGCGAGTGCTCAGAGGAACTTTTCTCTCTTTTTCCCCCTTCTCCTTTCCTTCACCGTAACACGCGTGCTGGGCTTCGGTGTCATCGTTTTACTGTGGCCACCATGCCAACGCGGACAAAGAAGTTTGGTAACTCATTTCTTTGCCGCACCTCAAAAAAATGGAATTCCCTCCCTGCACACGTGTTCCCTTCTACCTACGACATGGGGTCCTTCAAACGAGGCGTGAAGAAGCACCTTGCGGGCCGGCAGGGTGAGGGCGGCTAGTGTTGTACTCCTGTACTGGCACTAGCGGTTCTCGCATTTGGACTACAGTTCTACTTCACATCAGGTAGACTGCAGTCATCTGCTTTCTCAAATATATATAAAAAAAAAAAAAAAAAAAAAATATCATTTAAATTTCGAAAAAAAGTGTCGTTACAACTTTTCGTTTGAATTTTTGCCGTCTAGCCCCCTTTCACAAAGCGCGATAAGGAACTTCGTTCCAACAACAAACACACATAACGGCGTTCACATTATATAACATTGTAGGTAGGTCAAAATCTGTAGCATCAGATAATATGGAAAGAAGAAAGTTACGTTCTACCGGATTTCTCTCCGTAAGTAATCCACGCGAAGTAGGATTTAGTAGGAGTTCTGACGCGTGTGAACTTTGTCGTTAGTCATTTAACTCTAAGATCCTATCTAACTACTCTAGCTTTATTTCCGCTTATATTCTTAACTGTTAGATCGTATTCTATAACATTGAGTTTACTCACTTCATAAAGTAGTAAGATTTCTGGTTAAATAATCTGATAAAATAAGAAAAACATAAAAGACATTATAATTAAATTAAATAATATTAATTTGGTGTGTAAAAAAAATAAAATAACATTTATACATGTAACCTTAAGCATTTGTTTTTATACCCAAGTACATGATTATTCTAAAAATAAATACGCGCCTATTACCGTACATTTAATTTATTTGATAAAAAAAAAATTACAGTTAAAAATAAACATAAAAAAAACTAATTAACTTAAACGGAATCATAATCTCGGTATTCAATTGATCTCCCCTCACAAAAGTTTTTCTATTGACTAAGCTAGTTCTATTAGTATCCATATTTGGTAAATTTTTGTACAAGTAATATCAAAAACTCAAAAGTGCAATTCTGCAAGATGAGGTTCCAAGCCACAAAATTAGGTACTTAGGCTTTATTACTATCACTCATCACTTGGCTGGTATTTTTAATGTTGCATCAACTCTAGATATCCACAGGTAACGAAACTTTAATCCTCTACATGCTTCAACTGCCAGTGCCGATCTTAATAAGTTGGAACACTTTAGAGCTACGTACAAAATTAAACAAGATTCTTAGTTCACAGTTAGGACTTAGACGAAGTAAAGTACTAGAACCGAGATTGAGTGCAATCTGCCACAAAGCATCTGTGACAGAGTGCCGTGAAGTTATAACTATGTAACCAGAGTTCAGCTTGGTATACACGTATGTTTCGTTCGATGGTTTATATGATAACGATGAGCGTGTCTTTGATTAAAGGGGATGTTACATACGTTGCTATTATTATTTTAATAGATTATCTGGTTGATTATTTCTGATGGCGTCTCATTCATTTTGTTTAGATCTGGCAAAGACGGCATGTACCAATATGTGCCCTTGCTCATTAAACGCCATTAAAAATATATTGCTACTGCCCCCCGGTTTCACCCACGTTACCAAGGGAGCATATAAATACCGAGATTATAACATAGCTTATGTAACTGGGGAATAGTGTTGGTTTCTATCAGTGAAAAAATGATTTCAAAAAATTAAAAAAAAAAAAATTTCAAAATTCAAAACCATTTATTCAGTTTAGGCCCTCAGAAGGCACTTATGAAGGTCAAATTTAAAGTTACTGAAGCTACTATTGATTGAAATCGAATTAGTAGTATTGGAGATTATTCCATCCGACGATACAGACTATACCTCTTTATAATATTGGTTTAGATTTAGTGGTTATGAAAGTAATGGCATATTTTTGATATTGACATGAAGATGGAAAAATACGTGATTTTATGTGACTTTTCAGTAGTTCTAAATAGAATTGTAATACTTAGTAGTTATGGTAACTTTAAAAATAAATACCTACGTTAAGGTTGTGGATTAGTGGCATAAGGGAAAATATAACTGCGTTTGATACAAGGGCAAAAGTTATTCTTAAAATTCTATCTTAAGTTATTCTAAACTCAAGATCTAAAATACTGAAATTCTTTTCCAAAATGAGCTTTTTAAAACCATACGCGTATTGAGATAAAACAAAGTGACGTGTGAACGCCAAGCTTTACATTAAGTTTATCTTCGCGGATTCTTATCTTAAAATACCTTGAGTACTCTAAGCTTGAGCTGTATAACAAGTTTAACAAGATATACAGCTTCATTGCTTAGTTTATTCATGTACCATACGCGTACTAGGTATATGCCCCCTTATTCAGTTAATACAAACTTTGTTAGCGAGCCGCTTCACGGAGGCCTCGGAGAGCTTACCTCTCACGTGATTAGTAGTATTAGCGTAGCTAGCGAAAGAGACAGAGCACGGAGACCGCAACGAAACATCCTCGAGTTAGTGTCATTTTCCTTACAGAATTGAGCCCATGGTTAAGAGATACAACACCATACACATGTTATACATGTCGTTTGCGAGCACGGCCATGCTAGCTTGTTTAAGCAAACGTACACAGTGAAAATGGTATTTACGTCCTAAATGAACGAGGAACTATTTAAGGTTCAATTTAACCTAAGGACGCCTAAGCACGAACATATATCGTCAACGTATCGTCATCGTATCAAGAGCGCCAAAAAGCTGGTTTGTAAGGAAAATAGAACACCTCGCATAATCGAAATTTGGACATCATGACCAAGTTTCCATTGGATTGGTTTTTGGCGCACTCAATATGGTGATGATACGCTTGCGATAGATGTTCGTGCTTAGGTTTCTGAGGCCTGAGCACGAACAATTATCGTAAACGTATCGTCATCGTAACGAGAGCGCCATAAAGCGGCTTAGAATGTAAAATTGCATACCGCGCATACCGTGACGTTGCGCGATGTTAAAATTTCCATTGGATTAGTTTATGGGGCACTCGATACGATACGATGACGATACGCTTACGATAGAAATTTGTGCTCAGGGCCACTGATCTTGTGTACGCTACAGTCACAGACGACGAACTCCAAGCTTAATTTCAAACAGTTTTACGGATCGTTAGACGTCTGGTGTGAAAGGTTCATTATCTACTAATGTAGAGTTCACGTGGTTTCGTTGTTTTAAACTGTAATAATTATAATGCCTGTTGTTACATGACACGGAAAGCATTTCTAATTGCTATAATTATTACACAGGAAATTAAACATCCAAATGAGTGCGGTAATGTTGATGAGATGCAACTGCGAGTTCGCGTAGTTGCCACTCAGTTTTGGTTTGTGACTGCTAATTAATTTCATTCTGGTGTGAATTTTCGTTCTTAGGTGTTGTCTTAATCTCACTTTAATTTGTTTCTTTTTTACCGAAGTCTTAGATAATAATAGTGCATCATTATTATTTACTTTTTAATCAGAAGGTACCTACTTAAGCGTAACGAATAAATAGGGTACTAAGTAAATATAAAATATATAAAATAATAAATAAAATATACGTTTAAGGTATTAGTAATAGATTTTACCTTTAGTTAATAACGAATGAAAAATAATAAAAATGTGTTGGTTTCAAATGCTATTTGCATTCATATTAAACCCGCTCAAAAGCGAGTTTAAGTCAAAAAGCAATTTAAAAATAAGCTTATGACCGTGTGAATGTATTACATATTACTATGTAGGGTAAGCTTCCCATCACAGCCTTCCGGAGCTCTACAATATGGGGTCCTTCAGGAAAGGCGCAAAAAGAGGTCGGAAACGCACTGGCAAAGCCGATGCAAATGTCCATGTCACAGCGGTGACCAATTTTCAACATCGTCAGACTGTTGTCTGTGTAGTCTATGTCTGTCTTTTACCAAGCATGTGTTTAGTTTTATCAGTACTTTTGTTTGTCAATGTATTAATTAGGTACTCCAGTACTTAAACATACGAGTTTTCCTATATAAGAATATAATAATAATTGAAGTATTCAGATTAGTTTTTACAGTCAAATTATAATAATAGAACAAATAGAAAAACGTTTGCACAGCAAACCAAATTAAACCAAATAAAATAGGTTTACAAAACCCAACCTTTAATACTTTTAAAATCATACTGCGATGCCAAAGAGTCGTATTTACTAAGGCAAAATAAGAGAAGGCAGGTAAATTAAGGCAAAGAAAATTGAACTTTGCTGCAAACGTTCTTACCAGCACTATTGACTCAGAATTCTTTCATGCTATGAGCTTTCGGTGGGTCTTATTATTATAGTATGAAACCTTGTACATTAGCATACTTATTCCTTTTTTACATAGCTGCCTGGTTATTGGTTTAAAAGTTTACGTCCTACGGTATTTGATATCACAGACCACGTGAACGTGGAGAGAAAGCACAAGTCAACGCATCATGTGAGGCGCACGCGTGACGCTCGAGGCACCATGGACTCGCCCGTGGCGGATTTGCAAGCTAGCTTAATCCAATTATAGTAATTCCATTCAACGCAGCCCATGATATATGCCAAGGGATGCCCACTTTTTGGTCTACAAAACTCAGTTTTCATTAAGCTATAAAACATAAACGTACCATTCTTGATGAAGACATAGCACATAATTACTTGGTTTCTAGGAAAATATACAAACGAAAATAAAACTTAAGGATGATAACTTTAGTCACGACTAAAAACAGTGTGTACTTTACCTTTAATTGAGATCATAGACATATAAAGAATAAGTAAAAGGATAACTGTAAATGATCTGGGGCTCGATTCTGTAAGGAAAATGACACTAACTCGAGGATGTTTCGTCGCAGCCTCCGTGTTCTGTCTCTTTCGCTTACTACGCTAATACTACTAATCTCGTGAGAGGTAAGCTCGCCGAGGCCTCCGTGAAGCGGCTCGCCGACGAAGTTTGTATTAGCTGAATAAGGGGGCTGAAATGCAAATAAAACCATAATGTTAATACTAGCCTTCATTCTCATCAACTAATTTTGCCATGAATCCATTCTCATAGTCACAAATTTATTTCATTTCGACAGAGTATTCTAAATCCTCTATCATTTTTACCACCTATAGAATTGGATTCTATTTCAAAACTCGACTATTCAACATCATTATTAGGTTAGGATTTGAAAGACCAATCTTGAAAGGTACAGTACACAAGTAAAATAACAGCCTCCAATTCAATGCATTGACACTCTAGCTAGAGCAATATCCATACGAAACACGACAAAAACGATACACGCTTTTGATAGCTCCACGGACTGGGTGTCGAAAGGCCTGTAATTTGGCGGAGTCGACAGTTTATTTTCCGTTAATATTGAATCTCAATCCGTGTTGATTGCAGACTAGCAGTTTTAAAACGGTTGCAAGTTGCGATGAATAATTTTACCCTTGGGATGGGGTGTAGCTGTAGTTTAGCCGATTCGTAGTGAACCGTAGATTAGTATTTTTCTTGCTATATTTGTTGTAAAGAAAATTCGTCTGTTGAACTGAGTCATTCAACCTCAGACGAACTTTTATTCATAGCGCAACTCAAATATTGCCATTAGTGTAATTCGTTGTAAAATTGACTATTTCATTAAAAAGTTATTTAATAGGAATGATTACTGACATGTCAAACTAGTTACTTTTAATTCAATGTCAAGATGATCGTTTGTATGAAATAATAAGTTGTCACATCACTCTTTGATCGATCGGTACTTAAAAAAATAATATTAAAAATTTTGATCTTATTTTAGGTACGAGTACAAACAAACCTACAACTTACAAACCTTTTGACCACAAATAGTGAATAGAATAGAACAGCAAGCACCGTCTAGCTAAAAAAAACAATGTTAATCCTGCAGCTATACAAACTGCTACGAAAGGTGCTATGAAAGGGTCTACGAAATGTTCTACGAAACGGTCTACGAAAATTTGCTTATGCAAAAGCATGTACCAAGAATGCTATGAACCATTTTCAAATGGCACACGAAACCGCATCGAAACGTAAAACATCACGTAACCGTTCGTTCATAAATACTTCACGGTAACCATAACGATGACAAATGTGAAAACCTACGTGAGTCCGTACACAAATGCATGTCGTAACGCAAACTTACACAGTATTTTCGAGAATTGCTCTTCATTTGAAGGGTTGTTAATACACTTCATTAATTCTTTGTGTTCATTGCATGCTATTAGGGTATTTTTAATGTGTTTTTAATGTTGAAACTTGTGTTTGACGACAATCTCGCTGTGAGCAGTATTACTATTCTTTACTAGCAGTTACGGGGATGCAATGCATTTTCGAATTGTGAGTTATGGTCTTAAGTTTATTCAAAATCCCATTGAAAAAACATTCAAGTTTTCCCAAATTAACCAATTTTACGGGCAACTTTTCCAAAAAACCTAAATCGGATATTTATTCACTAACTTAGCTAAATCGGTTGAGATGTTCTTAATTAAACAGTATTTTTTTAAGTTGTATTTTATTTATTTTTTAAAATATTATTTATAATATGAAATACTGTGGTATATTTAATTTTATTATTTAATAATATTAATATTGTCTATCTATTTATCTATTATTATTATATAATCTTATTTATTACAAAAAAAAAAAAAATTGGGATATTCGCCACAATATTTAATATTTTACCTAAATAATATTATAGATTATTTTATGAATGGCTATTTATAGAAATAGCCTGCATTATATTATAGAATGGGTATTTATTATATTTTGAATAACAAAATGTTGATCTCGTTACATTGACTGCGGAGAGAAACATAAAACTGAGACATTTGACTCAATCAACTTAAAGCTCTTGGCTCAACGCTTTGTCGTTTACTTTTTTTGTTTTTATATGTTTCCATGTTATTCTTAAGACGGGATAGTAGTAAAGTGTTAAAAGTCTTTAGAATTTCACTACTGTACTAAATTTAACATGAAATTTTAGAGCAATGCACGCAATGCGCGAAATTGAATTTGGTAAATGCTTTCTGTGAATTTAAAAAAAATATTAATCTTAATATAAATGTGTCCATTTGACTGTCTATCTGTCATGTATGTATCTCGGGAATTATACCTACTATACTGAAAATAAATAATAACAAAATACAGTAAGAAACTAAAGGACGTGTTTTTTCGTCGTGTTGTTAAATATTGGTATATGGTATGGAGTTTATCGAGTGGGAGTCCGCCTCGCAAGAAAGTATGAGAATAACTTTACGTACTAAACTAATGAAATTTACAATAGATAACTTTTATTAGCGACTAATATAGAATAAAATCCGGATTTTGCAATTAATTCACGTAATCGATCTAAAGAACTACGTTTGACTATGGTAATTTTTATTATAATAAAAAAATGTCGAAATGTAGACAGTAACGTTAAATATCATCGAGTTCAGAATATTTAAACGTAGAATTATATACCTCTGTATGTAGCACGTGTAGGTACTTGTTCGTCGCTTTAGAGAAATAACTTTTAAATAGCGTTTAACACCGCTGTACAAAATTCAGTCTGTATTTTTTATTAAAACCACAATGAGCCAAGTTATTTTTGGTCTCCACACTTGACGTTATGTTAAACGGTTTTTTAATTTGTTTTCTTTAAAATATAGGGGTCGTAACCTGTCCTAAGTTCACATAATACCTGTTTGTTTAGGATCTAAGTTATTCTTGCTTATTTGTCGGACACCTTGTTTAACTACTTAAACCTAAATAGACTCTATATAAAAAATGTGTTTTAAATTGAAAATTGGATTAAAAATTTACTTTAATGAAAGCTTTCAATGTTCAGCAAAGAATTATAAGCTGCTTATTTTATGTGACTGTATTTTTTGACGATGAAGATTCAGAGGCCACCGAAGTATTATTATCAGACGTCCTATTTGTATGAATGTAAGTACAAAAGGACATTGACAGGTTCGTTATAAAAATAAATGAAAGAAAACGAAACATTGGTAAGTATGTGAAGTTATGATTAAAATTTTTTTTTAGATTTTTGGATGTTTTTCAAAATTCAAATCCATTTATTCAGTTTAGGTCCTCGGAAGACACTTATGGAGGTCAAATTTAAAGTTACTGAAGCTACAAGATACTATATATGTTGATGATTAGAACTACAGATGTTAAAGAGAAAATAGGTAATTGTAACTAGCGATTTTTTTTCATATATTTTTTGACAGATTCTGAAAGCAATAAATGTATTAAGAGACCTCGTGATTTCTTGACGTAATTTGTCTCAAAAAAATCAACAATGAAAAAGGGTAAATTTGCGTAAAAACGATGGTAGCACGAAAAATAAACCAGAAATCTACAGTAGTAGGTAACTTAACAACAAAATAGTAAGTAACACAGTACCAACGTAAAATATTTATGTTATATCGCTAATCATTTCGGTTCGCAGTCTAGTTCTACAAATTCAATTTAAACTTGTCCAAAGCATGAATGAAGCCTTTCACTACACTGAATTGTTTTACATCGTGGCTCGAACATAAATATCATAGTAAACAAAGAGGTAACGCAAACTACCAACTAATTGTAGCTTTTTGGTTAGAATTGTGGCATTGAAATAGGTGATTTTGGTATTAAAAGCACATGTTTACATTATTTGGCAGTTTGATTGCTTGTTAACTGTTTGGTGTGGTAAACTTATTGGGGACAAATTAGTTTACATTTGCGTCATTTTATAGCTAGCTTTTCGCTCCACGGGTTTATTCGTGCATCCTGGATTTAATGTACAATACAATACAATACAAATATGCTTTATTGTTCACACCACATACAGAGAAAATTAAATAAAAAAGTGTTTTACAAATATTATAAGTGCAAACAATTTAGGCGGCCTTATTGCTGAAGCAATTTCTTCCAGGCAACCTAGGGTAATAGGAAACAAATAATAATATGGCTGGTGTTGCTTACTAAATACTTACATAGAGTTCTTGAATATTTTGATAATCCTAATACATATAGTAAAATATTTTAATAAACTAATAAATATTAATATACTAATAATACATACAACAAAATATATACCTACACTAAATTAATATATGAAATAAAATAATAAAATAACTATAATAGCAGTGCATGAAAACAAGGAAAAGAAGGAAGACATAGCTTAAAGAGAGTGAAAGTGTGAAAATAACATTGATTTAAAAGAATCCAAGGATTGCGCATGTTTTATCTTCTGAGGAAGGGAGTTCCATAACCGGACAGCTTCCACGGTAAAAGATTGGGCTATGAAGTTAGAGCTGTGGGAAGGAATATTCAGGCGTAGCCCTAGAGAACTGCGAATAGGATGAAGATGAGAGTTGAAGTAATCGAAGCGTTCCTTGAGATAAGTAGGAGCTCTGGGATTGAAGAGGATAGTAAATAGAAGTGTAAGAATGTGTATATTCCGGCGAAGGCGAATGGGGAGCCACTTGAGCTGGTGACGAAATTGTGAGACATGATCATATTTGCGTAACCCAAATATGAACTTAATACAGAAATTTTGAAGTCGCTCAAGTTTATTTAAATGCTCCTGGGAGAGGTCTAGATAGCTGACATCTGCATAATCAAGAATTGGAAGAAGTAGAGATTTTGCTAGCGCAATTCTAGTGTCGACAGGAAGGAAATTTCGCAAACGTCTGATCGATCCAGCTACAGCAAACATCTTCCTACTGACTTCCGCAACTTGTGGTGCCCAAGATAATGTGCGATCAATGAGAATGCCAAGATTCTTTACAACGTCACTGTAGGGAATATTGACCCCATCAAAAATAACCGGAGGCAGATTATCAAAATCTACCCGTGAAATGTTATATTTACTGCCTATAATAATCACTTTAGTTTTGCCTGGGTTAACAATAAGGCCGTATCGTTTAGTCCAGTGAGATATAACATTTAAATCATTATTTGTTGACAATATGGCACCGGAAAGAGAATTTACAGGAGATTGTCTATAGATTTGGAGATCATCTGCATAAAGGTGGTAGAGTGACGAAATGTTGTTGGTTATAGATGAAATAAATATAGAAAATAACAGCGGGGATAAGACACCACCTTGAGGTACACCAGCAGCAGTTTTACACCACGAGGATAAAGAATCATCTATGCGTATACGCTGCTGGCGCCCGTACAAGTAACTACGAAACCAATCAACAACTGTTGGAGATATGTTAAGATATGTATAAGATATGTATAAAAGTACCTTAAATATCCTTTTCAACCGTTTCAGTTATTTCCGTTCAGAGATAGCGCACAGTTTCATGTTACCTTTAACTCTTAGAATTACAATATTGGAAAATTCTTAAATAGGTTTTTAATTAATTATAGTTAAGCACCAATACATATAATATTACATAGTATAAACAAATCCAACGGATAGGTATTTTCATATCCTATAAGGAATATTTTGCTGTTATCTATGCTATACTAACTATCCCCTGCGGTTTCAGCCGTATTTCCGAGAATTTACACTTTCTCGGGAAAATTACTGCCTTTTATAATTATCCGGGTTATAAGTGTTCTATTTGCCAAGCAATACTCCGGGAATACTCCAATTTGTATTGCTTTCGTCTTTGCATAAAATAATTTACCTTGAAAAAATATTGGACTGTCTTTTTAAGCTTTACATAAATATATCATATCACTGTGGTAATAAGGTTGTATTTAAATCTTCATTTCAGATGCTGTTATCTGTGAATGATATTGTAGTCGAACTGAACTATTGAGTAATCCAGGACAGATCGAGCTGATCTCCCGCGTCAGGGGTGAAGCACGTCCATTTCATTTACACCGGATTATGTAATGGTTAATACAAACATTTAAATCTCCGCTTTGTTTTTATATTGGCAATGGAAAGTGATTTTTATGTATATTACTTAACTTTTTTATGCTTGACTTTATTTAAAAAGGTTGGTATATCTTTTGAGTCGATAAGCTCTAAGAATTGTTACTTTTGATAATAGCCCAGCTTCCATCTGTTTGGAGAGAGATGGGGGGCACAGGTGAACTGTAGACCTTAATTCACGATTGTTACTTTAACTTAAGTGGGAGAAGTGATTTACTGTCCCGCAAGCATGACTCCACTAAAATTGGTCACCAATGGAGCTGTTTTGACGACAATTTTGAAATATTTCTGCTAAAACTGAAAATGTGAATATTTCGTGAAATTCAGGCAATATTTTATGGATTGAAACGTACCTGCATTCACGTTTAAGTGAAGTAAAATTTATTCTGAGTGGAAATTGTTATAGCCATAAAGAATTTCAGTAGCCTGACATTCAAAACATTAGGTTGAGTGTATTCAACCAAATGTTTTTGTCTTTTTTCTTAATTTAAGAGGTCGGTAATTAGGAAGAAAATAATATTTCATTCAAATGTCTCCATGAAAGTTTTGGCATGGAAAGAAGGAATAAAAATCCATACATTGTATTCATTGGTAATGTTGGGCAAATTAATTTAAGGAAACGTATATTTGATAATACAGAGTAGTTCCAGCCATTTATAATTTGAGTTCTCGAGCTTCCCCCAGAAAAAAGTTTAAACAAATTGATATCCTCACAGTTGCATCTCAGTATATTTATGCAAACATAATATTTAAACATCAAAATAGTAGTCTATATGTAAAAAAGAGTGACATGCAGAGTGCATATCAATACTAGAAATAAAGATAAACTTGTCACTTAAGCATATAGACTGCAAAAAGTGCAAGGCTCATTTTTAGGACTTAGTGCACGCATCTATAATAAAATCCCTGCTGAAATTTTTAATTTGCCTATACAAAAATTTAAGGAAAGAATTAAGACTGTTTTAGTACCAAAGGCTTTCCACAACACAAACGATTATTTTAATGACGACAATACTTAGGTGTAGCGCTCGCTCCAGCAGGACACATCTCTATGTACAAAATTTTATTTTGAAAAGAGCAATTGCTGAGTTTGTTACCAGCTCTTCTCAGTCAAAGCAACCTCCCGAACCGGTGTTAGAGTCTGACCATTCATAAGTGCCTGTGAATGACTATTTGAATAAAATATTACATTTCAGTTCACATGCTATTATCTATTTACCTAACAGACGATATATTAAAATTACCACTCCGTCTATCTAAAATACATTCAAACACATTTCACATCATAACCTAGTACATTAATAAATCATCCAAGTATCCAAGTAAAAGTGTATTTCAAGCGAAATAAGAGTAACACAAAGAATTACTTACCGAGAGATCCCGTGGGTGCGGCGGGATGAACTCCAAATTATACATTTATACCCTGAGAACAAAGGTGTACAGTCACGGGCATAAATATATTACCACAAAGAGTTCTGCAATAATAACTGATTGCATGATTCTTTTATTCATTTCTCTTCTTTAATATGTAGACGGCTCAACTATTACAACTGTGACGCTGTAATTAGTTGCAGCGCTGTTGAATTATTTGACGGGTGCTATTGGAGGAGCTTGGAGGTCAGAAATCCTGACGGTCAAACCACAGGTCGTAGTTCCGGTTTCCAACCAGGACAAAAATTTTGTAACAGGTCTGTTTGTTCTGTATCTGGGAGTAAATATATCTAAAGATGCATTTATGTTTGTCAGTTGTCTTGTACATAGTATGCTCTGCTTAGTTTCGGATCATACAGTGTAAAAATACCACGGGGTATTTTGTATATTATTATTTCCGATCGTCCATTGTTATATATTTATGTTCATGACTGTACTTATTTAGAGGTGAAAAATTGCTATATTTTGTTGTTATTGTGTATTTTAGAAATGAAGAAAACTACCACCCAAGTATACATCCCTAAGGTGTCGTAAACACGACTAAGGAGTATACTGATGACCACGTGTTCTTTACACCTTACACCAAGTGGCAAGGTATTCTTATAAAGGGTTGGCAATCCTATAGTTATTAATGCTATAGAAAAATCATCGTTATTGCTTTTGAGATAAACTTCATCCATTGATCTATCTGTCTATTGATGGCTAATTGTATTATTATGCCAACTACCCTTATTATAACGACACAGGGTTAGTTTTCCTTTAACTCTTAGCTGTCAAAATGAGGCTAGTAGTTTTTGACAACTTTAAATACTAGATAGTTCCATTTACTAATCTTCAATAAGCCATAATTTTCAATAATCAAATAAAATGTATGCTATCTTGATTAAAGCAACACTTTGAACTTATTATTCCTACTTATTCATGCCTTGTGAAAAAAATTGATTGGAAACAGAACTGCCATAGCCATTTTTACCAGCATTGTAACTGTACAACATTGTCGTCGCATAAAAGTTGTTATCCAACAAATTGGTGTTCCGTTCAATTCATCAATACCTTCAGAAATCCCTCACAATGGCCTTGTCACTTATTCAGACATAATTTGGACGTACAAATCGAACTGTATTGGCTTTTCTCAGCCCAATTGTGTAATTCTGTCTTGCCGAAATAAATCAGCTTGTATTTGGCGCTAGAGTTTAAAATGCTAATAAAATTAAATTTATAGGCTTTGCCGAGTCTGTCTACGTATTAAAGTAAGACCATTTGTTTTAGAATAAATAAATATAGCTGAGAATCTTTGCTAATTCAGCGTTAACAGATGATTTGCATCGGTTTTCGGCAACCCTGCCATTTGCTTCCTTATTTACTCAGCCCCAATTGGTTAATATTTTAATTCTGGAACCACCTTGCGTTCTGAAATCTTTTTTGGCTGACATAAACCACTTTGACATTTACTTCGAAATGAAAATACGATAGAAGCTAAACCCATTTACGTAAAAGCTCTATCCATTACTGTCTTAAAAAGGATAAATGGATTATTGCTCGTCTTTACCGGTTCCACCTGCGCAGCTCCATATCTCAGTAATTCAACTGAATTTACTCTTAATTTAAAGAGCTATCGACATATCGCTATTCTTAAAACCTAGCTTAGACATCTATATTGCCTACTGACAATGAGAATGTTAGTCACTATCAAAAATTTTAAATTCAAAACCATTTATTTAGTTTAGGCCCTCGGAAGGCACTTATGAAGGTCAAATTTATCATACTAGATATGATGAATTGATAATAGTGAATCAAATAGTATTCCTTAAATAAGATGGTAAAGCCATGGCGACTAATAGTTATTATTTATATTTAACTGAGGGTTCAATATACTATCTAAATAATTTTTGAAAAAAAAAACTGCATTTTTTGGTAAGTTCAAGGGTTATTATTTAGTTACTCTTTCTAACCCCCTATAAGTATGTCTTATATAGAAAAAAATATACCTAGACGACCAAATTGATACAGCTAATAACACAGTATTATTAATAAAATTTTGTTTTCCCAAGGGAGGAAAATCTACAATTTTCATCAAATAATAAAAAAAATCCTGAAACCTTTTAAAGAACAGAATCACTAATATACTAGGTAAAATCATAAATCAAAACAATCAGAATATAAGATTTCAGTATCAATTCACCGAAGTTTAATTAAAAGCGGTATGGATAGTTTCCAAGACTCGAAGAGCAATGTTAATTGGTGTTCAGATTATTCCCATCAGCAGTTCACAACTGACCAGCACGATCGTCTTCCAAGTTTTGCTGCTCTTAGGATTGTGGAATACAAATTATACTGGAACTGGCTCATAATTATAATAGATGAATTCTCTGTCTCTATCACACGCCCTTCTCTCTTTTTTCTTTATTGTGTTACTATCAGGAATGATCAGACCTACTAAACTGACGAAAACTATAACATGAAGGTAGAATAGGGGTGGCAGGAACCTGATTCCCCTCTTATTGGCTTTCGGAAGGTCCCAAAAAATCTTAAAATAATGTTTTTTTAATAGACCACTAAGCAATCGGTGAACGTACATAAAAAAAAATATACAGATGGACATAGTACCTCCTCCTAGAAAGAGTTAAAAAAATACTTTATTTTTGGTTAGTAATTCATCCGTGTCGTATGTACATTATTACAAAGGTTCTGTGCTTTGTCATTTTTCAGCACGTCAGTGTAGTCCTCGTACTAAAAGTTGTTCGTCACGACAAGCCTAATAAAGGAAATATTTACCACGTAACTGATATCCAGCTTTAAGCTACATTAATATGATAAGAATATTAATAGATATGAATGCATAGGTATATATATTTAATACAAACCTTTATAGAGATATAAGGTATATGTACAATCAATACATTCAGTTAAAATGTTATTTTATGTTTACAATAATTAGTATAATTACGATTCAAAATAAATAGTTTATATCGTTACTACAGCGAGAGATAGGTTTATTATTAATAAACAAAAAGAGCACCCTACCTGGGTGACCAAGCTTTGCTCGAAACATAACAGTTTTTTTAGGACCCATATAGACAAACTTAAAATAAAAATTCATATCTAAATTCAAATTTCGAGATACCAATGTTATATGTCTATAATATTACCTACATATAAGAATTTCACGTTTAATAGTATTAAATAATGAAACATTCAGTTAAACTCTACAGCAATGCCAAGAAACTAGTAAGTTTTGAATAATAATCGCCGTCTGAAGCGTTCGATGGACGCCTTTAACTTAACCGATAATGTTCGATGCTTTTTGCAAGAATAAAATCAAAACTTAGGAAATAGCTCCTGAATGGATCCTGAATGGAATCTCATGTATAAGATGTAGGAGCTGATTCATAAGCTGTATATATTAGCTTTATATTATTATAACAAACTTTCGCAAATTACATACCATGGCTCGATTCTGTAAGGAAAATGACACTCACTCGACGATGTTTCGTCACTGCCTCTATGCTCTGTCTCTGTCGCTTACAACGGTAATACTACTAATCACGTGAGAGATAAGCTCTCCGAGGCCTCCGTGAAGCGGCTCGCCAATGCAGTTTGTATTAGCTCAATATGGAGGATGAATGTAAAATCTTACTAATATTATGAATGCGAATGTTTGTATGTATGGATGTTTGTATGTATGGATCAGGGATGTAACGGAGCTTCGATTCCGACTCCGTTAAGTCGGAACTTCCGATTATTATTACACCTTCGGTTCCGACTTCGACTCCGAAACTTTTAAACCGGAGGTTTTAATCGGAGGTCTAAGCATAACAAATAGCAGCGGCGGCCTGCGTCGACCGACCGCTACGCACAGGTTCATCAGTTTTGTGTTGGACAATGAAATCAAAATCAAGTTGTATTTGGAATTTCACTTTGATTGTCTGTCTAAATTTATTATTTTATAAATAAAACGAAAAAAGGTTGTTTTTGTTTACTTGTCCTTTAATAAAAAAGGAGAGGGCTCCTGCCACCACTTTCGACCCTGCCTCCGCCTCCGACTCCGACTCCGGTTCCGACTCCGATAAATCGAATTTAAAAACTCCGACTCCGATAAATCGAATTTAAAAACTCCGACTCCGACTTCGGTTCCGATAAAATTACCTCCGTTACATCACTGGTATGGATGTTTGTTACTCTTTCACGCGAAAACTACCGGACAGATTTTGATGAAACTTGGCACATAGATAGAGCATATCCTGGAAATAACCAATAAGTTAATTTTATCCCGGAAAAGGGAGATAACCCTTGGGATCGCGGGTAAAACCACGGAAGACAACTAGCAGAATATATAGATGTAATATGTTACAGTTATATATTGTGCCCAGTAAAGGCTATTTATAGTACATATCAAAATTAAAAAATATATAAATAAAAATAAATATCTTAAGACCTTTCTTTTTACACGTGGTCATCTAATCCCAAACCTAACAGAGCTTATATCGAGGCCATTATTTAACTGATAAACTATACACACTACTTTTAATACACTACTACTAACTACTACTACTAATACATTACTATTTAATACATACATAAACCAAACCAGGCAGAACATACAGACAAGCTCAATTGTTCATTCACACAAATATTTTTTCTGGGTTAAATTTGAACCCATAACCCGCAGTATGATAGTCAGGGAATCTTACTACCACATCATACAGTCATATACTCAGGCTAAAGCTAAATGGGTGGTCATATATATAAAATAGTACCCTTGTAATCATATTATGCATAAAAAAGAAATAAATTACGTGCTTACGAATATTTAACTTGCGCTACACACTCATAGTTAAGTATTAAGACATTTTTCACAGCGGTGCTAATCTCCAAAAAACTCGCATTCATCATTCCTGAAATACCCCTCTTTGTGCGCACTTTGGTACAGTTTGAGCAAAAAAGTTAAACATGGGGTGTAGAATACTGTATTCGCTCTTTATATGGGCCTTTGGCAAAATCGCTTATTAGCTAACATTTTTATTTGTGTGAGCTCTGAAAATTTATATTTTTAAATTGCAAAAATAAATTTGTTTTTTTTAGCTCTGATTGTTTTAGTGTATATTGAAGGTTTTGAAGTTCGAAGATACTAAAACTACTAGTGATTTAGTAAACAGACTGCAATTGAAAAATATCGGTAAGGAACTTAGCAAGTTTTATAGTTATTTTTATTTATTACAATATAGCATTAATCGTTACAATCTAAAATAAACATGGAGGTTTGATTCGATTGCAAGAACCAACATTCTGCAAACAGGCTTGCAGCAATAATAATTAAAACTACCCAAATAATATTTAATTAATTAATCACTCCGTAATCCTGCAGCCACTATAAATTATAATGTTTCTATTTAAATTGGTTATAAAAATATTAGGTATGTTTTTATAATAAGATAAAATAGCAGTATGAGAAATAATAAATATGAAATACTTCTGTTGTATGTTGTAGTTATTGAGTTATATTTTCTCTCGGAAAAGGATGAAATTAAATAATCTAATTCTTTACTGACGTAAATACTGGAACGAAATTGTATCCGTGATTAAAAATCAATAGTTTTTTATCAGCCTTGTTATTCGGTAGGTTTAGGCCAAGATGTGCTTTTTAATGAGACATTGATTTATAATAATCTTCATCATCTGTCTGTTGATTATTTAAAGTAGGCACAATATTAATTGCTTTCCATCTATTCAGTATCATATATACTAAGAAATTTGACAGATTTTTAAGAACAGTCTCCTGCCGGTTTGATTTTAATCCTCCTAACTTTTAAACTACGTGCTCTAAATAGGAAGGTATCCACTGAAAAGTTATGTAGGTACACAAAGAATATAGTATTTTTTTAAAAACAGTGTAAAATAGCCTTCGTTAATATCACGGTCGAATCTAAAATTGTCTATGAACAGCTGTTTTTTACTGACTATATATCAGTCAGTAAAATGAGATTTTAGTGACAGAATAATGTCAAACAAGAATCATCTAAATCGGTTAATATTTGCCTGACCAAAGTGTCCATAAAATATATTTTCAGATAAAAATTATTGACATAAAAATAATAAAACCTTAATAGAATATAAACTATTATAAACCTTCTTAGTTGCTAAGCAGTTTAAAAAAAATCGATAAACATACACGTCGAACAGACATTATTTTTCGAAGTCAAATAATAAAAGAAAAGTCCTGTCTGAATGATTGATTGACTTACTAAAATAATGCTCTAGCAAAAATATCGACTCCGGAATATCTCCATTTTCATGTTAAAAAATTGTGACATATTTAAGAATAGACCCCCAGATCCGTATCTATATCAACCGCCTACGTACAGCAGATGAATGGTATTATACAATACTGGGAGCGCTCACCACAAAGCCTGCATTTCACTACTGGCAACTTTGTTTCGCATTTTCAGTTTGAGTTTTTGTTTACTATTTTCTTGTCTAATGCATATTGGTATGCCTTTTGAGAGAGGTTATTAACTTTATATCTCTGTGTATTGACCGCAGCATTGTCTTTTGTGTTGGTGGATTATATTTTGGTATCTATTGATGAAAAGTAAACTTTTTGATGTTCATGTTTTTTAATAATCTCAATAAGACTAGATATATTTATTACACTAGCAATTATTAAACAAGTGTTATGTTCTCAGAAATAACACTTTTAATACCAATATAAAATATAATATCAGAAATGAATTCTAACATTATTCTACTATTAATTACCTATCTAATAGATAGATCTTCTTTACACACGGTCATGTAATTATATACTTTATACATATTTACATCCAATTATCAATTGAAATAAGTAATTACGAATTAAAATGATAGTCATTATTGAAATCCCTTATTATTAAAATTAGTAGATAAAATAGCCAATTTCAATAAAAGGAAAATAAATATAGCCCCAACAGGCAAACGCGTCAGAAACGGAATCAAATTCCCGTTCAATTGCATTTTCCGTTAAAATCCAATTAAAAAATAAAGAAAACAAGTGACTGTCGCACGGGGCTCACTCATTGGAAGTAATTGAGCATTCTTTCGTTCCCCTTCATTATGTTTTTCAAACCGCGGAGGGTGGACGCCTTTTATTTCATATCGAGTGATGTCCCTTTTTAATTATCCTCTTTTAAAATCTCGTCGCATCTTGCATGTGTGGTGTACACACACATTGTGTTTGCCAATGAAGGCAGACTTTTGCATGATATGCAAAAGAGTTCGGCGGAAACCGTTATTTTTTATCTGTCATATTAATATTGTCTGCAACATGATGTTTTTTGATTAGTTAATGTTCTGAAAAGTGTTACAATCAATTCCCTTTAGAGAGAGAGATTGTGGTTATATACAAACCTTATAGAAAATACCTTTTAGATTTAAAAATAGTTTAGTTAGTAATTTTAGTCAATTACAGGCACATGAGACTTAACAATTTCACGTCTCAGGGTCGACAACGCATTTGCAATACTGGTGCTGCAAATGTCCATAGGCGGTGGTGACCACTTACCATCAGGTGGACCGTATGCATGTTTGCCGGCCCAAGTTATATATAAAAAAAGATATGAGTATTTATGTTAGCATTCCAAGAATTTCTAAATAGATGAAAACCACAATATTAGTTATTTTGATGGTGCTGAGAGTACGAACACACTTTTTAAAAGTTTTTATGCCCTTTTTCATGCCTTTGACATACGTTACTCAGAAATATGGTAATGGACAGTGGATTTTTTTGCTGTCACTCAAAAAGGCTGGTTATATGAAGAACTGATGCTTTGAAGCGTCACTACCGAAATTGTTGCTTTCAAACATTTGCAGAGGTGAATTTATTAAAGCTGCTGAGGTATAAAAGGGCCGTTTTGACAGTTGTAAATATCAAAGAAAGCTAAGCTCTAATACATTTGAGATTAGGTCTATCTATTGATCTAATGGTTAATTGATTTTGCTGATGAGCCTGATCTCAATTAAAGTATTTTTTTCTATAGAACTCTTAGCTGTCAAAGCGGGACTATTAGAAATCTAAATAAACAACGATAAATTATACTTAACTAGCTGTCCCCCGCGGTTTCACCCGTGTTCTCAAGGAATGTAACATTTTCCTGACTCAAAAAGTATCCTATGTGTTATTTCAGGGCATTTTCAGTTTATATGCCAAGTTTCATCCAACTCCGTTTGGTAATTTTTGCGTGAAAGGGTTGATACCCTTTCATCAACCCAACATCTTTCATACATTCATACATACACACGTACACATATATAATATTAGTAGGATATATCAAATGCGATCCAAAAAAATTAAAATAAATGGTGTTTTTCGAATTAAAACAATAAATGGACGTTTCGATATTAAGCTGTAAGAAGGAAAATAAGTATCTCTAACTATACTTTACCTTACTACTTATTTCTAAGCCGGAAATTAACCCAGATTTTAGAAGTAATCATTTAACGTTGAAAATAATATACAATGCATTAGGAATATGATTTATAAGCAAACATCCACATTAATATTGTTATATTATTATAATTCCTATTACCTTGCTCAAAATACACTAAACAAAAAGCTGCAAAATTAATGTAAATTCACGTTTAACATGGAAGTGATAGGTGCTAAAATTGCTAAAAGGCATTTGAACGACGTACAATACCCTCTCATTATTATAATTTAGTGTCAGCGCCAATGGGATTTATGCCTAAATTACAAAATGGCAAATCACCTTCAATGGTCTATATATAAATCGGAAATATGCTATAATTTATTATTTATATATATTTTTTTTGGGTATAAACCCAATCGTCTAAAGTGAACAAAAGGAAGAAAATAAGAAATGGAAAATTAAATTAGACCATTCTCCTCTCAAAGCCGATTAATTACTTTCTTTGCCACTAAGTAGTCGGTTTCATTTTAATGATTGTATAACTAGCTTTCGACCCGTGGTTTCACCTGCATTCTAAGGAAAAAAGTTGCCTATTTTCTTCTCCATCCTCTATCTCCATGATTTGATGAGCCGTTGCTAAATTGAGACTTGAAGTGAGGACAAACTTATTCTGTCTTACCCTGTTTTAATAATATTATTAATTCTTGTTTTTGAAGATGTATGTAAATATGTATGGATGAAAGGATGTTTGTTACTCTTTCACGCAATAACTACTAAACAGATTGGGGTGAAACTTGGTATATAGATGGAGCATGCCCTGGAATAACGTAAAGGATAGGTCCTTATTGATCCGGGAAAATGTAACATTCCTTTACAACGTGCAAACGCTGGGGACAGCCAGTATGGAAACAAATAAATAACCTGGGACATTCATTACACTCTGCCATCTGATCCTAAACGAAGTAGAACGTTCTTTTGAGTAGTAGAGCTCTTAGTGCAGAGTTCGTCCGGGGAAGTACTACCACCTTACCCATTTCCGCAGTGAAGCAGTGATGCACTTGTATTATTGTGTTTCGCTTAGAAATGTAAGGGGGCCGGTGAAATTACAGGCACATGAGACTTAACAACTTCACGTCTCAGGGTCGACAACGCATTGGCGATGCCCCTAGTGTTGCAAATATCCATAGGCGGCGGTGACCACTTACCATCAGGTGGACCGTCCGCTTGATTGTCGGCCGTTGTGGTATAAAAAAAAACTTGTACTATGGAAACCAGATATCTAATAGCTATAATTATTTATTTATAGACGAGCAGCTTGGTAGATGTGTCTATATCACAGTGTTGAAGGTCACTTCGCACTTTATAGTTCACATTTTTTTTCCTATATACCTATCTTGATAGATATTTACAGAACACACAGTCATGTTCATGCATAAAAATATTTGGGCTATGTGGGAGTCGAACTCATAACCTTAAGCGTGGAAGTCACGGTCTCTAACCACCAAGCCAACCATGCCTACAAAACAAAACTTTAGCACATAAAACCTAGAATGGTAAAATAATCTGCGTAACTTTCGTAAGGTCTTTATGTTCCTTTTGTCACTCATCATCCCATAGCATTTATGAACAAAACCAAACAATGAGCTTTTAATGATAGCTCGTAAAATGTACCCTAAAGGTTTATGACCATGATGGACCATCATCGGATAAATGTCATCATAAAAGCTGCTTTATATCATTGTAAGTAGAGTATCTTCAATCTAACAACTTATGTAATGTATTTTTACAATCAAAGTTACAAAAATAATAAAAAAACAGAAAAACCTGGAAATATCTTTATCCAAGGTCACCTGATCCCCAACTAAGTAGGTTAACAATAATTAACTGATATTACATGTTATTTTAAAAATCAATATTAATAAATTAAATAAAAAATAATAAATAAATATCCTGGAACATTTTTTACATGCCATCAGATGTTTTTTGTTAACTACGCAGAGTTTCTCGTATTTTTTGTTTATTGACGAGCTTGAGCATTATTAAATTATTACCTACATATAAATATATATTCATATATTCACATTTTTTTATATTAATTAGTCAAATTTTGACCACTGGGCAAACATAAGTATCAATAAATAATCCATGTCATATGAACACAATTTGAAGCTACACGAAGAAAACTGCAAAACAACAATTAAGTGAGACCTCACGATTGAGTGAACAAATCTTACTAATTGGGCCACCTGAATTGTTACTTCGAGCCAATTCAAGTTTACCTACAATTTTGCCCTTATTATGAACGCATAGGGTCGAAATTCAACTGACAATGAATAGAAATCTGAGTGAAAGCCGGGAGTTTTATTGTAACTTTTTAATTAGTGTGACTCATTGTTTTCCGTAATGAATAGATGATTAAAAGGCGCATATTAAAGTTGACGCATGAAGAAAATTGTGCCTACTTCAGCCATTGTATGAGGTTGCATTGAAAAACTGATACCTAGACCTTAAATATTTATTTTCATGACAATATTTAAAGCAAACTGTGCCCGCAACTTCGTACGCGTGATAACTTTGAATAAAAGTATTTTTTGGTTATCGTGTATTTGTGTGAATTTTGATGAAACACGTTTTAGTTTACTGTGAAAATAGACAACCAGACAGACAAAGTTTTCAAAACTGGTTTTATTATCTTCCGTTACACGCCCTATTATCAATGTACAGACACGACGGTTCATCACTTTTATTATAGTAGGTATATTGAATAAATATATGGCGAGAGTGTGCTCCCAAAGACTTGGGAACTTGTTATCGAGTCTCGCCGGTACTGGCTGTTGATTACCAAGCCCCTTTTGTCAGGTGGGTACTTAAAAGTACCCTACCATCGTGCTATGGTTTCTTTACTATATTGATGCAAGCATTATTGTGAACTATAAAACATTACGTTTGTTGGCTCAAGTTCATACATACTATAATGCGAAAAAACTTTTTCCCCGACCTAATATTATAATTCCTAATACATTGCTCAAAATACACTAAACAAAAAGCTGCAAAATTAATGTAAATTCACGTTTAACATGGAAGTGATAGGTGCTAAAATTAATGTAAATTCACGTTTAACATGGAAGTGATAGGTGCTAAAATTGCTAAAATGCATTTGATCGACGTACAATACCCTCTCATTATTATAATTAAATTATTGTCAACTTATTATATTGTGAACTTTAAAACATTACGTTTGTTGGCTCAGAGTGAGTTTTTACAAGGATAGATTTGTTAGGTCCAATCTACTCTGAACCTTAATGAAGATCTGGAAAAAAAGAGTTTTTGTACTTATATTCTACTAGTTATCATCCGCAGTTCCATCTGTGTTTCCGAGTGATTTTATCCCTAGATTGTAATATAGCCAATGTCACTCGGGAATGGTGTACTTTTCTATAAGTAAATAAATAAATATACATAAATTTCCTGGGACATTGTTTACACACGGCCATCTGATCCCAAACTAAGCAGAGCTTGTACTATGGAAACCAGATAACTGATATACTACATACGTATACCTACTACTTTTATTTTTCTAAATACATACATATTTATATACATATTTACACCCAGACGCAGAACAAACAGACATGTTCATGCACACAAATGTTTGTCCTGGGTAGGAATGGGACCCGCGACCGTGGACTTGGCAGTCAGGGTCGCTAACCACCAAGCCAATTGGCCTGTCATATTTTTTTAAATGAGAATTTATTTAGCGGGGTTGAGCACTTTTCTTGGGATGGGTATAAAATGTTAAACTCGCGTCAGGACACGTGACGTGATCGAAAATTCGTAAGAGGGTAAAAATGCACAACGTTAATGTTCAAGTTTTCACTCCTGCTGGCACTCCCGGAGTGCAACCCGTTGTTTTTTAATGAGGCTAATGGTTTCGGATACCTAGTTCCAAATATCACACTCTTTACAATGTTAATTATTAAGTTTAAAGAGTGAATAGACTACTAACGGGAAAGCGAGCTCCATCTTCGGCTTCATCTTCACTTACCATCAGGTGAGATTGAGGTCAATCGCAATCAGGTTATAAAAAAAAGAGAAAAAATTGTTAAAAAGGGTAGGACTGTCATTATATATGTATTAGGTATTAAATTTGTACTCAGTACATGGAACTTTTATTAATAACTATTTTGTATTAAGTTATTCCAATATTAAAATAGCTGTCCCCCGCGGTTTTACCCACGTTCCCGAGCGATATCACATTTTCCCGGGATAAAAAGTGACATATATGTTATATCCGGATATGTTCTATCCGTTAAGTAGTTTTTGCGTGAAAGAGTAACAAACATACTTTCATACAAATCTTTCCTCTTTATCATATTAGTATAACTCTATACTACAAACTTAAAACAACATCAAATCATCGTCGTTGCATCGTTTTAAAAAGGTTTTATTCAGAAAAGAACCATGTTTTAAATTAAGTAAATGCAATTTCATTACCAATTCAGTCAAACTTAATGATGATGATTATGCCATTACTTTTTACCGCAAGAAGATAAGATTGAAATGAAAATCACATTATAAACCGAGTTTCATTTACGTCTGGACGAAGTTAAATACCATTGGAGCGATAAATTACCTCAATTTAGGTTTGTAATCATATTGGCTTATACATAATTGGTATTTGGTAAGCTAGTCAAGTGCACTGGATCAAAATAGACCAAGTTATGCGATAGGGCATAACCACACAAGTTTGCATTTTAATATATAATTTTTTTTTTATTAAGAATAGGCTTGCGTTTGGTCTTCGACTCCAGAAGAAGTTATGACGAGGCCGAGGATGTAGTTATTTCATTTATTTCATCAAATTTTTTCATTAGGAATGTATAAAAATATTGAAAATGCTAATAAGGTAGGAATAAATAATATATTTCCACATAAGACATTCTTTTCTAATTCTCGTCTCTGGGTTGACAACGCATTGACGATGGCTCTAGTGTCGCAAATCTCTATAGGCGGCGGTGACATACCATCAGGTGAATCATTTGCTGGATTGACGGCGTATGTGGTATAAAAAAAATGTCGGATTAAACCGCGCTGTGAAAGCTAATTACGTAAAATTACGCGATTCAATTATCCTACTACGCGATTCAATTATCCTACTACGCGAAAGTCGTAGTCACCTACGAGTAGGTTTACTACTTGCTACTCAATTTGAATAGAATGAAGACGATTACCACGCTTAAGTAATTTAAGCGTCTCAAGTAAGGTAATTAGAATATTTCGAGTCAACGGATTTAAAATCATTCTACATATCAAAACAAAGCACTTCATAAAACTAAATCTAATATAAGAGTAAAACGAATTCTTAAACTTTCATCAGACCATAGAGAAAATATGAAAAAAAAAAAAAGCATAACAATTATAAATCAACAATACATTTAGCACAATAGAAGCGGGCGAGTGCTCGCTTGCCGCAAACTGTTGTTCAATGGTTTCAACTTTAATTATGTTTAAACTTTTTGTTGTTGCTGACTTAACTTCTATTTCATAGTGAGATTTTACGCAAGCGAGATCACTGCAATGAAGTCTGTTATTAAATATAATATATTATTTTAGAAGTCCATTCTCTTTGCTCATTAAAAACTGAAAACCAAAGAATAGATAACCTACCATATAAAATACTCTTGTATATACCAAGCTGTCATCTTATCTATCAAAAGAGACTGCTACATTGTAACCGTGTCAACCATGGGTCGTATCAGGACTAAGACCGTCAAAAAGCGGCGAAGATCATTATTGAGAAATACTGCACAAGATTGACTCTTGATTTTGATACAAACAAGAGGATATGTGAGGAAATTGCCATTATTCTTACTAAACCCCTCCGAAACAAAATCGCTGGGTTTGCTACTCACTTGATGAGGCGTCTCAGCCACTCCCAAGTGCGAGGAATCTCCATCAAAATTCAAGAGGAGGAGCGTGAGAGACGTGGTAACTATGCTCCAGAGGTATTCGGGCATGACATCATTGAGGTTGACCCACACCCAAGGACATGTTAAAGATGCTCGACTTCAACAACATCAATGGTCTGCAACTGACTCAACCTGCCACTTCGGGAGGTTATGGTGCCAGACGTAATTAGAGAAAATAAATAATAAAAAATGATGCAGCCTCTTTACAGGATCCTCCGTTCTTCTCCATTCTTCATATCCTATGCCCGCTATTTCTGTGCAGAAAATCAACACAATGTTTGTTGTCGAAATTTATTCTATTGCTTTTACATGAATAAATTCACATCCATTTATTCAGTTTAGAAGGTCACTGAAATAGGTCCTAAGAAGGTGGTGGTGGACTTATAACGGTCAAAGCTACTAAAATTACCGACTGTCTTAATGACATACTTCACAAGTATGACTTGGATATTTTTGGAGATAGTTTGGGCTCATTTAAAAATGCCATATTTCATAAAATGTAACAATTTATTTTCTTTATTTTCATTTACTTTCATAGAGTGTTTTCCAAGAAAATGTCTGAGTTATGGTATAGGTATCAACTGTTTAATGTATAAGTTCGTACTTTAACAAAAAATCAATGCTGTGCTTTCCTTTAATTTAGATGCGTGCGAGAAAAGTAACTGTAATAGTATTATAAGATAATGTTAAGTGTGTATTTAGTTGGTAAGCCAATAATTAAATAAATAAATTGAACCCACGTCCAATACTGTGTTGCTACTTCTGACACCTACAGAACTTACTAGACAGACAAACAAGAATACGGTATATTGTATTCTAATTCCAATATAAATTTAGATAAATAAGGTATTTTAAACTTAGATGTGATCAGTTATTTTGTTGATCGTGGGTTAAGGATGTATGATACTCATGGGGCTAGGCCATCCATTCTGTTTTTTATGGACTCTGTCCCTTTTTAAGGAGACTCTTGGGATGAGAGGGTTATATTAATACAAGTTTCAAGAGATAGAGGTACGCAATGTATTTTATTGACCTTATTGTTTTGTAATGTGACGTAACGGAATTTGGGTAACAGTTTCAGGTAGGGATATTTTTTTTTTCCAATTTTTTTTCTGTTATTTTTTTGTATAATTTTCACTTCATAACCACCTTGACTACAGTGGTAGTTGGTAAAATAGCCAAAGGTGATAGGTTCTCCAAGTATTATTCTGTTGGAGTTTGCTAACAAATTTCAAATTGTCAATTAAGGGTAGTAATTACTTATCTACATATAGTTCCACGTGATTCTTTTCTAGTTCATTTTAGGGACATAAAAGAAAGAAAGGAAGTAAAATAATGAATAACAATGGAATATGATATAATAAAAATATTGTTTATTCGTGTAGACCTTCACATGCTCTTATAAATCGTCTTTACATTGTTTCTTAAAAATATTACCATGTGGCGACATCTATGAACACGCCTTCAAATACTTCACCGCCCGCACTACAGTGATGTGGCGACATCTATGAACGAGTAGAAACACGCGAGAATCCTACATCGCACTATCAAGATTCTCTCAGGATTTGATATATATACAAGCATCCAACATTAACAGTCGGACCGCGGTCCCCAGGCATGATCACCTAGCCTGGCGGAAGATCTTCCCTTTTAAATGGAGGAGTCTCACACCTCGCTCCTCCATAACCAACAATTATATTAAAAATATTATAAACAAAGATATAAAAAAATAAAAATACCTAAATGGATATCTTATAGGGCGAGCAAGATAGATGAGACAAGGTTACTACATATTGATTATAATAAGTATAACAATAACAAATGTACACTATTATAGATTCTAGGTAGCAAATACTTTATTACTTACTAAGGTCAAGTTTTTGATTTAGTTTCTAAATCGGAAAAGAGGGCTCCAAATATTTCCTGAAACAAGCTTTATTATTTCCCATCAACAAACACTAGCTTAGGCCGTAATCTCGAGACAATTTCATCGTCTTCTGCATTTGCCAGCTCCCGTGATGTTGATTATGCTATAATTAAGCTTGCATCTCCATATATCTTGCATAACAAACTTGCCGTATGCACTATTATATAATAAAAGTTAGAAGAATAGTTATCCTTTTAGTGTTTCAAGTAGTTTATTGTCAGAAGTTTTTTCTTAGCTTAATACTTTTTAATATGAAATCCATATTTAAGACGTATTTCTAAAGTAAAAAAATAAATAATAAGTTGGTACTTTGTGTTTAAGCTGTTTGACCATACTTTGACCATGGTGAGTGATTATATAAGGCTGTATGGACACAATGTTTAAGAAGAAACTGGGTCTCGAATGATGCTCTCCGTAAAGCAAAAACTATTTTGGAAGAGAATTTCAGCGTGAGGATGGTAGCCAACTAGATAGGTACCACATAACGTGCTTTACCGTTTTACCATCTTTTTACACTGAAAATACAAGCTCATTGTAGGTTATGCTATTATTAAAAATTTTAACAAAATCCAAAATAGACATTAAAATGATGAGCAATAGAACACAAAACAGAAAACCTAAAAGGTAGAAAATACCCACAATCGATTATTTCGTTAGTAATAAGTTAATACGGTTAATAAGTAAATACCGAATACGTTTAAATGAAAACGATTCACGATTCATAAAGAAAATGGCAAAAGAAGCGATTCTAGGTGTAGGCCAAAACAGATAGATTAAAAATGCGATTGCCGTTTAACTTTCGCATACCTTTAAAGGAAAGGATCGCAATTTTTGATCTAATTGGATAATTAACTCAAATTGCATTGTCAAGGATGGTGCTAATACCATTTTAAACCGGTTTTATATGTGCAAAGGGTCTTTATTAGGTTAAAGGAGATTGCTTTAATAAAATTAAGCTAGTTTAAAGTAGACTGGTTAGTTTTGAAATACATTTTTAATGATATTGTCCTTACCAAATATAGGAGTCTTATGAAAACATATTTAATAATCATATACGAATAATTTGATTCTCTTAATAAAAAAAATATATATCCTGGAACATTTTTGACACACGGCCATCTGATCCTAAACTAAGCAGAGCTTGTACTATGGAAACTAGATAACCTCCTACTTACAAATACATATACTACTTAACATTTTTGTAAATACATATTATTATAAAGATATTTTACATCCAGATATATTATGGGTGGGAATCGAATCCGTGACCACCGACTTGGCAGTCAGGGTCGCTAACCACCAACCCAACTGGCCTGTCATTGTAGTCAACTTTATCATTTATTAATAACTAGCTGCGCTCTGCGGATTTCCCCGCTTTCAATCCTGATTGTAGCCCTTCATCTTGAATTACTCTATTTATTGCTTAAAAATGCATTAAAATCCGTTGCATAGTTTAGAATTCTATAAAGGACATTTTTTTTTATACCACATGGGCCGAGGAACAAGCATACGGTCCACCTGATGGGAATTGGTTACCGCAGCCTATAGACATTTGCAACACCAAGGGCATCGCCAAGGCGTTGTCGACCCTGAGACGTGAAGTTGTTAAGTCTCATGTGCCTGTAATTTCACCGGCCCCCTTACCTTTCTAACCGAAACACAGTAATACAAGTGCACTACTGCTTCACGGCGGAAATGGGTAAGGTGGTAGTACTTCCCCGGAAGTTCTCTGCACTAAGAGCTCTACTACTCATTACAGAGAAAGATTCATTTTTATATATATTATAGATTATGTTACACCCACGGCTCGAAGGTCGAGTGGTATAAAGCTCGTCTAGAGATCCGGAGGTCATGGGCTTGATGTCCGGGTCAGGCGAGATAATAATATTAACCTTTATCTATTGAGAAAAGATTAATTGTAGCCCAAGATTGATAATTTGCCAGAGAGACGGTGACAATAAATAAATGGTTGCTTAAAATATCTTCAGTGGAATGTGGGTCTGAATACTGAGACCTCTGCCTACCTCTTAGGGGAAAATGGGCGTGAAGATATGTAAAATGATAGTTACTTATGTTACAGGTAATTTACTATACTATAATAATGAATGATTACTATTTAGTTTTCATCTGCGGTTTTTAACACGTTCCCGAGTCTTGTTAGATTTTTCGGGATAAAATGGTAAACTATGTTAATCCAATTTCTAAATTATCTACGTATGTGGTAAGTTTCATACAATCCATTCAGATTTTTTTTTTCGCATTTTAAAATATTTGTAGGATAAACGGTATCTTCTGTTATTATTGGTGACATTAACTATTTTCAACTATGTAAGGAAGAAAGCCAAATCATAAATATTAAATTTCGAATAAACTACAACAGCTCTCGATCAAAGGCCTTATTAATATAAAGGCATTTCCAAGGTAAAGTTTCATAAAATTCCGGGAAGCAAACTCAATCTTCTAAGCTCCCGTTTCTCTTCTCTTACGGAGGCTATAGATTCTGATTAAAAATTAATTAAGGAGTAGCTCCTTGTAAAGGGCCACATTCGTTTTTGCTATCATGACAAAGTTTTGATTTTGGGCCATAACTTTGTTTTTTTGTACGCGATGTGACTTATAACAAGAAGATAATTTAGTGATTTGAGAAATGCGTTTGCGTTATAAGTTTAAGTAATATTTGATATAATATATCAATGCGAAGGTTATCTATATATACTGTGATTTGAAAACCTTCTTCATAAGCAGTAAGATGTATTTTTTTAAGTTTTGAATAAAAAAGTTTATCTCCAATATCTAAGAACCGTTCAGACCTCCTTAATAGAAGCAGTAATATATATTTTTTAAAGTTCTGAATTAAAAAGTTTTAGAGTCAGCAGAGAATATGAAATAAAACGCAAGGCAAAAATAAACAAGAAACTGTTTCTTCTTAATTCAAATTAATACCAAAATTAATTAATTTATAAAGTAAGTTACGTAAACTAATTAGTGTACTTTATACAAACTAACTCATTAACGAACAAAAGTTGATTGATGCTTACAAGTTTCGATAAAAATAATAAATTTTATGTCGGGTTTTTTTAAATAACAAAATGCTTACCAATCTTTCTCATGAATGTTCCATACTATTCATGAATGATTTAAGCTCAAAATAAGCGATATTACTATCAACATAAAACACGCTTTGTGCTTAAACCACAGTCTCTACTTGACGTACTACTGGCGTTACTCCAATAAACTCTGATTAAAATTTAATCAACCGTGTACTCAGCTTACTCTGCGTTTTTGCTAACAACCAACGACGGTGCACTACTGCTTTTACATATATGTACCTTAGTCGTACATTTACCCGTATCTATGTATTAACTAGATGTGTGTAAGATATATGTATGAGCACATGTGAAACTTAATAGATTGAAAATTATATAAGTTATTCATACGTTGTGGCCAGTAATTTAGGGACAGAGTTAAGTACGTATTAAGTACGTAGTAAGATGTTTCCATGTAATGTTTCCCTACAACAAAGCTTTACTAGTCCATGCTAGTCTATTAATGCGAAAGTAAGTCTTTACACCACTTTGGATGCATGGTTTTTGAGATAAGTAAAAATTTACAAAAGGCTCGCGCACTTATCTCCCTTGGGAATGAAGGTGAAACCACGGGAGACAGTTAGTATTATAAATATTAAGGTTATATAAAAATAAATTGATTCCTGTATCAGCGCATAGTCAAAATTACTGGTACTCGAAAGTTAATATGTATAAGACATAATATGTGACCACTAAAGAAGGGTTTTGTAAAATGATTTTAGAGGATAAAATAAATGACAAAAGTTTGTATTAAGTAGATCCGCCTTTAAATGAGAGTGAAAAAAAATTATGATTTGGCGCTAATACAAACAAAAATATGGATTTATACCTTTTATCAAAATTTATCATGAAAGGATAAAGAAGCATTTGTATGTAAAACCTTATTAAAAGTCCATATTAGCATAAAATTTGTACACTTACTTGGTAAAATAATGAAATGCAAAATACACAAAGTTCTAATATAATTTCCGAGTAGGGAGTAATGTACCTGTAACATATTCTTTAGGCTGAATTCAAACTTCATGCCACTCCTTCGAGATAGCTGACAGAGCGAAACAGGTCGTATGGGTACCTACTATGAGAATACGAGTGAAACCTCGGGTAGGAAACCTAGTTTACAATATAAGTGAGATATCAACAATAGAACAAAGTAGGCCAGCTGCGCAGGCCGCTTGAACTTAATGATCTGTGAATACTCCGACTGCACGACTAATCGCCGACCTACAGAGCGCCGCCTGTACCATAGAGTAAATTAGACAACGCTTAATGAGGAGTTAGCACATTTTATTTATTATATATTATTTTTAACTGACAGCTAATAAAAACCTGTTAGCTTGTTTGGGACAAATGACAAACTGAATTTTAAACGGTCAACTATCTCATCGAAGCGAAACTTTGCACTCTCAATTGTTTTTGTTGATATTGCATGACTAGCTAAGTGTCGTCGTTCTAAATTCAATATAATAATAATAATAATAAATTTATTCACATAAATAATCTTACACAATTTAAATTCAGTCTCTGACTTCTGCGCTAGGCATACACACCTGTGTTACAGAAGCCAGTGCCCTTTCTTATTAAAACATACTCAATCTAAAATTTATGTAAATAAAAGTAAACTTATTCTATATACAAATGATTATGTGTATGTGGCGGATATAATATGGCGGAGTTAATAGGATGGTTTTTTATTAATTTATGAGTCGCCTTCAAGGTATTTATCTCGTGGCATCAGTTTTACTTGTTTTATTGTTTCATGTTTTTTTATGAAACTTTCTATAAACTGAATATTAATAGAATTAAAAAATCGAAAGCAATTATCCAAATAAAGTAACTGACAATACGTCAATTAAAATAGCACACGTGTCAAACATTGCAGACTAAATTTCTTTTCTAGCCTATTTTATAGGTTAAACAGAAAAACACCAAACAATTCATGCCTTAGTTCCACATTAAAATCGAAGGAAAGATCTAGAAATAATCTGTATGTATTTAATGCTTATATTTACATTTTATAATGATTAAATAACCGTAAAATATTATGGGCCCTATCATAATATGAGCGAAAAATTAGCTATTAATTAATTAATTAGAAGCTACAACCGGTTCGGAAGTCAGCCTTCAACTGAGAAGAACCGGCAAGAAACTCAGCAAGGTTACATTCTTTTTTATTTGTTATATACATTTTTATCTATTCTGACTTTTTGGCTATTTTATAATTTCAATTTTACATAATTTTATATTTAACAATTACAAAATACTTATTATAGGTAACATTAATAAAAACAAAACAAAAAAAAAATATGACAAGACTACAAAATAGAAAATAACAATAATTAGGTACTTACAACTTAAACAAGAGATTTAGAGGTGCACTGTGCAGAGAGCAGCTATTTCCGTACATTTTTATCTTCAATATAATGAACTACCTTGTAATACGCTTTTTCTTTCAAAACTTTCCTAATATAATTTTTAAATTTATGATCAGACATTTTGGTTATTGAAAGCGGTATCTTATTATAAAATCGAACACAATTACCAAGAAATGACTTGTTAACTTTAGTTAGTCTAAAGTATGGAACAACTAACTTCTCCCTTTGTCTTGTATTTATACTATGAATATCTAATTTTGACTCAAACATTCCTATGTTTCTACGTATAAACATTATATTTTCATAAATATATAGTGAAGGTAATGTCATTATATTTATTTCCCTAAATAAATCTCTTAATGATTCACGGGGACCCATACTGTAAATTGCACGAATTGCTCTTTTTTGTATAATAAATATTGATTCTATATCCGCTGCTGCTCCCCAAAACAAAATACCATAGGACAAGAGGCTATGAAAATATGCAAAATAAACTAATTTGGCCGTCTCAACATTCGTCAATTGTTTAATTTTCCTAACAGCAAAAGCAGCCGAACTTAATTTAGCAGCTAGAGTATCAACCTGAGGTCCCCATTGCAATTTATTGTCTAATGTAAGACCCAAAAATACCGTTTCATTTACAAGATCAATATGGCTCCCATCTATTATTATTTGGCTATCTACTTGTGCTACATTTGGTAAAGAAAACCTTAAGCATTTAGTTTTCTTTGAATTTAGTAATAGATTATTTGTAGCAAACCACCCACAGACAATTGACATAGTATGATTAACTTTAGTTAGATCTTTGTCTTTTCTATTAACTTTAAAAATTTATGATGTATCATCAGCAAACAAGACAATATCTGTGAGGTCATTTACAACATATGGCAAATCATTTATATATACTAAAAACAAAAATGGACCTAAAATTGAACCCTGGGGTACCCCCATTTCGACTAAAGAGCCCTTGGATGTTGTGCCGGTAATCCCTACCTTTTGCTGGCGATTTGATAAATAAGATAAAACAAGATCATGAGCAGTTCCACGAATTCCGTAGAAGTCAAGTTTTAGTAGTAGCGTACGGTGGTCAACGCAATCGAATGCCTTGGACAGATCACAAAAAATGCCAATCGCATCCTGTGAATCCTCCCATGCGCCATAAATGTGCCTCAGCAATGTTGCTGCCGCATCGGATGTAGATCTTCCCTTCGTGAAACCGAACTGATGACCATGCAATACCTTATGCTTAGTAAAGTGACTTGACATTTGATTAAGCAGCAATTTTTCAAAGATTTTACTAAGTGCTGGCAGAACGGAAACTGGTCTGTAATCAGATGGATTCTCCCTACAACCGGACTTGAAAATAGGTACTATTTTACTATATTTCATTAAATCAGGAAAACAACCCTGATCAATGCATTCATTAAAAATATTTGACAAAACAGGTGCAATCACTGTTATTATTGATTTTACGATTGTTACTGATAAGCCCCATAAATCTTCAGTACTTTTCATATTGAGAGAATTAAAAGTTATTATGATATCGCTAGCATTAATATGGTCAAATTTAAAACTTGGAAATGTATTATGAATATGCTGCTTGAGTAAAGATTCCGCTGCTATAGGACATGATTTAAGGCTTTTAGTAGTTTTACCAGGTATACTCGTGAAGAAGTTTTCAAAAGCACAGGCTACATCTAAATTATTTGTTAGAATTTTATCATTAATTTTAAGAGTTACCTGTTCATTATTATTTCTAATTTTACCAGTTTCCGTATTAATAACATTCCAGACTGTCTTTATTTTGTTATTAGCATTACCTATTTTATTACATATAAAGTAAGATTTAGCTTGATTACACACTAACTTGAAAGTCTTTGAAAATTTTCTAACATATTTATGAAATTCTTCGTTCTGAGTTAGAGATTTTAAATGATAAAGTTCATACAACCTATCCCTGCTCTTACGAATACCTTTTGTAGCCCAGTCACTAAATCCCATTTTACTATTTACCTTCACTATTTTAGTAGGACAGGCTCTATTAAAATTATCGCAAATCCCAGACAATAAACCTTTATACAAGACATTGGGCTCATCACTATGATATATTGTATTACAGAGTTTCAGCTCTAAATTATTCTTAAAGGTGTCTAATCTTGCCTTAGTAGTGGGTCTAATTACTTTCGTTACTTTAAATACTTGTCTTTTAAATGGCAATTCTATTAATTGAGCCTTATGATCCGAGCGAACACCACTAATAATCGATTTCCCTAGTATACTACTATTAGTTAATATATTATCAATACAAGTAGCCGAAGTGGCTGTAGATCTTGTTGACTCACTAAACAATAAATCTAAGTTGAACGATTTGAATAAGGCAACAAAATTCCGACTTTCAGATGAATTACTAAGAGTATCTACATTAAAGTCGCCACATACAACTATTGACTTGTTAGAATTATTAAATAACTTACGAAGAATCTCTTCCATTATAGACGTAAACAATAAAAAATTTGATGCCGGTGGCCTATAAACACAAACAATAATATAGTTCTGCAACTCTGCACAAGACACCTCACAAACACGCTCAACAGAGAGGCTACAAATATCTTTACGATCCTTGAATTTAATATTATTATTTATAAGAATTATTGTGCCGCCACCTTCTGCAGATAATCTATTGAATATACTGGCAACTGTAAAGTTTTTAATATTAAAAAGCATAGTGCCCGGTTTCAACCATGTCTCTGTAAAACATAATATATCTATATTTATTTTATCTAATAATAAATGAATATCAAGAATTTTGCCAAAGAAGCGATTAATATTCTGATGTAATAAAAAAGTCGAACTGTTTAGCTTCTCTGTTGTCAATGCTTAGATAATATATAATTTTTACAACATGGCCCGACAAACAAGCAAATGGTCCACCTGATGGTAAGTGGTCACCGCCGCTTATGGACATTTGCAACACTAGGGCATCGCCTATGCGTTGTCGGGCCTGAGACGTGAAGTTGTTAAGTCTCATGTGCCTGTATGTTCACCGGCCCCTTAACCTTTCTAACCGATACACAGTAATACAAGTGCACTACTGCTTCACTGAGAAAATGGGTAAGGTGGTAGTACTACGAACCGAACTTATTTACATCACCTTTTTGGATTTTATTTTGTCTTCTAAATTCAAAAAGTACTGACAGTCAGTGGCACTAGAAAAGGTCGCTGGTTTTTCTCATTGTCTTGTTAATTGATTTAAAATAAACTGTGGCTTGAATCTAGCGCCCTTTTTAATTTCGTATAGTTACGATCAGTAACAGGTACTACTTCCGCGGACGAACTCTGTACTAAAAGTTCTACTACTCAAAAATTAAACACAAATCGTCAAAATATAAGTAAAAAATTAAAAGTGTGCTTGTTCATAATTTATGTTGTCGCAGATACAAAGTCGTAAAGTCAAGTTGTGAAATTCATGACTCAGATAGCTTTGTGAAGTCGTAAACCATGTGTGAAGTTGGAAAAGAAAGTTTTGATAAGGTTTCAAGCTAGTGAAGTTATAAAACGCTTTACAATCACCAAATCATAAAGACTTCACTAGAAAGGCACTTCTGAGGCTTGAGTTGGATTGATTGACAGGCGTATTAAATTTTCTTAAATAAACTTTTTTAATATCATTATTTTTTTTTAAGAACTTTCATCTTAGTTTAATCTAGCTATCTCCTGCGGCCGTACCTCCACTCTCAGTGATTCAAGCATCATATCTTCGAGGCCCAATCCACCCTTCTACCAATTTAATTAAACGCGTTACTATTTAAAACTTACGAAATTCAGACAGACATGACTCTTTTCTTTAATAAGAAGGTTAATAAGAATAGTCTAGTAGCACTGACTGATTACCAGCCGAAGCATATGCATTTGTTCGTTTCTACAACGAAGTTTCATAGTTGAAGTGAGAGTGGAACCTTTGGAGGAGCGAGGTATGAGACTCATCCATTTAAAAGGGAAGATCTTCCGCCAGGCTAGATGATCATGCCTGGGGACCGCGGTCCAACTGTTGATATTGGATGCTTGTATATATGTCAAATCCTGAGAGAATCTTGATAGTGCGATGTAGGATTCTCGCGAGTTTCTACTCGTTCATAGATGTCGCCACATCACTGTAGTGCGGGCGGTGAAGGATTGTAGGCGTGTTCATAGATGTCGCCACATCCTAAATGGCTAAGTGAGTAACCTGAATATGTAGGCTCTATCTTTCTCCCTTCAGCTTGGTGAAAGAGGGACAGACGGATAGCGGAGCCTTAGTAATAGGGTTTTGTTATACCCTTTGGGTACGGAACCTTAAAAGAGAACTGTCGAAGTAAAAGTTTGTGTGTTTATTTGTCAAAAGTATTTCGACAACCCGGCCGGAAAGCCCCTCAAACTATCGCACTGGTTAATTGGCTTACATTACACGCGTATGTTGTATTCGTAAACAAACAATGTTCCATTTTGTTAATATCGGAAGTAGCCTATTATTTTTGTGCGTGATAAAAATCTATTAGGCACTAATAAGTATTTTTCTATACATTTTTTTTGTGTAGTTTTTATTTGGTTATGTAGTGAAAATGTAGTGAAAGTGTAGCGTCACTGCGAACGTAGGTAATTTTTATATGAATAAATTGTAATGAACTAAATAGAATACAAATAAAAAATTTATTAGTTTTCCATGAAATGGACTAGAAAAATAAACTATTAAAGCAACATTTAGTAACTATACAGGGTGACTGGTGAGATACCTTCAATATTTGAGGATGTGATAGTTGGCGATCATATATGATGAGAAAAAATAATATTAAATTACTTCTTAGTAAACTTAGTAAACAGTACACCGAGAGTCCCGTATTTACCAGCCCGATTCTTGGATACGCGCAGCGCGCTATCAACACAGAATACATAAGTACGTACACTGTACAGCTGTTGCCTACCTCAACACCTCTCCCCATGTATGATCCGTTTTCCCTTCATACCTTTTAGTCCTGGCTTAGGACAGGCAAAAATACCTAGGTAATCACTAATTTGTTGACTAAATAAAGTGTAGAATGTAGACAATAGAATTTGAGACACGGTTAAATCTACAGAGTCACTGAAAAGTTCAAGAACCTTGGTATTTTCGGCGTATTTAAAAAATGGAATACCTACGTATTTACATATTTACACTAGTCTTCAAGTTGTTCAAAATGTGTACCGCCTCGTGTGATGCATAGTTCGGCACGTTTACGCAGCGATTTAAAACGATCGGATCACCTTGCAAACTATCATTAGCACGCGTATACGCACGAACCATGTCTAGGTACTCTGCGTTTTTGTATTGATGAGCCATACTTAACTACCTAGCCTAGATACTTATCACAGGTCACACACACACACACACACTCACACGGCGCGTAAATATCTACGATCGCGGGGTACGGACATGTGAACCTATCGGCGTTTGCGCTTACACTAATGAGTCGATGCGGTGATGCAACAGGTAGTGGGGTTGAGGGTGGGGGTGAGGGGGGGGGGACTAGCGCGTGCCGCACGTGACTAGATCAACTTAAACAACAAACACCGCGGCGTGTTCCAAGAGATCCATATTTCACTTATTGTTAGAGAAATACTGGTCAAAAATTAAGCACCTAATTTTATAACATCATTTTAACGAGAATCGAGTACCGAGTACTCTCCATAAGTGTCGAAGGTATCTCACCAGTCACCTGTATAACTTTCAATAATTGTCCTAAAAGGCTATTTTAGTAACATTTTTTTCCAAATCGATGTCTTATTTATTATTTATTTATGTAATAACTACAAAACACACGAGTAAATTTATAAAAATAAGATCAAATAACCTCTAATTTTGGTTTGTCTGTGAGATAATTAATTTTTAGAAAAATAATAAGTAATTTGAAAATATTGTTACAATGAGCAGCGCAAGAAACAAAAGATAATATGTCCCAAAAATATAATTGGGATTGTAAAAGTTTAGATATTTGTGACTAAATAACACTTTATAATTTATGTAAATAAATACATAATTTCAATCGTAATTCAAACCAAACTTACATTACGCTGTTATATTTCGACTGATTAATAATAATAGAAATTAAATTACTGCGTAAAACGAATACCTAAATTATTTTGTAACTGAGAACGTGCTAAGAACAATTTTTGAGCAGCATGTTGCCATGATGTAAACATTTGAGCACTGCTTGGCTAATCATGGTTTCAAATTGCTTGAGTGGCGTTTGTGTATACCATTTAAATTTGAGGGATGCTTATGTTTAAGTAGCTTTTAGATGATTATGAGATTTGAGTGGCGTTTCAGTATTCGGCCGTCAGTCACGCATAAACCAATGAACAGAATCCAGAAAACATTCTTATTAATATAGTCAAACCGAGAAGTGTAGAATAAGGTACAAAACTTATACTGTACATCGGATCTATTGGAAACGAATTTCAAACCATGGAGTGAAAGTTTTTTTTTTTTATACCATTTGGGCCAACAAACAAGCTGACGCAAGCCTATGGACATTTGCAGCACTAGGGGCATCTCCAATGCGTTGTCGAACCTGAGAAGCTGTTAAGTTTCATGTGCCTGTAATTTCACCGGCCCCCTTACCTTTCTAACCGAAACACAGTAATACAAGTGCCCTACTGCTTCACGGCAAAAATGGGTAAGGTGCTAGTACTTCCCCGGACGAACTCTGCCCTTAGAGCTCTACTACTCTAAAAAGTTAGTATAGAATAAAGAACAAAAGTAATTCCTCTAACATAGTACAGTTATCACTGTACATTTTTATAGTACCATAACAACGCAAATGCAGGACACAAACAACTAACAACCAGTTGCCTTTATATTATCCAACTGAAGGTGGGGAACCGGCGACAACTTGCCGTTCAGATAACGAACTGGACTGTGCTTCGTTATACCACTACTATACACAAACTGTTGCTAGTTTACACAACTCTAGAGTTTGTTTGGTTCAGTTTGTAATTTATGTCACAAGGGATTGTTTGATTATAAAAGGTAGCTTTAATAACTGCTTCAATTCATATAAATAAATACAAATATCCCGGGACATTCTTTTACACACGGCTATCTGGTCCCAAACTAAGCAGAGCTTGTACTATGGTAACCAGATAACTGATAAACTACGTATACTACTTTTTTTTCTAAATACATACTTATATAGATATTTACACCCAGACACAGAACAAACAGACATATTCATGCACACAAATGTTTGTCCTAGGTGGGAATCGAACCCGCGACCTTAGGTTTGGCAGTCAGAGCATTAACCACCAAGCCAACTGGCCAGTATTCCAATATGGGAGGGGAATGTGACTCTAAGATTCAGAGTTGTCCAATTTGATTTAATAATTGGATTTCTGTGACATTTTCGACTTTATTGTTGTGTATATGTTTTAGTATGAAATATTTAATTGATCTATTTTCACACAACAAAAACTGTTTGCACTCAATTGAAACTTCAGATTTTTATGGTTATGATCTCATTATGGTCGTAGTAAGTAGTCGGTTAAAAAAATATTTTTATCTTGTTTAAATATCATTGTAGCTACAAAATTAATTAAAAAAAAATGTTTTTCCGAGTAACCCTTTTTAACGTAAACATTTTTTGTTGAATATAAGAACATATTTAGAATTTGAACGCGAACAATTTTGTTTTTTATAAAAATTGTTTCCACAATTTTGTTTTTTATAAAAATTGTTTCCACAATTTTTTTCGTTTTAAGTTGTATGAGTCGTCGACTAAAGGTTTACAAATTCAACCAATTATTTTCACAATTGAAGAATAGTAAAAAAAAATGCAAGCTACCCCATTGCAACTTTACTAAAGCCCAGCCTAACTTCGTCGACGCGCACACGTACGAGCATTTGAAAGTAATTTTAACTAAACTCATGTAAGGCACATAATGGTGTTTGAGTTGCCGTAACGAGTTATCGTCGGCCGTCTGTTGCATTAACTTGCCAACTTTATAACTAGTTTGCTTATTTTGATGTTTAATCGGTTTATTCTTAACATTTTTGGATAGGTCGCCTTGTTGAACTGTATAAAGTTTTTCAAAGAGGGCTGTAAAGTAAACGGCTGACATTAAAAACTCTGCTGAATATTTTGTTACGCACTGAATGAAAATTTAGCTAATATATACTTTTAGAGTATAGAACTCTTAGTGCAGAGTGCGTCCGGAGAAGTACTACCTTACCCATTTCCACCGTGAAGTAGAGCACTTGTATTACTGTGTTTCGGTTAGAAAGGTAAGAGGGCTGGTCAAATTACAGGCACATAAGAGTTACAGCTTCACGTCTCAGGGACGCCAACGCACTGGCAATGCCCCTGGTATTGCAAATGTCAATAGCCAGTGGTGACCACTTACCATCAGGTTGACCGTCTGCTTGTTCCTCAGCCTAGGTATAAACAAAAAAAGGCATATTTTTGGTAGGTAATGATGATCTTATGCATACGGTAAACTTAACTAAACTAGCGACAAGATTTGATGGCCTATTTGACTTTAAAGAATGTCATAGAAAAATCAGCTTTAATGCTTTTGAAATAAAGTGCATCTATTCATTAATAGTTAATTGTGTAATGTTGTAGATACACTTTATTCTAAAGCGATTAACGTTTTTTTTCCTATGACATTCTGAAACGTCAAAAGTACCATCTTAGTGTGTCACTAATTTGAATAAAAGCAAACGTACCACTCAACTTTCTGATAGTATTTCTGTAATATCACAAATCCATTGACAATAACAACAGAAAATAATAACATTAATTTCGTTTAGAAGTATCCCCATTCTGATAGAGCTTAGCGCGAACGATACAAATAATCCTTTAATCGAAGGGATGAGTGAACGACTTTGAGTAATACCCCATTATCTGTTCCTTCCTATTCTTACCTACTCGGTTGTGAAAATGCAGCCTGCCAAAACGAAATAAACCTTTCTATTGTTGAGGAAACATTTTAAGAGAAAAAACTGTCGATTGTATTGTAAAGTTGAGTAGCTCCTTTCAGTTGCAGTTGCTTTGTGAAAGGTGTAAGTAATTATGTGCTGAGTGATTTATACATTATTGGAAGTTAATGTCTTTTGAGTCATAATGAAGTATTTGACGGGTTGGATAGTTTACGGACTATCATGCCGCAGGTAGTTGTGTTGATTCCACAGCCAGGACACACTTTACAAATTAAACAGCAATTTTATAAAAAAATGAGAGATTCATGAAATATTTTGCATGTGCTTAAATATACTTTAATATGCTTTAAACGTAATGAAATGCAATTAAATATTTATTCAAATAGGCTTTCACATGGTCTTATGAATGGCCAGACTCTAACACCGGTTCGGAAGGTTCCTATTACTGAGAAGAGCCGGCAATAAACTCAGCAATTACTCTTTTCAAAATAAGATTTTGTACATAAAGATGTGTCCTGCTGGATCGAGCGCTACACCCAAGTATTATCGTCATTAAAATAATCGTTTGTGTTGTAGAAAGCCTTTTGTACTAAAACAGTCTTCATTTTAAATTTTTGTAAAGGTAAATTTTAAATGTCAGTAGGGATTTTATTATAGGTGCGTGGACTAAGTCCTAAAAATGAGCCTTGCACTTTTTGCAGTCTATATACAGAAGTGGCAAGTTTATCCTTATTACTAATATTGATGGAGTGCATATCACTCTTTTTGACATATAGACAACTAAAAAATGTAGATCTACTAATTTATAAGAACACAAAAAACAGAATGATTTATTTTTTACCAAAGTATTTTGTTACATCACATATTTACTTCAGATTTTCTATTTAATTTTGTATTGCACTAAAAGGAAAAAAAACAACTTCCTATCCGAACAATTCCGTAAGACATTGATAAGACAATCGACGTTTAGACCACTCGGATATATTGGACCATTTCTCCCGTGGACTCACACTCGATTGCCCTTTGATTGCCCTCTGTCTTTACGCGTTTGTTAATACTGATATATATTGCTACATATGTACCATTTACACATCCTTCTAATGAGTTTTTTATAGTCCATTATCAAACCTACAATAAGTATTACAATTTGGAAGATTTTTCTTTTAGTTAGTTGATATGCTATATCTATGGTTTCTGAAATTAAACACACTATACACACACTACACACACTTAACGAAACATTACGCTTAGGTACACATCTTACACTCACACTGATTATATAGTTAGAAAATAACCTAGTTAACCTTAAACCAAATTGAACAGGTACACAAAGATCACTGATTTATAAATCATATAACAGGTACATAGTTGTCATAAAAGGTATGGGATATTGATGTCTATAGAACAGTTGCTTTGTGCAACTAGTTTAGGCATCAATGGTCAAAATGTGCTACTATCTTATGTATACTGAATAAGAGCAAACATGTATAATTTCACTTCTATTTTGAGACAAAATAAACGATTATTATTATTATTAATTATGCATATCTATTAAAAAAAAGTGTTTTTTTATAATGTTTTTTCCATATATAATATTAGCACGATAAACCTAAATAATTGTCAAAATAATTATTATTACGTACCAATAATAACTATTAAATTTATAAAGGCAACTATTACGTACCTATGAATTTAATATACTAAACACAGCGACACACCACCGAAGAGCAGCTGACTGTATCTTCCTCACTCGGGTACACTCGGTGGTCCCAAGTTCACCCGATTGAGCCTTTCACCCCAGAGCGTGACGGATCACCCTAACTTACTACCAGAAAAAAAGATTGTTGAATTCTAAACTTTCAAATCACTTTTGCTGTAATAATTATCCTTTACTAATGAAAATATCGTATAACTAGTTTTACTACAAAAGTTAATAGCTACAGATGTTAACGGAGAATTAACTAAGAATTCTTATTACATTTATTTACGGCTTTCGCTAGCCGCGTTTATAAAGTTAAGCATTAAATATTACGAGCGAAGCGTTTCGTAGCGGTTCGTAGAGCTATCGTAGCAAATGTTGTAGCGCTACAATTGGCGTAACATTTTCGTAGCACAAACTAAAAGTGCTACGAGATAACTAAAGTTTAGCTGTTGTTTGTAAAACAATTTTGTATTGTATTACTTTTAAATCACTGTTATGGTTTTGTCTATTGCTTTGGAATATGTTCTGATTAGTTTAACGTAGCTGCAATAAGAAAATGTCACTTTAAAATGAATTTAGGGGGTCTACATGGGGATTTTAATATATCCCAACAATACTAGAATATTATTTATTATATAAATACTTTTGTACAATTAATTACCTAAGAGGTTTTTTTTATATACGATCAATAAAGATGGTCCACCTGATGGTAAGTGGTCACCGCCGCCTATTGACGACCCTGAGTCGTAAATTTGTTTAGTCTCATGTGCCTGTAATTTGACAGTGGAAATGGGTAAGGTGGTACTTAAATACACACTTATATAGATATTTAAACCCTGACACAAAACAAACAGATATGTTCATGCACACAAATGTTTGTCCTGGGTGGGAATCGAACCTGCGATCTGTGACTTGGCAATCATGGTCACTGACCACCAAGCCAACTGGCCTGTAAATTATGATTGATATTTAAATAAACGTCTTAATAATTGTATGGCCATGTACATACAGTATCGTTATTAACTAATGAAATAATAACGCAGTAAAAAAGTAATAATAAAACGTAACAACTGCGTCGAAAACAAAGTAAATTCATAACAAAATTGGGCGACAACAAGCCTCGTCATTGTGGTGAAAGTTAGCTAACAAGTTTGTTGAGTGTTAGATACAAGTCCACTGTATATTGTTACTCCGAAACTTATATTGAATCCTATAGTTTTATATTGGACACGTTTACGTATTTTTTTGGTAATATATGATAAAGTTTCTGTAACAAGAAGAATTAAACCACGACTCTACCTATCTCATTGTCTCGCAGACGAAATCCTGAATATGTATATGTTTGTCTCTTTTTAGAAATTTTCGTAGTTTTCTAATCACAACGGTGCGAGAGCTGTTTTATATTAAGATATTTGTATCTCCTTTCATTTCTACTAGCTTCTTCCCGAAGCTTCTCAGTCATAAGCATTTATCTTTTACTGCCTTCATGTTACTCTTACTCTATCATTTTTCCATCAGGCTAATGATCATCACAGAAGACAATCTTTAAGCTTAATTACATCTTATTTGAGAATAAGATGGAGTTTACTGATACTCCTCTTGTGCTGTTATCTTTTTATTAAAAATAAAAATATTTTATTAAAGAAAGTCTCAGTTCTAAAACCTGCAACATCTACTGTATTCCCAAGACTCTATCATTTTTTCATCAGTCTGATGATCATCACAGAAGGCCATCTATAAGTTGATTTAATCTTATTCAAGAGAATGAGAATTAATTTACTGGGATGGCCTGTAATAATTATATGTGCAGTAATAATATTAATCAAAAAAATATATTTTTACAGGAACTCAATAGGTACTAAAAAACTAGCAGCACTATCTACGAAATACGATATAACCAAGGAGTACTGAAAGGAGATCGTACCGATTTTAAATTCATCTGCTGATTACAGTATATTTCCGCTATCTCAAATGTTTTCAGTGCTAGGGTTGCCTCGTGGAAAACAAATATCGAAAATTAAATTGGTAGTATTGTTTTGTATTTGTTTGTTATTCTGTGTTTTTTTCACGGGATAGAATGGAGAAGTATTTTTAGTTCAAAAGCGTTTTATTTTGAAAACTAATCATAATTTTCTATGTGCCCATTCTTCGATTTTCTGTAATCATATGCATCACATATTCAAAATATCCTCCTTACATTTGCAACGTTTTATTTAACTCAGTATTTAACACAATCCGAACAACAAGAGTAAATATAAATTTTAGAGCAATCAATTGGTATAAAAATAAATATCTCATTGACTGCTTAAAGATCTACAAACATTTTAGAGGTCCGCTGAGAGCTCTCAACGCTTATCGACTTGTACGCTTAATGATGTAAAATCCAATCCTTCAAGTCAATTAAATCAAAAATCGTTTGGATTTCACTCTTAACAGGCGCAAAGCATGGCTTACATCCGAATTCATACTAATATTTTATAAAAGCAAAAGTAAGATTGTTTGTTTACGCTTTCATAGTTAACTTAACAGATTTTGCTAAATTGTATAAAAAGAGATATAAACTATTTATTTTATCGCAGAACCGTGTATTTACATAAAATTTTTTGGTAGTATACAGTGTACACCTTCAACTTCTAAACAGCCCAATCTTCCAGTGCATTTACAAAACCAAATAAAAAATAGTAACTGCCAACTTAATAAGCCACCACATTATTTAACCTTCACCGCTTTACTTTATTTATGTGCCAACCCTAAGGACATCAATAATTGATTGTTCCAACTGAGGCGGGAAATAAGATCCACCTGAGGTATTATCTTTCAGACCTTTATAAACGAAAGGATTTAGTATAAGGCATAGTCCATTGTGGTGGTATTAAGTTGGGAGATACGACCCAATGCTTTTGTTGTTGGCAGTTTAGATCGGTGTACTTGGTTGATTACTTGAGAAGAAATACTATGGTATAGCATAAATTAAACTATTAAAATTAATATTCAGATACAGTTTTGACTAGCTGAGGCACATATGGAATCCAGACAGTTAAACTGGATATACATTTTATTTTTATATGCACCCAAATATGTGTCCTGGATGGGAATCGATTCTATTTGTAGCATGGCAGTCAGGGTCTCTAACCACCAAGCTTAAGAGCCCGTCGAAAAACTTACAATAATATTGCATAATAATATGATTTTTGTTCTAAACTCTTCGGGTACTTTAAGAATAAGTAATATTAAAATAATGTGTTGACTATAATAGATACTACATAATTAAGAATACCATTTTTCTTGCCACTCACCCACAAACTCTTATTTTTATAAGTTTGTAATTTAAGAGGCAAGCAAAATTGATATTAATTTAACAAACATTAAGATTCCTTTTAAAGATATCCCCGATGACAAGCCAAGGTAATTTAAAGAGAAAGTTGCCGGGAACCAAACCCTAAACTCCTGTACTGGACACCCCGTGGAATTCAAACAAAACTTTGCCCATTATCTTATGATAACTTCACTGTACATTCATTAAATAAATTATTTATTATAATTATAAAATTTTGCTAACGAGATTTTGATTTAACTTTTCAAGTGTTGTGAGAAATTACGACCAATGAATATTAAATATTTACAAAATTCATGTAAACGACTGAATATTAAATGTTATGTAAATGATGGAGTTCCTTCATTATTGCGTTTGATATATCTGTGTATATAAACAAGGTGATATCACGAGTGAGTCTTCATCGGCCATTGTAGAAATTTGGAGTGAATATTGATTTACTGAAGGCGTCATTTAAGAAAGATTTTATAGGTCCGGATTATACAAATATGAACAATTGTATGAATCTCTAGAGTAGTATTAAGCTTTAAATTTAAAATACATAATAAAAAATAAGCACATCAGGATTATTCAAAATTGATTCCTTGAAGGGGGCAAAGGAGAACAATGTTCATGATCAATGTTGATGAATTTTAATAATGCTTTTTAATACAATTAAAGAAACACGAGCTTTTGAATTTTTCAAAAATCACTTCAATTAAATTTGAAATTACAAGGGGTGGCAAATTTGTTAAAAAAATCTGCCATTTTCTTGTGCACAAGATAGATTAAACTTATCATTTGCGTTTTTACTGAGACCATCATTGCATTGAATGAGATGAATTCTACGCCCCTAGGTTTATAATTAAAGTTTTTATAAAAAAAGGTGTGGTACTTGGTCTCTTGATTAGAAATTAAGATTTATGTATTTCATATGGGAATATCCATTCGTTTTTAAGTTAAAGTAATAGAAACAAGTATTTCATAAATACCCCAAGGGGTAAAGTGGGGGTTTTCATAAACCCCTTGGGGGTAAAATCGAGGTTTACGAGTATATACGATACTTCCTATACAAACTTAAGCCACCATCTTTTTTGTAGTTTTTTTAGTGAGGGTAGATGAAAGTTGATGCTTCAGCACACTGAATACAATGTTAGAATAATATAATAGAAACAAGTATTTACGGTTTCTTTTATTTAACCCGTAAGGTGATAAAATGGGAGTTTAAAATTTGTATAGGAAGTATCGCGTATAGCGGTATCAGTAGATTTTTTAGTAAGGATCATTAAGGATCATAACGTCATGAAAATCGGTGTTTCGGCACTCTGAGTACAAATATTTGAACAAAACCTTTAAATCCATCCCTTATGGGGTCAAAATGTTTGTATTGGAAATCTTATTCCTTAGTCATATTCACTTTAAACACTCATTTTTGATGCAAATAATGTACCTACAGGACGTTCTTATGTCATCCCCCAGGGTGGTGAACAATATTTGGTGAAAACATATTGCTTTGGAGGATAAATCTGGAAGTAATTATAAAAACATACCCTATATAGTTTTATTTGCTTTTTCCTTGCGCGGTGTTACCTGACATGGTAGAATAGGTCATATATAAGTGACGTATACGATTTAATTTAAATTTACAATTAAGACGACATTTGTCATTATTAAAACAATATTAAACATCGCCAATGCGTCGTCGATCCTGAGACGTGAAGTTAACTTAACGTCTCATGTGCCTGTAATTTCACGGGCCCCCTTATCTTTCTAACTGAAACACAGTACCTAATACAAGTGCACTACTGCTTCACTGCGGAATTGGGTAAGTTATCCAATTGGTTATAAAAATGTTATTTTAAAACATAAAGAACATTGTTTCAAATTGCAAAGGAGCAAAGGCATGTAGCTATTCCTTTGCAAAACACAGCTTAACCTTACGTAAGTTAGTTTTATGTGCGATTTTCGTGCTCCGACATAAGTATGAAGTAAATGAGAACAAATATTTACGTGATCACTTAAAATTTATACGAGGATTTCGCGTGCACTAAACTACTCCTTACTATTTCTGGAGCCATAAAATTAGATGCCGGCAACCGAGTTAAGCATTGAAATTGATTATACACTAAGAATGTAGCATTTCTACCGTGAAATACTGAGTAATAAGTGAAAGAGATTGAAGCGAGAGAAGTGTTATTTAAAAATTATTAATAAACGTCATCTATAAAAACAACTTTTGACAATATAGAAAAATAAGACTATTACTTAACCAGGGACTCATTTAACACCATACAAGAAAAACAGAAAAAATAAACAAATAACGATAAACCTTAAATTAATATAAAATGGGCGGTAGGTACTTAATACCCAAATTTCATGTATTTCTTGGTCATTTAATGACAGATAATAAACCTCTTTAAATGAAATTTTGGAATAGTATACCATGAACGCTTTTTTATATTTTTTGGTGTACAAATCTGGGAAAAATATTGGTATGTCAGATTTTATGGCCACAACCTAAGGAAAACTAGTTTTATAGCATGTTCTATCAAGTGGCTCTTATATAGGATGCCAAAGTGGAGATCATGTATCTAATCAAGTATATGTACACGAAGGTTGTACGGAATTTCACAGAGCGAAGGTAATTAGGCAGTTGTTAATCAACGTTTATTAAAAGGTAAAAGTAATCATTGCTAATTATTTCAATTATGTACTTTCTAAATTGAAGTATGTCACGTAATTATTATTTACAGTACCCCTAGCGATAGGCGTTCGTACTTAGGCCTCAAGTGTAAGTAATAACTTTAAGAATAATTTGTAAATTTCCCCACGGTTTCACCTGTGTTTATAGTTATCACATATAGCCTATAACTATCTAGGAAAAATTCCGCGTCGTATGTCGAATGGTAGCAGACCCATCCCGATATGTTCAGTAGTTTAGAGGTGATGGTACGTCAAAGGAATCCCATTTTTCTTAAGTTGATTTTATGAAAAATACCTATTTTATTCAGTATTAATATAGAGGACAATCTGAGTCCTTGTGTAATATTTTCAGTAATATAAGTTTGGTATAATATCAAAACACTCACTTAAATAACTGTGATTTTTCTCGCTTAAAGGTATAAAGCTCATAAAATATATAACCTCGATAACACTTCAACTTTTTCAAAGTCGATAATTTGTTATCTTTTCACCCTTGGAAAACTATCCAACTTTTTTCATAGTATTTCGGGTGTAAGCCCTTCTTGAAAGTTTACACCGGTTTAGTTGTCTCGGTATTTTTAGTTATAAATTGTGTTCAAGTATAAACATTGTTTATTTTGTGTCCTGAAATAATAGGTACCTAGAGATTTTCAGTGACGTTGTAGCAGTAACTTTTAAAAGTTATGAAGGTATTATTAATATGGTGGAAAGGGACTTTGTAGAGAAATCTCTTGGCAGGTTACTACCATTAAATTGAGCTCAATAACTAAGCATCTGCCATTATGTTCCAGGCACAGCACAGGCAAGTAGATTATTCATTATTTACAAAGATTATTTCAAATCAAGTATACTTAAAGTTTTATCAAGTATACTTGTACCCAATCGGCAAGCTACTTGCCCCGTGCAAACCAGCCATTAAGGTATCCAAACCGTAAACTGGCGGATAAGTAGCTCATAAAATATTACTATACAACTTTATCCTCAAGAGAACTTTGGACAAAGACTGTCTAATAAAATTATGAGGACAAACTTTCAAAACGAGGAGTCATTGCTTCTCATGGTGTCTTTAAAAAAACAAAATAAGGGAATTTTTCGTTTCATTCTTGGTCGTACTAGAACGTATCTAGTTGTATATGAAAAAGAGAGATAGGTAGATCAGTTGGAAATGCACTTACCCTACCTACACATACAGTACATTTTTATTACTGGACTTTAAAGTACAATAAATATAAAAATAACAATAAAGAAAAAATATTCAATCAGTTAAACCAGAAAATACTTTATCAGTGTGCTAAATTTAATTGAAACCTAATCAAAATTGGAGCCTATTTGAGACAACCAGACAGAGTTTTCACAAATGATCATTTATCTCGGACTAGGCATCTTACAAACATTCATTTTATTTTTTGCTATAGATAAATCACCAATATAGTTTTAACATGAATATATAGCGCGCTAGCTGCTCCCCGCGTTGTCACCCGCATTCTCGAGGAATGTTACATTTTTTCGGTATAAAAATTTGTTAATGCATTATTCATTATCTTTGTACCAAGTTTCATCCAAATCTAACTTCGTATAATACCATCCTTACCACAAACTTTCGCATTTATTATATTATAGGAGGATGAGTATAGGATAGGATTTAACTGCAATCTATAAGCTTTTATTGACCACTAGCTGTCCCCCGCGGTTTTAACCCACCTTCCCGAGGGATGTCACCTATTCCCAGAATAAAAAGCCTATATGATATTCCAGGATATGTTATATCTATGTGCCAAGTTGCATCTAAATCTGTTTAGTAGTTTTTGCGTGAAAGAGTAAAAAACATCCATACATACAAACTTTCGAATTCATAATATTAGTAGAATAGTCCTTTACCTTTGAGATCGAACACAAGTTTATCTCGTAATACTAAGTATATGTCAGAAGTAAGTACTTTGCCTTACTGACAATATTTCTCTGACTGTGTTACAAGTCCTAACAATCCAATGCATTCAACTGTCACATCGGAAATCGGCCGCTCCTCAACTATTTCATAGTGGAATATAAAACATGCTCACGTATTCAGACCGGCTTTCACACTACGTGTTCGGAAAGATATTCTATCGTGTCGGGTGTACCCGGATGAAATGGAGCGTGGGGCAGATACGTGGATACGTGGATACGTCTGTGCGTCATTGTTTATTTCTTGAAGTGTCTATGCCGTTTATTTTGTTAGATAAAGTAATGTGGTTTAAGTAATACAATAATTTAATAATAATTTTTAATTATTTGTATTCCGTGCATTTTTTTAATTAATGTCTTAATTTATGTCGGTTGTTTCTACATTGACTGTTGTTGCGTTTTGTAGGATGTGATCATTTAGTTTAAGTTATGTAAATTATTATTTCGAAAAAAATTTTTTTCGCACATTTGTGAATAAAATTTACTATAATTTTAATCTTTAAGTTCCTACAATCAACAATGTTCAAGATCTTTACTATTTATTAGACAATATATGTATGTATAATGAAAATTAATTTCTATATACTAATAAAGGAATATATTACATATTTCTGTATGTTCTAAATTTTGCCTTGTGAAATAAGAATACATATATCATAACAGAAATGTGAAGAATGATGTTTACTTTGTATGTAATTTTCCTGAAATCAGAATGAAAATCAGTTTTCAATTTAATATATTATCGTCTTACTCAAAGAGGAGCGGAGCCAAAGACACGACACCATCGACATATTATGCATACGTAACACGATTTTCTCATTGTTTTGAAAAACATACATCGAAGTCATTTATATAGGAAAAAGAAATACTTTTGCATTTCGACGATCAATGTATTTAAATAAGCTGTTGATGATCACGTTTCAAGAAATTTAAGAACTACGCAAAATGCTTACTTTCTTTTGCATGTCTTCTTAGACCCTTGGAATCATTTTCTAATGTAAAAGCAGGTGTAGATTTATGGATTCTTTAACAAAGTTAAATATAAAAATGTATCCAAGTCGTAAAAATATTTAAAGAAAATAAACTTTCGCCTTATAATAAAATCAGAATTTAAAAAAATATAAAATATTACTTTACATTTTACTCAGGTTCGTTAACATTTCATCCAAAAGTCTTATAATTCATGTATATGATGTAAAAGTCTGGATTATAAAGATTCTTCAGCAAACTTAAATAAAAATATATCCACGCTGTCCAAATATTAAAATATTTTTTGCAGGTTTATTAAAGTTAACTTGAAAGCATATTCGCAGGTATTTCAGACGGCTATGTCAGCTTTTACGATATTCACCTTGAAAATAATTTGTGAAATGTTTTTGAATCACAAAAAATATAATAATAAGGAGCATATTTTGTTTCATTTTAATGTATTAAAGTGATTATAGATAGCTGGTAAATAAATAATGTAAAATAGCTAATGTTGAACTCTGAGCCATTTAAAAGCAACTAGTACGTGTGGCTACAGTTGCTTTTCGTATATAGATATAATAAAAAATAATAAAAATGCGTTTATTTCATCTCCACAAATTACAATATAAGGGATACGAAATTGAGAAAAGTTTTACAATTGGTCGGTACTTATTTTTAACATTTAGGAAAACATGACAGATTTGATCTGTAATTTGTGGGATATCTGGAATCTAAACTAAGACTAGGCCTGTATTTTAGCACTCCAGGCCCCCAAAACTCTAATGTCACAAATTGTCAAGTAAGCAACTAATCTTTGCCTGTCTTTTGTGTGTGTGTATTGATAAACCCTATGAAAAAACAGCTGCTAAAATTGTATGAAAATCATCATTGATGTGTAAATGTTCTTCTCTGGAAATAGGCGAAATACTACTATTCCAGTAGTGAGTTAAAATAATAAAAAGATTACCTTAATTTGTAATTATATTATTATGAACGATTTGTTTAATACCAACAAAAAATAATCGTTATTTTTTTCCTTCACGCTAAGCTCGTTATTTGCTTTATCATTAAATAAAAAAAGTAAGTTGCCTTTCCTACTTCGACTGTAGTTTTATCTTATTTTTCTGTTAGTGCTTAAATGTATAAAAAAGTAATATAGAAGTAAATTATTTAATTAACTAAAAACCAAAACAATGACCAGAATGAGACCTAAATACCAGCCAACAAACGCTGCAACGATCCTATAAACCTTTCAACTCAAGTTTGCAATATTTTGTTTTGATTTGAAGAAGAATTTTCAGAGTAGTAGAGCTCTTAGTGCAGAGTTCGTCCGGGGAAGTACTACCATCTTACCCATTTCCGCCGTGAAGCGGTAGTGATATTGTATTACTGTGTTTCGGTTAGAAAGGTAAGGGGGCCGGTGAAATTACAGGCACATGATACTTAACAACTTCACGTCTCAGGGTCGACAACGCATTGGCGATGCTCCTAGTGTTGCAAATGTCCATAGGCGGCGGTGACCACCTACCATCAGGCGGACCGTCTGCTTGTTTGTCGGCCCAAGTAGCATAAAAAAAAAATGATTTTGCAGACTCTTTACTTTACAGTCCACCAATCAAGCACAGACTAAATAAAACTGTAAATTAATACTACGTCGCAAATGTTTCCATTTGCAACCGAGCACTGTTTGCCAATATATATCTTCAAACCCATAATTCTTGAAGAGGTGGGCGTTCGAATAGCGAAAGAATCTACGTGACATATCTTTTAGTGCAAATAAATTATTATTATTAACACTAATCATACCAACACTTACTAGGTATCTATTTCTACCATAGCGGGTCAAATGTGACTTTATGCTTCCTGCTTGAATGTATGAAATATGGTTGTTAGGAAGGAAAATAAATAGTATAATAACTGTATATTAATTAGTAAGAAAAAGTCATGAAGTCAAATGTGCAAAAGCAATAAGAGGATACGTGCATTTTCAATGCAATGTTCAAAATGGGTCATTTGACCCGGTTATGGTATGTTTAGTGTTAAAATGTATAATAGATATACATCGGTATTAGATATACATTGACGCTATTTTGCTTTACATTTCAATTCAGTTTAGGTAATTTATAACAAATAACCCTAAACTGTACTTTGCCTAACCTAGATGTCGAATCCGGGACCTCTGGTCTCGAGCTTTTTATCGCTCGACCATCGAGTCAAATGTTACATAATGTATCCCAATATTCAAAAGGTTTTAGACTTTAAACTTATTGTAATAAAGTAGAATATTAAAATTGTAAGTAGCTTTAAATTGCAATAAATGTACTGGCGATTTCCAGTGCATTCTAAAAATAAGAAATAAGCCTCTTTCATTTTAATCCGCTCGAATAAATTTTATACCTCTGAATGGTTCTTTGTTGATGTCTATGCTTTTATAACTTCCTGCGATATTATTGAACAGAAAGTATTGTAAACCAATGAGCATGTCATATAAATTTCTATGCTATGCCAAGGAAATAGATTTCAAAATCAAAGTATGCTGTTTCCTAGAGTATTGCGAGATCGTCCTGTAAAGTCGGCTGTCTGGATTTTTCTGATTTCACAAAGACTAAAAATCAGTTCTAAGGTAATGTAATGTACGTACATTCCGAGTAAAACTATAACTTGTTATTGTGCCTTCTGTTTTATTGATTTTTGTAAGAAAATATGTATTAATTATTTTTTTCTTAGTTACCACTTACCTCCATAATGGCGAATCAAATTTTTTGTGAAATTGTGAAATTGTGGACATAGATAGAAACGGTCAGACTAAAACATCCCTTTTTATCGTTGGGAAATGTGGGTGATTCGCGGGCGGATTCTGGTAAATAATAAATATCTTGGGACATTTATTTTATTCAAGCCATCTTAGACATACGGCAACTGATTTACGATATATGGTTCTACATTATTAATCTATATATATGTATAAGAAAAATAGGGTTCCTTTGACGCACCATCATCACAAAACTACTGAACATATCCGGATGGGCCGGCTATCATTCGACGCGGAATTTTTCCGATATGGTTATAGGCTATATAATAGGTTCGGGAAAAAGTTTCTTCGCATTTTTTAAGTAAATTCAAAACATTTTTACATTTAACTAAAGTATGTAGGTACCATTTTGTTCGATAACTTTTTGCCATCTTGTAGGTAGGGACATGATCCCATTGCTATAGAAATTTTGGGACTTCTGATTAAAATACTGCGACAAGTGGTTTTGGCAGCCCTCTCGTGATGTTAACCTGACACTGCATAAAGAATTCTGAAGAGACCGAATCAGGTGGAAATCTGAAGGTGCAAGGTCAGGACTATACGGCGGATGCATTAATACCTCCCAGCCAAACGCTCTTAATTTTTGCTGAGTGGCTAAAGATGTGTGAGGTCTAGCGTTATCATGATGAAAAACCACACCCCTTCTTTTGATTAATTCCGGCCGCTTTCTCTCAACTTCTTGCTTTAATCTTATCAGTTGTTCGCAGTAGAGTTTAGAATCGATGGTCCTGCCTGGTGGTAAAAGCTCATAATGAATAATGCCCTTCCAATCCCACCACACGCACAGCATCACCTTGTTGCGATTTATCCCGGGTTTCGCCACAGTCTTGAAGCCTGACCGGCCTTTGACCACGACCTTTTTCGCACGTTCTTGTCGTACGTGATCCACTATTCATCACCAGTTATCAGCTTCTTCAAAAATGGTTCGATTTCATAACGTCGTAATGAAGAATCACAAATGAGTACACTGTTCATTAGGTTTCTTTCAATGAGCTCGTGAGGTACCCAAATATCGACCTTTTTTGTGTACCCAGTTTTTTTCAAATGCGCCAAAAGTGTTTTGTGGTCAATTCCCAGTTCTTCAGCTACGTCGTAACTACTGATATGCCGATCCTGCTCCACTTTTTCAAAAATGGCATCCATTTTATCCGTAATAGAGCGACCAGAGCTTTTTGTAGTAAAATTTTAAAATGTATCGAGTTTCTACATTAGATTCATTCATCTTGACGGTACGAAAAACAATTAAAAATCACACATTTTCCTAATTTGAATTTGGAATTATGTTCTTTATAATTTAAACTTTCAATGATACCAAAACCAGCCAGATACAAATAGTATAGCCAAAGAGATTTTATTACAAGTTCATACATACTATAATGCGAAAAGACTTTTTCCCTAACCTAATATGATATCGATATACGCGGTCATACCGCGGGGAACAGCTAGTGTAAAAGTATAAAGACATACACCCAGACACAAAACAAACAACAATGGTGGGGATCGAACCTACGCCCTGAAGCGTGGCAGTCAGCAGAGCAATTATATTGGGTTGACTCCAAAAATTGGATATAGGGTCTCTTGCTGTTATAACTTCGCCAATTAATGAATTTATTGAACTTAAATTATTACGGGTCAAATTTTTTGATCATTCGCCTACTAATGACGCGGATCTTTCAGTCCATGCAAACACCTGTTATATTAGGAAACCCTAATGTTTGTACAGTTCATTTCCCTTCTACGCCAAGGAAATATTTTTCAAAGTCCCTTTTGCCTTCCCAAAAAGTTACTGAACAATTCTGCAAAAATAACTCATGCGTTTGGAAAAGATTTGTCAATTCAATCGAGAGCTTTATTTGTATGGCATTAAGGTTAGTTTCGTTGGTTTTTTGTGTGGGACGTTAAGATAAAGTTGTTTACGTAGTAAAGGTAGGCGGCGACGTGTCTATTTAGTTCGCCGAATGAATGGGTGATTGATGTCCTGTTGGTGTACCTGTCACTGAATTTGTATTATGTTGGTAATAATTATATCTAAGTTAGTTTATGTTGGGCGATAATCGATGACGTTTTAATAACCAGAGACCTGTTAAGGAATAAACATAATGTTTTGGGAGTAACCACGACGTTATGAAGTTCTAATTGTTGGGTACAGCTCACCTTGAATAGTAGAGCAATGAACCCAAACGGTTCATTGCTGCATTTATATTGCTTTGAGATTATTTGTCTCTTCCATAACCAGTCTGTGTTTGCGGAAATCTACTATTTATATATCAGATCTTATGATGGTTCCATTGCTAGGTTACATTTTGAGAGGATTCGGAGAAGAGGAGATTGAGGAGATCAATAATGCCTTTCTTAAGGATTCTGATCAAATAAATAGACAACCTTCGTAATTCCAGTAAAGTTTACGTGTTTTTTTATTAACGTCACGGTGTATTGGCAGAATGTATTATATTTGGATGCAACTGTAACGGGGAGGCATCTACAAAATATAACCTAGATTAACAAATACATATGTTACTATTAAATATCTTTGCAAGGCGGGGTCGCAATTCATATGTAGGCACATACCTACCTTAATATAGATAACACTCATTTAAAATTACGACATTCCCAAGTCACAAGTCCCTAAGTCCAGTAGGCAGGGACTATTTGATCATGCCACCGAATATCATTAAACACGGTAGGGTGAGTCGGGGTAAAAAGGCCCAATTTACCTTTATCGGCTTATTTCCGCAAATCAGCTATCCTCTTGGTGTTTCGAGCCTGTGGGGGTTGTAAAATATTTATCAAGGGATGAATATTAAGGAGGAATACCACCGCCATTTGTATTAAAGAAACTGTATCTGCAGTATGCCTTTGCAAAGCCACGCCGAATCGTTTGACTGACTTATTGTAATGAACAACTGTATTGTGCTGTTTTTTCGTAAATTTCTATAATTTTATTATTTCATCATTTCCATTGTATATTTCTTATTCAATTATATTGTTTATTCCGATCGTTACTAAGGTATAATATTTAATGTCTAGAATTTAAAAGAATATTAAAGCCCAAACTGTCATGAAATTCTACACAAAGCTATAGGCCTTTTTAACGTTTAACAATGAAATAGAAAAATGTACCCTAACAAACGAGTGATAAGGTTCATCTGGAACAGAATTCAAAAAATTCAAAACCATTTATTCAGTTTAGGCCCTCAGAAGGCACTTATGAAGGTCAAATTTAAAGTTACTGAAGCTACATAATTAATACAATTAACAATTGTTTAATTACATATGCACTTTATTTCAAAAGCAATAAAGTCAAATTTTCAATGACGTACTTAAACGACACAACGGCCATTAAGAGTGGCGCTTGTTATGATCTTAATTGAAGTAGTCGTAGTTTCCATAACAAGTCAGTAAAGGTTTCACAAATGTTTTTCTTAGAACGTAACTTCAAAAACATTTCACACGTCATACGATTTGTTATTCCATGTACGCTTTACCGGTGTAAAAACATGGTTTGAATAAAGTAAATATTAGTAACGGCTCGGTTTAAGGTAGCTTGAGGCGATGCTTTGGTTCAAATGTCATGATTTTTTTGTTATCTTTATAAAAAGAGATAAAAAACGGTAGTAAAAAAGGTTAGCGGAAGGTTAGGTACTAAACTCTTTCATAGAATAATACCAGGATACTCGAAATGAGAACGAAATTAAAGGTAAAATCGCGAAGCGCTAGCTTGTTCTCAATATTCATAACCAGCTTTCTATCCCACAGAAAATGATAAATAATTCTTCAGACCTAGTATCAAAGATGCTGAAGTTTAAAAAAATATTCACGATCTAGTTACACTTTAATAAAACTCCTTGATTATTCTGAGATTAACTTTTCAAGGGGGTTCTAATACCAAAAGTTTTTCCAGGAAAACTACCAGCACTGGCACAGTAAATACAGAACAGGAAATCGTCTTCGAGCATGGCGATTTTACTTGCAGGCAAATTGAGAGAAGAATTGAAGCAGTAGAGCTCTTAGTGCAGAGTTCGGGGAAGTACTACCACCATATCCATTTACGCCATAAAGCAGTAGTGCACTTATGTTTCGGTTAGAAAGGTTCAGAACACGGTGAAATTAAAGGTGCATGAGACCATAGTAAGTCTCAGTAAAGTTGACCTTGGGGACTGGTATTTTAAATGTCCGTCTGTTCGATTAATTAAAACTGAATAGTTACCGCTTTTTAAGTAAATGTAAAATTCATTTTTTTTTATTGAGATTTGTTGTCTGAGTTTGAAAATAATCTTACCTAATAATATGTGCAAGTGTAGTAGTATATTCAAGTAAATATTCCTTATGCAGTATTTGTAGGATATCAGCTAGTTTCTATAATAGAAGCTCTGCTTATTTTGGGCTTTGACAGCAGCCTGCCGGCGACATTATCTTTATGGTAACCTTTGCTTATGAATGATGATCTTTGCTTCTCTCATGTTACTTTACTGTGTTCTCTCTTTACTGTGGTCCTAGTCCAGTTAAAGTTTAAACGTATCTGGACTGAGCTAAAGCAAAGGGCCATTAGTATTAATAACGCAAACGTTCGGTCTCATTAAAGCCAGCACTAACCCCTCGACGTGACTGGAGGCCATTCAGGCTTCCAAGTGCTCTGTATTGATATTGCTTTTTACATACGCCATGCGTTTTCAATATGTTATGATGTTGCTTTTTTGCGCACTGGACGGATATATTCAAATTGCGAAAAGCTTATTTGTAAATATATGTTGTAGTCTTGAAATGAGTAAGGCGTAATGTGCTTATGTAGATCAGCCTACATATAATAATCCGGTATAAATATCCGGTAAGAATGTTTTAAAATTTCAAGATGAATATGTGTCATCAAAAAACTTGTAATAATATTAAACCAAAGAGGTCAAGCTTTCAACGTTTTTGTTTTCTGTCTACTGTCAAATTTATTCATTGACTTCCATGAAACTTCACAGCTAAGCCTTCAAGGTACTTTCATTCGTCCGAGACGACTCTAATTGAATTTGTAACAAAGCCGTAAAAGAAAAAAAAACTGGCGAAAAACGGGCGGCTATTTACTTTGTCCCTTTCATAGTTAATTCTATACATATATGCTGGTGTTTCCACGCGCGAAGGTGCACGAAATCACAATTAACATATAGATGTGACACTCGACCCCGGCTGGCCCCTTTTAGCGAAATTACAAAAGACACGCTTTTAACAAGGTCTTGTAAAAGTTGACGTGGCCCTGTTCAAACAACATAGATTAAAATATATCGTGTGGAAAATTAACTCCACTAGCAGTACACCAAATGGGCCTACTTTAATTTTGTTCGGCTGTGACCGCTGGCGCGCAAGGGTTGTCGAAATGAGAATAGAAAATGAGCCAGTGTTTGTGCTTTGACAATGGAATTCATTAGCACACCCTGGGGAAAGCGGACGAGGATGACTCGGATATTTTTTTAATTCAGTCTGTTTGGAAAGTGTGTCGAGAGGCTACTAGCCTACGATTGTGAACTTCAAGAGAGCTTTTAATTTTTCATGAAAAAAAAAAACACCAGACGTCTTTATATATGTGACGGCGCGACACCTTAGAAAGAGAATCTAATCTTTGAGTTTCGTTAATAACTAAAGTAAAACTGATTGTAATTCAGTAGATTTGTTGTTGGATTTAAAATTAGAAAAATAGTCATTTAAGTAAGTCGGTTTAATGTTTGAATCCGTCGAATATTAAAATATGAGCGGGTAACCCCGAATAGAGTAGCAAGTCTGCGCCTACACGGTGACGTCGGTCGATCATTAGACGGACAGCGCAAGAGGTGCACGCGTGCTAACCTATTGGCTCATAATCCATTTGCATCCTGTGTTTTACGTTATATTTTGTGTGTAAGTGTATTGGAATAAAATAAGCGATTGCTATTAATTGTATATGTGGTATTATTTCAACGTTCCTGCTACAAAACGCCCACGATGGAGGACAATTGCCTAGACCGCTTCGCTTAACCCTTCCCGTCAACCCGTTATATGTATTTGATCAAACGTTTAATACTAAAGTCCAAGATTTTAGAATTGCTTGACTCTGTCAAAAAGGTGCATGAATTTTCGAGCATGTAGAACATCACTAGTTATATAATGCACTAATACATTTTGGATTAAAAGTAAAGCTTCTTAATAAATAGCTTATTTAATAAAAAAAAAATTCAAACCTGCTGTAAAAGATTGATAAGGCTATGGGATTGTTCATCTTTCTCTTGCTGCAGTGTATTTAATATGTTTAATAGAGCTATAAAACTCATTATATATTGCAGACGGAATTAGGATTACGTTCATATTGTTTTTTTATTCATTAAATATCTTACTTCTATTATAAATGCGAAAGTTTAAATGGGTGGATCTTTTTTCCACAATCGCACCAGAGCTGAAAGGATCTGAATGAAATTTGGCAAGTTTTAGTCTGGAATAGCACATAGGCACTAAAAAAATCTCTATATGTCTACACCAAGCTTGTTCAAATATTTTAAAATTATATTGCATTTACGATATAGGTATAGTAGATAGAGAAAAACCACTATTTCACCCTTTGTGAATATTATGGTTGGTCCGCGTAAAAAGCACTCTATGTGTCATAGATTCTGTCTATTGTTTGCGTTTTACAATAAAATTGATTTCAATATTTGGTAGGTTGTGTTTGTAAGTTGTCAATGACCCATTTAAATCAATGAATTGATTTTCAATAATTTTTCCAAACTTTTATTTAACTTGCAACGTAAATTTATAATTAAATTTTCAACCACTTTCTGGCGTCTGATTTCGCTGAGATTTGGCATACTTATGTTAGTTTAGTGAAAACGCAATATTATGGTACCATCGAGCTGATCTGACGAAAACTGAAGGTCATAGGAACATCTAAACTACACATGATAATCCTATTGTGTTTGGTCTCGTTTGATTAGTCTAGACAAATACTATCCCTGTGTGATATCCGGGCCCGTGTTCCGGGTCTGAAGATGAAGTCGAAAGATGGTCACAAGAACTCTTAATTAACTTTTTAGTACAGTTTTTTAACTCACTATCTTATAGGTTTCTATGAAATTTAATGAAAGTCTATACTGCCCTCTTATTCGGCTAATACAAACTTCGTCGGCGAGCCGCTTCACGAAGCCCTCGGAGAGCTTACCTCTCACGTGATTAGTAGTATTAGCGTAGTTAACGAAAGAGACAGAGCACGGAGGTCGCGACGAGACATCCTCGAGTTAGTTTCATTTTCCTTATAGAATCGAGCCCCTGATCAAAACTCTGGTAATTTGGGATTGATCAATTCTGATGGAATACAGAAGACACTGCAAAATTGCAGCGTCTTCTGTTATATATATGTCCGTTATATTCTGTTATATATATATAAGATATATAACTATCTACACAATACTAGATTCCTAAGGATTACGGGTACCTACATATTCGTATCAATCTAAAGGATCCGATTAGGACTGGATATTGCGAACCTTTCTCATACAAATATGTACGAATGCTCGGATTGAGGTTTCCTCATTTTTATCCTTTTGTGTGGACCACTATTGTATAATATTTGTGATGCCGTAGTTATGTAGTTGATTTATTATTTATTTATGACAGTGTTTACTTTATAACTTTTTGTGTAAAACCTTCAAAATCAGCCACCCAGTTTTTTATATGAAATATTATAGACTGGCATCCGTCCTGTGATTCGACCTGCGTCCCCGAAAAGAACGATCTCGTAAACCAATTCCCAACTGTAGGTGGTTGTGAATCATATCAAGATTGTTACAGCCAATTAGTTGGGAGCCGGCGTTGGATGTTGGTAACCAACAGACAGTGAAGAAATCATTGGTGCTGTTAGTGATCTTGTAACTTCAAACCACCTGAAAGATTTTAAACATATTCACAAAAAAAGGCTAATAGTTTAAACGCATGATTAGTACTGCTATGATCCCTTCAATGTATTGTTATGTTATAACTCATCACACCACGGAGCGAGAAGAGCAGAACGATGTCGAATCTATAATAAAAGATTAACCATACATGATTTTTCTGCGTGGTTCTCTTTGGTTTTGTCTCTTGCTCTTTATTATGACAGGCCAATTGGCTTTTTTATTTCAGTTAGTTTTCTTTATTTTAGTTGATTTGGTGGTTAGCGACTCTGACTGCCAAACCGAAGGTCGAAGGTTCAATTCCCACCCCGGACAAACATTTCTGTGGATGAACATGTCTGTTTGTTCTGTGTCTGGGTGTAAATATCTATATAAGTATGTATTTAGAAAAAAAAACGTAGTATATGTAGTATATCAGTTATCTAGATCCCATAGTACAAGCTCTGCCTTGTTTGGGACCAGATGGCCGTGTGTAAAGAATTTATATTATAAATAATTTTGTTTTTATAGCTACAAATAAATTGTGATATTAAATTTGACATCAGAAATAGATTTACCAGTCCCAATGAAATCTACTACCTAAAATACCAAACGAGGAAGAAGACTTCAAAAAGATTAATGACCGAGCTAAAAAAAAGTAACAACAGACCAAAAACAGGTGTTTATAAAATAGAAGCACATCGATCAACGTTTTTACAGCATGTCTCTTAGGGTAAGACAAATGAAACCTCAGTGAGAGCAATCCATCTTGAACTACAAGTATTATTTATATTGTAAACAAGGTGAACAAAACAATTTAGACTTGACTGATTGACGGCCCTTGAATACCGAAGCTTCGTCCATTTATTTGGTTGTACGGAAGTCAGAGCAGACATAGCGTGCTCCTGATAAGTGGCAATTAATTGTACTAATTTTGGATTTTAGTTACAATTAGTCATTATTCTTAATGGATACATAAGGTTAAGATTATTTTATTGTATCTCCAGTTGTTTCCTTGCGTATTACGTCTAGTACGCTGAGATTTTTTTTTTCACTTTCTGTGAATCATGTTTTTGATAATTGCTTTATTTGAGGTGATTTTATTGGTAGGGACGTCGAGTGGCGTGGCAAAAGTCATTAGTTTGAAGCCTACTATAAGCTTGAGCTTTTGGTTAAGGAAAATATTGTTATAAACCCGTAACATTATTTGTTAACCGCTTGACTAGCTACCCTCAAGTTAAAAACCTGTCCAAAAACACTATTCTGTGCTCCCACTAACAATTAAAACGGTTTTCACCAATAACATTATGTTAAGTGTTCCAGTTATTTTTGGTTAAAATTGTTTCTAATAGTTCCTATTGTACTGTAGTACTGTATTTTACGATATCTTACTCAACCAATTTCTTTATAAAAATATTATGATAATATAAATTCTTAGAGCTGTATTGGTGTTTTTTTGATATTAATTGAAAGTAAATGGAAAATTAATATAATCAAAAGATTTTACGGAAATTAATTACATTTTCCATACTACAGAATTTAGTAAGGAAACATTGAAGTTTGATTAACTTAAGTGAAAGGTTACGAATAAAGTTACGAAGTATAAATTGACCTGTCACGTTATTTTAGCTCCGTGAAAGACGTAATGAATTAGTTAGACATTTCAGGCGCAAGTATTTGCACATTCCTTTCCGCTTATAATATTAAATATTCTTGGCAGTGACTATTATTCTACAGAAATAATTAAATATTCGAATATCGATCGTTCAAAAATATATTTTAAGACAACAACTCTCACTCCCTTATTCTACCTCCTATTATTATTGCAACAATGATGTTTTTTGTTTGTCATTTCTACAACTACTTATGGAGATGTAAGACTTGGATTTTATCCTGTGTCAAACACAAGACTAAAACTAGTCAATTTCTAGTTTCTCTACACTGGTGAATACCAGTTTCATGAAACCCTTATTTATAATCCAAAAAAAATTATTACTCTGTTTTAAAGGTTGAGACAAATTTACGGTCATAATACCATCTAATTTGTTTGATTTGAACTGTCCCCAAGCACATTAGCTAAAGGTTATTGGCGTCTTTAAGCTTCAAAGGTTTCAAAATTACTGATAAAATGAAAGAAAGCACCAAGACAGCACTATCATAATGTGCACGCTTTATATTAAAATCGGCTTAAAATACATTATCGATATACAGTCTATAATCCTATAATCCAGACCCTATCAGCAAAAATTCAGGGAAAATTCCAATTCAATTTAAAGTAACTACCTCATTGTCACGGTATCTCGCCAATCTTTCTCCGAGGTGTTCCGAAGCGAAACTTCGGGGCACCAAAGGTTGCATTCAAAAGTTTTATTAAGTTTGCTCAGCCGAAGACGTAGTGGGAACAGGTGGGGGCCGCTTCGTAATATTTCAAAGGCAAACTAGTTTGAATAAACGACTTGTGAGCGCAAATCACTGCGATTGGTGTGAGTCGTATAACGTACAGTCAGTTTGTTTGGGTTTGGAGCTGATTGAACATAAGTAGCTTCATTAGATGGCGAATTCAATGAAATGGATATAAATACATAGTTTATGAAAAAAGTAATTGCTGAGTTTATTGCTCGCTCTTCTCAGTAAAATCAACCTTTCGAACCAGCGTTAGATTTCGACCATTTAGCTGCTGTAAATGCCAATTTCAACAAATATATTTAATTAAATTGTACTATTTTATTACAATATTTTAAATATACGTATATATATACAATAGAATTATTATGAAGTAAGTATGTTTTCATAAGTTTTTTTTTTTTTTAGAAGTACACTTTACTTGACCGTCCTTTAGTGCACCTGCCTCGCTTGTTTCTGCATCACCCCAAGGTAGACAGGTAGAAAATGCCTAAGGCATTATCTTCGCCTTTGTACTTTAGTGCATAAATTTTAATAAATAAATAAATAAATATTTTCTCTATATATTTTTGATGAATAACAATGATTGGTATTTCTTGCATGTTAATATTATATAAATAAATATTTGAGTAATCCAGGTGCAGGTAAGTTATAAGATTTTCTTTTTATTTAATCTATCTTAAAATTGTCCATAAATTTTGGACAATAAACAAAGTCTGGAAAAGGATCTGATTATCTTCCAAAATTTATATTTGATCCCGATAGATATGTGCCTAATTTTTGATGCATTGTCATTTCAGTCAAAAAATACATCTATCTGATTATTTAAATTGGAATTACACTTCGTAGTAAGTCACATGAAGAAAAGTAAACATAGTAGTCACTCTAATGCTTGGATTATTTTATTGAGTGTTGAATGTTCCCCAAAATCTATACAAGCATACAGTTTTATTTTATGTTTTATCGAGATCTGTAGGTACGACTTTATTTGATATGAATATATGCAATAGGTAAGTAAGTATAACTAGTATTAAATCAAGCCCCATACTATGTAAATATTTCACAGAATTGTAACTAAGTAGTCAGTAAATGGAAAATTACGTTGTACCTATTACATTTCGCTGAATCGACTTCGGTCAAATTCCCTCACGAAGTCGCCCGCAGAGCGACAGGTAGGTAATCGCAACGAAATACACATTTACGGTACATGTGGCAACTGGGTAATTATTTTAACTGTAGCCACTACTATTTTCCACATTTACACTGAGATCATTAGCTTGAATTCTCATACAAATTTGTCAATATGACATTTGTTAAGAGTCTCCTAAGCTAGGTAAATGAGAGCCGATCTCTATTATCTAATTCCTTTAGATTTCCGCCTTCGCCTGCTTTTTAGCTCTAGAGTTCTAGCAAAAGAATTATGTAGTAAATCCTATAATAACTTTTATCAAAAATAAGACTAACTGCAAATTAGCTGAAAAAGTGGATTAGGTACTAACTCTAATATTACTGTAGTAATAAGGCATTGTTTGAAAGAAAGCGAAAGGAACCTGATATCTGAGATGCCATACCTGCTAACATATATAACATGTATTCTACGAAATGGAGTTACGATCATACAGAGACTAATCAAAGTACTCTCTATCCGATGAATAGTAAAACTTAGTCAATTTAATGATAGAATAAGCATACCGATACTTCAGCGTCTTTAACACCGGGACCCACCCTCCCCGCTGAGTGCAAAAGTGACACAATCAGAGATGTGCCAAAAGTGACTTTTGAGTTAAGCCCCTATCGTTCTGAGGGTGTGATATTTTTATTTAATTAAAATTATATAGTAGCCGAAGGATTAATCCGTGAGTATGATATAAAACAGAACGAGAAACTATGATAAGGGTCCGGTTGTGATTCAAGGACGTTCGGTTCCCGGTGGACCGCACGTAATCCTGCGAGGGAGGATTTTCCGCGGAACAGAACCAGGAATGTAGTCGTCCAGTTAACCCATGTTATGTGGCCGGAATTATTTCCAACCACTGCGGTGCCGTTTGGATTTAGACGTACCTACATGTTTCAATTATGTTTAGTGGACTGCCTCCTCAGATTGGTTGATAACTTTTATTTTGGCATTGGTTTTTGACTCGATTAATAATGGCCAGTGTTATTTTATTTGTCACAAGCTTTTGTATAGGCTTATACAATAACGTATTCGATATTTTAAGTCGATTGGGAAATTAACTAAGTAATGCAATTATCATGTGAATCATTAAAATGGTAAAATTATTCCTATTGCTGTATAACAAGGCATATCGGCATTAAAAAACAATTGACAATTGGATCAATAGATTTACCTTATTAATTAAGCAATCAATTAAAATTATCCGTTAAAAGTAACAGGAGTGAATTAAAGTTTTTTTTACACAAAATTTAAAAATATATGAAAGCAAGGTAGCTAGCGCTCACTTTGTGTCTTGAATCAGTCTGAGCCAGTTAATAACCAGTCAATTCCTTAGCAAAGTCGGGTTATTACTGCGAATCGCCCCAAACCAATTCCTAATGAAATATTTTTATCAATTTCACATATTTGTGTGTTTCGAAATACAAAATATGGAAAATGGTAGTGAATTCTAAATTAATTAACTACTCTTGGCATGCGGAAAATCTGGAGAAATGAGATGATAAAGGAACGCATAGAAAACGAATACAGAAACAAAATCTTAATTATTTAATTTTTATAATTAACTAGCTTTTAGTTCCGCGGTTTAACCCGCTTTCTCTAAAGATCTTATGTAACCCCAGATTATAACATAGTCTATGTCCATCCGTAATAATTAATAATTATATTTTTTTTATTTATCGGACAACAAAGATCCACGTGTTAGTTACAGATACTTAAATTAATAGGTTAGTGTTAATATCTAAAAATAAAAATAATTGTTATCCTACTTAAAAATAAAAACTGTATTTCTACCTAACTAACATTTCCATGAAGTGATTAAGTATAGGTTAATCAAATTTGTCCATCAACATCCTCAGAACACTATTCCGACAGGACCGTGATCTCTCCAAAAGGGACACTGTTTTTCTTCTCACAATGGCGTAGAAATCGTGAACGCGTGCCAGAGCGAACATGCTAGAGGCACTACAAAAAAATAATGTACATTTAAAACGGTGAAAGAATTTTCCATATAATGTGTGCCTGGAGATTACACTAGGAATTAATAACAAACGCACAATATTCGCTCTCTCTCTTAATAGTATTAAGTATTTTAAATAAAATAATAATTCAGGTTTATGGAAATATCCATTTCCTATACTCAGCACTTATCATTAGGCAACAACGTAAAGGTGCAGGTTCGAATCACTGGCTTGAACCTCGGGTTAGTGACGCTTGGATTCACATAAGAAATCATCTTAGAAAAGCCTTTTAGGAGAGGTTTTTAGCTAATATAACCTGATGATGGATGATAAAATGAACTCTTGGAAACTCAAAGCGATTCTTAGCCTGTAATTTTTTTATGCGGCATAAAAAGTACATCGATTTTGTAGTTAAACCTTGTAAATGTAGCAAAATTTATTTGTCATCCATTTATTGAACATCCTAGACTGACAGAATTTCTGCATTTATAAATTTAACAATAAAACAAATAAATTTTAACATTTAATATCTTTCTCAACATCCCTAATATGTAAAACTTATAATTAGTCCGTGGTGGAAGAGGCTGGTTATCCATAACACAGGCTTCGGCTTAGTTTGGATACCAGTTTCTCCTACAAACTATAAAAGGCTCAAATAATCTCTGTTGTCTAAGTTTTAAGTAGGTTATACTAGTTTGTAAGGAGAAAGAGAATAAATTTATTATTATTATTATAAATACGAGTATATGTCTGGATTGCTGATTCGCTCTTTTAGGCTTAATGTGATTGGCACGTGAAAGCAAGGGTCATAACTTCATAATTATTTCAGGATGTAATCTCTTCCGACAAGGCACTTAGTATAATAACAATGAAACTGGGATGGTTTATGTAATATAAACGTTATAATTTCTATTGAGTTTAATTACAGTTAGATACCTACTTATTTGTCTGGATACCTATTTCTACAAGACAGGGACTAATAAGGGGTTTTAAAATAAAAAGAAAACTGTTCAACACAATTTTATTGTTTCATTACAATTTCAGCCTTGCTTTTATAAATAGTATTTTTACATTATTTACATCACAAACATCATTCCACATTTGGGTACAAATTCCGTAAAAAGTTTTAAAATTTTGTGTCATCCGATTATCGATATTATTAATGTAGACATGAGAAAATAATTTTCATTTATTATATAATGAATACATGAAATACAATGTCCAATAAAATGAAGTACCGAAGGCGGACCCAACGGGAATAGTATTACTGGATCCTAAAGTAACTTCTTACAATAATGATCATAACATCCTTAAATGGTTATCTGTTGAGCTACAATCGCTCTTCTCGTAATGTCATTGACGTGACAACCCTAAGGTGTTAGCTAATTGTGAACACCGAGATACGACTTCATCTTGAAGGAGACTGAAAGACATAGCTATCAATATAAGTCCAAATACTAGATACGCGCAACACGCTATCATTTGTACATATTCACTTTTGGAATTCTCTGCACTTTGTTTTGTAGTGAGGAAACTCGTTGGAACAAAGTCTCCGAACCCTATTGTTGCTAATGCTATGAAGCAGAAGTACGCAGCGTCTAAAAAGCTCCAGTTTTCCCAGGCGGAGAAGATGGCCGCCCCCACGCAGATGTAGGCTAGGAGTAGGAACAAAACGATGCCGACTGGTACGTGACAATGTTCGATGCCATGATGAAAGTGTTGCTGGACGCTGGTGGAGGCACTACTGCTAGGAACGGCGCAGCTCTTCGATTTGTGGTTCTCTTCATTCCAAATCAGAGGCACTCGCGATGGTGTGTCATGCGGGCAGATCCTGAAGGAAAGAAACAAAACGACATTTATAACTACCTGAACTTGTAAGCTAGTTTTCCTTCTAGGTTTTGTGAGCTCGCCATCTTCGAATTTAGTTAAGAACACTATTTTACAAAGTAGAAACTGAACAAAGACGTATATCAAGAGCTGCACTATGTAAATCGTCAACAGTGTTTCATGAAAGAAAGAAGCAAATTATTTTAAAAGAGTCCATAATCTTAAAAATAAGATAAACAACTAACCCTTCATCGGGATCTTCAGAATCATCAAGGTCGTCCTGACTTCTGTTCATCTGCAGCTCACCACACTCCTCAGCAATGAGCTGCTCTATGACTGCACCTCGTGGCCGCTGTATCGTCCCTCTGCTGCCTCTTCCTCGACTTGGCCCGTGAACAGTCGCCAAACACTTTGTGTTGCCTAGATTTTTCTTTCGATCTAATGTTTGTGTTTGCAGAGCTGATGATGTATGAGGTTCTGTAAAAGAAAATAACAATAAATCAAGTAAACATAAATTTTACATAATGAATAACAGCGCGCAAAGCAAGCAAGCAAATCGTTCGGTGAGTTTTTATTGGCTGTGTTAAGAAATCCTTGAAATCGATCGAAATTAAGTCATTGATCTTTCACGCTTAGTTTTTTTTTATTTAATTACTTATTTATAACAGGAAACCAACAGCGTTTATGATATTTTTAAACAAAACAAACTTACAGATATGCTCCATTTAGAAAATCTGGGGCTTTATTAATTATGTGAAAGGTAACTTCAGGTATCAGGTAAAAAGGTACATAGTTTGTAATGATTTTAATATTTCTTAGTTTTAAAAAGTTAAATTATAACATTGAGAGGTTACTTAAAAAAAAAAATTACTCTCACCATCAGCCAAGGCACTGCGCTTGACGCGACCGAGCGTGGCCGCTCTGGGGCTGGTTGGAGCCCTCTCAAATACTTGCGAATATTGACCTCTGTCACCGGCTCGCGCCCTCACGGTTCCAGGTGACCTGTGTGACCTTGGTGGGAATGAGGTGTACTGGTTGTGCTCAGCTGGCTGGGGTAGCAGGCGTTGCTGTTCGTGGAGTTGTAGGTGATTTTCCAGCTGATAAAAGTCGGCAAGGTTTGGTTAAAGCTACTCTTTTATTTGTTTATCATTTTTATATATGATATTTATTTATCCTGAGGATGTGGCTGAAGCCGAGTTATCGAAGTTTTAAATAAATACAGAAGATTAACGTTATTAAAATGATATTCAAATTCAATTGTTTATTTAAATGTCAAAGTCATTAAATGTAAAATATAGCCTTTAATGAAATTAACCCGAGTTAGCCACTTAATAATGTAGATTATTAAATTAAAAATCACTAACCTCGCCATCCTTTCTCCAAGCATTAGGGACTTTTCTCTTTGTAGCTTTCAACCACGCCAGTCTTGCCAGTCTTGCCAGTGAAGCTCCTAGTCCTGCCAGACATGCCAGTGTTAGTGGCACGCCAGCAGCAGCGTATGCCACTGTCGCTGCTCGACCGGCAGCAGTGCGTGGTGATACATTCCCATATCCTAAAGATTAAGAGGTCATAACTATTTAAAGTTGACATTTCTTTTTTCAAAATAATTATATCACGCTCGAGGCGACGACTATATCAGCCCTGAGTTAACTCCCTACCTTTTAATTGAGATATCTTTCTACTCCCAATATAAATTGCAATGTTGATATTACTCTTTTAATTTCAATACAAAATCTACTACCACGATTCATTATCATCTTTAAAGGAAATCAATGCTATAACCGATAGCTCTACATCCTGTTTCCTAATTATTTTCGCACTGAGGAGAACGAATCTATATTTATAAAAATGAATGTTTGTCTGTACGTCCTTATAGAATCGTAAACTATGCAACGGATTTTAATGCAGTTTCCAACAATAGATAGAGTAATTCAAGAGGAAGGTTTATAACCAGGATTGAAACTGGGCAAAGCCGCAGGGTGCAGCTAGTATTAAATAAAAATCTTCGATAATATATTTTGTGAACAATTTTGTAAAAAAAAAATAACTAAATTCGTTCATATTTTCTTTAAAATAACAAGTTGAATAGAGTAAGATCCACCTCCAATTTCAAGTCAGTCTAAAATAACATGAGCAATAAAACTTAAAGTTTATTTGAAGACACAGTTTTATTTCAATAGCCCTTTCGTAGGTGTATTTTAAAGTTGTCGAATCGTGGATTCGATTGAACTGCTGATGCAGACTAAAATAGCTGGATGAATGCAGATAGAGCGAACTTATTATTAATTTTAAATGCTAATTGTGTATTTGTGATCGAATTCATATGGCAGTCTATGATAAGCATACTGTTGTGATTCACATATTCTTCATTTCATTTTGTCACTCAAAGAACCAATAGCTGATATCAGGGAAGAAAACCTTCAAGTGATAACCGAGGGCCTGAAAGTCTTATGTAGGCTTGCGATCCTGAAATTCAAGGCCTATGTTTAGTCGAGGACTTTCTTTTACAGAATTTTTTTGTATTTTGAGTTAAGCCCTTATCGTACTGAGGGTGCGAATGTTTATTTTTCGCGAGGCCGGTTGACAGAAATGTATATTGTAATTAGAGATGGTCCCAGTGGTTGTCCTTACCTATAGTAGTAATTAATGTGATACAATAAATCAAAGCTCCTGAGAAGGTCCATTTTGAATCCAATAAAAGTTCAGGAGGCTGCGCTTCAGGTGACTGTCTCGCTGCAGCTACTATAGAGGACTCAAACTTGCGGAGTTGCTCGTGAACCAGCCGCGTCCAGTTCCGTTCGTACAGTACATTGAGGCGTTCTGAAACAAGAGACAATCCAGTTATTGACTGAAATATAGTGCAAAGTGCATTTGGACCCAACTTTTTGGTTGGCTACAGGTTCTGACAACAATTTTTTTTTCCTTAACATTCCACTACTTTACCGTTATGAAACAAAAAAGGGACACTAAAAAGAGACAAATAAATCTTTAGGATTTAGCCTGCGAGAGAATGAGGCAAGAAGTGATCTAAAGGTTTCAATTCTGCAGAGTGTGAATTGCAAACATTAAACTTTTTTTTTATTTTTTATCGCACTAAAAAACTATTCACGATTTCTAAATTCCTATTTCACTATTTAGTACGCTTATCAAAAAATATATTGACAAAATTACTTGGTTTATATTTTATTATCACAAAGGTACAATAAGCTTATTCATCCACCAATTGAATTGGCCATCACGCCCAGAGTGCTCGCGACAAGATCTTAGAGACTATTATAATTCCGATGAGCCAACACTCAAATTAACGAGGGACGCAATCAGGGCTATGTTTAGTTTAATCAAAAGTGAAAAGAGCCATTTAACTTTTAAGAGCTCTCAAGCCTTTCTTAAATTGAGGGGCGCTTTGTTGCGGCGCCAAAGCGCGATGTGGTTTTTTAAATTAACTATTTTTATATTAAGTTGTTAATTAGTTTGCTATCTGGGAAAGATATATATTTTTTAAATTTTATTTTTAGGTACCTATTATAAGTGAGTTTAAAAATTGCCACTATTTCATTAAGAAGCCCAATGTTCTTGTGAAATGGAAATCTTGCCATAAAAATAATATATTATGTTATAATTCTAAAATTGGCCAGCCCGATAAAATCTAATAAAGTAATATCAAAACTTTAATCAATTTCTCTGAACCCTATTTCAATCACTCCATCCCTTTGTGGTTTTCTTGAAAATAATATTCATTGGATAGTTAAAAGGATCAGATATGATTTTAATAAAACATTTTTTTTTATTTTGCTCATATTAAAATAATTCATTCACAAATTAATCAAAATTACTTTGTATTCTGGTATAAGTAAGAGCAAATATTTTCTTAAATATTTCGTACACGAATACTTTGAAGATGTTATATCTTCTTTTTAATTTCAAAATGCGATCCCATTATCACATTCAATTTAAAATGCGACTCACACAAATACAAAATCAAATAGCACAAAGCTTCGCTCTCAAATCACATCCATTCACGGAAGTTATTTCATTAGGCCTATTTTGCTTCTTTGAATCTTTTCTAAATGATTGGTCTTGCAAGAGCTTAATTAAAATTCCCACTGATTAATCTGTAAACAAGCCTTGAAAACTTGGTTCAGTGGGTTTTTGCTAATTGAATTCCGTATTTCGTGTTTATCACGTTACGTTTAATTGCTATTTGTGGTTGGCGCTTGGTGTGCTTATTGGAGAGCTTTAACATTATAGTGCTTTTGGAAATCGATTGGTCACAAAAAAATTACAATTCACAAATAAAACGAGTATATATCTATTTTTAACATACTAATAATCTTTATTAAGCGAGTACATATTTATTTTAATGAAAAATTTTAAACTTTTGTATTACGAAACATTTAAATTATTCATCAATCACTTTGGAATAGCATAGATTGTGTTTATCATTCATTTATTTTTCGTCACACAAAAAGGTCACGGATCAGATTTTTAATGTTCTCTTCCATAACAAGTATTACTTCAAAAATAATAATCATAAATAAATCTGGAGATGTTTTCTTTTACATACATCTATCTGATTCCTTATTAAGCGGGTATCCGCTTAATCATGGACTCCTCTGAAATAATATCTGACATCTTTCGCATAATTCAACAGCACTGTTAATAGTTATAGCGACGAAGTTGTTATGATTGAGCCGTCCATAAATGAAAGTTTACTGAATTAATATGAATGAAATCAGATATTATGAAACTGTCCTGAATGACCTGGTAATATATAAATATTAATATTTATTTTATAAGCATAGATCATACTTTAGCTACTAATACATATGACTTTTTAAATATATTTCCTTTAATGTACGAGTATGTAATCCAGAGGGATCTAATGTTTTCTAAGAGTAAAAACTACCTAATATTATGTTAATTAAGGGTATGATGGATGTTATCAAATCCCTACTAATAATATTATAAATGCGAAAGTGAGTTATTTTATTTGTTTATTACGCTTGATGGCCAAACGACTGAACCGAACTAGCAGGAAACACATAGGTGATAGTATGGAGAAGGACATAGGCTATGTGTGTGTGCCAAATTTAACTTTTTACACCGGGAACGCGGCTAACCGCGGGTCACGCATTCATCGGCTGAACGAATTCGGATGAATTTCGGCACGCAGGTATTATAGCGGCATCTATGAACACGCCCACAATCTTTCACCGCCCGCACTATCATGATTTGGCGACAACTATGAACGCGTAGAAACACGTGAGAATCCTACATCGCACTATCAAGATTATCTCAGGATTTGATACATATACAAGCATCCAACATCAACAGTTGAACCGCGGTTCCCAGGCTCGATCACCTAGCCTGGCGGAAGATCTTCCCTTTTAAATGGAGGAGTCTTATACCTCGCTGAAGGCTGAAAAAAAAAGTATCTCGGGAACTGAAGACAATACAAAATACCTTAGGATTCACTTAAAAATCGGTACAGAATTTCTAACTTTTTTGAAAAGAGAACGTTATTACATCTCGGCGCCAACATGAACCAATCATGATGTGCACATTTTTTAAAGGTCTTATTTAGTATTTTTTTACTACCTATTAAAAATGTATACCATAATAATGAACAGATAAAATTATCATGGACAGTTCGGAAAGAATATCTGACACTCGTCACATAATTCCACAGCACAGTTACTACTTACACCGATATTATTATTGTTACAGTTAAGAGTTCACAAATGAAAGATGAGTAATCAGTTAATTAATTATGAAATCAGATATTATTGCAGAACTGCTCGCGGTAATATATTAATGCTCGTATGTAATGCTATACCAATTTCTAATTCAAACCTTTAAATGGTACGAGCAAATAAATATCCCTTTTCTAATGAAATACTTGACTAACTAAAGGTTTAAAAAAAACCTAATAGTTCCTGAATTATTTTCAGACATCCTAATAATATTATAAATTAGAAAGTTTGTGACGATGGTTGTATGAATGTATGTATGTTTGTTACTCTTTCACTCAAAAACTATTGAACGGATTTAGAAGAAACTTGGCACATATGTTGTTTATAGCTTGAATTAACACATATAATACTAGTTATCCCGGGAAAATGTAATATCCCTCGGGAACGCGGCGAGATCAAACAGCATGCTAATAAAATAAAATTAAATACTACAACAAAAATATTTTATCATCGGAACGTGTTCCAACACGTCAATTCATTGAAATTCAATCGAGATTCGATCTTCAGAACGATTTGTTGAAAAACGTATTGGAAAATACGTTGAAATTCAACAACGTGGCAGCCCTATCTAGATCCGCGTTCGGGTTTCATCCAGCTACGTGAATTGAGTTCGTGATCCCGCATCGCAGGAGTAACACGGTGTTAGGCTATGTACACACTGAAAAGTGAATATCCCGCGTGTAATCTTGTAGACTCTGCGAGCTGCGAGCGCGAAGTTAGCGTAGATTTTTAACATAGTTAAGTTTCGATACAAAATTGTCATCGAGCAAATTTTATGAACGTGTTGTTTTTAATTGGGTTATTCACATTATAAAGTAGATAGACGTATTTATAAAAACAGATTGAAGTAGAATCGTCCAAATCTTGAGGAACGAGATTGCCTGATTTCTCTCTACACATTCCCATAAGTATTCAGCGCAAGTGAAGCGAATGTTTTTTTTTTGTTGGTTACATCTAAACATTAAGGACAAATAAGAAAAACAAATTATTAAGTAGATTAAATATATAGATAAAATGTTGAATAACTAGCTGTGCTTATTTCGTACACGTAACATTAAAGTAAGGTATCTTTAATCCTTTATTTTTATCGTTCCAGCTACCTATGATTCTCCAATAGTTTGTTTATTTGTCTAGTAGTGTCAGAGATAAGTATGTGCATAAACAGGCAAACAAGGTTCTGTGGTTTGGCTAAACTAAACTAAATGGGCTATGTAGAAATAAAAATTGGTACGTCACCCGACAGAAATACTATGAGTTTCCAACTGCGTCCAGTGTCGAACATTGGTTAGTTAGTTATACAGGGCTTCCTCCGCACTTAGCCTCTTGAATGGGCCATTGTGCGTCAGCCTCTTACTCCAGCCATCCCAGGTACTTTTATTCCCAGATATTTTTTATTTCGGGAAAATTAATTTATTTTGCGGGAATGCGGGTGAAACCAGGGGGTTTAGTATAATTATGGCTATTATAGGTGTTGATGTCGATTGATTGATGATTCATGATTATAATAAGGATTGCTTCTCGGTTTCAGCTACGTTCCCAGTATTAATGTATCCAAATATTACTCCTAAGGGTTACATTCCCAAAACTAATAAGTAAGAAAAAAAAATTGACCCATATTTTAGGTTGGAATTTAAAAACTAAGTCTACGCAACATTACCACTATTTTTATCCTTGAGGATTAACAAAAAATATGTGTTTCATTAATATTTTCTTTCTGCTGACTGTTTTGAATAATTATTTTCATCCCGAAAATACGACATAGTATATTTTTTACAATCTATAGTGCCATTGCCATATTAATTGTTTTGCATTTCAACTGTAGCGTGCCTGAAAATAGTTTTTCATGCTGAAAAATTGTTCGAAGGTAAAGCAATAAACTGCTTCTGACATGGCATTATTCCATACAAATTAGACAAACCGTTTCAAAATGGTTATAACCATACATTTAAAGTAGGCAATGTTACGAATTTCATTTCAAAGTATAAAATTTATTGACACTTAATATTATTCGTTCTCATATTTTTTACCGGTGTCATAAACGTAAAAATATAGATTACCTGCATTTTATGTTCGCACTTTGCGTATAAAATTAATTTTATAACTTTTGGTACATAGGAAGGTCGAAATCTTATCTTTAAATATTTATGCAGGAGAGTTTTATTCTAAACTAGCTGTCACCCGCGGTTTCAACCGCGTTTATCGATATCATATTTTATACAACCTATTACTCACGCAATCGCATGATCTGACTATATAAAAAATTCCATCAAATCGTTCTTGAGTTTATAACAGGACAGACAGACGTAGAATTGGCGTCAGTGAGTCATAAAATGAATATTTATCACACAAGTCTTAAAAAAATATATATTTACACATAGATGTATTTTGCAAAAGGTAATAATACCTATCATACATAGGTAATGTATAAAAATCAATACATTACAAGTCCTAATCAACATAAACAAGTCTGTCATAGGATTTCCATAAAAATTGTGAAATCGTCTATAATAGTCTATATGATGTTTCATGCATGATGTAATTTTTGCAATCTTTACTGCTGTGGTGTGGCTGCTGTAAATGACACTAGCTCGCCGTTGTAATTGAGTGGTCTCTATGCTCTGTCCCTCTCATTAACTACGCTATCATGTGAGAGGTCCGTTCTCCAAGGTTTGAGCCGGTCGCCGACGAGCTTTGTTTTCAAATCGATCAGGTCTACTAACTGAATGCACGCCGTAAATACTTTCATCAACCTCGCTTGGTGGCGTGCGAGTTGTACTTGCATTGAATCGAGTGTCGGGCAGCACACAAATAACGTGAACAGAAATAAATATTTGTATGAAAACTACCAAAAACCTGTGAAATGAAATTACCTGTGAATCAAATGAAAATTGGTGATATGTTTACCTAAGGGCGTGAGCCAGCGTTCTGCCTGTACGTAGATAAAAAAAAGAAATAGTGTAGTTCTTTTTTTTTCATACCACTTGGGCCGACTAACAAGCTGATGGTTAGTGGTCACCGCCGCCTATGGACATTTGCAACACTAGGGGCATTGCTAACGCGTTGTCGACCCTGAGACGTGAAGTTGCTAAGTCTCATGCGCCTGTAATTTCACCGGCCCCCTTACCTTTCTAACCGAAACACAGTAATACAAGTGCACTACAGCTTCACGGCAGAAATAGTTAAGGTAATAGTACTTCCCCGGATGAATTCTGCAGTAAGTACTACTCTGAATAGTAGTAGTCCTCTATCAGTGAAATAATTTTAAAAGTAAATGCAGTGGTTCCGAAGATTACCCTCCAAATACACACAAACTCACAAATCCCACCCTCTCTTCATATTAGTTATGATTAATGCCGGGTTACTATATACGATCCTGATCGAAAATCCATGGATTGATGAACCTTTTGACAGTCATTTGAATACACGTAATGTCAAAATTCTACTTTAATCTTGCGATTTTAGATCGGGATCGTATATATTATTATGTTCTAGATTTGGATACGTTCCTTCAACAAACTACATGTGTATTTTAAAACGGTAGTAAAGAAACCTTTGTACTAAAAGGGTTTTTCGAATATATCGGATTATTTGTTGGTTTATAACCCTTGCCAATAAATTGCTCGCCTGACAATCCATTTATTTAACTACATATTTTGCAAAAAGCTTTAATATTTATAGTATTCTCTGTATTATGCCAAAAATATTACTAATTATGAGTAAAAATAGACTATTTATAAGAGCTTGTGAAAGTCTATATAAATAAATAATATTTGTTTCATAAACGATTTCTGCAAACGATTATAAAACAGGTAAACAGCTCTAGTGCAGTTTTCTCATTAACCTTTGTATTATCATAATAATAGATTATGTACTGTGTACATTGTTGGTAATTATAGTAACAAGAGCTTTGCGGAATGTTTAATTAATTTTGAGCTTACAGTTTCGTTATTCGAGGTTATATTATATATTAGAACAACAAGTTAATAGCTCTGAACCAGTATCTAACTTATAAATGAAAATATAATTTTGCTGTTTTCGCCTGTTTCTAAACCATCGAATTTTTGGAAAATAGGTTTTGTTGCGTTACGTTAAGTAAGGTTTTAGACTGTAGGTATATTTCTTTATAGAATAGTGTAATTTATGTCCTTGGTGTAATGGTGCAAATATATAAAGTATTTATTTAGAATTAACTTTGATATGAACATAGTAGTTGACTTTTCAATTTATTAAAGTATTTGTATGCCTTTACTACTAACCCTTATTCAAAATTCAAAAAAATCAAAATTCAATTGATTTTACCTCTCCGAAAACCATAAATTACATTAATTACTTTAAAAATGTTCGTCAAGCAATGATAAAAATATTGTAATAACTATAATTAGATAAAAAATACTCGTACGTATGCACACGGGTAGGTATTTCATTAATAAACATAGAAAAATAAAAATTCAACGCCTATTCCGCGTTACGGTTGGATGAATCGAAAATAAAAAATTCGCTCGAATTGAGAGGACTGCACCGATATGTATCGGAATTTCCATCGAACGAATACGAATATCGTCGGGTTTGATGCTACGATGGGAATCTGCATTTTTTTACTGCGAGAAAATATTTGTTTCAGTCGTGGTTTCAGAATTGAAGTGTCTGTAAAATTGAACGACTAGACTTGAAATTTAATTCTAGCCGTGATTTCTGTACCAATGTCTAAATAAAAATTGGGTCGTTCTAATATTAAAAGTGCAAAAGTTTGTTCGGTGTTTGGATATATGTGTTTGTTTCTCTTTTACGCGAATACTACTACGGATTGGGATTAAACTTTGCACGTACATAGATTTTAACCAAACCTAGTATACTCTTTATCCCGCGTAAAAATTACATCCCTCGTGAAACCCCGGGGGATAGCTCGTTATCATTAAATGACTGCATAAACTTTCAACACATTTTCGCATTAAAAAAAAAACTAGGCAAACATAATTATTAAAATTATGTAGAAAAACACGATCAACAGTTTCATGGTCACGCGAAACATCGTTCGCTCTTCGCTTGTCGGTTACAAAGAAACTTCGTGTTTTTATTTTCAATTTGTAAAAGTAAATAATATTTTGGGCAGAATTAATTTGCCGAATATAAACAGCATGACATTTGCGGTTTTCTTTGGCTCTGTTTTGCTTTTGTTTACTCCAAGTTCATGGCATTAAAGTCTTTATTGCCATGTGGTTGTTTTATTACCTCAGAAATTTAGAGGAAAGAACTTAACTTTTTGGGTTCTTAAATATAGGGAGGGTACTTACTTAGGTAGGTAATTTTTATAATACTGAATTTCAGAACTATATATATGACGGCGCGACACCTTAGAAAGAAAATCTAATCTTTGAGTTTCGTTAATAACTAAAGTACAACTGATTGTAATTCCGTCGATTGGTTGTTGGATTTAAAATTAGAAAAATAGTCATTTAAGTAAATCGGTTTAATGTTTGAATCCGTCGAATATTAAAATATGAGCGGGTAACCCTGAATAGAGTAGCAAGTCTGCGCCTACGCGGTGAGGTCGGTCGATGATTAGACGGACAGGGCAAGAGCACGCGTGCTAACCTATTGGCTCATTATCCATTTGCATCTTGAGTTTTACGCTATATTTCGTGTGTAAGTGTATTGGAATAAAATAAGAGATTGCTATTAATTGCATACGTGGTATTATTTCAACGTTCCTGGTACAACACGCCCACGATGGAGGACAATTGCCAAGACCGCTTCGCTTATATATCCTTGATTTTGCACTTCGATGCAATTAAAAAAAAATCTAAAATGTATTCATAAAACAAAAATTGTTATCCCTGTATCTCAATCTTGATAAAGTATTCCTTCAGCTTCAATTAGATAATAAAGAACTGTCTTTTGATATCACGTAGACAATTTATAATTATAATATAAAAAATGGCTACGTCAAAAATCTGTTTCATCTTTTATCCGATCTACAAAAAGGAGTGTACCATACCACAGCGGAATGTGCTGGGATAAAAGGTGAAGCGCCAGCCAGCGCAACTGATTAAATTTTCAAAACACATCAAACGCAGCCCGCATTTTTTTTCAGTTCCCAATTAAAAGTTTGGCATTGCACAATACAATCCTCGATTTATCCCACACTAGATTTGTTCAGACCAGGATTTGGATTCAGTTAGAAAACCTTTACTTGGTCCTTAAGCACACAATTACATCAGGATTTTAGAGCATTGCAAGTAAGTTGGAATGTTCTGATTCTTTTTCATGACTGAAATTAGGCTGACACTTAGCCTGTGATATGGGGGGGGGTATTTTAACAATACATAACACTGATAAAAAAGCGAACGGCTTTCGTTTCGTGAAATAAAATCTTGGTATAAATTATGTCACATAAAATAAAATGCTCAAAAAATAATTATGGTCCCATATTAATAAGCATATGCAGAAATACTTTACCTAATAACATAAGGAGTTAAGTCATTAATCTAATATGTAAACATCATTATTGTTTTTATTTTACACCATGCATCTGCTTACGATAAAACTTTGTCAAAAAAGTCACTTGCATAAAAGTTAAAGGTAAGTACAATAAAAAAAATATGTCTAGTATGCTTATAAAATATTTATAGGAATAAACTGCGAGTACAGTAATTGACTGAAGTAATCTTTATTAAGAGAATAAATAAAATACATGCGCTTGACTGAGCTGAATTCTGAACCTATATAAATTGTAAGGACTTTAAAGTCGTATAGTCCAATATTAAGGGTTACACTAACAATAGATGCGATCTCTGTGTAATAATTACACCAACCCCAGAGTATCAACCCCTAATGTTATTATTGGACCAATTAAATCAATTCTGGAATGTACTTCAGGCAATGTTGGTATAAGGTTATTGAATAGTTCTATAGGCATGTACTATGTTACTATGATTACAAACTGACATAAATGATTTATGTCGAAGTTTAAATTGGTACATAGTAGTTTTGTTTTGCTTTTATTTTTTTTTGTTACTAAAAATAAGTAAATAATATAGCATATGATCTCATCCTTAAAAATGGAGTATTCCATACGTAATTAAAAAAAACACACATAAGAGTATAGTACTTGGCACGCCCAAGTGAGACAAAAGACATGAACAATGACGCAACACAAGGAAAGACTGGAGGTGTTTGAAATGTTGTGTTGGAGGAGGATGAGCTGAACTGAGAGGGACAGGCACGAGGTGGTGCTAAGGACCATCTTTATAAAGAGTAAAAAAAAAGAACATAGTCGAGACAATTAGAAAACAGACGGCTATAAATGTCAGGCCATCTTATACAACACGACGAATTCATAAATATCATAGAATAAGATGGAAGGAAAGACGTGAAGAAAACCAAGGTTAAACTATATGGAACATGGAAAACCATTACAAAAAATAGAACGGTGTGGATGAAGCTACATAGACAATAATTTAGAAGAAAAAATAATCATCTGGATGTGTTTAACTGCGGCTTGACGGTATTTTGGGGTAATTTTGAATATTGTGTTAACAATTAATACATTTTATACCGGGAACACTTAAGATATCTTGAAAACGTGGGGTAAAACCGGGGACCAAAAGCAAGTCCGAGATATTTAATAAATATAATAAGTCATTTTATCATGGGTAACGAATTGTTACCCACAACAAACTGTGGATAAAGGATATTTAATAAAAAAACAAACGGTATTTTATTTAATAATCTGTAGGCGGATCTATCTATCGTAAAACATGGCAGCACTCTAATGACAACTCTAAAGCTATCACATTAAGGGTCATCCCCCTCTTGCTCGTTTGAAACCCTTACGTGTACATGTGAACATGAAAACCGTTGGTTTCGACATGCGGTAATGGGTAAGCGTCCGGTTTTGGACGTAGGGCGTAGTATTTCATTATGGATTTGACGGATCTGATTTTAAAATCCGCATCCGCTGCAACTGATTTTGTTTAATTCATGGAATTGATTACGAAACACAGTTGAGTCTGACTATGTACATAGCAGGAGGAATTAATGTATCGTAAATTTTATACAACCAACTAAAGGTTTATTCTTTTTTGGATAATGACAGTTGACTTGGATAGCAAATATTCAAATTTACCGTCTATTAGAAGTATAATTTATAAGTATAACTATTAAACACATCCACATATATGTGCGGATTATCCGCCATAGTAAGACCTTCGTCACATCATTAGGTACTTACTCGACGCCTGTTGCAGGGGTTATAAAAACCTTTATTAGGGTATACGGAGGGCGGTGAAAAGGGAAAAATACTTTGAAATCTAAAACACACAATTTTCTACCAACACGTTTATTTTTTGGACACAACTTTGTTAGGACCAAAAAGTTGTATCTTGAGCATTTATTTTATTTTGGAACAACGAAATCTGGCTATAAATTGACAAATAAAAAGGGAAGGACATTTAGAAATTATGTTAATATATATTCAGATATTATATCACAAGATATTTTACATATCTACGAGTACTTATTTATACCCAAAATGAGGGTAATAGGGGTAATCTTATTGCAATCTAATGAACATTTGACAAAAAGCAAATCGTTAAGACCCCTTGTCAAAATCTTCTAGAGAAGGCAAATTGGACAGATTTATGTTTTTAATCAACTTTAGTCCTACGGGATTGATTATATAGGTGATATTTTACATTGCATAAGACACTCACAGTGTAAAGAGAAATTCGATTCCCATGTGTACTGAGCATTTAAGCTGTAACCACATAACTTGGGTCTAGATCTGGACTAATTACCAGCTTTGGTTTGAGTGGGGAGTTAGTTATCGATCTTTCAAATCGGCTAATGAATTTGGTATACAGAAGATACATTTAGATTCAGAATGGATTGTTAATTATAGCATGAGGTTACACTGGTGGTCCGTCTGCATGTTTGTAGGTCTATTTGACACTTAAAAAAAAATTCATTGTATTATATTGTATTAAATGTTTTTTATTGGTCTAACTACCAACATTTTATTAAAGAAAGTATCTACTGTAATGATGAATATTAACTAATGTAACTTTATAGATCACATAGTCTTTACTTTGTGCATTTAATTAGTTATTTATGTTAATGTAATAATTTTATAATTCGAGAGCTGTATAATGTTTTTTTTTTATTATAACTGATATAAATAAACAGCTGGTTTATATATTACAGATACAGAATGGCCTAATAGACCGCATTTATTTAACACTAGTTGTGCCCGTTTGTACGCGTGATAACTTAACATTGAGCTATATTTTTTGAGTGAACTCAGTATTTTTATATTCTGTTACACTCTCTACATCAACACGATGGTTATACAGTGTTATTATGTTGTCTAAAAAGGTGTTAATTTGTGTTTGAAAAAATTAATATTGTACTGTTCTTAATTTAAAATGATGAGGATTGAAATCGAGAGAAACCATAAACAAAACTATGAACCTTATGCCCAGTATAAAACACTCTGTGCCTTATGCATTATGGTTTCAGTGAACGCTTTAAAACATAAGGTTTATTTTTCTGTAATATAATAATATTAGGTTGGGGAAAAAGTTTCTTCGCATTTTTTAAGAAAATCCAAAACATTTTTTAATATAGTTTATTTACATTTAACACTAATCATACCAATACTTACTAGGTACCTATTTCTACCATAGCGGCTCAAATGTGACTTGATGTTTCCTGCTTGAATGTATGAAATATGGTTGTTACGAAGGGAAATAAATAGTATAACGGTATATTAATTAGTAAAAAAAGTCATGAAGTTAAATGTGTAAAAGCAATAAGATGATACGTGCATTTTAAATGCAAAGTTCAAAATGGGTCATTTGACCCGGTTGTGGTATGTTTAGTGTTAAGTAAAGTATGTAGGTAACATTTTGTTCGATAACTTTTTGTCATCTTGTAGGTAGGGACATGATTCCATTGCTATAGAAATTTTTGGACTTCAGTACCTCTACCATGAGTTGCTATCGAAACTTACTTTAGTCACTAGCAAGTAAACTACTATCGATACAGTATTTCTCGATAGCAACTGTCAAATTTGTGACTCATGGTACTGAATTTCTATAGCAAAGGCTAAAAAACGTTACTCGCTAGTTTTTACATTTCGATAGGTTTTTTACCTATCGACTCGTACTATCGATTTTAGTTCTTTAGGTGACCGCTAGTGGAGCTGTACACATTTGCCATAGAAATGTTTTACGCCGTCGCTAGCGAGTACGTACGTTAAAAACTCATGGTAAAGGCACTGATCAAAATACCGCAACAAGTGGTTTTGGCAGTCCTCTCGTGATGTTAACCTGACACTGCCTAAAGAATTCTGAAGAGACCGAAACAGGAAATCTGAAGGTGCAAGGTCAGGACTATACGGCGGATGCATTAATACCTCCCAGCCAAACTCTCTTAATTTTATCGTTATCATGATGAAAAACCACACCCCTTCTGTTGATTAATTCCGGCCGCTTTCTATCAAGTTCTTGCTTTAATCTCATCAGTTGTTTGCAGTAGAGTTCAGAATCGATGGTCCTGCCTGCTGGTAACAGCTCATAATGAATAATGCCCTTCCAATCCCACCACACACACAGCATCACCTTGTTGCGAGTTAACCCGGGTTTCCCCACAGTCCGTGAAGCCTGACCGGCATTTTTTCACGACGTTTTTCGCACGTTCTTGTCGTACGTGATCCACTTCTCATTACCAGTTATCAGCTTCTTCAAAAATGGTTCTGTTTCATTACGTCGTAATAAAGAATCACAAATGAGTACACGGTTCATTAGGTCCCTTTCAGTGAACTCGTGAGGTACCCAATACCTAGCTTTTTTGTGTACCCAGTATTTTTCAAATGCGCCAATATTGTTTTGTGGTCAATTCCCAGTTCTTCAGCTACGTCGTAACTACTGATATGCCGACCTTGCTCCACTTTTTCAAAAATGGCATCCATTTTATCCGTAATAGGGCGACCACAGCGACGTGCATCTTTGACATCAAAATTTCCGGATTGAAAACGCTTAAACCAAATTTGTGCTACTCTCACAGACACTGCACTAGGTCCATAAACATCGCAAATTTTTTTCGCGGCTTGCGTTGCATTTTTACCTTTTTTGTAGTAAAATTTTAAAATGTATCGAATTTCTTCATTAGATTCACTCATCTTGACGGTACAAAAAACAATTGAAAATCACACACTTTCCTAATTTGAATTTGGAATTATGTTCTTTAAAATTTAAACTTTCAATGATACCAAACCAGCCAGATACAAATAGTATAGTCAAAGAGATTTTATTACAAGTTCATACATACTATAATGCGAAAAGACTTTTTCCCCAACCTAATATATTAAATAGTAAAAGAGGATTTAATTCTAAACGATGCAATCTAATATGAGTAAAGAGTCCCCTAAATAGAATCCATTTATGCTTTTTAAATATTCACAACGAATGAGTACATTTCAGTGTTTGAAAACTGAGTTGTATACAATTTTAAGCAGACGGCTTCTGTTGCTTTGGAGTTAGAGGCTTCAAATATAACCTTCATCATTGGTTACAGGCTACGGCACAGTTGTTTGACAGATTTGGTGGAGTATTCTGGTTTAATTTTAATTTCTATAGCTCTAAATGTACTTGTGAATACACAGAGCTTTACATTTATGTAAAATACCTAATATATCCTTCAATAAAATACTAAAACCGTTTCAGTTTCATAATTAAATTAAGTGAAGGAAAATGTAGATTGGGGGTAAAATATTTTTTTATAAGAGTAGGTGTATTGCTGAGTTTATTGCCGGCTCTTCTCAGTAAAAAATAACTTTCCTAACCGGTTAGAGTCAGATCACTAGAGCTTATAAAGGCATATTTTTTTTTATTATTTAATTCCATTTATCATATAGCGCTATTTTTCGAGTAGTAGAGCTCTTAGTGCAGAGTTCGTCCGGGGAAGTACTACCACCTTACCCATTTCTGCCGTGAAGCAGTAGTGCACTTGTGTTACTGTGTTTCGGTTAGAAAGGTAAGGGGGCCGGTGAAATTACAGGCACATGAGACTTAACAACTTCACGTCTCAGGGTCGACAACGCATTGGCGATGCCCCTAGTGTTGCAAATGTCCATAGGCGGCGGTGACCACTTACCATCAGGTGGACCGTTCGCTTGTTTGTCGGCCCATGTGGTATAAAAAAAAAAAAAAATTATAAAAACGTGGTAATTCATCTTTTCTTATTAAATCATATCGTGGTCAGGCCGACAATCGCGCTCAAAGTCTATCCTTTTTAATATTAGGTAAAACAAAACCTTTACAGATAAAAGAGAAGAACAGAAAATATAGGACAGCAATGCGTGTATAATATATAATATTAGCTCCCCCCGCGGTTTCATCTGCATTTCCGAATAATCTTATATTTTTCAGGATAAAAAGTCTATCTCTGTGTCATGAGAGATCGTGATTGAGTAACAAACATCCTTACATCAGAACATTCGCATTTATAATAGTAGTTAGTAAGATATATTACAATATACAACTAACTGTGTACAAAAATAATGTGTGTGTACAATTTTTTGTAAAATAAAAATATTATTAATATCCTATTCCATCAAGTGTCTAATACAAATAATATAAAATGTATTTCTAGAACTGTGTTTATGTCAATCATGATTTATTTATGGCTAGAATTGGATATGATGATCCTAATATGTTTGTCAGAGCCCGCTCGAGCAGAAAGTTTTGCAAGGTGGGTTCTAGATCAATCAGGGGCTGCAATTTGTGTGGATCATAGATGGTGAAATGATAAATGGATGTGGCTGCCAAGTAAATAAGCTCCTACAATACTGGGATGATGTCGATTTTTGAAATAACATTTTTTTTGAGAAATTCGTGAATGTATAATGATGATCGAATATTGATTTTCGACTTTAGATGTTTCATATCCAAATTGCGGATTAAACTTAGAATATCATTATAGTGTGCGGGTTACATTATCGGTAAGCTGGCCAACAAGGTCTCGGAGAGCAGACCATTCACATGATTGCATAGAAATCAAAAGCGATAGAGCAAACAGACCGCGCTTAATTCATCGTTAATCGTCTTGTTTTGTACCTTACAGAATCACCTTCCAGGATCATAATAATTATTCAGTTAATACAAATACCAGTGTCGAGCCGGCTCGGCACATCGAGGCCTCGAAGAGCGTATCTCTCACGTGATTGCGTAGTTAACGAAGGTGACGGAACATGTCTGAACATATTTAATTACTTACAGAATCGGAGCCCAGGATCAATTGACGTTTGGAATTTACTAGCAATAAGCAGGAGGATTAGTCGTCGTGAAATTAGTCTAAGGAGGATTTTGTTCAGCAGTGGACCTTTCCTTAATCACGGAGTTGACGACCGCAAGTATTGCACAGTGATCTGGTTACGGTTGCTAGAAACCGCTAGATACTTAGCTTAGTCCACCTCGTATTAGCAGAAGCAAATCTTTATGTTGACCAAAATTCTTGAAACTTTCACTAAATCTTCAGCTAACTAGTGCCGCTGATTTATCCTTCGAGTTTGTACATCTATGACCACGAGTGTCGCCAAACAGTGCGTTGTGTAGTTTCCATTTACATGACTAATTAGTTGGCAGCAAGCCAAGAACTCAGTGTTTGTAAGCGCCGCAGGATACGTGGTGACTTGTGTTGTGTATCGATTGGCAGTGCCTTATAAATGCTTGTTTTAAATGAAATCCGTAATGTCAAAGGCTCGGCTGAAACGTTTAGGATTTGCTACAAAATGCTAAATGATTTATTAAAGTAAACATTTTGGATAAGTCATACAGTGAATGTGATAATGAGTTTTATTGGTTGTTGATAATTTATCCGGTAAGGTAGAAAATTACTAATTTACTCGGCCGTGGCTTTGTGGAAATCTAGTGGATATCTAGTAACTAAATCCACTGGATCTCCTTCTCAGTCAAGTCCCATACAAGGAAACTCAACAAGAAATCAACACGTGTTTCGCTTCTACACGAAGCATCTTCAGATTCTGATCTTTCTGTCTGGCAGTTGGCGAAGTAGCACGTCTGTGGTGCTCGTGCGTCGAGTCAGTGACAACGGGTCTAATACATCCTGAAGATGTTTCGTGTAAAAGCGAAGCACGTGTCGATTTCCTGTTGAGTTTACTTGTTTGGGGCTTGACGGAGAAGGTAATCCAGCGAAATACGTTATATTATTATATTATATTATGATATTCGTTTTTTGTCTTAGGAAATTACTTATTTCAGTGACAAAATGTAGCATTCTAGGTTTGTGGTTAAATACGAGTCTGTGTAACAAAGACTCGAAATGATAATAGGAGCTAAAATATACATACAATATAAGAGCACATTCCTGTAGAGTTGAAACCACATATTAGGTATTCTCCCGTTCGGGACTTCTAAAATAACTGCTTTAGCTTTGAACTGTAGCCAATGACATTACATAGCTACTATGTATTTTTCACATGCTTTTCATTATATATTGGGTATCTATAGCGCTCCCAAAATAAACCGTTTAATTTGTCGAGATATATAACGAAAGGTCCATTTTGATTGCTAATAATGTCATTGAAAAGTCGCCTTTATTGCTCTGCTGATAAAGTAAATCTATCGTTAATTGTAGGCTGATGCTGATGAACCTTATCATGACGTCATAGGATAAACTTTTCTATAATTCTTTAAGCTGTTAAAACGGGTCTATCAGGACTTCGATTCTGTAAGAAAAATTACACTAGCTCGAGGATGTTTCGTCGCGGCCTCTTTGCTCTGTCTCTTTCGCTAACTACGCAATCACGCGAGAAGTAAGCTTTCCGAGGCTTCCGTGCAATGGCTCACCGGCAATGTTTGTATTAGCTAAATAAATGTCAAAATTGCATTTTGTGCGCGAATATATTCGATATACAACGAAAGACATGAATGTATTTATGTATATTTAATTTAGCATCTAACTGAAACTCTTCTTAATCATAACTAAATATTCGTTGTTATTAACAAATATTAAAAAGTTTTTAGTAATCGCAAAGACAAAAGCAGAAACCCTAACAACAACGTATAATAATTACAAACTTTTTTAACATCAAATACGCAAATGTTTGTCCAAATTTTTCCTTTACGAAAACATAAATAAAGTTTTAACAAATCAGCTGTATAATAAATTTGTCATTTCGGAGGCCAGTGAGCACTTTAATTGGGCTGTATAAAAACTTGAAGTAACTTTTTATTGCGTCGGTCGTAATCAAAATTTTTCGCCACCCAAGAGTTTTATTAGCGAGAATCCCAAGCTTTAGCCACAAAGCTGAAACACATAGAAGGCCCTTTCCCTCTGTGTTCGAGAAACGTTGTACACACACAAAGATGTGATATGATGCTCGCAATCTGATGTAGCCTTTCAAATTTATGCTCCTTATTCAGACTTACTTGATTGCCATTCCAATCAGTAGGAACAAGTTTTATTGATTAAATTTATAATTTAATTGTTTCCTTATATCACGCCGACAACAGGCAGATGCAACACCAGGGCATCGACAATGTGTTCTCGTCCCTGAGACGTGAAGTTGTTAATCCTCATGTGTTTGTAAATTCACCGGCCCCCTTAAATTGAAAAAGCCCTGTTCTGAGTGTGTGAACAATTCCAGAGACTTCTGTACCTATCTATTTTGTGCTATCGTTAAGACTTATGACTTTCTCAAACTTGGTGTTATTATATTAAAAAGTCCGTCTTTGATTTAAACTTTGTATACGTTCCGTTAATAAAGGTGAAATAGAAATTTCTGAACTAACTTTTGAAATGTTGCTTTACTGTTATTGAATACAAGTGCCACAAATTGCAGAACTACATTAAATGTGCAATTGGGTCGGAATTACTATTACTATTTATTTATTTGTGCCAAACAGCGTTTTCATTACTTGTAAGTAGGGTAGGTACATACTACTAGGGATTTTTAAGATATAAGCAGATCTTGTGCTATGGTAAACAGTTAACGGATACTACATAATATATTACTTTTCTAAATACATACTTATATAAATATTTACACCCCGACACAGAACAGAAAGACATGTTCATGCACACAAATTTTTATCCTGCGTGGGAATTGAAACCATGACCCTCCGTGGCCGTCAGGGCTGCCAACGCATAGCCAACTTCCTCATCGATATGTTTCATTTACTTCAATAAGAAAAGGAAAAATCAAAACATATTTGTGTTTATGTAATAGGTTCCATTTTTTAGATGCATAAGTATATTTTTGTTCTACCGAGATTTTAAGAAATGACTAAAAAAATTTGTTAATTATTACATTTTCATAATTACAAATTGCCTCCGAACACTTTACTATGTAACATTTATGTCCAAAATTCACAGCATGTACCAAGCTCAACATTCCAAGGATTATCAAATCGAAATGGCCGTTGGCTGATCACATCTAACGCTCAGTCAATAAACCGGGATAAACGAGTTTTCGTGTGGCAGTCACGTACGGACAAACAAAGTGGGAACGACCGAATCGACTAGATCAAGAAATGTCTGACTGAAAACGGGGAAAGTTTTCAGGATTGGAACTACCTGTAATGTGTGTAATGTTCGTTGGCACAGGGGATACGTTTTAAGTGCGTAATAACAATTTACAAATTTGAAATGTTTGAAGTGTTTATCGTGCATTGTAAAATCTTATCCGTGAAGACCTCGGTTTCGGCACCGTTAAACTGGATAGAGTATAGTAATTATAAATAAATATCCTGGGACATTCTCTTACTCACGGCCATCTGATCCCAAACTAAGCAGAGCTTGTACTATGGAAACCAGATAACTGATATACTACATATACTTTTTTTTTAAATACATACTTATTTAGATATTTACACCCAGACACAGAACAAACAGACATGTTCATGCACACAAATGTTTGTCCTGGGTGGGAATTGAACCCGCGACCTTTGGTTTGGCAATCAGGGTCTCTAACCACCAAGCCAATTAGATTATATCATGTTTATATATTTATACTAGCTGTCCCCCAGTGGTTTCATCCGCATTCCCGTGGAATGTAACATTTTCGCGGAAAAAGTATCATATGTTAGTTCTAATACCTCCAAAAATATGTGTACAAAGTTTCATGGTGATCGGTTAAGTAGTTTTCGCGTGAAAGCGTAACAAACAAACTTACATTCACATTTAATATTAGTAGAGATCAGAATTTAATGCCAGTTCGAAAATTGGTTATTTTTTATTTTCGATACAGGTTCTAACAATTTTAATGACTTATTTTCCAATCATTTTCATTTGTAAGACTAATTTTCTATACAGGCATATAAAATACAGGCATTTAATATCACATCGAAACAGTTCTAGTCTGCAGCTTCAATACAAATAGGTATTACATTGTATTTCTAATGACTTACTTTCTAAGAATCTTCATTTGCAAGATTACTTTCGTTTATCTGTCAACCTAAAATACAGGTATTCAATATCACCTCGAAAAATTGTTCTATTCTGCAGTTTCAATACAAGTAATTTCTAATGACTTATTTGCCAATAATCTTTTACAAATCTTCGTTTATCTGTCAATCCTAAATGCAGGATAAGCTACGTATTCTTTTTCATTAGCACATAATATAACCTCCAGTTACTATGTATATAATATAACTGTCCCCCGCGGTTTTACCCGCGTTTATCGATATCTTATATAGCCTATAGCAATCTACGGAAAATTGTTTTAAATTTATTTATTTTTAAAGCCGAAATGTTTAGTAGTTTTGTGGTGACCCATCACCTATATCGGGATGGGACTGCTACCATTCGATAATATACCTAATATACATTTATATAATAAGATATAGGGTAATTTCTTTAACATTATTTATGGATAATTTGATTGCGTCAACCAATTGACCTCGATATTACAATCCCCTTCCCAACCATTACACCATTTGTACTTGTTAGTATTATTAGAATAACTATTATATAAATTACAATTAAACCCCGTTTCGAAACGACAAAACGCCGACATGACACAAAAATGTTGAATTGAGGAAAGAAAGGATTCAAATGATTAGAAATTTAAAAGATTGCAATAATAAATTAAATAATTGTCAAAAATTGTATGATACTGACACTCAGCGCTTGCTCTCAGACCTTGAGCACAAGGAGATCTGTCTTAGGGACTTAGTTTCTAGGTATGAAATTGCTCAAAAACAAATAAATGAGCATATATTGGCGGCAACACACCTGGTTGACTTATGTAAGTACAATGAGGACACATTAAGATCTCTGTCCCATAATCATATATGTGATTGTGACCCTTCACCAGCTGGGCCAGGTGAGTTGCTTCCAATAACACAAATGAATCAGACTGATGTTCGGGTCATGCAATTAGATTCCAATCCTTGTCCTACAATCACAAAGACAATAGTTTTTTCGGATAAAATAGGATCTGACTTTGGCTCAATAATAAGTAACCAAATAACTGATTCAGTAATAAATTATTGTATGCCAGGTGTTGGGTTCTTATTTAATCTGTGGCTAGATATAAAACTCCCGCCTAAACTTCCGGAACCTGCAACGAACGTTGTTTACGCGCGCCGCCACATCAACCCATGGCGCTGCTGTAGTCAAAACTCAAGAAGCCGCGCGTACGCGTCTCCACTGTAATATTCAATAAAAATATAAACCATCCAAATAAACACTATCAACTGTGCTGTTCCGTATGGTCTAAGTGACAGTGAACGTTTGTGATAAGAATTCCGTCCCGGGACACGTTCGGTTCCTGGATAACATTGGTGAGTTGTATTTCATTAAGTATCTAGCCACACTGTTTTCAAATAACGAAATTTTAAAGCTATCGAAGCGCACATTTTGGTCTATCGTGCCGGGATTAACCAGTTACGAAATCTATGCAACTAAATATCTATTTATTTACATAATTATTGGTATAATTCACACTTAATAAAGTACTATTCAGTGTCGGGAGTAGGTTAGGTACACTCATAACTTTGTGTACTAATTTGCTTATATCTCTAAAAGTATACTACTTAGAATTCTGAATCACATTCAGATCTTATTCTTTTGTGTCCATTCTCCTAATCCAATGTGTATTTCATTTCCGAAACCATTAATTTAAATAGTTGTTTTCGAAAATTTATTACGTAAAATTTACCGACGCTAGCCGGCCGCCATTATTAATTCTTGTTGTTTGATAAATAATTTGTTGCAAAATGCCGCCCAAGCATGATGTCAAATTCGAAGAAGAATACGAAAAATTAGTACAACCACATATTACGACAAAAGAAATGTGTTTTATGAGATTGCAGGCCTTATATGAAGTTTCCAAAAAAGTTTCTGATAAACCGGAATTAATTAGTGAATTTAATGCCCGTTTTCATGATTTGCCCGAATGGCGGGAAAAGTACGATAAAAGTATTTGTGCCATCACACTCTTAAAAAAGAAATTAAATTCCGACTATGTGCCATCATATACAGAACTCGAAAGTTTTGATGTTATGTTCTATTTCATACGCGGTGTTTCAAGTAGGTTGAATGTGGATATGGATAACCAACATAATGCAACATTGAAGGCGGGTGGCAGCTGCGTAAAGCCTAGGTTACCTAAGTTGGAACTATATCCTTTTGACAGTAAACTTGAAAACTGGCCCACCTTCCGTGATACCTTTTCTAGTCTTATACATAACAATACACACATAGCAAATATTGAGAAGTTTTATTATTTACTGTCGGCAGTAAGCGGGTCCGCTTTAATTATCGTAAAGTCTATGCCCGTCACTTCCGATAATTATCAAATCGTGTGGAGTGCGTTAGTAAAACGGTTTGAAAACAAACGCGCATTAGCGACTACGTATCTCGATAAAATATTCAACTTCAAACCTTTGGTGAATGAGTCTGTATCGGGACTTAATGTTTTCTTACAGACATATCAAGAAAACATCAAAGCTCTGCAGATTTTGAACATAACAGATTTATTGGGATTTATGTTGTTTTATGTCGCATTACGTAACCTTGACCCCGCGACTAGGCGTGAATTGGAAAAGGAGTTAGGACAAAATGAGTTACCTACCTATGACGATTTGATGACTTTTATTGAAAAACACGTACGCGCTCTTGAGATGTCCGAGTGTACTACAAATTCCACTAGTACTAAAAGTGTATCGTATACTCGGGGACAAACTAAATCCAGTCAACCCTTTACTTCAAAATCAAATTATGCACTGCGACCTACCATGTCGTCAGCTGTTATCGATACAAACCAACATGTTAAATCAACGAAGTCCATGGAGTGTTTGTATTGCAAAAAGATGCATTCTATTTATCGATGCACCGACTACACCGACCTGAGTCCAGCGCAGCGTCTCGTTAGGATTAAACAATTAAAGTTATGCGAAAATTGTTTACGTGCACATTCTGTCGACGACTGTCCATCAAAGGTACGGTGTACGGTCTGCAAAAGCAAGCATCACCATACACTGCACATAGACTCATTTGCAAATTCGAATTCTAGTGCAGTCGCATTGACGTGCTCGGCTAATTTGACAGTCTTGCTCGGCACCGCGGTTATACACGTCGCAGATTGTTGGGGCCAGTACCACAAGGTGCGTGTTTTAATAGATAGCGGGGCTATGACAAGCTATATAACTCAAGACTGTGCAAAACAATTAGGTCTGTCACGACGTAAATGCAATTTTGAACCCATTGGTTTAGGGGGCAATCCCGTAAAAGAGTTTGGGTTAACTACTTGTAATGTTAAGCCGCTACACTCAGCCGGACCCATCCTATCTACTGATGCGGTCATTGTGTCTACAATAGCCGGTAATCTACCTACAGTGCCTCTTTCGGATAAAGTGATCGTTGAGTTTCAACATTTGATGTTAGCTGACCCGGACTTCTATAGACCTGCACCCATTGACATACTGTTAGCATGTGATCTGTTTCCGTACATCTACGACGGTAAGAAGATACTCCCGCGAGTACACGGATTACCTGTTGCAATGAGCTCAGTATTTGGGTACGTTCTAATGGGTCAGACTGAACTCTCTCCACCAACTCGCAATCATGCTGCGCCATCCGCTACTATTAATGGTACTTTCTGTGCATTCACCATGAACCTCGATCAAGTTATTCGCTCCTTCTGGAAGGTGGAAAATGTACCATCTGAGGTACCACGTAACCCAGATGATGAACTTGCGGATTATTTATTTTCAAAAGAGCATAGTCGCGATGCAACGGGTAGGTATACAGTGAAATATCCTCTGCGATCAACGATTGAGCTCGGCGACTCGAGCCAAATGGCAACTCGTCGACTGCTTAACTTAGAGTCAAAATTAGAAAGAGAGCCTGAACTCAAAATTCAATATCATAAGTTCATGCGTGAGTACGAGGACCTCGGGCATATGTCTTGTCTTGGTGATGTCCAGAACGTGGATTCGAAATACATCATCCCGCATTTCTGCATCGTCAAACCGACAAGTACCACGACGTCTCACCGTGTGGTATTTGATGCCTCTGGGAAAACATCAAACAATATGTCACTCAACTCAATAGTGTTGCCAGGGCCCAAGCTTCAAGCTGATATCAATGAACTTTTAATCAACTTTCGGCTTCATAAAATATGTATCTCTGCGGACATTTGCAAAATGTACCGCCAGATTATTGTCGACCAGTGTCAACGACCATATCAACATATTCTATGGCGTTATTCATTGGACCAACCTATTCAAATATATTCTTTGAATACACTAACGTACGGTGTAGCCAGCTGCCCTTATCTAGCTATAAAAGTGCTGCACACCTTAGCAGATGACGAAAGAGTACAATTTCCAAAAGCTGCTGAAATTTTGAAAACTGGTTTCTTCATGGACGATTTAATATGGTCTGTCGAGACCATAGCAGAAGCCTTAGAACTTCAGAAAGAGCTCATGAATTTATTGAAAGCGGGAGGCTTTATTCTCCGCAAGTGGTCGAGCAACTGCGCACAGGTATTGGAACATCTGGATGATGCTCATCGCGAAACGCCGGTTGCATTCGACGATGAAAGTAATATGTCCATCAAAGTGCTCGGGCTTCAGTGGTCCCCAGCCTATGATGCATTTTCTTTTGCCATCACTCCGCCCAATCTTGTCGTTTCAAAGAGAACAATCTTGTCCCAAATTGGTCGACAGTTCGATCCACTAGGCTTTGTAGCTCCTTGCATATTCTATGCCAAATGTCGCATGCAGGAACTTTGGTCTCGTCAACTTGACTGGGACCAAAGTCTGCCGTCAGATCTTGAGTCACAGTGGCGGGCATATGTCAACGAACTCCCATTGCTAACAAAAATAAAACATGATCGCCATGTTAAGGTAGAACGCCATACCTACTGTCAGATTCTAGGTTTTTGCGACGCCTCTTCTCTCGGTTATGCTGCGGTTGTGTACCTCCGAACTAAAAACGACGATGGTGAGACTAAAGTTAGTCTAGTAATGGCCAAATCTAAGGTTGCCCCATTAAAAACTGTCACTATTCCGCGTCTTGAACTCATGGCTGCACATTTGCTAGCAAAGCTTACCAAATACGTCCAATCGATATTGCGTAATCGTCTCGAAATCAATAATATAATGCTGTTTACGGATTCTTCCGTTGTTCTAGCCTGGCTTAATACTCCCAGTTACACACTCAAAACATTTGTGTCCACTAGGGTGTCCAAAATTAATGACAGCGTATCTAGCGAATGCTGGTATCATGTAAGCGGTGGGTCTAATCCAGCCGACATTTGTTCTCGTGGTGTTTTACCATCTGTGTTGCTAGCGACTCCAGAATGGTTCAACGGACCTGGTTGGATCGATCGGGATCAATCTAAGTGGCCAATTAAAACCATGGCTGAATTCCGTGACAGCAATCCTCCTGAACTCAAGTGTACTAAGCCAGTTTTAGTGTCAACTGAGTCTGACACGTATGAAATAGTGTATAGCTTAACGAAAACATATTCTAGCTACAATAAATTGCTCAACGTCGTTGCTCGATGCTATCAGTTTATACATAATTGCAAGTCAGCTGCTGAGGAGCGTAGATCTCTCGCTGTTTCGGACCTCAGGAAGGCACATGATATTTTAGTGAAATCTGTTCAAAAACAACATTTTTCGAGCGATATAGTATCTTTATCAAAGGATAGTTGCTGCAGTAATTCCTTGCGAAAGCTCAACCCTTTCATAGATTCCAACGGTTTCCTCAGGGTGGGGGGTCGCCTTTCACAGTCAGATTTAACGTATGAAAAGAAGCATCCTCTGTTACTTCCTAAGAAATGTAATTTCACTAATATATTAATTGATCATTTTCATAAAGCTTATTTGCACGTAGGTCCACGAACTCTTCAAAGCATAATAACACAAAAATATTGGATCATTTCAGCGCGTGATGCTATTCGATCACGTACCATGAAATGCATTGCCTGCTTTAGGGTATCTCCCATAAATCGACAACCAATAATGGGGGAACTTCCTAAATATCGTACGCAAGACATTCATGTTTTTCATACCGTAGGCGTTGACATAGGCGGACCCTTTTCTACGAATGAGTCAACTCGTAGAAATGCTCACGTATCCAAATCCTATTTGTGCGTGTTCGTGTGTTGTGCCACACGAGCGGTACACTTAGAGGTCTTGTCCTCTCTGAGTACCGAGTGCTTTCTCGCATGTTTCGACCGTTTCACGGCAAGGAGAGGTCTATGTCATTCTATTGTGTCCGATAATGGCACCAATTTTGTGTCAGCTGGTAAACAGCTGACTGAGGTAGTAAAATTCCTAAATTCGGATTTAGAAAATATATCGCATGGCTTCGTTTCTCGCGGAGTAATTTGGAGACATAATCCACCGACAGGCAGTAATTTTGGGGGACTTTACGAAGCTGTTGTCAAATCTGCGAAACTACACCTAAAACGTAGTATCGGTACACGTGCTCTATCGTTTGAAGAGCTAGGGACACTCTTTGCTCGCGTCGAAGCTGTACTTAATTCAAGGCCATTGTGTGCTTTATCCAGCGATCCAAACGAGTTTGAGATTCTAACTCCCTCACATTTCCTCATAGGTAGAGAACTCTTATCGGTACCGGAATACAGTTTAACTGATTTGACCAGTTCTAGATTGAATCGTTGGCAATGCATCCAACAAATATCACAACATTTTTGGAAACTTTGGAGGCAAGATTATTTACATACTTTACAGCAACGTCAAAAATGGTTTACTAATTGTCGTAGTCTTAATGTCGGTGATCTTGTATTAATTAATACTGATGCTCCACCTCTCAAGTGGGGGTTAGCTAGAATTACAAAATTACACGGTGGTCCGGACGGTGTGGTCCGTGTCATTGTTTTAAAAAATATAAACGGAAACGAATTTACACGTCCCGTTTCAAAAGTGAGTCCTCTACCGTTGGATCAGGACTCAGAATGTTTATAAATAATTTCATGCTTTATTTGTATCTAAAATTGTATCTACCTATACATAATTTATTAACTATTATATAAGTCAACTATTCAATTTGTATTCTATTATACAGTCCACTAACACTTTAATTATATTTCAATTTATATTCAAGTACACATTATCTATACCTTAAGTTTTATCTATTTCAACTTTGCCATGGTATCGTAACTGGGAAATCCTTGCGGATTTCGGTGGGGGGAAATGTTGGGTTCTTATTTAATCTGTGGCTAGATATAAAACTCCCGCCTAAACTTCCGGAACCTGCAACGAACGTTGTTTACGCGCGCCGCCACATCAACCCATGGCGCTGCTGTAGTCAAAACTCAAGAAGCCGCGCGTACGCGTCTCCACTGTAATATTCAATAAAAATATAAACCATCCAAATAAACACTATCAACTGTGCTGTTCCGTATGGTCTAAGTGACAGTGAACGTTTGTGATAAGAATTCCGTCCCGGGACACGTTCGGTTCCTGGATAACATTGGTGAGTTGTATTTCATTAAGTATCTAGCCACACTGTTTTCAAATAACGAAATTTTAAAGCTATCGAAGCGCACACCAGGAGCATCATACAAACAAATAATAGATAAGATTTTGCATACAAAGTTTGATGAAAATACCATAATAATAATTTTAATTGGCAATGTTATAAATATAAGTAAAAAAGACTTGATAAATAGTCTCAATTCTTTATCAAAATTAGAGGTAATGAAAATAATGTTATGTGCTTTCCCATACTCTTCCAACTATTCAGATATGGAGAATAATTATATTTGGCATTTAAATAACCATATGCATAATGTTACATGTCATAGTGCTAATTTTATTTATTTTGATACTAACAAGTTTGTTAGTAATTTGAAATTGAAACAGGATACCCTGTTTATTCCAAAAAAACTTAAGAAATTGATTGCATCACTTGTAGCATATAATATTAATAGGATAAGGGATAACACAGTAAGAACAAGTCATTTTAACATTAAATCTCAGAATAGTTCTTTAAACAAAAACTTTTGACAACAGAGAAGCTAAACAGTTCGACTTTTTTATTACATCAGAATATTAATCGCTTCTTTGGCAAAATTCTTGATATTCATTTATTATTAGATAAAATAAATATAGATATATTATGTTTTACAGAGACATGGTTGAAACCGGGCACTATGCTTTTTAATATTAAAAACTTTACAGTTGCCAGTATATTCAATAGATTATCTGCAGAAGGTGGCGGCACAATAATTCTTATAAATAATAATATTAAATTCAAGGATCGTAAAGATGTTGAGCGTGTTTGTGAGGTGTCTTGTGCAGAGTTGCAGAACTATATTATTGTTTGTGTTTATAGGCCACCGGCATCAAATTTTTTATTGTTTACGTCTATAATGGAAGAGATTCTTCGTAAGTTATTTAATAATTCTAACAAGTCAATAGTTGTATGTGGCGACTTTAATGTAGATACTCTTAGTAATTCATCTGAAAGTCGGAATTTTGTTGCCTTATTCAAATCGTTCAACTTAGATTTATTGTTTAGTGAGTCAACAAGATCTACAGCCACTTCGGCTACTTGTATTGATAATATATTAACTAATAGTAGTATACTAGGGAAATCGATTATTAGTGGTGTTCGCTCGGATCATAAGGCTCAATTAATAGAATTGCCATTTAAAAGACAAGTATTTAAAGTAACGAAAGTAATTAGACCTACTACTAAGGCAAGATTAGACACCTTTAAGAATAATTTAGAGCTGAAACTCTGTAATACAATATATCATAGTGATGAGCCCAATGTCTTGTATAAAGGTTTATTGTCTGGGATTTGCGATAATTTTAATAGAGCCTGTCCTACTAAAATAGTGAAGGTAAATAGTAAAATGGGATTTAGTGACTGGGCTACAAAAGGTATTCGTAAGAGCAGGGATAGGTTGTATGAACTTTATCATTTAAAATCTCTAACTCAGAACGAAGAATTTCATAAATATGTTAGAAAATTTTCAAAGACTTTCAAGTTAGTGTGTAATCAAGCTAAATCTTACTTTATATGTAATAAAATAGGTAATGCTAATAACAAAATAAAGACAGTCTGGAATGTTATTAATACGGAAACTGGTAAAATTAGAAATAATAATGAACAGGTAACTCTTAAAATTAATGAAAAAATTCTAACAAATAATTTAGATGTAGCCTGTGCTTTTGAAAACTTCTTCACGAGTATACCTGGTAAAACTACTAAAAGCCTTAAATCATGTCCTATAGCAGCGGAATCTTTACTCAAGCAGCATATTCATAATACATTTCCAAGTTTTAAATTTGACCATATTAATGCTAGCGATATCATAATAACTTTTAATTCTCTCAATATGAAAAGTACTGAAGATTTATGGGGCTTATCAGTAACAATCGTAAAATCAATAATAACAGTGATTGCACCTGTTTTGTCAAATATTTTTAATGAATGCATTGATCAGGGTTGTTTTCCTGATTTAATGAAATATAGTAAAATAGTACCTATTTTCAAGTCCGGTTGTAGGGAGAATCCATCTGATTACAGACCAGTTTCCGTTCTGCCAGCACTTAGTAAAATCTTTGAAAAATTGCTGCTTAATCAAATGTCAAGTCACTTTACTAAGCATAAGGTATTGCATGGTCATCAGTTCGGTTTCACGAAGGGAAGATCTACATCCGATGCGGCAGCAACATTGCTGAGGCACATTTATGGCGCATGGGAGGATTCACAGGATGCGATTGGCATTTTTTGTGATCTGTCCAAGGCATTCGATTGCGTTGACCACCGTACGCTACTACTAAAACTTGACTTCTACGGAATTCGTGGAACTGCTCATGATCTTGTTTTATCTTATTTATCAAATCGCCAGCAAAAGGTAGGGATTACCGGCACAACATCCAAGGGCTCTTTAGTCGAAATGGGGGTACCCCAGGGTTCAATTTTAGGTCCATTTTTGTTTTTAGTATATATAAATGATTTGCCATATGTTGTAAATGACCTCACAGATATTGTCTTGTTTGCTGATGATACATCATTAATTTTTAAAGTTAATAGAAAAGACAAAGATCTAACTAAAGTTAATCATACTATGTCAATTGTCTGTGGGTGGTTTGCTACAAATAATCTATTACTAAATTCAAAGAAAACTAAATGCTTAAGGTTTTCTTTACCAAATGTAGCACAAGTAGATAGCCAAATAATAATAGATGGGAGCCATATTGATCTTGTAAATAAAACGGTATTTTTGGGTCTTACATTAGACAATAAATTGCAATGGGGACCTCAGGTTGATACTCTAGCTGCTAAATTAAGTTCGGCTGCTTTTGCTGTTAGGAAAATTAAACAATTGACGAATGTTGAGACGGCCAAATTAGTTTATTTTGCATATTTTCATAGCCTCTTGTCCTATGGTATTTTGTTTTGGGGAGCAGCAGCGGATATAGAATCAATATTTATTATACAAAAAAGAGCAATTCGTGCAATTTACAGTATGGGTCCCCGTGAATCATTAAGAGATTTATTTAGGGAAATAAATATAATGACATTACCTTCACTATATATTTATGAAAATATAATGTTTATACGTAGAAACATAGGAATGTTTGAGGCAAAATTAGATATTCATAGTATAAATACAAGACAAAGGGAGAAGTTAGTTGTTCCATACTTTAGACTAACTAAAGTTAACAAGTCATTTCTTGGTAATTGTGTTCGATTTTATAATAAGATACCGCTTTCAATAACCAAAATGTCTGATCATAAATTTAAAAATTATATTAGGAAAGTTTTGAAAGAAAAAGCGTATTACAAGGTAGTTCATTATATTGAAGATAAAAATGTATGGAAATAGCTGCTCTCTGCACAGTGCACCTCTAAATCTCTTGTTTAAGTTGTAAGTACCTAATTATTGTTATTTTCTATTTTGTAGTCTTGTCATATTTTTTTTGTTTTGTTTTTATTAATGTTACCTATAATAAGTATCTTGTAATTGTTAAATATAAAATTATGTAAAATTGAAATTATAAAATAGCCAAAAAGTCAGAATAGATAAAAATTTATATAACAAATAAAAAAAAAATGTAACCTTGCTGAGTTTCTTGCCGGTTCTTCTCAGTTGAAGGCTGACTTCCGAACCGGTTGTAGCTTCAGTAACTTTAAATTTGACCTTCATAAGTGCCCTCCGAAGGCCTAAACTGAATAAATGGTTTTGAATTTTGAATTTTTTTGAAAGCCCTTTCCTAGGTTTCAATTCAAGTAAAAAGGAAATTAGATTGAAGTAATAAATTACATTTCCAATTCGTTGAATGCGTAAATAGCAATTCACTTAATAACATTATGGTATTACAAATTGACGTTTGAAATTAAAATATTTTCCGTCCTTTGAACTGAAAATATTACCAAAACTTTGAAGAATGACTATACCGTTCTTTTGTCACGTCGTCACTAGTAGTCCGCCTCGGTTTTACTCGCGTCTCCGAGAAATGTCACGTTTTCCCAGAATCATTTCTTCATTTCTTGGCTTTCAATAACCAAAATGTCTGATCATAAATTTAAAAATTATATTAGGAAAGTTTTGAAAGAAAAAGCGTATTACAAGGTAGTTCATTATATTGAAGATAAAAATTTATGGAAATAGCTGCTCTCTGCACAGTGCACCTCTAAATCTCTTGTTTAAGTTGTAAGTACCTAATTATTGTTATTTTCTATTTTGTAGTCTTGTCATATTTCTTTTTTTTTTTTTTGTTTTGTTTTTATTAATGTTACCTATAATAAGTATTTTGTAATTGTTAAATATAAAATTATGTAAAATTGAAATTATAAAATAGCCAAAAAGTCAGAATAGATAAAAAATTATATAACAAATAAAAAAGAATGTAACCTTGCTGAGTTTCTTGCCGGTTCTTCTCAGTTGAAGGCTGACTTCCGAACCGGTTGTAGCTTCAGTAACTTTAAATTTGACCTTCATAAGTGCCCTCCGAAGGCCTAAACTGAATAAATGGTTTTGAATTTTGAATTGAATGAAAAGTAGCCTATATGTTATTTCAAGATATGTTCTATCTATGTGCCAAGTTGCATCTAAATCCGTTTGGTTATTTTTTTATTATACATACAAAATTTCGCATTTATAATATTAGTAGGATAATAAATGTAATCTCAGATTTTAATTTAAGAGTAAAAGGTAAGATTTCCATCATCGAAATGCTTAATATGTGTTCTTACATGAAAGAAGCCTTCTAGCTTCTGCCTGTTTTCTTTCAACATTAAATCACAAACTTCGGTGCAATTGTGGTCTAATATAAACACCATACATTTGAATTGGATATTTTCTATAAGACAGATGCTTCTTTTGCTGACTTAAAAACATTACCTAATAACTACAGAGAATTTATTATAGTACCTATATGCATCATTCTTTTATGAATTGTGCAGACGAGTTATCATAGCTTAGGTTGCAGACTGCCATGCCACAGGTTGTGGGCGCTTTTCCCACCCGATGGACTAACATCTGTGTTCATGTTTAACAAAACAAATGAAAAAAGGAGGATATATAATTATCAGGTTTTCATAGTACAAGTTCTGATTAATTTGGGATCAGACTGAGCCATGTGAAATTATGAATGTCCTTGGATGTTATCATTTCTAGTGACTTTCATGTAGGTGTTAGAGACTTCTCAAAACTTGAAGATGTTTTGTAGCAGCCACCTTATTCAGCTAATACAAAATTCGTCAGCTAGCCGCTTCACAAAGGCCTCAGAGAGCTTATCTCTCACGTGATTAGTAGTATTAGCGTAGCTAGCGAAAGAGACAGAGCACGGAGGCCGCGACGTAACATCCTCGAGTTAGTATCATTTTCCTTACAGAATCGAGCCCATGTTTTATCTGTGGTTGGGTGTAAATATCGATTCTATGTTTTCTATTTATTGTATTTATTTCTTAGAAAAAAAAGATATATTTAATTATCTGGTTTCCATTGTACAAGTTCTGTTTAAATCGACAGGCCAGTTGGCTTGGTGGTTAACGCTCTGACTGCCAAACTAAAGGTCGCGGGTTCGATTCCCACCCAGGACAAACATTTGTGTGCATGAACATGTCTGTTTGTTCTGTGTCTGGGTGTAAATATCTATATAAGTATGTATTTAGAAAAAAAAGTAGTATATGTAGTATATCAGTTATCTGGTTTCCATAGTACAAGCTCTGCTTAGTTTGGGATCAAATGGAGCCATGGAAAATTATGAATGTCACTGGAGATTATCATTAATAGTGACATTCGTGTAGGTATTTGAGACTTCTAAAACTCAAGAGTTCCATTCTCTTAGGTTAAGATCGAGAAGGGCTTGAAGATGTTTCGTAGCAAGCTCAATATTCTGTCTCTTTTGTTGACTACGCAATCACGTTAAAGGTCGGATCCAATACCTCGTTGCTTCAGCTCGCCAATGAGTATTAGCTGAAAAGGGAGCTACGGATACTCAACAAAATATTTTAATTTTAACCGTTTTCATCCGGGAACTACTTAAGCAATACAATTGCATATGAATACAATTACAGTCAAATGAATAACACTCCTTTTTTGGAAGTCGATTAAAAATGAGACCAATCCAGTATCAATTTTAAACAAAAACTAACCGCTTATACTTTTACTGAGGAAACTTACTACTATGTGGAAATCCTGAAAATGTCATAATTATTTTATTATTTCATAATATAAGTAAATAAATGATTTTATAAATATCCTGGGACATTCTTTACACACGGCCATCTGGTCCCAAACTAAGCAAAGCTTGTACAATGGAAACCAGATAACTGATATACTACAAATACTACTTTCTTTTTCTATACATACTTATATAGATATTTACACCCAGACACAGGACAAACAGACATGTTCATGCACACTAATGTTTGTCCTGGGTGGGAATCGAACCCGCGACCTTCGGTTTGGCAGTAAGAGCGTTAACCATCAAGCCAACTGGCCTGTCATACAATAAACAAATACTTAACAGTAACAAGAATATCTTTATTACATTTTATATTACAACTTATTACAATTACAAGACATAAACATACTTCCAAGGAACATAACAGCTATAACAAGCATTTGAATCAAATTAATGTCCCATAATACACCATCGTTATGAGGGTTTAGCCTAACTGTATTGGTTTATGGCGCACATTATCATTAGTACCCGATCGTAGCTTTACCATGTAATTCTGTTTCGCCCAATTCTGTGGGAAAGGAAGAGATGGAACGTTGAAATTAAGAGTGGTGTAGGATTTCAGTGTTGATGTAGATCTGAACATTTGTGAAACAGAACCATAACGTTTACTAGTTACGTTTGATCACTGACTCGTGGAATTACATGGTATTTTTTTGTCAGTTTAAGTGAAAATGTACCTTATGGAAATAGCGAGAGGAGCAATTCACTTTACAGATCGATCACAGAGCGGGGTAAATCAACTGAAGACTTAAGTGATTGCTGTCATCAATATAAAAATGGTATATATCTTCACGTCATTTATCCTGGAAGAGGTAAGCACAGGTCTCAGTAATGATTACCTACATTACTTGAGAAGGAGTGAGCATTACCGATATCTATCGGGTACTTTACCAATCTTGAGGTACAGGTTCATTTATAAACAAATAAAAATTATTATTACTTTGCCCGACCCGGAACTCGAACCTAGTCCACCACCAAGTTAACCACTCGACTACCGATCGATCAAAATATAAATTACCGCAAATATTTCGTCTCGCGAAGTCCGTTTATTTTTATACGCTTACATTACCTATATCTATTAATAAATAAAGACAAAAAGTGATGCACCATTTTATCTTTCTGTTCTGTGTGCTAATCAAATTTAGTACTTATTGACAAGCTTTAGTGTTAAAAATCAAAACAAGAAGTTTATTATAAAAACGTAGATATGTGTTTTTGATTATGGTCGAATTTCATTCAGTTGGCGAACACTAGTTAAGTGTAAGATTTACCTCAATAACATAATAACGGACTTCATGTAATAGAGCAATAACAATTCAAAAGAGAAACGGTCCAAACAAAATCACAAGTTCATAATTCATACACTATTATGGCATCTGCGTTATTGTATATACAAACAAAATAAATCAAGTGAAATGAAGCCGGAAAATGCGAGAGCAATAATTCAAAATGGTGCCCGTTGCGTTCCCGACCGCAAAACAAACGCATCAAACTTCTGCGGGACAACTTTTATTTGCAACGCGTTAAAGTTATGCAATATTATCGCGTACACTAGTGAGAACGACTGTATTTTGTATGCGAATGTGGAGTTGCTGGATGTGGCTAACAAATTTACTAAGAAAGTGAGCGGAGATCGTGAGTTGACAAATTGCTAGTTTGTTACACTTGTTTTTTAATAATTACTAGCTGTCCCCCGCGGTTTTACCCGCGTTCCCGAGTGTTGTCACATTTTTCCGGGATAAAAAGTAGCATATATGTTATTCCAGGATATGCTCTATCTATGTGCCCAATTTCATCTAATATATATCCGTTCAGTAGTTTTGCGTGAAAGAGTAACAAACATACTTGCATACAAATCTTTCCTCTTTAGAATATTAGTATATTAGGTTGCGGAAAAAGTCTTTTCGCATTATAGTATGTATGAACTTGTAATAAAATCTCTTTGGCTATACTATTTGTATTTGGCTGGTTTTGGTATCATTGAAAGTTTAAATTTTAAAGAACATAATTCCAAATTTAAATTAGGAAAATGTGTGATTTGCATTTGTTTTTCGTACCGCCAAGATGAGTGATTCTAATGAAGAAATTCAATTCATTTTAAAATTTTACTACCTAAAAGGTAAAAATGCAACGCAAGCCGCGAAAAAAATTTGCGATGTTTATGGACCTAGTGCAGTGTCTGTAAGAGTAGCACAAATTTAGTTTAAGCGTTTTCAATCCGGAAATTTTGATGTCAAAAGATGCACGTCGCTCTGGTCGCCCCATTACGGATAAAATGGATGCCATTTTTGAAAAAGTGGAGCAAGATCGGCATATCAGTAGTTACAACGTAGCTGAAGAGCTGGGAATTGACCACAAAACAGTTTTGGCGCATTTGAAAAAAACTGGGTACACAAAAAAGCTAGATATTTGGGTACCTCACGAGCTCACTGAAAGAAACCTAATGAACCGTGTACTCATTTGTGATTCTTTATTACGACGTCATGAAATTGAACCATTTTTAAAGAAACTGATAACTGGTGATGAAAAGTGGATCACGTAGGTACGACAAGAACGTGCGAAAAAGGTCGTGGTCAAAGGCCGGTCAGGCTTCACAGTCTGTGGCGAAACCCGGGTTAACTCGCAACAAGGTGATGCTGTGTGTGTGGTGGGATTGGAAGGGCATTATTCATTATGAGCTGTTACCACCAGGCAGGACCACCGATTCTGAACTCTACTGCGAACAACTGATGAGATTAAAGCAAGAAGTTGAGAGAAAGCGGCCGGAATTAATCAACAGAAGGGGTGTGGTTTTTCATCATGATAACGCTAGACCTCACACATCTTTAGCCACTCAGCAAAAATTAAGAGAGTTTAGCTGGGACGTATTAATTCATCCGCCGTATAGTCCTGACCTTGCACCTTCAGATTTCCACCTGTTTCGGTCTCTTCAGAATTCTTTAGGCAGTGTGAGGTTAACATCACGAGAGGACTGTCAAAACCACTTGTCGCAGTATTTTGATAGGAAGTTCCAAAATTTCTATACTAATGGGATCATGTCCCTACCTACAAGATGGCAAAAAGTTATCGAACAAAATGGTACCTACATACTTTAGTTAAATGTAAATAAACTATATTAAAAATGTTTTGAATTTTCTTAAAAAATGCGAAGGAAGTTTTTCCCCAACCTATTAGATCAAAGTCATAAGAATATAACAATTTTTTTTTTATGTAAACTATTCCTGTAGCGGATAGCAGTAAGCGTTGATGGCTTGCAATACAATGATTTATTTATGATCATACTCTTTTAAACCGGTATTAACTGGATAAACTCAGTTTTATTATAATATTAGATTTTTTTTGTAAAAATGCTCGAGCTATGCCTGTCTTTAAGGGTTGTTTAAAAATGACACCTATTATTGAAACGACAATTGCTAAAATTTATTATTATAATATCATACGGCCCCCTCCATGCACGAGTCTATCTCGCACTTGTCGAGTTGTATTTTTTAATCAAGCGAGTGTTCTTTCTATGTTACTAACACGATAAATGTGTCACTTGGAATGTTTTGTCTCGATATAAAATAAATACACATCCAGTACGTTTAACTTTACCACATAAAGTAACCGGGTGATCCGGGTCAAAGTGCTACAGGTACAGGTGAGTACAAAATGAGCGAGCGAAGCGTGCTTAAATATGATTATCGTGCTAGCATTTCCGTTGCCGATTATACTTACTGGTTGCAGATTTTTTCATATTACATGTTTTGTACTGAAGTTACTGAGCGCGGAATTGTTCCATTTAAAATCGTATTTGACATACATTAGAGTCTAATTCGGAAAATTTTATTATGTACAATGTATAGGTCACTTATGCTTTTTTTTATATTAAAAATAAATGTATGTGTAATCGAGAAAAGTGTGTAAAGCAACATAATTAGTTCAGAAGTAAAACAATCTGAATGGTGGCAGAAGAAAACAATTCCAAAAGTATACTAGCATTTGTTTAATTAAAAACTAGCTGCGCCCTGCGCCTTTGCCCACTTTCAATCCTGGTTATAAACCTTCCTCTTGAATTACTCCATCTATTGAAAACTGCATTAAAATCCGTTACGATTCTATAAAGGCCATACAGACAAACATTAATTTGTATAATAATAAAAGTATATAAATATAATCTGTTTAAATTTTATTTACATATCTAGAATAAAAATAAAAATTAAATAGTAAAACATAATCAAAGCTTCGTTAAAAAACAAATTAAACAAAATGCCATGTGTCTGTTGTAAGGATTTAAATATTATATATTTGTGTGGTTATTATTCAGCTTTCCAACTGTCACGGTTGATACATAAATTGTGGAACATTCCCACAACGAATTTTTATACCAGTGCCTTTACCATGAGTTTTTAACGTACGTACTCGCTAGCGACGGCGTAAAAAAATTCTATGGCAAATGTGTACAGCGCCACTAGTGGTCACCTAAAGAACTAAAATCGATAGTACGAGTCGATAGGTAAAACCTATCGAAATGTAAACACTAGCGAGTAACGTTTTTTTAGCCTTTGCTATAGAAATTCGGTACCATTTAGTAGTAGTAGAGCTCTTAGTGCAGAGTTCGTCCGGGGAAGTACTACCACCTTACCCATTTCCGCCGTGAAGCAGTAATGCAATTGTATTACTGTGTTTCGGTTAGAAAGGTAAGGGGGCCGGTGGAATTACAGGCACATGAGACTTAACAACTTCACGTCTCAGGGTCGACAACGCATTGGCGATGCTCCTAGTGTTGCAAATGTTCATAGGCGGCGGTGACCACTTACCATCAGGTGGACCGTCTGCTTGTTTGTCGGCCTAAGTGGCATAAAAAAAAAAAAAAAAAACCATGAGTCACAAATTTGACAGTTGCTATCGAGAAATACTGTATCGATAGTAGTTTACTCGCTAGTGACTAAAGTAAGTTTCGATAGCAACTCATGGTAGAGGTACAGAACATGTTAAATGAAATAATAATAACGCGCAACTGTGACACACATTATAACCTAACTGTAAAATTCATAGCATGTCAAATAGAACGACAAACAGGCGAACGGTCCATCTGATGGTAAGTGGTCACCGCTGCCTATGGACACTTGCGACACTAGAAGCAACGCCAATGCATTATCGACATTATGACGTGAGTTATTAAGGCTGTAATTTCAGTCCCCTTACCTTTCTAACTGAAATGCCGTAATACAAGTGTACCACTGCTTCACGGATGAATTTGCACTACTAAAATATTCTTTATACTACTTCTAACATCATTGAATATAAGTAATATGATGTCAAATAAAACTTACCAGGCGTAATCATTCATAGAAGGTATTCCTCTATACAAAAGTTGAAGAAGTAAGTAAGTACTTCGACTTGATTTCATGTTAATGGTAATTGATATTGATGAATTTTTCACCTCCAATATGATTATATCACCCTATAATATGTTCTATATTGTACAGAATCACAAATTAAACAATTGTCGTAAAAAGTTGGACAAAAATTGGTACAGTGTACAAATTTTACATATTTTACTAGTTTCCATCTCAATTATGCTTGTTGCCTCGGTAGGTGATTGCTATAAAGCTCAGAGATTGGAGGTCTTAGGTTTGATTTTCACGTTGAACAAGATATAGTTTGAATTTTTTTTGGCAATGTCTCCGAGAACTGCGACAACCCACTCCTCACCATATATCACGTTGGTACTTTAAACATTTTCAATGTAATAAGGGTCTCAGCATTGGAAACTCTGCTTACTTCTTTGGCGAGTAGTGTATTTTATATAGTAGCCTTCCGTGGTTTCCCCGTTTTATTTTTTACTTTAAATGCTTCATCCAGAACTTTATCGGTGTGACAAGTTTGCCGTTTAGGCGTAATTTAGTCACAAACATATAAATAATCACATTTCAACTATTAGTAGACTGTACAATTACAATATTATTATAATCAGGATATCAATACTAACTAATATAATAGAGCTGAATTTTGTAAATTTTTTAGGTTTGTTCGCGGTAATCTCTGGAACTCTAAATCAAATTTGAAAAAAAATAACTTACATTTAATATAATATTAAATAGCCAAGTTCGTGAGAAAGGCTATTAAGCTTTTAAAATCACACCACAACCTATAGAAGCCGGAAAGAAAAGTCTAAAAGATCGGTCAGCGAAAACGAAGTATTAGTGCGGGCGGGTGATACGATACGGTGGGTCGATGACCATCTCTATGTACCAAATCCTGAAGACTGGGCGTGCGAAGCCGCAGGCTGAAGGTAGTCAATTTTAAAGCCCTATTTCCATACCTTCTATTACCACAATGTTTTTCATATACAAACAAATACATTAATTTACGCCTATAGCACAATAGGGTAACAAAGCCTCATGACACAATAGGAAATAGGAACAACTTCCTGTCAAAGGAGCATTTGTATTTGAAATCCATAAATTCTACTTCACGTTGTGTTTGTTCTTAATTAACGTTATTGTGCTAATTTTGAAACTTATTTTGTTTAAATAAAAGAAATAAATTTGGTACCTATTATAAATAATTATAAATATCCTGGGACATTCTTCACAAGGCTATCTGATTCCAAAGTAAGTAGAGCTTGGACAATGGAGATCAGATACCTTTTATACTACTATTTCAGTTTCTAAAAACACAATTACATAGATTTTTATAACAGACATGTAAATGAACACAAATGTTTGTCCTGGGTGGGATCGAACCCATAACTTGTGGCTTGGCAGTTAGGGTATTAACGACCAAGTCCACTGGCCATTATAATATTAAGTGAGAGACTGAAGCGGTTGGAAACAAAGAGCTGTAGATCGAGCTCAGTGGCGTGCCATAGGTGAGGCCTATGTCCAGCAGTGGACGGAGATAGGCTGATGATGATGAGAGACTGAAGTCTTTATTACGATACCCATTTTGGACAATCTACAGTTGACTTTTTTCGTTTAGAAATTATTAAGTGTACCATGACATAATCAGGGTGGAGATATTTACAATGGAAACAAATATGTTCCTTAAAATTAAAAAAGGAATGTTTAAAAATGTTATATATTTTTTTCTTTTTATTTATTACTAGCTGTCCCCCGCGGTTTTACCAGCGTTCCCGAGGGATTTTCCCGGGATAAAAAGAAGCCTATATGCTATTCCAGGATATGCCCTATCTATGTGCCAAGTTTCATCCTTATTCGTTTAGTAGCTTTTGCGTGAAAGAGTAACAAACATACTTAAATACAAAACGTTCCTCTTTATAACATAAGTATAGATAGATATAGATAAACAATGATAAATAGTGGAAATAAAACATAATATCATTTCCAAAACCCAAAGAGGTTCTTATGAGGAATGACTTATTCAACATTCAGTCCTTAATATATGGGAATAAAGAATATAATACTGATCACATTGCCATTTCTAACACAACTAAGGGTGCTTAGTCAATATCACTGCCTCAATAGACTTAAGGATAGATCAATTCTAATTAAGACTGAGATTTTACAATGAAACCCGTATTTAACCCTAAAAGGATAATAATATTATTGAACAGAAATTTAACCGATCACAGCCATTTCATTATATCAATATTATCTGTCCAAAGTAAAGTTTCAGTGAAGCTTAGTTAAATTAAGACTTTAGGCTTCTATATATCGACCCGTGTGTGATTATGTAAGGTAGATGTCACTAGTCTAATAATGATTCGTCGCGGCCTTTATAAATATAAATATTCTGGGACATTCTTTTACACAGAGCCATCTGGTCCCAAACTAAGCAGAGCTTGTTCTATGGAAACCAGATAACTGATATACTACATATACCACTTTTTTTTTCTAAATTCATACTTATATAGATATTTACACCCAGACACCTAACAAACAGACATGGACACAAATGTTTGTCCTGGGTGGGAATCGAACCCGCGACCTTAGGTTTGGCAGTCAGAGCGTAAACCACCAAACCAACTGGCTTTAGCTTTAGTCTATCTCTATCGGTAACTACACTATCACGTGAGAGGTTTGGTTTAAAGGCTCGTTTCCGCTGCTAGAGAAAGCAGGAGTTGGATTGGACTTGAATATAACCTCGTTTGCTATCGAATCAGCGCATACATAAATTGGATTCCGAAAAACGGACGTATTTCACGTTGAATTAACCAAAACATCACGCATTGTGGGATCGCCTTATGTAGGCACAATTATCCATTTATCAAATATCGTACCTACATAAGAATAATATGTATAAAAATTTCTATCATGTAGATATATTATATACGTCATTAATCATACAACATATAATGAAAAAAAAAGACTTAAGGCTTATGTATAGAATATGTTTTTGTATAAAGAAAATTGATGTTCAATGTTACTAATTCTTCTATAATAAATCAAAAGTTTGTGCGTGTATTTGTTAACACTCAGCTTCGTAACGGCTTTACGGATTATTATGATATCCTACTAATGTTATGAAAGCGAAAGTTTGGGAGAAAGAATGTTTGTTACTCTTTCACGCAAAAACAAATTAAATGATTTGGATGAAACTTGGCACATAGATAGAGCAGGCCCTACAACTTTTTAATCCGGAAATTTGTAAGATTCCTCGTAACGCGGGTAAAACCACGGGAGACAGCTAGTATGGTATATAGTTACATCCCTTCATGGGTGAAATCGAAGGGCGGAAATTTGTACATAAAAAAACATTAAATATAAGGAGGTACCAAAACCAAGTTACCAGGATTGTTTTGCTAAAAACATTTCAATCAATATAAAAAAACCCAAAATATAAAATTTTTGTTGTAGAATTAATTTATCTAGTGATAGGTATAAATACCCCGTAGTAAAACATTGCAATTTGGGTTACATTAGAAGAAAATAACAAAAAGTCCTAATAAAATACCGTTTGGTAACATTGCATGACAAAAAAGATTGTGACGGAAAATTGCATTCTAACTTTACCTGTTCTTGAATAGTCTATTCTATAGTCACATATTTTTACTGGCAGCATTGGAAGAAATTCCTTAAACACAAAAAAAAAACATTTTTCAATATTAATTAAAATTAACCCTCTAGTAATGAAACATATTTTAATAAAACAAGTTTCATTTAAAGAATTTAATTATCATAAGTATAAAAAAATATCATTCCCATCAAAAAGGTGAACTCAAAATGCCTACAAAGAATACGAATAATAAAATGATTTCTAGAGACCTTTTATCTGTCCCAATCGTTCGTATAACATTGGGGTTAAGCCGATGGGGCAGCGAAGGGTTTTTTTATGAAACATAGCTATTTTTCACACAATTAACCACGTGTGGTACCACCCAGCTTACGAGACCGCTGACCTGTGAACAAGCTATATACGAGTAGAGCTCTAAACTCCAGTGCAAAGCTATTAATGTTCCTTGTCTATATTTTATTACTACGTTTTTTTCTTTTATGCCAAGAAGGCTGTCAAATAGCCAGAGTACCTAACTGATGGTATGTGGTTATCGCAGCCTATGGACATTTGCAACATCAGGGGCATCGCCAATGCGTTGTCGATCCATGACGTGAAGTTGTAAAGTATCATGTGCCTCTAAATTAACAGTAATACAAGTACAAGTGCTTCACAATGGAAATGGGTGAGGTAGTACGTCCTGGACAAACTCTGCAATAAGAGCTGCACTACTTCTAAAATCTTCTATGTTAGTGGTCATGGATCGATTTTATTATTATTTTTATCACAACATCATAACCACGCAACAGTAATTTTTTTTAATGCAAAACCAACTTACCTAACATTTACATATCAAAAACCTCTAGTTATCAGACTAAATTTCATAATTGACACAAGCAAATTACTATCGCTTCTATCTTGAACGTAAAACCCATCATTTATTCGACAATAGAACACCACAGAATATATCGATATTAGTTTACGCGAACTATGAGCTATTGAATGACCCCACAAGCTATATATCTTCTATCGCTTACTTCCCGTTTTTGATGGAATGGATCCCATACCTTATCAACTATCGGGTGTATGCTTTTTACTGTATATAGGCATTTGTTTAACAACTGTCTCACCATAGTAAGTAATATGGAGCAATGAATCTCCAAACAGGGGCTCGATTCTGTAAGGAAAATGACACTAACTCGAGGATATCGCGGCCTCCATGCTCTATCTTTTTCGCTAACTGCGGTAATACTACTAATCACGTGAGCTGCGAGGCCTCCGTGAAGCGGCTCGCCGACGAAGTTTGTATTAGCTGATTAAGATTGTCAACGATATAAATATTTATTACTGAGTTTATTACCTTCTGAACCCGTAATAAAGTACAATATTTAATGGATTCCGGAGCCAATAAAATTTTCTTTTTTGTTAAATAAAAAATATATATTATTTTTAACACATGAAGTAAACATGGCATAATAATACTTATAACACTTCTCAATAGACAAAATTACCTGCCCTACTCTATATCATTCTCCCTTACTCATAAAATGGATGACTGAACCTACTTTTCATTGAATCCAGATTCAAACTTATTAAATATTCATAAAACACATTTAAACATGCTGTAGAGAATAGCGATTGCTCAATTTACTTTTCGTGGTCCATATAATTTACTTTAATTTGCTCATATTGTTAAAGGTATTATAATTTTACATATCTTCACATCGTATTATACAACGTGTTACAAAATACCCCGAAAAATATTATTAATTTATCAAAGCCACAACCCTAGTAAGCTGTCATGTCAGGGAACCAGATTATTTAACAAAAAGGCCTACGTACCTATTTAACCTAATAATTGTCTACTTTAATAGTTTTCAATGTTTTATTTTTTGGGTATGTTGTACAGCGTTACTACGGTTCTTAAATATTGTGAATGCACTCGTTATAAGGCCCCATATAACTTCCTTTCGGCTTTACGGGTAGTTTTGTAACATCCTGTATATTATTCCTGAGATGAGAATAGTAATGAGATTGAGCATGTTTTTAAGTCTTAACAAGACATATAGAATATTGTCGCCGTCTCTCATGGACATTCCAATCACGACTTACAAGTAATAATTTATAAACAAATTGAAATAAAAATGACAGGCTTGGTGGTTAGCGACTTAACTGCCAAGTCACAGGTCGCGGGTTCAATTCCTGCCCGGGACAAACATTTGTGTGCATGAACATTACTGTTTGTTCGGTGGCTGGATGTAAATATCTATGTAAGTAAGTATTTACAAAAAAAAATTGTATTTGTAATATATCAGTTATCTAGTTTCCATAGTAAAGCTCTGCTTGGCCGTGTGGCCATCTGATCCCTGAAGTAAGGAATGTCCCGGGATATCTATCGATCTAATATTTATTACCATGCGCAACCCGAGATTGAATCCAATACTTTTAGCCTCTAGCCAAGCTTTATACCACTCGACCACCGAAACGATTATATAACAAATTTAAAATAATTTCTAAATTTTAATTCTGGTTAGAAAATTTAGTCAGTTAAGTTTGATTATATGAGAACTGAGCGAAACGTGCTAAAATTATATTACGCCTAGACGAACTGAAAATCACGTTTGTGTGTGATTTGCGAAAATAAATGTACAATTACGCATCCTTATATTATATAGAGTTAGCACCCACGCATGTGTTATTTAAAGCAAACGAGCCATTTCATTTTATTCCACTCGAACCATTCGACGGCATTCGAACAATTTACCTTTTGAAATGTTAATGCCGAATTAAATTATAACCCTTTTAACGAGATTCTTTTTCACCAGACTTTTAAGGTAAGCGTGGCAACACCTAAATGCATTGTTTTAATGTCCGAAAGTTTGGAAGAGAAAAATGCGACGCGTAGGTCTAGGTAGTGCATTACACGAAACAGTTCGAGCTACTTTTGAACACCCATAAAAGAATGTGCTATGTAAGTTAGCACTCTTTAAATCTAAACTCTTTTATAAGCATTGGTCGCTGAGCACCCGGAACTTGGCCCCACATTTATGTTTTGGTGGAATTGAATTTTTAACACAAAGTAAATTCTAGACTTTTATTTTTGAAGATTTAGGACTACTTTATTAATTACCAAAACGTCTCGACTACTTCTATTTTGTTTTAGCTTTCTAACATATAAACATCTGGCCAGTTAGCATAGTTATCCTTAGATACCCTGACTAGAACCACAGCTTATGGGTTTGATCTCCAACCTGGATAAACATTTGTAAGCACGAACAGTCTGTTTGTTTTGTACCTGAGTGTAAAGTATTTGTTTAAATGAATTTAAAGTATATTCAAATGTTTATTTAGTTTATAGTAGAATGTTGTGTATGTACCTACATGATGACTGTAATAATCTGTAAATATCTGTAATCTCTTTTATTCACCAATAATTCTGTATCTATATAAGCAAAATAGGGGATTCCTTTGACGCACCATCACCTCAAAACTACGAAACATATCGTAATGGTATTGCTACCATTCGACGCCAATTTTGTAAGTGGATATAGGCTATCTTATGATATCGATAAATACAATTGAAACCGCGGGGAACAGCTAGTAAATAAATTATATACCTATTAAATGAAAGATATAAATTTTCAACATTTTTATAACAAAGTGTTTAAAAATGCTCTGATACGTAGCAGAACAAAGTCAACCCAATACGACATTATAAAAAATATCGAAACGTACCGAATGGCATTTTTATTGCCACCGCAAAATAATGACGGTCTTTCGTGGACTTTAGCAAAGCGGTATGTGTAATATATTTCAGTGTATACTTTAAGGCTGTGTATACCTGAAGAGTTTTATAGACCACCTGCATAGATGTTCAAATTGTGAATAATATATTTACTGCGTATTTTATTCGGATATTTTGCTTTTAACGACAAAGAGGTGGCAGGTGGGTTTGCTGCTTGACCATTTGGCTGTCAGGCCATCTATGGACATTTGCATAATCAGGGATTGCCTTTGTATTGCCAACCTTGCTATTTGCTTGTGTTTTACCAGAATCTGTGTAATATAGAACCGTGCATTAACATTAACTGTGATACTTTTCATTCAATATTTTCAAAATTTTAATTTAAAAAATTTAATCCTTTTATTTAGTTTGAATCCACAGAGGGTACTTATGGAGGTCAAAGTTACTGAAGCTACTACCATTAACTGGGAAGAACCGGCAAGAAAGTCAGCAAGGTATAATTTTTAATTTTGATTTAATCTGTCCTTCAGGTCTTTTTTCTGTATTTATAAAAAAAGGGTACTACATAGTATTCAAATGAAATGCAAAAATAAAAATAGCAACAAGAATATTAATTGCACATTAACTTCACAATAGATTATAGCTATAACCCGAAATCTACTCCTTTTCAGTCTATTTGTGTGAGTGTGTAGTGTTTGCGCTATTCTATTTCCAATACATGTCTGCAATGCGATATTTAATTCAACGAGCGTAAGATCCACACGCTGACATCCTAGACTCTACAGGAAATATTTTGTGCTTCTGCAGTAATATTTTATGGCAAGAACATCTGGTTCGCTTGCAGTGTTTCTATTTAGAATGGCTTGAAATGGAAGCTATTGAATGGTACTCAATGTTTTGGTAATATATACATATAAAAGGATATTCTGCGCTTTACTTTAACTATAGGTAAAAAGAAAGAGCCCACAATTATTTTTATATTTGATGTGTTACAAATACATAAAATACTCGAATAAATAAATTGTTTTAGTAAATACTTCCAATGTTAGACTTGTCACTATGACTGCACATATGCTTATGGTTGACCACAATCTCAACGTGGTAACAGTTTGTTTGGTCGAACGCGCTTATCTAAGGAAATACTGGTTCGAATTGAAAAATTATTTTTTGTTGAATAGTCCATTTATCGAGAAGGCTATAGGCTTTATTACATCATGCTATAATCAATAGGAGCGGAGCCTTTTGAGATCTTTGCACGCGTTTGACAGCGAAACGCTGGTGAAATCGTGGGGGATATATCTATATTTCCATATCTGTTCTACATGTATATATTTTTTTTAATGCCACTTGAGCCGACAAACAAGCAAACGGTCCACCTGATGGTAAGTGGTCACTGCCGCCTATGGACATTTGCAACACTGGGAGCATCGCCAATGCGTTGTCGACCCTGAGACGTGAAGTTGTTAAGTCTCATGTGCCTGTAATTTCACCGGCCCCCTTACCTTTCTAACCGAAACACAGTAATACAATTGCACTACTGCTTCACGGCGGAAATGGGTAAGGTGGTAGTACTTCCCGGGACGAACTCTGCACTAAGAGCTCTACTACTATAATATTTGATATTATATAAATTCGTTTTTCAAATATTCAATATTATTAGCGTAAATTAAAACTATCCCATGGTTAAGTAAAATAGTATAAAATTACTTTGTAAATCTACTTTTTGTAGTCAGTAAAATTAACATTGTAACCATTGCAACCTACAGTTGCTAATTAGAACATGATATAGAGCCTTACAAACTATACTGAGCCTGACACGCACGTGGCCAGTTTTTTCACTGATTAAATACAAGCTTTCAAAGCCATTCAGCTTTTACGTACCTACAAACAACAGTTGTATAAGAAATTCTGATTAATGCTCACTTTAAAGTTAACATATTTATATCAAGTTGTATAATGTCCTTTTCGTGAGGCTTATCTCCAAAATATTAAAGAATAAATGTGAATAGTTTCAGTAGTAACTACCATTACTGCATTCATGCACGTAGGTACTAAAAAGTAGGGAAATCCGTTTTTGTTAATAATCTTTAGCCATAATTCATAATAGTGATGATTATGACCTACTTTTTGCTTGCGTTTAATTGATAGTTAGAAGGATTTATGATTAAAACACTCAAGTTTAGTTTATAAATTGTTAAGAAAATTATTTACAGTTTTCCTGCATACACAGAACATAAAACAGTTTGCGTTCAGTTGGAAAACCTAAGACATGATAAAAAATTGCTATTTTGTTAAAGTACCATTTGATATCATGTTGTATTTTTAAATAAAAATATAAACGAGAAACAAAATTTAAAAAAATCCTAGAGAACTATTTTTGTTGTTTGATTCTAAAAAAGAATATTTACAGAGAATACTTTCAGGTAAGATATAATAAAAAAAATGCTTTTTAAAAATGTTATCTTGTTTAAGTACGTACCATTTGAGCAACAACAAAATTTAATACTATGTTGTATTTTTAAGCAATGAACTAAAACAAGAAATAAAATTTTAAAAAATTCCTAGTGATCGCAAACCTTTTTTGTTGTTTGACCCTAAATAAGAATATTTACAAGAAAAATCTCGATAAGAATATTCCAAAAAAATAATGTACCAATAAATTACATACCATGACCCCTTTGAGGTATCTATATATGTATATATAAATCAATGTTTCTCAGTCCTATGACCTTTATAGACTCGTAAACTATGCTACGGATTATAATGCAGTTTTCTGCAATAGATAGAGTAATTCAAATAGAAGGTTTATAGCCAGGATTGAAAGCGGGCAAAGCCGCAGGGCGCAGCTAGTATTGTATAAATTCCAACGATGAAACATTGCATTATTTATACAAACAACGAAAACAGTTAAGAAAACGATACCAATTATTTAACGATGGATAAATTGAAACTGGCGCGTGATGTTTACGTCTACAGTGAATTTATTAGAGAAGCGACAGGGATGGATTTAGGGACAAGGGCTCTAGCACTTTGTAGGTAGAGAAGAACAAACCTATTAACGCTGTAGTGTACCTATTGTTGTTTTTCAGTGTCTAGGTTAAGAAAGCCGATGATATTACAGCCTCATGAGAATTTTCAAAATAATGGAAAAAATTGCATTCAATTCTGTTGTGTAGTTTTAAAGAACTGAGAAGAATAAAACACATAAGTAGAAAGGAATAGTGATTAAAGAAATCTTTATGTAAAAATACTATGAAGTTGTAAAATTAAGCATTTATGTAGAATATAATTATGTATCAGCAAAATAATTCTTAAACTTTAGACGTAACAAAAAAAGTTATTTTATTGTAAAGCTAGCTTCGATCCACTGTTTTACCCATGTTGCGAAATAATATTTTCCCCTAGAAATAATGTATCTTTCTATCAGTTAAACCTTTTTAGAGAATACTTTTTTCAAATTTGCAAAGTTTTTAGTTTTTTTTATTTTATCGGTGTAGATTATATATAGATATAATATAGATTTTGGCCCTAAATACAGCTCTGTAGTCGTTGAGTTTATTTCGTATCTGGCGTAGGCTGCTCTCTTATAGACATAGTATAATGACTATGAATTGTAAAATACAGAGTATAATCATTATTTGTATTTCATTGTTAGTTGTTCAATTGTCTCATAATTTATTAAAAAGTTAAATTAAATAAAAGGTTTTAAGTATATTGTCATAATTGATTACAGAACGAGGACATTCGTAGAATATCAATGGCTATAGACATAGCTCTTCTGAAGTGGCAATGGGCAGGCCACATCGCTCGAAGAACTGATAACCGATGGGGAAGAAAGGTTCTCGAGTGGGAACCACGAACAGGAAAACGCCAAGTGGGACGACCTCCCACCAGGTGGACCGACGACCTGGTCAGAGTCGCTAGAAGCCGCTGGATACAGGCAGCTCAAGACCGTTTGAGATGGAAATCCAAGGGGGAGGCTTATGTTCAGCAGTGGACATTCCTGGGGTGATATGATAATTACAGAAAACAATTTTGAAAATGGAGATCAAAAAAAAACTTTTGAACTAAATGGCTGTCACATCATATGATGAACCATAAAAGCTACATTATCAAAGCAATCATAAGGAATATATCAATATCTTTAATAAATAAACCTATACAATTATTATAGCATCATAAGTAAGTCAATAAGGGTGAATAGAGGTTCATTTAACTGATAATATGATTTCTTCTATTACATTACCGATTCCGACATTTGCCATGTTTGCTGTACGAATTTTGCCTGGCAAACATTCTGGCAAATGGCAAATATAACAAAATCTAGTTTGCATCGAACCTTCCATATACAGAGTGGATCAACATTTGCCTTTTGATGACAGGCGAGAATATTTGAAAATATTTGCTATATTGAATTTAAATACATACCTATATAAAATTTACATGCAAATTTAGTTTTTTGTTTCTATTTAGTACAGATTAAAAAGTCCAATCTGTCACTTTTAAGGGGGAGTAATTCCTTTTTTAAAGTCAGTTTCCACAGAGAAGTGTAGCAATTTAGGCAAGCGATTTTTTTTTGGTCGACGCCATATTATGTTTAATTCGTCGTAATTCGAGCGTCTGTTAATCGTTTCTAATTTCGTCACAAAACAAAAAGATTTATAACAAATACGTAAATTTATATTCAGCTCAGTTTATCCCAAAGCCGTTAGCGTAATCTTCGCAAAATGACATCTCAAATCTGAGTTTATTGTTTCAAATGCCATTATTTAAGAGATTAGAGAGGTCTACGCCTGGGAAGCTGGGAACATTTCAATTTGTAGCTAGTATTATAAGTAGCTTCTTAATAATTTTACTGTCTTACAATATATAATGTACGAGTATGTATATTCGCTTTTATTATATAACTTATTTTGACACATGAATAAATTGAAAATCAAATAGAATCGTACTAAAACTATAAATGCGAAAGTTTGCATGTATTGATGTTTGTTATTATTTCACGCCATCAAATAGTCATCATCATATATAGTAAATGCCCTGGAATAGCACATAGGTTACTTTTTGTCCTGGGAAAATGTTACCTGCCTCGGGAACGCGAGTGAAACAGCTAGTAGTTTGTAAAAAGCAAAATAGGAAATACAAGCAAATATCCATATTTTCACACTTTCTAATGGTCTGTTCCTCAAAATAAAAAAAAAATACTAAGAAGTATATTTATAAGGTTGGGGAAAAAGTTCGGAAAAAGTTGGGGAAAGAGAAAATTCAAAACATTTTTAATATAGTTTATTTACATTTAACTAATGTATGTAGGTACCATTTTGTTCGATAACTTTTTGCCATCTTGTAGGTAGGGACATGATCCCATGTACGAAGAACAAATGCAAATCACACATTTTCCTAATTTGAATTTGGAATTATGTTCTTTAAAATTTAAACTTTCAATGATACCAAAACCAGCCAGATACAAATAGTATAGCCAAAGAGATTTTATTGCAAGTTCATACGTACTACAATGCGAAAAGACTTTTTCCCCAACCTAATATAATATATATTTAGATACTGCTAATTTCCATCCTATATATGTAGTTAGAATTAACTTTATAAATACATAGACTGAAAACTATAATAAATTTATGTTCATGTTTAGTAATAGATATAAAATTTACTTACAAGAAAATGGTAAGATATGGTTAAACTAACATCGTACAAATCAAAGTACAATTCGGTATCTAATAAGACAAAACCCTTCGCGTTTATATTTCAATACCTTTCGATTACAATTTGAAATATTATGCCGATGGGGAGACTGCCTTACAGGATATTAATTCTCAATGAAATCATTTGAAATTATATTGAATAATTGTTACGTCAATTATTGGAAAGACCATTTATGATATACTCGCTGTCCCCCGCGGTTTCATCTGCGTTTAGTTTGAAGTTGATCAGACTAAGAAAACACATTGTTTCACACATATTTTGCACACCCGTGAATTAAAAAGCAATCCGTTCTAAGTGCTCCCCTACATTATAAACCCCTGTGCAAAATTTCAAGCTTCTAACCCTAGTTTATGCCCTGCGTTGACATGTGAGTCAGTCAGCGTCTCCTATTATGTATATAGAGATAAAGTCTACTTATTATTAAATATGATTTAAAAAACGTTGATTGATCAATAAAATGTAAGGAGAAACAATTTTTTATTTAAAAAAATAATTGTTTATTTGGAAAAAGTTGCACATGTACCTAAGCTCTACGCTTCTGACAAAATATGCTCAGTAATTAAATACGGTTTTATGTAATTCATATATTATTTAATACGTTTAAGGCAAAGCAACAAATAAGTATTTTGGGAAATTGTTTTTAAACGGCCATCTGTCATTTACCTACATATGAGTCCTAGATACTCTCAAAAGATTATAAAAAAACAAAAACTAGCCATGCCTGTAACTTTCCTTACTAAAGATAACAATCTTTCATGGGCCAATGTATACATTTCTTTAAAAAACTACCTAAAGATAATCAAGAATCCGGTCTTCTATAAAATAACTGAAAACTTAGAGGATAATAACACTTGCAAATGAATTGCTTGCCTGAAAACCTACCTATTTAATTATTTTTATTGTGACTTGTTTTTTTTAATTGTGTAAAATATAATAAAGGAATTGATTGAAGATGAATAGAGACAACTGATATATGAATAAATAATTTTATATTTTGTTATCGTCCCAAGCAACAAGCAGAGCTTGTGCTACTGAAACCAGACACTAAAATACTTCTTCACTACATAGTACAAAACAAACTCGCTTTCTCTGTCCCTATGTATACTTAAATCTTTAAAACTACGCAACGGATTTTGATGCGGTTTTTTTTATAGATAGAGTAATTGAAGAGGAAGGTTTTTATGTATATAATAGATGTGACATCCCACGGGAACGCGGGTAAAACCGCGGGGGGACAGCTAGTTTTTTTTTAAATTGATGTATTTGAATTGATATTTTCATATAGACACATAAAAAAACACACTTGTTGAAATTTCAAACCAACCAACCCTTCAAGAACGATGACAAAACCATAACAATGACAACTTAAAAAAAAATCTTTTTCCTGTATGTGCCATTAACCGTTAAGAAGTCGGTAACCAACCTTGGGTGCAGCAGTTAGGTAATTGCGCAGTGTAAAACAGGCTTTAAAAATTTAATATGTTTACCAAATTTCGGTCGACAGTATGACCGTGGGAAATCCCTTCGCCTGCAGCCAATCCTGAGTATAGAAGCAGGTCATGCATACCATAAAAATGCATTGTCATTGGAACTGAACAAACTTATTAAATTTCATACCTGTAGGATAAGAGAAAGTGGTTCTAATTCAGCTTACAAAGTTTGGTCTTAAACAAACTAATTCACTTTGCAAGTTAAGCTTCTAAAAATACATTGAACGCAACCACTAAACAAACAATAGTAAGATTTGGCCTATATACGTTTACTCTTATTACTTCGTGTCCAACATGCATGAAATAAAGAAAGATTAATAGAAAGTGCAAGAAGCGAAACGTGTGTCAAATAAGGAAAAATGACCGTCGCTGCCTGCCCTGCAGTAAGTCGTGAAGATAAGCTTGATTGATGGTCTTTGCTTTTAACACAGAACTATTTTTTGGGTGGAAATTAATTGGATTTTCCTATTTTCGCTCCGTGGAACTAAACTACTTGTGTAATTTGGCAAAATGTTTAGCCGATATCTGTAACTATTGATTGAGAATATTGGATATGAGAAGAATAGAAATTACCTGAAATAATATATAAACATTGGATGACACCATGTTTGTAAAATATTGGTTACATAACCAATTCTTTAGTTGTTTGACGTATCTACCTACAGAATAATGACACTAAAATATCTAGTGTTGTATATACTATCATTTTGCTACTTATGTAGTTAGATATTCACCATTAGAGTAGTCATCTTCATACGTCTTATTTTAGGCGATTTGTTAAATATTCTACGGAATGTGTGCGAGTTTGACTCGAACTTAGCCGCTTATATAAACCAGTATCTTAACATAGGTCTAATATATATATATATAATATAAATAAATAGAGACGTATGATATTAGGGTGAATTTAAACATAATGTCTAAGGTAAACGTCACATTATTCAGCACCACAGCTATCAGAAATATTTCAATAGATTTAACTACAACTATTTCATGAATTAAGCTGAAATGTAATAAAGGGTAGATAAGTAAATAGTTTTATTTTCCAGAGCTCTTGACTGTACCTATGTACTTGAGAACTCGCGTGGTATGTAAGGGGTTTAAGTTAAAAACTTATGCGGGGTAAATGTTACCTAATATTATGAAGAGGGAGTGCGAATTTTGTGAGTTTGTGTCAAGTGGAGGGTAATCTCCAGAACCACTTCACTAGGCCAACTAATATTATAAATGCAAAAGTTTGTGAGTATGGATGTTTGTCACTCTTTCACGCGAATAACTACTGAACGGATTTGGATGAAACTTGGTACATATATAGAGCAGACCTTAAAATAACATAATAATAATAAATATCCTGGGACATTCTTTACACACGGCCATCTGATCCCAAACTAAGCAGAGCTTGTACTATGGAAACGAGATAACTGGTATATTACATAAATACTACTTTTTTTCTAAATACTTACTTATATAGATATTTACACCCAGACACAGAACAAACAGAAATGTTCATGCACACAAATGTTTGTTTTGGGTGGGAATCGAACCCGCGACCTTCGGTTTGGCAGTCAGAACGCTAAACCACCAAGCCAACTGGCCTGTCAAAAATATATAAAATACCTTTATCTCGGGAAAATTAAACATCCCTCGGGAACGCGTGAAACCATGGGGAGCAGCTTGTTACTAATATCATAGATTAAAAATGAAGCTATCAAAAATAACATATAACAATGTAATACAGACACAAAAATACTAAATTCGAGTTATGGGAGAAACTCATTTCTTTTACTCTAACTAAAACTAAAGAGGAAAACGTAGCTTTTCAAATCACAAACAATACGTTGTCATAACTCACGAAGAATGCGGGCTGATTACGCATCTTGAGTTACAACGTACGAGTAATTCTTATTGAACTGAAAAAAAATACAGGATTGCGATTACGCAACTACGTTCTGATAACTACACTTGTAACGTCATTGTATTATATTTGCAGGTTCACATTGCATGTGGTAGTTAATAATGTTATGTAACTAATTGCTAATTAACCCTTGACACTAATTTCAATTTGCAACAGTAAGTGTCCTATAATTGGAGCACAGTTCTAAATTTAAAATAACAGTGAATGATGTTGACACAGCCAAACTATTGGGATTTTTTGTTGCGGCAACATTCCTAATTGCATATAGTGGTTATTATACGGTATGAATATTCTTTCAGTCTAAAATGATTGATCTGCAAAAATTCACTGTTTAATTTATTTATTGGAACGAAGTTCCTTATCGCGCGTTGTGAAAGGGGGCTAGACGGAAAAAAAACATACGAAATGTTGTATAGTTTCTTATTGGGTTTGTTTTTTTCATAATTTATTTAAAGGCTACATACATAGTATAATTAGTAATTATTAGCACAGTCTTGGTCTTTTATTGAAGACCTAATACTAAAGACGAGAGATTGCAAGTTATTCTCAACACTGGACCTAAACTCAGCGTTTTGGTCAATTCCAATTCGTATCTTCGTACCATCCGGGTGTCCCTTGACACCTCTCAAGTTTTTAACAATTAGAACGGTTTTCACTATGATAATGTTAACCTACCTTTTATAGCTTGCACCATCTAACAGTTCCGTCTCTCTAGAAACAATAGCGTGTCGACAGAACACGGCCGTTTTACCGTGGATAACAAAGGTATGCAAGCTCTCTTCAATGTAAAGTTTAACAATGACACGACAACGGACGTATCGTCTGTCGTGTCACGCAAATCACAAGTTTTATAAATTCCCAGAAGTTCATTCGAGTAAATTTTTAAGTTTCCAATAGCATAGCGTGACTTTCGAGAAAGAATTCCTATTATTTTGGACAATATTTTCGGTGCAGATTGAAAATCGATTTTGTTGCAGTACGAAGCATTGGCAAGCAAGTATCAATGCTTCGCTTTGAATTTTTCATAATGTAATGTAAAGTAAAGGATACCAAACAATTTGACTTAGTTGCAACTGTAGTTGAATTGCCAATATGATTCTTGCACGCTGTAAAAGAATTTTGCTCAATTTTCAACTAGCAACACCAAAATTTCTTCGAATGAATAAAGTAAAAACTTGAATACAGTTTTTCAAACCTTTCAGACCCATTAAGTCGTCCATAAAAGATTCAAAAAATCCCTAAAAGTTGAAAAGTATTAAATTCCCTAAGTCCCCATGAATTCGATACATAAATAATTAAAACCGATGATTTTTTCTGAGGCTAAACATTTTGCTATTTAACGAATGGTCGAATCTTCCACTCTATATGAAAACATTTATAAAAATTGTACCTTAGTGAATCTACTGTCTTAAATAACCTCAAAGCAATTCCCAGAATCTGTAAAAAGCTGTGTTCAAAGTTACGTACAAACGTGTTAACCGCAACAAGCAAACGTCTCAGAATCGTAATGCTGATGAAAACCCTTAAGACTGTTCACAGCTTCAAAGATAATTTAGTAAATATAAACTGGAGTGGTAATTGTCGGTTGTATTTCTTTGCGGGGCCATTATCTCTGATTCACAGTTGGGCGAGCTTGGTGTAAATTGGCACAGAGTTTGGTGCAATGACAACGGGTAACTAGAGATATTTCGAGGTGACTATTATATTGTTGAGTTTAAAGGTTGAAATGACTATTGTTCTACTTGGTTTGATCACGTCTAGTTTCTCATAATAGATGAAAATTTGTTCACGTGTTTTGTGTTACTAAAACTTTATTAGTGATTTACCCGCGTTCCCGAGGGATATCGCATTTTCCCGGGATAAAAAAAGCTTATATGTTATTCCAGGATATGCTCTATCTATGTGCCAAGTTTCATCCAGATCCGTTTAGTAGTTTTTGCGTGAAAGAGTAACAAACATACTTACATACAAATATTTCCTCTATATTATATATTAGTATAGATAGATATAGAAGTATAGATGTATCTACTTATATCCGATATTTTTAGCCGAGCTTTATGCTCACTGAAGCGAGCAGTAATCGAGTGGTATAAAGATAGCCTAGAGACCAGGTGATCATTGATTCGATTCCTGGATCGGGCAAGGTAATATTAATGTTGCTTTATTTAGAAATTATTACCCAGAATTGAAAATGTACCCGACGGGAATAGTATTCAGTAGAATTCAGTGGAATCATTACTGAGAACTCTCAGATTTCGTAGAAGTGAAGTCTATCTTTTTTACTCTGTGCTCAAGCCTAGTAAAACACAAGTTAGATGACAATCTCACCGCAGTAGGTAATAATGTTGATACAGTTGGTAAGCATACAAAGTCTAGAAGAACGGGTTCTCAAGAGTAGCTATAAATACCTAAATAGGTGCGTGGTGACAGATTTTCAAATTGAGGCTTGCCAGTAAGGCGGGTCGTACAAGTATTTTACAGGGTAAAATCAAATAACCGATCTACAATATTATGTACTAAAAAGGCTAAAGTAATAAACATTTGAGAAGAAATCACTTCACGGACATTCTAATCGAGATCGAGATAGTTTTCCTCAGGCTGATTTCAAACTGCTAAACTCAGTAACTAAATTGATAAAACGAAAATAGCCTAAATTATTCTGTCGTATTATGCCAGTTTAGTAATATCTTCGTTCAAAATCAGTTTAATTGTTATCAATAGAGCAACGTCAGAGACAGACGTTTTATAATGCTGCTAGAAGAGGGCCAGGTACGTCAAAGCGATGAGCAGTTTCAATATCCAAGAATACAAGGGCACGGAAAGTAATAAAGTCTATCGGCGGACGTTATTTATCGCTAGAGAAATACTTTAGCGGCACCTTAATTTCTTATCGAAATTGTACAAGTGCTTGAAATATAAAAAAGTGGTCAAGTGCGTGTTGGACTCTAGAATATTTAACAAAACGCCGAAAAAATACTTTTCTTGTTACATTCATAGGTTTATTTTATTTCACTTACGCTGTGAAAATGTCAACTACCAACATTTACAGCTCATCTCGGCCCGCTAACAGACAGACAGACATACGGACTGACGGACGGATGTACAGCCTCAGTAAGAGGATCCTGTTGACACCCTTTGGGTGTAGAACATTATAAATCGTCAAAAGTCACGCATTAAAAATAGTCAAATATATGTTTTATGTCTGTTATAATCATGTCTGTTTGACTCTGTAAGGTAAACGACACTAGCTTAGTTAGCAACGCCTATGTTCTGTTTCTTTCGATTGCATGAGAGGTCCGCTTTCCGAGTCCTCGATGCGCCGGCTTACAGACAAAGTTTGTACTTGAGAATGTATGGGTTGCAGCAACATAATTAATTCGATTATTCAACATTCTACTCTCAGAAGTTCTGTATCATCTCTATTGTCTATTCCTGTTTGAAATATTAGCCCTCCCCACTTAATAATAATAATATTACACAGAATAAAAAATACTATTTTTCGTAATAAATATGTTTTCAACTGCCAAATGAAATATATTTATTCTAACAGACCTTCACAGGGCCTTATGAATACTCAGACTTATGCCGGTTTGTTAGCGACTGTAAACAAATGTTTGCTTCTCTGAATACAGTAATATTTTTACATTTTCACGATTGGTGATCGTATTATCATCGATATGAACGCACTTGAGATGCAATCTCGCAGCTCGCTGCTTTCTGCTCCTGACGTCTGCATTGCGCTGCAAATATTATCTACGTTATTGAGGATTAATCCTGGCATCAGAGATATTGTCCACGGAAGAAATAAGATTTCGGCTTCTAACCAACTTAAAAAATGATAACTACAGATTATTCTGGATTATATTCCTTGACTTAATCCTGGTTAGAATTGTACAATGAGCTTGAACTTTCATTTTAGAAATATACCATGTTGTGAGAGTGCCCCACAAGCTTGTACTTTGGAACCCAGTTCACTAATTATGTATACAAAATATAATAACATAAAAATTACACCGAGATGTACAAAGGCAAATGCTTACAAATGCTTGTCCTGGATGGGAATACAATCTGCGACCCATGCCGTAGTAGTTCGGATAATCTATGGCCAAGCACCATTGAAATAGAATATAGAAACCATAGAACGGAGTGGTAGGCTGCTAAGTTGACCCATCATAAAGTTGACCCATCTTAAAGTTGACAGCTGCACTTTGAACACAATTCTCTTAATAAATTGTTATCGAAATTCTTGACTGTCTATAAGAATTACCGGTTTAACAGTTACAATAACTGTATTGTCACGTTTGTGTTGTTGATTGTTAAACGTTTGGTATGTAAGAATTTCCATAACTAACCCTTAGTTAGCAATTTTTACACATTGGAACCAACAACTATTATTATTTCCCTACAAACACTATTGAATTAGAACGCAGCCGGGCGATTGGCGGCTCTCAGCGGTTGTGAAGCTGACTATTCGAACTGCACAATATACATTGTCGCTCCGATAGCAAAACCTCGTTGCAACTGTCATGAATAAGCGTCGATGTATTGTGTAACAGGAGATGTGAACGCGGCAGAGTCCTTCCATTGTTTCGCCAACGTCAACACTTTCCCGCTGTAAATGAATGCAGAACTGGGACGTTTATTGTCGTTTAGATTGTCGACGGTTTTGCGAAACGAAAATGTTAACAGAAAAAAAAAGAGAGAAATGTAACTGGTTTATAAGTGAGTCAGCATTAATTCAATGTGGGGTTTCTCTTAAGCTGTTTCTTTGTTAAAACGGATTTGTCGCGGAGGTTGGTGTTAGTGTAGATTTAAATGAAAATTTCAATTTCAAAAAGTACTCTTTGTTCGAAATTATGTTTGTTTTTCGTTGAAAACGTAAATGTTACCTACGTAACATAATTAAAATTCAAATATATATATTTTTTATTTATCAGCTGTTCTTAGCATGCTTTGCAATGCGTTATTTTTCTAAAACCTGCCTGACCCCGCGTCCAATTCCCCAAAATGGTATCGGAACGCTTAGAAGACGCACAATAAAAACAAAGATTAATTTTTATAAATTTATTAGATCATTCGATAATAATATTGTCATGATTTAAATGAACAAATAAGTAGTCTTTTGTAAATCGAATTCGGAAACAAGATATTACCTTGTGACGAATATCATGAGTATTTCGTTATACCTAAGTGAGTCACGAGTACCGATTTCCCAGAAACTGTTAGCTTCTAGCTACTGAAATGATATTTTGTATTTACATCTCAGCTATTCTCTCTTTGTCAAATTATATTCCCAAATGATACAACTAATATCACATGGCGTGTATTCAGAAATTTCCGAGACTGAAGTTCCCAAATTGGGCAAACTTACACAAACATATCCCCCGTTGTGTCAAAGTTAAAACTTTAATTAAATCAAATAATGATCTATCATATAATGCCTTGATTAAGTTAACTAGTTGAAACGTTAACATTCAATATTTTAACCAATATTAAATTGTACTTTCAAAGTATAATGTTCAAAAATAATCGCCCTGGTACCCATAACACAAGTTGAATCTTACTTTGGGTACCAGAGTTCAACAAAATTTTGTATTTAAATGTCTTCTACTGTTTGTGTCCTCCACTGTGTACTCAAAACTACTTCATATATCGGGATGGGACTGCTACTATTCGACGCGGAACTTTTCGTAGATGGTTAGAAGCTATATATGATATCGATAAATGCAAGTGAAACCGCGGGTTCTCAATATAAATATAGGACATCGAATATGAAATCGAGTTTAAAAATGTATGTTTACTTAATAGATTAAACAACGTACAGAATGGTTAAAATTTTGGATGAGTACCCATTAACGAAAATATTTATATTTACATGAATAATGTGAGTATTACTGTTTATTATTTTTTCTCTTGAAAAGGAAAACAGATCTATGCACACTGGTGTAAAATATACGGAAAGCCACGCCGCGGATGCTAAATTAAATATGGGTAATAGGCTTTTATGAATGGTCAGACGCCTGTTCGGGCGGTTTCTTTTACTGAGAAGAGCCGGCAATAAACACAGCAAGTTTTCTTTTTAGAACAAGATTTTAATGCATTTACAAGTGTCCTTTAAGAGCGAGCGTAAAACCCAAACAATGTCGTCATTAAAATAATTGTTTCTGTTGCCTTCTGTGCTAAAACAGCTGTTAATTATTTCCCAAAAATTTTGTTAATGGCCACTTATAATATTTATTAAAAACACCAATAAATTGTTCCAGCTAACATAAACCACGTGAGTACTTCTTTCAAATAAATCAGCATTCAATAGGATCTCCCAAATAACGCAGTAGAAATTGACTGTGGCACTCCAATGTGAGCTCTATTACCATTTCCAATTCGATTTGTTATGCAGTTCCCTACTGAATTTCAGATTTGTTACAACTCGAGCGGTTGTAAAAGTCACGTTCGGTAAGAGAGCAAATTTGTCTACTTTTTACGTGAATTTCCGCCTTCATGATCTACTTATTTAAAGATATTTCAGACGTTGCTGTCAGAGCGAATTAACAGTCCTATCCTTTCGTCCATCAACTTATGATCATTTGGGTCAAGTCCATCAAATAGATTAACAAGCTATCATTCCATCTTCTTTGGGATTTATCGTTTTTTGCGATTTCCCTTTTTGTAGGAGAAAAACCCACTTTTTTGTACAGTTTGTGTTCAGCTCGATATGATTTCTTTGAATTTACTAAAGTCATACGCGAGGCATAAATATACCATAAACAATCTTGAAGTAGTTAAATGTTACCGTAGTTTAACGAGCTATTTGCTGTAGAGATTTTAACTACCTTACAACTCCAGATAATGCACGAAAATAAATAACGGTTATTAACTAAATGTTATATTGTGTATATTATTTCTGCTCAAATTACTGTATCGCGGTAAAATCCCATTTATAACGGAGTGAATTGAAGTAATTACAGGCTTGGGGCATAATTCACGCAAACAGCTTAATCGAAGGTACCAGGAATTAACATAATAACTGCTTTTGAAAGCTGTGTACGTTATTTTTCACAGACTTAACGTAAATTTTAACACTCGTGAAAATTTTGATGAGAAATGCGTGGCTTCCCTAAAAAAACACGCGTCCTAAAAGTGAATTGACTTACCCTGTGCCAAAAATAAAATGTTTTAAATTAAAATTTCATTTCACGAAACATGATAAAATTTTACCGGCGTAATGAAATTTTATTCATCCATGATAAAACTGACTTGCTTATTATTGTTTTTACGTTTAAAATTACAATTATGAGATAAGCTGTATAGGTATTTTCATTATTAATAAATTGTAATATATTCTGAGAGTATGATGATTTTCCAAACACCCGAGTTTGAAGCTCCCTAGCTTTAATGATTAGCAAATTGAAGTATTGTTTCACAAAATGTTTATGGTAATTTTAAAAATAATTAAATTATTTTATTTTCAGACTTATTAGATACTAGCTGTCCCCCGCGGTTTCACCCACGTTCCCGAGGGATGTAACATTTTCCAGGGTCAAAAGTATCCTTCTAATACCTCCAAGAATATGTGTACAAAGTTTCATGATGATCGGTTAAATGGTTTTCGCGTGAAAACGTAACAAACAAACATATATTCACATTTATAATTAATTAGTACGGATTTATTTAAATCTATTACTGATGCTTATCTCATAATAGTTTAAATAAAGAGACATTTTCTGTCTTTCTGTTTCTACGCCTAGTTCTTATAATTTTTGCAATCGATTTTAATGCAGTTCTCAGATAACTAATTGACTCCAGGCATGGTTTTGCGGAAATCCATTGTAAGATTATACAAAAAACTAATATCTAGTAACTAATTCCGCTGGATCTCCTTCCCTGTCAAGTTCCAAACAATGCCGTTCTCACGAATATTTAGAGAATTTCCTCCGGAACGCTTATGTGAATACATTAGACGGTGGATCGTTAGTATGAAATAAAACATAACTAGAGGACGAAAAAATCTCCCTTAAAAAAAACAACGAGTTGCACTCCGGGAGTGGCGGCAGAAGTGAAAACTTGAACATTAACATTGTGCATTTTTACCGTCTTACGAATTTTCAATCAGGTCACATGTACTGACGCGAGTTTAACATTTCATACCCATCCTAAGAAAAGTGCTCAACGCCGCTAAATAAGGTTTCACTTCAAAACCTGATAAATAAAACTAATGTCCAAATTACTCTTACTGTTACCGCTATCTTGATTTCTCATTTTCAACAACAATGATTTTGTCCAAGCAAAAAAAAACTTTTGAATCATTAAATTACTACAAGGAATATGATAGGGAAGCCTAACAAAAGTAACTTACGAAAACTTTATGATGTTTATAAAGCTAGATATAATAAGCCACGCGTTGTCGTAATACGATACACGATCTCAAGTAGAACAACTAATAATAATTGTAGTAGTTACATGAGATGCGACTAAGTTCCTCTACGGGAATGGCCAACTTAATAGTGTTTCTCGAGTGATGATAGTTACGTTCATTAATGGAATTTCGCAATGGAACCTCACATGTCAGTATGTTCTGCAAGGATTTTGGGAAAACGTTTATTTAATAAACTATTTGGCACATTCTTGTTGCATTCAAGTACCTTTGTTTTTGATTAGCGTCTTCTACCTGACTTATATTATATTTACGCTACCTATATAAGTATGTATTAAGAAATATAAAAAGTAGTATATAATATGTAATATATGTATATCAGTTATATGGTTTCCATAATACAAGCTCTGCTTAGTTTGACGTCAGATGGCTGTGTGTAAAGTATGTCCCAGGATATTTATTTATTTATTATTCAGGGCATTACATATTACATTATACTGCCTACCTAGTTGAGTTTGTAACAATCAAGTTGTTATCTCCGCTTTTAAGATTATAGGTTTGTTAAATTTTAGAAGTATTTTTACATATGACTAACTGATTAACTTGAATATGCTCTGTCTCTCTGTGAGAATTTTATATCAGATAGTGCAGGGAATAGGGATAAGAAGGTCTCAGAAGCACTGCCACCGCTGAGAGCCTTTACCTTTCTAGACTTTATATTTTTTCGATTATTATCTGCCTATTGGTGTAAGCGCCACCTAGTGTATTAAAATAATACCATCGGCAGTGACATTTCTTATGCCGGGTTACTATATACGATCCCGATCGGAAATCCATGGATTGATGAACTTTTTGACAGTAATTTTAATACACGTAATGACAAAATTCTACTTCAATCTTGCGATTAGATAGTAACCCGGATTTAGTCTTGCTTCATAGAGATAGTGATAAAAATAATCATAAAAGTTTCCGATGTGAATTTGTATAAAGCGACCTGACTGTTAGTGATACCAATACAATTGTTTTCGTATTCACGTCACATAATGTGTATTTTATAGTGTTTTTATTGAAAGCTAGTCTAGTTTGAATGTAAAATGAGTGAGCAGTTAAAAAATACGGATTAAAACCCTACATACAGATGTACAATGAGAGTATTATAGACTTAGGAATAGTAGGTTCTAAAGTGAAAAACACGTCTTATTTAGTTATTCAGAAACGAATAGGGGATTATTATTTTCAAAACTTTTTATCAACTCATGAATACTTTTATTCATGAGTTGATCCCAAATTATCTATTAATGTATTTACTGAAACCCCTACAATTTTCTTTTAAATTACATAAAAGTTTATGTTTGAATAGCAGAATATAAGAAATGGTACGCATGACATAGGAGTAAATAAAATAAACAATTTTACTAGAAAAATTATGACTACCTAATAATAATGCCTTACATATCCCAATTTTGCCATCATCGTAGCTTTAATATTATATTAGTTTAAGCAGCACATGAGGATAGCGCAGAACCTATGTCGACGAGCTACATTCTACTGAACGATGTAAAATCCACTTCCCTACATAATGAGTTTAATCGAAATTTAATTCCTCGCAAGCAGCGACCACAGAATTGAGCTTCGCCATTTTATATTTAGATGAACTCATTTCACTCTCAATATGTGTATAATAGGCTAGCTATCGTCCCGCGGTTTTACCCGTGTTTCTGAGGAATCTAATGGGTTTATAATATAGTGTACCTTTTTATCAGTAAAAGAAGTTCGAATCGGATGAGTAGTTTCTTTAAGACCTACTTCCTGCATCCAAATTTACAACTTTCCTCTATCCCTCTTTGGTAATGCTTTTGTTGACTACTTGCCCACATGAGATATAAGTGCACGTGGTTATTGGTGTACTCTTTAGTCGCTACTTACGACACCCTAGGAATGAGTTGGGGTGGTGGCATTCGTCCCCATTACCTCACTTACGCTGCAGCACTTACAGCATTTAAGCTGTAGTTTCATAAAGAAATGACTAGCTTATGAAGGAACAATTATTGTACTTTATTGTAATGTCATCCAGCTACTAAAAAATAATAATAAATATCCCGGGACATTCTTCACACACGGCCATCTGATCCCAAACTTAGCAGAGCTTGTACTATGGAAACCAGATAACTGATACTACTTTTTTAGTTTTCTAAATACATACTTATGATGGATAGTTACACCTAGACAAGTTCGTGCATACAAATGTTAATCCTGGGTGGGAATCGAACCCGCAACCTGAAACGTGGCAGTCAGGGTCACTAACCACCAAGCCAACTGACCTGTCAAACTGCACATTTCCTGCATCTTTAGAGTTTCATAAAATTCAATACCATTTTTCCATATTGCCTTTGAAGATGAACGAGATCAAAGCTACTGAAAATACGGTACCTCACAGGTTCCCGAAAACAATCTGAAAGCGTCAGAAACCTCGGGAAAAGTTAACTAAATATTATATTTTAATAACGTCGCCGCTAGAAGTTTCTTGAATATTTGCAAAGGAATTCCATTAAAGTGCCTCTGGACAATAATGCAAGTTAATTAAATCCGAAAGAATGGAAACTTGGCTGGAATGCATTTTATAATACAAGGGGAAAGGTGAAAATAATTTATTTAATTTTTCATATTTTCTGTTAGCTAAGTGCTCTACTGAAGACCGAAGTTCGTAGACACAATTGTTTAAGTCGTACCAAACGAATATTTAAAAATTCGGCAAAAATCACGCAATATCACAAGGGGGGAGGGGGTGTAGTAAGATATCACGTGTATTTATTTTGTCGTCAATCGCATGAGCCAGATTCTCTGCGTAGTGCGCGAAAATGTGACTTGCAAGATGCTTATCCAGTTATTAGTGTTGAAGACACATGAATGGGGGGGGGGGGGGGTTCTTAAACGTCACCACATATCACCAAGGGGAGGGATGTTAAAAAATGCTAAATCACGTCATTAATGAACGGCCTCTTATCTTCACTCTATTTTTATTAGTAGTTTACGCTTTGTGAAAATTTCAAGTGATTACCTATTACGGTTTCAACAATACAGCCCTGTGTCAGATGGACGGACGGACGGACAGCGGAGCCTTAGTAAAAGAATTTCATCGGCACCCTTGGGGTTCAGAACCCTTAAAAGTGTTAGTTGCACAGATAGTAAACTTAACTTAGTAATAAAAAATTAATAGTCACATAAACGTGCTTGTAAAACTAATTGCACACATTTACAGCCGCAGTAGTTAATCTCCCGTTATACTAACACTGTTAAGCGATATTGTGCGGTTCCAATTACGACTCAACTTGTTGGCGAACTGCCAGAGACAGATTTAGTGATATACAAGTGTTATTGTGTTATACTTTATTGGATTAAAATTATTGTACGTCTGAGAAATTGAAGCCTATTTGAGAAATAAAATTAGCGTCAAATCAGAAACTGTTCTCCAAAAGCTCAAATCAAATTACTCCTAACTGAAGCATTTTTATTTTATTTTAATAAGAACCTACTTTATTTAGGACTATGTACACTAAAATTGCAAAATAAATTACTAAGGATAAATATTTAACATTAATTTAAAAACAACGTAAGATCCTATTACTGTTATATATGCGAAAGTTTTTGAGGAGGGATGTTTGATACTCTCTTACGCAAAAACTATCCGACGGACTTGAATGAAACAGGGGCTCGATTCTGTAAGATAAATGACACTAGCTCGAGGATGTTTCGTCGCGGCCTCAGTGCTCTGTCTCTTTCGCTAACTACGCTAATACTACTAATCACGTGAGAGGTAAGCTCTCCGAGGCCTTCGTGAAGCTGCTCGCTGACGAAGTTTGTATTAGCTGAATAAGGGGGCTGGGCACATACATAGTATTATTTTAATTATTTTATTATTCTAGTATTTTTATAACTAAGCAGGATTCCCAAATTACAAGCACGATCTTTACGCTGCCTGTTTCACGCCAGACAAAACAAATTATTATTATTTTCATTCACTTCGAAATAAGTATTGCCGTCACTCAAGTGATTCTATGTCCCATTACGGCTAAAAATAATTAATTGGTTCAGCTTTATAAAATAGGGCCGGTTAGCTAGGTTAATTAAACCTTCACCCGGAAATATCTTTCCGGTCCCTTCGCACTTTTGGTTAATTAATGATATTTTTCCAACAGTCAAGTGAAAATTGACTTGTAAACTATAGGTACATCATTTTAATAGCTTAAGACATACTACAGGACATTGAACTTTTAGCTTTTCAATATGTTATTGTAAATAACCAAACTTATAATGAAATTTTGCAGAGGGTTGGATTTGAAATTCAATGCATGTTAGTGGAATTATTATGGACAAATATATAAATAGTACAAAACAATGTCAGATTTACGTGTCTGTTTGTCAGCTTTTATATTTCAAAGTATGTAATGTAAATTAGGTTGTGATGCGGATTTCACAATTACTTAAAAAAATATTTCAGAAGGTTATTCTATGTATTATTTACCCACTCAGACGAAGCCGGGATAAATCCAAACGTTTCGTACATCATCACTACATAGGATAAAACAAAGTCGCTTTCTCTGTCCCTATATCCCTATGTATGCTTAAATCTTAAAAACTACGTAACGGATTTTGATGCGTTTTTTTTAATTGATAGAGTGATTGAAGAGGAAGGTTTTTATGTATAATACATGTGACATCAAAATTCAAAATTCAAAACCATTTATTCAGTATAGGCCTTCGGAGGGCACTTATGAAGGTCATCCAAACATCCCACGGGAACGCGGGTAAAACCGCGGGGGACAGCTAGTAATGCAATAAAAATAAAGGTAAGACGGAATAATTCAGCTTGCAAAAAATTCCCATCATTTCACCTTTCGTTACCCGTTTCACTTCTGTGACTTTTATTGCAAATGTTTTCACAAATGCTTTCAACAAGCATTTTGCTTGTAAGTCGCTTTTGTCACAACTATTGTAGTGTAGACATCACGGCGATTGTGTGATGCTTTCGGAATCGACATTGCAGTAAGTTTTGTTTTACATTGACAGCGCTACCACTGTTGTTCCTACACAGCTCGCGCGCCGAACCATCAATGTATCATGAAATAGGTTTCAAAATTGAATCTGAGAGAATAACACAATAAGGTAACAAGACTGAATGTTAAAATGGAAATAAAGTAAGTGAGCGTTTATTATATTCTTCTATTTTCACCGGACCATTGTTTAATAGGATTTAGACCTTAGCTTTAATATATAAGGTATGTATTTCGTTAAACATGGTTATGAACTTCTGTTCTAAATATTTTTGGAAATTGGTAATTATATCCATCACCGTAAAATGTGGTGTTGAAAAGCTATTACCTTTTGCCATAATCAGAAAGTCATTCAGAATAGCTTGTTCAATTTGGTAACCTAAATCTATCGAATACTAAACAAAAAAAATTGAGCTCAAAAACTCAAGTGAAAAAACTATGAACTTAAAAAAGAAGAAACTAATCGCTATCCACCAAATTTTACCCAAATTCGATTTTCAAAAATATTGGTTTTTAAAAGAGTAAGAATATGCACAGATAATAAAATTAAATAGTGAAGATATGAAAATGCTTAATGAAATCTCGAACATTGTGTACAAAAGTGAATATCACAATACCTATGAGTGCAAACGAAATTCTACAACCTTCCAAAGCAGAAAAGCTGTTATAACACCAAAAAAGTTTCACCAATTTTAATCAAAAAAGTCAATTGACCGTAAAAGCTTTGTCGGCAAAACTTTGTTCAGCATAGTTGGTTAGTGTTATTTGAAAAATGTACCATGCGTTCATGAAAAAGTTATTTTAGAGGAACCGTTTGATTTGATTGATTATTGCGGTAGAATATTTATTGTCAGCCGTTAAAAGTGTTCAAGCTTAGTACTAAAAATATAATATGTATCCGGGGACTTTCTATTACACACGTCCATTAAATTCAAAACTAAACAATGCTCGTATAATGGTTACTCTAAATACAACCTTTTCGCTTATCTATTAATCTAAAATCGAATGCATTATTATTATAAATGCGAAAGTTTGTATGTATAATAAATAATAATAAATAAATATCCTGGGACATTCTTTACACACGGCCATCTGGTCCCAAACTAAGCAGAGCTTGTACTATGGAAACCAGATAACTGATATACTACACATACTACTTTTTTTTTTTACTTAATACATACTTATATAGATATTTACACCCAGACACAGAACAAACAGACATGTTCATGCACACAAATGTTTGTCCTGGGTGGGGATCGAACCCGCGACCTTCGGTTTGGCATTCAGAGCGTTAACCACCAAGCCAACTGGCCTGTCTGGATGTTTGTTACTTTATCACGCGAAACTACCAAACGAATTTAGATGCAACTTGGCGCATAGATAGAAAATATCCGGGAATAACATAAAGGCTACTTTTTATCCCGGGAAAACGTGCCATCCCTCGAGAATACCGGATAAATATTATACAAAAAAGAAAAGAATTGGATTTTTTTTATACCCCATGGGCCGACAAACAAGAAGACGGTCCACCTGATGGTAAGTAGTCACCGCCACCTATAGATATTTGCAACACTAGTATCATCCCCAAAGCATTGTCAACTCTACACTAAAAACTCTACTACTCTATTTTTTATTTGTACTGATTAAAAAATAAAACTTAATAATTACTAAACCGATTTTAATAACTCTTTTACTGGTCGGAAGCTACTTTACCCAGAAGTAACATAAGGTATGTTATAATCTTGGATTGCATTAGATCCTGCGGGAACGCGGGTAAAACCGCGAAACAAAATCTAGTTGGATATTTAAAAAGATACTCATGTGTATGCAAATATTGCAGGAATCAAACCCGCGTCCTGTGGAGTGGTAGTCGAGGTAAACCACACTAGTCGACCCGAAAGTGGAAGGTTTAATATTTTTAATTTAAAATGAAAAGTATTTTTCTCGTCTTCGTATAAGTAACTGTGATAGAATTAATAAGATTTTACGAGATTTAAACGTGAAACAAAAGGCAACAAAGAAGGAGCTAAGACATTTTGTTTTTCATCCAAAGAACAAAATCCAATAATGATCCTTTACTCTTCACTAAGTGGTTGTGGTCATATTTGATAAGGTAATGTATAAAGTAAACAGTATTCCTTTGTCACTACATCTAACAAAGACAAATAAGTGAGCACATTACGTTAAGCAAATTGAATTCATATGTATACGCCAGAATTCCATCTTATCTTACCAAAGCTTAAGCTCTCCATTTACTTATTCCATTCCTATAGAGACTGGATTATCCCCTGCTAAATAACTTAAAGACATTAGTATAATGCCACCACGTTGTGAAGACGTAAAAAGTCTGGAATTATCTACCGTGGGGACTATCTCGCAAATTGCCGCGTTGCATTTTTCATGAGCCCTCGAGTATCGGTTGCTATGAATCGTTGATTTAATTATTGAGATAGCCGAGTCCCCCTGTGTTTGAATAATGGTAAGGGATCTTTTTTTGATCCTAGAATGTAGAATGCATAATCGACGGTATTCTTCGGGGAAAATTAAAATGTATTGAAAGGAGATTGCATCCACTTTTATCATAACAATGAAAACAGCCTTTTGAATACGTAATGAGCCAGTGAAGTATAGTTGTTAATGAAAAAAGTATATTTTTTTTTATTTTAAAATGGATCTATGATGTATGATAAATAAATAATAACAAGAAAATGCGTTTATTTCATATCCACAAATTACAATATTAGGGATACAAAAATTGAGAAAAGTTTTACAATTGGTAGGTCTAGGTAGTAGGTACTTATTTTTAGCATTTAGGAAAACATGACAGATTTGATCTGTAATTTGTGGGAGATCTGGAGTCAAAACTAAGCCTAGGCCTGTATTTTAGCACTCTAGGCCACCCAAAACTCTAATGTCACAAATTGTCATGTAAGTAACTAGTGATGATGCTAATGAACCTTATTATTACACCATAAGGTGAAATTTTCTGTAACACTCTCACCTATCAAAACGGGCCTATAAAATCACAACAATTTTAGTTTTAAAGACAGTGACTTTGTAAAGCGCCTCTATCGCACAAAGAAATAAGGTATTAAGGTTTTTACACTAAAACCGCAGCTACTAACTTATTTATAGTTGCAATGGATTAAAACAGTCTGTAAAACCTCCGTTAAGGTATATCCGAAGCGTAATCCGCTTCAAATCCATAATTAATCCGTATTACATGTTTTAACTCCACTAATAAGCACATATACAGATATTGATATCAGATATTTTGTGAGGGATATAAATAAAATAAATATAATGGGAAATTCTTCATACAATCATTGTCATCATCAGCCTATCTCTGTCCACTGCTGGATAGGCCTCACCTATGACACGCCACTGAGCTCGATCTTCAGCTCTTTGTTTCCAATTGCTATCAGCCAGCTTGTGTATATCATCGCTCTATCTAGCTGGAGCCTTACACTTCGCTTACCAAGCCGTGGTCTCCACTCTAGAACACATCAATCTTCATACAATATCTGATCCCAAATTAAAGCTTATGGGTACGATCACAACTAGAAAACGGATACTATATAATACTACTTCTCATTTAACCACACCAACTGTGTCGCGAACTACGTCGCGAAATGTACCATAAATTGTAAATAACTAAAACGTCAAACCTTGTTAGTATTAAGGACTGGCAACCCAAAAAGCCCTGTCACCGTCATTGACACATTTTTACCGCGACTGCTACCCACATAAAATAGAAAATCAATTATAAAGTGTGAACAAAGAAAATAACTAACTATCCAGGCAGATATTCAGAGATGTGAGTGTAGCAACCTGGGTGCGCGTGTTGCGGGAGGCCTAGGTGAGTGCTTTAGATTAAGTTGATTGTAATACCAAGTACCTAGTCGACATTCGTGCGTGCGGTTCGGAAACATTGTACTTACGGTTGTTGTTACTTGCTATAGTGGGATGTGCCTGCTTGCCTCGGATAGATATTGGTAGGGACGTGATCGTTGGATCATGCTCGATGCTTAGACATACGTTGGTATGGAGAAGGAGATGATCGTTGGATCATGCTCGAGGCTCAGACATACGTTGGTATGGAGAAGGAGATGATCGTTGGATCATGCTCGAGGCTCAGACATACGTTGGTATGGAGAAGGAGATGATCGTTGGATCATGCTCGAGGCTCAGACATACGTTGGTATGGAGAAGGAGATGATCGTTGGATCATGCTCGATACTTAGCCAGTCATATTACTCAGGTAAACTGAGATGGACATGAGTGGAAAGGGGTCGCTATAAGGGGTGGCGGAGGCGACTTAAAAATAGTCCATAAACTGAAGAGAAATAGTAAGAGAAAAGTAAGAAAAAGAGAAAAGTAAGAGAAAGAGAAATGTAAGAGAAAGAGAAAAGTAAAATGAAGAGTATAAACCCTCAACACAGTTTGCTCTCAGACAATCACCATTCAGATCATCTACATGCATATTATTTATCAGTTGAGATATGATGCATCAATTCCTGTATAAAATAAGGAATTGATGTCTACTGCATCTGCGTTGTTAGATATATAGATTCTTTGGAAACCAGGCTGGAATTATTTACTATCTATAGGTAGATTTACTTACCTTCAAATATCATTAATAATTCCTATATTTATCAGCTATTCGCTAGACCTATTTTACTCATTAGTACAAGTTTGGCGACAAACTGGCCCGTCAATAGATATGGATGTAAGGATATCCTGAAATTGCTACTTTTACAGCTTACTGCTATATCCACCCTTATGGGTCTACAGGAGATTATTAGCTCTCATATTTTTACGACATCGCTCTCATATTGAAGTAGAATATTGATCACATGATATTGGACTCAATATGTTTTAGATATGTACATGATTTTTTTGGATATTTCTATATTTGACAGGCTAGTTCGCGGGGTGATTAGATACAATTTCACGATGGATATCATGGGTTTAATTTCCCAGATATTTTTCTGTTTGTTCTGTGGTGTAAATATCCATACAAATATGTATTTAAAAATGTTATATCTGTTTTTTGGTTGTCGTAATACGAGAGCTCAATTTAGAATTATGGAGGTGACCTTGTATAAATACCGTCCCAGGGTATTTATTATTATATACCTAACAAAATCTGTCTGTCTGTTTTTTTACCCAACATTTTAACCAGTGTCATAATCTCCTTAAAATTTTAATAGAAATTCTTTCAGTATTCGTAATATCTTGAGTTATTAGTAGACATTTTTTTCTTATACCACATGGGCCGACAAACAAGCGGACGGTCCACTTGATGGTAAGTGGTCACCGCCGCCTATGGACATTTGCAACACTAGGGGCATCGCCAATGCGTTGTCGACCCTGAGACGTGAAGTTTCATGTGCCTGTAATGTCCCGGCCCCCTTACCTTTCTAACCGAAACACAAGTGCGCTACTGCTTCACGGCAGAAATGGGTAAGGTGGTAGTACTTCCGAACTCTGCACTCGTCAAAATTGGAATACTCGCCTTGCTTTTGAAGTGAAAACTTCTTTAGCGGCGTTGCGCCCATGATAATTGGGATGGGTATAAAACGCGTCAGGACACGTGACCTGATCGAAAATACGTAAGACGGTAAAATGCACAACGTTAATAATGTTCAAGTTTTCACTTCTGCCGGCACTCCCGGAGTGCAACCCGTTGTTTTTTTTTATTGAAAAGGCCCGAAAAACAGCCTGTCGGCCATACCTTCAGCACATTTTGATGAAATAAAGCATAAATTTTGCTCCAAGCTAAGCTAAACGAGAGAAGAATACGAAATTTGTGGAATAAGGCAATCTACAAATAAAGGAAATAAACATTTTGGTCCTATTGTTATCTAACATGGGCCCCAAATAGTTTTTAGTGCACAGACACGTTTGTTCCTCATTTGTATTCTAAGTGCTATCTGAACTCATATTATAAAGACAATGTATTTTTGTTTGTTATGAAAAAACTCAAAAACTACTGAATCGATTTAAATCATTTACGATTAAAAAGCTATTTTATACAGAAGTAGCATAGGCTTTGTTATATTTTTTTTGATGTTTTGGTAGGTCATGGACACCCGCAATACCAGATGACCCAAAAGTGTGTTGCCAGCCTTTTTAAATTAATTTTTAATGTAAGAATTCTTTACATCCTTGAGGAATGCGAGTGAAACCGCGAGACGAAACCTAGTAGGAGATACAGATATATAAAAATGGAGAAAGGTTCCTACTGTTAGGTTTTCTTGGAAAGAAAATGTATTAAATTGATATTGTTTATCTGACATGTTTTTCGACTTAGCTCACAAAATGTAGGTTAAAATATTCTGTATCTTTTATTAATAATATACAATATTCAAGGCGCCATATAGGTACATAGTCCCTAACGTGGTACCAACGTATGTTGGTAGGTACAAACATACTTAAAGTGAGGTTCGGTAGTTCCTAATACAAATAGTTCAAACACTAGTACAAATAAATAATAATTAAATTAATATCCTGTAACATTATTTACACACGGTCATCTGATCCGAAACACAAAGCGCTGTATACGCTATTTATCTGTACGTACGTAATGTTACTCGCGTATCCTTTTATTTCTAAGTACATGTCATTTAAGCCCCATCAAGCGCTGGAGTGTTGTATCACAGCGCTTTACTGAGAATATTATGAACATAAATATTCATTCCTCTTATGTTTAGAAGGTGTGTTCAAATCTGGGAACTTGTGACTGATTTATGAAGTTATATGGAAATAAGGTCATTTATATAGCATTTCGTGAAGATGAGTATCAACAAACTTGTCTTTTATTGAAATACTAGCTGTCCCCCGCGGTTTTACCCGCGTTCCCGTGGGATGTCACATGTATTATAGATAAAAACCTTTCAATCAATCACTTCAAACACTCTATCTATTAAAAAAAACCGCAACAAAATCCGTTGCGTAGTTTTAAAGATTTAAGCATACATAGGGATATAGGGACAGGGAAAGCGACTTTGTTTTATACTATGTAGTGATAACTAACTGACGCCACATAGTTTACTCGCGAAAAACTATATGCTAAATCTCATAACAATTCCTTTACCTTGTACGGAACCGATAAACACACACAGAGATAAAACTTCGCATTTATATCAACTGCTAGCCGATCCCTGACGTCTTACGACGAACGGTTTGGGGCACATCGGTTGGATGGTTTTCAAGTCTATAACAGCCATAGTTAGACAGGCCAGTTGGCTTGGTGGTAAGCGCTCTGACTGCCAAACCGAAGGTCGCAGGTTCGATTCCCACCCAGGACAAATATTTGTGTGCATGAACATGTCTGTTTGTTCTGTGTCTGGGTGTAAATATCTATTTAAGTATGTAGTTAGAAAAAAATACCAGTATATGTAGTATATCGGTTATCTGGTTTCCATAGTACAAGCTCTGCTAAGTTTGGGATCAGATAACCATGAGTAAAGAATGTCCCAGGATATTTATTTATTTATAATAGTTTTTTTTTTGGGTTTTATATGCATATCAAAGAGATTAGTTAAATAGCCAGATGAGACCTGTCGGTCTGATTACTTTATGCTTGTCAAGTCAATAAAATTCAGTTTATAATACCACAATGAATTCCCTTTTGTGATGCAAATAAATATTCAAAATACCATCGAAAGCCGAACAAGCACAACCCATTACGCGTTTCCTTATAACATTTGACGGCAACTAAAGTAAAAGCAAAGACACTCGTTCCTTCAGTTTGGAAACGATTCCGCCCTAACACGAGAGCACTTCAAGGGAAGAGTTTCCATTTGGTGTAACAATGTAACCATCTCTTGAATCCACCGTTGTGGAAATCTGGTACTTTGCGCTTTGGAAACAACCATACAATTAAATAATATTTGTACTCGCTTCGCAATTACATCTTACAATAAACTATTGTGCAGGTGTTCATTGTCAGTTTAACTAGACAGTGTATTAATATTATATTAGGGAAAACTATTTAGAATGACAGTTAAATCATTTAAAGCGCTTCTAAAATTACAGAATGATATGATCAGATGAGCCTGAACAGAAAAATATTAAACGCTATTTGGTGACAGTACTTTCGCTTATTATTGCAATAATAATAATCAGTAAAAAATATAGTTCCATTATTTTCCGCAACTTTTTTTTTGTTTTTTTTTTTTAAGATATTGAGTAATGCTTGGATAACCTCTTAAGGACTCAGGTGATTTTGGTACACTTTTTAAAAACCTTTTAATTACAGATAAATTGGTTGAATCTGTAATAAAACGCAGGGTTCACCGCGAGCCTAGCTAACACAGTTCAACCTCACTCAAAATTAATGACTATTTTTGGCCTGGTGGGCGTGGCTGTTATACTCCGCATTTCCACAGATCGTGGCTTTGATTCCTACATAGTACAAACATAATTTGAGTTTTATCTGTGTCTAAGTCTTAATGTAAATTTTTAGGTATTTATTTAAATGTAGTTAACACAATATATTTAAAAAAAAATGATTTTTCTGACATGGGCTCAAATCCTGTGTGAAGAATGTCAAAAGAGTTAATTTATGTATTTACTTGACACAATAAAATAATTATTTTTCTATCTTTTATTGAATTACTAATTACTATCCTACTAATATCATAAATTAGAGAGTTTGAGAGGATAGATATACATCTATATACATATTTATAGATATACCTACTAGCTGATTCGGCAAACGTTGTTTGCCATATAAAGTTTATTATAAACTATATATGAAAATTTATCGTTGATTGCCATCTTGCAACCCTCTTGCGGATCTGTGGATGGAACAGAATAATATAAGAATCGCGATTAAAAAACAGGTGTCGATCGTAGAAGGGTGAAAATGTGAAATTGTATGTATTTTTCAATGCTAAATCATAATTAAATTAAAATAAAAGAAATTAGACAGGCCAATTGGCTTGGTGGTTAGCGACCCTGACTGCCAAGTCGAAGGTCGTGAGTTCGATTCTCACCCAGGACAAACATTTGTGTGCATGAACATGTCTGTTTGTTCTGTGTCTGGGATAAATATCTATATATGTATGTATTTAGAAAAATAATAAAATAGTATATGTAGTATATCAGTTATCTGGTTTATCATAGTACAAGCTCTGCTTAGTTTGGGATCAGATGGCCGTGTGTAAAAGAATGTCCCGGGATATTTATTTATTTATTATTATTTATAATTGAAACCCGTAACACTTAGGGGTATGAAAAATAGATAGTAGCCGATTCTCAGACCTACTTAATATGCATATAAAAAATCATAAAACCGGTCAAGCCGTTTCGGAGGAGTATGGTAACTAACATTGTGACTCGAGAATTATATATATAAGGTGGATATATTGATGTTTGTTACTCTTTAGCGCAAAACCTACCTAACGGATTTGGATTAAACTTGGCATACAGATAGAACATGCTCTGGAATAACATATAGGATACTATTTATCCCGGGAAAATGTAATATCCCACAAGAACGTGGTTGAAACCGCAGGGGACAGCTAGTAGTAAATAATGCTATAGGTAAAAGAAAGAGAAATAATTTAGAAAAGTTGTAGTAGTCGCAGTAATGTGAACTCAAATAGTGAGATGTACATAGCTCGACAAAGTATTGCCGATTCGATTCCAATTTATTCAGAGTACACTTCAGATGTTTATTCGTTCAACAGACGAGGAGTACACAGGTTCTTTTAGATAAATTCATGTGCTTTGTCTCTTTTGTTACGCTTCCCAAGGTGTTGCATTGTTACTCTCTTTTTGAATGTCAAAAAAACTGGTCTTTTGTGTTACGCTTGGTTTTTGGTAACAAAAGCTTTGGTGTCTTAAGAAAAAGTTTCTAATCAGGACTGTCAGTAAAATTGGATAAGACAAACGTGTTTGAAATGCAAAAAGAAAAATATTTTTATTTTTGTTTCGAGTGCACTACAACTCTGACATATATACAGAGAGAAAAAATATTCCCTTTTGAAATTTGTTTTTTTTTTTTATACCACATGAGCCGACAATCAAGCGGACTGTCCACCTGATGGTAACTGGTTACCGCCGCCTATGGACATTTGCAACACTAGGGGCATCGCCAATGCGTTGTCGACCCAGAAACGTGAAGTGTTAAGTCTCATGTGCCTGTAATTTCACTCTATTTCTCGAATATTTGTCAAAATGTTTAAAATACTTCAGTTCATAACATAAAAATTAATATAATTACCTAAATTGCTAAATACATTAAATGAAATGGAAACCATTTCAATATATTCATTCACTCAAAATAGCAATTTTGTCAATTGTTATAAGCTTAATTGACAATTTTCAAGCTGATTGGATTGAAATTAGTTATGTATTAGGACTTACCCAATTAATCTGGAGTACTACCATGAAATACTTGAATTTTTACCTGAAAAATCACAAGAGTACATAAGTATTAATTTGTTAATACATACAAAATAAAGGACGCGTATAGAGGTGTTTATTTCTTCGTCTAAATTGTCTAATTCCTTCGTTCGACTTACAGAAAAAAATTGTTCCACGTTTCGATTTTTCATTTATTCTTCTTCTTACCTAACATAATAATATTATTTAATTCCGAGGGTTTCGCAGAGCTCTTAGTAATTTCCTTATCAAAGGAGGAACTGTGAATTTTCTTGGACACAAATAGATATCAAACAATGTAAAAAGCCTAATAACATTTTTTATATATTTTTGTTAAAGGAAAACTGTTCATATTGTTAAATACAAATAAGATTTATTTTGCCATTGTTTACGTGTATATAACTATTAGTTTCAACTATTCAATATGAATAGATAATTATGGTAAACACTTACAGTACAATTGGATTCTGTTTAGTTTTTATTGCCAGTTGGCTTGGTGGTTAGTGACTCTGACTCCCAACCCCAAGGTCGCGGATTCGATTCCCACCCAGGAGAAACATTTGTGTACATGAACATATCTGTTTGTTCTGTGTCTGGGTGTAAATATCGACATATTAAGAAAAAAAATTGTATATGTAGTATATCAGTTATCTGGTTTCCATAGTACAAGCTCTGCTTAGTTTGGGGACCAGATGGCCGTGTGTAAAGCATGTCTGGATATTTATTTATTATTATTGCTGTACCTACCATATTGTCTTTTTGTACTGTGTGCAGCTCTATGTTTGTCCTCAATCATATATGGTACATTTCATACACCATATGGAAAATGATGGTGTGGCCAAATATGGTAAGTACGTAAAGCGTAGCGGGAAAGCTCTCTAATGCTGCTATTACACTGGCAATAATCTTTTTCACATAGGATGTTTTCACAGTTGATGGATTATTACCCATATCTTGTGAAATAGCTCGTGATTACTCCGAGATGCTATACTAAATGCTTCATAAAACCTTGGTCTGTTATGGTATCCCCTTATTATGTCGAACTCGTGGTATTTGAAAAATACTATAGTGCTTGGCAACAGATTTTCAACATGAGGGATGAGGTGATAACCAAAATGCTCTAACACCGTGCTATGGTTTCCTAAAGATGTTTTCTTTCATCGAAATCAATGTACACCTCTCACTACAGTATTTGACGTCACTAGATACCAGCTCAGCAATTAATTACCTGAAAATGACTTCAAAATAAGACAGCTACATTTTGCAGCACTCTATATCATATCATATCTACATATATTAATGTCACTAGCTGTCACCCGCGGTTTCCCTCGCATTTATCGATATCATATATAGCCTTTAACCATCTCGTAAAAAAATTGCGTCGAGTAGTAATAGTCCCATCTCGATATTTTCAGTAGTCTTGAGGTGATGGTACCTCAAAGGAACATAAATTTTGCTAGAATGCATATATAGATTATAAAGAAAGAGTGCCAATTTGTTTGCACCTATGCTTGGGGTGATCTATTTATTTATTTTTTTAGGATACACAATACAAATTACAACCAAAAGGTAACCACATAATAAGGAATAACACATATAAAGCTGGGTTGTAACTCAAAACATATGTATACAGAAAAATAAAACTAGAAATGAATACCAGGACAAATGCGATGAAAGTGCAAGTGAGCACTCCCAAATGTCAATATAGATTTAAATCTTATTATTTAGCAACTATAAATAAATATTATTTATTTAGACTTAATTTATCTGCTGGGTATGAACCGGTTTGATTTGGAGGATATTTTTTATGGATTTTTTAAATTTGCTAAACTTAGGATCAAAGATCTACGCCACCTCTATGTAATCCTTCACCGCGTCAAAGGTCTCAGGATGGACATAGGCTATGTCTTAATGCGGGGACACATTCGATTCCCCGGGAACGCGAGCGTTACAAAAAGGTAGTTCATTTATATAGGTACATAATACTAACTGATATTACTCTCAAGCAAAAACCGTTACTAGTTACATAAAAGGTAATAATGCTAAAGCAAAACAATCTCGCTCCGTACATTTGGTTACAAAGCTGATTAAATTGTAAACTGCTTCACAACTAAACTTTTTGTTAAGTGATCTAGTATCCTAAGTGTTTGTTTGATGATACCTCGAATTCGGTAGCTTCTGACAATTAATTATACTAAACAAATTACTGGAAATAAACATTAAACTAAGACTGGGCCGGAAAGCTAGGAATTCTATGTACTTTGAATATCCTTTAGTCCAAAATGATAGCTTCTTAGGAAATTGCTTTTTTTAGATAAAGATGGAACAAAAAGCGTTGACGGGTTGAGAATACTCTGCATTTTCATTATCTGTACTATTTTTTACGATAAAAGAAAGATATAGACAGAATGACCAATGACAGAAAGATCTCTATCAATTCTAAATGCAGTACTCTATAATCTTAAATCACATTAAAAAACTTTAATAATGTTAATACAGCACCAGTTCTTGAAAGAACCGCAAAACTATAACTCACATAAAGACTTCATTCACCCGACCATGGAAATTTACATGAAAATACCCTAACCCAGTCCCGGACCTTTGTGTTAAGGCTCTATACTACGGCTAGGTACGACCAGATTTAGCCGAACCACAAGAAACACTAAGCTTTTTCGGCTAGACATTGTGATGACAATCGCAGAGTGCTCGCTATTGAAGCGGCCGACAACAGCTGTTACATAAATGGTGCCATGGATTTAGAAATACAGATTCAGACATCAGAATTGAAAATTTATTTAGTTCTGGGAAATGTTTATTATTTATAAAGGTTTGGAGTAACTTCGCGAAAATACTTGCGCTGAATATGTTTGGTGTTAATGAGGATATATTTTAAAAAGAAGAATAAGGTTCCCAATTACTTGGTTTATATTAGTCTCATTATGTTATGTTATTGTACTTGTTACTCGTAAGGGTGTAAAAACAATCAGAGGCTAAAACCTTCGTGTCGTTCATAAAAATAAAATTGTATTATGTGATGATTGGCCTAAGTAGTAAGTAGCGTCCAAAGCATAAAAGATTACTTTGTTCCAAGTTTTGCATATTATTGTTGATACTTGATTGACTTTAAAATATTACAGGACGAAATAATATCGTTTACTATAAACTAGCTATCGCTCACGATTTCAACCGCTTTCTTGGTAGGGATCAAAAGTCCTCCGGCACATAAAATATGTCTATGCGACAAATCAAGTCAATTTGTTGCTTTTTTACGCGATAAAGGACTAACCGTCAAACAGATTTTTAATTTATATAGGTGTAGATATAATATGTTTAAAGGACCTTCCAGTCAACTATAGATCCGGAATCCAGAGACATCCGCAGCACGGAGAGGAAACAATTTACCTACGAAACATAGGATAAAGCAGCACTTTCGCACGCGATCCATAGATTCATTATTTTTACAATACTACCGCTTCACGATATTTTTATTATCACTACAAATGCAGTAGGTATACCACATTGAAAGAAAATTAAGCCAGCTGTACGGAAGAGATCGCATCGCATTATATTCCATAATATCTAAAATATCATAATGTATTTTGCTCGTGCATTAGAAAGTTCTGAGATTATTGAATTCCTTCTGATGTCACGCAGGTATTTACATTTTCACGTTTACTACTTCAAATAGATATAATTATTTTCTTGATTATGGAAGTATAATTTTGAAGTCAAACTTGTTATGGAAGGGCTTTGCAATACTGAGCTGCAACATTTTTGTGTGACTAAAAATAAATGAATGCTAAACACAATCAGCACAGATTATGTTTAGCATTCATTTATTCATTTATCCAAAAGTGATTGATGAATAATTAAAATGTTTCCCTGTAATGCAAAAGTTTCACTTCCATCGTGTGTCTTTACGATGCAGCCTTTTTTTTTCAAAACTTGTTTTGGAAGGGCTTTGCAATTCTGATCTCCATCATTTTTGTGTGACTAAAAATAAATAAATGCTTAACACTATCTATGCTATTCAAAAGTGATTGATGAATAATTAAAATGTTTCCCTGTAATACAATTTTTTTTTCGAGTAGTATTTCACGTCTTTAAGTCAAGCCGAGATAGTATCGCTCATAAATTTATTTCTTTAAATGGCAAACTAAAGTAGGTTCTTTCACAGCTTAAACTCATCGTAGCTTATAGTGTGGACCGTTTATCTGACAACTGACCACGGGCTTTTATTGTGCCTCCATTTATAAAGTCGAGCTTCATAAGTTGAGCTTTTATATCAAAGTATTTCCACTGTCGTGACATTTTCTTTGTTGCACATAAAAGTAAATGTGCTAGAGGTTTTTGTGCGATTGGAATTTTAAGGATATTTGATGAAAGTTCCGTCCTGTGACTTGTAGTTAAAATTAAATAACTTTAGCACATAAGTACTTATCTAATGATTATATTAGAAACGCAAAGTTTTAAATTATAAATCACTATTTCAAAAAATCTGTCGGCTATAGGATTTGCTGATTAATACTATATGACATAAGTATGCAGCAATTTTTTTTTGCACTGTACTCTATTTAGTTAATTTTTGTTTCTGACCATACAAGTACATAAAGCAAAAAGTTACTGATAAAAAAATTGTAAACAAGAAGCACGAAGAGGATGAAGTAAGAGAAACAGTAATGAATTATGACTTAGTTCCAAAAAACGTATGTAAATGGACCCCTGAAAAGCGCAGCTGTATAGAAATGCTGAAAAAAATATCGAATTCACTGAAAGGTATGATATGAAATACGAAATCGCAACGAAACGAAGCATTACCTGCGAGGAATACCATAACGCATGATGATTTCATTAAATGCACATTCATTGAATGTACTGTAAATGTAAAATATTCGATACGTTTTCATCGAAAACTTTTATAATGGAGCTGTTAATTAAATTCAATTTTACAGGGTGCTAGCACAATAATTTATTGTTTGATGTCGGTCCTTTTGTGTGTAATGAAATAATAAATGGAACTGCGACGTCATGAAGCCTGTGACATTTAAATTGAACGATAATAATGTTTAGAATAAAATGGCAAATTATTAGAAGATCGAGATAAGGTTTTGTTTAGTTTTTTGCTTCTGAAAAACTCCCACCCATCTCCAAAGTTTTTATTAGTTACCGTACAAGGTTTTCTATTGATCTATATACATGTTTTTTGTAATATACCCATTAACTATAATGTAACCATGCTGAGTTTCTTGCCGGTTTTTCTTAGTTGAAGACTGTTTTCCGAACCGGTAGTAGCTTCAGTAACTTTAAGTTTGACCTTCATAAGTGCATTCCGCGGGCCTAAAGTGAATAAAAGTTTTTGATTTTTGAATTTTTTTTAGACTAATTTACATCATAGGATCGCAAGAAAACCACGTCGAAAAAGAAAACAAGATGGGTAAGTCTGTGCTGAAAATCATGATCATTACTTATACCTAAAGTAAAAGAATACCTGCGGCTTGTACAGTCCCCGCGCAGTGGACTATCGCCTTAATTAACCTAATTGTAAGAGGCCTCATATCCCAACAGTATAAGTTAATAATGATTCGGCCTTTGGTGTGACAACCCTGTTTTTTTCTCCATTGTTTAGTTTTACCCCTTATCTTTGTTTTCGTGTAATTTCGTTACTAGCTTCAGGTTACTATTCTATGAAATGTATAATATTATCAACTTTATTAGAGGCACACTGTGACGACTGTTGTGATGATGAAGAATGTCAAAGAAAAATGAATCCAATTTCAAGACCATATGGTTCATCTGCATCTGCGTAATTAACTATTGGATAAATACATACAAAGAAAAAAAAATATAATTTCTAAAACCTATAAGTGACAGCCCTACCGATATAATGGAATGGAGTCATCCAATATAACCATATGTTCGTGTTGGAACCTAACCCAGTGCATTTGTCGTATGCCAGTGAATCTCGCGCAGTGATTTAACTGCGCTAACGTTTTACACTATTAATCTTACATGATCGCTCAATTCACAGAGTAATTGCAGGCATTGTCAGCAATTTATGGCATTTGTATGGACATAGAATTCGCTCTTATTACGTTTGATTGCAGAATAGTGTAAGTACTAGGGGTGTCATAGGGTAGGTAATGTTACAGGAGTTATTTTTGTATGAACGCATTTCAGTAGATATAAAGACATTTATTATTGTTGAAAGACAGAAACAGAAGTTGGAATTTAAATAAGCAAAGACTAGTGAATAAATACCCTAAAAAATGTGAAATGATAAGCTCATGAGACTTAAAAACTTCAACTCAGGGTCAAAAACGTACTGCAACGTATTACAAATGTCTGTAGGCGTTGGTGACCACTGACCATCAGGTGAACAGTCTGCCAGTTTCTTGGCCCACTTGACATAAAAATAAAAAAGTGGAAGAATGCTTTTGTATGTTTGTTAGGTACTTGTTTGTCTGGCCGGAATAAAAATTGATATAGAGATAGCAAAAGCCTCTTCAAGAACGCAGGTAAAATCATGGCATGGAAACTTATAGATTATACATCAAAGTCATAGGAAATACCGGTCAAATGGAATGTGATACGTATGTAAATACCAACACCGAATAAAATCAAATGAAAAATTCTAGTAAACACAAAGGTAACAGGAGGATATCGTACATAATATACCTACTTTGAACGCGAACGCGAAATAAAATCCATTCGAGACATTCAATCGGATAAGTACGGTCTGATTCTTTACTGAAAGTGAAAAAAGTTGATGCCCTACCCCACCCTACCCTCTGGATTCCTTGGGCCATTTGACACGCAATTTTATGAGCACGTTTCAATAAAAACCGAATTCATAGACGCTGTATCGGCGAATATATCCGCTGTATGCATGAGTACGGCGGAATAATAGGTGAGATCGCGAATCGATATCGGACTCACTCGCTATGTATCGATTAGCTTGGATTGCGAAGTGAGAGGGAACTATTTTGTTGAATGAGTTATTAATAAGTAAGAGTTGTTGGAATTTAAACATGTTGCCTTAAAATATAATAACTTGTATGGTAAAGGTAGCTTGTGAATCTTACGTGTGGTTAAAGATGGAAACCAAAAAAAATCTTAGAACAGAATTGACTCTCAAGTACATCGATAAACACTGCATCGTTTTTACTTGGCAATGGTAGCTAGGCAAGGGGGTACTGCAATGTACCACCATATTACTATTTCCTCACAATGTATCCCTTCACAGAAAGACTGAAACCTCAAGCTCGTCACGGCATTCGACATCGCTAGCAACTGAGCCATAATCTTCTTGAAACTTACTTCAATGTAAGGTAACATTTTCCGACACTATATTAAGTAAGTTAATTTATATAGGTAGGTACCTACCAACATTAGAACTAACTGATATTACCTATAAAAGGGAACTAAGTACATAAAAGGTATTAGTGTTAAGGTAAAACAATATTATTCCCTCCAATTCCAAAATTGGCGGTCTATATTTTTAGGTAATATTATAGATAGAACACTATAATTTTTTTTTTGTTTATTTATACCACTTTGGCCGACAAACAAGCAGACGGTCCACCTGATGGTAAGTGGTCACCGCCCCCTATAGACATTTGCAACACTAGGGGCATCGCCAATGCGTTGTCGAACCCTGAGCCGTGAAGTTGTTAAGTCTCATGTCCCTGTAATTTAAAAGTTATTTTACTTGTAATACGAGTATGTCAACCTTATTTATCCGTAGAGTCCATGGAGTTCTGGTAAACCTCAAGAATTCTATGCTCTGTCTCTCTCGTTGACTACGCAATCAAGTGAGAAGTCCGCTGTGAGAAGTCCGCTGTTCGGGGGCCTACAAAAAGGATGATGTGTGTTAGCGTAAGTGTTGTTTTTATGAGCATTTTAGCCGGTCGTTTAAAGTGTAACGAGACTTGATCTTCTCGATCCCTCCAGTTAATTCGAAGTGTCTTAAAATCTCCTATTTTCTGGCGTTATTAAGAAATAAGGAGTGCTCAAATCTCGAATCAAAATTCACGACGCTGAGATTTCATTAAGATTTGATCATTTTATATCTAAACAGAAAATTCGGATGCAGTTGTACGTTTTCAGCAAAAACTGCAGGTTTATCGGATTGAAATGTGCTGCGTAGCTTTTTCTTTAGAATCTCTAGTAGTAAGCTCTTGTTAATTTGGATTTGCAGAAGTCAGATTGTAGTAAAGCTTACTTTGTTATATAATGTTTAAATGTAGTATTCTAGGTAATAGGATGTAGGTATTCTAGTATTGTAGGTAATTCGTCGGATAATCATTTTAGCTTGAACCTATCAAAACTATGGCAATATAGGTATATTCTACAATTGTTTTTTTTTTATTAACTATTAGAAGTCTTCTTCCATTAAAGATCAAAGGCTATATATAACTTATTAAAATATTAAACGTAAAAATGATTCTTTTCCATAATAATTATGAAATACTAAGTGCTATTCACAAAATGTACGTATGTGTGTTAAACTGAAGATGACAAGAATTAAACAAACAAAAATATATTTACAACTAAAAAAGTTTCCAGAAAGGTGCAAGTTCCAAAACAGTGACGCGAAGTCTAGACGAGATTGATGATTGCATGCCGTCAACCGCTCATCAATCCTACAACACGAAAGGCAATAGTAAAGATGATATTTGAATTTACAAAACAAATTATTGGGACCAAATATTAATACAAACATTTATGATCACGACTCTCAAATCTTCATTTTCATCTAAATACGGCAAAGCGAAAAGAAACAGTTATGATTTTATTTGATAAATATATTTAGGAAAGTATTTCTGTCCAATTGGATGTTAACGGTCCCTATGTTTTCTTAAGTGCGGAACCTCTAAAATTTTATCAATATTTTTGCCAAGAACTATGCCTAAATACTTAGCACAACTATTTGCAACCTATCCTGGCTTCCGTACCGCGGTTTCACTTACGTTTCCGAGTGAATTAAAGTTTTCCTGCAGTAAAACTTATCTTATCCCACTTGGGAATAACGTCACTTTCTATCTGTGATAGAATATTTGAAATGGGATGAGTTTTGGAGATTACCCCTTACCTACAAACTTACATACTTAACCTTAATTATATTAGTGTAGATAAGCTATTCATATACTTTCGTGAAATGTAAAACTACGCGTTTTGAAGATATTGACTTGTCATCATCATCATCATCTTCACATCAGTCCAGGGATGTCCACTGCTGAGGCCTAGGATAGGCCTTCTCCCTTGGATTTCCACCACGAGGGGTACTGAGCCGCCTGCATCCACCAGCTTCCAGTGACTCTGACCAAGTCGTCGGTCCACCTGGACACAGGTCGTCCCACTCGGCGCTTTCCTGTACGACTGTTATTCACTAGTATTTCTTTATAACCGTGTTATTGATTCCAAACTGATATCATTCGTTTTTACAAATAATAATAAGCACTTGTACCTTTGCGTTCCTCTTGACTGACCCATTGCTCTTAACATCGCTATGACATACTTTGAATAAGGAATAATATTCACGAGAATGAATATAAAAGAGAAAAATCTGTGAGAAATACATAAAAGAGGAGCTGAATAATGTAATGTCAGCTCAGCTTTAACAAGTACCGTATCTCACTGCGGTTTTGCTTTTATAGACCAACGGCGATCATATATCGCTACGGGCATCAGTGTGGAAACGCTCTTATGTAATCGATTCGCTCAACACTTCTGTTAAATACTTGACACTAACTAAAGATTTAAAACTAACCGAAAATAGCTGTACCATACATTTTCACTCGCTAAACTAAAACGAAAATAGACACCTAACTAATCATTTATGGATTCGCTTCGATTCAATTTGGTTAAATGAAAATAAACCTGAAAAAACTGCAGCTGCATATTGCTATGTACTAAAATAAAACGGATAGAGAATACCCCGATTCTCCAAGCAATTCACAAAAGAATTTAATCAAAAGAAAACACTGAAGCCTTCAGAATACGCCTGGCTTTATCAAGCCATGCAGCTGTTGTCATAAAACAAGTCCAAACGTCGTGTACAAAAAGATATCAAAGTCATTTAATTTTCCGCCAAAACAGAGTAATGACCAAGAGGGTCTCTTTAATAAGACTGACGAGATTTTTCCCGTGATTTTATTGCCCACTCTTGGGAGTAAATCGCTCGTTTAGATGTAACGGCCTCCGATTTACAGATCTCTTCATGGCCTGTCCTAATTTTCTTTGACTTTTTATACGTCTTCATTCGTCGCAAAGTAAATAGTTTATGTTAAAATTTGCTAAGCAAACTAAATTCTTGGCTCAGCTCTGTGAAGGTTCATTACTTTTTAAAAGGTTGTTAGACTAGAAAGATAAATCTTTTATGAAAAATAAAGCAGAGTAAGATGAAATTAATTAAGTCAAAATAGTGATACATAAAATAAGAATTAAATAATTTTAAACATCGATGGAATCAGTAACATGATAAGGAACAATTTAATGTTTAATATATCAAATTGAAATATGCGGGTACTTTATCAACGAAAGCTTTTATATGGGACGCTTGTCGGTCGAAGGGTTAAACAAAAACTCTTAATGGATAACAAAAACTGACACTTATTTATTGTGTATTTTCTGTTGCGTTTTCAATTAAATGGTTTACTATGTTCGCTTTTAACAACTTTCGTTTTCATGAAAAAAAATCTTATACTGTAATAGGAAAAATTTGAGGTTGTTTTGGTATACCGAAAGCTCAAATTCTTTGTTATCTTCATTTTAGAGTAGTAGAGCTCTTAGTGCACAGTTCGTCCGGGAAAGTACCACCTTATCCATTTCCACCGTGAAGCAGTAAAGCACTTGTATTACTGTGTTTTAGTAGAATGGTACGGGGCCGGTCAAATTACAGGCAAATGAGACTTAACAACTTCACGTCTCAGGAACGACAACGCATTGGCGATGCCCCTGGTCTGGCAAATTTCCATAGGCAGCGGTAACCATTTACCAATAGTTGGACCGTCAGTTTTATTGTCGGATCATGTGGAATAAAAAAACATCCTACGATTACCTAAACTACATACAAAAATAATCTTAGCATCTTATTTTTAAATCTCGACTTAATATGAGTTCCAATAAATAAATTATGTTCCACTTATCAATTTTCCAATGTTCATGAGATTAAAAAGTTATTTGAAACTTTTGTTACCGTGAAAAAGCTTCTGAAGTAATCCAACTGAAACTAAAGTTGGAACAATCTACAATAAAACTCACTTCAGACCCTTGCACGAACGATTTGATTCGATACTTCTGTCAGCCCAGGCACAAAGCGCAAAGGTTAAATAGTATAGATTACATCTTTCAATTTAAAAAGGTCCAGTCCTTTCACAGCCAACGTTTTTAGAAAATGCAATGTAACAAAATTTTTATTTGTATAGAAATCCCTTACACGGAAAAGCAATTTCATTTCCGACGAAGGGTGTAAAAATAAATTAGTCAACTTTTTCCAAAGGGATATCTGATATTCGTGAGAATTTTGTAATTCACTTTACGAATTGGGTAGATATGTATCGATTATCGAAGCGATACCTATTTTTTTTTTGTTCAGAATATAATTTTATACCATTATATAAAAAAAAGTTTTGGGCCGACAAACAAGCATACGGTCCACCTGATGGTAAGTGGTCACCGCCGCCTATGGACACCAGGGGCAAATGCGTTGTCGACCTTGAGACGTGAAGTTGTTAAGTCTCATGTGCCTGTAATGTCACCGGCCCTTCACCTTTCTAACCGAAACAGTAATACGAATGCACTACTGCCTCACGAGGGATATGGGTGAGGTGGTAGTACTTCCCCGGACGAACTCTGCAATTAGAGCTCTATTACTCTTATTGTCAACTAGATTAGCCTTATTGGGTACATATGTGTCCAAGAATCCATGTGTCTTTTAGGTCGTTGGTAATATGTGTGGAACATATTGGATTTACAATATGTGTTCTGTATGGAAAGAGGTTGCACTATTTTCAATACCTCTACATCCGAGAGTTTCCCGCAGTATAAGTATATTGTCTAGCTACCCAAACATTTCATTAAAGTAATGTACCTAACTTGGTATAAATGTTCCAATTAATTAGAACAAAATAGGTACCTAAAGCTTATCAGAATTAGGTACAAGCGACCTGAAATAAATTTTATTCTGTAAACTTTACTTAACAAATTATAATTTCAGCAAACACTTTAATAAATCAAAGATATCTTAAATCTTAGGAATATAAATTGTTACAAAACATGTCAACAAAATATTTTAAAACATGGTTTAACTAGGATTAGAGCAATTGCGATAAAAATAATAAAACTATTAATAATCATTTATCAGGTTTAATTCAACATAAAGACCATAAATTTTATGAGTCATAAATATAATTCTTTTCCAGCACACAGCGACTCTCGACAAATCACAACCAAATCACTCTGACAAGACTTTATTGCCCTAATATTTTTGTCAGTCTTCATGTTTCTATATAGACCTATTTATGGGGTGACTAGAGTGGACAAATTCTATACATTTGTCAAGGGACCTGCTGTTGTGGGCACTTGTGGGCAGAAGGCACCATTAATTTGCAGGCGCCCATTAATCTCCTCAATTCCGAAGTAAACAATGAAATCTGATAAAAAGGTTCATTATTCAAATAAATATATAATTGAGAGAATTTAAAAAAGGCTTTTTGTAAATTTAACATTTTTCTGTGTATAGCTTATATTTTTGTAAAATTAATTTGTTTAAAAAAATCTTAATGGGAAAGAGACGCCAAATTCGCTGTAACCGATATTTTTTATGACTTTAAAACTAGCTGTTATAAACGTTCTCGTGCTCAAAAAATGTGTACTTAAAAGCTTTTTCGTCAAAATATTTACTGTCTGTTACAACAGTTACAAATGTTTACAGCTTATATTTTTTATGAAGTTATAAATAAATTTCTGTTCATGGTAATCTCAGTACTCGAAAAGCTCTGAGCTTTCGCTTGCTGGAAAAACTACATCAAACAAAGTAAACGTTATGATCTGATAGTAGGATTTTATTGTCTCTAGAATGCAGGCAAAACCACATGTCGGAAGCTATAATACAGGCAAAAAATTTACTTTAAAATTACAGCGCAATCACCTCATTTCCGCATCGTGACAAGACTCTTTGAAATAAAACCGTATTTAATATTAAAATGACCCGTCCTACTTCCAACTAAGCAGCTAACGACAAAAAAACCGTACACTTTTTATAATGTACAATTTTTATCATAGATCTAAAGTATTGTAGACACGAACATCATTAGAAATACTTAACCGATCTGCTAAATCATTTTCTGTAGTAACGAGGACGTATCTACGTCATAAACCCGTTGGCACGTGACGTCAGAGCATAGTGAATCATATCTGGATGACGTGACGTCGTTAATTTCCGTACACGTCTTTGCGGGACGGAATGACTGAACTTTGACAGATTCGGGCGTACTTTGACAGACGGCTCGTGAAAAATTTTTGGGATTCAGACGCTGAAAAAATAGGTTTACAATTTAGTTGGGAATCGAAAAGATTGAAGTCGATTCATAATAGCAATGGATGGGAAAGTTTGACGGGGGCGATACATTTATAAAAGATGAATAGCTATGAAACTGTAAAGAATAATGAGTACAATTCTCATTTTACCTATAAAATTAATTATTTTTAATTCATTTATAGGTGAACATTTTGTCATATCTAAATACGTAAATTCCACCACATAGTATAAATTAATTTAGATATATAAGAGAAAACTATGTCAGTAAGAACGTAACAATGTATATTAAATATTACAGCTAAAAAAAGGTTTATGGTGCCACGAATTTTTAACCAAACTTTTATATTTATTCTACTGAAACATTTTAATATTATGCCTATTCTCTTTCACTGAAGAAAATGATGAAAGGGATCTTCTGCTATCCGATTTTGGTTACGGAAATTCTTTTAATGTATTTTTAACATAGCTCAGATTAAGATTAGTGGTTCTTAATCCGATTCTCTTGTAAAATACTATAGTTTCGATTTGAATAGCTAAATTTCCTTTCCAAGAATAATAGTCGACACACTTTTAAAACTATGGAACCCTACAGTAATGCACTTGGCCGAATTTTATATCACTTTGTAAATACAGAAAACAATGTATAATTGAAACAGAAATAAAAATAATCTACATACATAAAAAATTATGTTTGTATGGTTGTACCCTATGCCCGCCTATATTATTTATCCGATAGTGATGAATCTTTTCTTGCTTGCTCTACGTATGCCTGCAAAGGCACAAAGAAATTAAAAACCGCAAAGCAACGCATGCTAGGAGCGCCAAATATATTAAAATATTATAACTAGCTGTCCCCCGTGGTTTTACCCGCATTCTCGTGGGATGTCACATGTATTATACATAAAAACCTCTTCAATCACTCTATCGATTAAAAAAACCGCATCAAAATTCATTGCGTAGTTTTAAAGATTTAAGCATACATAGGGATATAGGTACAGAAAAAGCGACTTGGTTTTATACTATGTAGTGATAATATAGACAATTGTAGTCATTAAAATTTTGTCCACAATTAATTTACTTTAGAGCAAAATTGCTGGTAGGTAGGTACGTATTCAATGAAGTAAGTGAGTATTTATTTTTTTCTAAAACCTTTAACCAATTGCCCTTTTTAGAAAGGCCAATCCAACTGAAATGTAAAGAATTGGATAAAAAGCGAGATTAGATCTTTTCATTTTAGGAAGGGTCCGAATATTGGCCCACAGTGGCAGTTATGCTGAGAAATTGCGGATTGAGTTTGAAAAAGTCAACATTCTGTTTAAAGTGTTGGAGAAACGTTTACAGAATTGTTTTGATAGCCACTTCGTCCAGGGGCCCGATCCTGTAAGAAAAATGACACTAACTCGAGGATGTTTCTTCGCAGCCTCTATGCTCTGTCTCTGTCGGTGACTACGCTAATACTACTAATTACGTGAGAGGTAAGCTCTCCGAGGCCTTCGTGAAGCGGCTCGGCGACAAGGTTTGTAGTAGCTGAATAAGGGGACATTACTTATTATTCTTATACCAATTTGTTGAATAATAAAACGGCTATTTTTAGGTTATGAATTACATCCATATGTTTATTAGATTCCTAAATAATTGCGCCTTCGATGAAGACATTGGAATATGGCTATCAAAATAACAACCTACGTGTTATTTGCGAATGTCTATTAGCGTGGGAGTGATTGTTACGACAGTATTTATACCTTTTACATACATAATAAATGAATAAAAATCCCAGGACATTCTTTACACATCCATCTGGTCCCAAACTAAGTAGAGCTGGTACTAGGGAGACCAGATAACTGATAAACTATGTTTTTTTAGAACGTAGGTTAATTTTTTTTAATATATGCAATATTTATATTAAGGTATAATATTCATAAGAAAATAGTTGATAGTTATTTGAAAATATTTATAAAAGATATAGACCTTTGTTACTCTTTCGTGCAAATACTACTAAATGGGTTAAGATGAAATTTGGCTCATAGACAGTATATACCCTGGACTAATAAATAAGTTATTTTTTTCCCAAAAAAAAAAATGCTGTCGAATAAAAGAGTGAATTATACAGCTAAATTCTATTATTTTATCAAAGACAATTCTAAATCGTGAACTAAGCTAGAATCCAGCAAATTTTGTACTAAAGTAAAACGACTGAAACCACAGGCAAAACAGTTAAACCTTCCATGCAAACACATAAAATGAGATGAGTGGTTATATAAAAGCGACTGACTACCGTTTTGGTGATACGCCTCTACATAAGGACTCTTCAAACAGAATAAGTATCCCTAAACTGAGGTCAGGGTAAGACACGGCGATAAATTACGGCACTCCTCAGAGGAGTACGTATAGTATTTAGGTTTTACATAGTAATATTTCAAGAAATAATCATGGCCAATTATTTTGCGGCACAAGTTACTAGCGTTGAGATTAGATATTTATTAACTAACATTAAGTAACTGACAATTTCTTCTTAGATTGCCAATTTATGGTTAGTACAGTCGGCAACATAAATAAAAAAGTAGACCTACATTTACAAAAATCAATACATATATAGGTTTACCTTTATATGGAAAGATAATGAAAACAGGTATTAGGAAACATTTGTGTCTTCAACTTATAAAATAACATGTTTTTTACTATTTATGTGGCTGACTGTACGCAAGGCATATATGTTTAAAAGAGGGAATACCCTAAACTGTAACGAGCCTGAAAGGGATATTGCGTAGGGTACACCCTACTTATATTACCAACTTTCTACTTTTCTCTTTTTATTTCTTTTATAGAATATAATGTGAAAGTTCGATTGTTTGACTTTATTGTTTATGTAGCGGTGTCGCAACAGTGGAGTCACCTATTAACTTATGTGATATGATAAAGTTACGAATACAGGCTAAAAGCTATAGTCAGAACCCGAGTAAACCATGGGTTGGAAGCTTGTAAAAATACAGTAATATGTTTTCTCCCTAATCCATGATATTCACGCTCTTAAAGAAAAAGGCAAGAAAAAGCTTCCGAGAGCGAATCAGAGTCGCACACGAAGGGCTCCGTCACATCGGAGAATATTGAACAAAAAGCTCAAACAACACATTTCATATATGAGGAACCCCTATAATTTTATTATTATAGAGGCCCTACTAGTACGCACTTTCATTTCATTTTTCATTTCATGTTTCTCTCTGTTACGGTTAAAAACATACATCCCTGTAATCACGTACGGACAGCCAAGCCTTAATAATTGTCTTGAAAAAACAAAGAAACTAGTGACAAACAATTTCTCAGAAATAGATCCAACAGTGAAAGCGACGGTGATATACTACCCCAAAACATCTCTAGGGTGCACACTGTGCATCAATTGGTCAACAAAGGCATTCCCAGAGGTTGGGCGTCAGGGATGCCAGTCGTAAAACTACCAACTGCCACATCTCATGTAATATTTAATGCACCGAATGGACAGAAAACATACGCAGTATGCTTGTTTTCTGTATCCAAATACAAATATAAATGTACCAAAGGATTTGGACCATAACATACACAGTTGGCTTGGTGGTTAGCGACTCTGACTGCCATACCGAAGGTCGCGGGTTCGATTCCCACCCAGGACAAACATTTGTGTGCATGAACATGTCTGTTTGTTCTGTGTCTGGGTTTAAATATCTATATAAGTATGTATTTAGAAAAAGAAAGTAATATATGTAGTATATCAGTTATCTAGTTTCCATAGTACAAGCTCTGCTTAGTTTGGGAGCAGATGGCCATGTGTAAAAGAATGTCCCAGGAAATGTATTTATATAGGCTCTTAATAAACTAGTGCGCCTCAACATCAAAGATTGCATCACTACTTACCATCAGGTGGGATCGCAGCCAAGCACTAGTTTATATTATTTAAAAAAAATGCTTCTTGCATTGTATTAAAATCTTGTAAAAGAAAACATTTTTTGACGCGGCGTTGGATTGAGGACTTGTATACTCGAAGAATAGAAGAAGCAGTAGGGTAGTAATGACCTTTTTCAAGAAATAGCAGTGTACCATGTAATTCTGTATTGTTACAATATGTACCTACGTGTTAAAAATGTTTGGCTTTTTTGAATCTCTACATGTTCTCTCAAGCATATCAAATTAAAATTATCTAAAAGAGACCCTCATAATTTGTATGGTATCTTTAAATACAGAACCGTTATCATGGTGGTCTGTTCATATTTTGTAATAAGTTGATATATACATATATAGGAGATGTAAAATGATATTCAGATACCTTCAATAAAGTACGTGCATTTTTGTCAGTAGCTAGTTTGATTCATAGCTAATTTTTCTTTCAGTTTTCTTCTGCAATTAACCTAAAAATGCTTTAGGCTAGAAAAGATCATGAGTTTCGTTGAATTTGATTTTATTCTTATTGGAATAGAGATTTCAATCTTAATGGCAGAAATAGAAGAAGGCAGATCTTCTATGATAACATGACCAAAAGGTCGCTTGTACTTAACGTCAGGTGGATCTTCTGCTTGTTTGTTGGCCAAAAAGGTATAAAAAAACTGAAAGAGCAACAAGCAATATAACAATTTAAGTCTAACTTACAGGTAATAAAGGTAGAGTTTTATTGTAACTACTGATACCTAAACTAGGATAATAATATCCTATATGATAGGCAGCTACATAATAAATAAAGCATTATTGTACCGTCACACATGTCACGTCAATATTTGCGGAAGAAATGAAATTAGACACCGAAACATTTGATTGATTGAACATGGCTAGTTCCATACTTTGCTAATATCTTCATAATCTTGGGTGTGTAAAAGTTTATACCATTCCTTTTCTGCATTACTGTTTCCAAATCTAAATTAAAAACTTTTTTAAAAAAGGTTAGTATAAATTTTACATTATTTATGTACTCTGTGCTGATCTATCCTAATTTGAATATCGAACAACATCTAATGGACTTTTTTGTCAATTCGCTGTTCTCCTATAGCTTCGATACAATGTCTCAAGCTTCATCTACACGATGTTTGATAAATGAGCCACACGCCTGCTCATTTTCACGGCAGCCTTGATTGATTAGTTCCAATATTGAAATTTGCAACGCCTGTATCACGCTTAAGGAAAATGCTAAGCAAGGGTCCTATTAACTGCGATGTAGCGGCTAATGAAATCAATTTTCCAGGCGATATTAATAAGTTATGGATTGAAGCATATTAAAAATATTTCTTTCTTTTTAATAATTTTCACTTTTTTGTGGTTTGATATTTTTTTTACACCTGGACACAAAACAAACAGACATGTTTAATATTATTGGCACACAAATGTTTGTCCTGGTGGAATCAAATTACCAAACTAACTAGCCATAGGTACACATACGTAAGTTGTTTGATTTTCTGTGCTATTTTTGAATAGCAAATAATTTTGTACAACTACTTCATACTATCTGGTTTACATTCTGATGTTCCATACAATATTTTTTTTTTTTTTTAATAAATTAAAATCCATAACTTTTTTCCGTCAATATTTAATGATCTCAAATCAGGTTTCATTCCACAAGTAAACCTTTAATTTATAAGATAACGTTACAGAATTCTAATTAATGATGGCTGAGTTTAAGTTACAGCGCAGATGTGGGCCGTGACGTCACTGATTGATTCACACGAGACGGCCAACATTAATCATGTTTGGGACATTGTTGTACAATAGTGTTATTGGTGACGGTGGTTTGTAGCAAATGTTTGTTATTAATTACTCTGTTATGGATATATAAAGCATAGGACATAAGCCTTAAGGTGTCTTTTGGAATGAGATTTTTTTAAATCAACTAGTATATATATAAAAAATAATATTTGTCCGTATTTCTTTTATAGAATCGTAAACCACGCAACAGATTTTAATGCAATTCAACAGTAGATAGAGTAACTCAAGAGGAAGGTTAATAACCAGGATTGAAAGCGGGCAAAGTCGCAGGGTGCAGCTAGTGGTTTATAAATGTTTGGGATTTGTGTGCTTATAGATATACAACATGTACTTCTTGGACCTCTTTTAAATTCATACTTATATTGATACTCGCTGTCCATTAAGGTTTCAGACGCGTTCCCGAGAAATGTCACATTTTCCTGGAATTAAACTATTCTACATATTGAAGTGTCCTACATATTATTCCAAGGCATGCTCTTTTTATGTGCCAAGGAGCATCCGAATCAGTTAGGAAGATGTTACGCGATAGAATAACCAGCATCAACATTAACGACCCATCCTCATAAACTTTCGCATTTATAATATTAGTAGGTTTTACACTTAGCCTTTTGTCCTGAATGGAAATCAAACCCACGAACTGTGTCATGGCAGTCAGGGTATCTAAACATCAAGCCAACTGCTCCATCCCAAAGAATAATGGGTTACTGTTTATATACTTAGTAAGGTATCCCAAAATAATTAACCTTAAAAAAAAACAAAAACAACGGATATTTAGACGCGATCTCATAATTTCGAACACCATACATCAAGTAAAAAATATATTGATAGAACAACTCGACCTTACCTCAAAAGGAATAAGCCGGAAAATTCTCTGACGCTGTAACTCGATACATTTCATCCCAACCCTAAAGTATACGTATTTTATAAAATGTCGATACTTGTAACAATTTAAGGCCAGTGGCCGGGGGACCCTATTAGGCCTGACCTTCGATTAGGTACCTCCCTGAACATTTTTCAAGTTAATTGTACGGTGGCAGGGTTGCTTACGAAATTTACAGGAAGGGAAGTTTTGACGGTCTGACGGAGTGCTGTTTGTACCTAAAGGTACGTTTGCGTAATTTGTTTATGGAGATTTAATGGAAGATAGACTTGGGGATGTGTGGTTGACACGGGTAATGCTGTTAAAAAGTGATAACAATGTTCGTCTTCCTTATTTACAATTTAATTCCTTTATAAAAATCCTGGTATCGCTGAATTTCCTTACGTCAGATAAAAAAATTAAAAGTAAATATTTTATTCAAATACATACAAGCACTTATGAATAGTCTGGCTCTAATACCGATTTGGAAGGTTGTTTTTTACTGAGAAGAGCCAGCAATAAAATCAGGAATTACTCTTTTTAAAAAACGAACTTAGATTTATTACATACAATTTATTTAGTCTCACTGACAATACCTGTGTGATAGCTGATAAGTAGGCCTGATGGCAAGTAGCTTCGCCTTTAAGAATGTAATAAGCAAAAAATTGAGAAAAAAAGTAGATTAGTTCCATCCAATTAAGGCCACGGAACTTGGAAAATTAGGTAAGGCTATTAGGACTTTCCTTTTTAAAAAATGTCTATCCTCCTGGTTGTCGTATTTTACATTCAAAACACTTTCGGGAGGCGACTAAGCATCCGCAGTGAGCTCTTAGTAAACATCATTATCAACAGCTTATATATGGCCCCACTGCAGGGACATCAACCTCTCCTAACGACGTGGGGCCGTTTAGGCCCAGTGCAGTTAAGTATGATCAGAAGGACAGAGAAACCTTTGAATTTGACTTCTCGTCCATGCAGATATAGCAATTTTATCTATCAAAAAGGAGGAGCATGTTTTATGTAAAGTGAGAGGTCAAAAAGTAATTTTGTCCACCTGATGGTAAGTAGGTACCGCCGCCTATAGACATTTTCAATACCAGAGGCAATGCGTTACCGAGTTTGAGACATGAAGTTATTAAGTCTCATGTCCCTGTAATTTCACCGACATCTTTACCTTTCTAACTAAAACACAGTGATACAAGTGTACTATTGCTTCACAGAAAATTAAATAAATTTAAATTTAAACCTTTTTATTGCAATTTTTTTCACATTTCATTATATTACACACATAGCTCAATCTTAATGAAAAAGATTATGTGCGAGTGAGGCGTCTCACTTATGAAGCACTTATGAAAAAGGATATAATGGTAGTAATTCCCCAGATGGATTTTAATACTACTTCGGAACTCAGGTAGACTACTGCGCCACCACGGCTTAGTAACCAATAATAAATACCAATTACATAATCTCGACAAGTCGGATAATCTTCTGTCTGTAACACAGTTTATGCCCGAGTCATCCGTACACGCGATTCTGACATTTATGTGTCACTGAACGTTGGCCGCGTTTGTAATAAACTGCTGGCCTGAAAATAACTGAAAATATTACATCGGTATATGACGTAATCGAAGGTTGATCGCTGAAAATATTTTGCTTGAAATTCAGATGTAGGTATTTGCAATTAAGCTCGGGACATCCATTGATCGCCATATCTACATGCCAAATGGCGATCGTGTGCCAAATCAAAGCAAATTAAGTCAAGTTATTCTAAATTGAACTTTATTTCAACCAGGCTTAGAACTGTCATGTCATGAAAATGTAAACACTCAGTGATTTTAATGTAACCATATTTTTCATTATACCTATTGTGTATCCTCTTTAACCTCTCCAAAAAATATTATTATGACCTTTAAAGCAAAAGTACTTCGTTAGGTTAGATGTATTTGATTTCATGTTTCGCAGGTAAATAATTAAACATTTTAATTAATTAATAAATAATTTCAGAAATAATTACCATTAAGATAACAAAGTATTTCATTAAATTGAATCAATCACTTCTAAAGAACGTTACGTTAAAACCAAACCAAAATCCTTCAAAAGTCAGCTCGGTAATTAATTTCTGAAAATATTTAATCAACTTGATCGGAAAGTTAAAGAAGGCATCTGGCTAAGAACAATTTCCATCGTTTAAGTAATAATTAAACCGGATTTAGGATAAATAACTAAGTTAATTATTAATTTGAAAAAATATATTCATAAAATCAACATACTATGGTTAAATTCTTCGAAGAAACGATTAACTTTGTGGTGATTATAAGAACTTTATTTATCGCTAACTCCAATGCGAAAGCTAAGTCTGGTTGATATTATACGGATATTGAAGTTACATTTCTTCTCAAGCGCAGAAGGCTCAGTTTTTAAAGAATCGCATCGTAAATATTTTAGAAAATGCCCGCATTAAACAGTTGACAAATAAAATAATTGAGGATGTACAACACATTAGATTTAAAATGCACCTAAAATGCAAAGGGATACATACAGTAATGGTTTGGCAGATTCAGGCTCAGGCTCACCAACATGGAAGTGTAGTGGCACCACAGAGGAAAGTCAATCGTCAAAGTGCCTGAAACGGGGTCACCACCTTGGCCGCGGCAGCGCAAGCGGGGCGGGCGGAAATAGCGCGAGGGCTCTCGTCACGATGACGACTTGGAAATGGTAATGTCGAGATTTCTGCGGCTCTGCTTAGTTAATGATCATCTTTGCTATATGTTTTCCTGGTACTTTTTACGATGTCATCGGGGGCAATTTGAATTTTTTGGTTATTTTTTTTGGTGACTGACAGAATTTGTAATTATTTTAAAGTAGATTTTTTTTTATGTTTTTAATTTCATCCATATAATTTATGTCCTAACCAAGAAATTCGCTGTTGATATTAGCCGAATGTAATTTTTTTTTTATGACAATACTAAAACTTTTAATAAGTACTTATAAATGTTTCAGTCAGCTGAATTCATACAATACTAGTTCTCCCCCGTGGTTTCATCCGCTTATATCCTATAACCTTCTACGAAAAATTCCGCGTCGAAAGGTAGGAGTCCCATCCCGATATATTCAGTAGTTCTGAGGTGATGATGCGTCAAAAGAACCCTATTTTCCTTATTTATATATCCCTACTAATATAATTATAAATTTGAATGTAAGTTTGTTTGTACCCCTTTACGCGAAAACTACTAAACCGATCATCGTGAATCTTTGTACACATATTTTTAAAGGTATTAGATACTTTTTGTGCCGGGAAAATGTTACATCCCTCGGGAACGTGGGTGAAACCGCGGGGGACGGCTAGAATTATTGATATAAAAATACCTAATATTTTTGAACAAAAGTTTATTATATTATTAATGCTTCATGTTTTTAAGACCAACTCTGTTCAGTTACAAACTAAATCATGAATAACAATGAACTTGTCTATGAAATTAATCACTAGGCTGAAATAACTCCTTCACAGCAGCTGTACGTGGCATAATGTTACAAAGTTAAGAAACTTTGTTCACAATATGAGAGAAACCCTATATAGAGTGAATATAGGTACAGAGTTACTAGAGTTGATACGGTTTATCTCAATACACAAATGTTATTCAAACATCACGTTCCGGAATGATCTAATCTTAGGATAATTATTTCAGCAAATACGATTTCAGGAACTGTTTATCTGTACTCTAGAGCTGTAAATATGATATTATTATACAGAATGTTACAAAACTACCCGCAAAGCCGAAATGGGGACTTATGACTAGTCTATTCACAATATTTAAGAACCGTAGTAACGCTGTATAACATACCCCAAAAAAATTAAAAATAAACTGTTTTTTATGAATGAAAAATAGAAAAACTATTAAAGTATACAATTATTAGGTAAAATCGGCACGTAGGCCTTTCTGTCAAATAATCTGGATCCCTGACATGATAGCTTACTAGGGTTGTTGGCTTTGATAATTAATTATATTTTTACGGGGTATTTTATAACACGTTGAATACAATTTAGCTGTCCCCCGTTTCACCCACGTTTCTTAAAGATGTTATATTTTCCTCCTCGTTGCTTCGTGTTCCTCAGGACTGAGAGTCATGACCTCCCTTCTGCATCATTTTCTTGTGGATGATCTTTCTCCATCCGACTCTGTCTCCGAGGGTGTATGATACCAGGGTAAAAAGCCTATATGTTATTTCCGGGCATGGTCTATCTATGCGCCAAGTTACACCCCAATCCATTCAGTTGTTTTTGCGTGAATGAGTAACAAACATCCATACATCCCATCCATACAGCCATCCTCACATAACTTCACATTTATAATACTACTAGCTGTCCCCGTGGTTTTACCCGCGTTCCCGAGGGATATCACATTTTCCCGGGATAAAGAGTAGCCTATATGTTATTCCAGGATATGCTCTATATATGAGATAAGGTTCATCCATATCCGTTTAGTAGTTTCTGCGTGAATGAGTAACAAACATACTTACATACAAAACTTTCCTCTTTATAATATTAGTATAGATTAGTATTAGTATGGATTACACGCAAAATACAAAATCTCTAACTAAAAATAATTAAATTGAAAAACTATATCAATATTTAGACTACAAGGTTTTAATATTAATATTTTTTATATCAGAATGTTGACAAGGCAAACGTGTCACGTGATGTTGTAATGGTTGCCTTATCGTGGGGATTGCTAATGAGCTGGTGACCTTGTGCATAGCTATGCTTATGTTTGACCTTAATGTCATCACATTTAGGTTCAAAATAATATATAAATAAATATACTCTGAACATTTTTTAAAACGGCCATTTTGATCCCTAGCTAAGTCTTATCGTTAGTTGGAAGGCTCGTACTATCGAAACCAGATAGCAGATATATACAACTGTAAAAATATATAAAAATACATATTTATATTATTAACACCCAGACGCAGAACAAAGAGAGATATTCATGCACACAAATGTTTATCCTGGGTGGGAATCAAACCCGCGACTCGGCAGTCAGGGTCTAGCGACCCCCAAGCCAATCGTAAATGTTGTCAAATAATATGAAAGTACTTTCAGAAGTAGTTTAATAAAGCAGAGGTTACCGCAACGAATACACCCACGTCTCATCTCTAGGATATTGCACGAGGCGACAAAAGAGCAAAGAGATGACCACATGCACTCAGAATCTCGCAGCTTGTGATCAACAACTGCATTCCCAAAAAGGGTTGGCATCAGGAACTCCACCGCCCGTAGAAGCTTTGTCAATACCCAATGAAATTTGTTAAGCGTAATTTAACATTTTAGACCCATCCTCAATGACTAGTAACAGGGTAGGCAGTAAATAAATCTTTCATAAAAACATATTTACTGTATACGATACTATCTGTCCCCCGCGGTTTGACCTTCATTTTCCGAAGGATTTTACATTTTCCCAGAATAAAAAGTATCCTTTGACTACCAGAGTACACTCTATCTATGTGCAAAGTAATCTAAATCAGTAAGGTAGTTTTTGCGTGTAGAGTAACAAACATATATACGTCCATCCTTGTAAAGTCTAGAATCTCGAATTTATAATATTAGAGAAAAAAAATATATTATTTCTTTGTTCATTTTCTACGGACTCTAAGTCCGTATTCTTTAAAGATTCTATGATAAATTATTTTAAGATTAATTGTATTGTGTTTTTATAAACTAACATCTTTTCGCGCTTGCTCAACTCGTTGTTTTGAACTGAGGCTTGTGATTCCTTAATACATAATATTACATTAAATTTTTCTATTGTTCAATGCATGGCACATTTATTACTATTCTAACGTCATACTATACTATACGTCATGATCCCTATGACTTACCCAATAACTTACCCTATCTATAAATAGATAACCCGATCCATTAGTATTGCCCAGCCATTAGTTTATCAAGTCGCTTCACAAGGAAATAACCTCGGGGAATTAGAAACAATTTGAATAATTACACAAATTTCCATGTCAGTACTCACTCATCCGGGAAATTTATGGTTCCAGCGTTTAAAACAACGACTTTGTGTTGAAACGTCGCCAAGTTTTGAGTTATGGGCCCTTGGACTTGTGGGATTCGAGTTACAAGTTCAAAATACGTAATGAAATGAAGACTGTGGAAAGCCGACGACTTTCAAATTAAATCAAATGATTTTACATTTAAGCATCCATTGGTTTTAATTTTAATAATGTTGATGATAGCTCTATTTTCTAAAATATTAAACCTTGTTGTCATCTTATTGAATACACAAATTAATCGTTAATTATTGATTTCACTATCTTTCTATAGATGTAAATAAACAAGTGTGCATTATTATGCATAAAAAATACTCCTGAGTACTTTTACATTACTATATATTTTTGTTTTATTTATATACAATACGTTTTAGTAATTGCTTCATAATATGGTAAAATACCGACCCATTTTGGTCTCCTATATGTACTTAAACCAATTTGTAAAACAAATGAAAAAGAAGTAAAAAAATATATGTACCCCAAAGTTTTTGATTATAAACTACCGTATGGATTTAGTTTAACCTTAATCACGTTTGAGAACAAAATTCTATACTGATAATATTTGCCAATGGCAGCATTAAGCTGCAGCACCTGTATACAAACACTCGACGTACGAACCATGTTCCTTTCTATATTAATATCGCATTTCAGTGATCATTTCGCTCGTAGTGCAGAACCGCCTTAAGTGAGTGCTAATGGCGTCATAATATTGGAAAGCCATCTTCATACCTGTGGTAAAAGATAACGGCCAGATAGAGGTGTTCGAATTTTAAACACAGGTGAGCTTGCATAGTTGGTAACACCTGGCCAAATTGTCGGGAAATTGTTGCGGGAGAGAAATAACCAATATTGGTATTATAAAAATATGTTATGAATGGTGCAATTTTAAGTATAAACATAAAATATGTAACCACTAAGGTTTTGGCGAAATTTAAAGTTTGTATGTAGACCCAGCATATATTTTATGTGAAGATTAGAAGAAAAATGCGGTGATGGCTGAGTAGACTAGACAAGTCTGTATTGCGAGGGCGAGGTATCAAACAAACTGACATATAAGTATTTACTTGGTGTTTCGCCAGAGGGAACCCTACCCTTCAATTCTATAGAAATCAGTATGTCAATATTATGTTAATTACACCGATAACCAAATAAATGGTCCTCCACCTGATGGTAAGTGGTCACCGCTACATTTACAACAGCAGGAGCATAGCCAATGAGTCATCGACCCTGAGACGTAAGGTTTTTTAGTCTCATGTTCCTGTAATTCGTTTTCCAGCTAGGCTGACAAACTAGCAGACAGTCCACCTGATGGTAAGTGGTCACCGCTGCCTATGGACTTTTACAAAACCAGGAGCATCGCCAATGGGGTATCAACAATATGACGTAAAGTTGTTTAGTCAAATGTGCATGTCATTTCAGCGGCTCTCTTACCTTTCTAACTGAAATACTGTACAGTAATAAAAAAAAGTTACTACTGTTCACAGTGGAAATGGGTATGGTGGTAGTACTTCCTCGGACGAACTCTGCACAACGAACGCTACTACTTCAAAGTTACTTCTTCTTACCAAGAAATCAAATTCAAGGGCATTGTGAAGATGGTCAATTCTTCATTGTCAAATGACCCTCCAGGCTCCAGCATGGACAACATACTGAACATAACATACCACGTGGTCACCGCCGCCTATGGGCATCTGCAACACTAGTGGCATCGCCAATGCTTTGTCGACCCTGATACGTGAAGTTGTTAAGTCTCATGTGCCTGCAATCCCTCGGGAACGCGGTTTTACCGCGGTTTTACCCGCGTTGCAGATGCCCATAGGCGGCGGTGACCGCTTACTATCAGGTGGACCGACACCTTGTTTGTCGGCCCATGTGGTACCAAAAAAAAAAATCATTTTCCCGGGAAAATAATAAAAAGTAGCCTATATGTTATTCCAGGATATGCTCTATCTATGTGCCAAGTTTCGTACAAATCCGTTTAGTAGTTTTTGCGTGAAAGAGTAACAAACATACTTACATACAAATCTTTCCTCTTTATAATATAAGTATAGATATATTTCGATACTAAGAAAATCAATTCTTGCATCAAGACTAAACAGCACTATATACGGTTATGTTTGGCTTCTGTTACTAAAAATACAGTTGGAATATCAGAATCTATATCAAATCGTATAATCTAGTATCACGATAGTACACGTCATGTTACCGGTCAAGGTGAAACGGAATACCTTCATTCCGTAAAATCAATTTTATTACGGATGTCAAACGAACCAAACAGTGTCACTAATCCTGTTGGTGTATCGGGTCACATCACAAATGTAACTTGGAAAGGAAAACGCTGCGTATTGCCAGAAGTGACAAATTAGAAGTTGTGTATTATTGCCATTGATATTTTTTGTTGGTGAACAAAAAATACTAGGAGAATGTGGTTGTATATAGTGGAGAATAATAATACAACTTCTTCAAGGTAATTCATTACAAGGTTGCTCGCCATTACGATATTACAGAAAATTACTTTATTTTTAATACAAACCGTTATCACTGGCTGGTGATACCTTTTTTATTGTTTAAAAAAACATTTATTAATCTTTTAGCTTGCAGTGGTTTCAAATATTACCCTTAACATAAACAAACTTCCAAAAACCGCTCTCTCATTATAAAATTACCATCACAATTCTACATCTCCTTAATTAGCAATTCCATTTAATGCAACGTAAAGTAAAGTTCGGAGGACCCTTATTTATAACCAAGACTACAAACAGACCATTCATTATTATTTATGCATACGACTCATCCTGTATGGTATCCAAGCTAATCCAGGGCCGACCGTGTTGTCTTTCGCTTAGCCACATCCTTTATCCAATGTACCCACGTGTACCCTAAGTTCTAAATGAAAAGATTAAGGTGACCACTACCCTTATTTGAATTCCAAACATTGCACGTTCCAAACGTATTTAGAGCCCTTTGAAAAGGAATTACAATGCTAAAGATAGTTTTGTCAAACAATGGATGGGTAAGATTGAGTTAAACAATTGAAATGGTCCGCAAACATGCGGAGTATGTCAGGATGTATAGAAGCTGTGTTACAAATTAATTAATGGAGAGATTAATCGAGGATTTATAAATAAAAAGTTTCGGGAACACGTACGAGGAAACAATGCTGTGATGAACAATTAGTGCTTATTGTTGTATTTATTGTTCAAATACAATCATCAGGAATCTAATTGTTTTATGCATCATATAATTGATTTTGAAATAATATTGCCAGGCTTAAAAATCTAATTGTTTTGTTATATCTGAATGCATTATACCGCAACGTGACGTGGTATTAATTAGTTAAAGCTTATTATACAAAATTGTTCGAGTTAATTTCCATATAAAATATCATTTCATGTTTTTTTCGAATGCTACAAAATTTTATTTTAATGTATTTAAAATAAAGGGGCTCTATTTTGATATCTTTGACTTTTTTCTCAATACTTCTTTACAGTGACTATGATAAAAGGAGGATCAAAGTTGCTGAAGCTGCCACCGAAGACCGGAACAAAAATTCTTATAACAAATAAATAAATATCCTGGGACATTCTTTCACACATGGCCATCTGGTCCCAAACTAAGCAGAGCTTATACTATGGCAACCAGATAACTGATATACTACATATACTACTTTTTTTTTTCTAAATACATACTTATATAGATATTCACACCCAGACAAAGAACAAACAGACATGTTCATGCACACAAATGTCTGTCCTGGCTGGGAATCGAACCCGCGGCCTTCGGTTCGGCAGTCAGAGCGTTAACCACCAAGCCAACTAGCCTGTCAAATTCTTATTTGCATTACAATAACATTATGACAGAACAAACAAGAAAAGCTAAGCTAAAATAATAGATGGACATAGTCATAGTCTCAGTGGCGTGCCATAGGTGAGGCCTATGTCCAGCAGTGGACGGAGATAGGCTGATGATGATGATGATGATAGTCATAGTAAATTTATCTATCTCAAAAATATCCAAGCGGCAGAGCATTCAAAAACATTCTAAACGTTGAAATGGAACGTTTCAAGAGCGGTATGTAGATAAAATATTATTATGACCCAAATGTGGATGTCAGATATGGCTAGATATCTACGTTATGTTCCGTGGAGCTGAACTTGGACAAACGCCAACCGCGCTCATCGAAAGCGAGCTTGTAGGCTTTTTCAAATATCATAGAATGTGTGTCCTCAATTCGAAATTCAAAATGGTATTAGAACGTTTTAATCGATAGACGAAAGCATAGTTTGAATAATATTTTTAAAAGTAAAAAATTTTTGGTCCATCAAATTTATATACGAAATATTCATTATATATTCATTAATATATAAAATACCTTCTAGTAATTTTTAATTACTTTTTAAAACACAAAAAAGTTAGCTTTTAGCATTTAGAGTTAATGTTAATAAATAAAAAGGTATCATAATATCTATTAATAGTCATAGACAGACTTTCAACGAATATTATATTTATTATCTAAATAAACTTTCTAAAATAGCTAAAGTAAAAAACACCCACGTATACAAACCTAAATAATTGAATTTAGCGCTTATTTGTATCCAATATCACTTTATCTACGTGATACATCTATTAACTTCGATATGACAAGATAGAATATGTGTGGGACATCCCTAGATACCTCTACATATCCATACCCACCTCAATGTTTAGTCTTCCATTTTCCGAGTATCACACATTTGGGACATTTAACCGGAAAATTTAATTCTACAAAGTTGAAGGTACGGGAATAATAAATCACAAAACTGAAAAGTGTATTTTTGTTTATAAATTTGAAACTTTAATATCATGGTTGTTTAAGGTGGATTTTCGATTGGATCGAATACATCACACATCTACAATAATCGACATTAATAAATCTCATTGACATATTTTACCTTCATGTAATAGAATTTAAAATAAAACTCGTAGAGTATTTAATATCTTTATATCTATCTTAAATGTATGGCTTGCTATTAAGTTTTAACTTTATTTGTAAGTGACATCAAGAAAACAGTAATGAGACTATTAAAGACAACCTATAATCATTTATCTTGCTCACCCACGTAGGCCAAGGCGGGTCAACTTTTTATTACATCTCCAAGTTTCTTGTAACTTCATCTAGGTTTCATCATCTTGTGGCCGCTGCGAAGCCTTTAAAATGGTTTTTAATTATGTTTATGCAACTTTGGTAAGAGTTCGCAAATCATTTTCATCTGAATTTCCAAGAATGATTGTTGATTTGTTGGTTCAAGACCGTGGAATTTCAAGAAATTTACATTGAAAACTTTTATTTGTATGGAAAATAATTAATGTTCATTCAAACTTTTTATCAGTATCCCATTTCATTTGAATAGAAACACATTTTCCCTATTTATGTGGTTTTTTGAAATTTCTTTGATTGGAGTTATTTACTTATTTCGTTATTATTCCTTATCGCAGTAAATAAAAGTCTCCAAGAATATCATTGAAATTGGTATCCTTAGTTTATCGCTTTCTTTGTATTTACCAAACAACAAGAATTTTAGCTCAATCAGCGTTCTGAAGCTGCAACCCTTCCAGAATTAGTCTAAGAGCTATCAACGGCTCTAATTCGTTACATGTCGCCTCGGAGCCAGAGGGCCCTCCAGCTGGCCTAGCTTCAATGACCTTGGCATGTTCCATATTCCGGAACAATGGAACCTTGACATGACCTTGTCTAAAGTTATTGTTATTTGTTACAATTATAACAATTTATAATTGTAACAAGTTGTATATTTAAAAAGAATATGATCATCAACGGCAATATTATGAAGGGATACTGTGAGAACTCAAAGGAGCTACCTATCGTGAACGCTTACATTGTCGAATGAGCTCCCCGCCGTGGTTATGCCAAGTGAGAACAGCATGGGGTTCTTCAAAAGGGGTCTGCAGAGATTTTTCCAAGATCGGCAACGCGCTAGTCTACCTCTAGTATTGCAAGCGGCAATAGATTGCAGTGACCGTTTACCATCAGGCTCCCCATAATTGGTGCCACCATATAGCTGCCATAAATAATAACAAAAACTGATATTCATGAATATTTCAGTTTTGTTGGAAGATAAACGGCAAATTGATCTGATAAACCAGTTTCAGAAATTTCCTTGCCGCTTCTTTGAACTGCGATGAAATGACATCAATTATGCGTCATACATAATTCTCAATCTGAAACATTTAATGGATGGGAGCAGTCGAAACAATATTTGATCAATATTATATATTTGAGACACCTAAAGACACTTCCATTTGGGCGTGAATATTAATGTAGACCATCTGATCAATAATAGGAACTTTCGATGTTGGCTGTCACAAAAGCCACATGCCGAATAATAATTAATAATATTATATAATAATACATAATAATGTTGAAATAACAAATATTGTTATTATTGATAGTGTAAGATTAAAATTGCTTTAAAGACTCGAAAGCCTTCACTGTAACCCTTCAACAGAACATGCTTTGTTTGGGACTAGATGGCCGTGTATAAAGAATGTCCCAGGATATTTATTTATTATTATTTATTTATCTACTTCTTCGTTTACAGCATAGTTATAAGTGTTGACAAAGTGCTTGCATTTGACCACAATATCACCATGCTGTAATAATCTGACCAAATGCTGTGAGACAAAGCCTAAAATAATCTAGCTTTTAATGGAGGTGCCGAAACACTCCGTTAGGTTCTAGAAAATATATTCAAGCTGGTAGGTGGTACTTTACCAAATACTTAAGATCTAGTATCACGTTATTTGCCGTCACCAATATGCGATCGATGACTTAAATAAACGGTGTACAAAGAATAGGTATTACATCATATTCTAATGTAAATTATAATGGTAGGCATTAATTTCGGAAGCAACAGGCTTGATGCCCAAACTCAGGGGACAAAATAAACCTGAGATAGAACAAGGCATGATCGATGTTTCAACTTGACGAGGTGTGCTGACAAGCGACAGCTCCATCAATCAAGTGCTATTAGGTACATAATTGAATGTCGGCAGTTTTTCTAAATTAAGATGTGCGTTGGAAATAAGGTTGATAAACAATTACCAGTTTAGTGAGTGGTGGACAGGATAATTAACTTTAAGGTTATTCCTCATTCTGATCTGCTCTTAGCGGTTGGCGCTATGTGAATTGAGTATATTGTTTTGTATTGTTGCCTAGACTAGACTATTGTATAAATCACCAAAAAAAATTTTTTTTGCCGGAAATATCTGATAGTTAATAAAAAGGTGAAAGTGACTTTGTTAATTTGTCAGGAATCTACTTGAAGGCGTCTTTTACTTAGAATACTCTGGGTGGATGGATGTCAATTACAAAAGGAAACACTTCGATTTTGTAGCATAGATAACTCGTAGCCAGTGGCTCGTGTTGTAGCCTCCAGTCGTAGCACGTCTACGAGCGCACATATTTTTACCAATTTAACAAGTTTTCGAGTATTTGTAAACATTTTTCTATCCTTCTATTGCTCATCAAACTGGTAATTGTTAAATTAATTTACGTTTGTATTATAAAACAATGAATGACATATTTAACACAAATGTATCGAAAAAATTATTAAAACTATTTATGATAAACGAAAAATGTATCCTAGTAATATTATAAATGAGAAAGTTTGTGAGTATGGGTGTTTGTTACTCTTTCACGGAAAAACTACCGAACGGATTTGGATGAAACTTGGCAAATATATAGAGCATGCTCTAGAATAACATATAAAAATTATTTTATCCTGGGAAAATGGAACATCCTTTGAAATGAATGAAATCTCAGGGGACAGTTAGTAATTAATAAATGCAAAAAAAACCGTTATGAATATTGGCTAGACATCTAATCAATAAAAATAATGGGGGCTCATAATGCTACCAAGAAACTACCACTTGGCCCTCTGATTATATACATTATTTCTATTTGAAAAGGACAAATGACACTTCAGCGGTATTTCTAAACATCTTATATTTCAGGAACATACCACGTGTAAATCTTCTCTGTAATCTTCTGAGAACATGTAATCCTTTAATAAGCACGGAAACTAATTTACGTTAATGCACACCATAGTAAGCCGAGCTTTCTGTAAATTGTTATGGAGAGCACCTAGAGGCTTACATTGTATTGTAATGTTATAAGAAATTCAAATGCATTTCAATTGACAACGTCGTTTATTTCAAATGGAATACGGTCCAATATTAGTTGAAACGGGATTGTTCTTAAATACTTTTTGATTTATTGTCACTTGTACTGCTGACAGCAATCCTTTTGTTTATTTTATTTGTACATTTTCACATTAAAGAGTTTATGCTAAATAGCTGTCCCCCGCGTTTAGTTTGAAGTTGATGAAAACACGTTTTACTCTTAGGGGGTAAATTATCAAAAATCCTTTCTCAGTGCTCCCCTACGTTATAAAAGGAACCCCTGTGCAAAATTTTAAGGTTCTAACCCTTATAGTTTAGGCCCTGCGTTGATATGTCAGTCAGTCTTCTCATTTTATATATGTATATAGATTGCTGTCAGATACATTGTATTGCATTTTTATACTTTAACATCATTCCTTGTGATACCCTAATATATAGTATTACATTTCTGTTTTTAAATCACATATTTTATAAATAAAGAACTAAAGTTTACTTAAAATTTTACAATAATATTAATCTAGACAGCAATCCTTGATAGTAAGACACCGCTCTGTCCTTCATCGTATAAGTGTCACAAGTCAAGGTTTTTAGGTAAGTTTATTTTCTGCCTTAATTATACTTATCTTACGTTACACATTTGTACAACTCTTTCTATATACAATAGTACCAATAGGTACAATTACACAAAACACATTAAAGACTCGCCACACTCGATTGATCTGATCGATGAGGCGTAGTATCTCCGACATGGACCATTAGTTACTATCCGCGTTTATTTTCAAGATGCTCCCAAGGATTTGTTTGGAACAGAAAGTAGAATTCCTTTTTATGTGTATGTAATTAAGTATTCTGATGTTCGCTAGCATAAGGATTGTTTATTCTTCTTGTCTTTGATTTTCAAAGATAACTAAGTATATTTTCCAAAATATACTCGTATAGTACAGTGTATTCTGTGTTTTTGTCAATGTAGACTCAATATGTGTAGTATTGTTACAAACCTTTGTGGTTTTTAAATGCTACTATGTAATCATTATTTTATTGTTATTTTGAGCCTGTAATAAAAGAAAAAATAAGAGTTAATATTTTTTATGGTTTTTTTTTTCTGTAAAAATATAATTAGTGTCCTAAATATTTTAATTTTATTGAGTTAATTAACTACGGTACTTTACGGTTTATTCGTTGTAACTGAGCTAGCAATGTAATAATTTTATTTATTTATGACGGGATTGCGATTGACCTCAATCACAGCAGACGGTAAGTGAAGATGAGGCCAAAGATGGAACTCGCTTTCCCGTTAGTAGCGTATTCACAAATGTCTTGAAGAGCCTCAAGTTGTAAGTTTCTTTATAACCTATTTGTTGTCTTGTCAATATTAAACATTAAAAATCATTATTTTGTAATAAATCTAAGATCGTTTTAAAAAGAGTAATTGCTGAATTTATTGCCTGCTCTCCTCAGTAAAAAACAACCATCTGAACCGGTATTTAAGTCAAACTATTCATAAGTGCTTGTAAAGGCCTATTTGAATAAAAATATTTTCATTTCATTTTCTGGTCAGGCCTGTTGGCTTGGTGGTTAGCGCTCTGACTGCCAAACCGAAGGTCGCGGGTTCGATTCCCACCCAGGACAAACATTTGTGTGCATGAACATGTCTGTTTGTTCTGTGTCTGGGTGTAAATATCTATTTATGTATGTATTTAGAAAAAAGAAATGTAATATATGTTGTATATTAGTTATCTGGTTTCCATAGTACAAGCTCTGCTTAGTTTGGGATCAGATGGCCGTGTGTAAAGAATGTCCCGGGATATTTATGTCCCGGGATATTTATTTCATTCCAAATAGTATATGTGGCTGGATGACGATACAATAATTTGATGCCATTGAGCTGATCTTATTGTGGAATCTAGTCAGGAGATAGGTCTATAGTTAACAATTTTACACTTTTAAGATAACTATTTCACCGGCTTCATGTACATCAAAATGCTGTCAATTTAAATAATGATATACCTATATAAACAGAACAGAAATCCATCAACTATAACTGTATCTAGAACTACCGTACCTCCAATTTCACTCACTAATCAATAGTAAACAAGACCGATATCCACTATCCAGGACGGCCTTCTACTGTGACACATATCATTTATATCCAGTTTCAATATTTAACGAGGTTATCCAATAAAAGTGGAAACCGCATCGTCAAACCAATTAATCAAATTGCTGACTGTTAACTGATCTTTTTTCCAACAACTGATGTATGACAATTTGAGGCTGGACGCAGTGAATGAGAGAAAAAATATGTGCTATACATATAGTACAGCTGTACCTCGCGGTTTTACCCGCATTCCCGAGGGATATCACGTTTTCCCGGGATAAAAAGTAGCTTATACTCGTATGTTATTCCTATGTTTTATCTATGTACCAAGTTGCATCTACATCTTTTTGGTAGTTTTTGCGTGAAAGAAAACAAACATCCATACGTACTCACAAACGTTCGAATTTATAATATAGTAGGATTTTATATTATATAGCAGTTCCCTGCCACGCTTCGCTAAAGCACATTGTGATTGAATGGTTGAGAAATGAGAAACAAAACAAAGACGGTCGCGGATATGTGACTGATGCAAAAAATAGATAAAAACAATCCATAATGCGGATTATATATCATGCTAAAATTTCAGTTCGATCGGTGCAGAACTTTTTGAGTTATTGAAGCGTACACAAACCAACATAATTTTTTTTTTATATATAGATTGTCGTAGCATCTGCTCGTGATCATGTAACTTCAAAATTCATTGATCGATTGAGGTCCATATTCGCACTATATATTAGTTTTGTCATGTTGATGATTCATGGCCACGCCAGAATTCAATACATGGCGCTGAAGTTAAGCTATTGACCCATCACTCTATCTTCCGCAAAGGGGAGAATAACGTTTTCCCCATATAGTCAAAAATAAGCTTGCGGTTTCGGTTAACAAAAGTTTCAACTTTAAAATCTATTGGTAGGTTTTGATAGCTGCTTTGATCGAATTCTAACAAGCTTATCTACAGAACCTAGAGAGAAATATACATATTAATATATTATAAACTTGAAATTTTTTGGTACTACTCATCTAAAATAATTAATGAAGTACCTGGATGGCCGAGCATTGCTCGGGATTTCTTTACTAACGTGACTTCTACCGTATTCTCTTTTTTTTAAAGCACTGTCATATATACCTAGATACGAATTATGTGCGATAAAAAAGGGCTCCCCCAATAACAGTATTTCTCACAAAAGATGTAACTTGAAAACCGTACCTTCTAATGACATTGCAGCAGTTTTCATAGCCTAAAAACACGGATAAAAAGACATTTTCTGAAAATGAATCCTAGCTAGGTTGATTTAACGCCCCCGAAACCCCCTGCATACTAAATTTCATGAAAATCGTTGGGGCCGTTTCCGAAAAGTATTTGTTAGATAGATAGATAGATTAGTTAGATAGATTAGATAGATTAGATAGATAGATAGATAAATATTCTGGGACATTATTTGACATACGGCAATCTGATTACAAACTAACCAGAGTCTGTAGTTACTATGGAAACCAAATACCTAACTGATATACCTAATATATAATAGTACTTTAATTTCCTAAACAAACACTGAAATAAATAGATTGTCTCTTCCATTAAATTATTATTAAAAGGAAAATTCGACTCTCAGGCATAATTAAAACTCTCACAAACCCCCATCTCTCGGATTACCCGAATCTTGGACTATAATCGTTGAAGGTGTTCAAGAAGCTGCATTTAATTTTGTATCTGTCACATGTAATAACTAAGATCGTAACAAAGTAGAAGATACATAGAACATAACGTATACTTGATGTAATCCGTCGACAGATATGATGAATGGCGAATGCTGCGTTAAGCCCCGGAGGATTAGTCAATTGCGGCCTCTAAAACCCACCAAGTCATACTCTCCGGATATGGTACAAGTTATACGCTTAGAAACCAGAGTATTTTGTATTTAATCTAAGGTATTTCTTTTTATAATAACGTAAAAAATTGTTATTCGTTGCTACAGATATGCAAAGAGTTTGGATACTACAATTTCACGACTGAATAGTAAAGACAAATGCTTTTAGTGCAGTTTTTGTCACCAATAATTTTGGGTATAACTTCTTACGCACGTAAGAAATTATACATAAGTAGTACATAAGTACACACACACACTTTTTTTTATTATTATAACGATAATTTTATGTTTGTTTTTAATCAAATTTTAAAAACGATGTAGCCGTCCTTCCTGTTGAAAGCTGACTTGGAAACCGGTGGTAACTTCAAGAGTAGTAAATCGGATTTGAATAAAACAATGTAATGAGACCTTTGGTTGATCATTCATGATAGTTTAGGTTAATGAATTGTGGAAGCCACCTTTATCTATTTATTTTTAAAGTAAAAAATATGTAAGCTATCATTCAAGACCTATAAAACAAGCCCTAATTATCACAAAAGTTTTTAGAAAATATTAGGTTGGGGAGGTAAGTCTTTTCGCATTATAGTATGTATGAACTTGTAATAAAATCTCTTTGGCTATACTATTTGTATCTGGCTGGAATTGGTATCATTGAAAGTTTAAATTTTAAAGAACATAATTCCAAATTCAAATTAGGAAAATGTGTGATTTGCATTTGTTTTTCGTACCGCCAAGATGAGTGAAATCTAATGAAGAAATTCGATTCATTTTAAAATGTTACTACAAAAAATGTAAAAATGCAACGCAAGCCGCGAAAAAAAATTGCGATGTTTATGGACCTAGTGCAGTGTCTGTGAGAGTAGCACAAATTTGGTTTTAGCGTTTTCAATCCGGAAATTTTGATGTCAAAGATGCACGTCGTTCTGGTCGCCCCATTACGGATAAAATGGATGCCATTTTTGAAAAAGTGGAGCAAGATCGGCATATCAGTAGTTACGACGTAGCTGATGAACGGGGAATTGACCACAAAACAGTTTTGGCGCATTTGAAAAAAGCTGGGTACACAAAAAAGCTAGATATTTTTGTACCGAAAAAGGTCGTGGTCAAAGGCCGGTCAGGCTTCACAGACTGTGGCGAAACCCGGGTTAACTCGCAACAAGGTAATGCTGTGTGTGTGGTGGGATTGGAAGTGCATTATTCATTATGAGCTGTTACCACCAGGCAGGACCATCGATTCTGAACTCTACTGCGAACAACTGATGAGATTAAAGCAATAAGTTGAGAGAAAGCAGCCGGAATTAATCAACAGAAGGGGTGTAGTTTTTCATCATGATAACGCTAGACCTCACACATCTTTAGCCACTCAGCAAAAATTAAGAGAGTTTGGCTGGGAGGTATTAATGCATCCGCCGTATAGTCCTGACCTTGCACCCTCAGATTTTCACCTGTTTCGGTCTCTTCAGAATTCTTTAGGCAGTGTCAGGTTAATATCACGAGAGGACTGTCAAAACCACTTGTCACAGTATTTTGATCAGAAGTCCCAAAATTTCTATAGCAATGAGATAATGTCCCTACCCACAAGATGGCAAAAAGTTATCGAATAAAATGGTACCTACATACTTTAGTTAAATGTAAATAAACTTTATTAAAAATGTTTTGAATTTTCTTAAAAAAATGCGAAAGAACTTTTTCCCCAACCTATTATTAAGGTGCTGCACTTTAATATTTTTTCTTTCAAAATAAATTGAAATTGATATTGAATCTATTGAATAAAAAATCATAATTACAATCGATTATAGGAACCTTCAAAATTTCTACTCATTAAATTTATATTTTAATTTGATTGCTGCTTACTGAACAGAAGACCTAATTTGATTTATAACAAACAATAAGCACTTAAAGTTACTGTGCAGTGTGCCATAAGTAGAAAGCTTATAACATAGACCATACGCCTTTTCGGAAATTGTAAGGTACGGTCGGGTAAACAACTGTCTACCCGCAATGTCTTAGATCGAAGAACTTGTTAGTGATGTGCAATAATTAGAGCGTGATATTAACGAAATTGGTCTATTGGGGTTTGAAATAATACTGTATAGGTATATTTATGGGTATAATAAATGTATTTGAATCTAGTATTTAACTACTAGAGCATAAGAAAGGCTTTTACTTTTTTTTATCTCACATTTGGTATGTAAGTGCTCACAGCCGTCTATAGACATTTGCCACACCAGGGCCATCGCCAATGCGTTGTCGACCCTGAAAACTGAAGTTGTTAAGTCTCATGTGCTTCTAACTTCGAATAGACTCAGGTTTTACCATAATCTTATCAACGTCAGTGTCTTGTAGCTGAAAAATCACAGCTAAAAAGTAAAGTAATTGCAACTGCTATAACATATAATATATATAACATATCTGTAGTAGGTATGTGCTAAGATCTCATATTTCCAATTGAGAATATTAAACATTTTTATTAAATAAAACATAAAAATAAATTCCAATCGTACTCAAAGCTGTCAAACAAGCAACTCACACGATCACATGAAAATAAATTACATATAGATAAAACTTTGTCGAAATATTGAAGTCAACGTCCTAAACACTCTCGTAAATTCGCCATGTCAGCATCGATCACTCTTGCAATCTGTCCCTTCGGCTGCCGTCATAATAAAAGCGAGAGGGAGCTAAAACTTTACTTTATGTCACAGGCCAGTTAGCGTGGTGCTCACTGACTATTACTCCGCAGGTTGGTTCTATCATTTTAGTAAAAGCATTTGCATGCATAAACATGTATGTTACTTCTGTGTAAATATATTTACAACTATGTACTCGTATATGTAGTATATCAGTTATCTTATAACGATACGGCCCTTCCTCTATCATTCCTGGGCGAAGATAATTATTTTCTAAACCATCTTTATTTTTAATTTTCGAAAACAACTCTTGTCAGCTTTTATTATTGTTTTTATTTAGAATGGGCTTGTGTTTGGCTTTGAACCGGTCCCAGTAGGAGACGAGGCAGAGGATCTACCACGCTAATCCAAAAAGTACATTATATTGAAAAATAGTGTCACTGAAACATGTATGTTTTATTATTATAATCCAATATTGTAAACAGTTTATTGAATGAGCTTCGCACTCTTATGTGAACAAATGGTTCAGTTCTTGTGAAAAGACATTTGGTACATTTAGAAATGTAAACATAATTATACATATTAAAGCTTCTAGCATTTTCTTAAAGCTTCTCTCTCTAGTCCCATCTCTTGTAATTTAAAAGGTCTTGCTACATAGGTAATTAATTCTTCACAGTAGTTAATAAGACAGTTCTAAATACTAAATTAAGTTAACGATGTATCAACAGACAAACTTGTATAAAAATTGAGAATATAAATCTTTATGTGAGAAATACTGAATCTAAAAGACTTGTTTCAGAAATGCGTTATCACTTTTAAAAACTAAAAAGAAAATCGCTATCGCTCCATCTCAGCTCACAAAGTGTACTTGTACCTACTTGCAAGACGTTAAACGAAATAACTCAAGCATCGAATACCCGCCCTAAATGTATCCCTTATTGACCTTTGCCATGATTGATGCCTCAATAATCTGTTTCCGTTATGTTATAACCAATATTAGATTAAGGATTAAAGACAACTTGTTGTGGATTATGAGACCAAGCACGCTAATATTATGCTATCTTTAAAAACAAATGACTTGCAAAGTAGGTTATTCCATTTTCATTTTTTTTTCTGGCTGTCCCTCGCGGTTTCACCCGCGTTCCCGAGGGATTTAACATTTTCCCGGTACAAAAGTATACTATGCGTTATTGCCGGGCATTTTCCATATAGGCGGTCATAGGACTCGTCTGGTCCCGCAACCCCGTTGACGGCGGAGAAGGAACTCGAGGGGTTTTAGTGGGTAGGCTCCCGGTCCTTTCTCATAGGGGAAGGGGTCGGGGAGTGTCCTACATAACCGCACCTGTCCTGGTGCGGAGGTATGTGTAACGCATTTCGTCTCGTAAAAAAATGTCATTTTCCATATATGTGCCAAGTTTAATCCAAAGAGTAGAAAGAGTAATAAACATCAATACATACAAACATTTGCATTTATAATATTAGTAGGACTAGTAGGCTTACAATCCAAGAATATCTAGCTTAAAAATTTAATGAAACTTTAAGCAAAATACTGTCCGTTGGCGTGGTGGTTAGATACTCTGACTACACCGCAGGTCGTGAGTTCGATCCCACCCAGGATACACATTTATGTGTGTGTTCATGTGTATTTGTTCAGGGTGTATTTAAACATAAGTATGTGTTTTATGTCACTTATCTGCTTGCCATAGTATTAGGTCTGATTAATTTGGGACGAAATAAACGTGTGTGAAGAATATTCCAGAATATTTATTGCTTGTTTATTTTGGCAGTAGGACAAAAATACCGATTCAAAAAGAGACTGGGGTGCTTCCCCTATAGTATTATATGAACAAAGCGTCGGAAAAATACCTAAAGGCTGTCAATCAGTCGAAAATGTACAATGGAGTATGACAGAAAAAAACGAACTGGCTAATAAAACTAAAAATGTCACATTCCTACAGTGCGGTAGCAGTGACGTACGTATTTCTGTATATTACGTTTTTACGACTATGCTCCATACTAACTTTGTTGTAAATTAGCTAATGTGCTTTTTAACTGTATATTAGTAACTTCATGAGAAAATATAAGCTCTAAAATGCAAGCGAATCTAGCTCTAAATACCTATGTATTACGGAACGTCTAACAGTCTAGCTCTGAAGCCCACAAGTGGTAAAACATAATACAATCTTATTGATCCAAAGATTCAAAAGCTTTGTAAGTACACAATGAATAATGTATTTATTATTGTTAGTCCGAACAATTGTTTTTATAATGAAAACGGTCTGAAGTGGGATCAAAGAAAACGGAAAACAATAATTTCACGAATTTTCAATACAGACATATTTTCCGACAACGTGCGAGTCATTTTTCATCATCATTGTTTGTACAATGGAACAGTTTGTGAGATCTGCATTGAGGAACCTCATCACCATAATTTACCTGCCCTGTCCCCAATCATTTGGAGTCAGCGTAATAGTTATGCTTTTGACGGGCCTGTTAGCTTGGTGGTCAGTCTCTGACTGCCCAGGACAAACATGTGTGTGCATAAACATGACTGGTTGTTCTAATCTGTGAAAATATGTCCATATATGTTTCTGCCCATTTGGTACATGACGTTTAAAAAGAGATTTGGCAGATTTTGGCCTGACGCCAGCCCTCCGTGAGAATGCATTTGATGACCACTTTGTGTAAGTGTGCGTGGTTATCCGTATACTCTTTAGTCGCCTCTTACCTAGAGATAAGTTAGGGTGGCATTAGTTGCCACTACTATACTTTATTTAAATATTTCTGAGCATAATTGGGCCAAATATCTATCTTTATATATTCCTTTATGGATATTAACAGTAAATATAAATATATCTTGAATAAACTCCTAATTTTCTTTGGTTTCATAACCAACAAAAGGGAACTAGTAAGGTTTTACCAAAATTTCTTACATTTGAGCTAAACAATGATAAACAGAATGTCTGGTATTCTTTTATCAATTTACTTTTGTCATACATATTCCAATTATTTTTGATATCATTTTGGCTTTCATTTAATAAAAATAAATTTAATAATCTCTAACCAGATAAGGATTCAGTTTTAATTTGTAATTAAAATATATTCGAATAACTATATTAAACACGGCACCGTAATACGTTTGAAAAATTAAATATCTGAATTTGAAACAAACGTAGTGATAGAGCCTTGACCGGAAGCGGAAATAGCCTCAAGAGGCTCTCGCGTTGAGAGCGTGCCGGCCGCATATCGGTAGAGGACTGATTTTATCTACATAAGGCTTGTTAATCTTTATTTCCTCTATAAATTACTAAATGGATTTGAAAAATATTACCGTAAAATGTATAGCCTACTTTCCTTTTACTTTGTGGTCTTTTGAGTCTTTTTTATGAGTAGTGAGTCCTATCTATGCCATAGATATCAATAACTTACTAAGGTAGTTATGTATATGAATTGCAAATGCATTGATAAAACTTATTTTACGATTCTATATATCTAGCAGTGATTTTCATACTTAAAGCAGTTCCTGTAAAATATTATGGTACTTTGTTCACACACTGTCAGATTTTGAGAATCTAAAAGGCATTTCAACCTTCAATTCTGAAAATAAAACATTTTTCTGTTACCAAAATAAACAAAGCTGAATATGATACCCAAATAACTGATACATATCACGCTTCTTTTAAAACATGCCATATATCGTCTACTCCTTTCCCCTTACACTTTTAAGTCATGTTTGTTTACCCTCCACACTTTGTCTCGAACATTTTTCACATTGTCAATTTACCTGTGCTAACACAAATAGGTTAATCAAGTCAAAATCCCAACGTCTCATCTAAAGTGTACGCTATGAAATGAGGACCCTCTTTACTTATTCCCCCTTTTTAGCATTGATGTCAAGTACAGTGAAGGTTCCCGGAAACAAAAATGTCCCGACAACGGTATCATGTCGGATTAAATTTTTTTATCCAAATCTGGATTGAGACGCCTGCGTCAGAAACAATTTTTCGACGGAGGTTTTGATTATTGTTGACGAAAATAAAGAAAGAAAAATAATGGCTTGGTTGTAAGGTTTTGTAAATATCGATTGTTTGGCTTTGTTGGTGTAGCTACTGAATTTAGTATCAGACATGTTTATTTATTTATTTATTTATTAACCATGAAACTTACGTCTATCTTTACAGGCAAGCCTAATGCGACAGAGTAGTTGATCTTATTATCTATCTTATATCTAATCTATACTATTCCCAATATGACATTGTTTTCCTCTACAATCAAATAAAACTAATTTAGGAACTGCAGAGGTAATAAACAGCCTTTGCGAGTTCGTTCAGTGAATATGAGAACAAATCAATTTGGTCAGACAGTGTGTTGAGCAGACGCAGCGCCCGCACGAGCGGTGCACGCTGCATCAGGTTGACTTCGCCCATGAGGCACCGCCAGCAGCGATGGCCTTCGGCGACGCCTCACGTAGATTAATGAAGTATTTTTTTAGATAGTGTGATATGTACTCTAATTAAGTGCGATCGAATCGAACTCGCTTCACTTCAGGAAAACATCGTGAGGAAAACGTTGTCCGATAGTAAGGTACTTTAGTATCGACCTGGCTGGCTGGCTATAGTTAACACACAAGCTAAAAATGTGCACTTGTCGCTGTGTTCCGACAGTTGCACTTCAGTTTCCTTCTAGGCTTTACCTTTTTGGTGCCTTTGGCTAAATCATCACTTACCAAGACACGATTAGTTTTATTTATTTGTTTATATAATGGTTATGTACGTAGTTATATACATAGGTTACATTTTAGTCAAAAACCTTCAGGCTTTGCCATAATGGGGTGCAAATATACATTGTTATTAAATTAGATTTAAGCCAATTTGACACACGAGAAACTACAAATATCTCACACAATAAATTAAAGAAAGTATACAATAACTTTTTAATAATTCAAACTAAATTACATTTAAGAATATTATTATGTCTTCTGTTATTATTTATTACAATTACATTATTTATTATTTCAACATTATTTATATTTTGTTACTAAAAAGTCTTTAATAGAATAAAGATACATAAACACAGGTATTATTAATTAACTACATTGTATAAATGAGCAAGCTGACTACAGAAATACTTTAAAGGCCTGATCATTTTGAGTTACAACAAGCTACAAAGAAAGACATAGGAATGGCATTTTAAAGTGAGCAATCTACTTAGAGATGAACTTAAGCATTTAACAAATTTCGTCAAAGGATCGAAGCTACTTTAGGTAGTAACAATTTTATATCCACCAAATTTAAGTCACAAAGGTCGGGGAAATAAATTTTTCGGATATTTTGTATAGTTAAGGTGGTACCGAGTATTTTACGACTGAAAATTTCCAAATAGCTATTTGAATCCCGCTCTTTACGACTTTATCGTGGCAATGATAAGGTATTTCTTGGAAATTTTCGAGCGGTAAAATGTTAAAATTGTTTGGCCTTTTATCGACTTTTCCATAAACTTTTTCTTGTGTCGGATGTTGTTTTGTGCTTGCGTTGAATTAATTTTGTTTTAATTAAAAGTTTTATATCCTTCCGGTAAGCAGTCAGAGTTAATGAGCTCGTTTCTATTAGGGGTTCTGTCGTACATTGTTAAAAATGGAACTCTATTGGCAACATTTCGGTGTCTGTATGCCTGTATGTCACGGCTGTTTTCCTCAGTACTGTCTACTACTATGTATAAATTTTGGTACGTTTGTAGAGTATTTCTTATTGTCTTAATTATTGTAGAGTAGTTATTTTATATATACAAACAAGTACTTGTTTGCATGATCTTACAAATGCTTTTTTCAAGTAGTGTGAAATTGGGGTCAAAACCTAAGAGTGAGAAACAACGGCAAGTTGGTTATCGTATCTACGGGCGTTGTCAGCACATCCTAAAACTACTTTATAAGGAATTGTGTTACACAGTTTTTGATTTATGGTAAAAAAAAATATGTTTTCGGGCGAAAATAATATATATGCGAAATATACGAGGCCAAGAATTCTCTCTTAATCTCAACTTAGATCTACGTGCGTAGATAAGTTTTTGATATAGCTGTAGACATATTACACGTACGTGCACATGTCTAAATCCTCCATACTGATTTTGCGTTCCGTAACAGTATCTTTATTAATTAATATTTATTTTATTCTGTTTTTTAGTATTTTATGTTATAGTGGCAACAGATATACATCATCTGGTAAAATTCCAATTGCCTAACTACCCCGGTTCATGAGATACGGGGTAGTGACAGGCGGACAGACGGACAGCGGAGTCTTAGTAATAGGGTCCCGTTTTACCCTTTGGGTACAGAACCCTAATAAAAACCACAATAAACTACTAAGCACAGCAACATTTTGTTTAATAATATTAATGGTTACTAACTTCATGGCTATCATCATTAACTTATCTATTTATTGTCTTCTACTATTAAAACGTATTTATCCAAAATAATTGTTACCTCTCCATTACAGGGTTTGTAAGTGAGTTTATCAAATTCCCTTAATTGGTTTCCGCTCGACTGGACACTTTGTTATAGTTTCAAATTTCAGGTTAAATACAAAGTGTAATACGACCTGTTATTGTAGAACACTTGGAGTTTATGGTCCTTGAGAAACAAAAGTATATTATGTAGACATTTTTTTATAAAGAAATGCATTTTTTAAAACTTTAGTGTTTGTTTGTCTTTCCTTCAAGTCGCAGCGAAGTTACTTATCGACTTATTTCTTTACAATAGTAGACCTGCCAGGACAGACGAGGACAGGATACTTTACCGCAAAAAGGATGCTAGTGGCTAGATAAATTGTGATTAAATTAAGAATATGTCCTATAGAAATCAAAACTAGGAATATCTGTATTTATAATATATCTATTCATGTTTTACAGGAAAATACTGCTTTTATTATTGTTGTTATGATTAGCTTTCTTTTTGTTTTATGTACCTATACCTCTTTGTCTTACTAATATTAAAAATGCGAGAGATTCAAGCAAAAACTACCGAATAGATTTGGATGAAGCTTAGCATATAGATACGAGTATCTGGAATAACATATAGGCTACTCTTGATCCCGGGAAATAGGCAACATCCCTCGGGAACGCGGGTGACACCACGGGGAACAGCTAGTCGTTTAATAAAGAGTTATCTAATCTAATTTCTGACTAGCTTATTACAATTTCAATGTACAAAAACCTAATAAGGAAATCGCGTGGTTCAGACTGAACATTCTACTTGGTCACGTGATTTATTCTAACCATTCATCATGCTGATTCACAACCACGACCACTGTAAATATTGTCGTCAATTTATAATAGTTTTGAGATGGACAGTGGTGCGTAAATATTTTGATCGTTATAAGACAAACCACTCAAAGGAAATCTGTTATGATAGTTGTAGCGATAAATTTGTATTCTAAGCCAGTCTAGCAATTTTTGTCGTATAATTCAATATTTATTGTCTCTTGGATAATAACTACCGATCTGTTCATTATTTATCTATCATTTTTGTTCTTATTTTTTTCTTTAATCTCTACATTTTGTATAAAATATATGTCTATTAAATGGGCCGTGAATTCCCGTACATAAACATTCATCTATTGGTTCTTTATCTGAGTGTAAAATATCTATATATGGTTTCCACAGTACATGGCTCTACTTGGTTTGGGATAAAAAGGTATGTATAAAAAGAATTAAAACATATTGTAAAAATATATTACTTTTTTTTTATGCTACTTGGGCCGACAAACAAGCAGACGGTCCACAATAATACTGTATAGGCATCTTTTTGGGTCTAATAAATATATTTGAATCTAGTATTTAACTACTAGAGCATAAGGTAGGCTTTAATTTTTTTTCATCTCACATTTGGTATGTAAGTGGCCACCAACCAAGCCAACCGGCCCGTCGAAATAATGTTATATATATATTTTATTTTATACCACATGGGCCGACAAACAAGCGGTCACCGCCGCCTATAGACATTTGCAACACTGGGGGCATCGCCAATGCGTTGTCTACCCTGAGACGTAAAGTTGTTAAGTCTCATGTGCCTGTAATTTCACCGCCCCCCTTACCTTTCTAACCGAAACACAGTAATACAAGTGCACCACTTCTTCACGGCAGAAATGGGTAAGGTGGTAGTACTTCCCCGGACGAACTCTGCACTAAGAGCTCTACTACTCTAAAAGTATATTACATATTTATTAGAAATTTTATAAAACACACCTTTATGACACTGCAAGAATAAAACAGTTATAATTAGGCTGCCAGTTCAACTTCTCTACATCTTAAATCGTAAATTTGTACTCATTTTGAGCACAATATAGTAAATTGTTTGCAGTTCTCTGTCCTAGATCCCTAATTGCTCGCTCGCAGTCCACCTTCCATAATGACTTCCCCAATTTTCGACGGGATTTTATTTTAAAATGACTATTCGCGGTGCTTGGCGCTTCGTCCTATTGTTCTGCATAGTTATTATTTTCAACTGCATAAGCTAAAGCATTAGGCTTTTATAAGAGGAACTGTAAAAAATGTTTTCGTTTTGCTCTTGGGACAATAGTATTTATATAGATATTTGGAGCGAATAAAACTATCACAATAATAAAAATTATGAAATGTGAAAAAGGAATGAAAATTAACTAATTACGTATTGACACTGCGAACTTCCCTTCAATTTCTTTAACTCAATTCAAACGAGTTTTGATAATATTTAGAGAGTATATTATAGTACTCAATATCATGCCTACCTTTTACCCAATAATTTGGGGTCGGCGCGTTCAATTGGTCTTTACCAATAAAACTGGCATTTGTACATTTTTTTCAATTCGTAATGATCCCATTTTTCGTCGCAAGTGACAGTTCGATTCAGCCCCCTAATTCAGCTAATACAAACTTCGTCGGCGAGCCACTTCACGGAGGCCTCAGAGAGCTTATCTCTCACGTGATTGGTAGTATTAGCGTTGGTAGCGAAAGAGACAAGGCACGGAGGCCGCGACGAAACATCCTCGAGTTAGTGTCTTTTACCTTACAGAATCGAGCCCCTGGATCCCTTCGTTGTTGTGTCTGTTCAGCAAAGAAAGGCATGCCTTGACACGCTCGGCGCACTGGCGATCATTCAGTTCGTGTGGCCCCCATTTGTCAAGCATTTTTAACTTGGCAATTTGATGGAAATTTTGTTAACACTTACCATCAGGTGGACCGTCCGCTTGTTTGTCTGCCCATGTGGTATAAAAAAAATAAAAAAAGACCCGGAACGGAAGCGTCGAAACCAAAAACGTGCCGTTTGCGGAACTAGTATTCAATAATAGGGTACTCTTGTTTTTAATTTGTATATGTCGACGAAAATGATTTAAATGTGATAAAACAAATTAATGATTAATACTAAAAAAATGAAGAATTAAAAAATATTATCTATGTTTTTAAAATAAAATGGATTTGAAAATAGAATTACTGGCCGAAACATAAATAAATTACATTTGCATCAATACCATATAATGGCTACTTCATAGGTAATCCTATTATATACGCTTTCTGTCCATTTAGCGCAATAATTACCACTTAGACACCATTTATTGAACTAACTACAGCCAGATAGAAGCCGTCGCAATCACTCTGAAAAGTTTTACGATAATCGCTAAGATTTATGAGATAAATTAGTTTGAACCAAAATTAAAGCCAACAGTTTGCATTAAAGCGAACCACCAAGAAACAATAAAAAAAGTTTGCATTCACTTGAAAAAACTAAAACTGTTTGAATTCTATATTTAAGCGTTTGTTTTTGGTTTAATAATACAACATCATATAAATTTTACCTCAAATGGTAAGTAGAAACAAAAAAAACTATCCAATATTTATTGTCTACTAAATAAAAAACTCACACATAATATATTTTAAAGTATTTAATACCTGTTCATAGTGATGTTCAGAGGATAGCCGTGGTTGTATGCCACCTCATATGTGGTCATATGGCTCATACGACCACGGCTATCCTCTGAACATCACTATGAACAGGTATTAAATACTATATACAGGTACTAAATACAATAAATATTGGATAGTTTGTTTATAACAATTTCACATGAGAATATTTTCTTGTTTCATACTTTTTAAAGCGTAATTTTTCGTAGTCGGGTTTTAGTTTTTGAACTTATTTTTTTTATTTCAATTATTTTGGGGTTATAATTTCGTAATAAAGTATTTGATGTATTCACGTACAAAGCTTAGATTTTTAGGTTATATTGTAGTGTCACTACAGTTAACAATAACAAAATTGATAATATTAATAAGTAATCAATAGTTTGATGGCCAAATTATAACAATAAATAAACATTATCGTGTCACTTATAAGAATTTATATAGTTAATGCCTTTATGTCCCGTAGAGAGCGCCATATCTAATTTATTGTGACGTCACATATCCTATAACCAGCAGACGATCAAGCTTCGAACGATACCTCGTTTGCCAAATTACGATAAGTAGTTTAAAAGTTATGAGGGAACAGATGAACATACATACACACATACATACCGGTCAAAATCATAACCCTCCTTTGGCTTCGCCGTAGTCGGGTAAAAAACAAAATTCAAAACCATTTATTCAGTTTAGGCCCGCGGAGGATACTTATGAATGTCAAAGTTACTAAAGCTACCACCGCTTCGAAGTCAGCCTTCAACTGAGAACAACCGGTAAGAAACTCAGCAAGGCTATATTTTTATTAAATAATTTCTATAAAAATGTAGGTTCGGCACTTTTTGGCTATTTTAATATTTCAGTTTTGTATGTGATATAATTGACAAAGCTGACATTATTAAAAAATATTTATATAATAATATATATAATATAACAAAGGATCAACTTATCATTTCCAACTGAACCTTTACTTTTGGTCAAGATAAAATACACACACTTACGTTATCTTTTTCAATTATTATTACCCTGCTACTACAGAGTACACACATACACTGTACAGATAATAAATTGATGTTATTGCCATCCTAAAATAAACGGTGCCCATAAACAAGGAAGTGGCCCAAAGGTCACGTGATCCAACTAATCAAGGCGAGCATTAACCGTAGGATTAGACGGAAACACAAGCATTACAGCTTCTAATGCATCTGATAAAGCATCCTAACCCTATTCGCTGACTGATAGCGATCCATTAACTAACGCTCTTGACTTTACCTAATACATTCACGGTCTATAGGTAAATAGGTACATGTAGAATGGTATAGCTGTTTACTTTGCGTCGAAGTTAGTGCATTAATAGTTGGAGGTTTCGATCTTGCAAGTTGGACTTTACATTATAAGATTCTTCGAGATGATGTTAGAAACTGAGTCTATTTGAGAACCGTGAACACATTTGCGTTATACATTTAAATATGAGGGTTTTTGAATTAGGATCATATAAAACTTTTCTTACGCGTTGTATATTTTATAGTAGATAGTAGGTATAATGGTTTTTTTTTTCTTTACCGTGACTAAAGGGTTTGTACGTCGTCTCATAATCTGCATTATGAATGGTAGGAGGAAAATGCAATCCTTATTTGCTCTATGTTTTTTTTATTATATTTTTTTATATCATATGGGCCGTCAAACGAGCAGACGGACCACGTGACGACAAGTGGTCACCGCAGCCTATGGACAATTGCAACAGCAGGAGAATCACCAATGCGTTGTCGACCCTGAGACGTGAAGTTGGTAAGTATCATGTGGCTGTAATTATTTTGTGTACGGATTGGGTTTTTGGCTATTTTTTTCTTTGAATTATCTACTATAAAATTACTTGAACCGACAGTAGATGATTTTAATTTTGTCCTGAACTTTTCGGGTAAATTTTACAATTGATGTACTATAAATAACATTAGCATAGCCTAATTGGTCCAGCCATTTTAAATGATGGGCTTGTCAACAAACAGCAATTAATTTGTATATATTTTGGAAATAGAAAGCTAGCATAATCATTATTATCGATTATTCATACGTACGATACTTTACGGTAACAATTCATATACCAAATAAAAAAAGAAGAAACAGCAATATATCCTCGTTTATTTGCAACCAAATGTCCAAACAAAAACACACCTACTAACAAAAAAGTATTTAATTTTATTACTTAGCGTTTTATGGTGTTGTAAATACGCTCCAGTCATGCTATGAGGTTGCATATAATGGCTTTATTATCATAATTTCACACAAAATAAATGGACCCTATTCGTGATTTAGCTCCACTAATATTCTTGGAAAAAAATATGGCCTCAGCAATCAGATGGGTGATTTATATTTTGTTTATTTGCCGCTAACCGTAGTCTGTAATGCAGTGATCGTGAATTTCGTTTCCATTATAATAATGTTAGTTATTTGGTTAAATGATTGCAGTGTAATTTGCTTACCGGTAAATGGATTTGATGTGTAAACTGTACGAGAATATTTACCTGAAACAAAAATAATGTTGTAAATTGAGATTTTGGGTATAAATCATATTTCTATTGTATCGAATATGGATATCAAGGTTACTGTAGCTAAATGAAAATTTAAGAGACATACATTTCATCGCCTGATATAGCCTGACAGACCCAACTGCAGGTCAGTTGGGACTTGGTGGTTAGTGACACTATTGTCAAGCCGAAGGTCGCGGGTTCGATTCCCACCCAGGATAAACATTTGTGTGCATGAACATGTCTGTTTGTTCTGTGTCTGGGTGTAAATATCTATATAAATATGTATTTAGAAAAAAAAGTAGTATATGTAGTATATCAGTTATCTGGTTTCCATAGTACAAGCTCTGCTTAGTTTGGGACCAGATGGCCGTGTGTAAAGAATGTCCGAGGATATTTATTATTATTATTACTTGTATGTAAATATTTCTTTAAATATAAGAAAAATAGGGTTGCTATGACACACCATTACCTCAAAACTATTGATATATCGGAATGGGACTACTACGACACGGAATTTTTCGTAGATGGTTATATATATGATATCGATAAATGCGGGGGAAACCGCAGGGACAGCTAGTAGTTATATAAGTAAAATTATATGACTGTCTAGCTGTCCCCCGCGGTTTTACCCGCGTTCCCGAGGGATATCACATTTTCCCGGAATAAAAAGTAGACTATATGCTATTCCAGGATATGCTCTATCTATGTGCCAAATTTCATCCATATCCGTTTGGTAGTTCTTGCGTGAAACAGTAACAAACATACTTCCGTACAAATCTTTCCTCTTTTATAATATTAGTATAAAAAACCAACGAGAATGGCTGATACTCATGTTTGTATGATGATGACCTCAGCAACTGACCAGCCTTCAACGCATGTCACACGGTAAATTTTGTATTCCACAGACAAAAAAATACGTGTATTCTCTATGGTCGTATGGACCTTGCATACTTAGTTATATCACGGTGCTTTACATCACCTTTGACGGGCCAGTTGTCTTGGTGGTTATAGTCCCTGTTTTCCCACTGGTCGTGTGTTCAATTCCCATCCAGGATAAACATTTTCATACACAGCATTATTAAAACTGTTAGAACTTTGTAATTTTATACCTACTTATATATGACTTCTAATAATATATCAAAAGCTTCCAACATCACTGATTCTATTAATTTAAAAGGCATTCACAAGCTCTACGTTACCCATCTTTGATTTAAGGTAATTTCAAACGTGTACAACTTTCCAAATAAATTCACACCTTCAGCTGATGTTATTAAAGTGCAAATTTCCGTTGGTTAGAAGGCTTTTGTTTCACGGCGGGTCGTTAGAACGAAAGTACTTCACGCGGTCTCATTACTGCCTAGTTTTTTTTTTTGAGAGCGTTGCGTATCTCCTTTTAACTTTACATACACAGTCTGTTACGGAAGTCTGGCCGAGATTCCCTTATTGTCTCTGACATCTGTTCTCGTTTTGTTTGTTTGATATAAGTCTTTTTAACAGATTTTAATGATTCACATTTCTTCTATACCTTTTAATATTATAAAAAAATATATTGGGAGTTACTGAAGAGTCTGAAATGTGTTTCAGCGTCTATCATTACGCTTTTCGCGAATTGCGAATACATTTCTAATTATATATATTGGCTTTTCATTTCAAAAAAATTATACATAAGCTTTAGTCATAAATATTGCCTATACACATAAAATTATGCGAATCAACGCTTATTAAATTCAATGCATACTATTATTGTATCAGCACTGTAGGAAAAATAAATTTAAAAGTACGACTATTATTCAAATCACATCCCGAGTTTAAACAAGTTTTGTAATAAATATAAAGGTTTTTAAAACTTCCACCCGCGTCGCTAACAGTTTTAATTTATACGAAGGAAAATTGGAGATTTAACTTCTAGTAGTTAAAACTTAGAGTGAGTTAAAACTCACTTACAATCACTTTTTATTTACTTGTTAAGCAATTGTATTTACTATTTATATGTGGATAAAGAGCCAGCCTATATTTGAAACAAAAACCACATTATTCGTTATTTGATTATATTTTTTTAACTAGAATGTTCTGTATTTCTGAAAAATTATACCAAAGATTTGACTGTGGATTGTGAGAAACTTTTAGTCTTGCTTCATAAAAAATAAGTTACAAAAGCATAATGTTAATGTTTTAAGCTTTAAATTCTTAAAAGAGTTAAGTATTAAAGTAAAAGCACACTACAAACGAGCTAAAATCCGAGATCAGGCCTCACCCAAAAAAAATCTGCAAAAATAATTTTACCGCAGATTGTAGGGTTCATTTTAGGGTTTTGGCGGAGAAAAACCCCAATACCTCTCTATTATGAGTTATTGGGTAGCACTAGTTAAATTTTATGGATGGAATTGGATTGGAAAATGGAATTCTCGACCAGTTTATTGTTACATCATATGAAAAAGCGTTTTTACTAGATAAAATATATCACAATGGCCAGAATATTAAATGGAGCCCGAAAAGGTGTTTAAGAATCATATAAATCTCTGAAATTGTGGCTAACACAAAATTATAATTGTATACTCTGATATTGTCACGTGTTCTTATAACTTTGTATGGCTTTGGGGCCCAATTCCACTAAATGCAACGTTCGAGTAGCACGTTTGGTTCGGCAATGATATGGTTACGATTAATGTCAAATTTAAGTTTGACATTTCATAAATATGCTATTCCTATGCACTACAACCGAAACAAACGTACATTTTGACGTAATCTTTCGAACGAATGTGAACCATTACCGACACATAACCGTATTTCGATCTTTGGTGTGTTTAGTAAAATACAATTAAACGTCAAATTTGACGTTTGGTTGTGATATGGTAATGGTTCGGTGCACATCCTCGTGCTCCTAAACTTAGAACCACCTGTATTTTAGCCAGTCTCCTACAAATATAAAAAATGCACAAATAAGGGGACATTATTTAAACAATATATATAATGAACAATGCTGCATGTAATATCATGTATGTACACACACTTTTTGTGTATTGACATGATTGCTTAAATATTTCAACAGAAACATAACAAATATATAATATATACATACGGAACCTAAACAAGCATAATGAAACATTTTGTTGTCTATATCAAGACCACAGCTAAAATTATGAATACCTCGCTTATATTTTTACGGCCGGAAATAATTTTCGCGGGCTGCCCTTAGTCTGTTTCCCTTTGTTTTTATGTAAATGCTCGACAGAATAATCAACATTAAATGAATGGGCAACAATAGATTTGTGTTCCGGAAGCGAATAAACAATTATTAGCGAATGAATTCTAAATTAAAACCAGTACACATAAAACAAATTACTTTTAAGATTTTTTTTTTATATTTATCTATCCACTTAAAAGTATGAAATAATATTTTAAGATTTCACGTAAAACTTGGAAAAAATAATTTAAAAATGAGAAACACAGATAATAATATAGTATAATTGAAAAGTTCCTTCTTTTTTTAAACCCGTTTCGCTTCTTCGTTTGTTATACGAACAGCAAAGGAGTGGAACTCTCTTCCGGGGTCAGTGTTTCCCGACAGCTATAACCTGGATTTATTCAAGGCCAGAGTGAATAGGCATTTTCTGGGTAAGCGTGCTACATCCTCGGCCTCGTCATAACTCCTTCTGGAGTCAGTCAAAGGCCAAACGCAAGCCCATTCCTAATAAAATAAAAAAATTAAAAAACCCAAAAGAAAATATGAGAAAAAATAAACTAGATTTGATATTTATAGTTCATACATATAGCAGCGATGAAAATGAAGTATGAATAGATATAGTTATTAATGCATTGAATTCCTTCATAATATTACAGTAATTAAATCAAGAGTGTTCGACTTTAACACCAATTAGGTACGAATGTATGTGATTATTAATAGAGCAAAAATTGCCTAGATTACGGTTTTATTCGCATCCTCGAAAAGTCGAATGTTTTCCCAGGTTATAATTCTCCTATGTCTATATCAAGCCAAATTGTATCTATATAACTTATATCGTTTGTGTGCTAGTGCAGTGAGTGAGTAAGCCACAACATCACTTAGCTTGCAAAATATATAAAGCTGTAACATATATTTTTATTTATTTATTTAACATCAGTCTCATTTTATTTATTTATTTATTTAACATCAGTCTCATTTGTTCTAAAATATCCAACTGTTAGTAATTTTCCTCCAAAAAAAGATCCTTCAAACTTAATCCTATTAAAACGAACGGCTCTATTCGAGTCTCTTTGCAACTCAAACGACGAAAGGATTATTTGGAGTAAATAAAACTGTTTTTAAGGTGCTAGGTTTAGCTTTATTTCTTTCGGAAACTACCATGTTCTTTGTCGTAAAGTGTAAGTGTAAACCATAAAATATTTTTTATTTCCTTTGAGTAGATCATTTGTTTCTAGCCGTTTTTGTATCTTCTCTATTATCTATAGTTTCGTAGGAAATCGTAGGAAAAAAAGTGTGCTAAAAAAAGCATTATTTACAACTAGCTGACCCCCGCGGTTTCATCCACGTTCCCGGGGGATGTAACATTTTCCTGGCACAAAATGTATCCTTAATGTTATTCCAGGAAATTTTCTATGTGCCATGTTTCATCCTAATCCGTTTGGTAGTTTTTACGTGAAAGAGTAACAAACAAACTTACAAACTTTCGCATTTATAATATTAGTAGGATTCAGTAGGTACATCGATTGTTCAAATAAAAAAAGATGTATGTATACACAGATGTATGCACAGACAAAATGTAATAAAATAATTTTTAAATAATATTAACAAGTGGACTATTTATTAATGACATTATAGTTATAAAAAAAAAGATTTGATCATACATATTTATGTAATGTATGTAAAGCTCATCATAAACAAAAATTATATTTACATAACGAGCTACCGCAAAAACTGCGTACTGCACAATATAACGGACCTGCCATTTCAACTCCTATTATTGCCCGTGTGACTCGATAGTGACCGTGAAATGTAAACAAAAAGGTCAACACATTTGCATGTTGACTGCGTACGTTTTACATTTTTAAACGCGTGTTTCTCTCTGAATTTCGGTCAGTGGTAACCAGGGGTTACTTTATATTTCTATTCTGTTGGGTAAGTGTTTCGACGCTCTTGTCTCTTTTAGTCAGTACGTAATCACGTGAGAGGTCCGCTCTCCTAGGCCTAGATGCGTCGGTTCACTGAAGACGTTTTTATGAGGTGAATAAGCTCGTAGATGTGCTACGAAAATGCCTACGAATGATTTCGTAACCTCTTTGTATATTCAATTTACACTTTCAGTTTTACTTTCACTTCACTGTTTTTATAGTTTCATATGTAGTAGATTATAGTTAGTTATACCTCGATATATATATATAATAGGTATTAATTATCAAGGACAGTCTACGCTACTGTGAGTCTCACAGATGGCATAGGCCACTCTGAGTTTATCAAGTACAAAAATTATGTGATATTATTCCCAGATACAAGAGTGTGTATAAATATCTATTTAAGTATGTATTTGATTAAAAAAACAAGTAGTATATTAGCTATCTGGTATCCATAGTAGGTACAAGCTCTGCTTAGTTTGGGATCAGATGGCCGTGAGTAAAGAATATTATATATTCAAAACGGTATAAATACTATCGTAACAATCACTCCCACATTAATATAGATTCGCAAATCATACGGACATTGTTATTTTGATTGCCATATTCCACAACTGACAATAAATCTTCATATCCAATATCAGACTTCCACTAGATAGTACCTATATAGTACTGTTTTGATTACTACGAAAAGTCACTAACATTGCTTTTATTTATTTATTCCAGGTATGCGAGTGAGCCATAGACATAGCGTACAACTAATACAAAAAAAAAACTTTGATCAAAAATTTAATCAAAAAAAAATTCTGACTCCGGTTATGCAGAGTTAAAAATCCAAAATTCTCATGTCTCTATCTGTCACGTGACGTTTGGAACAGCGAGATGGATGCCGCTATTGAACAGGGGCTTGATTCTGTAAGGAGAATGACACTAACTTGAGGATTTCGTCGCGGCCTCCGTGCTATCTCTTTCGCTAACTACGCTAATACTATTCAAAAAAATCAAAACCATTTATTCAGTTTAGGCCCTCGGAGGGCACTTATGGAGGTCAAATTTAAAGTTACTGAAGTTACAACTGGTTCGAAAGTCAGCCTTCAAATGAGGAGAACCGGCAAGAAACTCAGCAAGGTTACATTCTTTTTTATCTTTATTGAATTATTTTTTATATAAATTTTATCTATTCTGACTTTTAAGCTATTTTATAATAACAATTTTTCATAATTTTATATTTATACAATTACAAAATACTTAATGTAGGTAACATTCAAAAACAAATAAAAAAAAAGAAATAACAAGGCTACAAAATAGAAAATAACAAAAATTAGGTACTTACAACTTAAACAAGAAAATTAGAGGTGCACTGTGCAGAGAGTAGATATTTCTAATCACGTGAGAGATCTCCGTGCTCTCCAAGCTCTCCGAAGCCTCCGTGAAGCGGCTCACCGAAGAAGGGGGCTGATAAAGTTTAACCACTTTTATGGACACAAGCGCTGTGATCCACATCAACATATTGTAGAGACCCCTGAGTATCACAACATCCAGTTACACACTCCAGCCGAATCGATTTTATGCAAGAACGATGGTACAGCCACTTAACTATACTCTCTATTCGAATGAACGAATAAACCCACATTGAAAAGAAAATCGCTTCGAAAAGGTTCTATAGGAACGCGAAATGGGCTAACAGCTATTTGGGTGAAATGCGAATGGGGTCAAATGCAAATTGATATAACAGTTCATTGGACGAAATAGCACACATCTCGTGCAGGTGGAAATTTATTTGTTATTAATAACGATAGTGTGAAAATTTAATTTGTGAATTTGAAACTAGTATCTGACTGCAATTGGAATAATAATTCTTCGACAAGCCAATGGGCACTGTGGTTACAGACCCTGACTGTCATGCTACGAGTAGGTTGGATTCCCATCCAGGGCAAACATTTGTTTCCATGTACATACACAGCAGTCAGTATGTTTTGTGGTTGAATGTAAATAAACACAATCAACTATACAATGGGTGATAATATATTTTCTATATAATATATTTATATCTGGTCTCCATGTTTTGTAATTCATAAAAGGAATTAAAGGGTTTTCCATTTTACAATCTCCCTAGTATTATATTTCCATGGGCGGTATTATTTTTAAGAAGACCATCAGCAAACTTGCCAACACTTTGACAAAACAATCGTACCAAGAAATAAGACTTCAGATATTCTGTACTCCCCTTATGCCAGAACCCGAAGTAGTCAATCACAGAACAGGATATAAATAGTTCTAAACCCAAGTCAAGGTTATCGAGCTAATAGGGTAGGGTCGACAAACGACATTATAAATAATCCAGAATTCTGATTAATAAGCAGTTCGCGTCATCATTATTTTTACGTGTTTTGTGAAAAAGTTGTTTGCACCTACACGAGCAATTTATCTTCGAGTTTGTTTATTATAGAGTTATAAAAAAGTTGTTTTTTAGTCACGCAATGGCATAAAAACGTTACTATTAGACCAATTTTCCACCGTACATACCTAAACTAAAAAAAAAACATTTTGCTTATGTGATAATCAATTGACATAAGGATTTATTAGGAAGCTAATGTTTCGCACAGTGACACATTTCAGTTTATTGTAAAGTATAGATATACTATTGTAATGAACTATCCTGTATTTAAGATAAACGATGAAATACTAACCAGAATATTATTATATTGTACATAAAATAACTAATACCAAAAATATGATAAGAATTTAGTATTTTTTTATTTTATATTTTTTTTATTTAATTGCTTCCGTTTGGCTTTTGACTGACCCCAGAAGGAGTTATGACAAGGTCGAAGTTGTAGCATGCTTACCCTAAAAATGCCTATTCACTCTGGTCTCACATGATTTTCAAATACCGATCGAACCAAAAATAGTGTACCTTTTGATGCAGTACAATTATGACGTCACAATTTCCTATTTTTATTAAGATTATATCATGCATAACTCCATACATTCGATCGTATTGATATTCAAAACATGGTAGCTGATTTGACATATCAGAACCCCTATTCACGCTCAGCATATCATTCATTTTTAAATATTCATTAGTATACTCTAAACTGGAGCATTGGTTAAAACCTGGCGAATAATACCATATAAATAAATTTAGTCTACTATTATACTATTGGAGAAGCTACGAGAAGTTATGATCTATTCTTATAAAGATTCATGACAATATTAAGACTATCCGGTATGGAGGTTAAATACCCTGACTGTCACGCTACATCATTATAAGGTAGCGGACTGTATTCAAAATTTATTGCGAATTATCATCTATCAAAAAGATTGTCTCAAAACACCCCTTCAATTAAAATTTTGCAATTAAAGCAAATTTTATATTAATAAAACAATCATAAAAAGTACAGTAATTGAGTATGAACAATGATGACGTTATAAGTTAGTACTCAGTACATTTTGCATACAAAATTTGCATTTTGACAGATGATGAAAAATTGTGAAAATGTGTGTTTATATTGTGTCTATATGTTAATATTTAAATTTAATAAAAGTATGTAGTATATGATTCCCATACAAGCTCAGTGCCCCTAGCACGAACGCCTATCGCAAGCGTATCGTCATCGTAACGACTGCGGCAGAAAATAATGCAATGGAAAATTGAACATCGCGCAACCCCAAGGTATGCGCGGTGTTCCATTTTCTATACAACCCAGCTTTATGGTGCACTCGATACGTTGACGATACCCTTGCGATAGATGTTCGTGTTTAGCCTCGGCTCACTTTAAGAGGTTGGGTATATTCCCGCTGTCCACTACCCGGGAAAAATATTAAATATAGCATCGTTTTTAGTGATGGACAAGAGAATGCATTTAAAAAAGTTGTGACAATGTCCACCGGGAGAGAACACGGGTAGTGGACAGTGGGAATATACCGATTGTTGTCTTTAAAATATTCGCTCCATGAAATACATATAATATGCCTACCATAAGATGCGAAGCAGCGTGTAGTCTATTTTAAAAAAAAACCTCATACGCCTAGATATCACTGTCACATAAAAAGGTTAAATATACGAGCACGCGAACAACAATAAAACTTTTTTATAAGCATAATAAAGTGGTTAAAGCAAACAGAAGCCAGTTCACATGTCAAATGGCATGGCACTCGTTGCGTTCAGTAATTACATTAGTACATTGTGTACTCATGAATATGTAAGAACGTTGACTGATCAACGTGCTGGGTTCTTGGAAATAAATGTTGGTTTTGATCGATGTTGGTGTTAATGGTTGTTAATCTTTGAACGAGGTTTAATGAAGGGAATGGCTTTTTTTAATTGTTCTAAATGCAAACTTAAGTCTTCTAATAGTAATCTTTTCCGAGGTAAGCATGCTATATCCTCTACCTCGTTACTCCTTCTGGGGTCAGTCGATAAGAAGCGGTGGCTGACGGTAATGTTTTGACACATCTCTTGTACGTCTACAATGTAGTTAATGAACTGAACTGGGGCTCGATTCTGTAAGGAAAATGACACTGACTCGAAGATGTTTCGTCGCAGCCTCTATGCTCTCTATGCTGGCTCTGTCGCGTACTGCGCTAATACTACTAATCACGTGAGGCGTAAGCTCTCCGCGGCCTCCGTGAAGCGGCTCGCCGACGAAGCTTGTAATAGCTGAATAAGAGGACTGATAATGAATCTACAGTGACATCTTTGAACACGCATTGAGAATCCTACATTGCTCTATCAAAGTTTTCTCAGGATTTGACTATATGTAGAGACTTCCAACATCAACAGTTGGACCGCAGTCCCCAGGCACGATCTCATAGCCCGGCGGAAGATCTTCCCTATTAAATAGAGTCTCATATCTCCCTCCTCCATAATTATTTTATAAGCTTATTGTTTGTAAATATTTTTCTTCAAAACACTTAGATTTCTATATTACGTTATATATATATGTTATAGTCAAAGATCGATGTGCAGTCTCTTCGCGAAATAACTGGTTCATCCTAGGTTTGACCAGCGCCTTTCGGCAAACTACGATATATATTTTAATTTCGGCCTTTAACTGATGTATTTTTAGTCAAACGTTGAAAGTAAAATAATCTGTTTCGGGCTTTGCCTAGTCTATCCTAGACGCGACTAAGGCAAATGCGGTCAAACGTTAACTTGTACTGCACTTGTTACATGTTCAAACAGGTTTATACATGTTAGTCTAACTCTTTGCGATATTCTAATAAATTCATTTGTTATTCCATATTTAGACATTGAACGTGCAGGTGTAAACGCTTAAAGATGAGTGAACCAAATTGTGCTGTGACTGAAAATGGGGATAAAGAAGCTTTAAAAGCGAAGTTTATGAAGAAAATTAATAATTCAAATAAAGATAAGTGTTCATTTCATATTGAGAAAAAACGGAAATATGAGGAGATCTGTGAAGTAGAATCTGCTAAAGTTGCTACCAAGAAAACTTCTTTACAGTATCGCCGTCTCAACGGATATGACGTTGTGTGTTTCGGAGACGAAAAAAAAATTGATTAAGCCATTGTCCGATACAAAAAAATATTCAATATTACATTACAGATGACGAGTTATTCGAAGTGATTGATAGTGCTCATCACGAATGTGGTCATGGTGGTAGAGACCTCACAATTAAAGCCTTGAATAAAAAGTATGCAAATGTCACAAAAGAGTGCGTAAATTTTTATTTAGAATTATGCCAAACATGTCACAAGAAAAAAAGTCACCCTAAAAAGGGGCTAGTAGTTAAACCATTATTATTTAAAGAGATTCACGCACGGGGACAAGTAGACCTTATAGACATGCAAACGTGTCCTGATCGTGATTACAAATATATTTTAAATTATCAAGATCATTTGACAAAATTTTTGATACTACGTCCACTACGTACAAAAACAGCACAGGAAGTTGCTCACATTCTTCTTGATATTTTCTGTACTTTGGGCGCGCCTTTTGTGCTTCAATCAGACAATGGACGAGAATTTGCTAACCGTGTTGTAGAAGCATTAAAAGTTATGTGGCCCGAATTGTCCAATACAGACGACGAAGGCTTCGGCAGTAAAGTTACATGCATTCGTTGTGCACAGATAAAAAATATAAACATAAACAAAAAAAAGGCTATTGAAGGTCTACAAGCTCAGGCCAATATTATGAAACAATTATCTGAACAAAAATTTCCGCCAACCGCGATCGGAAAAACTGTGACCGTACCTATTCCCAACATCGATAGAGCCAAAGGAGGTGCTCGAAATGTTGTGGGCATAATACAAGAGAAAACAGTTGATGGTTTATACAGAGTAGGAACGAAATACGGAATAATAAACACGCTTTTTGCTAGGAATCAGATACAAGAATGCAAAGAAAAGTTTCTTAATTTCGAAGATGTGCCTGACGTTCAGCTGTCTCTAAGTGAGATCAGAACAAAAGATTCCAAATTTGGGGGCCTAGGTTTTATAAGATGCCACTACAATAAAAAATGATCCTCAAAATTGTGTAAATATAAAAAATCAAACGTATTGTGCAACTCAAAATGCCATAAGGCGTCACCTTGTCAAAATAAATAGTAATTTGTTTATATTGTATTTTTTATTGTATATTGTCTTAATACAAAATAACAAAAAATATTATTACTTATTCTGATTACTTGTCAATCCATTCTTATAGTATTGAAACAATAAACATTCAAATTTAAAAATATGCTCTTATTATACCTAATCTCACAAACTAACACAGTCCTGTACCAAATTTAGGTCTGACTAGTCAAACCCCGATTTTATTAAAATGAGTTTCGGCGTTTGACTGTCCAAACTAGTCACTCTTAGGATTAGGCAAAAATTTGTTAGTCAAAGGTAAAAAAACGATATTGGTTTGGACTTTGCCTAAGACCTAGGGTTTGACTAGCCAAACCTAGAAGCGCCGAAGCTTCGATGTTTGACTATAACATATATACGATATTAATTTCACTGAACAAGTTTTTTTTATCATATGTTCTGATATTTATTTGGCTGACTGTACCTAATTAGTATGTTGGTAAAGCTTTTAGTGTTCTTTTGTTTACAGAAGAGTCAAATTTACAAAATTGCGATACATTTTTGCTATAATATAGGCGTATTACGTAGGTAGGCACGAAATTGAAAAATAAAAAAACACAAAGTAACATTATAGGCTGCCGCGTTCAAACGGAAATATAATTTGTGCCACGTTTGTCTCTGTGCGTACCAGTGCGTACATTCCTTTTACGGGCAATTGTTTTCTTGCAATCTTTCTTGAAACACCAACGTTTCTTATAAAATAAATAATAAGAATCGTCTCATCTCCATAATGACGTACCAGGCTTATATTAAAAAAAAACCGGTCAAGTGCGAGTCGAACTCGCGCACGATAGTTTCCGTACCATTATCTACAAAAATGGCAAAAAAATCATGTCAGTTGTATGGGAGCCTCCTTAAAAATCTTTTTCTGGTGATTACATGGTCACAGACGGACGGAACGACAGACAAACTGATGGACAGACGGACAGCGGAGTCTTGGTAAAAGGGTCCCGTTTTACCCTTTGGATACGGAATCGTAAATTAACAACTTGACAGTAGTAGGCATCCTCTGTTTTCAACTAAATTACGGTAGTCTACATAGTCGTCAAGCCTCTATAAATTATATTAGAATAGGCAATATCGTTAGCTTAATACTAAGTACTATCATTTTCGAGATCACTATCAGCTGGGCACAGAATACATCTGCTAACGAGACGAAGGGTGCGATTCTGCACGGTAAATTACGACGATGTTTTGTCACAGTCTATGCTCTATCGCTTTCGTTAACTCTACAATCGTGTGAGAGTTCCGCATTTAAAGGCTACATCGCTCGCCGACGTAGTTTGTATTAGATAACACATGGGCAAAAGTAATAATCTCCTATTAGTGTATAATCTGGAATAGCGAACGAAAATATTGGGAGAAACAAAAAGAAATACCAAAGGATTTCAGCTCAAGGAAAATAATTGCCGCTTTTTACTGACTTATGGATTTTATATAGTACTGATGACAGAAAGTATACTCTAATATTTTAATAGTAAAAGATAAGTACACTTATCTCAAATAGTTTTACCTAATAGCCCCCTTATTCAGCTAATACAAACTTCGTCGGCGAGCCGCTTCGCGGAGGCCTCGGAGAGCTTACCTCTCACGTGATTAGTAGTGTTAGCGTAGTTAGCGAAAGAGACAGAGCACGGAGGCGCGACGAAACATCCTCGAGTTTGTGTCATTTTCCTTACAATATCAGGTTATAAAACTAACGTAGGGCCATGTCTAGTCGTACAGTCAGGAACATAAGTAGCTGAATAGATAACAGCTTCTGTAACTTAGACCTACATTTGAGACCTCCACAGTCCTAAACTAAAAAAATGGTTTTGAATTTTGATCCAAATTTACAAAACACTTGTACAACTATACTACCGGCACGCTATGATGGCCGTTTTGACGTTTCAGATTGTTATAGGAAAAGAAACTGTATTGCTTTGGAATAAGGTTGATATCCACTATCATACAATTAGCCTTTGGATCAATAGATGCACCTTAATTCGAATTTAGAAGGAATAAAGGTTATTTTTCTTAATCATTGTGAAACGTCAAAACGGCCATCATAGCCTGCCGCAAGTTCAATCATAATATATAAAATAGAAATAAAATTTGTATGTAATCTTTATAATATTTAAATCTAATTTCATACTGTGACAGGCAAATTGGCTTGGTGGTTAGCGACCCTGACTGCCAAGTCGAAGGGCGCGGGTTGGATTCTCACCCAGGACAAACATTTGTGTGCATGAACATGTCTGTTTGTTCTGTGTCTGAGTGTAAATATGTATGTGTTTAGAAAAATAAAAAAGTAGTATGTGTAGTATATCAGTTATCTGGTTTCCATAGTACAAGCTCTGTTTAGTTTGGGATCAGATGGCCGAGTTTAAAAAAATGTATTTATTTATTATTTATTTATTATTATTTATTTATTATACTAAGGATTAGAGTACATGTGTATTTGCTGGCCACAAATAACCACTTTGATTAGGTCCTCTCTGGTTTATTTCACAACTCAAATCACTTACGGCTTAATATATACTGTATGTGTATGACTATACCTACCTACAATAAGTAAAGCTCTTTGTGCAAAGTTCGCTCAAGGAAGCCCTACTACCTTACCTATTTCTGCAGTGAAGGTGTAGTGCACTTGTATTACAGTGTTTCGACTTCCGGTAAATATGGTTAGGAGGCCGGTGAAATTTCATGCTCATGAAATTTAACTTCAGTCTCAGTATAGACTATTGACGAATTGGGGATCCACTGGTATTACAAATATCTATAATGATTATTAGGCAAACTATTTACCTATTTGTCGGCGTACTTAAAGCTATAAAACAAGTGTGAGTCGAACTCGTGCAGGACGGATTCCGTACCATTATATATACAACATGTTACAAAATACCCCATAAAAATATAATTAATTATTAAAGCCAACAACCCTAGTAAGCTGTCATGTCAGGGAACCAGATTATTTAAACAGAAAGGCATACCTATTTTACCTAATAATTGTCTACTTTAATAGGTTTTCTATTTTTCATTCATAAATATTAGTTTTTTTTTTTTTTTTTGGGGTATGCTATACAGCATTAGGTCTTAAATATTGTGAATGGACTTATAATGTTATAAGGCCCCATTTAACCTCCTTTCGGCTTCACGGGTAGTTTCGTACTATCCTATATAACGGCAAATAATTATTTCTGTTGTATGGGAGCCCTCTTCTGTTTTTTAGGATTTGTTGTTATAGAGGCAACAGAAATACATCATCTGTGAAAATTCCAACTATGGAACTATCACGGTTCATGAAATACAGCATGGTGACAGACGGACAGTCAGATGGACAGCGGAGTCTTAGTAATAGGGTCCCGTTTTACTCTTTGGGTACGGGACCCAAAAAAGCTTGTAACCTAAAATTACATAAATATCATAAAGCTACCAAGAAAAACAGTATCAAAACCAATCAAGAGCTAAAATAAAATCATTTGAAGTTGGTAAGACTTCGCGATCGGTTTTCTTAACCCCTTCCGCTTGGAAGTTGAGCTTGCACAGATTTCCTTGGAAACATTGGAACAAACTTTGTGAACTTGGCAACTTTTACTCAACGTACGTGTATCATATATTTGAGTTTCAGGTGATGCGAATATTTTGTAAGCATGAGTTAAAGGTAAGGCCTATATTTGTATATATATCAAAGCTATGACAGCTCAGTTGGCTGTGGTGATGAGCGTCGTGGGTTCGAGACCGACAAGGTTGAGATTCCAATGGAGGAAAGCATCATGAAACCATAGCAGACTAGCGGGAGCTAGTTTAAAGTTAGAAATTATTTAACGACTTTAATTGACATTGTTATATACATAAGAAAAATAGCCTTCCTTTAACGCACCATCAACTCTAAACTACTGAAAATATCAGGATGGGATTATTACCATTCGACGTTAAATTTTTCGTAGATGGATAAAGGCTATATATGATATCGATAAACGCGGGTGAAACCACGAGGGATAGCTTGTATCATCTTCAGCTTCTGAGGCGTAAAATTTCGAGAATATACTGGCAATCCAGCTTGTTATGCAAATGCCTATAGACAGCGGTGATCACATACCATCAACCTCCTTATTCAGGTAATATAAACTTGCGATCGGCGAGCCCGCGCTACGAGGCCTTGGATAGGTTACCTCTCATGTGATTGCATAGTTAGTAAAAGAGATAGATCATTGGGGACGCGACAAAACATGGTAGAGCTAGGTAATTTCTTTTACAGAATCGAAGCGCAGACAAACCGTGTGCTTACTTTTAAAAAAATCACAAGCCTTGGTATACCGGGGTATTTTTAATCTACTTTCTTTACTGTTCTTACTAGTAATTAAGCGATTTTATTAAACCAAAAGAATTACTAAATAATCTAATATTCCCTTTATTTGAATAGCTTACGGTTATAATTTTGATAAATCCATTCTAATTACACCTGAACGCAATTTTCATTTAACCATGACTAAACAGTCTAGACAATTTTATTTAAATAAATAGATAGCGGATAAGATGTTAGATACTCCTGATGGAGATAGCCATTTCTATTAAATAGCAAAATATTACAATGGCATGAAAAATTACATATCAGAATTTCTATAGACTAGGCGAAAAGTACTGAATAACGCCTAGGTTATTCACGCACGCTGTATGATCAAAAGATTTATAAAACGAATCGTGTTGCTTGTCAAAAGGCGGCCTGGTTTTTGTATTCAACAAATATTAATCGATGATGGTGACATGAGGTGTCTTGACGCGAAAATTGAATGACTAAAAATGTAGGTAAGTAATATCAAAATGTTTTCCATAGTACCCTATTATTTTTTACACCTAAATTAAAGTATACATACGTTCTACCAACTGTACTGTAGTTGTCGATTCTGTTATCTAATGTCGTCTCTATTACTTACGAGATAAGGTTCATAAATGATCTAATGGTTAAGCCATAGAGTTATTTATTGTCGACACTTCATTCCCCTTCGTAAAGATTTTAACTCACGCCAAAGTTCCTAAACTACCCTATTCCTTCGGTTAAGTTATAAAAAAAACTATATTTAATGTAACAAGATGACAGGCTCACTATTGCATTTATAAATTGGCAAGGATATGAGTGTTGCCCTTCTAAATCATAAATCTTGATTGTTATCAAGTAAAACCTTTTAGCTAACTTAGATTACGAATCGTTCAAACATAATGTTTTGATACTTCATAATCGGTTACAAAAGCAAATAAACAACAAACAGCCCACTAAGGAAGCGAATAAATCATCAAGCCTTTACCGAAAGGCTTCTATGGAATGGGGTAAAATTTACACACGGTATTTTAAGGCGGTAATAAGACTTGCGATCTTACCCCGGAAAGGGTCGCGCCCACGTCGGATAATAATTTAATCTGTAAGTTTCACTTTACTGGGTTAAGAGTGCGAGTAACGAGATGGGATATTTATTTTGGACGGATTATATTTGGGTCGGTATAGCATGAGGCGCTTTTTAGCTATACATTTTTAATATGGCACCTTTTTCATGGGGGTTTAACGTTGCATAACTACACTACTTTATTAGGAGCTGGTTGTCTAACCTTTTGTTTGTGTTTTTCTGAGTTTAATCGAGAATATATTCTGTTTGGTATCAGCCTATTAATAAATACAACGTTTAAAGTAATTTATCATCATGCAGGCCTAATTAGATATTTAGGGGCTTTGAAACGAATGTACTTTAAAGCAACTGAAATTACAAGAAGTGAAACTTTATCCGAGAAGAACCAGCAATAGCTCATGAATATATTAAGTATGTCGACAAACAGCCAGATGGTCCACCTTATGGTAAGTGATCACCGCCACATATGGACACCTTCAACATCAAGGTAATCGACAATACGCTATCGTTCTTAAAACGTGAAAGTTTTAAGTCTCTTATTTCAAAATTTAAATTTTATATTATATTTCATCTAATTCATTGTCAATGTCATTAAACCCTGCGCATGGCTTCCTGCGGTTTTACCCGCACTACCGAGAGAACTAATGGTCTCCCGAGATAATATCAGCCAATATACTATAGTTGATAGGTATTGAAATCTACAAAAACACTCATATTTTACATCAGATAATTGGAAATAGTTGTAATGTTTAAGTTATTAGTCTTATGGATAAACATATATCCTATCGATTTTAGTTGTTCGAAATACTAAAGCAAAATAACCACCAAAAACATTACGACGAATTAGCTTTTATCTGGAAGATGTATTCACTTAGCGATTGCATAAGAATGTCAAAATAATAAAGAATATATAATAAATATCCTGGTACATTCTTTTACACACGACCATCTGGCCCCAAACTAAGCAGAGCTATGAAAACCAGATAGCTGATATACTACATATATATACTAAATACATACTTATATAGATATTTACACCCAGACAGAACAAACACAGACGTTCATGCACACAAATGTTTGTCCTGGGTGGGAATCGAACCCGCGACCTTAGGTTTGGCAGTCAGAGCCATTATTTACAAACCAAACAAAGCAGAGCTTGTGCTATGGAAACCAGATTTCTGATAAACTGCATATACAACTTATTTTTCTTATATATGCGTAGCATAGTTATATAGATATTGATGGCATGTTCATAAACACAAATGAATCGAACCCACGGCCTGCGGTGCAGCAGTCAGAGTCACTAACTACCAACCCAACTGCCTGTCAATGGATGGAACTTTTTTAACAGCAATTAAAACCAATAGCATCTGCTGGACGGAAAACTAACGCGATCCATTTTTTCCCGAAACTAAAACAAAATCTAAAAGCTTTCTGTTCAAAGTGACAGCGGAACTGCCCCCTTATTCAGCTAATACAAAATTACAAACTACGTCGGCGAGCCGCTTTACGGAGGCCTCGGAGAGCTTACCTCTCACGTGATTAGTAGTATTAGCGTAGTAAGCGACACAGACAGAGCACGGAGGCCGCCACGAAACATCCTCGAGTTAGTGTCATTTTCCTTACAGAATCGAGCCCCTTTGCCCTGAGAATTTAATAATCAAAATTCCAAACCTCATGATCTCAAATAAGTAAGTACTTAGTATTTTGCTATAAAATACTTTCCCAAACTAATATATGAATGTTGAGATATTTCAGAAACCAAAACTGAAATAAATATTTATCTTTGGACTTGTATTTAGTTTTGTTATCCAACGATCGTTTTTACAAAGTTTAGATAGGGAACTTCGTACTGTACGTAGGGTTTATTAATAGCAAAAGAAAACTAATTAAAATAAGATATTTCCAATCAATAAGGAGTTTCATACGATTTCCTAATAATTAAAAACAAAAAGAATTGTCAACACTTTATCTCACACGGTATCCTTATTGAGGAAGAAAGTTTCATGAAGCTATTTAACCCAGTATAATTTCTTTAATAGTTATACTATATCTATGTGTGACTTTTAAAAGGCTAGTTGAATTATCTGAGTATTGATCGCAACCTTATGCCCTTGTAATAAAGTAACATTATAATAATGAGTAGACACTTAGATACTTACGATTTCTGAGCCAATTTTATCACAGAGACAGTACTTTGAACAAAGAGGTTTGATACTTTGTTTTTTGTAGTATATTTCTATTAAGGTCACATACGACTTAGATACCTATGTATTAAACAATATTTAATTAAAACACTGTTTTTGTACTTGTTTCTTTACGGACCACTTTCCTATCATTGTCAAAAAAAAATATTTGTTATAACCTTTGGGCCTTCATAGAAGCAGACGGTCCACCTGATGGTAAGTGGTCACCGCCGCCTATGGAAATTTGCAACATTAGGGGCATCGCCAATGCATTGTCGACCTTGAGATGTGAAGTTGTTAAGTCTCATGTGCCTGTAATTCCACCGGCCCCCTTACCTTTAAAACCGAAACTCAGTAATACAAGTGCACAACTACTTCTCGCCAGAAATGGGTAATGTGGTAGTAATTCCCCGGACGAACTCAGCACTAAAAGCTCCACTACTCAAATATTAACATATAAAAACAAGAGTTTTATGAGGGTAGTGGAATATATACTATATAGTCTGTTCGAGTTCCTTTTGATATTTAAGAATTTGGTAGACAAAAATACGTAAAATAATTACTTTTGAAATTAATCTCATCTATTGATTCTGTAGGGAATATTACGATGACTAAAAATAACTTTTTTAATAGAGTAATAGATTACTAATACACTCTTCTCTGTTTGATATAACAGTTCTTATATCAAATATAAGATCTTATATTTTTGTTGATCTAAAATGCCACAAAAAAATGTAATTTATTGTTTTGAAATTATGTTCATAAATTAATTCATAAAATGCGTAATTTATTTTTAAATTAAAGATTTTTTTACATAACATAAGGAAGATACTATAATGTAGCGGTGCTCAAGTAGCAAAAAGGTTACACGAACCGTAAGCATCAATAAACATACCTTTTTATTGTATCAAACAAATTCCAAAAATTATAACCACTCCAGTTTCTCGTGAAAAATGTTTCCTTTTTTACAAAGGCACTGTGTCTTTTTGGTAGCACTTTCAAGACAAAAGAGTATTTTGCCTCAGTATAAAACCACCGTGGACCTTTTGTAAAACAACCTAATGAACAATGCAGTGCATAAGTTAAAGAGTTGTTCATTATTACCCGTAAAATCTTACTCACTTAGCAAAGTCAGAGTGTGGTCAATAACTATACTTAGGTATCCTAATTGAAAAAATAAATATTTTTTTTTTAAACCAAATAAAACATCATTATATATAAATCTGTAGGATATGTCTGTATACATATTTGTAAAGTAAATTTTGTGATAAATATTCGATTCACGAATAACATAATCTTAATTTTTTTGTTGGCCTGTCTATCTGTCTGTTTGACCGATCTTGATGAAAAATTGGTATACTAAGTAAGTACTTGAGTAAGTAATGATATAAGGCTATATATGATATCGCTTAACGCGGGTGAAACCACGGTAGACAGCTAGTTATACATAAGAATGTTAATAAGTTGCAACAACCGTTTACAAAGTCACGTAGCAGTGACATTTTTCTGATAGGTTATACGGTAACCGCCTCATCCATCCTACATGAATATTAAAAACGCTTATCATATCCGAGGAAATTGCTTTTAAATCCACGGCGTCTTTGGTGTCACATTTTTTCATAAAAAAATAAATAACTCAACACGCGAAATATGAATTACAAAATGCTGGGTAAACGAATCTTTCAACGCGGTATGATTAATTAACGTGGAATGAAACATATGACCAAGTTATGTAAAAAAAAATGTATTTTATTTATTGTAGATACTCGTATCGTGGCACAAGATTGGTACGCGACTCCGTGATTTCATACTAGCTGTTCCCCGCCGTTTTACCCATATTCCCGAGGGATGACACGTTTTCTCAGGATAAAAAGTAGCCTTTATATTATTCCAGGGTATGCTCTATCAATGCGCCAAGTTGTTTGTAAAAACATTCACATTTATATTATAATATTAGTAGAATAACTAAAAACCGAATATATAAAAATCTAGTAAATAACACTATATATTAGTGTACCTATTGCACCTACCTATCTTAGTTGGTCAAAGGCTAATCGGTAGCCTTCCTGTATTTTCATTGTAATTACTGGGGCTCGATTTTGTAAGGAAAATGATACTGAAACTCGAAGATGTTTCGTCGCGGCCTCTGTGCTCTGTCTCTTTCGCTAACTACGCTTATCTCCGACTTACTCCGAGGCCTCCGTGAAGCGGCTCGCCGACGGAGTTTGTGTTAGCTGAATAAGGGGGCTGTTCTCTGAAACTGCCGTTCGTTGACTAAAATATCGCTAAGTAACAGTGTATTTTGAGTCTTAAATACCATCTATATGATAGTATAAGAAAAATATATAAATATAAAAATTTTATGATGTCACTATTCGCCAGCGAGATAGCTAATGCAAAATCTTTTGGTGTATCTGATGAACGTTATTTATGCGACCAATAACTATCAAATAGGATGAAAGTTTTCTCGTGTTTTTCGCTCATATCTAAATACATGGGTTTGTAGCTAAGCGACCATTTAGTTAACGGACGGCAGCAAAGGTATGTAGTTTTTTTGATGTCAAAAAGTTGACATATAAGCAGACGGTTTACCTGTACTTCGATTCTGTAAAGAAAATGACACTAACGATGTTTCGTCGCGGCATCTAATCTATCCTCTGTCACTTTCGCTAACTAAGCAAACACCTGAGAGGTAAGCTTTCCGAGGCCTCATTTCGCCGGCTCGCCGACTACGTTTGTATTAGCAGCCCCCTTATTCAGCTAATACAAACTTCATCGGCGAGCCGCTTCATGAAGGCCTCGAAGAGCTTATCTCTCCGTGATTAGTTGTGTTAGGGTAGTTAGTGAAAGAGACAGAGCATGGAGGCCGCGACGAAACATCCTCGAGTTAGTGTCATTTTCCTTTCAGAATCGAGCTTCTGAATAGGGAAGTAACCAACTACAATATGTTGAATAAGTACCTACCGTTCGATTCCATATTACAAAGAAAACCCATTAGATTCTCTGGGTGTCCGAATCAGTTTGACAATTCGAATCGGGAGCTCATACGACCAGCTTTGATTAACCCCAAATAATAGATATAGCTATTTAAACTAAGCTGTATTTACTTAGTTAGGTACAGAATAAACGGGCGAGTAGCAGAATCAGATAAGGTGGCGGTGGATTATTGAAACCTTTTTAGAAGTAACTAACTTTCTTAATTCCTTTTTATCTTACATCGAGTCTGAATAGATGTGCTTGCAGTGAGAGTAACTCTGGCATAGATTGATAATGATAGCGATATTAAAACTAAAAAAACGCAGATTTGGCGACAAAGTAACAGATTGGACAAGGTAATGTACACATATATTATATATTTAGAGTATATATTATATTTAGAGTAGTAGAGCTCTTAGTGCAGAGTTCGTCCGGGGAAGTACTACCACCTTACCCATTTCCGCCGTGAAGCAGTAGTGCAATTGTATTACTGTGTTTCGGTTAGAAAGGTAAGGGGTCCGGTGAAATTACAGGCACATGAGACTTAACAACTTCACGTGTCAGGGTCGACAACGCATTGGCGATGCTCCTAGTGTTGCAAATGTCCATAGGCGGCGGTGACCACTTACCATCAGGTGGACCGTCTGCTTGTTTGTCGGCCCAAGAGGCATAAAAAAAAAAGAAAGAAATATTTACACATATTAAATTTATTTATTTGCGTTATTAATGGCCTTCAATAAAAAAGCAAAATCGAAATAAAATCTAAAAGCTTTGGTGAATACCACGTTCTAATAAAATCAATGCTAAAAATAAACAAGAGAACTGTGGTAAACGCCATCTGTTGATTGGTAATTAATAACTTTTAGCGCGAATTGTTTGCTATTTGAATATAGAATCTGATTTAATTTTCATACCGAATGACCCCGCGCGCCCTTTCATCCGATTTGGGTGGATTCGATGGAGTATTGGCGGGATATCAATAAATTACTGGTTATTTTGTCGTGTAATCTGGCGAAATCTATTTATTATTAATGCTGTTTGTTCCATTGTTTAAAGCTAAATACTTATTTAAGCCATTGGTAACTTACATTTAATTTAAAATTGTTATAATAGATATCTATTAAAACCATTAGACTTTCAAAACTTCACCTGAATCAATTAATAACAGTTCCACTAACCTGTAATAGCCCAAAGTTCTTTCAGGCACTCTTCTCTTGACCTCTGGATCGCTGACCGCTTTTGAACTTCAGGGCCAGACTCCAAGTATTCAAATAGAACAGCACCAAGAAGTACGTATATCACCACAAGTATTACCAGGCCGATTTGGGAGCACGCTGCCCGTGCGCAACCCGCCGCAGCCCGGCGCAGTATGCTGGGCCTTTCACGACCCTCCAATGATACTTCTGATGACATGTTCGATCTTCAAATTCAAATTTTCAAATGAAGAACTGAGATATAACTTTTATATTTAATTGGTACCGTCTTTCTCCTGTTCATTTTTGACTATGTAACTAGTTTTTTTTTCTATTCACAACACTGATTTAAGTTGGTAGTTAAACTGTGAAATTACTTATTTACATAAATCTGAAACAATACAAAATATAAAGGTTATACACTTGCCAATAATGATATACCTACCAACATGCATCAAATGTACAAAGAGTAACTCTTTACTCTTTCAGATTTGGCATTCTTATTATATCAGATTTAGCTCACCAGATTCACTAGCATTTATAGGATATAATATAGCCCATGTGATCTACAAGCCATCTACACTACTAGCAGGTAGTCTACTACATGGGTGCAAAATTTTGTCAATATCGGTAGTGGTATTTAGTCCGGAAAAGGTAATGAACAGACAAAGAGACGGAGAGACAGAGTTATTTTCACCTTTATCATTGGTAGCGTCGAAGTGTGCATAGACCATTAGTACAATTGTCTCTGTACGGCTTTAAAACAATTTCTCAGCTATTTTGTGTTATTTTTGACAGCAACAGAATTATTATAATTTTAGTCAATTCCAAGATTATAGTATCTATACTAATATTATAAAGAGAGAGTACGAATTTAATAAATTTGTAGGTATATAGGTATGCGGTAATCTGGAATCACAGATCATAATTGAAAAATTCTAACACCCTTTGAAAGGTACCTACATTACTTCGGATGGACATAGGCTATGTCAGGATACATTAGCTCCCATGGGAACGTGGGTGAATGCGCGGCACGGAAAGCTAATCAGTTATAAAGTCTTCGAATATTGCTATAACCCCAACGAACCAACGTCATGAGTCTCAGAGACAAAATGAAAAATGTCTACGTATTTGTCCTCCTGGACTGTAATAAATTTCGTACAACAAAAAACCAACAAAATAAATCAAACAAAAAAAACACGTTTTCATAAAAAATATCCAATACCCAACGGGGACATTGCATCCAGAAATCCATCGAAGCAATACATCAAGGTGTTGCCCTCAAAGGGAAACTATTTGGGGAATTTTATGTCACGCTCGAAAACTTCCAAATTTAATGATGGCTACCCCATCTTTAGGTAAATTGAATGATATGGCCCTAGAGATATGTTTTTTACGGCAGTCTATGGGAACATTTACGACTTTCCCAGTGGAGACTGGCATCTGTCGTTGAATGGTTGAGTACGAAATTATTTGGTTCTAATTTTATGGTAGGCATTAGATAGCAGGTGGGAATGCTTTGTCTTCTGCTGGATGATAACCGCATGAGTTTCCTTATAGTTTTTTCACAGCTCTAACTACCTAAACCTTCCTAACGCAGGTGCTCTATTATAATCATCAAGCATGGGTTTTTTAAGAAAGGTGGAGATTTTTTATTTTTCTTCATTTAGATTTTTTTCTTCCGTGCACTCTCTGTAAAAACTTTGTGAAGGAAATAAATAAAAAAATATATTTTTTAGGGTTTACGAAGAATATGGTGTTGCGTCCATAGGCCTGTTTGCAGCCTTAGTGAAAGTAAAAAAAAACTGATTACATTCCTTTCCAATAGGTAATCGTTAGCTACCTGTTAAAAATCCTTATATTGTGCTAAAATTGTGAAGTAGGTATTATATCATAAAACTAAGCCTTCCGAGGCAACTACAACAATAAGTCCCCATAAATCACTTCACAAAAAATCCTTTGCTACGTTTCAAAACTATAGAAATTGAAAGCTAACTTAGAAGGTAGTACTAGTAGGTGTAAGTTAGTTAATCTAGTACTAGATTTTCGTAAACCTAAGCTGACATTGATATGGATCGTACTTAACGTACCTAATCTACAACTTTTTTTAACATATTCCCTTCTATATTAGGCCTGAAATTCGAGATTTTAATTTGAATACGTGAAATAGCCTTTGTTTGGTTTACAACCTTGCTATGGTATTTATGTGGAGCTTATGGTACAAAGCTACCATGTGAATACCTATTGTCGTATCATAATACAGACAAACTAACAGTTATAATAACGATGATTCAAAATTCAAGCTAATCTCGATTAACCTGAATTATTAGTATTAAGCAGAAAAGTATTGACTTCAATAAATGTCAAATAAAGAAGTTACTTCTCGTTCCGGTTTTCATTTCATAAATTTTTAATAGTGTATGTCAGTTACTTTTCGCTACATTATTTTTTTCTTGAAGAAGGAAAAATGAAAGTATGTTGCATTCGGATATTAAATGGGGACCATAAAAGATACCTACTAGGAGTCAATAAAAAAAAGCCTCGATAGGTAAGTAGGTACTCTATAGTCTTGACGTCGCCTATGTACATTGATAAATTTATTTGAAGGTATGGGTACCTATCGTCTTTACATTATTATTGAAATGTAAACGAGTACGTACTTATTTAGTTTACTTCATGCATTTTTTTTTTATTTCAGTAGATTAACCTCACCAGTAGACATTTCGACAATTCTTTTTTTCTATTTGAGCTTTAAAAGCAGGATTTAAAAAATATTATAAAGTAAGCCAACAAATGGCGAGGGAAATCGGGATTTAAATGGCAATATGACAAACAAAGCACACCCCAAGCGGTGATATAAAAATTTGTAACTTGGAAAGGATTGGTATTTTTCTAGTTCGTTAAAAAGTCATTCGGAAACGTTTTCCCAAATTTATCTGCTCAAGTGCAACTGCACCAAAGGTGCACTGGAGATAGAACAACTCTATACAAGTAGCCTACAAGTTAACTTGAATTATTAAGCAACAGAATTTAAACACATTAATAAAATAAATGATGATTTTAAGTAATATCAATAACTTACCGTTAATACATTTTTTAAACCTACTTGACTTATATTATTTTACAATACCATTGCAAATAAATGAATCATATTTTTTTAGTCCATTCTTTAAATTAAAATCACACAAAACTACAAATTTTATACTAAACATGAATTTTTTTTTTAAAACTAATTAAAATTTTAATATACACGATTTTCTAAGCATCACACAAACTTGAATCACAAACTCCAAAGAAAATGATTTCCCGAATTATGTTTACGAAAGTTGGCAAAAGCCGTTTATACGCGACGCAAATACTCTGCTCTCCGTACCGACGGCTGAGGTAGTACTAAGGGATGTACCAAACATACCCTGCAAGCAGTTTTCCACTGTTCCTTTCCTTCAGTACTTACAGTGCGCAAGCCGAGGAAAGCCATTTCCACGTTATTTTCATATTTGCGTCGAATAGCGACATCTATTGAGTGACCGTGGAAGTTTTGAAAGCTCTGTGTTTTCAGCGTATTATATTCGTAGCTAAATATGCTTGTACGAAGATTTGTCAATATACGTGAAAATACTAAGATTTATTTTTCAAGACTAAAAATATAAAGTTTATTTTTTCATTGATTAAATATAACAAATTTTTAGACCAACCAACGGAAGCCGTCAGAATTAAAAATGTCACCTGTCAACTGTCAAGTGTCAGTGTCAATTTCTAGAAATTCGTAGTCGTAGACGGACGGAGGAACATTGACACGCTTTCCTTCTATTTTTATAATTATTACTAAGGCAAATAACTTATTTCATAAGATAAATATTGTTCCTACGTTAAGCAGTGAAAAGAATAAGGAAAATCTGTGAAAATGAGTACAATATTGGAGAAAATCGCCTCTATTGAGTCGGAGGTTTGTAAAAGAGGTTATGAATTAAACATCCATAATTTATCAGAAATACGTAAAATCGAGCACAATACCTGGTATCATCCAGTATTTGAGAACTAATTTAATTAAAATACGTGTTGTTTACATTTTTTTTTACTTTCATACACTAATGTTTGATAATGTCTTTCAGATGGCTCGAACTCAAAAAAATAAGGCAACAGCACTTCATTTAGGTATACTAAAGGCACGGTTGGCTAAATTGAGACGTGAACTTATAACACCAAAGGGTGGTGGCGCTGCTACTGGCGAAGGTAAAGATATGGGATACTCTGACCCTACCTTCTAACCTATATGAGTTACAATTAAATGATCCTTCGTATTATTTGATAGCTCTCCTCGAGACCCAATTCCTTCCTAAGCCTTTAGGATTTAACATTCACCCTAAGCAGTTACTGTTATGAAGTTGTTGGTACAAACGAGTAAATTCTATATTGATAACAGTAACAGAATAACTTGGGGATGTAGTCATATTTCTCATAAAGTGGTGTACTTGTAATCTTGATGCGGCAGTTCAGTCAGCAACAGAAGGAGTAATAAAACATTCATATTTTCAGGTTTTGATGTTGCCAAAACTGGTGATGCTCGTATCGGTTTTGTAGGATTTCCGTCAGTGGGTAAATCCACGCTGCTATCCAACTTAGCTGGGGTATACTCTGAGGTGGCAGCGTATGAGTTCACAACACTAACCACTGTACCCGGATGTATTAAATATAAAGGTGCTAAGATACAGGTACAAACATTGTTAAGGTATTTTACCAATCTAATAATTATCTTCGCTATTTAAATCAATTTTAAAACATCTGTATTATAAAGTGGTTCATTTGTTGAAAGAAATTTTGAATGCAGAGGATTTTATGGTGTGTTTCACAAACTTATACTTAACAAGTCAATTCCCTTCTAGGCTTTGTGTACCTTCAGCCTCATTATCCCCTGATAATAATAACAAGAGCCCTTATTCAGACAAGTTATCATAGTTTACAATTCAAATTAACTTTGCCTCAACATCCCCGTCTGTGTACCTCTTTTAAAAAAGGTCTCCAACTGTGACCATCTTTCTCTATCACTGCCCAGTCTTATCCATGTCAACTGACTCAATCAAACATTAGACCTTACCATAGTGAAATTGTAGTCTAACAAAGGCCTATAAAGTATAGGGCATAGTTAAAAAAAGGTTATGTTATCAATCCTATCAATATTATTCACTTAATACATTTTTTAGGCAGAACAATACCACTATCCTCTATGCTGGCAATTCATACATTATCAGTGCATTGTAGCATTACATCAGTGAAATATGTTTTTTATGTGTGCAGCGGTCTGGAGCTAACTTTCCAAATACACTCACAAAATTGTACACTCACTTTATAACATGAGATAGGATTCAAATAATATATAATGAGTTATATAAAAAAAATAATTGCCGCAAAGTCTTAAAACTAATGGTTACTTCAGTAGCTTGGACCTTCATGAGTGCCCTTCTGGCCCAAACTGAATAAATAGCTATTACAAGAGGATTAAAAGAAAAATCTTATGGTCTTCAATTTACATATGTGACCAATATATTTTGCTACATTGAACTCCAGACAAATTTATTGATAAACATAACAATAACATTCACAGCTTCTCGATCTACCGGGTATCATAGAAGGCGCAAAGGATGGCAAAGGTCGAGGTCGTCAAGTCATAGCAGTAGCCCGAACTTGCAGCTTAATCTTCATAGTGCTTGATGTCCTCAAGCCGTTGCAGCACAAGAAGCTGTTAGAACATGAATTGGAAGGCTTTGGTCTCAGGTTAAATAAGCAACCACCAAACATACACTTTAGGAAAAAAGACAAGGGTGGCATCAATTTAAATACTACGGTAAGTTAAATAATTATGAACACTAGTTTTAATAACCAAAAAATTATAATGATTGATTAAATTCTATCCTAATAAAAGTATAAATGCTAAACTTTGTGGGAATGATCAGAGTTTTATTACTCTTTCTTGCAAATACTTTTAAAACGTGACAAAGATTGAGCATACCCTGGAATAACATAATATAGCATATATTTATACTAAGAAAATTGAGATTTCGTAACTAGTAAAAGTCTAATTTTCAACCAGTTGGTAAAGTAGCTCATTTTGTTGTTTCATTTAATTATCGTTATTCTCTTCAGTTATATCAATTAATCCGCATAAATACAGTACAAACTGTTCAAACAATTTTACCACCACATACCACATTGTTTCACTTACTGGCTTAAAGCATGGGTAATATTTTGCTGTACATATGTATTTCTTTTACCAAATAGAGTTTAATTTTATACCCAACAGGCAACCCTCCCTAGGTTTGGCTAAGTGAAGTAATATAAATAACACACGAACTATCTGTATAGAATTCTCAAAATGATAGTAGAAACCCTATAAAAACCTATTGCGAGGTAAAAGAGACAGATCAATTTTAAAATTTCGTTTTATTCTCTACTCATAGATTTACTATCTTCATTTGTTTATAGTTTGTATAAAGGATATTAATATAAATATTTTGTCTCTTTCCCCCTCAGTGCCCACAAACGGAGTTAGACGTGGAAACTGTGAAGACGATTCTCTCTGAATACAAGATCCACAACGCTGATATAACGCTGCGGTACGACGCAAACAGCGACGATTTGATCGACGTCATTGAAGGCAACAGGATATATGTGCCGTGCATTTATCTGCTTAATAAGATTGGTAAGTAATTTTGGTCTTTATATATTTGGTATTGAATTTAGTGAAATAAACTGATTAAAATTTCATCATAGAATGAATTGGGTATGAGGAACCCTACTTTCGAAGGCTTTTACTAGTTACTATGCAATATACTATATAGCTAAATGGAGGAAATATATTAAAAGTGTTCTTTCTTGGAGACACATGAAATCTATACAAATAAATAAAATTGACGTGTTTGCAAATAATGTCAAAATAATAGCTTTTCACTAAATGCATGTTAAAGTATATATACGGCATATAAAACAAAAAGCAGTATTTTTGTTTGTCTGTTTGTTCCGGCTACTCTCTGAAATTGCCGGACCGATTTTGACGGGACTTGCAGATAACAGATATTATGAGTAGTATCTAAGGCTATTTTTCATCTCGGGAAAATGTGGCATCCCTTGGGGGAAAGCTAGTTAAAAAGTAACTGTTAATGTGAAAAATAATAGAATTATTTATTTTTACTGACAACAAATTGTTACAATGAAAAGCGAAAGTGCTGCCCCCAATCAGGTTTTTTATTTTTCTGGTCATGCTCTACTTTCACTACACTGTCAACTATTGTACCAACATTATTTTATTGAATCCAATATTTTTTTATTTTCTGTTACAGATCAAATAAGTATAGAAGAGTTAGACGTTATCTACAAGATACCCCACTGCGTACCGATCTCAGCTCACCACAAATGGAACTTTGACGACTTATTGGAGAAAATGTGGGAATACCTCAAGCTGATTAGGATATACACCAAGCCTAAAGGACAGCTGCCGGATTACAACTCGCCAGTAGTTTTGCACGCCGATAGAACATCTGTAGAGGACTTCTGTAATAAGCTGCATAGATCTATTGTAAAGGAGTTTAAGATGTAAGTGAACAATATTATTGAAAAGGTCTTTAATACGAAATCTTTTTTATACCACTTGGGCCGACAAACATGCAGATGGTCCACCTGATGGTGAGTGGTCACCGCCGCCTATAGACATCTGCAACACTAGGACTAACGCCAATGCTTGTAATTTTATCACCTTTCTTATTTTTCTTTTATTTTATTTTTCTTTATTTGGGACAGCCACAGTCTTAAACTATAAAAAATTACATGGTTTGAACTTATAATTATGAGACCAATTACAGCTATCCACATACTAAGGAGGTTTCTAACTGAAACTAATACTAGCAATATAGTCTATCTTAGAACTGCTATCTCTCAAGAACCTTTACATACTTGTGAGAGCACTAACAAATGGGACATTAATTAAACAAACAGCTGTTTAACATCAGGGTTTGAAGCAAAGATGCTCAGATACTACTGTGAGGCAGATGATTTACTAATAATTTTGTTGTAATTTTCTTATCTACATGGAATACTTATCCGGGTCTATTAAATACTAGGTCTTGGTAGTGAAGTTTTAGTACCTCAATGGGCAAGTCTGTTTGCAGTGATGTGAGCTTAAAGATGTCCTGAATTACAACATAGCTACAAAAAAAGTTTTGTTAAATAATCTAAGAAGGAAGAGTTTGTAGCCTAAATGTAATGATGTTTTGTTGGATTAATATCTAGTTGAAATAAGGTTCAAAAAAGCTTAGTAATCTAAATTCAAAGATATTGCACAATGAATCGCAAGTTAATTGAAGCACCTTTTTGATTATTTACATAATTGTGTTTGAGTTTCTACAAGACATGTGTATGTATGTATTTCGACATACCATATACAAGAAAATACTTTAAAAAAAGTTACTGCTTAGTAAAAAATTACACAAATAAAAGTACCTCAGAATATAGTTTAGATTATTTTAGCTCAGAATAGAATGTTGTCTTAAAAAAATATTTTCTTTTACAGTGCTTTGGTCTGGGGTTCATCTGTGAAGCATCAGCCCCAAAAGGTCGGAATAGATCACGTACTAGCCGATGAAGATGTCGTCCAAATTGTCAAAAAAGTGTAGATCCTACAGCAATATTACGTTTATTAAAAATAATAAGAAATATATATTTTTGCGAATCAAGATTGTAAATGCATAGGTACTTTAGTATATTGAGTGTCTGAAAAAAATATTTTTATAGGAATTCAGACATTTTTGTCATTGTAAGTAATTCACTAACATAACAGAAGTTATAAAAAGTGTGTGTGATATTAAATCCTTGGATCAATCAGTAGCCTGTTAGATTTAAAATTCTACATATATGATAAATGCGATAGTTTGTTAAGAAAGATGGTTGGATGACGACTAAACGGATTAAATTTACCCTTTGCACATAGTTTAATCTGGATTAACATATAGGATTCTTTTTATCCCTGGAAAATGTAAGGGGAAGTGTTCCCTTGGGAACTCGGATGAAACCCTGGGGCAGTCAGCCCACCATCAAGTTTAAACCTACTCGTGTATTCAAGCAATAGCACTCAAGATGCAGCTTTGCGTCTACAACTTTTCACCATCCTGTAGAAAACTCGCTCAATATACTTTTCAGATACTCAATATGAATTTGTTATTGTTGAAATATGAGGAGGATGACTTACATAAATAAAGTTTTAATATTTTTTTTTATTAACTGCCAGTCATAATGTAAGCTTCGTATTCACTAGGCGACAAGTGTCTCAGTTCGCCGTTTGGACAATGGCAGGCAGTCCTTGACAAGTCTGGCAACATCGCGCAAAGTAAAATGTTGAGCGTCGAATCGTGATGTTGCCGGCCTCACAAACATTTGTTACCTAGTGAATACAAAGTTTCTCATGAGTGCATCAACTTATAAGTAAGCAACAATTGATGTATTTCACCTGTGTAAATAATCATATTGAAATCATAATAATAACAGTACATTTCCTCGATAACAAAGTGGTCAGTTTATAAATAGAAAGCGCGCCCCATTTTTTAAGAAAATAAAATATAGGTGGAATGTTTCTTGCTTTGTACTAATTGACAAGGGCCAAAATAAGAAATATGATTTATAATATGTGACCAAAAGAATTATTACGCTGGAAATAAAGATGTTATTTATGAGTTAAGATTAGCGTGGCACGCGTTTATGTATTTTCTTTAACGTATTTCATTATCTGGGATGTTATACAATATTGTTGTACAGAATGCTAATTATAAATATATAATTCATTAATGATGTTTTACTTTTACAATCCCGATATAACAAAAAAAACAAGTTAACTGTGCGCCGTTCATACGCGGTGGAATTCTACAGAAAACTATTTTCCTTATATTTCTCAATTATTTATCCAATAGTTTTTGTATTATGTATAAGTTTGTCTCTACTTAGTCTCGCTTTTTCGTTTCATCAAGTATCAAATCAAAATAAGTTTTCACTTCGAAAAGGCCTTGAGTTCGTGCATCGAATGACTACTATGACGTACTATACTACTACTGAGGTACTATTTTTAGCGGTACTTGCAACTAACTGATGTCTTTTATTGTTAAGTGGTACAATAAGTAAGTGACCCGGGGTTGTCCTTGTTCGTCACTTTTCGTTCGTTAATAGTAAGTAATGGGGTAGTCAGTGTCCTTAGCAACTTAGAACACCTATCGTAAGCGTAACGTCACGTATCGAGTGCACCAAAAACCAATGCATTGAGAAATTGCTACGAAGCGTAACGTCACGTATGCGCGATTTTTAATTTTCTATACAAACCTGCTTTTTTGCGCACTCAATACGATGACGCTACGCTTGCGATTTATGTTTGTGCTCAAATTGATATCATTTTAATTTTATTACAAACAAGTTTCCGTCCAGCGGCTTCACCTGCGTTCCCTAGAGACTTTATATTTTCCTGGGAAATGAACAGCCTTCAGAGTGAATGAAATTTTGAGATCGGAGTCAAGGCCGTCTTTAAACTATTGGAGGCACTAGGATAATGGCCCCTAAGACTATGCTATGAGAGCTCTAAGAGCGCGACACATCGATGGGGGGGGGGGGGGGCATGGATCGCAGGGCCCTGGGCACTTGCCCAGAGTGCCCAATGGGAAAGAAGGCCCTGATCGGAGAGTAAGATTGTAGTATCATATTTCAGTTTAAATATTTGTGTAGACTAAAACAAAGGAATTTTATTGCAATAAAATAAGGACCACAAACCATGACGTTTTTTGTATTCAGACTTACGTTGTATTTAATTACAAGTTCATCTTATGATCAAATTATTTTTACAGACACTATCAAATCGATAAATCGACAAAGTCAGAGACAACTGTACTCAACTTTTTTTTTCGGAACAGCGAAATCCTATTTATTTGTTTATCTGTCAGGCGGCTGTCAAACAATTTTTAAATGAGGTTATGTTATTGTACCGATGTCAGTTACCGCTCTTCTGACCTTTTTAGTAACTTTATACAATTTTCAGTGTTTATGAGTGCGGATTTGATTTATTCTAAGCCCCTTTAAACTAACAGAAAAACGTAATAGATACGATGATAATCAATGATATTTGAAGTATATTTTACGATTTCTCAATTTTTACTATTAATAATGACGACTTTCGAGAACTTAACATCCATGCAAGTAAGTAACATTTAATAACATACATTACATTACTGAAGCATTAAGTATTCAATCTAATTGTATTATGATTACAGCGCCTTCTATCGGATATAAATTTCACCATTTCAAAAGCTAATCTATGAATGTAGCCGGCAAGTATCTTCCCGAGTATATGTAATGGTAGTTTCACAATCGAAAGCTAGATGGCGCTATATTTGAATAAAATGGGCGGGAACGGTATTTATAAAAAAAAATACAGAAGTTTAATTCAAGTTAAAATAGATATTTTTAATACCTTTTTCATTGTTACAGAAAGCTCGTGCGGCTTTACATCGAGATGTGCGGTCCATGTGCGCGGAAACATGCCATTTCCTTGGCATGGACATAACAAAGCCAGCGATGGAAATAGTCGCGGAACTTGTTTACAAAAAGATTTCAGTTTATGGAACTGATTTGGAAGCTTTCGCAAAGTAACTGCTTTTTAACTATTTTCAATATTTCAGAATTATTATTATATGCGCTATACATATATCCTTATGATAAATTATTATTTTAGGCACGCCAAACGCTCTACTATAAACTCCGATGACGTTAAACTTTTGGTTAGAAGAAATCCATCATTGGTAAGTCTTAAAATACTTAAATCGGAATATATCTTACATATTAATTTATTTAATAATTATTATATATATATAACTGTTTTATTTAACACACACAAGTAAGTAGCCAATTGACAGGCATGACCTTGCGGAAATCCATTGTAAGATTATAACTTGTTGGGGACTTGACAGAGAAGGAGATCCAGCGGAATTACTTACTAGATATTTGTTTTTGTATAATCTGCATTATGAAAAAAAATGGCTACCGTCCCGGGGTTTTACGCGCTTTCCTGAGGAATCAAATTTATACTGGGTTTATAACATACCCTATGCCACTCTTAAATAGTGTACCTATCTATCAGTGAAAGAATTTTAAAATAGGTGCTGTGATTCCTGTGTTTATGCTCTATATAGACTATGTGCGTGGCAAATTTCATCACGATTGAGGCCTCAAGAGGTAACAAAGAAACAGACTTACTTTCGCACTTAAAATCATTTGTTACAATTTAGGATTAAGGTGCTTGACGCCGATTGTGAAGCGGCGACCGATTCTTTTTTTTAACCTTTATGTGCTTAGCACCTTCAGTCACAGTGATGATGTGGCTGTTCCCCGCGGTTTATATTATTTTATCGATTTCATAATATATAGCCTATAACCATCTAGGATAAATTCCGACTCGAATGGTAGCAGTTCCATCCCGATATGTTCCAGATTTGATTCAAGGATTTAGTACACAAAAATTCCTTCACAGTCAGTAAATTTCTTGCTTTGCGACCGTCCTCGACCACTGACCCACCGCGTCGCATCGCACCTCGTCGCTATTCCTTGGTTTTCCCGCCGTATTCTTTCTGGCTTGTTTTCTTTCTGCTCAGTTTAGTGGTCGAAACCTATTATTAAATTGTCTAAATTGGGCTATCAAATGCAACAATTGCTTTTATTTTCTCGCGTTCACCCAAAAAAACATACTCTTTAACTTCATAATATTAGTCCTATAGTTGAAAATCAGTTAAACATTACTGTAATCTGAGAATCCAATACATGCATCGCTTTATAAAGTCAATGGTATCACTGTACCGATGTCGAAAAATCATGAATTGGATACCAGTTATATTAAACACCAATTTTAAATTTAAATTCGATACTGAATCTTTTAATAGTCACGTGATGGAGGTTTTTATTTATGCAATTGTCGTTTTCACGTCGAAATGACACGCCTAATTTGTGTTTAAATGAAATACATGTTTTTAGTGATAATTCGGTTTTATTAGCGTTCACAGATTATCAATATAATAATGAGGCTGCAATTTGATTGAACTTTTCTTGTGTAGATAAAGAATATCCAGCAATACCTCCTCTGTAAACGATTCTCAGTTCACAAGTCTTGACTTTAACGGCTTTTGTGGTGATTTTCGTAAAGCTCAATCGCTCTTGTCATATTATATAATATTGTATTATTATTAATGCGAAAGTTTGTATGTATGTATGTATGTGTATAGACCACAGGCTAATTTAATATTAAGAAAGTCCTGTACTCCAGTTGATTGTAGGTAATATTCAGCTTAGTAATCTACCTAGATACAGAATACCTGTCTTGCGAGATATATAGCTTATAATCTGGAGGAATTTAAGATAGTGAGTTTAATTACAATCATAAGAAATTAGTTATCATTTGTCAACAGAAAAGCCACTTGAACAAAATATCGCCATCATATCCATCAGTCCTCAAAGAAAAACGTCGGAAAACCCTACCCGTTGCTAGGCAACCGGAGACGCCTGCACCAAAAACAAAAGAAGTGGAAAAGATTAAGGAACCAGAGAAACCTCACGAAGAAGAATTCGTAGAAAATATGGCTGTCGATAACACCATTGATTTAACATTTGATTAAATACCAGAATTTTTATACAAAAAAATGTTTTTTATTCCCTTTAATAATAAATTTTAAAGAAACGTGCCATGTCTAGTTAGCACAAGAGAATACAGAGGATCCAATGTCTTTAAAAGCGAAGTTATAGATTGTTACAATAATAAGCATAAAAAAGCATCCACAATTATCTATTAAGACTCATCATTCACTTAGACTTGGCTCTTTATTTAATCTCACAATTTTGTATGGCCACGTTAATCTAGACTTGACACATTTTTACAGAATCGTTTTGTTGTGATTTTACTTCTTTTTGTACGAATTAGCCCTAAACGGTTTCCGCCTTCACCATGTGGAGGCACTACCAGCGTATGTTATTAATTACTATTGTATAAGTGTTTTGTTTCACATCGTACTTACTATAAATAATATAACAATAAAGACATGCACATGAATACCGCTAAAAATATTTTAGGATTGCTTAGGCGGTGTTTCCATATCTCTAATAGTTTAACTAGTTTCATACAGTTTCACACCTGGTGTTCCTCTTTAGGGTTCCTTGTTTGGTACTCCCGACTTATATCTGGTTGCCATATAAGTTAAAAAAAATATTCCACTATGGCCCACAAACAAACAGACGGTCTACGTTATGGTATTTGGTCACCGTCGCCCATGAACATTTCCAACACTAAGGCAGGGGCATGCGTTGTCGTCCCTAAGACGTGAGGTTGTTAAGTGACAGGCCAGTTGGCTTGGTGGTTAACGCTCTGACTGCCAAACCTAAGGTTGCAGGTTCGATTCCCACCCAGGACAAACATTTGTGTACATGAACATGTCTGTTTGTTCTGTGTCTGGGTGTAAATATCTATATAAGTATATATTTAGAAAAAAAAGTAGTATATCAGTTATCTGGTTTCCATAGTACAAACTCTGCTTAGTTTGGGACCAGATGGCCGTGTGTAAAAGAATGTCCCAGGATATATTTTTTTTAATTTTTTTTTTTTAAATTCTTATGTGCTGTCATGAGTCATTAAAGCTCTGCTTTATTTGGTAACAGATGACCATGTTTGAAGAACGTCCCAGGATATCTGTTTTAAGTACCTAAATGTAATGTTTTTATAAAAATGTAGATACTAATACATGAGTGAGTATAGACGAATGTAAATGAGCATAGCAAATGCAGAGGCCAGGTTGGTCGCGGCCGCCGGACGCCACCAAAAAACTCGTTATAACGAAACACAATTATCATCGCATTGAGAAATGAATGGAGTCGACTAATTCGATAATATTTTATGAAATAGCTTGAAATGATTATGTTAACTACCAGCTATATACCTGTAAACTTCACCAATGTTAAAATGCACCTATTAATTATAAATATATATTTACTAAGATGTGGACAGAGGTATTAATATCAAGGTCCACATTCCACCGAAATATACATATTATGTTGAGCATTTCCGCTCTTCCTCGGGTATATATAATATCTCGAGTTGATCAATGAATGAAGTCGATCGTACGACGGCAAATCCGAGTGTGAAACTCGTGTTCCAGTCTCTAGGTGAACCTTATACCCAGTGAATGGTAAAATAGTGAAGTATCTTCACTACATAGTATAAAATAAAGTCGCTTTCTCTGTCCCTATGTCCCTATATCCCTATGTTTGCTTAAATCTTTAATACTATGCAACGGATTTTGATGCGGTTTTTTTAATAGATATAGTGATTGAAGAGGAAGGTTTTTATGTATAATACATGTGACATCCCACGGGAACGCGGATAAAACCGCTTATTAATAATAATAAATATCTTGGGCCATTTTTTACACACAGCCCCAAACTAAGTAGACCTTGTTCTATGGAAACCAGACAACTGATATACATACACTACTTTTTTAAATAAATACAGACACAGACCAAACAGGCATGTTCATGCACACAAATGTTTATCTTGACTTGAGGCACGGCAGTCAGGGTCTCTAACCACCAAGCCAACAGGGACGGGCCTTATTGAAGTAATATAGTTAAAGCAATATTATTTGAAAATCTAAGCCCTACTCCACATCTTTCCCTGTCCGTGGTAGTTAATTACTCCTATAACGACAGTTAGAGCATAATGAGATTTTTGCAATTCAACAGTAGCACATTACAGGGTGCTGTTTGTCAACCCCCACCCCGGGTACCACTGACTGGGGTCAGGGTGTGTCCTGGGTACCGTTGACCCCACTGGGGGAAGTTATTAGGCAGCATTGTTAATGAATTTCGTGTCGGTAAGCATATACCATGAGGAACACAGGTACTAAATGAGTTATGTGTCAGATGGTTGTTTCAATCGTCATTTTTTATGTAAATATGAGTTTCATTAAGTGGCAGTGCCGGATTAACCACGTAGCAAGAGTAGCAATTGCTACGGGCCCCGCGTGTCTAAGACCGCCCACCACCGATAGTTTTTTTTACCACTTTATACTTAAGAACCCATAGGTCCTCCGACAAAATTTGCTACGGGCCCCGCGCTTGCTTAATCCGGCACTGTTAAGTGGTTCAGGTACTTTATATTTCACTACTGCTCGTGCTCAGTATATGACACTATGGATCTAGCAGTAAGGGTGAACGTCGATCCGGGTCTCCAGAGTTAACACATTATGTTCACTGCCACATATTTGTCACTACCTTGACCTATGCTTCTTTCATTAATGCCTTTAATCAGAAACTATTATTACACAGGCCAGTAGGCTTGGAGGTTAGAGACCCTGACTGCCAGTGGGTTCGATTCCCACCCAGGACAAACCTTTGTGTGCATGAACATGTCTGTTTGTTCTTTCTGGGTGTAAATATCTATAAAAATACCTATTTAGAAAATTATAAAGTAGCATAGGTAGGTAGTTAGTATATCAGATATTTCAAAACAATTTAGGGTTTCGAGAATTTTTCTATTAATATCCAAATTCTTTATATTCAATTAGTGCAGTCCTGAGTTTGATTTTCGGGTCGCACAAGATCTGAAGTAGAATCTTTTAGAGCAGAGTCCATCCGGGGAAGTAACCATGTTACCGTTTTCCGCCGTGAAGTAGTAGTGCACTTGAATTATTGTGTCTCGGTTAGAAAGGTAAGGGGGCCGGTGAAATTACAGGCACATAAGACTTAATAACATTACGTCTCAGGGTTGACAACGTATTGGGAAGGCTACTGGGGTTGCAAATGTCCAAAGGTGGCGGTGAGTACTTACCATATGGTGGTCCGTCTGCCTGTTTTTCGGCCCACTTGACATCAAAAAATAAACAAAATATAATTGACGTGTGTTTGGAATTGATTTATAATTTCAAGATGGAGCCTGTGGGACGACAATGTAGAGGGAATGTGGCCCTTGCAGGTATATTGGCCCCCTAAAATATTGAACACCACATGTCTCTTTTGGTCTTAAATTAAAATCTCCAGTGAAATTTGCTTAGGTTCTACCATTGGGATAGTGGGCGTAAAATATTATTTTATTTTATATTATTATTTATTTATTATTATCTTCAATATTGTAATATTCAACAAAAAAATAGTACATGAACAAAAACCCATGTAGAATCTTGTATAAATTTTGTCAAATGATGTAATTAATAAATTATATTGCTGTACTTTAATCTGAGCTTAAAAAGCTGCAGCGAAGCTGTATTTACCCCAATTTTGAGAAACTGCTCAATCAACAGTTCCCAGTTCGTCCACAGAAGACTTACCATCAATTAGGAGCTTGTAATTATCCAGGGTGTTCTCAAACGCTGCTCATTGAATATGTACGAGGCAAGTCCGATCCACAAAGCACTCCTTAGTTAATGTTAACATTACATCTACTTTCTGTATACATTTTGATAATTTAAACTGGAAGTTTATGATTTAAAATGAATAGGATAATTAATAATGATTTTCTATTTTTGTAACACTGAAATTTAATTTGTCTTCTAAATATGTGATTAATTATAATTTCTTTAATAAATAGGTACTTTAACACTAATCATACCAACACTTACAAGGTACCTATTTCTACCACAGCGGGTCAAATGTGACTTTATGTTTCCTGCTTGTATGTCTGAAATATGGTTGTTAGGAAGGGAAATAAATAGTATAATAACTGTATATTAATTAGTAAGACGTGTTCTAGAGTGGAGACCACGGCTCGGTAAACGTAGTGTAGGGCGCCCTCCAGCTAGATGGAGCGATGATATACGCAAGCTGGCTGGCAGCGGTTGGAAACAAAGAGCTGAAGATCGAGCTCAGTGGCGTGCCATAGGTGAGGCCTATGTCCAGCAGTGGACGGAGATAGGCTGATGATGATGATGATGATGATGAATTAGTAAGAAAAAGTCATGAAGTCAAATGTGCAAAAGCAATAAGATGATACGTGCATTTTCAATGCAAAGTTCAAAAAGGGTCATTTGACCCGTTTTGGTATGTTTAGTGTTATGAATGCAGTTATAATTGTTCACTATATTAAATATATGGGTAGCTCTAACAAGGTGCTGAAAGCTCTGGCTGGCAGATGTGATAGTGTTCTGCAGAACCATTGGGTGTCAACCTTGATTAACCCCCATGCCCAGCAATTTTTTTTATATATAAACTGATAATTTTGTGTATGTATTAAATGTATTTATTTTATAACTCTTACTTGTCTTGGTAGTTTTAAGAAATGGATCCTTTGTTGTCTGAATAAAATAAAATAATTTTAATTATTATAATTAATTAATATATTTCAAAATTTGTATAATTAATAATTAAAAATGTTTTCAATAGTGAAATAAAATATTGCGTATAAATTCATGCATTATTGTTTCCTAAATAATAGGTACTTAAAAAACACAATTTTAATTATTCACCTTATTAAATTAGAAAACAAATCCACCTTAAGTTTATTTACAAAATTAAAACAGTCCTCCAAAGTTACAATTCATTAGAATAAAACAAAAAACAATAAAACGTAATTAAATTACATCCATCAAACCGCAATGGCAAAGAGCGAAAGAGAGCGAACTTATGTAGGCTATCCAGAGCTTAGGGTACCTAATGCTAGGTATAGACTGGAGATAGGCCCGCGGTGCTCATTAAAATATGTAAATGCCTCCCCGAGACATTACGCAGATAGGTGCTTCTGACTTATTGACTGGACCGGGTTAAGCCGAAGTACATGATTTTTTACAAGCGTTTTTAGAAGTTTTTATAAGCTTTTTTACAAACTGTTTATAAGCTTTTTTAAAAATATTGACTTGCACTGTATGTTAGTAAGTTTATTTAGGTCAAATCTTGCAAACTGAATTAGAACCACTTATTCTCATTCTACGGAGTTCAAATTTTACAAGTTGCTTTAGTTCCAATGACAACCAATTTTTATAGTAAGCATGAATCCAGGGTTGACTCCAGACGAAGAAATTTCCCAACGGTGAACAGCATTACCTGGCTGCTGCACCAAGAGTTGGCTCCGACGAGGAAACTCCTTAACGGTCAGCACAGACACGAAAAAACTTGCTTTTTTTTATACCACGTACGCCGACAAACAAGCGGACGGTCCACCTGATGGTAAATGGTCACCGCCGCCTATGGACATTTGCAACACTAGGGCATCGCCAATGCGTTGTCGAGCCTGAGACGTGAAGTTGTTAAGTCTCATGTGCCTGTAATTTCTCCGACCCCCTTAACTTTCTAACCGAGACAGTAATACAAGTGCACTACTGCTTCACGGCAGAAATGGGTAGGTGGTAGTACTTCCCCGGAGAAACTCTGCCCTAAGAGCTCTACTACTCGAATAAAAAAAAATGTTTTATTGGTTTTGTTTATTATTCAATTATGATAAATGTTTACGTCTTATTCTACCTACTGAATTAGCTTACAAGCACACAGATAGTAAAAATAACTGTGATAGCGATAAAATTCTATCGAATGCGAATTATATAATCGTAAAGATAATTTCTTTGCAAAACGTGTGTTATTCTTTTAAATTTACGGCTTAGGTTAGCCCTATGGTCTAGTATCTGCGCCCGGATTTTCTTTTTTCCCCACTTAACTACGAGTAACATACATCGTCGTAGCTCAGCCAATTTGCACGACATACAGATTTATAGACAAACCTTCAAACTTTATCCTTAACTATAGTATAAAACTAGTAATACCAAAAAAACCTCATAGGGGACTGTAGGATTGTATGATTGTAGATAGGTCTATCAGTGAAGTTCTACATTATCGTTACCAAACCGTGAGTACCAGAATAATATTTTTTAAACCACTCACATCTTACTTTTTAACATAGCCTTTTGTATTTTTATCGATTCTAAAAGAATCTTCTACATCTACGATCCTGTATAATCGCCAGTATCAATCGATCGTTTAAACCTACTTAACGTCCAATAAAATACTTAATTGGTTCTAATTATTAAATCCATTAAGTTTAAACTGTAACGTTATTGCATGTCGCCATCCCACGATTCGAGTTGTGAACGCATTACTCGTTTGCGGGGCACCTACCGCGCGCAACTATTTAGTATCATTACAAATGTCGTTCGCCGTGTCCGTGTGTCCGTCTGTCTGTCTGTGTGCCTCGAGAGCTACCGTTCCTTATTAATAAGGAGTATTGGATGTGAGGAAAATATGGAAATGGCTTCTTTAATCATTTAACAATAGGAATTCGAAACCCATGATTTTCCGACAAAGATGAAAAATATATTATTTTAAATATTTTTTGAATGTAGGTGTAACATTATCGTAATTTATGATTGTTCATATTGTTAAATTAAATAATATTTTTTATTATTTAATCACAGTCACTCCACACAAGATAAGGACACAATGGCTTGGATCTGATGATATTTTGCGATAATTCCATCATCATCATCATCATCATCATCAGCCTATCTCCGTCCACTGCTGGACATAGGCCTCACCTATGGCGCGCCACTGAGCTCGATCTTCAGCTCTTTGTTTCCAACCGCTGCCAGCCAGCTTGCGTATATCATCGCTCCATCTAGCTGGAGGGCGCCCTACACTACGTTTACCGAGCCGTGGTCTCCACTCTAGAACACGTCTACCCCAACGGTTATCGGTTCTGCGACAGATGTGACCAGCCCACTGCCACTTCAGCTTGCTAATCCTTTGAGCTATGTCGATAACTTTGGTTCTCTGACGGATGACTTCATTTCGAATTCGATCCTTCAGAGAGACTCCGAGCATAGCTCTCTCCATAGCTCGCTGAGCGACTTTGAGTTGGTGAACCAGTCGCACCGTCAGTGTCCACGTCTCGGCTCCGTAAGTCATAACAGGTAGGACGCACTCGTTAAAGACTTTCGTCTTTAGACATTCGGGTATGGGCGATGAAAAGACTCGACGAAGTTTTCCAAATGCTGCCCACCCTAGCTGTACTCTTCTGCGAGCTTCCTTCTCGAAGTTGTGTCTACCCAATTGCAAGATTTGCCCAAGGTAGACGTATTCGTAAACAACTTCGAGAGGAACCCCGTCAAGGGCAACCGGTTCCGGAATAACATGCTCGTTGAACATGATCTTGGTTTTATCCAAGTTCATCCGGAGACCGATGCGTGCAGAAGAATCAGCCAGGGTAGTCAGCATGAATTGGAGATCTTGCACGGTTTCAGCCATGATGACGATATCATCCGCAAATCTAAGGTGTGAGAGGTACTCGCCGTTAATATTTATGCCCTGTCCTTTCCAATTTAGGGACTTGAACATATCCTCCAGAGTGTTAGTGAACAATTTGGGGGAAATAACGTCCCCTTGTCTCACTCCTCTATGTAAGGGGATATGTTCAGTCTGCTGATTTTGTACTTGGACGGTCATAGTCGCGGTGTCATACAGTCCTCTCAGCACTTGGACGTATCGCCAATCAACTTGGCACCGTTGCAAAGACTCCAGAACAGACCAGGTTTCAACGGACTCAAAGGCTTTCTCAAAGTCCACAAACGCAAGGCACAGGGGCTGGTTATACTCTTCGGTCTTCTGTATAACCTGCCGCACTGTGTGAATGTGGTCTATGGTGCCGTATCCTCGAAACCCAGCCTGCTCCGGAGGCTGAAACTCGTCGAGTCTACGCGCGAGACGATTTGTGATGACTCTCGAAAACAGCTTATAGACGTGGCTCAAGAGTGAAATGGGTCGATAGTTCTTCAAAAGGGTTTTGTCACCTTTTTTGAAGAACATAACGACCACACTCTTACTCCACGCCTTCGGAGTTCTCCCCGAAAAGAGGACGGAATTAAATATACGCTGAAGCTGAAGTAGCGTTGGAGTTCCACCAGCTTTTAGGAGCTCCGTTGTAATTCCATCCTCCCCGGGGGCTTTTCCGTTTTTAAGCTGTCTGAGAGCCATCATGACCTCGTCCAGGCTGACCTCTGGCAGATCCTCGGTGTAATGGCGGGTCAGAGTGGCCCTGGGATCCTCGGGATGGGGTTGAGGACGAGACGCTTGCGAGGTATATAGTTGGCCGTAGAAGTCTTCCACCTCCCTAAGTATCTCCGGCTTAGAAGCGACGAGATTCCCGCTCGATGTGGTCAACTTCGTCAGATGGCTTCGACCGAGCTGTTGAACAAAGACTCTAGACCCCCGGTTTCGCTCAATCGCTTCTTGAATAGAGCGTGTGTTGGAGCTCCGGAGGTCACGTCTTACCAGCTGAGAGATTTTTTTGTTCAAAGCTCGTTGATCTGACGTAGTGACTGCGGGATTTTCTCGTCGCTTCTGCATTAGCTGCAGAGATTCTTTTGAAAGCTTAGACCTCTTACCGGCACCTCGCGTCTCGCAGAATTTCTTCCCCTCCTCCCCGAGGATTCCTACCACTCGGTCGAGATCCTGGTCGACATCAACGTCGATTGTGGTTTCCAAGGCAGCGAATCGGTTCTCCAGTTTCAACTGGAACGTTTCAGACCCAACCACGGATTGGAGCATATTAGGCCGGAGCGTAGATTTCATTAGACGGACTCGTTCAAGCTTACAGTTTATATCTAGAGTGCCTCGGACCAGTCGGTGATCACTTCCGGTTTTGAACCTAGTGATCACTGAGACATCTCTAAATATACGCTTTTTGTCCGTCATAATGAAATCAATCTCATTTTTGGTCGCAGCGTCGGGGCTTTGCCACGTCCACTTCCGCCGGGGTTTCTTCTGAAAGAAAGAATTCATCAGAAAAAACCCTTCTTTCTCCAGGAAGTTGACGAGCATTTGCCCCCTATGGTTCCTGCTTCCAAATCCGTGTGGTCCTACTACCGATTCGCCGCTTGTTTGTACTCCCACTTTAGCGTTGAGATCCCCCATGACAACGTTGAAGTGGGCCTTTTGGGTGGTGTATAAGGCCTTGGAAATGTCCTCGTACATTTCCTCCACTTCATCATCCGAGTGTGCCGAAGTCGGCGCGTATACTTGGATAACCTTGAGGCTATACCTCTCGGTGAGTTTGATCACAAGATACGCTACCCTAGTCGACACACTGGAGATTTCTATGACGTTGTCAGAGAGGGCCTTGTGTACCAAGAACCCGACGCCGCCTTGGGATGGTTGGTCTCCCTCTCTGAAGTACATAAGATGGCCTGATTCTAGGGTTACAGTATCCTCCCCCTCTCTTCGGACTTCACATAGCCCCAAAATGTGCCATCTTATGTTCCTCAGCTCCTCTTCGAGTTGCGCCAGATGTTCGTCGAGCCGTAGCGTGCGTCCGTTGTACGTAGCCAGAGTCAGTCGGTGTTGGCGGCCTACCGTAGCCCGGGGATTCTTAGCACCCCCTACCCCGCCGTGACCATGACCGCCGCCTTGGCCAGGAATAGCGGGGCGACCGGGAACTGGGGGCCGTTGTTGTGGTGTGCTACCCATGATGGTTTATGCCCGTAATCACCACACGCTGGGCAGGCGGGTTGGGTGATCGCAGAACGTAGCTCTCGCACTGGTGACGCTGCTGCCCGTCACCGGCCTGTGCCATTTCACTACGTTGTTTAGAATGGTTATACCGCCATTAGTCGGTCGCCAGAGCCTCGTTCGCTGGTCGGCAGGATGCACCACGGGCAGGTGAGGTTGGCTGGGAGCACTAAGATGACATTGTGCTCCCTTACATCCTAATTCCATCAGCGGATTTAAACCAGTTGAATAAAACAAATAATGATAATCCAGACCATTTATTCAGGTCAGGCCCACAGGGGGCACTTTTGAGGTCAACATTTCTGAATTTTACAAAAGATAAAAAGAAAAGGTGAAAGACGACAATGTCCATTTGTCAAAGGTCCGTCTCCACAGTAGGCGAGCACCGTTCGTTACCCCAACCCGCTGAGGTAAGCAAGAGTGTTGTTTTGTTCCTCCAGAGTCCCATCATTACGTACCTTTCAGCTCATTACTGGCAACAGATCACTCGCTTAATTTGTGCATTTCCGATCTGTAGATATTCAAATTTCAACCCTAATGACGCACGGGAAATGTTAATAAAATGTTAATGCGGCGAAAGCGGTTGTCTCGCTCGCAATAAGTGACAGATTTGCTTGACAGACAGGGCTTGTTTGTTGCGATGTATGAATAAGTCACGATTTAGGTTTTTTGTAAGTGCACTATTCTATTTTAAATGATAGGATTTAGCAAAGCAACTGAGCTGTGGTATTTAGAGTATTTTAATAACTTAGTTATTCATATTGCATATTTATCAGGGTAGCCGCAGTCTGGTTGAGTATACAACTCATTTGTAGTTGAATAATACACATATAATTTTTATCATAATAGAAACAGATATTCATAAGGTACTTCGAAAAGAAACCTTGTGAATTAAAATCCATCGGTTTTTAATGCAAATGGTCACAAGCAAAACGTCTCGGCTTGTAATCTAGCTTGTGTTCGCGGCTTTATTATCGTTCCTGAATTCTAATTCTTTCCCGGGACAAAAGTTCCTGCTTCTAGAACAATTTTTAATCGTGTTGCAAATGCCATTTAATCTGTTCAACAATTGATGCGTGTCTCAGACATATGGACATCCAATGATCTTAGCTCTCATCCAAACTTTCACCTTAAGATGTTCAAAATAATTTTCCAATCAATATTTAGAGATATTCAGAGGTAGCTTCTTATAAATGAAGCTATAATTTATTTATAATACATTTTTATTTATAGTATTTCTCAAAGCAGTCTGGTATCCAAGAGACGGGTCAAGAAGCCGATGTCGCAAAATGAGAAGATGGGAAGACGATTTGAAGTTGACTCTTCTCCGGTCTTCTAGTCTCGGTCCCCTTTGGCTAAGAATTGCAACAGATAGGAAACAGTGGACGACGTTGGAGGTGGCCTATGCCGTAAGGCACACCGAAATTAGAGACTTATTGTGATAAATGCACTAGTGATTATTTAGTAGAATGAAAAATTTTGGAATAAAAGGCTTATTTATTTATTTATTTCTCAAAGAAGATTCTTTAACCAAAAATGTACTAAGCCCCATAAATAAATACAAAGTAAAGTGTTGTGACATTACATCGAGAAACCTAAATTGGGAACACCATCGGTTTTCGATAACGAATCCCTAATTAGAGATAGTTTACTTAATTAATTCAAAAGTACAGATAAGTTTAATAAGCCTGAATTTGAATAAGGCAGTCCCACGCAATAATACTGGTCGGCCGGCATGTAACAGATATTTGCGTTTTGAATTATTCATTATAATCAGTGCACTTACCCTGTCCCGTTTTATTATACATTAAAACAAAATTATTTTGTTTAATGTTTATAGGTTTTGGTATCTTCTGTATTCTGCCAATGTATGTTTTTGATTCAGTCTTAATCGTATCGCAGCATAATGATAATAATAATAATAAAATTCGTATATATTCTTTTTCCATCATAATGAATCATACAGAAGTCTCTAAGCCTCTCTTAACCTGATAAGAGGCAGGTACAAGCTGGGCAGGTACAGTCCAAGACTTTCAAAAGTCATTTCATCTTCATCGGGAGTGTCATCTCATCAAGGGTTGTGATCTCCCCATGGACTCTTACTCATCTCTTCTGGAGTTTTTCGTGACCTTAAAGAAAACAAATAAATAAACTAATCTGCGATATTTCTTTAAACCGGATAAATGTTACACCCTACATTTTACTACCTTTTAAATATAGATTACACTTATACTTGCTTTCTGCCGATTGGTTACTATTTTTCATTTTGAGAGGGTTCCTAGTTCCAATAATATACCTGACCATCGTGTTGATTTGGTTTTGGTTCATAGACATACCTGGTGGTTTTTTATTGGACTTAGTAATAATTTATTTGGTTTTTATCATCTGTTCCCCTGTGCCCTTTTTGTCAAACACCCTTTTTATACTACTACTAAGGTATGTTACTACTTACATGTCGTGTGTATACGGCTCTCAGTTTTGCCAGCAAATAAACAAGTACAATTGTTTATTTTGTTTTAATTACATTCCGGTTCTGCTTCCTTGTTTCGTGCTTCGGGCCACGCGGTTTCTAGGATAAGAGTACCCTTTATCTATACTTCTCAGCTCTGTTAATTATCGCCATGCAATGAAAAAAATACCCCACTATTTCCACAAAGAATAAAATATTAAAACGTAAGTTTTTTAAAGCCATCTACCTTCTAATAAGCTGGATGAGCTTAATAGGTCCAAGTGGTACGCCTCTCCAGCGGCTGCAGCTTTATACAGCAAGTTAGGCTGCATATGGAGTATTGCTCACACCTCTGCGCAGGCGCATCCGCATTTGATCCAATTGCCTTGGTGCAAAGTCGGACAGCTTGCATTGTTATCGATCGCGCTCTTATTGACGGTATAGACCTCTCAGCCTCCGGAGTATCTTGTGTGTTCAACAGTTTGACCTAGTGCCTCATGTTTCTGGCATCACCCCGCTCGTCAGCGATGTGGAACTCATCTTCATATCACATATCACATAACGTTTTGGTCGGACGTTCCTACTTTTTTTTTACGGTTTTACCTCAGCCTGCCTGCTTGCCAACCCCGTACGTTAACCTGCGCACATTAAAAGAAACCTTAGATGTACAATAAATGGACATGATAATTTCCAGTATTGTTTTTGTCTTACGTATGAATCGAACCTCGGGATCATCGAATTGATATCCCATCCATCGTAGTGGACTTGCAAATCTGAACTAAGGAGCATAAATACATGTCACCAATTTAAAATAAATTAATAACAGTCTAAAAGAGAAGATAATCTAAGGTTGTTACCATGTTAATTAGCAATGTTGTAGGCCAAAGTTGGGAAGCACAATGACACTAGCCCTCAAGTGAAGCTGTTAAAATAAATACATGAACATAGCTTAAGATCTACACAATCCTATAGCCTTTCAAGTGGATACCGCGCTGTGGTAGCTTACATTAAAAATATTTCTTTTTCCTCTTGGCATTGACGTAATTTTTTTTAGGCCACTGATTTCTTTTATAGCTAGGAAGCCCTTAAAAGGATTTTTAGGGGTCTGTAGACAAATGACAAAAAATGGAACCCTCATAACTTTGTCCTGACTGTCTCTTTTTCTCTGTGTGTTACAGCCATATTATGCCAGGGGTCAATAAGTGGTACACGTCTCGGGAAGGGAGATTGACTTCATGTAAGCGATTGCTTATGTTATGATCGCTTATTATCATCCTCATAACTGATATCATCGCGGCCATTTTGCGATGTTGTCGAGCCGTCATTTGTACGTAACGTTCTTGTCTGCGTGTTTGTGATGCGCTCCTTCATATCGGTCTGTGACGCTGCCAGTGATGTGGTATCGTGTCCAAAGTCGACTTAGCCCATTGCTAGATTATATGGAATTAGGACAGAAAACTCATCTTTTGAATTTGCATTTACAATAATTTTAGGAAAGAATTAAGACTCTTGTGGTACAAAAGGCTTTCTACAACATAAACGATTATTTTCACGATAACAATCGAGGGTGTAGCGCTCGCTTCTGCAGGACACATCTTTATGTAGAAAATCTTATTTAAAAAAAGAGTAATTGCTGAGTTTATTGCCGGAGCTTCTCAGTACAAACATCCGTTCCGGTGTTTATAGTCTTTGTGTTGAGTGAATGGCCATTCATATGTGCCTGTAAAGGCCTATTTAAATAAAATATATTTCATATTGCATTTCATAACCGAAAATCTATTCTGTATTGTGACATTTACCTAAAAGTATCCCCAGATACTTTTGATTTGTGTAGATGTGAGTTGGTAGGTTCTATGAACAGGTATACAATGGTGTAATAAAGTTGCAAAGAAAACCGGCTTCTTGTCGTACCTCAAACTTTTCAACTATAGGGTGGAAAATTCTGGAAACAAACAAGTTGTTGATGAAATCGCTTGATAAATTAAACAAGATACGTTTAAGTTTAGTTTAAATATCACAACTCGGATGCCATAGTATGTAATTGTAAAATATTACGAAATACATATTTACTTGTAGTCGTTATCGGTACAATTTTAATTCAGGTGACAAACACTCCCGCCCGCCTGATGGTAAGCGGTCACCGCAGCCTATTGTTGTAAGAATTTCATCACACCCTTCTTAAAGAATTCAAAATTCAAAACCATTTATTCAGATTCAGGCCCGCGGAGGGCACTTACAAAGGTCAAATTTAAAGTTACTGAAGGTACCACCGGTTCGAAAGTCAGCCTTAAAGTGTGATGAGCCGGCAAGCAAGGTAACATTTGTTTTTAATAACTTTTAGTTAAATGTTATCTAATCTAACTTTTTGGCTATTTCATTATCTCAACTATTAATAACTAGCTGTCCACCGCAGATGCACACGCGTTCAGCGATATCATATAAACTATATAGCCTATAACCATCTACGAAACATTCTGCATCGAATGGTAGCAGTCCCATCCAGATATGTTTAGTAGCTTTGAGGTGGTGGTGTGTCAAAGGAATCCTATTCTGCTTATACATATATGTTACGGGCCAAACCCGATTTCAAGCCAAACTAGTTTTGCCTAGGCTAAACTAGTTTTGCCTAGGCTAAACTAGTTCTTCCTATACGCGATAGGAATTACTAGTATAGCCTAGTCCAAACTGGTTCATCCTAAGCCCGATAGGATAAACCAGTTTAGGCTAGGCCAAACTAGTTGATCCTGATACAAATACGCACACCCCAGAATAAACTGGTACAGCCTAGTCTAAACCAATTTTTAACAGAGTCGAAAGTTATTGGTCGAATATGTCAGGATATGTACATGCGGGAGTTGAAAACATCGACCACTAGTCCCTCTGTGATGCTTCTTAGAGCCCATACCTGCTCTGGTGATGTCCGGAATCACTCATGTATATGCCGTTACATCGAACGCACAACCGTAATGAAGAACGCCATATGTCAGTCTGTTTTGCAGTACTATATAACTACGTGTACGTAAAAATAACAACATTGTGTTTTCACACTTTCTGCAATAAATTTATGAAAATCTTAATTGTTTACTCAGAACAAATGGATACTGGTGAATCGCATTCCCTGAGCCCCAAAATACAAGCTCTGCTTAGCATGGTTTTCGCTGCCAAACTGTTTTAATTGTAAGGATATATTGTGCTCTGTACTATCTCTTGTGTTATCTTAATATTTTTTTCTGGCAATAAGTTTTAGTTATTTTTTTGGCTTTTTGGGTATACTTTAATGTTTAGACTAGGCCGTACCAGCTTATCCAGGGGTGTACGTATTTATATCAGGATCAACTAGTTTGGCCTAGCCTAAACTGGTTTATCCTATCGGGCTTAGGTTGAACCAGTTTGGACTAGGCTATACTAGTTAATCCTATCGCGTATAGGAAGAACTAGTTTAGCCTAGGCAAAACTAGTTTGTCCTGAAACCGGGTTTGGCCGGTAACATTTACAACTTGGGACGGAACCCTACAGACTGCGAGGCCTGTCACGCCATGGCCGGTTATTTAAACTCTTTCGCAAGAATATAAAAATAGACCCTTTGTGTTCGACACCACAAAATTGTACCCGAGCAGAATAATTAAAGTAAGTCATATAATCAGAAAGAAAAAAACATTGAAAAGTGTTGTGTTTTGAAACAAGTAACTTTCTAAGGTTTCCTTCTGTTTACGTAAGTAAAGCTTACGTCAGTAGATGGCACATTTTATTAATTTCAAAACAAAACAATTTATATTTGATTATAACCTCATCTTGCGGTAATTTCTTGTTGCGTAAGATATTTTTATGGATGTTTAAAAATAGAACTGGTGGAACAAAAATGGAAGGTAAAGGAAATTAAAGGTAGTCAAATATAGAACCTTTACACAAATGTCGAATCCAAATTTAATATATTATAACATGCCTATAGAATAGTACGATTATTAATAGTACCTAGCTAATATCTGCATTACACTACTTTTACAATATTTCTTTCCTAAAAAACCTTTTTCGGAGTATTACAAAGTTTGAAAAAAATACCTAATGCCTAATCAGTCAAAGCATTCAAAGTGGTGTGCTAACCAGCCAACACGATATCATAGTTGTAACTTTATAGATGTATATTAAAGATACAAAGGGGTAGTAGTTGGCACACTCCCCATATTTTTATCCCCAGCACGAATCACTTACAACGTATGATTTAAATGTTAAAGTAAGAATAATCAATCGCTTTCCACTCAGCATCCCGCGCCGAATGGATATGACGTTTTTTGGTTTTGTACTTAATTATTTACAAAATAGCGAAAAAGTATCGACATCGAAATGGTGGAGCGGCGAGGAGCCTACGGACGGTAAGGGTTCGATTTTGTATGAAATAATTTCATTGAATATGCCACTTGATTGACGTTGCCATCTAAAGGGAAGCGTCCATAGTTGAGCATCGCACGCATTGGATGCATCGCTTCAAACGGATCGGTGCGTCCGCAGCAATCGGAATGCCGACGCAACTTGTCGTAATGAACGGACGAGTGGAAGTTCTGTGTGAGTGGGACAATGGATTGGGAAATTGATTTGAAAGAAGAAATGATCGCGAGGTGAGTCCACACATTGGCAATCCGTATGACGTCATCTGAACCACAAAAGTTACAGGAGCACAAGTACGAGGAACAACGACGGTATTACCGACGTCTATACAATCCGGGATTCAGAACATTTAAATCCGTTTCATGCGATGCATTCGATGCGTGCGATGCTCAATTGTGGACGCTTACCTTTAAATGTACTCACAAAGCATCCTTCTAGAATCAATGGTCTCAGCAGCAGAATAATTTCAAGCCACAAGAGCATTACAATATCCTGGTCGAACTCCAACTTTAGCAAGTAGGTAGTGGTGATAAAGGTACAATGTGGAATACAAATTGTGATGTGCCATCAAAATTTTCACGTTAATACACCGAGTGAAGCTACCTCGGTAAATATGATTCCATTGCAAATGAATGATAGTTATTTTATTTTTCGATTTGCATTGCGGTCCATCCGGTCCGACTGCCCAAGAATTAATAACGGCCCGGCGCAGGGGCCCCAACCGCGACAATCTGCGCTCTTTTTGAGTGAGCACAACATTTTTGTTTATTTTTTTCTATTCAGTGCCCGATAGTTTTTTGCGGTCGATGACTGTTGCCGCTTTTATGAAAACATTGGATTGTTTTAATGGTCTGCGACAGTTGAGCGTTGTTTATGGAATCTGCGTGCGCTTTGACCTAAGCTATAAGCTTTGTGTTCTTCTTTCATATTGCTGACTATGTTTTTTTAAAGCAATGTTTTTGATGATGGGTTCTGTAGGGTAGTTTAATCTTAGCTTGTTTTCTATCTATGTTTTCTTAGGTTTCATTGTAGGCTTTGACTCCGTTTTTTTATATAAGTATAATTAATTTAAATACAGGTACTATATTATACCTTACTTTAATATAAATGCAAAAGTATAAGATGGATGTACAGTTGAATGGATGCTTGTTACTCTTATACCCAAAAACTACTGAACGGATTTAGATGAAATTTGGCACATAGATAGTTTATATCGCAGGAAAATGTACCATCCCTCGGGAATGCATGCGAAACCGTGGGGACACCTAGTCTCTTATAACGTTTGTTACTTATAGCTAACTGCTTTCGAATATTTTTAGCAATACCAATTTCAATATCCAGCCCTAGGAAAATAATGCGATCAATAGTCTTAAAGCAGCCAACACAAATCAAATCCGACTCGAAAAGTGCATTAAAACAATGTGATCCGCACTCTCCCCTCAAAACAGTTTTCATGGAAATCTGTTAAGGCATCATCGTAAATACAACAAAAACACAACCTTTGGACAATCGCGCTTAATATTGGTAATCAATGCTTTGAGCTGCCGTCAATGCGGATGCATTTCCAATGTTTGTCATTTAATAGTGAGGAGTGAGCTAGCCGCGGTAATGAATTTATACGAGACCACGCATTTACATTTGAAGCATTTCTGTGTTGTGCTCTGAGATATAACACGGTATTCGCATTTTGACGCGTACGCTTCATCTTCAAATTTTTATTTGAGCCTTCAAGGGAAGAATATAGCTTTAAACTTTAAACTGTAGAATTTAAGGGAAAACTGTCTTGTATATATATATTTTTTAATTTAAAGGAAAAATGTTTATTATATTTAATTAAAAGAAAATATTCCACGTGGGCCGACAAACAAGCAGACAGTCTTGATAGTAAGTGGTCACCGCCGCCTATGGATATTTGCAAAATGTCGATCGTAAGACGTGTAGTTGTTAAGTAATTTCAACGGACCTCCCTTTCTAACCGAAACAAAGTGATACAAGTAGTTAGGTATTTTGTACTACAAATAGGTAAACCTTTTTTTTCTACGACCTCTGTTGAGTTGACACATTATTGTCTCACTTATAATATTGATAAAAAGAAGTCCCACTTGCTTAGTGATGATATTTCCTGAATATTTTTTTTTTCACTCCATTAACATTCTTTATTCGTATTTTCTTACAATTACTATGCACTAGGGGTTTACAATCAACATATCAACCTGAGTTGATTCTAAAGCTACAATGTTCTCTAAAATAAAACGCCTAGTTACCCGTTTATTAAACACAGCACCAGCGTCAACATCCATACTGATGTTCAATTTATTTTTGGCCCGGCGTGATCGTTGCTTTAAGGTGTATTAATATGATATAGTGGTTAATTTTAATGGATGTCGAATAGTTCGTAGCCAGTCTTTCTACGGACAATTTGCGGTGTCAATATTGAAAGGCTACATATGAATTTTACCGGTTTCATTGTTTCAATTAATACTTCGCGTAGTGATGTTGATAATTAATGGATTTGGATGTTTTTCAAACTAGCGAGATATGTTGGAATGTAAATTGTTTTTTGTCGGTTCTTTAATCGGTATTTGAAAATAAAGTTCTTTTTGATTTAATGTGTAGGTTTCTCCACAGTCAGACCATGATAAGTGATGATTTAGCCGAAGGTCTGTAGCACTGGAATCCTAAAGAAGAACTGCCTCTCAAGTGCACTTTTCAGAACACATCGATAACTTGAGGGTAGAAGTAGCCAACCAGACGGGTTATGCAAAGTCACCCTTATTGGTTTTGTGTGCTTACTTATCACCGTTGGCTATACGTACCCACATTGGCACGTACAGCCAACCACATGCTGAGTTGGAGGACCGATTTGTGGCAATTGTGTACCTTGTTTCTATTTGTAAATTTTTTTTTCATGTGTTATTTTTCCCCTTGTCACAATTAAATTTGTTTCTTTCTTTCTTTTTATTTTATTTTTTTTTTTTATGCCACTTGGCCGACAAACAAGCAGACGGTCCACCTGATGGTAAGTGGTCACCGCCACCTATGGACATTTGCAACACTAGGAGCATCGCCAATGCGTTGTAGACCCTGAGACGTGAAGTTGTTAAGTCTCATGTGCCTGTAATTTCACCGGCCCCCTTAAAAACTCTTACGACTTTAGGCTATATAATCACCTATCATAGTGTGATTATGGTGAAACACAAGCCAATGAGAAAAACCTGTCATTAAAAAAATATTAATTACAAAAAAAAATGTTTTATATTATTATTTCACCTGCGTTTCCGAGGGATTCTACATTAGTTTGTTCTTTCTCTCATCAATAGTTTTCGTAGTGCACGCGATGTAAGAAAGTTTTTTGGTTTTTAAAAGAGTTTTAGTATGGACCCCTAACTTTTTGAAAATTTAACATAGGCTTTGTTCATCGGAGATAGTGTTGATTCCCATCAGTGAAAGAATTTTTAAATTGGTCAAGTAGTTTCGGAGCCTATTCAATGCAAAGAAAAAAACAATCAAATCTTTCCTCTTTATAATATTAGTGTAGATTAAATAAAACTAATCAAAATTCAAAAATTCAAAATTCAAAACCATTTATTCAGTTTAGGCCTTCGGAGGGCACTTATGAAGGTCAAATTTAAAGTTACTGAAGCTACAACCGGTTCGGAAGTCAGCCTTCAACTGAGAAGAACCGGCAAGAAACTCAGCAAGGTTACATTCTTTTTTATTTGTTATATAAATTTTTATCTATTCTGACTTTTTGGCTATTTTATAATTTCAATTTTACATAATTTTATATTTAACAATTACAAAATACTTATTATAGGTAACATTAATAAAAACAAAACAAAAAAAAAAATATGACAAGACTACAAAATAGAAAATAACAATAATTAGGTACTTACAACTTAAACAAGAGATTTAGAGGTGCACTGTGCAGAGAGCAGCTATTTCCATACATTTTTATCTTCAATATAATGAACTACCTTGTAATACGCTTTTTCTTTCAAAACTTTCCTTATATAATTTTTAAATTTATGATCAGACATTTTGGTTATTGAAAGCGGTATCTTATTATAAAATCGAACACAATTACCAAGAAATGACTTGTTAACTTTAGTTAGTCTAAAGTATGGAACAACTAACTTCTCCCTTTGTCTTGTATTTATACTATGAATATCTAATTTTGACTCAAACATTCCTATGTTTCTACGTATAAACATTATATTTTCATAAATATATAGTGAAGGTAATGTCATTATATTTATTTCCCTAAATAAATCTCTTAATGATTCACGGGGACCCATACTGTAAATTGCACGAATTGCTCTTTTTTGTATAATAAATATTGATTCTATATCCGCTGCTGCTCCCCAAAACAAAATACCATAGGACAAGAGGCTATGAAAATATGCAAAATAAACTAATCCTCCGTATAAGTTGTAGTGCGGTGCTTTTGCTAAGAGAGGAGAGAAAAAATATAGAATGGGCTTCATCTGAGATCTTCACTTGTATTTTAGATTGTCATTAGAATAAGCAAAGGAGTGTCATCATACGATATCAAAATTATGAGTAATTGTAGAAAAGATAAGATAGCTTACGACGCGAGCACGTGACGATATGGGTCTACCTTTTAAAATAGGCTTAAGATATTTTATAAAAAGTTAAGGCGATAAACGCCTTGACACGGCACTTTTGTGCACGATACAGCAGCTAAAACTGTTCACAGTCATTTCTACAAAATTTCTTGCAACGACATTTCGAAGTATCGAAACAAAGCGGCCATATTGAATGCAATATTAACTTAATCTATGGTAAGAACGGAATTATCACAGTACATGTATTGCGAATTAACTCGGCAATCAACATGCATAATGATGGTAGGTAGATAATAAAACTATACAAGAGCTTCAGATATAATAAATTATAATGGCTGCAATTAAACTTATCGAGGTTCGTAATAGCATACTTAATTAACATTAATTTATCTTTCATTTTGAAATCTTCCACTGAAGAGTACGGGGATGACTGCAACTACTGCAAATCTTAGAGATGGCTCGAAGGACCGTTTTAGTAGTACGTTTTTATGCTCTGATTTTAATGTGTTCAAGATAAACTGCCTTAAGTCATATTCATCGAAGGGATGTATGTTTTTAATTACTAAAATCTAAATAACAAAAAAAACAAAGTATGTTCAGATTTAGGCGGTTTCACCTTACGCATTTTCGCCGTGAAACAGTGCTGCATTTCTGTGTTTAGGTTACAAAGGTAAGGGGGCCGGTGAAATTACAGGCACATGAGACTTAACAACATCACGTCTCAGGGTCCGCAACGCATTGGTTATGCCCTTGGTGTTGCAAATGTCCATAGGCGGCGGTGACCACTTACCATCAGGTGAACCGCATGCTTTGTCGGCCCATGTGGAATAAAAGATAAAAAAATACTATGTAAGCAAATAGGCCGTACTAGATATGACAATGTATTTCTACCTTAAAGAGATATTTTGATCTTTTATTAATTAGTGACAAATCATAGACAAAGACGAAAATGTACTATCCATATCTAAGTATTAATTCCGATAGATAATGACTGACCTTCTAAATTCAAAGACAAATTATTTAAAATTGCAACTTAATGTGTTTACAAAACGTAATTATAAATTATCTAACAGGATATCCAACTGAAAAACACATTAAAATACAATTTTAATTGAATTAAATATATCGATAATAGCCAGGAACAAACATGGCCGGCGGTGCCTGAGCCAAAGTACCAGGACACCAGTATCTTTGAACAAGTGCATGGAATTAAGCCCATGATTAGCATACGTAATTACAACCTCTTATCGGTGCTTAATTGCGATGTAATGAATCAACCGGTGGGCATTGACGTATTTTATACGCTACTGTTTTCGTATGTTATTTTAAAACAATCAATTTATCGCTCGCCCTTGAATTGTGGACACAAAAGTTGACTTTTTATTTAATTTATGCAGCGTGAGACAAATGTTATATTAATCATTTGCGATGCAGTTTTAAATTAGATGCGTATACTATTGATGACTTAGATGTTCATTGACCTTCGTGAATACCTTCATATGGTCTAAATAGAATAAATGGTGCTGACGAAGTGCAGATCTGAGTAAGTACTATCTTGTTATCTACAGTGTGTTTTCTTTACTTAGGTAGTTTAAAGAATATGCAGAAAAACTTTGTTTGAGAAAATTATTTTGGCATGTTTCCCATTTTGGTCATGTCAATAATTTTCATGGAATGAATCAGTTTCATGGAACGAACATAAGAGCTATAGAGTTGGGCATATATAAAGCCTTTTTTAACTACTAACAGTAACCAGTAACAATTCCCGTGGAATGAAATATTTGTTTAACTCATGTGCAAATTTATTGATTTTAACGTTTTAGTAACAAATGAAAAATATGTAGGTTCTTGAATTTTATTTTTCAAAATGAAAGCTCTCCTATTTTCTAGAATCGCAGTTAAATTGAAACCACTATGTATGCAGGTATGTTTGTTTGTACACAAATATACATAGTATAATAGAGCACATTTTAGATCAGAACCACAGTTTAAAATATATTAACAGCCATCCTTTTCTAACGACAACCTATCGTCGAATAACTAAAATGAAATTCAGATTCGGTTCGGTAGCGGTACAATGTCACATAACTAATGTTCAACGCAATTCATTTCATAATAAGTACAGTCCAGATTAGTTTAACCAAAATGACAATTCAATAAATAAATATCTGATTTAATAATGGGCCGGTAAGTCAGTTTTAGTCAAATCCCGTGACAGTGGCGACTGGCGTCACAAACAAAACCCTGCGCAGTAACTTTGTCGCGGCGTCTATCGGTTAATTTATTTAATTCGCAACTTGGCTGTATGTGGTGTTCTAATTGCTCGGTTGCCGTTCGCCCACTTATCATAATGTCTCGCAAATCACGACGCTGCGGGAATAAATCTAGCCTCGGTAGTACTTGGCCACTGTGTATATAGGGCTGTCAGTTCGAATTTTACTAGTTAAGTTAATATAACGTTTTTTCATATCAGTCTTATTCTTAGTCTTATTATTATTGACTATTATTATTACAAAATAGATTTTATTTGAATGGACTTGCTATTTAGTTCAATAATGTTGTCATGAACCAACTCTTTGGCTTATTAAAAAGTGGAGCCTGATAAAATCAAAAGCGACTCCATGTTGCGAGTAAATATTCTTTTTGCAATGAAATGCGATAGTGGTGTCCCTAAATCAAGTTTTTTATTTCTCTGGCCAGGCTGTTTCACTTGCTTAATATTCAAGATGTTCAAATTTAATCATTTTCGATATAGAATAATGAGATTAACTATTTCTTTAAGTTGTGGAATTAATTAATCAATATCGTGTGACAGCCCTGCAGAATCCAGTTCAGCACAAAAATGGAGCTGACCGCACGCGAATTTCTAACATAAATCCTTATTGACTTCCCATCGGCGCACACGCAGAGCCGAGCCACTGTGTACTTCATAATAGTTTATTATGTATCAACACGAAATTATTATACAATCAACGCTATTAACACAAGCATTCAATTTGCATCTTATTGTAAACTAGGTTTAGATCTCATTATTCTTTGGTGTTAATTTGTGAACATTTATATTAGCTTACCAATGTATGTGACGGAATCTATGAACGTGATTTTCACCCCTTTCCAAAACGTCGGATTGATTTGAAACTTTGCACACTTATCAAGGACCGATGACAATGTAATAATTAAAATATGTTCGATTATCCTTACCAGAATCATCAGGGTTAGCGATTTTAATAAATTGATTTTTAATGTTGAATTTGAAGCCAAAAAGATCTATGTAGGGCTAGTTTACTTGAAGAATATAACAAAATAAAATACGGCTACTACCTATAGTTGTTTTATAGCTGCCCTTATGCAGATATTTATAAATTATATTTAGGTAAATATATTTTACAATTTTTTTACACCGTAAATATTAGATTTCCGTTGTTTAATGAGATTATATACGTATAGTTGGAACAGTTTTCATTATTCAATGGAAAATGTGTTCAACTAATTGCGATACCCCGTCATCAGTATGATTAAAAATTAATTTAGTTCCGAGAAAGATCTCTGAAACTAATATTCTGTGAATTAATAGGTACAGATGTATACAAACTTTTTGGTGTAACTTTAAATAAATTTTCTTTTTGCAAGCGAAGAGGCTCTTCTTTCTATCCAGGGAATTTGCTAAAGCCAATGGTTTCAAGTATTGCTGGACATCTCATGGTAAAATTCTTTTAAGAAGAGTGGATGGGTCATCTATAGTTAAAGTAACCAGTGAGGACGATCTTGAAAGCCTAAGGTGTAATAAATGACTAGTATTGTTTTATCATATAACTTTTGCTAACTTAAAATCCTTGTTTAAATTCGCTTCACACTTTTTCAGAACTGTTTTCGTAAATGTTATTTTATACTTAAATTTTAGTACTGTAATATCACAAATATCTGTACACATGTCCACACACCAACACACACTCAATTACACTTATCACTACCAACATAATACAATTACCTACACTATATACATTCATCAGTTAAAAGTTAATATTTTACAAAGCTTCCATCGAAACCTATTAAGTAATACCATTCAAATGTTACCTAGTATTAAAATATCACTTTTCTTTTTTAACGTAATAACTTATCCGAACAGAAGAAATACCTCTATAACAATATTTTGCACTCGGTTACCTATTTTCATTTTTTTATGGAGAATAACTCATTTATTACAACAGAAGTTGATAACATAGAAGAGATAGAATGTCTCTCTCTTAGTGATTCTAATGGATGCCTTAAACTTTTGAACATGGATGTGATCAATAAGCTTGCCTTTACGATTCTCACAGTCAACATACGGAGCATAAACTTTAATTTTGATTTATTTGTTGCATTTGTATCCAGTCTCGATCTGTTGGTGGATGTTTTCGTTCTGACTGAGTGCTGGACCAGTAACCTTAACCCACCGCCTTGTCTTGATGGCTATAATATGTTCTGGACCAAAATAACTTTAAACCAAAATGACGGCGTGGTCGCTTACGTCCGAAGCGAAATTGAGGCCTCGTCATATGAACCTTCATTTTCTGAAGGTAATTGTCTCATAATTACGATTTTGCCATATACTATTGTATGTTCTTATCGCCCACCTAGCTTTAGAAATGCTAGTAAATATTTGGAATCAATTGATGACGTTTTAGCTGGCATTTCTACTAAAAATATAATATTCACTGGAGATATCAACTTGGATATACTTCCTAGTAACTTATCAACTAATGCCTTAGAGTATTTAAATATAATGGCCACGCATGGTTTACGGCAGGGTATTAATCGACCTACCAGGGTCACTACGTGCATTGATCACTTCATGATCAAATGTGATGCTGCTTGTAAAACGATTGTCTTTGAGCAACAGCTTACTGATCACTCCCCTATTCTACTTTACATCGATAATACTAATATGAATAAACGTGTTAACACATATTGCAAAACATCTATTGACTATGAGGGAATCGAAGAATGCTTGATGAAGGAGTCATGGAAAGATATATTCTGTATTTGCGATGCAAATATTGCAACTGATATGTTTGCCACGAAACTTCTAAGTATTATAGATGAGCATACGCGGATTAGAAAAGTCACTAAACGGCACCAACCACTTAAGCCGTGGATCACAAGAGGAATTGTTAAATGTATTAGGAAAAGAGATAAATTGCACATGAAAACAAAAAGGGCACCACTAGACATAACACTTAAAGAAATATATATTCAATATAGAAATAATTGTAACAAAATAATGAAAAAGTTAAAGAGAGAGTATTATAGAAATGAGTTAACTAGAAATCAGAAAAATTTAAAAGAGACTTGGAAGACAATAAAGGAAGTTTGTAATATTTCTCAGGCCAAGAGGCCATCACAAGATCTGCTTGATATCAGAAGTAGTCCTACGCAATCACTTAACGATGTCAATTTGTATTTTACTGCTATAGGTGAAACGCTTGCGAATAATACGCTGCAAAAAATGGGAACTACAGCCAGTAATCTAGCATTCATAGCAAAAGACCTGAACCCACCGCTAGATTCTATATCATTGTTCCCTACTGATCCAGTTGAGGTCAGGAACGTTATCTTAGGACTCAAAACTAAAAGTTCACCTGGATGGGATAGAATTACGGCAGTACTACTTAAGAAAAATGTCATAGCACTGGCTGAACCCATTACATTCATATGTAATTTAAGTTTCGAAACTGGAGTTTTTCCAGCCACTTTAAAAAAAGCTGTCGTATGTCCCGTTTTTAAATCAGGAGATATCTATAATCCAACAAACTATAGACCCATCTCCCTTCTCTCTACGTTATCTAAAATCCTGGAAAAACTTGTAAAGGAGAGATTAATTAAGTATCTTAAGAAAAACAATATCCTGAGTAAAAATCAATATGGTTTTAGGGATGGCAAGTCGACAGAGGATGCAGTTATGGCACTAACTAACCAAATTGTATCTTACCTTGATAGTGGTGATAAGTGTGTAGGTGTCTTTCTGGATCTTCAGAAAGCTTTTGACACGGTGTCAATACCCATCTTATTAACAAAGCTGGATAATGTCGGAGTAAGGGGGCTTGCCCACAACTGGTTTGCAGATTATTTGATGGGACGTTCACAGCATGTACGGGTGAATGGGCATGTAAGTGATGATGCATGGTGCACCTACGGTGTACCACAGGGTAGTACTCTTGGACCCATTCTTTTCCTCATCTACATTAATGATCTTTGTTGTTATGCCCTGCCCGGCCTAGATTTAATAATGTTTGCTGATGACACTGTCTTACTGCTTCACGAAAAAACTTGGGAAAGGGTTCTTATACTGGCCGAGGACTGTCTCGCTGCTGTGACACAATGGCTAGAGAATAACCTTCTATCCCTCAATGTTAGCAAAACAAAATTTATGTGCTTTAGTAAAACATCTGCAGGTGAACCTAAAACAAATATTTCTCTAAAGATACATACTTATCCCTGTAACCGCAGTCACAGCCCTGCGCTTTGTAGCTGTTCGACTTTGTCCCGCGTTGACTCTATAAGATATTTAGGTGTTCAAATAGATGATAAACTTAGCTGGAACAGTCATATAACATCATTGTCTTCAAGGATGAGGAAACTCATATACATTTTCAAAACGCTAAGAACTATCTCTGACCATAAACTTCTTATACTGACCTATAAAGCGCTTTGTGAGTGTATTGTAGGGTATTGTATTTGTGCTTGGGGCTCTGCAGCTAAATCCCACCTTCTTTCTATCGAACGGGTGCAGCGTTCTATTCTCAAAGTGCTACTATGCTTACCTTATAGGCACCCTACTACCGCTGTCTATAGCGAAGCTAATGTTCTTAGTGTAAGAAAACTTTACATATATGAATGTATACGACGTTACCATAAAATTACAGTCCCGTACTTACCTGAGGTATCTAAAAGAATCGACAGATGTCCCGTACCACAAGTTAAAACAAGATTTGCGCAAAAGCAGTTTAATGTCATTGTTCCACATCTCTACAATGCATTATTAAGCAGAGAACGAAAACTAAAAAAGTACGGTAATATTAAATTAAAAAGAGCAATCATTTCTTGGCTTAAACCTTTTGACTATGAAGATATTGAAAAAATGCTGATGGATTTCTTTTTCTGAAAGAACTTGTAGGTATACGTAAATAACACACAGCTACACTTTAAACACGTAAACACTCACTACACATACATACAGAGCACATACACACACTACACATATATATTCACTCACACGTCTACTCCACATACACGTACAAACACACCCCACTATACACATAATCATTTGTATATAGAATAAGTTTACTTTTATTTACATAAATTTTAGATTGAGTATGTTTTAATAAGAAAGGGCACTGGCTTCTGTAACACAGGTATGTATGCCTAGCGCAGAAGTCAGAGACTGAATTTAAATTGTGTATGATTATTTATGTGAATAAATTTATTATTATTATTATTATTTTTTACGACCAACTTCAAGTTAGATACTTATCACGGACCAATAAACTTAACCGAATAGTAAGTTCAACAAGCAAAATGTTTTATAATAATTATGTTCAAAGAAGCAAAAAGCTTGCTTTTCCATCCATGGTCAGCCATCTTAGCATGAAAATAAAAACTCTTGCGAAGATAATTCAGAAAACGTAACTGCATTTATAATTTCAAACAAGATCCGAACATCCAATGCACCCAAGATCATACAAAGAGCTTTTCACTACTATATCTGGACCCTGGACATGTTAGTTAATATTGATTTATTATTAACAAAGATACCGTACTCGTATCTACATCTAAATATACCAAGAATATCCTTCGTCTGTATTTACGTTGTACATTCCCCATCACAAAACACCCACCTTGTACGTTGAGACTAGAAATCTATGCCTACAGAGAGGCTAGGCCGAAAATTATCAGGGGGCATTGGGGGGGCAAAGAGGGGCCGAAAGGGGGCAGCCGTCGCCGGCCTGATATGTGACCGGAGAGTCTTGTTCAACAAACGATGACGATGATTTAAGCTCAGGCGTTTTAAGTGTATTACCGGGAGAAATCCGGCTTTTGGGTTTAGGCTGAGATTTGAGTGAGCCTACTATTATGGGCGGAGGCTTCTCGATTTATGTGTGCCTGTCCATTTGACGGCGGATGTTCGCCTGGAGTCAGGAGTTGTGACGTCATTTCGGCGGAGTATTTGATTATTTTTAGATCTATATGGTAATTTTTCCGTCATGCCTGCTTCTAATAGGCTGGCTTGAATTGGCGTCAGAGAACTGCGCGTTTATTTAAAGAGCCAATAAAATCAACTGAAATATTCTCTATTCTATTATTATTGAACCGACATTGTATTTTAAAGGATCTATTATTCAAATCAAAGTTACTGTTTTAATTGTATTCGATGAAAAACAACAGTAGCTGGCCGCAATCCTTTTGACGAATCATAAAGCTGGAAACAAAACCAAACTCGATATTGAATTTTTCTCCAGTTAATCTTGTATTCAAATTTTAATTATATCATTCTGGCGTTTGAATAAAAACGAATTCATTTCGTTCCGACGGTGAATAATAATGTGTTCGGACGAGCCGGCTCTCGTACAGCAGGCTGCCTATCACACCGTGATGTAATGATTAGCGCAGTAAATACAACGTGACAGAATGACCGCTAAAATTAATATTCCATCCTGATCCAAAATCTCTGGGTCGATGTAGATTTTTGACATTGCACCAAACTAGATTTTTTAATTTGGAATCGAATAATAATTTTGATCGTAATTCCTTAAACTGGCGTTGAAGTCGTTCACGTTACAAGCATTTTAGAGTAGTAGAGCTCTTAGTGCAGAGTTCGCCCGGGGAAGTACTACCACCTTACCCATTTCCGCCGTAACGCAGTAGTGCAATTGTATTACTGTGTTTCGGTTAGAAAGGTAAGGGGGCCGGTGAAATTACAGGCACATGAGACTTAACAACTTCACGTCTCAGGGTCGACAACGCATTGGCGATGCTCCTAGTTTTGCAGATGTCCATAGGCGGCGGTGACCACTTACCATCAGGTGGACCGTCTGTTTGTCGGCCCAAGTAGCATAAAAAAAAAAATAGAATATATCTCTAAATCCCATTTATTTTCCGACAGTTTTGACACTATATCTACATAAACCAAACTGAATGTATAATGTTTATATCAGATAATTGGTTTTTGGGAGGTATACAAAAAATACCTACTTACAAATATTCAATTCGGTGTGTACCGCGTCCGTGTTATAGAGATCAACAATTAATTTCTATCCCTGTATCTGGAAAACCACTTTTCATGACCTCATCTCATATGCATATTGAAATGCTGCTTTATGAATATGATGATTAGAATATTTTTGTAATACACTATGTTTTGACTTAAACATGTTACAAATTTTAGTAGGCATGAGCTGTCAAATGACTGTCACTGTAAATGCAAAGTTATTCGCACCATTATGTATTTTATGGCATAGGCTTAAAGCAGATTTGTGAACTCCGTTTGTCATTGAATTCCTCACAGGAAGGCAATATTCCTTACTGAAGGAAGACCGCTTTCATTACGTATTAATAAAGACATTTAGATTTATAACTTAGTCCAGTCTACATATATTTTGCAGACTAGGCTGATAATTTTGCCATAAATTAATATATAAGTTACTAGCTGTCCCCCGCAGTTTCACCCGCGTTCCCGAGGGTTGTAAATAATTCTGGTTATAAACTATCTATGTGCCAAATTTCATCCAAATCTGATAAGACGTTTTTGTGTGAAAGAGTAACAGACATCCATATTCACAAACTTTCGCATTTATAATATTAGAAGGCTTTTCTATCTCATATCATAACATTTTTGCATACTACCTCTTTGCAGAAATACGATTCTTGATTCATAAGTATCCCATCCAAGCAACTTAAGCCTGCTTTCAACATAAACTTAATATTTAAATAACATAGTAAATTTCAACGAATTGTCAGTACATTTAGCGACATTACTAGCACAATCTCGGCAAAAAGGGCACTTCCATTTATATAATGCTCGTCAATAATAATTTCATTAAAATGTAGATCTAGTTAAAAGCATTTTTTTCTGATTAATTTTCAGTCGCGGGGCCGCTCTTCTTTTTTTAATTGAATATCAGGCCACTTTGATGGCGCGACGAGAGAAAGGGTTGAAAAAAAAAAGTTCGCCCTCATTTGAATAAAATAACAGCACTCGCACTTTGCATTTACGGAGATATTTCAAATTATATCTGGACTCTTTTTTGTTTTAATTTTTTTTGTTCCTCTTATTTATTTTATTTTTCCATCAGCGCTCCCATCTAATTGAGTTAGGGCTCCAAATCGAAAATGTCGATCGAGTTGTAATTCAATTTATTTTTGTTTCTAATGGAGTTCGGGGCTTTTTATATACTTTTGTAACTGTAATTTTAAATCATTCGCCTATTGAAGGGTTGTCTCTATTTACTGCCTTCAGAAAATTTTAAATATGAATGTTAATTTTTTACTCAACAATGGCAATCAAGAAATCTAATAAGGCACGTACAATTTTCTTCTAGACTCCTAGTGGATAAATATTTAAGCGACATAAAAAGAGGTTTGCATCAAGTATAATAAATAGAACTATAAAGTATCAAAACTGCAAGGTCCTATCATAGCTTCTTAACCTTAAAAACAGCACCTTTAAACAAGCATGCACTATAGCCCCCATAATTTTCCTGGATACCTTATTTTGGTCAAAATTCAATCAGTATTGACATAAATGCTCACTACTGTGATAATAACTTATGAGTCGTGTCAAATGGCATAAAGCTTGATTGGAGAACAGAAGTCTCGAGTTCGCTTTCAGGGTCGGGCAACGTACAATTGATGTGTCATTGTTAGACCTTTTACATTTAGCCCGTTGGCCAAGTGCCTGAGAGTACCTAACAGTTCTCACTACGTTGGAAATCAACATGCGTAATATTATCAGTGATTTTTTTATAGTGAAATATTTGGAGACAAAATATCTGTATATAACAAGCTTGTAACATCACCCTAGTTTGAGTGATTCTAAAGAATAAATAAAAAAAATCCTTACATATGGCCATCTGAATCCAAACTAAGCAGAGCTTGTACTATGGAAACCAAATAACAGATATACTACATATACAACTTTTTTAAATACATACGTATATATATTTACATCCAGACACAGAACGAACAGACATGTTCATGTACACAAGTATTTGTCCTAGGTGGAAATTGAACCCATGACCTGCGGCGTGGCAGTCAGAATCTCTAACCACCAAGCCAAGTGGCCCGTCGTTTGAGTATCTGGACTATACATCTAGAGAAGGTTCTTAAGTCGCTTCAAACGCAAAATGACAATGACGGATAATAATGAAGGCATGTATAACATTATTATTATTAGTAGGTAGACACGCTGCAACAATGCCGCGCCGCGGCCGGTACTTCAACGACACTTGTCGCTTCTACCGCGATATATTCGACTTGATACTTTACATTATCATTAATTAATCTGGTTCGATTAATCCGATTTTGGTTGAAAGCCCTAAGCGCTTGCTGGAATTGTCCGCGTAAGAGCCATCTCAAGCTAACACCTTCGTCCTCCGAAAAAAAAAAATGAGTGATCCGTTCACTTTCTGTGTGGCGGTCGGTGAGGTAACACGTCTGTGGTGGTAGTGCGTCAGTGACAGCGCGTCTAATACGTACTGAAGATGCTTCGTGTAGAAGCGAAACTCGTGTCGGTTTCCTGTTGAGTTTCCTTGTTTGGGACTTTACAGAGTCAGAGAAAAATCCAGCGGAATTAGTTACTAGATATTTGTTTTTGTATAATCTTGAGTCAATTAGTTATTAATTAATCTTAATTGAGTGAATATTACCTAATATTATTGTTAGCCATGCAGTGTTTGCCTATTATTGGTTGTGCTCCATGAATAAGTTTTTATGTATTTATATGTTCATATTTATTAGTGTTGCAACAACTGTTGGCAGACTAAAAATAAATAAATAAAACAAAATTATCTATATACTGGAAATTTTTCTTTGTTTGTCTGCTCTTTATGGGCTGTTTAATATTTAAAGTCTATAATTGGATGTGAGGTCTAATAGTAATATATATGTAATATATAATATAATATTATTATAATCTATGAATATTTATTATAGCTGTAGGTGTGTATTTCGTGAAATAAATAAATAATTTTGATCTTGTTTAGGCTAATTGGTATTAAGATAGGATGTAAAAACTTTTTACTAATAAATAAGTAAAATAGTTTTTGGATCTTTATTAAGAGTATTTATTTCTGTTATACAAAATCTAGTATCTGTACCCGTATGTCTTAATTTGGGTTCTTTTTTAATTTCCGTTAATTTTAGATAAGTCTGAAAAACTTGAAATAAATGCACAGTACACTAAATAATAAGACTATTTGATTAGCTGTCAATAATGTGTATTCATTTCAAGTTTGTTAGACTTTTCACAAATGGAAATGATATGAATATTTAAACAGGAAGCCAAATAAAACCGATGGAAACAATTTTATAAACTATTTAATAATTATAATAAAATCAGTTTTATAAAATTAAATAATAATGCAAAAATATAAATAAACAATAATATGTAATAGCCTTTATAAAAAATAATTCGTGGTACTCACAGGCCATATTGGGTTGTTTTTACAAGTATCAAATAGTCACCGTCGTAGTGCTTCAGGCGAGAGCGTTTATGAGAGTGAGAAAAGCTCGCCGCCCCGGCCTATTCGTTTCACGGAGGGCGGCCGCCTACTTTTGTCTTTGTATCCTCTGTGAAAAATAATATAAGTAGAATTTTACCGTTTTCCTCTTTTTATTCGTACCAATTTAATCTAAGATGTTTAATACACCATCATATTGAGTTACGAAACATAAATATTATGGCAAAGAATATCCCACAGCAAAAGATGATGCTAGTTTTAAGTTTGAATGTGATCACGGTAATTTAAATACTGGATAGGTTTGAAAAATTCTATTAAATTTCAAATTGAAATTCCAGTTTGACTATCAACTTTAACATTCTTTGTATCATCTATCTAGTTGTAAGAAAGAATTTTAACTCTTTGATATCTCAAAAAGTTCAAAAATAAACTTAGATACTTTTCCACGCAGGGAAACAATCTCAGAAGAATCTCGGGGTGAAGCGCAGAAGTGAGTGGTCCTCAGGAGTGGGGACTCCGCCCGGGGCAAGCCGAAGCGACTTGACACTCATTTAAGTAGCATATAATTCAGTTTATTTAGCCGAATTGAATCTCCAACGAAGGGTTGACGCGGAAAAAATATTATTTACTCACCAGTGGTTCTAAAAGTTTTGGGTTCTATATGGCTCATTTGAAATTCGAGTTGATGGATTTATATTAATGTGGTGTGTGTGATGAAATAACGTTTGCTTTTTTTTTCTATTTTACATACGTTTATAACCTAATATGTAGAGTATAGGTACTTACTTGCTAGGAACTTGTAATGTATTTTTTCATTTTATTCATGATATTCTTTAGGAGGATTTCTTTTTAAAGTAATTTTAATACTAATTAAGATTTGTTTTATAAAGCGAAACATTATTCATATAGGATTTTGATTTTGAATTTCTCAAAAACCATGACATATGAATTTTCATTTTATTGTATTGCCAATATCAAAACTTATCACATATTTTGTTTAAATACAAAAGAAGCTTTAGGATATTATGCAAATAAAGGTTAACATACACAATAACACACATAAACAGATTTCGACCGCCGTTTACAATGACTTTTTAATTATATAATAGATTTTTGAGTAATAGAGCTTTTAGTGCAGAGTTCGTCAGGGGAAGTACTACCACCTTACCCATTTCCGCCGTGAAGCAGTAGTATTACCGAAACACAGTAATACAAGTGCGTGCGTGCGTGGTTGAACGGGAAGAGGCCGGTAAAATTACAGGCACATGAGACTTAACAACTTCACGTCTTAGGGTCGACAACTCATTGGCGAGGCCCCTAGTGTTGCAAATGTCTATAGGCCACGGTGACTATTTACCATCAGGTGGACCGTCTGCTTGTATGTCAGCGCATGTGGCATAAACAATTTTTTTTACGTATGCGACCGTGCCAATTTTGCAGCTGAACCAAAGTCGATGTAAAATGTATTATTGCTGAAAAATAGTTGTGACTGTCTGTCAAGAAGGTACTTATGTTACCTTTTTTGGGTACGAAACCTTTATACGAGTATGTTAGTATAGAGTCCCACCATAGTTTGAGAGCCCTATTATGTTCTGCTCTTGCTGTAGAGTGGTCTGTAGATGATAGGGTTAGCAGGGGATTGTTATTCCTTTTTATTGAAATAAATTAACGCAATTGTGTTCCAGTTCTCACTAATTAATGTCTTGGATGTTTTCGTTGAGTTTGGTTTTAATTAATCAATTAGTAGATTTTTATGAACATGTCATATAAATATTTTATTATAATATATTAATTCCCTTGGAACAGACTATAATACCAAACCTTGAACTCACTTTTAGCTGGTCGCAAAAGTAAAAGTATCCTATGCTTATCTTTAGGGTCCAAGCTAATGGATATTCTTGTTGGCGGGCCGGGTGGCTTGGTGGTAAGAGACTGCCACGCCATATGTTGTGGGATCAATTCTCACCCAGGACAAACATTTGTGTACATCAACATATTGTTTTTACTGTGTCCGGGTATATCTATTAAGAAAAAAAAGAAGTAGGTACATTGTATATCAGTTATCTGGTTTCCATAGTACATGTTTGGGATTCGATGACCCTGTCTAAAGCAATGTCCTAGGATATTTAATTATTACTGAAAAGTTGGTAATAGCTATCAAGACAATCTTTAAAGAACCCTTTGCCATCAAGCATCTATTTTGGTTTACCCAGAATAAGAAAATAGTAATTTAACTGATGTATTAGTCTGCGATACCTAAAACAGAACAACACAATCCGTAAAGCTCTTAGACGAATTATAATCGTGTGTTTTATCACGACAACAATCAAAACGAACGTACCGAGCCGCAAGTTTAATTATGCAAACATCAAGCCGTCGCCAGATTTCTCATTAGAGCCAAGATAATGACGGTACACACTGTCGCAAAATTAGATAGCAAGCACGCACCCAAACAGATATACGCGGCACATTAACATAAACCGAATTTGCATGTAAATTACATTTTACAGCATCTTAATTAAAACATTTTGGCATTATAAATGATCAAGCGGGGGTTGGTTGGGTGGTGTACCCCTGACCTTAGCGTGTCGCCCCCACCGTACGGTTTATTCGATAGTTTGGTAATTTAAACGTCGAGTTTGACGTTTAGATTTCGAATGCAATGTTTTTTTTTTGTAACTTGACGAAAGGTTTTACATATATGTTTGTTATATCTGTGGTACAGTGTATCTTTTATCGATTTCAATTTATGCCAGCGTTGAGCTCAATACAATTTATTCGACTAAACAGTTACTGAACTACATTAATCGATTGAACTTTTGCTACACGGTGAACCTATTACAAGATCCATAGGAATGCCAGGTAACGGTTGTTTAGCTGTTAATAGTTCCTATTTTAAATTACCATACTTACAAATTTTTTAGTAAATTAAACCAAACTTACTTACATAAATCATTGCAATTTTCAATAAAATAATACTTGAACAACTAATTTGAATCGCTAATGAATTTAAAGGCATAATTTGAATTCTTGTTAAAAATCTTTTCTTTCAATAACCCTTTAGTTTACTTACATTAACAAGCGTTTTAAAAAACCTCTTTTACTTGGGAGGGTGTCTCCCTCCGAGGGTGAAAATTAACAGAAACCTCTTTAAATAAGTTGGCAATTAGGGGTGACATAAAATCTACATAATTGTGCAAGTTGTGTATTGTTTATGTTTCAACAATAGGATTTTGTCTGCTGCAGTCTTCTACAATAAATCTTCTGGAAGATATGAAATAAATGTATCTTCCATGTACCTACTATTTTTTTGCGTGTAATATACCAAATGTTATTTAGAATTACGCCATCATCCATAACTACCATAAAAGTATTATTCTTTCTTAATTATTTTTTCTTATATTACATGCGCAACAAACAAGCAGACGGTCCACCTGATGGGAAGTGGTCACCGCAGCAAATGGAAATTTACGACACCAGGGGCATCACCAATGCATTGTCGACTCTGAGAGGTGAAGTTGGTAAGTCTCATGTATCTGTAATTTCGGCCCCTTACCGAAACACAGTAATACAAGTGCACTACTGCGTCACGGCGGAAATGGGTAAGGTGGTAGTACTTCCCCGGACGAACTCTGCACTAAGAGCTCTACTACTACGTTTCTTGAAAGCTTGACACAAATATACGATATAACTTCACACAGATACCTATTGTTTGACGTTAGTGCAAACTATGGAATTAGTAATGGACGACTAAAGACACGTCACTAAAGAAAGCAAAAATTTCAAGTATGACCGCGGGCTTTACACTGTTCTATTCATTGTACTTTGTCTTTTCAGGCTGTCTTAAAATACTTCTCTTACACAAAGGTCGTTAAGATGACGTTATATAGGCACAGTTTCTAGCAAAGTAGATAGTGTTGTTTTCATACATGAGAAAAGGAGTAAAACGAGTGTGAAAATGTATTTCACAATAATCATAAGAAAACAATGGTGAAGAGGTATATAATATATCCGATATCCATCAATGTATACCACAGATATAGAACAACCAATACACAAACACTTAACAAAAAAGAAAACAGGAAAATAATGATACGAACCTCTTTATTTCACACAATTACAACGATATGTAGAGGAGACGAGTCGCTCGCTGAACGTTCACGGTTACCCACTTTTTTATATCCAACACCACAGTGGAAAAAAACATTAAAGAAAACAATATAATCCTGGCAGCTTACAAACCGTAGGGTATAAGCAGTTTTACACACGATGATTTGAAAAAAACATGTGTGTATTGTTCCTACGTACAGCGGTAGCTACGGAGTGGAAAGTAGTGAAAAACAGGCGCCTAGTGTCAAGTGTAAATCGCCTTGTTAATTTCACTAGCCCTGCGGCGAATTTCGCCGAGGACGCATTGTGTATGCCGGCTTTATGTCGCGTCTTCCCGTTGTCTGTACACGGCTTTAATTGCGCGCGTCATTGGCGCGCTTTTTGAAAAAAGAATGACGTGTAATTAACGCGCGAATATGGAACGTGACAACGCGCGTTCTGAGGGAGCAATTTTTTTAATTTTTTTAATTAGGCGAGGGAAGGGTTTACCTTCGGCGTTTTGTTTTTATTTCATATTATTATATTCTATTTTAATCCATACGCATGCTTAATGCATGCTTAATATTCAAACTTGTGATAGGAAACAAAAAGCAAATGGTTTGTTTTGTTTAAAAAACACGGTGAAAGAATAAGGGAAACTCGTCTGCCGTGAACTACTTCAACATCCGGACTCCTAGGCTAAATAGATACTTTAAATAATTTACTGAGTAATTAATATGATATATACTTTCGTTGTTTACCGTAATGGTGGATGATAAATAAATAAAAAAATTGAGGACAATGACTGTCCGAAAAAAGCGATGATACATGATCCTCGTTTGGCTGGCTCGTGTATTTTTTTTATTAAAAAATCACATTAACGGCCTTCATTGGGGCGGCGATAAATAATGCCCTCCTTATTCAAATTTTTGTTTTTGTTCAGCCCCCGCGCGTTATAAATGAGCTTATTTGGAAACGCGGCCGAAATGATAGGGCGCGATAAAAATACTCAATTATAAATGCGATGTATGAGTGTACGGCTGTATTAAAAAGGTACCCGAATTGTATCGGTGAAATGAAATGAGGGTCATAACGGAAATATCAGCATAATATAGGTATTCACATCCCTATGTTTCAGTGGTTCTGGTTCGAGCCTCCCCTTGCCACGAGGGGGTAAATGCCACAGTCCACTACGCACCAACATTATGAACTGTCTCTTGATTTTGACTAGCATATATTAATTGTCTCAACAGTAGGTGGGCATTACAATGACTATTTTCGTATATGTTCAACAGTCGATTAGGGCCAAAATGTACCTATCACTTTGCTCTCTCATTCACCTAGATCCCTTTGGAAACCGTTATTTATGAAGAAAAAGAAGTTTCAAAAAGTTTCTAATGAGAATTCTAATATTTGAACGAATCTAAGCAGGTTTATCAAAAAGTTATTTTTTATTCGTAAACAGCCAAATAAACAAAAAAAAAAATGTGGAAATTCGTATTTGTGAGTGATATAACAATGTGATCACAGAAGGACTATTTCTATAAAAATATAAAAAAGAATATAATAATACCTATTTAGTGTCTATTGATAAATTATCAGAGAAAGAATACCTATGTGTAGATCCTCAATCTGGTTGGGTGTGGGAGATGGCACTATGGCATAAGTGATCATTTCCAACTTCCCTCTGTATTATATAACAATCAAGTCAACAACTTTATTACGTCCTTATAAATCCCATTTCAAATTATAATAATCATAACAGGCGACTGACAATTGGCAAAGGTCACACTGATTTCTCTCATGTGACCTTCCTGCCTGTTGCCAACTAGATGCAGTTACAGCAAAGATCGTCCGTCTCTTTCCTGTCATAATGTAGGGGCTCTAGGATTGTAGTTTCGTTTCGTGATTTCTGTTTGGGAATTGATTTTAATTTTTTTTTTTTAATGTTTATAGTGTTAAGAATAATTCTATGGGGTTTATTGTAACAATGCAAATAGGTACCGAAATACTACAGAATGAAAAACTAGAATGAAATTTAATACACTTTCCTTCTACGCTTTCCTCCGCGGTTTCACCCGCGTTCCGCGTTTTATTCCAGGCTATCTATATGCCAAGTTTCACCGAAAGCAGTTTGGTAGTTTAAGTGTTTACAGTATTTGAGTATCAAAAATCCATACATCTATCCATTCTCACAAACTTTCCCGTTTAAATTCTGTCCCTGGTGTTGCAAATGTCTATAGGCGGCAGGTACATCTGGTGGGCCGTCTGCTTGTTTGTGAGGCCATGTGTTATAAAAAAACACTTAACCACTTCACGTTTCAGGGCCAACAAGGCATTGGCAATGCCCATGGTGTTGCAAATGTCTATAGGCGGCAGTGACAACTTACCATCAGGTTGTCCATCAGCTTGTTGGTCGACCGATGTGATATAAAAAAAACACTTAACAACATTACGTCTAATACGTCAACGACGTATTTGCAATGCTTCTGGTGTTGAAATAGTCTATTGGCAGCGGTGACCACTTACCATAAGGTAGACCATCAGCCTGTTTGTCGGCTTTAACGAATTAAATTTTTAACGGATGTTCCCAAACGCACAAAACACCGAAGCGGCACCACGCAGCCCGTCCCCATACATAATTTATGAAACTTAAAGAAATGCAATGAAATGATCGTCCCATTGTAGATAAACGGGCCATTTCCACTGGCACAATTGAATGATGACTAGCCATTGTGACTATGTTTAGAGATCCTGCATATAATACCAGGATAGGTGCTCCAGCTCTACGACTATTTCATCCACTTATTGCGCTGTATTATTGCGCTTTATTGGGTCAGTATATGCGAATGTTGATACGATAAGTGGATTATTAGGGTGTGGAAAATTTTTGACGTCCCGTACGTTTAAGTTCTTGTTACGACTGTCCCTGTCTGTTTGCTTTTGATTTTTATTTAATATTCTAAGTATAGGGTAATTTGTGGATGAAACTAAACTATTGTTTTCTTAAAGTCGTAACTGGATATTGCCGGATCATTGCCAGTGAGGTACTTCGTTTTTAGGCTATTTATGTTTACTACCTCCAGCCACATCATGGATCTGATGATCTGGTGAGATTGTGGTAAAAAAAGATTATAAATGTTTATCTTTATATAAAAAGATCGATGTGTGTTTGTTTCTTACCTACTCGAATGTGCTTGGACCGATTTCCACGGGACTTTAACTGACAGATAGCTGATGTAACGAAGTAGCTGATATTGGTTTTTATTCTGAGAAAATATAACATCTCTCAGAAACCACGGGGGACAGAATGAAATAACAATCGCCTAAAATATTTTTAGTATTACATGTTTTTTCTATAATTTAGAAAACCGTAAAGCGAACTCAAACGAACACGGCAACACTGGATACATCACCAACAAAACTTTACAGTGAATTTCCATCGTACTTTTCCCAATTATAATTCCAATCGTCACTGCAAAAGTGACACTTACCTTACCTACATTTGTTAGTGCGGCGTCATCGTGTTCCGCAATACATTTTTGTCAGACTTTAGGACGTTTACAGACGTCCGACATGCACTAACGATCGCCATATACAGGCGGGGGCTGAAAACAGCGAGGCTTAGCCGAGAGTTCTGTCGGCAAATTAGGCCTTTCATTAAAGCTGTTATAGCACTAGTAGAGGTAGTAATGCCGTATAATACTTGTTATAAAGATCAAATACTATTCGTTGTCTGTAAGTAATATCTAATTTCTAAGTTCATTAATAATGTCAAACTTGAAAGTAAGGAAGTGTCAAGGATACTGGCTTTGAGGAACTTAGTTGCTTTTGTTACTACGCGATCTCCTTGTTTGATTAATCAACGATTTTGTATAATAATAATATATGTTCTTGGACATTCTTTACACACTGTCATCTGATCCCAAACTAAGCAGAGTTTGTGCTATGGAAACTAGAAATCTGATAAACAGTACTACATATGCCTACAACTCGTAGGAGCTTAAAAATATGATGTACTTTTCCAATATCTTCACTTTTACGTAGTATCTGATGATCAGAACCTGCCGATCATAGTACAGTCGAGTGCGAAATCACGTAGCGTATTTCAAGTACTACCTCCTCTATAAATTATACGGAGTGGACCCCGGAATGTTGACAACCTTTTTTAATAAACATCGTTTTTATTTTATTTCAATTTGAGATGGGGAAGGAAAACTGGAACATGATGTATGTACCTACCAAAAACGATAAAACTAAAACGGTTAAAAGCTTTGTTATAGAGCATGTTTACGTACGTAAGAACGCCAGTAATTACAAAATAAGTATGTAGGTATACGATATATCAATTAGTAACATGAACCATAAAACTGCATGCCAATTTTTCATAACCGCATATTTTTTTAGACGCGAATTCGCTGATATATTCCAAATTATAAAAATATTGAAAATCGCCAGCTATTTACGCGTAGCCACTCAGACACTGACCTATTAAAAGAGTGGCACAAAAAATAAATAAAGCAAGTAATTATGAAAATTCTGAATGTTTTTCAGATCTGTGCCACCGGTTATCGACAACTGGTACGACGTTTAAATTACGAGCCGGGCCCATTTTTATCTGTTTTTTTTGCTCGCCGGGCCTAGGGGTGGCGCGCAACATTTTTTTGGACTTATTTTTTTATCGAGCGGCCCGAATGGACCACTTCAGTGCCGGGTTAAACTGACGATATAACGGAAAAAACTAGTTTTTATGCGACTACCGTACGCGTACGTATGTTTCATAAGAAAATATTACGCTAGTAACTATACCCGGACGAGTGAGAGGGGACTACTTTTTTTTCTGTTAGTTTTGGTTGCTGTTTTATAATAAAGACTGGAGGGATGATATACTACCTTATTAAGTCTACTATAATATACAATTTGTGATAACATAAAAGTTTTAGTGGTAGGAATGATGGTTTATTCTATTATTTTTGTCACTTCACAGTATTGATCGTATTTATTACTAGCTGCCACCCGCGGCTTGCTCTATGTCTTGAAGACCATAGGCAACGCGTGTACCAAATTTCTGTAAAAATGTTCAGTCGTTTATCCGTGAAAGCGTATCAAACAAACAAATTCACTTTTAATAAGTAATAATAATAAAGATTAATACTGAGGTATGTAAATTATTGGTCTTAATAATTAAAAATAAATCGCAGCAATTATGAAATCAATCTTATTTATATTTTCATTGGGTAATTTTTTAATCAAAAACTTGCATCCATCTCTTGGTTTCCTTCTGAACGATAGATTGTTCATATTAGAATGTATCCTGGGACATGGCCTATGTTACTTCTGGATAAGGAGCTTTCAAATAATTATATAACTCTTTGTCAGTCCGCTAGTAGATTTTGAGTTTATTCAATACAAATAAAACTTCAAATCTTATTCCTGTAAATTTATTTATATTGTTATTCAACTTCTTTCACAAGCATGTGTCTGTAGTTTGCTATAATACCGGTTTGAACTATAATATTTCAACGAACATTAAATAATTATAACTACCTACTTAGATATTGCTTTATATGGTTACTAGATATAGTAGGCAACTCAACAATCACTAACTGGTCACGCAAAAGGTAATTTTGTTGTAAAATAAATATATATTATTATGTATCGTTTCTAAGATTTATATTATGACGATATCTATATAAAAATAAGTAAATACAATATAGTTAAGTATTAAGGCTTTAGTGTTATAGAAAAAATTGCATGCATTTCACATACCTATTATGTTATCCTCAAATGTCCGTATGATTATTGTCTGATTTCAAGCTGTCGACGAACACCAGATTATTAAAGTTAACAAAAAAAGGTTCGCATAAAAAAACTATATGTTAAAATATGTACTCAGAAGGCAAAGGCATTTCCTGAAATAAATTTCGTAGAGACTAGCACGAATATTTTTTTTTTTAGTACAAAGTTTAAATCTAAGCCTACGGCAGAGCTTTATAGCATAACGCCGTAAGCCTATGGATGGACGGAAAAGAAACTTATCTTGCTATTAGTATGTCGGTCAATTGCCTTATTTTTCTAACGAAGATATGGAGCTCAGTTGACCAGCCAATGCATTATATGATCAGTTGTTACCAACCCAAATATTTGTTGACTGGAAAATAAGGTTCAATCAATATTAATAGAAAAATAATGGCGTATTTAGATGAAAATAAAAGAGCATTTTAAATATATTGACGCAGTAAATTCGGAGACAGAAGTCAGCTTGTTTATAGAAAGTGAAAGTTAAGTGAAAAGCAATTTCACTGAAACTCAAAGTCTATAAGTTACACCAGTCCCTTACACCTAAATAATTAACTTTTGTATTAGAATAAATTAGTCGACATAGTAAAAACCTTTTAAAACTACATCAGTTCACCTCGTTACAAAAGAGTGAACAGCCTATTCCGAAGCAATCATAACACGCGTTCTATATTTATTGTAGTAAAGTAACAGCCTCGTGCAATCTAGAAGCGCTCGCACAATCTAACCCAACGGCTTTTGTGCTTACTTTCATATTCGCTGCATTGACAGTTAAAGGGCTCTCTAGGGTTGCCACTTAAGGGGGCACGTAATTAATTAATTATCTGAAGTGAAAAAAAAAAGTTGAAACTATAATAAATTCTCCTTTTGCAGGAGAATTATAACTGTGTCGCATAATTATTTGCTAATTTCATGTCTTTTGGATCGGTTTGTAGGAAAGAGAGATAGTTAAGTAGTTGGCAACATCAAAATTGTGTAATTTATTGTAGTAGTACTTAGCTGCTCTTCATAATAATACGGTTTGAGTACATGTTTCCATTTAAAATCTTTAGCCTCCTGATCAGTTTCAACGATACTTTGTATTTTAAAATGAATATTTCTAGTTAACTCACGCTTCATACATAGCCGAAGATAAGATTGTTTGATGATAATGTCAAAAATACTAATTTTAAATATCGCAACCCTAATTGCCTACAAACACATGCACAGTAGCCGTCCCTATCGACTCGCCTTATTAATAAACATGCGCTAACAATAAATAATTGTTTATAATGAACTTTATAATATATTAGCGCAGATACTTCATTATCTCGCGGGCAGCGCACGCACACATCTATAGCTATTCAGGCAACCATCGACAACGCATCCAAATATTAGTGAAGATGATCTGATTCTGATGATCGATTATCGATAAGCTGGTTTCAATCCGACGTATCAGCATTTGTTTTGAATTAAAATAAAGAGAAATGGTTTGTAACCATTAAAAATGTCTTAGGTTATTCGTGATATATGAGAATCCATTTCAAAATACAGTGTCGATAATTTAGACAGCTCTGTTAATCCCTACTAAGATTATAAATGTGAATATAAGTTTGTTTGTTACGCTTTCACGCGAGAACTACTTAACCGATCATCATGAAACTTTGTACACATATTCTTGGAGGTATTAGAAGTAACATAGGATAATTTTTGTACCGGGAAAATTTTACATCCCTCGGGAATGCGGGTGAAACCGCAGGGGACAGCTAGTACTGAATAATTATTGTTGAATTATAGTTTGAGAAATGTGTTAGTAGAGAAGATAATGATATCAGCAAAACTTTTGAGTAACAAGCTCAAAGTTGGATATAATTGATTAATATTAATTATCAATAGTAAAAGTTAAAACATTATTTCGTGCTGTAAGTTCTAAGTGAATATTTAGATGTAAATCTTGTAAGCAATTAATTATTGTGGTTGAATTATGATAACGAAACATTGGCACAACACCGTATACTATCTAGCCCAGTATGTAAATTAGCTATTCCATTAGGAGTTAACCTATTTTAATTTATAGAGGAACTTGCGTTTAATATTAAATTGATTATAATTAATGAGTTTTTAAAACATTCTGTATATTGTATGACTTATTCATAACATTGTATGGCTGATATGTATCGAGTTATGGTAAGTTGGCTTTTGATTCTTAGTGACAACTAAGTAGCATCAAGACTAACTCAAGGCGAGCATTATAAAGTACGGTAAGAGACCAGAAGTCGTGAGTTTGATTCCAAAGTAGGGGATGGTATAATTAACATGTCTTTATTAGCCCGAGAGACGAAAAAATCTCCACATGTCATTTTCGGATTGAAAATATCAACGGTGAAATGATCGGCCTACATCTGCGGGTGTAATAATAAATGGTCTTCAAGATATTAATTTATATCACCATGAAGTCTTTGAAGATATTTATTAACAGTATTCTAAAAGTAATGGTGCCTTCTGCCATCTGAGAGTTATTCAAGTACTGTAAGCTTATTGTAAGCTAAATTAGAGTACTGTACCCATTTCCGCCGTGAAGCAGTAGGCCATTGTATGTTTCGGTTAGAAAGGTTAAGGGCCTGTGAAATTACAGACACTGAACATCTTCACGTCTCAGGGTCGATAATGAATTGGGGACTTAACGCTGTCGGACTATGTGGTATTTTATAAAAAAAATACTTGCTAACTTGTAGGTAGAATTTATAAGAACATTTTTAATTTATAGATTTTTTTGAAAATTATACTTCTACTATTTTTCGATGTCTTTAACGTCGATGCTGCCCCGTCACTATTCTGCGCAGGAGCATCACGACGTTTGGTTCGCATTTTCTTTTATCGACGCATTGATTAATGTGTCTCGATTTGAATAATAATTTTCAGATACAAACGTTATTGTATGATAAATTTAGTGCAAATTGTTACGTGAAACCAATTGTAAGTTAGTAGTATTAACTATCCGTTTGTGGCTGTAGTTTTCTTTGAATTTATCTTGTAAGTCTGTTGGTAGGCTTCCTCTTGTAAAGAAATGTTGCCTTTCAAGCTGTCGTTTCAATTCAAACTTTTATTCTTTTGCGTTGATTGTTCCGATAGGTCTTTTTGTACCTATAATTGATACCTACATACGTAATAACAGAGGGTTTTTCATAAAATATCTATGGTATAATATATTATGCAGGTGTGTTCATAATATTGCAAATCTTGGTTTATCATTTCTATATAGGGATCTGTCATTTACCATAAAGTTTTATTCATTTACCTGCCAGCTTTAGTATAACATAAAAAATATATATACCACCAATAACTTTAGCGGATTTACGCGTGTACCAGTCAGTCAAAGAAAGCATGTTAACATGCTGTAGTCATCCATCAAAACTCATTCATCCAAATTACACACACATCTTTCAATTACATATCGTCATTGTGTGTACATTCAACTCTCAAGTGCTCAAAGCGCCAAAAGGAGAAGCGGGCGAAAACAAACGCGCCCGACTCGAGGTGAAGGTCGCAAAACAAAAGACGACCGACATACACACATAGTTACGGGCCAGCAAACCGGTAGTGGACGGACAGACAGTGAACATCGCTACTCGGTTACGTGGGTGATAAAAAGAAAGAAAAAAGATGTTGGGAGAAAATCGGAAATGTACAGAGAGGGTAATGCTATGGTATTTCATATTCGTATCTAGTCAATTGGAAAATGGAAGATCTAGTTTTTCACTGTAAATTGGAATATACTTATTTGCCTAAAAGGTTTGCGTTGACTTGAAAACTTCCTCAGTGTATTTCCGTCGATTAAAATCTGATTGACGGGAATGTAGCAAAAATATGCACACAAAAAATTTTTTTTGTTTGTCCCTCTGCCCGCTTGAACACCATAATCTTTGAAATTAACGTACGCTATATGCCCCTTTCAGAAGTAAAATTTTAATGGAAACCGTTTTATGCCGACAACCTGAGAAACCGCAGAACTATACCGTAATAATATTATACAGAGATTGCGAATTTTATATGTTTGTATAAACAATCTAAGCTCCGGAACCACGGAAGTTACATTATTCCAGATGGACATAAGCTATGTTATGCAAGATGAATAAATTCCCTTGAGAACCCGGGATGGAAGCTAGTATGTAGGTACATACACCGCTCGGGTGGTTAACAGTTATTTTTACATATCTTCACGCATAATTTAAGTAGTTGGTCGTTTTCCAGTCAGTAAACTATTATTTCGATATTAAAAATAACAATCACTTTTTAATTCTTTTATTTCTTATATTACCTAAGTATAAAATAAAAATTTAAAAACTGTTAACATTAAAAATCAACAATAATAATTATCACACTAAAATTATATCAAATCACAGTGCAGCAACTCTAAAAACGTATCAAGTCTCGGGCGGGCGCCGTAAGTCCGGTGGTCCCATATTTCACAGCGGTGCTCCTCTGTGCCACCTCCCGATCTTTTATAGTTTTATATACGAGTGCCGCTAGCTTGTACGTCTTGTTGTACCCTCAAACTGTTGCTTCAAGTGCTATTAATTGCTTGGGCATGATAAACATGGTTTAAAATGTTTATGTTGAAATTGGTGTGGTTAGATTACTAACGATAACTCTGCTAGTCACTACAAATTTTTAGGGTTCTGTGATTTCTGACCAGGAACCCTTATAGTTACGTCTTCTCGGTACGTCCGTCTATCCGAGGTTTTGCTAAGAGACCGTGTTGTGTATATCAATTACGCCGACAAAGTGGTAAAATAACATTTTGGAGAATATTTTTTAGGGCAGCTATATTTTAAGTTGGAATGATTTTTTTTAATACCATATGGGCCGACAAACTGGCAGACGATCCAGCTGATGATAAGTGGTCACCGACACCTATGGACATTTGCAACTCTAGGGGCACCGCCAATGCGCTGTCAACCCTGAGACGAGAAGATCCTAAGTGCCTGTAATTAAAACGATTTGGGGTGGCGCAATATGTATTTTATTTTCATATTTGATATATTACATATTAAGATGGCAGTTGGACAAACATTTGCGTGTGTGAACATGTTTGTGTGTTCAATAAATATGTTGTTTTTCTCTTTCTTTTTTTAAGGGACTTTGAGTCCGACATATACCTACGTATTTAATAGTAGTATATATGTATTATACATAGGAAGGCCTATATTCAGGTGTACACGTCTAATATGATGATTTTGTAGTGTATGAGTTATCTGGTGGCCATAGTACAACCTATGCTTAATTTGAGATACTTATACAGCTAATTCAAACTAATTCGGCGAGCTGGCGTTACGAGGCCTCCGAGAGCGGACATCTCACGTGATCGCGTAGCTAGTGAAAGAGACAGAGCAAAAAGGCCGCGACGAACCATCCTCGAGCTAGTGTAATTTTTTTTTACAGAATGACACCACAGATAACCGTGTGCGACGCATTTCCCATAATATATTATTACGATAGGCTTGGCAGATTTTTAACGGGCCGCTTGCTCGATTCCAATTCACTTTATTAGACGGCCAGTTGGCTTGGTAGCTTGAGACCTTGACTACCACGCCACAGGTCGTTGGTTCCTTTCCACCCTAGAACAAACATTTATGTGTAAAAATATGTCTGTTCTGTGTATGGGTGTCAATATTTATATAACTATGTATTTGCAGAAAACGTACTATATCAGTTACCTAGCAACAACAAGCTATGTCTAGTTTGGGATCAGATGTCCGTATGTAAAAATTGTCCAAAGTTATTTATTAAGTATTGTATTTGTTCTACGTCTGCGTGTAATATCTATTTAATTATTTATTTTAAAAAAAAGTTGTTTATTATGTAGTATTTCGATTATCTGATTTCCATAGTACAAGCCCGGCTTGATTCTAGATCAGATAGCCGTGTGTAAAGAATGACCCAGGATATTTATTTAGTTATTAAAGCTTAATTTTGACAACAATTCTATCACTCTAAGGTTCTCCCAAATATGGACAATCTCGTCAATTCTGGACATGGATGTCACGTCTCTCGTTCTCGTCAAAATTTTACGACAACTCAAATGTTATTACATCAAAACGTAGGTGTAATAAGTACATACCTACACGTAGAGCTCATTAAAAGCAAGATGCGTAATAAACCAACACATTACTCTCCTACAAATACAATGTAGAGCTGTAGCTGTAAATTACTTACTGTCGCCAAATAGCGCATCAACGAATAGTTTGTGCTTTTCCAGTGTTGTCGACACAAATGTTTGTTTAACCCGAATATCATTAATTATTAATGTTTTTTTATGGGCTTGTGTTGCACTTTAATGTCACATTAGCTTTTAAGTGTAGCTGCCACGTACCAGTAGGTGCTTGCTAACATTTTTTTTCATAAGAAGGTATTAGTATTAGGAAGGCAGTAGAAAGTAGTAAAGAGAATAATGTTATAATTCTAACATTATTTTTTAATAATTAAATGATATTCGGTTTAAACAAAAATTTGTGTCGACAACACTGGAAAAGTAGTATCTACGTAGTATATGTCAACTTTAAAAAAGTTAATATCTATCCTTGAATTGTTAAAGTACACACAAGTAAAGGAGAATGTAACACGCAGCATCCTGTTACAACAAATTGTTGAATCAAACGAGCAATTCACGACACAATTGACAACAATAGTGGAACTTGGTCATGTGTGTCGGCAGTATTGGCAAATGCGAAGTCGGGGCGCGAACTTGTGTCCCATCCCATTGTGTGGACTTGAAACAATAATCTGGAACCGTAGTAATGAGTCGACGAGCCAGGGGCCTTGTTACAATGACCACTATATTAATTTTTGATATTGTTTTAATCCTTAATTGCATAGCCTTAAGATATTTTACTAGTTAACAGAGTCAGGTAAAAGTTTGAGGGGCAAGAGTTATTTATTGGTGTCTAATTTATTCTTTGTTTGACTTTTCATTTTGATGCATCTCAATTTCTTTCCAATGTAAGCTGCCTTAATTCAAGCTACTTATTGGGTATGATTGTATAATTATTTGGAAGTTTTGTCAACCTATCGGCCCTAGAGACCCGCCCGGCTTCGCTGGAGATTGTATAAATGTAATATACACTTAAATCATCTCGAAAAATATCTCTAATCGCTACATAGGAGAAGAAAAGTGTGTTTGATACTTGACTTACTTTTTGACTTAATGTACTATGTCCCCTGGATGGGGCAGAGGGCGTCCACAGTACGTGGCCATCCCGAACGGTTTTGGGCTTCGACCTTTACTTCGCTTCAGGTCATTCCTATCGCCTTCACTTCTGCAGTGATCGTCCGCCGCTAGGTCTGCTTAGGGCGGCCACGTTTCCGCTTTCCTTGGGGATTCCAGTCTAGGGCTTGCCTTGGCGTGTTTGATACTATTTAGACATAAAAACAAAACACAAACGTATTAAAAAGAAGTCTTAAACCAATTCTTATTTAAAAATGGTATCTACTTACCTTTATTATAAAACTAAAAATACACTTACAGTAATTAAAACACATTCTCGCTCCATTGACGTTGATAATTACGTTAAACTTGTAACTAAACGGCCTTAAGATATAACGTTATTCAAAACCTGAATGCAATTAGCTGTTCTAGTATATTTAGACTGTTTAAATAATTAAGTATTTGTTTTAAAGTTAATTTGGCAGTGTAATGTAACCAGTTTTAAATTATCACGAATTTTTATCGCAGCTACGATGGGTTAGTGGTTAGCGCACTTGTCTGCTATTGTAATACCGCAGGTTTGAATCCTAGAGTATTTAGAAAGTTTTGGCCCTCTATGAAAACTTAACTCAAAAGTATGAGAATGTATTTTATAATGTTTTAACTAGTTATTGAGGTTATTTAAGTTATATTTAGAAGTAGTAGAGCTCTTATTGCAGAGTCCGTCTGGGGAAGTACTACCACCATACACATTTCTGTTGAGAAGCAGTATGACAGTAGGGCAGGTAAAATTACATGCAAATAAAACTTAGCAACTTCGCATCTCAGAGTCAACACCGCATTTGAAAATTCGCACTCTCTCTCTTTATAATACTACTAGCTGTCCCCCGCTGTTACATCCTCGTTTATCAATATCATATATAGCCTATAGCCACCTACAAATTCCCCGTCGAATGGTAGTAGTTCCATCCCGATATGTTCAGTAGTTTTGTGGTGATGGTGCGTCAAAGGAGGAAGGAAAGGAAGGTATATAGAAGAAGATAGATACAAACTTCAGGAATATAAAGACTTACCTTATTTTTGTAGAAGTATAAAATACTCTTTAATTTTACAATTCTTCTTCGTCCACTGTAGAACAGCCCACCGCAAGTCGTCTGCCTTAAGGCTAGCTTCTTATGCAGATTTTACGAGAGGTTATTGCTGTAAGCAGCGCCCGAATCGCTTAATTGTTTGGATCAGACATCTTACTAACAAAAACTACAATAACCAACGTATTTGGCAGCAAAGCGATGCGTGCGCTTTATTTATTTGTTTGTTAAATTGCTTTATTATTTTTTTGGTGAAAATGCTATTTAATTAATACAGACATATTTGCATTCGAAAATCGAGATCTTATAGGCCGTTTTGACAGCAAAGAGTGTTATAGCAAAATAAACCCTATTATGTAATGATAAGGTCTTATCTTAAAAGCAATAATAATGATTTTACTTTGTGATGTTGAACTGTCAAAACGGTCCCCTTTAGATCTCTACAACCTTACATAGGTTTACAATGCCTGAATAATTTATGCAAAAAAATGTATTATGTCATTATATTTAACGTAAATAATATACATCTACTATTAAAATTAAAGCAAAATTTTTCACACGCTCTTGATAATATGTGATTAAACTGAAAACAAAAATCGTAACGCCTATATTTTTTACCTCTTATGGCGCGTCTAAAGAAGTTTCACTTAAAAAGAAACTCTGAGGTTATCTCATTTTCTTATATGTTTTAAATGAGTTAAAAAAACACATGTTTAAAACCAATCAAAAATACTTATACTTCAATAACTAAAACACTACTTAAAATACCTACTTGTTTTTTTCTGTTCCGTGTCAGAATTATTTAAATTACCTCCAACAGTAAAACTCCTTCCTTCTCATATGGCCCATGGCGCTATGAGTCACAGTTGACACCTCTGAATAATCTAATTTGATAAATCAAACCATATGCAGCTATAAGTGTTATGACGGTCACAGTCACAACTATATTTAGGCGCCGCCATAAAAGTTTTAATTGTAGGCCAACATTACTATTGTTCTGATTGCAGTATATCGCTAAAAACTGAGATTATTTTCAATTGTTCGAATAGCTTTTCAGTTGATTTTTGCAGGGTCGGCAACACGTGAGTGATACCCATGGTATTGCAGGAGACAGTTTACCATCAAACGGGCCGTCTGATGCCTAAGTAATATAAAAAAAAAATGTAAATTATAACACTATTACACCTTATATAGTACTAATGCTATAAATAAAGTAGTTACACAATACATTTTTTAATAAACGTTATAAAACACAGAATACATTGTTTAAACAAAATAGTACTTTCACAACATATACGAGTGTCATAATGAATGAATTATTTTTTTCTGTTCAACGCTATTTTCTTTATATGATACAATCTATTTTCAAATCTATTTAGGTATGCTTGAATACTTAAAGCATTGTCATATCATGGTAAATTCGATTTTAAGGCATACCTAATAAATATTATTTTCAATTGTCATTAAAGAAAACAAGAACGCAAAACTAAATTAACCAGCTAAAGATTATCCAGCAAACTGTGTACTTAACAAAAAATACGACGTCAAAGTTAGACATCTTGTGTTATCTGACATCTTAGCTTGTTCTTAAAGCAGTCATAACAATTAATTGGAATAAGTACTAGGCGAGGCAAGATAATTGCGCACCGTATAATATCAGCAGGAGTTGACTCATGCCACGTAGTAAATACACACAGAGGGTTCAACGTCGGCATACAACCAATGGTAAATGTTTCATAACAATGTAAAACTGTTCAGCTGAACATCGTGTGGAATTCTACATAGTAATCTACACTAGGCCTACATGGTGGGTTTATGCGTATATCTTTGTTGTTTAAGTTTTATCCCAAAAGCTGGATGGTATATTAGAATTATTGAGTTTTAACTAAGCAAAGCTTGTTTTATGGAAACTGAATAACTGATAAACTGTGTAGATATATTTACTCTCAGACAGAACAAACCAACATATTCCTTACCAAAATGTATGTCTTAGGTAGAAATCAAACTCACGATCCATATGCTAGTGTTACTTTAGGTCTTTTTGTTAAGGTTCTGTCACATGGTGGACAGCACGCATCTTTCAGTCAAGTTGTTTTGTTCTGTAGTGCCCTCTATGCTTATCTATTCAGTGTAAAGCGTACATCTACCACTTTTATACAGCCTGTGTGATACAAGATTAATTAGTGATGTCATACAATAATTATAGAGGTGATACTATAAAACTAATAGGGCTAATAACCAATTTAGAGACTCCGTAGATATGAAACGGGAAAATAGGTTATTTACTTTCTTATTGCACTTTATGGAGCATTTGGATAGAGTCGGTTGTCTCTCAGTCATTATTGTTTTAGTGTGGTAAAAGATAGGGTTTCTCTTCTCTTCACCTTATTTTGGTAATATACAGGCTGTTACAACACTACACATACAGCCGAAACGTGGTTAAATGGGGCCTTGTAACGATCCATTCACAATATTTAAGAACCGTAGTAATGCTGTACGATACGACGCTCGTATAACATACCCCAAAAAAATAAAATAAACTACTAAAGTAGACAATTATTAACTTTCTGTTAAATAATCTGGTTCCCTGACATGACAGCTTACTAGGGTTATTGGCATTGATAATTAATTATATTTTTACGCGGTATTTTTAAAGCTTATGAATTCTCCATTGGTCCAAGCCCGACTGATTTACTTATGAATTTTTGTGATAAGGTATGTTTCGATGTATCAAATTCATCATTACCCACAAATAATCCTTTCTCCTTATAATATTGTTTAGATGAAGATACCACCATCATATCAATATGGTAGAATACGGCTTAGGTACCCATCAGGTTGGTTGATAGCCTAAAGTTAAAATCTGTTGCCAAACCTATCAATGTTCGTCAGTTGAACTTGAGAGCTAGTTACCTTCTTAACTTTCTCAATACATTGGCAATCCCTGCACATTCCGACAGGAACACCTGCCAGTTTATATCAAACTATTAAAATAAAAATAATACTCAAAAATTACTGGACTGATTTTCAATTTTTTGTCAGTTTCATTGTCAGCAACAAGTAGGACTATCCTCCAAACATAATTACAAAATTGTTTCACATGTCATACTGTTGTGCAAATATTGGTGTCCGCTCTCGTATAGCTTAGAAGAAACTACAAAAAAACATTATCAGCTTAGCGGTATTTTTTTTAATGTCAATATAGTTAAAAAACGTGTGGTCCCATTGGTACTTTTATGTACGGACCTCTAAAAACACATAATAATATCACCTCTGCCTTCAATATCAAAGGCATGAAAGATTAATTATCATACTCTTGTATATATTTAGTTATTAATTAATAAAATTAAATAGCCAACTCGATCGTAAACACGCCGAATGCATTCCTAACTCGTCGTCATCAATATTCAACTGAAGCGTTTATTATCATATCTCATTATACAAGTTAGTGCTTGTACAGAACGGAGAAGGCCCCCTTCTTAGGTTATGACCTTACTCCTAGGCACTCAATTTCACCCTTAGAACAATTACCGAAATTGTATTTTATCGTTCAATAAATAGAGTTGAAGTTTGAGTGATGATGTGCAGTTGTAAAGTCGAGATTCGGTTTTCAAATGCAATTTGGAAATGAGATCCGCAGGGTAGCTGTTACCCTTAAGGGGTGTAAGGGGGTATGGGTGCCTTGCCACTATTATTTATAAGGGTGGGTCAGTCGTCGGATAGTGGGCTATACGATTCGCTTAAACTGCAACCGCTTACGTACGTAAAGCTTATTCGTATATTGTTTTGTTCTATTAATTAGCATATCCTCACCATCTTGCTGCTCCTAGTTTGTTGTTTGAAATTATAGGGTAAAGGAGTAATATTATAGTTACGTTTTGTGATGAAATGAAAGCTTACTGTGTTGTTTACCGTCTATAGTTATTTAAATAATTATTACCCCTACTCAAAAAGCATAAGTATATGCAAACGTGAAATCTTTAGAGTAGTAGAGCTCTTAGTGCAGAGTTCGTCCGGGGAAGTACTACCACCTTACCCATTTCCGCCGTGAAGCAGTAGTGCAATTGTATTACTGTGTTTCGGTTAGAAAGGTAAGGGGGCCGGTGAAATTACAGGCACATGAGATTTAACAACTTCACGTCTCAGGGTCGACAACGCATTGGCGATGCCCCTAGTGTTGCAAATGTCTATAGGCGGCGGTGACCACTTACCATCAGGTGGACCGTCCGCTTGTTTGTCGGCCCACGTGGTATAAAAAAAAAATAATAATAAAAAAAAAATTATAATAAAATATATTTAATAAAATACAAAACTTTACGCTGTTTATTCTTGAAGAGGTAGACAGGGATCTCAGTCCAAATAACAACATTTCATCCTTATTGAAATTTAGTTTTATTATACAATATAGCAGTTCTAATCCAAATAAACCTCCGAGGTTTCTTAGATTGTAACGATAAATGTTCTATTGTAAGATGTTTATAATAATATACTCGTATATAAAAATATAAAAAAATTATGTCTACCAAAGTTACCAAAGTCGAAGCTCTGCTGTAGTTTGGGATAAGATAATTTTCATATTGAAAGCGACAAAATGTTACTTCATAATTTATCTACTCTCCTTAACAAGTCTTTCAACACATTAAATTAATTGTGGCGCAGAAAAATAATTAAAAGATAGTATACGACTTAACATCGTTGTAGAGTATTAATTTCACAGGTATCTTTTACGGAAGTTAATGTCTCATTATATCGTGTGCGTTTCCATACATGACAACGTCACGATATTTTTAAACAATCACCCTTTTCTGTGACATTTTTTTAATTATCTCAATATATGTTCTACTATAATATAATATAATATTATAAATGTGTTTATATGTTTGTTACTCAATAAAAAACGAAATTCATCACCTACATAAATACTTTTTATTCAGCGAAATTTTTGGATCTCTCGTGAACGCTGAGGAAAACAAGGGACAGAAGCTAAATAGTATCCCAAATTATTTTGAGTATAAGTAAAACATGGCTAATATTAGGCAGCTTAAAAAAAAGTTTATGAGTTTCTAGCTGATTCTTCTCAGTTGAAGTCAGACCAGTAAGTTCAGATATTCCTACATCATGCTCTGACTTCAGCATTTACCAAAATCTCATATTCACCTGCGTAATGTCGTTAAAACTGTATACAAATGAATGTTTGTCGACAGAATATCGCCTCTTCGATTCTCTAACGTGTGTATGAGTCCGAGGCGATTTGTCGCCATCATCAAAGTATAAATCACTCTCCCAACATCGATACATCAGCGTTGCAAGGCGCTGTTGTGTCCACGCGGCTTAATTTACTTTTGATGATGCTTTTTCGGTGGAATACACAATTTTAAACATAAATCTTCATCGATACTTAAAATTTTAGTCAAAGGATTACGTTGGCTTGGTCTTGGCTGTTTTAGTTATGAAAAGCGTTTGAAAATTATCAATTAGATCATTTAGACTTTGTTGGTTTGGTTAAGGACCCTGACTGCCACCCCAGAGGTCGTTAGGTTCGTTAGGTTAGGAATTCCCACTTAGAATAAACATTTGTGTGCATGAATGTATGTTCGTTCTGTAAATGAGTGCAATATCTATTTTATATAGGTATTTATTTAAACCTATATACTTAGTAGTATATCAGACATTTGGTTTCCTCTGACCGTATGTAAAGAATATATCAGAATATTTATTTATATATTATTTAGAACCTTAGCAATTTTGATAACATACATAATAAATTATATTTAATACAAACATACATCAAAACGTAAAACCACATTTTTTGAAATCGGTAAAAAATACAATTTAACATAAGTATCAACGCAATGGAAACGCGCCATCGAAAACTATGTTCACAAGTAAAATCTACTTAACATATATTGTTGGAATAATTACCATAAATTACATTTAATCGTGTACTTATTTTAATTTAATGGCTGTTAATAGCTTAGTTTCCACAAGAGCCTGATTATAATTCACGAAATAATTAAAAAATAGCTCATTGTTATATAAAGACGGAATATTTTATATTATCTATATTTATATATGTACAAGAAAAATAGGGTTCCTTTGACGCACCATCACCTCAAAACTACTGAACATATCGGGATGGGACAGTTACCAATCGACGCAGAATTTCTCGTAGATTGTAGGTTATATATGATATTGATAAACGCGGGTAAAACCGCTGGGGAAAGCTAGTGACTTTATAAATGTACTTAATTTTGATTAAAAAGTAAGTATGTGATAAATAATAAGAATATTGTCAGCTTTTTCAGTTGCTTTAACCTTAATTACCCGAGACTAATGATATATTAACTATAGATGCATTTTCTCGCTCAGAAATGGCCACATAAAAAGCCGGTAATTGTCCTAATTCCATTTAGTTGCACTTAATTGTAATGTAACTAACGATCTCTCTTAGAAACTTTCAGTGGCAATTATTTTGTATCCCTTTCTTCGCACATATATATATCTAGTAGTTGCGCTGCGTGAGAGTCGTGATGTTGTGCGAAGGGCGTGTCTATATTACAATGCGTCATTGCCAGAAACTTAGTATGTTTCGATGCCTTTAAATGTTTTCTTTTTATTTTAATCGCCCATTTTCGAATCTGGTACTGTTTACCGTTAAGTAAATCAGCGGAGACAAGTTTAAGACAAATTAAAGATTACTCCATGTAATGAAGTATCATTGAAATTTGTTTATATGCTGAAGATTAATGTAAATTCTAAAAGGAAATGTAGACTACACTCTGCTAGCTAAGTTAGTTATCTTGTTGACTTTATTGAAAGGAACCGTAACACAACTTGCTTTTTAGCATTGAATGAGTCTAGTCGAAACTATCTTCTACCAATCCCTAATATACTCGTAATAATATTATAATATTCTGGGACGTCCTTAACACACGGCCTTCTGATCCCAAATAAAGCAGAGTACTATGGAAACAAGATAATTGATATACTACAAATACTACGTTTTTTTTTTCTAAATACAGACTTGAATATCTATAATATTTACACCCAGACACAGAACTAACAGAAGTGTGCATGTCACACAAATATTTGTCCTTGGTGGGAATCGAAACCACGACCTGTGACTTGGCAGTCAGGGTAATTAGCCAGTAAGCAGTTGGTTTAGAGGTTAGGCGTGTTTTCCAAATTGCGGACTTTCTCTTATATCCTGCGACATACGCATGTTTTTCATACCAGAACAGTTCATGAATTTGTAACAATACATCTATGAAAGCGTAAGTAAATAAAATTGTTTGCCACAATCTTTTGTTTTTTAACAATGAAATCACGACCTCGGGTAAAAGACCCAAAATTTCATTATCAGGGTTCCCTCAATCTAAAAAAAATACATTATACCTATTTGTACCTTTGAGTCCGTCTGAGAAAATTTTTGGAAATTTATTTAATGTAGGATTAAGCGTAGGAGATCATATAAAATAAAGGAGATCAGTGGCCCTGTGAAAATGAAGTTTGTCGATACTTCGGATTTAAGAATCACACAATCTTAATGATATGGCAAAAGGGCGGCAAGCTTTTTTTTTTATTTCCAATAGCATACTATAGTATGTTGTCAAATATATCGCCAGCCGATTGCTGCGATTGCGATTGATGCTCTGAAAAATACTTTTCAACCTTTTTAATATTGATACGGAACCCCTGATCGTGCAAGCCTCACTCGCTCTTTACTGGCTTTTTCATATAATGTGTACTTCTTGAATACCTTCTATACAAACCTTGTAAACAATACTGGCAGGTGTTTCGTAACAAAAAATCTCGCAACGTTAGTGAATTCGTTCTAGATTATTAAAAGTGAAGTTCAAAGATGGACCAAATCTATTCTGTGAACGGAGCGCAGAAGCCTATTAAAGTTTCATTCACTATTAAATATGTAGGCTCTATTTCATGAAATAGTGCTTTACTTAATTTTCTATATTATTTACATTATAAGCAAAATGAAAAGGACCCTCCTTTGACGCATCAACACCTCAAAAGAACTAAACATATCGGGATGGGACTGCTACCATTCGACGCGCAATTTTTCCTAGATGATTATAGGCTATGATATCGCTAAACGCGGGTGAAACCGCGGGGGACAGCTAGTTTTTAATAAAAGGATTTACCAATTTTGCTCTAATTTGGTAATTTGAGGTCTATCATTTGGCTTTTTTTGTATTTCTGAAACATTCTTGCTAATTTATTCCACTGGCAGAGTGTATCTTGCCGTCTGATACGAGAACTCACCACAAGTCCTGGTGGTTAGAGACCCTGACTGCCAAACCGAAAGTCGGGTTTGATTCCCACCCAGGCCAAACATTTGTGTGCATGAACATGTCTGTTTGTTCTGTGTGTGGGTGTAAATGTATTTAAAAATTAGGATATGTAGTATATCAGTTACCTGGTAGCCATACTACAAGCAGTACACTCTACTTATGTTGGTATCAGGTAACCATGTGTGAAGAATGTCTTGGGATATTTATTTACGAATCCCACAAATATTAAAAATGTGTAATATTTAAATTTGCCGTATTTACATGTGAGGATGGCCTTACTCGCCGCTTCCTAGCTATTTCTAATAATGCACTGAATTGTGAAGTGAAGGACACAGCAGTTACATTGCAACCACCCCAATTAGAATCAGCAGGTGGAAGATAATGGTGACTTAGGTACCAAAAAGTTTTTTAAAACACTGTTTAATTTTAAACGTTGACATTAGCAAAGGGCGCGGGTCGATAGTTCTGTAGGTAGTTCGAAAAGGGGGTTAATTAATAATAACGGCGTATGGGTGATTAATGAAACTGTACCCTTCCTAATTTATAGTTGGACTTAAGCGCCTCGCCTCTCCCGCCCCGCCGGCCCAAAGCAAACTAAATATCCAATACCTCGATGTTCAGTGCGGATTGACCAGTTTTGATACTTGTTGTTTGATTAATTGCACTATCTTCTAGCCGTCTAGGCTTTGTATTTAACACCTTATAGTAACTTGTCACTAGATTGTGTTCAATTTGTTACATTTAGTTATGGTTTAATGAACCTAAGACTTCGACGCAAGTGAAATAAATCTTTTTTTATTTAAACTTGTAGAGTGTGGTTAAAATATATATATAAGTATGTATTTTTATGTAGTAGCTTAACTAGTTTCCATAGTACAAGCTCTACTAAGTTTGGGCTTAGATGGGTGGGTATTTCTAAATTTTATATACTATAAAATAAAATATCCCTACAGAGGTTAGACAGTGTATCAATACTGACTAAGCAGGTTTTATGTCACTAGCTGTGCCTGCAATGCGCTGCAATTGGTCTTTTTTTATGTACATCCGACGGCGCGTCACTTTTTTTTTCCTCAGTAAGCATTGCGTGGCACGCTCACTACTCACCAAAGTTTCGTCAAATAATAAATATCCTTGGACATTATTTACACTGCCATCTGATCCCTAACTATACTACCGGCACGCTATGATGGCCGTTTTGACGTTTCAGATTGTCATAGGAAAAGAAACTGTATAGCTTTGGAATAAGGTTGATTTCCATAATCATACAATTGGCTGTTGGATCAAAATAGATGCACCTTATGTCTGAAGGAATAAAGGTTATTTTTCTTTGTTATTGTTAAACGTCAAAACGGCCATCATAGCGTGCCGCAAGTTTAAACAGAGCTTGTAACTACTTTTACCATTTTTATTCTAAATACTTACCTAGTTAAAATTTTATTCTTGGGTGGGAATCCAAACCATGACCTGTGGTGCGGCGATGTGGGTCTCTAAACTCCAAGCTAACTAGCCAGTCAATCGCCTGTTAAAAGATAAATGTTATTGGAACAAATTCAAAATGAAAAATCATATAATAATATCAAAACCAGTAAATCGTCTTACATTATTATGAAGACAAGTACGAGCAGTGTATTCGGACTTTGAAAATCTAATTACGTAGCCAGTACCCTTACCTCGATCGCTCCTTCGCGCCCGCCCAGCCCCGCCGCCCGCCTACACTGAGCGCTTTCCATTTACACACCTACATTACCGAAATAGTTTTAAAAAAGATTAAAATGCCTTTCTTATCAGTATATATTTCTTTATTTATTCAATTACTAGTCCAGTAAAACCATCGTTCTATAGATCTTACAATAGGTTTTTAAATCTTGAATACTGTTTATTGATTTTTGTTTTTATAGTATTTAAAGACAGCTTCATTTTTCGATCGATGGGTAAGTTACTTAGGAGGGAAGGATAACTATAATTGCATTAATTTCTTAATGTTCTTTCGACTACTAACCATAGCTTTTGTAGTGAAATTTATAGATCTGATAAACAAAAATACAATGTAAATTTAAACAACTAAATTCAGTATAAACATCAAATGGATTATGAATTCCAGTCAATAAAAAAAAGAAACATGAAAATAATAAGCGACCCAAATGGAAAACGCCAAGTTTGTCCAAGCGCACGAATTATACATGGTGTATTAATACGCTGTTCAACTCTACTATTGCTAGTGAAGTTTTAATTCGATAACCCACCGGCTGGTGTTCCCCCTTCCTACCCCCTATTCCTGACTACCCCGCAATAATGTATTTATGGACGATACCGCGGACCTAATGAGTGAACGTGTGCCTCTTTATACTGCCCTTGTATGGGCCGGAAGTTTCTCTACACTTTGTGCCTATTAAAAATTTGATTAGGTGAGGTACGGCCTACCCACTTCTACCATGCCATACAGCCCACCTCTAAAGATTGTTTGCAAAATCATCTATTTGACATTGATGATCTATTGTATAGATTAAACAAGATGAACGCAATTTAAGCAAGTCATTGTTATATTGTGAGTCTATAGAGACAGAGACGTTAAACAAGTCAAATACACTACGAACATTCGTAATAGATCAATCAATACAAATGGTCCCTTCACGTCCCTTTAAATTTATCAAATGAGCAAGCTTCAAGTGGAAAATGCTTATCCAGATCTCAGTAATTTGGGGGTCGGCGCAATATGTATTCTAGGTCCATCGCTTTTCGGTGCATTACATGTTACAAGAGATTTGGCAGGTTTTTTTGACCTGCGCCTGTCTGATTCCAACCCTTTTGAAATGCTTTTGTTGATCACTTGGTGTAAGGTGTAAAGTGTTCATCAGTGTACTATACAATAAACGAATTTCTACTTTATTGAATGAATGAGTAGAGGTCAAAATGTTTTGAAACGAGACCTTTCTTTTTAATTTCAAATGGGGTATGTTATTAAAAATGGCCAAGATAATAGATGTATAATACATAAATATAAAATAGTATGACAGTTTTTCATCGAAAACTAATTTCACCCGTCAAATCGATCACTTTTTTTACATCTCTATTAAAGTAAGAAAATATTTTAAAGCGTTAAGAAATATGTATTTATTTATTGCACTAGATTGTATGTGAACAAATATTTGATCAAACCTTGGTCATTCGAAAATGTGCGCTCTCAAACACAATAAAGGGCAGGTTCGAATGTTGAAGGACAATAGATTTTCATCTAAATTTTAATTATAAGTAATAATGATTAAAGCCATCAGTAGCGCGACAACGGGCTGACCTCCACGCTCACACCCTTTTGTGTACCTTCATTTATTAATTAACATTTGATGAGGCATAATTTGATATTCGAAACCTAATTGATTTCAAAGATATAATAGTTTTGGGAAAATCTCAGATTTATAAATGGCAATACTACGAATTTTATTTGTTACTGGCTCGCGTTTGTCTGCGACTCGCTTCGAAAGACGTTATGATATCGTGGATATCCCTTGTACAGTTCTGTGTCGTTGAGTCATGATACAATCTCAATTTAGTGTCATTGCACTTTACTTTTTGCACACTAACTTTCGGCCCGTGGTTTCACCTACTTTATGAAGGCTAAATATTACTTTTTGAGACAAAAGGTAGTCTATTTGCTCCTCTGTGATACAATCTATTTACTTAATTTCATCAAGAATACATGTTTAGCAGTGAAAACGTTAAAAACAGACAAGTGAAATACTAGTGGTTATAAATTGATTACAGTTTCAGTAGATATTTTTTACGTATTCTAACATGCTATATAAACTATATTTAATACATATTTGAAATTTTAGTCAGAGTCAAATTCTAGATCTTTATCATCACAACACAAAAAAAAAAAAACAATATACTAGTATAAAAATAATATGATAACTAAGAACTATAGTTGCCACCATGAGTCCACCATTATCCAAATATTTTAATTAACCACATGGCAACTAAAATTAAAAAAATCTGCAATATTACCTTCTCCAAATTCCAAAAGGAAACTAACGCAGCACCTCCTTGTGTCACCCCCATGCACCCCCACAGTACGTCTTGAACCAACTTCCTATAATTAATTACACTCATTATCATTATTGTTCCGAAGGCAGTTTTGCTTCGATAATGAATTGTTCGCCTTCATCATTAATTAGTTTATTATAATAAGAACCGGAACTTTGTTCGTAGATTAATTGTGTTTTATCTCGGGCCAGTTGCTGTTTTAAATACTTACCTACCCATTTCACAATGGATCAGTTAAAATACAACCTCTTATGTATAAGTCGGTTGAATTCAAAGGTTTCGTTTACACTATGTAGTCTGTCAAGCTTTTTACTTTTTATAGATCAGCTTTTTAATAAAATTAAAGATTAACAATATTTTTTTTTAAGTCTAGCTTTAATTAAAACAAATATAAATAGGAAATCTCAGATTTTTTTGGAGATATGACTAGCCACTGGTATGTAGCTTGGTGGCTTGAGACCGTTACTGCCACGCCATAGTTTCGATTCCCATCCAGAACAGACATGTCTTCTTATTCTGTGTCTGGAGGTAAATATCTATGTAGTATATAAGTTATCTGGTTTCCATAGTGTTTAAAAAGCATAAGGTCTGCTTTATAAAATTTAGGATCAGATAGCCGTGTGTAAAAGAAAAATAATTTTTTTCCAGTAGTTGTAATATAAATTTTATTATTTTAAAGTACTTTTAGAAGCATATTATATTCCATTCAAGTATTTATTTTCGAGCAATAACTTCTCTTAGCGACCAAAACTTGTCTGGTCTGGCTATTGATTGCAACTTCATTTAAAACAAGTTATGATAATACAAAATAGGTGCCTATAAGAACAACATCAATAAACAATAATTATGTAGGTCCTCGAGCATACCCATCATCCAATAAGGAAAGTTTAACAATTTTCTTTACAAGTTATTCCGAACAGTTTTTTGTGAGACATCTCCTATAATTTATTCATGTCTCGCCACTCCCTTTTGTCCAAGTTTAAGGATTACGCTTGTCAATTACGTTATGATGCAGGGGCTGGTTTGTTAATAAAGGAGTTTTCATATTGATATCTTTTATAAATAGATATTAGCACAATTCCCAATATAAATTGTTAAATTACAGTTACGATATATTCTCTGTGTGATGAATGTCAGAAATAGCCATTTACGTTGGCATGCAAACGAATATTGACTTAAAAGAGATTATGCTAAGACTGTTAATTTATTTAGCAGACATAAGCTTTTGGTAAAGAAGCTGGCTAAATTCAAAATTCAAAACCATTTATTCAGTTTAGGCCCTCGGAGGGCACTTATGAAGGTCAAATTTAAAGTTACTGAAGCTACAACCGGTTCAGAAGTCAGCCTTCAACTGAGAAGAACCGGCAAGAAACTCAGCAAGGTTACATTCTTTTTTATTTTTTATTAAATATTTTTTTTATATAAATTTTATCTATTCTGACTTTTTGGCTATCTTATAATTTCAATTTTAAATAATTTTATATTTAACAATTACAAAATACTTATTATAGGTAACATTAAAAAAAAACAAAAGAAATAACAAGACTACAACATAGAAAATAACAATAATTAGGTACTTACAACTACAAAAAAATTAGAGGTGCACTGTGCAGAGAGTAGCTCATTTCCATACATTTTTATCTTCAATATAATGAACTACCTTGTAATACGCTTTTTCTTTCAAAACTTTCCTAATATAATTTTTAAATTTATGATCAGACATTTTGGTTACTGAGAGCGGTATCTTATTATAAAATCGAACACAATTACCAAGAAATGACTTGTTAACTTTAGTTAGTATGGAACAACTAACTTCTCCCTTTGTCTTGTATTTATACTATGAATATCCAATTTTGACTCAAACTTTCCTATGTTTCTACGTATAAATATTATATTTTCATAAATATATAGTGAAGGTAAAGTCATTATATTTATTTCTCTAAATAAATCTCTTAATGATTCACGGGGACCCATAATGTAAATTGCACGAATTGCTCTTTTTTGTATAATAAATATTGATTCTATATCCGCTGCTGCTCCCCAATACAAAATACCATAAGGCTAGAGTGAATAGGCTCTTAATAAACTAGTGCGCCTCAACATCTAAGATTGCATCACTGCTTACCATCAGGTGGGATCGCAGTCAAGCACTAGTTTATATTATTAAAAAAAAAAAACAATAAAAAAAACAAGAGAGTATGAAAATATGCAAAATAAACTAATTTGGCCGTTTCAACATTCGTCAATTGTTTAATTTTCCCAACAGCAAATGCAGCCTTTAACTTAATTTAGCAGCTAGAGTATCAACCTGAGGTCCCCATTGCAATTTATTGTCTAATGTAAGACCCAAAAATACCGTTTTATTTACAAGATCAATATGGCTCCCATCTATTATTATTTGGCTATCTACTTGTGCTACATTTGGTAAAGAAAACCTTAAGCATTTAGTTTTCTTTGAATTTAGTAATATATTATTTGTAGCAAACCATCCACAGACAATTGACATAGTATGATTAACATTAGTTAGATCTTTGTCTTTTCTACTAACTTTAAAAATTAACGATGTATCATAAGCAAACAAGACAATATCTGTGAGGTCATTTAAAGCATATAGTGCATATCTTCACGCCCATTATCCCAGATGAGGTAGATAGGTCGCATTAAAGAGATCCAGATTCCACAGACGATATTTTTAATCCCAACGTGATGTGTGTATGGGACTGACATAGTCGCCGTTGTCATAATCCTTAGGCCTATGGGTATAATTTCTAAACAAAGACACATTAATATTACTCTGTCCGAACCGGGAATCAAATCCACGACCTCCGAACCTCTAGCAGAGCTTCCCACTCGACGACCGAAATAATCTCGAAACTTATAAACATTATAAGAAGATACTAAACACATCCAAATACTAAGTATAAATTAAACAATATTCCATCTACACTACAATGTAATGCAATGTAAGCTCTATTATTAGCCTTTTACAAATTAATTTACCTTTCGACCGTCCGACCGTACAACGGGGAATACCTCACTCCCCCACTCATACGTAGACGATCGCCATTCAAGTCTTCGAGTACCCGGACGATGAAATCGGAACAGCAACAGATACGGACAACGCTTCGCGCCACTTAGCAAAACCTTTTTCGTCGGCCCAAGCTGGCTCAGAGATTTATTCTCCGACGAATGTTTTTATTATAGTTTGCAATATATTTATGAAATGTTGGTTTTCTTTGTGAAATTTGTATTTAATGTGACTTGTACTCTTATCGTAATAATTATTTTACGTCAAATAACTAACTTAAACCAACTAATATAGTATCAATTAATAAAAATTAAAAAATATTTAAGTATATTTAATTTTTCTTTTGTATTTTCTTTCGCGCGAACTAACGACCTCGCCACTTACAAACAAACCCCTTGAGGTTTGCGTTATGTGCCTATATGTACGTTTTAGTGCTTTGTACAGTATATTAAAAAAAACAAAAAGAAAAAAAAACTCCCGAACGGATTTGAATGAAACTTAGGACATAGACAGTCTATGGCCTGGAGGTGATGGAGTGGGTGGTGATAGTTTCAGTAACTTTGACAAGTGTCCTCCGCGGGCATAAACGGAATAAATTGAGGTTTTGAATTTTGAATAACATACAGTATACTTTGTTTTTTTTTTTGCCACTTGGGCCGACAAACAAGCAGACGGTCCACCTGATGGTAAGTGGTCACCGCTGCCTATGGACATTTGCAACACTAGGAGCATCGCCAATGCGTTGTCGACTCTGAGACGTGAGGTTGTTAAGTCTCATGTGCCTGTAATTTCACCGGCCCCCTTACCTTTCTAACCGAAACACAGTAATACAATTGCACTACTGCTTCACGGTGGAAATGGGTATGTTGTATAGCGGGAAAATGTAACATCCCTCGGGAACGGGGGTGACAATGCGGAGACAGTCAGTATCTTATAATATAGATGCAACACTGTCATACACGATCTTATATTCTCTACATCCAAAGGTTGTCTGAAAAAGAACGGGTTGAAGTGATAAGACTGCAAATTCAGTTTTATTGTTATTTTTCAAAGTTGTTTTGTCCAATATAGACAGTGCCGGATTAAGCAAGCGCGGGGCCCGTAGCAAATTCTGTCGAGGGGCCTTTGGTCTGCTATGGGTTCTTAAGTACAAAGTGGTAAAAAAAACAATCGGTGGTAGGCGGCCTTAGGCACGCGGGGCCCCCTTTTGCGCGGGGCCCGTAGCATTTGCTACTCTTGCTACGTGGTTAATACGGTACTGAATATAGAGTTATCTATCTTTTATTATTACACACTGTTGAGTTTGTTGAGAATGCCAGTAGATAAGTACTCTACATAATATTGACAAACAACTTCAAAAATACGCCTTTATGCATTAGCCGCGTTGGTCAACGCTTTAGTTCGTTCAAAAGCTACTTAATATTTTTTTTTTGTATAAAAGCTAGCGTAATTACACCGCATCAGCGTCATTTAATTCCTCCTTGTCCATAAAACTTCTGATGTAAACTACAACATATTATGATAAAAGTTGTAGTCGTTTGTGAATACGAAACAAAAGTTATCCGGCTAAATGTAAAACATCACTCCATTACATATGTATCTATCGGACGAGTTAATTTTTAGAAACGACCTAGACTTGAGATCGCAGACCGACCTAATACGTGTTTACGGCCGTGGTTTCTTTTAAAACGATAGTGGCTATTGCTATCATTTCTTTTCTTTGCTGGATGATATTTAATTAAAAAAAATATATCTTGTACATTAGTTTTCAGGAGAAAATGTTACGTCATATAAACACAAATCAAAGAAATTTTAAAGATTTTGATAATGAGTATATGAAAAAGGTCGCTGTTAATTGATTAGTTAAAATGACATATTTCTTGTAGTAAATTTTTTATTGCGTTTAAATACAACGGAAAACACTTATACAGTGTACCTGCCTATGAATATATTAAATTGTATAATTTACAATACAACTTTACCTCTTCACATCAAACTCCAGACTTTAATGGTATTTTTCAAAATAAAATTACCTAAACCACTTTTCCACTATAAAACAGCGTGTCAAGAACCTTTTCAAAAACCATTTAAATAATTATCATTTACGACATATTATAGTTCCATTAAAATGTTGTCCATATAGGTTTCATGGCAATAAAAGTCAATCACGTAATAAGCGCCCGCTATCAATTATTAAGCGAATCGCCAAGTTTCGGCCGATGCAACTTGGCCGGATTTGAAGTTGTGACGTCGTTTAGCTATTTATGTATAAATGGATGCCTTTAGCTTACCTCTGTCGTGTCTATTTTTCTTTTAAACGAAAAGCGGTAGCTTTTATTTTTAGTTTAAAAGAGTTTGTGATATTTTTGATTCATTAAGACATAAACTTTATAAATACTGTTTTAGATACAATACCAGCGTTGCAGTCAATTTTGTATTACATTGACGGTGTTACAAGTTTGTCACACTGCTTGTAGACCGAACCATCAATCTATTATAAAATTGGGATTCACATTCAATCCGAGAGTGTTACACAATTAGATTGCAGGACATAGGTATTGCATTAGACTTTAGGTGATACAATTCAGAATCTTTTTTTTTATTATTGAATATATTTTTGACTGAATTAACCTTTTTCAGTTAACACTAGAAAATGTCATTAACGAATCTATATTATTAAGATACAATAAGGATATATTGCTTTCGAGCGGAGGTGTCGCAAAGTCTTTTCTTTTTTTAAGTACAGAAAATCGTTTTGACTGAATTAAAAAAAAAACAGTTAACATTAATAAATCTAATGAATGTATCAACTTTTAAGATTAAAAAACGAACACTTCTGCATTATATTTTTTCTAGAGATTACTAACTTCTAAACATCTATTACAGGTAGAAGAAATCATTATTTTCTAAACAAAATTTTAACCAAAAATATTTGACGCTAACTTTTTAATTTTAATCACAGCCAGTATATACTTCACGTAGTTCACTTTACGAACTATCGAGTTGATTCTATTAGGAAGTGTAGATGCAGAAGGCTATCGTGATTCAGTTACATCGATTATGTGTGCGCGTTAGTGTATTACAAGCCTTATTTACTGTCAAACGATGGCTAATGACATTACTTTGGCATTCCAGGTCTTGGCTCGATTATAGGTGTAATTACTGGAATGAGATTAAAAAGGGTTACTTACTACTTGCTTTGGTTTAGCGTTGTCTATGACTTGTGTTTGTTTTTAAATTTGACAGTTGGAAAAAAGTGACAGTTTCTGTCTAGACTTATCACGTACTTGGATCACATCACTTATTATGGTAAGTTTGTGGTAAAAACAAGCCTTTAATTAGTAAAAAAAATATATAGAACCTTTAAACTTGTTATACTTAGTGTTAGTTTCAGAAATAATTGAGTTTTAAAATTAAAATACAGTGGGCATTTATTGGAGAATTATGCTATAATAATGTGCTTTGGATAATTCTTCGTCTGCACATAAAGGCAAACTAAATGAGAACTTATTTTTAAATAATACCTAATGGCTTCTTGTGTAAGGACCTGTTGCTGCACACGTGGGAAATAAATAATTAAATTTATACGAAATGAACGACATTATACGAAAATGATTAGTTTAATTGACAATAGTGTTAAAGAGGTAAAAAACCTCCATCTCATTTCTGTCAAAAAGTGTAAATCATTTGGTAGCAATTGAAAAAAGACAAGTTTGTTTGTCCTCAGATTAGCCAACGACTTGTGGCAAAATTTAAAACAAGCTGATTTGTTTAAAATTTGATAAGTAAAAAAGAACCGAGTTTGTATGTTTCACTTTTTTTTAGATTCGAGATGTTTAAGTTTGACAGTGATCTCGTCTTTAGTATTTTCGCTCTACTTTCCGATGCGTCCGCGGATCGAAAAGCGATATACTTTTTTTTATTATGAAGAGGGACATTCAGCCCTCAAAAAGCTATGCTCTAAAGAGCATTCAAACATAAAAGTAGTATTTCGGAGGATGTTTATTTCGTGGTGATGGTATCAACTCCTTAATTGTTAGTTTTGCGTAAAAGACAGTCTTACGTTTTAAGAAATGTGTGTACCCATATTTCCTGCGTTCCATTTCTTATGAAAAGAATTTTGTGTGTTTTGTGTGAGAATTTCTATGTGTTCTGAGTTTGAGGTGATTTTCGATTTTTTGATAACTATTTCTTTTTTTTTGCCTTACCTATTTCATAACAAAACTCTATTCTTTCTATCTACATTTAAATTGAGGGGAAATATTGAATTCCAAAATAAAATAACCTATTCTCGAGTTTCGCTGATTGTAGCAAAAAAATCTGACGAATATATATCAATTTCTACTATGATCGCAAAGTTTTTCCAGGAATTAGAACATCCGCATAGCTTATAAAAGAAAAACATATTCTTTTTAATTTTAGTAGTTTTCCCGTTGAAATGTTGCTAAGGTGATGCGTTTGGATCGCCAGTGCTGCCCGATAATGCATTGTCCAGTAACGCGAACACCCCCGAAAATACAGCATGCGAAAAAAGCCATCCTCACCACCTCCCGCTAGCATTAATGTCCCCCCACCGCGCACTAAGCTTCTTTTTTTAATACATAACTTTTTTTCAAGATGCATTTTTACATGTTTCGACCTAAAACTTTACACACCCAGAAGCGGTGAGCGAGAGAATAGGTAACGCCTATTGACGCTCGGATTTCTCACTCGCTCCCGACGAAAACGTGCGCCGGACGATAGTGGCGCGAGCGAAACGGACGTATCCGTAGCCGATGCTGCGTCTTGAACCAAGATTAAGGCTCTATTCTGGTTTTCCGAACGCATATTCTCCGTTTAAACGCACAGGACGTTAACGTTTTCTCTTGAAACCGAATTCGGACACTTACTAATGCATTAGAAATAAATAGACACTAGTTTATTGCGGTATTAATGTATTGTAGTTCCTGAAATCAGGTGAAAGCTATACGTCTCACTCTAGCGTCCAGTGCAAAGGCATTCGCGCCACGACAATTGAGTTGAGTTGAATTGAATTGAGTCGGTTAAACCGTAAAAATGGTCGGGCGGGTATAGCCGCGCGTGAGAGAGACGAACGAAAGGCGGGTTGATCGAGACCGCTGCCTTCTTCTCCTCGACTTACGGCGACTCGCGACTAGTGAACGTCAGCGTACTGACGTGAGCGGCCGTATCTGCGTTTGTTCGTGTTACGTTTGACAGCCAGAGAAAAAAAAGAAACGTTTCGCGCGTCTTCTGTCAATCTTCAAACTTTTATGTGCGTTCGGAATTTGAACTGAGTGGTGTTGTTTTGTTATATGAAATTATTCTGAGGAGAAACTGTGAGCACGTTTGCAGTGTAATAATTAACTATCGGCTCGGACTAGCCGCTGAGACGCTATAAAGTGATGAATCAGCGAGCGCCGGCTAATTAACAACGTCACTGCTACGAAAACAAATCCAAACGTCTAACTACTATAATTCAACTTCTGGGATATTGTAAGTAACTTTGTTTGTACGTTATACTAACCATATTATTTGACTTATCGTTCGTTATTGTATTTTTTTATTTTATTACAAGCTGTTGTTGACCTCTTACCTGATCTTGATTTACAAAATATAAGTTTTAGGATTTTTGTAGAAATTTATATTCTCTATTATTTTGTGAAAACTTTTTTATATATTTAATAAAATACCAGTGATTATTTTATTACAAAATTGCTAGGAGAAGCATCGAAAGAAATGGGGGAGGAGTGTTTCGTAGAAGCGCACACATGTTTTCGTAGTAAAAACTTTTTTCACGCATTATATTGATAAAATGAAATGGTTGAATATGTTTTTGAGCGTGGTAAAGAGGAAAAGTTACTACGGGGCGGGGCGACCGTGGCCAACAAACAGCTGATTGGTTCGGATACATGTGTCGCATTTTTCTGTAGGTATTTTTTTACTTTTATTAATTTTCGAACGAAACTTTTTTTTAGTTTATTTTCAACCGCGTCCAGACGGTACCCTGGTACCGTTGTACGGAATAATTATATTGTTTTTTACGAGATACTGCGTTAAAAATAAGTATTGGTTGGTCAATATTAGATTATTCTTTTTTTATTTAACATTGGATTGTTTAAATTTAATTATTGAGCCGTTCAAGTACCTTCTTAAAATTGATTTAATCGGAACGAAACCTATTGATACATAGTTTATTAATATGTTAACAAATATATATCATTAATACGTAGATATAAATCTAAATAATATATATATATATTTTTTTATATTTATAGCCATTTTGACGAGAGCCAAAAATGGTTACAGAATAAAATAATGTTATTTTTAAAAATTCACCATTTTAGGAATAAAACCAAAAAATAAAAAAAAGGAATGGCTAATACGAGTACTAATTACTATATTTGAAACTACTATAAAAAAGCTGTATTTTGTTTGTTGCGTATGCGCATGTGCATGACATACTTTTAAAGTAGATATACCTATTCCTACACAAAGCCACCCTTTTTAGTTCTATTTGACGTCACCTGTCAGTCAACCTGAAAATTTTTTTAAAAAGAATAAACTTATAAAAAAAATATAAAGAAAGTTATTCTTAATAGTTTGTTTTATCAATGTAATTCAATCAATTTCATCACTCTTGTGCAATAATAAAAAAAATGTGCGAGCTCATTCAATGTCCTTAATTAAAATTATCAGCAGGAAAAAACAAACGAACTAGATTATTTAACTCTAATATATCCTTATACATTTCCAAGTATACATTTATTTTGATTTGAGACCGAACACCCTATAATACTTGTTTAATTTCAAGTTTTTTTTTAACTTTAGCCACTCAGTATTTGTATGTACTACAGGTACAATATACATCACCATAAAGGTTTTAATAATTTTTTTTTCATGAAATGAATATTAACTACATTTCATATATGTATAACTAATATACCACCACACCTTTATCTTAATTCTTTTCGTAGAAAAAACAACTTCAAAAATATTCTGAAGTTTTCGATGTCGAAAATGACCCATATTGTTACGCTCCAAAAAAACTATTTTATTCAAAACCATGTTGAATTTACAGAAATATTACGCTGATAGACCAAGTTCAAAACAATAAAAAACAAATCTGAAATGTCTGTCACCATACTTACTTGTATTGACGTGCCATCAGCATGAAAAACCTGAAATATGTATTTCATTTTTAAAAAAATCCATGCAATGTCACAAATTCATTACATTTGGAGTAACGAAAGCAAGTTTGTGAGCAGAACTTACAAATAAACATTATTTTCACACTATTGTCATAAGTCATCACAATTCTATTTAGTTTCAAGCAAAGAACGGGCGTTAGAAAAAAGTTAACATAACTTTGCTACAGAAAAAGTTTGAATTATTTAGGCGATAGATGGCGTGGCGCGAGGATATATTGAAATCACGTTATCGTCTTTACTGACTTATAGAATATATTTTTAAATTAATTAATTTTTGTTATTTTATGCAGAAAATATGAAAAAAGTAATAAAATGTTTATTAAAAAAAATTACAACTTTTAACTCTATCAAGAAATTATGAACCCATTTATTTTCTTAATTAGAAAAGAGCGAGATAAAACGATTTTATTAGTTTTTAAATTTTACATGACATAAAATCATAGTTTGAAAGTACCAAATGTAAATTGCAATGGGAAGTGCCAGTTAACGCAGCTGGTGTACTGTTCTAGATTCAATTGAAATAATTTCTCAATGATTCCCCCTTTCTTTCAATGAATGCCGTTTATCTAACTCATGAATACAATTTTCAGCAAAGATCTTACAAGTTGGGACTAACTTTATTAAAATTTCTATATGATAATCTTTAACTTATTTTTGTATCTATTTTCCATAATATTTATATTTTTTAAACATAATTGGTAACTAACCTTTGAAACACTAGACTATTTTAATTCTGGCAAATAAAATTTAAAAAATCCTGCTTCAAAAGGAGAACTTCTCCCAAATATCCCAAAAGCAGCAAGACAAATATGTATATTTCCTTGGCCAGTTTGCTTCTCAGCTCAGCGAGCCACCAACTCTACTATCAGTAACCTGAATAAAGGTTTTTAAAATTTGTTCACGTTACGTAGCCGTTAGAAATAACGACAATGAATTTATTAAATGAAGCACCCCCTCAATAGCTTAGAGTATTTTCTATAATATTTAAAAATAATTAAAAGAAGAATTCTGCCAAAAAAAATAAAATTACCACATCATACATATATCATGGACATAAAAACATTATACTTCATTCTTCTTTCTTTGATTTAAGGGCGACTGTAGCCAGCAGCACAATTCAACCAATGTCACGTTGGTTAAGGACAATTTGTAAAAATCTTTAAAGTTTTGATAGCTGAATTATTGTTGAATGATATAAAACAAAACTAGAACAAAACAACAAAGAGAACACTGGTTGAATAGAAAGGAAACAATAGTGAATATATATTTGAAAACATATCCAGAAAAGTTCTGCCATAACGATCTATCAGTTTGACATAACTGTGACAGTTCGTTTTTTAACTAACGCTGGATTCACACAGTACATCGGAAGCCTACCGAATATATATATATTTAATATGAAGGCTTGCACACTATTCTGATCTGATGCCTTTTGCCCTGTACACAGAAGTCACACAACACGAAGCCTCTTATCAACCGGCATAATTAAACAAATCACTGATCATAGCTCATCCCGGTTGATTTCGAAAATTTATCAGTATAGTCAACAAGTATACAAGACTTATTTTGGAAATAAATGACTATGTAATGTATCTTTATTAGATGCTAAATTGCGTCAAATGCTTCATCTCATTTAAGACATTAGATTTCGTCTACCTCTTTTATCCTTGAAGGAGTATCGCAATAGATTAATTTAATTGCATATTCTATTTCCATCGGATCACATCACATCTTGCCGTTACGAATTCTTCGTCCATTGTACCTAATTAGACTAATTCACGTTACTCATTTGTATCCCAACTTGGTTGCTATGAATCACCCTTTTTAATTGTACCACAGAGTCATTAACATTCTGTGACTTTGATTAATACTAAGATTGTACAATTGCCACAAACTGAAACGTAATCAAGCATGTTCCTTATAATATAACCGACGATGTGCCTACTTCTTTATTTTTTGGACATTAAAAACGTTGGAAATGGAAACATCTCGCCATTTTACGACAAACAGAACACCGTCTCTGACATCAACTTTTATAACCGTTCAAACAATTACATCTAATCATGCTGTCCTCCTCGGTCCTCGGTACTAAAGAACACTAAGTGCGAAGGAGACGGATGTAAGCACTCCGCTACGCCCATCAATGTCTAATTGCTTTTATTATTTTAAGGCATCGTAATCATTATGGCCGCAATAAAAATTGTAATTACTTCTCATTAGTTCAATTAAGAATTTTCTAGACACGGTTTAGTTGATATGTTGATTGCAAAATGGTTTGGTCCAGTGATGCATTGTGTTGAGAAAGCGGCATTTTTATTACTATTACCTACGTTATTATTAATAATTCCCTTGTCTATGGGTGAAATCCGATGTCGGATAATCAATAAATTTTATGTGTGTTAGACACGGCCCGTATCAATCAATATTAATGATCATTCTGAAATTTGGAACTAATCGACGTATTTTAATTTTTAATATCCATAAGTTACTATGTAATCTTTCCGAATTGGTACTTAACCCGACTACAATCAGAATAACAAATCGGTTCTCTTTAGTCTATTATATTCGTAACGGACAGAATGAATCACAATATTTAAAAATTCTAATGGACCAAATGTACTTATGTCTTAACACCAACAAAAGAGGAAACTGTACACAAAAAGAAGCCTATCAAATACCGGTTTATATTCAATACTTTAGTATGACGTATTGTTTTCCGAAAAGTGGCCAGTGACAAAAAGGAGTAGAACAGTTTAGAAAAAGAAACGACGCGCGGTTTGCCCGCGAGGAAAACTTTACTAAAAAGTTTTCATGCACGTGGCTAACACGTGGTCTTGAGTGAAAAATCGCGCAGGCCCCGCGCGTTCCTTGCATACCTACCCCTCCCCTCTTGCCACCCACCCTCCCCCTCGCGGTGAGGACTCACGCCTGAGGAGTCCTTTCTAAACGAAACACAGGCGGGAAGGGAAGATGCGGGTCGGCGGAATATTGCTGTTTGTATTTTAAATTCGGAACACAATTGCTGTGCATTGTTTTCTTTATATTGGGAATGTGGTACTTCTATGGTTAACCTTAATGTATGTCAAAGAAGGATATTAGAAATTATAAACTCGACATGAACATCGAGCAAATAAAACAATATATTTTTTGACCGTTAACAATTAACTACATTTTATTTATTACAACATTAATTTCAATAAATACTTATAAACCAAAAAACGTTAGTTTCCGTATTTCCAATTAATATCAAATTTTCATTCAAAAACTAATGAAATGATTTCGAAATGAAAAATTACTATGAGTTATAGGTTGAATGAATCTCGTTTACTATTAGGGTACATAACATTGATAAATTCAATAATGAACTGAATCGTTTTTCAATCACCCATTTTTCGAAAATAATAGAAGCAGTACAAAATAACAATTAAAACATCCTTCGGGATTTCTGTAAGAATACATGTAACTCTATTGTTTTAAAACCTTGATAAGAAGAGAAAGAAATGAAAACATTTTAAAAGAAACTTGCACAAAGGTGCACCTCGGATAATGTTTCTGTTTCAATTTGAGAAGCCAAATTAAATGGAAAATCACCACGAATTTTAACCATTCATAATCCACAACTAAAAGTTTGTGATAACTTAGAGGTTTGAAAAAATGTTGGTAAAGATTGTTTACCATTGTTCTTTAATAGTTACAAAAAATACCTATACAAACGGTAGCGTGCCTATTTCTTTTCCTTAGAAACTTGGATGCTACCATAATTCATCAAAGTTTCATCCTTTTTTTTTATACTACTAAGGTAGCAAACAAGCTGACGGCCCGTCTGATGGTAAACGGTCACCGCTGGCTATGGACGCTTGCAACACCGTGGGTATCACTCGTGCGTTGCCGACCCTGCAATCGTATTCATCGAATGAATGGTATAATAACGCAGTTAAGACTGACACATCGCCGCCAATTGTCGATGCTCCTACGAATTAGTACTATTAGTGAAAGTACTTCCACCATGAAGCAGTAGGGCACTGGTACTGTATATCGGTTAAGAATGCAAGGGGTCGGTGAAATTAGAAACACAAGACCTAACAATTTCACGTCTCAGTATTTACAACGCAAAGGCAATGCTTCTTTAAAAAAAAGTATGGTATTAAGTCATAGTCAAGATGCAAACTGGATGTCAATAATTCTCGCTACACTTTAATCGTCTTGGGACCTCCTCATGTGATTGTTCTAGATGGTTGTCGAATACCGTAATGAAGTTAGTTAGTTCGCCATAAGAGAAAAAACATCGTGAAGAAAGCCGTAGTAATCCTATGCTACTATATGAAAAAGTTTGTGACGATGTATGTATGTTTGATGCTCTTTCACGCCAAAACTATTTAACAGATTTGGAAGAAACTTGGAACATAGATACTTTATAACCTTTTTAACACAAATGATACCGTTTATCCCGGATAAACGTAACATCTCGCGGACGTGAGTGAAACCGTTCATAAATATGAAAACATACTTTCGGAAATTGGTCCGTTGCCTGTTGAAATTTTCCCGACATTTTTGATGCATGTTGACAATGTGGGGTCAACTGTTTAGGTTCGGTTCTAACGATAACCTTTGTTTGTACAGTCGCAGCGGCAGTCCAGGGCACGGCGGCAAGCTGTTTTACCCCTATTTGAAGACGTCTTCCCTACACAGGGACTTCCTCTTTGCCAGTGGCTCCGGTAAGTTACATTAATAATTTTTTGAGATTAGAATAAAATAGATTATTTTACACACGGCTCCGATCCTAAACTAAGCAGAGCTTGTACTATGGAGACCAGATAACTGATATGTCTCTACATATACTACATAATATACTATTTTTAAGTAATATTTATATTACATTCAATGATAAACAAAAGTTACATCAATGACTTCGATTAGCTGCATCTTGCAGCATGCATTTTCAGTGGCCGCTCTGTAAAAGTTCTAATTACTGCGCAAAATAAATCAAACCAAAGGATACCGAAATTAAAAAAAAAATCTTTAAATGATACAACTTTATTAATTCAGCTTAGGTCAACAGAGATATAGTTCAAAGCTACCACCGGCTCGGAAGTCAGCCTTCAACTGAGAATAAACCGGCAAGGGACTTTTTTTTCTGGCAGCAGGTTCGGTATTCTTAATACAGAGAGCTTACTCGCACCTTAATTTGTATGAGCGCTTCTGAATTGCGCACCTGTTTTGGTATTTTGCGTCTCAATTCGTACTTTACTGAATTTAGTAAAAGTGCCGTGGGATATTGTTGAAATTTTGCGACAAAGTAGCGATACTGCATGACATTCATCGAAAGAATATTGAGTAAGAAAGTGGCGGGGTGTAGAAATATTTTCGGTACCGAACACAAAAACAGGATCTGTTTAACTTTGCTTAAATTTCTAGCAAAATAATATTTTTAAACAAAAAAGTTACACTTAACCAAAAAAATTTCTTATATTGTAACCCTGAATTTCATAGACAATGGGATACTATAAAACATGTGTTGGTTGGTGTATTTTTGTAAAAATATTGCAATATTATAAGAACAGCCATGGGCTACCTGAATTATTTAAGCAACAGCAATAAATCTGAACATATATCAAACTTAACATGGCCACAACCTTCGAAGTAACTCAACATTATTAAGGTGAAAGTTATAAAATTCACTCTGCTTCATTATGAAAACCAACACATGTGCTTAAAGTAATTACAATGTCAATGAATAAATTATGAGCGAGTAATAACAGCTTATAGTACGACGCATCTGTGAAATATTTTATCTTGAGTATTATCTTACTTTATTTTGTGTACATTAAGGGCACAGTGCGTTGCTTAGCTATAACAGAAGTCAAACTCGACTGTGTCATTGAAAAAAACCCGCGAGTTATTGGGGAACATAAAGTGACTTTGATACTTAAGTTTTTAAAATTGATCCTGCAGTCTTCTGGTAGATATTTGAAAATTAGTATGGTAGTCGAATAAACGAGAACGGATAAAAAACTTTTTTGCGATAAGAAAAAAACCTAATTAAACGCGCGTGTAATAGCGTGTGGCCGAGCTTAGTTCTTTATGAATTAAAAAATACAATTACTCTAAAATGAACTCTATGTTCTTAACATAAAAAAACATAGTGACTTTTAATAGGCTTGTATGCATAAGTCAAATCAGGGCGGTGCGTTTGCTTAAAAATAAATTACTACCACTTTTGAAGTACTACGATTAGAGTAAGGGGCAGTAAAACTTTTCCAACAATATTTGTTTACGTTCGAGCTGTTAATACCACTCGATGTTTTAATATCGATTTAGATAAGAGTTAACTTTTATAATCGATTTTGGGGATTATCTATATTAGTCGATGTTTGACGTATACGACATGTGGAATCGATTTGAAACTACCGAACATGTCTTGATCTGGTTGTTTTAACTTTTTAGAGGGATTTCGTATAGGTACCATGTTTTTTAATGGATAGTGATTTTTTTAAATACATCCAGACACTTCAACGTGAAATTAAATTGCTTTTTTTATTTACGAACTTATTGAATTAATTAATTTTATTGATGCCTATCTCCACTATGTTTATATAAAATTCTTACAACTTTTTGAACTTAATATTAGCTAATACATTTGTCACCACAACATCTCAACAAGCAACAATGTTAGCCAGTAACAGCCACAGTATAATGAACTGTAGCGTCTAAGTATAGTTTTATGCCGGTGATCGTTCAAAGCATCGGCAGCGGTGGAGTCGGCTCGAGGAGTGCCCGTATTACATAGCATCGCAAACAAGCTCGATTAGATCGCCTCCGAGAACTGCCCATAAATTCAACCCTAAAACAACCGCTCTGTTTAGTTTGGAAGCTCCCATCCCAGTAATTATACAATAATTCATACTTTAATAAATACTAATAAATCGTTCCCTCACTCCGCGCCGCGTAGCATTATCGAGCATTATTACAAGATGTAATTACACCCAATAAATTACCAAATAATACATCAATCAGATGTGTTATAATTTTCTTATTATTACATGCTTTTTTTTGGACAGCGGGCAATTTTAATAAAATTATAATGCAGCGGGCCGCGGTTCAAATTGGGGTAGCTCGCGGCTAAACTCGGCTTTAATTATATACGTAATGTTTAATGATATATTCTTATAATAAGCTACCTGATCCTACACGGCGGGCATAAATCAAATATTTCATTAAAATTCGAAGAGCTCACAACCCTTCATTTGGATGCTGTTATTGGGTTCTCGGGATACGATTGCTCGCGAATCCTCTAAGTATTAGGTGCTCGTCTACTTTTGGTGGAAATAGCATTTTTGCTGTGACGTTGATTAATGTGGATCGATATTGCGCGTTTATCGACCGTTTATTTTTGGATAATCATTTGATCGGCTTCAATCCTTTTGGTTTTATTTTTTTAAGAATTCAATGAGTCATTTTGACTTTGTATTTTTTTTGTTTTGATATATTTCATTGTTTAACTGCTAACTATGGGGATCTTCCATCGGTTCTTATTGCCATAGTTAATTTACCTGTACGTCAGATATTACAAAATATATTCAATTGGATAATTCAATGCCATGTTTGACAAATACATGCCCAAACTATAGGTAAACATAAAATCTGCGCTTGCGCAAGGTTATACGAGTATATCTGGGTATATTCGAAGTGACAATTTTATTTATATAAATTGAATTGACAGGATCTTCACCATAGAAATAATAATGTATGTGGTAAGAAGGAAGGAACCATTGAAGATGATGATGAAAATTGGTAGCATGAAGCTTAGAAGGGAACTGTCTCTCAAATGCGTCTGCCGGAAGACACCAATTCGCGACAGATTTGCAATTTGCCAGGCGTATACTCCGGAGATACTTCTGCTTTTACCGATAGTACGAGTTCCTTGTTTTAGTTAACAACAATTATGCCTAATTCATACATAAACTAAGTAGATATCCGCTATAAAAATTTTAACCAAAATCAAATTGGAAAAATTCTATTTCAAATTTATCCAGAAATTATCCATGCATTCAGTATGCATTCACAATAATATCATTAAAATTTAGATATATATAGGTACAATTTTGTCGTGTTATTGGCGAGTCAATGTCAATTATAATATTTGAACTCAAGACTGTAGCGGCGTTCGGCATTCGACATCACAATGTGACCATCGCTTTAAAATAAAACCATTTCATTGATAAGTTTTGTTATCAACGCCATAGCTTCTTCATCTCCTACTTATGACTAACCATATTTTAATTAAAATCAAACGGCGATTTAACCTTCCTTGGAAAGAAATATTCCAAAAGCTTAATCTGGGTGGTCAAACTACATCAAAAGTGTTGGCCTCCCCGCGAGCATCAAATACGGATCTCTGGTCTTAATTATATGATTAAAAAGTAATTACCGGAACATTTAAATCTGGTTTTCGATAAAATATTTTTTTGTACTTATCATAATTATAGGCATGAGAGATGGAAATATACCGTTTCTTGTACCCTTTGAATTTTGATGTTATTAGATATTTACTTCTCACTATCAACTTACGTGATTTTCTGGAGAAAGCAACCCCTTAAAAGTATAAAAACTATCCTACAAAAGTTTGTGAGAATGGTTTGTCTTTCACGCAGGGGAGACTAGCTTGTAGTAAGTGGACAAATTTTACACAGGGTCATCAGAATTTAGGAGATAAGTAGAGGGTGTCCCCCCTTCTCACCCCAACCAATCCTTTCCACCGGGCTCTATGTCACTGGGTAGGGAAGAAATAGCTTCAAAGGTGTCCAAGAAAAAAATACCTCCCATATAAAACTCGATACATTATAGAAGGTGCATAAGGTTTATTTTAGGGCTATCAGCTCATAGAATATGGACTGTTGAGCCTTTTTGTCAAAATATCTTATATCTACTAGGCGGGTCAGATCGATTGGTGGTAGTTAGAGATTCTGACTGCCACGTCACAGGTTGTGAGTTTGATGTCCATCCCAGACAAACATTTCTGTTAGATCTGTGTCTGGTTTTAAATATAAATTGGTAAGTATATGCATGTTTTGTAGTAGGTACCTCTATCAGGTATCTGGTATACAAAGAACAAGCTCTATTACTATATGATTCCCGTGCATAGAGAATTTCCTAGAATAATTCATTATTTAAGTATTTACGGCCAGGCTTCTTCCTTCTTTCGTCCCCATACCATTGTAACCCACGAAAAATTAAAAAGATTTTTCAACCATTAATTTGTCAACTACCATAGAGGGATATGACTACTTATAATAATTGTTTAAATCAACTCGTTAAATTGATAGTATAATGTAGTTAAATCAAGTGCCGTCTTCCGAGGGGGACCAAAAATACTAGAAATTGCTCGGTGAAATCTATGTTCGTAATAACTGTTCATCCAAACCATTTAGCGGTAGGGCAATTGTGGAACGCTCATGAAATTGTCATTGCTGTCAACTCTGTATTATCTTGACGGCGCTACGGCTGTTGTCTCACACTACTTGCGTTTCGAACCATCGACAGGCCAGTTGGCTTGGTGGTTAACGCTCTGACTGCCAAACCTAAGGTCGCGGGTTCGATTCCCACCCAGGACAAACATTTGTGTGCATGAACATGTCTGTGTCTGGGTGTAAATATGTATATAAGAATGCATATAGAAAAAAAAAGTAGTTTATCAGTTATCTGGTTTCAATAGTACAAGCTCTGCTTAGCAAGGGACCAGATGGCCGTGTGTAAAAGAATGTTCCAGTATATTTATTACTTTATTTATTTATTAAGAAATAGGCCTCATTGACTCCAAGATAGTTACACAATTGTGATGCAGGTTTAAAATAACACCTTTTTTTATCGAAATCAATTGGGTATCTCTTGAAAATGAATCCATCAGCCAGACTGACTTTGGACATGGCTAAAGATCGTAGGAATTATGGAATGAAATAATTTTATTCAAATGAAATGAAATATCTTATTCAAATAGGCCTTCACAGGCATTATGAATGGTCAGACTCTAACACAGGCTCGGAAGGTTACTTTTACCAAGAAGAACCGGCAATAAACTCAGAAATTACTATTTTCAAAATAAGAATTTGTTCATAAAGATGTGTCCTGCTGAAGCGAGCGCTACACCCAAGCATTGTCGTTATAAGCTGTGTCTTTTGTGTTTAATAACTCTTAAAAGCTACTGACTTCATGTCTTGAACTTAATAATATATCAATTGTGAATATTGCACCGTTTACTGTAAAGGTGTGAACAACATTTATTTACGACCTTATTCTGGACCTTAACCTGGTGATACTCTTTTAAGGCGATGATAGCTGGTTGTTAAATCCCGTGACAAGAGTCTGAGATTCGAATCCTACACTAAGCTTGAGCTCCCGGTGAAGGAAAACGACGTAAGGAAATCTAAGCACGGTTACCAATGTTACCATGGCTACCATCCTCAAGTTGACAATCTGTCACCAAGCATCTGCCGGTGTGTTCTGACAGCTGGACTTGACAGCCAGTTCCTATCGTTGTTTTTAATTTTGGAGTAACCCATCGAACTCAAATTAAGACCTCATTATAATTAGGTAAAAAAATTATTAAGGTAATCTTCCATTTAAATCTGTTTCCTAAAATACATAGTTTTTCTTGTAGATAAAGGTAAACTTCCATTAGAATCTGTTTTCGATCATATATAATTTGACGAACGACGTAGTGAAATTGGCGCTTGGTCAATTACAATACCAGGGGGATTCTGTTGCCAACCTTGAACAACTATATTAAGTCTCTTTTGACGAACCCTGTGTCGTATACCATAAAAGGAAGAATTAATAAGCAGTTTATTTCATATCCTAACGGTAGAATAAAACTAATAATATTTAAAAACGGTACAGTATGTAAGGGTCCTTAACAAATACAAACTTGATTCCCTGAAACTGTAGCTATATTTATAACATAACAAACTAAAACTTTGACCTTTATAATTAATTAACGACAAAATCATTAAACACAAGGAAACTATTAGTTGCTATCAATACTAACATTATTAAAATAATTATGTTATCCTATAACCTAACGAATAACCGCAGTCTACCAAACGTTTCACAATGTTATTTTCCAAGAGTGTCGTTTAATTAAGAAAATATTATGCGTCATTAACTAGGTGCCACTTATTTTTTTTTATACAGAATAGTTCAATCTATACTAATATTTTTATGTCAGTATGTTTGTTACTCTTTCACGCAAAAACTACTAAAGGGATATGGATGAAACTTGTCACATAGATAGAGCATATCTTGAAATAACATATATGTTTCTTTTTATCTCGGGAAAATGTGACATCCCTCGGGAACGCGGGTAAAACCGCTGGGGACAGCTAGTCAGATTATAAAAATATGTCATGTACTAGCTGTCCCTACGGTTTCATTCGCATTCCCGTGGAATGTAACATTTTCCCAGTCAAAAAGTATTCTATGTGTTAACCCAGGTTATATACCATCTATGTGCCAAGTTTGAAATAAATCCGTTCAGTAGTTTTTGCGTAAAAGAGTAACAAACACCCATACAAAGTCAAAAACATTCGCATTTATAATATTAGTTTTAAATTTTCTAATATTTTTTTGTTTTTTTGTCGCTTTAGTTAACTCCCTTTATTAAAATAACTGTTCTTAATTTTTTGATACTGTCGTAGAAATGTTAATGTAATATAGATAGGTGTACACATCAGATGCGAGTCATTGTGTGCCTATCTTGTAGCCTACTTAGATGTTTTAACTAGTATAGTATGGCGAGTTAATAAATAGTGTAATTTCTATCAATATATTTACCATCTTTTCAGATTTTCTTATAAGTTTTGTGTGCTTAACTCGTCATACGAAACGAACGTCTCCGAACCGGTGTTAGATTCTGACCATTCATAAGTAGGTACCTGTGACATTCACAGTGAGTATCCACCGTACAGCCCCCTTATTCAGCTAATACAAATTTTGTCGGCGAGCCGCTTCACGGAGGCCTCGGAGAGCTTATATCTCACGAGAGGCGCGACGAAATGTCCTCGAGTTAGTGTCATTTTCCTTACAGAATCGAAACCCTGTTCTGTAATAGCTAACTGACGCCTCTTTTTAAGTTATTGAATCTATGATATACATTTTAATGATGTGTTGTTTGTACCATGATATCGCAAGGTACATTATGTAAGAATTAATAGCTCATTTGTGACGTACGATAATAATATAAAAGGCATTAATAAATAATAGCGGCAAACGTAGGTATAGTGCGGTTTTGTTTCATGTGATAAATAATTTACATAATTACCTCGACTAATGTAACTTAAGTGTACCCAAAAGTAGAATATGTATATTTTAAAAGTTCAATGTTTCTTCATATGTAAAAAATATATCAAATCGTGACACAGTTTAAAAAGTTATAGTAACTCAACTCGTAAATAACTTCTATTTATTGTAAATATATTATTTTATTATTAATCAGCACAAAAACCTCTTTGGTATAAGAATGGTATAAAAAAATATATCATTTTTTCCTTTATGATTTCATGTCAGGTTCAGGTCATTTATCAATAATGATGAGGTTCATTTACATTTTCATACAATTAGCCATTGAATCAATAGATGCACCTAATTTCAAATACAATAAAGAACATTTTACTGTGTTCTTCTTAAGTCAAATGAGATTTCTTAAATTAGACAGTGCTGACAGTGATCGGAAAATTTGAATTCTCTATTCGAAAAATACGTAAATTTGATATATTCATATAAAAAAGCTATTTAAAATATTTTTTTTACGATAAAAATACATAAAAAAAAGAAATGCAGAGCAAATTTCTGATAACTGTCCAATTAAACTAATATAGGCGTTGTGTGCACTCACTTCGGTTTTGCCATATCTATCCACGCAAAAAAAAAAATCCTATCCATAAAAATTAAATTGTACTCTGTGACGGCTACGATGAATCACTTTCATTTTAACACGTTTTTTTTAGTAAATTGTTGACAGGAATGTTGCATACTTAGTTTCAATATCTACTGTGTCCTATAGAAGTTGGTGGGTGTATACAATTTTGTATAAAAATAAATTTATGTCACTTCTAATTAGTATTTGGACTAGTTTTCCAGATAAATTATAGATTTACATTTGTAGTTGCATTTGACATGTGGAATTTGGCTTATTAATTTCTTACTAGCTTTATTTTGTAATAAAAAAAGAATGCCTTATAGTGTTTTTGCACTATAATTGATTAATAACCTAAAATATTACCAAACAAAGTTCAAATTCAATTAAATATCGAATTGAGAAAAGCTTACTTCTATTCCGTATTTTACACTAAGCTCGTGTTAAGTAACCGTTTAAACATTTTTCCTTTACTAATTTACGTAAAAAATTGGTAATAGTTTTAATTTGTTGTTCTATTTCTTAGTTTCTGAGGCTTCGCTGTTAATTACGAATTGAAGTTGTCCGCGCTTGAGCAACAGAAGACTGTACATCAAACGCAAATATAAACAACAATAGCGAAATTAAACATATAACGATTGCTCGTAAAAGTAAAAAATCGCTGTGGCAATCGTAAAATGTTACCCGAGTTATAATTTCAACGAACGAAAAAAAATAGACGATTCAGAATTAAAATCGCTAATGACTAAGACCATTAAGTTAATCATTTTAATTAGAACTTGGCGTTTGGTTGCGTTTGTATTTTTTTTTACTGTAAAGGGGACTTTGGGTCACTATACGAAGTAGCCTTTGTGATTGTTACGCTAAGCATGATGTTCATTGCGTGAAACGCTGCCTCGCTGGTTATTACGCTACTAGCTTCGGTAATAAAATGACGGTGTATGCTAAATAGCTTGAACTTTTCGAACTAGGCTCGATAGACGTAGCCGCTACTTGTGTCAAAAACAATGGCAACTCCCTTTTTTCATTATTAAGACTTTATTGTTATTTTTACATCACAATCCGTATAATCCAGCTTTTAATATATTTATGGTTCCATGTTTATGACTCAATCACGCGAAAACGGCTGAACGGATTTTGATAAAACTTGACACATAGATAGAAGACTTTCCGGATAAATACATAGGATACTTCGTATGTCGGGAAAGGATTTAATCCCTCGGGAATACGTGTATAACTGCGGGCGGGAGCCAGTCATTAATACTGTCGAAAAACTTTAAATGCGATATTTCACAATTTAAAATTAGATTAGCAAGACACGTTTAGTTTTATCAAAAGTATTACCATTTGACTGAATTAAAAACCCCTTCATTTAGTAAGCCCCTGCTGTCTTCGTCAGTCGTGATTTCGTGAAGGATGTACACCGGAGCTACGAAGGCACCGTTCATTTAATAGAGTCGGATAAATAAATAATAACGTTTACTAGATACCGCCCCGAGATTAACCTGAGATTTTATAGTATCTAATATTATCCTGCCAAGTGTCTTTTACATCCATTAAACCATTGCGACGTGATTGTGAAACAAACATCCATGCAAACACTATTTTTATAATACTAGTAGGAGAAATATATACGTTTCTACGCTGCTTTTTTGGTTTTTAAAAACTATGTATATAAAAAAAAAACATCTCAATCACATTTATTGGTTTAAAAAATGTAACCGCAGGCAATAAAATAATGAATTTGTGGTTCAAATAAAGATCGGTTTCTCATAACCACATTTAAATCAAATTTTAATTTAAAAAAATATGGTGCACACTTAAAAAACTACCTCATCCATTTCTTCATACCTCCACGACAGCAAAGGGATTCAGACGGACATCTGAATAGCGTCTCATTATCTTTAATTATATACTGATTCTTTGGCAGAAGAGTGCTTGCTTTACTTATTGCTTCGTTTCCAGATATAAACTCACTTATTTTTGTATATTTCAGCTCAAATTAATTGATATTTTCGAGTTATACGGTTTTAAAATTGAGCCTTTCATTGCTTTTAATTAACATTTGTGTCGTTAAGACGCTTGTTTTTTTCTGATGGTTTCTTTATGACTAAGTAGATTTGCTTAGGTTTATTTATGATCCAGCTTCCGTCCCGCGGCTTCACTCGCTTCCGTGGAATTTAATATAACCCGGGTCTATACCACAGCCTCTGTCTGAAATAAATGTACTTTTCGAGTATTGTATAAATTTTTCGAATATAAAAAAATTACTATATCTCTTTATAATAATAAAATAATTGTTTCTTCTTAATAACGAGTTTTTGACCAAAAGCTTCGGATTGTTACCAACCATCAGCTAATTAATTATAATATCGATAGGTGTTAATACTATGGGGTAGCAAGGAATACTACCAACTCAATTCTTCTCTTGAGGGTATACTCGTATGACTAAACAATTTAGTGGTCAACATTATGGTCCAAAGAGACTTGGCGCCCAACCGTAAAAATGGAAGGAAATCGTGTATATTGTGCTGCCCTAAATGATTTGGATCAGGGCAGATATCAGTTAAGATAGGTAAGATTCACAGATATTCTAATAGGTCAGTTTGTTCGAGCACAGCTTTAAAATCAAAGATATTTGGATATAAATCATTAAAGCACTTAGACTTAGAGATGTCATTCTGCTCATTAACAATTTAACATGCATTAAAAATAGGATCTAAACAGAGGATCTTCCAGCGGCACTTATTAGGGGGTGAAAAGGGGAATGCGAAGGTAAAAAGTGTAATTATGTTGATTATTTAGGTCGTAATGCGCCGACTATCCCGCGCCTCCCCACGCCATCATTAATCGACCCCCCTCTGACCCCCCTAGCCCCCTTTCCTTACAGCCTTTATTATTTCGTTTCAATTATTTTTGTGATTATCTTTTTATGGCGGGTACGCATTAAAACTCGAAAAAATAACAGTGGACATTAAACGTAATTAGAATCGAAATTACGAGATGTCACCACTGGCGTTTGTTCTTTCAGGGTTTTATTAGGGTTCAGTATACTCTAGTTAAAGCGGTGCTCAAATAATGCTTTGTTAAAAATTGTTCATAGGGTAATTTTGCTTTTGTACATTTTTCAAACAAACGCACGTTAAGCGTTTAACGTTTAAGTTTGTCAGCCTGTATAGATAGGAGTAATAGTAGTTAATATCTTTTGAATATTATCTATTAATATCTAATATCTAGCTAGATTCTGTTACTTTTGAAGCAAAAACATTAAGTATTCTCAAAATGGAACATATAGGAAAAAAATATTATAAAAAATGCTCAAGGGCGTTTTGAGCTTTCAGAGATTTAATTGTACAAAGAAAGAGATTTGTTAGGGCCATTCAAAATGTACATGCATAATAAATAACCTTATTACACCGTTCATAATATCAAATGTGGACAGCATTAATTTCTATAGCAACGGAAATATAAAAACACCTATAATTATATTTAATACTTAGTTGACGCGTGACTATTAACAATAGAACTTGGATTTGCCAACCCTTTGATTCAAGTTACTAATGAATAGCATTTAATATTTTTCGATTTTGAGTTTTGTTTCTGAAGAAATTGGGTAGCATTTCGTTTGCCACTTGACGTTTAATGCATATTATTATTGAGAACATTTATATGGATGAGCAATTTTTATGATTGTACTGGTATTGTATCGCAGTTGGGAACAGTACAGATGTTGAGTTTGTTTTTGTTAATCGTAAAACTATTTCTTTTTTTGGTTTAGTCGATTGTGCGACTATTAATTTCTGCTTCTTGGTACTTTCGTTTCTTTTTTCAACTGCCAGCAGCATGTTCAATATTTGATGGAATTAAAAAACGTGTCAAAAATGAATTCGAAATTTAAAACTTATTATTCAGTTACTGGTTTGAAAGTTAGTCTTCAACAAAAGAACAGAGAGAAGAATATACTTATTTGTGGACAACTTTGTTTTATCTGTTTATATTGGCATTTCTTTTTTCAATGTTAAGTGAAAAGAATATAAATAAAATAATAATATAGAAAATAACTTAACTTGCTTTGTTTGATACATACGGAAATAGCGACTTTGTTGTAATACTACTTATTTAGAGAAGAGATATAATGAGCTACTTTATAATAAACTTAATAGAAAGCTTAACATATTCATCTTTGTATATGGGATAGTAGCTTTTTAGCAAGACTTAAATGCGGTACAAGAAGTACATTTTTTGTCTAGTATTGATATTATTGAATGGAATTAAGAACAATTTTTTTTTAAAGTCGTTTTTAGATAATGTTGAAAAGTGTCACATAAACTTAGTAATTCACAAATAAAATAGCTCCAAATGAATTCATCATACAACTGAATAGAAACATCCCATATATCCAAGTTGACCTTCAAACATATTATCTCAAATTAACCGAATAAATATTATTGAAACAGTTTCAATGAATTGTAAAATTATTTGAGGATAAATTAATTTAATTAAGTAATTGGCTTATCATTAAAATACGTGTAAATAAATTCCCTCGATTTACAAACGTGCGGTGGACTGTGAGCTGCACGCCGGAATGGCGGAAAACGTACACAGCTATGGTGACCATTATTTATCTGTTGTGATTTCGGGACATAACGTAATTTGTCTAGTGCAAAATCTGCGTAAATCATTTACGAAAATGCGCACTAAGTTTTGACATTGCTTGTTACAAATGATTTCATTGAGAATTTAAGCTTGATTTTTAAATGGATATCATTTAGAGGTGATATCATGTTTAATTTACAATGAAAATTTTTTTTTTTTCCTGAACATAATTTTGTTATTATGGATACATTTTCTGATTACCATACATAAAGATGATCCATAAAATGATCTACATATTTAAATGCAACTGTTATAAAAATGTGTATTCAAATAATTGTTGGGCTAATGATATAAATTTCTAGCAGGTCTTTTTAGTTCATGGGCGAAGGAATGTAAGTACTCACAAATAACTTTACTATTTATCGAGCTCGCATTAAGTCGGCTTGCCGAGAAATCTTTTTCATAAGTCTTGTTTGCACAAAAACTTTTTAATGGCAGTTTGTATCCTACTTTATAAACTTGTGTTTAATTGAGAGATATCAAGCTTGAAACCAGATTTTAACTAGAAACGATTACTGCTTTACAAAAGAACAGTTACAAATACTTCATGGACAAATTTTACAATCTTTCTCACAAGTCAAATTAGATTTCCATCCTTCAGTTTGACAAGACACACATTAACGTGGCTGGTAAAAAAAACCCAATAAAAAATGATTAAATAAAAAAAACACCGTGCCACCATAGCCACCCTACACACCACCGCGTGTATACTGAAAATTGAAAGTGGCAGTCCGAAAACGCGGTGGACATCCATTGATGTATCTGTTCATCTATTATTATATTTAGCGAGTGCGTTATGGCCGGGCCTCGGTGAAAGTGAAACCGTTTTCAATTGTTATCTCGAACGCCTGTTAATTGACCGATATTTGTAAATGCACGCGGGTTAATTTGTGTTTTCATCGTTATAGTTTGTGGCTGCGTGAGCTTAAAGCGCTACGCCGCTGTTTTCGGTTGCGTATCGAGCCCTCGTGTTAATTGTGATGTCATAATTGTGGCGCTTTATTCACATTGTGTCAAGTTTTTACACGTGTATTGTCAAGGTCAGGTAATTTTTGTTATGGTCACTTTAATCGCTTGTTGCTTTCTTCCACGCAAGGCACGATAAATAATGATAAAGGCTTTTGGTGAGTTCAGTTGTTTACAAAAATACTGAACTATACTAATCTGTACTAATATAATATAGCTGGAGTATTTAATTTTTTGGACGCGCCAATCTCTGGTACTACTAAAATACTTGAAATATCCTTTTAAAATTGAAATATTTGATAGCACAATTCTTGAGAGACGCCGATTCTGAAATGGCACGAGCGAGGACGTGGGAAAATGCTAGTGTAATATATAATACCTACGATATAGAGAGAAATTAAAAATGAAGAAATCGACATCAAAATTTATTGAGTTATTTAATAGAACTAAGCGCAAAAGCAGACGGGCTTATTTTGTACTATATAAATATGACACGATTAAAGTTTTATTTTTAAATAGCTGTTGCTGTGTTGGATAATCAACCTCATAATCTACCAAATAAAATAATAATATGAAAACGATTTATAAAAAAAAATACATTTAAATCTATAATGCAACATACCTAATGTTGCACAAATTCTATTTGCATTCTACTAAGAAATAACTACAAATACAGTACTGAAATGCAGATATGAAGCAATAATTTCAAGAATACCATAAACTTACGGACGTCACGTAGTAAACATGCTAATTCTATTTGTTCTGGACGCCTTTAAATAACAAATAAAAGATGACCTACAACAATAGATTGCATTTGTAAAGTGTGTATCGAATTCAAGATTTTCTTCAACAAAAACTCGAAAAATTTTAATTAAGAAATGATTGATTGTTTTTTTGTTTTGAAATACTTACTAGTAGCCCTAGATTAGTTTCTCGAGTAGTAGAGCTCTTAGTGCAGAGTTCGTCCGGGGAAGTACTACTACCTTACCCATTTCTGCCGTGAAGCAGTAGTGCACTTGTGTTACTGTGTTTCGGTTAGAAAGGTAAGGGGGCCGGTGAAATTACAGGCACATGGGACTTAACAACTTCACGTCTCAGGGTCGACAACGCATTGGCGATGCCCTTAGTGTTGCAAATGTCCATAGGCGACGGTAATCACTTACCATCAGGTGGACCGTTCGCTTGTTTGTCGGCCCATGTAGTATAAAAAAAAAATTACCGACCCGCTATGATGGCCGTTTTGACGTATCAGATTGTCATAGAAAAAGAAACTGTATTGCTTTGGAATAAGGTTGATTTCCATCATCATACAATTAGCTGTTGGATCAAGATGCACCTTATGACCGAAGGAATAAAGAATATTTTTCTTTGGTCATTGTTAAACGTCAAAACGGCCATTATAGCGTGCCGCAAGTTTAAGTGCTCGAAAGACTGCAAAAATGCTCACCAAATGTCACGTTAGGACTGAAAATATCTTTGGTGCTACCTTTGAGAGATTTGCCTATCTCTTTGGGTATAATAAGCGCGAAGATATATTATAGCAATATCAAAGAACAGGTCAACAAAAAGACTTGCCCATTTTATTTGATTTGTAAACGTTTTTGGAATTTACTCTCGATTCCTCAGATGTTGTGTAAACCTTAAACAATGTGAGTGACTAAGTAGTGGAAAAATAGCTTATAAACGCACCTTTAGATAATTTTACACCGTCTTTGTCGCATTTCCTTGACCGTTACGATTGTTCCCTGTGATGTGTAGGCAATAAAATTTCCACGACGCTATTATTAGTGTAGTTCAAAGAACGCATGTCAACGCTTTAGTTTATACTTGTCGTTATAATATTATGGCAAATGTGTTGCTTATTATTTATTTTTGAAATGATTATCATTCATTTTGTATTATAGTTCAGCTTAGACGTTTTACGAGCGGACGGTAGGGGCGGACAACAGCAGGGTTGCAACGGTATCATGTAACCTATAAATAGTATTAAAGTTCGGGACCGCAATGTCAAATACTATCGAACTTAAAATCTTTTTAATTTCAAAATAGGAAGAGGTTTTATGTTTTTTCAAATGTGCGGCTTCTGATCATTTCGTCAATCTTGAACTAATTTACAAAAATCTTTTTTTTTGTTTGAAAGGGAAAGGAGGTGGTTACCTTTTCACTACGTCAGGATCTATGTTTATGTTTTTTTTTGTAGGAACGAATTGTGTTCTGAACTTTGGCTGAACGCTAGCTAGAAAATTTCTTTAATCATCATACACAAATAGACTGCAATTTTTCCAGATGAATAATTTATGGTGTCAGAGTCATATCAGAACCATTACTTAAGTACCAATACCGGTCAAATGATTTAAAAAAAAAGCCCTACCTTCCCGAGCGTTTCAATATCCAGGGATAAAACGGTTTCTATGTCTGATTCCAAGTTATAAACTATCTATGTGCCAAGTTTCATCGAAATAAAATCATAAGTATTTGTGTGAAAGAGCAACAAACTTCCATACATCTCTGACGTATCCAGCCTCACAAATTTTCGCATCTATAATATAAGTATGATATAACAAATTGTAGATACCTTCACAAGTACAATGAGCAAAGTTTAAACCTACATAAACAGAAAATTCCTGTGAAAACACAACGTTTGGTCGCCCTAAGTAAACTAACTGATTGACAGACTGACAGGTTGTGTAAAAATTGAATCAATGTGTTAGTTATTTAACCGTATACCAAATGTATAGCGTATAAATATTATATCATGGTTGGTAGATATAAAATAAATATAACAAGCTCGTATCCCAAAGTGCGTAGGTGCTCAAAAACCCTCGGTCTCGCTCTCGACTTACAAAAGCACTCATGGGCATCATTGCCTCTGCGCGAGTGTTCCGATCACTTATTATTTCCGTACGCCATTGTTCTATATTTAAAAATTATGCGAGAAAAAACAACGCTTTAATGATCGGATACATTGTGTTTTTGCTAAGGTTGAAACCAGTAATGATAAAAAAGAAATAGGTTACCTAGGTGTATATTAATTTGTTTTTTACTTGCTAAGACTTAGTTAATATTGACAGACAGTACTCAAGTTTAAATAAAATATATTGAATGTTAATGTTATACCTGATGAAACATTTTTTTTTATAGCATAATTGAATTTCGAATAGCTTGATATAACAGGCAAGAATTTTATACGCTCATCATAAAAAAAACATAAGCGAGTTTCGAACGCACAACAAACCCTCGTTAGAATTAGAAATCAACAGTCACTGGCCGAAAAAAACAATAATTATAAAGCGCGCGTAATTCTAATTCCAAATTCAAATTAAAGCCGCTTAATGCGCGGGAGCGACCCCGTTAAAAAAAAGAGTTGACGACTGCTCGCGGAGGGTGGTAATTTTTCATTAATTTAAGTTCACCATTCCCTGTTTTGTTTGCTTTTAATCGCATTTCTAATTAATCCCGTCGAGAATAACGTGACAACTGTCGACTATGGCCGCCATTTTTTCGAGCCGAGTATAGCAGATGTCGGCCGATTTCCATTTGTTTCTGAGATTAATGATTCGGTGCGATTGTGAATTTTTCCGGTCGGCTTTTGTTGTTTTAGAAGCAATTTGTCCGCTTACTTTTGTAGAGAGCCAGTCGTTAAAGCCTCCACAAATGATATTGGAACGGAATGAAAAAAAAAATGTTTAACAAAAGGTTTAAATCTCCAGCTACGGATATAACGTCACCGAAGCAGTTACATAATGACACTAGAATTCATAAACAATTGTGTATTGCCATCATTGTTTTATTTTTGAACAATTATCTGCTTTGTTCAACAAATTTATAGCTAAAATCGCCATTTAGGGGCAAGAACACCAAAATATTGCCAATGTCACTAAAACGCCAAATATTTCACCAACATTACAAAGTTTTCCAAAAAGATAAAAACAATTCTAAATAACCTTAAAATAAATTAGTGAAACGTAACTGAAACTATCTCAAACTGCTTGTGCGTGGTTGTGTACTGGCTGTACATATTTCTTCAGTAAAACGTTCCAAATTCAAATCTTATATTTATTCCTTATTTTTAATTCCCAAGGCATAAATCGTTTTAATATTCGTACACATGCCGAATATCTAAAGCCAATGCCTTTATCGTCTACAGCACTACATATAAGTGTCTGGTGCCTGTAAATTTTCGCTGTGGCGATCTGTGGCCGGTCTTTGTGCTATTAATTTGTAATGTCCCCCCCTCTGCAGACCGCCTAGATGCATCGTGTGGGTATACAGGGCGCGTAGATAACGGGATAAGTCTTGTGATTTGCACTTACGCCTCTATGGATTAAGGGGACGCTTTGACGTTTAGTTTGTGACACTTCATCTTCGGAAGTGGTACACAAATTTTATATTTCAACTCTATAGTCTCTCTAATGTTTTGTTATGTTCTTAAACATAACTTTACTTAGGGTTTTGGTAATTATTACTAAAAGTAAATAATTATTTTAAGAAAAAATGTCACCATTTTCAGTTTTATTTCGGTGTAGTACGTAACATAATAGAAATTGAAGTCATGGACTGAATTAATGATGATGCGACTAGATACCAACTCGCGGTTTCATTCGCATTTCCGAGAGACATGAGATGTCAGGAATAGTGTAGATTTCTTTAAGTGACATAACTTGTTAAAACCGCATGAGAATTTTAGAAGATTATCAAACTTACACACTACCTACTTATAACATCAGTGTAAAAGAATACAATAATCACAATAAAAGGGGGGCAAACCCTGCAGTGGGACACATCAGGCTCACGATAATAATAGCAATAAGATCTTTCGTTTTTATACTACAAAAATAAAGAATTTTAATAAATATTGTTGTATGTAAAGTTTAATATATTCTCTCAGTATCAAATAAAGTTAGGAATACATGGTATTCAATTAATAATTTATAATCGAATTTCAGGAGATAACCCAATTTAATGTTTTTGAGATTGCACTTAATAATTTTGATTCATCCATTAGCTCAGTCTTATCATAAATCATGATGCTGAACTAATAGTTAACGAAGATCGAACTATCTTAATCTCGCTTATGTAACGAATAGCCGTACCAAAAGTCAATTCTCACGAGTCAACGTACACTGCGAGCTACCAACTTATTAACATCGACCCTACGCCGATGCACTCCGTAATGAAGATCAAACAGTTTCCGATTCACAATTAGATAAACTACGGACTTCCCGAAACCTGGAGCAGTAAAATTCCCAGAAATCGTGAGATGTGTCTTCGCATTGCCACCCTGTGTTGAGCCTTTGCCGATCTTCAATGGGGGCCCGCGTTTCCGATAGGATTAAGCCAGACTTACTGCTCGGTCAGGAACACGGCGCGACGCAGTAACCTCCCCCCTGCCCCTACCTAGCCTCACCCCTCGATCGCCCGGCGCATTAGGAGCAATCATATTCGACGGCTGCTAGGTTTTGGCATCGGTTCGTGTTGCTTAGGCTAGCCCGGGCTATTTGCGGAACAATGATTGGTGGTGTCTTAGTTTGTAAGGTCTATAAGGTTCAGTTTTGTTTGCCGCTGCTTCGTCTTGATTGGAGAGCCCGTGTTTTGGAATGTTATTTTCGACTAAGCTAAATGTTTTTAGATGAAATTGTTTTATGTTCACCAATATATAGTGAACTCTATTAATACTTGAGCAAAAAGACGTAAATAATTGCGCCTTCGTTGCATTGAAGAGTAATCAGATTTTCAATTTTGTATCCTATATCGCCCTTTTATGCTTTCTCCGTCGATTATTATGCAACCGTCTAATTGACTTAAAGTAATTGTAGGGTTATATTACCTTCAGCAAAATGGAAAATCAGGAGGAAATACACTAGTTTGAAAGATAAAACGTAATAGAATTTCGACCTTTAATGAAGAATGGTAATTGTTCTCGTAAATTACGTAACAAGAACCGAAGTTTGGTAAATGTAATCTAGCTATCATTTATATTGTGGTAAAGTTTGTAGGTACTATTATAAAAGATTAGCAACTAACTAAGAGTAGTCTAAACATTTATGATAAGCTAAAACCTGGAATCTTGCGTTTATCTGTTTATGCGGCTTTATGTAGTCTTGGCAAATATCATTAGTCCTCAGGACAGAGCGATGAAACAACGGCAATGATCAAATCGCATATTATCTTGGTATAAAAACAACGGGTTCCACTCCGAGAGTGCCGGCAGAAGTGAAAACTTGAACATTAACGTTGTTCATTTTTACCGTCTTACGAATTTTCGATCATGTCACGTATCCTGACGCGAGTTTAACTTTTCATACCCATCCCAAGAAAAGTGCTCAACGCCGCTAAAGAAGCTTTCACTTAAAAAATTAAGAAGACTAATAAACACATTTCTATATGATCATTAAATAAACGGGAAGTTTTATACGGAATATCGAATATAGATAATCTTATTTGCTCATGGCGCAGCCGTAACAGGTTTCCTAGTATTTCTAAACCGTAGACTTAAGCCGTAGCTTTCTTATTGCCAATGCAAAATTTCCAACTAATGATTAAGTTGCTTTAAGTTATTTTAATTTGTGTTGCCATTACTTTCACATGGATGTACACGTACTTTTTTTTAACAATTGTTTATTCTATACGAATCATTGTAAAAGAAATGTTATCTATTATTATCATTATTATCTAATATTATAAAGAGGAAAAATTTGTATGTAAGTATGTTTGTTACTCTTTCACGCAAAAACGACTAAACGGATATGGATGAAACTTGGCACATAGATAGAACATATCCTGGAATAACATATAGGCAACTTTTTATCCCGGGAAAACGTGATATCCTTCAGGAACGCGGTTAAAACCGCGGGGGAAAGCTAGCTTAATATAAATAACTAGCTGCGCCCTGCGGCATTGCCCGTTTTCAATCCTGGTTATAAACCTTCCTCTTGAATTACTCTATCTATTGAAAACGGCATTAAAATCCGTTGCATAGTTTACAATTACAAGTAGGACATACAGATAAACATTCATTGTTATAGATACATTTTGATAATTTAAAACGTCTTTTGTCATTATATTAATTATGAAACCTACATAAAATAGTAATTATCATTCAAAAATATATTTTAATCCGTTACCAATATTTTACGCCACGTCAAATCAAACATTTCAATCCATAAATACGGCAGCAACCTTCGTAGTAAAGATCCTTCTATAGATACTACGTAACGTAACGAAGATCGTACAGCGCAGACAAAAAACTCGGTATTTTCCCTTCGGCTCCCAACAGATGTGTTCTTGACCTAGTTACCTCGTCACGTTGGGGTAGGTCGGAGTCGGTAACTGTCTAGGTACGCGGGGGTTCCTCTTTCGCGTCCCATCTTATACTCGATCTTTGGGGGAAAAAGACGTATGTGTTTATTATATCAATTGACGTGTTTGTGTAAGGAATATTGTTTGTAATATCGCATAGGCTGTATTGAATGTAATGCATTGGATAGATTGTTTTTTAATAACATTTTTACGTACATTGTAAATAACCTAAATTTGTTTCAAGGAAAAAAAAACATGTTTTGCGTAAATAAATGTAACTGTTCGTGTGTAAATTATAAAACGATGAAACAATTACAGTTACCAGCAAATTTTTAATTATTTTTTTAAGAATTAAATTGCAAAAATAACCCAAAAAAAGCAATAAATATATTTTTTGTAATAATAATGCCTCAACAACTACGAGACTAAGTACACTTTAGGGTCTTTACTTATTTCACCCCCTATTAGTTCAACCCGTGAGGTGAACAGACGCAAAACGTATACTTATGCCTTACGAGTTTTATTCCCAACTCTATTTTGTAATTGGAATGGTAACCACTATAATAATGACAGTCTGGAGAGATCAAGTTCTTTAAGTTTTTTTTTATTTTATTTAACTAGCCTCCAATGGTTTTCATTGGCAAAATAAACATTGAAGTATTTTTATTTACGTGTACCAGAACTTTTATGGACATTGTAACACATTTTATATCACAGTAAAAACAAAATGGCGGCAAACTTCTCAACAAGGTGTCAACTCTAATACTCGTCTTAATGCTGTCAACTAATGTTATTGTTCACAGACGAGTCGGGATGCGAGGCTGATATGCTGGAGGGCGCGGAGGTGGGACGGCACTCGCCGCCCCGGCCGCAGCAAGAGCCCATCAACCTCAAGAATGAGGTGAGTTCACACTTAACTCCGCGTTCATTAGTCACCGAGGCCGCGAATTGGGCCGCATACCCTGTTTTTAAAATTAGAATTGTCAACATTACGTAATGCAAAAATTTTGTGATAAATTTACATTCGACTTTTGAAATAAGATAAACGACAATAACCTAAAATTACTCGCTTAAATAGTTTTATGATCGTTGCCTTTATCATTGCAGTCTGTCATTGAATACTTAAATAAAAAAAGAACTGGTACAGATAAATTGAAGGCTTATTTTCATTTCTATTTATCCGTGAAATACCACTTACGTCCGATAACAAATTCTATATGAAAAAAATTACATTTCGTTTGAATAAAAATATGGGTATCGTTTTTATTGAAATAATTTCTGTTCGTAATAAATATTGTCAATTGGGCGAGTTATATTTCTTTATACGAAATATCGGAACGGATATGTACTAGATTTATATCTTAAAAGACAGCGCTGACCCGCAGTAAGATCCCATCGCACTTTGGTTGTAGCCTCTATTAGGAAACTCAATTATAAGTTTGAATATTAGAGGATTGGGCTTAGACGTATGCATCATAATGAACCGGGGCATTACCTTGACAAAGAACATTATTTATTTGTAATATTAGGTATGTTATGTATATAAATTAACGTTGTTTGTACCTCTCGTTGTAACTCTAATTAATCTCTAATTATAGTATTATGCGTAACGAAATAACAAATTCTACCCATAATATTGTTATAATAGGAACTAATTCACTACTTAATATTACACGGCAAACATAAATTTACGGTATGTATAATTTTACCTAAGTCTCTGCATACACAAAGTTCCTTGAATACAAAATGATGAGGAAAACAAAACTAACCTACGACACCAGATAAAGATAACAAGCGAACACTCGTAGACCTCTACGAGTCTACGAGAGCACAACGCAACGCTACGAACCGCATGATCGCTGAAATGGAAAACAAAAACCCGGACAAAGTTAAGTGCGAACAAACTCGCCTGAGCTTCAAGTGTTGACCGTCGAGGCCCCGGGCGAAAAAGACGACATACATTACGTGCTCAAAAGGTCCTCGCAAAGACTAAATTCGCCGCTTCGTTAGAGCCCCGCGAAAAAAATTGCCTCTGCTATTCGACGCCGGCCAATCGAGGTACCGGCGCAACCTACTTGCTTCAGAATCTATAGTATCGATTAGTGAGCGCTTTTTTACCCACACGCACTCACACACTGCCGCGACGGGGGCCAGCCTTTTTAACAATCTTTTTTTCGACCACCCTTCTCTCCCCCAAAACCGCCATGTCCATTGCGCGGATGCAAAAGACCACCTCGCGCCGCTCCCCCCTCATATAGCAGCATTGAAAATGGAATTTCCATGAGTGATGGAGTGTCAAACGGGAAGTGAAAAAAAGTAGAAAAAATACATTATGTTAATTATTGAGCGCGTGGTCCGTCGTCAGAGTTTAAATTGAATGTCATGTCGTACGTGTTCGTCGTGTCGTGGAAACGCGCGCTCCTATTCCGTTTCGGATGTTTGAGAATTTTTGTTATTGTTTTTTTTTTCTACCTCGTGTTTTTACGCAAATTAATATTATTTCATTCGTATGTTTTCGAACATTGGGAACATCCTAAAAAGTTGCCTTTTAATCAAATAAACAATGCGTTGCTACATGCGGTATCTGATATCGATTCGTAGCGAAGGGAAACAAATTGTTTTGTAAAACGAAATCCACTAGAATATCTACTCAAAGTAATTTTATATTATTCCAATTTTTTGTTTATAATCGGTGTTCTTCTTAGTTGAAAAATAAGCAATTATATAAAAGTAAAGATAACGAATACACTTAAACTTAATTAGTAAGTATATTTATCCTAAAACGTACGAAAGCCACTAATTATTAATATCGTTATTTTTGCACGGAATGCATTGAGTACCTTATTCAAATACAAATAAAAAATAAAATGATATGATTGAAGACCTAAAACCAGTTCTTTTTTACATCGTTTCTTACATAAATTGTAACTTTGCGTGCAGTAACCGGAAAGAAAGTGAGACACACTGCCTTATGCAATCCGTCTGGGAGCAAGTCGAGTGCAAAGGCGTTAAGACTTTATAATTTACTAGTAATAGTAGCTATATTTAGCTTTTGAAAAGTGATATGGGTAGAAATATTTTATTAAGTAAAAAAAAAAGACTGTCTCATAATTGGCACATCGAAAGAAGTTCTTAATTCATAGTTGATTTAAAAAAATCCACTGTAATGTGGATTTAAAAAAAAATTAAGCAAGAAGGAGCAATGCCGACAAGACTGTCCCGTAATTTTTACACCGAAAGAATCTTAATTCAAAGTTGCTTTAAAAAAATCCGCTGTTATGTGTATTTAAAAAGAAATTAAGCAAAAAGGAGCAATGCCGAAAAGACTGTCTCATATGTTGTACACCAAAAAGGAGTTCTTAATTCAAAATCGGTTTAAAAATTTTCCTCATTACAGTATAAAGGGTTAAATGAATTGGAGTAAGGAGGAGCAATGCTGACAAAGCTGATCCACAAGTCCCAATATTTTTCTTTGAGAGCTTGACATTAATAGTAAAGATTTTAAATTTTATTTATTCCCTTGAAAGATGCAACATTATACTTTCGTTGTTTTCTTAAACGATTTATATCTAAGTATTATTCGATATCTACCACTATCAACTAAATATTTAAAGTTTCCAATAAAAAAAACAAATTGATACAATTCAATTAACACCACTAGCAATAAACAAATCAAGAATATTATGTAGGTAAGTACAGTCTGCAACATAAGTAGTTGAATAGAAAAAAAAAATGCTACCGACCCGCAATGTCATCCCCGTTCCCGGGGGATCTAATGTATCCCCCGATTTTAAAGCCCCAGGAACAAAATCTCTTTGTTCTGTGAACATATTCTATGTCAGAGGGTATTGTAGTTAGGTTTCTATCAAAGAAAGAAATTTGTCAATCGGATGAGTTGCTTCTGTGATTACCGTCTACATCCAAACTTCCTATCTTTTATATTAGTATAGACTTGTACACTATGAGACAAGTAAGAGTCATTCATAAGTGCCTGTGAAGGCCTATTTATAATAATAATAAAGCCATTTATTCCCAATTAAAGTAAGTATTTACATTTAATTTATTTACATATATTTTAATTCTTATTTAATTATTATTACATTTATTATATTTTTATATTTATTAGTAATTTGAATGAACATTGACATATTCTTATATTTTATTAACATTAATTGGGTTGCCCATTTTGAGCATAGGCCTCCTTCTTGAAGGCCTATTTAATAAAAAATAAATAAATATCCTGGGACATTCTTTTACACACGGCCATCGACCCCAAACTAAGCGGAGCTTGTACTATGGAGGAGGAGATAACTGATATACTACATTATACTACATTTAAATTTTTCTAAATACATACATATATAGATATTTACACCCAGACACAGCTGGGTTGATACACACAAATGTTTGTCCTGGGTGGGAATCGAATCCGCGAACTTCGACAAGTCAATTAGCCTTTGAATAAACATATTTCGTATTTTATTTCGAAACTACCCATTTTAGAAATAAAAACTAAACAGGTGTTTTAGAAATTTGGATATTCAGTTGCCGACTGTACTAAAATGCTAGAGGGCTTGTGCAGAGTGCAGCTATTTCCAGACATCTCTATCTTCAATATAATGAGCTACCTTGTAATCAGTTCTTTCTTATAAAACATTATTATAATATGGGTAGCTATCCCATATTATAATAATGTTTTATTGTGTTAGTGTGTTCAATTGCCAACCATCGCGGTTACAATACGTCTTAGCCTAAAACACTATACAAGCAATACCTTGTAATATTTTCCAGTCATTTTCTACTGTAATTAACAGCATTGCATTATAATTGTAGATAGTAAAGTGTCTCGGGGATCCTTTACTATAAATTTAGTAGCTCTTTTACTATATACAAATAGGTAATGAATTTGAAGCAAAGAGATTCGTAGGTGAAGCATTAGGGTCAGGGGCTCGATTCTGTAAGGAAAATGACACTAACTCGAGGATGTTTCGTCGCGGCCTCTATGCTCTGTCTTTATCGCTAACTACGCTAATCAAGTGAGAGGTAAGCTCTCCGAGGCCTCCGTGAAGCGGCTCGCCGACGAAGTTTGTATTAGCTGAATAAGGGGGCTGTTTTTTTACTTGACCTCGTTGTTACTTTATACTTTATTTTAATATTAAGCTAAATCCACTATAATAAGTTCTTAAGACACAAGTTTCCTCTTTCTATAAGACCTAATAGAGCCTTTAAAATACTATAGATTTTTTTGGTTCAAACGTCAATTGAAATCGATATCTACAGACTTAGACAAGGCTGATCTGTCGGTGGATTTTAAAATTTCAACATAACACCGTACGATAATGAAACAACGGCGTGTTTAACTTTTAATGAAATCTACTATCACAAGCGGTAACAAAAAACGCCGACATAGCACTTACTCACCGGACGACACGACAAACTATCCCGACAGTCGCATTGCTAATGGAAAATCCCGAAAAAATATCGGCGGTGGGCAAAAAAAAGAAATAGTTTAAAAAAACCTCCGAGTACATTTGAATGAAAATTGGGTGGGGGCGGGCGGCGAGCGCGGCCGCCCGATCGTCTATTATTATTATTATTACTTGCATTATATCTGCTTTTTTTCGACGCACACACGGACGCGGGGCGCGCACGCCATTTTTATTTTTCTTCCTTTTTTCTTTTTTTCGGGGAAATTGACGGGGCGGCCTCCCCCACCACATGTGGGGCAGATCGGAGCCGGTGGAATCGAACTATGCGATGTCTACAAGTGGACGAACATTTAAATTGGCTCTCATCAAATATTGACTGCGTGTAGTTTTTTCATTAACGATTCGGCTTTTTGTGAGGCTATCGCATCGGACGGATACTGAACCGATCGAGGTTCAATTTGTATCAACTTCCTTTGAACAGGTGAGCCGAGTGTATAATTTTTAGAATTTTTGTTATTATATTTTTGCGTTCGACAACCCTACAAACGTTGATATTGATACGGGCGCTTCAATTGCTTTGAATATGAGTACCGTGTTAACAAGCTACATTCCTAAAGTTATTTGAATTGCCTTACCATCATTAAGATTAAAAATCATTTCGGGTAAAGAATCAGTTTTATAGCATTTAAATTAATTATTTTGACATAAACATGCAGAGCTGTACGGGACAGACTCGATTTCCACCTCTGCGTCATTTGTAATTGTAAAAAGGAAATATAACGTTATTTCATAATATGACCCATTAAATGTAGGGTATTCTTGCCTTTGATCGTAAAATATATCAGCTGAAAATAAGTGTTGCGAAAGTATGAACGTTCACTGCAGTCGGGTGAATTTATTATCATTAAAAAATGCAAAAAATCATAATTAAAGGGGTGGTTGCGAGGGGGTGCATCCCATTTTTTATTTTAATTGGCTTGTAAATTACAAAAGTTATAGTGAAAATGTTGGAAGATTTTCGGTTTCATTATGCGGTTGTAAATTCAACTACTTACCGTTGAATCGTATTTACATCGTAATAAGTCTTCCGGTTTTTTAACTTAATTTTCAAAGGAAAAATTCTGTGGCAAATGTGTATAAGATTCAATCCAGTCCGGAGGTGAGTGCTTTTGTCATATGCTTTGCTATTCTCGGTTTGTTCCAATTTTCAAGAATAGAACGCTCCAATATGTTCTGCTTAAGGTTGGGTGCTGAAACCTTCGTAAGAAATAGTTTTCTCTTAAGACAAGAATATGGATTTTTTATACTGGAATCTTGAAATTATCGGTAATATCGAATATACAGTTTAGCTATATGGCAATATGGCCCATTTTCACAAACTCATTTAAAGGGCGTCTAATGTAACGCAAATTCTGTTATTCACAGTCAGAAATATGACATAAAACTTTTTGGTGAAAATGGAAAAACAAACTTTTCACACGTCTAAATTTAATAATTTTAGTATTACAAAACATGCCAGTATTACAAAAATATTCGCACAATATCATTATTACCACAGATTAATAAAGACAAGCATGAAGCTACTCGCTCACCTTGTGTAAGCGAGATAGAGATTTCATTAAAATCTCTTCACTGTATCCACAATTTCCTTTCAACCGACTGATCATATTCCGACATGGTGTAACGCGTGCTTAGTTTTTGTAAGAAACACTTAATGAGTGTAGGGCTGTCACAAATATGTTTTTGCTATATGTTCTCAGATACTGAAATATTATTTTATGGAAGTGAATCTTCTTATTCTTCTCTAAAGCCCTCCCACCTTTGAAATTCGCATCCCCAACCTTTTTTGTGTATCGAAAAATACATTAACAACAACACACTGTTTTTTTAAAATGTTATTTAAACGACTCTTCTTACTAAATAATAGAGACCAAAATTGCGTGGAAATTATTATTGACAGTCGCAAATGTCGTCCACTGCCTCCGAAGCTAGGGTTGCTACAAATATAAATCTCCGACGACGCAGCTCGTGTCACCATCGTTGTAAATATTGTCAGGACAAAATCTAGATTCATAATTTCAATTAAGTTGTTAAAGATAAATCATAATAAGAGCTATTTTTAGAACATCCTAGTAATTAAAAGTACATTCTAAAGTAGAATGTTAGAAAAGTTTGAAGTGAAAACTTCTTTAGCACGATTATGAAACCAAAGAGCGACACAATAAGAGTCAAACATCTATAGGATTTAGCCTGCGAGAGTATGGGAAAGGTACTTTTCTGAAGGTTTCACTTCTGCGCCTGTGAACTTCAAAGATTTAATATTGTTTCTTTGTTGTATTCTTATCTTCCTTCATTATTAGTTAAATCTTTATTTTAAACGTAATATTAATAACTACGTAATACTTATTGAACATTTTTTTTTAAATACCCGTCATTTTTGGCTCGTAAGAAAGCCTTTTAAAGCTTGGCCTACTTTATTCTTCTTATTATTCTTATATGGAACTAATTTTTACCTCATCTTTGCAAAACAAATTCCTGTTTGGAAAACATCCGGACAATCCTACTTAATCTTAACCCTTGGCAACCCTTGTAACAGCCGCGGCGAGGGCTGCCCACGGAGGACGGGCGTGATTGATCAAAGTCGTTTGTCAGGCTCGCGTCGCGTCGCGACTGTTGGCAACCCTGAGCAATTACCACATGATTCTGGGCGTCTAATGCGCCCGAATTTGGTTTTAATTATGGAATAAGGCAAAACAAGTGGTCAGGTATTTTTTTTTTCAGAGTTTTATGTACCTTTTTTTACTACCAATAAAGATTTTGTTTTCTTATTACTCAAACGTCATTTAATTTAATCAGTTTTTTTTGCAAGTAGTCGAAATAATTTACTAACTACCTGACCTATAATATTGACCTACTTTTAACTTAATATTTTTTCTTACTATGTCGGCTTATGTAAGATCATTTGAGACCAATCTCACCATGGGCAGTGATGGTATGACTGAAAGAGACTCTAGGGAAGCGAGGTCTCGTTCACCGGTCGCACACACGACACATTGTATATATGTTTAAAGAAAAACAAAATTCAAAACAATTTATTCAGATTAGGCCTGTGGAGGGCGCACTAATGAAGGTCAGTATTATTGAAGCTACCACCGGACGGAAATCAGCCTTGAACTGTGGAGAATCGGCAAGAAATTTGGCACATTTTTATAATCACTATTATCTTATCTGTCTAACTTTTTTCATTATGCAAAATAATTAACATTAAAAATTTTAAACACAAAAACAAATATCAAGAAAAATTTAATAATAAATATAATAACCTAACTAAGCCTGTGAAAGGTGCACTTACGTCGAGAGCATCTATTTCCAGACCAAGGTAGCACATTACATTTAAACAGCTACCTTGTAATACGCTCTTTCTTTCGAAACATTCTGAATATTGTTTAAAAATTGGCTTAATAGCCTATTTATCGAAGAAGGCTATAGGCTATATATCATCACGCTAAGACCAATAGGATCATAGCACCCATGAAAAATGTTCCAAAAACGGGAAGATAATATAACTTTTGAAAGCCTCCGTTGCGTGCACTGCGTAAATAACACATAGGATACTTTTAATCCCGGGAAAGTGTAACCTTGGACACGCGGGTGAAACCGCGGGGGACAGCTAGTATTCATAATAATCTTATTTGGCCATCTCAACTAATCGTCAATTTTTTAACTTTCCTTAGAGCAAATTCAGCGGAACTTAATTCAGCAGTTACAGCATCCACATGAAATTCCCATAGCTATGTTTTGCCTGATGTTAAACTAAAAAACAAGGTCAAACGACAGCAAGATTTCTCCCTTCTGTTATTATTTGATATCTTCTGACGCTGTATAAGGTAAATAGAACCTTAAGCATTTAGTTTACTTTGATTTTAGTAAAAGATTGTTTGAAGCAAACCATTTAGAGACTTTTGACTTGATATCATTAACTTTCGTAAGTTCTTTGTGATTTCTATAAACTTAAATAAATTTATACTGTGAACAAAAAAGTGAGAGTAATATTTCTGCAAATGGTGAATCATTTATATATACTGAAAACTAAGATGGCCATAAGGTTGAACCCTGGAGTACCCAATCTCGGGAAAGAGCCCTTGTGTAGACACATATACACTTATACGTTGCTGTATTATATATTATAGTTCCGTGTCTGGCTTAACCAACTGCCAGTCAGCATAAAACATAATTCAAAGTGCATTTCAATAAACAGTCTACCAATTATAGTTTTAATAAAACATGTAATTAACTAAACAAAAATAATGCATCTCCATACGAAGTAATACATTAAAATAATTATATGCGCGTCAGCAAAAATACATGAGGTAGCAAAACTAATTTCGCATCAAAACACAAAACTTTTATGATGTCTCAGAAAATAATAGAAATCCAATTATCTTACGATGAATATTCAAAACAGTTTACGATGTAAAGGGCGCTACGCATCGACGATTAAATATATTAAATAATGGAATAGTTTAATGTTATACCTATCCATATATTTGTTATGATGCAAAATGAACTCATGTATGCACGCGGACGCGCGCGTCTGCGCCGACGTTTGATAATGCAAAAGAAAAAAATACACAGAGCGCTATAAACATTTAAAAAGGGAGATGTCCCGACATTACAGACGAATTAAAATGCGGAATCACGTACATTACAGCTTGTTCGGATCTTTTTTTTTTTCAATACACTTACAAATGCGCTCTGCGAAATGCGTGGCGTTGATGTTTGAATTGTATATTTTTAATTTAATTGTGTTTCCCCGATGATGTTTGTTGATCGAAGTTGGTTCCCACTGTATGACTCCTTTTTTTAATATCGACATTTTTTTAATTAAAAATTGGAACGTTCCGACAATAAGTTTTTAATAATATTAACATTTGCTGAACAGATACCTCGAATGATGATTCAGTGTTTCATTTTGAAGCGTAATATTGGTGTGCGGTCTGAATGGTGTCTCTATAGGTTTATTGTCCTGAATTGGTTTGTTTGAAACATTAAAATTAATGGAAACACTGCTTGATGGTAGATTCTAATCGTATTTGCTATTTTATTTTATTGGTAAACATTATTCCGAATGAAAATTCCTACCTATAAAGGATTTTTTTTTGTGAATATTTAATTAATATTGGAGCACGAAAAAGAGAGACACTCAAAAGTAGGCACTATCTCGATTGCAATAGTTTTCCAATCATGTTTTAGTTCAACTAAAACAAATAAATGACTTTTCGAGGAAAACAGATTTTCCCAACCGTTTTGTTCGGTCAATTGATACTACATATTTTTTCAAAAATAATATTTTTATGTGAAAAAAGGTGAAAGATTTCATCTTCGTGTTGAACAGAAATCTTTGGCAACTCAGCGGAGAGTGTATCTACCAATGAATAAGAGATGGGTTGAATTGATTAGAGGGTTTTTCATTGAGGGAAAACATTGTGAGGAAACCTGCTTTACCGCGAAGTCAAAACAAAGTGGCGTGTGAGCTAATCCACTTTGGTCCCAAGTGGTGGACTATTGCCTTTATTTTTCTCGTTTTACGTCGATAACATATTTTTAGAATACTTTATGTATGTACTAAAATAAACCTTGTGTTGTTATACCACATAATTAGTAGAACTACGAACTATAGTTTACTCTGAAGGCTTAAAAGTGGCCTTTTTAATGACCTTTAATGTTAAACCATAAATTAATATTAAATTAGGATACAAATCATTAAGTTTTCGCTTATAAGTTTATCACTGTTACCACCTTACTTTTTTGGAAATATATTTTAAATATATTTATATATTTATATAAACATAACCTGGATTGCAAAACCAAGTAGGTATATATATTATGTCTCTGTTTAAAAAAAGGAGTAAGGTTCTTAGCGCAGAGTTCATCCGAAGATGAAGTAACACCATAACCATTTCCGCCGTGAAGCAGTAGTGCACTTGTATAACTAAGTTACGATTAGTGATGGGCCCGGTGAAATTACAGGCACATGAAACTTAACAACTTCACGTCTCAACTTCAGCAACGTTGTGCGATGCCCCTTATGTTACAAATATCCGTCAATGACCAAGACCAATTGCCATCAAGGAATTTGGTTGTCAATTAGCATTTTTTTTCTAACAGTCCTAAAACTAAAATACAATATAACAAAAAAAGGTAAGTAGTCCGAAAACCTAAAAATTGTATGACTAAAAAACTCCATTTGATTAGTTGTATGACCTTTCTCTGAGTACTGTAAACCTATAAAAACTGCAAACAAAAATACAAAACCTAACTTACAATATTAAACGATTGCAAACATTCATCACAGATATATATATAAGTACCTCTTTTCCGATATTCAATAAATGCCGTTTGATACGAGTAACTAATATCCAATGTAAAAGTGTCGATGGAGATAAATAAAACAATAATCTAAATGTCAATGAACAAAGGGTAGTCTCCGATCTCCCATCAGCGCGAGAGTGAAAAGAGAAATGTATTTCACCTATCGCTGCACCCAACAAAGAACCTATTAACAGTATGAGTAATGCACAACTTAGATCGAGTAGCTATCTGATATATGAAAACGTTTGGGCAGACGAGCGGTTCTTGAACGGCTGGTAAAAGAAAATTCTGAGAGGCAAGTGTGACACTTATATTCTATTGAAAGCATCTCCATTTGTATTTGTATTCTTCAATTAGACATACATTGAAAGGCAGTAGTCGTGAAGTTTTGGTTTTTAATCAAATCTAACTTTTATTAATAGATATGTGAAATGTTGTTATCGGTATGAATATCATAAAGTGCCTTTTAAACTTTTATAAAAAAATAAAATTAATGACCGGAAAGTCGCGGCGGTTTCTACGCTCGCCTGCAACTCGCTGCTCTGCCCATCCTCTGAAAATGGAGCGACCGATAAAAAAGGTAACGAATTATAAAAAAGCGGAGGCACACACAATCGCGAGCGCGGACGTGTGGGCGGTGGGCGAAATGAAATGAAATAATGAAAAAAATGGGCAAAAAGCAGTACAAACATGCATTGTCCTGGCCACCCCACACCCTTAATGAGGAGAGGGGTTCAACGCGGCCCCACTGTACTCACAACGTGTACCTGAAGTGGCTGATTATCACCTGATTCCATCTGTGCCCACGTGAATTGGTATTGTTCACATAAAAGCCCACGAGACAAGGTCTTTAATACGTTTCTTTACGGAAGCTAAGGGTCGAAGTGGCAACGAGGTAATTTGTTCCGTCCGCCTTGATTACATAAGGATATAGAGAGATTAGCGTGAATAATAATAGTTGAAATTTTAACACCATCAACTATCATATTACGTAGGTTGTTATTTTAAACATTAGTTCGATATTTATATGATGTAGGTAATTGCGTCAGAAACGTTTCCAATAAAACCAGTCGAATCCTCATCTAAATCCCAAGCAATCGTACCCCAGTTTCTATTTGTGGTCTAGTTTTGAATTTTCCAATTAAAATTCACAAAGGAAATCCTATATACATAACGTAGATTGATAAAAATGCGTGACGTCATACTACTAGTACCTATGCAGTTAGAAATAGTCCATTCGAAACTTAGACGGTGTACCTGCCGCACCATTGAATCCGAACGGGAATAAAAATCTCAATTTTCGAACACATTAACCATCAAAAACAGCGTCCGAAATTAATTTGTTTATGCGAAACAAAGGTGGGTGCTGGCTGCATGCACCCGTGCCTCACCCACCTCCCGAAAAAAAAAGGAAAAAAATAGGAAAAAAGGGGGGGGTAGCAGGGTTCCCACACCATCCCGCGGCGCGATCGGCATCAGACTTCTTTTTTTAATCGCGTCGCATTCAACATGGTCGTTTTTGGTAAGCACACACACTGCGCGTTGCCTATTTTCCAATTTAGATTGCTTTGTATTACCGGTTGAGCGATGTGCAATAGTTTTTGAGGCTCGTGACACATGAGCGCCGGAAATTAAATTCTATGGATAAAAGGAAGAATGTGGAGTGATGGCTGCGATCCTTCACTTGAGTTTCATGCGGAAGTCAGTTTGAACTTTATTAACGAAGTCTGAGACTAGTTTTAAAAAAACAATCTTTCTTTTCAAGGTACAATTTTAAATATTGCATCAATAACGAGCTTAATTAAAATAAATAAACGACTTGACTTTATTTTTGGCATTAAGAACATTCTAAGGTTTAATCAAAAGATAAAATGCACCAAAGAATTTGGAATCCTATTACAACGATCAATAACGTACATTTTCATAAGTAACAAATCACATTTACTAGCGAAATAGTTGCGAAAGCCACTCAAAAACGTATCTAGCAGTATTAAGAAATTTCCACGAACAAATAAATTACTGTCGGTCTGTAAGTAAGATAATCAAATGTATATTAGCTCGAACTTCTCAACAGGCTATAAGTCCAGTTGATCCCAAACCTTGAATTGAATCTCCTAAGAGCTTATAAATTCTACTCGTTAAATCATAATATGAATTGTATTTGTTAAATATAAAATTACATAAAATTGATATTATAAAAAAAAACAAAAAGTCAGAATAGATAAAATTTATATAAAAAAATAAAAATAAAAAAACAATGTAATATTGCTGACTTCCTTGCCGGTTCTTCTCAGTTTAAAGCTGACTTTCGAACTTTCGTAGTAGCTTGAGTTATTTTAAATTTGACCTTCATAAGAGCTCTGTGCGGGCCTAAACTGAATAAATGGTTTTGAATTTGACTCGTTTAATGGATAAGTAAGTTAATACTACTAATATTGATTTTACTCAATCAGTTAAGGAATTATTATTTATATAAACACAAAATATTGATCTTTTTGTAACTATCAGAATGTCTTTTATCGGATTTTTTGCAAGAACACCGGATCCTAGACTAAAGATTATGTAATTATTTTCTACTTTATAAGTATATTTGGCTTCTTATAAACATACCTATGACATAATAAGGTTTTTGTCTTAACTTTTAAGTGGACCATAGATTAAGTAAACTGATAGAGACTTCATAAATAACTAGCTGTCTCCCGCGGTTTCACCCGCGTTTATTGATATCATTTACAGTGGAATCCGTTTATAATGACATCGAAGGGAATTGACAAACACGTCATACTAAGCGGACGTCATACAAAGCATTTTTGTGAAAAAAACAACCTTCTTTTTTAGGTCAATACTTACTGTAATAGAGAATCATTGCATATTAAATTAATATAAAAATTGCATGTAATACATGTATGTATATTTTTAATTTTTTACTTAAGAAATCTGTAATTTTTGTCTGCTTCTGTATTGTCATTTTATTGTAATAATAGTCTCTAATATTATTATGTATAGAAGACATTGCCATGGTACATTAATACTGAGATTCAAAACAAAAATAAGCCACGTGCCGAACGTAGTCGGGGATCAACGAACATTGGAAGGACACCGAAGGTGTAAAGAATCATGTCGGTCACTATAAACGGACAAAATTTATAAAAAATGGGTCATAATAAGCGACATGTCACTGTAAGCGAAGTCATTATAACCGGCTTTGTTACAAAGAATTTTATATGAAAACCAAAACTAGTTATGTAGTTACGTCATAATAGGCGGTTGGTCAATATAGACGGAGTCATAATAAACGGATTCTACTGTATAACCTATAACCTTCTACGAAAAATTCCACGTCGAATGGTAGCAGCCCCATCCCGATATGATCAGTAGTTTTGAGGTGATGGTGCGGCAAAGGAAATCTTATTTAAATATATATAGAACATAGATAGATAGATGATAATAATATGTAGTTTGGAAGCTTACCCATTTAGGTACATACTAAAACTACCAACTTTTAAATATTATCAATAAAAAAATGGTTCTATTTCTGTTACTCAATTCTCAGTTTTGTTCTATTTCTAGAACTTAATTTCAGGTGGCAGCTTTTATTTCTAGCTCTAGTAACTATTTTAGACTATGATGCCTCATAGGAAATATGTAACTTACTTGTATTTTCTCCTTGACTACAGATGTAGGGCACGGCAACATACTGTAAATGACATACTACGTTTATATAGATACTTCAAGAAGGCGGTGCCTCTTAAGTTTGACATTTGCACAAGCAGACGGTCCACCGAATGGTAAGTGGTCACCGCTGCCTATGGAAATTTGCAACACCAGCGGCATCGCCAATGCGTTGTAGTCCCTGAGACGTGAAGTTGTTAAGTCTCATGTGCCTGTATTTTCACCACCCCCCTTACCTTTCTAGCCGAAACAGTAATATAACTGCACTACTGCTTCATGGCGGAAATGAATAAGATGGTACTTCCCCGGATGAACTCTGCTCTAAATGCTCAACTACTCAAAAAATTAAACCTGCTTATTTCAAAGTAAAAAATAAGCGAAGTGTCAAGTATCAGATATTTATTACTTACCAACATAATTATACTAACTTTGCCATATTTTTATATAAATTTCGAAACAGCTCGCAATTATAACAGTATTAAATTAAATATAATTAACTGGGTCCCTAGCTGCGTAGACCATAGGCCAATAACTCAAGTATCAAAATTCCCTGATAATTAGCGAGCAAAAGGCAATAAATATCGCCAAGACGATTATTAAGCGGCGACGGCTAATCACAAGGAGTTTATAGTGACACCACCGAGACTTGAGACTTGGGATATAAACTTTCTGTAGAGTTGTGAAAATAAAGCTTAAAATAAAAAAATACTTGAGGTAAAAGAAAGAAAACAATGGGTTGCACTCTGGGAGTGCCGGCAGAAGTGAAAACTTGAACATTAACGTTGTGCATTTTTACCGTCTTACGAATTTTCAATCAGGTCACGTGTCCTGGCGCGAGTTTAACATTTTATATCCATCCCAAGAAAAGTGCTCAACGCAGCTAAAGATCAATCACTCCAAAATTAGCTTAAATGATATCGTTACAAAGCTCATATTGTTAAAGCCCCATATATCTATGGTTGATAATTAAATCGAGCAACTTTTCTAAAAAGGCTAGTTATCTATGGTTTTAGTGCATTAAGTGTAACTTTATATACACAATTAGTTATAAGGTAGATTGTTAAACGCAAAGTATCTACATTAAATTCAAACCACCAAATCTCACTATACCATACTTGCTACCACACTTACCTTAGAATTAATTTGTCAAGTCCAAAGTCTTAGCAGTAACACACCACGCATGGCCTCAAGCGTCGCCGGTTTTCTGCACCCTCCTGTATAATTAAAATGCACACTTATTGTAATTAGAGAGTATGCAAAGAAAACATTTCGAAACGGAGATAATATCAATTTAAATTAAGTAGTTTGAACTTAAATCATTGAGTAATAAACATGGATCATGATCTTGGTATTAATCTTTATATTTTGTTAAGTAAAGGTAAAACTTGTTCTGGACTCTAGTCACCGGTCATATAAAACGGCAAGCTTCTAATATCATATTCTATGACTGCCCTACATTTTATTTGGAGCTTTGGTTTTAAAATAGGTTTCTAGACCTTGCGAGTATTTGGACATATTCATATGTAGGTCGAACAGCCAGGTAACAGTGCAAGTAAAGCTATTTCAAGATCCATTCATCGATTCCAGGATGAGAGGAAAAGTGCAAGTTTACCTAGCCTATCTTTTAAGCAAATTGGAACTTTAGTGACCTGTTTTTTAGGACGGTTTTAGACGTTCCTGGGAGATGTAATGATTTCTGATTTTGCTTGATTAAGTTACAAACACACAAAGTTTTACGTTTATAATATGACTAGCTGTCACTCCCAGTTTCACCCGCGTTCCAGTTAGGGGTAAAAAGTAGTCTGTGTTTTCTCCGGCCCATAAAACATGTCTATGCAAAAAATCGCGTCGGTCCGTGATATTACTTCGCGTTCGCTGAGCGTTCTTTCTGTCTTTTTTTTGCTGGTCTTGTAAAGATGTTAAAAGCGAGTACCTATATAACATTTACAAATTAGGCTATCAAATGCAATAAAGATTAGGGCAGTCAAACCAAATCTTCATTTTTGTTATATTATATATAAGTAAAGACTAGCTTCCTTTCTGATTTCAATTCGCTGTTGCTTATGTTCTTCCGATGTAAAAACATAGCATATGAATATATGGTGAATTATTTTTTTAAATCGGATGTGTACTTTATGTTATATGTTAACTTTAGATGCAAACATACAAACTTTACCTCTTAAAAATATTAGTGTTTATTCTAAAAACACTTTGAATAAGAAGTAAAAAAGACAGTGTCACCGTTTTTTTATTGTTATTAATGAATGACATTATTCGTTAGAATTTTTATTTTTTTTTTATCCAAAGGGATCTTTTTAAACATGGTGGTCGTATCAAATGTCCTTGAAACGTTCTCCCCAGATAGGAAAGTGTATATTTACGAGGGATATAAATGTACATCATTAATCAACGTAATTAGATCATTACCGGGATCGAGTTGCCTCCCAGAACGTCGGGAAACTATCCAATGGAGCTCCTCTTACTTTTTTAAATTAAAGTTTCGGGTCTATTGTTGATTATCCTTTCTAATTATGCGAGATTTTGCCATTTATAATTGAACCTTATTATTTAAGTCTTTTGATTTTCTTTTGTAATTACGACAAATAATTAGACAATTGTTCGTGTTTTACCCGTACTGTAGTCATCCCTGTAAGGGTGTAATTAAAAGCAATCTGCGTGTAACACCTTAGAGTAAATAAAAATAAACTGTACAATATCAACCAGTGGGTCCTACGATATCTTCAATTATGGTAGACAAAGATCAATATAGAATGCTTCACTCTATTCTTCTCTATTCAGACTCTCTCTCTCTCTTTCAATCTCCACCCACGGTAACGGAGACAAAATTCAAGCATGTTTGATAAGTATTTCTTTTGGCAATGCTCAATATTAGACATTTTCAAGCTGAATTAGTGATGGTGATGGAAGTAATGTATGTTCGAACTCGAATTTTAAATCTAGTGTGTTCCAAATGTTCCACTTGGTAGTCTGTACTGTCGGTAACATAGGTATATGCCAATACCTTAGGTATTAGTCTGTAAGCAATTATGACCTCTTGCAATCTTTCTGTCTGCTTCTCGGCATTTGACATAAAAAATTCGTAACCATTCTCAAACAGAAGAGTCTCAGTATCGAAGTACTTTTGCCTCTAAACCAGTATTTCTCTGGAATCTTTTTTGGGATGAAAGGTGTTTTATTTTAGGGTATGACTTATATATTTCCGGAGTTTCATTAAAACCCAATCAGCCATTAGTTTCATTGTGACAAATTTCCAATGTTACAAACTTTCACTAAAACAAGTATAGACTCAAATATTCGCATTTATATATGTATTTAAAAGCAATTGCTGAGGTTAGAGCCTTGTACGTTTTAAATACATTGCGGAAATAGCGAATGGATAAGTTGTAAGACTACCAAGCCACCTCCATTCATTATCTTCCTTCATTTTAACTAAATACCATGTTACTCAAGTAAATGTTTACAAGTTTCATAAGTTTTTTCCACGTTCTCGGCTAATTCACACCATCCGATATCTCGCATCGAGCCTGTACTTAATTGGAATGGCTATGATTTATTATCGGTTAATTTTATGATAATGAGGCTATGAATAATTTGCGCTGGTGGTGTATTCTGTAAGCCACTTTCGAATTCTATTTTTTATAATATATTTATTTTACAGAATATTTATAAATAATTATCAAGTTAACATAATGGACATAATGTGTTGTCTAGTTATTATTATTACTCTGTCCTAAAAATAACGTGGAACTGTAAAATATAATACACGACATCAGTTGTTACGTTTCCATTAAAATCTAGAAGATTAGATTTTAAATGAACGTGAAACTCAAATAAAAAATAGTAGCGATTCTACACAAAACCTAAAATATTGCTATTATAAATGTAAATATAAATTCTACAAACTTATATATTTTATAATGCATCTAAAGTGACAAAACTTACCGCCCTTCCGACACCAAAGTCACCGCAGTCCAAAACAGTAGCAAGTTTATTCTAAACAATCTCTTAATACAGTCGTGTCAAAATTTCAACTGTCACTAAATCGATATCGAAAACGAATTCATTAACCGTAGTAGAATAACCGCGGTACACTTATAAGTAATGCAATGTACATTATACCACCTCCGGGCACCGTGTATCGGTACGGGAGCGGATTGTAATAAGTCGCCATAATTTATGTTACACGCAATTAAAGTAAGATTGTTGCGGCTGCCGAGTCGGGCAACGTTAGCGCGGGAGTCGGCGCACGTTTTCCTTTTTTGATTATGTTATTATTTTCTTAATTTATTTGTGTTAAGGTTTTAAGAAAAGTTGTGTTTTATTTTTATTTTGACTTTATTATGTTGCATGTTTTTTTTTTGGAGAGTAATTTGATTTGTTCTTCGTATTGGCAGTTAAGGATGAGTTTAACCAAAAACAAACTAAGCGATGGGTTTGACGGCTTATGTCATACAAAAAATATTTTAAAGTTTTTGGATTAGATGTAGTATATCAAATACCGAGTTTTAATTTACGGATACGTTACCCGAGAAGAGAATATCGATATTTGAAGTAACTTTCAAGTGGTTCATGTTTATTTCCACATCATAGCAGTAATCCAGGGTTAATTGCACACGATTAGAAAAACGGGTTATTTTCATCTATTAAAAGTCAAAGTCCAAAGAGTCATAAAATCGTATTGACATAGACAAATTAGCGCCCGATACTCAGACAAGTCTTAATATATACAGGATACACAAATTGCTACATAAAGTGTCCGAGTAATGCTGATCTATTTTTACTTCAGTTCTCACGCGATTATATCGCCTTTCACATGCGGATATTTCTTATACGAGAGAATTTCAATATATATCAATTCCAAAATAATTACCTGCAAGGTGGAACAGTGTTTCAATTAATTAAAATAGATTATTAAATATTTTTTTGATCTAGCTCCTCAACTAATATTGCGTTCTATTACTAGGTTTCCTGTCACTAAATGAGATTAAATGTACCCCACGGTGAATGTTTCTCAATAACATAAGAACGTTTAATGAACCCAGTAAGTTTGCTTTACGATCGTATATTTGCAACTACGTAACAAATATTGGTACATGATTGTGATAATTAATTGATATTTATAGGTCTATTGTTTTCAGTTATTAAAGCGTTTTGTTCGGATTATCAGATGTAAATTTTAAAATACTATCTCTTCGCGTCAGGTCGCTTATAGCATACGTGAAAGCACATAGACAATAGTTTTAGGATTTGATTCTGTAAAGTAGGTAAATGACTAGCTCGAAGCTTCGTCGCTGCCTCTCTTTTGTTAACAATGCAGCCACGTGAGAGGTCTGCTCTCCGAGGACTCGTTGCGCCGCCTCTCCGACGAAATGTGTATTAGAGAACGCAAGGGTTGATGTGATTTAACCGTAGTTATTCTAAAGCAAGGCTGGTTTTTCGTATGTCAATTACATATATATGCCAATGAAGTACTATTTACAATAAAGTGTAAAAAATATTATTCTAACTTTTAACTGTTCAAGACAAACAATTTCTTTAGATATATAAACATTATTAGATAGAAAGCTTTATGAACTGCGTCATCATCGCCTGCCTTAGCTGGCGCAATATACGTATGCTGTACCATTCGATGTATATTGCAAGTTGTATTCGCAGTTTTCCGCGACCGGCTGCCTAACGCGATCTCTCTTCGGAAATGCTTTTGTAGACCACTTAGTGAAGAGGTAAAGTGCAATTGGTCATCGGTGAACTCTTTAGTCCCCTTTTGCGATACAGGTGAGTTTCGGGTGGCAATCGTCGCCGCTGATACACTACTTAGACAACTAAGATTTAAGCTTTAACAATACATTGGTACAATGAATGATATCCTTGATATACTTGAAAACATTGTATATGTACCTATATCTGTTGTCAAGTTTCCATAGAATAAACTCTGCTTAGTTGGGATCAGAAGGCCGTGTGTAAAGAATGTCGCAAGATTTATTACATAGAGGGTTAATTTAGGAAATAATGGACTTTGATATTTAACTTCAATTACGAGTGTTTATTAGAGAATATGTGGTGTAAAAGTTATGGAAAGCGCTATTTAAAAAATAAATACCGTTGACACTTTTGCTGCGGTTTTTCTTTTGATTCACCATGAGGGAATATAGTAAGAAAATTCCTGATATATGCAGGTTTTGTGTTTTAATGAACAATCTTTCTTTTGGATTTAAGTGTTAGTTTATTGTTTGTTGGTTTATTACCTCATTGTGATATCATTAGTTCTTGATAAGACTTAGATGAACTTGAAGAAATTTGAATCTGGTTGGTTTCTCTTGGTTTCCTACTTTATGTAACATTCTGTTATTTTAATATATTCCTCGAAGCTTCGTCTTAACCATGCTAGAGTACATTTCAGTGGTTTAATATTCTTATTTGTATCAGTGGTTTTAACAATGATCTCAATGGTTATTTTAAATACAGTGACATAGCCGAACATGTATTATACATAAAAACCTTCCTCTTCAATCACTCTATCTATTTAAAAAAAAACGCATCAATATCCGTTGCGTAGTTTTAAAGATTTAAGCATACATAGGGATATAGGGACAGAGAAAGCGACTATTTTTAAGATACATTATTCCGGATGGAAATATTATCCTATGTTATAATACTGGGATACTTTTATTCCACAGGAACGCGGAAAAAACATTCACTTGAAAAATTCAACACATTTTATGGCTATCATAACATAGGAAAAAAATATATTATTTTCTATTTTTAAATAAAGAACAAACACTTAAAAATATTATTGTAAACTTTTTAGTTTTTCTAACTGAATGAAAACTTTTTTGTCGTTTGTACATTTAAAGTCATTAGCCTTATATCATTGTATCATACTACCGACGGTTACTCATGTCAACCGGTAGCCCATGCCTCTGCACCTACCAGCCAGATCCTCGATACTAATCAATATGCAAAGTGTAGATATGAGATCGCGTGTTCGCGTCTCCGACCGCGAAATATTCGCTTTGTTTAATTAACTTCGCGATTAATGTTGCATTAAGCCAACATTTAATTGGTTCTACAACGACTTTTTAATTTCAAACGTGTTTCGCGTTCTGAATTTGAATTATTTTGAATGGTGTTTATGGTTTGAATTTGGTTTGGTTGAGTGTTGAAGATTTCCTAGTTGGGAATCTAGTGAGTTTGAGGTTTATTGTTAATTTAATAAAGTTTTAATTCCCCTGATGTAAATTCTGTTAATTTAGCTTTGTTCATTGCCTTATATCATGGACTTAAAATATCTTTACCTTGGATTTTTTTTAAACAGATAATAGACACGAAGTTTCTATAAATATTATTTCAAATATAAAACCAACTCAAAGGCTCGAAAGAATCGAATGAGAAATAAAATATTACTACACCAAATATCTGATGTTTATAATCTTATCAATACGATAGTGTCAAAGATTCTATCTCAACATATTCAGTCATTATTCCAGAAAAATACAATTAGTTAATCAAAAAGATGTCCACCAATCAAGGAGCCAAACATTTTGCTCTTTTCCACTTAATCACTAAAAACTCATGGATGCAATTTTATTAATTAATTTTGAGATGCATTTATCTTCTTCGCATGATGCAAGCGTTTAATAAGGACGAGGCGCCATTATGGGGATTGCGTTTGAGGGAAGTTGGGGGGGAATGGACAAGCTGAGTGGGCGATAATTTATTACACGAGAAATTAGGATTGCATTTGGTTAATCTTCCTCTTCAACATTCCACTTATGAATTAACGCTGAATTTTATAGTAGAACGGTGCGGATATTGTGGTTTTCTTAATTTTAGCTAATATTTTATGCCAAAGATATATTTATGTAGTATTTATTTACTTAGTTAGCTTAGAGTTTTATGTAATGTTTCATTGATATACAGGAGGCATTCGGAAAACAATTTTCGAATCGATGATAGAGTCAATTTACTCGATTTTTTATATACTGGTATATTCGTCAAAATAGATTGAGATTTTTTTTAATGTCTAAACGATTTTTTTATTATAATAATTTTTGACTGCAGGTAGGTATATGATAAAAATCACTGCTATATTCAATCTTAAAAAATTGCAACTTATATTACCTAATGTTTTCGGCTAAATATCTTCGTATAACTAGGCGATAATGACAATTTTAATATCTTCACACCCTATAATGTATTTCAAAAGGATTCATATTCCCCCAACCCACCCTAATTTAAATAATAATCTCGCCATCAATCTATTTGGTTTTAGCTGTTCCTCGCTTATTAAAACAAGGCCTTATTAAGATTGCCTGTTCAATATCTAGCTGATATAGTATAGTTTTCGTTTCTAAACCAATTCTATGCTACTTGGAAATTAAGAACAAAATCCCTTAGCTAGGTACCACTAAAATCAAATCTATTTTATTCATTTAATCCGCATAACCTTTGGTACTCTGCACAAACTAACTAAACATACATACTTGGCATGTACTTATTTTTAGTCAGTGTTGTTTCTTTTCTTTGGTTTAAAAAGTTATACGGAACAATACTATAAAAAATTGGCCGAAAACAAAATAAAAGATCTTCTTAATTTCGTATTCTTTTCGAAAGTTGAATTTCATTTAATAAACGTCCGATAAAGATGAAAAAAGTAATGAAAATAATGTGATTTCTTTAAAAAAACCTAGCAAAGGGTTGGAAGATAAAGTCAGCACGAAGTTGGACAATAGGGGCAATCAGAAAAATATTTCATTTTTTCTTTAAAAAAATATACTTAATAAAGTTTCTAAAAGAAATCTTTCTACAAAAGATTTATTTTAAACTACAATTTAATTCGTGATAGGAACTGAATTTCTTATAAAAGTTAGTCTTTATAACTGCGAAAGTCAACAATAAAACCATCAAATATTTGTGGGATATTACTTATGTAGTTAACGTAAAAAAAAAACTTCTATGCAGGTTTTATTTTATCACAGACATATTCAACTACATATTGACGTACCTTCATGTTTAAATGTACACATTATTAAAACGTTAAATTAAAACAATAACAAAATTGAATGTGGCATAAACAAATATTGTCCATTTAACAAAATAGTTCCAAGTTCACACTACCGGGAAAACGTATAAATTTTAAATTCTTTCTTCATTAACATACTTATTAATCGCGTAGCCCGCGGCTTCACTGGTAGCTTTATAATATTTCTTCAATGGATTACGATTGTGGGTCCCGCCCAGCCCGCGTCCGACTCGCAGACGTAATGCGTTGCCGTCCACTTTAGACAAATGAGTATGCTGATTAAACCCGTGTATCCTATGCTTTATTCGTTTGTATTATCTGGGGATATAAGGTCGGTTTACACATAGGTTTTATGCATTAGTTCGTTATTTGAATTTTATGTTGTGCGTGAAGTATGTGACGTAACTTAGATTAATTGTTCGATTCGATTATTGAATCGAATTGATAGTTGATTCCGATAAGGTGATCTTGTACGGGCAATTGGTTTGCTCGGCGAAATCCGTTTTTGTATTATCTCGGATAGATGTGCTTTTGCCGTGTTGATTGATTGGATCGTAACGATAAAATTGATGATTTTAATTGCACAGGGTATTATTGTATTTTATAATCAATTATTTAAATTAAGTTAAGAGTTCTTTTTTCATTTCTTTCCACTTTAAGTTCATCTGCTCGCTTTGCTCTCAATATTTAGAAATGGCATCGCCATCACCTATATATTACGAGATATAATTGGCAGATTTTTTACTGTCGGTGAACTTGCTTGACCATTTGGTGCCAGGTGTGAAGTGCGCGTAGTTATCGGTATACTCTTTAGCCGCCTCTAACGACACCCCTGAGATGAATTGGGGAGGTATTGGTCGTGGCTACCAAACAGAGTGGTTCTAATTTAATTCTCATTTAAAGCAGTTGCTACGGAGATTTATAATCATATAGCTGTCCCCCGCGGTTTTACTCGCGTTCCCTTGGGATGTCACATGTATTATACATATAAACCTTCCTCTTTAATCGCAATATCTATTCAAAAAAACCGCTTCAAAATCCGTTGCGTAGCTTTAAAGATTTAAGCATACATATGAATATAGGGACAGAGAAAGCGACTTTATTTTATACTATGTAGTGATTAAGTAAGAATGTTTAGAATACAATATATATATTTAAAATATAAAATTGTAACTAATAAATATTTTCTTCTCTTCCAGGTAACGTATACGCTTTCGCCCATCAATCCGTGAGTGCAAAACACCCGCTAAAACCACAATAAAATTAACACATTACCAGTTTACAGACCGGTTTGTATAAATTATGCTAACAACAAACAAACTATTAACGAAAATTATAGTCACCCACACAGACATACCTTCAATCAAGGCAAGTCGCATTTCGAAAGCAAATTATCAAGGCAAGGGGGGAAGGGGGGATAATTAAAATCCGTTGATTAATATGTAAATGTAATAAGATTACCCTCCTCTGAATAATTTAACTGGGAGCCCCGGAGATGAGTTATATAGGTGTTGGACTCTCATTATGTAGTTGTATCGGCCACTATAATGTGTAGGCACGTCTCACTTGATAAATGCTGCTGTAGTGCACAGGATTACGCTGGGGCTAGGCGCTTACCCCCATGAAGACGTGTGCATTATTGTTCGTGCAAACCTATTTTGCTTTAGGCGCTACATCATTGTTATAAAGGAATTATTTTACATAGCTATTGTAAGTTAGTTACTTATTTTTTGACATTTGTTTGACACTATAGTCCATAGATAAAGTAAGAGCGTAGCACTTTCAGTTTTTTATCTCATATCGTGTCTCCAGTTTTATTGCTAAAAAGACCATGCCAAATTCTAAAGTTTACCTACATGTACCAATACACTATCTAACATGCAATATAGTTCTGTCACATCATCAGTTTCCCTCCAAATTTCACCCGCCAAAACGGCCATGTTTCCGCCATCTTTATTAAGAACGCATGGCCTCCCGCCTCCTGGCGTTGGTCAACAGCCAGCAAGGCGTTAAAGGCATCAGCTACACCACCTCCCAGTCTTAATAGACCTCCCCACCCCCCTGGCTACTTCGCAGTTTTGTTATCAAGAAGAGGTAACGTAGACGGAGATCACGGGTCGTACTAGGCTGGTTTAGGACCCTTGGCTCACTTGTCTAATGGCTTTGATTAAACTGCCAGTTTATTTGACGGTACGATGCGTGCGTGCGACCACGTATGAATTTATGTTTAGGCGACGTCCGAATATGGAATTATGGATCGAAGATTTAGGATCTTGTTGCAGGTCGTTAAGTTTCGGTGGAGGTTGCTAGGTTTACTTGAAATCATGTTGGTTTTTGTTCCAATTTCTTGTTATGTAAGGATATTTGTAATCCTTGTCGTTTTTTGTTGCTAAATCAGAAACATCTCAGTTTGAAATTGCTTTATAGGTATAAGTATTGTATCAGAGATATTTTTTAGTTTATTAGTCAATTTTATTCTGATTTTTTAAATAATGCCGTTTATATTCTACTATACTTACTATATTATAATACATAATAAAATCAACCTGGGTACACTGATTTTTTAAGCTTTATAATCAAGTAATTGATCAAGTACCTATTAGTTACTGCTTATCTTCAAAACATTGTAGAAAAAAATTGTGTAAACGAAATTTGTAAATTTCAAAAATAGTAGCTTCTTAACTTTTCATGGTTTTAGTGAAAAACTAATAATTACTTTATTTCTTGCCCACACTGCCTTTTAAATAATTTAATGATAGTCAAATCAAAAATGAGTGAAAAAAAAGTTGGCCGAAAACTAGCTTCTAAAGCTACCCTTGTAAACCTGGGGTAGGTCAGCTAGTAAACTTTGTATAATTGTTCATAATTCAGGATTTTGTTTTTTACTATTTTACTAATTAGGAAAACTGCAACCCATTATCCTATACCAACTGAAACCATGCACGGTATCGGTATAAATGCGGCAAAGATCAAGGATGAATCATTTTATCGAGGTCGATAAATTTTAATGTAGGTAGATGTGTTTTATTATCTTTTTAATTTATTAACTAATTAATTTTTAATCGTTTTATTGTATAATTATTTTGCTTCATTAAATAATAATTAAGTGTGACTATGTCCGTACCTTGTATAGTGAATAATAATAATTATTAAAAATTCTAATTATGATGTCATCATTCTAATTGACTTGTTCTTTGATGATGCAGCGATAACAATGCAATGTATACAAGTTTAAAATTCGGAGCAGAAAAAATAAAATACTTAAGACTTTTAAGACCAGCAAAGGGAACTCATGAAGGTCAAAGTTACGGAAGAAGGAGAATGACGTTAGATTTTTTTTTTATGCCACTTGAGCCGACAAACAAGCAAACGGTCCATCTGATGGTAAGTGGTCACCGCCGCCTATGGACATTTGCAACACTAGATCCGGTGATATACTTTTCTTCTATTCTTTTTTTACTAAAACTCTATGTATAAAAAAGTGTATAAAAAGTAACTCAAACGGAAATTATTTATAAAACTGAATAAAAGCTTATAACATATATATAACACTTGATACAATCTCGCTATAACTCCGCCTGGAGAAAAAAAGCGATAAAAACTAATTTTTCAATTGACCATCGACAGATTATTATCAAATGTATTTTACAACCCTTACAATACGACACATTTTCAAGTGTCCTCTCCTAAATTTCCCTTTTAGTAACTGCTTATGTAATATTAAAATCTTTGAACTAGAAGTTCAAAATCGTTAAGAACTCAATAAATCATCGAAACTATATCTACTGATACCAAAAATGCCTTGT